>CM073554.1:8612500-18612500 GCA_037074615.1 Leucaena leucocephala
TAGGAACAAGAATATTTAATTGGAAATATCGACAGATTCTTGTGAAGTCCAACTCAAACAAATAGAAAAAATGAAATAAAAAAGATCCACTGTTCTAATTTCATCTCTATCGAATTTGAATATCAGAATAGTTGATAAAGTTCTGATTCAATGGGTTAGGTCTACTTACTTTTTCTTTTGTTGATTTATAATTTTTCTTATCTCTTTTGATTGGAATAATAAAAAATAGCAATATTTGGCAATTAAAGGGGATGACTTATCATTATTCATTATAATAAAATAATAAAAAAGGTTCTACTTTCTAACTAGAATTACTATATTCTAATTCATTAGAATGATAACGATAATTTATTAGAATTGAGAATTCCATTTTCTAATGAAATTCTACGATTCCTTAGTTTTTTTATTACAAATATCAACAATATCTCTATTATCTCTTCAAATATGAATACTACTGCTGGAGTTTTATGAAAAAAGAAAACAGACCCTTATCGAATTTGAACTGATGACTTACGCCTTACCATGGCGTTACTCTACCACTGAGTTAAAAGGGACCTGTTTGATTTAATTCCTGAATAAGGAACTAGCCACTATGAGTCTAGTGCATATATTTATTACTGCATATACTTATTATATGTTATATTATATGATTATTATATGAAATTTATATGAAATTAGAATATATGTACATAGATACGTTTTATCTGCATAGCGGCTCATTAAGGAACAAGAAATTGGATTTACCTAGTGAGTAGAGTATAGGTAAAATTTGTGAGTATAGTATAGGTAAAATGGGTTTCTTGATATTGGATTTTCTAAATATCAATGTAATGAATTATTTCAAAACTGATTCTAATTGAATTGATCCTTATCCTAACAAAATTCATTTGATTGATACATGTATTCACAAATTCAAAACATAGATACAAGATTTTTCATCGAATCGATGATAAATGGATTCAATTTGTCTCTCAACCAAATTCTTATCGAAAAGCAATTTTTCAATAACTTGTTGATCCCTATCCCTCTTCTTGGATTTCCAGATTGATTATTGTTTTTTAATTTCCCGACTTAGTGTGAGATAGAAATATGCCCATCGAATCTTTCTTAACAATGAATGAAAGTGAAAGAAATGAAGTTTAACCCCTCGCCTTTTCTTTTCCGGCAAACCAAGCATTCCCCGAAAGGCTCCTATCTCTCTTTCGTATTACTTTTTTTTCTACTTTTAGAATTATAGAGTGGGGATTGGAATGAACAATTTAAAATAAAAATAGAAAAGGTTGATTTTCAATCAATTTGGAAATAACAAACAGATCGAATCTAAAATAAAAATAGAAAAGGTTTGAATGAAATTGTAAGAATATGCATGCTTACACTTTTTTTCCTGGGATTGTAGTTTAATTGGTCAGAGCACCGCCCTGTCAAGACGAAAGCTGCGAGTTCAAGCCCTGTCAGTCCTGATGGATAGAAATCCAATAAAAAAATACATTAATTCATTTCTTCTGTGAAAGGGAGTCAAAATAACAAAGATAATCTCATTCCTAACAGGGATTTCTCTTTTTTCTTTTTTCGTTTCACATTTCTCATCAAACCAATAGGGTAATTTCCATTTCTTCAACTAATACTGATTGATGGTAAAGAAACATATGTGGATTAGCACAATTATTAGTAGTGTCATATTCAGGATTCCAAGAGAAGGAGATATTGTACTACTAGACCTGGCTTTTTCAATTATTGTCGATCTGTGTAATGAAATAGAGTACTAGAATACCATATAATATGTTTACAGCGAACACACACACACAAATGGAATTTGTACGATACAAAAAAAAGGAGTTCCTTTGATTTTGATAGAACACTTTTAGGATTCAAAGTTTATCCTTTTCTGGCTCCGATTTTGTATAACCTCAAGTACTAAGTACCAATTTCAATTCCTAATTATTTGCATTTTAAACAATCTATCTCATTCAAACTTCACACTGAACTTTTGATATATGTTTATCCTATTACTAATCGAAGGATGAGAATATTAAAAAAAAGTAAAGTAATTGTTGATTGGATCAGAAATCCATTTTTGAATTTGGTATGGATAAAAGATCTTCCTATGTTATACTATACAATTATTGATGATGAATCGATTTGATAGTTACAATATTGTTATTCATGATATTGATCCAATTCGATATCATCGAGATGTAATTTATACCATTGAATTTACTGATTAAAGATTTATCATCTCTATGGGATTATGTAAAGAGAAATCTAACAATGAGATTATGTAAATGTCATTGTAAGAGTTGCAAATACAATTACAAGAATTGCAAATCACATTAGCAATAGGTTGCAATTTCAGTTGTAAATATCATTGTTGAAGTTGTAAATCTCATTATTGAAGTTGTAAATCCTATTATAGGAGTTGCAAATCCTATTATAGGAGTTACAAATCCTATTAGAAATAGGTTACAAGATGAGTTGCAAATGCTATTACAGGAGTTGTAAATCCCATTAGCAATAGGTCATAATTTTAGTTGTAAATATCATTGTGGAAGTTACAAATCTGATTATCAAAGTTGCAAATTCTATTAGTAATAGGTTGCAATTTCAGTTGTAAATGTTATTGTAGGAGATGCAAATCCCATTGTTTGAGATGTAAATCCCATTAGACGAGCTATAAATGCCATTATAGGAGTTGCAAATCCTATTAGCAAAAGGTTGTAATTTCAGTTGTAAATGTTATTACAGGAGTTATAAATTCCATTGTTCAAACTGTAAATCCCATTAAACGAGTTACAAATGGCATTACAGGAGTTGCAAATCTCATTAGCAAAAAGTTACAATTTCAATTGTAAATCTCATTGTTGAAGTTGTAAATTCCATTACATGAGTTGTAAATCCCATTAGCAAAACATGGTTTCAGTCAAGTATTTTTGTGAATGTTCTTCTCAAATTAACGTTATATCAAATGGAAGATCAACATAATATACTACCTAAAATATTTACTTATCAACAAGCAACTGCTGAAGCTTTAACACAAATGTTGAGCTTTCCTCTTAAACTCACAAACACACTAATCGTATAACCATCATAGAAACTTACCAAAATTCATAAATACACTTCTAATTCTCATATGACATAAATTTATTAACATATATATAAAACTAGATCTCTGTATAATACAAATGACAAACCTCAAAATGCCTTTTTCTACTTGTACTATGTGGCACATACTAAGAAAATCAACAAATTTATGAGACAAATTCCAGTAGCTGATAGCATGCACAAAATTGATATAAATAGGCCAATTCCCATTCTTTACAACTCTGAGAAGCTCCTTTCCTTGCCAATAAATTTTCTCATGATTGGAACAATTATCCTGTAGTAGATAGGGACCCAAAAAATAACACTTAAGACATCAAAAGTTGAGAGAAAGGCAACATGAATGGTGAATGAATTGACACTTCTATCTATCATTGTTCCTTGTTCTATAAAAATTGTTGACATCTAAGTATAAACAGTAGAGAAATTAAACAATTCCAGATTGGAAACATGCAGTTCAATATTTTTAATTCCTCCACTAATATAGAATGTAGTTCACCTCTGGCAATAGCAGAGTATTACCCTTGCGGAGGCTGATTGCTGCCATGCTTTTTACCTACTAGTGCTATTAAGATTTAGGGGCTTTGGTCCAAGTGGTTTTGACGGAGAAAAGAATAAAGGAAGAACAGTTTCTTCTTCACATTCATGTACTCTTCATTTAGTATGGGGTAATTTGGTATTTGTATATAAATTTATAAAAGATAGATTGGGCCTCCAGCGCAATCTGTCTTTTAATATATTAAGATTCTCAATCTGTATTTTATAAATTCATATCGTTATTTTTTGTCTTTTTCCTTTTTTAATATACTGTCCAAATAAGCTTCAATTTGTCAAATAATTTTTTTTCAAAAGTCAATATAAATATAAATTATGAAATTAATATATATATATATAGTATAGAGGTCAACTTAAGTCTTATTTTTCACGTGGAATCAATGTGTGACTTAACTCTATATTATTAGATTAAGTGTGAGAAGGAGGAGTAGTAGAAGAGAGCTTGATTAATAATTTTTAGAAAGAAAAAAGAGATAATAACAAAAATAAAATAAAGTCAAGAGTGTATAAGGGTATCACCAATAAGATGAGCTCTCCTAAGGAATAATGCGTGGCTATCATAATTCAATAATATATATTAAAGTTATAACAATTAAATATGCTAAGTCCCTAACATGTAAAACCCTAGAAAATTGTCATAGTCATAGTCATAAAATTCACAATTATACCTAGATCTAGTATATAATTGCATCAAGAATGATTATTTAAAAGTTCCACTAAGCATGTGATAAATTAAACAATAAATGATTTGTTCTTCTAACATAAATATTTAACCGAAAATCCTATAAACATGTGAATACAACATGAACGTTTATAAGAGGAAACCAAATATATTAAATAAAGAACATCAACTCAAAAATTGAAATAATAAATTACAAAAGTTTGATCATACAGGTGTCTCAACCAAGAGGGCCCTAGATCCAACATATACAAATCTCAAAACCTTAATTTAGGAAATATAAACTTGCATAAAGGAAAAGATCAAATCATAAAATGGTTCAACTTCTACTCTAAAGTATAGAAATTCAAGCCACTACATCTCTCTTCAAGAACTTAGAAAGAAATAGATAGAATTGTGGAAAATATGAAGAAGTTGATTGAGATGGTGGTATGTTGAATGTTGGAGTTTTAGTGTCCTTTATATAACTTTTGGGAGTGAGTCCTATTTATGTGAGTCTCTTCACTAATTGGCTCTCTAAAAGATAATGATAATCTCTATTTATCTTTAGTATCCTTCTAAGCTGTCATCTTTTCCAATATCTCTAGATATAATCTTTTTTTAACTCAAATATTCTATAAACAATTCAAATAAAAAGTAATAGGATAAAAGAGATAAACAATTAACAAGAAAATAGAAAAATATAACACATTTATCTATTATCTTTTTATTAAATTCAAATGTTAGATAATGAGAAATTATCTTTGAATTAATTCAAATGATATTAAATTAATATAATATAACATAATACTAATATAATATAATATAATATTAAATTAATTAATTAATATAATAAAATATAATAATATAATATAATATTATTGGAGGTATTTTGATGTTCTCTAACTAGATATTATAATTTTCTCCTTCAATTTGACAATTACTCAACTAAACTTCCTTATATAATATAATTGTGTATTAACTTATGTATGTTCTAGTAATCATTTATTTATTTTTCTCAGTTTCCTAAAATACATAAAAGTAAAATACTTTCATGCAAATCAATTTAATTAAGAGAAATAATAAAATCAATAAAAACACAACAAAATGACATTTTTAATCATTTAATTCATATAATCAAGTAAAACACAATATAAGCAAAACTACTACAATAATACCTATTAAACATGATAAATATAAGAAATAATATGATAAAATAGGGATTTATCACCCTAATTAAACATTAAAAAAGTCAAATGAAAAAAAATATCTACTTCTATCACAACTAATCCAAACACTTAGAGCTCGCGTGAAGTGGGCTATCGTTTTAGCTCTAGTACTATTCAAGATGTCATCTTCCTTGGCCAACGAAGGTACATTTTGCACTAAGAACACTAGGGTTCTTTGTTTCAAATGCCTCAAATGGCGATTCTAGTAGTGAATCATCTTGCACCTCAAATAATGCTTCAAATTGATCCTTTTATTGCTTTATTTTGTTTCAAAGTGTTCTAAACCTATATTGAAAATGAAATGATTTGATTGGATTTAACTAAAATCCTCTGGTAATGGTAAGTTATGAAATTTAAAACATACAAGCCACTAAGTTCTCGTTTCAAGTCACTTGCACAATGGTGTATGAAAAACCCAAAACTTCTATGAATGCTAGATCCTACAAAATTCTTTGCATTAACACAGTTTCCTAACAAATCATTACCAACCATTATAGGAAATGAAGGGTTTTGAGCGTACCTGGAATCCTTTGTTTGACTTACTAGATACCCACACGAAACTAGAGCACTTTAGAAGGCTCCCAGTTACGTTTTCACAGCAAATGCACCGAAAGGAGAAAGGAAGGCTTCGGACAATACACCAAAAGCAATACTAAAGAAAACAGAGGAGAAGGGAAAACAGAGCCTTTTGCTCTTCTTGTCTACAGAGAATATTTACACTTAGAGGAAATTGATCACGCACCCACCCTTTATGTGTTCTGTCTGTGGCTAGTTATGTGGTGGTGGAAGGGAGTTGGATAACCGTTTCTAACTCCCTTATTTTCCTTATTTCAAATTACAAACTGTTCCCTCCTCTTGCTTCTCGAATTTGGGCCTGATCCACCATAGGTGGACCGCCCATTTTCTAACATCTCCCACTTACACATGGTGGATTAGTTATTATGGCTCCAACTCTTTTTTTTCATACTAGGTGCTTTGCTGTGACCGCGTAGGCATGACATCTTCTTTCGGGTGTTTGTACTAGAAATCCCCTTTTCATATACCAGCACAAAGCAACCTTTTAGTACAGCTTGATCAAATAAGTTATAGTGCCTTGAAGTCCTAGATTTACCCATATACACTTTTCTTATGGCTAATCTAATCCCTCTTGAGTTAGTATATATAACTCAGATAGCATCCACTTATGCATAGTGTCCACACTTATGAAATTAACAAAATAATATCACAAGGGACCAGTCATAGACACTAGCATGAATGTGTATATTTTGGCAATCTTTCTTTCACTCATATATCATTTTGATATGAATCAACCGCTTTCCTAGCATAATACCTTTGGTTCATATATAATTTGACCATAAGACATATACCAAAGTAGCAATCGCTGAAACATACCTCCATAATATTTTAAAAGTCAAAGGACATTAATGAAAGGATTATACCTTTCTGGAACTCACACAACAATAAAGCAGGGATTGATTCCCTTGCTTTCCATTTGCGGTTCTTTAGCACATGTGGTATGAATCACATGTTACGGTGTTCCTCTTATCCTTAAAGAGTGTATGTCATTTTGATTCTATCAATCACACTGTACAGACTTAAGTCTAGATACTCATAGCATCTAAACCCAAACTTTTCAATTCTATTCACATAATATGACATCAATTTTGAAGAATTTGTTACCTGGAAACAGGTTTTATGTATGTGGGTATCCATTGTTCGATCTATATCCTTACTCATGGATCTCATCTTGACTTACTACACTTCTTAAGCCAAGGCGATACTTATTGCATTTCTTCTCTACCATATCAACACTCTTGCTGCTTTATTGGTGAACACATGTCTCATATTTGAACGCTTCTATAGCATCAAAGGCGGTTGCTCATGTGAGAGAGCTACCTTTTTCAACCTGTACGACATACTAGATATTGTATACTTTTACCCAGACATATAAGTAACAATAAATGACATGATATCATTAATAAAAAACAAAAGTAGTGCATACAGTCTACAACTTTATATTTTTAACATACCAATGGCTTTTACATGTTTCTCAAATGTTTCTTTGCCTATTAGCTTGGTCAAGGGATCTGCAACCATACATTTGGTTGAAATGTATTGTACAGTTGCAATTTTCTATGCTATATAATCCCTCACAAAGTTATACTTTATATCAATGTGTTTGGTCTTACTGTAATTCTTAGAGTCTTGAGTGTAGGCTATAGCTGCAATTTTGTCACAATGTATCAACACCTGATTGGTACTCTCATTCCCAAATCCTAGGTGCTCGATAAATCTCTTTAGCCAAATAGTCTCTTGTGCTGCTACAGTGCATGCCACAAACTTAGCTTCCATAGAGTGTAAAGCAATACACATCTGCTTCTTGCTACTCCAACATTGGCGCCATTGTTAAGCAAGAAGGTGTATCCAAAAGTCGATCTTCGTTCTTCTTCATCATTGCCTACATCAGTATCAGAATATCCGATTAGGCGAATATTGCTTCCTTGATAACACAACGCATAGTCAGTTGTGCCCTTTAAGTATCTCAAGATCGTTTTTATTGCTTTCCAGTATTTCTCACTAGGGTTAGACTGGAATCTGCTAACCAGCCCTATGGCATAACAAATATCTGGTCTTGTACACATCATTGCATATATCAGGCTACCAATGACACTAGCATATGGAACTCTTTCCATTTGCTTTTTATTTGATTCAGTTTTAGGACACATGTCAGAACTCAAGGCCACTCTAGTGGCCACAGGGATATCCATGGGTTTGCATTTACTCATATTGAATCGCTCAAGTATCTTATTGATATAATTCTCTTATGAAAGAGTGAGGATTCTCTTGGAACGATTCCTTCGAATTTTAACTCCAAGTATGTATTCTGCTTCACCCATGTATTTCATCTTGAAATTTGATGAAAGCCATTATGTAATAGTTATCACAGAGTCAAGACTATTTCTGGCTAAGAGTATATCATTTACGTATAAGGATAATATCACAAAGTTACCCTTAAACCGCTTAACGTAGACATAGTGGTCTTCCTCTATCATCTGGAAGTTATATGAGGTAATTGCCTTATGAAACCTCAAGTACCACTATCTAGATGATTGTTTTAATCCATAAATAGATATTTTGAGTTTACACTTTTTGTTTTCAAACCCTTTTTCAATGAAACCTATTGGTTGTTCTACATAGATTTCTTCATCCAGATCACCATTTAGGAAGACAGTTTTTTACATCCATATGATGTAACTCTAAGTTTAAACTATTTACTATTGCCAGAATAAGTCTTATTGAATTGAAGCGCAAAATAGGTGAAAAAGTATCCTCATAATCTATACCTTCCTGTTGTGTATATCCCTTTGCAACTAATCAAACTTTGAATTTGTCAATTAATCTATCCATTTTTCTCTTAATTTTGAGAACCCACTTGTTCCACATGGCTTTACACCCTTTTGGTAGATCAACCAATTCCCAAACTTAGTTTTTCATCATTGAGTCTATTTTCTCTTTCATTACTTTCTTATATTCCTCCTTTGTAGGACCTACTAAGGCCTTATGAACAGTGCAGGGTTCATCATCTCCTTTTGGAGTAACTAAGAGTGCTTCACCTTCTATTTGGAAGCGTCTCTTTGGAACACTTTCCCTGTTACTCTTCTGGTAGGAGCAACTTGCATATCTTTTCTCATTTATCTTGGTATTTGTGTTGATCGTTCTTGGCTCCCACTCAGATTGACATACCTAGACGATTCTGGTCTGTCAATTTGTTCAACATTGTCTTGTTCCTGAGTCTCATAAAGAGATATAGTACGGTCAACATCACCTATACTGGCAAACTCTGTCTCAATAAATACAGCATCTCTTGATTCTGTTCCAGTTACTGTTCCATCTTTAATTTCACTTATGAATACATATCCTTTTGAGGGTTCAGAGTACCTTATAAAAATACATTTCATTCCTCTAGGACCCAGTTTCCCATGTCTATAAGAATTGTCATGGATGTATTCTGCCGAGCCCCAAGGTCTAAGGATGCTTAGATCTGGCTAACATTTAGTCTATAACTCGTAGGCTGTGAAGCGACTGATTTTGAGGGCACACAGTTAAGTATGAAGGTTGCCATCAATAAAGCATCACCCCAATGTGAAATTGGAAGGTTTACCTTAGACATCATAGACCTAACCATGTTTAGAAGAGATCTGTTTCTTCTTTCGGCAACCCCATTCTATTGAGGTGTGCCAGGGATAGTTAATTGCCTAATAATCCCTTTTTCTTCACAGAGCTATTTGAATTTTTCTGAAAGGTATTCATGACCTTGATAAGTGCGTAATGCCCATATTATATTGTCCATTTAATTCTATACTTTATTCATGTATCGTCTAAAGCACTCTAGTGCCTCAGACTTATGCGAAATCAAATAGACATGACCGTATCATGAAAAATCATCAATAAAGGTAATGAAATACCAAGCTCTGTGTCTCACCCTCACACTCATTAGACCGCAAATATCGAAATGGATTAATTGCAATAGGTTTTCAACTCGTATTCCCTTACCGAATGGTTTCCTGGTAGCCTTACCAGCTAGACAGCTTTTGCATAATGACATATCCATGTTAGGGATCAACCCCAACAAGCCTTCTTTAGCCAGTTTAATTATTCTATTTTGATTAATATGTCCTAGTGTAGCATGCCGAATATTCATATCAGGATTATTTGAAGTAATAGTAAAGCAATCATGAACATTAAAATTACTAGTAAGATCCAAAATAAAGAACTTTTGAAATTGGAAAGCTGAACCATAAAATATTGAGTTGCTACAAATGTCTGTAACTTTTCCATGAAAGTTTACATTAAACCCAAAGTCTAATAAGCAAATTATAGAAATTAAATTTCGTAAGATGTCAGGAGCATGAAGCACTTCATGCAATATCAAGGTCTTTCCACCATGCAAAACAAGTTTGCAAGTGCCAATGCCTCGAACCTCAATCCTTGCATTATTGCCAACGAAAAGTCACTTGCTTTGAAAAGGCAACCGATGGTATTCCACGAAAGATCCTCGATCTCGACTTACATGGTCTGTGGAGCTTGAGTCAATAATCCAAGAAAAAGAAATAGGTTCTATCAGAAAAATAGTGCTAGAAACAAATGAGACATTTGAATTCACATAATTCACTGTTACCTTTCGCTCTCAGCCTATTTAGAATAGTCACGTGTGAAATGTCCCATATTCTGGCAGGCAAAGCATTTGACCTTCTTTAGGTCTAGCTTTTTCTTGCCTCATTTCTTTGCCTTCTTCTTGTACTGTCGCTTGCCCTTCTTGGGTGGAGGACCTCCTTTCTTCCCATTTTTTTTGAAATTTTTTGCCCTTTTTGGATTCAGGCTTTAATTGGAAGGACAAACACCTTCAATCAAATAGGCTTGTCCAGTGGCCTTATAAGCCTCCAAACGTTCATCCTTTAGCTCTAAATGCTTAGCTACATCATTGAAAGTAATGATATTTTCATTATGGGTCAGATTAACTTTCATGTGCTCCCAATTGGCAGGGAGTGACCTGATGATAGCCTGCACTTGCTGTTTGTTAGATAGATTATGTCCAAATTCCTTCAATTCATGAATCATTATGGACATCTCTCGTAGATGTTGCCTCATAGGATTATTTGGTTTTAGCTTATAGGCAATCTATATTCCCCCAAAGTAATCTACATTGACACCATTGTGAGTTTGAGTTTGATAATTTATTATGAGTTTGAGACACATAGAATAGCACAAGCAATGTAGATTGCCTTAAAGGATAAGTTTGGGGGAGTGTCCATGACTAAGTTTATAAGGTCAAATGCTTTGCCTTTAAGTCGCTCAGGTTGTCATCAGGTCGCTCCCTGCCAGTTGGGACACTCCCCCAAACTTATCCAAACTTAGTCGTGGACACTCCCCCAAACTTATCCTTTAAGGCAATCTATATTGCTTGTGCTATTCTGTGTGTCTCAAACTCACATTAAATTATTAGCCATTGTACTCAGCAGGGTGATTCTAGTGATGCTATTCTTCTTTTTCCAAGACAAGTAGGCTTCCTGGTCTCTCCTGTGCTGGGCCGTATTTCCAGCCTCAGGTTCTACCATGGCCATTGTCAATGGCTCAATAGCATCCTATTCTTCTAGAATAGATTAGACCTTTCGGTGCCAAATATCCTAGTTGTCCCCGTTGAGTTTTCCCCTTTGTTCAATTCAGCAATAATGTTCTTTGATGCCATTGTTCAATATCAATTATGTGACAAACCTTTCCCATATTAATTTATTGAACCATAGAACATTTAAGTGAATTTACATATATATATATAGCACATATAAAGTATACAATGTCACGTACTTTTATTATTTTTGATCAGAAAATAATAATATCACTAGACCTATTATCAAGAGAATACATTTGTACCTCCTATCACACAAACACTAGCAATGCTATCATTCTCTATCAAAATTAATATAAGTACTATTCTCATCAAATATTGCTTTTCAGAATACTCATCATCTAAAAAAGCTCCAACTTATAAAAGGTATACATGAATCACAACATATATAAAGAAATAAAATGAAACATGTTTCTGTTGCATGCAAGGCATGTAATAATGATAATTCTTTACAAAGAAAGAGTAATAAATCATGCCTTTAACAAAGTAAAGTAATGGAAATGGAAATACAAATTTACATCATTTGATATGAGCTTTACAATATTCTAACATCACTTTTCTTAGCTTCTTTAGTTCACGAGGTGGCTTTATAAGGTTAGATACAAATCCTATTGTTCTAAGCCAATATGTTTTGCTCATGCGTCCTATTTTGTGCTTGCCTCTAACCCCTGTTGCTCTTATATATTCCATTATGACTTTCAAGTAGAATTTAGTGTGCTTTTTATCTGTCATGCCTTCAATGTATTTACCAATCATGCCATTAACGCTTTTTATGTTTGTTAATCTAACTGCATCTCTTTCAGCTATGTTCATGGCCAAAGTAGGGGATAAGAGGTTAGTTCACTTCTTCTCCATCCTCAACTTGAGATTTACCGTTAAGAGTAGGCACCATCTTGGAGTTTAAATATGAAGACACCATTAAAGGTTGTAGAGGAAGTGGTTCGATGGGGAATAATGTTTCTGAGCACGGTCTGGAATCATCTCTTTCTTATGGTTCCTCTTGTGGAACTTCCTTTATCAATTCCTCTGGGTCTTCTTTAGAAAGTTTATCAAGATCTTGTTCTAGATTCTCCTCAGGTTCCACCTTGCGATCCTCTTGAAGGTTTTCCTCTAAGTTATTGACTCATCAAAGAATGAGATGTCATCATTTAAAGTATATCCTAGAGATTCAGTGCTAGATGAATTCATTTTCACATAAATAATAATAAATATTAATTATCATAATTTTTTGGATTTTTTAAATGCTAAAACCCCATAAAATACACTAAATATTCATAAATAGGTCCAGAATTTCCCCCAAAATTAGGTAAATTATATGTCAAACTAAAGATCTTGATTTTAGGAATTTTTAGGAACAAACCGCACCTCAATCAGAGGTCCCACGCTCCCTTACGCGCCCCAAGAAGGAAAAATTTAGAAAAAAAATAAAAAACTGAACGAAGCCCACGTGTCAGCCACCAGAATTTCCTTTATTTTATAATTCAATTTTTTTTAAAATAAAAAAATGTTTATTTTGGATTGGCTTCTATCAGCCCACAAAATTTTTTTTTGGGACTAGGCTGGACGTAGCCCAGTTCGTGAATAGTGCCAGCTATTTTTTTAATAGGGCCAAAATGGTATCGTTTCGCTATTGGAGGTCATCTTCAACCTCCAACCGGGTCACGACGACCCATTTTTCAGAGGCGGATAGGTCCGTCGACCTGCCAACTTCTCTCCTCTATAACTCCACCGACCGACGTCCATTTTTGACATTTTTTGAGTTGTTTTCCATCGTTTTTTGTGCTCTATACAATGGGATCATATTTAAGGCCTAAATCCTCTATTTTCTAAAGACCCAATTTCAAAAATGAAAATTTCAGTGACAGTTTACGTTGAAGATGCTTCTCTTTATGATTTAAATGCATGTTCTATGCATATTATCACTAAATAAATACTTTAAAACATATATATATAACGGAATAGTGCATCACCAAAAAATTCAAAAAAATATAGAGAAGCAGTGGAAGCAAATAACTTAGCTCTGATACCACTTAAGGGTTTTGGGTGTACCTAGAATCCTTTTTTTGACTCACTGGATACCCACACGAAATTAGAGCATTTTTAGAAGGCTCCCAGTTACATTTTCACAACAAATACACCGAAAGGAGAAAGGAGGGCGTCAGATAGTGCACCAGAAGCAATACGAAATAAAACAGAGGCAAAGGGAAAATAGAGCCTTTTGCTCTTCTTTTCTGTAGAGAATATTCACACTCGGAGGAAATTGATCACGCACCCACCCTTTATCTCTTCTGTCCGTGGCTAGTTATGTGGTGGTGGAGGGGAGTTGGATAACTGTTTCTAACTCCCTCATTTTCCTCATTTCAAATTACAAATTGTTCCCTCTTCTTGCTTAAATTTGGGCCTGATCCACCATGGGTGGACTGCCCATTTTCTAACCGCAAAAACCTAACATGTTACCAACACAAAAATGAAGAAGCAGAGAGTAATTTAAAGATTGTGGGATTCATCAAAAGGTGGAACAAAATGAAGGAGCTTTCTGATCCAATAAAATCACCAAACAGGTCAAACATGGAAAGAGCACAAAATAAAGAATGGGACAATTGACACCATTGATCCAACAACCTAGCTCCCTAGTATGGCCACTGGATTTTCTCTCCAATATGCACATATTCTTGATCCAGAAAACACATGCACATTGAAGATAATGAAAGCACAATGTAAATGCCATTCAAGTTTCAAGGATCTCATGAATCACAATCACATAATATGTCATAATTCGAGAGAACACGAATCCAAAGCAAATGTCAGTGTCATGATTATACCTCTAGTAATAATCCTCTCTAAATACATCAATCTAAGTCCTACTCCATAGAAACTAAAATCGACCGACACAAGAGTTTAGAAACCAAAATTAGATACAAATAACTTCCCTAGTAACTTAGGAACTCAAATTAGATCTTTAATACATCAATGAGAGAGTAGAATTTCAAACTCGTGGCTTGAGGATAGCTACAACTAGCTCCATGTCCTCCTTAGCCATCAATCGTGATATGGAATGATGGAGGAGCGTCAGAGTTGGATGAATGGTGGAGATGAACTGTAAAATTGGAGGAATTTGGCCTATGGATGAGATGTGGAATTTGGCCAAAAAGTGAGGAGGAGGAATGACGGAGGAGCGATTTAGAGTTGAAGTCCACTAGTGGTCGATCAATCCCATGTTCGTGCCATCATCTATATATGAATTAGAATTCGCAAGTTTAAGATCTGGAGAAGGACTGAAACACATAGTTAGACCATTTGGTCCTTGGCTAAAGTTTGCTTAATTTAGGTCCTTGATTGGAATTTCTGAGATTCTCCTGACGAATGTTAATCCAATCTTCCTTTAAAACGTACTAAGCTAAGTCAAGGGAATCAAAGCAGAAATACACAAAAATCATATAAAATATGTAAAAATACATTAAAAACCTATTAAGTAATAAACTAGCCTCTATAACCAAAAGATCATTAATTACGCCCAAAATACCCAAGAACAATGTTAAAGAGCGAGCAAATAACACCTTATTAACATGTAACAATATGCGTTTGCCATTCAGTTTTGATTAATTTGGTTAATTGGTTTCAGTTTGGTGTATAAAATTTACTCTATTCAGATTTTGGTTAATTCAGTTTTCACCAAAAATGAAATGGTCACCCATACTAGGAATGATAAATAGTTATTGTGCATTTTAAAGGGAATGTTGGAATACATCGATGGTCTAAGCACATTTGAAATAATTTGTACTTTATTTTTGACTAATTAGCTGTTGATTGTATTATTTATATTTTTCATGGTGATCTTTATTTCAATTTAGGTTATTGATTAGACCATATATTCAGGAATTAATTTTTTGGATTATGTTTTGAGTCTCTTGGGTTGAAACAACCCCTAGAAGTTAAGCTATATGTATCGTTTTTGTTATTAATAAAATTTGAAGCTAAGAAATCAATTAGTCAACCGATTTGCTCCTAGACAACTACATATTAGGAAATATTAGATCTACCAGATTATGTAGGAAATATTATACTTATTGTATCCACCATGCATTGCAAGGGTTTTATCTCCTTATTGAAAGTTTATAGGATTTGCTTTTGCATACATTATTCTTGCTCATTAGGTCTCTTTACATGGTATTCGCCTTAAATTATAGGAAATTAAATATTATACTATGGTACCCACCATGCATTGTAGGTTTGATGTTGCTTGTCGTTAGTATTCCAATTATTTACTAAATTAATCTCTATATAGTATAGAGGTCAACCTAGGTCATATTATTTACATTAAGTCAATGTGTGACTTAACTCTAAATTAAACTAAGTGTGATAAGGAAGAATAGTAGAAGATAAATTAATTAATAACTTTTAGAAAATAAAAGGAGTTAATGATAAAAAAAATAAAAGTAATAGCATATAAGGATATCACCAATGAGAAGAGCGCTCCCAATGATTGATGCGTAGCTATCATCATTCAATAATATATTGGAGTTATAACAATCATATATACTAAGTCTCTAACATGCGAAACCCAAAACAATCGTCATAGTCATAATCTTAAAATCCACAATTATACCTAGATCTAGCATACAATTGTATCAAGAATAATTAGTGAAGATTCACTTAGCATGTGATAAATTAAATAATAAATAATTTGTTCCTCTAATATAGATATTCAATCAAAAATCCTATAACTAAACATGTGAATCAAACATGAATAATTATAAGAGGAAACTAAATATATTAAATAAAGAACATCAAATCATAAATTAAAATAATAAATCACAAGGATTTGATTACAAATGTGTCTCAATCGAAACCCTAGGTTCAATATATTCAAATCTCAAAACCTAAATCTAGGAAATCATAAATTTGCATAAAGGAAAATATCAAAACATAAAATTGTTCAACTCCTAACTCTAAAGCATAGGAACTCAAACCACTACATCTTTCCTCAAGAATTTAGAAGGAAAAGGGTGGAATTGTGGAAGAGAAGAAGATAATTGTGATGGTGGTGATTGGTGGTTGGTGGGTTGAATGGAGGAGCCTTGGGGTCCTTTATATAGCCTTTGGGAGTGAATCCTATTGTGAATCTCTTCACTGATTGGCTCTTCAAAAGATAATGATAATCTTCATTTATCTTCAGTATCATTTCAAACTGTCATCTTTTCCAATATATCAAGAGATAATATTTTTAAACTTAAATATCCTATTAACAACTCAAATAAAAAGTAATAGGATAAAAGAGATAAAATAATTAATAAGAAAATAGGCAAAGATAACATATTTATCTATTATCCTTTAATTAAATTCAATATTAGATATTGAGGAATTATCTTTAAATCAATTCAAATAATATATAATATAATACTAGTATAATATAATATTATATTAAAGAAATGAATTAATATAATAAAATATAATATTATAAATTAGTTTTCCTCATGGATATAATATAATATAATTTTGTAGTAGTTGATATGAGTTATAGTCATCATTTATTTATTTTTTTCTAATTTTCTAAAATACATAAAAGTAAAAATACCTTTATGCCAATCAATTTAATCAAGAGAAATAATAAAATCAATAAAAACACAAAAAAAATGATATTTTAATCATTTAATTTATATAATCAATTAAGGTATAAAATAACCACAACTACTACAATAATGCCTATTAAAAAAGATCAATTCCTTAAAATAGATATAAAATAATATGATAAAATAAGGATTTATTAGCGCTTTAATTACTAGTTCAGTAAACCGTGTCCAAATATACTTATTATTTAACGAATGCTTTTTTTCCTACTTTCTTTTTTCAATGCATAGATTTTATTTTAGAGAGCATCCAAAACACATTAATATTTTTTTAAAAACAGGCCTAGTCAAGTTAAGATCAGAGCCATATATTACACATTTTATTCCCATGCAAATACCACGAACCAGTAATTTCTGCAAATTGCAGAGATATTTTTCATACTTGGGGATCATATTGCCTTTAGATTATCTAAAGAAAACCCTTTTCTTTGCAGGACTTGATAGCATCTTCATATATATCTTCGACACCGTACTTTAACTCGAATCCTGTATCTTGTAGCTTTTTGTATGATAGACAAGGAAACTTCTTACCATGGTCGACCTTTGCTCCCATAAAATTACTGCAAAATAAAACTAGTCCTTTTAATAAATTGTTATATTTTGAGTTTTTATTATGATTGTAAATACTTGTCATTTTTTTAAAAAATATAAAAACAAATCATTTAAACTTCATTTTTGTTTTACTAAATTATATGAAATTCTTTATTTTTGTTAAAACCTACACGCGCATGGCTCCTAAACACAAATCTCCTTATAGAGTTTTGGTGAAATTATATTTGACATTTTTTTACTTCCATAAAAACAGCAACAATTAAACTACATCTTAATAATAATAATAATAATAATAATAATAATAATAATAATAAAGTAAACAATATATTTCACCCTTGCTAAATTTTTTAAACTTACATAAACCCCTCCCAAATATAACGTCTAAATTACATTATCTGTCAGCTTTTTAAAATTTCGCAACAAATGTTTCTGTTTCAAACCAAAACTAAAAGCAAAAATGTTGTATTCGTTTTGAAAATAAAAAAGTTTTCATAAACAAAAAACTACATGGGAGATTTGTATTAATTTTAGAAACACAAAATATTTATAAAATTTCAGCAAAACTCAAGAAAAGTAGGTAAGACGTATTCCTATGCTCTTTTAATTTTGTCAATTCGAGGAAAAAAAAGGTTGGTTTCATAGGAAATTAATGGAGAGAATGAAGAAAAGATAGAGATAACTAAACATACTCTGGTATTGTTATGTGATATTGGGGGTATTTGCGGGAAATCATTTCATGCAACTGATGGAATGTGACTTGGTGAAAACCACAGATAAAGCGTCCCTCAGCATTGCTATTTTCAAATAGAAATATAAGAGCCCTTGTGACATCTTCTATGTGCACAATGTATGTGTTTCTGAGAGTCTTGCATTGGCTCTCGTCTCCTGATGAAAAAAACAAAGTGCTGTTTTAGCTATATATGGTAATACATACACATTCGTTGTCTTTCTAATGTCGTCATTTTTCTCTTTTCTATCCATCTGAAATGTTTAAGTGAAATTTCAAGGTCTAAATCTACTTCTCAATAAAAATATTGAATTTAACATGAAAACGCAGAGAAGGGAGAAGGAAACAGTGGGGTAATCCTGTAATTTGACAAATTTTTTTGATACTATTTACTAGATACTATTATCAGGTATTTAGTTTCGGGGTTCGTGGGTGCGCTTTCCAACCTAGATCATGCCTAGATCTTAAAAGAAAGAAAAAGGAATAGGAAATTGATATTTTTCATATTTGTTATAATACCTTTTGTATGATTTTCAAAAATCAAAGTCATCATTATCTTTTTCATAATTTTATTTTTTAATCCTCAAGTAATAAAATATTCTTGGGACTCATATACTATGCTTACTGATTATTGGCAAGCAAAATTCAATGAAAATATGTATAGCGTAGTCAATATGTATAATAGCATGTTAATACTAAAACCAATTATAATATGTCTTATTATTTATTTCCCAAATTCTGTATAAATACATGAAAAAATTTCTTAGTCTTGATAATTTTCAAAGGAGTTAAGTATAGCAATGTTATTTGCGTAGGCCAAAAAAATGTATATGGTTGCACATTCAGCAATAGTACGGTGAATTGTTTTTACCTAATTAACTGCACATTACTTATTAATTACTGATGATAGATTAAAGAAGGGGTAAAAGTGCGCCATTCTTCCTCTAACTTTATATAAGTTTTCATTTCGACCAGTTGAATTTAAAAAGTATGTTTTTAGTCGTATAATCATAACACTACAATTAGTCTCATATCATGTTTTATGTTTTTGTAACAATCATTGATATTTTAGAAATTAAACTTAATATATCACTATTTGATAATATTTTATCAACATTAAAATTTCAATGTCTACATTTTTTTTTGTTAAAGGTATGGATTAAAGGACTTAAAAGGCACTTTATAAAATTAAGGGATAAAAATAAAACTTTACGTGAAGTTAAACAACCAAAGGTACAATTATCCCGTTAAAAAATAAGGGAGAATCACAATGAGGTTCCAAACAAAAGGCTCAAAATTCCCAATAACAAATGAAGAGCTAATTCAAAAATTGACAAATAATTTGTACTGTTTGGGACATTTTAGTAATTAAATCTTACTCAGCCTTAGGACCTCATAGTAATTTTCTCTTCAAATAATATATATATATATATATATAGAGAGAGAGAGAGTCCATATGTTCATACCTAATATCAAGGAAAGTGCCATACTTATTGCGGCTGGCATCTTCGCTGCAAGAAAAGGTCCAACAACTAAAGGAAGAACAATGCTCACAACTTTCAACTTCATCTCATTTTCCTTCCAAAATTTCAACACAGCATTCTCAGTCAATGTCTTGGAAACAAAATATGAAGACCTCACAGATGTGACTGAACGCCCAATTTCGAGGTCACTCCATATCGTTTCATCCACCATTTCAATACCCTCAAAGTTCTTAAACATTACTGCAGCTAAACTTGAAGTGAAAATTACTTTCTTCACGGTGTTTGAACTCAAACATGTCCTGAGAATCCCTAGGGTTCCTTCCATGGCCCACTTTGTAGCGACTTCCTCGGACTGTTCGCCTCGCCTGTCCATTGGATGGGCAACATGGAAGACTCCCACACACCCTTCAATGGCTACCTTGAAGCTGTCTGGTTCTTCAAGGTCTGCTTTGAAGATTTGGAGCCTTTCTGGTGCTCCTTGCAGGTTTGTGAGATAGCTGAGGTTTTTGTTGCTGTCTGATATCATAAAAGTTTTTGGTTAGTTATAAGCTTATTATCAAATATACATGGGACTAGCAATAATTAGAAGAGTAGAATGAAAAAGATAAATATCCAAAACAATGATTTTGTAGGAATGTTATCTTGTTTTTAAATGTCACTTTGATCCTTTTTTTCTTACTTGATTTTTAATGTGATCCCTATAATTTAGAAGTTTGTAATTGAGTTATTATATATATATATATATATATATATATATATATTATTGTCTTGGTGGTCTATCATTTACAAGGGAGACAAAAATGGCTAAGTGGAAATAGATTTTTTTAGCATTAATGCCTGTTTAATTTGTAAATGATTTTATAGAGCTTTCTATATGCATTTATAGATAAATGGGATGTACATATTATGTTCAATGCGAAGAATATGATAGTTGCAACATACAAACTTTCAAATAAGGGACCACAAGTAGCAAATTAACCATATAATATCTCATGTTAAACTATGTCGGAATAATGTATCTTCATATTAAGAATATAACAATAATTGTAAATTAAAAATACAAAGAAAATATTTGAGTATTGGTTACAATCCTATAAGACTAACCAAATGATTTCTATCTGAAGTTAAAAGTCTATGTTAAAATTCTTTTTTTTTTCATATTAAAATTTGAAACACTAGCTGCAAATTATATTCTGCAAAGTTACAAATTATAGAATTTAATTGCAAATCCCTGCACAATATTAAGTTTAAAATATTATTTTTCATATGAAGTCTTTTTGGTCAATTCACCTAAGGATGTATATATACGTAGTTTTATTGACATTTAAGAATAACCAATTGAGACCTTAATGTAATTAAATAACTCTCTCAATACTTAAACTACGTACCATTCTCTCAAGAAGATTAATTATGTGCAAGGGCGCTAAATAATAATCAAAATAAAAATATGAATATCATTATACTTAACCAAAGTTATAGTAAGTTTTACTATTAAAGTATCACCGATCATATTCAAGTTCCAATATAGTGCATGAAAAACATTGGTATATTTAACTTATTTTTTTTGTATAGTAATGTTAATCCACATTAATATATACATATCTGTAAAACATGAAGTTGAGGTCACTCTCTCAAGTCTCAGGAATGAATCAGGTTAACGAGGAAGAAAATAAAAACCGATTTCGAACTTAGCATTTTTTAACTGAAAGTAAATAGTGATATCTCATTTAAATGACTTCAGCTATATATATATATATATATAGAGAGAGAGAGATCGATATGTGAAGATTTGTTTTCAATAAAACATTATTTTTGGGGCCACAAACATGTGAAATCACCTAAATTATACTTCATCGTGGCTGTTTAAGTATACTTCTTTGTCATTTACTTGGTGTTATACAATGTATTCAATTCAAATCACCCCAAGGATAAAGAAAGGACGATCAGAAGAGCAGGATTCGTTTTTTTCTTTCTCTCATACTTCAAATCTGAATCTTTGTATGATTCTTAAAAGCATAGCATATGCAGAATCTATCAAATATTGTTGAAAAAGCATACAAAGAATACTAAATTTGTCAATAAGTAGTGAGTACCTTGATTGGATCTAACAGTAGCACGAACTGAATAACCTTGTTGAAGAAGCCTCATAATCAACCAAGAACCTATAAACCCATTACCTCCTGTAACACAAACTGGACCTTTATCAGCCTCCATATCTCTCTCTCTCTCTACCTCTTTTCTATTTCTGAAGCCAAGATAGAGTCCTGCAATTAATGTGTTCTGATGATGGAATTAAAGGCTGAACAAGAAGGCTCTTAAATGCCACATTCCTTGGCGCCACTTTAGTAGGGTCCCCACATTTCTTACAGGCCATTCCAGCTATGTAATTTAGTTGAATTGATAATAATCATTTTCATATAAATGAACATGTACTGCACTAGCTGTACAAAATATATTTATATTTCTTCTATGAGTGAACATCATCATCTCCTCTCTGGAGCTATTCCTTCGTCATCTAGTATATTACGTAGTCCTCACGGCCGGCCTCACCTATCTCTTTTTATATTGCTTTAATATCAATTAGAGATTTAAAAAAAAATATCTGATGAAGTTAGGTATACTTTCGTTCTATATTAAGAGCCAATACAACACTCTTTTAAATTTTATCAAAATCGCATATTTTTCACTATTTTCTAATCTACATCATTGTTGTGATATTGATTCTATACTAGCTGTACAATACACACACACGGTCCCTCTATATCATTATAAGGCATAATTTTGAAGGTTTTTATATTTCAATTTATAAAGCATTTAGTGAAATGTTAAAAATTAATAATTAATGTTTGTCCTAACAGGCTAGCCCTTGAAGCGTTAGGGCCTAAACGAGTCAGCCTGTTTTGTTTTAGAGGCCCTTTTTCTAGGGTTGGCCTGTTGTTCAATATAATCTTATTTTTTTACTATAAATATAAATATAAGAAAATTAAAGATTTGAAATATTGTTAGCTTAAATTAAACCAAATAAAACAGTTATCATTGATAATTATTCTCCAAAAGTAAGCAAACAAAACAAAACAAACCATTAAGCATTAGCAAAAACATCATCTAACAAAATACGACAAGTATTGTGATGATAACATCTCCACATGCATATAAATTTTTTTCTAATGTTATTCTTTGTATAGATAACATATTAGTTCATTAAAAAAACCAATGTATTCCTTTACCCAACAAGGGAATGTTAGTTATCTTTATCATTAGCATAATCCAAAATTGTAGAAATAAATTTTAGCTCCAAAAAAATAATTAAAAAATATATATAGTTTAACTAGTAACAAATTTGACAAAAAATATTTTAAATTTTGGAAAATATAGTGATATTGATAGACTCTAAGTTTTGATGGTAACAAATTCAATAATACTGTTTATCGAAAGCCTATTTGATAAATGATAAAACTATTTCAACATAATATGTTAGCTATTATTGAAGTCATTTTCGATAATGTATCTTTCGATAAACACTTCAATAAAATTCAACTGATTTTTGAAAAAAATTTCAAACTAGACTTTGACATAATTTGAAGTTTCAATCTAAATCAATATGAATCCATTTTAATATTCTTTGTTAGAATGACATATATACCTAAGAGGGGATAAATTGAGTGATATTAGAAAAATTAAAACTTTTTTTGAAATAAAAATAGATAAGTTAAGAAAGTAAGATTTCACTAAGAGTAGTTTGAAGAAGAAGCAGACGTAGAGATTTATCTTGGTTCGGCCCAAACACTTGGCCTATGTAAAATTCTCCTAAAATATAAGTACTATTAATCATTTAAATCCATTTTGTACACAATATAAATAAAAATAATATTATAAACGATTTTTTTTTCATTTCAAAAGAATTTAATATGCTAAAATAAGAGTTTTACTCAAATCTAAAAGAAACTCTACCATGATTATAAAAATGACTTTTCTTAAAATTCAAATAATATATAAAAAATAGAAAAAGAACAAGATAAGTCAAAGTATTTGGGATATATATAAATTGCTTAATATTTTATAAATTGAATATTATAACTAGATAGATACTAGATTATACTTGATTTTATAATATAAATATTACACTTTTCTATAAATATGTATATTACTTAATAGAAAGGCAATAATATAATCTTTTATGAAATATTCTTAAAGTTATTAAAAATTAGATTAAAGTGTACATATAAAAATAATGTAAAAGTCTATGCAATTTTAATAAAACTGAAAAAAAATAATTAATAATTTAGAAGAGTATATTATGGATATTTAGAATATTACCCCAAAGATAAACTCCCAGAATTAAATCCAAATAATATATTATATAATATTAGATATGCATAATAAACCCTACTACAGCAATATATAATTATTCTACACATACATTTAAAGGAGAAGGCCATACAATTGATATAGCTTTAATCAAGCCTATGAAGTTTTGCCTAGGGTCCTAAGATAACACTATTACCTGAAAATGTTAATAAAAATATGGTGAGACAAACGTCTTAGTAACTAGCAATTCTACTCATCATGCATACTAACAAGTGCTTATGAGATATCAAGTGAGACTAATCATAAAGTATAATATATGATCAAAAAATCAAATTGATGACCTAACGAAGTTCCTTCTATCAATCCAACTAAACTGCCTTACCATTACTGGTGGAACCCATATGCTAGAGATAACTACCATATAACTCAACCACTCAAAAGCTAAACAGTCAAATGTTATGGATATGCCAAAATCTATAGAGTACATGATCGGACTATAGGTTCATTCCCTCTCGATAAATAGGTAGGGGTGTCATATCCTAAATTTTTTCCTATCTGTATAGTACTGATAGCGGAAAGAGGTTTAGAAAGGATCATGACAAAGATCAAAAGAAATGATACAGGTTAGATGAGTCTTGAAGAAAGAGAAGGATTAAAACAAAAATTAGAACAGGTTGAAGACAAAAAGTGAAAGTAGAAACAAAAGTTGGGCCCTTAAGTGTAATTTTCAAAAGTTAAGGAACTTAAATACAAATAACCAAAAGTCCAGGGGCCTAAGTGCAATTATTCAAAAGTTCAGGGACCTAAATATAAATATGAGAAAGTTGACCCGAAACAGGGCAAAAATGCCCGGAATCATATCAGACCCAAATTTTACCAGTAGATAGACAAAGTGATTTTGGTTAGTTTAAGGAGTCACGGAATTTCGACTTAAGGTCCCGATTAATTAATATAAATTCCTGAAGTCATAAGGAATTATTGTAGTATTTTTCAGACATTAGAATCAGATGAAACTTTATAGGAAATTTATATATTTAATATAAGAATTTATAAAATTAACAGATTTAGGAAATGAATCCTGTAGAATTTTTATGGGATTTTACGATAAAATAGAATACCCGATAAATAGGATCAGGAGAGGTGTATTGGGATTTATGTCATAAAGGGTATAAAGGCAATGAGCCCAAACCAAGGCCCAAATGGCACCATAGTAGGCCCAATATGATGATTGGATCATTAAGTGGGTCAGAGTCTAGAGCAATCCAGAAAAAATATGAAATTACGAAAATGCCCCTAGATGTCCGGATTATACCAGAGGTAGATGGAGGGCATTTTGGTCATTCTGGATAGGCAAAAAATGTGTCATATAGTATAAGGAGGATTAGTTAGAGCCCAGACACACCCTGAGATAGTATACAAAGGGGTAAAATGACGAATATACCCTTAGGGCTAATTAGTGCAAGACAGTGAACCCAGGGTATTTCAGTCATTTCCCAAGGGATCTGTAATTAAGTTATAGCCCATTACAAGAATGTTAATGGTAGGGAGAATCTAGATACTGGATTTAAGGTCAGAAAGTATATTATGAAATTTCATAAAAATTAGATGCAGAAAACAGTCCAGTTTTTGGAGAATCGGATTGAGCTGGTACTGGATTGGACTAAAATTTCCAGAGCCCTCCTCCCCCATGTGAATTACACCACCTAAGCCTCATGAGGTGTCCCTTGTGATGTCATGGATGATGTCACAATTACCTTTTTGAAAAAGGAAAATTCAAGATTAAATGTGGGTCATTAGATCAAATAGTAACTAAATTAATCTTGGCCATTAATTTTTCATAGATTTTGGCTATAAATACCCCCTCAATTCTGCAACAAAACTGTGAGCCATGAACCCTTGGGGAAACTCTTACAAAATGAAAACTCAAGCCAAGACAGAAGATTCAAGGTTCTAAAGTTCAAGCAAGCTAGAGATTAAGGGTAAGCAATCTCTCCTATCTTAGTTTTCTTTGATTTTGGAGCTTGAACTTAGGGTTTTCATAGAGAAAAGTTGAGTTTTCTCTAAGGGGTGGTGCTGCCCAAAAACCTTAGATGAAAGGGGAAAGAAGAAATTAAAGTTAGAAATATATGATTGAAGCTTAAACAAGCTAGTTAAGTGATTGGTTGTTGAATCAAATTGATATTCTTGACTTTACCATGGTGTGCCCTGTTAGGTATGCACTATTTATGAGGGAAGAAAATGGATTTTCAATGATTTAATACTTCCATTGAATTTATATGATGGTTTTGTGTAGGATTAGAAAGGTTTTGAACCTTGGAAACATTAAATTCTCAAGGTTGTAATTTTTGAAATCCTTCACGGCTATTGTTCACTCGCATGAACAGTTATTAGAATTTCATGATTTTGATGCTTCCAACAGTTTTAAAATGAAAATTTGTGTAGGGTAAAGTGGAGAAACAAGTATGGGAAGCATTAGAATCAAAATGAGAATTTTTGAAATAATTAGGTGCATGTGTTTGGTTCTGTACAGCAGGCCATGAAGGAGCTAGAATTTCATGATTCTAAGCTCATAAAGGGATTCAAAATATGAAATTGTGTAGGGTAAAGTCAAGACATCAATTGATTCAAGAGCCAAGTGGATTAGTGAAGATTACAGAAAGTTATGACAATAAAGAGTGTAACAAAGTTAGTCTTGAACATGGTTGGAGTTCATGAGTCCTAATGAGTTATGCGATGAATATGAATGTGTTTAGGACCTTGAAACATCCAAGAAGATGTTGGGAAGTGATGGACATAAAGACTTTATGGTTGGAAAGTTAGGGAGCAAATGCTAAAGATCAAGAGAAAAGCTTAAGTGCAAGGTAGTGAACTTATTTCTTTATGTGCTTAATGTGGTATGCTTATGTGTTGACATGTATATGATATTTGAATGATGTTGTTGTTGGAAATCATGCCCTAGGGGCCAATCATTGTCTTATGAACATTATTGATTTATGAATTTATTAATTGTATTATCATATTATTTGCATGTTTACTGTGATGACCATCCTTGGATAATTCATGATCTTATCCTAAATGTCCCTGGTCGGTCATCTATGCGGGAGCAGAGATGAAATAAGACCAGTATGACTTTGAAGATGTATAGAGATATAAATCAAAGTCATAGGCACATGTAAGAGTACAAGGTGTTAGACCGACCCGCTGTGAGAGAGCTGCATGGGTTACGTCATAAGTTTCTCTCATATACAAACAATGTCACTATGCCCTTTGACCTGAGATCATCATGGATTCCTACATGACAAATGCTTAGCTTTGACCTAGTCAAAAGTCACTTTTGACCGAGTGATCATAAAGACTATGTTTGGGCTTAGTGGTTTTTCATGCGGAGGAATGTGAATGGTCAAGATGGAATTTGTCCCTCACATTTGTAGAGAGATATTACTGGGCCCCTCGATGAGTGAGTCTGAGAAATGTATGGCCATACTGTAATGGAAAGGTAGTTCCATTTCTATAGTCAGACTACTCAGGGATCAAGAAAGTAACGGTTAGGAATAGGAGGATGACATTATCCATGCCTCATCCATGACCAAAATATCGCGTGAAAGAAGGGACATGATATGGTTGTATAAAAGGTTACATTGTTTAACGATCCTCATATGATTTGGGTAGTCGTTATGTCTTGTTAGAGCCCGCTTACGACTTGTGGACCAGTATAGCAAATGGCACACTGCCAACTTCATATGGGCCTACAGGGTCGCACACAAAATAGCCTAACACGAGCTATGATGTCCAGATTCATTGAATTTAAGACATGTCCAGATTCAATGAATGATCCAGGATAGATGTATATATATTTATTTATATTTATATTCGTATATATATAAATTCGTATATATACATTATATATAAGAGATATATGAGATTTAATTTATAAGGATAAATTAAATCTCTATCACGTTTGAATTTGGAATTCAAATTGATATGATATCTCAAATTTGATGTATGAGAATAAATCAAATATAGTTCAGTCTTATCTTTATTTTAAGTTAAATAAATATGTGAATTAAATTTGTGGGACAGATTTAATATAAATATTATTTATTTAATTAGTTTCGTATCAAATTATACAATATATGATATTGTATTAATTTTAGAATTAATATAAGATTAACTCCAAAATCCAATTCGGTAGAGGAAAACGCATAGCATCCTATATATCTGATTTTAGGAGCTATGTTTTGAAAACATATATAACACAGAAAGGCTGAAGGGGAATTTGCAAAAAGGTTTGCAGATAAGAAACTGCCAAAATAGAGATGGAGAGGACGAATTCTTGAGAAAGCCCTGGAGGGACAGGAGATGATAGCACATCGTTCGTGGTTGGAATGCTGTTTATGTGGATACCAGTAGAGGAAGCTGACCTGAGTTGTCGATTTCTTGCGATCGAAAAGGGAGCACGAGCTGCGAGAGAAGCTGTGAACGTCGTGACCAGAAGCTGTGGAAGTCGCTGAGGAACACTAAGGGTAATGCTTCTTCCCACTTGACTTAAACACATACGGTAGATCCTGGCAAGGAATGGAAAAAATTTTAAGTTAATTTCCGCTGTGTGTCTTCCAATTCCTTACAGTGGTATTAGAGCCAAGCCGCTTTGTGTTTAAGTTAAGCTTGATTGTTGATTCTTATGATATGTGTTAGTCGTAGCCAATCATATGATAACATGTGTTTTATGTGTGACACATAAGGAATCCGTTTTATGTATGACAAATAAGGAATCTGAAAGGGAATTTATATCGGTGGTGCATGTGTTTTGATTTGATCAATTAACATTGATAGGGTCTAAGAAAAATGAATTCAGATTCATGATTATTTATGAAACAAAAAAAAGTTCTCGGGCCGCTGCCCTAGACCCCGCCTACTAACCGGCTAGCGGGACCGCCGTGGCTACCTATTCGTAGCGTAACATAACCGTAACATATATTATTTTGTGAATGTTTTAGATTTGAAACATTATTTGCCCTTCAATTAAATCTGAATGTTGATTCTTGAATGCTTGGGTATGGTGAACAATATGGCTCTAGATTGCAAGTGTTGTAATTTTTTAAATATGGCCTGCGTGTTATACCTTCCTATATATACTCTCAATGTACCTTCTCTTCTCATCTCACTCCCCTCGAATGTTAAAAGAGGTTTCTATATGTAATTTCCCTCTTCTTACTAGAGAGCTCCTCTCATTGGCTTGAGGGGACTTAGGATAGGTGAGTCATATTGTATCACGTTTAAATTATGCATCTTATGATTATATCATAAACATGCATATTACTTGTATGAGATACAAACTGAGAAACATGCATTCTTATAAACCAGATAGTTAAATTAAGCCCTCTAAATGAAATCTTAAGTCATAATGCCGTCAATTTATGAACACTTGTCAAAACCTCGATCGCTCAATTGTGGACTCCACCAAAGTGGGTGCTTTTGAGTTATCTTGGGGAGATAAGCAAGAGTAATGGTGCTACTCTCACATGTTTATTATTGTTTGACTTAATTGAGATTAACAAAACGGTTTTGGGTCTCAAGGTATTAGATGAGATTAAAAACATGTCAGATCATATGATGATAGGATCCCATGAACATCTAAGAGTTACATTTGATGTAATTGGTAAAGGTGTTACCTACCTAAATAACTTAATTTAAGTGTCATGCCAAAGCGGATTTAAGTTTGAGCCAAATATGGATCTTAGCCCACTAACTATTGCATTGAGGGTTGTTTATTTAGTAAGAGATTGCTAATTAAATTGCATATTTTAATTGTAGAATCATGATGACTAGTAATACTGCTATATTATCGCTGCGATCTGTCCTTGAGAAGGACAAACTCAATGGGACAAACTTTCTTGACTGGTTTAGGAACTTGAGAATTGTTCTTACGCAGGAAAGAAAGGCGCATGTCCTAGATCAACCTATTCCTGAGGAACCAGCGGCCAATGCTCCTAGAGCTTAGAGAGATGCTTACACGAAGCATAAGGAAGACTCTGTCGATATGGGATACTTGATGCTAGCCACCATGGTTCTGGAGCTCCAAAGAGATCTGGAACACATGGAGGCTTATGAGATGATTGTGCATCTCAAGAAAATGTTCCAGCAACAGGCAAGGCAAGAGAGGTATGAGACTACTAAGGCCTTACATTCCTGCAAGATGGTTGAAGGTGCATTAGTCAGTACTCATGTCTTAAAGATGAAAGGGTACATTGATCACCTTGAGAGGCTTGGATTTCCCATGAGCCAGGAGTTAGCTACGAATTTGGTCTTGAACTCACTCCCATAAAGTTATGACCAGTTTGTCATGAACTACAACATGAACAACATGGAGAAATCTATTTCTGAACTGTATGGGATGCTTAAAACTGCTGAGCCGAGTCTTAAGAAGAAGCCCAGTACTATTTTGATGGTTCAAAAAGGAAAGGGTATGAAAAAGAAAGGCAAAGGCAAGGGGAAGGGTCATGGCTCATTAGGTAAGACCAAAGAGTCAGGCAAGCCCGAAACTAAGCCTGTACCAAAGAAGGCAAAACCTCCGAAGGAAGGAGTCTGCTTCTTCTGCGATGAACCTGGTCATTGGAAGAGGAATTGCAAACTCTACCTCGAAGATATGAAAAAGAACAAGAAGGATAGCGGGGCTATCACTTCAGGTATTTATGTTATAGACATTCATCTTTCTACTTCCATCTCATGGGTATTAGATACTGCATGTGATTCTCATATTTGTACAAATGTGCAGGGACTAAAGGATAGTAGGAAGCTGAAAAAGGGCGAGGTTGACCTACGAGTTGGAAATAGAGCAAGGGTTGCTGCGTTAGCTGTAGGCACTTATGAATTAGTTCTGCCCACTAGGCTTTTGTTAGTTTTGAACAATTGCTATTATGTTCCTGCTTTAAGTAGTAACATTGTTTCCCTTTCTTATTTGGATAAGGAAGGTTTCACTTCCATTACTGGGAATAGTAGATATTCTATTTATCGTAATGATATTTTCTATGCTCATGGTGATTTGCATGTTGATCATTACATATTAAATTTGGAACAACCCAGTCATAGAAATATCTATAACATAACCGCTAAAAGGGTCAAACCAAACAATTTGAATCTCACATACCTCTGGCACTGTCGTCTGGGCCACATAAATGAGAAACGCATTTTCAAACTCCATCAAGATGGATTTCAAAACTCATTTGATTTTAAATCATATGACACTTGCGAGTCTTGCTTGTTAGGAAAGATGACAAAGTCACCTTTCACTGGGCATAGTGAGAGGGCCACTAATTTATTGGGCCCCATACATACATATGTGTGTGGACCGATGAACACAAATGCTAGAGGAAGTTATTTGTACTTCATAACATTCATAGATGATTTTAGCAGATATGGGTATATCTATCTAATAAAATATAAATCTGAATCTTTTGAAAAGTTCAAAATATTTCAAAATGAAGTACAAAACCAGCTTGACAAAACAATTAGAGCCCTTCGATCTGATCGCGGTGGTGAATATTTGAGCCAAGAGTTCATAGATCATCTTAGGAGTTGTGGGATAGTCTCACAATTGACTCCTCCAGGGACACCACAATGGAATGGCGTTTCTGAACGGAGGAATTGAACACTATTAGATATGGTTCGATCCATGATGAGTCAAACAAATCTTCCGCCCTCGTTTTGGGGCCATGCCCTAGAGACAGTTGTGTTCACACTCAATCGTGTTCCATCTAAGGCAATTGAAAAGACTCTATATGAGATATGGACTAGGAGGACACCTAGTTTGTCTTTCCTCAAGATTTGGGGATGCGAGGTCTATATTAAGCAACAAGCCTTAGACAAATTAGTGCCTAAATCCTCAAAGTGCCTTTTTTGTGGGATATCCTAAGGAAACTAAGGGATATTACGTCTACAACCCTGCTAATAACAAAGTGTTTGTTGTCAGAAATGGTATCTTTCTCGAACGATAATTTATCTCTAAAAGAACAAGTGGGAGTAAGGTACACCTCGAAGAAGTTTGAGAGCCACAAGACACCACAGAACTGTAGATAGAAAACAGAGAAGACTCACAACAAGTTGTTGAGACTCCTCAAGTCATGCAAGGTCCACAGAAATCTAATAGGACATGACTTCAGCCTCAGAGATATGGATTTCTGATTTCTGATAGTTGTGATGTGTTGCTCATTGAGCATAATGAGCTGACTACCTATCGAGAAGCTATAGTGGGACTAAACTCTAAAAAATGGCTTAATGCCATGAAGTCTGAGATGCAATCCATATACGACAATAAGGTTTGGACCTTAGTCGACCCACCTGAAGGTGTAAAAACTGTCGGGTGCAAGTGGGTTTTTAAGGAGAAAAATGACATGGATGGAAATATAAATGTGTTCAAGGCACGACTGGTTGCAAAAGGATTTACTCAAACTCATGGTGTGGACTATGATGAGACCTTTTCCCCAGTTGCAATGGACAAATCAATTATAATCCGCTTTGCTATAGCAGCATATTATGACTATGAATTATGGCAGATGGACGTCAAGACAATCTTCCTTAATGGAAAGCTCCTTGAGGATGTGTACATGACACAACCTAAAGGGTTTGTACGTTCCGAGGACTCTGGTAAAGTGTGCAAGCTTCAAAGGTCCATTTATGGACTGAAGCAAGCCTCTCAGAGTTGGAATCATCATTTTGATGAAGTAGTCAAAGAGTTTGGATTTCTTCAAAACATTGATGAACCTTGTGTGCACAAGAAGGTTAGTGGGAGCACAGTTGTGTTTTTGGTACTCTATGTCGATGACATCCTACTTATTGGGAATGATATTCCTACCTTGTAGATTGTCAAGTCTTGGTTAGGAAAGTCTTTCTCGATGAAAGACTTGGGTGAAGCCACCTACATCCTAGGAATCAGGATCTATATATATAGATCTAAAAGACTTCTAGGACTCAGTCTGAGTACATACATAGACAAAATACTGCATAGGTTTAGTATACACAAATCAAAGAGGGGTTTCATACCCATGTCTCATGGTAGTCACCTCAGCAAAGATATGTGTCCTAGTACATCTGATCAGCGATGTCGCATGAGTAAAGTTCCATATGCCTCGGCCATAGTATCCATCATGTACGCCATGTTATGTACTCGACCGGATGTCTCATTTGCCTTAAGTATGACTAGCAGATATCAACAAGACCCTGGTGAGGGCCATTGGACTGCTGTCAAGAATATCCTTAAGTACTTAAGAAGGACTAAGAACTTATTGTTGGTCTATGGTGGATTGGAGGATGAACTCTGTGTAACTAGTTACACGGATGCGAGTTTCCAAACTAACCAGGATGACCAAAAATCGCAGTTTGGATATATATTCCTCCTTAATAATGGAGCAGTAAGCTGGAAGAGCTCTAAGCAGGGCACTGTAGCAGATTCTACAATAGAAGCCGAGTATATAGCAGCATCTGATGTAGGTAAGGAAGCTGTTTGGATCAGGAAGTTCATCACGAAACTAGGGGTGATACCTACCATCTCAGATCCAATAACTTTGCTCTGTGACAATAGCGGTGCCATTGCACAAGCCAAAGAGTCTAGGTCATATCAAAGGACCAAGCATATACTCAGGCGATTTCATCTCATCAGAGAAATCAACGATAGAGGTGATATAAAAATATGCAAAGTAGCAGGAGAAGATAATGTTGCTGATCCTCTAACAAAGCCGCTTGTGCAGGTAAAGCATGAGTGTCATGTTAGGTCAATGGAAATTAGTCAAATTAATGATTGTACCTAGTGCAAGTGGTAGGTTATTGGAAATCGTGCCCTAGGGGCCAATCATTGTCTTATGAACATTATTGATTTATGAATTTATTAATTGTGTTATCATATTATTTGCATGTTTAATGTGATGACCATCCTTGGATAATTCATGATCTTATCCTAAATATCCTTAATCGGTCATCTATGTGGGAGCAGAGATGAAATAAGACCAGTATGACTTTAAAGATGTATAGAGATATAAATCAAAGTCATAGGCACATGTAAGAGTACAAGGTGTTGGACTGACCCGCTATGAGAGAGCTGCATGGGTTACGTCATAAGCTTCTCTCATATACAAACCATGTCACTATGCCCTTTGACCTGAGATCATCATGGATTCCTACATGACAAACGCTCAACTTTGACCTAGTCAAAAGTCACTTTTGACCAAGTGATCATAAAGACTATGTTCGGGTTTAGTGGTTTTTCATGCGGAGGAATGTGAATGGTCAAGATGGAATTTGTCCCTCAATTTGTAGAGAGATATTACTGGGCCCCTCGATGAGTAAGTCTGAGAAATGTATGGCCATACTGTAATGGAAAGATAGTTCCATTTCTATAGTCAGACTACTCAGGGATCGAGAAAGTAACGGTCAAGAATAGAAGGATGACATTATCCATGCCTCATCCATGACCATTTATGAGCATGTATCACACATCTAGAGCTTTAAATTCATAGGTAGAACATTTTATTTGGATGTGTATAACAAGAGAAATGAATTTCCAAAGTAAGGGACCAGAATCTGTTTCCAGAGTTTTTGACCAAATGAACAGTAAACTTCAACGAATAAACTATATTAATTGGCTAATCATTTCGTCTAGAAATTATGTTTCCCTTCAATTTCAAGATGTTATATTCACTTAGCTTTTTGAACCAATTCATTTTGAGTTTTCTATAATTAATTATGATTTTTCAAATTTCGTTGCGTAATCTGGAATACCATATGAACAGTAACCCGAGAAAGAGTAAAATTTCATATTTGGCTAATGGACTTCTAAGGTCTTGTAAGTGGTTCTAAATGCTACTGAATGGTCCCTAAGATGTATAAAAGTAAGGATGTGACAAGGGGTGTTGTAGTCCCTTGGTAAATAGGTGGGGCACTTCTCTTAGTAAATTGTTAGACAAAAGCCAACCATCAAGCTCTAAAAGTGGCTATATCACGTGGTAGAAATACAACTCCCTTATCACCAATCCCCAATGCATAATTCTCAAGATAATCATATTAATTAAAATCTCAATAGCTTGATAATCAATAATATCAAAATATCACAATAGAGTTTTTTCTCAAAATAATAACTTTCTTCAAATTTCAATCTCAAGATATAACAAGTTTATAATCTCAACTCAAACTTTTCAAATAAAACTTTAATTCCCACAAGAGTATTTTCAATAGAAATTATCAAACAAGTTTTCTCAATACAATCATGTCAATATCAATATATTTTTATATATATATATATATCAAATCACTCACAAATATCACATTAGTATACACAACGAGTAGAAAGTAGTTATCTCTTGTCAAATAAAGGAATAATATCTAGTGGCCCAATGTATAACAACATTAATCACAAACAATCTGGTGCTTTAACAAAAAGTTACTCCAAAATCTTAATGATAGTTGATGGAAGTGAAGAGAGAAACTATATAGAAATATGAGTTAAGGAATGGGTTTAGCGTGCTTATATATAATTCATAAGGTTTAAAATTTCAATCTTATCTAATCTAATCTTATTATTTTTCAGTATTATTACTATTATCTTCTTCAAAATCCTATCAGATATGATAATTTAAAATATAAACTATATTTTTTCTTATATATATTTATACTATATTATCATTATAGTATAAATACATATACTATATGTATATTTAATCAAAATTATATTTATATTATTATAGATATAATCCCTATATCTACCTATATCTTATATCATCAATCATTTAAGATGATCATTGATTATCTATTCACCATTAAACCTATATAATTTCTTTATTTATAATAAAATTTCCAATAATAAATAATTTGATTTTTTCTTATTTTGTTAATTTCATATATTTCTAAACTTTAAACGGTGCATTTAATATATTATAAATCTTCAGTTATTGATACATAACATCTTAATTATGCTTAAATATAAGAATAAAAATTGGGAATATATAGCCTATGTTCAATCCTCATATACCTTTGAGATTTTCAACTAGATCTTCTAAGATTTGATTAGCTCTTGGCGTCTTAGTACATTCATTGCGAGAATTCTCTTTCACTCCACCTTACAACCTGTAAGGATAGTCACCACTCAAGAGTTCCACAGAGTATGAATACTAAACACTCAAAGAATAAGAATGAATAATAATGAATGAGTTGTAATTATTTTAAGTAGATTGTTGAATGTCTTAACTCCATCATTCAATTCGCCATGTATTTATAGCTTTAGCTCCAAAGATATCCATTATGACATTGAGAATTGAGTGAAATAGAGAGAACACCATTGGCTCTTAGCGGTAGTAGGTGGTAGCATTTAATGCAATTTTTTGGCAGTTAGCCTTTTAGCTATAACCTCTTCATTTTGTTAATTCTGTAACATAAACAAGATAGCAAACGTTGTGAGTGTAATAGACGATGATAAGAAATATATAGGAAAAATTACACTATGATTAAACCCATTGTTTCAATATCTGACATTAAAATCATTTGAAAAACTATCAGCATTTATCAAAGAGTTTATAGATAAGATTATTTATCAAAGAAAACTTAGATAAAACCTTGAATGAAATCCTTTGTAAAACTTTTGAACATTTTATAGATAAATGTTTTGTTCGAATAACTTATCGATAAATGCCATGTAGAATAAGACTAAATTTAAAATCTATAAATCTAATTTATTGAACATTTGCTCGAAGAACTATATTATCGAATAAATTATCGATAAATTACTTCCAATAGCATTTTGAAACAAGTTTGATGTTCTCATTCTTATTGAAAAAGCTTTGATAAGTAGCCTTATCGAATATCTTATTGATAAATTGAATCTTTGAAAGATTGACAAACTGTATATTTATCAAATAGGTTATAAATAAATTACTAACATCTTCACCAAAATATTCATTTCATAAGCATCATTTATTGAAAACTTTATTGATAAATCAATTTATAGAATAACACTTCGATAAGTTTTCTTCAAAAACATTTTCACAAATCTATTTTATCGATTATTATTCTTATCGATAATTGCTTGGATAAATGACTTCATAAATTTCACTGAGTCACTTTTAAATTTATCAAAGGCTTTATTGATAAATGACTTTATCAAATAAGTCTTTGAACAAATATCATTTTGGAAACAAAGACTCAGAGTTTTCTTTATAGTCTATTTATCGAAGGTCTTATTGATAAGTTAACTTATCGAATAAGTCTTGATAAATATCCTTCAAAAAATAATCTTTTAAAAAAAATATATTTATCAAAGAGCTTATCGAATAGGTGTAGGATAATATTCTTTACCAGTCCTAAAATATTTTTTTTGAAACCATTTGCTCAATTGTCATCATCAAAATATTAGAGTCTAATATTTCTCCCCTTTTTGATGATGACAAAACTTACTAGATGAACTGATAAAGAATAAGGTTATTTGAAGATATTTAGAATAGATAAAGCAATTAGAGTAAAATGACAAAATTAAAGCAAAGCAACAGATTTTGTATTGATCAATAAATCATAGCAGTAATCAAAACAATATTAAAGACTAATTAATATATTAAAACAATAATTCAAAGAAAATTAAGATAAAACACTATATATGACTACTTTTGTTCAAGTTCATCTCAATTATACCCTTTTTGTTATTCATAAAAAATGGAGTCAGAGGAGTAAGGGTCAGTTTGAGTTTCAAGAGGAGGAACAGAAAGTGAAAGGTTAGTGGTAAATTCAGGTAGTGGTGGTGGTGGAGAAGGTGACTCGGTAGACTGAGAGGTAGAGGGAATTTTTATGAAGCCAAAGGTCGAATAAGTGGAGGGAGGTACAGTGATAGAGACTTGAGGTTTAGAGGAAGTAAGTAAGGTCTGTTTAATGATAATGTTTTCAGACAATTGTATTAGAGTAATATGAATATTAGTCTGAATAGAAGGAGGCTGAGTCTAAGATCTAGGAATGTTCAAAAGATCGCCCACAGTAAAAATGGTGTTAGAAGAAATGATCTTACCTTTTAAGTCCATAACTTATGTACTTAAAGTTCTTATGTCAGATCTCTATATTTCAACAATCTCTTTAAGAGATTGGATTTTTGAACGTCTTGCTTCATGCCTTTGTGTTTTCATAAACCACCTTATCTTATAGGTTAGCTCCAATTTGTGTAATGCTATGCACAATGTTCTGATGTCTTTCTAGAATCTAGAACTTCAATTGTTTCCAAATAATTGTTTGGGCAATAACTGATAGTGCAGCAGGAACAAATAGTACATCAGATGATTTAACCTTTTCTTGAACCTTCTACTTCCCCTTATCTTTCTGAATCTTCTTTCCTCTAGCTGTTAATGGAAGCGAGATTCTCATCCTATGAAGAAATTTTCGAATCTTCACTACTTTTTTACCCTTCTCCAGATAGTCAATATTATTGCAATTAAGAAAGTAGGATACTAACTGAGGATAAGGAATTAAGTTGAAATTTCTTATTTCTTCATAGATAGGGGATCCTATATTGAACTTTTCTCCACTGATGATCTAAGATAGCAGCATGTAGTCCTCTTGTGTCACGTAAGTAAAGCTTCTAGACTTGTTCAACACACTTCTAGAATAGATATAGTTGATTATCATATGATAATCACACATCTTCTTTGGTACAAATTTTAAATCTCTAGAAAACTTGTCCTTAAGCATTATAATTTGGTATATCTCTCTCATGGTTGACTCAAGTTCAGACTAAAATTTTAGATTATTTAGAAGATGATTTATGTTATTGGAGTCTAACTTAATTTTTCTCCCCTTAATTCAGTAATTAGATGGCTACTGATTAATTCCTCATCATCCTTTAATTCATAACAAATTTGCATATTACAATAGAAGTGCCTAACAACCTCTGGACAATAGGGAATGTCAATTTCTAGCAATTTTTGGTAGTGTTTCAAAGGATTAGATAAGTCTAGTTGGATATTTTCATTGTATTTCAAATATTCTAGGTCCACTGCAACTACTAGGTAGAAATCTCTATGGGAAAAATCATCTTTTAACTTTCTCTTATCTACTCCCTTATCTATGCCACCAAAAAGTATAGCTAAAATTAGCAAGATGAAAGGAAAGAGGAGTAGTTTGAGATGATATAGAGTAAGAAGAAGTTTTAGAGTGAGATAGAGAGAGACCCTGATGTACCTTGTGAAGACATATTTTTATTTTTCTTTCCCTTCTTGCCTAAAGAACTCCTATAGATTTTGTGATCCTCTTGACTAGTTGTCCAAGATTTTCATCAGTGTGCGTGTGTTCAGATTCTATAGGAACATCAGCCAATTAATGTCTTTTCCTTTTTGAAGCTTGTTTGGCACTTTGTTTGACAATTCCCTGTATCTTATCTTGATGTATTTATGGAGAAAGTGAAGTTGTGCCTTTTGATTTCTGTTTGGGCTTTGAGGAAGTCGCTTATTGTTTTCCCTTCATTTTCCCAACCTCTACTACCTTAGTCCTTGCTATGGTTCAATCTTTAGTTAGATGAATGGATAAACATATAGGATGTTTAGGATGTGGTCAGGGAGAATGAAGCATATCCTAATTTTGTAGTGAAGGTGGTTTTGGAATGTTGGGAATGGTTATAGGAGGATTTGACTATGAGGAAGAGGTTACAAGAACAATTACGAGTTTTTTGGGTTAAAATTATTCAAGAAAATATTTGATGAATTGGATAGTAACTGTCATATATTTCTCAAATAACTACAATCTTATCGATAAACTTTTCAGAAATAACTATATTCTAAGTGCTTATCGATAATATTCAAGTAACAGTAAGTTATTTGTCAACTAGTTCTTCAATAAGAGTTCTTATCGATTGGTTGTTTGATAAATAACATCTAGTTTCAAAAGCTTACAAAGAATTTATCGAAAAGACTTGGAAAATTTTTAACTTATCAAAGTGTTATTCGATTAGATATCAATTTGATTTTGCAAAATATGCCATATTTATCACATAGTTATTTGATAGGTCCTCTTATCGATAATCTATTCGATAAATTTGAACACTTTAAAGAAAAATTAATCAAAAACCAATTTGATAAATCCTTTTTTTGAAGAATTAGTCAATAAAATCATTTTTCAAAATAAGTCAATTTATCGATTAGCTTATCGATAAATTCCTTTATCGATAGGATGTTCAATAAATTCCATTCAAAAATACTTGCACAACATTAAAATCAATTCATTATTTTCAAACAATATTTTGATAAATCCTTTTTTCGAATATATTTTTAATAAATTTCATAGGATAATTGTACTGAAATCAATCATTTTTCGAATACTTATTGATAAAATTCAATGCATGCAAGTATAAACATACCTCTTATTTATCAAAGTATTTATCGATAAGTAATTCGATAAATTTTACCTTTTTATTTAGAACATCCCTTTTTTGAGGTTTTCTTCAATAATCCTTCATATCAAAGATTTTATTGATAATTATTAGCTTTCTTGTAAAACAAGTTCTAGACACTCTCATACTTCAGTTAGTTTTAACTTCAAGAGCATTAAGTATGAAAGAAAATAAAGTGATTTAGAAATAAAGAAAACTTTACAATTCACTGGGATTTCCATTCCTAAAACATCCTACTTTTACCACCTCAGAGTACATATTTGGAAGCGTATTTGATTAGCAGAAGCATTACATTAGCCCAAAAATTAAAATTTTAAAACTTACTTCTCGTGTACTGTTCATTTGGTGATTTCTATATTTACAGTCCAACTTAAAAAATTCATAACTAATTGTAGAAAATTTTTATGGAGGTGATATAAATTTCTAATTGAAGCTCTTTCATAGTTCTTTAAGGGAAAAATATAAATCTGGACGTTTATCTTGCCAATTGATACAGTTAAATTGTTACTTTTTAATGTTCATATGACAAATTCTGAAAATTATAGATTCTGTCTTTTAACTTTGGAAATTCATTTCTCTTGATATACACATCCAAATGAGTCATGTAACCTATGAATTTAAATATATGGATATGTACTACATGCTTATAGAATTTTGTGAATTCATTCATTCATTTGCTAGGTCAAACTGAAGCCACAATAAAACTACTTCAGGACCTATGTTTTTACCATTTCAGTTTCCTTTCTTTCACTTTCAACAATTGTTTCAGCATGCATAAACCATCTCTTTTGCCTTTCATGCATTCATATATATCATATATGTAATATACTCATTTTCTTATGTCTCAGGGACCAAATGGTAGCATCTGGAACCACTTCTAAGGCTATTAAAGTCAAATTACTCAATCTGGAATTTTACTCTTAGTGAGTACTATTCACTATGTAAATTCCATAGGAGTGACCTGACTTCAAAAAATCATAACTAATTTTAGAAAAATTGAAATGAAGTGTTTCAAATTGCTACATGAAGCTAACTTAATTCTATTTCAGGAAAAAATAACTTGTTGACCACGCCTTGACCAGGTCAACGTCATTAAACAACTGAAGTTTAGTGTTCATCATGTGTTTTCCCTTATTCTAGCATTTTGGTCCCAACATTTGCACTATCCAATCCCTAGCTGCTCTTCATGCTTCTTATGTCCTTTTTCATCATAAACCTGTGGGATTGGGATTACATGGAAGGGGATGAGATTTCTGAGGAAATCTCAGTAGCAAACAGAAACCATACAATGTATGCAACTATATTCTTGATGTTACTATATATGTACTTAATGATCATGCTTACATTATGGTAACATACATGCTTCCATGTTACCTAATTATAACATATGGCCATAGCATAAAAAGAAATACATCATTACTTAATCATATATGCCTCACATCATCAAGGTAAGAAAACATCACATAAAACATCCAAGCAGTATAAGCATACAAGTAGGTAAGTTTACTACCTGGCGTGTAGCCTTTCCTTCTAGCTCTTAGCCTTGCCTCTAAGGTCCCTTCTTCTCATAAGTAAGAGCCTATACATAGCATAATAATATCTTTATTATTATCTAGTATAGCTCTACTTAACTCATGCTCAACTTGGGGTAATATCCTTAATCTGACATTCCCCTGACTTTCTTTCCATCTATAGCTAACCTTATTAATAGAGATATTTCTCTATTCTAACCACTAAGAGCAATCCTCTACTTTATTAGAGCAGGGACTAGAATAACTTACTTACCTTATTCCTAAGCTCTGCCCAGTCCCTCAGCTCCTTAGACTAGTCCTGGCTCCATCAGAACTCCTCCTTTCTCTCTTTCTCTCTTTCTCTTTTCTCTCTTCTTTCTCCTCTTTCTCTTGCTTTTGGCTGTGGAGTTCATGAAGGGAGGGCTGGCCTATTTATAGGTGAGTGGAGGTGGAATGGATGGCTCAGATTGAATCGTGATGAATGGCCCAGATCGCTTAGCTTCCTCAAGAAGCTTTGCCTGCATCATCATGATGACATCCTCCTCCTTGATAACTCACCAATATGACATCATCTAAGGACACCTCAGGGGGTATGTGGCACAAATGGTGGGGCCCTTGGGATACCTCACCAGCTGACTCAGCCTTTCCAGAGAATTCCAGAGCCTTTTCCTGGAATGAGCGGCCGAGATTGTGCCACGTGTCCTTTTTACTTTTCCCCTTTTTCTAATCTCATGACATGTGTCATTAACTTTTCTTCTTTTTCTGTAATCATGCCATGTGGCACCTTGTGGATCCTATGAGGACACCTTTCATGTCACCTTATGGTCTACAGTCATATCTGATCACTTTTTCCAGTTCTGTCCTTAAATAGGTAACCTTACTTTATAGGAAAGCACTAAAATATTATTTTAATGCCTCTTAAACTCCCATAATCACTGGCCCTATGTTTTTGGACTTTTAAATATCATATTGGGTTTCTAACCAAGCCCAAGCACTCTAGTGGCTCGGTTCCCAAGAAACATCCCTTACTTTTCCATTATGCCCAGAGGGACTTTCACTATTTTCCCTGAACTTTCACTTTCTTGCAGTTTAGTCCCTAAACATCATTTGTATAGTTCTGGGACTTCTGCTCAATAGGGCCTGGTAGCTTACCTTTTTCAGGCTACATACTAGGCTTCAAGGCCTAAAAATTGAGATATGACAATATACATATGCCATAATTATTTCATACAGTTTCATAACATAAATAGACACCTTACATGGCATTTACGTGCATGGATAATGCATAGCATATGCTAGGATCCCAATTACTTCACTTCCTTTCTTCCTTTCTTTAGCTCTTCTCCATGCATACATTTTCCTTCATGCTTAACCAAAATTGGTTGGTTATGTGAGGGTGAGATTCTAGGGAATCTCAGTAGCAAATATTACCACTTAAATATGCAAGATAGATGCTAATGCATGATATGTAATTTCATTAAACTTTCTTTAATTAGTGACATGCTATCATGCTATATACTTTTCCATAAAAGTGTATGGCCATGGAAAACATGTTATTCACAATACATTCAACATCATTTATCATGTCACAACATCATTCAAATATCATATACATGTCAACACATAAGCATACAACATCAAGCACATAAAGAGGTAACTCCACTACCTTGCACTTAAGCTTTTCTCTTGATCTTGTGCACTTGCTCCCTAGCTTTCCAACCATGAAACCTTTTGGTCAATCACTTCCCAACATCTTATTGAATGTTTCAAGGTCCTAAACACATTCATATTAATCACATAATTTATTAGGACAATGAACTCCAACAATGCTCAAGACTAACCTTGATAAATTCTTAACTCTTTATTAACACAACTTTCTCTAGTCTTCACAATTTAACTTGGCCTTTGAACCAATTGATGTCTTGACTCTATCCTATACAATTTCATATTTTGAATCCATTTATGAACTTAGAATCATGAAATTCCAGCTCCTATGCGCTATTCTATACAGAATTACATAACACCCTCTTTTCTTTCAAAAATTCTCATTTTGATTATAATGCTTCCCATACTTTTTTCTCAACTTTATCCCACACAACTTTTCATTTTAAAAATATTGGAAGCATTAAAATCTTCAAATTCTAATCACTATTCATGTGAGTGAGCAATAATAGAGAATAATCTCAAAAATTATAACTTGGAATTCCAATGCTTCTAAGGTTCAAAACCTATCCAATCCTACACAAAATCATCATATAAATTCAATGGAAGCCTTAAATAATTGAAATTCCATTTCCTTCCATCATGAACAGTGCAAACCAAAATGGTTCAACCATGGCAAAGTCAACAATATTAACTTGATTCAACAACCAATCACTTAACTAGCTTGTTTAAGCTTTAATCACATATCTCTAACTTTAATTTCTTCTTTCTCCTTTCATCTAAGGTTTTTGGACAGCACAACACCTTCCTCCATGAAAATACTATGTTCAAGCTCCCGAATCAAAGGAAAATAAGTTATGATAGATTACTTACCTTTAATCTCTAGCTTGATTGAACTTTGTTATCTTGAATCTTCTTTGTCTTGGCTTGAGTCTTCATTTTGTATGCCAGAAACTTCTGCTCTAATTCCAAAATATAACATTTTTACTTTTGTATTTCTTAAAGACCATTAAATAGCATTTAGAACCACTTACAATAACTTGGAAGTCCATTAGCTAAATTTGGATTTTTTACTCTTCTCGAGTTACTGTTCATATGGTATTTCAAATTTGACAATGAACTTCAGAAAATCACAGTTAATTCTAGAAAAATAAAAATGATATGTTTCAAAAAGTTAAATGAAGATGACATCTTGATATTTAAGGAAAAAATAATTTCTAGACCAAATTCTTAGTCAATTAATTCAGTTTATTCGTCAAAGTTTACTGTTCATTTGGTCAAAAATTTTAAAAATAGATTCTGGTCTCTTACTTTGAAATATTTGTTCTCTTTGTACAAATATTGAAATAAAGTGTTCTTGGTGTCAAAATAAAGCTTGACATGTTAATTAAATGTCTGTAAAATTTCATACATTTATTCTATTATTTACTATTTTCCTTACATCATGAACATTATTGTTCAAACTTGTCATATAATATCATTACATGTAACAATTGTTCATTTAACATTTATACTATCCAATCCCTAACTTCTCTTCATGCTTCTTTATACTCTTTCATCATCTCTGAACCTGTTGGGATTTAGATTACATGGATAGGGTGAGATCTGTGGGGAAATCTCAGTAGCAAACTGTACTAAACAAAGTATGCATTAATGTAAATACTTGTGCTTGCTTGTGAAAGTGTTAATATTGTGTAATGTGCATGCATCCATGTAACATATGAAATACAATTAGCTAAATTAATTATAGAAATAAAGCTTTAATCATAAACACATATGCAACACAATTCAATAAAGCCATAGCTAGCTTGAGTCCACAATCAATTCCTTAATCCCTAGCTAGCTTGAACTTTGGGCAGCACCTCCCCATCGGTTCCAAGGCCATGGTTTTGAGTAGAAAATATGGGGGTATTTATAGAAAAATTTCATAGAAAATGAATGGCCAAGATCACTTTGCACACTATTTGATCTAATGGCTTATAACTGCTCTTACATCAAACTTGCCCACTATCATATCCTAATTTTCAGGCATAGAAGCCTAGTATATAGCCTAAAAGAGGTAGGCTAGCAGACCCTATTGAGTAGAAGTATCAAAAGTATACAAACGATATTTAGGACTAAACTACATGTAAGTGAAAGATTAGGGACTAAATGGTCAATAGTAAAAGTCACTGTGCATATAATGGTCATTTTGAAGAAAGAGAGGGACTAAACTGGAAAATCTAAAAGTCCCAAGGCTAAAAATAAAAGTAGATACAAGTTGTGGGCTATTAAGTGTAATTATAAAAAGTTGAGGGACTAAAGTGTAACTTCTAAAAGTTTCTAAGGGCAAAATTGTAATTATAGAAAGTTGAGCCAGAAAAGGTTTAGAACTACCTGGAAGCATTTTAGTCACAAAACTCTTCAGTAGATAGAGAAAGTTATGCTAGTTAATCTAGCATGATATAAAAATTTTACTGGAGTTCCAGATAGCTAATATTTATCTATTAGTCTAAAAGTTATCTGGATTTTTATCAGATCTTCTGTACCTCATATATGAGTGAAAAAGTATAGGAAGGTGCATCATGTGAAGCCAGAGGTTGAGAAATTGATAAAACCCCAAAAGGAGTTTTGTAAGAAAAGTTATTCACGTTTTAGTGAATTTTGACTGGAGTTTGTAAACGCCGGATATCTTATTGTGAAACTTAAGCAGTAAGCAAGTTATGACTAAATGAGCTTATATGATGTCACATAGAGGCACATGATGATGCCAAGTGAGGACCAAGGCCCAAACCCATGATATCAGTTTATTAGATAAAGGGGCTAGTGTCCATAAATTTTCAGAAAAAGGTGCCAAATGGCGAAAAACAACCCTATGTTATAAAATAATTAAAGAATGAGTTAAGGGTATTTTGGTCATTTGATTAAGGTTAGACAGCCAAGAAAGGTTATCCGGATAGTTGACCAGGTTTAGGAAATACTCTGGAAAGGTGTGAAAAGACAATAATGCCCATAGAATTATTAAAGAGAAACTAATGGTATTTTGGTAATTTACTAAGGGATGTTTCTTTGGGAACCAATCCACCAGAGTGCTTGAGCTTGACTAGAGACCCAAGATGGCATTCCAAGATGTCCAAAAATGTGGCCCAAGAGTTATGTGGATCCAAGTGGCATTAAAATAATATTTTAGTGATTTTCAATAAAGCATAGTTACCCAGTTAGAGATAGAACTGGGAAAAGTGATCAGATAAAGCTTTAGACTAATCCAAAACCATGAGGTTGCATGAAAGGTGTCCTCATGGGATCCATAAGGTGCCACATGTCATGAGTCCAGGGAAAGAAGAAAAAGCTAAGGACACGTGGCACGGTCTCAGCTGTTTATTATGGGATAAAACTCTAGAATTCTCTGAAAACGCTGAGTAAGCTAGTAAGGTGTCCCAAGGGACCTACCATTGTGCCACCTAAGCATATGAGGTGTACCTTGATGATATCACTTTGATGAGTCATTGAGGATGATGATGTCATCATGGTGATACAAGGTGAGGTAGCAAAGTGATCTGACCTTTCCATCGAGATTTGATCTGGACCATTCAATAGAGTTTCCTCTACCTATAAGTAGACCCCTCACTCCCTTGCCATTTCAAAACATGGCCAAGAGCAATAAAGGAAGAGAAATAAGAGAGAAAGAAAGGAAGGAAAAAGGAGGAATTCTGGAGGAGCTAGGAGAAATCTAAGGAGTTTAGGGACTTAGAAAGCTTAGGAATAAGGTAAGTAATTTATTCTAGTCCCTACTCTAATAAATTAGAGGATTGTTGTGATGAATTTAATAGTTAGAATAGAGAATATCTCTCTTGATAAGGTTAGTTGTGGATAGAAAGAAAGCTAGGGGATTGTCAGATTAAGGGTACTACCTCAAGTTAAGCATGAGTTAAGTAGAGCTATACTGGATAGGATAATAATAAAGATATTATTATGCTATATATAGGCTCTAACCTATGAAAAGAATGAACCTTAGAGAAAAGGCTAAGAGCTAGAGAGGAAAGGTTACACATCAGGTAGTAAACTTACCTAAACTTGTATGTGTTGAATGTACGATTGTTGGTGTTATGGCTTGATTGATGTTGTTCATATATAAATGTTGAAGCTCTGTGCTATGATTACTTTGGCCAATTGTATTTTATATGTTACATGAAAGCATTCACATTACATTATGTTGACACAATCACAAGCAAGTACTAATACCAAGCATTAATCCATATATCTTTAATACCATTTACTACTGAGATTTCCCCAGAAATCTCACCCCTTCCATATCAATCCAATCATAGCAGATATTTTCAAGATAGAGGAGATGAAGATGCATAAATAGAAGTTAAAAATTATTTAGCATGATTGATATGTGACTGAGGTATGTAAAGTTGGGTGCTGAAATTTGCCACTGTGAATAGTAACTTGTGGTGAGTCAGTGGTAATTGAGATGTAATTAGAAATAGTAAACATTGGAATAAATGTGTGATATTTTACTAGTAAATAGTAGACATACCAATATTCGATTTGATATATAGAATGTCTTATTTGGATATTTATGTATGGAGATATAATTTTTCAAATTTGGGACCAAAATGCTGGAAGGAGGGAAGGAGGCTGGATGAACAATAAAATTAAAGCATTGACCGATGTTGACTTGGTCAAGGCATGATCAACGAGTTATTTTTTCCTGAAAGAGAATTAATTTAGCTTCATGTAGCAATTTGAACCACTTTATTTTGATTTTTCTTGATTTAATTATAATTATTTGAGGTCAGGATATTTCTCTAGAATTTACACAGTGAACAGTGCTCATAGAGTAAAATTCTAGATTGTGTAATTTGACTTCAATGACCTTAAAAGTGGATCTAGATGCTACCATTTGGTCCCTAAGATGTAAGAAAATTAGTATGTTACACCCACCAAGCCAATTTGAGATAAGATCACATGACAAAAATCTTCTCTTCCCCTTGCCTTGTACACCATGTGTGAAGTCGTGTGGGTCCCATCGGTGCAAACCGTAATTCTTACATTATTCCTTTTTCTTTTCTTTTTCAAAAATTTATAAATTATTCATTATTATACTTGGGTTCTAAGACAACTTTTGGAACTTATTGGACTACCCTAGGATGAAATCTTGGGCCTTTCTTAGGTCCTATTGCTCATTGGTATAAATCCCAAGGCACTTTCCTTATATTGATAACATGAAATTACCCTGATATTGAAATAAATGCTATACACCTCTTTTAATAGTTATAAAATTTTTAAAAATTCATTATAATATAAAATTAATTCCCTACAAATATTTAGAATTTGTTGAGACCCAGAAGTCACGATAAAAATTCCCTACGTTTCCTCAACACTTTATCAGTGTCCTGACCTTGGCTAACTATTTTGGAAACTCTCTTTAATCATCTAAACTTATTTAAATAACCAAAATACCCTTCATCTATCTCTGGCTCAATGGCATAACATAGTGGCACACTTAATGGCATTTTCGTAATTTTATATTTTTTTGGGTCTTTATTAGCCCTGGCCCACATACTTATCTAATAATATTATTGAATCTATAAGGTGCCATTTTGGGCCCTCTACATGGTCTACTGCTTTCATGGGCTCAACTCCCGAAAAATTCCATCGACACGTATTTATTAGATGTTTTAATCCACTTGAAAATCCATAATAAATTCTACAAAACTCCTTTTTGAGCTCTATTAGTTTCATAAATTTTTATATTAATTATAAGAATTTATTGCCAAATGTTATCTAATTCTGAGGTCAAGAGGGAACTGTATTAATTTTTCTTTCTTCAAAATTTCTTATAAAATTTTTAGGACCTCAAACCAAAATTCTATGTTGCGTCAAACATATCAGAATATTTTTTTCTATTTAATGAAAAAATTTGGGACAAAATTGATTGTGGGCATTTTTTGATCTTTTCTGGCTCAACTTTTAATAATTACCATTTTGGCCCTAAATTTTTTAAAATTACACTTTAGGCCCTCAACTTTTTATAATTACACTTAATGGCCCAAATTTTATGTGTACTTTCACATTTGCACTAGAGAACTTTTAAACTTTTCGGTTAAGTCCCTCTTCTTTATACCTTTAGCTAATAATCATTTTTCCTCTTTATTCATTCTCATAATTATGATATGACAATTGTGTTAACATAATGTATTGTGCATGCTTCCATGAAACATGAAATACAAATTATCGAAGTAATCATAGCATAGAGCTATAACTAATGTATATTAACAACATCAATCAACAAAGCAATAGTACAATCATCCATACAATCAACACATACAAGTTTAGGCAACCTTACTACCTTGATCACATGACTTTTCTTTACCCTTTTCTTTTATTACTTCTCTTTGATGTGTGACTGCCTCTTTGAGCATACAAGTCAAATCCTAAGCATTGCATAATCATTCATTCATCATAAATAAATTACCTAACATTCATGAACATTTACATTAAACTCAATTAACCACTTAACTCTGTCCATTGAATTAATTTGTGTCTTAACTTTACCTTACACAATTTTTCCTTCTAATCCATTTATGAGCTTAGATTACAAAATTCTAACTCATACTTACCCTATTGGAAGAACAGGAAGAGTGCACATAATTCTTCTAAAATTTCTCATTTTGATTCCAATACTTCCAATATTTATTTCTCTACTTATTCCGCATAATTTTTTCATTTTAAAACCATTAGAAGAATTAAAATCATAAAATTCACATTAATGTTCATGCATATGAATAGTAATAAAGAGGGTTTTAAAATTCCATTTTCCAATTCTAATGCTTTCAAAGTTCTAAACTTATCCAATCCTACCCAAAATCATCATTTGAATTCAATAGAAGCATTAGATCATTGAAATTCAAACTCCTCCTTTTAGTAATGCCCTTGGGCAAAAGGCCTCCATGGTTTGCAACATAAATAATTTCAATCTAACTCAATAACCAACTATCCAAACTAGCTTATTTAGATGCCTTTTACATAGTTATAACTTAATCTTCCTTTTCCTTCTTTGTTTATGCATTCTGGATAGCAAGCATATCCAAGGTAAAATCACATTTCTAACCATTAAAAACTCGGTTCCTATCGTATCCTTATTTTCTCCCTTAGATATACTTAACTGGAAGTAACTTGAATCAATTAGACACCTCTTTGCTTTAGAAACATGAATTTTCAAAAAATGCTTCTCGGGGTACTGTTTAGTGGTACTGTTTATTTGGTAATCCAGAATACATACCTAACTTTGAAAATTCATAATTAAATCTATAAAAATTGAAATGGAGTGGTTCCAATTTCTAATGAAAGATCTTTTATTCAACTTTGAATGAAAAATATAAAATTGAGGTTTCATTGCCCGAATGAAATTAGTTATTTCTTTGAAAAACACTATTCATTTGGTAAATCTGGAAGTTCCAGTTTCTTTGCCTTATCTTCAAAAATTCATGTCTCTTTGCTTACTTATCTAAATGAAATGTGTTACCTATAGATTTAAAGTTCAAGATGTGATATTTATTGTAGAAAAATTCGTTCATTTACTAAGTGAAATTAGCGCTTGATTCTTACTACTTCTGGATGCTCATTTTATCCCATCCTAGATTTTATCTTAAAATTTGAAAAATCATAACAAATAAAAAAAAACAATTGAAGCGTTCTTGGTGTCCAATTAAAGCTCTATATTTTAACTACACTCATATCAAATTTCAAGTCTAAAATCATTGGTTAATTCATTGTAATTACCGTCACAAGGTTACTGCCTCATAATACAAACACACTGTAATGTACTATGCATCCCATCATATCATCCCAAAGTGTCAAGTAGTTAACATAACTTATTATACAAGTTCAAACATCCCCATTCACCCTTTTTCCTTGGGAGGTTCCAACACCTATAACATGGTTATGCATATGGAAAGAATGAGATCTCATGAAAATCTCAATAGCAAGTCATACAAACTATAATATCATGCATGATTGATTAAATGCCTAACATGTTATCATGAGATAGGAGCTACTTTATAATCATACATAAGCAAACTCTAACATGCATTTTTAAGGAGTTGCAATCATTCATACTTCATCATCATCATCATAGTATCATATTAAGTTCAACCAAACATCATAACTAACAAGCAAGCATACAATAAACAAACATGAAATTATAGTTAGGTATTCTTGCTACATGATAAGACACAAATTGTGTATGGTTTATATGATATTTTCAGGGTCTTATTACAATTTTACCACTCATTTTATGCTTGTATTTGTGCTTTTGTGATAATACATGATTGTACTTAGCAGTGTGCTAATCAAAGAGTAAAATGGTAAATTGACCCTTCTAAACTGCATAAATATTATTCTATACTGATTTAGACTTTTACAATGAGCTTTGGTTTTGAATTGCAGGTATTTTAGGGGAGGATCAAGGACTAATGTAAGCAAAAAAAAGAATCACAAGACAAAGAAAATCATATCACGCCTCTGTGCTTTCGTCGCGACCAAAGTGCCCACAGGTCGTGACCTCATTTCTTCTGGAACTTTCTTTGTGTTTATATGTCATGACCAAAACATGGATCTAGCCATGACTAAAAGAGACAATCACTGAAGCTGTACATTTTGGATTAGTTCATGTGGGAATAAAAGGAAGAGGAAGTTGCAGACGTAGTAGGGCTGGTTTTTGGACCTGATTAGGCTAAGAAGCAGTACTCGAATTGTCATATCCTGATTTTTAGACAAAGAAGCACAATATATAGCCTAAAAGAGGTTGGTTATAGGCCTTGTTAAGTAGAAGTCCTAAAAGTATATATATGATGTTCAATGACTAAACTGCAAGTAAGTGGAAGATAAGGGACTAAATTATAAATAGTAAAAGTCCCTAGGGGCATAATGATTATTTTGAAGAAAGAGAGGGACTAAATACAAAGTCTAAAAGTCTCAAGGTAAAAAATGAAAGTAGATACAAGTCGTAGGCCATTAAGTGTAATTATAAAAAGTTGAGGGATTAAAGTGTAATTTCCAAAAGTTTCCAAGGGTAAAATTTTAATTATTGAAAGTTGAGCCGCAAAAAGCTTAGAACTACCCAGAAGTATTTCAATTCCAAATTTCATCAGTAGATAAAGAAAATTATGCTAGTTAATCTAGCATAATACAGGAATTTTATTGAAGTTCCTGATAGCTAATATTTATCTGATAGTTTGAAAGTTATCTAAAATTTTTATCAGATCCTATGCACCTCAGATATAAGTGAAAATTTATAAGAAGGTGTGCCCTATGACGCCATATGTCATGGATTTGACAGAACCTCGAAAGGAGTTCTATAGAGAAAGTTATTTATATTTTAGTGAATTTTGACGGGAGGTTGTGAACGCCCGCAATCTGATTATGAAACTTAGCAATAAGCAAGTTATGGCTAAATAAGCTCACATGATGTCACAGAGAGGCCCATGATGATGCCAAGTGAGGCCCAAACCCATGATATCAGTTCATCAGTCAAAGGGGCCAGTGTCCAAAAAAAGTACAAAATAACGAAAATACCCCTATGTTATAAAATAATTAAATAATGGGTGAAGGGTATTTTGGTCACTTGATTAAGGTTAGACAGTTAAGGAAGGTTATCTGGATAGTTGACCAAGGTCAGAAAATACTCTGGCAAGTTATAAAAAGACAATAATACCGCTAGAATTATTCAAGGAAACAAAGAGTAACCAAGGGTATTTTGGTAATTTACTACGGGATGTTTCTTGAGAATCAAGCCACTAGAGTGCTTGAGCTTGATTAGAGGCCAAGATAACATACCATGGGTCTAAAAATGTGGCCCAAGAGCTATATGGATCCAAGTGGCATTAAAATAATATTTTAGTACTTTTCCACAAAGTAAAGTTATCATGTTAGAGATAGAACTGGAAAAAGTGATCAGATAGAGCTTTAGACTTATCCAGAACCATGAGGTGGCATGAAAAGTATCCTCATGGGAACCACAAGGCACCACATGGCATAGTCTAGGGAAAGAAGAAAAAGCTAAGGACACATGGCACGATCTCAGCCATTCATTATAGGACAGGACTCTAGAATTCTCTAGAAATGCTGAGTCCACTAGTGAGGTGTCCCAAGGGTCCTACCATTGCACAACCTATGCATGTGAGGTGTCTATGGATGATGTCATTTTTTATGAGTCATCTAGGATAATGATGTTATCGTGATGATGCAGGTCTGAGCTATTCGTCGCAATTTGATCTAGACCGTCCATTCTACCCCTCTCCACCTATAAATACCCCTCCCTCCATTCCATTCATGGATAGCAAAGAAAAAGAAGAGAAAAGAAGAGAGAAAAAGATAAAGAGAGAAAGAAAGAAAGGAAGAGAAAGAAATGAAGGAAAAAAGAGGAGTTCTGGTGGAGCTATGAGCAATCCAAGGAGCTTAGGGACTTGGCAAGCTTAGGAATAAGGTAAGTAATTTATTCTAGTCCCTGCTCTAACAAATTAAAGGATTGTTCTTATGAATTTAATAGTTATAATAGAGAAATATCTCTCTTGATAAGGTTAGCCATGGATAGAAAGCAAGTTAGGGGATTGTCAGATTAAGGGTATTACCTCAAGTTAAACATGAGTTAAGTAGAGCTATACTGGATAGGACAATAATGAAGATATTATTATACTATGTATAGGCTCTGACCTATGAAAAGAAGGAACCTTAGAGCAAAGGCTAAGAGCTAGAGGAAAGGCTACACATCAGGTAGTAAACTTACCTACTTGTATGCTTATACTGCTTTGATGTTTTATGTGATGTTTACTTACCTTTGAGATGTGAAGCATGTATGATTAAGTAATGCTCTGTTTCTTTTTATGCTATGGCCATATGTTATAATTAAGTAACATGGAAGCATGTATGTTATCATTATGCAAGCATGATCATTAAGTGCACACATAGTATCACCAAGCATATAGTTACATACATTGTATGGTTTCCGTTTACTACTGAGATTTCCCCATAAATCTCACCCTTTCTTTATCAATCCAATTACAACGGGTCTTCTCAAGATGGAGGAGATAAAGATGCATGAAGAGAATTTAATAATTATTTGGCATGATTGATATGTGATTGATGTATGTATAATTAGTCTAGAAATTGTCACTGTGAACAATAACATGTGGGGAGACAGTGACACTTGAGCTATAATTAGAAATAGTAAATGTTTGAATAAATATATGATATTTTACTAGTAAATAGTAAACATACCAAGCTTCGATTTGATATATAGAATTTCTCATTTGGATGTCTACACATGGAGGTATGGTTTTTCAAAGTTGGGACCAAAAATGCTGGAATTAGGGGAAGGATGTTGGATGAACTATAAACATTGAGCATTGACTGACATTGACTGGGTCAAGGCGTGGTCAAAAAGTTATTTTTATCTGAAAGAGAATTAAGTTATATTTGTGTTGCAATTTGAACCACTTCATTTGGATTTTTCTAGATTTAATTATGATTTTTTGAAGTCAGATCACTCTTCTGGAATTTACATAATGAATAGTACTCAATATAGTAAAATTCCATACTATGTAATTTGACTTTAATGACCTTTAAAGTAGTTCTAGATGCTACTTTTTGGTCTCTAAGATGTAAGAAAATTAGGATGTTACAAGAATCCTCTCTATACCTTCTCCATAACCTACACACTCATCTTCCATCTTTCTGCACCTTTCTACAGAACCTCACATATCTACATCATTAATCTATCACCTCTTCTTGCTTTCTTCATGGATTCATATCTGGATAGCGATTCTAGCATAGTAGGAGTCATGAGAGGCTAAATCTTTAGTCTCTTGGTGATAGATCACATATCTTGAGCTCATGGATTATAGTGCACATGGCGAGTTTTCTGATTTTAACCTCACATTTCTTATGTTTTTGGAATTCTTAGTACTAGGGTTTTGATTTTGAGTAAAGATTGGATTTGTAATTGAATTTGAATGATTCAGATGTTGGTTTAATATGAATATTTCAATTTTGATTTTTGGATAATTAGGTTTTTATCAACGATAGTTGCTAACTAATTTGATTGCATGAAATCTATAGTCATCGATCGATGATCATTTGAGGGCATCTACATCATCTGATTTGAATTGCACACTAAGTGGCTTTTAATAGTTTATTAAGAGTTTTTAAACTAGCTTTGATCAAAGGAGTTTAAAGAATGTTAATATTCTGGACTCAGTCGATCATTGAGTCGAGAATATTAACATTCTTTAAACTCCTTTGATCAAAGCTAGTTTAAAAACTCAATCAATCGATTGAGTTTTCTTTTAAGACTTAGTAATTTTAAAACCCTATATTATATTAAGAGCAATGATATATAATTTTCCATCATCAGGAGTCTATCTCAACACATTCCTTTCAAAATCCATTCATTTTTAACTTAATAAAAAATGCAAAAGCATTTACTTTACTGCACCCTTATTTTATTGCTTCAAAAATCAATCAAACCCAAAAACCAAATTTTCTTTCACTCAGGCTTTTAATAGTTTTGTCACTAGTTTGCTAGGTTTCCAATAAAAAGGTTTCTCGAGAAGAACGATAGGGTTGTGCCTTATACTACATTAATAGGGTGCAATTAATTTTATTTTGATGCATAGGATGATGACAGCCCATGCGAATCACTACCTCTTGGGTTGTCCTTGACAAACTCTTCTTGAGATGGTCTTCTTTCCACACAAATGTCAAAATCTAGCCATTGCAAACTAACATCAAGTTACAACTCAACTTTACAATAATTCCAAGACTAGGTTCTTACCAACTTCCATTCTTTTTCCATTTTATGTCTTATACTTCCATCTTTTTAAAATAAATTCTCATGGTTCATTTACACACAATTTTTTATTTACAATCCAAATATGAAATCAGAATTTCCAAAATCAAATTACTTCCTTCGCTACTATACAAAACTGAAATGCCTCCTCTTGTTTCTAAAAATTTTCATTTTGATTCCAATGCTTCTACTACTTATTTCTCTACCTTATCCCCATACAATTTTCCATTTTAAACTCATTGGAAGCATCAAAATCATGAAATTCTAATATATGAATAGTGATTTATACAGTGATAGTCAAGAACTCAAAATCCTAACTACATGTATACTTGAATTTCTAAGACAATACCACTTGATTCTAACTTGTTTAGGCTTGTCTAAACTATCCATAACATAAAAATCATATTTCCATCACATATGAATAGCATGTCCAGTAGCAACATCAAGGGAGAAATTCTATAAAAACCTCTTTAAACTAAGAGCAAACTTGCTAGAACAAAGTCCAAGATTAAAGGAACTAGTTACATTTCTTGTTATTTCAATGTGTATGCTTCTTTCTTGCTTCAAAGTAAATTTTGGCAGAGGGTCCCCAAGGTTTCTAAGCTGCTAAATAGGTCTGAATATGTGGGGTATATATAGAAAAAGTTGGGTGGAAATGGAAGGTTAAGATTAGTTTAGTTATTATCTGATCTAATGGTCCATAATCCACCTTCCATCAAACTTGCCCTAGAAGCCTCATTAATGACATCATCCATGACATCATTTAGGCCTGTGTTTGGCTAAAGAAAAGTAGAAATACTGATAGAAAAAATTTTAGTCCAGTCTAGTACCGATCTAGGTAGTTTCACAAAAACCAGACTGTTTTATGTTCCCAATTTTTATAATATTCTAGAATATGTATTATATCATGAAAACTAGTGTTTATGTTTTTCCTACCATTGATATTATTAGACTGGATATTTATCTATCAGCCATCCCTTGAGAAATGACCAAAAAACCCTTATTGCACTTTATTGCACTATATTAACCCTAAGGGCATCATTATCATTTCAACCTCTTTATATTTCATCAGGGCATATACTGGCTCTAACTAATCACTCTTGTACTTGCTTGGACATTTTTGACCTGTCCAAAATGACCAAAATTCCCTCTATCCATCTCGTTCATTATTATAACATAGGAGCATTTTCGTAATTTCGCACTTTTTATGGGTTCATCTGGACACTGGCCCATTTAACTGGTCAAATATCTTATTGGGCATTTTGGACGCCATTTTGGGCCTCTATATGGATCTAATACCTTTATGGCTCAATTCCCAAAAACCTCACTTGAAAGTATTTATCATGTATATAATTTTACTATAAATTCTATTAAAAATTCTAAATAACTCTTTTTTAAGCTCTGCTAGTTTTATAAATTTCTATATTAATTTTGGGAATTTACTGCCAAATCTCATCTAATTAGGAAATCCAGAAGGTCCTGTAATAATCTTTGTACTTTAAAAATTAATATCAATTATATGGGGCCTCGTATCAAAATTCTGAAAAATAGTTCTGGCCCAATTTTCATTCTCTATTTACTGGTAAAATTTGGGACTATAGCATTTTTGGGCAATTTTAGGCTTTTTTTGACACAACTTTCTCATAATTACAATTTTATCCCTTGAACTTTTACGTAATTATATTTAGGTTCTCAATTTTTTTGAAATTTTACTTATTGTCCTAACTTTTTTCTCTACTTTTTATTTTAGCCCATAAGCTTTTCTAAGTTTCACTTAGGTCCTTAAACTTTATATCAATTTCAATTTAATCCCTTTCCTTCCTTGAATTGAACATGTTTTTTAGAGAATCTCATGTATATTACGTATAAATTGTACATACATATCATATAAGAAAATTCGGTATATGACAGTTCCATCCTTACAAAACATTTATAAATAAATTAGGAAGTGTTGCTTACTTTAATCTTAGCTAACTTGGATCAAAGTACCTTGGATTTCCTTTGCTTTGGTTGATTTTTCATTTTGCAAGAGGTTCCCCTTTATCCTTCTCCTTGGTCACAGTTTTGTGTGCATGTAAGGTGGTATTTATAGCCAAATTTTGGCCACCTTGAGACAAGATTATCCCTCATTTTCTTAACTATTACCACCCCTTAATCTTTAATTTAATTGGTTTCTTGCTTGATTAATTATCCTTAATAATAATTAACTTAATTCTTATATTATTTTAATAAATTGTATCACATGTTGAAACTCTTCTTTCTTGTTTTTGGCTACTATGTGGTACCTTGCACATAGTCTAGGCTCCAACATGTGTCACCTAAACTTATCTCTTGACTTTCTTGGATTTTCTTTTTTAATTTATAAAATATCCTAAAATTTGTCTTGAGCTCCAAGACTGGCTTAGGCTTTATCTTGATGCCATTTGGGCCTCCTCATGAGTCCAATTGTTAATTGACACAAATCCCAAGGTATTTTCCTTATATCGATATTATTAAATTACTCTTATTTTAAGATAAATTATAGACACCTCTTTTAATGGTTCTGATATTTTTATAAAATGAATTTCTTGTAAAGTCTCATAATTTTTCGAGACTTATAAGTCCTAATAAAAATTCCATACATTTTCTCTAAGTTTTTTATCGGCGTTCAATTTTACTTTAAATTATCTAATTAATTATCCAAAATTCCTTTTTAAGTCCTGTAAGTTTTATAAATTATTATATAAATTATAAGAATTTACTACAAAATTTCATTTTATTCTAAGGTATGGAAGATACTGTACCAATTTCTAGATTTTGAAAATTAATATCAATTTATCGGGACTTTAAATCAGAATTCTGAGAGATATACCCAAATTCTATCCTCTATTTATTAGTAAAATTTAGGACCAAAATATTTCTAGACAATTTTGAGCATTTTCTGGCTCAACTTTCCATAATTACGCTTTTGCCCCTGAATTTGGTAGAATTGCACTTTAGCACCTAAAATTGCCAAATTTCATTTTAGTTCCTTTCAACCAAATTTGAAATTCCAATTTAGTCCCTGAATTCTCTAAATTCCATTTAGGTCCTTCCACTTATGACTATTTGTATTTTAGTTCCTATAGCTTTATAACTTTATACCTTTTCTCTTTCTTTAACTTAAACCTTATCTAATAATTATCTTTTCTTCTAGTTATCATCTCAATAATCCCTTCATAACCTTTTTTCTCTATTAGTCTTATACAGATAGGGAAAATTTGAGATGTTACAACAAGCCCACTAGGAACAAGAGTAGGATGCTATGATAGCCACGGCAGTTGCAGTAGCTATTGCAAATATGAGACAACCAGAGTTACCTAAGCCTCAACTAGCTTTAGAGCTCGTACAACCACAAGGATAGGTAGGACCCATAGTAAATATTGATAGCATCCAGCAGTCGATTACTCGTTTCTACAAACATAATCCACCAACCTTTGACAGAGCCTTTAATATTCCAAAGATGGCATTACGTAAATGATATAGACATTATGAACTATGCTCCTACAATTTTCATGGACTACATAAACAGAATTTTTAGGCCTTACCTCGATCAGTTTGTTGGGATCTTTATATATGACATTTTAGTGTTCTCCAAGTCAGATAAAGTGAATGAGAAGCATTTGAGGGTTGTCTTGAATATCCTTAGAGAAAAGTAGTTGTATGCTAAGTGACAAAACATAAATTGTGTATGGTTTCTATGACATTTTTAGGGTCTTATTACAACTTTACCATTCATTTTATGCCTGTATTTGTGCTTTTGTGGTAATACATAATTAGGCTTGGTAATGTGTTAATTAAAGGGTAAAATGGTAAATTAACTCTTCCAAACTGCATAAATATTGTTCTCCACTGATTTGGACTTTTACAGTGAGCTTTGGTTTTGAATCACAGGTATTTTGGAGGAGAACCAAGGACTAACATGAGTAGAAAAGAAATCATAAGACAAATAAAATCAGATCTTGCTTCTGTGCTTTTTTGTCGCAACCAAAGTGTCCATAGGTTGCAACCTTATTTCTTATGGAATTTTCTCTGTGTTTACAGGTCACAACCAAAATATGGATCTGGTCACGACTAAAGAGACAATTGCTAAAGCTGCGCGATTTGGATTAGGTCACGCTGGAATAACAGGAAGAGAAAGTTGCAGACGTAGAGGGCTGGTTTTTGGACTTGATTAGGCTAAGAAGCAGTACTCGAATCCTCTCTAAACCTTCTCTACAACCTACACACTCATCTTTGATCTTTTTACACCTTTCCACATAATCTCACATCTTTACATCATTAATCCATCACCTCTTTCTACTTTCTTCATGGCATCATATATGGACAGTGATTGTAGCATAGTAGGAGTTATGAGAGGCTAAATCTTTAGTCTCTTAGTGATGGATCGCATATCTTGAGGTCATTTTGCTGGAAAGAAAATATTGATTTTGAATTTACAAAAGATGCTTTCAATCTCTTCAATAAGTTAGAAATAAATATTCCAAAGGTTGAATTTAAAACATCCTCCTTTTCTTACGTCTTAGGGACCAAACGGTAGCATTTTGAACCACTTTTAAGGCTATTGAAGTCAAATTACTCAATCTGGAATTTTCTCTTAGCGAGTACTGTTCACTGTGTAAATTCTAGAGGAGTGACCTGACTTCAAAAAATCATAACTAATTCTAGAAAAATCAAAATGATGTGGTTCAAATTGCTACACGAAGCTAACATATTTCAGGGAAAAATAACTCGTTAACCACGCCTTGACCAGGTCAACATCAGCAAACATCCAAAGTTTACTGTTCATCCAGTATTTTTCCCTAATTCTAGCATTTTGGTCCCAATATCTGCACTATCCAATCCCCAGCTTCTCTTCATGCTTCTTCAATCCTTTTCTAATATACCTATGGGATTTGGATTACATGGAAGGAGGTGAGATTTCTAGGGAAATCTCAGTAGCAAATAGTACTAAACAATGCATGCATTAATGTAAATACTTGTGCTTGCTTGTAAAAGTGTTAACATTTCGTAATGTACGTGCTGCATGTAACATATAAAATATAATTTGGCCAAAGTAATCATAGAAATAGAGATTTATACATAAGCATATGTACAACAAATTTCAACAAAGCCATAGCGCATCAAGCATAACATTCAATACATACAAGTTTAGGATAAGTTCACTACCTGGCATGTAGCCTTTCCTTCCAGCTCTTAGCCTTGTCTCTAAGGTTCCTTCTTTTCATAAGTCAGAGCCTATACATAGCATAATAATATCTTTATTATAGCTCTACTTAACTCATGCTCAACTAGGGGTAATATCCTTACTCTGATATTCCCCTAACTTTCTTTCTCTCTTTAGCTACATTAATAGAGATATTTCTCTATTCTAATCACTAAGACCAATCTTCTAATTTATTAGAGCAGGGACTAGATAACTTACTTATCTCATTCCTAAGCTTTGCCCAGTCCCTCAGCTCCTTGGACTGCTCCTGGCTCTGCCAGAACTCCTTCCTTTCTTTCTCTTCCTTTCGTTCTTTCTCTCTTTCTCTCTTTCTCTCTTCTTTCTCTTATTTTGCCTTGCTTGGCTGTGGGAATGAAGTGAGGGGGAAGGGTCTATTTATAGGTGAGTGGAGGTGAAATTAATGGCTCAGATTGAATCGTGATGAATGGCCCAGATTGCTTAGCTTCCTCAATAAGCTTTGCCTGCATCATCACGATGACATCACCCTCCTTGATGACTCACCATTATGACATCATCCAAGGACACCTTAGGGGGTATGTGGCATAATGGTGGGGCCCTTGGGACACCTCACTAGCTGACTCAGCCTCTCTAGAGAATTTAGAGCCTTTTCCTAGAATGAGCGGCTGAGATTGTGCCACGTGTCCTTTCATGCCACCTCATGGTCGAAAGTCATATCTGATCACTTTTCCTAGTTCTATCCTTAAATGGGTAACCTTACTTTATGGAAAAGCACTAAAATGTTATTTTAATGCCTCTTTAACTCTATAATCCTTGGGCCTACGTTTTTGGACTTTTTGATTGCTATCTTGGGTTTCTAACTAAGCCCAAGCACTCTGGTGGCTCAGTTCCCAAGAAACACCTCTTACTTCTTCTTTATGCCCACAGGGACTTTCACTATTTTCCCTGAATTTTCACTTTCTTGCAGTTTAGTCCCTGAACATTATATGTAAACTCCTAGGACTCCTACATAATAGGGTCTAGTAGCCTGCCTTTTTTAGACTACATACTGGGCTTCTAGGCCTAAAAATTGGGATATGACATTTCTCCTCCCCTTAAAATAAATTTCGTCCTCAAAATTTGAGGATTAAATCTCTATTCATAGTTTTCTCTGAGGAGAATGTCCCTTTCTTTTCATAACATTTTCTTATCTTTCTTAGCTCTTCTCAACCTCTCTTACTATCTTTCACAAATTTATGTATCTGTGCCAAACTTTTGTGGCATTTACACCATTTTCATATAACTGCATTCTATCTTTACTCTATCTTAGACCCACTTCTCTAGGTCTCGCTAGCCTTTCAATCTCTTTATCCTTATCTGAAGGATTTATCTACTCATACTTTTCCATTCTCAAAACATATGGGGTTCTCTTCTCTATTCCTCAAGCATAATTCTACAAAACTTTTTGAATATAAGCATTCAGACTTGGAACTTGGACTCTATCTTCATAAGGGTAAACTAAGTTCAGGCTATATATAATATAGGCTATAAGTTTTCTAGATGAGTTAATCAACTCATGAACCTCTTTATTTTAACTTCGTCTTTGGTACTCATCTTTCCAGAGATATACTGTACTGTTCTTATTTCTCCATGGCTCCTTACTTTCCTTAGGCTAGGTTTAACTGCAACCTCGGGATCTAACTGCGATCAACCGTAAGCCTCTTTAGAATCTAACTGTGACTCTAAAGCTTTTAGGATCTAACTATGATCCTTGAGCCATGCTAGGATCTAACTGCATCCTCCAGAATCCTCCGTGATTCTGTTGTACTGTGTCATCTCTGAAAGATCTCATCCAATAGATTAAGTTATAAGGTTAACTGCTTCCACTTGTTCATAACTCAATAAAAAATTTTAAAATACATTCAGTAGCCCATATTATTTACCAAGACTTTACTTATTTTCCCTCTTACTCAGGAGTTCCTTCTCATCTTTCTTACTCTGTTGTGGCTTACCAATTATGGTCTAACAACCTGCTATTGCATTTTGTTGCTATGGCCTCATCATAACTTCTCATTTTCATCTGCGCTCTAACTGTGAGCCATTGAATTATGCTCTAACTGCGAGCAATCTGTATCAGATTAACTCTTATCTGAAGAGTGATCTGAACTCATTTGAATCTAGCTCTATCTGAGAGCCACCTGTTTCATATCTAACTCTTATCTGAAGAGTGATATAAGAACAATCTCTTTATTGCTATCTCTTACTCTTTCTATATACCATTTATTTTGATAGGATTATAGCACTACCACCTTCTTGGTACTTGCTGTAACCTTAACATAAGAAATGGCCCTGAGTACTGTATTTATAAGTCTGTAGAAATACATGAGTAACCCCAATCATACTGTAATAACTATCTCACTTACTGAGATTGTATCTCATTCTGGGAACATTCTTATTGTATGTCATATGGTATGGGAGCAACATAACTTTCTCATTATAAACTCTACCCTACATGTACTGCATAAGGGGAGTATTCATAGCATACTCTAACATGTGTGCTATCGTATGACAACTGCAAGAAGATGTAACTATTCCTTATGTGAGGCATGTATGATTAAGTAATGCTCTATTTCTTTTTATGATATGGCTATATGTTATAATTAAGTAACCTAGAAGCATGTATTTTATCATGATGCAAGCATGATCATTAAGTACACACATAGTAACATCAATCATATAGTTGCATATATTGTATGGTTTCCGTTTACTACTGAGATTTCCCCAAAAATCTCACCCCCTTCTATGTAATTCCAATCCTACAGCTATGTTAGAAAAGGATTGAAGAAGCATGAAGAGAAGCTGGGGATTGGATAGTGCAAAAGTTGGGACCAAAATGCTGGAATTGGGGAAAACTATAGATGAACAGTAAAATTTGAATATTTACTCACATTGACCTGGTCAAGGCGTTGTCAACGAGTTATTTTTTCCTGAAAGACCATTATGTTAGCTTTGTGTAGCAATTTGAACCACTTCATTTCAATTTTTCTAGAATTAGTTATGATTTTTTGAAGGCAAGTCACTCCTCTGGAATTTACACAGTGAACAGTACTCGATAAGAGTAAAATTTTAGATTCATTAATTTGACTTCAATAGCCTTAAAAGTGGTTCTAGATGCTACCGTTTGGTCCCTAAGATGTAAGAAAAGGAGAATGTTACAACAACCATCTTCTTCTAACTCAAAACTTGTTTTCCTTGTAAACAAATAATATTTAACAGATATTTTAAACAAATTGCAACATTCTGTTAAACCAACAACCCTCCAAGATCTCTATCTAGAGGTAAAACAACTCAAGACTGAAATACGTCTAATTAAACTCCAACAGGAAACTTGTGCAGAAGCCATATCCTAACTTCAAGATATGCAACTAATAGGTAAAACTAAAGAAAATCTAGAAATCACATCTAATAATAGAAATGAGGAAGACAAAACTTTCTGAAACTTTATTTCAAGAATTTCTATTCAAAAATTTTATATCCATGCCAAAATTATTATTCATAATGATTTTGTATTGGAACAAACTGTCTTATTTGACACAGGGGCTGATTATAATTGTTTTAATGAAGGAATCATTCCTACAAAATATTTTGAGAAAACAACCAAAAGGTTCAATGGCATTAATGGCTTATGCTTACATGTCAAATATAAAGTTTCAAAAGTTGTCGTTGAAAATCAAGAATTGAAAATTGAAACTCCATTTATTTTATTTAAGAATATGGGAACCCAGATTATTCTTGGTGCACCTTTTGCCAGGTTATTATTCCCATATATGACTGATGAAAATGGGATTTCAAAAGAATATTTGGGCAAAACAATTATGTTTCCTTTTACTCAGAAACCCAAGATCAAAGAGCTCAACCTTTTGATTTCAAAACAACAATAGATAAACTTTTTAAACGAAGAGATTTCTTTTCAATATTTAGAAAGGCAATTGTGTCAAAAAGATGTTCAAAAGAAAATTCAAACTTGTCTTTAACAAATCCATAAAATTATTTGTTCTGACTTACCAAATGCTTTTTGGAACAGAAAACAACATGTGGTAGATTTACCATATGAAAAAAGAATTTTCTGAAAAGAAAATCCCAACAAAGGCCAGGCCCATTTAGATGAGCCTGGAGATTTTGAAAACTTGCAAAAAGGATATCCATGATCTCTTAAACAAAAAATTAATTCGCAAGCTGAGAAGTCCATGGTCTTGTGTTGCCTTTTATGTCAACAAAAATGTAGAAATTGAATGTGTTGCTGCTTGTAATTAATTACAAACCATTAAATGAAGCTTTACAATAGATCAGATATCCAATCCCAAACAAATTCAATCTACTAAAACATTTATATTCTACAAAAATCTTTCCAAAATTTGATATGAAATCTAGTTTTTGGCAAATACAAATTTTTGAAAACGATACGTATAAAACTGCTTTTACTGTACCCTTTGGTCAGTATGAGTGGAATGTTATGCCTTTTGGTTTAAAAAATGCTCCTTCTAAATTCCAAAGAATCATGAATGAAATTTTTAATGATCATAGTCAGTACATTATTGTTTATATCGATGATGTATTAGTCTATAGTTATTCTATAGATTAGCATTTTAAACATATCTATAAATTTATCAGGATTGCAGAAACAAATTGTTTAGTGGTTTCAAAACCTAAAATTAGTTTGTTTCAAACAAAAATATGGTTTTTGGGTGATTGGATATATCAAGGATCCATTACACTAATTGAAAGAGCAATTCAATTTGCTGATAAATTCTCCAATCAAATCATTGATAAAACACAACTTCAACAATTCTTGGGATGTTTAAACTATGTTACTGACTTTATTCCTCATCTCAGTAACTTCATTAAACCGCTTCATCAGCGACTTAAGGAAAATCGCCTCTGTGGACTGACCTTCATTCAAACATTTTTAGCCAGATCAAATTCCAGGTTAAGGAGCTTCCTTTTCTTAGCCTTCCTGATCCGTCTGCTTACAAAATTGTTGAAGCTATGCCAGTGACATAGGTTACAGTGGAATTCTCAAACAAAGTCTTAACAGAAAAGAGAAAATTGTGTCTTTTACGTCAAAATATTGGAATAGTACTCAACAGAACTATTCTACTATTAAAAAAGAAATTTTGGCAATTGTTTTATGCATTTCCAAATTTCAATCTTATTTGTTAAACAAAAGATTTTTACTTCACATTGATTGTAAATTAGCAAAGGATGTTTTACAAAAAGATATTAAAAATCTTGTATCAAAACATGTCTTCGCCAGATGGCAAGCAATTTGGAGTGTTTTTTTATTTTGAAATTGATTTTATCAAAGGCACTTCAAACTCCCTTCTAGACTTTCTAACCCATGAGTTTTTACAGGGTAGATAGAAGTTAGTGGAAGAAAACCTAGAGAGAAATCAACCCAAATGCCAAGGAAAAAGACACCTGGAGATAAACCTGGTGAAGACCATAAACAACAGGGTATTCTATAGGATGCCTAAAATCAAACAGTCTCGAGTTCAAAACTTGAGGCCATCATCCAAGCAGTGATGAAAAAATATAGGTTCTAACCTGGAGCCCAACAAACTCAAACAGAGTCATCCACTCCATCTAGATCTTCGGTCCAGAAACCTCAAACAAAATTAGAGTCATCTACTCTGTATGGGTCATCAACCCAGCATATTCAAACTAGAGCATCTTCTAAAAAGACTTTAGAATCATATGCCCAGAAGATACTCCCAGAAAAAACCTTTGCTAAAAAATTGGCCCTTCCTCTAATTACTTTAAAGGTATTAATAAAAAACCAGTATGATTTGCTTGATAAGCAACTAAATATCTTACAAACCAACCCTTCTAAAAAATAGATAGTTTATGCTTCTGTCTCTCAAAAAATAGACACCACTACAGCCTTTTTAAGACAAAATAAGGCTATCAATATTGTCCAGATAGAGCCTAAATTCTATCACAAAAATCCAAATCAAGCGGCTTTAAATGTTTTTCCAAAAGGATTTCATTTTTGGCCTAAACAATTGAACAAAACCAGGGAATATTATCAATTAATATTGATTCATTATGAGTCAGTTGCAATTAAAAAGAATGCTGATAAAATAGATGAGTCTTTAATAACTCATTCTACCCTGCAGATTTTGAAAGTTCTCACTCCATCCCAGTGGGGACAAGATTTATATAAAATAAAAACTTTTGGGATAAACTTTGATCCTATCAGATACAATTATTGAAACTATGTTGATGCATGGTACTATGTGTTCAGGGATCATAATTAACTTTTCAAACATTCTTGGTTTTTTATTTTAAAACAAAAACCAAGTACAATTTCCCTCAATGGTTTGGACACTGGTGGGATTTCTTTAGACCTACTCCAAAGATATTTCCTGAAGAAGTAGTTCAAGCTTTTGAGCTTTTTAAACAGAAGTTCAACATTGAAGAAAACCCTTTTCCTGTTGAACTTTACTATTTTTCAAACTTATCTATATCTTGGATTTTTTTCTGGAATTACAAGTTTTTAGACACAGAAAGATCTAGATTTTTGCCTATACTTCAAAGACTTCCATCTGTTAAGTGGTGGCCTAAATTTGATCTTTCTAGAATAAACATATAAGCAGTCGAGAGATGGTTTAAACAGAATCCCTAGTATCTCTGTATGACAAAACATAGCAAGTTCTTAAATCAAAAGAACAAGGTACAAGCTGTTCTCTCCTCAACAAATGATAAGGTTAGCCTTATCAACTAATTGAGTTCCATTCTCTAACTCTTATAACAACAAGAGCAAACTCCTTCTACGAGTCTGACATTCTGCACCACCTTTAGAGAAAGAAGATGAAGAAGAATTTGTCATAGACTTAAACTAAGATTAAATTTTCCAGAGACTTAGTCGATCGAGAAATCTGTCCTAGTTTTTTAGTAAAATAAAATTGTAAAGTACTATTCAAACAGTAAAATAACTGTAGTAATACTATTTAAACAGTGAGTCACTATAGTGTCAGTAGAAATTGGCAGATATTGTGCAAATAGTGTTATGATAGGAACTGTGCAAACAGTAATTAATTTCCTTGTCAAAATACTATTTAAACAGAAACTCCTCCTGTCTACTTAAGTCTAATTCATTTACTTCTGAAGACATGTTTAGTTACCCCTTTTCCCTGACACTTAGAGAGAGATACCACGAGTTTAGAGAGAGTCTCCTCCTCCTCCTTTATCTACTTACTCCTTCTGTATCCCTTCCTTTTCTTGTAAGTACTTATATTTTAATAATACTTTACATTCAATTTATTTAAAGCTTTCTTTCTTTTATTTTTCATATCATTACCTCTTCTTATAAGCTAAGATTGACCGATTATATCGCTTTTTAGTTCATTCAAGAGCATCCTCTCTGCATGCATTTTACATTTTAGTAATGCATTAACTGGTTCATCCAGTGCTCTACTTCCTTTTCTAATTTCTCCCCTTCCCTTCGATCCTCCGGGGTTTCTCTCCCTAGTTAAAGGAAAATTAATATAGTATCATCTGGACCTCAGAATCAGATGAAATTTGGCAGTAAATTCCTATAATTAATATAAGAATTTTTAAAACTAACAGAGCTTAAAAAGGAGTTATGTAAAATTTATTATAGAATTTATAGTGGATTAAAACACCTGATAAATATGTTTCAAGGGAATTTCTTAGGAGTTGAGCCCATATGGGCAGTGGATCATGTAGAGGGCCCAAAATGGTACCTTATAGGCCCAATGATATTTTTAAATAAGTATGTGGGCTAGGGCCAATAAAGACTGAGAAAAATATAAAATTATGAAAATGCCACTAAAGGTATGCCACTGTGTTGTGTAAGTCAAAATTAGATGAAGGGCATTTTGGTCATTTGGATAGGTAAAAAATGTCCAGGCAAGTACATGAGTGATTAATCAGTGTTAGTATATGCCCTGATAAGCAATAGAGAAGTGTAAAATGACAATTAGGCCCTTAGGGTCAATATAGTGTAAGACAATGAATCAAGGGCATTTCAGTCATTTACCAAGGGATCTATAATTAAGTTTTGGCTCAGTAAAAGAATGTCAATGGTAGGAAGAACTTGAATACTAGATTTCAGGTCATAAAGCATAATATGGAATCTCAGAAAATTAGATTTAGAAAATAGTGTTTTTTGGGAAATCAGACTGAATCGATTCCAGATTGGACTAGAATTTTTTAGATTCTTCCTCCCTTTGTAATTTCATCACATAGGCTTTGAGGTGTCCTTTGATGATGTCATGGATGATGTCATCTCATTGGCTTCTAGGGAAAGCTAATCTAAGATCAAATATGAGCCATTAGATCAAATGGTGCACAAAGTGATCTTGGCCATTAATTTTCCATTGGAATTTTCTATAAATACCCACACCAAATCTGAAGCAAGCCATGGCATGACAACCCTTGGGGAAACTCTTGCAAAATGAAAACTCAAGCCAAGACAAAGAAGATTCAAGGTACTAAAGTTCAAGCAAGTTAGAGATTAAAGGTAAGAAATCTATCCTAGCTTATTTTCCTTTGACTTAGGAGCTTGAACTTAGGGTTTTCATAGAAGAAAGTTGAGTTTTCTTTAAGGTATTTGTACTGTCCAAAACCTTAGATGAAAGGAGAAAGAAGAAATTAAAGTTAGAGTTATATGAGTGAAGCTTAAACAAGCTAGTTAAGTTGTTGAATAAGTTGATATTCTTGACTTTGCTATGGTTGAACCATTTTGGTTTTCAATATTCATGATGGAATGAAATAGAATTTTAATGATCTAATGCTTCCATTGAATTTATATAATGATTTTGTGTAGGATTGGATAGGTTTTGAACCTTGGAAGCATTGGAATTCCAAGTTGTAATTTTTGAAGTTCTCCTCTATTACTGTTCACTCACATGAACATTGATTATAATTTCATGATTTTGATGCTTCCAGTGATTTTAAAATGAAAAGTTGTGTGGGATAAAGTGGAGAAATAAGTATAGGAAGCATTAGAATCAAAATGAGAATTTTTAAAAGAAAAGAGGGTGTTATGTAATTTTATATAGAACAGTGCATAGGAGGTGGAATTTCATGATTCTAGGCTCATAAATGGATTCAAAAGATGAAATTGTGTGGGGTAAAGTCAAGACATCAATTGGTTTAAGGGCTAAGTTAATTAGTAAAGACTAGAGAAAGTTATGCTAGTAAAGAGTTAAGAATTTATCAAGGATAGTCTTGAACATTGTTAGAGTTCGTGGTCCTAATGAATTATGTGATGAATATAAATGTGTTTATGACCTTGAAACATCCAAAAAGATGTTGGGAAGTGATTGACTGGAAGGCTTAATAGTTGGAAAGCTAGGGAGCAAGTGCAAAATATCAAGAGAAAAACTTAAGTGCAAGGTAGTGGACTTACCTCTTTATGTGCTTGATGTGGTATGCTTATGTGTTGACATGTATACGATATTGTAAGGAATTAGAAGACACGCAGCGGAAATAAACTTTAAAAATTTTCCATTCCTTGCCAGGATCTGCCGTATGTGTTTAAGTCAAGTGGAAAGAATCATTACCCTTAGTGTTGCTCAGCGAATTTCACAGCTTCTCTACGTGGGTGGTGATCTCTTTCTGATCGCAAGAAATCGACGGAGTGTTCCTCAGCGACCTTCACAGATTCTCTCCACGGACGGTGGTCTCTTTCCGATCACAAGAAGTCGACGCCTCAGGTCGGCTTCCTCTACTGGTATCCACACGAACAGCGTTCCAACCACGAACGACGTGCTAGCGTCTCCTGTCCCTCCAAGGCTTTCACAAGTCTCCGTCTCTATTTCGGCAGTTTCTTGTCTGCAAACCTTTTGCAGATTCCGTTCGGCCTTTTGTGTTCTGTATTATTTTCAAACGTAGCTCCTCCAATCAGATATAGAGGATGCTATGCGTTTTTTTTCACTTAACCTAATTGGATTTTGGAGTTAATCTTATATTAATTCCGAATTGATACAATATCATATATTGTATAATTTTATAAGAAACTAATTAAATAAAATAATATTAAATCCGTCCCACAGATTTAATTACCTATTTATTTAACTTTAAATAAAGATGAGACTGAGTTATATTTGATTTATTCCCATAAATCAAATTTGAGATATCCTATCAATTTGAATTTCAAATTCAAACGTGATAGGGATTTAATTTATCCTTATAAATTAAATCTTATAAATATCTCTTATATGAGATATCCTATCAATTTGAATTTCGAATTTCAAACGTGATAGAGATTTAATTTATCCTTATAAATTAAATCTTATAAATATCTCTTATATGAGATATCCTATCAATTTGAATTTCGAATTTCAAACGTGATAGAGATTTAATTTATCCTTATAAATTAAATCTCATATATCTCATATATATAATATATATACGAATTTATATATATACGAATATAAATATAAATAAATATATATATCCACCCTGGATCATTCATTGAATCTAGACATGTCTTAGATTCAATGAATCTGGACATCATAGCTCGTGTTGGGCTATTTTGTGTGCGACCCTGTAGGCCCATATGAAGTTGACAGTGGGCCATTTGCTATACTAGCCCACAAGTCGCAAGCGGTCTCTAGCAAGACATAACAACTACCCAAATCATATGAGGATCGATAAACGATGTAACCTTTTATACAACCATATCATGTCCCTTCTGTCACGCGATATTTTGGTCATGGATGAGGCATGGATAATGTCATCCTCCTATTCCTGACCGTTACTTTCTCGATCCCTGAGCAGTCTGACTATAGAAATGGAACTACCTTTCCATTACAGTATGGCCATACATTTCTCAGACTCACTCATCGAGGGGCCCAGTAATATCTCTCCACGAATGTGAGGGACAAATTCCATCTTGACCATTCACATTCCTCCGCATGAAAAACCACTAAACCCGAACATAGTCTTTATGATCACTCGGTCAAAAGTGACTTTTGACTAGGTCAAAGCTGAGCATTTTGTCATGTAGGAATCCATGATGATCTCAGGTCAAAGGGCATATTGACATGGTTTGTATATGAGAGAAGCTTATGATGTTACCCATGCAGTTCTCTCATAGCGGGTCGGTCCAACACCCTGTACTCTTACATGTGCTTATGACTTTGATTTAATATCTCTATACATCTTCAAAGTCATACTGGTCTTATTTCATCTGTGCTCCCACATAGATGATCGACCAGGGACATTTAGGATAATATCATGAATTATTCAAGGATGGTCATCATAGTAAACATGCAAATAATATGATAATTCAATTAATAAATTCATAAATCAATAATGTTCATAAGACAATGATTGGCCCCTAGGGCACGATTTCCAACAACCTCCCACTTGCACTAGGTACAATCATTAATTTGACTAATTCCCATTGACCTGACATGACGCTCATGCTTTGCCTGCACAAGCGGCTTTGTTAGAGGATCAGCAACATTATCTTCTCCTGCTACTTTGCATATTTTTATATCACCTCTATCATTGATTTCTCTGATGAGATGAAATCGTCTGAGTATATGCTTAGTCCTTTGATGTGACCTAGGCTCTTTGGCCTGTGCAATAGCACCGCTATTGTCACAGAGCAAAGTTATTGGATATGAGATGGTAGGTATCACCCCTAGTTCTGTGATGAACTTCCTGATCCAAACGGCTTCCTTAGCTGTATCAGATGCTGCTATATACTCAGCTTCCGTTGCAGAATCTGCTACAGTGCCCTGCTTAGAGCTCTTCCAGCTTTCTGCTCCATTATTGAGGAGGAATATGTATCCAGACTGCGATTTTTGGTCATCCTGGTCAGTTTGGAAACTCGCATCTGTGTAACCAGTTACACAGAGCTCATCATCAAATCCACCATAGACCAAGAATAAGTCCTTAGTCCTTCTTAAGTACTTAAGGATATTCTTGACAGCAGTCCAATGGCCCTCACCAGGGTCCTGTTGGTATCTGCTAGTCATACTTAAGGCAAACGAGACATCCGGTCGAGTACATAACATGGCGTACATGATAGATCCTATGGCCGAGGCATATGGAACCTTACTCATGCGACCTCGCTGATCAGATGTACTAGGACACAGATCTTTGCTGAGGCGAGTACCATGAGACATGGGTATGAAACCCCTATTTGATTCGTGCATACTGAACCTATGCAGTATTTTGTCTATGTATGTACTCTGACTGAGTCCTAGAAGTCTTTTAGATCTATCTCTATAGATCCTGATTCCTAGGATGTAGGTGGCTTCACCCAAGTCTTTCATCGAGAAAGACTTTCCTAACCAAGACTTGACAATCTGCAAGGTAGGAATGTCATTCCCAATAAGTAGGATGTCATCGACATAGAGTACCAAAAACACAACTGTGCTCCCACTAACCTTCTTGTACACACAAGGTTCATCAATGTTTTGAAGAAATCCAAACTCTTTGATTACTTCATCAAAATGATGATTCCAACTCCGAGAGGCTTGCTTTAGTCCATAAATGGACTTTTGAAGCTTGCACACTTTACCAGAGTCCTCAGAACGCACAAACCCTTCAGGTTGTGTCATGTACACATCCTCAAGGAGCTTTCCATTAAGGAAGGTTGTCTTGACGTCCATCTGCCATATTTCATAGTCATAATATGCTGCAATAGCAAAGAGGATTCTGATTGATTTGGCCATTGCTACTGGGGAAAAGGTCTCATCATAGTCCACACCATGAGTTTGAGTAAAACCTTTTGCAACCAGTCGTGCCTTGAAGACATTTACATTGCCATCCATGTCAGTTTTCTCTTTGAAAACCCACTTGCACCCGACGGTTTTTACACCTTCAGGCGGGTCGACTAAGGTCCAAACCTGATTGTCGTACATGGATTGCATCTCAGACTTCATGGCACTAAGCCATTTTTCGGAGTTTGATCCCACTATAGCTTCTCGATAGGTAGTCGGCTCATTATGCTCAATGAGCAACACATCACGACTATCAGAAATCAGAAATCCATATCTCTGAGGCTGAAGTCGTGTCCTATTAGACTTTCGTGGACCTTGCATGACTTGAGGAGTCTCAACAACTTGTTGTGAGTCTTCTCTATTTTCCATCTGCAGTTCTGTGGTGTCTTGTAGCTCTCAAACTTCTTCGAGTTGTACCTTACTCCCACTGGTTCTTTTAGAGATAAATTCTCGTTCAAGAAAGATACCATTTCTGACAACAAACACTTTGTTATCAGCAGGATTGTAGACGTAATATCCCTTGGTTTCCTTAGGATATCCCACAAAAAGGCATTTTGAGGATTTGGGCGCTAATTTGTCTGAGGCTTGTTGCTTAACATAGACCTCGCATCCCCAAATCTTGAGGAAAGACAAACTAGGCGTCCTCCCAGTCCATATCTCATACGGAGTCTTTTCGATTGCCTTAGATGGAACACGATTGAGTGTGAACGCAGCTGTCTCTAGGGCATAGCCCCAAAAGGAGGGCGGAAGATCTGTTCGACTCATCATGGATCGAACCATATCTAATAGTGTTCGATTTCTCCGTTCAGAAACGCCATTCCATTGTGGTGTCCCTGGAGGAGTCAATTGTGAGAGTGTCCCACAATTCCTAAGATGATCTATGAACTCTTGGCTCAAATATTCACCACCCCGATCAGATCGAAGGGCTTTAATTGTTTTGCCAAGCTGGTTTTGTACTTCATTTTGAAATATTTTGAACTTTTCAAAAGATTCAGATTTATGTTTCATCAGATAGATGTACCCATATCTGCTGAAATCATCTATAAATGTTATGAAGTACGAATAACCTCCTCTGGCATTTGTGTTCATCGGTCCACACACATCTGTATGTATGAGGCCCAATAAATCAGTGGCCCTCTCACTGTGCCCAGTGAAGGGTGACTTTGTCATCTTTCCTAACAAGCAAGACTCACAAGTGTCATATGATTCAAAATCAAATGAGTTTAGAAATCCATCTTGATGGAGTTTGGAAATGCGTTTCTCATTTATGTGGCCCAGACGACAGTGCCAGAGGTATGTGGGATTCAAATCGTTTGGTTTGACCCTTTTGGCGGTTATGTTATAGATATTTCCATGATTGGGTTGTTCCAAATTTAATATGTAATGATCAACATGCAAATCACCATCAGCATAGAAAACATCATTACGATAAATAGAACATCTACTATTCCCAGCAATGGAAGTAAAACCTTCCTTATCCAAATAAGAAAGGGAAACAATGTTACTACTTAAAGCAGGAACATAATAGCAATTGTTCAAAACTAACAAAAGCCCAGTGGGCAGAACTAATTCATAAGTGCCTACAGCTAACGCAGCAACCCTTGCTCTGTTTCCAACTCATAGGTCAACCTCGCCCTTTTTCAGCTTCCTACTGTCCTTTAGTCCCTGCACATTTGTACAAATGTGAGAACCACATGCAGTATCTATTACCCATGAGGTGGAAGTAGAAAGATGAATGTCTATAACATAAATACCTGAAGCGATAGCCCCGCTATCCTTCTTGTTCTTTTTCAGATCTTCGAGGTAGAGTTTGCAATTCCTCTTCCAATGACCCGGTTCATTGCAGAAGAAGCAGACTCCTTCCTTCGGAGGCTTTGCCTTCTTTGGTGCAGGCTTGGTTTCGGGCTTGCCTGACTCTTTGGTCTTACCTGATGAGCCATGACCCTTCCCCTTGCCTTTGCCTTTCTTTTTCGTACCCTTTCCTTTCTGAACCATCAAAACACTACTGGGTTTTTTCTTAAGACTCGGCTCAGCAGTTTTAAGCATCCCATGCAGTTCAGAAATAGATTTCTCCATGTTGTTCATGTTATAGTTCATAACAAACTGGTCATAACTTTCCGGGAGTGAGTTTAAGATCAAATCTGTAGCTAACTCCTGGCTCATGGGAAATCCAAGCCGTTCAAGGTGATTAATGTACCCTTTCATCTTTAAGACATGAGCACTGACTGATGCACCTTCAGCCATCTTGCAGGAATGTAAGGCCTTAGTGGTCTCATACCTCTCTTGCCTTGCCTGTTGCTGGAATATTTCCTTGAGATGCACAATCATCTCATAAGCCTCCATGTGTTCGAGATCTCTTTAGAGCTCCGGAACCATGGTGGCTAGCATCAAGCATCCCACATCGATAGAGTCTTCCTTATGCTTCATATAAGCATCTCTCTGAGCTCTGGGAGCATTGGCGGCTGGCTCCTCAGGAATGGGTTGATCTAGGACATGCGCCTTTCTTTCCTGCTTGAGAACAATTCTCAAGTTCCTAAACCAGTCAAGAAAGTTTGTCCCATTAAGTTTGTCCTTCTCAAGGACAGATCGCAGCGATAATGTAGCAGTATTACTAGTCGTATGATTCTACAATTAAAATATGCAATGTAATTAGTAATCTCCCACTAAATAAACAACCCTCAATGCAATAGTTAGTGGGCTAAGATCCATATTTGGCTCAAACTTAAGTCCGCTTTGGTAGGACGCTTAAATTAAGTTATTTAGGTAGGTAACACCTTTACCAATTACATCAAATGTAACTCTTAGATATTCATGGGATCCTATCATCATATGATCTGGCATGTTCTAATCCCATCTAATGCCTTGAGATCCAAAACCGTTTTGTTAATCTCAATTAAGTCAAACAATAATGAACCTATGAGAGTAGCACCATTACTCTTTGCTTATCTCCCCAAGATAACTCAAAAGCACCCACTTTGGTGGAGTCCACAATTGAGCGATCAAGGTTTTGACAAGTGTTCATAAATTGACAGCATTATGACTTAAGATTTCTTTTAGAGGGCTTAATTAACTATCTGTTTTATGAGGATGCATGTATCCCAGTTTGTAACTCATACAAGTAATATGCATGTGCTGATCTAATCATAAGATGCATAATTCAAACGTAATACAATATGGCTCACCTATCCTAAGTCCCCTCAAGCCAATGAGAGGAGCTCTCTAGTAAGAAAAGAGAAATTACATATAGAAACCTCTTTTAACATTCGAGGGGAGTGAGATGAGAGGAGAAGGTACATTGAGAGTATATAGAGGAAGGCACGACACGCAGGCCGTATTTAAAAATTACAACACTTGCAATCTAGAGCCATATTGTTCACCATACCCAAACATTCAAGAATCAATATTCAGATCTAATCGAAGGGCAAAAAAAAACATTCACAAAGTAACATATGTTACGGTTATGTTGCGCTATGAACAGGTAGCTACGGCGGTCCCGCTAGCCGGTTAGCGGGCGGCTGTCCCGCTAGCCGGTTAGCGGGCGGGGTCTCTAGGGCAGCGCCCCGGAAGAATAATCACGAATCTGAATTCGGTTTTCACAAATAATCACAAATTTGAATTCGGATTTCTTAGACCCCATCTATGCGAATTGATCAAATCAAAAAGCATCACCACCGATTTCAATTTCCTTTTAGATTCCTTTTATGTCATACACAACACGGATTCCATATATGTCACACATACAACGCTTATTATATGATCGGCTACTACTAACATATATCATATAAATCAACAATCAAGCCTAACTTAAACACAAAACGGCATGGCTTTGATACCACTGTAAGGAATTAGAAGACACGCAGCGGAAATAAACTTTAAAAATTTTCCATTCCTTGCCAGGATCTGCCGTATGTGTTTAAGTCAAGTGGAAAGAATCATTACCCTTAGTGTTGCTCAGCGAATTTCACAGCTTCTCTACATGGGTGGTGATCTCTTTCTGATCGCAAGAAATCGACGGAGTGTTCCTCAGCGACCTTCACAGATTCTCTCCGCGGACGGTGGTCTCTTTCCGATCACAAGAAGTCGACGCCTCAGGTCGGCTTCATCTACTGGTATCCACACGAACAGCGTTCCAACCACGAACGATGTGCTAGCGTCTCCTGTCCCTCCAAGGCTTTCACAAGTCTCCGTCTCTATTTCGGCAGTTTCTTGTATGCAAACCTTTTGCAGATTCCGTTCGGCCTTTTGTGTTCTGTATTATTTTCAAACGTAGCTCCTCCAATCAGATATAGAGGATGCTATGCGTTTTTTTTCACTTAACCTAATTGGATTTTGGAGTTAATCTTATATTAATTCCGAATTGATACAATATCATATATTGTATAATTTTATAAGAAACTAATTAAATAAAATAATATTAAATCCGTCCCACAGATTTAATTACCTATTTATTTAACTTTAAATAAAGATGAGACTGAGTTATATTTGATTTATTCCCATAAATCAAATTTGAGATATCCTATCAATTTGAATTTCAAATTCAAACGTGATAGGGATTTAATTTATCCTTATAAATTAAATCTTATAAATATCTCTTATATGAGATATCCTATCAATTTGAATTTCGAATTTCAAACGTGATAGAGATTTAATTTATCCTTATAAATTAAATCTTATAAATATCTCTTATATGAGATATCCTATCAATTTGAATTTCGAATTTCAAACGTGATAGAGATTTAATTTATCCTTATAAATTAAATCTCATATATCTCATATATATAATATATATACGAATTTATATATATACGAATATAAATATAAATAAATATATATATCCACCCTGGATCATTCATTGAATCTAGACATGTCTTAGATTCAATGAATCTGGACATCATAGCTCGTGTTGGGCTATTTTGTGTGCGACCCTGTAGGCCCATATGAAGTTGACAGTGGGCCATTTGCTATACTAGCCCACAAGTCGCAAGCGGTCTCTAGCAAGACATAACAACTACCCAAATCATATGAGGATCGATAAACGATGTAACCTTTTATACAACCATATCATGTCCCTTCTGTCACGCGATATTTTGGTCATGGATGAGGCATGGATAATGTCATCCTCCTATTCCTGACCGTTACTTTCTCGATCCCTGAGCAGTCTGACTATAGAAATGGAACTACCTTTCCATTACAGTATGGCCATACATTTCTCAGACTCACTCATCGAGGGGCCCAGTAATATCTCTCCATGAATGTGAGGGACAAATTCCATCTTGACCATTCACATTCCTCCGCATGAAAAACCACTAAGCCCGAACATAGTCTTTATGATCACTCGGTCAAAAGTGACTTTTGACTAGGTCAAAGCTAAGCATTTTGTCATGTAGGAATCCATGATGATCTCAGGTCAAAGGGCATATTGACATGGTTTGTATATGAGAGAAGCTTATGACGTTACCCATGCAGTTCTCTCATAGCGGGTCGGTCCAACACCCTGTACTCTTACATGTGCTTATGACTTTGATTTAATATCTCTATACATCTTCAAAGTCATACTGGTCTTATTTCATCTGTGCTCCCACATAGATGATCGACCAGGGACATTTAGGATAATATCATGAATTATTCAAGGATGGTCATCATAGTAAACATGCAAATAATATGATAATTCAATTAATAAATTCATAAATCAATAATGTTCATAAGACAATGATTGGCCCCTAGGGCACGATTTCTAACAGATATCATATCCTAAATTTTTCCCTATCTGTATAGTACTGATAGCAGAAAGAGGTTTAGAAAGGATCATGATGAATATCAGAAGAAATGATACAGGTTAGATAAGTCTTAAAGATAGAGAAGGACTAAAATGAAAATTAGAACAGGTTGAAGACAAAAAGTGAAAGTAGAAACAAAAGTTGGGCCCTTAAGTGTAATTTTGAAATGTTAAGGGACTTAAATGCAAATAGCCAAAAGTCTAGGGGCCTAAGTGCAATCATTCAAAAGTTTAGGGACCTAAATGTAAATATGAGAAAGTTGAGCCAAAACAGGGCAAAAATGCCTGGAATCATTTCAGACCAAAAATTTATCAGTAGATAGACAAAGTGATTCCGGTTAGTTTAAGGAGTCATAGAATTTCGATTTGAGGTCCCGATTAATTAATATAAATTCTTGAAGTCATAAAGAATTATTATAGTATTTTTTAGATATCAGAATTAGATGAAACTTTATAGAAAATTCATATATTTAATATAAGAATTTATAAAATTAACAAAGTCAGAAAAGGAATCCTGTAGAATTTTTACGGGATTTTACGGTAAAATATAATACTTGATAAGTAGGATCAGGAGAAGTGTATTGGGATTCATGCCATAAAGGGCATAAAGGCAATGAGCCCAAACCAAGGCCCAAATGACGCCATAGTAGGCCCAATATGATGATTGGACCATTAAGTGGGTCAGAGTCTAGAGCAATCCAGGAAAAGTGTGAAATTACAAAAATATCCCTGGATGCCCGGATTATACCAGAGATAGATAGAGGGCATTTTGGTCATTCTGGATAGGCAAAAAGTTTGTCATATAGTATAAGGAGGATTACTTAGAGCCCAAACACACCCTGAGATAGTATACAGAGGGGTAAAATGATGAATATGCCCTTAGAGCTATTATAGTGCAAGACAGTGAACCCAGGGTATTTCAGTCATTTCCCAAGGGATATGTAATTAAGTTATGGCCTAGTACAAGGATGTTAATGGTAGGGAGAATCTGGATACTGGATTTAAGGTCAGAAAGTATATTATGAAATTTTAGAAAAATTAGATGCAGAAAACAATCCATCTTTTGGAGAATTGGACTGAGCCAGTACCAGATTGGATTGGAATTTCCAAAGCCTTCCTCCCCATGTGAATTGCGCCACCTAAGCCTCATGAGCTGTCCCTTGTGATGTCATGGATGATGTCACAATTACCTTTTTGAAAAAGGAAAATTCAAGATTAAATGTGGGCCATTAGATCAAATAGTAACTAAATCAATCTTGGCCATTAATTTTTCATGGATTTTGGCTATAAATACCCCCTCAATTCTGCAGCAAAACTGTGAGCCATGAACCCTTGGGGAAACTCTTGCAAAATGAAAACTCAAGCCAAGACAAAGAAGATTCAAGGTTCCAAAGTTCAAGCAAGCTAAATATTAAAGGTAAACAATCTCTCCTAGCTTATTTTCCTTTGATTTGGGAGCTTGAGCTTAGGGTTTTCATGGGGAAAAGTTGATTTTTCTCTAAGGGGTGGTGCTGCCCAAAAACCTTATATGGAAGGGGAAAGAAGAAATTAAAGTTAGAAAAATATGATTGAAGCTTAAACATGCTAGTTAAGTGATTGGTTGTTGAATCAAATTGATATTCTTGACTTTGCCATGGTGTGCCCTGTTAGGTATGCACTATTCATGAGGGAAGAAAATATATTTTCAATGATTAAATGGTTCCATTTAATTTATATGATGGTTTTGTGTAGGATTGGAAAGGTGTTGAACCTTGGAAACATTAAAATCTCAAGGTTGTAGTTTTTGAAATCCTTCACGATTACTGTTCAATCACATGAACAGTGATTAAAATTTCATTATTTTGATGCTTTAATGGTTTTAAAATGAAAATTTGTGTGGGGTAAAGTGGAGAAACAAGTATGGGAAGCATTAGAGTCAAAATGAGAATTTTTGAAAGAATTAGGTGCATGTGTTTGGTTCTGTACAGAAGGCCATGAAGGAGCTGGAATTTCATGATTCTAAGCTCATAAATGGATTCAAAAGATGAAATTGTGTAGGGTAAGGTCAAGACATCAATTGATTCAAGAGCCAAGTGGATTAGTGAAGATTAGAGAAAGTTATGACAATAAAGAGTGTAACAAAGTTAGTCTTGAACATGGTTGGAGTTCATGAGTCCTAATGAGTTATGTGATGAATATGAATGTGTTTAGGATCTTGAAACATCCAAGAAGATGTTGGGAAGTGATGGACATAAAGGCTTCATGGTTGGAAAGTTAGGGAGCAAATGCTAAAGATCAAGAGGAAAGCTTAAGTGTAAGGTAGTGAACTTATCTCTTTATGTACTTGATGTGGTATGCTTATGTGTTGACATGTATATCATATTTGAATGATGTTGTGACATGATAAATGATGTTGAATGTATTGTGAATAACATGTTTGCCATGGTCATGCACTTTATGTAAAAGTATATAGCATGATGGCATGTTACTAATCAAAGAAAGTTTAATGAAATTACATATTATGCATTAGCATCCAACTTGCATATTTAAGTGGTAATGTTTACTACTGAGATTCCCTAGAATTTCACTCTCCCATAACCAACCAATTTAGGTCAAGCATGATGGAAAAGGTATACATGGAGAAGAGCTAAAGAACGGAAGAAAGGAATGGATGTAATTGAAATCTTACTATATGCTATGTATGTAAATGCCATGTAAGGTGTCTATTTATGTGATGAAACTATTTGTAATAATTATGACATATGTACATGACATATATGAATATTGAGAAGCTTATTTGATGGCTTATACATGTTGAAACAATTATTGAAAGTGCAAGAAAAGAAACTGAAATGGTAAAATCATAGGTCCTAAAACAGTTTTGTTGTGGCTTTAGTTTGACCTAGCAAATGAAGGAATTATTTCACAAAATTTTATGAAATAATTCATAAGTAGAACATTTCATTTGGATGTATATAACAAGAGAAATGAATTTTCAAATAAGAGACCAGAATATGTTTCTAGAGTTTTTGACCAAATGAACAGTAAACTTCAAGGAATAAACTGTTTTAATTGGCTAATCATTTGATCTGGAAATTATTTTTTCCCTAAATTTCAAGATGTTAGCTTCACGTATCTTTTTGAATCACTTCATTTTGAGTTTTCTATAATTAATTATAATTTTTTGAAGTTCATTATGTAATCTGGAATACCATATGAACAGTAACCCAAGAAAGAGTAAAATTCTAGATTTGGCTAATAGACTCCTAAGGTCTTGTAAGTGGTTCTAAATGCTACTGAATGGTCCCTAAGATGTATAAAAGTAAGGATGTGACATATGACGATGAACCTAATAGGTCACAACTAGGAATGGCAGACATAACCAGTGAATCTCATATCCCTTTAGTTCCACACTCTACTCTTTTGGTTAAAGGGCCAATATGTTCTAACTCTACTTTTCCTCACTCACATTCAACAATTACCTCTCATACTTTATGATTCTTAAATGATTTTATCTCAAATAATGATGCAAGAATGAGAGAGACTGATCTCAACTATGTTGCAGCTGTGGACTAACTTAAGCTGGGTGCAACTCCTGAAGAGACTATAATCAGGATGGAATATCCTAATGAATCGTATATGAGGAACCTCCAAGGATCTACAAAAGGGAGTATTTCTAATTTAAATGATTTCCACCATTTGATCCCTTCCATTGTCCAACCCCTAAAATTAGAGTTAAAAGATTTACCTTCTAACCTAAAGTATGCTTACCTTGAGCCAAACTCCAATTTGTCAGTCATAATTTCCAATTCTTTAACTTTTTGTGAAGATTCTAGGTTATTAAGTGTGCTTAGAAAGGATAGAGAGCCCTTGGGTTGGCACTTTGCTAATATAAAAGGGATAGATGCCACTGTTGACACTCATAGGATTCTACTGAGTGAAGATTCCAAGCCAATTAAACAACCCTAAAGAAGATTAAATACATTGATATTTGATGTGGTTAGAAAGGAGATTAGTAATTTGTTAAAGGCAAGAATCATATATGTTATTTCAGATAGTGAATGGGTATCTCTTGTGCATGTGGTGCCTAAGAAGAGTAGACTGACAGTAGTTAAGAATAAGAACAATGAACTGATACCTACTAGAGTGCAAAGTTCATTAAGGGTTTGCATTGATTATTGAAAGTTGAATGATTCTACAAGAAAAGATCATTTTCCTTTACCTTTTATTGATCAAATGCTTGAGAGATTAGTAGGGAAAAGCATAAAATTTCCTAGATGGATATTCACGATATTTCCAGATTCTAATAGATCCGAGGGACCAGGAAAAGACCATATTTACATGTCCCTTTGGTACATATGCCTATAAAAGAATGCCATTTGGTTTGTATAATGCTCTGGGCATATTTAAGAATTGTATGCTTTTTATATTTGCTGATTTCATTAAAAAATGCATGGACGTATTCATGGACAATTTTACTGTATATGGCAATTCTTTTGATGAGTGTCTAGAAAGCTTTGATAGTATCCTTACTAGATATATTAAGAATAAATTGGTTTTGAACTTTGAAAAGTGCCATTTCGTAGTTGATCATGGAATAGTACTTAAACATCTTATATCTAGTAAGGGGATTAAGGTGGATAAAGCAAAAATTGAAGTCATTTCATCGTTGCCCTACCCTACAAATTTAAAAGAACTTCAATCTTTTCTGGGGTACGTTGGATTTTATAGAAGATTCATCAAAGACTTTAGTAAAATTTCTTTGCCACTCTCAAAACTTCTTCAAAAGGACACTGAATTTATTTTTTCTACTAATTGCAAAGAGCCTTTTGAAAAATTAAAGGATAAGGTGGTTTTTCCACCTATCCTAACTTCACCAAATTGGTCCTTTTGAACTATCATGCAATGCTTCCAATTACGCTGTGGGAGCTATATTAGGACAAAAAGAAGGTAATTTATCTAGGGTGATTGCCTATGCCTCAAAAATACTTGATACTGCTCAAATTAATTATACCAGTACTGAGAAAGAATTGTTTACAATTATAGTGGCTTTGGATAAATTCAGAGCATATCTCATTAACTACAGAGCTGTTGTTTACATAGATCATGCAGCAGTAAAGTACTTATTTCATTAAGCTCAATCTAAGCCAAAACTTCAATAATGGATGCTACTACTTCAAGAGTTCAATATAGAAGTGAGGGATCGAGTTGGAAATGTGAACCACATTGTAGATCATCTATGCAGGTTTCTAACAAAGACAAGGGGAGTACTTAGTTCTGATCTTATTTGTGATTCTTTCCCTAATCAATCCCTTTGTTTAATTGTTGCTATAGAACCTTGGTATGCTCATTTAGTTAATTTCATTGAGAATGGCCTAATCCCATCTTATTTGTCTAAGTTTTAGGCCCAAAAGCTCAAGAGTGAATCTAAATACTTTATTTTGCATAAACCTTTTCTATGGAAGTTGTGCTCAAATCAAGTATTAAGACGATGTGTCACAGACCAAGATCACAAAAAAGTTTTGGAAGCTTGCCATTCATGGGTTTATGGTGGTCATTTTTAGGGGAAAAGGACTACACGTAGGGTCCTTGAATCTGGTTTTTTGCCTTCCCTTTTTAAAGATGCTTTTGAGTTTTGTAGAGCCTATGATAGGTTCCAAAGATTTGGGGGATTATTAAAAGACATGAGATGCCACAACAACCTATTTTGTTTTGTGAGGGTTTTGATGTTTGGGGAATAGATTTCATGGGACCTTTTTCACCTTCAACAGGATTTCATTACATTTTATTGGTTGTAGACTATTTATCAAGGTGGGTAGAGGCCATTCCTACAAGACTAGATGATGCCCAAACAGTCTCCAAGTTTCTAAGGTCTTATATCTTTAGTAGATTTAGAGTATTGAAAGCATTAATTAGTGATCAAGGTACCCATTTTTGCAATAAGTTAATCAATAGCTTATTGGCAAAATATGGTGTCACTCATAAAGTCTCAAACCAATACCACCCTCAAACTAATGGTCTAGCAGAGGTTTCTAATAGGGAAATAAAGCATATTCTATAAAGGATTATTAAGCCATCCAATAAGGATTAGAATTTAATACTTGATGATGCCTTTTAGGCGTACAGAATAACTTTTAAAACCCCTCTAGGAATGTCCTCTTATAGGACAATTTTTGGGAAGACTTGTCACATGCCTGTGGAAATAAAGCATAAGACATTTTGGGTAGTCAAAGCCTGCAATGAGGACCTTACAGAAGCTGGTTCAAAGAGGTTATTACAGATTCAAGAGCTAGAAGAGATTAGATTATATGCCTATATCAGCTCTGAAATTTATAAACAGAAAACAAAGTTAATCCACGATGCTCATATTATAAGAATTTTGAGGAGGGTGATAGAGTATTAAGGTACCAAGCTAGGTTCAAGTTCAAACATGAAAAATTCAAAACTAGCTGGGACAGACCTTACACAATTGTTAAAGTCCACAAATTTGGGATGATTGAATTGAAAAAGGAAGTGATGGGCAAAATCTTCTAGGCCAATGGTTACCATTTGAAACTTCATGAGAAATCTACTTTACCTCCTTGAGGCTAGGTTTCCTTTTCTTATCTCTTACCTTTTACAAGTTTTCCTTATGTGATATATTGATGATGGTTTGAGGATTAGAAAGGGATGATTCAGTAGGGTAGTATTGATCTTTAGGGTATTTCTGTTTATTTTCACTTTATTTCTGTTTTTATAACACTCCGTTATTGTCCATGTCTCACAAACTCATTGATAGTTATTTGAGATGCTTATACACTCACATGCATAATTTTAACTTACCTATCTGTCATCTTTGCTTTACTTGTATTGCCATGTATGATTTCATTGTGAGTGCGAGCTTTATTGTCAAAATTGCATTGAGTAATGTGTTTAACTGCTATGCTGGGGCTAGATTGAATTGAACTTATATAGTGCCGTGATTTCTATATTCTGCTGATAATGAGCACACTGTCAAGTTTAAGTGTGGGGGTGATGTTATTGTTTCTGTGCTAATTAATACAAATCCTTCGATTAATCCAATCTTTCATCATAAAATTTTTGGTTTCTAATTTTACTAAATGATGAATTGCTAAAAATTCGATCCCAACTTTAAACTATTTTATAGTTAGCCAAAAAAGTTTTAGTATATAAGATATTTTTGGCTTTGAAAAGCATTAAGTGGTATACTCTGTATTGTTTCATCGTGACGTATATGTTGTATGGTCCCGACTTGACATAGAATTTTAGACTTAATATGCTCTCTGTGAAAATTAGTCGTGACACGAGTGCATTAGGTCACGATAATATCTCTGTATGTATTTGTGTCACGACCAAAATCTTTCCAAGTCATGACTATATGCTGTAAGTCCAGAGTAAGCACCCACCGTGAAATTTGATCGCGACCTTCACTGCTTTTAGTAGCGACCTGAAGCGAAAAAGTCCATTTACCTTCTCTTTGCTTTGTGTAATGCTATATAGAAGGATTCCTTTTGAGCTACTAAACTTTTTATAAATGATTCATTACGATCCTATTTTCAACATTTTGCATGAAATTGCTTATAGAAACCATTGCCATACTTGAATTTTTGGAAATAAACACTGAATTGGAAACACTTAAGTTTTTGCTATTAGATTTGGGATTATTACATGATTATGAGTGATTACTTTGGAACTTTTAATTTGTCAATCAAGAGGGTTTTCAATTGTGATAAGTGTTTTAATGCCTAGTGAATGATGAACATTGTTTGAGACTTTAGCTTATGAGCAATTTAGATGAAAACCTTAGTTGCAAGGATTCTCGGTCTAAATTTCTATATTGAGTAGTTATTCAATTGTTTTATATTCTCTAGAACATGTCTTAGCTCTGAGTTGAAAATTACTTGTGTCATATCCTGATTATTAGGCCTAAAAGCCCAGTATGTAGCCTGAAAGAGGTAGGCTACTAGGCCCTATGGAGCAGAAGTCCTATAAGTATACAGATGATGTTCAGGGACTAAACTGTAAGTAATTGAAAGTTCATGGACTAAATTGTAAATAGTGAAAGTCCCTAGGGGTATAATGGTTATTTTAGAAAAGAAAGGGACTAAACTGAAAAGTCTAAAAGGTTTAATAATGCCAAAAGGAAGTAGATATAAAGTTTGGGCCATTAAGTATAATTATGAAAAGTTGAGTGACTAAAGTGTAATTTCAAAAAGTTTCTAATGGCAAAATTGTAATTATAGAAAGTTCAGCCACAAAAGGCTTAGAACTGCCCAGAAGCATTTTAGTCCTAAAATTCATCAGTTGATTGAGAAAGTTATGCTGGTTAATCTAGAATGATACAGAAATTTTATTAAAATTCCATATAGCTAACATTTATCTAATAGTCTGAAAGTTATCTAAAATTTTTATCAAATCTTCTAGACCTCATATATAAGTGAAAAAGTTATAGGAAGGTGTGCCCTATAACATCAGATGTCATGGATCTGATAGAACCCCAGAAGGAGTTATGTATGAAAAGTTATTCATATATTAGTGAAATTTGATGGGAGTTTAAGAACACACGCGATCCGATGATGAAACTTGGCAGTAAGCAAGTTATATTAAATAAGCTCAGATGATGTCATAGAGAGGCCTATGATGATGCCAAGTTAAGACCAAACCCATGATATTAGTTCATCGGTCAAAGGGGCCAGTGTCTAGAAAAAGTGCGAAATGAGGAAAATGCCCTTATGTTATGAAATGATTCAGGAGTGGGTGAAGGGTATTTTGTTCAATTGACTACAATTAGATAGTCAAGGAAGGTTGGCTGGATAGTTGGCCAGGGTCAAGAAATACTCTGGTAAAGTATGAAAAGACAATAATGGCCTAGAATTATTCAAGGAAATAAAGGGTAACCAAGGGCATTTTGTAATTTACTAAGGGATGCTTCTTGGGAATCAAGCCACCAGAGTGATTAAGCTTGATTAGAAGCCAAATAGAATTCCATGGGTCCAAAAACGTGGCCCAATGATTATGTTACGTTTAAGTGGCATTAAAGAAGTAGTTTTATACTTTCCTAAAAAGTAAAGTTACTCGATTAAAGATAAAAAAGGGGAAAGTGATCAGATAGAGCTTTAGACTCATCTAGAACTATGAGGTGGCGTGAAAGGTGTCCTTATGGGACCCACAAGGTGCCACATGGCATGAGTCTAGGGAAAGAAGAAAAAGCTAAGGACACATGGCTTGATCTCAGCTGTTCATTTTGAGACAGGACTCTGGAATTGTCCAGAAATGCTGAGTCAACTAGTGAGGTATCACGAGGGCCCCACCATTGCAGAACCTAAGCATGTGAGGTGTCCATGGATGATGTGATTTTTGATGAGTCTTCTAAGATGATGATGTCATCGTGATGATACAGGCAAAGCTTCTTGAGAAAGCTAAGCGATCTGAGCCGTTCATCACAATTCAATCTTAGCCATCCATTCCACCTCCCTCTACCTATAAATACCCAACCCCTCCCTCCATTCCATTCATGGCCAGCAAAATAAAAGCAAGAGAAAGAAGAGAGAAAAAGAGAAAGAGAGAAAGAAAGAAAGGAAGGAAAAAGAAGTTCTGATGGAGCGAGGAGCAATCCAAGGAGGTTAGGGACTTGGCAAGCATAGGAATAAGGTAAGTAATTTATTCTAGTCCTTGCTTTAATAAATTAGAGGATTATTCTTTTGAATTTAATAGTGAGAATAGAGAAATATCTCTCTTGATAAGGTTAGCCGTGGATATAAAGAAAGTTAGGGGATTGTCAGATTAAGGGTATTACCTGAAGTTAAGTTCGAGATAAGTAGAGCTATACTAGATAGAATAATAATGAAGATATTATTATTCTATGTATAGGCTCTGACCTATGTAAAGAAGGAACCTCAGAGCAAAGGTTAAGGACTAAAGGCTACACGCTAAGTAGTAAACTTATCCTAAACTTATATGTTCTTATTTAATGTTATGCTTGGTTATGCTATGGCTTTGTTGAATTGTGTTGCATATGTGCTTATGTATAAAGCTCTGTTTGTATGATTACTTTGGCCAATTGTATTTCATATGTTACATAGAAGTATGCATATTACGCAATGTTAACACTTTCACAAGCAAGCACAAGTATTTATATTAATGTATGCATTGTTTAGTACCATTTGCTAGTAAGATTTCCCCAAAAATCTCATCCCCTTCCATGTAATCCTAATCCCACAAGTTTGTTAATGATGAAAGATGATTGAAGTAGCATGAAGAGAAGTTAGGGATTGGATAGTATAAATGTTATGTAAAGTTGGGTGCTAGAATTTGCCATAGTGAACACTAATTTGTGGTGAGTCAGTGGCAATTAAGCTATAATTAGAAATAATAAATGATTAAATATGCAACATCCTTACTTTCATACGTCTTAGGGACCATTTAGTAGCATTTAGAACCACTTACAAGACCTTGGAAGTCTATTAGCCAAATCTGAAATTTTATTCTTTCTCGGGTTACTGTTCATATGGTATTCCAGATTACGCAACGAACTTCAAAAAATCATAATTAATTCTAGAAAACTCAAAATTAAGTGGTTAAAAAAGATATGTGAAGATAACATCTTGAAATTTAAGGAAAAAATAATTTTCATACCAAATGATTAGCCAATTAATACACTTTATTCGCCAAAATTTACTGTTCATTTGGCCAAAAATCCTAAAAATAGATTCTGGTCCCTTACTTTGGAAAATCAGTTCTCTTTGTACAGACATCCAATAAAGCATTCTTAGTGTCAAAAAGAAGCTTGGCATGTCATCTAAGTGTCTGTAAAATTTTATACATTTATTCCATCATTTACTATTTTTCATTACATCATGACCATCACTGCTTACATTGGTCATACAACAACATTACACATTAACATAACATATATACTATCCAATCCCTAGCTTTTCTTCATGCTTCATCATCCTCTTTCATCATTCATAAACCTGTGGGATTGGGATTACATGGAAATGGATGAGATTTCGAGGGAAATCTCAGTAGCAAACGGTACTAAACAATGCATGCATTAATGTAAATACTTGTGCTTACTTGTGAAAGTGTTACTATTGTGTCATGTACATGCTTCCATGTTACATATGAAATGCAATTGGCCAAAGTAAACATATAAATAGAGCTTCATACATAACCACACATGCAACACAATTCAATCAAGCCATAGCACAATCAAGTATAACATTCAATGCATACAAGTTTAGGATTAGTTTACTACCTTGAACACTTGACTTTCTTTCACCTTAACTTGCTTCTTTCTTCTCACTTTCCTTGAACATGTGGATGCCTCTCTTGGAGCATACCAATCAATTCCTAACATCACATAATCATTAATCCATTACAATCTAACTTCCTTGAGCATTAAACTCACTTTAACGAACATAACTTCTTCTTGAACATTAATCTCATTAACTTTCCTTAATCTTAACCAATGGACTTGGTCTTTGAATCAATTGATGCCTTGACTTTACCCTACACAATTTCATCTTTTGTATATATTTATGAGTTTAGAATCATGAAATTCCAGCACCTTCATCACATGATGTACAAAACCGAAATTGCACTTAATTCTTTCAAAAATTCTCATTTTGATTTCAATGCTTCCCATACTTGTTTCTCTACTTTATCCCACACAAATTTTCATTTTAAAACCATTGGAAGCATCAAAATCATGAAATTCTAGTCACTGTTCATGCGAGTGAACAGTAATAGAGAAGGATTTCAAAAACTATAATCTTGGAATTTCAATGCTTTCAAGGTTCAAAACCTTTCCAATCCTACACAAAATCATCATCTAAATTAAATGGAAGCATTAAATCATTGAAATTCAATTTCCTTCCCTCATGAACAGTACATACCGAACAGGTTCCATTAAGGCAAAGTCAAGAATATCAACTTAATTCAATAACCAATCTCTTAATTAGCTTGTTTAAGCTTCAATCATATGTTTCTAACTTTAATTTCTTATTTCCCCTTTCATCTAAGGTTGTTGGGCAGCACAACCCCTTAGAGAAAACTCAACTTTTCTCCCATGAAAACCTAAGTTCAAGCTCCCAAATCAAAGGAAAATAAGCTAGGATAGATTGCTTACCTTTAATCTCTAGCTTGCTTAAACTTTGGAACCTTGAATCTTCTTTGTCTTGGTTTGAGTTTTCATTTTGCAAGAGTTTCCCCAAGATATCACAAGGCCACTGTTTTGGGCAGAATGAGGGGGTATTTATAGCCAAAATCCAAGAAAAATCAATGGCCAAGATTGATTTGGTTACTATTTGATCTAAAGGCTCACATTTAATCTTGGATTTTAATTTTTCATAAAAGAATAATTATGACATCATGTGGGACACATCAAGGGGTTAGGTGGCGTGCTCATAGTGTAAGGAAGCTTCTAGAAAAATTTTAGTCCAATCCGATACCGATCGGAGCAGTTTCACAACAACTGGACTGTTTTCTGTTCTGAATTTTTTATAATATACGAGGATATGTATTATGTCCTGGAAATCAATGTCTAGGCTTCTCATATCATTTACATTGATAAACTAAATATTTATCTGCCATCCATCACTTGGGAAATGACCAAAATACCCTTAGTGTCCTTTCTTACACTATATTGACCCTAAGGGCATAATCGTCATTTTACCCCTCTTTATACTATCTCAGGGTGTATCTAGGCTCAAATAATCATATTTATACCATGTACCACGTTTTTAGCCTGTCCCAGGTGACCAAAATGCCCTTTATCCATCTCTGGTACAATCTGGACATCCAGGGCATTTTTGTAATTTCACACTTTTTCTGGACACTGGCTCCTTCTACTATTGGACTGGTACCTTGGGTGTTGGGGCCTTCTTGGCGTCATCATGGGCCCATATATGAGGTCATCTAGTCCTATTTCATCTAGGCTCACATACCGATAAGTTTCATTATCGGATCACTGGTGTTATTAAACTCCCGTCAAAATTCACTGCTATGTGAAAAACTTTTTATACAGGACTTCTTCCCAGGTTCTATCTAATTCATAACATCTGACACTGTAGGGCACACTTTCCTGTAATTCCCCTACTTATATCTGATGTCCATGGAATCTGATAAAAATTCATATAACTTTTAGACTATCAGATAATTTTCCGCTTCTAGAGCCCTAATAAAATTCCTGTATCATGCCAGATTAACCAGCGTAACTTCCTATATTTACTGATACAATATGGGACTAAAAAACTTCTGGGCAGTTATAACCCTTTCTGGGCTGATCTTTCTATAATTACAATTTTGCCCTTGAACTTTTTACTTAATTACATTTAAGTCCCTTAACTTTTAGAAATTACCACTTTTGGCTCAAATCTTATTTCTACTTTCACTTTTTGCCTTTAATGTTTTCTACTTCTCATTTTAGTCCTTCTCTTCCTTAAAGAATCATCTAACCTTTATTATTTCTTCTGATATTTGTCATAATCCTTTCCAAGCCTCTTTCCACTATTAGTACTATACGGATAGAGAAAAATTAAGATATGACAAAATAAATGTATGATATTTTATTAGTAAATAGTAGACATACCAAGCTTCAATTTTATATATAGAACGTCTCATTTGGATGTGTACATATGGAGATATGATTTTTCCAAAATTGGGATCAAAGTGCTGGAATGAGGGAAAAATGCTAGATGAATAGTAAAAGTGGAGCATTGACCGATATTGACTTGGTCAATGCGTGGTCAATGAGTTATTTTTCCTTGAAAGAGAATTAAGTTAGCTTTATGTAGCAATTTGAACCACTTCTTTTCTATTTTTCTAGAATTAGTTATAATTTTTCAAAGTTTGTCGCTTAATCTGGAATCCCATATGAACAGTTACTTGAGAAAGAGTAAAATTTTACATTTAGCTAATGGACTTCGAAGGTCTTGTAAGTGGTTATAAATGCTACTGAATGATCCCTAAGATGTAAGAAAATAAGGATGTTTTATTTTGGTATCAGAGCAAAGGGTTCTGGCTCAAAGCATAAGATTATGGCACATAACATAAGGTTCTAGCTTAGTGATGCTCTGGTTTAGTTAGACTAACCCCTTTAAACAAGTTAGAGATTTGAACTAAAGAGGTTTCCTCCCTAGTATAAAATATGGGGATGGTGTTTACTACTTGGAGAATATTTTAAACAAGAGTCAGTGATACCCAGATAAATAAAATAATACCCCATACCTTACAACTTTACCAGGTAATCTTCAAGGAAATGACTATGATAGACTAATCTTATTCAGCCGTTATAGCTGAGGTCTCGTGTTCCTTAGCATGATGTGGCTGGAATAAGCAGGATAACATCTAGGGAGTAGTTTTCTCTATTAATAGAGATAGAAGCTGACCAGTCCTCGGTCAAGCGAAGCTATAATAGTAGCTCGAGGTATCATTGTGTAGCCAGATGTTACAGTGATAATGACAATGAAGGTACTAACCTCGTTGAAGTTCATCAGCTAGAGGATTGGTATAAGACATGATCAAGCCAGATAGTATAAAGTACTAAGATATGAAATATTAGTTTCAGACAATATTCAGAAGTAGATCCTCCATGTGAGTAGATCTATATTGCAAAAGAATTTGTTCAGCTAGTGTTTCCTGAATAAAAGAATCAAAAGTTAAAATGAGACTTGCCTAGGAATGATCCTAGCACATGGTCTAAAGATAGAGACAAGATGTTTAATAGATAGAGAGCTGATATTTTCAAGATAGATGGACCATATCATGACAGAATAGTAATCTAGCAGACCTAGGGTAGAGCACCCTAAAGAACATAAGTAATAGTAGTAGATGATGAATGAGATCCATACGACATAAGTTCATCAAGATCAAGAAAAAGACCAAAAAGGAACCACAGTCTAGTCCAGAGTAGACTAAGACTAATAAAGAGAAAAATTTAAGAGATAGTAAAGAGATGTAGAAGTTACTCTATAGAGATGGAGATTGATCCGCTCACCTGAGAAGTTTTTATCAAATAGTTTACTAGAAGCATTCCTCTCAGTTAGATAGAGATGAACGTGAGGCTAAGAGTTAAAGTAAGGAAAGAGAAACCCTTTGATGAATACTTAGCTGAGTTCATCCATATGAACATTGAGATTTGAATGACTAAGAAGTCAGCTCACGGATTGAATTCTGTGTTACAAAGAAGAGTTTTTCTCAGGTAATTATAGAAGTTCAACAGAGCGGTAGACATATATAAGATAAGAAAAAGAAGTTTATGATGTCTAAAGAAAGAAAGGTAGCCACAATTTCAAAGATAAAGAGACTCCCCAATTTAAGAAAGAGTAATAAGCAAGAATAAGATAAAGTAATAAAGGGTTGAGTCTATACCCTAGTAAGAGGTTAACGTGGCAGCCTAAGTTAGATTAATAGTTATTTCTGGTTCTAGAATAAATTACCAGATCCTGATCAGATAATGTAATAGATAATCTAGCAGATATGTGATAGAGGAAAGAATGCTTTAAAGTTTACTTAGTTAATTGTTCAATTACAGTATACGTATGATAGATGGTTGAGCAAATTTATGTGGTGATGATATGGCATATTTTACCATAAGTTATAATAAATAGTTGCATCTCCTTGTAGTTGTCATATGATGACACACATGTTAGAGTATGCTATGATAAATGAATACTCCCCTCACGTAGTACATACAGGGTAGAGTATATGATGAGAAAGTTATGTTGCTCCCATACCATACAATGTGCAATAAGAATGTACCCAGGATGATAAACAGTCTCAATAAGTAGGATAATTGTTACAGTATGATTGGGGTTACTCAGGTATTTCGACAGACTTATGAATATAGTACTTAGGGCCATTTCTTATGTTAGGGTTATAGCAAGTACCAAGAAGGTGGTAGTGTTATAACTTCATCAAAAGAAATGGTATACATAAAGAGCAAAAGATAACAGTAAAGAGATTGTTTTTATATCACTCTTTAGATAAGAGTTGGATATGAAACTAATGGCTCTCAAATAGAGCTAGATTCAGATGAGTTAGAGCATAGTTTAAATGGCTCGCAGTTAAAGCACAGATTGTCATATCCCAATTTTTAGGCCTTGAAGCCCAGTATATAGCCTAAAAAAGGAATGCTACTAGACCCTATTGAGCAGAGGTCTCAGTAAATAGAGAAGATTATGCTGATCAGTTTGATATAACACAGAGTTCTGATATGAGGTCTCGAGAGATTTATATTAATTTTTAAAGAAAAGGAAAATTAGTACGGTATGCTCTAGACCTCATAATCAGATGAAATGTGGTAGTAAATTCCTATAATTAATATAAGAATTTCTGAAACTGACAAAGTTAAAAAAGGAGTTCTGTAGAATTTACTACAGAATTTACAGTGGATTAAAAGACCCGATAAATAGGTTTCAGGGGAATTTCTCGGGAATTGAGCCCATGAAGATAGGGGATCATACAGAGGGTCCAGAATGGCACCTTATGGGCCCAATGATATTTTCAGATAAATATGTGGGCCAGGGCTAATAAAGACCGAGAAAAATAAAGAATTATGAAAATGCCACTGAAGGTATGCCACTGTGTTGTGTTATTAAGTTAGAGTCAAACGAAGGGCATTATGATCATTTGACTAAGGTTAGATAGTTAAGAAAGGGTATCTGGATAGTTGACTAGGGTTAAGAGATACTCTGGTAAGGTATGAAAAGACAATAGTGCCCTATAAGTACTAAAGAGGTAGTAAGGGTATTTTGGTAATTTACTAAGGATGTTCCTTGGGAATCGAGCCACCAGAGTGCTTGGGCTTGGTTAGAAACTCAAGATGATATTTAAAGGCCCAAAAACTTAGCCCAAGAGTAATATGGGCCCAAGAGGCATTAAACATGCTTTTTCAATAAAGTAAAGTGACCCGGTCCAAGATAGAACTGGGTAAAGTGATCTGGAATCATGAGAGGACATAAATGGGGCCCACAATGTGCCACATGGCATGATTATAGTAAAAGAGGAAAAGAAAAGGACACATGGCTTGATTAGAGAAAAAGGAAAAAAAGCAAGAGGACACGTGGTACGATCTCGGCCGTCCATTCAAGGAAAAGACTATGGAACTCTCTGGAAAGGATGAGTCAGCTGGTGAGGTGTCCCAAAGGCCTCACATTTCGCCACATATAGCCATGAGGTGTCCCTTGAGGTGTCCTAGATGATGTCATGAGTGGTGAGTCATCAGGGAGAGGGATGTCATCGTGATGATACAGGCAAAGCTTCTTGAGGAAGCAAGCAATCTAAGCCATTCATCATGAATCAATCTGGACCATTCATTCCACCTCTTCTCACCTATAAATAGACCACTCCCCTCCCATTTCAAGGCACACCACGGCCTATCAAGGAAAAGGAAGAGAAAGAAGAGAGAAAGAGAGAAAGAGAGAAGGAAAGAAAGGAAGGAAAGGAAGGAAGGAGTTCTGGTGGAGCCAGGAGCAGTCTAAGGAGCCGAGGGACTGGGCAAAGCTTAGGAATGAGGTAAGAAAGTTATCTAGTCCCTGCTCTAATAAATTAAAGGATTGCTCTTAATGGTTAGAATAGAGAAATATCTCTATTAATAAAGTTAGCTATAGATAGAAAGAATGTTAGAGGAATGTCAGAGTAAGGATATTTCCCCTAGCTATGCATGAGTTAAATAGAGCTATACTGATAGAGTAATAATGAAGATATTATTATGCTATGTATAGGCTCTAACCTATGGAAAGAATGAACCTTAGAGCAAAGGCTAAGAGCTAGAAGGAAAGCTACATGTCAGGTAGTGAACTAATCCTAAACTTGGATGCATTGAATGTTATGCTTGATGTGCTATGGCTTTGTTGAATTGTGTTGAACATGTGCTTATGTATGAAGCTCTGTTCCTATGATTACTTTGGCCAATTGTATTTCATATGTAACATGGAAGCATGCATAATATCCAATGCTAACACTTTCACAGGCAAGCACAAGTATTCACATTAATGCATGCATTGTTTAGTGCTGTTTGCTACTGAGATTTCCCCAGAAATCTCACCCCTTCCATATCAGTCCAATTACAACAGGTCTTCTCAAGATGGAGGAGATAAAGATGCATGAATAGATGTTAATTGCTTAGTATGATTGATATGTGATTCATGTATGTATAATTGCTGAAAATTATCATTGTGAACAGTAACTCGTGATGGAGGCAGTGACATTTGAGCTGTAATTATAAATAGTAAATGATTGAATAAATGTATGATATTTTACCAGTAAATAGTAGACATTCCAAGATTCGATTTGATATATAGAATGTCTCATTTGGACGTCTACACATAAAGATATGATTTATCAAAGTTGGGATCAGAATGCTGAAATCAGGCACAAGACGCTAGATGAACAGTGATGTCAGAACGTTGACCGATGTTGACCTGGTCAAGGTATGGTCAATGAGTCATTTTTACCTGAAATATTATTATGTTAGCTTCGTGTAGCAATTTGAACCACTCTATTTCAATTTTTATAGAATTAGTTATGAGTTTTTCGAAGTCAGGTCACTCCGCTGGAATTTACACAGTGAACAGTACTCGCTAGGAGTAAAATTCCAGATTGTATGATTTGACTTCAATGGCCCTAGAAGTGGTTCCAAATGCTACTGAATGGTCCCTAAGACATAATAAAAGGAGGATGTTGCACAGATGATGAGGCCATAACAACTAAATGCAATGGCAGGTGGTTAGACCATAACGGGTAAGCCACAACAGTGTAAGAAAGATGAGAAGGAACTCCTGAGTAAGAGAGAAAATAAGTAAAGTCTTGGTAAATAATATGGGCTACTGAATGTATTTCTTAAAATTTATTGATTGATTTATCAACAAGTGGAAGCATTTAACCTTATAACTTAGTCTGTGGTTTGAGATATTTCAGATATGATGATACAGTATAACAGAATCACAGAGGATTCTAGAGGGTCATAGTTAGATCCTATTATGGCTCAAGGGTCAAAGTTAGATCCTGTCATATCCTAATTTTTCCCTATCTGTATAGTACTGATAGTGGAAAGCGGCTTAGAAAGGATTATGACGAAGATAAGAAGGAATGATAAAGGTTATATGAGTCCTGAAGAAGGAGAAGGACTAAAACGCAAAGTAAAAAATGTTAAAGGCCAAAAGTTAAAGTAGAAACAAGATTTGGGCTCACAGTGGTAATTTCCAAAAGTTTAGGGACCTAAATGTAATTAAGTAAAAGGTCAGGGACCCAAATGTAATTATGGGAAAGTTGAGCTAAAACAGGCCAAAAATGGTCAAAATCAGATCAGACTCAAATTTTACCAGCAGATAGACATAATTATTCTGGTCAGTTTAACGCAACACAGAATTTTGATTTTAGGTCCCGATTAATTGATATAAATTCCTGAAGTCAGCAGGAACTATTGCAGTATTTTTCATATCTAAGAACCAGATGAAACTTTACTGTAAATTCTTATATTTAATATATGAATTTATCAAACTGACAGAGTCAGAAAAGGAATCCTGTAGAATTCTTACGGGATTTTATGGTAAAATAGAATACCCGATAAATAGGATCGGGAGAGGTGTCTTGGGATTTGTGCCATAAAGGGCATAAAGGCAATGACCCCAAACTAAGGCCCAAATGGCACCATAGTAGGCCCAATGTGATGACTAGACAGTTAAGTGGGCCAGAGTACAGAGCAGTCCAGGATAAGTGCGAATTTACGAAAATGCCCCTGGATGCCCAGATTGTACCAGAGATGGATGAAGGGTATTTTGGTCATCTGGGACAGGTTAAAAATGTGACACATGGTATAAATATGATTAGTTGAGCCAATATATGCCCTGAGGCAGTACAAAGAGGGGTGAAATGACAATTATGCCCTTAGGGTCAATATAGTGCAAGAAAGGACACCAAGGGTATTTTGGTCATTTCTCAAGGGATGAATGGAAGATAAATACTCAGTCTAACATTTTCAATGGTATGAGAAGCCTATACATTAATTTCCAGGATAGAATACATATCCTAGTATATTATAAAAAATTAGGAACAGAACACAGTCCGGTTGTTGTGAAACTGCACTGATCGGTACCGGATTGGACTGGAATTTCTCCAGAAGGTTCCTTACACTATGAGCACGCCACCTAACCCGTTGAGGTGTCCCTTGAGGTGTCCCACATGATGTCATAATTATTATTTTATGAAAAAGTTAAATCCAAGATTAAATGTGGGCCTTTAGATCAAATAGTAACCAAATCAATATTGGCCATTCATTTTTCTTGGATTTTGGCTATAAATACCCCTCCAATTCTGCAGCAAACCGTAGCTTCATGGACCCTTAGGGAAACTCTTGCAAAATGAAAACTCAAGCCAAGATAAAGAAGATTCAAGGTTCCAAAGTTCAAGCAAGCTAGAGATTAAAGGTAAGCAATCTCTCCTACCTTATTTTCCTTTGATTTGGGAGGTTGCACTTAGGGTTTTCATGGGGAAAAAGTTGAGTTTCTCTAAGGGAAGGTGCTGCCCAAAGACCTTAAAGGAAAGGGGAAAGAAGAAATTAAAGTTAGAACTATATGATTGAAGCTTAAACAAGCTAGTTAAGTGGTTGGTTGTTGAATCAAATTGATATTCTTGACTTTGCCATGGTGTGCCCTGTTCTGTCTGCACTGTTCATGAGGGAAGGAAATTGAATTTCAATGATTTAATGCTTCCATTGAGTTTGTATGATGATTTTGTGTAGGATTGGAGAGGTCTTGAACCTTGGAAACATTAAAATCTCAAGGTTTTAGTCTTTGAGATTCCTTACGGTTACTGTTCACTCGCATGAACAGTGATTGGAATTTCATGATTTTGATGGTTGCAATGGTTTTAAAATGGAAAGTTGTGTGGGGTAAAGTGGAGAAACAAGTATGGGAAGCATTAGAATCAAAATGAGAATTTTTGAAAGAATTGTTGCTTATGTTCAGTTCTGTACAGCAAGCCATGAAGGAGCTAGAATTTCATGATTCTAAGCTCATAAATGGATTCAAAAGATGAAATTGTGTAGGGTAAAGTCAAGACATCAATTGGTTCAAGAGCCAAGTGGATTAGTGAAAATTAGAGAAAGTTATGACAATAAAGAGTGTAACAAAGTTAGTCTTGAACATGGTTAGAGTTCATGAGTCCTAATGAGTTATGTGATGAATATGAATGTGTTTAGGACCATGAAACATCCAAGAAGATATTGGGAAGTGATGGACATAAATGCTTCATGGTTGGAAAGCTAGGGAGCAAGGGCTAAGGTCAAGAGGAAAGCTTAAGTGCAAGGTAGTGAACTTATCTCTTTATGTGCTTGATGTGGTATGCTTATGTGTTGACATGTATATGTTATTTGAATGATGTTGTGACATGATAAATGATGTTGAATGTATTGTGAATAACATGTTTCCATGGCCATGCACTTTATGTAAAAGTATATAGCATGATGGCATGTCACTAATCAAAGAAAGTTAATGAAATTACATATCATGCATTAGCATCCATCTTGCATATTTAAGTGGTAATGTTTGCTACTGAGATTCCCTAGAATCTCACTCTCCCATAACCAACCAATTTAGGTCAAGCATGAAGAAAAGGTATGCATGGAGAAGAGCAAAAGCATGGAAGAAGAAAAGTGAAGTATTTAAGATGTTAGCATATGCTATGCACTTTCCATGTATGTCAAAACCATATAAAGTATCTATTTATGTGATGAGATTATATGAAACAATTATTGTATAACCCCATGATGTGTATGAATTCAGAAAAGGCAAAAGAGATGATTTATGTATGCTGAAACAATTATCGGAAATGAAAGAAAAGAAACTGAAATGGTAAAAACGTAGGTCCTATAGCAGTTTTGTTGTGGCTTCAGTTTGACCTAGCAAATGAAGGAATTAGTTCACAAAATTTTATGAGCATGTAGTACACATCCATATATTTAAGTTCATAGGAAGAACATTTCATTTGGATGTGTATATCAAGAGAAATGATTTTCCAAAGTAAGGGACCAGAATCTGTTTCCAGAGTTTTTGACCAAATGAACAGTAAAATTCAACGAATAAACTGTATCAATTGGCTAATCATTTGGTCTAGAAATTATTTTTCCCTTAAAATTCAAGATGTTATGTTCATTTATCTTTTTGAACCACTTCATTTTGAGTTTTTAGAATTAGTTATGATTTTTTGAAATTCGTTGCGTAATCTGGAATACCATATGAACAGTAATTCGAGAAAGAGTAAAATTCCAGATTTGGCTAATGGACTTCCATGGTCTTGTAAGTAGTTCTAAATGCTGCTGAATGGTACCTAATACGTATGGAAGTAAGGATGTTATAGATCCTAACAGCTTTAGAGTCATAGTTAGATTCTGAAGAGGCTTACGGTTGATCGTAGTTAGATCCTGAGGTCACAGTTAAACCTAGCCTAAGGAAAGTAATGAGCCATGAAGAAATAAGAATAGTACAGTATCTCTCTGGAAAGATGATTATTAAGGATAAAGTTAAGGTAAGGAGCTTCACTAGTTGATTAACTCATCTAGAAAACTTATTTAAAATGATTTTCCTCAAATAGCATATATTATATATTTTGGAAATCGTGCCCTAGGAGCCAATCATTATCTTATGAACATTATTGATTTATGAATTTATTAATTGTGTTATCATATTATTTGCATGTTTACTATGATGACCATCCTTGGATAATTCATGATCTTATCCTAAATGTCCCTGGTTGATCATCTATGTGGGAGCACAGATGAGATAAGACCAGTATGACTTTGAAGATATATAGAGATATAAATCAGAGTCATAAGCACATGTAAGAGTACAAAGTGTTGGACCGACTCGCTATGAGAGAACTGCATGGGTAACATCATAAGCTTCTTTCATATACAAACCATGTCAATATGCCCTTTGACCTGAGATCATCATGGATTCCTACATGACAAATGCTCATCTTTGACCTAGTCAAAAGTCACTTTTGACCAGTGATCATAAAGACTATGTTCGGGTTTAGTGGTTTTTCATGCGGAGGAATGTGAATGGTCAAGATGGAACTTGTCCCTCACATTCGTAGAGAGATATTACTGAGCCCCTTGATGAGTGAGTCTGAGAAATGTATGGCCATACTGTAATAGAAAGGTAGTTCCATTTCTACAGTCAGACTACTCAGGGATCGAGAAAGTAACGGTCATGAATATGAGGATGATATTATCCATGCCTCAACCATGACCAAAATATCGCGTGACAAAAGGGACATGATATGGTTGTATAAAAGGTTATATCGTTTAACGATCCTCATATAATTTGGGTAGTCGTTATGTCTTGCTAGAGACCGCTTACGACTTGTGGGCAAGTATAGCAAATGACCCACTACCAACTTCATATGGGCCTACAGGGTTACACACAAAATAGCCCAACACGAGCTATGATGTCCAGATTCATTGAATCTAAGACATGTCCAGATTCAATGAAAGATCCAGGGTGGATGTATATATTTATTTATATTTATATTCGTATATATATATAAATTCGTATATATATATTATATAAGAGATATATGAGATTTAATTTATAAGGATAAATTAAATCTCTATCACGTTTGAATTTGAAATTTAAATTGATAAGATATCTCATATAAGAGATATTTATAAGATTTAATGTATAAGGATAAATTAAATCCCTATCACGTTTGAATTTAAAATTCAAATTGATGGGATATCTCATATAAGAGATATTTATAAGATTTAATTTATCAGGATAAATTAAATCCCTATCACGTTTAAATTTGAAATTCAAATTGATAGGATATCTCAAATTTGATTTATGAGAATAAATCAAATATAGTTCAGTCTCATCTTTATTTAAAGTTAAATAAATAGGTAATTAAATCTATGGGACGGATTTAATATTATTTATTTAATTAGTTTCTTATAAAATTATATAATATATGATATTGTATTAATTTCAGAATTAATATAAGATTAACTCCAAAATCCAATTCGGTAGAGAGAAAAACGCATAGCATCCTATATATCTGATTTTAGGAGCTGCATTTTTAGTAATACACATAGAGAACACAGAAAGGCCGAAGGGGAATCTGCAAAAGGTTTGCAGATAAGAAACTGCCGAAATAGAGATGGAGAGGACGAATTCTTAAGAAAGGCCTGGAGGGACAAGAGACGCTAGCACGTCGTTCGTGGTTGGAACGCTGTTTATGTGGATACCAGTAGAGGAAACTGACCTGAGTCATCGACTTCTTGAGATCGGAAAGGGAGCACGAGCTGTGGAGAGAAGTTGTGAACGTTGTGACCAGAAGCTCTGGAAGTCGCTAAGAAACACTGAGGGTAATGCTTCTTCCCACTTGACTTAAACACATACGGTAGATCCTGGCAAGGAATGGAAAAAATTTTAAATTAATTTCCGCTGCGTGTCTTCCAATTCCTTTCAATAAACAGACTGAACTTAGTTTTCTCTTAAACAAAGAAGGAGTCCAAGTTCAAGTCTGAGTGCTGATATTCAAAAACTTTTGTAGAAGTATGCCTGAGGAATAGAGAAGAGAACCCCATATGTTTTGGGAATAGAAAAGTATGAGTAGATAGATCCTTCAGATAAGGATAAAGAAATTAAAAGGCTAGCGAGACCTAGAAAAGAGGGTCTAAGATAGAGTAAAAATAGAACACAGTTGTATGAGAAAGAATATGCTAGGGCTTAGCTAAAAGTTGCTCAGGCAAGAGTAACCCAATAATGGGTAAACCCTAGGAATTAATGAGAAAGTATGTAAATTTCATAAAAGTTTGGCATAGATGCACAAAGTTATGTAAGATAGTAAGAAAGGTTAAGAAGAGTTAGCAAAGTCAAGAAAATGTTATGAAATGAAAGGGACATTTCCCTTAGAGAAACTCTTCATCAAAGTATGCATAGAGATTTAATTCTGAAATTTTGAGGACAAAATTTATTTTAAAGGGAGGAGAAATGTCCCTAATTTTTAGGCCTAGAAGCCTAGTATGTAGCCTGAAAGAGGTAGGCTACCAGGCCCTATGGAGCAAAAGTCCCATAAGTATACAAATGATGTTCAGGGACTAAACTGCAAGTGAAAGTTCATGGACTAAATTGTAAATAGTGAAAATCCCTGGGGATATAATGGTCATTTTGGAAAAGAAAGAGACTAAAGTGAAAAGTCTAAAAGGTTTAATGGTGGTAAAAGGAAGTAGACATAAAGTTTGGGCCATTAAGTGTAATTATGAAAAGTTAAGGGACTAAAGTGTAATTTCCAAAAGTTTCCAAGGGCAAAATTATAATTATAGAAAGTTCAACCATAAAAGGCTTAGAACTGCCCAAAACCATTTTAGTCCCCAAAATTCATCAATAGATTGAGAAAGTTATGCTGGTTAATCTAGCATAATACAAAAATTTTATTGAAATCCCAGATAGCTAATATATATCTAATAATCTGAATGTTATTTGAAATTTTTATTATATCTTCTGGACCTCATATATAAGTGAAAAAGTTATAGGAAGGTGTGCCCTATAGCATCAGATCTCATGGATCTGAAAGAACCCCGGAAGGAGTTCTGTATGAAAAGTTATTCACATATTAGTGAATTTTGACGGGAGTTTGAGAACGCCTGCGATTCGATGATGAAACTTAGCAGTAAGCAAGTTATAACTGAATAAGCTCAGATTATGTCACAGAGAGGCCCATGATGAAACCAAGTGAGGCCCAAACCCATGATATTAGTTCATCGGTCAAAGGGACTAGTGTCTAGAAAAAGTGCGAAATGAGAAAAATGCCCTTATGTTATGAAATGATTAAGGAATGGGTGAAGGGTATTTTGGTCAATTGACTACAATTAGATAGTCAAGGAAGGTTATCTGGATAGTTGGCCAGGGTCAACAAATACTCTGGGAAAGTATGAAAAGACAATAATGCCCTAGAATTATTCAAGGAAATAAAGGGTAACCAAAGGTATTTTGGTAATTTGCTAAGGGATGTTTCTTGGGAATCGAGCCATCAGAGTGGTTGAGCTTGATTAGAAGCCAAATAGAATTCCAAGGGTCAAAAAATGTGGCACAATGATTATGTTACGTTTAAGTGGCATTAAAGAAGTAGTTTTGTACTTTTCAATAAAGGAAAGTTACCAGGTTAAACATAGAACTAGGGAAAATAATCAGATAGAGCTTTAGACTCATCTAGAACCATGAGGTGGCATGAAAGGTATCCTCATGGGACCCACAAGGTGTCACATGGCATGAGTCTAGGGAAATAAGAAAAAGCTAAGGACACATGGCATGATCTCAACTAAGACAGGACTCTAGAATTGTCCATAAACGCTGAGTTCGCTGGTGAGGTATACCGAGGGCCCCACTATTACGCCACCTAAGCATGTGAGATGTCCATGGATGATGTGATTTTTGATGAGTCATCTAGGATGATGATATCATCATGATGATGCAGGCAAAGCTTCTTGAGAAAGCTCAGTGATCTGAGCCGTTCATCGCGATTCGATCTTAGCCATCCATTCCACCTCCCTCCACCTATAAATACCCCACCCCTCCCTCCATTACATTCATGGCCAGCAAAGGAAAAGCAAGAGAAAGAAGAGAGAAAAAGAGAAAGAAAGGAAGAAAGGAAGGAAAAAGAAGAAGTTCTAGTGGAGCGAAGAGCAATCCAAGGAGCTTAGGGACTTGGCAAGCATAGGAATAAGGTAAGTAATTTATTCTAGTTCCTACTCTAATAAATTAGAGGATTGTTCTTAAGAATTTAACAGTGAGAATAGAGAAATATCTCTCTTGATAAGGTTAGCTGTGGATATAAAAAAAGTTAGGGGATTGTCAGATTAAGGGTATTACCTCAAGTTAAGTTTGAGATAAGTAGAGCTATACTGGAGAGAGTAATAATGAATATATTATTATGCTATGTATAGGTTCTAACCTATGTAAAGAAGGAACCTCAGAGCAAAGGTTAAGGACTAAAGGCTACACGCCAGGTAGTAAACTTATCCTAAACTTATATGTTCTTATTGAATGTTATCCTTAGTTTTGCTATGACTTTGTTGAATTGTGTTGCATATGTGCTTATGTATGAAGCTCTGTTTCTATGATTACTTTGGATAATTGTATTTCATATGTTACATGGAAGTATGCACATTACACAATGTCTACACATGGAGATATGATTTTTCTAAAAATGGGATCAAAATGCTGGAATAAGGGAAAAACGCTGGATGAACAGTAAAAGTGGAGCATTGACCGATGTTGACTTGGTCAATGCATGGTCAACGAGTTATTTTTCCTTGAAAGAGCGTTAAGTTATATTTGTGTAGCAATTTGAACCACTTCATTTCAATTTTTCTAGGATTAGTTATAAGTTTTTGAAGTTTGTCGCTGAATCTGAAATCCTATATGAACAGTAACTAGAGAAAGTAAAATTCCAGATTTAGCTAATGGACTTCCAAGGTCTTCTAAGTGGTTCTAAATTCTATTGAATGGTCCCTAAGATATAAAAAAATAAGGATGTTTCAACTTTCACTTTTATGTTATTGAATATGATAGAGGCATTCATTTCTAAACCCTTTTATCCTAAACACAAGCCTATCACACATTATATCTATAGTCACCCCCTTTGAGCCCATCACTTTTCTTCTTTCCATCATAGAAAGTTACATATGCATGAGCACCTCTTTGAAATAAACTTCTTATTCATGTCATAAAATTAAATCAGTATGAAATTGTGCTACATCTTTTATATTCAAAGTGCCAAATAAAAAAAGGAGAGAGCATATTGCATTAAAAAGAAAAGAAAAAGAACAAAAAAAAAAGAGAGATAGTAAAAGAAAAATTGAAGAGGAAAGAAAAGAGAAATGAATTAGGCACTATTATCAACTCTTATTAGCACAGTTACCACCTCTATATCTCACAAGACATGAATTCATGCTATATATTCATTACCACATGCATATGGTACTTTCTACCCTTCATATTCCATTACACGTGGCCTATCTCTATCATCTCACCATTAAAAGACCTATTGATTCTATGCATAATTGTTGTATAGTTGATGAGATTTAGAGCAATTACATGCATATGGTAGGATGTTTTTCACTTTGAATATGAGTAAAAGAATCCTAACAATGAGAGGACATGAGAGCTTAATACTTACATCCTTAGAGAGAATCTATTGTGCTCATATAGTTGAGGTTGATTTCAGTTAGTAGTTGATTACTTGGCATTGCTCATATTATCACTTTTGCATTCCCAAGATATGGTGCATTAATTGTCTTAAGGTTTCACTGTGGGTTATGTTATTACCTCAGATTTAATAGCTTTAGCTTAGGTGTACTTCATGTCTTTGGACTTTTATAGTGAGCTTTGGTTTAGGATCACAAGTATTTTGGAGGAGAACCAAGGACTAACGTGTGCAAAAAAGAAATCACATGAAAAAGAAAACCAGATCATGCTTCTGTGCTTTTTAGTTGCGACCAAAGTGTCCATAGGTCGCGACCTCATTTCTTCTAGAACTTTCTCTATGTTTACAAGTCATGACCAAAACATGGATCTGGTCGTGACTAAAAGAGACAATCACTTAAGCTACGCGTTTTGGATTGGATCATGCAGGAATAAAAGGAAGAGGAAGCTGTAGATGTAAGGGCTAGTTTTTGGACCTGATTAGGCTAAGAAGCAGTACTCAAATCCTTTCTACACCTTATCCATAACCTACACACTCATCTTCAATCTTTCTGCACCTTTCCACAGAATCTCATATCTGTACATCATTAATCAATCACCTGTTTCTACTTTCTTCATGGCATCATATCTGGATAGCGATTGTGGCACAGTAGGAGTCATGAGAGGCTAAATCTTTAGTCTCTTAGTGATGGATCACATATCTTGAGCTCATCAACTACAGTACACCTGGGGAGTTTTCTGTTTTAATATCACCTTTCTTATGTTTTTGGAATTCCTAGATCTAGAGTTTTGATTGTATAAGTAAGGATTGGATATCGATCTATTATTCTGAGATTAAGTTTTGTAATTGAATTTGGATATTTGGATGTTAGTTTAATATGAATATTTCAGTTTCAGTTTCTGGATAATTGGATTTTTATCAATGATCGTTGCTAGAAATCTATGGTCATCGATCGATGATCATTTGAGGGCATCTATATCATCTGATTTAAATTGAATGCTAAGAGGCTTTTAACAGTTCATTAAGAGTTTTTAAACTAGCTTTGATCAAACGAGTTTAAGGAATGTTAATATTCTGGACTCAATCAATCGATTGAGGTTTCTTTTAAGACTTAGTGACTTTAAAACCCTATAACATATTAAGATCAAGGATAGATAGTTTTCCATCATCAAGAGTCTATCTCAACACATTCCTTTCAAAATCCACTAATTTTTCTAACTTAATCAAAAATACAAAAACATTTACTTTACTGCACCCTTATTTTATTGCTTAAAAAATCAACCAAATTTTACTTTCACTCAAGTTTTCAGTGGTTTTGTCACCAGTTTGCTAAGTTTCTAATAAAAAGGTTCCTCGAGAAGAAAGATAGGGTTGTGCCTTATACTACATTAATAGTGTGCAAATAATTTTATTTTGATGCATAGGATGACAACAATCCGTGTAAATCACAAAGCAGTTGAATTCCCTTAGACTTGCAAGATATTACAGAAGATTTATTAGAGACTTTTCTCAAATTGCTCTTTCGCTTAATAAGCTTACTAGGAAGAACCAATCGTTCTTATCGAGAAAATGTAAGGCTAGTTTCTAGGAGTTGAATAACGGTTTCTATAAGCTAAAGAGACAGGTCACCTCTAATCCCTTGCTGATAATCCTTGATCTTAAAAATATATATGTGGTTTACACAAATGTTAGAAAGCAAGTATTATGGTACGTGCTTATGCAACAATGTTAGCAGTAGTATATGCCTCACGACAGCTAAAATCTAATAAGCAGAATTACCCCAACCAGGACCAGGAGCTTATAGCAATAGTGTATACTCTTAGGATATGGAGACACTATCTATACAGTGCAAACATAGAGTTGTACTATGACTACAAGAGCCTCAAGTATCAACATCACTAAAAAGAGTTGAATATGAGGCAACGTTTATGGATGGTGTCACATCCTAATTTTTAGGCCCAGAAAGTAGCACAAAATAGGTAGGCTACTAGGCGCTTATTACACCTTTTCTTTCATATGCCTTAGGGAAAAATGGTCATAGTTGGAACCACTTTTAGGGTCATTGAATTTAGAAAACACAAAACTGAAAAATTTGCCTTATTGGGTACAATTCACTATTCAAGTTTCTAAAAAATCACACTCTTCATATGGGAAATCCAAATTTAAAAAATTATAACTAATTCTAAAAAATCCAAATGAAGTTGTTCAAGTTTCTACGTTAAGCTCATTCAATCCTATTCTAGGAAAAAATAAGTTGTTGACCTATCTCCAATTAAGTTAATGCCAGATCAGCCCTAAAGTTTACTTTTCATCTAGACGCTTTCCATGTTCCCATATTTGGTCCCTTAAATTTGAACATTTATTTTTTATTATATAGACATCTAATAAACTCATATTTTTAGTAATTTTTAGTGTGTTTACAGTGAGTTTTATTATTGATTTTATCCCCATTTACCAATATGATAAGCAATTAATTAATAAAATTAAAATTGAGCAAGTGGAAATTAATTGATTTGATTTTAGTGATTAATTGGATAAATAATCTATTAAATTTCCATTTTGCAGTAAACTAATTAGCATATTAACCAATTGACAGCTAGACATTAGACATGTGCTGGAAGGGGAAGTTAATAGATTAATCATGTGCTGGATTAAGCAAGTGGGCTAACAAAATCACATGTTGGAAGGAACTAATAACAGAAGTAAATGGGATTGACACATGGGATGCACAGGATCTGACAAAGGGAGATCATGCATTACAACATTTCATCATGGATACTATCATATCCTAAATTTTCCCTATCTGTATAATACTGATAGTGGAAAGAGGCTTAGAAAGGATTATGACGAAGATCAGACGATATAATAAAGGTTAGATAAGTCTTAAAGAAAGAGAAGGACCTAAACATAAATTGGAAAAGGTTAAAGGCTAAAAGTTAAAGTAGAAATAAATGTTGGGCCAAAAGTGGTAATTTCCAAAAGTTTAGGGACCTAAATGTAATTAAGCAAAAAGTCAGGGACATAAATATAATTATGGAAAAGTTCAGCCAAAAAAGGCTTAGAACTGCCTGTAAGTATTTCAGTCCCATATTCCATCAGTAAACAGAGGAAGTCATGCTGGGTAATCTGGCATGATACAGAAATTTTATTAGGGCTCCACACAGCAGAAAATTATCGGATAGTCTAAAAGTTATCTGAATTTTTATCAGATTCTATGGACATCAGATATAAGTGAGGGAATTACAGGAAAGTGTGCCCTACAGTGTCAGATATTATGAATCTAACAGAACTCCAGAAGAAGTTCTGTATAAAAAGTTATTTACATATTAATGAATTTTGACGGGAGTTTGATAACACCCGTGATCCGATAATAGAACTTATTGGTATGCGAGCCTAGATGAAATAAGACTAGATGACCTCACATATAGGTCCATGATGATGCCAAGAAGGGCCCAAAACCCAGGGTACCAGTCCATCAGTAGAAGGGGTTAGTGTCCAGAAAAAGTACAAAATTACGAAAATGCCGCTGGATGCCCAGATTGTACCAGAGATAGATGAAGGGCATTTTGGTCACTTGGGATAGGCTAAAAACGTGGCACATGGTATAAATATAATTCATTGAGCCCAGATACATCGTGAGGCAGTATAAAGAGGGGTAAAATGATGATTATGCCCTTAGGGTCAATATAGTATAAGAAAGGACACCAAAGATATTTTGGTCATTTCCCAAGGAATGGATGGCAGATAAATACTCAGTATAACCATGTCAAGGGTATGAGAAGCCTATGGAAGGAATTGGAAGACACGCAGTGGAAATTAATTTAAAAAATTTTCTATTCCTTGCCAGGATCTACCATTTGTGTTTAAGTCAAGTGGGAAGAAGTATTACCTTTAGTGTGCCTCAGCGACTTCCACAGCTTTTGGTCACAACGTTCACAGCTTCTTTCTGTGGCTCGTGCTCCCTTTCCAATCGCAAGAAGTCGACAACTTAGGTCAGCTTCCTCTACTGGTATCCACACGTACAGCGTTCCAACCACGAATGACATGCTATCATCTCTTGTCCCTCCAGGGCTTTCTCAAGAGTTCATCCTCTCTATCTCTATTTCAACAGTTTCTTATATGAAAACCCTTTGCTCTGTCCCCTTCAGCCTTTTTGTGTTCTATGTATATCTCTATGCAAATGTAGCTCCTAATATCATATATATAGGATGATATGCGTTTTCTTCTACCGAATTGGATTTTTAGGAGTTAATCTTATATTAATTCTGAAATTAATACAATATCATATATTATATAATTTGATAAGAAACTAATTAAATAAATAATATTAAATCTGTCCCACAGATTTAATTCACCTATTTATTTAACTTAAAATAAAGCTAAGACTGAACTGCATTTGATTTATTCTCATAAATCAAATTTGAGATATCATATCAATTTGAATTTCAAATTCAAATGTGATAGAGATTTAATTTATCTATAAATTAAATCTTATAAATATCTCTTATATGAGATATCCTATCAATTTGAATTTTAAATTCAAACGTGATAGAGATTTAATTTATCCTTATAAATTAAATCTCATATATCTCTTATATATAATGTATATATACGAATTTATATATATATATATATATAAATATAAATAAATATATATACATCTATCCTGGATCATTCATTGAATCTGGACATGTCTTAGATTCAATGAATCTGGACATCATAGCTTGTGTTGGGCTATTTTGTGTGTGACCCTGTAGGCCTATATGAAGTTGGCAGTGGGCCATTTGTTATACTAGCCCACAAGTCACAAGCGGTCTCTAGCAAGACATAACGACTACCCAAATCATATGAGGATCGTTAAACGATGTAACCTTTTATACAACCATATCATGTCCCTTCTGTCACGTGATATTTTGGTCATGGTTGAGGCATGGATAATGTCATCCTCCTATTCCTGACTGTTATTTTCTCGATCCCTGAGCAGTCTGACTGTAGAAATGGAACTACCTTTCCATTACAGTATGGCCATACATTTCTCAGACTCACTCATCGAGGGGCCTAGTAATATCTCTCTACGAATGTGAGGGACAAATTCCATCTTGACCATTCACATTCCTCCGCATGAAAAACCACTAAGCTCGAACATAGTCTTTATGATCACTCAGTCAAAAGTGACTTTTGACTAGGTCAAAGCTGAGCATTTGTCATGTAGGAATCCATGATGATCTCAGGTCAAAGGGCCTATTGACATGGTTTGTATATGAGAGAAGCTTATGACGTTACCCATGCAGTTCTCTTATAGCGGTCGGTCCAACACCTTGTACTCTTACATGTGCCTATGACTTTGATTTATATCTCTATATATCTTCAAAGTCATACTGGTCATATTTCATCTGTGCTCCCGTATAGATGACTGACCAGGGACATTTAGGATAAGATCATGAATTATCCAAGGATGGTCATCACAATAAACATGCAAATAATATGATAACACAATTAATAAATTTATAAATCAATAATGTTCATAAGACAATGATTGGCCCCTAGGGCATGATTTCCAACAGCCTAGACATTGATTTTTAGGACAGAATACATATCTTGGTATATTATAGAAAAATTCAAAACAGAAAACAGTCCGGTTGTTGTGAAACTGCTCTGATCGGTACCAGATTGGACTGGAATTTTTCCAGAAGCTTCCTGGCATGGTGAGCACGCCACATAACCCCTTGAAGTGTCCCTTGAGCTGTCCCACATGATGTCATAATTATTCTTTTATGAAAAAGTAAAATCCAAGATTAAATGTGAGCCTTTAGATCAAATAGTAACTAAATCAATCTTGGCTAATGATTTTTCCTGGATTTTGGCTATAAATAACCCTCCATTCTGCAGCCAAACCGTAAGCTCATGGACCCTTGGGGAAACTCTTGCAAAATGAAAACTCAAGCCAAGACAAAGAAGATTCAAGGTTCCAAAGTTCAAGCAAGCTAGAGATTAAAGGTAAGCAATCTCTGCTAGCTTATTTTCCTTTGATTTGGGAGCTTGAACTTAGGGTTTTAATGGGAGAAAAGTTGATTTTTCTCTAAGGGGTGGTGCTTCCCAAAGACCTTAAAGGAAAGGGGAAAGAAGAAATTAAAGTTAGAACTATATGATTGAAGCTTAAACAAGCTAGTTAAGTGGTTGGTTGTTGAATCAAATTGATATTCTTGACTTTGCTATGGTGTGCCCTGTTCGGTCTGCACTCTTCATGAGGGAAGGAAATTGAATTTCAATGATTTAATGCTTCCATTGAGTTTGTATGATGCTTTTGTGTAGGATTGGAAAGGTTTTGAACCCTGAAAATATTAAAATCTCAAGGTTACAGTCTTTGAGATTCCTTATGGTTACTGTTCACTCACATGAACAATGATTGGAATTTCATGATTTTGATGGTTCCAATGGTTTTAAAATGGAAAGTTGTGTGGGATAAAGTGGAGAAACAAGTACGGGAAGCATTAGAATAAAAATGAGATTTTTTGAAAGAATTGTATGCTTATGTTCAGTTCTGTATAGCAGGCCATGAAGGATTTAGAATTTCATGATTCTAATCTCATAAATGGATTCAAAAGATGAAATTGTGTAGGGTAAATTCAAGACATCAATTGGTTTAAGAGCCAAGTGGATTAGCGAAAATTAGAGAAAGTTATGACAATAAAGAGTGTAATAAAGTTAGTCTTGAACATGGTTGGAGTTCATGAGTCCTAATGAGTTATGTGATAAATATGAATGTGTTTAGGACTATGAAACATCCAAGAAGATATTGGGAAGTGATGGACATAAAGGCTTCATGGTTGGAAAGCTAGGGAGCAAGGGCTAAAGGTCAAGAGAAAAGCTTAAGTGCAAGGTAGTGAACTTACCTCTTTATGTGCTTGATGTGGTATGCTTATGTGTTGACATGTATATGTTATTTGAATGATGTTGTGACATGATAAATGATGTTTAATGTATTATGAATAACATGTTTCGATGGCCATGTACTTTATGCAAAAGTATATAGAATGATGGCATGTCACTAATCAAAGAAAGTTAATGAAATTACATATCATGCATTAGCATCCATCTTGCATATTTAAGTGGTAATGTTTGCTACTGAGATTCCCTAGAATCTCACTCTCCCATAACCAACCAATTTAGGTCAAGCATGATGGATAATGTATGCATGGAGAAGAGTTAAAGCATGAAAGAAGAAAAGTGAAGTATTTAAGATGTTAGCATATGCTATGCACTTTCCATGTATGTCAAAGCCATGTAAAGTATCTATTTATGTGATGAGATTGTATGAAAAAATTATTGTATAACCGCATGATGTGTATGAATTCAGAAAAGGCAAAAGAGATGATTTATGTATGCTGAAACAATTATCGGAAATGAAAGAAAAGAAACTGAAATGGTAAAAACGTAGGTCCTAAAGCAGTTTTGTTGTGGCTTAAGTTTCACCTGGCAAATGAAGGAATTATTTCAAGAAATTTTATGAGCATGTAGTACACATCCAGATCTTTAAGTGCATAGGTAGAACGTTTCATTTGGATGTGTATATCAAGAGAAATGAATTTCCAAAATAAGGGACTAGAAACTATTTCCAGAGTTTTTGACCAAATGAACAGTAAACTTCAACGAATAAACTGTATCAATTGGCTAATCATTTGGTCTGGAAATTATTTTTACCTTATATTTTAAGATGTTATATTTATGTAGCTTTTTGAACCACTTCATTTTTATTTGGCTAGAATTAGTTATGATTTTTTGAAGTTGGTTGTGTAATCTGGAATACCATATGAACAGTAACTCGAGAAAGAGAAAAATTCCAGATTTGGCTAATGGACTTCCAAGGTCTTGTAAGTGGTTCTAAATGCTATTGAATGGTCCCTATGACATGTAAAAGTAAGGATGTTAAATTTTGGTATCAGAGCATAGGTTTCTGGGTTAAGAAATGCTCTGAATAGATTATTTATGGACTAATATGAGATTATTCTTAGACCCTAACTCTAAATAGTAAGTATTTGGTTAAGTTATGGTATATTATGGGATAGTTAGCATTGCTTAATTAAGCAAATATTGCAGGGATAAATATGATATTCAATAAAGTTAAGTTAGAGGCTTCAGTTAGTAAGGGAGACCCCCATCCTGTAGTGATATATGGACATGGTATACATTTAAACTCTGAGCATCCCTTACACAATGAAGAGGGTTCAGAGGAGAGTATGGGGGACCAGTCAGGAAAGTCTATAGTGAAATATCCCATAGATGTTTCTGTAGACTCCAGCCTGCAGTCTGGATGTCATGTAGAGATTCAGCCTGAAGCCTAATATGCATCAATTGATGTTGAGTCTAGTGACTCTATATGGTATAAATTTGTTGGAATGCCCTCTAACCCTGATATAAGCTTTATCCCTCTTACGAGATGATAGATTACAGCTGAGGAAGCTGAATACTGGTACTGAATTATGGGTAGACCATATATTATTCCTCCTCTACTAGAGTTTGAGGATAGATTTAAGATAATTAAGATACAATAGTCCCCTAATTCAGATATCCAGTCAGAGTTAATAATAGTTCTTGTCCATTCCCAAAGTCCAAGAATATGTGACTTTATAGAGAAAGATCAGTGGGATGTTCCTAGTCCTAGTCAACCCCACCCTTCTTCATTAAAGACAGATAGTGTTGACCATATTGGTCTGAAGAAAGATGTGGAGAGTGAATTACTCAGTCTAGGTCAAGGGATGGACAAAAGTATAGATTAAGAACAGTTAGTTATCTGCAATTCCTCAATGCCGTAGCAGGAATGATAAACTGACATCCAGTAGAGGGCATTAACCTAATATGCTTTAGAGGATTGGTATGAGATGATAGTAAGTCAAGTGTCATGAGACTAAAGATGCCAACCTCACTTAAGTCTATCAGCTAGAGATTTAGCACAGAGTATAGGCAAATTAAACAGTACAAAGCACTAAGATACAGAAGATTAGTTTAAGAATAGGTTCAACAGTAGATCCTCTGTATGATCATTAGGAGTTGATCTACAGTACGAAAGACTTTGTGTAGCTAGTGTTTACAGAAAATAATAATGAGAAGTTAGAATGAGACTTGCCTAAGAATGGTCTAATACATGGCTTGAGGATAAAGACATGATGGTTAATAGATAGAAAGTTAATGTTCCCAAAGTAAAGGGATTCTATCATGAAGAGATAGTAACCTAACACTCTGCCCTAGAGAACATAAATAGTAATATTAAGTGATGAATAAGATCCAAGTGACCTAAATTGGTCAGGATCTAGAGGCAGACCAGAAGAGAATCACAATCTAGTCCAGAGTAGACTAAGATTGATAGACAGAAAGAGTTAAGAGATACAGAGAGGCACAAAAGTTACTCCATATGAGATAGAGAATTATCCGCTCACTTGAGAAGTTTTTCTCAAAAAGTTTAAAAGAAGCATTCCTCTTAATTAGAGAAAGGTGAGCATGAAGTTAAGGGTTAGAGTTAAGGGAAGAGAACTCTTTTTATGGATACTTAATCGAGTTCAGTCATACGAACCTTGAGGCTTAATAAGAGATACTTTTTCTCCTGTTAGTAATCCAGGAGGATTAAGGAAAACTTAAAAGTTTGAATGGCATAAAGATAGGAGCCAAACCTTACCTCTGTTAGCTGAAAGAAGATAGCATACTCAGTTATAGATTACAGATATGTTACAGTGAGGCCAAGGACACAGAAATCCTTCAGGTTAGAGACATAAAAGTCTTACAGGCGATGAGAAATGTTATGATAAGATAGCCTGATATGATAAGCTATCTCTGATTCCTAAATAAATAAATAGGATATTGGAGATGTAAGCTAAAGATAAATTGCCTCAGAAATTGTTTGAGGGTTAGTAGAAAAAGATATATGTAAGCTAAGAGAAAGAAGTTTATGAGGTTTAAAGAAAGTAAAGTAGCCACAGATTTAAAGGTAAGGTGACTCCCCTATTCCCTATATAAGAAAGAGTAAAAAAGGGTTGAGTTTGTACCCTAATAAGAGGGTAATGTGGTAGCCTAAGTGAAACAAGTAAATGACTCAGGTACCTGAATAGATGATCAAGACCTAGCAGTTAAGGTGATAAAGGGACAAAATGTTTTAAAGTCTACCTAGTTAATTGCTTAATAGCAATGTGAGTATGAGGGATGGTTGAGCAAACTATGTAATGATGCACGGCTTATGTTGCCATAAGTTATAATAAGAAATTGCATCTCATTGCAGTTGTCATGTGATGACATATATACTAGAGAATACTTAATTGATTACATCTACTTGCATATTATGCATGTTGAGTATGCTATGATAAATGAATACTTCCCTTATGCAGTACGTACTGGGTAGAGTATACCAGATGAGAAAGTTATGTTACTCCCATGCCCTATGACATGCAATTAAATAATTCAACTTAGCAAGAATGAAGCAATAGCAAAGTGCTAAACTAGAAAGTTAGCTACTTGATTCTCAGAAGATAGAAAGAGAATTTATGATCAAACTATGATAGTCAATGGGATAGAGAATGAGATTAAAGATGAAGATTAGTAGTGAGTCTATAGATAAAATATTATGATACTCAGGACATATCCCTTTAGTAGGGATAAGATAGATAAAAGGAAATGAGACGCAGTTATGAAAGATGATATGGCTCTAAGAAAGAGCAGTTTTTAAGTAATATAAGTTAATGTTTTTGTAATAGAGCTAGATTGCTCTTGCAATAGAGTAAAGTCCCTCTGATGAGATAAATAGATGATAACAGATATGTGCATGATAGAGCTTGTGTAGCTCCCTGCAATGTTAAATGTAATAAAGTTATAAAGATGAGAATGGTATATGAAGTTCCTGAGTGATAGAGAAAATGAGTCAAGTCCTAATAGATAATATTGGCTTCTGTGATCATTTTTGGGGAATTATCTGTGGAGTTAACCACTATGTGGAAGTGACTAACCTTGTAACTTTGTCTGTTGGTTTAGGTCTTCCAGAGATGAGAATACAGTATAACGGAATCCAGTAGATTCTGGAGGATTGTAGTTAAATCCTAGTATGGCTCACAGGGTCGCAGTTAGATCCTGAAAGCCTTACGGTTGATCGCAGTAGATCCCGAGGGTCGTAGTAGACTAAGCCTAGAGCAAGAAAGTAATGAGCTATAAGTACAATATTTCTTTGGAAGGACAAATACCAAAGAAAAGTTAAGGTATAGAAGCTTCACAAGTTGATTAACTCATAATAGAGAGAGTACCCATGATGCTAGTTTTAGATAGCCTTATTACTATTAGGGACTGAACTCAAAATCTCCTTACATGTATCAGGAACTAAGTGATCAAAGTTAAAGCTATTTATCCTGAGTTCCAAGGATTTATGAGAATGTTTTATAAGATATGAGAAAGGGTCAAATGAGGATAAAGAGATCCTTACAATGATTTTACAAAGACTAAAAATAAAGGTAAGTAGATCCTCCAGATGAGGACAAAGAGATTAGAAGGCCAGATAGACCCAAGAGAGATAGTATAAGATGGGTCTAAGATGGAAAAGTACCAGGGTCAGAGCCAGTAAGCACCAGTGCTTTAGATTTTTATCTACACATTTCAATTAAACATACTCAGGCAAGGGTAGTCCAATGATGGGTGACCCCCTGGGAAGTGATGAAAAAAAATGTGAATGCCACAAGAAATTAGCATATATGCACAAAGCTATGTAAAATGATAGAAAGAGCTATGAAAAGCTATAAAGGGTTATGAACAGTAAGAGACTAGAACCCTTATGTCAAGTCCAAATGAAATGGATTTGAAAGATGAACTATGATATAGCCAGATTTGGCCATATATGCCATTTTATGTCATGAAAGATACGAAATGAGAATATATGCCTTGAGAAGCGGCTGTATAACTAGCTTTGTAAATAGGTAGAGGGACTTCTGTTCGGGAAAAGATAAGATGTTTGAATGATAAGCTACATGTGAAAGAGCAAATGAGAGCTTTGAGAGCTTTAACTCCTTGCATAGAATGCCAGGCCTTATGTTACGTTACATTATGTGATGTTTACAGAATTTGCTAAAGCTTCGAATGTTAGAATAGTGCAAGCTCTGAGTGTTAGAGCTGTGCATATTAAGAGAAGGAATGCTTGAGCTCTGATGTTAGAGCTTTGCATTCATGGGCAGGTATGCAGTCCTACAATATATTGGCCAGGCATTATGCATGTTAGAGTATATGCTCCTATGTGCTCCTATTTAGTAGTAAAGCAATGAAAGAAAGAATAATGATATAAGTTATCTCTCGTATTATGATGAGTTTTTAAAGATGATAAGAATGTATGATGATATGAGAATGAGAGTTAAAGTTTGTGGATGTTCAGAGAATTCCGCTAGATACTCAAATGAGCAATAAGTGATTGTACTAAGAAATATGATGAATAGTTAGTAGAAGCTCCAGAATATAGCAGTATTCGAGGGAGTTTGACATGAAAGAAATGGACACTACTCACAAGTCCAGTATAGTGAGAAGTCCATATGCAGATAGATGCATAGCAAGAAAGTAATAGAATTAACAGGAGTTCAACTCTGATTGAGTTGATTCAGAATAGAAGAATGACCATAGTAATGATATGAAGAATTACGGATATGAAAACTACTCCGCTAAGATGTTTATTTTAAGAGATAGATACCCCAATCATTGACTGAGATGTTGAGTAAATTTCGAGGTAGAAATTTATTTTAAGGGGGTAGAAATGTCATATCCTAAATTTTCCCTATCTATATAGTACTGATAGTGGAAAGAGGCTTAGAAAGGATTATGACGAAGATCAGACAATATAATAAAGGTTAGATAAGTCTTAAAGAAAGAGAAGGACCTAAACGCAAATTGGAAAAGGTTAAAGGCCAAAAGTTAAAGTAGAAATAAATGTTGGGCAAAAAGTGGTAATTTCCAAAAGTTTAGGGACCTAAATGTAATTAAGCAAAAAGTTAGGGACATAAATGTAATTATGGAAAAGTTCAGCCAGAAAAGGCTTAGAACTGCCTGTAAGTATTTCAGTCCCATATTCCATCAGTAAACAGAGGAAGTCATGCTGGGTAATCTGGCATGATATAGAAATTTTATTCGGGCTCCAGACAGCAGAAAATTATTTGATAGTCTAAAAGTTATCTGAATTTTTATCAGATTCTATGGACATCAGATATAAGTGAGGGAATTATAGGAAAGTGTGCCCTATAGTGTCAGAAGTTATGAATCTGACAGAACTCCAGAAGTTCTGTATAAAAAGTTATTTACATATTAATGAATTTTGACGGGAGTTTGATAACACCCGTGATCCGATAATGGAACTTATTGGTATGCGAGCCTAGATGAAATAAGACTAGATGACCTCACATATAGGCCCATGATGATGCTAAGAAGGGCCCAAAACCCAGGGTACCAGTCCATCAGTAGAAGGGGCTAGTGTCCAGAAAAAGTGCAAAATTACAAAAATGCCGCAGGATGCCCAGATTGTACCAGAGATTGATGAAGGGCATTTTGGTCACCTGGTACAGGCTAAAAATGTGGCACATGATATAAATATGATTAATTGAGCCCAGATATAGTGTAAGAAGGGGTATAAAGAGGGGTAAAGAGGGGTAAAAGGACAATTATGCCCTTAGGGTCAATATAGTGTAAGAAAGGACACCAAGGGTATTTTGGTCATTTTTCAAGGAATGGATGGCAGATAAATACTCAGTATAACCATGTCAAGGGTATGAGAAGCCTAGACATTGATTTCCAGGACAGAATACATATCTTTGTATATTATAGAAGAATTCGGAGCAAAAAACAGTCCGATTGTTGCGAAACTGCTCCAATCGGTACCGGATTAGACTAGAATTTTTTCAAAAGCTTCTTGGCATGGTGAGCACGCCACATAACCCCTTGAGGTGTCCCTTGAGCTATCTCACATGATGTCATAATTATTCTTTTATGAAAAAGTAAAATCCAAGATTAAATGTGAGCCTTTAGATCAAATAGTAACCAAATCAATCTTGGCCAATAATTTTTCTTGGATTTTGGCTATAAATACCCCTCAATTCTATAGCCAAACTGTAAGCTCATGGACCCTTGGGGAAACTCTTGCAAAATGAAAACTCAAGCCAAGACAAAGAAGATTCAAGGTTCCAAAGTTCAAGCAAGCTAGAGATTAAAGGTAAGCAATCTCTCCTAGCTTATTTTCCTTTGATTTGGGAGCTTGAACTTAGGGTTTTCATGGTGAAAAGTTGAGTTTTCTGTAAGGGGTGGTGCTTCCCAAAAACATTATATGAAAGGGGAAAGAAGAAATTAAAGTTAGAAAAATATGATTGAAGCTTAAACAAGCTAGTTAAGTGATTGGTTGTCGAATTAAATTGATATTCTTGACTTTGCCATGGTGTACCCTGTTCGGTCTGCACTATTCATGAGGGAAGAAAATATATTTTCAATGATTAAATGGTTCCATTTAATTTATATGATGGTTTTGTGTAGGATTGGAAAGGTGTTGAACCTTGGAAACCTTAAAATCTCAAGGTTGTAGTCTTTGAGATTCCTGCGGTACTGTTCACTCGCATGAACAGTGATTGGAATTTCATGATTTTGATGGTTCCAATGGTTTTAAAATGAAAAGTTGTGTGGGATAAAGTGGAGAAACAAGTATGGGAAGCATTAGAATAAAAATGAGAATTTTTGAAAGAATTATATGCTTATGTTCAGTTCTGTACAGCAGGCCATGAAGGAGTTGGAATTTCATGATTCTAAGCTTATAAATGGATTGAAAAGATGAAATTGTGTAGGGTAAAGTCAAGACATAAATTGGTTCAAGAGCCAAGTGGATTAGTGAAAATTAGAGAAAGTTGTGACAATAAAGAGTGTAACAAAGTTAGTCTTGAACATGGTTGGAGTTCATGAGTCCTAATGAGTTATGTGATAAATATGAATGTGTTTAGGACTATGAAACATCCAAGAAGATATTGGGAAGTGATGGACATAAAGGCTTCATGGTTTGAAAGCTAGGGAGCAAGGGCTAAAGGTCAAGAGAAAAGCTTAAGTGCAAGGTAGTGAACTTAGCTCTTTATGTGCTTGATGTGGTATGCTTATGTGTTGACATGTATATGTTATTTGAAAGATGTTGTGACATGATAAATGATGTTTAATGTATTGTGAATAACATGTTTCCATGGCCATGCACTTTATGTAAAAGTATATAGCATGATGGCATGTCACTAATCAGAGAAAGTTAATGAAATTACATATCATGCATTAGCATCCATCTTGCATATTTAAGTGGTAATGTTTGCTACTGAGATTCCCTAGAATCTCACTCTCCCATAACCAACCAATTTAGGTCAAGCATGATGGATAATGTATGCATGGAGAAGAGTTAAAGCATGGAAGAAAAAAAGTGAAGTATTTAAGATGTTAGCATATGCTATACACTTTCCATGTATGTCAAAGCCATGTAAAGTATCTATTTATGTGATGAGATTGTATGAAACAATTATTGTATAACCCCATGATGTATATAAATTCAGAAAAAGCAAAAGAGATGATTTATGTATGCTGGAACAATTATGGAAAGTGAAAGAAAGGAGACTGAAATGGTACAAAACTAGGTCCTTAAGCAGTTTTGTTGTGGCTTCAGTCTGACCTAGTAAATGAAGGAATTATTTCAAGAAATTTTATGAGCATGTAGTACACATCCATATCTTTAAGTGCATAGGTAGAAAGTTTCATTTGGATGTGTATATCAAGAGAAATGAATTTCCAAAATAAGGGACCAGAAACTGTTTCCAGAGTTTTTGACCAAATAAACAGTAAACTTCAACGAATAAACTGTATCAATTGGCTAATCATTTGGTATGGAAATTATTTTTACCTTAAATTTAAAGATGTTATCTTCATGTATATTTTTGAACCACTTCATTTCGAGTTTTCTAGAATTACTTATGATCTTTTGAAGTTGATTGCGTAATCTGGAATACCATATGAACAGTAACCCAAGAAAGAGTAAAATTCCAGATTTGGCTAATGGACTTCCAAGGTCTTGTAAGTGGTTCTAAATGCTACTGAATGGTCCCTATAATGTATAAAAGTAAGGATGTTATAGATACAACACAGGATACATACATATCACAGCTCCCACACAGTTTCCATTAGACTCCACTCCATAACCCACACACATAATAGCTGATCAAACCACATCACTCACTCTACACTCCTATTATATATTCACATTATCTACACATATGAGGGTATCTCTAATTTCACCTCCATTCTCCTATCATGCCATCTCCTTTAATTCCTTTTCTATCTTCATTCCCATTATATCATTTACAACTTTCATCTATTCTAGACAATAGAACCAGAGGAAAGCTCAGTCTCATCTTCATATTCCTCTTCCACTTTCAACATGACTACTGCTGTGTTTTCTGTTGTTACTAAAGTTCAAATGGTAATGCAAGGCTAAGTTATTGTGCTATATTGGAGATGAGGCTAAAGTAGAATACTTGAGCTGAATAAAGAGTTCATTGTATCTTTAATCTAGATCTGATTGTATCGAGTTGATGTAGTTATTTTTGGTTTATTTATTCAAATAGAGTTAGTAGAGGATAAAGAAGTAGGGAACCGAGTTGGATTTCTTATTTATGAATTAATGATGCTTTGATTGATTTTTATCCTTAGACCGAGTTAGACATGACTATAGTTAGTTAGAGTAATCATAAACAGAGTACAATTATATCTGTTAATTCATCTTCTTCTATCTCTGAGTTGAATGATTCATAATCTCTTTTAAATAACATGACTTTAGGTAGCAAGTTGTTAGCTAACATATTCTAAATAAGTTGATTAACTTCTCATATTCTGTGGATAATGAAGGTAAGGTAATCTCCAAGGGAACACACTTGTCATTCATTTATCTCATCATCATAAACACTTAAAAGCATAAACAATATCATAGGATTTAGTTGCAGTAGTTAGATAAAACTCAATTAAACACCATCTCTTTAACTTGTTAAATTATGGATCATTAGATTAATTAGGTATCTTAACATCCATTTAGTTTTGTTTGATAATTAGAACAACAGTTATCAAAATGGCGTCGTTGCCAGGGAGCCTTACTTGTTAAGGTTTCCTAAGCAATCTCCTAGGCCTAAAAGATCATAAAAAGTAGATAGGTGTTTCAGTTTTTCTTTATATTTAGTATTTTGTCTTTTTGAGTGGCGACCAATTGCCTTTCTGGTTGACCAAAGTGCTTAAAATTAATTTTTGAGCATCTCTAAGAACTTTAGTCTTGATTAGAAGCAGATTTGGTCGTAACCAAAAATTTGTTTTCAAGTCATTTTGCTCTCTATTACTTTTAGTCAGACCGTACTGCCTTGTGGTCGCAACCAAATTTTTTTTCATCCAGTTTTCTTCTCTGTGATTTCTAGTCACAACCAGTTTGATACTTGTCATGACCAAAAATCAGTGCTTCAATCAGATTTACTCTCTGTGATTTTTAGTCATGATCTGAGTGACAATTGGTCGCAACTAGAAACTAAAGATTTCAGGCATTTACTCTCTGACTGATAGTCATGACTTGAAGTTCATTTTTATCGTGATCTCTATTCTTTATGATTCTTAGTCGTGACCTAGTGACCTTTTAGTCACGACCTGACTATTTTGAACGGCGATCATTTGATCTAAATTTTGGAATTGTTGTATCTGTGATATATTTGATATCCCGTATCATTGTTGAGTATGATTTGCATGAACAGAAGCTCTAAATTCTTTCCTTTGGACATAGAAATCAATAGAACACTTAGGCAAATTAAGAAGCTTAAAATCTTAAATCAACCTAGATACTATTGCTGAGACTAGTTCTTCTGGTCAATCTATTGTAGTTGAAATTGATTGTGTATCTGGTGCTATATTAGATAATCATTTTGTCTTGGAGCATGTTAATGAAGAAGAAACTCATACTCATAATTAGAATATTTAAAATGAGCAATATAGAGAGAATAACATGAATAATAGAAGAGCCCATAAGAGCATAAAAGAACTCACTTCATCTAATGCAAGCTTTGAAGAGTTAAAGAAGCAGATTGAAGAGCTTTTAGAGAATTGTTTCATCTGATCCAGTGTTTCACCATGGGGTGCTCTAGTGTTATTTGTTAAGAAGAAGGATGGCAATCTAAGATTGTGTATTGATTATATGGAGTTGAATAAGATTACTATTAAGAATAAGTACCCTCTTCCCATAATTGATGACCTACTAGATCAGTTGGCAGGAGCAAGTTTATTCTCTAAGATTGATTTGAGATCTGGCTATCATCAACTCAGGATTAAATCGGATGATATTTCAAAGACCACTTTCAGGACTCATTATGGTCATTTTGAATTTCTTGTGATGCCTTTTCGTCTGACAAATGCACCTACAATTTTCATGGATTACATGAACCGAATCTTCAGGCCATATTTGGATTAATTTGTTGTGGTCTTTATTAATGATATTCTAGTGTACTCCAAATCTGTTGAAGAGCATGAAAGGTATTTGAGAATTGTCCTTATTATTCTTAAAGAAAAATAGCTTTATGCTAAGCTTAGTAAATGTGAGTTTTGGCTTCAAGAAGTCAAATTTCTCGATCATGTCATATTCTACTAAGGGATAGTTGTAGATCCTAGCAAAGATGAAATAGTATTAAGTTAGAGTAGCTAAGGATAGTGACAGAGATTAGAAGTTTTCTGGGCTTAGCAAGGTATTATAGAAGATTTATTAATGATTTTTCTTCACTTTCCTTGCCGTTGACCAAGTTAACAAGAAAGAATAAACCTTTCAAATGAGATGAGAAGTGCGAGGCTAGTTTCAAGAATTAAAACAGAAGTTAACCACTACTCCAGTGCTGATCATTCCAAATCCTACCCATACTTATGTGGTATATACTAATGCTAGTAAATAGGGGTTGGGATGTGTGTTAATGCAGCAAAGTAGAGTGGTAGCCTACGCTTCTCAACAGTTAAAGCCACATAAAGAAAATTATCTCACTCATGATATGGAGCTTGCAGCGGTAGTCTATGCTCTGAAGATTTAGAGGCATTATTTGTATGGAGCCACTATAGAGTTGTACTATGACCACAATAGTATGAAGTATCTGTATGATAAAGAATTGAATATGAGACAACATAGATGGATGGAATTGCTAAAAGATTATGATTTTCATATTAAGTACTATCCAGGAAAGGTAAATGTTGTAGCTGATGCTTTAAGCAGAAAAGTGGTACAGGTGGCAAGTCTGATGATCAAATAATTGAAATTAATAGAGTATGTCATAGATTGGAGTCCGTTATATAAAATGCATATAGCAGAGAATCCTTATGGAGGAGTACAGGTCAGAGCTTTTATTGAAAATTAGATAAAAGAAGCTCAAAAGTATGATAAGCTCACAACAATTTTTAACGATAAGTTGGAGATAGGGAAAACTATTTTGAGATCTCTCAAGATGGATTGCTATGGTTTAGGGGAAGACTGTATATTCCTAATGCCATGGGACTAAGAGAAAATTTTAGAAGAAGCACATAAAAGCAGATATACAATACATCCAAGATTATACTATGATGATGATGAAGTTTGAATTATTGCAACCCCTTGCAACTAATGTCATGACAATATGCATGTTAGAGTTTGCTTATGTATGAACATGAAGTAGCTCCCATCTCATGATAACATGTTAGGCATTTAATCTATCATGCATGATATTATAGTTTGTATGACTTGTTGTTGGGATTTCCATGAAATCTCATTCTTTCTATATGTATAACCATGTTATAGGTGCTGGAACCTCCCAAGAAAAAGATTAAATGTGAATGTTTGAATTTGTATAATAAGTTATTCCTACTACTTGGCACTATGAGATGACTTAATGGGGTACGTAGCATATTGTAGTGTGTTTGTATTATGAGCAAGTAAACTTATGATGGTAATTATGATGCCTTAACCAACGAGTTTGGATGTGAAATTTGGCATGAAAATAGCTAAGATATAGAGCTTTAAATGGACATAAAGAATGTCTCAATCGGTTAAGTTTTCCAGTTAGTATAATTTTTCTAAGTTGGAGATAGAATATGGAATTGAGATAAAGTGAGCGATTGGAGGTAGTGACGTTTAATCATTAATTTCATATAGTAAATGAATGAATTTCTCTACAAAATTTTGTGGACTTAAATAAAACATCTAGAGATTTAAATCCATAGGTAACACATTTTATTTGGACAAGTAACCAAAGAGAAATGAATTTTTAAATTTAAGACAAAGAAGATGGAACTTCCAGATTTACCAAATGAACAGTATTTGTCAACGAATAAACTGATTTCATTTGGACAATGAAACCTCATTTTATATTTTTTTTATGTAAATTTAAATGAAGGATCTTCCATCAGAAATTGGAACCACTCCATTTCTATTTTTCTATATTTAGTTATAAATTTTTAAAGTTAGGATTGTATTCTGGATTACCAAATGAACAGTACCTATGAATAGTACCCGAGAAGCATTTTCTTGAGAATTCAAAATTTCTAAAGCAAAGAGATATGTAATTGGTTCAAGATACTTCTAATTGAGTATAATTAAGGTTGAAAATAAGGATACGACATTAGTTGTGATCTGTGCTTACCTTTGTCGTGATTGTAACTCTATGAATTTTGGTCGTGATTGTCTATGATATCTTTATTGTGATCTTGTGTGTTTGTCAAAATTACTCTCTGTGATCATGAGTCACGACTAATATTCCCTTTTCCTAAAAATTTCCTCTCTGTGTAAAACAGTCACGACCTGAAAAATTCTTCTCATTTATCTGATTGTTGCTTGGTCTAATTGAATTTATTGACATGGATTTAAAATTAAATTTTTTACACATATTTTTTAACATTGGCAAGTTTAATGAAGTATGAGTTGCTTGTTTAATTGATTGATTACTGGAAATTGTACAGCACGAATGATTGATCTTATGTATTTAGTTAATATTCATGCAATCTTGTCTTTGTGAGTGGATTAGGGTGAGTAAGCTAGATTGAAGGAATTTGAGCCTCCAACAGATACTCATTACATTGTGTGACACCATATAGTTTGGTAACTTTGTAGAACTTGTCTCAATCCTTGATTCAAAACAACTTTAGCTTCTTAGAATTGTGGATATGATAAGGCCATTTCTTTCTAAACCCTCTTTACCAAATAGTTGCCACATGAAAATTAAATCCTTCGCTTGCCCCTTTGAGACCTTCACTTTCTTTTAAAATTCCATCCTTGGTTAATGAATATTGTACATAGTTTTTACTACTATAGTTAGTATTAACTGTGAAATAACTAAAAAATTGCACCATTTGTTGGAATTTGAACTTCAAGATATGTGCTATCTGGTTCAACAGTGAAAGAAAAGAAAAGCAAAATAAAAAGTACATAAAAGAGAGAAAAAGGAAGAAAGAAAGATGAGATAGACCATATAAAAAGATGTGATATTCAACTTATATGAAAGACAAATATTTGGTGACTTGTGATACTTTCTGCAGTTGCAAGTTCAAATTATGAAAAAGTGTTGAAATAGCTTGAAGAAGTCAGATCATGTGCAGTATTTCATTAATCATTGACATACATTTCCATTTTATCACTTAGCCTTTCAACATTACAACCTAATAAAGATCCTTTGATTCACAACTCTTGTGGCATGTAGTGGTGGAGATGTAGAATGGTTACAAGACTATATGAAGCCTAAGCTAAATGGTTGAGTGAAATTACCTTGATAAGAGAATGAGTAAAACACTATACCTTGTGAGGAAATCTCACCTTGCTACTTGCTATGATTTCATTGCATGAGTCAGATTCTTTGATTGATATGAGATTAGTTTGGATTGTTGTCAATTGAAGGTAAAAGGTTGATGACTACAAGTGCTTATGCTAAATCTATTTTGCCAAATATGCTAAACAAGAGTGTTTTGAATTTCAATTTTGATCCATACTTTTGCTCAGAGTGTAAAAGCTAAGTGTGGGGGAGTTGATAAATGTAACATCCTCACTTTTATACATCTTAGGGACCATTCAGTAACATTTGGAACCACTTACAAGATCTTGGAAGTCCATTAGTCAAATCTAGAATTTTACTCTTTCTCGGGTTACTGTTCATATGGTATTCCAGATTATGCAACGAACTTCAAAAATCATAATTAATTCTAGAAAACTCAAAAGAAAGTGGTTCAAAAAGCTACATGAAGATAACATCTTAAAATTTAAGGGTAAAATAATTTCCAGACCAAATGATTAGCCAATTAATATAGTTTATTCGTTAAAATTTACTATTCATTTGATCAAAAACTCTGGAAATAGATTCTGGTCCCTTATTTGGAAATTCATTTCTCTTTATACAAACATCGAATTAAGTCATTCTTGGTGTCAAAACGAAGCTTGGCATGTCACCTAAATTATATAAAATTTCATATATTTATCTCATCATTTAGTATTTTTCATTACAACATGATCATTACTACTTGTATTGGTCAAATAACAACATTACATATAATACTTCTTCACACAATATTTATACTATCCAATCCCTAGCTTCTCTTCATGCTTCTTCAACCTTCATTAATCATTAAAAAACCTGTGGGATTGGGATTACATGGAAAAGGATGAGATTTCTAGGGACATCTTAGTAGCAAACATTACTGAATAATGCATACATTAATGTAGATACTTGTGCTTGCTTGTGAAAGTGTTAACATTGTGTAATGTGCATGCTTCCATGTAACATATGAAATAAAATTAGCCAAAGTAATCATAGCAACATAGCTTCATACATAAGGACATATGAAACACAATTCAACAAAGCCATAGCACATTCAAGCATAACATTTAATGCATATAAGTTTAGGATAAGTGTACTACCTTAGTCACTTGACTTTCTTTCACCTTATCTTGTCTCTTTCTTCTCACTTTTCTTTAACATGTAGCTGCCTCTTTTGGAGCATACCAACCAATTCCTAATATCACATAATCATTAATTCATCACAATCTAACTTCCTTGAGCATTAAACTCACTTTAACTAACATATATTCCTCTTAAACATTAAACTCGTTAACTTCCCTTAATCTTAACTAATGGACTTGGCCTTTGAATCAATTGATGTCTTGACTTTACACTACACAATTTCATCTTTTGAATCCATCTATGAGCTTAGAATAATGAAATTCCAGCTCCTTCATGGCCTGCTGTATAGAACTGAACATATGCATACAATTCTTTTAAAAATTCTCATTTTGATTCTAATTCTTCCTATATTTGTTTCTCCACTTTAACCCACACAACTTTTTATTTTAAAACCATTGGAAGCATCAAAATCATGAAATTTCAATCACTGTTCATGCGAGTGAACAGTAACTGTGAAGAATTTCAAAGACTATAATCTTGGAATTTCAATGCTTTCAAGGTTCCAAACCTTTCCAATCCTACACAAAATCATCATATAAATTCAATGGAAGCATTAGATCATTGAAAATCCATTTCCTTCCCTCATGAACAGTGTATCCTGAACAAGTTACACTATGCAAAGTCAAGAATATCAACTTGATTGAATAACCAATCACTTAACTAGCTTGTTTAAGCTTCAATCATATGTCTCTAACTTTAATTTCTTCCTTCCCCTATCATTTAAGGTCTTTGGGAAGCACCACCCCTTAGAGAAAACTCAACTTTTACCCCATAAAAACCCTAAGTTCAAGCTCCCAAATCAAAGGAAAATAAGTTAGGAGATATTGCTTACCTTTAATCTCTAGCTTGCTTGAACTTTGGTATCTTGAATCTTCTTTGTCTTGGCTTGAGTTTTTATTTTACAAGATTTTCCCCTAGGTTCCATGGATCACAGTTTTGATGCAGATTTGAGGGGGTATTTATAGCCAAAATCCATGGAAAATCAATGGCCAAGATTGATTTAGTTACTATTTGATCTAAAGGCCTACTTTAATCTTGGTTTTAACTTTTTCAAAAAGATAATTATGACATCATCAAGGGACAACTCAAGGGCACACTTCATGGGGTCATGTGGCGCAATTCTAATGGGGAAGAATGTTATGGAAAAATTCTAGCCCAATCCGGTACCGGCTCGGTTTGATTCCCCAAAAACGGACTATTTTATAAATCTAATTTTTCTGAGATTCCATAATACACTTTTTGACCTTAAATCTAGTATCCGGATTCTTCCTACCATTGACATACTTGTACTGGCCACAACTTAATTACAAATCCCTTGGGAAATGACTGAAATACCTTTGGTTCACTGTCTTGCACTATATTAATCCTAAGGGCATAATCGTCATTTTACCCCACCTCAGAGTATATACTGGCACTAACTAATCATATTTATACTATATGACACGTTTTTGGCCTATCTAGAATGACCAAAATGCCCTCCATCCATCACTGGTGAATATGGGCATCCAGGGGCATTTTAGTAATTTTGCAATTTTCCTAGACTGCTCTGGACTCTGGCCCACATAACTGTCTCACTACCTTATTGGGCCTATGATGGCACCATTTGGGCCATAATATGGGCTTATTGTCTTTATTGCCTTTATGGCCTAATTCACAAGACATCTCTCTCAATCATATTTATCTGGTATTTTATTTTGCCATAAAATCCCTTAAGAATTCTACAAGATTCCTTTTCTGACTTTGTCAATTTTATAAATTCTTATATTAAATATAGAAGTTTCTTGTAAAGTTTCATCTAATTCTGAAGTATGAAAAATAATGCAATAATTCTTCTGACTTTAAAAATTTATATCAATTAATCGGGACCTTAAATAAAAATTCTGTGTCGCGATAAACAGACTGAAATATTTTTGTTTATCTACTGGTAAAATTTAAGTTTAATCTGATTTCGAGCATTTTTGGCCTATTTTGGCTCAACTTTTCCATATTTACATTTAGGTCCCTGAACTTTTGAATAATTACACTTAAGACCCTAAACTTTTGGCTATTTGCATTTAAGTCCCTTAATTTTTGAAAATTACACTTAAGGGCCCAACTTTTGTTTCTACTTTCACTTTTTCCTTTAACATTTTCTACTTTGCGTTTTAGTCCTTCTCTTTCTTCAAAATTAGGATATGACAATAAACTCATCTGTCATATCCTAATTTTTAGGCCTAGAAGCCTAGTATGTAGCCTAAAAAAGGTATACTACCATACCCTATTGAGCAGAAGTCCCTGAAGTATACAAATAATGTTTGGAGACTAAATTACAAATAAGTGAAAGTTCATAGACTAGATTGTAAAAGTGAAATCCCTGGGGGCATTTTGGTAATTTGCTAAGGGATGGTTCTTAGGAACTGAGCTACCAGAGTGCTTGGGCTTGATTAGAGACCCAAGATGACATTCCCAGATGTCCAAAAATGTGGCCCAAGAGTTATGTGGGTCCAAGTGACATTAAAATAATATTTTAGTACTTTTTCAATAAAGTTAAGTTACCCGATCAAAGATAGAACTAGGGAAAGTGATCAATAAGGCTTTAGACTTATCTAGAACCATGAGGTGGCATGAAAGGTGTCCTCATGGGACCCACAAGGTGCCATATGTCATAGGTCTAGAAAAGGGGAAAAACTAAGGACACGTGGCACAATCTCAGCCATTCATTCCAGGAAAAGACTATGGAATTCTCTAGAAATGCTGAGTCAACTGGTGAGGTGTCCTAAAGGCCCCACCATTGCACCACCTAGTATGTGAGGTGTTCCATGGATGATGTCACTTTGATGAGTCATCTAGGATGATGATGTCATTGTGATGATGGAAGCAAGGCTTCTTGAGGAAGCTAAGCGATCTGAGCCGTTCATCACGATTCAATCTAGACCATCCATTCCACCTTCCTTCAACTATAAATAGACCCTTCACCCTCACTTTATTCCCACGGCCAGCCAATAAGAAAGAGAGGAAAAAGGGAGAAAGAGAGAAAGGAAGAGAAAGAAAGGAAGGAACCTTTGAGCAAAGAATGGCTACACATCAGGTAGTAAACTTACCTACTTTTAGGCTTGTATTGCTTGGATATTTTATGTGATGTTTACTTACCTTGATAATGTAAAGCATGTATGATTAAGTAATGCTCTGTTTCTTTCTATGCTATGGCCATATGTTATAATTAAGTAACATGAAAGCATGTATGTTATCATTATACAAGCATGATCATTAAGTACACACATAGTAACATCAAGCATATAGTTGCATATATTGTATAGAGTATCGTTTACTACTGAGATGTCCCCAGAAATCTCACCCCTTCCATATCAATCCAATCATAGCAGGTCTTCTCGAGATGGAGGAGATGAATATGCATGAAGAGAAGTTAAGAATTATTTAGCATGATTGATATGTTATTAATGTATGTATGTAATGTTGATTGCTGGAATTGGCCACTGTGAACAGTAGCTTGTGGAGAAGCTATAACCTTTGAGCTATAATTAAAAATAGCAAATGATTGAATAAATGTATGATATTTTACCAGAAAATAGTAGACATACCAAGCTTCAATTTGATATATAGAACGTCTCACTTTGATGTCTACACATGGAGATATAATTTTTGAAAGTTGAGAGCAGAAATACTGGAATCAGGGGAAGATGTTAGATAAACAGTAAAATTAGAATGTTGAACGACATTGACTTGGGCAAGGAATGCTGAATGACTTATTTTTTCTACAAATATCATTAAGTGAGCTTTGTGTAGCAATTTGAACCACTTCATTTTGATGTTTCTATATTTAGTTATGATTTTTTGAAGTCAGGTCACTCCTCTGGAATTTGCATAGTGAACAATACTCGCTAGAGTAAAATTATAGATTGTGTAATTTGACTTCAAAGACCTTAAAAGTGGTTCCAAATACTACCGTTTGGTCCCTAAGATGTAAGAAAACTCCAGCACATGCTTAATCTGTTAACTTTCTGTCATATCCCAATTTTTAGGCCTTAAAGCCCAGTATATAGCCTGAAAAAGGGATGCTACTAGACCCTATTGAGCAGAGGTATCAATAAATAGAGAAAATTATGATGATCAGTTTGATGCAACACAAAGTTTTGATATGAGGTCTCGAAAGATTTATATTAATTTTTGAAGAGAAGGAAAATTAATACAGTATTCTCCAGACCTCAGAATCAGATGAAATGTGGCAGTAAATTCCTATAATTAATATAAGAATTTCTGAAACTGACAGAGCTCAAAAAGGAGTTATGTAGAATTTATTACAAAATTTAAAGTGGATTAAAAGACCCGATAAATAGGTTTCGGGGGAATTTCTCGAGAATTGAGCCCATGAAGATAGCGGATCATACAGAGGGTCCAGAATGGCACCTTATATGCCCAATGATATTTTCAGATAAATATGTGGGCTAGGGCTAATAAAGACCGAGAAAAATGAAGAATTACGAAAATGCCACTAAAGGTATGCCACTGTGTTGTGTCATTAAGTTAAAGTCAGACGAAGGGAATTATGATCATTTGACTAAGGTTAGATAGTTAAGAAAGGGTATCTGGATAGTTGACCAGGGTTAAGAGATACTCTGGTAAGGTATGAAAAGATAATAGTGCCCCTATAAGTACTAAAGAGGTAGTAAGGGTATTTTAGTAATTTACTAAGGATGTTCCTTGGGAACCGAGCCACCAGAGTGCTTGGGCTTGGTTAGAAACCCAAGATGATATTTAAAGGCCTAAAAACGTAGCCCAAGAGTAATGTGGGCCCAAGAGGCATTCAAATAATATTTTAGTGCTTTTTCAATAAAGTAAAGTGACCCGGTCCAAGATAGAACTGGGTAAAGTAATCTGGAATCATGAGAGGACATAAATGGGGCCCACAATGCGCCACATGGCATGATTACAGTAAAAGAGGAAAAGCAAAGGACACATGGCATGATTAAAGAAAAAGGAGAAAAAGCAAGAGGACACGTGGCACGATTTCGACCGTCCATTCAGGGAAAAGACTCTGGAACTCTCTGGAAAGGCTGAGTTAGCTAGTGAGGTGTCCCAAGGGCCCCACATTTTGCCACATATACCCTTGAGGTGTCCCTTGAGGTGTCCTAGATGATGTCATGAGTGGTGAGTCATCAGGGAGGGTGATGTCATCATGATGATGCAGGCAAAGCTTCTTGAGGAAGCAAGCAATCTGAGCCATTCATCGCGAATCAATCTGGACCATTTATTCCACCTCCTCTCACCTATAAATAGGACACTCCCCTCCCATTCCAAGGCACACCACGGCCTAGCAAGGAAAAGGAAGATAAAGAAGAGAGAAAGAGAGAAGGAAAGAAGGAAAGAAAGAAAGGAAAGAAAGGAAGGAGTTCTGGTGAAGCCAGGAGCAGTCTAAGGAGCCGAGGGACTGGGCAAAGCTTAGGAATGAGGTAAGAAAGTTATCTAGTCCCTGCTATAATAAAGTAGAAGATTACTCTTAATGGTTAGAATAGAGAAATATCTCTATTAATAAAGTTAGCTATAGATAGAAAGAAAGTTAGAGGAATGTCGGAGTAAGGATATTTCCCCTGGCTATGCATGAGTTAAATAGAGCTATACTGATAGAGTAATAATGAAGATATTATTATGTTATGTATAGGCTCTGACCTATGGAAAGAATGAACCTTAGAGCAAAGGCTAAGAGCTAGAAGGAAAGCTACATGTCAGGTAGTGAACTAATCCTAAACTTGTATGCATTGAATGTTATGCTATGGCTTTGTTGAATTGTGTTGAACATGTGCTTATGTATGAAGCTCTGTTCCTATGATGACTTTGGCCAATTGTATTTCATATGTAACATGGAAGCATGCACATTATGCAATGCTAAAACTTTCACAAGCAAGCACAAGTATTCACATTAATGCATGCATTGTTTAGTGCTGTTTGCTACTGAGATTTCCCTAGAAATCTCACCCCTTCCATATCAATCCAATTACAACAGGTCTTCTCAAGATGTAGGAGATAAAGATGCATGAAGAGATGTTAATTGCTTAGTATGATTGATATGTAATTCATGTATGTATAATTGCTGAAAATTGTCACTGTGAACAGTAACTCGTGATGGAGGCAGTGACATTTGAGCTGTAATTATAAATAGTAAATGATTGAATAAATGTATGATATTTTACCAGTAAATATTAGACATTCCAAACTTCGATTTGATATATAGAAAATCTCATTTGGATGTCTACACATAAACATATGATTTATCAAAGTTGGGACCAGAATGCTGGAATCAGGGATAAGACGCTGGATGAACAGTGATTTCAGAATGTTGACTGATATTGACCTGGTCAAGGTGTGGTCAATGAGTCATTTTTACCTGAAATATTATTATGTTATCTTCGTGTAGCAATTTGAACCACTCCATTCCAATTTTTATAGAATTAGTTATGATTTTTCGAAGTCAGGTCACTTCTCTGGAATTTGCACAGCGAACAATATTCGCCAGAGTAAAATTCCAGATTGAGTAATTTGACTTCAACAGCCTTGGAAGTGGTTCCAGATGCTACTGTTTGGTCCCTAAGATGTATGAAAAGGAGGATGTTATACTTTCCCTTTCTAGCACATGTCCAATGTCCAGTTGTCAATTGGTATAATATGCTTATTGGTCACTGCAAAATGGAAATTGTAAGGAACTAATAACAGAAGCAAGTGGGATTGACACATGGGATGCACAAGATCTGACAAAGGGAGATCATGCATTATAGCATTTCATCACAAGTATTGAAAATATATGATTATCTTTTATCATATCAAAGATCATAGGCTTATTGAAAATATTTAGCATGGAGGAAGCATTATCTCTTGTGATACATTATACTAAACTAATGTAAGAATTAAATTAATTATGATTAAGTTTAATTAATTAATAAAGTAACCAAAAGGAAGCAAGATTAGGGAATTGTAATAATTAGGAACTTAAGGGGCATAATGGTCCATCTAACCTTAAAAATTAATTATAAATACCCCTCCATTCTCTTCAATTTCATGCTACAATGAACTTTTGGGAAAATCATGCCAAAATGAAGAGAGACCTCAAAATAAGATTAAGAAGTCACCCAAACAAGTACTTAAAGTAAGCAATCCTTCCTAGTTAAGTTGCAAGTGTTTTGGAAGGGTAAAATCTAGGTTTTAGTGGTTGAAAATTCCATTAAACCTAGAGTATGCATGCTGTCCAAAATGTTAAGTTGAAGGAGGAAGAAGGAAATAAAGCTAAAACTATGTGATTAATGTTTAGAAAGTTAGTATAGATGATTGGTTATTAAATCAAGTTGATATTTTTGACTTTATCATGGATGAGGCATTCTGGCCAAGACTATTTTGGATAGAAAGCAAAGGAAATTCAATGAGCTAATGCTTCTATTGAATGTATATGATGATTTGTGTAGGATTGGATAGATTTGGAACATTGGAATTGAAAGTTGTACTTTTTAAGTCTTCTCTGTTAATGTTCACACACATGAACAATATTGAAATTTCATGATTTTGATGCTTCCAATGTTTTTGAAAAGAAAAATTGTGTGGAATAAAGTAGAGAAATAAGTATTGGAAGCATTGGAATCAAAATGATAATTTTTTAAATAAAAAGAGAAGTTATGCAATTCTTTCCAGAACAGTGGGAAACTACTAGAATTTGGGAATTCTGAGTTTATAAATGGATTTAGAATGCCAAATTGTGTAGGATAAAGACAAGATATCAATTGATTCAAAGACCAATATAATTAACAAAGATTAAAGAAAGTTACTTTAGTAGATAAAGTTCAATGTTCAAGGAAGTTGGATTATGATGAGTTAATGGTAATTCAATGTTAGGATTGGGCTTGTATGCTCAAGAGGGTAGTCACACATCAAGAAGAAGTAGGAAGCAAGAGTTAAAGGAAAAGGAAAAGGATAAGGATAAGGAAAGCAAGGAGTATGAGGTAGTATATTTACCTACTTGTATGCTTATGTTGCTTGGATGTTTACTTACTTTGATGATGTCAAGCATGTGTGATTAAGTGATGATCTATTTCTTTTTATGTTATGGTCATATGTTATAATTAAGGGACATGGAAGCATGTAAGTTATCATTATGCAAGAATAATCATTAAGTGCACATATTAACATCAAGCATATAATTGCATACTCTGTATGGTTTCCATTTGCTACTAAGATTTCTCCCAAAATCTCACACCTCTATATCATCACCACAATAGGGATTTCACATGACGAGGAAGATGAAGAGTCATGAAGAAGAAATATGAATTAGTTGCATGATGTATGTGAATAGTAACTCATGAGGAGGCAGTGACATATGAGATGTAATTAAAAATAGTAAACGTTAGAATAAATGTATGAACTTTTACCAACACTTAGTTAACATGTCAAGCTTCATTTTAATACCAAGAATGTCTTATTATGAAGTCAATACAAAGAGAACACATTTTTCAAATTTGGGGACTAGAAACTGTTTTCTAGAATTTTTGACCAAATAAACAATAATCTTTGACAATTAAATTGTATTGATTTACTTATCACTGGGTCTGATACTTATTTTTCTATTAAACTACATTATGTTAGCTTTAAGTATCCTTTTGAACTACTTTATTTATATTTTTCTATAATTAATTATGACTTTTTTGAAATTTGTCTCTTAATCTAGAATTTCCATATGGACAATACTCAAAGAGTGAAATTCTACATTTTATAATTGAACTTCAATGAATGTTTAAGTGATTCTAAATGCTACTAAATGGTACCTAAGACGTATAAAAGTAATGTGTTACATTTTTTATATTAGAGCAAAGTTTCTGGCATCAGATAGGATAATTCCTATACCCTAAACCATAGAAGTTAATATTATATTAAGGTTAGTGTACTTAGTAGGAAAGTTATTATCACTTAAGTATGAATCTTAAGTGAACCAAGAAGTTCCCTTCCCTAGATGATTGGTTCACTACTTAAAGTAGGATTTAGATAAGGAATATTAGAAGAGATTGTTTAGTGAAATATATGTTCAGGTCATGATCACCTTTGGTTATGATAGAAGAACACAGAGCTATCGGTCATGATGAGTCGAGTAAGAGGGTCATGACAAAAGTTCAAGGAGAATATGAGTCACGACTAGCCAATACTTAGGTCACGATGGGGATACACGAAGACCTAATATTATGGCAATAACAAGATAAAGGTGTGAACCTCTAGTTGATAAGGATGGTCATAGGGTACAGACAAGGTAGAAGATACAAGATACAGAGATACAAAAGATTAGTTTAAGATGTTCAGAAGTAGATCCTTCATGTGATCATAAGGAGTAGATCTATATTGTGAAAAAACTTTATTTAGTAGTCTTTACTGAACAAAATAATCAGAAGTTAGATTGAGACTTTCTAAGGAATGAGCCAAGCATATGGCTTAAGGTTAGAGACGTAATGGTTAATAAATAGAAATCTAGTATTCTAAAAAATAGAGGAACCCAATCATGAAGAAATAGTAACCTAGCAGACTTAGAGTATAGCACCCTAGAGAGTAGAAGTAATAGTAGTAGATGATGAATGAGATTCATCTGACTCAAGTTCTCCAGGATTAAGAAAAAGACCAGAAAAGAACCACAGTCTAGTCAATAACAGATTAGAACTGATATATAAACAGAAGAAGTTAAGAGATAGTAGAGAGAAATGTATGCACAGTTTAAAATATCAAGAGACTCCCCTATTTAAGAAAGAGTAATGATCAAGAGTCAGATAGAGTAATGAAGGATTGAGTCTATATCCTAGTAAAAGGGTAACGTGGCAGCATAAGTTTGATGAGTAGTTATCAGCTTTGTGAATAAATAATCAGGATCTAGCAAAAATGTGATAAGGAAAATAATACTTTAAAATTTATCTAGTTAGTTGTTTAATTGCAGTGTGCGTATGGTGGAAGGTTGAGCAAATTATGTGATGATGATATAGCAGTATATTGATATAAATTATGATGAATAATTACACCTCCTTACAGTTGTCATATGATGACAAATATGTTAGAGTATGCTTAAAATGATTACATCTCCTATTATGCATGTTAGAGTATCTATAATGAATGAATACTCCCCTTTAGCATTACATGTAGGGTAGAGTATATAACATGAGAAAGTTATGTTGCTCTTATACCATATGACATGAAATTAGATAATTTTCTTGGTAGTGATAAAGTAATAGGAATGTACCTAGGATGATAGACAATCTTAGTGAGTGGTACAGTTAGTTACAATATGACAATCAATTACAATATAACTAGGGGTACTCAAGTATTTCTATAGGCTTATGAATACATACTCAGGGCTATTTCTTATATTAGGGCTATAGCAAGTACCAAGAGGGTGGTAGTGTTATAACTTTATCAAAAGAAATTGTATACAAAATAAACAACAAATAACAATAAAGAGATTGCTTTCAAATCACTCTTCAGATAAGAGTTGGATCTAAAATAGATAGTTCTCAAATAGAGCTAGATTCAGATTAGTTCAGATCACTCTTTAGATAAGAGTTATATCTTATACATATTGCTCTTATGATAAGAGCACTGTTAAGAAAACAATTCCTCACAATTAGAGCACATATTGAAATAAGAAGTTATGATATGTCCATAGCAATAGAATACAATGGCAGGTGGTTTGACCATGATTGCACAAGACAATAGCCCATGGTAAGCCACAATAAAGTAAGAAAGTAAAGAAGGAACTCTTGAGGAAGAGAGAAAATAAGTAAAGTCTTGATAATAATATGGGCTACTGATATATTTTTTTTTAAAAATTATTTGGTTGAGTTATCAACAAGTGGAAGCGGTTAACCATATAACTTAGTCTGTTGGTTTTAAGATCTTTTAGAGATGATAATACAGTACAATTAAATCATAAAGGTCTCTGAGGGATCATAGTTAGATCCTAATAGGTACCAAGGTTGTAGTTAGGTTCTGAAGAGGCTTACAGTAGATTGTAGTTAGATCCTGAGGTCGCAGTAGACCTAGCCTAAGGAAAGTAATGAACCATGAAGATATGAGTCAATGCAGTATCTCTTTAGAAAGATGATTACCAATGATGAAGTTATGGTAAGGAAGCTTCACGATTTGATTAACTCATCCATAAAAATTATTAATAATGGTTTTCCTCAGATAGCCTCTATTATATACAGATTGAACTTAGTTTCCCTTAAATAAAGACGGAGTCCAATTTCAAATCTAATTGCTAATATTCAAAGTTTTGTAGAAGTATGCCTAAGGAACATAGAAGAGAACCCCATTTGTTTTGAGAATAGAGAAGTATAATCAGATAGATCCTCCAGAAAAGGATAAAGAGATTAAAATGCCAGAGAGACCCAGAGAAGAGGGTCTAAGACAGAGTAAAGATAGAACACAATTATATAAGAAAGAGTGTGCTAGGGCTTAGAGCCATATAAAATGTAACATAGCCCTAACCCAGCAACACCCTTAACTAAAAGTGTTTAGGCCAGAGAAGTATAGAGATGGGTGACCTACTGGGAAGTATAGTGTTGAGTCACAAAGATAAAAAGAGTTATAGTATACTGATAAAGAAAGAATATAATAAACAGAGAATAGCATAAGTGCTCATTAGAAAGGAAATGAGGGTCTTTATTTTCCCTTGTATCATCTCCAAATAAAGGAACTATATGAGAAGAAAGGTATATAAAGAAAAAGATAACAAAGTATTTCAAGTAGCTAATAGAAACCCTAAAGTATAGTAAAATTTAAAAGGGCTCAATATGATAGAAATGGATATTACTCACAAGTTCAGTATAATGAGTTGTCCATAAGTATGAGTAGATAGATACCCCAAGCCTTCGATGATCAAATTTATTTAAGGGTGTAGAAATGTAACATCCCAAATTTTCTCTATCTATATAGGACTGATAGAGGAAGAAAGTTATGATGGGATTGGGATGATAATTATAAGAAAAGATAATGATTAAGATAAGTTTTAAGCTAAAGATAGAGAGAAGGTATAAAGTTGTAATGTAAAAAGGGCTAAATTGCAATTTAGTGAAAGTCTAGGGATTAAATTGTAATTAATAAAAGTTTCAAGGACATAATGGACTTTTTTGAAAAGAAAGAGACCAAAGTAAAAATTCTAAATGGTCCAAGGTGTAAAATAGAAGTAGATATAAGCCTTAGGCTATTAAGTGTAATTATAAAAAGTTGAGGGTCTAAAATACAATTTCCAAACTTTCAGGGGCAAAATGGTAATTATGGAAAGTGTAACCAAAAAAGGGCAAAAATTGCTGGGAAGCATTTCAATCCCAAATTTTACCATAAAGTAGAGAAAATTATTCTAATTAATTTAACGCAACACAAAATTTTGACTTTAATTACCAGTAAATTAGTACTAATTTATGAAGTCGAACGATTATTACAGTATCCTCTAGACCTTATAATTAGATAAAATTTGGCAATAAATTATTATAATTAATATAAGAATTTATTAAACTAACAGAAGTAAAAGAGGAGTCCTATAGAATTAATTAGAAAATTTAAGGTGAAAAATGACACCAATAAATGATTAAAAGAAATGTATGTAATTTGACTTATGAGTCTCCAAAAATTGTGAGACTGTGTAGAAAATTAATTTTAGTGAATTTCTAAAGATGTCAGAACCAATAAAAGAAGCGTTAGAATTTATCTAAAAAATTAGGGTAATTTAAGGATATCGGTATAGGAAATTCCTTAGGATTTACGCCAATTAGCGAATTAGACCCAATTTAGGCCTAATATGGCATTGACCAATGTTTTAAGAAAGTTTCTTAGAGCACAAGTTGGTTTTTAGATATTTTAGGTATTTTTAAAATAGAAAAAGAAAAGAAAAATCTAAGAGAATGCAAGGTGGCTTGTGAGGTGTCCTTGTGGGACCCACACATCCACCACATGGAACCAAGAGCATGAAGGAAGCATTATCCCATGTGATAAATTATATTAAAATAATATAAGAATAAAGTTAATGATGATTAAGTTTAATTAATCAAGAAAGTAACCAATAGGAAGCAAGATTAGATAATATTAATAATTAGGAACTTGAAGGGCATAATGGTCCAGCCAACCTTAAAATTTCATTATAAATGCTCCTCCATTCTATTAAATTTTGTGCTTCCATAGACTGTAGCTAAAACCATGCCAAAATGAAGAGATAACTTAAAAAAAGATCAAGGAGAAACCACCCATGTACATAAGGTAAGTAATCCTTCCTAGTTAAGTTGCAAGTGTTTTGGAAAGGTAAAACCTAGGTTTTAATGGTTGGAAATTCCACTAAACCTAGAGTATGAATGCTGTCCAAAATGTTAAGTTGAAGGAGGTAAAAGGAAATGAAGCTAAAACTATGTGATTAATGTTTAGATTATTGGCTATTGAATCAAGTTGATATTCTTGACTTTATCATGGATGAGGCAATTTGTCCAAGGCTTTTTTGGATATAAAGAAAAGGAATTTTGTCACATCCCCAATTTTTTAACCTGATGTACCTGTACAGTTTATCTGCAATGGATATAAGATTCTTAGAACAAACTGTATCAGATTGTGAAAGGAAAGGGAAGGATTAATAACTAAGGAAAGAATAGGGACCAAAATGAAAATTTAAAAGTTTGAAGGTGAAAAGTGAAAGTAGAAGAAAAAGGAGGGACCTAAATGCAATTAATGAAAAGTTCAGGGACTAAAGTGCAATTATTCAAAAGTTAAGGGACCTAAATGTAAATATGGAAAAGTTGAGCCAAAACAGGCTAAAAATGCCCGAAATCAAATCAGACCCAAATTTTACCAGTAGATAGACAAAAATATTCCGGTCAGTTTAATGCAACACAGAATTTTGATTTGAGGTCCCGATTAATTGATATAAATTCCTGAAGTCAGAAGGAATTATTGCAGTATTTTTGAGATCTCATAATTAGATGAGACTTTATAGAAAATTCATATATTTAATATATGAATTTATAAAATTGACAGAATCAGAAAAGGAATCCTGTAGAAGCCATACGGGATTTTACAGTGAAATAAAATACCCGATAAATATGATCGGGAGAGTAGTACAGTGAATTGGGCCATAAAGGCAATATAGGCAATAAGCCCATAATAAGGCCCAAATGACACCATCATGAGCCCATTAAGGTAACTGGACAGTTATATGGGCCACAGGCCAGAGCAGTCCAGGAAAAGTGCAAAATTACAAAAATACCCCTGGATGCCTATACTGTACCAGTGGTGGATGGAGGTCATTTTGGTCATTATGGATAGGCCAAAAATGTTGGACATAGTATAAATATGATTATATAGAGTCAATATATGCCCTGAGGCAGTGTAAAGAGGTGTGAAATGACGATTTTCCCCTTAGGGTTAGTACAGCGCAGGAAAGGACACTAAGAGTATTTTAGTTATTTTTCAAGGAATGGATGGCAGATAAATATTCAATATATCATTTTCAATGATATGAGAAGCCTATATATTGATTTCCAAGACATAATACATATCCTGGTATATTATAAAAAAATTCAGAACAGAAAACAGTCCGGTTGTTGTGAAACTGCTCCGATCGGTATCGGATTAGACTAGAATTTTTCCAGATCCTTCTTGACATGGGCAGCACGTCACCTAAACCTCTTAGGTGTCCCATGAGCTGTCCCACATGATGTAATAATTATTCTTTTTAGAAAAAAGTAAAATCCAAGATTAAATGTGAGCCTTTAGATCAAATAGTAACCAAATCAATTTTGGCCATCCATTTCAACCCAAATTTCTCTATAAATACCCCCCTATTCAGAACACTTCGGCATTCATGGTGAACCATAGGGAAACTCTTGCAAAATTTCCATTCAACCAAGAAAGAAGCAACCAAAGTGAAGTAACAAGCAAGGTAATCATCTCCCTTGATCTTGAGCTTTGTTCTAGCAAGTTAGCTCATGGTTTTAAGGGTTTTCATGCTATATTTCCCTTATGGTTGTTGCTGGAAGTGCTGCTCATATGTGGTTAAAATATGAGTTTTATGTTATGGATAGTTTAGACAAGTTTAAACAAGCTAGAATCAAGTGGTATAAGCTTGTGAATTTAAGTATGTTTGGATTTAGGGTTTTGTGTTCTTGCTGGTACTGTACGTGGTACTGTTCATATGATGGAATTTCATGATTTTATGCTTCCAATGAGTTTAAAATGGAAAGTTGTGTGGGGATAAAGTAGGAGAACAAGTATTGGAAGCATTGGAATCAAAATGAGAATTTTTGGAAAACAAGAGCATGCATTTCGGTTTGGCACTGTAGCAATTGATATGTTTTGATTTTGGAAATTCTGATTTCATATTTGGATTCTACATGAAAAATTATATGGAAATGAACCATGAGAATTTATTTTGAAAAGATGGAAGTAGGAAACATAAAGTAGAGAAAGAAAGGGAGCTAGTGAAAACCTAGTCTTAGATTTGGTTTCAAGTTGAATTGTAACTTGATATTATTTTGTAATAGCTAGGTTTTGACATTTGTGAAGGAAGAAATTCATCCCAAGAAGGTCTTGACCAAGATAGCTAAGAAGTAGCAAGGATACCTAACTATAACTCATGTTTGTTTAATTGTTTTGCTTGCTTGTTGATTATGGTGTTTGGTTGAGCTTGAGCTTATGTCATCATGTTATGATGAAGTATGAATGATTGCAACTCCTTGCAAGTTATGTCATGACAATATGCATGTTAGAGTTTGCTTATGTACCATTATGAAGTAGCTCCCATCTCATGATAACATGTTAAGCATACAATTATCCATGCATGATATTATAGTTTGTGTAACTTGCTATTGGGATTTCCATGAAATCTCATTCCTTCCACATGCATAACTATGTTTTAGGTGTGGATCTTTTCAAGTGAGGAGATTAAATGTTGATGAATAAGTTTGTATAATAAGCTACATGACTTACATGACACTATGGGATGATATGCTAGTATGCATGGTGTATGTTTCTCTAGTCCTATTTTGAGGCCGTGGTGATTTGATAATGTTTTTGGCATCTAAATTAATGAGTTTTAATCTGAAACTTGGCCTCCTTAAATTTAAGACACAGAGATTTAAATGAACACCAAGAACGCCTCATTTGGATAAGTATCTGAATTGTTATGATTTTCCAAAGTTGGAAGTAAGATCTGGAATTGAGTAAAACGAGTGCTGAGAGGCAGTGACGGTTACACAAAGATTTCATATACCAAATGAACACGTTTTTCTATGAAATTTTATGAGCTTAAAGATAACGTCTAAATATTCAAATACATAGGTAACACAGTTCATTTGGATAAGTAACCAAAGAGAAATGAATTTTTGAACTTAAGCAAAGAAACTGGAACTTCCAGATTTTACCAAATGAACAGTGATTTTCAACGATTAAACTGATTTCATTGGGACAAGAAAACCTCATTTTCATATTTTTCCCTCAAAGATATGTGAAAGATCTTTCATTAGAAATTGGAACCATATTATTTCGATTTTTCTACAATTAATTATGAATTTTGAAAGTAGGATACATGTTCTGGAATTACCAAATGAACAGTAAAAGTGAACAGTCCCCGAGAGCAAATCTTTTGGAAATGGATGTTTTCAAAGCAAATGATCATGTAATTAGTTCCAATCACTTCTAATCAAGTATAATTGAGGTTAAAAGTAAGGATATGATATTTTGGTATCAGAGCAAAGGATTCTGGCTTAGGAAATGCTCTGATTACATTATTTATAGACTGAAACATAAGTAAAGATTTGCATAATTGACCCTAAGTTAATTATTGCAGGATAGCAATGACTGAGTCTAGAACATCAGAGACTACAGTAAACTAGGGGGACCCTAGACTCGCAGTCTATAGTTCTGATAGATCAGGGTGGAACTCAGAAGAGATAGATGCTTTCATACATGATCCGGAGTTTGGTCTTCCCCCAGTGATCAATATCCGGGATTCCAGTAGTGAATCAGAATTGGGCAGGTTAGATAATTCTTCGATGGGATCAAATGAGATGGATGAGGATGATGATGAAGAAGAGGAAATATCATATGAGGATATACCATCAGAAGATGATGAACTTGAGGAACCTAACCCAGCCCCACCCATGAATATTGTACTAGAAAAAGATTCAGGTCAGATAGATGATAAAGAAATGATAGACCCTCAAGAGGAACAATCTGATGTGGGTTACTCTTATGTTAGGGGTGCAACAGACCCTGTGCCTAGGAAGGCCAATAAGGTAGATGTTCCTAGACCGAGTCAGGTACCTAAACCAGTTGATATACCTGGACCCAGCCATACAGCTAATATACCTGCTCCTAGTCATGTAGCTGATATACCTGGACCTAGTCAGAGGCCAGACCCTACAGATATTCCAGGTCCAAGTAGAACCAAGAAGATAGTAGTACAGCTATACCTGGGTAACCATCAGATAATTAAGTTAATCACTGGGAAGGATATGGATGAAGAACATTTTAGGAGAGTTGTGGAACTCACAAAGCAGCTATATGGGATAGGAAGGATGTTGATTAGAGATATGGATCAAGACTATAGAGTTTACAAAGATTTCATAGCAAGAGTAAGGGAGGCCTATCAGGCATATGATCCAAATACTCTTACCCTTACTAATTGGGTTAACATCATGGATGATATTTTGCCTCTTACAGCAACATGGAGAGAAGGGTTAGATCAGTACTTTGAAGAGGAACCCTTTGAGGATATCCATGATTAGATCTACATGGTAGGGGAATTTATTAGGATCCATTATGAGAAAATATAGTGTAATAGCTGTATGTATGAATGTTGTTGTAATCTATGTACTTTTGACTAGTAATGACATAATACATGTATGTGTGTCTGTTATGAAGAGTTTATGTAATGATGTTAAACCTGTTGTATGCTATGTTTTGAATGAAATATAAAATATGTTAATTATAATATTCCTTTCCTATTTCCTATTACGATAGTAAAACAAAATGGTAAGAACCAGAAGAGCTAGTGCTTCGGGTGAATCCCAAAACGCTGGAGATATTAATCAGCTGATTCTAGAATGGCTGGAGCAGCAGCAGAAGCTAATAGAGGAAGTAAAACCTGCTCAAGCAAGGAGTGAGCAGGAAAGGGATGCTGCTATAGCAGCAGCTATAGCTAAAGCAGTGGAGAACCTCAGACACCCAGAGTCTGCAGGTACAGCTAATACAGAACCAGAGATGGTTCAACAGACAATAGAACTACCAAGACAGACAGGACAAACAGTAGATCCTACTGGTATTCAACAATGGATGACTAAGTTCTGTAAGCATAGTCCTCCGACATTTGAGGGAACGTTTGATGTACAGAAAGCGGAGGATTGGATTAGTAGATTAGAGAAGATCTTTAAGGTACTAGGTTGTCCGTCTGAGAGTAAAGCACAGATGGCAATCTACCAGTTAGAAAGGGATGCAGACAGATGGTGGAAGAACACAGAGTTAGTATTGCAGGCTGGACACGTTCCTATCACATAGGAAGTGTTCCTTGAACAGTTTTATGAGAAGTATTTTCCCCAATCTGTACAAGATGAACGAGAAGCAGAATTCCTTGTGCTAAGACAAGGAGAAAAAGAATCCTTTGACAAATACTTAGCAAAGTTCATCCGTCTTTCCCAGTATTCCACTTATCTACGACAGGTGGACGATGAGCGGTGGATGACGGAGAGGATGATCAGGGGATTGAATACTACTCTAAAAGATAAGATGACCCCTCAACAATACCATCAGTTCAATAAAGCAGTAGAGGCTTGCAGAATTATTGAGAATAGTCTGAATCACCGGATGCTGATGAGACCAATAAATAGAGAGATTGCTGCTCCTGAGAGACCTAACCAGAATAGAAATGCAGCCAGTGATAGTGGCTATAATAAGAAGAGGAAAAGGCAGTGGCAGCAGAACCAAAAGCCTAACAGAGGGAATTATAGGGGCAACCCAAATAATAGAGACCAGAGGTCTAGAGTATGCAACAAATGCGAGAAGAACCATGGAGATAGACCATGCTTGATGGGGCAGAATGTTTGTTACACATGTGGCCAGCCTGGACATTTTTCCAAAAATTGTCCCCAAGCAGTTAATGATCAAAGGCCACGCACTCAAGGGCGAGTGTTTGCAATGACAAGGGAAGAGGCACAGAGATCACCCAAGATGATCCAAGGTATCATCTATCTCAATAATCATGCTGTGATTGCTATGTTTGATTCGGGTGCAAGTCATTGCTTTGTTTCTTATGAATGTGCTAAATGTTTGGGCCTTACAATTAGCAAGCTGCATTATGCCATATGTTTCACAACCCCTACAAATGCTAAAGTAGTTACATCAGATGTCTGCCTAAATAGTGTCATTCGATATGAATGTTGTTGCACTACTCTTGACCTAATATGCATGCCATTCCATGAAATTGATGTCATAATTGGATTGAATTGGTTGTCTGCCAATAATGTAATGCTGGATTGTAAGAACAAAACTCTAGTTCTTTGTCCACAAGCCCCAAATGTGAATCCAGAAGTGAAACTGAATTTCCTGATTGAGGCTCAAGCGGATAGATGTTTACAAAAAGGATGTCAGGGATATATGGTCTTCTTTTCTATTCAAGCAGAAGTGGAACAAGGAATTGAAGCAATTCCAGTGGTCAAAGAATTTCCTGAAGTCTTTCTAAAGGATATTCAGGGATTGCCTCCAGAACGAGAAGTGGAGTTTGCAATTGACATCGTACCTGGAGCTGGACCAGTATCTAAAGCCCCATATCGTATGGCTCCCAATGAGATGATTGAACTTAAGAAGCAGATAGAGGAGCTATTAGAGAAGGGTTTCATCCGACCCAGTGTTTCTCCATGGGGTGCTCCAGTATTATTTGTCAAGAAGAAGGATGGCAGTCTCAGATTGTGCATTGACTATCGGGAGTTGAATAAGATTACTGTTAAGAATAAGTACCCTCTTCCCCGAATTGATGATTTGCTAGACCAGTTGGTTGGAGCAAGCTTATTCTCTAAGATTGATCTGAGATCAGGTTATAACCAACTCAGAATCAAAGCAGATGATATTTCAAAGACTGCATTTAGGACTCGATATGGTCATTTTGAATTTCTAGTGATGCCCTTTGGTCTAACAAATGCACCTGCAATTTTCATGGATTACATGAACAAAATCTTCAGGCCTTATCTAGATCAGTTTTTGGTAGTCTTCATTGATGATATCTTAGTGTACTCCAAATCGGCTGCAGAGCATGAAGAGCATTTGAGGATTGTTCTTAGTACTCTTAAAGAGAAACGACTTTATGCTAAGCTTAGTAAATGTGAGTTTTGGCTTCAAGAAGTCATATTTCTCGGTCATGACATATCCCATGAAGGGGTAGCTGTAGATTCTAGTAAAGTTGAAGCAGTGCTAAGTTGGGAACAGCCAAGGATAGTGACAGAGATCAGAAGTTTTCTGGGCTTAGCAGTGTATTATAGAAGATTTATTAAGGACTTTTCTCGAATTTCTCTACCGTTAACCAAGCTGACAAGAAAGAATCAGCAATTCAAGTGGGATGAGAAGTGTGAGGCCAGTTTTCATGAACTAAAGCAGAGATTAACCATGACTCCTGTGTTGATTATTCCAGACCCAACTCAGACTTATGTAGTCTACACTGATGCTAGCAAGCAGGGGTTGGGATGTGTGTTGATGCAACAAGGACGAGTGATAGCCTATGCCTCTCGACAGTTAAAGCCATATGAAGAGAATTATCCCACTCATGATCTGGAGCTTGCGGCGGTAGTTTATGCTCTCAAGATATGGAGGCACTACCTGTATGGAGCCACCATAGAACTGTACTGTGATCATAAAAGCCTGAAGTATCTGCAGGATCAGAAAGAATTAAACATGAGGCAACGGAGATGGATGGAATTTCTGAAGGATTATGATTTCCAGATCAAATACCATCCAGGAAAAGCTAATGTAGTGGCCGATGCCTTGAGCAGAAAGGTGGTGCAGGTTGCTAGTCTTATGATCAAAGAGCTAAAACTGATAGAAGATGTTCGAGATTGGAGTCCTTTGTATCAAATGTAGACAGCAGAAAGTTCTTATAGAGGAATGCAGATTAAAGCTTTCATAGAGGATGAGATAAAAGAAGCTCAAGAGCAAGATAGACTCGCTGAGATTTTTAAAGGTAAGCTGGAAAGAGGGGAAACTAAAAAATTTGATATGTCCCAAGATTGGTTACTACGATTTAGGGGATGACCATATATTCCCAATGCAATGGGATTGAGAGAAAAGATCTTAGAAGAGGCACATAAAAGCAAGTATACAGTACATCCAGGTATGACCAAGATGTACCATGATGTTAAAGGTTTATTTTGGTGGCCTGGATTGAAGAAAGATGTTGTAGATTATGTGTCCAAATGCTTGACATGTCAAAAGGTGAAAGTTGAGCACCAGAAGCCAGCAGGGAAATTACAACCATTAGAGATACCTGAGTGGAAATGGGACAGCATTGCCATGGATTTTGTTGAAGGATTACCCATGACTCCTACTAAGCATGATGCTATATGGGTGGTAATTGACCGATTAACAAAGTCAGCTCATTTCCTGGCAATCAATAAAAAGGATTCTCTTGAGAAGCTGGCGAAACTGTATGTAAAAGAGATTATTAGACTACATGGTATTCCCAGTAGTATCATATCTGACAGAGATCCGCGATTTACGTCGAATTTTTGGCGAGCTCTACATAAAGAAATGGACACTACTCTCAGATTTAGTACAGCTTACCATCCTTAAACAGATGGTCAGTCCGAGAGAACAATCCAGACGCTTGAGGATATGCTAAAAGCTTGTGTTTTAGATTTCAAAGGGAGTTGGGATGCCCATCTACCATTGATAGAGTTTGCCTATAACAACAGTTATCAGGCTAGCATACAGATGGCTCCATTTGAAGCACTTTATGGACGGAAGTGTAGATCTCCCTTGTGCTAGGTGGAGTTGAGCGAAAGGAGGATGTTTGGTCTTGATCTAGTAGACCAGACAGCAGTACAGATTGATAAGATCAGAAAAAGGCTATTAATAGCTCAAAGCAGACAGAAGAGTTATGCTGATGTTAGAAGGAAGCCGTTGGAGTTTGAAGAAGGAGAGCATATATTCCTTAAGTTGACTCTAACGACAGGAGCTGGACGATCAATCAAAGTGAAGAAGCTGCATTCTAGATACATTGGGCCATTTCAGATCCTCTCAAGAGTAGGATCAGTGGCTTATAAATTAGCTCTTCCTCCACATCTCAGCAAGATTCATGATGTATTCCATGTTTCCCAGTTAAAGAAGTATGTTCCAGATCCATCACATGTGATTGAGTAGGATGATATTGCACTGCGAGATGACCTGACTTATGAAGTTGGACCAGTACAGATAGTAGATAGAAAGGTCAAGCAGTTGCGAAATAAGCAGATCCCTCTAGTTAAGGTGGTATGGAAGGGATTAACAGAGAATGAAGCTACCTGGGAAGAAGAGGAAAGGATGAGAGAAATATACCCTGAACTATTTCCTTAATGTATATGTAATGTAAATTTCGAGGACAAAATTTATTTTAAGGGGGAGAGAAATGTCATATCCCCAATTTTTTGACCTGATATACATGTACAGTTTATCTGCAATGGATATAAGATTCTTGGAATAAACTGTATTAGATTGTGAAAGGAAAGGGAAGGATTAATAACTAAGGAAAGAATAGGGACCAAAATGAAAATTTAAAAGTTTGAAGGTGAAAAGTGAAAGTAGAAGAAAAAGGAGGGACCTAAATGCAATTAATGAAAAATTCAGGGACTAAAGTGCAATTATTCAAAAGTTAAGGGACCTAAATGTAAATATGGAAAAGTTGAGCCAAAACAGGCTAAAAATGCCCGGAATCAGATTAGACCCAAATTTTACCAGTAGATAGACAAAAATATTCCGGTCAGTTTAACGCAACACAGAATTTTGATTTGAGGTCCCGATTAATTGATATAAATTCCTGAAGTCAGAAGGAATTATTGCAGTATTTTTGAGATCTCATAATTAGATGAGACTTTATAGAAAATTCATATATTTAATTTATGAATTTATAAAATTGACAGAATCAGAAAAGGAATCCTGTAGAAGCCATACGGGATTTTACAGTGAAATAAAATACCCGATAAATATGATCGGGAGAGTAGTACAGTGAATTGGGCCATAAAGGCAATATAGGAAATAAGGCCCAAATGACACCATCATGAGCCCATTAAGGTGACTGGACAGTTATATGGGCTACAGGCCAGAGCAGTCCAGGAAAAGTGCAAAATTATGAAAATACCCCTGGATGCCTATACTGTACCAGTGGTGGATGGAGGTCATTTTGGTCATTATGGATAGGCCAAAAATGTGGGACATAGTATAAATATGATTATATAGAGTCAATATATGCCCTGAGGCAGTGTAAAGAGGTGTGAAATGACGATTTTGCCTTTAGGGTTAGTACAGCGCAGGAAAGGACATTAAGAGTATTTTGGTTATTTTTCAAGGAATGGATGGCAGATAAATATTCAATATATCATTTTTAATGATATGAGAAGCCTATATATTGATTTCCAGGACATAATACATATCCTGGTATATTATAAAAAAAATTCAGAATAGAAAACAGTCCGGTTGTTGTGAAACTGCTTCGATCGGTACCGGATTGGACTGGAATTTTTCCAGAACCTTCTTGACATGGGCAGCACGCCACCTAGCCCTCTTAGGTGTCCCATGAGCTGTCCCACATGATGTAATAATTATTCTTTTTAGAAAAAGTAAAATCCAAGATTAATTGTGAGCCTTTAGATCAAATAGTAACCAAATCAATCTTGGCCATCCATTTCAACCCAAATTTCTCTATAAATACCCCTATTCAAAACACTTCGGCATGCATGGTGAACCATAGGGAAACTCTTACAAAATTTCCATTCAACCAAGAAAGAAGCAACCAAAGTGAAGTAACAAGCAAGGTAATCATCTCCCTTGATCTTGAGCTTTGTTCTAGCAAGTTAGCTCATGGGTTTAAGGGTTTTCATGCTATATTTCCCTTATGGTTGCTGCTGGAAGTGCTGCTCATATGTGGTTAAAATATGAGTTTTATGTTATGGATAGTTTAGACAAGTTTAAACAAGCTAGAATCAAGTGGTATAAGCTTGTGAATTCAAGTATGTTTGGATTTAGGGTTTTGTGTTCTTGCTGGTACTGTACATGATACTGTTCATATGATGGAATTTCATGATTTTATGCTTCCAATGAGTTTAAAATGGAAAGTTGTGTGGGGATAAAGTAGGAGAACAAGTATTGGAAGCATTGGAATCAAAATGAGAATTTTTGGAAAACAAGAGCATGCATTTCGGTTTGGCACTGTAGCAATTGATATGTTTTGATTTTGGAAATTCTGATTTCATATTTGGATTCTACATGAAAAATTATATGGAAATGAACCATGAGAATTTATTTTGAAAAGATGGAAGTAGGAAACATAAAGTAGAGAAAGAAAGGGAGCTAGTGAAAACCTAGTCTTAGATTTGGTTTCAAGTTGAATTGTAACTTGATATTATTTTGTAATGGCTAGGTTTTGACATTTGTGAAGGAAGGAAATCATCCCAAGAAGGTCTTGACCAAGATAGCTAAGAGGTAGCAAGGATACCTAACTATAACTCATGTTTGTTTAATTGTTTTGCTTGCTTGTTAATTATGGTGTTTGGTTGAGCTTGAGCTTATGTCATCATGTTATGATGAAGTATGAATGATTGCAACTCCTTGCAAGTTATGTCATGACAATATGCATGTTAGAGTTTGCTTATGTACCATTATGAAGTAGCTTCCATCTCATGATAACATGTTAAGCATACAATTATCCATGCATGATATTATAGTTTGTGTAACTTGCTATTGGGATTTCCATGAAATCTCATTCCTTCCACATGCATAACTATGTTTTAGGTGCTGGATCTTTTCAAGGGAGGAGAGTAAATGTTGATGAATAAGTTTGTATAGTAAGCTACATGACTTACATGACACTATGGGATGATATGCTAGTATGCATGGTGTATGTTTCTCTAGTCCTGTTTTGATGCCGTGGTGATTTGACAATGTTTTTGGCATCTAAATCAACGAGTTTTAATCTGAAACTTGGCCTGCTTAAATTTAAGACACAGAGCTTTAAATGAAAACCAAGAACGCCTCATTTGGATAAGTATCTGAATTGTTATGATTTTCCAAAGTTGAAAGTAAGATCTGGAATTGAGTAAAACGAGTGCTGAGAGGCAGTGACGGTTACACAAAGATTTCATATACCAAATGAACGCGTTTTTCTACGAAATTTTATGAGCTTAAAGATAACGTCTAAAGCTTCAAATCCATAGGTAACACAGTTCATTTGGATAAGTAACCAAAGAGAAATGAATTTTTGAAGTTAAGCAAAGAAACTGGAACTTCCAGATTTTACCAAATGAACAGTGATTTTCAACAATTAAACTGATTTCATTGGGACAAGAAAACCTCAGTTTAATATTTTTTCCTCAAAGATATGTGAAAGAGATTTCATTAGAAATTGGAAACATGTTATTTAGATTTTTCTACAATTAATTATGAATTTTCAAAGTAGGATACATGTTTTGGAATTACTAAATTAACAGTAAAAGTGAACAGTACCCGAGAGCAAATCTTTTGGAAATGGATGTTTTCAAAGCAAATGATCATGTAATTGGTTCCAATCACTTCTAATCAAGTATAATTGAGGTTAAAAGTAAGGATATGACAAATTTCAATGATCTAATGATTCCATAAAATTTATATGGTGATTTTGTGTAGGATTAGATAGATTTTGAACCTTGGAATCAATGGAATTGAAAGTTATAATTTTTAAGTCTTCCTTGTACTATTCATACCCATGAATAGTGATTGAAATTTCATAATTTTGATACTTCTAATGATTTTAAAATGGAAAATTGTGCAGAATAAAGTAGAGAAACAAGTATTGGAAGCATTGGAATCAAAATGAGAATTTTTGAAATAAAATAAAAAGTTATGCAATTCTTTCTAGAATAGTGAGAAACTCCTAGAATTTGGGAATTCTGAGTTCATAAATGGATTTAGAATGCCAAATTGTGTTGGATAAAGTTAAGACATCAATTGATTCAAAAATACCAAGCTAATTAACAAAGATTAAAGAAAGTTACTTTAGTAGATAAAATTCAATGTTCAAGGAAGATGGATTATAATGAACTAATGGTAATGTAATGTTAGGATTTGGTTTGTGTGCTCAAGAGGGCAGTAACACATCAAGAAGAAGTAGGAAGCAAGAGGTAAAGGAAAATGATATGGAAAGCAAGGAGTATGAGGTAGTGAACTTACTTACTTGTATGCTATGTTGATTAGATGTTTACTTACTTTGATTATGTGAAGCATATATGATTAAGTGATGTTCTGTTTCTTTTTATGTTATAGCCATATATTATAATTAAGGGATATGGAAGCATGTAAGTTATTATTATGTAAGCATGATTATTAAGTGCACACATATTAACATGAAGCATATAGTTGCATACATTGTATGGTTTCCATTTGCTACTGAGATTTCCCCCGAAATCTCACCCCTCCATGTAATCACCATATTTGATATTTCACATGACAAGGAAGATGAAGAGGAATGAAGAAGAAATATGAATTAGTTGTATGATATATGTGTACATGAATGTAAAGATAGTTGATGAAATTTGTCACTCGTGAGGAGGCAGTGATATATGAGATGTAATTAAAAATAGTAAACATTGGAATAAATATATAAAATTTTACTAAACTTTATTTAACATGTTAAGCTTCATTTTGACACCAAGAATCACTTATTCTGAAGTTAGTACAAAGAGAATGAATTTTTCAAGATTGGGGACTAGAAACTATTTTCTAAAATTTTTGACCAAATGAACAGTAATATATGACGATTAAACTATACTAATTTACTTATCACTGGATCTGAGACTTATTTTTCTATTAAACTACATTATGTTATCTTCAAGTAGCCTTTGAACCACTTTATTTCTATGTTTCTATAATTAATTATAATTTTTTTTAATTTGTCATTTAATATGTATTTACCATATAAACAGTACTCATTAAAAGTGAAATTCTATATTTTGTAATTGAACTTCAATGAATATTTAAGTGGTTCAAAATTCTACTAAATGGTCATTCAGACGTACGAAAGTAAGATGTTACACATAACTTGTTCTGATATGTTTTGATCATCAAGCTTATAATCTTATAATTTGTGGAATTGCTTTGATATGCTAAATATTTTCAATAAGCCTATGATATTTGATATGATAAAAGATAATCCTATATTTTTAATCTATATTGATTAAATTATCTTTTGAATATATGTTTCCAATTATGCTACAAAATATTGTAAAGATCATAGAAGTCTTTAAAGTTTGTTTAAAGAGATGTTCTTCAATATTTATCAATAAGCTATTCAAAGAGCATATTTATCAAATAACTCTTCAATAAATAACATATTGTGTTATATATAGATAAAGTCTGAAAGAATATATTTTGAAAGAATATTTTTCAAAGAGTTTTTAGATAAGGACATTTATCAAAGAACTATTCTATAAATTATGAACTATCTCTTTACAATTTATTGAAGATTTATCAAAGTCCTTTTTCGATAAGGCTCATTATCGAAGAATTGCTCGATAAGCTTTTACTTGTTTCACATACAATTCTTTAGCAAATTACCAAAAACCTTTTCGATAAGGGTATTCTTTGATAAGTTAAGTGATTTTGTGTAAAGTGTTTTAAACCGGACTTTATCAGAGATCTTGATCTTTAATTCTAAATCAGTTGAAAACATTTGCTTTATGCTTACATCGATTACATAACTTTACTAAATCATCTTTCAAGATCATTTACAGGCTAAATAAAGAGATCAACTAAAGAACCAAAAGGATTAAATTGTCCACGTCAGCAAATAATGACTATATTTGATAACATTTAATAATAGCTATCTCAATGGCTACTTCAACGAATTTATGAAGAACTAAATATAAAAGAATAAGCCAAATGAGCAAGGAAAGAAGTTGAGACTTAACAAGAGAAGCTTACAATGCCTTATGATCATATTCAAATGACAGTTTCTGTTTTACTCTATTTCTCATCTTTGATTCAGAGCATATCATATTCTTGTAAAGAAAGAGAAACTTAGAATTTGTGAGCTTAAGTGTTTATCACAATTTCTCTACTAAGAGAGTTTCATCTATATGAATTTTTTTCTAAATTACCCAAAAGGATTCTTAAGTGGATTACAACATTACAGGTGTAAGGCAGAGTGAGAGTGATTCTCACATACTCTACACCTTACTAGTTGTAAGAGGGAGTGAAAGCAAATTCTCAAGTGAATGTATTGAGGCACTAAGAGCCTATGGAATCTTAGAAATAGTGGAACACTTAAGGAGCTATCTGGGGAGTAGATGTAGGCTAAGTGAATTAGGCCGAATGTTGTATCCTTATTTTTAACCCCAATTATACTCAATTGGAAGTCATTTGAACCAATTACATAACCTTTTGCTTTAGAAACATGCATTTCCAAAATATTTCTTCTCGGGTACTGTTCATAGTTACTGTTCATTTGGTAATCTAAAACATATACCTAACTTTGAAAATTCATAATTTAATCTAGAAAAAATGAAATAGGGTGGTTCTAATTTCTAATGAAATCTCTTTCATTTAAATTTGAAGGAAAAATGTAAAACTGAGGTTTTATTGTCCAAATAAAATTAGTTTATTCATTGAAAAATATTGTTCATTTGGTAAATCTGGAAGTTCCAGTTTCTTTGCTTTAATTTCAAAAATTCATTTTTCTTTGGTTACCTATCCAAATGAAACATGTTACCTATGGATTTAAAGCTCCAGATGTTTTCTTTAAGCCCATAAATTTCATAGAAAAACTCGTTCATTTACTATATTAAATTAACATTGGAATGTCACTGCCTCCAATTGCTCACTTTATCTCAATTCCAGGTTTTATTTCTAACTTAGAAAAATCATGGTAAATCAAATACTTAACCAATTGAGGCATTCTTAGTTTTCATTTAAATCTCTATATCTTATCTATTATCATACAAAATTTCAAGTTCAAACTCGTTGCTTAAGGCATCATAAACATCGTCATAAAGCTACGGCCTTAGAATACAACCATATGATAGTACACTATACATCCCATCATATCCTTCCATAGTGTCAAGTAACCAATATGACTTATTATACAAGTTCAACCATCTATATTTACCCATTTTCCTTGAGATGTTCTAGTGCCTATAACATGGTTATGCATATGGAAAGAATGAGATTTCATAAAAATCTCAATAGAAAGTCATACAAACTATAATATCATGCATGATTAATTAGATGGTTAATATGTTATCATGAGATGGGAGCTACTTCATAATAATACATAAGCAAACTCTAACATGCATATTGTCATGATATTAGTTGCAAGGAGTTGTAATCATTCATACTTCAAACTTCATCATCATGATGGCATAATCTTAAGCTCAACCAAACATCATAACTAACAAGCAAGCATACAATCAAACAAACATGAAAGTATAGTTAGGTATTCTTGCTACCTCTTAAGCTATCCTTGACAAAGTCTTCTTGAGATGGTTTCCTTCCCTCACAAATGTCAAAACCTAGCCATTACAAAGTAACATCAAGTTACAACTCAACTTGAAAACAATTCCAAGACTAGATTTTCACTAACTTCTATTCTTTTCCCATTTTATGTTCCATACTTCCATCTTTCTAAAATAAATTCTCATGGTTAATTTCCACACAATTTTTCATTTAGAATCCAAATATGAAACAAGAATTTCTAAAATCAAAACATACCCTTGGTTGTTGTACAAAACTGAAGTGTCACTATGTTTTTCTAAAAATTCACATTTTGATTCCAATGCATCCAATACTTGTTTCCCTACCTTATCCCCACACAATTTTCCATTTTAAACTCATTGGAAGTATCAAAATCATGAAATTCCAACATATGAATAGTATTTCATATAGTAGCAGCCAATAACACAAAACTCTAACTACATGCATACTTGAATTTCCAAGCCTATACCACTTGATTCTAGCTTGTTTAAGCTTGTCTAAACTATACATAATATAAAACTCATATTCTTATCACATGTGGATAGCACTTCCAGTGCCTTAAGGGAAATATGTCACAAAAACTCCTTAAAACCAAGAGCCAAGTTGCTAGATTCAATTCTAAGAACAAAGGAGCTAGTTACCTTACTTGTTGCTCCAAGTTGTGTGCTTCTTTCTTGTTCAAAGAAAATTTTGGCAAAGGTTCCCTAAGGTGCTCATAGATGCTGAATCAAGTATAATTTGAGGGGGTATTTATAGGCAAATTTGGGTGAAAATGAAAGGCCAAGATTAGTTTGGTTACTATTTGATCTAATGGTCCATATTGCACCTTTAATCAAGCTTACCCTAGAAGCCTTGTAATGACGCCATGCATGACCTCATTTAGGGTTGTGTTTGGTTGGAAAAAGGTAGATATACTGATAGGAAAAAGTCTAGTCCAGTCCGATACTGATCTGAGTAATTTCACAAAACCGAGACTGTTTTATGTTCCTAATTTTTATAATATTACAGAATGTGTATTCTGTCATGAAAATTAGTGTCTAAGTTTTTCCTACCATTGACATTGTTAGACTGAGTATTTATCTACCAACCATGCTTTGGGAAATGACCAATGTTGCACTTTCTTGTACTATATTAACCTTAAGGGCATAATTGTCATTTCACACCTCTTTATGCTTCATTAGAGTATATAATGGCTCTAAATAAGCATCTTTATACTTGCTTGCACATTTTTAGCCAGTCTAGAATGACCAAAATACCATCCATCTATCTCCGGTACAATCTGGCTACACAGGGGCATTTCTATAATTTCACACTTTTCCAATGTTGCTCTGAACTCTGGCCCACTTAACTATCCAACCACTTTATTTGGCCTCTTGGGATGCCATTTAGGCCTTAATATTGGTCCATTACCTTTATGGCATAAATCCTAAGGAACCTCTCCCGACAGTATTTGTCGGGTATTTTATTACACAGTAAAATCCCGTAAGAATTCTACAAGATTCCTTTTCCGACTCTGTCAATTTTATAAATTTTTATATTAAATATAGGAATTTAATATAAAGTTTCATCTAATTCTGATATATAAAAAATACTGTAATAATTCTTTCTAACTTCAAGAATTCATATCAATTAATCATGCCTCAAATCGAAATTCTATGATGCGTTAAATTGATCAAAATAATTTTGTCTAACTACTAGTAAAATTTGGGACTAAACTGCTTCCAGGCAATTTTTTATCTTTTTTGGTTCAACTTTCTCATAATTACATTTTTCCCTTAACTTTTGGTTAATTACATTTAGGTCCCTAAAGTTTTCATAATTACACCTTTTGGCCCAACTTTTATTTCTACTTTTATTTCTACTTTTATTTTTGACCTTCAACCTTTTCTAATTTTCATTTAGGTCTCTGAACTTTCCGTAGCTACCAATCCCTCTCTTTCCTTCCTCAATTTGATACAATTTATTTCAAGCATCTCATGTTTATTACATATAAACTGTAAATATACATCAGATAAGAAAATTAGGGATATGACACTGAATCAGTATAAATCATCGTATCCAATATTTCTCCTACAACTTTAGTGATATCACTTTAAACCTACTCTTTAAATTCATTCAAATATCTTTAGAGTTTTTAAAACTTTTAAAATCACCAAATTCACCCCTCTTGGGTGAAACAACTATTCTAACATTTGGTATTAGAGCTATATCACTTATTTAAAGGATCTAATGATCTCAAGTACAAAGATAATTGGTGTTTTTTTATTGTGAAAAGCTTTCTAAAGGTTTTGATATCACTATTCCTCCTGTTTTAAAAAATTGTAAATTTTTATATTGGAAAGATTGAATGACTATATTTTTTAAATCTTTTAATTTTGATATGAGGAAAATTCTTTTAAATGATTTTGATATTAAACCAAGAAAACATTTTAATGAAATTAAAAAAATTATTTTCCTTGATTTTTAGAGGAATGAAAATTTTATACAATGATTTATCTGAAAAACACTGTTAGAAAATCAAATTTTGTTCTAATGTCATAGACATTTTTAAAACTTTTGATTATATTTATTCCTCTGATGATCATATTGCAATTAATGTTGAATGTGGCAAATTTACACATGATGAACAAATGAGAAATGATGTGGAAACAGTAAAAATCATAGAATATCTTCATAAAATGATCAACACAGAGAAAAAAGAAGATAATTTAGAAGAGCTCAGTGAATATAAATATGTTCAATCATCACTTAGAGCTCAAAATACTTCAATGGTAAATTATCTCAATCCCTCATGTGAATTTATGAAAAATGATTTTAAAATTTTTCATGATTTTGAACCAATAATTGATTCTGTTTTGAAAAGAAAAAGTTTATATTTTAAATCTGATTAATCACAAAGAAAAAAATTCACAATGATTATAGATTGCTTCTACCAACACAATATCTGCAGACATGATCGTAAAGCATATTATTCCATTATCTATAATTATTATGGTAAACAAGGCCATATTTCTCACATATGCTATAATAGATGGAATTTTAATGTGAGAAATAAGATTTGGGTTATTAAAGGACAAGTAAGGTCTAATACTAACATTCAATGACCCAAATATAAATAGGTACCAAAACATCCCAATTCTCTGATCTTGCAGGATATTTTCAACAATAGATGAATTGGGCCAAAGTCAAAAAAAGTGTCTAAGAGAGTTATTCAAACAAATAGGAAGAAAACTTATAGCACCCATTAGTGGAGCTACAAAAAACATACATAAAGGCAATAGAGACAAAGAGCATCTCGTATCCCAAAGGACTATCACATAATACCACTTAACTACTCTGATGAAAATAGGAGAGATTGGATTTCTGAATCACCAAGAAGATTAAAAGTTTTCAAAGCAAGAAATCCAAAGTTTGAAAATTAGAAAAGAGATGTATAAGGGAAAATGCTCAAGAGAAAGAAGCTTCCAAGAGTTTCTCATGTACCAATGAAAGCTACATCACTAAGGAGGACTCATGGAATAACCATTCTTGCTACTTCCAAGGCCAATTATAAGAAGTAATAGAGGAAAGCTCAAGAAGTACGTTCTACCTCAAGGATGGACTATCATACTATACAGTTCAATTATTTTGAGGAGAACAAAAGATGAAGAAGAAGGATCTCTCAAGTTTCAAAGTTTATATCAGCTAAGAGACCATTGCAAGCACAATAAATCAAAGATGTAATGGATAAGCAATCCTTCTTCCACAAAAGCTTAAATTTTGGTGCTGAAATAAAGATCAATGTTTATCCACTAGAATCAAGCTAGCTACCACTAGGACAAGAGGAAACACAGTGAAATCTAATCCTTATCTTGTTACTATGATTAATTAAATTTTGGATTAGATTAATGAATATTTGTTTTTTGGTGCTTGTTTAAATCCTTCAGCATTCAATATTCAAAATATATGCTCTCATATTTCTAAATAGATTATAAACTAAATTGTGCTTATTTATGATTTTGAAATATTGATTTGATTTATAAATAGGTATATTCATATTTTTAAAGATAAAAATAATTTTCAAACCTTTGCAACAAACTTTTTAGTTGCATACAAATGACTTTGAAGATGTTTGGTTTTGAAATATGAAGACATCAATGTTGGAGATCAATAAAGTTAAATAGAAATTTCAAATTCCTCATAATCCACTACAGAATCATTTCCTATAAGCTATTAATTGCTTGAATTCTTTATCCTTCAAAGATCTAATCATTTACTTGAAGTTCAAGCCTATCCATTAAGTAATAGAAATATTCCAGAACATTAAAGCCTTATGCTTAAAAGTGTTTATCTACTAGAATATATTTGTTACTTTGGCCATTTAGACTAAAGAGTTAATGTGTTTCATTATTCAACCATCAGTTGTAAAGTGATCAAGAGTCTTTGAATTCTCATAATGATGCTTCTTCAGTCAACATTCTATCCTATATGACTTTTGCTCCTAGAAAATTCCCAAACATGTTAACATTGTTCAACAAGCAATCTTACAAGATATTTCTCTCTAATATGATGACCTTCAATGTTTTCATAAGATTACATTTTTTTAAGGACCATATTTTGAAAAATCATATTGAAATTGCATATCTTTCAAAATGAAACCCTATTTTTCAAGATAGATTCATTTTAAAGAAATAAGAGATTTGTATTTATACTTTACAAGCTACTCATCAGCATTAATTGAGAATTGATAGGCTTTGATTATGAGTTACTACTTCATCTTAGATATAGAGATTATTCCTCAATGGACTATACTAAATATTCCCTAAGAAAGAAAGAAACTCTACATTTATGACAGGAAAATAAAGAAAGATCTCAATGGACTACATTGTAAATACGTCAAACTTGAGATTAGATGACTGGAGTTACAAAGCTAAATTGGCAAGAAGCTTAAAGGATCAATATTCATGCCAATACAAAAGAAGATGCTCAAGAGAGGGAGGCAAAGAATTCCAAAGATCAATTGATCAGATGCCAAAACAAAATGAGCTTTCTAAACTCTCTCTTTATTTTTGAAGAATATATATTTGAGCTACTTAATCATGATATTTTCATGTTGAATGTGTTTATATGCTTTTAATGAATCATATTTTAAAAGATATTGTTTTTGAAAGATTCATGTTTTTAACTTTCAAAAATCACGATCTTATCGATAAAAGCTTCGAATAAACTTATGAAAAAAATATGTTTTGATAAATTGAATCTTTTCAAAAATCTATTAGATAAAGTCATGTATCGAATATGTATTTGATAAGAATGTATTGTTTTAAAAATTCTGCAAAATATTTTGTATTCTTTCTCATCGATAAATTCTTAGAAAAGACTATTTTTTCAAATTTTATTAAAAAAATTTGTGAAAAAGATTTTACATTTATTGAGCAACTTATTGATAAGGCTACTTATCAAGAAACTATTCGATAAATGAAGTATTTTTAGAAAAATAACTTAATTTTTTTATCGAATAACAATTTGATAAAGATACTCTTTAAAGGATTCTTCGATAAATCTCGTTTGATTTGTGAAAAATGTTATTATTTGTCAAACATCTATTCAATATATGGTTTATTGAATAGCTATTCGATAATTTCTTATCATTATTCAAAGATTTATCGCTAAACACTTCGAATAAGGTACTTATCGAAGAACTTATTGATAAATTATCTATTATTTAGGGAAATATGAGCATTACTGTTCAGTTTATTGAATCTCTTCTCAAAAAATCACTCATTCCCTCTTAACCAAGTAACTCGAGTCTACTCACAAATGTTCATAATATTAATTGAACTATCAAAAAATAGATCCCCTAACGTTTCCAATCCAATTACTCTCAAAGAATCCAAAATTACTCAACCTTCTCTATCACAATTCTCGTCATTTTCCCTCTTCATCATCTTTCAGCATTCTAAAAATGGCAAGGATAAAGGTCCGTGAGGTCAGTTTGAAAAAGTAAAAAGGAAAGCAAAAGTCTAGTTCTTCAAGTTCCATATACAAGCCAAAAGTAAGAAAAGATGAGAACCCTCCAAGAGATCAAATTCATACAGCTCTAGTAGCTCAAGGTCATGTTCCTATACAAGAACACCTAGCCTAGTAAGACAAAGTACACGACAAGCTTAGAAAAGAAAAAGGCATCTATTTTCTATTGTATCTGAGGAAACTGGATCAATATACACTGAATCATACATCAATATAACTCAGGTTATTCACACTGCTATAAATATGGGTTATTCTCTAACCTTTCTTCTTGATTCATCTAGTAAAAGGAGACAATATACCCCAAAACTATCTCCCATTTCACCTTCTTTTATGCCTACCCTGTCTATTCATACATCATCAACATTACTTACTAGAAGCTTAGACAAAGGAGTAGATAAACTAAAATATAAGGCTGATTATGAGAATTTGTTAAGCCTTAACTCATCATATTGTCCCGAAGTGGTACGGAGGTTCTTTTGCAATATGAAAGTTGAGGAAACCAATGAAGAAAATGAAGTGATGTCTAGCTATCTTGCCACTCAACTAAGGGGAAGAGAAATCAAATTAGATTATAAGATTATTAATTTCTTGCTAAAAATAACAGAGTATGATAAAATTTTTGAATTGTCCATGAAAGATATTTGTAAAATTCTTATGCTTGACAATAACTTCTCTGGGGACGTAAAGTTTGTTCTAAAGGAAATATGTGATTATTATAGGATAATTCACTATATATACTCAAGAAAGCATGGTGAATAAATATGGAAGCTTTACTTATATGACTGAAGAGGATTATGCATTATTAGTAAGGATTTTTAACGGTGAAAAGATTAATATAGGGGATATGATATATAGTGAATTGAGAAACTTTTATTTCTCAAAGTCTAGAATCACCCATCTTCCCTATCCTCAGCTAATTTCTTTCTTCCTGAACTATAATAATATCAATTATTTGGAGAAGGGTAAAAAAGGAAATCAAGATCCCTAGATTTGGAGCTAAACAGATCTATAGGTTGAGGATCTCACTTCCATTGATTGCTAGAGAAAAAGAACTCAGAAAGGAAAGTAACATGTCACACCTTACTTTTGTACATCATAGGGACCATTTGGTATCATTTAGAACTACTTAAACATCTATTGAAGTTCAATTACAAAATATGGAATTTATAAGCTTCACAGGTACTGTTCATATGGTAGTTCCAGATTAAGTGACGAACTTTAAAAAATCATAATTAATTCTAGAAAACTCAAAATAAAGTGGTTCAAAAGGCTACTCAAAGTAGCATATTGAAATTAAAAGGAAAAATATGTCTCAAATCAAATGATCATCTAATCAGTATAGTTTAATCCCAATGCACTTCCCATTATTTTCCTATACTAATATCCTTAAATTATGCTAATTTTTAGATAAATTATATAGAGCTATTTTAATTATTCTAATGTTTTTATAAATTAATTCTAATATAAAATGAATTTTTTATAAACTCTCATAATTTTTTGAGACTCATAAGTCTTAATAAAAATTCATACATTTTATTTAAATCCTTTATCAGTGTAATTTTTCATCTTAAATTCTCTAATTAATTCTACATCACTCCTTTTTAGTTCTATTAATTTCATAAATTCTTATATTAATTATAAGAATTTACTACAATTTCATATGTTTATGAGGTTTAAAAGATACTGTACTAATCTCTAAACTTCAGAGATTAATATCAAGTTATCGGGACCTTAAATCAAAATTTTGAAAGATATGCCTAACCCAATTTTTATTCTCTATCTAGTGATAAAATTTGGCACCATAACATTTATGGGCAATTTTGGGCTTTTTTTGGCTCAACTTTTCATAATTATCATTTTCCCCTAAATTTGGCAAAATTGCCCTTTAGCCCCTGAATTTGCCAAATTACACTTTAGTCCCTTTTCTACCAAATTTGAAACTCCAATTTAGTACATGTCACCTCAAACTGCATCTAGGTCCATGAACTTTTCACTATTTGCAATTTAGTCCACAGACATTCACTATTTACAGTTAGTCCCTAAACTTTCCTTAATTGCAATTTAGTTCCTTTAACTTAAAAACTTTATATCTTCTCTCTTTCTTTGACTTTAAACTTATCTAACCATTATCTTTATTTTAGTTTATCGTCACAATCCCTTCCAAACCTCTTTCCTTTATCAGTCTTATACAGATAGGGAAAAATGAGATGTGATATTTTCACCCCTTAAAAATAAAGTTCATCCTCAAAATTTAATTCATACCTTAGTCAAACAATCTTGGATATGTCTCCTCTTTATATCCTCAATATGTCTCCTCTTTATATCCTCTCCTACTTTATGACTAAGGATTAGGGTATCTTTAGGAATTGTATCTCCAATCTTGACATCTGGCATAGTGCTTTCATGATCTATAGGATTTTATATCTTATTCGTGTTGCTATACTCCCTTTTATCATAGTCGACTCAATCAGAGTTAAAGTCTACTTCTATCTATTACTTATTTACTTTTTATGCATCTATTTGTTTATGGACAACTCATTATACTAGACTTGCGAGTAGTATCCACTCTGTTCATACATAATCTTCCATAAATTTAATGTAATTCTGAAGTCTCTATTATACATCATACTTCTAATTTTATATCTCTTATTACGCATCTTTTATTGCATATTGTGTATTTTTCATTACGCATTGTAAATATTTCATTACACTTTTCTTTCCCTATTCTGGAATACTCTTTGGCTTATAGCTTTGCAGGCTTATGGGAGGATCTTGCTCTTAAGCATTTCTAACCTCCTTCTGATATAAAACTGTAACTTGAATATTTTCTTTTAGATCTTCTATACTTAGATCTAACATAAGGGTTCTGGTCCCTTACCTTTTCTAACTCATTTTAACTTTTCTTAACATTTCTATTTATCCGTCTGTATCTTTCCTTTCTTTACAGTTCCTCTTCTTACAACTGATATAAGGAAATACTTGTAATCTAACTATCTCTTTCTTTCTTTCTTTACTGTTCCTTTACTTGTAACTGGTACAAAGGATACTGGAGTCCCTTATTTTCTCTATGAAGCACTTATACTATCCTTTCTTTCTTTTATTAGGCTAACTAGCAATATTCTTTCTCATTGTTCTAGAATATCTTTCTGACTTTGTGACTCAACAATGTGCTTCCTAGTAGGTTAGCCATCTTTATACTTTTCTAGTATGAGCACTTTTTATTAAACGTCCTGCTAGGTTAGGGCTAGGCTACTATTCATATGGCTTTGACCCCTAACTTAACATTGCCTTAGACCTTATTCTTTGGGTTTTTCTGGCCTTTTAATCGCTTTATCCTCATCTGGAAGATATATCTACTCATAATTGTCTATGCTTAAGACATATAGGGTTATCTCTTCTGTTCATTAGGCATACTCCTACAATCTTTTGAATACCAATACTCAGGTTTATACTTGGACTCTGCCTTAGTTCAAGAGAAATTGAGTTTAGTCTAATGGCTACCTGGAAACATTATGGATACTCTCTCTGTATGTGTTAGTTAATACCTTGTCCTTAGTAAATGTCATATTAGAAAGATATCAAGTTTTCCTATTCCTTTTCTTCATTATTCTCATTATCCTATCCTTAAGCTAGGCTGTTTCACAACTCAAAATCACCTGTTGTCATCCTAATCCTTTTCAGGAATTATTGGATTATGGGATAATACTCTCTTGTGAATCATATTAGGATCAACTGCAATTCTTCTGCAAGACTTCAACCAATGAATTAGGTTACAAGGTTAGCTACTCCCTATTATTGATAACTCATGAGATAATTCTCCATCACTATGTTCCGTAGCCCATCTTACTTACCAAGACTTCACTTAATCTCTCTTTTACTCAAGAGTACTTCTCTGCTTTCTTACTTTACCATGCTTACCATAGGCTATTGCATTATGTAATCATGGCCTAGCCATATGCAAATGCCATAGGCTATTGCATTATGTAATCATGGCCTAGCCATATGCAAATGCCATAGGCAATTGCCTTATCTTATCACAACTGTATCAGAACTTCTCATATCATCTCATCGAATATGTACTCTATCTGTGAGCAACCTATATTTGAAATTTACTCTTATCTGAGGAATAATCTATATCATATCTAACTCTTATCTGAAGAGTGATCTAAACTCATCTGATTCTAGCTCTATATGAGAGCTAGCTATTTTAAACCAACTCTTATCTGAAGAGTAATATGAAAGCCATCTCTTTACTATTGTCTATTATTCTTACTGTATAACATATCTTTTGATAGAGTTATAAGACTACCACTCTCTTGGTACTTCTTGTAACCCTACCATAAGAAATGGCCCTGAGTACTGTATTCATAACTTGTAGAAATACCCAAGTAACCTTAATAAATGGTAAATGACTATCCCTTTTGTTGAGAGTGTCTGTTATTCTAAATACATTCTATTGCTATCCTACTTTAGGTTTCTCATCTAACTGACTCTCATCATTTGATCTCAAACTCGTATCTCTATTCCTAACTTTAATCTAACTTTAATCCTAATTTCCATTATAATCTTAATCTTAATCCTTGAGGATTAACTAACACTAACTATCTTATCTATTTCTCTAATTATGTGGAGTAAACATACCAAATTTGGGGTAGCTCTACTGTGTGCGTAGCTAGACATTATCATTTAAATATGCATAAGGTGTTATCACCTTAAACTGTTAGGAGTAATTGCATTTTACAATCATTGCTACTAACAAATAATTAGCCCTTAAATCACATATCACATCTACTTAGCGATTGTTAACCCATAATCATTTCTTTTGATTACCTCAGACAACTTTCTTGACTCTTCTCATATCAAGGCAAAACTTTCTTTTGTATCTAAAATCTCTTACCTGTCATATTCTATAAATATTCCATGGCAAAATGTCCTATCTTGCCACATATATAGCAACTTTCTTGACCTGCCAATCAATGCATATCCCTGTGGTCTCTACCACAATTCTCATATCTGTTAGGCTCTCATTGCATGCCTACATCTCCTAACTTACTACTCTTCTATTCTAAATCTTCTACTCATATTCTAACTTTTCTTGCTTCTTATTATCTCTTCTAAAACTAAAAGCCCTCTATAACATCCTTATTAGAAACACTAAAAGGATTTATCTTTTCGAGTTGCCTTTATCTTTTTTGGGCATAACAAGTTTCTATTTGTAATTTGCATGCCTCTATCGCTTCATTGAACCTCTACAACTGCCTAGGAAAAATTCTTTCTTGTAGCACTTCATTCAATCTATGAGTTAACTTCTCAGCCATTCTGTAACATCCTTATTTTTAACCTCAATTATACTCTATTAGAAGTGATTGGAACCAATTACATGATCATTTGCTTTGAAAACATCCATTTCTAAAAGATTTGCTCTTGGATACTGTTCACTATTACTGTTTATTTGGTAATTCCAGAACATATACCCTACTTTAAAAATTTATAATTAATTATAGAAAAATCAAAATAATGTGTTTCCAATTTCTAATGAAATCTATTTCATAAATCTTTGAGGGAAAAATATGAAATTGAGGTTATCTTGTTCACATGAAATCAGTTTATTAGTTAAATATCACTGTTCATTTGGTAAAATCTGGAAGTTCCAGTTTCTTTGCCTTAACTTTAAATCCAAATGAACTGTGTTACCTATGGAATTAAATATCTAGAAGTCCTATCTAAGCTCACCAAATTTCATTGAAAAATTCGTTCATTTGATATATGAAACCATTGCGTGAACGTCACTGCCTCTCAGCACTCGTTTTATCTCAATTCCAGGTCTTACTGCCCGCTTTGGAAAATCATAATAATTCGGATACTTATCCAAATGAGGCGTTCTTGGTGACCATTTAAATCTCTGTATCTTAACTTTAATCATACCAAGTTTCAGACTAAATCTCATTGATTTGGGCATCATAAACATCGTCACATCACCACGGTCTCAAAACAGAATTACAGAACCATACACCACTCAACCATATATGCTATCATATGCTTCCATAAGGTCAAGTAACTCATGTGACTTATTATACAAACTCATTCATCTATGTTTACCCTTTTTCCATGTGATGTTCCAGCACCTATAACAAGGTTATGCATATGGAAGGAATGAGATTTCATAGAAATCCCAATAGCAAGTTACACAAACTATAATATCATGCATGAATAATTGAATACTTAACATGTTATCATGTGATGGGAGCTACTTCATAATGGTACATAAGCAAACTCTAACATGCATATTGTCATGACATAACTTGCAAGGAGTTGCAATCATTCATACTTCATCATAACATGATGACATAAGCCCAAACTCAACCAAACATCATAATCAACAAGCAAGCAAAACAATTAAACAAACATGAGTTATAGTTACGTATCCTTGCTACCTCTTAGCTATCTTGGTCAAGACCTTCTTGAAGTGCTTTCCTTTCTTCACAAATGTCAAAACCTAGCCATTACAACATAATACCAAGTTACAACTCAACTTGAAACTAAATCCAAGACTAGGTTTTCACTAACTCCTTTTCTTTCTCTACTTTATGTTTCTTACTTCAGTCTTTCCAAAATAAATTCCCATGGTTCATTTACACATAATTTTTCATGTAGAATCCAAATATGAAATCAGAATTTCCAAAATCAAAACACTTCAGTTGTTACAGTACCAAACCGAACTGAAGGTCCCTTTTTTCCAAAAATTCACATTTTGATTCCAATGCTTCCAATACTTGTTCTCCTACTTTATCCCCACACAATTTTCCATTTTAAACTCATTGGAAGCATCCAAATCATGAAATTCCATCATATTAACAGTATCACATACAGTACTAGCAAGAACACAAAACCCTAAATCCAAACATACTTGAATTATCAAGCTTATACCACTTGATTCCAACTTGTTTAAGCTTGTCTAAACTATCCATAACATAAAACTCATATTTTAACCACATATGAGCAGCACTTCCAGCAGCAACCATAAGGGAAATATAGCATGAAAACCCCTTAAAACCATGAGCAAACTTGCTAGAACAAAGCTCAAGATCAAGGGAGATGATTACCTTGCTTCTTGCTTCAAGTTGTGTGCTTCTTTCTTGGTTGAGTGAAAATTTTGCAAGAGTTTCCCTATGGTTCTCAAGGCCACGGTTTTGGGCAGAATGGGGGGGTATTTATAGCCAAAATCCAAGAAAAATGAATGGCCAAGATTGATTTGGTTACTATTTGATCTAAAGGCCCATATTTAATCTTGGATTTTACTTTTTCATAAAAGAATAATTATGACATCATGTGGGACAGATAATGGGACACCTAAGAGGGTTAGGTGGCATGCTGCCCATGTAAAGAAGGTTCTGGAAAAATTTCAGACCAATCTGGTACCGATCAGAGCAGTTTCACAACAACGGGACTGTTTTCTGTTTTGAATTTTTCTATAATATACCAGGATATGTATTCTATCCTGGAAATCAATGTCTAGGCTTCTCATAGCCTTGACATGGTTATACTGAGTATTTATCTGCCATCCCTTCCTTAGGAAATGACCAAAATACCCTTGGTGTCCTTTCTTACACTATATTGCCCCTAAGGGCATAATCGTCATTTTACCCCTCTTTATACTGCCTGAGGATGTATCTGGGCTCAACTAATCATCTTTATACCATGTACCATATTTTTAACCTATCCCAGGTGACCAAAATGCCCTTCATCCATCTCTGGTACAATCTGGGCATCCGGGTATTTTCGTAATTTCGCACTTTTTCTGGACACTAGCCCCTTCTACTGATGGACTGGTACCCTGGGTTTTGGGCCCTTCTTGGCATCATCATGGGCCTATATGTGAGGTTATCTAATCTCATTCTATCCAAGCTTACATACCGATAAATTCTATTATCGAATCACGGGTGTTATCAAATTCCCGTCAAAATTCACTAATATGTGAATAACTTTTTATACAGAACTTCTTCTGGGGTTCTGTCAGATTCATAACATCTAACACTATAGGGCACACTTTCCTATAAGTCCCTCACATATATCTGATATCCATAGAATTTGATAAAAATTCAGATAACTTTTAGACTATCAGATAATTTTCTGTTGTCTAGAGCCCTAATAAAATTTCTGTATCATGCCAGATTAACCAACGTAACTTCCTCTATTTACTGATAGAATATGGGACTAAAAAACTTCTAGGCAGTTATAACCCTTTCCAGGTGATCTTTCAATTACATTTATGTCCCTGACTTTTTGCTTAATTATATTTAGGTCCCTAAACTTTTGAAAATTACCACTTTTGGCCCAACATTTATTTCTACTTTAACTTTTGGCCTTTAACCTTTTCCAATTTTTGTTTAGGTCATTCTCTTTCTTCAAGACTTATCTAACATTTATTATTTCTTCTGATCTTTGTCATAATCCTTTCTAAGCCTCTTTCCACTATCAGTACAATACATATAGGAAAAAATTAGGATATGACACATTCAACTTTCAATGTCCACGTGGATGAACTCGACTAAGTATCCATCAGGGGGTTCTTCTTACCCTACTTTAATACTTTAACTTAGCCTCATGCTTATCTTTGTTTGGCTGAGGAGAAAGCTTCTCATAAAGTTACTCAATAAAAACTTCCTAGATGAGTGGATCCTTTCTATCTTTATGGAGTAACTTATGTACCTTTCTATTACTTCTTTACATCTTTCCCTGGCTGGCAATCGGATAACAATGCCTTCCTTTATATAAGACATTTCATCGCTTTAGAAATCTCTTCCTAGCAATTTATCTAACTCTCTATTAGTTGGCCATTTAATACACCTTTGAGCACAACTAGTTTATGCTTACAAAATTATATATTCCAAGTTATATAATATCTCACTTCTCAGTAGATCCTAACTATCTACTAATCCCAGTCTGTTCCTACCCTATACTATAACTCCTTGACAACTTCTCTCTCTAATCGTCATAAATGTATAACAACTACTGCTACATTTATTGTCACATCCTACTTTTTCGTTATCTGTGGACAACTAATTTTTTCTTATCTGTAGGAGACTAATAGAGGAAAGAGGTAAGGAAAGGGATTTTATGATAAATTGAAGAAATGATAATGGTTTGATGAGTTTTAAGTTGAAGAAAGACATGAAAAATATATAGTTATAATGCTTAATGATGTGAACGTCATTTTGATGAAAGTTTAATATAGAATTAAAGGGACCTACATGGAATTTTGAGAATTCGGGGACCAAATTGAAATTTCAAATTTAGTTGAAAGGGACTAAAATGACATTTCAAAATTTGAAGTAAGGGACCAAAGTGGAATTTGACAAATTCATGGACTAAAGTGTATTTTATAAATTCAAGGGACAAAAATATAAATATGAGAAAATTGTGCTAAAAAGGCCCAAAATTACCTGAAAATATTTTGGACCAAAATTTTACCAGTAAATAGAGAATGGTAATTAGGCCAGGTATTTTTCAGAATTTCAGTTTGAGGTCCGATAAATTGATATTAATATACAAAATCTAGTAATTAGTATAATATCTTCCAGATCTCATAATCATATGAAATTTGTAGTAAATTTTTATAATTAATATAGGAATTTATGAAATTGATAGAAGTCCAAAAGAAGTCTTGTAGAATTTATTATAGAATAAGGTGAAAAAATACACTGATAAAAGGATTTAAGGAAACATATAGAATTTTTAACAGGACTTCTGGATCTCAAAAAATTATGAAACTTTACAAGAAATTCATTTAATAGTAGAATGAATTTCTAAAAATTTTAGGACCCTAATAAAAAGAGATTTATAAATTTATGTTAAAATCAGGGTGATTTGGGGTACCATGTAAAGGAAATGCCTTGGGAAGTATACCAAATAATGTGTTGGACCCCAAGAAAGCCCACAATGTCATCATATAAGAGCCCAAGCCAAGGAAATTATCATGTGATTAAATGGATTTTATGTTATTTTATTAAAGAAGGATAAGAAAGGAAGAATGATCAACAAGCATGTGAAGGCTTTATGAGGTGTCCCTTGTGGGACCCTTATCTCTTCCAAATGGCAACATATGCAAGTAAAGAAGAAGGATTTTGGAATTTGATTTTAAACACCTCTCATGTCCTTAAAATTTGCCTATAAATACCTCTCATTTCTCTTCTCATTCATGTACACACAAGGGGGTTATGGGGAGTTGCTACTAAAATGAAATCCAAGCAAGAAGAAGAAGCAATCCAAAAGTAAATCAAGTAAAGATTAAGGTAATTTCTTCCTCCTATCTTTGTATTATGTTATAGGAAGATTTCTCTTAGATTTGGATGGTTGAAACACCATTTTTCTCTCCATATGAACTACTTTCCAAAACTGCACCATATTGTGGGAAAATGAAATTAAAGCTAGAAACATTAATAGAAGCTTAGATAAGTAAGAATCAAGTAATTTTGACTTGGAAATTCAAGTATATATAGAATTAGGGTTTTGAGTTCATTACTGCTACTATATAAATCACTATTCATATGTGAGAATTTCATGACTTTTATACTTCTAATGAGTTTAAAATGAAAAATTATGTGGGGTAAAGTAGAGAAACAAGTATTGGAAGTATTGGAATCAAAATGAGAATTTTTGGAAATAAAGAGGGTATGATTCGGCTTTACACAGAAGTCAAGGTGGGAGTTTTATTTTCATAAATCTAAACTCATATTTTGAATCATTGGACAACATTATGTAGGACTGGTATAAGGAAATAATTATTACAAAGCTCAACCACTAGCTCTAAGAATTAAGTTAAGAGTTAGAGGTTTTAAGGAACTTCATGTAAAATGTTTATGTAATGACTCTAATTAGTTTTATATACAATGTAATTTTGTTTAGGGACATGATATTTCAAAGCAAATGAGTTAAAGAGGATAAGCAAGTAACTAATGTTTGGTTGGAGACAAAGGGAGCAAAGAGAAAAAGATAAAGTTTTAAGGTAATGAACTTACCTCTTTATGTGCTTGATGTGGTATGCTTATGTGTTGACGTGTATATGATGAGTGAATGATGTTGTGACATGATAAATGATGTTGAATATGTTATGAATAACATGTTTCTCATGGCCATGCATTTTTATACAAAGTTTATAGCATGTGGTATGTCACTAATTAAAGAAAATTTAATGAAATTACATATCATGCATTAGCATCCATTTTGCATATTTAAGTGGTAATGTTTGCTACTGAGATTTCCTAGAATCTCACCCTCCCACAACCAACCAGTTTAGGTAAAGCATGATGGAAAATGTATGCATGGAGAAGAGCTAAAGAATGGAAGAAAGGAAGAAAGGAAGTGGCAATTATTTGTTCTAGCATGTATTGTATAAATTCCCAAATATGTTTGTGTCATATAATATGCCATTATATGTACAGAAAAATATATGAAATAATTATGGCATAACTCTATGTTGTATATAAGTGTATGGAAATTCATGTTTATGATTTATATATGTTGGAATAATTTGAGATTTATGAAAGAAAGCCAAATGGTAACAACGTAGGTCCTGAAGTAGTGTTGTTGTGGCTCCAGTTTGACTTAGCAGATGAAGGAATTAATTCATAAAATTTTATAAGCATGTAGTAAACATCCATACCTTTAAATGAATAGGTAATATACTTCATTTGGATGTGTATATCAAGAGAAATAAATTTCCAAAATTAAGAGATAGAATCTGGAATTTCCATAATTTAACATATTAACAGTAAAAAGTAGCGATTTAACTATATTGATTGGCAAGGTAAATGTCTAGATTTATATTTTTTCCTTAAAAATTTATGAAAAATAGATTCAAGTATAATTTGGATCACCTCAATATGATTTTTCTAGAATTAGTTATGAATTTTTAAAGTTAGATTGTCAATCTAGAATTTACCAAATTAACAGTACTAGAGAAGTAAGTTTTAAAATTTTAATTTTTGGCCCAAAGTAATACTTCTGTTAGTTAAATACACTTCCGAATATGTATTATAAGAGGTTAAAAGTAGGATGTTTTTAGCTATCATGATAATAACATCTCTTTATTGTTTATAGCGAACTTGAGTTAACGAAATCCTATCTATCATCTGCTGCTATTACTCCTGCCATATGGTGTAACATCCTTACTTTCATACTTCTTAGGGACCATTCAGTAGCATTTAGAACCACTTATAAGACCTTGGAAGTCCATTAGCCAAATCTGGAATTTTACTCTTTCTCGGGTTACTGTTCATATGGTATTCCAGATTACGCAACAAACTTCGAAAAATCATAATTAATTCTAGAAAACTCAAAAAGAAGTGGTTCAAAAAGCTAAGTGAATATAATATCTTAAAATTTAATAGAAAAATAATTTCTAGACCAAATAATTCGCCAATTGATACAGTTTATTCGTTGAAGTTTACTGTTTATTTGGTTAAAAACTCTGGAAATAGATTCTGGTCCCTTAGTTTGGAAATTCATTTCTCTTCATATACATATCCAAATGAAACGTTCTACCTATGCACTTAAATATATGGATGTGTAATACATGCTCATAAAATTTCATGAAATAGTTCCTTTATTTGCTAGGTCAAACTGAAGCCACAACAAAACTGCTTTAGGACCTACGTTTTTACTATTTTAGTTTCCTTTCTTTTACTTTCAATAATTGTTCTAGCATAGATGAATCATCTCTTTTGCCTTGTATGAATTCATATACATCATGGGGTTATAAAATAATTGTTTCATACAATCTCATCACATAAATAGATGCTTTACATGGCTTTGACATACATGGAAAGTGCATAGCATATGCTAACATATTAAATACTTCACTTTTCTTCTTCCATGCTTTAGCTCTTCTCCATGCATACATTATCCATCATGCTTGACCTAAATTGGTTAGTTATGGGAGAGTGATATTCTAGGGAATCTCAGTAGCAAACATTACCACTTAAATATGAAAGATGGATGCTAATGCATGATATGTAATTTCATTAAACTTTCTTTGTAATTTCTTTGATATACATTATGGGAGACTGATATTCTAGGGAATCTCAGTAGCAAACATTACCACTTAAATATGAAAGATGGATGCTAATGCATGATATGTAATTTCATTAAACTTTCTTTGATTAGTGACATGCCATCATGCTATATACTTTCACATAAAGTGCATGGCCATGGAAAACATGTTATTAACAATACATTCAACATCATTTATCATGTCATAACATCATTCAAATATCATATACATGTTAACAAATAAGCATACCACATCAAGCACATAAAAAGGTAAGTTCACTACCTTATAGACTTAACTTTCTTTCAGTTTATCTTGCTTCTTTCTTCTCACATCTCTTGGACATGTGGCCGCCTCTTTTGGAGTATACCAACCAATCCCTAACATCACATAACCATTCATCCATTACCATCTAATTTCCTTGAGCATTAAACTTACTTTAACTAACATAACTCCCTCTTGAACATTAAACTCATTTACTTTCCTTAATCTTAACTAATAGACTTGGTCTTTGAATCAATTGATGTCTTGACTTTACCCTACACAATTTCATCTTTGGAATTCATTTATGAGCTTAGAATCATGAAATTCCAGCTCCTTCATGGCCTGCTGTACAGAACTAAACATAGGCATGCAATTCTTTCAAAAATTCTCATTTTGATTCTAATGATTCCCATACTTGTTTCTCCACTTTACCCCAAACAACTTTTCATTTTAAAGCCATTGGAACCATCAAAATTATGAAATCTCAATCACTGTTCATGCGTGTGAACAGTACAGAGAAGGGTTTCAAAAACTATAATCTTGGAATTTCAATGCTTTCAAGGTTCAAAACCTTTCCAATCATACACAAAACCATCATCTAAATTCAATGGAAGCATTAAATCATTGAAATTCAATTTCCTTCCCTCATAAACAGTGAATACCAAATAGGGCACATCATGGCAAAGTCAAGAATATCAACTTGATTCAACAACTAATCTCTTAACTAGCTTGTTAAGCTTCAATCATATGTTTCTAACTTTAATTTCTTTCTTCCCCTTTCATCTAAGGTCTTTGGGCAGAACCTCCCCTTAGAGAAAACTCAACTTTTCTACCATGAAAAACCTAAGTTTAAGCTCCCAAATCAAAGGAAAATAAGCTAGGAGAGATTGCTTACCTTTAATCTCTAGCTTGCTTGAACTTTGGTACCTTTTCTTTGTCTTGGCTTGAATTTTAATTTTGCAAGAGTTTCCCCAAGGTATCAAAAGGCCATGGTTTTGATGCAGAAATGAGGGGGTATATATAGCCAAAATCCATGGAAAATCAATGGCCAAGATTGATTTGGTTACTATTTGATCTAAAGGCCCACATTTAATATTGGATTTAACATTTTTTTTAAAAAAAATAATTATGACATCATGTGGGACAGCTCAAGGGACACCTCATGGGGGTATGTGGCGTGCTTACCATGCCAAGAAGCTTCTGGAAAAATTCTAGTCCAATCCGGTACCGATCGGAGCAGTTTCACAGTAACCGGACTGTTTTTTGTTCCTAATTTTTTTATAATATACCAGGATATGCATTTTGTCCTGGAAATCAATGTATAGGCTTATCATATCATTGAACTTGACATACTGAATATTTATCTGCCATCCATCCTTTAGAAAATGACCAGAATACCCTTGTTGTCCTTTCTTGCGCTATACTAACTCTAAGGGCATAATTGTCATTTCACCCCTCTTTACACTGCCTCAGGGCATATATTGGCTCTAACTAATCATATTTATACTATGTCCCACATTTTTGGCCTGTCCAAAATGATCTCCATCTAACACTGGTACAGTATGGGCATCTAGGGGCATTTTCGTAATTTTGCACTTTTCCTAGACTGCTCTGGACTCTAACCCACATAACTGTTTCACTACTTTATTGGGCTCATTATGGTTCCATTTGGGCCTAGGTATGGGCTCATTGTCCTCATTACCTTTATGGCACAAATCCCAATAAATCTCAGCCGATTTTGTTTATCGGGTATTTTATTTCACCATAAAATCCCGTAAGACTTCTACAGGATTCCTTTTCTGACTCTGTCAATTTTATAAATTCTTACATTAAATATAGGAATTTTCTATAAATTTTCATCTGATTCTACTATCTGAAAAAATACTGTAATAACTCTTCTAACTTCATAAATTTATATCAATTAATCTGGACCTCAAATCAAAATTATGTGTTGCGTTAAACTGACCGGAATAATTTTGTCTATCTACTGGTAAAATTTGGGTCTTATCTGATTCCGGGCATTTTTGGCCTGTTTTGGCTCAACTTTTTCATAATTACATTTAGGTCCTTGAACTTTTGAATAATTGAACTTTGGCTCCTAAACTTTTAGCATTTGCATTTTAACCCCTTAACTTTTAAAAATTACACTTAAGGGTCCAACTTTTATTTCTACCTTCACTTTTTGCCTTCAACCTTTTCTAATTTTCATTTTAGTCTTTCTCTTTCTTCAGGACTCATTTAATCTTTATCATTTCTTCTGATCTTCGTCATAATCCTTTCCAAAACTCTTTCCACTATTAGTACTATACGGATAGGGGAAAATTAGGATATGACATATGGAGTGCTCTACAATAGGTCTACTGGTCCCTTCACGATGGGGTTTATCTATTTTGTGAATATTAGCTCTCTATCTATTTGCCATCACATGTCTAGGCAAATCTTGGTCTCACACTTATAAGCCTTTTGTTCGGGAAAAGACTAACCTGATGAAGTTTTTCACAGCGTAGATCAACTCCTAACTATCTTATGAGGATATATTTCTAATCATCTTCTGAAGTTGGTTTTCAGTATCCTAGTGAAACATCCTTACTTTTATACATCTTAGAGATCATTCAGTAGCACTTAGAACCACTTATAAGACTTTGAAAGTATCTGGAATTTTACTCTTCTCGAGTTACTGTTCATATGGTATTCTATATTAGGCGACGAACTTCAAAAAATCATAATTCTAGAAAGATCAAAATGAAGTAGTTCAAAAAGCTATGTGTAGATAACATCTTAAAATTTAAGGAAAAAATAATTTCCTGACCAAATTCTTAGTCAATTAATACAGTTTAATCTCAAATATTACTGTTTATTTGGTCAAAAATCCTGAAAACTAATTCTGATCCCTAACTTTTTAAAATTCTCTCTTTGTACAAACATTGAAATAAGATATTCTTGGAGTCAAAACGAAACTTGGCATATTAACTAAAAGTTTGTAAAATTTTATACATTATCTCATCATTTGCTATTTTTTATTACATCATGAGCATTGTGGCTCAAACTTGCATAGAACCTTATTACTTGCAACAATTTATACATTCATCATATAACATTTACATTATCTAATCCCTAACTTATCTTCATTCTTCTTCTTCCTCTTTCATCATTAACAAGCCTGTGGGATTGGGATTATATGGAGGGGTGAGATTTCTAGGGAAATCTCTGTAGCAAACGATACTAAACAATGCATGCATTAATGCAAATACTTGTGCTTGCTTGTGAAAGTGTTAACATTGCGTAATGTGCATTCTTCCATGTAACATATGAAATACAATTGGCCAAAGTAATCATAGAAATAGAGCTTCAATCATATACTCAGGCAACACAATTCAACATAGTCATAGTACAACCAAGCATAACATTCAATACATACAAGTTTAGGATAAGTTTACTACCTTATATACTTAACTTTCTTTCACTTTAACTTTACTTTGCCTCTTTCTTCGTACTTCTTCTTGATGTGTGGCTACCTCTTTAGAGTCCACAATCAAATCCTAACACATAATTGTCTATCCATTACACTCTAACTTTCTCCTTTCATCTAAGGTTCTGGACAGCACATACACCATAGAGAAAACTCAACTTTTTTCAATTAAAATCCTAAGTTCAAGCCCACAAATTAGAGTAAAATAAGCTAGGATATATTTCTTATCTTTAATCTCTAGCTAACTTGAACTTTGGACCTTGGATTCTTCTTTGTCTTGGGTCGAGTTTCCATTTTGACAAAGCCTACCCAAGGCTTCTTCCTTCATGGTTTTGAATAAAAAATATGGGAGTATTTATAGAGAAATCCTATGGAAAATGGATGACCAATATCACTTTATGCACTATTTGATTTAATGGCTCACATTTATTTTGGGATTAAACTTTTCTTGAAAGCTAATTATGACAACATCCATGACATCATCAAGGGATAACTCATAGGGACATATGGCATAATTCCAAGGGAGAGAAGCTTCTAGAAAAATTCTAGTATAATCCCATACCGCTCAGTCCGATTCCACAAAAACCATACTATTTTTTGAATCTAAATTTTTTGAGATTCCATAATATACTTTCTTACCTTAAATCTAGTATCTAGATTCTTCCTATCATTGACATTCTTCTACTGGGTCTAAACTTAATTTTTGATCCCATGGCAAATTACCAAAATACCCTTGGTTCCTCTTTATTCACTTTAACATTTTAAGAGCATTATCATCTTTTCACAGCTCATCAGAGTATTCCCTGACCTTGGTCAACTATTCTAGGAACTCTCCTTAACTGTCTAACCTTAGTCAAATGACCAAAATGCCCTTCGTTTAACTCTGACTAATGACACAAGACAGTAGCATACATTCAGTGGTATTTTCATAATTTTATATTTTTCCCGGTCTTTATTAGCCCTGGCCCACATACTTATCTAAAAATATCATTGGGCCTATACGGCGCCATTTTGGGCCCTCTACATGATCCACTGCCTTCATGAGCTCAATTCCTGAGAAATTCTCCTGAAACGTATTCATCGGGTATTTTAATCCACTATAAATTCTATAATAAATTCTACATAACTCCTTTTTAAGCTATGTTAGTTTCATAAATTATTATATTAATTATAAGAATTTATTGCCAAATTTCATCTAATTCTAATGTTCAGATGATATTGTATTAACTTTTCTTTCTTAAAAAATTCATATAAATTTTTGGGACCTCAAATCAAAATTATGTGTTATGTTAAACTGATCAGAATAATTTTCTCTATTTACTAGAAAAATTTGGGACTAATATGGTTCTGGGCATTTTGTAGCCTTCTTTAGCTCAACTTTTAATAATTACCATTTTGCCCTTGAACTTTTGAAAATTACACTTTAGGCCCTCAACTTTTTATAATTATAGTTAATGGCCCAAAGTTTATTTCTACTTTTATTTTTTCACCATAGAACTTTTAAACTTTTCAATTTAGTTCTTTTTCTTTATACCTTTGTCTAATAATCACTTTTCCTCTATATTTATCATCACAATCCTTTATAAACCTCTTTTCTTTATCAGTCTTATACAAATAGAAAAAAAGTACGATATGACACCTAGCACCTCGTACCTCTAGTTTTCCTGTACCCTACGCTAAACCTCTAGTTAATAAACTTCAAAGAGGTTGGCACTTTTGTTCTAGTTGTTCTCATAAGGTCTAATCTCTACTCCTAGGGATTTTAGGTTCACTGAACAATTCTATGTCATTTCCTTAGTGTTATCTTGAACTAACTTTTGTATCTTAGCTTTCTTAATCTTAAACTGGTTAACTTCTTTGACTTTAGATTGGCCAATTTTTATCTCTGTCAGTAAAAGGAACTGCTCCCTAATTTTGTTCCACTTAGTCCAACCACATTATGTTAAGAAACACGAGACCTCAGAGGTATTGGCTGACTGAGACCAATCTACTATAACTGCATCCTTGAAGGCTATCTCATAAGGCTTTGAGACTAGGGTATAATGCAACATACCTATTTGAGGGTCACTATCACTTTTAGTAATATCCACCATACTAGCTCGTTGTTTCCTAAACACCTTTATTTACCTTAGTCAAGCATAATGTCTTAGCTCTTAGTGACCTAACTTCTCTGTGAAAATGTGTTGCAACCTACACTCGTACAAAATATGCTTTTAAAGCCCTATTTTTAAACCGATCCTTGTGGAGATGGTTTAAAAAATGATCGGTGGGATTTTTGTAAATAAGATGAAATAGTTACATTGAATATACATGTAACTAGTGTAAACTATAATTACTACGCCATATACTAATAACAATAGGTGTATGTTAGCTACGTCATATTCTGACTCTTCAGTTTCTTGTTTATGCTTTCCTACTTCTTTTCTTTAACTTCTTCAAGCCTTGCGAAGAAGCTTTAGAACAAATGACTTGTGGCATTTTTGTAAATAAGATAAAATATTTACACTGGATTTACATTGAACCGGTGTAAAAGATATATAACTGGTGTTAAATATACTTTCTATTATAACTCTTCAGTATTTTGTCTATGCTTTCCCACTTCTTTTCTCTTTACCTTCTTAGGCTATTCTCAGGCCATTCATTTCACTTTAGTAAAAGATATATAACCGGTGTTAAATAAGTGGGCAATGAATAATTTATTTATATAAAAAACTTTAGTAGCTCAAAAGGAATCCTTATATACAGCATTGCATGAAGCAAAGAGAAGGTAAATGGATATTTTCACACTCAGGTCATGACTTGAAGAAGTGAAGGTTGCGACCTAATTTCATAGTTGGTGCTTGCCCTGAACTTACAACAAGTAGTCGTGACTATACAGCACATAGGTCGCGACTAAAGTACACAAAGAGATATTGTCGCAACCTAAGGCACTCATGTCATGACTTATTTTCATAGAGAGCATATTAAGTCTAAAATTCCATGTCAAGTTTGGACCATACAACACATAGGTCGTGACTAAACACCACATAGACTACCACTTAATGCTTTTCAAAGCACAAAATATCTTTTACACTGAAATCTTTTTGGCTAACCGCAAAATAATTTAAAGTGGGGATCCAATTTTCAGCAATTCATCATTCATTAAAATCAAAAACAAAAAAATTTATGATCAAAGATTGGATTAATTGAAGAATTTGCATTAATTAGCACATAAACAATAACATCTCCCCCACACTTAAACTTGACAGTGTCCTCACTGTCAGCATAATAGATTTCTCCTACAATAAACTAACACATAACTCAATGCAAATTCAGCAATGAATCACACAGTCACATTCAAATCATACATCGTAATAAAAAGAAAGCAAAGATGACAAGATAGGTAAACTATAGCATGCAATTAAGTGTGTCACACCTTAGATAACCATCACTGAAGAAATAGCACATGGGCAACATAGGGGTATTATTAAAAATAGAAACAAATTAAGGTGAAACACTATCCTATTGAATAATCAAGCAAAAAAATTAACTATTACTTCTACTGGTTCATCCCTTTCCAATCATCAAACCAAAATATAAAGCATATATCACATTAGTCAAATTTGTAAAAGGTAAGAGATAGGAAAGGGATAACTTGGCCTTAAGGCTGTAAAGAAGATTCCTCATAAAGTTTCAAAAGGTGGCCATTTGACTAGAAGATTTTGCCTGTTGCCTCCTCCTTCACTCAATCATCCCAAGTTTCGTGGACTTTAACAACTATGTAAGGTCCATCCCAGCTAGTTTTGAATTTACCATGTTTGAACTTGAACCTAGCTTGGTACCTTAACATTCTATCACCCTCCTTAAACCTCTTCCTCAAAATATGAGAATCATGGATTACTTTTGTCTTCAATTTATAAATCTCATAGCTATTATAGGCATCTAACCTAATCTCTTCTAGCTCTTGAATCTACAACAATCTCTCTGAAATAGCTTATACAGGGTCCTCATTACAAACTTTCACTACCCAGAATGTCTTATGCTCTATTTCCACAGGCATATGACAAGTTTCCCAAAACCCGTCCTATAAGGGGCCATGCCTATAGGGGTTTTGAAAGCTATTATGTACACTCATAAATCATCATCACATTTTAAATTTCAATCCTTATTGGATGTCTTAATAATCTTTTCTAGAATGTGCTTAATTTCCTTATTAGAAACCTCTACTAGACTATTAGTTTGAGGATGGTATGGGGTTGAGAGTTTATAGGTGACACCATATTTTGCTAATAAGTTATTGATTAGCTTATTGCAGTAGTAGGTACCTTGGTCACTGATTAATGCTTTAAGCACTCCAAATCTATTAAAGATATGAGACCTTAGAAACTTGGAGATCATTTATGCATCATCTAATCTTATAGGAATGGCCTCTACCCACCTAGATAAATAGTCTACAGCCAATAAAATGTAATGAAATCCTACTGAGGGTGAAAAAGGTCCAATAAAATTGATTCCCCAAACATTGAAAACCTCACAAAATAGAATAGTTTGTTATGGCATCTCATGCCTTTTACTAATCCCCCAAATCTTTGGCACCTATCACAGGCTCTACAAAACTCAAAAGCATCTTTGAAAATGGAAGGACAATAAAAATTGGATTCAAGGACCCTACGTGTCATCCTTTTCCTCCCAAAATGACCACCACAAACCCATGAATGGCAAGCTTTCAAAACTAATTTATGATATTGGTCTGGGACATATCGTCTTAATACTTGATCTGAGTACAACCTCCACAAAAAAGCCTTCAATTTTTCAATTTTTTAACCAACCTATCTAGTAATGTCAGGATAGGTAGAGGAACCAACCTATCCTTCAATTTTTCAAAAGTCTTTTTGCAATCAGTAGAAAAAAATAAATTCAGTGTCTTTTGGAAGAAGCTTTGAGAGTGGCAAAGCAATTTTACTAAAGTCTTTGATGAATATTCTATAAAATCCAACATGCCCAAGAAAATATCTAAGTTTTTTAAAGGTGTGGGGTAGGGCAATGAGGAAATGACTTCAATTTTTGCTTTATCCACCATAAGATGTCCAAGTACTATTCCATGATCAACCATGAAATGGCACTTTTCAAAGTTCAAAACCAATTTTTTCTCAATACATCTAGCAAGGATGCCATCAATGCTCTCTAAACACTCATCAAAAGAATTGCCATATATAGTAAAATCATCCATGAACACATCCATGCATTTTTTAATGAAATCAGCAAATATAGAAAGCATACAAACCTAAAATGTGCCCAGAGCATTACATAAACCAAATGGCATTCTTTTATAGGTATATGTACCAAAGGGGCATGTAAATATGGTGTTTTCTTGGTCCCTCAGATATATTAGAATATGTAAATATCCTGAATACCGATCTAGGAAGCAATAATGTTTTTTCCTACTAATGTCTCAAGCATTTAGTCAATAAAAGGCAAGGGAAAATGATCAATCCTAGTAGAATCGTTCAACTTTCGATAATCAATACAAACCCTCCATAAATTTTGAACCATAGTAGGGATCAATTCATTATTCTCATTCTTTACTACTGTCAATCTGCTCTTGTTAGGCACCAATGCATAGGAGATACCCATTCACTATTTGAAATAGCATATATGATTCCAACCTTTTACAATTAACTAATCTCCTGCCTAACCATATCAGAGATCAATGGATTTAATCTTCTTTAGGGATGTTTAATTGGCTTGGAATCTTTACTCAACAAAATCCTATGAGTGCAAACAGTGGCATCTATCCCTTTTATATAAGCTAATTGCCAACCCAAGACCTCTCTATTCTTTCTAAGCACACTTAATAACCTAGACTCATCACTATCATTTAAAGAACTAGAAAATATTATTGTAATTTTGAGTTTGGCTCAAGGTAAGCATACTTTAGGTTAGAAGGTAAATCTTTTAACTCTAATTCTGGGGGTTGGACAATAGAAGGGATCAAATGGGAAAAATTATTTAAATTAGAAATACTCCCTTTTATAGATTGTAACATCCTTACTTTTATATGTATTAGGGACCAATCAGTAGCATTTAGAACAACTTACAAGACCTTGGAAGTCTATTAGCCAAATCTGGAATTTTACCCTTTCTCGGGTTACTGTTCACATGGTATTTCAGATTACGCAATGAACTTCAAAAAATCATAATTAATTCTAGAAAACTCGAAATTAAGTGGTTAAAAAAGCTACATGAAGATAACATCTTTAAATTTAAGGAAAAAATAATTTCCAGACCAAATGATTAGGAAATTAATATAGTTTATTCGCCAAAATTTACTATTCATTTTGTCTAAAATCCTGGAAACAAATTCTGGTCCCTTACTTTGGAAAATCAGTTCTCTTTGTACAGACATCCAAATAAAGAATTCTTGGTGTCAAAATGAAGCTTGACATGTAATCTAAATGTCTGTAAAATTTCATACATTTATTCCATCATTTACTATTTTTCATTACATCATGACCATCACTACTTACAATGGCTATACAGCGACATTACACATTCGCATAACATATATACTATCCAATCCCTAGCTTTTCTTCATGCTTCATCATCCTCTTTCATCATTTATAAACCTGTGGGATTGGGATTACATGGAAAGAGATGAGATTTCGGGGGAAATCTCAGTAGCAAATGGTACTAAACAATGCATGCATTAATTTAAATAATTGTACTTGCTTGTGAAAGTGTTACTATTGTGTCATGTGCATGCTTCCATGTTACATATGAAATACAATTGGCCAAAGTAAACATATAAATAGAGATTCATACATAAGCACATAGGCAACACAATTCAATTAAGCCATAGCACAATCAAGCATAACATTCAATGCATACAAGTTTAGGATAAGTTTACTACCTTGAACACTTGACTTTCTTTCACCTTAACTTGCTTCTTTCTTCTCACTTTCCTTGAACATGTGGCTGCCTCTCTTGGAGCATACCAATCAATTCCTAACATCACATAATCATTCATTCATCACAATCTAACTTCCTTGAGCATTAAACTCACTTTAACTAACATAACTTCTTCTTGAACATTAAGCCCATTAACTTTCCTTAATCTTAACTAATGGACTTGGTCTTTGAATCAATTGATGTCTTGACTTTACCCTACACAATTTCCTCTTTTGAATCCATTTATGAGCTTAGAATCATGAAATTCGAGCTCCTTCCTAACATGCTGTACAGAACCAAAATTGCACACAATTCTTTTAAAAATTCTCATTTTGATTCCAATACTTCCCATACTTGTTTCTCTACTTTATCCCACACAATTTTTCATTTTAAAATCATTGTAAGCATCAAAATCATGAAATTCTAGTCACTATTCATGTGAGTGAACAGTAATAGAGAAGGATTTCAAAAACTACAATCTTGGAATTTCAATGCTTTCAAGGTTCAAAACCTTTCCAATCATCATCTAAATTCAATGGAAGCATTAAATCATTGAAATTCAATTTCCTTCCCTCATGAACAGTGCATACCAAACAGGTTCACTCTTGACAAAGTCAAAAATATCAACTTGATTCAACAACCAATCACTTAACTAGCTTGTTTAAGCTTCAATCATATGTTTCTAACTTTAATTTCTTCTTTCCCCTTTCATCTAAGGTATTTGGGCAGCACAACCCCTTAGAGAAAACTCAACTTTTCTCCCATGAAAACCCTAAGTTCAAGCTCCCAAATCAAAGGAAAATAAGCTAGGATAGATTGCTTACCTTTAATCTCTAGCTTGCTTGAACTTTGGAACCTTGAATCTTCTTTGTCTTGGCTTGAGTTTTCATTTTGCAAGAGTTTCCCCAAGGTATCACAAGGACACGGTTTTGGGCAGAATGAGGGGGTATTTATAGCCAAAATCCAAGAAAAATGAATGGCCAAGATTGATTTGGTTACTATTTGATCTAAAGGTCCACATTTAATCTTGGATTTAACTTTTTCATAAAAGAATAATTATGACATCATGTGGGACAGCTCATGGGACACCTAATAGGGCTAGGTGGCGTGCTCATAGTGTAAGGAAGCTTCTGGAAAAATTCCAGTCCAATTCGATACCGATTGGAGCAGTTTCACAACAACCGGACTGTTATCTATTCCGAATTGTTTTATAATATACCAGGATATGTATTCTATCCTGGAAATCAATGTCTAGGCTTCTCATACCCTTGACATGGTTATATCGAGTATTTATCTGCCACCCATTCCTTGGGAAATGACCAAAATATCCTTGGTGTCCTTTCTTGCTCTATATTGACCCTAAGGGCATAATCGTCATTTTACCCCTCTTTATACTGCCTCAGGGTGTATCTGGGATCAACTAATCATATTTATACCATGTGCCACGTTTTTAGCCTGTCCCAGGTGACCAAAATGCCCTTCATCCATCTCTTGTACAATCTGGGCATCCAAGGAAATTTTCATAATTTCGCACTTTTTCTGGACACTGGCCCCTTTTACTGATAGACTGGTACTCTGGGTTCTGGGCCCTTCTTGGAGTCATCATGGGCCTATATATGAGGTCATTTGATCTCATTCTATCTAGGCTTACATACCAATAAGTTCCATTATCGGATCACTGGTGTTGTCGAACTCCCGTCAAAATTCACTGTTATATGAATAACTTTTTATACAGAACTTATTCTGGGGTTCTGTCCAATTCATAACATGTGACACTATAGGGCACACTTTCCTGTAATTCCCCCACATATATATGATGTCCATGGAATTTGATAAAAATTCAGATAACTTTTAAACTATTAAATAATTTTCTGCTGTCTAGAGCCCTAATAAAATTTCTATATCATGCCAGATTAACCAGCGTAACTTCCTCTATTTACTGATAGAATATGTGACTGAAAAACTTTTGGGTAGTTATAACCTTTTCCGGGCTAATCTTATAATTACAATTTTGCCCTTGAACTTTTTACTTAATTACATTTAAGTCCCTTAAGTTTTAGAAATTACCACTTTTGGCCCAAATCTTATTTCTACTTTCACTTTTTGCCTTTAACCTTTTCTAATTTTCATTTTAGTCCTTCTCTTCCTTAAAGAATCATCTACCTTTATTATTTCTTCTGATATTTGTCATAATCCTTTTCAAGCCTCTTTCCTCTATCAGTACTATACGGATAGGGAAAAATTAGGATATGACATATATCCTTAGAGGTTCCTCATATTTAGCTCATTAGGACATTCAATCTTCCCTATAATCTCATCATGAGTTACACCAAGCTTTAATTGGTCTATAGCTGTAACAGTTGAGATCAGGCTGCTTCACTCCTGCTCATTATTTGAGATTAAATCATTTAAGAATTTTAAAGTATGAGAGGTAATTAGTGAATGTGAGTGAAAGTAAGTAGAGTTAGAACATATTGGCCCTTTAACCAAAATAACGGAATATGGAATTGAAGGAATCTGAGATTCATTGGCTGTGTCTACCATTTATGGTCGCGACGTCTCAGGCTTATCTTCAACTTCTTGTCGTGACTTAAACTGATAGTGAGTGTCTCTAAAATATTTGTTCACGATGTATCCTCATTTAGTCATGACTTGGGATCATAGAGAGTCTCTTCCCAGTATCCTGATATTTAGTCACGACTTCATCATCTACATATCACGACTTTATGTCTCAGGAGTTATTTGTCACTATCAAACAGTCAACTTGTTGTGACTCCATTGTATAGAGAGTCTATTCCTTAGCAGGTTCATATATGGTCACAATGTTGAGGTCTTGACGTCATGACTGTGGCACACAAACTCGACCCTTCTTTGTTTGTTCCACTTCTAGCTTCCACAGTGTCTTGTATTCCTATAAAATCACTGACAAATTCCTTTCCAAAAACATTATCACTAGAGAATGATGAAATTGTATCAAAATTAGATGGGAATGAGAAATCCTTGGAAACTTAAAGCATGCTATTCACATCAAAACAATGAAAACATGATGCATTACTTTCACAAGAGCAAGAAAAAGAATAAATATAGGAAATAAATTCAAAATAGTTATCATAAGCACTCAAAGATAAATTTGAATCCTCTTGCTCCTGAAATGCTTTATTAGAAATATGGGAATTATGCAACATAGGATCATACTCATCATGCAAACCCAATTCATTCTCATCCTGAGTTTCTTTAACAGCACAATTGATGGCATTCAACCCAATAAAAGCATAATTATCAAAAGGATATTTTATTTCTTCATTCATATTGAAAGTTACTACATGTCCTCCAACTTTCATTGTAATAGAACTATGCTTCATACTAATAATTGTCTTGGAAGTTTAAAGGAAAGGTCTACTTAGGATCAAAGTGTTCTCATTCACTAGTTCACTAGACATGTCCAGAACATAAAAATCAGTTGGGAACACTAAATCGTTAACTTATACTAGAATATCCTCTAGAATTCCTTTAGGGTACCTAATTGATCTATCATCTAATTGGAGCACTACACTTATGTCTCTAAGATTATTAATACCTAAGGCTAAGTATACCAACCAAGGCATTACATTAATGGCAGCCCCTAGATCTAATAACACTACATTAGTATGAACCTTTATCCTGGGTCTTGGCACTTAACCGGTAATTCAGCCTTAAAAAATGTTGACACATTAGTACTCACCTGAATTCTCTCAAGAGGCCTAAACTTTTTCTTATTAGCACACAACTTCTTTAAAAATTTAGCCTATTTAGGATTTCGTTTGAGAAATTCAACCATGGGGATATTTATTTCTAATTTATTAAAGAGATTGAAAGCATCTTTTGCAATTCATAATCAATATTTTTCTTTCTAGTAAAATAAGATTTAGGAAAAAGGAGATCTTTTATACTTACCTCCCTACTTGTATGTATAGAGACTCTTTACTTGCTCAACCCTGCCTTCTCCTCAATTTGCTTTCCCTTGTATGTTGGACTTAGAATTATCACTCCCTCTTCTTACTTCTCTTGTGTTTCATCTTGTGTTTGTGAGTTCTCCTCTTGTGTTACCTTCTTGATCAAGAGTTGTTGTTATTTAATACTCGCTGATTTCCTAATCTTCATATGTGACATTACTAATTTTTCAACTTCAGAATCTTCCATATCCTCCCTTGTTATTTCATCTTCCTTAAATCAGACTTCTCTCCCACTTCTGAGTGATATAGAATTTAGACCCTTCAGATTAATAACAGTATTTGAAGGTATGCTGCCACTGCTATTCATTTGGATGTCACTCACTATATTGGCAACTTGAGTTAAATGACTTGTAATATCTGCATTCTTGGAACTTAACTCCCCAAATTTTCTGTGCACATCAGCATTATCCTTTTGCATACTTTGAAGGACTAAAGCTATGGAGGTGAATTGACCATCATTCTTTTTGAGCTTATGGTCTATATTAGTCATTCTACTATCCATGTTATTCATTTATGCAGTCATACTCTTCAATAACTGAGAAGTCTCATCTAGTCTTGATGCCACTAAAGCATTAGGGTGAGTTTGAACTATAGACCTTACATTATTTTAGTAGTTGCTGAGGAAGCACCACCTCCTTAGAATTGCTTTGGTTTATTTTCCTACTCCCCCACCTAAAATTCGGGCAGTTTCTCCAACTAGGGTTATATGTGTTGGAGTATAGGTTTCTCTTCTTTTATTGATTTTCTCTCCCTTGATATATTGCTGCCACTTCTTCATACTGTCTATCACATGTACTGGTAGCATGCATCATTGAACTGCATGACTTACATCCTATAACTAGGCTTGTGATGTTCCCAATGCATAAACTTGCTTTGTGGAATGCAGCTCTCTTTTAATTAAATTCATCCTCTTTTCCATTTAGTTTCCCAAAGCTGCTATTTTTGCTAAGATCTCATTTGAATTACCTGAAGATAATGAGGGCATTCTCCTTGGATCCCTAGTCTGATGGTCTTTATTAGCCATCTTCTAGAATAACTCCTAACTTGCTTGTGGAGTCTTATCTCTCAAAGAGCCATTTGCTGCTATATTTAAGGATACCTAATTGTGAGGGAGTAGACCATCAAAGAAAATGTCTACTTAATCAGCCTTTGTTATATTGTGATGCGGACAACTAACCAACAAATTGATAAATCTTGTCTAATATTCATGTAATGCCTCTCCATCCTATTACAGAATGTTTATAATCTCCTTCTTTATCTGAGTTATCTTCGATGCCAAGAAGAATTATTCTAGATATGTTGACTTCAACTGATCCCATGTAAGAGTAGAGAAATGAGTTGGTAGAATGTATAACCACTCCTTAGCCTTTCCTTTCAAAGTGACATGGAAATACCTCCTTAAAATATCATCTAATGTAGTCAATAGAGGCTTCATCGAAGAGCAGATCATATGCATGGTTTGTAAGTGTCGATATAGGCATTCTCCTATAAAACCATGAAATTTAGGTAAGGCTGCAATCAAAGCTCCTTTAATTTCAAAATTGACCTCTTTAGTGTAAAAGCTATGAGGATCATAATTCACATACGAATGATTTATTTCCCTCACACTTCTATTATCTTATAAATTCATTGGCATTTCATTTTCTTCTTGTCTATTATGCCCATCATGCCCATTAGGATTAATCTCAGCCATGTTAGAAATTTCTAATGGAATATCTAAATTGAGTTCAATTTTAGATTCAGGGACACTAGAGGGTGAACTAGATTATGCTGATATTGCCTCTTCTCAAAATTCTCTCCTTAGCTTCCTAAGTTATCTCTCAATTTCAGGTTCAAAATGCACTAATAGTTTAGTTCTTGTATACATGCAACTTATGAACAATCAAGAATAACCAAGCAAGGAATCAAAATCAGGCACAAGTTTCACTGTAAAAAAAGTTCAACAGGTTGCGACAAGGTGTTCAGGTCACGGCCTAATTACACAGAGAGTAAAAGTTCTTAAAAATGGATTTCACATTGTGACTAAAATATGGTTTGGTCGCGACTAGATTTCACAGAGAGTAGATTCACAGAAACTTGAAATAAAAGAAAAATGTAGAATACTATGCCATGAAAACAACAAAAACTAAAATTCAAACAAAAAATAACTCAGGTAAATAATAAAATTGACAACAAATTGCTAATGAACCACTTACTTGGCTCCCGGTAACGGTGCCATTTAGGGCTGTGCATAAAGCCTATCGCCCGATATGCCCGTCAGAGCCCGCAATAAAAATGTCCTGCCCAGCCCAATAAATATAGGACAGGGCTAGGTATCGGGCTGCAAGATACAGCCCATGCATTTTTCAGGTTGGGCATTGGGCATAGGGGCTGCCCTGCCTTGCCCATGAGCACTCCTTCTTTTATTTTTTTTATTTGTTTCTCTATCTTAGAAGGGAGAATATGATAGCTACTGGTGACTAGAAGATAATTTTAGAAATATGAGTAGTTAAGTAGGTAAGTTGTATCTTTTAATATTTATAACTATACTAATTTTTTCTTTTTTTTAACTTTATTAATTATCATATGATTACATTACAAATTATAATTATTTATTTTTTTAGATGCTTTGTCTTTGTCGATATTGGGGAGATTGATGTAAAGTTATAATTACAAACTACTTAGACTTTAACGCTTATTTTTTATATGTAATGGATCTAAAAATTTTAATTATTATCTTTGTTACCTTATTCTTAGTGGATTATATATATTATTTAACTCTTAAAGACACATGAATATGGCATTATTTTAGAAGTTCATAATTGCAGATTTTTTCATAACATGAGCATGACATCACAACTTGGGCATGCCCAGCAAGCCTATGCCCAGCCCAAAACTGTTAGGGCTTTTACCGGGCAGGTCGGGCATCAGGCTACAAAATGCAGCCCATACTTTTTTTGGGTAGGGCACCCGGTAGGGGGTTGCCCTGTGATGTCGCTTGTCGTTAGCGCTCAAATTAATTACTAGTTTTAACCCTATGTGCATAGGAGCTAACCCTAGATCAATCTCAAGGCGGAGTCAATGCATAGGTTGATTATGATTAATTAAAGTGATTAAGGAATAAATATGGGTAGAAAAGAATATTTGGTTTAATTAAAACGATAATTGCAAGAAAGTAAAAGAGTTAAAGGATACGATTACCAGTAAGTTGGATGCTCCCAAGGATTGATGCGTGGCTATCATAGTTCAATAACATATTAGAGTTATAACAATTAAATATACTAAGTCCTTAACATGAAAAATCCCAGACAATCGTCATAGTCATAATCATATAATCCACAATTATACCTAAATCTAGCATACAGTTGTATCACGAATGATTAGTGAAGATCCACTTAGCATGCAATAAATTAAACAATAAATGATTTGTTCCTCTAACATGGATATTCAATCAAAAACCCTATAACTAAACATGTGAATCCAACATGAATAATTATAAGAGGAAACTAAGGATATTAAATAAATCAAATCATAAATTGAAATAATAAATCATAAGGGTTTGACCACAAAGATGTCTCAATCGAAACCCAGGTCTAACATATACAAATCTCAAAATCTAAATCTAGGAAATCATAAATTTGTATAAAAGAAAAGATCAAAACATAAAATTGTTCAACTCCTAACTCTAAATCACAGAAACTCAAGCCACTACATCTCTCTTCAAGAATTTAGAAGGAAAAGGATGGAATTGTGAAAGAGATAAAGAAGATGATTGTGATGGTGGTGATTAGTGTGTTGAATGGAGGAGCCTTGGGGTCCTTTATATAGCCTTTGGGAGTGAATCCTATTTGATGTAGGCCTCTTCACTAATTAGCTCTTTAAAAGATAATGATAATCTCCATTTATCTTCAATATCCTTTCAAGCTATCATCTTTTCCAATATCTTCAGAGATAATATTTTTAAACTCAAATATCCGATAAACAATTCAAATAAAAAGTAATAGGATAAAGGAGATAACATAATTAATAGGAAAATAGGAAAAGATAACATATTTATCATTATCCTTTAATTAGATTCAAATGTTAGATATTGATAAATTATCTTTGAATCAATTCAAATGATATATGATATAATATAAGAAATCAGAGATAAGATATAATTAATATTTATCCTCTTGCTTTGAATCTTGACTTGTGATTGGCTCCTCTTTTTTTGTAATTTGAATTAAATTTTCCTTGGATATCACATATTCAATTTGGGAGATATGTTGCCTGTATCTAGATATTTAAGGATTACTTTGAATAGCCAAAGTGGATATCTAATTTTAAATTTTGAAAGATCTCTTTTGTTTTGACTTTCAAATATTATTATGCTATATTAATATATTAAAAGGAGATAAATAACTTTCTCTAATTAGAGTTATCTAATTAGATAATATTATGTTGCCTATATCTAGATATTTAAGGATTACATTTGAATAGCCAAAGTGGATATCTGATTTTAAATTTTGAAATATCTCTTTTGTTTTAACTATTTCAAATATTATTATGCTATATTAATATATTAAAAGGAGTTAAATAATTTTCTCTAATTAGAGTTATCTAATTATATAATATTGATTTCCCTTTTAATAAATTAATATGCATTTTTCATTCATTAATCCTAAGTTGCTTCTTGTGTATGTTATTAATTATTTTCCATTCTTCCTTAAAGACATAAAAGATAAAAATATCTTTGTGCATACCAGTGTGATAATAAAATTAGTAAAAATACAAGAAAATGACCTTTTTAGTTATTTAATTCATATAGTCAACTAAAGCACAAAATAACCATAATTATTATAATAATATCTATTAATCATGATAAATCCCCTGAAATAGATAGAAAATAATATGATAAAATAGGGATTCATCACCCTGCCCATGCACACCCCTAGTGCCATTAATTTGAAGCATGGATTGTCTCTGACTCATCAAAACAAAAATAATTGCATCCTATTAACATAGAATAAGGCACAACCCTATCGTTCTTCTCGAGGAGCTTTTTATTGGAAGCCTAGCAAATAGATGACAAAAATATTGAAAACCTGAGTGATAATAAAATGAGTTTTGGGGTTTGATTGAATTTTTATGCAATAAAGTAAGGGTGCAGTAAAGAAAATACTTTTTGTATTTTTTATTAAGATACAAATTCAGTGGGTTGTAAAAAAAATCTGTTATAAAAGAATCTTGATGATGGGGGCCTATCTATCCTTGCTCTTAATTTGATATAAGAGTTTTGAAAGCACTAAGTTTTAAATAAAACCTCAATTTATCGATTGAGTCCAGAGCATTAATAATTCTTAAACTCTATTTATCAAAGCTAGTTTAAAAACTATTAATGAACTATTAAAAACCACTTAGTGTGCAATTAAATCAGATGATGAAAATGCCCTCGAATGATCATCGATCAGTGACTATAGATTTCAAGCAAGTCAATTATTTAATAACGATCGTTGATAATAGTCCAACTATCTTAAAATAAAAACTAAAATATTATATTAAAAATAAACATCCAAATCATTTGAAGTAAATTACAGTTGTCTAATATGAGAATAATCAATCGACATTCAATCTGTTGTTCATATAATGAAAACCCTAGATCTAGCAGCATCAAAACATGAAATAGGTGCAGATTAAAATAGAAAACTCTCCAGTGCAGTCCATTAGCTCAAGATATCATATCTATCACCAAGAGACTAAGTATTTAGCCTCTCATGACTCCTATTATGCTGCAATCACTGTCTAGATATGATGCTATGAAGAAAGAAGAAAAATGTGATGGGATAATGGTACAAATATGTGAGATTTTGTGGAAAGATGCAGAATGTTAGAAGATGAGTATGTAGGTTAGGGAGAAGGTGTAGAGAGGATTTTAGTACTACTTCTTAGCCTAATCAAGTCAAAAACCAGCCTCCCCGATGTCTACAACTTCAGCTTCCTTTTATTCCCACATGACCTAACCCAAAATGCGCAGCTTTAGCGATTGTCTATTTTAGCGTGACCAGTCCATGTTTTGGTCATGAACTATAAACACAGAGAAACTTCCCAGAAGAAATGAGGTCGTGACCTATAGACATTTTGGTCGCGACTAAAAAGCATAGAGGTGTGATATGATTTTCTTTGTCTTGTGATTTCTTTTTGTCATATCTCCAATTTTCTTACCTGATGTATACATACAGTTTATCTATAATGTATATGAGATTCTTAGAATAAACTGTATCAGATTGAGATAGGAAAGAAAGGGATTATTAACTAAGGAAAGTTCAGGGACCTAAATGTAAATTAGAAAAGGTTGAAGGCAAAAAGTTAAAGTAGAAATAAAAGTTAGGCCAAAAGTGGTAATTATCAAAAGTTTAGGGACCTAAATGTAATTATGAGAAAGTTGAATTGAAAAAGGCTAAAAAATGCTCAGAATCAGAATAGACCCAAATTTTAGCAGTAGATAAACAAAATTATTCTGTCAGTTTAACTTAACACAGATTTTTTATTTGAGGTCCCGATTAATTGATATAAATTCTTGAAGTGAGAAAGAATTATTACAGTATTTTTTAAACTTCAAAATTAGATGAAACTTTATAGTAAATTTCTATATTTAATATAACAATTTATAAAATTGACAGAGTCACAAAAGGATTCCTGTAGAATTCTTACGGGATTTTACGGTAGAATAAAATACCCGGTAAATATGGTCAGAAGAGACTCATTGGGATTTATGCCATAAAGGCAATGAGCCCATATCAAGGCCCAAATGGCTCCACTATAAGCCCAATAAGATGACTGGATAGTTAAGTGGGCCAGAGTCTAAAGCAGTCCAGTAAAAGTGCGAAATTACAAAAATGCCTCGAGATGACCAAATTATACCAGTGATAGATGAAAGGCATTTTGAACATTCTGGATAGGCCAAAAAAGTGTAATATAGTATAAATATGATTGGTTAGAGCTAGTATATGCTCTAAGGTAATACAAAGAGGGGTAAAAGTAAAATGATAATTATGCCCTTAGGGTTAATATAGTGTAAGAAATGACACCAAGGGTATTTTAGTCATTTCTCAAGGGATGGATGGCAGATAAATACTTAGTATAACAGAGTCAATGGCATAAGGGACCTAGAAACTAGTTTCTAGGATAGAATACATATCCTAGAATATTAGAAAAATTAGGAACAAAAAAATAGTATGGTTTTGGTAAAATTGCTCCGATCAGTATCGGACTGGACTGAAATTTTTTCTATCAGTATATTTTATTTTTTCTAGCAGCACATGGCCTTAAATGATGTCATGCATGTCATCAAAAGGCATGGCTTCTAGGGAAAGTTTGTTAAGATTGAATATGGATAATTAGATCCAATAGTAACCAAATCAATCTTGGCCATCTATTTCCACCCAAATTTATCTATAAATACCCCCTCATTTCAGACCTATTTGGCATGCTTGGGAACCATATGGGAAACTCTTGCAAAATTTCCATTCAACCAAGAAAGAAGCACACAACATGAAGCAACAAGCAAGATAATTATCTTACGTGATCTTGAGCTTTATTCTAGCAAGTTAGCTCTTGGTTTTAAGGGGTTTTTGTGCCATATTTCCCTTGTGGTTGCTGCTGGAAGTGCTATCCATATGTGGTTACAATATGAGTTTTATGTTATGGATAGTTTAGATAAGCTTAAACAAGTTAGAATCATGTGGTATAAGTTTAGAAATTTAAGTATGTTTGGAATTAGGGTTTTGTGTTCTTGGCTGTTACTGTAAATGACACTGTTCATATGTTGGAGTTTCATGATTTTCATGCTTCCAATGAGTTTAAAATGGAAAATTGTGTGGGGATAAAGTAGGAGAACAACTATTGGAAGCATTGGAATCAAAATGTGAATTTTTCGAAAACAAGGGTTTGATTCGATCACGGGCAGCAGCTTGTGATATGTTTTGATTTTAGAAATTCTAGTTTCATATTTGGATTCTACATAAAAAATTATCTAGAAATGAACTATGAGAATTTATTTTGGGAGGATGGAAGTATGAAACCTAAAATAGAGAAAGAATGGAAGTTAGTGAAAACCTAGTCTTGACAATATGAATTTATTTTGTGTCATTATGTCAATGATAAAGTATGAATGATTGCAACTCCTTGAAACATATGTCATGACAATATGCATATTAGAATTTGCTTATGTACCATTATAAAGTAGCTCCCATCTCATGATAACATGTTAAGCATCCAATTAATCATGCATGATATTATGGTTTGTGTAACTTGCTATTAGGATTTCCATGAAATCTTATTACTCCCCATATGCATAACCATGTCATAGGTGCTAGAACTTCTCAAGGAAAGAGGGTAAGCATGGATTGTTAGACATGTATAATAAGTCAAATGAGTTGCTTGACATTATGGAAGCATATGCTGGAATGTCTATTGAATGTTCATGTGTTGGTGTTTTGAGGCCATTACCTTTTGACGATATTTATAATACCTTAATCAATGAGTTGGAACTTGAATTTTGGCATGATTTTAGTTAAGATACAGAGCTTTAAATAAACACAAGAACGCCTTAATTGGTTAAGTATTAAATTTGCTATAATTTTTCTAAGTTGGAGTTAAGATCTGGAATTGAGATAAAGTGAGTGGTTAGAGGCAGCAACATTCACGCATTTCTTTTATATGGAAAATCCATAGGTAACACGGTTCTTTTGGATAAGAAACCAAAGAGAAATGAATTTTTGAAGTTAAGGCAAAGAAACTGGAACTTCCAAATTTTACCAAATGAACAGTATTTTTCATTGAATAAACTAATTTTATTGGGAAAATGGAACCTAAGTTTTACATTTTGCCTTCAAAGTTTAATGAAAAAGCTTTTATTAGAAATTAGAACCAACCTATTTCAATTTTTCTACATTTAATTATGAATTTTCAAAGTTGGGTACATGTTCTGGAATTACCAAATGAACAGTAGCGTGAATAGTACCTGAGAGCAATTTTTTTGAAAATGAATGTTTCTAAGGCAAATGATCATGAAATTGGTTCTATTACTTTCAAATGAGTATAATTGAGGTTAAAAATAAGGATATGACACTTTTCTACTGATATTAGTCCTTAGTTATCCCCTAAATACCTACAATTTAAAACCAAAACTCACTATAAAAGTCCAAATTAGTAGAGAATAATATTTATGCAGTTTGAAAGGGTTAATTTACCATTTTACCATTTAATTAGCATATTACCAAGCACAATCATGTATTACCACAAAAGCATAAATATTGACATAAAATGAATGGTAAAGTCATAATAAGACCCTGAAACTGTTATAGAAACTATACATAATTTGTGTTCTATCAGGGCGTTATTGTGTTGAAGAGATTAATATTTTGTCCAAGGATGAGAGAAGAAGTATTTGTGTATCTTTACAAGGAATCAAAGTTCCCTCTAGATAGTCATCTAATCTTAAGAAGATTGTGTCAATGAAAGATTTTCAATTAGTAGGGCCAAAGTCTCATGATTGTCATGTCTTGATGCAATAATTACTCCCAGTAGCTATTCAAAGAATCCTTTAAGATGATATGAGACACATTGTAACCTGACTTTGCTTCTTTTTTAATGCTATATGTGGCAAAGTCTTTGAGACTAAAAACCTAGATGAATTAGAGCATGAGGGTTATGTTATTTTGTGCCAACTTGAAAAACTATTTCTTTTAGGCTTTTTTGACATCATGGTACACCTCATCATTCATATAGTGCGAGGATAAAACTATGTGGCCCTGTATACTTACGATAGATGTACCTATTTAAAATATACATGAAAATCCTTAAAGGGTACATGAAGAATCCAAATTAGTTTAGGCATCCATTGTTGAAAAATATGTTTCTGAAGAAGCCATTGATTATTGTCAGCACTACCTATCACAACATAATAGAATGATAGAACAAAAGCTTATTAGAGAACACAACAGATCTTTTGCATATTTGTTCAAACATAAGGTTGAAAATGATAATTGTGTATATGATTCAGTTAGATGGTTGGCATAAGGTCATGAATTTAATGTGACATGTTGGATTGCCTATATTGTTTTGATGTAATAATAGCACAAGTATGTTGGTCTAATGCATATATTGTTTTGTTGTAACTTACAAGTGAAGGGTTAATAAAAGGGTTGGTTTGAAAAAAAACTCCAATATTTAAACCAATTGTGCATGTTATCCAGTGTAAAAAGTGATATGAAAAACTAAAGGTCACCTTTTTTATACCAGTTGTACATGTTACCCGTGTAAAAAGTGATCTGAGACACACATTTTTTACACCAGATTATAAGTTATCCATTGTAGAAAGTCTTTTGAAATTCAAAATATTAGTAGTTTCATATTCAAAATATGATTTTTACACCATATTTAAATTTTAACCTGTGTATAAAGTCTTAATGAAAATACTTTATCAAAGCCTGCTCCTTGGCGCGTCTCTTCATGTCTCATTTCCAGGTTGTATTCAGTGTATTTTTTACGTTGTCTATCATTAAGACAGTCGTTGTGCTCTATGGTTTTCTTTGGGCTTTACTATGGTTAGTCATTCTTCTCTATTCTCATTCTCATTCTGCTTTGCCATGTACTAGTTCTGGATACTTATTTTCTCACGTATGTTCTTCACCTTTTATTAGGCCCATTATGATTAATATCATCCATATTCGGTTCAGTTTTAGACTCTAAAATACTAGAGGAGGAACTAGATTTTGCTTATTCTTCTCTAAATTATCTAAACTCTTTAGTTTCCTAAGTCTTCTCTCAATTTCAAGTTCAAAAGGCACTAATAGTTCAACTCTTCTATGCATGCAATGCATAACAGATAGAGAATAATAAATACAATTAGTCAAATTCAGTCACAGAGGTTAGACAGCAGAAAATTTTCAGTTAGTCACAACTAAAGCGTGTTTTAGTCACGACACAATATCAAAGAGAAAAGTAGTCACGACTGAAGTTGTCGGATGTCATGACTAGTTCCATAGAGTAGTCAAATTTCACAGAGGAGCAATCAGGTCGTAACACAAATAGTGTTTGGTCGCGACTTAAAGTCATAGAGAATAGTGGTCATGACACAGTTGAGATTAGGTCGTGACTCGTAGTCACTGAGACTGATTTTACAGAAACTCAGAAAGGTACAGAATGCAATGCAATGCAATTTAAAAACTACTAAAAACTAAAATGCAAACAAAAGCAAGAGAAATAACTCAGGTAGCTAATGAAATGGACAATAAATTACTAGGGAACCAATTACTTGGCTCCCCAGCAACGACGCTATTAATGAGGCCTCAGATTGTCATGATCTGATCCATCTAGATAAAGTTTGTTACACCCAATATAATGTAGTGTAAGGCATAACCCTATCATTCTCCTCAAGGAGCCTTTTATGTGGAAACCTAGTAGATTGGATGTCAAAATCAATGAAAATCCTGAGTAGGGATAAAATAGTTTTTGGGTTTTAGTTATTGATGCAATAAAAGTAGGGTGTAGAAAAGTAAATATTTTTATACTTTTATTTATGATGAAAACGAGTTGTTAATTGAGAATTATGCTATGAAAGACTCTTGATGATGAAAACGTATCTATCCTTGCTCTCTCACATTTAAAATTGGAGTTTAGAAAGCACTAAGTCTCAAAGAAAACCTTAATCGATCAATTGAGTCCAGAACCCTAATTTTCCTTAAACCTCTTTTATCAAAGCTGGTCTAAGAACTATTAGTGAACTATCATAAACTACTTAGCGTGTAAATTGAATTTAGATGATGAAAACACCCTCAAATGGTCATCGATCGAAAACCTTAGATTCCAAGCAATGAATTAATCAACAACAATCGCTGATAATAACCCATCTCTTAAAATCAAAACTAAAATATTCTATTAAAAGCAAACGTTCAAATCATCCAAATTCCATTACAAAGTCTAATATGAGAATGATTAATTGATATTCATAAGATATCTTATTAGAATATGTAAATTAGAATAGAAGAAACTCCCCGTTTGAGTTCATGAGCTCAAGATATCTTATTCACTCTTGTTGTACTACAATCGCTGTTCAGTTAGGATGATAAGGAGAAATAGTGAGAAGATGGTAGGTTGATGGTGTAGAGAGGTGGAAAAGTCTGTGGAAAGGTATAGAATATTGGCAGAGGTGGAGAAGGTGATCAGAGAGCGTGAGAGTACTGCTTCTTAGCCTAATCAGGTCAAAAATCAGCCTCCTTTGATAGCAGCCTCCCTCCTCCTTTTATTTTTGCATAACCTAATTTAAAACCCACAGTTTTAGCGATTTCACATATTAGTCGTGACCAGATCCATATTTTGGTCATGACCTATAAACACAGAGAACATTCTAGAAGAATCAAGGTCACGACCGGTAGACTCTTTGATTGCGACTAAAATGTGCAGGAGTATGGTTTCACTTTCATGGCTTGTGATTTCTTTCCTGGTCCTTACTCTCTTCCAAAATACCTGCAATCCAAAATAAAAGCTCACTGTAAAAGCCTAAATTAATAAATAACAAAATATATACAGTTTGGAAGAGTTAATTTACCATTTTAACCTTTTACTAGCACATTGCCATGCACAATCATGTATTACACAAAAGTACAATTTAGGGCCTAAAATGATGGTAAAGTTGTTATAAAGCTCTTAAAAATGTCACATAAACTATATACAAAATGTGTCTTATCAAAGATTCTAAGCCAATTAAACAATTCCAAAGAAGATTAAATCAATTTATCTCTGATGTGGTTATGAAGGAGATTAGTAAATTGTTAAAGGCAAGAATCATATATGCTATTTTAGATAGTGAATGGGTATCTCCTATGCATGTGGTTCCTAAAAAGAGCGGATTGACAGTAGTAAAGAATGAGCATAATGAATTGATACCTATTAGAGTGAAAAATCCATTGAGGGTTTGTATTGATTATCAGAAGTTGAACGATTTTACTAGGAAAGATCATTTTCCCTCACCTTTTATGGATCAAATGTCATATCCTAAAGTTTCCCTATCTGTATAATACTTATAGTAAAAAGAAGTTTGGAAAGGATTATGATGAAGATCAGAAGAAATGATAAAGGTTAGATGATTCTTGAAGGAAGAAAGGGACCTAAACAAAAATTAGAAAAGTTTAAAGGCCAAAAGTTAAAGTAGAAACAAAAGTTGGGCCAAAAGTGGTAATTTTCAAAAGTTTAGGGACCTAAATGTAAATATGCAAAAAGTTAGGGACATAAATGTAATTAAGAGAAAAGTTCAAGGGCAAAATTGTAATTATAGAAAGATCAGCTGGAAAAGGGTTAGAACTGTCCAGAAGTATTTCAGTCCCATATTCCATCAGTAAATAGAGGAAGGTATGCTGGATAACCTGGCATGATACAGAAATTTTATTAGGGCTCCACACAGCAGATTTTTATCTGATAGTCTAAAAGTTATCTAAAATTTTATCAGATTTCATGGACTTCAAATATAAGTGGAAAAATTATAGGAAAGTGTGCCCTACAGTGTCAGATGTCCTGAATCTGACAGAACTCCGGAAGAAGTTCTGTATAAAAAGTTATTCACATATTAGTGAATTTTGACGGGAGTTTGATAACACCCGTAATCCAATAATAGAATTTATTGGTATGTAAGCCTGGATAGAATGAGATCATATGACCTCATATATAGGCCCATGATGATGCCAAGGAGGGCCCAAAACCCAGGGTACTAGTTCATCAGTAGAAGGGGCCAGTGTCCAGAAAAAGTGTAAAATTATAAAAATACCCCTGGATGCTCAGATTGTACTAGAGATGGATAGAGGGCATTTTGGTCATCTGGCATAGGCTAAAAATATGGCACATTGTATAAATATAATTAGTTGAGCCAGTATATGCCCTGAGGTAGTACAAAGAGGGGTGAAATGACAACTATGCCCTTAAGGTCAATATAGTGCAAGAAAGGACACCAAGAGTATTTTGGTTATTTCCCAAGGGATCTGTAATTAAGTTGTGGCTCAGTACAAGTATGTCAATGGTATGAGAAGCCTAGACATTGATTTCCAGGACAAAATACATATCCTGGTATATTATAAAAAAATTAGAAACAGAAAACAGTCCGGTTGTTATGAAACTGCTCTAATTGGTACCGGATTGGACTGGAATTTTTTCAGAAGCTTCTTGGCATGGTAAGCACGCCACATACCCCCATGAGGTATCCCTTGAGCTATCCCACATGATGTCATAATTATTCTTTTTAGAAAAAGTTAAATCCAAGATTAAATATGGGCCTTTAGATCAAATAGTAACCAAATCAATCTTGGCCATTCATTTTTCATGGATTTTGGCTATAAATACCCCCTCATTCTACATCAAAACCGTGGCTTCATGGACCCTTAGGAAAACTCTTGCAAAATGAAAAGTCAAGCCAAGACAAAGAAGATTAAAGGTACCAAAGTTCAAGCAAGCTAAAGATTAAAGGTAAGCAATCTCTCCTAACTTATTTTCCTTTGATTTTGGGAGCTTGAACTTACATTTTTCATGGGAGAAAAGTTGAGTTTTCTCTAAGGGAAGGTGCTGCCCCAAGACCTTAGATGAAAGGGGAAAGAAGAAATTAAAGTTAGAAACATATGATTGAAACTTAAACAAGCTAGTTAAGAGATTGGTTGTTGAATCAAGTTGATATTCTTGACTTTGCCATGACATGCCCTGTTTGGTATGCACTGTTCATGAGGGAAGGAAATTTAATTTCAATGATTCAATGCTTCCATTGAATTTAGATGATGATTTTGTGTAGGATTGGAAAGGTTTTGAACCTTGAAAGCATCGAAATTCCAAGATTGTAGTTTTTGAAACCCTTATATATTACTGTTCACACGTATGAATAGTTATTAGAATTTCATGATTTTGATAGTTCCAATGGTTTTAAAATGAAAAGTTGTGTAGGGTAAAGTGGAGAAACAAGTATGGGAAGCATTAGAATCAAAATGAGAATTTTTTAAAGAATTGTATGCCTATGTTCAGTTCTGTACAGCAGGCCATGAAGGAGCTGGAATTTCATGATTCTAAGCTCATAAATGAATTCAAAAGATGAAATTGTGTAGGGTAAAGTCAAGACATCAATTGATTCAAAGACCAAATCCATTAGTTAAGATTAAGGAAAGTAAATGAGCTTAATGTTCAAGAGGGAGTTATGTTAGTTAAAGTAAGTTTAATGCTCAAGGAAATTAGATGGTAACGGACGAATGGTTATGTGATGTTAGGGATTGGTTAGTATGCTCCAAAAGAGGCAGCCACATGTCTAAGAGATGTGAGAAGAAAGAAGCAAGATAAACTAAAAGAAAGTCAAGTCTATAAGGTAGTGAACTTACTTCTTTATGTGCTTGATGTAGTATGCTTATGTGTTGACATGTATATGATATTTGAATGATGTTGTGACATGATAAATGATGTTGAAAGTATTGTGAATAACATGTTTCCATGGCCATGCACTTAATGTACAAGTATATAGCATGATGGCATGTCACTAATCAAAGAAAGTTTAATTAAATTACATATCATGCATTAGCATCCATCTTGCATATTTAAGTGGTAATGTTTGCTACTGAGATTCCCTAGAATCTCACTCTCCCATAACCAACCAATTTAGGTCAAGCATAAAGGAAAATGTAAACATGGAGAAGAGCTAAAGCATGGAAGAAGGAGAGTGAAGTATTTAAGATTCTAGCATATGCTATGAATTATCCATGTATGTAAATGCAATGTAAGGTGTGTATTTATGTGATGAAGCTATTTGGAATAATTATGGCATATGTACATGATGTATATGAATATTGAGAAGTTTATTTGATGGCTTATACATGCTGACACAATTATTGAAAATAAAAGGAAGGAAAATGAAATGGTAAAAACGTAGGTCCTGGAGCAGTTTTGTTGTGGCTTCAGTTTGACCTAGCAAATGAAGGAATTAATTCATGAAATTTTATGAGGATGTAACACATATCCATAGCTTTACGTGAATAGATAGAATGTTTCATTTGTATGTGTACATCAAGAGAAATGAATTTCCAAAGTAAGGGACTATAATTTGTTTCTAGAGTTTTTGACCAAATGAATAGTAAATTTTAACGAATAAAATTCATTTATTGGCTAATAATTTGGTCTATAAATTATTTGTTCCTCAAATTTTAAGATGTTATCTTCATTTATCTTTTTGAACCACTTCATTTCAAGTTTTCTAGAATTAGTTATGATTTTTTGAAGTTTGTTGCGTAATCTGGAATACCATATTAACAGTAACCCGAGAAAGGGTAAAGTTCCAGATTTGGCTAATGGACTTCCAAGGTCTTATAAGTGGTTCCAAATGCTACTAAATGGTCTCTAAGACATATGAAAGTAAGGATGTTACATCAAATGCTTGAGAGATTATCAGGGAAGAGCCATTATTGTTTCCTATATAGGTGTTCAGGATATTTCTAGATTCTAATAGATCCGAGGGACCAAGAAAAGACCATATTTATATGTCCATTTGGTATATATGCCTATAAAAGAATGCCATTTGTTTTGTGTAATGCTCCTAGCATATTTTAGCGTTGTATGCTTTCTATATTTACTGACTTTATTGAAAAAATCATGGATGTGTTCATGGATGATTTTACCGTATATGTCAATTCTTTTGATGAGTGTCTAGAGAGCCTTGATAGCATCCTTGCTAGATGTATTGAAAAAAATTGTTTTTGAACTTTGAAAAGTGTCATTTCATGGTTGATAATAGACTAGTACTTGGTCATCTTATTGTAAGGAATTGGAAGACACGCAGCGGAAATTAACTTAAAAAATTTTTCATTCTTTGCCAGGATCTACCGTATGTGTTTAAGTCAAGTGGGAAGAAGCATTACCCTCAGTGTTCCTCAGCGACTTCCACAGCTTCTGGTCACGACATTCACAGCTTCTCTCCATGGCTCGTGCTCCCTTTCCGATCGCAAGAAGTCAACGACTCATGTCGGCTTCCTCTACTGGTATCCACACGAACAGCGTTCCAACCACAAACGATGTGCTAGCGTCTCCTGTCCCTCCAGGGCTTTCTCAAGAATTCATCCTCTCCGTCTCTATTTCGGCAGTTTCTTATCTGCAAACGTTTTGTAGATTCCCCTCGGCCTTTTTGTGTTCTATATGTTTCAAAACGTAGCTCCTAAAATCAGATATATAGGATGCTATGCGTTTTCCTCTACCGAATTGGATTTTGGAGTTAATCTTATATTAATTCTGAAATTAATACAATATCATATATTGTATAATTTGACAAGAAACTAATTAAATACATAATATTTATATTAAATCCGTCCCACAGATTTAATTCACCTATTTATTTAACTTAAAATAAAGATAAAACTGAACTATATTTGATTTATTCTCATAAATCAAATTTGAGATATCATATCAATTTGAATTTCAAATTCAAATGTGATAGAGATTTAATTTATCCTTATAAATTAAATCTTATAAATATCTCTTATATGAGATATCCTATCAATTTGAATTTCAAATTCAAACGTGATAGGGATTTAATTTATCCTTATACATTAAATCTTATAAATATCTCTTATATGAGATATCCTATCAATTTGAATTTCAAATTCAAACGTGATAGAGATTTAATTTATCCTTATAAATTAAATCTCATATATCTCTTATATATAATGTATATATACGAATTTATATATATACGAATATAAATATAAATAAATATATACATCCACCCTGGATCATTCATTGAATCTGGACATGTCTTAGATTCAATGAATATGGACATCATAGCTCGTTTTAGGCTATTTTGTGTGTGACCCTGTAGGCCCACATGAAGTTGGCAGTGGGCCATTTGCTATACTGGCCCACAACTCGCAAGCAATCTCTAGCAAGACATAACGACTACCCAAATCATATGAGGATCATTAAACGATGTAACCTTTTATACAACCATATCATGTCCCTTCTGTCATGTGATATTTTGGTCATGGATGAGGTATGGATAATGTCATCCTCCTATTCCTGACCGTTACTTTCTTGATCCCTGAGTAGTCTGACTATAGAAATAGAACTACCTTTCCATCACAGTATGGCCATACATTTCTCAGACTCACTCATCGAGGGGCCCAGTAATATCTCTCTACAAATGTGAGGGACAAATTCCATCTTGACCATTCACATTCCTCCGCACGAAAAACCACTAAGCCCGAACATAGTCTTTATGATCACTCGGTCAAAAGTGACTTTTGACTAGATCAAAGCTGAGCGTTTGTCATATAGAAATCCATAATAATCTCAAGTCAAAGGGCATAGTGACATAGTTTATATATGAGAGAAGCTTATGACTTAACCATACAGCTCTCTCATAGCGGGTCGGTCCAACACCTTATACTCTTACATGTGCCTATAACTTTGATTTATATCTCTATACATCTTCAAAGTCATACTGGTCTTATTTCATCTCTGCTCCCGCATAGATGACCGACCAGGGACATTTAGGATAAGATCATGAGTTATCCAAGGATGGTCATCACAGTAAACAAGCAAATAATATGATAACACAATTAATAAATTCATAAATTAACAATATTCATAAGACAATGATTAGCCCCTAGGGCACAATTTCTAACACTTATATCTAGCAAGGGAATTGAGTTAGATAAAGAAAAAATTGAAGTCATTTTCTCGTTGTCCTACCCCACAACTTTAAAAGAACTTTGGTCTTGTCTGGGGCACATTGGGTTTTATAGAAGATTCATCAAGGACTTTAGTAAAATTACTTTGTCACTCTCAAAGCTTCTTAAAAAAGACACTGAAATTATTTTTTCTACTAATTGCAAAGAGGCCTATGAAAAATTGAAGGATAGGTTAGTTTCTCCATGTCATCCTAATTTTTCCCTATCCATATAGTACTGATAGTAGAAAGAGGTTTGGAAAGAATTATGACGAAGATCAGAAGAAATGATAAAGGTTAAATGAGTCCTAAAGAAAGAGAAGGACTAAAACGAAAATTAGAAAATGTTGAAGGCAAAAAGTGAAGGTAGAAATAAAAGTTGAGCCCTTAAGTATAATTTTCAAAAGTTAAGGGGCTAAAATGCAAATAGCTAAAAGTTCAAGGGCTAAAGTGCAATTATTCAAAAGTTCATGGACCCAAATGAAAATATGAGAAAGTTGAGCCGAAACAGGCCAAAAATGCCCAGAATCATATAAGACCTAAATTTTACCAGTAGATAGATAAAATTATTCCGGTCAGTTTAACGCAACACAGAATTTTGATTTGAGGTCCCGATTAATTAATATAAATTTATGAAGTCAGAAGAGTTATTACAGTATTTTTTAGACAGCAGAATTAGATAAAAATTTATAGAAAAATCCTATATTTAATGTAAGAATTTATAAAATTGACAGAGTCAGAAAAGGAATCCTGTAGAAATCTTACGGGATTTTACGTTGAAATAAAATACCCGATAAATAGGATCGGGTCAGATTTATTGGGATTTGTACCATAAAGGTAATAAGGCCAATGAGCCCATACCAAGGCCCAAATGGTGCCATCATGAGCCCAATAAAGTAATGAGACAGTTAAGTAGGCCAGAGTCTAGAGCAGTCCAGGAAAAGTGCAAAATTATGAAAATGCCCCTAGATGCCCATACTGTACCAGCGTTAGATGTATGTCATTTTGGTCATTCTGGATAGGCTAAAAATGTGTCATATATTATAAAGAGGATTATTTAGAGCCCAGATACACTCTAAGGCAGTATAAAGAGGTGTGAAATGACAATTACGCCCTTAAGGTTAATGTAGTGCAAGAAAGGACACTAAGGGTATTTTGGTCATTTCCTAAGGAATGGATGGCAGATAAATATTCAGTATATCATTGTCAATGGTATGAGAAGCCTAGATATTGATTTCCAGGACAGAATACATATCCTGATATATTATAAAAATTCAAAACAGAAAATAGTCTGATTTTTGTGAAACTGCTCCGATCGGTACCGAATTGGACTAAAATATTTCCAGAAGCTTCCTTACACTATGAGCACGCCACCTAAACCTCTTAGGTGTCACATGAGCTGGCCCACATGATGTCATAATTATTCTTTTTAGAAAAAGTTAAATCCAAGATTAAATGTGAGCCCTTGGATCAAATAGTAACTAAATTAATCTTGGCCATCCATTTTCACTCAAATTTCTCTATAAATACCCCCTCATTTCAGACATATTCAGAAGCCCTTGGAACCATGGGGAAACTCTTGCAAAATTTCTACTCAACCAAGAAAGAAGCACACAACTTGAAGCAAAAAGCAAGGTAATCATCTCCCTTGATATTGAGCTTTGTTCTAGCAAGTTAGCTCTTGGTTTTAAGGGGTTTTTGTGCTCTATTTCCCTTTTGTTTTCTGCTGGAATTTCTGTCCATATGGGGTTGGAATATGAGTTTTATGTTATGGATAGTTTAGACAAGCTTAAACAAGCTAGAATCAAGTGGTATAAGCTTGGGAATTCAAGTATGTTTGGATTTAGGGTTTTGTGTTCTTGCTGGTACTATAAGTGGTACTATTCATATGATGGAATTTCATGAATTTGATGCTTCCAATGAGTTTAAAATGGAAAATTGTGTGGGGATAAAGTAGGAGAACAAGTATTGGAAGCATTGGAATCAAAATGTGAATTTTTGGAGAACAAGAGCATGCATTTTGGTTTGGTACTGTAGCAATTGGTATGTTTTGATTTTGGAAATTATAGTTTCATATTTTGATTCTACATGAAAAATTATGTGGAAATGAACCATGAGAATTTATTTTGGAAAGATGGAAGTAAGAAACATAAAGTAGAGAAAGAAAGGGAGCTGGTGAAAACCTAGTCTTGGTTTTATATTCAAGTTGAGTTGTAACTTAATATTATTGTGTAATGGCTAGGTTTTGACATTTGTGGAGGAAGGAAAGAACCTCAAGAAGGTCTTGACCAAGATAGCTAAGAGGTAGCAAGGATACCTAACTATAACTCATGTTTGTTTAATTGTTTGCTTGCTTGTTGATTATGATGTTTGGTTGAGCTTGAGATTATGTCATCATGTCTATGATGAAGTATGAGTGATTGCAACTCCTTGCAAATTATGTATATCAACAAAAAGATACAAGATTACGAAGGAAACAGAAGTTGACACAAATAAATACTTAAACAAAAGTGAAATCATATAGATGCAAAAAGCACCTTCACACTACCTTCAATGCCCAGGAATATGACAGTAAGTTTTCTTCTTGTAGAAGCACATAGCCAAAAAGCAAGGCATTATGTAATTATTCATTCCAACCCATATACCTAATGCCATGTCAAATACAGTCAAGCAATGTGTTGTATCAAATACCACTACATCATCAAAGATATCATATGACTGTATTGATGAGGCATATGACCAGACTATATTCTCCAAACAGTTATTTGAATCAAGGGTGAATTCAAATTTGAAATTTGGGTCTTTCTCCTTAATATTTCTACACATTCTTAGTAAATCTATGCTTTCCTGAATTTCCTAAATCTATGCTTTCTTCTGGTTCTAATTTCCTAAATGCTTGAAGTAAATTCCTCACATCATTTTCTATAAAAAGAATGCTGCCACCAACGGAATAGAATGCTACCACTAATGGAATAGCCACCTGAAAACTCTGACAGAGGACCCGCAATGTCTTCTAATAAATACCCCGATGCCAAAATCGTATCTGGCCCTACATCGTCGTCGACTTCGATTATGTAGGAAGAGAAGGCACTTGTGGCGTCAGTATGATCATTTAATTCAAGGCTAATTTATTATTTTTACCCAAATTTATAAGATAGATTGAGTTTCCTGCTGTCTTTTTAAATATTAAATGCCCAAATTATCATTTCTAAGTTTATATGAGTTTTTCTTGTCTTTTCCTCAAATATATATTTAGAATTAAAATTTTTAATTATAACTATTTTAAATTAATTGTTATGAATAATAAATTTTAATTTTTAAAAAGGTATTTGAATTTTTTCTACAACGAATAAAATTTAGGGATAAAGACAAAAAAAGCCTATTTGAATTTCAAAAGGATAAATTGGGTTTTTAAATATTGAAAAAGACAGATTGGGCAGGAGGCCCAATCTGTCATTTGCAAATTTGTGTGCAAAGACCAAATTAACATTCACTTTCCCAATATTTTGACAATACGATTTACAACTTTGCCAATGATATTTATAACTCGGACAATGATATTTGCAACTCCTATAATAATATTTATAACTTTGACAATAGTATTTGTAATTTTGACAATGATGTTTGTAACTTTGACAATAGTATTTGTAGCTTTGACAATGGTGTTTGCAACTTTACTAATGGTATTTAAAACTCCCATAGTGGTATTTGTAATTTCAACAATAATATTTGCAACTCCGATAATAGTATTTGTAACTCCCACAATAGAGAAGAAGCAACTTTGTTAATGGGATTAACAACTTTACTAATATTATTTGCAACTCTCACAATAGTATTTGTAGCTTTGCCAATAGTATTTGTAAGTTTATCAATTGTATTTATAACTCCTACTATTTGCCATTTCCACAATGGGATTTTTAACTTTACCAATAATATTTATAACTCCCGCAATGATATTTACAACTTTCACAATAAAGAAGAAGCAGTGGTATTTGTAATAACTTAAACTATTGACCGACTGATATTCTGACTTAGTTAATCACTTTTCAATAGTCAATTTTTGTAAAGTTCCCTTAAAGAATGAGATTTACAAAATAGTATTTTAGTATTCAATTTGGCTAATAGTATTTACAACTCTTCCAATGAGATTTACAACTCTCTCAATGGAATTTGTAACTTTTCTTAGGAAATTTGTAACTTCACAAAATGGGTTTGTAACTTCACCTACAGGATTTATAACTTCTTATAATGGGATTTGCAACTCCACTTAGTCGAAACTACTGTGTCAGCTACAGTCTTTCTCCCAATTGCCAAAATTGGATTTCTCCTAGTTGCAAATACCATTATCAGAGTTATAAATATCATTAGTAAAGTTATAAATCGCATTATCAAACTTGTAAATACCATTGGGCAAGTGAAGGCTAATTTGGTCTTTATACACAAATTTACAAATAACATATTGAGCCTCCTACCCAATTTATCATTTTCAATATTCAGAAGCCCAATTTACCCTTTTAAAATTCAAATAGATTTTTTTTTTGTTTTTCTCCCTAAAATTTATATTTAAAATTTTAAAACCAGCCGGATGGGCATTTTCTTCTGCAATTAACGACACAATCATGGACGTAACAAGCAAGTGTTCGTTCCTTCTGGGATTTGTTGATTAAACCTCAGATCCACTGTCGTCATCATCGTCATCACCTCTTCTTCGGAGTTCGGACATACAGGCGATCGCAACCTTCGTTCTCTTTGTTTATTTATTTATTTATTTTTTAAATTCTTGTCATAGAAATTATAATATAAATCATTCCGTTTCTTCCCACTTCAGGGCTTTAACAAATCTCTCACTCTTCGAACGAGATTTTCCTGGTTCGATTCTCTCCCTTGCTGAGCTTCTTCGAACCCCTCCAAGGCTGCAGCGTTCCAAGGTACTTGCAGTTCTCGCACTGGCTCATTTCACTTTGTTTTTACTGTTTGGACGCTGAGAAAAATACGAGAGATCCAGAACTGGTCGCTTCTTACGTGAATGTTTTAAGCTTTGAGCAATCATCTATCTGGGCGGTTTTTATTTTTCTTTTGGTTTTCTGCTTCTTTTCTTTACCCCAAATTACAAGATTAAGGTCTCTGCTTATCGGGACTAATTATATTGCTGAGTATGGGATTTTTCTTCTTTTTTTTTTTCGCGTGTGATCTGTTTATAATATCCTATTCATTTGTCAGCTATGTGAACAACTCTTGTTGATAGAATAGTTTAATTGTTTTGTTTTTTGTCACAGATGTCAACCATAGCGAGGAGAGGTATCCATTACCTGCAGAAACTAAATGCTGCAAACATTCCTACTGCTTTGCTAGAGAAAGGCCAAAATCGTGTCATAGATGCTTCGCTAACGCTTATTCGTGAAAGAGCAAAGCTAAAGGCATGTCATCATATTTTATTTGAAAATACTTTTATTCCCTTTTGGATCGTTGTTACTTACATTTTTTTCCCTTTCGTTTTACATTTTTTTCCCTTGCCTTTCGTTCTATGTAAATTTTATGTTTTATGAGTGATTTTGTTCAAGATTGCAAGAAAGAAGAATAATTTTAGAATTATTTTTCCTCAGGGCGAACTTGTGCGTGCTTTAGGAGGTGCTGAAGCATGTCCATGTCTTCTTGGAATTCCTCTGGGACATAATTCGTCATTCCTTCAGGGTCCTGCATTTGCACCTCCTCGCATTAGAGAGGCCATTTGGTGTGGTAGCACAAACTCAACAACTGAAGAAGGTAAGCATATGTTTTTCATTATGAATAATAGTGGACAGTTTTCCCTTAAAGTTTCTGTTCGGCATATTCTACAATTTGCTATATAAACTCTTTGAAAATGGTAAACTCTTTGGAAATGGCAGAACGAATGATTCAGGGACCTAGTTTTTAATGTCCTAATGCAAACTTGGTGGCATGAGCTGACTTTTCAGGGAAGGAATTACGTGACCCAAGGGTGCTAACTGATGTTGGTGATGTCCCTGTCCAAGAAATTCGAGATTGTGGAGTAGATGATGACAGATTGATGAATGTCATTAGTGAGTCTGTTAAGCTAGTGATGGAAGAGGTAAACTGTCATTCTGCAAGTCTCCCTTGGAAAATATCATAATACTTGGAATTTATATTTTTTCTCTTTTATTGTACCTCCGTGACATGCATAATATGTTTGTTTTGATCCAATTAAATATATGTATTTGCACTCTTGTCAATTCATTGTTATTTATATTTATTTTATATCTTTTTTGGAAAATTTATCTCAAGTGCTCTTCTTTTCTTGTATTAGTTTCTTCTAGAGTTATATCTAATAGATAGTTTGATAAATTTTTTCTCAAAAGTACGGTTTTTTATTCCTTCATCTTCTTTCTTCACTTTTCTTTTTGTTTATTAATTTTTTGTAGTGTTGGACTAGTCATTATTATAGATCAAATGCTAGAAACGAATATCACAATGGACTATTGAGGACGACTGCCCCTACATGTTCTGTTGCTAATTCTACATGTTGATCATTCAATTGCACGAGTCCAGAAGTACCTTAGAGCAGATGTGCACTGTTAGATAGAGTTCTTAACTTTGATATTTATTTTCAAAAGTAGGGTGATTAACCACGTAATGTTGCTTGGTAGATTGATCATGGAAAATTGCTTCTGTTTAGGCCCATCCCTGATTAAACATGATCTGGAGGCCCTGAGTTTCGAATCATCTCTTAAACTATTAAGTGAATATGTTTTACTTTACACAAATAGTGCCATCTTTGTTATAGCTTTAACTTGAGTTTTATGGGATCCATCTGTGACATGATTAGGGGCTAAATGATGGACGGTCATTGAGTGGTTTCTACGAAAGCTAGTACAATATGAATTGCTATCTTTGAGAAATAATTTAATTTTTTAAGCTACAAGTTTGCTACTGCATGAATTATCATTTCACTTTCTGTTACCTCTTTATTTGAGTTAGATACAATGTCAAATCTCATGATGTCTATATGCTTCCAGGATCCATTACGTCCATTAGTTTTAGGTGGTGATCACTCCATATCATTTCCAGTTGTTAGAGCTGTCTCTGAGAAGCTGGGAGGACCAATTGATCTTCTTCATTTGGATGCACATCCTGATATCTATGACTGCTTTGAAGGAAACAAATACTCACATGCATCCTCATTTGCTCGAATCATGGAGGGTGGCTATGTTCGGCAACTCTTGCAGGCAATTTTTAAATTTGAATGTTTGAAGCCTTTATATTCTGGAGATAAGAATTTTGAGCAAACCATATGGTTGTTATCCATGATAATACTGTATTGCTTGCAAGTTGCACCTCATTCAGCATTCAGCATTTCTATTGTGCTGGTAATTTAAGATTCTGGAGCAATCTGATAAATTTTAGGCAGATAGAATTAGTTGTATTCTTCATTAGAGTATAAAATGCAAACGAGATCAAGAATCAATCTCAGCGGGCTGTTAACAGAAGACAATCATCGTGGTTCTAAATATTTGATTGAACACATTAAGGAATTCAATGTCCACCATTAGGCAATTTACCTATGTTCATATCACATGATTACTTCTTGCGCAATCATGTTAACTATTATTGATCGTCTGAAACAATGAAGAATGTATATCACATCTGCAATGGGGTTAAGTTCTATGAGTTGAGCTCCTAGCAAGAACCATTACAATCTCTGTTTCAAACATATGTTGTTCTATTAAAAGTTATGCCTTGATTCAACTGACATATCTTAATTATTCTGTAATTTCAACATGTTGAAGAAATCATGCAGAACAGTAAGAATTTGACAGATGGTTGATTGGAAATTTATTTGTGTTGTTCAGACTATTTTTCACATGGGATTCTTTTGGTTGCCAACTGCTACATGTTCCTCTGATGTTTTGTAGATGCTTTCTCTCCAGTGATGTTAGTAAATGCTTCAATCTTTCCCAACCATATCCCTAATTTGTTGCGTAACATACGAATGTATTTTTCTACTGCAGGTTGGTATAAGATCAATAACAACTGAAGGGCGTGAACAGGGAAAAATATTTGGGGTAGAGCAGTATGAAATGCGTACTTTTTCTAGGGATCGTGACCTATTAGAAAACTTGGTATTCCCCATCTCTCTCTGTTAACGATGTCATCCTCCTTCATAGTATGCACAGAAATTTGTTTGGTTACTCTATACGCTTTTAAACTCCTTACTTATTATTACTTCCAGTCGTTAATATAAGAGATAGATAACTAATTTAGATAGATTAAAAAAGCTAATTATTTTATTTATTTGTAACAGATATTGTTTGACTTGCCTAAAATACCATATTTCATCATGACTACTCTTAGTGGGAAACCATGTGTGCAATCAATAGAGATACTTTAAGCAAAAAATTATAAATTTAAGGGATAAAGTGGATTGATATCTTATATTTAGGACCAAATCTAACCTCCCAATTAGATCTTATATTAAGGACCGGAGGGAGTAATATGTTATCCATTGTGGCTACTTGTTTGATGTGAAGACATCCACGATTCAAATATAACTATATTGTAAATTAAGTTTTTCCTTTATTCCTTTATTTGAAGGAGACGTCTTGGCACAAAGCATACTATGGGCCTGTTTGGAAACATAGAAAACCTAGATTTTAAAAAGACTTTTGACCCAAATTTTGGTTTAGGGAAATTTTAAAACAAACAGCTATATTTGTCTAAAAGGGTTTATGGACCAAACCATGGTTTAAAACCTCGGTTTCAGATAAGTTGGTCAGAGTAGTTTTTGAAACAGTAAAAGAGTTTATGGACTACTCAATTACTATTTTACTCTTATTTTTTCTTATATCCTCTCTCCTTTCTCTTCTATCTTTTCAATTATCTCTCCTCTCTCTTTTATCTTTTCCATTATCTCTCTTCTCTCTTCTATCTTTTCCACCTTCTCTCCTCTCTCATATTTTTAATAAAATTATACCTTTTTTGGTAATTTTTCAATTACAAAAGTCCTTTTAGTAATAACTATCCAAACACTCATTTATCCAGAATCACTGTTTTTCATAAACCTTTTTCTAAAAGCTATCCAAAAGACTTTTTTTTTATAAGTCCTTTTCTAAAAATCTATCCAAACACACTATACTTAATTTTTGAAGTATTCACTAGCTTTAGTGTAAATAACAATTAATGCTTCAAATCCCCAAATAAAAAAAAAGATTAATGCTTCAACTTCATTATAATAGCCAACCCTTTCCTGATATTTTTCTTTGCTAATCTTCATTATTTATATAGTAAAATTATGATTTCTCTTCCCTTTCCTGATATTTTTCTTCATTATTTAGATAGAGAGATTCTGATTTCTCTTCCCTTTGCTGAGTACAGTTTAATGATATTTTGAAACGTCCACTGGCTTGTAAAATGTATTAGATATCAAGGTTCTTAAATATTGTTATCCCTTAGAAATTGACTTGATAGTTCATGATTCCATGGTTTCTATACAACTTTGTAGATATTAATTACTAATCATTTTTGTGCCTTGCAGAAATTAGGGGAAGGTGTTAAAGGAGTATACATTTCCATAGACGTTGATTGTCTTGATCCTGCCTTTGCTCCTGGAGTTTCTCACATAGAGCCAGGAGGTCTTTCATTCCGTGATGTTCTCAACATTCTGCACGGTCTTAAAGGCGACGTTGTTGCGGCCGACGTAGTTGAGTTCAACCCTCAACGTGACACCGTTGATGGAATGACTGCCATGGTGGCTGCCAAACTGGTAAGAGAACTCACTGCAAAGATGTCAAAATGATAATCCCCTTTCTCTTTGGATTCTTACCTTAACCCACTCCTCATTCCTTGACGAATCTGCACTACTAAGGTTGAAAAAGGCAGACTTTTGTTCAGCCTCATTGAATAATCCATGATCGAGTTTGCAACATTACATGTATTGTTCTTAAGCTGCTGAAGAATCCATGCAAAATATTTTTTTGTTAGTTATGTAGGATGTGAAAATCAGATTGTCAAGTCGTTGTTAGGATATTTACCGTTTATTTTAACGTGTTTGGAATTCACAGAACAAAAGAATTAAATATCACTAAAATACACAAATTTTCCACTACTGCATATCAACAACAAATTTTATCCCATTAAATGGGGTCGGTTACATGGATCATACGATACCATTGTGCTCTATCGAAAATTAAATCTTTAGATAGGTTATTGACTAGAAGATCCCGATCAATGACCTCTTTAAGCGTTCTCTTTGGTCTTCCTCAATCCCTTTTAACCGGTATCCACTACTGCATATCGGTTGCATGATATTTTTCTACCTTTTTAATATTTTATGATCAGGCTTTCAATTTTTTACAATTAAAATTCCTGTTAAAATTAATGGCTTTTCTGATATAGTAATTTTTATATTTTTTAATTATATATCATGTCATTTAAAGACTTACACTTAGCACTTGAAATTTAATTTTAATTATTTATAAATATTTAAAATAAAATACTTAGAAAAAGTATTTAAATTATTTATTTAACTATATCTTTATTAAATAAAAAATTATAAAATAAGTTATATATCAAGTGTGTGTTTGGATAGATTTTTAGAAAAGGGTTTATAGAAAAAAAAAATTGGTAGCTTTTAGAAAATGGTTTATAAAAAGTAGTTTTGAATAAATGAATGTTTGGTTAGTTATTATTAAAATTACTTTTGTAATTAGAAAATTATTAAAAAGGGTATAATTTTATTAAAAGTATGAGAGAGGGAATAGGGTAAAAAGAGAGGATAGATTAGAGATAGTTGAAAAGATAGAAGAGATGAGAGATAATGAAAAAGATAGGAGAGATAGTGTAAGAAAAAATAAAGGTAAAATAGTAATTGAATAGTGTATAAGTTCTTTTATTGTTTTAAAAGCTACTCTGACCAGTTTATCTGAAATCATAATTTTAAATTATGGTTTGATCTAGAAACACTTTTGGATAAATATAACTGTTTGTTTTAAATTTTTTTTAAACTAAAATTTTGCTAAAGAAAGCTTTTAAAACTATAATTTAGGTAGAAACTAAATAGGCCCCAAATGTCTAAGTGTTATAATAGTATTTAATGTTAAAGGGATAAATTTGTCTTGATATTTTCACTCATAAGCAATATTTTTTTTGAAAGTTTTATTAAGTTGAATATTACCTTAAAAGTATTAAAATATAATAATATTATCTCTTACTATTAAAATAATAATGATCAACATTACTTTTTTAATGGGATAAAGCAATATTACCATGTGCTAAAACTTTTGGGATAATATGGAGTTTAAAAAAACTTTGAGAACAACATTGTTCCTAAAAAAAATTTAGGATAAATTTATACGTTAATCCTATAATAAAACATAAAAATTATGACATGTAAAAACAATTCATTTTAAGGATAATTTTAATGAAAGGAGTTGAGGTGTTGAACAATTTACCTAAATTTTAAAGAAATTTTATATATTTTAGCCATTAAATATTATATTTAGTTAAGGTGAACTTTGAGATATATTTCAGCTATTTGATAGGAGGCATTGAATGTGAACACAAAACAATCAGGCAGGTGATTTAAAAGAAAAAGAAAAGGAAACTAATATGCAAAGATAGTATTGATCGTGGAAATTGCCTGTTAACGTATTGACAAAGAAAGTTACAAAGCAAAAAATATAGTAGGAGGATAGTAGTGTATCCTGATCAATGTTACAAGATACTTCTCACATCCTGAATATAAATATAGTATAATTTATATTATAAAATAAATCTTATATTTAATATTAGAAGAGTACTACTATATTCAATTTTAAATATAAGAGTTAAGTAAAGAACTTAACTTGATGCTAAATATAAAATTTTAATTTATTTTCTTATAATCTATAATTTTTTCTACGATTTTACTCCTCCAGTCTTAAATATATGCTTAATTAGAGAGTTAACATTAATTCTAAATATAAGATTTATTTCTTATATTTATCAATGTTTCCCTAAATTATTTCTATTGATACTCCCTTAACAATAATCAAGTAAAAGAGGAGGGGAGAATTATAGGAGATATAATTAGGGTGTTTTAGAAAAAGCATGTCATATTAAATAATTTAACTAATTTCTTTAATATAATCTAATTAATTAAATACTCCCTCTGATCTTAATTATAAGAACTAAATGAGGTTGATTTGGTCCTAATTATAAGACCCCAGCTATTTTGTCTCTTAAAATTATAATTTTTTCAAAAATATCCATATATAATTACACAAGTTAAGAGGGTTTTTATCAAGGATAGTTCAAAATGCACATTATTAAAGAGAATATTTTAAAAAAAAATAAATGCAATTATTAAAGAGAATATTTTAAAAAAACTAACTCACAATCATTTTAAGTAATTAACTTAACTAACTTTTTAATCTAACTAAATTAGTTGATTAGATCATATATTAAGGATTAGCACAATAAATTTTATACCTAAGATTGGAGGAGTACTATTGATACATATAGTAAGGGAGTTTCTATTAATGAGTAGTTATAGTAAATATGACTAAAAATAATATTTTAGGGAAACCAAATACACACTTGATATAAATAGTTAATTTAACTAAGTTTTTGTGTATTTCCTAGATTAGTTATTTAGATATAAGGACCAGAGTAAAAAAAATTTAAAGAGAACTTTTATTCCTTAGGGGATATATTTACATCGTGCATATATAAAAGGAATAATGGTTGATTATGTACAAGAACACTATTGGCGGTTGCATTTATCAAATACTACTCTTATGCTATTAACTAATTTAATTATATTAAAAAATTAATTAATATAATTTTTTTAAATATTCTAATAATTTTTTTTTAATTTTTTGTTTTTCTTTTTCCCATTTATTTAATTATTATTAAAAAATATACGAGTAATTTAAAAAAAATTAATAAATATAAAAAATAAATTTTATATTTAAAATTTAAATTAATTCTTAATTAAATTATATATTAAGAATATGAGAAGTACACTCTTCTTTTTTTTAGGAAAATTTACATATTTTACATGAATTAAAAAAATTAGTTTAGTTTATATCTTTATTTTTGTTTGATAAAATAAAAGATTACAAAATACGTTACACAATAGCAATTGAAACATGACAAATACGTGCTTGAGTAAAAGAAAAAAAAAATCGAAGGAGATGCCATGCTTATTTTGATGGTGGAGACATTTTTAGTGAGTGAAGTGAATGAATAGTTTGCGGATGCAAAATATGTCAAATAAAAATTTTCCACTTGTGATTGTTGTAAACTTCTCTTTATTATAACAACTATAAATTGTTTAGATTCATTTTATTAATAATAAAATTAATCAAAATATAATAATAGTTATAAATAAATTGTTTAATTTTTAAAGAATTAAAAAAATTTTACTAAAATTTTAAAAAAAATTACTATAGTTATAAAAATATTTTTTTTATTTAACAAATAATAATGATAGAAAAGACATAATCACCTTTCAAATATTATCATGGTTTAAAAAAATTAACTCATTTTAAAAAATGACATCTATATTAAAAAATAATTAATCTTATATTAAGATGTATATGCTTAACTAAATTCTCAAATCATTATCCTTGAGAAAAAAATAAATTATCAATAATTTATAGTCTATAAAAAATTTAAAACAATATCCTCGGTAAACATTCTAAGAATTAAATATAAATAACGTATTATATAAGATCTCAGTTTTTTTTAAATTCAAATAGTATTAAAAAGAACCAATTTTTAGTGAAAGAAATTTTTATTTAATTACTTAAATTGAGAAAATTTATCTAAATAAAAAAATTGAAATGATATAATAATAATAATAATACTATTGTTTCTAAAAAAAATAGAAAGAGAGAATAAAGTAGTAGAAGAAGAAGTATCAGTGGGAGAAGCGTGGCACAATTTAAAACAAAAATATCTTCTTCCGTCGCCATGTCTGTCGTGCAGGAGCTCCATTTCTATCGTGCAAGATCAAATCCATTTAAGCTCCAATTTATTCTCATACAATTTTTTAATTATTATAGTTATTTCTTAATTATTTTTTATACTATGAGAGCTCTTTAAAAATAAAATTTCTATCAGAAACAATAATTTTAAGAATTAAGACTTGGAACAGGTGTAAATTTTCAACAAATGAAAATTATAGGATTGTGTAGATAACTGAATATTTGTATTTAATTAGTTTAAATTTTTTTTATTACATATTATTTAAGAGGTTTAGAGTTAGGTTTGAATGTTACAAAAGAGATATTATTGAATATAAGGATTACCAATTAAATTTGAGTTTAATAACTAAGTTATATTTATTAGAGGTATAATTGATATTTAATTTATTTAGATTGTGGTTAGAGTTTATAAATTGAAAATAAGTATTTTTCTTATAACTCTAAATTGGAGAAATTAGAAATTTTGATCAAATTAAATAACTGTGGGTTAATTTATAGTTCAAATGAGATATTGAAATCTAAAAATAATAGGATTTAATATTAAAATGAAGATTTTGATATTGTGAGTGAGATTTAGAATTTATAGGTAAAATTGAAAAGCTTTAAACTTATGTAATTAAATTGATTAAATGTTTAGAAATTTGATTGATGATGAAATTCAAAGTTTAGTATATTGAGTGTGAATTATAAGTTAAAGGATTTGAAAATTTTGTATAATTAGAGAATTTAGTGGTTGATTTAAATAAACTAAAGTTAGAGTTTGATTAGAAAATTATAAATTATGATATTGTATTTGTTAGATTTGAATTCAATGATTTAATTTAACTTATTGGAGTGTGTTTTGGTGATTCAATGAATTGATTTTGAGGTTGATTATGAAATGTAAGTATTAAAAATTTTGAGTGAAACTTTAAGGATTGTAAATTTATGATTTTTTTTATTGTTTAAGGAGTTTGATGTTAAATGATAATTTATATAAGTAGAATAAGTTCAGACAATATAGGATTATCATTCGAATGATAATTTATAAAATAGATGAATTGTTGCTATTTTTCTTCACGATTAAAGTGAGAAAATTTTGGGAATTTTATGATAATTGGAGAAAAATTTAGATATTATTAAGTTATTGGATGATAGATATGTAATTAAGATATAGAAATTAATTTATGGTATTGAATTAAGAATTTCTAAATAAAATAAAGTTAACAGATAAATGTGAGTATTTATTTAAAAATATATGTTGTGCCAAATTAATAACTTATTGATGCATATTTATATAAATTATATAGATTGACTAGTGAGTTGTGAATTGAACACGAGGCTCCTCATTTATGGTACTTTTTTTAGATTTGGCTAGATATAACAACTTTTCACTTGTTATATATGCTAATATCTTGTTTGTGAATAATTTTAGTTTCTTGAACTTATTAAATGTGATAGACTATATTTTGATATATGATGAAATTATTTGAAATGAAATAGTCTTGTGGGACTTGTGTTTTTAAAAATGCAATCCTTAGAACTTATGCAATTATGTTCGAATTAATAGAATTTGATTTGCAAATAAAATATGGATATTAAATTAACTACTTGTTGAGATTTTGAGCATGTTAATATTATGAGAATTGGTAAGCAGATTTTGTTTATTACTGTCACGTTATGAGGGCTCCATTTATGCATAATGGTTGGCTCTGTCGCCTCCTACATGGAATAGGCCTTAGTGGTTGTTTTCATCCTCCTGCGAGGGAATATGCCTTGTATGGCTCTTTTTGTCCTCCTGCATAGAGATAGGCCTTTATGGTTTTGTGTTTGTTACCGTCAAGTGATAAGGCATCAATTAATGCATGATGGTTAGCTCTGTCACCTCTTGCGTGGAGCAAGTCCTAGTGGCTCTTTTTTGTCCTCCTACATAGGGATAGGCCTTTCATGGCTCCTTTCATCCTCTTGTTTGGGGATAGGTCTTTATGGCTCTTGAATTATGGTTATAGGATTGCATTTGTATGTTTACTAGTAATTATGATATTATTTTATATTTATACCACTTGACACCTTACGAGCACATATTAATATGTATAATGAGTATGAACTGTTGATTATTGAGACTGTTGTCTCACTCTGTGGTTATTAACATTTTTTTAGGCGATAACATAGTGTTGGGACTTCAGGGAAGGATTTGCATGCTTGATTAGTGCTATATCAATTGTATAGCCTCCTCAATTTAATTTATGTGTTGAATAGTTGTATATTGCCACACTATGACTCTTTTTGCATACTCTGATATGATGTTATACTTTATTTGGATTTAATGCTGTTGGTAGTGGGTTTGAGGCCCTAGGCTGTTACTTGTGATTTGTTGATTGTGGATCCACTTTTAGGATATATGATATTGAGAATTTATTTATAAGTGAGTATTATACATAATATTAGTTATGAGTGAGCTTATGTGATGCTATTCCTGGGTTTAATGCCCATATGCCCATTTGAGATGATTATGAGTATAACTGTGATAATGGTGTTAAACTGGAGCTTAAACCCTATAGCTATGCTAGTAGGGTCAAATCATTTCTAATATGATTTTATATGCGAACTTTATGTGAAGTTCTTATATCTATAATAGTATCTTGATGTAATTTTTACTCTTTTCTATAATGGATAACCTTTTCAAAATAAGTTGAACTCTTTTAACTAAGATAATGCTTGAATGATAGTTTTGTCTTTTTCTATTATAGTTAATTCTTTAGAAGAATTTTTTTTAGCCATGATAGCTTTCAAATGATTAACAAAGCTTATTTTTATCATGGTTAGCTTATAGCCAATTTTGGTAAAAATAATTTAAGGTGATTAATTATTATTATTAGAAGGAGAATTTTACATATTACATCATATTAGAGTATGCAAAATGAGATTTATTATGTCAATATACAACTATTCCACACATAAATCAAAAGGAGGAGGCTATACAATTGATAGTACTAATCAAGAAGCCTTCTTTGAGGTCTTAACACGTGACTATCACCTAAAAAATATTAATAACCACGGGGTGGACAAAAGCTAACCAACAATTCCTACTCTTCATATATACCGATATATATTTGTAAGGTAGTAAGTGAGACAAATATAAAATAATATCATAATTAATAGTAAATAAGTAATTTCTATTGCCATATTGTAAATATAATCCCAAAACCGTAATCCAATAGCCATAAAAGCCTATCCCCTAGTAGGAGGACAAAAGGAGCCATTAGGGCCTACTTTATGTAAGAAGTAATAGAGCCAACTATCATACATTAATGGAGGCATCATCATGTGAGGGTAACTAACACAATCCTCTCACCAATTCCTATTATATGCATCATACTCAACACTCAACAAGTGGTCAATTTCAAATTTCATAATCATTTTCCAATCACAATTCTCAAGATTTCAATACGATATTATAAGTTCTAAGAATAACTTTTTTAAAACACAAGTCCCACTAGATAATTTTATTTATATATATTAACATAATTACAAAACATTTCAATAGTTCAACAAACTAAAACTATTCACAAGTATGATATTAGCATGTATAACAAATAGAAAGTTGCTACATCTCACCAACATAAGAAATAATTATCACAAGTCAAGTGACCCCATGTACAACAACATCAATCACAAATAATTTGGTGCTTTAACAAAAGTTATTCTAAAACCTCAATGACGGTATCATGGGAGTGAAGAGAAAAATTAGGTGGCAATGAGAGTTGAGGATTATGCTTATAGTGCTTATATATAATTTCTAAAGTTTAAAATTTTAATTTTATCTAATAATATATTATTATTTTTTAGTATTTGTATTATCATCTTGCCTCTATATTCAATATTATCTAATCTAATCTTATTATTTTTTAATAATAATATTATTATTATTATCTTGTTTATATATTCAATCTTATGTAGTCTTATCTTATTATTTTTTATGGATTACAATTTGAAATGATATATTAGGATAATATAATTGATACATTCATATGAAAATCCCATATACTACTGGATTATAACAAATCAACAAGATAATTCCTTTTATAAAGATTATCCTAAAATGATGCCTTTAAAGATTAATAACAAGATAATTTAATAACAAATACAATCATAAGCATAGTAGATATTCCCTAAAAGATAAAATACCATTCATTTACCCTATAGATATATGTATATATTCCCTATATAGATTATTTGTAGAGAAATAATTTTAAAATAACCAAAATATTTAAGATATTCAAAGATCTAATCAGATTATTAGATTGTTTATCTTTATCACTCATTATACATTATTATTATTATCCTGATCAATATCCTATCAGATATGATAATTTAAAATTTAAATCATATTTTTTATATATTTATACTATATTATCATTAAAGTATAAATATGTATATTATTATTATAGATATATTCCCTATATATATTCCCTGTATCTACTTATATAGGTATATCATCACTATTTAAAATTAGTATTGATTATTTATTCACCCTTAAATCCCTATAATTTCTCTAACCCTTTATAATAAATTCCAAACAATTGATAGTTTAATTTTATCTTATTTTCTTAATTCATATATTTTTAAATTTTAAACAATACATTTAATATATTATAAATCTTTAGTTATTAATAAATAACATCTTAATTGTGCTAAAATATAAAAATAAAAATTGGTATGTTACAATTGTAATACTAGATTTAACAACCCAACTGAGTGCATCGCAAAAGCATTGTAATGGGAACATATGATTGTTTTTAACTCTTCCAAAAATAAGTAGCAATGAATAAAATGAAGGAAGGAGACATGATAGAACGTGCAACAATTTGATTCAGTAAAACATTCAAATAATAGAACCGCCTTCATTCATCACAAATTATTATAATATATATTGAAGTAAAAGAGAGTCATTGAGTAGGCTTACAATACCATCCATTTGAGCTTGTACACTGAATATCTACTAAGATCCGTGTGACAATCATGATGTCAATAAGTAATATTTCTCCGGTCTTCAATATAAGGGCTAATTAATTTTTTTAGATGGATTAATGAAATCAAATAAATCAGTTAATTATAATTAATATAAGAACTAGTTGACTAATTGGGTAGATTAATATATATAAAATATTTATTTGTTTTGAGGAGTTAGATTTTGTTATAATTAACTGATTTATTTAGATTTAGTTATAATTAATTAATTTAACATATTTAATCTATAAAAAGTTAATTAGCTTTTATATTAAGAATAAGAAGGAATATGTAACAAGGAGATTTTAATATTAAGAGAGTATAATGGTGGTATCATAAATCATGGAAACAATAAGTGAGAAAGAGCATCAATGTAAGTGCACACAAGGAAACATGTTCATGCCATAGATATACAAAGTGAGTGCATCAAAAAGTAGACGAAAGGGAAGGCAAAAATAAAAAAATTCAAATGGAAATGAAAAAAAAATGAATAGATCACTCCAAATTATGCTGGATTATATTCTCTAGCCATTGGTGTTGAAGCTTACATATGTGATAAAAACCATGAGCATAGGCTTTCCTTAGGTATTTTGGAAAAAGGGATTCTAAGACTAAGGTAAAAAGAAAAGATAAAAAAAATCAAGCAATGGGTTTTCACTGTATGTATTGTACCTCTACCCATTCATAAACCCATGTTGCTAGGAGAAGAGATGATATAAAAAAAAATTCTTTACCTTTCTCACTTGATGCCTTTTCTCTCCAATTTCTCCTCATGCCTCTGCATCTCCTCTTCCGTATAATGGCAACACTTAAAAGTGTTGTAATTTGAGGGGAGGGGCACCCATCCCAATACTTCATCTTATTCTGACTTGGATATATTTTTATCCTAATCTTTTATAGAATAGTACGGACTCATCTCAAAATATTGGAGACTAGATTGAAACAACTAGAGACAAGAAAATTTTAACACCCTAGGAGGGTTAATATTTTCCACCGTCTTGATTAAAATACCCTTTTTATAAAAGAAAACAAACCGTATTATCCTTCATGTACACTCATTCGTCCCTTCCCACCGCTTCAGAGCTTGTCGTTGCTTCGCTCGATGTTCTTATTCTCCAGCCTTCTGTTGCTGTCGGGGAGGTATGACTGACTCTCTTCCCCGTTAATATCTCTTCTGCCATTGTTTTAATTTTTTTTCTTAGCATTGAGGTTTGTTTTGTTTTTTCTTTTACTTCTTGGCTGCCGTTTATTACTTCCATCTTTGCCATGCTCATTCTGGTTTAGGATTAGGCCGTTTGGTTCAGTTACTTTGTTTTTCTTTTCGTCTTTGATTGTTTGGTCCCAAATTTTTCTGGTTTAAGATCCATTGTTTAATATTCATTACTTGTATCAAAATCATTGCTGATTTGATTTTTTTCCAATTACTTATGTACATGTTCAATTCAATTTTTCCCAATCATCTGGCAGTGACACAGGTTTACAGGGAGATATATATATACACACGTAGCATATATAATTATAATTATTCAATATAATTATAATTATAATTTTATATATTAAATATTATTTATAATTATATTTGTCACCACATATTGCTATTTGTCACAAATCACAATGTACAATCAATGGAGGGTAATAAGATCAAAACCTTGCTTGGGTTCTGTCTAGTAGTGTTTAAACAAATAATATTGTCTAGAAAGAAAATAACTCTAGGATAATGAGAAATAGACAATATTCAAGCTACTTATGAGTGATATATCATTTGAGCCCCTTGGATTAATAACAATATTCGAAGGTATGCTGCCACTGCTATTTGTTTGAATATCACTCACTGTACTAGAAACTTGAGTTAAATGACTTATAATATCCGCATTCTTGGAACTTAACTTCTCAAGTTTCTTGTATACATCTGCATTATCATTCTGCATACTTTGAAGAATTGAAGCTATAGAGGTGAATTGACTATCATTCTCTTTCAGCTTGTTGTCCATATTGGTCATTCTACTATCCATGTTGTTCATTTGTGCAGTCATACTCTTCAACAACTGAGAAGTCTCATCTAGTCTTGATGCTGCTAAGGCATTAGGTTGAGCAGGAACTATAGACCTTACATTACTTTGGTAGTTGCTTGATGAAGTACCACCTCCTTGGAATTAGTTTGACATATTTTCCCCACTCCCCCACCTAAAATTTGGGTGGTCTCCCTAGCCAGGATTGTATGTGTTGGAGTATGGGTCTCTCTTCTGGTATTGATTGTCTCTCCCTTGGTATATTGATGCTTCCTCTTCATACTTTCTGTCACATGTACTTGTAATATGCATCATTGAACCACACGACCCATATCCTATAACTAGTGCTTGGGAGATCCCCACTACATGAACTTGATTTGTGAAATGCAACCCTCTTTCAATTAAATTCATCCTCTTTTCCATTCAGTTTCTCAAAGCTACTATTTTTGCTAAAATCTCTTTTAAATTACCCGAAGATGATGAGGTAATTCTCCTTAGATCCTCAGTCTGATGGTCTTCATTAGCCATTTTTTGGAATAATTTCCAACTTGCTTGTGGAGTCTTATCTCTCAAAGATCCATTTTCTACTGCATTCAAGGACACCTGATTGTGAGGAAGTAGACCATCAAAGAAAATATCTACTAGATCAGCCTTTGTCATGTTGTGATGTGAACATCGAGCTAACAAGTTGATAAATCTTGTCCAATATTCATGTAATGACTCTCTATCCTGTTGCAGAATGTTTGTGATCTCCTTCATCCGAGCTGTCTTAGAGGCCGGGAAGAATTGTTCTAAATATGTTGACTTTATCTGATCCCATATAAGAGTGAAGAAATGAGTTGGCAGATTGTATAATCATTCCTTAGCCTTTCCTTCCATAATGAAATGGAAACACTTCCTTAAGACATCATCAAATGCAGTCATTAGAGGCTTTATTGAAGAGCATATCATGTGCATGGTTTGTAAGTGCCGATATGGACATTCTCCTGCAAAACTATGAAATTTAGGTAAGGCTGCAATCAAAGCTCCTTTAATTTCAAAATTAGCCTCTTCAGTATAAAAATTATAAGGATGATAATTCACATGCGAATGATTTATTTCCCTCACACTTCTATTATCTTATACATTCATTGGTATTTTATTTTCTCCTTGTCTATTGTGCCCATTGTGCCCATTAGGATTAATCTCAACCATATTATAAATTTCTAATGGAGTCTCTAAATTGAGTTCAATTTCATATCCCAGAATACTAGATTCTGAAATAGATTATATTGATCTTGCCATTTTTCTAAATTCTTTCCTTAGTTTCCTAAGTTATCTCTCAATTTTAGGTTCAAAAGGCACTCATGGTTCAATTCTTTTGTGCATCCAACACAAGAACAATAAAATATAACCAAGCAACAATCAAAATCAGAAACAGAAGTTTCATAGCAGAAAAGTTCAACTAGTCGTGACACAAGGGTGTTCAGGTCGTAACCCAATTACATAGAGAGTAAAATTTCTACAAATTGGATTTCACATCGCGACTAAAATGTGGTTTGGTCCCGACACAATATCACAGAGAGTAAATTTTTCAACACAGACGCGACGAGAGGTTGTGTATGTCATGATTGGAGTTCATAGAGAGTAATTAAGTACCACAGAAAAGCAATCCGATAGTGTAATATCCTAAATTTTCCCTATCTGTATAATACTGATAGTAGAAAAATGTTTGGAAAGTATTATGACGAAGATCAGAAGAAAAGATAAAGGTCAGATGAGTGTTGAAGAAAGAGAAGGACTAAAACAAAAATTAGAAAAGGTTAAAGACAAAAGTAAAAGTAGAAACAAAAGTTGGGCCCTTAAGTATAATTTTCAAAAGCTAAGGGACTTAAATGCAAATAGCTAAAAGTTCAGGGACCTAAATATAAATATGAGAAAGTTGAGCCGAAACAGACAAAAAATATCCGAAATCAGATTAGATCCAAATTTTATCAGTTAATAGATAAAATTATTCTGGTCAGTTTAACACAACACATAATTTTGATTTGAGGTCTCGATTAATGGATATAAATTCCTGAAGTCAGAAGGAATTATTACAGTGTTTTTCAGATCTTAGAATCAGATGAAACTTTACCATAAATTGTTATATTTAATATAAAAATTTATAAAATTGATAGATTCAGAAAAGGAATCCTGTATAAGCCTTACGGGTTTTTACGGTGAAATAAAATACCCGATAAATAGGATCGGGTGAGATTTATTGGGATTTGTGCCATAAAGGTAATGAGAATAATGAGCCCATACCAAGGCCCAAATGGCGCCATAATGAACCCAATAAATTAGTGAGACAGTATGTGGGCCAGAGTCCAGAGTAGTCCATGAATAGTGCGAAATTATGAAAATACTCCTGTGTAGCCAGAATATGCCAAAAATGGATTGAGGGCATTTTGATCATTTTAGATAGGCCAAAATGTCCAAGCAAGTCTAGGGATGATTAATTAGAGCCAGTAAATACTCTGATGATGTTTGAAAAGACGATAACACCCTTTGAGAAATTAAAGTAAAATCGGACACTGATAAAGGATTAAAGGAAATGTAGGGAATTTTTATCAGGACTTCTGGGTCTCAGAAAATTATGAGACTCTACAGGGAATTCATTTTACATTAGAATGAATTTTTAAAAATGTTAGAACCATTAAAAAATGTGTCTAGCATTTATTTCAAAATCAGGATATTTTAAGGGATATTGGTATAAGAAAAGTGCCTTGGGATTTGTGCCAATTAGCTATTGGACCCAAGGAAGGCCTATGGCAGCCCAAAATTTCATCCTAGGGCAACTCAAAAAGTCCCAAGAGTTGTCTTAAAGCCCAAGTCTAATAATGAATAATCTATGAATTTTTGAAAAGAAAAAAAGGATAAAGTGAGAATTAGGGTTTTGAACATGGTGGGACCCACACACCCACACACTTGGCATCCAAGACAACGGGGAGGAGAAGATTTTTGTGATGTGGACTTATCTCAAGTTGGCTTGGAGAGTAAGCTTGATGTAATAACAAATATGAGCCATTAGATCAAATAGTGTACAAAGTGATCTTGGCCATTCATTTCCATGGAATTTTTCTTTAAATACCCCCTCAATTCTGCATCAAAACCGTGAGCCATGAACCCTTGGTGAAACTCTTGCAAAATGAAAACTTAAGCCAAGACAAAGAAGATTCAAGGTTCCAAAGTTCAAGCAAGCTAGAGATTAAAAGTAAGCAATCTATCCTAGCTTATTTTCCTTTGATTTGGGAGCTTGAACTTAGGGTTTTCATGAGGAAAAAGTTGAGTTTTCTCTAAGGGGTGGTGCTTCTAAAATACCTTAGATGAAAGGGAAAAGAAGAAATTAAAGTTAGAAACATATGATTGAAGCTTAAACAAGCTAGTTAAGAGATTGGTTATTGAATCAAGTTGATATTCTTGACTTTGACATAATAGAACCTGTTTGGTATGCACTGTTCATGAGGGAAGGAAATTGAATGTTAATGATTTAATGCTTCCATTGAATTTAGATGATGATTTTTTGTAGGATTGGAAAGGTTTTGAACCTTGAAAGCATTGAAATTCTAAGATTGTAGTTTTTGAAACCCTTCTCTGTTACTATTCACATGCATGAACAGTTATTAGAATTTCATGATTTTGATGCTTCCAATGGTTTTAAAATGAAAAATTGTGTGGGATAAAGTAGAGAAACAAGTATGGGAAGCATTGGAATCAAAATGAGAATTTTTGAAGGAAGTAGGTGCAGTTTCAGTTCTATACAACATGCTATGAATGAGCTAGAATTTCATGATTCTAAACTCATAAATGGATTCAAAATATAAAATTGTGTAGGGTAAATTTAAGACATAAATTGATTCAAAAACCAAGTGAGCGAGCTTAATGTGCAAGAGGGAGTTATGTTAGTTAAAGTAAGTTTAATGCTCAAAGAAATTAGATGGTAATGGATGAATGTTTATGTGATGTTAGGGATTGGTTGGTATGCTCCAAAAGAGGCAGCCAAATGTTCAAAAAAAGTGAGAAGAAAGAAGCAAAACAAAGTGGAAGAAAGTCAAGTGTATGAGGTAGTAAACTCAACCTAAACTTGTATGCATTGAATGTTATTCTTGATTATGCTATTGCTTTGGTGAATTGTGTTGCAATTGTGCTTATGTATGAAGCTCTATTTCTATAATTACTTTGGCCAATTGTATTTTATATGTTATATGGAAGCATACACATTACACAATGATAACACTTTCACAAGCAAGCATAAGTAGTTACATTGGTGCGTGCATTGTTTAGTAATGTTTGTTACTGAGATTTTCCCATAAATCTCATCCCTTTCCATGTAATCCCAATCCCACAAGTTTATGAATGATGAAAGAGGATGATGAAGCATGAAGAGGAATTAGGGATTGGATAGTGTATATGTTATGTGATTATTTGTTATATGTAAAGTTGTTGTATGACCAATGTAAGTAGTGATGGTCTTGATGTAAAAATAAATAGTAAATGATGGAATAAATATATGAAATTTTATAGCCATTTAGATGACATTCCAAGCTTTGTTTTGACACCAAGAATTCTTTATTTGTATGTCTCTACAAAGAGAAATGATTTTCCAAAGTAAGGAACTAGAATCTATTTCCAGGATTTTTGACCAAATGAACAGTAAACTTTAACGAATAAACTGTATTAATTGGCTAATCATTTGGTCTGGAAATTATTTTTTCCTTAACTTTTAAGATGTTATCTTCATGTATCTTTTTGGACCACTTCATTTTAAATTTTCTAGAATTAATGATAATTTTTTGAAGTTCATTGCGTAATCTAGAATACCATATGAACAGTAACCTGAGAAAGAGTAAAATTCCAGATTTGGCTAATGGACTTCCAAGGTCTTGTAAGTAGTTCTAAATGCTACTTAATGGTTTCTAAGACATATAAAAGTAAAGATGTTATAGATCGCGACCTAATTATGTGTGGTCGCAACTCAAAGGTACAACTTTGAAAAAAAATACATAATGCTATGCAATGAAACAATAAAAACTAAAATTCAAACAAAAAATGACTTAGGTAAATAATGAAATTGACAACCAATTGCTAATGAACCAATTACTTGGCTCCCTGGCAATGGCGCCATTGGTTGAGGTCGGAGTGTCATCTTCTAATCCATCAAAATAACGATAAGTGTACCCTATTAATGTAGTATAAGGCATAACCCTATTGTTCTTCTCAATGAACCCTTTTTATTGGAACCCTAGCAAATTGGTGACAACCATTGAAAACCTGAGTGAAAGTAAAATGAGTTTTGGTATTGATTAATTTTTTGATGCAATAAAATAAGAGTGCAGTAAAGTAAATGTTTTTGTATTTTTGATTAAGATGGAAAATGAGTGTATTGTAAAAGAAATATGTTGAGAAATACTCTTGATTATGGAAACCTATATATCCTTGCTCTTAATATAATATAGAAATTTTAAAATCACTAAGTTTTAAATAAAACCTCAATCGATTGATTGAGTCTATAACATTAATATTTCTTAAATTCTTTTGATCAAAGCTAGTTTAAAAACCATTAATACGCTATTAAAAATACTTAGCGTCTAATTAAATCAGATGATGTAATGCCCTCAAATGATCATCGATCGATAACCATATATTTCAAGCAATCGTATCAGTTAGCAACAATCGTTGATAAAAGCCCAATATCCAGAAATCAAAACTGAAATATTTATATTAAAATCAACATTCAAATCATCCAAATTCAATTATAAAACTTAATTTAAGAATAATCGATCGATATCTAATCCTTACTTATAAAATCAAAACCCTAATCTACGAATTCCAAAAACATAAGAAATATGAGATTAAAACAAAAAACTTCCCAGAAGAAATGAGGTCGTGACCTGTGGACACTTTGGTCGCGACTAAAGAGCACAGAAGCTGCCTTCCTTGATTTGATTCTTTGTCTTGTGATTTCTTTTCTTCTCACATTAATCCTTAATTCTCCTCTAAAATACCTGCAATTCAACATCAGAGCTCACTGTAAAAGTCCAACCAATTACTAAAGAATGACATATATGCAATTTAGAGGAGTTAATTTACCATTTTATCCTTAGATCAGTATATTGCCAAACACAATCATGTATTACCATAAAAGCACAATTACAGGCATAAAATGATTGATAAAGTTGTCACAAAACCCTTAAAATGTCATAGAAACCATACACAATTTGTGTCTTATCAGATAGTTATCATGAGTTTTTTTACTGCATTTCTGCCTTGATATGCGGTTGCTCATTCTCAAATTTTATCTGGGCTCAACTTCCCTCTCTTGAAGAAGCCTTATTTCGTTTGCTTAGAACTGAACAAATCTCTTCTATTCATTTGAAATATATGCTCAATGTCCCTAACCTTGCCTTTAACCTTTTGTCCCCTAGTAAACTTACTCATCAATTAAATTGTTGGGTCTCACTTTTCCTTGACCATTGCTTGATACAGAATCTTTTTACGAAGAACCTTATTAGTAGAGGTTATGAATTTGGCGGTCATTACTTCCTTGATGATCAGGGGCTTTGTACGGTGGCTTGTGCTGGTGGTGTCACTCCTTTTGAAGCACATTATCACTTAGGTCATTTATCTTTATTATCTTTCAAAAAGGTTTATCCTCAATTTTAGCATTTATCGTCATTAGATTGTGAATCCTTCCAGTTTGCTAAATATCATCATCTTTCTTTAGTTTCTCAGGTCAATAAACAAGCTTTGTTTCCTTTTGAGTTAGTGTACTCTAATATTTGGGATCCATGTCTAGTTGAGTCCAAAGCTAGTTTCAAGTACTTTGTTACATTTGTTGATGATTATTCTCGTACTACTTGGTTATATTTAATGAAAAATCGTTAAGTTTTTCTCTCATTTTTGTACCTTTACTGCCAAAATTAAAAGTCAATTTAATACTTCTATCAAGACTTTGCGCAGTGATAATTCTAAGGAATATTTTTTTGAATCATTTCGCTCTTTTATGCTTCAAAATGGAATGCTTCAAAACAAAATGCTTCAAAATGGAATTCTATATTAATCTTCTTGTATGGATACACCAGCTTAAAATGGTGTTGTTGAAAGAAAAAATTGCCACTTATTAAAAGTAGCTCGTGCCCTTTTTTTCCAAATGTAGGTTACAAAACCCTTTTGGGTCAAATACGGTCTCCACTACTTGCTTTCTCATGAATCACATGCCTTCCTCTGTTCTTGATAGTCACATTCCCTATACTACTCTCTTTCCTTCCAAACATTTGTTTCCTATTGATCATAAGATTTTTGAATATGTGTTTTGTTCGAGATATGAATCGGAGTGTCTCTAAATTAGATCTTAAGTCCCTCAAGTGTGTCTTCCTTAGCTACTCTCGTGTTCAGAAAGGTTATAGGTATTTTTCTCCTTCTCTTAATCGTTATCTTGTTTCTACTTATGTTACTTTTTAGGAATATGTTGCTTATTTTGCTTCTAACACTTCTGCTTCTCCTTCTCCACCTGCGGAGGAGGATACTCTTTTGGTATACTTTGGCCTCCCTCACTATCATCGGCCCCATCTTTTGTATTGGCACTTGGTCAACTACCTTTGTCTTGGGTCTAAACCAAACATTTGAAGGAAACTATTACTGCTATTGTGCCATATTCTGCCCTACCATTGTCTACCTCCTCATCATATCCTACAGAGAGCATTACTCATCCTGAGCCTGACCCAGTCTTTACCTCTGTGATACCTCCTGTTCCTAATTCAGATCCCTCCCTCGATCTATCCATTGCCATTTAAAAAGGTAAATGCACTTGTACTTATCCTATTTCTTCTTTTATTTCATATAACCACCTCTCCTCTACTTTTCGTGCCTTCGTTGCTTCTTTAGACACTATTTCAGTACCTCAATCCCTTCCTGAGGCCTTGTCCTACCCAGTTGGCGTATTACTATAGAGGAGGAGATGATAGCCGTTGATCATGTAGGTACATGGTCCTTACTAGATTTATCGACTGAAAAGAAATCCATTGGGTTTAAATGGATGTTGACCCCTAAAATTAAGGCTGATGACACGTTTGAATGCCTTAAAACTTGCCTTGTTGTTAAAGGCTATGCTCAGAAGTATAGTGTTGATTACTCTGAGACATTTTTCCCTATGGCCAAGCTCTCCTCTGTTCATCTCTTTATCTCTCTGATCGCTACTTATGGTTGGGTTCACTCTCAAATGGATATCAAAAATGCCTTCTTACATATTGATCTTCTTGAAGAAATGTATATCGAGCAACCACCTAGTTTTGTTGCTCAGGGGAGCATGGTAAAGTGTGTCGCCTTAAGAGATCTCTTATGGTTTGAAGCAAAGTTCTCGAGTATGGTTTGATAGGTTTAGTACTGTTGTGAAGGACTTTGGCCTTTGCTAGAGTAAGTGTGATTATTCTGTGTTCTATCAGAGAATAAGTGCTAGCATGATTCTACTGGTTGTGTATATTGATGATATCGTGATTACGGGGAGTGATGCCTTAGGGATCTCATTTCTCAAGTTATTCCTTAACTCCCACTTTCAGATAAATGATCTATGTTTATTAAAGTACTTCCTGGGAATTGAAGTCATGAGGTCTAGAAAGGGAATCTTATTGACTCAGAGAAAATATGTTCTTGATCTGCTAAAGGAAACTGAAAAACTATGAGCTGCCCCAACTAGCTTTCCTATAGTTTATAATCCTCTACTTGATGTTGATGGTAGTATACCGTATGAAAATTCCTTTGAAGCTACTAAGAGCAAGCTGTTTGAGAACCCAGAATGGTATAGGAGATTGATTGGCAAATTGAATTATCTTACGGTTACCCATCCTGATATCACTTATCCAATAAGTGTCCTTAGCCAATTTATGACCTCTCTAACTATCCGATAGTGAGAAGCCTTAGAACATGTGTTACATTACTTGAAGGGATCTCTAGGTCATGGTATATTGTATAAGAATTATGACTATATAGATATTGAGTGTTTTTGTGATGCTAATCATGGTGGATTTAAGGCCACAAGATAGTCTACTATAGGATACTATGTTTTTGTAGGGGAAATTTGGTATCTTGGAGAAGCAAGAAATAAAATGTAGTGTCATAATCAAGTGTATAAGTGGAATATAGAACCATGGTACAATCTATATGCTAGATAGTCTGGATGTATCAGTTAATGAATGAGGTTGGCCTTAAAACCTCATTACCAACAAAGTTGTGGTGTGATAATAAAGTAGCCCTATACATAGCTTCTAATTTGGTATTCCATGAATGCATGAAATATATTGAAATCGACTGTCATTTTATTTGAGACAAGCTCAAGGAAAATTTCATCCCTATAGGACATATCAGATCTAGTGATCAACTAGGCAATCTCCTCACCAAAACTCTTTATGGGGTTCGAGTTGAATATCATTTTAACAAGTTGGGTATGATTGACACCTATACTCCAACTTGAGGGGGAGTGTAGAGATATTATACGATATGTAAATATCTTGTAATTAGTATATAGATACGATATGATATTATATCATTAATGTCTAGGATTCTTTATTCTGTATATATATCTACTCAGCATATCAACAAAATACAAGTACTTTTCTCTATGAATAATCATGATTATTTATTATTTAATTAAATCAAAGAAAATTTCATTGTTATTTTCAATTTTAACTCTTAATTCTTTGGTCAAGATTTCTTTTTCCTCTTTGGGATTCTAGATATTTCCGTTTTCTTTTTTCCTTCACCATGTAATGGATGATGTTTTTGTTGGTTCAATCAAGGGAATATGGTGTGTCTGATACCATCTGTGTGATCTATGTCTGATAGACATTGTATGTTCTTTTGTAGCCATTTATAACTTCGCTAAGAAATATGGTTCCCACAATATGACTGACCTGTTTTTCTATTCCTTTCTTTTACTTAGTGAATGGTACAAACATTTTTCTAAACCTTGAAATTCATATGCATTAATTTCCTATAGATTGTAGGGTGGTTATATCAAGTTGCAGTGGGTTATTTTAATTTAGTTTTTTGCTATAAGTTTCAATTACTTTTGAGAACAGTGTATGTCAATAGTTTCTTAATAGAAGCGTTTGAGGGACTTGAGATATATATTTGGTGGTGTTCTCTAGCAGTCAATATGAAATATATTTGATAGACAAAGAAAGTTAAGAGCAGTGAACTCTGCTATGGCTAGGTAGGGAGTAGGCGTATTCTGAGTTCACTTAGATTTACTATGCCTGGCTAATCTGCTTAACTTTCTCGCAAGGATTAAATACCCAGTGATTATAGGTAGTTAAGTGGTTATCAATATTCATGAGTAAAATAGATACAAGCTTGAATGAATGCTCATCTTCTTGTCGCTTCCTCAATATGACATGGTTACTTTTTGAACATGCCATGTTTTCATCTGAAGTCGCATTTAGTGTCATCAAATTTTATCTTCACAATTCAAAATTTGACAAGTTTGTGATGATATCACAGAAAAGGCTCCACGACAGAGGACATGGTAGAGACAATTTTTATCTTCATAATACAAAATTTGGCAAGCTGTTCTTGGGTTGAAGGGAGCAACCTTATTCTTTTCTACTCAAGTCATTATCACAGAGCTTTGGTTCATTTGATTAGCATTATTTTAGTCCATTTGAATTCTAATGTAGAAACAAACCTGTAAGTTCAAATGTTTTGCTGTGGCCAAAATTTGGTTTTTTAACAAATTCTTGGATAAACGTGGGACAGGTTTACTAGTTCTATTTTGTATCACCATACCTTTTCCTCGTTACTGTATCATCATTTTCTACTGTCGTGTGAAACTCATTATTTCCTTCTGTAAGGAAACGGGCGATCCACCCATGGTGGATCAGACCCGACCGAAAAACAGAGAGCCGTTGACAACCAACCGTGAGGAGCAGTTGAAGGGGAATGTTTGAATTTGAAATGAGGGAGTTAGATACGGTTATCTAACTCCCCTCCCACAGGCTATATATATGTACATACACGGACAGAAAATGGTGCATGACAGAACATATACTTCTCTATTTTCCGTCACTCTGTTTCTGCATTTTCCTCCTGTGCATTTGTTGTGAAAACGAACCAGAGTCCATACAGGGTGCTCCGGTTACGTGTGGGTATCAAGTGAGTCTACAAAAGGATTCCAGGTACGCCCGAAAACCTTCAGTGGCATCAGAGCCTGTTTATTTGCTTCCGCATGCTTCTCTGTATTTTCATTTTTTTCTGGTTATGCACTGTTTCTTTGCATATATATGTCTTAAAGTGATTGTTTAGTGATAATATGCATAGAGCAAGCATTTAAACGATAAAGAGAAGCATTTTCAACGTAAAACAAATTGAAAATTTCGTTTTTCGAAATTGGGTTATTAGAAAACAGAAGATTTAGGACTTGAAAATGATCCCATTGTGTAGAACACGAAAAAATGATGAAAAACGACTCCAAGAACGTTAAAATCGGATGTCGGACGGAGAAGTTATGGGTGAAAAACGAGTCGGGTCGTCGGACCCGACCCGTTTTCCAGTCGGGTCTGTGCAGACCCGGCTGGAGGTAGGGGATGACACTATTCATCCCCAAAACGACGCCGTTTTGCCTCTTATTTAAAAAAAAATTGGGCTGTACAAGGCCCAGAGAAAAAAAAAGGTTTTTTTTAATTAAAAAAAAAGAAAATTCATTTTTTTATTAAAAAAAATTATTATTTGGGGAAATTCTGGTGGCGACACGTGGCAGTGACACGTGGCAGCACCAGAATGGCGCGTGTAGTACACGCGCTAGCAGCCGAGAGTGGGCTTAGTTCTATTTTTTTTATTTTTTCTGAATTTTTCCTTCTTGGAGCGCGTGAGGGAGCGTGGGACCTCCGATTGAGGTGCGATTTGTTCCTAAAAATCCCTAAAATCAAGATCTTTATTTTGACATATAATTTGTCTAATTTGGGAGGCAATTCTGGACCTATTTATGAATATTCAGTGTATTTTCTGGCATTTTTTTGGTGTTTAAAAATTCCAGAAAATTATAATAATTAATGTGTTATTATTTATGTGAAAATGACTTCATCTAGCACTGAATCTCTGGGATATACTTTAAATGATGATATCTCATTTTTGGATGAGTTCAATAACCTAGAGGAAAACTTTCAAGAGGATCCCGAGGGGGAACCTGAGGAGGATCCAAAGCAAGATCTTGATAATCTTTCTGAAGAAGACCCAGAGGAGTTGATGGAGGAAGTTCCACAAGAGGAACCAGAAGAAAGAGATGATTCCGGACCGTGCTCGGAAACATTATTCCCCATCGAAGCACTTCCTCTATAGCCTTTAATGATGTCTTCAGATTTAAACTCCAAGAGGGAGCCTACTCTTAACGGTGAACCTCAAATTGAGGATGGAGATGAAGTTAACCAACCTCTTACCCCTATTTTGGCCATGAACATAGCTGAAAAAGATGCAACTATGTTAACAAACATGAAAGGCATTAATGGCTTCATTGGAAAATACATTGAAGGCATGACAGATAAGAAGCATACTGAATTCTATTTAAAAGTCATAATGGAATTTATAAGAGCCACAAGAGTTAGAGGAAAGCCCAATGCAGGACGCATCAGAAAGAAAAATTGGCTTACAAGAATAGAATTTGTATCTAACCTTAAAAAGCCACCTCGTGAGCTTAAGAAGCTAAGAAAAGCAATGTTAGAATATTGTAAAACTCATATTAAATAATGTATGCTTGTGCTTTGATTTCCATTACTTTACTTTGTTAAAGACATGTTTTATTACTCTTTCTTTGTAAAGACTTATCATTATTACATGCCTTGTATGCAAGAGAAACATGTTTCATTTCATTTCTTTATCTATGTTATGATTCATGTATAACTTTTTATAAGTGGGAGCCTTTTTAGATGATGAGTATTCTGAAAAGCAATATTTGATGAGACAAGTACTTATATTAATTTTGATAGAGAATGATGGCGTTGCTAGTACTTGTGTGATGGGAGTTACAAATGTATTCTCCTGATCATGGGTCTAGTGATATTATTATTTTTTGATTAAAAATTAATAAAAGTACATGACATTGTATACTTTACATGTGCTATATATATATGTAAATTCACTTAAATGTTCTATGGTTCAATAAATTAATGTGGGAAAGGTTTGTCACAGAACCAATATTGAACAATGGCATCAAAGAACATTATTGCTGAATTGAACAAAGGGGAAAAACTCAATGGGGACAACTGGGATATTTGGCACCGAAAGGTCCAATATATTCTGGAAGAACAGGATGCTATTGAGCCATTAACAATGGCCATGGTAGAACCTGAGGCTGGCAATACGGCCCAGCACAGGAGAGACCAGGAAGCTTACCAATCCTGGAAAAAGAAGAATAGCATTGCAAGAATCACCCTATTGAGTGCAATGACTGATGACTTAATGTGTGAGTTTGAGACACACAGAACGGCACAGGCAATGTGGATTGCCTTAAACGATAAGTTTGGAGGAGTGTCCACAACTAAGCTTAGAAGGTTGACGATTAAATTCGATACCTATAAGCTAAAATCAAATAATCCTATGAGGCAACATCTACGAGAGATGTCCATAATGATCCGTGAACTGAAGGAAGCCGGACATAATCTATCTGACGAACAGCAAGTGCAAGCTGTCATCAGATCGCTCCCTGCCAGTTGGGAGCACATGAAAGTTAATCTAACCCATAATGAAAATATCATTACTTTCAGTGATGTAGCTAAGCATTTGGAGCTAGAGGATGAACGTCTGGAGGCTTATAAAGCCACTGGACAAGCCTATTTGACCGAAGGTGTTGGTCCTTCCCAATCAAAGCCTGAATCAAAAAAAGGCAAGAAATCTCAGAAAAATGGGAAGAAAGGCGGTCCTCCACCCAAGAAGGGCAAGCAACAGTACAAGAAGAAGGGAAAGAAAGGAGGCAAGAAAAAGCTAGACCTAAAGAAGGTCAAATGCTTTGCCTGCCAGAAAATGGGACACTTCGCACGTGACTGTTCTAAACAGGCCGAGAGCGAAAAGGTAACAGTGAATTATGTGAATTCACATGTCTCATTTGTTTCTAGCACTGTTTTTCTGACAGAACCTATTTCTTTTTCTTGGATTATTGACTCAGGCTCCACAGACCACGTAAGTCGAGATTGAGGATCTTTCGTGGAATACCGTCGGTTGCCATATCAAAGCAAATGGCTTTTCGTTGGCAATAATGCAAGGATCAAGGTTCGAGGCATTGGCACTTGCAAACTTGTTTTGCGTAGTGGAAAAACCTTGATACTGCATGATGTGCTTCATGCTCCTGACATCCGACGGAATTTAATTTCTGTAATTTGCTTACTAGACTTTGGGTTTAATGTAAACTTTCATGATAAAGTTGCAGACATTTGTAGCAACTCAATATTTTATGGTTCAGCTTTTCGGTTTCAAAGCTTCTTTATTTTGGATCTTGCTAATGATTTGAATGTTCATGATTGCTTTGCTATTACTTCAAATAATCCTGATATGAATATTTGGCATGATAAACTAGGACATATTAATCAAAATAGAATGATTAAACTGGCTAAAGAAGGCTTGTTGGGGGTGATCTTTAACATGGATATGTCATTATGCGAAAGCTGTCTAGCCGGTAAGGCTACCAGGAAACCATTCGGTAAGGGAATACGAGCTGAAAACCCATTGCAATTAATCCATTCCGACATTTGCGGTCCAATGAGTGTAAGGGCAAGACACGGAGCTTGGTATTTCATTACCTTTATTGATGATTTTTCACGATATGGTCATGTCTATTTGATTTCACATAAGTCTGAGGCACTAGAGTGCTTTAGACGATACATGAATGAAGTAGAGAATCAAATGGACAATAGAATCAAGGCATTACGCACTGATCGAGGTCGTGAATACCTTTAAGATCAATTCAAACAGCTCTGTGAAGAAAAAGGGATTATTAGGCAACTAACTATCCCTGGCACACCTCAACAAAATGTAGTTGCTAAAACAAGGAATAGAACTCTTCTAGACATGGTTAGGTCTATGATGGCCCAGGCAAACCTTCCAATTTCACATTGGGGTGATGCTTTATTGACGGCAACCTTCATACTTAACCGTGTGCCCTCAAAATCAGTCGCTTCCACACCCTACGAGTTATGGACTAAACGTCAGCCAGATCTAACCGTCCTTAGACCTTAGGGCTCGGTGGCATACATCCATGATAATTCTCATAGACATGGGAAACTGGGTCCTAGAGGGAAGAAATGTATTTTTATAAGATACTCTGAACCCTCAAAAGGATATGTATTCATAAGTGAAATTGAAGATGGAACAGTGACTAAAACAGAATCAAGAGATGCTGTATTTATTGAGACGGAGTTTCCCAGTAGGGGAGATGTTGACCGCACTGTATCTCTTTATGAGACTCAAGAACAGGACAGTGCAGAACAAATTGACAACCCAGAATCGTCTAGGCATGTCAATCTGATTGGGAGCCAAGAACGGTCAACACAAGGACCAAAACAAATGAGAAAAGATAAGCAAATTGCTCCTACCAGAAAGAGTAACAGGAAAAGTGTTCCAAAGAGACGCATCCAAATAGAAGGAGAAGCACTCTTAGTTACTCCAGAAGGGGATGATGAACCCCGTACTGTTCATGAGGCCTTAGCAAGTCCTGCCAAGGAGGAATGGAAGAAAGCAATGAAAGAGGAAATGGACTCAATGATGAAAAACTAAGTTTGGGAATTGGTTGATTTGCCAAAAGGGCGTAAAGCCATTGGGAACAAGTGGGTTCTCAAAATCAAAAGAAAGGTAGATGGATCAATTGACAAATTCAAAGCTCGATTGGTTGCAAAGGGATATACCCAACAGGAAGGTATAGATTATGAGGATACTTTTTCACCTATTGTGCGCTTCAATTCAATAAGACTTATTCTGCCAATAGTAAACAGTTTAAACTTAGAGTTACATCAGATGGATGTAAAAACCGCATTCCTAAATGGTGATCTGGATGAAGAAATCTATATGGAACAACCAATAGGTTTCATTGAAAAAGGGTTTGAACACAAGAAGTGTAAACTCAAAAGATCTATTTATGGATTAAAACAGTCATCCAGACAGTGGTACTTGAGGTTTCATAAGGCGATTACCTCATATAACTTCCAGATGATAGAGGAAGACCACTGTGTCTATGTTAAGCGGTTTAAGGGTAACTTTGTGATATTATCCTTATACGTAGACGATATACTATTAGCTGGAAATAGTTTTGACTCTGTGATAGCTATTAAAGAATGGCTTTCATCAAATTTCGAGATGAAAGACATGGGTGAAGCAGAATACATACTTGGAGTCAAGATTCGAAGGAATCGTTCCAAGAGAATCCTCACTCTTTCACAAGAGAATTATATCAATAAGATACTTGAGCGATTCCATATGAGTGAATGCAAACCCATGGATATCCCTGTGGCTACTGGAGTGGCCTTGAGTTCTGACATGTGTCCCAAAACTGAATCAGAGAAAAGGCAAATGGAAAGAGTTCCATATGCCAGTGCCGTTGGTAGCCTGATGTATGCAATGATGTGTACAAGACTAGATATTTGTTATGCCGTAGGGCTGGTTAGCAGATTCCAGTCCAACCCTGGTGAGAAACACTGAAAGCAGTGAAAAGGATCTTGAGATACTTAAAGGGCACAGCTGACTATGCATTGTGTTATCAAGGAAGCGATCTACGCCTAATCGGATATTCCGATGCTGATGTAGGCGGTGATGAAGAAGAACGAAGATCGACTTCAGGATACACCTTCTTGCTTAACAACAGCGCCATATGTTGGAGTAGTAAGAAGCAAACGTGCATTGCTTTACACTCTATGGAAGCTGAGTTTGTGGCATGCACTGCAGTAGCGCAAGAGGCTGTTTGGCTGAAGAGATTTATCGAGCACCTAGGATTTAGGAACGAGAGTACCAATCCGGTGTTGATACACTGTGACAATACTGCAGCTATAGCCTACACTAAAGACCCTAAGTATCATAGTAAGACCAAACACATTGATATAAAATATAACTTTGTGAGGGATTATATAGCACAGAAAATTGTAACTGTACAATACATTTCAACCAAGTGTATGGTTGCAGATCCCCTGACCAAGCCAATAGGCAAAGAAACATTCGAGAAACATGTAAAAGCCATTGGCATGTTAAAAATATAAAGTTGCAGACTGTATGTAATACTTTTATTTGTATTAATGATATCATGTCATTTATTATTACTTATATCTCTGGATAAAAGTATACAATGTCTAGTATGTCGTACAGGTTGAAAGAGGTAGCTCTCTCACACGAGCAATTGCCTTTGATGCTATAGAAGCATTCAAAGATGAGACATGTGTTCACCAATAAAACAACAAGAGTGCTGATATGGTAGAGAAGAAACACAATAAGTGTCGCCTTGGCTTAAAAGTGCAGTGAGTCGAGATGAGATCCATAAGTAAGGGTATGGATCGAACAATGGATACCAACATCCATAAAACCTGTTGCCAGATAACAAATTCTTCAAAATTGACGTCATATTATGTGAATATAATTGAAGAGTTTGGGTTTAGATACTGTGAGTGTCTAGACTTAAGTCTGAACGGTGTGATTGATAGAATCAAAACGACGTACACTCTTTAAGGATAAGAGGAACACCGTAACATGTGATTCATGCCACATGTGCTAAAGAACCGCAAATGGAAAGCAAATGAATCAATCCCTGCTTCATTGTTGTGTGAGTTTCAGAAAGGTATAATCCTTTCATTAATGTCCTTTGACTTTGATAATATTATGGAGGTATGTTTCAGCGATTGCTACTTTGGTATATGTCCTATGGTTAAAATTATATATGAACCAAAGGTATTATGCTAGGAAAGCGGTTGATTCATATCAAAATGATATATGGGTGAAAGAAAGATTGCCAGAATATACATATCCATGCTAGTGTCTGTGACCGGTCCCTTGTGATATTATTTTGTTAATTTCATAAGTGTGGATACTATGCATAAGTGGAAGGCTATCTGAGTTATAAACTGACTCAAGAGGGATTAGATTAGCCATGAGAAAAGTGTATACGGGCAAATCTAGGACATTCAAGGCACTATAATTTATTTGATCAAGCTGCACTAAAGGGTTGCTTTATGCTGGTCTCTGTAAAGGGGATTTCTAGTACCAACGCCCGAAAGGAGACGTCATGCCTACGCGGTCACGGCAAAGCACCTAGTATGAAAGAAGGAAGAAAATGAGATTTGAGCCATAATATCTAATCCACCATGTGTGAGTGGGAGATGTAAGGAAACGGGCGATCCACCCATGGTGGATCAGACCCGACCGAAAAACAGAGAGCCATTGACAACCAACCATGAGGAGCAGTTGAAGGGGAATGTTTGAATTTGAAATGAGGGAGTTAGATACGGTTATCTAACTCCCCTCCCACAGGCTATATATATGTACATACACGGACAGAAAATGGTGCATGACAGAACATATACTTCTCTGTTTTCCGTCGCTCTGTTTCTGCATTTTCCTCCAGTGCATTTGTTGTGAAAATGAACCAGAGTCCATACAGGGTGCTCCGGTTACGTGTGGGTATCAAGTGAGTCTACAAAAGGATTCCAGGTACGCCCGAAAACCTTCACCTTCAAATATTTTGGTGGAGGGTTCTTTTGCTGTGTTGTATGTCTTTATACAATTTTGAATTTCACTTTCCTGTATCACTTTGCTGCAAATGATTTATATCATATTGTTCTTCGACTCTTCAATCTTTCGTATGCGTAAATTTGTCCTTCATAATGAGTAGTGTAATGATAGTATCTCTCTTGATTTTTGCCACGCAAATTTGTCTGTGGAAAAAAAATTTCATGCATGTTGTTGCATTTGATTTATGTATTCCTTGTAGACTGAACTGGAACTATGTCATAGGTGGCGGAACATGCTCTTCTAGAATAATCATTTGAAGCGAATGCCCGTGATTATGTGAAGATAATCCATTATAATGGCAAAAAAAATCGACTTCAAGATGCCGAAAATCTTCTTACAGCCATGATCAAGTAACTCTGACTACCATGGTTCACATGTACAGTAAGGCAGATCGTCTTGAGAAGGCTAAGGAATATTTTGAAGAGATCAGATTGCTTGGTGAACCTTTGGATCAAAGAACTTATGGCTCAATGATAATGGTCTATATCAAAGCCGGCATGCCTTGACAAGGGGAAACTTAAAGAAATGGATGCACAAGAGATTCATGCAGGCAGTGAGGTTCAAAAAGCATTACTAAGAGCCTACTCTATGGTTGGTGACACCGAAGGAACCGAAAGGATTTTCGATGCAATTCAGTTGGTTGGTATCTGTCCTGATGATAAGATGTGTGGGCTTGTTATCATGCCCTATGCAATGGCCAAGCAAAGTCAAAAAGCTCGAATTGCATTCGAGAATATGAGAAGAGCAGGTATTGAAGCTTCAGATAAATGTGTAGCCTTAGTATTGGTGGCATATGAAAAGGAAAACAAACTTAATGAAGCGTTAGAGTTTCTCATAGATTTGGAGAGAGATGGCATTGTAGTTCAGAAAGAAGTTTAAGAGATACTAGCTCGGTGGTTCAGAAAACTCGGGGTGGTGGAAGAGGTGGAGCTTGTTTTGAGAGATTTTGCTGGAAGAGAAGCTAGTGTGAATCATTCCTCAAGGAAGGAGAACTCTAGTTTCTGAAAATTTCTGGACTTTTATTCCCATCATCTTCACAGTTCTTCACTGAGGGCTATGTATCTATCTAGGTGGGCATGGTTCTCTTGGTTCAAGAGTGGAGATGAATGCAATTATCTTGTATCGGTCCAAGTAATTTATAATTTTAAGGGATATTATTTCTGATTCTGATGTAATTTTTTCAAGGAATATGTCCTTAGTAAAAATAATTACTGATTCTTTTATTTAATATAAGAGCTAATTGATATTTAGATTTATTAAGGAAAATAAATAAATTAGTTAATTATGATTAAATCTAATCTTTTAAGATAAATCCATATTATATACTCTTTAATCTATTCAAATTAGTCAAATAACTCTTATATCAATTATAATTTATTTATTTATTTTATTTCTTTAATCTATTCAAAAAAGTCAACTAATTCTTATAGAGGTAGTTTATTATTTTTGTTCAAAAATGAAATTAATGTTTTATAGTTCATGAATTAATGTAATTGTACTTTTATTTGGCTAAATTGTATTTAATATAACTTTCATGAACTTTAAAACTTTATACAATAAATCCTTCTAAGACTTTTGCATTTATACAGATAACTTCTATACAATTAGTTTATTCATTACTTATTTACACAAAATTTACAACTAATTAGGAGCATGTAGCTCAATATTTGAGATTATATAAGTATAAAAATAAAGTTTAATAGATATATAATAGATAGTTAGGGATTATATACATAGGCTTAAAAGCGAGCAGATTTACTAAATTTTCAAAATTAAGGTGGTTTTTATATAAAATTTAAAATTTGAAAGTTTTATGTAATTGAGTCTTATTTTTTATATGGGGTATCATAAATTCTTGTACAAATTTGACATTTGTGAAAACTTGGTCCACCATTTGTAAACGGTCTATCCAAATCTTTGGTGGATCCAGTTTACGAGAGAATCTCAATAGTGGATACTTACAAAAGAAATTAGACACTTATCATAGTACTTTTGTTTTAATCAAGCATATCATATCCTTATTTTTAACCTCAATTATACTTAGTTAGAAGTCATTTGAACCAATTCCATAATCATTTGTCTAAGAAACAAGCATTTTCAAAAGAATTACTCTCGGGTACTATTCACGTTACTGTTCATTTGGTAATTCCAGAGTATATACCCAACTTTAAAAATTCATAATTAAATGTAAAAAAATAAAAATAGGGTGGTTCCAATTTCTAATGAAAGCTCTTTCATTAAACTTTGAAGAAAAAAAATGTAAAAGTGAGTATTTATTATCCCAATAAAATTAATTTATTCATTAAAAAATACTGTTCATTTGGTAAAATCTGGAAGTTACAGTTCTTTGCCTTAACTTCAAAAATTCAATTATTTTCATTATTTGTCCAAATGAACCGCGTTACCTATGGAATTAAAGCTCCAAACGTGTTCTTTAAGATCACCAAAATTTATGGAAAAACTCGATCATTTACTATACGAAATTAACGTCGGAACGTTACTGCCTCCAGTTGCTTACTTTATCTTAATTCCAGATTTTTACTCAAACTTAGAAAAATCATAACAAATCAAATACTTAACCAATTGAGGCCTTCTTGTGTTCATTTAAAACTCTGTATCTTAGCTATTATCATAGTAAATTTCAAGTTTAAACTCGTTAGTTAATGTTGGAAATCGTGCCCTAGGGGCCAATCATTGTCTTATGAACATTATTGATTTATGAATTTATTAATTGAGTTATCATATTATTTGCATGTTTACTATGATGACCATCCTTCGATAATTCATGAAATTATCCTAAATGTCCCTGGTCGATCATCTATGTGGGAGCACAGATGAAATAAGACCAGTATGACTTTAAAGATGTATAGAGATATAAATCAAAGTCATAAGCACATGTAAGAGTACAGGGTGTTGGACCGACCCGCTATGAGAGAACTGTATGGGTAACGTCATAAGCTTCTCTCATATACAAACCATGTCAATATGCCCTTTGACCTGAGATCATCATGGATTCCTACATGACAAAACGCTCAGCTTTGACCTAGTCAAAAGTCACTTTTGACCGAGTGATCATAAAGACTATGTTCGGGCTTAGTGGTTTTTCATGCGGAGAAATGTGAATGGTCAAGATGGAATTTGTCCCTCACATTCGTGGAGAGATATTACTGGGCCCCTCGATGAGTGAGTCTGAGAAATGTATGGCCATACTGTAATGGAAAGGTAGTTCCCTTTCTATAGTCAGACTACTCAGGGATCAAGAAAGTAACGGTCAGGAATAGGAGGATGACATTATCCATGCCTCATCCATGACCAAAATATCGCGTGACAGAAGGGACATGATATGGTTGTATAAAAGGTTACATTGTTTATCGATCCTCATATGATTTGGATAGTCGTTATGTCTTGCTAGAGACCGCTTGCGACTTGTGGGCTAGTATAGCAAATGGCCCACTGCCAACTTCATATGGGCCTACAGGGTCGCACACAAAATAGCCCAACACGAGCTATGATGTCTAGATTTATTGAATCTAAGACATGTCCAGATTCAATGAATGATCCAGGTGAATGTATATATATTTATTTATATTTATATTCGTATATATATAAATTCGTATGTATATATATATTATATATATATATGAGATATATGAGATTTAATTTATAAGGATAAATTAAATCTCTATCACGTTTGAATTCAAAATTCAACTTGATAGGATATCTCATATAAGAGATATTTATAAGATTTAATTTATAAGGATAAATTAAATCTCTATCACGTTTGAATTCGAAATTCAAATTGATAGGATATCTCATATAAGAGATATTTATAAGATTTAATTTATAAGGATAAATTAAATCCCTATCACGTTTGAATTTGAAATTCAAATTGATAGGATATCTCAAATTTGTTTTATGAGAATAAATCAAATATAGTTCAGTCTCATCTTTATTTAAAGTTAAATAAATAGGTAATTAAATCTGTGGGACGGATTTAATATTATTTATTTAATTAGTTTCTTATAAAATTATACAATATATGATATTGTATTATTTTCGGAATTAATATAAGATTAACTCCTAAAATCCTTTTCGGTTAGGGAAAACGCAGAGCATCCTATATATCTAATATTAGGAGCTACGTTTTGAAAAGATACACACATAGAACACAGAAAGGCCGAAGGGGACTCTGCAAAAGGTTTGCATATAAGAAATTGCCGAAATAGAGACGGAGAGGACGAACTCTTGAGAAAGCCCTGGAGGAACAAGAGACGCTAGCACGTCGTTCGTGGTTGGAAAGCTGTTCGTGTGGATACCAGTAGAGGAAGCCGACCTGAGTCGTCGACTTCTTGTGATCAGAAAGGGAGCACGAGCCGCAGAGAGAAGCTGTGAACGTCGTGATCAAAAGCTGTGGAAGTCGCTGAGGCACACTAAGGGTAATACTTCTTCCCACTTGACTTAAACACATACGGTAGATCCTGGCAAGGAATGGAAAAATTTTTTAAATTAATTTCCGCTGCGTGTCTTCCAATTCCTTTCAGTTAAGGCATCATAATCATCCTCACAAGGTCACAGCCTCAGGATACAAGCTACATGATCATACACTATGCACATCATCTCATCCTTCTATAGTGTCAAGTAGCCCATATAACTTATAATACAAATTCATCCATCTATGTTTACCACTTTTCCTTGTGAGGTTCCAGCACCTATGATATGGTTATGCATATGGAAAGAATGAGATTTCATGGAAATCCCAATAGCAAGGCATACAAACTATATCATGTATGATTAATTGGATGATTAACATGTTATCATGAGATGAGAGCTACTTGATAATGGTACATAAGCAAATTCTAACATGCATATTGTCATGACATTAGTTGCAAGGAGTTACAATCATTCATACTTCATCATAAACATGATGGCATAGTCTCAAGCTCAACCAAACACCATAATCAACAAGCAAGCATACAATCAAGCAAACATGAAACTATAGTTAGGTATTCTTGCTACCTCTTAGCTATCCTTATCAAAGTCTTCTTGATATAATTTCCTTCCTTCACAAATGTCAAAACCTAGCTATTACAAAGCAACATCAATTTACAACTCAACTTGAAAACAATTTCAAGATTAGGTTTTCACTAACTTCCATTTTTCCTCTATTTTATATTTCATACTTCCATCTTTCCAAAATAAATTCTCATAGTTCATTTCCAAATAATTTTTCATGTAGAATCCAAATATGAAACTAGAATTTTCAAAATCAAAACATGTCACAAGCTATTGTGCCAAAATGCATGCTCTCAACATATCCTTTAATGTTTGCATCGTTCTCTCAGATTAACCATCTGTCTGAGGATGATAAGCTGTACTAAATTTGAGAGTAGTGTCCATTTCTTTATGTAAAGCCCGCCAAAAATTTGACGTAAGCCGAGGATCTCTGACATATATAATACTACTTGGGATACCATGTAATCTAACAATCTCCTTTACATATAATTTTGCCATCTTCTCAAAACAATCTTTCTTATTGATTGCTAGGAAATGAGCTAACTTTGTCAATCGGTAGGAGTCATGGTCAGTCATTCAACAAAATCTATGGCAATACTGTCCCATTTCCACTCGGGTATCTCTAGTAGTTGTAATTTTCCTACTGGCCTTTGGTGTTCAACTTTCACCTTTTGACATGTTAAACACTTTGACACATAAGCTACAACATCCTTCTTCAATCCAAGTCACCAAAATAAACTTTTAACATCATGATACATCTTGGTCATACCTTGATGTACTGTATATTTGCTTTTGTGTGCCTCATCTAAAATCTTCTCTCTCAATCCTATTGTATTGGGAATATATGGTCGTCCCCTAAATCGTAGCAATCCATCTTGAGAGATATCAAAATTTCTAGTTTTCCCTCTTTCCAACTTATTCTTGAAAATTGCTGCGAGCTTATCATGCTCCTGAGCTTTTTTCATTTCATCCTCAATGAAAGCTTTAATCTGCGTTCCTCCATAAGAGTTTTCTGCTGTCTACACTTGATATAAAAGACTCCAATCTCAAACATCTTCTATTAATTCTAGCTCTTTGATCATTAGACTTGCCACCTGCACCACCTTCCGGCTTAAGGTATCAGCTATCACATTTGCTTATCTTGCATGGTATGTAATCTAGAAATCATAATCCTTCAAAAATTCTATCCACTCCGCTGCTTCATGTTCAATTCTTTCTGATCTTGTAAGTACTTCAGGCTTTTGTGGTCATAGTACAGCTCTATGGTAGCTCCATACAAACAATGTCTCCATATCTTGAGAGCATACACTACTATTGCAAGCTCCAGATCATGAGTGGGATAGTTCTCTTCATATGGCTTTAACTGCTGAGAAGCATAGGCTACCACTCGACCTTGCTGCATTAATACACATCCCAACCCCTGCTTGCTAGCATCAGTATAGACTACATAAGTTTGAGTTGGGTCTGGAATACTTAGCACAGGAGTCGTGGTTAATCTCTACTTTAATTCTTGAAAATTAACCTAACACTTCTCATCCCACTTGAACTGTTGGTTCTTTCTAGTCAGCTTGGTTAACGGTAGAGCAATTCGAGAAAAGTCCTTAATAAATCTTTTGTAATACCCTACTAAACCCCAAAAAACTTCTAATCTCCGTCACTATCTTTGTCTATTCCCAACTTAACACTACTTCAACTTTGCTAGGATTTACAGCTACCCCTTTATAGGATATGACATGACCGAGAAATTTGACTTCTCAAAGCCAAAACTCACATTTACTAAGATTAACGTAGAGTCATTTTTCTTTAAAAGTACTAAAAACAATTCTCAAATGCTCTTTATGCTCTTCTACAGATTTGTAGTATACTAAGATATCATCGATGAAGACCACAACAAACTAATCTAGATAAGGCCTGAAGATTATGTTCATATAATCCATGAAAATTGCAGGCGCATTTGTCAGACCAAAGGGCATTACTAGAAATTCAAAATGACCATAGCGAGTCCTAAACACAATCTTTGAAATATCATTTACTTTGATTCTGAGTTGGTGATAACCTGATCTCAGATCAATCTTGGAAAATAGACTTGTTCCCACCAATTGGTCCAGCAAATCATCAATCTGGGGAATAGGGTACTTATTCTTAACTGTAATCTTATTCAACTCCCTATAGTCAATGCATAGTGTGAGACTACCATCCTTCTTCTTAACAAATAACACTGGAGCACCCCATAGAGAAACACTGGGTCGGATGAAACCCTTCTCTAAAAACTCCTCGATCTGCTTCTTTAGCTCAATCATCTCGTTGGGAGCTATACGATATGGGGCTTTAGATACTGGTCCAGCTCCAGGTACAATATCGATTGCAAATTCTACTTCTCGTTTCGGAGGTAGTCCTTGAATCTCCTTCGGAAAGATTTCAAGAAATTCTTTAACTACTGGAATTATTTCAATCCCTTCTTCCACTTTTGTTTGAACAGAAAAGAAGACCATATATCCTTGTCATTCTTTCCGTAAACGTTTATCTGCCTGAGCCTCCGTTATGAAATTCAGTCTCACTTATAGATTCACATTTGAGGCTTGTGGACAAAGAACTAGAGTTTTATTCTTACAATCCAACATTAAGTTATTGGTAGACAACTGGTTTAGTCCAATTATGACATCAATCTCGTGAAAGGGCATACATATTAGGTCTAGAGTAGTACAGCAATACTCATATCGAATAATACTATTTAGACAAACATCTGATATAACTACTCTAACATTCGTAGGGGTTGTCACACATACGACATAATGCAATTTGCTAATTGTAAGGCCTAACCGTTTAGCACATTCATAAGAAACAAAGGAATGACTTGCACCCGAATCAAATATAGCAATCACAGAATGATTGAGATAGATGATACCTTGAATCATCTCGGGTGACCTTTGAGCATCTTCCCTTGTTAGTGCAAATACTCGCCCTTGAGTTCGTGGTCTTTGATCACTTATTGCCTGGGGACAATTCCTGGAGAAATGTCTAGGTTTCCCACCTGTATTTTCTCTGCTAACTGGTTTCATCAGCATTCGATGATTTAAACTATTCTCAATTATTCTATAGGCCTCCACTGCTTTGTTGAACTAGTTATACTGTTGGGGAGTCATCTTCTCCTTTAGAGTAACATTCAGTCCCCTTATCATTCTCTCCATCATCCAACACTCATCATCCATTTGTCGCAAATAATGGAGTATTGGGAGAGACGAATGAACTTAGCCAGGTACTCATCAAAAGATTCTTTCTCCCCTTGTCTTGGCACAAGGAATTTCACTTCTCTTTCGTCCCGTACCGACTGAGGGAAACACTTCTCGTAATGGGCAGTAGAATCCAAATATAAAACTAGAATTTCCAAAATCAAAACATGTCACAAGTTGTTGTGACAAACCAAAGTGAACTCTCTTATTTTCCAAAATTCACATTTTGATTCCAATGCTTCCAATACTTATTCTCTTACTTTACCCCCACACAATTTTCCATTTAAAACTCATTGGAAGCATCAAAATCATGAAATTCTAACATATAAACAGTGTCACGTACAATAACAGCCATGAACACAAACTTCTAACTACATGAATACTTGAATTTTCAAGCTTATACCACTTGATTCTAACTTGTTTAAGTTTGTCTAAATTATCCATTACATAAAACTCGTATTCTTATCACAAGTGGACAACACTTCCAGCAGCAACCACAAGGGAAATATGACACAAAAACCCCTTAAAAGCAAGAGCTAGCTTGCTAGAATAAAGCTCAAGAACAAGGGAGATAATTACCTTGCTTGTTGCTTCAAGTTGTGTTTCTTTTTTGGTTCAATAGAAATTTTTCAAGAGTTTCCCTAAAGTTCCCAAAGCTGCCGAATCCAATCTTAAATGAGGGGATATTTATAGCTAAATTTGGGTAGAAATGGATGCCCAAGATTAATTTGGTTACTATTTGATCTAATGGTCTATATTCATTCTTGAAACAAGCTTGCCCTAGAAGCCTTGCCCTTGACGCCATGCATGACATCATTTAGGGGCATATTTGGCTGGAAAAAGGTAAATATACTGATAGGAAAAATTTCAGTCCAGTCAGGTACCGATCGGAGCAGTTTCAGAAAAATCAGACTGTTTTATGTTCCTAATTTTTATACTATTCCAGGATATGTATTATGTCCTGAAAACCAGTGTCTAGGTGTCTCATACAATTGACATTGTTAGATTGAGTATTGATCTTCCATCCATCCCTTGAAAAATGACCAAAATACCCTTAGTGTCCTTTATATGACAATGACCACTACTCTCTAAATTTACAACCACCAAACAGAGTAGCACGATAGCAACACAATAATTCACACATGCAATTTCCCTATCCACAGCACACACCATTTCAATCTTTTCCCAACAAAGCAATCAAATCCCCATACACATACAACCAAGCAAGGAAGAAAATCCGATAGCTTACCACAATTCAGAATCCAAGGAGGTTCCAACATCCCGACATCAACTATGCTTCCAATCCCCTTTTCACGCATCCCCCACAAGGCAACTCCAAGCAACAACACCAAAGAACAGTGTCGGCTATGAATTGCTACAGTACCCCACCACTTACATAGAGCAACAGAGTAGGGAAAGAAATAGAATGCCAGCAGATAAATATCACGCACAGCGACGACGACAATGCTAGCTAAACCCCACCACAGAGAACTCCAACAACGCCGACTGCCACACCCTCGCTTTACCTCCCTCGACGCTCCCCTGATTCCCCTGCTCGCTACATTAATAGGCAAACAGAAATTCATATGATGTGATAGTATCGGCGTCAATGACCCAGCAGAGGAAGTTAGGGAAGGCATGACATCGGTGGCGTGAAGATTTTCGCGTTGTGCTTTCACTAATCCCCCTGTGTCGCCGATGGCTTATGAGCATACTGAAGAAAAGGGGTACGACAACTGAAAGGAAAAAAGGGCAACAGCATTTTCGTAATTTCACACGCCAAAGAAAAAAAATAAAAACCCCACTTCTGTAGTCTCCAGGGTTCAAACACATGCCAAAACCTTTAACTTTCGCATCATAACCACTCTATTACCCATAACCCTTTGACATTTATAGCAACAAATATACATATAACCCTTAATAAATTGATTTATTAAAATAAAAAAAATTCTTTAGCCATAACATTAATCATTTTTAATATAATATTTTTATATTTTAAATTGTGTAAATTATAAAGATTAAAATGTAAGCATGCTTTATCAATATTTAATTGAACAGTCATCACTTAAATTTAATAAGTCAATACTTTTCGTTAATAAAATTAACAGTATTAACTTAAAAAAACTAAAGGTAATTTTTTTATACTTAAAGGACTAAAATAAAATTTGATATAGATATAAAATATAATATTTAAAAAAAAAGAGTTTACATGTGTGGGCATATTCTTGTTAGTCATTTGCACAAATTTCAACTTACTCGAAGAACCAATAAAAATTGCAATGTAGTGTTTTTTGATTGCCTAGCTAAGATAAAATGTTTAAAAGTTTGGTAAGTTTGTATTATTCATGAATTACAAATAATATATTAATATAAAAATAAATATTATAAAATTTATAATAAATTATCATAATAAAAATTACAACTCATTGCTCCAACTTTATCTACTACTCCTCTAGTCCTTCATAGAAAGTTTAATTGAGGAGTTAATTTTAGTTTTAAATATAAGATATATTTTCTATATTTAATATTTTTTTTATAAATTACCTCTATTGATACCCCTTAACAATAATCAAGTAAAATAATGAGAAAAAAATTAAAAAAGATAATTATAGTGTTATTAAAAATATATCATATTAACTAATTTAACTAAATTTTTTAGTCTAATCAAATTAGTTAAATAAGTCATATATTAAGGAACAGATGAGTATTATTTAATTAAATTAAAAATAATAATATGTAAGTCTTTATCGTTTCCCCTAATTTTTAATCAAGTCTATGTAGGTTTTTCTTTTAATCAAGGAATACTCTGCCCAACATAAGAAACTATATCATAAGCACAACAATAATATGCTATAGGTTCATGGTTGTTCTTAAGCAAAACATCGTAAGTATGCTTCAAGGCAACGGTGGACCACATCAGTTTTGCCCTAAGTTTGGGTATGATAGGCAGTACTCATCCTCAAACGTGTTTGACTCAGCTTGAACAGTTCTTGCCATAAAGCACTTTAAAAGATAGGGTGGTCTCAATTTGAGATGATGGAGCATGGCATGCCATGTAGTATAATAATATCCTCACAGAAACATGCAGCCATGATTTTAGCAGTGTAAATATTCGACATAGGGATGAAATGGCAATACTTACTCAGTCAGTCGACTACCACAAGATAGTGTCAAAATTTACAGATTTGGGCAACCCCGCTATAAAATCAATTGATATATCGTCCCATATGTGTACTGTCATATCCTATTTTTTTCCCTATCTATATAATACTGATAGAGGAAAGAGGTTTAGAAATGATTGTGACGATGATAAGAATGAATGAGAAAGGTTAGACGAGTCTTGAAGAAAGAGAGGGACTAAAATGAAAAATTTAAAGGTTCCATGGTGGAAAATGAGAGTAGACAAAAGCTTTAGGCCATTAAGTGTAATTATGAAAAGTTGATGGCCTAAAGTGTAATTTTCAAAAGTTCAATGGCAAAATAGTAATTATTGAAAGTTGAGCCAAAAATGCCCCGAATCAAATTAGTCCTAAAATTTCCCAATAAATAGAGAAAATTATTCTGATCTGTTTGACACATAATTTTGATTTAAGATCCTCAAAATTTTATATTATTTTTTTAAGAAAGAAAAATTAATACAATATCCTCTAGACCTCAAAATCAGATAAAATTTGGCAATAAATTCTTATAATTAATATGAGAATTTATGAAACTGATAGAACTCAAAAAAGAGTTATGTAGAATTTATTATAGAATTTACAATGGATTAAAATACCCGATAAATATGTTTCGAGAGAATTTCTCAAGAATTAAGCCCATGAAAGCAGTAGACCATGTAGAAGGCCCAAAATAACACCTTATAGGCCCAATAATACTTTTAGATAAGTACATGGGCTAGGGCTAATAAAGACCGAGAAAAATGTAAAATTACAAAAATGCTATTGAGTATGCCACTGGATTATATCAATGAGCCAGAGATAAATGAAGGATATTTTAGTCATTTGACTAAAGTTAGACAGTTAAGAAGAGTTCCCAAAATAGTTGAGAACTCTGATGATATGTGAAAAGATGATAATGCCCTTGAGAAAATAAAGTGTAATCAGATTTATTTTATATTAGAATGAATTTCTAAAAATGTTAGAACTATTAAAAAATGTGTCTAGCATTTACTTCAAAACTAGGATAATTTAAGGATATCGATATAAGAAAAGTGCCTTGGGATTTGTGTCAATTAGCTATTAGAGCTAAGGAAGGCCTAGGGCAGCCCAATAAGTCCCAAAAGTTATTGTCTTGGAGCCCAAGTTCAATAATGAATAATTTTTGAATTTTTGAAAAAAAAAAAGGAATAAAGTGAGAATTAGGGTTTGCACATGGTGGGACCCACAAGACCTCAGACATGGCGTCTAAGGCAAGGGAAAGAGAAGATTTGTGTCATGTGATCTTATCTCAAGTTGGCTTGGTGGGCAAGTTTAATGTAAGCAATTATGAGCCATTAGATCAAATAGTGCACAAAGTGATTTTGGTCATTTATTTTCCATAAGATTTTTCTATAAATACCCTACTATTTTGTGCTCAAAACCGTAAAGGATAACCCTTAGGGAACCTCTTGTAAAATAAAAACTCACACCAAAATAAAGAAGAATTCAAGGTCCAAAGTTCGAGTAAGGTAGAGATTAAAGGTAAACAATCTATCTTACCTTATTTTTCTTTAATTTGGGAGCTCGAACTTATGGTTTTCATGTAAGAAAATTGAGTTTTCTCTAAAGTGTATATGCTATCCAAAACCTTAGATGAAAGGAGAGAAGAAATTGAAGTTAGAGATATGTGATTGAAGTTTAAACAAGTCAATTAGGTGATTGGTTATTGAATCAAGTTGATATTCTTGACTTTGCTATAGTTGAACCATTTCGGTATGCACTGTTCTTGATAGGAGATAGAATTTCAATGAATTAATGATTCCATTGAATTCATATGATAATTTTGTGTAGGATTGGATATATTTTGAGACTTGAAAGTATTGGGATTCTAAGTTGTAGTTTTTAAAGTTCTTCTGTTACTGTTCACTCCTATTAATAGTGATTGAAAATTCATGATTTTGATGTTTCTAATGGTTTTAAAATAAAAATGTGAGGAATAAAGTAGAGAAACAAGCATGGAAGCATTTGAATCAACATGAGAATTTTTGAAAAAATTATGCATGTTTTTCAAATCTATCCACAACAGTGCATAGGAGCTGTAATTTCATTATTCTAAACTCATAAATGGATTCAAAAAGTAGAATTGTGTAGGGTAAAGTCAAGACATCAATTAGTTCAAAGGCAAAGTCAATTAGTAAAGATCAAAGGAAGTTACGTTAGTTAAAGCAAGTTTAATGTCCAAGGAAGTTAATTGTAATGGATGGGTGATTATGTGATGTTAGGATTTGATTGTGGACTCCAAGGAGGCAGCCACACATCAAAGAAAAGTGAGAAGAAAGAGACAAGATAAAGTGAAAAAAATTCAAATATATGAGGTAGTAAACTTACCCCAAACTTGTATGTATTGAATATTATGCTTGGTTGTGCTATGTCTATATTGAATTGTGTTGCATATGTTTATGTTTGAAGCTCTGTTTCTATGATTACTTTGCACAATTGTATTTCATATGTTACATAGAAGTATGCATATTACACAATGTTAATACTTTCACAAACAAGCACAAGTATTTACATTAATGCATGTATTGTTTAGTATCGTTTGCTATGGAGATTTCTCCAGAAATCTCACCCCATCCATGTAATCCCAATCCCAATAGGTTCATGAATGATGAAAGAGGATGAAGAAGCATGAAAAGAAGTTAGGGATTGGATAGTGTAAATGTTATGTGAAGAATGTTATTTGTAATGATATTATATGACAAGTTGAACAATAATGTTCATGATGTAATAAAAAATAATAAATTTAACTAATAGACTTCCAAGGTCTTGTAAATGATTCTAAATGCTACTGAATGGTCCCTAAGATATACGAAAGTAAGGATGTTTCACGTACAGGGGCATGTATAGGCTACAACAACCTAACAGGTAATAAAATTTCATACTTGCTTTTTGGGCAAACAAAGCATTGTTGCATGAATGATTTTACATCCAACTTCATGCAAGGGGCTAACAAACAGTTGCTGTGAGGTCCTTGAGGAATCTTCCATGACCACTCGAAGGGGTGTTATAAGGTACCTCAAGTAACTTAACTCGTAATAAAGAACTCTTAGGAATCACTAGTCGCCCATTGAAGGATAGTTGCTACCCCACTAGTGTGTATCCTGATCTGGACTGAGAATTTTCTTTTAAATTGGCAAAATAGACGCTATGAAAGGATCTTGGAGTAGTGCTTTTTCCAATCCCAGGAAGTCCATAGGCAAGGACTAAATAAAGGAAGTTAGCATGTTAAGGCCCTTGTTCTCTTTTCCTACCTTGCCTTGTTCTCTTTTCCTACCTTGTATACAGGGGAGAAATTGAAGGGAATCAGCTTAAGAATGAGGTGTTGTTATGTGTTGGTGAGTGTTCACTGTTCAAGGAGGTATTTAAGGATAGAGTGGTATGTCCTGACTGTAAAATGGCATCCTAACAAGTAATGGAGCCACTTTTGCAAAGCTAATGCCAATGCCAATGCCAATAGCTTACGGTCAGATGCTGACTCGTATCTAGTAGAGAAATAGAATCCCTTGCTAAAAAAGGCAATAGGATGATCTTGCAATAAAATAGCACCCACCCCCTCTATAGAAGCATCACATTCCACCATAAATTTAGCCTTATAGTCAGGAAGTTTAAGAATTGGTCCAGAAATTAACACAATTTTAAGCTTCTCAAAAGCTTTTTGTGTAGCTAATGACCAATAGAAAGCATTCTTTTTAGTAAGATCAATAAGATGACGAGCAATCAAACCATAGCTTGTAACAAACCTCTTATAGTGTCTGGTAAGTCCCAAGAAGCCTCGATGCTCAATAACATTGGAAGGTACAAGCCACTCCCTTATTGTGCTTATATTATCATGGTCAGTATCCACTCTTTAGGCTGAAACCTAACGTCCCAAGAAGGATACTCGTGTTTGTCCCAGTTCATATTTCTTAAATTGATATAGTAATAATTATGCAGTAGGGTTTGGAACACAGTACAAAGGTGTTGTTTATGCTACTCAGGGGATACACTATACACTAGGATGTCATTAAAGAAACCCAACACAAACTTTATGAGATATGGCTTGCACAGTTCATTTATGGCGGCTTGGAATGTTGCTAGGGCATTAGTAAGGCCTAATGGTATCACCACGTATTTATAATGTCCAATATGGGTTGTAAAGGCTGTCTTAGGAATATGAGTACCCACAACATGAATTTGGGGGTACCCTAAGCATAAATTAATCTTTGAAAAATATGCAATCCTATGTAATTCATCAATATTTGGATAGGATATTTAATTAGATTGGTGATTTTGTTGAGGGAGCAGTGCCAATAGTCATCCTTTTGTCTTCACTAGCAATACTAGACTTGTAAAGGGACTTGAGGTAGGCCGAATAAACCCCTTTTTGCAAAGCTCTTCTACCTGTCACTCAATATCATTTTTATGAAAGTTTGGATACCGGTATAGCCTCAAATTTAGGGGTACTACATCAGGAAAGAGCAGTATGGCATGATAAGGCTTCCGCAATAGAGGTAGTTTAGTAGGCTCATTAAAATTAGTGACAATGTCGATAATTAAGTATTCTATATCCAAACACCTTGCACTATTTAATTCCAACTTAAGGTATGGGATATACCTAGATTGTAGGGACGAGGTTTGGCATTCTGGCCGAGGTATCTCCTGCAACTTATAGCGTTTTCTGTCTACCCAAAATATCATAAGCAACTAGTTTCCAGTTGCCTTGGATAATTTTTAGTGAGGCCAACGACTTAATTTGCAGAACTAAGTCAAATCCAACCAAGAAAAAAGGGTAGAAATCCTGAGTAATATTTAAGTCAGAGAACAAGACTTCAACTCCCCTGCAAATTTAGTTGTAGCGTTACCACCTGCCATCTCCTATATGTACGCCAAAAGAAGGAATAAATGAGATGGGAAGGTGCAATGCTTGGACCAGGGAATCTGAGATGAAATTATGGGTGGAGCTACTACCCACCAGAAGTAAAACCTCCCAAGAAGCAATAGACCGAAAAGCTTCATGGTGGTCGCTATGGGTCGTCTAGTATAGCATTGAAGGATATCTCGGCTTCCTCAATAACTTCTCTTGCTTCATCCACAGGTTCTAGCGCCTCAGGTATAGGAATGCCGTCATTATCTACCTCCATGAGGGAAAAGGTACCAGAATCCAAGACGAAAGGGATCCCTACAATAGAAACATAAGCCCTTATCGCGTATGCGATATCGCTTAGTGTCCTTCACTATGGGTTTGGCTTGAGGTGTGAATGGAGAAGAAGATGGGTGTAGCCACGTTATACTGGGCCAAAGAAGTAGGCTAGGTTAAAGCGGGTTATAATAGATTACTACGTTTGGAGGTCCGACCAGATTAATGCTTCCTCTCAAATTCTAAGGCAAGGCTCGCGGCTCTATACACTGTTTTGGGCTTGTGGAGGTGCACATCATATCATAGTTCCTTCTTGAGGCCATTGATGAAGACCCCGAGAAGGTAGTACTTTGGCCACCTCTCGACTCACACTGCTCTTCTCACAAATTCCAATTTGTAGTCACTCACAAAACCAAGGTGTTTGATGCTACACAAATATTCATCGAGATTTTGGTACTCTGGTTGTCCATAATGTTCTTATAGCGCCTTAACCAAATATTCCCAATAGAGTAATGTCCTTTCGGTACTCATCCATAAAGACAAGTTCAAAGCATCTCCAAGGTACGTGGAAGCCAAAGCCACCTTGTCGTCCTCTAGAATTTCATAGTACTTGAAATACTTTTCAACTTTGAGAATCCATCCTCTCAAGTCAACGCCTCCATACTTGGGGAACTCAATTTTTGCCTAAGGTGGCCTTGAGCTTCGCCAAGCTATCTCTAATTCATTATCACTATCATTTGTCCAACGGCGTGTCTTCCCTCGACCATAGGGGCGTCTGGTTTTTAAGCTTCAAGTGTTATGACTTTTTTCTGCAACCAAAGCTGCCAGTCGAGCAACAATCATTGCCAGGGGCCATCACCTAAGGAGGTCTCGAGTTCATTTATGTTGGTGTTAGATGAGCACGTGGTCACTATGTCGATCAGAATGTGACTCGGACACCAAATGAGAAGCACAGGTCCATAACTGAAAGCAAGTTAAAATATGAAATAAACACTTTCCTAAACTCTCACAACAAGAATCTCACTAGGAAGGAATTTATAAGCTTAAGGAGAATCTCCAATAAACTAAAATTGTATTGAATTCAATTATATGCTAGTTTTAGGACTGACCAACATATATATAAACATGGAAATACAGTGAATAACATAAATAAGGAAAGTACCCCTACATTATCGGGACTGACTAACTCCTAGGACTTAATAGACCTCAAATAATGGTCCTATTATTGTGCCAACTGAATAAAAATGAGCTTAAAATATTAAAATAAATCAAGATAATACAGAATCAGTCAACATGAGTAACTGCACCTCTATATGTCAACATGGGAGTAAGGGTTATATCAACTTCTTTCACCCACTAAAGTCAAAGTGGTTCCTTTATTACTAAAATATTTTAGTCATTTTATTTGTATATTTACTTACTGTAACATGTAAAACTCTTTCTTTCTCAATATCATTGTCTTATTAAAAAAAATTATACTAATAAGCACAGATTACATTTACTTTTTTGTTGTAATTATTTTTCACATACAACATGCATCATAGTACTTCAGTAATATTAGAGTCCTACATTTTATTAAATTAAACACCAACAGAACATTATCAGAGTAATTGTTCCTCGTAATTATTTTATCTAATGAAGCGAGATATTATTCATCTACAGATAACTCTTCATCATTTTCTTTTGTTCTTTACCATCCTAAGCACCAAACAATCATGACCATTATGTCAAAACTCAACAATAACCATAACCGGAAACTCCAAAAGCACAGGGCCACCAAGTAGAGGAAGAACATTTGCGCAGTCTAATTCTGCAGATGAATTGTGCACCTAAGAGTCTCTGCAAGTTCAATATATGAATGAATGGTGGAGCTTAATTTCTCAAAATTTTCCACTGGGTTCAAAACAGTATATAAATCTATCTTCCTTGAATCATAACTGTCTAAGGCTCTATAGAGGAAGAAGTATACGCAGAGAAATTAATATTCATGAAAAACCAATCACCAAATGGTAAATGCAGGACAGAAAGAAAACAATGCAGAACTCTTAACAGATATATAAATCAAAACAGTAAAAGAGTAAATTAGTCAGATAGCTCCCACACAGGTCACAGGTATCTTTTGTTACCATTTTTGTACTTTGTGATCGTAACTTGTCTCTTCAAGATGAACAAGTCAGAGACCAGGAGGCCACCTGATAATCATCAAGCAGACACAATGTGTTAGTTATTATTCCATGCAAATTTCAAATGCATTAGGCACAATAAATATCATCATGGAATCTAAAATAGTGTTTGGATACTTTTTAAAACCACGGTTTTAGAGAAAAAACGATGGCTTAAAGAAAAACCATCCAAACCCCTCATAAAATCCCATAATTGAGTATATATGCCAAAACTATGGTTTCATGGCTCAAAATATGTGCTATGATGTGGCAAAGTAATGGAAGGTGTACCAGATGGAACAGAGGAAAGAGAATAGAGAAATAACAAAGAAATCTCCATATATGAACAACCCATACAATAAAGAAGTATCTCTTATAAGCATCAGTAGGAGACTCGCGAGAACAACACCACCCACATGCCTAGTAACTAACTATAATATTTTTGTACTACCTATATTACCCCTTTTTCACCTATTGCTTCGTTTTTTACCTTTCTATTTACTATGTAAGACATAGTGATGCAGTGAAAACAAAGAAAGTTCAATTGAATTCATTGAAGCTCTTTACATCAGCTCATCCCGTATTAATAGGCTCATAAGTCATCTAACTTCTACCAGAATCCTTTCTAACAGACTAACAGAATTCCTAACAAATTCCAGAAACTAATAATCCTCAACTATATTCTGCCACCACCTCCCCCTTTTCTGAAAATGATCCACATCCTCAGAGGATTCATCCAAGTTCAAATTTTCATAAATTCAAAAATTTCAAGGAACAAAGGATGGTCATTTCCCTAGTTCTTCGAAGGCTAAGAATAAATCCTTTGTAGACGCTAAGCCCAATTGCCCAACTTATTTAATTTCACTTGCAATCAAACATCAATGTCTGACTTCTTGAAAAAGAATTTCCCCAATTGAGGCAAGAAATGAAACATGAAGACAAGATTCCCATTTTCATGACCAAGAAAATCAAACTCAGCATTCAACATGGATCTGGAAGTAGGTGAACTGAAAGGTCTGGTTCATATCATTACATCAAACTTTACACTGGTTTCAGAAATTTAAAGGAAAATAGTGGCAGTAGTTACCAACTCCATCGGTCGTGATATGAGTCTCATTTAAATCGAGCTCCACAGCCCCTGAATAAAAGTGGCTGTACTTCAGCTCTAATACCAATTAGTACAGTTAAAACGTAAAAAAAAATTCATTCCATTCACAACTCTTTACCAGTAATTTATATGCTAATACAAGTAGACGCAATCTATCTATTTCTACCAGAATCCTTCCTAACATAAAAATAGAATTCCTAACAACTTCTATTATTAGTCCCGCATAACACAAAGGCCATGACAAAAAAGAGCAACTTACAAATTAAAAGCAATTCTTTTAGAAGATAAAATGTTAGTCAGCCTTCAACCAAGACTGAAATCCATAACATTAGGGAGGCTTTATGTCCAGAGAAAGTCAATCCTATATCAAAATGCAGCGCCAATGCTTCTAATAAAAAGCCTGTATGAGATTAGAGCTGAGTTTTCCTTTTCTCTTAATTCTGAAAACCTGTTTGCATACACACACACTAAACCTGAAAATGGTCAAATAAACAAAACTGCAAAGCTGAGCTAGCTGAATAAAATGGAAGATATCCTTGTAAGTCATAACATGCAGTTAAATGAGAAGAGTACAACTTCACAAATGAACATAATAAAAGCAAACTGCATTTAATCATTCCAAAAACCTGTCAACTGGTCTTCCAGCATAAACCGCAAATATACCATTGTCAGTATCAGTTTCATCCTGAAGAGATAGTTCAACTGAAGATCTCTATGGTATTTTTAAGTAAATTCTTCATCATCACATCACAGCAAACAAATTGATGTGCAAAAAAGAATCTTCTATACTTGTATAGAAAATTGTAACAAATTCTCCATCTTGTTTTGAGCATAAAAAAATGCCAAAATCCATTAAAAATATCCTAAACCAGAAATTTTAATCCAGGATATACAAATCAATACAAGAGCAATTGTCAGCATGAACAACTACAAATAGATATGCAGGTTGCTACAGGTACAACAAATTGAGGAAGGCAAATGGCATATTGTAGAGTGCAGACCACTTATATTCATAGTGATAAAATAACTGGAAGTGAAAATGATGAACGAATACCAAAATCCTCGAGAGTCACATCCCTTTAAAAGGGATACAGATAGAATGGACCTGAAGGTACTTTTCAAGGACAGACTGCAATTAACCATTTAGCAAAAGCAAAATTGTGTACAAATGCATCGACATAAACTCTAGGCTGTAAAACAGCCTCATAATGTTATGGGGCACCATCTCACCCTTGAACATTATAATTGCAATCTCCAACACAAACAAGAAAAAGATTGCTCAAAACATCTCTGTACATATAATAAAAGGTTGAAATACGTATAGCAATTGAATAATGACTATGCTAGATACATGCCACATAAGACATTCATGCAATACATGAATGTAGGAAGAAAAAGCCAATGGCTTGCTCATTATTACATACAAGAATCTCTGGGTTCCAAAATGGATAACAGAAAACATTGATATTCATTATACAAAGGAAGAAGCAAGAAACACTGAAGACCAACATCTTGGTTAACAAATTTAGTCATAATGAAGATATATGCAAAAGAAGCATGGTTGGTTATACTTTACAGAACCACATGCAGTAAATACACCTAAACTTCCAGGCATGCAGCTCTAACCTTCCGTATACATAAATATACAATCCCACTTTCATCTGTTTGAAGGGGAAATAGGCACAACATAAATTGATTACTAAGTTAGAGTGGATGAACTTCTGATGTTCGAGGCTCTACAAAATCTCCTCATGACGGAATCCACTATCCCCACAATCTGCACTAGGATCCAAACTACATGGAGGAGAATCATACCACTTAGGATTTTCATGGTAGAAACTATCAACCTGTATACAGCCAAGACCAACATCAGACCCAATAGCATCTTCATGTTGGACAGGCTTGGTTAGTTTAGTTTCATCACAATCAAGCATGCTCTTTTCATCAAAATCACTGCATTTTAACCACTTTTCAGGCTTACAGGGTGTGATCATTAGATCTTTCTGACTTCTACAATCTGTCCTCATCTGGTCCCAAGATATAACTTCTCCAAGAGTGCGGCCAAAACTGTCTTCATCATCCTCAATCAATTCTGTATCTTTGCCATTCCCATAAATCCTTTCATGATGATGATTATTCCAATTCTCCAAATCATTATCGCCAACCAAAACATCATCTGCATGTTCTTTATCAGAAAGCAATCCAACTGGCTTCAAACCCGCCCCTATATTTCTAATTCTATTCACAACATCAAACAATTCTTGAGAGACCAAACCCAGTAATTCATGTGGGATATTTGAAATTTTCCCTTCCAACACACCAACTTCAGCTCTCAATTCCTGCACCTGCTGTAAAACAGAATACTGCAAATCTCCTTTATCCTTCCCTATCAACCCAAAAGCGTCATTTTCCATGTCATCACTCACCCCAAATACTGTCTCTTGATCCATATGATAGCCTCCTTTGTGGCCAACAACCCGATGCATAATCCTAGCATTACCATCCAATGGTCCTGGCTCATGACCAGAATGCACTGCATACAACTTGAACACTGCCTTCCCCTCTTCTTGATACACAAAAGTCTTATCCTTCTCATTATAATTTGCAATGGGCACAATGGCCCTTATACGAAACCCACACCCACAGCGCTTTGACGCATAGGGTTCCCTTTTTAGAAGCTTCGATTTCTTGGCAGCTGGCTCGCCTGCTCTGTGACAAGCGTAATCCTTTACCTCAGCCATGAAAGGCTTATATCTAATATACTTCTGCCGTATGCAAAGCACCACCTTATGCTTCACAGCCAACTGTTGAAGTTTATCAGGAACCTCTTTAGCGGGCACATCAAAAGATTCAGTATACTCAAACCTCCGTCGTTTACTTCTCGCGCCAGATCCAGATGAAGCTGCAGAACACACCGGGCATGCAGCAACGCAAACCCTAATGTAACTTTCAGGAATTCCATAAAATTTGGCACCTACTGTCCAAACTTGCTTAATTCTCTCTATGGTTTCCTTAAGTCCCAAGTGTTTTAAATCAGTATCGCCATGAAAAGTCATAACTATGTCTTGCCATTGGTTAATGTGTGAAACGAATTGCTGGGAATTGTTCTTGAAACAAAGAAATTCGTTACCGTTCTCATCAACATGAGCCGTAAGCTTGTCTTGAATGCGCTTCCAAGCCGTCAGGTACGCCGTCTCCTCATTTCGATCCTTCCACACAGCACGCCAGGACTTGAGGACGGCTCGAGGGGTGGCAACTCGGATCTCTGAGGGAGTGGCGAGCCGGTGCTCAAGGATGCAGCAGATCATAAGGGCATGAGACTCGGGATTGAAGGTGTAAAATTGGGAGGAGATATGGGGTTCTGGACTGATAAAGAGGGGTTGGTGAGATGGGTTTTTAGGAGAAGAAGAGCCCGGAACACGAGTCGGCGAGTGAGTAGGCAAGTCAGGAGAGGAATGACTCGGAGACTCAGAGCAAGATGAGCGAAAGAGAACGATTTCGGGAAGAGAAAAAGAAGGGTCATCGGAAGGGTTGGAAATGGAAGGGTGAATGTGGTTTTGGCGAGAAAGGATCGAAGAAGGGTCCAGATCATGGGAATGATGATTGAGAAAGAGATCGTCCTCAGTTTTACTGGGATCCATGGAAGAAACGGTGGAGAAGACGAAAACGAGGATGGGAAAAGAACAAAAGTGAAAAACGGAGATAGTGAGTTCTTCAGTTTATCGTTGTCGCTAGTCTTGGGCAGTTTTTCTCTCTGACATTTTGGAAGGAATTGAAGGGCTACTCTCAGTCTGTGTGTTCGGGACCTTCACCTTCATCACTTAATTTGGTTTGTCTCATTTAAAATTATTATTTTATATTTTCAGCATAAGCAAATTTCAAGGACGTACTAAAATATTTATAAGTCTTTCAAAATTTAGTTATAATTAAATTTAAGCATAATTAGGTGCTTCTTTAGGATCACGATAAGGCATCCAAAAGTATTTATTTACGCAATTTAATACAGAATTTCTTCGTACAATGCGGAAACATTTATTTTTAGACTAAAAATAAGCTCATCCTAACAATCACTTTGCTATTCAAAATTTATAGATTGATTCAGGTAGGTCCCCCGACAAAAACATCATCTAAAACACTTAAGTGAAGGATACATTCGAAATTAATTACACAAGCATAATAGCCTATCGACTACTAAAAAAATTAGTAAAGCGAATACCCAAAATTATGCAAATAGGAAATTGTATAGACTATAAGTATGTTTAGATTAGTTTTTAAAAAATAAATTTTTTGTAGAATATATTTTAGAAAATAAATTTTATAGAAAATTTACTTTTTAAATGGGATAAATTTTGCAAAATAAATTGATTGTTAGGAGTTATTCTCTCAAATTTATACTAAAATTATAGTTTTAGTAAAAAAAATAAAAAAAGTTGATTGTAGTAAAAATTAGTTTACATTGATTAATTAGTGTTAAAGTCTATCCAAATAAATATTATACTGCACGTCTTCTCTTCTCAAAGGCTAAGAGCCCGTTTGGAGAAAGGGTATAAGAAAAGGTAGGAGAGATGATAGAGGGTATAAGAAAAAGTATGAGTAATATAGTAATTTGTTAGTTCATAAGCTATTTTACTATTCCATAAGCTACTCTGACCAGCTTATCTGAAACGTTAGTTTTAAACTATGGTTTAGTCTAAAAGCCTGTTTTAACAAATATAATCCTGTTTGAACAAATATGATTGTTTATTTTAAAATTTATCTAAACTTAAATTTTAAGCCAAACCTAGGTTTAATAGGTTGTCAAACACATACTAAGGGCCCGTTTGGATAGGATTTTAAAAACGGGCTTGTGGAAAAAATGGCTTTTGAACAGCTTATAGAAAAGGGCTTTTGGAGAAGAGATTATGAAAAAAGTGGTTTTGAATAAATGAGTGTTTGGATATTATTTCCAAAAGTACTTTTTTTATTGGTAAATTACGAACAATGGTATGATTATTAAATGGGGAGAGATAAGAGATAAGAGGAGAGGGGGTGTAAGAAAAAAAAGAGAGAAAAAGTAGGAGAGAGGAGAGAGGGTGTAAGAAAAAGTAGGAGAGGGGGTGTAAGAAAAAATATGGGTAATATAGTAATTAGTTAGTTCATAAGTGGTTTACTGTTCCATAAGCTACTATGACCAACTTATCTAAAACCTTGGTTTTAAACCATAGTTTAGTCCAAAAGCCCGTTTGAACAAATATGACTGTTTGTTTTAAAATTTTTCTAAACCTAAGTGTTGAGCCAAACCTAAATTTTAAACCTAGGTTTGGAATTTTCCAAACACGCACTAAATAAATCATAAACGGGATTTCACCGCAATGTGGCCTGAAATAGAATAGTCACATCCCAATAAGATTAACAACCAACTGTGAAACACCCCTCAAAGTATAACAACAAACTTGACAAAAAATCGCAAGTGAATTCAACCAAGCAACAATCAGCTCATGTATAAAAGCATACAGGGCCTTAATAATGGGCAAAAACCTAGGATCCCACCCTGGAATATCGTTTACAAAATACTTGCCCCATCAAAATGGCATACAATCAAAGAGTCTATGGAAGAGATCACAAACCTAAGAATTACAACATACTCCATTTGGTCTCTATTACAAAAACTAGTTAAAAAGTTAAATTTAATCATAAATAGATATAATATCTTAATTCATTTTATCTATAATATTTATCATTTTTTATAAACTAATTTGTATAATTTATAAACTGATATATAATATATTATTATACATACGTATTTTAGGGAGACTAAATTGTAGTTGTTGTAATTAACAAATTATCTCATTTTCGTAATCTATTAAAATTAGTTAAAGATGACCATATACCAAGATCAATATGCAGTCTTGCGTACGTGCATAGTAAAGAACCACAACTTCAGTTATGAGTTTGCTAGGTACTTATAAAATGTGTAAAGTTAACCATGTATAAGTCATGATCATTAAACCACCATTTAAATTTAATTTGGAAGTGTTAGAAATTCATGAAATCAATAAATGAGTTTTAACTAAATACATCAATCAAAAGGTTTGCAAATTAGTAAACTACATATGTACATGTTATAACAATAATTAAATATCAAACTAGGAGCGAGTATCAATATCTACAAAGTCAATTTTAAGATTTGAATTATTATTTATGAATAACATAAAATAGAATAACAAGTGTAATATAAGAAATAATAGCTTTGTTTTTAATCATTAACAACTATTAGTTTGTGTAAGTTTTTGTGCGTACCTTGGATCTTCTCTTGTTCACCAAGATATCCACACGCAACTGGAGCATCTTGTATGGGCTCTAGTACATTCACACAGCAAATGACACCCAAGGAAGAACAAAAGAGCTTCTGACGTAGAGGGAGATATTTAGAGCAACCACACTGAGAAAATATTTATGTCTCTTATGTGTTTATGCACGCATGCAAAGAGGGGAAATGTGATTAAAAAATAAAACTTACCCACTTACCCCATCCTGCTCTTGCATATCCAGTGGGTAACTCTCACTTTTTTTCATATGGGGTATATTACACATATATACCCACTCTCTCCCTTATTCTCACAATGGCCCCAATGCCTACTAGGTTTAGGTCTAATCCACCCACTTTCCCATATCTCTCACTCACATTTGGTGGATTAGATATTATGGGTCCAATCTCATTCTCTTCCTTCTTTCATACTAGGTACTTTACCGTTACCACATAGGCATGATGTCTCTATTCAAATGTTCGTACTAGAAATCCCTTTTATAGAGACTAGCACAAAACAACCCTTTAGTGCAGCTCGATCAAATATGTTATAGTGCATTGAATGTCCTAAATTTACCCAGATACACTTTTCTTATGGCTAATCTAATCCCTCTTGAGTCAGTATATAACTCAAATAGCCTCTACTTATACATAGTATCTGAACTTATGAAATTAACAAAATAATATTATAAGGGACCGATCAAAGATACCAGCATAGATGTGTATATTCTGGCAATCTTTCTTTCGTCCATATATCATTTTGATATGAATCAACCGCTTTCCTAGCATAATACCTTTGGTTCATATATAATTTGACCATAGGACATATACTAAAGTAGTAATAGTTGAAATATACCTCCATAATACTGTCAAAGTCAAAGGACATTAATAAAAGAATGATACTTTTATAGAACTCACACAACAATAAAGCAAGGATTGATTCACTTGCTTTCCATATACGGTTCTTTAGCACATGTGGTATGAATCACACTGTACAGATTTAAGTCCAGATACTCATAGCATCTAAACACAAACTCTTCAATTTTATTCACATAATATGACGGCAATTTTGAAGAATTTGTTATCTAGCTACAGGTTTCATGGATATGGGTATCCATAGTTCGATCCAAATCCTTACTCACAATCTCTCATCTCGACTTACTGCGCTTTTTAAGCCAAGGTGACATTTCGTATGTTTCTTCTCTACCATATTAGCACTCTTGCTGCTTTACTGGTGAATATAGATCTCATCTTTGAACGCTTCTCTAGCATCAAAGGCTGCTGCTCATGTGAGAGAGCAAACCTTTTTTAACATGTACGATATACTAGATATTATATACTTTTACTCAGGCATATAAGTAATAATAAATGACATGATATCATTAATAAAAACAAAATATTACATACAATCTGTAATTTTATATTTTACGCATGACAATAGCTTTTACATGTTTCTCAATGTTTATTTGCTTATTGGCTTAGTCGGGGAGTTTTCAACTATACATTTGATTGAAATGTATTGTACAGTTACAATATTTTATGCTATATAATCCCTCACAAAGTTATAGTTGATATCAATGTGTTTGGTCTTGCTGTGATATTTAGGGTCTTTGGTATAGGCTATGGCTAAAGTATTGTCACAGTGTATGAACACCGGATTGATACTCTCATTCCTAAATCCTAGGTGTTCGATAAATCTCATCAGTTAAACAACCTCTTGCGCTGCTATAGTATATGCCACAAACTCAGCTTCCATAGAATGTAAAGCAATGCACATATGCTTCTTGTTAATCCAACATATGGTGACGTTGTTAAGGAAGAAGGTATATCCTTAAGTCGATCTTCATTTTTCTTCATCACCGCTTACATTAGCATTGGAATATCTGACTAGGCGCAGATCACTTCCTTAATAACACAACACATAGTCAGATGTGCCTTTTAAGTCTCTCAAGATCCTCTTCACTACTTTCTAGCGTTTCTCATCGGGGTTGGACTGAAATCTGCTAACTAGCCCCATGGCATAACAAATATTTAGTCATGTACATATCATTGCATATATCAGGCTACTAATAGCAGTGGCATATATAACTCTTTCTATTTAGTTTTTGTCTAATTCAGTTTTGGGACACATGTTAGGACTCAAGGCTACTCCACTAGCTACAGGGATATCCATAGGATTATAGTCACTCATATTGAATCTCTCAATTATCTTCTTGATATAATTCTCTTGTGAAAAAGTAAGGATTCTCTTAGAGTGATTCCTTTGAATCTTGACTCCAAGTATGTATTATGCTTCACCCATGTCTTTCATCTCAAAATTTGATGAAAGTTATTCTTTAATAGCTATCACCAAGTCAAGACTATTTCTGGTTAAGAGTATGTTGTCTACATATAAGGATAATATTATAAAGTTACCCTAAAAAAGCTTAACGTAGACACAATGATCTTCCTCTATCATCTGGAAGTTACATGAAGTTATCACCTTGTGATAACCTTAAGTACCACTGTCTGGATGATTGTTTTAATATATAAATAGATATTTTTAGTTTACACTTCTTGTGTTGAAACCATTTTTCAATGAAACCTATTGGTTGTTCTATATATATATTTCTTCATCCAGATCCCAATTTAGGAATGCAGTTTTTAATTCATCTAATATAACTCTAGGTTTAAACTGTTTACTATTGCTAGAATAAGTTTTATCGAATTTAAGAGCACAATAGGTGAAAAAGTATCCACATAATCTATACCTTCCTATTGTGTATATCCCTTTGCAACCAATCGGGCTTTTAATTTGTCAATTCATCCATCCATCTTTCTTTTGATTTTGAGAACCTACTTGTTCCCAATGCCTTTATACCCTTTGGCAGAACAACCAATTTCCAAACATGGTTTTTATCATTGAGTCCATTTTCTCTTTTATTGTTTTCTTCTATTCCTCCTTGGCAGGACCTGCCAAGGCCTCATAAACTGTGCGGGGTTTATCATCCCCTTCTGGAGTAACTAAGAGTGCTTCTTCTTCTATTTGGAAACATCTCTTTTGAACACTTTCCCTGTTACTCTTTCTGATCGGAGCAACTTGTTTATCTTTTCTCATTTGTCTCGGTCTTTGTATTAATTGTTCTTGGCTCCTACTCAGATTGACATACCTAGAAGATTCTAGTATGTCAATTTGTTTGGCATTGTCCTATTCTTGAGTCTCATAAAGAGATACAGTGCGGTCAACATCTCCCCTACTAGAAAATTCTGTTTTAATGAATAATAAATCTCTTGATTATGTTTCAGTCACTATCCCATCTTCAATTGCACTTATGAATACATATCCTTTTAAGGGTTCAGAGTACTTTATGAAAATATATTTCTTCACCCTGGGACCCAGTTTCTGTTGGAAAATGTGTCTTAGGGGCCAATCATTGTCTTATAAACATTATTGATTTATGAGTTTATCAATTGTGTTATCATATTATTTGCATATTTACTGTGATGACCATCCTTGGATAATTCATGATCTTATCCTAAATATCCCTGGTCGGTCATCTGTGTGGGAGTAGAGATGAAATAAGACCAGTATGACTTTGAAGATGTATAGAGATATAAATGAAAGTCATAGGCACATGTAAGAGTACAAGGTGTTGGACCGACCTGCTATGAGAGAGAGCTGCATGGGTTATGTCATAAGCTTCTCTCATATACAAACCATGTCACTATGCCCTATGACCTGAGATCATCATGGATTCCTACATGACAAACGCTCAGCTTTGACCTAGTATAAAGTCATAAAAACTATGTTCGGGCTTAGTGGTTTTTCATGCGGAGGAATGTGAATGGTCAAGATGGAATCTGTCCCTCACATTTGTAGAGAGATATTATTGGGCCTCTCGATGAGTGAGTTTGAGAAATGTATGGCCATACTGCAATGGAAAGGTAGTTCCATTTCTATAGTCAGACTACTTAGGGATTGAGAAAGTAATGGTCAGGAATAGGAGGATGACATTATCCATGCCTCATCCATGACTAAAATATCGCGTGACAGAAGGGACATGATATGGTTGTATAAAAGGTTACATCGTTTATCAATCCTCATATGATTTGGGTAGTCGTTATGTCTTGCTAGAGACCGCTTGCGACTTGTGGGCCAGTATAGCAAATGGCCCACTACCAACTTCATATGGGCCTACAGGGTCGCACACAAAATAGCCCAACACAAGCTATGATGTCTAGATTCATTGAATCTAAGACGTGTCTAGATTCAATGAATGATCCAGGGTTGATGTATATATTTATTTATATTTATATTCGTATATATATAAATTCATATATATATATATTATATATAAGGGATATATAGGATTTAATTTATAAGGATAAATTAAATCTCTATCACGTTTGAATTTGAAATTCAAATTAATAAGATATCTCATATAAGCGATATTTACAAGATTTAATTTATAAGGATAAATTAAATCTCTATCACGTTTGAATTTGAAATTCAAATTGATAGGATATCTCAAATTTGATTTATGAGAATAAATTAAATATAGTCCAGTCTTATCTTTATTTAAATTAAATAAATAGGTGAATTAAATATGTGGGACGGATTTAATATAAACATTATTTATTTAATTAGTTTCTTATCAAATTATACAATATGTGATATTGTGTTAATTTCAGAATTAATATAGATTAATTCCAAAATCCAATTCGGTTGAAGAAAACGCAGATCATCCTATAAATCTGATTTTAGGAGCTACATTTTCAACAGACAACACATAACACAAAAACACAAAAGGTCGAACGGAATCTGCAAAAAGGTTTGCAGATAAGAAACTGCTGAAGTAGAGACGGAGAGGACGAATTCTTGAGAAAGCCTTGGAGGGACAGGAGATGCTAGCACGTCGTTCATGGTTGGAACGCTGTTCTTGTGGATACCAGTAGAGGAAGCCGACCTAATTCGTCGACTTCTTGGGATCAGAAAGAGAGCACGAGCCACGGAGAGAAGCTGTGAACATCTTCTTGCGATCAGAAAGAGATCACCAGTCGCGGAGAGAAGCTGTGGAAGTCACTGAGGAACACCAAGGGTAATGCTTCTTTCCACTTGACTTAAACACATACGGTAGATCCTGGCAAGGAATGGGAAAAAATTTTTAAATTAATTTCCGCTGCGTGTCTTCCAATTCCTTACAGTGGTATCAGAGCCGTGCCGTTTTATGTTTAAGTTAGGCTTGATTGTTGATTAATATGATATGTGTTAGTCGTAGCTGATCATATAATATGCGTTTTATGTATGACATATAAGAAATCCGTGTTATGTATCACATAAAAGGAATCTAAAAGGGAATTGAAATCGGTGGTGATGCGTTTTGATTTGATCAATTAACAAAGATGAATGGGACCGCCGCCCACTAACCGGCTAGCAGGACCGCCGTGGCTACCTGTTCGTAGCGCAACATAATCGTAACATATGTTATTTGATGAATATTTTAGATATGAAACATTAATTGCCCTTGAATTAAATCTGAATATTGTTTCTTGAATATTTGGGTATGGTGAACAATATGGCTCTAGATTGCAAGTGTTGTAATTTTTTAAATACGGCATGAGTGTCGTGCCTTCTTCTATATACTCTCAATGTACCTTCTCTTCTCATCTCACTCCCCTCGAATGTTAAAAGAGGTTTCTATATGTAATTTCCCTTTTCTTACTAGAGAGCTCCTCTCATTGGCTTGAGGGGACTTAGGATAGGTGAGCCATATTGTATCACGTTTAGATTATGCGTATTATGATTATATCAGAAACATGCATATACTTGTATAAGATACAAACTGAGAAACATGCATTCTTATAAACCAGATAGTTAAATTAAGCCCTCTAAATGAAATCTTAAGTCATAATGCCGTCAATTTATGAACACTTGTCAAAACCTCAATCGCTCAATTGTGGACTCCACTAAAGTGGGTGCTTTTGAGTTATCTTGGGGAGATAAGCAAGAGTAATGGTGCTACTCTCACATGTTTATTATTGTTTGACTTAATTAAGATTAACAAAATAGTTTTGAGTCTCAAGGCATTGGATGGGATTAAAAACATGCCAGATCATATGATGATAGGATCCCATGAACATCTAAGAGTTACATTTGATGTAATTGGTAAAAGTATTACCTACCAAAATAACTTAATTTAAGCGTCCTACCAAAGCGGACTTAAGTTTGAGCTAAATATGGATCTTAGCCCCCTAACTATTGCATTGAGGGTTGTTTATTTAGTGGGAGATTGCTAATTAAATTGCATATTTTTAATTGTAGAATCATGACGACTAGTAATACTGCTACATTATCGCTGCGATCTGTCCTTGAGAAGGACAAACTTAATGGGACAAACTTTCTTGACTGGTTTAGAAACTTGAGAATTGTTCTCAACTAGGAAAGAAAGGCGCATGTCCTAGATCAATCCATTCCTGAGGAGCCAGCGACTAATGCTCATAGAGCTCAGAGAGATGCTTACACGAAATATAAGGAAGACTCTGTCAATGTGGGGTGCTTGATGCTAGCCACTATGGTTTTGGAGCTCCAAAGAGTTCTAGAACACATGGAGGCTTATGAGATGATTGTGTATCTCAAGGAAATGTTCTAGCAACAGGTAAGGCAAGAGAGGTATGAGACCACTAAGGCCTTATATTCCTGCAAGATGGCTAAAGGTGCATCAGTCAGTACTCATGTCTTAAAGATGAAAGGGTACATTGATCACCTTGAAAGGCTTGGATTTCCCATGAGCCAGGAGTTAGCTATGGATTTGATCTTGAACTCACTCCCAGAAAGTTATGACCAGTTTGTCATGAACTACAACATGAACAACATGGAGAAATCTATTTCTGAACTGCATAGGATGCTTAAAACTGCTGAGCCGAGTCTTAAGAAGAAACCCAGTGCTATTTTGATGGTTCAGAAAGGAAAGGGTATGAAAAAGAAAGGCAAAGGTAAGGGGAAGGATCATGGCTCATCAGGTAAGACCAAAGAGTCAGGCAAGCCCGAAACCAAGCCTGCACCAAAGAAGGCAAAGCCTCTGAAGGAAGGAGTCTGCTTCTTCTGCAATGAACCTGGTCATTGGAAGAGGAATTGCAAACTCTACCTCGAAGATCTGAAAAAGAACAAGAAGGATATCAGGGCTATCGCTTCAGGTATTTATGTTATAGACATTCATCTTTCTACTTCTACTTCATGGGTATTAGATACTGTGTGTGGTTCTCACATTTGTACAAATGTGCAGGGACTAAAGGACAGTAGGAAGCTAAAAAAGGGCGAGGTTGACCTACGAGTTGGAAACAGAGCAAGGGTTGCTGCGTTAGCTGTAGGCACTTATGAATTAGTTTTGCCCACTGGGCTTTTGTTAGTTTTGAACAATTGCTATTATGTTCCTGCTTTAAGTAGTAACATTGTTTCACTTTCTTATTTGGATAAGGAAGGTTTCACTTCCATTGCTGGGAATAGCAGATATTCTATTTATTGTAATGATGTTTTCTATGCTCATGGTGATTTGTATGTTGATCATTACATATTAAATTTGGAACAACCCAATCATGAAAATATCTATAACATAACCGCCAAAAGGGTCAAATCGAACGATTTGAATCCGACATACCTCTGGCACTGTCGTCTGGGCCACATAAATGAGAAACGCATTTCCAAACTCCATCAAGATGGATTTCTAAACTCATTTGATTTTGAATCATATGACACTTGCGAGTCTTGCTTGTTAGGAAAGATGACAAAGTCACCCTTCACTGGGCACAGTGAGAGGGCCACTGATTTATTGGGCCTCATACATACAGATGTGTGTGGACCGATGAACACAAATGCTAGAGGAGGTTATTCGTACTTCATAATATTCATAGATGATTTCAGCAGATATGGGTACATCTATCTGATGAAACATAAATCTGATTCTTTTGAAAAGTTCAAGATATTTCAAAATGAAGTACAAAACAAGCTTGGCAAAACAATTAAAGCCCTTTGATTTGATCGGGGTGGTGAATATTTGAGCCAAGACTTCATAGATCATCTCAGGAGTTGTGGGATAATCTCGCAATTGACTCCTCCAGGGACACCACAATGGAATTACGTTTCTGAACGGAGGAATCGAACACTATTTAATATGGTTCGATCCATGATGAGTCAAACAGATCTTCCACCCTCCTTTTGGGGCCATGCCCTAGAGACAGCTGCGTTCACACTCAATCATGTTCCATCTAAGGCAATTGAAAAGACTCCGTATGAGATATGGACTGGGAGGACGCCTAGTTTGTCTTTCCTCAAGATTTGGGGATGCGAGGTCTATGTTAAGCAACAAGCCTCAGACAAATTAGCGCCCAAATTCTCAAAGTGCCTTTTTATGGGATATCCTAAAGAAACCAAGTGATATTATGTCTACAACCCTACTAATAACAAAGTGTTTGTTGTCAGAAATGGTATCTTTCTCGAATGAGAATTTATCTCTAAAAGAACCAGTGGGAGTAAGGTACACCTCGAAGAAGTTCGAGAGCCACAAGACACCACAGAACTATAGATGGAAAATAGAGAAGACTCACAACAAGTTGTTGAGACTCCTCAAGTCACGCAAGGTCCATGGAAGTCTAATAGGACACGACTTCAGCCTTAGAGATATGGATTTCTGATTTCTGACAGTCGTGATGTGTTGCTCATTGAGCATAATGAGCCGACTACCTATCAAGAAGCTATAGTGGGACCAAACTCTGACAAGTGGCTTAATGCCATGAAGTCTAAGATGCAATCCATATACGATAATAAGGTTTGGACCTTAGTCGACCCGCCTGAAGGTGTAAAAACTGTCGGGTGCAAGTGGATTTTTGAGGAGAAAACTGACATGGATGGCAATGTAAATGTCTTCAAGGCACGACTGGTTGCAAAAGGATTTACTCAAACTCATGGTGTGGACTATGATGAGACCTTTTCCCCAGTTGTAATAGCCAAATCAATCAGAATCCTCTTTGCCATAGTAGCATATTATGACTATGAAATATGGCAGATGGACGTCAAGACAACCTTCCTTAATGGAAAGCTCCTTGAGGATGTGTACATGACACAACCTGAAGGGTTTGTGCGTTCCGAGGACTCTGGTAAAGTGTGCAAGCTTCAAAGGTCCATTTATGGACTGAAGCAAGCATCTCAGAGTTGGAATCATTGTTTTGATGAAGTAGTCAAAGAGTTTGGATTTCTTCAAAACATTGATGAACCTTGTGTGTACAAGAAGGTTAGTGGGAGCACAGTTATGTTTTTGGTACTATATGTCGATGACATCCTACTTATTGGGAATGACATTCCTACCTTACATATTGTCAAGTCTTAGTTAGGAAAGTCTTTCTCGATGAAAGACTTGGGTGAAGCCACCTACATCCTAGGAATCAGGATCTATAGAGATATATCTAAAAGGCTTCTAGGACTCAGTCAGAGTACATACATAGACAAAATACTGCATAGGTTTAGTATGCATAAATCAAAGAGGGGTTTCATACCCATATCTCATGGTAGTCACCTCAGCAAAGATCTGTGTCCTAGTACATCTAATCAGCGAGGTCGCATGAGTAAAGTTCCATATGCCTCAGCCATAGGATCTATCATGTACGCCATGTTATGTACTCGACCGGATGTCTCGTTTGCCTTAAGTATGACTAGTAGATATCAACAGGACCCTGGTGAGGCCCATTGGACTGCTGTCAAGAATATCCTTAAGTACTTAAGAAGGACTAATGACTTATTCTTGGTCTATGGTGGATTGGATGACGAACTCTGTGTAACTGGTTACACAGACGCAAATTTTCAAACTGACCAGGACGACCAAAAATCACAGTCTGGATATATATTCCTCCTCAATAATGGAGCAGTAAGCTGGAAAAGCTCTAAGCAGGGCACTGTAGCATATTCTGCAATAGAAGCTGAGTGTATAGCAGCATCTGATGCAGCTAAGGAAGCCGTTTGGATCAGAAAGTTTATCACGGAACTAGGGGTGATACCTACCATCTCAGATCCAATAACTTTGCTCTGTGACAGTAGCGGTGCCATTGCACAGGCCAAAGAGGCTAGGTCACATCAAAGGACCAAGCACATACTTAGACGATTTCATCTTATCAGAGAAATCAACGATAGAGGTGATATAAAAATATGCTAGGTAGCAGGAGAAGACAATGTTGCTGATCCTCTAACAAAGCCGCTTGTGCAGGCAAAGCATGAGCGTCATGTTAAGTCAATCGAAATTAGTCAAATTAATGATTGTACCTAGTGCAAGTGGGAGGTTGTTGGAAAATATGCCCTAGGGGCCAATCATTGTCTTATAAACATTATTGATTTATGAGTTTATCAATTGTGTTATCATATTATTTGCATGTTTACTGTGATGACTATCCTTGGATAATTCATGATCTTATCCTAAATGTCCCTGGACGGTCATCTGTGCGGGAACAGAGATGAAATAAAATCAGTATGACTTTGAAGATGTATAGAGATATAAATCAAAGTCATAGGCACATGTAAGAGTACAAGGTGTTGGACCGACCCGCTATGAGAGAGCTGCATGGGTTACGTCATAAGCTTCTCTCATATACAAACCATGTCACTATGCCCTATGACCTGAGATCATCAAGGATTCCTACATGACAAATGCTCAGCTTTGACCTAGTATAAAGTCATAAAAACTATGTTCGGGCTTAGTGGTTTTTCATGCGGAGGAATGTGAATGGTCAAGATGGAATCTGTCCCTCACATTTGTAGAGAGATATTATTGGGCCTCTCGATGAGTGAGTCTGAGAAATGTATGGCCATACTGTAATAGAAAGGTAGTTCCATTTCTATAGTCAGACTACTCAGGGATCGAGAAAGTAACGGTCAGGAATAGGAGGATGACATTATCCATGCCTCATCCATGACTAAAATATCGCGTGAAAGAAGGGACATGATATGGTTGTATAAAAGGTTACATAGTTTATCAATCCTCATATGATTTGGGTAGTCGTTATGTCTTGCTAGAGACCGCTTGTGACTTGTGGGCCAGTATAGCAAATGGCCCACTGCCAACTTCATATGGGCCTACAGGGTCGCACACAAAATAGCCCAACACGAGCTATGATGTCCAGATTCATTGAATCTAAGACGTGTCTAGATTCAATGAATGGTCCAGGGTTGATGTATATATTTATTTATATTTATATTCGTATATATATAAATTCGTATATATATATATTATATATAAGGGATATATAGGATTTAATTTATAAGGATAAATTAAATCTCTATCACGTTTGAATTTGAAATTCAAATTGATAGGATATTTCAAATTTGATTTATGAGAATAAATCAAATATAGTCCAGTCTTATCTTTATTTAAATTAAATAAATAAGTGAATTAAATCTGTGGGACGGATTTAATATAAATATTATTTATTTAATTAGTTTCTTATCAAATTATACAATATTTGATATTGTATTAATTTCAGAATTAATATAGATTAATTCCAAAATCCAATTCGGTTGAAGAAAACGCAGATCATCCTATAAATCTGATTTTAGGAGCTACGTTTTCAACAGACAACACATAACACAAAAACACAAAAGGCCGAACGGAATCTGCAAAAAGGTTTGCAGATAAGAAACTGCTGAAGTAGAGACGGAGAGGACGAATTCTTGAGAAAGCCTTGGAGGGACAGGAGACGCTAGCACGTCGTTCGTGGTTAGAACGCTATTCGTGTGGATACTAGTAGAGGAAGCTGACCTGAGGCGTCGACTTCTTGGGATCAGAAAGAGAGCATGAGCCGTGGAGAGAAGCTATGGACATCTTCTTGCTATCAGAAAGAGATCACCAGTCGCGGAGAGAAGCTGTGGAAGTCACTGAGGAACACCAAGGGTAATGCTTCTTTCCACTTGACTTAAACACATATGGTAGATCCTGGCAAGGAATGGGAAAATTTTTTTAAATTAATTTCCACTGCGTGTCTTCCAATTCCTTACAGTTTCCCATGTCTGTGAGAACTATTATGGATATAAGCCACTGAGCCCCAAGGTCTAAAGATGCTTAGATCTGGTTAGCATTTAGTCTATAACTTATAGGGTGTGGAAGCGACTGACTTGGAGGGCACACAGTTAAGTATGAAAGTTGCCATCAATAAAGCATACCCCAATGTGAAACTGGAAGGTTAGCCTGAACCATCATAGACTTAACCATGTCTATAAGAGTTCTATTTCTTCTTTCAACAACCCTATTCTATTGAAGTATGCCAGATATAGTTAGTTGCCTAATAATTCATTTTTCTTCATAGAGCTGTTTGAATTGATTCAAAAATTATTCACGACCTTAATCAGTGTGTAATGCCTTAATTTTATTGTCCATTTGATTTTCTACTTCATTTATGTATAGTGTAAAGCACTCTAGTGCCTCAGATTTATGTGAAATCAAATAGACATGACCATCTCGTGAAAAATCATCAATAAATATAATAAAATACGAAGCTCCATGTCTCACCCTTACACCTATTGGACCACAAATATCGGAATGGATTAGTTGCAATAGATTTTTGGCTCATGTTTCCTTACTGAATGGTTTTCTAGTAGCTTTACCAGCTAGACAACTTTCGCATAATGACATATTTATGTTAGGGATTACCCCCAACAAGCCTTCTTTTGTTAGTTTAATTATTCTATTTTGATTAATATGTCATAATCTAGCATGCCAGATATTCATATCAGGATTATTCAAAGTAATAGCAAAACAATTGTGAGCATTAAAATCACCAGCAAAATCCAAAATAAAAAACTTTTAAAATCAGAAAGCTAAACAATAAAATATTGAGTTGCTATAAATGTTTGCAACTTTACCATGAAAGTTTACATTAAACCCAAAGTCTAATAAGCAAATTATAGAAATTAAATTTTGTCAGATGTCAAGAATATGAAGCACATCATATAGCATCAAGGTCTTTCCTCCACACAAAATAAGTTTGTAGGTGACAATGCCTCGAACCTCAATCATTGCATTATTGCTAATGTAAAGCCACTTGCTTTGAAACAACAACTGACGGTATTCCAAGAAAGATTCTCGATCTTGATTTACGTAGTCTATGGAGCCTGAGTCAATAATCTAAGAAAAGGAAATAGGTTATGTCAGAAAAATAGTACTATAAACAAATAAGACATATGAATTCACATAATTTACTATTACCTTTTCCCTTTTGGTATGTTTAGAACAGTTACGTGCGAAATGTCCCATGTTGTGGCAGGCAAAACATTTGACTTTCTTTAGGTCTAGCTTTTTCTTGCTGCCTTTCTTTCCCTTTTTGTATTGTTACTTGCCTTTCTTAGGTAGATAACCCCCTTTCTTCCCTTTTTTTTTTGAAATTTCTTGCCCATTTTGAATTCAGGCTTTGATTGAGAAGGACCAACACCTTCGGTCAAATAGGCTTGTCCAGTAGCCTTATAAGCCTCCAGACATTCATCCTCTAGCTCTAAATGCTTAGCCACATCATTGAAAGTGATGATATTTTCATTATGAATCATCTTAACTTTCAGTGCTCCTAACAAGCAGGGAGTGACCTGATGACAGCCTGCACTTGCTGATCATCAGATAGATTACGTCCAGCCTCCTTCAATTCTCAAATCATGTTAGACATTTCTCTCAGATATTTCCTCAGAGGATTATTTGGCTTTAGCTTATAGGTATCGAATTTAATTGTCAATATTCTAAACTTAGTAGTGGAGACAAACTGCACCTCAATCGGAGGTCCCATGCTCCCTCATGCGCCCTAAGAAGGAAAATTTAGTAAAAAAATTAAAAAACTAAACAAAGCCCACTCTCGGCAACTGGAGTGTGTATTACATGCGCCAGGATGGTGTTGACACGTGGCCACTAGCACGTGTCACTCACAATATTTTTCTCCTTTTTTTTAAATTGATTTTATTTCAATTTTTTTAATTTTGTGTTCGGGTTAGATCTATTAATTCGACCTTGGCCATACCCCTACTGCCAAAAAACCAAAAAATGCTTTGTTTTTTGGTAATGGGCTTGACTCAATCACAACCCAAACACATTTTTTTTGAAATGGGCTTTAGACAGCCCAACAATTTTTTTTTGTTTTTTGCTAGACTGGCTGGATGCAGCCTAGTCCACAGAAACACAAGTCTCCTTCTCTATTTTTTTGCTAGCTTCTCAAAATGAAGCTATTTTGGAGATGATCAAAATGTACCGTTTGATCATTCCTAACCTTCAGTTGGGTCATACTGACCTGACTGGAAAATTGGTCAGATCCGTTAGACCTGACCTATTTTTGTCATAACTTCTCGATCTGACATCATATTTCAACATTATTGGTTTCATTTTCTTTATTTTTTCATGATTTATGCAATGAGACTAATTTTAAGGCCTAAAAATGTTGTTTTCTAATGACCCAATTTTGAACGAAAGATCTCTATTTGGTGGACAGTGTGTGTACTTCTGTTTTATAGTTTAAATGCATGCTCCATACATCTTATCACAAAATAAACACTTTAAAACAAAAATAAGCATGCAGAACAATGTATAACCAAAAAACATCACGGAGAAGCATATGGAAGTAGATAACCTTTCTCATGATACCACTGTAAGTTTTTGGGTGAACCTTGGATCTTCTTTTATTCACCTAGATACCCACATGCAATCAGAACACCTTGTATGGGCTCTAGTATGTTCACACAACAAATGATACCCAAGGAAGAAGAAAAGAGCTTCAGACGCAGATGGAGGTATTCAGAGCAACCACATTGAGAAATTGCTTATTTCTCTTCAAGTGCATGCTTGAATCATAAGGGGTACTAAACATAGATTCATCATATTGTTCAAACTTTCTTAAAATTTTCTCAACATAATGTTCTTCAGAAAGTAAGATACCTCTTTCATTTCTTATGATTTAAACACCCAAGATTAACTCCACTTTACCCAAATCTTTTATATCAAAACTTGAAGAGAAAACCTTTTATTTCAAGCACAACGTTCATACTAGTACAAAAAATAAGCATATCATCCAAATACATGCATATAATCACACAATCACTATTCATAACTTTTGTATATACACACTTAAACTTCTATAGTAGAGAAACCACTACTTGTTATAACTTAATCTAACTTATCATGCCATTGTTTAGGTGAAACCATATAAAGATTTAATTAATTTATAAAGTTTACTTTCTTGCCCAGGAACAATGCACCCTTTAGGTTGTACCACATAAATCTCCTTTTCTAAATCACTGTTCAAAAATGTGATTTTAACATCTATTTGGTAAATATAAAGTTTATGAATTGAAGCTAATGCAATAATGATTCTTATAGAAGAGATCCTTGTAACTGGAGTAAAGGTATCAAAATAATTAATATTTTTCTTTTGAGTATAACCCTTGGCTACTAGTCTAGCTTTGTATTTATCTTCAAACCCATTAGGAGCAAGTATACCAAAACCCATGCTTTATTTTTATTTAAAGAATCAATTTATGATTTAATAGCTTCTTTCCAATACTCTACATCTGGAGAAGAAATAACTTCATAAAAGTCTTTGGGTTCTCATTCAACTAAATAAGTAAAAAACATCATCTCCATAAGAAGTTTCTTTCCTTTGCCTTTTACTTCTTTGTAAACTCTCAACCAAAACTTTATTTAAAATTTGTTTAGAATAAGAAGAAGGATTTTCAATTCTTTTTGGAATATGCTCAACTTTTGAAGGAAATACATTTTCAAAAAATTCTGCATATTTAGTTTGAATGATGGTATTTTTATTTAAAAAATCACTTTTAATACACATCACTTTGTTGAGTATAACCAATAAACATGATGTCAAAAGTTTTAGAACCAATTTTTCTCTTTTTATGATAAGGTAATAAATGTTTTGCAAGATACCCTGCACTCTCAAATATTTCATATTTGGTTTAAAACCTTTGCATAATTTATTAGGAGCCCTTTTTGTTTTTTTATGGGGTAATCTATTTTGTAAAAAATAGACAGTTAATATAGCTTTCCCCCACAAATTGTTAGGTGCACCAGAACTCACATGTAAGGCATTCATAATCTCTTTTAAAGTTTTATTTTTCCTTTCTACTACACCATTAGACTTAGGAGAATAAGGAGTTACTTTATGGATTATTCCTTCTTTTTCACAAAGATAATTTAATAACAAATATTCCCCTCCTCTATATGATCTAATTCTTTTTATCTTTCTAGTTAATTGATTTTCTAACTCAGCCTTGTATAAAACAAACTTATCATAAGCCTCTTCTTTGCTGTACATTTGTTAGGATGGAAGAGTTTTTGATGGAAGTGGAACTAGAAATTAGGCTAGAAGTGGGTTTTAAAAGTTTGTTTTGTATGATAGAAATGAGTATAGAATTGATTTATATTTTTTATAACTTGTGGTAAAATGGTCCAAAATATTTTTTAATAACTTGGTAAGGGTTAAAGTTGTTTAGGAACTTTATAACTTAGGATAAAATGGTCCAAAATATTGTACTTCCACTTCTCCCATCTCATTTTCCAACTTTTTTGTTGGAATTGAAATGGCCCAAAATGTTGGAAGTGGAAGTTGAAGTGAAAGTAGCATCCATTGTACTAAACAAGGGAAATGCTTAATTTTATTTCCACTTCCACTTCCCCACTTCTATTCGATGCTACCAAACATGCCCTTATTTCTCAATAAATACATCTTAGTATATCTAGAGAAATCATCAATAAAAGTAATATAATATCTTTTACCACCTCTAGTTTCTATTTGTTTTAGATCTCCTAAATCTATGTGGATGAAAGATAATAACTTAGTTTCTCTTTTGTATAGATAAGTGTGTTCCTTTAGTCAATTTAGTTTCTACACAAATCTCACATTTACTTAGCATATCATTTTTAACTCTAGAATTTAACCCAAGATTTTGTAATCTCTTTATGTAAGACTAATTAATATGACCTAACCTAGCATGCCAAATATCAAAGGACTCAATCAAGTATGTAGAAGAAGATACATTACTATCCTCATCAACACTAAATACAAATGGTCCCTGATTACAATAACCCTTCCCAATCAGAATATTGTTCCTAATCAGAACAATCTTGTTATATTCGAATAACACTTTGACCCTAGCTAATCTCAATATAGCCACATAAATTAAATTTTCTATGGATTCAGGTACGTACAAGACATCTTTCAGTACTAAGGTCTTCACTGATGTGAGTTTCATAATCGCTTGTACTTTCCCATGACCTTTTACAGATCAGGAATCAGAAAGACGCACATGGTCTTCTCCCTTCTTCAAAGGAAAAGTACAACTATTTGTTTGCACATATGTGCCTGGAAGCCTCAGAGTCTACCACCTATTTTTTCACAATAGAGATAATAAATGCTTGAGAAATCATTGTATTGATAACCTCATCACCACTACTATCATATCCTTCAACCAAATTTACATTTGGCTTAGGAGGATTATCACTTCTCATCTCTTTAGTCCTCTTCTTGTATTTATATGCACTATGACTTGGTTTGCAACAAACAAAACATTAGCTCTTCTTCTTGAACTTGGGTACAACATTCTTGGGTTTGTAATAAGACTTATTAATCCTATTTTTCTTATTCTTGTGTTTAGAGTAGTACCTCTTTTTGCCCGATTTTGTTTCTACCAAGTTTGCCTCAGCAGACATCTCTTTCTCCTTTATTGCTTGAATCATTCTTCAGTTGGTGTATTTAATAATAGTATGAGTGATCAGGTCTATTAGCAATAGTTGCTTCTATTTGAGTTTCAGTTGTTGTTTGTAGTTATTCCATGATTCTGGCAACTTCTCAATTAGAACTCTAGCAACAAATTTGTCAGGCAGATTTATATTTTTAGCCTTGAGATCTTCAATCAACTTGTGATATTCATTAATTTAAGTCTTGATACCATTGTTGCCTACCATCTCCCATCTATAATAATTCCCAACCACAAACTTCTATTTCCTAGCATTCTCCCCAGTGTATTTAAGGACCAAGGAGTTCTATATCTTGTTTGCTTCTTTGTATATAATATAAACATCGAATATATCATTTGATAAAGTGCTTATCAATGTGTACCTGTGTCATATCCCCAATTTTTTTTGACCTGATGTACCTGTACAGTTTATCTGCAATGGATATAAGATTCTTAGAATAAACTGTATCAGATTGTGAAAGGAAAGGGAAGGATTAATAACTAAGGAAAGAATAGGGACCAAAATGAAAATTTAAAAGTTTGAAGGTGAAAAGTGAAAGTAGAAGAAAAAGGAGGGACCTAAATGCAATTAATGAAAAGTTCAGGGACTAAAGTGCAATTATTCAAAAGTTAAGGGACCTAAATGTAAATATGGAAAAGTTGAGCCAAAACAGGCAAAAAATGCCCAGAATTAGATCAGACCCAAATTTTACCAGTAGATAGACAAAAATATTCTGGTCAGTTTAACGCCACACAGAATTTTGATTTGAGGTCCCGATTAATTGATATAAATTTCTGAAGTCGGAAGGAATTATTACAGTATTTTTCAGATCTCATAATCAGATGAGACCTTATAAAAAATTCGTATATTTAATATATGAATTTATAAAATTGAGAGAATCAGAAAAGGAATCCTGTAGAAACCAAACGGGATTTTTCAGTGAAATAAAATACCCGATAAATAGGATCGGGAGAGTTGTAACGCGAATTGGGCCATAAAGGCAATACAGGCAATAAGCTCATAATAAGGCCCAAATGGCGCCATCATAAGCCCATTAAGGTGACTGGACAGTTATGTGGGCCAGAGACCAGAGCAGTCCAGGAAAAGTGCAAAATTACGAAAATGCCCCTGGATGCCCACACTGTACTAGTAATGGATAGAGGTCATTTTGGTCACTTTAGATAGGCTAAAAACGTGTCATATAGTATAAAGAGGATTATTTAGAGCCCATATACATCATGAACCAGTATAAAGAGGGGTGAAATTAGAGGTGGTAATTTGGGTTGGGCCCGCGCCAACCCGCCATTTTATGGCGGGTTGGGTTGCCCAATTGGCAACCCATTTTGATGCGGGTCTTTTTGACCCGCACCCGCCAAGCCCGCACCCGCGGCGGGCTAACCCGCCGGGTTGGCGGGTTAGCCCGCTTAGCCCGCTTTTTTTTTTTTAATTTTTATTATTTATATTACACTTTATTAATTGTAGAGTTTTAACTAAATTAAAGTTTATATTATATTTAATTTATACTAACTTTATCTTATTGATTCATTTCTTTAAATATATATTTTATTTTATTTTTATTGGTAAGCATATATTTTATTTTATTATTATTTTACTTGTGACAGATTTATATACGGATAGTGATAAAGTTAAAGAAATAAATATTTTGACAATTTTAGATCATATTTTAAATCCAATTAATATTGATACATATAAATTATTTTTAAAAAAATATATATGAAAATATTTTTTAAAAAAAATAAATAAATAATTATTTTTAAAATAAAAAAAATTATTTTTAAAATAAAAAAAAACTGGCGGGTTGGCGGGCTAGCCATGGCGGTCACGGGTTGGAACAATTCCAACCCGCATAAAAACGGGCCTCTTTAGAGAGGCCCGTTTTAAACCCAACCCGCCGCGGGTTAGCCCGTATCCGGCGGGCTAACCCGCATTACCAGCCCTAGGTGAAATGACGATTTTGCCCTTAGGGTTAGTAAGTGCAGGAAAGGACACCAAGGGTATTTTGGTCATTTCCCAAGGGATGGATGGCAGATAAATACTCAGTATAATATTTTCAATGATATGAGAAGCCTAGACATTAATTTCTAGGATAGAATACATATCCTGGTATATTATAAAAAAATTAGGAACAGAACACAATCCGGTTGTTGTGAAACTGCACCGATCGGTACCGGATTGAACTGGAATTTCTCCAGAATGTTCTTTGCATGGGCAGCACGCCACCTAACCCTCTTAGATGTCCCATGAGCTGTCCCATATGATGTAATAATTATTCTTTTTAGAAAAAGTAAAATCCAAGATTAAATGTGAGCCTTTAGATCAAATAGTAACCAAATCAATCTTGGCCATCCATTTCAACCCAAACTTCTCTATAAATACCCCCTATTCAGAACACTTCGGCATGCATGGTGAACCATAGGGAAACTCTTGCAAAATTTCCATTCAACCAAGAAAGAAGCAACCAAAGTGAAGTAACAAGCAAGGTAATCATCTCCCTTGATCTTGAGCTTTGTTCTAGCAAGTTAGCTCATGGTTTTAAGGGGTTTTCATGCTATATTTCCCTTATGGTTGCTGCTGGAAGTTCTGGTCATATGTGGTTAAAATATGAGTTTTATGTTATGGATAGTTTAGACAAGCTTAAACAAGTTAGAATCAAGTGGTATAAGCTTGTGAATTCAAGTATGTTTGGATTTAGGGTTTTGTGTTCTTGCTGGTACTGTACGTGGTACTGTTCATATGATGGAATTTCATGATTTTGATGCTTCCAATGAGTTTAAAATGGAAAGTTGTGTGGGGATAAAGTAGGAGAACAAGTATTGGAAGCATTGGAATCAAAATGAGAATTTTTGGAAAACAAGAGCATGCATTTCGGTTTGGCACTGTAGCAATTGGTATGTTTTGATTTTGGAAATTCTGATTTCATATTTGGATTCTACATGAAAAATTATGTGGAAATGAACCATGAGAATTTATTTTGGAAAGGTGGAAGTAGGAAACATAAATTAGAGAAAGAAAGATAGCTAGTGAAAACCTAGTCTTGGATTTGGTTTCAAGTTGAGTTGTAACTTGATATTATATTGTAATGGCTAGGTTTTGACATTTGTGAAGGAAGGAAAGCACTTCAAGAAGGTCTTGACCAAGATAGCTAAGAGGTAGCAAGGATACCTTACTATAACTCATGTTTGTTTAATTGTTTTGCTTGCTTGTTGATTATGGTGTTTGGTTGAGCTTGAACTTATGTCATCATGTTATGATGAAGTATGAATGATTGCAACTCCTTGCAAGTTATGTCATGACAATATGCATGTTAGAGTTTGCTTATGTACCATTATGAAGTAGCTCCCATCACATGATAACATGTTAAGCATACAATTACTCATGCATGATATTATAGTTTGTATAACTTGCTATTGGGATTTCCATGAAATCTCATTCCTTCCACATGCATAACTATGTTTTAGGTGCTGGATCCTCTCAAGGGAAGAGAGTAATTGTTGATGATTAAGTTTGTATAACAAGTTATATGACTTACATGACAATATGGGATGGTATGTTAGTGTGTATGGTGTATGTTTCTGTAACCCTGTTTTGAGGCCGTGGTGATGTGATGCTGATTTTGATATGTAAACCAACGAGTTTTAGTCTGAAATTTGGTATGAGGTTAGCTAAGATACATATCTTTAAATGGACACCAAGAACGCCTTAACTTGATAAGTATCTGAATTGTTATGATTTTCCAGAGTTTGAAGTAAGATCTAGAATTGAGATAAAATGAGTGCTGAGAGGCAGTGACGTTCATGCAATGATTTCATATATCAAATGAATGAATTTTTCTATGAAATTTGGTGATCTTAAAGAGGACGTCTAGATATTTAATTCCATATGTAACACATTTCATTTGGACAAGTAACCAAAGAGAAACAAATTTTTAAAGTTCAAGCAAAGAAACTGGAACTTCCAGATTTTACCAAATGAACAGTTATTTTCAACGATTAAACTGATTTCATTGGGACAAGAAAACTTCAGTTTCATATTTTTTCCCTCAAATATATGTGAAAGAGATTTCATTAGAAATTGGAACCATATTATTTTGATTTTTGTACAATTAATTATGAATTTTCAAAGTAGAGTATATGTTCTAGAATTACCAAATGAACAGTAACAGTGAACAGTACCCGAAAGCAAATCTTTTGGAAATGGATATTTTCAAAGCAAATGATCATGTAATTGGTTCCAATCACTTCTAATGGAGTATAATTGAGGTTAAAAGTAAGGATGTGACATTTTGGTATCAGAGAAAAGGATTCTGGCTTAGGAAATGCTCTGATTACATTATTTATAGACTGATACATAAGTGAACATCTACATAATTGACCTTAAGTTAATTATTGTAGGATACTAATGACTGAGTCTAGAACATCAGAGACTACAGTGAACGAGGGGGACCCTAGACCCACAGTCTATAGTTCTGATAGATCAGGGTGGAACTCAGAAGAGATAGATGCTTTCATACATGATCCGGAGTTTAGTCTTCCCCCAGTGATCAATATCCGGGATTCCAGTAGTGAATCAGAATTAGGCAGGTTAGATAATTCTTCTGTGGGATCAAATGATATGGATGAGGATGATGATGAAGAAGAGGAAATATCAGATGAGGATATACAATCAGAAGAGGATGAACTTGAGGAACCTAACCCAGCCCCACCTATGAATATTGTATTAGAAAGAGATGCAGGTCAGATAGATGATATAGAGATGATAGACCCTCAAGAGGAACAATCTGATGTGGGTTACTCTTATATTAGGAATGCAACATACCCTGTGCCTAGGCAGGCGGATGAGGTAGATGTTCCTGGACCGAGTCAGGTACCTAAACCAGTTGATGTACCTGGACCCAGCCATACAGCTAATGTGCCTGAACCTAGTCATGTAGCTGATATACCTAGACCTAGTCAGAGACCAGACCTTACAGATATTCCAGGTCCAAGTGGAACCAAGAAGTTAATGGTACAGATATATCTGGGTAACCATCAGATAATTGAGTTAACCCCTGGGGAGGATATGGATGAAGAACATTTTAGGAAAGCTGTGGAACTCACAAAACAGCTATATGAGATAGGAAGAATGTTGATTAGAGGTGTTGATCAAGACTATAGAGTTTATAAAGACTTCATAGCAAGGGTAAGAGAGGCCTATCAAGCATATGATCCAGATACTCTTACTCTAGAAGCTTGGGTTGATATCATGGATGATATTTTGCCTCTTACAGCAACATGGAGAGAAGGGTTAGATTAGTACTTTGAAGAGGAACCCTTTGAGGATATCCATGATTGGATCTACATGGTGGGGGAATTTATTAGGATCCATTATGAGAAAACATAGTGTAATAGCTGTATGTATGAATGTTGTTGTAATCTATGTACTTTTGACTAGTAATGACATAATACATGTATGTGTGTCTATTATGAAGAGTTTATGTAATGATGTTAAACCTGCTGTATGCTATGTTTTGAATGAAATATAAAGTATGTTAATTATAATATTCCTTTCCTATTTCCTATTACGATAGTAAAACAAAATGGTAAGAACCAGAAGAGCTGGTGCTTCGGGTGAATCCCAAAACGCCGGAGATATTAATCAGCTGATTCTAGAACGGCTGGAGCAGCAGTAGAAGCTAATAGAGGAAGTAAAAGCTGCTCAAGCAAGGAGTGAGCAGGAATGGGATGCTGCTATAGCAGCAGCTGTAGTTGAAACAGTGGAGAACCTCAGACACTCAGAGTCTGCAGGTACAGCTAATACAGAACCAGAGATGGTTCAACAGACAATAGAACTACTGAGACAGACAGGACAAATAGTAGATCCTACTGGTATTCAACAATAGATGACTAAATTCTATAAGCATAGTCCTCCGACATTGGAGGGAACGTTCGATGTACAGAAAGTGAAAGATTGGATCAGCAGACTGGAGAAGATCTTTAAGGTACTGGGTTGTCCATCTGAGAGTAAAGCACAGATGGCAATCTACCAGCTAGAAAGGGATGCAGATAGATGGTGGAAGAACATAGAGCTAGTATTACAGGCCAGACACATTCCTATCACGTGGGAAGTGTTCCTTGAACAGTTTTATGAGAAGTATTTTCCCCAGTCAGTGCGGGATGAACGAGAAGCAGAATTCCTTGTGCTGAGACAAGGAGAAAAAGAATCCTATGATGAATACTTAGCAAAGTTCATCCATCTTTCTCAGTATTCCACTTACCTACGACAGGTGGATGATGAGCGGTGGATGACAGAAAGGATGATCAGGGGATTGAATACAACCCTGAAAGATAAGATGACCCCTCAACAGTACCATCAGTTCAATAAAGCAGTAGAGGCTTGCAGAATTATTGAGAATAGCCTGAATCACCGGATGCTAATGAAACTGGTGAGTAGAGAGACTGCTGTTCCTGAGAGACCTAACCAGAATAGAAATATAGCCAGTGGCAGTGGCTATAATAAGAAAAGGAAAAGGCAGTGGCAGCAGAACTGAAAGCCTAGCAGAGGGAATTACAGGGGAAACACAAATAATAGAGATCAGAGGTCTAGAGTATGTGATAAATGTGGGAAGAACCATAGAGACAGACCATGCTTGATGGGGCAAAATGTCTGTTACACATGTGGGAAGCCTGGACATTTCTCCAGGAGTTGTCCTCAAGCAGCTGATTATCAAAGGCCGCACACTCAAGGGCGAGTGTTTGCAATGACAAGGGAAGAGGCACAGAGATCACCCAAGATGATCCAAGGTATCATCTATCTCAATAATCATGGTGTGATTGCTATGTTTGATTCGGGTGCAAGTCATTCCTTTATTTCTTATGAATATGCTAAATGTTTGGGCCTTACAATTAGCAAGCTGCATTATGCCATATGTGTCACAACCCCTACAAATGCTAAAGTAATTACATCAGATGTTAGCCTAAATAGTGTCATTCAATATGAATGTTGTTGCACTACTCTTGACCTAATATGCATGCTATTCCATGAAATTGATGTCATAATTGGATTGAATTGGTTGTCTGCCAATAATGTAATGCTGGATTGTAAGAACAAAACTCTAGTTCTTTGTCCACAAGCCCCAAATGTGAATCCAGAAGTGAAACTGAATTTCCTGACGGAGGCTCAAGCGGATAGATGTTTACGAAAAGGATGTCAGGGATATATGGTCTTCTTTTCTGTTCAAGCAGAAGTGGAAGAAGGAATTGAAGCAATTCCAGTGGTCAAAGAATTTCCTGAAGTCTTTCCAAAGGAGATTCAGGGATTGCCTCCAGAACAAGAAGTGGAGTTTGCAATTGACATCGTACCTGGAGCTGGACCAGTATCTAAAGCCCCATATCGTATGGCTCCCAATGAGATGATTGAACTTAAGAAGCAGATAGAGGAGCTATTAGAGAAGGGTTTCATCCGACCCAGTGTTTTTCCATGGGGTGCTCCAGTGTTATTCGTCAAGAAGAAGGATGGCAGTCTCAGATTGTGCATTGACTATCGGGAGTTGAATAAGATTACTGTTAAGAATAATTACCCTCTCCTCGAATTGATGATTTGCTAGACCAGTTGGTTGGAGCAAACTTATTCTCTAAGATTGATCTGAGATCAGGTGATCACCAACTCAGAATCAAAGCAGATGATATTTCAAAGACTGCATTCAGGACTCGATATGGTCATTTTGAATTTCTAGTGATGCCCTTTGGTCTGACGAATGCACCTGCAATTTTCATGGATTACATGAACAGAATCTTCAGGCCTTATCTAGATCAGTTTGTGGTAGTCTTCATTGATAATATCTTAGTGTACTCCAAATCGGCTGCAGAGCATGAAGAGCATTTGAGCATTGTTCTTAGTACTCTTAAAGAGAAATGACTTTATGCTAAGCTTAGTAAATGTGAGTTTTGGCTGCAAGAAGTCAAATTTCTCGGTCATGTCATATCCCATGAAGGGGTAGCTGTAGATCCTAGCAAAGTTGAAGCAATGCTAAGCTGGGAACAGCCAAGGACAGTGATAGAGATCAGAAGTTTTCTGGGCTTAGCAGGGTATTATAGAAGATTTATTAAGGACTTTTCTCGAATTGCTCTACCGTCAACTAAGCTGACAAGAAAGAATCAACAGTTCAAGTGGGATGAGAAGTGTGAGGCCAGTTTTCATGAACTAAAGCAGAGATTAACCACGACTCCTGTGCTGATTATTCCAGACCCAACTCAGACTTATGTAGTCTACACTGATGCTAGCAAGCATGGGTTGGGATGTGTGTTGATGCAGCAAGGACGAGTGGTAGCCTATGCTTCTCGACAGTTAAAGCCACATGAAGAGAATTATCCCACGCATGATCTGGAGCTTACAGCGGTAGTTTATGCTCTCAAGATATGGAGGCACTACTTGTATGGAGCTACTATAGAACTGTACTGTGATCATAAAAGCCTAAAGTATTTGCAAGATCAGAAAGAATTGAACATGAGGCAATGGAGATGGATGGAATTTCTAAAGGATTATGATTTCCATATCAAATACCATCCAGGAAAAGCTAATGTAGTGGCCGATGCCTTGAGCAGAAAGGTGGTGCAGGTTGCTAGTCTCATGATCAAAAAGCTAGAACTAATAGAAGATGTTCGAGATTGGAGTCCTCTGTATCAAATGCAAACATCATAAAGTTCTTATGGAGGAACGCAGATTAAAGCATTTATTGAGGATGAGATAAAAGAGGCTCAGGAGCAGGATAGGCTCGCAGAAATTTTCAAAGGTAAGCTAGAAAGAGGGGAAACTAAAAACTTTGATGTGTCCCAAGATGGATTACTATGATTTAGGGGACGACCATATATTCCCAATGCAATGGGATTGAGAGAAAAGATACTAGAGGAGCCACATAAAAGCAAGTATACAGTACATCCAGGTATGACCAAAATGTATCATGATGTGAAGAGTTTATTTTGGTGGCCTGGATTGAAGAAAGATGTTGTAAATTATGTGTCCAAATGTTTGACATGTCAAAAGGTGAAAGTTGAGCATCAGAAGCCAGCAGGGAAATTACAACCACTAGAGATACCCGAGTGGAAATGGGACAGTATTGCCATGGATTTTGTTGAAGGACTGCCCATGACTCCTACTAAGCATGATGCTATATAGGTGGTAATTGACCGATTAACGAAGTCGGCTCATTTCCTGGCAATCAATAAAAAGGATTCTCTAGAGAAGCTGGCGAAACTCTATGTAAAAGAGATTATTAGACTACATAGTATTCCCAGTAGTATCATTTCTGACAGAGATCCTCAGTTTACATCAAACTTTTGGCGTGCTTTACATAAAGAAATGAACACTACTCTCAGATTTAGTAAAGCCTACCATCCTCAGACAGATGGTCAATTTGAGAGAATGATCCAGACACTCGAGGATATGTTGAGAGCTTGTGTCTTGGATTTCAAAGGAAGTTGGGATGTCTATCTGTCGTTGATAGAGTTTGCCTATAACAATAGTTATCAAGCTAGTATTCAGATGGTTCCATTTGAAGCGCTGTATGGATGAAAGTGTAGATGTCCCTTATGCTGGGTGGAGTTGAGTAAAAGGAGCATGTTTGGTCCTGATATAGTAGACCAGACAGCAGTACATATTGATAAGATCAGAAAAAGGCTATTAACAGCTCAAAGCAGACAGAAGAGTTATGCGGATGTTAGAAGGAAGCCGTTGGAGTTTAAAGAAGGAGAGTATGTATTCCTTAAGTTGACTCTAACGACAGGAGCTAGACGATCGATCAAAGTGAAGAAGCTGCACCCTAGATACATTGGGCCATTTCAGATCCTCTCAAGAGTAGGATCAGTGGCTTACAAATTAGCTCTTCCTCCACATCTCAACAAGATTCATGATGTGTTCCATGTTTCCCAATTAAAGAAGTATGTTTCAGATCCATCACATGCGATTGAGCAAGATGATATTGCATTGCGAGATGACTTGACTTATGAAGTTGGACTAGTACAGATTATAGATAGAAAGGTCAAGCAGCTGCGAAATAAGCAGATCCCTCTAGTTAAGGTGGTATGGAAGGGATTAACGGAGAATGAAGCTACTTGGGAAGCAGAGGAAAGGATGAAAGAGATATACCCTGAACTATTTCCTTAATGTATATGTAATGTAAATTTCGAGGACGAAATTTATTTTAAGGGGGAGAGAAATGTCATATCCCCAATTTTTTTGACCTGATATACCTGTACAGTTTATCTGCAATGGATATAAGATTCTTGGAATAAACTATATTAGATTGTGAAAGGAAAGGGAAGGATTAATAGCTAAGGAAAGAATAGGGACCAAAATGAAAATTTAAAAGTTTGAAGGTGAAAAGTGAAAGTAGAAGAAAAAGGAGGGACCTAAATGCAATTAATGAAAAGTTCAGGGACTAAAGTACAATTATTCAAAAGTTAAGGGACCTAAATGTAAATATGGAAAAGTTGAGCCAAAACAGGCCAAAAATGCCCAGAATCAGATCAGACCCAAATTTTACCAGTAGATAGACAAAAATATTTTGGTCAGTTTAACGGCACACAGAATTTTGATTTGAGGTCCCAATTAATTGATATAAATTTCTGAAGTCGGAAGGAATTATTACAGTATTTTTCAGATCTCATAATCAGATGAGACCTTATAGAAAATTCATATATTTAATATATGAATTTATAAAATTGAGAGAGTCAGAAAAGGAATCCTGTAGAAACCAAACGGGATTTTTCAGTGAAATAAAATACCCGATAAATAGGATCGGGAGAGTTGTAACGCGAATTGGGCCATAAAGGCAATACAGGCAATAAGCCCATAATAAGGCCCAAATGGCGCCATCATAAGCCCATTAAGGTGACTGGACAGTTATGTGGGCCAGAGACCAGAGCCGTCCAGGAAAAGTGCAAAATTACGAAAATGCCCCTAGATGCCTATACTGTACCAGTAGTGGATAGAGGTCATTTTGGTCACTTTAGACAGACTAAAAACGTGTCATATAGTATAAATAGGATTATTTAGAGCCCATATACACCATGAGCCAGTATAAAGAGGGGTGAAATGACGATTTTGCCCTTAGGGTTAATACAGTGCAGGAAAGGACACCAAGGGTATTTTGGTCATTTCCCAAGTGATGGATGGTAGATAAATACTCAGTATAATATTTTCAATGATATGAGAAGCCTAGACATTAATTTCTAGGATATAATACATATCCTGGTATATTATAAAAAAATTAGGAACAGAACACAGTCCGGTTGTTATGAAACTGCACTGATCGGTACTGGATTGGACTGGAATTTCTCCAGAATGTTCTTTGCATGGGCAGCACGCCACCTAACCCTCTTAGATGTCCCATGAGCTGTCCCACATGATGTAATAATTATTCTTTTTAGAAAAAGTAAAATCCAAGATTAAATGTGAGCCTTTAGATCAAATAGTAACCAAATCAATCTTGGCCATCCATTTCAACCCAAACTTCTCTATAAATACCCCCTATTCAGAACACTTCGGCATGCATGGTGAACCATAGGGAAACTCTTGCAAAATTTCCATTCAACCAAGAAAGAAGCAACCAAAGTGAAGTAACAAGCAAGGTAATCATCTTCCTTGATCTTGAGCTTTGTTCTAGCAAGTTAGCTCATGGTTTTAAGGGGTTTTCATGCTATATTTCCCTTATGGTTGCTGCTGGAAGTGCTGCTCATATGTGGTTAAAATATGAGTTTTATGTTATGGATAGTTTAGACAAGCTTAAACAAGCTAGAATCAAGTGGTATAAGGTTGTGAATTCAAGTGTGTTTGGATTTAGGGTTTTGTGTTCTTGCTGGTACTGTATGTGGTACTGTTCATATGATGGAATTTCATGATTTTAATGCTTCCAATGAGTTTAAAATGGAAAGTTGTGTGGGGATAAAGTAGGATAACATGTATTGGAAGCATTGGAATCAAAATGAGAATTTTTGGAAAACAAGAGCATGCATTTCGGTTTGGCACTGTAGCAATTGGTATGTTTTGATTTTGGAAATTCTGATTTCATATTTGGATTCTACATGAAAAATTATGTGGAAATGAACCATGAGAATTTATTTTGGAAAGGTGGAAGTAGGAAACATAAATTAGAGAAAGAAGAGTGAAAACCTAGTCTTGGATTTGGTTTCAAGTTGAGTTGTAACTTGATATTATATTGTAATGGCTAGGTTTTGACATTTGTGAAGGAAGAAAAGCACTTCAAGAAGGTCTTGACCAAGATAGCTAAGAGGTAGCAAGGATGCCTAACTATAACTCATGTTTGTTTAATTGTTCTGCTTGCTTGTTGATTATGGTGTTTGGTTGAGCTTGAGCTTATGTCATCATGTTATGATGAAGTATGAATGATTGCAACTCCTTGCAAGTTATGTCATGACAATATGCATGTTAGAGTTTGCTTATGTACCATTATGAAGTAGCTCCCATCACATGATAACATGTTAAGCATACAATTATTCATGCATGATATTATAGTTTGTGTAACTTGCTATTGGGATTTCCATGAAATCTCATTCCTTCCACATGCATAACTATGTTTTAGGTGCTGGATCCTCTCAAGGGAAGAGAGTAATTGTTGATGATTAAGTTTGTATAACAAGTTATATGACTTACATGACAATATGGGATGGTATGTTAGTGTGTATGGTGTATGCTTCTGTAACCCTGTTTTGAGGCCGTGGTGATGTGATGCTGATTTTGATATGTAAACCAACGAGTTTTAGTCTGAAATTTGGTGTGAGGTTAGCTAAGATACATATCTTTAAATGGACACCAAGAACGCCTTAACTGGATAAGTATCCGAATTGTTATGATTTTCCAGAGTTTGAAGTAAGATCTAGAATTGAGATAAAATGAGTGCTGAGAGGCAGTGACGTTCATGCAATGATTTCATATATCAAATGAATGAATTTTTCTATGAAATTTGGTGATCTTAAAGAGGACGTCTAGATATTTAATTCCATATGTAACACATTTCATTTGGACAAGTAACCAAAGAGAAACAAATTTTTAAAGTTCAAGCAAAGAAACTGGAACTTCCAGATTTTACCAAATGAACAGTTATTTTCAACGATTAAACTGATTTCATTGGGACAAGAAAACTTTAGTTTCATATTTTTTCCCTCAAATATATGTGAAAGAGATTTCATTAGAAATTGGAACCATATTATTTTGATTTTTGTACAATTAATTATGAATTTTCAAAGTAGAGTACATGTTCTGGAATTACCAAATGAACAGTAATAGTGAACAGTACCCGAAAGCAAATCTTTTGGAAATGGATATTTTCAAAGCAAATGATCATGTAATTGGTTCAAATCACTTCTAATAGAGTATAATTGATGTAAAAGTAAGGATGTGACAACCTGCATACCTTATTAGCATACATCCAAACATCTTTTCGGGCTTTCTCAGCATCTGGGATGGTTCAGATTCGATGAGTGTAATTGTGACTCAATGCATATCAAGAATAGTATAAACTCGCTCCTACCAATGCCAAAAGTTCTTGCCATCGAACACTTCTATCTAGGAAGTGTCCATGAATGAAAGAGGAACAAGGATGGAGACGTGAGGAATAATACTATTGACTTGAACATTTGGGTTGATGTTGTCTCCAATATCATTAGGAGTATTGGAAGCTTCCATCGTTAGAATAATTCTTAAGATTATTGACATTGGCACTCACAAATAGAGAGCAAACAATTTGAGTCACGTCTAAGGGCACTATCCCTAAGAGTTATTCCGTAACAACTGGTAAGATGAAGTGGCACTCCCTAGGATTAAACATATTCTTTTTGTATAACAAGGAAACATAATCTGGTATAAGCAAATGAATTCATAAAGAAATGAGTAAGATAGTATGAGTGTTTCAAGTGTATTGGGAAATTTCTATATGCTACTTTTATAGGCACGAAAAGACACTGAAAGGCATAGGTTACATCTGGAAGAGAAGACCCTTCATTTACTTGAAATAGAAGGATGCTGGAGTCATGTCTCTCCATCGACAATGGTCTGACCCAAATGTTAAACACGTTAACCCTCTAGATTTTATTTTGACTGTAGAGATTTGAGGACTTTCCGTTTAAACATATTTAGAAAATTATTTTTTTGGCAAAATAAAACATATTTTCCATAAAAATTGTGGAATATATCATATCCCCAATTTTCTTATATGGAATGTATGTACAGTTTGTATGTAATAAATACGAGATTCTCTAAGGAAAGTGTAAAAATTTATAGAAGGAAAGGGATTAAAGTGTAAATAATAGAAAGTTCAAGGACTTAGATGGAATTTATGAAAGTTTTATGGCCAAAATAGAAAGTAGAGAAAAAAGTTGGGCCAGTAAGTGTAATTTCAAAAGGTTTAGGGACCTAAATATAATTAAGCAAAAGTTCAAGGGGTAAAATCGTAATTATGAGGAAGTTATGCCAGAAAAGGCCCAGTACTGCCCCAGAAATGCTATAGTATCAAATTTTACCAGTAAATAGAGAATGCAATTTGGGCCAGGCATATTTTTCAGAATTTTGATCTGAGGCCTGAGATAATTGATATTAATTGTTAAAGTATGGAGATTATTACAGATCCTTCTGGATCTCCTAACCAGATAAAATTTGGTAGTAAATTCCCATAATTAATATAGAAATTTATAAAACTGACAGAGCTCAAAAAGAAGTTCTGTAGAATTTTTAATGGAATTTATAGTAGAATTATATGCTCGATAAATACTTTAGGGTGAGGTTTTGGGAATTGAACCATAACTATATTAGACCCATATAGAGGCCCAAAATGGCATCCAAAAGGCCCAAAAAGATATTTGAACAGTCAAATGAGCCAGTGTCCAGAGGAACTCGAAAAAAGTATGAAATTATGACAATGCCCCTTTGTTGTAACAATGAACAAGAGATGGATGAAGGGCATTTTGGACAAGTACAAAATGTCCAAGCAAGTACATAGGTGATTAGTTAGAGCCAGTATATGCCTTGATGAAGTATAAAGAGGTGTGGAATGACTTTTATATCCTTATAGTTAATATAGTACAAGAAAGTGCGATAAGGGTATTTTGGTCATTTCTCAAGGGATGGTTGGTAGATAAATACTCAGTTAACAATATCAATGGTAGAAAAAACATAAACACTAGTTTTCATGACAGAATATATATTTTAGAATATTATAAAAATTGGGAACATAAATAGTCTGGTTTTTGCGAAACTACGTAGATCGGTACCGGACTGGACTATAATTTTTCCTACCAGTATTTCCCCATTATTTGCACCAAACACAGCCCTAAATGATGTCATGGATGATGTCATTAATAAGGCTTCTAGGGCAAGTTTGATGGAAGGTAGATTATGGACCATTAGATCAAATAGTAACCAAACTAATATTAGCCTTCCATTTTCATCCAATTTTCTCTATAAATATCCCACAATTCCAGACCTGTTTGGAAGCTTATAAGCCTTGGGAAACCTCTTCCAAAATTTATTTTGAAGCAAGAAAGAAGCATACACCTTGGAGCAACAAGAAAAGTAACTAGTTCCTTTGTTCTTGTACTTTATTCTAGGAAGTTTGCTCTTGATTTTAAGAGGTTTCTATGGTACTTTCCCTTTGATGTTGTTGCTGGTCATGCTTTTCATATGTGGTGGGGATAAAGTAGTGAAACAAGTCATGGAAGCATTGGAATCAAAATGAGAATTTTTTGAAAATAAGGGGAGACATTTCAGTTTTGTACAGTAACCAAGTATGTGGTTTGATTTTGGAAAATCTGATTTCATATTTGGATTCTACATGAAAAATTATGTGGGGATGAACCATGAGAATTTATTTTATAAGGATGGAAGCATAAGTCATAAAGTAAACAAAGAATGGAATCTAGTTAGAACTTAGAATTGGAATTGTTTTAAAGTTGAGTTGTAACTTGATGTTACTTTATAATGGCTAGGTTTTGACATTTGTGAGGCAACAAGACCATCTCAAGAAGAGTTTGTCAAGGATAGATTAAGAGGTAGCAAGAATACCTAACTATAATGTTATGTTTGTTTGATTGAATGCTTGATTGTTATTTGTGATGTTTAATTGAGCTTAAGATTATACTATGATGATGATGAAGTTTGAATGATTGTAACTCCTTATAATTAATCTCATGACAATATGCATGTTAGAGTTTGCTTATGTATGAACATGAAGTAGCTCCCATCTCATGATAACATGTCAGGTATTTAATCAAACATGCATGATATTATAGTTTGTATGACTTGCTATTGAGATTTTCAGGAAATCTCATTCTTTCCATATGCATAACCATGTTATAGGTGCTGGAACCTCCCAAGAAAAGGTTAAATATGGATGTTTGAATTTGTGTAATAAGTTATGCTTACTACTTGGCACTATGAGATGACTTGATGGGATACCTAGCATATTATAGTATGTTTGTATTATGAGACAATAACCTTATGAGGGTAATTATGGTGACTTAACCAACGAGTTTGGATGTAAAATTTGGCATGAAAATAGCTAAGATATAGAGCTTTAAATGGACACAAAAAATGTCTCAATTGGTTAAGTTTTCGATTTAATATGATTTTTCTAATTTGGAGATAGAATCTGGAATTTAGATAAAGTGAGTAACTGGAGGTAGTGACGTTCAATTGCTAATTTCATATAGTAAATGAACAAATTTATCTATGCAATTTTATGGACTGAAAGAACACATCTGGAGCTTTAAATCCATAGGTAACACATTACAATACCTTAAGGCAAAGAAGCTGGAACTTCTAGATCTACCAAATAAATAGTATTTTTCAACGAATAAATTGATTTTATTTGGACAATAAAAACTCAGTTTTATATTTTCCTTCAAAGTTAAATGAAAGAGCCTCCATTAGAAATTAGAATCACTCCATTTCGATTTTTCTATATTTAATTAGGAATTTTCAAAGTTAAGGATGTATTATGGATTAACAAATGAACAGTATCCGTGAACAGTACACGAGAAGCATTTTCTTGAGAATTTAAATTTCTAAAGCAAAGAGATATGTAATTGCTTCAAGTTACTTCCAATTGAGTATATGATTTAGGTCGACTTTTGGTTTGAGAGATAGACCAAGATTATAGGATCTATTAAGATTTTATAGTCAAAGTCACTAAAGCTTATTTGGCTTTTGATCCAGACACCCTTCTCTTAGGGGATTGGACCAATATTATGGATGATATCTTGCCGACCACTAAGACTTGGAGAGGAGGGTTAGATCACTATTTTTATGAAGAACTAGATGGAAGCATACCAGATTGGATCTTCATACTAGAAGAGTTTATTAGAAAAACTTTTAAGAAAGAGTAGTGTGATATGATAGTGTTATGTACATAAGTGATATATAATAGATATGTATGATCGTTGTACTTAAGAAATGATACATGATAGTATATGTGTATGATGTTTTGAAACATATATGTGTGTAATGTTATAAATGAAGTATAAGTTACATTATTTATGTTATTCCCTTTCATATTTAGATAGAAAAACAAAATGGTACGAACAAGAACACCGGTTCCATAAGAAGAACCTTGAAATCCCGTAGACATTAATCAATTAATTCTGGAACGCTTAGAGGCACAACAAAAGATGATAGAGGAGATGAGAGCAGCTCAAGCTCATAGTGACCAAGAATGAGATACTGCTATAGCCACACTAGCAGAAGCTGTAGAGAATCTAAGATAGCCAGAGCCTACACCATAAGCGGTACAGTAACTAGTAGAGCCACCTAGTCAAGCTGAGCCTGTAGTGGATCCTATTGGTATCCAATAGTGGATGACAAAATTTTGTAAACACAGTCCTCCAACATTTGAAGGGACATTTGATGCTCAAATGGCGAAGAACTGGATCAGTTGATTGGAAAAGATTTTCAAGGTACTTGATTGTCCATCTGAAAGTAAGGCTCAGATGGCCATTTATCAGCTAGAAAAAGATGCATATCGGTGGTAGAAGAACACTAAACTACTGCTACAAGCTAGGAAAATTCCTATTACATGGGAAGTGTTTCTTGAGAAATTCTATGAGAAATATTTTCCTTAGTTAGTACGTGATGAACGGGAAGCTGAATTCCTTATACTAAGGCAAGGAGAGAAGGAGTCATTTGATGAATATCTGGCTAAATTTATCTGTCTTTCTCAGTATTCCACGTATCTTCATCAAGTGGATGATGAACAATGGATGACAGAAAGAATGATCAGAGGACTGAATGTTATACTGAAGGAAAAGATGATGCCCCAATAGTACAGTCAATTTAACAAAATAGTGGAGGCATACCGACTAATTGAAAATAGCTTGAATTATCAAACATTATTTAAGCCAGTAGGCAAAGGAATTGTAATTCCTGAAAGGACTAGTCAAAGCTATGATGTTGCTGGTGGTAGTGGCTATAAGAAGAGAAAAAGGCAATGGCATAATAGAAGGCCTAATAGAGGAAACTTTCGAGGCAATGTTGGCAACTGGGACTCAAGGTTCCATGTAAGTGACATATGTGGAAAGAATCACGGTGACATGCTGTGTATGTTGGGACAGAATATTTGTTATACATGTGGAAAACTTGGACATTTCTCTAAGGAATGTCCTCAAGTAGTGAATAATCAAAGGCCACGAACTCAAGGATGAGTGTTCACACTTACTCATGAGGATGCTCAGAAATCACCCGAAATGATCTAAGGTACAATTTATCTCAATAATCACTCTGTGATTGCTATGTTTGACTCTGGTGCAAGTTATTCCTTTGTTTCTTATGAATGTGCTGAATGCCTAGGCCTTATAATTAGCAAGTTGCATTATACTATATGTGTGACAACTCCTACAAATGATAGAGTAGTTACATCTCATGCCTACCTAAATAATGTTGTTCGATATGAACATTGTTGCACTACTCTGGATTTAATATGTATGCCTTTTAAAGAAATTGATGTCATAATTGTATTAGATTGGTTATCTTCTAATAACGTGATGCTGGATTGTAAGAATAAGACCCTAGTTCTTTGTCCAAGAGCAATAGATATAAGTCAAGAAGTAAGGCTAAATTGGATGACGGAGGCTCAGGAAGATAAATGCGTATGAAAAGGATGTCAAGGGTATATGATCTTCTTTTCTGTCCAGGCAGAAATAGAAGAAGGGGTTGAGAAGATTTCTGTTGCCAAGGAATTTCCTGAACTTTTTCTAAAGGAGATTCATGGTTTACCTCCCGAACGAGAAGTGGAATTTGTAATCGATATCGTACCTAGAGCTAGACCAGTATCCAAAGCCCCATATCATATGGCCCCTAATGAGATGATGGAGTTAAAGAAGCAGATTCAAGAGCTTTTAGAGAAGGGTTTCATTCGACCTAGTGTTTCACCATTGGGTTCTCCAGTGTTATTTGTGAGAAAAAGGATGACAGTATAAGATTGTGTATTGATTTAGAGAGTTGAATAAGATTACTATTAAGAATAAGTACCCTCTTCCCAGAATTGATGACCTATTAGATCAGTTGGCTAGAGCCAGTTTATTCTCTAAGATTGATTTGAGATTTGGCTATCATCAACTCAGGATTAAATCAAATGATATTTCAAAGGCCGCTTTCAAGACTCATTATGGTCATTTTGAATTTCTTGTGATGCCTTTTGGTCTGACGAATGCACCTGTAATTTTCATGGATTACATGAACTGAATCTTCAGGCCATATTTGGATTAATTTGTTGTGGTCTTCATTGATGATATTCTGGTGTATTCTAAATCTGCTGAAGAGCATGAAAGGCATTTGAGAATTGTCCTTAGTATTCTTAAAGAAAAATAGCTTTATGCTAAGCTTAGTAAATATGAGTTTTGCCTTCAAGAAGTCAAATTTTTCTGTCATGTCATATCCCATGAAGGGGTAACTGTAGATCCTAGCAAAGTTGAAGTAGTATTAAGTGTTAGAAATTGTGCCCTAGGGGCCAATCATTGTCTTATGAACATTGTTGATTTATGAGTTTATCAATTGTGTTATCATATTATTTACATGTTTACTGTGATGACCATCCTTGGATAATTCATGATCTTATCCTAAATGTCCCTGGTCAGTCATCTGTGCGGGAGCAGAGATGAAATAAGACCAGTATGACTTTGAAGATGTATAGAGATATAAATCAAAGTCATAGGCACATGTAAGAGTACAAGGTATTGGACCAACCCGCTATGAGAGAGAGCTGCATGGGTTACGTCATAAGCTTCTCTCATATACAAACCATGTCACTATGCCCTATGACCTGAGATCATCATAGATTCCTACATGATAAACGCTCAGCTTTGACCTAGTTAAAAGTCACTTTTGACCGAGTGATCATAAAGACTATGTTCGGGCTTAGTGGTTTTCTGTGCGGAGAAAAGTGAATGGTCAAGATGGAATTTGTCCCTCACATTCGTAGAGAGATATTATTGGGCCCCTCGATGAGTGAGTCTGAGAAATGTATGGCCATACTATAATGGAAAGGTAGTTCCATTTCTATAGTCAGACTACTCAGGGATCGAGAAAGTAACAGTCAGGAATAGGAGGATGACATTCTCCATGCCTCAACCATGACCAAAATATCGTGTGACAAAAGGGACATGATATGGTTGTATAAAAGGTTACATCGTTCATTGATCCTCATATGATTTGGGTAATCATGATGTCTTGCTAGAGACCGCTTGCGACTTGTGAGTCAGTATAGTAAATGGCCTACTGCCAACTTCAAATGGGCCTACAGGGTCGCACACAAAATAGCCCAACACGAGCTATGATATCCAGATTCATTGAATCTAAGACATGTCCAGATTCAATGAATGATCCAGGGTGGATGTATATATTTGTTTATATTTATATTCGTATATATATAAATTCGTATATATATATTATATATAAGAGATATTTACAAGATTTAATTTATAAGGATAAATTAAATCTCTATCACATTTGAATTTGAAATTCAAATTGATATGATATCTCATATAAGAGATATTTACAAGATTTAATTTATAAGGATAAAATTAAATCTCCATCACGTTTGAATTTAAAATTCAAATTGATATGATATCTCAAATTTGATTTATGAGAATAAATCAAATGTAATTCCGTCCTATCTTTATTTTAAATTAAATAAATGGGTGAATTAAATCTATGGGACAGATTTAATACAAATATTATTTATTTAATTAGTTTCTTATCAAATTATACAATATATGATATTGTATTAATTTCAGAATTAATATAAGATTAATTCAAAAAATCCAAGTCTGTGGTAACAAGCATAGCATCCTATATATCTGATATTTAATAGTTACGGTTGGGACAGGAAAAAGGGTGAACGGGAATCCACAAAAGGTTTACATATAAGAAACTGCCAAAATAGAGAAAGAGAGGAAGAATTCTTGAGTAAGCCCTGGAGGGACAGGATGCACTAGCACGTCGTTCGTGGTTGGAACGCTGTTCGTGTGGATACTAGTAGAGGAAGCTGACCTGAGTCATCGACTTCTTGCAATCGAAAAGAGATCACGAGCCGCAGAGAGAAGTTGTGGACGTCATAACCAGAAGCTGAGAAAGTCGCGACTAAATAATGAGGGTAATACTTCTTTCCACTTGACTTAAACACATACGGTAGATCCTGGCAGGGAATGAAAAATATTTTAATTTAATTTCTACTGCATGTTTTCCAATTCCTTACACATATCTGGGATTTTTTGTATGAGCAAAAGTTGGATAGGATATTGCGAGATAAATGGTTCAAGAATTTTGCTCATCCACTTTCCAAATGATGATAAAGATGTTTATTAAATCTTTAGTCCAAATGAATAGAGATCAAAATTTATTCCAGTGAATAAACACTTAAAGCATGCATTTGAGTATTTTACTTCCTAAACTTGAACTTCATCATGTGGATGGTTTAAGTAGAAAAGCTCATTAGAGGATAGGGAGTTAAAGCACAAGATAGTACATAGTAGATGAATATAGCTATGGTATTATAGTACTTTTGAAATTTCTATACAAATGTATTAATCTCTAATATTGATTCCCATATGTTTCAAAAATAATTTTTCAAATCATTTTCACGTATTAAGATATTTGATATAGAAATTTGATAATTACTTTTGTCTTTAAAATCGTGAAGATGCACATTTATCAATCTTTGAATTGAAAGAAACAAGCATAGATATAATCCATTTAGCAATATGGGAACATATATTTTGAATATCAAAATATTGAATACTAAAGGATTTAAACTAGGAACAAGTAATCATTAATCTCATCCTGAATTCCTATAATAACATCAACAAGATAAGAATTGGAATTCACTGTGTTTCTTCTTGTCCTTGTGGTCGCTAGCTTGATTCTAGTGGATAAACTTGATCTTTACTTTAGCACTAAAACTTAAGTTTTTATGGAAGAAGGATTACCTTTTGCATACTCGTTGCATCTTGGATTTCTTCTGACATATGTTTGTAATGGTTTCCCAGCTGATATGAACTTTGAAACTTGAGAAATCATTCTTCTTCTTTTGTTCTCCTCAAGTTAATTGAATGGTACAATACGGTAATCTATCCTTGAGGTAGAACGCATTTCTTGAGCTTTTCTCTATTGCTTCTTATAATTTGCCTTAGAGGTAGCAGCAATGGTTTCTCTATGAGTCATCCTTAGTGATGTAGCTTTCACTGGTATATGAGAAACTCTTGAAAGCTCTTTTCTCTTGAGGATTTTCCTCGATACATCTCTTTTATAATTTTTAGACTTGGATTTCCTATTTTGAAATATTGCAATCTTCTTGACGCTTCAGAAATTTGATATCTCTTGTTCTCATAAGAGTAGTTTAGTAGTACTCTATGATAGTCTATTGAGATATGAGATACTTTTCTTCTATGTCCTTATTGCTTTTCTTTATTGATGTTCTTTGTAATTCCAGTAATGGGTTCCCTAAGAGTTTTCTTCTAGCTCGTGTGAATAACTTTCTTAGGCACTTTCTTCTTCTTTGAGTTAATTGGTCCATTCTTGAATATATTTTGCAAAACTAGAGTGCTAGGACGTTTGGTACCCATTTATACTTGGGTCCTAGAGAGTTAGAATTAGACCTTAGCTGTCCTTTAGGAACTAAAACAAATTTATTTCCCATATTAGAATTTTTTCTAAAGTAACACATATGAGAGATGCGACCTAGCTTTCCAGAATAGTTGTAGATAAGGGAATGATGTACTTTAAAGGTATATCTGCCCGTATTGTGTTAGTCGAGTGGAAGAAATCTATAATCATTATGCAAAACTTCTTTCATTGTTATATCATTAGATTTAGAATATAAACTTTTGCTTTTCAAAACAGAATCGATAATTGAATGAAAAGTCATATCATGTAAATTTTTGAAATCATTTTTTATAAATTCACAAGAGGGATTGAAATGATTTACCATTGAAGCATTTTTTAGCTTTGAGTGATGATTCAACATAGTTATATCATTAAGCTCTTCAAAATTCTCTTCTTCCTCTTGTTCCTTCATGTTGATTTAGCATGTTCTATGATTTTTACTTTTTTAGCATCATCTCTCATTTGTTCATCAGGTGTAGATTTACTACTTTCAATTACTTTTGATGAATTGTCAACACTAACTACAATATGATCGTCAAAATAATAAATAGAATCAAGAGTTTTAAAAATGTCTTCTGATAGTCTTTTTCAGATAAAGTATTGTATAAATTTTTTATTGTTCGAAGGTTTAAGAAAGATAATTTCTTTTTAGTTTCATTCAAGTCCTTTCTTAGTTCAATATCAAAATTATTTGAAAGATTTGTTTTCATATCAAAATCAGGTGTTGTAAAAAATATGGTCATCTGAGATTTCCAGTATAAAAACTCATAATTTTCCAAAAGGGGAGGAATAGTGATATCAAAACCTTTAGAAAATATTTTAGAATCAAATACAATCATGATATTTGCACTAGATATCGTTAGATCCTTTAACAAGTGACCTTGCTTTGATAACAAATATTGAATCTGGTTGTATCACCTAAGAGGGTGTGAATTGGGTGATTTTAAAAAAATATAAAATATAGCATCCTCCTTTTCATACGTCTTAGGGACCAAATAGTAGCATCTGGAACCACTTCCAAAGCTCTTGAAGTCAAATTACTCAATCTGGAATTTTACTCTTAGAGAGTACTGTTCACTGCATGAATTCTAGAGGAGTGACCTAACTTCAAAAAATCATAACTAATTCTATAAAAATCGGAATAGAGTGGTTCAAATTTCTACATGAAGATAACATAATAATATTTCAGGGAAAAATGACTCATTGACCATGACTTGACCATGTCAACATTGGTCAACGTTCTGAAATCACTGTTCATCCAGCGTCCTGTCCCTGATTCTAGCATTCTGGTCCCAACTTTGATAAATCATATCTTTATGTGTAGACATCCAAATGAGACTTTGTATATATCAAATCGAAGCTTGAAATTTATATTATTTACTAGAAAAATATCATACATGTATTCAATCATTTACTAGTTATAATTACAGCTCAAATGTCACTGCCTCTATCACGAGTTACTGTTCACAGTGACAATTTCCAGCAATTATACATACATGAATCACATATCAATCATGCTAAGCAATTAACATATCTTCATGCATCTTTATCTCCTCCATCTTGAGAAGACCTGCTGTAATTGGATTGATATGGAAGGGGTGAGATTTCTAGGGAAATCTCAGTAGCAAATAGCACTAAACAATGCATGCATTAATGTGAATACTTGTGCTTGCTTGTGAAAGTGTTACCATTGCATAATGTGCATGCTTCCATGTTACATATGAAATACAATTGGCCAAAGTAATCATAGGAACAGAGCTTCATACATAAGCACATGTTCAACATAATTCAACAAAGCCATAGCACATCAAGCATAACATTCAATGCATACAAGTTTAGGATAAGTTTACTACCTGACATATAGCCTTCCTCTAGCTTTTAGCCTTTGCTCTAAGATTCCTTCTCTTCATAGGTCAAAGCCTATACATAGCATAATAATATCTTCATTATTATTCTATCAGCATAGCTCTACTTAACTCATGTTTAACTAGGGGTGATATCCTTATTCCAACATTCCCCTGGCTTTCTCTCTACCTTTAGCTACTTTTATTAATAGAGATATTTCTCTATTGTAACCACTAAGAGAAATCCTCTACTTTATTAGAGTAGGGACTAGATAACTTTCTTACCTCATTCCGAAGCTTTGCCCAGTCCCTCGGCTCCTCAGCCTGCTCCTGGCTCTACCAGAACTCCTTCCTTTCTTTCCTTTCTTTCTTTCCTTCTCTCTTTCTCTCTTTTCCTCTTCTTTCTCTTTCTTTTCTTGCTAGATCCGTGGTGTGCCTTGGAATGGGAGGGGAGTGGCCTATTTATAGGTGAGTGGAGGTGGAATGAATGGTCTAGATTGATTCATGATGAATGGCCCAGATTGCTTGCTTCCTCAAGAAGCTTTGCCTGCATCATCATGATGACATCACCCTCCTTGATGACTCACCACTCATGACATCATCTAGGACACCTCAAGGGATACCTCAAGGGTATATGTGGTGAAATGTGGGGCCCTTGGAACACCTCACCAGCTGACTCAGCCTTTCTAGAGAGTTCCAGAGTCTTTTCCCTGAATGGATGGCCGAGATCGTGCCACGTGTCCTCTTGCTTTTTCTACTTTTTCTATAATCATGCCATGTGTCCTTTGCTTTTCCTCTTTTATTGTAATCATGCCATGTGGTACATTGTGGGCCCCATTTATGTCCTCTCATGATTCCATATCACTTTACCCAGTTCTATCTTGGACCGGGTCACTTTACTTTATTGAAAAAGCACTAAAATATTATTTTAATGCCTCTTGGTTCCACATTACTCTTGGGCTACGTTTTTGGGCCTTTAAATATCATCTTGGGTTTCTAACCAAGCCCAAGCACTCTGGTGGCTCGGTTCCCAAGGAACATCCTTAGTAAATTACCAAAATGCCCTTACTACCTCTTTAGTACTTTTAGGGGCACTATTATCTTTTCATACCTTACCAGAGTATCTCTTAACCCTGGTCAACTATACAGATACCCTTTCTTAACTGTCTAACCTTAGTCAAACGATCATAATGCCCTTCGCCTGACTCTGACTTAATGACACAACACAGTGGCATACCTTTAGTGGCATTTTCGTAATTCTTCATTTTTCTCGGTCTTTATTAGCCCTAGCCCACATATTTATCTAAAAATATTATTGGGCCTATAAGGTTCCATTCTGGACCCTCTGTTTGATCCCCTATCTTCATGGTCTCAATTCCCGAGAAATTCCCCCGAAACCTATTTATTGGGTCTTTTAATTCACTGTAAATTCTATAGTAAATTCTACATAACTCCTTTTTGAGCTCTGTTAGTTTCATAAATTCTTATATTAATTATAGGAATTTACTGCCATATTTCATCTTATTCTGAGGTCTAGAGAATACTATATTAATTTTCCTTCTCTTCAAAAATTAATATAAATCTTTCGAGACCTCATATTAAAACTTTGTGTTGCATCAAACTGATCATCATAATTTTCTCTATTTATTGAGACCTCTACTCAATAGGGTCTGGTAGCATCCCTTTTTTAGGCTATATACTGGGCTTTAAGGCCTAAAAATTGGGATACGACATAAAAAAACTCTAAAAATATTTAAGCAAGATTAAAGAGTAGAGTTTAGAATGATATAAATGAAAGAAGTTGTTGAAGAAGTACTGCACAGGAAGATTTATACTGTTTTAGTCTAACCATTGACCTATGTCCAGTTCCTAGAGAGCTCCTCTGAGTGTTTCACTATCCCCAAGATTTAGTGGGCTCTTGATGGCTCAATACATTCACGTGTAAATCCCCTCACAGTCCCCCTTACAACCCATAAAGTTATCTGGTGAGAATCCCTCTCACTCCCCTTACAACTATAAGGTAGCAATCTACTCAAGAGTCTCTCACTCTTAAGCAATTCAGAAAATGATTAATACAATCATAAATCTCTCTCAATTGAAGAATTGTGACAAAAACTTAACCAGAAAAACTTTCTAAGTTTCTCTCTATTAAGAATATAAAATGATACTATGAACCAAAGGTGAAAAAACAAAGTAAAACAATGATAGATCGAAGTGCATGTCGAGTATCTCTTATTTTCTTTTTGTCTTACATACTTCTTATTTTTTTTTCTCAATTTTGCTTCTTCTTCTTTTTATATTCATTCTTTATAAATCTATTGAAGTATCCATTGACATAGCCGCTGTTGAATATAACCGTTATTATTGATGTGTGCATATGACTTTTTGTTCTTTTAGTTGATCTTTTAGTTTGATCTCGTTTCAACCTGGAAATAATCTTAAAACATGCTTTACTAAAGAAATATAATCAATGTAATTATATAACAAGTATTTTCAAATGATTTAGAATTAAAGATCAAAATTTGATAAGGTTTTATTTAAAATATTTTTCATAAAATGGCTTGACTTATCAAATAGCTTATCGAAAAAGTCTTTGATAAATTGCTCATAAATTGCTTTAAAGCTGTTAAGATCTTATTGAACAATTCTTTGATAATTAGCCTTATCAAAAATAACTTTGATAAATCTTCAATAAATTGTAATGAGATAGTTCAAGAGTTATGGGACAATTCTTTGATAAATGTCCTTATTAATAAACTCTTTGAAAAAATCTTTTTTCAAAACATATGCTTCAGACTTATTGATATCTTTTTTAATACATCATTTATCGAAGAGTTCTTTGATAAATATACTCTTTGAATAGCTTATTGATAAATACTAAAGAGCATTCTTTTCAAACCTTTTTTAAATAGACTTTCATACTTTCTAATTTTTTTTTCAAATAATGTAATACAAGTAGGAAACAGATAATCAAAAGATCATTTATCAATGAGATCATATCATGAGAGCATATTAGAAAAGATCATGCATATTAGAATAAGAACAAGTCATGCGCCTATATTTATTCAGCAAATAGGATTAGCCAATAAATCCATAAAGATTATTCATTCAATCAAATTCAAAGTAATTCATAAGCTCAACAAAGTTATGCACAAAACTACCAATCAGATACTTAATTTAAGCTTATTAGAAGAATCTTATCAAAGATTTCTTTGATGAATTGTCTGATTGAATGGATCATCATCAGAGAATGATGAGTTAGACTTTAAATCTTTCATGAATAATCTATCTCCATAATTTCAAGTCTAATTAAACTATAGATGATTTAAATAGATTAATCAACACTATAAGCAATGAATCATCTTTAATCAAATCATTTCAAACAATCAAATCATCATAAAAACATTTATCAAATTAAGATTCCAGTGGTTTGAATTTGAAACAATTTTCCTTCTTTTTATTCCTATTGATCTTATAAATTTGTGACTCAAGATTCCAAAGATAAATATGAGAAGAAAATAATTCATATAAACACTATAAAAAGCATTTCTAAAAATCAAAGACACACTATCCTAAATCAAATTAAAAAATAATTGTATGATAAGCTTTTAAACCTTTAAATTTTTTATTCTCTTGTCATAAGTTTTTATAAAATATGTAGAAAATAATATCAAAAGCAAACGGTAGAATATATGAAAAATCAAATTATCTGTGCATTTGAAAAACTCATAAATTTTATTTGATTTATTGGAGAGTTATTCGATAAATTCCCTTATCAAATAGTTCTTTGATAAATGAGTATTGGAAAAATAGAATAATCTTGTGAAGAACAAAGTTTATTAATTGAAGACTTTATCAATAAATACATTGATCGATCAATTCTTCAATAAATAGTTTTATAAAATACTTTCAAAAACTTTTCACAAGCTGAGTCTCTTCAAAACTTATCGAAGGCTTCTTCAATAAATTCCCTTATTGAGTAAGTCTTCAAATAATGTGTGTTTTAGAACAATGACTCAGAATTTTCATAAGCTTGATTTATTGAAGTCTTTATCGTTAGGAACCTTATCAATTAGGTCTTTGATAAATACTTTATAAAAATCATATTTTCCTTTAAAAGTTATTTCTCATTAATCGAATAACTGATCGATAAATGCACTTTATCAATTAAGTGTCATTTTGAAATCTTTTCTCAATTAATTATCATCATCAAAATATTGAAGTCTAACACTTGTTATCACTTTTGGTTTCACATAGTAATAACTTTCTTTCCCATCATCCCTGCTCTATTTGTCCTTCCCTTATGCTGACAACTAGAAAGCAAAATATCATTAGCATTTTTAACTACTCAAAAAAAATTTAGTCGCCTCTTCATAATATATCATTCAACAATGCAACCTTCCAACTGACTTTGATTTTTCATAACTCTTTCGATATCTTCATGGAACGTTCAACCAAGTACATCCATCTTAAATAGGGTATGCCATATAGTTGTACCTCTCTAACCAAGTGAATCATTAGGTAGACCATGATGTCGAAGAATACCAGAGAAAATTGCATCTCAAGCTCACACAACGTAAACACAATTTGGGTTTGTAACCTCAGCAATTTCCTAGGGTTAATCACTTTACTACAAAGTGACTTGAAGAAGAAATATAATTTAGTGGTTGTAACTTAAACCTTATCCGGTAAAATAGCCCGTATAGTGACCAGAACAAGGTTCTCCAATAAAACATGATAGTCATAAGATTTAAAACCTTTCAACTTCAAGTCTTTAACTAACACAAGGTTACTAATGTTTGAAGACTAACCCTTCCATACTTTGACAGTAGAAATAAAGTCATAAAAACTAAATTTTTCCTTTTTTAGATAGTGTGAGCCAAAGGATAATGAAATATATGAGCTACCTTATCCTCCATTGCCAATTCCTTAAAATATGGAGTAACGTGCTGACAATATTTTTAGACATTTTTCTCAATTGCATAACATCAAGAAAATTCCTCACATTGAGGGTACTCCAATACAACAACTAAAAAAATAGATATTTTCTCCCACTGGTCAAAAGGTTTTCCAAAATTACATTCAAGATCTTTTACCTTTTCAAAAACCTTCTCATTGGTTAATGATTCCAGTGTCTTACTTTCTTCTGAGTTTCTATTGAAATATTTTTTTTAAACATGGTAGGGATAATCCTAATGCAACCATTTATAATGTTCCATATAGGAGTTAATCATATCATGTTTCAACCTTACTGAATATGTACCCTCTTTATAAATAGGGCATCCAAGTTGGCCTTTAATGATGTGCGCCAACAAATTACCATATACAGGAAAGTCATTGGTTGTGCCAAATGGCATGGCTCTCAAATTGAACTCTTCTTCATTGATCCCATTGGTAGTCAATTAGTGGTTTCATATCTTCTACAGTTATCCCTTGGTCCTACAATAGCTTTAAGTCTTCAATTAGTTGTATCAGGTATACATCTATGTCATTCTCGAGTTGCTTGGGCCACAAGATTAGTAAGGATAACATGGAGTATTTGTGCTTCATGTAGAGCCATGGCAAAAGGTTATATATAAACAAAATAATTGGACATGTACTATGTGTACTACTTTGCATCTTGTATGGGTTCATCTCATTAGTAGCCAATACAAGGTGTAGGTTCCTATCTTCTTCCCCAAATTCAAGGTTCTAAAGATCAAACTTCTTTAATTTTGGAGAATCAGTAGTATGTCGAAGCATGTAATCTTTAATCCTTTCATTTGCATGTTGTCACATTCTAGTTTTTCCCTATCTATATAAGACTAATAGAGGAAAAATGTTAGGGAAGGGATTATGACAATGACTGAAAGAAAAGATAATGATTAGATAATATTTAAGTTATGGAAAAGAATAAAAATGAAAGTTTATAAAAAAAGGGACTAAATTGAAAAGATGAAAACTATATAGGAAGGTAGAAAATACAAAGGGATCTAAGTGAAAAGTTTAAAACCTTTTAAGGGCAAAAGTGTAATTATGTGGAAATTGAGCCAGAAATGGTAAAAAATTGCTCAGAAATTTTTCAGTTACAAATATTACCAGTAGGTAGAGAACAAAATTTGGGCTAGCCATATCTCTCATAAGTATGATTTAACGTACCGATATTGATATTAATGTCTGAAGTCTAAAAATTTGTACAATATATTATGGACCTCATAATCAGATTAAATTTTATAGTAAATTCTTATAAGAATTTATGAAAATAATAAAATTAAAAAAGGAGTCCTGTAGAATTATTTATGAAATTTCAGGGGAAATAAGACACCGATAAAAGATTTAAAGAAAGCGTATGGAATTTTTATCAGGAGTTTTGGGTCTCAGAAAATTATAAGTTTTTTCAAGAAATTCATTTAATATTAGAATAAATATATATAAATGTCAGAACCATTAAAATCAGTTTATAGACTTTATCTCAAAAATTATGATAATTTAAAAATATCGGTATAGGATATAATTGGAGGTGCTTTGGGATTTGTGGCAAATTAATAGTTTGGGCCTATACTAGCCCAATATGGCACATCCCATGAAGCCTAATGTGCCAAAGAGTTGTCTTGGAGCACAAGTTGGTTTTAAGATAATTCATGAATTTTAAAAAGAAACAAATTAAAGAAATTCGAGAGATAAAGTTATGTGGCATCTTAGGTGTCCTTGTGGGACCCACACTAATGCCATATGGTGTCAAGGGCAAAGAAGAAGCATTATCCCATGTGCTTCTTTGTATGAAATTAATATGTTAATTATGATTAAGGATAATTAATTCAAAAATAATAAATGAGAAGAGAGATTAAAGCATTTTAATAATTACTTGAAGGACGGGTAAAATGGTCCCAATATGACAAAGTTGTTGCTATAAATACCTCCCTTGTCTTCACAATTTTGGGCACTTAGAGGGCCCTTATGGAAACCATGCCAAAATGAAAAGAGAACTCAAAATAAGATCAAGGAAAAGCCAACCAAACAAGTATCTAAAGTAAGCAATCCTTCCTAATTTATTTATGAGTTATGAGTTTGGGAAGGATAAAATCTAGGTTTTAATGGTTAGAAAATGGATTATTTCCTTGGATCATGTGCTGGCCAAAATTCAGCAATAAAGAAGGAAGAAGGAAATCAAATTAGAACCATGTAAAAGATACTTGGACAAGCTAGTTTGGATAGTTGGTAATTGGATTAAATTGATATTCTTGACTTTGCTATTGATGAAATCCATTTGGTCTAGGGTTTTTCTGGACCAAGGAAATGGAATTTCAATAATCTAATGCTTCCGTTAAATTTAGATGATAATTTTGTGTAGGATTAATAAGATTGAAACCTTGGAAACATTGGATTGAAAAGGAACATTATGAAACCCTTTATATTACTGTTCATACACATAAATAGTGATAAGAATTTTAAAATTTTGATATTTTCAATGGATTTAAAATGAAAAATTGTGTGGGATTAAGTAGAAAAATAAGTATTGGAAGCATTGGAATCAAAATGTAATTGTTTGAAAGAAAGTGCACTTCCTTTGGATTATGTCTATTAGGTCATGAAGGAACTAGAATTTTATAATTCTAAGGCCATAAATCTGTTCAGAAGGTAAAATTGTGTAGGATAAAGTCAAGACATAAATTAATTCGAAGGACAATGCAATTAACCACAAATAAAAAAAGTTAGGGCTTAAGTGGTTAATTAAGTCTAATGTTCTTGAAATGTTAGTGGAATTAGATCATGATGAATGTATGATTAGGATTTGATTTATATGCTCAATAAGGCATCCACACATCAAGTAGAAGTGAGAAAGGAAGAGTAAGGAAAAGCAAGGAATAGAGGTAGTAAACTTACCTACTTGTATGCTTATATTGCTTGAATGTTTTATGTGATGGTTGCTTATTTTGATTATGTGAAGCATGTATGATTGAGTAATGCTCTATTTCTTTGTATGCTATGGCTATATGTTATAATTATGGAAACATGGAAGCATGTAAAGTTATTATTATGCAAGTATAATTATTAAGTGCACATATATTAACATCAAGCATGTAGTTGCATATATTGTATGGTATCCGTTTACTACCGAGATTTCCTTACAAATATCAGCCCTTCCATATCAATCTAATTACAGCATGACTTCTCAAGATGAAGGAAATAAATATGCATGAAGAAAAGTTAATAAATTATTTAGGATGATTGATGTATGTTATGTATACGTATGTAAAGTTAGTTGCTAGAATTTGTCACTATGAATAGTAACTCATGGTGAGGCAATGACTTTTGAGATGTAATTAAAAGTACTTAATGATTGAATAAATGTACAATAAATTACCAGCATTTAGTTAACATGTCAATATTCATTTTGATGCCAAGAATCCCTTATTTTGATATCTGTACAAACAGAATAAAATTTACAAATTTAGGGATTTGAAACTATTTTCTATAATTTTTGACCAAATATATAGTAATTTTGATGTTAAAGTTGTATTGATTGAATGAGTATTTGGTCTAAAAATTACTTTTGTTTTGAAATTCAATATGTTATCTTTGAGTAGCCTCTTGAACTACTTTATTTCGATTATTCTATAATTAATTATGATTTTTTGAAGTTCGTCGCCAAATCTAGAAATACCAAATGAACATTAACTACAGACTTGGAAATTTAAAATTTGGTATATGAACTTCAATAGTTGTTTAAGGGGTTCTAAATACTACTAAATAGTTCTTAAGATGTACTAAGGTGTTACATATGTCACCTTAAATCTTGGTATAATGAGAAAATACCATAATGCCTTATTTAGACTTTTCGCATTCTCTTGGTATTGTGGGGTCTTACACTTCAGACAATAAGTTAATGACTTATGTTCTTTCTTAAATAAAATATAATCATTGGGGCAAGCATAAATCTTGTTGTAGCTCAACCCAATGGAGCACAACACTTGTTTTGTGTCATATGCCTTGCTTGGAAGGTAATTTTCCTTCGATAGCATTACTTTTAAAAGTAAGAGCAATTCGTTGAAATTCAAATTACTCCATCCATTTCTTACTTTCAGCTATACAATTTTAACACTATGGATAGTAGGTGAAGTCAATACAACTATCATACAAAGGCTTCTCCACGTCACCTTTCAACTTTTCAAACATTTATGGACAATCCTCGAGTTTCTCTTCAATCTTATTGGCCATGTCTTCAATACGGTCAGTCTCATATGTACTTATGTCAAAATTAGGTGATATAAGCGTTTCACTATGCCCCCAGCCATTGTTACTCACATCCCTTATCTCCCCAAGCTTTATCCAACACTTAGAAGTTTGATTCATACCATGGATCACTAAGTGCAACTCACAAATATCTAGATGAAACTGCTTCAAATTGCATATGGTACACAAGGGCAAAGAATCCTAGTTGGGTCATCTGAGTGCTCAATTGCAAAACAAATGAAATCTTCCACCCCATCCCAATATTCCTTGCATAAACGATTGATAAACATCAATTTTTTATTCATACTCCTTATCCAGTTTATAAATCATTTAGAGGTAAATGTCAAAATCATGACACTAACAATATTTGAAACAAAAATCAACCAAACAACTCTGATTTGTTTCAAAAGAAGGAAATAAAAAAACCATTAACCTAGATGAGAGCATTGAAATGAATCACAATAATAGATATCATGAAGCTCTAAAAATGTAGATATAGATTGACTGGAAAAATTTGAGACAAAAATCATCTAAATGTTAAATCCATTTTAATGGATGGAAAATGGGAAGGGAAAAATAAAGAAGAAGCTTTGAAGTTACAAGATGAAGAGCGTGGAGTTGGAAGATTATTCGCGCTGGAGCAACGACGAAGAATAGAGAAGTGAACCATGAACATGCCTTAGAAAACAAACACGTAGCTCAGTCATTCAAACCATATCATTGATGGAGTAGATTGTTCATGAAGTGGAGAATAGTGGCGAGTTTGGGCAGAATGGTGGTTAGAATGAGGGTGAGGGCTGTGGGGTCTAGTTCACGAAGGTGCGAATGCAATAGAACTTTTGAGTCTGATCAAAAGTAGTGGCTGGAGAACACATTTTTAAGAGATCCTACTTGACAATTTTTATTTAGCAACCATAAAGTATTATTATTCATTTAAAAATATAAAATGAATAATGTTTGACAATTGTTTCATAATACCTGTCAACTCATTTTCTTCTTTTTTTTAAAAATAGGGGCTTATACCCCTACATTAATTTATACATTTTTTGTTAAAAAACCTACGAAATGTAAAATAAAAACATAATCCAAAATAACCAAAAACAAAAACAAAGCCTTTGAGTTTAAGGTAATAAGTTTCAAAATGAAAATGTAGTGGCTGGATGGAGCATAACACATTTTTAAAATATCTTACTTCTTGTTTAATTAAGAACCTTCCAGTATAATTATTTATTTAAAAAATAAAAAAGTGGATAATGTTTGATAGATGTTGTTTAATAACCATAAACTCTTTTTCTTTTTTTTATATAGGGGCTTCTACCCGTACATTAATTTATAAATATTTTTTTAAAAGAAACCTACAAAACAAAAAAAAGAAAAACATAATTCGAAATAAAAAACTTAAATATACTCATAATCGTCATGCACATCAAAGGAAGGAAATAGATGATCTAAGGATTCATTGAGATCATGAAGTATTCTATTCATCTTCTCATTGACAATACAAAGATAAATGGCTAATGCCACTAGGCCATCTTCTATACCCTAGATGCTTTCCAAGATCTCAAGAGTGCCTTAAAGAATTTCTTCAAGAGTTGTAGGAGGGGAAGGAGGAGCAGTTTTTTGGCATTACACCATGATAATAATAGAAGATGACATGTGAATAGATAATAAGGTTAGGGTACCTTAGGGGTTTTGAGGTAAAATAGAGTGGAAGTGATTTTCGAACCAACAAAAGGTCATGGCGGGAATGTCAAACTTTTCTTAATGGTTCATTATATAGAATTGTCGAGTATTATATCTTTATAAAGTATGACAACTATAATTGACCGTTTTGTCTATAGCTATCTCTATCTCATCATATTTGATGGCACTTCTTGTTTATTGTCATGTATTGAGAGTTAAATATTTGTAAATTTGTAGTAGTGATTTATGTGCATGTTTTGATAAGAGTTTCAAAAAGGGTTTATGAAAAAAAAAGAGAGCTTTTGTACTGCTTTTACAAAAGCACTTTTGGAGAAGAGTTTATGGAAAAAATGTTTATAAATAAGTATTTGGATAGTTATTACTAAATTGACTTTGTAATTGAAAAATTACTAGAAAGGATATGATTTTATTAAAAATAGGAGAGATAAAAGAGGAAAGAGGAAAGAGGAGAGAGGGGAGAAGAGAAAAGAGAGATGAGGGTGAATAAGAGAGAGGGTAGAGAGGATAGAGGAGAGATAGTGTATGAAAAATTAAGGTAAAATAGTAATTAGGTAGTCCATGAGCTCTTTTACTATTCCAGAAACTAGTCTCAGTAGCTTATTCAAAACCTTAGTTTTAAACTATTATTTGATCCAAAATTCCCTTTTGACAAATATAACTGTTTGTTTTGAATTTTCCCTAAACAAGAGTTTGGGCCAAAAGCCTTTTTAAAACTTTAATTTTCTTTCTTTTCAAACACACACTAAGCCTTTTGATGAGGGCATCAGACTGTCGTGGTCTGATCCATCAAAATAAAGTTGTTGCACCCAATATAATGTAATATAAGGCACAACCCTATCATTCTTCTCGAGGAGCCTTTTATGTGGAAATCTAGTAGATTTGATGTCAAAATCAATGAAAAACCTGAGCAGGGATAAAATGGTTTTTAGGTTTTAGTGATTGATGCAATAAAGTAAGCCGCAGAAAAGTAGATATTTTTTTATTTATGATGAAAACGAGTTGGTTGAGTTGAGAAATATGCTATGAACGACTCTTGATGATAAAAATGTATCTATCTTTGCTCTCACATTTAAAATTGGAGTTTAGAAAGCATTAAGTCTCAAAGAAAACCTCAATCGATCGATTGAGTCCATAACCCTAATTTTCTTTAAACCCCTTTGATCAAAGTTGGTTTAAGAACTATTAGTGAACTGTCATAAACCACTTAGCGTGTAACTTGAATTTGGATGATGAAAATGCCCTCGAATGGTCGTCAATTGAAAACCCTAGATTTCAAGCAATGAATTAATTTACAACGATCGCTGATAATGACCTACTCTCTTAAAATGGAAACTGAAATATTCTATTAAAAGCAAACATTCAAATCATCCGAATTAAATTTCAAAGTATAATTTGAGAATGATCTATCGATATTCAAAACTTGCTTATAAGATGAAAACCCTATATCTAGTAGCAATCATAAGATGAGAAGATGCAAATTAGAACAGAATAAGCTCCCCGTTTGAGTCCATGAGCTCAAGATATCTGATTCATCACCAAGAGGCTAAAGGTTTAGCCTCTCATAACTCGTGCTGTACTACAATCGCTGTTCAGTTGAGATGTTATGAAGAAACAGTGAGAAGATGGTAGGTTGATGGTGTAGAGAGGTGGAGAAATCTGTGAGGAGGTGTAGAATGATGGTAGAGGTGGTAAAAGTGATCAGAGAGTGTGAGAGTACTGCTTCTTAGCCTAATCAAGTCCAAAAACTAGCATCCTTTGACGGCAACCTTCCTCCTCCTTTTATTTCTACATACCCTAATTCAGAACGTGCAGTTTTAGCGATTTCGCATATTAGTCACGACCAGATCCATGTTTTGGTCATGACCTATAAACACAGAGAATATTCCAAAAGAATCAAGGTCGTGACCGGTGGACTCTTTGGTAGCGACTAAAATGTGAAGGGTCGTGGTTTCACTTTAATTGGCTTGTGATTTCTTTACTGGTCCTTGCTCTCTTCCAAAATACCTGCAATCCAAAATAAAAGCTCACTGTCAAAGTCTAAATTAGTAAATAACAAAATATATGCAGTTTGGAAGGGTTAATTTACCATTTTACCTTTTTATTAGCACATTGCCATGCACAATCATGTATTACCACAAAAGTACAATTTAAGGCCTAAAATGATGGTAAAGTTGTTATAAAACTCTTAAAAATATCACAAAAATCATATACAAAATGTGTATTACCACTAAAAAAAGGTTGTGTTTGGCACAAATAATGGGAAAATACTAATAGGAAAAATTTTAGTCCAGTCTGGTACCGATCTGAGCATTTTCACAAAAACCATACTGCTTTATGTTCCTAATTTTTATAACATTCTAAAATATGTATTATGTCATGAAAACCAGTGTCTAGGTTTTTTCTACCGTTGACATTGTTAGATTGAGTATTTATCTGCTAACCATCCTTTAGAAAACGACCAAATACCCTCGTTGTACTTTTTTGCACTATAATGACCCTAGGGGCATAATTATCATTTCACACCTCTTTATACTACATCAAAGTATATACGAGCTCTAACTAATCATTCCTGCACTTGATGGGACGTTTTTGACCTAACTAGAATGACTAAAATGCACTCCATCCATGTTTGTGCAATCTGGCTACACAAGGGCATTTTCGTAATTTCATACTTTTCTGGGGTTACGCTAGACTCTGGCCCACTTAACTGTCCATCCACCTTACTGGGCCTCTGGGATGCCATTTTGGACCTTGATATGGGTCCATTGCCTTTTTTGCATAAATCTCGAGAAACCTCTCCTGAAAGTATTTATCGGGTATTTTATTACACTGTAAATTCCTGTAATAATTCCACAGGATTCAGTTTCTAACTCTATCAATTTTATAAATTCTTATATTAATTATAAGAATTTACTATAGAGTTTTATCTAATTCTGAGGTCCAAAAAATACTATAATAATTTTTCCTAACTTCAGGAATTTATATCAATTAATTGGGACCTCAAATCAAAATTCTGTGTTACGTTAAACTGATCAGAATAATTTTCTCTACTTACTGGTAAAATTGGGAACTAATTTGATTATAGGCATTGTTGGGCCTTTTTCGGTTCAACTTTCTCATAATTACATTTTTGCCCCTGAACTTTTGATAAATTACATTTAAGTCCCTTAAGTTTTGGTAATTATACCTTTTGGCCCAACTGTTTTCTCTACCTTTAGTTTTGGCCTTAAACCTTTTCTAAATTTCATTTAGATCATTGGACTTTTGAAAATTACACTTTAGGCCCTCAACTTTTCATAATTACACTTAATGGCCTAAAGTTTATTTCTACTTTCATTTTTCACCATATAACTTTTGAACTTTTCATTTTAGTCCCTCTCTTCCTTCAAGACTCATTTGACCTTTATTATTCCTTTTAATCACTGTCACAATCCTTTCCAAACCTCTTTCCTCTATCAATATTATACAGATATGGAAAAGTTAGGATGATAAGATCTGTCCAGGCCTGTCTTGAATTTTCCCTATTTAAACTTGAACTTACCCAATTGTGGTTGGCATGTTGTGGCAACAGACTTGGGAAATAATTCCTTTGCCTCCTTCATATATTCCTTGCAGTTGCACTTCTCTAGCTTGCGTAGACCCTCCAATTTATCATGTGCTTCCCTAAGTGTCGCATCAAGTTGAGGTTGTTCTACTACTACAACATACTTAAGGTCATTCTTTTCCATTCTTGCATCATTATTAGAGATTAGATCTGTCGTATCCTAATTTTTAGGCCTAGAAGCCTAATATGTAGCCTGAAAAAGGTATGCTGCCATGACCTATTGAGCAGAAGTCCCAGAAGTATACAAATGATATTTAGGGACTAAACTGCAAATAATGAGAGTTCAGGGACTAAATTGTAAATAGTAAAAGTCCTTGAGGCATTTTGGTAATTTACTAAGGGTGTTTCTTGGGAATTGAGCCACCAGAGTGCTTGGGCTTGATTAGAGACCCAATATGACATTCCCATACATCTAAAAATGTAGCCCAAGAGGGATGTGGGCCTAAGTAGCATTAAAATATTAATTTAGTACTTTTTCAATAAAGTTACCCGGTTAAGGATAGAATTGGGAAAAGTGATCAGATAAAGCTTTAAACCATGAGGTGGCATGAAAGGCGTCCTCATGGGACCCACAAGGCGCCACATGGCATAGGCATAGAAAAAGAAGAAAAGTTAAGGACATATGGCATGATTCTAGGAAAAGGAGAAAAATCTAAAGGACATGTGGCACAATCTCGGCTGTTCATTTAGGGAAAATACTCTAGAATTCTCTAGAAATGCTGAGTCAGCTGGTAAGGTATCCCAAGGGCCCCACCATTGTGCCACCTTGCATGTGAGGTGTCCCATGGATGATGTCATTTTGGTGAGTCATTGAGGAGGAGGATGTCATCATGATAATGCAAGCGAAGCTTCTTGAGGAAGCTAAGCAATCTAAGCCATTCATTGCGATTTAATCTGAGTCATCCATTCCACCTCCTCTCACCTATAAATAGGCACTCCCCTTCCATTCTACTCCACAGCCAAGCAAAGGCAAAAAGAAGAGAGAAAGAGAGAAAGAGAGAAGGAAGAAAGGAAGAGAAAGAAAGGATGAGTTCTAGTGGAGTTAGGAGTAGTCTAAGGAGCTTAGGGACTTGGCAGAGCTTAAGAATAAGGTAAGTTATTCTAGTCCCTGTTATAATAAATTAGAGGATTGTTCTTAATGGTTAGAATAGAGAAATATATCTCTTGATAAGGATAGCCATAGATAGAAATAAAGTTAGGGGATTGTTAGATTAAAGATATTACCCCAAGTTAAGCATGAGTTAAATAGAGCTATAGTGGATAATAATAAAGATATTATTATGTTATGTATAGGCTTTGACCTATGAAAAGAAGGAATCTTAGAGCAAAGGCTAAGAGCTAGAGGAAGGCTATATGTCAGGTAGTGAACTTATCTTAAACTTGTATGTATTGAATGTTATGCTTGATTGTGTTATGGCTTTGAATTGTGTTGCATATGTGCTTATGTTTGAAGCTCTATTTCTATGATTACTTTGGCCAATTGTATTTCATATGTTACATGGAAGCATGCACATTAGACAATGTTAACACTTTCACAAGCAAGCACCAGTATTTACATTAATTCATGCATTGTTTAGTACCGTTTGCTACTAAGATTTTCCCAGAAATCTCATCCCCTTCCATGTAATCCCAATCCCACAGGTATATTAAAAGAGGATTGAAGAAGCATGAAAAGAAGCTGGGGACTGGATAGTATATATATTATGTAAAGTTGGGACCAAAATGCTAGAATCAGGGAAAAATGCAAGATAAACAGTAAACTTTCAACGTTGACTGACATTTACCTGGTCAAGGCATGGTTAACAAGTTATTTTTCCCTTAAAGAGCATTAAGTTAGCTTTGTGTAGCAATTTGAACCATTTCATTTCTATTTTTCTAGAATTAGTTATGATTTTTCGAAGTCAGGTTACTTTTCTAGAATTTGCATAATGAACAGTACACGATAGAGTAAAATTCTAGATTGTATAATTTTACTTCAATGACTTTAAAAGTGGTTCCAGATGCTACTATTTGTCCCTAGGAAGTAAGAAAATGAGGATGTTACAATATCTTTCAAAAACCTTAAGGTATGAGATGTAATTTTGGAATGAGAATGAGGTTGAGAAAAGTTATAATGTATTGGCCCTTTAACCAAAGCAGTTGAGTATGGAGCTGAAGGGGTGTGGGGTTCCCTGGTTGCGTCTGGCGTCTCTGGTCACAACCTTTGATCTTCTCATCACAACATCAGTTGACAAGGTATGTCTCTGGAACTTTTAGTCATGACCTATTCATCATTTAGTCGCGACTGGGTGTCACATAAAGGTTCCCCCTCAGTAAATTGATGTTTAGTCGCGACATCTTCATCTTCATGTCGCGACAGGTGGTCACTGGAGTTTTGTGTCACAATTTTAAAGCCATTTGTTCGCGACTCATCTTTACAGTGGATCTCAAGTTGATCTTCCATCACAACAGGGAGGCCATTTAGTCGTGAACTTTGGTCATAGAAATTTGACCCTTCTTCAATTGTTGTACTTCCAACTTCCAGAACATCTTGGGGTCCTATAAGATCACTCAACAAACCTTTTGCAAACGCATTATCTCTATCATTAACATGTAAACTCAGTTCATGTTCATCTCTAGTCTCTTCAATAGCATAATCGATGGCATTCAAAGTAGTAAAAGCAGAATTATCACAAGGAAATTTCATTGCTTCATTCTATGTTGAAGGTTACCACATGTTCTCCAACTTCCATTGTGATGGAACTATGCTTCATACTAATGGTAGTCTTGAAAGTTTGGAGGAAAGGTCAGCCTAGAAATAGGGTGCTCTCATTTACTAACTCATTGGACATGTCCAAAATATAAAAATCAGATTGGAACACTAAGTCCTTGACATGTACTAGAATATCCTCAAGGATCCCCTTATGATACCTAATTGACCTATTGGCTAACTGGAGCACTATATTTGTGTCTCTAAGGTTGTTGATTCCTAAGGCTTGATATATTGACCAAGGCATTATATTAATGGTTGCCCCTAGATATAGTAATGCTCCCTTAATAGGAACATTTCCTATAGTGCATGGGATTGTGTAGGATCCTGGGTCTTAGCACTTAACAGGTAGTTCAGCCGTAAATAGTGATGACACATTAGCATTCACCTGGATTCTCTCAAGAGGCCTAAACTTCTTTTTATCAGCACACAATTCTTTCAAAAATTTTGCATACTCAGGGTTTCTCTTGAGGAACTCGACTAAAGGGATATTTATTTCTAACTTATTGAATAGAGTATAAGCATCTTTTCCAAAATCAGGGTCAATTCTTTTCTTTCTAGCAAAGTAAGAGTTAGGAAAAGTGAGATCTTTTATACTTACCTCCTTACCTTTGTGCATAGAGGCTCCTTACTTGCTTGACTCTGGCTTCTCCTCAGGTTTCTTTCCTTTATAGGCTGGACTTGGTACTGTTGCTGCTTCTTCTTATAGCTCTTGCATCTCCACTTGAGTCTGTCGGTTCTCCTCTTAGGTTAGCTTCTTCATTACAAGCTGTTATTCTTTAGCACTTTCAGATTTTCCAATTTGTACCTGTGGTAGAGATGAATTCTCAATTATAGCATCTTCCACATCCTGCTCTAGTGTATCAGCTTCTTTAAAATGAACCTTTCTACCACTTCTGAGGGATATAGCATTCACACTCCTCGAATTGATGATAGTATTTGAAGGTATGCTGCCACTGCTCTTTCCTTGAATGTCACTTACTGTATTAGAGACTTGAGTTAAGTGACTTGTGATATCTATATTCTTAGAACTTAACTCCTCAAGTTTTCTATACACATCAGCATACTTTGAAGGATTGAAGCTATAGAGGTGAATTGACTGTCATTCTCTTTGAGTTTGTTGTCTATATTGGTCATTCTACCATTCATGTTGTTCATACGTATTAGGGACCAATCAATAGCATTTAGAACCACTTACAAGACCTTGGAAGTTCATTAGCTAAATCTGGAATTTTACTCTTTCTCGGGTTACTATTCATATGGTATTCCAGATTATAGAATGAACTTCAAAAAATCATAACTAATTCTAGAAAACTCGAAATGAAGTGGTTCAAAAATATACGTGAAGATAAAATCTTGCAATTTAAGGGAAAAATAATTTTCAGGCCAAATAATTATCCAATTAATACATTTTCTTCGCCAAATTTTACTGTTCATTTGGTCAAAAATCCTGAAAACAGATTCTGGTCCCTTACTTTGGAAAATCAGTTCTCTTTGTACAGACATCCAAATAAAGCATTCTTGGTGTCAAAAAGAAGCTTGGCATGTCATCTAAATGTCTGTAAAATTTTATATATTTATTCCATCACTTACTATTTTTCATTACATCATGACCATCACTGCTTACATTGGTCATACAACAACATTACACATTCACATAACATATATACTATCCAATCCCTAGCTTTTCTTCATGCTTCATCATCCTCTTTCATCATTCATAAACCTGTGGGATTGGGATTACATGGAAAGGGATGAGATTTCGGGGGAAATCTCAGTAGCAAACGGTACTAAACAATGCATGCATTAATGTAAATACTTGTGCTTGCTTGTGAAAGTGTTACTATTGTGTCATGTTCATGCTTCCATGTTACATATGAAATACAATTGGCCAAAGTAAACATATAAATAGATCTTCATACATAAGCACATAGGCAACACAATTCAATCAAGCCATAGCACAATCAAGCATAACATTCAATGCATACGAGTTTAGGATTAGTTTACTACCTTGAACACTTGACTTTCTTTCACCTTAACTTGCTTCTTTCTTCTCACTTTCCTTGAACATGTGGCTGCCTCTCTTGGAGCATACCAATCAATTCCTAACATCACATAATCATTCATCAATTATAATTTAACTTCCTTGAGCATTAAACTCACTTTAACTAACATAACTTCTTCTTGAACATTAATCTCATTAACTTTCCTTAATCTTAACCAATGGACTTGGTCTTTGAATCAATTGATGCCTTGACTTTACCCTACACAATTTCATCTTTTGAATCCATTTATGAGCTTAGAATCATGAAATTCCAGCTCCTTCATCACATGCTGTACTTAACCGAAACTGCACTTAATTCTTTCAAAAATTCTCATTTTGATTCCAATGCTTCCCATACTTGTTTCTCTACTTTATCCCACACAACTTTTCATTTTAAAACCATTGGAAGCATCAAAATCTTGAAATTCCAATCACTGTTCATGCGAGTGAACAGTAACATAGAAGGATTTCAAAAACTACAATCTTGGAATTTCAATGCTTTCAAGGTTTAAAACCTTTCCAATCCCACACAAAATCATCATCTAAATTCAATGGAAGCATTAAATCATTGAAATTCAATTTTCTTCCCTCATATTGAGGTATTGGTTGACTAAGACCAGTTTTCTATAATTACATCTTTTAAGACTATCTCATAAGGTTGAGAGGCTAGGGTATAACACTACATACCCATCTAAGGTTCATAGTCACTTTTAGTCAAGTATACTATACTAGCTTGTCGTGACTAACATCCTCTATGTTATTTTGTTACATCGACTTGCTTAGTACGTTGCTACCAGATTATTCTATGTTCTTCTATCACAACCAATGATCTTTCCTCATCATTTCTTGAACTTCTATATGTATATTAGTCATAACCTATGTCCTGGCTCATCATGACCTAACTTCTCTATGTTAATGAGTTACAACCTAAACACCTTTCCATTGCAACTTAAACATACCTTTCTCTAAACATTATCTTCCTAAGGTTCTTTATCTTAATCCTACTTTAAGCAGTGAACCAATCATAGGGAGAAAATCTTCTTGGTTCACTTAAGGTTCAGATTTATGTGATACTGACTTTCCCACTAAGTACCATAACCTGAACATAGTGTTAAGTACTTAGGTTTAGGATCTGGGAATTATCCTATCTGATGCCAAAGACTTTGCTTTGATACAAAAAATGTAACACCTTACTTTTGTATGTCTTAGAGACAATTCAGTAGCATTTGGAACCACTTAAACATCAATTGAAGTTCAATTACAAAATCTAGAATTTCTAAGCTTCCCAATTATTGTTTATATGGTTATTCCACATTAAGCGACAAACTTAAAAAAATCATAATTAATTCTAGAAAAATCAAAGTAGTTCATAAGTCTACTCTAACCTAACATATTGTCATTTAATGAAAAATAAATTTCAGACCAAATGTTGAGCCAATCAGTACAGTTTACTTGTCAAATTTACTATTTATTTGGTCAAAAGTTACAGAAAATAGTTTTTGATCCTTAACTTCAAAAGATTCATTCTCTTTATATTGACGTCAGAATAAGTCATTCTTGATGTCAAAATGAAGCTTGAAATGTTAACTAAATGTAAAAAAATATACATTTATTCCAATGTTTATTATTTTTAATTACATCTCACATATCAATGTCTCCTCATAAGTTACTGTTCACAGTGACAATTCAACAAATATCTTTGCTTACATATACATTTCAAACATGCAACTAATCCCTATCTTTTCTTCATGAATCTTCATCTTCTTCTGCATGTGAAATTCCAACTGTGTTTGGTATATGAAAGGGTGAGATTTCTTGGGAAATCTCAGTAGGAAACATGACTAAAGAATGTATGCTGCAATGTAAATGCTTATGCTTGCTTGAGATTGTGTGAACATTGTGTAATATGCAAGCTTCGATATAACATATGAAATATAATTAGTCAAAGTAATCATAAAAATAGAGCTTCAATCATATACATATATGCAACATAATTCAATAAAGCCATCGTACGACTGAGTATAACATCTAACACATATAAGTTTAGGATAGTTCACTACCTTATTGCTTTCTTTTATTATTTTCCTTGCTAAGTGGCTGCCTTCTTGATTCCACAAAATAAAGCCTAAACATCACATATTCATCCATTCATCATGATTCAATTAAACTAACATATAAGGATATTGAACTGAACCTAAACAATTAACCACTAACTCTCTTAATTTGTGGTTAATTGCCTTGTCCTTTGAATTAATTTGTGCCTGAACTTTATCCTACACAATTTCATCTTTTGAATCCATTTATGAATTTAGAATTATTAAATTCTAGCTCCTACATCAATTATGGACAGAACTAAATAGCACCCTCAAGAATTTTCAAAAGTTCTTATTTTGATTCCAATGCTTCCACTACTTGTTTCTCTACTTAATCCCACATAATTTTTCATTGTAAATCCATTGTAAGGATCAAAATCATGAAATTTTTATTAATGTTCATGAATATGAACATTAATAGAGATGGTTGTTAAATTTTCATTTTCCAATTCCAATGCTTCCAAAGTTCCAATCATATTAAATCTCATATAAAATAATCATTTGAATTCAATGGAAGCATTAGAACTTTGAAATTCAATCTCCTCATTTCCAGAATAGCACTTGGCCTAAAGGCCCTCATGATGGAAAAGTCAAGATTGCACATTAATTCCAAAACCAATCATCCAAACAATATTTTCTAAGTGCTAATTACATAATTCTATCTTAATCTTCCTTTTCTTCCTTTGTTCTTGGTTTTTGGCTAGCAGATGATCAAGGAACAAATCCATTATCTAACCATTAAATTCAAGTTTCAATCTTCCAAAACATATATATAACAACTAGGAAGATTGCTTACCTTATACCTTAGCTTGGTTGGATCAAAGTACCTTGGATTTCTTTCTTGGATTGCCTTGGTTTGAGTCTTCATTTTTCAAGAACTTCGCCAAGCAAAAAAGGTTTCATTGTTGGTGTCAAAGGAAGGGGCATTTATAGGAAGAATCTTGACATCTTGAGACCAAAATATCCTTCCCTTCTCTAATTATTACATAACCTTAAACTCTCCTCTTATTAGCTAACTTTCCTAAGTAATTCACCTTAATCTTAATTAACTTATTTCTCACATTATTTTATTATAATTGAGCACATGAGATAATTCTTTCTTTCTTGTATTTGCTTTATGTGAAAGTAGTGTAGGGTCCACAAGACACATCACAATGCCACCTTATACCATTTGCACCTTCCATGAAATTTTCTTTCTTTCTTTCCTTTTTATTAATCCATAAAATAGTGTAAACATTTCATTTGGCTTCTAAAAATTCTCTTACCATTTTGGGCCCTCACTTGACACTATGTTGGACCAAAATTGGGTCCCACTAAATTTTTGGCACATATCCCAATGTACTTCCTTTAATTTCTTATATCGATGTCCTTAAATTATCTTGATTTTTGAGATAAATTATATAAATTTTTTTACTATTTATGACTTGTTTACAAATTCATTATAATATAAAATGAAGTTTTTGAGACCCAGAAGTCCTCTTAAAAATTTCATACATTTCTTTTAATCCTTTGTTAGTGAGATTGATGAGGGCCTCAGACTGTTGTGGTATGATCCATCAAAATAAAGTTTGTTGCACCCAATATAATGTAGTATAAGGCACAACCCTATTGTTCCTCTCAAGGAGCCTTTTTTATGGAAACCTAGTAGATTGGATGTCAAATTAAAGAAAAACCTGAGCAGGGATAAAATGATTTTTAGGTTTTAGTGATTGATACAATAAAAGTAGGATGCAGAAAAATAAATATTTGTCAATTTTTGTTTATGATGAAAACGAGTTAGTTTAGTTGAGAAATGTGCTATAAAAGACTCTTGATGGTGAAAACATATCTATCCTTGCTCTCATGTTTAAAATTAAAGTTTAGAAAGCACTAAGCCTTAAAGAAAACCTTAATCGATCGATTGAGTCTAGAACCCTAATTTACCTTAAACCCCTTTGATCAAAGCTGGTCTAAGAAGTATTAGAGAACTATCATAAACCACTTAGCATGTAAATTGAATTTAGATGATGAAAAAGCCTCGAATAATCATCGATCAAAAACCCTAGATTTCAAGCAATGAATTAATTAACAACGATCGCTGATAATAACTCACTCACTTAAAATTGAAACTGAAATATTCTATTAAAAGCAAGCGTTCAAATCATCCGAATTAAATTACAAAGTCTAATATGAGAATGATCACTCGATATTCAAAACTTGCTTATAAGATAAAAACCCTAGATCTAGCAGCAATTATAAGATGAGAAGATGCAAATTAGAACAAAAGAAACCTCGCGTTTGAGTCCATGAGCTCAAGATATCTGATTTATCACTAAGAGGCTAAAGGTTTAGCCTCTCATGACTCCTCTTTAGCCTCTCATGACTCCTGTTGTACTATAATCATTGTTCAGTTGAGATGTCATGAAGAAGCAGTAAGAAGATGGTGGGTTAATGGTGTAAAGAGGTGGAGAAATATGTGGAGATGTGTAGAATGTTGGCAGAGGTGGTGAAGGTGATGAAAGAGCGTGAGAGTACTGCTTCTTATCCTAATCAGGTCAAAAACCAGCCTCTATTGATGGCAGCTTTCCTCCTCCTTTTATTTTTGCATAACCTAATTCAAAACGTGCAGTTTTAGCTATTTCATATATTAGTCGTGACCAGATCCATATTTTGGTCACGACCTGTAAACACATAGAACATTCCAAAAGAATCAAGTCATGACCGATGGACGCTTTGGTCTCGACTAAAATGTGCAGGAGCATGGTTTCACTTTCATTGGCTTATGATTTCTTTCCTGATCCTTGATCTCTTCCAAAATACCTGCAATCCAAAATAAAATCTCGCTGTAAAAGTCTAAATCAATAAATAACAGAATATATGCAGTTTGAAAAAGTTAATTTACCATTTTAACCTTTTATTAGCACATTGTCATGCATAATAATGTATCACCACAAAAGTACAATTTAAGGCCTAAAATGATGGTAAAGTTGTTATAAAGCTCTTAAAAATTTCACAGAAACCATATACAAAATGTGTCTTATCATTTCCCCCACACTTGAACCTTTGTACTCTTGGACAAAGAAATGAATCACACCTAGAACAACACTATTAAATTCAAGATAATAGCATAATCCATAGTGTACCCTGAAAATAAATAACTCGTCATCTTTTGGGAATACAAAGGTGGTAATGTGAGCAATACCAAGCAACCAACTACTAAGTGAAATCAACCTCAACTGTATGAGCGCAATATATCCTCTCAAAGGGTGTAAGTGTTTATCTCTCTATTTCCTCTCATTGTTAGGGTTCTTTCACTCAGATTCAAATTGGTAAACATCCTACCATATGCTTGTAATGACTCTAAATCTCAGCAACTATATAGCACTTATGCAAGTAATCAAAATGTCTTTTAGGGTTGAAATGACGGAGATGGGCCACATGGAATGGAATATGAAAAGTAGAAAGTACTGTATGCATTCAACAATGAATATGAATTCATGTCTCTAGGGATGTAGATGTGGTAATTATGCTAATAAGAATTGATAATGGTGTCCTCTTTTCTTTTCTTTTTCTTGCACTTTCTCTTTTTTTTTCAGTGCAATGTTTCTTTTCTCTTCTTCTTTTGTTTGTCACCTCATTCACAGAAGCTGCAGCATAACAATAATGAATTTTTGACATGATAAACAATTTTATTTCAAAGCAATGTTTATGCACATATGACTTTCTATAGGAATGATGAAAAGAAAAAGTGATGGGCTCAAAAGTGGTGACTAAGGATGTAATATTTAGTGGGCTTGTGTTTAGGATAAAAAGGTTTAGAAAGAATGCCTCTATCATGTTCAATTTATAAATATGCAAGTAATTCTAAACTCAGAGCTAAGACAAGTTCTAGAGAATATAAACCAATTGAATAATCACTCAACATAGAATTTAAGGCCAAGAATCCTTCCAACAAAGGTTTTGATCTAGATTGCTCATAAGCTAAAGTCTCAAACAATATTCATCATTCACTAGGAATTAAAACACTTATCACAACTGAAAAACCCTCTAAACGATTATTTACAAGTTTTAAAGTAATCACTTAGAACCATATGATAATCCAAATGTAACAGCGAAGGCTTAGGTGTTTTCAAATTCAATTTCCAAGATATTTCAAAAAAGTTCAAGCGGGTAAATTGTTTCTTGGAGCTAAAAAGGTTTTGAAATAAGGGAACAATGAGTCATTTAGGAAATAATCTCAATAGTTCAAAAGGGATCCTTCTATATAGCTTTACACAAGGCAAAGAGAAGGTAATTGGACATTTTTTAACCATTGTTCACAACATATGATAGTAAAGGTCATGACCAAATGTCATAAGGGTACATGCTCAAGACTTTCAAAATATTTAGTCACGTCCACGGGGTGTATCTTTTGCGATGCAAACACACAAAGAGAAATAGTCGCAACCATGTAGGTAATCATGTCGTGACTCAAATCAACAGGGAGTTATTGACGCGACTATTATGTTCATAGGTCACAACTATAGGTCACAGAGAGTAGACCAAGTCCAAAGTTTCATTACAAGTCATGACCTAAAAGCCAGTATGGCATAACCATCTTTCACAGAGGCTACCGAGTGGTAATTTTCAAAGTCCCAAAACAATTTTTCTTGCCAAAACCTTTCCAGTTATCGATAAAGTTTAAAGTGGGGATCCAATTTTTAGCAATTCATCACACATTAAGATAAAAAAAAAGTTTGTGATGAAAGATTGGATTAATAGAAGAATGTCACATTGAGTAGCACAAAAGCAAAGACATCTCCCCCACACTTAAACTTAATAGTGTCCTCATTGTCAACAGAACTAAAACAGAAAATATCACACAAAACTGATCAAATATAGCTGTAAAACAGCATGTAGCCGAATCACTCAATGAAAATTAACAATTCAGCACATAGTCATATTCAGGTCATGCAAAGAAATACTAATAATAAGGCAGAGATAACAAGATAGGTAACTAAGATCATGCATATGAGTGTGGAAACTCCAGAGGGAAGAATCAATGAGTAAACGATATATGGACAGGAACGAGGGTGTTCAAAATAGAAAGAAGCCTAGAATAAATAGAAATAAATAGAAAATGAAAACTACCCTACTCAAGCATCAAGCAGAAAAATTAACAACTACTACTTCTACTGGTTCATCCATTTCCAATCCCTAAACCAACATGTCAAGCATATATAAATTTATAAAAGGTAAGAGATAATAAAAGGACAACCTGGCCTCAAGGCAGTAGTGGGAAATCATAAAAGTTTGAGAGATGGCTATTTAATTAGAAGGTTTTCCCAGTTGCCCTTTCTCTCTACTTCAACATTCTATAATTGCGCATCGTATACTGAGATTCTGTTGGAAATCGTGCCCTAGGGGCCAATCATTGTCTTATGAACATTATCAATTTATGAATTTATTAATTGTGTTATCATATTATTTGCATATTTACTGTGATGAACATCCTTGGATAATTCATGATCTTATCCTAAATGTCCCTGGTCGGTCATCTATGCGGGAGCACAAATGAAATAAGACCAGTATGACTTTGAAGATGTATAGAGATATAAATCAAAGTCATAGGCACATGTAAGAGTACAAGGTATTGGACCAACCCGCTATGAGAGAGAGCTGCATGGGTTACGTCATAAGCTTCTCTCATATACAAACCATGTCACTATGCCCTATGACCTGAGATCATCATAGATTCCTACATGACAAACGCTCAGCTTTGACCTAGTCAAAAGTCACTTTTGACCGAGTGATCATAAAGACTATGTTCGGGCTTAGTGGTTTTTCATGCGGAGGAATGTGAATGGTTAAGATAGAATTTGTCCCTCACATTCGTAGAGAGATATTACTGGGCCCCTCGATGAGTGAGTCTGAGAAATGTATGGCCATACTGTAATGAAAAGGTAGTTCTATTTCTATAGTCAGACTACTAAAGGATCGAGAAAGTAACAGTCAGGAATAGGAGGATGACATTATCCATGCCTCAACCATGACCAAAATATTGTGTGACAAAAGGGACATGATATGGTTGTATAAAAGGTTACATCGTTTAACGATCCTTATATGATTTGGGTAGTCATTATGTCTTGCTAGAGATCGCTTGCGACTTGTGGGCCAGTATAGCAAATGGCACACTGCCAACTTCATATGGACCTACAGGGTCGCACACAAAATAGCCCAACACGAGCTATGATGTCCAGATTCATTGAATCTAAGACATGTCCAGATTCAATAAATAGTCCAGGGTGGATGTATATATTTATTTATATTTACATTCGTATATATATAAATTCATATATATATATTATATATAAGATATATGATATTTAATTTATAAGGATAAATTAAATCTCTATCACGTTTGAATTTAAAATTCAAATTGATAGGATATCTTATATAAGAGATATTTATAAGATTTAATTTATAAGGATAAATTAAATCCCTATCACGTTTGAATTTGAAATTCAAATTGATAGGATATCTCATATAAGAGATATTTATAAGATTTAATTTATAAGGATAAATTAAATCCCTATCACGTTTGAATTTGAAATTCAAATTGATATGATATCTCAAATTTGATTTATGAGAATAAATCAAATATAGTTCAGTCTCATCTTTATTTAAAGTTAAATAAATAGGTAATTAAATATGTGGGACGGATTTAATATTATTTATTTAATTAGTTTCTTGTAAAATTATATAATATATGATATTGTATCATTTTCAGAATTAATATAAGATTAACTCAAAAATTCAATTTGGTAGAGAGAAAAAAAATGCACAGCATCCTATATATCTAATTTTAGGAGCTGTATTTTAGAGATACACATAGAACACAGAAGGGCTGAAGAGGAATCTGCAAAAGGTTTGTAGATAAGAAACTGCCGAAATAGAGACGGAGAGGATGAATTCTTGAGAAAGCCCTAGAGGGACAAGAGACGCTAGCACGTCGTTCGTGGTTGGAACGCTATTCGTGTGGATACCAGTAGAGGAAGCCGACCTGAGTCGTCAACTTCTTGCGATTAGAAAGGGAACACAAGCCGCGGAGAGAAGCTATGAACGTTGTGACCAGAAACTGTGGAAGTAGATGAGGAACATTAAGGGTAATGCTTCTTCCCACTTGACTTAAACACATACGGTAAATCCTGGCAAGGAATGGAAAAATTTTAAATTAATTTCCACTGCGTGTCTTCCAATTCCTTACAGATTCGCCCAGGCCTGTCTTGAATTCTCCCTATTTAAACTTGAACTTACCCAACTGTGGTTGGCATATCACAACAATAGACTTGGGAAATAATTCCTTTGCCTCCTTCATATATTTCCTATAGTTGCTATTCTCTAGCTTATATAGGCCCTCAAATTTATCATGTGCTTCCCCAAGTGTCATGCTAAGCTGAGGTTGGTCTATGGCTGCAACATACTTGGGATCATTCTTTTCCATACCTGCATCATTATTAGAGATTAGATCTTTCAAAAACTTTAAGGTATGAGATGTAATTTTAGAATGATAATGAGGTTAGAATGTATTGGCCCTTTAACCAAAGTAGTGGAATGTGGAGCTAAAGGAGTGTGGGGTTCCCTAGTTGCGTTTGGCATTTCTGGTCGGGACCTTTCATCTTCTCGTTGGGACTTAAGTTGATAGGGTATTCTCATTGGGACTTAAGTTGATAGGGTATGTCTCTAGAACTTTTGGTCACGACCTGTTCATCTTTTAGTCGCGACTTGTGGTAGTAGAAAGGCTCTATTTTAACAGATTGATGTGTAGTCGCGACAACTTCATATTTGAGTCACGATTGGAAGTCTCTGGGCTTTTGTGTCATGACCTTGAAACCATTTGGTCGTGACTCAGATTCACAGTGGATCTCAGGCTAATGTTCAGTCGTGACGGGAAGCCATTTGGTCACGACCTTTGGTCATAGAAAATTGACCCTTCTTTAATTGTTATACTTCCAGCTTCCAGAACATCTTGGGGTCCTGCAAGATCATTCAACAAACCTTTTGCAAGCATATTGTCTCTATCATTATCATGTAAACTCAGTTCATGTTCATCCTTAGCCTCTTCAACATCATAATCAATAGCATAAAAGGCAGTAAAAATAGAATTATTAGGAGAAAATTTAATTGCTTCATTCATGTTGAAGGTTACAACATGTTCTCCAACTTCCATTGTGATGGAACTATGCTTCATACTAATGATAGTATTGGAAGTTTGGAGGAAAGGTTGACCTAGGATTAGGGTGTTGTCATTTACTAACTCATTGGACATGTTCAAAATATAAAAATCAGCTGGGAACACTAAGTCCTTGACCTGTACTAGAATATCCTCAAGGATTCCCTTAGGATACTTAATTGACCTATCAGCTAACTGAAGCACTACATTTGTGTCTATAAGGTTGTTGATTCCTAAGGCTTGATATACTGACCAAGGCATTACATTAATGGCTGCCCTTAGATCTAGTAATGCTCCCTTAATAGGAACATTTCCTATAGTGCATGGGATTGTGTAGGATCCTGGGTCTTGGCACTTAACAGGTAGTTTAACCTTAAATAGTGATGACACATTAGTACTCACCTGGATTCTCTCAAGAGGCCTAAACTTCTTTTTATGAGCATACAGTTCTTTAAAATTTTTTGCATATTTAGGGTTTCTCTTGAGGAACTCAACCAAAGGGATGATTATTTCTAACTTATTGAATAAAGTATAAGCATCTTTTGCAAAATCAGGGTCAACTCTTTTCTTTCCAACAAAATAAGAGTTAGGAAAAGGGAGATCTTTTATACTTACCTCCTTACCTTTATGCATAGAGATTCCTTGCTTGCTCGACTCTGGCTTCTCCTCAGGTTGCTTTCCTTTGTAGGCTAGACTTGGTATTGTTGCTACTTCTTCTTGCAGCTCTTGTATCTCCACTTGAGTTTGTGAGTTCTCCTCTTGTGGCAGAGATGAATTCTCAATTTTAGCACCTTCTATATCCTGCTCCGATGTATCAGCTTCCTTAAAATGAACCTTTCTACCACTTCTGAGGGATATAACATTCAGACCCCTCGTATTGATGACAGTATTCAAAGGTATGTTGCAACTACTCTTTCCTTGAATGTCACTCACTGTATTGGAGACTTGAGTTAAGTGACTTGTGATATCTGCATTCTTTGAACTTAACTCCTCAAGTTTCCTATACACATCAGCATTATCCTTCTGCATAATTTGAAGGATTGAAGCTATGGAAGTGAATTGACCATCATTCTCTTTGAGCTTGTTGTTTATATTAGTCATTCTACTATCCATGTTGTTCATCTGTGCAGCCATACTCTTTAACAATTGAGAAATCTCATCTACCTTGATGTTAATAAGTTCATAGGGTGAGTTGGAAATATAAACATTGCATTATTTTAGTAGTTGCTTGAGGAAGCACCACTTCCTTGGAATTGTTTGGCTTATCACCCCAACCTAAAGTTTAGGTGGTCTCTCCAACCAAGGTTATATGTGTTGGAGCATGGGTATCTCTTCTGGTATTGATTGTCTCTCCCTTGATACATTGCTGCCACTTTTTCATACTATCTGTCACATGTACTAGTAGCATGCATCATAGAATCGCATGATTCACATCCTATAACTAAGGCTTGTGAGATATCCACTATATGAACTTGTTTTGTGGAATGCATCTCTATTTCTATCAGATTCATCCTATTCTCCATTCTACTTCCTAAGGCTACTATTTCTATTAAGATCTCTTTTGAATTACCCAAAAAAGATATGGGCATTCTCCTTAGATCCCCTGTCTGATAGTCTTCATTGGCCATCTTCTGGAATAACTCCCAACTTGGTTATAGAGTCTTATCTGTCAAGGATCCATTTGCTACCACATTCAAGGAAACCTGATTATGAGGAAGTAGACCATCAAAGAAAATGTCTACTAAATCAGCCTTAGTCATGTTGTGGTGAGGACATCGAGTCAATAGGTTAAGTAACCTTGTCCAATACTCATGTAGAGATTTTCCATCCTATTGCAGAATATTCGTGATTTCCTTTTTCATTCGAGTGGTCTTTGAAGCTAGGAAAAATTGTTCAAGGTATGTCGACTTCAGTTGATCCCATGTAAGAGTAGAGAAATGGGTGGGCAAATTGTATAGCCATGCCTTAGCCTTCCTTTCTAAGGTAAAATGAAAACACCTCCTTAAGACGTTATCCAGTGCGGTCATTGGAGGCTTCATTGAAGAACATATCATATGTATCATTTGTAAGTGCCTGTGTGGACATTCTCCTACAAAACCATGAAATTTAGGTAAGGTTGCAACCAAAGATCCTTTAATCTTAAAATTAGCCTCTTCAGTATAGAAACCATAAGGATCATAATTCATATGCGAATGATTAATTTCCCTCACACTTCTATTATCTTCTGGGTTCATTGGTATTTCATTTTCTCCATGACCATTAAGCCCATTATGATTAATGTCATCCATATTGGGTTCAGTTTTAGACTCTAGAATACTACTAAAGGAGGAACTAGATTTTGCTTCTTCTTCTCTAAAATCTCTAAACTCTCTCTTTAGTTTCCTAAGTCTTCTCTCAATTTTTGGTTCAAAAGGCACTAATGGTTTAGCTCTTTTATGCATGCAATGCAGAAAAGATAGAGAATAATAAATACAATCAGTCAAATTCATTCACGGAGGTTGGACAGCAGAAAATTTTTAGTTAGTCGTGACTAAGGAGTGTTTTAGTCGCGAAACAATATCATAGAGAAAAGTAGTCGTGACTGAAGGTTTTAAATGTCGCAACTAGTTTCCACAGAGTAGTCAAATTTCATAGGGGAGCAATCAGGTCACGATATAAATAGTGTTTGGTCGTGACTTAAAGTCAAAGAGAATAGTGGTCACAACACAGTTAAGATTAGGTCATGACTCGTAGTCACAGAGACTGATTTTGCAGAAACTCAGAAAGGTGCAAAATCCAATGCAATGCAATTTAAAAAAACTACTAAAAACTAAAATGCAAACAAAAGCAAGAAAGACAACTCAGGTAGCTAATGAAATTGATAATCAATTACTAGGAAACCAATTACTTACCTCCTCGGTAATGGTGCCATTGATGAGGGCCTCAGATTGTCGTGGTCTGATCTATCAAAATAAAGCTTGCTCTACCCAATATAATGTAGTATAAGGCACAACCCTATCGTTCTTCTCGATGAGCCTTTTATGTGAAAACCTAGTAGATTAGATGTTAAAATCAAAGAAAAACCTAAGCAGGGATAAAATAGTTTTTGGGTTTTAGTGATTAATGCAATAAAAGTAGGGTGCAGAAAAATAAATATTTTTGAATGTTTATTTATGATGAAAATGAGTTGGTTTAGTTGAGATATGCTATGAAAGACTCTTGATGATGAAAACGTATCTATCCTTGCTCTCACGTTTAAAATTGGAGTTTAGAAAGTACTAAGTCTCAAAGAAAATCTCAATCGATCGATTGAGTCCAGAACCCTAATTTTCCTTAAACCTCTTTGATCAAAGCTATTCTAAGAACTATTAGTGAACTGTCGTAAACCACTTAGCGTGTAAATTGAATTTAGATGATGAAAATGCCTCAAATAGTCATCGATCAAAAACCCTAGATTTCAATCAATGAATTAATTAACAACGATCACTGATAATAACCCACTCTCTTAAAATCAAAACTAAAATATTCTATTAAAAGCAAACGTTCAAATCATCCTAATTAAATTACAAAGTCTAATATGAGAATGATCAATCGATAATCAAAATTTGCTCATAAGATGAAAACCCTAGATCTAGCAGCAATCATAAGATGAGAAGATGCAAATTAGAACAGAAGAAACTCCGCGTTTGAATCCATGAGCTCATGATATCTGATTCATCACCAAGAGGCTAAAGGTTTAGCCTCTCATAAATCTTGTTATACTACAATCGTTGTTCAGTTGAGATGGCTTGAAGAAATAGTGAGAAGATGGTAGGTTAATGGTGTAGAGAGGTGGAGAAATCTGTGGAGAGGTGTAAAATGTTGGCAGAGGTAGTGAAGGTGATCAGAGAGGGCGAGAGTACTGTTTCTTAGCCTAATTAGGTCAAAAACCAACCTCCTTAATGTAACATCCTTACTTTAATACGTTTTAGGGACAATTCAGTAGCATTTAGAACCACTTACAAGACCTTGGAAGTCCATTAGCCAAATATAGAATTTTACTCTTTCTCAGGTTACTGTTCATATGGTATTCCAGATTACACAACAAAATTCAAAAAATCATAATTAATTCTACAAAAATTGAAATGAAGTGGTTCAAAAAGCCATGTCAAGATAACATCTTGAAATCTAAGGGAAAAATGATTTCCAGACCAAATGACTAGCCAATGAATACAATTTATTTTGTTAAAGTTTACTGTTCATTTGGTCAAAAACTCTAGAAATAGATTATTATCCCTTACTTTGTAAATTCATCTCTCTTTGTACAAAAATTAAAATAAGGCATTTTGGTGTCAAAATGAAGCTTGGCATGTCAACTACATGTCTGTAAAATTTCATATATTTATTCCATCATTTACTACTTTTCATTACATCATGACCATCACTACTTACATTGGTCATACAGCAACTTTACATATAACAAATAATCACATAATATACATACTATCCAATCCCTAGATTTTCTTCATGCTTCATCATCCTCTTTCATTATTTATAAACCTGTGGGATTGGGATTACATGGAAAGGGATGAGATTTATGGGGAAATCTCAGTAGCAAACATTACTAAACAATGCATGCATTAATGTAAGTACTTGTGCTTGCTTGTGAAAGTGTTAAATTGTGTAATATGCATGCTTCCATGTAATATATGAAATACAATTGGATAAAGTAAACATATAAATAGAGATTCATACATAAGCACATATGCAACACAATTCAATCAAACCATAGCACAATCAAGCATAACATTCAATACATACAAGTTTAGGATAAGTTTACTACCTCATACACTTGACTTTCTTTCATCTTATCTTGCCTCTTTCTTCTCACTTTTCTTTAACATGTGGCTACCTCTTTTGGAGCATACCAATCAATTCCTATCATCACATAACCATTCATCCATCTATTGAAAAATGTGCCCTAGGGGCCAATCATTGTCGTATGAACATTATTGATTTATGAATTTATTAATTGTGTTATCATATTATTTGCATGTTTACTATGATGAACATCCTTGGATAATTCATGATCTTATCCTAAATGTCCCTGGTCGGTCATCTATACGAGAGCATAGATGAAATAAGACCAGTATGACTTTGAAGATATATAGAGATATAAATCAGAATCATAAGCACATGTAAGAGTACAAGGTGTTGGACTGACCCGCTGTGAGAGAACTGCATGGGTAACGTCATAAGCTTCTCTCATATACAAACCATGTCAATATGCCCTTTGACCTGAGATCATCATGGATTCCTATATGACAAACGCTCAGCTTTGACCTAGTCAAAAGTCACTTTTGACCAAGTGATCATAAAGACTATGTTCGGGCTTAGTGGTTTTTCATGCGGAGGAATGTGAATGGTCAAGATGGAATTTGTCCCTCACATTCGTAGAGAGATATTACTGGGCCCCTCAATGAGTGAATCTGAGAAATGTATGGCCATACTGTAATAAAAAGGTAGTTCTATTTCTATAGTCAGACTACTCAGGGATCGAGAAAGTAACGGTTAGGAATGGAGGATGACATTATCCATGCCTCAACCATGACCAAAATATCGCGTGATAAAAGGGACATGATATGGTTGTATAAAAGGTTACATCATTTAACGATCCTCATATGATTTGGGTAGTCGTTATGTCTTGCTAGAGACCACTTGCGACTTGTGGACCAGTATAGCAAATGGCCCACTGCCAACTTCATATGGGCCTACAGGGTCACAGACAAAATAGCCCAACACAAGCTATGATGTCCAGATTCATTGAATCTAAGACATGTCCAGATTCAATGAAAGATCTAGGGTGGATGTATAAATTTATTTATATTTATATTCGTATATATATATATTATATATATGAGATATATGAGATTTAATTTATAAGGATAAATTAAATCCCTATCACGTTTGAATTTGAAATTCAAATTGATAGGATATCTCAAATTTGATTTATGAGAATAAATCAAATATAGTTCAGTCTCATCTTTATTTAAAGTTAAATAAATAGGTAATTAAATCTATGGGACGAATTTAATATTATTTATTTAATTAGTTTCTTATAAAATTATACAATATACGATATTGTATTAATTTTAGAATTAATATAAGATTAACTGCAAAAAAAAATCCAATTCGGTAGAGAGAAAAACATATAGCATCCTATATATCTGATTTTAGGAGCTGTGTTTTTAAGAAAGACACACAGAGAACACAGAAAGGCTGAAGGGGAATCTATAAAAGGTTTGCAGATAAGAAACTGCCGAAATAGAGATAGAGAGGACGAATTCTTGAAAAAGCCCTGGAGGGACAAGAGACGCTAGCACGTCGTTTGTGGTTAGAATGCTGTTCGTGTGGATACCAGTAGAGGAAGCCGACATGAGTCGTCGACTTCTTGCGATTGGAAAGAGAGCACGAGCCGCGGAGAGTAGCTGTGAACGTCGTGACCAGAAGTTGTGGAAGTCGCTGTGGAACACTGAGGGTAATGCTTCTTTCCACTTGACTTAAACACATACAGTAGATCCTGGCAAGGAATGGAAAAATTTTTAAATTAATTTTTGCTACGTGTCTTCCAATTCCTTATACCATCATCATCTAATTTCCTTGAGTATTAAAATCACTTTAACTAACATAACTCCCTCTTGAACATTAAGCTCATTTACTTCCCTTAATCTTAACTAATGGGCCTGACCTTTGAATCAATTGATGTCTTGACTTTACCCTACATAATTTCATCTTTTGAACATATGCATACAATTCTTTCAAAAATTATCATTTTGATCCTAATGCTTCTTATACTTGTTCTCCACTTTACCCCACACAACTTTTCATTTTAAAACCATTGGAAGAATCAAAATCATGAAATTCCAATCCCTGTTCAATCATATGTTTCTAACTTTAATTTCTTCTTTTCCCTTTCATCTAAGGTATTTGAGAAGCACCACCCCTTAGAGAAAACTCAACTTTTCCCCCATAAAAACCCTAAGTTCAAGCTCACAAATCAAAGGAAAATAAGCTAGGAGAGATTGCTTACCTTTAATCTCTAGCTTGCTTGAACTTTGGTACCTTGAATCTTCTTTGTCTTAGCTTGAGTTTCCATTTTGCAAGAGTTTCCCCAAGGTATCACAAGCTCACAGTTTTGGCCTGATTTGAGGGGGTATTTATAGAAAAATATTGGTGGAAATCAATGGCCAAGATTAGTTTGTACACTATTTGATCTAATGGCTCCCATTTAATCTTGGATTTTACTTTTTCAAAAAGATAATTATGACATCATCTATGACATCATCAAGAGATAACTCAAGGGGACACCTCATGGGGTAATGTGGCACAATTCCAATGGTGGAAGAATGTTATGGAAAAATTCCAGTCCAATCCGGTACCTGCTCGTTCTGATTCCTCAAAAACTGAACTGTTTTATCCATCTAATTTTTTTGAGATTCCATAATACACTTTTTGACTTTAAATGTAGTATCTAGATTCTTTCTTCCATTGACATACTTGTACTGGCCATAACTTAATTACAGATTCCTTGGAAAATGACTGAAATGCCCTTGGTTCACTATCTTGCACTATATTAACCCTAAAGGCATAATTGTCATTTCACACTTCTTTATACTAGCTCAGGGTGTATACTGGCTCTAACTAATCATCTTTATACTATCTTGGATGTTTTTGGCCAATCCAAAATTACCATAATGTCCTCCATCCATCACTGGTACATTATGGGCATCCAGGGGCATTTTCGTAATTTCGCACTTTTCCTGGACTGCTCTGACTCTGGCCCACTTATCCGTCCAGTCAACATGTTGGGCTCATGATGGCGCCATTTGGGCCTTAATATTGGCTCATTGCCTTTATTGCCCTTATGGCCTAATTTACAAGACATATCTCCATATCCTATTTATCGGGTGTTTTATTTCACTGTAAAATCCCGTAAGAATTCTACAGGATTCTTTTTCTAACTCTGTCAATTTTATAAATTCTTATATTAAATATAGGAATTTAATGTAAAGTTTTATTTGATTCTGAATTCTTGAAAATACTATAATAATTTCTTCTGACTTCATAAATTTATATTAATTAATCGAGACCTTAAATCAAAATTCTGTGTTGCGTTAAACTGACCGAAATAATTTTGTCTATCTACTTGTAAAACTTGAGTCTGATTTGATTCTGGGCATTTTTGACCTATTCTGGCTCAACTTTTCCATATTTACATTTAGCTCCATCAACTTTTGAATAATTGCACTTAGGCCCCTGAACTTTTGGCTATTTGCATTTTAGTCCCTCCTTTTATTTCTACTTTCACTTTTTATCTTCAACCTTTTCTAATTTTTATTTTAGTCCTTCTCTTTCTTCAAAACTCATCTAACCTTTATCATTTCTTCTGATCTTCGTCATAATCCTTTCTAAACCTCTTTCCACTATCAATATTATACAGATAGGGAAAATTTATGATATGACACTTGACGTAGCCTTCCTCCTCCTTTTATTTCTGTATAACCTAATTCAAAGCGCGCAGTTTTAGTGATTTTGCATTTTAGTCGCAATCAGATCCATGTTTTGGTCCTGACCTATAAACACAGAGAACATTCCAGAAGAATCAAGGTCGCGACCGATGGACTCTTTGGTTGCGAATAAAATGTGCAAAAGCATGGTTTCACTTTCACTGGCTTGTGATTTCTTTCCTAGTCATTGCTCTCTTCCAAAATACCTATAATACAAAATAAAATCTCATTGTAAAAGTCCGAATCAATAAATAATATAATATATGTAGTTTAGAAGAGTTAATTTACCATTTTAACCTTTTATTAGCACATTGCCATGCACAGTAATGTATTACCACAAAAGTACAATTTAAGACATAAAATGATGGTAAAGTTGTTATAAAACTCTTAAAAATGTCACAGAAACCATATACAAAATATGTCTTATCAGTCATGTTCACCTTAAATTCTCTAATTAATTATACATGACTCATTTCTCACTTCTGTTAGTTTCATAAATTTTTATATTAATTGTAAGATTTTTTTTGTAAAATTTTTATCTGATTGTGAGGTTCAGAAGATACTATAATAATTTCTAAACTTTAGAAATTAATATCAATTTATCATGACCTTAAGTCAAAATTTTGAGAGATATGTTTGGCGTAAATTTCATTCTCTATTTATTGGTAAAATTTGGGATCGAAACATTCTGAACAATTTTGAGCATTTTTAGTTCAAATTTTTATAATTACACTTTTGCCCAGGAATTTGACAAATTACACCTTAGTCCCTAAAATTGTCAAATTTCATTTTAGTCCCTTTTCTACAAATTTGATATTCCAATTTGGTACTTAAAATCTCAAAACTTGATTTAAGTCCTTGGACTTTATATTATTTATAATTTAGTTCCTGGACTTTCACTATTTACAATTTAGTCCTTCAACTTTCACTAAATTGCAATTTAGTCCCTTTGACTTTACAACTTTATACCTTCTCTCTTTCTTTAGCTTAAAACTTGTCTAATCATTATCTTTTCTTATTATTATCATCCTAATCCCTTCATAACCTATTTCTTTTATCAATCTTATACAGATAGTGAAATTTAGTACGTTACAAGAGTCTTAACACTGTATCTAGAAAATCCAGCTTCTCTCTATCCCATTGCCCAACTCTATAGCTCACTTTACACATCTCTTGACTACAATCTAGCTATCGATACCTTCCTCCTGTTGAAGGAAATACTCCCCAGGCTTCATCTCACTTGGTTTTTCTTGCTCAACTTCAAGTACATAGAACGTAGAGACTGATGTCTTACTTGAACCAAGAACATCAAACTGGTAGAAGTCAATAAAATCATATGGGCTAGGTGTAACACCTTACTTTTATATGTTTTAGGGACCATTCAAGAGCATTTATAACCACTTACAAGGCCATTGAAGTTCAATTCCAAAACTGGAATTTTCAAGTTCACAGTTACTATTCATTTGGCAATTCTAGATTCAACTACAAACTTCAAAAGATCATAATAATTCTAGAAAAAATAAAATGAAGTGATCCAAAGAGCTACTAGAAGAAATTCAAAAGGGTTCACCATAGCAAAATCAAGAATATCAACTTAACTCAATAATCAATCATCAAACTAGCTTATATAAGTGTCAATTGCATGATTCTATCTCGCTTTTCTTCTTTATTCTTTTCTATCTATATTTGAACAGCAAGGTTACCAAGAGAATATCTCACTTTTCTCCCATTAAAACTTAGGTTTTATCCTTCCAAAACTCATATAAATAAACTAGGAAGGATTATATACATTATGCTTTAACTACCTTGATCTCCAAGTGCTTGGAATTACCTTTTGTCTTGGCTTGAGTTCCATTTGACCAAATTCCCCAAGGTCAAGAGGCCAAAGTTTTGAGCTTATGGGAGGGATATTAATAGCCAAAACTTTGTCACCTTTCCCTCCCTCAACTAATTATTACAACTCCTTAATCTTGAATCTTGTTGGTTGCTTTATTTCTTAATTATCTTTAATCTTACATTATCTTTATTTCTTACATTATTTTGTTATAATCCAACATGTGATAAAACTCTTCCTTTCTTGTTTGGCTTCCAAGTGGTATTTTTGCACTGGTGTGGGTCCCACCAAGGACATCTCATATGCCACCTTGCATTATCTCTTTGATCTTGCTTGATTTCTATATTTAAAAATTTATAAAATATCCTAGAAACTTTATTTGCCACATGATAGATTCTTTGACATCTTGGGCTCTTACTTGAGGCCACTTTTGACTTGTTTAGGCCCAAACCATTAGTTTGCCTCATATTCCATGGTATTTCCCTTACCGGTTATCTTAAAACATCCTGATTTTTTAGATAAATTTTATAAAAAAAATTAAGGATTCTGACATTTTTATAAATTCATTTTATTATAAGATGAATTTCTTGCAAAGTCTCTAATTGTTTGAGACCTATAAGTCCTAATAAATATTACATACATTTATTTTAAATCCTTTATCGATGTCCTTTTTCACTGTAAATTTCATAATTAATTTTATAGGACTCCTTTTTTACTTCTATCAGTTCATAAATTTTATATTAATTATATAAATTTATTATAAAATGTCATCTAATTATGAGGTCCAGAAGATAATGTACTAATCTCCAAACTTTAAAAATTAATATCAATTTATTTGGACCTTAAATAAAAATTCTAAAAGATATGCCTGACCCAATTTTTATTCTCTATTTATTGGTAAAATTTGGGGTCAAAACATTTTCAGGCAATTTCAGGGCTTTTCTGGCTCAACTTTCCATAATTATCATTTTACCCTTGAACTTCTAGAAAATTACACTTTAGGCGCTCAACTTTTAATGATTACACTTAATGGCCCAAAGCTTATGTCTACTTCCATTTTGCACCATAGAACTTAGAGATTTCACTTTAGTCCCTCTTCTTTATACCTTTGTCTACTCATTACCTTTCTTTCTGTTTATAATCGCAATCCCTTCCAAACTTTTATTCTCTATTAGTCTTTTATAGATAGGAAAAAATTGGCATGTGACATTTCCATACCCATAAAATAAATTTCTTCCTCAAAATTTATTTAGTACCTTGTCAACTATGTTAGATATATCTCCTCATTATATCATTTTTCCACTTTGTGACTAAGGCTTGGAGTATCTAACTCTTATATTATATCTTGACATCTGACGTAGTGCTCTCAACCTCCGTAGAACTCCATAACTTCTTGAGTTGCTATGCTCTTTCTTCCTTGATCAACTCATTCAGAGTTGAAGTCTGTTTCTTTATATTACTCATCCATTTGTCATCTATTTTACTACTTATGCTAATAGATAACTCACTATACTGGACTTGTGAGTAGTGTCTATTTCTTTCATATTGAACCCTCTTAAACTTTACTATACTCTGGGTTTTAGTTAACTACTTGGAATACTTTTTGATCTATCTATCTATTTCCTCTTCATAGTTCCTCTTCTTGATACTAATATAAGGAAATACTTTTCATCTAATTATCTCTTTCTTTCCATACCTTTCTTATCATATATTTCCTCTGTTTGGAACTAATACAAGGGAATAGCAGTATACCTTATTCCTTTCTATTGAATACTTATGTTATTATTTTCTAATGCTATTATTTCTTTCTAACTATACTATAACTCTTTCTAAATTTGTGACTCAATTTTGTACTTCCCAGTGGGTCACCCATCTTTATACTTCTCTGACTTGAGCAAGCTTAAATAGAATGTGCTACAGGGTTAGAACTAGGTTACATTTCATATGGCTCTAAGCCCTAGCATTCTTTTTCTCATATAAATGTGTTATATCTTTACTCTACCTTAGACCCTATTCTTTTGGTCTCTCTGGCCTTATCTGGAGGATCTATCTGCTCATACTTCTCTATTCGTGAAACATATAGGGTTCTCTTCTCTATTCTTTAGGCATACTTCTACAAAACTTTGAATATCAACACTTAGACTTGAACCTCGACTCTGTCTTTGTTTAAGAGAAAACTAAATTCAGTCTGTATATAATAATGAAGGCTATCCGAGAAAAAATATTATAAATACTTTCTCTGAATGAGTTAATCAACTCGTGAAGTTTCCTTATTTTAACTTTGTCCATGATAATCATCTTTCCAAAGCGATATTGTATTATACTTATATTTTTATGGCTTATTATTTTCCTTAGGCTAGGTCAACTACGACATTGAGATCTAACTATGATCTACCGTAAGATTCTTCAGGATCTAACTATGACCCTAGAACCATGTTAGGATCTAACTATGATCCCCTAGAATCCTATGTGATTCTATTGTACTATATCATCATCTTCAAAAGATCTTAAAACTAACTAAGTTATAATGTTAACCACTTCCACTTGTTGATAACTTAATCAATAAAAGTTTTTAAGAAATATATCCAGTTGTTTATATTATTTATCAAGACTTTACTTATTTTTTCTCTTACTCAAGAGTTTCTTCTCTACTTTCTTACTCTGTTGTGGCTTAACATGTGTTGTTGTCTTGTGTAATCATAGTCTAACTACCTACCATTGCATTCTATTGCTATGGCCATATCATAACTTCTCATTTCATTATGTACTCTAATTATGAGCAATTTGTATATGAACTATGCTTTTATCAGAAGAGCAATCTGTATTAGATCTAACTCTTATATGAAGAGTGATATGAACTTATCTAAAATAGCTTTATTTGAGAGCCATCTATTTCAAACCTAACTTTTATATGAAGAGTGATGTAGATGTAATCTCTTTAATATTGTATGTTATTCTTTCTTTATACCATTTCTTTTGATAGAGTTATGGAACTACTACCCTTTTAGTACTTGTTGTAACCCTAACATAAGAAATGACCCTGAGTAATGCATTCACAAGCTAGTAGAAATACCTGAGTAACCCTAATCATCATGTTGTAACTGATTGTCCCACTTGTTGAGACTGTCTATCATCCTAGGTATTTCCTATTGCTGTCCTACCTCAAGTTTTGTTCTTAGCTTTCTATCATAACTTTATACCTAATATAAACTCTAATACCTAATAGTTTTAACTGAGTCTAGTTACTTTATCTATACTTCCTTTATCACATCATCTTTCAGATCCTGTTTACTTATTCAGGAATCTGAATTAACTACTTCATTCTATTGCTTTAGCCTTTACAAGGCCATATTTACTCATCTAGTTTAGGTTGGCACATTACCCTCTTGCTAGGGTATAGACTCAACCCTTAACTATTTTACTAGCTCTTGCTCATTCTCTTTCTTAAAAGGGGAGTCTCATTATCTTTGAACTGTGGCTACCTCTCTCTTTATAAGCATTATAAACTTCTTGTTATAGTCTTGCATGCATATATTGCTCTGTTGAACTACCTTGGAAAAATTCTTTCTTTGTAACATAATTTAATCTATGAATTAACTCTCAGTCATTCAACTCTCACTATTCATGTGGATGAACTCGACTAAGTATTTATCAAAGGGTTCCTCTTTTCCTACTTTAACACTTAGCCTCACACTCATTTCTTTCTAAATGAGAGGAATGCTTCTCATAAAACTACTGAAGAAAACTTCCCAAGGGAGCAGATTAATCTCCATCTCTATGAAGTAACTTCTGTATCTTTCCACAATCTCTTAACTTCTTCTATCTATATATTAGTCCCAATATGTTCTTGACCATACTGTGATTCTTTTCTGATATTTTTCTTGATCCTGACAAAATTGAGTTGCATGGATCTCATTTATCATCTACCACTATTACTTATGCTCTATAGGGAATTCAGGTTCATGAAAGATTATGTTTCATCTCCCTATCATTACCTTAAGCTAACTCTTGTAGCTTAGCTTCTTTGGCCTTAGACTGGTCAACCACACTAACTCTATCTGTAGAGGGATCTTCTTCTTGTCATTTTTCCATTTAGTTCAGCTACATTGCGTTGAGAAACATAAGACCCTTAAAGGCATTGGCTAATTAAGACCAGTTTACCATTGTCATGTATATTATACTAGCTCTTTGTGACTAACATCCTATATGTTCATCAGTCATGACCCAAGCTTGGCTTGTCATGACTAACTTCTTTATGATAATAAGTCGCAACCTAAACATCTTTCCATCATGACTTAAATATACATTTCTCTTTCTAAAGTTTCTTATCTAAATCCTACTATAAGTAGTGAACCAATCATCTAGGTAGGGGATCTTCTTGGTTCACTTAAGATTAAGACTTAAGTGATATTAACTTTCCTACTAAGTACCCTAACCTTAACATAATGTTAACTTCTTAGGTATAGTGTCTAGGAATTATCCTATCTGATACTAGAAGCTTTACTTTGATATGAAAACTGTAACACCTTACTTTTATACATCTTAGAGACCATTCGATACAATTTATAGCCACTTACAAGTCTATTGAAGTTTAATCTCAAAATCTGAAATTTCCAAGTTCACGTTACTGTTCATTTGGCAATTTCATATTAGACAATGATTTCAAAAAATCATAACTAATCATAGAAGAATCAAAATGAAGTGGTTCAAAAGGATACTTGAAGCTAACATAATTTACTTTAAGGGAAAAATACTTCCTTGGATCAATTGACCATCCAACTGAGTTAGCTTTGATGTCAAAGTTTACTATTCACTTAGTCAAAAATTCTAAAAAACAAATTCTAGTCCCTAAATTTAGAAACTTTGTTCTCTTTGTACAAACATCAAAATAAGGCATTATTGGTATCAAAATAAAGTTTGGAATATTAAATAAATGTCTATAAAATTTCATAAATTTATTCTATCATTTACTATTTTTGATAACCAACTACAACTGTACTACTTTTAAGCATACATTGTACATTACAATAGTAAATATAACTATAATGAACTCATATATCATCATACTATCCAATCCCCAAACTTATCTTCATACAAATTCATCTCCTTCCCTCTTTGGAGAACTTGTTATGATTGGGGTGACATGGAGGGGTGAGATTTCTAGGGAAATCTTAGTAGCAAACGGTACTAAACAGAGATGCATCAATGTAAATATTTGTGCTTGCTTGTGAATATGTTAACATTGTGTAGTGTGTATGTGATTCGCACGGGATGTCGTCATCCTATGCATCAAAATAAAATTAATTGCACCCTATTAATATAGTATAAGGCACAACCTATCATTTTTCTCAAGGAACCTTTTTACTGGAAACCTAGAAAACTGGTGACAAAACTATTGAAAACCTGAGCGAAAGAAAAATTTGATTTTTGAAGCAATAAAATAAGGGTGCAGTAAAGTAAATATTTTTGTATTTTTGATTAAGTTAGAAAAAGAGTGGATTTTGAAAGGAATGTGTTGAGACATACTCTTTATGATGGAAAACTATCTATCATTGCTTTTAATATGATATAGGGTTTTAAAATCACTAAGTCTTAAAAGAAAAATATTAATCGATCGATTGAGTCTAGAAGATTAACATTCCTTAAACTCCTTTGATGAAAGCTAGTATAAAAACTCTTAATGAATTGTTAAAAGCCACTTAGCGTACAATTTAAATAAGATGATGTAGATGCCCTCAAATCATCATCAATTGATGACCATAGATTTCAAGCAATTGAATTAGTTAGCAACGATTGTTGATAAAAACCCAATTATCCAGAAATCAAAACTAAAATGTTCATATTAAACCAACATCCAAATCATCCAAATTCAACTACAAAACTTAATCTCAGAATAATTTTTTGATATCCAATCCTTACTCATAAAATCAAAACCCTAGATCTAGGAATTCCAAAAATCATAAGAAATGTGAGATTAAAATAGAAAACTCCACTGTGCATAGCAGTCCATTAGCTCAAGATATGCGATCCATCACCAAGAGACTAAAGATTTAGCCTTCCATGACTCCTATTGTGTAGCAATTATTATCCAAATATGATGCCATGAAGAAAAAAGAAAGAGGTGATGGATTAATAATGTAGAGATGTGAGATTCTGTGGAAAGGTGTAGAAAGATGAAAGATAAGTGTGTAAGTTGTGGAGAAGGTGTAAAGAGGATTCGAGTACTGCTTCTTAGCTTAATCAGGTCCAAAAACTAGCCTCCCTACTTCTGCAGCTTCCTATTCCTTTTATTCTCGCATGACCTAATACAAAATGCGCAGCTTCAGTGATTGTCTCTTTTAGTCACTACTAGATCCATGTTTTGGTCACCACCTGTAAACATAGAGAAACTTTTTAGAAGAAATGAGGTCGCGACCTTTGGACACTTTGGTGGCGACTAAAAAGCACAGAAGCATGATTTGATTTTCTTTCTCTTGTGATTTATTTTTTCTTGACGTTAGTCCTTGTTCTCCTCCAAAATACCTACAATTCAAAACTAAAGCTTACTTTAAAAATGCAAATTAGTGGAGAATAGTATTTATGTAGTTTGGAAGAGTTAATTTACCATTTTACCCTTTAATTAGCACATTGCCAAGCACAATCATGTATTACGACAAAAGCATAAATACAGACATAAAATGAATGGAAAAGTTGTAATAAGACCCTAAAATTGTCATAGAAACCATACACAATTAGTGTCTTATAAATTCCCCCACACTTGAACCTTTGTACTCTTGGACAAAGACATGAAGTACACCTAAGCTAAAGCTATTAAATATGAGGTAATAACATAACCAACAGTGAAACCTTAAGACAATTAATGCACCATCTTTTGGGAATACAAAAGTGATAATATGGGCAATGCCAAGTAATCAACTACTAACTGAAATATGTCATATCCTAAGTTTTAGGCCTAGAAGCCCAATATGTAGCCTAAAAGAGGTAGGCTACTAGGCCCTGTTAAGCAGAAGTCCTAGAAGTAAACATATGATGCTCAGGGATTATACTGCAAGTAAGTGAAAGTTCAGGGACTAGATTATAAATAGTAAAAGTCCCTGGGGGCATAATGGTCATTTTGAAGGAAAAGAGGAACTAAACTAAAAAGTCTAAAAGTTTCAAGGCCAAAAATGAAAGTAGATACAAGTTATGGGCCATTAAGTGTAATTATGAAAAGTTGAGGGACTAAAGTATATTTTCAAAAGTTCTAGGACACAAATGGTAATTATTGAAAGTTTAGCCAAAAAAGGCCCAAAAATGCCTAGAATCATATTAGTCTCAAATTTTCCCAGTAGATAGAGAAAATTATTCTAATCAGTTTGACGCAACACAGAATTTTGATGAGGTCCCAAAAAAATTATATTAATTCCTAAAGAAAGAAAAATTAATGCAGTATCCTTTAGACCTCAGAATTAGATGAAATTTGGCAGTAAATTCCTATAATTAATATGAGAATTTCTAATATGACAGAGCTTAAAAAGGAGTTATGTAGAATTTATAGTGGATTAAAACACCCGATAAATATGTTTTGGGGGAATTTCTCGGTAATTGAGCCCATGAAGATAGTGGGCATATAGAGGGCCCAAAATGGCACCTTATAGGTCCAATGATATTTTTATATAAGTATGTGGGCTAGGGCTAATAAAGACAGGGAAAAATGTAAAATTATGAAAATGCCACTAAAGGTATGCCACTGTGTTGTGTCATTAAGTTAGAGTTAGACGAATGGCATTTTGGTCATTTAATTAGGGTTAGACAATCAAGGAAGGTTAACTGGATAATTGACCAGGGTCAAAAAATACTCTGGTAAAGTATGAAAAGACAATAATGATCCTAGAATTATTAAAGAGGAACTAAGGGCATTTTGGTAATTTATTCATATTTCATGGAAATCGAGCCACCAGAGTGCTTGAGCTTGATTAGAGGCCAAGATAGCATTCCAAGGGTCCAAAAATGTGGCCCAATGATTATGCTAGGTTTAAGTGGCATTAAAGTAGTAGTTTAATACTTTTCCATAAAGTAAAGTTACCCTGTTAAAGATAGAATTGGAAAAAGTGATCAGATAAAGCTTTAGACTCATCTAGAACCATGAGGTGGCATAAAAAGTATCCTCATAGGACCCACAAGGTGCCACATAGCATGAGTCTAGGGAGAGAAGAAAAAGCTAAGGACACATGGCACGATCTCAGCCATTCATTCTAGGAAAAGACTCTGGAATTCTCTAGAAACGCTGAGTTAGCTGGTGAGGTGTCCCAAGGGCCCCACATAGACATGTGAGGTGTCCATGGATGATGTCATTTTTATGTGTCATCTAGGATGATGATGTCATCATGATGATACAGGCGAAGCTTCTTGAGAAAGCTAAGCGATCTGAGCCATTTATCATGATTCGATCTGAGCCATCCATTACACCTCCCTTTACCTATAAATACCCACCCCTTCCATTACATCTACTGCCAAGCAAAGAAAGTAAGAGAAAGAAGAGAGAAAAAGAGAAAGAGAGGAAGAAAGAAAGGAAGGAAAAAGGAGGAGTTCTAGTGGAGTTAGGAGCAATCTAAGGAGCTTAGGGACTTGGCAAGCTTAGGAATAAGATAAGTAATTTATTCTAGTCCCTACTCTAATAAAACAAAGGATTGTTCTTATGAATTTAATAGTGAGAATAGAGAAATATTTCTCTTGATAAGGTTAGTTGTGGATACAAAGAAAGTTAGGGGATTGTCATATTAAGGGTATTACCTCAAGTTAAGCATGAGTTAAGTATAGCTATATTGGATATGACAATAATGAAGATATTATTATGCTATGTATAGGCTCTGATCTATGAAAAGAAGGAACCTTAGAGAAAAGGCTAAGAGCTAGAGGAAAGGCTACACGTCAGGTAGTAAACTTACCTACTTGTATGCTTATATTGCTTGGATGTTTTATGTGATGTTTACTTACCTTGATGATATGAAGCATGTATGATTAAGTAATGCTCTATTTCTTTTTATACTATGACCATATGTTATAATTAAGGGACATGGAAGCATGTAAGTTATCATTATGTAAGCATGATCATTAAGTGCATATATAGTAACATCAAGCATATAGTTGCATACATTATATGGTTTCCGTTTGCTACTGAGATTTCCTCAGAAATCTCACCCCTTCCATATCAATCCAATCATAACAAGGCTTTTTGAGATAGAGGAGATGGAGATTGATGAAGAGAAGTTAAGAATTATTTAGCATGATTGATAGGTGATTGATATATGTATGTAATGTGGATTGCTAGAATTTGCCACTGTGAACAGTAGCTGGTGGATAGGCTTTAATATTTGAGCTATAATTAGAAATAGTAAATGATTGAATAAATGTATGATATTTTACCATTAAATATTATACATATTAAGCTTCGATTTGATATATAGAACGTATTATTTGGATGCCTACACATGGAGATATGATTTTTCAAATTTGGGACCAAAAACGCTGGAATCAGGGAAGGACGTTAGATAAATAGTAAAATTGAAGCATTGACCTACATTGACTTGGTCAAGGAGTGGTCAACGAGTTATTTTTTTCCTGAAAGATCATTAAGTTAGCTTCATGTAGAAATTTGAACTACTTTATTTTCACTTTTCTAGATTTAATTATCATTTTTTGAAGTCATATCACTTCTCTGAAATTTGCACAGTGAACAATACTCGGTAAAGTAAAATTCCATATTGTGTAATTTGACTTCAATGACCTTAAAAGTGGTTCCAGATACTACCGTTTGGTCCCTAAGACATAAGAAAATAAGGATGTTACAAAATCAACCTCAACTATATGAGCGCAATAGATTCTCTCTAAGGGTGTAAGTATTTGGCTCTGATGTCCTCTTATTGTTAGGGTTTTTTCACTCAGATTCAAAGTGGAAAACATCCTGCCAGATGTTTGTAATTAATCTAAATCTCATCAACTATACAACACTTAAGCAAAGAATCAAGAGGTCTTTTAAGGGTGAGATGATGGAGGCAGGCCACGTGGAATAGAATATGAATGGTAAAAAGTACCATATGCATGTGATGATGAATATATAGCATGAATTCATGTCTTTCGAGATGTATAAGTGGTAATTATGCTAATAGAAGTTGATAATAGTGCCTAGTTCATTTCTCTTTTCTTTTGTCTTCAATTTTTCTTGTACTATCTCTCTCCCTTTTTCTCGTTCTTTTTCTTTTGTTTTTAGTGCAATATGCTTTTTTTATTTGGCATTTTGTATATAAAAGATGTAGTATAATTTCACAATGATTTGATTTTGACATGAAAAAGAAGTTTATTTCAAAGAGGTACTCATGCATATGTAACTTTCTATGATGGAAAGAAGAAAAGTGATAGGCTCAAAGGGGATGACTATGGATATAATATGTGATAGGCTTGTGTCTGGGATAAAAGGGTTTAGAAATAAATGCCTCTATCATATTCAATAACATAAATGCGTAAGTAATTTTCAACTCAGAGCTAAGACAAGTTCTAGAGGATATAAACTAATTGAATAACCACTCAATATAGAAATTTAGGTCGAGAATCCTTCCAACTAAGGTTTTCATCTAAATTTCTCATAAGCTAAAGTCTCAAACAATGTTCATCATTCACTAGGTATTAAAACACTTATCATAATTAAAAACCATCTTGAATGACAGATTAAAAATTCTAAAGTAATCACTCATAATTATATAATGATTCCAAATCTAACAGTAAAAACTTATGTGTTTCCAATTCAGTTTCCATTTCCAAAAATTCAAGTATGGCAATAGTTTATATAAGCTATTTCATGCAAAAGGTTGAAAATAGGAAGGTAATGAATTATTTATAAAAATTTTAGTAGCTCAAAAGGAATCCTTCTATACAACATTGCACAAAGAAAAACGAAGGTAAATGGACGTTTTCGTGTCAGGTCATGACTGAAAGCAGTGAAGGTCACCACCAAATTTCATGGTGGGTGCTTTCTCTGGATGTACAACATATAGTCGTGACTTTGAAAGAGTTTGGTCACGACACAAATACACAGAGAGATATTGTCGTGACCTAATGCACTCGTGTCGTGACTAATTTTCACAGAGAGGATATTAAGTCTAAAATTATATTTTTGGTCATGACCACAAAACACATAGGTCACAACTAAACACTATAGAGACTACCACTTAATGCTTTTCAAAGCCCAAAACATCTTTTACACTAAAGCCTTTTTAGCTAACTGTAAAACATTTTAAAGTGGGGATCCAATTTTCAGCAATTCATCACACATTAAGATCTAAAACAAAATTTTTGTAATAAAAGATTGGATTAATCGAAGAATTTTGCATTAATTAGTACAGAAACAATAACATCTCCCCATACTTAAACTTGACAGTGTCCTCACTGTCAACGGAATATAGAAAAGTGAGATTTTGACAATAGAAATAGATTTTGACAATGAAGCTTGCAGTCACAGTCACAGCAATAGAAAAGTGAGATTTAGTCCCAGCACAGCAATCAAACACATTACTCAATGCAATTTTGACAATGAAGTTCGCAGTCACATTCAAATCATACATGGAAATACAAGTAAAGCAAAGAGGACATGATTGGTAAGCTAAAATCATTCATGTGAGTGTGTAAGCATCTCAAATAACTATCAATGAGTTCATGAGACACGAACAATAATGGAGTGTTAAGCAAAATAGAAATAAACAGAAATAAACTGAAGATAAATACTATCCTACTGAATTATCAAACAAAAAAATTAACTACTACTTCTACTGGTTCATCCCTTTCCAATTATCAAACTAACATGTCAAGCATACACCATATTAGGTAAATTTATAAAAGGTAAGAGGTAGGAAAGGGACAACCTGACCTCAAGGAGGGGTGGGAACTCATAAGACTTTGAGAGATGGCAGTGTGATTGAAAAGTCTCCCCTATTGCCTTCTCTCTCCATTTTAGCATCCCAAGATCATGCACTCTAACTATATCATAAAGTCCATCCAAGCTTGTCTTGAATTTTCTCCCTTTAAACTTGAATTTTCCCAACTGTGGTTGCTATGTAGAAGTAGCAAACTTGTGTAGTGTTCCCTTCACATCCTTTGTATATTTCTTGAAATTGCTCTTATCGAGCTTGTTTAGATTTTCTATCTTGCTGCCTACTTTCTCAGATGTTGCACCAAGATGAGGTTGGTCTACAACTGTAACTTAGTTAAGATCACTCTCTTTCATACCTGTGTCATTAGTATAGATTAAATTATTTAAGAATCGTAAGGTATGAGAGGTAATTTTGGAATGTGAGTGAGGAGAACTAGAGTAAGAACATATCAGCCCTTTAACTAAAGTAGTAGAGTGTTGAACTGAAGTAATCTGAGATTCACTGGCTATGCCTGCCATTCCTGGTTGTGACCTATTAGGTTCATAGTCAACTTCTAGTTGCGACTCAAACTGATAGTGAGTATCTCTGAAATTTATGGTCGTGACGTCATGGTCTTTCAGTCGCGACTGAAAGTCTTGACATTTTTGTGTTGTGACCATACTGACATCTTGTTATGGCTCTGCTTCACAAAGAGTTTTAGTTGATCTTCTAGTCGTGACATTTTCATCCATAGGTCGCGACACACGATCTCAGGAGTTTTTAGTCATGACATTATCATTCTCAGGTCATGACTCATTTTCACAGTGTCCCTGCCTCAGCAAATTGATGTTTAGTCGTGACTTGGGATCACATATGCTCGACCCTACTTCATTTATTCTACTTGTGACTCCCAAATTATCTTGTGACCTTATAAAATCACTCACAAACTCCTTCCCAAAAGCATTATCACTGGCAATTGATGAAATAGAATCGAGATTTGGTGACAATGAGAAATTTATAGAAGGCGTAAGCATGCTATAATTATCAAAACAATTAGCACATGATGCATTACCTTCACAAGAGCAGGCAAAAGAATAAACAGAAGAAAGATATTCAAAAGAATCATCATAAGCACACAAAGATGAATCCGAATCTACATGCTTCTAAGATGCTTCATGGGACTTATTGGAATTATGCAATGTAAAATCATACCCATAATGTAAACTCAGTTCATGCTCATCTCTAATCTCTTCAATAGCATAATCACTAGCATTCAAACCAGCACAAGCAGAATTATCAAAAGGATATTTCATTGCTTCATTCATATTGAAAGTCCCCACATGTCCTCCAACTTCTATTCTAATGGAACTATACTTCATACTAATGATTGTCTTAGAAGTTTGGAGAAAATGTCTACCTAAGATCAAAGTGCTCTTGCCATATCCCAATTTTTAGGCCTAAAAGCCTAATATGTAGCCTGAAAAAGGTATGCTACAAGGCCCTATTGAGCAGAAGTCCCAGAAGTATACAAATAATATTTAGGGACTAAACTGTAAATACTAAGAGTTCAGGGACTAAATCGTAAATAGTGAAAGTCCCTGGGGCATTTTGGTAATTTACTAAGGGTGTTTCTTGGGAATCGAGCCACCAGAGTTCTTGGGTTTGGTTAGAACCCAAGATAACAATCCAAGGGTCCAGAAACGTGTCCCAATAATTATGGGGGCTTAAGTGACATTAAAATAGTATTTTAGTAAATTTTCAATAAAGTAAAGTTACCCGGTTAAGGATAGAACTGGGAAAAGTGATCAGATAAAGCTTTAAACCATGAGGTGGTATGACAGGTGTCCTCATGGGACCCACAAGGTGCCACATGGCATGATTACAGGAAAAGAAGATAAGTTAAGGACACATGTCATGATTCTAGGAAAAAGGAGAAAAAGCTAAAGGACACGTGGCATAATCTCAGCCGTTTATTCCGGAAAAAGACTCTGGAATTCTCTGGAAAGGCTAAGTCAGCTGGTGAGGTGCCCCAAGGACCCCACCATTATGCCACCTTACATGTGAGGTGTCCCATGGATGATGTCATGTTGGTGAGTTATGGAGGAAGGTGATGTCATCGTGATGATGTAGGCGAAGCTTCTTAAGGAAGCTAAGCAATCTGAACCATTCATCGCGATTCAATCTGGACCATCCATTCCACCTTCTCTAAACTATAAATAGACCCTTCCCCCTCACTTCATACCCATGCCCAAGAGCAAGAAAAGCAAGAGAAAGAAGAGAGAAAGAAAGGAAGGAAGAAAAAGAAAGAAGGAGTTCTGGTGGAGCTAGGAGCAGTCTAAAGAGCTTAGGGACTTGGTAGAGCTTAGAATAGAGAAATATATCTCTTGATAAGGTTAGCCATAGATAGAAAGAAAGTTAGAGGATTGTCAGATTAAGGATATTACCCTAAGTTAAGCATAAGTTAAGTAGAGCTATACTAGATAATAATAAAGATATTATTATGCTATGTATAGGCTCTGACCTATGAAAAGAAGGAATCTTAGAGCAAAGGCTAAAAGCGAGAGGAAGGCTATATGTCAGGTAGTAAACTTATCCTAAACCTGTATGCATTGAATATTATGCTTGGTTGTGCTATGGCTTAGTTGAATTGTGTTGCATATGTGCTTATATTTGAAGCTTTGTTTTTATGATTACTTTGGCCAATTGTATTTCATATGTAACATGGAAGCATGCACATTACACAATGTTAACACTTTCACAATAAAGCACCAATATTTACATTAATGCATGCATTATTTAGTACCGTTTGCTACTAAGATTTTCCCAGAAATCTCATCCCCTTCCATGTAATCCCAATCCCAAAGGTATGTTAGAAGAGGATTAAAGAAGCATGGAGAGAATCTAGGGATTAGATAGTACAAATGTTATGTAAAGTTGGGACCAAAATGCTGAAATCAGGGAAAAAAGTAGGATGAATAGTAAAATTCAGACGTTTACTGACATTGACTGAGTCAAGGCATGGTCAATGAGTTATTTTTTCCTAAAAGATCATTAATTTAGATTCATGTAGCAATTTGAACCACTTCATTTAGATTTTTCTATAATTAGTTATGATTTTTTGAATTCAGGTCACTCCTCTGGAATTTACACAGTGAATAGTACTCAAGAGAGTAAAATTCTAGATTATGTAACTTGACTTCAATGACCTTAGAAGTGGTTATAGATGCTACCATTTGGTCCTTAAGACATAAGAAAATTAGGAGGTTATATCTCTCGTTCACTAGCTCACTGGACATGTCCATAACATAAAAATCAACTGGGAACACTCAGTCCTTCACCTGTACTAGAATATCCTCTAGAACTCCCTTCGGATACCTAATTGATCTATCAGCTAATTAGAGCACTACAATTGTGTCTCTAAGTTTTTCAATACCTAAAGCTAAGTATACTGACCAAGGCATTATATTAATTGTAGCGTCTAGATCTAATAATGCTCCCTTGACATGAACCTGTCCTATAGTGCATAGGATTGTGTAGGATCATGGGTCCTGGCACTTAACCAGCAATTCAGTCTTAAAAAGTGATGAAACATTAGCACTCACTTGAATTCTCTCAATAAGCCTAAACTTCTTCTTATCAGCACATAATTCTTTTAAAAATTTAGCATATTTAGGGTTTCTCTTGAGGAATTCAACCATAGGAGAAATATTTATTTCTAACTTATTGAAGAGATTGAAAGCATCTGTTACAATTTGAGAATCAAGATTTTTCTTTCTAGCAAAATAAGATTTAGGAAAGGGGAGATATTTTATACTTACCTCCTTACCTGTATGCTTAGAGGCTCCTTGCTTGCTCGACTCTGCCTTCTCCTCAATTTGCTTTCCCTTGTATGCTAGACTTGGCATTATCACCTCCTCTTCTTGCTTTTAGGTTGCCTTCTTGAGCATAAGCTGTTGTTCTTTAATACTTTCTTATTTTCCAGTCTTTATCTATGACATTAATGAATTTTCAACTTCAAGATCTTCCATATCCTCCTGTATTGTATCATCTTCCTTAAAATGCAATTTTCTTCCACTTTTGAGTGATATGGCATTCAAACCCTTCATATTAATGATAGTATTCGAAGGATGCTGCCACTACTCTTTGTTTAGATGTCACTCGCTGTATTATAGACTTGATTTAAATGACTTGTAATATATGCATTCTTGAAACTTAACTCCTCAAGTTTCATGTACACATCAGCATTATCCTTCTACATACTTTGAAGGATTAAAGCTGTGGAGGTGAATTGACCGTCATTCTCTTTCAGCTTGTTATCTATATTGGCATATTGTTCATCTGCACAGCCATACTCTTCAATAACTGAGAAGTCTCATCTGGTCTTGACTCCACTATGACATTAGGGTGAGTTAGAACTATAGACCTTGCATTATTTTGGTAGTTCCTTGAGGAAGCACCACCTTCTTGAAATTGGTTTGGCCTATTTTCCCCACTCCCATACCTAAAATTTGGGTGGTCTCTCCAACCAGGGTTGTATGTGTTGGAGTATGGGTCTCTCTTCTAGTATTGATTGTCTCTCCCTTGATACATTGTTGCCACTTCTTTATATTGTCTATCACATGTACTGGTAGCATGTATCATTGAACCGCATGATTCACATCCTGTAACTAGTGCTTGTGAGGTTCCCACTGCATGAACTTGCTTTGTGGAATGCAGCTCTCTTTCAATTATATTCATCCTCTTTTCCATTTGGTTTCCTAAAGTTAATATTTTTGCTAAGATCTCATTTGAATTACCCGAAGATGATGAGGGTATTCTCCTTGGATCCCTAGTTTGATGGTCTTTATTAGCCATTTTCTGGAATAAATCCCAACTTGCTTGTGGAGTCTTATCTCTCAAAGAGCCTTTTGCTGCTACAAGCAACGACAACTGATTGTGAGGGAGTAAACCGTCAAAGAAAATGTCTACTAGATCATCCTTTATCATATTGTCATGCAGATAACGAGCCAACAAATTGATAAATCTTGTCCAATATTCATGTAACGACTCTCCATCCTGTTATAGAATGTTTGTAATCTCCTTCTTCATCCGAGTTGTCTTTGAGGCGGGGAAGAATTATTCTAGATATGTTGACTTCAACAGATCCCATGTAAGAGTTGAGAAATGAGTTGACAGATTGTATAACCACTCCTTAGCCTTCCCTTCCAAAGTGAAATGGAAATACCTCCTTAAAACATCATCCAATGGTCATTGGAGGCTTCATCGAAGAGTAGATCATATGCATGGTTTGTAAGTGCCGATATGGACATTCTCCTGCAAAACCATGAAATTTAGGTAAGGCTACAATCAAAGCTCCTTTAATTTCAAAATTAGCCTCTTTAGTGTAAAAGCCATAAGGATCATAATTCACATGCGAATGATTTATTTCCCTCACACTTCTATTATCTTCAACGTTCACTGGTATTTCATTTTCTCCTTGCCTATTATGACCATTATGTCCATTAGGATTAATATCAGCATATTAGAAATTTCTAATGGAATCTCTGAATTGAGTTCAATTTCATATCCCTAAGCGCTAGAGGGTGAACTAGACTCTATTGATCTTGCCTCTTCTCTAAATTCTCTCCTTAGTTTTCCTAAGTCATCTCTCAACTTCAGGTTTAAAAGGCACTAATGGTTTAGTTCTTCTATGCATACAACACAGGAACAATGAAGAATAACCAGGCAAGCAATCAAATTCAAACACAAAAGTTTCACAGTAGAAAAGTTTACTACTTGTGACTAAAATGTGTTGTGGTCACAACCAAATATCATAGAGAGAAAAGATCATGACTTAGCGTGCAATTTAAATCAAATGATGTAGATGCCCTCAAATGATCATCGATTGATAACCATAGATTTCAAGCAATCGAATTAGTTAACAATGATCGTTGATAAAAACCAAATTATCCAAAAATTGAAACTGAAATATTCATATTAAACCAACATCCAAATCATCCAAATTCAAGTACAAAACTTAATATCACAATAATCGATCGATATCCAATCCTTACTCATAAAATCAAAACCCTAGATCTAGGAATTAAAAAAACATAAGAAATGTGATACTAAAATAGAAAACTCCCCATGTGCACTACAGTCCATGAGCTCAACATATGTTATCCATCACCAAGAGACTAAAGATTTCGCCTCTCATGACTCCTATTGTACCGCAATCACTGTCCATATATGATGCCATGAAGAAAGCAGAAAGAGGTGATGGATTAATCATGTAGAGATGTGAGATTCTGTAGAAAGGTGCAGAAAGATAGAAGATGAGTGTGTAGGTAATGGAGAAGGTGTAGACGGGATTCGACTACTACTTCTTAGCCTAATAAGGTTGTCATATCATGATTTTTCCCTATCCATATAATACTGATAGTGGAAAGAGGTTTGGAAAGGATTATGACAATGATTAGGAGAAATAATAAAGGTTAATTGAGTCTGGACAAAGGAGAGGGACCTAAACGCAAAGTGGAAAAGATTAGAGGCCAAAAGTTAAAATATAAACAAAAGTTAGGCCAAAAGTGGTAATTTCTAAAAGATTAGGGACCTAAATGTAAATATGCAAAAAGTCAAGACCTAAATGTAATTATGAGAAAGTTGAACCGAAAAAGGCTAAAAAATGCCCAGAATCATATTAGACTCAAATTTTACTAGTAGATAGACAAAGTTATTCCAGTCAATTTAAGGAGTCACAGAATTTTGATTTGAGGTCCCGATTAATTGATATAAATTTCTGAAATCAGAAGGAATTATTGCAGTATTTTTCATATCTCAGAATCAGATGAAACCTTACAGTAAATTCTTATATTTAATATATGAATTTATAAAACTGACAGAGTCAGAAAAGGAATCCTGTAGAATTCATATGGAATTTTACGGTGAAATAAAATACCCGATAAATAGGATCGGGAGAGTTGTCTTGGGATTTATGCCGTAAAGGGCATAAAGGCAATGAGCCCAAACTAAGGCCCAAATGGGGCCATAGTAGGCCTAATATGGTGACTGGACAGTTAAGTGGGCCAGGGTCTAGAGCAGTCCAAGAAAAGTGTGAAATTACGTAAATGCCCATAGATACCCATATTATACCAGTGTTAGATGGAGGGCATTTTGGTCACTCTGGATAGGCCAAAAACATGTAAGATGGTATAAAGATGATTAGTTAGAGCCAGTATATGCTCTAAGGTAGTGTAAAGAGGGGTGAAATGATAATTATGCCCTTAGGGTTAATATAGTGCAAGAAAGGACACCAAGGGTATTTTGGTCATTTCTTAATGGATAGATGGCAGATAAATACTCATTCTAACAATTTCAATGGTATGAGAAACCTAGACATTGATTTCTAGGATAGAATACATATCCTGGAATATTATAAAAATTAGGAACAAAAAACAATCTGGTTTTTGTGAAACTGCTCCGATCGGTTCCAAACTGGACTGGAATTTTGCCTATGAGTATATTTTACTTTTTCCAGCCAAACATGGCCCTAATGATGTCATGCATGACGAAAATACTAAGGCTTCTAGGGCAAGATTGGTTCAAGAATGAATATGGACTACAAGATCAAATAGTAACCAAATCAATCTTGGCCATCCATTCTCACCCAACTTTTTCTATAAATACCCCTCATTTCAGCATGAATTAGGCAGCCTTGGGAACCATTCAACCAAGAAGGAAGCACACAACTTGGAGAAATAAGCAAGGTAATCATCTCCCTTGATCTTGAGCTTTATTCTAGCAAGTTAGCTCTTGATTTTAAGGGGGTTTTGTATCCTATTACCTTGTGGTTGCTGCTATAGGTGCTGTCCAAATATGGTTATAATATGAGTTTTATGTTATGGATAGTTTACATAAGCTTAACCAAGCTAGAATCAAGTGGTTTAAGCTTGGGAATTCAAATATGCAAGTAAATGGAAGTTTGTGTTCATGGCTGCTACTGTATGTGTCACTATTCATATGTTGGAATTTTATGATTTTGATGCTTCCAATGAGTTTAAAATGGAAAATTGTGTGGGGATAAAGTAGGAGAACAAGTATTGGAAGCATTGGAATCAAAATGAGAATGTTTGGAAAATCAAGGATTCAAGGGTGTGTTTGAGTCCTGTACAACAGCTTGTACCATGATTTAATTTTAGAAATTCTATCTTCATAGTTGGATTCTACATGAAAAATTATGTGGAAATGAACTATGAGAATTTATTTTGGAAAGATGGAAGTAAGAAACATAAAATAGAGAAAGAATGGAAACTAGTGAAAATCTAGTATTGGTTTTGTGTTCAAGTTGAGTTATAACTTGATATTACTTTGTAACGGCTAGGTTTTGACATTTGTGAAGGAAGGAAATCATCTCAAGAAGGCTTTGACAAGGATAGCTAAGAGGTAGCAAGAATACCTAACTATAACTCATGTTTGTTTAATTGTTTGCTTGCTTGTTGATTATGGTGTTTGGTTGAGCTTGATATTATGTCATCATATTTATGATGAAGTGTGAATGATTGCAACTCCTTGCAAGTTATGTCATGACAATATGCATGTTAGAGTTTGCTTATGTACCATTATGAAGTAGCTCCCATCTCATGATAACATGTTAAGCATCCAATTATTCATACATGATATTATGGTTTATGTAACTTTCTATTGGGATTTCCATAAAATCTCATTCCTTCCATATGCATAACCATATTTTAGGTGCTGGGATTTCTCAAGGAAAAAGGGTAATCATGGATGGTTAGACATGTATAATCAGTCAAATAAGTTGCTTGACATTATGGAAGCATATGCTGGAATGTATATTGAATGTTCATGTGATGGTGTTCTGAGGCTGTGACCTTTTGACGATATTTATAGTACCTTAATCAAAGAGTTTGAACTTGAAATTTGACATGATTATAGTTAAGATACAGAGTTTAAAAGAACACCAAGAATGCCTCAATTGATTAAGAAATCGATTTGTTATGTTTTTTGTAAGTTGGAGTTAAGATCTGGAAATGAGATAAAACAAGCAATTAGAGGCAGTGAGGTTTCAACGTGAATTTCATATGGCCAATGAACGAGTTTTTCCGTGACATTTTGTAGGCTTAAATAGGAAGCCTAGATATTTAAATTCATAGGTAACATATTTTATTTGGACAATTAACCAAAGAGAAATGAATTTTTGAAGTTATGCCAAGAAACTGGAACTTTCAGTTTTTACCAAATGAACAGTGATTTTTAATGAATAAATTGTTTTCATTTGGCCAAGAAAACCTCAGTTTTATATTTTTCCTTCAAATTTCAATGAAATATCTTTCATTAGAAATTGGAAACACTTCATTTCAATTTTTCTAGAATTAATTATAATTTTTTAAAGATGAGTACATGTTCTAAGATCACCAAATGAACAGTAGCATGAACAGTACCCGAGAGACCAACTTTTGGAAATACATCTTTTTAATGTTAAAGGTTATGTAATTGATCCAAATGGGTTCCAATTGAGTATAACTGAGGTTGAAATTAAGGATGTGACAAAGGTCCAAAAACTAGCCTCCCTACGTCTGCAACTTCCTCTTCCTTTTATTCCCACATGACCTAATCCAAAAAGCGCAGCTTCCGCAATTGTCTCTTTTAGTCGCGACCAGATCCATGTTTTGGTCGTGACCTGTAAACACAGAGAAACTTCCCTGAAGAAATTAGGTTGCGAGTTTTGGACACTTTGGTCGTGACTAAAAAGAACATAAGCATGATCTGATTTTCTTTGTCTTGTGATTTCTTTTCTACTCACGTTAGTTCTTGGTTCTCCTCCAAAATACCTACAATTCAAAACCAAAGCTCACTATAAAAGTCCAAATCAATGGAGAATAGTGTTTATGCAGTTTGGAAGAATTAATTTACCATTTTACCCTTTAATTAGCATATTGCCAAGCACAATCATGTATTACCACAAAAGCACAAATATAGGCATAAAATGAATGGTAAAGTTGTACTAAGACCCTAAAAATGTCATAGAAACCATACACAATTTGTGTCTTATCAGTATGCCTCCATATAACATATGAAGCACAGTCAAAGTAATAATAGAAATAGAGCTTCAATTATATACACATATGCAACACAATTCAACATAGCCATGCACAACCAAGCATCCCATATAATTTTTCATTTTAAAACCATTGGAAACATCAAGATCATGAAATTCCAATCACTGTTCATACATGTGAATAGTAATAGATAAGACTTCAAAAATGTATCTTTCAATTCCAATGCTTCAAAGGTTTCAAACCTATCCAATCCTACATAAAATCATCATATAAATTCAATAGAAGTATTAGATCATTGAAATTCTATCTCGATTTATCGAAAGCAGTGCAGGACAAAAGGGATCACCATAACAAAGTCAAGAATATCAATTTAACTCAATAATCAATCATCAAACTAGCTCATCTAAGTGTAAATTGCATAATTCTATCTTGCTTTTCTTCCTTCTTTTTTTCTATTCAGATTTTGACAGCAAGGTTACCAAGAGAATATCTCACTTTTCTCCAATTAAAACATAGTTTTTATCCTTCAAAAACTCATACAAATAAAATAGAAAGGATTGCATACCTTATGCTTTAACTACCTTGATCTGTAAGTTCCCTGAATTGCCTTTTGTCTTGGCTTGAGTTTCCATTTGGCCATGGTTTCCCCAAGGTCAAGAGGCCACAATTTTGAGCTTATGGGAGGGGCTATTTACTGTTGTATCCTTATTTTCAACATTAATTATACTCAATTGGAAGACATTAGAACCAATTACATATTCCTTTGCTTTACAAACACGCATTTTCAAAAGATTTCTTCTTAGGGTACTGTTCATGGGTACTGTTCATTTGGTAATCCATAACACATACCTAACTTTGAAAATTCATAATTAAATATAGAAAAATTAGAATGGGGTGGTTCTAATTTTTAATGATAGCTCTTTCATTTAAATTTGAATGAAAAATGTAAAACTGAGGTTTCATTGTCCAAATGAAATCAATTTATTCGTTGAAAAATACTGTTCATTTGATAAATATGTAAGTCCCAATTTCTTTGCCTTAATTTCAAAAATTTATTTCTCTTTGGTTACTTGTCCAAACAAAATGTGTTACCTATGGATTTAAAGCTCCAAACGTGTTCTTTAGTACCATAAAAGTTCATAGAGAAATTCCTTTGTATACTATATAAAATTAGCGGTTGAACATCACTACCCTCAGTTGCTCACTTTATCTCAATTTCAGATTTTATCTCCAACTTAGAAAAATCATAGTAAATCGAAAACTTAAACAATTGAGACATTCTTGGTGTCCATTTAAAGCTTTGTATCTTAGCTATTTTCATGCCAAATTTCAAGTCCAAATTCGTTGTGTAAGTCATCACAATTATCATTATAAAGATATTGCCTCATATTACAAACACACTATATCATGCTAGGTATGCCATCAAGTCATCTCATAGTGCCAAGTGATCAACATAATTTATTGCACAAGTTTAACCATCTATATTTACCCTTTTCCCTTGAGATGTTCCAGCACCTATAACATGGTTATGTATATGGAAAGAATGAGATTTCATGGAAATCTCAATAGCAAGTCATACAAACTATAATATCATGCATGATTAATTAGATGCTTAATATGTTATCATGAGATGGGAGCTAATTCATAATAATACATAAGCAAACTCTAACATGCATATTGTTATGACATTAGTTGCAAGGAGTTGTAATCATTCATATTTCATTATCATCATGATGGCATAATCTTAGGCTCAACCAAACATCATAACTAACAAGCAAGCATACAATCAAACAAACATGAAATTATAGTTAGGTATTCTTGTTACCTCTTAAGATATCCCTGTCATGCTCTTCTTGAAATGGTCTTCTTCCCACACAAATGTCAAAACCTATCCATTATAAAGTAACATCAAGTTACAACTCAACTTGAAAACAATTCCAAGACTAGGTTTCCACTAACTTCATTCTTTTTCCATTTTATGTTCCATACTTCCATCTTTCTAAAATAAATTCTCATGGTTCATTTCCACACAGTTTTTCATGTAGAATCCAAATATGAAACCAGAATTTTCAAAATCAAAACACATCCTTGGCTGCCTTATAGAACCGTAAAGCAGCAACTATTTTCCAAAAATTCACATTTTGATTCCAATGCTTCCAATACTTGTTTCTCTACTTTATCCCCACACAATTTTCTATTTTAAATTCATTGGAAGCATCAAAATCATGAAATTCCAACATATGAACAGCTATGCATACAGTGGTAGCTAAGAACACAAAACCCTAACTATATGCATACTTGAATTTTCAAGCATATACCACTTGATTCTAGCTTGTTTAAGCTTATCTAAACTATCCATAACATAACACTCATATTCTTATCACATATGGGTAGCACTTATAGAAGCACTATCAAGGTAAATATGTCACAAAAACTTCTTAAAACCAAGAGCCAACTTGCTAGATTAAAGTCCAAGAACCAAGGAACTAGTTACCTTACTTGTTGCTCCAAGTTGTATGCTTTTTTCTTCCTTCAAAGAAAATTTTGGCAAAGTTTCCATAAAGTGCTCAAGATGCTGACCCAAGTTTGATTCGGTGGGGTATTTGTAGGCAAAATTGGATGGAAATGGAAGGCCAAGATTAGTTTGGTTACTATTTAATCTAATGGTCCATAACTTACCTTCCACCAAGCTTGCCCTAAAATCCTTCTAATGATGCCATGCATGACCTCATTTAGGGCTATGTTTGGCTGAATAAAAGTAGAAATACTTATAGGAAAAATTCCAGTCCAGTATGATACCGATCTGAGCAGTTTCACAAAAATCAGACTGTTTTATGTTCCTAATTTTTATAATATGCCAGAACATATATTCTATTATAAAAACTAGTATCTAGGTTTTTCCTATCATTGACATTGTTAGACTGAGTATTTATCTGTCAACATCCCTTGAAAAATGACCAAAATATCCTTATTGCATTTCTTGCATTATATTAACCCTAAGGGCATAATTGTCATTTCACACCTCTTTATACTTTATCAGAGTATATAATGGCTCTAATTAATTCCCTTGTACTTGTTTGGACATTTTTGACCTATCTAGAATAACCAAAATGCCCTCCATCTATCTCTGGTACAATCTGGTTATATAAGGATATTTTCATAATTTCACACTTTTTTAGGATTACTCTAGACTCTGGCCTACTTAATTGTCCAACCACCTCACTAGGCCTCTGAGATGCCATTTTAGGCCTTGATATGGATCCATTACCTATATGTCATAAATCCCAAGAAACCTCTCACGAAGGTATTTATCTGGTATTTTATTACATTGCAAATTCCCTTAAACATTATACAGGATTCCTTTTCTGACTCTGTCAATTTTATAAATTCTCATATTAAATATAGAAATTTATTGTAAAGTTTCATCTGATTCTAAGGTCTAAAAAAAACTGTAATAATTTTCTCTGACTTTAGGAATTCATATTAATTAATCGGGAGCTCAAATCAAAAATCTGTGTTTTGTTAAACTGAACAGAATAATTTTCTCTATTTACTGGTAAAATTTGGGACTAAAGTGTTTTTGGGCAATTTTTGGCCTTTTTGGGCTCAACTTTCTTATAATTACATTTTTACCCCTGAACTTTTGATAAATTACATTTAAGTCCCTAAACTTTTAGTAATTACACCTTTTAGCCCAACTTTTATCTCTACATTTAGGTCCTTGAACTTTCCTTAGTTACCAGTCCCTCTCTTTCCTTCCTCAATCTGATACAGTTTACCTTAAGAATCTCGTGTTGATTACATATAAACTGTACATATATATCAGATAAGAAAATTGGAGATATGAATTTATAGCCAAAACTTTGGTACATTGGGACAAAAAATCCTTCCTTCAACTAATTATTACAACTCCTTAATCTTAAATTTTATTAGTTGTTTTTTTTCTTAATTATCCTTAATCTTCATTAACTGAATTCTTATATTATTTTGTTATAATCCAACATGTGATAAAACTCTTCCTTTCTTGTTTGGCTTCGAAGTGGCATTTTTGCACATGGTATGGGTCCCACCAATAACACCTCACATGCCACCTTGTGCGTCTCTTGGTTTTCCTTGATTTCTTTCTTTAAACGTTTATAAAATATCCTAAAAAATTCATTTGGTCACATGATACATTCTTTGATATCTTGGGATCTCACTTGAGGCCACTTTGGGCTGGTTTAGGCCCAAACTATTAGTTTGGTAAACATCCCAAGGCATTTCTCTTACCAAGTACCTTAAATTATCCTATTTGTTTTGATAAATTCTATAAAATTCTTTTAAGGATTTTGACATTTTTAAAAATTTATTTTAATATAAAATGAATTTCTTGTAAAGTCTCATAATTTTCTGAGACTAGAAGTCTCGATAATAATTATATACATTTCTTCTAAATTCTTTATCGGTGTCTTTTTCATTGTAAATTCCATAATTAATTCTACATTACCCTTTTTTACTTCTGTTAGCTTCATAAATTCTTATATTAATTATAAGAATTTACTATAAAATTTTATTTGATTATGAGGTCAAGAAGATACTTTACTAATCTCCAAACTTTGAAAATCAATATCAATTTATCGAGACCTTAAATAAAAATTCTAAGACATATACCTGGCACAATTTTCATTATCTATTTATTGGTAAAATTTGAGGCCAAAATATTTTTGGGCAATTTTGGGGCTTTTCTGCTCAACTTTCTATAATTACCATTTTGCCCTTCAACTTCTTAAAAATTACACTTTAGTCCTCAACTTTTCATAATTACACTTAATGGCCTAAAGCTTATGTCTACTTCTATTTTGTACCATAGAACTTTTAGAATTTTTACTTTAGTCCCTCTTCTTTATACCTTTGTATACTCATTATCTTTACTTTTGTTTATCGTCAAATCCCTTCTAAATCTCTATCCTCTACCATTATTATACAGATAGGAAAAAATTGGGATGTGACACTAGGGTTTTAATGATAAGTAAGTGACACTACTGGATACCATGGTTGGGACTCTGGGTCTGGGCAAACCTAATCTAAGAAAACATTATTGTCTAAAATAAACTTCTATGGACATAACAGTTCTGTGTATGGAATACCATATTCATCTACAGGCTGCAGAAGGGATACTATAATCTAGATGATGGTAAATACTTGACTGAGCATTGTTAGGAGAAACTACAAAAATAGGTACCATATCTACTAGCTCTCCAAATTGCATGTCTAAGCCTTTAGAAGATTTCCTTGATCCTTTTAGTACTGACTACCCAGTATAGGAGGATTCATCCTCTGACGAGGAATCCTAAAGGTTTAAGTCTTCCTCATCATTTACATGCGAAGTATCCTCACATACTTCTTGAGAAAGGGAATCACCTTGGTTTATTGAGGGTATAGAGTTCTGCTTACGAATAACCATTATATATTCTTACAAAACTAACTTGAATGAATAATTAACTTGTCTAAGATAGGTAAACTAACTAAATCAGAGCAATTTCTAGCCTAAACTTGGGTCATACCCTCTTGCTCTGATACCAAAATGTAATAGCTTATTTTTTTGACTTCTTAGGAATCAAATAGTAGTATTTGGAACTACTTATAAGGTTAATGAAGTCTAATTGCACAAATTAGAATTTATGTCTATGAGTTACTGTTCATTTGATAAAATTCTAGATAGGCGACTCAACTTCAGAAATTCATAATTACTTATAAAAAATCAAAATAAAGTAGTTCAAGTTGCTATTCAAAGATAACTTAATTGTATATAAAGAAAAAATATGAATATAACTAAACCTTGTACCAATTAATACAGTATTAGAGTGGAAAATCACTATTCATTTAGTCAGTTTTTTAGTTTTCCAAATTTGGTCCTCTCACTTTGGAAAATTATTTATTCACATAGAGCTGTCCAAATAAGGCAAGCTATATATCAAAATGAAGCTTAACATGTCTACTATTATCATACAAAGTTTGATACATTTATTCGGGCATTAAATATTTTTCCTAAGTCTCAACAAAATGTCTACAAAATTGCGCGTTGACATCATTACATATTACATGGCTTTAAAATAGTCACATATACAATAAGCCATTTATACTTCATAACATCCTCATTAAGATTCATTGCTTCCATGAGAGGGTCCTGCTATGATTTTTGTATAATGGAAAGGGGTAAGATTTCTAGAAAAATCTCAGTAGAAAACATAACTAAATAATGTATGCAACTCAATATGTGATGTTAATATATGTGCACTTAATGATCATACTTGCATAATGATGACTTTATATACTTATATGTTCATTAATTATAACAAATAACCATAGCATAAAAAGAAATAGAGCATAATTCAATTATACATCTTTCTCATAATTAAAGTAATGATCACATAAAACATATAAGTAAGCAAAGCATACAAGTTAAGTAAGTTTACTACATTGGAATATCTCTCCTTTAACCTTTTTTTTCTTTGCCTTTTTGTATCTTCTTTCAAAAATATCAAAGCCTAATCATAATACAATAATACACTTGTTTCAATCCATCCTAATTCAGTTTATACACAGTTCAATAACTTCAGTTTTATTCTTTGAAACTGATAAACCCTTAACTTTCTTTATTTATGGCTAATTGCCTTATCCTTTGAATTAATTTGTACATTGACTATATTCCACACAATTTTACCAAAGGAATCCAAATATAAACTTAGAATTGTAAAATTCCAATGTCTCCTTCCATTTAGGATAGAAACAAAAATAGTGCATATAATTTTTCAAAAAATCCACTTTTGATTCTAATACTTCCAACTCTTATTTCTTAGTTCAACCCTACACAATTTTGCCTTCTAGATTCAATGTAAGAATAAAAATCATCAAAAATAATCTCCCATGTTTAGTTCTATCTTAGCTTGAAAGGTTGTACAAAATGGGATTTCAAGGATTACACAATTAATTCAAGCAATAACCAACAATCTAAGCTTATCTAGGTTAGTATTTCATGGTTTTAACTTGATTTTCTGCTTCCCCTTTTATTCTAGGGTTTTAGCTAGCAGTATACTTTGGATATTAATCTAAAATCCAACCATTAAATCTCTAGTTTTAACTCTTAAATTAAAGTAAAATAAGCTAGGATAAATTACTTACCCTTATTCCTAGCTTGCTTGATCTCTAGGTACCTTGGATTTACTCTTGAAATGATTGAGTTCTCAAACCACAATAGTTTTCCCTTATGTCTTCCTTGCTCCATGGTTTTATAAAGGAAATAGGGGTATTTATAGAGTAAACTTTGGAACCTTATGACTAATATATTTTTCCTTTAGCTAATTATTACAATGGCCTAATCTTGCTCCTTATTGGTTAGTTTTGAGTTAATTAAATTTAATCATCATTGACTTAATTATTATACTATTTTAATATTATAAAACACATGTGAGAATTCTTCTCTTTGTATGGCATGACATATGGAGTAAGTAGGCTCCACAAGGACACCTCACTAGCCACCTCACATGTCTTGAAGTTTCTTGCTTTCTTTTCTTTGGGCCTCTAGGGTCATGCCATTTTGGGCTTGTCTAGGCCTCATCCATTAATTTGGCATAAATCCCAAGCCATTTCCTTCATTAAATACCCTAGTATACCTTAAATTTTGGAATAAATTCTATACAACTCCTTTAAGGATTTTGACATTTTTATAAATTTATTCTGCCATTAAATGAATTTCCTGCAAAGTTTCATAATTTTTTTAGACCCAGAAGTCCTGATAAAAATTCTATATATTTTTTTATATTCTTTATCGATATCCTATTTACCTTAAATTATTAACAAATTCTACAGGATTCCTTTTTGAATTCTGTTAGCTTTATAAATGCTTATAATAAATATAAGAATTTTCTATAAACTTTTATCTGATTCTGAGGTCCAGAAGGTCCTATAATAATCTTTAGATTTAGAAATTAATATCAATTTTTCATGACCTCATATCAAAATTATGAAAAATATGCGTAACCCAAATATTGTTTGCTACTTACTAGTAAAATTTAGGACTAAAATATTTCGGGCAATTTTTTGCCATTTCTAGCTCTACTTGCTCACAAATATGATTTTGGCCTAAAATTTTGTAAATATACTTTAGTCCTTGATTTTGCCAAATTTTACTTTAGTCCCTTACTATACATGTGAAATTTCAGTTTAGCTAGTTAGGAATTATTCTAGAAAATGGCTAATGAAGACTATCAAATTGAGGATCCAAGGAGAATGACCTCATCATCTTCGGATAATTCAAAAGAGAGTTTGGAAGAAATAGCAGCTTTAGAAAACCGAATGGAAAATAGGATGAATTTAATTAAAAGATAGCTGTATTCTACAAATCAAGTTCATGTAGTGGGAACCTCACAAGCACTAGTTACAAGATGTGAGTTATATGGTTCAAGGATGCATGCTACAAGTACATGTGATAGACAGTATGAAGAACTAGCAGCAATGTATCAAGGGAGAGAAAATCAATACCAGAAGATAGACCCATACTCTAACACATATAACCTGGTTGGATAGACTAACCAAAATTCAGGTAGGGAATGGGAAAAATAGGCCAAACCAATTCTAAGGAAGTGGTGTTTCCTCAAGCAACTACCAAAATAATGTAAGGTTTATGGTTCCAACTCACCCTAATGCTTTAGTGGCATCAAGACCAAATGAGACTTCTTAGTTGTTGAAAAGCATGGTTACACAGATGAATAATATGGACAGTAGAATGACTAATATAAATCAATAGCTTAAAGAGAATGACGGCTAGTTCATATCCATAGCTTCAATCCTTCAAATCATGCAGAAGGATAATGCTAATGTGAACAAGAAACTCGAGGAGTTAAGTTCCAAGAATACAGATATTACAAGTCATTTGACTCAAGTTGCCAATATAGTGAGTGACATCCAAATGATGAGCAGTGGAAGCATACCTTCAAATACAGTCATTAATCTGAAGGGTCTAAATGCCATATCACTCAGAAGTGGGAAAGAATTCTAATTTAAGGAAGATGATATAGCAAGGGAGTATATGGAAGATTCTGAAGTTGAAAATTCAGCAACACAAATAAATATTAGGAAATCTGAGAGTATTCAAGAATAACAACTTATCATCAAGAAGGCAACCCTAGAGGAGAAATCACAAAAGGGAATACAGGAAAAGCAAGAAGAGGAAGTGATAATTCCAAGTCCAACATACAAGAGAAACCAAACTGAGGTGAAGGTAGAGTCAATAAGCAAGGAGCCTCTATGCATACAGGTAAAGAGATAAGTATAAAGGATCTCCCTTTTCTAAAAGTTTATTTTGCTGGAAAGAAAAAGATTGATTCTGAATGTACAAAAAATGCTTTCAATCTCTTCAATAAGTTAGAAATAAACATCCCTATAGTTGAATTCCTTAAACGAAATCCTAAATATGCTAAATATTTAGAAGAGTTATGTGCTGATAAGAAAAAGTTTAGGCCTCTTGAGAGAATTCAAGTGAGTGATTAATGTGTCATCACTTTTTACGGCTGAATTATCGGTTAAGTGCCAAGACTCAGGATCGTACACAATCCCCAGCACTATAGGAAAGGTTCATATTAAGGGAGTACTATTAGATCTAGGGGCTACTATTAATGTAATTCCTTAGTTAGTATAGTTAGCCTTGGGTATTAACAATCTTAGAGCATAAGTGTAGTGCTCTAATTCGCTGATAGATAATTAGGTATCCTAAGAGAATTCTTGAGGATATTATAGTGCAGGATAAGGATTCAGTGTTCCAAGCTGATTTTTATGTTTTGGACATGTCCAGTAAACTAATGAATGAGAGAACTTTGATCCTAAGTAGACCTTTCCTTCAAACTTCCAAGACAATAATTAGTGTGTAGCATAGTTCTATTACAATGGAAGTTGGAGGACGTAGTGACTTTCAGTATGAACAAAGCAATGAAGTATCCTTTTGATAATTCTACTTTTGTTGGGTTGAATGCCATCGATTATGCTATTAAAGAAACTAGGGATAAGCATGAATTGAGTTTGCATGATGAGTATGATCCTACATTGCATAATTCTCATAAAGCATTTCAGGAACATGAGGATTTAGATTCATCTTTGAATACGTATTATAACTATTTTGAATCTCTCTCCTCTATTTATTATTTTTCTTGCTCTTGTAAAGGCAATGCATCTTGTTTTAATTGTTTTGATGTGAACATCATGCTATTAGTTTCCAAAGATTTCTCATTCCCCTCTAAATTTGATACAATATCATCATTCTCTAGTGATAATATTTTTGGAAAGGAAGTTATGAGTGATTTTTGTCACATCCTTATTTTTAACCTCAATTATACTCCATTAGAAGTGATTGGAATCAATTACATGATCAATTGCTTTGAAAACATTCATTTCCAAAAGAATTGCTCTCGGGTACTGTTCACTTTTACTGTTCATTTGGTAATTCCCGAACATGTACCCTACTTTGAAAATTCATAATTAATTGTAGCAAAATAGAAATAATGTGGTTCCAATTTCTAATGAGAGCTCTTTCATAGATCTTTGATGAAAAAATATGAAACTGAGGTTCTCTTGTCCACACAAAATCAGTTTATTAGTTCAATATCACTGTTTATTTGATAAAATATGGAAGTTCCAGTTTCTTTGCCTTAACTTCAAAAATTCATTTCTCTTTCATTTCTTATCCAAATGAACTGTGTTACCTATGGAATTAAATATCTATACGTTCTCTTTAATCTCACAAAATTTCATAGAAAAATTCATTCATTTGATATATAAAATCATTGCATGAACGTCGCTGCCTCTCAATACTCGTTTTATCTCGAATCCATATATTAGTTCCAACTTTGAAAAATCATAACAATTCTAATACTTATCCAAATGAGGCATTCCTGGTGTCCATTTAAATATATATATTAGCTATTATCATGCCAAATTTCAGACTAAAACTCGTTGATTTAAGTGTCATAAACATCGTCACATCACCACGGCTTCAGAATAGGGTTATAGAAACATACACCATACATACTAGCATATCATCCCATAGTGTCATGTAAGTCATGTAACTTATTATACAAGCTTAATCATCAACATTTACTCTCTTCCCTTGAGAGGATCTAACACCTAAAACATAGTTATGTGTCATATCCCAATTTTTAGGCCTAGAAGCCCAGTATGTAGTCTGAAAAAGGAAGGCTACTAGACCCTATTATGCAGGAGTCTCAGAAGTATATAAATGATGTTTAGGGACTAAACTACAAGAAAGCAGAAATTTAGGGAAAATAGTGAAAGTCCCTGTCGGCATAACGAAAAAGAAAGAGGTGTTTCTTGAGAACTGAGCCTTTAGAGTACTTGAGCTTGGTCAGAAACCTAAAATGACATTCTAAAAGCCCAAAAACGTAGGCCCAAGGATTATGGGGTTCAAGAGATATTAAAATAATATTTTAGTAATTTTCCATAAACTAAAGTTACCTAGTTAACGATAGAACTAGGAAAAGTGATCCGATGTGACTTTAGACTATGAGGTGGCATGAAAGGTGTCCTTATGGGACCCACAAGGTGCCACATAGCATTATTATAGGAAAATAAGAAAAGTTAATGACACATGTCATGAGATTAGAAAAGGGAGAAAAAGTAAAAGGGACACGTGGCATAATCTCAGCCGCTCATTCCAGGAAAAGGCTCTGAAATTCTCTGGAGAGACTGAGTCAGCTGGTGAGGTGTCCCAAGGGCCCCACCATTATGCCACATACCCCTTGAGGTGTCCTTGGATGATGTCATAATGGTGATTCATCAAGGAGGGTGATATCATCGTGATGATGCAGGCCAAGCTTCTTGAGGAAGCTAAGCAATCTGGGCTATTCATCACGATGCAATTTGAGCCATTCATTTCACCTCCACTCACCTATAAATAGACCCTTCCCCTCAATTCATTCCCACGGTCAAGTAAGGCAAAATAAGAGAAAGAAAAGAGAAAGAAAGAAAGGAAGGAGTTCTAGCGGAGCCAGGAGCAGTCTAAGGAGCTGAGGGACTGGGCAGATCTTAGGAATGAGGTAAGTAAGTTATCTAATCTCTACTCTAATAAAGTAGAGGATTGCTCTTAGCAGTTAGAATAGAGAAACATCTATATTAATAAATGTTAGCTATAGGTAGAAAGAAAGCTAGGGGAATGTCAGATTAAGGATATTACCCCTAGTTAAGCATGAGTTAAGTAGAGCTATACTAGATAATAATAAATATATTATTATGCTATGTATAGGCTCTGACTTATGATAAGAAGGGACCTTAGAGACAAGGCTAAGAGCTGGAAGGAAAGGCTACACACCAGGTAGTGAACTTATCTTAAACTTGTATATATTGAATGTTATGCTTGATGTGCTATGGCTTTGTTGAATTGTGTTATAAATATGCTTATGTATGAAGCTCTGTTGCTATAATTACTTTGGCCAATTGAATTTCATATGTTACATGGAAGCACGCACATTACAGAATGTTAACACTTTCACAAGGAAGCAAAAGTATTTACATTAATGCATGCATTGTTTAGTACTATTTGCTACTCAGATTTCCCCAGAAATCTCATCCCCTTCCATGTAATCCCAAACCCACAGGTATGTTAAAAGAGGACTGAAGAATCATAGAGAGGAGTTGTGGATTGGATAGTATAGAGGTTATGCAAATATGGGACCAGAATGCTGAAATCAGGGAAAAACACAGGATGAACAGTAAAATTTGGATATTGACTGATGTGGACCTAGTGAAGACATAGTCAACAAGTTATTTTTTCCTGAAATAACATTAAGTTAGCTTCGAGTAGCAATTTGAACTACTTCATTTCAATTTTTCTAGAATTAGTTATGATATTTTGAAGTTAGGTCACTCTGCTGGAATTTACACAGTAAACAATACTCGCTATGAGTAAAATTCTAGATTGTATGATTTGACTTCAATGGCCCTATAAGTGGTTCCAAATGCTACTGCATGGTCCCTAAGATGTATGAAAATGAGTATATTTCATGTGGAAGGAATGAGATTTCATAGAAATTCCAATAGTAAGTTACACAAACTATAATATCATGCATGAATAATTGGATGCTTAACATGTTATCATGAGATGGGAGCTACTTCATAATAGTATATAAGCAAACTCTAACATGCATATTATCATGACATAACTTGCAAGGAGTTGCAATTATTCATACTTCATCATAACATGATGACATAAGCTCAAGCTCAACCAAACACCATAATCAACAAGAGCAAACAATTAAGCAAACATGAGTTCTAGTTAGGTCTCCTTGCTACCTCTTAGCTATCTTGGTCAAGACCTTCTTTAAGTTCCTTCCTTCCTTCACAAATGTCAAAACCTAGCCATTACAAAATAATATCAAGTTACAACTCAACTTGAAACCAAATCCAATACTAGGTTTTCACTAACTCCCTTTCTTTCTCTACTTTATGTTTCCTACTTCCATCTTTCCAAAACAAATTCTCATGGTTCATTTCCACATAATTTTTCATTTAGAATCAAAATATGAAATCATAATTTCCAAAATCAAAACATACCAATTGCTAATGTACCAAACCAAAATGCATGCTCTTGTTTTCCAAAAATTCACATTTTGATTCCAATGCTTCCAATACTTGTTCTCCTACTTTATCCCCACACAATTTTCCATTTTAAACTCATTGGAAGCATTAAAATTATGAAATTCCATCATATGAACAGTTTCATGAACAGATCCAGAAAGAACACAAAACCCTAAATCCAAACATACTTGAATTCGCAAGCTTATACCACTTGATTCTAGCTTGTTTAAGCTTATCTAAACTATCCATAACATAAAACTCATATTTTAACCACATATGAGAAGAACTTCCAGAAGCAACCATAAGGAAAATATAGCATGGAAACCCCTTAAAACCATGAGCTAACTTACTAGAACAAAGCTCAATATCAAGGAAGATGATTACCTTGCTTGTTACTTCATTTTAGTTGCTTCTTTCTTGGTTGAATGGAAATTTTGCAAGAGTTTCCCTATGGTTCACCATGCATGCTTAAGTGATCTGAATAGGGGGTATTTATAGAGAATTTTGGGTTAAAATAGATGGCCAAGATTGATTTGTGTACTATTTGATCCAAGGGCTCACATTTAATCTTGAATTTAACTTTTTCTAAAAAGAATAATTATAACATCATGTGGGACAGCTCATGTGACACCTAAGAGGGTTATGTGGCGTGCTTCCCATGTAAGGAAGCTTCTGAAAAAATTTCAGTCCAATCCGGTACCGATCAGTGCAGTTTCACAATAACTGAACTGTGTTATGTTTCTAATTTTTTTTATAATGTACCAGGATATGTATTATATCCTGGAAATTAATGTCTAGGCTTCTCATACTATTGAAATTATTATACTAAGTATTTATCTTCCATCCATCCCTTGAGAAATGACCAAAATACCCTTAGTGTCCTTTCTTGCACTATATTGACCCTAAGGGCATAATTGTCATTTCACCCCTCTTTACACTGCCTCAGGGCATATATTGGCTCTATCTAATCATATTTATACTATGTACCATATTTTTTGCCTATCTATAATAACCAAAATGACCTCCATCCATCACTGGCACAGTATGGGCACTAGGGCTATTTTCGTAATTTTGCATTTTTCTTGGACTACTCTGGTCTCTGGCTCACATAATTGTCCAGTCACCTTAATAGGCCTATGATGGTGCCATTTGGGCCTTATTTTTGGCTTATTCCATGTATTGCCTTTATGGCCCAATTCACTGTACAACCCTCCCGATCCTATTTATCGGGTATTTTATTTCACTATAAAATCCGGTATGGCTTCTACAGGGTTCTTTTTCTGATTCTATCAATTTTATAAATTCATATATTAAATATATGAATTTCCTGTATGGTCTCATCTGATGCTGAGATCTGAAAAACACTGTAATAATTCCTTCTCACTTCAGGAATTTATATCAATTAATCGGGACCTCAAATCAAAATTCTGTGTTACGTTAAATTGACCAGAATATTTTTGTCTATCTACTGGTAAAATTTGGGTCTGATATGATTTTGGGAATTTTTGGCTTGTTTTGGCTCAACTTTTTCATATTTATATTTAGGTCCCTCAACTTTTGAATAATTGCAGTTTAGTCCCTGAACTTTTCATTAATTGCATTTAGGTCCCTATTTTTTTGTTCTACTTTCACTTTTTACCTTCAAACTTTTCAATTTTCATTTTGGTCCCTATTCTTTCCTTAGTTATTAATCCTTCCCTTTCCTTTCTTAATCTGATACAGTTTTTTCCAAGAATCTAATATCTATTGCAGATAAACTGTACAGCTACATCAGGTAAGAAAATTGGGGATATGACAATTTTATAGGAAAATAAGACATTATAGGAATTGGAAGTGCAACAAATAAAGAGAGGTCGAGCTTATGTGACCACAGGTCGCGACGTCAAGACCTGAACGTCGCGACTAGATATGAACTTGCTGATTAAGAGGCTCTCTGTGCAATAGAGTCATGACAAGATGATTGTTTGGTCACAACCATAAACTCCCAAGACATCCAGTTGTCACGTGAAGATGATGAAGTCACGACGGCATATCAGGGAGCTAAGGGACAACCTCTCTGGATCCTAAGTCGTGACTAAATGACGATCACGTCATGACTAAATGTTCTAGAGACAGTCACTATCAATTTGAGTCAAGACGAGAAGTTGAAGATAACCCTGAGAGGTCGTGACCAGAAATAGGAGACACAAACAGTGAATTTCAATTTCCTTTAGCTCCATACTTTACTTTAGCTTAAGGTAAGTATACTTTAGTCTAGACTCAAAATTACTAATAATAATTTCTAGTTCTTTAACTGTTAGTGAAGAGTCTAGGTTATTAAGTGTGCTTAGAAAGAATAGAGAGGCCTTGGGTTAGCAATTAGCTAATATAAAAGGGATAGACCCCACTATTTACACTAATAGGATTTTGTTGAATGAAGATTTCAAGCCAATTAAACAACCCCAAAGAAGATTAAATCCATTGATTTCTGATGTGGTTAGGAAGGAGATTAGTAAATTGTTAAGGGTAGGAATCATATATGTTATTTCAGATAGTGAATGGGTATCTCCTGTGCATGTGGTGCCTGAAAAGAGCAGACTGACAGTAGTAAAGAATGAGAATAATTAATTGATACCTACTAGAGTACAAAATTCATGGAGGGTTTGTATTGATTATCGAAAGTTGAACGATTCTACTAGGAAAGATCATTTTCTCTTGCCTTTTATTGATCAAATGCTTGAGAGATTAGCAGGAAAAGCCATTATTGTTTCCTAATGGGTATTCAGGATATTTCCATATTCTAATAGACCCAAGGGACTAAGAAAAGACCACATTTATATGCCCCTTTGGTACATATGCCTATAAAAAAATGCCATTTAGTTTGTGCAATGCTCCTAGCACATTTTAGCCTTGCATGCTTTCTATATTTGCGAATTTCATTGAAAAATACATGGATGTATTGATGAACGATTTTATTGTATATGGGCATTCTTTTGATGAGTGTCTAGAGAGCCTTGATAGCATCCTTGCTAGATGTATTGAGAAAAAAATTGGTTTTGAACTTTGGAAAGTGCCATTTCATGGTTGATCATGGAATAGTACTTGGACATCTTATATCTAGCAAGGAATTGAGGTGGATAAACCAAAAATTGAAGTCATTTCCTCATTTCCCTACCCCATAAATTTAAAAGAACTTCGATCTTTTCTGGGGCACGTTGGATTTTATAGAAGATTCATCAAAAGACTTTAGTAAAATTTTTTGCCACTCTCAAAACTTCTTCAAAGAATACTGAATTTGTTTTTTCTACTGATTGCAAAGAGGCCTTTGAAAAATTAAAGGATAGGTTAGTTTCTCTATAACTTCACCAAATTGGGATCTTCCTTTTGAACTATCATGTGCTTCTATTTATGTTGTGGAAGCTATGATAAGACAAAAGGAAGGTCATTTGTCTAGGGTGATTGCTTATGCCTCAAAAACACTTGATGCTACTAAAATTAATTATACCACTACTGAAAAAGAATTGTTTGAAATTGTGGTGGCTTTGGATAAATTCAGAGCATATCTCATTAACTCTAGAGTTATTGTTTACATAGATCATGCAGCAGTCAATTACATGTTTCATAAACCTCAATCTAAGCCAAGACTTCTATGATGGATGCTATTGCTTCAATAGTTCGATATAGAAGTGAGAGATTGAGCTAGAAATATGAACCATGTTACAGATCTTCTAAGCAGATTACCAACAGAGACAGGGGAATACTTAGTTCTGATCTTATTTGTGATTCTTTCCCTAACCAAACCCTTTGTTTGGTTACTATTATAGAACCTTAGTATGATCATTTAGTTAATTTCATTGAAATTGTCTTAATCCCATCTCATTTGTCTAAATTTTAGGCCCAAAAGCTCAAAAATGAATCTAAATACTTTATTTGGGAAAAATCTTTTCTGTGGAGGTTGTGCTTAGATCAAGTAATAAGACGATGTGTCTTGGACCAAGATCACAAATCCGTTTTGGAAGCTTACCACTCATGGGTTTGTGGTGGTCATTTTGGGGGCAAAGGATTGCACGTAGGGTCCTTGAATCCAGTTTTTATTGGCTTTCCCTTTTCAAGGATGCTTGAGTTTTGTAGAGCCTGTGATAGGTACCAAAGATTTGGGAGGATTAGTAAAAGGCATGAGATGCTACAACAACCTATTCTATTTTGTGAGGTTTTTTATGTTTGGGGAATAGCCTTCATGGGACCTTTTCCACCTTTAGCAGGATTTCATTAGATTTTATTGGCTGTAGACTATTTATCTAGGTGGGTAGAGGCTACTCCTATAATACTAGATAATGCCCAAATGGTCTCCAAATTTCTAAGGTCACATATCTTTAGTGGATTTGGAGTGCTGAAAGCATTAACTAGTGACCGAGGTACCCACTTCTGCAATAAGCTAATCAATAACTTATTAGCAAAATATGGTGTAACCCACAAAGTCTTAACAATATACCACCCTCAAACTAATGGTCTAGTAGAGGTTTCTAATAGGGAAATAAAACACATTTTAAAAAAGATTGTTAAGCTATCCAATAAGGATTAGAATTTAAGACTTGAATATGCTTTATGGACGTATAGAACAACTTTCAAAACTCCTATAGAAATGTCCCCTAATAGGACAGTTTTTGGAAAAGCTTATCACATTCCTGTTGAAATAAAGCATAAGATATTATGGGTAGTGAAAGCTTGCAATAAGGACCTTGTAGAAGCTAGTTCAAAGAGGTTGTTACAGATTCAAGAGTTGGAAGAGATTAGGTTGGACGCCTATAGTAGCTATGAGATTTATAAACTAAGGACAAAAGTAATCCATGATGCTCATATTTTGAGGAAGAGGTTTAAGGAGGGTAATAAAGTGTTAAGATACCAAGCTAGGTTCAAGTTCAAATATGGTAAATTCAAAACTAGCTATGATGGACCTTACACAGTTGTTAAAGTCTAAGATTTGCAAGGATTGAGTTAGAGGAGGAGGCAATGGGTAAAATCTTTTAGGCAAATTGTAACATCCTTACTTTTATACGTCTTAGGGACCATTCAGTAGCATTTAGAACCACTAACAAGACCTTGGAAGTCCATTAACCAAATCTGGAATTTTACTCTTTCTCGGGTTACTGTTCATATGGTATTCCAGATTACGTAACGAATTTCAAAAAATCATAATTAATTCTAGAAAACTCGAAATGAAGTGGTTCAAAAATATAAATGAACATAACATCTTGAAGTTTAAGGGAAAAATAATTTCTAGACCAAATGATTATCCAATTGATACAGTTTATTCGTTGAAGTTTACTGTTCATTTGGTCAAAAACTCTGGAAACAGATTCTGGTCCCTTATTTTGGAAAATCATTTCTCTTGATATACACATCCAAATAAAACGTTCTTCCTATGAAATTAAATATATGGATGTGTACTACATGCTCATAAAATTTTGTGAACTAATTCCTTCATTTGCTAGGTCAAACTGAAGCCACAACAAAACTGCTTCAGGACCTACGTTTTTACCATTTCGGTTTCTTTTCTTTCATTTCCGATAATTGTTTCAGCATACATAAATCATCTCTTTTGCCTTTTCTAAATTCATACACATCATGGGGTTATACAATAATTGTTTCATACAATCTCATCACATAAATAGATACTTTATATGGCTTTGACATACATGGAAAGTGCATAGCATATGCTAACATCTTAAATACTTCATTTTTCTTCTTCCATGCTTTTGCTCTTCTCCATGCATACCTTTTCTTCATGCTTGATCTAAATTGGTTGGTTATGGGAGAGTGAGATTCTAGGGAATCTCAGTAGCAAACATTACCACTTAAATATGCAAGATGGATGCTAATGCATGATATGTAATTTCATTAAACTTTCTTTGGTTAGTGACATGCTATCATGCTATATACTTTTACATAAAGTGCATGGCCATGGAAAACATGTTATTCACAATACATTGAACATCACTAATCATGTCACAACATCATTCAAATATCACATACATGTCAACACATAAGCATACCACATCAAGCACATAAAGAGATAAGTTCACTACCTTGCACTTAAGCTTTCCTCTTGACCTTTAGCCCTTGCTCCCTAGCTTTCCAACCATTAAGCCTTTATGCCAATCACTTCCCAACATGTTCTTGGATGTTTCAAGGTCCTAAACACATTCATATTCATCACATAATTCATTAGGACTCATGAACTCCAACCATGTTCAAGATTAACTTTGTTACACTCTTTATTGTCATAACTTTCCCTAATATTCACTAATCCACTTGGCTATTGCACCAATTGATGTCTTGACTTTACCCTACACAATTTCATCTTTTGAACTCATTTATGAGCTTAGAATCATGAAATTCCAGCTCCTTCATGGCATGCTGTACAGAATTGAACATAAGCACACAATTCTTTCAAAAATTCTTATTTTGATTCTAATGCTTCCCATACTTGTTTCTCCACTTTACCCCACACAAATTTTCATTTTAAAACCATTGGAACCATCAAAATCATGAAATTCCAATCACTGTTCATGCGAGTGAACAGTAACTGTAAGGAATCTCATACTACAACCTTGAGATTTTAATGTTTCCAAGGTTCAAAACCTTTCCAATCCTACACAAAATCATCATACAAACTCAATGGAAGCATTAGATCATTGAAATTCAATTTCCTTCCCTCATGAACAGTGCAGACCGAACAGGTACACTATGGCAAAGTCAAGAATATCAATCTGATTCAACAACCAACCACTTAACTATCTTGTTTAAGCTTCAATCATATGGTTCTAACTTTAATTTCTTCTTTCCCCTTTCCTTTAAGGTCTTTGGGCAGCACCACCCCTTAGAGAAAACTCAACTTTTCCCATGAAAACCCTAAGTTCAAGCTCCCAAATCAAAGGAAAATAAGCTAGGAGAGATTGCTTACCTTTAATCTCTAGCTTGCTTGAACTTTGGAACCTTGAATCTTCTTTGTCTTGGCTTGAGTTTCCATTTTGCAAGAGCTTCCCCAAGGGTACATGAGCTTACAGTTCTGAACCAGAATTGAGGGGTATTTATAGCCAAAATCCAAGAAAAATGAATGGCCAAGATTGATTTGGTTACTATTTAATCTAAAGGCCTACATTTAATCTTGGATTTAACTTTTTCATAAAATAATAATTATGACATCATGTGGGACAGCTCATGGGACACCTAAGAGGGTTAGGTGGCGTGCTACCCATGCAAGGAACCTTCTAGAGAAATTCCAGTCCAATCCGGTACCGATCAGTGCAGTTTCACAACAACCGAACTGTGTTCTATTCCTAATTTTTTTTATAATATACCAGGATATGTATTCTATCCTGGAAATTAATGTCTAGGCTTCTCACACCATTGACATACTTGTACTGGCCATAACTTAATTACAGATCCCTTGGGAAATGACCAAAATACCCTTGGTGTCCTTTCTTGCACTATATTGACCCTAAGGGCATAATTGTCATTTCACCCCTCTTTGTACTGTCTCAGGGAATATATTGGCTCAACTAAGTATATTTATACCATGTGCCACGTTTTTAGCCTGTCCCAGATGACCAAAATGCCCTTCATCCATCTCTGGTACAATCTGGGCATCCAGGGACATTTTCATAATTTCGCACTTTTTCTGGCACTGGCCCCTTCTACTGATAGACTGGTACCCTGGGTTTTGGGCCTTCCTTAACGTCATTATGGGCCTATATATGAGGTCATCTGATCTCATTCTATCCAGGCTTACATGCCGATAAGTTCCATTATCGTATCACGGGTGTTAACAAACTCCCGTCAAAATTCACTAATATGTGAATAACTTTTTATACATAACTTCTTCCGGGGTTTTGTCAGATTCATAACATCTGACACTGTAGGGTACACTTTTCTATAATTCCCCCACATATATCTGATGTCCAGAGAATATGATAAAAATTCAGATAACTTTTAGACTATCAGATAATTTTCTGCTGTCTGGAGCCCTAATAAAATTTCTGTATCATGCCAAATTACCCAGCATGACTTCCTCTATTTACTGATGGAATATGGGACTAAAATACTTACAGGCAGTTCTAAGCCTTTTCTGGCTGAACTTTTCCATAATTACATTTATGTCCCTGACTTTTTGCTTAATTACATGTATGTCCCTAACTTTTTGGATATTTACATTTAGGTCCCTAAACTTTTAGAAATTACAACTTTTGGCCCAACATTTATTTCTACTTTAACTTTTGGCCTTTAAACTTTTCCAATTTTTGTTTAGGTCCCTTTCTTCCTTCAAGACTCATTTAACCTTTATCATTTCTTCTGATCTTTGTCGTAATCCTTCCTAAACCTCTTTCCACTATCAGTACTATACAGATAGGAAAAAATTAGGATATGACACAAATGGCTACCTCTTGAAACTTTATGAGGAATCTGTTCTATTGCGTTAAGGCCAGGTTGTCCCTTTCCTATCTCTTACCTTTTAAAAATTTGCCTAATGTGATACATGCTTAACATATTGGTTTGATGATTAAAAAGGGATAAACTAGTAGAAGTAGTAGTTAATTTTTTTGCTTGATGATTCAATAGGATAGTGTTTAATTTTAGTTTGGTTCTATTTTGAATAATATTCATGTGTTGCCCATGTGCTATTTATTTAGTGATAGTTATATGAGATGCAACACACCCAATTGCATGCTATAGTTTACCCATCATGTCATCTTTTCTTTCTTTGTATTGCGACATATAATTTGAATGTGACTGTGAGCTTTACTATGAATTTACATTGAGTAATATGTTTAACTATTGTACTGAAGCTGGATTTAAATTGACCTTATATAGTGCTGTGATGTTAATAATTTTGCTAACAGCGAGGATATTGTCAAGTTTAATTGTGGGGGACATATTATTGTTTATATGCTAATTAATGCAAAATTCTTTGATTAATCCAATCTTTCATCACAAAATTTTTGGTTTTTGATTTTAATGTGTGATGAATTACTGAAAATTGGATCCCTACTTTAAACTATTTTTGCGGTTAGCTAAATGAGGTTTCAATGTAAAATATGTTTTGGGCGTTGAAAACTATTAAGTGATAGTCTCGGTGATTTTTAGTTGCGACCTATGTGTTGCATGGTCATGACTTGACATGCACCATTAGACTTGATATGCTCTCTGTGAAAATCAGTCATGACACAAGTGTAATTAGGTCACAACAATATCTCTCTGTGTACTGTTGTCGTGACTTAATCATTCCTGGTCACGACTATCTATTTTAAGTTCAGGGCAAACACTTTGAAACTTGGTCATGAACTTTACTACTTTCAGTCGCAACCTGAGTGTGAAAATGTCCAATTACCTTCTCTTTGCTTGGCACTACTGTATACAAGGATTCCTTTTGAAGAACTAAAGTTTTATAAATGATTCATTACCATCTTATTTTTAACCTTTTGTATGAAATAGTTTATAGAAACCATTGTCACACTTGAATTTTTGAAAATAGAAATCGAATTGGAAACACTGAAGCTTTTACTGTTAGACTTGGAATTATTATATGATTCTGAGTGATTACTTTGAAACTTTTAATACCGTCATTCAAGAGGGTTTTTAATTGTGATAAGTGTTTTAATGCCTAGTGAATGATGAATATTGTTTGAGACCTTAGCTTATGAGAAATTTAGATAAAAACCTTAGTTGGAAGGATTCTCAGCCTAAATTTCTTTATTGAGTGGTCATTCAATTGGTTTATATCCTCTATAACTTGTCTTAGCTCTGAGTTGAAAATTACTTGCATATTTATGTTATTGAATATGATAGAGGCATTCATTTCTAAACCCTTATATCCTAAACACAAACCCGTACATATATATCCATAGCCAACCCCTTTGAGCCCATCATTTTTTCTTTTTTCCATCATAGAAAGTCATATATGCATAAGCATCTCTTTAAAATAAACTTCTTTTTCATGTTAGAAAATCATTGTGATTGTGAAATTGTGCTATATCTTTTATATACAAGGTACCAAATAAAGGAGAGAAAAAGCATATTGCACAAATAAAAGAAAGAAAAGAGCATTGAATAAGACACTATTATCAACTCCTATTAGCACAATCACCACCTCTACATCTCTAAAGACATGAATCCATGCTATATATTCATTATTGAATGCATATGGTATTTTTTATCCTTCGTATTCTATTTCACATGGCCTATCTCCATCATTTTATGTCATATCCTAATTTTTGCCTATCTGTATAATATTGATAATGGAAAGAGGTTTGGAAAAGATTATGACAATGATCAGAAAAAATAATAAAGATTAAATGACTCTTGAAGGAAGAGAGGGACTTAAATGAAAATTAGAAAAGGTTAGAGGCCAAAAGTGAAAGTAGAAACAAAATGAGGGACCTAAATGTAATTAACCAAAAGTATAGGGACCTAAATGCAATTAGCCAAAAGTTGAGGGACCTAAATGTAATTATGAAAAAGTTGAACTAAAAAAGGCTAAAAAATGCCTAGAATCAGATTAGTCCCAAATTTTACTAGTAGATAGACAAAATTATTCTTATCAGTTTATCGCAACATATAATTTTGATTTGAGGTCCCAATTAATTGATATAAATTCTTGAAGTAGGGAAGAATTGTTACAGTATTTTTTAGAGCTCAGAATCAGATGAAACCTTGTAGTAAATTCCTATAATTAATATAAGAATTTATAAAATTGACAGAGTCAGAAAAGAAATCTTGTAGAATTCTTACGGGAATTTACAGTAGAATAAAATACCTGATAAATAGATGAAAGGAGAGAGAAGAAATTAAAGTTAGAGTTATATGATTGAATCTTAAACAAGCTAGTTAAGTGATTGGTTGTTGAATCAAGTTGATATTATTGACTTTGCCATGGTTGAACCATTTCATTTTGCACTGTTCATGATGGAAAGAAATAGAATTTCAATGATTGAAGGCCTCCATTAAATTTATATGATGATTTTGTGTAAGATTGGATAGGTTTTGAACCTTAGAAGCATTGAAATTCCAAGTTATAATTTTTGAGATTCTTCTCTATTACTGTTCACTCACATGAAGAGTTATTAGAATTTCATGATTTTGATACTTCCAATGGTTTTAAAATAAAAAGTTGTGTGGGATAAAGTGGAGAAACAAGTATGGAAAGCATTAGAATCAAAATGAGAATTTTTGAAAGAAAAGAGGGTTATGTAATTCTGTATAGAACAGTACATAGGAGCTGGAATTTCATGATTCTAAGCTCATAAATGGATTCAAAAGATGAAATTGTGTAGGGTAAAGTCAAGACATCAATTGGTTCAAAGGCCAAGTTAATTAGTGAAGACTAGAGAAAGTTATGTTAGTAAAGAGTTAAGAATTTATCAAGGATAGTCTTGAACATTGTTGGAGTTCTTTGTCATAATGAATTATGTGATGAATATAAATGTGTTTAGGACCTTGAAACATCCAAGAAGATGTTGGGAAGTAATTGAACGAAAGGCTTCATGGTTGGAAAGCTAGGGAGTAAGTGCAAAAGATAAAAAAGAAAGCTCAAGTGCAAGGTAGTGGACTTACATCTTTATGTGCTTGATGTGGTATTCTTATGTGTTGACATGTATATGATATTTGAATGATGTTGTGACATGATAAATGATGTTGAATGAATTGTGAATAACATGTTTTCCATGGCCATGCACTTTTATGCAAAAGTATATAGCATGATGGCATATCACTAATCAAAGAAAGTTTAAGGAAATTACATATCATGCATTAACATCCATCTTGCATATTTAAGTGGTAATGTTTGCTACTGAGATTCCCTAGAATCTCACCCTCCCATAACCAACCAATTTAGGTCAAGCATGAAGGAAAATGTATGCATGAAGAAGAGCTAAAGAATGGAAGAAATGAAGTGAAGTAATTGGGATCCTAACATAGCCTATGAATTATCCATGTATGTAAATGCCATGTAAGGTGTCTATTTACATGATGAAATTGTATGAAATAATTATGGCATAACCCTAATGATGTATATGAATGCATGAAAGGCAAAAGAAATGGTTTATGCATGCTGGAACAATTATTGAAAGTAAAAGAAAGGAAACTGAAATGGTAAAAAAATAGGTCCTCAAGCAGTTTTGTTGTGGCTTCAATTTGACCTAGCAAATGAAAGAATTAATCAATAAAATTTTATGATCATGTATTACACATACAGACCTTTAAATTAATGGGTAATAGGCCTTATTTGGTTGTATATATCAAGAGAAATGAATTTCCAAATTTAAGAGACATAATCTGGAATTTTTAGAATTTGCTATATGAATAGTAAAAAGTAACGATTTAACTGTATCAATTGGCAAGGTAATGTCCATATTTATATTTTTCCCTTAAAGAGATATGAAATATATTCAATTATAAATTTGGACCACCTCCATACGATTTTTCTACAATTAGTTATGAATTTTTAAAGTTTGACTGTAAATCTGGAAATCACCAAGTGAACAGTACCCAATAAGTAATTTTAAAATTTTAATTTTTGGGCTAATATAATGCTTCCATTAATCAAACATGCTTCCAAATACATACTCGGAGGTGGTAAAAGTAGGATGTTTCATTTTACCCTTAAAAGACCTCTTGATTCTTTGTATAAGTATTGTATAGTTGATAAGATTTAGAGCCATTACAAGCATATGGTAGAATGTTTTCTAATTTGAATCTGAGTAAAAGAACCCTGACAATGAGAGGATATGGAGAGCTAAACACTTACATCCTTAGAGAGAATCTATTGCGCTCATATAGTTGAGGTTGATTTCATTTAGAAGTTGATTACTTGGCATTGTTCATATTATCACTTTTGCATTCCCAAAAGATGGTGCATTAATTCTCTTAAAGTTTCACTATAGATTATGTTATTACCTCAGATTTAATAGCTTTGGCTTAGGTGCACGTCATGTATTTGTCCAAGAGTACAAAGGTTTAAATGTGGGATAATTGATAGGACACAAATTGTGTGTGGTTTTTGCAACGTTTTGACAATTTTGTGATAACTTTACCATTCATTTTATGCCTGTAATTGTGTTTTTGTGGTAATACATGGTTGTGCTTGGCAATATGCTAATTTAAGGGTAACATGGTGAATTAACTCCTTCAAACTGCATATATGTTGTTCTTTAGTAACTAGATGAACTTTTACAGTGAGCTTTGATGTTGAATTGTAGGTACTTTCAAGGAGAACCAAGGATTAACATGAGCAGAAAAGAGATCACAAGACAAAGAGAACCAAATCAAGGATGGTAACCCCTATGCACTTCAGTCGTAACCAAAGTGTCCACAGGTTGTGACCTCACTTCTTCTAGGAAGTTTTCCTGCCTTCATAGGTCACGACCAAAAATAGGATCTGGTCGCAACTAAAGAAGAAAATTAGTGAAGTTGCACATTTTTTATTAGGTTATCCTGGCTTTAAAAGGAAAGGGAGGCAATAGGAGTCGAGGTGGCTAGTTTTTTACCTGATACGATAAAGAAGCAGTACTCAAAATATTCTCTCCATAACCTACCCTTATATCTTCCATCATTCATCCTTCCATCACCATTTTTCTGCTTTCTTCATGGCATCACATCTGAGCAGCAATTGCAGTACAGCAGGAGTCATGAGAGGTTAAACCTTTAGTCTCTTAGTAATGGATCACATATCTTGAGCTTATGGACTGCACAGTACTGGGGAGTTTTCTATTTTAATCTCACATTTCTTATGTTTTAGAATTCCTAGATCTAGGATTTTGATTTTATGAGTACGGATTGGATATCTATATATTATTCTAAGATTAGGTTTAGTAATTGAATTTTGATGATTTGGATGTTGGTTTAATATGAATATTTCATTTTTGATTTATGAATAATTGGATTTTTATCAACGATTGTTGATAATTGATTCGATTGCTTGAAATCTATTGTCATCGATCGATGATCATTTAAGGGCATATTCATCACCTGATTTAATTGCACACTAAGTGGTTTTTAAAAAGCATATTAGTGGTTTTTGAACTAGCTTTGACCAAAGGAGTTTAAAGAATATTAATGTTCTGGACTCAATCGATCGATTGAGGTTTTATTTAAGATCTAGTGATTTTAAAATTCTCATATCATATTCGAAGCAAGGATAGATAGATTTTCATCAAGAGTCTTTCTCAACATATTTCTTTAACAATCCACTTATTCTCTATCTTGATCAAAAATACAAAAATATTTACTTTAATGCACCCTTATTTTATTGCATAAAAAATCAACCAAACATGAAACCCATTTTTACTTTCACTCGAGTTTTCAATGATTTTGTCACCAATCTGCTAGGGTTCCAACAAAAAGGGCTCCTTGAGAAGAACGATATGGTTGTGCCTTATACTACATTAACAGGGTACAATTACTTTTATTTTGATGAGTCAAACGACAACAATCCGCCCAAATCATCCTTTTCTAGTTTTCCTTGAATTTTCTTATTGAACTTTTGCTCAAATGATATCTATGTCCCTTGTCTTTATAACTATACATTTTTCCTCTTTCTTTAACTTGAAATATATCTAATCACGAGTTAAATTTTTCTTTAACTTTTGCTCAGTATAGTATTGGCATCAAAGATCTCTGTTCATTTGGTTAAAAATTTTAGAAACAGTTTCTAGTCCCAAATTTTAAAAATTTTGTTATCTTTGTACAGACATCGAAATAAGGCGTTCTTGGTGTCAAAATGAAGCTTGACATGTTAACTAAGTTCTGATAAAATATAGTATATTTATTCAATCATTTACTATTTTACATTATATCTCAAAGTCACTACCTAATCATGAGTTACTATTTATAGTGACAAATTCCAGCAACTAACTTTACATACATATACATAATACACATCAATCATGCTAAATAATTCTTAACTTTTCTTCATGCATCTTTATCTCCTCCATCTTGAGAAGACCTACTGTAATTGGATTGATATAGAAGGGTTGGGATTTTTTGGGAAATCTCAGTAGTAAACGGAACTAAACAATGTATGTTTTAATGTAAATGCTTGTGCTTGCTTGTGATTATGTCAACATTATGCAATGTACATGCTTCCTTGTAACATATGAAATAAATTGGCCAAAGTAAATATACAAATAGAGCTTCAACTATATACACATATGCAACACAATTTCACAAAGCCATAGAACAACTAAGCATATCCAACACATATAAGTTTAAGATAGTTTACTACCTTATTGCTTTACTTTCTTTACTCTTTTCTTTGTCCTCTTTCCTTTCTAAATGGCTCCTTCTTGAGTCCACAAAAAAAAGCCTAAAAATCACATATTCATCCATTCATCATGATCCAGTTCAGCTAGCATATAAGGACATTGAACTTAACTTAATCAATTAACCCCTAACTCTCTTAATTTGTGGTTAATTGCCTTGTCCTTTGAATTAATTTATACCTTGACTTTACCCTACACAATTTCACCTTATAAATATATTTATGAGTTTAGAATTATAAAATTTTATCTTCTGCACCAATTATAGACAAAACCAAATAGAACCCTTAAGAATTTCCAAAAATTCTTATTTTGATTCCAATGCTTCCAATACTTATTTCTATTCTTAATCCCACACAATTTTTCATTTTATATCAATTGGAAGCATAAAAATCATGAAATTTGTATTACTGTTCATGCTTATGAACAATAACAGAGAGGGTTCTAAATTTTCATTTTGTAATTCCAATACTTTCAAAGTTATAATCTTATTCAATCGTACACAAAATCACCATTTGAAATGAATGGAAGTATTAGAACAATAAAATTCAATCTTCTCCTATCCAAAATAGCACTTGGCTGAAAGGCCCTCATGATAGGCAAAGTCAAGATTGCATATGAATTCCATAACCAATCATCCAAACTAACTTATCTAAGTGCTAATTACATTATTCTAACTTGATTTTCTTTTTCCTACTTGACTTTGAATTTCGGCCAGCAAGGTAGGTTAAGGGAAAAATCCAATTTTTAACCTCTAAAACCTAGTTTTCAATCTTATAAAACATATATTTAAAAGATAGAAAGATTTCTTACCTTATGCCTTAACTACCTTGGATCAAAGTGCATCGAACTTCCTCTTGAAATTACCTTGGATTAAGTTGAGTCTGAAAATGTCAAGAGCTTCCCCAAGCACTCTAGGCTACATGGTTTTGTGAGGAATAATGGGGTATTTATAACCAAATTGTTTGTACCTTGGGACAAGATTATCCCTCATTTTCCTAATTATTACAACTCTTTAATCTTGAATATAATTGGTTGCTTAATTTCTTAATTACCATCAAATTAATTCTTACATTATTTTAATATAATTGAGCACATGGAATAATCCCTTCCTCTTGCATTTGGCACCATGTGGTATTAGTGTGGATCGTACAAGGACACCTCATATGCCACCTATTCTTATCTCTTGATTTTCTTTGATTTCTTTCTTTTTAAAATATAAATTATCTTAAAACCAACTTGTTCTCCAAGACAACTCTTTGGAGCTTTGGGACTCCTATTCTTACACCATATTGGGTGTTTCTTGGTTCTAAATGCTAATTAACACAAATCCCAAGGCATGTCCCTTTTACTTCTTATACTGATATCTTTAGATTATCCTAATTTTTTAAATAAATTCTATAAAACCCTTTAAGGGTAATGAAATTTTTACAAATTTAGTTTACTACTAAATGAATTTCTTGCAAATTTTCATAATTTTCTGAGACCCATAAGTCTATATAAAAATTCCATACGTTTTATTTAAATCCTTTATATGTGTCAAATTTCACCTTAAATTCTATAATAAATTCTAGAGAACTCATTTTTTAGTTCTGTTAGTTTAGTAAATTCTTATATTAATTATAAGAATTTGTTATAAAAGTTCATTTGATTCTGAGGTTCGAAAGATAAAATACTAATTTTCATAATTCAAAAATTAATATCAATTTATTGGGATCTCAAATCAAAATTTTGAAAGATATGCCTGACCCAAATTTTGTTCTCAATTAACTTCTTAAATTTCAAATATCTTTCTATATATGTTTATGCTAAAATTGATTTCATCACTTTCCAAATTACATACGATTAATTCAAGTTAAAATATGTTTATGTTTCTCATCATTCTTCATGACAAACCTTTTGAGAAACTTGTCTTCCCAAAACTACATCATATATACTTGAATAGTCTGATCAGTTATGCTTTATTTTCTATTTCATACATTAATTGAACCATTTATCAAATTAATTATAATTAATCAATTAATATAGCATAATTTTTAAAGCAAGCAGAACCTTTATTTGATCTTGATATGTTTATAACTGGGTTGATTTTATACATTTGATCATTATTTAATCTACCAACTATGAATTCATCTAAATGAGCATACGTTAACATACTATCATAACATACTATGAATACTATCTAAATGACCATTTGATTGATTATCTTCGAGCTTAAATTTATTCCATCAATCTTCACTTCATATCTTTATCTGCTAACACATGAATCAAATGAATGATTATAGGATTAAAATAAGAAGTATATATTCTATTTAGTTCAAAGATAAAAATGAGATTAGACTGAGATTAAAGCCAATGGATACTCGAAGACAAAAATTCTCAATGGAAGAAAACTTCAACGGAAATAATGCTCAATGGTTAGAAGCTCAAATATAAATAGAAGAGTATTAAAATTTAATAGGTGGATGACTAATGACAGAAAAGAGGCAAGACAATGCAAGAGGATTTAAACGAGAAATAGACGAGCCATGAAAAAACTAGAACTTCAATAGACACAGAAAGCCTTCAACTCTGTATTCTCATGTACCATTCCTTGAGAGAGAAATATATCATGTACAACAATGATTATTCACTCTATCTAAGAGAACATGATAGACCTCCATTTATTTACATATTTGAGACAACCCTATCATTCTTCTCAATGAGCCTTTAAATTAGAATTTTAAAAATTGGTAAACAATTCCATTGAAAACCTGAGTAAAAACATCAGTTCTTGGTTTTGTTCAAGCATTGGTGCAAAAGAAATAAAATTGTAGAAAGATTAATTTTTTTTGTACTCTTTTTATTAATGAAAAAATGGGTTGGATTAAGAAAGTAATTTGATAAGAAAGACTCTTGATGATGAAAATATAGCTATCCTTGCTCTTGATTTGCAATGAGTTATAAAATCACTAAGTCTTATATAAAACCACAATCAATCAATCGAGTCCATTTCATTATTGAGTTCAAACTCCCTTTGATCAAAGCCAAATTAAAACTCCTTAATGCATTGTTTAAAATCACTTAGTGTGTAGATTGAACTGGATTATGCAATTACCCTGTCTTAAATACTAATTGGTAGATAAAGACTCTAATCAATTGATTTAATTACTAACAATCGCTAATAATCAACCAACTAACCAGAAATGAAACTAACATATATATATATACAAATTAATAATTATCATATCCCCAATTTTCTTATCTGATGTATATGTACAGTTTATATGAAATGGACATGAGATTCCTCGAATAAACTATATGAGATTGAGGAAGGAAAGAAATGGATTATTAACTAAGAAAATTTTAGGGACCTAAATGAAAATTGGAAAAGGTTGGAGGCAAAACATTAAAGTAGAAACAAAAATTGGGCTAAAAGTGGTAATTGGCAAAAGTTTAGGGACCTAAATATAATTAAGTAAAAAGTCAGGGAACTAAATGTAATTATGAGAAAGTTGGACTACAAAAGACTCAAAAATGCTTGGAATCATATTAGACCCAAATTTTACTAGTAGATAGACAAAATTATTTTGGTCAGTTTAAGGGGACACAAAATTTTGATTTAAAGTCCCGATTAATTGATATAAATTTTTGAAGTCAAGGGAAATTATTACCATATTTTTTAGATCTTAGAATCAAATGAAATCTTACATTAAATTCCTATATTTAATATAAGAATTTATAAAACTGACAGAGTCAAGAAAGGAAACCTGTAGAATTCTTACGGGATTTTACAGTGAAATAAAATACCCAATAAATAGGGTCGGGAGAGATTCATTGGGATTTATGCCATAAAGGTAATAAGCCCATACAAGGCCCAAATGGCCCCACAATAAGCCCAAGAAGGTGATTGGACAGTTAAGTAGGCTAAAGCCAAGAGCAGTTTAGGAAAAGTACAAAATTATGAAAATGCCCCTAGATGACCTGCTTGTACTAGTGATGGATGGAGGGTATTTTGGTCATTCTGGATAGGCTAGAAATGTCCCATATAGTATAAATATGATTAGTTAGAGCTAGTATATGCCCTGAGGTAATACAAAGAGGGGTAAAATGACAATTATGCCCTTAGGGTTAATATAATGCAAGAAAAGACACCAAGGGTATTTTGGCCATTTCTCAAGGGATAGATGGCAGATAAATACTTAGTCTAAAAATTTTAATTTTATGAAGAACCTAGACACTGGTTTCTAGGACATAATACATATCTTGGAATATTATAAAAATTATAAACAAAAAACGGTATGGTTTTTGTGAAACTGCTCCGATCGGTACCGGACTGAAATTTTTCCTATCAGTATATTTACCTTTTCTAGCCAGACATGGCCTTGTGTGATGTCATGCATGGCGTCAAGTGTGTGGCTTCTAGGGCAAGCTTGTTTAAATAATGAATATAGACTATTAGATCAAATAGTAACCAAATCAATCTTGGCCATCCATTTTCACCCAAATTTATCTATAAATATCCCCTTATTTTAGACTCCATTTGGAATGCATGGGAACCATAGAGAAACTCTTGCAAAATTTCCATTGAACCAAGAAAGAAGCACACAACTTGAAGCAACAAATAAGGTAATCATCTCCCTTGTTCTTAAGCTTTATTCTAGCAAGCTAGCTCTTGATTTTAAGGGATTTTGTGCCATATTTCCCTTGTGGTTGATATGGAAGTGCTATACATATATGGTTAGAATATGAGTTTTGTGTTATGGATAGTTTAGACAAGGTTAAACAAGCTAGAATCAAGTGGTATAATCTTGAAAATTCAAGTATGCTAGTTAGAAGTTTGTGTTCATAGCTGTTACTGTACTTGACACTATTCATATGTTGGAATTTCATGATTTTGATGTTTTCAATGAGTTTAAAATGGAAAATTGTGTAGGAATAAAGTAGTAGAACAAGTATTGGAATCAAAATGTGAATTTTGGAAAACCAAGGGTTTCACTTCGATCAAGAGCAAAAGCTTGTGACATGTTTTGATTTTGGAAATTCTTCATATTTGGATTCTACATGAAAAATTATGTGGAAATGAACTATGAGAATTTATTTTGGAAAGATGGAAGTATGAAACATAAAATAGAGAAAGAATGGAAGTTAGTGAAAACCTAGTCTTGGAATTGTTTTCAAGTTGAGTTATAACTTGATATTACTTTGTAATGGCTAGGTTTTGACATTTGTGAAGGAAGGAAATCATCTCAAGAAGACTTTGACAAGGATAGCTAAGAGGTAGCAAGAATACCTAACTATAGTCTCATGTTTGCTTGATTGTATGCTTGCTTGTTAGTTATGATGTTTGGTTGAGTTTGAGATTATGCCATCATGTTTATGATGAAGTATGAATGATTGCAACTCCTTGCAACTAATGTCATGACAATATGCATGTTAGAGTTTTCTTATGTACTATTATGAAGTAGCTCCCATCTCATGATAACATGTTAAGCATCCAATTAATCATGCATGATATTATAGTTTGTATGCCTTGTTATTGGGATTTCCATGAAATCTCACTCTTTCCATATGCTTAACCATGTCATAGGTGCTGGAATCTCACAAGGAAAAAGGGTAAATATGGATGATTGAACTTGTATAATAAGTTATATGAGTTGCTTGATATTATGGAAGTACATGGTGGAATGCATATTGTATGTTCATGTGTTGGTGTTCTGAGACAGTGACATTTTGATGATATTTATAATACCTTAATCAACAAGTTTGAACTTGAAATTTGGCATGATTATAGTTAAGATATAGAGCTTTAAATGGCAATCAATAACACATCAATTGGTTAAGTATTCGATTTGTTATGATTTTTCTAAGTTGGAGTTAAAATCTGGAACTAAGAGAAAGTAAACAACTGGAGGCAGTAATGTTCCAATGTTAATTTCGTATAGTAAATGAACGAGTTTTTTCATAAAATTTTATGAGCTTAAAGAGCATGTCTGGATATTTAAATCCATAGGTAACACAGTTCATTTGGACAAGTAATGAAAGAGAAATGAATTTTTGAAATTAAGGTAAAGAAACTAGAATTTTTAGATTTTACTAAATGAACAGTGTTTTTTAACGAATAAACTAATTTCATTGGGACAATGAAACCATAGTTTTACATTTTTCTTAAACTTTAATGAATGATATTTCATTAGAAAATGGAACTAATCTATTTCAATTTTTTTACATTTAATTATGAATTTTTAAAGTTGGGTACATGTTCTAGAATTACCAAATGAACAATAACATGAACAGTACCTGAGAGCAATTCTTTTGAAAATGCTGATTTCTAAAGCAAATGGTTATGTAATTGGATCAAATAACTTCCAACTAAGTATAATTGAGGTTGAAAGTAAGGATATGACAATAATCACATAATCCAAATCAATTATAAGTATCTAATATGAGAATAATCAATCAACATTCAATCCTTATACATATAATGAAATCTCTAAGTATAGAAATCCCAAAACATGAAATAAGTGCATATTAAGATAGAAAAACTCTCTAGTGTAGTCTATGAGCTCAAGATATGCCATCTATCACCAATAGACTAAAGATCTAGCCTCTCATAACTCCTACTGTGTGACAATTGCTGTCCAAAAATGATGCCATGAGATGTGTAGAAAAAGATGATGGAAAGGTAATGAGAAAGGTGGTAGAAATTGATTAATCTGCGTAGAAATAGAAAAATCTATGGAAAGATGAAGAAAAATGGAAGTTTTGATTGGATGTTGCAGAGAAAAGTTAAGAGAATGAGATGAGACTATTCATGGCCAAATTTGGCAGTAAAGACATCCCCTTTTTCGTGGTTCTTGACCTCCTTCATTTAATTGTAGAATGACCTAATAAAAAACGCGCAGCTTCACTAACTATCTCTTTGGTCATGATTAGATCCAGATTTTTGTTACGACTAGTAAATGCAGAAAAATTTCCCAGAAGAAATAAGGTCTCAACCTGTGGACACTTAAGTCACGAGTAAAGGTTATAGAAGTTGTCTTCCTCGATTTGGTCCTCTTTGTCTTGTTAATTCTTATATGTTTCCCTTTGGGTCTTTAAGTTTCTTCTAGATGCCTACAAACTAAAACTAAAAACTTCTTTTAAAGATCAAGCAGATCAAAGAATAAAATATTTCCAATTTGGAAGAAATAATTGACCATTTTACCTTTCTATAAGTATATTGCCAAGTACAATCATGTATTACCACAATAGCTCAATTACATGCATAAAATGAAGCTAAAATGTCACCAAACCCTTGAAATTGCTAAAGAAACCATATACAATTTGTATATCAGTTCCCCATACTTGAACCTTTGCACACCTGGACAAAGAAATGAATTACACCTAAGCTAACACTGGAAAAATTGAGGAGAATAACATGCTCAACAATGATCTTTTGGAACAATTGATCAATTAATTAACTAACCAATGAGATCAACCTTAACTGTATGAGCAAAATAGATTATCTATAGATATATAAGTGTTTAACTCTCAAATCTTTCATTGTTAAGATTCTTTCACTCCAATTCAAATGGCAAACACCCTACTATAGGCTTATAATAACTCTAAATGTCCTCTACTATATAACATTTATGCAAATAATCAAGAGGACTTTTGGGGTTGAAATGATGGAAATAGCAAGTGGAATGTGATTGAAATACAATAGAGTACCTCAATTGAAAGTAGTAAAAGTTAGATTTCATCTAAATAAACTCAAACCATAAACTTCTATCCCAAGGAATTATTTACTCCACATTTATTCTTTCGTTATAGCTCCTTGACATTACTACAACTTTATTCAACTTTTTTTTGATTCCTTGAAGATAATATGGTCTCAAATAGAATATTGAAATCAACTTGATTGACAATGCAATCTAGATACTCGAACAAAGGATGAATTAACAATGAGCGAGATGAAAGAAATGAAGATCCAATTAGGTGAACAATGGGTTAGTGTTTATAGTTTGTGTTTGGGGTCAAAGGTGTAAAAATGAAGGCCTCTATCATATTCAATTACATAAATGTACAAGTAATATCAATTTAGAGCTAACACAAGTTCTAGAGAATGCAAACCAAATGAATAATCACTTAATATAGGAATTAAGGTCGAGAATCCTTCCAACAAGGGCTTGCATCTAAATTGCTCATACACTAAAATATTAAACAAAGCTCATTATTTACTAGGTATTAAGACACTTATATATGAATCTTACAATACATTTTAATTTTTTTATATTTACATTTAAGACACTTATATATTCACTAGGTATTAAGCTCATTATTCACTAGGTATTAAAACACTTATTCACTAAATTGCTCATACATTAAAATACATTTTAATTTTTTAATATTTACATTTAAAAAAGCTCATTATATATGAATCTTGAAATTATTAGTGAACACTTGGTGATTCTATTTCAATTTCCAATATTTTCAAAAATTCAAGTGTGGAAATGATTTTTAGCAAATTGCTGATGCAAAAAGGTAAGAAAAATAGAGAAATGATTCACGTATAAAAGTACCATGGTAGTTCAAAAAGTCTTTCCATATAGCATTGCATAGCAAAGAGAAGGAAGATGGATAGATTCAAATTGGCACACTATCGTGACCATAAACATTTTAGGTCATGACTCAAAATCAAAGTGAGCTACACTCTAAACATTAAGAACATTAGTCGTGACCTAAAGCTCATCTAGTTGTGACTTGTCAACACATAAAGCACATCCTAAACCCAAGAAAATCATAATTAATTCTAAGAAATCGAAATAAAGTGGGTCAAAAGGCTACTCGAAGATAACATATTAAATTTTAAGGGAAAATTATTACTCAGACCAAATGCTCAGGCCAATCAGTACAATATTAGTGTCACATATCTCTTTTCATTTGGTCAAAAATTCTAGAAACAGTTTCTGGTCCCAAATTTTCAAATTTTGTTCACTTTGTACATACATCAAACTAAGGCATTCTTGGTGTCAAAATGAAGCTTGAAATTTTAATTAAGTGGTGATAAAATATTGTACATTTATTCAATTATTTATTATTTTCATTACATCTCAAAAGTCATTGTCTAATCAAGAGTTATTATTCACAATGACAAATTCCAGTAATCAAGTTTACATACATATACATAACATACATCAATCATTATAAATAATTCTTCACTTTTCTTCATGCATATTTATCTCCTCCATCTTGAGAAGCCCCGCTATAATTGGATTGATATGGAAGAGGTGAGAATTCCGGAGAAATCTTTGAAGTAAACATAACTAAACAATGTATGCTTTAATATAAATGTCTGTGCTTGCTTGTGATGGTGTCAACATTATGAAATGAGCATGCTTCCATATAACATATGAAATACAATTGGCCAATATAATCATATAAATATAGCTTCAATTATATACACATATGCAACACAATCATCATAGGATATTCAACACCATTATCACTACTATCTTCAAGTAAGGGCATGCAATAATGATCACTATCACTTTCAGTTACAACTTCATTTTTTTTGGGAATCATGACTCTATTGTTGGGACATTGAGAAGACCTGTACCCAAATACTTGAAACATTTTATATCTTTATTTCTAGAAGTTTAGGAATTGGATTTACCTTTGCTCTTTGATAAAGCTTCTTCTTTGCCTTTAGTGGTCTCCTTTTAATTGTGTTTTCTTCTTTCTTCCATTTCTGTTTCAATGAAGAACTTTATGTAGAAAAGAACTTTGAAGCACCTTTACGCTTGAGTTACTTTTCCACCTTAATTGCTATGTGCACAATGTCTTCCATCTCCACATAATGATGCGATTCCATTATATCAATTATATCTTTGTTCACCCAATTCAAAAATTGAGCTATTATGGCCTCCCTATCTTCTTGCACAATAGCTCTTTTCAAAGCTAATTCAATATCATTATAATACTCATTCATACTCCTAGAGCCTTGTGTAAGGGTCTGCAATTTGTCGTAAAGTTCTATGTAGTAATTATTAGGAATAAATCTCCTTCTCATTAGAGTCTTCATTTCTCTCCAAGTTACTACGGGCCTTTCACCCTTTTAACTTCAGACTAATTATGGTACTCAAAAATCATTTATATTTTCTTTTCCCACTCTAAATAGGCTTCAGGGTCATTTCTACATTGGAAAGATGGTATATTCATTTTGACGCTACAAATGTTCCCCTCTACTCTATTTCTCTCTCTTAGAATATTTCTGCCATGTCTCCTCCTATGGTTATATCCTTTACACCTATTTCTACCCACTTTTGATTCATATTCAAATTCACCCTCACTACCAATATTCTTTTCATCTCCATATTCAAATTCATCTATAGAAACTTCCCTTCACCTATATATGCCTTCTAAGATTAGGTTTAGCTCATTGCATATTTGCAATTCTTTCTTCTTGCCTCTCCAACTTATCCCTCATCTCCTTATAAATCACTTCCATGCATGCAAAATGTTGATCCATTGGCCTAAATTTGTCATCATCATTCATCATATTTCTTCTACCATCTTTAGATGTTTAATTTGTATTAGACATGTGACTAAAATAATATTAATAAAATAAAGTTTATCACAAATTTTCTCACATGCTTCCCTCAAGATTGTCAATCAGCATTTGTATTTCATTCAAACTTAGCTTTTAAGTTGATGTATATCACTCTTGCTTTTTTCCACCCAAAAGTTCCTCTTGAGGCTCTTTAAAGAATTAAGCAAGTTAATTAAAGCAATCACAAATTGCAGAATCAACTAACACTTATGAAATTTTGAGAATAACAAGAACATGAAGATACACAAAGAATATAAAGATATGACCTGAGTTTATATCCAAAGCTCTAATATCAAGATGGTGCGAACCCACACGAGAAAATCTCATGAACCCACAAGATCGCTAAACAAAGGTCTGGTGATCCACTTGAACTCTTGAACACAAAAGAATAAGGACCTAAAGTGTTAGAAGATGCCACAAGGTTAATCAAGCCTTGATAAATCTATTAGTTCTATGAAGAACCCTAGAGGGAATCTATTCTCAAGAGACAAAATGTATAAATGAAACTTTTCATTCAAAAATCCAATCTGATTCCAAACTGAGTCATATAATATTTTTGAAGAGATCATTTCCAATATGATAAAGAAAACATTAAATGCAACCTATGAATTTAAATAACCTAAGAACTCAAAATAGTAAATAAAATAACAAGGATTTAATACAAGTACATTGTAAATCTAAAAGTCAAGTGCTAATTAATAACTAATTTTCACACAATTTAATCCCAAAAAGTGATTATTTATACCCAAATGAGTCTTCTCTTGTGTACTACTCGGTCTAAGGCAATTAAATTAATGTCTGTAAACCCAAAGTAGGTTTAATAGCTCTATTTTGAGAACAAATGAAATTCATGACATCCTCAACATTTTCAATCTAATCTGTTGCTCCAATTGTCATTTGCTTTGTCAATGTCTCTTGTACTAACTCATTCAATACTTCCTTAATTCTTTTAGCTCTTGGTCTTGTGATTGGTCTAGTTGGAATATGCAAAAGATCCTTAGAAGTTGAAAAGTCATCTTGATGTATCGCATTATAAATGATTATGAGGATCATGAACTAAGGTATATTAGCAAATGTAAACAAAGAAAGGATTAACCAAAATGGAAAGACGCAATTGAGGTAGAATTAAAATTATTAGAAAAGAGAAAAGTTTTTTAGCCTAGTGGTTATTACACCTGAATATGTAAAACATGTTGGATAAAAATGGGTTTTTGTCCAAAAAAGAAATGAAAATGGTGAAGTAGTAAGAAGCAAAGCACAACTTATTGCTAAAGGATTTACACAAAGACCTCATATTGATTTTGTATAAATATATTCACCAATGGTAGATACAATTACTTTTCAATATCTAATTAATCTTACAGTAAATGAAGGCCTTGATTTGCATCTAATAGATGTTGTTACAGCCTATTTGTACTCACTTGACAATGAAAATTATACGAGTCTCCTTGACGGATTTGAGTTGCCAAAAACATAGAATGTAAGTTCTTGAGAGTGATACTCAATTAAGTTAAATAAATCTTTATATGGATTAAAGCAATCAAGGCGCATGTAGTATAATTGACTTAGTGAATATCAATTGAAAGAAGAATATAAAAATGATCTGATATAGCCATGCATTTTTTTTAAATGTAAATATTAAAAAATTAAAATGTATTGTAAGATTTTTGGAGAAAGATAAATATCTCTTTAGACCTCAAGAAGGTGATAAATAACTACTTGGCCTAAAAGTGCAATACCTTAATACAATTGTTGTGATTATGTATATTACTAGTCACACACAACCGGATATATCATTTGCCGTTAATTTTCTAGAAAGATATAGTTATTTATCAACACGAAGACTTTGGAATAAGGTCAAACACATTCTTCATTACTTAAAGGGTACTATAGATGAGATTATTTTATTTGAATGAATACAATACTGTCTTTGTCCGCTATGCCAATGCTGAATTTTAGTCTGATCCACATATTAGAAGATCACAAAGAGGCTATTTGTTCACATATGGTTGTACAACTATTTCATAGCAATCAATGAAATAAACCATACCGGTCACATCATCTAATCATGCATAAATACTAACAATATATGAAGTAAGTCGAGAATATGTATGATTAAAATTAATAATACATCATATAAATACTACTTATGGATTGTCATATAGTAAAATGATCATAACAGTCATATATAAAGATAATACTACATGTATTACCTAACTAAAAGAATGATATATCAAACGAGATAGGATAAATCATATTTCTCGAAAATTCTTTTTCACACATGATCTTCAAAAGAATGGTGATATTAATATCCAACAAATCGTCCTAACGAAACTCTAGTAAATTTGTTCACCAAGTCACTTCTGGCAACATTATTTGATAAGCTTATGTATAATATTGGATTTCGCAAATTAGAGATATCAATTGATGTTGCTAAAAGGGGAAATTGATACATGTTGTACTCTTTTTTCGTTGACTAAAGTTTTGTCATACTTTTCCTAGTAATATTTTAATAAGACAGCACTATGAGTATATCAATTAATTGTATACTTTTTATCTTCCACTAGATTTTTATCTCATCAGATTTTTCCTAGTTGAAGTTTTTTTAATGAGGCAAACTATTAAATAATGTCTATGTTAAGGGAGTGTTATGGATATTATAATATGGATATCTATCTCTCTATTATTCTTCAATTTCACTAAGTAATTTCTCTTTCTCAATTACTCTTTCACTACTACATTAAATTTGTAATTTTTATTATGTCGTTTATGAATTTTATTACCCTTTATTTGTCATTTAAGTTTGAGTATAACCTTTATGTAAGACTATGTCTATAAATATAATATGCTATTTGTGTTTTATAATATAAGACTCAGTTCCTCAGTTACTTTTTTCATTTAATATCTTCATATTTTCTCTCTTTTTTATCTTATTGATTGGATAATTAGTTTTATAATATAATTATAATTTTAAATATAAAAATTAAATTGAAATCATGGAGGAATAGAAATGAGACGTACAAATGTATCCCTTTTTCCCAATCAAAATCGAAAGAGAAACGGAACTGAAACCTGGGAAACGAAGACGGAGTTCGATTGATCAGCAAAAGAACATCAAAATTCGACGAACAGAGATAGTAGTAGAGAGAGAGAGAGTGAGAAAATAGAGAGAGAAAGGTGCTGAAGTGGTTGCTATGACGGATATATTCCTTTGGCTTTTGACCTTTTTCCTGATTTTGGCTTTGCTTTGTCTTCTCGGTTATCAGGTATATCTCAATCAGCATTCTGAATTCCCTTTCTTTTATGTAACTATCTGACCCACGATATAATCCTAAATTTAGATTCCCATATATTTTCTCATGTATGCTCGTGCTTTTCATTATTTTCTTATTTTGCTCTTTCTTCCCCAGTCCGGTAGTGATTGTTGCATTTCAATAGCTTCTAGGAAGAAAATACCTTCTTGAGATGGAGGAAACGGTAAAATGGGTAAAACGACATAAGTTTTGATCTTAATTGTAGAAAAACGCTTCTTAATTGAGTAATTTACCTCATTATACAATACCATTTTCATTTAATTGAAAAAAATGCTTTTCCCCTTCTGAGTTTCAATTTTCTTCTTTCTTAATTTGTACATGCTTTTTCGAATCACGTATTTCTTAGAGTACATTAATTGCCCCAATAAAAGAAGCCTTTTCAGACGGATATACTCATGTAAAGAACATAAAAGGACATAAGTTATAGATCTCACTTGTAGAAAATTCACTTGGCAATGAAAGATCTACTGTTTTAACCTTATAATCTTTTGTCAGTTAATTGTTAAAGATACTTCGTTTTCTTCTATGAAACTTTTCATGTATGATGTCTGTCCATATATGAATAATTATGACAACATTGTACTTTATTCAAATGTCTGGAAAATTACAGGTCAAAAGAAATTTTTTTCATGTCCTTTAATTTTCTTTTCCAGTTGTTATGCAACTCAAGCTCGTGACACTTTTTCATAAACTTTTTTGGTTTATGCATATACATATGGATTGCTTATGCATGAATTGGTTTAAATGTCAGCATCTATCTTCTTTAATTTAAACTGTTGAAAGTTTCCCATCATAAGTTTGAAATTTACGGTTATTGTGGATGCTCTTATAATTAGAACTTGGGATAACATTATATATTGTCAGCTTTGGATTGGTACTTCTAATTTTATATTCTATATATAATTGGAAGAGATAATTCCCCCCCTTTTAAAGCACTTTGCTTATGAAGTTTAACATTCTGATGCTTTTTACTTGGCAGCTTATATTACTAGTGGATCTTGAGTTTGATTATATCAACCCTTACGATTCAGCTTCTCGGATAAACTGGGTTGTCTTGCCAGAGTTTATTGTACAAGGAGTCCTATGCTTCATCCTTCTTGTAACAGGGAACTGGCTTATGTTCTTGATGTCTCTCCCTTACCTATATTACAATGTGAAATTGTAAGTTTTCTTCCTTTTGCTATACCAATTCCGTAATTTCTAATCATGTAATGTCATATAATCACATGATGAACATTTTTTTGTTATATATAAATCTTATTGGATATTTTAGGAACTGTATATCCAGACAGAAGACAGTTTGATAATTGTAAACTAGCTTCATTAAGGTCTTTACTGTCAAGTGTAAATTTAAATATTGCATGGAGGTATTGTATGTAGCAGTTTAAGTTTTCATTGACTCATTTACATAGTAGGAGCTTTAGTACAAATCAAGTACCCATAACATAACTTTCTATGATACGTAAATGTGCAGTTCTATGATTGCAACAAACAGTATACGTTGCCTGTGTAAGGACTAAAACAGAGAAGAAATTCTGAAGAAACTATTTACCCTTGGAAATTGCTGATATAGTCGTTGTACAGGGACCCTAAAACACAATTCCTGAGATGAAATGATTAAAGAGCTTATATCTTTCTTTCTCTCTGTTTTTTTTTTTTTTGTGTGTGTGTATGTGGGTGAAATTACAAAATATTTAAAGGGGCTGATGTGAGGTTCCAGTTGAGGCAGTTATGACAAAGAAACCTTATTTTCAAGTGGAAAGAGGTTGTTGGCAGGAGATATCAATTTGCATACAACTGATATAATGTTAGGGTTTATAAATAATATGTGGTTTTTTGTAATAAAAAGTGTGGGAGTTTCTATGCTGACTTTGGGATTGGACAGGTTGGTTGCTTGAATCCAAGTGTTATGAAAATGGATTCTAGGACCCAAACTGTGATGGTTGGTTTGATGGCTTGCAGTGGAAGAGATTTTAAGGTTTGAATGGTGCAGTAGAGGATGTTAACTAGGGATGAAACTATGGAAGAAAAGAGTTTTGAGGGTTTGTTAAATTGTGGTCAGTGTCCAACATTGCAATTGTGTAAAAATGAAGGGGTTTGCTATAGTAAAAGAATATGCACCATAGTCTAAAGGGAAAGATAATCTATAACTGAGACCAAATTTCCTGTTTCTATAATGAGATATAGGTGTAGCTATAGGTTTGTTAAAGTATTAATTTTATTCATGGTCAAGGGTTGTTGCTACGTTGCTAGAGTTGAATTCTTAGTTATGCTGACTGATCTTAGGTATAACCTTAAAGAAGACACTTGGACTTAGACCATTCTCATGATGAATCTCCTTTGAATACAATTTTATGTGATATTTAATTCTTCTGAATTTTTGGACTACGAGGCTTATTCTGACGATGCAAATATTCAAAGAACAATGAAGGGGAGAGAAAGGAAGTGAGGGGAAAAGTATCATTCAAGATTCTGGTTTAACACTGCCCTGACAAGTATTAGTTAATAGCAAAATCACCCCATAAAGTGTAGGTCTAATGGGGAAAAGTTCTACAAGCAAAGGAAAAGGAAACAGAACCAGCACTGCTCCTGTGTATTCGAGAGACACATGCTCTCCCAAAGACCACCCAAAATCATGCCTACCTCATATCCTAACAAACCCAAAATGCCTTAATTTCCCTTAGTAGGTTTACTAACGTAACCCAAACAGGGCCCTTGCCATCAGATTTCAAGAAGACCTTCCCTTTTATTCCACTGTCATTCCCATCCACATGATCCCATACTGTTTGGTAATTGGAGGAGAAAAGAAGGGAAGGAATATGAAAAGGAGAAGGAAGGGGAGAGAAAAATGGGAAGAGATGGTTTAATGATAATTTTCTCCCCCTTTGTTTGGAGGATCCGTTTCTGCCAAAATCCCTCGAGGGGAACTTGAAAATACAAAGGTAGCAGGATTTTGGGCAATTTTGGGAAGTTAGTTGAAAACCTTTCATTGTCATTTTTCCTTCCATATGACTGACGAACAAAGGAAGGTTTACAATATGACATCTGCCCATTCCCTTTACATCCTAGGTCAAATGTACCCTAAGAATTTTGAAAACCTGGGTAGCATACCTTTGAAAAATGTCTCCATTAGAGATGCTCATTAAATTGAAGTATTAGGGCCGAGGAATACAGAATTTCTGAAACAGATAAATGATTTGGACATGGATATATGAATTGCATTTTATGCTGTTTTTCCATTCAAATGGTGCACTCAATGATATTGCAACGTGGGGAGTCAACCCTGACCTATTGGCATTAACATTGTTTTTGCAGCTTATATTTTGTTTGATTATTCTGGTTTAATGCATAATCAAACCCTGTATTCTGAGCTGGGTGTTTCAAAAATGTGTCTGAATTCTTTTTTTTTCACCGTGATCATCTACCGTGTTGACAATGTTATAAAAAAGTTTATTCATTTGATTCAATCTTCTCACTTTACCTTCAAGTCTCACATGCTTAATTGTTAGCTTCATCTCTGTTTTTTTTTTAAAGATATGAAATGCTATATTGAGATTTTTATAGATCTTATTCCCAAACCGTCTTTTCTTACTTTTGGTTCCTAATTATACTAAACTATATAGATTTTAAAATAAAATGTATACCCATAAGAGTCATACTTTTACTACTAGGAAAATACGGGGTTTCCAATAAGCTTGTTTGCGTACTGATTCAAAGTTGAAGAGCAAAACGGTTCTTTCAATAATCTGAGGACATAATATACTTCCTTAAGAATATATTTTCCACCACATTTCTACCATTAATATGACTTGGAAGCTTATCTTCAGGTACATGACGAGACAACACTTGGTAGATGTTACTGAAATCTACAATCAGCTGAAGTGGGAGAAAAAGAAGAGATTCATCAAAGTTGGATATCTTATTCTGCTATTTCTCATTTCCGTGTTCTGGTATCATGATGAGAAACTCATTTTTGTTAATTGTTCACTTCTATGCTCTTTCAAAGTAAAAGTTGGTGAATATCTCTTTCATATGCATGTGTTTTAGGTTGGTTTGGAGCATTGCTGATGTAGATGATTAACCAGTGGGCACCTCTCGCCATCAATAAGTTTCCAGAACTTTCAGTGCGCTTGAACATCTCGTTGGAAGTTTCACAATTGTATGTATATTAGGGATTAAATTCTTGGAAAGGAGTTTCTGGTGGAGAGGTTTATTTTGATTGAATATTTTTTCTTGAGTTTGCATAATTTAGAGGATAGGAATCATAGTCGTGGAGCTTGTAATTGCAATTCTTAGAGCTGATCCATGAAGAATTTCAAATTTGCAAGCAAATTTATTTGACCTTGCCCTCTATTGTTTCAAAGAGAAAATATGATAAAAATACTTATCTTTTATTGATATTCTGAAGGGATATATATACACATAATAGAGAATCTTAGATATTAAAATAATATCATATCTTATCCTATGTACTAATTATAGGATATTTATATATCTTATAATATCTCTACACTACCTCTTAAGTTAGAGTATAGATGTTAATCATGGCCAACTTGTTACAAAGAAATTCAACTCAAACTCCATTAAGAGCTTTAGTAAGGAGATTTCTCAGTTGATCACTAAATTTGACATACTTTGTACAAATGAAGTTTTCCTTGAGTTTGTCTTGAAACATACTTTGTGGAGATGAAATTTTCCTTGAGTTTGTCTAGAATGAAATGACAATCAATGTCAATATATTTTGTGCGTTAATAAAATACTAAATTAGAAACAATGTGTAGGGCCACTTTATTATCACATAACAATTTTGTTGGTAATGAGGTTTTAAAACTAATCTCCTTCAATAACTGATATATCTATATTATTTCGCATACATATTGTGCCATGGCTCTGTATTCCACTTTTGCACTCGATTGTGTCACTCTATTTTGTTTTTTGCTTATCTAAGATACCAAATTTCCTCCTACAAAGATACAATATCATGTGCTAGACCTGCTTGTAGTTTTTGATTCACTATAATCGGCATAACAAAAATACTCAATATCTATGTGAACATGATTCTTGTACAATATCCCATGACCTGAAGATAATTTCAAATAATGTAATACATGTTCTAAGGCTTCCCACTATTGGATAGTTGACGAGACCATAAATTGGCTAAGGACACTTACTAGATAAGTGATATCAGGATAGGTCATCGTAAGATAATTCAATTTGCCTATCAATCTCCTATATCTTTATGGGTTCTCAAACGACTTGCTATTAGTAGGTTCAATGGGATTTTCATACAGTATACTACTATCAGCATCAAGTAGAGGATTATAAACTATAAGGAAGCTAGTTGGCTAGCTCCTAGTTTTTCAGTTTCTTTTAGCAGATCAATAACATATTTTCTCTTAGTCAATAAGATGACCACCTTGCTTCTCATGATTTCAATCCCTAGGCAACAAAAATATAGTAATTAAAATCTTGAAGTCTATTACTTATATAAAAAAGCTAAAAAGTCTAAATAGTTTGTAATTGCAACTTTGCATCAATCTTCCTAAAGTTGACAAGGATGAAGCATCTAAAAAAAATAAAAGAAACAATTATAGTTTGTAATGTACTCCTATGATGGTTATCAAAGTTAAAAGAAAGAAAAAAATTAATCAATCAATCTAGTTATAAAAAATAAAAGAGATATTAGGGCCAGGGAAAATGGGCAGGGTGGTACACCTTGCCCAGTGCCCGACCCTGCCCTACACTTGGCCTGACCCAACCCTACCTAATTATATTTAGGCCCATTTTTTTTGGGCTGAGCTAAGTATTTACCACCGTGTATTTAGACCAGCTGGTTAGGGATTAGCCTAGCTTAATTAAGGGTCTTGAGTTTAAGACTTAGGTATATAGTAACGCAGATGGTAGGGTAGCCACCTGAAAAGTGTTGGAAAATGTGCCATAGGGGCCAATCATTGTCTTATGAACATTATTGATTTATGAATTTATTAATTGTGTTATCATATTATTTGCATGTTTATTGTGATGACCATCCTTGGATAATTCATGATCTTATCCTAAATGTCTCTGGTCGGTCATCTGTACGGGAGCAGAGATGAAATAAGACCAGTATGACTTTGAAGATGTATAGAGATATAAATCAAAGTCATATGCACATGTAAGAGTACAAGGTGTTGGACCGACCCGCTATGAGAGAGTTGCATGGGTTACGTCATAATCTTCTCTCATATACAAACCATGTCACTATGTCCTTTGACCTGAGATCATCATGGATTTCTACATGACAAACGCTCAGCTTTGGCCTAGTCAAAAGTCACTTTTGACTGAGTGATCATAAAGACTATGTTCGGGTTTAGTGGTTTTTCATGCGGAGGAATGTGAATGGTCAAGATGGAATTTGTCCCTCACATTCGTAGAGAGATATTACTGGGCCCCTCGATGAGTGAGTCTGAGAAATGTATGGCCATACTGTAATGGAAAGGTAGTTCCATTTCTATAGTCAGACTACTCAGGGATCGAGAAAGTAACGGTCAGGAATAGGAGGATGACATTATCCATGCCTCATCCATGACCAAAATATCGCGTGACAGAAGGGACATGATATGGTTGTATAAATGTTACATCGTTTATCGATTCTCATATGATTTGGGTAGTCGTTATGTCTTGCTAGAGACCGCTTGCGACTTGTGGGCCAGTTTAGTAAATGACCCACTGCCAACTTCATATGGGCCTACAGGGTCTTACACAAAATAGCCCAACACGAGCTATGATGTCCAGATTCATTAAATATAAGACGTGTCTAGATTCAATGAATGATCCAGGGTTGATGTATATATTTATTTATATTTATATTTATATATATATATAAATTCGTATATATATATTATATATAAGGGATATATAGGATTTAATTTATAAGGATAAATTAAATCTCTATCACGTTTGAATTTGAAATTCAAATTGATAGGATATCTCATATAAGAGATATTTACAAGATTTAATTTATAAGGATAAATTAAATCTCTATCACGTTTGAATTTGAAATTCAAATTGATAGGATATCTCATATAAGAGATATTTACAAGATTTAATTTATAAGGATAAATTAAATCTCTATCACGTTTGAATTTGAAATTCAAATTGATAGGATATCTCAAATTTGATTTATGACAATAAATCAAATACAGTCTAATCTTATCTTTATTTAAATTAAATAAATTGGTGAATTAAATCTGTGGGACGGATTTAATATAAACATTATTTATTTAATTAGTTTCTTATCAAATTATACAATATGTGATATTGTATTCGGAATTAATATAGATTAATTCTAAAATCCAATTCGGTTGAGAAAAACGCAGAGCATCCTATATATCCGATTTTAGGAGCTACGTTTTGAAGACAACACATAACACAAAAGGGCCGAACGGAATCTGCAAAAGGTTTGCAGATAAGAAACTGCTGAAGTAGAGACGGAGAGGACGAACTCTTGAGAAAGCCTTGGAGGGACAGGAGACGCTAGCACGTCGTTCGTGGTTGGAACGCTGTTCGTGTGGATACCAGTAGAGGAAGACGACCTGAGGAGTCAACTTCTTGCGATCAAAAGGAGAGCACGAGCCACAGAGAGAAGCTGTGGACGTCTCCTTACGATCGAAAAGAGATCACCAGCCGCGGAGAGAAGCTGTGGAAGTCGCTGAGGCACACTAAGGGTAATGCTTCTTCCTACTTGACTTAAACACATACGGTAGATCCTGGCAAGGAATGAAAAATTTTTAAATTAATTTCCGCTGCGTGTCTTCCAATTCCTTACAAAAAGGTCCTTCAATTCCTAATCTAGATTAGTATGGGGCCGTTGTTGTGCCTAAAAAATGGCTTGACTTGGGATAGTAGAGGAAAAATAAAACAAAAAGTGATTTTTAGTTAAAAATTGTTATAAAATGAGAGAAGAAGTTAGAGAGGGGAAGAAATAACAAAACAAGAGATTGAAATGGGAGGCAAAAGAGTATTCCTCTTTTACTTGTATGTTCACTTGTACAAATGCTTTATGTATAGCCTCTATTTATAGGTCACAACCATTGACGACTAAGCCTAAGGTTACAAAGGAATAAAGATAAATGTATTGGCATTAACAACAAGAAACTCCTCTCAGGTCATTCATTAAGGAAGTTATAGGTTGATGACATTAAGAGAATAAGGAATTATAAGAGGAACCCAAGAGCTAAGAGTTATATGGACATACGCACATACATGCAATATTTATAACATTTTCCTTTGGATGTCCCTGACAAATATTGTGCCTTATTAAAACTTACTATGAAAAACCCATTGGGATAAAAACCTAGTAAAGGAAAAAAGTATCCAATACGTATTTAGGCTACCTCATTAAAAACCTTTTCAAGAAAACTCAGTGGGGAAAAAACTTAAAAAGGAAAATAGTATAGCAAGTACTTGTTTACTCCCCTAATGACATCATTAATTCATGTCTTTGAATCTACGCATTCCATTACCATATACTAACTTGTTAAATAGTTTAGTTGGTAGTGTCTTGGTTGACAAATATGTAAGGTTGTCACATGATAGAATTTGCTAAACATTTATATCACCATTCTTCATAAGATCATTAGTAAAATTATTTTTCGAGAAATATATTTTGTTCTATCTCTTTTGACATATCCCCCTTTCAATTGAGCTATGCATGTTGTGTTATCTTCATATAATAATGTTGGAATCTCTTGTTCTATAAGTATACCACTCATTCTTTGGATATGTTAAATTCTTAACCTTAGCCAAACACATTCTCGACTTGCCTCATGAACTGCAATTATTTTCGCATCATTTGATGAGGTATAAAGTTTGTTTTATTGAATGCCAATATATAGCTATACCTCCACAAGTAAATAAATATCCTGTTTGAGATCTACCTTTATGTGAATTTGATGAAAATCCTACATCTGCATAACCTATCAATTATTGAAATATTCCATTGCCTCTCGAAGTTATTGAAATATATGTTTAACTCCATTCCAATGTATTCTTGTTGGGCAAGAATTAAATATTGTCAATAAACTCTCATCAAATGAAATATTATGCCTTATTGAATTAGCAAGATATATTAGTGTGCCCATAGTACTACAATATGGTACTTATGAACTAAGTTCTTCCTTTTCCCCTTGAGGTGAAAAGGATATTTTTCTTTAACAAGCGATCTTACAACTATTGGATTAGTTAATGGATGTGCCTGGAATAATCGGTTTAAAAAAACTAATTTTCTACAACAGTCATACAACCGGTGTAGAATATTAGATTTTCTACACAGGTGTTTTCTACACCGGACCATTTTCAACTAGTTTAGAAAACCTATTTTCTAGCAGTGATAGAATTATAAATATCATAAATCTAATATATAAATAGTAGCTATAAGTAATTCGTAATATAAATAAGTGCATATTACATATCTATAATAAATATATAATAATGCTAAGAATACAAAGAAGATAAATAAATCAACTAAAACATAAATTAATGGATATATGGGGAGGGGAATTGGAAATATAAACAACACACACCCATATAAATATATATTTATATAAATAAAAAATTAATCATAATATTGTATCAATATATTAAGAAAATAGAACAACATAATATTTTGCATAATAATAAAATAGAGTAAAGACAACTCATATATATATATAATCTAACAACAAAAATTAAAATGGATAGAGAATAATAACATAATAAATAACAATATAATATATAGAAAATAAAACTTGGCCATAATAATTAGGTAAAAGGATAATCGAGTAATAGGATAAAAGAAAAGATTATATATTATTAAAACATATTAACATAGCATATGATAAAGAAAAAAAGTATATGATAATTAGATAAAGAGAAAACTAATAACATTTGTATATAATTGAACATAATAATATATGAATTGACAAGAAGTTTATACCTTAAATTTTTCAGAGCAATGTCGTGCTGATAACGTGTTATAAAATAAGAGAAGATGAAGAGTTAGAGAGGGGAAGAAATAACAAGACAATATATTGAAATGGGAGGCAAAAGAGTATTACTCTTTTACTTGTATGTTTATTTATATAAATGTGTATAGCCTCTATTTATAGGCCATAATTATTCAAGACTAAGCCTAAAGTTATAATGGAATAAAGATTAATGCAATAGCATTAACAACAAAAAAGTCCTCCAAGTCATTCATTGGAAAAGTTATAGGTTTATGACATCAAGAAAAGAACGAACTGTAAGAGGAATCCGAAGAACTAAGAGTTATATTGACTTTTACACATACATGCAATGTTTATAACAACAATAAAAAAAATGTTTTTTTACAAGCCTGGTTCCCACATCTGTTACCCTAGAACAAATGTGGCAAAGCTAGACTTTCCACATTTATTAATTGAAAATGGACGTTAAAAGCATTTTTTTATGTCCTTTTACTTAAAATGGACATGGTAACTAGCCTGAATCACTATTCATGTCTATTTTGTATAAAACAAACGTGAATTAGGGACGTAAAAATTATTTTTTGTAATACTGATAAACTTGTTAGCTCGCTTTATACCAACAGACATCAAGTAATCCAATATAAGCAAATATCCAATCAAACTTAAGGCTCTAATTAAAAGATTCACTTGGTACCCATCTCCAAAGACATTCCATTTCATTGAACTTAATCTCAAAAGGATATTCACATATACTATAGTAATAAACAATAAAACTTGGCCCAATTTCAACTTGTATAGTTAGATTGGTTTAATTGTATTGTTACTAATCGTATGCTTCTAACACTAACATGACATGCACTCAACACTTAATAAACTAAAATAATAGCAAGCTTATGAATTTGCATATCAAATCAAGTTCAACCAATAGGATTATTAAGCACCATACTCAATAACTCAATATCACATATCTCAATAGAAAGGTGATAAGACACATTTTGTAAATGGTTTCTGTGATATTTTTAAGAGCTTTATAACAACTTTACCATTATTTTAGGCTTTAAATTGTGCTTTGTGGTAATACATGATTATGCATGGCAATGTGCTAATAAAAGGGTAAAATGAGAAATTAACTCTTTCAAACTGCATATATTCTATTATTTACTGATTTGGACTTTTATAGTGAGTTTTTATTTTGGATTGTAGGTATTTTGGAAGAGAACAAGGACTAGGAAAGAAATCACAAGCCAATGAAAGTGAAACCACAATCCTGCACATTTTAGTTGGTACCAAAGAGTCCACCGATTGCGACCTTGATTTTTCTGGAATATTCTGTGTTTATAGGTCGCGACCAAAATATGGATCTGGTTGCGACTAATATGCGAAATCGCAAAAACTATGCATTTTGAATTAGGGTATACAAAAATAAAAGGAGGAGGGATGTTGCCATCAAAGGAGGCTGTTTGGACCTGATTAGGCTTAGAAGCAGTACTCTCGCACTCTCTAATCACCTTCACCACCTCTGCCATCATTTTACACCTCCCCATAGATTTTTCCACCTCTCTACATCATCAACCTACCATCTTCTCACTGTTTCTCTATGACATCTCAACTTAACAGCGATTGCAATATAGCAGGAATCATGAAAGGCTAAACCTTTAGCCTCTTGGTGATGAATAAGATATCTTGAGCTCATAGACTCAAACAGGGAGTTTCTTCTATTCTAATTTGCATCTTCTTATCTTATGATTGCTACTAGATCTAGGGATCTTATGAGCAAATTTTGAATATCGATCGATTATTCTCAAATTAGAGTTTGTAATTTAATTCGGATGATTTGAACGTTTTCTTTCAATAGAATATTTTAGTTTTCATTTTAAGAGAGTAGGTTATTATCAGCGATCGTTGTTAATTAATTCATTGCTTGAAATCTAGGGTTTTCGATTGACGAACATTCGAGGGCATTTTCATGATCTAAATTCAAGTTACACGCTAAGAGGTTTATGACAGTTCACTAATAGTTCTTAAACTAGCTTTCATCAAAGGGGTTTAAGAAAAAATAGGATTTTGGACTCAATCGATCGATTTAGGTTTTCTTTGAGACTTAGTGCTTTCTAAACTCCAATTTTAAATGTGAGAGCAAGGATATATACGTTTTCATTATCAAGTGTCTTTCATAGCATATTTCACAACTCAACCAACACGTTTTCATCATAAACAAAAAAAATCTAAAATATCTACTTTTCTGTACCCTACTTTATTGCATCAATCATTAAAACCCAAAAACTATTTTATCCCTGCTTAAATTTTTCATTGATTTTGACATCAAATCTACTAGGTTTCCACATAAAAGGCTCCTCGAGAAGAACGATAGGGTTGTGCCTTATACTACATTATATTGGGTGTAGCAACTTTATTTTGATGGATCAGACCATGACAGTCCGAGGCCCTCATCAATGGCGCCATTGTCGAGGAGCCAAGTAATTGGTTCCCTAGTAATTGATTGTCAATTTCATTAGTTACTTGAGTCATTTTACTTGCTTTTGTTTGCATTTTAGTCTTTATTAGTTTTTAAATTGCATTGCATTGCATTCTACACTTTTCTGAGTTTCTATAAAATCAGTCTCTGTGATTGTGAGTTACGATCTAAACTCACCTGCGTCATGATAGTTATTCTCTGTGACTTTAAGTCGTGACCAAACACCATTTATGTCACGATCTGATTGCTCCCCTATGAAATTTGACTAATCTACGAAAACCAGTCCCGACTCCTTTTCTCTGTGATATTGTGTCATGACTAAAACACTCTTTAGTCGTGACTAACTAAAACTTTTATGCTGTCCAACCTCTATGACTGAATTTGACAGATTGTATTTATTATTCTCTATTTTTTTCTGCATTGCATGCGTAAAAGAGCTTAACCATTAGTGCCTTTTGAACCTAAAATTGAGAGAAAAAATAGGAAACTAAAGAGAGCGTTTAGAGAATTTAGAGATGAAGAAGCAAAATCTAGTTCCTCCTCTAGTATTCCAGAGTCTAAAACTGAACCGAATATGGATGACATTAATCATAATGGGCCTACTAGGCATGGAGAAAATGAAATACCAATGAATCTAGAAGATAATAGAAGTGTGAGGGAAATTAATCATTCGCATGTGAATTATGATCCTTATGGTTTCTATACTGAAGAAGCTAATTTTAAGATTAAAGGAGCTTTGATTGCAGCCTTACCTAAATTTCATGGTTTTGCAGGAGAATGTCCACACAAGCACTTACAAACCATGCATATGATATGTTTTTCAATGAAGCCTCCAATGACCGCATTGGATGATGTTTTAAGGAGGTATTTTCATTTTACCTTGGAAGGGAAGGCTAAGGAGTAGCTATACAATTTGCCCTCCCATTTCTCTACTCTTACATAGGATTAGCTGAAGTTGACATACCTTGAACAGTTTTTCCTAGATTCAAAGACCACTATAATGAAAAAGGAGATCACTAATATTCTACAATAGGATGGAGAATCTCTACATGAGTATTGATGAGGTTTCTTAACCTGTTGGTTTGATGCCCTCACCACAATATTACCAAGGCTGATTTAGTAAACATTTTCTTTAATGGTCTACTTCCTCATAATCATGTTTCCTTGAATTCTGTAGCAAATAGATCCTTGAGAGATAAGACTCCACAAGCAAGTTGGGAGTTGTTCTAGAAGATGGCCAATAAAGACCATTAAATAGGGGATCCATTGAGAATGCCCATATCTTCTTCGGGGTAATTCAAAAGAGATCTTAGTAGAAATAGCAGTCTTGGGAAACATAATGGAGAAGAGGATGAATATGATTGAAAGAGAGCTGCATTCCACAAAACAAGTTCCTGCAGTGGATACCTCACAAGCCTTAGTTACAGGATGTGAATCATGCGGTTCTATGATGCATGCTACCAGTACATGGGACAGACAGTATGAAGAAGTGGTAGCAATGTACCAAGGGAGAGTCAATCAATACTAGAAGAGAGACGCATACTCCAACACATACAACCCTGGTTGGAGAGACCACCCAAACTTTAGGTGGGAGTGATAGGCCAAATCAATTCCAAGGAGGTGGTGCTTCCTCAGGCAACTACCAAAATAATGCAAGGTCCATAGTTCCAACTCACCCTATGACCTTATTAACATCAAGGCCAGATAAGACTTCTCAATTGTTAAAGAGTATGGCTACTGTCATATCCTAATTTTTCCCTATCCGTATAGTACTGATAGTCGAAAGAGGTTTGGAAAGGATTATGACGAACATCATAAGAAATAATAAAGGTTAGATGATTCTTTAAGGAAGAGAAGGACTAAAATGAAAATTAGAAAACGTTAAAGGCAAAAAGTGAAAGTAGAAACAAGATTTGGGCCAAAAGTGGTAATTTTCAAAAGTTAAGGGACTTAAATGTAATTAAGTAAAACGTTCAAGGGCAAAATTGTAATTATAGAAAGATTAGCCCGAAAAGGGTTATAACTGCCCATAAGTTTTTCAGTCCCACATTCCATCAATAAATAGAGGAAGTTACGCTGGTTAATCTGGCATGATACAGAAATTTTATTAGGACTCTAGACAACAGAAAATTATCTGATAGTCTAAAAGTTATCTGAAATTTTATCATATTTCATGGACTTCATATGTAAGTGGGAAAATTACAAGAAAATGTGCCCTACAGTGTCAAATGTCCTGGATCTGACAGAACTCTGGAAGAAGTTATGTATAAAAAGTTATTCACATATTAATGAATTTTGACGAGAGTTCGATAACACCCGTGATCCGATAATGGAATTTATCGGTATGTAAGCCTAGATAGAATGACATCATATGACCTCATATATAGGCCCATGATGACGCCAAGAAGGGCCCAGAACCTAGGGTACCAGTCCATTAGTAGAAGGGGCCAGTGTCCAGAAAAAGTGCGAAATTACAAAAATTCCCCTAGATGCCCAGATTGTACAAGAGATGGATGAAGCGCATTTTGGTCACCTGGGACAGGCTAAAAATGTGGCACATGGTGTAAATATGATTAGTTGAGCCCAGATACACCCTGAGGCAGTGTAAAGAGGGGTAAAATGACGATTATGCCCTTAGGGTCAATATAGTGTAAGAAAGGACACCAAAGGTATTTTGGCCATTTTCCAAGGAATGGATGGCAGATAAATACTCAGTATAACCATGTCAAGGGTATGAGAAGCCTAGACATTGATTTCTAGGACAAAATACATATCCTGGTATATTATAGAAAAATTCAAAACAAAAAACAGTCCAGTTGTTGTGAAACTGCTCCGATCGGTACCGGATTGGACTAAAATTTTTCCAGAAGCTTCCTTACACTATGAGCACGCCACCTAGCCCTCTTAGGTGTCCCATGAGATGTCCTACATGATGTCATAATTATTATTTTATGAAAAATTAAAATCCAAGATTAAATGTGAGCCTTTAGATCAAATAGTAACCAAATCAATCTTGGCCATTGATTTTTCTTGGATTTTGGCTTTAAATACCCCCTCATTCTGCCCAAAACGTGGCCTTGTGATACATTGGAGAAACTCTTGCAAAATGAAAACTCAATCCAAGACAAAGAAGATTCAAGGTTCCAAAGTTCAAGGAAGCTAGAGATTAAAGGTAAGCAATCTATCCTAGCTTATTTTCCTTTGATTTGGGAGCTTGAACTTAGGGTTTTCATGGGAGAAAAGTTGAGTTTTCTATAAGGGGTTGTGCTGCCCAACAACCTTAGATGAAAGGAGAAAGAAGAAATTAAAGTTAGAAACATATGATTGAAGCTTAAACAAGCTAATTAAGAGATTGGTTGTTGAATCAAGTTGATATTCTTGACTTTGCCTTAATGGAACCTGTTCGGTATGCACTGTTTAGTCTCATGTTTCTTAACACGATGTGGCTGGACTAAGTGGAACAGTGATAGGAAGCAGTTCCTTCTACTGACAGAGATAGAAGCCGATCATTCTAAGGTCAAAGAAGTTGATAGTTTAAGATCAAGAAAGCTATGATACAAGAGTTAGTTTAATCTAATGTTAGGAGAATGAGACAAAATCATTATGTGAACCTAAATTCCTCAACATAAGATGCTATAATAATGATGAGAGCAAATGTGTCAACCTCATTGAAGATTATCAGCTACATGTTTAGCATGGAGTGCATGCAAACTATATTATAACATCCTTACTTTCATACGTATTAGGAAACATTCAGTAGCATTTAGAACCACTTACAAGACCTTGAAAGTTCATTAGCTAAATCTAGAATTTTACTCTTTCTCGGGTTACTATTCATATAGTATTTCAGATTACGCAATGAACTTCAAAAAATCATAACTAATTCTAGAAAACTCAAAATGAAGTGGTTCAAAAAGATACGTGAAGATAACATCTTGAAATTTAAGGGGAAAATAATTTCCTGACCAAATGATTAGACAATTAATATAGTTTATTTGCCAAAGTTTACTGTTCATTTGGTCAAAAATCCTGGAAACAGATTCTGGTCCCTTACTTTGGAAAATCAGTTCTCTTTGTACAGACATCCAAATAAAGCATTCTTGGTGTCAAAAAGCAGCTTGGCATGCCATCTAAATGTATGTAAAATTTCATACATTTATTCTATCATTTACTATTTTTCATTACATCATGACCATCACTGCTTACATTGGTCATATAGCAACATTACACATTCACATAACATATAGACTATCCAATCCCTAGCTTTTCTTCATGCTTCATCATCCTCTTTCATCATTCATAAACCTATGGGATTGGGATTACATGGAAAGGGATGAGATTTCAGGGGAAATCTCAGTAGCAAACGGTACTAAACAATGCATGCATTAATGTAAATACTTGCGCTTACTTGTGAAAGAGTTACTATTGTGTCATGTGCATGCTTCCATGTTATATATGAAATACAATTGGCCAAAGTAAACATATAAACAGAGCTTCATACATAACCACAATTGCAACACAATTCAATCAAGTCATAGCACAATCAAGCATAACATTCAATGCATACAAGTTTAGGATTAGTTTACTACCTTGAACACTTGACTTTCTTTCACCTTAACTTGCTTCTTTCTTCTCACTTTCCTTGAACATGTGGCTGTCTCTCTTGGAGAATACCAATCAATTCCTACCATCACATAATCATTCATCAATTACAATCTAACTTCCTTGAGCATTAAACTCACTTTAACTAACATAACTTCTTCTTGAACATTAATCTCATTAACTTTCCTTAATCTTAGCCAATGGACTTGGTCTTTGAATCAATTGATGCCTTGACTTTACCCTACAAAATTTCATCTTTTGAATCCATCTATGAGCTTAGAATCATGAAATTCCAGCTCCTTCATCACATGCTGTACAGAACCGAAACTGCACTTAATTCTTTCAAAAATTCTCATTTTGATTCCAATGCTTCCCATACTTGTTTCTCTACTTTATCCCACACAAATTTTCATTTTAAAACCATTGGAAGCATCAAAATCATGAAATTACAATCACTGTTCATGCGAGTGAACAGTAATAGAGAAGGATTTCAAAAACTATAATCTTGGAATTTGAATGCTTTCAAGGTTCAAAACCTTTCCAATCCTACACAAAATCATCATACAAACTCAATGGAAGCATTAAATCATTGAAATTCAATTTCCTTCCCTCATGAACAGTGCATACCGAACAGGTTCACTCTTGGTAAAGTCAAGAATATCAACTTGATTCAACAACCAATCACTTAACTAGCTTGTTTAAGCTTCGATCATATGTTTCTAACTTTAATTTCTTCTTTCCCCTTTCATCTAAGGTTGTTGGGCAGCACAACCCCTTAGAGAAAACTCAACTTTTATCCCATGAAAACCCTAAGTTTAAGCTCCCAAATCAAAGGAAAATAAGCTAGGATAGATTGCTTACCTTTAATCTCTAGCTTCCTTGAACTTTGGAACCTTGAATCTTCTTTGTCTTAGCTTGAGTTTTCATTTTGTAAGAGTTTCCCCAAGGTATCACAAGGCCATGGTTTTGGGCAGAAAGAGGGGGTATTTATAGCCAAAATCCAAGAAAAATCAATGGCCAAGATTGATTTGGTTACTATTTGATCTAAAGGCTCACATTTAATCTTAGATTTTACTTTTTCATAAAAGAATAATTATGACATAATGTAGGACAGTTCATGTGACACCTAAGAGGGCTAGGTGGCGTGCTCATAGTGTAAGGAAGCTTCTGGAAAAATTCTAGTCCAATTTGGTACCGATCAGAGCAGTTTCACAACAACCGGACTGTTTTCTGTTCCAAATTTTTTATAATATACCAGGATATGTATTCTGTCATGGAAATCAATGTCTAGGCTTCTCATACCCTTGAGATGGTTATATTGAGTATTTATCTGCCATCTATTCCTTGGAAAATGACCAAAATACCCTTGGTGTCCTTTCTTACACTATATTGACCCTAAGGGCATAATCGTCATTTTACCCCTCTTTATACTGGCTCAGGGTGTATCTAGGCTCAACTAATCATATTTATACCATGTGCCAGGTTTTTAACCTATCCCAGGTGACCAAAATGCCCTTCATCCATCTGTGGTACAATCTGGGCATCCAGGGGTATTTTCGTAATTTTGCACTTTTTCTGGTCACTGGCCCCTTCTACTGATGGACTGGTACCCTGGGTTCTGGGCCCTTCTTAGCGTCATCATGGGCCTATATATGTGGTCATATGATCTCATTCTATCTAGTCTTATATACCGATAAATTCCATTATCGGATCACAGGTGTTATCAAACTCCCGTCAAAATTCATTAATATGTAATAAATTTTTATACAGGACTTCTTCTGGGGTTCTGTCAGATCCAGGACATCTGACACTAGAGGGCACATTTTCCTATAACTTACCCACTTATATCTGAACTCTATGAAATCTGATAAAATTTCAGTTAACTTTTAGACTATCAGATAATTTTCTGTTGTCTAGAGTCATAATAAAATTTCTGTGTCATGTCAGATTAACCAGCATATCTTCCTCTATTTACTGATAGAATGTGGGACTGAAAAACTTTTGGGCAGTTATAACCCTTTTCGGGCTGATCTTTCTATAATTATAATTTTGCCCTTGAACTTTTTACTTAATTACATTTAAGTCCCTTAACTTTTGGAAATTACCACTTTTGGCCCAAATCTTGTTTCTACTTTCACTTTTTGCCTTTAACCTTTTCTACTTTTCATTTTAGTCCTTCTCTTCTTTAAAGAATCATCTAACCTTTATTATTTCTTCTGATATTTGTCATAATTCTTTCTAAATCTCTTCCACTATCAGTACTATACTGATAGGGAAAAATTAGGATATGACATATATGGTATGATGTACATGGATATAGAAGATCAGTTTAAGAATACACTCAGAAGTAGATCATATGTGTGATAATCAGGAGTATATCTACATTGTGAAAGACTTCGTTAGGATAATTTTCCCTAAACAAAAGGTTCAAAAGTATGAAATTGAGGTTGTTTAGAAATATGATGGTTAATAGACGTAGAGCTAATATTTCTAAAGTATAGGAACTCTATCACAAAGGAGCTAGTGACCTAAGAGACCAAATGTAAGGCATTCTAGATGGTAGGAGTAATAGTAGCATATGATAGATAAGATCCTAGTAACTCAGGTTTACCAGGGACAAGAAAGAGGTACCACGATCACGACAACTGTAACAATAGCTATTGCTAATGTATGACGATTAGAAAGAGGAGTTGTTAAGGAGACATAGTTTAGATAGGAACAGACTAGGACTAACAGATAGTCAGGATCTACTGAATAATGAGATAGTATACAACTATGGAATGTATAATTCCATAAGCATAATGTGGTTGCGATCAAAGGTGCATTAAATGCCCAAGCATTAGAGAGTTGGATAAATCATTTGGAAGAAATCTCTAAAGTGATAAAATGTCCTAAAGAAAGAAAGGTCTTGTTAGCCAATTTCTAGTGAGAGAAAGGTGTAAAAAATAATAGAAAGGTATGGAAGTTACTCCATAAAGATAGAAAATGATCCGCTCACCTGAGAATCTTTTCTTGAGCAATTTTATGAGAAACATTCTCCTCAGTCAAATATAAATGACAGTGAGGATAAGTTAAAGTGTTAAAGTAGGGTAAGAAGAACCCTTTGATGGATACTTAGCCGAGTTCATCCACGTGCACAATAAAAGTTGAATGACTGAGAAGTTAGCTCACATATTCAATTATGTGCTAAAAGAAAAAAAAATTTCTAGGTAGTTGCAAAAGTTCAACAAAGTAGTATAGGCATACAAGATTACAAAAAGAAACCTACAATGCCCATAAAAAGATAAAGATAACTCTGAGAGATAAATCCTTTCTATGTTTTCGATAAGGATGATTGTAGAGGACCTTTAGTTCTCGGAAGAGATGATAAAAAGTAAGAAAAGTGAGAATTAAGTAAAAGATTTAAAATAAATAGAAAAGTAGTAAGCTTGAAATGCAAACAGATAATCAGAGCCTAACAAATATGAGATATGTGATAGAGATCATAATGATAGGATTTGATAGACGGGTCGAGGAAGTTGCTATAGTTGTGGGAAGAAAGTTTCCTAAGATGATTCAATATTAAATATGAGTTAATGATTGCTGAGTAAAGGCAATATGTGATTCGGGCTCTAGTAATTTGTTTGTAACAATGACTATATATGGCAACTTGCTCATCTTGTTAGTACTTTGCCATTATTCCCATTGACTTAAGGATGGTAAACCGATGCATGTTTAAATGGTAATGTCCAGAATGCACATAGTAGAGCTACTCTAGATCTAATATATTTACTTATGTCTATTAGAGAAAGTTTTGATGAGGCACAAACATAACTTAAAAAGAGTGTTGGTTGGCTAGAGAGTGGATAAGGCCTAAGAAAATGGTAAAGTATAAGGAAACAGTCTTGGGAAATTATCAATAGTAGAAACATTAATCCTGTGGTTTGAAGTTTCCCAGAGATGGGGATAAAGTACCATGGAATCACAGTGGATTCCAAAGGATTATAGTAGATCCTTATATATCTAGCAAAGATATTGTTCTAGGGTTACAGTATACCCTGAAAAGGCTAACAGTAGATCTCAGTATATCTCAAAAGTCATAGTATACTTAGCCTAAGTAAAGTTGTTGAGCTATACATGAAAGGATACAGTATCTCTTTGGGAAGATGATGACCAGGGATTAGGTGAACTTCTCAAGTTGGGTAATTAATGCAAAGAAAGTGCCCATAATTGTGTTCTAAACAACCTTATCATTGGTTAGGTTGAGTCAAATACTCTTCCAATTAACAAAAGAGGACAAAGACTAGTTAAAACTATAAGTTCTAAACAAGAAGTAATTAGACTAGTTTAGATGTGAAAAAAACCTCATATGATATGAAAGTAGACTTAGTTTGACAGACAAATCCCTATAAGATTATGTATGAGGCTATAAATAAGGTTATATATGAGAAATCTAAAGCAAGTAAGAATAGGAAAATAATCAGAATAACAGATAGCCTTATCAAGTGGGACAGTCGTTTATAGTATGATTGGGGTTAGTTAGGTATTTCTACAAGTTCATGAATACAACACTTGGAGACATTTCTTATGGTAGTGTTATAACTCTATCAAAAGAAATGATATACAGAAAGAATAGTAAACAACATTAAAAATATTATTTTTACATCACTCTTCATATAAGAGTTAGATCTAAAATAGTTGGCTCTCAGATATAGTAGATTTAGATGAGTTCATATCAATCTTTAGAGAAGAATTAGATATGATACATATAGCTCCTATGATAAGAGCATAGTTTAAAAACAGGTTGCTCACAGATAGAGCACAGATTCAGATGAGAAGTGTGGATCTATAGTAACAAAAGGCAATTGCCCATGGCTTTTGTAGATGGCAAGGCCATGATTGCATATGGTAAGACACGATAAAGTAAGAAAGCAGAGAAGCACTCCTGAGTAAAAGAAAGGTTAAGTGAAGTCTTGATAAGTAAGATAGCCTACATAACATAGTAATGGAGAATTATCTATTGAGTTATCAACAATAGGGGAGTATCTAACCCTGTAACTGAGTTTATTGGTTAAAGTCTTTTAGAAGAATTATAGTTGATCCTCACAAAAGTATTATCCTAGAATCTAATAGTTCCTAAAAAAGGCTTAGGACGACAGTAGGTGATTCTGAGTAATGAAATAACCTAACTGAAGGACAAGATAATGTGAGTCATGAAGAAGAAGAATATGACAACTTGATATCTTTCTGTTAAGACAATCACCAAGGACAAGTTGTTGACTAACTCATATAGAGAGAGTATCCATGTGTTTCTAGCTAGCCTCTAGACTAAACTTAGTTTATCTTAAATGAAGACAGATTCTAAGTATAAATCTAGTACTGGCATTCAAAAGATTGTAGAAATATACCTGAGAAACAAATTAGAGACTCTTAAATGTCTTAGAGAAGACAAAAAGATATGCCTGGGTCAGATAGAGCCAGAGAAGGGGTTCTAAGGCCTATATTGAGACCCAAAGAAAAGGTTCTAAAGCAAAGTAAAGATAGAACATTACTTTATGAAGAAAAGTATATGAGAGCTCATAGTCATATAAATTATAATCTAGCCCTAACCCAGCAACACACTACAGTTCAGCATGCTCACGCTAGAGAAATCCAATGATGGGTGACCCACTAGAATGTATAGTGTTGAGTCACAAGATTAGAAAGATATTATTATACATTGAGAAAATAGTGTTCATTGACATAAGTACCTAGTGAAGAGTAAAAAAAGGGATACTAGAATTCATGTAGTTCTAAAAAGATGAAATGTGGAGAAAGAGATAGTTAGCTCAAAAACATTTTAATTATGATAGGTAGTCCCTAAAAAGTTATGACAAAGTTGGGCATCTTTGTCAAGTCATGCAAAAATTTATACAAAATGATAGACGGAGTTAAGAAAAGTTAGAAAGAGTTATGAAAGGTAAGGGACTAGAACCCTTATGTTAGATCCACAAGAAGAGGATTTAAAAATAAAGATTCATATTACAGTTTTATTTTAGGAGAAAGTTAGAAAGGCTTAAGAGTAATATCCTCCTTAGAAGATCCTTCTCAAAAGCCAAAAATGTTATGAGTCAAAGAGAATGTTAGGCTTATGGTATCTCAAGATATGCCATGATACGACAAGATACAGCAAGATCTGCCATGATATGCCAAGATACACCATGATATGCCATGATATAGCTTACGAAACACATAATGATATACATAGAAATATGTAATGAGAAGTATAGTAAGAAGTGGCTTTATAGCTGACTTTGTAAATAGATAGAGAGGCTCCCTCTAGGAGGGATATAATGATTGAATAAAATGATATTAAAGTAGTAGCAAGTGAGAGCTTACACTCTTTGTATTAAATGCTAGGCAAGTACTGTATTGTATTTATGAAAATATGCTAAAGCTCTAGATATTAGAGCTGTGCATATTAAGGGAGGATATGCTTAAGCTCCAATATTAGAGCTATGCATTCATAAGCAGGTACGTAGACTTATAATATGTTGGCCAAGCATTATACATGTTACTGAGAAATAAAGCAAGTAAAGAATAATTGCATAAGTCCTCTCTCTATACTGTGGAAGATTATTAAAGACGATAAGAGTAGTTGGTAGAGTGATAGAGTTTCTAAGGAAAAAGAAGTATGATGATATGAAAAAGAGATGAAGTTTTGCGGATGTTAAGAAAACTCCACTAAATACTAAGATAAGTAATAAGAGAATGCAATAAAATGTGATGAAAGTTGACAGAAACCCCATAATATAGTAAGAGAAAGTTTGATATGAAAGAAATGGACAGAACTCATAAGTCCAGTATAGTGAGTCATCCATAAACGAATAGATGCATAGCAAGTAAGAAAGTAAAAAAAAAAGTAGAGTTCAACTTTGATTGAGTTAATTCAGAAAAGAAGAGTAATGACAAGATAGATATAAAGTTCTATAGATGATAAGAACACTTAGTCAAATTTCCAGATAATAGATAGATACCCCAAGCCTTAGTCATAAAAGTAGAAGAAGATATAAAGTGGAGATACATCCAATATAATTTGACTAAGGTACTAATTAATTTTAAGGATGAAATTTATTTTAAGGGGTAGAAATGCAACATCCCAAATTTTTCCTATATGTATGAGACTGATAGAGGAAAGAGGTTATGAAGGGATTGGGATGGTAATCAGAAAAAAGATAATTTTAGATAAGTTTTAAGCCAAAGAAAAAGACACAGTATAAAGTTGTAAAGTCAAAGGAACTAAATTGCAAATAATGGAAAGCTCAAGGACTTAAATGGAGTTTTGAGATTTCAGGTACCAAATTAGAATTTCAATTTTGGTAGAAAGGGACTAAAATGAAAATTGGCAACTTTAGGGACTAAAGTGTAATTTTTCTAAATTTAAAGGTAAACGTGTAATTATGAAAAATTGAGCCTGAAAGGGCCTAAAATTGCCTGAAAATTGAAAATATAAAATGCATGCAGAGGAGATGCTCTAGAATCAACTAAAAGGCTGTAGAACTAGCCAACATTAGCTCATTAGAGGAGGAAAGGATATGATTAAGGGAAAATAAAATAGAAGAAATTGGAAAGAAAATTTATTTAGAGCAAAAAACTTACATAAGAAGAGGGAATATAAAAAGAGAAAGAAGAGGAGGAGGCTCCCTCAACTCGAAGTATCTCTCTCTAAGTGTAAGGTTTTGGTTCTATAACACCTTACTTTTGTAAGTCTTAGGGACCATTCGGTAGCATTTAGAACTACTTAACATCTATTAAAGTTCAATTACAAAATCTGATATTTCCAAGCTTCATGGGTATTGTTCATATGGTAATTCTAGATTAAGTGATGAACTTTAACAAATCATAATTAATTCTAGAAAAAATGAAATGAAGTGGTTCAAAAGGATAATAGAAGATAAATGTTTAATTTCAAGGAAATATAATTATTAGACCAAATGATTAGTCAATAAGTACTGTTTAATTTCAAATATCACTATTCATTTGGTCAAAAATTTTGAAACACAGTGTCTGGTCCCTAAATTTGAAAAATTCGTTCTCTTTGTATTAACAACAGAATAAGATATTCTTGGTGTCAAAATGAAGATTGACATGCTAACTAAGTTTTGATAAAATATCAATCATTTATTATTTTTAAATACAACTCAAATGTCACTGCCTCTTCATAAGTTACTATTCACAATGACAAATTTCATCAACTATATTTACATACATATACACATAAATCATGCAGCTAATTTCTATCTCTTCTTCATGCCTCTTTATCTTCTTCCTAATGGGAAATCTCTACTGTGATGTGACATGGAGGGGGTGAGATCTCGAGAAAATCCCAGTAGCAAACGAAAACTATACAATGTATGCAACTACATGCTTAAACCCATTGGAAGTATCAAAATTATGAAATTTTAGTACCAATACTTCCAATACTTGTTTATCTAATTTACCCACACAATTTTTCATTTTAAAACCATTGGAAGTATCAAAATTATGAAATTTTAATCACTGTTCATACGTGTAAACAGTAACAGAAAAGACTTCCAAATGTTATAACTTTCAATTCCAATGCATCTAAGGTTCAAAACCTATCCAATCCTACACAAAATCATCATATAAATTTAATGGAAGCATTATCTAATTGAAATTCCATCTTCCTCTATCCAAAATAGTGCAGGCCAAAAGGGATCACCATAGCAAAGTCAAAAATTTCAACTTAACTAAATAATCAATCATCAAACTAACTTATCTAAGTGTCTTCTACTTAATTATATCTTGCTTTTATTCTTTCTTCATTTATTTCTAGATTTGTACAGCACCATTAGTAAGAAAATATCTCACTTTTATTTCATTAAAACCTAGGTTTTATCGTTCCAAAACTTATACAATTAAACTAGGAAGGATTATTTACCTTAGGTACTTGCTTGAGTGGCTTCTATTTTATCTTATTTTGAGTTCTCTCTTTATTTTGGCATGGTTTATCAAAGGGTTCATGATAGCACAAAATTGAAGAGAATGGATGGGTATTTATAATGAAATTTTAAGGTTAGATGGACCATTATGCCAATCAAGTTCTTAATTATTAAATTCCCTAATCTTGCTTCATATTGGTTACTTTCTTGATTAATTAAACTTAATCATCATTAACTTAATTCTTACAGTATTTTAATATAATTTATCACATGGTATAATTCTTCCTTCATGCTCTAGGTTTCATGTGTGGATCCCACAAGGACACCTTACATGCCACCTGGTATTCTCTAAGATATTTCTTTCCTTTTTCTATTTTAAAAATTCCTAAAATATCTAAAAATCAACTTGTGATCCAAGATGCTTTCTTGGAATGTTGGGCCTTGTAGTCGAATGCCATATTAGGCCCAATTGGATAATTAGCATAAATCCTAAGGAATTTCCTACCGATATCCTTAAATTACCTTAATTTTGAAATAAATTCTAGATGCCTTTTTTAATGGTTCTGAATTTTTTAGAAATTTATTATAATATAAAATGAATTTCTTTCAAATTCTCTACTTTTTAAGATCCATAAGTCCAAACAAAAATTTTCTACATTTCTTTTAACCCTTTATCAGCATCCAATTTCACCGTAAATTTCATAATTAATTCTATTGGACTCTTTTTTACTTCTGTTAGTTTCATAAATTCTTATATTAACTATAAGAATTTACTACTAAATTTCATCTGATTCTGAGTTCCAAAGGATACTGTAATAATTTCTAAATTTAGGAAATTAATATCAATTTATCGAGAACTCAAATTAAAATTCTGTGTCACGTTAAACTGATCAAAATAACTTTCTCTATTTTATGGTAAAATTTGGGATTGAAATGTTTCTAAGAAATTTTAGGCCTTTTCTGGTTCAACTTTCTCATAATTACTATCTTGCCCCTGAACTCTTAGAAATTGCACTGTAGGCCCTCGACTTTTATAATTACACTTAATGGCCTAAAGCATATGTCTACTTCCATTTTACACCATGGAACTTTTAGAGTTTTTACTTTAGTCAATTTCTTTTCTAAAATGACCATTATGTCGTTAAAACTTTCACTAATTGCAATTTAGTCCCAGACTTTCACTAAATTGCAATTTAGTCCCTTTTGCTTTACAACTTCATACATTCTCTTTCTTTGTCTTAAAACTTATCTTAATCATTATTTTTTCTTTTGATTACTATCACAATCCCTTCATGACCTCTTTCCTCTATCAATCTTATACAAATAGGAAAATTTAGGATGTTACAGGTTCCAACTAAACTTGTCTTAGAAGTGAAGTGAATCAAACTTAAATAGATAGGCAAAGTTATTGTTTAAATAGTGTTATGACATAGAAATTGGTACTTTGTGTACAATTCCAGTCATAATACTATTTACATAGTATTTCTGACATTATAGTTCTTGTCGACTGAAACATCCTTACTTTCGTACATATTAGGGACCATTCAGTATCATTTAGAACTACTTACAATACCTTGGAGGACCATTAGCTAAACCTAGAATTTTTACTCTTCTCAAGTTATTGTTCATATGGTATTCCAGATTCAGTGATAAACTTTGAAATATCATAATTAATTCTAGAAAAAACAAAATGAAGTGGTTCAAAAATCCATGTGAAGATAACATCTTGAACTTTAAGGGAAAGATAATTTCCAAACCAAATGCTTAGTCAATTAATACAGTTTATTCATCAAATATTACTATTTATTTGGTTAAAATTTCTAAAAACAGATTTTGGTTCCTTATTTTGAAAAAATCATTCTCTTTGTACATACATCAAAATAAGGCATTATTAGTGTCAAAACAAAGCTTGACATGTTAACTAAATGTCTGTAAAATTTCATACATTTATTCTATCATTTACTATTTTTTATTACATCATGACCATCACTACTTATATTGGTCATATAGCAACATAACATATAACAATTCTTCACATAACATGTGTACTATCCAATCCCTAGCTCCTCTTCATGCTTATCATCCTCTTTCATCATTCATAAACCTACTAGGGTTGGGACTACATGGAGCGGTGAGATTTGTGGAGAAATCTCAGGAGCAGAAGGTACTAAACAATGCATACATTAATGTAAGTACTTGTGCTTACTTGTGAAAGTGTTAACATTATGTAATGTGCATGCTTCCATGTAACATATGAAATACAATTGGCCAAAGTAATCATAGAAATAGAGCTTCAATCATAAGCACATATGCAATATAATTTAATAAAGCCATAGCACAACCAAGCATAATATTCAATACATACAAGTTTAGGATAAGTTTACTACCTCACTTGCTTGATTTCTTTCACTTTAACCTTGCCTCTTTCTTCTTACTTCTCTTTGATGTGTGGCTGCCTCCTTGGAGTCCACAATCAAGTCCTAACATCACATAATCATTCATCCATTATAATCTAACTTTCTCTTGAACATTGAGCTCATTTAACCACATTAACTTTCTTTAATCTTAACAAATTAACTTGGCCTTTGAACCAATTGATATCTTGACTTTATCCTACACTATTCCACCTTTTAAATCCATTTATGAGCTTAGAATCATGAAATTCTAGCTTCTATGTACTGTTCTAGATAGATTTGAAAAACATGCATAATTCTTCTAAAAATTCTCATTTTGACTCCAATGCTTCTTATACTTGTTTCTCTACTTTATCCCATACAACTTTTCATTTTAAAACTATCAGAATCATCAAAATCATGAAATTCCAATTACTGTTCATGTAAATGAACTGTAATAGAGAAGAACTTTAAGAATTACAACTTTCAATTCCAATGCTTCCAAGGTTCAAAACCTATCCAATCCTACACAAAATCATCATATAAATTCAATGGAAGCATTAGATCATTGAAATTCTATCTCCTTCTATCATGAACAGTGTATACCGAAATGGTTCAACCATGGCAAAGGCAAGAATATCAACTTGATTCAACAACCAATCATCTAACTAGCTTATTTAAGCTTCAATCACATATCTCTAACTTTAATTTCTTCTTTCTCCTTTCATCTAAGGTTTTGGATAGCATATACACCGTAGAGAAAAATCAACTTTGTTCCATGAAAACCCTAAATTCAAGATCCCAAATAAAAGGAAAATAAGTTATGATAGATTGCTTACCTTTAATCTCTAGCTAGCTTGAACTTTGGTGCCTTGAATCTTCTTTGTCTTGGCTTGAGTTTTCATTTTGCCATAGTTTTCCAAAGGGTTCTCATGCCATGGTTTTGGAGCATAAATATGGGGGTATTTATGGAAAAATTCCATGGAAAATGGATGGTCAAGATCACTTTGTGCAATATTTGAACTAATGGCTCATATTTGATCTTGGATTAACTTGCCCTAGAAGCCAATGAGATTATATCATCCATGGCATCATCAAAGGACACCTCAAAGCCCATGTGATGAAATTACAAAGGGAGGAAGCATCTGGAAAAATTCTAGTCAAATCTAGTACTGATTCAGTATAATTTCCTAAAAACCAGAATATTTTCTGAATTTAATTTTTCTGAGATTCCATAATATGCTTTTTTACCTTAAATCCAGTATTTGGATTCTTCCTATCATTGAAATTCTTGTACTAGGTCTAAACTTAATTACATATCCCTTACCAAATTACCAAAATGCCCCTTAGTTCCTATTTATTCACTTTAACATCTCAAGGGCATTATCGTCTTTTCATACCTCATAAGAGTACCTTGGTTAACTATTATGGGAACTCTCCTTGACTATCAAATCTTAGTCAAATGTCTAAAATGCCCTTCATCTAACTCTGATTCAATGACATAACACAGTGGCATACTTAGTGGCATTTTTGTAATTTTATATTTTTCCCAATCTTTATTAGCCCTGGCCTACATACTTATCTAAAAATATTATTGGGCCTATAAAATTTCATTTTGGGCCCTCTACATGGTCCACTACCTTCATGGGCTTAACTCCTGAGAAATTCTCCTGAAATGTATTTATCAAAAGTTTTAATCTACTGTAAATTATATAATTAATTCCACATAAGTCCTTTTTAAGCTCTATCAGTTTCAAAAATTCTCATATTAATTATAAGAATTTACTGCCAAATTTTATTTGATTCTGAGATCCAGAGGATACTGGATTAATTTCCCTTTCTTCAAAAATTAATATAATTTTTTTGAGACCTCAAATCAAAATTATGTGTAGCGTCAAACTGATCAGAATAATTTTCACTATTTACTGGTAAAATTTGGGACTAATATAATTCTAGGCATTTTTTGACTCAACTTTCAATAATTACACTCGATGGCCCAAAGCTTTTGTCTACTTTACACTTTGCACCATATAACTTTTAGACCTTTTTATTTTAGTCCTTCACTTTCTTCAAGACTCATCTAACATTTCTCATTCCTTCTTATTATCATCACAATTCTTTCCAAACCTTTTTTCTCTATCAATATTATATAGGTAGGGAAAAAGCAGGATATGACATAGATACTATAGTGACTTATTATTTAATTAGTACTACTATAGTGGCTTTACAATACTTTTATAATTTAACCAAAATCTTATGACATATTACTCGATCAAACTAAGTCTTTGTATATTTTACTCTTCATTTAAGTCAATAACAACTTCTTCCTTTTCATCATATTTTTCTAACTCTAGAGTATAACTTGTTTGACTTGTAAAAGGGGTCTACTCCTATTGTTGAAGGAGTTAGAGCATAGAACTTAGCTAGTTGATAAGGTTAATCTTATCATTTGTTGAGGCGAGGACAACTTGTACCTTTGACTTTTAATTTATGAACTTGCTTTGTTCTGTCCTTCAAAGATATTAGGGATTTTGTTTAAACCATCTCTCGACTAATGTTATATTTATTTGAGAAAGGTTAAATTTTGCCTATCACTTTATCGACAGAAGTCTTTGTAATATTGGTAGGAATCTGCATCCTTCTACATTTGAAAACTTGTAACCTGTTGGGGGAAACATTTCTGGTATTGGTCCAAAAAATTCCTCCTAGTATCTGAACTATTAAGGGAAATTATACTTAGTTTTAGTTTTGAAATAAATGAACCAAGCATGTTTAAAAAGTTTATTCTGATCCAAGAATACATGTAGTCCCAAAATTTGTATCCTATAAGATCAAAATTTATCCTAAAATTTTTTATTTTATACAAATCTTGTCCCCATTGGGATGGAGTAAGGACTTTAAAAATTTGGAGGGTAGAATGAGTTATTAAATACTCATATGTTTTGTTAGCATTTCTCTTGATTGCTACCAACTCAAAGTGAATCAATATTAATTCATAATACTCTCTAGATTTGTTTAATTGTTTGGGCCTAAAATGAAATACTTTGGGAAAATATTTAAAGCCACTTGGTTTGGAATTTTATGATAGAATTCTGGCTATATCTGGACAATATTCATAGCCTTATTTGTTTTTGGAAAGGCAAGAGTGTCCATTTTTGTAGAGATAGATGCAAAAACTATCTAGTTTTGAGATGGATTAATTTGCAAAACTTTTGTTTATTTGATTCAGCAAATCATATTGGTTTTTTGTTAAAACCTTCTAAGGAATTGGAGGAACTATCAATTTTTGGGTGAAGGTATTTTCTGGGAATATCTTCTAGGTATAACTCTGAGCATATGATGCCAAAGTCTTTTTAGAAGATGCTCTTATTTGTATAGTCTAGGTTGATAACCCAGATGGAGTGGATGACTCTATTTTTGTTTAAGGTTTCTACATTGAAGGTCCAGATGGAGATGAAGACTCTGTTGGATATGTTTTGGTTCTTGATGGGTTCCTATATTGTTTCATCACCACCTGGATGATGGCCTCAAGTTCATTGCTTGAGACTATTTGACTTTGACCATCTTAAAGATTACCCTTTTGTTTTCCATCTTCACCAGGTTTCTTTTTATTCGGCACTCAAAGTCTATCTACCCTATAAAAACTCATAGGTAAGAAATTATGAAGGGAGTTTGAAGTGCCTTTGATAAAATCAATCTCAAAATAAAAAAATTTAAAATAGCTTGCCATTAGGTAAAAACTTGTTTTGATACATGATTTTTAACATCCTTTTGTAAAACATCTTTTGCTGATTTACAATCGGGACAGACTAAAACTCTTTCATTTAACAAATCAAATTGAAATTTTGAAATGCATAAAACCCTTTCCAAAATTTCCTTTGTTTATTGTGGAATATTTTTGTTGAGTGTTATCCCAATGTTTAAGCGTAAAAGAAATAATTTTCTCTTTTTCATTAAGTCGTTGCTCCAGAACTTATGTCACTAGCATCTATTTTAATAATTTTAAAGGTAATTGGATCAGGAAGGCTGAGGTAAGGAAGCTCCTTAACCTGGGATTTAATCTGCCTAACAATATTTCAATGAAGGTCAGTCTAAGGAGGTGGACTATCCTTGAGTCACTAATAAAGCGATTTAATGAAGTTGCTAAAATGAAGAATAAAATCTACAACATAGTTTAAACACCATAAAATTCTTTGAAGTTCTGTTTTATCAATGAATTGATCAAGAATTTATCGACAAATTGAATTGCTCTTTCAATTGGTGTAATGGATCATTGATATCTTCAATGACCCAAAAACCATATTTTAGTTTGAAACAAACTAATTTTAGGTTTAAAGACTATTAAACCATTTGTTTATGCAATTCTCATAAATTTTGAGATATGTTTAAATTGTTGATCTATAGAATGACTGTAGACTAATACATCATCTATGTAAATAATAATGTATTGACTATGATCATTAAATATCTCATCCATGATCCTCTGAAATTGAGAAGGAGCATTTTTTAAACCAAAAGGCATAACTTTCCACTCATAATGACCAAAAGACACAGAAAATACAGTTTCATACCTATTGTTTTCAAAAGTTTGTATTTGCCAAAAACCATATTTCATGTCAAATTTTGAAAAGATTTTTACAAAATACAAACATTTTAATAAATTAGATTAGTTTGGGATTGGTTATCTGATCCATTGCAACACTTCGTTTAAGGGTTTATAATTAATTACAAGCCTAGAGCATCACTTTCAATTTCTGCATTGTTATTGACATAAAAAGCAGCACAAGATCATAGGCTACTCGACTTGTGAATTATTTTTTTTGTTTAAAAGATCTTGAATCTCTTTTTTGCAAGTTTCTAAAAGTTCCAACCTTATTTGGATGGGCCTGGCCTTTATTGGAATTTTCTTTTCAAAAAAATATTTTTCATATGGTAAATCTACAACATAGTGTTTACGATTCTAAAAAGCATTTGGTAAGTTAGAACAAACAGTTTTATGAATTTGTTCAAGACAGTTTTGAATTTTCTTTTGAATATCTATTTGACACAATTGCCTTTCTAAATGTTGAAAAGAAATCTCTTCATTTAAAAAGTTTATATGTTGTTATTTGGATGTCAAAAGATTGAGTTCTTTGATTTTAGGTTTTTGAGTAAAAGGAAATAGAATTGTTTTACCCACATATTCTTTTGAAATTCTATTTTCATCAATCATATAAGGGAATCATAACCTTGCAAAAAGTACCCCAAGAATAATCTATATTCCCATATGTTTTACTAATATAAATGGAGATTCACGTCTCAATTCTTCATTCTCAACAATAACTTTTTAAACTTTATATTTGACATCTAAGCGTGAGCCATTAACATAATTAAACCTTTCGGTTGTTTTTTCAAAGAATTTTGTAGGAATAATTCCTTTATTAAAATAGTTAGAATCATCTCCTATGTCATATAAGATAGTTTATTCCAAGACAAAATCATTATGAATAATAATTTTAGTATGTTTGTAAAACTTTTGAATAGAAATCTTGAAATTATGTTTAAGAAAGTTTGATCTTCTTCATTCTCACTATAAGGTGTAATTTCAAGTTTTTCTTCAATTTTAGATTCATTCTCACTATAAGGTGTAATTTCAAGTTTTTCTTCAATTTTAGATACAAGTTGTGTATCTTGGATTTTAGATATAGCACTGCATGTGTTTCTTATTGAAGTTTGATTAGACGTACTTCAACCTTAAGGTTACTTATCTCTTGGTGAAGATCCTGGAGGGTTGTTGGTTTAATAGAATGTTGGAATTTGTTTGAAACATATGTTAAATTATACTTGTTGAAAGGAAAAATAGGTTTAGATTTTGAAGAAGATGGATTTTAATTAACCAACTCCTTAAACTTGAATAAATATTCTCCTTTTTAAGAATCTGGAAGTTTATCAATAATATCAAGAAGTAAATATTGTTTCTTTAAGATAACATTAATTGAAGATGAAGATTCTGGGATATCATCATTTTGAATATCCTCAGAAGAATCAATTTTAGTTTCTAAACTAGAAGTATCTTCAATTAAAAGATTCTTTATTTGTTCAAGAAGAGGTTCATCAATACACCTAACCTTCTTATGTTTTCTTCTTAAGGGACAATATTTTTAACTATGCCCTAACTTATCATATTTAAAACATTTAACCTTGTTTTGTTCAAAAAAATTGACCTTAGGTTTGGATCTAAATTCTTGTTTAAGTCTACATAGAGGTGTATCTTGTTTATACCTTTGGCAGACATGTTTTTTCTTTTTGTGGTATGGTTTTCTATATTTTTTTGTTTGTTTAGATGCTGGAAGACCAAATTGTTCATAAAAAGCTCCCAACTCTCTATAGTTTATGGCTTTTTCATTTGCCAGTTGGTGTTAGATGTCATATCCTATTTTTTCCTATTTATATAATACTGATAGAGGAAAGAGGTTTGGAAAGGATTGTGACGATGGTAAGAAAGTGTGAAAAAGGTTAGACGAGTCTTGAAGAAATAGAGGGACTAAAATGAAAAGTTTAAAGGTTTCATGGTGGAAAATGAAAGAAGACAAAAGCTTTGGGACATTAAGTATAATTATAAAAAGTTGAAGGGCAAAATGGTAATTATTGAAAGTTGAGCCAAAAATGCCAAGAATCATATTAGTCCCAAATTTTTCTAGTAAATAAGAAAATTATTTTGATAAGTTTGATGCAACACATAATTTTGATTTGAGGCCCCAAAAAATTTATATTAATTTATAAAAAAGGGAAATTAATACAATATCCTCTGGACCTTAGAATTAGATGAAATTTGGCACTAAATTCCTATAATTAATATAAGAATTTATGAAATTAATAGAGCTCAAAAAGGAGTTATGTATAATTTATTAAGAAATTTACAGTGGATTAAAACACCTAATAAATATGTTTTAAGGCAATTTATCGGGAGTTAAGCCCATGAAGGTAGTGGATCATGTAGAGGGCCCAAAATGGCATCTTATAGGCCCAGTAATATTTTTAGATAAGTGTGTGAGAGAGTGCTAATAAAGACTAGGAAAAATATAAAATTACGAAAATGCCACTGAGTAGCCATTGTGTTGTGTCATTGAATCAAAGTTAGAAGAAGGGCATTTTGGTCATTTGACTAAGGTTAGTGAATCAAGAAGAGTTCCCATAATAGTTGATCAAGGTCAGGGAATACTCTGATGATGTGTGAAAAGGTGATAATACCCTTCAGGTATTAAAGTAAATAAATATGAACCAAGGGGCATTTTAGTAATCTTCTAAGGGATCTATAATTAAGTTTAGACCCAGTACAAGAATGTCAATGATAGGAAGAATCCGGATACTAGATTAAAGGTCGGTCATAAAGAATATTATGGAATCTTAGAAAAATTAGATTCAGAAAATAATTTGGGTTTTGTGAAATCGGACTGGACTAAAATTTTTCCAGATGCTTCCTCTCTTTGTAATTTCATCACATGGGCTTTGAGGTATCCTTTGATGACATCATCCCATTGGCTTCTAGGGCAAGCTAATCCAAGATCAAATATGAGCCATTAGATCAAATAGTGCATAAAGTGATCCTGGCAATTCATTTTTCATGAAATTTTTCTATAAATACCCCCAATTTTTTGCACAAAACTATGGCCCTTGGAACCCTTGGGGAGGTGCTTCTCAAATGAAGAGTCAACCAAAAAAAAATATTCAAGGTACCAAAGTTCAAGCTAGCTAGAGATTAAGGTAAGTGATATATCCTAGCTTATTTTCCATTGATTTTGGGGCTTGAACTTAGGATTTTCATAGAAGAAAGTTGAATTTTCTCTAAGGTGTATATGCTGTCCAAAAGCTTAGATGAAAGGAGAAAGAAGAAATTAAAGTTAGATATATGTGATTGAAGCTTAAACAAGCTAGTTAGGTGATTTGTTGTTGAATGAAGTTGATATTCTTGGCTTTACCATGGTTGAACTATTTTGGTCTGCATTGTTCATGATAGAATGAGATGGAATTTCAATAATCTAATGCTTCCATTTAATTCATATGATATTTTTGTGTAGGATTGGATAGGTTTTGAATCTTGGAAGCATTGGAATTCCAAGTTGTAGTTTTTGTAGTTATTCTCTATTATTGTTCACTTGTATGAACAGTGATTAGAATTTTATGATTTTGATATTTCTAATGGTTTTAAAATGAAATGTAATGTGGGATAAAGTAGAGAAACAAGTATGGGAAGCGTTGGAATCAATATGAGAATTTTTGGAAGAATTATGCATTTTTTTCAAATCTATCTAGAACAATGCATAGGAGCTGGAATTTCATGATTCTAAGCTCATAAATGAATTTAAAAGGTGGAATTTTGTAGGGTAAAGTCAAGACATCAATTGGTTCAAAGGCCAAGTCAATTAGTAAAGATCAAAGTAAGTTATGTTAGTTAAAGTAAGTTTAATGTCCAAGGATGTTAGATTGTAATGGATGGATGATTATGTGTTGTTAGGATTTGATGGTGGACTCCAAGGAGGCAGCCACACATCAAAGAGAAGTGCAAAGAAAGAGGCAAAATAAAGTGAAAGAAAGTCAACTATATGAGGTAGTAAACTTATCCTAAACTTGTATGTATTGAATGTTATGCTTGGTTGTGCTATGGCTTTGTTGAATTGTGTTGCATATGTGTTTATGATTGAAGCTCTATTTCTATGATTACTTTGGCCAATTGTATTTCATATGTTACATGGAAGCATGCACATTACACAATGTTAACTGTAACATCATAATTTTCTTACGTCTTCGGGACCAAATAGTAGCATCTGGAATCACTTTTAAGGTTATTAAAGTTAAATTACCCAATCTAGAATTTAACTCTAGCTAGTATTGTTCACTGTACAAATTTCAGAGAAGTGACTTGACTTCGAAAAATCATAAATAATTCTAGAAATATTATAATGAAGTGATTCAAATTTCTACAGGAAGCTAACTGAATACTATTTTAGGGAAAAATAAGTCATTGACCACGCCATGATCAGGTCAATGTCGGTCAACCCTCAAAGTTTACTGTTCCTCTAGCGTCCTATCCCTGATTCTAGCATTTCTAGTCCCAACTTTGATAAATCATATCTTTATGTGTAGACATCAAAATGAGACATTCTATATATCAAATTGAACCTTGACATTTCTACTATCTACTGGTAAAATATCATACATTTATTCAACCATTTACTATTTATAATTACAGCTCAAAGGTCACAGCCTCTCCATGAGCTACTGTTCATAGTGGTAAATTCTAGCAATTAACATTACATACATACATCAATCACATATCAATCATGCTAAACAATTCTTCATGCATCTTCATCTCCTCCATCTCAAGAAGACCTGCTGTAATTGGATTGATATGGAAGGGGTGAGATTTCTAGGAAAATCTCAGTAGTAAACTGTACTAAACAATGCATACATTAATGTGAATATTTGTGCTTGCTTGTGAAAGTGTTAACATTGCGTAATGTGTATGCTTCCATGTAATATATAAAATACAATTGGCCAAAGTAATCATAGGAACAGAGCTTCATACATAAGCACATATGCAACATCATTAAACAAAGACATATCATAATCAAGTATATTATTCAATGCATACAAGTTTGGGATAAGTTTACTACCTGATTATAGCCTTTCCTCTAGTCCTTAGCCTTTACTCTAAGGTTCCTTCTTTTCATATATCAAAGCCTATACATAGCATAATAATATCTTCATTGTTATTCTATCAGTATAGCTCTACTCAGCTCATGCTTAACTTGAGGTAATACCCTCAGTCTGACAATTCCCTAACTTTCTTTCCATCCAGGGCTTAACCTTATCAAGAGAGATATTTCTCTATTATAACTATTAAGAACAATCCTCTTATTTATTAGAGCAGGGACTAGAATAAATTACTTACCTTATTCCTAAGCTTGCCAAGTACCTAAGCTCCTTAGACTGCTCCTAGCTCTACCAGAACTCCTCATTTCTTTCTCTTCCTTTCTTTCTCTTTTTCTCTCTTCTTTCTCTTGCTTTGCCATGCTTGGCCATGAATGGAATGGAGGGAGGGGTGGTCTATTTATAATTGAGAGGAGGTAGAATGGATGGTCCAGATTGAATCGTGATGAACGGCTCAGATTGCTTAGCTTCCTCAAGAAGCTTCGCCTACATCATCACGATGACATCACCCTCCTGAATGACTCATCAAAATGACATCATCCATGGGAAACCTCACATGCAAGGTGACATAATGGTAGGGCCCTTGGGATACCTCACCAGCTGACTCAGTCTTTCCAGAGAATTCCAGAGTCTTTTCCCGGAATGAATGACTGAGATTGTGCCACGTGTCCTTCAGCTTTTTCTCCTTTTCCTGGAATCATGCCATGTGTCCTTAGCTTTTCTTATTTTCCTTGAATCATGCCATGTGGCACCTTGTGGGTCCTATAAGGACACTTTTCATGCCACCTCATGGTCTAAAGCTTTATCTGATCACTTTTCCCAGCTCTATCTTTAACCGGATAACTTTACTTTATGAAAAAGTACTAAAATATTATTTTAATATCACTTAAACCCCCATAATCATTGGGCCACATTTTTGGACCCTTATATTGTCATCTTGGGTTTCCAACCAAGCCCAAGCACTCTTGTGGCTTGATTCCCAAGAAACACCCTTAGTAAATTACCAAGATGCCCTTAGTTCCTCTTTAATACTTATAGGGGCACTATTGTCTTTTCATACAATTCCAGAGTATATCTTGACCCTGATCAACTATCCAGATACCCTTTCTTGATTGTGTAACCTTATTCAAATGACCCAAATGCCCTTCATCTGTCTCTGACTCAATGATACAACATAGTGGCATACCTTGAGTGGCATTTTTGTAATTCTATCTTTTTCTCGGTCTTTATTAGCCCTGGCCCACATACTTATCTAAAAATATCATTGGGCATATAAGGTGCCATTCTAGGCCCTCTATATGATCCACTACCTTTATGGGCTCAATTCCTGATAAATTCCCCTGAAACCTATTTATTAGGTGTTTTAATTCACTATAAATTTTATAATAAATTCTACATAACTCCTTTTTGAGCTCTGTGAATTTTATAAATTCTTATATTAATTATAGGAATTTATTGCCAAATTTTATTTAATTTTGAGGTCCAGAGAATATTGTATTAATTTTTCTTTCTTCAGAAATTAATATAAATTTTTCAGGACCTCATATCAAAATTATGTGTTGCGTTAAACTGGTTAGAATACTTTTCTCTATTTACTGGCACTTCTGCTCAACATGGCTTGGTAGCATACCTTTTTTAAACTATATACTGAGCTTCTAGTCCTAAAAATCAGAATATGACATTAACACTTTCACAAGCAAGCACAAGTATTTATATTAATACATGCATTATTTAGTACCGATTGCTACTTAGAGTTCCCCAAAAATCTCACCCCCTCCATGTAATTCCAATCCCACAGATTTATTAATGATGAAAGAGGATGAAGAAACATGAATAGAAGTTAGGGATTGGATAATGTAAATGTTATATGATGAATCTATAAATTGTTGCAAGTAATGATGTTATATGACATGTTTGAGCCACAATGCTCATGATGTAATGAAAAATAGCAAATAATGAGATAAATGTATGAAATTTTATAGATATTTATTTAACATGTCAAGATTCATTTTGACACCAAGAACACCTTATTTTGATTTATGTACAAAGAGAACGAATTTTCCAAAGATGGGGATCAGAATATGTTTTCAGGATTTTTTACCAAATGAACAGTAATCTTTGACAATTAAACTGTATTAATTGGCTAAATATTTAGTCAGGAAATTATTTTTCCATTAAATTTAAAGATGTTATCTTCATGTAGCTTTTTAAACCACTTTATTTCAATATTTCTAAAATTAATTATGATTTTTCAAAGTTTATTGCCAAATCTGGAATACCATATGAACAGTAGCTCAAGAAGTGTAAAATTCTAGATTTAGCTAATGGACTTCTAAGGTATTGTAAGTGGTTCTAAATGCTACTGAAGGGTCCCTAATACATATGAAAGTAAGGATGTTTCATTTTGGTATCAGAATAGAAGTTTCTAGCATCAGATAAAATAGTCCCCAGATCCTAACTCTAAGTAACAAGTACTTCGTTAAGTTAGGGTATGTGTTGGGATAGTTTGCATTACTTATTTAAGCAAATATTACAAAAGTAGATATGAAATTTCATAAAGTTAAGTTAGAGCCTTCAGTTAATAAGGGATACCCTGGCCAGTAATGATATATGAAGATGATATATATCTAGACTATGATGCTCCTTCATATAGTGAAGATAATTCAAATGGTAATATAGATGATCAGTCAGGAAGATCTATAGTAGAATATCCCACAGATTTTTCTATAGACTCAAACCTGTAGTCTGAAGGTTATATAGAGATTTAGTCTGAAGTTGTGTATGTACCAGATGATGTTGAGTCCAGTGACTCTATACAATATGAGTTTGTAGGAGTGCCCTCTAACCCTGATGTAAGCTTTATTCCTCTGATGAGAGGACATATTACGGCTGAGGAAGCTGAGTACTAGTAATAGATTACAAGTAGACCATATATTATTCCTCCTCCACCAGAGATTGAGGATAGAGTTACTATAAGTAATATACAATAGCCCCTTAATCTAGAGATCCAGTTAGAGTCTTTGATAGTTCCTTTCCATTCTCAAAGTCCAAGAATATGTGACTATATAGAGAAAGATCAATGTGATGTTCCTGGTCCTAGTCAACCCCAACCTTCTTTGCTAAAGACAGATAATGTTGACTATATCAGTCTCAAGAAAGCTATGGAGAGTGAATTACACAATTTAGGTAAAGGAATGGACAAAAGTAGAGATCAAGAGCAGTCAGTTTATCTATAGTTCCTCAATGACGTAGCAGGGATGATAAATAGATATACAATAGAGGGCATTAACCTAAATCAAGTTTATACTCTAGAAGATTAGCATGAGATGGTCGTAAGCCAGATATTGCCATATACCCCTACATGACACAGAGCTAAGTGGGTTTTTGGCAAATAATCTACCAACTGATATACAAGGGTGGCACTTATGTATGCAAAAATATTTGCAATTTACGATTCCCTAGAAAATAATGTAAAAAGAGATGAGGGGTAATGTAAATGTGTAAACATTGTAAAGTAAAGTAATTACTCAGATGTATAATAGTTATGATGTACCTCGAATATGTAGTTGACATGTATATAATGCATGTATAAATACTATGAGGGCATGAAATATGAGTTTTGATGTGATATAATAAAATGATAGTTGGTTAAACATTTATGTGAATATGTTCCCTATTTAATGTGATTATGATAGATAGATATGAATGAGTTTCAATTGAATCAAGCTTATCAAAGCCAAGAATAAGAGTTGGACATTATTAGAGTAAAGATTGGAAGTTCTAAAGCTGTTATATCGCGACAGAATAAGACCTATGGTCTCGACTGAAGAACACATAACTGTCAAGTCGTGATGAGTAAGTTGAGGTGGTTACGACTAAGGTTCATAAAGAAAATGAGTCACAACTAGCCAGTACTCAAGTCGCAACTAGAATGCACAGAGACTTGATAATAAGAATAAAAATGCTAGCCTCACTAAAGTTTATTAGTTAGAGGTTTAGCTCAATATGCAGGCAAGCTAAATAGTAGTATGCACTGAGATATAGAAGATCAGTTTAAGAAAATGTTTAAAAGAGATCCTCCGTATGATCACCAGGAGTTGATTTATGTTATGAAAGATTCATTCAGCTAGTCTTTACTGAACAGAACAATAAGTTATAATGAGACTTCCCTAAGAATTATCCTAATACATGGCTTTAGGTTAGGGACATGATGGTTAATAGATAAAAAGTTAAAGTTCCCAGAACAGAGGGATACCATCATGAAGAGACAGTAACCTAGCAGACCTAGGGTATAGCACCCTAGAGAACAAAAGTAATATTACTAGATGATGAATGAGATCCAAGTGATTTAATTTAGTCAGGAAAAAGAAAGACTCAAAAGGAACCATAGTCTAGTCCAGAGCAAACTGAGACTGACAGACAAAAAGTTAAGAGATAGTAGAGAGATTTAGAAGTTACTCTATATAGATGGAGATTTATCCGCTCACTTGAGAAGTGTTTTCAAATAGTTTACAAGAAGTATTCCTCTCAATTTAGATAGAGATGAGCGTGAGGCTAAGGGTTAAAGTAGGGAAAGAGAAATCCTTTGATGAATACTTAGCCAAGTTTATCCACATGAACATTAAGAGTTGAATGATTGAGAAGTTAGCTCACGGATTAAATTTCATGTTACAAAGAAAGAGTTTTTCCTAGGTCATTGTAGAAGTTCAATGAAGCAATAAACATATGCAAGATTAGAAAAAAAAGTTTGATGTCTAAAGAGAGAAATGTAGCCATAATTTCAAAGATAAAGTGATTCCCCTATTCCCTATATAAGAAAGAGTAATAAAGGGTTTAGTCTATACCCTAATAAGAGGGTAATGTGACAACCTAAGTTAGATAAATAATTACTTCATATTCTTGAATAAATTGTCAGATCCTCACCAGATAATGTGATAGATAGTCTAACAGATAATATGAGAGAGGAAATAATGCTTTAAAGTTTACCTAGTTAATTATTTAATTTCAATATGCATATGAGGGATGGTTGAGCAAATTATGTGATATGGCTTATGTTGCCATATGTTATGATGAACAGTTGTATCTCCTTGCAGTTGTCATATGATGACATGCATGTTAGAGAATGCTTAAATGATTGCATCTCCTTACATATTATGCAAGTTAGAGTATGCTATGATGAATGAACACTCTCCTTTTGCATTACATACAGGGTAGAGTAGATATGATGAGAAAGTTTTGAAAAAAAAATTATTGCTCCCATGCCAAATGACATGCAATTAGATAATTCAACTCAGTAAAGCTAAAGCAATAGAAAAGTGATAAACGAGATAGTTAACCATTTAATTCCTAAATAATAGAATAGGAAGTTATGACTAGACAATGATATTCAGTTAGACAAATAATGAGATTAAAGATGAATGCTAGTGGAAAATCTATAAATATATGATTATAGTACTCAGGACATATCCCTTCAGCATAGATAAGATACATGAATGATGTACCATGAACATGAAATGAAATAGGAAGCATTTATGAAAGATGATACAGCTCTAAGAAGGAGCAGTGTCTATGTAATAAAAGTTAATATTTTCACAATAGAGCTAGATTTCTCTTATGATAGAGTCAGATTGCTCTCGAGATAAAGCCAAGAGAATGGACAGTGAAGCTTATATAGAGTAATGTCCACCAAATGAGATGTACAGATTATGACAGATATGTGCATGGCAGAGCCGTGTAGCTCTCTGAATGCTAGATGTAGTAAAGTTATGAAAGATAAGAATGATTTGTGAAATTCCTGAGTGATAGAGAAAATGGGTAAAGTCTTAATAGATAATATTAGCTTATGTGATCAGTGTTGGGGAATTATATGTTGAGTTAGCAACTGTCATATCCTAATTTTTCCCTATCTGTATAATACTGATAGAGGAAAGAGGTTTGGAAAGGATTATGATGATGATCAGAAGGAAATAATAAAGGTTAAATGAGTCTTGAAGAAAGAAAGGGACCTAAATGAAAATTAGAAAAGTTTAAAGGCCAAAAGTTAAAGTAGAAACAAAATTTGGGCCAAAAGTGGTAATTTCTAAAAGTTTAGGGACCTAAATGTAAAGATGTAAAAAGTTAGGGACATAAATGTAATTAAGAGAAAAGTTCAAGAGCAAAATTGTAATTATAGAAAGATTAGCTCGAAAAGGGTTAGAACTACCCAGAAGTATTTCAGTCCCATATTCCATCAGTAAATAGAGGAAGGTATGCTGGATAATTTGACATGTTACATAAATTTTATTAGAGCTCCAAACAGCAGATATTTATCTAATAGTCTAAAAGTTATCTAAAATTTTATCAGATTTCATGGACTTCAGATATAAGTAGGCAAATTACATGAAAGTGTGCCCTATAGTGTCAGATGTCCTGGATCTGACAGAACTCCGAAAGAAGTGTTGTATAAAAAGTTATTCACATATTAGTGAATTTTGACAGGAGTTTGATAACACCCGTGATCCGATAATGGAATTTATCGGCATATAAGCCTAGATAGAATGAGATCAGATGACCTCATATATAGGCCCATGATGACACCAAGAAGGGCCCAAAACCCAGGGTACCAGTCCATAAGTAGAAAGGGCTAGTGTCAAGAAAAAGTGTAAAATTATGAAAATGCCCTTGGATGCCTATATTGTACCAGAGATAGATGAAGGGCATTTTGGTCATCTGGGATAGGCTAAAAATGTGGTACATGATATAAATATGATTAGTTGAGATAGTATATGCCCTGATGCAGTACAAAGAGGGGTGAAATGATAACTATGCCCTTAGGGTCAATATAGTGCAAGAAAGGACACCAACGGTATTTTGGTCATTTTCCAAGGGAACTATAATTAAGTTATGGACCAGTACAAGTATGTCAATGGTGTAAGAAGCCTAGACATTGATTTCCAGGACAGAATACATATCCTAGTATATTATAAAAAAATTAGGAACAGAAAACAGTCTGGTTGCTAAGAAACTGCTCCGATCGATATCGGATTGGACTGGAATTTTTCTAGAAGCTTCCTACCATGATAATTTAGCCACATAAGCCCATGAAGTGTCCCTTGAGGTGTCCCTTGTGATTTCATGATGATGTCACAATTTGCTTTATGAAAAAGTTAAATCCAAGATTAAATGTGAGCCTTTAGAATAAAATAGTAACCAAATCAATCTTGGCCATTGATTTCCACCAAGATTTTTCTATAAATACCCCCTTCATTTCTGTAGAAAACCGTAAGTTCATGGATACCTTGGGGAAACTCTTGCAAAATGAAAACTTAAGCCAAGACAAAGAAGATTCAAGGTTCCAAAGTTCAAGCAAGCTGGAGATTAAAGGTAAGTAATCTCTCCTAGCTTATTTTCCTTTGATTTGGGAGCTTGAACTTAGGGCCTTCATGGGGAAAATTTGAGTTTTCTCAGAGGTGTTGTGTTGCCCAAAAACCTTAGATGAAAGGGGAAAGAAGAAATTAAAGTTAGAAACTTATGATTGAAACTTAAACAAGCTAGTTAAGTGGTTAGTTGTTGAATCAAATTGATATTCTTGACTTTGCCATAGTGTACCCTTTTTGGTATGCACTGTTCATGAGGTAAGAAAATGTAATTTCAATGATTTAATGCTTCCATTGAATTTATATGATGATTTTTTGCAGGATTGGAAAGGTTTTGAACCTTGGAAACATTAAAATCTCAAGATTGTAGTTTTTGGAATTCTTCACGGTTACTGTTCACTCGCATGAACAGTGATTGGAATTTTGTGATTTTGATGCTTCCAATGGTTTTAAAATGAAAAGTTGTATGGGTTAAAGTGGAGAAACAAGTATGGGAAGCATTAGAATCAAAATGAGAATTTTTGAAAGAGTTGTATGCTTATGTTCAATTTTGTACAGCAGGCCATGAAGGAGCTATAATTTCATGATTCTAAGCTCATAAATGGATTCAAAATATGAAATTGTGTAGGGCAAAGTCAAGACATCAATTGGTTCAAGAGCCAAGTGGATTAGTGAAGATTAGAGAAAGTTAAGACAATAAAGAGTGAAACAAAGTTAGTCTTGAACATGGGTGAAGTTCATGTGTCCTAATGAGTTATGTGATGAATCGTTTAGGACCTTGAAACATCCAAGAAGATGTTGGGAAGTGATGGACATAAAGGCTTCATGGTTGCAAAGCTAGGGAGTAAAGGCTAAAGATTAAGAGAAAAGCTTAAGTGCAAGGTCGTGAACTTACTCTTTATGTGCTTGATGTGGTATGCTTATGTGTTGACATGTATATGATATTTGAATGATGTTGTGACATGATAAATGATGTTGAATGTATTCTGAATAACATATTTCCATGGCCATGTATTTTATGTAAAAATATACAGCATGATAGCATGTTACTAATCAAAGAAAGTTTAATGGAATTACATATCATGCATTAGCATCCATCTTGCATATTTAAGTGGTAATATTTGCTACTGAGATTCCCTAGAATCTCACTCTCCTATAACCAACTAATTTAGGTCAAGCATGAAGAAAAATGTATACATGGAGAAGAGCTAAAGTATGGAAGAAGGAAAGTGAAGTATTTAAGATTCTAGCCTAGGCTATGAATTATCCATGTACGTAAATGCCATGTAAGGTGTGTATTTATGTGATGAAGCTATCTAAAATAATTATGGCATATGTACATGATGTATATGAATATTAAGAAGTTTATTTGATGGCTTATGTATGCTGAAACAATTATTGGAAATCAAAGAAAAGAAACTAAAATGGTAAAAACGTAGGTCCTAAAGAAGTTTTGTTGTGGCTTCAATTTGACCTAGTAAATGAAGGAATTAATTCACAAAATTTTATAAACATGTAGCACACATCTAGAGCTTTAAATAAATAGGTATAACGTGTCATTTAGATGTGTATAACAAGAGAAATGAATTTCCAAAGTAAGGGACCAGAATCTGTTTCCAGAGTTTTTGACCAAATGAACAATAAATTTTAATGAATAAACTGTATAAATTTGCTAATTATTTGGTCTGGAAAATATTTTCCCCTTAAATTGTAAGATGTTATCTTCATGTAGCTTTTTGAACCACTTTATTTTGATTTTTCTAGTATTAATTATGATTTTTTGACATTTGTTGCGTAATCTAGAATAACATATGAACAGTAACCCGAGAAAGAGTAAAATTCCAGATTGGGCTAATAGACTTTCAAGGTCTTGTAAGTGGTTCTAAATGCTACTGAATGGTTCCTAAGACATATAAAAGTAAGGATGTTACAGCAACTAAGTGGAAGTGGCTAACCTTGTAACTTAGTCTATTAGTTTAGGTCTTCCATAGATGATATACAGTATAATAGAATTGCAGTAGATTCCAGAGGATTGCAGTTATATCCTAGTATGGCTCATAGAGAATAGAATTCTAGGATCGTAGTTAGATCTTGAAGAGGCTTACGGTTGATCACAGTAGATCCTGAGGGTCACAGTTTACCTATTTTAAGAAAATGAATGAGTCGTAAGTACAATATTTCTTTGAAAAGATTACCAAGGACAAGGTTAAGGTAAGGAAGCCTCACAAGTTAGTTAACTCAAATAAAGAGAGTACCCATGATGTTAATTTTAGATAGCCTTATTACTATTAGGAACTGAACTCAAAATCTTCTTACACACAATAGGAACTAAGTAATCAAAGTTAAAGTTTTTAGTCATGAGTAACAGATATTTATGAGTTTGTAGATAATATGCCTAAGGAAGAGAAAAAGAATATCTCATAAGATATGAGAATGAGTCAAATAAGAATAAAGAGATCCTTAAGATGAGATTACAGAGAATAAGAATTAGAGACATATAGATCCTCCAGATGTGGATAAAGAGAATAGAAGGTCAAATAGACCCAAGAGAGACAGTGTGAGAAGGGTCTAAGATAGTAAAGTACTAGGGTTGGAGCCTGTTAGCACCATTACTTCAGATTTTTATCATCCCTTTTCAGTTAAGCGTGCTCAGGCAATAGTAGCCCAATGATGGGTAGCCCCCTAGGAAGTGATAAAAAAGGGTGTAAATGCCACAGAAGTTTGGCATATATGCACAGAGTTATGTAAAATGATAGAAAGAGCTATGAAAAGTTAGAAAGGGTTATGAACGGTAAGAGACTAGAACCCTTATGTCAAGTTCAAATAAAATAGATTTGAAAGGAAATATTTAGAAGGGTTTTCTCAAAATCTAGCAAAGTTATAAGTTAAAGAGAATGTTAGACTTATGGTATCTCAAGATACGACATGATAAGACAAGCTAGACCATGATATAGCCATATTTGGCCAGATATGCCATGATACGACATGAAAAATATGCAATGTGATACATAATGAGAAATATGTATTGAGAAGTATAATATGAAGTGGCTTTGTAGCTAGCTTTGTAAACAGATAGGGAGGCTCCATTTTTTAAAGAGATAAGATGTTTGAATGTTATGTTACATATGAAATAGCAAGTGAGAACTTTCACTCCTTACATAAAATGCCAGGCATTATGTTATGTTTGTAAAATATGCTAAAGCTTCAAATGTTAGAGCAATACAAGCTCCATGTGATAGAGCTATGCAAGCTCCAAGTGTTAGAGCTGTGCATATTAAGAAAAAGGAATGCTTGAGCTTCGATGTTAGAGTTTTGCATCCATAGGCAGGTATGTAGTCATGCAACATGTTGGCCAGGCATTATGCATATTAGAGTATATGCTCCTATCTAGCAGTAAAGTAAAGAAAGAAAAAATAATGGCATAAGTCCTCTCTCTATATTATGATGAATTATTAATAATAAGAAGAAGAAGTATGATAAGTAATTGATAGAAATTCCATAATATAGTATTATTCGAGAGAGTTTGATATGAATGAAATGGGCACTACTCACAAGTCTAGTATGATGAGAAGTCTATATGTAAATAGATGCATATCAAGTATGCAAGTAATATAATGAAGCAGAGTTTAACTCTCATTGAATTGATTTAGAAATGAAAAATAATCACAGTAAAGATATGAAGATCTGCGGGTATAGAAAGTACTCCTCTAAGATGTCAAGATAGAAGATAAGAGACAAATACCCCAATCCTTAGTCACAAAGCAGAAAAGGATATGTATCCAAGATTGTTGACTAAAGTGCTAAGTAAATTTCAAGGACAAAGTTTATTTTAAGGGGGTAGAAATGTCATATCCTATTTTTTACCTATCTGTATAATACTGATAAAGGAAAGAGGTTTGGAAAGGATTGTGACAATGATAAGAAGGAATGAGAAAGGTTAGACGAGTCTTGAAGAAAGAGGAGGACTAAAATGAAAAGCTTAAAGGTTCCATGGTGGAAAATGAAAGTAGACAAAAGATTTGGGCCATTGAGTGTAATTATAAAAAGTTGAGGGCCTAAAGCGTAATTTTCAAAAGTTTAAGGGCAAATTGGTAATTATTGAAAGTTGAGCTAAAAATGCCCAGAATCAAATTAGTCCCAAATTTTTTCAGTAAATAAAGAAAATTATTCTGATCAGTTTGATGCAACATAGAATTTTTATTTGAGGTCCCAAAAAAATTATATTAATTTATGAAGAAAGGGAAATTAATACAGTATCCTTTAGACCTCACAATCAGATGAAATTTGGCAATAACTTCCTATAATTAATATAAGAATTTATGAAACTGACAGAGGTTAAAAAGGAGTTATGTAGAATTTATTATAGAATTTACAGTGGATTAAACAACTGATAAATACGTTTCAGGCGAATTTCTGGGGAGTTGAGCCCATGAAAGTAGTAGATCATGTATATGGCCCAAAATGGCATCTTATAGGCCAAGTCATATTTTCATATAAGTGTGTGAGCTAGGGCTAGTAAAGACTGTCATATCCCAATTTTTAGGCCTAAAAGCCTAATATGTAGCCTGAAAAAGGTATGCTACTAGGCCCTGTTGAGCAGAAGTCCCAGAAGTATACAAATGATGTTTAGGGACTAAACTACAAATAATGAGTTCAGGGACTAAATCGTAAATAGTAAAAGTCCCTGGGGGCATTTTGGTAAATTGCTAAGGGATATTTCTTGGGAATTGAGCCACTAGAGTGCTTGGACTTGATTATACCCAAGATGACATTCCTAGATGCTCAAAAACGTAGCCCAAAAGGGATGTGGGCCCAAGTGACATTAAAATATTAGTTTAGTACTTTTTCATAAAGTAAAGTTACCCGGTTAAGGATAGAACTGGGAATAGTGATCAGATAAAGCTTTAGACCATGAGGTGGCATGAAAGGTGTCCTCATGGGACTAACAAGGTGCCATATGGCATGATTATAGGAAAAGAAGAAAAGTTAAAGGACACATGTCATGAGTTTAGAAAAAGGAGAAAATGCAAAAGAACACGTGGCACAATCTCAGCCGTTCATTCCAGGAAAAGACTCTAGAATTCTCTGAAAATGCTAAGTCAACTGGTGAGGTGTCCCAAGGGCCTCACCATTGCGCCACCTTGCATGTGAGGTGTCCCATGGATGATGTCACACTGGTGAGTCATTGAGGAGGATAATGTCATCATGATGATGCAGGATAAGCTTCTTGAGGAAGCTAAGCAATATGAGCCATTCATTGAGATTCAATCTAGACTATCTATTCCACCTCTACTCAACTATAAATAGACCCTTCCCCCTCACTTCATTCCCATGGCCAAACATGGGAAAAAGAAGAGAGAAAAGAGAGAAAAGAGAAACAGAGAAAGGAAGGAAGGAAGAGAATGAAATGAGGAGTTCTGGTGGAGCTAGAAGCAGTCCAAGGAGATTAGGAATAAGGCCCTGACCTATAAAAAGAAGGAACCTTAGAGTAAAGGTTAAGGAATAGAGGAAAGGCTTCACATCAGGCAGTAAATTTACCTACTTGTATGCTTATACTACTTAGATGTTTTATGTGATGTTTTCTTACCTTGATGATGTGAAGCATGTATGATTAAGTAATGCTATGTTTCTTTTTACGCTATGGCCATATGTTATAATGAAGTGACATGGAAGCATGTAAGTTATTGTTATTCAAGCATGATCATTAAGTGCACACATAGTAACATCAAGCATATAGTTGCATACATTGTATGGTTTCTATTTGCTACTGAGATTTCCCTAGAAATCTCACCCCTTCCATATCAATCCAATTACAGCAGGTCTTCTCAAGATAGAGGAGATAAAGATACATTGAGGGATGTTACTTATTTAGAATTATTGATATGTGATTCATGTATGTATAATTGCTAGAAATTGTCACTGTGAACAGTAACTCGTGGTGAGGCAGAGACATTTGAGCTATAATTATAAATAGTAAATGATTGAATAAATGTATGATATTTTTCCAATAAATAGTAGACATGCCAAGCTTTGATTTGATATATAGAACGTCTCATTTGGATGTCTACACATAAAGATATGATTTATCAAAGTTGGGACCAGAAATGCTGGAATCAGAGACAAGACGTTGGATGAACGGTAAACTTTAGACGTTGACTGACATTTACTGAGTCAAGGCGTGGTCAACAAGTTATTTTCCCTAAAAGAGAATTAAGTTAGCTTTGTGTATCAACTTTAACCACTTCATTTCAATTTTTATAAAATTAGTTATGATTTTTTGAAGTCAGGTCACTCCTCTGGAATTTGTACAGTGAACAGTATTCATTAGAGTAAAATTCTAGATTATGTAATTTGACTTCAATTACATTAAAAAGTGGTTCCAGATGCTACTGTTTGGTCCCTAAGATATAAGAAAATGAGGATGTTATATTTTGATATCAGAGCAAAGGGTTCTAGCATAGAGAATAAGGTTCTAGTACAGAATCGAGAGGGTTCTAGTACAGAGCAAAGGGTTCTGGCTCAGAGCATAAGATTCTGGCATAGAACAGAAGGTTTTGGCTCAGTGATGCTCTAGTTTAGTTAGACTGACCCCCTATAAACAAGTTATAAATTTGAACTAAAGAGATTTTCTCCCTAGTATGAGATATGGGGATAGTGTTTAGTACTTAGAGAATATTTCAAACAAGAGACGGTGACACCTAGATAGATGGAACAATACCCCATACCTTACAATTTTATGAAGTAGTCTTCAAGGAAGTGACTACGATAGACTAGTCTTATTTAACCATTACTGCCGAGGTCTCGTGCTTCTTAGCATGATGTGGCTGGAATAAGCAGGATAATGTATGGGGAGTAGTTTCTTCTATTGATAGAGACAGAAGCTGACCAGTCTCAGGTCAAGGGAAGCTACAATAGTAGCTTGAGGCCAGACGTTATAATGACAATAATGATAAAGATACCAACCTCATTGAAGTTTATCAACTAGAGGATTAATATAAAGTGATGAGATATGAAAGATTAGTTTGAGACAATGTTCAGAAGTAGATCCTCTATGTGAGTAGATCTACATTATGAAAGAATTTGTTCAGCTAGTATTTCCTGAACAAAAGAATAAAAAAGTTAGAGATTAGATGATTAATAGAGAGTTGATGTTCCCAAGACAGAGGGACTACATCACAAAGAAATAATAACTTAGCAGACCTAGGGCAGAGTACTCTAGAGAACATAAGTAATAGTAATAGATGATGAATGAGATCCAAGTGACTTAAGTTAGTCAAGGATCCAAAAGGAATTACAGTCTAGTCCAGAGTAGACTGAGGCTGATAAAAAGAAAGAGTTAAGAGATAGATGAGAAATGCAAAAGTTACTCCATAGAGATGGAGATTATTCCGCTCACCTAAGAGGTTAGCTCACGGATTGAATTCCGTGTTACAAAGAAAGGATTTTTCTCAGGTAATTAACATAGCGGTATATGTAAGATAAGAAAAAGAAGTTTATGATGTTTAGAGAGAGAAAGGTAGCCACAGTTTCAAAGATAAAGAGACTCCCTAATTTAAGAAAGAGTCAAATAAAGTAATGAAGGGTTGAGTCTATACCCTAGTAAGAGGGTAACGTGGCAACCTAAGTTAGATGGATAGTTGTTTTTGGTTCTAGAATAAATTGCCAGATCCTAATCAGATAATGTGATAGAGGAAAATGCTTTAAAGGATTACTTAGTTAATTGTTCAATTGCAGTGTACGTATGATGGATGGTTGAGCAAATTTATGTGATGATAATATGGCTTATGTTGCCATAAGTTATGATGAGAAGTTGCATCTCCTTGCAGTTGTCATATGATGACATGCATGTTAGAGTATGCTATGAATACTCCCCTCATATAGTACATGTAGGGTAGAGTTTACGATGAGAAAGTTATGTTGCTCCCATACCATATGATAGTCTCAGTAAGTGGGATAGTTGTTATAGTACGATTGGGGTTACTCAGGTATTTATATAGACTTATGAATATAGTACTCAGGGCCATTTCTTGTGTTAGGGTTACAGTAAGTACCAGGAAGGTAGTAGTGTTATAACTCTATCAAAAGAAATGGTATACAAAAAGAGCAAAAGATAACAGTAAAGAGATTGTTTTCACATCACTCTTTAGATAAGAGTTGGATATGAAACATATGGCTCTCAGATAGAGCTAGATTCAAATGAGTTCAGATCACTCTTCAGATAAGAGTTAGATCTTATATAGATTGCTCACAGTTAGAGCATAGTTCAAATGTTCGCAGTTAGAGCACAGATTGAAATAAGAAGTTATGATAATGCCATAGTAACAGAATGCAATGGTAGGTGGTTAGACCATAGTTAGTAAGCCATAATAGAGTAAGAAATATGAGAAGGAACTCCTGAGTAAGAGCGAAAATAAGTAAAGTCTTGGTAAATAATATGGGCTACTGAATGTATTTTAAATTTTTTATTGAGTTATCAACAAGTGGAAGCAGTTAACCTTATAGTTTAGTCTGTTGGTTTGAGATCTTTTAGAGATGATGATACAGTATAACAGAATCACAGAGTATTCTGGAGGGTCGCAATTAGATCCTAGCATGGCTCAAGGGTCACAGTTAGATCCTAACAGCTTTAGAGTCACAGTTAGATTCTGAAGAGGCTTATGGTTGATCGTAGTTAGATCCTGAGGTCGCAATTAGACCTAGCCTAAGGAAAGTAATGAGCCATGAAGTAATGAGAACAATACAATATCTCTCTGGAAAGATGAGTACTAAAGATGAAGATAAGGTAAGGAGCTTCACTAGTTGATTAACTCCTCTAGAAAACTTATTTGTAATGATTTTCTCAAATAGCCTATATTATATACAGATTGAACTTAGTTTTCCTTAAACGAAGATGGAGTCCAAGTTCAAGTCTGAGTACTGATATTCAAAAAATTTTGTAGAAGTATGGCTGAGGAAAAGAAAAGAGAACCCCATATGTTTTGATAATGGAAAAGTATGAGTAGATAGATCCTTCAGATAAGGATAAAGAGATTAAAAGGCTAGAGAGACCCAGAGAAGAGGATCTAAGATAGAATAAAAATAGAACACAGTTCTATGAGAAAGAATAAGCTAGGGCATAAAGCTATAAGAAAAGTAGCCTAGCCCTAACCCAATAGAACGTTTAGCTAAAAGTTGCTCAGGTAAGGTAGCTCAATGATAGGCAAACCCCTGGGAATTAGTGAGAAAAGGTGTAAATGCCATAAAGGTTTGGCATAGATACACAAAGTTATGTAAGATAGTAAGAAAAGTTAAAGAAGAGCAAGAAAAGTCAAGATATTATGAAAAGAAGGGGACATTCTCCTCAGATAAACTCTTCATCAAAGAATGAATAGAGATTTAACCCTAAAATTTCGAGAACGAAATTTATTTTAAGGGGAGGAAAAATGTCATATCCTAATTTTTAGGCCTAAAAGCCTAATATGTAGCCTGAAAAATGTATGCTACTAGGCCCTATTGAGCAGAAGTCCCAGAAGTATACAAATGATGTTTAGGGACTAAACTGCAAATAATGAGAGTTCAGGTACTAAATCGTAAATAGTGAAAGTTCCTGGGGGCATTTTGGTAAATTGCTAAGGGATATTTCTTGGTAATTGAGCCACTAGAGTGATTGGACTTGATTATACCCAAGATGACATTCCTAGATGCCCATAAACGTAGCCTAAAAGGGATGTGGGCCCAAGTGACATTAAAATATTAGTTTAGTACTTTTTCATAAAGTAAAGTTACCCGGTTAAGGATAGAACTGGGAATAGTGATCAGATAAAGCTTTAGACCATGAGGTGGCATGAAAGGTGTCCTCATGGGACCAACAAGGTGTCACATGGCATGATTATAGGAAAAGAAGAAAAGTTAAAGGACACATGTCATGAGTTTAGAAAAAGGAGAAAATGCAAAAGGACACATTGTCACATCCTTACTTTTAACATCAATTATACTTTATTAGAAGTGATTTGAACCAATTTCATTATCATTTGCTTTGAAAACATCCATTTCCAAAAGATTTACTCTCAGGTACTGTTTGGTCTGCGCTGTTCATGATAGAAGAAAATGGAATATCATATGATTCTAAGCTGATATAGAGTAATGTCCTTCAGATGAGATGAATAAAGGTGATAAATACTCAGGATATATCCCTTTAGTAGGGGTAAGATATATGAATGATGTGCTATGAATATGAAATGAAATGAGACGTAGTTGTGAAAGATGATGCGGCCTAAGAAGGAGTAGATTCTGAGTAATATAAGTTAATATTTTTGTAGTAGAGCTAGATTGCTCTTGCGATAGAGTAAGATTACTTTTGAAATGAAAACTCAAGCCAAGATAAAGAAGATTCAAGGTACTAAAGTTCAAGCAAGCTAGAGATTAAAGGTAAGCAATCACTCCTAGCTTATTTTCCTTTGATTTGGGAGCCTGAACTTTGGGTTTTCATAGGACAAAGTTGAATTTTCTCTAAGGGGTTGTGCTACCCAAAAACCATAGATGAACGGGGAAAGAAGAAATTAAAGTTAGAAGTATATGATCGAAGCTTAAATGAATTTTTTTATGAAATTTGGGGATCTTAAAGAGGACATCTAGAGCTTTAATTCCATAGGTAACATGGTTCATTTGAATAAGTAACCAAAGAGAAATGAATTTTTAAAGTTAAGATAAAGAAACTGGAACTTCCAGATTTTATCAAATGAACAGTGACTTTTAACCAATAAACTGATTTCGTGTGAACAAGAGAACCTCACTTTCATATTTTTCCCTCAAAGATGTATGAAAGAGCTTTCATTAGAAATTGGAATCACATTATTTCAATTTTTTTACAATTAACTATAAATTTTCAAAGTAGGGTACATGTTCTGGAATTACCAAATGAACAGTAAAAGTGAACAGTACCCAAGAGCAAATCTTTTGAAAATGGATATTTCAACAACCGGACTATTTTTTGTTCTGAACTTTTTTATAATATACCAAGATATGTATTCTGTCCTAAAAATCAATATCTAGGCTTCTCATACCATTGACCATGATATACTGAATATTTATCTACCATCCATCCCTTGGGAAATGACCAAAATACCCTTGGTGTCTTTTCTTGCACTGTACTAATCCTAAGGGCAAAATCGTCATTTCACACCTCTTTACACAGCCTCAGGGTATATATGGGCTCTAAATAATCCTCTTTATACTTTATGACACGTTTTTGGCCTATCTAGAATGACCAAAATGACCTCCATCCACTACTGGTATAGTATGGGCATCTAAGGGCATTTTAGTAATTTTACACTTTTCCTGGACTGCTTTGGTCTCTGACCCACATAACTGTCTAGTCACTTTAATGGGCTTATGTGGTGCCATTTGGTCCTTATTATTGGCTTATTGCCTATATTGCCTTTATGGCCCAATTCACTTTATAACTCTCCCGATCCTATATATCGGGTATTTTATTTCACTGAAAAATTCAGTATGGCTTCTATAGGATTCCTTTTCTAATTCTATCAATTTTATAAATTCATATATTAAATATATGAATTTCCTATAAAGTCTCATCTGATTTTGAGATCTAAAAAATACTATAACAATTCCTTCCGACTTTAGGAATTTATATCAATTAATCAGGACCTCACATCAAAATTCTGTGTTGCGTTAAACTGACCGGAATATTTTTGTCTATCTACTGCTAAAATTTGGGTCTAGTCTAATTCTGGGCATTTTTAGCTTGTTTTGGCTCAACTTTTCCATATTTATATTTAGGTCCCTTAACTTTTGAATAATTGTACTTTAGTCCCTGAACTTTTCATTAATTGCATTTAGGTCCCTCCTTTTATTTCTACTTCAACTTTTTGTCTTCAAACTTTTTAATTTGCATTTTGGTCCCTCTTCTTTTCTTAGTTATTAATCCTTCCCTTTCTTTTCTCAATCTGATACAGTTTATTCCAAGAATCTTATATCCATTGTAGATAAATTGTATAGCAACATCAAGTCAGAAAATTGGGGATATGACACACGTGGCACAATCTCAGCCGTTCATTCTAGGAAAAGACTCTAGAATTCTCTAGAATGTCTGAGTCAGCTAGTGAGGTATCCCAAGGGCCCCACCATTGCAACACCTTGCATGAAAGGTGTCCCATGGATGATGTCATGTTGGTGAGTCATTGAGGAGGAGGATCTCATCGTGATGATACAGGCGAAGCTTCTTGAGGAAGCTAAGTAATCTGATCCATTCATCAGGATTTAATATGGACCATCCATTCCACCTCCACTCAACTATAAATAGACCCTTCCCCCTCACTTCATTCCCACGGCCAAACATGGGAAAAAGAAGAGAAACAAGAGAGAAAAGAGAGAGAGAGAAAGGAAGGAAGAGAAAGAAAGGAGGAGTTCTGGTGGAGCTAGGAGGAGTCCAAGGAGCTTAGGAATAAGGCTCTGACCTATGAAAAGAAGTAACCTTAGAGTAAAGGTTAAGGACTAGAGGAAAGGCTCAACATCAGGTAGTAAACTTACCTACTTGTATGCTTATACTGCTTAGATGTTTTATGTGATGTTTTCTTACCTTGATGATGTGAAGCATGTATGATTAAGTAATGCTCTGTTTCTTTTTATGCTATGGCCATATGTTAGAATTAAGGGACATGGAAGCATTTAAGTTATCGTTATACAAGCATAATCATTAAGTGCACACATAGTAACATCAAGCATATAGTTGCATACATTGTATGGTTTCCGTTTGCTACTGAGATTTCCCCAGAAATCTCACCCCTTCTATATCAATCCAATTACAACAGGTCTTCTCAAGATGGAGGAGATAAAGAGGAGGAGATAAAGATACATGGAAGGATGTTACTTATTTAGCATTATTGATATGTGATTCATGTGTGTATAATTGCTGAAAATTGTCACTATGAACAGTAACTCATGGTAAGGCAGTGACATTTGAGCTGTAATTATAAATAGTAAATAATTAAATAAATGTATGATATTTTTGTATTAAATAGTAGACATGCCAAGCTTCAATTTATATATAGAACATCTCATTTGGATGTCTACACATTAAGATATGATTTATCAAAGTTGGAACCACAAATGCTGGAATTAGGGACAGGATGTTGGATGAACAGTAAAATTCAGACGTTTACTAATATTGACTAAGTCAATTCATGGTCAACAATTTATTTTTCCCTGAAAGGATATTAAGTTAGCTTTGTGTAGCAACTTGAACCACTTCATTTCAATTTTTCTAGAATTAGTTATGATTTTTTGAAGTCAGGTCACTCCTCTAGAATTTGTACAGTGAACAATATTCGCTAGAGTAAAATTCCAGATTGTGTAATTTGACTTCAATGACCTTAAAAGTGGTTTCAGATGCTACCGTTTGGTCCCTAGGATATAAGAAAATGAGGATGTTATAAAGACCAAGAAAAATATAAAATTAGGAAAATGCCACTGTGTAGCCACTGTGTTGAGTCATTGAATCAAAGTTAGAAGAAGAGCATTTTTGTCATTTGCCTAAGGTTAGAGAGTCAATGAGAGTTCCCAGAGTAGTTGATCAAGGTCTGGGAATACTCTGATGATGTGTGAAAAGACGATAATGCCCTTGAGGTATTAAAGTAAATAAATAAGAACCAAGGGGCATTTTGGTAATCTACCAATGGATCTGTAATTAAGTTTAGATCCAGTACAAGAATATCAATGATAGGAAGAACCAGATACTAGATTGAAGGTCATAAAGCATATTATGGAATCTTAGAAAAATTAGATTCAGAAAACAATTTGGTTTTTGGGAAATTGGATTGAATCGGTACCTGATTGGAATGGAATTTTTTTAGATGCTTCCTCCCTTTGTAATTTCATCACATGGGCTTTGAGGTGTCCTTTGATGATGTCATGGATGATGTCATCCCATTGGCTTCAAGGGCAATCTAATCCAAGATCAAATATAAGCCATTAGATCAAATAATGCATAAAGTGATATTGGCTATTCATTTTCCATGGAATTTTTCTATAAATACCCCCATTTTTCTGCACAAAACCGTGGCCCTTAGAGCCCTTGGGGAGGTGCTGCTCAAAAGAAGAGTCAAGCCAAGAAAAAGAAGATTCAAGGTACCAAAATTTAAGCTAACTAAGATTAAGGTAAGTGATCTATCCTAGCTTGTTTTCCTTTGATTTAGGGCCTTGAACTTACAGTTTTCATGGAAGAAAGTTGAGTTTTCTCTAAGGTGTATATACTGTCCAAAACCTTAGATGAAAGGAGAAAGAAGAAAAAATAAAGTTAAAGATATGTGATTGAAGCTTAAACAAGCTAGTTAGGTGATTGGTTGTTGAATCAAGTTGATATTCTTGGCTTTGCCATGGTTAAACCATTTTGGTCTGCACTATTCATGATAGAAGGAGATGTAATTTCAATGATCTAATGCTTCCATTGGAATTTTGAACCTTGGAAGCATTGGAATTCCAAGTTGTAGTTTTTAAAGTTCCTCTCTGATACTATTCACTTGTATGAACAGTGATGGTAATTTCATAATTTTGATATTTTCAATGGTTTTAAAATGAAAAGTTGCATGGTTGAAGTAGAGAAACAAGTATGGGAAGCATCGGAATCAATATGAGAATTTTTAGAAGAATTATGCATGTTTTTCAAATCTGGCTAGAACAGTGTATAGGAGATGGAATTTCACAATTCTAAGCTCATAAATGAATTCAAAAGGTGGAATCGTATAGGGTAAAGTCAAGACATTAATTGGTTCAAAGGCCAAGTCAATTAGTAAAGATAAAAGGAATTTATGTTAGTTAAGGTAAGTTTAATGTCCAAGGAAGTTAGATTGTAATAGATGGATAATTATGTGATGTTAGGATTTGATGATGGACTCCAAGGAGGCAGCCACACATCAAAGAGAAGTGAGAAGAAAAAGGTAAGACAACATGAAAGAAAGTCAAGTATATGAGGTAGTAAACTTAACCTAAACTTGTATGTAGTGAATGTTATGCTTGGTTGTGCTATGGCTTTGTTGAATTGTGTTGCATATGTGTTTATGATTGAAGCTCTGTTTCAATGATTACTTTAGCCAGTTGTATTTCATATGTTATGAAACATCCTACTTTTACCACCTTAGAGTATTTATTTAGAAGTATATTTGATTAGCGGAAGCATTCATTAGCCTAAAAATTAAAATTTTAAAACTTACTCCACGGGTATTGTTCATTTGGTGATTTCCAGATTTATAGTCCAATTTAAAAAATTCATAACTAATTTTAGAAAAATAGTATGGAGGTGTTCCATATTTCTAATTGAATCTCTTTCATATCTCTCTAGGGAAAAATATAAATCTGGACATTTACTTTGCCAATTGATACAGTTAAATTGTTACTTTTTACTGTTCATATGGCAAATTTTGGAATTTCCAGATTCTATCTCTTAACTTTAGAAATTCATTTATGTTGATATACATATCCAAATGAGGTGTATTGCCTATGAATTTAAATATCTAGATGTGTACTACACGCTTATAAAATTTCGTGAAATAATCATTTCATTTGCTAGGTCAACTGAAGCCCAACAAAACTATTTTAGGACCTATGTTTTTACCATTTCATCTTCATGCTTAAATGTTCATAAACTAATCTAGCATTCCTAAACCATCAATTAAACTTCTCATATATTCATATATATCATGTACATATGCCATAATTATTTTATACATTTTTATCACATAAATAGACACCTTACATGGCACTTACATACATGGAAAATTTATAACATATTCTAGGACTTCAATTGCCTCATTCCTTTCTCCCATTCTTTAGCTATTCTCCATGCATATATTTCCCTTCATGTTTGACCTAAATTGGTTGGTTGTGGGAGGGTGATATTCTAGGGAATCTCAATAGTAAACATTACCACTTAAATATGCAAGATGGATGCTAATGCATGATATGTAATTTTATTAAACTTTCTTTAATTAGTGACATGCCATCACGCTATGTACTTTGCATAAAGTTGCATGGCCATAGAAACCATGTTATTTGTAACACATTAAACATCATTTATCATGTCACATCATCACTTAAATATCATATACATGTCAATATATAAGCAAACCACATCAAGCACATAAAGAGGTAAGTCCACTATTATGTACTTAAGTTTTTCTCTGGATCTTTTGCACTTGCTCCCTAGCTTTCCAACCATGAAGCCTTTCGGTCAATCACTTTCCAACATCTTGAATATTTATAGGTCCTAAACACATTCATATTCATCACATAATTCTTTAGAACCATGAACTCCAACAATGTTCAAGACTATTTTTGATAAAATCTTTACTAACAACTTTCTCTAGTTTTCACTAATTAACTTGGCCCTTGAACCTATTGATGTCTTGCCTTTACCCTACACAATTTCATCTTTTGAATCCATTTTATGAGCTTAGAATCATGAAATTCCAGCTCCTATGTAATGTTCTAGAAAGATTTGAAAAACATGCATAATCCATCCAAAAAATCTCATATTGATTCCAATGCTTCCCATACTTTTTTATCTACTTTATCCCACACAACTTTTCATTTTAAAACCATTCGAAACATCAAAATCATGAAATTTGAATCACTGTTCATGTGAGTGAACAGTGACAGAGAATAACTTCAAAAACAACAACTTAGAATTCCAATACTTCCAAGGTACAAAACATATCCAATCCTACACAAAATCATCATATAAATTCAATTGAAGCATTAAATCATTGAAAACTCTAACTTCAATCATATAACTCTAACTTTAATTTCTTCCTTCTCCTTTCATCTAAGGTTTTTGATAGCACAAATACCTTATAGAAAACTCAACTTTCTTGCATGAAAACCCTAAGTTCAAGCTCCCAAATCAAAGGAAAATAAGCTGTGATAGATTGCTTACCTTTAATCTCTAGCTTACTTGAACTTTGGTACCTTGAATCTTCTTTATCTTGGCTTGAGCTTTCATTTTGTGAGAGGTTCCCCAAGGGTTGCCATGCCACAGTTTGCATCAGAATTTGTGGGGGTATTTATAGCCAAATACATGGAAAATCAATGGCCAATATCACTTTGTGCTCTATTTAATCTAATGGCTCATATTTAAACTTGAATTTGACTTTTTTGAAAAGATCATCCATGACATCATCAAGGAACAACTCATAGGGCTAGGCGGAGCCATTCCAAGGGAAAGAAACTTCTAGAAAAATTCCAGTCCAATCGGGTATCAGCTCAGTCCGATTTCTCAAAAACTAGACTGTTTTGTAAATCTAATTTTTTTGAGATTCCATAATATAATATCTAACCTTAAATGTAGTAAATTACCAAAATGTCCCTTGGTTCTTCTTTATTTACTTTAACATCTTAAGGGCATTATCATCTTTTCACACCTCTTTAGAGTATTCCCTGACTTTGGTGAACTATTCTGGGAATTCTCCTTGACCATCTAACCTTATTCAAATGACCAAAATGCCCTCTGTCTAATTCAGACTTTGACTCATACTCAGACTCAATGATACAACACAGTAGCATACATTCACTGGCATTTTTGTAATTTTATATTTTCCCAATCTTTATTAGTCTTAGCCCACATACTTATCTAAAAATATTATTGGGCCTATAAAATGCCATTTTGGGCCTTCTACATGATCCACTACCTTTTACATGTTTGGCTATAAAAAGGTAAATATACTGATAGTAAAAATTCTAGTCCAGTCCGGTACCGATCGGAGCAGTTTCACAAAAACCAGACTGTTTTATGTTCCTAATTTTTATAACATTCCATAATATGTATTATGTCCTAGAAACTAGTGTCTAGGTTTCTCATACCATTGACATTGTTAGACTGAATATTTAACTGCCAACCATGCCTTGGAAAATGACCAAAATACCCTTATTGCCCTTTCTTATACTATATTAACCCTAAGGGCATAATTGTCATTTTATACCTCTTTATACTACCTCAGGGTGTATACTGGCTCTAGCTAATTATCTTTATACTATCTTGGATGTTTTTGGCCTGTCTGGAATGATCAAAATGCCCTCCATCTATCACTGGTATAATCTAGCCATCTATGGGCATTTTCATAATTTCACACTTTTCTTGGGTTACTCTGGATTCTGGCCCAAATAACTGTCTCACCATCTTATTAGGCCTATTGGGATGCCATTGGGGCATTAGTATTAGTCTATTACCTTTATGGCACAAAGCCCAAGACATCTCTCCTGACCGTATTTATCGGGTATTTTATTCTACTGTAAAATCCCGTAAGAATTCTACAGGATTTTTTTCTAACTCTAACAGTTTTATAAATTCTTATATTAAATATAGGAATTTACTGTAAAGTTTTATCTAATTATGAGGTCTAAAAAATAATGTAATAATTCTTCATGACTTCAGGAATTTATATCAATTAATCAGGACCTCAAATCAAAATTTTGTATTGCGTTAAACTAACCAGAATAATTTTGTTTATCTATTAGTAAAATTTGGGACTAATATGATTCTAGGAATTTTTGAGCCTTTTCTAGTTTAACTTTCTCATAGTTACATTTATATCCTTGAGCTTTTGCTTAATTACCACTTTTGGCCTAACTTTTGTTTCTACTTTCACTTTTAGGCTCCAACTTTTCTAATTTTTATTTAGGTCCTTGAACTTTCTTTAGTTAATAATCCCTCTCTTTCCTTCCACAATCTGATACAATTTATTCCAAAAATCTCATATCCATTACATATAAAATGTATATATACATCAGATAAGAAAAATGGGGATATGACACAACTCCCGAGAAACTCTCCCGAGACATATTTATCGGGTATTTTAATACACTGTAAATTCCATAATAAATTCTATAGAACTGCTTTTGATCTCTGTCAGTTTCATAAATTCTTATATTAATTATAGGAATTTATTGCCAAATTTTATCTGATTCTGAGGTCCAGAGGATACTATATTAATTTCCCTTCTCTTTAGAAATTAATATAAATTTTTCAGGAACTCTCATTACAATTCTGTGTTGCTTCAAACTGATTAGAATAATTTTCTCTATTTACTGGGAAAATTTGGGACTAATCTGATTTTGGGTATTTCTAGGCCTTTTCCGGCTCAACTTTTAATAATTACCATTATATCCCATAACTTTTGAAAATTACACTTTAGGCCCTCAACTTTTCATAATTACACTTAATGGCCCAAAGCTTTTGTCTGCTTTCATTTTCTACCATGGAACCTTAAACTTTTCATTTTAGTCCCTCATCTTTATATATTTATCTAATCATTATCTTTCCCTTCTATTCATCATCACCATCCTTTCCAAACCTCTTTCTACTAGCAGTATTATACAAATAGAAAAAAAGTAGGATGTGACATTTCTACGCCTTAAAATAAATTTTGTCCTCAAAATTTACTTAACACCTCAATCAAATATATTAGATATATATCCTTGTTCCACTTTATGACTAAGGATTGGGGTATTTATCTCTTATCTTCTATCTTGAGATTTAGCAGAGTACTTTTCATATCCGCAGATCTTCATATATTCATTGTGATTATTCTTCTGTTCTTTATCAACTCAATAAGAGTTTAATTCTACTTCATTCTATTACTTGCTTACTTGCTATGCATCTATTTGCATATGGACTTCTCACCATATTAGACTTGTGAGTAGTGTCCATTTCTTTTATATCAAACTCCCTCGAATACTGCTATATTATGGAGTTTCTGTCAACTACTTATCATACATTTAACACGTATCTCTTATTTCTCTGAGTATCTAGCGGAATTTTCTGAACATCCGCAAAACTTCATCTCTCATTTTTGTACCATCGTACTTCTTTTCTTCTTATTATCTTTAATAACTCATCATAATACAGAGAGAGGACTTATGTGATTATTCTTTCTTTCTTTACTTTACTGCTAGATAAGAGCATATAGGAGCATATACTCTAATATGCATAATGCCTGGCCAACATGTTGCAGGATTACATGCCTGCCCATGAATGAAAAGTTCTCACATTAGACCTCAAGCATTCCTTTTCTTAACATGCACATCTCTAACACTCGGGGTTTGCACAACTCTATCACATAGAGCTTGCACTGCTCTAACATTTAGAGCTTTAGTATATTTTAAAAATATAACATGATGCCTGGCATTTCATGCAAGGAGTGAAAGCTCCCACTTGCTATTTCATATGTAACTTAACATTCAAATATCTTATCCCTTTCAGAAAAGGAGCCTCTCTATCTATTTACAAAGCTAGCTACAAGCCACTTCGTATTGTACTTTTCACGTTGTATCATGGCATATCTGGCCAAATCTGGCTATATCATGGTCTATCTTGCCTTATCATGATGTATTCTGAGATACCATAAGTCTAACATTCTCTTTAACTTATAGCTTTCCTAGCTTTTGAGAAATCTAAATATTTGTTTTCAAATCTATTTCATTTGGACTTGACATAAGGGTTATAGTATCATACCATTCATAATCATTTCTAACTTTTCATAGCTCTTTCTATCATTTTACATAACTCTATGCATATATGCCAAATTTCAATGGCATTTACACCTTTTTCTATCACTTCCTAGGGGTCACCCATCATTGGACTACTCTTGCCTGAGCACGCTTAACTGAAAAGTGGAGATAAAAATCTGAAGCACTGGTGCTAACAAGCTCCAACCCTGTACTTTACTATCTTAGACCCTTCTCATACTGTCTTTGTCGTATCCTTATTTTTAACCTCAATTATACTCATTTGAAAGTCATTCGAACCAATTACATAGCCTTTTGCCTTTGAAACATTCATTTTTAAAAGAATTGCTCTTGGGTACTGTTAATGTTACTGTTCATTTGGTAATTCCAGTACATGTACCCTACTTTGAAAATTCATAATTAAATGTAGCAAAATCAAAATAAGGTGGTTTCAATTTCTAATGAAACCTCCTTAATTGAAATATGAAGTAAAAATATAAAACTGAGGTTCCAGTGTCTCAATAAAATCAGTTTATTTGTTGAAAAACACTATTCATTTGGTAAAATCTGGAAGTTCTAGTTTCTTTGGCTTAACTTCAAAAATTCAGTTCTCTTTTGTTACTTGTCCAAATGAACCGTGTTACCTATGGATTTAAAGTTCTAGAAGTTTTCTTTATCTCACAAAATTTCATGGAAAACCTCATTCATTTACTATATGAAATTAACGTCAGAACGTTACTGCCTCCAATTGCTTACTTTATCTCTATTCCAGATTTTAACTCCAAATTTGGAAAATCATAACAAATCGAATACTTAACCAATTAGGGCATTCTTGGTGTTGATTTAAATATCTATATCTTATCTATTATCATACCAAATTTTAGATTCAAAATCGTTGGATAAGGCATCATAATCATCATCACACCACCACGGCCTCAGAACACAATTACAGAATCATACATCATACATCCATCATATCCTTTCATAGTGACATGTAACTCATATAATTGTTCATACAAGTTTAACCATCTATGTTTACCCTTTTTCCTTGTGAGGTTCCAGTACCTATGACATGGTTATGCATATGGAAAGAATGAGATTTCATGAAAATCCCAATAGCAAGGCGTACAAACTATAATATCATGCATGATTAATTGGATGCTTAACATGTTATCATGAGATGGGAGCTACTTCATAATGGTACATAAGCAAACTATAACATGAATATTATCATAACATTAGTTGCAAGGAGTTGCAATCATTCATACTTCATCATCAAAATGATGGCATAATCTCAAACTCAACTAAACTCCATAATGAACAAGCAAACATACAATTAAGCAAATATGAAACTATAGTTAGGTATTCTTGCTACCTCTTAGCTATCCTTGTCAAAGTCTTCTTGAGATGATTTCCTTCCTTCACAAATGTCAAAACCTAGCCATTACAAAGTAATATCAAGTTACAACTCAACTTGAACACAAAACCAAGACTAGGTTTTCACTAACTTCCATTCTCTCTCTATTTTATGTTTCATACTTCCATCTTTCCAAAATAAATTCTCATGGTTCATTTCCACATAATTTTTCATGTAGAATCCAAATATTAAACTCGAATTTCCAAAATCAAATCACATCATAAGTTGTTGTTCTTGACTGAAGCAAAACCCCTTGTTTTCCAAAATTCACATTTAGATTTCAATGCTTCCAATACTTATTCTCCTACTTTATCCCCACACAATTTTCATTTTAAACTCATTGGAAGCATTAAAATCATGAAATTCCAATATATGAATAGTGTCACATACAGTATCAGCTGTGAACGCAAACTTCTAATTACATGCATACATGAATTCCCAATCTTATACCACTTGATTCTAGCTTGTTTAAGCTTCTCTAAACTATCCATAACATAAAACTCATATTCTAACCACATATGGACAGAACTTCCAGCAGCAAACACAAGGGAAATATGGCACAAAAACCCCTTAAAATCAAGAGCTGGCTTGTTAGAATAAAGCTCAAGATCAAGGGAGATAATTACCTTGCTTGTTGCTTCAAGTTGTGTGCTTCTTTCTTGGTTGAATGGAAATTTTGTAAGAGTTTCTCTATGGTTTCCCAAGCATGCCAAATGGGGTCTGAAATGAGGGGGTATTTATAGATAAATTTGGGTGGAAATAGTTAGCCAAGATTGATTTGGTTACTATTTAATCTAATGGTCCATATTAAGTCTTAAACAAGCTTGCCCTATAAGCCATGCTTTTTACGCCATGCATGACATCACACAAGGCCATGTTTGGCTGGAAAAATTTAAATATACTGATAGAAAAAATTTTAGTCCAGTCCGGTACTGATCGGAGCAGTTTCACAAAAACCAGACTGTTTTATGTTCCTAATTTTTATAATATTCCAGGATATGTATTCTATCTTGAAAACCAGTGTCTAGGTTCCTTATACCATTGACATTGTTAAAATGTGTATTTATCTATCATCCATCCCTTAGGAAATGACCAAAATACCCTTGGTGTCCTTTCTTGCATTATATTAACCCTAAGGGCATAATTGTCATTTTACCCCTCTTTATACTACCTCAGGGCAAATACTAACTCTAAATAACCATATTTATACTATATTACATATTTTTTGCCTGTCTAAAATGACTAAAATGCCCTCCATCTATCACTGGTACAATCTAGGCATCTAGGGGATTTTCATAATTTTGTACTTTTCCTGGATTGCTATAGACTCTGAACCATTTAACTGTCCAGTCACCTTATTGTACTTATGATGGCACCATTTGGGCCTTTGTATGGGCTTATTGTCTTTATGGCATAAATCCCAAGACAACTCTCTCTACCATAATTATCGGGTATTTTATTCCACTGTAAAATCCTATAAGAATTCTACAGGATTCCTCTTTTGACTCTGTTAATTTTATAAATTCTTATATTAAATATAAGAATTTACTGTAAGTTTTCATCTAATTCTAAGATCTGAAAAATACTATAATAATTTCCCTTGACTCCAGAAATTTATATCAATTAATCAGGATCTCAAATCAAAATTATGTGTTGCGTTAAACTGACCGGAATATTTGTGTCTATTTACTGGTAAAAGTGGGGTCTAATATGATTCTGGGCATTTTTCTAGCCTTTTTCAGTTCAACTTTCCCATAATTATATTTAGGTCCCTGACTTTTTGCTTACTTACATTTAGGTCCCTAAACTTTTGATAATTATCACTTTTGGCCCAAATCTTGTTTTTACTTTAACTTTTTGCCTTCAACCTTTTATAATTTGTGTTTAGGTCCCTAAATTTTCCTTAGTTAATAATCCCTTTATTTCCTTTCTCAATCTGATATAGTTTATTCCAATAATCTCATGTTCATTTTACACAAATTGTACAGTTACATCGGATAAGAAAATTAGGGATATGACAGTCTCTTTTGGGTCTATCTGGCCTTCTAATCTCTTTATCCTCATCTAAAGGATCTATTTGTCTCTCATTCTTATTCTCTTTAATCTTATTGTAGGGATCTCTTTATTCTTATTTGACCCCTTCTCATATCTTATGAGATCTTCTCACAAATCCTTGGTACTCAAGATTAATAACTTTAACTTTGATCACTTAGTTCCTGTTGCATGTAAGAAGATTATGAGTTCAGTCCACAATAGTAATAAGGCTATATGAAATTAACATCATGGGTACTCTTTCTATTATAAGTTAACTAACTTGTGAAGTTTATCTACCTTAACCTTTTCCTTAGTATTCATCCTTCCAAAGAAATATTGTACTTATGGGTCAATTCTTTTTTTCTCTAGGCTAGGTCTACTGCGACCCTCGGGTTCTACTACGTCAACCGTAAGCCTCTTCAGGATCTAACTATGATCCTGGAATTCTATTCTCTATGAGCCATGCTAGGATATAACTGTAATCCTCCAGAATCTATTGCGATTCTATTGTACAGTATTCTCATCTCTGGAAGACCTAAACCTATTGACAAAGTTACAAGGTTAGTCACTTCCACATAGTTATTAACTCAAAAGATAATTCCCCCAAAAATGATCCCAAAAGCCAATATTATCTATTATGACTTTACTCATGTCTTCTATTACTCAAGAATTTCTCATATCTTCCCATTTCATAACATTACTATGTATATTACTATAGAGAGCTACACAGGCTCTACCATGAACATATCTATCATAATCTATTCATCTCATCTGATAGACATTACTCTACATGAGCTGCATTATCCATTCTCTTGGCTCTATCTCAAGAGCAATATGACTCTATCACAAGAGCAATCTAGCTCTATTGCAAGAATGTTAACTTCTATTGCATAGACACTGCTCTTTCTTAGAGTTGGATCATCTTTCATAAATGCTTCTCATTTCATTTCATATTTATGGTACATCATTCATGTATCTTATCCCTTCTGAAGGGATATGTCCTGAGTACTATAATCATTTATCTATAAATTCGCTATTAACCTTAATCTTTAATCTTATTTATTACTTTTCTATTACTTTATCATTACCAAGTTAAATTATCCAATTGCTTGTGGTATGGTATGGTATGGGAACAACATAATTTTCTCATAATATATACTTTACCCTTAATGAAATGCGAAAGGGGAGTATTCATTCATCATAGCATACTCTAACATGCATAATATGCAAGGAGATGTGTCATAACCTAAATTTTCCCTATCTGTATAATACTGATAGTGGAAAGAGGTTTGGAAAGGATTATGATGAAGATCAGAAGAAAAGATAAAGGTCAAATGAGTCTTGAAGAAAGAGAAGGACTAAAACAAAAATTAGAAAAGGTTGATGACAAAAAGTGAAAGTAGAAACAAAAGTTGGGCCCTTAAGTGTAATTTTCAAAAGTTAAGGGACTTAAATGCAAATAGCTAAAAGTTCATGGGCGAAAGTGAAATTATTCAAAAGTTTAGAGACCTAAATATAAATATGAGAAAGTTGAGCTGAAACAGGCTAAAAATACCCAAAATTAGATTAGACCCAAATTTTACCAGTACATAGACAAAAATATTCCAGTCAGTTTAAGCAACACATAATTTTGATTTGAGGTCCCGATTAATTGATATAAATTTTTAAAGTCAGAAAGAATTATTGCAGTATTTTTTAAACATCAGAATCAGATGAAACTTTATAGGAAATTCCTATATTTAATGTAAGAATTTATAAAATTGACAGAGTCAGAAAAGGAATCCTGTAGAAGTCTTATGGGATTTTACGGTGAAATAAAATACCCGATAAATAGGATCGAGTGAGATTTATTGGGATTTGTACCATAAAGGTAATGAAGCCAATGAGCCTATACCAAGGCCCACATTGTGTGATTATGAGACCAATAAAGTAGTGAGACAGTTATGTGGGCCATAGTCTAGAGTCCAGAGCAGTCCAGGAAAAGTACAAAATTACGAAAATGCCCCTGGATGCCCATACTCTACCAGTGATGGATAGAGGTCATTTTGGTCATTCTGAACAGGCCAAAAAAGTGGGACATAGTATAAATATAATTAGTTAGATCCAATATATGTCCTGAGGTAGTGCAAAGAGAAGTAAAATGACGATTATGCCCTTAGGGTTAGTACAGTGCAAGAAAGGACACCAAGAGCATTTCTGTCATTTTCCAAGGGATCAGTAATTAAGTATTGACTTAGTACAAGTATGTCAATGGTATAAGAAGCCTAGACATTGATTTCCAGGACAGAATATGTATCCTTATATATATTATAAAAAAATTAGGAACAGAAAACAGTCCGGTTGTTGTGAAACTACTTCGATCGGTACCGGATTGGACTGGAATTTTTCCAGAAGCTTCCTAGCATGGTAAGCATGCCACATACCCCCATTAGGTGTCCCTTGAGCTGTCCCACATGATGTCATAATTATTATTTTTATAAAAAGTTAAATCCAAGATTAAATGTGGGCCTTTAGATCAAATAGTAACCAAATCAATCTTGGCCATTCACTTTTCATGGATTTTGGCTATAAATACCCCCTCATTTCTGCATCAAAACCGTGGCTTGTCAACCCTTGGAGAAACTCTTGCAAAATAAAAACTCAAGCCAAGATAAAGAAGATTGAAGGTTACAAAGTTCAAACAAGCTAGAGATTAAAGGTAAGTAATCTCTCCTAACTTATTTTTCTTTGATTTGGGAGCTTGAACTTATGGTTTTCATGGGGTAAAAGTTGAGTTTTTCTAAGGGGAGGTGCTGCCCAAAAACCATAGATGAAAGGGGAAAGAAGAAATTAAAGTTAGAAACTTATGATTGAAGCTTAAACAAGCTAGTTAAGTGATCGGTTGTTGAATCAAGTTGATATTCTTGACTTTGCCATAGTGCGCCCTGTTCAGTCTGCACTGTTCATGAGGGAAGTAAATGGAATTTCAATGATTTAATGCTTCCATTGAGTTTATATGATGATTTTGTGTAGGATTGGAAAGGTTTTGAACCTTGGAAACATTAAAATCTCAAGGCTGTAGTCTTTGAAATCCTTAACGGTTACTGTTCACTCGCATGAATAGTGATTGAAATTTCATGATTTTGATGCTTCCAATGGTTTTAAAATGAAAAGTTGTGTGGGGTAAAGTGGAGAAACAAGTATGGGAAGCATTAGAATCAAAATGAGAATTTTTGAAAGAATTGTATGGTTATGTTCAATTATGTACAGCAGGCCATGAAGGAGCTGGAATTTCATGATTCTAAACTCATAAATGGATTCAAAATATGAAATTGTGTAGGGTAAAGTCAAGATATCAATTGGTTCAAGAGCCAAGTGGATTAGTGAAGATTAGAGAAAGTTATGACAATAAAGAGTGTAACAAAGTTAGTCTTGAATATAGTTGGAGTTCATGAGTCCTAATGAATTATGTGATGAAAGTGAATGTGTTTAGGACCTTGAAACATCCAAGAACATGTTGGGAAGTGATTGACATAAAGGCTTCATGATTGGAAAGCTAGGGAGCAAGGGCTAAAGGTCAAGAGGAAAGCTTAAGTGCAAGGTAGTGAACTTATCTCTTTATGTGCTTGATGTAGTATGCTTATGTATTGACATGTATATGATATTTGAATGATGTTGTGACATGATTAATGATGTTGAATGTATTTTGAATAACATGTTTTCCATGGCCATGCACTTTATGTAAGAGTATATAGCATGATGGCATGTCACTAATCAAAGAAAGTTTAATGAAATTACATATCATGCATTAGCATCCATCTTGCATATTTAAGTGATAATGTTTGCTACTTAGATTCTCTAGAATCTTACTCTCCCATAACCAACCAATTTAGGTCAAGCATGAAGGAAAATGTATACATGGAGAAGAGATAGAGCATGGAAGAAGGAAAGTGAAGTATTTAAGATTCTAGCATAGGCTATGAATTATCCATGTATGTAAATGCCATGTAAGGTGTGTATTTATGTGATGAAACTATTTGAAATAATTATGGCATATGTACATGATGTATATGAATATTGAGAAGCTTATTTGATGGCTTGTGCATGCTGAAACAATCATTGGAAATGAAAGGAATGAAAATAAAATGGTAAAAATGTAGGTCCTATAGCAGTTTTGTTGTTGCTTCAGTTTGACCTAGCAAATGAAGGAGTTATTTCATGAAATTTTATGAGCATATAACACACATCCATATCTTTAAACTAATAGGTATAACATTTCAATTGGATGTGTATATTAAGAGAAATAAATTTCCAAAGTAAAGGACCAGAATCTGTTTCCAGAGTTTTTGACCAAATGAATAGTAAACTTTACTGAATAAACTGTACTAATTGGCTAATCATTTGGTCTAGAAATTATTTTTTCCTTAAATTTCAAGATTTTAACTTCATGTATCTTTTTGAACTACTATATTTCTTTTTTTCTAGAATTAATTATGATTTTTTGAAGTTCGTTGCGTAATCTGGAATGTCATATGAATAGTAACCCGAGAAAGAGTAAAATTCCAGATTTGGCTAATGGACTTCCAAGGTCTTGTAAGTGGTTCTAATGGCTACTGATTGGTCCCTAAGATGTATAAAAGTAAGAATGTTACATTAAATTAACATTTTTTAAATCAATTAAGAAAACTATTGTTTGATCTTTTTCAAAAGGAATTTGAACAAAAGAAGTTGAGGTGTTTGAGACCTTATAATGTATCCTATAAATCAGGGTAGCAGGTATAGATCCTAGCTTCATGTTTAAACCGTTTAATTTTATTTTAAGTTTGAGGCACTCAAGAACATGTTCATCTTTTAATTCAATCATCCTGTTAGGATAGCAATTAAAATAAATTGGTCTAGCGTGAAGGCTAGTTTCTGCTATTGCAAGAGTAGCATCTTAGAATACATTATGTCTAGTGTCTAAAAGACAAACTAAATATAATACATTCAAGCCTTTACAAAAAGAGTGGTTTGATTGCTATTTGAACACAACTGATGTGCAAGAAATCGTAGTCTTTATGGTTTTTTAGAAAGAAGGGAGAAATCTTCTTTCTCAGGTTAGACAGGAACTGATTTTTCAACAATTCTGATTATATAATCAGATTTGGAGAACTATTTTTGTCCTTAGTTTGCACGTAAAGAGAGTTTGTGGGAATTGGAGGCAAGGTCCAATTGTCAATGCTTTTATTTATGTTTTGAAAAGAAATTTCTTCTTTGAAAAATTCTTTTGTTTGAAGAGCATGTGACAACGTTTAATTCCTCATTGTTTGAAGAGAATTTTGAAGGAGAAGTAGAGGAAGAATTTCTAAAATTTTACCAATAAATAGATAATAAAATTTGGGTCAAGTATATCTCTTAGAATTTTGATTTAAAGTCACGATAAATTTATATTAATTTCTAAAGTCTGTAAATTATTATAGTATCTTTTGGACCTCATAATCAAATAAAATTTTACAAGGAATTCTTATAATAAATATAAGAATTTATAAAATCGACAAAAGTCAAAAAGGAGTCATGTAGAATTAATTAGAGAATTTAAGGTAAAGGACACCGATAAAGGATTAAAAGAAATATATAGAATTTTTAACAGGACTTCTGGGTCTCAAAAAATAATAGGACTTTACAAGAAGTTCATTTTATATTAGAAAGAATTTATAAAATTGTCATTGTAACATCCTTATTTTTTTTACATCATATGGACCATTTGATAGTATTTAAAACCACTTACAATACCTTAGAGGTCAATTAGCTAAATTTAGAATTTTTACTCTTCTTGAGTTAATGTTCATATAGTATACCCGATTCGACAACAAACTTTGAAAAATCATAATTAATTCTAAAAAACTGAAATGATGTGGTTTAAAAAGAAACATGAAGATAACATCTTGAAATTTAAGGAGAAAATAATTTTCTGACCAAATGCTTAGTCAATTAATACAGTTTAATAATCAAAGATTACTGTTCATTTGGTCAAAAATTCTAAAAACAGATTCTGGTCCTTGAGTTTGGTAAATTTGTTCTTTTTGTACAGACATCAAAATAAGGTATTCTTGGTATCAAAATGAAGATTGACATGTTAACTAAATGTCTATAAAATTTAATATGTTTATTCTATCATTTAATATTTTTCATTACATCATGAACATCTCTACTTAGATTGATCATATAACATCATTACATATAACAATTCTTCACATAACATTTATACTATCAATCCCTAGCTTCTCTTAAGGCTTCAACATCCTCTTTCACAATTCTTGAACCTATTGGGATTGGGATTACATGGATAAGGTTGGATTTAAGAGGAAAGCTCAGTAGCAAACGGTACTAAACAATGCATGCATTCATATAAATACTTGTGCTTGCTTGTAAAAGTGTTAGCATTGTGTAATGTGCATGCTTTTATGTAACATATGAAATACAATTGACCAAAGTATTTATAGAAATAGAGCTTCAATCATAAACACATGCGCAACACAATTCAATAAAGCCATAGCACAACCAAGTATAACATTCAATGCATACAAGTTTAGGATAAGTTTACTACCTCACAAGCATGACTTCTTTAACTTTAACCTTACCATCCATTCATTAAAATATAACTTTCTTAAACATTGAGCTTGTCAGATTCCCAATTTTCTTATCTAATATGTGTACACAGTTTATCTGCAATGGATATGAAATTCTTGGAATAAACTGTATCAGATTAAGAAAGGAAAGGGAAGGATTAATAACTAAGGAAAGAATAGGGACCAAAACATAAATTGGAAAAGCTTGAAGGCAAAAAGTGAAAGTAGAAGAAAAAGGAGGGACTTAAATGTAATTAATGAAGGTTCAGGGACTAAAGTGCAATTATTCAAAAGTTAAGGGACCTAAATGTAATTATAGAAAAGTTGAACTGAAAAATGCTAAAAAATACCCAGAATCATATCATACCTAAATTTTACCAGTAGATAAACAAAAATATTCTGGCCAGTTAACGCAACACATAATTTTGATTTGAGGTCCCGATTAATTGATATAAATTCCTGAAGTCGTAAGGAATTATTATAGTAATTTGCAAACTTCAGAATTAGATAAAACTTTATAGGAAATTCATATATTTAATATAAGAATTTATAAAACTGACAGAGTCAGGAAAGGATTCCTGTAGAATTCTTATGAGATTTTACAGTGAAATAAAATACCTGATAAATAAGGTCGAGAGAGTTGTCTTGGGATTTGTGCCATAAAGGGCATAAAGGCAATAAAGCCATACCAAGGCCCAAATGGTACCATCATGAGACCATGAAGGTGACTGGACAGTTAGGTGGGCCAGAAACCAGAGCAGTCTAGGAAAAGTGTAAAATTACGAAAATGCCCATGGATGCCCATATTGTACCAATGATGGATGTAGATCATTTTGGTCATTATAGACAGGCCAAAAATGTGGCACATAGTATAAATAAGATTAGTTAGAGCCAGTATATGCCATAAGGCAGTACAAAGAGGGTTGAAATGATAATTATGCCCTTAGGGTTAATATAGTGCAAGAAATGACACCAAGGGTATTTTGGTCATTTTCCAAGGGATGGATGGCATATAAATATTCAGTATATCAATGTCAATGGTATGATAAGCCTATACATTGATTTCTAAGATAGAAAATATATCCTAGTATATTATAAAAAATTAGGAACAAAACACAGTCCGGTTATTGTGAAACTACTCCGATCGGTACCAGATTAGACTAGAATTTTTCTAGAAGCTTCCTTACATGGGAATCACACCACATACCCCTATTAGGTGTCCCATGAGATGTCCCACATGATGTCATAATTATTCTTTTTAGAAAAAGTTAAATTCAAGATTAAATGTGAGCCCTTAGATCAAATAGTGTACAAATCAATCTTGGGCATCCATTTCAACCCAAATTTCTCTATAAATACCCCCCAAATCAGAACCCATTTGGAATACATGGTGAACCATAGGGAAACTCTTGCAAAATTTCCATTCAACCAAGAAAGATGAACACAAAGTGAAGAAATAATCAAGGTAATCATCTCCCTTAATCTTGAGCTTTGTTCTAGTAAGTTAGCTCATGGTTTTAAGGGATTTTCATGCTATATTTCCCTTATAGTTGCTACTGGAAGTGCTACTCATATATGGTTAAAATATGAGTTTTATGTTATGGATAGTTTAGACAAGCTTAAATAAGCTAGAATCAAGTGGTATAAGCTTGGGAATTCAAGTATGTTTGGATTTAGGGTTTTGTATTCTTGCTGGTACTATACGTGGCACTGTTCATATGATAGAATTTTATTATTTTGATGCTTCCAATGAGATTAAAATGGAAAATTGTGTGGGGATAAAGTAGGAGGACAAGTATTGGAAGCATTGGAATCAAAATGTGAATTTTTGGAAAAAGGGACATTCATTTCGGTTTGGTACTGTAGCAATTGGAATGTTTTGATTTTGGAAATTCTGATTTCATATTTAGATTCTACATGAAAAATTATGTGGAAATGAAACATGAGAATTTATTTTGGAAATATGGAAGTATGAAACATAAAAGAGAGAAAGAAAGGAAGTTAGTGAATACCTAGTCATAGATTTGGTTTCAAGTTGAGTTGTAACTTGATATTATTTTGTAATGGCTAGGTTTTGACATTTGTGAAGGAAGGAAATCATCCCAAGAAGGTCTTGACCAAGATAGCTAAGAGGTAGCAAGGATACCTAACTATAACTCATGTTTGTTTAATTGTTTGCTTGCTTGTTGATTATGGTGTTTGGTTGAGCTTGAGCTTATGTCATCATGTTATGATGAATTATGAATGATTGCAACTCCTTGCAAGTTATGTCATGACAATATGCATGTTAGAGTTTTGTTATGTACCATTATGAAGTAGCTCCCTGTTGGAAATCATGCCCTAGGGGCCAATCATTGTCTTATGAACATTATTGATTTATGAATTTATTAATTGAGTTATCATATTATTTGCATGTTTACTATGATGACCATCCTTGGATAATTCATGATATTATCCTAAATGTCCCTGGTCGATCATCTATGTGGGAGCACAGATGAAATAAGACCAGTATGACTTTGAAGATGTATAGAGATATAAATCAAAGTCATAAGCACATGTAAGAGTACAGGGTGTTGGACCGACCCGCTATGAGAGAACTGCATGGGTAACGTCATAAGCTTCTCTCATATACAAACCATGTCAATATGCCCTTTGACCTGAGATCATCATGGATTCCTACATGACAAAACGCTCAGCTTTGACCTAGTCAAAAGTCACTTTTGACCGAGTGATCATAAAGACTATGTTCGGGCTTAGTGGTTTTTCATGCGGAGGAATGTGAATGGTCAAGATGGAATTTGTCCCTCACATTCGTGGAGAGATATTACTGGGCCCCCTCGATGAGTGAGTCTGAGAAATGTATGGCCATACTGTAATGGAAAGGTAGTTCCATCTCTATAGTCAGACTACTCAGGGATCGAGAAAGTAACGGTCGGGAATAGGAGGATGACATTATCCATGCCTCATCCATGACCAAAATATCGCGTGACAGAAGGGACATGATATGGTTGTATAAAAGGTTACATCGTTTATCGATCCTCATATGATTTGGGTAGTTGTTATGTCTTGCTAGAGACCGCTTGCGACTTGTGGGCTAGTATAGCAAATGGCCCACTGCCAACTTCATATGGGCCTACAGGGTCGCACACAAAATAGCCCAACACGAGCTATGATGTCCAGATTCATTGAATCTAAGACATGTCCAGATTCAATGAAAGATCCAGGTGAATGTATATATATTTATTTATATTTATATTCGTATATATATAAATTCGTATATATATATATTATATATATGAGATATATGAGATTTAATTTATAAGGATAAATTAAATCCCTATCACGTTTGAATTCGAAATTCAAATTGATAGGATATCTCATATAAGAGATATTTATAAGATTTAATTTATAAGGATAAATTAAATCTCTATCACGTTTGAAATTCGAAATTCAAATTGATAGGATATCTCATATAAGAGATATTTATAAGATTTAATTTATAAGGATAAATTAAATCTCTATCACGTTTGAAATTCGAAATTCAAATTGATGGGATATCTCATATAAGAGATATTTATAAGATTTAATTTATAAGGATAAGTTAAATCTCTATCACGTTTGAAATTCGAAATTTAAATTGATAGGATATCTCAAATTTGATTTATGGGAATAAATCAAATATAACTCAGTCTCATCTTTATTTAAAGTTAAATAAATAAGTAATTAAATCTGTGGGACGGATTTAATATTATTTTATTTAATTAGTTTCTTATAAAATTATACAATATATGATATTGTATCAATTCGGAATTAATATAAGATTAACTCCAAAATCCAATTAGGTCAAGTGTAAAAACGCATAGCATCCTCTATATCTGATTGGAGGAGCTACGTTTGAAAATAACACAGAACACAAAAAGGCCGAACGGAATCTGCAAAAGGTTTGCAGACAAGAAACTGCCGAAATAGAGACGGAGACTTGTGAAAGCCTTGGAGGGACAGGAGACGCTAGCACGTCGTTCGTGGTTGGAACGCTGTTCGTGTGGATACCAGTAGAGGAAGCCGACCTGAGGCGTCGACTTCTTGTGATCGGAAAGAGACCACCGTCCGCGGAGAGAATCTGTGAAGGTCGCTGAGGAACATTCCGTAGATTTCTTGCGATCAGAAAGAGATCACCACCCACGTAGAGAAGCTGTGAAATTCGCTGAGCAACACTAAGGGTAATGATTCTTTCCACTTGACTTAAACACATACGGCAGATCCTGGCAAGGAATGGAAATTTTTAAAGTTTATTTCCGCTGCGTGTCTTCCAATTCCTTACACTCCCATCTCATGATAATATGTTAAGCATCCAATTATTCATGCATGATAATATAGTTTGTGTAACTTGCTATTGGGATTTCCATAAAATCTCATTCCTTCCACATGCATAACTATGTTTTAGGTGCTGGATCCTCTCAAGGGAAGAGAGTAAATGTTGATTATTAAGTTTGTATAATAAGTTACATGACTTACATGACACTATGGGATGATATCCTAGTATGCATGGTGTATGTTTCTATAACCCTATTATGAGGCCGTGGTGATGTGATAGTGTTATGACGCCTAAATCAACAAGTTTTAGTCTAAAATTTGGCATCATTATAGCTAAGATACATATATTTAAATGGAAACCAATAACGCCTCAATTGGTTAAGAATTCTATTTGTCATGATTTTTCCAATTTGAAGTTAAAATATGGACTTGAGATGAAGTAAGCGTTTAGAGGCAGCGACATTCACACGATGATTTCATATAACAAATGAACAAAGTTTTCAATGAAATTTTATGAGCTTAAAGAGGATGTCTAGAGATTAAAATCCATAGGTAACATGGTTCATTTGGTTAAGTAACAAAAGAGAACTGAAGTTTTGAATTTAAGGCAAAGAAACTAGAACTTCGAGATTTTACCAAATTAACATTGATTTTCAACGATTAAACTGATTTCATATGGACACAAAAACCTCAGTTCATATTTTTCCCTCAAAAATCTATGAAAGAGATTTCATTAGAAATTGGAACCACATTATTTCAATTTTTCTACAATTAATTATGAATTTTCAAAGTAGAGTGCATGTTCTAGAATTATCAAATGAATAGTAAAAGTGAACAGTACCCAAGAGTAATTCTTTTGGAAATGAATGTTTTTAAAGCAAATGATCATGTAATTGGTTGCAATCTCTTCTAATGGAGTATAATTGAGGTTAAAAGTAAGGATGTGATAGAGCTCACTTAACTTCACTAATATTCCTTAATCTTTACTAATTAAATTGGCATTTGAACCAATTGATGTCTTGACTTTACCATACACAATTTCATCTTTTGAATACATTTATGAGCTTAGAATTATGAAATTCTAGCTCTTATACACTATTCTAGATAGGTTTGCATAACTACCCTTTTTCTTTCAAAAATTCTCATTTTCATTCCAATGCTTCCAATACTTGTTTCTGTACTTTATCCCACACAACTTTTCATTTTAAAACCATTGGAAGTATCAAAATCATGAAATTCTAATTACTATTCATACGAGTGAATAGTACAAAAGAATTCCAAGAAATACAACTTTCAATTCCAATGCTTTCAAGATTCAAAACCTATGCAATCCCACACAAAATCATCATATAAATTCAATGGAAGCATTAAATCATTGAAATTCCATCTCCTTCTATCATGAACAGTGTAGACCAAAAGGTCTCAACCATGGCAAAGTCAAGAATATTAACTTGATTCAACAACCAATCATCTAACTAGCTTGTTTAAGCATTAATCACATAACTCTAACTTTAATTTCTTCTTTCTCCTTTCATCTAGGTTTTGGAAATACACCCTAGAGAAATCTCATATTTCTTCCATGAAAACTCTAAGTTCAAGCCCCCAAATTGAAGTAAAACAAGTTAGGATAGATCACTTACTTTAATCCTTAGCTAGCTTAAACTTTGGCATCTTAAATCTTCTTTGTCTTAGCTTGAGTTAGCATTTGTGTAGCACCTCCTCAAGGGTTCTAAAGCCACAGTTTTGGACAGAAAATATGGAGGTATTTATAGAAAAATTTCGTGGAAAATGAATGGCCAAGATCACTCTATGCATTATTTGATCTAATGGCCCATAATTACTCTTATATCAAACTTGCCCACCAAGCCAATTTTAGATAAGATTACATAACAAAAATCTTCTCTTTCCCTTGCCTTGGACACCATCTATGAAGCTTTATGGATCCCACTATGTGAAAACCCTAATTCTTACTTTATTCCTTTTTCTTTTCTTTTTCAAAAATTAATAAATTATTCATTATTGGACTTGGGCTCTAAGACAACTTTTGGGACTTATTGGGTTGCCTTAGGATGAAATCTTGGGCCTTTCTTAGGTCTAATTGGCATAAATCCCAATGCAATTTCCTTATACTGATATCCTTAAATTACCTTGATCTTGAAATAAATGCTAGACACCTCTTTTAATGGTTCTAACATTTTTAGATATTCATTATAATATAAAATGAATTCCCTGCAAAGTCTGATAAATTTTTTATGCCCATTAGTCCTGATAACAATTCTCTACATTTCCTCAAGACCCTTTATCAGCATCTGATTTCACTTTAATATCTCAAAGAGCATTATCATCTTTTCACACATCATCAGAGTATTCCCTGACTTTGGTCAACTATTCTGGGAACTCTCCCTGACTGTCTAACCTTAGTCAAATGACCAAAATGCTCTTCATCTATCTGTGTCTCAATGACACAACATAGTGGCATAGTTAGTGACATTTTTGTAATTTTATATTTTTAGGTCCTTATTAGCCTTAGCCCATATACTTATCTAAAAATATTATTGGACCTATAAGGCACCATTTTGGGCCCACTACATGGTCCACTGCCTTCATGGGTTAACTCTCGAGAAAATCCTTTGAAGCATATTTATCGGGTGTTTAAATCCACTGTAAATTCCATATTAAATTCTACATAATTCCTTTTTATGTTATGTCAGTTTTATAAATTCTCATATTAATTATAAGAATTTATTGCCAAATTTCATTTGATTCTGAGGTTTAAATGATGTTGTATTAATTTTCCTTTCTTCACAAATTCATATCAATTTTTTTGGGACCTTAAATCAAAATTTTGTGTTGTGCCAAACTTATCAGAATAATTTACTCTATTTACTAGGAAAATTTGGGACTGAACTTATTTTGAGCAATTTTAGGCCTTTTCCAGCTCAACTTTCTATAATTACCACTTTGCCCTTAAACTTTTAAAAATTACACTTTAGGCCCTCAAATTTTTATAATTACACTTAATGGACTAAAGTTTATGCCTACTTTCATTTTTGCACCATGGAACTTTTAAACTTTTTAGTTTAGTTCCTATTCTTTATACCTTTGTCTAATTATCATTTTTCCTCTCTATTCATCCTCACAATCTTTTCCAAACCTCTTTTCTCTATTAGTCCTATATAGATAGGGAAAATTAGGGTATGACAGTTATAACCATTAAAAGAACTTTATAGAATTTATCTAAGAAATTAGAGTAATTTAAGAATATTGGTATAAGAAATTAAAGGAAGTACCTTGAGATATGTGCCAAAAATTTAGTGGGACCTAATTTTGGTCCAACATGGCATCAAGTGAGGGCCCAACATGCAAAGAGAACTTTTAGAAGCCAAATGGAATTTTTACACTATTTTATGAATTAATAAAAAGGAAAGAAAGAAAGGAAATTTCATGGAAGGTGCAAATGGCATAAGGTGGCATTGTGATGTGTCTTGTGGACCCCACACTCCTTTGACGTGGCACTAAGACAAGATGGAAAGGATTTCCCATGTTCTCAATTATAATAAAATAATGCAAAAAATAAGTTAATTCATATCAAGGTGAATTAATTAGGAAGGTTAACCAATAAGAGGAGAGTTTAAGGCTATGTAATAATTAGAGAATGGAAGGATATTTTGGTCCCAAGAAGTCAAGATTCTTCCTATAAATACCCTTGCTATGATGCCAAGAATGAAATTTTTTTTCCTTGGGGAAGTTCTTGAAAAATGAAGGCTCAAACCAAGGCAAATCAAGGAGGAAATCCAATGTATTTTGGTCCAAGAAATCTAAGGTATAAGGTAAGCAATCCTCCTAGTTGTTATATATATGTGTTGGAAGTTTGAAACTTGAATTTTAATGGTTAGAAAATGGGTTTCTCCCTTGATCATCATGCTGGCCAAAAATCAAGAACAAGGGAAGAATAGGAAGATTAAGCTAGAATTATGTAATTAGCCCTTAGATAAGTTAGTTTGAATGTGGTTGTGGAATTAATGTGCAATCTTGACTTTGCCATCATGAGGACCTTTTGGCCAAGTGATTTTTTGGATAGGAGGAGATTGAATTTCAATGTTCTAATGCTTCCATTGAATTCAAATGATGATTTTGTATGTGAATGAATAAGATTTGAAATTTAGAAGCATTGAAATTGGAATATGAAAAATTAAGAACCCTCTCTGTTACTATTTATTCGCATTAACAGTAATAAGAATTTTATGATTTTGATGCTTCCAATGGATTTAAAATGAAAAATTGTGGGGATTAAGTAGAGAAAAAAGTATTGAAAGCATTGAAATCAAACTAAGATTTTTTGGTAATTCTTGAGGGTGCTATTTAGTTCTGGATAGAATTACTGCAAGAACTACAATTTTATATTTCTAAGTTCATAAATGGATTTGAAAGGTGAAATTTTGTAGTGTAAAGTTAAGGCATAAATTAATTCAAAGGACAAGACAATTAACCACAAATTAAGAGAGTTAGGGGTTAATTGATTAGGTTAAGTTCAATGTCCTTTTATGTTAGTTGAATTGAATCTTGATGAATAGATGAATATGTGATGTTTAGGCTTTTTTTTTTGTGGACTCAAGAATGAATCCACTTATCAAGGAAAGAGGACAAGGAAAAGAATAAAAGAAAGTAAAGCATCCTAAACTTGTATGTGTTAGATGTTATGCTTAGTTGTGATATGACTTTATTGAATTGTGTTGCATATGTGTCTATGATTGAAGCTCTATTTCTATAATTACTTTGGCCAATTTTATTTCATATGTTACATGGAAGCATGCACATTACACAATATTTACACAATCACAAGCATTTACATTGAAGTATACATTGTTTAGTCCTATTTGGTACCAAAAATTCTGCATAAATCTCACGCCCTCCATTTCCAAACATAGAAGGAATTTCACATGAAGAAGATGAAGATACATGAAGAAGAGATAGGGATTAGTTGCACGTTTGAAATGTATATGTAAGTAAAGATATTTGTTTAAACTTGTCACTGTGAATAGTAACTTGCGAGGAGGCAGTGACATTTGACATATAAATAAAAATAGTAAATGTTAGAATGTATAAAATTTTCTAATATTTAGTTAACATGTCAAGCTTCATTTTTACACTAAGAATGCCATATTCCAACATCAATACAAAGAGAATGAATTTTTCAAAGTTAGGGACCAGAAACTAGTTTTTAGAACTTTTGACCAAATGAACAATGATTTTTACTATTACATTGTTTTGATTGGTTAACCATTTGATCTAAAACTTATTTTTCCATTAAATGTTAGCTTCGAGTAGCCATTTCTATGATTTTTGAAGTTTATCTCTTAATCTAGAATAACCATATAAATAATACCTGTGAAGCTTGGAAATTCTAGATTTTATAATTGAACTTCAATGGATATTTAAGTAATTTTAAATGCTATTGAATGGTCCCTAAGATGTACGAAAGTAAGGTATTACAACTCTACCTTCACTATGAAAGCTTATGTACTAATCTCGATCGAGTATACACTATAACAGAGTGGCACGATCTTATTGTGAGCCAAATACTTCCATATATGATGACATGGAAATCAAGCTTTAGGGAGTACATTGTGTGCAATTCTTCAAGAAATATTCAGGAATGGATATACATAGTGTAAAGCAATACATGTGGCTAGTTCTTCCTAAAAATAGGAGATGAGTTAGAAGATCAAGGCTTACATATGAGTATAAGTAGAATGAGAACTAGGGTGCTTGAGGTATATTATAGATTATGATATACCCTATATATTTTGTAAGAGATAGTTGACTATGGCTTGCATGTATATATATGTGATTCCTTGACATGGTTTTCGAATATGCATGAACACTACTCTATTGTATGTATATATGCTTGATAATGAATAAATAGAAGTTATTATACATACATTTACTTGTGTTTTCTCAATTATAGACTAGAGGTGAAACATCATACTTTTATCACCTCAGAGTATATATTCAAAAGGGTATTTGATTAGCGAAAGTATTATATTAGCCCAAAAATTAAAATTTGAAAACTTACTTATCGGGTACTGTTCATTTGGTGATTTCCAGATTTACAGTCTAATTTTAAAAATTCATAACTAATTATAGAAAAATTGTATGGAGGTGATCCAAATTTCTAATTTAATCTCTTTCATATATATTTAAGGAAAAAATATAAATCTGGACATTTACTTTTCCAATTGATACAGTTAAATCGTCACTTTTTACTATTCATATGGCAAATTCTGAAAAATCCAGATTTTGTCTCTTAAGTTTGCAAATTCATTTCTGTGGAAATACACATCCAAATTAGGCGTGTTACCTATGAATTTAAAGCTTAAGATGTGCACTACATTATTATAAAATTTCATGAAATAATCCTTTCATTTGCTAAGTCAAATTGAAGTCCCAACAAGACTACTTTAGGACCTATGTTTTTACCATTTCATCTTCTTTCTTAAATGTTCATAAATTAATCTAGCATTCTTAAACAATCAAATAAGCTTCTCATATATTCATATACATCAAGTACATATGCCATAATTATTTCATACAGTTTCATCACATAAATAGATACCTTACATGTCATTTACATATATGGAAAGTTCATAGCATATGCTAGGATCTCAATTACTTAACTTCCTTTCTTCTAGTCTTTAGCTCTTCTCCATGCATACATTTTCGTTCATGCTTGACCTAAATTGGTTGGTTATGGGAGGGTGAGATTCTAAGAAATCTCAGTAGCAAACATTACCACTTAAATATGCAAGATGGATGCTAATGCATGATATGTAATTTGATTAAACTTTCTTTGATTAGTGACATGCCATCATGCTATATACTTTGCATAAAGCTGCATGGCCATGGAAACTATGTATTTGTAACACATTAAACATCATTTATCATGTCACAACATCACTTAAACATCATATACATGTCAACACATAATCATACCAAATCAAGCATATAAAGAGGTATGTCCACTACCTTGCACTTAAGCTTTTCTCTTGTTCTTTTTCACTTGCTCTATAGCTTTCCAACCATGAACCATTTTGGTCAATCACTTCCCAACATCTTCTTGAATGTTTCAAGGTCCTAAACACATTCATATTCATCACATAATTCATTAGGACCATGAACTCCAACAATGTTCAAGACTATCCTTGATAAACTCTTTGCTAACATAACTTTCTCTAGTCTTCACTAATTAACTTCACCCTTGAACCAATTGATGTCTTGACTTTACCCTACACCATTTCATCTTTTGAATCCATTTATGAGCTTAGAATCATGAAATTCTAGCTCCTATGCACTGTTCTGTACAGAATTGCATAACACCCTCTTTTCTTTCAAAAATTCTCATTTTGATTATAATACTTCCCTCACTTGTTTCTCTACTTTATCCCACACAAATTTTCATTTTAAAACCATTGGAAGCATCAAAATTATGAAAGTCTAATCACTGTTCATATGAGTGAACAGTAATAGAGAAGAACTTTAAAACTACAACTTGAAATTCCAATGCTTCCAAGGTTTCAAACCTATCCAATCCTACACAAAATCATCATATAAATTGAATGGAAGCATTTAATCATTGAAATTCCATCTCCTTCAATCATGAACAGTGAAAAATGAAATGGTTCAACCATGGTAAAGTCAAGAATATCAACTTGATTCAACAACCAATCATATAACTAGCTTGTTTAAGCTTCAATCACATAACTCTAACTTTAATTTCTTCTTTCCCTTTCCATCTAAGATTTTGCACAGCACAACATCTTAGATAAAACTCAACTTTCTTCCATGAAAACCCTAAGTTCAAGCTCCCAAATCAAAGGAAAATAGGCTAGGATAAATTGCTTACCTTTAATCTCTAGCATGCTTGAACTTTGGTACCTTGAATCTTCTTTGTCTTAGCTTGAGTTTTAATTTTGCAAGAGGTTCCCCAGGGGTTATCATGCCACAAGTATGAGCAGAAATAGTGGGGGTATTTATATAAAAATTCCATGGAAAATAAAGGGCCAAGATCACTTTGTGCACTATTTGATCTAATGGCTCAAAATTGCTCTCACATTAAACTTACTCGCCAAGCCAACTTGAGATAAGATCACATGACAAAAATTTCTCCTCCCCTTTGTCTTGGACACCATGTGTGAGGTCTTGTGGGTCCCACCATGTGCAAACCCTAATTCTCACTTTCTTTCTTTTTCTTTTCTTTTTCAAAAATTCATAAATTATTCATTATTGGACTTGGGCTCCAAGACAACTCTTGGGACTTATTTCACTACCCTAGGATGAAATTTTGGACTTCCCTAGGCCTTCCTTGGGTCCAATAGCTAATTGGCACAAATCTCAAGGCACTTTCCTTATACCGATATCGTTAAAATATCCTGATTTTAAAATAAATATTGGACACCTCTTTTAATGGTTGTAACATTTTTAGAAATTAATTATAATATAAAATAAATCCTTTGCAAAGTCTCATAATTTTCTAAGACCCAAAAATCCTGATAAAAAATTCCTTACATTTCTTCAAGACCCTTTATCGGTATCTGATTTCACTTTAATTTCTCAAAGGGCATTATCGTCTTTTCACACATTATCAGGGTATTCCCTGACCTTGGTCAACTATTTTGGGGACTATCCTTGATTGTCTAACCTTAGTCAAATAACAAAAATGCCCTTTGTCTAACTCTGACTCAATGACACAACATAGTGGCATACTCAGTGGCATTTCCATAATTTTATATTTTCTCGGTCCTTATTAGTCCTAGCCCACATACTTATCTAAAAATATTATTAAGCCTATAAGATGCCATTTTGGGCCCTCTACATGGTCCACGGCCTTCATGGGCTCAACTCTCGAGAAATTCCCCCAAAACTTATTTATCGGGTGTTTTAATCTACTGTAAATTCTATAATAAATTCTACAGAACTCCTTTTTGAGCTCTATCAATTTCATAAATTCTCATCTTAATTATATGAATATACTACGAAATTTCATCAGATTATGAGGTCCAGAGGATACTGTATTAATTTCCCTTTTCTTCATAAATTAATATAAATTTTTCAGGACCTCTCATCAAAATTCTATGTAGCGTCAAATTAATCAGAATAATTTTCTCTATTTACTGGGAAAATTTGGGATTAATATGATTCTGGGTATTTTTGGGCCTTTTTCGGCTCAACTTTCAGTAACTACCATTTTACCTTTGAACTTTTAAAAATTACACTTTGCACTATATAACTTTAAACTTTTCATTTTAGTCTCTCATCTTTATACCTTTGTCTAATCATTATTTTTCCTTTCTATTTATCATCACAATACTTTTCAAACCTCTTTCCACTATCAGTATTATACAGATAGGGAAAAAGTAGGATGTGACAAGAGGAAATAGAGACAATGGTTAACACCCATAGAACAGTTAAACCCCAAGGTACAAAGCCTCATTATGAGGGGACTAGCAACTAAGCAAACCCCATGCAAATAACTATGGATATGCTTGAGGAATGCAATAGGTAATGGACAAAATTTGAGAAATGCAAGCACGTTAGGAGCATAAAAGAGATGCCACTATAGCAACTAGAGTACTAGAGCCATGGTCTGGTGATGGATATACTGGAACTGGATCGAATAAATAGCAGGGGTCTACAGCAGAGCAAGAAAGTATATAAATATGGATCGAATGATTATCCAGGCACAATCAACCTTCATTTGAAGGAACATTTGTGGTTCAAACTGTAGAGATTTGGTGAATCATTTAGGGAAAATTTTTAATGTTCTCAATTGTCTTTCTAACAAAAAGGACCAAATAGCCATATATAAGCTAGAAAGACTCTGACTATTAGTAGATAAATACATAGATTATTTTACCAGTGAGAAATACCCCTTTTACATGGGAAATCTTTCTTGAAAAATTCTACGATAAATATTTTCCTTAGTCTATGAGGGATGAATATGATGTTGAGTTTTTAATGTAAAGATAGGGTGAACCCTTCGACGATTACTTAGCCAAGTTTATCCACCTTTCTCGCTATTCTACATATTTAAAATCATATAAATAACGAGAGATGGACGACAGAGAAATTGACTCATGGATTAAACTCTACAATGAGAGAAAGGATTTTCCTATATAAATACAAAGATTTAATGAAGCAGTTGAAGCATGTAGATTTATAAAGAATGGTCTGCCATATTCTAAGGGAATCAAAATTTCCCCAAAAGATGAACCTATTATAGTACTCTAATCAAAATGATTCCAATAAGGCCTTCAGTCTAGTAAGTGGTCATAAGAAGCAATTTAGATTAGGTTTAGGATAAAGAATTGCTACTAAGAAAGGTGGGTCAGGAAGAGGCAACATGTAACCAAAGCATAATATGTGTGAAATCAGTGGTAGGAACCGCAGAGCTAGGCCTTATTTATCAAGTTAAGGAGTTTGTTATAGATGTGTCAAGCTAGGATATTATGCCAAGAAGTGCCCATAAAAAGCTATAGGTAAAATATCCAAACACTAGGGAAGAGTATTTTCTCTGAATAGAGAAGAAGCCATAAAGCCACCTGAGCTAATTCAAGGTATGAATTGAATTAACATTCATGCTTTGCTCATATTGGCATAAAAACAATTATATATCATGTTTAAATGGTAATGTTTGGCATGCACACTTTACATTACTTTACACCTAATAGGATGTATTGGTATGATATGGAAATGACTATTACCTTGAAAGGATAGGTAAGAGTAGAACAAATAAAAGTAGAGGAAGAGACATATAAGATAGTCATCCCTAGTTAATCTCTAAGAAATTAGGATGGAGTTTAAGATCATAATAAAAGTCTGATATGAGATAACAAGAACTAGTTGAACAAAGAGCAAAAGCAAAGAAGTTTCTAGAATGTTCTTAATAAGGATAATTAGAGAGATATTAGAGGCATACCTATAGACATATGATTATAGTACTTAGGACAGATCCCTTTAATAGAGATATGACATAAAATGATGTACCATGGATATGAAATGAAATGAGATATAGTTATAAAATTGATGATACAGCTCTGAGAGATAGAAGTGTCTATGTAATGAATGATAGTACTCATGACATAGAAGCACTTTAAAGAGATATGACATAAAATGATGTACCATGAATATGAAATAAAATGAGATATAGTTATAAAATTGATGATATAACTCTGAGAGAAAGAATTTCCTACATAATGAATGATAGAGCAAGATTGTTCTTGACATAGAACCACTTTAAAGAGATAGACAGTGTAGCTCAGGATAGAGCCAGGTATAGGGTTTAGTTAGATTTAGATTTTTCCTTTAAAGAAGCTTAAGTTAGCTTTGCATAGCAACTTGAACTACTTCATTTCAAAATTTCTATAATTAATTGTCCATTTTTGAAGTTGATTCGCCTGTCAACAGTAACTCGTGGACATAAATTCTATATTGTGCAATTGGATTTCATTAACCTTATAAGTAGTTTCAGATGCTACAGTTTGGTCCTTAAGACATAGGAAAATTAAGGTGTTACAAATGAAATGTTTACTGCTTGTGAAAAGAAAGCATTTGACAAGTGTTAAAGAATTGATGGCTACTTGTTTAATAAAAATAGATTATATGTACCTCAATGTTCTTTGTGGGAATTTCTTGTGAAAGAAGCACACGGGGGAGGATTAATGTGACATATTAGTGTGAATAAGACTTTGGATGTTTTGCAAGAATATTTCTTTTGGCCTAAAAATGAAATGTGACTTGGGAAGAATATGTTCTAAATGTATAAAATGTAAAAAAGCTAAGTCTAGAGTCTTGCCACATGGTTTGTATACCCCATTACCTATACCTAGTGAACCTTAGGTAGATATTTCAATGGACTTTATTTTTTGTTTGCCTAGTTCAAAAAGAGTGATGGATTTGATATTTGTGGTTATTGGCAGATTTTCTAAAATGGCACATTTTATTGCATGTCATAAAACTGATGATGCCACATAAATTTATGATATATTCTTTAAAGAAATTGAGATTCATGGTGTTCCTAAAAGCATTATTTCTGATAGGGATACCAATTTTTGAGTCATTTTTGGAGAGTTTGTGGGGAAAGCTTAGTACATACTAAATTGTTGTTTTCTACTGCATGTCATTTGTAAACTAATGGACAAACTAAAGTTGTTGATAGAACTTAGACTCAATTGCTTAGAATTGGGATTCAAAGGAATTTGAAAAATTGAGAAAATTGCTTGCCATTCATTGAATTTGATTACAATAGGAGTGTGCATTCATCTATTCATTATTCTCTTTTTGAAAATTTGTATGGTTTTAATCCACTAACTCCTTTGGACTTATTACCATTACCTATTAATAAGAGAGCAAGTCTTGATGGGAAAAAGAAGGATGAAATAATAAGCAACTTCATGAAAAATAAAACAACAAATTGAAAAGAAAAATGAGCAATATGCATCCAAGGCTAACAAAGAAAGAAGGCGTATTCTCTTTTAACACAATGATTGGGTGTGTTTATATATGGGAAAGAAAGATTTCGATCTCAAAGAAAATCCAAATTACCTCCAAGAGGAGATGGTCAATTTCAAGTTCTTGAAAGAATTAATGATAATACTTATAAAATTGATTTACCTAGTGAGTATAATGTTAGTGCTACTTTCAATATGGTTGATTTATGTCTTTCTGATATAGGTGATGATTTAAGGATGAATCCTTTTGAGGATAGAGAGAATGATATATTAGACTAAGCATATACACCCAAGAGGGGTGAATTGGGTGTTTTAAATTTTTTAATAGAAATGTAACACTTAAAGATAATGAGAATAAGAATGTATAGAGAGTAAGGATCAGAAAGATTTTACCAAGGGATAGAAGAATCAACATAAGCAGTTTATACTGGTTTAGACTAATTCTCTTGTCTTATATCTAGTCACATGAGGCCTTCTGAGATTTTCAACTAGCTCTAAGATCTTAACAGGCTCTTGGCACCTCAGTATATAAATTGATTCACTTAATCACTTCCCCTTACTTCCTGTAAGGTAATATGCCCAACTTAAGAGAACTAATCTTTTAAGTAAATAGAATAAATGAAAATATATTCACAATCTCTCTCAAAAGAGTATATTTGATTATAAACACTGAAGCTCAATAAATGTTGGGTTAAAGAATGAAGAATTATATAATGTAATAAATTCTTACCATATAGATCAGTTTCTTGGTTGGTTCTTTTTCAATGTCGATTCTATAAATACATTTACTTCATATGGTAGCCGTTAGACTCAAATTTGTAACCGTTGGAGTGAAGGTGATGTTGATCGTTGGCGAGTAGGTGAGTGTTTAATGCTATGTTAGAAGTAGCAAGTTTACATTGTCACTGCCTTCATCATTTCAAGCTCTTAATCTTTTCTGAACACACTGAATCTCAAAAGATTTGTCAGTAGTTAAAGCATTGAGTAAGTGTAAGTACTATTAACAATCTACTCATTATAAAAAATAAAGTTCTTAATCAAGTTCAAATGACTTTAAAAAAATATATTGTATTAATCAATTAACTAATCGATTAATTATCATTAATTCGATCAATGTTTGAATTAGTGAAAGAAACAAAAAATAGAGTATCACATTTATATTAATTTTCAACCATATATAATGAATTTGATAAGTTTCTCAAAATATATATAAAGAATGATGGGAAACAAAGGTATATTTCATACTTGAAAAAATATCTATAGTTCAAAGAGAGATTCAATCAGTTTCAACTGTAATCATAGTAAGATTTTTGAAATATGTGGAGTTAATTGATTAATATAAATTAATCGAATATCTAGTCAATTAATGTATCTAGAAGAATTGAAACATAAATGTTTTCAACATATACTAATCGAACAATTAATCCATTAATGTAAATTAGTCGATTAATGTATTTATATTTGAATTTCACAAAAATTATTCTTCAACAATTAATCGAACAATTAATGGATTAATGCAAATTAATCAATTAATATTGTTATCTTTGTTTAAAGGAAAAAAATGTTCTCAATAATTCATCAAATAACTAATCGATAAATTATAATTAATTGATTAATTGACTTATTTTTGAATTCCAGAGAGCAACCTTATAACATTAATCGAACACTTAATTGATTAATGGACACTCATTAACTAATTAACTAATTGGTTAATTGATTTTCACATAACACTATTCTTACATTAATCAAACAACCAATTGATTAATTGATACTTATTAATAGATTAACTAATCGATTACGTACCATTAATTGATTGACTAATTGATTAACCCCTTTGATTTTTCTTTTCAACATCTTTTAAGTGCAAAAACACTTTGGATTATTTTAAATCACTTTTGACATCATTCAAGCATAGAGATAACTTAATCAATTGATTTCCTTTTGACATCATCAAAATATTAGTGAATCTAACATTCTCCCCTTTTTGGTTATAACAAAACCAAATGAGTTAAATGATAGCAAGAAGTAAAAAAACTTTGAATAACAGGAGAATCATATATTATTAAAAGTTCAAGTTTACAAATAGAAGTTGTAAAACGCAAAAGTACAAAGCAATTAAAACAGAATCAGTCAAGGTCAAATGACTCATCAATTCATCACTCCCTTTTTACATCATCTAAAAGGGTTGGGGTGAGAAATGAAAGAATAAACAATGGAAATTGGGGTAAATGAATATGACGTGGTGTGGAAATAGGAGGAAGGGGCAAGGTAAGTGAATAGGTAGGAGGCACATATGCTGAGGACTTTGAGACAAAAGAGGGTGAAGTGTCAAATACTTCAGGAATATGCAAATCATACTGAGTTTCTGATGGTGGATCTTGATCCCTGAGTTCCTCCTTTAAGAAAGAAGGTCTAATGTTGTTCAGATAGGCCAGTAGAATGTTCATGATATCAGACACTTCTTGGTGGATTACTTCTTGTCTCTCTGATATGACCTCTTGTCTCTCCATGACTTCTTCCCTAAAGGCTTAGAAACCCTTGATATGAGCTTTAAGTAATGTCTGGATCCCATAGCTCCTCCTCTCATGAGTCATATTAGCATCTTTCATTGAGGTATAATAACTTAGTATGTTGGTTTTATATCTTTCAGACACGAAGATATAGTACAATAGAATCACATAAGATTATGGAGGGTCGCAGTTAGGATGTTATAAGGTTAACTGCTTCCACTTGTTGATAACTCAGTCAATAAAAATTCTCAAAAAATACATTCAGTAGCCCATATTATTTACTAAGACTTTACTTATTTCCTCTTTTACTCATGAGTTCATTCTCATCTTTCTTACTCTATTGCGACTTACTATCACATCCTACTTTTTCTTATCCATATAATACTGATAGTATAAAGAGGTTTGAAAAGGATTGTGATGATGAATAAAAAGGAAAAATAATGATTAGACAAAGGTATAAAGATGAGGGACTAAAATGAAAAGTTTAAAAGTTCCATGGTGTAAAGTGTAATTTTCAAAAGTTCAACGGCAAAATGGTAATTATTAAAAGTTGAGCCAAAAATGCCCAAAATCATATAAGTCCTAAATTTTTTTAGTAAATAGAGAAAACTATTCTAATCAGTTTGACGCAGTACAGAATTTTGATTCGAGGTCTTGAAAAATTTATACTACTTTCTGAAGAAAGGGAAATTAATACAGTATCCTCTAGACCTCAAAATCAAATGAAATGTGGAAGTAAATTCCTATAATTAATATAATAATTTATGAAATTGATAGAGCTCAAAAAGGAGTTATGTAGAATTTATTATGAAATTTACAGTGTATTAAAATACACGATAAATATGTTTCAGGGAAATTTATCGGGAGTTGAGCCCAAGAAGGTAGTAGACCATGTAGATGGCCCAAAATGACATCTTATAGGCCCAATAATGTTTTTAGATAAGTATGTCGGCTATGCCTAATAAAGACCGAGAAAAATATAAAATTACAAAAATACCACTAAGTATGCACTGTGTTGTGTCATTGAGTCAAAGTCAGACGGAGGGCATTTTGTTGATTTGACTAAGGTTAGATGGTCAAGGAGAATTCCTAGAATAGTTGACCAAGGTCAGGGAATACTCTGATGATGTGTGAAAAGACGATAATTCCATAAGGTATTAAAGTAAATAAAGAAGAACCAAGGGACGTTTTGGTAAATTGCCAAGGGATCAGTAATTAAGTTTAGGCCCAATCCAATAGTGCAATGGTAGGAAGGATCTGGATATTAGTTTTAAGGTTAGAAAGCATATTACAGAATCTCAGAAAAATTAGAATTATAAAACAGTTGATTTTGGGAAATCAGACTGAGTCGGTACTGGATGGACTGGAAGTTTTCCAAAAGTTTCTTTCCCTTGGAATGGCACACATAACCCTATGAGTTTTCCATTGAAGATGTCATGGATGATGTCATAATTAACTTTTTAGAAAAGTTAAATGCAAGATTAAATATAAGCCATTAGATAAAATAGTGCACAAAGTAATCTTGGTCATTGATTTTCCATGGAATTTGGCTATAAATAGCCCCCAATTTCTGATGCAAACTGTGGAACGAGAACCCTTTGGGAACCTCTTGCAAAATAAAAACTCAATCCAAGACAAAGAATATTTAAGGTACCAAAGTTCAAGCAAGCTGGAGATTAAAGGTAAGCAATCTTTCCTAACTTATTTTCCTTTGATTTGGGAGCTTGAACTTAGGGTTTTCATCAAGGAAAGTTGAATTTTCTCTAAGGTGTTTGTGTTGTCCAAAAACGTTAGATGAAAGGAGAAAGAAGAAATTAAAGTTAGAGATATGTGATTGAAGCTAAAACAAGCTAGTTACGTGATTGGTTGTTGAATCAAGTTGATATTCTTGACTTTGCCATGGTTGAACCATTTTGGTCTACACTGATCATTATAGAAGGAGATGGAATTTCAATAATTTAATGATTTCATTGAATTTATATGATGATTTTGTATAGGATTAGAATGGTTTTGAACCTTGAAAATATTAGAATTGGAAGTATTAATTCTTGAAGTTCATCTCTATTACTATTTACTCATATGAATTGTGATTGAATTTCATGATTTTGATATTTCCAGTGGTTTTAAAATGAAAAGTTGTGTGGCATAAAGTAGAGAAACAAGTATGGGAAGTATTGGAATCAATATGAGAATTTTTAAAAGAATTATGTATATTTTTAAAATCTGTCTATAATAGTGCATAGGAGCTATAATTTCATGATTCTAAGCTCATAAATGGATTCAAAAGATGAAATTGTGCAGAGTAAAGTCAGGACATCAATTGATTCGAATGCCAAGTCCATTAGCTAAGATTAAGGAAAGTTAATGTAGTTAAATGATCTTAATGTTCAAGAGGAAGTTAGATTGTAATGGATGAATGATTATGTGATGTTATGATTTGACTGTGGACTCCAACGAGGCAGCCACACATCCAAGAGAAGTAATAAGAATGTGGCAAAATTAAAGTGAAAGAAATCAAGCAAGTGAGATAGTAAACTTATACTAAACTTGTATGTATTGAATGTTATACTTGGTTATGCTATGGCTATGTTGAATTGTATTGCATATGTGTTTATGATTGAAGTCTATTTCTATGAATACTTTGGCCAATTGTATTTCATATGTTACATGGAAGTATGCACATTACACAGTGTTAACACTTTCACAAGTAATCACAAGTATTTACATAATGCATGCATTGTTTTGTACCGTTTGCTACAGAGATTTCCCCATAAATCTCACCCCATCCATGTAATTCCAATCCCACAGGTTAATTATTGATGAAATAGGATGAAGAATCATGAAGAGAAGTTTAGGATTGGATAATGTAAATGTTACATGATGAATGTATAAATGGTTGCAAGTAATGATGTTGTATGTCATGTTTGAGCCACAATGCTCATAATATAATGAAATAGCAAATGATGAGATAGGTGTATGAAATTTTATAAACATTTAGTTAACATGTCAAGCTTTGTATTGACACAAAGAATGCCTTATTTCGATACTATAGAAAGAAAACAAATTTTTCAAAGTAAGGGACCAGAATATATTTTTAGATTTTTTGACCAAATGAACAGTAATTTTTAATGAATAAACTGTATTAATTGGCTAAGCATTTTTTTTAAAAATTATTTTTTCCTTAAATTTCAAGATGTTATCTTCATGTATCTTTTTGAACCACTTCATTTTGATTTTTCTAGAATTAATTATCATTTTTTGAAGTTTATCGCCTAATCTGGAAATACCATATGAACAGTAATTCAGGAAGAGTAAAATTCCAAATTTAGCTAATGGACTTCCAAGGTTTTGTAAGTGGTTATAAATTCTACTATATGGTCCCTAAGTCGTATGAAAGTAAGGATATTTTATTTTAGTATCAGAGCAAAAGTTTCTGGCATAATATAAGATAGCCCCAGACCCTAACTCTAAATAGTGAGACTTTATTATGTTAAGGTATTGGTTGGGATAGTTAGCATTGCTTATTTAAGCAAATATTAAGGAGTAGTATGGGATTTCATAAAGTTAAGTTAAAGTCTTCAGTTAATAAGGGAGATCCCCAGCCAGTAGTGATATATGAAGATAATGTACATCTAGATTATGATCCTCCTTTAGACAATTAATAGAGTTCAAATTGTAGTATAGAGGATCAGTTAGGAAGATCTACAGTAGAATATCCCATAGTTGTTTATGTAGATTCAAACCTGTAGTCTGGAGGTTATGTAAAGATTTAGTTTAAAGTTGTGCATGTACCAAATGATGTTGAGTCTAGTGACTCTATGCAATATGAGTTTGTTAGAGTGCCCTCTAACCTTGATATAAGCCCTATTCCTTTGATGAGAGGACATATTACGGCTGAGGAAGCTGAGTACTTGTACTGGATTATAGGTAGGCCAGATATTATTCCTCCTCTATAGAGTTTGAGGATAGATTTCCTATAAGTAATATACAACAATCCCTTAATCCAGTTAGAGTCTGTGATAGTTCCTTTCCATCCTCAAAGTCAAGGAATATGTTATTTTATAGATAAAGATCAGTGTGATGATCCTGGCTCTAGTCAACCCTAGCCTTCTTTGCTAAAGACAGATAATTTTGTCTATATTAGTCTCAAGAAAGCTATGGAAAGGGAATTACTCATTCTAGGTCAAGGGATGGATATCAGTAGAGATCAAGAGCAGTTAGTTTATCTACAGTTCCTCAATGCCATTCCAGGGATGATAAAAAGATATACAATATAGGGAATTGACTTGAATTAGGTTTATACTATAGAAGGCTGGCATGAGATGGTTGTGAGTCAGATACTACCATATACCCCTACATGGCACGTAAAGCTAAGTGAGTTTTTAGCAAATGATCACCAACTGATATACAAGGGTGGCATTTCTGTGTGCAAAAATATTTACAGTTCACTTTTCCCTATAAAAGAATATAAAAAGAGATGAGGGGTAATGTAAATTTGTAAATAGTATAAAGTAATTACATAGATATATGATAGTTACGATGTACCCCAAATATGCAGTGGACATGTAAGTACAAATATTATGGTGATATGAAATATTAGTTTTGATGTGATATAATGAAATGATAATTGGTTGAACATCTATGTGAATATGTTCCCTATTTAATATGATTATAGTAGATAGATATGAATGAGTTTCAATTGACCCAAGCTCATCAAAGTTGGGAATATAAGAAGAGAATGTTTAGAAAAAGCTGTGCTCAGGTCACGATGTTAAGCAGTTTAGGTCGCCACTAGAAGCTCTAGAGAAGTTAAGTCATGATGAGTTAAGTCACGGGGCATGACAAAGATTCACATAAGTGTTTTGGTCATGAAGAAAGATGACCTATGGTCGTAACTGAAGAACACATAGCTGTCAAGTCATGATGAGTAAGATGAGATGGTTGCAACTAAAGTTTACAAAGAGTACGTGTCGCGACTAGCCAGTACTTAGGTTGCGACTAGAATACGCAGAGACCTGATGATAAGAATGAAGATGCTAACCTCACTGAAGTTTATTAGTTAGAGGTTTATCGTAGCATGCAGGCAAGACAAATAGTATGAGGCACTGAGATATAGAAGATCAATTTAAGAAAATGTTCAAAAGTAGATCCTCTGTATGATCACCAGGAGTTGATTTATGTTATGAAAGACTTATTCAGCTAGTCTTTACTGAACAAAATAAGAAGAAGTTAGAATAAGACTTGCGTAAGAATGAGCCTAATACATGTCTTAACATTAGAGACATGATGGTTAATAGATAAAAAGTTAAAGTTCCCAGAACAGAGGGATACCATCATGAAGAGACAACAACTTTCAGACTTAGGGTAGAGTACCCTAGAAAATAAAAGTAATAGTACTAGATGATGAATGAGATCTAAGTGACTTAAGTTAGTTAGGATCTAGAGATAAACCAGAAAGTAATCGCAGTCTAGTCCAGAGTTAAAGAAGACTAACATACAAAAAGAGTTAAGAGATAGTAGAGAGATACTGAAATTACTCCATACGAGATGAGATTGATCCGCTCACCTGAGAAGTTTTTCTTGAAGAGTTTACAAGAAGTATTCCTCTCAGTTAGATAGAGATGAGCATGAGGATAAGGGTTAAAGTAGGGAAAGAGAAAGCCTTGGATGAATACTTAGCCGAGTTTATCCATATGAACCGTGAGAGTTGAATGACTGAGAAGTTAGTTCACTTATTAAATTCCGTGTTACAAAGAAAGATTTTTTCTCAGGTAGTTATAAGAAGTTCAACTAAGCAGTAGATGTATGCAAGATAAGAAAAAGAATTTTATGATGTTTAGAGAGAGAAAGGTAGCCACAGTTAAAAAGATAAAGTGACTCCCATATTCCATATTAAGAAAGAGTAATGAAGGGTTGAGTCTATACCCTAGTAAGAGGGTAACATGGTAGCCTAAAATAAATAGTTATTTTAGGTTCTTCAATGAATTCTCAAATCTTGTTCAGATAGTGTGATAGACAATCTGACTGAGGATAGAATGCTTTAAAAGATTACCTAGTTAATTGTTTAATTGTAGTGTGCATATAAGGGATGGATGAGTAAATTATGTAATGATGATATGGCTTATATTGCCATAAGTTATAATGAATAGTTGCATCTCCTTGCAGTTTCATATGATGACACGCATGTTAGAGAGTGCTTAAATGATTGCATCTCCTTGCATATTATGCAGGTAGAGTATGCTATTATGAATTAATACTTCCCTTTCGCATTTCATTAAGGGTAGAGTATATATGATAAGAAAATTTATGTTGTGTAAGGAATTGGAAGACACGCAGCAGAAATTAACTTAATTTTTTTTTCATTCCCTGCCAGGATCTACCGTATGTGTTTAAGTCAAGTGAAAAAAAGTATTACCCTTAGTATTCAGTCGCGACTTTCTCAGCTTCTGGTTGCGACGTCTACAGCTTCTCTCCGCGGCTTGTGATCTCTTTTCGATTGCAAGAAGTCAATGACTCAGGTCGGCTTCCTCTACTGGTATCCACACGAATAACATTCTAACCATAAAGACGTGCTAGCGCCTCCTGTCCTTCCATGGCTTACTTAAGAATTCGTCATCTCCGTCTCTATTTTGGCAGTTTCTTATCTGCAAATCTTTTACGGATTCCCGTTCACACTTTTTTTCTATCCCAACCGTAGCTCTTAAATATCAGATATATAGGATGCTATGCGTGTTACCACAGACTTGGATTTTTGGAATTAATCTTATATTAATTCTAAAATTAATACAATATCATATATTGTATAATTTGATAAGAAACTAATTAAATAAATAGTGTTTGTATTAAATCCGTCCCACAGATTTAATTCACCCATTTATTTAATTTAAAATAAAGATGAGACAGAATTATATTTGATTTATTCTCATAAATCAAATTTGAAATATCATACCAATTTGAATTTCAAATTCAAACGTGATAGAGATTTAATTTTATTCTTATAAATTAAATCTTGTAAATATCTCTTATATAAGATATCATATCAATTTGAATTTCAAGTTCAAACATAATGGAGATTTAATTTATCCTTATAAATTAAATCTTGTAAATATCTCTTATATATAATATATATATACGAATTTATATATATATAAATATAAATATAAATAAATATATACATCCACCCTGGATCATTCATTGAATCTGGACATGTCTTAGATTCAATTAATCTGGACATCATAGCTCGTGTTAGGCTATTTTGTGTGCGACCCTGTAGGCCCATATAAAGTTGGCAGTGGGCCATTTACTATATTGACTCACAAGTCGCAAGTGGTCTCTAGCAAGACATCAAGACTACCCAAATCATATGAGGATCGATGAACAATGTAACCTTTTATACAACCATATCATGTCCCTTTTATCACACGATATTTTGGTCATGGATGAGGCATGGAGAATGTCATCCTCCTATTCCTGACCGTTACTTTCTCGATCCCTGAGTAGTCTAACTATAGAAATGGAACTACCTTTCCATTACAGTATGGCCATACATTTCTCAGACTCACTCATCGAGGGGCCTAGTAATATCTCTCTACGAATATGAGGGACAAATTCCATCTTGACCATTCACATTCCTCTGCACGAAAAACCACTAAGCCCGAACATAGTCTTTATGATCACTCGGTCAAAAGTGACTTTCGACTAGGTCAAAGCTGAGCGTTTGTCATGTAGGAATCCATGATGATCTCAGGTCAAAGGGCATAGTGACATGGTTTGTATATGAGAGAAGCTTATGACTTAACCCATGTAGCTCTCTCATAGCGGGTCAGTCCAACACCTTGTACTCTTACATGTGCCTATGACTTTGATTTATATATCTATACATCTTCAAAGTCATACTGGTCTTATTTTATTTCTGCTCCCGCATAGATGACCGACCAGATACATTTAGGATAAGATCATGAGTTATCCAAGGATGGTTATCACAGTAAACATGCAAATAATATGATAACACAATTAATAAATTCATAAATCGACAATGTTCATAAGATAATGATTAGCCCCTAGGGCACAATTTCCAACATGTTGCTCCCATACCATACAACATGTAATTAAATAATTCAACTTGGTAATGATAAAGCAATAGAAAAGCAATCAATAAGATTATAGATGAGTATTAGTAGCAAATCTATAGATAAATGATTATAGTACTCAGGACATATCGCTTCAGCATGGATAAGATACATGAATGATGTACCGTGAATATGAAATGAATTGAGAAGCATTATGAAAGATGATGCAGCTCTAAGAAGGAGCAGTGTCTATGAAATAAAAGTTAACATTCTCGTAATAGAGCTAGATTGCTCTTACGATAAAGTTAGATTGCTCATGAGATAAAGCCAAGAGAATGGACAGTGCAGCTCATGTAGAGTAATTTTCACTAGATAAGATGAATAAATTATGATAGATATATGCATGGTATAGCCTATGTAGCTCTCTACAGTAATAGACATAATAAAATTATGAAAGATGAGAATTATACAAAAAATTCCTGAGTGATAGAGGAAATAAGTAAATTCCTAATAGATAATATTGGCTTCTGTGATAATTTTTGGAGAATTATCTGTTGAGTTAACAACTAAGTGGAAGTGGCTAACCTTGTAACTTTGTCTATTAGTTAGGTCTTACAGAGATGAGAATACAATACAAAGGAATTATAATAGATTCTGGAGGATTGCAGTTAGATCCTAGCATGGCTCATAGAGAATAGAATTCCAAAGTCACAGTTAGATCCTAAAGAGGCTTTACGGTTGATCGTAGTAGATCCCGAGGGTCATAGTAGACCTAGCCTAAAGAAAGAAAATATTGAGCCATAAGTACAGTATTTTTTTTGGAAGGATGAATACCAAAGAAAAGGTTAAGGTAGAGAAGCTTCACAAGTTGGTTAACTCATAACAGAAAGAGTACCCATGATGTTAATTTCAAATAGCCTTATTGCTATTATGGATTGAACTCAGAATCTTCTTACACGGAAAAAGAATAAAGAGATCCTTAAGATGAGATTACAGAGAATAAGAATGAAAGACAAATAGATCTTCCAGATGAGGATAAAGAGATTACAAGGAAAGATAAATCCAAGAAAGATATTATGAGAAGGGTCTAAGATAGTAAAGTACTAGGGTTGGAGCCTGTTAGCACCAGTGCTTTAGATTTTTATCAACACTTTTCTATTAAGCAGGCTCAAGTAAGAGTAGCCCCGTGATGGAAAATGATAGAAAGAGCTATGAAAAGTTAGAAAGGGTTATGAATGGTAAGAGACTAGAACCCTTATGTCAAGTTCAAATAAAATGGATTTGAAAGGAAATATTTAGAAGAGTTTTCTCAAAAGCTAGCAAAGATATAAGTTAAAGAATACGTTAGACTTATGGTATATCAAGATAAGTCATGAAAGGTGAGATAGACCATGATATAGCCAGATTTGGCCAGATATGCCATGATACGACATGAAAAGTATGTAATGAGATACATTATGAGAAATATGTATTAAGAAGTATAATACAGAGTAACTTTGTAGCTAGCTTTGTAAACAGATAGAGAGGCTCCCTTTTTTAAAGGGATAAGATGTTTAAATGTTATGTTATAGATAAAGTAGCAAGTGAGAGCTTTCACTCCTTGCATGAAATACCAGGCATTATGCATGTTAGAGTATGTGCTCCTATTTAGTAATAAAGTAAAGAAAGAAAGAATAATGACATAAGTCCTCTTTCTGTATTATGATGAGTTATTAAAGATGATAAGAAGAAAAGAAGTATGATGATATGAAAATGATACTGATAGTAGAAAGTGGTTTGGAAAGGATTGTGATGATGAATAGAAAGAAAAAACAATGATTAGACAAAGGTATAAAGATGAGGGACTAAAATGAAAAGTTTAAAAGTTTTATGGTGCAAAGTGTAATTTTCAAAAGTTCAAGGGCAAAATGGTAATTATTGAAAGTTGAGCCAAAAATGCCCATAATCAGATTAGTGTAAAATTTTTCTAGTAAATAGAGAAAATTATTCTGATCAGTTTGACGCAACACAGAATTTTGATTTGAGGTCCCAAAAAATTTATATTGATTTTTGAAGAAAGGGAAATTAATATAGTATCCTCTGGACCTCAAATTAGGTGAAATTTGACAGTAAATTCCTATAATTAATATAAGAATTTATGAAGCTAACAGAGCTCAAAAAAGGGTTCTGTAGAATTTATTATCAAATTTATAGCGTATTAAAACAGCCAATAAATATGTTTTGGGGGAATTTCTCGGGAGTTTAGTCCATGAGGGTAGTGGACCATGTAAAGGGCCCAAAATAGCATCTTATAGGCCCAATAATGTTTTAGATAAATATGTCGGCAAGGGTTAATAAAGATGGGGAAAAATATAAAATTATGAAAATGCCACCGAGTATGCACTATGTTGTGTCATTGAGTCAGAGTCAAACGGAACACATTTTGGTCATTTGACTAACATTAGATGGGCAAGGAGAATTCCCAAAATAGTTGACCAAGGTCAAAGAATATTCTGATGATGTGTGAAAAGACAATAATGCCATTAAGGTATTAAAGTAAATAAAGAAGAACCAATGGACATTTTGGTAAATTGCCAAGGGATATGTAATTAAGTTTAGACCCAGTCCAAGAATGTCAATGGTAGGAAGGATCCGAATACTGGATTTAAGGTTAGAAAGCATATTAAGGAATCTCAGAAAAATTATAATTATAAAACAGTTTGATTTTGGGAAATTGGACTGAGTAGGTACCGGATTGGACTGAAATTTTTCCAAAAGTTTCTTTCCCTTGGAATGGCGCCACATAACCCTATGAGTTGTCCCTTAAAGATGTCATGGATGATGTCATAATTAGCTTTTTAGAAAAGTTAAATCCAAGATTAAATATAAGCCATTAGATCAAATAGTGCACAAAGTAATCTTGGCCATTGATTTTCCATGGAATTTGGCTATAAATAGCCCACAATTTCTGATGCAAACTGTGAAGCGAGAACCCTTGGGGAACCTCTTGCAAAATAAAAACTCAAGCCAAGACAAAGAATATTTAAGGTACCAAAGTTCAAGCAAGCTAGAGATTAAAGGTAAGCAATCTTTCCTAGCTTATTTTCCTTTAATTTGGGAGCTTGAACTTAGGGTTTTCATCAAGGAAAGTTGAATTTTCTCTAAGGTGTTTGTGTTGTCCAAAAACCTTAGATGAGAGGAGAAAGAAGAAATTAAAGTTAGAGATATGTGACTGAAGCTAAAATAAGCTAGTTAAGTGATTGGTTGTTGAATCAAGTTGATATTCTTGACTTTGCCATGGTTGAACCATTTTGGTCTACACTGTTCATTATAAAAGGAGATGGAATTTCAATAATTTAATGCTTTCATTGAATTTATATGATGATTTTATGTAGGATTAGATAGGTTTTGAACTTTGAAAATATTAGAATTACAATTTATAATTCTTGAAGTTTTTCTCTATTACTGTTCACTCATATGAACAAAGATTGAATTTCATGATTTTGATGTTTCCAATGGTTTTAAAATTAAATGTTGTGTGGCATAAAGTAGAGAAACAAGTATGGGAAGCATTGGAATCAATATGAGAATTTGTAGAAGAATTATGTGTATTTTTCAAATCTGTCCATAATAGTTCATAAGATCTGGAATTTCTTGATTCTAAACTCATAAATGGATTCAAAAGATGAAATTATGTAGGGTAAAGTCAAGACATCAATTGATTCAAAGGCCAAGTCCATTAGCTAAGATTAAGGAAAGTTAATGTAGTTAAATGATCTTAATGTTCAAGAGGAAGTTAGATTGTAATGGATGAATGATTATGTGATGTTAGGATTTGACTGTGGACTCCAAAGAGGCAGCCACACATCCAAGAGAAGTAAGAAGAAAGAGGCAAAGTTAAAGTAAATGAAACAAGTAAGTGAGGTAATAAACTTATTTTAAACTTGTATGTATTGAATGTTATGCTTGGTTGTACTATAGCTATGTTAAATTGTGTTGCATATGATTGAAGCTCTATTTCTATGATTACTTTGGCCAATTGTATTTCATATGTTACATGGAAGCATGCACATTACACAATGTTAACATGTCACATCTTACTTTTTCCCTATCTATATAATAGATAGTGGAAAGAGGTTTGGAAAGGATTGTGATGATGAATATAAAGGAAAAACGATGATTAGACAAAGATATAATGATGAGGGACTAAATTGAAAAGTTTAAAAGTTATATGGTGGAAAATGAAAGTAGAAATAAACTTTGGGTCATTAAGTGTAATTATGAAAAATTGAGGGCCTAAAGTGTAATTTTCAAAAGTTCTAGGGTAAAATAGTAATTATGAGAAAGTTGAGCTGAAAAAGGCTAAAAAATGCCCGTAATTAGATTAGTCCCAAATTTTTCCAGTAAATAGAGAAAATTATTCTGATCAGTATGACGCAACATAGAATTTTGATACCCGAAAAATTTATATTGATTTCTAAAGAAAGGGAAATTAATACAGTATCCTCTAGACCTCAGAATCAGATGAAATTTGGCAGTAAGTATGTGGGCAGTGGATCATTTCAGGGGAATTTCTCGAGAATTGAGCCCATGAAGGCAGTAGATCATCTAGAGGGCCTAAAATGCACCTTATAGGCCTAATGATATTTTTCGATAAGTATGTAGGCTAAGGCTAATAAAGACCGGGAAAAATGGAAAATTATGAAAATGCCACTGAAGATATGCCACTATTTGTGTCATTAAGTCAGAGTTAGACGAAGGGCATTTTGGTCATTTAGATAGGTAAAAAATGTCCAGACAAGTACAGGAGTGATTAGTCAGTGTCAGTATATGCCCTGATAAGAAGTAAAGAGGTGTAAAATGACAATTACGCCTTTAGGGTTAATATAGTGCAAGATAGTGAACTAAGGGCATTTTAGTCATTTGCTAAGGAATATGTAATTAAGTTTTGACCCAGTACAAGAGTGCCAATGTAGGAAGAATCCGTATACTTGGATTTAAGGTCAGAAAGCATGCTATGAAATCTCAGAAAAATTAGATTTAGAAAACAGTCTGGTTTTTAGGAAATTGGACTGAGTCGGTACCAGATTAGACTAAAATTCTTCCAGATGCTTCCTCCCTTGGTAATTTTATCACATGCCCTATGAGTTGTCCCTTGGTGATTTCATGGATGATGTCACAATTAGCCTTTTAGAAAAATTAAACCAAGATTAAATGTGAGCCATTAGATCAAATAGTGCACAAAGTAATATTAGCCATTGATTTCAATGGGAGTTGGCTATAAATACCCCACCATTTCTGCTCAAAATCATGGAGCATAATAACCTTGGGGAATCTCTTGCAAAATGAAAACCTAAGCTAAGACAAAGAAGATTCAAGGTACCAAAGTTCAAGCGAGCTAGAGATTATAGGTAAGCAATTTATCCTAGCTTATTTTCCTTTGATTTGGGAGCTTGAACTTAGGGCTTTCATGGAAGAAAGTTTATTTTCTCTAAGGTGTTTGTGCTGTCCAAAAACCTTAGATGAAAGGAGAAAGAAGAAATTAAAGTTAGAGTTATATGATTGAATGTTAAACAAGCTAGTTAAGTGATTGGTTGTTGAATCAAGTTGATATTCTTGACTTTGCCATAGCTGAACCATTTCGGTTTGCACAGTTCATTATGGAAGGAAATGGAACTTCAATGATCTAATGCTTCCATTGAATTTATATGATGATTTCATGTAGAAATGGATAGGTTTTGAACCTTGGAATAATTGGAATTCTAAGTTGTAGTTTTTGAAATTATTCTCTGTTACTGTTCACTCGTGTGAACAGTGATTAGAATTCCATGATTTTGATGCTTACAACATTTTAAAATGAAAAGTTGTGTGGGATAAAGTGAAAAAGCAAGTCTGGAAAGCATTAGAATCAAAATGAGAATTTTTGAAAGAAAAGATGGTGTTATGCAATTCTGCACAGAATAGTGTATAGGAGGTGGAATTTTATGATTCTAAGCTCATAAATGGATTCAAAAGATGAGATTGTGTAGGGTAAAGTCAAGACATCTCAATTGGTTCAAGGGTCAAGTTAATTAGTGAAGACTAGAGAAAGTTATGTTAGTAAAGAGTTAAGAATTTATCAAGGTTAGTCTTGAATATTATTGGAGTTCATGGTCCTAATGAATTATGTGATGAATATGAATGTTTTTAGGACCTTGAAACATCCAAGAAGATGTTGGGAAGTGATTGACCGAAAGCCTTCATGGTTAGAAAGCTATGGATCAAGTGCAAAAGATCAAGAGAAAAGCTTAAGTGTGAGGTACTTGACTTACCTCTTTATGTGGTTGATGTGGTATGCTTATGTGTTGACATGTACATGATATTTGAATGATGTTGTGACATGATAAATGATGTTGAATATATTGTGAATAACATGTTTTCTATGGCCATCCACTTTTATGCAAAAGCATATAGCATGATGGCATGTCACTAATTAAATAAAGTTTAATGAAATTACAATCATGCATTAGCATCCATCTTGTATAGTCAAGTGGTAACATTTGCTAATGAGATTCCCTAGAATCTCACCCTCCCATAACCAACTATAATAGATTATTCATGATGGAAGAATCATATTTGGTACATGTGCTAAGGAATAGAAGAGGAAGAGTAGACAAGTGATGGCATACATGTATGTTAGCCTTTTTATGTAATGTTATGTAATATCCATTATATGTAAAGAAATATGTGAAATAATTATGGCATAAGCCCATAATGTATATGAATGCATGAAAGGAAAAAGAGATGGTTTATGCATGCTGGAACAATTATTAAAAGCGAAAGAAAGGAAGCTGAAATGGTAAAAACGTATGTCCTAAAGCAGTTTTGTTGTGGCTTCATTTTGACCTAGCAAATGAAGGAATTAATCTACAAAATTTTATGAGCACATAGTACACATCTAGATATTTAAATTCATATGTAATATGCCTTATTTGTATATGTATATCAAGAGAAATGAATTTCCAAAGTTAATAGATAGAATCTGGAAATTCCAGAATTTGTCATATGAGTAGTAAAAAGTAACGATTTAATTGTATCAATTGGCAAAGTAAATGACCAGATTTATATTTTTCCCTTAAAGAGCTACGAAAGAGTTTCCCTTAAAGTTAGACTATAAATCTAGAAATCACCAAATGCACAGTACATGAGAAATAAGTTTTAAAATTTTAATTTTTGGGCTAATGTAATGCTTCCACTAGACAAATACGCTTTTGAATAGTGCTCTGAGGTGGTAAAAGTAGGATATTTCATAACACTTTCAAAAGCAAGTATAAGTATTTATATTAATGCATGCATTGTTTTGTACCGTTTGCCACTGAGATTTCTCAAAAATCTCACCCCATCCATGTAATCCTAATCCCACAGTTTCATTAATGATGAAAGAGGATGAAGAAGCATGAAGATAAATTTAGGATTGGATAATATAAATGTTACATGATGAATGTATAAATGGTTGCAAGTAATGATGTTGTATGTCATGTTTGAGCCACAATGCTCATGATATAATGAAAATAGCAAATAATGAGATAGATGTTTGAAATTTATAAACATTTAGTTAACATGTCAAGCTTTGTATTGACATTAAGAACGCCTTATTTCGATGTCTATAGAAAGAAAACAAATTTTCCAAAGTAAGGGATCAAAATCTATTTTTAGAATTTTGGACCAAATGAACAGTAATTTTTAAGAACTAAACTGTATTAATTGGCTAAGCATTTGGTCTAGAAATTATTTTTTCCTTAAATTTCAAGATGTTATCTTCATGTAGCTTTTTGAACCACTTCATTTTAATTTTTCTAGAATTAATTATGATTTTTTAAATTTCATCTCCTAATCTGGAAATACCATATGAACAGAGCTCAGGAAGAGTAAAATTCCAGATTTAGCTAATGGACTTCCAAGATTTGTAAGTGGTTTTAAATGCTACTGTATAGTCCCTAAGATGTATGAAAGTAAGGATGTTTCACTTACCATGGGTTGTTACCATGTGCAATCATGGTCATTATATTATGTTGTTATTGCTATATCATAACATCTCCTCTGAATCTGTGCTATAACTTTGAGCAATCTGTATCATATCTAACTCTTATATGAAGAGTGAGATTAACTCATCTAAATCTACCTCTATCTAAGAGCCATTTGTTTCAGACCTAACTCTTATCTGAAGAGTGATATGAAAATAGTCTCTCTACTGTTAGCTTTTGCTCTTTCTGTATACCATTTCGTTTGATAGAGTTATAACACTACCACCTTCTTGGTACTTGCTGTAACCCTAACATAGGAAATGGCCATGAGTACAACATTCACAAGTCTATAGAAATACCTGAGTAACCCCAATCATACTATAACAACTGTCCCACTTACTGAGACTATCTATCATCATGTGTCGTATGGTATGGGAGCAATATAACTTTCTTATCATAACTTTAAGGGTTCCATCAGTTTCCTAACCTCTGGCTTCACAAGATGCACCTTTCTATAACTTTTCACTTATATCTGAGGTCCAGAAGATCAAATAAAAATTTCATCACTTTCAGACTATCAGATAAATATCATCTATGTGGAACTCTAATAAAATTTCCGTTGCATGCTAGATTAACCAGGATAACTTTCTCTAACTACTGATGAATTTTTGGGACTAAAATGCTTACAGGCAGTTCTAAGCCTTTTCTGATTCAACTTTCTATAATTACAACTTTGCCCTTTGAAACTTTTGAAAATTACACTTTAGTCCCTCAACTTTTCATAATTATAGTTAATGGCCCACAACTTGTATCTACTTTCATTTTTAGCCTTGGTACTTTTAGACTTTCCAGTTTAGTCTCTCTCTTTCTTCAAAATAACCATTATGCCCCCAGGGACTTTCACTATTTACAATTTAGTCCCTGATCTTTCACTTACTTGCAGTTTAGTCCCTAAACATCATTTGTATATGTCAAATCCTTACTTTTAACCTTAATTATACTCCATTAGAAGTGATTGGAATCAATTATATGATCATTTGCTTTGAAAACATTCATTTCCAAAGAATTACTTTTGGGCACTGTTCACTTTTACTGTTCATTTAGAAATTCCAGAACATGTACCCTTACTTTGAAAATTCATAATTAATTGTAAAAAAATCAAAATAATGTGGTTCCAATTTCTAATGAAATCTCTTTCATAAATATTTGAGGAAAAAATATGAAACTGAGGTTCTCTTGTCCACATGAAATCAGATTATTGGTTAAAAATCACTATTCATTTGGTAATATTTGGAAGTTCTAGTTTCTTTGCTTAACTTCAAAAATTCATTTCGCTTTGGTTACTTATCCAAATGAACTGTATTACCTATGGATTTAAATCTATAGATGTCCTCTTTAACCTCATAAAAGTTTATATAAAAAATCATTCATTGGATATATGAAACCACTGCATGAATTTCACTTCTTCTCAGCACTCGTTTTATCTCAATTCCATATCTTACTTCCAACTTTGGAAAATCATAACTTTCGGATACTTACCAAATGAGGAGTTCTTGGTGTTCATTTAAACCTCTATATCTTAAATTTAATCATGCCAATTTTTAGACTAAAACTTGTTGGTTTAGACATTATAACCATCGTCACATTACCACAGCCTCAGAATAGGGTTGTAGAAACATACAACATGCATACTAGCATATCATCCCATAGTGTCATGTAAGTCATGTAACTCATTATACAAGCTTAATCATCAACATTTACTCTCTTCCCTTGAGAGGATCTAGCACCTAAAACATAGTTATGCATGTGGAAGGAATGAGATTTCATAGCAATCCCAATAGCAAGTTACACAAACCATAAAATCATGCATGAATAATTGGGTGCTTAACATGTTATCATGAGATGGGAGCTACTTCATAATGGTATATAAGCAAACTCTAACATACATGTTTTCATGACATAATTTGCAAGGAGTTGCAATCACTCATACTTCATCATAGACATGATGACATAATCTCAAGCTCAACCAAACACCATAATCAACAAGCAAGCAAACAATTAAACAAACATGAGTTATAGTTAGGTATCCTTGCTACCTCTTAGCTATCTTGGTCAAGACCTTCTTGAGGTGCTTTCCTTCCTTCACAAATTTCAAAACCTAGCCATTACACAATAATATCAAGTTACAACTCAACTTGAATACAAAACTAAGACCAGGTTTTCACTAGCTCCCTTTCTTTCTCTACTTTATGTTTCTTACTTCCACCTTTCCAAAATAAATTCTCATGGTTCATTTCCACATAATTTTTCATGTAGAATCCAAATATGAAACTATAATTTCCAAAATCAAAACACTTCAGTTGCTACAGTAACAAACCGAAGTGAAGCCCTTTATTCCCAAAAATTCACATTTTGATTCCAATGCTTCCAAAACTTGTTCTCCTACTTTATCCCCACACAATTTTCCATTTTAAACTCATTGGAAGTATCAAAATCATAAAATTCCATCATATTAACAGTACCACATATAGTACCAGCAAGAACACAAAATCCTAAATCCAAACATACTTGAATTCCCAAGCTTATACCACTTGATTCTAGCTTGTTTAAGCTTGTCTAAACTATCAATAACATAAAACTAATATTCTAACCCCATATGGACAGAACTTCCAGATGCAACCATAAGGGAAATAGAGCACAAAATCCCCTTAAAACCAAGAGCTAACTTGCTAGAACAAAGCTCAAGATCAAGGGAGATGATTACCTTGCTTCTTGCTTCAAGTTGTGTGCTTCTTTCTTAGTTGAGTGGAAATTTTGCAAGAGTTTCCCCATGGTTCTAAGGGATTCCGAATAGGTCTGAAATGAGGGTGTATTTATAGAGAAATTTGGGTGAAAATGGATGGCCAAGATTAATTTGGTTACTATTTGATCTAAGGGCTCACATTTAATCTTGGATTTAACTTTTTCTAAAAAGAATAATTATGACATCATGTGGGACAGCTCATGGGACACCTAAGAGGGTTAGGTGGCGTGTTGCCCATGTAAGGAAACTTCTGGAAAAATTCCAGTCCAATCCAGTACCTATCGGTGCAGTTTCACCACAACTGGACTGTTTTCTGTTCCTAATTTTTTTATAATATACCAGGACATGTATTCTGTCATGGAAATTAATGTCTAGGCTTCTCATTCCATTGACATTGTTATACTAAGTCTTTATCTTCCATCCATCCCTTAAAAAATGACCAAAATACCCTTGGTGTCCTTTCTTACACTATACTAACCCTAAGGGCATAATTGTCATTTCACCCCTTTTGGTAATATCTTATGACATGTACTGGCTCTAACTAATCATATTTATACTATGTGCCACATTTTTAGTCTATCCCAGATGACCAAAATACCCTCCATCTATCTCTAGTATAATTTTGGCATCTAAGGGCATTTTCGTAATTTTATACTTTTTTGGACACTAACCCCTTCTACTGATGAAGTGGTACCTTGGGTTTTGGGCCCACCTTAGCGTCGTCATGGGCCTATATATGAGGTCATCTAATCTCATTCTATTTAGGCTTATATACTGATAAATTCCATTATCGGATCACAGGTGTTATCAAACTCCCATCAAAATTCACTAATATGTGAATAACTTTTTATACAGAACTTGTTTCATAGTTCTGTTAGATCCAAGATATCTGACACTGTAGGGTACACTTTCCTATAATTTTTCCACTTATATATGAAGTCCATGAAATCTGATAAAATTTCAGATAACTTTTAGACTATCAGATAAATATCTGTTGTCTAAAGCCCTAATAAAATTTTTGTATCATGTCAAATTAACCAGCATATCTTTCTCTATTTACTGATTGAATATGGGACTGAAATACTCTCAGGCAGTTCTAACCCTTTCTAGGATGATCTTTCTATAATTAAAATTTTTCCCTTGAACTTTTTACTTAATTACATTTAAGTCCCTTAACTTTTAAAAATGACCACTTTTGGCCCAAATCTTGTTTCTACTTTAACTTTTGGCCTTTAACTTTTTCTACTTTGCGTTTTAGTCCTTCTCTTTCTTCAAGACTCATCTAACCTTTATCTTTTCTTCTTATGTTCATCATAATCCTTTCTAAACCTCTTTCCACTATCAGTACTATACGGATAGGGAAAAATTAGGATATGACAGTATACTTCTGGGACTTCTACTCAACACGGCCTAGTAGCCTACCTCTTTTAGGCTACATACTGGGCTTCTTTGTCTAAAAATCAGGATATGACATGAGGCCATAAATCTACTCTCTAGCTCAGTAAACTCAGACTGAAGGTACCTCTGAATGGATACACCTAGAAATAATGGTGCGGTATATACTTGGGATCCAACAGAGGAGTAACCTTCATCTTGATAAAGATAAGCATTGTCAATAGGTTATTGCTTGTCTTGGTGGTCTCTGGGAAGTATACCTATAACACCTTAATTTCATACATCTTAGGGACCATTTGGTAGTATTTAGAACCACTTATATGATCAATGAAGTCAAATTACACAATCTAAAATTTCACTCTAACGAGTTATTGTTCATTTGGCAAAACTCCAGACAAGTAATTCAACTTCAAAAATTCATCACTAATTCTAGAAAATCAAAATGAAGTGGTTCAAGTTGCTATATGAAGGTAACATAAGCATTTTTAAAAGAAAAATATGAATCTGACCAAACTCCAGACCAATTAATACAGTATTGGCATGGAAAATTAATGTTTATTTGGTCAGTTTCATAGTTTCCAAATTAGTTCCCTAACTTTTGAAAAATTCACTCTCTTTGTACAAATATCGGAATGAGGCATTCTTGGTACCAAAAAGGAGTTAGACATGTCTATTATCATACTGTAAAGTCTCATATATTTATTCAAAGGTTAACTATTTTCCTATGTCTCAACAAAATATAACCAGAACTGAAATAAGTACTTAATACACACATTACATATTTTCTAAAAGTCTCATACAACAAAGTATCTATGCTTCATAACTTCTTCATTCTCCTTCCTTGCTTCCATAAGATAGACCTGCTGTCATGTTTATATAATGGAAGGGGTGAGATTTTGGGAGAAATCTCAGTAGTAAACGGAAACCAAACAGTGTATGTAACTCAATGCTTGATGTTAATATGTGTGTACTTAATGATCATGCTTGCATAATGATATCTTCACATGCTTCCATGTTCCTTAAATTATAACATATGGACATAGTATAAAAAGAAATAGAGCATCATTCAATCATACATGCTTCACATCATCAAAGTAAACATCCAACACATAAAACATCCAAGCAAGCAAAGCATACAAGTTAGGTAAGTTTACTACCTCTTACTCCTTGCTTTTCCATATCCTTTTCCTTTACCTCTTGCTTCCTACTTCTACTTGAGGTGTGACTACCCTCTTTGAGAACACCAACCAAATCCTAACATAACAACATACACATTACAATCTATTACTATCAAGTTCTAAACTTCCTAAACCAATAAGTCTTAATTTTCTTTAATTTTGGTTAATTACTTTGCCCTTTGAATTAAATTATGACTTGACCGTATACCACACAATTTTGCCCAAGGAATCCAAATATTAATTCATAATTAAAAAATTCCAACTCCTCCTTGGTGCACTGGTCAGAACAGAACCGTGGCAACAAGGGTTCTTTAAAAATCTCACTTTTGATTTTAATGCTTTTAACTCTTATACCTTGGCTCAATCCTATACAATTTCACCTTATGGACTCATCGGAAGCATCAAAATCATCAAAATCAACTTTTTTGGTACCTAAAAGTCTTACAAAGTGGGAAAATGGAAACCACACAATTAATTCAAGCAATAACCAACAATCTAAGCTTGTCTAAGTCTTAATTTCATGTCTCTAACTTCAATTTCTTCTTTCTCCAATATTGTACAGTTCTGGACAGCATCACCACATAGGAAATATCTCACTTTTCTTCCATTAGAATCCCAAGATTAAGCTCTAGAATTGAAGGAAACTAAGCTATGATAGTTTACTTATTCCTATCCAACTTGGCTTGGGTAGCTTGGTTCTCCTCTTGTCTTTGCTTGGTTCTCACTTGGGCAGCACCTCCCTATTCCTTCTCTAACTTGATGCAAATGTGAAGGAAAATGGAGAGTATTTATAGAATTAAAGCAAGGTATATGGATGGCTATGATTGCTTTAGTTACTATTTAATCCAGTGGTCCATAATCCACCTTGCACTTTGTCTTGCCCACCAAGTTTTGATGACATCATGGCTTACATCACCAAGACACCTTTCATGCTAGGTGGCACTTTGGTGGAGCCCTTGGGATACCTCAGCTACTGAATCGGCACTTCTAGAGAATTCTATAATCTTATCTTGCAATAAACAGCTAAGATTATGCCACGTGTCCTTAGCTTTTTCTTGAGTTTTCTTCTTTCCTTAGATTAGTGCCATGTGTCATCTTAGTGGGTCCCATGAGGACTCCTTTTATGCCACCTCATGGCTTCCGGGAAAATCCAAAGCTTTATCTTATCAATTCCTCAGTTATAACTTCAATCGGGTAATTATACTTTACTCAAAATCACTCAAACATGACTTTAATTAATTCCTCAGTTATAACTTCAATCGGGTAATTGGGCTACGTTTTTATACTTTTTGGAATGTCATCTTGGGTCTCTGATCAAGCTCTAGTACTCGGATGGCTCAATTCCTAAGAAACTTCCCTTGGCAATTTACCAAAATGCCCTTAGTTCCTCTTTATTTACTTTAATGATTCTAGGGGCATTATTGTCTTTTCACATTTTAACAGAATATTTCTTGACCCAAGTCAACTATCCGTGCAACTCTCTTTGACCTATTGTCTTAGGTAAAATGGCTAAAATGTCCTTCACTCATTTCTTAATTATTTTTATAATACATGGGCATTTTCGTCATTTTGCACATTTTTTGAATATTTTTGGACATTAACCCCTTTAACTGTTGAACTAATATCATGGGTCTGGGCCTCAATTGCTGTCATCATGGGCCTCTTGTGATGTCATTTGGGCTCATTCTATCTAAGCTTGCTTACCGCTTAAGTTTCATAATTAGATATCGGGTGTCCACAAACTCCTGTCAAAATTCAATAAAACGTGAATAACTTTTCATACATAACTCCTTTCAGGGTTCCGTCAGTTCCCTATCTCTTTGGCTTCATAGGATGCACCTTCCTATAACTTCTTATTTATATATGAGGTCCAGAGGTCTAATAAAAAATTCAGATAATTTTTAGACTATCAGATAAATATCAACTATCTGGAACTATAATAAAATTTGTGTATTATGCGAGATTAAATAACACAATTTTCTCTATCTACTGATAAAGTTTGGGACTAAAATGGTTTCAGGTAATTATGAGCCTTTTATGGCTCCACTTTCTATAATTACCATTTTGTCCTTGTACTATTAAAATTTACACTTGAGTTCCTCAACTTTTCATAATTACATTTAATGGCCTATAACTTGTATCTACTTTCATTTTTGGCCTTAGGACCTTTCTAATTTACATTTAAGCCCTTAAACTTTCTTTAATTGCAATTTAGTCCTTAGACTTTCTCTAAATTGTAATTTAGCCCCTTATCTCTTTCTTTGGCTTAAAACTTATCTTAATCATTATCTTTTCTTCTAATTACCATCCCAATCCCTTCATAACATGTTTCCTCTATCAGTCTTATACATAGGGAAAATTTGGGATGTTATAATACCCTTCTTAGCATCATAGGGAATCTTAATCTTCATCTTGTTTAACTGTGTCATGTCATATCTCCTATTTTCTTAAATATGTATGTACAATTTGTACGTAATATGCATGAGATTCTCTAAGAAAAATGTTGTAATTCAAGGAAGCAAAGGGATTAAATTGAAAATGATAGAAAGTTCAAAGATCTAAGTGAAATTTAAAAAAGTTTATTGGACAAAATAAGTAGATAAAAAAGTTGGGCCAACAAGTGTAATTTTAAAAAGTTTGAGGACGTAAATGTAATTACTTAAAAGTTCAAGTGACAAAATTGTAATTATGAGAAAGTTGTGCCAAAAAAGGCCTATAACTGCCTAAAAATGCTATAGTACCAAATTTTATCAGAAAATAGAGAATGAAAATTGGGCCAGGCATATTTTTCAGAAATTTTATTTGAGGCTCCAGATAATTGATATTAATTTTTAAAGTCTGGAGATTATTATAGTACCTTCTGGATTTCCTAATCACATGAGATTTGGTAGTAAATTCCCATAATTAATATAAAAATTTATAAAATTGATAGAGTTTAAAAATGAGTTATGTAAATTTTTTAATAGAATTTATAGTAGAATTATATACCCGATAAATACCTTCGGGTGAGGTTTATTGGGAATTGAGCATAAAGATATTATATCCATATAAAGGCCCAAAATGGCGTCTAGAAGGCCCAATAAGATATTTGAATAGTCAAATAGGCCAATGTCTAGAAGAATCCAGAAAAAGTGTGAAATTACAAAAATGCCCCTATGTTATAATAATAAACAAGAGATTGATGGAGAACATCTTAGTCATTTTAGATAGGTTAAAAAGTCCAATCAAGTACAGGGGTGATTAGTTAGTCAGGATATGCCCTGATGAAGTATAAAGAGGTGTGAAATGACAATTATGGCCTTAGGGTTAAAATAGCGTAAGAAAGTGCACTAAGGGTATTTTGGTCATTTCTCAAGGGATGGTTGGCAGATAAATACTCAGCCTAACAATGTCAATGGTAGAAAAAACCTAAACATTGGTTTTCATGACATAATACATATTCTGGAATTTTATAAAAATTGGGAACATAAAACAGTGTGGTTTTTGTCAAACTGCAAAGATCGGCACCGAACTGGACTAAACTTTTTCCTATCAGTATTTCTATATTTTTGGAGCCAAACACAGCCCTAAATGATGCCATGGATGATGTCATTAATGAGGCTTCAAGGGCAAGTTTGATGGAAGGTGGATTATGGACTATTAGATCAAATAGTAACCAAACTAATCTTGGCCTTCCATTTCCACCTAACTTTTTCTATAAATACCCCCACTTTTAGACCTGATTTGGAATCTTAGAAAACTTAGGGAAACTCTGCCAAATTTTACTTTGAAGCAAGAAAGAAGCATACACCTTGGAGCAAAAAGTAAGGTAACTAGTTCCTTTAATCTTGGACTTTGTTCTAGCAAGTTTGCTCTTGGTTTTAAGAGGTTTTTATGGCATTTCTCCCTTGATGTTGCTACTGGACATTCTATTCATATGTTATGGAAATATTAGTTTTATGTTATAGACAGTTTAGATAAGCTTAAACAAGCTAGAATCAAGTGGTATTAGCTTGGAAATTCAACCATACATATAATTAGGGTTTTGTATTCTTGGCTGCCACTATATGAATCACTGTTCATATGTTAGAATTTCATGATTTTGATCCTTCCAATGGGTTTAAAATGAAAAATTATGTGGGATAAGGTAGAGAAACAAGTAGTGGAAGCATTGGAATCAAAATGAGAATTTTTGGAAAATAAAGGAGACATTTTGGTTCTGTACAGCAGCCAAGGAAGTGGTTTGATTTTGGAAAATCTAATTTCATTTTGGATTCTAAATGAAAAATTATGTGGAAATGAACCATAAGAATTTATTTTAGAAAGATGGAAGCATAACTCATAAAGTATACAAAGAATGGAATCTAATTAGAACCTAGTGTTGGAGTTATTTTGAAGTTGAGTTGTAACTTGATGTTATTTTGTAATGGCTAGGTTTTGACATTTTTGTCGAAAGAAGACTATCTCAAGAAGAGTTTGTCAAGGATAACCTAAAATGTAGCAAGAATACCTAACTATAATTTTATATTTATTTGATTGTATACTTGCTTGTTAGTTATGATGTTTGGTTGATCTTAAGATGATACTATGATAATGATGATAAAGTATGAATGATTGCAACTTATCGCATCCTTATTTTCAACCTCAATTATACTTAGTTGGAAGTCACTTGAACCAATTACATAGCCATTTGCCTTAGAAAGATGCATTTTTAAAAGATTGCTTCTCGGGTACTGTTTATAGTTACTGTTCACTTGGTAATTTAGAACATGTACCTAACTTTAAAAATTCATAATTAAATACAGACCAATATAAATAGGGTGGTTCCAATTTCTAATGAAATCTCTTTCATTTAAATTTGAAGGAAAAATGTAAAACTGAGGTTTCATTGTCCCAATGAAATCAGTTTATTCGTTGAAAAATACTATTCATTTGGTAAAATCTCGAAGTTTCAGTTTCTTTGCCTTAAATTCAAAAATTTCTCTTTCGTTACTTTCCCAATTGAAATCTCAATAGCAAGTCATACAAACTATAATGTCATGTATGATTAATTAGATGCTTAACATGTTATCATGAGATGGCAGCTATTTCATAATAGTACATAAGAAAACTCTAGCATGCATATTGTCATGACATTAGTTGCAAGGAGTTACAATCATTCATACTTCATCATAAACATGATGGCATAATCTCAAGCTCAACCAAACATCATAACTAACAAGCATGCATACAATCAAGCAAACATGAAACTATAGTTAGGTATTCTTGCTATCTCTTTAGCTATCCTTGACAAAGTATTCTTGATATTCCTTCCCTCACAAATGTCAAAACCTAGCCATTACAAAATAATATCAAGTTACAACTCAACTTGAAAACAATTCCAAGACTAGGTTTTCACTAACTTCCATTCTTTGTCCATTTTATGTTTCCTACTTCAATTTTTCTAAAATAAATTATGATGGTTCATTTCTACATAATTTTTCATGTAGAATCGAAATATAAAACTAGAATTTCCAAAATCAAAACATCCCATGAGATGCTGTACAGAACTGAAGTGAACCCTTGATTTTCCAAAAATTCACATTTTGATTCCAATGCTTCCAATACTTGTTCTCCTACTTTATCTCCACTCGATTTTTCATTTTAAACTCATTGGAAGAATCAAAATTATGAAATTCCAACATATGAACAGTGATATATACAGTAGCAGCCAAGAACGCAAAACTCTAACTACATGCATACTTGATTTTCCAAGCTTACACCACTTGATTCTAGCTTGTTTAAGCTTGTCTAAACTATCCATAGCATAAAACTCATATTCTTATCACATGTGGACAGAACTTGTAGCAGCAACCTCAAGGGAAATAGGTCACAAAAACCCCTTAAAACCAAGAGCTAATTTGCTAGATTAAAGTCCAAGAACAAGGGAGATAGTTACCTTGCTTGTTGCTCCAAGTTGTGTGCTTCTTTCTTGCTTCAATTGAAATTTGGCTAGAGGTTCCCTAAGGTACCATACATGCTGAATCCATTCTGCTTTGGCGGGGTATTTATAGAAAATCTTGGGTGGAAATGAATGGCCAAGATTAGTTTGGTTACTATTTGATCTAATGGTCCATATTCAAACTTGAACCAAGCTTGCCCTAGATGCCATGGATGACATCATTTAGGGCCATGTTTGACTGGAAAAAAGGTAAATATACTGATAGGAAAAGTTTTAGTCCAGTCCGGTACCGATCGGAGCAATTTCATAAAAACCATATTATTTTATGTTCCTAATTTTTATAATATTCTAGAATATGTATTCTATCATGGAAACCTATGTCTAGGTTTCTCATACTATTGACATTATTAGACTGAGTATTTATCTACCAATCATCCCTTGAGAAATGACCAAAATACCCTTGGTGCTATTTCTTGCATTATATCAACCCTAAGGGCATAATTGTCATTTCACACTCTTTATACTACACTAGGGCATATACTAGCTCTAAATAATCATCTTTATACTATCTTAGGAATTTTTGGCTATCCAAAAAGACCAAAATGCCCTCCATCCATCACTGGTACAACCTGGCCATCCAGGGGTATTTTCGTAATTTCACACTTTTCCTGGGTTACTCTGGACTCTGGCCTACTTAACTATCTCACCACCTTATTGGGCCTCTTCAAACACCATTTGGGCCTTGGTATTGGTCCATTACCTTTATGGCACAAATCCCAAGAAACATCTCTCGACCATATTTATTGGGTATTTTATTCCGCTGTAAATTCCGTAAGAATTCTACAGGATTCATTTTTTGACTCTGTCAGTTTTATAAATTATTATATTAAATATAGGAATTTATTGTAAGGTTTCATTTTATTTTGAGGTCTAAAAATTATTATAATAATTCTTCCTGACTTCAGAAATTTATATCAATTAATCGGGACTTCAAATCAAAATTCTGTGTTGTGTTAAACTGACCAGAATAATTTTGTCTTTCTACTAGTAAAATTTGAGACTAATATGATTCTGGGCATTTTTTAGCCTTTTTCAGTTCAACTTTTTCATAATTATATTTTTGTCCCTGAATTTTTGCTTAAATTATATTTAGGTCCCTAAACTTTTGATAATTGGCACTTTTAGCCCAACTTTTGTTTCTACTTTCACTTTTGGCCTCCAACCTTTTCTAATTTTCATTTAGGTCCCTAAACTTTCCTTAGTTAATAATTCCTTTCTTTCCTTCCTTAATCTGATACAGTTTATTACAATAATCTTATGTCCATTACATATAAAATATACATATACTGCTTGACTTTTCAATCCACAATTTATACTGGCCCGACTTCATAGGTTAGGTCATCTCTTAGTGCAACATTATCCTGTTCAATCACACGTGATAGATTTGGAATGTACTTGTTTAACTGGGAAACATGGAAGACATCATGTATTTTGCTAAGATTTGGAGTAAGAGCTAACTTGTAAGCCACTAATCCTATTCTTGTGAGGATCTGAAATGGCCTAATGTATCTAGGATGTAACTTCTTCACTTTGATTGATCGTCTGGCTCCTGTAGTTGGAGTTAAATTAAGGAATACATGCTCTCCTTCTTCAAACTCCAATGGCTTCCTTCTAACATTAGCATAACTTTTCTGTCTGCTTTGAGCCATTAGCAATCTATTTCTAATCTTATCGATCTGTGTTGTTGTCTAATCTACTATATCAGGACCAAACATCCTTCTTTCACTCAACTCCAACCAGCACAAGGGAGATCTACACTTACGTCTGTAAAGTGCTTTAAATGGGGCCATCTGAATAGTAGCCTGATAACTGTTGTTATATTCAAACTCTATTAATATAGATGGACATCCCAACTCCCTTTGAAATCCAACACACATGCTCTGAATATATCTTCTAGTGTCTGGATCATTCTCTCATATTGACCATCTGTCTGAGGATGAAAATCTATACTAAATCTAAGAATAGTGTCCATTTCTTTATGCAAAGCCTGCCAAAAATTTGACATAAATCGAGGATCTCTATCAGATATAATACTACTTGTGACACCATTTAATCTAACAATCTCATTTACATACAACTTTGCCAATTTCTCAAGAGAATCTTTCTTATTGATTGCCAGGAAATGAGCCGACTTTGTCAATCGATCAATTACTACCCATATAGCTTCATGCTTAGTAGGAGTCATGGGCAGTTCTTCAACAAAATCCATGGCAATAATGTCCCATTTCCACTCAAGTATCTCTAGTGGTCGTAGTTTTCCTATTGGCCTTTTGTGCTCAACTTTTACCTTCTAACATGTTAAGCACTTGGATACATAAGCCATAACATTCTTCTTTAATCCAGGCCACCAAAATAAACTTTTAACATCATGATACATTCGATCATACTTGTATATACTGTATATCAACTTTTATGTGCTTTATCTAGGATCTTCTCTCTTAATCCCATTACATTCAGAATATATGGTCTTCCTCTAAATCGTAGTAATCCCTCTTGGGAGACATCAAAATTTTTAGTTTCCCCCCTTTCCAGCTTATTCTTGAAAATTGTTGCAAGCTTATCATGCTACTGAGCTTCTTTTATCTCATCCTTAATGAAAGCTTTAATCTACGTTCCTCCATAAGAGTTTTTTGCTGTCTGCATTTAGTATAAAGGACTTGAATCTCTAACATCTTCTATTAATTCCAACTCTTTGATCATTAGCCTTACCACCTTTCTGCTTAAGGCATCTGCTACCACATTTGGTTTTCCTAGATGGTACTTGATCTGGAAATCATAATCCTTCAGAAATTCCATCCATCTCAATTGCCTAATGTTCAATTCTTTCTGATCTTGCAGATACTTCAGGCTTTTATGGGCACAGTATAGTTCTATAGTAGCTCCATATAGGTAATGTCTCTAGATCTTGAGAGCATAAACTACCGCTGCAAGCTCCAGATCATGAGTGGGATAGTTTTCTTCATGTGGCTGTAGCTGTAGAGAAGCGTAGGCTACCACTCGACCCTGCTGCATTAATACACATCCTAACCCCTACTTGCTAGCATCAATATAGACTACATAAGTCTGAATTAGGTCTGGAATAATCAGCATATGAGTCGTGGTCAATCTCTGCTTTAATTCTTGAAAACTAGCCTCGCACTTCTCATCCCACATGAAGTGCTGGTTCTTTCTAGTCAGATTGGTTAACGATAAAGCAATTCAAGAAAAGTCCTTAATAAACCTTCTATAATACACTACTAAACCTAGAAAACTTATAATCTCTGTCACTGTCCTTGGTTGTTCCCAACTTAACACTGGTTTAACTTTGCTGGGATCTATAGCTACCCCTTCATAGGATATAACATGACCGAGAAATTTGACTTCTTGAAGCCAAAACTCACATTTACTAAGCTTAGCATAGAGTTATTTTTCTTTAAGAGTACTAAGAACAATTCTCAAATGCTCTTCATGCTCTTCTATAGATTTGGAGTACACTAGAATATCATCAATGAAAACCACAACAAATTGATCTAGATAAGGCCTGAAGATTCTGTTCATATAATCCATAAAAATTGTAGGTACATTCGTCAAACCAAAAGGCATTACTAAAGATTCAAAATGATCGTAGCTAATCCTAAACGCAGTCTTTTAAATATCATATGCTTTGATTCTAAGTTGGTGATAACTTGATCTCATATCAATCTTGGAGAATAAACTTGCTCCCATCAACTGGTCCAATAGACCATCAATCTGGGGAAGAGGGTACTTATTCTTAATAGTAATCTTATTCAACTCCCTATAGTCAATGCATAGTCTGAGACTACCATCTTTCTTCTTAACGAATAACACTGGAGCACCCCACGGAGAAACATTGGGTCAAATAAAACCCTTCTCTAAAAGCTCCTTAATCTGCTTCTTTAATTCAATCATCTCGTTAGGAGCCATATGATATGGGGCTTTGGATATAACATCCTCCTTTTCATATGTCTTAGGGACCAAACAGTAGCATCTGGAACCACTTCCAAGGCTGTTGAAGTCAAATTACTCAATCTGGAATTTTACGCTTAGCGAGTATTGTTCACTGTACGAATTCCAAAGGAGTGACCTGACTTCAAAAAATCATAACTAATTCTATAAAAATTGGAATGGAGTGGTTCAAAAAGCTACACAAATATAGCTTGATTCTCTTTCAGGGAAAAATGACTCATTGACCATGCCTTGACCAGGTCAATGTTCTGAAATCACTGTTCATCCAGCGTCCTGTCCCTGATTCCAGCATTCTGGTCCCAAATTTGATAAATCATATCTTTATATGTAGACATCCAAATGAGACGTTCTATATATCAAATCGAAGAATGGAATGTCTACTATTTACTGGTAAAATATCATACATTTATTCAATCATTTACTATTTATAATTACTGCTCAAATGTCACTGCCTCCATCACGAGTTACTGTTCATAGTGACAATTTCCAGCAATTATACATACATGAATCACATATCAATCATGCTAAGCAATTAAAATCTCTTCATGCATATTTATATCCTCCATCTTGAGAAGACCTGCTGTAATTGGATTGATATGGAAGGGGTGAGATTTCTGGGGAAATCTCAGTAGCAAACAGCACTAAACAATGCATGCATTAATGTGAATACTTGTGCTTGCTTGTGAAAGTGTTAATATTGTCTAATGTGCATGCTTCCATGTTACATATGAAATACAATTGGACAAAGTAATCATAGGAACAGAGCTTCATACATAAGCACGTGCTCAACACAATTCAACAAAGCCATAGCACATCAAGCATAATATTCAATGCATACAAGTTTAGGATTAGTTTACTACCTGACATGTAGCTTTCCTTCTAGCTCTTAGCCTTTGCTCTAAGGTTCATTCTTTCCATAGGTCAGAGCCTATACATAGCATAATAATATCTTCATTATTATTCTATCAGTATAGCTCTATTTAATTCATGTATAGCTAGGGGTAATATTCTTACACTGACATTCCCCTGGCTTCTTTCTACTTTTAGCTACTTTTATTAATAGAGATATTTCTCTATTCTAACTACTACGAGCAATCCTATACTTTATTAGAGCAGGGACTAGATAACTTTCTTACCTCATTCCTAAGCTTTGCCCAGTCCCTCGGCTCCTCAGACTGCTCCTGGCTCCACCAGAACTCCTTCCTTCTTTCTCTTCCTTCCTTTCCTTCTCTCTTTCTCTCTTTTCCTCTTCTTTCTCTTCCTTTTCTTGCTAGATCCGTGGTGTGCCTTGACATGGGAGGGGAGTGACCTATTTATAGGTGAGTGGAGGTGGAATGAATGGTCTAGATTGATTCGTGATGAATGGCTCAGATTGCTTGCTTCCTTAAGAAGCTTTGCCTGTATCATCACGATGACATCACCCTCCATGATGACTCACCACTCATGACATCCTCTAGGACACCTCAAGGGTATATGTGGCAAAATGCGGGGCCATTGGGATACCTCACCAGCTGACTCAGCCTTTCTAGAGAGTTCCAGAGTCTTTCCCTGAATGGACGGCCGAGATCGTGCCATGTGTCCTCTTGCTTTTTCTCCTTTTTCTATAATCATGCCATGTGTCCTTTGCTTTTCCTCTTTTACTATAATCATACCATGTGGTACATTGTGGGCCCCATTTATGTCCTCTCATGATTCCAGATCACTTTACCCAGTTCTATCTTGGACCGGGTCACTTTACTTTATTGAAAAAGCACTAAAACATTATTTTAATGCCTCTTGGGCCCACTTTACTCTTGGGCTACGTTTTTAGGCCTTTAAATATCATCTTGGGTTTCTAACCAAGCCCAATCGCTCTGGAGGCTCGGTTCCCAAGAAACATCCTTAGTAAATTACCAAAATGCCCTTAATACCTCTTTAGTACTTCTAGGGGCACTATTGTCTTTTCATACCTTACTAGAGTATCTCTTGACCCTGGTCAACTATCCAGATACCCTTTCTTAACTGTCTAACCTTATTCAAATGATCATAACGCCCTTCGTCTGACTCTGACTTAATGACACAACACAGTGGCATACATTCAGTGGCATTTTCGTAATTCTTCATTTTTCTCGGTCTTTATTAGCCCTAACCCACATACTTATCTGAAAATATCATTGGGCCTATAAGGTGCCATTATGGACCCTCTGTATGATCCACTATCTTCATGGGCTCAATTCCCGAGAAATTCCCCTGAAACCTATTTATCGGGTCTTTTAATCCACTGTAAATTCTGTAGTAAATTCTACATAACTCTTTTTTAAGCTCTGTCAGTTTCACAAATTCTTATATTAATTATAGGATTTTACTGCCATATTTCATCTGATTCTAAGGTCCAGAGAATACTGTATTAATTTTTCTTCTCTTCAGAAATTAATATAAATCTTTCAGGACCTCATATTAAAACTCTGTGTTGCATCAAACTAATCAGCATAATTCTCTATTTATTGAGACCTCTGCTCAATAGGGTCTGGTAGCATCCCTTTTATAGGCTATATACTGGGCTTCAAGGCCTAAAAATTGGGATATGACATTTCTTCTCCCCTTAAAATAAATTTCGTCCTCGAAATTTTAGGGTTAAATCTCTATTCATCATTCGATGAAGAGTTCCTCTAAGGAGAATGCCCCTTTCATTCATATTAAACTTTCTCATGTACTCCTATATTATGGAGTTTCTGTTAACAATTCAGCATACTTCTTAGGGCAATCACTTACTTATCTGAGTATCCAGCGGAATTCTCTAAATATCCGTAAAACTTCAACTCTCATTTTTGTATCATCATACTTCTCATCGTCTTTAAGAACTCATCATAATACAGAGAGAGGACTTATATCATTATTCTTTCTTTCGTTGCTCTACTGCTAAACAGGAGCAAATAATAGCATATAGGAGTATATAGGAACACATACTCTAACATGCATAATGCCCGACCAACATGCTGCAGGGCTACATACCTGCTCATGAATGCAAAGCGCTCACAGCAGAGCTCAAGCATTCCTTCTCTTAATATGCACAGCTCTAACACTCGGAGCTTGCACTGCTCTAACATTCGGAGCTTTAGCATATTTCACAAACATAACATGACATAAAATAACATAATGCCTGGCACTTTATGCAAGGAGTGAAAGCTCTCATTTGCTCCTTCATCTGTAACTCATCTTTCAATCATCTTATCCCTTTCAAAAATAGAGCCTCTCAATTTGTTATAGGGCTAGCTATAAAGCCACTTTATAGTGTACTTCTTAATACATATTTCTCATAACGTATCTCATTACGTACTTTTCATAGCATATCTCATCACATATCATCTATGCTGTATCATAGCATATCTGGCCACATTTGGCGATATCATAGTCTATCTGGCCTTATCATAAAACATTCTCTTAAAATATTGCTAGCCTTTACAAATATTTCCTTTCAAATTCATTTCATTTAGACTTGACATAAGGGTTCTATTCTCTTTCTGTTCATAACCCTTTCTAACTTTTCATAGCTCTTTCTATCATTTTACATAACTCTGTGTACATATATGCCAACTTCTTGTGGCATTCATACCTCTTTCATTACTTCCCAGGGGGTCACCCATCATTGGGCTACTCTTGCCTGAGCACGCTTAACTGAAATGTGCAGATAAAAATCTGAAGCACTGGTGCTTACAGGCTCCAATCCTGGTACTTCATTACTTTAGACCCATCTTATACTATCTCTCTTGGGTCTATCTGGCCTTCTAATCTCTTTATCCTCATTTGGACGATCTATCTGTCTTTTATTCTTATCGTAAGGATCTCTTTATTTGACCCTTTCTCATATCTTATGAGATTTGCTCATAACTCTTTGGCACTTAGGATTAATAACTTTAACTTTTATCACTCAGTTCCTGTATGTGTAAGGAGATTTTGAGTTCAGTCCCTGATAGTAATAAGGCTATCTAACATCATGGGTACTCTCTCTGTTATGAGCTAACTAACTTGTGAAGCTTCTATACCTTAACTTTTCCTTGGTATTTATCCTTCCAAAGACATACTGTACTTATGGCTCAATACTTTCTTTCTCTAGGCCAGGTCTACTACGACCCTCAGGATCTACTGTGATCAACTGTAAGCCTCTTCAGGATCTAACTGTGACCCTGGAATTCTATTCTTTGGGAGCCATACTAGGATCTAACTGCAATTCTCCAGAATCTACTGTGATTCTATTGTACTGTATTCTCATCTCTCGAAGACTTAAACCAACGGACAAAGTTACAAGGTTAATCACTTCCACATAGTTGTTAACTCAACAGGTAATTCCCCTAAAATGATCACATATGCCAGTATTATCTATCAGGACTTTACTCATTTCCTCGATCACTCAGGAACTTCTCATACCATTCTCATCTTTCATAGCTTTACTATATCCTTTACTGTAGAGAGCTACACAGGCTCTACTATGCACATATCTATCATCATCTATTCGTCTCATTAGAGGGACCTTACTCTATTTGAGTTATACTGTCCCATCTCTTGGCTTTATTTCAAAAGTAATCCTTTTCTATTGCAAGATCAATCTAGCTCTATTGCAACAATACTAACTTATGTCTTTACTGCTCTTTCTTTAGAGCTGTACCATCTTTCATACATGCTTCTCTTTTCATTTCACTTTCATCACTTATATACCTTACCCTTGAATGGATATATCCTGAGGATCGTAATCATCTATCTGTAGATTCACTATTAATCATCTTAATCTCATTGCCTATCATTGTCTGATCATATTTTCCAGATCCTAAACATTTATTTAGGAATTAGAAATAACTATTTATCTGACTTAGGCTGCCATATTACCCTCTTACTAGGGTATAAACCCAACCCTTCATTACCTTTTCTTTCATAGGGAACATGAGAGTCACTTTATCTTTAAAACTGTGGCTACCTTTTTATTAGTCTTAGTCTACTCTAGACTAGACTGTGGTTCCTCTATCTTGGGAACATCAGCGGCCTATCTTGTCTTTTAACTTTAGGTCATATGCTAGGATTATTGGGCAAGCCTAATTCTTTTGTTCAGAAAACACTAGCTGAACAAATTCTTTCATAATGTAGATTTACTCGCACAGAGGATGTACTTCTGAACATCATCTAACCTTTTACATCTCTTTACTTTATACTATATGGCTTGATCATACGTTGTACCAATCCTCTAGTTGATTAACTTCAACCAGGTTGGTACTGTTACTCTCATTGTCACTGTAACGTCTGGCAGCTTCCCTTGACCTGGGATCGTCAGCTTCTGTCTCTATTCATAGAGAAAACTGCTCCCCAGACGTTATCCTGCTTAGTCCAGCCACATCGTGCTAAGAAACACGAGACCTCAGCGATAACGGCTGACTAAGACTAGCCACTTCATTGAAGATCACCTCGTACCACTGTAAGTTATGGGGTACTATTCTATCTGTCTGGGTGTCACTATCTCTTGTTCAAATTATTCTCTAGGTAGTGAACACTATCCCCATATCTCATACTAGGGAGGAAACCTCTGTAGTTCACATCTCTAACTTGTTTTAAGGGGTTAGTCTATCTACTGTAGAGCATCACTAAGCCAGAACCTTCTGTTCCATGCTAGAATCTTATGCTCTGATACCAAATTATAACATCCTCCTTTTCATACGTCTTATGGACCAAACAGTAGCATCTGTAACCACTTCCAAGGCTTTTGAAGTCAAATTACTCAATTTGGAATTTTACTCTTAGCGAGTATTGTTCACTGTATGAATTCCAGAGGAGTAACCTAACTTCAAAAAATCATAACTAATTCTATAAAAATGGAAATGGAGTGGTTCAAAAAGCTACATAAATATAGCTTGATTCTCTTTCAGGGAAAAATGACTCATTGACCATGCCTTGACCAGGTCAATGTTGGTCAACGTTCTAAAATCACTGTTCATCCCCTGATTCCAGCATTCTGGTCCCAACTTTCATAAATCATATCTTTATGTGTAGACATCCAAATGAGACGTTCTATATATCAAATCGAAGATTAGAATGTCTACTATTTACTGGTAAAATATCATACATTTATTCAATCATTTACTATTTATAATTACTGCTCAAATGTCACTGCCTCCATCACGAGTTACTGTTCATAGTGACAATTTCCAGCAATTATACATACATGAATCACATATCAATCATGCTAAGCAATTAAAATCTCTTCATGCATCTTTATATCCTCCATCTTGAGAAGACTTGCTGTAATTGGATTGATATGGAAGGGGTGAGATTTCTGGGGAAATCTCAGTAGCAAACAGCACTAAACAATGCATGCATTAATGTGAATACTTGTGCTTGCTTGTGAAAGTGTTAATATTGTCTAATGTGCATGCTTCCATGTTACGTATGAAATACAATTGGCCAAAGTAATCATAGGAACAAAGCTTCATACATAAGCACGTGCTCAACACAATTCAACAAAGCCATAGCACATCAAGCATAACATTCAATGCATACAAGTTTAGGATTAGTTTACTACCTGACATATAGCTTTCCTTCTAGCTCTTAGCCTTTGCTCTAAGGTTCATTCTTTCCATAGGTTAGATCCTATATATAGCATAATAATATCTTCATTTATAGCTCTATTTAATTCATGCATAGCTAGGGGTAATATTCTTACACTGACATTCCCCTGGCTTCTTTCTACTTTTAGCTACTTTTATTAATAGAGATATTTCTCTATTCTAACTACTAAGAGAAATCCTATACTTTATTAGAGCAGGGACTATATAACTTTCTTACCTCATTCCTAAGCTTTGCCCAGTCCCTCAGCTCCTCGACTGCTCCTGGCTCCACCAGAACTCCTTCTTTCTTTCTCTTCCTTCCTTTCCTTCTCTCTTTCTCTCTTTTCCTCTTCTTTCTCTTCCTTTTCTTGCTAGATCCGTGGTGTGCCTTGACATGGGAGGGGAGTGACCTATTTATAGGTTAGTGGAGGTGGAATGAATGGTCTAGATTGATTCGTGATGAATGGCTCAGATTGCTTACTTCCTCAAGAAGCTTTGCCTGCATCATCACGATGACATCACCCTCCATGATGACTCACCACTCATGACATCATCTAGGACACCTCAAGGGTATATGTGGCAAAATGTGGGGCCATTGGGACACCTCACCAGCTGACTCAGCCTTTCCAGAGAGTTCCAGAGTCTTTCCCTGAATGGGCGGCTGAGATCGTGCCATGTGTCCTCTTGCTTTTTCTCCTTTTTCTATAATCATGCCATGCGTCCTTTGCTTTTCCTCTTTTACTATAATCATGCCATGTGGCACATTGTGGGCCCCATTTATGTCCTCTCATGATTCCAGATCACTTTACCCAGTTCTATCTTGGACCGGGTCACTTTACTTTATTGAAAAAGCACTAAAACATTATTTTAATGCCTCTTGGGCCAACTTTACTCTTGGGCTACGTTTTTAGGCCTTTAAATATCATCTTGGGTTTCTAACCAAGCCCAATCGCTCTGGAGGCTCGGTTCGCAAGAAACATCCTTAGTAAATTACCAAAATGTCCTTAATACCTCTTTAGTACTTCTAGGGGCACTATTGTCTTTTCATACCTTGCTAGAGTATCTCTTGACCCTGGTCAACTATCCAGATACCCTTTCTTAACTGTCTAACCTTATTCAAATGATCATAACGCCCTTCGTCTGACTCTGACTTAATGACACAACACAGTGGCATACCTTCAGTGGTATTTTTGTAATTCTTCATTTTTCTCGGTCTTTATTAGCCCTAACCCACATACTTATCTGAAAATATCATTGGGCCTATAAGGTGCCATTATGGACTCTCTGTATGATCCACTATCTTCATGGTCTCTGTATGATCCCCTGAAACCTATTTATCGGGTCTTTTAATCCACTGTAAATTCTGTAGTAAATTCTACAGAACTCCTTTTTGAGCTCTATCAGTTTCACAAATTCTTATATTAATTATAGGATTTTACTGCCATATTTCATCCGATTCTGAGGTCCAGAGAATACTGTATTAATTTTTCTTCTCTTCAGAAATTAATATAAATCTTTCAGGATCTCATATTAAAACTCTGTGTTGCATCAAACTAATCAGCATAATTCTCTATTTATTGAGACCTCTGCTCAATAGGGTCTGGTAGCATCCCTTTTATAGGCTATATACTGGGCTTCAAGGCCTAAAAATTGGGATATGACATTTCTCCTCCCCTTAAAATAAATTTCGTCCTCGAAATTTCAGGGTTAAATCTCTATTCATCATTCGATAAAGAGTTCCTCTAAGGAGAATGCCCCTTTCATTCATATTAAACTTTCTCATGTACTCCTATATTATGGAGTTTCTGTTAACAATTCAGCATACTTCTTAGGGCAATCACTTACTTATCTGAGTATCCAGCGGAATTCTCTAAATATCTGTAAAACTTCAACTCTCATTTTTGTATCATCATACTTCTCATCGTCTTTAAGAACTCATCATAATACAGAGAGAGAACTTATATCATTATTATTTCTTTCGTTGCTCTACTACTAAACAAGAGCACATAATAGCATATAGGAGTATATAGGAACACATACTCTAACATGCATAATGCCCGACCAACATGCTGCAAGACTACATATGTCATATCCCCAATTTTTTTGACTTGATGTACCTGTATAGTTTATCTGCAATGGATATAAGATTCTTGGAATAAACTGTATCACATTGTGAAAGGAAAGGGAAGGATTAATAACTAAGGAAAGAATAGGGACCAAAATGAAAATTTTAAAGTTTGAAGGTGAAAAGTGAAAGTAGAAGAAAAAGGAGGGACCTAAATGCAATTAATGAAAAGTTCAGGGCTAAAGTGCAATTATTCAAAAGTTAAGGGACCTAAATGTAAATATGGAAAAGTTGAGCCAAAACAGGCCAAAAATGCCCGGAATCATATCAGACCTAAATTTTACCAGTAGATAGACAAAAATATTCCGGTCAGTTTAACGCAATACAGAATTTTGATTTAAGGTCCCGATTAATTGATATAAATTTCTGAAGTCAGAAAGAATTATTACAGTATTTTTCAGATCTCATAATCAGATGAGACCTTATAGAAAATTCATATATTTAATATATGAATTTATAAAATTAAGAGAGTCAGAAAAGGAATCCTGTAGAAACCATACGGGGATTTTTCAGTGAAATAAAATACCCGATAAATAGGATCGGGAGAGTTGTAACGTGAATTGGGCCATAAAGGTAATACAGGCAATAAGCCCATAATCAGGCCCAAATGGAGCCATCATAAGCCCATTAAGGTGACTGGACAGTTATGTGGGTCAGAGACCAGAGCAGTCTAGGAAAAGTGTAAAATTATGAAAATGCCCCTCGATGCCCATATTGTACTAGTAGTGGATAGAGGTCATTCTGGTCACTTTAGACAGGCTAAAAACATGTCATATAGTATAAAGAGGATTATTTAGAGCCCATATACACCATGAGCCAGTATAAAGAGGGATGAAATGACGATTTTGCCCTTAGGGTTAGTACAGTACAGGAAAGGACACCAAGGGTATTTTGGTCATTTCCCAAGGGATGGATGGTAGATAAATACTCAGTATAATATTTTCAATGATATGAGAAGCCTAGACATTAATTTCTAGGATAGAATACATATCTTGCTATATTATAAAAAATTAGGAACAGAACACAGTCCGGTTGTGAAACTGCACTGATCGGTACCGGATTGAACTGAATTTCTCCAAAAGGTTCCTTGCATGGGCAGCACGCCACCTAACCCTCTTAGGTGTCCCATGAGCTGTCCCACATGATGTAATAATTATTCTTTTTAGAAAAAGTAAAATCCAAGATTAAATGTGAGCCTTTAGATCAAATAGTAACCAAATCAATCTTGGCCGTCCATTTCAACCCAAATTTCTCTATAAATACCCCCTATTCAGAACACTTCGGCATGCATGGTGAACCATAGGGAAACTCTTGCAAAATTTCCATTCAACCAAGAAAGAAGCAACCAAAGTGAAGTAACAAGCAAGGTAATCATCTCCCTTGATCTTGAGCTTTGTTCTAGCAAGTTAGCTCATGGTTTTAAGGGGTTTTCATGATATATTTCCCTTATGGCTTCTGCTGGAAGTGCTTCTCATATGTGGTTAAAATATGAGTTTTATGTTATGGATAGTTTAGACAAGCTTAAACAAGCTAGAATCAAGTGGTATAAGCTTGTGAATTCAAGTATGTTTGGATTTAGGGTTTTATGTTCTTGCTGGTACTGTACGTGGTACTGTTCATATGATGGAATTTCATGATTTTTATGCTTCCAATGAGTTTAAAATGGAAAATTGTGTGGGGATAAAGTAGGAGAACAAGTATTGGAAGCATTGGAATCAAAATGAGAATTTTTGGAAAACAAGAGCATGCATTTCGGTTTGGCACTGTAGCAATTGGTATGTTTTGATTTTGGAAATTCTGATTTCATATTTGGATTCTACATGAAAAATTATGTGGAAATGAACCATGAGAATTTATTTTGGAAAGGTGGAAGTAGGAAACATAAATTAGAGAAAGAAAGGGAGCTAGTGAAAACCTAGTCTTGGATTTGGTTTCAAGTTGAGTTGTAACTTGATATTATGTTGTAATGGCTAGGTTTTGACATTTGTGAAGGAAGGAAAGCACTTCAAGAAGGTCTTGACCAAGATAGCTAAGAGGTAGCAAGGATACCTAACTATAACTCATGTTTGTTTAATTGTTTTGCTTGCTTGTTGATTATGGTGTTTGGTTGAGCTTGAGCTTATGTCATCATGTTATGATGAAGTATGAATGATTGCAACTCCTTGCAAGTTATGTCATGACAATATGCATGTTAGAGTTTGCTTATGTACCATTATGAAGTAGCTCCCATCTCATGATAACATGTTAAGCATACAATTATCCATGCATGATATTATAGTTTGTGTAACTTGCTATTGGGATTTCCATGAAATCTCATTCCTTCCACATGCATAACTATGTTTTAGGTGCTGGATCTTTTCAAGGGAGGAGAGTAAATGTTGATGAATAAGTTTGTATAATAAGCTACATGACTTACATGACACTATGGGATGATATGCTAGTATGCATGGTGTATGTTTCTCTAGTCCTGTTTTGAGGCCATGGTAATTTGACAATGTTTTTGGCATAGAAATCAACGAGTTTTAATCTGAAACTTGGCCTGCTTAAATTTAAGACACAGAGCTTTAAATGAACACCAAGAACGCCTCATTTGGATAAGTATCTGAATTGTTATGATTTTCCAAAGTTGGAAGTAAGATCTGGAATTGAGTAAAACGAGTGCTGAGAGGCAGTGACGGTTATACAAAGATTTCATATACCAAATGAACGCGTTTTTCTACAAAATTTTATGAGCTTAAAGATAACGTCTAAAGATTCAAATCCATTGGTAACACACTTCATTTGGATAAGTAACCAAAGAGAAATGAATTTTTGAAGTTAAGCAATGAAACTGGAACTTCCAGATTTTACCAAATGAACAGTGATTTTCAACGATTAAACTGATTTTATTGGGACAAGAAAACCTTAGTTTCATATTTTTCCCTCAAAGATATGTGAAAGATATTTCATTAGAAATTGGAACCATATTATTTTGATTTTTTTACAATTAATTATGAATTTTCAAAATAGAGTACATGTTCTACAATTACCAAATAAACAGTAACAGCGAATAGTACCCAAAAGCAAATCTTTTGGAAATGGATATTTTCAAAGCAAATGATCATGTAATTGGTTCCAATCACTTCTAATGGAGTATAATTGAGGTTAAAAGTAAGGATGTGACATTTTGGTATCAGAGAAAAGGATTCTGGCTTAGGAAATGCTCTGATTACATTATTTATAGACTGATACATAAGTGAACATCTGCATAATTGACCTTAAGTTAATTATTGCAGGATACCAATGACTGAGTCTAGAACATCAGAGACTACAGTGAACCAGGGGGACCCTAGACCCACAGTCTATAGTTCTAATAGATCAGGGTGGAACTTAGAAGAGATAGATGCTTTCATACATGATCTCGAGTTTGGTCTTCCCCCAGTGATCAATATCCGGGATTCCAGTAGTGAATCAGAATTGGGCAGGTTAGATAATTCTTCTGTGGGATCAAATGAGATGGATGAGGATGATGATAAAGAAGAGGAAATATCAGATGAGGATATACAATCAGAAGAGGATGAACTTGAGGAACCTAACCCAGCCCCACCTATGAATATTGATGCGGGTCAGATAGATGATATAGAGATGATAGACCCTCAAGAAGAACAATCTGATGTGGGTTACTCTTATATTAGGAATGCAACATACCCTATGCCTAGGCAGGCGGATGAGGTAGATGTTCCTGGACCGAGTCAGGTACCTAAACCAGTTGATGTACCTGGACCCAGCCATACAGCTAATGTGCCTGAACCTAGTCATGTAGCTGATATACCTGGACCTAGTCAGAGACCAGACCTTACAGATATTCTAGGTCCAAGTGGAACCAAGAAGTTAATGGTACAGATATATCTGGGTAACCATAAGATAATTGAGTTAACCCCTGGGGAGGATATGGAAGAACATTTTAGGAAAGCTGTGGAACTCACAAAATAGCTATATGAGATAGGAAGAATGCTGATTAAAGGTGTTGATCAAGACTATAGAGTTTATAAAGACTTCATAGCAAGGGTAAGAGAGGCTTATCAAGCATATGATCCAGATACTCTTACCCTAGAAGGTTGGGTTGATACCATGGATGATATTTTACCTCTTACAGTAACATGGAGAGAAGGGTTATATCAGTACTTTGAAGAGGAACCCTTTGAGGATATCCATGATTGGATCTACATGGTAGGGGAATTTATTATGATCCATTATGAGAAAACATAGTGTAATAGCTGTATGGATTAATGTTGATGTAATCTATGTGCTTTTGACTAGTAATGACATAATACATGTATGTGTGTCTGTTATGAAGAGTTTATGTAATGATGTTAAACCTGTTGTATGCTATGTTTTGAATGAAATATAAAGTATGTTAATTATAATATTCCTTTCCTATTTCCTATTACGATAGTAAAACAAAATGGTAAGAACCAGAAGAGCTGGTGCTTTGGGTGAATCCCAAAACACCGGAGATATTAATCAGCTAATTCTAGAACGGCTGGAGCAGCAGCAGAAGTTGATAGAGGAAGTAAAAGCTGCTCAAGCAAGGAGTGAGCAGGAAAGGGATGCTGCTATAGCAGCAGCTGTAGCTGAAGCAGTGGAGAACCTCAGACACCCAGAGTCTGCAGGTACAGTTAATACAGAACCAGAGATGGTTCAACAGACAACAGAACTATCGAGACAGACAGGACAAACAGTAGATCCTACTGGTATTCAACAATGGATGACTAAATTCTGTAAGCATAGTCCTCCGACGTTCGAGGGAACGTTCGATATACAGAAAGTGGAAGATTGGATCAGCAGACTGGAGAAGATCTTCAAGGTACTGGGTTGTCCATCTGAGAGTAAAGCACAGATGGCAATCTACCAGTTAGAAAGGAATACAGACAGATGGTGAAAGAACACAGAGTTAGTATTGCATGCCAGACACATTCCTATCACATGGGAAGTGTTCCTTGAACAGTTTTATGAGAAGTATTTTCCCCAGTCAGTACGAGATGAACGAGAAGCAGAATTCCTTGTGCTGAGACAAGGAGAAAAAGAATCATTTGACGAATACTTGGCAAAGTTCATCCGTCTTTCCCAGTATTCCACTTACCTGCGACAGGTGGATGATGAACGATGGATGACGGAGAGGATGATCAGGGATTAAATACTACTCTGAAGGATAAGATGACCCCCAACAATATCATCAGTTCAATAAAGTAGTAGAGGCCTGTAGAATTATTGAGAATAGCCTGAATCACTGGATGCTAATGAAACCGGTGAGCAGAGAGATAGCTACTCCTGAGAGACCTAACCAGAATAGAAATATAGCCAGTGGCAGTGGCTATAACAAGAAAAGGAAAAGGCAGTGGCAGTAGAACCAAAAACCTAGCAGAGGGAATTACAGGGGAAACACAAATAATAGAGATCAGAGGTCTAGAGTATGTGATAAATGCGAGAAGAACCATGGAGACAGACCATGCTTGATGGGGCAGAATGTCTGTTACACATGTGGCCAGCCTGGACATTTTTCCAAAAATTGTCCCCAAGCAGTTAATGATCAAAGGCCACGCACTCAAGGGTGAGTGTTTGCAATGACAAGGGAAGAGGCACAGAGATCACCCGAGATGATCCAAGGTATAATCTATCTCAATAATCATGTTATGATTGCTATGTTTGATTCGGGTGCAAGTTATTCCTTTGTTTCTTATGAATGTGCTAAATGTTTGGGCCTTACAATTAGCAAGCTACATTATGCCATATGTGTCACAACCCCTACAAATGCTAAAGTAGTTACATCAGATGTCTGCCTAAATAGTGTCATTTGATATGAATGTTGTTGCACTACTCTTGACCTAATATGCATGCCATTCCATGAAATTGATGTCATAATTGGATTGAATTGGTTGTCTGCCAATAATGTAATGCTGGATTGTAAGAACAAAACTCTAGTTCTTTGTCCACAAGCCCCAAATGTGAATCCAGAAGTGAAACTGAATTTCCTGACAAAGGCTCAAGCGGATAGATGTTTATGAAAAGGATGTCAGGGATATATGGTCTTCTTTTCTGTTCAAGCAGAAGTGGAAGAGGGAATTGAAGCAATTCCAATGGTCAAAGAATTTCCTGAAGTCTTTCCAAAGGAGATTCAGGGATTGCCTCTAGAACGAGAAGTGGAGTTTACAATTGACATCGTACCTGGAGCTGGACCAGTATCTAAAGCCCCATATCGTATGGCTCCCAATGAGATGATTGAACTTAAGAAGTAGATAGAGGAGCTATTAGAGAACGGTTTCATCTGACCTAGTGTTTCTCCATGGGGTGCTCCAGTGTTATTCGTCAAGAAGAAGGATGGCAGTCTCAGATTGTGCATTGACTATCGGGAGTTGAATAAGATTACTGTTAATAATAAGTACCCTCTTCCCCGAATTGATGATTTGCTAGACTAGTTGGTTGGAGCAAACTTATTCTCTAAGATTGATCTGAGATCAGGTTATCACCAACTCAGAATCAAAGCAGATGATATTTCAGAGACTGCATTTAGGACTCGATATGGTCATTTTGAATTTCTAGTGATGCCCTTTGGTCTGACGAATGCACCTGCAATTTTCATGGATTACATGAACAGAATCTTCAGGCCTTATCTAGATCAGTTTGTGGTAGTCTTCATTGATGATATCTTAGTATACTCCAAATCGGCTGCAGAGCATGAAGAGCATTTGAGGATTGTTTTTAGTACTCTTAAAGAGAAACGACTTTATGCTAAGCTTAGTAAATGTGAGTTTTGGCTGCAAGAAGTCAAATTTCTCAGTCATGTCATATCCCATGAAGGGGTAGCTGTAGATTCTAGCAAAGTTGAAGCAGTGCTAAGCTGGGAACAACCAAGGATAGTGACGGAGATCAGAAGTTTTCTGGGCTTAGCAGGGTATTATAGAAGATTTATTAAGGACTTTTCTCGAATTGCTCTACCGTTAACCAAGCTGACAAGAAAGAATCAGCAGTTCAAGTGGGATGAGAAGTGTGAGGCCAATTTTCATGAACTAAAGTAGAGATTAACCACGACTCCTGTGCTGATTATTCCAGACCCAACTCAAACTTATGTAGTCTACACTGATGCTAGCAAGTAGGGTTGGGATGTGTGTTGATGTAGCAAGGACGAGTGGTAGCCTATGCTTCTCGACAGTTAAAGCCACATGAAGAGAATTATCCCACGCATGATCTGGAGTTGCAGCGGTAGTTTATGCTCTCAAGATATGGAGGCACTACTTGTATGGAGCTACTATAGAACTGTACTATGATCATAAAAGCCTGAAGTATCTGCAGGATCAGAAAGAATTAAACATGAGGCAACGGAGATGGATGGAATTTCTGAAGGATTATGATTTCCAGATCAAATACCATCTAGGAAAAGCTAATGTAGTGGCCGATGCCTTGAGCAGAAAGGTGGTGCAGGTTGCTAGTCTTATGATCAAAGAGCTAAAACTGATGAAGATGTTCGAGATTGGAGTCCTTTGTATCAAATGCAGACAGCAGAAAGTTCTTATAAAGAAACGCAGATTAAAGCTTTCATAGAGGATGAGATAAAAGAAGCTCAAGAGCAAGATAGGCTCGCTAAGATTTTTAAAGGTAAGCTGGAAAGAGGGGAAACTAAAAATTTTGATATGTCCCAAGATTGGGTACTACGATTTAAGGGACGACCATATATTCCCAATGCAATGGGATTGAGAGAAAAGATCTTAGAAGAGGCACATAAAAGCAAGTATACAGTACATCCAGGTATGACCAAGATGTACCATGATGTTAAAGGTTTATTTTGGTGGCCTGGATTGAAGAAAGATGTTGTAGATTATATGTCCAAATGCTTGACATATCAAAAGGTGAAAGTTGAGCACCAGAAGCCAGCAGGGAAATTACAACCATTAGAGATACCTGAGTGGAAATGGGACAGCATTGCCATGGATTTTGTTGAAGGATTACCCATGACTCCTACTAAGCATGATGCTATATGGGTGGTAATTAACCGATTAACAAAGTCAGCTCATTTCCTGGCAATCAATAAAAAGGATTCTCTAGAGAAGCTGGCGAAACTCTATATAAAAGAGATTATTAGACTACATGGTATTCCTAGTAGTATCATTTCTGACAGAGATCCTCAGTTTACATCAAACTTTTGGCGTGCTTTACATAAAGAAATGAACACTACTCTCAGATTTAGTACAACCTACCATCCGTAGACAGATGGTCAATCTGAGAGAACGATCCAGACGCTCGAGGATATGTTGAGAGCTTGTGTCTTGGATTTCAAAGGAAGTTGGGATGTCCATCTGCCGTTAATAGAGTTTGCCTATAACAATAATTATCAAGCTAGCATTCAGATGGCTCCATTTGAAGCGCTGTATGGACGAAAGTGTAGATCTCCCTTATGCTGGGTAGAGTTGAGTGAAAGGAGGATGTTTGGTCCTGATATAGTAGACCAGACAGCAGTACAGATTAATAAGATCAGAAAAAGGTTATTAACAGCTCAAAGCAGACAGAAGAGTTATGCGGATGTTAGAAGGAAGCCGTTGGAGTTTAAAGAAGGAGAGCATGTATTCCTTAAGTTGACTCCAACGACAGGAGCTGGACGATCGATCAAAGTGAAGAAGCTACACCCTAGATACTTTGGGCCATTTCAGATCCTCTCAAGAGTAGGATCAGTGGCTTACAAATTAGCTCTTCCTCCACATCTCAGCAAGATTCATGATGTGTTCCATGTTTCCCAATTAAAGAAGTATGTTTCAGATCCATCACATGTGATTGAGCAGGATGATATTGCATTGCGAGATGACCTGACTTATGAAGTTGGACCAGTACAGATAGTAGATAGAAAGGTCAAGCAGTTGTGAAATAAGCAGATCCCTCTAGTTAAGGTGGTCTGGAAGGGATTAACAGAGAATGAAGCTACCTGGGAAGCAGAGGAAAGGATGAGAGAGATATACCCTGAACTATTTCCTTAATGTATATGTAATGTAAATTTCGAGGACGAAATTTATTTTAAGGGGGAGAGAAATATCATATCCCCAATTTTTTTGACCTGATGTACCTGTATAGTTTATCTGCAATAGATATAAGATTCTTGGAATAAACTGTATCAGATTGTGAAAGGAAAGGGAAGGATTAATAACTAAGAAAAGAATAGGGACCAAAATGAAAACTTTAAAGTTTGAAGGTGAAAAGTGAAAGTAGAAGAAAAAGGAGGGACCTAAATGCAATTAATGAAAAGTTCAGGGACTAAAGTGCAATTATTCAAAAGTTAAGGGACCTAAATGTAAATATGGAAAAGTTGAGCCAAAACAGGCCAAAAATGCCCAGAATCAGATCAGACTCAAATTTTACCAGTAGATAGATAAAAATATTCTGGTCAGTTTAACGCAACACAGAATTTTAATTTGAGGTCCCGATTAATTGATATAAATTTCTAAAGTCAGAAGGAATTATTACAGTATTTTTGAGATCTCATAATCAGATGAGACCTTATAGAAAATTCATATATTTAATATATGAATTTATAAAATTAAGAGAGTCAGAAAAGGAATCCTGTAGAAACCATACGAGGATTTTTCAGTGAAATAAAATACCCGATAAATAGGATCGGGAGAGTTGTAACGTGAATTGGGCCATAAAGGTAATACAGGCAATAAGCCCATAATAAGGCCCAAATGGCGCCATCATAAGCCCATTAAGGTGACTGGATAATTATGTGGGTCAGAGACCAGAGCAGTCCAGGAAAAGTGTAAAATTATGAAAATGCCCCTGGATGCCCATATTGTACTAGTAGTGGATAGAGGTCATTCTAGTCACTTTAGATAGGCTAAAAACATGTCATATAGTATAAAGAGGATTATTTAGAGCCCATATACACCATGAGCCAGTATAAAGAGGGGTGAAATGACGATTTTGCCCTTAGGGTTAGTACAGTGCAGGAAAGGACACCAAGGGTATTTTGGTCATTTCCCGAAGGATGGATGGCAGATAAATACTCAGTATAATATTTTCAATGATATGAGAAGCCTAGACATTAATTTCTAGGATAGAATACATATCTTGGTATATTATAAAAAATTAGGAACATAACACAGTCCGGTTGTGAAACTGCACTGATCAGTACCTGATTGGATTGGAATTTTTCCAGAAGGTTCCTTGCATGGGCAGCACGCCACCTAACCCTCTTAGGTGTCCCATGAGCTGTCCCACATGATGTAATAATTATTCTTTTTAGAAAAAATAAAATCCAAGATTAAATGTGAGCCTTTAGATCAAATAGTAACCAAATCAATCTTGGCCATCCATTTCAACCCAAATTTCTCTATAAATACCCCCCTATTCAGAACACTTCGGCATGCATGGTGAACCATAGGGAAACTCTTGCAAAATTTCCATTCAACCAAGAAAGAAGCAACCAAAGTGAAGTAACAAGCAAGGTAATCATCTCCCTCGATCTTGAGCTTTGTTCTAGCAAGTTAGCTCATGGTTTTAAGGGGTTTTCATGATATATTTCCCTTATGGCTGCTGCTGGAAGTGCTGCTCATATGTGGTTAAAATATGAGTTTTATGTTATCGATAGTTTAGACAAGCTTAAAACAAGCTAGAATCAAGTGGTATAAGCTTGTGAATTCAAGTATGTTTGGATTTAGGGTTTTATGTTCTTGCTGGTACTGTACGTGGTACTGTTCATATGATGGAATTTCATGATTTTTATGCTTCCAATGAGTTTAAAATGGAAAATTGTGTGGGGATAAAGTAGGAGAACAAGTATTGGAAGCATTGGAATCAAAATGAGAATTTTTGTAAAACAAGAGCATGCATTTCGGTTTGGCACTGTAGCAATTGGTATGTTTTGATTTTGGAAATTCTGATTTCATATTTGGATTCTACATGAAAAATTATGTGGAAATGAACCATGAGAATTTATTTTGGAAAGGTGGAAGTAGGAAACATAAATTAGAGAAAGAAAGGGAGCTAGTGAAAACCTAGTCTTGGATTTGGTTTTAAGTTGAGTTGTAACTTGATATTATGTTGTAATGGCTAGGTTTTGACATTTGTGAAGGAAGGAAAGCACTTCAAGAAGGTCTTGACCAAGATAGCTAAGAGGTAGCAAGGATACCTAACTATAACTCATGTTTGTTTAATTGTTTTGCTTGCTTGTTGATTATGGTGTTTGGTTGAGCTTGAGCTTATGTCATCATGTTATGATGAAGTATGAATGATTGCAACTCCTTGCAAGTTATGTCATGACAATATGCATGTTAGAGTTTGCTTATGTACCATTATGAAGTAGCTCCCATCTCATGATAACATGTTAAGCATACAATTATCCATGCATGATATTATAGTTTGTGTAACTTGCTATTGGGATTTCCATGAAATCTCATTCCTTCCACATGCATAACTATGTTTTAGGTGCTGGATCTTTTCAAGGGAGGAGATTAAATGTTGATGAATAAGTTTGTATAATAAGCTACATGACTCACATGACACTATGGGATGATATGCTAGTATGCATGGTGTATGTTTCTCTAGTCCTGTTTTAAGGTCGTGGTGATTTGACAATGTTTTTGGCATCTAAATCAACGAGTTTTAATCTGAAACTTTGCCTGCTTAAATTTAAGACACAGAGATTTAAATGAACACCAAGAACGCCTCATTTGGATAAGTATCTGAATTGTTATGATTTTCCAAAGTTGGAAGTAAGATCTGGAATTGAGTAAAACGAGTGCTGAGAGGCAGTGACGGTTACACAAAGATTTGATATACCAAATGAATGCGTTTTTCTACGAAATTTTATGAGCTTAAAGATAACGTCTAAAGCTTCAAATCCATAGGTAACACAGTTTATTTGGATAAGTAACCAAAGAGAAATGAATTTTTGAAGTTAAGTAAAGAAACTGGAACTTCCAGATTTTACCAAATGAACAGTGATTTTCAACGATTAAACTGATTTTATTGGGACACGAAAACCTCAGTTTCATATTTTTCCCTCAAAGATATGTGAAAGATATTTCATTAGAAATTGGAACCATATTATTTTGATTTTTTTACAATTAATTATGAATTTTCAAAGTAGAGTACATGTTCTAGAATTACTAAATGAACAGTAACAGTGAACAGTACCCAAAAGCAAATCTTTTGGAAATGGATATTTTCAAAGCAAATGATCATGTAATTGGTTCCAATCACTTCTAATGAAGTATAATTGAGGTTAAAAGTAAGGATGTGACAACATACCTGTTCATGAATGCAAAGCGCTCACAGCAGAGCTCAAGCATTCCTTCTCTTAATATGCACAGCTCTAACACTCGGAGCTTGCACTGCTGTAACATTCGGAGCTTTAGCATATTTCACAAACATAACATGACATAAAATAACATAATACCTGGAACTTTATGCAAGGAGTGAAAGCTCTCATTTGCTCCTTCATCTGTAACTCATCTTTCAAATATCTTATCCCTTTCAAAAATAGAGCCTCTCAATCTGTTATAGGGCTAGCTATAAAGCCACTTTATAGTGTACTTCTTAATACATATTTCTCATAACGTATCTCATTACGTACTTTTCATAGCATATCTCATCACATATCATCTATGCTGTATCATAGCATATCTGGCCACATTTGGCGATATCATAGTCTATCTGGCCTTATCATAAAACATTCTCTTAAAATATTGCTAGCCTTTACAAATATTTCCTTTCAAATCCATTTCATTTGGACTTGACATAAGGGTTCTATTCTCTTTCTGTTCATAACCCTTTCTAACTTTTCATAGCTCTTTCTATCATTTTACATAACTCTGTGTACATATATGCCAACTTCTTATGGCCTTCATACCTCTTTCATTACTTCCCAGGGGGTCACCCATCATTGGGCTACTCTTGCCTGAGCACGCTTAACTGAAATATGCAGATAAAAATCTGAAGCACTGGTGCTTACAGGCTCCAATCCTGGTACTTCATTACTTTAGACCCATCTTATACTATCTCTCTTGGGTCTATCTAGCCTTCTAATCTCTTTATCCTTATTTGGAGGATCTATCTGTCTTTTATTCTTATCGTAAGGATCTCTTTATTTGACCCTTTCTCATATCTTATGAGATTTGCTCATAACTCTTTTGCACTTAGGATTAATAACTTTAACTTTTATCACTCAGTTCCTGTATGTGTAAGGAGATTTTGAGTTTAGTCCCTGATAGTAATAAGGCTATCTAACATCATGGGTACTCTCTCTGTTATGAGCTAACTAACTTGTGAAGCTTCTGTACCTTAACTTTTCCTTGGTATTCATCCTTCAAAAGACATACTGTACTTATGGCTCAATACTTTCTTTCTCTAGGCCAGGTCTACTGCGACCCTCAGGATATACTGTGATCAACCATAAGCCTCTACAGGATCTAACTGTGACCCTGGAATTCTATTCTTTGGGAGCCATACTAGGATCTAACTGCAATCCTCCAGAATCTACTGCGATTCTATTGTACTGTATTCTCATCTCTCGAAGACTTAAACCAACGGACAAAGTTACAAGGCTAATCACTTCCACATAGTTGTTAACTCAACAGGTAATTCCCCTAAAATGATCACATAGGCCAGTATTATCTATCAGGACTTTACTCATTTCCTCGATCACTCAGAAACTTCTCATACCATTCTCATCTTTCATAGCTTTACTATATCCTTTACTGTAGAGAGCTACACAGGCTCTACTATGCACATATCTATCATCATCTATTCGTCTCATTAGAGCGACCTTACTCTATCTGAGTTATACTGTCCCATCTCTTGGCTTTATTTCAAAAGCAATCCTTTTCTATTGTAAGAGCAATCTAGCTTTATTGCAACAATACTAACTTATGTCTTTACTGCTCTTTCTTTAGAGCTGTACCATCTTTCATACATGCTTCTCTTTTCATTTCACTTTCATCACTTATATACCTTACCCTTGAAGGGATATATCCTGAGTATCGTAATCATCTATCTGTAGATTCACTATTAATCATCTTAATCTCATTGCCTATCATTGTCTGATCATATTGTCCATATCCTAAACATTTATTTAGGAATCAGAAATAACTATTTATCTGACTTAGGCTGCCATATTACCCTCTTACTAGGGTATAAACCCAACCCTTCATTACCTTTTCTTTCATAGGGAACATGAGAGTCACTTTATCTTTAAAACTGTGGCTACCTTTTTATTAGTCTTAGTCTACTCTAGACTAGACTGTGGTTCCTCTATCTTGGGAACATCAGCGGCCTATCTTATCTTTTAACTTTAGGTCATATGCTAGGATTATTGGGCAAGCCTAATTCTTTTGTTCAGAAAACACTAGCTGAACAAATTCTTTCATAATGTAGATTTACTCGCACAGAGGATGTACTTCTGAACATCATCTAACCTTTTACATCTCTTTACTTTATACTATCTGGCTTGATCATACGTTGTACCAATCCTCTAGTTAATTAACTTCAACCAGGTTGGTACCGTTACTCTCATTGTCACTGTAACGTCTGGCAGCTTCCCTTGACCTGGGATCAGTCAGCTTCTGTCTCTATTCATAGAGAAAAATGCTCCCCAGATGTTATCCTGTTTAGTCCAGCCACATCGTGCTAAGAAACACGAGACCTCGGCGGTAACGGCTGACTAAGACCAGCCACTTCATTGAAGATCACCTCGTACCGCTGTAAGTTATGGGGTACTATTCTATCTATCTGGGTGTCACTATCTCTTGTTCAAATTATTCTCTAGGTAGTGAACACTATCCCCATATCTCATACTAGGGAGGAAACCTCTATAGTTCACATCTCTAACTTGTTTTAAGGGATTAGTCTATCTACTCCAGAGCATCACTGAGCCAGAACCTTCTGTTCCATGCTAGAATCTTATGCTCTGATACTAAATTATAACATCCTCCTTTTCATACATCTTAGGGACCAAACAGTAGCATCTGGAACCACTTCCAAGGTTTTTGAAGTCAAATTACTCAATCTGGAATTTTACTCTTAGCGAGTATTGTTCACTGTAGGAATTCTAGAGGAGTGACCTAACTTCAAAAACTCATAACTAATTCTATTAAAATTGGAATGGAGTGGTTCAAAAAGCTACACAAATATAGCTTGATTATCTTTTAGGTAAAAATGACTCATTGACCATGCCTTGACCAGGTCAACGTTCTAAAATCAATGTTCATCCAACGTCCTGTCCCTGATTCCAGCATTCTGGTCCCAACTTTGATAAATCATATCTTTATGTGTAGACATCCAAATGTGACATTCTATATATCATATCGAAGATTCGAATGTCTAATATTTACTGGTAAAATATCATACATTTATTTAATCATTTACTATTTATAATTACAGCTCAAATGTCACTGCCTCCATCACGAGTTACTGTTCATAACTACAATTTCCAGCAATTATACATACATGAATCACATATCAATCATGCTAAGTAATTAACATCTCTTCATGCATCTTTCTCTCCTCCATCTTGAGAATACTTGCTATACTTGGATTGATATGGAAGGGGTGAGATTTCTGGGGAAATCTCAGTAGCAAACAGCATTAAACAATGCATGCATTAATGTGAATACCTGTGCTTGCTTGTGAAAGTGTTAATATTGTCTAATGTGCATGCTTCCATGTTACATATGAAATACAATTGGCCAAAGTAATTATAGGAACAGAGCTTCATACATAAGCACGTGCTCAACACAATTCAACAAAGCCATAGCACATCAAGCATAACATTCAATGCATACAAGTTTAGGATTAGTTTACTACCTGACATATAGCTTTCCTTCTAGCTCTTAGCCTTTGCTCTAAGGTTCATTCTTTCCATAGGTTAGAGCCTATATATAGCATAATAATATCTTCATTATTATTCTATCAGTATAACTCTATTTAATTCATGCATAGCTAGGGGTAATATTCTTACACTGACATTCCCCTGGCTTCTTTCTACTTTTAGCTACTTTTATTAATAGAGATATTTCTCTATTCTAACTACTAAGAGAAATCCTATACTTTATTAGAGCAGGGACTAGATAACTTTCTTACCTCATTCCTAAGCTTTGCCCAGTCCCTCGGCTCCTCAAACTGCTCTTGGCTCCACCAGAACTCCTTCCTTCTTTCTCTTCCTTCCTTTCCTTCTCTCTTTCTCTCTTTTCCTTTTCTTTCTCTTCCGTTTCTTGCTAGATCCGTGGTGTGCCTTGACATGGGAGGGGAGTGACCTATTTATAGGTGAGTGGAGGTGGAATGAATGGTCTAGATTGATTCGTGATGAATGGCTCAGATTGCTTGCTTCCTCAAGAAGCTTTGCCTGCATCATCACGATGACATCACCCTTCATGATGACTCACCACTCATGACATCATCTAGGACACCTCAAGGGTATATGTGGCAAAATGTAGGGCCATTGGGACACCTCACCAGCTGACTCAGCCTTTCCAGAGAGTTCCAGAGTCTTTCCCTGAATGGACGGCCGAGATCGTGCCATGTGTCCTCTTGCTTTTTCTCCTTTTTCTATAATCATGCCATGTGTCCTTTGCTTTTCCTCTTTTACTATAATCATGCCATGTGGCACATTGTGGGCCCCATTTATGTCCTCTCATGATTCCAGATCACTTTACCTAGTTCTATCTTGGACCGGGTCACTTTACTTTATTGAAGAAGCACTAAAATATTATTTTAATGCCTCTTGGGCCCACTTTACTCTTAGGCTACGTTTTTAGGCCTTTAAATATCATCTTGGGTTTCTAACCAAGCCCAAGCACTCTGGAGGCTTAGTTCCCAAGAAACATCCTTAGTAAATTACCAAAATGCCCTTAATACCTCTTTAGTACTTCTAGAGGCACTATTGTCTTTTCATACCTTACTAGAGTATCTCTGGACCCTGGTCAACTATCCAGATACCTTTTCTTAACTGTCTAACCTTAGTCAAACTATCATAACGCCCTTCGTCTGACTCTGACTTAATGACACAACACAGTGGCATACCTTCAGTGGTATTTTCGTAATTCTTCATTTTTCTCGGTCTTTATTAGCCCTAACCCACATACTTATATGAAAATATCATTGGGCCTATAAGGTGCCATTATGGACCCTCTGTATGATCCACTATCTTCATGGGCTCAATTCCCGAGAAATTCCCCTGAAACCTATTTATCGGGTCTTTTAATCCACTGTAAATTCTGTAGTAAATTCTACAGAACTCCTTTTTGAGCTCAGTCAGTTTCACAAATTCTTATATTAATTATAGGATTTTACTGCCATATTTCATCCGATTCTGAGGTCCAGAGAATACTGTATTAATTTTTCTTCTCTTCAGAAATTAATATAAATCTTTCGGGACCTCATATTAAAACTCTGTGTTGCATCAAACTAATCAGTATAATTCTCTATTTATTGAGACCTCTGCTCAATAGGGTCTGGTAGCATCCCTTTTATAGGCTATATACTGGGCTTCAAGGCCTAAAAATTGGGATATGACATTTCTCCTCCCCTTAAAATAAATTTCGTCCTCGAAATTTCAGGGTTAAATCTCTATTCATCATTCGATGAAGAGTTCCTCTAAGGAGAATGCCCCTTTCATTCATATTAAACTTTCTCATGTACTCCTATATTATGGAGTTTCTGTCAACAATTCAGCATACTTCTTAGGGCAATCACTTACTTATTTGAGTATCCAACAGAATTCCCTAAATATCCGTAAAACTTCAACTCTCATTTTTGTATCATTATACTTCTCATCGTCTTTAAGAACTCATCATAATACAGAGAGAGGACTTATATCATTATTCTTTCTTTCGTTGCTCTACTCCTAAACAGGAGCACATAATAGCATATAGGAGTATATAGGAACACATACTCTAACATGCATAATGCCCGACCAGCATGCTGCAGGACTACATACCTGCTCATGAATGCAAAGCGCTCACAGCGGAGCTCAAGCATTCCTTCTTTTAATATGCACAGCTCTAACACTCGGAGCTTGCACTGCTCTAACATTCGGAGCTTTAGCATATTTCACAAACATAACATGACATAAAATAACATAATGCCTGGCACTTTATGCAAGGAGTGAAAGCTCTCATTTGCTCCTTCATCTGTAACTCATCTTTCAAACATCTTATCCCTTTCAAAAATAGAGCCTCTCAATCTGTTATAGGGCTAGCTATAAAGCCACTTTATAGTGTATTTCTTAATACATATTTCTCATAACGTATCTCATTACGTACTTTTCATAGCATATCTCATCACATATCATTTATGCTGTATCATAGCATATCTGGCCACATTTGGCGATATCATAGTCTATCTGGCCTTATCATAAAACATTCTCTTAAAATATTGCTAGCCTTTACAAATATTTCCTTTCAAATCCATTTCATTTGGACTTGACAAAAGAGTTCTATTCTCTTTCTGTTCATAACCCTTTCTAACTTTTCATAGCTCTTTCTATCATTTTACATAACTCTGTGTACATATATGCCAACTTCTTGTGGCATTCATACCTCTTTCATTACTTCCCAGGGGGTCACCCATCATTGGGCTACTCTTGCCTGAGCACGCTTAACTAAAATGTGCAGATAAAAATCTGAAGCACTGGTGCTTACAGGCTCCAATCCTGGTACTTTATTACTTTAGACCCATCTTATACTATCTCTCTTAGGTCTATCTGGCCTTCTAATCTCTTTATCCTCATTTGGAGGATCTATCTGTCTTTTATTCTTATCGTAAGGATCTCTTTATTTGACCCTTTCTCATATCTTATGAGATTTGCTCATAACTCTTTGGCACTTAGGATTAATAACTTTAACTTTTATCACTCAGTTCCTGTATGTGTAAGGAGATTTTGAGTTCAGTCCCTGATAGTAATAAGGCTATCTAACATCATGGGTACTCTCTCTGTTATGAGCTAACTAACTTGTGAAGCTTCTGTACCTTAACTTTTCCTTGGTATTCATCCTTCCAAAGACATACTGTACTTATGGCTCAATACTTTCTTTCTCTAGGCCAGGTCTACTGCGACCCTCAGGATCTTCTGTGATCAACCGTAAGCCTCTTCAGGATCTAACTGTGACCCTGGAATTCTATTCTTTGGGAGCCATACTAGGATCTAACTGCAATCCTCCAGAATCTACTGCGATTCTGTTGTACTGTATTCTCATCTCTCGAAGACTTAAACCAACGGACAAAGTTACAAGGTTAATCACTTCCACATAGTTGTTAACTCAACAGGTAATTCCCCTAAAATGATCACATAGGCCAGCATTATCTATCAGGACTTTACTCATTTCCTCGATCACTCAGGAACTTCTCATACCATTCTCATCTTTCATAGCTTTACTATATCCTTTACTGTAGAGAGCTACACAGGCTCTACTATGCACATATCTATCATCATCTATTCGTCTCATTAGAGGGACCTTACTCTAACTGAGTTATACTGTCCTATCTCTTGGCTTTATTTCAAAAGCAATCCTTTTCTATTGCAAGAGCAATCTAGCTCTATTGCAACAATACTAACTTATGTCTTTACTGCTCTTTCTTTAGAGCTGTACCATCTTTCATACATGCTTCTCTTTTCATTTCACTTTCATCACTTATATACCTTACCCTTGAAGGGATATATCCTGAGTATCATAATCATTTATCTGTAGATTCACTATTAATCATCTTAATCTCATTGCCTATCATTGTCTGATCATATTGTCCAGATCCTAAACATTTATTTAGCAATCAGAAATAACTATTTATCTGACTTAGGCTGCCACATTACCCTCTTACTAGGGTATAAACCCAACCCTTTATTACCTTTTCTTTCATAGGGAACATGAGAGTCACTTTATCTTTAAAATTGTGGCTACCTTTTTATTAGTCTTAGTCTACTCTAGACTAGACTGTGGTTCCTCTATATTGGGAACATCAACGGCCTATCTTGTCTTTTAACTTTAGGTCATATGCTAGGATTATTGGGCAAGCCTGATTCTTTTGTTCAGAAAACACTAGCTGAACAAATTCTTTCGTAATGTAGATCTACTCGCACAGAGGATGTACTTCTGAACATCATCTAACCTTTTACATCTCTTTACTTTATACAATCTGGCTTGATCATACGTTGTACCAATCCTCTAGTTGATTAACTTCAACCAGGTTGGTACCGTTACTCTCATTGTCATTGTAACATCTGGCAGCTTCCCTTGACCTGGGATCGGTCAGCTTCTGTCTCTATTCATAGAGAAAACTGCTCCCCAGACGTTATCCTACTTAGTCCAGCCACATCGTGCTAAGAAACACGAGACCTCAGCGGTAACGGATGACTAAAACTAGCCACTTGATTGAAGATCACCTCGTACCGCTGTAAGTTATGGGGTACTATTCTATCTGTCTGGGTGTCACTATCTCTTGTTCAAATTATTCTCTAGGTAGTGAACACCATCCCCATATCTCATACTAGGGAGGAAACCTCTGTAGTTCACATCTCTAACTTGTTTTAAGGGGTTAGTCTATCTACTCCAGAGCATCACTGAGCCAGAACCTTCTGTTCCATGCCAGAATCTTATGCTCTGATACCAAATTATAACATCCTCCTTTTCATACGTCTTAGAGACCAAACAGTAGCATCTGGAACCACTTTTAAGGCAGTTGAAGTCAAATTACTTAATCTGGAATTTTACTCTTAGCGAGTACTGTTCACTGTACGAATTCCAGAGGAGTGACCTGACTTAAAAAAATCATAACTAATTCTATAAAAATTGGAATGGAGTGGTTCAAAAGCTACACAAATATAGCTTGATTCTCTTTTAGGGAAAAATGACTCATTGATCATGCCTTGACCAGGTCAACATTATGAAATCACTGTTCATCCAGCGTGCTGTCCCTGATTCCAGCATTCTGGTCACAACTTTGATAAATCATATCTTTATGTGTAGACATCCAAATGAGACGTTCTATATATCATATCGAAGATTCGAATGTCTACTATTTACTGGTAAAATATCATACATTTATTCAATCATTTACTATTTATAATTATAGCTCAAATGTCACTGCCTCCATCACGAGTTACTGTTCATAACGACAATTTCCAGCAATTATACATACATGAATCACATATCAATCATGCTAAGCAATTAACATCTCTTAATGCATCTTTCTCTCCTCCATCTTGAGAAGACTTGCTGTAATTGGATTGATATGGAAGGGGTGAGATTTCTGGGGAAATCTCAGTAGCAAACAGCATTAAACAATGCATGCATTAATGTGAATACTTGTGCTTGCTTGTGAAAGTGTTAATATTGTCTAATGTGCATGCTTCCATGTTACATATGAAATACAATTGGCCCAAGTAATCATAGGAACAGAGCTTCATACATAAGCACGTGCTCAACATAATTCAACAAAGCCATAGCACATCAAGCATAACATTCAATGCATACAAGTTTAGGATTAGTTTACTACCTGACATATAGCTTTCCTTCTAGCTCTTAGCCTTTGCTCTAAGGTTCATTCTTTCCATAGGTTAGAGCCTATATATAGCATAATAATATCTTCATTATTATTCTATCAGTATAACTCTATTTAATTCATGCATAGCTAGGGGTAATATTCTTACACTGACATTCCCCTGGCTTCTTTCTACTTTTAGCTACTTTTATTGATAGAGATATTTCTCTATTCTAACTACTAAGAGAAATCCTATACTTTATTAGAGTAGGGACTAGATAACTTTCTTACCTCATTCCTAAGCTTTGCCCAGTCCCTCGGCTCCTCAAACTGCTCCTGGCTCCACCAGAACTCCTTCCTTCTTTTTCTTCCTTCCTTTCCTTCTCTCTTTCTCTCTTTTCCTTTTCTTTCTCTTCCTTTTCTTGCTAGATCCGTGGTGTGCCTTGACATGGGAGGGGAGTGACCTATTTATAGGTGAGTGGAGGTGGAATGAATGGTCTAGATTGATTCGTGATGAATGGCTCAGATTGCTTGCTTCCTCAAGAAGCTTTGCCTGCATCATCATGATGACATACCCTCCATGATGACTCACCACTCATGACATCATCTAGGACACCTCAAGGGTATATTTGGCAAAATGTGGGGCCATTGGGACACCTCACCAGCTGACTCAGCCTTTCTAGAGAGTTTCAGAGTCTTTCCCTGAATGGACGGCCGAGATCGTGCCATGTGTCCTCTTGCTTTTTCTCCTTTTTCTATAATCATGCCAAGTGTCCCTTGCTTTTCCTCTTTTACTATAATCATGCCATGTGGCACATTGTGGGCCCCATTTATGTCCTCTCATGATTCCAGATCACTTTACCCAGTTCTATCTTGGACCGGGTCACTTTACTTTATTGAAGAAGCACTAAAACATTATTTTAATGCCTCTTGGGCCCACTTTACTCTTGGGCTACGTTTTTATGCCTTTAAATATCATCTTGGGTTTCTAACCAAGCCCAATCACTCTAGAGGCTCGATTCCCAAGAAACATCCTTAGTAAATTACCAAAATGCCCTTAATACCTCTTTAGTACTTCTAGGGGCACTATTGTCTTTTCATACCTTACTAGAGTATCTCTTGACCCTGGTCAACTATCCAGATAACCTTTCTTAATTGTCTAACCTTAGTCAAATGATCATAACGCCCTTCGTCTGACTCTGACTTAATGACACAACACAAGGGCATACCTTTAGTGGCATTTTCGTAATTCTTCATTTTTCTCGGTCTTTATTAGCCCTAACCCACATACTTATATGAAAATATCATTGGGCCTATAAGGTGCCATTATGGACCCTCTGTATGATCCACTATCTTCATGGGCTCAATTCCCGAGAAATTCCCCTGAAACCTATTTATTGGGTCTTTTAATCCACTATAAATTCTGTAGTAAATTCTACAGAACTCCTTTTTGAGCTCTGTCAATTTCACAAATTCTTATATTAATTATAGGATTTTACTGCCATATTTCATCCAATTCTGAGGTCTAGAGAATACTGTATTAATTTTTCTTCTCTTCAGAAATTAATATAAATCTTTCGGGACCTCATATTAAAACTCTGTGTTGCATCAAACTAATCAGCATAATTCTCTATTTATTGAGACCTCTGCTCAATAGGGTCTGGTAGCATCCCTTTTATAGGCTATATACTGGGCTTCAAGGCCTAAAAATTGGGATATGACATCTAGCTCCAGGTACAATATCAATTGCAAACTCTACTTCTCGTTCTGGGGATAATCCTTGAATTTCCTTTGGGAACACTTCTGGAAATTCCTTAACTACTGGAATTGTTTCAATCCCTTCTTCTACTTCTGTTTGAACAGAAAAGAAGACCATATATCGTTGACATCCTTTTTGTAAACATTTATCTGATATAAATATTAAAATCAATATAAATATTAAAATTAGGATTATAAATTAAAAATATAAGAATACAAAATAGAAACAAAAACAAATCCTATTTTTTTACAAAATAGGATTTTTGGGATAAGGAATAAACAAACTATGGATAAATCTAAGCGACTCTTTCTTAAATCCAAGCAATCTTTTCATAGATGTTTGCCCCCGATCCGATAGGGGGATCGAATTGATTATAAAAATAAGAGTTTAATTAGTCGATTTATTAGTGAACAGGGAAAATATTATCTAGACGGGTGAATAGATTGACCTTAAAACAACAATGATTAATTACTATTGCTATAAAATAAGCTCATATTTCATCTTCATTACCTTTTCTTAATAATGAAAAACAATTTGAAAAAAGCGAGTTGGCCACTAGAACTACCGGTCTTAAAACAAAAAAAAAGGATTACTCTTCAATTGAATTCAAATTCCAATTGAAACTCAAATCAAATGTGGATTGATGTTTTGTTCAAAAACTACGACAATCCAATTTTGATTATCGTGTTGTATGTAAGATAAAAGGGAATCGGAGAAGAAGAATAAATATTTTTTTATTGAATGTGGTTGCTCATTTTGACGACCTTATCATATGATTCTATTTTATCATACAAATCTCTACTCTACCTTCTCGGAGTTCAATTAAAGGGAATCTTATGATATGTTAGGAATCTCTTATGATAATCATCCACGTCTGAAATGTATCTTAATGCCCAAAAGTTGGATAGGGTGGCCCTTGCATAAAGATTATATCACTCCCAATTTTTATGAAATACAAGATGCTCATTAAATGATAAAAATAAGAAACTAATCCGCACCACTTCTAAAAATAAGTTTTTTTTATTCTTTATTCTATAAAATTCTAATACTAAATTCTAATACTAATAATAAGATTACTAAAAATATTCTTCTATAAACTAAAAATATTCTTCTATAAACTATAAATCTTCTATAAACTATAAATACAATATTATTAAATAGAATATTATTTAATATTATTCTATAAAAATCATTATAATAATTTGATTTTAATAATATTTTTAATTTTTAATTAAATATTAAATTTATATTTTAATATTTTAAATTAATTTTAATAATTTGAATTTCTAGAATTTCAAAATGTCAAATTTCTATTAGAATTCTATTTATTTTTTTATTCATTATTAGTTAGATTATTTATTAGTATTAGAATTTGATTTGTATTAGAATTATTTATTCTATTAAGTTATTCTATTAACTATTAAATTAAAAATGAATAAGTAATAAGATTAATCTATTTAAATTTTAAATTAATAAAATTAATAAGTAATAAAATTAATATATTTAATAAAATTAATAAATTAATATAAAAAATTAATATATTAAATAATATTATTTATTTATTATATTATAATTATATAAATATTAATATAATTATATAAATATTAATATATTAATAAAGTAATATAGAGATAAGATAGAAATATGAATATGAAATTAAATAAAAAAAAAAGAAAGGGCCCTTTTCAATTTGGGAGAGATGGCTGAGTGGACTAAAGAGTCGGATTGCTAATCCGTTGTACGAATTTTTCGTACCAAGGGTTCGAATCCCTCTCTTTCCGTTTCCATCAATGATTTGGTATTTATTTACCTTTTAAATTTCTAGAACAGAGTCCCTTTTTTATTTTCTTTATTTGTTTGAATTTTAATAATATTTATTATTTATATTATTTTTTATTTCTTTTTCATTTTAATATTGAAATATTGAATAGTTCAAATTGAATATAAATATTTATTTCTAATTTATTTAGATTTTATTTTTATTTATTTATTATATTTATTAGATTTAATAGTTAAAATTAAAAGATGTAAAATAGATAATAAGAATATTTAAAAAGCAAGCACAAGCAAGAAAAACACAGAAAACAAAAGAATCAATGGGGGAAAAAATAGCTCATTCCATTCAACATCTTTATGGGGTAAAGAAAAAGAAGCGAAAAAATAAATTTATTATCTTTATTAACAATCAATAATAATGGAGGACTTCCTTTTTTCGGAAGAAGACTGATTCACATCGAATTGATAGAAATCTAAAAAGCATAACATGGCCTTTTATTGATATTACTTATTTTGAAACTAACAACACTACTTTTTCCTATCCCCATGAATCGGAAAATACTATGTTATGTTCTATGCTTGTATTAATACTATATACTTTGTTCATCGGGGTCATAGGAATTTCTTTGAACCAAGAAGGACTAGATTTGATATATTATCAAAAGTTTTAATTCCGTCTATAGATCTTTTACATCCAAATTCAAATAATTATGAGAATTGGTATGAATTTGTCACAAATACAATTTTTCGATCAGTATAGCTTTTTTCAGAATATTTATGGCGTCCTTTTTCTATAAGCCTTTTTATTCATCTTTACTAAATTTCAACTTAATTTATTTTCAAAAAATGTTTCTAAAAAGATTGTTGCAGATAAAATAAGAAATCTCATATATGATTGGTCATATAATCGTGGTTACATAGATGCTTTTTATAGAATATCTTTAATTAATAATGTAAGAAGATTAGCTAAACTAAATTATTTTTTTGATAGACGAGTAATTGATGGAATTCCCAATGGGGTGGGTATTACAAGTTTTTTTTCTGGGAGAAGTTATAAAATATGCAGGGGTGGCCGAATTTTTTCGTATATTTTATTGTATTTTTTTATGCATTAATCTTTTTATTTTTATTCATTTACTACTTTATTTAAATGTTGAAATTGAATTTAATATTCAATTATTTACTATTTTTATTTTTGAAGATTTAAGAATATTTAATTATTATTTTAATATTCAAAATTCTTATTTTAATATTAAATATATTAATAATTCTAGATAGAATTTTTTATTATGGAGGAAATAAATAAAAGAATAATAAAGATTCGAGACATACAATTTCTCAATTCTGACATAATGTACTTATTAGATCGAATAAGTACATTAGATTTAATATAATTATTTTTCTGTATCCAGACTAATACCAATCCAACCTATTTCATGAATAAAATGTGACCAATTAACCAACCAACAAAACCACTTGTTAGAAATAAAAAATGGTTGTTGCATTGAAACATATAAATGTTGACTAATCTGACTAACATTGAACTTGGTAAAATGAAAAGGATTGTGAATTTATTTTGTTGCGAGCCAAGAATTCAAACGTAGATTTGGGCCCGATCTAATAACAATGAGATATTCTTAGAATTCTCCATTGATACAACATGCTGCTTTTTCCATTCATTCCTTTCTGGATCAGTCGTAGTCTTACAAACTCTACCGAGTACTCTACCATTGAGTTAGCAACCCTAAAAAAAGAAACTACATCAATAAACTAATAAGATGTGTAGATACAACTATAATCAAAATAAATAAAAAGATTGAATTGGATAATAAAAAAATCTTCCATTAAAATCAAAAATCCAGAAAAAGGATTTTAAATGTCGAAGTCGAATCGATTATGAACATAAAAATGTTCAGATCAGATTAAAATATAAGATATTTTCTCAGATAACAGATAAAAAAATAAAATAATAATTTATAGACCGCCTCTTCCTATGTTATACATTATTTTCATTTTATTTATTTCTATTCTAATTTAGAATTTATATTTTATTATTATTATAAATCTTTTATATTATTATAAAGTATTATAATAAAGTAAAAGTAAAGTATTATAAAGAAATTATAAAGAAATAAAGAAAAAAATTTCTTTAATTAAAACAAAAAAGAATTGATTTTCTTCTTTCTATCACAGAAAATCCAACGAACCCATCTATTTGATGAAGTAGAAAAAAATCCTATGGAATGGGAATAAATGGATCCATTTATTCACGATCGGATTATATTTGTTTGATACGCTGTTGTTAATATTAATGTTGAAAAAAGAATACAAAAATAAACAAATTAAAAACTTCAATATTAAATTGAATAAATACCAATTGAAATCCAATTGAATTGAATTCAAATTAATAAAATTAATATAATAAATACTAAGAAAAAAAAAGAAAAATATATATAATTAATTCTAATTAATATAATTAATATTAAAAGTATTAATTAATTCAATTTAAAATTGAAAGTAAAGTAAATTAAAGTAAAGTAAATAAAAAAACCAAGCAATTATGTTCTATTAACACTAAATAAATAATCGATATAGATACAAAAAAGGCATATGCAAAAAGGAAAGAAAAAGGTAGAGATCGGGTTTATTCAATCAATAATAATTCAAAAATAGAATAATTCAATCAATATAATATAAAATATAAATAGAATAAGAAAGCTTAACCTAACCCCCCATTTCTTTTTAAATTTCCTCAGCTTAACTTAATTTAATATTGAATTTCTTTTTTTTCATTTGCTCATTTTTATATTATCAATAAAAATGGAATTTTGTAGTTTTAAAAAATAGCATTCTATGGCAGCAATAAGAAATAAAAAATTTGGTATGACAAGAGAGCGGGGGGAGGGGGATAAGAGAGAAAAGGATTATATAAATCTATATAAAAGTCATCCACATCCTCTCTTTTTTATTTATTTATTTTGAAATTGAATTTCATTTGTTGATTAGGATTAAGTTCCATAAAAACACCCACCTTTTTTGAAATATCCTGAACAGTTCCTGATGACAGGGGAGCCGGTGACCGAAGCCCTAGTGAATGGCGGCCGTAACTATAACGGTCCTAAGGTAGCAAAATTCCTTGTCGGGTAAGTTTCGACCCGCACGAAAGGCGTAATGATCTGGGCACTGTCTCGGAGAGAGGCTCGGTGAAATAGACATGTCTGTGAAGATGCGGACTACCTGCACCTGGACAGAAAGACCCTATGAAGCTTCACTATTCCCTGGGATTGGCTTTGGGCCTTTTCTGCGCAGCTTAGGTGGAGGGCGAAGAAGGCCTCCTTCTGGGGGGCCCAAGCCATTAGTAAGATACCACTCTGGAAGAGCTAATACTCCAACCACCCTATGAATTGGTTATTCCTAAACGAGTCATGAAGGGTATAACAAACATACCTTGTCTCCATATTGGGTCAAGAACAGGGTCAGAGGGATAAAAAATGGCTAATTTATATAGAGCCATCGAACCATCCCAACTAGCAACCAGAACTGTATGCATTATATGGACAGAAAGTAAATGGCCAGGATCATTTAATACGACAGTATGAACATGATACCAAGTCAAACCCATGAAAATACCTCTTATATCAACAAAAAATGGACACTATGTAACTTTATTGCACTGTAAAAAACTATACTACGGACCCTCTCTTTTTAGTGGATTATCTTGGGTAAAAAATTAATATTTGTTCTAGATTTTTAGTAATAACGTAAGAATTCTATTCATAGGAACAAAAGAAGCAGATCTATTCTATACCCGATAAGTAAGAATACGCAATGGTGGAGGGGGTTGACTGTATTTTATATGAGTGTTTATATCTTTATATCAGTGAATGCAGACATATTTGTTCATCACTCAAAGAACCTATTCGTAAGAAGAATTTTCCTTTAGTAACTGTATTTAGGATTTTTTACGAATTTATTCAATCTATATTCAATCTAAAAAAATATATGATAAAGACCAATCATTATTAAGACAATAAACCCATTCTTACGTTTTCGCGTTTAATAGAATTTTATAATATATTTGAATATATTTATAGAATTTAGATTTTATATTTACAGAATTTAATATATTTATAGAATATTCTAATATTAATTTCTTATAGATTTCTTATAGAAATGGTATATTTTTTTTATTTATTGTTTAGTTTTTTTTAGTTTTACAATATAAGATATAAGAATTTTCCAAAAATTTGACCCCTCCCTATAATTTTTTTTAGTTTTCTTTATTTAAATTTTGGGGGCTTATATTCCATTTTAATGTGTTCCACAATCGAAAAAAAATTCGGGGGAGGGGTCATTTCATTTTTAGATCTAGAACAAATAGGTTAAAGAGATGAGAGAATTAAGAATACCTACTAGAAAGACTAATCCAATCCATAATGATGTACTGGAAAATACAAACCATCAGGAGAAGCAAATACAATAGGTAAACTAATCAGTAAAATTGATGAAGTAGCAATTAATGCAAAAACAACCAATTCGAAAGCAATAGTCATGTTTCTAATCCTCCAATTTACCAACAAAAGAACTATACCATTTGATCCCCTTATCAAACCGTTTGATCCCTTTATCGACAAAGAATTTGTAATAAAAAAATGTATCATATCATAAAAAATGTATCATATCATAAACGTCTACGAAAAGATCGCTTGGATTTAAGAAAGAGTCGCTTAGATTTATCCATAGTTTGTTTATTCCTTATCCCAAAAATCCTATTTTGTAAAAAAATAGGATTTGCTTTTATTTCTATTTTTTTATTCTTATATTTTTAATTTATAATCCTAATTTGAATATTTATATTGATTTTAATATTTATATTGAAATTTAAATTTAGAATTTAATAATAATAATATAATGTTTTTAAATATATTTAAATATATATAAATATATAAATATATGTTATATTAAATATTAAATATATGTTATATATACAATTTTGAATTATATGTTATATATATAATCTCTTCTATAATTTAGAACAATATTAAAAAAAAATATATATCATTTTTCATGTTCCTTCGAGGGGTGACACACAAGTAAGCAGTTCTTCTTGTATTGGCCCAAAACCTCGCTAATTGATCTTTACGGTACTTTCTCTATCAATTAGATCTTTTATCCATAGAAAAAAAAAGTATCTAGGCATATCTATTTCTTCATATTTCAACTTCTATGAAGTTTCTTTCTTTGCTACTGCTGAGAAAAATCGTTATTTTGGACGCTATATATGTAGAAATCCTTTTTTTTCCTAGTATTTATTAGCATCTTTCTTTTCTTTTTTCTTTCTATAGTGGAGATAGTCGCACATAATGACAGATCACGGCTATATTATTAAAAGCTTGTGGTAAGAACGGGTGTCGTTCAAGTGCCTAAAAATAATATTTTGTATGTTCTCCGTTACTTGTGTGGATAAGGCCTATGTTCATCCATTGGACCCATAAATGATACATTGGAAGAATTTTTTGAGTCTTCCAATATCAATAGGTTGATTGTTTCTCTCCTATATCTTCCAAAAGGAAAAAAGATCTCTGAGAGCTCTTTCCTGGATCCGAAAGAGAGTACTTAGGTTCTCCTAATAACTAAAAAGTGTATCATGCTTGAATCTAACTGGGGTTAGCAGTGGTGGAGGAACTGGATCGAAAAAGAGAGGGATTCTAGTTGTAAGATATCTAATGAAACCGTCGCTGGAATTGAGATCTCATTCAAAGAGAAAGATATCAAATATCTGGAGTTTCTTTTTGTATATTATATGCATGGAATAGATGAAATAAATCAAAAAATGAATTTTTGTTCAAGAATGAGATCTTATTGGAACTGTCCAGTTCATCCTTCGGAACCATATCATATCCCGGATCTGATGAAATAGGATGAATTGAGACGGTATTTTGTAAACACATAATCATCTTGAATATATTAACTATTTCTTTATTTTTCGATCACCTGGAAAGAACAAAAGAAACATCTTGTTCTTTCTTCAACAATTTCTGATATCTAGTGGACCTCTCAGTAGGATTCGAAATAAAACAGCTTCTATTTATTCATTATTTATTGATTTAATATTCTAATATTCTATAATATTCTAATTTTAATTATTAATTTAATGAAATTGAAATTAAAATATTTAGTAATAAAATTAAATAATATATATATATTTGTATTTTGAATATATAATATTTAAGAATATAATAAAATATTTCAATTTAATATTAATATAAAATTATTTTAAATTATTAATATTATTTAATATTCTAGAATTAATATACTATGATTTGAATTTCATTTGAATCTACATTATTAATTAATTAATATTAAATATTAAATATATAAATAATAGATAATAGTATATAAATAATAGATAATAGAAAAAAATTTATTTAATATATTTTCTATTTTATTAAATTTATTAGTTTTTTATTCAATTTTCTTAAAATAATAATATACATTTTGAAGATACAATAACACGAAGAAAAACAAGAAAATAAGTTCTTTTTGAATCTACATTTTCAAAGTGACTCGATTTAGAGACGAATCATTAAAAAAAAAAGAAGAATCACATTCTACCCAATATTATATACTCTTAAACAAAAAGGTTTCTCAAAAAAGGGCAATCTTAATCTTTATTATGATATAAAATTTGTATTCAGATATGATATATTTTATTATGATATATAATTTGTATATTTCCAATCCTAGCAGGAAAAGGAGGAAAACGGATACTCAATTTCAAGTGAGTAAACAGAATTCCATACTTGATCTCATAGATACATATAGAATTATGTGGAAAGCCGTATTCGATGAAAAGATCTTCTTTCTAAAGAGATTCGATTCGGAACTATGATATGTCCAAGGTTCAATATTAAAATAATTTCAGAGGTTTTCCTTGACTGAACACCTCTAACAGAGGGACAAATAGTCAATTTTGAAAGAAAAGACTTAATATCTTTGGGATATGTGGATCATTATTATCATATAATTAGGAGATCTTTTATATGATATTTTCAACTTTTGCGCATATATTAACTCATATATCATTTTCGGTCGTATCAATTGTAATTGCAATTCGAGATTATCTATGCTTAAACTCTTCACAACTTATCAATGGATATAACCCTTTTGGTATGAATAGTTTATCAGTCTGGGCGTGGATGTTCTTATTTGGACATCTTGTTTGGAGAAGAATATGGTCCGTGGGTTCCCTTTATTGGAACTATGTTTCTATTTATTTTTGTTTCTAATTGGTTAGGGGCTATTTTACCTTGGAAAATCATATAGTTACCTCATGGGGAGTTAGCTGCACCCACAAATGATATAAATACTACTGTTGCATTAGGATGTGAATTTGACACAACAGGGGGTAAACTACTAAAAAAAATGAAATAACTTGTTTATTTTATTATTTTATTAAATTTCAATTTTTTGAAGATTATTTCTTTTCTATTTCAATTCTATAATAATAGAATTGAAATAGAAAAGAGTTTAAGCACATATAGTGACATATATAGTGCCTTTCCTCGTTTGAACCTCATCCTTAACTTGAAGGCTATGCCATCCTAAGGTGCTACTAAATGGAAGGATCTTGATTCCCTGTCTGTTCTATATCTATCCCTATCCAATCTAATTCAAGACCTAGTCAGTAGACAAACACTACATTAGTAGTGGAGTGGAAGGACTATCATATCAAGATTTATCATTTCCTTTTCACTACTATTTGCCAATCCACCATGAAATGATGTAACCATTTGTGGTTCTCCGAAAATGCCCAATGAGCTTTGATACAAAAGAATAAAAATCTGCTACATCCCTACCACTATTGATTTTATTATGTATTTTTTCCACCAATTCAGATCTTGCTAATGGTCTAGATTCATATCAAGATCTGTAAGTATAAAGTCTAAATAAAAAGAGACTCTTTTTATTTTTTTATTTTCATTGATTTATTGAAAGATTGATTTTCAATCGATTTGGAAATAACAAACATATTACTAAGATTTTTCATCGAATCGTTGATAAATGGATTCAATTTGTCTCTCAACCAAATTCTTATCGAAAAATAATTTTTCAATAACTTGTTGATCCCTATCCCTCTTCCCGGATTTCCATATTGATTATCTTTTTTTAATTTCCCGACTTAGTGTGAGATAGAAATATGCCCACCGAATCTTTCTTAACAATGAAGAAATCTATAAGAAATTAATATTAGAATATTCTATTAGAATATTCTATAAATATATTAAATTCTGTAAATATAAAATCTAATTTCTATAAATATATTCAAATATATTATAAAATTCTATTTAAATATTAGATTAGAATAATTAAATAGAATTTTTTATTTGTTATATTATTTTATTATTATATAGATAGATAAATATAATAATAATAAATAATATATAATTATATATAATCTTATAAATTATATATAATTTTATATACAATACGATTTGATTACTTATTGATTACTTAGAATTGATGACTTATTATACAATTATGATTACTTTTACTTGTATACTTATAACTTTTCGCCTGCATGAAGCCAGAATCGCTAGTAATCACCGGTCAGCCATACGGCGGTGAATTCGTTCCCAGGCCTTGTACACACCGTCTGTCACACTATGGGAGCTGGCCATACCCGAAGTCATTACCTTAACCGCAAGGAGGGGGATGCCGAAGGCAGGGCTAGTGACTGGAGTGAAGTCGTAACAAGGTAGCCGTACTGGAAGGTGCGGCTGGATCACCTCCTTTTCAGGGATAGCTAATGCTTGTTGGGTATTTTGGTTTGACACTGCTTCACACCCAAAAAGAAGTGAGCTACGTCTGAGTTCAATTTGGAGATGCCCAATGTGTATTCGACAGCTCCCCATTCAGTGCTATGCACAGTTCCTTGGTAACTTCTAGTTTGATTAGGGAAACCACAGAAAATGAATCTGCTAATGAAGGTTACATATTTGGTCAAGAGGAAGAAACCTATAATATTGTAGCTGCTTATGGTTATTCAGAAACTAAGAGGAATGTATAAACCAATGCTTCCATGGATTTGATCGTGGTTTACAATTATAGCTTTCATACATGTTTATTTTGGATCGTCTCTCAGATAAAGAAAAAGAAAGAACAAGAGTAAAAGAAAAGGTAGCAATTCAAATCAAGATTTATCAAACAAGGGTTCTTGAATATCAAAAACTTATTACGCGAAATCCTAGTTTTTTAGAACGGGTTGAGGGAGTAGGTATTGTTGGTGGAGAAGAAGTAATAAATTAGGGTTTATCAGGACTAATGCTTCAGGCTTCCAGAATACAATGGGATCTACATAAATTTGATCATTATGAATGTTACGAGGAATTTGATTGGGAAATTCAATGGAAAAAAGAAGGAGATTCATTAGCTCGTTATTTAGTACGAATTGGTGAAATGGTAGAATCCATAAAAATTATTCAACAGGCTCTGGAAGGAATTCTGGGAGGGCCATATGAGAATTTAGAAATCTGCAACTTTGATAGAGAAAAGGATCCAGAATGGAATGATTTTGAATATCGATTCATTGGATCAAAAACAATTCTTGAATGAGGTATTCAACTCCAGGGATGAATCAAAAAATAAATCTTTATTGGTTCTACCTCCTATTTTTTATAAAGAGAATGAATCTTTTTATTGAAGGATCAGAAAAAAAAAATGGGTTCAGACCTCTTGCGGGAATGATTTGGAAGATCCAAAACCAAAAATAGTAGTATTTTCTAGAAACAACATAATGGAGGCAGTCAATCAATATAGATTGATCCGGAATCTGATTCAAATCCAATATAACACCTATGGGTACATGAGAAATGTATTGAATCGATTCTTTTTAATGAATCGATCCAACCGCAACTTCAAATATGGAATTTAAAGGTATCAAATAGGAAATGATACTCTGAATCATAGAACTATAATGAAATACACGATCAACCAACATTTATCAAATTTGAAAAAGAGTCAGAAGAAATAGTTCGATCCTCTTTTTTGATTTCTCTATTGCCTATGTTGCCTTTGAAGTTCCCTCGAGTAAGCCTTCTGTTCTGCCACTGTCTCTTTCTTTTTCTATAATAGCCACTACCACTAACCATATTTATATTATGGCTAGTTCTTTCAGGAGTAGTATTCTCTCTACTCATTAGTTTCATCAATATTCGATGATTCAAACTGTTCTCAATTATCCTACAGGCCTCTACTGCTTTATTGAATTGGCTATATTGCTGAGGAGTCATCTTCTCCTTTAGAGTAACAGTCAGCCCTCTTATCATTCTTTTCATCATCCAGCGCTCATCATCCACTTGTCGTAGATAAGTGGATATTGGGAAAGATGAATGAACTTAGCTAGATATTCATCAAAAGATTCTCTCTATCCTTGCCACAGTATAAGGAACTCTGCCTCTCTCTCATCACGTACCGACTGAGGAAAATACTTCTCATAAAATTGCTTAAGAAACACTTCCCAAGTGATAGGAATGTTTCTAGCTTGTAACAACAGCTCGGCGTTCCTCCACCATCGATCTACATCTGTCATATCCTAATTTTTCCCTATCTATATAATACTTGTAGTGGAAAGATGTTTGGAAAGGATTATGACGAAGATTAGAAGAAATGATAAATGTTAAATGAGTCTTGAAGAAAGAGAGGGACCTAAACAAGAATTAGAAAAGGTTAAGAGCCAAAAGTTAAAGTAAAAACAAAAGTTGGGCCAAAAGTGGTAATTTCCAAAAGTTTAAGGACCTAAATGTAATTAAGCAAAAAGTCAAGGACGTAAATGTAATTAAGTAAAAAGTTTAAGGGCAAAATTGTTATTATAGAAAGATTAGCTCAGAAAGGGTTAGAACTGCCTAGAAGTATTTCAGTCCCATATTCCATTAGTAAATAGAGGAAGGTATGCTGGTTAATCTAGCATGATACAGAAATTTTATTAGGGCTCTAGGCAGTAGATATTTATCTGATAGTCTGAAAGTTATCTAAAATTCTATCAGATTTCATGGACTTTAGATATGAGTGGGGAAATTATAGGAAAGTATGACCTATAGTGTCAGATGTCATGGATTTGACAGAACCCTGGAAGGAGTTATGTATAAAAAGTTATTCCCATATAAGTGAATTTTGACAGGAGTTTGAGAACACCCGTGATCCAATCATGGAACTTATTACTATGTAAGCCTAGATAGAATGAGATAGATGACCTTATAACTAGGCCTATGATGACGCCAAGAAGGGCCCAAAACCCAGGGTACCAGTTCATCAGTAGAAGGGGCTAGTGTCCTGAAAAGGTGTAAAATTACAAAAATACCCCTGGATGCCTATATTGTACTAGTGATGGATGGAGGGCATTTTGGTCATCTGAGATAGGCTAAACATGTGGCATATAGTATAAATATGATTAGTTAGAGCCAGTATATTCCCTGAGGCAGTACAAAGAGAGGTAAAAAGACAATTATGCCCTTAGGGTTGATATAGTGCAAGAAAGAACATCAAGGGTATTTTGGTAATTTCTCAAGGGATGGATGGCAGATAAATAATTAGTATAACAATTTCAATGTTATGAGAAGCTTCCTTACATGAGAATTTTGCCTTATACCCCATGAGGTGTCCCTTATGATGTCATAATTATTCTTTTTTGAAAAAGTTAAATCCAAGATTAAATGTGAGCATTTAGATCAAATAGTGCACAAAGTAATCTTGGCCATTGATTTTCCATGAAATTTTCTATAAATACCCCCTCAAATCTGGTTCAAAACTGTGGCCTCATGAACCTTGGGGAACTCTTGCAAAATGGAAACTTAAGCCAAGACAAAGAAGATTCAAGGTGCTAAAGTTTAAGCAAGCTAGAGATTAAAGGTAAGCAATCTCTCCTAGCTTATTTTCCTTTGATTTGGGAGCTTGAACTTAGGGTTTTCATGGGGAAGAGTTGAATTTTCTCTAAGGGGTTATGCTGCTCAAAAACCTTAGATGAAAAGGAAAAGAAGAAATTAAAGTTAGAGACATATGATTGAACCTTAAACAACCTAGTTAAGTGATTGGTTGTTGAATCAAGTTGATATTATTGACTTTGCCATGGATGAACCTGTTTGGTCTGCACTATTTATGATGGAAGGAAATGGAATTTCAATGATTTAATGCTTCCATAGAATTGATATGATGATTTGTGTAGGATTTGAAAGGTTTTGAACCTTGGAAACATTAAAATCTCAAGATTGTAGTATTTAAAATTCTTCTCTATTATTGTTCACTCACATGAATAGTGATTAGAATTTCATGATTTTGATGCTTCCAATGGTTTTAAAATGAAAATTTGTGTGGGATAAAGTGGAGAAATAAGTATGGGAAGCATTAGAATCAAAATGAGAATTTTTGGAAGAATTGTGTGCATGTGTTCAGTTTTGTATAGCAGGCCATGAAGGAGGTGGAATTTCATAATTCTAAGCTCATAAATGGATTCAAAAGATGAAATTGTGTAGGGTAAAGTCAAGACATCAATTGGTTCAAGAGCCAAGTTGATTAGTAAAGATTAGAGAAAGAGTAAAATTCCATATTTGGCTAATGGACTTCCAAAGTCTTGTAAGTGGTTCCAAATGCTACTGAATAGTCCCTAAGATGTATAAAAGTAAGAATGTTACATTTTAGTATCAGAGCAATAGATTCTGGCTTAAGAAATATTCTGAATAGATTATTTATGGACTGATATGAGATTATTCCCAGACCCTAACCCTAAACAGTAAGTATTTTGTTAAGTTAGGGTATTTATTGGGATAATTAATATTGCTTAATTAAGCAAAGATTGTAAAAGTAGATATGATATTTCATAAAGTTAAGTCAGAGGTTTCAATTAATAAGGGAGACCCCAGGCCAGTAATGATGTGTAGACATAGTGTACATCCATACATCCATACTTTGATCATCCTTCAGATAATGAAGAGAGTTTAGAGGAGAGTATAGGGGATCGGTCAGGAAAGTCTATAGTAGAATATCCCATAGATGTTTCTATAGACTCAAACCTGCAGCATGGAGGTTATGTAGAGATTCATATTGAAGCTATGTATGTACCAAATGATATGGAGTCTAGTGACTCTAGACGTTATAAGTTTGTTGGAGTGCATGAGAGGACAGATCATAGCTGAAGAAGCTGAGTACTAGTACTGAATTATGGGTAGACCAGATATTATTCTTCCTCTACTAGATGAGAGATGTTATAAGTAATAGATCACAATCCCCTAATTCAGACATTCAGTTAGAGTTTATGATAGTTCTTGTCCATTCCCAAAGTCCAGGAATATGTGACTTTATAGAGAAAGATCAGTAGGATGTTCCTGGTCCTAGTCAACCCCAGCCTTCTTTGTTAAAGATAGATAGTGTTGACCATATTAGTATGAAGAAAGCTGTGGTGTGTGAATCACTCAGTCTAGGTCAAGGGATGGACAGAAGTAGAGATTAAGAATAGTCAGTTTATCTGCAGTTCCTCAATGCCGTATTAGAGGGAATTAACCTAAATCAAGTTATATTCTAGACAACTGGTATGAGGTGATAGTAAGTCAGGTACTGCCATATACCCCTACATGGCATATAGAGCTAGGTGAGTATTTGGCAAATGATCTGCCAACTGATATACAAGGGTGCCACTTCTTTGTACAGCTGTATATGCAGTCCATGATTTCTAGAAAAGAATGGAAAAGAGATGAGGGGTAAGGTAAACATGTAAACATGGTAAAGTAAAGTAATTGCTTAGATGTATGATAGTTATGATGTATATTATATCCTAATTTTTTTCTATCTGTATAGTACTGATAGTGAAAAGAGGTTTGGAAAGGATTATGATGAAGATCAAAAGAAATGATAATGGTTAGATGAGTTTTGAAGAAAGAGAAGGACTAAAACGAAAATTAGAAAATGTTGAAGACAAAAAGTGAAAGTAGAAATAAAAGGAGGGACCAAAATGCAAATAGCCAAAAGTTCAGGGGCTTAAGTGCAATTATTCAAAAGTTGAGGGACCTAGATGTAAATATGGAAAAGTTGAGCCAGAACAGGTCAAAAATGCCCAAAATTAGACCAGACTCAAATTTTTCTAGTAGATAGATAAAATTATTTCAGTCAGTTTAATGCAACACAGAATTTTGATTTAAGGTATCGATTAATTAATATAAATTTTTGAAGTCAGAAGGAATTATTACAATATTTTTAGACTTCAGAATCAGATGAAACTTTACAGTAAATTCTTATATTTAATATATGAATTTGTAAAATTGACAGAGTCAGGAAAGGAATGCTATATAATTCTATAAGATTTTACAGTGAAATAAAATACCCGATAAATAGGATCGGGAGAGTTGTCTCATGAATTGGGACATAAAGGCAATAAAGGCAATGAGCCCATATTAAGGCCCAAATGGTGCCATCATGAGCCCAACATGGTTACTGGATGGATAAGTGGGCCAGAGTCCAGAGTAGTCCAGGAAAAGTGTGAAATTATGAAAATGCCCTTGGATGCCCATAATGTACCAGTGATGGATGAAGGGCATTCTGGTCATCCAAGATAGTATAAAGATGATTAGTTAGAGCCAGTACACACCCTGAGGCAATATAAAGAGGTATGAAATGACAATTATGCCCTTAGGGTTAATATAGTGCAAGACAATGAACCAAGGGCATTTCAGTCATTTCTCAAGGGATCTATAATTAAGTTGTGGCTGAAGAGTCTAGATACTAGATTTAAGGTCATAAAGTATATTATGGAATTTCAAAAAAATTATATGGATAAAACAGTCTAGTTTTTGGGGAATCAGACTGAGCCAGTACTGAATTGGATTGGAATTTTTCCAGAACATTCTTCCCCCATTGGAATTGCGCCACTTCACCCCATGAGGTGTCCTCTTGAGTTGTCCCTTGATGATGTTATGGATGATGTCATAATTATCTTTTTGAAAAAGTTAAATCCAAGATTAAATGGGAGCCTTTAGATCAAATAGTGCACAAACTAATCTTGGCCATTGATTTCCACCAAGATTTTTCTATAAATACCCCCTCAAATCTGCATCCAAACTGTGAGCCATGGAACCTTGGGGAAACTCTTGCAAAATGAAAACTCAAGCCAAGATAAAGAAGATTCAAGGTACTAAAGTTCAAGCAAGCTAGAGATTAAAGGTAAACAATCTCTTCTAGCTTATTTTCCTTTAATTTGGGAGCTTGATCTTAAGGTTTTCATGGGGAAAAGTTGAGTTTTCTCTAAGGGGTGGTGCTTCCCAAAGACCATAAATGAGAAGGGATGGAAGAAATTAAAGTTAGAAATATATGATTGAAGCTTAAACAAGCTAGTTAAGTGATTGGTTGTTGAATCAAGTTGATATTCTTGACTTTGCCATGATGTAACATGTTCATTCTGCACTGTTCATGAGGGAAGGAAATGGATTTTCAATGATCTAATGCTTCCATTAAATTTATATGATGATTTTGTGTAGGATTGGAAAGGTTTGGAACCTTGAAAGCATTGAAATCCATGATTGTAGTCTTTGAAGTTCTTCACAGTTACTATTCACTCGCATGAACAGTGATTGGAATTTCGTGATTTTGATGCTTCTAATGGTTTTAACATGAAAAGCTGTGTGTGTAAGGAATTAGAAGACACACAGCAGAAATTAACTTAAAAAATTTTCCATTCCCTGCCAGGATCTACCGTATGTATTTAAGTCAAGTGGAAAGAAGTATTACCCTCAGTATTCAGTCGTGACTTTCTCAACTTCTGGTTGCGACGTCCACAGCTTCTCTCCGTGGCTCGTGATCTCTTTTCGATCACAAAAGTCAACGGCTCAGGTCAGCTTCCTCTACTGGTATCCACACGAACAGCATTCCAACTACGAATGACGTGCTAGCGCCTCCAGTTCCTCCAGGGCTTACTCAAGAATTCGTCCTTTGCATCTCTATTTGGGCAGTTTCTTATCTACAAACCTTTTGCGGATTCCCGTTCACCCTTTTTTCTGTCCCAACTGTAGCTCTTAAATATCAGATATATAGGATGCTATGCGTGTTACCACATACTTGGATTTTTAGAATTAATCTTATATTAATTCTAAAATTAATACAATATCATACATTGTATAATTTGATAAGAAACTAATTAAATAAATAGTATTTGTATTAAAATCGTTTCACAGATTTAATTCACCCGTTTATTTAATTTAAAATAAAGATAAGATGGAATTACATTTGATTTATTCTCATAAATCAAATTTGAGATATCATATCAATTTGAATTTCAAATTCAAACATGATAGAGATTTAATTTTATCCTTATAAATTAAATCTTGTAAATATCTCTTATATGAGATATCATATCAATTTGAATTTCAAATTCAAACGTGATAGAGATTTAATTTATCCTTATAAATTAAATCTTGTAAATATCTATTATATGAGATATCAAATCAATTTGAATTTCAAATTCAAACGTGATAGAGATTTAATTTACCCTTATAAATTAAATCTTGTAAATATCTCTTATATATATAATATATATATATGAATTTATATATATATGAATATAAATATAAATAAATATATACATCTACCCTCGATCATTCATTGAATCTGGACATGTCTTAGATTCAATGAATCTGGACATCATAGCTCGTGTTGGGCTATTTTTTGTGCGACCCTGTATGCCCATATGAAGTTGGCAGTGGGCCATTTACTATACTGACTCACAAGTCATAAGCGGTCTCTAGCAAGACATCATGACTACCCAAACCATATGAGGATCGATGAACGATGTAACCTTTCATACAACCATATCATGTCCCTTTTGTCACACAATATTTTGGTTATGGATGAGGCATGGAGAATGTCATCCTCCTATTCCTGACCGTTACTTTCTCGATCCTTGAGTAGTCTGACTATAGAAATAGAACTACCTTTCCATTACAGTATGGCCATACATTTCTCAGACTCACTCATCGAGGGGCCCAGTAATATCTCTCTACGAATATGAGGGACAAATTCCATCTTGACCATTCACCTCCGCACAAAAAACCACTAAGCCCGGACATAGTCTTTATGATCACTAGGTCAAAAGTGACTTTTGACTAGGTCAAAGCTGAGCGTTTGTCATGTAGGAATCCATGATGATCTCAGGTCAAAGGGCATAGTGACAGAGTTTGTATATGAGAGAAGCTTATGACTTAACCCATGCAGCTATCGCAAAGCGGGTCGGTCTAACACCTTGTACTCTTACATGTGCCTATGACTTTGATTTATATCTCTATATGTAACATACTTACTTTTATATGTCTTAGGGACCATTCAGTAGCATTTAGAACCACTTATAAGACCTTGGAAGTCCATTAGCCAAATCTGGAATTTTACTCTTTCTCGGATTACTGTTCATATGGTATTCCAGATTACGCAACAAACTTCAAAAAATCATAATTAATTCTAGAAAACTCTAAATGAAGTGGTTCAAAAAGCTACATGAATATAACATCTTTAAGTTTAAGGGAAAAATAATTTCTAGACCAAATGATTAGCCAATTGATACAGTTTATTCGTTGAAGGTTACTGTTCATTTGGTCAAAAACTCTGGAAACAGATTCTGGTCCCTTACTTTGGAAAATTATTTCTCTTGATATACACATCCAAATGAAACTCTCTACCTATGAACTTAAAGCTATGGATTGTTATACATTCTCATAAAATTTTGTGAACTAATTCCTTCATTTGCTAGGTCAAACTGAAGCCACAACAAAACTGCTTCAGGACCTACGTTTTTACAATTTCAGTTTCTTTTCTTTCATTTCCAATAATTGTTTCAGCATGCACAAGCCATTAAATAAGCTTCTTAACATTCATATACATCATGTACATGTGCCATAAGTATTACAATAGTTTCATCACATAAATGGACACCTTACATGGCATTTACATACATAGACAATTTATAGTATATGCTAAAATCTCAATACTTCACTTCCTTTCTTCCATTCTTTAGCTCTTCTCCATGCATACCTTTTCTTCACGCTTGACCTAAATTGGTTGGTTATGGGAGAGTGAGATTCTAGGGAATCTCAGTAGCAAACATTACCACTTAAATATGCAAGATGGATGCTAATGCATGATATGTAATTTCATTAACTTTCTTTGATTAGTGACATGCCATCATGCTATATAATTTTACATAAAATGCATGGCCATGGAAACATGTTATTCACAATACATTCAACATCATTTATCATGTCACAACATCATTCAAATAACATATACATGTCAACACATAAGCATACCACATCAAGCACGTAAAGAGGTAAGTTCACTACCTTGCACTTAAGCTTTTCTCTTGACCTTTAGCCCTTGCTCCCTAGCTTTCCAACCATGAAGCATTTATGTCCATCACTTCCCAACATCTTCTTGGATGTTTCATGGTCCTAAACACATTCATATTCATCACATAACTAATTAGAACTCATGAACTCCAACCATGTTCAAGACTAACTTTGTTACACTCTTTATTGTCATAACTTTCTCTAATTTTCACTAATCCACTTGGCTCTTGAACCAATTGATGTCTAGACTTTACCCTACACAATTTCATCTTTTGAATCCATTTATGAGCTTAGAATCATAAAATTCCAGCTCCTTCATGGCATGCTGTACAGAATTGAACATAAGCACACACTTTTTCAAAAATTCTCATTTTGATTTTAATGCTTCCCATACTTGTTTCTCCACTTTACCCCACACAACTTTTCATTTTAAAACCATTGGAACCATCAAAATCATGAAATTTCAATCACTGTTCATGTGAGTGAACAATAACCGTAAGGAATCTCAAAGACTACAACCTTCAAATTTTAATGTGTCCAAGGTTCAAAACCTCTCCAATCCTACACAAAATCATCATACAAACTCAATGGAAGCATTAAATCATTGAAATTCAATTTCCTTCCCTCATGAAAAGTGCATACTGAACAGGGCACACCATGGCAAAGTCAAGAATATCAATTTGATTCAACAACCAACCACTTAACTAGCTTGTTTAATCTTCAATCATGTGTTTCTAACTTTAATTTATTCTTTCCCCTTTCCTTTAAGGTCTTTGGACAGAACCACCCCTTAGAGAAAAATCAACTTTTCTCCCATCAAAACCCTAAGTTCAAGCTCCCAAATCAAAGGAAAATAAGCTAGGAGAGATTGCTTACCTTTAATCTCTAGCTTGCTTAAACTTTGGAACCTTGAATCTTCTTTGTCTTGGCTTGAGTTTCCATTTTGCAACAGTTTCCCCAAGGGTCCATGAAGCTACGGTTTGTTGCAGAATGAGGGGGTATTTATAGCCAAAATCCAAGAAAAATGAATGGCCAAGATTGATTTGGTTACTATTTGATCTAAAGGCCCACATTTAATCTTGAATTTAACTTTTTCATAAAATAATAATTATGACATCATGTGGGATAGCTCAAGGGACACCTCAAGGGGTTAGGTGGCGTGCTCATAGTGTAAGGAACCTTCTGGAGAAATTCCAGTCCAATCCAGTACCGATTAGTGCAGTTTCACAACAACTGAACTGTGTTTTGTTCCTAATTTTTTATAATATACCAGGATATGTATTCTATCCTGGAAATTAATGTATAGGCTTCTCATACCATTGAAAATGTTAGACTAAGTATTTATCTGCTATCCATCCCTTGGGAAATGACCAAAATACCCTTGGTGTCCTTTCTTGCACTATACTGACCCTAAGGGCATAATTGTCATTTCACTCCTTCTTGTACTGCCTTAGGGCATATATTAACTCTATATAATCATATTTATACTATGTCCCACGTTTTTGGCCTATCTAGAATGACCAAAATGACCTCCATCCATCACTGGTACAGTATCGGCATCTAGGGGTATTTTCGTAATTTTGCACTTATCCTGGACTGTTCTGTACTCTGGCCCACTTAACTGTCTAGTCATCACATTGGGCCTACTATAGCGCCATTTAGGCCTTGGTTTAGGCTTATTGCCTTTATGCCCTTTATGGCACAAATCCCAAGACACCTCTCCCGGTCCTATTTATCGAGTATTCTATTTTACCATAAAATCCCGTAAGAATTCTACAGGATTCCTTTTCTGATTCTGTCAGTTTGATAAATTCATATATTAAATATAAGAATTTACAGTAAAGTTTCATCTGATTCTGAGATATGAAAAATACTACAATAATTTCTGTTGACTTCAGAAATTTATATCAATTAATCGGGACCTCAAATCAAAATTCTGTGTTGCGTTAAACTGACCGGAATAATTATGTCTATCTACTGGTAAAATTTGAGTCTGATCTGATTCTGGGCATTTTTAGCCTGTTTTGGCTCAACTTTTCCATAATTATATTTGGGTCCCTGACCTTTTACTTAATTATATTTAGGTCCCTAAACTTTTTGAAATTACAACTTTTGGCCCAACTTTTATTTGTACTTTAACTTTTGGCCTTTAAACTTTTCCAATTTGCATTTTAGTCCTCCTTCTTCAGGACTCATATAACCTTTATCATTCCTTCTTATCTTCATCATAATCCTTTCTAAACCTCTTTCCACTATCAGTACTATACAGATAGAGAAAAATTAGGATATAACACTATATATCTTCAAAGTCATACTGGTTTTATTTTATCTCTGCTCCCGCATAGATGACCGACTATGGACATTTAGGATAAGATCATGAGTTATCCAAGGATGGTTATCACAGTAAACATGCAAATAATATGATAACACAATTAATAAATTCATAAATCAACAATGTTCATAAGACAATGATTGGCCCCTAGGGCACAATTTCAAACTACCTTCCACTTGCACTAGGTACAATCATTAATTTGACTAATTCCCATTGACCTAACATGACGCTCATGCTTTGCCTGCACAAGTAGCTTTGTTAGAGGATCAGCAACATTATCTTCTCCTACTACTTTACATATTTTTATATCACCTCTATCGTTGATTTCTCTGATGAGATGAAATCGCCTGAGTATATGCTTAGTCCTTTGATGTGACCTAGGCTCTTTGGCCTGTGCAATGGCACTGGTATTGTCACAAAGTAAAGTTATTGGATCTGAGATGGTAGGTATCACCCCTAGTTCCGTGATGAACTTCTTGATCCAAACGGCTTCCTTAGCTGCATTAGATGTTGCTATATACTCAGCTTCCATTGCAGAATCTGCTACAGTGCCCTACTTAGAGCTCTTCTAGCTTACTGCTCCATTATTGAGGAGGAATATATATCCAGACTGCGATTTTTGGTCATCCTGGTCAGTTTGGAAACTCGCATCTATATAACCAGTTACACAGAGTTCTTCATCCAATTCACCATAGACCAAAAATAAGTCCCTAGTCCTTCTTAAGTACTTAAGGATATTCTTCATAGCAGTCCAATGGCCCTCACCAGGGTCCTGTTGATATCTTCTAGTCATACTTAAGGCAAACGAGACATCCGGTTGAGTACAAAACATGGTGTATATGATAGATCCTATGGCCGAGGCATATGGAACTGTACTCATGCGACCTCGCTGATCAGATGTACTAGGACACAGATCTTTACTAAGGTGAATACCATGAGATATGGGTATGAAACCCCTCTTTGATTCGTGCATACTGAACCTATGCAGTATTTTGTCTATGTATGTACTCTGACTGAGTCCTAGAAGTCTTTTATATCTATCTCTATAAATCTTGATTCCTATGATATAGGTGGCTTCACCTAAGTCTTTCATCGAGAAAGACTTTCCTAACCAAGACTTGACAATCTGTAAGGTAGAAATGTCATTTCCAATAAGTAGGATGTCATCTATATAGAGTACCAAAAACACAATTGTGCTCCCACTAACCTTCTTGTACACACAAGGTTCATCAATATTTTGAAGAAATCCAAACTCTTTGACTACTTCATTAAAACGATGATTCCAACTCCGAGAGGCTTGCTTCAGTCTATAAATGGACCTTTCAAGCTTGCACACTTTACCAGAGTCCTCGGAATGCACAAACCCTTCAGGTTGTGTCATGTACACATCCTCAAGGAGCTTTCCATTAAGGAAGACTATCTTGATGTCCATCTGCCATATTTCATAGTCATAATATGCTGCTATGGCAAAGAGGATTCTGATTGATTTGGCCATTGCAATTGGGGAAAAGGTCTCATCATAGTCCACGCCATGAGTTTAAGTAAATCCTTTTGCAACCAGTCGTGCCTTGAAGACATTTACATTGCCATCCATGTCAGTTTTCTCCTTGAAAACCCACTTGCACCCGACAGTTTTTACACCTTCAGGTGGGTCGACTAAGGTCCAAACCGGATTGTCGTACATGGATTGCATCTCAGACTTTATGGCATTAAGCCATTTTTTAGAGTTTAGTCCCACTATAGCTTCTCAATAGGTAGTCGGCGCATTATGCTCAATGAGCAACACATCACGACTGTCAGAAATCAGAAATCTATATCTCTGAGGCTAAAGTCGTGTCTTATTAGATTTTTGTGGACCTTGCGTGACTTGAGGAGTCTCAACAACTTGTTGTGAGTCTTCTTTATTTTCCATCTGCAGTTTTATGGTGTATTGTGGCTCTTGAACTTCTTTGAGGTGTACCTTTCTCCCACTGGTTCTTTTAGAGATAAATTCTCGTTCGAGAAAGATAACATTTTTGACAACAAACACTTTGTTATCAACAGGGTTGTAGACATAGTATCCCTTGGTTTCATTCGGATATCCCACAAAAAGGTACTTTGAGGATTTGGGCCCTAATTTGTTTGAGGCTTGTTGCTTAACATAGACCTCGCATCCCCAAATCTTGAGGAAAGACAAACTAGGTGTCCTCCCAGTCCATATCTCATACGGAGTCTTTTCAATTGCCTTAGATGGAACACGATTGAGTGTGAACGCAGCTGTCTCTAGGGCATGGCCCCAAAAGGAGGGTGGAAGATCTGTTTGACTTGTCAGAGATTGAACCATATCTAATAGTGTTTGATTCCTCCGTTCAGAAATGTCATTCCATTGTGGTGTCCCTGGAGGAGTCAATTGTGAGACTATCCCACAACTCCTAAGATGATCAATGAATTATTGGCTCAAATATTCACCACCCTAATCAGATCGAAGGGCTTTAATTGTTTTGCCAAGCTAGTTTTGTACTTCAATTTGAAATAGTTTGAACATTTCAAAAGATTCGGATTTATGCTTTATCAAATAGATGTACCCATATCTGCTAAAATTATCTATGAATGTTATGAAGTACGAATAACCTCCTCTGGTATTTGTGTTCATCGGTCTACACATATCTGTATGTATGAGGCCCAATTAATCAGTGGCCCTCTCACTGTGCCCAGTGAAAGGTGACTTTGTCATCTTTCCTAACAAGCAAGACTCGCAAGTGTCATATGATTCAAAATCAAATGTGTTGAGAAATCCATCTTGATGGAGTTTGGAAATACGTTTCTCATTTATGTGGCCCAGACAACAGTGCCAGAGGTATGTCATATTCAAATCATTTGGTTTGACCCTTTTGGCAGTTATGTTATAGATATTTCTATGATTGGGTTGTTCCAAATTTAATATGTAATGATCAACATGCAAATCATCATGAGCATAGAAAACATCATTACGATAAATAGAATATCTACTATTCCCAGCAATGGAAGTGAAACCTTCCTTATCCAAATAAGAAAGTGAAACTATGTTACTACTTAAAGCAGGAACATAATAGTAATTGTTCAAAACTAATAAAAGCCCAGTGGGCAAAACTAATTCATAAGTGGTTACAGCTAACGCAACAACCCTTGCTCTGTTTCTAACTCGTAGGTCAACTTCGCCATTTTTCAGCTTCCTACTGTCCTTTAGTCCTTGCACATTTGTACAAATGTGAGAACCACATGCAGTATCTAATACCCATGTGGTGGAAGTAGAAAGATGAATGTCTATAACATAAATACCTGAAGTGATAGCCCCGCTATCCTTCTTGTTCTTTTTCAGATCTTCGAGGTAGAGTTGGTAATTCCTCTACCAATGAGCAGGTTCATTGCAGAAGAAGCAGACTCCTTTCTTTAGAGGCTTTGCCTTCTTTGGTGCAGGCTTGATTTCGGGCTTGCCTAACTCTTTAGTCTTACCTGATGAGCCATGACCCTTCCCTTTGCCTTTGCCTTTGCCTTTCTTTTTCATACCCTTTCCTTTCTGAACCATCAAAATAGTACTGGGCTTCTTCTTAAGACTCGGCTCAGTAGTTTTAAGCATCCCATGCAGTTCAGAAATAGACTTCTCCATATTGTTCATGTTGTAGTTCATGACAAACTGGTCATAACTTTATGGGAGTGAGTTCAAGACCAAATCCATAGCTAACTCTTGGCTCATAGGAAATCCAAACCTCTCAAGGTGATCAATGTACCCTTTCATCTTTAAGACATGAGTACTGACTGATACACCTTCAGCCATCTTGCAGGAATGTAAGGCCTTAGTGGTCTCATACCTCTCTTGTCTTGCCTGTTACTGGAATATTTCCTTGAGATGCACAATCATCTCATAAGCCTCCATGTGTTCTAGATCTCTTTAGAGCTTTGGAACCATGGTGGCTAGCATCAAGCATCCCACATTGACAGAGTCTTCCTTATGCTTCGTGTAAGCATCTCTCTAAGCTCTAGGAGCATTGGCTGCTGGCTCCTCAGGAATGGGTTGATCTAGGACATGTGCTTTTCTTTCCTGCTTGAGAATAATTCTCAAGTTCCTAAACCAGTCAAGAAAGTTTGTCCTTCTCAAGGATAGATCGCAGAGATAATGTAGCAGTATTACTAGTCGTCATGATTCTACAATTAAAATATACAATTGAATTAGCAATCTCCCACTAAATAAACAACCCTCAATGCAATACTTAGTGGGCTAAGATCCATATTTGGCTCAAACTTAAGTCCGCTTTGGCAGGACACTTAAATTAAGTTTTTTTAGGTAGGTAACACCTTTACCAATTACATCAAATATAACTCTTAGATGTTCATGGGATTCTATCATCATATGATCTGGCATGTTTTTAATCTCATCTAATGCCTTGAGACTCAAAAACCGTTTTGTTAATCTCAATTAAGTCAAACAATAATAAACATGTGAGAGTAGCACTATTACTCTTGGTTATCTCCCCAAGATAACTCAAATGCACCCAACTCAAATGCACCCACTTTGGCGGAGTCCATAATTGAGGGATCGAGGTTTTGACAAGTGTTCATAAATTGACAGTATTATGACTTAAGATTTCATTTAGAGGGCTTAATTTAACTATCTGGTTTATAAGAATGCATGTTTCTCAGTTTGTATCTCATACAAGTAATATGCATATGCTGATATAATCATAAGATGTATAATTTAAACGTGATACAATATGGCTCACCTATCCTAAGTCCACTCAAGCCAATGAGAGGAGCTCTCTAGTAAGAAAAGGGAAATTACATATAGAAATCTCTTTTAACATTCGAGGGGAGTGAGATGAGAAGAGAAGGTACATTAAGAGTATATAGAGGAAGGCACGACACACAGGCTGTATTTAAAAAATTACAACACTTGCAATCTAGAGCCATATTGTTCACCATACCCAAACATTCAAGAATCAATATTCAGATTTAATTGAAGGGAAATTAATGTTTCAAAACTAAAACATTCACAAAATAGTATATGTTACAGTTATATTGCACTATGAACAGGTAGCCACAGCGGTCCCGCTAGCCGGTTAGCGGGCGGGGTCTGGGGCAGCGGCCTGAGATTTTTTTTTGTTTCATAAATAATCATGAATATGAATTCATTTTTCTCAGACCCCATCAATATTAATTGATCAAATCAAAATGCATGCACCACCGATTTCAATTTCCTTTCAGATTACTTATATGTCATACATAAAACGGATTCCTTATATGTCACACATAAAACACATGTTATCATATGATCGGCTACGACTAACACATGTCATATGAATCAATAATCAAGCCTAACTTAAACACAAAACGGCATGGCCCTGATACAACTGTAAGGAATTGGAAGACACGCAGCAGAAATTAACTTAAAAATTTTTCTATTCCCTGCCAGGATCTACCATATGTGTTTAAGTCAAGTGGAAAGAAGTATTACCCTTAGTATTCAGTCGCAACTTTCTCAACTTCTGGTTGCGATGTCCACACCTTCTCTCCGCGGCTCATGATCTCTTTTTCATTGTAAAAAGTCAATGGCTCAGGTCAGCTTCCTCTACTGGTATCCACACGAACAACGTTCCAATCACGAATGATGTGTTAGCGCCTCCAGTCCCTCCAGGGCTTACTCAAGAATTCGTCCTCTCCGTCTCTATTTGGGTAGTTTCTTATCTGTAAACCTTTTGAGGATTCCCGTTCACCCTTTCTTCTGTCCCAACCGTAGCTCCTAAATATCAGATATATAGGATGCTATGCGTGTTACCACAGACTTGGATTTTTGAAATTAATCTTATATTAATTTTAAAATTAATACAATATCATATATTGTATAATTTGATAAGAAACTAATTAAATAAATAGTATTTGTATTAAATCTATCCTACAGATTTAGTTTACCCATTTATTTAATTTAAAATAAAGATAAGACGGAATTACATTTGATTTATTCTCATAAATCAAATTTGAGATATCATATCAATTTGAATTTCAAATTCAAATGTGATAGAGATTTAATTTTATTCTTATAAATTAAATCTTATAAATATCTCTTATATGAGATATCATATCAATTTGAATTTTAAATTCAAACGTGATAGAGATTTACTTTATCCTTATAAATTAAATCTTATAAATATCTCTTATATGAGATATCATATCAATTTGAATTTTAAATTCAAACGTGATAGAGATTTAATTTATCCTTTTAAATTAAATCTTGTAAATATCTCTTATATGAGATATCATGTCAATTTGAATTTTAAATTCAAACGTGATAGAGATTTAATTTATCCTTATAAATTAAATCTTGTAAATATCTCTTATATATAATATATGTATATACGAATTTATATATATACGAATATAAATATAAATAAATATATACATTCACCCTGGATCATTCATTGAATCTGGACATGTCTTAGATTCAATGAATCTGGACATCATAGCTCGTGTTGGGCTATTTTGTGTGTGACCTTGTAGGCCCATATGAAGTTGACAGTGGGCGTTTTACTATACTGACTCACAAGTCGCAAGCTGTCTTTAGCAAGACATCACGACTACCCAAATCATATGAGGATCGATGAACGATGTAACCTTTTATACAACCATATCATGTCCCTTTTGTCACACGATATTGTGGTCATGATGAGGCCTGGAGAATGTCATCCTCCTATTCCTGACCGTTACTTTCTCGATCCCTGAGTAGTCTGACTACAGAAATGGAACTACCTTTTCATTATAGTATGGCCATACATTTCTCAGACTCACTCATCGAGGGGCCCAGTAATATCTCTCTACGAATGTAAGGGACAAATTCCATCTTGACCATTCACCTCCGCACAAAAAACCACTAAGCTCGAACATAGTCTTTATGATCACTAGGTCAAAAGTGACTTTTGACTAGGTCAAAGCTGAGCTTTTGTCATGTAGGAATCTATAATGATCTCAGGTCAAAGGGCATAGTGACATGGTTTGTATATGAGAGAAGCTTGTGACTTAACCCATGCAGCTATCGCATAGCGGGTCGGTCCAACACCTTGTACTCTTACATGTGCCTATGACTTTGATTTATATCTCTATACATCTTCAAAGTCATACTGGTCTTATTTTATCTCTGCTCCCACATAGATGACCGACCAGGGACATTTAGGATAAGATCATGAGTTATCCAAGGATAGTCATCACAGTAAATATGCAAATAATATGATAACACAATTAAAAAATTCATAAATCAACAATGTTCATAAGACAATAATTGGCCCCTATGGCACAATTTCCAATAGTGTGGGGTAAAGTGGAGAAACAAGTATGGGAAGCATTAGAATAAAAATGAGAATTTTTGAAATAATTGTATGCATATGTTAAGTTCTGTATAGCAGGTGATGAAGGAACTGGAATTTAATTATTCTAATCTCATAAATGGATTCAAAAGATGAAATTGTGTAGGATAAAGTCAAGACATCAATTGATTCAAAGGCCAAGTCTATTAGTTAAGATTAAGGAAAGTTAGTGAGGTTAATTATCAAGAGAAAGTTATGTTAATTAAAGTAAGTTTAATACTCAAGGAAGTTAGATGATAATGGATAAATGGTAGGAATTTGTTGGTATACTCCAAAAGAAACAGCCACATGTTCAAGAAAAGTGAGAAGAAAGAGGCAAGATAAGGTGAAAGAAAGTCAAGTGTATGAGGTAGTAAACTTATCCTAAACTTGTATGCATTGAATGTTATGCCTGATTATGCTATAGTTTTGTTGAATTGTGTTGCATATGTGCTTATATATGAAGCTATATTTATATGTTTATTTTGGCCAATTGTATGTCATATGTAATATGGAAGCATGCACATTACACAATGTTAACACTTTCACAAGCAAGCACAAGTAATTACATTAATGCATACATTGTTTAGTAATGTTTGCTACTGAGATTTCCTCAGAAATCTCATCCCTTTCCATGTAATCCCAATCCCACAGGTTTATGAATAATGAAAGAGGATGATAAAGCATGAAGAAAAGCTAGGGAGTGGATAGTATATGTGTTATGTGATTATTGGTTATATGTAAAGTTGTTGTATGACCAATATGAGTAGTGATGGTCATGATGTAATAAAAAGTAGTAAATGATGGAATAAATATATGAACTTTTACAGATATGTAGTTGACATACCAAGCTTCGTTTTGACACCAAGAATGCCTTAATTTGATGTCTGTATAAAGAGAAATGAATTTCCAAAGTAAGGGACCAGAATCTGTTTCCAGAGTTTTTGACCAAATGAACAGTAAACTTTAACAAATAAAATATATTAATTGGCTAATCATTTGGTCTAGAAATTATATTTCCCTTAAATTTCAAGATGTTATCTTGATGTATCTTTTTGAACCACTTCATTTTGAATTTTTTAGAATTAATTATGATTTTTCAAAGTTTGTTACGTAATCTGGAATACCATATGAACAATAACCTGAGAAGAGTAAAATTTTAGATTTGGCTATTGGACTTCCAAGGTCTTGTAAGTGGTTCTAAATGCTACTGAATGGTCCCTAAGACGTATGAAAGTAAGGATGTTACAATGTACCCCAGATACATAATGGACATGTATGCAATGCATGAACAAATGTTATGATAACATAAAAGGTTAAGGCTAGAAGTACCAGACAAGTTAAGTCGTAACAAGTAAGATGAGATAGTCACGACTAAAGATTACAAAGAATATGAGACGTGGCTAGCAAGTATTCAAGTGGTGACTAAAATGCACAGAGACCTGGTGACAGGAATGAAGATGTTAGCCTCACTGAAGGTTATCAGTTAGAGGTTTAGCATAGAGTGCAGGCAAGCTAGATAGTACGATGCACTGAGATACAGAAGATCAGTTTAAGAAGAGGTTCAGAAGTAGATCCTCTGTATGATCATCAGGACTTGATCTACATTATGAAATACTTTGTGCAGCTAGTCTCTATTGAACAGAATAATAAGAAGTTAAAATGAGACTTACCTAAGAATGATCTAATACATGGCTTAAGGTTAAAGATATGATGGGTAATAGATAGAAAGTTCATGTTTCCAAAATAGAGGGATTCCATCACAAAGAAATAGTAACCTAACACTCTACCTTAGAGGACACAAGTAATGATGCTAGGTGATGAATAAGATCTAAGTGACCTGAATTGGTCAGGATCCAAAGATAGACCAGAAAGGAGTCACAGTCTAGTCAAGAGTAGACTGAGAAAGACAAATAGAAAGAGTTAAGAGATAAAGAGAGATACAGAAGTTACTCCATATGAGATGGAGAGTGATCTGCTCACTCGAGAAGTTTTTCTCGAAGGGTTTAAAAGAAGTATTTCTCTCAATTAGAGAGAGGTGAGCGTGAGGCTAAGGGTTAGAGCAAAGGAAAGAGAAACCCTTTGATGAATAATTAGCTGAGTTCATCTACATAAACCTTGAGGGTTAATAAGAGACACTTTCTCACATGTTAGTAGTCCAGAAGGAGAAAGGAAAACTTAAAGGTTCAAATGCTATAGAGATATGAGCCCGACCTTTCCTCAGTTAGCTAAAAGAGAATAACTAACTCATTTATGGATTATAGTGAGGCCAAGGACACATAAATCCTTCAAGCTAGAGACACAAAAGTCTTACAGGCGATAAGAGATAATATGATACAATGAATATGACCTAGTAAAGTAGCCACCGATTCAAAGATAAAGTGACTCCCCTATTCCTTATGTAAGAAAGTGTAAAGAAAGGTTGAGTCTATACCCTAGTAAGAGGGTAACATGGCAGCCTAAGTGAAACAAGTAAATGACTCAGGTTCCTGAATATATAATTAGAACCTGGCAATTAAGGTAATAAAGAGACAGATGCCGTAAAGTTTACCTAGTTAATTGTTTAATTGCAATGTTAGTATGGGGGATGTTGAATAGATTTATGTGATGATGATATGGTATATGTTGCCATATATTATGATAAATAGTTATATTTCCTCAAAGTTGTCAGAGGATGACACACGTGTTAGTGTATACTATGATAAATAAATACTCCCCTCACACAGTATATTCAAGGTAAAGTATACCAGATGAGAAAGTTATGTTGCTCCCATGCCATATGATATGTAATTAAATAATTCAACTTGTTAATGATAAAGCAATAGAAAAACAATAGCAAAGGGATAAACAAGATAGTTAGTCAGTTAATACCCAAAGAATATAATGATAATTTACGATCAGACAATGATGATCAATTGGGTAGAGAATGAGATTAAAGATGTGGACTAATAGTGAATTTACAGACAGATGACTACAGTACTCAGGACATACCCCTTTAGTAGGAATGAGATATATGAATAATATGCTATGAATATGAAATGAAATGAGTAGCATTTATGAAAGATGATATGACCCTAAGAAGAAGCAGATTCTGAGTAATATAAGTTAATATTTTTGCAATAGAGCTAGATTGCTCTTGCGATAGAGTAAGATTACTTTTAAAATAAACCAAGAGAATGGACAACATAACTCATATAGAGTAATATCCTTCAGATGAGATGAATAGATGATGATAGATATGTGCATGATAGAGCCTGTGTAGCTCTCTGCAGTAATGGATATAGTAAAGTTATAAAAGATGATAATGATATGAGAAATTCCTATGTGATAGAAGAAATGAGTAAAGTCCGAATAGATAATATTGGCTTCTGTGACCATTTTTGGGGAATTATCTATTGAGTTGACAATTATGTGGAGGTGACTAACCTTGTAACTTTGTCCGTTGGTTTAGGTCTTCTAGAGATGAGAATAAGTACAACGGAATTGCAGTAGGTTCTGGAGGATTGTAGTAGATCCTAGTATGGCTCATAGGGTCATAGTTAGATCCTGAAAAGGCTTACTATTGATCGCAGTAGATCCCAAGGGTCATAATAGACTAAGCCTAGAGAAAGAAAGTATTGAGCCATAAGTACAGTATTTCTTTGGAAGGACAAATACCAAGGATAAAGTTAAAGTATATAAGCTTCACAAGTTAGTTAGCTTATAATAGAGAGAGTACCATTGATGTTAGTTCAAATAGCCTTATTACTATTAGAGACTAAACTCAGAATCTTCCTACACGTAATAGGAACTAAGTGATCAAAGTTAAAGTTGTTAATCCTGGATTTAAGGATTTGTGAGAATATTTTGAGGATAAAGAGATTAGAAGGCCAGATAGACCTAAGAGAGATAGTATAAGATGGGTCTAAGATAGTAAAGTACTAGGGTTAGAGCCTCTTAGTACCAGTGCTTCAAATATTTATTGGCACATTTCAGTTAAGCGCGCTCAGGCAAGAGTAGTCTAATGATAGGTGACCCCTGGGAAGTGATAGAAAAATGTGTAAATGCTATAGAAATTTGGCATATATGCACAGAGTTATGTAAAATAATAGAAAGAGTTATGAAAACTAGAAAGGGTTATGAACAGTAAAAGACTAGAACCCTTATGTCAAGTCCAAATGAAATGGATTTGAAAGAAAATATTTAGAAGAATTCTCTCAAAAGCTAACAACATTCTAAATTAAAGAGAATGTTTGAAGTATTATATCTCAAGATACATTATGACAAAGTAAGATAGACTATGATATAGCCAGATTTGGCCAGATATGCCATCTTACGGCATGAAAGATATGAAATGAGATATGCTATGAGAAATATGTATTGAGAAATACAATATGAAGTGGTTTAATAGCTAGCCTTGTAAATAGATAGAGAGGCTCCCTTTTAAAAAGGATAAGACGTTTGAATGATAAGTTATATATGAAAGAGCAAATGAGAGATTTCACTCATTGCATAAAATGTCAGGCATTATGTTATGTTATGTTATGTATGTTTATAGAATATGCTAAAGCTCCAAATGTTAGAGCAGTACAAGCTCTATGTTATAGAGTTGTGCAAGCTTCGAGTGTTAGAGCTATGCATATTAAGAGAAGGAATGCTTGAGCTTTGATGTTAGAGCTTTGCATTCATGGGTAGGTATGTAGCCCTGCAACATGTTGGCTAGGCATTATGCATGTTAGAGTATATGCTCCTATATGCTCCTATGTGCTCCTGTTTAGCAGTAGACCAATGAAAGAAAGAAAGAACAATGATGTAAGTCCTCTCTCTGTATTATGATAAGTTATTAAATATGATAAGAAGAAAAGAGATACGATGGTACGAAAATGAGAAAATGGAGTTTTGTGGATGTTCAAAGAATTCCGCTGGATGCTCAGGTGATAAGTAGTTAACAGAAACTCCATAATATAGTAGTATACGAGAGAAGTTGATATGAAAGAAATGGACACAACTCACAAGTCTAGATAGTGAGAAGTCCATATGCAGATAAATGTATAGCAAGTAAGCAAGTAATAGAATGAACTAGAGTTCAATTCTAATATAATTGATTCATAATAGAAGAATGATCATAGTAAAGATAGGAAGATCTGCGGACATGGAAAGTATTCCGCTAAAATGACAAAATAGAAGATAAGAGGCAAATACCCCAATCCTTAGTCATATAGAAGACAAGGATATCTATCCAAGTTTACTGACTGAAGTGCTAAGTAAATTTCGAGGAGGAAATTTATTTTAAGGGGGTAGAAATGTCATATCCTAATTTTTCCCTATATGTATAATACTGATAGTAGAAAGACGTTTGGAAAGGATTATGACGAAGATTAGAAAAAATGATAAAGGTTAAATGAGTCTTGAAGAAAGAAAGGGACCTAAACAAAATATAGAAAAGGTTAAGGGCCAAAAGTTAAAGTAGAAACAAAAGTTGGGTCAAAAGTTGTAATTTCCAAAGTTTAGGGACCTAAATGTAATTAAGCAAAAAGTCAGGGATGTAAATGTAATTAAGTAAAAAGTATAAGGGCAAAATTGTTATTATAGAAAGATCAGCCCGGAAAGGGTTAGAACTGCACGGAAGTATTTCAGTCTCATATTCTATCAGTAAATAGAGGAAGGTATGCTGGTTAATCTAGCATGATACAGAAATTTTATTAAGGCTCCAGACAGTAGATATTTATCTGATAGTCTGAAAGTTATATGAAATTTTATCACATTTCATGAACTTTAGATATGAGTGAGGGAATTATAAGAAAGTTTGCCCTATAGTGTCAAATGTCATGGATCTGACAAAAACCTGGAAGGAGTTCTGTATAAAAAGTTATTCCTATAAAAGTGAATTTTGACAGGAGTTTGAGAGCACCCGTGATCCGATTATGGAACTTATCAGTATGTAAGCCTGGATAGAATAAGATCAGATGGACCTATATATAGGCCTATGATGACGCCAAGGAGGGCCCAAAACCAAGGGTACCAGTTCATCAGGAAGAGGGGCTAGTGTCTAGAAAATATGCAAAATTACGAAAATATCCCTAGATACCCATATTATACTATTGATGGATGGAGGGCATTTTGGTCATCTGGGATAGGCTAAAAATATGGAATATAGTATAAATATGATTATTTAGAGCCAGTATATGCCCTGAGGCAATACAAAGAGGGGTGAAAAGACAATTATGCCCTTAAGGTTGATATAGTGCAAGAAAGGACATCAAGGGTATTTTGGTCATTTTCTAAGGGATGGATGGCAAATAAATACTCAGTATAACAATGTCAGTGGTATGAGAATCCTATACATTGATTTCTAGGATAGAATACATATCCTGGTATATTATAAAAATTTGGAACAGAAAACAGTATTATTTTTAGTGAAACTACTCCGATCGATACTGGATTGGATTAGAATTTTTCCAGAAGATTCCTTACATGAGAATTTCACCACATAACCCCATGAGGGGTCCCTTGAGCTATCCCTTATTATGTCATAATTATTCTTTTTTTAAAAAGTTAAATCCAAGATTAAATGTGAGCCTTTAGATCAAATAGTGCACAAAGTAATTTTGGCCATTGATTTTCCATGAAATTTTCTATAAATACCCCCTCAAATATGGTTCAAAACTGTGGCCTCATGAACCTTGGGGAACTCTTGCAAAATGGAAACTCAAGCCAAGACAAAGAAGATTCAAAATACCAAAGTTCAAGCAAGCTAGATATTAAAGGTAAGCAATCTCTCCTAGCTTATTTTCCTTTGATTTGGGAGCTTGAAATTAGGGTTTTCATGGGGAAAAGTTGAATTTTATCTAAGGGGTTGTGCTGCCTAAAAACCTTAGATGAAAGGGAAAAGAAGAAATTAAAGTTAGAGACATATGATTGAACATTAAACAAGCTAGTTAAGTGATTAGTTGTTGAATCAAGTTGATATTCTTGACTTTTCCATGGATAAACTTGTTCAGTCTGCACTATTCATGATGGAACGAAATAGAATTTCAATGATTTAATGCTTCCATTGAATTTATATGATGATTTTGTGTGGCATTGGAAAGGTTTTGAACCTTGGAAATATTAAAATCTCAAGATTGTAGTTTTTGAAATTATTCTCTGTTACTATTCACTCTCATGAACAGTGATTAGAATTTCATGATTTTGATGCTTCTAATGGTTTTAAAATGAAAATTTGTGTGAGATAAAGTGGAGAAACAAGTTTGGGAAGCATTAGAAGCATTATAAACATGTGTTTGGTTTTGTACAGCAGGCCATGAAGGAGCTAGAATTTCATGATTCTAAGCTCATAAATAGATTCAAAAGATGAAATTATGTAGGGTAAAGTCAAGACATCAATTGGTTCAAGAGCCAAGTTGATTAGTAAAGATTAGAGAAAGAGTAAAATTCCAGATTTGGCTAATGGACTTCCAAAGTCTTGTAAGTGGTTCCAAATACTACTGAATGGTTCCTAAATGTAAGGATATTATAGCATCCCTTTCTAACTGATAGATTGCCATATGGGCTTTACTTTCGGATAGACAATCAAGCACCTTGAAGACTTTCTCCACTCGGCTAATCCAATATGCCACTTTCTGGACATCAAATATCCCCTCAAATGTTGGAGGAGTATGCTTACAGAATTTGGTCATCCATTGTTGAATACTAGTGGGATCAACCACCTGCCCCATCTGCCTTGGTGGCTCTACTGTCTGTTGCACCATTTCTGGTTTTGTATCAGCTACGCCTGCATATTCTGGATGCCTTATATTCTCTACTGCCTCTATTACTGTTGCTGCTATGGCAGCGTCTCTTTCCTGATCACTTCTTGCCTGATCTGCTCGCATTTCTTCGATCATCTTCTGTTGTTGTTCTAATCATTATAAAATTAGATGATTAATGTCCCCAGTATTTTGGGGTTCTCCCGAGGAAACAGTCCTTCTTGTTCTTACCATTTTATTTTACTATCTAAATGGGAGAGAAGTATAATAATTAACATCACTTATATTTCATTTAAAATATAACATACAATAAGTTTAGTAACATTACATTGATCTTTCATACATAACATAAGTACATGCACACATCATCATCATCATCATCATCATCATTGTTCATAAGTACATAGACAGTATTAGCATTCCTAAGTACAACCATTATACTACCCTTTCTTATAAGTGAACCTAACAAACTCTTCTACCATAAAGATCCATTCTAAAATGGTCTCACAGGGTTCTTCTTCAAAATATTGATCTAACCTTACTCTCCAAGTTTCGGTAAGAGGCAAAATCATCCATAATGTTAATCCAATCTTGAAGAGTAAGAGTATTTGGATCAAAAGCTTTATAGGCCTCCCATACTATGGTGATAAAGTCCATATAAATCCTATAATCTTGTTCTACTTCTCTGACCAACCGCCGTCCTAGATCATATAATTGCCTAGCCAGTTCCCTAGCTTTCTCGAATCATTCTTCGTTCATATTCCTCCTTGGGGTTAGCTCTATAACCTTGTTGTTGTTCAGGTATATCTCCACCATTGGCTTCTTTGATCTACTAGGACTTGGGATATCAGTCTGGTCTGGTACACGGCTAGGTCCAAAAATAACAGCTGGGTTAGATACTTGGCTAGGACCAGGAATATCAGCTAGGTTAGGTACTTGGCTAGGACTAGGAATGTCTACCTCAATAGGTTATCTATATGTAGGTTATATAGTACCCACAACATAGGAATGACCCTCATCAAATTACTACCTGGGGATATACTATGTCTCTGTCATCCCCCTGAGTTGTATTCCCATCTACACTAGGGTCAACTTCTTCTGGAGGTACAACATTAATAGTAGAAGCTGGGATAGGTTCCTCAGATATATCATCATCTGATGCTTCATCCATTCCATTAGACCCTACTGAGGAACTATCTAATCTATCCAGTTTTGAGTCACTAGAATTTGGGATGTGGATTACTGGAGGAAGCCCAAAATCAGGATCATTCACTAACATATCAATTTCCTCTGAGTTCAACCCTGACTTATTTGAACTAAATACCTTAGGCATAGGGTCTCCTTGGTTCACCTTAGTTTCTAATCCAGTCCTAGGCTTAGTCATTTTTATCCTGCAATAACTAACTTAGTGTCAATTATGCATATGATCAATTATGTATCATTCTATAAATAATCTATTTAGAGCATTTGTTAAGCCAGAATCCTTTGCTCTGATTTCAAAATGTCACATACTTATTTTCAACCTCAATTATACTTAGTTGAAAGTCATTTGAACTAATTACATAGCCATTTACCCTAGAAAGAAGCATTTTCAAAAGATTGCTTATCGGGTACTGTTTATGGTTACTGTTCATTTGGTAATTTAGAACATGTACCTAACTTTGAAAATTCATAAGTAAATTTAGACCAATCGAAATAGGTTGGTTCTAATTTCTAATGAAAGCTCTTTCATTTAACTTTGAAGAAAAAATGTAAAACTGAGATTTCATTGTCCCAATGAAATTAGTTTATTCGTTGAAAAACATTGTTCATTTGGTAAAATCTGGAAGTTTCAGTTTCTTTGCATTAACTTCAAAAATTTGTTTCTCTTTTGTAACTTGCCCAAATTAAATGTGTTACCTATGGATTTAAAGCTCCAGATGTTTTATTTAAGCTCATAAAATTTCATAGAAAAAATTGTTCATTTACCATATGAAATCAACGTCAGAACGTTACTGCCTCCAGTTGCTCACTTTATCTTAATTCCATATTTTAACTCCAACTTAGAAAAATCATAACAAATCAAATACTTAACTAATTGAGGTGTTCTTGGTGTTCATTTAAAGCTATGTATCTTAGATATTATCATACCAAAATTCAAGTTCAAACTCATTGGTTAAGGCATCATAAATGTTGTCACAAAACCACGGCCTCATAATACAACTACATGATCATACACTATGCATCACATTATATCCTTCCATAGTGCCAAGTAACCAATATAACTTATTATACAAGTTCAACTATCTATGTTTACAATTTTTTCTTGAGATGTTCCAGCACCTATGACATGGTTATGTATATGGAAAGAATGAGATTTCATGGAAATCTCAATAGCAAGTTATATAAACTATAATATCATGCATGATTAATTGGATGCTTAACATGTTATCATGAGATGGGAGCTACTTCATAATAGTACATAAGCAAACTCTAACATGCATATTGTCATGACATTAGTTGCAAGGAGTTGCAATCATTCATACTTCATCATAAACATGATGGCATAATCTCAAGCTCAACCAAACATCATAACTAACAAGCAAGCATATAATCAAGCAAACATGAAACTATAGTTAGGTATTCTTGCTACCTGTTTAGCTATCCTTGACAAAGTATTCTTGATATGACTTCCTTCCCTCACAAATGTCAAAACCTAGCCATTACAAAGTAATATCAAGTTACAACTTGAAACATCCTCATTTTTATACATCTTAGGGACCATTCAGTAGTATTTGGAACCACTTCTAGGGCCGTTGAAGTGAAATCATACAATTTGGAATTTTACTCCTAGAGAGTACTGTTCACTGTGTAAATTCTAGCAGAGTGACCTGAATTCGAAAATTCATAAATAATTCAAGAAAAATCGAAATGAAGTGGTTCAAATTGCTACATGAAGATAACATAATTATGTTTAAGGGAAAATGACTCGTTGACCATGCCTTGACCAGGTCAACTTTGGTCAATGTTTCGAAATTACTGTTCCTCCAGCGTCCTATCCCTGATTCCAACATTCTAGTCCCAACTTTGATAAATCATATCTTTATGTGTAGACATCTAAATAAGACTTCTATATATCAAATCGAAGCTTGAAATGTCTAGTATTTACTGGAAAAATATCATACATTTATTCAATTATTTACTATTTATAATTACAGCTCAAATGTCACTGCCTCACCACGAGTTACTATTCATAGTGACAATGTTCAACAATTATACATACATGAATCACATATCAATCATGCCAAGTAATTAACATTTCTTCATGCATCTTTATCTCCTCCATCTTGAGAAGACCTGCTATAATTGGATTGATATGGAAGGGGTGAGATTTCTGGGGAAATCTCAGTAGCAAATGGAAACCATACAATGTATGCAACTATATGCTTGATGTTACTATGTGTGTACTTAATGATCATGCTTGCATCATGATAACATACATGCTTCCATGTTACTTAATTATAACATATGGCCATAGTATAAAAAGAAACAGAGCATTACTTAATCATACGTGCCTCACATCATCAAGGTAAGTAACCATTACATAAAACATCCAAGCAGTATAAGCACACAAGTAGGTAAGTCTACTACCTAGCGTGAAGCCTTTCCTTCCAGCTCTTAACCTTGTCTCTAAGGTCCCTTCTTTTCATAAGTCAGAGCCTATACATAGCATAATAATATCTTTATTATTATCTAGTATAGCTCTGCTTAACTCATGCTTAACTAGGGGTAATATCCTTACTCCGACATTCCTCTAACTTTCTTTCTATCTATAGCTAACTTTATTAATAGAGATATTTATCTATTCTAACCACTAAGAGCAATCCTCTAATTTATTATAACAGGGACTAAATAACTTACCTACCTCATTCCTAAGCTCTGCCCAGTCTCTCAGCTCTTTAGACTGCTCCTGGCTCCACTAGAACTCCTTCCTTTGTTTCTCTTTCTCTCTTTCTCTCTTCTTCTCTTCTTCCTTTAGCTCTTGGCCATGGTGTGCCTTGAAATGGGAGGGGGAAGGGTCTATTTATAGGTGGAGGGAGGTGGAATTCAGATTGAATCGTGATGAATGGCCCAAATCGCTTAGCTTCCTCAAGAAGCTTTGCTTGCATCATCACGATGAACTCATCCTCCTTAATGACTCACCACTAATGACATCATCCAAGGACACCTCAAGGGGTATGGGGCACAATTGGTGGGTCCCTCGGGACACCTCACCAGCTGACTCAGCCTCTCCAGAGAATTTCAGAGTCTTTTCCTGGAATGAGTGGACGATATTGTGCCACGTGTCCTTTTTACTTTTTCTCTTTTTCCTGTAATTATGCTATGTGTCCTTGGCTTTTCTTCTTTTACTATAATCATGCCATGTGGTGCCTTGTGGGCCCCATTTATGCCATCTCATAATTCCATATCACTTTCCCCAGTTATATCTTTGACCGGGTCACTTTACTTTATTGAAAAAGTACTAAAATAATATTTTAATGCCTCTTAGGCCCACATCCCTCTTGGGCTACGTTTTTGGACCTTGGATTGTCATCTTGGGTTTCAAACCAAGCACAAGCACTCTGGTTGCTCAGTTCCCAAGAAACACCTCTTACTTCTTCTTTATGCCCATAGGGACTTTCACTATTTTCCCTAAATTTTCACTTTCTTGCAGTTTAGTCCCTGAACATTATCTGTATAATTCTGGGACTCCTGCACAATAAGGTCTAGTAGCCTTCCTTTTTTAGGCTACATCCTAGGCTTCTAGGCCTAAAAATTGGGATATGACATAACTCAACTTGAAAATAATTCCAAGACTAGGTTTTCACTAACTTCCATTCTTTTTCCATTTTATGTTTCCTACTTCCATCTTTCTAAAATAAATTCTCATGGTTCATCTCTACATAATTTTTCATGTAGAATCAAATTATGAAACTAGAATTTCCAAAATCAAAAAATCCCATGAGCTGTTGTACAGAACCGAAGTGAACCTTGATTTTCCAAAATTTCACATTTTGATTCCAATGCTTCCAATACTTGTTCTCCTACTTTATCCCCATGCAAATTTCCATTTTAAACTCATTGGAAGCATTAAAATCATGAAATTCCAACATATGAATAGTGATATGTCTAGTAGCAGTCAAGAACACAAAACTCTAACCATATGCATACTTGATTTTCTAAGCTTATACCACTTGATTCTATCTTGTTTAAGCTTGTCTAAACTATCCATAACATAATCCCTTTTGTTTCTACTCTCAATCTAATATAGTTTATTCTAAGAATCTCATGTCCATTACATATAAACTGTACATATACATCAGATAAGAAAAATTGGGGATATGACACAACTGCTTGTAACTATTGTAATTAAATTATGCATGTTAGATTTTTCTTATGTATGATTATGAAGTAGCTCCCATCTCATGATAATATGTTAGGAATTTAATCAATCGTGCATGATATTATAGTTTGTATGACTTGCTATTGTGATTTTCATGAAATCTCATTCTTTCCAGATGCATAACCATGTTATACGTGCTGGAACCTCCCAAGAAAAAAGGGTAAATATGGATGATTAAACTTTTATAATAAGTTATGTTAACTACTTGACACTATGGGATGATATGATGGGATACATAATACATTATAGTGTGTTTGTAGTATAAGGCGATAACTTTGTGACGGTAATTACGATGACTTAACCGACGAGTTTTGATGTGAAATTTGTTATGAACGTAGCTAAGATATAGAGCTTTAATTGGACACTAATAACACTTCAATTGGTTAAGTTTTTTATTTGTTATGATTTTTCAAATTTGAAGATAAAATCTGGAATGGGATAAAATGAGCATCTAGAAGCAGTAAGATTCAAGCATTAATTTTAATTAGTAAATGAATGAATTTTTCTACAAAATGTTATGAAGTTGAATAGAACATCTTGAGCTTTAAATTTATAGGTAATATCTGTCATTTAGATGAGTAAGCAAGGAGAAATAAATTTTTGAAGATAAGGCAAAGAAACTAGAACTTCTATATTTACCAAATGAATAATATTTTTCAACGAATAAACTCATTTCATTTGGACAATGAAACCTTAGTTTTATATTTTCATTTTCATTTGATTTTTCTAGATATAATTATAAATTTTCAAATTTAGGTATACATTATAGATTAGTAAATGAAAGTACCAGTGAACAGTACACGAGAAGCATTTTTTGAAAGTTCATGTTTCTAAAGCAAAGAGGTGTTTAATTGATTCAAGTTGCTTCCAGCTAAGTATAACTGAGGGAGAAAATAAGAATATGGCATTTTGGTATTAGAGAAAAGGATCCTGTCTTAGGAATGGCTCAGAATAGATTAGTTATAGATAGATACATAATTGATACTAAGTTAGTTGTTATAGGACAAAGATGACTAAACATAGGAGCGAATCAAAAACCACAGTTAATCAAGGAGACCCTATGCCAGAGGTTTTTAGTTTAGATAAGTCTAGTTTAAACTCGAAAGAGGAGTTTATGATAGAGAATGATGATGATTATTGGCTTCCTCCAGTGATATATGTACCAGATTCTGATGACTCAGAGTTAGATATATTTGATAGTTCATCTATTGGGTCAAATGATATTGATACAATATCTGAGGAACCTATTCCCACTTCTTCTTTACATGACCCTAACCTATATATAGAGGAGAGAGGTACAACATATCTTTAGCCCCAGCCACTACAATATGATGAGTGTCATTCCTAGGTTGTAGGTACCATAGATCCTCCATTTAGACAGTCTATCAACACAGATATTCCAGGACCCAGTCAATTACCAAATCAGATATATATTCCAGGTCCTAGTAAACTAAAAGTAGTAATATCCCTAGAAGCCCAGAACACATAACTAGAGCTTGCAGAATAAATGAATAAGGAACAGTTCGAGAATGCTGTGGAATTGTCTTGACAGCTATATGTTTAGGGCAACTTTTAGTTAGAGAGATAGACCAAGATTATAGGATATATCAATATTTTATAGTCAGAGTTAGTAAAGCTTATTTGGCTTTTCATCTAAATACCCTTACCTTAGAGGATTGGACAAATATCATGGATGATATTTTGCTGACCACAAAGACTTGGATAGCAAGATTAGATCGTTATTTTAATGAAGAACCATATGATAGTATACCAGACTGGATCTTCATGATAGAAGAGTTTATCAGAAGAACTTTTAAGAAAGAATCATGTGATGTGATACTTATGAATGACAATATTATGTATGTACATAAGTGATGTATAATAGCTATGTATGATAATGTATGTGTATGATGTTACCAAACTTGTTTGTATACAATGTTATGAATAAAGTACAAGTTATGTTATTTATCTTATTTCCTCTTATATCTAGATAGTAAAACAAAATGGTACGAACAATAAGAACTGTTCCATTAAAAGAACCTCAAAATTCTATAGATATTAATCAGTGAATTTTGGAATGCTTAGAGCAACAACAAAAGATGATAGAGGAAATAAGAGTAGCTCAAGCTCAAAGTGACCAAGAAAGAGATATTGCTATAGCAGTAGCAGCAGCAGTAGTAGCTGTAGATAATTTACAATAGCCAAAACCTGTAAGAGTAGTTAATGTGGAACCAGAAGTTGTATAGCATCCAGTAGACCCACCTAGGCAAGCTGAGCTGGTGATGGATCCTATTGTTTTTTAATGAATAAGCTAATATCATTCTGATAATGAAACCTCATTTTTATATTTTTCATTCAAATTTAAATACAAGTGCTTTCATTAGAAATTGGAAGCACTCCATTTTGATTTTTCTAGACTTAATTATGAATTTTCAAAGTTAGATATATATTCTAGATTACCAAATGGATAGTACTAGTGAACAGTACCCAATAAGCATTTTTTGAAAATTCATGTTTCTAAAGCAAAGAGGTATTTAATTGACTACTTCCAGTTAAGTATAACTGAGGGAGAAAATAAGGATACAACATGTCATCCCAAAGGGACCAATGTGTTTTATCTTTCTTCCTTCCAAGTGATGGATGTTGTAGTTCTTGAGTATAAAGGAGACAAGTTGTGGGAATGGCATGGGAGTGGTCCTTGTCTTGCTCAGACAAAATTCTCTCTTTTGGCTGTATACGAAAGCTTATAGGTTAGCTTTTCTCCACTTATGAATCAAGCCAAGGTGATGTAATATTGTTGAGTGAGGTATGTGAAGCTAGTATACTTGATAATCATAAACGGAGAGTAGATGTAGTGGATTATGTGATAAAATACACATCTGACTTAGGGTAAATGATAAGGAGATATGGAAGGGCTTGTTTCCTATAGGAGGATATGATAAGCCTTGGTAAGATCCAATTACTTCATTGATACTGAAGTAGGCGCACTAATCATATGATTAATCACACTGAAGTCTAACTTGATCTCCTATCCTTTTAGTCTAGTAGTTAGATAACTATCCACAATATTTTCATCGTTGTAAAATGTATCAAATATTTTCAGATTGTAGTAGAATCTTCTAACTACCTCTAGACTATATGGTTCACTTATCCTAAGCTAGCTTTCAAAATTATGTAAATGTTCTATTAGGTCCAAATTAACCTTCTTGTCAGCTTTAAGTGCTAGGATATCTACATAGACTACTGGACAACACTTTCTCTCCTTAAACTCAGAGTTATATCTAGCCATGTCAACATCTAAGTCTAGATTACCTTGTAGAAAGATTAAACTAGATGTTTGAGAATCTGAGGGAACTTGAGTGACAATAGGCTTCCTTGATGTCCTTGGTCTCTTGCTAAGAGACTCAGTGGCAATGTTCACCATCTTCTCCACTATAGCAGTTACCTATGGATTAGAATCTATGTCAGAGTTATTCTAATGAGATTTTGCCTTTCTTTTTGAGGTAGACTTTGGTAACGGCTCGGATACTTTGCCCTTTGTTTCCTTTGCAGAAGCCTTGCTCGCCTATGCCTTCCCTTTTCCATTTGATACTTCTCCATCTTTGGCCACCTCGGGTTGATATTTCTTCTTTTTCTCCTTAGAAATTAAAGGAATTTACTCATACCCATATGGATTGGCAATTTTGGTTCCCGCCATTTCCTTAGTGTTTTAAAATATTAATCTATGAAATGGAGGAATTTGAGAATTATGTTTGGTGGGTTTTGATCGATGAAGGGTGGCCAAACAATCCCACAAATTGATTTGAGGATTTGAGGTGGTTGAAAGTAAGAGATTGAAGATCAGTTAATTAGGACTTTAGTTGAATAGTGAATAGTCATGACTGATAACTAATAAATCCTAACATTAATCGATTAACTATTCGATTAATTACCATTAATCAATTAGGTAATCGATTGATTTCATCAAATATCCCCATACAAAGACTAATTAATCAATTAGGTATTGGATTAATTACAACTAATCGAATAGCTAATCGATTAATTTTAAATAAAAGCAATTTCTAACACAGATTCATCCTTGATTAATTGATTAGATGTTCAATTAATTAACATTAATTGACTAACCAATCGATTAATTCATAAAAAAAATAACATTTAACATACATTCAATATCTATTAATCGAATAGCTATTTGACTAATTAACATTAATCTAATTCTTACTTGATTAATTTCAAAGTAAAACTGCCTTTTTGAAATATTTTTCATGATTAATTGATTAACAGTTCTATTAATTGAAATTAATGAAACTATTAATCGATTAATTTGACATATAAGCATACACATCACTATTTTTCATTCATTAATCGACTAGGTGTTTGATTAATTTCAATTAACAGAACTATTGATCCATTAATTTTACAAAAATATTACATGTAACACATATTTCAATAAAGATAGAGTTACCTCCCTCCATTAACTGATTAGTTATTAGATTAATCCTTCCTCTGTTAACTTCTATTTTTCAACCCAAGAATAATGCATCTTGCGTAAACTTAACTATATACTCTGAAGCTTAAGTTAGAAACTTTAATAATAAAAAAAATGAGTGTTCAACAATTATGTGACAAAATGAAGGCTGAAGAAAACTTAAAAAGTAGTCCTTATATCTCATTGGGATTTACCATTCCCAATTCTCTCCTGATATAGTTAAATTGATCCTAAGCAAGTGGTTTGGTGAAGATATCTGGTAGTTGAAGATGAGTTGGGATGAATTCAACTTTTATGTCTTTCTTTTGCACATGATCTCTTATAAAGTGGTGTCTGATATCGATGTGATTGGTCTAGGAGTGAAATACGAGATTCTTTAACAAACTGATTGTGCTTGTGTTGTCACATAAAATTAGAATCTCATTTAGATATATTCTCAGATCTTGAAGTTGTTATTTGAGCCATAATACTTGTGCACATCAACTTCTAACAACTATATACTCAGCTTCTATTGATGAGATAACCACTATATATTGCTTCTTACTGAACTATGGACTAGACAATCACTAAGGAATTCACATTGTTCACTGGTACTTTTCCTATCTATTTTGTATCCTCCATAGTCAGAATCTGAGTATGCTACCAAGTATTTTGCTCCTTTTTTGGGAAACCCTATTCTAAGGTCAATGGTTCCTACAAGATATCTGAATATTCTCTTTTATAGGTTATGCATGTGATTCTTTTGGAGTAGCTTGATATCGTGCACACATCTTCACATTGAATTATATGTTTGATCTGCTTGCCATGACATATAATAAAGATCCAATAATTCCTCAATATTTTGTAATGTTGAAGTATTTTCCCTTTTCATCCTTATCTAGCATGACACTGGTACTCATTAGGGCCGAGACACTTTTAGCTTGTTCCAATTCAAATCTTTTTAGGAGCTCCTTCATGTCAAACTCTCCCTATATTGTCTTGGCAAACTCTTGACAAAGATCCTCATTAGTATCATCGAAGATAATATTATCAACATAAATTTGAACTACTAAGATATTATATTTGTTTCTTTTAATAAACAGGGTATTATTAACTTTTCCTCTTTTAAAGCCTTTCTCTATCAGGAACTTGTTGAAACAACCTCCTTTTATTACATTTTAGGGACTATTCAGTAGCATTTAGAACCACTTCTAGGGCCATTGAAGTCAAATCATACAATCTGAAATTTTACTCCTAGCGAACACTGTTCACTGTGTAAATTCCAGCGGAGTGACCTGACTTCAAAAAATCATAACTAATTCTAGAAAAATTAAAACGAATTGGTTCAAATTTCTATGCGAAGCTAACATAATCCTATTTTAGGGAAAATAAACTTGTTGACCACACCTTGACCAGGTCTACGTCAGTCAACATCTAAACTTACTATTCATCCTGCGTTTTTCCCTGATTCCAACACTTTGGTCCCATCTTTGCATAACCTCAGCACTATCCAATCCCTAGCTCCTCTCTATGATTCTTTGGTCATTTTTAGACATACCTGTGGGATTGGGATTACATGGAAGGGGATGAGATTTTTGGGGAAATCTCAGTAGCAAATGGTAACCATACAATGTATGCAACTATATGCTTGATGTTACTATGTGTGTACTTAATGATCATGCTTGCATCATGATAACATACATGCTTCCATGTTGCTTAATTATAACATACATGCTTCCATCTTAGCCTTGTCTCTAAGGTTTCTTCTTTTCACAAGTCAGAGCCTATACATAGCATAATAATATCTTTATTATTATCCAGTATAGCTCTACTTACCTCATGCTCAACTAGGGGTAATATCCTTACTCTGACATTCCTCTAACTTTCTTTCTAGCTATAGCTAACTTTATTAGCAGAGATATTTCTCTATTCTAACCACTAAGAGCAATCCTCTACTTTATTAGAGTAGGGAATAGATAACTTACTTATCTCATTCCTATGCTTTGCCCAGTCCCTAAGCTCCTGGCTCCACCAGAACTCCTTCCTTTCTTTCTTTTCTTTCCTTCTCTCTTTCTCTCTTCTTTCTCTTCCTTTTCTTGCTAGATCCGTGGTGTGCCTTGAAATGGGAGGGAGTGACCTATTTATAGGTGAGTGGAGGTAGAATGAATGGCTCAGATTGAATCGTGATGAATGGCTCAGATTGCTTGCTTCCTCAAGAAGCTTTGCCTGCATCATCACGATGACATCACCCTCATTGATGACTCACCACTAATGACATCATCAAGGATGCCTCAGGGGGTATGTGGCGTAATGGTGGGGCCCTTGGGACACCTCACCAGCTGACTCAGCCTCTCCAGAGAGTTCCAGAGTCTTTTCCCTTAATAAACGGTCGAGATCGTGCCACGTGTCCTCTTGCTTTTTCACCTTTTTCTGTAATAATGCCATGTGTCCTTTGCTTTTCTTCTTTTACTGTAATCATGCCATGTGGCCCATTGTGGGCCCCATTTATGTCCCCTCATGATTCCAGATCACTTTACCCAGTTCTATCTTAGACCGGGTCACTTTACTTTATTGAAAAAGCACTAAAACAATATTTTAATGCCTCTTGGGCTACGTTTTTGGGCATTGGATTGTCATCTTGTGTTTCTAACCTAGCCCAAGTACTCTGGTGGCTTGGTTCCCAAGAAACATCCTTAGTAAATTACCATAATGCCCTTAGTTCCTTTTTAGTACTTATAGGAACACAGTTATCTTTCTATACCTTACCCGAGTATCTCTTGACCCTGGTCAACTATCCATATATCCTTTCTTGACTGTCTAACCTTAGTCAAATGATCATAACACCCTTTGTATGAGTTTGACTTAATGACACAACACAGTGGCATACCTTCAGTGGTATTTTTGTAATTCTTTATTTTTCTGGTCTTTATTAGCCCTGGCCTACATACTTATCTAAAAATATCATTGGGCCTATAAGGTGCCATTCTGGACCCTCTATTTGATCCCCTATCTTAATGGGCTCAATTCCCTAGAAATTCCCCTAAAACCTATTTATCGGGTATTTTAATCCACTATAAATTCTGTAATAAATTCTACAGAACTCCTTTTTGGGCTCTGTCAGTTTTAGAAATTCTTATATTAATTATAGAAATTTACTGCCACATTTCATCTGATTCTGAGGTCTAAAGAATACTGTATTAATTTTCCTTCTCTTCAAAAAGTAATATAAATTTTTCGGGATCTCATATCAAAACTATATGTTGCATCAAACTGGTCAGCATAATTTTCTCTATTTACTGAGACCTCTGCTCAACAGGGTCTAGTAGCATCACTTTTTCAGGCTATATACTAGTCTTCTAAGCCTAAAAATTAGGATATGACATTTCTCCTCCCCTTAAAATAAATTTCATCCTCGAAATTTAAGGGTCAAACCTCTATTCATTCCTTAATGAATAGTTTCTTTTGAGGAGAATGTCCCTTTCATTTCATAACATTTTCTTAACTTTTTACCTCTTCTTAACTTCTCTTACTATCTTTCATAATTGTGTATCTATGCAAACTTTTGTGGCATTTACACTTTTTCATATAATTGCATTCTATCTTTACTCTATCTTAGACCCTCTTCTTTAGGTCTTTACTAGCCTCTTCATCTCTTGATCCTTATCTGAAGGATCTATCTACTCATACTTTTCTATTCTCAAAATATATGGGGTTATCTTCTCTATTCCTCAGGCAGTCTACAAAACTTTTTGAATATCAGCACCCACACTTGAACTTGTACTCCATCTTCACAAGGGTAAACTAAGTTCAGTCTGTATATAATATAAGTTATAAATAAGTTTTCTAGATAAGTTAATCAACTCGTGAAGCTCCTTCCCATAACTTCATCTTTGGTACTCATCTTTCCATAGAGATACTGTACTATTTTCATTTCTTTATGGCTCCTTACTTTCCTTAGGCTAGGTCTAACTGTGACCTAAGGATCTAACTACGATCAACCGTAAGCCTCTTCAGAATCTAATTGTGACTCTGAAGCTATTAGGATTTAATTGCGACCCTTGAGCCATGCTAGGATCTAACTGTGACCCTCCAGAATCCTCTGTGATTCTGTTGTACTGTATCATCATCTCTGAAAGATCTCATCCAACAGACTAAGTTATAAGGTTAACTGCTTCCACTTGTTGATAACTTAATAAAAATTTTCAAATACATGAAAATACATTTAGTAGCCCATATATTTACCCAGACTTTACTTATTTCCCTCTTACTCAGGAGTTCCTTCTCATCTTTCTTACTCTGTTGTGGCTTACCAATTATGGTCTAACCACCTGCCATTGTATTATGTTGCTATGGCCTCATCATAACTTCTTATTTGCATATGTGCTCTAACTGCGAGCCATTTGAACTATGCTCTAACTGTCATATCCTAATTTTTCCCTATCTGTATAGTACTGATAGTGGAAAGAGGTTTAGAAATGATTATGACAAAGATCAGAAGAAATGATAAAGGTTAAATGAGTCTTGAAGGAAGAAAGGGACCTAAACGAAAATTGGAAAAGTTTAAAGGCCAAAAGTTAAAGTAGAAACAAAAGTTGGGCCAAAAGTTGTAATTTTCAAAAGTTTAGGGACCTAAATATAAATATCCAAAAAGTTAGGGATATAAATGTAATTAAGTCAAAAGTCAAGGACCCAAATGTAATTATGGAAAAGTTGAGCCAAAACAGGCCAAAAATGGTCGGAATCATATGAGACTCAAATTTTAACAGTAGATAAACAAAATTATTCTGGTCAGTTTAACGCAACACAGAATTTTGATTTGAGGTCCCGATTAATTGATATAAATTCCTGAAGTCAGCAATAATTATTGCAATATTTTTCATATCTTAAAATCAGATGAAACTTTACCATAAATTCTTATATTTAATATATGAATTTATCAAACTGACAGAGTCAGAAAAGGAATCCTGTAGAATTCTTACGGGATTTTATGGTAGAATAGAATATCCGATAAATAGGATCAGGAGAGGTATCTTGGGATTTGTGCCATAAAAGGGCATAAAGGCAATAAGCCCAAATCAAGGCCTAAATGGCGCCATAGTAGGCCCAATATGATGACTAGACAGTTAAGTGGGCCAGAGTACAGAGCAGTCCAGGATAAGTGCGAAATTACGAAAATGCCCCTGGATGCCCAGATTGTACCAGAGATGGATGAAGGGCATTTTGGTCATCTGGGACAGGATATAAACGTGGCACATGGTATAAATATGATTAGTTGAGCCAATATATGCCCTGAGGCAGTACAAGAAGGGGTGAAATGACAATTATGCCCTTAGGGTCAGTACAGTGCAAGAAAGGACACCAAAGGTATTTTGGTCATTTCCCAAGGGATGGATGGCAGATAAATACTCAGTCTAACATTTTCAATGGTATGAGAAGCCTATACATTAATTTCCAGGATAGAATACATATCCTGGTATATTATAAAAAATTAGGAACAGAACACAGTCCGGTTGTTGTGAAACTACAATGATCGGTACCGGATTGGACTGGAATTTCTCCAGAAGGTTCCTTACACTATGAGCATGCCACCTAACCCCTTGAGGTGTCCCTTGAGCTGTCCCACATGATGTCATAATTATTCTTTTATGAAAAAGTGAAATCCAAGATTAAATGTGAGCCTTTAGATCAAATAGTAACCAAATCAATCTTGGCCATTCATTTTTCATGGATTTTGGCTATAAATACCCCCTCATTCTGCAGCAAACCGTAGCTTCATGGACCCTTGGGGAAACTCTTGCAAAATGGAAACTCAAGCCAAGACAAAGAAGATTCAAGGTTCCAAAGTTCAAGCAAGCTAGAGATTAAAGGTAAGCAATCTCTCCTAGCTTATTTTCCTTTGATTTGGGAGCTTGAACTTAGGGTTTTGATGGGAGAAAAGTTGAGTTTTCTCTAAGGGGTGGTTCTGCCCAAAGACCTTAAAGGAAAGGGGAAAGAATAAATTAAAGTTAGAAACACATGATTGAAGCTTAAACAAGCTAGTTAAGTGGTTGGTTGTTGAATCAAATTGATATTCTTGACTTTGCCATGGTGTGCCCTGTTCATGAGGGAAGGAAATTGAATTTCAATGATTTAATGCTTCCATTGAGTTTGTATGATGATTTTGTGTAGGATTGGAGAGGTTTTGAACCTTGGAAACATTAAAATCTCAAGGTTGTAGTTTTTGAGATTCCTTACGGTTACTGTTCACTCGCATGAACAGTGTTGGAATTTCATGATTTTGATGGTTCCAATGGTTTTAAAATGAAAAGTTGTGTGGGGTAAAGTGGAGAAACAAGTATGGGAAGCATTAGAATCAAAATGAGAAGTTTTGAAAAAATTGTATGCTTATGTTCAGTTCTGTACAGCATGCCATGAAGGAGCTGGAATTTTATGATTCTAAGCTCATAAATGGATTCAAAGGATGAAATTGTGTAGGGTAAAATCAAGACATCAATTGGTTCAAGAGCCAAGTGGATTAGTGAAAATTAGAGAAAGTTATGACAATAAAGAGTGTAACAAAGTTAGTCTTGAACATGGTTGGAGTTCATGAGTTCTAATGAGTTATGTGATGATTATGAATGTGTTTAGGACCATGAAACATCCAAGAAGATGTTGGGAAGTGATGGACATAAATGCTTCATGGTTGGAAAGCTAGGGAGCAAGGGCTAAAGGTCAAGAGAAAAGCTTAAGTGCAAGGTAGTAAACTTATCTCTTTATGTGCTTGATGTGGTATGCTTATGTGTTGACATGTATATGTTATTTGAATGATATTGTGACATGATAAATGATGTTGAATGTGTTATGAATAACATGTTTCCATGGCCATGCACTTTATGTAAAAGTATATAGCATGATGGCATGTCACTAATCAAAGAAAGTTAATGAAATTACATATCATGCATTAGCATCCATCTTGCATATTTAAGTGGTAATGTACTAGAATCTCACTCTCCCATAACCAACCAATTTAGGTCAAGCATGAGAAAAGGTATGCATGGAGAAGAGCAAAAGCATGGAAGAAGAAAAGTGAAGTATTTAAGATGTTAGCATATGCTATGCACCTTCCATGTATGTCAAAGCCATATAAAGTATCTATTTAGTGATGAGATTGTATGAAACAATTATTGTATAACCCCATGATGTGTATGAATTCAGAAAAGGCAAAAGAGATGATTTATGTATGCTGAAACAATTATCGGAAATGAAAGAAAAGAAACTGAAATGGTAAAAACGTAGGTCCTAAAGCAGTTTTGTTGTGGCTTCAGTTTGACCTAGCAAATGAAGGAATTAGTTCGCAAAATTTTATGAGCATGTAGTACACATCCATATCTTTAAGTTCATAGGTAGAAGGTTTCATTTGGATGTGTATATCAAGAGAAATGAATTTACAAAGTAAGGGACTAGAATCTGTTTCCAGAGTTTTTGACCAAATGAACAGTAAACTTCAACGAATAAACTGTATCAATTGGCTAATTATTTGGTCTGGAAATTATTTTTCCCTTAAATTTCAAGATGTTATCTTCACGTAGATTTTTGAACCACTTCATTTTGATTTTTATAGAATTAAATATGATTTTTCTAAGTTCGTTGCGTAATCTGGAATACCATATGAACAGTAACCCGAGAAAGAGTAAAATTCCAGATTTGGTTAATGGACTTCCAAGGTCTTGTAAGTGGTTCTAAATGCTACTGAATGGTCCGTAAGACGTATAAAAGTAAGGATGTTACATTTTGGTATCAGAGCAAAGGATTCTGGTTTAAGAAATGCTCTGAATAGATTATTTATAGACTGATATGAGATTATACCCAGACCCTAACCCTAAATAGTATAATAGCTAGGAGCTCAGAGTTTTGCCTTCAAGTTTTTCTTATTGAGTGGAAGATATTTCTTGCTTACCATTAGGCATTCTTATGAGTCAAAAATTATCCAAGTATCTTTATTGTTTGACTCATACTGAAGAGGTTATGGCATAATCTTTTTCCATATTATACATCTTCCACTTTTACCCCTTTTTTCTGCCAACACTACTGCAAAAAAGGCTTTCTAAATCAGTTGAAAATGGTATTCTATATTAGACAATGATTAGTGTAGAAACAGACTGTTTAGAAAGTGTACACTTTTTACATCGGGTGGTTCACCGGAGTAGAATGAGTAGAATTTAAACCGGTCACTTTTGAAATCAGGAATAGAATTTGCTAATATCTACACTGGTTAAGTGAACATAATTGATCAAATTTTTACACCTGGTGTAGATTAATCAATTTTTTGCACCTCACTATAAAGTCAACCGGTCTAGATATTGTAATATTTACATATTGTTTCTATACCTAAAGGTATTCTTTATCCGGTTTAAATGTATTTTTAAAAAATAACCCCTTTAATATTTCATTAACCCCATCCCTTGAAAGAGACAGTAGCAGAGACAGAGTTCAAGATAGCAGAGACAAATCTTCAATTGCTCATTACATTATTCATTTAATAAAATTCAATAAAAATATACAACAATTTGAACAGAAAAATAAAAATTGTATTATGGTAATGACAAATACTATTGAGAAGGAATGATTTAAACAAAAAACTCATCCCAAATATTGCGCAGGTCCTTAATATCTTGTTCAAGAAATAGGTCAGATTGATCAAACATTTGAAATATCAAATTAAAATACAATAAATTAAGGCATTACTAAGATATATTAAATTGACAAGAAATATATGAAATCGTTAAAAACACAATTTACCTTCTTAGTTAGGTTAGTCCTATTTGACAAGATGATATTGATCATGTGTCTAACCATGTAGAAGCTGCACAAGTTGCTTTCTTTAGGTTGCCTTTGAATCTATAATATTAACATGAACAAAATTATGTGTCATTAGAAAACAACCGCGTGGAGCATAAGACTTAACACTTTATTACCTTCAGTGTGATCCATTCAGGGTCCCTCACCGAGTTAGCTTTCTTAAGACCCCTTGGAATTGCAAACGTCCTCATAGCCCTATGACCAAAGTTATGAACTTAGTAACCCTTTTATTACAAATACCATATTTAATTTATTACAAACACCATTGTTTTGTAAGGAAGAAAACTCACATGTTCATAATCTTCTTGGCATCAACTGATGGCTTGTAGTGGAAGGAGCATAAGAAGAAAATTTTATAAGTATGTTTATATAGTATGATCAATTGCCAATGATTGCTATAGAAAATAATTAAACAATAATGATTATTAGCATTGAGAAAATACAAACCTAGCATGAAAAAATTGAAATATTATTATTCTTACTCCTACATATATGGTGCGAACAAACAATAAATATTGATTTCACCAAGTCTCCTTAAAATGTACTAAAGTTTTGAAGATTGGGAGGTCCCTTTTGAATAAATCTAAAATGGGTGTAGGAATCTGAACCGATTTTGTTTGCCTTTGGAAACTAGCTCAGCTTGCATATACCTACATTTAATGCAAACACAATGTTAGTTAATGCAAATACTCAACTTGCATGAATTTTGTTATTACATATATTTACATTTAAATTTGACTTACATAAGAAACTTGGATGCACCTGGTGATTAGTTCATTCCTAGGAGTGATAACAGATTGCACATTATATGGTTAACAAAGGCAGGTGCCCTTGTGTCACCCATAACTAAATCAATAGGCAACACATGCACATGGAACTTTAGTCAAATGCCAATCAGATCACATGTTGCATGGTACTAAAATTGAGAGGTACGGGAAGTTCACTTAGGTATGACGTGACATGATCCGAAACAAGATGCTTTGGCCATAATATGAAAGTCCCCTTTACCTGACTCACAGTCTTCACCTCATCAGTCAGAATTGGGATAAGAGCATCTTCAATTATCATGTCTTCAACTGCCACCCTTAACTTATCATTCTGAATTTGGATGTGGTTGGCGCTTGTCCCTAAGATATGGATAGAACCATGTACCATTGACCTTTTAAGAGGATCTTCCATATATAGATCACAAGATTTAGCATCCTCTGACATCGGCCCAGCCATGCAACAGCTCCCTTTAGTGCTAGGGTGATTTACATTTTAGAGCATTTGGGGGCACTTGGATCCTATTGCCTTGATGAATCATGAACAACATTTCTTCCTTGATCTTTGCTAACCCCTCTTATAATCATGGCTCAATTGAAGTAAATGACTGTGCCCTAGCCTCTGCCTTAGCCTCTACTCTCATGGTCAATAACAATTATTCTAGCTCCACCCTCAACAAATATAGGAAATGTCATGGAGATGCTCCAAAATAATTTTTTATACCAATACCTCCTCCAACTCCCCTAACATAGCCCCATACTCTTGCTTACCCATAGGAATAGTTAAGATGTCATTCCTAACATCTGACTTGAATGAGCCATGGGCTTTTTATTGTTTAAGATTAATCTATAACATAAAAAGAGCAAACATAAGAAATAATATAATTAGTTTACTAAAATAAAATAATAGAAGTAGTACTTACAACCATTTATCTTCGCGACATATTGGAGAAGGGGGAATGATAAACTCATTTGTATTGATTTTTAGTGTGTTTAAAGTTAGTTTTATTATTGATTTTACCCCCATTTACCAATATGATGCTTAATTAATTAATAAAATTAAAATGGAACAAGTGAAAATTAATTGATTTGATTTTTAATGATTAATTGGATAAATAATCTATTAAAGTTCCATTATATAGTGACTAATCAGCAGATTAGATCAAATTGACGCTAGACATTAGACATGTGCTAGATTGAAGAAGTTGATAATAGATTTAAGCACATGGCAAAGAGGAACAAGTGGGTTATAGTTGTTGAATACACATGCTAATAGAATCACATGATAGAATGAGATGCTAATAAAAGCAAGTAGGTTGACAACTGTCTAAAATACATGTGCTGGCATGTCATATCCTTACTTTTAACCTCAATTATACTGCATTAGAAGTGATTGGAACCAATTACATGATCACTTTGTTTGAAAATATCCATTTCCAAAAGAATTGCTATCGGGGGGTACTGTTCACTTTTACTGTTCATTTGGAAATTCTAGAACATGTACCCTAATTTAAAAATTCATAATTAATTGTACAAAAATTGAAATAATGTGGTTCAACTTCTAATGAAAGATATTTCATAAATATTTGAGGAAAAAATATGAAACTGAGGTTTTCTTATCCACATGAAATCAGTTTATTGGTTAAAAATCACTGTTCATTTGGTAAAGTCTAGAACTTTTAGTTTCTTTGCTTCAACTTTAAAAATTCATTTCTCTTTGGTTACTTATCCAAATGAACCGTGTTACCTATGAAATTACATCTCTAGACGTCCTCTTTTAGCTCACCAAGTTTCATGAAAAAATTAGTTCATTTGATATATGAAATCATCGCGTGAACGTTGCTGCCTCTAATCGATCATTTTATCTCAATTGCAGATTTTAGTTCCAACTTTGGAAAATCATAACAATTCGGTTACTTGTCCAATTAAGGCGTTCTTGGTGTTAATTTAAATCTATGTATCTTAGCTATCATCATGCCAAATTTCAGACTAAAAATCGTTGATTTAGGCATCAACATAATCATCACATCACCACATCCTCAAAACAGGGTTATAAGAACATACATCATGCATACTAGTATATCATCCCATAGTGTCATGTAAGTCATGTAGCTTATTATACAAACTTAATCATCAACATTCACTCATTTCCCTTGAGAGGATCCAGCACCTAAGACATAGTTATGCATATGGAAGGAATGAGATTTCATAGAAATCCCAATAGCAAGTTACACAAACTATAATATCATGCATGAATAATTGGATTCTTAACATGTTATCATGAGATGGGAGCTACTTCATAATGGTACATAAGCAAACTCTAACATGCATATTTTCATGATAGAACTTGCAAGGAGTTGCAATCATTCGTACTTCATCATAACATGATGACATAATCTCAAGCTCAACCAAACACCATAATCAACAAGCAAGCAAACAATTAAACAAACATGAGTTATAGTTAGGTATTCTTACTACCTCTTAGCTATCTTGGTCAAGACCTTCTTAGGATGATTTACTTCCTTCACAAATGTCAAAACCTAGCCATTACAATATAATATCAAGTTACAACTCAACTTGAACACAAAACCAAGAATAGGTTTTCACTAGCTCCTTTTCTTTCTCTACTTTATGTTTCCGACTTCCATCTTTCCAAAATAAATTCTCATGGTTCATTTCCACACAATTTTTCATGTCAAATCCAAATATGAAATCAGAATTTTCAAAATAAAAACATACCACTTGCTACAGTTTGATTCCAATGCTTCTAATAATTGTTCTCCTACTTTATCCCCACACAATTTTCCATTTTAAACTCATTGGAAGCATCAAAATTATGAATTTCCATCATATGAACAGTGTCACATACAGTACCAGCAAGAACACAAAACCCTAAATCCAAACATACTTGAATTCCCAAGCTTATATCACTTGATTCTAGCTTGTTTAAGCTTATCTAAACTATTCATAACATAAAACTCATATTTTAACCATATATGAGCAGCACTTCCAGCAGCAACCATAAGGAAAATATAGCACAAGAACCCCTTAAAACCATGAGCTAACCTACTAGAACAAAGCTCAAGATCAAGGGAGATGATTGCCTTGCTTGTCACTTCACTTTGGTTGCTTCTTTCTTAGTTGAATGGAAATTTTGCAAGAGTTTCCCTGTGTTTCACCATGCATGCCGAAGTGATCTGAATAGGGGGTATTTATAGAGAAATTTGGGTTGAAATGGATGGCCAAGATTGATTTAGTTACTATTTGATCCAAGGGCTCAAATTTAATCTTGGATTTAACTTTTTCTAACAAGAATAAATATGACATCATGTGGGACAGCTCATGGGACACCTAAGAGGGGTATGTGGAATGCTTCCCATGCAAGGAAGTTTCTAGAAAAATTCTAGTCTAATCCAGTATCAATTAGAGTAGTTTCACAACAACCGGATTATTTTATGTTCCTAATTTTTTTATAATACACCAAGATATGTATTATCTTGGAAATTAATTTCTAGGCTTCTCATGCCATTCACAATGATATACAAAAGATTTATCTGCCATCTATCCCTTGGGAAATGATTAAAATATCCTTGGTATCCTTTCTTGCATTGTACTAACCCTAAGGCCATAATTGCCATTTTATCCCTCTTTGTACTGCCTTATGGCATATACTGACTCTAACTAATCACATTTATACTAGTGGCACATTTTTGGCCTATCCAAAATGACCAAAATGACCTCCATCCACTACTGGTAGTATGGGCATCTAGGGGCATTTTCGTTATTTCACATTTTTCCTACACTGCTCTGGTCTCTGGCCCACTTAACTGTCCAGTCACCTTAATGGGCTCATGATGATGCCATTTGGGCCTTATTGCCTGTATTGCCTTTATGGCCCAATTCACAATACAACTCTCCCGATCCTATTTATTGGGTATTTTATTTTACTATAAAATCACGTATGGCTTATACAGGATTCCTTTTCTGACTCTGTCAATTTTATAAATTCTTATATTAAATATATGAATTTCCTATAAAGTCTCATCTAATTTTGAGATCTAAAAAATACTGTAATAATTCCTTCTAACTTTAGGAATTTATATCAATTAATAGAGACCTCAAATCAAAATTTTGTATTGCGTTAAACTGACTGAAATATTTTTGTCTATCTACTAGTAAAATTTGGGTATGATATAATTCTAGGCATTTTTGGCCTATTTTTGCTCAACTTTTCCATATTTACATTTAGGTCCCTTAACTTTTGAATAATTGCACTTTAGTCCCTAAACTTTTCATTAATTGCATTTAGGTCCCTCCTTTTATTTCTACTTCAACTTTTTACCTTCAAACTTTTCAATTTTCATTTAGGTCCCTATTATTTCCTTAGTTATTAATCTTTCCCTTTCCTTTCTCAACTTGATATAGTCTATTCCAAGAAACTCATCCATTTCAGATAAACTGTACAAACATCTCAGATAAGAAAATTGGGGATATGACATGTCACATGTCAGATTATTCCACATTCCATATCATAGCTTCTATCAGCTCACACACACACTAAGCACTCTGTTCATTCATGCCATCTGTATATGTTGATCTCATCTGACTCTCACACTCATTCCATACTTCTACTGTATATTCTATACCACATTTTCATTTAGGGGAGCTGATGCCTGGAACACACTAGACACTAAGACATATCACATTATTCTACTCCACACCACCTTCCACTCCATTCATCTTCTACACCAGTCACGCATCCTTCCATTCTTCTTCATCTCCATTTATATTCTACAACTTTCCTCTATTTTAGACAATAGAACCAGAGGAAAGTGCAGTTATTATCTTTATCTTATTTCACCTTCATCATGACTGATGTTGTATTTTTAGTTGCTGTTGAAGTTCATATGTCAATGTAAGGCTAAGCTGTTATGCTCTTTTGGAGATAATGCTAACCAGAATCCTTGAGTTGAACATGGAGTTTCATTGTGTCTTAAGTTAGATTTAATTGTATTGAGTTGATATAATTACTTTTGATTTATTGATTCAATTAGAGTTAGCAGAGGACAAAGAAGTAGGGAACCGAATTGGATGTCTTATTTCTACATTATTGATCCTTTGATTAATTTTCATCCTTAGACTGAGTTAGACATGACTGTAGTCAATTAGAGTAATCATAAAAATATAATACAGTTGTATTTGTTTTCTTAATCTTCTTCTATCTTTGAGTTGAATAATTCATAATCTTTATTAATGTGTGTGAGTTGTAGCTTTGATTGAGATTTAGCTAGCGAGTTGTTAGCTAACCTATTTTAATTCAACTGATTAACTTCTCATATTCTGTGGACAATGAAGGTAAGGTAATCTCTAAGGGAATACACTTCTCATTCATTCATCTCATCCTCATAAAAACTTAAAAGCATGAACAATAGCATAGGATTGTCTTTTAGAAGATAGATAAAATCTCATCACATACCATCTCTTTAACTTGTTAATTTATGGCTCATTAGATTAATTAGGTTTCTTAGCATCCACCTAGGATCCTTCTGAATCAACCTAGGCTAGCCTCCACTTTACTATTAGTTAGCTTAGTTTTGTTTGATAATTAAAATAATAGTTATAAAAAAGGTGACATTGCTGATGAGCCTTACTTGTTAAGGTTTCCTAAGCAATCTCCTAGGCCTAAATTTATAAAAAGAAGATAGGTGCTTCAGTTTTTGTGTTGTTGAGTCATGATCAATTACCTTTCTAGTGCTTAAAATTGATTGCTTAAAATTTGATCACTTAATTCCTTTTTAAGTGCTTAAGGAATTGAGTGCATAATTTCTTTTTGAGTTATCACTTACCTTTATAGTCACAACCAATTAGTTGTTGAGTGCTTAAAATTGATTTCTAAGTATCTTTGTGAATTCTAGTCGCGACCAGAAACACATTTGGTCATAACTAAAAATTTGTTTTCAACTTATTTTGTTCTCTATTACTTTTAGTCGCGATCGGACTGCCTTTTGGTCACAAGGAGCCTAGATGGATGTTAATATACCTAATTAATCTAATAAGCTACAAATTAACAAGTTAAAGAGATGGTGTTTGACGAGATTTTATCTAACTTATGAAACTAAATCCTATGCTATTGTTTATGCTTTTAAGTGTTTATAATGATAAGATGAAAGAATGACAAGTGTGTCTCTTGGAGATTACCTTACCTTCATTATCCACAAAATATGAGAAGTTAATCAGCTGAATTAGAATATGTTAGCTAACAACTCGCTAGCTAAATCTCAATCAAAGCTAAACTCGCAGACATTAAAAGGGATTATGAATCATTCAACTCAGATATAGAAGAAGATGAATTAACAGATACAATTATACTCTGTTTACGATTACTCTAATTAACTATAGTCATGTCCAACTCTGTCCAAGGATGAAATTCAATCAAAGCATCATTATGCAGAAATAAGCAATCCAACTCAATCCCTATTTCTTTGTCCTCTATAAACTCTAATTGAATTAATAAACTAAAAATAAGTACATCAACTCAATATAATCAAATATAGATTAGAGACACAATGAACTCCCTGTTCAACTCAAGGATTCAGGTTCAACATTATCTCTAAGAGAGCACAACATCTTAGCCTTAAATTGCCATCTGAACTTGAGTAGCAACAAAAAACATAGCAGCAGTCATGATGAATGTGGAAGAAGAAGATGAAGATGATTCTTGTCATATCTTAATTTTTCCCTATCCGTATAGTACTGATAGTGGAAAGAGGTTTGGAAAGAATTATGACGAGGATCAGAAGAAATAATAAAGGTTAGATGATTCTTTAAGGAAGAAAGGGACCTACACGAAAATTAGAAAAGGTTAAAGGCCAAAAGTTAAAGTAGAAACAAGATTTGGGCCAAAAGTGATAATTTTCAAAAGTTAAGGGACTTAAATGTAATTAAGTAAAAAGTTTAAGGGCAAAATTATAATTATAGAAAGATCAGCACGTAAAGGGTTTAAACTGCCCAAAAGTATTTTAGTCCCATATTCCACTAGTAAATAGAGGAAGATATGCTGGTTAATCTGACATGATATAGAAATTTTATTAGGGCTCCAAATAGTAGATATTTATCTGATAGTATAAAAGTTACCTGAAATTTTATCAGATTTCATGGACTTTAGATATAAGTGGGGAAATTATAGGAAAGTGTGCCCTACAGTGTCAGATGTCCTGGATCTGATAGAACTCCAGAAGAAGTTCTGTATAAAAGGTTATTCACATATTAGTGAATTTTGACGGGAGTTTGATAACACCCGTGATCCGATAATAGAACTTATCGGTATGTAAGCCTAGATAGAATGAGATCAGATAACCTCATATATAGGCCCATGATGACGCCAAGAAGGGCCTAAAACCCAGGGTACCAGTCCATCAGTAGAAGGGGCCAGTGTCCAGAAAAAGTGCAAAATTACGAAAATACCCCTAGATGCCCATATTGTACCAGAGATGAATGAAGGGCAATTTGGTCATCTGGGACAGGTTAAAAATGTGGCACATGGTATAAATATGATTAGTTGAGCTAGTATATGCCCTGAAGCAGTACAAAGAGGGGTGAAATGACAACTATGCCCTTATGTCAATATAGTGCAAGAAAGGATACCAAGGGTATTTTGGTCATTTTCTAAGGGATATGTAATTAAGTTGTGGCCCAATACGAGTATTTCAATGGTGTGAGAAGACTAGACATCGATTTCTAGGAGAGAATACATATCCAGGTATATTATAAAAAATTAGGAATAGAAAATAGTCTGGTTGCTGTGAAACTGCTCCGATCGGTACCAGATTGGACTGGAATTTTTCTAGAAGCTTCCTACCATGATAATTTCACCACATAAGCCCATGAAGTGTCCCTTGAGATGTCCTTTATGATGTCATGATGATGTCATAATTACCTTTTTGAACAAGTTAAATCCAAGATTAAATGTGGGCCTTTAGATCAAATAGTAACCAAATCAATCTTTGCCATTCATTTTTCATGGATTTTGGCTATAAATACTCCCTCATTTCTGCATCAAAACTGTGGCTTCATGGACCCTTGGTGAAACTCTTGCAAAATGAAAACTCAAGCCAAGACTAAAAAGATTCAAGGTACCAAAGTTCCAGCAAGCTAGAGACTAAAGGTAAGCAATCTCTCCTAACTTATTTTCCTTTCATTTGGGAACTTGAACTTAGGGTTTTCATGGGGTAAAGTTGAGTTTTCTCTAAGGGGAGGTGCTGCACAAAAACTATAGATGAAAGGGGAAAGAAGAAATTAAAGTTAGAAACTTATGATTGAAGCTTAAACAAGCTAGTTAAGTGATTGGTTATTGAATCAAGTTGATATTCTTGATTTTGCCATGGTGTGCCCTGTTCAGTCTGCACTGTTCATGAGGGAGGGAAATGGAATTTCAATGATTTAATGCTTCCATTGAGTTTATATGATGATTTTGTGTAGGATTGGAGAGATTTTGAACCTTGGAAACATTAAAATCTCAAGGTTGTAGTCTTTGAGATTCCTTATGGTTACTGTTCACTCACATGAACAGTGTTGGAATTTCATGATTTTGATGGTTCCAATGGTTTTAAAATGAAAAGTTGTGTGGTATAAAGTGGGAAAATAAGTATGGGAAGCATTATAATCAAAATAAGATTTTTTGAAAGAATTGTATGCTTATGTTCAATTCTGTACAACAGGCCATGGAGGAGCTGGAATTTCATGATTCTAAGCTCATAAATGGATTCAAAGGATGAAATTGTGTAGGGTAAAGTCAAGACATCAATTGGTTCAAGAGCCAAGTGGATTAGTGAGAGTTAAAGAAATTTATGACAATAAAGAGTGTAACAAAGTTAGTCTTGAACATGGTTAGAGTTCATGAGTCCTAATGAGTTATGTGATGAATATGAATGTGTTTAGGACCTTGAAACATACAAGAACATGTTGGGAAGTGATGGACATAAAGGCATCATGGTTGGAAAGGTAGGGAGCAAATGCTAAAGATCAAGAGGAAAGCTTAAGTGCAAGGTAGTGAACTTACCTCTTTATGTTCTTGATGTGGTATGCTTATGTGTTGACATGGATATGATATTTGAATGATGTTGTGACATGATTAATGATGTTTAATGTATTGTAAATAACATGTTTTCCATGGCCATGCACTTTATGTAAGAGTATATAGCATGATGGCATTTCAATAATCAAAGAAAGTTTAACGAAATTACATATCATGCATTAGCATCCATCTTGCATATTTAAGTGGTAATGTTTGCTACTGAGATTCCCTAGATTCTCACTCTCCCATAACCAACCAATTTAGGTCAAGTATAAGAAAAATGTATGCATGGAGAAGAGCTAAAGGATGGAAGAAAGGAAGTGAAGTATTGAGATTTTAGCATATGCTATAGGTTGCCCATGTATGTAAGTGCCATGTAAGGTGCCTATTTATGTGATGAAATTATTTGAAATACTTATGGCATATGTACATGATGTATATGAATCTTAAGAAGTTTATTTGATGGCTTATACATACTGGAACAATTATTGGAAATGAAAGAAAAAAAACTAAAATGGCAAAAACGTAGGTCCTAAAGCAGTTTTGTTTTGGCTTCAGTTTTACATAGCAAAAGAAGGAATTAGTTCACGAAATTTTATGAGCATGTAGCACACATACATATCTTTAACTTTATAGGTATAACGTGTCATTTGGATGTGTATAACAAGAGAAATGAATTTCCAAAGTAAGGGACCAGAATCTGTTTCCAGAGTTTTTGACCAAATGAACAATACACTTTAACGAATAAACTATATTAATTGGATAATCATTTGGTCTGGGAATTATTTTTCCCTTTAAGTTTAAGATGTTATCTTAATGTATCTTTTTGAATCACTTCATTTTGAGTTTTCTAGAATTAATTATTATTTTTTGAAGTTTATTGCGTAATCTGGAATACCATATGAACAGTAACCCGAGAAAGAGTAAAATTCCAGATTTAGCTAATGGGCTTCCAAGGTCTTGTAAGTGGTTCCAAATGCTACTGAATAGTCCCTAAGACGTATGAAAGTAAGGATGTTACAATTCTACTGTCTAGAATAGAGGAAAGTTGTAGAATAGAAATAGAAAAGAAGAAGATTGGAAGGATGGTGTTAAGGTGTGGTGGAAGGTGGAATCTGGAGTGTGGAATTTGTAAAGTGATCTCCCGTGTGTATAAGCTCCCCCTAGTTGTTATATAGTAGGATATGGAATGAATGGATTCAATGGCAGCTGCATGAATATGTTATGTGTGAATCACCAACTTGCATTCTGTTGTGCTGCCATATGCTGTAATCCCCAGTTGCTTCTATTAATCCAGCATATGATTCTGTTAGCATGTTCCTTTAAACAACAGCCCACTTGCTCCTATTAACCATGTGCTTAAAACTATTATCAGCTTCTTCAATCTAGCATATGTCTAATATCCACCTGTCAATTGATATAATATGTTGATTGGTCACTACAAAATAGAAATTTAATAGATTATTTATCTAATTAATCACTAAAATCAAATCAATTAATTTCCACTTGCTCCATTTTAATTTTATTAATTAATTGCTCATCATATTGGCATATAGGATAAAATCAAGAATAAAACTCACTTTAAACACACTAAAAATTACTATAAATATGAGTTTATCAACTTTCCCACACTTAGCTTCTGTACTTCGAGCAAAAATATGAATCAAAATTGAAATCCAAATACTCATGTTTAGCAAAGTTGGCAAAATAGATTTAGCATACGCACGTTGTCATATCCTATTTTTTCCCTATCTATATAATAATGATAGTGGAAAGAGGTTTGGATAGGATTGTGATGATGAATATAAAGGAAAAAAAGATTAGACAAAGGTAAAAAGATGAAGGACTAAATTGAAAAGTATAAAATTTTTATGGTACAAAAATGAAAGTAGAAATAAACTTTAGGCCATTAAGTGTAATTATGAAAAATAGAGGGCCTAAAGTGTAATTTTCAAAAGTTCAAGGCCAAAATGGTAATTATCAATAGTTGAGCCAGAAAAAGGCCCAAAAATGCCCAAAATCATATTAGTCCCAAAGTTTCCCAGTAAATAGAAAAAAATATTCTGATCAGTTTGACGTAACACAGAATTTTGATATGAGGTCCTGAAAAATTTATATTAATTTTTGAAGAAAGGAAAATTAATACAGTATCCTCTATACTTCATAATCAAATGAAATTTGGTAATAAATTCTTATAATTAATGTGATAATTTATAAAATTAACATAGCTAAAAAATGAGTTCTGTAGAATTTTTTATGGAATTTACAGTGGATTAAAACACCCGATAAATATGTTTCGCAGGAATTTCTCGAGAGTTGAGCACATGAAGGTAATAGATCATGTAGAGGGCTCAAAATGAAATCTTATAGGCCCATTAATATTTTTGGATAAGTGTGTGAGCTAGGGCTAATAAAGACCAGGAAAATATAAAATTATGAAAATGCCATAGAGTAGCCACTGTGTTGTGCCATTGAATCAAAGTAAGAAGAATGGCATTTTGGTCATTTGACTAAGGTTAAAAATTCAAGGAGAGTTGCCAAAATATTTGATCAAGGTCAGGGAATACTCTGATGATTTGTGAAAATACGATAATGCCCTTGAGGTATTAGGTAAATAAAGAACCAAGGGGTATTTTGGTAATATGCTAAGGGATCTGTAATTAAGTTTTGACCCAATATAAGAATGTCAATGATAGGAAGAATTTGGATACTGGATTTAAGATCAGAAAGCATATTATGGAATCTCAGAAAAATTATATTCAGAAAATATTATGTTTTTTGGGAAATAGGACTGAGTCAGTACTGGATTGGATTGAAATTTTTTTCAAATGCTTCCTCCCTTTGTAATTTTGTCACATGGGCTATGAGGTGTCCTTTGATGATGTCATAGATGATGTAATATCATTGGCTTCTAGGGCAAGCTAATCCAAGATCAAATATGAGCTATTAGATCAAATAGTGCACAAAGTGATCTTGGCCATTTATTTTCCATGGAATGGTTCTATAAATACCCCCATTTTTCTACACAAAACTGTGGCCCTTGGAACCCTTGGGGAGGTACTTCTCAAATGAAGAGTCAAGCATAGAAAAAGAAGATTCAAGGTACCAAAGATCAAGCAAGCTACAAATTAAGGTAAGTGATCTATCCTAACTTATTTTCCTTTGAGTTTGGGGCTTGAACTTGTGGTTTTCATAGAAGGAAGTTGAGTTTTCTCTAAGGTGTATATGCTGTCCAAAACCTTAGATGAAAGGAGAAAGAAGAAATTAAAGTTATGTGATTGAAGCTTAAACAAGCTAGTTAGGTAATTGGTTGTTGAATCAAGTTGATATTCTTGACTTTGCCATGGTTAAACCATTTTGATCTGCACTATTCATGATAGAAGGAGATGGAATTTCAATGATCTAATGCTTCCATTGAATTCATATGATGATTTTGTGTAGGAATGGATAGGTTTTGAAAATTGGAAGCATTGGAATTTGAAGTTATAGTTTTTGAAGTTCTTCTCTGTACTGTTCACTCATATGAACAGTGATTGAAATTTTATGATTTTTGATGTTTCCAATGGTTTTAAAATAAAAAATTGTGTGGGATATAGTAGAAAAATAGGTTGGGAAGCATTGGAATCAATATGAGAATTTTGGAAGAATTATGCATGTTTTTCAAATCTATCCATAATAGTGCATAGGAGCTAGAATTTCATGATTCTAGACTCATAAATGGATTAAAAAGGTGGAATTATGTAGGGTAAAGTCAAGACATCAATTGGTTATAAGGCCAAGTCAATTAGTAAAGACCAAAGGAAGTTATGTTAGTTAAAGTAAGTTTAATGTCCAAGGAAGTTAGATTGTAATGAATGGATGATTATGTGATGTTAGGATTATTGGAAATCATGCCCTAGGGGTCAATCATTGTCTTATGAACATTATTGATTTATGAATTTCTTAATTGTGTTATCATATTATTTTCATGTTTACTGTGATGAAATCATGCCCTTGGATAATTCATGATCTTATCCTAAATATCCCTGGTCAGTCATCTATGCGGGAGCAGAGATAAAATAAGACCAGTATGACTTTGAAGATTTATAGAGATATAAATCAAAGTCATAGGCACATGTAAGAGTACAAGGTGTTGGACTGACCTGCTATGAGAGAGCTACATGGGTTACATCATAAGCTTCTCTCATATACAAACCATGTCACTATGCCCTTTGACCTGAGATCATCATGGATTCCTACATGACAAACGCTCAGCTTTGACCTAGTCAAAAGTCACTTTTGACCGAGTGATCATAAAGACTATGTTCGGGCTTAGTGGTTTTTCATGCGGAGGAATGTGAATGGTCAAGATGGAATTTGTCCCTCACATTCGTAGAGAGATATTACTGGGCCCCTCGATGAGTGAGTCTGAGAAATGTATGGCCATACTATAATGGAAAGGTAGTTCCATTTCTATAGTCAGACTACTCAGGGATTGAGAAAGTAACAGTCAGGAATAGGAGGATGACATTATTCGTGCCTCATCCATGACCAAAATATCGCGTGACAGAATGGACATGATATGGTTGTATAAAAGGTTACATTGTTTAACGATCCTCATATGATTTGGATAGTCGTTATGTCTTGCTAGAGACCGCTTGCGACTTATGGGCTAGTATAGCAAATGGCCCACTGGCAACTTTATATGGGCCTACAGGGTTGCACACAAAATAGTCCAACACGAGCTATGATGTCCAGACTCATTGAATCTAAGACATGTCCATATTTAATGAATGATCCAGGGTGGATGCATATATTTATTTATATTTATATTTGTATATATATAAATTCGTATATATATATTATATATATGAGTTATATGAGATTTAATTTATAAGGATAAATTAAATCTCTATCACGTTTGAATTTAAAATTTAAATTGATAGGATATCTCATATAAGAGATATTTATAAGATTTAATTTATAAGGATAAATTAAATCTCTATCACGTTTGAGTTTAAAATTCAAATTGATATGATATTTCAAATTTGATTTATGAAAATAAATCAAATATAGTTCAGTCTTATCTTTATTTTAAGTTAAATAAATAGGTGAATTAAATCTGTGGGACGGATTTAATATAAATATTATTTATTTAATTAGTTTCTTATCAAATTATACAATATATGATATTGTATTAATTTTGGAATTAATATAAGATTAACTCCAAAATCCAATTTGGTAGAGAAAAATGGATAGCATCCTATATATCTGATTTTAGGAGCTACATTTTGAAAGATATAGAACACAAAAAGGCTGAAGGGGAGCTGAAAAAGGTTTGCATATAAGAAACTGCTAAAATAGAGATGGAGAGGACGAATTCTTGAGAAAGCCAGGAGATGCTAGCACGTCGTTCGTGGTTGGAATGCTATTCGTCTGGATACCAGTAGAGGAAGCTGACCTGAGTCGTCGACTTCTTGCGATCAGAAAGGGAGCACGAGCCATGGAGAGAACCTGTGAACATTGTGACCAAAAGCTGTGGAAGTCGCTGAGGAATACTGAGGGTAATACTTCTTCCCACTTGACTTAAACACATACGGTATATCCTGGCAAGGAATGGAAAAATTTTTAAGTTAATTTCCACCGCGTGTCTTCCAATTCCTGGCAAGGATTTGATGGTGGACTCCAAGGAGATAGCCATACATCAAAGAGAAGTGAGAAGAAAGAGGAAAGATAAAGTGAAAGAAAGTCAAGTATATGAGGTAGTAAACTTATCCTAAACTTATATGTATTGAATGTTATGCTTGGTTGTGTTATGGCTTTGTTGAATTGTGTTACATATATGCTTATGATTGAAGCTTTATTTCTATGATTGCTTTGGCTAATTGTATTTCATATGTTACATGGAAACATTCATATTACACAATGTTAACACCTTCACAAGCAAGCACAAGTATTTACATTAATCCATACATTGTTTAGTTCCGTTTGCTACTAAGATTTCCCCACAAAATCTCACCCCCTCCATGTCCCAATCCCACAAGTTTATTAATGATGAAAGAGGATGAAGAAGCATGAAGAGTAGTTAGGGATTGGATAATGTAAATGTTATATGATGAATGTATAAATTGTTGTAAGTAATGATTTGAGCCACAATCTCATGATGTAGTGAAAAATAGTAAATGATGAGATAAATATATGAAATTTTACACACATTTAGTTAACATGTCAAGCTTCATGTTGACACCAAGAACACCTTATTTTGATGTTTGTACCAAGAGAACAAATTTTCCAAAGTAAGGGACTAGAATCTATTTTTAGAATTTTTGACCAAATGAATAGTAATTTTGGTGATTAAACTGTTTTAATTGACTAAGTATTTGGTCTGGATATTATTTTTCCCTTAATTTTCAAGATGTTATCTTCTCGTAGCTTTTTGAACTACTTCATTTGGATGTTTCTATAATTAATTATGACGTTTTGAAGTTTGTCGCCTAATCTGGTAATACTATATGAACAGTAACTTGAGAAGAGTAAAATTTCAGATTTAGCTAATGGAATTCTAAGGTCTTGTAAGTGGTTCTAAATGCTATTGAATGTTCTATAAGACATATGAAAGTAAGTATGTTTTATTTTGGTATTAGAGCAGAAATTTCTGGCATTAGATAAGACAATTCCCATACCCAGGCTTTAAGTAGTAAGTACTTTGTTAAGTTAGGGTATGTGTTGGGATAGTTTGCATTGCTTATTTAAGAAAATATTGCAAAAGTAGATATGGGATTTCATAAAGTTAAGTCAGAGCCTTCAGTTAATAAGGAAGACCCCTGGCTAATAATGATATATGAAGATGATGTACATCCAGACTTTGATTATCCTTCAGACAGTGAAGAGATTTTAGATGAGAGTATAGGGGATCAGTCAAGGAGGTTATAACATCCTCATTTTTGTACATCTTAGGGACCAAACAGTAGCATCTGGAACCACTTCCAAGGCTGTTGAAGTCCAATTACTTAATCTGGAATTTTACTCTTATCGAGTATTGTTCACTGTGCGAATTCCAGAGGAGTGTCTTGACTTAGAAAAATCATAACTAATTCTATAAAAATTGAAATGGAGTGGTTCAAATTTATAAATGAAGCTAACATAATTATATGTCAGGGAAAAATTACTAGTTGGCCATGCCTTGACCAGGTCAACTTTGGTCAAAGTCTGAAGTTTACTGTTTCTCTAGCGTCCTGTCCCTGATTCCAGCATTCTGGTCCCAACTTTGATAAATCATATCTTTATGTGTAGACATCAAAATGAGACGTTCTATATATCAAATCGAAGTTTGGTATGTCTACTATTTACTGGAAAAACATAATATATTTATTCAATCATTTACTATTTATAATTACAGCTCAAATGTCACTACCTCCATCACGAGTTACTGTTCATGGTGACAATTTCTAGCAATTATACATACATGAATCACATATCAATCATGCTAAGTAATTAATATATCTTCATGCATCTTTATCTCCTCCATCTTGAAAATACCTGCTGTAATTGGATTGATATGGAAGGGGTGAGATTTCTGAGGAAATCTCAGTAGCAAACAGCACTAAACAATGCATGCATTAATGTGAATACTTGTGCTTGCTTGTGAAAGTGTTAGCATTGCATAATGTGCATGCTTCCATGTTACATATGAAATACAATTGGCCAAAGTAATCATAGGAACAGAGCTTCATACATAAGCACATATGTAACACAATTCAACAAAGCCATAGCACATCAAGCATAACACTCAATGCATACAAGTTTAGGATAAGTTTACTACGTGACATATAGCCTTCCTCTAGCCCTTAGCCTTTGCTCTAAGATTCCATCTTTCCATAGGTTAGAGCCTATATATAGGATAATAATATCTTCATTATTATTCTATCAGCATAGCTCTATTTAACTCATGTTTAACTAGGGGTGATATCCTCATTCTGACATTCCCCTGTCTTTCTTTCTACCTTTAGCTACCTTTATTAATAGAGACATTTCTCTATTCTAACCACTAAGAGCAATCCTATACTTTATTAGAGCAGGGACTAGATAACTTTCTTACCTCATTCTTAAGCTTTGCCCAGTCCCTCGGCTCCTTAGATTGCTCCTGGCTCCACCAGAACTCCTTCATTCCTTTCCTTTCTCTCTTTCTTCCTCTCTTTCTCTCTTTCTCTCTTCTTTCTCTTCCTTTTCTTGCTAGATCCGTGGTGTGCCTTGAAATGGGAGGGGAGTGGCCTATTTATAGGTGAGAGGAGGTGGAATGAATGGTCCAGATTGATTCGTGATGAATGGCTCAGATTGCTTGCTTCCTTAAGAAGCTTTGCCTGCATCATCACGATGACATCACCCTCCCTGATGACTCACCACTCATGACATCATCTAGGACACCTCAGGGGTATATGTGGCGAAATGTGGGGCCCTTGGGACACCTCACCAGCTGACTCAGCCTTTCCAGAGAGTTCCAGAGTCTTTTCTCTGAATGGACAGCCGAGATCGTGCCACGTGTCCTCTTGCTTTTTCTCATTTTTCTCTAATCAAGCCATGTGTCCTTTGCTTTTCTTCTTTTATTGTAATCATGCCATGTGGTGCATTGTGGGCCCCATTTATGTGCTCTCATGATTCCAGATCACTTTACCCAATTCTATCTTGGACCGGGTCACTTTACTTTATTGAAAAAGCACTAAAATATTATTTTAATGCCTCTTGGGCCAACATTACTCTTGGGCTACGTTTTTGGGCCTTTAAATATCATCTTGGGTTTCTAACCAAGTATAAGCACTCTGGTTGCTCAGTTCCCAAGAAACATCCTTAGCAAATTACCATAATGCCCTTAGTTCCTTTTTAGTACTTATAGGAGCACTGTTATATTTCTATACCTTACCAGAGTATCTCTTGACCCTAGTCAACTATCCAACTACCCTTTCTTAACTGTCTAACCTTAGTTAAATAATCATAACTCCCTTTGTCTGACTCTGACTTAATGACACAGCACAGTGGCATACCTTCAGTGGCATTTTCATAATTCTTTATTTTTCTCGGTCTTTATTAGCCTTGGCCCACATATTTATCTGAAAATATCATTGGGCCTATAAGGTGCTCAATTCCCGAGAAATTCCCCTGAAACCTATTTATCGAGTCTTTTAATCCACTGTAAAATCTGTAGTAAATTCTACAGAACTCCTTTTTGAGCTCTGTCAGTTTTAGAAACTCTTATATTAATTATAGGAATTTACTGCCACATTTCATCTAATTCTGAGGTCTAGAGAATACCGTACTAATTTTCTTTTTCTTTGAAAATTAATATAAATCTTTCGGGACCTCATATCAGAACTCTGTGTTGCATCAAACTGATCAGCATAATTTTCTCTATTTACTGAGTCCTCTGCTCAATAGGGTCCAGTAGCATCCCTTTTTCAGGCTATATATTGGGCTTCTAAGCCTAAAAATTGGGATATGACATTTCTCCTCCCCTTAAAATAAATTTTGTCCTCGAAATTTCAGGGTTAAATCTCGATTCATCCTTCGATGAAGAGTTCCTCTGAGGAGAATGTCCCTTTCTTTCATACTAAACTTTCTCATATACTCCTATATTCTGGAGTTTTTGTTGAATAATCATCATACTTCTTAGTGCAGTCACTTATTACTCATCTGAGTATCCAGCGGAATTCTCTAAATATCCACAAAACTTTATTTCTCATTTTCATGTCATCATACGTTTTTATCATATTTAAAAACTCATTATAATACAGAGAGAGGACTTATATCATTATTCTTTCTTTCGTTGCTCTACTGCTAAATAAGAGCTTATAGGAGCATATAGGAGCACATACTCTAACATGCATAATGCCTGGCCAACATACTGCAGTACTACATACCTGCTCATGAATGCAAAGCTTTAACAGCGGAGCTCAAACATGCATTCTCTTAATATGCACAGCACTAACACTCGAAGCTTGCACAGCTCTATCACATAAAGCTTGCACTGCTCTAACATTTAGAGCTTCAGCATATTTTACAAACATAACATAGAATAACATAATGCCTGGCATTTCATGCAAGGAGTGAAAGCTCTCATTTGCTCTTTCACATGTAACTTATCATTTGAACATCTTAGCCTTTCAAAAACATAGCCTCTCAATCTGTTATAGGGCTAGCTATAAAACCACTTCATAGTGTACTTCTTAATACATATTTCTCATTACGTACTTTTCATAGCATATCTCATCACATATCTTTTATGTTGTATCATGGCATATCTGGCCACATCTGGTGATATCATAGTCTATTTGGCCTTGTCATAAGATATTCTCTTTTAACTTAAAATGATGCTAGCCTTTAAGAGAATTCTTCTAAACATTTCCTTTCAAATCCATTTCATTTGGACTTGACATAAGGGTTCTATTCTCTTTCTGTTCATAACCCTTTCTAGCTTTTCATAGCTCTTTCTATCATCTTACATAACTCGTTGTACATATATGCCAACTTCTTGTGGCATTCATACCTCTTTCATCACTTCCCAGGGGGTCACCCATCCTGGGCTACTATTGTCTGAGCACGCTTAACTGAAATGTGCAGATATAAATCTGAAGCACTGGTACTATCAGGCTCAAATCCTGGTACTCTACTATCTTAGACCCATCTTATGCTATCTCTCTTGGTTCTATCTGGCCTTCTTATCTCTTTATCCTCATCTGGAGGATTTATATGTCTTTTTTTCTCTATAATCTTATCGTAAGAATCTCTTTATTCTCATTCGACCCTTTCTCATATCTTATGAGATTTGCTCATACTCCTTGGCACTCAGGATTAATAACTTTAACTTTGATCACTTAGTTCCTATACGTGTAAGGAGATTTTGAGTTCAGTTCCTGATAGTAACAAGGCTATCTAACATCATGGGTACTCTCTTTGTTAAGAGCTAACCAACTTGTGAAGCTTTTTCACCTTAACTTTTCCTTAGTATTTGTCATTCCAAAGACATACTGTACTTTATGGCTCAATACTTTCTCTCTCTAGGCTAGGTCTACTGCGACCCTCGGGATCTACTGCGATCAACCGTAAGCCTCTTCAGGATCTAACTGTGACCCTGGAATTCTATTCTCTGGGAGCCATACTAGGATCTAACTACAATCCTCCAGAATCTACTGTGATTCCATTATACTATATTCTCATCTTTGGAAGACATAAACCAACGGATAAAGTTACAAGGTTAGTTACTTCCATATAGTTGTTAACTCAACATATAATTCCCCTAAAATGATCACAAAAGCCTATATTATCTATCAAGAGGACTTTACTCCTTTCCTCTATTACTCAGGAATTTCTCATATCATTCTCATCTTTAATAACTTTATTTAACATTGCAGGGAGCTACACAAGCTCTACCATGCATATATCTATCATCATAATCTACTCATTCTCTAGCTTTATCTTAGGAGCAATCTGACTCTATTGCAAGAGCAATCTAGCTCTATTGCAAAATCACTACCTCTCTCAATGCTACATCATCTTTCATAATTGCATTTCATTTCATTTCATATGCATAGCATATCATTCATATATCTCATCCCTACTAAAGGAATATATCCTGAGCCTCATAATCATTTATTTGTAGATTCACTATTAATCCTCATCTTATCCTCATTCTCTATCACATCATTTGATAGATCCTAAACATTTATTCGGGAATCTGAAATATCTATTTAGTTGACTTATATTGCCACATTACCCTTTTACTAGGGTATAGACTCAATCCTTCATTACCCTTTCTTACATAGGGAATAGGAGAGTCACTTTATCTTTACAACTATGGCTACCTTTCTCTTTATTAGTCTTAGTCTATTCTAGACTAGACTGTGGTTCCTCTATCTTGGGAACATCAGTGGCCCATCTCGTCTCTAACTTTAGGCCATGTGCTAGGATCATTCCTAGGCAAGCCTCCAATCTAACTTTAATTCTTTCATAATGTAGATCTACTCACATAGAGGATCTACTTCTAAACATCGCCTAACCTTTCATATCTCCTTACTTTATACTATCTGGCTTGATTATGCTTTATACCAATCCTCTAGTTGCTTAACTTCAACCAGGTTGGTACCTTCATTATCATTGTTACTGTAACATCCAGCAATTTCCCTTAACCTGGGACTGGTTAACTTCTGTCTCTATTCACAGAGAAAACTGCTCCCCATACATTATCCTGCTTAGTCCAGCCACATCGTGCTAAGAAACACGACACTTCAGCGGTAACAGCTGGCTAAGACTAGCCACTTCCTTCAAGATTACCCTGTACTGCTATAAGTTATGAGGTACTATTCTATCTGTCTGAAGTTGCTTAGGCACACTAAGGGTAATGCTTCTTCCCACTTGACTTAAACACATACGGTAGATCCTAGCAAGGAATGGAAAATTTTTTAAATTAATTTCCGTTGCGTGTCTTCCAATTCCTTTCAGAAATGCCAGACATTATGTTGTGTTTGTAAAATATGCTAAAGTTTCAAATGTTAAAGTAGTGCAAGCTCCATGTGATAGAGTTATGCAAGCTTCGAGTGTTAGTGCTGTGCATATTAAAAAAAGGAATGCTTTAGCTCTGATATTAGGGTTTCTCATTCATGAGCAGGTATGTAGTCCTACAATATGTTGGCCAAGCATTATGCATGTGCTCTTATGTGCTCCTACTTAGCAATAAAGTAAAGAAAGAAAGAATAATGATATAAGTCATCTCTCTATATTATGATGAATTATTAAAGATGATAAGAAGAAGAAGAAGTATGATGAGTAATTGATAGAAACTTCAGAATATAATAGTATATGAGAGAGTTTGATATGAAAGAAATGGTTACTACTCACAATTCTAGTATGGTGAGAAGTCTATATGTCAATAGATGCATAGCAAGTAAGCAAGTAATAGAATAAAGTAAAGTTCAACTCTGATTGAGTTGATTCAAAAAAGAAAAATAATCACAAAAGATATGAAGATCTGCGGATGTGGAAAGTACCCCGTTAAGATGTCAAAATAAAACATAAGAGATAGATACCCTAATCCTTAGTCATAAAGTGGGAAAAAGATATATATCTAAGATAGTTGACTAAGGTGTTAAGTAAATTTTGAGGAAGAAATTTATTTTAAGCGGGTAAAAATGTCATATCCTATTTTTTCCCCTATTTGTATAATACTGATAGTGGGAAGAGGTTTGGAAAGGAAAAACAATGATTAGACAAAGGTATAAGGATGAGGGACTAAATTGAAAAGTCTAAAAATTTTATGGTGCAAAAATGAAAGTAGAAATAAACTTTGGGCCATTAAGTGTAATTATAAAAAGTTGAGGGCCTACAATGTAATTTTCAAAAGTTAAAGGGCAAAATGGTAATTATCAAAAGTTGAGCTGAAAAAGGCCACAAAATGCCCGAAATCAGATTAGTCCCAAATTTTCCCAGTAAATAGAGAAAATTTTGATTTGAAGTCCCCAAAATATTATATTAATTTTTTAATAAAGAAAAATTAATACAATATCCTCTAGACCTCAGAATTAAATGAAATTTGGTAATAAATTCTTATAATTAATATGACAATTTATAAAACTAACAGAGCTCAAAAAGGAGTTCTGTAGAATTTATTATAGAATTTACAATAGATTAAAAGACCCAATAAATATGTTTTAGGGGAATTTCTCGGGAGTTGAGCACATGAAAGTAGTGGATCATGTAGAGGGTGCAAAATGGCATCTTATAGGTATAGTAATATTTTTAGATAAGTGTGTGAGTCATGGTTAATAAAAACCAGAAAAATATAAAATTATGAAAATGCCACTGAGTAGCCACTATGTTGTGCTATTGAATCAAAGTTAGAAGAAGGGCATTTTGGTCATTTGACCAAGGTTATACAGTCAAGGAGAGTTCCCATAATAGGTTATCAAGGTCAGGGAATACTCTGATGATGTGTGAAAGGACGATAATGCCCTTAAGGTATTAAAGTAAATAAAGAAGAACCAAGGGCATTTTGGTAATCTGCCAAGGGATCTGTAATTAAGTTTAGACCCAATACAAGAATATCAATGATAGGAAGAATCTGGATACTGGATGTAATTTTAGAAAGCATATTATGGAATCTCAGAAAAATTAGATTCAGAAAACACGCTCGTTTTTGGGAAATCGGATTAAGTCAGTACCATATTGGATTGATATTTTTCTAGATGCTTCCTCCCTTTGTACTTTCGTCACATGGGTTATGAGTTGTACTTTGATGATGTCATGGATGATGTCATCTCATTAGCTTATAGGGCAAGCTAATCAATGATCAAATAGTGCACAGTGATCTTGGCCACTCATTTTCCATAAATTTTTTCTTTAAATACCCCCATTTTTCTGCACAAAACCATGGCCCTTGGAACCCTTGGGGAGGTGCTGCTCAAATGAAGAGTCGAGCAGAGAAAAAGAAGATTCAGGTACTAAAGTTCAAGCTAGCTACAGATTAAGGTAAGTGATCTATCCAAACTTATTTTCCTTTAATTTGGGGGCTTGAACTTAGGGTTTTCGTGTAAGAAAGTTGAGTTTCTCTAAGGTGTATATGCTGTCCAAAACCTTAGATGAAAGGAGAAAGAAGAAATTAAAGTTAGAGAAATGTGATTGAAGCTTAAACAAGCTAATTAGGTGATTTGTTGTTGAATCAACTTGATATTCTTGACTTTGCTATGGTTGAATCATTTCGGTATGCACTGTTCATGATAGAAGGAGATGGAATTTCATTGATCTAATGCTTCCATTGAATTCATATGATGATTTTGTGTAGGAATGGATAGATTTTGAACTTTGGAAGCATTAAAATTCCAAGTTGTAGTTTTTGAAGTTCTTCTCTGTATAGTTTATTCGTATGAGTAGTTATTGGAATTTTATGATTTTTGATGTTTCCAATGGTTTTAAAATAAAAAAGTTGTGTGGGATAAAGTAAAGGAATAAGTATGTGAAGCATTGCAATCAATAAGAGAGTTTTTGGAAGAATTATGTATGTTTTTCAAATATATCCAGAACAGTGAATAGAAACTAGAATTTCATGATTCTAAGCTCATAAATGGATTTAAAAGGTGAAATTATATAGGTTAAAGTCAAGACATCAATTGGTTCAAAGGTCAAGTCAATTAGTAAATACCAAAGGAAGTTATGTTAGTTAAAGTAAGTTTAATGTCTAAGGAAGTAAGATTGTAATGGATGGATGATTATGTGATGTTAGGATTTGATGGTGGACTCCAAGGAGGTAGCCACACATCAAAGAGAAGTGAGAAGGAAGAGGCAAGATAAAGTGAAAGAAAGTCAAGTATATGAGGTAGTAAACTTATCATAAACTTGTATGTATTGAATGTTTTGCTTGGTTTTGCTATGGCTTTGTTGAATTGTGTTTCATATGTGCTTATGATTGAAGCTCTATTTCTATGATTACTTTGGCCAATTGTATTTCATATGTTACATGGAAGCATGTATATTACACAATGTTAACACCTTCACAAGCAAGCACAAGTATTTACATTAATGCATGCATTGTTTAGTACCATTTGCTACTGAGATTTCCCCAGAAATCTCACCCCCTCCATGTAATCCCAATCCCAAAGGTTCATTAATGATGAAAGAGGATGAATAAGTATAAAGAGAAGTTATGGATTGGATAATGTAAATGTTAGATGATGAATGTATAAATTGTTGCAAGTAATGATATTATATGACATGTTTGAGCCACCATGCTGATGATGTAATGAAAAATTGTAAATGATGAGATAAATGTATAAAATTTTACAAACATTTATTTAACATGTCAAGCTTCATTTTGACACCAAGAACACCTTATTTTGATGTCTGTACCAAGAGAACGGATTTTCTAAAGTAAGGGACCAGAATATGTTTTTTGAATTTTTGACCAAATGAACAGTAATATTTGCATATTAAACTATATTAATTGACTAAGTATTTGGTCTGAAGATTATTTTTCCCTTAAATTAAAGATGTTATCTTCACGTATCTTTTTGAACCACTTCATTTCACTTTTTGTAGAATTAATTATGATTTTTTGAAGTTCGTCGCCTAATATAGAAATACCATATGAATAGTAACTCGAGAAGAGTAAAATTCCAGGTTTAGCTAATGGACTTCCAATGTCTTGTAAGTGGCTCTAAATACGACTGAATGGTCCCTAAGATATATGTAACTAAGGATGTTTCACACTTGTAGTCATTAACCTTTTCCCTTCAATTGGCAACAATCCAAACTAACCTCATATTAATCAACGAATCTAAGTTATGCAATGAAATCATAGTAAGCAACAAGGTGAGATTTCCTCACAAGGTGTAGTGTTTCACTCATTCTCCTATCAAGGTAATTTCACTCAACCATCTAGTTTAGGCTTCCTATAGGCTTAGAACCATCCTATATCTCCACCACTGCATGCCACAAGGGTTGTGAATCAAAGGGTCTTTATTAGGTTGTAATGTTAGAAAAGCTAAGTGATGAAATAGAAATACATATCAATGATTAATGAAATACTGCACATGATCTGACTTCTTCAAGCTATTTCAACACTTTTTCATAATTTTAACTTGCAACTACAGAAAGTATCGCAGGTCACCAAATATTTTCCTTTCATATAAGTTGAATATCACATATTTTTATCTAGTCTATCTCTTCTTTCTTTCTTCCTTTTTCTCTCTTTTCTATACTTTTCTTTCTGCTTTTCTTTTCTTTCACTATTGAACTAGATAGCACATATATTGAAGTTTAGATATCCAACAAGTGGTGCAATTTATCAGTTATTTCACAGTTAAGACTAACTATAGCAGCAAAATTCATGTACATCATTTATTAACCAAGGTTGAAATTTTAAAAGAAAGTGAAGGTCTTCATGTGGCTACTTTTTGGTAAAGAGGGTTTAGAAAGAAATGCCCTTATCATTTCCACAATTCCAAGAAGGTAATATGGTTTTGAATCAAGGATTGAGACAAGTTATGCAAAGTTACCAAACTAGATGGTGTCACACAATGTAATGAGTATATTTTAGAGGCTCAAATTCCTTCCATCTGGCTTACTCACCCTAATCTACTCACAATGACAAGATTGCATAAATATTAACTAAATACATGAGATTAATCATTCATACTGCACAATTTCCAAAAATAATCAATGAAACAAGCAACTCATACTTCATCAAGCTTGCCAATGTTCAAAAATATGTGTTCAAAATTAAATTTTAAATCCATGTCAGTAAATTCAACTGTGGATTAATTTTAGTTGCTACAAATAGGACTTCAGGTCATGACTATTTTACATAGAGAGGAAAGTTTCATAAAATAGGGAATATTGGTCACGACTAACATGTACACTAGTCGCGATGCATGATCACAGAGAGTAATCCTGACAAACACACAAGATCAGGTCATGAGGAATTGCCCATCCAATCATGACCAAAATTCACAGAGTTATAGTCATAACAATGATAAGCACAAATCACAACTAAAATATCACATATAGGTAATCATCAGAAAGTAAGAATTACTGGCCGCGACAATCATGTTCATTGGTCACAACTAGTTTTCATAGAGAAGAAACTTAACATTTTTTCACATACCAGTCGTGACAAAAACATCTCAAGGTCATGACCATAATACATAATCACAACAGTTTTTTTATTTTCTTTACCCCATTTTACAAACTACTCCCACACACTTGATTTATACATTGTCCTCAATATTAAGAAGTAGTGAAACACATGCAAAGGTAGAAGTAATGAAGAGGACAAAGCTAAATTAGAATCCAATATGAACTTATTAATTTTTGTCTACCCCTACTAACTTGGTCTCCTCCCCCACACTTAATCACAAATATCAGCTCACGTATAGAAGTAAAATAGTGTAAACCAGACTATTGTAAGTGGGGAAACAAGGAAGGAGACAACCTGAGTATCATGGGCATTCAAAGTTCTTCTTGTATAGCTTGAATAATTGGCCATTAACCTAGAATGTTGTACTGTATGCTTCATCATGTCTTGTTAGTATAGCCTTCACCCATCTTAAGAGAAAATCTATAGCTAGCAGAATATAGGCATATCCAACAGATAATGGGACTAGTCTTGTTGATATAACTGTTGTATTATCCATCTTTGTCCCTGCAATGAAATTGTCAACATCTATGTCTTTATCTACATATTGGTCATGTTTGTATTCTTCATTCAAAAGGTTAATGATAAATAAAGAAATTTCAAATTCAAACATATATTCTCAGAATTTTGGAACAACAATTAATGTTCCTTTTTAGCCCCTTCCTTGTATGCATCAAGTTCACTCAAGCCTAACAGTGAGTAATCTTTAAATGGATGCCTCATTACTTCATAGACATTAAAAGTTATGACATTATCACCCACTTCTATTGTGATGCTTCAATTTTTCATACTTATGATAGTGTTAGCTGTTATAAGGAATGTCCTCCTTAAAATAATAAGACCCTCTAAGGTTGACTCATGTGACATATCCAAGACATAAAAAGTTTGTAGGTATAATCAAGTCTTTGACCTTTACTAGTATGTCCTCTAGAAGTCCCTCAGGTTTCCTAGTGGTTCGATCAGCAAGTTGAACTATCATGGAGGTTCCCTTAAGTGAGCCTATATTAATGCCTAATGATGTATAAATGGAGGTTGCCATTACATTAATGGCTACACCTAGATCTAACAAAGCTCTAGTACACTGCAACTTACCAATGGTGATTCGAATTGTAAAGGAACATGGATTATCAAATTCAATAGGAAGTTATGGCTTAAGTAAAGCTGGCACACTGGATCCTACTTAAACCCTTTCATTTGGCTTGCAAATTCTTTTATTAGTGCAGAGTTGTTTCATGAATTTCATATACTTAGGTATACTCCTAATCAGATCCACTAGTAGTACATTAACTTCCAATTTCCCTAACATATTCAGAATATCTTGTTCGTATTTTTCTTTCAAAGCCTTCTTTGTACACATGTATGCATTAGGAAAATGTAGGTGTTTAATACTTACCTCCCTATCCTTCTGTTATGTATCTTCATGCTTCTTTTACTTCTGGTTTTTGTTTGATTTCTAAATTACACTGTTGGAACTAGCAACTGTTTCATGCAAAACAGATGATTGTGTAACATCTTTTAATGTAGTTTGCTTATTTTCCTGCAGTAGTATCTCCTTTTCTTTGCTACTTTTTGATTCTTGCATGAGTGAACATTTTTCTCTAATCAACTCTTCAGTTCCAGATCTTTTCTACTGCTCACTTTCTTCCTTATCCTTCTTAACCTCTTCTGTATCTGTTTTTCACCAATTATGGCTTGAACATCACTCACTGAATTGGCTAGCTGTTATACATAGCCATTTATATTTATAGCTTTTGTTTCCTATTGTTCTATCTTATTATCCAAGGTAACAAACCTGGACTCTGTCATTGCTTGATTGTTCTCCATAGTAGATCTCAAGTCCTTAAAGTTATAGTAGAAATTTATATTGATGGAGTTTATATTTGAATTCATCACATTAATACTTTTTATTATCTTAGATATTCCATCATCTTTTGTAGTAGAAGGGACTTCTATAGCTATAGAAGATTCAGCCATTTGTCTATCATTATTGAATCTATTCTGCCCATAATTATTGTCTGCACCTCCATCCCTCCACATGAGATTAGGATGATCTCTCCATCATTCATTATATGTGTTGGAGCATGGATTCCTTTATGGATACTTGTTTGGTTTTCCTTGATAGATGACTGATATATTTACACAATGTGTAGGAAAATTGACAGTAGTGTGCATAGGAGAATAACACAACTGGCAACTAGGAGCAATAAGAGCTTGAGAGTATGAACTTTGAACATATGAATTGTCCAACTGAGCAGCTAGATTATTAATTTGAGCATTCATGGCAGCAACTTGAGAAGACAAGCTATTGTAATCTTGAGATGGCCTTGTAGAAACTTCATGGGCTTGCCTAGAATCATAGCCCCCATACTGCTAGTCATTGCTTGCTATCTTCTCAATCAGGTTACATGATTCATCTGGAGTTAAATCATCAATGGAACCTCCAGTAATTGCATCCAAATTCTTTTTGCATGCATAACGTAATCCTGAATGAAAATATTGCACCAAATGATCACATGGGATCTAATGGTATAGACATCTAGCTAGCAACTCTTGAAATCTTCCCTAAAACTGTTGGAAAGACTCTTAATTATACTATTTGGCAGTAAAAATCTCCTTTCTCAATGTAGCGGTCTTCGAAGTAGGGAAATATCTCTCTAATAAAGATGTGCTCAAGTTACTCCAAGAGTCCAAGGCTTGAGGTATATGATATGGCAGCATATAAAATTATTCCTTTGCCTTTCCTTCAAGTGTAAAGTGGAATATTATCTCTGCACAGCATCTATGTCAGCACCTATAGGTTTCATGGATGAACAAACCCACTGCATGGTCTTTAAATGCTTAAAAGGATCCTCACCTGCCAATCCATAAAACTTTGGTAAGTTACTTAATAAAGGATCCTCACTGAATGGTTTTCATAAAACCTTAGTCTATAACTCTTCTATTATTCATGTTATTCTCTCCATATTGCTCATTTTTGAATATTCTAATTATGAGTATGAGCTTCTCCTTCCTTAACATGCGGCATGACAAAATGATTTTCTAATATAGCACCAGATCCACAATCAGTTTTAGCTGCAATAGATTCACTAGAAGAACTAAGCTCAACAACAGAGGCAACACTAGCTTGATTTAAGATTTTATTTTTCTTAATTTGCCTAAATGTTCTATTGATTTCTAATCTAAAGGAAAGCATTTAGAGATCCTGTCCATGCAAATCACACTCAACAATGATACAAGATATCAAATAAGTCACAGATGTAGCAATTCTAAAAATTCAGATCAAGTAGTCGCGGTTCAAAATAGTAAGGTCGAGACTAAAACATCACTTGGTCATGACTAAGAATCATAGAGAATAGAGATCGTGACAAAATGAACTTCAGGTCGTGACTATCAGTCATAGAGAGTAAATGCCTGAAATCTTCAGTTTTTAGTTGTGACCAATTGTCACTCAGGTTGCAACTAAAAATCATAGAGAATAGATCTGACTAAAACACTACTTTTTAGTCATGACTAACTGTCAAACTGGTTATGACTAGAAATCACAGAGAAGAAAATTGGATGAAAAATATTTTTTGTTATGACCACAAGGCAGTCTAGTCGCGACTAATAGTAACAGAGAGCAAAATGACTTGAAAACAAAATTGCAACTAAAGTTCACAGAGAGGCTAAGAAATCAATTTTAAGAACTTTGGTAGCAACGAGAAAGGTAATTGGATGCTACTCAACAAAACCAAACACAAAATACGTAAAAACACTGAAACACCTATATACTTTTTATGATTTTAGGCCCAAGAGATTGCTTAGGAAACCTTAACAAGTAAGCCTCCCTGGCAACAGTGCCATTTTGGTAACTGTCGTTCTAATTATTAAACAAAAATAAGCTAACCAATAGTAAGTGAAGGCTAACATAGGTCGATTCACAAGGAGCCTAGATGGATGTTAAGATACCTAATTAATCTAATGAGCCATAAATTAACAAGTTAAAGAGATGGTGTTTGATGAGATTTTATCTAGCTTATGAAAGTAAATCCTATGTTATTGTTTATCTTTTAATTGTTTATGATGATGAGATGCATAAATGACAAGTGTGTTCCCTTGGAGATTACCTTACCTTCATTATCCACAGAATATGAGAAGTTAATCAACAGAATTAGAATATGTTAGCTAACAACTTGCTAGCTAACTCTCAATCAAAGCTACAACTTGCAGGCATTAAAAGAGATTATGAATCATTCAACTCAAAGATAGAAGAAGATGAATTAATAGATACAAATGTACTCTATTTATGATTAGTCTAATTAACTATAGTTATGCCCAACTCAGTCCAAGGATGAAAATCAATCAAAGCATCATTAATGCAGAAATAAGTAATATAACTCAGTTCCTTATTTCTTTGTCCTCTACTAACTCTAATTGAATCAATAAACCAAAAATAACTATATCAACTCGATACAATCAAATATGGATTAAAGCATCAACTCGATACAAATGTACTCTATTTATGATTAGTCTAATTAACTACAGCTATGTCTAACTCGGTCCAAGGATAAAAATCAATCAAAGCATCATTAATGCAGAAATAAGTAATCTAACTCAGTTCCCTATTTCTTTGTCCTCTACTAACTCTAATTGAATCAATAAACCAAAAATAACTACATCCACTTGATACAATCAAATCTAGATTAAAGACATAATGAACTCCCTGTTCAGCTCAAGGATTCAAGTTCAATATTATCTCCAAGAGATCACAATAGCTTAGCCTTGCATTGCCATCTATACTTTAGCAACAACATAAAACATAGCAGTAGTCATGATGAACGTGGAAGAAGATGAAGATGATAGCTGCACTTTCATTGTCACATCCTTATTTTCAACCTCAATTATACTCATTCATAAGTCATTGGAACCAATTACATAGCCTTTTGCTTTAGAAACCTTCATTTTCAAAAGAATTGCTCTCAGGGATACTGTTCACTTTTACTGTTCATTTGGTAATTCTAGAACATGTACCCTACTTTAAAAATTCATAATTAAAAGTAGAAAAATTGAAATGAGTTATTTCCAATTTCTAATGAAAACTCTTTCATTGAACTTTGAGGAAAAAATATAAAACTGAGTTTTCATTGTCTCAATGAAATCAGTTTATTCGTTGAAAACCATTGTTAATTTGGTAAAAATGGAAGGTTCCAGTTTCTTTACTTGTCCAAATGAACCGTGTTATCAATAGATTTAAAGCTCTAGATGTCCTCTTTAAGCTCACAAAATTTCATAAAATAATTCATTCATTTGCTATATGAAATCAACGTGTGAACGTCCATGTCTTTAATTACTCACTTTACCTCAATTCCAAATCTCAGTACCAATTTAGGAAATCATAACAATTCGAATACTTAACCAATTGAGGAGTTCTTGGTGTCTATTTAAAGCTCTGTATCTTAGCTATTATCATACAAAATTTTAAGATCAAACTCATTGATTAAGGTATTGCAAATATCATCAAAAGGTCATGGCCTTAGAGCACTAACACATGAACATTCAATATACATTCTAACATATGCTTCCATAATGTCAAGCAAATCATTTAACCTTTAATATTTCTTCTGATCATTGTCATAATCCTTTCAAAACCTCTTTCTACCCCCTTAAAATAAGTTTCATCCTCGGAATTTAAGTTAAATAAATACTAAGGAAATAGCTCGGGATACTTTTCCTTCATCATTTCCTCTATGTCCTAAGTAGCTTCACTTTCTGTTAATCCCTTATAGACCACCTTAACTAGAGAGATCTGCTTATTTTGCAACTGCTTAACCTTTTTATCTATGATCCGTACTGGTTTGACTTCATACTTTAAGTCATCTCGCAGTACAACATCATCTTGCTCAATCACATGTGATGGATCTGGAACATACTTCTTGAACTGGGAAACATGGAATACATCATGGATCTTGCTAAGATTTAGTGGAAGAGCTAACTTGTAAGCCACTGATCCTACTCTTGTGAGGATCTAAAATTGCCCAATGTATATAACGTGCAGCTTCTTTACTTTAATTTATCGTCCAGCTCTTGTCGTTGGAGTTAACTTAAGGAATACATGTTATCCTTCTTTAAACTCCAACGGCTTCCTTTTAACATCATCATAAATCTTCTGTTTGCTTTGAGCCATCAGCAATCTCTTTATGATCTTATCGACCTGTGCTACTGTCTAATCTACTATGTCAGGACCAAACATCCTTCTTTCGCTCAACTCCACCCAGCACAAAGGAGATCTACACTTCCATCCATAAAGTGCTTCAAATGGAGCCATTTGAATAATAGCCTAATAACTGTTGTTATAGGCAAACTCTTGAAAGGAATTGGAAGACACACAGCGGAAATTAATTTAAAAATTTTTCTATTCCTTGCCAGGATCTACCGTATGTGTTTAAGTCAAGTGGAAAGAAGCATTACCCTTAGTGTGCCTCAGCGACTTCCACAACTTTTAGTCACGACGTTCATAGCTTCTTTCTGTGGCTCGTGCTCCCTTTCGATCGCAAGAAGTCGACGACTCAGGTCAGCTTCCTCTACTGGTATCCACATGAACAGCGTTCTAACCACGAACGATGTGCTAGCGTCTCTTGTTCCTCCAGGGCTTTCTCAAGAGTTCGTCCTCTCCGTCTCTATTTCGATAGTTTCTTATCTGTAAACCCTTTGCTCAGTCCCCTTCGGCCTTTCTGTGTTCTATATATATCTCTATGCAAAATGTAGCACCTAATATCATATATATAGGATGCTCTGTGTTTTCTTCTACCGAATTGGATTTTAGGAGTTAATCTTATATTAATTGTGAAATTAATACAATATCATATATTGTATAATTTGATAAGAAACTAATTAAATAAATAATATTAAATCCATCCCACAGATTTAATTCACCTATTTATTTAACTTAAAACAAAGCTAAGAGTGAAATGTATTTTATTATTCTCATAAATCAAATTTGAGATATCATATCAATTTGAATTTTAAATTCAGATGTGATAGAGATTTAATTTTTTTATAAACATCTCTTATATGAGATATCCTATCAATTTGAATTTCAAATTCAATCGTGATAGAGATTTAATTTATCCTTATAAATTAAATCTTATAAATATCTCTTATATGAGATATCCTATCAATTTGAATTTCAAATTCAAACGTGATAGAGATTTAATTTATCCTTATAAATTAAATCTCATATATCTCTTATATATAATGTATATATATGAATTTATATATATATATATATATATATGAATATAAATATAAATAAATATATATACATCTATCCTGGATCATTCATTGAATCTGGACATGTCTTAAATTCAATGAATTTAGACATCATAGCTCGTGTTGGGCTATTTTTTGTGCGACCCTGTAGGCCCATATGAAGTTGGCAGTGGGCCATTTGTTATACTAGCCCACAAGTCACAAGCGGTCTCTAGCAAGACATAACGACTACCCAAATCATATGAGGATCGTTAAACGATGTAACCTTTTATACAACCATATCATGTCCCTTATGTCACGCGATATTTTGGTCATGGTTGAGGCATGGATAATGTCATCCTCCTATTCCTGACCATTACTTTCTGGATCCCTGAGTAGTCTGACTATAGAAATGGAACTACCTTTCCATTACAGTATGGCCATACATTTCTCAGACTCACTCATCGAGGGGCCCAGCAATATCTCTCTATGAATGTGAGGGACAAATTCCATCTTGACCATTCATATTCCTCCGCATGAAAAACCACTAAGCTCGAACATAGTCTTTATGATCACTCAGTCAAAAGTGACTTTTGACTAAGTCAAAGCTGAGCGTTTGTCATGTAGGAATCCATGATGATCTCAGGTCAAAAGGCATATTGACATGGTTTGTATATGAGAGAAGCTTATGATATTACCCATGCAGTTCTCTCATAGCAGGTCGGTCCAACACCTTGTACTCTTACATGTGCCTATGAATTTGATTTATATCTCTATACATCTTCAAAGTTATACTGGTCTTATTTCATCTGTGCTTCCGCAAGATGACCGACCAGGGACATTTAGGATAAGATCATGAATTATCCAAGGATGGTTATCACAATAAACATGCAAATAATATGATAACACAATTAATAAATTCATAAATCAATAATGCTCATAAGACAATGATTGGCCCCTGGGGTGCGATTTTGAACAACCTCCCACTTGCACTAGGTACAATCATTAATTTGACTAATTCCCATTAACCTAACATGACACTCATGCTTTGCCTGCATAAACGTCTTTGTTAGAGGATCAGCAACATTATCTTCTCCTGCTACTTTACATATTTTTATATCACCTCTATCGTTGATTTCTCTGATGAGATGAAATCGCCTGAGTATATGCTTAGTCCTTTGATGTGTCCTAGGCTCTTTGGCCTGTACAATGGCACCGCTATTGTTACAGAGCAAAGTTATTGGATCTATGATGGTAGGTATCACCCCTAGTTTTGTGATGAACTTCTTGATCTAGACAGCTTCCTTAGCTGCATCAGATGCTGCTATATACTCAGCTTCCGTTACAGAATCTGCTACAGTGCCCTGCTTAAAGCTCTTCCAGCTTACTGCTCCATTATTAAGGAGGAATATATATCCAGACTGCGATTTTTGGTTGTCCTGGTCAGTTTGGAAACTTGCATCTGTGTAACCAGTTACACAGAGTTCGTCATCTAATCCACCATAGACCAAGAATAAGTCCTTAGTCCTTCTTAAGTACTTAAGGATATTCTTGACAGTAGTCTAATGGCCCTCACCAGGGTCCTGTTGATATCTGCTAGTCATACTCAAGGCAACGAGACATCTGGTCAAGTACATAACATGGCGTACATGATAGATCCTATGGCCGAGGCATATGGAACTTTACTCATGTGACCTCACTGATCAGATGTACTAGGACACAGATCTTTGCTGAGGTGAATACCATGAGACATCGGTATGAAACCCTCTTTGATTCGTGCATACTGAACCTATGCAGTATTTTGTCTATGTATGTACTCTAACTGAGTCCTAGAAGTCTTTTAGATCTATCTCTATAGATTTTGATTCCTAGGATGTAGGTGGCTTCACCCAAGTCTTTCATCGAGAAAGATTTTCCTAACCAAGACTTGACAATATGCAAGGTAGGAATGTCATTCCCAATAAGTAGGATGTCATCGACATAAAGTACCAAAAACACAACTGTGCTCCCACTAACCTTCTTGTACACACAAGGTTCATCAATGTTTTGAAGAAATCCAAACTCTTTGACTACTTCATCAAAATGATGATTCCAACTCTGAGAGGCTTGCTTTAGTCCATAAATGGACCTTTGAAGCTTGCACACTTTACCAGAGTCCTCAGAACATATAAACCCTTCAGGTTGTGTCATGTACACATCCTCAAGGAGCTTTCCATTAAGGAAGGTTGTCTTGACGTCCATATGCCATATTTCATAGTCATAATATGCTGCTATGGCAAAGAGGATTCTGATTGATTTGTCATTGCAACTGGGGAAAAGGTCTCATCATAGTCCACACCATGAGTTTGAGTAAATCCTTTTGCAACCAGTCGTGCCTTGAAGACATTTACATTGCCATCCATGTCAGTTTTCTCCTTAAAAACCCACTTGCACCCGACAGTTTTTACACCTTCAGGCGGGTCGACTAAGGTCCAAACCTTATTGTCGTACATGGATTGCATCTCAGACTTCATGGCATTAAGCTATTTTTCAGAGTTTGATCCCACTATAGCTTCTCGATAGGTAGTCAGCTCATTATGCTCAATGAGCAACACATCACGACTATCAGAAATCAGAAATCCATATCTCTGAGGCTAAAGTCGTGTCCTATTAGATTTTCATGGACCTTGTGTGACTTGAGGAGTCTCAACAACTTGTTGTGAGTCTTCTCTATTTTCCATCTGCAGTTCTGTGGTGTCTTGTGGCTCTCGAACTTCTTCGAGGTGTACCTTACTCCCACTAGTTCTTTTAGAGATAAATTCTCATTCGAGAAAGATATCATTTCTGATAACAAACACTTTGTTATCAGCAGGGTTGTAGACATAATATCCCTTGGTTTCCTTAGGATATTCCACGAAAAGGTACCTTGAGGATTTGGGCGCTAATTTGTCTGAGGCTTGTTGCTTAACATAGACCTCACATCTCCAAATCTTGAGGAAAGACAAACTAGGCACCCTCCCAGTCCATATCTCATATGGAGTCTTTTTAATTGCCTTAGATGGAACACGATTAAGTGTGAACACAGCTGTCTCTAGGGCATGGCCCCAAAAGGAGGATGGAAGATCTGTTTGACTCATCATGGATTGAACCATATCTAATAGTGTTCGATTCCTCCGTTCAAAAATGCCATTCCATTGTGGTGTCCCTGGAGGAGTCAATTGTGAGACTATCCCACAACTCCTAAGATGATCTATGAACTCTTGGCTCAAATATTCACCACCCCGATCAGATCGAAGGGCTTTAATTGTTTTGCCAAGCTAGTTTTGTACTTCATTTTGAAATATTTTGAACTTTTCAAAAGACTCAGATTTATGTTTCATCAAATAGATATACCCATATCTGCTGAAATCATCTATGAATGTGATAAAGTACGAATAACCTCCTCTGGCATTTGTGTTCATCGATCCACACACATCTGTATGTATGAGGCCCACTAAATTAGTGGCCCTCTCACTGTGCCCAGTGAAAGATGACTTTGTCATCTTTTCTAAAAAGTAAGACTCGCAAGTGTCATATGATTCAAAATCAAATGAGTTTAGAAATCCATCTTGATGGAGTTTAGAAATGTGTTTCTCATTTATGTGGCCCAGACAACAGTGCCAGAGGTATGTGGGATTCAAATCATTTGGTTTGACCCTTTTGGCAGTTATGTTATAGATATTTCCATGATTGGGTTATTCCAAATTTAATATGTAATGATCAACATGCAAATCACCATGAGCATAGAAAATATCTTTACGATAAAGAGAACATCTACTATTCCCAGCAATGGAAGTGAAACCTTCCTTATCCAAATAAGAAAGTGAAACAATGTTACTACTTAAAGCAGGAACATAATAGCAATTGTTCAAAACTAACAAAAGCCCAGTGGGTAGAACTAATTCATAAGTGCCTACAGCTAACGCAGCAACCCTTGCTCTGTTTCCAACTCGTAGGTCAACCTCGCCCTTTTTCAGCTTCCTACTGTCCTTTAGTCCCTGTATATTTGTACAAATATGAGAACCACACACAGTATCTAATACCCATGAGGTGGAAGATGAATGTCTATAACATAAATACCTGAAGCGATAGCCCCGCTATCCTTCTTGTTCTTTTTCAGATCTTTGAGGTAGAGTTTGCAATTCCTCTTCCAATGACTAGGTTCATTGCAAAAGAAGCAGACTCCTTCCTTCGGAGGCTTTGCCTTCTTTGGTGCAGGCTTAGTTTTGGGCTTGCCTGACTCTTTGGTTTTACCTGATGAGCCATGACCCTTCCCCTTGCCTTTACCTTTCTTTTTCATACAATTTCCTTTCTGAACCATCAAAACACTACTGGGATTCTTCTTAAGACTCAGCTTAGTAGTTTTAAGCATCCCATGCAGTTCAGAAATAGATTTCTCCATGTTGTTCATGTTGTAGTTCATGACAAACTGGTCATAACTTTCGGGGAGTGAGTTTAAGATCAAATCTATAGCTAACTCCTGGCTTATGAGAAATCCAAGCCTCTCAAGGTGATCAATGTACCCCTTCATCTTTAAGACATGAGTATTGACTTATGCACCTTCAGCCATCTTGCAGGAATATAAGGCCTTAGTGGTCTCATACCTCTCTTGCCTTGCCTGTTGCTGGAATATTTCCTTAAGATGCACAATCATCTCATAAGCCTCCATGTGTTCCAAATCTCTTTGGAGCTCCGGAACCATGGTGGCTAGCATCAAGCATCCCACAACGACAGAGTCTTCTTTATGCTTCGTGTAAGCATCTCTCTGAGCTCTAGGAGCATTGGCCACTGGCTCCTCAGGAATGGGTTGATCTAGGACATGCGCCTTTCTTTCCTGCTTGAGAACAATTCTCAAGTTCCTAAACCAGTTAAGAAAGTTTGTCCCATTGAGTTTATCCTTCTCAAGGACAAATCACAGCGATAATGTAGCAGTATTACTAGTCATCATGATTTTATAATTAAAATATGCAATTTAATTAGTAATCTCCCACTAAATAAATAACCCTAAATACAATAGTTAGTGGGCTAAGATCCATATTTGGCTCAAACTTAAGTCCGCTTTGGCACGATGCTTAAATTAAGTTATTTAGGCAGGTAACACCTTTACCAATTACATCAAATGTAACTCTTAGATGTTCATGGGATCCTATCATCATATGATCTGGCATATTTTTAATCCCATCTATTGACTTGAGACCCAAAACTATTTTGTTAATGTCAATTAAGTCAAACAATAATAAACATGTGAGAGTAGCACCATTACTCTTCCTTATCTCCCCAAGATAACTCAAAAGCACCCACTTTGGCAGAGTCGATAATTGAGAGATTGAGGTTTTGATAAGTGTTTATAAATTGACGGCATTATGACTTAAGATTTCATTTAGAGGCTTAATTTAACTATCTGGTTTATGAGAATGCATGTTTCTCAGTTTGTATCTCATACAAGTAATATGCATATGCTGATATAATCATAAGATGCATAATTTAAATGTGATACAATATGGCTCACTTGTCCTAAGTCCACTCAAGCCAATAAGAGGAGCTCTCTAGTAAGAAAAGAGAAATTACATATAGAAACCTCTTTTAACATTCGAGGGGAGTGAGATGAGAAGAGAATGTACATTGAGAGTATATATATAGGAAGGCACGACACGCAGGCCGTATTTAAAAAATTACAACACTTGCAATCTAGAGCCATATTGTTCACCATACCCAAGCATTCAAGAATCAACATTCAGATTTAATGGAAGGGCAATTGATGTTTCAAATCTAAAACATTCATAAAATAACATATGTTACGATTATGTTGCGCTATGAATAGGCAGCCACGGCGGTCCCGCTAGCCGGTTAGTGGGCGGCGGTCCGAGAAAAAAAATTGTTGCTTTATAAATAATCACGAATCTGAATTCGGTTTTCTTGGACCACATCTACATTAATTGATCAAATCAAAGCATATCACCACCGATTTCAATTCCCTTTTAGATTCCTTTTATGTCATACATAATACGAATCCCTTATATGTCACACATAAAATGCATATTATATGATCGGCTACGACTAACACATACAATATGAATCAACAATCAAGCCTAACTTAAATAAAAAATAGCATGGCTCTGATACCACTGAAAGGAATTGGAAGACAAGTAACGGAAATTAATTTAAAAATTTTTCCATTCCTTGCCAGGATCAACCGTATGTGTTTAAGTCAAGTGGGAATAAGCATTACCCTTAGTGTGCCTCAGCGACTTCCACAGCTTTTGGTCACGACATTCACAGCTTCTTTCTGTGGCTCGTGCTCCCTTTCGATCGCAAGAAGTCTACAACTCAGGTCGACTTCCTCTACTGGTATCCACACGAACAGCGTTCCAACCATGAATGACGTGCTAGCGTCTCTTGTCTCTCCAAGGTTTTCTTAAGAGTTCGTCCTCTCTGTCTCTATTTCGATAGTTTTTTATCTGCAAACCTTTGCTCAGTCCCCTTCGGTCTTTTTGTGTTATATGCATATCTCTATGCAAAATGTAGCTCATAATATCAGATATATAGGATGCTCTGCGCTTTCTTCTACCGAATTGGATTTTAGGAGTTAATCTTATATTAATTGTGAAATTAATACAATATCATATATTGTATAATTTGATAAGAAAATAATTAAATAAATAATATTAAATCTGTCCTATATATTTAAGTCACCTATTTATTTAACTTAAAATAAAGCTAAGAGTGAACTGTATTTGATTTATTCTCATAAATCAAATTTGAGATATCATATCAATTTGAATTTCAAATTCAATCGTGATAGAGATTTAATTTATCCTTATAAATTAAATCTTATAAATATCTCTTATATGAGATATCCTATCAATTTGAATTTCAAATTCAAACGTGATAGAGATTTAATTTATCCTTATAAATTAAATCTCATATATCTCTTATATATAATGTATATATATGAATTTATATATATATACGAATATAAATATAAATAAATATATATACATCTATCCTGGATCATTCATTGAATCTGGACATGTCTTAGATTCAATGAATCTAGACATCATAGCTCGTGTTGGGCTATTTTATGTGCGACCCTGTAGGCCCATATGAAGTTGGCAGTCGGCCATTTGTTATACTAGCCCATAAGTCGCAAGTGGTCTCTAGCAAGACATAATGACTACCCAAATCATATGAGGATCGTTAACCGATGTAACCTTTTATACAACCATATAATGTCCCTTCTGTCACACGATATTTTGGTCATGGTTGAGGCATGGATAATGTCATCCTCTTATTCCTGACTGTTATTTTCTCGATCCCTGAGTAGTCTGACTATAGAAATGGAACTACCTTTCCATTACAGTATTGCCATACATTTCTCAGACTCACTCATCGAGGGGCCCAGTAATATCTCTCTACGAATGTGAGGGACAAATTCCATCTTGACTATTCACATTCCTCCGCATGAAAAACCACTAAGCCCGAACATAGTCTTTATGATCACTCGGTCAAAAGTGACTTTTGATTAGGTCAAAGCTAAGCATTTGTCATGTAGGAATCCATGATGATCTCAGGTCAAAGGGCATATTGACATGGTTTGTATATGAGAGAAGCTTATGACGTTACCCATGCAGTTCTCTCATAGCGGGTCGGTCCAACACCTTGTACTCTTACATGTGCCTTTGACTTTGATTTATATCTCTATACATCTTTAAAGTCATACTGGTCTTATTTTATCTGTGCTCCCGCAGAGATGATCGACCAGGGATGGTCATCACAATAAACATGCAAATAATATGATAACACAATTAATAAATTCATAAATCAATAATGTTCATAAGATAATGATTGGCCCCTAGGGCATGATTTCCAACAACTCTATTAGTGGCAGATTGAAGTCCCAACTCCCTTTGAAATCCATTACGCATGCTCTTAGCATATCTTCTAGGGTTTGGATCATTCTCTCATATTGGTCATCTGTCTGAGGATGATAAGATGTACTAAATCTGATAGTGTCCATTTTTTTATGCAAAGTGTCATTTTCTAAATGTTGTCTATCTGTATAATACTAATAGTGGAAAGAGGTTTGGAAAGGATTATGATGAATATCAGAAGAAATGATAAAGTTTAAATGAGTCTTGAAGGAAGAAAGGGACCTAAACGAAAATTGGAAAACTTTAAAGGCCAAAAGATTAAAGTAGAAACAAAAGTTAGGCCAAAAGTGGTAATTTCCAAAAGTTTAGGGACCTAAATGTAAATATAGAAAAAGTTAGGGACATAAATGTAATTAAGAGAAAAGTTCAAAGGCAAAATTGTAATTATAGAAAGATCAGCCCGAAAAGGGTTAGAACTGCTCAGAAGTATTTTAGTCCCACATTCCATCAGTAAATAGAGGAAGGTATGCTGGATAATCTGGCATGATACATAAATTTTATTAGGGCTCCAGACAGCAGATATTTATCCAATAGTCTAAAAATTATCTGAAATTTTATCAAATTCCATGGATATCAGATATAAGTGGGGGGAATACAGGAAAGTGTGCCCTACAGTGTCAGATGTTATGAAACTAACAGAACCCCAGAAGAAGTCCTGTATAAAAAGTTATTCCCATAATAGTGAATTTTGATGGGAGTTTCATAACACTTATAATCCGATAATGGAATTTATAGGTATGTAAGCCTGGATAGAATGAGATCAGATGACCTCATATATAGGCCCATGATGATGCCAAGAAGGGCCCAAAACCCAAGGTACTAGTCCATCAGTAGAAGGGGCAAGTGTCCAGAAAAAGTGCAAAACTACGAAAATGACTATGGATGCCTAGATTGTACCAGAGATGGATGAAGGGCACTTTGGTCATTTGGGATAGGCTAAAAACATGGCACATGGTATAAATATGATTGGTTGAGTCAGTATATGCCCTGAGGCAGTACAAAGAGGGATGAAATTACAACTATGCCCTTAGGGTCAATATAGTGCAAGAAAGGACACCAAGGGTATTTTGGTCATTTCCCAAGGGATCTGTAATTAAGTTGTGGCCCAGTATAAGTCTTTCAATGGTGTGAGAAGCCTAGACATTGATTTCTAGGACAGAATACATATCCTGGTATATTATAAAAAATTAGGAACAGAAAATAGTCCGGTTGCTGTGAAACTGCTCTAATCGGTACCGGATTGGACTGGAATTTTTCCATAAGCTTCCTACCATGATAATTTCGCCACATAAGCCCATGAAGTGTCCCTTGATCTGTCCTTTATGATGTCATGATGATGTCATAATTACCTTTTTGAAAAAGTTAAATTCAAGAATAAATGTGGGCCTTTAGATCAAATAGTAACCAAATCAATCTTGGCCAATGATTTTTCTTGTATTTTGGCTATAAATACCCCCTCATTTTTGCATCAAAACCGTGGCTTCATGTACCCTTGGGAAAACTCTTACAAAATGAAAACTCAAGCCAAGACAAAGAAGATTCAAGGTACCAAAGTTCAAGCAAGCTAGAGATTAAAGGTAAGCAATCTCTCCTAGCTTATTTTCCTTTGATTTGGGAGCTTGAACTTAGGGTTTTCATGGGAGAAAGGTTGAGTTTTCTCTATGGGGAGGTTCTGCCCAAAGACCTTGGATGAAAAGGGAAAGAAGAAATTAAAGTTAGAAATATATGATCGAAGCTTAAACAAGCTAGTTAAATGATTGGTTGTTGAATCAAGTTGATATTCTTGACTTTGCCATGGTGTGACCTGTTCGGTTTGCACTGTTCATAAGGGAAGGAAATGGAATTTCAATGATTTAATGATTCCATTGAGTTTATATGATGATTTTGTGTAGGATTGGAAAGGTTTTGAACCTTGGAAACATTAAAATCTCAAGGTTGTAGTCTTTGAGATTCCTTACTGTTAGTTCACTTGCATGAATAGTGATTGGAATTTCATGATTTTGATGCTTCCAATGATTTTAAAATGAAAAGTTGTGCGGGTTAAAGTGGAGAAACAAGTATGGGAAGCATTAGAATCCAAATGAGAATTTTTGGAAGAATTGTATGCTTATGTTCAATTCTGTACAGAAGGCCATGAATGAGCTGGAATTTCATGATTCTAAGCTCATAAATGGATTCAAAAGATGAAATTTTGTAGGGTAAAGTCAATACATCAATTGGTTCAAGAGCCAAGTGGATTAGTGAAGATTAGAGAAAGTTATGACAATAAAGAGTGTAACAAAGTTAGTCTTGAACATGGTTGGAGTTCATGAGTCCTAATGAGTTATGTAATGAATGTGAATGTGTTTAGGACCTTGAAGCATCCAAGAACGTGTTGGGAAATGATTGACATAAAGACTTCATGGTTGGAAAGCTAGGGAGCAAGTGCTAAAGATCAAGAGGAAAGCTTAAGTGCAAGATAGTGAACTTACTTCTTTATGTGCTTGATGTGGTATGCTTATGTGTTGACATGTATATGATATTTAAATGATGTTGTGACATGATTAATGATGTTGAATGTATTGTGAATAACATGTTTTCCATGGCCATGCACTTTATGTAAGAGTATATAGCATGATGGCATGTCACTGATCAAATAAAGTTTAATGAAATTACATGTCATGCATTAGCATCCATCTTGAATATTTAAGTGGTAATGTTTGCTAATGAGATTCCCTAGAATCTCACTCTCCCATAACCAACTAATTTAGGTCAAGCATGATAGATAATGTATGCATGGAGAAGAGCTAAAGCATGGAAGAAGAAAAGTGAAGTATTTAAGAAGTTAGCATATGCGATGCACTTTCCATGTATGTCAAAGCCATGTAAAGCATCTATTTATGTGATGAGATTGTATGAAACAATTATTGTATAACCCCATGATGTATATGAATTCATAAAAGGAAAAAGAGATGATTTATGTATGCTAGAATAATTATTGAAAGTGAAAGAAAGGAATCTGGAAGCAGTTTTGTTGTGGCTTTAGTTTGACCTAGCAAATGAAGGATTTATTTCACGAAATTTTATGAGAATATAACACACATCCAGATCTTTAAATGTATAGGTAGAAAGTGTCATTTGGATGTGTATAACAAGAGAAATGAATTTCCAAAGTAAGGGATCAGAATCTGTTTCCAGAGTTTTTGACCAAATGAACAGTACATTTTAACGAATAAACTGTATTAATTGGATAATCATTTGGTCTGGAAATTATTTTTATCTTAAATTTGAAGATGTTAGCTTCATGTAGTTTTTTTAACCACTTCATTTTGAGTTTTCTAGAATTAATTATGATTTTTTGAAGTTTGTTACGTAATCTAGAATACCAAATGAACAGTAACCCGAGAAAGAGTAAAATTCTAGATTTGTCTAATGGACTTCCAAGGTCTTGTAAGTGGTTCTAAATGCTACTGAGGAATGGTCCCTAAGACGTAGGAAAGTAAGGATGTTATATAAAGCTCACCAAAAGTTTGACGTAAATCGAGGATCTCTGTCCGGTATGATATTGCTTGGAACACCGTGTAGTATAACAATCTCCTTTACATACAATTTTGCCAACTTCTTAAGAGAATCTCTCTTGTTGATTGCCAAGAAATGAGCCGACTTAGTAAATCGGTCAATTACTACCCATATAGCATCATGCTTAGTAGGAGTCATGGGTAATCCTTCAACAAAATCTATGGCAATACTGTCCCATTTCCATTTAGGTATCTCAAGTGGTTGTAATTTCCCTACTGGCCTTTGGTGCTCAACTTTCACCTTTTAAGATGTTAAGCACTTTGACACATAAACTACAACATCTTTCTTCAATCCAGGTCACCAAAATAAGCTTCTAACATCATGATACATCTTGGTCATACCTGGATGTAGTATATATTTGCTTTTATGTGCCTCATCTAAGATCTTCTTTTTCAATCCCATTACATTGGAAATATATGGTCACCCTCTAAATCGTAGCAACCCATCTTGGAAGATGTCAAAATTTTAGTTTCCCCTCTTCCCAGCTTATCTTTGAAAATCTCACAAAGCCTATCCTGCTTCTGAGCTTCTTTTATCTCATCCTCAATAAAAGCTTTAATCTGTGTTCCTCCATAAGAGCTCTCTACTGTCGGCATTTGATACAAAGGACTCCAGTCTCGAACATCTTCTAGTAGTTATAGCTCTTTGATCATTAAACTTGCCACCTGTACCACCTTTCGGCTTAAGGCATCAGCTACTGCATTTTTTTTCCTGGATGGTATTTAATATGGAAATCATAATCCTTTAGAAATTCCATCCATCTTCGCTGCCTCATGTTCAATTTTTTCTAATCTTGCAGATACTTAAGGTTTTTGTGGTCACAATATAGCTCTATCGTAGCTCCATATAGGTAATGTCTCCATATCTTGAGAGCATAAACTATTGTTGTAAGCTCCAGATCATGAGTGGGATAGTTCTCTTCATATGGCTTTAACTGTCGAGAAGCATAGGCTACCACTCGACCCTACTGCATTAGCACACATCCCAACCCCTGCTTGCTAGCATCAGTATAGACTACATAAGTCTAAGTTGGGTCTGGAATAATCAGCATAGGCGTCATGGTTAATCTCTACTTTAGTTCTTGGAAACTAGCCTCGTACTTCTCATCCCACTTGAATAGTTGGTTCTTTCTTGTCAGCTTGGTTAACAGTAGAGCAATTCGAGAAAAGTCCTTAATAAATCTTCTGTAATACCCTGCTAAGCCCAAAAAAATTCTGATCTCCATCATTGTCCTTGGCTGTTCCCAGCTTAGTACTGTTTCAACTTTGCTAGAATCTACAGCTACCCCTTTATGGGATATGACATGACCGGGAAATTTGACTTCTTGCAGCCAAAACTCACATTTACTAAGCTTAGCATAGAGTCATTTTTCTTTAAGAGTACTAAGAACAATCTTCAATTGCTCTTCATGCTCTTTAGTAGATTTGGAGTACACTAGAATATCATCAATGAAGACCACAACAAACTGATCTAGATAAGGCCTGGAGATTTTGTTCATATAATCCATGAAAATTGCAGGTGCATTAGTTAGACTAAAGGGCATTACTAGAAACTCAAAATGACCATATCGAGTCCTAAACACAGTCTTTGAAATATCATCTGCTTTGATTCTGAGTTGGTGATAACCTGATCTCAGATCAATCTTGGAGAATAAACTTGCTCCCATTAACTGGTCTAACAAATCATCAATTTGAGAAAGAGGGTACTTATTCTTAACTATAATCTTATTCAACTCCCTATAGTCAATGCATAGTTTGAGACTACCATCCTTCTTCTTAACAAATAGCACTGGAGCACCCCATGGAGAGATGCTGGGTCAAATGAAACCCTTTTCTAATAGCTCCTCTATCTGCTTCTTTAACTCAATCATCTCGTTGGGAGCCATACGATATGGGGTTTTGGATACTGGTCCAGCTCTAGGTATGATATCAATTGTAAACTCCACTTCTCATTCTGGAGGCAATCCTTGAATCTCCTTTAGAAAGACTTTGGGAAATTCTTTGACTACTGGAATCGATTCAATTCCATTACAAATGTCCAAACCTAGCCATTACAAAGCAATATCAAGTTATAACTCAACTTGAACACAAAACCAAAACTAGGTTTTCACTAGTTTCCATTCTTTCTCTATTTTATGTTTCATACTTCCATCTTTCCAAAATAACTTCCCTTGGTTCATTTCCACATAGTTTTTCATGTAGAATCCAAATATAAAGCTAGAATTTCCAAACTCAAATCACATCATAAGCTACTGTGCCAAACCGAAGCAACCTTTATTTTTCCAAAAATTCACATTTTGATTCCAATGCTTCCAATACTTGTTCTCCTACTTTATTCCCACACAATTTTCCATTTTAAACTCATTGGAAGCATCAAAATCATGAAATTCCAACATATGAACAGTGTCACACACAGTAGCAGTAATGAACACAAACTTCTAACTTCATGCATACTTGGATTCCCAAACTTATACCACTTGATTCTATCTTGTTTTAGCTTATCTAAACTATCCATAACATAAAACTCATATTCAAACCACATATGAGAAGCACTTACAGCATCAACCATAAGGGAAAATAGCATATAAACCCCTTAAAACAATTAGCTAACTTGTTAGAACAAAGCTCAAGATCAAGGGAGATGATTACCTTTATTGTTGCTTCACTTTGTGTGCTTCTTTCTTGGTTGAATGGAAATTTTGCAAGAGGTTCCCTAAGGTTCACCATGCATGCCAAATAGGTTCTGATTTGGGGGTATTTATAGATGAGCTTGAGTGCACATGAATAGCCAAGATTGATTTGTGCACTATTTGATCTAAGGGCTCACATTTAATCTTGGATTTTACTTTTTTCAAAAAGGAGAATTATGACATCACAAGGAAAAACTCAAAGGGACACCTCAAGGGGGTATGTGGCATAATTCTCATAGGGAAAAAGCTTCTGGAAAAAAATTCTAGTCTAATCCGGAATTATAGGCAAAATATATTTAACAATGATAGACAAATACCTTAATCTTTTAGAGCTATGGAAGTCCCTTCTGTTGCAAAGAATGATGGAATAACTGAAATAATTAAGAGCATTAATATGATGAATTCAAATATTAATTCCAACAATAAAAATTTTAGCTCTAACTTCAACACTTAAGATCTACTGTAGAGAATAACCAAGCAATGATAGAGTCCAAGTTTGTTGCCTTAGAGAGTAAAATAGAATAGTGGGAAACAAAAGTTGCAAACATGAATGGCTATATATCACAGCTAGCAAATTAAGTGAGTGATGTTCAGGCCAGAATTGGTGAAAGTTTACCTTCAAACACTGTTGTTAACCCCAAATCTATAAATGCTATAAGTTTGAGAAGTGAAAAAATAGTGGGGAAAGTATATACAGGAGAGGTTAAGAAGGATAAGGAAGCAAATGAGTAGAAGAAAAGATCTGGAGCTAAAGAATTGATTAGAGAAAAACCTTCACTCATGCCATAATCATAAAGTAGCAAAGAGAAGGAGATATTGCAGCAGGAAAATAAGCAAACCATATTGAAAGATACTACACAATTTTCTATTATGAATGAAGCAGTTGCTAGTTCTAGCATTGCAAGTCAGAAATCAGACAGGAACCAGAAGTATAAGGAGCATGAAGATGCAAAATAGAAGGATAGAGAGGTAAGTATGAAATAGCTACCTTTTTCTAATACATACATATGTCCAAAGAAGGCTTTGAAAGATAAATAGGAACAAGATATTCTAAATCTGTTAGGTAAATTAGAATTTAATGTGCCATTGGTGGATCTGATTTAAAGTATACCTAAGTATGTGAAATTTATGAAAGAACTCTGCACTAATAAAAGAATTTGCAAGCCCAATAAAAGGGTTCAAGTAGGATCTAGTGTGTCAACTTTACTTAAGCCATAACTTCCTATTAAATTTAATGATCCAGGTTCTTTTACAATTCCAATCACCATTGGTAAGTTACAGTATGCTAGTGCTATGTTAGATCTTGGTGCAACTATTAATATAATGCCAACCTCTATTTATACATCATTAGTCATTGACATAGGCTCACTTAAGGGAACCTCCATGATAGTTCAACTTGCTGATCGGACCACTAGGAAACCTGAGGGACTTCTAAAGGACATATTAGTAAAGGTAAAAGATTTGATTATACCTACAGATTTCTATGTCTTGGATATGTCACATGAGTCAACCTCAAAGGGTCCTATTATTTTGGGGAGGCCATTCTTTAGAACAGCTAACACTACCATAAACATGAAAAATGGGAGCATCACAATGGAAGTGGGTGATGATGTCATAACTTTTAATGTCTATGAAGTAATGAGACATCCATTTGAAGATTACTCACTATTAGGCTTGAGTGCACTTGATGCATACAAGGAATAGGCTAAAAAGGAACATCAATTGTTGCTCCATAATTCTGATATAGTTGAAAATGATATGCTTGAATCTAAAATTTCTTTGTCTATCACTAACCTTTTGAATGAAGAAAACAAACATGACAAATGTGTAGGTAAAGACATAGTTGTTGATAATTTCACTACAGGGACAAAGATGAATAATACAACAGTTATATCAACAATACCATTACCACTACCTGTTGGCTATGCCTATATTCTATTAGATATGTGTCATATCCTTATTTTTAACCTCAATTATACTCATTTGAAAGTCATTGGAACCAATTACATAGCCTTTTGCCTTAGAAAGATGCATTTTCAAAAGATTGCTTCTCTGGTACTATTCATGTTACTGTTCATTTGGTAATTCTAGAACATGTACCCTACTTTAAAAATTTATAATTAAATGTAGAAAAATTGAAATAGGGTAGTTCCAATTTATAATGAAAGCTCTTTCATTCATATTTGAAGGTAAAATGTAAAACTGATGTTTCATTGTCCCAATGAAATCAGTTTATTCGTTGGAAAACACTGTTCATTTGGTAAAATCTGGAAGTTCCATTTTCTTTGCCTTAACTTCAAAAATTCATTTATCTTTTGTTACTTTACCAAATGAACCATGTTACCTATGGATTTAAATCTCTACATGTGTTCTTTTAGAGCATAAAATTTCATAGAAAAAATCGTTCATTTACCATATGAAATTAATGTTGGAACATTATTGCCTCCAGTTGCTTACTTTAACTCTAGTCCAGATTTTAACTCCAACTTTTAAAAATTATAACAAATCGAATACTTAATCAATTGAGGCATTCTTGGCTTTCATTTAAAGCTCTATCTTAGCTATTATCAAGACAAATTTCAAGTTCAAACTCGTTGGTTAAGGCATCATAATCATTGTCACAAAGTCACAGCCTCATAATACAACTACATAATCATAAACTATACATCCTACCATATCCTTCCATAGTGTCAAGTAGCCACTATAACTTATTATACAAGTTCAACCATCTATATTTACCCTTTTCCTTGAGATGATCCAGCACTTATGACATGGTTATGCATATGGAAAGAATGAGATTTTATGGAAATCTCAATAACAAGTTATACAAACTATAATATCATGCACGATTAATTAGATGCATAACATGTTATCATGAGACGGGAGCTACTTCATAATGGTACATGTCATATCCTAATTTTTCCCTATCTGTATAGTACTGATAGTGGAAAGATGCTTAGAAAGGATTATGATAAAGATCAGACGAAATAATAAAGGCTAGATAAGTCTTAAAGAAAGAGAAGGACCTAAACGCAAATTGAAAAAAGTTAAAGGCCAAAAGTTAAAGTAGAAATAAATGTTGGGCCAAAAGTGATAATTTCTAAAAGTTTAGGGACCTAAATATAAATATGCAAAAAGTTAGGGATATAAATGTAATTAAGCAAAAAGTTAGGGACATAAATGTAATTATGGAGAAGTTTAGCCAGAAAAGGCTTAGAACTGCCTGTAAGTATTTCAGTTCCACATTCCATCAGTAAATAGAGGAAATCATGCTGGGTAATCTGGCATGATATAGAAATTTTATTAGGGCTCCAGACAGCAGAAAATTATCTGATAGTCTAAAAGTTATCTGAAATTTTATCAGATTTCATCGACTTCAGATATAAGTGGGCAAATTACAGGAAAGTGTGCCCTACAGTGTCAGATGTCCTGGATCTGACAGAACTCCAGAAGAAGTTCTGTATAAAAAGTTATTCACATATCAGTGAATTTTGACGAGAGTTTGTTAACACCCGTGATCTGATAATGGAACTTATCGGTATGTAAGCCTGGATAGAATGAGATCAGATGACCTCATATATAGGCCCATAATGACGCCAAGGAAGGCCCAAAACCCAGGGTACCAGTCTATCAGTAGAAGGGGTCAGTGCCAGAAAAAGTGCAAAATTACGAAAATGCCCCTGGATGCCTAGATTGTACCAGATATGGATGAAGGGCATTTTGGTCGTCTGGGACAGGCTAAAAACGTGGCACATGGTATAAATATGATTAGTTGAGCCAATATATGCCCTGAGGCAGTACAAGAAGTGGTAAATGACAATTATGCCCTTAGGGTCAATATAGTGCAAGAAAGGACACCAAGGGTATTTTGGTCATTTCCCAAGGGATCTGTAATTAAGTTGTGGCCAGTACAAGTATGTCAATGGTGTGAGAAGCCTATACATTGATTTCTAGGACATAATACATATCCTGGTATATTATAGAAAAATTCAGAACAGAAAACAGTCCGGTTGTTGTGAAACTACACTGATTGGTACCGGATTGGACTGAAATTTCTCCAGAAGGTTCCTTGCATGGGCAGCACGCCACCTAACCCTCTTAGGTGTCCCTTGAGCTGTCCCACATGATGTCATAATTATTATTTTATGAAAAAGTTAAATCCAAGATTAAATGTGGGCCTTTAGATCAAATAGTAACCAAATCAATCTTGGCCATTCATTTTTCTTGGATTTTGGATATAAATACCCCCTCATTCTGCAGCAAACCATAGCTTCATGGACCCTTGGGGAAACTCTTGCAAAATGAAAACTCAAACCAAGATAAAGAAGATTCAAGGTTCCAAAGTTCAAGTAAGCAGAGATTAAAGGTAAGCAATCTCTCCTAGCTTATTTTCCTTTGATTTGGGAGCTTGAACTTAGGGTTTTAATGGGAGAAAAGTTGAGTTTTCTTTAAGGGAAGGTTCTTCCCAAATATCTTAAAGGAAAAGGGAAAGAAGAAATTAAAGTTAGAACTATATTATTGAAGCTTAAACAAGCTAGTTACGTGATTGGTTGTGGAATCAAGTTGATATTCTTGACTTTTCCATGGTGTGCACTGTTCGGTCTGCACTGTTCATGAAGGAAGGAAATTGAATTTCAATGATTTAATGCTTCCATTGAGTTTGTATGATGATTTTGTGTAGGATTGGAAAGGTTTTGAACCTTGGAAACATTAAAATCTCAAGGTTATAGTCTTTGAGATTCCTTACCGTTACTGTTCACTCGCATAAACAGTGATTGGAATTTCATGATTTTGATGGTTCCAATGGTTTTAAAATGAAAAGTTGTGTGGGGTAAAGTGGAGAAACAAGTATGGGAAGCATTAGAATCAAAATGAGAATTTTTGAAAGAATTGTATGCTTATGTTCAGTTCTGTACAGCAGGCCATGAAGGAGCTGGAATTTCATGATTCTAAGCTCAAAAATCAGTTCAAAAGATGAAATTGTGTAGGGTAAAGTCAAGACATCAATTGGTTCAAGAGCCAAGTGGATTAGTGAAAATTAGAGAAAGTTATGACAATAAAGAGTGTAACAAAGTTAGTCTTGAACATGGTTGGAGTTCATGAGTCCTAATGAGTTATGTGATGAATATGAATGTGTTTAGGACCATGAAACATCCAAGAAGATGTTGGGAAGTGATGGACATAAAGGCTTCATGGTTGGAAAGCTAGGGAGTAAATGCTAAAGGTCAAGAGAAAAGTTTAAGTGCAAGGTAGTGAACTTACCTCTTAATGTGCTTGATGTGGTATGCTTATGTGTTGACATGTATATGTTATTTGAATGATATTGTGACATGATAAATGATGTTGAATGTGTTATGAATAACATGTTTCCATGGCCATGCAATTTATGTAAAAGTTTGTAGCATGATGGCATGTCACTAATCAAAGAAAGTTAATGAATTTACATATCATGCATTAGCATCCATCTTGCATATTTAAGTGGTAATGTTTGCTACTGAGATTCCCTAGAATCTCACTCTCCTATATACAACCAATTTAGGTCAGGCATGAAGAAAAGGTATGCATGGAGAAGAGCTAAAGAATGGAAGAAAGGAAGTGAAGTATTGAGATTTTAGCATATACTATAAATTGTCCATGTATGTAAATGCCATGTAAGGTGTCCATTTATGTGATGAAACTATTGTAATACTTATGGCATATGTACATGATGTATATGAATGTTAAGAAGCTTATTTGATGGCTTGTGCATGCTGAAACAATTATTGGAAATGAAAGAAACGAAACTGAAATGGTAAAAACGTAGGTCCTAAAGCAGTTTTGTTGTGACTTCAGTTTCACCTAGCAAATAAAGGAGTTAGTTCACGAAATTTTATGAGCATGTAGCACACATCCAGAGCTTTAAATTCATAGGTGGAACGTTTCATTTGGATGTGTATATCAAGAGAAATGAATTTCCAAAGTAAGGGACCAGAATCTGTTTCCAGAGTTTTTGACCAAATGAACAGTAAACTTCAACGAATAAACTGTATCAATTGGCGAATCATTTGGTCTGGAAATTATTTTTCCCTTAAATTTCAAGATGTTATCTTCACGTAGATTTTTGAACCACTTCATTTTGAGTTTTCTAGAATTAATTATGATTTTTTGAAGTTCATTGCGTAATCTGGAATACCATATGAACAGTAACCCAAGAAAGAATAAAATTCTAGATTTGGCTAATGGACTTCCATGGTCTTGTAAGTGGTTCTAAATGCTGCTGAATGGTCTCTAATACGTATGGAAGTAAGAATGTTACAGTACATAAGCAAACTCTAATATGCATATTGTCATGACATTAGTTGCAAGGAGTTGCAACCATTCATACTTCATCATAAATATGATGGCATAATCTCAAGCTCAACTAAACACCATAACTAACAAGCAAGCATACAATCAAGCAAACATGAAACTATAGTTAGGTATTCTTGCTACCTCTTTAGCTATCCTTGACAAAGTCTTCTTGAGATGATTTCCTTTCCTCACAAATGTCAAAACCTAGTCATTACAAAGTAATATCAAGTTACAACTCAACTTGAAAACAATTCCAAGACTAGGTTTTCACTAACTTCTATTCTTTTTCCTATTTTATGTTTCATACTTCCATCTTTCTAAAATAAATTCTCATCCTTCATTTTCACATAATTTTTCATGTAGAATCCAAATATGAAACCATAATTTCCAAAATCAAAACACCCAATAAGCTGTTGTGTCAAACCGAAGCAAACCCTTGATTTTTCAAAAATTCACATTTTGATTCTAATGCTTACAATACTTGTTCTCCTACTTTATCCCCACACAATTTTCCATTTAAACTCATTGGAAGCATCAAAATTATGAAATTCTGACATACGAACAGTGACACGTACAGTAGCAACCATGAACACAAAGCTCTAACTACATGCATGCCTGAACTTCCAAGCTTATACCACTTAATTCTAGCTTGTTTAAGCTTGTCTAAACTATCCATAACATAAAACTCATATTCTTATCACATGTGGACAGAACTTCCAACAGCAACCTCAAGGGAAATAGGCCATAAAAATCCCTTAAAACCAAGAGCTAACTTGCTAGATTAAAGCTCAAGAACAAGGGAGATAGTTACCTTGCTTGTTGCTACAAGTTATGTGCTTCCTTCTTGCTTCAATTGAAATTTGGCTAGAGGTTCCCTAAAGTACCATGCATGCCAAATCCAATCTAGTTTGGGGGTATTTATAGAAAATCTTGGGTGGAAATGAATGGCCAAGATTAGTTTGGTTACTATTTGATCTAATGGTTCATAGTCATTCTTGAAACAAAATTGCCGTAGAAGCCATAGTATTGATGCCATGCATGACATCATTTAAGGCCATGTTTGGCTAGAAAAAGATAAATATACTTATAGGAAAAATTCCAATCCAATCTGGTACCGATCGGAGCAGTTTCACAAAAATCAGACTGTTTTATGTTCCTAATTTTCATAATATTCCAGGATATATATTATGTCTTGAAAATCGATGTCTAGATTTCTCTTACCATTGAAATTGTTATACTAAGTATTTATCTGCCATTCATCCCTTGGAAAATGACCAAAACACCCTTGGTGCTCTTTATTGTACTATATTAACCCTAGGGCATAATTGTCATTTGATACCTCTTTATACTTCCTTAGGGTATATAATGGCTCTAAATAATCATCTTTATACTATCTTGGACGTTTTTGGCCTATCCAGAATTACCAAAATGCCCTCCATCTATCACTGGTACAATCTAGTCATCTAGGGGCATTTTCGTAATTTCACACTTTTCCTATGTTGTTCTGGACTCTAGCCCACTTGACTGTCTCACTAACTTATTGGGCCTATTGGGATGCCATTTAGACCTTGGTATTGGACCATGACTTTTATGGCATAAATCCCAAGACATCTCTCCCAACCATATTTATCGGGTATTTTATTCCACTGTAAAATCCTGTAAGAATTCTACAGGATTCATTTTCTGACTCTATCAGTTTTATAAATTCTTATATTAAATATAGGAATTTACTGTAAATTTTCATTTGATTCTGAAGTTTGAAAAATACTGTAATAATTCTTCCTGACTTCAGGAATTTATATCAATTAATTGGGACCTCAAATCAAAATTCTGTATTGCGTTAAACTGACCGGAATATTTTTGTCTATCTATTGGTAAAATTTGGGACTAATATGATTCTAGGCATTTTTTTCCTTTTTCAGTTCAACTTTCTAATAACTACATTTATGTCCCTGAATTTTTGCTTAATTATATTTAGGTCCCTAAACTTTTAGTTAATTGCATTTAGGTCCCTCCTTTTGTTTTTACTTTCACTTTTTGCCTTCAACCTTTTCTAATTTTCATTTAGGTCCCTGAACTTTCCTTAGTTAATAAACTATACATATACATCAGATGAGAAAATTGGAGATATGACAATGTGGATTATCTCTTAAGATAGGTGAAGGCTATACCAACAAGACAGGATGAAGCATATAGTACAACATTTCATGTCAATGGCCAATTATTCAAGCTGTACAAGGAGAACTTCAAACCCCCATGATACTCAGGTTGTCTCCTTCCTTGTTTTCCCACTTACAATAGTCAACTTTAGTTAGTTTACTTATATACTTGACCTGTTAATTGTTGATTAAGTATGGGGGAGGAGACCACGCCAGTAGGGGTAGATAAAAATTAATAAGTTCATCTTGGATTCTGATTCAACTTTGTCCTTTTGATTATTTATCCCTTTGCATGTGTTTCCCTACTTCTTCACATTGAGGACAATGTAAAAATTAAGTGTGGGGGATTAGTTTGTGAAAAAGGGTAAATAAAATCAGATAATTGCTGTGATTATGTATTATGGTCGTGACCTTGTGATGTTCTTATCGCGACTAATATGTGCAAATATGTCAAGTTTCTTCTCTGTGAAAATTAGTCGTGACCAATAATTCTTATTTTCTAATGTTTAACTATATATGATGTTTAGTTGTGATTTATCCTTATCTTTGCCATGACTGTAACTCTCTGTGAATTTTGGTCATGACAGGATTGATACTTAGTCATGACCTGAGCTTGTATGATTAGCAGGATTACTCTTTGTGATCATGAGTCACAACCAATGTCCATACACGTCGAGACCAATATTCCCTATTTTCTAAAAATTTCCTCTCTGTGTAAAACAGTCGCAAGCTAAAGTCCTTTTTGTCACAACTAAAATTGATTATTAGTTGAAAAATTATTTTGTTTCATCTTATTGTTGCTTGGTCTAGTTGAATTTACTGTCATGGATTTAAAATTGAATTTTAAACACATACTTTTAAACATTGGCAAGCTTGATGAAGTATGAGTTGCTTGTTTCATTTATTGATTTCTAGAAATTGTGCAGTATGAATGATTGATCTCATGTATTTAGTTAATTTACCAAATGAATAGTAAAAGTGAACAGTGCTCGAGAGCAAATCTTTTGGAAATGGATGTTTTCAAAGCAAATGATCATGTAATTGGTTCCAATCACTTCTAATGGAGTATAATTGAGGTTAAAAGTAAGGATGTGACACAACTTGTGTGAAAAAATTATTTGGTGACTTGTGATTCTCTCTAGTTGCCCAATTGAAACTATGATCAAGACTTGAAATAGCTTGCGGAAATAAGTCCATGTGTAGTATCACATTAATCATTAACATGCATTTGCATTTCATCACTTAGCCTTTCCAACATTATAACCTAATAAAGACCCTTTGACTAGCAACCCTTGTGGCATGCAATGGTGGATATGCAAGATGGTTATAAGCCTATGGGAAGCCTAAACTAAATGGTTGAGTGAAATTACCTTGATAAGAGAATGAGTTAAATATTATAACTTGTGAGGAAATCTCACCTTGCTGCTTAGTATGATTTAATTGCATGAGTTGGATTACTTCATTGATATGAGATTAATTTGGATTGTTGCCAACTGAAGGGAAAGGATTGATGACTATAAGTGCTTATGCTGAATCTGATTTGCCAAATTTGGTAAACACGAGTGTTTGAATTTCAATTTTAATCCATATTTTTCTCATAGTACAAAAGTTAAGTGTGGGAGAGTTGATAAACTCATATTTGTAGTGATTTTTAGTATGTTTAAAGTTAGTTTTATTATTGATTTTATCCCCATTTACTAACATGATAAGCAATTAATTAATAAAATTAAAATAGAACAAGTGAAATTAATTGATTTGATTTTAGTGATTAATTGGATAAATAATCTATTAAATTTCTATTATACAATGACCAATCAACAAATTAGATCAAATTGATAGCTAGACATTCGACATGTGTTGGATTGAAGAAGCTGATAACAGATTTAAGCACATGGCAAAGGCAACAAGTGGGCTGCAGTTGTTGAATGCACAAGCTAACATAATCACATGATGGAATGAGCTACTAACAGAAGCAAGTGGGCTAACAGAGGTCTGAAATGCATGTGCTGGCACATGTTTGACCATTCCACATTCCATATCACATTTTCTATCAGCTCACACACGTACACCAGACACTCTTTTCATTCATGCCATATGCACGTACTGATCTCACTCTCACACTCACTCTACACTTCTGCTATATATTCCATACCACATTTTCATTCAGGGGGAGTTGACGCCTGAACACACTAGACACTCAGAAAAATCACATCATTCCACTCCACACCACCTTCCACTATATTCAGCTTCTATGCCAGTCATGCATCCTTCCAATCTTCTTGATCTCCATTTATATTCTATAACTTTCCTCTGTTCTAGACAATAGAACCAGAGGAAAGTATAGCTATCATCTTCATCTTCTTCTTTCACCTTCACCATTACTATTGAAGTTCATATAGCAATGCAAGCCTAAGTTATTGTGCTCTCTTAGAGATAATACTAACCAGAATCCTTGAACTGAATAGGGAGTTTCATTGTGTCTTAAGTCAGATTTAATTATATCAAGTTGATATAGTTACTTCTAATTTATTGATTCAATTAGAGTTAGTAGAGGACAAAGAAGTAGGGAACTGTGTTAGATTTCTTATTTCTACATTATTGATTATTTAATTGATTTTCATCCTTGGACTGAGTTAGACATGACTATAGTTAATTAGAGTAATCATAAAATAGAGTACAGTTATATCTATTTTCTTAATCTTCTTCTATCTCTGAGTTAAATGATTCATAATCTTTATTAATGTCTGCGAGTTGTAGCTTTGATTGAGATTTAGCTAGCGAGTTGTTAGCTAACCTATTCTAATTCAACTGATTAACTTCTCATATTCTGTGGATAATGAAGGTAAAGTAATCTCCAAGGGAACACACTTGTCATTCATTCATCTAATCATAATAAACACTTAAAAGCATAAACAATATGGTAGGATTTACTTTCAGAAGTTAGATAAAATCTCATCACACACCATCTCTTTAACTTGTTAATTTGTGGCTCATTAGATTAATTAGGTATCTTAGCATCCATATAGGCTCCTTGTGAATCGACTAGGTTAGCCTCCACTTTACTATTGGTTAACTTAGTTTTGTTTGATAATTAAAATAACAATTATGAGGGAGCAAGAGTAACATAAGATCAATCTTGGAGAAGTAAGTCGCTCCATGTAATTCATTCAATAATTCATCAATATTGGGGATGGGATACTTATCAGAAATGATGATCTTATTGATAGCTCGATAGTCAATGCATATCTGCCATGAATCATCCTTCTTCCAGACCAATAGACTAGACTCACAAAGGAACTAGAGCTAGGCCAAATGAATCCCTTATGCAGGAGTTCCTCTACCTGTCGCTCTATTTCATTCTTCTGGTAATAAGGATAATGGTAAGGATTGAGATTTGTTGGAATAGCGCCTGGTAATAAACTAATGTCATACTGATGCGAGTGACAAGGAGGAAGGGAATATGGCTCTTATAGCCTCAAACTCTCATAGGATCTGTCATAAATTCACAGCTTTAGACTGACCACTATCGCCCTTTTTGTCAATTAGACTCATGTATTTTAGAGTAGTTTGAGAATCTCTATTAGCCACTCCCTGTAATCTATATTTGGTAACATTCACCCAAAATATTAAAAACATCTCGTTCCAGTTAGCTTGAATAGTATTAAGAGAGGCAAGCCACTTAATTCTCCCCACATAAAATCCAGGTAGTGAAAATGGATAAAAATCTTGCTTAATAGCTAGACCTAGGAGTTGAACTTCCACATCCTTACAAACCTTATGGCTACTAACAATACTATTGTTCCCAATCTGAACTTCAAAGGTAAGAATGGTAGTAATGGGTAAATTTAAATTACGGACCAGATTTTCAGATATGAAGTTGAGTTGAGAAACTGTCTACTAATAGAAAAACTTTCTGGTTCTTTATCAATCCACCCAACTTCATCGTAGCGGGTGACGGCCTGCCCAAAATAGCATTAAAAGAAATAGTAGCTGCTTGTGACTCCTTTACTAATCCTCCATGCTTGTTTCTTGAATTGGGTAACCATTCTCGTCCACCTCCAGCAGAGAAAGAAAGAAAGGATTGCCGCATTGGCTGAGGTGGCTTCCAAGGTTTTCAAAAACTACCATGTGAGTGAACAGTACTAGAGAAGGATTTCAAAAACTACAATATTGGAATTTCAATGCTTCCAAGGTTTAAAACCTTTCAAATCCTACACAAAATCATCATATAAATTCAATGGAAGCATTAAATCATTGAAATTTCATTTCCTTGCCTCATGAATAATGCAGACCAAATAGGGTACACCATGGCAAAGTCAAGAATATCAACTTGATTCAACAACCAATAACTTAACTAGCTTGTTTAAGCTTCAATCATATGTTTCTAACTTTAATTCCTTCTTTCCCCTTTCATCTAAGATTTTTAGGCAGTACCACCCCTTAGAGAAAACTCAACTTTTTCTCATGAAAACCCTAAGTTCAAGCTCCCAAATCAAAGGGAAATAAGCTAGGAGAGATTGTTTACTTTTAATCTCTAGCTTGCTTGAACTTTGGAACCTTGAATCTTCTTTGTCTTGGCTTGAGTTTTCATTTTGCAAGAGTTTTCCCAAGGGTTGGCATGCCATAGTTTTGATGCAGAATTGAGGGGGTATGTATAGCCAAAATCCATGAAAAATCAATGGTCAATATTGATTTGGTTACTATTTGATCCAAGGGCTCACATTTAACCTTAGATTTAATTTTTTCTAAAAAGAATAATTATGACATCATGTGGAACAGCTCATGGGACACCTAATAGGGGTATGTGGCATGGCATCCATGTAGGGAAGCTTCTGGAAAAATTTTAGTCTAATTTGGTACCGATCGGAGCAGTTTCACAATAACCGGACTGTTTTTTGTTCCTAATTTTTTTATAATATACCAGGATATGTATTCTATCCTGGAAATAAATTTCTAGAATTCTCATACCATTGACATTGATATACTGAATATTTATCTGCCATCCATTCCTTAGGAAATGACTAAAATACCCTTGGTGTCCTTTCTTGCACTACATTGACCCTAAGGGCATAATTATCATTTTACCCCTCTTTGTACTGCCTCAAGGCATATACTGGCTCAAATAATCACATTTAATCCATGTGCCACATTTTTACCCTATCCCATATGACCAAAATGCCCTCCATCCATCTCTAGTACAATATGGGCATCCAGGGGTATTTTCGTAATTTCACACCTTTTCTGGACACTAGCCCCTTCTACTGATAAACTGGCACCCTGGGTTTTGGGCCCTCCTTAGAATCATCATGGGCCTATATATGAGGTCATCTGATCTCATTCTATCTAAACTTACATACTGATAAGTTCTATTATCGGATCACAGGTGTTATCCAACTCCTGTCAAAATTCACTAATATGTGAATAACTTTTTATACAAAACTTCTTCTAGAAGTTCTATCAGATCCAGGACATCTGACACTGTAGGGCACTCTTTCTTATAATTTGGCCACTTATATCTGAAGTCCATGAAATATGATAAAATTTCAAATATCTTTTAGACTATTAGATTATCTAATATCTGGAGCCCTAATAAATTTCTGTATCATGTCAGATTATCCAACATATCTTCCTCTATTTACTTATGGAATATGGAACTAAAATACTTCCGGGCAGTTCTAACCCTTTTCGGGCTAATCTTTCTATAACTACAATTTTGCCCTTGAACTTTTTACTTAATTACATTTAAGTCCTTTAACTTTTGGAAATTACCACTTTTGGCCTAAATCTTGTTTCTACTTTAACTTTTGGCCTTTAACATTTTCTAATTTTTGTTTTAGTCATTCTCTTTCTTCAAGACTCACCTAACCTTTAGCATTTCCTTTAATCTTCGTCATGATCCTTTCTAAACCTCTTTACACTATCAGTATTATACAGATAGGGAAAATTAGGATATGACACCATGCACATATCTATCATCATCTATTCATCTCATCAGAGGGACCTTACTCTATCTGAGTTATTTTGTCCTATCTCTTGGCTTTATTCTTAAAGCCATCTTACTCTATTGCAAGATCAATCTAGCTCTATTGCAACAACGTTAGCTTATATCATATAGACATTACTCTTCTTTAGAGTGGCACCATCTTTCATAAATGCTTCTCATTTCATTTCATATTCATAGTACATCTCTCATATACCTTATCCCTACTAAAGGGATATATCCTGAGTATCATAATAATTTATCTGTAGATTCATTATTAATCCTCATCTTTAATCTCATTCTCTATCCCATTGACTATCATTATCTGATCATAAATTCTCTTTCTATTCTTTGGGAATTAACTAGTTAACTATCTCATTTAGCACTTTGCTATTGCTTCATCCTTACCAAGTTGAATAATTTAATTGCATGTCGTAGGGCATGGGAGCAACATAACTTTCTCATCTGGTATACTTTACCAAGTACGTACTACGTAAGGGAAGTATTCATTTATCATAGCATACTCAACATGCATAATATGCAAGGAGATGCAATCAATTAAGCATTATCTAACATGCATGTCATCATATGACAACTGCAAGTAGATGCAACTTCTCATCATAACTTATGGCAACATAAGCCATACCATTATTATATAGTTTGCTCAACTATCTCTTATACGTATATTGCAATTCAACAATTAAATGGGTAAACTTTAAATCATTCTATCCCTTTATCACCATAATCGCTAGGTCCTTATCATCTATTCTGAAACCTGAGTCATTTACTTGTTTTACTTATGCTGCAATGTTACCCTCTTACTAGGATATAGACTTAACCATTCTTTATTCTTTCTTTGAAGTTATGGCTACCATACTAGGCTATATTTATTCTTATCATGACATCTCTCTACTATTTCTTAACTTTTCTGTATGTCAGTCTCAGGCAACTATGGACTAGAATGTGGTTCCTTTTTTATTTATCTTTGGATCCTGACCAACTTAAGTCACATGGATCTCTTTTGTAATATAGATCTACTCCTGATGGTCAAATAGAGGATCTATTTTTGAGCACTTCTTAAACTGATCTTATGTATTTCAGTACCTCGTACTATTTGGCATGACTGCACACTGAGCAAAACCTCTAACTAATAAACTTTAGTGAGGTCAGCATCTTCAAAGTTAATTAAGACTCATTCATATCTATACATCATAGTCACACTTAAATGGGGAACATATTCACATAAATGTTCAACCAATAATCATTGCATTATATCACACAACACTCCATATTTCTATAACATTTATACATATATTACATATTTATCAATTACATATTAGGGGCATATTGTAACTACTATACATATGAGTAATTACTTTACTTTACACCATACAAACTTACATTACCCCTCATCTCCTTCTACATTTCTTTCTAAGAAATCATAAACTGCACAAACTTCTGTATACAGATGTGCCACCCCTGTATATCAGTTGGTGGATCCCCTACTAGAAACTCACTTAGCTCTGTGTGCTATGTAGGGGTATATGGCAGTATCTGACTTACTACCATCTCATGCCAGTATGCTATATCATAAAGTTGATTTAGGTTAAAGCCCTTTACTGTATATCTGTTTATCATCCCTATTATGGCGTTGAGAAACTACAGATAAACTGACTACTCACGATCTCTACTTCTATCCATCCCCTGACCTATACTGAGTAATTCAGTCTCCATAACTTTCTTGAGACTTATATGTTCAATATTATCTATCTTTAACAAAGAAGGTGGGGGTTGACTAGGACCAAGAACATCACACTAATCTTTCTCTATAAAGTCACATATTCTTGGACTCTGGGAATGGACAAGAACTATCACAAACTCTGACTGGATGTCTAATTTAGGGGAATATGATCTATTACTCATAACAACTCTATCCTCAAACTTTGGTAGAGGAGGAATAATATCTTGTCTACCCATAATCCAGTACTAGTACTCAGCTTCCTCAACTGGAATTTGTCCTCTCATCGGAGGAATAGAACTTACATCATGATTAGAGGGCACTCCAACAAACTCATACTGTGTAAAGTCACTTGACTCAACATCATCTGGTGTATACACAGCTTCAGGATGAATCTCTACATCACCTCCAGACTGCAGGTTTGAGACTACATAAACATCTATGGGACATTAACTTTCCTGACTGATCCCCTATACTCTCCTCTGAACTCTCTTCATTATCTGAGGGATGATCAAAGTCTGGATGTACACTATCTTCACATATTACTACTGGTCTGGGGTCTCCCTTATTAATTTAAGGCCTCTGTCTGAACTTCAGGAAACCCCATATCTACTCCTGCATTCTCTTCTTAATTAAGCCATGCTAACTATCCCAATACATACCCTAACTTAGCAAAGTACTTACTATTTAGGGTTAGGGTCTGGGAACTATCTTAAATCATGCCATAAACTTATGCTCTAATACCAAAATGAAACATCCTTACTTTTATACGTCTTAGGGACCATTCAGTAGCATTTGGAACCACTTATATTATAACATCCTCCTTTCCTTATGTCTTAGGGACCATTCAGTAGCATTTGAACCACTTCTAGGGCCATTGAAGTCAAATCATACAATCTGGAATTTTACTCCCAGCGAGTACTATTCACTATGTAAATTTCAGCGGAGTGACCTGACTTCAAAAAATCATAACTAATTCTATACAAATCTAAATGGAGTGGTTCAAATTGTTACACAAAGCTAACATAATTATATTTGAGGGAAAAATGACTTGTTGACCATGCCTTGACCAGGTCAACGTTGGTCAACGTTCCAAAATCACTGTTCATCCAGCGTCCAGTCCCTGATTCCAGCATTCTGATCCCAAATTTGATAAATCATATCTTTATGTGTAGACATCTAAATGAAACGTTCTATATATCAAATCGAAGCTTGGCATGTCTACTATTTACTGGGAAAATATCATACATTTATTCAATCATTTACTATTTATAATTACAGCTCAAATGTCACTGCCTCCATCATGAGTTACTGTTCACAGTGACAATTTCCAGCAGTTATACATACATGAATCACATATCAATCATGCTAAGCAATTAACATCTCTTCATGCATCTTTATTTCCTCCATCTTGAGAATACCTGCTGTAATTGGATTGATATGGAAGGGGTGAGATTTCTGGGGAAATCTCAGTAGCAAACAGCACTAAACAATGCATGCATTAATGTGAATACCTGTGCTTGCTTGTGAAAGTGTTAACATTGCATAATGTGTATGCTTCCATGTTACATATGAAATGCAATTGGCCAAAGTAATCATAGGAACAGAGCTTCATACATAAGAACATATTCAACACAATTCAACAAAGCCATAGCACATCAAGCATAACATTCAATGCATCCAAGTTTAGGATTACTTTACTACCTGACATGTAGCTTTTCTTCTAGCTCTTAGCCTTTGCTCTAAGGTTCATTCTTTCCATAGGTCAGAGCCTATACATAGCATAATAATATATTCATTATTACTCTATTAGTATAGCTCTATTTAATTCATGCATAGCTAGGGGTAATATTCTTACTCTGACATTCCCCTGGCTTTCTTTCTATCTATAGCTAACTTTATTAATAGAGATATTTCTCTATTCTAACTACTAAGAGCAATCCTCTACTTTATTAGAAAAGGGACTATATAACTTTCTTACCTCATTCATAAGCTTTGCCCAGTCCCTCAGCTCCTTAGACTGCTCCTAGCTCCACCAGAACTCCTTCCTTTCTTTCTTTTCTTTCTTTCTTCCTCTCTTTCTCTCTTCTTTCTCTTCCTTTTCTTGCTAGATCCGTGGTGTGCCTTGAAATGGGAGGGGAGTGGCCTATTTATAGGTGAGAGGAGGTGGAATGAATGGTCCAAATTGATTCATGATAAATGGCCCAGATTGCTTGCTTCCTCAAGAAGCTTTGCCTGCATCATCATGATGACATCACCCTCCTTGATGACTCACCACTGATGACATCATCTAGGACACCTCAAGGGACACCTTAAGGGTATGTGTGGAGAAATGTGGCACCCTTGGGACACCTCACCAGCTGACTCAGCCTTTCCAGAGAGTTCCAGAGTCTTTTCCCTGAATAGATGGCCGAGATCGTGCCACGTGTCCTCTGGCTTTTTCTCCTTTTTCTCTAATCATGCCATGTGTCCTTTGCTTTTCCTCTTTTACTAAAATATTATTTTAATGCCTCTTGGGCACACTTTACTCTTGGGCTACGTTTTTGAGCCTTTAAATATCATATTGGGTTTCTAACCAAGCCCAAGCACTCTGGTGGCTCAGTTCCCAAGAAACATCCTTAGTAAATTACCATAATGCCCTTAGCTCCTTTTTAGTACTTATAGGAGCACTGTTATATTTCTATATCTTACCAGAGTATCTCTTGACCCTGGTCAGCTATCCAGATACCCTTTCTTAACTATCTAACCTTAGTCAAATGATCATAATGCCCTTCATCTGACTCTGACTCAATGACACAACACAGTGGCATACCTTCAGTGGCATTTTCGGAATTCTTCATTTTTCTCGGTCTTTATTAGCCCTGGCCCACATATTTATCTGAAAATATCGTTAGGCCTATAAGGTGCCATTATGGACCTTCTGTATGATCCACTATCTTCATGGGCTCAATTCCCGAGAAATTCCCCTGAAACCTATTTATCGGGTCTTTTAATCCACTGTAAATTCTGTAGTAAATTCTACAGAACTCCTTTTTGAGCTCTATCAGCTTTAGAAATTCTTATATTAATTATAGGAATTTACTGCCATATTTCATCTGATTATGAGGTCTAGAGAATGCTGTATTAATTTTCTTTCTCTTCAGAAATTAATACAAATCTTTTGGGACCTCATATCAAAACTTTGTGTTGCATCAAACTGATCAGCATAATTTTCTCTATTGACTGAGACCTCTGCTCAACAGGGTCTAGTAGCATCCCTTTTTCAGGCTATATACTGGGCTTCTAAGCCTAAAAATTGGGATATGACATACATGACCTTGGAAGTCCATTAGCTAAATCTAGAATTTTACTCTTTCTCAGGTTACTGTTCATATGGTATTCCAGATTACGTAACAAATTTCAAAAAATCATAATTAATTCTAGAAAAATTGAAATGAAGTAGTTCAAAAAGATACATGAAGATAATATCTTGAAATTTAAGGAAAAAATAATTTCCAGACCAAATGATTAGCAAATTAATACAGTTTATTTGTGAGAATTTACTTTTCATTTGGTCAAAAACTCTCGAAACAGATTCTGGTCCCTTAATTTGGAAATTCATTTCTATTTGTACAGACATCAAATTAAAGCATTCTTGGTGTCAAAATGAAGCTTGGTATGTCATCTAAATGTCTGTAAAATTTCATGCATTTATTCCATCATTTACTATTTTTCATTACATCATGACCATTACTACTTACATTGGTCATACAACAACTTTACATATACAAATAATTACATAACATATATACTATCCAATCCCTAATTCCTCTTCATGCTTCATCATCCTCTTTCATCATTCATAAACCTGTGGGATTGGTATTACATGGAAAGGGATGAGATTTATGGGAAATCTTAGTAGCAAGCATTACTAAACAATGCATGCATTAATGTAATTACTTGTGCTTACTTGTGAAAGTGTTACCATTGTGTAATGAGCATGCTTCCATGTAACATATGAAATACAATTGGTCAAAGTAATCATAGAAATAAAGCTTCATACATAAACACATTTGCAACACAATTCACCAAAGCCATAGCAAAATTAAGCATAACATTCAATGCATACAAGTTTAGGATAAGTTTACTACCTCATACACTTGACTTCCTTTCACCTTATCTTGCCTCTTTCTTTTCACTTTTCTTCACCATGTGGCTGCCTCTTTTGGAGCATACCAATCAATTCCTATCATCACATAACCATTCATCCATCATCATCTAATTTTCTTTGAGCATTAAACTCACATTAACTAACATAACTTTCTCTTGATCATTAACCTCATTTACATTCCTTAATCTTAACTAATGGACTTGACCTTTGAATCAATTGATATCTTGACTCTACCCTAAATAATTTCATATTTTGAATGCATTTATGAGCTTATAATAATGAAATTCCAGCTTCTTCATGGCCTGCTATACAGAACTAAATATATGCATACAATTCTTTCAAAAATTCTCATTTTGGTTCAAATGCTTCCCATACTTGTTTCTCCACTTTACCCCACACAACTTTTCCTTTTAAAACCATTGGAACCATCAAAATCATGAAATTCCAATCACTAGTCATGTGATTGAACAGTAACCATGAAGAATTTCAGAGACTACATACAATCTTGGAATTTCAATGCTTTCAAGGTTCTAAACCTTTCCAATCCTACACAAAATCATCATATAAATACAATGGAAGCATTAAATCATTGAAATTCCATTTCCTTCCCTCATGAAAAGTGCAGACTGAATAGGTTCATCCATGGCAAAGTCAAGAATATCAACTTGATTCAACAACTAACCACTTAACTAGTTGTTTAAGCTTCAATCATATGTTTCTAACTTTAATTTCTTCCTTCCCTTTTCATTTAAGGTCTTTGGGACGCACCACCCCTTAGAGAAAACTCAACTTTTCCCCCATGAAAGCCCTAAGTTCAAGCTCCCAAATCAAAGGAAAATAAGCTAGGAGATATTGCTTACCTTTAATCTCTAGCTTGCTTGAACTTTGATACCTTGAATCTTCTTTGTCTTGGCTTGTGTTTTCATTTTGTAAGAGTTTCCCTAAGGGTTGACATGCCACGGTTTGGATGCAGATTTGAGGGGGTATTTATAGAAAAATCTTGGTGGAAATCAATAGCCAAGATTAGTTTGTATACTATTTAATCTAATGGCCCACATTTAATCTTGGATTTTACTTTTTCAAAAAGATAATTATGACATCATCAAGGGACAACTGAAGGGGACACCTCATGGGGTGATGTGGGGGAATTCTAATGGGGGAAGAATGTTCTAGAAAAATTCTAGTCCAATCCGGTACCAGCTCAGTCCGATTCCTAAAAAATAGACTATTTTATAAATCTAATTTTTCTAAGATTCCATAATACACTTTTTGACCTTAAATCCAGTATCCAGATTCTTCCTACCATTGAAATACTTATAATGGCCACAACTTAATTATAGATCCCTTGGGAAATGACTGAAATGCCTTACTGTCTTCCACTATATTAACCCTAAGGGCATAATTGTCATTTCACACCTCTTTTTACTGCCTCAGGGTGTATATTAGCTCTAACTAATCATCTTTATACTATCTTGGACATTTGTAGTTAGTCTAGAATGACCAGAATGCCCTCCATCCATCACTGGTACATTATGGGCATTCAGGGGCATTTTTATAATTTCGTACTTCTTCTAGACTGCTCTAGACTCTGGCCCACTTAATTGTCCGGGCACCACACTAGGCTCATGATGGTGCCATTTGGGCCTTAATATGGGTTCATTGCCTTTATTGCCTTTATGGCCCAATTCACAAGACATCTCTCCCGATCCTATTTATCGGGTATTTTATTTCACTATAAAATCCCGTAAGAATTCTACAGGATTCCTTTTCTGACTCTGTCAATTTTATAAATTCTTATATTAAATATAAGAATTTATTGTAAAGTTTTATCTGATTATAAAATTTGAAAAAAACTATACTAATTCCTTCTGACTTCAGAAATTTATATTAATTAATCAGGACCTCAAACTGAAATTCTGTGACTCCTTAAACTGACCAGAATAACTTTGTCTATCTACTGGTAAAATTTGGGTCTAATATGATTCTGGCACTTTTTTAGCCTTTTTTGGTTCAACTTTCTTATAATTACATTTAGGTCCCTGACTTTTTGCTTAATAGCATTTAAGTCCCTAAACTTTTGAAAATTACCACTTTTGGCCCAAATCTTGTTTCTATTTTAACTTTTTGCCTTCAACCTTTTATAATTTCCGTTTAGGTCCCTTTCTTTCTTCAAGACTCATTTAACCTTTCTTCTGATCTTCATCATAATCCTTTCTAAACCTCTTTTCACTATCAGTATTATACAAATAGGGAAAATTCAAAATATGACAGAAATCATCTCTGCCACAAGTACAAATTGGTAAATCTGAAAGTGCTAAAGAACAGCAGCTTATGATGAAGAAGCCAACCCAAGAGGAGGACTCACAAGCCCAAGTTGAGATACAAGAGCTGCAAGAAGAAGCAGCAACAGTACTAAGTCCAGCCTACAAAGGAAAGCAACCTGAGGAGAAGTTGGAGTCGAGCAAGCAAGGAGGCTCTATGCACAAAGGTAAGGAGGTAAGTATAAAAGATCTCCCTTTTCCTAACTCTTACATTGCTAGAAAGAAAAAAATTGACCCTGACTTTGCAAAAGATGCTTATACTCTATTCAGCAAGTTAGAAATAAATGTCCCTTTAGTTGAGTTCCTCAAGAGAAACCCTAAATATGCAAAAAAATTTAAAGAATTGTGTGCTAATAAAATGAAGTTTAGGCCTCTTGAGAGAATCCAGGTGAGTGTTAATGTGTCATCACTATTTAAGGCTAAACTACCTGTTAAGCGCCAAGACCTAGGATCCTACACCATCCCAAGCACTATAGGAGATGTTCCTATTAAGGGAGCGTTACTAGATCTAGGGGCACCCATTAATGTAATGCCTTGGTCGGTATATCAAGCTTTAGGTATCAACAACCTTAGAGACACAAACATAGTGCTCTAGTTAGCAGATAGGTTAATTAGATATCCTAAGGGAATCCTTGAGTTATAGTATAGGTCAAGAACTTATTGTTCCCAGCTGATTTTTATATTTTAGACATGTCCAATGAGTTAGTAAATGACAAAACTCTGATCTTAGGCCTACCTTTCCTCCAAACTTCCAAGACTATCATTAGTATGAAGCATAGCTCCATTATAATAGAAGTTATAGAACATGTGGTAACCTTCAACATGAATGAAGTAATGAAATTTCCTCTTGATAATTCTACTTTAAATGCCATTGATTATGCTATTGAAGAGACTAGGGATGAACGTGAACTGAGTTTACATGATAATGATAGAGATAATGCACTTGCAAAAGGTTTGTTGAATGATCTTGCAGGATCCCAAGATGTTCTAGATGTTGGAAGTGTAATGATTGAAGAAGGGTCAAATTTCTGTGACCAAAGGTCACGACCAAATGGCCTCCCCGTCATGACTGAACATCAACCTAAAATCACTGTGAAGCTGAGTCACGACCAAATGGCATTACGATCACGATACAAAGTTCCAGAGACTATCTGTCGTGACACAAAGATGAAGATGTCACGACCAAACATCAATCTACGGAGGCGGATCCTTCCTGTGACACCAAGTCACGACTAAAAGATGAACACATTGTGATAACAAATTCCAGAGATACACCCAATCAATTGGAGTCACGACAAGAATCTGAAAGCTCACGACCAGAAATGCCAGACGCAACTAGGGTACCTCACACTCCTTCAGTTCCATACTCCACTATTTTGGTTAAAGGGCCAATACATTCTAACTCTTCTCAACCTCATTATCATTCCAAAATTACATCTTATACCAAAGGCTTTTGAAAGATCTAATCTCTAATAATAATGTAGGTATGGAAAAGAATGATCCCAAGAATTTTGCAGTCGTAGACCAACCTCAGCTTGGCGTGACACTTGGGGAAGCACATGATAAATTGAAGGAACTACACAGGCTAGAATATTTCCCAAGTCTGTTGCTATGACATGCCAACCACAGTTGGGTAAGTTCAAGTTTAAACACGGAGAATTCTAGACAGACTTTGACGAATCTCAGTATAAGATGCGCGATTGTGGAATGCTGAAGTAGAAAGAGGGCAAATGGGAAAACTTTCTAATCAAGCAACCATCTCTCAAAGTTTTATGATTTCTCACCGCTGCCTTGAGGCCAAGTTGTCCCTTTCCTATCTCTTACCTTTACGAATTTATATGTGCTTGACTGTTGGTTTGGTGATTAGAAAGGGATAAACCAGTAGAAGTAGTAGTTCATTGTTCTGCTTGATATTTCTATATGATGGTTTCATTTTTCTATTTATTCCTATTTATTCTAAGTGTCTTTCTGTTTTGAACAATAACCCGTTAATGTCCATGTGTTGCTTACTCATCCCATTGTTTCTGTGATTGTGATCTTTTCTGCTTTAGTTCTGTTGACAGTGAGGACACTGTCAAGTTTAAGTGTAGGGGAGATGTCTTTGCTTTTTGTGCCACTCAATTTGACATTCTTTGAGTAATCTAATCTTTCATCACAAAATTTTTGTTTTTGATCTTAATGTGTTATGAATTGCTAAAAATTGGATCCCCGCTCTAAACTTTGTTGATAACTGGAAAGGTTTTAGCTTGAAAAATTATTTTGGGACTTTGATAATTACCACTCGGTAGTCTCTATGAAAAATGGTTGTGACATACATAGTGGTTACCTATGGTCGTGATAACTAATGATAAATAATGAAACTTTGGACTTCATATGCGAACTGTGACCTATGGTCGTGACCTATATACATAGTGGTTACGACAATAACTCCCTGTTGATTTGAATCATGACATGAGCACATACATGGTTGTGACTCTTTCTCTCTGTGTGTTTGTGTTGCAAAAGATAAATCCCATGGATACGACTAAATATTTTGAAAATCCTGAGCATGCACCCCTGTGACAAATGGTCGCGACCAATGTTTGTGTCTCTTTACCTTGTGTAAAATTGTATAGAAGGATCCCTTTTAAATTACTGAGATTCTTTCACAAATAATTCATTGTTCCCTTATTTCAAAACCTTTTTATCTCCTACAAACCACTACTCCACTTGATTTTCTTTGAAAAATCTTGGAAATTGAATTTGAAAACAACTAAGCTTTTGCTGTTACATTTGGATTATCACATGGTTCCAAGTGATTACTTTGAAACTTGTAAATCATCATTTAGGGGGTATTCAATTGTGATAAGTGTTTTAATGCCTAGTGAATGATGAACATTGTTTCAGACTTTAGCTTATGAGCAATCTAGATTAAAACCTTTGCTGGAAGGATTATCGGCCTTAAATTCTATATTGAGTGATTAGTTAATTGGTTTATATTCTCTAGAGCTTGTCTTGGCTCTAAGTTTAGAATTATTTGCACATTTATGAATTGGACATGATAGAGGCATTCTTTCTAAACCCTTTCATCCCAAACACAAGCCCACTACATATTACATCCCTAGTCACCCCTCTTGAGCCCATCATGTTTTCTTTTCATCACCCTTATAGAAAGTCATATGTGTATAAACATCATCTTGAAATAAAATTTTACTCATGCAAAAATTCATTATTGTTGTGTTATTGTGCTGCAACTTACATGAATGAGGTACCAAACAAAAGAAGTAGAGAAAAGAAACATTGCACTGAAAAAAGAGAGAGAAAGTGCAAGAAAAATAAAACAAAAAGAAAAGAGAAGAGGGCACCATTATCAATTCTTATTAGCATAATTACCATAGCTCTATCCCTAGAGACATGAATTCATATTCATTGTTGAATGCATATAGTACTTTCTATACTTCATATTCCATTCCATGTGGCCCATCTCCATCATTTCAAACCTAAAAGATCTCTTGATTCCTTACATAAGTGCTATATAGATATTGAGATTTAGAGCCATTACAAGTATATGGTAGGGTGTTCTTCAATTTGAATATGAGTGAAAGAACCCTAACAATGAGAGGAAATAGAGAGCTAAACACTTACAACCCTTTAAGATGATCTATTGTGCTCATACAATTGAGGTTGAATTCACTTAATAGTTGATTGCTTAGCATATCTCACATTATCACCTTGCATTCCCAAAAGATGATGACTTATTTATTTTTAGGGGTACACTATGAACTATGTTGTCATTAGGAATTTAATAGTGTTGTTTTAGGATTGATTCATTTCTTTGTCCAAGAGCACAAAGGTTCAAGTCTGGGGAAATTGATAAGACACATTTTGTATATGGTTTCTGTGACATTTTTAAGAGATTTATAACAAATCTACCATCATTTTATGCATTAGATTGTACTTTTGTGGTAATACATGATTGTGCATGGCAATGTGCTAATTAAAGGTTCAAATGGTATTTTGGAAGAGAGCAAGGACTAGGAAAGAAATCACAAAGTGAAACTACGCTCCTGAATCTTTTAGTCGCGACCAGAGTCTGCCGGTGGCAACCTTTATTCGTCTGGATTTCTCTCTCTATTTTTAGGTCACGAACAAAACATGGATCTAGTTGAGACTAAAATACGAAATTGCTAGAACTGTGCATTTTGAATTAGGTTATACAGAAATAAAAGGGGAGGAAGGTCGCCGTCAAAGAGGATGCTAGTTTTTGACCTGATTAGGCTAAGAAGCAGTACTATCGCGCTCTTTGATCACCTTCTCCACCTCTGCCATCATTCTACTCCTCTCCACAGATTTCTTCACATCTTTACACCATCAATCTACCATCTTTCCACTGTTTCTTCATGGCATCTCAACTTAACAGCGATTGCGGTACAATAGGAGTTATGAGAGGTTAAACCTTTAGCCTCTTAGTGATGAATCAAATATCTTGAGCTCATAGACTCAAATGGGGAGTTTCTTCTATTCTAATTAGCATATTCTCATCTTATGATTGCTGTTAGATCTAGGGTTTTCATCTTATGGGCATGTTTTGAATATCGATTGATCATTCTCATATTAGACTTGTAATTGAATTCAGATGATTTGAACATTTTTTTAATAGAATATTTCAGTTTTAATTTTAAGAGAGTGGCTTATTATTAGCGATTGTTGTTAATTAATTCATTTCTTGAAATATAGGGTTTTCGATCAACGACCATTCGAGGGTGCTTTTATCATCTAAATTTGATTTACACGCTAAGTGGTTTATAATAGTTCACTAATAGTTCTTAAACTAGCTTTGATCAAAGGGGTTTAAGGAAAATTAGGGTTCTAGACTCAATCAATCGATGGAGGTTTTCTTTGAGACTTAGTGATTTCTAAACTCCAATTTTAAACGTGAGAGAAATGATAGATACGTTTTCATCATCAAGAGTCTTTCGTAGCATATTTCTCAACAAATCAACTCGTTTTCATAATAAACAAAAATCCAAAACAATATTTCTCTTTCTGCACCCTACTTTTATCGCATCAATCTCTAAAAACCCCAAAACCATTTTATCCCTGCTCAAGTTTTCATTGATTTTGACATCCAATCTACTAGGTTTCCACATAAAAGGCTCCTTGAGAAGAACGATAGGGTTGTACTTTATACTATATTATATTAGGTGCAATAAATTTTATTTTAATGGATCAGACCACGACAGTCCCATCAATTACCTTAGTTATATAAGTGCCTTTTGGAACCCATTTCAATGTGCCATAGGGTCCATTCTTCTTGTGATAACAAGAAATAGTAGAATAACCCTTACAATTGCGATATGAGCAAAGAGCAAATATGTTTTATGTATATACAGTATGTTTAAAATAATGCAGATATGTTTTGTTGCCTAATATTTTCTTTCCTCTATGTTTATTTAGATTAGGATCATATCCTATTTCAGACTAATCAGAGACACATCTCTGATTTCCAAGTATAACATTGAGCATTAAACTAACTTAAGTAAATGTTTTGAGAGCCTTGCTTAACTCTTTATTTTTCTTCTGTGATTCCTCACACTTAGCACACTTTGATACAACCTCAGGTATCACATTTATCTTTTATTCTAAACTCCTAATCTTCTTCTTAGAGCTTATTAAATCTTTCGCTAATTTTATACATTCATAATGTAGTTCATTATATTCAAAAAATAATTCATCATAGGTAGATTCAGCATATATTACTTCCTCTATCTTTGAGTCATTTTCCTGTTGGGCAATTAGGCAAATGTTTGCTTTTTCCTTGTTGTCGCTTTCTTCACTTTCTTATGAACTTTCTGAAACATCCTACTTTTAACCTCTCAGAGTATGTATTTGAAAGCATTTTTAACTAATAGGAAGCATTACTTTGGCCCAAACAATTACAATTTTGTAAACTTATTTCTCAGATAATGTTCATTTGGTAAATTCTAGATTGACAGTCCAACTTTAACAATTCATAACTAATTCTAGAAAACTCATATGGAGTTGATCCAAAGTTCTACTTAAATCTCTTTCATATATCTTTAAGGAAAGAATATAAATATGGGCATTTACCTTGCTAATCAATACAGTTAAATCGTTACTTTTTACTATTCATATGGCAAATTCTGAAAATTTCATATTCTATCTTTTAATTTTAGAAATTCATTTCTCTGATATACATATCCAAATGAGGCAGTTTACCTATGTATTTAAAGCTTTAGATGTGTACTAATCGTTATTTCATGAATTAATTCCTTCATTTTCTAGGCCAAACTGAAGCCATAACAAAACTGCTTTAGGACCTATGTTTTTACCATTTGACTTTCCATACACTCATATACAACATGGAGTTATGCCATAATTATTTTATTCATTTTCATCACATAAATAGGCACTTTACATGGCATTTACAAATATGGAAATTCATACCATATGCTAGGACATTCACTTTCTTTCTTCTATTCTTTAGCTCTTCTCCATGTATACATTTTCCATCATGATTAACCTAAATTGGTTGGTTGTAGGCATGTGATTATGTAGAATCTCAATAGAAAATATTACCACTTAAATATACAAGATGGATGCTAATGCATGATATGCAATTTCATTAAAGTTTCTTTAATTAGTGCATGCCATCATGTTATATACTTTGTATAAAAATGCATGGCCATAGGAAACATGTTATTCAGAACATATTCAATATCATTCATGTGTCACAACATCATTCAATCATCATATACATGTCAACACATAAGCATACCACATCAAGCACATAAAGAGGTAAGTCTACTACCTTAAACATAAGCTTTCCACTACCTTAAACAAAAGCTCTCTTTCTTGTTCTTGCACTTGCTCCCTAAGCTTCCAACCATGCATACTTTCAGCCAATCACTTTCGAACATCCTCTTGGATGTCTCAAGGTCTTAAACATAATTACATGTCCTATACAACTTATTAGAGCCATTACATAATACATGTACACTAACTTCCTTTAAACCCATAACTCTAAAGTTCAATCTTGGAGTTAGTGGTTTAGCTTTGTAATAATTATTTCCTTAGACCAATCCTACATAATTTTGTCCAACAAATTCAAATATGATATTGGAATTGTGAAAATCAAACTCCTCCTATGAAATCTATCTAGAACCGTATAGCACCTTCCTAAATTCTAAAAATTATCATTTTAATTACAATGCTTCCAATACTTATTTCTCTACTTTATCCCATACTATTTTTCATTTTAAAACCATTAAAAGCATCAGAATTATGAAATTCTAACTCCTGCCTAGGCACATGAATAGTGACATAAATAGTCTCAAGATTACAATTCTAAGATTATATGATTTCCTAAACTCAAACTACTTAATAATAGCTTGTCCAAGCTTATCTAAACTATCTATAATATAAAATTCATCATTTCTGTTTACTTATAAATTTTGTGAAGAAGCTTCACAAGGAAAGTAAATGGTGTTTCAATCATCTAAATCAAAGAGAAATCTTCTTACAACATAATACAAAGGTAGGAGGAAGAAGTAACCTTGCATCCTTACTTGTTTAACTACTTGATTTTCCTCTTCTTCTTGCTTGAATTCCATTTTGGTAGAACCTCCCCATGGTTCCTAATGCATGGAATGAATATGTATAAATGAGGGGGTATATATAGAAAGGTTTGGGTAAAAATGGATAGCTAGAATTTAATCTTCACTATTTGATTCAATAGTCAATATTCAATCTTAAACTTGTCTTACCCACCAAGACACTTTATGACCTCATCCATGACATCATTTAGGGCCTTGTTTGGCACAATTTAAGGCTAGGGTCTAATTGGAAAAATTCTAGTCTAATCCGAAACTGGCCCGGTCAAATTTCACAAAAACCAGACTGTTTCATAACTCTAACTTTTTTAGATTCCATAGTATATTTTCTGACCATAAATCTAGTATTCATATTCTTCCTACTATTGAAATTGTTGGATTGGGTATTTATCTACTTATCATCCCTTGAAAAATGACTGAAATGTCCTTAATTCATCATTTTACACTATATTAATATTAAGGGCATAATTGTTATTTCATACCTTTTTACACTTTATGAGGGCATATTATGACTATGATCAATCATTCTTGGGTCTCCCTTGAATTTTTGACCATGCCCAACTGGCCAAAATTCCCTCCATTCATCTCTTGTTCAATATTACAACACAAAGGCATTTTCATAATTTTGCACTTTTCAGGGTCTTTGTTAATAGTGGCCCACATACCTGTCTAAAAATATCATTGGGCCTATGAGGGGACATTTTGGGCCTATTACTTGACTTCTTACTTTAATGGGCTTAACTCCTAAGAAATTATCTCAAAAAGTATTTGTCAGCGTTTATTCTACTATAAATTCTATTATAAATTCTACATAATTCCTTTTTGAGTTCTATTAGTTTGATAAATTATAATATTAGTTATAAGAATTTACTATAAAATTTTATTTGATTATAAGGTCTAGAAGATACTGTACTAATTTTTCAGACTTTAGAAATTCATATCAATTTATCAAGCTCTCAAATCAAAATTCAGTGCTGCATTAAACTTATCAGAATAATTTTTTCTATTTATGGGTAAAATTTGATACTAAAATGTTTTTGGGTAATTTTTTGCCATCTTGTGTCATATCCCCAATTTCCTTATCTATGTATATGTGTAAGAAAGTGCAATAAGGGAATTTTGGTCATTTTCTAAGGGATGGTTGGCAGATAAATACTCAGTCTAACAAAGTCAATGGTAAGAAAAAACCTAGACACTGGTTTTCATGACAGAATACATATTCTGGAATATTATAAAATTTAAGAACATAAAATAGTTTAGTTTTTGTGAAACTACTCCGATCGGTACCGGACTGGATTGGAATTTTTGCTATCAATATATCTAACTTTTTCCAGTAAAACATGGCCCTAAAAGATGTCATGCATGGTGTCATTCCAAGGCTTCTAGGGCAAGCTTGATTGAAGATGGAATATGGACCATTAGATCAAATAGTAACCAAACTAATTTTGGCCTTTCATTTCCACCCAAATTTTCTATAAATACCCCCCCAAACCAGACTTATGCTGCACCTTGGAGTACCTTAGGGAACCTTTGGCCAAATTTTCTTTGGAGCAAGAAAGAAGCATACAACTTGGTGTAACAAGCAAGGTAGCTAGCTCCCTTATTCTTGGACTTTAATCTAGCAAGTTAGCTCTTGGTTTGGTGGCATATTTCCCTTGAGAGTGCTGCTGAAAGTTCTATCCATATGTGATAAGAATATGAGTTTGATGTTATGGATAGTTTAGACAAGCTTAAACAAGGTAGAATCAAGTGGTATATGCTTGGAAATTCAAGTATGCATGTAGTTAGGGTTTTGTGTTCTTGGCTGCTACTGTATGAAACACTATTCATATATTAGAATTTCATGATTTTGATGCTTCCAAAGAGTTTAAAATGGAAAATTGTATGGGGATAAAGTAAAAGAACAAGTATTGGAAGCATTGGAATCAAAATGTGATTTTTTGAACAATAAGAGTGTCACTTTGGTTTTGTACAGCAGCTAAGGATATATTTTGATTTTGAAAATTCTGATTTCATATTTGGATTCTACATGAAAAATTATGTGGAAATAAATTATGAGAATTTATTTTAGAAAGATGGAGGCATGGAACATAAAATGGAAAATAATGAAGGTTAGTGAAAACCTAGTCTTGGAATTATTTTCAAGTTGAGTTATAACTTGATATTACTTTTTAATGGTTAGTTTTTGATATTTGTGAGGGAAGGAAACTCTCTCAAGAAGACTTTGTCAAGGATAGCTTAAGAGGTAGCAAGAATACCTAACTATGGTTTCATGTTTGCTTGATTGTATGCTTGCTTGTTAGTTATGATGTTTGATTGAGTTTGAGATTATGCCATCATGTTGATGATGAAATATGAATGATTGCAACTCCTTGCAACTAATGTCACGATAATATGCATGTTAGAGTTTGCTTATGTATTATTATGAAGTAGCTTACATCTCATGATAACATGTTAAGCATCTAATTAATCATGCATGATATTATAGTTTGTATGACTTGCTATTGAGATTTCCATGAAATCTCATTCTTTCTATATGCATAACCATGTTATAGGTTCTGGGAAATCTCAAGGAAAAAGGGTAAATATAGATGTTTGAACTTGTATAATAAGTCATATTGGTCACTTGACACTATGGAAGGATATAATGAGATGCATAGTGTATGATCATGTGGTTGTATTTTGAGGCTGAAGCTTTATGACGATGACGCCTTAACCAACGAGTTTGAACTTGAAATTTGGTATGCTAATAGCTAAGATACAAATATTTAAATGGACACAAGAACACCTCAATTGGTTAAGTATTCAATTTACTATGATTTTTCTAAGTTGGAGATAAAATCTGGAATTGAGATAAAGTGAGCAACTAGAGCCAGTAACGTTCCAATATTAATTTCATATGGTAAATGAACGATTTTTTCTATGAAATTTTATAGTATTAAAGAAAAAGTATGGAGATTTAAAGCCATAGGTAACAATGTACATTTGGGCAAGTAACCAAAGAGAAATAAATTTTTGAAATCAAGGCAAAGAAACTGGAACTTCCAGATTTACCAAATGAACAATGTTTCAACGAATAAACTGATTTCATTGGGACAATGGAACCTCAGTTTTACATTTTTCCTTAAAATTTGAATTAAAGTGGTTTCATTAGAACTTGGAACACCCTATTTCTATTTTTCTAGATTTAATTATGAATTTTCAAAGTCAGGTACATGTTCTAGATTACCAAATGAACAGTAATCACCCTGAGAAGAGATCTTTTGAAAATGCATGTTTCTAAAGCAAAAGGTTATGTAATTGGTTCAAATGACTTCCAATTGAGTATAAATGAGGTTAAAAATAAGGATACAATATCTGGCTCAAAATTCTCATAATCACCATTTTCCCCCTAAACTTTTGAAATTACACTTTAGGCCCTCAACTTTTCATAATTACACTTAATGGCTCAAATCTTATGTCTACTTCTATTTTGCACTAGAGAACTTTTAAAATTTCACTTTAGTCTCTTTCTTTTTTAAAATGACCATTGTCCTTGAAACTTTCACTAATAGCAACTTAGTCCCTAAACTCTCACTAAATTGCAATTTAACCCCTTTTTCTTTACAACTTTATTCCATCTCTATCTCTTTGGCTTGAAACTTAACTTAATCATTATATTTTATTCAAATTATCATCCTAATCCCTTTATAACTACTTTCCTCTATCATTCCTATACTTATAGGGAAAATTTATGATGTTACACTTTCTCACCAAATGGATGACATGAAAGCTCTCATCTTCTAAAACTTTTCTCTCCTCTTTGCTTTGTGTTTCTTAAAGAGTTTAGGACATTAACCTTTGTTGTGTCTATGCTTTTTACATTTGAAGTAGACAATCTTATCTTTCTGCTCCTTTGATAATGAAACACCTTTCTTTGTTCAAAAATTTCTGCTCGCTCGGTCTTTGTAAAATTTCTAAAATCTTTGGACAATGAGACCCATTTCATCATCTTCTAGTTCTTCATGATCAATATCACTTTCTTGAGCTTTAAGAATGTAACACCTTACTTTCATATGTCTTAGGGACCATTCGGTAGCATTTGAATCACTTACAAGTCTATTGAAATTTAATTACAAAATCTATAATTTCACTCTTTACTAGTACTGTTTATACGGTAATTTCATATTAAACGATGAACTTCAAAAAATCATAATTAATTCTAGAAAAATCAAAATGAAGTAATTCAAAAGGATACTCAAAGCTAACATAATATAGTTTAAGGGAAAAATAAGATTGAGACAAATACTCAGTCAATCAATACAGTTTAATTGTCAAAATTACTTTTCATTTGGTCAAATATTTTGGCAAACAGTTTCTGGACCCTAACTTTAAAACTTTTGTTCTCCTTGTATAGACATCAAATAAGGCATTCTTGGTGTATTGGTGTCAAAATGAAGCTTAACATATTAAATAAATGTTAGAAAAATATCATACATCTATTCTATCATTTACTTTTTTTAATTACAACTATAAGGTCACTACCTCAAAACTGTCACTGTACATGTACATAAATTTTCAATAAATAACTATACATACATTCCAAAATTTTCCATAACATATCCATACATACAAACTATAACTTCAACTTTTAATCTTCACCTCCTATACATGATGGTCTTGTCATTGGGAATTATAGATTGGGGTAAGATTTTTGAAAAAATCTTAGTAGTAAACGGTCCTAGAAATGTATGCATAATGCTTGGTATTTTGTGCTTGCTTGTGATTGTGTTAACATAATATATTATGCATACTTCCATGTAACATGAAATACAATTGACCAAAATAATCATAGTATAGAGTGTAACATACCAATTTTTATCATTATATTTAAACACAATTAAAAATGTTATTTATCAATAACTTACAAAACTTATCTAATTATATTATTATAGTTTAGTATTTTATTATTTTTAACAAAATAGGATATCTAGATTGTTCTACCATTATCATCATTAGGATTTTATAATTTGATTGCTATTATTAGTTAGGAATTTATTAGGATTTGGGTTCAGATTTAAATATAGATTCCAATTTTGAAAATATGATTTAAATTTTAAATTATCATATATGATAATATTTTGAGAAAGATCATAATAATATAAAATAATAATAATAAGATCTGATAAATAATTCTTCTAAGCAATTAAATCATCCTATTCCGTTGTCTCCACCAAGTATACCTATATTCTATTAGCTCCAATGATTTTCTTTTAATCCATCCTTGGGTTATAGCTTTATTCATCCTCATGTTCTCTCTGTCAAATGTTAAATCATCAACATATATATAACCTCTAATCTCCTCTCACACCATTTTTCTCTCCTTTCTATACTTTTATTCTCTCTCTTGTGTCACTTCCTTCTCCTTTCTCCCCCTATGCAACACCTATACAATTAAATCCACATGCCCACTATGATATATATATATATATCCTTCCTCAATAGTTGCTTGATCAAAGTACAAGGATGATTTTTTTTAGGCTTTAGAGTAACTTTTGTTAAAACACCATATCATTTGTGATTGATATTGTTATACATAGGGTCACTTAACTGGTGGTAATTATTCCTTAATTTGGCGAGAGGTAACCACTTTCTACTCGTTATGTGTTCTAATGTGATGTTTGTGAGTGAATTTATGTATATAAAGCTATTGATATTGATATGATTGTATTGAGAAAACATGTTTGAATATTTTTATTGAAAATAGTCTTGTGGGACTTAAAAGCTTAATTTAGAAAGTTTGAGTTGAGATTATAAACTTGTTATATCTTGATATTGGAACTTGAAGGAAGTTATTATCTTGAGAAAAACTATTTTGTGATATTTATTAAACTATTGAGATTTTGATTAATATGCTTATTTTGAGAATTATACATTAGGGATGAGTGAAGATAGAGATATATTTCTACCATGTGATATAGCCTCCATTTGAGCTCGATGGTTGGCCTTTGTCCCACTAGTTTATCGAGGGACATGCCCCACCTATTTACCAACAAGTTATAACACCCCCGCCTATTTTTCTAGGTGGAATAAACCCATAGTCCGGTCAAGTGCTCTATGGATTTTGTCCTATTTATACCACTTGATCAGTTAACTTTGAGTGGTTAGTTATCACTAGCCCATGGGTTCGACTGAGGGGAATAAGGCGGTTCGGTTGGTTTGAGGAGAGAAATTTGGGTGGGTTATTCATTTGATTTTATTATAATAATATATTATTTTATATATATTATATTTTGTGAGGTCCCACTTGACACCTCATGAGCACATGTTAGTATGCATAATGAGTAGAATTGATAGTTACTGAGATATTTGTCTCACCCTATCTTTATTAACATTTGTTATGTTATATTATCATCTTATGACCCTAGGAAAAACTTCAGAGTCTTGAGTAGAGCTATATTAATTGCATAGCCTTCTCCTTTGAAGGTATGTGTATAATATTTGTATATTGCCATAATAGATTTTATTTTGTATACTCATGTATCCTATTACTTTATTTATATTTTAAGGGAAGCCTTTTTATAACCATGGTAAAGTTTATTTAAATTTTAGTTAAACTCTTTTCTACAATGGTTAACTCTCTTGAAATAAACTAAATTTATTTATAATATTATTTTTAAATTATATTGGGTACAAAATAAGTGTAAATCAGTAATAATAGTTATATTTTATGAGGATATTACACAGAGCTTCAACAATCACATATAAATAACATCAATCAATCAAGCCATAACACAATTAACACATTTAAGTTTAGGTAAGTTTACTACCCTTACTCCTTGCTTTCCATTTCTCTTTTTGTAATACCTTACTTTCATACATCTTAGGGATCATTCGGTAGCATTTAGAACCACTTACAAGCCCATTGAAGTTCAATCGCAAAATCTAAAATTTCCAAGTTCACAGTTACTCTTCATTTGGTAATTCTAGATTCAATGACGAATTTCAAAAAATCATAACTAATTCTAAAAAAAATTAAATGAATTACTTCAAAAAGCTACACGAATCTAACATCTTTAAATTTAAGGGAAAAATACTTCATTGGAATAATTAACCAATCAACTGAGTTAGCTCTGACGTCAAATTTTACTATTTATTTGGTCAGGATTTCTAGAAATAAATTCTGATCCCTATTTTTGGAAATTTTGTTTTTCTGTACAGACATCAAAATAAGGTATTCTTAGTGTCAAAACGAAGCTTGACATATGAACTAAATGTATATAAGTTTTTATACATTTATTCTATCATTTACTATTTCTCATTACATCATAAACAATGTTGCTCAAAAGATCATATAACATCATTATATAGAACAATTCATCATATAACATTTATATTATCCAATCCATAACTTCTCTTCAAACTTCTTCATCTTGTTCAATCATTCATGAACCTGTTGAGATTGGGATTACATGGATGGGGTGAGATTTCTGGAAAAATCTCAATAGTAAACGGTATTAAATAATGTATGCATCAATATAAACAATTGTTCTTGCTTGTGTAAGTGTTAACAATGTGTAATATACATACTTCCATGTAACATATAAAATACAATTGGCCAAATTAATCATAAAAACAAAGCTTCAATCATATACACATGCAACACAATTTGACATAGCCATAGCACGACTAAGCATAACATCCAATACATATAAGTTTAGGATACTTTACTACCTTATTGCTTTCTTTTATTCTTTTCATTGCCCTCTTCATTGCTATGTGGCTACCTTCTTGAGTCCACAAATCAAAGCCTAAACATCACATATTCATTCATTATAATCCATTTCAATTGACATATAAGGACATTTCAATTCCCATATAACCCCTATCTTAATTTATGGTTAATTGTCATGTCCTTTGAATTAATTTATGTCTTGACTTTACCCTATACAATTTAACCTTCTGAATCGATTTATAATCTTAGAACCATGAATTTCTAGCTTCTTCATTCCCTACTGGACATAACCAAAAAAGTGTACATAATTTTTCTAAATTCTCATTTTGATTCTAATGCTTCCAAGACTTGTTTCTCTACTTAATCCCACACAATTTCTCATTTTAAAACCATTAGAAGCATAAAAATCATGAAATTCCAATAACTGTGCATTTGTGTTGACAGTAACAGAGGAGAGTTTACAAATTACAACTTCTAATGTCAATGCTTCCAAGGTTTCAAACCTATCCAATCCTACACAAAATCATGATATAAATACAATGGAAGTATTAAAACATTGAATTTGTAACATCCTTACTTTTATACGTCTTAGGGACCATTCAGTAGCATTTAGAACCACTTACAAGACCATGAAAGTCCATTAGCAAAATCTGGAATTTTACTCTTTCTCAAGTTACTATTTATATGGTATTCCAAATCACACAACAAACTTCAAAAAATTATAATTAATTCTAGAAAATCAAAATGAAGTGGTTTAAAAAGCTACATGAAGATAACATCTTAAACTTTAAGGAAAAAATAATTTCCAGACCAAATGGTTAGCCAATTAATACAGCTTATTTGTTAAAATTTATTGCTCATTTTGTCAAAAACTCTGGAAACAGATTCTGGTCCCTTACTTTGGAAATTCATTTCTCTTGCTATACACATCCAAATGACACATTCTAGCTATGAATTTAAAGCTCTAGATGTGTACTACGTGCTCATAAAATTTTGTGAACTAATTCCTTCATTTGTTAGATCAAACTAAAGCCACAACAAAACTGTTTTAGGACCTACGTTTTTACCATTTCAATTTCTTTTCTTTCATTTCCAATAATTGTTTCAGCATACATAAGCCATCAAATAAACTTCTCAATATTCATATACATCATGTACACATGCCATAATTATTTCAAATAGCTTCATCACATAAATACACACCTTACATGGCATTTACATGCATGGATAATTCATAGCCTAGGCTAGAATCTTAAATACTTCACTTTCCTTCTTCCATGCTTTAGCTCTTCTCCATGTATACATTTTTCTTCATGCTTGACCTAAATTGGTTGGTTATGGGAGAGTGAGATTCTAGGGAATTGCAGTAGCAAATATTACCACTTAAATATGCAAGATGGATGCTAATGCATGATATGTAATTCCATTAAACTTTCTTTGATTAGTGACATGGCATCATGCTATAGTTTTTACATAAAATACATGGCCATGGAAATATGTTATTCACAATACATTCAATATCATTTATAATGTCACAACATAATTCAAATATCATATACATGTAAAAACATAAGCATACCACATCAAGCACATAAAGAGTAAGTTCACTACCTTACACTTAAGCTTTCCTCTTAATCTTTAGCCTTTACTCCCTAGCTTGCCAACCATGAAGCATTTATATCCATCACTTCCCAACATCTTCTTGGATTTTTCAAGGTCCTAAACACATTCATATTCATCACATAACTCATTAGGACACATGAACTCCAATCATGTTCAAGATTAACTTTGTTTCACTCTTTATTGTCATAACTTTCTCTAATCTTCACAAATTCACTTGGCTCTTGAACCAATTGATGTCTTGACTTTACCCTACACAATTTCATCTTTTGAATCCATTTATAAGCTTAGAATCATGAAATTCCAGCTCCTTCATGGCCTGCTGTACAGAACTGAACATAAGGATACAATTCTTTCAAAAATTCTCATTTTGATTCTAATGCTTCCCATACTTGTTTCTCCACTTTACCCCACACAACTTTTCCTTTTAAAACCATTGGAACCATCAAAATCATGAAATTCCAATTAGTGTTCATGTGAGTGAACAGTACCCGTGAAGAATTCTAAAAACTACAATCTTGAGATTTTAATGTTTCCAAGGTTTAAAACCTTTCCAATCCTACACAAGATCATCATATAAATTCAATGGAAGCACTAAATCATTGAAATTTCATTTCCTTCCCTCATGAACAGTGCATACCGAATAGGGTACACCATGGCAAAGTCAAGAATATCAATTTGATTCAACAACCAACCACTCAACTAGCTTGTTTAAGTTTCTAACTTTAATTTCTTCTTTTCCCTTTCATCTAAGGTTTTTGGACAGCACAACACCTTAGAGAAAACTCAACTTTTCCCCATGAAAACCCTAAGTTCAAGCTCCCAAATCAAAGGAAAATAAGCTAGGAGAGATTGCTTACATTTAATCTCCAGCTTACTTGAACTTTGGAACCTTGAATCTTCTTTGTCTTGGCTTGAGTTTTCATTTTACAATAGTTTCCCCAAGGTATCCATGAACTTACGGTTTGCTATAGAAATAAAGGGGGTATTTATAGAAAAATCTTGGTGGAAATCAATGGCCAAGATTGATTTAGTTACTATTTGATCTAAAGGCCCACATTTAATCTTGGATTTAACTTTTTCATAAAGCAAATTGTGACATCATCATGACATCACAAGGGACACTTCATGGGCATCACAAGGGACACTTCTGGTACAATATGGGCATCTAAGGGCATTTTCATAATTTTGCACTTTTTCTAGACACTGACCCCTTCTACTGATAGACTGGTACCCTGGGTTTTGGGCCCTTCTTGGCGTCATCATGGGCCTATATATGAGGTCATCTAATCTCATTCTATCCAGGCTTATATACTGATAAATTCCAATATCGGATCACGGGTGTTATCAAACTCCCGTCAAAATTCACTAATATGGGAATAACTTTTTATACATAACTTCTTCCGAAGTTTTGTCAGATCCAGGACTCTGACACTGTAGGGCACATATTCCTATAATTTTCCACTTATATCTGAAGTCCATGAAATCTGATAAAATTTGATATAACTTTTAGATTATCAGATAAATATCTGTTGTCTGGAGCCCTAATAAAATTTATGTATCATGTCAGATTATCTAGTATACCTTCCTCTATTTTCTGATGGACTATGGGACTGAAATACTTCTGGGCAGTTGTAACCCTTTTTGGGCTGATCTTTCTATAATTACAATTTTTCCCTTAAACTTTTCTCTTAATTACATTTATGTCCTTCTGTTTTTGCATATTTACATTTAGGTCCCTAAACTTTTAAAAATTACCACTTTTTGCCCAACTTTTGTTTCTACTTTACTTTTGGCCTTTAAACTTTTCTAATTTTCGTTTAGGTCCCTTTCTTTCTTCAAGACTCATTTAACCTTAATTATTTCCTTCAGATCATTATCATAATCCTTTCCAAACCTTTTTCCTCTATCAGTATTATACAGATAGGGAAAAATCAGGATATGATAGAATTTCCATATCCCTCTATCTAGAATAGCCTTGTTCAAAAAGCCTCAACCATGATAAAGTCAAGAATATCAACTTAATTCACTAACCAATCATCTAAACAAACTTATCTAACATTAATCACATGATTCTAACTTTAACTTCTTTCTTCTTTCATCTAGATTTTTGGACAGCATATATACCCTAGAGAAATCTCATATTTCTTCCATAAAAATCCTAAGTTCAAGCCTCCAATCTAAAGGAAAATAAGTTAGGATAGATTGCTTACCTTAATCTCTAGCTAGCTTGAACTTTAGACCTTGGATTCTTCTTTATCTTGGCTTAACTTTTTAGTTGGATAGAACCTCCCAAAGGCTTCTTATTATTGATGCTATACACAAGGGAAAGGGAGGGTATTTATAGGCTTGAAAGCATGATAATGAATGGCCAAGATTGTCGTATCTTTATTTTCTCCCTCTGTTATACTTAACTGGAAGTAACTTGAATCAATTAAACACTTCTTTGCTTTAGAAAAATGAATTGTTTTTGTAAAAAATACTTATCGGGTACTGTTCACTGGTACTGTTTATTTGGTAATCTAGAATATATACCTAACTTTGAAAATTCATAATTAAATCTAGAAAAATTGAAATGAAGTGGTTCCAATTTATAATGAAAGCCCTTTTATTGAAATTTAAAAAAAAATATAAAACTGAGGTTTCATTATCCAAATGAAATTATTTTATTCGTTGAAAAATACTATTCATTTGATAAATTTGGAAGTTCCAATTTCTTTACCTTATTTGCAAAAATTAATTTCTCTTTGCTTACTTATCCAAATGAAATGTATTACCTATGCATTTAAAGCTGAAGATGTGCTCTTTAAGTTCATAAAATTTTGTAGAAGGATTCATTCATTTACTAAGTGAAATTAGCACTTGAATCTCACTGCCTCTGGATGCTTATTTTATCCTATTCTAGATTTTATCTTCAATTTTGAAAAATCATAATAAATCGAAAACTTAACCATTTGAAGTGTTCTTAGTGTCCATTTAAAGCTCTATATCATAACTACATTCATGTCAAATTTCACTTCTAAACTCATTGGTTAAGTCATCATAATTACTGTCACAAGGTTAATTCCTCATAATACAGACACACTGTAATATACTATGCATCCCATCATATCATCCCATAGTGTTAAGTAGTTAACATAACTTATTATACAAGTTCAAACATCCACATTTACCCTCTTTCCTTGGGAGGTACCAGCACCTATAATATGGTTATACATATAGAAAGAATGAGATTTCATGGAAATCTCAATAGCAAGTCATACAAACTATAATATCATGCATGATTGATTAAAGGCCTAACATGTTATCATGAGATGGGAGCTAGTTCATAATCATACATAAGAAAACTCTAACATGCATGTTGTCATTACATTATTTTCAAAGAGTTGTAATCATTCATACTTTATCACCATCATTATAGTATCATCTTAAGCTCAACCAATCATCATAACTAACAAGTAATCATACAATCAAACAAATATAAAATTATACTTAGGTATTCTTGCTACCTCTTAGGTTATACTTGATAAAATCTTCTTAGGATGGTCTTCTCTCCACACAAATGTCAAAACCTATCCATTACAAAGTAACATCAAGTTACAACTCAACTTCAAAATAACTACAAGACTAGGTTCTTACTAACTTCCATTCTTTTTCCATTTTATGTCTTATACTTCCATCTTTCTAAAATAAATTCTCATGGTTCATTTCCAAACAAAAATTCATGTAGAATCTAAATATGAAATCAGAATTTCCAAAATCAAATTACTTCCTTGGCTACTGTACAAAACAGAAATGCCTCCTCTTGTTCCCAAAAATTTTCATTTTGATTCCAATGCTTCCACTACTTGTTTATCTAGCTTATCCCCACACAATTTTCTATTTTAAACCTATTGGAAGCATCAAAATCATGAAATTCTAACATATGAATAGTGATTAGTATAGTGACAGCCAAGAACAAAAAACTCTAACTACATGTATACTTGAATTTCCAAGCCAATAGCACTTGATTCTAGCTTGTTTAAGATTGCCTAAGCTATCCATAACATAAAACTCATATTCCCATCACATATGAACAGCTTGTTCAGTAGCAACATCAAGGGAGAAATGCCATAAAAACTTCTTAAAACCAAGAGCAAACTTGATAGAACAAAGTACAACATTAAAGGAACTAGTTACCTTTATTGTTGCTCCAAGGTGTAAATTTCTTTCTTGCTTCAAAGTAAATTTTGGTAGAGATTCCCTAAGGTTTCTAAGATAACAAACAGGTCTGAATATAAGGGGTATTTATAGAAAAAGTTGGGTGGAAATGGAAGGCCAATATTAGTTTGGTTACTATTTGATCTAATGGTCCATAATCCACCTTCCATCAAACTTGCCCTAGAAAACTCATTAATTGCATCATCCATGACATCATTTAGGGCTGTGTTTGACTAAAGAAAAGTAAAAATACTGATAGAAAAAATTCTAGTCTAATCTGGTACTGACTATACAGTTTCACAAAAACTAGACTATTTTATGTTCCCAATTTTTATAATATTCTAGAATATATATTCTATCATGAAAGCCAATGTTTAGGTTTTTTCTACCATTGAAATTATTAGACTGAGTATTTATCTACCAACCATCCCTTGATAAATGACTAAAATACCCTTAGTGCACTTTCTTGCACTATATTAACTTTAGGGGCATAATTGTCATTTCACACCTCTTGACTTCTTATAAGGGCATATACTGACTCTGATTAATCACCCCTGAACTTGAATGAATTTTTTTTATCTATACAAAATAACCAAAATGCTCTCCATCCATCTCTTGTTCATTATTACAACATAGGGGAATTTTTGTAATTTCGCACTTTTTTTGGGTTCCTCTAGACACCGGCCCATTTGACTGTTCAAAAATCTTTATGGCTCAATTTCCAAGAAACCTCACTCGAAAGTATTTATCAAGTATATATTTTACTAGAAATTCTATTAAAAATTCTACATAACTCCTTTTTGAGTTCTGCCAGTTTATAAATTTCTATATTAATTATGGAAATTTAATACCTAATTTCATCTAATCAAAAAATCTAGAAGGTTCTGTAATAATCTTCAGACTTTAAAACTTAATATTAATTATCTGGGTCCTCAAATCAAAATTCTAAAAAATATACCTAGCCCAATTTTCATTCCCTATTTTTCGTATCCTTACTTTAATACCTTTATATGATCTATTACTAGCCTTTGAAACCACTTTAGGATCCATTAAAGTTGAAAACAACAATCTAGATTTTTGCAAATTCCTCTTAGGTACTGTTCATTTAGCTTTTTTTAGAATTTTGCCCAACTTTGAAAATTCATATTTAAATCTATACAATTCCAAATGAGGTGCTTCTAAGTCCCACTGAAACCTCCCTAAGATATATTTATGGGAAAAATAATAACTAGGTTCAAAGGTTACTGTAGCATTCCTAGTAAACTCGCAAATACATACTGTTCATACGGTAATGTTTCCAATTTTCCAGAATTCAACTCTCGACTTTGAAAAATCACCATAAATTAGTTTGTTATCCAAATTGGGTGGACTTGATATGCCCTTAAATATTAGTATGTTAACTTTAAGCATGCTAAATTTTAGAGTTTGATTCATACAATATCATATTCAAAACATAGTGGCAAGCTCACTGTCTCCCAACAGAACTTACACAAAGTACTCTTTGTTCCATATTTATATAACATAGGTTTATCTAACACAACCAAGAATGCTTCAAACACCATCCATTGTCTCTTTGCTTCTGGAATGATTAGCACCTAACATGGTTTAATTTCAAAAAGAGTGAGATTTCCAAAGAAATCCCAATAGCAACTAACACAACCTTTAACATTATCAAGCAATTATTCAAAGCATGTTATATGATATGGGAGCCACATAATCATTCTCATATTTTGGCATTCTCTAATATGCATTTGTCATGACATCTTAGCAAGGATATACCACATCATCAAGCCTATCAAGCTTGCAAATCATCACATAATATCATGCTCAACCAAACATCATAAACAACAATACCAATAAATAATTGCAAGACAATGATAAAGTTAGAGTTGTTGCTACCTCTTGGAGATCCTTTTCTTTCCTTGTTGACTTGAAGTTCTTTAGGTGCACAAATGTCAAATCCTAATTAGTGAACAACAATTTCATGTCATTACAACTTCTCACACATAATTCAAACTTAAAAACCCCAACTACCCTTTCCTGAATTAAATTAGGGTTTTATTTCTCCTAAGAACTAACATTAACTCTTGGGATCCTATCCTACACAATTTTCGCTAAGGAATTCAATGGTTTGATCCAAATTTTGAAATTTCTCCATCTCCCATACTGTCCGTACGGACAAAAACGAAAATTATAATTTAAGGTTTTCAAAAATTTCCACCTCGATGCTTAAAGATTCCAATTAGGGTCTTCTTACTTTACCCTACACAAAATTGCATTTTGAACACATTGGATGCCTTAAAATCATCATATCTCAAACCTAAAATAAAGTACACAAATCTGGACAGCAAGTTATTTCAAGAACAATTCCAAGATATTATTGATTTCATGATCTTATACATGTTACTTCTTATCCTTTTCAACTTGTCTTTGCTATCCTTATCATAATTTTCATCTTTTCCTAATTTGGGCAGCATCTCCCCTTAGGAATCTATGGTTCCCAACTCCTAACAATCATAATTTCAACTTCCAATTAAATCACTAAAAGCTTGAAAGTATGATTACCTTAGTATCCTTGAATTTTGGAAGGTTGGAAGCTTTGATCTTGGCTTGAGTTTTGAATTATCAAGAGTTTCCCCTAGGTTAAGAGGGCTGCACGAAATGGAATCCTTGGGAGGGGGTATTTATAGATCAAATTGAAGGGAATCAAGGGCTAAGATTCAATTCTTAAAAGTTTGATCCAAGAGCTAGGATTTGTTCTCTTTTTAAATGTAATCTTGACAACTTTTGAGTTGTCTTCTTCTTTTCCCTTCTCCCTTTCATGTGATGCCAACTCAAGGCTTCTTGGAGCTTCATGGAGTTTCTTGAATCTTTTTGGAGTTCCTTGAATTTTATCCGATTTTTCCAGAATTAACCGGTACCGATTCAGGTGATTATCGGGAAAAATAAATTATTTAATGAAACAATATTTTTTAAAATACTCTCTAACCCTATCTATCATATCTAAAATCATTATTGACACTTTAAATATTTATCCCTATTTTCTTATAATTTTCTGAGGTTTTTTTATAGTCCGAATACCTAACTTTTTTAGATACCTCAAAAGAAACCATAAGACGATAAAACTTCAGAGGGGTATTTTTGTCATTTTCCCTTTATAAAAATGTCTTAGAACTTCATTTTCCATTTTATGGAATTGATTGAAATTTTTCTGAATATTTTTCTGAACTGCCATTTTCGGGCCAAAATCGTCCGAAATTACGATTTTGCCCCTATTTTAGTTTAGACTCGTACTGGCTATTCGACTTTGGCTTAGCCCATAATAACCCATCTAAAATCATTCTAAGACTTCTGGTAAAATTTCATGGTCTTTGGTTTAGATCTGATCCTTCAACGAATAAAATCCTAATTTTTTAAGAGCCGGTAAACAAGTTCCTAAAATTCTTTTAAATTATATTTAAAATTATCTGGACCTCTTTTGGGAGTATGGTCTTTTTTAAAATCTCCCATAATTCAAAAAGTATCTTCTATCATAATCTAACATAATTCTGAAGTCCAGTCCGTCTCCTAAAAATTCCAAGTAATTTTCTCAGACTTACCGAATTTTTATCAATTAATCGGGACCTTGAATCAAAATTCTAACGTCTCTCATTCAAACCAATTTTTTTTTGCTTTATCTCCTGGTATTTTCAGATATTAAATCTGAACTAGGCTGTTTTGGGCTGAAAGTATAGTTTTTGACTTTTTGTAAGTTTTTGCAATTTACATTTAGGTCCCTTGATCTTTTCCATTTTACTGTTTAGTCCCTGAAGTTTTGTCTACTTTGTACTTTTATCCATAATACTTTCTAACTTTATGAGTTGATCCTTATTCAGTCGATAATACCATTTACCTTTCTCTAATCATTTTCTTAGCTAAAATCTTAGGGTTTTTCGGCTAAGGAATTTTCAGGATGTTACATTTCTCTACCCCTAAAAATAAATTTTATCCTCAAAATTTACTATGTACAACTACATAAGTAATGTCAGATGAGTCTTTTTCATTTCTTCTTCTGCTTCCCATGTTGGTTCATTCTCTGTAAGACCTTCCCAGATGACCTTGATCAGCAGAATCTACTTATTTCTCAATTGCGTGATTTTTTGGTCCACAATTCGAGCCGGTTCTACCTCATATTAGAGGTTGTCTCGTAAAGTAATATAATCTTGTTTGATTATATATGATAGGTCTGGGATGTACTTTTTAAGTTGGGAAACATGGTAGACATCATGAATCTACCTCAAATGTGGGGGAACAGCTAATCTATAGGCCATAGATCCTATTTTATCAAGAATCTGGTATTGACCTATGTACCTTGGATGCAACTTTTTAACCTTCATCAATCTTCTTACACCCATTGTTGGAGTAATTTTGAGGAATACATTATCCCTTTTTTTCAAATTCCATTGCTTTTTTCTCATATCTAAGTAGCTTTTCTGCTTCAAATTCCATTGTAACTTTTCACAATTCACATTTAGGTCCCTTGATCTTTCCTATATTTACCATTTAGTCCCTGAAGTTTTGTCTACTTTGCACTTTTGTCCATAATACTTTCTAACTTTACTAGTTGATCCTTATTCAGTTGATAAACCATTTACCTTTCTCTAATCATTTTCTTAGTTAAAAGCTTAGGGTTTTCCAGCTAAGGAATTTTCAGGATGTTACACTATTTACTAGTAAAATTTGAGACTACAACATTTCTGGGTAGTTCTAGGTCTTTTCTGGCACAACTTCCTCATAATTACGATTTTGCTCTTGAACTTTTACTTAATTATATTTAGGTCCTCAAACTTTTTGAAATTACACTTATTGGCCTAATTTTTTCTCTACTTATTTTGGCCCATATACTTTTCTAAATTTAACTTAAGTCCTTGAACTTTCTATCATTTTCAATTTAATCCCTTACCTTCCTTGTATTGCAACATTTTTCTTAGAGAATCTCATGTATATTACGTACAAACTATACATATATATCAGATAAGAAAATTGGGGATATGACAAAGATCACTTTGTGTACTATTTGTTCCAATGGCTCATATTGTATCTTCCATCAAGCTTGCCCTAAAATCCAAAAGGTGACATCATTCATGATATCATCAAGGAATGCCTTATCTCCCATGTGGTGAAATTCCGAGGGAAGAAGAGTTTAGAAAAATTCCAGTCTAATCTGGTACTTGTTCAATCCAATTTTTCAAAAACCATACTGTTTTCTAAATCTAATTTTTTGAGATTCTGTAAAATGTTTTATGATAGTAAATCCACTATCCAAATTTTGTCTACCATTAACATTCTTGGACTGGGTCTAAGCTTAATTAATGATCCCTTGAAAAATTACCAAAATGCCTTTGGTTCTTCTTTATTTGCTTTAATAGTTGTGGGGACATTATTGTCTCTTTAAACATTACCAGAGTATTCCCTAACCCTGGTCAGCTATTCATATAACCCTCTTTGACTTTTTGACCTTGGTCAAATGACCAAAATACCTTCCATTCATCTCTTGCTTAATGGCATAATAAGTGGCATTACACAGGGGAATTTTGTAATTTTATATTTTGAGGGTCTTTATTAACACTATAACATCCTTACTTTTATACGTCTTAGGGACCATTCAGTAGCATTTAGAACCACTTACAAGACCTTAGAAGTCCATTAGCCAAATCTAGAATTTTACTCTTTCTCGGGTTACTGTTCATATGGTATTCCAGATTACGCAATGAACTTCAAAAAAACATAATTAATTCTAAAAAAATTGAAGTGAAGTGGTTCAAAAAGCTACCTAAAGATAACATCTTTAAATTTAAGGAAAAAATAATTTTCAGACCAAATGATTACCCAATTAATACAGTTTATTTGTTAAAATTTACTGTTCATTTGGTCAAAAACTCTGGAAACAGATTCTGATCCCTTAGTTTAGAAATTCATTTCTCCTGTTATACACATCCAAATGAAATGTTCTAAATATGAATTTAAAGCTCTAGATGTGTCATACAAGCTCATAAAATTTTGTGAACTAATTCCTTCATTTGCTTGGTCAAACTAAAGCCACAACAAAACTGCTTCATGACCTACGTTTTTACCATTTCAGTTTCCTTTCTTTCACTTTCAATAATTACTCCAGCATGCATAAGCCATCAAATAAGCTTCTCAATATTCATATACATTATGTACATATGTCATAATTATTTCAAATAGTTTCATCACATAAATACACACCTTACATGGCATTTACATATATGGATAATTCATAGCCTATGCTAGAATCTTAAATTCTTCACTTTCCTTCTTCCATGTATACATTTTCCTTCATGCTTGACCTAAATGGGTTGGTTATGGGAGAGTGAGATTCTAGGGAATAACCCAAAGTCTATCTAGTATCCCACTGAGCATAGATCACTTCCCTTATAACATTGTACATAATCAATTGTGCCCTATAAGTATCTCAACATCTTTTTCACTGCCTTTCAGTGTTTCTTACTGGGACTGGACTAGAACCTACCTACCAGCCATATTGTATAATAGATATATGGACTTGTACATATCATTGCACACATTAGACTACCAATAACATTGGCATATGGAACTCTTTCCATCTTATTCTTATCTGACTCAGTTTTAGGACACATATTAGGACTCAAGGCTACTCTAATAGCAAAAGGGATATCCATGTGATTGCAAAATTTCACATTGAATTACTCAAGTATCTTCTTGATATAACTCTCTTGTGAAGAAAGGATTATTCTTGAGTTATTTCTTTGGATCTTAACTCTAAGTATATAGTATACTTTACTCATGTTTTTCATTTTAAAGTTCGATGAGAGTCATTCTTTAATAGTTGATACTGAATCTAGAATATTTTTGGCAATTAGTATGTCATCTACGTTTAAGGATAATATAACAAAATTATGCTAAAATTGCTTAATATATATGCATTTGTCTTCCTTTATCATCTAGAAGGTATATAATGTTATCACTTTATGAAATCTTAAATAACACTGTTTGGATAATTTCTTTAAGACATAAATGAACCTATTGAGTTTATAGACCTTGTTGTTCATTCCTTTCTCAATGAAACATAATGGCTGTTGCATATAGATTTTTTCATCCCATTCACCATTAAAAAATATAGCTTTTACATCTATATGATGTAATTCCATGTATAAAATATTTATTATTGCCAGAATAAGTCTTATAGAATTGAAGGGCACAACATGTGTGAAGGTATCTACATAATCTATCTTTTTTGTTGTATTTATCCCTTTGCTAGTAATTGAGCCTTATATTTGCCAATTGGTCTATTCACTTTTATCTTAATTTTGATAACCTACCTATTCCCAAAGGCTTGACGCCCTTAGCTTGATGCCCTTTTGTAAGATAAACTAACTCCCATACTTTTCTTTTTCATTGAGTCTATTTTTTCTTCCATTACTTTCTTCTATTCCTCCTTGTCAGGACTTGACAAGGCCTCTTGTACCAAATAGGGTTCATCATCCCCTTCAAGAGTAACTAAGGTTTATCATCCCCTTAAGAGTAATTAGGAGTGATTCTTCTTTTGTTTGGACATGCCACTTAGGAACTCTTTCCCTAATACTCCTTTTGATGGGAGTCGACTGCTTATCATTTTCCATTTATTTTGAATTGATGTTGACCTTTCTTAGCTCCTACTCATATTGATATACCTGGATATTTCTGTCATATCCTAATTTTTAGGCTTAAAATCCCAGTATATAGCCTAAAAAAGGGATGCTACTAGACCCTATTGAGCAGAGGTCTCAATAAATAGAGAAAATTATGCTGATTAGTTTAATACAACATAGAGTTTTGATATGAGGTCCCGAAAGATTTATATTAAATTTTGAAGAGAAGGAAAATTAATAAAGTATTCTATAGACCTCAGAATCAGATGAAATATGGCAGTAAATTCCTATAATTAATATAAGAATTTTTGAAACTGACAGAGCCCAAAAAGGAGTTATATAAAATTTACTACATAATTTACAGTGGATTAAAAGACCCGATAAATAGGTTTCGGGGGAATTTCTCGGGAATTGAGCCCATGAAGATATTGGATCATATAGAGGGTCTAGAATGGTATGCCACTGTGGGTATGCCACTGTGTTGTGTCATTGAGTCAGAGTTAGACGAAGGGCGTTATGATCATTTAACTAAGGTTAGACAGTCAAGCAAGGGTATCTAATTTTTCCCTATCTGTATAGTACTGATAGTGAAAAGAGGTTTAGAAAGGATTATGACGAAGATAAGAAGGAATGATAAAGGTTATATGAGTCCTGAAGAAGGAGAAGGACTAAAACGCATAGTAGAAAATGTTAAAGGCCAAAAGTTAAAGTAGAAATAAGATTTGGGCCCAAAGTGGTAATTTTCAAAAGTTTAGGGACCAAAATATAATTAAGTAAAAAGTCAAGGACCCAAATGTAATTATGGAAAAGTTGAGCCAAAACAGGTCAACAATGCCCGGAATCAGATCATACTCAAATTTTACTAGTAGATAGACATAATTATTCCGGTCAGTTTAACGTAACACATAATTTTGATTTGAGGTCCCGATTAATTGATATAAATTCCTGAAGTCAGCAGGAATTATTGCAGTATTTTTCATATCTCAGAATCAGATGAAACTTTACTGTAAATTCTTATATTTAATATATGAATTTATCAAACTGACAGAGTCAGAAAAGGAATCCTGTAGAATTCTTACCGGATTTTATGGTAAAATAGAATACCCGATAAATAGGATCGGGAGAGGTGTCTTGGGATTGTGCCATAAAGGGCATAAAGGCAATGAGCCTAAACCAAGGCCCAAATGGCGCCATAGTAGGCCCAATATGATGACTAGACAGTTAAGTGGGCCAGAGTATAGAGCAGTCCAGGATAAGTGCAAAATTACGAAAATACCCCTGGATGCCCATACTGTACCAGTGATGGATGGAGGTCATTTTGATCATTCTGGATAGGCCAAAAACATGGGAAATAGTATAAGTATGATTATATAGAGTTAACATATGCCCTAAGGCAGTACAAGAAGGGGTGAAATGACAATTATGCCCTTAGGGTCAGTGCAGTGCAAGAAAGGACACCAAGGGTATTTTGGTCATTTCTCAAGGGATGGATGGCAGATAAATACTCAGTCTAATATTTTCAATGGTATGAGAAGCCTAGACATTAATTTTTAGGATAGAATATATATCCTGGTATATTATAAAAAATAAGGAACAGAACACAGTCCGGTTGTTGTGAAACTGCACTGATCGGTACCGGATTGGACTGGAATTTCTCCAGAAGGTTCCTTACACTATGAGCACGCCACCTAACCCCTTGAGGTGTCCCTTGAGCTGTCCCACATGATGTCATAATTATTATTTTATGAAAAAGCTAAATCCAAGATTAAATGTGGGCCTTTAGATCAAATAGTAACCAAATCAATCTTGGCCATTCATTTTTCTTCGATTTTGGCTACAAATACCCCCTCATTCTGCAGCAAACCGTAGCTTCATGGACCCTTGGGGAAACTCTTGCAAAATGGAAACTCAAGCCAAGACAAAGAAGATTCAAGGTTCCAAAGTTCAAGCAAGCTAGAGATTAAAGGTAAGCAATCTCTCCTAGCTTATTTTCCTTTGATTTGGGAGCTTGAACTTAGGGTTTTGATGGGAGAAAAGTTGAGTTTTCTCTAAGGGGTGGTGCTGCCCAAACACCTTAAAGTAAAGGGGAAAGAATAAATTAAAGTTAGAAACACATGATTGAAGCTTAAACAAGCTAGTTAAGTGGTTGGTTGTTGAATCAAATTGATATTCTTGACTTTGCCATGGTGTGCCCTGTTCATTCTGCACTGTTCATGAGGGAAGGAAATTGAATTTCAATGATTTAATGCTTCCATTGAGTTTGTATGATGATTTTGTGTAGGATTGGAGAGGTTTTAAACCTTGGAAACATTAAAATCTCAAGGTTGTAGTCTTTGAGATTCCTTACAGTTACTGTTCACTCGCATGAACAGTGATTAGAATTTCATGATTTTGATGGTTCCAATGGTTTTAAAATGAAAAGTTGTGTTGGGTAAAGTGGAGAAACAAGTATGGGAAGCATTAGAATCAAAATGAGAATTTTTGAAAGAATTGTATGCTTATGTTCAGTTCTGTACAGCAGGCCATGAAGGAGCTGGAATTTCATGATTCTAAGCTCATAAATGGATTTAAAAGATGAAATTGTGTAGGGTATAGTCAAGACATTAATTGGTTCAAGATCCAAGTGGATTAGTGAAAATTAGAGAAAGTTATGACAATAAAGAGTGTAACAAAGTTAGTCTTGAACATGGTTGGAGTTCATGAGTCCTAATGAGTTATGTGATGAATATGAATGTGTTTAGGACCATGAAACATCCAAGAAGATTTTGGGAAGTGATGGACATAAAGGCTTCATGGTTGGAAAGCTAGGGAGCAAGGGCTAAAGGTCAAGAGAAAAGCTAAAGTGCAAGGTAGTGAACTTACCTCTTTATGTGCTTGATGTGGTATGCTTATGTGTTGACATGTATATGTTATTTGAATGATGTTGTGACATGATAAATGATGTTTAATGTATTGTGAATAACATGTTTCCATGGCCATGCACTTTATGTAAAAGTATATAGCATGATCGCATGTCACTAATCAAAGAAAGTTAATGAAATTACATATCATGCATTAGCATCCATCTTGCATATTTAAGTGGTAATGTTTGCTACTGAGATTCCCTAGAATCTCACTCTCCCATAACCAACCAATTTAGGTCAAGCATGAAGAAAAGGTATGCATGGAGAAGAGCTAAAGAATGGAAGAAAGGAAGTGAAGTATTGAGATTTTAGCATATACTATAAATTGTCTATGTATGTAAATGCCATGTAAGGTGTCCATTTATGTGATGAAACTATTGTAATACTTATGGCATATGTACATGATGTATATGAATGTTAAGAAGCTTATTTGATGGCTTGAGCATGCTGAAACAATTATTGGAAATGAAAGAAAAGAAACTGAAATGGTAAAAACGTAAGTCCTGAAGCAGTTTTGTTGTGACTTCAGTTTGACCTAGCAAATAAAGGAATTAGTTCACGAAACTGTATGAGCATGTAGCACACATCCAGAGATTTAAATTCATAGGTGGAATGTTTCATTTGGATGTGTATATCAAGAGAAATGAATTTCCAAAATAAGGGACCATAATCTGTTTCCAGAGTTTTTGACCAAATGAACAGTAAACTTTAACGAATAAACTGTATCAATTGGCGAATCATTTGGTCTGGAAATTATTTTTCCCTTAAATTTTAAGATGTTATATTCATGTAGCTTTTTGAACTACTTCATTTTGAGTTTTCTAAAATTAATTATGATTTTTTGAAGTTCATTGCGTAATCTGGAATACCATATGAACAGTAACCCGAGAAAGAATAAAATTCCAGATTTGGCTAATAGACTTCCATGGTCTTGTAAGTGGTTCTAAATGCTGCTGAATGGTCCCTAATACGTATGGAAGTAAGGATGTTACATTTTGGTATCAGAGCAAGTTATGAGATGTCTAAGATTCTTCACCATGATCGGGGGTTCTCACTGCGTGAGAGTGGGACAAAGCGTTGGCTCTTACCCCGACATGGCCAACCGGCTTTGCCACCGGGAGGTTGCATTGCAGTCGAGAGACTGGTGCGTAAAACTTGTGTCTGAGGTACCTTTTGTAGTCCCAAGAAGGACTCTACAATTTTGGTATCAGAGCATAGGATTCTTACTTAAGAAATGCTCTGAATAGATTATTTATGGATTGATATGAAATTATACCCAGACCCTAACCCTAAACAGTAAGTATTTTGTTAAGTTAGGGTATGTTATGGGATGGTTAACATTGCTTAATTAAGTAAATGTTGCAGGAATATATATGAGATTCCATAAGATTAAGTCAGAGGCTTCAGTTAATAAGGAAGACTCCATACCAATAGTGATATATGAAGATGATATATATCCACATCCCTTAGACAATGAAGAGAGTCCAGATGAGAGTTTAGGGGATCAGTCAGGAAAATCTATAGTAGAATGTCCCATAGACGTTTCTGTAGACTTAAACCTGCAGTCTGGAGGTGATGTAGAGATTCATCCTAAAGCCTAATATGGATCAGTTGATGTTGAGTCTAGTGACTCTATACGGTATAAGTTTGTTGGAATGCCCTCTAACCCTGATATAAGCTTTATCCCTCTTATGAGATGATAGATTACGGCTGAGGAAGCTGAGTATTGGTATTGGATTATGGGTAGACCATATATTATTCCTCCTCTACCAGAGTTTGAGGATAGATTTAAGATAATTAAGATACAACAGTCCCCTAATTCAGACATCCAGTCAGAGCCTATGATAGTTCTTATCCATTCCTAAAGTCCAAGAATATGTGACTTTATAGAGAAAGATCAGTGGGATGTTCCTAGTCCTAGTCAACCCCAGCCTTCTTCATTAAAGGCAGATAGTGTTGACCATATTGGTCTGATGAAAGTTGTGGAAAGTGAATTACTCAGTCTAGGTCAAGGGATGGACAGAAGTAGAGATTAAGAACAGTTAGTTATCTGCAGTTCCTCAATGCTGTAGCAGGAATGATAAACAGACATCCAGTAGAGGGAATTAACCTAATATCCTTTAGAGGACTGGTATGAGATAATAGTAAGTCAAGTGTCATGAGACTAAAGATGCCAACCTCACTGAAGTCTATCAGTTAGAGATTTAGTATAGAGTATAGGCAAGTTAAACAGTACGAAGCAGTAAGATACAGAATATCAGTTTAAGAAGAGGTTCAATAGTAGTTCCTCCGTATGATCATCAGGAGTTGATCTACAGTACAAAAGACTTTGTTCAGCTAGTCTTTACAGAAAAGAATAATGAGAAGTTAGAATGAGACTTGCCTAAGAATGATTTAATACACAGCCTAAGGTTAAAGACGTGATGGTTAATCGATAGAAAGTTAATGTTCCCAAGGCAAAGGGATTCTATCACGAAGAGATAGTAATCTAACGCTCTGACCTAGAGAACATAAATAGTAATATTAAGTGATGAATGAGATCCAAGTGACCTGAATTGGTCAGGATCTAGAGGCAGACTAGAAAAGAATCACAATCTAGTCCAGAGTAGACTGAGATTGATAGACAGAAAGAGTTAAGAGATACAGAGAGGCACAAAAGTTACTCCATATGAGATGGAGAATTATCCGCTCACTTGAGAAGTTTTTCTCAAAAAGTTTAAAAGAAGCATTCCTCTCAATTAGAGAAAGGTGAGCATGAAGTTAAGGGTTAGAGATAAGGAAAGAGAACTCTTTTGATTGATACTTAATCGAATTCATTCATATGAACCTTGAGGCTTAATAAGAGATATTTTCTCGCCTGTTAGTAATCCAGGAGGATAAGAGAAACATAAAAGTACAAATGGCATAAAGATAGGAGCCAAACCTTCCTCAGTTAGCTGAAAGAGAATAGCTGACTCAGTTATGGATTGTTGTGAGGCCAAGGACACATAAATCCTTCAGGCTAGAGACATAGAAATCTTACAGGCAATAAGGGATGATATGATAGAATAAATATGGCCTAGTAAGGTAGCCATAGATTCAAAGATGAAGTGACTCCCCTATTCCTTATGTAAGAAAGAGTAAAGAAGGGTTGAGCCTATACCCTAGTAAGAGGGTGATATAGCAGCCTAAGTGAAACAAGTAAATGACTCAGGTACCTGAATAAATGATCAGGACCTAGTGATTAAGGTGATAAGGGATGGTTTAGCAGATATATGTAATAATGATATTGCTTATGTTGTTATAAGTTATAATAAGAATTTGCATATCATTGCAGTTGTCATGTGATGACACACATACTAGAGAGTGCTTAACTGATTGCATCTATTTGCATATTATGCATGTTGAGTATACTATGATAAATGAATACTCCCCTTATACAGTACATACTGGGTAGAGTATACCAGATGAGAAAGTTATGTTGCCCCCATGCCCTATGACATGCAACTAAATAATTCAACTTAGCAAGAATGAAGCAATAGTAAAATGCTAAACTAGAAAGTTAGCTACTCGATTCTCAGAAGATAGAAAGAGAATTTATGATCAGACTATGATAGTCAATGGGATAGAGAATGAGATTAAAGATGAAGATTAGTAGTGAGCCTATAGATAAATGATTATGATACTTAGGACATATCCCTTTAGTAGGGATAAGATAGATGAAAGGAAATGAGACGCAGTTATGAAAGATGATATGGCTCTAAGAAAGAGCAGTATTTAAGTAATATAAGTTAATGTTTTTGCAATAGAGCTAGATTGCTCTTGCAATAGAGTAAAATACCTCTGATGAGATAAATAGATGATGATAGATATGTGCATGGTAAAGCCTATGTAGCTCTCTGCAGTAATGGATCTAGTAAGTTATAAAGATGAGAATGGTATATGAAGTTCTTAAGTGATAGAGGAAATGAGTCAAGTCTTAATAGATAATATTGGCTTCTGTGATCATTTTTGGGGAATTATCTGTGGAGTTAACAACTATGTGGAAGTGACTAACCTTATAACTTTGTCCGTTGGTTTAGGTCTTCCAAAGATGAGAATACAGTACAACAAAATCCAGTAGATTCCAGAGGATTGTAGTTAGATCCTAGTATGGCTCACAGGATCACAATAGATCCTGAAAGGCTTACGATTGATCGCAGTAGATCCCGAGGGTCACAGTAGACCAAGCCTAGAGCAAGAAAGTAATGAGCCATAAGTACAGTATTTCTTTGGAAGGACAAATACCAAAGAAAAGTTAAGGTATAGAAGCTTCACAAGTTGATTAACTCATAACAGAGAGAGTACCCATGATGCTAGTTTCATATAGCCTTATTACTATCAGGGACTGAACTCAGAATTACCTTACACGTGTCAGGAACTAAGTGATCAAAGTTAAAGCTGTTAATGCTGAGTCCCAAGGATTTATGGGAGTATTACGAAAGATATAAGAAGAGATCCTTATGATAAGATTACAGAAAATAAGAGACAAGTAAATCCTCCAGATGAGGATAAAGAGATTAGAAGGCCAGATAGACCCAAAAGAGATAGTATAAGATGGGTCTAAGATAATAAAGTACCAGGGTTGAAGTCTGTAAGCACCAGTGCTTTAGATTTTTATCTGCACATTTTAGTTAAGCGTGCTCAGGTAAGGGTAATTCAATGATGGGTGACCCCCTAGGAAGTGATGGAAAAGTGTGTAAATGCCATTGAAATTGGCATATTTGCACAGTGCTATGTAAGATGATAGAAAGAGCTATGAAAAGCTAAAAAGGGTTATGAATAATAAGAGACTAGAACCCTTACGTTAAATCCAAATGAAATGGATTTGAAAGATAGACTATGATATAGCCAGATGTGGCTAGATATGTCATGTTATGATATAAAAGATACAAAATGAGATATGTTATGAGAAATGTGTATTGAGAAATGCAATACGAAGTGGCATAATAGCTAGCCTTGTAAACAGATAGAGAGGCTCCCTGCTAAAAGGGGTAAGACATTTGAATGATACGTTACGTATGAAAGAGCAAATGAGAGCTTTCACTCCTTGCATAAAGTGCCAGGCATTATGTTATGTTATGTTATGTTTGTAAAATATGCTAAAGCTCTGAATGTTAGAGCAGTTCAAGCTTTATATGATAAAGCTGTGCAAGTTCCGAGTGTTAGAGCTGTGCATATTAAGAGAAGGAATGCTTGAGCTCCGATGTTAGAGCTTTGTATTCGTGAGCAGGTATGTAGTCCTACAGCATGTTGTCCATGCATTATGCATGTTAGAGTATGTGCTCCTATATGCTCCTATATGCTCCTACGTGCTCCTATTTAGCAGTAGAGCAATGAAAGAAAGAATAATGATATAAGTCCTCTCTGTGTATTATGATGAGTTTTTAAAGATGATAAGAATGTATGATGATATGAGAATGAGAGTTAAAGTTTGTGGATATTCAGAGAATTCCGCTAGATACTCAAATGAGCAATAAGTGATTGCACTAAGAAATATGATGAAGAGTTGGTAGAAGCTCCAGAATATAGCAGTATTTGAGGAAGTTTGACATGAAAGTAATGGACATTACTCACAAGTCTAGCATAGTGAAAAGTCCATATACAGATAGATGCGTAGCAAGAGAGTAATAGAATGAACTGGAGTTCAACTCTGAGTGAGTTGATTCATGACAAAAGGATGATCACAGTAAGATATGAAGAATTGCGGATATAAAAAGAACTCCGTTAATATGTCACGATAAAAGATAAGAGGTAAATACCCCAATCCTTGACTGAGGTGTTGATTAAATTTCGAGGACGAAATTTATTTTAAGGGTGGTAGAAATGTCATATCCTAATTTTTCCCTATCTGTATAGTACTGATAGTGGAAAGAGGTTTAGAAAGGATTATGACGAAGATAAGAAGGAATGATAAAGGTTATATGAGTCCTCAAGAAGGAGAAGGACTAAAAGGCAAAGTAGAAAATGTTAAAGGCCAAAAGTTAAAGTAGAAACAAGATTTGGGCCCAGAGTGGTAATTTCCAAAAGTTTAGGGACCAAAATGTAATTAAGTAAAAAGTCAAGGTCCCAGATGTAATTATGGAAAATTTGAGCCAAAACAGGCCAAAAATGCCCGGAATCAGATCATACTCAAATTTTACCAGTAGATAGACATAATTATTCCGGTCAGTTTAACGCAACACAGAATTTTGATTTGAGGTCCCGATTAATTGATATAAATTCCTGAAGTCAACAGGAATTATTGCAGTATTTTTCATATCTCAGAATCAGATGAAACTTTACTGTAAATTCTTATATTTAATATATGAATTTATCAAACTGACAAAGTCAGAAAAGGAATCCTGTAGAATTCTTACCGGATTTTATGGTAAAATAGAATACCCGATAAATAAGATCGGGAGAGGTGTCTTGGGATTGTGCTATAAAGGGCATAAAGGCAATGAGCCTAAACCAAGGCCCAAATGGCGCCATAGTAGGCCCAATATGATGACTAGATAGTTAAGTGGGCCAGAGTACATAGCAGTTCAGGATAAGTGCGAAATTACGAAAATACCCCTGGATGCCCATACTGTACCAGTGATGGATGGAGGTCATTTTGGTGATTCTGGACAGGCCAAAAACGTGGGAAATAGTATAAATATGATTATATAGAGTTAATATATGCCCTAAGGCAGTACAAGAAGGGGTGAAATGACAATTATGCCCTTAGGGTTAGTGCAGTGCAGAAATGACACCAAGGGTATTTTGGTCATTTCTCAAGGGATGGATGGAAGATAAATACTCAGTCTAATATTTTCAATGGTATGAGAAGCCTAGACATTAATTTTTAGGATAGAATACATATCCTAGTATATTATAAAAAATTAGGAACAGAACACAGTCCGGTTGTTGTGAAACTGCACTGATCGGTACAGGATTGGACTGGAATTTCTCCAGAAGGTTCCTTACACTATGAGCACGCCACCTAACCTCTTTAGGTGTCCCTTGAGCTGTCCCACATGATGTCATAATTATTATTTTATGAAAAAGTTAAATCCAAGATTAAATGTGGACCTTTAGATCAAATAGTAACCAAATCAATCTTGACCATTCATTTTTCTTCGATTTTGGCTACAAATACCCCCTCATTCTGCAGCAAACCATAGCTTCATGGACCCTTGGGGAAACTCTTGCAAAATGGAAACTCAAGCCAAAACAAAGAAGATTCAAGGTTCCAAAGTTCAAGCAAGCTAGAGATTAAAGGTAAGCAATCTCTCCTAGCTTATTTTCCTTTGATTTGGGAGCTTGAACTTAGGGTTTTGATGGGAGAAAAGTTGAGTTTTCTCTAAGGGGTGGTGCTGCCCAAAGACCTTAAAGGAAAGGGGAAAGAATAAATTAAAGTTAGAAACACATGATTGAAGCTTAAACAAGCTAGTTAAGTGGTTGGTTGTTGAATCAAATTGATATTCTTAACTTTGCCATGGTGTGCCCTGTTCATTCTGCACTGTTCATGAGGGAAGGAAATTGAATTTCAATGATTTAATGCTTCCATTGAGTTTGTATGATGATTTTGTGTAGGATTGGAGAGATTTTGAACCTTGGAAACATTAAAATCTCAAGGTTGTAGTCTTTGAGATTCCTTACGGTTACTGTTCACTCGCATGAACAGTGATTGGAATTTCATGATTTTGATGGTTCCAATGGTTTTAAAATGAAAAGTTGTGTGGGGTAAAGTGGAGAAACAAGTATAGGAAGCATTAGAATCAAAATGAGAATTTTTGAAAGAATTGTATGCTTACAGAAGGCCATGAAGGAGCTGGAATTTCATGATTCTAAGCTCATAAATGGATTCAAAAGATGAAATTGTGTAGGGTAAAGTCAAGACATTAATTGGTTCAAGAGCCAAGTGGATTAGTGAAAATTAGAGAAAGTTATGACAATAAAGAGTGTAACAAAGTTAGTCTTGAACATAGTTGGAGTTCATGAGTCCTAATGAGTTATGTGATGAATATGAATGTGTTTAGGACCATGAAACATCCAAGAAGATGTTGGGAAGTGATGGACATAAAGGCTTCATGGTTGGAAAGCTAGGGAGCAAGGGCTAAAGGTCAAGAGAAAAGCTAAAGTGCAAGGTAGTGAACTTACCTCTTTATGTGCTTGATGTGGTATGCTTATGTGTTGACATGTATATGTTATTTGAATGATGTTGTGACATGATAAATGATGTTTAATGTATTGTGAATAACATGTTTCCATGGCCATGCACTTTATGTAAAAGTATATAGCATGATCGCATGTCACTAATCAAAGAAAGTTAATGAAATTACATATCATGCATTAGCATCCATCTTGCATATTTAAGTGGTAATGTTTGCTACTGAGATTCCCTAGAATCTCACTCTCCCATAACCAACCAATTTAGGTCAAGCATGAAGAAAAGGTATGCATGGAGAAGAGCTAAAGAATGGAAGAAAGGAAGTGAAGTATTGAGATTTTAGCATATACTATAAATTGTCTATGTATGTAAATGCCATGTAAGGTGTCCATTTATGTGATGAAACTATTGTAATACTTATGGCATATGTACATGATGTATATGAATGTTAAGAAGCTTATTTGATGGCTTGAGCATGCTGAAACAATTATTGGAAATGAAAGAAAAGAAACTGAAATGGTAAAAATGTAGGTCCTGAAGCAGTTTTGTTGTGACTTCAGTTTGACCTAGCAAATAAAGGAATTAGTTCACGAAATTGTATGAGCATGTAGCACACATCCAAAGATTTAAATTCATAGGTGGAACGTTTCATTTGGATGTGTATATCAAGAGAAATGAATTTCCAAAGTAAGGGACCAGAATCTGTTTCCAGAGTTTTTGACCAAATGAATAGTAAACTTCAACGAATAAACTATATCAATTGGCGAATCATTTGGTATGGAAATTATTTTTCCCTTAAATTTTAAGATGTTATATTCATGTAGCTTTTTGAACCACTTTATTTTGAGTTTTCTAGAATTAATTATGATGTTTTGAAGTTCATTGAGTAATCTGGAATACTATATGAACAGTAACCCGAGAAAGAATAAAATTCCAGATTTGGCTAATGGACTTCCATGGTCTTGTAAGTGGTTCTAAATGCTGCTGAATGGTCCCTAATACGGTTGGAAGTAAGGATGTTACACATGAGGTGTCCTGGATGATGTCATTAGTGGTGAGTCATCAAGGAGGGTGATGTCATCATGATGATGCAGGCAAAGCTTCTTGAGGAAGCAAGCATTCTAAGCCATTCATCGCGAATCAATCTAGACTATTCATTCCACCTCCTCTCACCTATAAATAGGCCACTCCCCTCCCATTTCAAGGCACACCATGGATCTAGCAAGAAAAGGAAGAGAAAGAAGAGAGAAAGAGAGAAAGGAAAGAAAGGAAGGAGTTCTGGTGGAGCCAGGAGCAGTCTAAGGAGCTGAGGGACTGGGCAAAGCTTAGGAATGAGGTAAGAAAGTTATCTACTCCCTGCTCTAATAAAGTAGAGGATTGCTCTTAGTGGTTAGAATAGAGAAATATCTCTATCAATAAAGTTAGCTATAGTTAGAAAGAAAGTTAGAGGAATGTCAGAGTAAGGATATTACCCCTAGTTGAGCATGAGGTAAGAAGAGCTATACTGGATAATAATAAAGATATTATTATGGTATGTATAGGCTCTGACTTATGAAAAGAAGGAACCTTAGATATAAGGCTAAGAGCTAGAAGAAAAGGCTACATGCCATGTGGTAGACTTACCTACTTGTATGCTTATACTGCTTGGATATTTTATGTGATGTTTTCTTACCTTGATGATGTGAGGCATGTATGATTAAGTAATGCTCTGTTTCTTTTTATACTATGGGCATATGTTATAATTAAGTAACATGGAAGCATGTATGCTATCATGATGCAAGCATGATCATTAAGTACACACATAGTAACATCAAGCATATAGTTGCATACATTGTATGGTTACCATTTGCTACTGAGATTTACTCAAAAATCTCATCCCCTTCCATGTAATCCCAATCCCACAGGTATGTTTAAAGAGGACCGAAGAATCATAGAGAGGAGCTAGGGATTGGATAGTGCAGAGGTTATGCAAAGATGGGACCAAAGTGTTAGAATCAGGGAAAAACGTATGATGAACAGTAAACTTCAGACATTGACTGATGTGGACCTGGTCAAGGCGTGGTCAACGAGTTATTTTTCCCTGAAATAGAATTACGTTAGCTTCACGTGGCAGTTTGAACCACTTCATTTCAATTTTTCTAGAATTACTTATGATTTTATGAAGTCAGGTCACTCTGCTGGAATTTACATAGTGAACAATGTTCGCTAGGAGTAAAATTTCAGATTGTATGATTTGACTTCAATGGCCCTATAAGTGGTTCGAAATGCTACTGAATGGTCCCTAAAATGTAAGAAAAGGAGGATGTTTCATTTTGGTATTAAAGCAAGTTATGAGATGGCTAAGATTCTTCACCATGATCAGGGGTTCTCACTACGTGAGAGTGGGACGAAGCGTTGGCTCTTACCCAACATGGCTAACTGGCTTTACCACTGGGAGGTTGCATTGCAGTCGATAGGCTGGTGCGTAAAATTTATGTCTGAGGTACCTTATGTAGTCACAAGAAGGACTCTGCATTTTGGTATCAGAGCAGAGGATTCTGGCTCAGACCAGAAGGTTCTGGTACAAAATAAAGAGGGTTCAAGTACAGAACAAAGGGTTATGGCACAGAGCATAAGATTCTAGCACAGAACATAAGGTTTTGGCTCAGTGATGCTCTGGAGTAGTAAGAGATTTGAACTAAGAGGTTGTCCCCCTAGAAGAAGATACAGGGATAGTGTTCACTACTTAGAGATAGTGACACCCAGATAGATAGAACGATACCCCATACCTTACAGTGGTATAGGGTAATCTTCAAGGAACTGGCTAGTCTTAGTCAGCCATTACAGCCAAGGACTTGTGTTTCCTAACATGATGTGGCTAGACTAAGCAGGATAACATCTGGGGAGCAGTTTCCTCTATGGATAAAGACAGAAGCTGACTAGTCCCAGGTTAAGGGAAGCTACCAGATGTTACAGTGATGATGATAGTAAAGGTACCAACCTGGTTGGAGTTAATCAACTAGAGGATTGGTTCAACGAATAATCAAGCCAGATAGTATAAAGTAATGAGGTATGAAAGATTAAGATGATGTTTAGAAGTAGATCCTTTATGTGAGTAGATCTACAGTATGAAAGAATTTGTACAACTAGTGTTTCCTGAACAAAATAATTAATAGTTAGAAATGAGATGATTGATAGATAGAGAGAGCTGATGTTCCCAAGATAGAGAAACCACAGTCTAGTCTAGAGCAGACTAAGACTGGTAGAGAGAAAGTTAGCCACAATCTCAAACATAAAGAGACTCCCCAATTTAAGAAAAAGTAAGAAGGGTTAAGTCTATACCCTAGTAAGAGGGTAATGTGGCAACCTAAGTTAAATGAGTGGATATTTCAGATTCCTAAATGAATGTTTGGAATCTAGCAGATAATGGGTTAGAGGAAAGAATGTTTTAAAGTTTATTTAGTTGATTGTTCAATTGCAGTATACGTATAATGGATGGTTGAGCAAATTTATGTGATGATGATATGGCTTATGTTGCCATAAGTTATGAGGAATAGTTGCATCTCCTTGCAGTTGTCACATGAGGACATGCAAGTTAGAGTATGCTATGAATACTCCCCTCATATAGTACATGTAGGGTAGAGTTTATTATGAAATGAGAAAGTTATGTTGCTCCCATACCATACGACATGCAATAAGAATGTACCCAGAATGAGAGACAATCTCAGTAAGTGAGACAATTGTTATAGTATGATTAGGGTTACTCAGATATTTTTACAAACTTATGAATACAGTACTTAAGGCCATTTCTTATGTTAGGATTATAGCAAGTACCAAGAAGGTGGTAGCGTTATAACTCTATCAAAAGAAATGGTATACATAAAGAGTAAGAGATAACAGTAAAGAGATTGTTTTCATATCACTCTTCAGATAAGAGTTGGATATAAAACAGATAGCTCTCAGATAGAGCTAGATTAAGATGAGTTTAGATAACTTGTCATATAAGAGTTAGATCTGATATAGATTGCTCACAGTAAGAGCATAGTTCAAATAGCTCGCAGTTAGAGCACAGATGGAAATGAGAAGTTATGATGAGGCCATAACAATAAAATGCAATGGCAGGTGGTTAGACCATAATTGGTAAGCCACAATAGAGTAAGAAAGATGAGAAGGAACTCCTGAGTAAGAGGGAAATAAGTAAAGTCTGGATAAATATATGGGCTACTAAATGCATTTTAAAATTTTTATTAAGTTATCAACAAGTAGAAGCAGTTAACCTTATAACTTAGTCTGTTGGATGAGATCTTTCAGAGATGATACAGTACAATAGAATTACAGAGGATTCTGGAGGATCGCAGTTAGATCCTAGGATGGCTCAAGGGTCACAGTTATATCCTAATAGCTTCAGAGTCGCAGTTAGATCCTGAAGAGGCTTACAGTTGATCACAGTTAGATCCCGAGGTCACAGTTAGACCTGGCCTAAGGAAAGTAAGGAGCCACGAAGAAATGAGAATAATACAGTATCTCTCTGGAAAGATGAGTACCAAAGATGAAGTTAAGGGAAGGAGCTTCACGAGTTGATTAACTTATCAAGAAAACTTATTTATAGCCTATATTATATACAGACTGAACTTAGTTTTCCTTAAACAAAGATAGAGTCCAAGTTCAAGTCTGAGTGCTTATATTCAAAAAGTTTTATAGAAGTATGCCTGAGGAATAGAGAAGAGAACCCCATATGTTTTGAGAATAGAAAAGTATGAGTAGATAGATCCTTCAGATAAGGATCAAGAGATGAAGAGGCTAGTAAAGACCCAAAGAAGAGGGTCTAAGATAAACTAAAGATAGAATGCAGTTATATGAAAAAAGTGTAAATGCCACAAAAGTTTGGCAGAGATACACAAAGTTATGAAAGATATTAAGAGAAATTAAGAAGAGCTAAATAGTTAAGAAAATGTTATGAAATGAAAGGGACATTCTCCTCAAAAGAAATTATTCATTAAGGAATGAATAGAGGTTTTGACCCTCAAATTTTGAGAACGAAATTTATTTTAAGGGGAGGAGAAATGTCATATCCCAATTTTTAGACTTAAAAGCCCAGTATATAGCCTGAAAAGGGGATGCTACTAGACCCTATTGAATAGAGGTCTCAATAAATAGAGAAAATTATGCTGATCAATTTGATGCAACACAGAGTTTTGATATGAGGTCCCAAAAAATTTATATTAATTTCTGAAGAGAATGAAAATTAATACAGTATTCTCTAGACTTGAGAATCAGATGAAATATGGCAGTAAATTCCTATAATTAATATAAGAATTTCTGAAACTGACAGAGCCCAAAAAGGAGTTCTATAGAATTTACTACATAATTTACAATGGATTAAAATACCCGATAAATAGGTTTCGGGGGAATTTCTCGGGAATTGAGCCCATGAAGATAGGGGATAATATAGAGGGTCCAGAATGGCACCTTATAGGTCCAATGATATTTTTAGATAAGTATGTGGGCCAGGGCTAATAAAGACCGAGAAAATTGAAGAATTACGAAAATGCCACTGAAGGTATGCCACTGTGTTGTGTCATTGAGTCAGAGTCAGACGAATGGCGTTATGATCATTTAACTAAGGTTAGACAGTCAATAAAGGGTATCTGGATAGCTGACCAGGGTCAAGAGATACTATGGTAAGGTATAGAATCGTATATGTACTAAAGAGTAACTAAGGGCATTTTGGTAATTTACTAAGGAGGTTTATTGGGAACCGAGCCATCAGAGTGCTTGGGCTTGGTTAGAAACCCAAGATGACAATCCAAGGCCCAAAAACGTAACCCAAGAGTAATGTGGGGCCAAGAGGCATTAAAATATTGTTTTAGTATTTTTTCAATAAAGTAAAGTGACCCGGTCCAAGATAGAACTGGGTAAAGTGATCTGGAATCATGAGAGGACATAAATGGGGCCCACAAGGTGCAACATGGCATGATTACAATTAAAGAAGAAAAGCAAAGGACACATGGCATGATTAGAGAAAAAGGAGAAAAAGCAAGAGGACACGTGGCACGATCTGGGCCATCCATTCAGGGAAAAGACTCTGGAACTCTCTGGAAAGGCTGAGTCAGCTGGTGAGGTGTCCCAAGGGCCCCACCATTGTGCCACATATACCCCTGAGGTGTCCTGGATAATGTCACTAGTGGTGAGTCATCAAGGAGGGTAATGTCATCATGATGATGCAGGCAAAGCTTCTTGAGGAAGCAAGCAATCTGAGCCATTCATCGCGAATCAATCTAGACTATTCATTCCACCTCCTCTCACCTATAAATAGGCCACTCCCCTCCCATTTCAAGTCACACCACGGATCTAGCAAGAAAAGGAAGAGAAAGAAGAGAGAAAGAGAGAAAGGAAAGAAAGGAAGGAGTTCTTTTGGAGCCAGGAGCAGTCTAAGGAGCTGAGGGACTGGGCAAAGTTTAGGAATGAGGTAAGAAAGTTATCTATTCCCTGCTCTAATAAAGTAGAGGATTTCTGTTAGTGGTTAGAATAGAGAAATATGTCTATTAATAAAGTTAGCTATAGCTAGAAAGAAAGTTAGAGGAATGTCAAAGTAAGGATATTAACCCTAGTTGAGCATGAGGTAAGTAGAGCTATACTAGATAATAATAAAGATATTATTATGCTATGTATAGGCTCTGACTTATGAAAAGAAGGAACCTTAGATACAAGGCTAAGAGCTGGAAGGAAAGGCTACACGCCAGGTGCTAGACTTACCTACTTGTATGCTTATAGTGCTTGGATGTTTTATGTGATGTTTTCCTACCTTGATGATGTGAGGCATGTATGATTAAGTAATGCTCTGTTTCTTTTTATACTATAGGCATATGTTATAATTAAGTAACATGGAAGCATGTATGTTATCATGATGCAAGCATGATCATTAAGTACACACATAGTAACATCAAGTATATAGTTGCATACATTGTATGGTTACCATTTGCTGCTGAGATTTCCCCAGAAAACTCATCCCCTTCCATGTAATCCCAATCCCACAGGTATGTTTAAAGAGGACCAAAGAAACATAGAGAGGAGCTAGGGATTGGATAGTGCAGAGGTTATGCAAAGATGGGACCAAAGTGCTGGAATCAGGGAAAAATGTAGGATGAATAGTAAACTCTGGACGTTTACTGACGTGGACCTGGTCAAGACGTGGTCAATAATTTATTTTTTCCTAAAAGAGGATTATGTTAGCTTCACGTAGCAGTTTGAACCACTTCATTTTGATTTTTCTAGAATTAGTTATGATTTTTCGAAGTCAGTTCACTCCGCTGGAATTTACACAGTGAACAGTGTTCGCTAGGAGTAAAATTTTAGATTGTATGATTTGACTTCAATGGCCCTAGAAGTGGTTCTAAATGCTACTGAATGGTCCCTAAAATGTAAGAAAAGGAGGATGTTTCAATTTCTAGTCTATCAATTTGTTCTGCACTATGTTATTCCTGTTCTTGATAAAGAGATATAGTACGGGAAACATATACTCTATTAAGACATTCAATCTCAATGAATGTAAAATCGCTCGATTCTGTTTTAGTAATTTTTCTATCTTCATTTTCACCTATAAAAATGTATCATTTGGACTGTTTAAAGTACCTTATAAAGATACACTTCTTTCTTCTAGGACCCAACTTTCCATACTAATGGGAATTATCATGGATATATGCGACTGACCCCTATAGTCTAAGGATGATTAGATCAATCTTGAGTATCGTCTATGACTCTTAGGGCGTGAAAGCGACTGATTTTAAGGGCATATGATTAAGCATGAAGGTTGCTATCAACAAAGCGTCATGACCTCGATTAGACAAAGGTTGGTAAGTTTGCTTGAGCAATCGTACACCTAACCGTGCATGCCTGAAAGTGTTATGTTTCTTCTTTCAGCAACTCTACTCTGCTATAGAGTGCTAGGCATAGTTAGTTGCTTAATTTTCCCTTTTTCTTCAAGGAGCTGTTTGAATTGATTATATAAATATTCACAACCACGATCAGTGTGTAATGCTATGATCTTATTATCCATTTGATCCTCTCACTCATTAATGTATCATCTAAAACACTCAAGGGCCTTAGACTTATGTGAGATCAAATAGACATGACCATATCATGAAAAATCATTAATAAAGGTAACAAGTACAAAGTTATGTGCCTTACCCTCAGACTCATTGGACCTCAAATGTCAAAATAGATTAATTGTAATGCACTCTCAGCTCTTATTCCCTAACAAACATGCTCTCTTGTTGCCTTGCCGACTAGAAAGTTTTCAAATAAGGACATTTCCATATTTATAATAGAACCCAACAATCCTTTTTTTTTTCAGTTTAATCATGCTATTTTAATTCATATGTCCTAGTCTAGCGTGCTAGGCATTCATATAAATAATATTGGCAGAAATAGCAATGCATTCATTAACACTATAATTGCCAACAATATCCAAAGTAAAGAACTTCTTGAATAGGAAATTTGAACTATAAGAGACAAAGTTGATAAGAATATTTACAATTTTATCAAGAAGTTCACTTCAAACCTAAACTCTGAAAAACATAACACAGAGACCGAGTTTCATTAGATGTTTAGGAGCATGAAGCACATCATGGAGTATCAAGCTCTTTTCACCACGTAAAGTGAATTTTCAGGTGTCAATACCTTTAACCTTGATTTTTGCATTGTTCCCTACATAAAGCCACTTGCTTTGATAAGTCAACTGACGGTACTTCATGAAAGATTATCTATCCTTGGTTATGTGGTCTGTAGAGCCTGAACTAATAACCTAAGAAGAAGAAATCATTTTCGTTAGGAAAACAATACTAGAAACATATGAGGCATGCAAATTCACATAATTCACTAATACCTTCTCATTTTCATCCGATTTAGAATAGTTACATGCGAAATGGCTAATCTTTTGAAAGGCATAGCACTTGACCTTCTTCAGGTCCAATTTATGCTTTTTATCTTTCTGCCCTTTCTTCTTGAATTTTCTTACCCTTTCAAAATTTAGGACCACACTTCTTCCCTTTCTTTTGAAACTTCTTACCATCCTTGAAATAGCTTTGAATGGGAAGTGCTAGCATCCTCAGTCAATATAGGTTTCTCCAAAGGTTATGTGTAACATCCTGAAATTTCCTTAGCCCTAAAACCCTAAGTTTTTAACTAAGGAAATGATCAGAGAAATGTAAATGGTATTATCGACTGAATAAGGATTAAATCGTAAAATTAGAAAGTATTATGGCCAAAAGTATAAAGTAGACAAAGCTTCAGGGACTAAACTGTAAATATGTAAAAGTTCAAAGGACCTAAATGTAAATTGTGAAAAGTTACAAAAACTGTACTTTCAACCCAAAATAGCCCAGTCTAGATTTAAGATATGAAAATACCGGGAGATAAAAGCACAAAATTTTGGGTTGAATGAGAGACGTTAGAATTTTGATTTGAGGCTCCGATTAATTGATAAAATTTATGTAAATCTAGGAAAATTACCTAGAATTGTTAGGAGACCGACTAGACTTCAGAATTGTGAGATTATGATAGAAGATACTTTTTCAATTATGGGAGATTTTAAAAAAGACCACACTCCCAAAAGAGGTCTTGATAATCTTAAGTAGAATTTTAAAGGAATTTTAATAGCTTGTCTACTGGCTCTACAAATTAGGATTTTATACGTTGAGGGATCATATCTAAACCGAAAACCATGAAATTTTACCAGGAGGCTTAGAATGAATTTAGATGGATTATTACGGGCTAAGTCAAAGTCCAATGGCCAGTATGAGTCTAAACGAAAATAGGGGCAAAATTATAAGTTTTAGGCCGAAAATGGCAGTTCTGAAAAATATTTAGAAAAATCCCAATAAATTCCATAAAATGGCAAATGAGGTTCTAAGACATTTTTATAAAGAGAAAATGACAAAAATACCCCTATATGAATTTTTATCATATTATGGTTGCTTTTAAGGTATCTAGCAAAATTAAGTTTTCATACTATAAAAAGACCTTAGAAAAATATAAGAAAATAGGAATAATATTTGAAGGCTCAATGATGATTTTAGACAAGATAGACAAGGTCATAGAGTATTCTAGAAAATATTGTTCCATTAAATAATTTATTTTTCCCAAAAATCACCCGAATCGGTACTGGTTAATTATGGAAAATTGGAGAAAACTCAAGAAGTTCCAAGAAAAACCATGAAGCTTCAGGAACCCATGAGTTATGCCAAATGAAGGGAGGAAGGTAAAAGAAGAGGACAAGTCAAAAGTTGTCATGATTACAATTAAAAAGAGATTAAATCCCAGCCGTTGAATCAAACTTTTAAGAATTTAATCGCAGCCCTTGATTCCCTTCAATTTGTTTTATAAATACCCCCTCCCAAGACCTCCATTTCGTGCAACCCTCTCTACCTAGGGGAAACTCTTGACAATTCAAAACTCAAGCCATGATCAAAGCTTTTGACCTCTCAAAATTTAATGATCCTAAGGTAAGCATACTTCCAAGCTTTTAGTGATTTGTTTGGAAGTTAAATTTATGATTTTAGGGGTTAGTAACCCTATATTTCTAAGGGGAGATTCTATCCAAATTAGGAAAAGATGAAAGTTATGATAAGAGTATTAAAGACAAGTTGAAAAGGATAAGATTTAACATGTTTGAGCTCATGAAATCAATAGTTTCTTGGAATTGTTCTTGAAATAACTTGCTGTCAAGATTTATGAACTCTATTCTATGGTTAAGATATGATTATTTTAAGGCCTCCAATGTGTTCAAAATGCAATTTTGTGTAGGGAACAGCAGGGAGACCCTAATTGGAAGCCTTAAGCATCAAAATGGAAATTTTAGACAACCCTAAGTTACAATTTTCATTTTTGTCCGTATGGACAGTATAGGAGATACAAAATTTTCAAAATTTGGATCACACCATTTATTCATGAGCCAAAATTGTGTAGGATAGGATCCCAAGAGTTAATGTTAGTGCTTGGGAGAAATAAAACCCTAATTTTATTCAAGAATGAGTAGTTAGGGTTTTCAAGTTTGAATTATGTTTGAGAAGTTGTAATGACATGAAATTGTTGTTCAATAATTAGGATTTGACATTTATGCACCTAAAGAACTTCAAGTCAACAAGGAAAGAAAAGGACCTCCGAGAGGTAGCAACAACTCTAGCTTTATCATTGTCTTGCAATTATTTATTGGTATTGTTGTTTGTGATGTTTGGTTGAGCATGATATTATGTGATGATGTGCAAGCTTGATGGGCTTGATGATGTGGTAATCTCCTTGCTAAGATGTCATGACAAATGCATGTTAGAGAATGCCAAAATATGAAAATGATTGTGTGTCTCCCATATCATATAACATGCTTTAAATAATTGTTCGATAATGTTCAGGTTGTGTTAGTTGCTATTGGGATTTCTTTCAAAATCTCACTCTTTTTCAAACTAAACCATGTTAGGTGTTGAACATTCAAGAGGTAAAGAGCCAATGGATGGTGTTTGAAGCATGCTTGGTTGTGTTAGATAAACCTATGTTATGTAAATACGGAACCAATAGTTCTTTGTGTAAGTCTGTTTGGAGGCAGTGAGTTTGTGACCATGTTTTGAATATGATATTGTATGGATTAAACTCTAAAATTTAGCATGCCTAAATTTAACATCCTAATATTTATGTGGATATAAAGTACACCCAATTTGGATAAGAAACGAATTTATGGTGATTTTTCAAAGTTAATAGTTGAATTTTGGAAAACTGCAAAAATTACCATATGGAAAGTATGTATATGTGACATTACTGGGAACATTATAGTAAATTTTGAACCTAGTTATTATGTTTTCCATAACGATATCTTAAAGAGTTTTAGTGGGACTTGGAAGCACCTTATTTGGAATTTTATAGATTTAAATATGAATTTTCAAAGTTGGGCAAAATTCTGAAAAATGCTAAATGAAAGGTACTCGAGAGGAATTTATAGAAATTCTAGATTATTGTTTCCAACTTTAATTGATCCTAAAGTGGTTACAAAGGCTAATAATGGATCATATAAGAGTATTAAAGTAAGGATACAATATTTTGATATAAGAGCAAAAGGTTCTGGCGTTGGTACAAAACAAATTTTTAGCACGGAATAGAGATTGTAGTGCAAGATAAAATTGCTCTGATTAGGAAACAGAATTTTGATACATAAATTCCTGAAGTCAAAAGGAATTATTATGGTATTTTTCATACCTCAGAATCAGATGAAACATTATAGTAAATTCCTATATTTAATATAAGAATTTATAAAACTCACAGAGTTAGAAAAGGAATCCTGTATAATTCTTACGTGATTTTACAGTGAAATAAAATACCCGGTAAATATGGTCAGGAGAGATCCATTAGGATTTGTGTCATAAAGGTAATGAGCTAATACCAAGGCTTAAACAGTGCCACCATAAGCCCAATAAGGTGACTAGACAGTTAAGTGGGCCAGAGTCTAGAACAACCCTAGAAAAGTGCAAAATTACGAAAATGCCCCTATGTAGTTAGATTATACTAGTGATGGATGGAGGGCATTTTGGTCATTCTGGATAGGGAAAAAACGTGTAATATAGTAAAAATATGATTAGTTAGAGCCAGTATATGCCCTAAGGTACAAAGAGGGGTAAAATGACAATTATGACGTTAGGGTTAATATAGTGCAAGAAAGGACACTAAGGGTATTTTGGTCATTTCCCAAGGGATGGATGGTAGATAAATACTCAATCTAACAATTTCAATAGTATGAGAAACCTAGAAACTAATTTCTAGGACATAATACATATATTGGAATATTATAAAAATTAGGAACATAAAACAGTCTAATTTTTGTGAAACTGCTCTGATCGGTACCAGATTGGATTGGAATTTTTCCTATAAGTATATTACCTTTTTCTATCCAAACATGGCCTTGTGTGATGTGATGCATGGTGTCAAGTTTGTGGCTTCTAGGGCAAGCTTGTTTCAAGAATGAATTTGGACCATTAGATCAAATAGTAACCAAATCAATCTTGGCCATCCATTTCCACCCAAATTTATCTATAAATACCCCCTCATTTCAGACCCCATTCAGCATGCATGGGAACCATATGGAAACTCTTGCAAAATTTCCATTGAACCAAGAAAGAAGCACTTAACTTGAAGCAACAAGGAAGGTAATTATCTCCCTTGTTCTTGAGCTTTATTCTAGCATCCTAGCTCTTGATTTTAAGGGGTTTTTGTGCCATATTTCCCTTGTGGTTGCTGCTGTAAGTTCTGTCCATATGTTGTTAGAATATGAGTTTTATGTTATGGATAGTTTAGATAAGCTTAAACAAGCTAGAATCAAGTGTTATAAGCTTGGAAATTCAAGTATGTATGTAGTTAGAAGTTTGTGTTCATGGCTGCTACTATACGTGATACTGTTCATATGTTGGAATTTCATTATTTTGATGCTTCCAGTGAGTTTAAAATGGAAAATTATGTGGGGATAAATTAGGAGAACAAGTATTGGAATCAAAATGTGATTTTTTGGAAAATCAAGGGTTTGTTTCGGTTTTGTACAGCAGCTCATGAGATGTTTTGATTTTGAAAATTCTGGTTTCATATTTAGATTCAACATGAAAAATAATGTGGAAATGAACCATGAGAATTTATTTTAGAAAGATGGAAGTATGAAACATAAAATAGAGAAAGAATATAAGTTAGTAGAAACCTAGTCTTGGTTTTGTGTTCGAGTTGAGTTGTAACTTGATATTACTTTGTAATGGCTAGGTTTTAACATTTTTCAAGGAAGAAAATAATCTCAAGAAGACTTTGACAAGGATAGCTAAGAGGTAGCAAGAATACCTAACTATAGTTTCATGTTTGCTTGCTTGTTGATTATGATGTTTGGTTGAGCATGAGATTGTGTCATCATATTGATGATGAAGTATGAATGATAGCAACTCCTTGAAACTTATGTCATGACAATATGCATGTTAGAGTTTACTTATGTACCATTATGAAGTAGCTCCCATCTCATGATAGCATGTTAAGCATCCAATTAATCATGCATGATATTATAGTTTGTATGCCTTGCTATTGGGATTTCCATGAAATCTCATTCTTTCCATATGCATAACCATGTCATAGGTGCTGGAACCTCACAAGGAAAAAGGGTAAACATAGATGGATGAATTTGTATAATAAGTTACATTGCTTACATGACACTATGGAAGGATGTGATGATGTGCATGATGTATGATTCTGTAATGGTGTTCTAAGGCCGTTGTGGTGTGACGATGATTATAAACCCTAAATCAACGAGTTTGAATTTGAAATTTGGTATGATTATATTTAAGATATAGAGATTTAAATGGACATCAAGAACACCTCAATTGGTTAAGTATTCGAATTACTATGATTTTTCTAATTTAGAGTTAAAATATGGAACTAAGATCAAGTAAGCAACTGGAGGTAGTAATATTCTGACATAAATTTCATATAGTAAATGAATGAGTTTTTCTGTGAAATTTTATGATCTTAAAGAAAACATCTAGAGCTTTAATGTCATAGGTAACACAGTTCATTTTGACAAGTAAATAAAGAGAATTGAATATTTGAAGTTAAGGCAAAGAAACTGGAACTTCCAGATTTTACCAAATGAACAGTGTTTTCCAACGAATAAACTGATTTCATTTGTAAAATGGAACCTCAGTTTTATATTTTTCCCTCAAAGTTAAATGAAAGAGATTTCATTAGAAATTGGAACCACCCTATTTCAATTTTCTACATTTAATTATGAATTTTCAAAGTTGGGTACATGTTTTGGAATTATAAAATGAACAGTAAAAGTGAACAGTCCCCGAGAGCAATTCTTTTAAAAATGAATATTTTTAAGGCAAAAGGCTATGTAATTGATTCCAATGACTTTCATATGAGTATAGTTGAGGTTGAAAATAAGGATACGATAATGACTTTGTTGAATTGTGTTGTATATGTGTATATGATTGAAGCTATATTTCTATGATTATATTGGCCAACTGTATTTCATATATTACACGGAAGCATGCACATTACAAAATGTTAACACTTTCACAAGTAAGCACAAGTAATTATATTGATGCACTCATTGTTTAGTACCATTTGCTACTGAGATTTCCCTATAAATCTCACCCCTCCATCTAATGCCAATCCTAACAGGTTCATGAATGATAAAAGAATATGAATAAGCATGAGGATAAGTTAGGGATTCGATAATATAAATGTTATATGATGAATGTATGTTTGAGCAACGATGTTTATGATATAACCAAAAATAGTAAATGGTAGAATAAATATATGAATTTTTATAGATACTTAGTTAACATATATATCAAGCTTCATTTTAACATCAAGTACACCTTCTTTCGATGTCTGTACAAAAAGAATGATTTTTCCAAAGTCCGGGACCAAAATTTGTTTTCAAAATTTTTGACCAAATGAACAGTATACTTTGATGTTAGAGTTAAATCAGTTAACTGGTCAATTTGTACGAGGAAGTATTTTTTTCCTTTACAGTTCAAGATGTTAGCTTTGTGTAGCTTTTTGAACCACTTCATTTTAATTTTTATAGAATTAATTATGATTTTTTGAAGCTCATCGCTGAATCTGGATATACCAGATGAACAGTAACTCATGAAGAGTAAAATTTTAGATTTAGCTAATGGACTTTAAAGGTCGTGTAAGTAGTTCTAAATGCTACCAAATAGTCCCTAAGACGAAAGAAAGTAAGGTGTTACATTTTTCAACTTGTTTTTGAAGTTTTGAAAGAGTCACAATAGTTTTGGAGCAAAGGGGTTTGATTTTAGACACTTATTATGCTCTGTTTGGATGGAAAGAGAAGTTGATTGAAAAGTAAATGAGAGGAGAGGAGATGAAGACAAGAAAAAATTGATAAGAAAATATCACTCTTCGCATTTGCATGAAGGAGAGAAAATAAGGAGGAAAGCAAATGGGCGAACATTTAAATGACTAAAATACTCTTATTTTTATGGCAGAATATATTGGGTTTAAAATTAAATAAAAATTATAAGAAAATTGATATCATCAAAGAAGTTAAAATCAAATTATTTGATAAAAATATATTATTTCTTAAAAATAATTTTTTAAAATTAAATATAGTAAAATGGAAATAAATAACTTTTTAAGGTGAATCAATAAAATCATCATATTGATTAAGTCATTAAAAACTCCCAAGTATGTCAGTACACAATAACCCTCATGGCCACCAAAATTCCATTAATAAAAAATACACAAATCTCAACGACAATGAGGTTGAGATTTGGGGTATGTAAGTTGGAAAGGGAATCAATGAAGAAGAAGAGGGAGAGTGTGCATGGGAAGATGTGGAATGCCCCCTTTCTCATCTTAATCTCTCCATATATGGAGAGTGAATTTGGAGAGAAAATAGGGTGGACCTCACACAATATTTTCTCTCACACTTTTCCTCCTTCATCCAAATAGGAGAAAGCCCCTCTATCCCCTATTTTCCTCCTTACTTTTATCTCCTCCCTTATTTTTCCTCTCTACAAAAAGGGGTTAGAAATTTTTCTATGCACTATTTTTGATAATTTCATCTCTTTGTCTATTCATCGTGGCGAACTACAATTTTTTTTTTGATTTTTGCTCTCTATTGATTCACCGCACGAGCTAAGTTTTTGGTCGCCACAAATAGTCCCTTGTTTTGCGAATGCACTTTCTATGTTCATTCTCCGTGGCTAGCCATATCTATTGGCACCTACAAATCACACAGCTTTTTCTATACTTTATTTTCTTCTATCTTTTGATTGATTGTTCATACTCCATACTTCTTCATATATTATTTTGAGTGTATTTACATTCATTTACATCTCATATACCATACATGCCCACATGCACTAATGCATTCATCCATTTTAGTTTGAATTTTTGTTGCAAGTTCTTTTTTATTTCTTTTATTTTCTTGTTTTTATTTTGTTTTGGTTTATGCACAAAACTTCTGAACCTTTAGCGCCTTACAATCCTGAAATTGAAAGAGAGCTTAGAAAAATTAGAAGAGAAGTTAAGCTTGGAAGGATCTAGTACTTCTTCTAATGCATATGAAATTAAGTATGATTTTGAAATTCCTTTGGATATTCCAAAAATGGCTAATTTTATTCCTCTTAATAGTGAAAATAGTGATAATTTGAATGAACTAATGGGCATGGAGAGAATGAGATAGGTATTAATAGCAAAAACAATGTAAAGGATAATAGGAGCAATAAAGAGATAAATCATTCAAATGTGAATTATGATTCTTATGGTTTCTATACGGATGAAGTTAATTTTAAAATTAAAAGTGCTTTACTTTTAGACTTACCTAAGTTTCATGGTTTTTTAGGTGAATGTCCACATCAACATCTTCAAAACATGCATATGGTTTGCTTCTCCATAAAGATATGCTCAAAATATCATTCTATTTCACTCTTGAGGGAAAAAACCCAAGAATGTTTGTATAATGTACCTTAGCACTTCACCACTTTGACTTGGTACCAACTGGAAGGTGCTTTTCTTGAGTGATTCTTTCCCACTTCCAAAACAACAAGGCTAAAAAAGGAGATAACTAACTTTCTCCAACATGATGTTGAGTCTCTACGAGTGTTGGTCAAGATTCATTGGATTGTTGGCTAAGTATCCTCATCACAGCATTAGTAAGGTCGACTTGGTGTACTATTTCTATGATGTGTTAACATCTAGGATCTCATGTCATTTGAATACATTTTCTTGAGTTTTAGACACATTTTAACACATTTGTGCATAAATTGGATACTCAACATAAGGAAATGTACATTTGGTTTTAGGTTACATTATTTATCATTTGTATATGTTTTGATTATATGTTTAGTTTATTTTTATGTTTTTAATGTTATTCATTTGTAGGAATGTTTTGATACAATGATGAAGTGATTATAGCCATATTGCTTAGCCTAGGAAAACTTATTGATAAAGAGAGAACCATGGGAAACTCAATTCAACCATGGACTTTCAAGACCATCTCGAGAGCTATTTGGTGTGCTAGGGCATGGATTTTGGTGGAGATTGAGTTGGTGTTTGAAGTTTGAAAGATATTTCTAATTCAAATCTTGGTTCTTCTTCTCCATTCTCATTTCCTTTTCTTTTGTTCAATGTTTATACTGAAGTATATTTATTTTCTCATGGGTTTATTGAACATGTTTAGCTAAACCTTTGATTCTAATATTATTTTAAAGGATTAAGGTGTAATTTTGCCTTAAAATTTTCTACTGAAGAGCGCTGGCTATCCAAAAGGTTTTTTGGAGTAATGTCACCTCGAAAGTTGTAAAAATGTAGCAATATGACCACACCGTTAAAGGGTGTTAATTTTACCATTAAATTTGGTTTATTTGAATATATGGCACTCCGCATTTACTTAATATGACAACTCAATGTCTAATCATCTAAAGTATTGTCTCCATCACCCTTTCCTCTTTCTCTTCCCCTATTTTGCAAACTAAGGCCTATTGTTTTTAGTTATCATGAAGCCTACAAGATTATGAATGCTGACGATCTTTCTAGGTGATTTGAATATTCAAATATGTGATCCCTCAAAACTATCAAGCATCATCAAAGTATAGAAAGATGTTCATCAAGTTGAGCAAACATGGCCGATGGCAGTTGGGAGATGTTGTAACATCCTCATTTTCTTACATTTTAGGGACCAAACAGTAGCATCTAGAATCACTTCTAAGGTTGTTGAAGTGAAATTACTCAGTATGGAATTTTACTCTTAGCGAGCACTGTTTACTGTGCGAATTCCTGAGGAGTGACCTAACTTCAAAAAATCATAACTAATTCTATAAAAATCAAAATGGAGTAGTTCAAATTGATACACGAAGATAACATAATTTTATTTTAGAGAAAAATGACTCTTTGACCACTCCTTCACCAGGTCAACTTTGGTCAACGTTCTGAAATCACTGTTCCTCTAGCATCCTGTCCCTGATTCCAGCATTCTGGTCCCAATTTTGATAAATCATACCTTTATGTGTAGACATCCAAATAAGACATTCTATATATCAAATAGAAGCTTGGAATGTCTACTATTTACTGGTAAAATATTATACATTTATTCAATCATTTACTATTTATAATTACAGCTCAAATGTCATAGCCTCTCCACGAGCTACTGTTTATATTGGTAAATTCCAGCAATTACATACATCAATCACATATCAATCATACTAAATAATTAACATCTCTTCTTGCATCTTTATTTCCTCCATCTTGAGAAGACCTGCTATAATTGGATTGATATGGAAGGGGTGAGATTTCTGGGGAAATCTCAGTAGCAAATAGTACTAAACAATGCATGCATTAATGTGAACACTTGTGCTTGCTTGTGAAAGTGTTAACATTGTGTCATGTGCATGCTTCCATATTACATATGAAATACAATTAGCCAAAGTAATCATAGGAACAGAGCTTCATACATAACCACATATTCAACACAATTCAACACAATTCAACAAAGCCATAGCATATCAAGCATAACATTCAATGCATACAAGTTTATGATAAGTTTACTACCTGACATGTTGCCTTTCCTCTAGCTCTTAGCCTTTTCTTTAAAATTCATTCTTTCCATAGGTCAAAACCTATACATAGCATAATAATATCTTCATTATTACTCTATCAGTATAGTTCTACTTAACTCATGCTTAATTAGGGGTAATATCCATATTCTGACATTCCCCTGGCTTTCTTTCTACCTTTAGCTACCTTTATTAATAGAGATATTTCTCTATTCTAACTACTAAGAGCAATCCTCTACTTTATTATAGCAGGGACTAGATAACTTACTTACCTCATTCCTAAGCTTTGCCTAGTCCCTCGGCTCCTTAGACTGCTCCTGGCTCTACCAGAACTCCTTCTTTCTTTCTCTTCCTTCCTTCCTTTCTCTCTTTCTCTCTTCTCTCTTCTTTCTCTTATTTTTGCCTTGCTTTGGCCGTGAATGGAATGGAAGGAGGGATGGGGTATTTATAGGTGAGAGGAGGTGGAATGAATGGTCCAGATTGATTCGCGATGAATGGCTCAGATTGCTTGCTTCCTCAAGAAGCTTTGCCTGCATCATCACGATGACATCACCCTACTTGATGACTCACCACTAATGACATCATCCAGGATACCTCATGGGGTATGTGGCACAATGGTGGGGCCCTTGGGACACCTTACCAGCTGACTCAGCCTTTTCAGAGAATTCCAGAGTCTTTTCCCTGAATAGACGGCCGAGATTATGCCATGTGTCTTCTTGCTTTTTCTCTTTTTCTTATAATCATGCCATTTGTCCTTTGCTTTTCTTCTTTTATTGTAATCATGCCATGTGGTGCCTTATGGGCCCCATTTATGTCCTCTCATGATTCCATATCACTTTACCTAATTCTATCTTGAACCGAGTCGCTTTACTTTATTGAAAAAGTACTAAAATAATATTTTAATACCTCTTTGGCCCACATCCCTCTTGGGCTACGTTTTTGGGCCTTGGATTGTCATCTTGGGTTTCTAACCAAGTCCAAGCACTCTGGTGGCTTGGTTCCCAAGAAACATCCTTAGTAAATTACCAAAATGCCCTTAGTTCCTCTTTAGTACTTATAGGAGCACTATTATCTTTTCATACCTTACCAGAGTACCTCTCAACCCTGGTCAACTATCCAGATACCCTTTCTTGACTATCTAACCTTAGTCAAAGGATCATAACACCCTTCATCTGACTCTGACTTAATGACACAGCACAGTGGCATTCCTTCACTGGCTTTTTCATAATTCTTCACTTTTCCCAATCTTTGTTAGCCCTGGCCCACATATCATTGGGCCTATAAGGTGCCATTCTGGACCCTCTGTATGATCCCCTATCTTAATGGGCTCAATTGCTGAGAAAATCCCCCGAAACCTATTTATCAGGTATTTTAATCCAATATAAATTGTATAGTAAATTCTACATAACTCCTTTTTGGGATCTGTCATTTTTAGAAATTCTTATATTAATTATAGGATTTTACTGCCATATTTCATCTGATTCTTAGGTCTAGAGAATACTGTATTAATTTTTCTTCTCTTTAAAAATTAATATAAATCTTTTTGGACCTCATATCAAAACTCTATGTTGTATCAAACTGATCAACATAATTTTCTCTATTTACTGAGACCTCTACTCAATAGGGTCTAGTAGCATCCCTTTTTGAGGCTATATACTGGGCTTCTAGGCCTAAAAATTGGGATATGACATGTAATATCCTAAATTTTCTCGATCTGTAGAAGAGTAATAGTGGAAAGAGGTTATGAAGGATTGGGATATCATCAGAAGAAAGGATAATGATTAGATAAGTTTTACATAAAAGAAAGAAACGAGGTATAAAGTTATAAGCTAAAGGGGCTAAATTGCAACTAATGAAAGTTCCAAGGACATAATGATCATTTTGAAAAAGAAATGGACTAAACTGAATATCTTAAAAGTTCCATGGTACAAAATGGAAGTAGACACAAATTATGGGCTATTAAGTGTAGTTATGAAAAGTTGAGAGACTAAAACACAATTTCAAGAGTTTATGGACATAATAGTAATTTATAGAAAGTTGAGCTAGAAAAAGCTATCAAAATTGCCCGAAAATGCTTTTATCCCAAATTTTACTAATAAATAGATAATAGAATTTGGGCCATGCTTATTTCTCATAATTCTGATTTAAGGTCCCAATACATTGATATTAATTTTTGAAGTCTGGAAATTTTTACAGTATCTTTTGGACCTCATAATCAGATAAAATTTTACAAGAAATTATTATAATTAATGTAAGAATTTATAAAATAGACAAAAGTTAAAAGTAGTCTTGTAGAATTAATTAGAGAATTTAAGGTGAAATAAGACACCAATCAATGATTTAAAGAAACATAGATTTTTTATTAGAACTTTTGGGTCTCAAAAAATTATGAAACTTTACAAGAAATTTATTTTATATTACAATGAATTTCTAAAAAAGTCATAATCATTAAAATAATTTTATAGAATTTATTTTAAAAATATTTATTTTAAAAATTAAGGTAATTTAAAGATATCAATATAAGAAATTAAAGGAAGTGCCTTGGGATGTGTGCCAAATATTTAGTAGGAGCCATTTTTTGTCCAACATGCCATCAAGCAAGGGCCTAAAATGCTAATAGAGGTTTTAGAAGACAAATAGAATTTGTACACTATTTTATGAATTGATAAAAAGGAAAAGAAAAAAGGAAATTTCATGGAAGATGCTTAAGCATAAGGTGGCATTCTGAGGTGTCTTGTGTACCCCACATCTCTTATACATTTCATAAAGGGAAAATAAGAAAGCATTATCACATGTGCTCCATTGCAATAAAATAATGTAAGAATTGGATTAAGTATGATTAAGGTTAATTAATACAAAATCCAACCAATAAGGAACAAGATTGCCATTGTAATAATTAAGAAAATGAGGCATAATGGGCTTCCAAAGTGGCCAAAATTTGACTATAAATACCCTTATATTTCCTTGGAAAACTATAAAGTCTTGGGAAGCATAAGGGAAAACTATGGCAAAATGAAAAGCAAGCTTGAACCAAGAGAAATCAACGGTACCAAACTTCCAAGACGGCTAAGGTATAAGGTAAGCAATCTTCCTAGCTTTACATATATGTTTTGGAAGATTGAAACCTAGTTTTTAAGGGTTAAAAAATTGATTTCTCCCTTGATCCTTATGCTGGCCAAAAATAAAAAATATAAAGGAAGAAAAGGAAGATTAAGCTATAACCCTATAATTAGCACTTAGATAAGTTGGATTTAATGATTTGTTTTTGAATTAACTTGTGTTCTTGACTTTGCTATTGATGGAGGCCATTTGGCCTAGGCCTATTTTGGACCAAGGAAGTTGAATTCCAATGATCTAATCTTTCATTGAATTCAAATGATGATTTGGCGTATGATTGAATAAGATTGGAACTTTAGAAGCATTGGAATTGGAAAATGGAATAGTAAAATCCTCTTTATTACTGTTCATACTCATGAACAGTAATATGAATTTCATAATTTTGATACTTTCAATTGTTTTAAAAGGAAAACTTGTGTGGGATTAAGTAAAGAAATAAGTATTTGAAGCATTGGAATCAAAATGAGAAATTTGGAAATAAAGAAGGCATATTTGGTTCTATCCAGATCAAAGGCAACAACTAGAATTTTGAAATTATGTGTTCATAAATGGATTCAAAAGGTGAAATTGTGTAAGTCAAGATACAAATTAATTTAAAGGACAAGACAATTAACCACAAATTAAGAAAGTTAGAGGTTAATTGATTAGGATAATAAGTTCAATGTCCTTATATGTTAGTTAAATTGCATCATGATGTATGTATAAATAAGTGATGTTTAGGCTTTCTTTTATGGAATTAAGAAGGCAGCCACTTAGAAAGGAAAGAGGACAAAGAAGAGAGTACAAGAAAGTAAAGCAATAAGATGGTGAACTACCATAAACTTGTATGTGTTGGATATTATGCTTAGCTTTGCTATGGCTTTGTTGAATTATGTTGTATATGTGTATATGATTGAAGTTCTATTTCTATGATTCCTTTGGACAATTATATTTCATATGTTACATGGAAGCTTTCATATTACATAATATTGACACAATCACAAGCAAGCACAAGGAAGCATTTACATTGAAGCTTACATTGTTTAGTTCCATATGCTATTAAGATTTCCCTAAAAATCTCACCCGTCTATATCCCAATCCCAACAGGAGTTTCATATCAAGAAACAAATGAAGACGCATGAAGAAGAGATAGGGATTAGTTGCATGTTTGAAATGTCTATGTATGTAAAGTTATTTGTTGAAACTTGTCTCTGTGAATAGTAACACATAAGGAGGCAGTGACAATTGAGATATAATTAAAAAAATAAACGATGGAATAAATGTATGAACTTTTATTGACATTTAGTGAACATGTCAACATTTGCTTTGATACCAAGAATACCTTATTTTGACATCAATAAAAAGAGAACAAATGTTTTAAAGTTAGGGACTATAAACTGTTTTTCATAATTTTTGACCAAATGAACAGTAATAGTTAGCGATTAAACTATGCTGATTAGCTTAGCTTTTAATCTAAAACTTATTTTTTCGTTAAATAATATATTAGCTTTTAGTAGCCTTTTAAACCACTTCATTTCAAATTTTCTAAGATTAATTATAATTTTTTGAGTTTTGTCACTTAATCTTGAATTACCATATAAACAATACCAGTTGAGCTTGGAAATTTTAGATTTGGTAATTGAAATCCTATAGATGTTTAAGTAGTACTAAATTCTACCGAATGGTCCCTAAGATGTATAAAAGTAAGGTGTGATATTTTTGGTATCAGAATAAAGTTTTGGTATCATATAACTAAAGTAGTTAATATTATGTTAATGTTAGGGTATTTAGTGATAAGTTAATATCATCATTTAAGTATGAATCTTAAGTAAACTAAAAAGATCTCTTCCCTATGATTGGTTCACTATTTAAAGTAAGATTCAGATAAAGAACCTAAGGATGAGAATGTTTAGGGAAAAGTATGCTAAAGTCACAACAGAAAGGTGTTTAGATTGCGACTTATTTTTACAGAGAAGTTAAGGCACGACGAGCTAGGACATGAGTTGTAACTAATGTACACAGAGGAGTTTAGGAAATAATGAGGAAATATTATTAGTAGTGATGGAAGAATATAGAATAATTTGGTCACGACGTATCAAGTAAGTTAGACATGATGACATAACATAGAGGACGTTAGTCATGATGAGCTAGTATGGTGGATGCAATTAAAAGTGTCAATGACCCTTGGAGGGGTATGTTGCATTATACCCTAGCCTTGAAGACTTCAAGGATGTAGTTATAGTATACTGATCTTAATCAGCCAATACCTCAGGAGTCTTATGTTTCTTAAAATGATGTGGCTAGACTAAGTTGAACAATGAAGGTAAACAATTTCCTTTTACTAATAGAGACAAAAGTTGATCAGTTTAAGGTAAAGAAGCCAAGCTGCGGGAGTTAGCTCAAGCTAGATATACGAGGCGCTAGGACACAAAAGATTAACTTAAGTAGGCATTCAGAAGTATATCCTCTGTATGATAGTTAGGAATTGATCTATGCTATGGAAGATTTTGCTAGGTTAGTCTTTCTTGAACAAAAGGTTCAGAAGTATGAGATTAAGACTTGCCTAGAGTAGTGCCTAGCATATGGCCTGAGACAAAAAGACGTTATGGTAATAAACAAGAGCTAATATTCCTAAAATAGAGAAACCCCATCACGAAGGGACCCATATACTAGTGTATGGTACTCTAGATAGACAAGTAACAATATTAGATGATCGATAAGACTCCAATAACTCAGGTTCGTCATGAACCATAAAAGAGATATTCCTATCACGACATCCATAATAACAGCTATTGTTGAATTAAGATTATCATAATCGAGGAGCCACAATCCAAACAAGAACATATCAAAACTAGTAGATAGTTAGGATCTTCTGAAGAATGAGATAGTTTATAACTATGGAATGTATAATTCTAAAGCATAATCTAGTTGTGATCAAAGGTGCATTAGATGCCAAATAACAGAGAGTTAGATAAATCATTTGGAAGAAATCTTCAAAGCTATAAAATATCTTATAGAAAGAAAGGCATTATTGGTTGATTGTCAGTCAGAGAAAGATATAAAGAAACAATAACAAGGTACAAAAGTTGCTTCACAAAGATAGAAAAGGATATGCTCCTCCAGGAAATTTCATGAGTAGTTTTTATGAAAGTATTCTCCTCAATTATATAAAGATGAGAGTGAGGCTAAGTTAAAGTGTGAAAGAAAAGTAAGAAAAATCCTTTGATAGATATTTAGCTGAGTTCATCCACGTGAACAACAAAAGTTGAATGACTGAGAAGTTAACTCATGGATTGAATTCCATGCTGTAAGAAAGAATATTTCCCAGGTAGTAGCAAAACTTCAACAAAAAGTAGAAGCATACAAGACTAAAGAAAGAAGCTTATGATGCTAAAACTTATAAAGACAACACTAAGAGATTAATCCTATCGGTGTTTCCTATAAGCATTATTCCAGAAGACTATTTAGTTTTCAAAAAAAATGATAAGAAGTAAGAAAAGTGAGAAAGTGAGCGAAGATTTGGAGAGAAAAGTAGTAAGCTAGAAATACGACCATACAATCAGAGCTTAACAAATATGAGATATGTGATAGAGACCATGAAGATAGGCTTTGATTAGTAGGTCAAGGAAGTTACTATAGATACGGTAAGCCAGGACATTTTGCCATGGAATATCTACAAAATATGATAGGTAAAAGATATCATATATAGAGAAAAAGCTTTACCCTAATCAAAGAAAAGGCAATAAAGTCTATTAAAGATTGAATATGAGTTAATGATCATTGAGTAGATGCGATATGTAATTTAGGCACTAGTCATTCATTTGTAACAATAATTGTGGGTAACTTGGTCTTCCTGTTAGTAGTCTACCATTATTTCTATTGGCTTAAAGGGTGGTAGCCAATGATGTTTAAAAGGTAATATCTGGAATGCATACTATAGAGCTACCCTAGACCTAATATGTTTACTTATGCCTATTAGAGAAAGTCTTGATGAGGCACAAATGGAACTTAAAAGGATTATTGGTTGTTGGCTAGAGAGTTGATAAGGTCTAAGATAATGGTACTGGTAAATGGAAATAGTCTTGGGAAATTATCAATAGTCATTACCAACTGTGTAGAGATCACTTAGTCTTGAGGTTCAAAGTTTCCCGGAGATGAGAATACAGTACAACAGAATCACATTAGATTCTAAAGGATCATAGTAGATCCTAATATAGTTAGCAAAGATATTGTTTCAGGGTTATAGTAGATTCTGAAGTAGCTGATGGTAGATCCTAGTGGATACCAAAAGTCACAGTAGACTTAGCCTAAAAAAGTTACTAAGCTATATGTAAAAGGATATAGTATCCTTTTGGGAAGATGATGATAGGGATTTAGTGAATTGCTCAAGTTGGGTAATTAATGCAAAGAAAGTACCTATGATTGTGTTCCAAACAAAATTATCATTGATTAGGCTGAGTCAAATTCTCTTCTAATTTACAAAATAAGACAAGGATTAGTTATAAGTTCTAAATAAGAAACAATTAGACTAGTTAGATGTGAGAAAACCCCATATGATATGAAAGTGATAACTGTCGTTTTAATTATTAAACAAACTAAGCTAACTAATAGTAGAGTGAAGCTAACTTAGGCCGATTCACAAGCAGTCTAAATAGATGCTAAAGTTCCTAATTAATCTAATGAGCCATAAATTAAAAATTAATCAAATGATTTGTGATATGAACTATTGACTAAATTCTGAATGTAAGTCCTATGCTATTGTTAATGATTTCAGGTGTTTGTAATGATGAAATGTATCAATGACAAGTGTTCCCTTGAAGATTACCTTACCTTCATTATCCATAGAATATTTTGAGTTAATAGTTGAATTAGAATGTGTTAGCTAATAACTTACTAGCTAAAATATCAATCAAAGCTATAACTTGCAGACATTGAATAGAGAAATAAGAATCATTCAACTCAAGAGATAGAAGAAGATGAATTAAATAGATACAAATATACTCTATTATTGAATTACTCTAATTAACCACAACCATGTCCAACTCAGTCTAAGGATGAGAATCAATCAAACCATTAATTATACAGAAATAGAAAATCCAACTCGATTCCCTAATCATTAATCATCTACTAACTCTAATTGAATCAATAATTCCATAATTAACTATATCAACTCGATACAATCAAATATAGATTAAAGACACAATAACTCCCAGATCAGCTCAAGGAATTTGGTTCAGCATCATCTCTAAGAGAGACAACAATCTAGTCTTCTATTGCTATCAAGACTTTAATGCCAGTAATGAAACTAGCAGCAGTCGTGGTGAAAGTAGAAAGAGAAGATGAAGATGAAGAGTAAACTTTCCTCTGGTTCTATTGCCTATAATAGAGAAAGGTTATAGTTGAAAGAGAAAGAAAATAGAGATGGTGAGAGTACAAATGGCGTGATATGGGGTGCTTTTGGAATGATGGTTGATGTGCTTTAGAAAATAGAGGGAGATTGGGAGAGATAGAGTGAATGATAGATGGAATGCATGAGTGAATGGAATGGGCAGAAGCTCAATATCTCTATTGTGTCTTATGTCAGCTCTATATAATAGTGTTGATGAGTGAAGTGGAATAAAACTCAGGTTGAGTGGAGCTGTGCTATATGCGTGTTTGGATCTCTTCCATGTGCCAACATATGCATTCAACCAACTATAACCCACTTGTTCCTATTAGCCATGTACTTAATCTATTACCAATTCTTTAGTCCAGCACATGCCTAATCTCCTTATGTCCAGCTGTCAATACCCATATAACTGATTCTCCTTCTCATTTTGTAATATCAACAAGTTGACTTGGTGCTTTAATTAACAATTTCCTAAAATAGAAAATTAAAAGAAATATATTATTTATCCAATTACTTACTAAAATAACATCAATTATTTTCCAACTGTTCCAATTTATTTTGTTAATTAATTGTTCATCATATTGGTAAATGGTGATAAAAAATAATAATAAAACTCTATTTAAACTCTATTTAAACCCACTAAAATTAATACAAATATGAGTTTATTAACTTCCCCACACTTAGCTTTTGTACTCTGAGCAAAATTATGAATCAAAATTGAAATTCAAACACACATGTTTAGCAAAATTGCCAAAATAAATTTAGACTAAACACTAACAATCATGAATCTTTTCCCTTCAATTGACAATATTCCAAACTAATCTCATATCAATTAAGAATCTAACTCATGCAATTAAACAATAATAAGCAACTAGGTAAGATTTCCTCAGAAGGTGTAGTGTTTCACTCATTCTCTTATCAAGGTAATTTCACTCAAGCATCTACTTAGGCTTCCCATAGGCATGTAACTATCCTACATGTATACCACTAAATGCCACAAGGGTTGTGAATCAAAGGGTCTTTATTAGGGTTGTAATGTTAGAAAGGCTAAATGATGAATTGGAAATGCATGTCAATTATTAATAAAATACTGCACATGGTCTTACTTCTTAAAGCTATTTCAACACTTAATTTGAACTATGCAACTGCAAAAAGTATCAGTCATAAGCTAACTTCCTTTCATTGAACATCACATCTTATCAACAGATCTATCATTTTTTTCTCTTTTCTTTCTTCTTTATCTTTTTTTTGTACTTTTCCTTTGTGTTTTTCTTTTCTTTTAACTATTGAACTAGATAACAAATATATTGAAATTAAAATATCCAACAAGTGGTGTAACTTATCAATTTTTTCACAATTAAAGACTTTCTGCAACAACAAAAATCTTGAACAGTATTTATTAATTGTCATATCCTAATTTTTCCTATCAGTGTAAGACTGATATTGGAAAGAGGTTTGGAAATGATTGTGATTATGAATAGAGATGAAAAGTGATTATTAGACAAAGGTATAAAGAAGAGCGACTAAAATGAAAAGTCTAAAAGTTTCATGGTGAAAAAAGAAAGTAGACATAAACTATGGGCCACTAAATGTAATTATGAAAAGTTGAGGGCCTAAAGTATAATTTTCAAAAGTTTAAGGGTAAAATGGTAATTATTGAAAGTTCAGCCAAAAATTGCCCAGAATCAATTTATTCCCAAATTTTTTCAGTAAATAGAGAAAATTATTCTAATCAGTTTAACGCAACATAGAATTTTGATTTAAGGCATGAAAAATTGATATAAATTCCTGAAGAAAGAAAAATTAATACAGTATCTTTTAGACATCAGAATCATATAAAATTTGGTACTAAATTCTTATAATTAATATAGGAATTTATGAAACTAGCAAAAGTAAAAAAGGAGTCATGTATAATTTATTATATAATTTAACATGAAATCGGACACCTATACAATATTTCAATAAAACGTATAGAATTTTTGTTAGGACTTCTAGGACTAAAAAAATTATGAGAATTTGTAGAAAATTCATTTTATAGTAGAATGAATTTGTTTGAAATTTCTAAACTATAAAAAGAATTATACAAAATTTATCTGGAAAATCATGTTGATTTTGGATACCTAGTAAAGGAAATACCTTGGAATGTGTGCTAAAAATAAGGGGATGGATTTGGACAACCAATATGGTGTCCCATAAGAAGCCCAATATACCAAGTCCATATTTTTGGGCCAACGAATATTTTATGCATATTTTGTTAAGAAAAAAAGAAGAAAAGAAGTAGGAAACTTTATTAATGGAAAGGTGGCATATGTGTATTGTTTGGGTCCCACATAACTCCCAATTTTGCCACATGTATGCTATATGAAGAAAAATTGAAGCATGTGATATATTAGAATAAAATAATGTAACGATTAGATTAAGCCTAATTAACTTGAGAATCAACCAATGGAAGCAAGGATTAACGGTATGTAACAATTAAGAAAAGTAAGGAGATAGTAGACTTGGAGTGCCAAAGTTTTGGCTATAAATATCCCCTCATTTCCCTTGAAATGATGTCATGTACGAGCTTGGGGAGGTGCTGCCAAAATTTGAATTGAAGCCAACAAGGAAGCAAGCAAACTTGAAACAACAACAAGGGAGCTATTTCTTTAAACCTTGGACTTTATTATAGAAAGATTTCTCTAGGTTTTAAGTGATTTGATGGAAACATCTCTCCTATAATTGTTGCTGGAGGTGTTGCCATATTATGGAAAGAGTATATATTTTATGATATATATAAGTTTGATGAGGAGGAGGGTAGCCGGTCCCAAGCCCAAGTAAAGGAGGAGCATTGTCTTAGGCCCTGACAGCCAACATAAAACTTGTCGAATCTTATGAACATGGACATACGAAGAAATTACACTAATATTAGGTCATTTCCTATAAGTAACGTGTTGTATGGCTCGAGTACAGTGAGAAGTAAGTAAGGGCCGCTGCATCATTGCCTGGATATAGTGTTAAATGAGCAAGGGCTACCGTTCTTTTATGGATGGAGATGTCTAAATAAGCTAGTTTAGGAGAGAAATATCAGATTTGGCACTAGGAATATTAGAACTATGAGCAAAAAAGCGTGGGAGGTGGTGGGCATAATGGTAAAGTGAAAGATTAACATATTCTACCTTTAGGAAACTAAATGGGTTGGAGAAAAATCTCAAGAAATCAATGAGTTCAAATTTTGGTACACAGGTAAAACAGGTATGAGGAATGGTGTTGGTGTCATTGTGGATAAAGAGTGGAAGACGAATATGGTCGATGTTAAAAGGATTGATGACAGAATTATATCTTTAAGAATAATTATTGGTGGGGATACAATCAACGTTATTAGTGCTTATGCACCTCAAGTGGGAATAGAAGTACATCTTAAGGAAAAGTTTTAGAAAGATTTAGAGGGGCTAATTTAGAGCATACCACTTACTGAGAAGATTTTTATTGGTGGGGACCTTAATAGTCATGTTGGTAAGGATGTAGGGCAATATGTAGGGGCTCATGGTGGATTTAGTTTTAGAGAAATTAATAATGAAGGGCAATCTATCCTTGAGTTTTCCTTAACTTACAACCTTAAGATTGTCAACACGTGCTTTAAGAAGCGGGATGAAAACTTGATCACTTACAAGAGTGGGGTCCACAGGTCATAGATTGATTTCTTTTTGGTAAGGAGTCATGATAGAAGACTTTGTACAAATTATAAAGTGATTCCAGGGGATGGAGTGATAACCCAGCATAAGTTAATGGTCCTTAATGTGTTTATTAAGTGTAGGAAGGAAAAGCACTGACATGCTTTAAACACAAGAGTCAAGTGGTGGCAACAAAAGGGGAGAAGAGGGAAACTTTTAAAACAACTATGTTAAATGAAGGGGTTTGGGAGGGGTAGGAAAATGCTAATATCATGTGGAAGGAAATGGCAGAGAAGGTCCGAGTAGTTGCTAAAGTAATTTTGGGAGAATCTAAAGGTTTTGGTCGACAAGATAAGGAGATTTGGTGGTAGAATGAGGACATACAAGATAAAGTTAAGTACAAGAGAGACTATTTCAAAGATATACACTTATGTAATAATACTAAAAATTGGGAAAGGTATCGTTTAGCTAAGAAGGAAACTAAGAAGGTGGTGAGTGCATCTCGTTTTAAGGCTTTTGAGGAATTTTATAAGGAGTTAGGGACAGAGTCGGGAGAATGAAAGATTCATAAGATTGCAAGAGACAGGGAAAGAAAATCTAGGGATTTGGATCAAGTACGATATATTAAGGATGAAGAAGGCAAGGTTTTGGTTGCAGATAGTGATATTAAAGAACCATGGGAGACCTATTTTTACAAATTGTTTAATGACAAGGGAGGAGGGTTGAGTTATTAGCTAGAGGATTTAACACGAGAAGTTGAACCAAATTTGGCTTTTTATTGTAGGATCCGTGTTGGCTAGGTTAAAGAGGCGCTGAAGAAAATGGAAAATAGTAAAGCTGTTAGACCTAATGGTATTCCTATTGAAGTTTGGAAGTGTTTATGTGAAGTGGGGGTGGTGTGGCTTACTAAACTTTTTAATATGATCTTAAGTTCTAAGAAAATGCTGGATGATTAGAGGAAAAGTACTTTAGTTCCTACTTATAAAAATAAAGGGGATATTCAAAATTAGGAAAACTATAGGGGATAAAGCTTATGAGTCACACTATGAAGTTGTAGGAAAAGGTAATTAAAAACAGGTTGAGATTATAGACTAATATTACTGAGAATCAGTATGGTTTCATATTGGGTAGGTCTATAATAGAGGCATTTTATTTATTAAGGGGGTTAATGGAATGGTACCAGACTAAAAGAAGAGACTTGTATATGGTCTTCATTGACTTAGAAAAAGCATATGATCGAGTGCCAAGGGAGGTGCTTTAGAACGCTTTGAAAAAGAAAGGTGTGCGCATGGCATATATCAATGCAATAAAAGATATGTATGAGGGGGTAACAACTACTGTAAGAACGTATGGGGGCGAAACAAAGGATTTTCCCATAAGGATTAGTCTACATCAGGGATCATCCTTGAGTCCTTATTTATTTAATCTAGTAGTGGATGTTCTAACTAAGCATATTCAAGAAGAAATCCTTAAGTGCATGCTTTTTATGGACGATATAGTTCTTGTGGCGGAGTCAAGAGAAGAGATTAATTTTAAACTTGAGTTATGGAGAAGTACTTTAGAGTCAAAGGGTTTTCGTCTGAGTAGAAGTAAAATTGAATATATGCATTGTAATTTTGATAAGAGGCAAGTTAGAAGTAACTTGGAGGTCAGATTGGGAGATCAAGCTATTCCACAAATAGATAAGTTCAAATATTTGGGCTCAATTATACAGAAGGATGATGAAATTTTAGATGATGTTAATCATAGAATTTAGGCCCAGTGGTTTAAATGGAGAAAGACTACTGGGGTTATATGTGATCGGAAAGTACAGATAAAGTAACAGGAAAGTTTTATCGCACTATTATAAGACCAGCCATGCTTTATGGAAGTGAATGCTGGGATTTAAAAGGACAAAAAAAGTATAAAGTTAAGGTAGCTGAGATGAAGATGTTGAGATGGATGTGTGGGCATACAAGAAAATATAAGATTCGTAATGAATAAATACGGAGAAGGGTTGGAGTGGCACCTATTGAAGAGAAAATTGTAGATAACCATCTTAGGTGGTTTAGACAAGTGCAAAGAAGGCCAACGGATGCGTCGGTGAGGAGGGTGGATCAAACAGTATGGACACCAGTTAAAAGGAGTAGACGAAGGTTAATGAGAACGCTCAATGAGGTCATTGAACGGGATCTCCTGGTCAATAACCTATCTAAGGATTTAGTTTTGATATAGCACAATGGCGTCATATGATCCATGTAGCCAACCATATTTAATGGGATAAGGCTTGTTGTTGTTGTTGTATAAGTTAGATGAGCTTAAATAAGCTAAAGTCAAGTGGAAATAGCATGGAAATTCAAGTATGCATGCAATTAGTTGTGATGTTTGGTTGACTTTATGCATGGAAATAACTATAATCTTATGTTTGTTTGACTTTATACTTGCTTGTTAGTTATGATTTTTGGTTGAGCTTAAGTTGATGATATGATGATGATAATGATGAAGTATGAATGAATGCAACTCCTTGCAACTAATGTCACGACAATATGCATGTTATAGTTTTCTTATGTATGATCATGAAGTAGCTCCCATCTCATGATAACATGTTAGGCATTTAATCAAGCATGCATGATATTATTTTGTCATGAAAGTATATAAGATATAGAGCTTTAAATACACACCAAGAACACCTCAATTGGTTAATTTTTCAATTTAATATGATTTTTCCAAGTTGGAGATAAAAATCTGAAATGAGATAAAACAAGCAACCATTGGTTGTGAGGTTCAAGCACTAATTTCAAATAGTAAATGAACGAATTTTTGCATGAAATTTTATGGACTTAAAGAACACATATGGATCTTTAAATCTATAGATAACACATTTCATTTTGATAAGTAAGTAAGGAGAAATAAATTTTTGAAATTAAGGCAAGGAAACTGGAATTTCTAAGTTTACCAAATAAATAGTGTCTTTCAATGAATAAACTGAATTCATTTGAACAATAAACTTCAGTTTTATATTTTTCTTAAAGGTTTAATGAAGTAGCTTTTATTAGAAATTGGAACCATTATATTTTGATTTTTCTAGATTTAATTATGAATTTTCAAAATTAGGTATGTATTTTGGATTGCTAAAGGAACAGTACCTTAGAAACATTTTCTTGAAAATTCATATTTCTAAGTTAAAGAGGTATTTAATTGGTTCAAGTTACTTCCAATTGAGTATAACTGAGGTTAAAAATAGGGATACGACATTAATCAAGGATATACTTTTAAAAGAAAGTGAAGGTCTCAAAGGGTAAGCAAAGGATTTGGTATTTATGTATCTACTGTTTGGTTAGAAGGGTTTTGAAAGAAATGTCCTTATCATATTCACAATTTCAAGAAGCTAATGTGGTTTTGAATCAAAGATTGAGACAAGTTTTGTACAGTTACCAAACTAGATTATGTCACACAATGTGAATGAGTATCTATTGGAGGCTCAAAATCCTTCCATCTGGCTTACTCACCCTAATCAACTCACTGTGGCAAGATTGCATGAATATTAACTAAATAGATGAGATTAATCATTCATGCTCCATAATTTCTTGTAATCAATCAATGAAATAAGAAACTCATGCTTCATCAAGCTTGCCAATGTTCAAAAGTATATGTTCAAAATTGAATTTTAAATCCATGACAGTAAGTTCCATTAAACCAAGCAACAATCAGATGAAATAGAAGAATTTTTTAGCAGAGGATTAATTTGTGGTCGTGACAAAAAGGACTTTAGGTCATGACTGAGTTACACAGAGAAGAACTTTTGGAAAACAATACTAGTCGCGACTTGTAATCACATATAGTAACTATGATAACCACACATGCTCTGGTCACGACCCAAGTGTCAATCCAGTCATCACCAAAATTCACAGAGTTATAATCACGACAAAGATAAGCACATATCACAACTACACATCATAGATTGGTAAACATTAGAAAATATGAACTCATAGTCATGACAAAAATGAGCATTGGTCGCTATTAATATTCACAGAGAAGAAATTTGACATACTCGCACACATTAGTCACGACAAGAACAACACAAGGTCGCAACCAACATAGAGAATCACAACAGTTATCTTATTTGTATTTACCCATTCCACACATTAAAGTTCATACTCCCTACACTTAATTTCTACATTGTCCTTAATGTGAAGAAGTAATAAAGAACATGCAAAGGCAGAAGCAATGAGGACAAAACTGAACCAGAATCCAAGATGAATTTATTATTTTCTATCTACCCCTACTTACTTGGTCTCCTCCCCACTCTTAATCAATAATTAATAGCTCAATTATATAAGTAAACTGATTAAAGCAGATTATTGTAAACAGGGAAATAAGGAAGGAGACAACTTGAACATCATGGTGGTTTGAAGTTCTCTTTGTGCAGCTTCAATAAGTAGCCATTGACTTGAAATATTGTACCATCTGCTTCATCTTGTCTTGTTAGTATAGCCTTCGACCATCTTGAGAGATAATCCATAGCTAGCAGAATATATGCATAGCCAAAGGATAGTGGAAATGGTCTTATTGATGTAACTGTTATATTATCTAGTTCTATCCCTATAATGAAATTCTCAACAACTATTTCTTCACCTACAAATTTATCATGTTGGTGCTTTCCAAAGCCTTCATTCAAAGGGTCAGTAACAGAAAAAGAAATTTCAGATTCGTGTCATATCCCCAATTTTCCTACCTGATGTAGATGTACAGTTCATCTATAATAGATATGAAACTCTTAAAGTAAACTGTATCAGATTGAGAAAGGAAATAAAGGAATGCTTGAGCTCCGATGCTAGAGCTTTGCATTCATGGCCGGTATATAGCCCTGCAATATGTTGGCCAAGCATTATGCATATTAGAGTATGTGCTCCTATGTGCTCCTATCAAGCAGTAAAGTAAAGAAAGAATAATGACCTAAATCATCTCTCTATATTATGTCAAGTTATTAAAGATGATAAGAAGAAAAGAAGTACGATGATATGAAAGTAAGAGGTGATGTTTGTGGATGTTTAGAGAATTTTGCTAGAGGTTCAGAGAAATAATAAGAGATACATGCCAAAGGTATGATGAGTAGTCGACATAATCTCCAGAATATAGTAGTATTTGAGAGAGTTTAATATGAAAGAAATGGACACTACTCACAAGTCCAGTGTAGTGAGAAGTCCATATGCAAATGGATGCAAAGCTCTACCAATATGCATAGCTCTAACACTCAGAGCTTACACAACTCTATCACATAGAGCTTGCACTGCTCTAACATTTGGAGCTTTAGCATATTTTTTAAACATAACATAATGTCTGGCATTTCATGCAAGCAGTAAAAGCTCTCACTTGCTACTTCATTTGTAACATAACACTTAACATATTATCCCTTTCAACAAGGGAGCCTCTCCATCTATTTTCAAAGCTAGTTATGAAGCCACTTTATATTGTATTTCTTGATACACGTTTCTCATTATGTCTCATATCACATATTTCTCATAACATACCTCATTACGTACTTTCATAACATATCTCATTACATATCCTTCATGCCGTATCATGGCATATCTAGCCACCTTTCCAATCCTACACAAAATCATCATATAAATTCAATGGAAGCATTGAAATTCCAAGAATGTAGTTTTTGAAATTCTTCTCTATTACTGTTCACTCGCACGAACAGTTATTGAAATTTCATGATTTTGATGCTTCCAATGGTTTTAAAATGAAAAGTTGTGTGGGAAAAAGTGGAGAAACAAGTATAGGAAGCATTATAATTAAAATGAGAATTTTTGAAGGAATTGTGTGCATGTGTTTAGTTCTGTATAGTAGGTCATAAAGGGTCTAGAATTTCATGATTCTAAGCTCATAAATGGATACAAAATATGAAATTGTGTAGGGTAAAGTCTAGACATCAATTGGTTCAAGAGCCAAGTTGATTAGTAAATATTAGAGAAAGTATGATAATAAAGAGTATAACAAGGTTAGTCTTAAATATGGTTAGAGTTCATGAATCCTAATCAATTATGTGATGAATATGAATGTGGTTAGGACCTTCAAACATCCAAGAAGATGTTGGGAAGTGATTGACATAAAGGCTTCATGGTTGGAAAGCTAGGGAGTAAGTGCAAAAGATCAAGAGAAAAGCTTAAATGCAAGATAGTGAACTTACCTCTTTATGTGCTTGATGTGGTATGCTTATGTGTTGACATGTATGTGATATTTGAATGATGTTGTGACATGATAAATGATGTTGAATGTATAGTGAATAACATGTTTTTCATGTCCATGCATTTTATGTAAAAGCATATAGTATGATGGCATATTACTAATCATAGAAAGTTTAATGAAATTACATATCATGCATTAGCATCTATCTTGCATATTTAAGTGGTAATATTTGCTACTGAGATTCCCTAGAGTCTCAATCTCCCATAACCAACCAATTTAGGTCAAGCATGATGGACAAGGTATATATGAGAAGAGCTAAAGAATGTAAGAAAGGAATAGAAGTAATTGAGATCTTATTATATACTATGTATGTAAATGCCATGTAAGGTGTCCATTTATGTGAGGAAACTATTTGTAATAATTATGGCATATGCACATGATGTATATGAATATTGAGAAGCTTATTTGATGGCTTATACATGTTGGAACAATTATTGGAAGTGCAAGAAAAGAAACTGAAATGGTAAAAACGTAGGTGCTGAAGTAGTTTTGTTATGACTTCAGTTTGACCTAGCAAATGCAGGAATTATTTCACAAAATTCCATTAGCATGTTGAAAGGAATTGGAAGACACGCAGCGAAAATTAACTTAAAAAATTTTCCATTCCTTGCCAGGATCTACCGTATGTGTTTAAGTCAAGTGGGAAGAAGCATTACCCTCAGTGTTCCTCAGCCACTTCCACAGCCTCTGGTCACGACGATCACAGCTTCTCTCCGCAGCTCGTGCTCCCTTTCCAATCACAAGAAGTCGATGACTCAGGTCGGTTTCCTCTACTGGTGTCCACACGAATAGAGTTCCAACCATAAATGACGTGCTAGCGTCTCCTGTCCCTCCAGGGCTTTCTCAAGAATTCGTCCTCTCTGTCTCTATTTCGGCAGTTTCTTATCTGCAAATCTTTTGCAGATTCCCCTTCGGCCTTTCTGTGTTCTATGTTTTTAAAATGTAGCTCCTAAAATCATATATATAGGACACCATGCGTTTTCCTCTACCGAATTGGATTTTGGAGTTAATCTTATATTAATTCCAAAATTAATACAATATCATATATTGTATAATTTGATAAGAAACTAATTAAATAAATAATATTTATATTAAATACATCCCACAGATTTAATTCACCTATTTATTTAACTTAAAATAAAGATAAGACTGAACTATATTTGATTTATTCTCATAAATCAAATTTGAGATATCATATCAATTTGAATTTCAAATTCAAATGTGATAGAGATTTAATTTATCCTTATAAATTAAATCCTATAAATATCTCTTATATGAGATATCATATCAATTTGAATTTCAAATTCCAACGTGATAGAGATTTAATTTATCCTTATAAATTAAATCTCATATATCTCTTATATATAATGTATATATATGAATTTATATACATACGAATATAAATATAAATAAATATAGACATCCACCCTGGATCATTCATTGAATCTGGACATGTCTTAGATTCAATGAATCTGGATATCATAGCTCATGTTGGGCTATTTTGTGTGTGACCCTTTAGGCCCATATGAGGTTAGCAGTGGGCCATTTGCTATACTGGCCCATAAGTCACAAGCGGTCTCTAGCAAGACATAACGACTACCCAAATCATATGAAGATCGTCAAACGATGTAACCTTTTATACAACCTTATCATGTTCCTTCTGTCACGCGATATTTTGGTCATGGATGAGGCATGGATAATGTCATCCTCCTATTCCTGATCATTACTTTGTCAATCCCTGAGTAGTCTGACTATAAAAATAGAACTACCTTTCCATTACAGTATGGCCATACATTTCTCATACTCACTTATCGAGGGGCCCAGTAATATCTCTCTACGAATGTGAGGGACAAATTCCATCTTGACCATTCACATTCCTCCACATGAAAAACCACTAAGCCCGAATATAGTCTTTATGATCACTCGGTCAAAAGTGATTTTTGACTAGGTCAAAGCTGAGCATTTGTCATGTAGGAATCCATGATGATCTCAGGTCAAAGGGCATAGTGACATGGTTTGTATATGAGAGAAGCTTATGACATAACCCATGCAGCTCTCTCATAGCGGGTCGGTCCAACACCTTGTACTCTTACATGTGCCTATGACTTTGATTTATATCTCTATACATCTTCAAAGTCATACTGGTCTTATTTCATCTGTTCTCCCACATAGATGACCGACCAGGGATATTTAGCATAAGATCATAAATTATCCAAGGATGGTCATCATAGTAAACATGCAAATAATATGATAACACAATTAATAAATTCATAAATCAATAATATTCATAAGATAATGATTGGCTCCTATGGCACGATTTCCAACACATGTAGCATACATCCAGAGCTTTAAATTCATAGGTAGAATGCTTCATTTGGATGTGTATATCAAGAGAAATGAATTTCCAAAGTAAGGGATCAGAATGTGTCTTTAGAATTTTTGATCAAATAAACAGTAAAATTTGACAAACAAACTGTATTAATTGATTAATCATTTGGTCTGAAAATTATTTTTCCCTTAAGGTTCAAGATGTGGCTTCACGTATCTTTTTGAACCACTTCATTTTGTTTTTTCTAGAATTAATTATTATTTTTTGAAGTTCAGCGCATAATTGGAATACCATATGAAGAGTAACCTGAGAAAGAGAAAAATTCCTGATCTAGCTAATGAACTTCCAAAGACTTGTAAGTGTTTCTAAATGATACTAAGTGGTCATTAAGACATAAAATTGTGGATGTTTCATTTTAGTATCAGAGCAAAGGATTTTAGCTTAAAAATGCTCTAAATAGATTATTTATAGACTGATATGAGATTATTCTAAGACCATAACCCTAAATAGTAAGTATTTTATTAAGTTAGGGTATTTATTGGGATAATTAGCATTGTTTAATTAAGCAAGTAATAGAATGAGGGAGCGTTCAACTCTGATTGAGTTAATGTAGAACATAAGAAAAGCAATAATAGTAAAGATATGAAGATTTACGGATATGAAAGTTACTCCACTAAGATGTGCCACAATCCTTAGTCATAAAGTGAGAAAATAATATCTATCCAAGATTGTTGACTAAGGTACCAAACAAATTTCGAGGACAAAATTTATTTTAAGGGGGTAGAAATGTCATATCCTAAATTTTCACTATCTGTATAATACTGATAGGGGAAAGAGGTTTAGAAAGGCTTATGATGAAGATCAGAAGAAATAATAAAGGTTACTTGAGTCTTGAAGGAAGAGAGGGACCTAAATAAAAATTCAAAAATGTTGGAGGCCAAAAGTTAAAGTAAAAACAAAAGTTGGAATTAAGATTTGGAATTGAGATAAAATGAGTGTTGAGAGGCAGCAACGTTCACGCAATGATTTTATATATCAAATGAACGAATTTTTCTATGAAATTTTATGAAATTAAAGAGGACATCTAGAGCTTCAAATCCATAGGTAACATGATTCATTTGGATAAGTAACCAAAGAGAAATGAATTTTTGAATTTAAGGCAAACAAATTGGAACTTCCAGATTTTACCAAATGAACAGTGATTTTCAACGAATAAACTGATTTCATTTGGACAAGAAAACCTCAGTTTCATATTTTTTCCTCCTATATCTATGAAAGAGATTTCATTATAAATTGCAAACATATTATTTCAATTTTTCTACAATTAATTATGAATTTTCAAAGTAGGGTACATGTTCTGGAATTACCAAATGAACAGTAAAAGTGAACAGTACCTGAGAGCAATTCTTTTGGAAATAGATGTTTTCAAAGCAAATGACGATGTAATTGGTTCCAATCACTTCTAATGGAGTATAATTGAGGTTAAAAGTAAGGATGTGATATCAAGCATATCACTTTTAGCCTTATTAGAATTTTGTAGCAACAAGTCATGTTCCTCATTAGCCTCTTCCTTATATGCATCAATTCAGTTAAGCCTAGTAGTGAGTAATCTTCAAATAGATGTCTCATTACTTCATAGACATTAAAGTTATAACATTATCACACACTTCCATTGTGATACTCCCATTTTTCATGCTTATCATAGTGTTGGTTATTCTAAGGAATGGCCTCCCTAAAATAATAGGACCCTCTAAGGTTGACTCATATGACATATCCAAGACATAGAAATCTACAGATATAATCAAGTCTTTAACCTTCACTAATATATCTTATAATAATCCCTCAGGTTTCCTTGTAGTCCAATCAGTAAGTTGAAATATTATGGAGGTTTCCTTAAGTGAGCCTATGTCTATGCCTAACGATGTATAAATGGAGGTTGGTATTACATTAATGGTTGCATCAAGATCTAACAAAGTACTAGTATACTGAAACTTACCAATGGTGATTGGGATTGTAAAGGAACTTGGATCATTACATATAATAGGAAGCTATCGCTTAAGTAAAGCTGACACACTATATCCTACTTGAACCCAATTATTTAGTTTATAGATACCAGTGGCACATTAACTTCCAATTTCCCTAATAGATTCAGAATATCTTGTTCCTATTTATCTTTTAAAACTTTCTTTGGACATATGTATGCATTAGGAACAGGTAGGTGTTTTATACTTACCTCTCTATTCTTCTATTCTGCTTCTTCATGCTCCTTATTCTAGTTTTTGTTTGATTTATGACTGTACTACTGGAACAAGCAATTGCCTCCTACGTAATAGATGGTTTTGCAACATCCTTCAATATGGTTTTCTCATTTTCCTACTGCATACCCTTCTCTTTATTGCTTTCTGATTCTAGCATGAATGAAAGCTTTCCTTCAATTAACTCTTGAGTTCTAGATCTATTTTGCTACACATTTGCTTCATTATCCTTCTTATAATCTTTAGTATCAACTTTCCCCACTATTTTTCCACTTCTTAAGCTTATAGCATTTACAGCTTTGGGGTTAACAACTGTGTTTGAAGGTAAATTTCCACCAATCCTGGCTTGTACATCACTTACTGAGTTGGCTAGCTATGATACATATCCATTCATGTTTGCAGCTTTTGTTTCCCACTATTCTATTTTACTCTCTAAGATAGTAAATTTAGAATCTATCATTGCTAAGTTGTTCTCCACAATAGACCTCAAGTCCTTGATGTTAGAGATGAAATTTGTATTTATGGAGTTTATATTTGCATTCATCACATTAATGCTCTTAATTATCTCATATATACCATCATATTTTATAGCAATAGGTAATTCTATAGCTCTAGAAGATTCAACCACTTGCTTGTCATTGTTGAATCTGTTTAGCCCAAAATTCCTGTCTTCTCCTCCATAGTGTATCATATCCTGATTTAGTTTACCTTGATAGATGGCTGATACATCTTCAAAGTATGTCATATCCTAATTTTTAGGCCTAGAAGCCCAATATGTAGCATGAAATAGATAGGCTACTAGGCCCTATTGATCAGAAGTCCTAGAAGTATGCATATGATGTTCAAGGACTAAACTGTAAGAAAGTGAAAGATTAGGGACTAAATTGTAAATAGTGAAAGTTCCTGGGGGCATAATGATCATTTTAAAGAAAGAGATGGACTAAACTGAAAAGTCTAAAAGTTTCAAGGCAAAAAATGAAAGTAGATACAAGTTGTGGACCATTAAGTGTAATTATAAAAAGATGAGGGACTAAAGTATAATTTTTAAAAGTTATGGGACATAATGATAATTATTGAAAGTTGAGCCAAAAAATGTATAAAAATATCCAGAATCAGATTAGTCCCAAATTTTTCCAGTAAATAGAGAAAATTATTGTAATCAGTTTGACACAACACATAATTTTGATATGAGATCCCAAAAAATTTATATTAATTTCTGAAAAAAGGAAAATTAATACAGTATCCTCTGGACCTCAGAATTAGATGAAATTTGGCAGTAAATTCCTATAATTAATATAAGAATTTATAAAATTGACAGAACTTAAAAAGGAGTTTTGTAGAATTTATTATGAAATTTACAGTAGATTAAAACACCCGAGAAATAGGTTTCGGGGAAATTTCTTGGGAATTTAGCCCATGAAGGTAGTGGATCATGTAGAGGGCCCAAAATGGCGCCTTATAGGCCCAATGATTTTTTTATATAAGTATGTGGGCCAGGGCTAATAAAGACTGAGAAAAATATAAAATTATGAAAATGCCACTGGAGGTATGCCACTGTGTTGTGTCATTGAGTCAGAGTCAGAAGAAGGGCGTTTTGGTCATTTGACTAGGGTTAGATGTAACATCCTTAATTTTATACATCTTAAAGATCATTCAGTAGCATTTAGAACCACTTACAAGACATTGGAAATCCATTAGCCAAATATAGAATTTTACTCTTTCTTGAGTTACTGTTCATATGGTATTCCAGATTACGCAATGAACTTCGCAAAATCATAATTAATTCTAAACAAATAGAAATTAAGTGGTTCAAAAAGATACATGAAGATAACATCTTGAAATTTAAGGAAAAAATAATTTACAGACCAAATGATTAGCCAATTAATACAGTTTATTCGTTAAAGTTTACTGTTCATTTGGTCAAAAATCTGGAAAGAGATTCTAGTCTCTTATTTTGGAAGTACAGACATAGAATTAAAGCATTCTTAGTGTCAAAATGAAACTTTTCATGTCATCTAAATGTCTATAAAATTTCATATGTTTATTCCATCATTTATTATTTTTCATTATACCATGACTACCATTACTTATATTGGTCATACAACAACATTACACTTAACAATTTCTCACATAATACATATACTATCCAATCCCTAGCTTTTCTTCTTGCTTCATCATCCTCTTTCATTATTCATAAACCTGTGGGATTGGAATTATATGGAAAGGGATGAGATTTCTGGGGACATCTCAGTAGCAAATATTACTAGACAATGTATGCATTAATGTTAGTACTTGTGCTTGCTTGTGAAAGTGTTAACATTGTATAATGTGCATACTTCCATGTAACATATGAAATACAATTTGCCAAAGTAATCATAGAAATAGAGCTTCATACATAAACATATTTGCAACACAATTCACCAAAGTCATAGCACAATCAAGCATAATATTCAATGCATACAAGTTTAGGTAAGTTTACTACCTTATAGACTTGACTTTCTTTTACCTTATCTTGCTTCTAACTTCTCACTTCACTTGGATATGTGGTTACCTCTTTTGTAGCATATCAATCAATCCCTAACATCACATAACCATGCATCCATCATCATCTAATTTCCTTGAGCATTAAACTCACTTTAACTAACATAACTCACTCTTGAACGTTAAGCTCATTTACTTTCCTTAATCTTAATTAATGGACTTGGTCTTTGAATCAATTGATGTCTTAACTTTACCCTACACAATTTCATCTTTTTCATCCATCTATGAGCTTAGAATAATGAAATTCTAGCTCCTTCATGGCCTGCTGTACAAAACTAAACATATGAATACAATTCTTTTAAAAATTCTCATTTTGATTATAATGCTTCCCATACTTGTTTCTCCACTTTACCCCACACAACTTTTCATTTTAAAACCATTGGAAGCATCAAAATCATGAAATTTCAATCACTGTTCATGCGAGTGAACAGTAACCGTGAAGAATTTCGAAGACTACAATCTTGAAATTTCAATGCTTTCAAGGTTCCAAACGTTTCCAATCCTACACAAAATCATCATATAAATTCAATGGAAGCCTTAAATAATTGAAATTACATTTCCTTCCCTCATGAACAGTACAGACTGAACAGGTTACATCATGGCAAAGTTAAGAATATCAACTTGATTCAACAACCAATCACTTAACTAGCTTGTTTAAGCTTCAATCATATGTTTCTAACTTTAATTTTTCCTTCCCTTTTCATTTAAGGTCTTTGGGCAGCACCACCCCTTAGAGAAAACTCAACTTTTTCCCCATGAAAATCCTAAGTTTAAGCTCCCAAATCAAAGGAAAATAAACTAGGAGAGATTACTTACCTTTAATCTCTAGCTTGCTTGAACTTTGGTACCTTGAATCTTCTTTGTCTTGGATTGAGTTTTCAATTGGCAAGAGTTTCCCCTAGGTTCCATGGCTCACAGTTTGGATGCAGATAAAGTTGAGTTTAATTTGATTCCAGGCAATTTTGGCCTGTTTTGGCTCAACTTTCTCATATTTATATTTAGGTCCCTAAACTTTTGAATAATTGTACTTAGGCCCCTGGACTTTTGGCTATTTGCGTCTAAGTCCCTTAACTTTTGAAAATTACACTTAAGGGCACAACTTTTGTTTCTACTTTCACTTTTTGCCTTTAGCCTTTTTTACCTTGCATTTTAGTCCTTCTCTTCCCTCAAGACTCATCTAACCTTTATCTTTTCTTCTGATCATCGTCATAATCCTTTCCAAACCTCTTTCCGCTATCAGTATTATCTGCAAACTTGGATTCCCATAAAAAATTTGTCATCCTCATCTCTATTTCGGCAGTTTCTTATCTACAAACCTTTTGCGGATTCCCGTTCACACTTTTTTTCTTCTGTCCCAACCGTAGCTCCTAAATATCAGATATATATGATGCTATGCATGTTACCACAGACTTGGATTTTTGGAATTAATCTTATATTAATTCTGAAATTAATACAATATCATATATTGTATAATTTGATAAGAAAATAATTAAATAAATAGTGTTTATATTAAATCCGTCCCACAGATTTAATTCACCCATTTATTTAATTTAAAATAAAGATAAGACGGAATTACATTTGATTTATTCTCATAAATCAAATTTGAGATATCATATCAATTTGAATTTCAAATTAAAACGTGATAGAGATTTAATTTTATCCTTATAAATTAAATCTTGTAAATATCTCTTATATGAGATATCATATCAATTTGAATTTCAAATTCAAACGTAATAGAGATTTAATTTATCCTTATAAATTAAATCTTGCAAATATCTCTTATATATAATATATATATATACGAATTTAGATATATACGAATATAAATATAAATAAATATACACATCCACCCTGGATCATTCATTGAATCTAGACATATCTTAAATTCAATGAATCTAGATATCATAGCTCGTGTTGGGCTATTTTGTGTGCGACCCTGTAGGCCCATATGAAGTTAGCAGTGGGCCAATTACTATACTGACCCACAAGTCGCAAGCGGTCTCTAGCAAGACATCACGACTACCCAAATCATATGAGGATCGATGAACGATATAACCTTTTATACAACCATATCATGTCCCTTTTGTCACACGATATTTTGGTCATGGATGAGGCATGGATAATGTCATCCTCCTATTCCTGACCATTACTTTCTCGATCCCTGAGTAGTCTGACTATAGAAACGGAACTACCTTTCCATTACAGTATGGCCATACATTTCTTAGACTCAATCATCGAGGGGCCCAGTAATATCTCTCTACGAATGTGAGGGACAAATTCCATCTTAACCATTCACATTCCTCCACATGAAAAACCACTAAGCCCGAACATAGTCTTTATGATCACTCGGTCAAAAGTGACTTTTGACTAGGTCAAAGCTGAGCATTTGTCATGTAAGAATCCATGATGATCTCAGGTCAAAGGGCATAGTGACATGGTTTGTATATGAGAGAAGCTTATGACTTAACCCATGCAGCTCTCTCATAGCGGGTCAGTCCAACACCTTGTACTCTTACATGTGCCTATGACTTTGATTTATATCTCTATATATCTTCAAAGTCATACTGGTCTTATTTCATTTGTGCTCCCGCATAGATGACCGACCAGGGACATTTCGGATAAGATCATGAGTTATCCAAGGATGGTCATAACAATAAACATGCAAATAATATGATAACACAATTAATAAATTCATAAATCAACAATGTTCATAAGACAATGATTGGCCCTTAGGGCACAATTTCCAACAACCTCCTACTTGCACTAGGTACAATCATTAATTTGACTAATTCCCATTGACCTAACATGACGCTCATGCTTTGCCTGCACAAACGGCTTTGTTAGAGGATCAGCAACATTATCTTCTCCTGCTACTTTGCATATTTTTATATCACCTCTATCGTTGATTTCTCTGTTGAGATGAAATCGCCTGAGTATATGCTTGGTCCTTTGATGTGACCTAGGCTCTTTAGCCTGTGCAATAGCACCGCTATTGTCACAAAGCAAAGTTATTGGATCTAAGATGGTAGGTATCACCCTTAGTTCCGTGATAAACTTCCTGATCCAAACGGCTTCTTTAGCTGCATCAGATGCTACTATATACTTAGCTTCTGTTACAGAATCTACTACAATGCCCTGCTTAGAGCTCTTCCAACTTACTGCTCCATTATTGAGAAGGAGTATATATCTAGACTGCAATTTTTTGTCATCCTGGTCAGTTTGAAAACTCACATCTGTGTAACCAGTTACACAGAGTTCGTCATCTAATCCACCATAGACCAAAAATAAGTCCTTAGTCCTTCTTAAGTACTTAAGAATATTCTTGACAGTAGTCCAATGGCTCTCACCAGGGTCCTGTTGATATCTGCCAGTCATACTTAAGGCAAATGAGACATTCGATCGAGTACATAACATGGCGTATATGATAGATCCTATGGCCAAGGCATATGGAACTTTACTCATACGACCTCGTTGATCAGATGTACTAGGACACAGATCTTTACTGAGGTGAATACCATGAGACATGGGTATGAAACCCCTCTTTGGTTCGTGCATACTGAACCTATACAGTATTTTGTCTATGTGTGTACTCTGACTGAGTCCTAGAAGTTTTTTAGATCTATCTCTATAGATCCTGATTCCTAGGATGTAGGTTGCTTCACCCAAGTCTTTCATCGAGAAAGACTTTCCTAACCGAGACTTGACAATCTGCAAGGTAGGAATATCATTTCCAATAAGTAGGATGTCATCGACATAGAGTACCAAAAATACAACTGTGCTCCCACTAACCTTCTTGTACACACAAGGTTCATCAATATTTTAAAAAAATCCAAACTCTTTGACTACTTCATCAAAACGATGATTCCAACTCCGAGAGGCTTGCTTCAGTCCATAAATGGACCTTTGAAGCTTGTACACTTTACCAGAGTCCTCAGAATGCACAAACCTTTCAGGTTATGTCATGTACACATCCTCAAGGAGCTTTCCATTAAAGAAGGCTGTCTTGACGTCCATCTGCCATATTTCATAGTCATAATATGCTGCTATGGCAAAGAGGATTCTGATTGATTTTGCCATTACAACTGGGGAAAAGGTCTCATCATAGTCCACACCATGAGTTTGAGTAAATACTTTTGCAACCAGTCATGCCTTGAAGACATTTGTATTGTCATCCATGTCAGTTTTCTCCTTAAAAACCCACTTACAACTGACAGTTTTTACACCTTCAGGTGGGTTAACTAAGGTCCAAACCTGATTGTCGTACATGGATTGCATCTCAGACTTCATGGCATTACGCCATTTTTCAGAGTTTGGTCCCACTATAGCTTCTTGATAGGTAGTCGGCTCATTATGCTCAATGAGCAACACATCACGACTATTAAAAATCAGAAATCCATATCTTTGAGGCTAAAGTCGTGTCCTATTAGATTTTTGTGGTCCTCGTGTGACTTGAGGAGTCTCAACAACTTGTTGTGAGTCTTCTTTATTTTCCATCTGCAGTTTTGTGGTGTCTTGTGGCTCTTGAACTTCTTTGAGGTGTACCTTTCTCCCACTGGTTCTTTTAGAGATAAATTCTCGTTCGAGAAAGATACCATTTCTGACAATAAATACTTTGTTATCAGCAGGGTTGTAGACATAGTATCCCTTGGTTTCCTTAGGATATCCCACAAAAAGGTACTTTGAGGATGGGGGCGCTAATTTGTCTGAGGCTTGTTGCTTAACATAGACCTCGCATCCCCAAATCTTGAGGAAAGATAAACTAGGTGTCTTCCCAGTCCATATCTCATACGGAGTCTTTTCAATTGCCTTAGATGGAACACGATTGAGTGCGAATGCAGTTGTCTCTACGGTATGGCCTCAAAAGTAGGGTGGAAGATCTGTTTGACTCATTATAGATCGAACCATATCTAATAGTGTTCGATTCCTCCGTTCAGAAATGTCATTCCATTGTGGTGTCCCTAGAGTAGTTAATTGTGAGACTATCCCACAACTCCTAAGATGATCAATGAATTGTTGGCTCAAATATTCACCACCCTGATCAGATCGAAAGGCTTTAATTGTTTTGCCAAGCTGGTTTTATACTTCATTTTGAAAAATTTTGAACATTTCAAAAGATTCAGATTTATGCTTTATCATATAGATGTACCCATATCTGTTAAAATCATCTATGAATGTTATGAAGTATGAATAACCTCCCCTGGCATTTGTGTTCATCAGTCCACACACATCTGTATGTATGAGGCCCAATAAATCAGTGGCCCTCTCACTGTGCCCAGTGAAAGGTGACTTTGTCATCTTTCCTAACAAGCAAGACTCGCAAGTGTCATATGATTCAAAATCAAATGAGTTGAGAAATCCATCTTGATGGAGTTTGGAAATGTGTTTCTCATTTATGTGGCCCAGACGACAGTGCCAGAGGTATGTGGGATTCAAATTGTTTGGTTTGACCCTTTTGGTGGTTATGTTAAAGATATTTCCATGATTGGATTGTTCCAAATTTAATATGTAATGATAAACATGCAAATCACCATGAGCATAGAAAACATCATTATGATAAATAGAACATCTATTATTCCCAGCAATGGAAGTGAAACCTTCCTTATCCAAATAAGAAAGTGAAACTATGTTACTACTTAAAGCAGGAACATAATAGCAATTGTTCAAAACTAGCAAAAGCCGAGTGGGCAGAACTAATTCATAAGTGCCTACAGCTAACGCAGCAACCCTTGGTCTGTTTCCAACTCGTAGGTCAACTTCGCCCTTTTTCAGCTTCCTACTGTCCTTTAGTCCCTGCACATTTGTACAAATGTGAGAACCACATGCAGTATCTAATACCCATGTGGTGGAAGTATAAAGATGAATGTCTATAACATAAATACCTGAAGCGATAGCCCCGCTATCCTTCTTGTTCTTTTTCAGATCTTCGAGGTAGAGTTTGCAATTCCTCTTCCAATGACTAGGTTCATTACAGAAGAAGCAGACTCCTTCCTTCGGAGGCTTTGCCTTCTTTGGTGCAGGCTTGGTTTTGGGCTTGCTTGACTCTTTGGTCTTACCTGATGAGCCATGACCCTTCCCCTTGCCTTTGCCTTTCTTTTTCATACCTTTTCCTTTCTGAACCATCAAAACAGTACTGGGCTTCTTCTTAAGACTCGGCTCAGCAGTTTTAAGCATCCCATGCAGTTCAGAAATAGATTTCTCCATGTTGTTCACGTTATAGTTCATGACAAACTGGTCATAACTTTATGGGAGTGAGTTCAAGACCAAATTCGTAGCTAACTCCTGGCTCATGGGAAATCCAAGCCTCTCAAGGTGATCAATGTACCCTTTCATCTTTAAGACATGAGTACTGACTGATGCACCTTTAGTCATCTTGTAGGAATGTAAGGCCTTAGTGGTCTCATACCTCTCTTACATTGCCTGTTGCTGGAACATTTTCTTGAGATGCACAATCATCTCATAAGCCTCCATGTGTTCTAGATCTCTTTAGAGCCTCGGAACCATGGTGGCTAGCATCAAGCATCCCACATCGACAGAGTCTTCCTTATGCTTCGTGTAAGCATCTCTCTAAGCTCTAGGAGCATTGGCTGCTGGCTCCTCAGGAATGGGTTAATTTAGGACATGTGCCTTTCTTTCCTGCTTGAGAACAATTCTCAAGTTCCTAAACCAGTTAAGAAAGTTTGTCCCATTGAGTTTGTCCTTCTCAAGGATAGATCGCAGCGATAATATAGCAGTATTACTAGTCGTCATGATTCTATAATTAAAATATACAATTGAATTAGCAATCTCCCACTAAATAAACAACCTTCAATGCAATAGTTAGTGGGCTAAGATCCATATTTGGCTCGAACTTAAGTCCGCTTTGGCAGGACGCTTAAATTAAGTTATTTAGGTAGGTAACACCTTTACCAATTACATCAAATGTAACTCTTAGATGTTCATGGGATTCTATTATCATATGATCTGGCATGTTTTTAATCCTATCTAATGCCTTGAGACCCAAAACTGTTTTGTTAATCTCAATTAAGTCAAACAATAATAAACATGTGAGAGTAGCACCATTATTCTTGGTCATCTCCCCAAGATAACTCAAATGCACCCACTTTAGTGGAGTCCACAATTGAGCGATCGAGGTTTTGACAAGTGTTCATAAATTGACGGCATTATGACTTAAGATTTCATTTAGAGGGCTTAATTTAACTATCTAGTTTATAAGAATGCATGTTTCTCAGTTTGTATCTCATACAAGTAATATGCATGTGCTGATATAATAATAAGATGCATAATTTAAACGTGATACAATATGGCTCACCTATCCTAAGTCCACTCAAGCCAATGAGAGGAGCTCTCTAGTAAGAAAAGGGAAATTACATATAGAAACCTCTTTTAATATTCGAAGGGAGTGAGATGAGAAGAGAAGGTACATTAAGAGTATATAGAGGAAGGCACGACACGTAGGCCATATTTAAAAAATTACAACACTTGCAATCTAGAGCCATATTGTTCACCATACCCAAACATTCAAGAATCAATATTCAGATTTAATTGAAGGGCAATTAATGTTTTAAAACTAAAACATTCACAAAATAGCATATGTTACGGTTATGTTACGCTACGAATAGGTAGCCACGGCGGTCCCGCTAGCTGGTTAGTGGGCGGGCTCGAGAATTTTTTTTTGTTTCATAAATAATCACAAATCTGAATTCATTTTTCTTAGACCCCATCAATATTAATTGATCAAATCAAAACGATTTCAATTCCCCTTCAGATTCCTTATATATCATACATAAAATGGATTCCTTATATGTCACACATAAAACGCATGTCATCATATGAACGGCTACGACTAATACATACCATATGAATCAACAATCAAGCCTAACTTAAATACAAAATAGCATGGCTCTGATACCACTGTAAGAAATTGGAAGACACGCAGCAGAAATTAACTTAAAAAATTTTCCATTCCCTGCCAGGATCTACCGTTTGTGTTTAAGTCAAGTGGAAAGAAGTATTACCCTCTCCGCGGCTCATGATCTCTTTTCGATCGCAAGAAGTCGACAACTCAGGTCGGCTTCCTCTACTGGTATCCACACGAACAACGTTACAACCACGAACGATGTGCTAGCGTTTCCTATCCCTACAGGGCTTACTCAAGAATTTGTCCTCTCCGTCTCTATTTTGGCAGTTTCTTATCTGCAAACCTTTTACGGATTCCCATTCACACTTTTTTTCTATCCCAACCGTAGCTCCTAAATATCAGATATATAGGATGATGCTATGCGTGTTACCACAGACTTGGATTTTTAGAATTAATCTTATATTAATTCGAAAATTAATACAACATCATATATTGTATAATTTGATAAGAAACTAATTAAATAAATAGTGTTTGTATTAAATCTGTCCCACAGATTTAATTTACCCCTTTATTTAATTTAAAATAAAGATGAGACAGAATTACATTTGATTTATTCTCATAAATCAAATTTGAGATATCATATCAATTTAAATTTTAAATTCAAACGTGATAGAGATTTAATTTTATCCTTATAAATTAAATCTTGTAAATGTCTCTTATATGAGATATCATATCAATTTAAATTTCAAATTCAAACGTGATAGAGATTTAATTTATCCTTATAAATTAAATCTTGTAAATATCTCTTATATATAATATATATATACGAATATAAATATAAATAAATATATACATTCACCCTGGATCATTCATTGAATTTGGACATGTCTTAGATTCAATAAATCTGGACATCATAGCTTGTGTTGGGCTATTTTGTGTGCAACCCTATAAGCCCATATGAAATTGGCAATAGCCCAACTATACTAACTCACAAGTCACAAGCGGTCTCTAGCAAGACATCACAACTACCCAAATCATATGAGGATCGATGAACGATGTAACCTTTTATACAACCATATCATGTCCCTTTTGTCACACGATATTTTGGTCATGGATGAGGCATAGAGAATGTCATCCTCCTATTCCTGACCGTTACTTTCTCGATCCATAAGTAGTTTGACTATAGAAATGGAACTACCATTCCATTACAGTATGGCCATATATTTCTCATACTCACTCATCGAGGGGCCCAATAATATCTCTCTATGAATGTGAGGGACAAATTCCATCTTGACCATTCATATTCCTCCACACGGAAAACCACTAAGCCCGAACATAGTCTTTATGATCACTCGGTCAAAAGTGACTTTTGACTAGGTCAAAGCTGAGCATTTGTCATGTAGGAATCCATGATGATCTCAGGTCAAAGGGCATAGTGACATGGTTTATATATGAGAGAAGCTTATGACTTAACCCATGCAGCTCTCTCATAGCAGGTCAGTCCAATACCTTGTACTCTTACATGTGCCTATGACTTTGATTTATATCTCTATACATCTTCAAAGTCATACTGGTCTTATTTTATCTCTGCTCCCGCATAGATGACCGACTAGGGACATTTAGGATAAGATCATGAGTTATCTAAGGATGGTCATCACAGTAAACATGCAAATAATATGATAACACAATTAATAAATTCATAAATCAACAATGTTCATAAGACAATGATTGGCCCCTAGGGCAAAATTTCCAACATTATCAACAATAAGGGAGTAGTTAACCCTATAACCTAGTTTATTGGTTGAAGTCTTTCAAAAGAATTGTAGTTGATTCTAACATTATTTATAGGGGAGTGTTATCCCATAATCTGATAGTTCCTGAAAAGGCTTAGGACGACAGCGGGTGATTTTGAGTTGTGAAATAACCTAGTCTAAGGACAGTTAATGTTAGTCATGAAGAAGAGGAATAGTACAACTTACTGGTACAATATATGCTTTTTAAAGCCCCATTTTTAAACAGAACCTTGCGGTAACAGTTTAAAAAAATGAGCGGTTGTATTTTTGTAAATAAGATAAAATAGTTACACTGGATGTACAGTAACTGGTATAAACTATAATTACTACACTGGATACTAATATCAACAGGTGTAGATTAGCTTAATCATATTCTAACTTTTTAGTTTCTTGTCTATGCTTTCCTAATTCTTTTGTTTATAGCTTCTTCAGACCTTGTGGAGAAGCTTTAGAATAAATGACAGGTGGCATTTTTGTAAATAAGATAAAATATTTATACCAGATTTAAATTGAATTGGTATAAAAGATATATAACCGGTGTTAAATATACTTTCTATTCTGACTCTTTAGTTTCCTGTCTATACTTTCTCGCTTCTTTTCTCTGTACCTTTTCAGGGTGTTCATTTCACTTCGTCGATTCCTAAGGTTTGTACACATTATGATAGAAGGCCAATTTCATTATTTGATATTCTTTTCTGAAACCGTTCTTATTCCTCAACCATATGTATACCATTTTGATGATTAGTACTTTTCGTCTCATCACTTTATCACTATTTTCTTTTCTTTTCTTCTCTCTAAACACTCTAATGGATTCTTCTTCACGCACATTGTCATATCCCTAACTTTCTTATCTGATGTATATGTACAGTTTAAATGAAATGGACATGAGATTCCTGGAATAAACTGTATCAGATTGAGAAAGAAAAGAAAGGGATTATTAACTAAGGAAAGTTTAGGGACCTAAACCAAAATTGGAAAAGGTTGGAGGCAAAAAGTTAAAGTAGAAACAAAAGTTGGGCCAAAAGTGGTAATTATCAAAAGTTTAGGGACCTAAATGTAATTAAATAAAAAGTAAGGGATTTAAATGTAATTATGAGAAAGTTGAACTGAAAAAGGCTAAAAAATGCCAAGAATCAGATTAAACTCAAATTTTACCAGTAGATAGACAATTATTCCGGTCAATTTAAGGGGACATAGAATTTTGATTTGAGGTCCCGATTAATTGATATAAATTTCTGAAGTAAAGGGAAATTATTACAGTATCTTTCAGACCTTAAATCAGATGAAACCTTACAAAAAATTCCTATATTTAATATAAGAATTTATAAAACTTATAAAGTTATAAAAGGAATCCTGTAGAATTCTTACAGGATTTTACAGTGGAATAAAATACCCGATAAATATAGTCGGGAGAGATTCATTGGGATCTGTGCCATAAAGGTAATAAACCCATACAAAGGCCCAAATGGCACCACAATAAGCCCAATAAGGTGACTAGATAGTTAAGTGGGCCAGAGCCTAGAGCAGTCTAGGAAAAGTATGAAATTACGAAAATGCCCCTAGATGACCAGCTTGTACTAGTGATGGATGGAAGGCATTTTGGTCATTCTGGATAGGCTAGAAATGTCCCATATAGTATAAATATGATTAGTTATAGCTAGTATACGCCCTGAGGTAGAACAAAGAGGGGTAAAATGATAATTATGCCCTTAGGGTTAATATAGTGCAAGAAAGGACACCAAGGGTATTTTGGTCATTTCCCAAGGGATAGATGGCAGATAAATACCCCCTCATTTCAGACTCCATTCAGCATGCATGGGAACCATAAGGAAACTCTTGCAAAATTTCCATTGAACCAAGAAAGAAGCACATAACTTGAAGCAACAAGCAAGGTAATCATCTCCCATGTTCTTGAGCTTTATTCTAGCAACCTAACTCTTGATTTTAAGGGGTTTTGTGCCATATTTCCCTTGTGGTTGCTGCTAGAATTGCTGTTTGAAACATCCTCATTTTCATATGTCTTAGGGACCAAATGGTAGCATATGGAACCACTTTTAAGGCTATTGAAGTCAAATTACTCAATCTGGAATTTTACTCTTAGCAAGTACTGTTTACTGTGTAAATTCCAATGGAGTGACTTGACTTCAAAATATCATAACTAATTCTAGAAAAATTGAAATTAAGTGGTTCAAATTTCTACGCAAATCTAACTCAATGTTATTTTAGGGAAAAATGACTTGTTGACCACACTTTGAGCAGGTCAACATTGGTCAACATTCCAAAATCACTGTTCATCCAGCATCCTGTCCCTGATTCCAGCATTTCTGGTCCCAACTTTGAAAAATCATATCTTTACATGTAGATATCCAAATGATACGTTCTATATATCAAATTGAATCTTGGCATGTCTACTATTTACTGGTAAAATATCATACATTTATTCAATCATTTACTATTTATAATTATATCTCAAATGTCATTGCCTCATCACGGGTTATTGTTCACAGTGACAATTTCCAGCAATTATACATACATGAATCACATATCAATCATGCTAAATGATTAACATCTCTTCACGCATCTTTACCTCGTCCATCTTAAGAAGACTTGCTACAATTGGATTGATATGGAAGGGGTGAGATTTATGGGGAAATCTCAGTAGCAAACGGAAACCATACAATGTATGCAACTATATGCTTGATGTTACTATGTGTGCACTTAATGATCATGCTTGCATAATGATAACTTACATGCTTCTATGTCCCTTAATTATAACATATGGCCATAGCATAAAAAGAAACAGAGTATTACTTAATCATACATGCTTTATATCGTCAATGTAAGAAAAAATCACATAAAACATCCAAGCAGTATAAGCATACAAGTAGGTAAGTTTACTACCTGTCTTGTAGCCTTTCCTTCCATCTCTTAGCCTTGTCTCTAAGGTCCCTTATTCTCATAAGTCAGAGCCTATATATAGCATAATAATATCTTTATTATTATCCAATATAGCTCTACTTACCTCATGCTTAACTAGGGGTAATATCCTTACTCTGACATTCCCCTAACTTTCTTTCTACCTTTAGCTACCTTTATTAATAGAGATATTTCTCTATTCTAACCACTAAAAGCAATCCTCTACTTTATTAGAGCAGGGATTGGACAACTTACTTATCTCATTCCTAAGCTCTGCCCAATCCCTAAGCTCCTTAGACTGCTCCTGGCTTCACCAAAACTCCTTTCTTTCTCTTCCTTCCTTCCTTTCTCTCTTCCTCTTTTCTCTCTTCTTTCTCCCCTTTATTCCATGCTTGGCTGTGGCTTTCCTTGAAGGAGGAAGGGTCTATTTATAGGTGAGTAGAGGTGGAATGAATGGCTCAGATCGAATCGTGATGAATGGCCCAGATTGCTTAGCTTCCTCAAGAAGCTTTGCCTGCATAATCACGATGACATCACCATCCTCAATGACTCACCATTTTGACATCATCTAAGGACACCTCAAGGGACAACTCAGGGCATATGTGGCACAATTGGTGGGGCCCTTGGGATACCTCACCAGCTGACTCAGCCTCTGTAGAGAATTCTAGAGTCTTTTCATGGAATGAGCGGCCGAGATTGTGCCACGTGTCCTTTCTAATTTTTTACCCTTTTTCTAATCTCATGACATGTGTCATTAACTTTTCTTCTTTTCCTATAATCATGCCATGTGGCACCTTGTGGGTCCCTTTTATGCCACCTCATGATTCCAGATCACTTTCCCTAGTTCTATCTTTGACCGGGTCACTTTACTTTATTGAAAATTACTAAAATATTATTTTAATACCTCTCAAACTCCCATAACTACTGGGCCTACGTTTTTGGGCTTTGGATTGCTATCTTGGGTTTCTAACTAAGCCCAAGCACTCTAATGGCTCAGTTCTGAAGAAACACTTCTTACTTCTTCTTTATGCCCATAGGGACTTTCACTATTTTCCCTAAATTTTCATTTTCTTGCAATTTAGTCCCTGAACATCATTTGTATACTTCTGGGACTCCTGCATAATAGGGTCTAGTAGCCTTCCTTTTTTAGGCTACCAACTGAGCTTCTAGGCCTAAAAATTGGGATATGACACTGTCCATATATGGTTAGAAGATGAGTTTTATGTTATGGATAGTTTAGACAAGCTTAAACAAGCTAGAATCAAGTGGTATAAGCTTGGAAATTCAAGTATGCAAGTAGTTAGAAGTTTGTGTTTATGGATGTTACTGTACATGAAACTATTCATATGTTGAAATTTCATGATTTTGATGCTTCCAATGAGTTTAAAATGGGTAATTGTGTGGGGATAAAGTAGGAGAACAAGTATTGTAAGCATTGGAATCAAAATGTGAATTTTGGAAAACCAAGGGTTTCACTTCGGTCAAGAGCAACAGCTTGTGACATGTTTTGATTTTGAAAATTCTAGTTTCATATTTGGATTCTACATGAAAAATTATGTAGAAATGAACTATGAGAATTTAGTTTGGAAAGATGGAAGTATGAAACATAAAATAGAGAAAGAATGGAAGTTAGTGAAAACCTAGTCTTGGAATTGTTTTCAAGTTGAGTTGTAACTTGATATTACTTTGTAATGTATAGGTTTTGACATTTGTGAAATAAGGAAATCATCTAAAGAAGAGTTTGATAAGGATAGCTTAAGAGGTAGCAAGAATACCTAACTATAGTTTTATGTCTGCTTGGTTGTATGCTTGCTTGTTGATTATGGTGTTTGGTTGAGCTTGAGATTGTGTCATCATGTTGATGATGAAGTATGAATGATTGCAACTCCTTGCAACTTATGTCATGACAATATGAATGTTAGAGTTTGCTTATGTACCATTATGAAGTAGTTCCCATCTCATGATAACATGTTAAGCATCTAATTAATCATACATGATATTATAGTTTGTATGCCTTGCTATTGGGATTTCCATGAAATCTCATTCTTTCCATATGTATAACCATGTCATAGGTGCTGGAATGTCACAAGGAAAAAGGGTAAATATGGATGATTGAACTTGTATATTAAGTTATATGAGTTGCTTGATATTATGGAAGCACATGCTAGAATGTATATTGTATGTTCATGTGTTGGTGTTCTGAGGCAGTGACTTTTTAACGATATTTACAATACCTTAGTCAAAGAGTTTGAACTTGAAATTTGGTATGATTATATTTAAGATAGAGAGATGTAAATGGACACAAAGAACACCTCAATTGGTCAAGTATTCGATTTGTTATGATTTTTCTAATTTGGAGTTAAAATCTGGAACTAAGAGAAAGTAAAATACTAGAGGTAGTACTATTCCAACATTAATTTTGTATAGTAAATGAATGAGTTTTTGCATGAAATTTTGTGAGCTTAAAGATCACGTCTGGAGATTTATATCCATAGGTAACATAGTTCATTTGGACAACTAATGAAAGAGAAATGAGTTTTTGAACTTAAGGCAAAGAAACTGGAACTTCTAGATTTTACCAAATGAACAGTATTTTTCAACGAATAAACTGATTTCATTGGGACAATGAAACTTTAGTTTTACATTTTTACTTCAAATTTCAATAAAATAAATTTCATTAGAAATTGAAAACAACCTATTTAGATTTTTATACATTTAATTATGAATTTTTAAAGTTGGGTACATGTTTTGGAATTATCAAATGAGCAGTAATGTGAACAGTACCCGAGAGCAATTCTTTTGAAAATGCTAATTTCTAAGGAAAATGATTATGTAATTGGATCAAATGACTTCCAACTAAGTATAATTGAGGTTAAAAGTAAGGATATGACACACACCTCCTTCTCCGCTGCATAAAAGAAAGAAAGATGATTTTAAAGAGAAATATCCCAACCCTCACCCTGTAGTTCCTCCTCCCCCTCCCCAGGTTATCACTCTGATGGAGCACCTTGAGGAACTTATCATGCGCTTTAATGCCCTGGAGGACTCAGTGGAAGAACTATCTCAGAAAGTTACTAGACTGAAAGACAGTTTCACAGCTTCCTGCTCAGAAGTTTGCTGCTATCAACAGCATGATAGCTTGTATCATCTTGTTGATCCTACTAACTGATGAATCCCAGGCCTCTAAGTCTGATGAGGACTGAAAGCCTGCAACCTTTATTTACCCCTCCTATTTTATTTTTTGTACTTAATGACAAAAAGAGAGAATATATTATATATTCTGATAGATATTGTGTTGGGAAATTTCATAATTTTGATGTAAAGTTATTAGTAAAGCTGAATGAATGAAGTTTCTTATTCTGATGACATGTTGTTCTTTTATTTTCCAAAAAAATGCAACAGATTGAAACTGGACATGTCAATGTTAGGCGTATAATATAATGACCGGTTTATAATAAGTTATTTCTATACCAATCTTCCACTTCATCCGGTGTAGAGTTGTTCAATTTATAATATTTTACACCGGTCTAAAAGTGACTGAAACTGGACATGTCAATGTTAGGTGTAGAATATAATGACCAATTTATAACAAGTTATTTCTATACTGGTCTTTCACTTCATTCGGTGTAGAGTTGCTCAATTTATAATATTTTACACTGGTCTAAAAGTGACTGGTGTATAATATAATGTTTAGTTTATAAAAAAGTTATCTCTACACCGATGTTGGATTTTATCCGGTGTAGAATTGCTTATGAAATATACTTTAATTTAATCGAAAGCCTTTTCACGCCTCCCATCTGTCATTTTCACTTATTTACGCGTTTAACTCTTCTCGAACCTTCATAGCCAGGGAGTTTTATTTTGAGCTCCTTGTCTCAAGAACTGAAGATTTATGCACTGCTGGCAGTACCTTTTGTCATTATTTATGCTAGATTCATTGCTGTCATTTACTTGTTTCATTTGGTGAGTTCTTCCACTTGTGCATGGTATATTCTCTCCCATAATTAGCTACAAGCTAGGTTTTCTTATTTTCTATTTTCTTAGTTTTTTAGTTTTCTACAAATATGGATCATAGTTGTATAAATGCTAAACGAACAAGTATTGAGTATACTGAGGGGGTGAAGGAGTTTTTGGATTTTGCTAAACAAAATGGTGATGATGACAATGGAAGATTTTATTGTCCTTGTGTGAGTTGTTTGAATGAGAGGAAACAAAGTCCTACAGATATGTACACTAATCTAATTTGTGAGCTATTTTACAAGAGTTACACAGTATGGGTATGTCATGGTGAAAATGTGAAAAGGTCGACTGCATCTGAACAATTAGAACAGACCTTTCATGATGACATGGATACTGATGATCGAGTAGAAGACATTATTCATGATATTGGAGAAGATACTTTTTTGCGGTAACATGCATATGGTATTATGTGCAATGATGTAGAAAAACCTCTATACCAGGGTGTAAAAAATACAACCTGTTGAATACGGTGTTGAGATTAGTAAGTGTGAAAGCGCAACATGGGTGGAGTGATAGAGGATTTTTAGAATTACTTGAGTTGTTACAAGACATGTTTCCAGAAGAAAATGTGTTACCTAAATGCTACTATGATGCTAAGAAAATAATATGTCCTTTAGGCATACAGTGTAGAAAGATTCATGCATGTCTAAATGATTGCATATTGTACAGGAAAGATTTTGAAGATGAGGAGAAATATCCAATATGTAAGACATAAGGTACAGATCAAACAAGTCTTTTGTAAAGGTGTTATGGTATATTCTAATTATACCAAGGTTTAGGCAGCTTTTTGCTAATGAAGATGATGCACAAAAAAGTTATAGCATGCGACTAAAAGGATTTGTGATGGAAAGCTTCGTCATCCGGCTGATTCTTTGAAATGGAAGAAGATTGATGACTTATTTTTTGAGTTTAGCAAGGAACCATGAAACCTAAGGCTTGGACTCAGTACAGATGGCATGAACCCTTATGGTAGCTTTAATAGTACACATAGTTCATGGCAAGTCCTCTTAGTGGTTTACAACCTATCTCCCTTGTTATGTATGAGATGCAATTATGTAATGTTGTCTATATTGATCTTAGGATTGAAACAACTGGGAAGGTGTGGATGTTTTTTATGCTATTAAGAAGGAGGTATTCAATATGCGAGCCATAATCTTGTGTACAATTAATGATTTTCCTGCATAAGAAAATTTGTTAGGGTATAGTGTTAAGGGTCATAAAGCATATCCCATTTGTGAGGAAGGGACTTGCTACTATCAACTTTGTCATGGAAGAAAGACAGTCTACCTAGGTTATAGGAGATTTCTAAGACAATGCCACCCATACCGTCGACTAAAGAAAAGGTGAAAGACATCAACTTTTAATTCTAAAGAGAGAAGTGAGAAAAATATATGGAAAAAATATTTGTCTTCTTTGAGCTTCCGTATTGGCAACATTTTCATGTAAGGCACTATATTGATGTCATGCATGTGGAGAAAAAATGTGTGTGAAAGCATTGTTGGAACACTTCTCAACCTACATAGTAGTTCCAAAGACGCTTTGAAGGCAAGATTAGATTTGTAAGAAATGAAAATACATAAGGATTTACATCCAATGCTAGATCGTGAGGGGAGTTATTGTGTTGAAGATATTAATATTTTGTCTAAGGATGAGAGAAGAAGTATTTGTGAATGTTTACAAGGAATCAAAGTTCCCTCTAGGTACTCATATAATCTTAAGAAGATTGTGTAGATGAAATATTTGAAATTAGTAGGCCAAAAGTCTCATGATTGTCATGCCTTAATGCAACAATTACTCCCAGTAGCCGTTCGAGGAATCCTTCAAGATGATTTAAGACACATTGTAACCTGACTTTGCTTCTTCTTCAATGTTATAAGTGGCAAAGTCTTTGAGACTAAAAAGTTGGATGAATTGGATAATGAGGGTTATGTTATTTTGTGCAAATTTGAAAAACTGTTTCTTCTAGGACTTTTTTGACATCATGGTACACCTCATTGTTCATCTAGTACAAGAGATAAAACTGTGTGGCCCTGTATACTTACAATGGATGTACCAATTTGAAAGATACATGAAAATCCTTAAAGGGTACATGAAGAATCCAAATCAGCCTGAGGCATCTATTGTTGAAAAATATGTTTCTGAAGAAGCTATGGATTTTTGTCAACACTAGTTGTATAAAGTAAGACTTACCAATCTCGCTAAACCTCGTTCCAAGCAGGGGTTAATGCGGAATGTCGATAAAAAGTGTTAATCATAATGAATTGCAGCAAATACACATACACATCTTGAATAACATTGATAAAGTTCAAGACTATATAGATGTTTATAAAGACCTTATCCAAAAATAAAATAATAGAATTACAGAGCAAAAGCTTATTAGAGAACCTAACAAATCTTTTGCTACATGGTTTAAACAGAAGGTTGAAAATGAAGATTGTGTATCTAATTCAGTTAGATGGTTGGCATATAGTCCTGAATTTAATGTGATATGTTGGAATTCATTTGATATCAATGGGTATTCCTTTTATACGAAGTCCCTACATGATAAAGGTAGCGTGCATTATAGTGGTGTTATGTTAATGGCTAAAGCTATACACTTCTCTAATTGAAAAGACAACAATCTTAAATTAGCAGTCATCCCTTATTATGGCGTCATAAAAGAGATTTGGGAGTTGAACTACACCAAATTCATAGTTCCCATGTTCAAATGCAAGTGGACTAATGTAAACAACGGTGTTATGGTGGATCAGTTAGGATTTATACTAGTTGATTTGAATAATACAAGTTTTGGGAATGAGCCTTTCATTATGGCAAACCAAGCAAAGCAAGTGTTCTATATCACTGATCTGGCAAATAAAAGATGGTTTGTTGCTCTCCAAGAAAAAAAGGGTTGTTCATGATGATTCATTTTGTGAGACCCCTTCTTTTTCAGTAGGTTTACCAAAATTGAATGAAGAAGAAGTGGATTCTGATTGAGTTGTATGTGATTGCATATATTGTTTTCATGTAATAATAGCACAAGTATATTGTTCTGATTGCATATATTATTTTGTTGTAACTTACAAGTGATGAGTTAATAAAAGGGTTGGTTTGAAAAAATAATTGTAAAATTTAAATCGATTGTACATGTTATCCGGTGTAAAAAGTGATATGAAAAACTAAAGTCACATTTTTTACACTAGTTGTACATGTTACTAGTGTAAAAAGTGATCTGAGAAACACCTTTGTTACACTTTATCTGGTGTAGAAAGTATTTTGAAATTCAAAATATTAGTCATTTCATATTCAAAATATGAATTTTACACCAGATTTAAATGTGAACATGTACACAAAATCTTAATGAAAGTACTTTTTTTCTAGGCCCGCCCCTTAGCACGTCTCTTCATTTCTCATTTTTTAGGTTGTATTTAGTCTTATTTTTTACATCGCCTATCATTATGCCAGTCATCGTGCTCTATGGTTTTCGTCAGGCTTCACTGTGGTTAGTCGTCCTTCTTTGTTCTCACTCTCGTTGTGCTTTGTCGTGTATGTGTTATGGACACTTATTTTCTCTTGTACATGCTTCACATTTTACATGTTCATTTAATCTAGGTTTTGTAGTTTTCTGCGATAAATGCTTGCACTTCTTTCTATCAATAAATGATTGCACTTCTTTCGCTATGGTCAGTCATTCTTCTCTATTTACTATATTTATTTTTGTTATTACGTATATAAGAATATGGGGGTAGTGGTAATCAGAATGAGGCTAGCGATGCTCTAAGCGACTCTAAGCAAAGGAGGAGCAGAAGTGTGACACGATTGAAAGACATTTTGAAAGATAGGAAGGAAGGTAAATTACTACTAATTTAGTTTGACACACGTTGGAACCCAATTGGTGAACACAGGACAAAGTACATGAGTTATGTTAGCCTATTAGCACGCAACAAGACTAATATCGCCATATAAAATTGGGATGCTATTGATAATCGCGTGAAGAATCAAATTTGGGACTCTATCTGGGTATAAAAACTGACTATTGTATATTGTATGCAGACCAATACCAAAAAATATAACTATTTGTTGATAACACTGCTTTCAATGGGAATTATTGCAGCTCACTTATGATGTTTCCAACAATGAAGTATTAAAGAAGAAGACCTTGTCTTATTGCGCTGAGCGTTGAAGGGCATTTAAGACACAACTAGCTCATCAGTATGTGCATGGCCAACATAAAGATGGTCAGCCTTATCGTTCTCCATGTAGCAAATATCAATTTATTGACGAAGCTACTTGGGAAGAATTTGTTAGGCTTCAGTCTACGACAGTAGCTATGGTGAGTTGATATGTCGTGAAAAAGGAGTCTTACATTTCTCATGTTTCATCCTTTTGTATGTATTGATTTTAACTATTTCAAGTCTTGTAGGAAAAAAGAGCAAAAGCCATTGAACACGCTCTCAAGAATGATTGCCCCTACACAATGTCTCTAGGAGGTTACGCGAAGGCTGAAAAAGACTTGTTGGGGGCTAAGAGGAAGAGGCTACTGAGTCTGATTCTAGTGTTACTCTTGCTCCCCCATCTCCAATATATCATGAAGATAAATAGTTGTATGCTAACTAAAAAATGAGCAGATCATTTACAAGCGATCACGCTCATGTGATTACAAAAAACATTGTAAGTACTACTTGTACTATTTTATTTTAGTAGACTAATTATATTATTTCTTATGTTTGCTCTTTTTATATTATAGGTTGATCTTAAATAACAAAAAGCCCATGACTCCTTCAAGTCATATAGTAGGAATGACATCTTGACTGTTGCCATGGTAAGCAAGAGCATAGGGGCTATGTCAGGGGAGTTGGTGGTGTCGGTATAAGAGATTTTTTTAGAGCATCTCCATGACATTCCTTGTCATATCCTTATTTTCAATCTCAATTATACTTGTTGGAAGTCATTTTAACCAATTACATAGCCTTTTGCCTTAGAAAAAGGCATTTTCAAAAGATTTCTTCTTGGGTACTGTTCATAGTTACTGTTCATTTGGTAATCCAGAATATGTAACTAACTTTGAAAATTCATAATTAAATGTAAAAAAATTGAAATAGGGTAGTTCCAATTTTTAATGAAATCTATTTAATTTTAATTTAAAGTAAAAATGTAAAACTAAGGTTTCATTGTCCCAATGAAATCAGTTTATTCGTTGAAAAATACTATTTATTTAGTAAAATCTGGAAGTTCCAGTTTCTTTGCCTTAACTTCAAAAATTCATTTCTCTTTCGTTACTTGCCCAAATTAACCATGTTACCTATGGATTTAAATCTCCAGAAGTTTTCTTTAAGATCATAAAGTTTCATAGAAACAATCGTTCATTTACCATATGAAATTAATGTCGGAACGTTACTGCCTCTAGTTTCTCACTTTATCTTAATTCTAGATTTTAACTCCAACTTAGAAAAATCATAATAAATCGAATACTTAACCAATTGAGGCGTTCTTAGTGTTCATTTAAAGCTCTATATCTTAGCTATTATCATACCAAATTTCAAGTTGAAACTCATTGGTTAAGGCATTGTAAACATCATCACAAAGTCACAGTCTCATAATACAACTACATGATCATATACTATGCATCCCACCATATCCTTCCATAGTGTCAAGTAACCAATATAACTTATTATACAAGTTCAACAATCTATATTTACCCTTTTTTCTTGAGATGTTCCAGCACCTATGACATGGTTATACATATGGAAAGAATGAGATTTCATGAAAATCTCAATAGCAAGTCATACAAACTATAATATCATGCATGATTAATAGATGCTTAACATGTTATCATGAGATGGGAACTACTTCATAAGAGTACATAAGCAAACTCTAACATGTATATTGTCATGACCTTAATTGCAAAGAGTTGTAATCATTCATAATGGATTGAGAGAGCGAATTTGATGTTAAACTTCCACTTTAGGTTATTATGAACTAGTCATAGAACTCCCTCCAGTTTTAGGCATCTCTGTTAAACCTCATCCAAGCACCAATAGTGGCTGGGGTTTCTCACCAAAGGTGGTAGCGAATGCTCTGAATGGTCTAATCAACGTTTCCTTCAACAATATAATAGGTGGTGTTGCTATGATACCATAAGAGTGTGTAGGACAAAACAAATTATTTCATTCCAATGAAAGAGTTGAGAGAGATTGACAAAATCATATAAAATCGTCTCTTAATAAATGACAGAAAATAAAATTAATATTATTATGAGGTCCTTAAGATAATGTAGAATTTAAATATATTTAAGACAAAGATCATAAGCAGATGTTAAGTAGAAAATATTAGGGATATAGTGTAAATGTGCTCAATAGGAAAGGTCAACTTCCAATACATGTGTATTGGGATAGAGTCCCCTTTACCTATGTATGTGATTATTGGGATCCCAGAGGCCTTTGATAGAGTTAACTGGGATTAGCATACCTATGGATCCAGTAGGGACCCGTGCGAGCACCTATGGAGCTAGTGATTTTGGCTTCCCAAGAGCGAATGATCTAGGTACCAATAGAGTTAGAGATCTAAATTCTTTAAGAACTAGAGATTCAAGATCATATAGGGATCACCACAACTCTAGATGAGTCTTGTAAGTTCTTTGACCAAGAAATAAAGCATAAAACTGAGCTTTGCAAGTTAGAGACATATGTTTTTTACTTGAATGCTATTAGATAGGGATACGGAACCTCATCGAGAAAGATATGCATGTGAAAAGACTTCGATTTCAATAAGAGGAGGAAGAGCTCAAGAAGCACCACGATATCTACAAAGACAATATTCACATAGCCGGAAAAAAACAACACTGTGAGACCTACAAGAAAATATTGAAAGCACTTGAGCATTCTTCTAATAGCTCCCAAGACCAACTCTACAAGGGTGAAGAGACAAAGGCCAACTCCAGGCCTTGAGAACAAGTTGCAGGTAGAGAATCTAGGGGGCGTTTCTCTAATAGCCCAGAGGCAAACTCCACGTGCACCCTTGGTCTTCAACTCTATATGGATGTTGGGGGGCCACGTCGAAGAGTTCCCAACTAGAACCAAATCCTCATGAAAAAGCGTTTCACAAAAAAGGAGTTAACTCCACAAGCGAAGCTTTTCAACAAGAGAGCCCACTCCTCAAGCAAAACCTCAATTAGGAGCTATAAATGAGAAAAAGCTGGTTAAATTCCACTTCACATACCCTAGGAATGCATGAATGAGGGACTAATTCAAATTTTATGCATAAAAACTTAGCATTCAAAGAACTTTTCCAAAATTTGAATGTAAGTATTTGCTCAGAACTCTCGAAAGGGTAGAGATAGAACTAGAAAGCTTTGCTTTTTGGTTCATTTCATTTTGGACTCTAAGTGCTAACGTTGATGGGATGCTATTTCTTTTATTAGATTGAATAATTTTGGGCAGATCTCTCTTTGAGAATAATGGATATTCCACAGTTATGCTTTTCTTCCATTTCTCTTCTCAAATCTTTTTTGTAATTTCATTATAATTTTAATTACATCATGTCCATCCCCAATATACGGATCCTCAATTTCTCTTCATCTTTATTTCTTCTTGTTCTTCGTTTTCTTTATTTGTAAGCACCTGCATATGGGAAAATTAATGGCAAAGGACCTCAGGATTCAATTACGTTTGATTGAGAAGTCATGTTCACTGCACTGATTAAGGATTAATTCCTTTGACCGCCTTCAAGGACAAGGAAAAAAAATCATGAACAAATATATATATATATATATATAATTTCTCTGATAATATTATAACTTATCAGTACAATAATAAAACATGCTCTAGATGCATGAAAAGGCAAAATAACAATGACTCGTACGGTACAATATATGTATTATAATTTGGTGCAAATTATTTGTACTATTAACCACATCAAGCCCATGTTATATGAAACATGCCTTATCAACAATTACATGTAATTTGTAGGTAACAGCTACTGTCTTTTGTTTCTTTCTTGATCCATAAAGGCCTTCTTTAGTAGCTTCGTCTTGTATTGGTACCCCTGCATCACACATTTATTTATGTACATGAAGTGATAATGAACTACATATCAGCAATTTTTTGAAAAAATAGAATTTTAGAGAGAGAGAGAGATGTATATATGCCGTTACAAATTGCCTGCAAAAGAGATCCTTGGCAATAATTTAATTTAAACTCACGTAATTATAAAATATGCAAGTAATTATTACCAACTAAATAATTTCTCTTGGCAATCAAGACAAGTGTGGGTTTTATCTTCTTCTTCTTGTTTTTTTTTTCTTGAGCTGAAGTGTGGCTTTTATCTCAAGCATTACGAGTTCAAAAGAGATGTGGCTTTTATCTCAAGCAATCAAGACAAGTGTGGCTTTTATCTCAAGCATGCGGTAGTTGGGATAAAGTTTGATAATAAGTGTAAAATATTTATCCATTTTATCCCTTATGTTTATCATTATTCTCAAAACTAATTTATCTAATTTATAAATTGATATATAATACTCCTTTAGTTCTTAATATATGACATATTTGGGAAGTTAAACTTTGTCCTAAATATTAAAGATATTTCCTATATTTTTTCAATTTTCCCTAAATTACCTATAATGATTATCCCTCAACAATAATCAAATAAGAGAGTAAGTGAGGAATGGAGTTATGGGAGATAATTATAGTGTTAGTGTTTCAAAAAACATACATGTCATATTAAATAACTTAATTAATTTTCTTAATCTAATTAAATTAATTAAATAAATCATATATTAAGAACTGAAAGAGTATAATATTAGACAGAAGTATTTTAGAGAGATTATGCCACATGTATTCAATTAAATAATTTTTTTAATTTTTTTAATCTATCTAAATTAATATGTCTTATATTAAAAATAAAAAATAAGTACTTATTATGTGATTTAGATGAACTATTTATTTGTGCAACATGATTTGCCAAAGTATATATTGAAAAACTTGAATTAAAATTAGTAAATTATAGAATATTAGAATATTAAACAATTAAAGAAGTCATCTGTAAAATAAATATACCTTTTGGGTGCCATAAATATGATCACAATAGGTGAATACAGAAGCAAAGTTGCACTGACAATTTTCACCAACGAAATGGTGATAGTCATGGTAAGCAGCACCTCCATAAAATGGTATGTATTTCGTGGGACTCCATGGAAATTCATAACTATCACAAAAAAGAAAAAGAAAAAAAAAAAGATAGTTGTCAACAACAACAAAATTATATATAAAAACACAATGCATTTTGAAAGGATAAATAAAAATATGTACGAAACTTATGGCAAGTTGCTTGTATCATTAAATTAAGTTCTCTAATCATATTTACAATTTTACTATTGTTAAGTATTATAAAGTATATATATACAATTGTAAATTCACCTACTATCAATAAACTATTAATTTACACATACCAATAAAACAATTAAAAATATTAAATTAATCCTAAAATTCAAATAATTGGCATAATATCTTATTAATTATATTAAACTCTATCACATATTAATTTTTACTTCCTCACACTATCTTTATTAAATATGAGCATATAAAACAAAAAATAATTAATAATTGTTTTAAACTAAACAAATGCTTTATAAAAAGGATCAAGAGCACTGCCAAGGTAGTGCCTTATAATAAACAGTAAAAAGAATACAAACTTAACTTAATGAATATAAGTAACTCCACTTAAGTTTCATGCTAAAAATATTAATATTTATGGGTATGATTTCGGGATGGAAATAATTACCCGCTATGAGTTTCAATCGCTTCTAGTTGTCGCAAAACGAACCACAACCAATACGTAGCAATATGACAAGGAACCAAAGTTGGGCCGAGAAAGGAGGGAAAGCCCAGTATCAAAATCTCGGCCCAATGAGCATATGGGGCTGCAAGCCCAATAGGTGCTTTATATTCATGGTGGACCTTGTGGATCTTATGGTAGGCCCATGGATTATGGAGGATCCGATGGATCCAATAATTTGTGAAATCTTCTATGATAAAATAAACCGACAATTGCAAGAATAATTCCCATACAGATGGCAATGAAAGATCTGTCCGTATCCCAAGCAACTAAAAAAAACACACCATCAAATATCAATATTTTAGTACAATGATTAGATGTTATTTTAATGATAAAAAATTCGGTTCTCTTCATTTTTGTCAGTTGAATAATTTTTTACAAAAAAAAATAATCAAATATCAATTTTTTAGTACAATGATTAGATTTTATTTTAATGATAAAAAATCCGATTCACTTCGTTTTTGTCAGTTGAATAATTTTTTCGATTTTTCTGCAATCAGTAATTTCAAAGCCTCAATCTGTTCTACCAATATACCTTGAGGAATTCCAGAGTTTGCTTGCTTCAAGTGGACTCTCCTATTGTAATTAAATTTTATTTACATTTTATTGATAAACTAAAAGTAAGAAAATTCTGAGAATTTGAACTATCAAAGTTAAAAAATGAAATTTAGGTTGTCGTAGGAAATATACCCCATTTATGCCCTCTTTATCTCTAAAGATAAGACGTTTTAACAACCCCGCAACCAATTGTTTTTTTTTTTTTTTATGAAAAGAGAAATTTATTGTTGCATAAGATAAAAGGATATATCATTTTTGCCAAATTATTGCCAACATAATCAGTAAAAAAACTCAGTTTTGGTAATTTTAAATCTAACTTATGAAAAACATCAGTATTCAGCTAGGTTAGGCCAAGAAGGGATGCGATTATTTTTTATAATATTAATCTCCTATTATCAGGTTTACATGGTCTCTAATTAATTTAAGCGGTTCAAATTTTCTTACTATAATTTTTCAGACATGCAAGTAGAAAATCTTGTTTAATTTTCATTTAATTTTGATTATTCTAAAAACTTTTCTGTAAAACAAAAATTTCAAAATCCAAACAGCCAAATGGACATATATCGTCACTGTAGTAGACACATACTTCAGAAGCAAGATGAAAAATTTTAAAAGTCAAACTGCCAATATAATCATCACCTTGATGGTAGGGAAAGAAAGGATCTGAAGAGGACCAACGGCGAGGATGAAAGCGCGCATGACAATCATGTAACACCGGAACATTTCCCAGAAAGTGTTGCTTACCTTCGGCTGAACCTTGAAGTTCTTAATCCTCTTGTTGTTGCTGAGCCCGATGAAGACGTAAGGAAGAGAAGCGAGAGAGTAAAAGAGACACAAGAACATTATGTTATGGCAGTGAAGAAGGAAATCCGATTTCTTGGCTGAGTATTTGAACCAAACTCGCTCTGCAAAACTCAGCCCTCTCCCTACGGCTTCTTCTGCTTCTTCAAGCGTTTCGTAAGGCAACATCTTCTGTGTGCTTTGTTAATTTTCTCTCTCTCAAGAAAGTGATAGAGTTCAATTATATATATATATATATATATATATATATACACACAACCGAATCATTGAAGTTTACTGACTCCTACATTCCATTCCTGCTCGTCAAGAAGTTACTGCTCACAGTGAAATTGATTTTGTCAAGATTCAATTTGTTTTAAAACAATTTTTTATTTTAATAGATACATAATTTAAAATAGATAATTTTATAATTGACTTTTATTAAAAAAATTAAATTTATCATTGAAAAAAAATTACATATTAGTCTTTAACGGTTTTGGTAATGTGGGCCGGTTGCAAACCTTATAAAATTTGAGACCAAACATTTTGAAAATGAAAAATTTAGTAAGAGTAATAACTAATAAGTGAAACACAATAGAATCACCAATATATCTAATCAAACATTTTATTGTTTCGAATGAAAGGGAAACCTCTATAAACCAAAGAACTACCAAAGTATTACCATCAAAATGTAGTCGGCAGAACCTGCAAAAGAGCAACCAATCCGAGTCGCGTCCAAGGACACTGTCCTTAAGAGTTATTCCGCGACAACCGGCAAGATGAAGCGGTACTCCCCAGGATTAAACGGATTCTTCCTGTGGAAACAAGGAAACAGAATCTAGCGGAAGGAAATAAACTCAGAGAGAAATGGGAAGAGAGCACGAGCGTTTTTCACTTCTTTCTGCAACATCCTTGTGCACTGCTTTTATAAGGATGAAGAGGTACGGAAGCATCAGTTGCGTCCGTAAGAGATGTCCTTTGGACCGAACCAGTGTGATACTGGTTGGATTGTAAGGTCGCATCTTTTCGGCGCAACGGTTACATTCTCAACAGCCATAATACCAACGTTCATAAAAGAAAATAACGGCTGGTCTTTCAAATTCATTTAGGCTGTAGGAATTTATACACTTTCCGTCTAGGCACATTAAAAATATTTCTGGATAAGCCAAAATATTTTTCACAAAAAGTGCCCAATATCACGCTCTATCTTGCGCGCATGGGGGGGGAATCGCCAGTTTTCAACTGAATTTCCCATTGATGGCCCATTGTCGTGCGCGCGAGTCCACCTCTCTTCTAGGCCCATTTACTAGCCACAATTGTAACTTATTATTTATACTCTTGAGCCTTTATTCACTCAAGCAATGTGGGACTTCTAGTTTCTATGACACACCCACTTTTTCACAACAATCCCCCATATGTGTCAAAGAAACTCCACTCTCTGAGTTACACTTGGATATAATCATTGTATCTAGTGGTCCTTTGGACTATGAACCAAACCTAGACTGATAATACTTGGTATACAGAGATGCCAGTGGTCCTATGGACTATAAACCAGCACCTCTTGGGTGTATATCAGAGGTACTAACAGTCAGATTATACCCCCACATTTCCACTGTTTACCGAGCGATTTTGCGCGTTAGGCGGCCATGCGCGTGTCCTGGTTTTTAACGAATGCTCTAGAGATTTCGCCATAATCTTATAGGAGCGGCCCACACTCCTCATTCGTATAGGTAATTTCTTTAAGTGTATCTGCACATAATACACCATCCCGTGGGATTTGAAATCATTAAGAGCTTTTGCTCATCCTCCTCTATGCAATCTAGCACTTTCTTGTACACCATAGGAAAAGACCAGTAATAATATTTTGGTGCTAGCAGAACTAACAAACGACTTGTTCTTACCCATTGAACCTTCTTCATGGGATCACCAATCACAAAGGTTGGGTTGCCATCGCTGTCGTTATCAAACTAGCTTTAGTCCTATTCCCCTCGATGTCTCAACAATTTGTTTTCTCCCTAGGGGTTTTGTTAACGGATCCGCAAGATTTACTTGTGACTTTACATAATCGATTGAGATCACCCCGTCTTTGAGCAGCTGCTTTATAATATTGTGTCTTAATCGAATGTGCCTATTTTTACCATTGAAGGTTTTATTTTTAGCCGTAACTATCGCAGATTGGTTATCACAGTGTAAAGATATTGATGGTGTGGGCTTATCACCCAATGGAATACTTGCTAAGAAGTTTTTCAACCACTCAGCCTCAGTTCCAGCCAATTCCATAGCTATAAATTCAGAATCCCTTGAGGATTTAGTTAGAATTGTTTGCTTGGATGATTTCCATGTGACTGCACCACCACCAAAAATAAACACATAACCACTAGTGGATTTTGACTCTTCTGAATCCGAGATCCAGTTTGCATCACTGTATCCTTCTAATACAGCGGGATATCCACTATAATGTATACCATAATTCATGGTACCTCTAAGGTATCTCAATAACCTTATTAGAGCATCTCAATATTCACTGCTTGGACAGTGAGTATATTTGCTCAATCTACACACAGCATATGCTATGTCAGGTCTGGTATAATTCATCAAATGCAACAGACTTCCAATGATCTGTGCATATTTAGATTGAGCCACTGGGTCTCCTAAGTTTTTCTTTAGGTGCACACTCGAATCATAAGGAGAACTCATTGGAGTTTCATCATATTGTTCAAACTTTCTCAGAATTTTCTCAACATAATGTTCTTGAGAAAGTAAGATACCTCTTTCATTCCTTATGATTTGCACACCCAAGATTAACTTTGCTTCACCCAAATCTTTCATATCAAAATTTGAAGCAAGAAAACCCTTTGTTTCAAGTACAATATTCATACTAGTACCAAAAATAAGCATATCATCCACATATAGGCATATAATCACACAATCATTATTCATAACTTTTGTATAAACACATCTTTCTACTTCTATAGTAGAGAAACCACCATTTGTTAGAACTTGATCTAACTTTTCATGCCATTGTTTAGGTGCCTGCTTTAAACCATATAAAGATTTAATTAATTTACAAACTTTATTTTCTTGCCCAGGAATAATGCACCCTTCAGGTTGTGCCATATAAATTTCTTCTTCTAAATCACCATTCAAAAATGCAGTCTTAACATCCATTTGGTGAATATAAAGCTTATGAATTGAAGCTAAAGCAATAAGGACTCTTATAGAAGAAATTCTTGTCACTGGAGAAAATGTATCAAAATAATCAATATTTTCCTTTTGAGTGTATCCCTTGGCTACTAGTCTGGCTTTGTATTTTTCTACAGACCCATCAGGAAAATATTTTTTCTTAAGAACCCATTTACATCCAATAGGTTTTGCTCCTGGAGGCAAGTCTACCAAAACCCATGTTTTATTTTTATTTAAAGAATCAATCTCTGATTTAATAGCTTCTTTCCAAGAATCTGCATTTGGAGATGAAATAGCTTCATAAAAATCTCTAGGTTCTCCTTCAACTAAATAAGTGAAAAAATCATCTCCAAAAGAAGTTTCTTTCCTTTGCCTTTTACTTTTTCTTAAACTTTCACCCAAAACTTCATTTGAAATTTGTTTAGGAGAGGAAGAAGAAACTCTTTCAATTCTTGTTGAAGTATGCTTATCTTTCAAAGGAAAAACTTTTTCAAAGAACTCTGCATCTTTAGTTTCAATAATTGTATTTTTATCCAAAACATCACTTTTCAAAACCAAAAAGCGATAAGCAGCACTTTGTTGAGCATAACCAATAAACATACAATCAGAAGTTTTAGAACCAATTTTTCTCTTTTTATGATCAGGTAATAAAACTTTTGCAAGACACCCCCACACTCTCAAATATGTCATATTTGGTTTATAACGTTTCCATAATTCATAAGGGGTTCTCTTTGTTTTCTTATGGGGTAATCTATTTTGTAAAAAACATGCAGTTAATATAGCTTCCCCCCACAAGTTATCAGGTGCTCCAGAACTTACAAGTAAGGCATTCATCATTTCTTTTAAAGTTCTATTTTTCCTTTCTGCTATTCCATTAGATTCAGGGGAATAAGGAGGAGTTACTTCATAAATTATGCCTTCTTTTTCACAAAAATCATCTAATAACAAATATTCTCCTCTCTATCTGATCTAATTCTTTTTATCTTTCTACTTAATTGATTTTCTACCTGGGCTTTATATCTAGAGAAATCATCAATAAAAGTAATATAATATCTTTTACCACCTCTAGTTTCTGTTTGTTTTAGATCTCCCAAATCTGTGTGGATTAAAGATAATAATTTAGTTTCTCTTTGTGTAGATAAGTGTGTTCTCTTAGTCAACTTAGTTTGTACACAAATCTCACATTTACTTATCATATCATTCTTAATTCCAGGAATTAATTCAAGTTTCTGTAATCTTTCCATGTAAGATTTATTAACATGACCTAATCTAGCATGCCAAATATCAAAAGACTCAATCAAGTAAGCAGAAGAAGATGCATTATTATTATTCTCATCAACACTCAGTACAAATAGTCCTTAATTACAATAACCCTTCCCAATCAGAACATTGTTCTTAGTCATAATGATCTTATCAGATTCAAATGACACTTTGACCCCAGCTTTTCCCAATATAGCCACAGAAATTAAATTTGCTCTGGCTTCAGGAACATACAGGACATCTTGCAACACTAAGGTCTTCCCTGATGTGAGTTTTATAACCACTTTTCCTTTTCCATGAACTTTTGCAGATTGAGAATCAGCAAGATACACGTGGTCTTCTCCTTCTTCAAAGGAGGAATACAACTCTTTATTTGCACATATATGCCTGGTAGCCCCAGAGTCTACCACCCATTTGTTCACATCAGATACAAGAAAAACTTGAGAAATCATTGCAATGATAATATCATTATCACTACCATCATCTCCTTCAACCAAATTTATATTTGGTTTAGGAGGATTACCACTTCTCATCTTATCAGCCCTCTTCCTGCATTCAAATGCATGATGTCCTGGTTTATTACAGACAAAACATTTGCCTTTCTTCTTGAATTTGGGGTCAGCATTCTTGGGTTTGTAATCTGACTGTTTTTTCTGGTGTTTCTTATTATTGTGTTTAGAGTCGTACCTCTTGTTGTCCGATTTTGTTTCTACCAAGTTTGCCTTAGCAGTCATCTCTTTCTCCTTTGCTGCTTGAATCGTTCTTTGATTGGTATCTTCAATGATAATATGAGTGATTAAATCCATTAATGACAGTTGCTTCTACTTGTGTTTCAATTGTTGCTTGTAGTTGTTCCACGACTCTGGCAACTTTTCAATTAGGATTCCAGCAACAAATTCATTAGGTAGATTGATGTGTTCAGCCTTGAGATCTTCAATCAATTTGTGATATTCATTGATCTGACTCTTGATGTCATTGTTGTCCACCATCTCCCATCTATAATAATTTCCAACTACAAACTTCTGTTTTCTAGCATCCTCCGCAGTATATTTCAGAATCAAGGAGTTCCAGATTTTATTTGCTTCCTTGTAGACACTATAAATATCGAACAGATCATTAGATAAAGTACTGATCAGTGTGTGTCTACATACTTTGTTGGCATATGTCCAAACATCTTTCCGGGCTTGTTCAGCATCTGGAGATGGTTCAGATTCGCTGAGTGCTGTTGCTACTCCATGCATATCAAGAATAGTATACACCCGCTCTTGCCAACGTCTGAAGTTCTTGCCATCAAACACCTCTATTTTTGAAGTGTCAGGGAACGGACGAGGTGCAGGGATGGAAACATGAGGAATGGCACTGTTATGTCGACCACCTGCATTATTGTTGTTGTTGTTGTCCCCAGTAGGATTCAAAGCACTGGAAGAGTCCATCGTGTAGAATAACTCTTAAGATTGTAGTCGGCAGAACCTGAAAAAGAGCAACCAATCCGAGTCGCGTCTAAGGACACTGTCCTTAAGAGTTATTCCGCGACAACCGGCAAGATGAAGCGGTACTCCCCAGGATTAAACGGATTCTTCCTGTGGAAACAAGGAAACAGAATCTAGCAGAAGGAAATAAACTCAGAGAGAAATGGGAAGAGAGCACGAGCGTTTTTCACTTCTTTCTGCAACATCCTTGTGCACTGCTTTTATAAGTATGAAGAGGTACGGAAGCATCGGTTGCGTCCGTAAGAGATGTCCTTTGGACCGAACCAGTGTGATACTGGTTGGATTGTAAGGTCGCATCTATTCGGTGCAACGGTTACATTCTCAACAGCCATAATACCAACGTTCATAAAGGAAAATAACGGTTGATCTTTCAAATTCATTTAGGTTGTAGGAATTTATACACTTTTCGTCTAGGCACATTAAAAATATTTCTGGATAAGCCAAAATATTTTTCACAAAAAGTGCCCAATATCACGCTCTATCTTGCGCGCATGGGGGGGAGGAAATCGCCAGTTTTCAACTGAATTTCCCATTGATGGCCCATTGTCGTGCGCGCGAGTCCACCTCTCTTCTAGGCCCATTTACTAGCTCACAATTGTAATTTATTATTTATACTCTTTAGCCTTCATTCACTCAAGTAATGTGGGACTTCTAGTTTCTATGACACACCCACTTTTTCACAACACAAAATCCTAGTGTGACTAGCATCTGACTAAGGGCCAGAGAGAGAGACGCTAGTCTGCACGACAGCATGGGTGAGACAATGATGTGTGACTACGTGTTAGCCGTTAGTATTTTTGCGTCTAGCCATCTGCGTGATGCGATATTATGAGTGATTGAGCGAGTCTTTAAGAGGAGCAAAGGGGCGATTGGGTGAGGGCTTTGCTTATATAATCTAGAGTTGTAAGGAAAAAGAAGTTAAATGGTTATGATAACAAGCGTATTTGCTTAAAGCTTTTTGACAATTTTATTTTAGTGAGGATATATTTGACAAAAAAGACCTTCTAAAACATAAACAGGCTAGCCATAGATTGGTGGGCTAATCTGCCATAAGTACATAAAATGGGTGCAAGTTAAAAAGATTTGTTTTAAAACAAATCACTATTTTACCAACCCAACCCGTCATGTTTAGCCGGGTTAGTGGTTTAAACCCATGAGTTAATCCTATATTATTGGCTTTACTTTATTCTTAATAAATAGGGTGTGTTAGCTATATATTTTCAGCTATGTGTTAAGTTTTGGTCCTTTCTAAATATTTTGTGTGTTTGTTTTGACTATTATAATTTACATAAAAGTAGTGACATTTTGATATTTTATAGGTAAAAAATAATTGAGTTTTCAATTTTTTTTATAATTTTTCAAATATTTAATATTATGAGAATCATATAACCTTTAAAAAATCATAAAAATGAAAACTGAATAATTTTTTGCCCATTAAATATCAAAATGTCACTAATTTTGTATAAATTCTAATGGTATAAAGAAACACAGAAAAAATATTTGGGAAAGGGGCAAAATCGCCATGTAATAGGCGTAGTTGAAAATGCACATCATAACACCCCTACCCTAATCTTAATGCCTACGAGAAGGAGAAAATAAATTTAAATATAAAAAAATATATTTAGAGAGTTTAATCTTAATATTCTTAACTTAAAAGGAATTAGACTCAAATCTAAAGTAACTTGAATATACTCTTAGTTTTTTAAAAAAAACTGTATATTATAAATTTTAAATTTAAATTGTCTAAAATTTTTTATAGTCCAAATTTCATCACTGTGATGAACAATGAGAAAGGACCAGTAACTATACGGGAAATTACAGTTGTGTAAGAAGACAAAAGAGAACTTAATGAATAATCGAAGTAATCACATGCATGTGGAGTCTTTATTGTGCTTCATAGGACTCATGGCATGGTCCCTGTACACATTGCCGACACTGACGGACCCTGCAATGAATACGTATAATATATTATATATAATCAAATTTTCCAATCACTCATTGCGTATTATTTTTCTTTCCATGTGAGTTTAAATTGAATAAAAATATTTAAAAAAAAAAGATGACACATAATAGAGATTGAAAAATTTAATAAATGAATGAATGTTATAAATTTGATCTAAGTTTTCCTCTTATATATATATATATCATACATGTGTTTATTATAGTTTATTTTAAAGGAATGTGCATTTAGTTTTCTAATTTTATATAAAATTTTAATTTAATAATTTAATTTCATAAATTGCATAAAATATCCCTAAAAATTCCAATCATCTCCCACTAAAAAGTGAAAATTAATCCTTAAAAGTTTCAATTATCCCCCATTAGTCTATTATTCTTGTCACATCCTGATTTTTCTCTATTTGTATAGAACTTGTAAGAAACAAATAGACGAAAGAGTTTTGAAAATGAGAAGAAATGATAAATGTTAGATGAATTTTGAAGCAAGAGATGGACTAAATTGAAAAGCCTAAAAATATCATGATGTAAAATACAATTAGACATAATTTATGGGTTATTAAGTAAAATTTAGAAAAGTTTTTGGGCAAAATAAAATATAGAGATAAATATTGGACCATGAAGTGTAATTTTAAAAAGTTTGAGGGACTAAAATGCAATTTGTCAAAAGTTCAATGGCAGAATTGTAATTATTAAGAAGTTGTGCAACAACTCAAAAATGTTGTAGTCCCAAATTTTACCAGTAAATAGAGAATGGTAATTGGGTCAAATATATTTTTTAAAATTTTGATTTGAGGCCCCAGATAATTGATATTAATTTATAAAGTCTAGAGATTATTAGATGACCTTCTATATCTCCTAATCAGATAAAACTTGGCAGTAAATTTCCATAATTAATATGAAAATTTATAAAATTGACAGAGCTAAAAAAGGAGTTATGTAGAATTTTTTATGAAATTTATATTATAATAATATACTCGATAAATACTTTCTGGTGAATTTCCGTGGGAATTGAGCTATAAAAGCAATGTACTCATGTAAAGACCCAAGTTGGCATCCCATAGACCCAGTAAGATGCTTGAACATTCCTGTGGGCCAGTGTCAAGGGAAACCTTAAAAAAAGTGAAATTACAAAAATCCCCCTATGTTATAATATTGAACAAGAGATGAATGGAGAGCATTTTGGTCATTTTGATAGGGTCAAAATGCCAAGACAGGTACATGAATGATTAATCAGAGTCAGTATATGCCATGATAAGATGTAAAGAGGTATGAAATGATAATTATGCCTTTAAGGCTAATATAGTGTAAGATAGTAAATCAAAGGCATTTCAATCATTTTCTAAGGGATAGTAAGCAGATAAATGTAAGGAATTGGAAGAAACGCAGCAGAAATTAACTTAAAATTTTTTTCATTCCCTGCCAGGATCTACCGTATGTGTTTAAGTCAAGTGGAAAGAAGTATTACCCTCAGTATTCAGTCGTGACTTTCTCAGCTTCTGGTTGCGACGTCCATAGCTTCTCTCCGCGGCTCGTGATCTCTTTTCGATCACAAGAAGTCGACGACTCAAGTCAGCTTCCTCTACTGGTATCCACACGAATAGTAGCGCCTCTACTTATGTCCTCTACTGCTAGCGCCTCTTGTCCCTCCAGGGCTTACTCAAGAATTCGTCCTCTTTATCTCTATTTCGGTAGTTTCTTATCTGCAAACCTTTTGCAGATTCCCGTTCATATTTTTTTTTCTATCCCAACCATACCTCCTAAATATCATATATATAGGATGCTATGCGTGTTACCACAGACTTAGATTTTTGGAATTAATCTTATATTAATTCTGAAATTAATACAATATCATATATTGTATAATTTGATAAGAAACTAATTAAATAAATAGTATTTATATTAAATTTGTCCCACAGATTTAATTCACCCATTTATTTAATTTAAAATAAAGATAAGACGGAATTACATTTGATTTATTCTCATAAATCAAATTTGAGATATCATATCAATTTGAATTTCAAATTCAAACGTGATAGAGATTTAATTTTATTCTTATAAATTAAATCTTGTAAATATCTCTTATATGAGATATCATATTAATTTGAATTTCAAATTCAAACGTGATAGAGATTTAATTTATACTTATAAATTAAATCTTGTAAATATCTCTTATATATAATATATATATACGAATTTATATATATATAAATATAAATATAAATAAATATATACATCCACCCTAGATCATTCAATGAATCTGGACATGTCTTAGATTCAATGAATCTGGACATCATAGCTTGTGTTGGGCTATTTTGTGTGTGACCCTGTAGGCCCATATGAAGTTAGTAGTGGGCCATTTACTATACTGATTCATAAGTCGCAAGCGGTCTCTAGCAAGACATCACGACTACCCAAATCATATGAGGATCCATGAACGATGTAACCTTTTATACAACCATATCATGTCCCTTTTGTCACACGATATCTTGGTCATGGATGAGGCATGGAGAATGTCATCCTCCTATTCCTGACCGTTACTTTCTCGATCCCTAAGTAGTCTGACTATAGAAATGGAACTACCTTTCCATTACAGTATGGCCATACATTTCTCAAACTCACTCATTGAGGGGCCTAGTAATATCTCTCTACGAATGTGAGGGACAAATTCCATCTTGACCATTCACATTCCTCCGCATGAAAAACCACTAAGCCCAAACATAGTCTTTATGATCACTCGGTCAAAAGTGACTTTTTACTAGGTCAAAGCTAAACGTTTGTCATGTAGGAATCCATGATGCTCTCATGTCAAAGGGCATCATAGTCACATGGTTTGTATATGAGAGAAGCTTATGACTTAACCCATAAAACTCTTTCATAGCGGGTCAGTCCAACACCTTGTACTCTTACATGTTCCTATGACTTTGATTTATATCTCTATATATCTTCAAAGTCATACTGGTCTTATTTCATCTCTGCTCCCGTACAGACGACCGACCAGGGACATTTAGGATAAGATCATGAGTTATCCACATCATAGTAAATATGCAAATAATATGATAACACAATTAATAAATTCATAAATCAACAATGTTCATAAGACAATGATTGGCTCCTAGGGCACAATTTCCAACAATAAATACCCAGTTTAACAATGTCAATGGTAGAAAAAAATCAGATACTGGATTTAAGGTCAGAAAATATATTATGGAATCTTAGAAAAATTATATTCATAAAATAGTTTGATTTTGGAGAACTTGGATTGAGCCGGTACTAGATTAAACTGAATTTTTAAAACAAACCCTTACCCTTTGAAAGTAACCAAACAAAGCCTTAAATGATTTTATGGATGATGTCATAAAGTGGTTTTTAAGGCAATCTTGATGCAAGAATAAATATGGACCATTGGATCAAATAGTGAAAGATTAAATCCTAGCCATCCATTTCTACCCAAACTTTTCTATAAATACCCCCTATTTCGTTTCTCATTCACTCCAAAAGTAAGAACCATAGATAGGTGCTGCTGAAATAAAATTTAATCAAGAAGAATAGGAAAATCAAGTAGCTAAACAAGTAAGGATCCAAGGTAACTTCTTTCTCTTACCTTTGTTTTATGTTATAGAAAGATTTCTCTTGAATTTGAATAGTTGAAACACCATTTTTCTCTCCATCTTAGTTGCTGTACATGATCTAGATTTAAAGGGGAAATATGAATTTTAAGTTGTAGAATATTTAAACAAGCTTGAATCAAGTAGTATTGGCTTGAAAAATTCAAGTATGCATGCTATTAGGGTTTTATGCTCTTGGCTGCCACTGTATGAATCACTGTTCATATATGAGAATTTTATGATTTTGATGCTTTCAATGGATTCAAAATGAAAAATTGTGTGGGATAGAATAAAGAAACAAGTATTAAAAGCATTGAAATTAAATTATTTTCTAAGGGATAGTGAACTATAAATACTTTGGCATACATAAATGCCACCTCTGTATATCAATTGGCATATCATTTGCCAAAAACTCACTTAGCTCTACATGTCATGTAGGGGTATATGGTAGTATCTAACTTACTACCATCTTATTCCAGTATTCTAAAATGTAAACTTGATTCAGATCCATACCCTTTATTGAATATATGTCTATTATCCTTGCTACAACATTGAGATAATGCAAGTAGATTGACTACCCTTGATCTCTACTTCTATCCATCCCTTGACCATACTATATAGTCAACATCATCTGCCTTTAACAAAGAAAGAACATTCCATTGATATTTATCTATAAAGTCATATATTCCTAGATTGCGAAAATAGGAAGGGACTGTCATAGACTATAGCTGGGTCTCTAGTAGAGGAGTCAATATCTAGTCTACCTGTAATCCAATACCTACACTAAGCTTCCTCAGTCATAATATGTCCTTTCATTAGAGGAATAAAGTTAAGTTAAGGTCAGAGGGCAATCCTACAAGCTCATACCATATAGAGTTACTAGACTCAACATCATCTAGTGCATGCACAACGTCAAGTTGAATCTTTGCATAATCTCCATACTATAGGTTTGAATATAAAGAAACTTCTATAGGATCTTCTACTGTAGATCTTCCTTACTGATCCCCTATACATTATCTTTATTGTCTGAAGGAGGATCAAAGTTTAAATATACATTATCTTTATAAATCATTACTAGCTAAGGATCTCTATTATTAATTGATAACCCTAACTTAACTTTATGAAATCCCATATTTACTTCTGTAAGGATTAAATAAGTAATACTAACAATCCCAACAAATACCCTAACTTAATAAAGTCTTGCTACTTAGAGTTAAGATCTGGGGACTATTCTATCTGATGCCAAAAACTTCTGCTATGATACTAAAATGTAACATCATTTCATACGTCTTAAGGACCATTTGGTAGCATTTAAATCTAATTATATGACTTTTAAAGTCCATTAACTAAATACGGAATATTTACTCTTCACGAGTTACTATTCATATGGTATTTCAGATACAACAACAAATTTTAAAAAATCATAATTAATTCTATAAAAATCAAAATGAATTTATTTAAAAAGTTATGTGAAAATAACATCTTAAAATTTAAGAGAAAAATAAATTTCTGACCAAATGCTTAGTCAATAAATACAGTTTAATCACCAAAGATTACTACTCATTTGGTCAAAAATTCTGAAAAATAGATTTTGGTCTAGAGTCTCACCCTCCTATAACCAACCATAATAGGTTATTTATGATGGAAGAATCATGCTTGATACATGAGTACGGAATAGAAGAAAAGTAGACAAGTGATAGCATGTCATGTATGTAATCCTTTTTATATAATATTATGTAATATGCCATTATATGTAAAGAAAAGTGCATAAAGTAATTATGGCATAACCCATTGGTGTATATGAATGTATGAGAGGTCAAAGAGATGGTTTATGCATGCTAGAACAATTATTGAGAATTAAAGAGAGGAAACTGAAATGATAAAAACGTAGGTCATAAAGTAATTTTGTTGTGGCTTTAGTTTGACCTAGAAAATGAAGGAATTAATTCACCAAATTTCATGAACATGTAGTACACATCCAGAGCTTTAAATGTATAGGTAGATGCCTCATTTAGATGTGTATATTAAGAGAAATGAATTTTCAAAGTTACAAGACAGAATTAGAAATTTCTAGAATTTTCCATATGAATAGTTAAAAGTATCTATTTAATTGTATTGATTAGCAAAGTAAATGTCCAGATTTATATTTTTCCTTAATTATGTATAAAATAAATTCAATTAGAAATTTGTATCACCTCCATACAATTTTTCTAGAATTAGTTATGAATTTTCAAAGTTAGACTATCAATCTAGAATTTACTAAATGAATAGTACTGGAAAAGTAAGTTTTAAAATTTTAATTTTTGGGCTAAAGTAATGCTTCCACTAGTTAAATATGCTTATGATTACGTACTAGCTTAAAAGAAGGATGTTTCATTTTGATATAAGAGCAAAAGGTTCTGGCATTGGTATAGAACAAAGTATTAGCCCAGGACAGAGGTTCTGGTGTAAACTTGCTCTAATTATGAAACAGACTACATAATGGATTAGCTAAGGCCCATTTAGTATTGAGGTTAGTAATGGGTTACTTGTTCATAGTCTAACTAATATTATGGATTGGAGATGAATGCTCTAAGAAAATTAAACATTGAGGTTTAAAAAGAGATAACTTCTCACTTGATACTGATCCTTGAGGATAGGGAAAACTTAAAAGTATGAATGGTATAGAGCTATAAGCTAGACCCTTCCTCATTAGCTAAAAGAAAGGAGTTGACTCAGTTATGGATTAAAGTGAGGCCAAGGACACATATGTCATTTGGGCTAAGGACACAAAAGTCTTACAGGCGATGGGAGATGTTACGATAGAATGAAACTGTGTTATGATGGCATAGAGTTGTAAGCCAGACCCTTCCTTAGTTAGCTGAAAGAAAGTAGATGATTCAGTTATGGATTACAGTGAGGCCAAGGACACATAAGTCCTTTAGACTAGGGACACAAAAGTCTTACAGACCATGGGATATGTTATCATGGAATAAAACTAAGTATGGCTAGAAGTAGTAAAGAGAAAGGTAGCCATAGATTAAGAGACTCCCCTATCTTAGAAATAGTAATGCCTAAAAGTTAGATAAAGTAGTTTAAGGGTTGAGTTTATACCCTGGTAAGAGGGTAAAGTGGCAGTCTAAGTTAAATAGATAGTTATCTCATATTCTAGAATAAATAATCAGAATTTGGCAAATAATGTGACAAAGGAAAGAATGCTTTAAGTTTACCTAGTTAATGTTGAATTGCACTGTGTGTATAATGGATGCTTGAGCAAATTATGTGGTGATAAGGCTTATGTTACCATAAGTTATGATGAGCAGTTACATCTCCTTACAATTGTCATATGATAACACGCATGTTATAGTATGATTCAATGATTGCATCTCCTTGTACATTATGCATGTTAGAGTATGCTATGATGAATGAATGCTCCCCATCCTCATTACATGCAGGGTAGAATATCATGAAAAAGTTATGTAGTTTCCATAACATACGATATGCAATTAGATAATTTAACTTGGCAATGATAAAGCAATATAAAAAGTGGTAAATGAGATAGTTAGCCAGTTAATCCCCAAAGTTTAAAATAAATATAGCCTAGTTAAGGTAAGATGGTTGGCATAATAGCTATCTCATATTCTTGAGTTGATAGACAGGATTTTGAAGATAGTAAGCTAAAGATAAATAGCCTAAATAATTTCTCGAGGATTAATAGAAAGAGATAATAAGAGATAGATAATGAGACACATAGTTACAGGAAACTAGTATGATTAGAGACAAGTATATTCTCGATAATATTAATAGCTACTCAATTTTGGGGTTAGGTTGAGAGGTTCTTGAGTAAGGGATATAATGTATGAAAGTTCTGGCTACCTAGTTTTGCTTAAGAATTGGGAACTAGTCCTCTAAATTAGAGTTGATATTGCTCCAAATAGAGCAAGATACCCTATCCATGTAGAAAGGGGATGCAGTTAAAAGGGAGTTGACGTTGCTTTGATAGAAGAATATGTCCTCCATTAAGAACAAAGAGAATACATCCGAGGTAAGGCAAGCAGAGTTGACTTTACCCAATAAAAGTATGATTAGCCAAGAATAGAGTTTATGGATAGAGCTTAACAAGGTATTTAACATTTAAGAAAGAAAAGACTGGTATAAGTCTTTTCCCTATAATTTTATGAACAAGAAGATAATTTTATAGCTGACTCTATAAACAGATAGAGAGGCTCCCTTTTGTAGGGATAAGATGTTTAAATATTATGTTATAGATGAAATAGTAAGTAAGAGCTTTTACTCCTTGCTTGAAATGTCAGGCATTATGTTATGTTTGTAAAATATGCTGAAGTTTCGAATGTTAGATTAGTGCAAGCTCCACATGATACAGATGTGCAAGCTCTGAGTGTTAAAGCTATGCATATTAAGGAAAGGAATGTTAAGCTTTGATGTTTGACCTTTGTATTCATGAGCAGGTATGGAGTCCTTTAACACGTTGGCCAGGTATTATGCATGTTAGAGTATGTGCTCTTACTTAGCAGTAAGGTAAAGAAAAGAATAGTTGCATAAGTCCTCTCTCTATATTAATTATAATTGTTAGAGACTATGAGAGCAGCTGGTATAGTGAGAAACCCCTAAGACTTCTAATGTAAATTGAGTAAAGTATAGTATGAGGCATAAGCCAAATCTAAAACAATAGATAGGTTATTTGCTAGAGAATTACTAAGGCCTACATAAATGGTGCTAGTATATGGGAACGAATTATAATCGTTTGATGCACTAAGAGGTAGTAACCAGATACTGTGAGATAATGAGAATGAAGGCACCAACCTCACTAAATTTTATTGGCTAGAGGATTGGTACAAGATGTATCTAAACCAGCTAGTGCGATACACTGACATATGAACAATCATCTTAAGGAATATTCATAAATATATCATCCGTGCAATAATCTGGAGTAAATCTACATTACAAAAGACTTCATTATGCTAGTTATTTTTCCAAATGAAAGTAGTAGAGGCTAGACCTAGCCTTGACTAGAGATTAATGACTTAGAGGACCCAGTATAAAATAATATCCAGTTATGTAAGCACAAATTGCCTATGATTGAAGGAAAATTCAAAAATCTCTAAAATGTGAAATATCCCTCTTAATGGAAGGCGTAGTTAGTCTGTCACATCCTTACTTTTTACCTCAATTATACTCCATTAGAAGTGATTGGAACCAATTACATGATCATTTGCTTTGAAAATATCCATTTCCAAAAGATTTGCTTTCGGGGTACTGTTCACTGTTACTGTTCATTTGATAATTCCAAAACATGTACTCTACTTTGAAAATTCATAATTAATTGTACAAACATCAAAATAATATGGTTCTAATTTATAATGAAATCTATTTCACATATATTTGAGGGAAAAATATGAAACTGAGGTTCTCTGATCCAAATGAAATCAGTTTTTTGGTTAAAAATCACTGTTCATTTGGTAAAAATCTGGAGGTTTCAGTTTCTTGGCTTAACTTCAAAAATTTGTTTCTCTTTGGTTACTTGTCCAAATGAAATTTGTTACATATGGGATTAAAGATATAGACGTCCTCTTTAAGATCACCAAATTTCATAGAAAAATTCGTTCATTTGATATATGAAATTATTGCATGAACGTCACTGCCTCTCAGCACTCGTTTTATCTCAATTCCAGATCTTACTTCAAACTTTGGAAAATCATAACAATTCGGATACTTTTCCAGTTAAGGCTTTCTTGGTGTCCATTTAAATATATGTATCTTATCTAACCTCACACCAAATTTCAGACTAAACCTCATTGGTTTACATATCAAAATCAGCGTCACATCACCACGGCCTCAAAATAGGGTTACAGAAACATACACCATACACACTAACATATCATCCCATATTGTCTTGTAAGTCATATAACTTGTTATACAAACTTAATCATCAACAATTACTCTCTTCCCTTGAGAGGATCCATCACCTAAAACATAGTTATGCATGTGGAAGGAATGAGATTTCATGGAAATCCCAATAGCAAGTTACACAAACTATAATATCATGCATGAATAATTGTATGCTTAACATGTTATCATGTGATGGGAGCTACTTCATAATGGTACATAAGCAAACTCTAACATGCATATTGTCATGACATAACTTTCAAGGAGTTGCAATCATTCATACTTCATCATAACATGATGACATAAGCTCAAGCTCAACCAAACACCATAATCAACAAGCAAGCAAAACAATTAAACAAACATGAGTTATAGTTAGGTATCCTTGCTACCTCTTAGCTATCTTGGTCAAGACCTTCTTGAAGTGCTTTCCTTCCTTCACAAATGTAAAAACCTAGCCATTACAACATAATATCAAGTTACAACTCAACTTGAAACTAAATCCAAGACTAGGTTTTCACTAGCTCCCTTTCTTTCTCTAATTTATGTTTCCTACTTCCACCTTTCCAAAATAAATTCTTATGGTTCATTTCCACATAATTTTTCATGTAGAATCCAAATATGAAATCAGAATTTCCAAAATCAAAACATACCAATTGCTACAGTGCCAAACCGAAATGCATGCTTTTGTTTTCCAAAAATTCTCATTTTGATTCCAATGCTTCCAATACTTGTTCTCCTACTTTATCCCCACACAACTTTCCATTTTAAACTCATTGGAAGCATCAAAATCATGAAATTCCATCATATGAACAGTACCACATACAGTACCAGCAAGAACACAAAACCCTAAATCCAAACATACTTGAATTCACAAGCTTATACTACTTGATTCTAGCTTGTTTAAGCTTGTCTAAACTATCCATAACATAAAACTCATAGTTTAAACACATATGAGCAGCACTTACAGCAGCAACCATAAGGGAAATATAGCATGAAAACCCCTTAAAACCATGAGCTAACTTGCTATAACAAAGCTCAAGATCAAGGGAGATGATTACCTTGCTTGTTAGTTCACTTTGGTTGCTTCTTTCTTGGTTGAATGGAAATTTTGCAAGAGTTTCCCTATGGTTCACCATGAATGCCGAAGTGTTCTGAATAGGGGGTATTTATAGAGAAATTTGGGTTGAAATGGATGGCCAAGATTGATTTGGTTACTATTTGATCTAAAGGCTCACATTTAATCTTGGATTTTACTTTTTCTAATAAGAATAATTATTACATCATGTGGGACAGCTCATGGGACACCTAAGAGGTTTAGGTGGCGTGCTGCCCATGCAAACAACCTTCTGGAGAAATTCCAGTCCAATCCGGTACCGATCAGTGCAGTTTCACAACAACCGGACTGTGTTCTGTTCCTAATTTTTTATAATATACCAGGATATGTATTCTATCCTATAAATTAATGTGTAGGCTTCTCATATCATTGAAAATATTATACTGAGTATTTATCTGCCATCCATCCCTTGGGAAATGACCAAAATACCCTTGGTGTCCTTTCCTGCACTGTACTAACCCTAAGGGCAAAATCATCATTTCACCCCTCTTTATACTGGCTCATGGTGTATATGGGCTCTAAATAATCCTCTTTATACTATATGACACATTTTTAGCCTGTCTAAAGTGACCAAAATGACCTCTATCCACTACTGGTACAGTATGGGCATCTAGGGGCACTTTCATAATTTTGCACTTTTCCTGGACTGCTCTGGTCTCTGGCCCACATAACTATCCAGTCACCTTAATGGGCTTATGATGGCACCATTTGGGCCTTATTATGGGCTTATTGCCTGTATTGCCTTTATGGCCCAATTCACGTTACAACTCTCCCGATTCTATTTATCGGGTATTTTATTTCACTGAAAAATCTCGTATGGTTTCTACAGGATTCCTTTTCTGACTCTCTCAATTTTATAAATTCATATATTAAATATATGAATTTTCTATAAGGTCTCATCTGATTATGAGATCTAAAAAATACTGTAATAATTCCTTTTGACTTCAGAAATTTATATCAATTAATCGGGATCTCAAATCAAAATTCTGTGTTACGTTAAACTGACCGAAATATTTTTGTCTATCTATTGGTAAAATTTGGGTCTGATCTGATTCTGGGCATTTTTGGCCTGTTTTGGCTCAACTTTTCCATATTTACATTTAGGTCCCTTAACTTTTGAATAATTGCACTTTAGTCCCTGAACTATTCATTAATTGCATTTAGGTTCCTCCTTTTTCTTCTACTTTCACTTTTCACCTTCAAACTTTTAAATTTTCATTTTGGTCCCTATTCTTTCCTTAGTTATTAATCCTTCCCTTTCCTTTCACAATCTGATACAGTTTATTCCAAGAATCTTATATCCATTGCAGATAAACTGTACAGGTATATCAGGTCAAAAAAATTGGGGATATGACATTTCTCTCTCCCTTAAAATAAATTTCGTCCTCAAAATTTATATTACATGTACATTAAGGAAATAGTTCAGGGTATATCTCTCTCATCCTTTCCTCTGCTTCCCAAGTAGCTTCATTCTCCGTTAATCCCTTCCATACCACCTTAACTAGAGGGATCTGCTTATTTCGCAACTGCTTGACCTTTCTATCTATAATATGTACGGTCCAACTTCATAAGTCAGGTCATCTCGCAATGCAATATCATCCTGCTCAATCACATGTGATGGATCTGAAACATACTTCTTTAATTGGGAAACATGGAACATATCATGAATCTTGCTGAGATGTGGAGGAAGAGCTAATTTGTAAGCCACTGATCCTACTCTTGAGAGGATCTGAAATGGCCCAATGTATCTAGGGTACAGCTTCTTCACTTTGATCGATCGTCCAACTCCTGTCGTTGGAGTCAACTTAAGGAATACATGCTCTCCTTCTTTAAACTCCAACGGCTTCCTTCTAACATCAGCATAACTCTTCTGTCTGCTTTGAGCTGTTAATAGCCTTTTTCTGATCTTATCAATCTATATTATTGTTTGGTCTACTATATCAGGACCAAACATCCTCCTTTCACTCAACTCCACCCAGCATGAGGGAGATCTACACTTTCGTCCATACAGCGCTTCAAATGGAGCCATCTGAATGCTAGCTTGATAACTATTGTTATAGGTAAACTCTATAAACGGCAGATGGACATCTCAACTTCCTTTGAAATCCAAGACACAAGCTCTCAACATATCCTCGAGTGTCTGGATTGTTCTCTCAGATTGACCATCTGTCTTAGGATAGTAGGCTGTACTAAATCTGAAAGTAGTGTTCATTTCTTTATGTAAAGCACGCCAAAAGTTTGATGTAAACCGAGGATCTCTGTCAGAAATGATACTACTGGGAATACCATGTAGTCTAATAATCTCTTTTACATAGAGTTTTGCCAGCTTCTCTAGAGAATCCTTTTTATTGATTGCCAGGAAATGAGCCGACTTCGTTAATCGGTCAATTACCACCCATATAGCATCATGCTTAGTAGGAGTCATGGGCAGTCCTTTAACAAAATCCATGGCAATGCTGTCCCATTTCCACTCGGGTATCTCTAGTGGTTGTAATTTCCTTGCTAGCTTCTGATGCTCAACTTTCACCTTTTGACATGTCAAACATTTGGACACATGATTTACAACATCTTTCTTCAATCCAGGCCACCAAAATAAACTCTTCACATCATGATACATTTTGGTCATACCTGGATGTACTGTATACTTGCTTTTATGTGCCTCCTCTAGTATCTTTTCTCTCAATCCCATTGCATTGGGAATATATGGTCATCCCCTAAATCGAAGTAATCCATCTTGGGACACATTAAAGTTTTTAGTTTCCCCTCTTTCCAGCTTACCTTTGAAAATTTCTGCGAGCCTATCCTGCTTCTGAGCCTCTTTTATCTCATCCTCAATAAAAGCTTTAATCTGCGTTCCTCCATAAGAACTTTCTGATGTCAGCATTTGATGCAGAGGACTCCAATCTCAAACATCTTCTATTAGTTCTAGCTCTTTAATCATGAGACTAGCAACCTGCACCACCTTTATGCTCAAGGCATCGGCCACTACATTAGCTTTTCCTGGATGGTATTTGATTTGGAAATCATAATCCTTTAGAAATTCCATCCATCTCCGTTGCCTCATGTTCAATTCTTTCTGATCTTGCAAATACTTCAGGCTTTTATGATCACAGTACAGTTCTATAGTAGCTCTATACAAGTAGCGCCTCTATATCTTGAGAGCATAAACTACCGCTGCAAGCTCCAGATCATGCGTGGGATAATTCTCTTCATGTGGCTTTAACTGTCGAGAAGCATAGGCTACCACTAGTCCTTACTGCATCAACACACATCCCAACCCCTGCTTGCTAGCATCAGTGTAGACTACATAAGTCTGAGTTGGGTCTGGAATAATCAGCACAGGAGTCGTGGTTAATCTCTGCTTTAGTTCATGAAAACTGGCCTCACACTTCTCATCCCACTTGAACTGTTGATTCTTTCTTGTCATCTTGGTTAACGGTAGAGCAATTCGAGAAAAGTCCTTAATAAATCTTCTATAATACCCTGCTAAGCCCAGAAAACTTCTGATCTCTGTCACTATCCTTGGCTGTTCCCAGCTTAGTATTGCTTCAACTTTGCTAGGATCTACAGCTACCCCTTCATGGGATATGACATGACTGAGAAACTTGACTTCTTGCAGCCAAAACTTATATTTACTAAGCTTAGCATAAAGTCGTTTCTCTTTAAGAGTACTAAGAACGATCCTCAAATGCTCTTCATGCTCTACAGTCGATTTGGAGTACACTAAGATATCATCAATGAAGACTACCACAAACTGATCTAGATAAGGCCTAAAGATTCTGTTCATGTAATCCATGAAAATTGCAGGTGCATTCGTCAGACCAAAGGGAATCACTAGAAATTCAAAATGACCATATCAAGTCCTGAATGCAGTCTTTGAAATATCATCTGTTTTGATTCTGAGTTGGTGATAACCTGATCTCAGATCAATCTTAGAGAATAAGTTTGCTCTAACCAACTGGTCTAGCAAATCATCAATTCAGGGAAGAGGGTACGTATTCTTAACAGTAATCTTATTCAACTCCCGATAGTCAATGCACAATCTGAGACTGCCATCCTTCTTCTTGACGAATAACACTGGAGCACCCCATGAAGAAACACTGGGTCGGATGAAACCCTTCTTTAATAGTTCCTCTATCTGCTTTTTAAGTTCAATCATCTCATTGGGAGCCATACGATATGGGGCTTTAGATACTGGTCCAACTCCAAGTACAATGTCAATTGCAAACTCCACTTCTCGTTCTGGAGGCAATCCCTGAATCTCTTTCAGAAATACTTCAGAAAATTCTCTGACCACGGGAATTGCTTCAATTCCTTCTTCCACTTCTGCTTGAACAGAAAAGAAGACCTAAATATAATGCTGACATCCTTTTTGTAAACATCTATCCGCTTGAGCCTCCGTCAGGAAATTCAGTTTCACCTCTGGATTCACATTTGGGGTTTGTGGACAAAGAACTAGAGTTTTGTTCTTACAATCCAGCATTAAATTATTGGCAGACAACCAATTGAATCCAATTATGACATCAATTTCATGGAATGTCATGCATATTAGGTCAAGAGTAGTGCAACAACATTCATATCGAATGACACTATGTGGGCAGACATCTGATGTAACTACTTTAGCATTTGTAGGGGTTGTGACACATATGGCATAATGCAGCTTGCTAATTGTAAGGCCCAAACATTTAGCACATTCATAAGAAATAAAGGAATGACTTGCACCCGAATCAAACATAGCAATCACAGCATGATTATTGAGATAGATGATACCTTAGATCATCTCGGGTGATCTTTGTGCCTCTTCCCTTGTCATTGCAAACACTTGCCCTTGAGTGCGTGGCCTTTGATAATCAGCTGCGTGAGGACAACTCCTGGAGAAATGTCCAGGCTTCCCACATGTGTAACAGACATTTTGCCCCATCAAGCATGGTCTGTCTCCATGGTTCTTCCCGTATTTGTCATATACTCTAGACCTTTGATCTCTATTATTTGTGTTTCCCCTGTAATTCCCTCTGCTAGGCTTTCAGTTCTACTACCACTGCCTTTTCCTTTTCTTGTTATAGCCACTGCCACTGGCTATATTTCAATTCTGGTTAGGTCTCTCAAGAGCAGCATTCTCTCTGCTTACCAGTCTCATCAGTATCCGGTGATTCAGACTATTCTCAATAATTCTGCAGGCCTCTACTGCTTTATTGAACTGATGGTATTGTTGAGGGGTCATCTTATCTTTCAGAGTAGTATTCAATCCCCTGATAATCCTTTCTGTCATCCATCGCTCATCATCCACCTGTCGTAGGTAAGTGGAATACTGGGAAAGACGGATGAACTTTGCCAAGTATTCGTCAAATGATTCTTTTTCTCCTTGTCTCAGCACAAGGAATTCTGCTTCTCGTTCATCCCGCACTGACTGGGGAAAATACTTCTCATAAAACTGTTCAAGGAACACTTCCCATGTGATAGGAATGTGTCTGGCTTGCAATACTAGCTCTGTGTTCTTCCACCATCTGTCTGCATCCCTTTCTAGCTGGTAGATTGCCATCTGTGCTTTACTCTCAGATGGATAACCCAATACCTTGAAGATCTTCTCTAGTCTGCTGATCTAATCTTTCACTTTTTGTACATCCAACGTTCCCTCAAACGTCGGAGGACTATGCTTATAGAATTTAGTCATCCATTGTTGAATACCAGTAGGATCTACTGTTTGTCATGTCTATCTCGGTAGTTCTGTTGTCTGTTGAACCATCTCTGGTTCTGTATTAGCTGTACCTGCAGACTCTAGGTGTCTGAGGTTCTCCACTGCTTCAGCTACAGCTGCTGCTATAGCAGTATCCCTTTCCTGCTCACTCCTTGCTTGAGTAGCTTTTACTTCCTCTATCATCTTCTGCTACTATTCCAGCCGTTCTAGAATCAACTGATTAATATCTCCAGCGTTTTGGGGTTCACCCGAAGCACTTGCTCTTCTTGTTCTTACCATTTTGTTTTACTATCGTAATAGGAAATAGTAAAGGAATATTATAATTAACATACTTTATATTTCATTCAAAACATAGCATACAGCAGGTTTAACAGCATTACTTCCATAACATACACACATACCATAGCCTCAATGTCATAAGTACATTCATAGGTTCACTTATGTATCAGTCTAAAATAATCTATTCAGAGCATTTCCTAAGCCAGAATCCTATGCTCTGATACCAAATTGTCACATCCTTACTTTTAACCTCAATTATACTCCATTAGAAGTGATTGGAACCAATTACATGATCATTTGCTTTGAAAACATCCATTTCCAAAAGATTTGCTTTTGGGTACTGTTCACTGTTACTGTTCACTTGGTAATTCCAGAACATGTACTCTACTTTGAAAATTCATAATTAATTGTACAAAAATCAAAATAATATGGTTCCAATTTCTAATGAAAGCTCTTTCACATATCTTTGAGGGAAAAATATGAAACTGAGGTTTTCTTGTCCCAATGAAATCAGTTTAATCGTTGAAAATCACTGTTTATTTGGTAAAATCTGGAAGTTCCAGTTTCTTTGCTTTAACTTTAAAAATTTGTTTCTGTTTGGTCACTTGTCCAAATGAAATGTATTACATATGGAATTAAATATCTAGATGTCCTCTTTAAGATCACCAAATTTCATAGAAAAATTCGTTCATTTGATATATGAAATCATTGCATGAATGTCACTGCCTCTCAGCACTCGTTTGATCTCAATTCCAGATCTTACTTCAAACTTTGGAAAATCATAACAATTAGGATACTTATCCAGTTAAGCCGTTCTTGGCGTCTATTTAAAGATATGTATCTTATCTAAACTCACACCAAATTTCAAACTAAAACTCGTTGGTTTACATATCAAAATCAGCGTCACATCACCACGGCCTCAAAACAGGGTTACAGAAACATACACCATACACACTAACATATCATCCCATATTGTCATGTAAGTCATATAACTTGTTATACAAACTTAATCATCAACAATTACTCTCTTCCCTTGAGAGGATCCAGCACCTAAAACATAGTTATGCATGTGGAAGGAATGAGATTTCATGGAAATCCCAATAGCAAGTTACACAAACTATAATATCATGCATGAATAATTGTATGCTTAACATGTTATCATGTGATGGGAGCTACTTCATAATGGTACATAAGCAAACTCTAACATGCATATTGTCATGACATAACTTGCAAGGAGTTGCAATCATTCATACTTCATCATAACATGATGACATAAGCTCAAGCTCAACCAAACACCATAATCAACAAGCAAGCAAAACAATTAAACAAACATGAGTTATAGTTAGGTATCCTTGCTACCTCTTAGCTATCTTGGTCAAGACCTTCTTGAAGTGCTTTCCTTCCTTCACAAATTTCAAAACCTAGCCATTACAACATAATATCAAGTTACAACTCAACTTGAAACCAAATCCAAGACTAGGTTTTCACTAGCTCCCTTTCTTTCTCTAATTTATGTTTCCTACTTCCACCTTTCCAAAATAAATTCTCATGGTTCATTTCCACATAATTTTTCATGTAGAATCCAAATATGAAATCAGAATTTCCAAAATCAAAACATACCAATTGCTACAGTGCCAAACCGAAATGCATGCTCTTGTTTTCCAAAAATTCTCATTTTGATTCCAATGCTTCCAATACTTGTTCTCCTACTTTATCCCCACACAACTTTCCATTTTAAACTCATTGGAAGCATCAAAATCATGAAATTCCATCATATGAATAGTACCACATACAGTACCAGCAAGAACACAAAACCCTAAATCCAAACATACTTGAATTCACAAGCTTATATCACTTGATTCTAGCTTGTTTAAGCTTGTCTAAACTATCCATAACATAAAACTCATATTTTAACCACATATGAGCAGCACTTCCAGCAACAACCATAAGGAAAATATAGCATGAAAACCCCTTAAAACTGTCATATCCTAATTTTTCCCTATCTGTATAGTACTGATAGTGGAAAGTTGCTTAGAAAGGATTATGACAAAGATCAGACGAAATAATAAAGATTAGATAAGTCTTAAAGAAAGAGAAGGACCTAAAAGCAAATTGGAAAAGGTTAAAGGCCAAATGTTAAAGTAGAAATAAATATTGGGCCAAAAGTGATAATTTCTAAAAGTTTAGGGACCTAAATGTAAATATGCAAAAAGTTAGGGATATAAATGTAATTAAGCAAAAAGTCAAGGTCATAAATGTAATTATGGAAAAGTTCAGCCAGAAAAGGCTTAGAAATGCCTGTAAGTATTTCAGTCCCACATTCCATCAGTAAATAGAGAAAGTCATGCTGGGTAATCTGGCATGATACAGAAATTTTATTAGGGCTCCAGACAGCAGAAAATTATCTGATATTCTAAAAGTTATCTGAAATTTTATCAGATTTCATGGACTTCAGATATAAGTGGGCAAATTACAGGAAAGTGTGCCCTACAATGTCAGATGTCCTGGATCTGACAGAACTCCATAAGAAGTTCTGTATAAAAAGTTATTCACATATCAGTGAATTTTGACGGGAGTTTGTTAACACCCGTGATCCGATAATAGAACTTATCGGTATGTAAGCCTGAATAGAATGAGATCAGATGACCTCATATATAGGCCCATAATGACGCCAAGGAAGGCCCAAAACCCAGGGTACCAGTTTATCAGTAGAAGGGGTCAGTGCCAGAAAAAGTGCGAAATTACGAAAATGCCCCTGGATGCCCAGATTGTACCAGAGATGGATGAAGGGCATTTTGGTCGTCTGGGATAGGCTAAAAACGTGGCACATGGTATAAATATGATTAGTTGAGCCAATATATGCCCTAAGGCAGTACAAGAAGGGGTGAAATGACAATTATGCCCTTAGGGTCAATATAGTGCAAGAAAGGACACCAAGGGTATTTTGGTCATTTCCCAAGGGATCTGTAATTAAGTTGTGGCCAGTACAAGTATGTCAATGGTGTGAGAAGCCTAGACATTGATTTCTAGGACATAATACATATCCTGGTATATTATAGAAAAATTCAGTACAGAAAACAGTCCGGTTGTTGTGAAACTACACTGATCGGTACCGGATTGGACTGGAATTTCTCCAGAAGGTTCCTTGCATGGGAAGCACGCCACCTAACCCTCTTAGGTGTCCCTTGAGCTGTCCCACATGATGTCATAGTTATTATTTTATGAAAAAGTTAAATCGAAGATTAAATGTGGGCCTTTAGATCAAATAGTAACCAAATCAATCTTGGCCATTCATTTTTCTTGGATTTTGGCTATAAATACCCCCTCATTCTGCAGCAAACCGTAGCTTCATGGACCCTTGGGGAAACTCTTGCAAAATGAAAACTCAAGCCAAGATAAAGAAGATTCAAGGTTCCAAAGTTCAAGCAAGCTAGAGATTAAAGGTAAGCAATCTCTCCTAGCTTATTTTCCTTTGATTTGGGAGCTTGAACTTAGGGTTTTAATGGGAGAAAAGTTGATTTTTCTCTAAGGGAAGGTTCTGCCCAAAGACCTTAAAGGAAAAGGGAAAGAAAAAATTAAAGTTAGAACTATATGATTGAAGCTTAAACAAGCTAGTTAAGTGATTGGTTGTGGAATCAAATTGATATTCTTGACTTTGTCATGGTGTGTCCTGTTCGGTTTGCACTGTTCATGAGGGAAGGAAATTGAATTTCAATTATTTAATGCTTCCATTGAGTTTGTATGATGATTTTGTGTAGGATTGGAAAGGTTTTGAACCTTGGAAACATTAAAATCTCAAGGTTATAGTCTTTGAGATTCCTTACAGTTACTGTTCACTCGCATGAACAGTGATTGGAATTTTAATGATTTTGATGGTTCCAATGGTTTTAAAATGAAAAGTTGTGTGGGGTAAAGTGGAGAAACAAGTATGGGAAGCATTAGAATCAAAATGAGAATTTTTGAAAGAATTGTATGCTTATGTTCAGTTCTGTACAGCAGGCCATGAAGGAGCTGGAATTTCATGATTCTAAGCTCAAAAATGAGTTCAAAAGATGAAATTGTGTGGGGTAAATTCAAGACATCAATTGGTTCAAGAGCCAAGTGGATTAGTGAAAATTAGAGAAAGTTATGACAATAAAGAGTGTAACAAAGTTAGTCTTGAACATGGTTGGAGTTCATGAGTCCTAATGAGTTATGTGATGAATATGAATGTGTTTAGGACCATGAAACATCCAAGAAGATGTTGGGAAGTGATGGACATAAAGGCTTCATGGTTGGAAAGCTAGGGAGCAAATGCTAAAGGTCAAGAGAAAAGCTTAAGTGCAAGGTAGTGAACTTACCTCTTTATGTGTTTGATGTGGTATGCTTATGTGTTGACATGTATATGTTATTTGAATGATATTGTGACATGATAAATGATGTTGAATGTGTTATGAATAACATGTTTCTATGGCCATGCAATTTATGTAAAAGTTTGTAGCATGATGGCATGTCACTAATCAAAGAAAGTTAATGAAATTACATATCATGCATTAGCATCCATCTTGCATATTTAAGTGGTAATGTTTGGTACTGATATTCCCTAGAATCTCACTCTCCCATAACCAACCAATTTAGGTCAAGCATGAAGAAAAGGTATGCATGGAGAAGAGCTAAAGAATGGAAGAAAGGAAGTGAAGTATTGAGATTTTAGCATATACTATAAATTGTCCATGTATGTAAATGCCATGTAAGGTGTCCATTTATGTGATGAAACTATTGTAATACTTATGGCATATGTACATGATGTATATGAATGTTAAGAAGCTTATTTGATGGCTTGTGCATGCTGAAACAATTATTGGAAATGAAAGAAAAGAAACTGAAATGGTAAAAACGTAGGTCCTAAAGCAGTTTTGTTGTGGCTTCAGTTTGACCTAGCAAATAAAGGAATTAATTCACGAAATTTTATGAGCATGTAGCACACATCCAGAGCTTTAAATTCATAGGTGGAACGTTTCATTTGGATGTGTATATCAAGAGAAATGAATTTCCAAAGTAAGGGACCAGAATCTGTTTCCAGAGTTTTTGACCAAATGAACAGTAAACTTCAACGAATAAACTGTATCAATTGGCTAATCATTTGGTCTGAAAATTATTTTTCCCTTAAATTTCAAGATGTTATCTTCACGTATATTTTTGAACCACTTCATTTTGAGTTTTCTAGAATTAATTATGATTTTTTGAAGTTCATTGCGTAATCTGGAATACCATATGAACAGTAACCCAATAAAGAATAAAATTCCAGATTTGGCTAATGGACTTCCATGGTCTTGTAAGTGGTTCTAAATGCTGCTGAATGGTCCCTAATACGTATGGAAGTAAGGATGTTACAAAAACCATGAGCTAACTTGCTATAACAAAGCTCAAGATCAAGGGAGATGATTACCTTGCTTGTTACTTCACTTTGGTTGCTTCTTTCTTGGTTGAATGGAAATTTTGCAAGAGTTTCCCTATGGTTCACCATGCATGCCGAAGTGTTCTGAATAGGGGGTATTTATAGAGAAATTTGGGTTGAAATGGATGGCCAAGATTGATTTGGTTACTATTTGATCTAAAGGCTCACATTTAATCTTGGATTTTACTTTTTCTAAAAAGAATAATTATTACATCATGTGGGACAGATCATGGAACACCTAAGAGGGTTAGGTGGCGTGCTGCCCATGCAAAGAACCTTCTGGAGAAATTCCAGTCCAATCCGGTACCGATCAGTGCAGTTTCACAACAACCGGACTGTGTTCTGTTCCTAATTTTTTATAATTTACCAGGATATGTATTCTATCCTATAAATTAATGTGTAGGCTTCTCATATCATTGAAAATATTATACTGAGTATTTATCTGCCATCCGTCCCTTGGGAAATGACCAAAATACCCTTGGTGTCCTTTCCTGCACTGTACTAACTCTAAGGGTAAAATTGTCATTTCACCCCTCTTTATACTGGCTCATGGTGTATATGGGCTCTAAATAATCCTCTTTATACTATATGACACGTTTTTAGCCTGTCTAAAGTGACCAAAATGACCTCTATCCACTACTAGTACAGTATGGGCATCCAGGGGCATTTTCATAATTTTGCACTTTTCCTGGACTACTCTGATCTCTGGCCCACATAACTGTCCAGTCACCTTAATGGGCTTATGATGGCACCATTTGGGCCTTATTATGGGCTTATTGCCTGTATTGTCTTTATGGCCCAATTCACGTTACAACTCTCCCGATTCTATTTATCGGGTATTTTATTTCACTGAAAATCTCGTATGGTTTCTACAGGATTCCTTTTCTGACTCTCTCAATTTTATAAATTCATATATTAAATATATGAATTTTCTATAAGGTCTCATCTGATTATGAGATCTGAAAAATACTGTAATAATTCCTTTCGACTTCAGAAATTTATATCAATTAATCGGGACCTCAAATCAAAATTCTGTGTTGCTTTAAACTGACCAAAATATTTTTGTCTATCTACTGGTAAAATTTGGGTCTGATCTGATTCCGGGTATTTTTGACCTGTTTTGGCTCAACTTTTCCATATTTACATTTAGGTCCCTTAACTTTTGAATAATTGGACTTTAGTCCCTGAACTATTCATTAATTGCATTTAGGTCCCTCCTTTTTCTTCTACTTTCACTTTTCACCTTCAAACTTTTAAATTTTCATTTTGGTCCCTATTGTTTCCTTAGTTATTAATCCTTCACTTTCCTTTCACAATCTGATACAGTTTATTCCAAGAATCTTATATCCATTGCAGATAAACTGTACAGGTACATGAGGTCAAAAAAATTGGGGATATGACATATTTATTTATGAATTAGGCAAAAATGTTAAGAAATAGTAAAATACACATAAGTTGCCCTACTAGAAAAGAATAACTTGCTCAATTGGGAAGTATAACTTAAACAGTTTTACAAAAAGTATTTACCTCAGTCAAATAAAGATGAGTATGAGGATACATTTAAGTGATAAGATAGGGTAAAAATAGATTCCCTTTAATGGATACTTAGCCAAGTTCATCCACATGAATGATGAGAGATGTACAATTGAGCAGGTGACTTACGAACTGAGTTTTGTATTTGAACAAAGGATTTTTCCCAAGTAGTTACAAAGGTTTAATGGAGCGGTAGGGGTATACAATATTTTAGAAAGAAGTTTACAATATCCAAAAAATGTAAAGGTTAGAGGTTGAGAAGAGGTAATAAATTAAGAAGTTCAAACATGTAATCAGTACATAAAGGATACGAGGTATGTGGTAGAGACCATAGAGATATGATTTGTTTAATAGGTCTAGGAAATTGCTATAGATGTGGTAAGCCAGGACATGTTGCCAGAGAATGTCTATAGAATACAACAAGCAAGAATCCATATACAAATAAAAGAGTTTTGCCCAGATTAGATAAGAGTTATGGAAGTCGCCTGAGATAAATTAAGAGATATGGATTAATGATCACTAAGTATATGTGATATGTGACTCAGGTGCTAGTCATTCATTTATAACGATGATTGTAAAGGGCAACTAGAACTTCCTATTAGCATTCTGCCATATGATGAATGTGTTCCTCTTTCCACTGGTTTAAGGGTGGTAGTACCCAATGCATTTTTAAACAGTCATGGATGGCATACACACTGTGTCATATCATGTTTTTTAAGCCTAGAAGCCTATTATGTAGCTTGAAATAAGTAGGCTACTAGGATATATTGAGTAGAAGTCTCACAAATATATAGATAATGTTTAGGGATTAAACTGTAAATAATGAAAGTTTAGTGATTAAATTGTAAATAGTAAAAGTGTTGGAAAATGTGCCCTAGGGGCCAATCATTGTCTTATGAATATTATTGATTTATGAATTTATTAATTGTGTTATCATATTATTTTCATGTTTATTGTGATGACCATCCTTGGATAATTCATGATCTTATCCTAAATGTCCCTGGTCGGTCATCTATGTGGGAGCAGAGATGAAATAAGACCAGTATGACTTTGAAGATATATAGAGATATAAATCAAAGTCATAGGCACATGTAAGAGTACAAGGTGTTGGACCGACCCACTATGAGAGAGTTGTATGGGTTACGTCATAAGCTTCTCTCATATACAAACCATGTCACTATGCCCTTTGACCTGAGATCATCATGGATTCCTATATGACAAACGCTCAGCTTTAACCTAGTCAAAAGTCACTTTTGACCGAGTGATCATAAAGACTATGTTTGGGCTTAGTGGTTTTTCATGCGGAGGAATGTGAATGGTCAAGATGGAATTTGTCCCTCACATTCGTAGAGAGATATTACTGGGCCCCTCGATGAGTGAGTCTGATAAATGTATGGCTATACTGTAATGGAAAGGTAGTTCCATTTCTATAGTTAGACTACTCAGGGATTGAGAAAGTAACAGTCAGGAATAGGAGGATGACATTATCCATGCCTCATCCATGACTAAAATATCGCGTGACAGAAGGGACATGATATGGTTGTATAAAAGGTTACATCGTTTATCGATCCTCATATGATTTGGGTAGTCGTTATGTCTTGCTAGAGACCACTTGCGACTTGTGGGCCAGTATAGCAAATGGCCCACTGCAAACTTCATATGGGCCTACAGGATCGCACACAAAATAGCCTAACACGAGCTATGATGTCCAGATTCATTGAATCTAAGACGTGTCTAGATTCAATGAATGATCCAAGGTTGATGTATATATTTATTTATATTTATATTCATATATATATATATATAAATTCGTATATATATATTATATATAAGGGATATATAGGATTTAATTTATAAGGATAAATTAAATCCCTATCACGTTTGAATTTGAAATTCAAATTGATAGGATATCTCATATAAGAGATATTTACAAGATTTAATTTATAAGGATAAATTAAATCTCTATCACGTTTGAATTTGAAATTCAAATTGATAGGATATCTCAAATTTGATTTATGAGAATAAATCAAATATAGTCCAATCTTATCTTTATTTAAATTAAATAAATAGGTGAATTAAATCTGTGGGATAGATTTAATATAAATATTATTTATTTAATTAGTTTCTTATCAAATTATATAATATATGATATTGTATTAATTTTGAAATTAATATAGATTAATTCCAAGATCCAATTCGATTGAGGAAAAGGCAGAGCATCCTATATATCTGATTTTAGAAGCTACGTTTTTGGCGCACAACACACAACACAAAAGGCCGAACGAAATCTGCAAAAGGTTTGCAGATAAGAAACTGCTGAAGTAGAGACGGAGAGGACGAATTCTTGAGAGAGCCTTAGAGGGACAGGAGACGCTAGCACGTCGTTCGTGGTTGGAATGCTGTTCGTGTGGATACTAGTAGAGGAAGCTGACCTGAGGCATCGACTTCTTGCGATCAGAAAGAGAGCACGAGCCACAGAGAGAAGCTGTGGACATCTTCTTGAGATCGGAAAGAGATCACCAATCGCGGAGAGAAGCTGTGGAAGTCGCTGAGGAACACCAAGGGTAATGCTTCTTTCCACTTGACTTAAACACATACGGTAGATCCTGGCAAGGAATGGGAAAAATTTTTTTAATTAATTTCTGCTGCATGTCTTCCAATTCCTTTCAAAAAGTCCCTGGGTATAATGGTCATTTTAAAGAAAGAGAGGGACTAAACTAAAAAGTATAAAAGTTCCATAGTGTGAAATGGAAGCAGACACAAATTATGGGCCATTAAGTGTAATTATGAAAAGTTGAAGGACTAAAGTGTAATTTTTAAAAGTTAAGGGGAAAAATGGTAATAATGGAAAGTTGACCCAAAAAAAGCCAAAAACTACCTGAAATAATTTCAATCTCAAATTTTCCAGTAAATAAAAAAAATATTCTGATTAGTTTAACGTAACGCAATTTTGATGAGGTCCCCGATAAATTGATATGAATTTTTAAAGATTAGAAAATTAGTGTAGTATCTTCTAGACCTAAGAATCAGATGAAATTTTACAATAATTTCTTATAATTAATATAAGAATTTATAAAATTGACAAAATTCAAAAAGGAGTTATGTAGAATTTATGATGGAATTTAGAGTAGAATAAAACACTCGATAAATACTTTTTAGGGGGATTTCTTGGGAGTTGAGCCCATAAAGGTAGGGACCACGTAGAAGGCCCAAAATGGTGCCTTATGGGCCCAATAATATTTTTAGATAAATATATGAGTCAGTGCTAATAAAGACCGAGACAAATGGAAAATTATGAAAATACCAGTAAGTATGACATTGTGTTGTGCCATTGAGTAAGAGATAAATGGAGGGTATCTTGGTTATTTGACTAAGGTTAGATGATCAAGGAGGTTTATTTGAATAGTCGACCAGGGTTAGGGAATACTTTGGTAATGTGTGAAAAGACGATAATGCCCTATAGATATTAAAGTAAGTAAAAAAGAACCAAGGGATATTTTAGTAATTTGCCAAGGAATCAGTAATTAAGTTTAGACCCTATCTAAGAATATTAATGGTAGGAAGAATCTGGATACTAGATTTAAGATTAGAAAATATATTATGGAATCTCAGAGAAATTATATTTAGAAAACAGTCTGATTTTTGGGAAATTGCACTAATCCAGTATCGGATTGGACTAGAATTTTTCATATGTTTCTTCTCCTTGAAATTTTGTCACATGTGAATATGAGGTGTTCCTGGATGATGTCATCTTTTGGCTTCCAAGAAAGCAAGATCAAGAGCAAATATGATTCATTAAATCAAATAGTGTACAAAATGATCTTGACCATCCATCTTCATGCCTTAAAGTCTATAAATACCCCACCTTAAGCTGCCCAAAAATGTGGTATGGAGAGACCATGGGGAGGTGCTGCTCAAATGAAAAGCCAAATCAAGATAAAGAAGAATACAATGGCCAAAGTTCAAGCTAGCTTAGGATTAAGGTAAGCAAGCTATCCTAGCTTATTTTCCTTTAATTTGGGGGATTGAACTTAGGGTTTTTATAGAAGAAAGTTGCGCTTTACCAGGGGATATATGCTATTCAAAACCCTAGATGAAAGGAAAAAGAAGAAATTAAACCTAGAGTTATGTGATTAATGCTTAAATGAGCTACTTAGATAATTGGTTATTGAATCAAGTTGATATTCTTGACTTTACCATGTAAGAGACCTTTCAGTTTGTACTATTCATGATAGAGGGAGATGGAATTTCAATGATCTAATGCTTTCACTAAATTTATATGATGATTTTGTGTAGGATTGGATAGGTTTTGAACCTTGGAAGCACTAGAATTGAAAGTTGTAATTATTGAAAGTTTTCTCTATTACTGTTCACATTCAGGAAGAGTGATTGGAATTTCATGATTTTGGTGCTTCAAATAGTTTTAAAATAAAAAGTTGTGTGGGATAAAGTAGAGAAATAAGTATTGGAAGTATTGAAATTAAAATGAGATTTTTTGAAAGAAAAAGGGGAGTTATGTAATTCTATCCAAAAAAGTATGTAGTTCCTTGAATTTGGAAATTTGAGTTCATAAATGGATTCAGAAGGCCAAATTATGTAGGGTAAGGTCAAGACATCAATTGGTTTAAAGGCCAAGTTAATTAGTAAAGATTAGAGAAAGTTATGTTAGTTAAAGTAAGTTCGAGAAAGTTATATTATAATGAATGGATGAAAATGCTATGTTAAGAAATGATAGGTGTGCTCAAAAGAGAGCAGCCACATATCAAAGATAAGTAAGAAACAAAGAAGCAAAAATAAAGTGAAAGAAAGTCAAGAATGTGAGAAAGTAAAGTATCCTAAACTTGTGATATGACTATGTTAAATTGTGTTGCATATGTGTATATGATTGAAGCTCTGTGATATGGTTAATTTGATCAATTGTATTTCATATGCTATATAGAAGTATACACATTACATAATGTTAATAGTTTTACAAGCAAGCACAAGTATTTATATTGATACATATATTGTTTAATAATATTTGCTATTGAGATTTTCCCAGAAATCTCACACCATCCATGTAATCCCAATCCCAACAGGTTCATGAATGATGAAAGAAGATGAAGAAGCATGAAGAGAAGTTAGGGATTAGATAGTATAAATGTTATATGAAGAATTGTTATGTGTAATGATGTTATATGACCAATTTGAGCAGTGATGTTCATGATATAATGAAAAATAGTAAATGATGGAATAAATATATGAAATTTTATAGACATTTAATTAACATGTGAAGCTTCATTTTAACAAACAAAAGCCTTATTTCGATGTCTGTACAAAGAGAACAAATTTTCCAAAATTAGGGACCAAAATATGTTTTTAGAATTTTAACCAAATGAACAGTAAATTTTGATGTTAGAGTTAACTGATTAATTGATCTAAGGAATTATTTTCCCTTAAAGTACAAGATATTATCTTCGTGTAGCTTTTTGAACTACTTTATTTTGATTTTTCTATAATTAATTATAATATTTGAAGTTTGTCACTGAATTTGGATTATTATATGAACAGTAACTCTTGAAAAATAAAAATTTCAAATTTAGCTAATGGACTTCAAGGGTCATGTAAGTAGTTTTAAATGCTACCAAATGGTCCCTAAGATGTACAATAGTAAAGATGATATATTTTGGTATCAGTTTTGATATCAGATAGGATAATTTTCATACCCTAAACCTAAGAAATTAACATTATGTTAAGGTTATGGTACTCAGTTGGAAAGTTAGTATCACTTAAGCCTAAATCTTAAGTGAACCAAAAAGATTTTCTCCCTAGATGATTGGTTCGCTAGTTAAAGTAGGATTCAGATAAGAAATTTTAGGAAGAGAATGTTTAGAGAAAAATATGTTTAAGTTGTGATGAAAGAAGACCTTTGGTTGGGACCTAAGAGCATAGAGCTATCTAGTCATGATAAATAGATTGAGATGGATGCAATGAAGGTTCACAGAGAATGTGAGTTGCAACTAGCCAATACTCAAGTCGTAACTGGGATACATAGAGACTTGATGATGAGAATGAAGGAACGAACTTTGATAAAGTTCATTAGCTAGAGGTTTAGTATAAGGCACGACCAAGTTGGATAGTACGAGGTACTGAAATACACAATATCATTTTAAGAAAGTTTTTAGAAGTAGATCCTTCTGGTATCCATCAGGAGTAGATCTACATTATGAAAGACTTTGTTCAGCTAGTCTTTGCTGAATAGAAGAATCGGAAGTTAGATTGAGACTTGCCTATTAATGAGCCTAGTACATGGCTTAAGATTAGAGACATGATGGTTAATAGATAGAGAGCTAATGTTCCCAAAACAGAGGGCCCCATCATGAAGAAATAATAACCTAGCATACCTAGGGCAAAGCACCCTAGAGAACATAAGTAGTAATGATAGTAGATGATGAATGAGATCCATGTGACTCAAGTTTGTCAGGATCAAGAAAAAGGCTAGAAAGAAATCATAGTTTAGTTAAGGATAGACTGGGATTGAAATATAGATAGAAGAAGTCAAGAGATAGTAGAGTGATACATAAGTTACTCCATAAGGATGGAGATTGATCTGCTCACTTAAGAAGTTTTCCTTCAGCAGTTTTATTAGAAGCATTCCTTTCAGTTAGATAGAGATGATCGTGAGGCTAAGGGTTAAAGTAGGGAAAGAGAAACCATTTGATGAATATGTAGTTGTCATATCCTAAAATTTCTCTATCTGTATAATACTGATAGTGTAAAGAGGTTTGAAAAAGATTATGACGAAGATCAGAAGAAATAATAGAGGTTAAATGAGTCTTGAAGGAAGAAAGGGACCTAAACAAAAATTAGAAAAATTTAAAGGCCAAAAGTTAAAGTAGAAACAAAAGTTGGGCCAAAAGTGGTAATTTCCAAAAGTTTAGGGACCTGAATGTAAATAAGCAAAAAGTCAGGGACCTAAGTGTAATTATGAAAAAGTTTAACCGAAAAAGGCTCAAAAGTGCCTAGAATCATATTAGACTCAAATTTTACCAGTAGAGACAAGGTTATTCCTGTCAGTTTAAGGAGTCACAGAATTTTGATTTGAGATCCCGATTAATTGATATGAATTCTTAAAGTCATAAGGAATTATTACAGTATTTTTCATATCTCAGAATCAGATGAAACTTTACCATAAATTCTTATACTTAATATATGAATTTATAAAACTGACAGAGTTAGAAAAGGAATCCTATAGAATTATTACGGGATTTTACGGTGGAATAGAATATCCGATAAATAAGATGAGGAGAGGTATCTTGGGATTTTACGGTGGAATAGAATATCCGATAAATAAGATGAGGAGAGGTATCTTGGGATTTATGCCATAAAGGGTATAAAGGCAGTGAGCCCATATCAAGGCCCAAATGGCACCATCATGAGCCTATTAAGGTAACTGGACAGTTAAGTGGGTTAGAGACCAGGGTAGTCCAAGAAAAGTATGAAATTATGAAAATACCCCTAGATGCCCATAGTGTACTAGGGAAGGATGGAGGTCATTATGGTCATTTTGAATAGGCCAAAACGTGGGACATAGTATAAATATAATTAGTTAGAGTCAGTATATGCTCTGAGGTAGTGCAAAGAGGGGTAAAATGACAATTATGCCCTTAGGGATCTATAATTAAGTTGTGGTCTATCTAATATTCTCAATGGTATGAGAAGCCTAGACATTGATTTCCAGGATATAATACATATCCTGGTATATTATAAAAAAATTAGCAACAGAACACAGTCCGATTGTTGTGAAACTGCTCCGATCGGTACCGGATTGGACTAGAACTTTTCCATAAGCTTCCTTACATGGGAATCATGCCACATACCCCTATTAGGTGTCTCATGAGCTGTCCCACATGATATCATAATTATTCTTTTTAGAAAAAGTTAAATCCAATATTAAATGTGAGCCCTTAGATCAAATTCTAACCAAATCAATCTTGGCCATTGATTTTTCATGAAATTTTCTATAAATACCCCCTCAAATCTGCATCCAAACCATGGCCTCATGAACCTTGGGGAAACTCTTGCAAAATGAAAACTCAAGATAAGATAAAGAAGATTTAAGGTACCAAAGTTCAAGCAAGCTAGAGATTAAAGGTAAGCAATCTCTCATAGCTTATTTTCCTTTGATTTGGGAGCTTGAACTTAGGGTTTTCATGGGGAAAAAAGTTGAGTTTTCTCTAAGGGGAGGTGCTGCCCAAAAACCTTAGATGAAAGGGGAAAGAAGAAATTAAAGTTACAAACTTATGATTGTTGTCATATCCTAAATTTTTCCTATTTGTATAATACTGATAGTGGAAAGATGTTTGGAAAGGATTATGAAGAAGATCAGAAGAAATGATAAAGGTTAAATGAGTCTTCAAGAAAGAAACGGACCTAAACGAAAATTAGAAAAATTTAAAGGCCAAAAGTTAAAGTAGAAACAAAAGTTTGACCAAAAGTGATAATTTCCAAAAGTTTAGGGACCTAAATATAAATATGTAAAAAGTTAGAGACATAAATGTAATTAAGAGAACAGTTCAAAGGCAAAATTGTAATTATAGAAAGTTCAACCGAAAATGGTTAGAACTGCCCAGAAGTATTTTAGCCCCATATTCCAACAGTAAATAAAGGAAGATATGCTGGTCAATCTAGTATGATACAGAAATTTTATTAGGGCTCCAGACAGCAGATATTTATCTAATAGTCTAAAAGTTATCTGAAATTTTATCAGATTTCATGGACTTTAGATATAAGTAGGGGAATTACAGGAAAGTGTGCCATATAGTGTCAGATGTCTTGGATCTAACAGAACCCTGGAAGAAATTCTATATAAAAAGTTATTCACATATTAGTGAATTTTGACTGGAGTTTGAAAACACCCGTGATCCGATAATAGAACTTATCTGTATATGAGCCTGGATAGAATGAGATCAGATGACCTCATATATAGGCCCATGATGATGCCAAGAAGGGCCCAAAATCCAAGGTACCACTTCATCAGTAGAAGGGGACAATGTCTAGAAAAAGTGTAAAATTATGAAAATGCCCCTAGATATCCAGATTGTACTAGAGATAGAAGTAGGGCATTTTGGTCATCTGGGATAGGCTAAAAATGTGGCACATGGAATAAATATGATTAGTTAAGCCAGCATATGCCCTGAGGAAGTACAAAGAGAGGTGAAATGACAATTATGCCCTTAGGGTCAATATAGTGCAAGAAAGGACACCAAGGGTATTTTGGTCATTTCCTAGTATATTATAAAAAAAATATGATTAGAAAATAGTCCGGTTGTTGTGAAACTACTCCGATCGGTACTGGATTGGACTAGAATTTTTCCAGAAGCTTCCTGGCATGGTAAGCATACCACATACCCCCATGAGGTATCCCTTGAGCTGTCCCACATGATGTCATAATTATTCTTTTTAGAAAAAGTTAAATCCAAGATTAAATGTGAGCCCTTAGATCAAATGCTAACTAAATTAATCTTGGTCATTGATTTTTCATGAAATTGTCTATAAATACCCCCTCAAATCTGCATCCAAACTGTGGCCTCATGAATCTTGGGGAAACTCTTGCAAAATGAATACTCAAGCCAAGATAAAGAAGATTCAAGGTGCCAAAGTTCAAGAAAGCTAGAGATTAAAGGTAAGCAATCTCTCCTAGATTATTTTCCTTTGATTTGGGAGCTTGAACTTAGGTTTTTCATGGGGGAAAAGTTGAGTTTTCTCTAATGGGAGGTGCTGCCCAAAAACCTTAGATGAAAGGGAAAAGAAGAAATTAAAGTTAGAAACATATTATTGAAGCTTAAACAAGCTAGTTAAGAGATTGGTTGTAGAATCAAGTTGATATTCTTGACTTTGCCTTAATGGAACCTGTTTGGTCTGCACTGTTCATGAGGGAAGAAAATGAAATTTCAATGATTTAATGCTTCTATTGAATTTAGATGATGATTTTGTGTAGGATTGGAAAGGTTTTGAACCTTGAAAGCATTGAAATTTCAAGATTGTAGTTTTTAAAATCCTTCTCTATTACTGTTCACAAACATGAATAGTGATTAGAATTTCATGACTTTGATGCTTCCAATGGTTTTAAAATGAAAAATTGTGTGGGATAAAGTGGAGAAACAAGTATGGGAATCATTGGAATCAAAATGATAATCTTTGAAAGAATTGAGTGCATATGTTCGGTTATGTGCAGCACGTTATGAAGGATCTTGAATTTCATGATTCTAAGCTCATAAATGGATTCAAAATATGAAATTGTGTAGGGTAAAATCAAGACATCAATTGATTCAAAGACCAAGTCTATTGGTTAAGATTAAGGAAAGTTAATGAGATTAATGTTCAAGAATAAGTTATGTTAGTTAAAGTGAGTTTAATGCTTAAGGAAGTTAGATTGTAATGGATGAATGATTATGTGATGTTAGGAATTGATTAGTATGCTCCAAGAGAGGCAGTCACATGTTCAAGAAAAGTGAGAAGAAAGAAGCAAGATAAGGTGAAAGAAAGTCAAGTGCTCAAGGTAGTAAACTTATCTTAAACTTGTATGCATTGAATGTTGCGCTTGATTGTGCTATGGCTTTGATGAATTGTGTTGCAATTGTGCTTATGTATGAAGCTCTATTTCAATGATTACTTTGGCCAATTGTATTTCATATGTTATATGGAAGCATGCACATTACATAATGATAACACTTTCACAAGCAAGCACAAGTAGTTACATTGATGTATGCATTGTTTAGTAATGTTTGCTACTGAGATTTCCCTAGAAATCTCATCCCTTTCCATATAATCCCAACCCCACATGTTTGTTAATGATGAAAGAGGATTGAAGAAGCATGAAGAAAAGCTAGGGATTGAATAGTATATGTGTTATGTGAAGAATTGTTAAATGCATTATTGCCGTATAACCAATATGAGCAGTGATGGTCATGATGTAATGAAAAATAGTAAATAATAGAATAAATGTATGAGATTTTATAGAATTTTATTTGACATTCCAAGTTTCGTTTTGACATCAAGAACGCCTTATTTTGATGTCTGTACAGAAAGAAATGAATTTCCAAAGTAAGGGACCAGAATCTATTTCCAGAATTTTTGACCAAAAGAACAGTAAACTTTAACGAATAAATTGTATCAATTGGCTAATAATCATTTGGTATAGAAATTATTTTTTCCTTAAATTTCAAGATGTTATATTCACGTGGCTTTTGAACCACTTCATTTTGAGTTTTCTAGAATTAATTATGATTTTTTGAAGTTCGTTGCATAATCTAGAATACCATATGAACAGTAATCCAAGAAAGAGTAAAATTCCAGATTTGGCTAATGGACTTTCAAGGTCTTGTAAGTGGTTCTAAATGCTACTGAATGGTCCCTAAGACGTATGAAAGTAATGATGTTACAATTGAAGCTTAAACAAGCTAGTTAAGTGTTGGTAGTTGAATCAAGTTGATATTCTTGACTTTGCCATGGTGTGCCCTGTTCATTCTGCACTGTTCATGAGGGAAGAAAATGGATTTTCAATGATTTAATGCTTCCATTGAATTTATATGATGATTTTTGTGTAGGGTTGGAAAGGTTTTGAACCTTGAAAACATTAAAATCTCAAGATTATAGTTCTTGAAATTCTTCACGATTACTGTTCACTCACATGAATAATGATTGGAATTTCATGATTTTGATGCTTCCAATGGTTTTGAAATGAAAAGTTGTGTGGGATAAAGTGGAGAAATAAGTATGGGAAGCATTAGAATCAAAATGAAAATTTTTGAAAGAAATGTGTGCATGTGTTCAGTTCTGTACAGCAGGCCATGAAGGAGCTAGAATTTCATTATTCTAAGCTCATAGATGGATTCAAAATATAAAATTGTGTAGGTTAAAGTCAAGACATCAATTGATTGAAAGGCCAAGTCCATTAGTGAAGATTAGAGAAAGTTATGATAATAAAGAGTGTGACAAGAATTAGTCTTGAATATGGTTAGAGTTCATGAGTCCTAATGAATTATGTGATGAATATGAATGTGTTTAGGACCTTGAAACATCCAAGAAGATGTTGGGAAGTGATTGACATAAAGGCTTCATGGTTAGAAAGCTAGGAAGCAAGTGCTAAAGATCAAGAGGAAAGCTTAAGTACAAGGTAGTGGACTTACCTCTTTATGTGTTTGATGTGGTATGCTTATGTGTTGACATGTATATGTTATTTGAATGATGTTGTGACATGATAAATGATGTTGAATGCATTGTGAATAACATGTTTCCATGGCCATGCACTTTATGTAAAAGTATATAGCATGATGGCATGTCACTAATCAAAGAAGGTTAATGAAATTACATATCATGCATTAGCATCCATCTTGTATATTTAAGTGGTAATGTTTCCTACTAAGATTCCCTAGAATCTCACTCTCCCATAACCAACCAATTTAGGTCAAGCATGATAGAAAAGGTATACATGGAGAAGAGCTAAAGAATGGAGGAAAGGATAGCATATGCTATGAATGACCCATGTATGTAAATGCCATGTAAAGTGTCTATTTGTAATACTTCTGGCATATGTACATGATGTATATGAATATTGAGAAGCTTATTTAATGGCTTATGCATGCTGGAACAATTATGGAAAGTGAAAGAAAGGAAACTGAAATGGTAAAACGTAGGTCCTAAAGCAGTTTTGTTATGGCTTCAGTTTGACCTAGCAAATGAAGGAATTATTTTATGAAATTTTACAAGCGCGTAGCACACATCCAGAGCTTTAAGTTCATAGATAGAATATTTCATTTGGATGTGTATATCAAGAGAAATGAATTTCCAAAATAAGGGACGAAAATCTGTTTCCAGAGTTTTTGACCAAATGAATAGTAAACTTTAATGAATAAACTGTATTAATTGGCTAATCATTTGGTCTGGAAATTATTTTTTCTTAAATTTCAAGATGTTATCTTCATGTAGCTTTTTGAACCACTCCATTTCAAGTTTTATAGAATTAATTATGATTTTTTGAAGTTCATTGTGTAATCTGGAATACCATATGAATAGTAACCCGAGAAAGAGTAAAATTCCATATTTGGCTAATGGACTTCCAAGGTCTTGTAAGTGGTTCCAAATGTTACTGAATGGTCCATAAGATGTATAAAAGTAAGGATATTATAGTAGCCAAGTTCATCCACATGAATAGTAAGAGTTGAATGACTGAGAATTTAATTGATTGATTGAATTCCGTGTTATAAAGAAAGAATTTTTCTCCGGTAGTTGTAGAATTCAATAGAGTGGTAGATGTATGCAAAATTAGAAAAAGAAGTTTATGATGTCTACAGAGAGAGGCAGCCATAGATTAAAAGATAAAGGGATTCCCATATTTAAGAAAGAGTAATGATAAAGAGTTAGATAGAGTAATAAAGGGTTGAGTCTATACCCTGGTAAAAGGGAAACATGGCAGCCTAAGTTAGATAAGTAGTTATGTGAGGTTATTGAATAAATTATCAGGATTTATATATAATGTGATAAAGGAAAGAATACTTTAAAGTTTACTTAGTTAATTGTTTAATTGTAGTGTGTATATGATGGATGGTTGAGCAAATTATGTGATGATGATATGGCTTATATTACCATACCTTATTATGAATAATTGCATCTCCTTGTAGTTGTCATGTGATGACACACATGTTAGAGTATGCTTAAATAATTGTATCTCCTTGCATATTATGCATGTTAGAGTATGCTATGATGAATTAATACTCCCTTTTAACATTACAAGTGAGGTAGAGTAGATATGATCAAAAAGTTATGAGAAAATTATGTTATTCCCATACCATACGACATGCAATTAGATAATCTAACTTGGTAATGATAAAGTAATAAAAAATGATAATGAGATAGCCTAGTTAATCCCTAAAAATTAGAATGAAACTTTATGACCAGACAATGATAGTTAGTCAGACAAAGAATGAGATTTGAGATAGATGCTAGTGCTATTTAGTAGGGATGAGATACATGAATACTGAACATGAATGAGACCCAGTTATGAAAGATGATGTAGCTCTAAGAAGGAGCAACGTCTATGTGATAAAAGTTAACACTTGCAATGGAGCTAGATTGCTCATAGGATAAAACCATATTGCTCTTGAGATAGAGTCAAGAGAATGGATAGTATAGCTCAGGTTAGAGCCATGTCCACCATATAAGATGTATAGGTTATGTACAGTTATGTGCATAGTAGAGCATGTGCAGCACTCTGCAGTGTTGCATATAGAAAAGTTATGAAAGATAAGAATGATATGATAAACTCCTGAGTGATAGAGGAGATTAGTAAAGTTTTTATAGATAATATTGGCTTATGTGATTAGTATTTGGGACTTATCAGTTGAGTTACCAATTAAGTGAAAGTGGCTAACCTTGTAACTTAATCCATTGGTTTTAGGTTTTCAAGAGATAAGAATACAATACAGTACAATCGCAGTAGATTCTGGAGGATTGCAGTTATATCCTAACATGGCTCACAAAGAATAGTATTCTAGGGTCACAGTTAGATCCTGAAGAGGCTGATAGTTAATCGCAGTAGATCCCAAGGGTCACAGTAGACCTAGCCTAAAGAAAGTAAAGGAATGAGCTATGAGTACAATATTTCTTTGGAAAGACAATTACCAAGGGCAATGTTAAGATAGGGAAGCCTCACAAGTTGGTTAAATCATAATAGATATAGTACACACATGTTAATTTCAGATAGCCTTATTACTATTATGGATTGAACTTAGAATCTTCTTACATGAAAAAGAAAATAAGTTATCAGAGTTAAAGTTTCTATTCTTGAGTAGCATGTATTTATGAGTCTGTAGATAGTATGCCTAAGGAAGAGAGAAGAATATCTCATAAGATATGAGAAGAGGTCAAGTAAGAAAAGAAAGATCCCTATAATGAGGTTACAGGAATGAGAATAAGAGCCAGATAGACCCAAAGAGAGAATATGAGAATGGTTTAAGATAGTAAAGTACCAGGGTTGTATTCTGTTAGCACTAGTGCTTTAAATTTTTATTGGCACTTTTCAGTTAAGTATACTCAGGCAGGAGTAGTCCAATGATGGGTGACCCCCTGGGGAATGATGAAAAATATTGAAAATGCCACATGTTTGGCATAGATTTGTAAAGAATATAAGATGATAAGAAACGCTAAGAAGAGTTAGAAAAAGTTTTGAAAAGTAAGAGTTGAACCCCTTATGTTAGATCCAAAGAGAGGATCTAAAAGGAACTATTCATATTACAACTTTGTTTCAGAAGAAAGAAAGGCAAAAGAGCAATATTCTCCTAAGAGACTAGCAAAGTTGTAATTCAAAGAGAATGTTAAACTTATGATATCACAATATATGTAAAGAGAAACCTGTAATAAAATATGTAATAAGATAAGAAGTATGATAAGAAACAGAAACCTAAGAATTTCATCAAATTTCTGAAGGATTATGTATGAAAGAAATGGACACTACTCACAAGACCAGTATAGTGAGTCGTCCATGTCATATCCCCAATTTTCTTATCTGGTATGTATGTACAATTTGTATGTAATAAATATGAGATTCTCTAAGGAAAGTGTAGAAGTTATTAAAGTGTAAATAATATAAATTTCAAGGACCTAGATGGAATTTATAAAAGTTCTATGGCCAAAATAGAAAGTAGAGAAAAAAGTTGGGGCATTAAGTGTAATTTCAAAAAGTTTAGGGACCTAAATGTAATTAAGCAAAGTTCAAGGGGAAAATTGCAATTATGAGGAAGTTGTGCTGGAAAAGGCCCAAATTTACCAATAAATAGAGAATGGAAATAGGGTCAGGAATATTTTTCAGAATTTTGATTTAAGGCCCCAGATAATTTATATTAATTTTTAAAGTATAGAGATTATTACAGGTCCTTCTGGATCTCCTAACCAGATGAAATATGGCAGTAAATTCTCATAATTAATATAGAAATTTATAAAACTGATAGTGCTAAAAAAGAAGTACTGTAGAATTTTTAATAGAATTTACTGTAGAATTATATGCCCAATAAATACTTTCGGGTGAAGTTTTAGGAATTGAACCATAAATATATTGGACCCATATAGAGGCCCAAAATGGCATACAAAAGGCCCAATAAGATATTTGAACAGTCAAGGTGCCATATGAAAGTAAGGCTCAGATGGCCATTTATCTGATAGAAAAAGATACAGACCTGTGGTGGAAGATCACTGAACTACTGCTACAAGCTAGGAACATTCCTATTATATGGGAAGTGTTTATTGAACAATTCTATGAGAAATATTTTCCTCAGTAGTACATGATGAGCGGGAAGCTGAATTCCTTGTACTGAGGCAAGGAGAGAAGGAGCCCTTTGATGAATATCTGACTAAGTTTATCTGTCTTTATTAGTATTCCACGTATCTTCGACAAGTGGATGATAAACGATGGATGACAGAAAGGATGATTAGGGGACTGAATGTTATATTGAAGGAAAATATGACGCCTTAACAGTATAGTTTATTTAACAAAGCAGTGGAGGCATGTCAAATAATCGAAAATAGCTTGAATCATCAAACGTTGTTTAAGCCAGTAAGCAAGGGAGCTATCACTCCTGAAAAGACCAATCAAAGCTGAGATGTTGCTGATGGTAGAGCCTTTAAGAAGAGAAAAAGGCAATGGCAGAATATAAAGCCTAATCGAGGAAATATTTGAGGTAATACTAGCAACTGGGACTCAAGGTTCTGAGTATGTGACAAGTGTAGAAAGAATCATGGTGATAGGCCATGTTTGATGGGACATAATGTTTATTATACAGTGGAAAACATGGATATTTCTTGAAGGATTATTCTCAAGTAGTGAATAATCAAAGGTCGCGAACTCAAGGTTGAGTGTTCACACTTACCTGTAAAGATACTCAAAGCCACCTGAAATGATCTAAGGTACAATTTATCTCAATAATCAATATGTGATTGCTATGTTTGACTGGGTGCAAGTCATTCATTTGTTTCTTATGAATATGCTAAACGACTAGGCCTTATGATTAGCAAGTTGCATGATGCTATATGTGTGACAACCCCTACAAATGCTCGAGTAGTTACATCTGATGTTTACTTAAACAGTGTTGTTTGATATGAACATTGTTGTACTACTCTAGATTTAATATGTATGCCTTTTCAAGAAATTGATGTCATAATTGGATTAAACTAGTTATCTTCAAATAACATGATGCTGGATTGTAAGAACAAGACCCTAGTCCTTTGTCCAAGGGCAATAGATGTAAGTCCATATAAATTTTTATGAAAAGGATGTCAAGGGCATATGATCTTCTTCTCTATTCAGGCAAAAATGGTAGAAGGGGTTGAGGAGATTTCAGTTGTCAAGGAATTTCTTTAAGTTTTTCCTATGGAGATTCAGGGATTACCTCTTGAACAAGAAGTGGAGTTTGCAATCGATATCATACCTAGAGCTGGACAAGTATCTAAGGCCCCATACTGTATGGCCCTTAACGAGATGATGGAGTTAAAGAAGCATATTGAAGAGCTTTTAGAGAAGGGTTTCATTCAACCCAGTGTTTCACCATGGGGTGCTCTAATGTAATTTTTAAGATGAAGGATGGCGCAATCTAATATTGTGTATTGATTATAAGGAGTTGAATAAGATTACTATTAAGAATAAGTACCCTCTTTCCAAAATTGATGACCTGCTAGATCAGTTGGCTGGAGCAAGTTTATTCTCTAAGATTGATTTGAGATCTGGCTATCATCAACTCAGGATTATATCAAATGATATTTCAAATACCACTTTTAGGACTAGTTATGGTCATTTTAAATTTATTGTCATGCCTTTTGGTATGGCGAATGCACCTGCAATTTTTATGGATTACATGAACTGAATCTTCAGGCCCTATTCATTGATGATATTCTGGTATATTCCAAATCTGCTGAAGAGCATGAAAGGCATCTGAGAATTGTCCTTAGTATTCTTAAAGAAAAATAGCTTTATGCTAAGCTTAGTAAATGTGAGTTTTGGCTTCAAGAAGTTAAATTTCTGTGTCATGTCATATCCCATGAATGGGTAGTTGTAGATCCTAGCAAAGTTTAAGTAGTATTAAGTTAGGAGCAGCCAAGGATAGTGACAGAGATTAGAAGTTTTATGGGCTTAGCAGGGTATTATAGAAGATTTATTAAGGATTTTTCTCGATTTGCCTTGCCGTTGACTAAGTTAACTAGAAAGAATCAGCCTTTCAAATGGGATGAGAAGTGCGAACTAGTTTTCAAGAATTAAAATAGAAGTTAACCAATACTCCAGTGCTAATTATTCCAGATCCCACCTATACTTATGTGGTCTATACTAATGCTAGTAAATAGGGGTTGGGATGTGTGTTAATGCAGTAAAGTAGAGTGGTAGCCTACGCTTCTCAACATTTAAAGCCACATGAAGAAAATTATCCTACTCATGATTTAGAGCTTACAGTGGTTGTCTATGCTCTTAAGATTTGGAGGCATTATTTGTATGGAGCCACTATTGAGTTGTCCTGTGACCACAAAAGTCTGAAGTATCTGCATGACCAAAAGGAATTGAATATGAGATAATGCAGATGGATGGAATTGTTAAAATATTATGATTTTCATATTAAATACCATCCAGGAAACGCAAATGTTGTAGCTGATGCTTTAGTAGATAAGTGGTGTAGGTGGCAAGTCTGATGATCAAAGAATTGAAATTAGCAGAAGATATCACATATTGGAGTCTGTTTTATCTAGTGAATATAGAAGAAAATCCTTATGGAGGAGTACAGGTCAGGGCTTTTATTGAAGATGAGATAGAAGAAGCTCAAAAGTATGATAAGCTCACAACAATTTTTAAAGATAAGTTGGAGAGAAGGGAAACTAAAAATTTTGAGATATCTCAAGATAGATTGTTACAGTTTAGGGGAAGACCGTATATTCCTAACGCCATAGGATTAAAAGAGAAAATTTTAGATGAAGCACATAAAAGCCGATAAACAATACACCCAGATATGACCAAGATGAATCATGATGTTAAAAGTCTATTTTGGTGGCCTAGATTAAAGAAGGATGTTGTGGCTTATGTATCAAAATGGCTGACATGTCAGAAAGTAAAAGTTGAGCAACAAAGGCCAGTAGGAAAATTACAACCACTAGATATACCTGAGTGGAAATGGGACAATATTATCATAGATTTTGTAGAAGGACTGCCCATGACTCCCACTAAGCGTGATGCAATATGGATAGTAATTGATCGATTGACAAAGTCAGCTCATTTCCTGGCAATAAATAAAAGAGATTCTCTAGAAAAGCTGGCAAAATTGTAAATCAAAGAGATTGTTAGACTTCATGGAGTCCCAAGTAGTATTGTGTCTGACAGAGATCCTAGATTCACACTAATTTCTGGAAAGCCTTGCACAAAGAAATGGACACTACTATCATATTTAGTATAGCTTATCATCCTCAAACGGATTGGCAGTCTAAGAGAACAATCTATAAACTATAAGATATGCTAAGAGCTTGTGTTTTGGATTTCAAAGGAAGTTGGGATGTCTATCTACCATTAATAAAATTTACTTATAACAATAGTTATCAGGCTAGTATTCAGATGGCCCTATTTGAAGCACTCTACGGATGTACATGTAGATCTTCATTATATTGGTTAGAGTTGAGTGAGAGAAGAATGTTTAGTCATGATATAGTTCATCAAACAGCAACACAGATTGATATGATTAGAAAAATATTGTTAACGTCTCAAAGTAGACATAAAAGTTATGCTGATGTTAGAAGGAAACTATTAGAGTTTGAAGAAGGAGAACATGTGTTTCTTAAGTTGACTCCAACTTTGGGAGTCAGATGTTCAATTAAGGTCAAGAATTGGACCATTTTAAATTCTCTCGAATGTAGGATCAGTGGCTTATAAGTTAGCTCTTCCCCCAAATATCAGCCAGATACATGACGTATTTCATGTTTCCCAATTAAAGAAGTATGTTCCATACTTATCACATGTGCTTGAACAATATGATATCATTCTATGAGATGACCTGACTTATGAAGTTGGACCAGTACGAATTATTGATCAAAAGGTTAAGCAACTATGAAGTAAACAAATTTCGTTAGTCAAAGTAGTCTGGAAAGGATCAACTGAGAATGAAGCCATATGGGAAGCAGAGAAAAGAATGAAGGAGATATATCCTAAATTATTTTCTTAATATGTATATATTGTAAATTTTGAGGACGATATTTATTTTAAGGGGAGAGAAATGTCATATCCCCAATTTTCTTATTTGGGATGTATGTAATAAATATGAGATTATCTAAAGAAAGTGTAAAAGTTTATGGAAGGAAAGGGATTAAAGTGTAAATAATAAAAAGTTAAAGGACCTAAATGAAATTTATTAAAGTTCTATGGCCAAGATAGAAAGTAGAGAAAAAAGTTGGGCCATTAAGTGTAATTTTAAAAAGTTTAGGGACCTATTTAAGCAAAACTTCAAGGGGTAAAATCATAATTATGAGGAAGTTGTGCCAGAAAAGGCCCAAAATTGCCCAGAAATGTTGTAGTCCCAAGTTTTACCAGTAAATAGAGAATGAAAATTGGGTCAGGCATATTTTTCAGAATGTTGATCTAAGGCCCTAGATAATTGATATTAATTTTTAAAGTCTAGAGATTATTACAGGTCCTTTTGGATCTCCTAACCAAATGAAATTTTGAAGTAAATTCCCATAATTAATATAGAAATTTATAAAACTAACAGTGCTAAAAAAGAAGTTCTGTAGAATTTTTAATAGAATTTACAGTAGAATTATATGCCTATAAATACTTTCGGATGAGGTTTTAGGAATTGAGCCATAAATATATTAGACCCATATGGAGGCCTAAAATGGCATCCAAAAGGCCCAATAAGATATTTGAACAGTCAAATGGGCCAGTGTCTAGAGGAACACCAAAAAAGTACAAAATTACAAAAATGCTCCTTTATTGTAATAATGAACAAGAGATAGATGGAGGGCATTTTGGTTACTTTTGACAGGTAAAAAATGTCCAGCCAAGTATAATGGTGATTAATCAAGGTCAGTATATGCTCTAATAGGAAGTAAAGAGGTGTGAAATGATATTTATGCCCTTAGGGTTAATAAATCTTCACTACTCTAAGGTTTATAATATTTCTATAACATACTAGTATAGGAGAAAAGAAAGTTTCTGACAAGGATAAGACATAGTCAAAGACATCTAACAATTTGGTCATTAAAGCTATTGGGAATATTAGTGCAGTAGTAAGAAAGGCTGATGACATGATCATTGAATCAACTGGGAATGTTGGTGTAAGTAATGAAGGAATCAAAAAAGATGAAGTAGAAAAGCAAGGGAATGACATGGTCATGAAAGGAATTTTGGGCAGTTGTAGCAGGAAGAGGGAAACATAAGAGAAGGATGATTTCATGGTCATTAAGGAAACCATCACACATTTGTTGGCCTTGTGTAAATATGTAGCACATTGATTTTTTTCTTTGTAAATATCTGTACATAGTGATAAAAGTAATTTTTTGTAACCTTGGTCAATATCCATATGTCTAGAATGTGGGGTGGATCTTGATGAAGTAATTGTCAATTTGATGTACTCCTGTTATATTTGCTATCAAAAACTGAAGTAATTGTAAAGTGTATATATATATGATGTCATATCCCCAATTTTCTTACATGATATAACTGTATAGTTTCTCTATAATGGATATGAGATTTTTGGAATAAACTGTATCGATTGAGAAAGGAAAGAGATGGATTATTGCCTAAGGAAACTGTAGGGACCTAAATGCAAACTAGAAAAGGTTTAAGGCCAAAAGTTAAAGTAGAAATAAAAGTTGGGCCACAAGTGGTGATTTCCAAAAGTTTAAGGACTTAAATATAGATATGCAAAAAGTTAGGGACCTAAAGGTAATTATGGAAAATTTCAGCTGGTATAAATGAAAAAGTTACAGGAAGGTGTGCCCCATGACATCAGATACCATAAATCTTACAGAACCCTGGAGGGAGCTTTGTATGAAAAGTTATCCCCATATTAGTGAATTTTGACGAGAGTTTGAGAACACCTGTGATCCAATTATGGAACTAAGCAGTAAGTAAACCTAGATAGAATAGACTCAGATGACCTCTTATATGGGCATATGATGACACCATGGAGGGCCCAAAACCCAAGATACCAGTCTATCAGTAGATGGGGCCGGTGTCCAGAAAAAGTGTGAAATTACAAAAATGACCCTAGATGACTATATTGTACCAGAGATAGATGAAGGGTATTTTGGTCATTTTGGATAGGCTAAAAACGTGGAAAATAGTATAAATATGACTAGTTAGTATGAAGAGGGGTGAAATGACAATTATGCCCTTAGGGTTAATATAGTGCAAGAAAAGACACCAAGGGTATTTTGGTCATTTTTTAAGGGATGGATGGCAGATAAATACTCAATCTAATAATGTCAATAGTATGAGAAACCTATACATTGATTTCCAGGATAGAATACATATCCTGGAATATTATAAAAGTTAGAGTTATAGAACAATCTAGTTTTTGGGGAATTAGACTGAGCTGGTACCGAATTGGACTAGAATTTTTTTCAGAAGTTTCTTCCCTATGAGAATTGTGCCACATACCCCCTTGAGGTGTCCCCTTGAGTTGTCCCTTGTGATATCATAATTCTCCTTTTTGGAAAAAGTTAAATCCAAGATTAAATGTGAGCCCTTAGATCAAATAGTGCACAAATCAATGTTGGCCATTCATGTGCACTCAAGCTCATCTATAAATACCCCCCAAATCAGAACCTATTCAGCATGCATGGTGAACCTTAGGGAACCTCTTGCAAAATTTCCATTCAACTAAGAAAGAAGCATACAAAGTGAAGCAACAATCAAGGTAATCATCCCCCTTTATCTTGAGCTTTATTCTAGCAAGTTAGCTCATGGTTTTACGGGGTTTTTGTGCTATATTTCTCTTATAGTTGCTGTTGGAAATGCTTCCCAAACATGGTTAGAATATGAGTTTGATGTTATGGATAGTTTAGATAAGCTTAAATAAGTTAGAATTAAGTGGTATAAGCTTGGGAATCCAAGTATGTTTGGATTTGGGGTTTTGTGTTCTTGCTGGTACTATATGTGGCACTGTTCATATTCTGGAATTTCATGATTTTGATGCTTCCAATGAGTTTAAAATGGAAAATTGTGTGGGGATAAAGTAGGAGAACAAGTATTGGAATCAAAATGTGAATTTTGGAGAACAATGGCATGCATTTGGTTTGGTACTGTAGCAAGTGGTATGATTCAATTTTGTGAAATTCTAATTTCATATTTGGATTGTACATGAAAAATTATGTGGACATGAACCATGAGAATTTATTTTTGAAAGATGGAAGTATAAAACCTAAAATAGAGAAAGAAAGGAAGTTAGTGATAACCTAGTCTTGGATTTGGTTTCAAGTTGAGTTGTAACTTGATATGGCTTTGTAATGGCTAGTTTTTGATAGTTGTGAAGGAAGGAAACTACTTCAAGAAGACTTGATCAAGGATAGCTAAGAAGTAGCAAGAATACCTAACTATAGTTTCATGTTTGTTTAATTGCTTGCTTGCTTGTTGATTATGGTGTTTGGTTGAGCATGAGAATGTGTCATCATATTAATGATGAAGTATGAATGATTGCAACTCCTTGCAAGTTATGTCATGACAATATGCATGTTAGAGTTTGCTTATGTACCATTATGAAGTAGCTCCCATCACATGATAACATGTTAAGCATTCAATTATTCATGCATGATATTATAGTTTGTATGCCTTGCTATTGGGATTTCCATGAAATCTCATTCCTTCTACATGCATAACTATGTTTTAGGTGCTGGATCCTCTCAAGGGAAAAGAGTAAATGTTGATGATTAAGCTTGTATAATAAGCTATATGAGTTACTTGACCTTATGGATGCATATACTAGAATGTATATAGTATGTTCATGTGTTGGTGTTTTAAGGCAGTGACCTTTTGATGCTATTTTCAGTACCTTACCAACGAGTTTGAACTTGAAACTGTTGAAAATTGTGCCCTAGGGGCCAATCATTGTCTTATGAACATTATTGATTTATGAATTTATTAATTGAGTTATCATATTATTTGCATGTTTACTATGATGACCATCCTTGGATAATTCATGATATTATCCTAAATGTCCCTGGTCGATCATCTATGTGGGAGCACAGATGAAATAAGACCAGTATGACTTTGAAGATGTATAGAGATATAAATCAAAGTCATAAGCACATGTAAGAGTACATGGTGTTGGACCGACCCGCTATAAGAGAACTGCATGGGTAACGTCATAAGCTTCTCTCATATACAAACCATGTCAATATGCCCTTTGACCTGAGATCATCATGGATTCCTACATGACAAAACGCTCAGCTTTGACCTAGTCAAAAGTCACTTTTGACCGAGTGATCATAAAGACTATGTTCGGGCTTAGTGGTTTTTCATGCGGAGGAATGTGAATGGTCAAGATGGAATTTGTCCCTCACATTCGTGGAGAGATATTACTGGGCCCCTCGATGAGTGAGTCTGAGAAATGTATGGCCATACTGTAATGGAAAGGTAGTTCCATTTCTATAGTCAGACTACTCAGGGATCGAGAAAGTAACGGTCAGGAATAGGAGGATGACATTATCCATGCCTCATCCATGACCAAAATATCGCGTGACAGAAGGGACATGATATGGTTGTATAAAAGGTTACATCGTTTATCGATCCTCATATGATTTGGGTAGTTGTTATGTCTTGCTAGAGACCGCTTGCGACTTGTGGGCCTAGTATAGCAAATGGCCCACTGCCAACTTCATATGGGCCTACAGGGTCGCACACAAAATAGCCCAACACGAGCTATGATGTCCAGATTCATTGAATCTAAGACATGTCCAGATTCAATGAAAGATCCAGGTGAATGTATATATATATTTATTTATATTTATATTCGTATATATATAAATTCGTATATATATATATATTATATATATGAGATATATGAGATTTAATTTATAAGGATAAATTAAATCCCTATCACGTTTGAATTCGAAATTCAAATTGATAGGATATCTCATATAAGAGATATTTATAAGATTTAATTTATAAGGGTAAATTAAATCTCTATCACGTTTGAAATTCGAAATTCAAATTGATAGGATATCTCATATAAGAGATATTTATAAGATTTAATTTATAAGGATAAATTAAATCTCTATCACGTTTGAAATTCGAAATTCAAATTGATAGGATATCTCATATAAGAGATATTTATAAGATTTAATTTATAAGGATAAATTAAATCTCTATCACATTTGAAATTCAAAATTCAAATTGATAGGATATCTCAAATTTGATTTATGGGAATAAATCAAATATAACTCAGTCTCATCTTTATTTAAAGTTAAATAAATAGGTAATTAAATCTGTGGGACGGATTTAATATTATTTTATTTAATTAGTTTCTTATCAAATTATATAATATATGATATTGTATCAATTTGAAATTAATATAAGATTAACTCCAAAATCCAATTAGGTTAAGTGGAAAAACGCATAGCATCCTCTATATCTGATTGGAGGAGCTATGTTTGAAAATAACACAGAACACAAAAGGCCGAACGAATCTGCAAAAGGTTTGCAGACAAGAAACTGCCGAAATAGAGACGGAGACTTGTGAAAGCCTTGGAGGGACAGGAGACGCTAGCACGTCGTTCGTGGTTGGAACGCTGTTCGTGTGGATACCAGTAGAGGAAGCCGACCTGAGGCGTCGACTTCTTGTGATCGGAAAGAGACCACCGTCCGTAGAGAGAATCTGTGAAGGTCGCTGAGGAACACTCCGTCGATTTCTTGCGATCAGAAAGAGATCACCACCCACGTAGAGAAGCTGTGAAATTCGCTGAGCAACACTAAGGGTAATGATTCTTTCCACTTGACTTAAACACATACGGCAGATCCTAGCAAGGAATGGAAAATTTTTAAAGTTTATTTCCGCTGCGTGTCTTCTAATTCCTTTCAGAAACTTGGTATGATTATAGTTAAGATATATTTCTTTAAATGAAAAACAAGAACACCTCAATTGGTTAAGTATTTGAATTGTTATGATTTTCCAAAGTTGGATCTAAAATCTGGAATTGAGATAAAGTGAGTGGTTAGAGGCAGTGACATTCACGTGTTGATTTTATATAGCAAATGAACGAGTTTTTCCACAAAAGTTTTAATACTTAGAGAGGACGTCTAGAGATTTAATTCCATAGGTAACACGGTTCATTTGGATAAGTAATGAAAGAGAAATGAATTTTTGAAGTTAAATCAAAGAAACTGGAACTTCCAGATTTTACCAAATGAACAGTGTTTTTCAATGAATAAACTGATTTCATTGAGACAATGTAACCTCAGTTTTATATTTTTCCCTCAAATTTCAATAAAATAGCTTTCATTAGAAATTAGAACCAACTCATTTCAATTTTTCTACATTTAATTATGAATTTACAAAGTAGGGTATATGTTCTGGAATTATAAATGAACAGTAAAAGTGAACGGTACCCCCCCGAGAGCAATTATTTTGAAAATGTACATTTCTAAAGCAAAAAGGCTATGTAATTTGTTCCAATAACTTATGAATGAGTCTAATTGAGGTTGAAAATAAGGATGTGACTTATGAAGTTATATTCTGACTAGAATGATTATGGGAAGAAATGTGCTAAAGTTATTATTTTGTCAACATTAAGTTGTCATTTGTTATTGGTGGTGTTGTTACGTTCATTCCCGCAGTCTATTTTTTCTGCTTCAATCAAGGTGTTATACTGGTGAAGCCACTGCACTTTTTATTTGTAGAATTCCTGGGAAGAATTATGAAGTAGTTGTTATTCCTTTACTGCGGGGTTGTTATTTTGTAGTGGTAAGGTTGTTATTTTTCTAGTTGTTTGTTTTCCCTTATGGACTAATTACTTTTCTAGTTGTGGGGTTGTTATGTTTTCATTGGGGGTTGTTATATTTTCATTGGAAGTTGTTAATCCTTCAAGACTTGTTATTTTTCTAGTTCTTTATTTTCCTTTTTAGTTTTGTTACTTTTGTAGTTATGGGTTGTTCTATTTTCATTAGTTAAGTTGTTTATTTTCCATTCTGCTGTTGTTACTTTTGTAGTTGTGGAGTTGTTTGTTTTCATTGCTTAAATTGTTATTCATTCACTACGGGGTTATTATTTATATGTGCTAGAGTTGTTATTTTTACTATGACACTAACTGTCATTTTTTTGTAATAATCCTCCTTCTTTTATTCCATCATATGTTACAACTCAATTGTAAAGGAATAACAACTTGATCACATTTATTCTCATGTATTTAGGAGACCCAAAAGGCACTGGCCACATCATCCCAACACCTATAATGAACCAAATAAACATGAATTTGGGTGGAAAAATAACAACTCCACCACTAAATAATAACAAATCCATGATAAAGAAATAACAATTTAGGCACATTTCTACCCATGGAATGAGTCAAAAAATAGGACTCTATATAGGAAAATAATAACTCTAACAACAACAAATGACAACTGACTAAAGAAAAAATAACGACTTATACACATTTATTCACAAAATAAAAAAGAGAGTGCGCAATGCATTTACACAAGTATGATTGCATTGTGTATGATATTGTATACATGATTATGAGATACAGGTATGATTGCATGGTGTATGATATTATATACATGATTGTGAGATACAAGTATGATTGCATTGGACTAAAATTTCTATCTTTATATTTCCCTTTTGCATAAAGCACCAGTGTGACAACAACTTAAATGGGCTTCAAGGTCACAAGCTTTCCATATGATTATGCCATCAGTAATGACAACCTGCATCAAACACAAATTATTAACAACTCAACCACTCATATTAACAATTATCGTGTACTATAATTGCAACATCCTCCTTTTCTTCCATTTTAGGGACCATTCAGTAGCATTTAGAACCACTTCTAGGGCCATTGAAGTCACAACATACAATCTGAAATTTTACTCCTAGCAAACACTGTTCACTGTGTAAATTCAAGCGGAGTGACCTGACTTTGAAAAATTATAACTAATTCTAGAAAAATTGAAATGAAGTGGTTCAAATTTCTACGCGAAGCAAACATAATTCTCTTTCAGGGAAAAATAACTCATTGACCACGCCTTGACCAGGTTCATGTCAGTCAATGTCTAAAGTTTACTATTCATCCTGCGTTTTTTCCTGATTCTAGCACTTTGGTCCCATCTTTACATAAACTCTGTACCATCCAATCCCTAGCTCCTCTCTATGATTCTTCGGTCCTCTTTAAACATACCTGTGGAATTGGGATTACATGGAAGGGGATGAGATTTCTGGGGAAATCTTAGTAGCAAACGGTAACCATACAATGATGCACCTATATGCTTGATGTTACTATATGTCTACTTAATGATAATGCTTGCATCATGATAACATACATGCTTCCATGTTACTTAATTATAACATATGGCCATAGTATAAAAAGAAATAGAGCATTACTTAATCATACATGCCTCACATCATCAAGGTAAGAAAACATGACATAAAACATCCAAGCAGTGTAAGCATACAAGTAGGTAAGTTTACTACCTGACGTTTAGCCTTTCCTTCCAGCTCCTAGCCTTGTCTCTAAGGTCCCTTATTTTCATATGTTAGAGCCTATACATAGCATAATAATATCTTTATTATTATCTAGTACAGCTCTACTTAAATCATGCTTAACTAGGGGTGATATCCTTATTCCGACATTCCCCTGGCTTTCTCTCTACCTTCAGCTACCTTTATTAATAGAGATATTTCTCTATTCTAGCCACTAAGAGAAATCCTATACTTTATTATATAAGGGACTAGATAATATTCTTACCTCATTCCTAAGCTTTGCCTAGTCCCTTAGCTCCTTAGACTGCTCCTGGCTCCACCAGAACTCCTTCCTTTCTTTCCTTTCTTTCTTTCCTTCTCTCTTTCTCTCTTTCTCTGTTCTTTCTCTTCCTTTTCTTGCTAGATCCGTGGTGTGCCTTGAAATGGGAGGGGGGTGGCCTATTTATAGGTGAGAAAAGGTGAAATGAATGGTCTAGATTGATTCACGATGAATGGCTCAGATTGCTTGCTTCCTCAAGAAGCTTTGCCTGCATCATCACGATGACATCACCCTCCTTGATGACTCACCACTAATGACATCATCTAGGACACCTCAGGGGTATATGTGGTGAAATGGTGGGGCCCTTGGGACACCGTACCAGCTGACTCAGCCTTTCCAGAGAGTTCCAGAGTCTTTTCCCTGAATGGACGGCCGAGATCGTGCCACGTGTCCTCTTGCTTTTTCTCCTTTTTCTATAATCATGCCATGTGTCCTTTGCTTTTTTTTCTTTTACTATAATCATGCCATGTGGCACATTGTGGACCCCATTTATGTCCCCTCATGATTCCGGATCACTTTACCCAGTTCTATCTTGGACCAGGTCAGTTTACTTTATTGAAAAAGCACTAAAATAATATTTTAATGCCTCTTTGGCCCACATTACTCTTGGGCTACGTTTTTGGGCCTTGGATTGTCATCTTGGGTTTCTAACCAAGCCCAAGCACTCTGGTGACTCGGTTCCCAAAAAATATCCTTAGTAAATTACCATAATGCCCTTAGTTCCTTTTCAGTACTTATAGGAACACTGTTATCTTTCCATACCTTACCAGAGTATCTCTTGACCCTGGTCAACTATCCAGATATCCTTTCTTGACTATCTAACCTTTGTCAAATGATCATAACACCCTTTGTCTGACTCTGAGTTAATGACACAACACAGTGGCATACCTTTAGTGGCATTTTCGTAATTCTTTATTTTTCTCGGTCTTTATTAGCCCTGGCCCACATACTTATCTAAAAATATCATTGCGCTTATAAGGTGCCATTATGGACCCTCTGTATGATCCCCTATCTTCATGGGTTCAATTCCTGAGAAATTCTCCCGAAACCTATTTATCGGGTCTTTTAATCCACTGTAAATTCTGTAGTAAATTCTACAAAACTCCTTATTGAGCTATGTCAGTTTCAGAAAATCTTCTATTAATTATAGGAATTTACTGCCACATTTCATCTTATTCTAAGATCCAGAGAATACTGTATTAATTTTCCTTCTCTTCATAAATTAATATAAATCTTTCGGGACCTCATATGAAAACTCTGTGTTGCATCAAACTGATTAGCATAATTTTCTCTATTTACTGAGACCTCTGCTTAACAGGGTCTAGTAGCATCCCTTTTTCAGGCTATATACTGGGCTTCTAAACCTAAAAATTGGGATATGACATTTCTCCTCCCCTTAAAATAAATTTTGTCCTCGAAATTTGAGGGTCAAACCTCTATTCATTCCTTAATAAATAGTTTATTCTGAGGAGAATGTCCCTTTCATTTCATAACATTTTTTTAACTTTTTAGCTCTTCTTTACTTCTTTTACTATCTTTCATAACTTTGTGTATCTATGCCAAACTTTTGTGGCATTTATACTTTTTTTCATATAATTGCATTATATCTTTGCTCTATCTTAGACCCTCTTCTTTGGGTCTTTACTAGCCTCTTCATCTCTTGATCCTTATCTAAAGGATATATCTACTCATACTTTTCTATTCTCAAAATATATAGGGTTCTATTCTCTATTCCTCAGGCATACTTCTACAAAACTTTTTGAATATAAGCACTCAGATTTGAACTTGGACTCCATCGTTTAAGGAAAACTAAGTTCAGTGTATATATAATATAGGCTATAAATAAGTTTTCTAGATAAGTTAATCAACTCGTGAAGCTCCTTCCCTTAACTTCGTCTTTGGTACTCATCTTTCTAGAGAGATATTGTACTGTTCTCATTTTTTCATGGCTCCTTACTTCCCTTAGGCCAGGTCTAACGGTAACCTCGGGATCTAACTGCGATCAACTGTAAGCCTCTTTAGAATATAACTGCGACTCTGAAACTATTAGGATCTAACTGTGACCCTTGAGCCATGCTAGGATCTAACTGCGATCCTCCAGAATTCTCTGTGATTCTGTTGTACTGTATCATCTCTGAAAGATCTCATCCAACAGACTAAGTTATAAGGTTAACTACTTCCACTTGTTGATAACTTAATAAAAATTTTAAAATACATTTAGTAGCCCATATATTTACCCAGACTTTACTTATTTCCCTCTTACTCAGGAGTTCCTTCTCATCTTTCTTACTCTATTGTGGCTTACCAATTATGGTCTAACCACCGGCCATTACATTCTGTTGCTATGGCCTCATCATAACTTCTCATTTCTATCTGTGCTCTAATTGTGAGCTATTTGAACTATGCTCTTACTGTGTGCAATCTGTATCAGATCTAACTCTTATCTGAAAAGTGATATGAACTCGTCTGAATCTAGCTCTATCTGAGAGCCATCTATTTCATATTCAACTCTTATCTTAAGAGTGACATGAAAACAATCTCTTTACTGTCATCTTTTGCTCTTCCTGTATACCATTTCTTTTGATAGAGTTATAACACTACCACCTTCTTGGTACTTGCTATAACCCAAACATAAGAAATGGCCCTGAGTACTGTATTCGCAAGTCTATAGAATTACCTAAGTAACCCCAATCATACTGTAACAATTGTCTCACTTATTGAGACTGACTCTCATTCTGGGTACATCCTTATTGCATGTCGTATGGTATGGGAGCAACATAACTTTCTCATTTCGTGATAAACTTTACCCTGCATGTACTGCATGAGGGAAGTATTCATAGCATACTCTAACTTGCGTGTCATCATATGACAACTGCAAGGAGATGCAACTATTCCTCATAACTTATGGCAATATAAGCCATATCATCATCACATAAATTTGCTCAATCATCTATTATACGTAGATTGCAATTGAACAATCAACTAAATAAACTTTAAAATATTCTTTCCTCTAACCCATTATCTGCCAGATTCTAAACATTCATTTAGGAATCTGAAATATCCACTCATTTAACTTAGGTTGCCACATTACCCTCTTACTAGGGTATAGACTCAACCCTTCTTACTTTTTCTTAAATTGGAGAGTCTCTTTATCTTTGAGATTGTGGCTACCTTTCTCTCTATCAGTCTTAGTCTGCTATAGACTAGACTATGATTTCTCTATGTTGGGAACATCAGCTCTCTCTATCTATCAATCATCTCATTTCTAACTATTAATTCTTTTGTTCAGGAAACACTAGCTGAACAAATTCTTTCATACTGTAGATCTACTCACATAGAGGATCTACTTGTAAACATCGTCTTAATCTTTCATACCTCATTACTTTATACTATCTGGCTTGATTATGCGTTGTACCAATCCTCTAGTTGATTAACTCCAACCAAGTTGGTATCTTTACTATCATCGTCACTATAACGTCTGGCAGCTTCCCTTGACCTGGGACTAGTCAGCTCCTGTCTTTATCCATAGAGGAAACTGCTCCCCAAATGTTATCTTGCTTAGTCTAGCCACATCATGCTAGGAAACACAATACCTTAACGGTAACGGCTGACTAAGACTAGCCAGTTACTTGAAGATTACCCTGTACCACTGTAAGGTATGGGGTATCATTCTATCTATCTAGGTGTCACTGTCTCTAAGTAGTGAACACTATCCTGTAAGGAATTGGAAGACACACAGCGGAAATTAATTTAAAATTTTTTTCCCATTCCTTGCCAGGATCTACCGTATGTGTTTAAGTCAAGTGGAAAGAAGCATTACCCTTGGTGTTCCTCAGCGACTTCCACATCTTCTCTCCACGACTGGTGATCTCTTTCGGATCGCAAGAAGATGTCCATAGCTTCTCTCAGCGGCTCGTGTTCTCTTTCTGATCGCAAGAAGTCAACGTCTCAGGTCAGCTTCCTCTACTGGTATCCACATGAACAGCGTTCTAACCACGAACGACGTGCTAGCGTCTCCTGTCCCTCCAAGGCTCTCTCAAGAATTTGTCCTCTCCGTCTCTACTTCAGCAGTTTCTTATCTGCAAACCTTTTGCACATTCCGTTCGCCCTTTTGTGTTGTGTGTTGTGTAACAAAAATGTAGCTCCTAAAATCAGATATATAGGATGCTCTGCGTTTTTCTCAACCGAATTGGATCTTGGAATTAATCTATATTAATTCTGAAATTAATACAATATCACATATTGTATAATTTGATAAGAAACTATTTAAATAAATAATGTTTATATTAAATCTGTCCCACAGATTTAATTCACCTATTTATTTAATTTAAATAAAGGTAAGATTGGACTATACTTGATTTATTCTCATAAATCAAATTTGAGATATCCTATCAATTTGAATTTCAAATTCAAACGTGATAGAGATTTAATTTATCCATATAAATTAAATCTTTTAAATATCTCTTATATGAGATATCTTATCAATTTGAATTTCAAATTCAAACGTGATAGAGATTGAATTTATCCTTATAAATTAAATCCTATATATCCCTTATATATAATATATATATACGAATATAAATATACATAAATATATACATCAACCGTGGATCATTCATTGAATCTAGACACGTCTTAGATTCAATGAATCTGGATATCATAGCTCGTGTTGGGCTATTTTGTGTGCGACCCTGTAGGCCCATATGAAGTTTGTAGTGGGCCATTTGCTATACTGGCCAACAACTCGCAAGCGGTTTCTAGCAAGACATAACGACTACCCAAATCATATGAGGATCGATAAACGATGTAACCTTTTATACAACCATATCATGTCCCTTCTGTCATGCGATATTTTGGTCATGGATGAGGCATGGATAATGTTATCCTCCTATTCCTGACCATTACTTTCTCGATCCCTGAGTAGTCTAACTATAGAAATGGAACTACCTTTCCATTACAGTATGGCCATACATTTCTCAGACTCACTCATCGAGGGGCCCAGTAATATCTCTCTACGAATGTGAGGGACAAATTCCATCTTGACCATTCACATTCCTCCGCATGAAAAACCACTAAGCCCGAACATAGTCTTTATAATCACTCGGTCAAAAGTGACTTTTAACTAGGTCAAAGCTGAGCGTTTGTCATGTAGGAATCCATGATGATATTAGGTCAAAGGGCATAGTGACATGGTTTGTATATGAGAGAAGCTTATGACGTAACCCATGCAACTCTCTCATAGCGGGTCGGTCCAACACCTTGTACTCTTACATATGCCTATGACTTTGATTTATATCTCTATATATCTTTAAAGTCATACTGGTCTTATTTCATCTCTGCTCCCGCACAGATGACCGACTAGGGACATTTAGGATAAGATCATGAATTATCCAAGGATGGTCATCACAGTAAACATGCAAATAATATGATAACACAATTGATAAACTCATAAATCAATAATGTTTATAAGACAATGATTGGCCCCTATGGCACATTTTCCAACATATCCCTATATCTTCTACTAGGGGGACAACCTGTTAGTTCAAATCTCTAACTATACCAGAGCATCATTGAGCCATAACCTTCTGTTCTGTGCTATAATCTTATGCTCTATGCCAGAACCCTTTGTTCTATACTAGAACACTCTTGATTCTGTATCAGAACCTTCTGCTCTGAGCCAGAATCCTCTACTTTGATATCAAAATGAAACATCCTCCTTTTCTTCCATTTTAGGGACCATTCAGTAGCATTTAGAACCACTTCTAGGGCCATTGAAGTCAAATCATACAATCTAAAATTTTACTCATAACGAACATTGTTCACTGTGTAAATTTCAGCGGAGTGACCTAACTTCAAAAAATCATAACTAATTCTAGAAAAATTGAAACAAAGTGGTTCAAATTTCTACGTGAAGCTAACGTAATCCTATTTCAGGGAAAAATAACTTGTTTACCATTCCTTGACCAGGTCCACATAGTCAATGTCTGAAGTTTACTGCTCATCCTGCATTTTTCCCTGATTCTAACACTTTTGGTCCCATCTTTGCATAACCTCTGCACTATCCAATCCCTAGCTCCTCTATATGATTCTTCAGTCCTCTTTAAACATACCTGTGGGATTGGGATTACATGGAAGGGGATGATATTTTTGGGGAAATCTCAGTAGCAAACGGTAACCATGCAATCTATGCAACTATATGCTTGATGTTACTATGTGTGTACTTAATGATCATGCTTGTATCATGATAACATACATGCTTCCATGTTACTTAATTATAACATATGGCCATAGTTTAAAAATAAATAGAGCATTACTTAATCATACATGCCTCACATAATCAAGGTAAGAAAACATGACATAAAACATCTAAGCAATATAAGCATACAAGTAGGTAAGTTTACTACCTGGCATGTAGCCTTTGCTTCTAGCTCTTAGCCTTTGCTATAAAATTCATTCTTTCCATAGGTCAGAACCTATACATAGCATAATAATATCTTCATTATTACTCTATCAGTATAGTTCTACTTAACTCATGCTTAATTAGGGGTAATATCCTTATTCTGACATTCCCCTGGCTTTCTTTCTACCTTTTGTTACCTTTATTAATAGAGATATTTCTCTATTCTAAATACTAAGAGCAATCCTCTACTTTATTAGAGAAGGGACTAGATAACCTTTTTACCTTATTCCTAAGCTTTGCCCAGTCCTTCAGCTCCTTAGACTGCTCCTGGCTCCACCAGAACTCCTTCCTTTCTTTCTTTCCTTCTCTCTTTCTCTCTTCTTTCTCTTCCTTTTCTTGCTAGATCTGTGGTGTGCCTTGAAATGGGAGGGGAGTGGCCTATTTATAGGTGATAGGAGGTAGAATGAATAGTCTAGATTGATTTGTAATGAATGGCTCAGATTGCTTGCTTCCTCAAGAAGCTTTGCCTGCATCATCACGATGACATCACCCTCCTTGATTACTCACCACAAATGACCTCATCCAGGACACCTCAGGGGTATATGTGGCGCAATGGTGGGACCCTTGGGACACCACACCAGCTGACTCAGTCTTTCCAGAGAGTTCCAGAGTCTTTTCCCTGAATGGACGGCCGAGATCGTGCCACTTGTCCTCTTGCTTTTTCTCCTTTTTCTCTAATCATGCCATGTGTCATTTGCTTTTCTTCTTTTATTGTAATCATGTCATGTGGTGCATTGTGGGCCCTATTTATGTCCTCTCATGATTCTAGATCACTTTACCTAGTTCTATCTTGGACCGGGTCACTTTACTTTATTGAAAAAGTACTAAAATAATATTTTAATGCCTCTTGGGCTACATTTTTGGGCCTTGGATTGTCATCTTGGGTTTCTAACCAAGCCCAAGTACTATGGTTGCTCGGTTTCCAAGAAATATCCTTAGTAAAATTCCTGAGAAATTCCCCTGAAACCTATTTATCCGGTCTTTTAATCCACTGTAAATTCTGTAGTAAATTCTATAGAACTCCTTTTTGGGCTCTGTCAGTTTCAGAAATTCTTATATTAATTATAGAAATTTATTACCATATTTCATCTGATTCTGAGGTCTAGAGAATACTATACTAATTTTTCTTCTCTTCAAAAATTAATATAAATCTTTCAGGACCTCATATCAAAACTCTGTGTTGCATCAAACTAATCAGCATAATTTTCTCTATTTACTGAGACCTCTGCTCAACAGGGTCTAGTAGTATCCCTTTTTCAGGCTATATACTGGGGTTCTAAGCCTAAAAATTGGGATATGACAATAATAACAACTCATACTCTCCTCCCATATCTAACCATGTTCTGTCATTCATATTTTACAGTAACTTTTCCAAGCTCATTCTTTCTTTATACACTAAAGTAAAATAACTCCAACCAGTTATGGGTTCTAATAAAACAACTCTGAAAGCATAAACATCAATCTTGTCAAATATTTTTTCATGCTGGATATCTTTTTATCCTATTATAACAATCATTTTCATCAATAAAATAAATTATTACTCAATCTTTAAATCCATATGAAACAAATTAATTAATAGATTGTGTCCAATTATGTACATTGCCCATAAATTGTAAATTGCAGTCATGATAGAACTTGTACTATAGCTCAAAGCTACATTTTTAGAAGAAAAATCCTCCCTTAAAAGTTTGCTATTGAGATGGGAAGTAATAGCCACACTAATATGCACAAAAACTCAATAGAAGCTAGATATAAAAAAATATCACCTATGTGACATTCCATTTCACCATCATCGGGAAAATATATCACAATAACTCCAACTGGTTATTAGAAATAAAAGAGTCAAACTAATCAAACTACTTGTCAGTCTTGTTCCATCAATCTAATAAGTTAATAAAATTTCCAATTCCATACATAAAAAAATAATAACGTAAGAAAGGCCTCCATAAATAATTCAAATATTAAAAAATGATATAAATTCTGGTTAAATATTACAAGATTTCTCGGGTGGACACCAAAATCTTACAAATTTAAAAAACAAATCATCAATGTCCATCCAAATTGAAAAAGTAAAATCAATGCTTTGGTGCTTACAGTTAGTGCAAGAAGTTGAGCTTTTGAATTCTTACTTCCAATCCACTTCTTTATACCTTTAACAACATCCTTTGCTTGCCTAAAAAATCATAAGCAAATTGAGTTCTCAAACTCTGAGAGAATAAATGAGGAGCAAAACTTGAACTCTTTCACACAAATCCAATTATCACCCCTCAAAAAACAATAAGGGAAAAAAGAACAAAGCAAAAAATGCTGAATCAAGTATAGCCAACAGCAAGTTAGTAGCACTGATTAATTAACACCATATAGTTTGGCAAGTAATAAAAATAGATTACTCAAATATAAAATTTGAAGGCATAAGTTTACAATTCATAAATGCCAGATCAAAGAGGGGGATGACTGTAGCTAATGGTAAGATGATTAGTTTCCACATCAAAAGCTAGGTCTAACATCTAGTTAACAGGCCAAAATTCTTAAGACAAAAATTTGACATTTCATTACTTTTAAAGCAATGTAAATATATTACCCATAATAAGGGTGGGTTACTGGAGGAGGAAAGGAAATGATGATTTATACGATGACGCAAGTGGCAACAATAAGAAGAGCAGCTGGCAGCGATAATGATGATCAAAGGAAGACGATGATGGAGGAAAGACGATGATGATCGAAGGAAGAAATATGACAACATGGGGTAGCAGCGAAGGACTAGAGTACACAGACCAAGCAGAGATAAGGAGCAGAGTGTAGAGTCTAAGAGGAATGCAAGCAATCTTAAGAAGATGATAGGGCTTCAGTTTTAGGTGGGTGACAGAGGAGTCATGCTTTTAGTTAACTAAATAGGCAATTATATCTTTTCACAATTGGAAAAAATTCATCTGCTGTCCCTTAGGACTTTAAATTAATTATGCCATTTCTTGGGACTTTTTTGTCATTTAATTGCTTCAACAAGAACCTTATGTCATTTTCCCAAGAAAAAATGATGGGCTCCAAAAGGGGTGACTATGGATATAATATGTGTGGGCTTGTGTTTGGGATATAAGGGTTTAAAAAATAATGCCCCTATCATATTGAATAACATAAATGTGCAAGTAATTTTTAACTCAGAGCTAAGACAAGTTCTAAAAGATATACACCAATTGAATAACCACTAAATATAAAAATTTAGCCCGAGAATCCTTCCAACTAAGGTTTTCATCTAAATTGCTCATAAGCTAAGGTCTCAAACAATGTTCATCATTCACTAGGCATTAGAATACTCATCACAATTGAAAACCCTCTTGAATGACAGGTTAAAAATTCTAAAGTAATCACTCATAATCATGTAATGATACCAAATCTAACAGTAAAAACTTAAGTGTTTCCAATTCAATTCCCATTTCCAAAAAATTCTAGTGTGACAATGGTTTCTATAAACCATTTCAAGCTAAAGGTTGAAAATAAAAGGGCAATGAATAATTTATAAAAACTTTAGTAGCTCAAAAGGAATCCTTCTATACAACATTGCACAAAACAAAGATAAGGTAAATGAATATTTTCAAATTCAGGTCACGACTGAAAGCAGTAAAGGTCAGGACCAAATTTCACAATAAGTGCTTGCCTTGAACTTACAATAACTAGCCATGACCATACAACGCATATGTCGTGACTAAAATACACAGAGGTATTGTCGTGACCTAATACACTCGAGACACAACTTATTTTCATAGAGAGCATAAATTCCATGTCAGGTCGCAACCATATAACACATAAGTCATGACAAAATACCACAGAGACTACCACTTGATGGTTTTGAAAGCCCAAAATATCTTTTACACTAAAACCTTTCTAAAGTGGGGATCCAATTTTTAGCAATTCATCGCACATTAGAATAAAAAAAACCAAAAATATTGTGATGAAAGATTTTATTAATTAAAGAATTTTGCATTAATTAGCACAGAAACAATAAATCTCCCCACACTTAAACTTGAAAGTGTCCTCACTATTAGTAGAATTATAGACATCACAACACTATATAAGGTCAATTTAAATCCAGCTTCAGCATAGTAGGCAAACACATCACTCAATGCAAATTCACAGTGAAACTTGCAGTCACATTCAAATTATATGTTGTAATACAAAGAAAGCAAAGATGACAAGATGGGTAAGCTAAAATCATGCATGTGAGTGTGTGGATGGAAAGATAACTGAACAAAAAGTAAGTCATTGAGGAATTTTATTCAAATAGCCTAAGAAATAATAAGAAAGGAAATTAACTACTACTAGTAGTTTATCCCTTTCCAATCATCAAACCAACATATCAACCATAAATCAATTAGGAAAATTAGTAAAAGGTAACATATAGGAAAGGGACAATCTGGCATCGATGCAGTTGTGGGAACTTAGAATTTTAAGATATGGCTATTTGATTACAAAATCTTCCCTATTGCCTTCTCTCTCCACCATAGCATACCAAAATTGTGCACTTTGATAACATTGCAAAGTTCATCCAAGATTGTCATGAATTTTCCCTATTTAAACTTGAACTTGCCCAACTGTGGCTGGTATATATTAGCAACAAACTTTGGTGGTGTTCCCTTTATATCCTTTGTATATTCCACTTCCTCAAATGCTTTACCCAATTGAGGTTGGTATACCACTATAATATACTTAAGATCACTCTCCTTTGATTCATTTAGATTCTCCATCTTGCTTTCAATCTCCTCAAGTATTGCACCAAGCTTAAGTTAGTCTACAGCTACAACATAGTTGAGATCAGTCTCCTTCATTCCTGCATCATTATTTGAAATTAAATCATTCAAAATTCTTAAAGTATGAGAGGTAATTATTGAATGAGAGTGAGGATAAATAGGGTCAGAACATATTGGCCCTTTAACTAAAATAGCATACTGTCGAGCTGAACAAATTAAAATCACTGGTTGTGTTTGCCACTTCTGGTCATGACCTCTCAGGGTTATCTTCAACTTCTTGTCATGACTCAAACTGACAGTGAGTATCTTTGAAATTATTGGTCACGACATGATCATCATTTAGTCGTGACTTAGGATCATAGAGAGGTTGTACCTCAGTACCTTGATATTTGGTCATGACGTTGTCATCTCTATTGCAACTGGCTGCCTCAGGAGTTTTTGGTCGTGACCAAGCAATTATTCTATCGTGACTCCATTGCACAGAGAGTCTCTCCCTTATCAAGTTCATATTTCAGCACGGCGTGGAGGTCTTGACGTCTCGACTTGTGGTCATATAAGCTTAACCTCTCTTTGTTTGTTCCACTTCCAGCTTCCAAAATATTTTGTTTTCCTATAAAATCACTCACAACTTCCTTTCCAAAAACATTAGTACTTGAGAATGATGATATTGTATTAAAGTTAGATAGGAATGAGAAATCCTAGGAAATTGAAATCATGCTATTCACGTCAAAACAATTAAAACAAGATGCATTGCCTTCACAAGAGTAAGAAAAAGAATAAATAGATAAGAGAGATTCAAAATAGTTATCATAAACACTCACAGATAATTTTGAATCCTTATGCTCCTGAAATGCTTCATGGGAAATCTGGGAATTATGCAATATAGGATCATACTCATCATGCAAAATCAATTCATGCTCATCCCTATTTTCTTTAACTACATAATCGATGGCATTCAACTCAACAAAAGTAGAATTATCAAAAGGATATTTCATTCTTTTGTTCATATTGAAAGTCACTACATATCCTCCAACGTCCATTGTAAGGGAATCGTGCTTCATACTAATAATTGTCTTAGAAGTTTAAAGGAAAGGTCTACCTAGTATCAAAGTGCTCTCATTCACTAGTCCACTGGACATGTCCAGAACATAAAAATCAACTGAGAACACTAAATCCTTAACCTACACTAAAATATCAATTCCCTTAGGATACCTAATTGATCTATTAGCTAATAGGAGTACTACACTTATGTGTCTAAGATTGTTAATACCTAAGGCTAAGTATACTGACCAAGGCATTACATTAATGGAAGCCCCTATATATAATAATGCTCCCTTAATGTGAACCTTTCCAATAGTACATGGGATTATGTAAGATCATGGGTCTTGGCACTTACCCGATAATTTAGCCTTAAAAAGTGATGACACATTAGCACTCACCTGAATTCTCTCAAGAGACCTAAACTTTTTCTTATCAGCATGCAACTCTTTTAAAAATTTAGCATTTTTAGGATTTCTCTTGAGGAATTCAACTATAGGGATATTTATTTCTAACTTATTAAAGTGATTGAAAGTATCTTTTGCAAATTCAGAATCAATCTTTTTCTTTCCAGCAAAATAAGCTTTTGGAAAAGGGAGATACTTTATACTTACCTCCTTACTTGTATGCCTCGAGGTCCCTTTCTTGCTCGACTCTACATTTTCCTCAGTTTGCTTTCCCTTGTATGCTAGACTTGGGAGATGCTTTTGGAAAAAGGAGATGCTTTATGCTTTCCCTTGTATCTTTTGCAAATTCAGAATTAATTCTTGCTTTTATTGTATTCCCTCTTGTGATTTCTCTTCTTAGATTACCTTCTTGACCATAAGTTGTTGTTCTTTAATACTTTCTTATTTCCCAATCTTCATCAGTGACATTGCTAAATTTTTAACTTTAGAATCTTCCATATCCTCCCTTACTGTTTCATCTTCCTTAAATCATATTTCTCTCCCACTTCTGAGTAATATGGCATTCAGACCCTTCAGATTAATGATAGTGTTTGAAGGTATGCTACCATTACTCTTCGTTTGGATGTCACTCACTATATTAGCAACTTAAGTTAAATGACTGTAATATCTGCATTCTTAGAACATAATTTCTCAAGTTTCCTGTATACTTCAGCATTATTCTGCTGCATAAATTGAAGGATTGAAGCTATAAAGGTGAATTGACCGTCATTCTCTTTGAGCTTAAGGTTTATATTGATCATTCTACTATCCATGTTGTTCATCTGTGCAGCCATACTTTTCAACAATAAGAAGTCTTATCTGGTCTTGATGCCACTGATAACTACCATTTTAATTATCAAACAAAACTAAGCTAACCAATAGAAAGTGGAGGCTAACCTAGGTTGATTCACAAGGAGCCTAGATGGATGCTAAGGTACCTAATTAATCTAATGAGCCATAAATTAACAAGTTAAAGAGATGGTGTGTTATGAGATTTTATCTAACTTCTGAAAGTATAACCTATGCTATTGTTTATAGTTTTAAGTGTTTATGATGATTAGATGAATGAATGACAAGTCTGTTCCCTTGGAGATTACCTTACCTTCATTATCCACATAATATGAGAAGTTAAACATTTGAATTAGGATAAGTTAGCTAACAACTTGCTAGCTAAATATCATCAAAGCTACAACTCACAAACATTAATAGAGATTATGAATCATTCAACTCAGAGATAGAACAACATTTAAGAAAATAGATACAACTGTACTATGTTCTATGATTTCTCTAATTAACTATAATCATGTCCAACTTGGTCCAAGGATTAAAATCAATCAAATCATCAATAATGCATAAATAAGAAATCCAATTCAGTTCCCTAATTCTTTGTCTTCTACTAACTCTAATTGAATCAATAAATTAGAAGTAACTACATCAACTCAATACAATTAAATCTAACTTAAAGACACAATGACACTCCCTGTTCAGCTTAAGGATTTTGGTTCAGCATTATCTCCAAGAGAGCACAAGAGCGTAGCCTTGTCTTACCATATAAACTTCAGTAGCAACAGAAAATACAGTAGCAGTCATAGTAAAGGTGAAAGAAGAAGATGAAGATGATAGCTACAGTTTCCTATGGTTATATTGTATAGAATAGAGGAAAGTTATATATGAGAGAATATAAAATGGAAATAGAGAAGAAGATGGAGAATGGTATGAGGATTTGTGATGGATGAAATGGAAAGTGAGAATGGAGTAGAATGGAATCATAGCCTAAAGTGTATGTGTTCCAGTCTAGGCGTCAGCTCCCATAATGAAAATATGGTATGGAATATATAGCAAAAGTATGGAATCAATTGAGATCAGCATGTGTAGATGGCATGAATGAAAGAGTGTATAGTGTGCGCGTGTGAGCTGATAGAAAATATGATATGGAATGTGGAATGATCTGACATGTGCCAGCACATGCATTTTAGCCAGTTTGTTAGTCCACTTGCTTCTATTAGTAGCTTATTCCATCATGTGATTCTGTTAGCATGTGAATTCAAACAATTATAGCCCACTTGTTCCTCTTTGCCATGTGCTTAAATATGTTATCATCTTTTTCAATCCAACACATGTTTAATGTCTAGATGTCAATTTGATCTAATATGCTGATTGGTCACTGCATAATGGAAATTTAATAGATTATTTATCAATTAATCACTAAAATCAAATCAATTAATTTTCACTTGTTACATTTTAATTTTGTTAATTAATTGCTCATCATATTAGTAAATGGGGATACAATCAATAATAAAACTCACATTAAATATACTAAAAATCATTACAAATATGAGTTTATCAACTAAAACATTAGGGTGAGTTGGAACCACAAACCTTGCATTATTTTGGTAGTTGCTTGAGGAAGAACCACCTCCTGTGAATTGGTTTAGCCTATTTTCCCCACTCCCCACCTAAAATTTGGGTGGTCTCTCCAACCAGGGTTGTATATGTTAGAGTATATAGGTCTCTCTTCTGTATTGATTTTCTCTCCCTTGAAATATTGCTGCTACTTCATACTGTCTATCAAATATACTGGTAGCATGTATCATTGAACCGCATAACTCATATCCTGTAACTAGTGCTTGTGAATCATTTATTTCCCTCACACTTCTATTATCTTCTACATTTATTGGTATTTCATTTTCTCCTTACCTATTATACCCATCATGCCCATTAGGATTAATCTCAGCCATGTTAGAAATTTCTAATCGAATGTCTAAATTAAGTTCAATTTTAGATTCAGGGACAATAGAGGATTAGCTAGATTATGTTGATTTTGCCTCTTCTATAAATTCTTTCCTTACTTTCCTAACTTGTCTCTCAATTTTAGGTTCAAAAGGCATTAATGGTTTAGTTCTTCTACACACGTAACACAGGAACACTCAAGAATAAACAGGCAAGAGATCATAATCAGGTACATAAGTTTGATAGCAGAAAAAATTCAACTAGTCGCAACACAATGGTGTTCAGGTCATGACCCAATTACACAGAGAGTAAAAGTTCAAAAAATTTGGTTCAACGTCGTGACCAAAATGTGGTATAGTCACAACCAAAAATCACAGAGAGGAAATTTTCCAAAAATAGTCACAACCAGAGTTTATTACTGTTGCGACTGGAGTTCACAAAGAGTAAAAGTTCTTAAAAATGGATTTCAAGTCACGACTAATGTCATATCCTTATTTTTAACCTCAATTATACTAATTTGAAAGTCATTGGAACCAATTACTTAGCCTTTTGCCTTTGAAACATTCATTTTCAAAAGAATTGCTCTCGGGGACTGTTCATATTACTGTTCATTTGGAAATTCTAGAACATGTACCCTACTTTGAAAATTCATAATTAAATGTAGAAAAATTTAAATAGGGTGGTTCTAATTTATAATGAAATCTATTTCATTTATATTTGAGAAGAAAATATAAAACTGAGGTTCCATTGTCCCAATGAAATCAATTTATTTTTTGAAAAACACTGTTCATTTGGTAAAATTTGGAAGTTCCAGTTTCTTGGTTTAATTTCAAAAATTCATTTCTCTTTCGTTACTTGACCAAATGAACCGTGTTACCTATGGATTTAAATATTTAGATGTTTTCTTTAAGTTGACAAAATTTGATGGAAAAACTCATTCATTTACTATACGAAATTAACGTCAGAACGTTACTGCCTCCAATTGCTTACTTTATCTCTATTCCAAAATTTATCTCCAACTTTGGAAAATCATAAGAAATAGAATACTTTACCAATTTAGTCATTCTTAGTGTTTATTTAAATATCTATATCTTATCTATTACCATGCCAAATTGCAGATTCAAACTCGCTGGTTAAGGTATCATAATAATTGTCACAAGGTCGTAGCCTTAGAATAACACTACTTGATCATACATCATGCATACTATCATATCCTTCCATAATGTCATGTAAGTAATGTGACTTATTATACAAACTCATCCACCTATTTTTACCCTTTTTTCTTGTGAGGTTCTAGCACCTATGACATGGTTATGCATATGGAAAGAATGAGATTTCATGGAAATCCCAATAGCAAGGCATACAAACTATAATATCATGCATGATTAATTGGATGCTTAACATGTTATCATGAGATGGGAGCTACTTCATAATGGTACATAAGCAAACTCTAACATGAATATTGTTATGACATAACTTGCAAGGAGTTGTAATCATTCATACTACATTATCAACATGATGACCCAATCTCATGCTCAACCAAACATCATAATCAACAAGCAAGTATACAATCAAGCAAGTATGAAACTATAGTTAGGTATTCTTGCTACCTCTTTGCTATCCTTGGAAAAGTCTCCTTGAGATGATTTCCTTCCTACACAAATGTCAAAACCTAGCCATTATAAATTAATATCAAGTTACAACTCAACTTGAACAGAAATCCAAAACTAGGTTTTCACTAACTTCCATTTTTTCTCTATTTTATGTTTCATACTTCAATCTTTTCAAAATAAATTTTCATGGTTCATTTCCACATAATTTTTCATGTAGAATCCAAATATGAAACCAGAATTTCTAAAACCAAAACACCTCACAAGCTGCTGTTCAAACCGAAGTGAAACCCTTAATATCTAAAAATTCACATTTTGATTTCAATGCTTCCAATACTTGTTCTCCTAATTTATCCGCACATAATTTTCCATTTTAAACTCATTGGAAGTATAAAAATAATGAAATTCCAACATATGAACAGTTTCATGTACAGTAACAGCCATAAACATAAACTTCTAATTACATGTATACATGAATTTTCAAGCTTATACCATTTGATTCTAGCTTGTTTAAGCTTTTCTAAACTATCCATAATATAAAACTCATTCTAACCATATATGGACAACACTTCCAGCATCAACCATAAAGGAAATATGGCACCAAAACCCCTTAAAATCAAGAGCTAACTTGCTAGAATAAAGCTGAAGATCAAGGGAGATAATTACCTTGCTTGTTGCTTCAAGTAGTGTGCTTCTTTCTTGGTTGAATGGAAATTTTGTAAGGGTTTTCCTATGGTTTCCCAAGCATGCTGAATCCAATATGAATGAGGGGGTATTTATAGATAAATTTGGGTGGAAATGGATGGCTAAGATTGATTTGGTTCCTATTGATCTAATGGTCCATATTCATTCTTGAACAAACTTGCCCTATAAGCCATATCTTTTGATACGATGCATGACATCACACAAGGACATGTTTGGCTGGAAAAAGGTAAATATACTTATAGGAAAATTTTCAGTCCAGTTTAATACCCATCAGAGCAGTTTCACATAAACTAGACTATTTTCTATTCCTAATTTTTATAATATTCCAGGATATGTATTCTGTCCTGGAAACCAATGTCTAGGTTCCTCATACCATTGACATTGTTAAACTTAGTATTTATCTACCATTCATCCCTTAGAAAATGATCAAAATACCCTTGGTATCCTTTCTTGCACTATATTAACCATAAGGGCATAATTGTCATTTTACCCCTCTTTATACTGCCTCAGAACATATACTAGCTCTAACTAATCATATTTATACTATATTACACATTTTTGGCCTGTCTAGAATGACCAAAATGCCCTCTATCTATCACTGATATAATCTGGGCATATAGGGGCATTTTTATAATTTTACACTTTTCCTGGTCTGCTCTGGAGTCTATCTCACTTAACTATCTAGTCACCTTATTGGGCTTATCATGACGCCATTTGGGCCTTGGTTTAGACTCATTGTCTTTCGGGCACAAATCCCAAGACAACTCTCCTGATCCTATTTATCAGGTATTTTATTCCACCGCAAAATCTCGTAAGAATTTTATAGGATTCCTTTTCTGATTCTGTTAATTTTATTAATTCTTATATTAAATATAAGAATTTAATGTAAAGTTTCATCTGATTATGAGGTTTGAAAAATACTGTAATAATTTCCCTTGACTTCAGAAATTTATATCAATTAATCTGGACCTCAAATCAAAATTCTGTGACTCCTTAAACTGATCGGAATAATTTTGTCTTTCTACTGGTAAAATTTGGGTCTAATCTGATTATGGGCATTTTTTAGCCTTTTCTAGTTCAACTTTCTCATAATTACATTTAGGTCCCTGACTTTTTACTTAATTACTTTTAGGTCCCTAAACTTTTGATAATTATCAATTTTGGCCCAACTTTTGTTTCTACTTTAACTTTTTACCTTGAACCTTTTTGAATTTGCGTTTAGGTCCCTGAATTTTCCTTAGTTAATAATCCCTTTCTTTCTTTCCTCAATCTGATACAGTTTATTCCAAGAATTTCACGTCCATTTTATATAAACTGTACAGTTACATGAGGTAAGAAAATTGGGGATATGACAACTAAAATGTGGTTTGGTCACGACTAGTTTTCATGAAAAGTAAATTTGCATAAACTTGAAAAAATGCAGAATGCTAATGAAATGAAAACAACACAAACTAAAATTCAAACAAATAATGACTAAGGTAAGTAATGAAATTGGCGGGTAATTGGTAATGAACCAATTACTTGGGTCCTCGGCAACGGTGCCATTGTTTTAGAGCGCGGATGTTGTCGTCTAGCTCATCAAAATAAAAGTAATTACACCCTATTAATGCAATATAAGGCACAACCCTATCATTCTTCTCAAGGAGCCTTTTTATTGGAACCCTAGTAGATTGGTGACAAAATCATTGAAAATCTAAGTGAAAGTAAAATTTGATTTTGGGTTTGGTTGATTTTTGATACAATAAAATAAGGTTGTAGTAAAGTAAATGTGTTTGTATTTTTTATTAAGATGAAAAATGGATGGATTGTTAAAGAAATTTGCTGAGAAATACGCTTGATGATGGAAACCTATCTATCTTTGCTCTTCATATGATATGAGAATTTCAAAACCACTAAGTCTTAAATAAAACCTCAATCGAACGATTGAGTCCAGAACATTAATATTCTTTAAACTCCTTTGATCAAAGCTAGTTCAAAAACTACTAACGCGCTATTAAAAAACAACTTAGCGTCCAAATAAGTCATATTTCATATCCTTATTTTTAACCTCAATTATACTCAATTGGAAGTAACTTAAACTAATTACATATCCCTTTTCTTTAGAAATATGCATTTTCAAGAAATTTCCTCTCGGGTACTGTTTATAGTTACTGTTCATTTGGTAATCTAGAATACATACCTAACTTTGAAAATTCATAATTAAATCTAGAAAAATTGAAATACAGTGGTTCCAATTTATAATGGAATATATTTTATTTAAATTTGAAGGAAAAATATAAAACTGAGGTTTCATTATTCTAATGAAATCAGTTTATTCATTGAAAAACACTTTTCATTTGGTAAATCTAGAAGTTCCAGTTTCTTTGTCTTAAATTTAAAAATTCATTTCTCTTTGATTACTTGTCCAAATGAAATGTTTTACCTATGGATTTAAAGCTCCAGAGTGTTCTTTAAGTCCATAAAATTTTGTAGAGAAACTCATTCATTTACTATATGAAATTAGTGATTGAACGTCACTACCTCCAGTTGCTCACTTTATCTGAATTCTAGATTTTATCTCCAACTTAGAAAAATCATAATAAATTCAAAACTTAACCAATTGAGATGTTCTTGGTGTCCATTTAAATATCTATATCTTAGCTATTTTCATACCAAATTTCAAGGCCAAAATCGTTGGTTAAGTCATCATAATTATCATCATAAGGATATTGCCTCTTATTACAAACACACTATATCATGCTAGGTATCCCATCAAATCATCATCATAGTGCCAAGTGATCAACATAACTTATTATATAAGTTCAACCATCTATATTTACCCTTTTTCCTTGAGATGTGCTAGCACCTATAATATGGTTATGCATAAAGAAAGAATGAGATTTCATGGAAATCGCAATAGCAAGTCATACAAACTATAATATCATGCATGATTGTCTAGATGCCTAACATGTTATCATGAGATGGGAGCTATTTCATAATAATACATAAGAAAACTCTAACATCCATATTGTCATGACATTAGTTGCAAGGAGTTGCAATCATTTATACTTCATTATCATCATGATGGCATAATCTTAAGCTCAACCAAACATTATAACTAACAAGCAAGCATACAATTAAACAAACATGAAATTATAGTTAGATATTCTTGCTATCTCTGAAGGTATCATTGTCACACTCTTCTTGAAATGGTCTTCTTCCCACACAAATGTCAAAACCTAGCCATTACAAAGTAACATCAAGTCACAACTCAATTTTAAAACAATTCCAAGACTATGTTTTCACTAACTTCCATTCTTTTTCCATTTTATGTTCTATACTTCCATCTTTCTAAAATAAATTCTCATGGTTCATTTCCAAACAATTTTTCATGTAGAATCTAAATATGAAATCAGAATTTCCAAAATCAAAACACATCCTTGGCTGCTGTATAGAACCAAAAACCCTCAACTATTTTCCAAAAATTCACATTTTGATTCTAATGCTTACAATAATTGTTTCTCTACTTTATCCACATACAAGTTTCCATTTTAAATCCATTGGAAGCATCAAAATCATGAAATTCTAAAATATGAACAGTGATTTGTACAGTGACAGCCAATAATACAAAACTCTAACTACATGCATACTTGAATTTCCAAACTATCCCATTTGATTCTAGCTTGTTTAAGCTTGTCTAAACTATCCATAACATAAATCTCATATTATTAACACATATGGACAGCATGCCTAGCAGCACCATCAAGGGAAATATGTCATAAAAACCTCTTAAAACCAAGAGCCAACTTGCTAGATTAAAGTCCAAGAACAAAAGAACTAGTTACCTTACTTGTTGCTCCAAGTTGTATACTTCTTTCTTGGTTCAAAGGAAATTTTGGCAGAGGTTCCCTAAGGTCTCCAAGATGCCAAACCATGATTGAAATGGTGGGGTATTTAAAGAAAAATTTGGGTGGAAATAGAAGGCTAAGATTATTTTGGTTACTATTTGATCTAATGGTCTATAACTTACCTTCCATCAAGCTTGCCCTAGAAGCCTTCTAATGATGCCATGCATGACCTCATTTAGGGCTATGTTTGGCTAAAGAAAAGTAGAAATACTGATAGGAAAAATTTTAGTCCTTTATGGTACCGATCTGAGCAGTTTCACAAAAACTAGACTATTTTATGTTCCCAATTTTTATAATATTCCAGAATATGTATTCTGTCATGAAAACTAGTGTCTAGGTTTTTTATACCATTGAAATTGTTAAACTGAGTATTTATCTGCCAACCATCCCTTGAGAAATTACCAAAATACCCTTGTTGCACTTCTTGCATTATATTAACCCTAAGGGCATAATTGTCATTTCACATCTCTTTATACTTCATCAAAGTATATACTGGCTCTAACTAATCACCCCTATACTTGCTTGGACAGTTTTGACCTATCCATAATGACCAAAATGGCCTACATCCTTCTCTGGTACAATATTACAACATAGGACATTTTCATAATTTCACACTTTTTCAGGGTTGCTCTGAACTCTGGCCCATTTAACTGTCCAACCACCTCACTGGGCCTTTGGGAAGCCATTTTGGGCCTTGATATGGTCCATTGCCTTTATGGCATAAATCCTGAGAAACCTCTCCTGAAGGTATTTATAGGGTATTTTATTGTATTGTAAATCCCTTAAAAATTATACAGGTTTCCTTTTCTGACTCTGTCAATTTTATAAATTCTCATATTAATTATAGGAGTTTATTGTAAGGTTTCATCTAATTATAAGGTATGAAAGATACTGTAATAATTTTTTCTGACTTTAGGAATTCATATCAATTAATTGGGACCTCAAATAAAAAATATGTGTTGCGTTAAACTGATCAGAATAATTTTCTTTACTTATTGGTAAAATTTGGGATGAAACTGTTTCTGGCCAATTTTAGGCCTTTTCTGGCTCAACTTTCTCATAATTACATTTTTACCCCTAAACTTTTGATAAATTACATTTAAGTCCCTAAACTTTTAGTAATTACACATTTTGGCCTAACTTTTGTTTCTACCTTTAGTTTTGGCCTTGAACATTTTCTAATTTTCATTTAGGTCCTTGAACTCTCCTTAATTACCAGTCACTCTCTTTCCTTCCTCAATCCGATACATTTTACTTCAAGAATCTCATATCAATTACATATAAATTGTACATATACATCAGAAAAGAAATTTGGGGATATGACATCAGATAATGAAGATGCCCTCGAATGATCATCGATCGATGACCATAGATTTCAAGCAATCAAATCAGTTAGCAATGACCGTTGTTAAACACCCAATTATCCATAAATTGAAACTGAAATATTCATATTAAACCAACATCCAAATCATCCAAATTCAATTACAAAACCTAATCTTAGAATAATCAATTGATATCCAATCCATGCTCATAAAATCAAAACCTTAGATCTAGGAATTCCAAAAACATAAGAAAGGTAAGATTAAAATAGAAAATTCCCCAATGAAGTATAGTCCATGAGCTCAAGATATGCAATCCATCACCAAGAGACTAAAGATTTAGCCTCTCATGATTCCTGTTGTGCTACAATCACTGCTCAGATGTGATGCATGAAAAAAGAAGAAAAATGGTGATGGAAGATATGAGGGTAGGTTGTGGAGAGAGTATGGAGAGAATGTTTGAGTACTTCTTTGCCGTATCCGGTAAAAAAATAGCCTCCTTTGTGTCAACAACTTCCTCCTCCTTTTAAAGCCAGGATGACCTAATAAAAAATATACAGCTTCACTGATTTTCTTCTTTGGTTGTGACCAGATCCTATTTTTGGTTGAGACTTGTGAAAGCAAGGAGAACTTCCTAGAAGAAGTGAGGTCGCAACTTGTGGACACTTTGGTCACCCTTGAAGTGCACAGAGGTTGCCCTCATTGATTTTGTTCTCTTTGTCTTGTGATCTCTTTTTTCCTCACATTAATTCTTGGTCCTCCTCCAAAATATTTGCAATTCAACATCAAAGCTCATTATAAAAGTCCAACCAATTACTAAATAATAACATATATGCAGGAAAATGGTGATGGAAGGATGAATGATGGAAGATATGAGGGTAAGTTATGGAGAGAGTATGGAGAGAATGTTTTAAGTACTGCTTCTTTGTCATATCAGGTAAAAAACTAACCTCCCTAACTCCTGCTGCTTCCTCTCCTTTTAAAGCCAGGATAACCAAATAAAAAATGCGTAGCTTAACTGATTCTCTTCTTTCGTCATGACTAGATCCTATTTTTGGTCACGACTTGTGAATGTAGGAAAACTTCCCAGAAGAAGTGAGGTCACGACCTGTGGACACTTTTGTAGCAACTAAAGTGCATAGAGGTTGCCATCCTTGATTTGATTCTCTTTGTCTTGTGATCTATTTTCTGCTCATATTAACCCTTGGTTCTCCTCCAAAATAACTACAATTCAACATCAAAGCTCATGTAAAAGTCTAACCTGTTACTAAAGAACAACATATATGCAGTTTGAAGGAGTTAATTTACCATTTTACCCTTAAATCATCATATTGCAAGCACAATTATGTATAACCACAAAAGCATAATTGTAGACATAAAATGAATGGTAAAGTTGTCATAAAGCTCTCAAAATGTTATAGAAACCATATACAATTTGTGTCCTATCACACATCATGAGTATTGTAATCATATGTCCATAGGTATGACAATGTCATTTATCTATATAACTATAATAAACATATTCTATCATCTCCTTTGTTCAAACCAATTATCATTATCTTACCTCAAGCCCTCATTCTAGTCTTGACTTTAATTATTGAAGATTAACTAGAGCTAATTATCTCATCCATCTCTAATATGTAAATGCAAATATATCATGTCTAGGGTAGCTCAACAATGGGCATATCGGTCATACTATTTAAACATGCATAGGGTATTGCTACCCTTAAGCCAGTAGGAATAGGAACACATTTATCAAATGGTTGAATGCTAACAGGAAGATCTAGATCTAGTTTCCCTTTACAATTATTGTTATAAATGAATGACCAACACCTGAGTCACATATCGCATATACTTAGCGATCATTAATCCATACTCTCTTAAATTATCTCAAGAAACTTCCATAACTCTTCTATAATTAGGGCAAAACTCTTTTATTTGTCTGAGGCTTCTTACCTCTTGTATTATGTAGAAATTTCCTAGCAGAATATCCCAATTTGCTACATCTGTAGGAACTTCCTATACCTGTCAAACAAATCTTATATCGATGGTTTCTACCACATATCTTATATCCCTTAGGTACTGATTACATATTTAAACTTCTTAATTTATTACATCTTCTCAACTTCTAGCCTTTACATTTTTCTGGGCATCATAAACTTTTCTCTAAAATATTACATGCCCTTACCGCTATATTAAACCTTTGTAATTGTTTGAGAAGAATCCTTTCTTATGTTACAAAACTCAGTTAGTAAATCACCTACTCAGTTGCACATCTTACATCATTCATGTGGATGAACTTGGCTAAGCATCCATTTGAAGAGTCTCTTTTCTCACCTTGCCTTATAACTTAAACTTAACCTCACACTTATCTCTATTTGACTAAGGTAAATACTTTTCATAAAACTATTTAAGTTTTACTTCCAATTGAGCGAGTTATTCTTTTCCTATAGGGTAACTTATATGCCCTTTACTATCCCTTAACATTTTCCTTTAATTTGTAAATGATTAGCTACGCCTTCTATTATAAAGGATATTTTATCACTTTGGAGATCTTTTAATGTTCCTTTAAATGTAGGCAGTTTGTGCTTACATAACTGGATATTATTTTATACTAGGTCCACTGAGTCCTTAGTTCCTCTGTAACATAATTCCTCCATCTCGAAAACATAAACTCTCAATCTATTCATCATTACGTCTTTTTCCTTAGACCATATGCTAGGTAGGTTTCTAGACAAGCCTTGGCCTAACCTCTACTACTGTCATTTGGAAAAAGACTATCCTATAAAGTCTATCATAATATAGATCTATTATGGACTATTGCACACATGATCTATTTTTTAACATTCCTTAAACTAATTGTTCATATGTTAGTGTCTTATAGTGGTTGGTTTATACACATCTTGTACCAATCCTCTAGCTAATAAACTTTAGTGAGGTTGAAGTCTTCATTCTCATTATCTCTATAGCATCTGGTTGTTGCCTCTTAGTGAATCGAACTATTCTAATTCATTTCTATATACTAGCACTATTGTTATATGCCTTAGCTGTCATATCCTGATTTTTAGGCCTAGAAGCCTAATATGTAGCCTGAAAGAGATAGGTTACCAGGTCCTATTGCACAGAAGTCCCAAAAGTATACATATGATGTTCAGGGACTAAACTGCAAAAAAGTAAAAGATCAGGGACTAAATTGTAAATAGTGATAGTCCCTAGGGGCACAATGGTAATTATTGAAAGTTGAGTCACAAAAGGCCCAAAAATTCTTAGAATTAGATTAGTCCCAAATTTTCCCAGATCGAGAAAATTATTCTGATCAGTTTGATGCAACACATAATTTTGATATGAGGTCCCAAAAAATTTATATTAATTTTGAAGAAAGAAAAATTAATACAGTATCCTCTGGACATCAGAATTAGAAGAAATTTGGCAGTAAATTCCTATAATTAATATAAGAATTTATAAAATTAACAAAACTCAAAAAGGAGTTTTGTAGAATTTATTATGAAATTTACAGTGGATTAAAATATCTGATAAATAGGCTTCAGGGGAATTTCTCGGGAATTGAGCCCATAAAGGCAGTGAATCATGTAGAGGGCCCAAAATGGCGCCTTATAGGCCTAATGATGTTTTTAGATAAGTATATGGATTAGGGCTAATAAAAACCAGAAAAAAATATAAAATTACGAAAATGCCACTAGAGGCATGCCACTATGTTGTGTCATTGAGTCAGAGTTAGAAGAAGGGAATTTTGGTCATTTGACTAGGGTTAGATAGTCAAGAAAGGTTATCTGGATAGTTGACTAGGGTCAGGAGATACTCTGGAAAGAAGTGAAAAGACAATAGTGCCCCCAGAATTATTAAAGATGAACTAAGGGCATTTTAGTAATTTGCTAAGGGACATTTCTTGGGAATTGAGCCACTAGAGTGCTTGGGCTTGATTAGAGACCCAAGATGACATTCCTATATGTCCAAAAACGTGTCCCAAGAGTGATGTGGGTCCAAGTGACATTAAAATATTAGTTTAGTACTTTTTCAATAAAGTAAAGTTACCCGGTTAAGGATAGAACTGAGAAAAGTGATCAGATAGAGCTTTAGACTCATCTAGAACCATGAGGTGGCATGAAAGGTGTCCTCATGGGACCCACAAGGTGCCACATGGCATGAATATAGAGAAAGAAGAAAAAGCTAAGGACACATGTCATAATCTCAGCCATTCTTTCCAGGAAAAGACTTTGGAATTCTTTATAAGCGCTGAGTCAGCTGGTGAGGTGTCCCAAGGGCCCCACCATTATACCACCTAAGCATGTAAGGTGTCCATGGATGATGTCAATTTTGATGAGTCATCTAGGGTGATGATGTCATCATGATGATGCAAGCAAGGCTTCTTAAGAAAGCTAAGCGATATGAGCCATTCATTGTGATTCAATATGAGCCATCCATTCCACCTCCATTCAAATATAAATAGACCCTTTCCCCTCACTTCATTCCACACCAATGGACAGCCAAGAAAAAAGAGAGAAAGAAGAGAGAAAGAGAGAAAGAGAGGAAGAAAGATAAACAAAGGAGAAGTTCTTGTGGAGCTAGGAGCAGTCCAAGGAGCTTAGGGAATTGGCAAACTTAGGAATAAGGTAAGTAATTTATTCTAACCCCTACTTTAATAAATTAGAGGATTATTATTATGAAGTTAATAGTTAGAATAGAGAAATATCTCTCTTGATAAGGTTAGCCGTGGATAGAAAGAAAGTTAGGGGATTATCAGATAAAGGGTATTACCTCAAATTAAACAAGAGTTAAGTGGAGCTATACTGGATAGGATAATAATAAAGATATTATTATGCTATGTATAGGCCCTAACCTATGAAGAGAAGGAACCTTAGAGCAAAGGGTAAGAGCTAGAGGAGAGGTTACACGTCAGGTAGTAAACTTATCATAAACTTGTATGTATTGAATGTTATGCTTGGTTGTGCTATGGCTTTGTTGAATGGCGTTGCCTATGTGCTTATGTATAAAGCTCTGTTCCTATGATTATTTTGGCCAATTTTATTTCATATGTTACATAGAATCATGCACATTATGCAATGTTAACACTTTCACAAGCAAGCACAAGTATTCACATTAATGCATGCATTGTTTAGTAGCGTTTGCTACTGAGATTCCCCCAGAAATCTCATCCCTTTCATATCAATCCAATTACAGCAGGTCTTCTCAAGATGGAGGAGATAGAGATGCATGAAGTTGAGAATTATTTAACATGATTGATATGTGATTGATGTATATATAATTAGTTGCTAGAAATTGTCACTGTGAAGTTGCTGGCCAAAGTAATCATAGGAACAGAGCTTCATACATAAGCACATACTTGTTACATTAACAATTATCTAGCCAATAACCTATTTATCATTTTTGGTTTGGCTTTAGGCCTCATACTATACTTTACTCAATTTACATTAGAAGTCTTGAGGGTTTTCTTTCTCTTTCAGCTACTCTCATTGTCACTAACAATTATAGTCAGTACAGAGAGGGGACTTATGTCACTGCTCTTTTCTTTACTTTACTTCTAAGTAGGAGCAAATACTCTAACATGCATAATGCCTAACCAATGAGTTGTAGTGTCGTATCCTTATTTTCAACCTCAATTATACAACCTTTTGTCTTTGAAACATTCATTTTCAAAAGAATTGCTCTCGGGTACTGTTCACGTTACTGTTCATTTGGTAATTCTAGAATATGTACCCTACTTTGAAAATTCATAATTAAATATAGAAAAATAAAAATAGGGTGGTCCCAATTTTTAATGAAATATATTTCATTTATATTTGAGTAAAAAATACAAAACTAAGGTTCCATTGTCCCAATGAAATTAGTTTACTCGTTGAAAAACACTGTTTATTTGGTAAAATCTGGAAGTTCCAGTTTCTTGCCTTAATTTCAAAAATTCATTTCTCTTCCATTACTTGGCCAAATGAACCATGTTACCTATGGATTTAAATATCTAGACGTCCTATTTAAGCTCAAAACATGTCATGGAAAAATTCATTCATTTGCTATATAAAAACAATGCGTGAATGTCCCTGCCTTTAACCACTCACTTTATCTCAATTCCAGATTTTAGCTCCAACTTTGGAAAATCATAACAATTCGAATATTTAACCAATTGAGGAGTTCTTGCTGTCCATTTAAATCTATGTATCTTAAATATAATCATGCCAAGTTTCAAGTTCAAACTCGTTGGTTAATATATTGAAAATATCATCACTAAGTGACTGCCTTAGAATACCAACACATGAACATCCAATATACATTATATGCATCCAAAAGGTCAAGTAACTCATATAACTTATTGTACAAGTTTAATCATCCACATTTACTCTTTTTCCCTTGAGAGGATCTAGAAAATAAAACATAGTTATGCATGTGGAAGGAATGAGATTTCATGGAATTCCCAATAGCAAGGCATACAACTACAATATCATGCATGGTTAATTGAATGCTTAACATGTTATCATGAGATGGGAGCTACTTCACAATGGTACATAAGCAAACTCTAACATTCATATTGTCAAGACATAACTTGCAAGGAGTTGTAGTCATTCATAATTCATTATCAACATGATGACACATTCTCATACTCAACCAAACACCATAATCAACAAGCAAGCAAGCAATTAAACAAACATGAAACCATAGTTAGGTATTCTTGCTACCTCTTAGCTATCTTTGACAAAGCCTTCTTGAAGTAGTTTCCTTCCTTTACAAATGTCAAAACCTAGCCATTACAAAGGAATACCAAGTTACAACTCAACTTGAACACAAAACCAAGTATAGGTTTTCACTAACTTCCATTCTTTTTCTATTTTATGTTTCATACTTCCATCATTCCAAAATAAATTCTCATTGTTCATTTCCACATAATTTTTCATGTAGAATACAAATATGAACTCAGAATTTCCAAAATCAAAACAAATCAAAACCCCCTACTCTTGACTAAAGTGAATGCTCCCTTTTTCCAAAATTGACATTTTGATTCCAATGCTTCTAATACTTATTCTCCTACTTTATCCCCACACAATTTTCCATTTTAAACTCATTAGAAGCATCAAAATTCATTTAATTCCAACATATGAACAGTGTCACACTGATGTCACTTGTCGTTAGCGCTCAAATTAATTACTAGTTTTAACCCTATGTGTATAGGAGCTAACCCCAGGTCGATGTCAAGGTGAAGTCAATGCGTAGCTTGATTATGATTAATTAAAGTGATTAAAGAATAAATATGGGTTGAGAAGAATATTCAGTTTAATTAAAGCGATAATTGCAAGAAAGTAAAAAGTTAAATGATATGATTACCAGTAAGTTGAATGTTCCCAAGGATTGATGCGTGGCTATAATCATTCAATAATATATTAGAGTTATAACAATTAAATATACTAAGCCCTTAACATGCAAAATCCTAGACAATCTTCATGGTTATAATAATATAATCCACAATTATACCTAAATCTGGCATACAATTGTATCAAGAATGATTTGTTTAATGATTAGTGAAGATCCACTTAGCATGTGATAAATTAAACAATAAATGATTTGTTCCTTTAACATAGATATTCAATCAAAAATCCTATAACTAATCATGTGAATCCAACATGAATAATTATAAGAGGAAACTAAGGATATTAAATAAAGAATATCAAATCATAAATTAAAATAATAAATCACAAGGGTTTGATCATAAAGATGTCTCAATTGAAACCGTAGGTCCAACATATACAAATCTCAAAATCTAAATATAGGAAATCATAAATTTGTATAAAGAAAAATATCAAAACGTAAAATTCTTCAACTCCTAACTCTAAAGCATTGGAACTCAAGCCACTACATCTCCCCTTAAGAACTTAGAAGGAAAAGGATGGAATTGTGGAAGAGATGAAGAAGATGATTATGATGGTGGTGATTGGTGTGTTGAATGGAGGAGCCTTAGGGTCCTTTATATAGCATTTGGGAGTGAATCCTGTTTGATGTAGGTCTCTTCACTGATTGGCTCTTCAAAAGATAATGATAATCTCCATTTATCTTCAATATCCTTTTAAGCTGTCATCTTTTCCAATATCCCTAGACATAATATTTTTAAACTCAAATATCCTATAAACAATTCAAATAAAAAGTAATAGGATAAAAGAGATAAAATAATTAATAGGAAAATAGAAAAAGATAACATATTTATCATTATACTTTAATTGGATTCAAATGATATATGATATAATATAAGGAATTAGAGATAAGATATAATTAATATTTATCCTCTTGCTTTGAATCTTGACTTGTGATTGGATCCTCTTTTTTTTAATTTGAATTAAATTTCCCTTGGATATCACATATTCAATCTATGAGAAATATTGCCTGTATCTAAATATTTAATGATTACATTTGAATAGTCAAAGTGGATATATGATTTTAAATTTTGAAAGACCTCTTTTGTTTTGAATATTTCAAATATTATTATGCTATATTAATATATTAAAAGGAGGTAAATAATTTTCTCTAATTAGAGTATCTAATTAGATAATATTCATTTCCCTTTTAATAAATTAATATGCAATTTTCATTCATTAATCCTAGGTTGCTCCTTTTGTTGGCTATTAATTATTTCCTATTCTTCCTGAAAGTCATAAAAGATAAAAATATCTTCGTGCATACCAGTGTGATAATAAAATTAGTAAAAATACAAGAAAATGACATTTTTAGTTATTTAGTTCATATAGTAAACTAAGACACAAAATAACCATAATTATTATAATAATATCTATTAATCATGATAAATACCCTGAAATAGATAGAAAATAATACATGATAAAATAGAGATTCATCACACGCACAGTAATAGCAAGAACATAAAACCCTAAATCCAAACATACTTGAATTCCCAAGCTTATACCACTTGATTCTAGCTTGTTTAAGCTTGTCTAAACTATCCATAACATAAAACTCATATTCTAACCACATATGGACAGCACTTCCAATAGCAACCACAAGGAAAATATGACACAAAAATCCCTTAAAACTAAGAGCTAACTTACTAGAATTAAGCTCAAGATCAAGGGAGATGATTACCTTGATTGTTGCTTCACTTTGTGTGCTTCTTTCTTAGTTGAATGGAAATTTTGCAAGAGTTTTCCTAAGGCTGTTAAGGCATGCCGAACCAAGCTGAATAGGGGGTATTTATAGATGAGCTTGAGTTTAAATGAATGGCCAAGATTGATTTAGTTACTATTTGATCTAATGGTTTATATTCATTCTTCAACTTGGCTTGCCCTAGAAGACTCTCACTTGATGCCATGCATGACATCATTTAAGGTCATGTTTGGCTCGAAAAAGTAGAATATGTTGATAGGAAAAATTTCAGTCCAGTTTGGTACCTATCGGAGCAGTTTCACAAAAACTAAACTATTTTCTGTTCCTAATTTTTATAATATTCTAGGATATGTATTCTATCCTGAAAATCAATGTCTAGGTTTCTTATACTATTTATATTATTAGACTGAGTATTTATCTACCATCTATCCCTTGGGAAATGACCAAAATACCCTTGGTATCTTTTCTTGCACTATAATAATCCTAAGGGCATAATTGTCATTTTACCCCTCTTTATACTGGCTCAGGGCATATACTAGGTCTAACTAATCATATTTATACTATATGGGATGTTTCTAGCCTATCTAAAGTGACCAAAATGTCCTTCAACCATTACTGGTACAATATGGGCATCTAGGGGTATTTTCGTAATTTCACACTTTTCCTGGACGCTGACCCCTTCTATTGATAAACTAGTATGATGGGTTTTGGGCCCTCCTTGGTGTCGTCATGGGCCTATATAGGGGTTATCTGAGTTCATTTTATCCAGGCTTACTTACTACTAAGTTTCCTAATCGGATCACGGGTGTTCTCAAACTCCTGTCAAAATTCACTAATATGGGAATAACTTTTCATACATAACTTCTTCTGGGGTTCTGTCAGATTCATGACATATGATGTTATAGGGCACACCTTCCTGTAACTTTTTCTCTTATATCTGAGGTCTATGAGATCTGATAAAATTTCATATAACTTTCAGAATGTCAGATACATATCTACTACTAGGACCCTAATAAAATTTCTGTATCATGTGGCATAACTTCCTTTATCTACTGATAAAATGTGGGACTAAAATACTTCCAGGATGTTCTAAGCCTTTTCTGGCTGAACTTTTTCATAATTACATTTAGGTCCCTAACTTTTTGCTTAATATATTTAGGTCCCTAACTTTTTGCTTAATATATTTAGGTCCCTAAACTTTTGGAAATTATCACTTTTGGCCAACTTTTGTTTTTAGTTTAACTTTTGGCCTTTAATATAACATCCTTACTTTTATACGTCTTAGGTACCATTCAGTAGCATTTAGAACCACTTACAAGACCTTGGAAGTCCATTAGCCAAATCTGGAATTTTACTCTTTCTCGGGTTACTGTTCATATGGTATTCCAGATTACGCAACAAACTTCGAAAAATCATAATTAATTGTAGAAAACTCGAAATGAAGTGTTTCAAAAATCTAAATGAACATAACATCTTGAAGTATAAGGGAAAAATAATTTCTAGACCAAATGATTAGCCAATTGATACAGTTTATTCGTTGAAGTTTACTGTTCATTTGGTCAAAAACTCTAGAAACAGATTCTGGTCCCTTACTTTGGAAAATCATTTCTCTTGATATACAATCCAAATGAAACATTCTTCCTATGAACTTAAATATATGGATGTGTAATACATGCTCATAAAATTTCGTGAACTAATTCCTTCATTTGCTAGGTCAAACTGAAGCCACAACAAAACTGCTTTAGGACCTACGTTTTTACCATTTCAATTTCTGTTCTTTCATTTCCGATAATTGTTTCAGCATACATAAATCATCTCTTTTGCCTTTTCTGAATTCATACACATCATGGGGTTATACAATAGTTGTTTCATACAATCTCATCACATAAATAGATACTTTATATGGCTTTGACATACATGGAAAGTGCATAACATATGCTAACATCTTAAATACTTCACTTTTCTTCTTCCATGCTTTTGCTCTTCTCCATGCATACCTTTTCTTCATGCTTGACCTAAATTGGTTGGTTATGGGAGAGTGAGATTCTAGGGAATCTCAGTAGAAAACATTACCACTTAAATATGCAAGATGGATGCTAATGCATGATATGTAATTTCATTAATCTTTCTTTGATTAGTGACATGCCAACATGCTACAAACTTTTACATAAAGTGCATGGCCATGGAAACATGTTATTCATAATACATTCAACATCATTTATCATGTCACAACATCATTCAAATAACATATACATGTCAACACATAAGCATACCACATCAAGCACATAAAGAGGTAAGTTCACTACCTTGCACTTAAGCTTTCCTCTTGATCTTTAGCATTTGCTTTCTAGCTTTTCAACCGATAAACCTTTATGCCAATCACTTCCCAACATGTTCTTGGATGTTTCAAGGTCCTAAACACATTCATATTCATCACATAATTCATTAGGACTCATGAACTCCAACTATGTTCAAGATTAACTTTGTTACCATCTTTATTGTCATAACTTTCCCTAATATTCACTAATCCACTTGGCTCTTGAATCAATTGATGTCTTGACTTTACCCTACATAATTTCATCTTTTGAACTCATTTATGAGCTTAGAATCATGAAATTCTAGCTCCTTCATGGCCTGCTGTACAGAATTGAACATAAGCACACAATTCTTTCAAAAATTCTCATTTTGATTATAATGCTTCTCATACTTGTTTCTCCACTTTACCCCACACAATTTTTCATTTTAAAACCATTGGAACCATCAAAATCATGAAATTCCAATCACTGTTCATGCAAGTGAACAGTAACTGTAGGGAATCTCAAAGACTACAACCTTGAGATTTTAGTGTTTCCAAGGTTCAAAACCTTTTCAATCCTACACAAAATCATCATACAAACTCAATGGAAGCATTAAATTATTGAAATTCAATTTCCTTCCCTCATGAACAGTGCAGACTGAACAGTGCACACCATGGCAAAGTCAAGAATATCAACTTGATTCCACAACCAATCACTTAACTAGCTTGTTTAAGCTTCAATCATATAGTTCTAACTTTAATTTCTTCTTTCCCTTTTCCTTTAAGGTCTTTGGGCAGAACCTTCCCTTAGAGAAAACTCAACTTTTCTCCCATTAAAACCCTAAGTTCAAGCTCCCAAATCAAAGGAAAATAAGCTAGGAGAGATTACTTACCTTTAATCTCTAGCTTGCTTGAACTTTGGAACCTTGAATCTTCTTTGTCTTGGCTTGAGTTTCCATTTTGCAAGAGCTTCCCCAAGGGTACATGAGCTTACGGTTCTGAACCAGAATTGAGGGGTATTTATAGCCGAAATCTAAGAAAAATGAATGGCCAAGATTGATTTGGTTACTATTTGATCTAAAGGCCCACATTTAATCTTGGATTTAACTTTTTCATAAAATAATAATTATGACATCATGTGGGACAGCTCATGGGACACCTAAGAGGGTTAGGTGGCGTGCTGCCCATGCAAGGAACCTTCTAGAGAAATTTCAGTCCAATCCGGTACCGATCAGTGCAGTTTCACAACAACCGGACTGTGTTCTGTTCCTAATTTTTTTATAATATACCGGGATATGTATTATATCCTAGAAATTAATGTCTAGGCTTCTCACACCATTGACATACTTGTACCGGCCATAACTTAATTACAGATCCCTTGGGAAATGACCAAAATACCCTTAGTGTCCTTTCTTGCACTATATTGACCCTAAGGGCATAATTGTCATTTCACCCCTCTTTGTACTGCCTCAGGGCATATATTGGCTCAACTAATCATATTTATACCATGTACCACGTTTTTAGCCTGTCCCAGATGACCAAAATGCCCTTCATCCATCTCTGGTACAATATGGGCATCCGGGGGCATTTTCGTAATTTCGCACTTTTTCTGGCACTGGCCCCTTTTACTGATAGACTGGTACCCTGGGTTTTGGGCCTTCCTTAGCGTCATTATGGGCCTATATATGAGGTCATCTGATCTCATTCTATCCATGCTTACATACCGATAAGTTCCATTATTGGATCACGGGTGTTAATAAACTCCCGTCAAAATTCACTGATATGTGAATAACTTTTTATACAGAACTTCTTCTAGAGTTTTGTCAGATCCAGGACATCTGACAGTGTAGGGCACACTTTCCTATAATTTGCCCACTTATATCTAAAGTCCATGAAATCTGATAAAATTTCAGATAACTTTTAGACTATCAGATAAATATCTGCTGTCTGGAGCCCTAATAAAATTTCTGTATCATGTCAGATTATCCAGCATACCTTCCTCTATTTACTGATGGAATATGGAGCTAAAATACTTTTAGGCAGTTATAACCCTTTTCGGGCTGATCTTTCTATAATTACAATTTTGCCCTTGAACTTTTCTCTTAATTACATTTATGTCCCTAACTTTTTAGATATTTACATTTAGGTCCCTAAACTTTTAGAAATTACAACTTTTGGCCTAACTTTTGTTTCTACTTTAACTTTTGGCCTTTAAACTTTTTCAATTTTCGTTTAGGTCCCTTTCTTCCTTCAAGACTCATATAACCTTTATCATTCCTTCTTATCTTCGTCATAATCCTTTCTAAACCTCTTTCCACTATTAGTACTATACAGATAGGGAAAAATTAGGATATGACATTTAACCTCTTCTACTTTGCGTTTAGGTCCCTATATTTTCCTTATTCAATAATCCTTCTCTTGTCTTTCTCAATCTAACACAGTTTATTTCAAGAATCTCATGGCTATTACAATTAAACTATACAGTTACATCAGGTAAGAAAATTTGGGATATGACATTAGGACTGCATAATTGCTCCTGAATACAAAGTTCTAATATCAGAGCTCAAGTATTCCTTTCCTTAATAGGCATAGCTCTAACACTCGGAGCTCGCACAACTCTATCATGTGCAGCTTACACTGCTCTAACACTCGGAGCTCGCACAACTCTATCACGTGGAGATTGTACTGCTATAACATTTGGAGCTTTAGCATATTTTATGAACATAACATAGTGCCTGGTATTTTATGCAAGGAGTAAAAACTCTTACTTGCTATTTCATCTGTAGCATAATATTCAAACATCTTATCCCTATAAAAAGGGAGCCTCTCTATCTGTCTACAGAGCCACCTATAAAATCATCTTCTTGTTCATAAAATTAAAGGGAGAGAACTTATACCAGTTGATGCTTTATTACATGCTTAGTATATTGTTAAACTCTTTCCCTATACTTTGTTCTTAGCCAATCTTTTGCTAGGTAAAGTCAACTCTTCTTGCCTTACCTTAGTTGTATTATCCTTTTTCTTAATGGAGAACATATTCTTATGTCAAAGCAACACCAACTCCATTTAACTACATCCCCTTTTTACACGGATAGTGTATCTTGCTCTATTTGGAGTAACATAAACTCTAATTTGGAGGATGAATTCCCAATTCGTAAAAAAAAATTGGTGGCTAGAACTTTCATACATCATATCCCTTAATTAAGAGCCTCTCAATCTAATCCCAAAACTGAGTGCCTATTAACATTATCCAGAATATATTTGACTCTCATCATACTATTTCCCATAACTATATGTGTCATTATCTATCTCTTATAATCTCTTTCTATTAATCCTCGAGAAATTACTGAGGATATTTATCTTTAGCTTACTATCTCCAAGATCCTATTTATTAACTCAAGAATATGAGATATCTATTATGTCAGGCCATCTTATCTTAATTAGGCTATATTCATTCTAAACTTTAGGGATTAACTAGCTAACTTTCTCATTTACCACTTTTTTTATTACTTTATCATTACAAAGTTAAATTATCTAATTGTAATTGTATGGTATAGGAGCAATATAACTTTCTCATCATATATACTCTATCCTAAATGTAATGTGAAAGGGGAACATTCATTCATCATAACATACTCTAATATGCATGATGTGCAAGGAGATAAAATCATTTAAGCATACTCTAATATGAGTGTCATCATATGACAATTACAAGGAGATACAACTATTCATCATAACCTATGGTAACATAAACCATATCATCACATAATTTGCTCAACCATCCATTATACGTACACTACAATTAAACAATTAACTAGGTAAACTTTAAAGAATTATTTCTTCTGTCATATTATCTACTAGATCATGGTCATTTATTTAGGAACCTAAGATAATTATCCTTTAACTTAGGCTACCACTTTACCCTCTTACCAGGGTATAGACTCAAGCCTTAACTACTTTATCTAAGTTTAAAGCACTACTCTTTCAGAGATAGGGGAGTCTCTTAATCTATGCCTACTTTTCCCTTTACTACTACTAGTCACACTTAATTTCATTCCATCATAACATCTCCTATCGCCTATAATACTTGTATCCTATCCTAAAGGACTTCTATGTCCTTGGCCTCACTATAATCTATAACTGAGTCAGCTACTTCCTTTTAGCTGAGGAAGGGTATGGCTTACATCTCTATGCCATTCATACTTTTAAATTTTCCCTATTCTCAAGGATCACTATCAGGCGAGAAGTTATCTCTTACTTTCTATTAATCTGAACTCTTCTTTAAAATTAACTAACTAAGGTTTAAACTTTATCTCAATTAACTGCTACTAAAATAAAATATCCTACTCTTAACCTCTCAGAGTACGTATTTGGAAGCATATTAGATTAGTGGAACATTACTTTGGCCCAAAAATTAATTGAGAAATCACTTTTATCTCGTATTAAACTTCAGTGTTCAATTTCCCTAGAACATTCATCTCTAGTCCATAATTTTAGTTAGACTATGAACAAATAACCCATCACTAACCTCAATCTTAATTGGGCCTTAGCTAATTCGTTGCGTACTCTGTGTCCTAATCAGAGCAAGTTTATCTTGCACCAAAACCTCTATCATATGCTATAACTTTTTTCTGTACCAATGCATCACTTTTTGCTCTGACACCAAAATAAAACATCCTACTTTTAACCTTTTAGAGTATATATTTGAATGTGTATTTGATTAGTGGATTCATTATTTTGGGCAAAAATTAAAATTTTAAAACTTACTTCTCGGGGCACTGTTTATTTTGTAAATTCCACATTGATAGTTCAATTTTGGAAACTCATAACTAATTCTACAAAAATTGTATAGAGGTGATCCAAATTTAAAATTGAAGCTTTTTCATATCTATTTAAGGAGAAAATATAAATATGGACATTTACCATGCCAATAAAGACAGTTAAATCGTTATTTTTTATTATTCATATAGTAAATTCTAGAAATTATAGATTCTGTCTCTTATATTTGGAAATTCATTCATCCTGGTATACACATCCAATTGAGACATTGTATCTATGAATTTAAAGATTTGGTTGTTTACTACATGCTCATAAAATTTTGTGAATTAATTCCTTTATTTTAAGGTCAAACTTGAGTCAAAGTAAGACTACTCTAATATCTATATTTTTATCATTTCATCTTCTTTCTTAAATTTCCATAAATTAATCTAGAATTTCTAAACCATCAAATATGCTTCCCATATCTTCATATACATCATGTACATATGCCATAATAATTTCATATATTTTTATCACATAAATAGACACTTTATATAATTAGGAAATACCATAAATCATAAGCTAGAGTGTTAAATTGTTCACTTTTTTCTTCCATTATTTAGCTTTTCACCATGCATACATTTTCCATCATGTTTGACCTAAATTGGTTGGTTATGGGAGAGTGAGATTATGGGGAATCTCAGTAGTAAACATTACCACTTAAATATGCAAGATGGATGCTAATACATGATATGTAATTTCCTTAAACTTTTTTTAATTAGTGAAATGTCATCATGCTATAAACTTTGTATAAAAATGCATGGACATGGGAAACATGTTATTCATAACGTATTCAACATCATTTATAATGACACAACATCATTTAATCATTATATACATGTGATAAGACATATTTTGTATATGGTTTATGTGACGCTTTTAAGAGTTTTATAACAACTTTACCATCCATTTTGTGCCTTAAATTGTACTTTTATGGTAATACATGATTGTGCCTGGCCATATGCTAACTAAAGGGTAAAATGGTAAATTAACTCTTCTAAACTACATATATTCTATTATTTACTAATTTGAACTTTTACAGTGAGCCTTTATGTTGGTCTACAAGTATTTTAGAAGAGAGCGAGGACCAGGAAAGAAATCACAAGTCAATAAAGTGGAATCACGCTCCCCGTATCTTTTAGTCATGACCAAAGAGTCAACTGGTCGTGACCTTGATTCGTTTAGAAGTCTCTCTGTTGTTACAGGCCATGACCAAAACATGGATTTGGTCGCGACTAAAATACGAAATCGCTAAAACTGCGTGTTTTGAATTAGGTCATGCAGAAATAAAAGGAGATGGAGGCTGCCATCAATGGGGAGGCTGATTTTTGACATAATTAGGCTAAGAAGCAGTACTCTAGCTCCATCTTATCACTTTCTCCACATCTTCCATCGTTCTACACCTCTCCACAGATTTTTCCACCTCTCTACACCATCAATCTACCATCTTCTTATTGTTTCTTCATGGCATCTCATCTGAACAACGATTGTAGTCCAGCAGGAGTCATGAGGGGCTAAACCTTTAGTCTCTTGGTGATAGATATGATATCTTGAGCTCATGGATTTAAACAGGGAGCTTTTACTGTTCTAATTTGTATCTTCTCATGTTATGATTGCTGCTAGTTCTAGGGTTTTCATGTTATGAGCAAGTTTTGAATATCGCTTGATCATTCTCATATTAGACTTTATAATTGAATTTGGATTTGAAGTTTGCTTTTTAATAGAATATTTCAGTTTTGATTTTAAGAGAGTGGGTTATTATTAGCAATTATTGTTAATTAATTCATTGCTCGAAATCTAGGGTTTTCGATCGACGACCATTCGAGGGCATTTTCATCATGTAATTCAACTTACACTCTAAGTGGTTTCTGACAGTTTGCTAATAGTTCTTAAACTAGCTTTAATCAAAGGGGTTTAAGAAAAATTAGGGTTTTGGACTCAATCGATCGATTGAGGTTTTTCTTTGAGACTTAGTGACTTCTAAACTCTAACTTTTAATGTGAGAGCAAGGATATATACGTTTTCATCATCAAGAGTATTTCATAACATATTTCTCAACAAACTAACTCATTTTCATCTTAGTCAAAAATCCAAAAAGAATTACTTTTCTGCAGCCTACTTTTATTGCATCAATAACTAAAACCCCAAAAATCATTTTATCCCCACTCAGGTTTTTCATTGATTTTGACATCCAATCTGCTAGGTTTCCAAATAAAAGGCTTCTCGAGAAGAATGATAGGGTTATGCCTTATACTATATTATATTGGGTGTAATTAACTTTATTTTGATGGATTAGACCATGACAATCTGCCCTCATCAACATGTTAACACATAAGCATACCACATCAAGCAAATAAAGAGGTAAGTCCACTAGCTTGAACTCAAGCTTTTTTCCTTATTCTTAAACTTGTTCCCTAACTTTTCAACCATGAAGCCTTTTGGTCAACCACTTCCCAACATCTTCTTGGATGTCTCAAGGTCCTAAACACATTCATATCATCACATAATTCATTAGGACCATGATCGTATACCAAATGGAAGATTAGCTCTCCTTATCTTAACTAATTTCTCTTAATTTTGGTTAATTATCTTGCCCTTTGAATTAATTAGTGCCTTGACCATTTCTCATATAATTTTACCCAAGGAATCCTAATAAAAGTTAGAATTGACAAATTCCAACTCCTTCCTTGAGACATGGATAGAACATAAACGTGGCATAAGGTTTTCTCTGAAAATTCCTATTTGGTTTCCAACACTCCAATACTTACGTCTCTACTATATCCCATAAAAATTTTCATTTTAAATCCATTGGAAGAATCAAAATCATAAAATTCTCATAGATTAATAGTGATTTGTATAGTGGCAACAATGAACTCAAAACCCTAATTCCATGCATATTTAAATTTTTAAGCCATTACTACTTGATTCCAGCTTATTTAAGCTTATATAAACTTTCCATGACTTAAAATTCATATTTCTCCTCTAATTTTAGACCATTTCTAGCAACCAAGATGGAGAGAAAAATGGTGTTTCAACCATCCAAATCCAAGAGAAATCTTCCTATAACATAATCTAAAGATAAGAGAAAGAAATTTCCTTAGTTGCTTCATCAATTAGCTCTTGGATTTGCCTTGTTCTTACTTGAGATTTCATTCTGCAAGAGGTTCCCCAAGCTTTATAATACCTTGCATATTGCTGCTGAAAAGGGGTATTTATAGACTTTTGGCTTGGTAAATCAAGGGCTAGGATTACTTTGTGTACTATTTGATCTAATGGCTAAAATTGCACCTTTCAAAAGGTAAGCAGTTGTTTGGGAAATCCAGTACTAGCCTGATCAAATTTCACAAAAACTAGACTATTTAATAACTCTAATTTTTTTGAGATTCCATAATATGTTTTCTAACCTTAAATCCAGTATTCGGATTTTTCCTACTATTGATATTATTAGACTAGACATTTATCTGCTTATTGTCATTTTAAAAATGACTAAAATGCCATTGTTTCACTATTTTATATTATATTAACTCTAAGGGCATAATTATCATTTCATACCTCTTTACATCTTATCAGGGCATATACTGACTCTAATTAATCATTCTTATACCTGCCTTGGCATTTTGACCTTGTCCAAATTACCATAATGCCTCCATTCCTATATTGTTTAGTATTACAACACAGGAGTATTTTTGTAATTTAGTATTTGTAAGGTTTCTCTGGACACTGGCCCATACTAATGTTCAAGTGTACTACTAGGCGTATGAGATGCCAGCTTTGGCTTTTACATAGGTCTAATACCTTTATGACTCAATTTCCAATAAAACTCACCTGGAAGTATTTATCAGGTATATTGTTCTACTATAAATTCCATTAAAATTTCTACAGAACTTCTTTTTGAACTCTGTCATTTTTATAAATTTCTATATTAATTATGAGAATTTACTGCCAAATTTTATCTGATTAGGAAATCTGAAAGGTCATCTAATAATCTCCAGACTTTATAAATTAATTTCAATTTTTTGGGGCCTTAAATCAAAATTCTAAAAAATATACCTGACCTAATTATCATTCTCTATTTACTAGTCAAATTTGGGGCTATAGCATTTTCAGGCAGTTCTGGGCCTTTTCTGGCACAACTTTATATAATTACTATTTTGCCCATGAACTTTTAAAAATTGTATTTTAGTCCCTAAACTTTTCATAATTATACTTAATGACCCAAAACTTATGTCTTCTTCCATTTTGCACCATGGACTTTTAAACTTTTCAGTTGAGTCATCTCTTTCTTCAAAACTCGTCTAACCTTTATCATTTTTTCATATCATCGTCACAATCCCTTCCAAAACTCTTTCCTCTCACTACTACAAAATATGCTTTCTAGAGCCCAATTTTTAAACCGTTCCTTGTAGAGACAGTTTAAAACAATGAGTAATGGCATTTTTGTAAATAAGATGAAATATTTACACTGGATTTGCACATACCTGGTGTTAAATATACTTTCTATTTTGACTCTTCAATTTCCTGTCTATGCTTTCCCACTTCTTTTCTCTGTACCTTCTTAGACCATTCATTTCACTTCTTTCGTTCACAACATTTATACTCATTATGATAAAAGGTCAATTGCATTCTTTGATATTATTTTCTGAAATTGTTCTTATTCTTCAACCATATGTATATCATTCCTATGATCAGTACATTTCGTCACATCAATTTTTTGTTTTGTTTTCTTTTCTTTTATCTAAACCCTCAAATGGCTTCTTCCCCATGAATACTAATAAGAAACATTTTGTATATAGTTTTTGCGATACTTTTAAGAGTTTTATAACAACTTTACCAACCATTTTGTGCCTTAAATTGTACTTTTGTGGTAATAGATGATTATACATGGCAATGTGCTAATTAAAAAAATCTCGTGATTACTTGTTCATAGCGCAACATAACCGTAACATATACTATTTTGTGAATGTTTTAGTTTTGAAACATTAATTGCCCTTCAATTAAATCTGAATATTGATTCTTGAATGTTTGGGTATGGTGAACAATATGGCTCTAGATTGCAAGTGTTGTAATTTTTTAAATACGTCCTACGTGTCGTGCCTTCCTCTATATACTCTTAATGTACCTTCTCTTCTCATCTCACTCCCCTCGAATGTTAAAAGAGGTTTCTATGTGTAATTTTGTAATTAATATAAGATTAACTCTAAAATTCAATTCGGTAGAGCAAAACGCATAGCATCCTATATATCTGATTTTAAGAGCTACATTTTAAAAAATATAGAACACAGAAAGGCCGAAGGGGAATCCATAAAAAGTTTGCAGATAAGAAACTACCGAAATAGAGACAGAGAGGACGCATTCTTGAGAAAGCCCTGGAGGGACAGGAGATGCTAGCATGTCGTTCATGGTTAGAATGATGTTCGTGTGGATACCAGTAGAGGAAGCTGACCTGAGTCGTTGACTTCTTGCGATCGGAAAGGGAGCACGAGCCGCGGAGAGAAGCTGTGAATGTTGTGACTAGAAGCTGTGGAAGTCGCTGAGGAACACTGAGGGTAATTCTTCTTCTTACTTGACTTAAACATATACGGTAGATCCTGGCAAGGAATGGGAAAAAATTTAAGTTAATTTCCGCTGCATGTCTTCCAGTTCCTTAAATATTAGTCAATGGATCATTCGCCAAAAACCTACTTAGCTCAATGTGCCATGTAGGGGTATATGGCAGTATCTAACTTACTATCATCTCATGCCAATCTTCTAGAGTGTAAACTTGATTCAAGTTAATGCCTTCTATTGTATATCTGTTTATCATCCCTGTTACGGCATTGAGGCCTGCAAATAAACTGACTGTTCTTGATCTCTACTTCTGTCCATCCCTTGACCTACATTAAGTAATTCACTCTCAATAGCTTTCTTGAGACTAATATAGTCAATATTATCTATCTTCAGCAAAGAAGGTTGGGGTTGACTAGGACTAAGAACATCACACTAATCTTTCTCTATAAAGTTACATATTTCCAGACTTTGAGAATGGGAAGGAATTATCATAGACTCTGTTTGGATCTCTGGATTAAGGGAATGTTGTATATTACTCATAGCAAGTCTATCCTCAAACTCTGGTGGAGAAGGAAAAATGTCTGGTCTACCTATAACCCAATACCAATAATCAACTTCCTCAATTGTAATTTGTCCTCTCATTAGAGAAATAGAGCTTACATCAGGGTTAGAGGGCACTCCAGCAAACTTATATTGTATATAATTACTAGACTCATCATCATCTGGTGTAACATTATCTAGTGCATGCACAACATTAGGTTGAATCTCTACATAACCTTTATACTACAGGTTTGAGTCTACAGAAACGTCTTTGGGATATTCTACTATAGACCTCCCTGACTGATCCCCTATACTACCATCTAAGCTCTCTTCACAGTCTGAAGGAGGATCAAAGTCTGGATGTACATCATCTTCATATATCACTACTGGCCTAGGGTCTACCTTATTAACTGAAGGCTCTGACTTAACTTTATGAAATCCCATATCTACTCCTCAATATTTGCTTAAATAAGCAATGCAAATTATCCCAGCACATCCCCTAACTTAACAATGTACTTTCTATTTAGAGTTAGGGTCCAGGAACTATCTTATACTATGCCAAAAACTTATGCTCTAATACCAAAATAACACATCCTTACTTTGTACGTCTTAGGGACCATTAAGTAGCATTTAGAACCACTTACAAGACCTTAGAAGTCCATTAGCTAAATCTGAAATTTTTACTCTTCTTGAGTTACTGTTCATATGGTATTCCAGATTTGGTGATGAACTTCAACAAATCATAATTAATTCTAGAAAATTGAAATGAAGTGGTTCAAAAGGCCACATGTAGATAACATCTTGATATTTAAGGGAAAAATAATTTCTAGACCAAATGCTTAGTCAATTAATACAGTTTATTTGTCAAAGATTATTGTCCATTTGGTCAAAAATTCTAAAAATAGATTCTGGTCTCTTACTTTGGAAAATTTGTTCTCTTGGTACAGACATCAAAATAAGGTGTTCTTGGTGTCAAATTAAAGTTTGACTTGTTAACTAAATTTCTATATAATTTTATACATTTATTCCATCATTTACTATTTTTCATTACATCATGACGATGACTACTTATATTGGTCATATAGCAACATTACATATCACAATTCTTCACATAACATTTATACTATCCAATCCTTAGCTTTTCTTCATGATTCATCATCCTCTTTCATCATTCATAAACCTGCTAGGATTGGGATTAAATGGAGGGGGTGAGATTTCTGAGGAAACCTCAGTAGCAAATAGTACTAAACAATGCATACATTAATGTAATACTTGTGCTTGCTTGTGAAAGTGTTAACATTGTGTAATGTGCATGCTTCCATGTTACATATGAAATATAATTGGCCAAAGTAATCATAGAGACAGAGCTTCAATCATAAACACATATGCCAAACAATTCAATACATATAAGTTTAGGATAAGTTTACTACCTCACTTGCTTGATTTCTTTCACTTTATCTTGCTTATTTCTTCTCACTTCTCTTGGATGTGTTGCTGCCTCTTTGGAGTCCACAATCAAATCCTAACATCACATAGTCATTCATCTATTACAATCTAACTTTCTCTTGAACATTTAGCTCATTTAACTACATTCACTTTCCTTAATCTTAACTAATGGACTTGGCCTTTGAACCAATTGATGTCTTGACTTTAACCTACACATTTCCACCTTTTGAATCCATTTATCAGCTTAGAATAATGAAATTTTAGCTCCTATGCATTGTTCTGGACATATTTGAAAAACATGCATAATTCTTCCAAAAATTCTTATATTGAAATGCTTCCCATACTTGTTTCTCTACTTTATCCCACACAACTTTTCATTTTAAAACTATTGGAATCATCAAAATCATGAAATTCCAATCATTTTCCATGTGAGAAAATAGTAATAGAGAAGAACTTCAAAAACTACAACTTGGAATTCTATTGCTTCCAAGGTTTAAAAACTATCCAATCCTACACAAAATCATCATATGAATTCAATGGAAGCATTAGATCATTGAAATTCCATATCCTTCTATCATGAACATTTCAAACCAAAATGGTTCAACTATGGCAAAGTCAAGAATATCAACTTGATTCAATAATCAATCACCTAACTACCTTGTTTAAGCTTCAATCACATATCTCTAACCTTAATTTCTTCTTTTTCCTTTCATCGAAGGTTTTTGGACAGCACATATACCTTAGAGAAAACTCAAATTTCTTCCATGAAAACCCTAAGTTCAAGCTCCCAAATCAAATGTAAACAAGCTAGGATAGATTGCTTACCTTTAATCTCTAGCTTGCTTGAACTTTGGTACCTTGAACCTTCTTTGTCTTGGCTTGAGTTTTCATTTTGCAAGAGGTTCCCCAAGCTTTCTCATGCCACAGTTTTGAACAGAAATAGTGGGGGTATTTATAGAAAAAACTCATGGAAAATGAATGGCAAATATCACTTTGTGCACTATTTGATCTAATGGGTCATAATTGCTCTTACATCAAGCTTACCCACCAAGCCAACTTGAGATAAGATCACATCACAAAAATCTTCTCCTCCCCCTGTCTTTGATGCCATGTGTGAGGTCTTATGGGTCCCACCATGTGCAAACCCTAATTCTAACTTTATTCCTTTTTCTTTTCTTTTTTAAAAATTCAAAAATTATTTATTATTAGACTTGGGCTCCAAGACAACTTTTGGGACTTATTGGGATGCCCTAGGATGAAATGTTGGACTGCCCTAGTCCTTCCTTGGGTCTGATAGCTAATTGGCACAAATCCCAAGGCACTTCCCTTATACCGATATCCTTAAAATATCTTAATTTTGAAATAAATGCTAGATACCTTTTTTAATAATTCTAACATTTTTATAAATTCATTATAATATAAAATAACTCCTCTGTAAAGCCTCCTAATTTTTTGAGACCCAGAAGTTCTGATAAAAACTCTCTATATTTCTTTAAGACCCTTTATCGGTGTTCGATTTCACTTTAATTTCTCAAATGGCATTATCATCTTTTCACACATAATCAGAATATTCCCTAACCTTGGTAAACTATTTTGGAAATTCTCCTTGACCATCTAACTTTAGTCAAATGATCAAAATGCCCTTCGTCTGACTCTAACTCAATGACATAACACAGTGGCATACTTAGTGGCATTTTCATAATTTTATATTATTTTTGAGTCTTTATTAGCTCTGACCCACATACTTATATGAAAACATTACTAGGCCTATAAGATGCAATTTTGGGCCCTCTATATGGTCCACTACCTTTATGGGCTCTACTCCTGAGAAAATCCCCCGAAACATATTTATCGGGTGTTTTAATCCACTATAAATTCTACAATAAATTCTATAGAACTCCTTTTTGAGTTCAATTAGTTTTATAAATTCTTATATTAATTATATGAAGTTACTACCAAATTTTATTTGATTATGAGATCTAAAGGATACTGCATTAATTTCCCTTTCTTCATAAATTAATATAAAATTTTTGGGATCTCACATGAAAATTTTGTGTTACGTCAAACTGATCAGGATAATTTTCTCTATTTTCTAGAAAAAATTGGGGCTAATATGATTCTGGACATTTTTGGGCCTTTTTCGGCTCAACTTTCAATAATTACCATTTTGCCCTAAAGAACTTCTAAACTTTTTATTTAGTCCCTCATCTTTATACCTTTGTCTAATCATTATTTTTCCTTTTTATTCATCATCATAATCCTTTCCAAACCTCTTTCCACTATCAATATTATACAGATAGGAAAAAAGTAGGATGTGACATTTCTACCCCTTAAAATAAATTTCGCGTTCGAAATTTGCTTAGTCCCTTAGTCAACCATCTTGGATAAATATTCTTTTCTGCTTTATGACTAAGGATTGGGGTATCTATTTCTTATCTTCTATCTTGACATCTTAGCAGAGTACTTTCCATATCCACAGATCTTTATATCTTTGACGTGATTATTCTTCTGTTCTGATCAATTCAATCAGAGTTAAACTTTACTTCATTGTATTACTTGCTTACTGCTATGCATCTATCTACATATGGACTTCTTATCACTAGAATTGTGAGTAGTGTCCATTTCTTTTATATAAAACTCTCTCAAACACTACTGTATTCTAGAGTTTTCATCAACTACTCTTCATACTTCTAACACATATCTCTTATTATTTCTCTGAGTATCTAGCGGAATTTTCTTAACATCTGCAAAGCTTTATATTTCATTTTCATATCATCGTACTTATTTTTTCTTATCATCTTTAATAACTCATCATAATACAGAGATAGGACTTATGTCATTATTCTTTCTTTCTTTACTTTACTACTGGGCAGAAGCACATAGGAACACATACTCTAACATGCATAATGCCTGGCCAATATATTGCAAGACTACATACCTGCCCATGAATGCAAAGCTCTAACATCAAAGCTCAAGCATTCCTTTCTTTAATATGCATGGCTCTAACACTCGAAGCTTGCACAGCTCTAACACTAAGAGCTTAGACTGCTCTAACATTCAGAGCTTTAGCATATTTTACAAACATAACATAATGCTTGGCATTTCATGCAAGGAGTGAAAGCTCTCACTTGCTCCTTCATCTGTAACTTATTATTCATAATATAATGCCTGACATTTTAAAATATGATCATGTGAAAATGCTTTAAGTTTTTCCATAGTACTGAGTTTTTGATCTTTACAATGACCTAATTGAATTACTTTCTTTTGAAATTGATCTTTAAAATCTTAAGTTACAAATTTATAAGATCAATTGGAAGAAAGAAAAGATAAGTTATTTCAAATTGAAATCATTGTAATCTTAATTTGATAAATGTTTTGAAGGTGATTTGATTGTTTAAAATATTTTGATGATGATTCATTTCTTATAATGTTTGATTGATATGTTTGAACTGCTATGGATTGATTAGACTTGAAATTATGAAGATTAGATTAGTCATGAATGATTCAAAACCTTATTCATTATGCTCTTATCAATAACCTATTCAATCATATTATTTATTGAAGAGATATTTGATAAGATACTTCTATTAAGCTTAAAATAAATTATCTTAAAATATTCGATTGATCTATAAATAAATTTGCAGAGCTTATGAATCACTTGGATTTGATTGAATGAATAATTTTCATGGATTTATATAGCCTGATCTTATGTACTAAATGATTATATGCTCATGACTTATTCTAATATGCTAAATAAATTCAATCGAGCTTATGATCTTGTGATTTATTCTGATGTGGTAAAAGATGATTTTATGTTTTTATCTAAATTAATAAATGATATTTTGAATATGTGTTTCCAATTATGTTACAATGTTATAAAAGATCAAATATTTTTTGAAAGTCTATTTGAAAAGGGCTAAAAGAATGTTCTTCAGTATTTATCTATAAGGTCTTCAAGGAGTCCATTAATCGAAGAACATTTCAATAAATGATGCATTCTGAAATATATCCATAGTTATGAAAGCATATGCTTTGAAAGAATACTTTTTGAAAAGTTATTCAATAAGGACATTTATCAAAGCACTATTCAATACATCATGAACTATCTGTGTGCAACTCGTTGAAGATTTATCGAAGTCCTTTTAAATATGACTGATTTTTGAAGAATTGCTCGATAAGATTTAAATTATTCCAAATACAATTTTTCAGCATTTATTGAAGATCTTTTCGATAAAAGTATTCTTTGATAAGTCGAGCCATTTTGCAAAAAGTGTTTAAAATCAAACTTTATCATATTTTGAACTTTTATTATAAATTATTTAGAAACAATTGTTAAGAGATCAACGAAAGAGAAAAAAGTAATAGATGTCCATGTTAGCAATAACTGCTATATTTATTAACGGCTATCTCAATGGATACTTAAAATCTTACTTTTGTACATCTTATGGACTATTCAGTAGCATTTAGAACTACTTAAATATCCATTAAAATTTAATTACAAAATTTAGAATTTTCAAGCTTCACAATTAATGTTCTTATGGTAATTCCAGATTAAGCGACAAATTTCATAAAATCATAATTAGTTCTAGAAAAATTGAAATGAAGTAGTTCAAAAGGATACTTGAATCTAACATAATGAAATTTAATAGAAAAATAATTTTCAAACCAAATGTTTAGCCAATCAATATAGTTTAATAATTAAAATCACTGTTCATTTGGTAAAAAATTATGGAAAGTAAATTCTAGTCCCTAAATTTAAAAATTCTGTTCTCTTTGTATTGACATTAGAATAATCTATTATTGGTGTAAAAATGAATCTTGACATGTTAAATAAGTGTTGGTAAAATTTTATACATTGATTCCAATGTTTACTATTTTTAATTACATCTCAAATATCACTACCTACTCACAAGTTACTGTTCATAATGATAAAGTCCAACTACTAACTTTACATTCTCATACATATAAATCATGCAATTAATCTCTATCTCTTATTCATGGATCTTCATCTTATTCTTCATGTAAAATTCCTTTTGTGATTGGGATATGGAGGGGTGAGATTTCTAGGGAAATCTCAGTAGCAAACGAGACTAAACAATGTATGCGTCAATGTAAATGCTTTTGCTTGCTTGTGATTGTGTCAACATTATGTAATATGTATGCTTACATATAACATGTAAAATATAATTGGCCAATGTAATCATAGAAATAGAGTTTCAATTATATACACAATTCAACAAAGCCATAGCATAACTAAGCATAACATCCAACACATACAAGTTTAGGATAGTTCACTACCTTATTGCTTTACTTTATTTTATTATTTTTCTTGTACTCTTCCCTTGCTAAGTTGCTGACTTCTTGAGTCCACAAAACAAAGCCTAAACATTATATATCCATCCATTCATCATGATCCAATTTAACTATCACATAGGACATTGAACCTAATCAATTAACCCATAACTCTCTTAATTTATGGTTAATTGTCTTATCCTTTGAATTTATTTGTGCCTTAACTTTATCCTACACAATTTCATCTTTTAAATCCATTTATGAGTTTAGAATTATAAAATTCTGGCTCCTACACCAATTTTGTACAGAACTGAACAGCACCCTCAAGGATTTTCAAAAAAATTTATTTTGATTCCAATTCTTCCAATACTTGTTTCTCTACTTAATCCCACACAATTTTTCATTTTAAATACATTACAAGCATCAAAATTATAAAATTCAAATTACTATTCATGCATATGAACAGTAATAGAGAGGGTTCTTAAATTTTTGTTTTCAAATTTGAATACTTCCAAAGTTCCAATCTTATTCAACCCTACAAAAAATCATCATTTGAATTTAATGGAAGCATTAGATCATTGTAATTCATTCTCGTTGGTCCTGTACATTCGGTGAAAGAATGGTCCTCATGATAAGCAAAGTCAAAATTACAAATTAATTCCATAAGAAATCATCCAAACTAGCTTATCTTAGTGCTAATTAGATGATTCTAGCTTAATATTCCTTTTCTTCCCTTATTCTTGATTTTTAGCCAGCAAGGTAGGTCAAGGGAATTTTCAACCTCTAAAATTTAGGTTTCAATGTTCCAAAACATATATATATGTATATATATATAAGCCAGGAAGATTGCTTACCTTATACCTTAACTTGCTTGATCACTAAGTGCCTTGAATTGCCTTTGCTTTGGCCAAGTTTTCAAATGACAAGATGTTCCTCAAGGTTCCATTATTCATCATGGTTTTGCACCAAAGGGAAGGGTATTTATAGCCAAAACTTTGGCATTTTAGGTCCATAATAAGCCCATTTTTCCAAATTATTACAATGGCTAAATATTGAATTTGATTGGCTAGTTTTTGGATTAATTACCTTAATCACAATTAGGTTAATTCTTATATTATTTTAATATAATTGATCACATTGGATAGTCCTTTCTTCCTTACCTTTATTCCATGTGGAGGGTGTGTGGGGTCTATAAAGACACCTCACAATGCCAACTATGCCATTTGCACCTTCCATGAAATTTCTTTTCGTTTTTTCCTTTTATTAATTTAGAAAATAGTGTAAAAATTCAATTTGTCTTCTAAAACTTTTCTTAGCATTTTTGGCCCTTACTTGAAGACAGTAAGTCAAACAAATGGGACTTTCATATTATGGCCAAAGCATCTTGTTTCATATCACAATGTGTCATCCTTGAGCGAATTTCCCATACCTCTCAATTTGAGTGCCATGAAACATGTGATCCTATTGGCATATGACAAAATGTTCCATGTTGATGCGTTGCTTAAGGTTCAGTTGTGAGTGATGTGGGGCACTCGCCTTTGTTGACCATGCAGATGTGAAATCTGTTATCACTCCTAAGGATGAATTGACCTCAGGGTGCATCCAAGTATTTTTTTATATAAGTCTAATTTAATTGTAAATATATGTAACAACAAAATTCATGCAGTAGAGTGTTTGCATTAACTAACGTCGTGTTTGCATTAATTGTAGGTACATGTAAGCTGAGTTGATTTCTGAGGCCAAACAAGGTCAGTTCGAATTCCTATGCCCATTTTAGATTTATGCAAAAAGGACCTCCCAATCTTTAAAACGTTAGTACATTTCAAGGAGGTTTAGTGAAACCGATATTGATTGTTTCTTTACACTATATATGCTAGAGTAAGAATAGTAATATTTCATTTTATTTCATACTAGTTTTGTATTTGCTTAACGCTAATAATCATTATTGTTTAATTAATTTCTATAGCAATCATTGGCAACTGATCATACTATGTATGAACAGATATAAAGTTTTCTCCTTATGCTCCCTCCATTACAAGCCATGAGTTGATGCCAAGAAGATTATGAACAGTGAGTTTTCTTCTATACATAACAGAGTTTTCTTCTATACATAACAATGGCCTTTGTAATAAATGGGTTACTAAGTTCATAACTTTGGTCATAGGGCTATGAGGACGTTTACAATTGTAAGGGGTCTTAAGCATGCCAACTTCTTAAGGGACCCTAAATGGATCACATGAAGGTAATACAAAGTGTTAACTCTTATGCTCCACGGTTTTTTTCTGATGATAAATAATTTTATTTATGTTAATATTACAGAGTAAAAGGCAACCCAAAGAAAATAACTTGTGCAGCTTATGCATGGTTAGACACATTATCAATATCATCTTGTCATATTGGACTGACCTAACTGAGGAAGTAAATTGTGTTTATAATGATTTCATATTTCTTGTCAATTTAAAATATATTAGTATGCCTTAATTTCTTTTATTTATATTTGATATTTCATATGTTTGATCAATCTAACCCATTTTATGAATAAGATATTGAGGACTGGTCAATCTTTATGCTGAGTTTTTTGTTCAATTCATTCCTTTTCAATAGTATTTGTCATTAACTGAATACATTCTTTTATTTTTCTAATTCAAATTGTTTCATTTTTTTATTGAATTTTGTTAAATGAATAAGATAATGAGCAATTGAAGATTTGTCTCTGCCATCTTGAACTATATCTCTACTGCATCTCTTTGAGTCATATATTTGGCCAATTTATTCATGAAGCTTCAGGGGATGGGGTTAATGAAACATTGAAGGGGTCATTTTTTAAAAATACATTTAAATAGGACAAAGAATACGGGGCAGGTGTAGAAACAATATATAAATATTACAACATCTACACCAGTTGTCTTTATAGTGAGGTGTAGAAAATTGATTAATTTACACTTGGTGTAAACACAACCGGTGTAAAAAATTCATTTATCTACACCTAATGTTCCCATAACCCATGTAGATATTAGTAAATTCTACTACTGATTTCAAAGGGACCAGTTTAAATTCTATTTATACTATACCAGTGAACCACCCGATTTAAAAGTGTACATTTTCTACACGGTATGTTTCTACACCGGATCATTGTCAGTGTAGAATACCATTTTCAACCGATTTAGAAAGTTTTTTTTGTAGTAGTGTGGGTTAGTTGATGAATTATTTTAGAACCCAGGCCTTTAAGGTTATTCAAAGTTTTTAAATGAGGTTTAACGATATAAACTATGTTTAACTTTGAGAAATGAGATTCTCTTGCAGTTCAACTTTAGATTATCCTATTGTGGTCCATGAATGTTTTTATCATGTGTAATTACATAGGAAATTACTATTTTGTTCATGTGACATAACAACAATATTCAATTCGGAGAAATACGATAGCCAATGAAACAATTTCATAAATTAATTAGCTTCTCATTTAGTCATTACATTTAATAAAGATAACAAAAATGGTCCCTACCCATTATCATTGGCCTTTGCACTTACCATTGCATATTGTTTTTATATGAACTAGGGATTTCTCCCCGTAGTTGCCCAGGGTACCAAACAAAATATATTATAATTGATTAATTATTTATCATTATTATAAATGAATTTTTATTATAGTTAAAAATTTAAAATATTATAAAGTTAGTTAATAAAATTACTAATTAATTACTATCATATCACTCAAAAATATTTTAATGATATTTATAATTATTATGAATTATCATTATAGTTATAAATTTAAAATATTATAGAATCAATTAATAAAATTATTAATTAATTATTATCATAAGACTTAAAATTTTTTAAAGATCAAAATAGGATTACTGATTAGATCATGGATTACGTTTTGTAGATAAAGGAAGTATCAAGTCAGATCGACCTAAACTTATTTTTAATTAAATTGTATATTATGATATTTTAAAAGTATTGTTAATAGATTATTGATTAATACTGAAATAGATGTTTAACAAATTTTAACAAACGCTAGCGCATGGAGAACATCGTATCAATGTCATCCTCAACCAATAAACAATATTAGCAATATAATTTTGGTCCCAAACCACGATGATGAAGGAGATTCTCATATTCATTCTATCTTCTTCTTGTATCAAACTATTTCGTTGTTCTTTTTCTTCACCAAGTCAAGTGTCTTCCTTGGTATAGGTTTAATAACTAAGTAAATTGGCACAATTTACACCAAGCTTCTTAAATTAATTGTCTGAAATAATCAAACAAGCATAGGTCCTTTTTTTCTTTAAAATTTAAAAAAAAAGTTATTTTAATTGAACTAAACATGATAAAACCATCAATCTATCCCTTTATCTTCCATTCCCTTCCCTTCAATCAAAATGTGAACTCTCCCCAAACTTGACCTAAAGCCTATTTGGTTGAGAATTTTTGGAGGGAACGTTGTTAGACTCCAATATTTTAATGATCACAATGATTTTCAACAAGTATTTAAATTTAGCTTACTATTTTATAAGCTTATCGTTAAGTGTATTGATCGATAAGCCCTTCAATAAATAAAAAGAAAATGTGTTAAGGAAAGATTATTTGTGAAAGGATTTTTTTTAAAGCCTTATTTGATAAGGATACTTATCTATAAATACTTCGATAAATAAATTTAAAACTTACCTTATAAAAAGTTCGAGTCACTCTTATAAATCATGAACTTTTTGATGACTTATTTGATAAGGGTGTTTATCACAAAAGTCTATCATAGGTATAACAATAGACTCAGTTTGAGAAATAAGTTTATATAAAAATATTTATTGAAGTATTGATCGATAAAGTCATTTATCAATATGTTTACCAAACTTGATTTTTAAAAAGTATTTATTGAAGAATTGATTGATAAAAGAACTTATTTATAAATGAAGTCAATTGTTTAGTTTATCTATGATTTCAAAAGAACTTATCAATAAGAGTATCTATCGATAAGTTATTTGATAAAAATAGAGATTTTGACTATAAGTATGTTTCAAACCTTATTTATGGAAGAGTTAATCATAAGGCAGTTTATAGAATAACAGTTCAATAAATAGAAAAAATTATGGTTTATAAGAACTGAAGTGTTACTTTAATAAATGATTTTGATAATGATTTAATGTTGCCATTTTGGAAATATCTATCTCTCAAATGATTTTGTGAAATCTTTGCTTATAAGATAGATTAAACATCAAAGATTGAAAGTCTAGAAGTTGAACACATTGCTCTTTAGGATCATATCGATAAGCGTATTTATAAAATTATTGCTATAAATTGGCTATTGTTATAAAATTGATATTTTTTACACAGTTAGTTGACTAGTTATCGAAACCCTTTTTGATAAGATATTACTTCAATAAATACTTCAACAAATGAGAAAAAATTTATTATTTGAAACTATTAAATATTTAAAGGATAATTCTTTGCACAATGATCTTAATGAGCTTGCTTTGCTGTTATAAATAATCTTATGAATTTTTGTTTTCAAATATATTACATTGTTTGAGAAAAGATTAAACATCAAAGAAAGTTTGAAAGTCTATTCTTCATACATTTATTGATAAGATACTCGATAAGCCTATTTATCGAAGAACACTTTGATGAATTAACTATTATGAAATATTTTAAAATAAAATTTCAATTATCGATAAGACTAAATAATTGTTATAAAAAGAATATTTTTTGAAGAGTTATTCGATAAAGTTGGTTATCGAAGTCCTATTCGATAAAATGTCAAAATGTTTCAAAGCAATATGTTTGATGTTGATCGAAGTCCTTTTTGATAAGGCATCTTTTCAATAAACACTTCAATAAATCCAACTGACATTTGAAAATCTACTGTGTTATTCTCTCTCTTTTAGCTTTTTTTGATGAAATCATTCTTAAATTATGTCTTTAATTTATTTTAAGTTTAATATTTTAATTTCACCTAATTCACCCCTTTCTTGGATAAGAATACTAAAATAAACATTTAATATTAGAGTAGGTCTCTTAAAAAATGAATTCACATTCTCAAGAGCTGATATGGCAGGATTTAGTAATAGCGTACTATACAAAGGGAGCTCTACAGTGAAGCCACCTGGATTGAATGAAGAAAATTTTACATTCTGGGAGATGAGAATGAATACATTCTTAAAGGCTTTATAGTATGGGCTGTGGGACAAGATCCAAGAAATAAACATGTTCCTATAAAGATAGTTGACAGTCTGAGGATTCTAAAACCTTCTATTGAACTTTTGGCTATAAGTCAAAAGGAGCCCTTCAAAGTGTCTAGCTTAGAGACCAAGAAGTAAATATGGCAAGCATTTAAGGTTGCACACGAATGAATATCTGGTGTAAAGCAAAGCAGAATCAACTCTCTGACGAATAAGTTAGAGCTATTCCAGATGAACCCTAATGAAAGCATTAGAGATATGGAAATAAGATTATGCTATTTAATGAATCACTTAATCATACTTGGCAAGAGATATAGCCAAGAGGATCAAGTGAGTAAGATTCTTGATGGTCTGACCAAATAATGTGACCCAAAGGTGACACTATTTAAGAGTCCAAATGGGAATCAATGAGATGAGTTCCTGCACTCTTTGAAAGCTTATCAGAGTTTGAAAGCAAGCCAAAGAACAAAAAGGATTTAAAAGAGAAAATGAGATAGAAGATGAGCAATAGAGCTTAGGAGATGGGTCTTCTTGTCAAACGTTCAGGAGTTCTATAGAATGGAGGTGGAAGGAAATTTAAATGAAAATTAAATTTCCCTTCAACATCATATCAAGAGATCAAATCATTTGCTACGAATGTAAAAAGCCTAGCCATATTAAAGCTGATTGCCCACAATTGTCAAAGAATGATAAAGAAAAGAATGACATATATCAAAAAAGAAAGGCTTTTGATTACTTCTATCTGGGGAGATAGTTTGGCGTCAGATGATGAAGGCAGTTATCAAGAGGAAGTGGCCAACATATGCCTCGTTGCTCAAGAACAAGAAGATTCTGAAGCGGATGAGGTAATAAATCTCAAACCCACTTATGATGAGTTATTATCTAAAAATAATGATTTGCGAAGTGAGTTATTTAGAATAGTTAAGGAGTTAGTAAACTCCAAAAAGAAAGTTAAAACATTAGAAAAGCAAATTGAAACAAATGATCAATTTGTTTAAATCATATCAATGCAAATATGCAGTAAATGTGGAATTGTTGAAAAGAAGCACAAGAATTAACTAAAACTCTTGAATTATTCACTAAACATAGTGATATGCTTAATGTGATTTTAGAAAATCAGAGATGTATCTTTGAACAATCTAGAATTGTATATTATCCAAATCTAGACAAGAGAAAAGGCAAGAAGAAAAAGGGAGGAATATCATATTTGAATTATTTTCAAACCTCTATCCAAACATCCAATCCATTTGCTAAACATATAGAACATATAGAACCGTAAGGGTCACAATCCCTCCTTTTGTTATCATGAGAGGAAATAAACATATAGAACATTAAGATGGGTACCTAAAGGTACTCATAAGTCTAAAGGGTATCTAACTAACCAATCATGATCCAAGAAAATATAGGTATGTAAAATTAGATATTTTTTGTAGGTATACTTCATAGAATATAAGATAACTAAGTGGTATATTGAAAAAGGATGTTCAAGACATATGACTAGGGATGCTGACAAGTTCTTCAAACTTATATCTAAAAAAGGAGGAAAAGCTAACTTTGGAGGAAATTAGTCCGGAATAGTTATCAGTGTTAGTGAAATTGGTATAAGAATAGAAGATGTCTACTACGTGGATGGGCTATCTATAACCTGCTTAGTGTCTATCAAAGTACAAAAAAAGACAACTGGTTGATTTTGATTATGAAGAAGGTATCATCATCAATAAGAAAGTCTTGGCACTCAATAAAAAAGAAGTGAAGGTGAAGCTCAGAGCACCAAGGAATGGTAACTATTACAATATCTCTATCAATTCTAATCCTTTTGAAAATTGTTTTATGGAAAAACTGTGAAAGATAACTTTGGCATAAAAGATTAACTCATGTAAATATAAGTCAAATTTCAAAATTTATTATAAAAGATTTAGTAATCTATTTACCCAAAATAAAGTTTGAAAACAATATCGTTTGGGATACCTCCCAACGAGGTAAACAAATAGAGTATTCTTTTAAATCAAACAAAGTAGTATCAACTGAAAGACCACTTCAAATGCTTCATATAGATTTGATTAGTCTAGCAGAAGTCAAAAGTTTTAGAGGAAGATTGGATACTCTTGTGATAGTCGATGACTATTCGATATTTACTAGGACTTTGTTTCTTTCTTATAAAGATGAAGCATTTGAAGCATTCATTATTTTTGCCAAAAGGTCCAAAATGATAAAGGTGATCTATTGTGTCTATCAAGACCAATCATGGAGCAGAGTTCAAGAACTATGAATTTGCCAGCTTCTATGAAGATCATAGAATAGATCATAACTTCTCAGCTCTATGAACACCTCAATAGAATAGAGTGGTGGAAAGAAAGAATAGTGTCCTCAAATAGAGCCTACGTCAGAAGCTACGTCAGATAGAGGCGATGAGCTATATCAAATACAGGCGATGATCATAGTTTGCTATATATCAAATAGAGCCTATGTCAGAAGCTTGCTTGTAAAGGCACCTTATGAGTTGTATAAAGGAAGAAAGCCAAATATAGCTCATTTGAGGATCTTCTGAAGCAAATGTTTTATCCACAACAAAAATATAGACAACTTGGGTAAATTATATCATAAGTCTGATGAGGGTATATTTTTAGGTTATTAAAATCGTAGTAAAGCTTATAGAGTTTTCAATCAAAAACTTTTATTTAGAAGAGTCCATGAACATTTATTTTTTTGGAATATTGTTAATTTCAAAACCCTCCTCTAAAGATGATAATAAAATTATTCAAAAGTTTGAAAATATGAGTCTTAATAAAAATCAAGAATCATCATATTTTGAACAAACATGTCAAATATTTTCTAAAGAAGACGATAATCAACCTAAAGCCTGGCATCACATTAAGGATCATCCTTTAGGCCAGGTCATTGGTGAAGTCAATAAAGGGGTCAAAACCTAAAGACAAGTGTTTAATGAAGTACAATTTGTAGCATTCATTTCAAACATTGAACTCACCAATGTTCATGAAGCTCTATCATAAACTTATGGATAAAAGCTATATAGGAAGAGCTAAACCAATTTGAACAAAATAAAGTTTGGGATTTGGTACTTAAGCCTACTGACTATCCAGTTATATGCACCAAATAGGCATTCAACTATAAGCTTGATAAATCTATAATCATCATTGGAAACAAACCTAGATTAGTTACAAAATGCTATAATCAGAAAGAAGGAATTGATTATGAGGAAACATGCTCCAGTTACTAGATTGGAAGCTATACAAATACTCTTAGCCTTTGCTTGCATCAAAGATTTTAAATTTTATAAAATGGACATTCAAAGTGATTCTCTAAATAGATTTATTTTGGAAGGGGTTTATGTTGAACAACCCCTAGTTTTAAAAGTTTTAATCATCTTGATCATGTTTATAAATTGAAAAAGGCTTTATACAGTTTAAAACAAGCTCCAAGAGATTGGGACGAATGTTTAAGAAATTTTCTTTTAAACAAAGTTTTTGAAAGAGGCAAAGTAGATACCACTATTCTTTAAAAGAAACAAACATGATATGTTAGTAGTATAAATATATGTGGATAATATTATTTTTGGAGCTACTAACGATGATTATTACCAAGAGTTTGCTAAGATTTCAAATCAAACAGAAGAAGGATGACATCTTCGTCTCTCAGACAAAATATTTGAAAGACCTCTTAAAAAGGTTGGAGACAAACCAAGCCAAGAGTGTGGCCAAGCCAATGAGTTCAAATGTCCAACTTGACCTAGATGAGAAGCAAAAAGTGTAATATCCCAATTTTCAGGCCTAGAGACCCAGAAAGTAGCCTAAAATAGATACGCTACTAGACCCCTTTGAGCAGAAGTTCCAGAAACATACAGAGGGTTTTCAGGTACTAAATTGCAAATAGTGAAAGTTCAGGGAGTAAACTGCAAATAGTGAAAGTTCAGGGACTAAACCACAAATAGTGAAAGTTCAATGACTAAACTATAAATAGTGAAAGTCTAGGGACTAAATTATAAATAATGGAAAGGTTTTAAGGACTTAAGTGTAAATTATAAAAGTTCCAAGACCTAAAATAAATAAAGAGATAAGTTATGGGCCATAAAGTGTAATTTGTCAAATTTAGGGACAAAAATGGTAATTATGAGGAAATTGAGCTAGAGATAGCCAAGAAATGTCTGGAAGCATTTCAGTATTAAATTTTACCAAAAGATAGAGAAAATTATTATGGTTAATATAATGTGACCTAGAATAATTATTTGAGGTCCTAGATAGTTGATATGGATCTAAAATCCTAAAACTTATCTAAATTTTTTATCAAACCTTATGGACCTCAGATATAGATGAAAATTTAAAGAAAGGTGCATCCTATAAAGCTAGAGGTTAGGGAACTGACATAACTCTGAAAGGAGCTCTGTAAGAAAAGTTATTTACACTTTAGTGAATTTTGACAGGAGTTCAAGGAAGCCTAATATCTGGATAATAAAATATTAGCAATAGATGAGTTAGGCATAAGTATGACCAGAATAACACCAAAGAGGGCCATTCCACATGGTGGTAGGGCCTAGTACACTAAAACAATAATTCACTAAGATCCATAAAAAATACAAGTATCAGGTTATAGTTATAACTAGGGAAAGTGATCTGATAAGGGAAATTTTATCAAATATTTATTAGTATCTATTTAATAAATGTTCCCTAGGTAAATATTACCATTGGAACACAAGGAAATTATTGAACTACAGGAAAGTCTAATAATTTAGGAAAATCCCTTTAAATAGTACAAGATTATACAAGATTTGACAGAATGTATTGGATTACTCTAAAGGTTTCTAAAAGTGATGACTCACCATGTGAGGCATCCTATGGGACCTACACAAGGCTCCACATAGCATATGACATAAGGGGATGATGTCATCATGATGATGCAAGTAAAACTTTGTGAGGAAGCAAGTAATATGAGTCATTTATCATGATTTGATTTGGACTATCCATTCCATTTCACTCCACCTATAAATACCCCCACCCCCTCTATTCTAAGGCACGACCATGACAAGCAAGAAGAAGAAGAGAGAAAGAGAGAAAGGAAGGAAGAAAAAGGAGGAGGTCTGACCTAACTAGGAGCAATACAAGGAGCTTAAGGACTCATTAAGCTTAGGATTGAGGTAAGTAACCAATCCTAGTCTTTCCTCTAATAAACTATAGGATTGTTCTTATAGATTTAATAATTATAATTATGGAATATCTCTTTATAAAGATAGATGTGAAGAGAAAGAAAGTTAAGGGATAGTCGGATTAAGGAAAATTACCTCAAAATAAACTTGAGTTAAGTAGAGCTATACTAGATAGGATAATAATGAAAATATTATTATGTCATGTATATGCTCTGACCTATATAAAGGAGGGACCTTAGAGCGAAGGGATCGGACTAAGGAAAAACTACTTGACAGGTAGTGAACTTATACCTAAACTTGTATGCTTATTGACTAGCATTGTTAATATGCTATTGACTTGTCTTTATTATGTGAAGCATGTAGGATTAAGAATGTTCTGTTTCTTTTTATACTATAGTCATATGTTATAAGTAAGAATCATGGAAGCATGTATATGTCATTATGCAAGAATGATCACAATAAAACAAACATGTTCAATGTCACATCCTTATTTTCCACCTCAATTAATCTCATTAATAATTCATTGAATTACATAACCTTTTGCTTTAGAAACCTTCATTTTCAAAAGATAACTCTCGGGTACTGTTCACTTTCACTATTTATTTGGTAATTCTAGAACATGTACCCTATTTTGAAAATTTATAATTAAATGTAGAAAACTCTAAATGAGTTGGTTCCAATTTCTAATGAAATATATTTCATTGAAATTTGAGGGAAAAATATAAAACTGAAGCTTCATTGTCTTAATGAAATCAGTTTAATCGTTAAAAATCACTGTTCATTTGGTAAAAACTGTAAGTTCCAGTTTCTTTGCCTTTACTTTAAAAATTCATTTCTCTTTCATTACTTGTACAAATGAACCGTGTTACCTATGAAATTAAAGCTCTAGACGTCCTCTTTAAGGTCACAAAATTTCGTGGAAAATATCGTTTATTTGCTATATAAAATCAACAAGTGAACTTCATTGCCTCTAGTCACTCACTTTATCTCAATTCCAGATTTTAGTTCCAACTTTGGAAAATCATAACAATTCGGATATTTATCCAATTAAGACATTATTAGTGTCCATTTAAAGATATGTATCTTATCTATTGTCATGCAAATTTTCAGACTAAAACTCGTTGATTAAGGTACTGTAAATATCATCAAAAGTTCACGGACTCAGAACACCAACACATGAACATTCAATATACATTCTAGCATATGCTTCCATAATGTCAAGCAACTCATTTCACTTATTATACATGTCTAACCTTCCATGCTTACCCTCTTTCCTTGAGAAATCCCAGCACCTAAAACATGGTTATGCGTATGGAAGGAATGAGATTTTATGAAAATCCCAATAGCAAGTTACACAAACCATAATATCATGCATGAATAATTGGATGCTTAACATGTTATCATGAGATGGGAACTACTTCATTATGGTATATAAGAAAACTCTAACATGCATATTGTCATGACATAACTTGCAAGGAGTTACAATCATTCATACTTCATCATAACATGATGACATAAGCTCAAGCTCAACCAAACACCATAATCAACATGTAAGTAAACATGAAATATAGTTAGGTATCATTGCTAAAAGTCAGGGACATAAATGTAATTATGGAAAATTTGAACTGGAAAATGCTCAAAAATGCCCAGAATCAGATTAAACCCAAATTTTATCAATAGATAGATAAAGTTATTTTGGTCTGTTTAAGGAGTCATATAATTTTGATTTAAGGTCCTGATTAATTGATATAAATTATTGAAGTCAGAAAGAATTATTACAGTATTTTTCAGACTTCAGAATTAGATGAAACTTTACAGGAATTTCATATATTTAATATAAGACTTAATAAAGTTGATAGAGTCATAAAAGGATTCCTGTAGAATTCTTACGGGATTTTACAATGAAATAAAATACCCGATAAATACGGTCGGGAATGTTGCTGGAAGTTTTAAGGGTTTTTCATGCTATATTTCCCTTACGGTTGCTACTGGAAGTGCTGCTCATATATGGTTAAAATATGAGTTTTATGTTATGGATAGTTTAGATAAGCTTAAACAAGTTAGAATCAAGTGGTATAAGCTTGGGAATTCAAGTATTTTTGAATTTAGGGTTTTGTGTTCTTGCTGGTTATGTACATGGAACTATACATCAAATGGAATTTTATGATTTTGATACTTCCAATGAGTTTAAAATGGAAAATTGTGCGGGATAAAGTAGGAGAACAAGTATTGGAAGCATTGGAATCAAAATGTGAATTTTTGGAAAAATGGACATTCATTTCGGTTTGGTACTATAGCAATTGGTATGTTTTGATTTTGGAAATTCTAGTTTCATATTTATATTCTACATGAAAAATTATATGGAAATGAACCATGAGAATTTATTTTAGAAAGATGGAAGTATGAAACATATAGTAGAGAAAGAAAGGTAGTTAGTGAAAATCTAGTCTTGGATTTGGTTTCAAGTTGAGTTGTAACTTGATATTACTTTGTAATGGCTAGGTTTTGATATTTGTGACGGAAGGAAAGCACCTTAAGAAGACCTTGATAAGAATAGCAAAGAGGTATCAAGAATACCTAACTATAACTCATGTTTGTTGTCATATCCCCAATTTTCTGACCTGATGTACCTGTACAGTTTATCTGCAATGGATATAAGATTCTTGGAATAAACTATATCAGATTGTGAAAGGAAAGGGAAGGATTAATAACTAAGGAAAGAATAGGGACTAAAATGAAAATTCAAAAGTTTGAAGGTGAAAAGTGAAAGTAGAAGAAAAAGGAGGGACCTAAATACAATTAATGAAAAATTCAGGGACTAAAGTGCAATTATTCAAAAGTTAAGGGACCTAAATGTAAATATGGAAAAGTTGAGCCAAAACAAGCCAAAAATGCCCGGAATCAGATCAGACCCAAATTTTACCAGTAGATAGACAAAAATATTCCGGTTAGTTTAACGTAACACAGAATTTTGATTTGAGGTCCCAATTAATTGATATAAATTTTTGAAGTCGGAAGGAATTATTACATTATTTTTCAGATCTCATAATCAGATGAGACCTTATAGAAAATTCATATATTTAATATATGAATTTATAAAATTGAGAGAGTAAGAAAAGGAATCCTGTAGAAACCATACGGGATTTTACAGTGAAATAAAATACCCGATAAATAGGATCGGGGAAGCTATAGTGTGAATTGGGCCATAAAGGTAATATAGAAAATAAGCCCATAATGAGGCCCAAATGGCGCCATCATGAGCACATTAAGGTGACTGGACAATTTATGTGGGCTAGAGACCAAAGCAGTTCAGAAAAAGTGTAAAATTATGAAAATGCCCTTGGATGCCCATACTATACCAGTAGTGGATGGAGATTATTTTGATCACTCTAGACAGGCTAAAAATGTGTCATATAGTATAAATAGGATTATTTAGAGCCCATATACACCCTGAGGCAGTATAAAGAGGTGTGGAATGACAATTTTGCCCTTAGGATCAGTACAGTGCACGAAAGGACACAGGGTATTTTGGTCATTTTCCAATGGATGGATGGCAGATAAATACTCAGTCTAACATTTTTAATGATATTAGAAGCCTAGACATTAATTTCCAGGATAGAATACATATCCTGGTATATTATAAAAAATTAGGAACAGAATATAGTTCAGTTGTTGTGAAACTGCACTGATCGGTACCGGATTGGACTGGAATTTCTCCAGAAGGTTTCTTGCATGGGCAGCACGCCACCTAACCCTATTAGGTGTCCCATGAGCTGTCCCACATAATGTAATAATTATTCTTTTTAGAAAAAGTAAAATCCAAGATTAAATGTGAGCCTTTAGATCAAATAGTAACCAAATCAATCTTGGCCATCCATTTCAACCCAAATTTCTCTATAAATACCCCCTATTCAGAACACTTCGGCATGCATGGTGAACCATAGGGAAACTCTTGCAAAATTTCCATTCAACCAAGAAAGAAGCAACTAAAGTGAAGTAACAAGCAAGGTAATCATCTCCCTTGATTTTGAGCTTTGTTCTAGCAAGTTAGCTCATGGTTTTAAGGGGTTTTCATGCTATATTTCCCTTATGGTTGCTGCTGGAAGTGCTGCTTATATGTGGTTAAAATATGAGTTTTATGTTATGGATAGTTTAGACAAGCTTAAACAAGCTAGAATCAAGTGGTATAAGCTTGTGAATTCAAGTATGTTTGGATTTAGGGTTTTGTGTTCTTGCTGGTACTGTACATGGTACTGTTCATATGATGGAATTTCATGATTTTGATGCTTCCAATGAGTTTAAAATGTAAAATTGTGTGGAGATAAAGTAGGAGAACAAGTATTGGAAGCATTGGAATCAAAATGAGAATTTTTGGAAAACAAGAGCATGCATTTCGGTTTGGCACCGTAGCAATTGGTATGTTTTGATTTTGGAAATTCTGATTTCATATTTGGATTCTACATGAAAAATTATGTGGAAATGAACCATGAGAATTTATTTTGGAAAGGTGGAAGTAGGAAACATAAATTAGAGAAAGAAAGGGAGCTAGTGAAAACCTAGTCTTGGATTTGGTTTCAAGTTGAGTTGTAACTTGATATTATGTTGTAATGGCTAGGTTTTGACATTTGTGAAGGAAGGGAAGCACTTCAAGAAGGTCTTGACCAAGATAGCTAAGAGGTAGCAAGGATACCTAACTATAACTCATGTTGTTTAATTGTTTTGCTTGCTTGTTGATTATGGTGTTTGGTTGAGCTTGAGCTTATGTCATCATGTTATGATAAAGTATGAATGATTGCAACTCCTTGCAAGTTATGTCATGACAATATACATTTTAGAGTTTTCTTATGTACCATTATGAAGTAGCTCCCATCACATGATAACATGTTAAGCATACAATTATTCATGCATGATATTATAGTTTGTGTAACTTGCTATTGGGATTTCCATGAAATCTCATTCCTTCCACATGCATAACTATGTTTTAGGTGCTGGATCCTCTCCAGGGAAGAGAGTAATTGTTGATGATTAAGTTTGTATAACAAGTTATATGACTTACATGACAATATGGGATGATATGCTAGTGTGTATGGTGTATGTTTCTGTAACCCTGTTTTAAGGCCGTGGCGATGTGACAATGTTTATGACATTTAAATCAACGAGTTTTAGACTGAAACTTGGCATGATTAAATTTAATATACATAGCTTTAAATGAACACCAATAACTCCTTAATTGGATAATTATACGAATTGTTATGATTTTCCAAAGTTGGAAGTAAGATCTGGAATTGAGATAAAACGAGTGCTGAGAGGTAGTGATGTTCACGCAATGATTTCATATATCAAATGAACGAATTTTTCTATGAAATTTGGTGATCTTAAAGAGGACATCTAGATATTTAATTCCATATGTAACACAGTTCATTTGGATAAGTAACCAAAGAGAAATGAATTTTTGAAGTTAAGCAAAGAAACTGGAACTTCCAGATTTTTACCAAATGAACAGTGATTTTTAACCAATAAACTGATTTTATTTGGACCATAAAACCTTAGTTTCATATTTTCCCCTCAAATATTTACGAAAGAGATTTCATTAGAAATTGGAACCATATTATTTTGATTTTTATACAATTAATTATGAATTTTCAAAGTAGGGTACATGTTCTGGAATTACCAAATGAACAGTAATAGTGAACAGTACCTGAAAGCAAATCTTTTGGAAATGGATATTTTCAAAGCAAATGATCATGTAATTAGTTCCAATCACTTCTAATGGAGTATAATTGAGGTTAAAAGTAAGGATGTGACATTTGTTTAGTTGTTTGCTTGCTTATTGATTATGGTGTTTGGTTGAGCATGAGAATGTGTCATCATGTTGATGATGAAGTATGAATGATTTCAACTCCTTGCAAGTTATGTCATGACAATATGCATGTTATAGTTTGCTTATGTACCATTATGAAGTAGCTCCCATCTCATGATAACATGTTAAGCATCCAATTATTCATGCATGATATTATAGTTTGTGTAACTTGCTATTGGGATTTCTATGAAATCTCATTCCTTCCATATGCATAACCATATTATAGGTGCTGGAACTTCACAAGGAAAAAGGGTAAACATAGATGGATGAGTTTGTATAATGAGTTACAATAATTACTTGACCTTATAGAAGCATATGATAGCATGTATGGATGAATGGTGTATGACTCTGTATTTTTGGTATGAGGCCGTGATGGTGTGACGATGATTAGGGTTCCTTAATCAATGAGTTTTAACCTGAAATTTGGAATGATTATATTTAAGATATAGTGATTTAAATGGAAACCAAGAACTCCTCAATTGGTTAAGAATTCGATTTGTTATGATTTTTTGAAGTTGGAATTAAGATCTGGAATTGAGATAAAATAAGTGTTGAGAGACAGCGACGTTCATACAATGATTTCATATATCAAATAAACGAATTTTTCTATGAAATTTTATGAGCTTAAAGAGGACGTCTAGAGCTTCAAATCCATAGGTGACATGGTTCATTTGGATAAATAATCAAAGATAAATGAATTTGTGAAGTTAAGGCAAAGAAACTAGAACTTCCAGATTTTACCAAATGAACAGTGATTTTTAACCAATAAACTGATTTCATGTGGATAAGAAAACATCAGTTTCATATTTTTCCTTCAAAGATCTATGAAACAGAAGCATTAGAAATTGGAACTACATTATTTTGATTTTTCTAAAATTAATTATGAATTTTCAAAGTAGGGTACATGTGTAAGGAATTGGAAGACATGTAGCGGAAATCAACTTAAAAATTTTTCCATTCCTTGTCAGGATCTACCGTATGTGTTTACGTCAAGTGGGAAGAAGCATTAGCCTCAGTGTTCCTCAGCGACTTCCACAGCTTCTGGTCACGATATTCACAGCTTCTCTCCGCGGCTCGTGCTCCCTTTCCGATCTCAAAAAGTCGACGACTCAGGTCAGCTTCCTCTACTGGTATCTACACGAATAGCGTTCCAACCACGAACGACGTGCTAGCATCTCCTATCCCTCCAGGGATTTCTCAAGAATTTGTCCTCTCCGTCTCTATTTCGGCAGTTTCTTATCTGCAAACCTTTTACAGATTTCCCTTTGGCCTTTCTGTGTTCTATATATTTTAAAACGTAGCTCCTAAAATCAGATATATAGGATGCTATGCGTTTTCCTCTACCGAATTGGATTTTGGGATTAATCTTATATTAATTCTGAAATTAATACAATATCATATATTGTATAATTTGATAAGAAACTAATTAAATAAATAATATTTATATTAAATCCGTCCCACAGATTTAATTCACCTATTTATTTAACTTAAAATAAAGATAAGACTGAACTATATTTGATTTATTCATATAAATTAAATTTGAGATATCATATCAATTTGAATTTCAAATTCAAACGTCATAGAGATTTAATTTATCCTTATAAATTAAATCTTATAAATATCTATTATATGAGATATCCTATCAATTTGAATTTCAAATTCAAATGTGATAGAGATTTAATTTATCCTTATAAATTAAATCTTATAAATATCTCTTATATGATATATCCTATTAATTTAAATTTTAAATTCAAACGTGATAGAGATTTAATTTATGCTTATAAATTAAATCTTATAAATATCTCTTATATGAGATATCCTATCAATTTGAATTTCAAATTCAAACGTGATAGAGATTTAATTTATCCTTATAAATTAAATCTCATATATCTCTTATATATAATGTATATATACGAATTTATATATATACGAATATAAATATAAATAAATATATACATCCACCCTCGATCATTCATTGAATCTGGACATGTCTTAGATTTAATGAATCTGGACATCATATCTCGTGTTGGGCTATTTTGTGTGTGACCCTGTCGGCCCATATGAAATTAGCAGTGGGCCATTTGCTATATTTGCCCACAAGTCAAAAGTGGTGTCTAGCAAGACATAACGACTACCCAAATCATATGAGGATCGTTAAACGATGTAACCTTTGATACAACTATATCATGTCCCTTCTGTCACATAATATTTTGGTTATGGATGAGGCATGGATAATGTCATCCTCCTATTCCTGACCGTTACTTTCTCAATCCCTGAGTAGTTTGACTATAGAAATGGAACTACCTTTCCATTACAGTATAGCCATACATTTCTCAGACTAACTCATCGAGGGGCCCAGTAATATCTCTCTACGAATGTGAGGGACAAATTCCATCTTGACCATTCACATTCCTCCGCATGAAAAACCACTAAGCCCGAACATAGTCTTTATGATCACTCGGTCAAAAGTGAGTTTTGACTAGGTCAAAGCTGAGCATTTGTCACGTAGGAATCCATGATGATCTCAAGTCAAAGGGCATAGTGACATGGTTTGTATATGAGAGAAGCTTATGATGTAACTCATGCAACTCTCTCATAGTGGGTCGGTCTAATACCTTGTACTCTTACATGTGCCTATGACTTTAATTTATATCTCTATACATCTTCAAAGTCATACTAGTCTTATTTCATCTCTGCTCCCGTATAGATGACCGACCAGGGATATTTAGGATAAGTTCATGAATTATCCAAGGATGGTCATCACAATAAACATGTAAATAATATGATAACACAATTAATAAATTCATAAATCAATAATGTTCATAAGACAATGATTGGCCCCTAGGGCACGATTTCCAACAACATGTTCTATAATTACTAAATGAACAGTAAAAATGAATAGTACCTGAGAGCAATTCTTTTGAAAATGAAGGTTTTCAAAGTAAATGATCATGTAATTGGTTCCAATCACTTCTAATGGATTATAATTGAGGTTAAAAATAAGGATGTGACATCAACTCAATACAATGAATTCTAAATTAAAGTCACAATAAACTCCCCATTCAGCTCAAAGATTCTGATTCAACATTATCTCCAAGAGAGCCCAATGGATATAGCCTTCCATTGCTATCAAAACTTCAATAACAGCAGCAAATAAATCAGTAGTCATGGTGATTATAGAAGAAGAAGATGAAGATAAATATTGAACTTTTCTCTGGTTCTATTGTCTAAAATAGAGGAAAGTTACATATGAGAGAGAATGGAAATGGAGATAGAGAGAGAATGGAGAATGGAAGTGCAGTGAATGAATGATTCCTCAGTGTGTAGGAGTATCCCTAGTGGGAGCTGTGGTATGGAATATATAGCAGAAGTGTGGAATGAATATAAGAGTCAGCTGAGATGGCATGAGAGTGATATGTCGAATGCATGAGGTAATAGAATCAATCAATGAGCTAAAACATGTGAATAGTATATGATCTGTGAATTATAAAAGAGGTGACAAATTTTGTAACAGTGGAAATGGGTGCATGAATAGATTAGTTCCCCTCATCACGTGCATCTCATAATCCCTTTTCCCATGTGATTTCTATTAAGTCAAGCTCCTCCATGCACTATGTCCGTTCTGTTAGCTTTCCCTCCATGTTTCCATTGACACCCTTAATTCCCTAGATCTAGCTGGCACTTATTCCCACTAATCCTTACTTAATCTGTTAGTTGGTTACTAAAACATCCTTACTTTTATATGTCTTAAGGACCATTCAGTAGCATTTAGAATTACTTACAAGACTTTGGAAGTCCATTAGCTAAATCTGGAATTTTTCTCTTTCTCGAGTTACTATTCATATGGCATTCCATATTACATGATGAACTTCAAAAAATCATAATTAATTCTAGAAAAATCAAAATGAAGTAGTTAAAAAAGATACATGAAGATAACATCTTGAAATTTAAGGGAAAAATAATTTAAAAACCAAATGCTTAGCCAATTAATACAGTTTGTTCATCAGAGTTTACTGTTCATTTGGTCAAAAATTCTGTAAACAGATTCTAGTCCCATACTTTGGTCTCTTTGTACAAACATTGAAATAAGGCGTTCTTGGTGTCAAAATGAATCTTGAAATGTTAAATAAATTTATATAAAATTTCATACATTTATCTCATCATTTACTATTTTTTATTACATTATAATCATCACTAATTATATTAGTCAAATAGTAACATTACATATAACAATTCTTCACATAACATTTATACTATCCAATCCCTATCTTCTCTTCATGCTTCTTCAAACCTATTTCATCATTAAAAAACCTGTGAGATTGGGATTACATGGAAGGAGATGAGATTTCTGGGAAAATCTCAGTAGTAAACGGTACTAAACAATGCATGCATCAATGTAAATACTTGTACTTGCTTGTGAAAGTGTTAACATTGTGTAATGTGCATGCTTCCATGTAACATATGAAATACAATTAGCCAAAGTAATCATATAAACAGAGCTTCATACATAAGCACATATACAACACAATTCAACAAAGCCATAGCACAACCAAGCATAACATTCAATGCACACAAGTTTAGGATAAGTTTACTATATTATATATTTGACTCTTTTTCACTTTATCTTGCTTCTCTCTTCTCACTTCTCTTGGATATTTGGCTGCCTCTTTTGGAGCATACCAATCAATTCCTAACATCACATAATCATTTATGCAACACAATCTAACTTCCTTGAGCATTAAACTCACTTTAACTAACATAACTTCCTCTTGAACATTAAACTCATTTAACTACATTAACTTTCCTTAATCTTAACTAATGGACTTGGCCTTTGAATCAATTGATGTATTGAATTTACCTTACACAATTTCATCTTTTGAATCCATTTATAAGCTTAGAATCATGAAATTCTAGCTCCTTCATGGCCTGTTGGACAGAACTGAACACATGTATACAATTCCTTCAAAAATTCTCATTTTGATTGTAATGCTTCCCATACTTGTCTCTCCACTTTATCCCATACAAATTTTCATTTTAAAACCATTAAAAGCATCAAAATCATGAAATTACAAATACTGTTCATGCGAGTGAATAGTAACATAGGAGAATTTCAAAAACTATAATCTTGGAATTTCAATGTTTCCAAGGTTCAAAACCTATCCAATCCTACACAAAATCATCATATAAATTCAATGGAAGCATTAAATCATTGAAATTCTATTTCCTTCCATCATGAACAGTGCAAACCAAATTGGTTCAACCATGGCAAAGTCAAGAAGATCAACTTGATTCAACAACCAATCACTTAGCTAATTTGTTTAAACTTCAATCATAAATCTCTAACTCTAATTTCTTCTTTTCCTTTTCATCTAAGATTTTTGGACAGCATAACACCTTAGAGAAAATTTAACTTTCCTCTATGAAAATCCTAAGTTCAAACTCCCAAATCAAAAGAAAATAAGCTAGGATAGATTACTTACCTTTAATCTCTGGCTTACTTGAACTTTGGTACATTGAATCTTCTTTATAAAAAATCTCATGAAAAATCAATGGCCAAGATTAGTTTGTGCACTATTTGATCTAATGGCTCATATTTGATCTTGGATTAGCTTGCCCTAGAAGACAATGAGATGACATCATCCATGACATTATCAAAGGACACCTCAAAGCGCATGTGATGAAATTACAAAGGGAGGAAGCATCTAAAAAAATTTTAGTCCAATCCGGTATCGATTCTATCCGATTTTCTAAAAATCAGACTATTTTCTGATTCTAATTTTTCTGAGATTTCATATTATGCTTTATGACCTTAAATCCAGTATTTGGATTCTTCCTACCATTGACACTCTTGTACTGAGTCAAAACTTAATTCTAGATCCCTTAGAAAATGACTAAAATGCCCTTAGCTCACTGTCTTGCCTTATGTTAATCTTAAGGGTATAATTGTCATTTTACACCTCTTTACTTCTTATCAGGGCATATACTGACACTGACTAATCACTCCTATACTTTCCTGAATGTTTTTGGCTTTCTCAAATGACCAAAATGCCCTTCGTCTAACTCTGACTCAATGACATAACACAGTGGCATACCTTCAATGGCATTTTCATAATTTTGTATTTTTTCCTGTCTTTATTAGCCTTGGCCCACATACTTATATGAAAATAACATTGGGCCTATAAGGTGCCATTCTGGGCCCTCTGTATGATCCACTGCCTTTATGAGCTCAATTCCTGAGAAATTCCCCTGAAACATATTTATTATGTGTTTTAATCCACTATAAATTCTATAATAAATTCTATATAACTCCTTTTTGAGATCTGTCAGTTTTAGAAATTCTTATATTAATTATAGGAATTTATTTCCAAATTTCATCTAATTCTGAGGTCCAGAAGATACTATTTTAATTTTCCTTTCTTTAAAAATTAATATAATTTTTTTGGGACTTCATATCAAAATTCTGTGTTGCCTCAAACTGATCAGAATAACTTTCTCTATTTACTGGGAAAATTTGGGACTAATATGATTCTGACATTTTTGGACCTTTTCTAGTTCAACTTTCTCATAATTATATTTTTGTCCTTGAACTTTTGGTTAATTATATTTAGGTCCCTAAACTTTTGATAATTATCACTTTTTGCCCAACTTTTGTTTATACTCTCATTTTTGGCCTTCAACCTTTTCTAATTTTTATTTTAGTCCCTCTCTTCCTTCAAAACTCATATAACCTTTATTATTCCTTCCGATCATCATCATAATCCTTTCCAATCCTCTTCCTTTATCAGTATTATATAGATAGAGAAAAATTAGTATATGACAGTTACTGTGTTGGCTTGTAATGTGAGTTTAAAATAAACTGATTATTTGTCCAATTTAATCATTAAAATTGCATCAATTAATTCTCAAATGTTTCAATTTTATTTTATTAATTAGTTTATATAAAAATATTAATTGAAGTATTGATCGATAAAGACTTCGATAAAGTCATTTATTAGTAAGTTTACCAAATTTATTTTTTAAAAGGTATTTATCGAAGAATTGATTGATAAAGGAACTTATTGATAAATAAAGTCAATTGTTTAGTTTCTCTTTGATTTCAAATGAACTTATCAATAAAAGTATCTATTGATAAGGTATTCGATAAAAATAGAGAATGTCAAAATAAGTATATTTTAAGCCTTATTTATGGAAAAGTTAATTGATAAGGTAGTTTATCGAATAACATTTTAATAAATAGAGAAAATTTATTATTTATAAGAAGGACTGAAGTGTTTATTTAATAAATGATTGTGATAATGATTTAATGTTGCCTTTATTGAAATATCTATCTCAAATGATTTTATGAAAATTGTTGCATATAGAATGAGATTAAACATCAAAGACTGAAAGTGTAGAAGTCTGAGCATTGCTCTTTAGGATCTTATCGATAAACCTATTTATAGAACCTTCGATAAATTGACTATTGTTCTAAAAATGATATTTTTCGAATAGCTACTCAATCAGAATATTTATCGAAATTCTTTTCAATAAGACCTCACTTAATAAACACTTCAACAAATAAGAGAAAATATCTTAATTAGCTTGCTTTGCTGTTGTAAATGATCTTATGAATTCTTGTTTTCAAATGTATTATATTGTTTGAGAAAAGATTAAGTATCAAAGAAAGTTTGGAAGGTTTTTCTTCACGCATTTATCAATAAGATATTTGATAAGTCTATTTCTCGAAAAACACTTTGATAAATTAACTATTGTAAAATGTTTTAAAATAAAATTTGAATTATTGATAAGCCTGAATGAATGTTATAAAAAGAATATTTTTCAAAAAGCTATTTGATAAATCTTGTTATCAAAGTCCTATTTGATAAAATCTCAAACTGTTTCAAAGCAATATGCTTAATATTTATCGAAGTCCTTTTCAATAAGACATTTTTTGATAAATACTTCGATAAATTTAACTGATCTGTTAAAAAGATTTTTAAACCAAATTTTGATAGAATCAGATATTTTAATCTCAATAAATATGCATTCATTATCTGATGATTGAACTCTTTGTGTATCACTTATGCAACATCTGTTTAGATCATTTTCAGACAAAGAGAACATCAAACCATAAAGTTGAGGCAAAAAGTAAAATCTGTCAGAAGAGCTTCAAATGCAACCACTAACTGCCATCAGCAACAAGCCACGACTTTTCCTCTTTAACAGTAATATTCATTGTGTCTAACAGATGTTTGAAGAGTTCAAGCTATAAATAGAATCCGAATTGAATGCCAGAGTTAAGAAGCTTACCAATCATGATTAAAGTGCATTTATTCAAGATTTAATTGCTTCGTTCATTATCCTCTATTTTACCCTATTTCACATCCTGTGAACAGAGGAATTTTCTCGTAAGAGAGATTTTGTGCTTTAATGTTTAGCACAATCACTCTAGTCAAGAGAAACTTGTAAATATTTATTTATTCATTGAGATACTCAAGAGTAGGTCTCTTGAGTAAGTTATCACCTTGTGGGTAGTAAGGGGAATGTGAAAGAAATTCACAGTTGATGTATTGAGGTTTCAAGAGCCCAGATAATCTTAGAGAGATATTAAAATACTCAGAAGGAATCTAAGGACCGTGTTAGTTTCGACAAAAACACCCAAGAGAGAGGTGAACTAGGTGTTTTGAAGATTTTGAGCGTAATTTAAAAAAACAAGTCAACAGAAGGTAAATATGAATAAATACAATAAGAATAGAGAAAGAAAGATTTCAAAAAGACGACGTCAAACAATTTATACTAGTTCGACTCAACTCTTATCCTACATCTAGTTCTTAGAGACCTTTTAAGATTTTGCATTATATCCAAGATTATGATGAGCTCCTGGTGCCTTCAGTACAACAATTCAGTAATTGACTCTTTCAATTGCTTCCCCTTACTCCCCCTTATTTCAGTAGGTGGTGGAGAGAGTGTGAAGATAATGTTCAAATTTCCTTCTTCACCGTATCAGGTTAAAAACTAGCCTCCTGACTCCTACTGCTTCCCTCCCCTTTTAAAGCTAGAATAACCTAATAAAAAATGCGCAACTTCACTGATTTTCTTCTTTGGTCGCGACAACCAGATCCTATTTTTGGTCGTGACTTGTGAACACAGGAAAACTTCTCAGACGAAGTGAGGTCATGACCTGTGGACACTTTAGTCGCGACTGAAGGGCATAGAGGCTGTCGTCCTTAATTTGGTTCTCTTTGTCTTGTGATCTCTTTTCTGCTCATGTTAATCCTCAGTTGTCCTCCAAAATACCTACAATTTAACATCAAAGCTCCCTGTAAAAGTCCAACCAATTACTAAAGAACAACATATATGAAGTTTGAAGGAGTTAATTTGCCATTTTACCCTTGAATTAGCATATTGCCAAGCACAACCATTTGTACTCCTGCAATTGCAAGCATAAAATAAATAGTAAAGTTATCACAAAACTCTCAAAATGTTATAGAAACTATACAAAATTTGTGTCCTATCAATTCCCCCATACTTAAACTTTTGTACTCCTGGACAAACACATGAAATAGACCTAAGCTAAAGCTATTAAATTTGAGGTAATAACATAATCCATAGTAAAACCTTGAGACAATTAATGCACTATCTTTTGGGAATGCAAAGTGATAATATGAGCAATGCCAAGTAATCAACTACTAAATGAAATTAGCACAATAGATTCTCTCTAAGGATATAAGTGTTTAGCTCTCCATATCCTCTCATTGTTAGGGTTCTTTCACTCAGATTCAAATTGGAAAACATCCTACCATATGCTTATAATGGCTCTAAATCTCATCAACTATTCAACACTTATGTAAAGAGTCAAGAGGTCTTTTATGGGTGTAATGATGGAAATAGGTCACGTGGAATGGAATATGAAGGATAGAAAGTTCCATATGTATGTGATAATGAATATATAGCATGAATTTATGTCTTCTGAGGTGTAGAGGTGGTGATTGTGCTAATATGAGTCAATGTTTTTCTCTTTCTTCAATTTTTCTTGCACCAATTTTTTTTTGCAATATGCTTTTTCTCTCCTTTAGTTGGCACCTTGTATATAAAAGATGTAGCACAATTTCACAATCACAATGATTTTATGACATGAATAAGAAGCTTATTTCAAAGAGATGCTCATGCATATATGACTTTCTATGATGGAAAAAAATGATAGGCTCAAAGGGAGTGACTGAAACATCCTACTTCTACCACCTTATAGTACATATTTAGAAGTGCATTTGATCAGCGGAAGCATTACATTAGCCCAAAAATTAATATTTTAAAACTTACTTCTCGGGTACTATTCATTTGGTGATTTCTAGATTTATAGTCCAACTTTAAAAAATCATAACTAGTTGTAAAAAAATCGTATGGAGGTGATCCAAATTTCTAATTGAAGATATTTCATATATCTTTAGGGAAAAAATATAAATTTGGACATTTAGTTTTTTAATTGATACAGTTAAATCATTACTTTTTACTGTTTACATAGCAAATTCTAAAATTTCCAAATTCTATCTCTTAACTTTGGAAATTCATTTCTCTTGATATACATATCTAAATGAGGCATATTGCATATTTATTTAAAGATCTAGATGTGTACTAGTGCTCATAAAATTTTGTGGATTAATTCCTTCATTTGCTAGGTCAAACTGAAGCCACAACAAAACTACTTTAGAACCTACGTTTTACCATTTCAATTTCCTTTCTTTCACTTTCAATAATTATTCCAGCATGCATAAACTATTTCTTTTGCCTTTCATGCATTTATATACATCATGGGGATATGCCATAATTCTTCCATACATTTTCTTTACATATAATGGATATTATATAGCATTACACAAAAAGGCTAACATACATGCATGCCATAACTTGTCTACTCTTCCTCTTCCATTCCTTAGCTCATGTACCAAACATGCTTCTTCCATCATGAATAACCTATTATGGTTGGTTATGGGAGGGTGAGATTCTAGGGAATTTTAGTAGTAAATATTACCACTTAAATATGCAAGATGGATGCTAATGCATGATATGTAATTTCATTAAACTTTCTTAAATTAGTGACATGCCATCATGCTATATACTTTTGCCTAAAAGTGCATGGCCATAGAAAACATGATATTCACAATACATTCAACATCATTTATCATGTCACAATATCATTCAAGTATCATATACATATCAACACATCAAGCACATAAAGAGGTAAGTCCACTACCTTGCACTTAAGCTTTTTTCTTTATCTTTTGCACTTGCTTCCTAGCTTTCCAACCATGAAGCCTTCCAGTCAATCACTTCCCAACATCTTTTTAGATGTTTCAAGGTCCTAAACACATTTATATCCATCACATAATTCATTAGGACCATAAACTCTAACAATGTTCAAGACTATCCTTGATAAATTCTTAACTCTTTACTAACATAACTTTCTCTAGTCTTCACTAATTAACTTGGCCATTGTACTAATTGATGTCTTGACTTTAACCTGCACAATTTCATATTTTGAATCCATGTATGAGCTTAGAAGAATGAAATTCTAGCTCCTATGCACTATTTTGTACATAATTGCATAACACCCTCTTTTCTTTCAAAAATTCTTATTTTGATTCTAATGCTTCCCATACTTGTTTCTCCAATTTATCCCACACAATTTTTCATTTTAAAACCATTGAAAACATCAAAATCATGAAATTTCAATCACTTTTCATGTGAGTGAACAATAATAGAGAAGAACTTCAAAACTACAACTTGGAATTCCAATGCTTCTAAGGTTCAAAACTTATCCAATCCTACACAAAATCATCATATAAATTCAATGAAAGCATTAGATAATTGAAATTCCATTTCCTTCCATTATAAAAAGTGCAAACCGAAATGGTTCAACTATGGTAAAGTTAAGAATATCAACTTGATTCAACAACCAATCATTTAACTAACTTGTTTAAGCTTCAATCACATATCTCTACCTTTAATTTCTTCTTTTTCCTTTCAACTAAGGTTTTTGGATAGCACAACACCTTAGAGAAAACTCAACTTTCTTCCATAGAAACCCTAAGTTCAAGCTTCCAAATCAAAGGAAATAAGCTAGGATAGATTGCTTACCTTTAATCTCTAGCTTGCTTGAACTTTGGTACCTTGAATCTTCTTTGTCTTGCCTTGAGTTTTCATTTTGCAAGAGGTTCCTCAAGGGTTCTCATGCCACAATTTTGAGCAGAAATAGTGGGGGTATTTATTGAAAAATTCCATGGAAAATGAAAGGCTAATATTATTTGTGCACTATTTGATCTAATAGCTCATAATTGCTCTCACATTAAACTTACTCACCAAGCCAACTTGATATAAGGTCACATGACAAAAATCTTCTCCTCCCCCTTGTCTTGGATGCCATGTGAGAGCTCTCGTGGGTCCCACCATGTGCAAACCCTAATTCTCACTTTATTGCTTTTTCTTTTCTTTTTCAAAAATTCATAAATTATTCATTATTTGACTTGGGCTCCAAGATAACTTTTAGGACTTATTAGGCTTCTCTAGGGCAAAATTTTGGACTGCCCTAGGCCTTCCTTGGGTCCAATAGCTAATTGGCACAAATCCCAAGGCACTTTCCTTATTTTGATATCCTAAAAATATCCTGACTTTAAAATAAATGCTAGACACATCTTTTAATAGTTCTAACATTTTTAAAAATTCATTATAATATAAGATAACTCCCCTGCAAAGTCTCATAATTTTTATGAGACCCAGAAGTCCTGATAAAAATTCCTTATATTTCTTCAAGACCCTTTATCGGTGTCCAATTTCACTTTAATTTCTCAAAGAGCATTGTCATCTTTTCACACATCATTAGGGTATTCCCTGACCTTGATCAAATATTTTGCGGACTCTCCTTGACTATCTAACCTTAGTCAAATGACCAAAATGCCTATCATCTAACTCTGACTCAATGACACAACACAGTGACATACTCAGTGGCATTTTCGTTATTTTACATTTTCTCTATCCTTATTAGCCCTAGCCTACATACTTATCTAAAAATATCATTGGGCCTATAAGACACTATTTTGGGCCCTCTATATGATCCACTGCCTTCATGGGCTCAATTCCTAAGAAATTTCCCCGAAACATATTTATCATGTGTTTTAAACCACTGTAAATTCCATAATAAATTCCACAAAACTCCTTTTTGAATGATGTCAGTTTCATAAATTATTATATTAATGATAGGAATTTACTGCCAAATTTGATCTGATTCTAAGGTTCAGAGGATACTGCACTAATTTTCTTTTCTTCAAAAATTAATATAATTTTTTTGGGACCTCATATCGAAATTCTGTGTTGTGTCAAACTGATCAGAATAATTTTCTCTGTTTACTAAAAAAGTTTGGGACTAATTTGATTATGGATATTTTTGGGGCTTTTCTGGGTCAACTTTCTCATAATTACCAGTTTGCCCTTGAACTTTTAAAAATTACACTTTAGGCCCTCACTTTTTATAATTACACTTAATGGCTCAAAGTTTATTTCTACTTTTATTTTTCACTATAGAACTTTTAAACTTTTCATTTTAGTCCCTCATTTTTATATATTTGTCTAATCATTACTTTTCCTTTCTATTCATCATCACAATCCTTTCTAAACATCTTTCCACTATCAGTATTATATAGATAGAGAAAAAGTAGGATGTGACAGTGACTATGGATATAATATGTGTTGGCTTGTGTTTGAGATAAAAAGGCTTAGAAATGAATGCCTCTATCATATTCAATAACGTAGATACACAAGTAATTTTCAAATCAGAGCTAAGACAAGTTCTAGAGAATATAAACCAATTAAATAACCACTCAATATAGAAAATTTGACCGAGAATCCTTCCAACTAGGACTTTCATCTAAATTGCTTATAAGCTAAAGTATCAGACAATGTTCATCATTCACTAGGCATTAAAACACTTATTACAATTGAAAACCCTCTTGAATGACGGATTAAAAGTTCCAAATTAATCACTCAGAGTCATGTAATAATGCCAATTTTAACAGTAAAAACTTGAGTGTTTTGAATTAGTTTCCATTGCCAAGATTTCAAGTGTGACAATGGTTTCTACAAACTATTTCATGCAAAAGGTTAAAAATAAGAGGGCAATGAATCATTTATAAAACTTTAGTAGCTCGAAAGGAAACCTTCTATACAACACTATACAAAGAAAAGAGAAAGTAATTGGACATTTCCACATTTAGGTCACTACTGAAAGTAGTGAAAGTCACGACTAAAGTTCACAGTAAGTGCTTGCCTGAACTTACAACAGATAGTTGCGACCACAATAAATAGAGAGATATTGTTGTGACCTAATTGTACTCGTGTCATGACTAATTTTCATAGAGAGCATATTAAGTCCAAAGGTCCATGTAAGGTCACGACCAAGCAACACATAGGTCGCAACTAAAAATTACAGAGACCACCACTTGATAGTTTTCAACGCTTAAAATGTCTTTTACACTAAAACCTTTTAGCCAACAACAAAATAGTTTAAAGTGGGGATCCAATTTTCAGCAATTCATCACATATTAAGATCAAAAACCAGAAACTTTATAATGAAATATTGGATTAATCGAAGAATTTCATATTAATTAGCATAGAACACAAGAACATCTCCCCCATACCTAAACTTGACTGTGTCTTCACTGTCAAAAGAATTATAGACACCACAATGCTATATAAGATCAATTTAAATCCAGTTTCAGTATAACAATTAAACACATCACTCAATGCAATTTCAAGGTGAAGCTCACAGTCACATTCAAATCATACATCACGATATAAGGAAAGCAAAGATGACAAGATGGGTAAGCAAAAATCATGCAATTGATGTGGATTCAGCTCAGAGAACCAATAATAAGTAAACAACTCATGGCAACACAGGGGTATTATTCAAAATAGAAGCAAACTAAAATTAAACACTATCCTATTGAATCATCAAGCAGAAAAAGTTAACTCCCACTCTATTAGTTCATCCCTTTCCAATCATCAAATCAACATGTCAAACATATACCATATTAATAAAATTTGTAAAAAGCAAGAGATAGGAAAGGGACAACCTGGCTTCAAACATATACCATATTAAGAAAACAGCGGACTGTGAAGCTAAAGGAAATTGAAATTCACTATTATGTCTGCTATTTCTGGTCATGACCTCTCAGGGTTATCTTTAACTCCTTGTCGTGACACAAACTGACAATGAGTGTCTATGGAATATTTGGTCATGACATGATCGTCATTTAGTCGTGACTTGGGATCACATAGAGGTTGTCCCTCAACACCCTAATATATTGTCGTGACTTCATCATTTTTGCGTCGCGACTGGATATCTCGGGAGTTTCTAGTCACAACCAAACAATCTCTTATCATGACTTTATTGCGCATAGAGTATCTCCCTCAGCAAGTTCATATCTGTTGGGACATTTAGGTCTAGACATCGTGACTTATGGTTACATAAGCTTGATACCTATTTGTTTATTCCACTTCTAGCTTCCACAATGTCTTGTTTTCCTATAAAATCACTCACAACTTCCTTTCCAAAAATATTATCACTAGAAAATGATGATATTGCATCAAAGTTAGATGGGAATGAGAAATCTTTTGAAACTGACAAGAAAATATTCACATCAAAACAATTAAAACAAGATGCGTTGCCTTCACAAGAGCAAGAAAAATAATAAATAGAGGAAAGAGATTCAAAATAGTTGTCATAAACACTCAAAGATTAATTTGAATCCCCATGCTCCTGAAATACTTCATGGAACTTCTAGGAATTATGCAACATAGGATCATACTCATCATGCAAACTCAATTCATGCTCATCCCTAGTGTCTTTAATAGCGTAATCAATGGCATTCAACTCAACAAAAGCAGAATTATCAAAAGGATATTTCATTGCTTTGTTCAAATTGAAAGTCACTATATGTCCTCTAACATGAATTGTAATGGAACCATGATTCATACTAATGATTGTCTTAGAAATTTAAAGGAAAGGTCTGCCTAAGATCAAAGTGCTTTCATTCACTAGTTCACTAGACATGTCCAAAACATAAAAATAAGCTAGAAACACTAAATCCTTCACCTTTACTAGAATATCTTTAAGAATTCCCTTAGGATACCTAATTGATCTATAAGCTAATTGGAGTACTACAGTTGTGTCTCTAAGATTGTTAACACCTAAGGCTAAGTATATCGACCATGGCATTACACTAATGGCATCCCCTAGATTTAATAGCAATCCCTTAATACGAACCTTGCCTATAATGATGGGATTATGTAAGATCCTGGATATTGGCACTTAACTGGTAATTCAGCATTAAAAAGTGATAATACATTAGCACTCACCTGAATTATCTCAAGAGGCCTAAATATTTTCTTATCATCACATAACTCTTTTAAAAATTTAGCACATTTAGGATTTCTCTTAAGGAATTCAACTATAGGGATGTTTATTTTTAACTTATTCAAGAGATTGAAAGCATCTTTTCCAAATTTAGAATCAACCTTTTTCTTTCTAGCAAAATAAGCTTTTGAAAAAGGAAGATCCTTTATACTTACTTCCTTACTTGTATGCGTAGAGGCTCCTTGCTTGCTCGACTTTGCCTTCTCCTCAATTTGCTTTCCTTTGTATGTTGAACTTGGCATTATCACTTCCTCTTCTTGCTTTTCCTATATTTCTCTTGTGAGTGTGAGTTCTCCTCTTGGGTTGCCTTCTTGGTCATAAGTTGTTGCTCTTTAAGACTCTATAATTTCTCAATTTTCACTTGTGACATTGCTAAATTTTCAACTTTAGAATCATCCATATCCTCCCTTAGTGTTTCATCTTCCTTAAATCAAACTTCTCTCCCACTTATGAGTGATATGGCATTCATATCCTTTAGATTAATGACAGTATTTAAAGGTATGATGCCATTGCTCTTCGTCTGGATGTCACTCACTGTATTGAGAACTTGAGTTAAATGACTTGTAATATCTACATTCTTGGAACTTAACTCCTTGAATTTCTTGTGCATATCAGCATTATCCTTCTGCATGCTTTGAAGGATTGAAGCTATGGAGATGAACTGACCGTCATTCTCTTTGAGCTTGTGGTCTATATTGGTCATACCATCCATGTTTGTCATATGTGCAGCCATATTTTTCAATAATTGAGAAGTCTTATCTGGTCTTGATACTGTTAAAGCATTAGGATGAGAAGGAAACATAGACCTTGCATTATTTTGGTAGTTTCTTGAGGAAGCACCACCTCCTTGGAATTGGTTAGGCCTATTTTCCCCACTCCCCTACCTAAAATTTGAGCGGTCTCTCCAACCCGGGTTGTATGTGTTAGAGTATGGGTCTCTCTTCTAGTATTTATTGTCTTTCCCTTGATACATTGTTGCTATCTCTTCATAATGTCTATCACATGTACTTGCGGCATGTATCATTGAACCACATGACTCATCCTATAACTAGTACTTGTGAGGTGCCCACTGCATGAACTTACTTTGTAGAATATAGCTCCCTTTCAACTAAATCTATCCTCTTTTCTATTCAATTTTCTAAAGCTATTTTTTCTGCCAGAATCTCTTTTGAATTACCCAAACATGATGAGGTCATTCTCCTTGGATCCTCAATTTGATGATCTTCATTAGCCATTTTTTGGAATAATTTCCAACTTGCTTGTAGAGTCTTATCTCGCAAAGATCAATTTGCTACTATATTCAAGGACACCTGATTGTGATGGAGTATACTATCAAAGAAAATGTCTAATAATTAGCCTTTGTCATGTTATGGTGTGGACATCGAGCCAACAAGTTGATAAATCTTGTATAATATTCATGAAATTACTCTCTATCCTGTTGCATAATGTTTGTAATTTCCTTCTTCATCTGAGTTGTCTTAGAGGCCGAGAATAACTGTTCTAAATATGTTGATTTCAACTGATCCCATGTAAGAGTGGAGAAATGAGTTGGTAGATTGTATAACCACTCCTTAGCCTTCCCTTCCAAGGTAAAATGGAAACACCTCCTTAAGACATCATCCAACGTAGTTATTGGAGGCTTCATCGAGGAGTAGATCATATGCATGGTTTGTAATTGCCGAGTAGACATTCTCCTGCAAAACTATGAAATTTAGGTAAGGATGCAATCAAAGCTCCTTAATTTCAAAATTAACCTCTTCAATATAAAAATCGTAAGGATCATAATTCACATACGAATGATTTATTTTTCTCACACTTCTATTATCTTCTACATTCATTGGTATTTCATTTTCTCCTAGTCTATTATGCCCATCATGCCCATTAGGATTAATCTCAGCTATGTTAGAAACTTCTAATAGAATCTTTAAATTGGGTTCAATTTTAGATTCAGGGACACTAGAGCATGAGCTAGATTATGTTGACTTTGCCTCTTTCCTAAATTCTTTTCTTAGTTTCCTAAGTTGTCTCTCAATTTCAGGTTCAAAAGTCACTAATGGTTCAGCTCTACTACGCATGCCATGCTAGAACAATCAAGAATAACTAAGCAAGTAATCAAAATTAGACACAGAATTTTCATATCAGAAAAGTTTAACTGGTCGCAACACAAGGGTGTTCAGGTCGTGACCAAATTACACAGAGAATAAAAATTCTAAAAATTTGGTTCAGCGTCGCGACTAAAATGTGGTATAGTCATGACCAAAAATCACAAAGAGGAAATTTTCCAAAAAGTCGCCATCAAAGGTTGTTACTATCGCGACTCAAGTTCATAAAGAATAATCAAGCAATACAGAGAAGCAATCTGGTCGTGACACAATTATGTTTGGTTGTGACTCAAAGGTGTAAAGAGCAAATTCACACGAACTTGAAAAACTGCATAATGTTATGCAATAAAAATAACAAAAACTAAAATTCTAACAAAAAAATGACTCATGTAAGTAATGAAATTGACGACTAATTGCTAATGAACCAATTACTTGGCTCCCTAGCAATGACGCCATTACTTGGGGCGGATTGTCGTTGTCTGACTCATCAAAATAAAAATAATTGCATCCTATTAATGCAATATAAGGCATAACCCTATCAATCTTCTCAAGGAGCCCTTTTTATTAGAACCCTAGCATAATGGTGACAAAATTATTGAAAATCTGAGTGAAAGTAAAAATGAGTTTTAGGTTTAGTTGATTTTTTATACAATAAAATAATGATGCAGTAAAGTAAATATTTTTGTATTTTTTATTAAGATGGAAAATGAGTGGATTGTTAAAGAAATATGTTGAGAAAGATTCTTGATGATGGAAACCTATCTATCCTTGCTCTGAATATGATATGGAAATTTTAAAATCACTAAATCTTAAATAAAACCTCAATAGATCGATTAAGTTCAGATCATTAATATTCCTTAAACTCCTTTAATCAAAGGTAGTTCAAAAACCACTAATGCACTATTTAAAAACCACTTAGTGTATAATTAAATCAGATGATGAAAATGTCCTCGAATAATCATTGATTGATGACTATAGATTTCAAGCAATCGAATCAGTTAGCAACGATAGTTGACAAAAATCCAATTATCTAAAAATCAAAAATAAAATATTTATGTTAAAACCAACATCCAAATCATCCAAATTCAATTACAAAACCTAATCTCAGAATACTCTATCGATATCCAATCCTGTACTCATAAAATTAAAACCCTAGATATAGGAATTCCAAAACATAAGAAAGGTGAGATTCAAACAGAAAACTCCCTAGTGCAGTGTAATTCATGAGCTCAAGATATGCGATCTATCACCAAGAGACTAAAGATTTAGCCTCTTATAGCTCCTATTGTGCTGCAATCGCTGCTCAAATTTGATGCCATGAAAAAAGCAAAAAAATGGGGATAGAAAGATGAATGATGGAAGATATGAGGGTAGGTGGTGGAGAGAGTGTGAAGAGGATGTTCGAGTATACTTCTTCACCATATCAGGTAAAAAACCAGCCTCCTGACTCCTGCTGCTTCCCTCCCCTTTTAAAGCCAGGATAACCTAATAAAAAATACGTAACTTCACTGATTTTATTCTTTGGTTGCGACTAGATCCTAGTTTTGGTCGTGACCTGTGAACGCAGGAAAACTTTCTAGAAGAAGTGAGGTCGCGACTGAAGGGTACAAAGGCTGTCATCCTTGATTTGGTTATCTTTGTCTTGTGATCTCTTTATGCTCAAGTTAATCCTTAGTTCTCCTCCAAAATACCTGCAATTCAACATCAAATCTCACTGTAAAAGTCTAACCAGTTAATAAAGAATAACATATATGCAGTTTGAATGAGTTAATTTACTATTTTACCCTTAAATTAGCATATTGATAAGCACAACCATGTATTACCACAAAAACACAATTGCAAGCATAAAATGAATGGTAAATTTATCACAAAACCCTTAAAATGTTACATAAACCATACACAATTTGTGTCCTTTCACTGTCAAAACTAACAAATGTGATGGAAGGAAAGAGGAAAAGTGTGTTTGGCTATAAAAAATGTAGGGTAGAGGAGGATTTTTGTCTTTCTGTACTTCACTCCCTTTTAAAAGTAAGATTTTTTAGATGGAGAGAAACAATTAGCTAAACTTGACTAATTTGTCTAAACGATTTTTTTAATATTTTAATTTTGACCTTTGACTTAACGTTTTTTTCTTTTTCATTTTCCATTTGATGCAAGCCCTTGATGTTGTTCTTCAAAATATATATACACATATATATATTATTAATATAATATATATAATTATATTAATATTATAACACTATACATATGTGTGTTATATATTAATACATATCAATATAACATATATTAAAATATATGATATGTTAATATACATTAATATATATCTTATAATTATAAAATTAACGAGATAAAATGTTTAAATTAATAAAATTATCATTTAAAATTACATATATAATTGAGGTAATAAGTATTTAAAATTCATAAATTAAAAAATAATAATTTTAATATAAATATTATTATAAAATAAAAAAATTATAAATAAAATGATAAAAATATATTTATTAATTTATAATTAACTAACTCCCCTCTCTGCCCTTGAAAATAGTTTAAAAGAGAATGTCACAAGTAATGTTTTACTTGACAGCATTCTTAACTTAGGCTTTGGGTCCTTTTTGTATTAAAATATGTTGCAAGAATTTATATTCTTTTTTATTTTTAGTACTTTGTAATAGGATCTAATCAATGATATAAAAAAAAAACTATCTATTTAAGAGATATTATTCTAACTAATTTAATTAATTTATATAAAATTTAAAATATATTTTAGAGAAGGGATCCAGAGGAGTAGTTTATAAGAATAATGGGAATGTTACATGTTTTTGAGTGTTTATATAATATTTATATTTTAAGTCTATTTTTATTTTAGTTTTAATATTTTAAATTTTAAATTATTTTTTTATATAAAATATTAATTTATATAATTTAATAAAATTTAAATTAGTTTATTTTTTTAAAAGGGAATATTTTAGAAAAGGGGAAAAAGGAAAAAAAGAATCTTTCTAAGAAGAGGAAATACTGAAAGAGAGGGTGGGACCCAAAAGAGGGAACTGTAGAAACGGTGACCGGCAATTAGCAAGCGATCTATATCAGAACGAAGTGGAGCCAAACTTCTAGAAGGTTATCCTTGACTGTTTACTTTATCCAGTGACTCCATCCAATAACAATTTGGACTATTTTTCTCCCTTGTTTTTGCCCTTTTTTGTTTTTTCGTTGCACTGAAACGCGGGCTCATTAAATTGTGGGGTAGATAAAAGGACGGTGCTTGTATCAGTATGGGACGGTGGGAGTGCGGAGAATGGATAGGGATGAAATTAATATGTAACGCCACGTTGGACTATTAGTGACTGGTCAACTTCACTTCTCCGTTGTTATCCCCACAACCTTTATCTTGTCTCATTCCTTCTTTCCCATACGGTGACTCTGCAAATGCAAAAAATAAGTTGGAGGATAGGTTGGGGTTGGTTGAGAGAATAAAATTCAACATTTAATGTGACATGTAAGCTCTCCCTATAGGTATAACGTCGCAAACTTGACCCATTAATAATTCCATACTGTCTATACTTGTCTCATTAATTAAAAAAAATTAATATAATTTTTAATCTTTTAAATTTATAAAAATTTAAATTTTAATCTTTTAAATTTTAAACTTTAAATCATAAATTTTTGTATTAATTTAAATTTTATTAAATTATATAGATTAATATTTTATATAAAAAAATTGAATTTAAATTTAAGACATTAAAACTAAAATAAAAATAGCATCAAATATTATATAAATTGATACGGTTTTCTTGATAAAAGACTAAAAATAAGATAGAGGGAAAGAAAGAAAAGAAGGGAAGGTTTAGAAGGAGAATCATGAAGGAAGCAATAAGAAAGAGAGACTAGATGGAGAGTAAAAAACTATTATGTTACTGTATTGTCATTATGCACATTTTATAATTGGTTATGTGTTCCTATTTATAGACTAAGGATCTAAAAGTTACCATAGTTACGTATAGTAATTACAGCGATAACAGTATAATAATTTCTAGTTAATGAAAATTTTATAACATAAATACTCAAAACATTTAACATTCCAATCATTCTTAAGGAGAATGTAAAATATGGTCCATGCAGTGCTTTCTGGGTGACAATTATATAAGAAAATTACTATTTAGTTCAGCTAAGTGGCATCCATTATCTTATTTCTCTCCTTGTACAATTAATATACCTCAATAACCCATTAATTAATATATCAATATTCAGTACGGTGAAAATGAAACGATTTCATAAATTAGTCTTTTCATTTTGTCATTACATGTAAGATCACAAAAATGGTCCCTGTATACATTAGCATATTGGCCTTGACACTAACCATTACTTTTTTTATAGTGTAAAATAATTAAAAAGGACATAAATTTTATAGGAGAATACTTAAATCCAATATGTCCAGTAGTCCAATTATATTTTGCCACCTATCCTATTTTACCCCTCAACATTTAACCCCAACAATTGGTTAAACCTTCGTTACTTGAAGTCTAAAAAAATGTTATTGAAAAAACAACAAAACTTAAGGGCGTGGTCGTTGAGTTGCAATCGGACTTTACAAGACCATACGGCAGTGTGAATGGCGACGGCCATTTGCGACGAAGGGCGCATAGGGATTCTATGAGAAGGACTATTGTGTGAGTCCTTTTGTTTTGGTTTCTGAGGGCTTCTTTGATTTTTGATTGGGTTGAGCTATCAAGATGAATCTATATATCTTCCTAGTTCCTATCAAATTTTCAATGGGTTAAAACTAGCTGGGACTTCAAAATTTGCAAGTAAGAGCGTGCCAAAATTAGCTTTCAGTTTTAAAACTTGACTTAATTTTAAAATCGGAAGAATAAGAGGAAGACAAGAAGAAGAAAGAAACAACCATAGCAGGATCCTTGTTGCCATTCACACTAGAGTAGAGCTTGGTCAATGGAGGTTTTTGGCAGATTGTCCTCTTTAAAGCTCAATAAGCTTAGCATTGATAATTCTCCTATACCAATAAATGGTTCTTCCCTTTACTTTCCCTCTTTTCTTTTTAATTTTTTATCGAATTCTGGTTACACAGTCGTTTTTTTCAGACTTCTCAATGACACAAATTTAACGGATTGTGGAGTTAAATGTTGCGGGGCAATAGAGAACATGTGGCAAGATATAATTGGATTACTGAACAAAATGGAGTTAATAGACTAGACCTAAGTATTCTCCAATTTTATAATATATATATATATATATATATATTATGCATACAATTAGATAACATTAAGAGAGATATTAAAATTAAAATTATAAAAATAAAATAGTTAATATATTATTGAAAACAAATTTGTCAATACTAAAAATACTTACAACAACAACAATAAATCTTATCCCATTAAATGGGGTCGGTTACATGGATCATACGATGCCATTGTGCTATATTAAAAATTAAATCCTTAGATAAGTTATTGACTAGGAGATCCTGCCCAATGACTTCGTTGAGCGTTCTCTTTGGCATTCCCCTACTCCTTTTAACTGGAGTCCATATTATTTGATCTACCCTCCTCACCAGTGCATCCCTTAGCTTTTTTGCACGTGTCCAAACCACCTAAGACGGATCTCTACCAATTTCTCTTTAATAAGTGACACTCTAACTTTTCCCCATATTTGTTCATTATAAATCTTATCTTTTCTTGTATGTCTATACATCCATCTTAACATCCTCATCTCAGCTACCCCAATTGTATGCTCTTGTTATCTTTTTAAAGCCCAACATTCACTTCCATAAAGCATTGCTGGTCTTATAACAGTGCGATAAAACTTTCCTTTTACTTTATCTGGTACTCTCTCATCACATATAACCCTAGTAGCCTTTCTCCATTTAAACCACCCAGCCTGAATTCTATGATTAACATCCTTTAAAATTTCACAATCCTTCTGTATAATTGATCCAAAATATTTGAACTTATCTATTTATGGAATAACTTGATCTCCTAATCTGACCTCCAAGTTACTTCTAATTTGCCTCTTATCAAAATTACAGTGCATATATTCAGTCTTATTTCTACTCAGTCGAAAACCCTTCGACTCTAAAGTACTTCTCCATAACTCAAGTTTAAAATTAATCTATTCTCTTGACTCTGCCACAAGAACTATATCGTCCACAAAAAGCATGCATTTAAGGATTTCTTCTTGAATAGGTTTAGTTAGAACATCCACTACTAGATTAAATAAACAAGGACTTAAGGATTATACCTGATGTAGACCAATCCATATAGGAAACTCCTTTGTTTCGCTCTCAGCTGTTCTTATAGTAGTTGTTACCCCCTCATACATATATTTTATTGCTTTAATATATGACATGCGCACACCCTTCTTTTCTAAAATTTTCCAAAGCACCTCCCTTGGCACTCGATCATATGCTTTTTCTAAATCAATGAAGACTATATGCAACTCTCTTCTTTTAATCCGGTACCTTTCCATTAACCCCCTTAATAAAATGAATCGCCTCTATTGTAGACTTACCTGGCATGAAACCATAATGATTCTCAGTAATATCAGTATCTACTCTCAACCTGTGTTCAATTACTTTTTCCCATAACTTTATAGTGTGACTCATAAGCTTTATCCCTATGTAGTTTGCACAATTTTAAATATCCCCTTTATTTTTGTAAATAAGAACTGCAGTACTTTTCCTCTAGTCATCAGATATTTCTTAGAACTTAATATCACATTAAAAAGTTTAGCAAGCCACACCATCCCCATTTCGCCTAAACACTTCCAAACTTCAATAGGAATATCGTCAGATCTAATAGCTTTACTACTTTTCATTTTCTTAAGCGCCTCTTTAACCTCGTCAACATAGATCCTACAGTAAAATGTCAAATTTTGTTCAACTTCTCTTGTTAAATTCCCTAACTCATAACTCGACCCTCCTCCCTCGTCATTAAACAATTTGTTAAAATAGATTTCCTACCGTTTTTTAATATCACTATTTTTAACCAAAACCTTATCTTCTTATAGCAACCAAAAATATATAAAATAAGTAATGTGAGAAAATAAAATAATGTAGCAACAAATGGAATAAATAAAAAATAAAAAATATTAAAAGCACCACTTGTTCTTGTTCATCTCACTCCACTCCACCCACAAATCTACACATTGATAAGGACAAATGCGAATAAGGATAGTCAATAGAGAAGCATAAAGACAAAAACATAATGAGAGAGAGAGAGAAATAGAATATTCTCTTTACCCGAGTTAAATAAGGGGTTTTATTTATTCTTAATTATAATATGTTAATATATTTTATTTATTAAAATCATAATTTCCCTTGAAATATCCCTAAATAATTATATAATTAAGTGAGTTTTTATTAATGATAGTTTAAAATGTATATGATTAAAGAAAATATTTAAAAATAATAATATATAATTATTATAAATCACTAATTTTTTAATCAATTTAAATTAATTAAATAAATATTATATTAATAAATGGAAGTAATAAAACAGCAACAAGAAATCCAAAGCAAATAAAGCTACTTCATCTGTAAGAAAGTAGGTTGGGGTTCAAACAGTAACGTGAGCCAATAGGGTACTAAACATAATATTTTATCCCCAACTAATTTTTAAGGGTCCTAACTTCAGTTTTGTGACTTCCAAATGGGATCCTAAACAACCATTTAAGCGTCTTCTTTGATATAGGTCTATTAACCAAGTAAAATAGCACAATTTACACAAAGTTTCTTTAATTAATAGTCTAAAACAATCCAACAAGCATAGGGCTGTTTTGTTTAAAATTGAAAAAGCGATTTTAATTAAACTAAACATGAAACCACGATCAATCCCTTATTTAGATTAGTTTAAAAACTAAAAATACTTGTTTTCAGCTTATGCTTGAGTTAGCTTTTCAAGAAAGTAATTATTTTGAAAAGCTAATGACATGAACATAAATGGTAATTTTGTCACTTTATATAATACCCATCAAGTGGAGAAAAATCAAAGGAAAGATATTCACATTAGAGGCTTCAATATATATTTATGGCCCAAAATACAAATGTACATTTCAGCGGAGGATAATTGGGCTATAATAAAATGTATTTATGCCCGAAATCAAGCTATAAACAAAAGTTATCAAAATCGTCAATTTTGGTGAATTCATAATGGAGATATAGGGCCCATTTGGATAGAATTTTAAAAATGAGTTTATAAAAAAAAGGGCTTTTGAACAGCTTATAGAAAATGGTTTTTAGAGAAGAGGTTATGAAAAAAAAATGATTTTAAATAAATGAGTGTTTGGATAGTTATTTTCAAAAGTATTTTTTTTTATTGGTAAATTACGAAAAAGGGTATAAGTATTAAATGAGGAGAGATAAGAGATAAGAGGAGAGAGGGTGTAAGAAAGAAAAGAGAGAAAAAGTATGAGAGAGGAGAGAGGGTGTAAGAAAAAGTAGGGGTAATATAGTAATTGGTTAGTTCATAAGTGGTTTACTGTTCCATAAGCTACTCTGACCAACTTATCTGAAACCTTGGTTTTAAACTATAGTTTAGTTCAAAAGCCCGTTTGAATAAATATGACTGTTTGTTTTAAAATTTCTCCAAACTTAAGTTTTGAGCCAAACTTAGATTTTAAACTTAGGTTTGAAATTTTCCAAACACGCACATAAACTCACAACATATACTCGTAAGAGTTTACCTATTAATTAAAAATTACTTAAGAGTATCACTTATAATTAAAATATAATAAGATACAATTTTTTTCATATCTAGTTTAAATGAAAATAATTTAAATTAAGTTATCATACTCTTTAATTCTTAATATAATACTTTTTATTTAGATAGATTGAGTAAGTTAAATAAATTACTTAATTATAATATATGTAATATGATCTTTTTAAAATAATTTATGTAATATTATATTCTATATCAATTTATAAAGTTAGAAAAATTAGTTTAAAAATAAATGATAAATATATAATATAAAATGGATAAAACTCTTACATTTAAGACAAAAATTTATCTCTAAACTAAACCTTATATTTAGTACTAAAAGCGTACCAACAAGCTATTTATTAATGTGATAAATAGTCTTACTCTTATAAAAAGGATAATACAAATTCGAATCTTGAGAATTATACTTGTTAGGAGATGTGAAAATTCTTTATATTCTAAACTCTAAAAGAGTAAATATACGTTTGACTTAATAAAAAAAAGTTATTGATATTCGTAATCTAGAATAATTTTTTCTTGAACTAACAATTCCTTTTTCAACAGCTTCATGTGTGCTTGAAAATATATTTAATCCAATATATTGACTATTCAATCAAGCGATGAACAATTTTCTAAAATTTAAAAACGATATATATATATATATATGTAACAAAATAAGAAACTTATATTAAGAAATAAATAACATTAACCAACATATAATTAAGATAAATAAACTATTCTTTAATTAATATGTTATTGAAAATAATGTGAGGTTTATTAATTATAAGTACAATTTAAATCCTATAAATAGAAAACGTATGAAAAAGGAAGAGTTTAGTTCTTGTCAGATCTTACTTTTATGTTTTGAATGTATAAGGCTTGTTTTTTTTTTTTACCAAAGGTGCAAACCGCAAGCTTTTCTTTAATTTTGACTCTTACACAACAGAGTGATGTGTTCAATGGTTGTTCAAGTAACCAAGCCACTCTGATATCCAACATGTCTTAATAATTGTTTGGATTTGCTTTTAATAAGTATGTTAATATAAGTTGAGACAAACTCCTCACCTATGTCATAGATAGGCTTGGGGATAATGGGGATTCAGGGACCCAAGCTGCTAACAACCCGAATATGCTTTCAGTGCCACGTAGGAGTAACAAAATTCGGTGGACCACATGGAAGATGCGAGCACAGGCAAAATAAATAAGGGAAGGAGTGAGGGAAAAGGACAATAATGATTTTAGAAATTATTCTCTCTAATTATTCTTTGCTTTCCCTCTGATATTCTTCTTCTTCCTACTTTGATATTTCCCTTTGAACTTTACTGATATTTCTGTTGCTTTCTTTTAGCTTTTACCTCATTTGCATCCTTTGCTGAGGTATTTATGATTTCTCTGATTGACTTTTGTCATTTGGCTATTCAATAATAGAGAGATGTTGAATTTTATCATTTCCTGCTATATTGTTTATCTCATTTGGAGCTTTCATCTCGACTCAATGGCTAACAATACAAGAATGTAGACAATGAATGCTGACATCTAGAGATTTGTGGAAACTTTAGTTGAGTCTCAGCGTTCCAACACCACTAGGATGTTTGATTTTGCAGCCACCTCATCGGATAATACTACTCATCTACATACCTTTGAGCATTCGCTAGCCACATTGTCACGTTCAATCAATGCTCTAGCTTGAGGGTTCGAGACTGGGTCATAAGCACATCCTCTTGGTCAAAATGTTGTTCAATAGCCTTTTGACTACTAGATTAAGCTTGATTTGCTTTGTTTTGGTGGAAAAGATACTCTAAGTTGGTTATTTTGAGCTAAACAATATTTTTCTTTCCATTAGATTCTTGATGACCAACATATTACCCTTGCTTCTGTTCATTTTTGGAAGGGTCTGTTGTTCCTTGGTTTCAGCTGCTTCAAAATACAAATCAGATTCTAACTTGGTGTTTTTTAGCTCTTGTGATTGAGAAGCAATTTGGTCCATCTCATTTTGAGAATCCCCGTATTATGTTGTTTAAGATGGTCCAAACTGGTTCACACCAATTTCATGGGTACAGCAAACAGAGTTGAGGTTCTTTTAGAAGAAGCTTTGCGGGATAGTTTTCTCAATGGCCTTAAACCTGATCTTTTAAGTAATGTGTTGTCCCAGGAACCTTTTGCCGCTTTATCCGTAATTATGCTAGTATTGCTGCCCTCCTCACTAATTTATTGCAAAAAGATGCATTTATTTGGTCAAAGAATGCTCAAGTTGCCTTTGATAATTTGAAACAAGCTCTAGTTACTGCCCCTATATTGTCTATGCTTGACTTTACTCAACCCTTTATTATTGAGGTTGATGCATCAGGTTCTGGTATAAGTGCAATCCTTAGTGAACAAAATCATTCCATTGCCTATTTTTCCAAGAAGCTTTCTCCTCAAATGCAGGCTCGTTAAGCTTATGTTAGGTAATTTTTTGCTTTGACTGAGGCAGTTTCCAAATTTAGGCACTATTTGGTATGTAATTCTTTTATCATGAAGACTGAAAAATAAAATCTTTGTCATCTAGCTACTCAAGTCATTCAGACACGAGAACAAGAGGCATTTTTGACAAAACTATTGAGGTATGCATGATTATAAGATTTAGTATAAATTAGGAAAAACTAATGTTTATGAGGATGCATTATCTCATTCTTACATGGCAATTAGTTTTATTACTAATCAATTATTTAATCAGATACAAGCTGCTATTAATTCTTCTATGGAGCTTATAGATTTTCGACAAAAGGTTCAAGAATATCCTTTTTACAGCATTCATAATAGTAGATTATTCTTTAAACAGGGTTTGTTTCTGCCTCATGAGGATAAAAACCTCATCCTATAAGTCATACATAGGCTTCATGGTTCTAAGATTGGGAGCCATTCATCAACAATTCGCACGTATGCTAGGGTGGCTGCCGAATTGTGGCGGAAGGGGATTCGACGGGATATTCAATATTTTATAAAACAATGCCAAATTTGTCAGCAAGCTAAATCAGTCCAGAACCGTCCCTATGGTTTGCTACAACCTCTGCCATTACCTTCTCATGTGTGAGAGGAAATTGTCATGGATTTCATCACTGGATTGCTAGCTTCTAAAGGTTATACTGTGATTTTTGTAGTGATAGATATGCTTTCCAAGTTTGGCCATTCTATTCCGATGAAACCTAATTATACTGCAGAAGTTGTTGCTGAAACTTTTGTTCATCAAATTGCTCGGTTGCATGGAATTCCTTGGTCAATAGTTTCTTGAAAACGATCAGTTTTTCATTAGCTCTTTTGGCATCATTTGTTTAAGTTACAGAGCACTACCTTGTGTGTGTTCAGCATACCATCCTTAGAGTGATGGTGGTCAGAAGCTTTAAACCGTTGCTTGACGATGTATTTGTGGTGCTTTGTACATCAACAACCCCGATTATGGGCAAATTTCCTTCCCTAGACACAATATTCTTATAGTACATCTTTTCACACTTTTACTGGGATGACACCTTATAAGATCTTTTTTGGCCGTGGTCCACCGATGCTTGTAAGATTGGATCAGTTTGTGTAGGCTCCTTTGACTGTTATTACTCAGCTTGCAGCAAGAGATTCATTGTTGATTTAGTTAAAAGAAAATTTAAAGAGATTACAGGAGTGAATGAAATATGAGAAATTCTTAGGTGCACCCAACACCCAGTGCCCACCTTCTGACTACTAAAAAATTGCCATATCAATTATTTTAATCTTATGTGTAGTTGATGTGTCAAGTCTTTAAATTTTTAATATTTTTAAATTTTAATGATTCAATAATTCTATTATTAGCTAGAAAAATGGGATGTTTAAATTTGATTTTCTCACTCACATGATTCTCACTCCTGTCTCCTCCTTCATCATCACTCTTTCAAGAAACATGCTTTCCTTTGCCTTGTAGGATGTGTTGAAGGGGCTGGTGGCGGTGGCACTGGGTGACTTTGGAAGTGGCTGCGGATATGTTGGTGCCGATGATGGTCGAAAAAGAGTGAGCAATAATGATGGTGGCTGTATGTGAGAAGTGGAGGAGGAGAGAAAACGTAAGGCAAGACAGAGGAAGGATGAAGGGTCAAAAGATAAAGGAGGAGAGAGAAAATCAAATATAAAAATATAACTTTTCTAACTAAGAATAGAATTATTAAATTATTTAAATCTAAAAACTACTAATAATTTTAAAGACTTGACATATCAACAACCACATAAGATTAATATAATTGATATGGTAATTTTTTTAGTGGTCAAACCATAAATGAGGTGGTGCACTCGGTGCTCCTCAAAATTTCTCATGAAATATTATGCTGTTAAGAAGAGGACTGAAATAAAGTTTTAAATAGGTGATTTGGGGTCTTTGTCAAGCGACAATCGCATAGCCAACAATCTTTGCAAGATTATCCTAGCCATTTGTTGATGTATTCATGATCTCTGTAATTGACTTTTGTCATTTGTATATTCAATAATATAGGGAACTTGCATTTTATCATTTCCTGCTATATTGTTTATCTCAACATACTTAGCTCATAAATCATAAAATTAAGATTGAAAAGCTATATTGTGATTTTAAATTGCCAATCCAAATAAGCACTAAGTGTGTGAGAAGATGTGATACTGTAAAGTTATATGATAACACACAATTTTATGGATAAAATAAATTGGACGTGAAAATTTTATAGTTATTTTGTGTCTCTCAAGAGTCAAGTCTAAAGTTTCTTCCTCCCCTCTTTATCGTTCATTACTCCTCGAACGATAAAACAAAGAAGGGTATGCAAATGTTTTGAAGATGGTTGTACGAGGTATTTGAAGCTTTTGGTACATCTTATATTGAGTAATTTTTATTTTCTTTCTCCAGCTATATTATTTTGAGTTTTAAAATTTCATTTTTAAGAAAACTTACGTAACTTGTCTAACTAGGTCCAAAATTGGCGATTCTACCAAGTTTAACCCTATGAAAAGTGAGTTCATCCAAGTTCAGAACTTGTCCGTGGATTTAATTCGATTTTGTTAGCTGAAAGCGTAAACATGTTAAGCTCGATAAGCTGACTCCTGAGTTTAACAACCATGTCTATAATGTATTAGAACAGATGTTTCATCCAAGAGAGAGGTAAATTTAATTATACTAAAAATTTTAAAACTTAAGTGAAAAACACAAGTTGAGTTTATAAGGATTTTTCAGAGAGAGGCAAATAAAGGAGAGGTGCACTTTTATACTAGTTTAACTTTAGCCTATGTCCAATCCTCAGAATTCCTCTGAGTATTTCACTAACCTCCAAAATTTTTAAGACTCTTGGTGTCTTAGTACATTAACAAGAAAATACCTCTATCACTCTCCCTTACTTTCTGTAATGTTACAATCTCACTCAATAGTCCTACTCTTGAGTATCTCAGATAATAAATCAAGATTTCTAACTCTCTCTAATAGAGTAATTATGATAAGTACTGACGATCAAGTTCTCTTAGTTTCACTCCCAAAGAATAAATTCTCTATTTAGAGAATAGAAAATATAGTAAAACAAAGTATATTTAAGTTGTAATGAATGCTTTAGTAAATGTTGTTTGAGCTTCTTAATACTTCAACATTTACTCTAACTTCTTTTATAGTTTAGTCCTTTGAATATTTGTTAAACTCATTGATGTGGCCATTGAAGAATAAAGATGTTGGTTGTTGACAATTGAAGCATTTAATTCATTATGACAGAAATTTATTTTTGATTAATTTCTTCATTTAATCTTATTTTTACCTACAATTAATCTAGATATATATTGTATAAATGATATATAAAAAGTTTAAGTATAGATCAATTAATCCATAACTTTTTGTGTTGAAACGTCACAGTTTATAAAAGTCTAGTTTGAAAATATTATTGAAGAACGTTTCAATTTATTGAAGTATTTATCGAAAATAGTTTCGATAAAAAAAAAATATTTTGTATTGAAATAAATCAACTCTTTTTCGAATAATACTTTGATAACCATACATATGAAATCTCTATTTAAAAATAACCTTTTGATAACATAGACTTGATTTAGACTTATCAAAATACTTATCAAGAAAACTCTTTCCAAAACATACTAGAATAACCAATTTATCGAAGTGTTATATGATAAATAGGTTTATCGAGTAGTTATTCGATAAATATATGACATTGAAGAATAACTATATGACTTATATGACATTAAAGAAAAATTGTATGACTTTAAAACTTTCTTTTTTTTTCTAATTTTATCTCAAATATTATTTAATATATTTCAAAACAATATTTTATAAGATCCTTTATCAAAGTTGAATCTTCAAAATCGTTTATCAAAGTGTTTATTAGTTCTGAACTTTGGTTTAAAACTGAATCTTCTTTATTTATCAAAGTGTTTATCAATAAACTGTCTTATTGATTAATACTTTGACAAATGAATCTTGAAACATACTTCATAACAGCTTTATACTTATTTATTGAAGAGCTTATCGATAATTATGCTTATAAATAAATATTTTGATAAATGTCTCTTGAAAATAGACTTCAACAAGATTTCTGAAGCTTTCTATAAATACCTTTATCGAAGCCTTTATCGATAAATACATTTATCAATCAATTCTTTAATAAATTCTTTTTGTAAAATAGAGTTCAAAACTAAGTTAATTGAATGTTGTTCTAACTTATTAAAGGGCTTATCGATAAACACCTTTATCGATAAGCTAATCAAACAATAGGCTATGTAAAAGCCCCGATTTGAACTATCATCATTAAAATAATTTATTTTTATTAAAACATAGAGTCTAACATAATGTACAACAGAAAGTAATGAAAATGAAAAGTTAATGGTAGGCTCTTAATGGGCTTAAAAGTTGTTTGCATTTGGTTACAAAAAGGCATTACTTGAAGATCAATCCACTTAGAGTCAATTTGAATCCATTTATTCATTTATTTTGAGTTTTATTTGTTTATTTAAAAATTTTAGATTTGGAGGATCCTCAGTTAAAATCTTTGGGTTATCTATTAAATAAGTTTAAACAAAATCACTAAGTATTTGATTAGAAGAAGAAAACTAATATATTTGATTTATCCTGGTTCGATCCACCTAGTCACGTGTAGTCCCTAATTAACTTTTGAGATTGTTTGTTATAACTTCCAAGATTATCAATGGGCTCTTAGCGACTACAATACAATCAACCTTGTTCCACTTGATCAAGTCAATTGCTTCCCTTACTACTTATAAGGTTACGACCAGTTGCTTGAATCAACATGACTATGAGACTATCTCACTTAACATACAAAACTACTACAATAATCCCTCTCTCAAATAGTATATTATGATAACATTGAAGTGTAAATAATATAGAGTATATGAATGATAGAAGAGTTTTTCGCTCTTGATCGTTTTATGCTCATTATTGTTCTAGATCATTGCTATAAAATGAGAGCTATGAATGTTCAAATCAGAGTGCCAACATTTTGTCAATTTATGCACTTGCTTTCTTCATCCTCTATTCTAAATACTCTTCCATTTATAAATGATGTTGGGAATTTGACTATTAAGTACAATTTTTGGTTTGTTGAGATGTTCTCTTTTCCCAATGAGATTGAGACTATTGGAAAGCTTTTGACAAAAAGCACTTTAAATCGTTGTATATCATTTAAAGCTCAATCTTCTGCAAAACATGTTACTAGATTATCTGAAACATTTCTATAAGTATTAAACATGTCTTGATAGAGTTCCAATAGATTTGGATATGATTATGAATCAATCGAGAACTCTTAGACGAACTTTGTAACTTTTATTCCAATAATATTACTTGTATCCAAATGTGTATATGAAGAAAATAAGCTTATCTTGAGCCATATTCAGACTCAGAATACTAGTTCAGGTAGCACACATGTCTAATAAGTAGCTTCTCCATGCATAAGATATATCATCGGAAAGATCTTCAAGTCAGCTTTCAAATGAAATAAACCCCACATCTAAATTCCTTGTGATCTCAAAGATATAACAGAAATTGTGACTGGAGTTTAGGAACATGGTGTAAGAGCTCAGCATCAATTTTCAAAAATCATATCTCCTTCATATGAACTCTTTGGTTTTGATATTGGTGTTCATGAACTGTATTCTGAGTATAGTTTATTTGAAACAAGTTTTATATTAATTGGATTTACGGTTTGGGAGATATTAGAGAAATATTGAACATGGGTCAAAGCTGAATTTCGTGCAATAGAGCATAACATAGTATGTTGAGTAGAGATGCTTATTCGAATAATAACTAACTTTATTCAAATAAAACATGTGATGATCATTTCTGAAGGTGTAAAACAAATTTAGATGAAGGGAGCACTACTGTAAAAAAAACTTTTTTAAATCGGTTAAAAATAGTATTCTACACCAGACAATGACCGGTATAAAAAAAGACCGTGTAGAAAGTATACACTTTCTAAATCGGGCGGTTCACCGGTGTAGAATGAGTAGAATTCAAACCAATCCATTTTAAAATTAGGAGTAGAATTTTTATGTGAACAAGAGCTATAGATTAAAGAATTTTTGACATTGATTGTGTTTACACCCAGTGTAAATTAATCAATTTTCTATACCTCACCATAAAGATAACCGATATAGATGTTGTAATATTTATATATTGTTTCTACACCTGCCAGTATTCTTTGTCCAGTTTAAATGTATTTTTAAAAAATGACTCTTTCAATATTTCATTAACTTCATCACCTGAAGCTTTATGAATAAACTGCCTAAATATACAGACTTAGACAGCAATAGAGACAGAGTTCAAGTTGGCAGAGACAAATCTTCAATTGCTCATTACATTATTCATTTAATAAAATTCAATAAAAAATACAACAATCTGAATAGAAAAATTAAAAAATATATTCTGTTAATTACAAATACTATTGAGAATGAATGATTTTAATAAAATTAGCCCAAATATTGCGCATGCCCTTAATATCTTGTTCAGAAAATGGATCAGACTGATCAAACATCTGAAACATCAAATTAAGATAGAAGAAATTAAGGCATTACTAATATATATTAAATTGACAAGAAATATGAAATCATTAAAAATACAATTTACCTCCTCAATTAGGTTAGTCCTATTTGATAATATAATATTAATCATGTGTCTGACCATGTAAAAGCTGCACAAGTTGCTTTCTTTGGATTGCCTTTGACTCTGTAATATTAACATGAACAAAATTGTGTCATCACCAAAAAACTGTGGGGCATAAGGCTTAACACTTTTATTACCTTCGGTGTGATCCATTCAGGGTCCCTCATCGAGTTGGCTTTCTTAAGACCCCTTGCAATTGCAAACGTCCTCATAGCCCTATGACCAAAGTTATGAACTTAGTAACCCTTTTATTACAAATACCATATTTATTACAAACACTATTGTTCTCTAAGGAAGAAAACTCACGTGTTCATAATCTTCTTGGCATCAACCGATGGCTTGTAGTAGGGAAGCATAAGAAGAAAACTTAATAAGTGTGATTACATAGTATGATCAATAGAGATTAATTAAACCATAATAATTATTAACATTAAGCAAATACAAACTATTATGAAATAAAATAAAATATTATTATTCTTACTCCTGCATATATAGTGCGAATAAAAAATCAATATCAATTTCACCAAGCCTTCTTGAAATGTATCGAAGTTTCAAAAATTGGGAGGTCCCATTTGTATAAATTCAAAATAGGCATAGAAATCCGAACCGACCTTGTTTGCCCTTGAAAACCAACTCAGCTTGCATGTACCTACAGTTAATGTAAACACGATGTTAGTTAATGAAAACACTCAGCAAACATGAATTTTGTTATTACATATATTTACAGTTAAATTAGACTTACATAAAAAATACTTGGATGCACTAGGAGGTTAGTTCATTTCTAAGAGTAATAACAGATTTCACATCTTCATGGTCAATAATGGAATGTCCCTCCATGTCACCCACAACTGAATCTATAGGCAACATATCCACATGAAACGTTTCGTCAGATGCCAATCGGATCACACGTTGCATGACACATAAATTGGGAGGTATGGGAAGTTCACTTGGAGATGACGCGACATGATTTGAACAAGATGCTTTTGCCATAATATGAAAGTCCTTTTTACTTGACTGACTATCTTCACCTCATCAGTAGGAATTGGGACAATAGCATATTCAATTATCATGTTTTCAACTGCTACCCTTAACTGATCGTCCTGAATTTGGATGTGGTGAGCAGTTGCCCTAAGATATGGATGGAACCATGTGCCACTAACCTTTTGAGAGGATTCTCCACATATAGATCACAAGGTTCAGCATCCTCTGACATAGGCCTGGCCATACAACAGCTTCCTTTAGTGCTAGGATGGGCTACAGTTGGAGCAATTGGGGCCAATTGGCTCCTGTTGTAAAATTCTCCTTAAAATAGCAATAATTAATCACTTGAAATCATTTGTACCATAATTGGCTACTAACTAACTATGTTTATAAATGAATTTCTTAATTTCAAAAGAATTAACCATGGTAGAAAAGAGCTTTACAAAAATTCTAAAATAAACACTACCTGGTTATAAAAGATTTTTCTTAATTAACTAAACTATGATTGGAAATAACAAATTACTCTTCCAACACTATCATAATTATCAATTCAAAATTTTTGAAAGGGGCCTCCGAGCGTTAAACTCAAGTATAATACAATTAGTATGGCAAAATAGCTACTGTAGATCCACAAATTCACATGCATAACTCTGAGAGGCCTTGACCTTTTACCAACACATGATGTACAATATAATCATCAAAATAGTAAATTATCAAAGTATAAATAAAAATATGCCCTATAATGGCAATTTACATCTATTGAGCATATAAGTATAAAGGATGGTGCTATATAGGTCAAATAGCACCACTATGCCTCTGGCACCTTCCTGTAAGAGCCAGTAACTGAACTAACTCCTGAAAAATGTTAATAACCATGGGGTGAGACAAATATCTCAGTAACCAATAATCCTACTCATCATGCATACTAACATGTGCTTGTGAGGTATCAAGTGAGACAGTTAATAAAATATACGAGTTAGAAAATAATATATTATCATAATATGATCAAATAGAAATACTAGCATAGTTCCTCCCATTAAACCAACTGAACTGCCTTATACCTATCGACCGAACCCATAGGCTAGTGATAACTACCATATGAATGGCCACAAAAAAGCTAACCGGTCGAGTGTTATGGATCGGCCAAAATCCACAGAGCATAAGACTAGACTATGGGTTCATTCCCTCTTAATAAACTAATGGGGTGTCACAGCCCCTCGGTAAACTGGTGGGGCAAGTCCCTCGATAAACTGGTGGGACGAAAGCCAACTATCGCGCTCCAATAGAGGCGGTACCAGGTGGTAAAAAGATAACTTCATCATCACCAATCCCAATCACCATATATAGAATTATCAATATAATCGTACTAATCAAAATATCAATAGCTTAATAATCAATAACTTCAATAAAAATTACAATAGGATTTTTCTCAAAATAGTAACTTTCTTCAAATTTCAATCTCAAGATATAATAAGTTTTTAATCTCTATTTAAACTTTTCCAATCCCATAAGAAAATTTTCAATAAAATTAGCAATAAACTTTTCTCAATATAATCATATCATCATCAGTAGATTTATATCTATCAAATCACTCACAAATATCATATTAGCAAAACAATGAGTGGAAAGTGGTTACCTTTCTCCAAAGCTAACAAAAATACCATAAATGAGGAGCCATGGGCTTAGGTCACAACTCCCTATTCAATCTACATAGTTTATATAAATGTGTATCAATATGTTGTTAATTTGGCACAACATATACTTTTAAATAAATACTCACATTTCTCTTTCAACTTTATTTTATTTAAAAATTATTAATTCAATACCATAACTAAATTTTTTTATCACAATTACACATCTATTTTCTAAATTATCATTTCAATGATAATCTTATATTGCTTTTCCTTTATTCTACTTATATATATTCTCATATAACTTCACACTCCTCAAACAACCCAAAAACCCCCAATTTATAATCCTTAAAGTTTCACCCAAAATTTCAAATGATCACAATATCCAAATATTCATTTCAATATTAAATCATATTATTTCTAAATTTTAATAACTCATTTGTACTATCAATTAACCCATAATTATTCAATTTGACCAAAATCCCCAATTTCTCCAATATAGGATTTCAACAAAAATACCAATTTTTAATTTACAAGCTCTAGCAACAATTTAAACTAATTAAATATCAATTATACTTCCAATAAACATACACCAATTGTTAAACTCAAATTAAATCAACAAAATTTTCATATTAAATCATCTATACTCTCTAACATTTAAACCCTAACTCTGACTCTCTCAAATAATGCAAATAGAAAAATTCTAAACCGATTGAATGCAAGTATTTACTTATCTCTACAATTCTATGATTCTCATTTATTGAAAAATCACACTTATTTCAAACCCTAATCCTCAAACTTATTTTTTTCTAACAAAAATTATATTTCTAAAGAACTCTTTTAATATAAAAAAATAATTAGGAAATAACTATGATAGTTGACAGATTTTATGAGAACAAACCAGAGCTCAAAAGGATCCAATATTCATCAATGGAAGACTTGTGGAGTAGGCGGACGTGAGCGAATACTGAAAGGAAGAAGAAGAAGAAAATAAAATAAATGCTTCTTCTTTCTTTCTTTCTTATTTTTTCTTCTCTTTCTTTCTTTCTTTCTTTGTTTTTTTAGAAACAATATTTTTTTATATATACTTTAGATAAACTATTTTAACTTATATAATTAAATAAAAATTTTATCTACTATAAATAAATTTCCCCTAATACTACTTAAATCCTAAAATAAAAATAGGGATGTTACAATTCTCTCACCTATTAGAATTTTGTCCCCAAAATTCACACACAAGAACATAACACACGTAATGAAACACACAAGAAACTAACTGAGGAACATATTTGGGTACTCTCGGTATATTCTTTCTTCGGTCTCCCAAGTAGCATCTCCTGGCGTCATTCCCTTCCAGAAGAATTTCATAAGTCTAATGGTTTTGTTCCTCAACTATTTGTCCTTTGTATCCAAAATTCTCTTTAGTTCTGATTTATAAGTTAAGTTCTCACATAATTCCACCTCCACAGGTTCTATGATGTAAGATGGATCTGGGTGGTACATCTTCAATTGTGACACGTGAAACACGTCGTGCACATTAGATAAATGCGGAGGCAAGGCAATTCAATAGGCAACATCCCCAATTCTCTCTAAGATCTAAAATGAACCAATAAATCTAAGAGACAACTTCTTCCTTTTAATGGACCTTCTGATGCCTGTAGTGTCTATGACCCTCAGAAATACATGATCACCTTCATTGAACTCAAATGGTCTCCTCCTTCAATCAGCATAACTCTTCTGCTAACTCTATGTTGCCAACAATTTCTGTCGGATAAGCTCAATTTTCTTAGTGGTGGTATCCACCAACTCTGGTCCTAACACTGTTCTTTCACTCAGTTCAGTCCACTGTAGGGGTGATCGACACTTTCTTATATACAATACCTCATAAGCCACCATTTGAATACTTGCATGTTAACTATTGTTGTATATGAACACAACCAATGGTAAGTGATTGATCCAACTTCCTTTAAATTCAATAGAATAAGCCCTCAACATATCCAAAAGTTTAAAGTATACCTCAAATCTCGATATGATATGATGCTCTCTGGCACTCCATGAAGCCTTACTATCTCATTCATGTACAACTTACTCATTTCCTCTAAAGAATAGGTGGTTTTGTAGGACAAAAGGTGTGCAAACTTAGTCAACCTATCTACAACTACTAAAATAGCATTATAACCACCTGATATCCTCAGTAATCCCACTATGAAATCTATATAAATAGTATCCCATTTCCACTGAGGAATCTCCAATCTATGCAATAAACATTTAGGCCTCTGATTCTCTATCTTGACTGTCTAACAAGTTAAACATTGTCATATCCCTAATTTTTTTATCTGATATGTGTACACAGTTTATCTGCAATGGATATGAGATTCTTGGAATAAACTATATGAGACTCTTGGAATAAACATGGCACATACTATAAATATGATTAGTTGAGTCAGTATATGCTCTAAGGCAGTACAAAGAGGGGTAAAATGACAATTATGCCCCTAGGGTCAATATAGTGCAAGAAAAGGACACCAAGGGTATTTTGGTCATTTCTCAAGGGATGGATGGCAGATAAATACTCAATATAATATTTTCAATGGTATAAGAAGCCTAGACATTGATCTCCAAGATAGAATATATATCCTGGTATATTATAAAAAAAATTAGGAATAAGACACAGTTCAGTTGTGGTGAAACTACTCCTAAAACTTCTCCGATCGGTACCGGATTGTACTAGAATTTTTCTAGAAGCTTCCTTGCATGGAAATCATGCCACATACCCCTATGAGGTGTCCCATGAGCTATCCCACATGATGTCATAATTATTCTTTTAGAAAAAGTTAAATCCAAGATTAAATGTGAGCCCTTAGATCAAATAGTAACTAAATTAATCTTGGCCATCCATTTTAACCCAAATTTCTCTATAAATACCCCTTATTCAGATCATTACGGTATGCATGGTGAACCATAGGGAAACTCTTGCAAAATTTCGATTCAACCAAGAATACACAAAGTGAAGTAACAATCAAGGCAATCATCTCCCTTGATATTGAGCTTTGTTCTAGTAAGCTAGCTCATGGTTTTAAGGGGTTTTCATGCTATATTTCCCTTATAGTTGCTGCTGAAAGTGCTACTCATATATGGTTAAAATATGAGTTTTATGTTATGGATAGTCTAGACAAGCTTAAACAAGCTAGAATCAAGTGGTATAAGCTTGGGAATTCAAGTATGTTTGAATTTAAGGTTTTGTGTTCTTGCTGGTACTGTGTGTGACACTATTTATATAATGGAATTTCATGATTTTTATGCTTCCAATGAGTTTAAAATGGAAAATTGTGTGGGGATAAAGTAGGAGAACAAGTATTGGAAGCATTGGAATCAAAATGTGATTTTTTTTTGAATCAATGGCTTCACTTCGGTTTGATACTGTAGCAACTGAAGTGTTTTGATTTTGAAAATTCTAGTTTTATATTTGGATTCTACATGAAAAATTATGTGGAAATTAACCATAAGAATTTATTTTGGAAAGATGGAAGTAAGAAACATAAATTAGAGAAAGAAAGGGAGCTAGTGAAAACCTAGTCTTGGTTTTGTGTTCAAGTTGAGTTGTAACTTGATATTATTGTATAATGGCTAGGTTTTGACATTTTTGAAGGAAGGAAAGCACCTCAAGAAGACCTTGACAAGGATTACTAAGAGGTAGTAAGAATACCTAACTATAGTTTCATGTTTGTTTAATTGCTTGCTTGCTTGTTGATTATGGTGTTTGGTTGAGCATGAGAATGTGTCATCATGTTGATGATCATGTATGAATGATTGCAACTCCTTGCAAGTTATGTCATGACAATATGCATGTTAGAGTTTGCTTATGTACTATTATGAAGTAGCTCCCATCTCGTGATAACATGTTAAGCATCCAATTATTCATGCATGATATTATAGTTTGTGTAACTTGCTATTGGGATTTTCATGAAATCTCATTCCTTCCACATGCATAACTATGTTTTAGGTGCTGGATCCTCTCAAGGGAAGGGAGTAAATGTTGATGATTAAGATTGTATAATAAGTTACATGACTTACATGACACTATGGGATGATATACTAGTATGCATGGTGTATGTTTCTATAACTCTGTTCTGAGGCTACAGTGATGTGATGATGTTTATGATGCTTAAATCAATGAATTTTAGTATGAAATTTTGTATTATTATATTTAATATACATATATTTAATTGAACATCAAGAATGCCTCATTTGGTTAAGAATTCGAATTGTTATGATTTTTCTATGTTGAAGTTAAAATCTGGACTTGAGATGAAGTAAACGTTTAGAGGAAGTGACGTTCATGCAATGATTTTATATAACAAATGAATGAGTTTTTCTATGAAATTTTATGGGCTTAAGGAAAACATCAATATCTTCAAATCCATAGGTAACATGGTTCATTTGGATAAGTAACCAAAGAGAAATAAATTTTTAAAGTTAAGGTAGAGAAGGTGGAACTTCTAGATTTTACCAAATGAACAGTATTTTTAAACGATTAAACTGATTTCATTAAGATAATGGAACCTCCATTTTATATTTTTACCTCAAATTTAAATGAAATAGATTTCATTAGAAATTGGAACCAACTCATTTAGATTTTTCTACAATTACTTATGATTTTTCAAAATAGGGTACATGTTCTGGAATTACCAAATAAACAATAAAAGTGAACAGTACCCAAAAGCAATTCTTTCTGGAAATGAATGATTTCAAAGCAAATGATCATGGAATTGGTTCCAATCACTTCTAATGGAGTATAATTGAAGTTAAAAGTAGGGATGTAACAAACATCGAGGTACAAAATTTGTCACATCTCTCTTCATCTTTGGCCACCAGTATTGTTGTTTCAAGTCATGATACATCTTAGTTATGGCTAGATTTATGGCATAACTACTCTTATAGGCTTCCTCAAGAATAGTCTTCTAATAAGTGTTACTCATTTAAGCTCATGCTAAACACATGCACCAACTTTCTACTTAAGGCATCTGCAACCACATTTTCCTTCCCAGGGTTATACGTAATCTCAAAGTCATAATCTTTCAAGAATTCCATCTATCGGCGTTGCCTATTGTTCAACTCTTTCTGGTCAATCAAGTATTTCGAACTCTTATAGTCACTAAACACTTCAAATTGAGATCCATATAAGTAATTCCTCCAAATCTTCAATACAAAGACTACAACTGCTAACTCTAAGTCATGGGTCAAATAATTCTCCTCATGCCGGCTCAATGCATAAGCCAAGCACAAGCCACTACCTTATTGCTCTGCATTAACACACATCCAAGACCCTTCAAGGAAGCATCCGTATACAGAACATACGGTACCCCTATGGTAGTAAGAGTAAGTACTAGAGTTGTAGTCAACTTAGTCTTCAATTCTTGAAAAGATGCCTCACATTTCTCACTCCAAACAAATGGCTCGTCTTTCTTGGTCAATTTAGTCAATGGCATGGCAATATGAGAAAAACCTTGAATGAATCTTCGGTAATAGTTGGCCAGGCCTACAAAATTTCTCACATCAGTTACTAACCTAGGAGCCTCCCACTTCAATATTGCATTAACTTTACTAGGGTCCACTGCTACTCCCTCAGTAGAGACTACATGACTTAGGAATTTCACTTCATTCAGCAAAAATTCACACTTCGATAGTTTAGCATACAATTGATGATCCTTCAAAATTTATAACACAATATGAAGATGCTCTAGATGTTCCTCCTTACTCCTAAATTATATCAATATATCACCGATAAGAACCATATAAATCTATCCAAGTAAAGTTTAAAAATTCTATTCATGTAATCCATAAAGAATGCTGGAGCATTAATCAACCGAAAGGCATAATTAGGAACTCGTAGTATCTATATCGAGTCCTAAAGGCAGTCTCAGGAATGTCATTAGCTTGAACTCTCAACTGATGGTACCCTGACCTCAAATCAATATTAGAAAACATAGACGATTCTACCGACTGATCCAACAAGTCATCAATCCTAGGCAACGGGTACTTGTTCTTTATTGTTACCTTATTCAACTGTCGATAGTCAATGCACAATCTCATAATGTCATCCTTTTTCTTTACAAACAAAACTGGTGATCCCTAAGGTAAGACACTAGGTCAGATAAAGCCCTTCCCAAGTAATTCCTTAAGTTGCCCCTTCAGTTCTGCTAATTCAGATGAAGACATTTTATACGGTGCCTTTGATATCAGAGTTGTCCTTGAAACTAAATCAATAGAGAATTCAACCTCCTGCTCTAGAGGTAAACCAAACACCTCCTCAGGAAACACTTCTAGGTATTCATTGACCATCTCAATATGATCAATCCCTACTTCTGCATCTACATCAATAGAGAAGAAAACCACAAATGCTTGACACCCTTTCTTAACAGCTTTGTCCACTTGTGCAACGAACAATAATATAGGACACTTCAACATCTCCACTAGCGTAGTACTTATCGAAACAATCACCAATTTCCTTTTACAATCCAGAATGATGTTATTAGCTATCAACCAATCCATGCCAATAATCAAATCAATGCCCTTTAAGGGAAAGCAAATCAAATATATTGAAGACTCTCATTCCCCAAACTTAATAATAAGTTTTAAACATGCACGGGCAGTAATAATAGTAGCTCCCATAGGAGTTGACACTTTTAAATCATAGACCAAATCAGTCACATGAAATTTCAATCTCCCAGAACAATCCACAGATATGAAAGAATGAGTAGCACCAGAATCAAATAATGCATACAATTCATGACCTTGAAGAAAAATAGTACCTCAGATCAAATTAGGAGACGCTGCAGCCTCCTCCTGGGTCATCGCAAACACACACCCTGAATGGGTAGATCTAGTGCTCTCAGAAGGTTGCCCATTCTCTGGGCAAAATTTGGCAATATGCCCTAGTTTATGACACTTGTAATAGGCCCAACACTGTCCCTGGTGCAGTCGCCTACACGTCTGACATGGGCCACTAACACTAGGCGTAGACATCATAGACCCTCTATTTCCATTGTGGGTCCCACTCTACTGGCTTTTCTAGCTATAACTCTTTTGAAATGGGCCCCTCTAATATGACATTCTATGGTCATGTCTCTTCTAACAACCACTCCTATTTTTACCCATGCCACCTGAGTTCCCTACGATGAATTGATTCCGCTTCCCTACACCTCTAGCAGGCTCTAAATGATTGGGCCCCGTAACTGGAGCTTGTACCCTCTTTGCTATGTCTACCTCTCGGGCCTTTATAGCCATAACCCTCAGCTTGATACACATATCCTCAAATAACTTAGGCTTATATAAAGCCAATGCCTACTATAGCTCTGGCTTAGCATGATACAATAATTGTTGTACCTTCTAAATAGAGCAATTCATCTTTTCTGGTCGAGGAACATACTTAACTAATTCAATAAATTTGGTGATAAATAGGTCCTCGTGCATATCATTCTACTGCAAGGAGTAAAACTGGAACTGTTTCTCCATACGCAGTTCTTTAAGAAAGAAATGATCATAGAACATCTCCTTAAAATCTTCCCAACTCATTTGTGAGGTATTTGCTGGCCCTATACTATCCCACTAGTCTCTCGCCTCATCCTCTAAATATGTAATAGTCACTTGCACCTTTAATGGTGAGATGCAAGAGACTACTGAGAATATCATCTCCATAATCTTAATCCACTTCTCTACCTCTGAAGCCTCTAGTCCTCAATTAAATTTTGAAGGGATATGCTTATGCACTTCTTTCCAAACTTTAGTGATGTCATTCAAAAGTGGTGGATAAAAGACTCCTCCTGATGATTCCCCCAATGCTCACTTGATCATGCTCTCCATCATGGCCCTCACTTGCAAAACCATTATTTATCTCATTATGGTTGCCTGATCCCTTATAGCCTGATCCTTGCTTTTCTAGCATCTTTTCTTCAAATTTCTTTAACCTCTCATCAACCGCACCCAATACTGCATCCTTAATCTATTCCATTATTGCTCCATAATCTGGTTGAGGCCTACTACCATTAGGCGCACTTTATCGTGATCAAGTCTGTACTGTCCTCTCCCCACCTAAGGATGTAACCTACTAAGGAATCATACATAAGAACAAAGATTAACAAGGAAGGTATGTGTCAATAATGTATATTGTCACTAATATGCAATATATGCAATGCCATAAGCAAGAAATAACCTTGAAACTGATACTAAGTTGTAAAATTCTCCTTAAAATAACAATAATTAATCACTTGAAATCATTTGTACCATAATTGGCTACAATCTAACCATGTTTATAAATGAATTTCTTAATTTCAAGAGTTAACCATGGTAGAAAAGAGCTTTACAAAAATTCTAAAATAAACACTACTATGGATATAAAAGATTTTTTTTAATCAACTAATAACTATGATTGGAAATATCAAATTACTCTTCCAACCCTATCATAATTATTAATTCAAAACTTTTGAAAGGGGCCTCTGAGCGTTAAACTCGGGTAACCAACCTCAAAGCCTATAATACAACAAAATACGGTATAATACAATTAATATGGTAAAATAGCTACTGTGGATCCACAAATTCACATGCATAACCCTGAGAGGCCTCTAGCCTTCTACCAGCACTCGATGTATAGTATAATCATCAAAATAGTAAATTATCAAAGTATAAAAAAATATACCCTATAATGGCAATTTACATCTATTCAGCACATAAGTATAAAGGATGGTGCTATATACGTCAAATAGCACCACTATGCCTCTCACACCTTCCCGTTAGAGCCAACAATTGAACTAACTCCTGAAAAATGTTAATAACCACAGGGTGAGATAAATGTCTTGGTAACCAATAATCCTACTCATCATGCATACTAACATGTGCTCGTGAGGTGTCAAGTGAGACAGTTAATAAAATATAAGAGAAAGAAAATAATACATTATCATAATATGATCAAACAGAAATACCAGCCAAGTTCCTCCTATCAAACCAACCGAATCGCCTTATACCTACTGACCGAACCCATAGGCTAGTGATAACTAACATATGAATGGCCATAAAAAAGCTAACTGGTCGAATGTTATGGATCAACCAAAATCCACAGAGCACAAGACTAGACCATAGGTTCATTCCCCCTCAATAAACTAGTAGGGGTGTCGCAGCCCCTCAGTAAATTAGTGGGGCAAGTCCGTCGATAAACTGGTGGGACGAAAGCCAACCATCAAGCTCCAATAGAGGCGGTACTACATGGTAAAAACATAACTTCATCATCACCAATCCCAATCACCATATACATAATTATCAAGATAATCATACTAGTCAAAATATCAATAGCTCAATAATCAATAACTTCAATAAATATCACAATAGGATTTTTCTCAAAATAATAACTTTCTTTAAATTTCAATCTCAAGATATAATAAGTTTTTAATCTTTATTTAAACTTTTTGAATCCCACAAGACAATTTTCAATAAAATTAGAAATGAACTTTTCTCAATATAATCATATCATCATCAGTAGAATTATATATATATATATATATATCAAATCACTCACAAATATCATATTAGCAAACACAATGAGTGAAAAGTGGTTACCTTTCTCCAAAGCTAACAAAAATACCACAAATAAGGAGCCACGAGCTTAGGTCACAACTCCTTAATCAATCTACATAGTTTATATAAATATGTATCATTATGTTGTTAATTTGACACAACATATACTTTTAAATAAATACTCATATTTCTCTTTCAACTTTATTTTATTTAAAAATTATTAATTCAATACCATAACTAAATTTCTCTATCACAATTACACATCTATTTTCTAAATTATTATTTCCATGATAATCTTATATTGCCTCAACTTAATTCTACTCATATATATTCTCATATAAGATCACACTCCTCAAACAACCCAAAAACCCCCTAAATTTATAATCCTTAAATTTTCACCTAAAATTTCAAATGCTCACAATATTCAAATATTCATTTCAATACTAAATCACATTATTTCTAAATTTCAATAACTTATTTGCACTATCAATTAACCCATAATTATGTAATTTGACCAAAATCCCTAATTTCTCCAATATAGGGTTTCAAAAAAATACCCATTTTTAATTTACAAGCTCTAACAATAATCTAAACTGATTAAATATCAATTATACATCCAATAAATATACCCCAATTGTTAAACTCAAATTAAATCAATAAAATTTTGATATTAAATCATTTCTACTCTCTAACATTTAAACCCTAACTCTAACTCTCTCAAATAATGCAAATAGAAAAATTCTAAACCGATTAAATGCAAGTATTTACTTATCTCTACAATTCTATTGTTCTCATTTATTGAAAAAGCACACTTATTCCAAACCCTAATCCTCAAACTTATTTTCTTTCTAATATAAATTATACTTCTAAACAACTCTCTTAATATAAAAAAATAATTAGAAAATAACTATGATAGTTGAAAGATTTTATGAAAATAAACTAGAGCTCAAAAAGATCCAAGATTCATCAATAGAGGACTTGTGGAGCAGACAGACGTGAGCGAATGTCGAAAGGAAGAAGAAGAAGAAGAAAAGAAAAGAAATGGGCATGTGGCTCTGTTGGTGTGTGTGTACTATATAAAAATAGGTGTGGGGCCCACATGTGTTTTTTATATTATATTATATATATAATTTTTTTAAGAAATATTGCTCTGCTTCGTTTCTTCTTCTTTTTCGTTTTCTTTTTTTTTCTTTTTATTATATTATATATATTATCAGGAAAGGTTACAAATGGTTCTTCTTCTTTCTTTCTTTCTTATTTTTTTCCTCTCTTTCTTTTTTTAGGAAACAATTTTTTATATATATACTTTTGATAAACTATTTTAACTTATGTAATTAAATAAAAATTTTATCTACTAGAAATTAATTTCCCCAAATACTACTTAAATCCTAAAATAAAAATAGGGATATTACACCTGTTGCCTTTATGTAATCATGGTCAATATTTCTTCTTTGATCTTTGCAAACCCCTATTTTAATCATGCCTCAATTGAAGCTTCTGCATGTGTCCTAGCCTCTACCTTAGCCTTTACCCTATTGGAAATCGTGCCCTAGGGCCAATCATTGTCTTATGAACATTACTGATTTATGAATTTATTAATTGTGTTATCATATTATTTGCATGTTTACTGCGATGATCATCCTTGGATAATTCATGATCTTATCCTAAATATCCCTAGTCGGTCATCTATGTGGGAGCAGAGATGAAATAAGACCAGTATGACTTTGAAGATGTATAGAGATATAAATCAAAGTCATAGGCACATGTAAGAGTACAAGGTGTTAGACTGACCCGCTATGAGATAGCTGCATGGGTTACGTCATAAGCTTCTCTCATACACAAACCATGTCACTGTGCCCTTTGACCTAAGATCATCATGGATTCCTACATGACAAACGCTCAGCTTTTTCAGCTTCCTACTGTCCTTTAGTCCCTGCACATTTGTACAAATGTGAGAACCACATGTAGTATCTAATACCCATGAGGTGGAAGTAGAAAGATGAATGTCTATAACATAAATAGCTGAAGCGATAGCCCCGCTATCCTTCTTGTTCTTTTTCAGATCTTCGAGGTAGAGTTTACAATTCCTCTTCCAATGACCAAGTTCATTGCAGAAGAAGCAGACTCCTTCCTTCGGAGGCTTTGCCTTCTTTGGTGCAGGCTTGGTTTTGGGTTTGCCTGACTCTTTGGTCTTACCTAATAAGCCATGACCCTTCCCCTTGCCTTTGTCTTTCTTTTTCATACCCTTTCCTTTCTGAACCATCAAAACAGTAATGGGCTTCTTCTTAAGACTTAGCTCAGCAGTTTTAAGCATCCCATGCAGTTCAAAAATAGATTTCTCCATGTTATTCATGTTGTAGTTCATGACAAATTGGTCATAACTTTTCGAAGTGAGTTCAAGACCAAATCCGTAGCTAACTCCTGGCTCATGGTAAATCCAAGCCTCTCAAGGTGATTAATGTACCTTTTCATCTTTAAGACATGAGTACTGACTGATTGACGTTCAGCTATCTTATAGGAATATAAGGCCTTAGTGGTCTCATACCTCTCTTGCCTTGCCTGTTACTGGAACATTTCCTTGAGATGCACAATCATCTCATAAGCCTCCATGTGTTCTAGATCTCTTTGGAACTCCGGAACCATGATGGCTAGCATCAAGCATCCCATATCGACAGAGTCTTCCTTATGCTTTGTGTAAGCATCTCTCTGAGCTATAGGAGCGTTAGCTACTGGCTCCTCAAGAATGGGTTGATCTAGGACATGTGCCTTTCTTTCCTGCTTGAGAACAATTCTCAAGTTCCTAAACCAGTCAAGAAAGTTTGTCCCATTGAGTTTGTCCTTCTTAAGGATAGATCGCAGCGATAATGTAGCAGTATTACTAGTCATCATGATTCTACAATTAAAATATGCAATTGAATTAGCAATCTCCCACTAAATAAACAACCCTCAATACAATAGTTAATGGGCTAATATCCATATTTGGCTCAAACTTAAGTCCGCTTTGGCAGGACGCTTAAATTAAGTTATTTAGGTAGGTAACACCTTTATCAATTACATCAAATGTAACTCTTAGATGTTCATGGGATTCTATCATCATATGATCTGGCATGTTTTTAATCACATCTAATGCCTTGAGACCCAAAACTGTTTTGTTAATCTCAATTAAGTCAAACAATAATAAACATGTGAGAGTAGCACTATTACTCTTGCTTATCTCCCCAAGATAACTCAAATGCACCCACTTTGGTGGAATCCACAATTGAGCGATCGAGGTTTTGACAAGTGTTCATAAATTGATAGCATTATGACTTAAGATTTTATTTATAGGGCTTAATTTAACTATCTGGTTTATAAGAATGCATGTTTCTTAGTTTGTATCTCATACAAGTAATATGCATGTGCTGATAAATCATAAGATGCATAATTTAAACATGATACAATATGGCTCACCTATCTTAAGTCCACTCAAGCCAATGAGAGGAGCTCTCTAGTAAGAAAAGGGAAATTACATATATAAACCCCTTTTAACATTCGAGGGGAGTGAGATGAGAAGAGAAGGTATATTAAGAGTATATAGAGGAAGGCACGACATGCAGGCCATATTTAAAAATTACAACACTTGCAATCTAGAGCCATATTGTTCACCATACCCAAACATTCAAGAATCAATATTCAGATTTAATTGAAGGGCAATTAATGTTTCAAAACTAAAACATTCACAAAATAATATATGTTACGGTTATGTTGCGCTACGAATAGGTAGCCACGGTGGTCCCGCTATGTTAATTGATCAACTCAAAAAGTATCACCACCGATTTCAATTCCCTTTTAGATTCCTTTTATGTCATACATAACACGAATCCCTTATATATCACACATAAAATGCATATTATATGATCGGCTATGATTAACACATATCATATGAATCAACAATCAAGCCTAACTTAAACAGCAAATGGCATGGCTCTGATACCACTGTAAGGAATTGGAAGACACGTAGCGGAAATTAACTTAAAATTTTTTTCATTCCTTGTCAGGATCTACCGTATGTGTTTAAGTCAAGTGGGAAGAAGCATTACCCTTAGTGTTCCTCAGCGACTTCCACAACTTTTGGTCACGACGTTCACAGCTTCTCTCCGCGACTTTGATCCCTTTCTGATGGCAAGAAGTCAACGACTCAGGTCGGCTTCCTCCACTGGTATCCACATGAACAGCGTTCCAACCACGAACGATGTGCTAGCGCTCCTGTCCCTCCAGGGCTTTCTCAAGAATTCATCCTCTCCGTCTCTATTTCGGCAGTTTCTTATCTGCAAACCTTTTGCAGATTCAATTTCAGCCTTTCTGTGAGAGGGCCACTAATTTATTGGGCCTCATACATACAGATGTGTGTGGACCGATGAACACAAATGCTAGAGGAGGTTATTCATATTCCATAACATTCATAGATGATTTCAGCAGATATGGGTATATGTATCTGATGAAACATAAATTTGAATCTTTTGAAAAGTTCAAAATATTTCAAAATAAAGTACAAAACCAGCTTGGCAAAACAATTAAAGCCCTTCGATCTGATCGGGGTGGTGAATATTTGAGCCAAGAGTTCATAGATCATCTTAAGAGTTATGGGATAGTCTCACAATTGACTCCTCCAGGGACACCACAATGGAATGGCATTTCTGAACGGAGGAATCGAACACTATTACATATGATTCGATCCATGATGAGTCGAACAGATCTTCCGCCCTCCTTTTAGGGCCATGCCCTAGAGACAGCTGCGTTCACACTCAATCGTGTTCCATCTAAGGCAATTGAAAAGACTCCGTATAAGATATGGATTGGGAGGACGCCTAGTTTATCTTTCCTCAAGATTTGGGGATGTGAGGTCTATGTTAAGCAACAAGCCTCAGACAAATTAGCGCCCAAATCTTCAAAGTGCCTTTTTGTGGGATATCCTAAGGAAACTAAGGGATATTACGTCTACAACCCTGCTGATAACAAAGTGTTTGTTGTCAGAAATTGTATCTTTCTCGAACGAGAATTTATCTCTAAAAGAACCAGTGGGAGTAAGGTACACCTCAAAGAAGTTTGAGAGCCGCAAGACACCACAAAACTACAGATGGAAAATAAAAAAGACTCAAAACAAGTTGTTGAGACTCCTCAAGTCACGCAAGGTCCACAGAAATCTAATAGGACACAACTTCAGCCTCAGAGATATGGATTTCTGATTTCTGACAGTCGTGATGTGTTGCTCATTGAGCATAATTAATTAACGATCTATCGAGAAGCTATAGTGGGACCAAACTCTAAAACATGGCTTAATGCCATGAAGTCTGAGATGCAATCCATGTACGACAATAAGGTTTGACCTTAGTCGACCCGCCTGAAGGTATAAAAACTGTCGGGTGCAAGTGGGTTTTTAAGGAGAAAACTGACATGGATGGCAGTGTAAATGTCTTCAAGGTACGACTGGTTGCAAAAGGATTTACTCAAACTCATGGTGTGGACTATGATGAGACCTTTTCCCCAGTTCCAATGGCCAAATCAATCAGAATCCTCATTGCCATAGCAGTATATTATGACTATGAAATATGGCAGATAGATGTCAAGACAGCCTTCCTTAATGGAAAGCTCCTTGACGATGTGTACATGACATAACCTGAAGGGTTTGTGCGTTCTGAGGACTCTGGTAAAGTGTGCAAGCTTCAAAAGTCTATTTATGGACTGAAGCAAGCCTCTCAGAGTTGGAATCATCGTTTTGATAAAGTAGTCAAAGAGTTTGGATTTCTTCAAAATATTGATGAACCTTGTGTGTACAAGAAGGTTAGTGGGAGCACAGTTGTGTTTTTGGTACTCTATGTCGATGACATCTTACTTATTGAGAATGACATTCCTACCTTGCAGATTGTCAAGTCTTGGTTAGGAAAGTCTCTCTCGATGAAAGACTTAGGTGAAGCCACCTACATCCTAGGAATCAGGATCTATAGAGATAGATCTAAAAGACTTCTAGGACTCAGTCAGAGTACATACATAGACAAAATACTGCATAGGTTCAGTATGCACGAATCAAAGAGGGGTTTCATACCCATGTCTCATGGTATTCACCTTAGAAAAGATCTGTGTCCTAGTACATCTGATCAGCGAGGTCGCATGAGTAAAGTACCATATGCCTCGGCCATAGGATCTATCATGTACGCCATGTTATGTACTTGACCGGATGTCTCGTTTGCCTTAAGTATGACTAGCAGATATCCACAAGACCCTGGTGAAGGCCATTAGACTACTGTCAAGAATATCCTTAAGTACTTAAGAAGGACTAAGGACTTGCTCTTGGTCTATGGTGGATTGGATGACAAACTCTGTGTAACTGGTTACACAGATGCAAGTTTCCAAACTGACCAGGATGACCAAAAATCATAGTCTAGATATATATTCCTCCTTAATAATGGAGCAGTAAGCTGGAAGAACTCTAAGTAGGGCACTATAGCAGATTCTGCAACAGAAGCTGAGTATATAGCAGCATCTGATACAGCTAAGGAAGCTATTTGGATTAGGAAGTTCATCACGGAACTAAGGGTGATACCTACCATCTCAGATCCAATAACTTTGCTCTGTGACAATAGCGATGCCATTGCACAGGCCAAAGAGCCTAGGTCACATCAAAGGACTAAGCATGTACTCAGGAGATTTCATCTCATCAGAGAAATCAACGATAGAGGTGATATAAAAATATGCAAAGTAGCAGGAGAAAATAATGTTGTTGATCCTCTAACAAAGCCGTTTGTGCAGGCAAAGCATGAGTGTCATGTTAGGTCAATGGGAATTAGTCAAATTAATGATTGTACCTAGTGCAAGTGGGAGGTTGTTAGAAATCGTGCCCTAGGGGCCAATCATTGTCTTATGAACATTATTGATTTATGAATTTATTAATTGTGTTATTATATTATTTGCATGTTTACTTTGATGACCATCCTTGGATAATTCATGATCTTATCCTAAATATCCCTAGTCGGTCATCTATGCGGGAGCAGAGATGAAATAAGACTAGTATGACTTTAAAGATATATAGAGATATAAATCAAAGTCATATGCACATGTAAGAGTACAAGGTGTTGGACCGACTAGCTATGAGAGAGCTGCATGGTTTACGTCATAAGCTTTTCTCATATACAAACCATGTCACTATGCCCTTTGACCTAAGATCATCATGGATTCCTACATGACAAACACTAAGCTTTGACCTAGTCAAAAGTCACTTTTGACCGAGTGATCATAAAGACTATGTTCAGGCTTAATGGTTTTTCATGCGGAGGAATGTGAATGGTCAAGATGGAATTTGTCCCTCACATTCGTAGAGAGATATTACTGGGCCCCTCGATCAGTGAGTCTGAGAAATGTATGGCCATACTGTAATGGAAAGGTAGTTCTATTTCTATAGTCAGACTACTCAGGGATCGAGAAAGTAACGGTCAGGAATAGGAGGATGACATTATCCATGCCTCATCCATGACCAAAATATCACGTGACATAAGGGACATGATATGGTTGTATAAAAGGTTACATCGTTTGACGATCCTCATATGATTTGGGTAGTTGTTATGTCTTGCTAGAGACCGCTTGCGACTTGTGGGCCAGTATAGCAAATGGCCCATTGCCAACTTCATATGGGCCTACAGGGTCACGCACAAAATAGCTCAACACGAGCTATGATGTCCAAATTCATTGAATCTAAGACATGTCCAGATTCAAAGAATGATCCAGGGTGGATGTATATATTTATTTATATTTATATTCGTATATATATAAATTCGTATATATACATTATATATAAGAGATATATGAGATTTAATTTATAAGGATAAATTAAATCTCTATCACGTTTGAATTTGAAATTCAAATTGATAGGATATCTCATATAAGAGATATTTATAAGATTTAATTTATAAGGATAAATTAAATCTCTATCACGTTTGAATTTGAAATTCAAATTGATATGATATCTCAAATTTGATTTATGAGAATAAATCAAATATAGTTTAGTCTTACCTTTATTTTAAGTTAAATAAATAGGTGAATTAAATCTGTAGGACGGATTTAATATAAATATTATTTATTTAATTAGTTTCTCATCAAATTATACAATATATGATATTGTATTAATTTCAAAATTAATATAAGATTAACTCCAAAATCCAATTCGATAGAGGAAAATGCATAGTATCCTATATATTTGATTTTAGGAGCTACGTTTTAAAACATATAGAACACAGAAAGGCCGAACGGGAATATGCAAAAGGTTTGCAGATAAGAAACTGCTGAAATAGAGACGAAGAGAATGAATTCTTGAGAAAGCCCTCGAGGGATAGGAGACGCTAGCACATCGTTCGTGGTTGGAACGTTGTTCGTGTGGATACCAATAGAGGAAGCCGACCTGAGTCATCAACTTCTTGCAATCAAAAAGGGAGCACGAGCCGCGAAGAGAAGCTGTGAACGTCATGACCAGAAGCTATTAAAGTCGCTAAGGAACACTGAGGGTAATGCTTCTTCCCACTTGACTTAAACACATACGGTAGATCCTGGCAAGGAATGAAAAAATTTTAAGTTAATTTCCGCTACGTGTCTTTCAATTCCTTACATGTCCTCACGGTGGATAACAATGATTTTAGCTCTACCCTTGGCACATATAGGGAATGTTGTGGAGATGATCCAAAATAAGCTCTTATATTGACACCTCCTTCAACTCCCCTAACACAGCCCCATGCTCTTGCTTGCTTGTGGCAACAGTCAAGATGTCATTCTTACCATGCGACTTGAAGGAGCCATAGGCTTCTTGTTGTTTAAGATCAACCTCTAACATATAAATAGCAAACATAAGAAATAATATAATTAGTCTACTAAAACATAAGAGAAGTAGTACTTACAATTTTTTCCATACTCATGCGAGTGTGACTACTTGTAAATAATCCACTCCTTTTTTAGTTAGCATGAAACTATTTATTTTCGTGATATATTGGAGATGGGGGAGCAAGAGTAATACTAGGATCAGACTCAGTAACCTCTTCCTCTTAACCCCTAACAAGTCTCTTTCAATATTCGCATAACCCCCTCAAGACATTGTGTGGGGGCAATAATTCTTGAGAGCGTGTTAAATGGCTTTTGCTCTTTTTCCTACAAGACTTGAAGTAGTTAAAATCAATACATACAAAGGGAAAAAATATAGGAAATGCAATATTCCTTTTTCATAACATATCAACTCACCATAGTTGTTGTCATAGTCCAAAGCCTAACAAATTCTTCCCAAGTAGCTTTAAGAATGAATTGATAGTTGCTACATGGAGAAGGATGAGGCTGACCATCTTTGTCCCAGCCATGCATATGCTGATGAGCTATTTGTGTCTTGAATACCCTCTAACGCTTAGCACAATAAGACAATATCTTCTTCTTTAAGACTGAATCGTAAGTGAGCTACAATAATTTCCATTGAAAGCATAGTTATCAATGAATAATTGTGTTTTTTGTTATTGGTCTACATATAATATACAATAGTCAATTTCTATACCTAGATAGAGTCCCAACGATGAGCAGAGTAATGATAGACGATGTAAGGAATAAGACTGAATAAAACCTCAGAAATGAGAAATGAAGAGACACGCCAAAGGGCGGGTTTCAAAAAAGTATTTTCTGCAAGACTTTTTACACTGGTTCACATTTAAATCCGATCTAAAAAATCATATTTTGAATATAAAATGACTAGTATTTTGAATTTCATATGACTTTCTAAACTGGATAACATATAAATTTGGCATATAAAAAGTGACCTTAAATTTTTCAGATCACTTTTTACACTGGATAACATATAAATCTGGTGTAAAAAAGGTGACCTTAAATTGTTTAGATCATTTTTACTCCGGATAACATAAATTCGGTGTAGAAAAAGTGACCTTAAATTTTTTAGATCACTTTTTACACCGAATAACATAAATCTGGTGTAAAAGAGATGATGTTAAAATTTTCAAATTATTTTTTACACCTGATAACATGTACAATCGGTTTAAATGTTAGAGTTATTTTTTCAAACCAACCCTTTTATTAACCCATCACTTGTAAGTTACAACAAAACAATGTATGCAATCAAAATAATATACTTGTGCTATTATTAGATTAAAACAATATTGGCAATCACATACAAATAAATCAGAATCCACTTCTTCTTCATTCAATTTTGGTAAACCTACTGAAAAAGAAGGGATTTCACAAATTGAATAATCATCATCAACAACCCTTTTTCCTTGGAGAGCGACATACCATCTTTTATTTGCTGGATGAATGATATATAACACTTGCTTTGTTTAGTCTTCCATAATGAAAGGCTCATTCTCAAAATTTGTACTATTCAAATCAACTAGTATAAATCCTAATCGATCCACCATAAACTGTTGTTTACATTAGTCTACTTGCATTTGAACATGGGAACTGTGAATTTGGTATAGTCCAGCTCCTAAATCTCTTCAACAATGCCATAATAAGGGATGACTGCTAATTTAGGATTGTTGTCTTTTAAACTAGAGGAGTGCATAGCTTTAGCTACTACATAACACCACTATTCCGTATACTACTATTATCATCTAGGGACTTCATATAAAAGGAATGCACATTGATATCAAATGAATTCCAACATATCACATTAAATTTAGGACCGTATGCCAACCATCTAACTGAATTAGATACACAATCATCATTTTCAACATTCTCTTTGAACCAATGTGCAAAATATTTATTGTGTTCTCTAATAAGCTTTTGCTCTGTCATTCTATTATTTTATTTTTGAGCAAGCTCTTTATGAATAACTATATAGTCTTGAGCTTCATCAATGTTATACAAGATGTGTAAGTGTAGTTGCTATAATTCATTATGATCAACACTCTTCACTGATATTCCGTGTTGATCCCTGTTTGGAATGGGGTTTAGCGAGACTGGTAAGTTGACATATCCTAATTTTCTCTATCTATATAATACTGATAGAGGAAAGAGGATTGGAAAGGATTATGATGATGATCGGAAGGAATAATAAAGGTTATATGAGTTTTGAAGGAAGAGAGGGACTAAAATAAAAATTAGAAAAGGTTGAAGGCCAAAAGTGAAATTGAAACAAAAGTAGGGACCTAAATGCAATTAACCAAAAGTTTAGGGACATAAATATAATTATGAGAAAGTTGAACCGAAAAAGACTCAAAAATGTCCAGAATCATATTAGTTCCAAATTTTACCAGTAGATAGACAAAATTATTTTGATCAGTTTAACATAACGCAGAATTTTGATTTGAGGTCCCGATTAATTGATATAAATTCCTAGACTCAGAAAAAATTATTGTAGTATTTTTCAGATCTCAGAATCAGATGAAACTTTATAGTAAATTCATACAATTAATATAAGAATTTATAAAATTTATAGAGTTAGAAAAGGAATCCTGTAGAATTCTTACAGCAAATTACAGTGGAATAAAATACCCGATAAATACGGTCGGGAGAGATTTCTTAGGATTTGTGCCATAAAGGTAATGAACAAATACTAAGGCCCAAATGGCATACCAAGAGGCCCAATAAGGAGGTGAGACAATTAAGTGGGCCAAAGTCTAGAGCAACACAGGAAAAGTGTAAAATTACGAAAATGCCCTTATGTAGCCAAATTGTACTAGAGATGTATGGAGGGCATTTGGGTCATTTTAGATAGGTAAACACGTGCAAGATAGTATAAATATGATTATTTAGAGCTAGTATATACCCTAATACAGTATAAAGGGGTGTAAAATGACAATTATGCCCTTAGGGTTAATATAGTGCAAGACAGTAAATCGAGGGCGTTTCTGTCATTTGCCAAGGGATCTATAATTAAGTACTAACCTAGTCCAAGAATGTTAATGGTAAGAAGAATTCAGATACTGGATTTAAGGTTAGACATCATATTATGGAATCTCAGAAGAATTAGATTCATAAAATAATCTGGTTTTTGAGGAATCGAACCGAGTTGGTACTGGATTGGACTAAAATTTTTCTATAAGTTTCCCCCATTAGAATTTTGCCACATAGCCCTAGGAGTTGTCCCTTGATGATGTCATGAATGATGTCATAAATCTCTTTTTGAAAAAGGAAAATCCAATATTAAATGTTAGCCACTAGATCAAATAGTACACAAACTAATCTTGGCCATTAGTTTTCCATAAGATTTTTCTATAAATACCCCCTCAAATCTGATTTAAAACCGTGAGAACAAGAACCCTTGGGGAAACTCTTGCAAAATGAATACTCAAAGCCAAGATAAAGAAGATTCAAGGTACCAAAGTTCAAGTAAGCTAGAGATTAAAGGTAAGCAATCTATCCTAACTTATTTTCCTTTGATTTAGGAGCTTGAACTTAGGGTTTTCATGGGGGAAAGTTGAGTTTTCTCTAAGGTTTTGTTCTGTCCAAAAATCTTAGAGGAAAGGAAAAAGAAGAAATTAAAGTTAGAGATAGATGATTGAAGATTAAACAAGCTAGATAAGTGATTGATTGTTGAATCAATTTGATATTCTTGACTTTGCCATGATTGAACCAGTTCATTTTGCACTATTCATGAGGGAAAGAAATGGAATTTCAATGATCTAATGCTTCTATTGAATTTATATGATGATTTTGTATAGGATTGGATAGGTTTTGAACATTGGAAGCATTGGAATTTCAAGTTGTAGTTTTTGAAGTTATTCTCTATTACTGTTCACTCTCATGAACAGTGATTAGAATTTTATGATTTTGATGCTTCCAATGGTTTTAAAATGAAAAGTTGTGTGGGATAAAGTGGAGAAAAAAGTATGGGAAGCATTAGAATCAAAATGAAAATTTTTGAAAGAAAAGAGGGTGTTATGTAATTCTATACAGAACAGGGCATAGGAGCTGGAATTTCATGATTCTAAGCTCATAAATGGATTCAAAAGATGAAATTGTGTAGGGTAAAGTTAAGATATCAATTGGTTCATTAGTGAAGACTAGAGAAAGTTATGTTAGTAAAGAGTTACGAATTTATCAAGGATAGTCTTGAACATTGTTGGAGTTCTTGGTCGTAATGAATTATGTGATGAATATGAAAGTGTTTAGGACCTTGAAACATCTGAGAAGATGTTGGGAAGTGATTGAATAAAAGACTTCATGGTTGGAAAGCTAGGGAGCAAGTGCAAAAGATCAAGAGTAAAGTTTAAGTGCAAGGTAGTGGACTTACCTCTTTATGTGCTTGATGTGATATGCTTATGTGTTGACATGTATATGATATTTGAATGACGTTGAATATATTGTGAAAAACATGTTTCCATGGCCATGCACTTTTATGAAAAAGTATATAGCATGATGGCATGTCACTAATCAAAGAGAGTTTAATGAAATTACATATCATGCATTAGCATCCATCTTGCATATTTAAGTGGTAATGTTTTCTACTGAGATTCCCTAGAATCTCACCCTCTCATAACCAACCATAATAGGTTATTCAAGATGGAAGAATCATGTTTGGTATATGAGCTAAGGAATGGAAAAGGAAGAGTAGACAAGTGATGGCATGCGTGTATGTTAGTTTTTATGTATTGTTATATATTATCCATTATATGTAAAAAAAATATATGAAAGAATTATGACATAAATTCATAATGTATATGAATGCATGAAAGACAAAATAGATGGGTTATGCATGCTGGAACAATTATTGAAAGTGAAAGAAAGGAAACTGAAATGGTAAAAACGTAGGTCCTGGAACAGTTTTGTGGTGGCTTCAGTTTGACCTAGCAAATGAGGGAATTAATCTACAAAATTTTATGAGCATGTATTAAACATACATATCTTTAAATTCATAGGTAGTACGCTTCATTTGGATGTGTATATCAAGAGAAATGAATTTTCAAAGTTAAGAGACAGAATCTAGAATTTCCAGAATTTGCCATATGAATAGTGAAATATAACGATTTAACTGTATCAATTGGTAAAGTAAATGTTCAGAATTATATTTTTCCCTTAAAGAGATATGAAATATCTTCAATTAGAAATTTGAATAACCTCCATACAATTTTTTTACACTTAGTTATGAATTTTTAAAGTTGGATTGTAAATCTTGAAATTACCAAGTGAACAGTACCTGATAAGTAAGTTTTAAAATTTTAATTTTTGGGTTAATGTAATGCTTCCACTAATCAACTATGCTTCTGAATACGTACTCTAAGGTGGTAAAAGTAGGATGTTTTCATAAGTCTTACTTTAGACAGGTAGTATTGACAAAAATCTATAGCTTCTTTAGAAACATATTTTTGAACAGTTGATACCTTAGGCTGATTTAGAAGCATAGTCAACACTTGTTCATTTAGCATTTATCCAACCACGATCCATATTTATGGAAGACTAAAAACTAAAAAAATAAAAAACAAGAAAACCTAGCTTGCATCTAATTATGGGAGAGAATACATCATGCACAAGTAGAAGAACTCGCCAAATGAAACAAGTAAATGGCAACAATGAATCCAGCACAAATAACCACAAAAGCTACTGTTAGAGTGTATAAATCTCTAGTTCTCAAGACAAGGAGTACAAAACAAAATGCACTGGCTGTAAAGGGTCGAGAAGACTTAAACGCGCAAACAAGTGAAAAATGATAGAGGCAAGACGCGAAGGGGCTTTTTAAAGTGTATAGCAAATCTACACTGGACGAAATGTAACACAGGTATAGAAAAAACTTTTTTTATCTTGACATTATATTATACACCGGTCACTTTTTACATCGGTGTAAAATATTATAAATTGTACAAATCTACATCGGATGAAATGAAAGATCGGTGTAGAAATAACTTTTTTAACTGGACATTATATTATACACCTAACATTGAAATGTTCAGTTTAAATATATTGCATTTTTTTGTTTTTGAAAAATAAAAGAACACCATGTCATCAAAACAAGAAACTTCATTTATTAGCTTTACTAATAACTTTACATCAAAAGTATAAAATTTTTAAAACAATATCTATCACAATATATAATATATTCTTTCTTTTTGTCATTACGTACAAAAAGAGAAGTTATCATTCTAAAGATAAAGGTTATATGCTTTCACTCCTCATCAGACTTAGAGGTCTAGGATTCATTAGAGTCAGTAGGATCAACATCATTACACAAGCTATCATTCTGTTAATGGTGGCAAACTTCTGAGTGGAAATCTGTGAAATTTTCTTTCATTCTATTAACTTTCTGAGACAATTCTTCCACGGAATCCTCTAGGCCATTGAAGCGCATGATGAGTTCCTTAAGGTTCTCTCTCACAGTGACAACCAGGAGAGAAGGAGAAGGAACCATAGGGTGAGGGTCAAGATGTTTGTCTTCAAAATCATCTCTATTTCTTTTGTACGGCGAAGAAGGAGATGTGCGTGAGGAAGAAGCCATTGGAGCATTCAGATAGAAGAAAAGAAAAGAAAATAGAGATAAAGTGATGAGATAAAAAGTACTGATCATAGGAATATTATACATATGGTTGAGGAATAAGAACGATTTCAAAAAAGAATACTGAAGAATGCAATTGGCCTTCTATCAGAATAAGTACAAACGTTAGGAACTGAAGAATTAAAATGAAAAGCCTGAGAAGGTACAGATAATAGAAGTGGAAAAGTATAGAAATGAAACTGAAAAGTCAGAATAGAAAATATATTTAACACTGGTTCATTATACATTTGGTGTAAATATTTTATCTTATTTACAAAAATGTCTGCAGTCATTGTTTTCAAAATAAGAAAATAAAGAGTCAGAAAATGACACAGCTAATTGACACCTATTGATATTAGTCTTTGGTATAGTAATTATCTTTTACACCGATTACATGTACATCCAGTTCATCTTATTTACAAAAATACCACTGCTCATTTTTTTAAACCATCTCTACAATGACTTGTTTAAAGTATAGGCACTTTAACTTCCATTTTAACATCCCAACTTCCAAATCAAAATCTAAGAACTTGAATCTTGATATTTCAACTTGAGCTCACAAGTTATTCTTTCTTCAATCTCCATAATTCAGTATGATAATTCCTTTCTTTCCTTGACTAATCTACAAGTTATTGCACATTAAATAGAGTTAGTCAAAGTAGGAGATTAAAAAAAGTTTTTTCTTTAATATTGACATCATCAAAGTAATCATATCAAACATATTTTACTTCTTCAAAATTTAAAACCTTGCATGAAGATTCTCTTTAAAAAAATAATCAAATAAAGATTTCTAAATGATTCATCTATCTCTCTAGTCTCCACACATGATAACCTATATGATATTTATAATAATTACTCCTTTGTGCTCTGACTGCCCTTTCCAACTTCCAATAAGTAATGATGGCTCACAATAGTCACTCCCAACTCTCTATTTAATCTTATCATCTCAACTTTCTTCCATACATTTTCTTCACAGTGTCCTCCTATTGTTCAAGATGATGAAATGTACGAGAGATCTTTTTAAACTCCAATATTTTAATGATGACAATTCAAACTCATTTTAACTTAGCTTATTTCTTGACAAGTGTATCGATAATCCCTTCATAAATAAGAAAGAAATTATATTATAAAAACTGATTTACAAAAGGCATTTTTAAAGTCTTATTCAATAAGGATACTTATCGATATAGACTTCGATAAAATAGATTTAATCTTAGATTATGAAATTATGATACAGTATTTTAGAAAATAAACTTCTGAAAGACTTATTCGATAAGGGTCTTATCGATAAAGATTTCGATAAGTAAGTTTACAAAATCAATTTCTATAAAAGGATTTTTCTAAGGATTGATCAATAAAGATACTTATCAATAAAAACTTCGATAAATATAGTCAGTAAACTTAGTTTCTAAAACTCTATCTGTTTACAAAGGGATTTATTGAAGCACTTATTGATAAAAGCATTTATTGATAAGATATTTGATACATAAAGAAAATTTGAGATAAAAATGTATTTCAAACTTCATTTATTGAAGTACTAATTGATAAGAACATTTATCGATAAATATTTTGATAAATAAGAAAATTTCAGTTTGTCAAAAGCACTAGACTGTTAAAAGATTTTCTAATTTCTATAAATTATAGTTATGTATTTCTCAAATTATTTTATGAAATCTTGTTTGACAACTATTCCATATATGAATAAGATTAAACATCAATGGTAGAAAGTATGGAAGTCTAATTCATTAATCTTCAGTCATTTATCGATAAGTTATTTGGTACGCCTATTTATCGAATAACACTTCGATAAATTAGCTATTGTGAAATATTTTGAAATGAATCTTGTATTTCAATAAGTACTATGTTATAAAAGGGACATTTTTCAAAGAACAATTTCATAAGAGTGTTTATCAAAGTCCTATTTGATAAAAGCTAAAATTGTTCTAACAGAACATGTTTGACATTTATTAAAGTCCTTTTTGATAAGACATCTTTTTTATAAATACTTCAATAAATTCAACTAATTTTTGAAAAGAAATTCAAATAAGAATTTAATGGTTTAATCTAAATTACATTAATCAATTGTTATATGCTTAACCTCTTTGGATATCTTTTATGACACATGTTTTCAAATCATTCTTAGACAAAGATAATATAAAACAAAGAAGTTTAAGCAAAAAGTAAAAACTGTAAGAATGCATTACATGCAACTATAGTTAGCAACCAACCAACGACTTTATTTGATCAACAACAACATTCAGTGTGTCTAACAGATTTTTTAATAACTCAAATATAAAAGAAGTCAAATTAAATGCTGGAGTTAAGAAGCTCACCAACCACGATCAAACTACAATTACTCAAGCTATAATTCTTACATTCAATATTCTATGTTTTACCTTGTTTCACATTATGTTAATAGATAAATTTTCTTGCACGAGAAATACTAAAATATTATGTTCTTTAGTGCTTAACATAGCCACTTTAGCCAAGAAAGAGTTGTATCTTTTTATTTATTATTAAAGATACTCAAGAGTATTGTTAACTTAGTACAAATATGGAGGAGAGAGATAATCTTGTTTGAAGTACTGAGGTACCAAGAGCCCAAGAATCTTAAAAGATTCATGAAATACTCAGGGGGATTATGAGGACTAGACGTAGGCCAAGTGGTTAGGATGAACCTGTATACATCTACTATGCAATTATCTTCTACTTCTCTTGGTGAAATCATTCTATACTTAATCTTTTGATTTTGTTTTAAAGTTTAAATTTGCAAATATCATCCAATTTATCCCTCTTGGGTGAAACTGCCAAACTAAATTTGGTATCAGAGTAGACCTCTTGAAAAATAACTTAACACTATCAAGAGAAGATCTATGGCAAGATTTGGTAACAACATTCTACTTGAAGGAAGCGGATTTAATAGAGAAAATTTCATGTCTAGAAAAGGAGAATGCAGACATTCATCAAGGCTTTAGGGTATAGATTATGGAATGTAATCTAAGAAGGGAACTATGTTCTAATGAAAATAGTAGATTGTCAAAAGATTCCAAAATCTCCAAGTGAGTTTGATGATGTTGACAAGAAGTGTTCATGTGAAACAATAAAGTTGTTAACATATTCACTTGTACTCTAAGTCAAAAAGAGTACTTTAGCTAGATTGGATATAGAGAAGGAGATGTAGGAAGCATTGCAGATTACTCACAAAGGGACATATGGAGTCAAGCAAAGTAGAGTTAACAATCTAACCACCAAGTTTGAGCAATTCAGATGAACCCAGGAGCAAGTATCACAAACGTAGAAGTTAGATTCTCCCACCTCATGAACTATTTCATAGTACTTGAAAAGAGATATAACCAAGAAGAATAAGTAAGGAAAATTCTTGATGGACTTATTAAAGAGTGGGAACCAAAAGTGATAACTATTGAGGAATCTAAATAATAGTAATGTGATTAGTTGCTGCCCTCTTTAGAAGTCTGTCAAAATACAAGAGCAAGTAAACGTACAAGAAATAATGAAAAGAAAATAATCGTAAAGGGATTGCTCTCAAAGCTTAGGAGAGTAATGAAGAAGATAAGGAAATGAGACTTCTCGCCAACAAATTTCACAAATTCTACAAGAATATAGATGGAAGAAAATTTCAATCAAAATGAAATTTTCCTTCAACATCAGAAGTAAGGGATTAAATCATGTGCTTCTAATCAAGAAGCATAGCCACGTCAGAGCTGACTATCCATAACTATCAAAGAAGGATAAGTATAAAAGGAGAAAGGCCTTGGTTACATCATATAAGGAGATAGCTCATTAGACGATGAAGATAGTGACAAAAAGGAAATGGTCAACATCTGTCTTGTTGAAAAAGAACAAGACTTTGAAGCTTGTGACATATGTCTCAAAGCATCCAAGACTACTAATGGAATATTAATAGTGGATTCTTAAGACACATGACTAGAGATACTGACAAGTTCTTCAAGCTTATACTTAAAGAATAAGGAAAAGTCAGCACTAGAGGAAATTAATCTAGAACAATTGCTATAGTCGATGAAATTGAAAGCAAATATGGCATTAGGATTGAAGATGTTTACATGTAAATAGATTATGCCACAATATATTGAGTGTTAGTTAAAGTATAGACAAAGACAATTGGGTGATCTTTGATTCATAATAATACATGATCATTAACAAGAAAGATTTGACAATCAACAAAGATGAAATAAAGATAAAACTCTGAGCATAAGAGATGATAACTGCTATACTATCTCCATTAGTTCAAAATCCTTCTAAATATTGTTGTTTGGGTAAAACTTATGAAAGTTGGCTTTGGTATAAAAGATTAGCTCATTTTATTATGAGCCAAGTTTCAAAAATAATTAAAAAAGATTTAGTACTTATTTTACCAAAAATTAATTTTGAAAATAATGTTATTTTTTATGCTTGTCAAAAGGAGAAACAAACAAGATCCTCCTTCAAATCAAAGAAGATAGTCTCAACTAAAAAGCTACTACAAATGCTTCATATGGATTTAGTTAGTCTAGCATGAGTCAAAATTTTTAGAGGAACCTTATATACACTCGTAGTCTCTGAAGGATGAGAACCAACTATGTAGCATCTACATCGATAGTATATGACTATTCTAGATTTACTTGGACTTTGTTTCTTTCTTCTAAAGATGAAACATTTGAAGCATTCATTATATTTTCCAAAAAGGTCCAAAATGAGAAAGTTATCTCTATTATGTCTATTAGGATTGATCATGGAGGAGAATTTGAAAACCAAGGGTTAATCTCAATAAGAAAAGGATATCTCAAGTCTACATGTCCAATAGAGCCTACATTAAAGGCTTGCTTGTGAACACCCCTAACAAGCTGTATAAAGGAATAAAGCTAAACATAGGTCATATGAGGATCTTTGGAAGTACATGTTTCATCCATAACAAAAACAAAGACAACTTAGGTAAATTGGATCCTAAATCTGATGAAGGTTTATTTTTAGGATATTCTAATCATAGTAAAGCTTATAGAGTTTTCAACAAATAAAATTTACCATATAAGAGTTAGTACATGTTATTTTTGCATAAATAAATTCAATTTTAAATCCTATTTTTGAAGATGATACTGAAATCATTAAAAAATTTGCAATCTTGAGTATTAACAAAAATTAAGCATAATCAAACCTTGAAAAATATCATGAAACATTTTCTCAAGTAGATGACAGTTAACCCAAAGCCTGGAATCATATTAAGGATCATCCTTTAGACCAGGTCATCAGTGAAGTCAATGAATGGGTAAATACCCAAAAGTGTTCAATGAAGTGCAATTTGTAGCATTCATTTCAAATATTAAACTCACCAATATTGATAAAGCTCTAATAGATACATACTAGGTAGAAGCTATATAGGAAGAGCTGAACCAATTTGAACGTAATTAAGTTTGGGGCTACATACCTAGGTCTAGTGACATCCAATTATAGGCATTACATGGGTATTCAAGAATAATCTTAATGAATATGCAATTACCATAATAAACAAATATATACTAGTAGCAAAATGCTAAAATCAAGAAGAAAGAATCGATTATGAGGAAACATATGCTTTAGTGACTAGATTAGAAGCAATATGAGTACTCTTAGCCTTTACATACATAAAAGATTTCAAACTTTATCAAATCGATGTTAAAAGTGATTTCTTAAATGGATTTATTATGGAAGAAGTTTATGTTGAGCAAACCCTGGTTTTAAAAGTTTTAAACATCCTAATCACATTTATAAACTGATAAAGGCTTTATATGGATTAAAGCAAGCTCCAAGAGCTTGTTATGAATGACTTTATAATTTTTTTCTTAAAGAAAGCTTTTGAAAGGATAAACATATATACAATACTTTTATTAAAACAAATAAGCAAGATTTGTCAGTAGTTAAAATTTATATTGATGATATAATTTTTGGTGCTACTAAGGAAGATCTTTGCCAAGAGTTTACCAAGATGATATAGGGAGAATTTGAGATGTAAATGATGATGAACTCAACTTCTTTCTTAGGTTTCAAATTAAATAGAAGAAGAATGTCATATTGATCTCATAGACAAATTATTTGAAGGAACTTTTGAAAATATTTGAGATGGATAAAGACAAAAGCATGGCTATGCCAATAAGTTCAGCCATTCAGCTGATGTAGATAAGAAGGAAAAATATTTTGATATCAAAAAATATCGATCCATGATTGGGTCTCTACTATATTTGATAGCAAGTAGGCTAGACATTTACTATAGTGTAGGACCAAGCCACACCCAAAGAATCACATGCTAAAATTATGAAGAGGATGTTCAGATATCTTTCTGGAACATCTATCTTGGAATATGGTTTCCTAAAGGAGGTGGAGAATATGTAGTTGCTTACTTAGATTCAAATCATGCTGGTTACAAACCTGTAGGAAGAGTACTATGGTGAATGGAAATTTCTTGGTGATTGTCTTGTTCATTGGTTCAACAAGAAGCAATACACTGTTGCAATATCTTCAATCGAAGCTAAGTACGTAGTTATGGGAAGTTGCTGTCAAATGTTATGGTTAAATCAGTAACTACAAGACTTAGGAATTCAATTCAAGGAAATACCAATTCTTTGTAACAACACAAGCACCATTAACTTGTTAAAGAATTTGGTACTTCATTCAAGAACCAAGCACATTGACAAAACATCATTTTATCAGAGACCATTTGCAAAAGAAAGACATTAGTGTAGAGTTTATTATAACTTTTTAAGCAAGTTTACCTATAAACCAAGCACATTGACATGGCATCATTCTTCGATAAATATTTTTTAAAAAACAAGTTTGGAAAAAAGTATGAGTTACTGTTTTAAATATTAAACTTTTCAATGACTTATTTGATAAGATATTTATCAAAGAAGTCTTCGATAAGTATAACAATAGACTCATTTTGTTTCTTAAAAGATATTTATTGAAGAATTAATCGATAAAGGAACTTATCAATAAATGAAGTCAATTGTTTATTTTCTCTCTTATTTTAAAAGAACTTATAAATTAGAGTATCTATCGATAAAGTATTCAATAAAAATAGAGATTTTGATTATAAGTATATTTCAAGCCTTATTTATCGAAGAGTTAATCGATAAGGTAGTTTATCGAATAACATTTTAATAAATAGAGAAAATTTATTATTTATAAGAAGGACTGAAGTGTTGCTTTAATAAATGATTTTGATAGTGATTTAATGTTGCCTTTATTGAAATATTTATCTCTCAAATGATTTTATAAAATCTTTCGATATGACTATTTATAAAAGAAAATTTCAATAAATTGACTATTGTTATAAAAATAATATTTTTTTGAAGAGCTATTCGATCAGACTATTTATCAAAATTATTTTCGATAAGACCTCACTTAATAAACATTCAACAAATGAGAGAAAATTGAGTTTCTAAAACCATTAAAGATTTAACAGATAATTCTTTGGACAAAGATCTTAATGAGATTGATCTACTATTATAAATGATCTTATAAATTTTTGTTTTCGAATATATTACATTGTTTGAGAAAAGATTAAACTTCAAAGAAAGTTTTAAAGGTTGTTCTTCAAGCATTTATTAATAAGATATTTGAAAATATATTTATCGAAGAACACTTCGATAAATTGACTATTATAAGATATTTTGAAATAAAATTTGAATTGTAGATATGCCTGAATGACTGTTATAAAAAGAATATTTTTATATTCGATCAAGCTCATTATGGGAGTCCCATTCAATAAAATCTCAAACTGTTTCAAAGCAATATGTTTGATATTTATCGAAGTCCTTTTTGATAAGGCATATTTACAATAAACACTTCAATAAATTCAACTAATATATATTTGAAAAGTTTTCAAACCAACCTTTGACAGAATATGATGTTTTTTAATCTCAATAAATGTGCATTCATTATCTAATAATTAAACTCTGTGTATCACTCGTGCAACATCTGTTAAGATCATTTTCAGACAAACAGAACATCAAATGACAAAGTTGTGATAAAAAGTAAAATATGTCATAAGAGCTTTAAATGCAACCACCAATTGACGTCAGCAACAACCAACAACTTTTCCTCTTCCATGTTAACATTCATTGTGTCTAATAGATGTTTGAAGAGCTCAAGTTATAAATAGAAGACAAATTGAATGCCAGAGTTAAAAAGGCCTATTAACCGTTATCAAAGTGCATTTATTCAAGTTTTAATTCTTTCGTTCATTCTCCTCCATTTTACCCTAATTAACATTATGTGAACAGAGGAAATTTCTCGTTAGAGAGATTATGTACTTCAATATTTAGTACAATCACTCTAGTCAAGAGAGACTTATAAATCTTTATTCATTCATTGAGATACTCAAGAGTAGTTTATCACCTTACTTATACTAAGGGGGAACGTGAGAGAAACTCACGGTTGATGTACTAAGGTGCACCAAGAGCCCAACTAATCTTGGAGAGATAGTAAAATACTCAAAAGAAATATGAGGACTGGACGTAGGCCAAGTGGTTGGGTGAACCAGTATAAATATGATGTGTTATTCTCTCTCTTTCAGCTTCTTTTGGTGAAATCATTCTTAACTTATCTCTTTAATTGTATTTAAGTGTAATATTTTTAATTTCACCCAATTTACTCCCTTATTGGGTGAGACTGTTGAAACTAACAAAGGTGAGGGAAAGAAAGGGGAAAAGTGTGTTTGGTTACAAAAAATGGAGGTAAGGGAAGATTTTTGACTTTTTGTACTTCCCTTATTTGCATAAGTAGGATTTTTTGGACGGGAGATAAACAATTAGCTAAATTTGACTAATTTGTGTAGACGATTTTTTTAATATTCTAATTTTGACCTTTGACTATGTTTTTTTCTATTTCATTTTCCATTTGATGTAAGCCCTTGATGTTGTAATTCAAAATATATAGGCACACCGATATATATTATTAATATAATATATATAATTATATTAATATTATAACATTATACATATATGTGTTATATATTAATACATATTAATATAACATATATTAAAATATATGATATGTTAATATACATTAATATATATATCTTATAATTATAAAATTAATGAGATAAAATGTTTAAATTAATAAAATTATAATTAAAATACAGATATAATTGAGGTAACAAGAATTTAAAATTCATAAATTAAGAAATAATATTTTTAATATAAATATTATTATAAAAGAAGAAGGAAAAATTATAAATAAAATAGTAAGAGTATATTTATCAATTTATAATTATCTAACTCCTTTCCTCTCCATTGAACAAAGCTTAACATAATGTCACAAGTAATGTTGCCAGCATTCTTACCTTGGGCTTTGGGTCCTTTTTGTATAAAAATATGTTGCAAGAATTTATATTCTTTTTTATTTTGTAAAATGAACTACCTATTTAAATTAGATACCTGATAATATGATGGGAAAAAGACATAAAAAGCCCATTTGAATTTCAAAAGGATAAATTGGGTTCAAAAAGACAGATTGGGCAGGAGGCCCAATCTGTCATTTGCAAATTTATGTGCAAAGACCATATTACCCTTCACTTTCCCAATATTTTGACAATACGATTTACAATTTGGCCAATGATATTTACAACTCTGACAATGGTATTTGCAACTGTGAGAAATCAAATTTTGGCAATTGGGAGAAATACTGTAGCTGACACTGTAGCTTATTTGACAATACGATTTATAACTTTGCCAATGGTATTTACAACTCTGACAATGGTATTTGCAACTGCGAGAAATCAAATTTTGGCAATTGGGAGAAACACTGTAGCTTCTTTGACAATACGATTTACAACTTGGCCAACGGTATTTACAACTCTGATAGTAGGATTGACAACTGGGAGGGTAAACCCATGGAGGGTAAACCCGATGGAGGGTACACGTGCAGATACTATTGGGTTTACACTCCTTTTCTGCACGTTTACCCTCCGTCGGGTTTACCCTCCCAGTTGCAAATATTATTGTTAAAGTTGTAAATACCGTTGGCCAAATTGTAAATCGTATTATCAAAGAAGCTACAGTGTCAGCTACAGTGTTTCTCCCAATTGCCAAAATTTGATTTCTCACAGTTGCAAATACCATTGTCAGAGTTGTAAATACCATTGGCCAAGTTGTAAATCGTATTGTGAAAATAAACTACAGTGTCAGCTACAGTGTTTCTCCCAATTGCCAGAACTTGATTTCTCACAGTTGCAAATACCATTGTCAGAGTTGTAAATACCATTGGCCAAGTTGTAAATCGTATTGTGAAAATAAACTACAGTGTCAGCTACAGTGTTTCTCCCAATTGCCAGAACTTGATTTCTCACAGTTGCAAATACCATTGTCAGAGTTGTAAATACCATTGGCCAAGTTGTAAATCGTATTCTCAAAATAAGCTACAGTGTCAGCTACAATGTTTCTCCCAATTGCCAGAATTTGATTTCTCACAGTTGCAAATACTATTGTCAGAGTTGTAAATACTATTGGCCAAGTTGTAAATCGTATTGTCAAAGAAGCTACAGTGTTTCTCCCAATTTCCAGAATTTGATTTCTTACAGTTGCAAATACCATTGTCAGAGTTGTAAATATCATTGGCCAAGTTGTAAATCGTATTGTCAAAATATTGGGAAAGTGAAGGGTAATATCGTCTTTGCACATAAATTTAGAAATGACAGATTGGGCCTCCTGCCCAATCTGTCCTTTTGAAATTTGAGAAGCCCAATTTATCCTTTTGAAATTCAAATGGTCTTTTTATGTCTTTTTCCCTAATATGATCCAATCAATAGTATAAAAAATAAACTATCCACTTAAGAGACATTATTCTAACAAATCGGGCCACTAATGGGCCAAAAGAGTTCTCTTCTTTCTGAATCATTGGAGTCTTGAGTTTTGTATTCTCTCCAGCTTTAGTAATTTTTGTACCACAAACATAAAACATGTTTATATTTTCTCGATCTTTATATTTTAAAAGAATTAATTTTTAAAATATTGGTTAGGAGATACCGGTTAGTTTCTACAAAAAAAAGTTTATCTTTTCTTAGTTCTTCCCTTATTAGAAATACAATATCCTTAATTCATGATTTAAAATGAATTATCATTTGTTTTTTTATATATATGCACATGAAACCATTAAAATATCCATACAATAAAAATAATATTACAAAATCTGATTTAGTATATATCCCCTTGAGTGAATCCATAAATAATAGCTTTTGTTAGTTGGATCTTCTTCCGATCCCCCAAGAAATTCCATTGGAGCCTCTCTTAAATCTTCTCTTCCATTAAAGGAATTATATTGTCTTATTATATGGATATTATAATAATGACTTTATTTTCAGTTTTTTTATTTTTTTAATATTTATATCATTATATTACTATCTCCTTGACACAGCAATTTTTTAAGCTACATAGTTCGTATACCTTGAAATATAAATTCATGAACAATAATTATAGGTAGTTCCAAAATCATAATTAACGTAAATATAACTTGAGGATTACTTTATAATTTCATTCCCTTTGTCTTAACGTTTCTTAATACCACATGCTTTATCTCTAACTAACTAAACGAACACCTCTAATTAATGACTTATTAAGTTATGAGATTTTTAAAAACAAATAATTTTAACTAATTTAAATAATTTATATAAAGTTTAAAATATGTTCTTATAGAAAGGATTCAGGGGAGCAGTTTTAGGAAAATATATAAAATGAATATGGTCCATGCACTGCTTTCTGGGTGACATAATTATATGCTATCCGTACCAAAGGGAAAAAAACAATATATATATTGACTTTTAAAAAAACAACAATATACATTATATTATTGTGGTCCATGAATGTTTTTATTACCATCTATAATTATATAGGAAAATTACTATTTAGTTCAGTAAAGTGGCATCCATTATCTTATTTCTCTCCTTGTACAATTAATATACTTCAATATCCCGTTAATTAATATATCAATATTCAGTACGGTGAAAAGAAACGATTTCATAAATTAGTCTTTTCATTTTGTCATTACATGTAAGATCACAAAAATGGTCATTAGCATATTGGCCTTTACACTAACCATTACTTTTTTGATCATGTAAAATAATTAAAAAGGACATAAATTTTATAGGAGAATACTTAAATCCAGTCTCTTAAGTCGAGTATGTCCAGTAGTCCAACTATATTTTGCCACCTGTCCTATTTTACCCCTCAACATTTAACCCCAACAATCCGTTAAACCTTCGTTACTTGAGGTCTAAAAAACTGTTATTAGAAAAACAACAAAACTCTAGGGCGCGGTCATTGAGTTGCAATCAGACTTTCCAAGACCATAGGGCAGTGTAGCCCAGAGCGCATAGGGATTCTATGAGAAGAACTATTGCGTGAGCCTTTTGTTTTGGTTTCTGAGTGCTCCTTTGATTTTTGATTGTGTTGAGCTATCGAGATGAATCCATATATCTTCCTAGTTCAAGTTTTGAATGGGTTAAAACTAGCTGGGGCTTCAAAATTTGCGAGTAAGCGCGTTCCAAAATTAGTTTACAATTTTAAAACTTCACTTAATTTGAAATCGGAATAATAAGATGAAGAGAAGAAGAAGAAGAAAGGAACAACCATGGCGGGATCCTTGTTGCAATTCACACTAGAGTAGAGCTTGGTCAATGGAGGTTTCTGGCAGTGATTGTCTTCTTTAAAGATCAATAAGCTTGGCATTGATGATTCCCCTATACCAATAGTTTGGTTTTTATGGAAATTATGGTTTTAAAAGTTCTTTTGGGTAAAATTTTAGTTTGATTTTTTTTTAAAATAAACAGTTATATTTGTCCAAAAGGACTTCTGAACCAAACTATGATTTTAGATAAACTAGTCAAAGTAGCTTTTAGAACAGTAAAATATTTAATGAACTACTCAATTACTATTTTACCTTTACTTTTTCTTACACCTTCTCTCATCTCTTTTCTATCTTTTCCATTATCTCTCTTCTTTCTTCTATTTTTTCCACTTTCTCTCGTCTCTCATCTCTCTTCTATCTTTTCTACTATCTCTCTTCTCTCTTATATCTTCTATACTATCTTTTCTCTCTCCTTTTCACCCTCACTCCTCTATTCTATCTCATACTTTTAATAAAACTATACCATTTTTTATAATTTTTCAATTATAAAAGTCCTTTTTGGTAATAATAATCCAAACGCTATTTCTCCAAAAGCTACCCAAAAACCATTTTTTTATAAGTTATTTTTTAAAAATCTATCCAAACGCACACTAAATGGTTCTTCCCTTTACTTTCCCTCTTTTCTTTTTAATTTGTTATCAAATTCAGCTTACACAGTCTCATTTTTTTCAGACTTAATGACACAGATTTAATAGATTGTGAAGTTAAATGTTGAGGGGCAATAGTGAACATGTGGCAAGATATAATTGGACTACTGAACAAAATGGAGTTAAGATACTAGACCTAAGTATTCTCCAATTTTAAATATATATATTTATGTATATTATATGTATGCAATTAGATAACATTAAGAGAGATATTAAAATTAACTTTATAAAAATAGAAGAGTTAATATTTTAGTGAAAACAAATTTGTCAATACTAAAAATACTTCATTGATATAAAAATAAAACTTTATTTCACTTAAAAATATATAAAATAAGTAATGTAAGAAAATAAAATAATGTAGCAACAAATGGAATAAATAAAAAATAAAAATATTAAAAGCCAATGACACTTGTTCTTGTTCATCTCACCAACCGGCCTCCACTCCACCCACAAATCTACACATTGATAAGGACAAATGTGAATAAGGATAGTCAATAGAGAAGCATAAATACAAAAAAATAAAGAGAGAGAGAGAGAGAAATATAATACTCCCTATATTTTAAATTATAAAAGTTAAATAAGAGATTTAATTTATTTTTAATTATAAAACCCTAATCTATTTTATTTATTAAAATTATAATTTTCCTCCAAAGTATCCCTAATTGATTACATAAATTAAGTGATTTTTTATTAATGATTGTTAGAAATACATATGATTAAAGTAAGTATTTTAGAAAAAAATAATACACGATTAGAATAAATAACTAACTTCTTTAATTTATCTAAATTAGTTAAATAGATATTTTATTAATGAATGGAGTTTATAAGAACACAAGGAAAAGCAACACATCAAGAAGTCCCAAGCAAGTAAAGCTAGCTTCATCTGTAAGAAGGTAGGTTTGGGTTCAAACAGTAATGTGAGCCAATAGGTTAATAAATGTAATATTTTTCCCTATCTGTATAATACTGATAGAGGAAAGAAATTTAAAAAAGATTATAACGATGATCAGAAGAAATAATAGAGGTTAAATGAGTCTTGAATGAAGAAAGGGACCTAAACGAAAATTAGAAAAGTTTAAAGGTTAAAAATGAAAGTAGAAACATAAGTTGGGCCAAAAGTGGTAAGTTAAGGGACTTAAATGTAATTAAGTAAAAAGTTCAAGGGTAAAATTGTAATTATAGAAAGGTCAGCCCAGAAAAGGTTAGAACTATTCGGAAGTATTTCAGTCCCACATTCTATCAGTAAATAGAGGAAGTTATGCTGGTTAATCTAGCATGATACAGAAATTTTATTAGGGCTCTAGACAGTATATATTTATCTGATAGTCTGAAAGTTATCTAAAATTTTATCATATTTCATGGACTTCAGATGTAAGTAGGAGAATTACAGAAAAGTGGGCCCTATAGTGTCAGATGTCATGGATCTGACAGTACCCCGGAAGAAGTTATGTATAAAAAGTTATTCACATATTAGTGAATTTTGACGGGAGTTTGATAACACCCGTGATCCAATAATGAAACTTATCAGTATGTAAGCCTGGATAGAATGATATCAAATGACCGCATATATAGGCCTATGATGATGCCAAGGAGGGCCCAAAACCCAGGGTACCAATTTATCAGTAGAAGGGGCCAGTGTCCAAAAAAAGTGTAAAATTACGAAAATGCCCCTGGATACCCAAATTATACCAGAGATGGATGGAGGATAGTTTGGTCATCTGGGACAAGCTAAAAATGTGGCACATGGTATAAATATGATTAGTTAGAGCCAGTATATGTCCTAAGGCAGTACAAAGAGGGGTGAAATGACAATTATGCCCTTAGGGTTAATATTGTGAAAGAAAGGACACCAAGGGTATTTTGGTTATTTCTCACGGGATGGATGGCAGATAAATAATTAGTCTAACATTGTTACTGGTATGAAGAACCTAGACATTGATTTCCAAGACAAAATACATATCCTGGTATATTATAAAAATTAGGAACAGAAAACAGTTCGGTTATTGTGAAACTACTCCGATTGGTACCGGATTGGACTGGAATTTTTCTAAAAGCTTCCTTACATGACAATTTTGCCACATACCCACATGAGGTGTCCCTTGAGCTGTCCTTTATGATGTCATAATTATTCTTTTTAGAAAAAGTTAAATTCAAGATTAAATGTGAAAGTAATCTTGGCCATTGATTTTCCATGAAATTTTCTATAAATACCCCCTCAAATCTGGTTCAAAACTGTGGCCTCATGAACCTTGGGTAAACTCTTGCAAAATGGAAACTCAAGCCAAGATAAAGAAGATTCAAGGTACCAAAGTTCAAGCAAGCTAGATATTAAAGGTAAGCAATCTATCCTAACTTATTTTCCTTGGACTTGGGAGCTTGAACTTAAGGGTTTCATAGGGGAAAAGAAGAAATTAATGTTAGAGACATACGATTGAAGCTTAAACAAGCTAGTTAAGTGATTGGTTGTTGAATCAAGTTGATATTCTTGACTTTGCCAAGGGTGAACCTGTTCGATCTGTACTGTTCATGATGGAAGGTAATGGAATTTTAATGATTTAATTCTTCCATTAAATTTATATGTTGATTTTGTGTAGGATTGGAAAGGTTTTGAACCTTGGAAGAATTGAAATTCCAAGATTATAGTTTTTAAAATTCTTCTCTATTACTGTTTACTCGCATGAACAATGATTATAATTTCATGATTTTGATGCTTCCAATGGTTTTAAAATGAAAAGTTGTGTGGGGTAAAGTGGAGAAACAAGTATGGGAAGTATTAGAATCAAAATGAGAATTTTTGAAAGAATCATATGCTTATGTTCAATTCTGAGCAGGCCATGAAGGAGCTAGAATTTCATTATTCTAAACACATAGATGGATTCAAAAGATGAAATTGTGTAGGGTAAGGTCAAGACATCAATTGATTCAAAGGCCAAGTTCATTAGTTAAGATTAAGGAAAATAAGTGAGCTTAATGTTCAAGAGGAAGTTATGTTAGTTAAAGTGAGTTTAATGCTCGAAGAAATTAAATGATGATGGATGAATGGTTATGTGATGTTAGGAATTGGTTGGTATGCACCAAAAGAGGCAGCCACATGTCCAAGAGGTGTGAGAAGAAAGAAGCAAGATGAAGTGAAAGAAAGTCAAGTATATGAGGTAGTAACTTATCCTAAACTTTCTAAACTTGTATGCATTGAATGTTATGCTTGAAGGTGCTATGGCTTTGTTGAACTATGTTGCATATGTGCTTATGTATGAAGCTCTATTGCTATGATTACTTTGGCCAATTGTATTTCATGTGTTATATGGAAGCATGCACATTACACAATGTTAACACTTTCACAAGCAAGCACAAGTATCTACATTAATGTATGCATTATTTAATAATATTTGCTACTAATATTTCCCCATAAATCTCATTCCTTTTCATGTAAACCCAATCCCACAGGTTTGTGAATAATGAAAGAGGATTATGAAGCATGAAGAAAAGCTAGGGATTGTATGGTATATATGTTATGTAAATGTGTAATGTTGTTGTATGACCAATGTAAGTAGTGATGGTCATGAAGTAAACAAAAATAGTAAATGATGGAATAAATGTATGAAATTTTATAGACATTTATTTGACATGTCAAGTTTTGTTTTGACACCAAGAATGCCTTATTTGGATGTCTATTCAAAGAGAACTAATTTTCCAAAGTAAGGGACCAAAACCTGTCTTTAGAATTTTTGACCAAATAAATAGTAAACTTTGATGAATAAACTGTATTAATTGATCAATCATTTGGTCTGGAGATTATTTTTCCCTTAAAGTTAAAGATGTTATCTTCACGTATCTTTTTGAACCACTTCATTTCAATTTTTCTATAATTAATTATGATTTTTTGAATTTCATTACGTAATCTGGAATACTATATAAATAGTAACCAGAGAAATAGTAAAATTCCAGATTTGGCTAATGGACTTCCAAGGTGTTGTAAGTGGTTTCAAATGCTACTGAATGGTCCCTAAGACGTATAAAAGTAAGGATATTATAATAAAGATATCTAGAAGTGAAACATCCTACTTTTACCACCTCAAAGTACATATTCGGAAGCATATTTGATTAGCGGAAGCATTACATTAGCTAAAAAATTTAAATTTTAAAACTTACTTATCGGGTACTATTCACTTGGTAATTTTTAGATTTACAATCCTACTTTAAAAATTTATAACTAATTGTAAACAAATTGTACGGAGGTGATCCAAATTTCTAATTGAAGCTCTTTCATATATCTTTAAGGAAAAAATATAAATAGGGACATTTACCTCGCCAATTGATATAGTTAAATAATTACTTTTTACTGTTCATACGGCAAATTTTGGAAATTCCAGATTCTGTCTCTTAAACTTGGAAATTCATTTCTCTTGATATACACATCCAAATGAGGGGTACTACTATATGAATTTAAAGATCTGGATATGTAATACATGCTCATAAAATTTCGTGGATTAATTCTTTCATTTGCTAGGTCAAACTGAAACCACAACCAAACTGCTTCAGGACCTATAATTTTACCATTTCAGTTTCCTTTCTTTCACTTTTATTAATTGTTCCATCATGCATAAACCATCTCTTTTACCTTTCATGCATTCATATACCTCATGTACATATGCCATAATTATTTCATACAATTTCATCACATAAATAGACACCTTAACTTGTTGGAAATCGTGCCCTAGGGGCCAATCATTGTCTTATGAACATTATTGATTTATGAATTTATTAATTGTGTTATCATATTATTTGCATGTTTACTATGATGACCATCCTTGGATAATTCATGATAATATCCTAAATGTCCCTGGTCGATCATCTATGTGGGAGCACAGATGAAATAAGACCAGTATGGCTTTGAAGATGTATAGAGATATAAATCAAAGTCATAAGCACATGTAAGAGTATAGGGTGTTGGACCGACCCGCTATGAGAGAACTGCATGGGTAACGTCATAAGCTTCTCTCATATACAAACCATGTCAACATGCCCTTTGACCTGAGATCATCATGGATTCCTACATGACAAAACGCTCAGCTTTGACCTAGTCAAAAGTCACTTTTGACCGAGTGATCATAAAGACTATGTTCGGGCTTAGTGGTTTTTCATGCGGAGGAATGTGAATGGTCAAGATGGAATTTGTCCCTCACATTCGTGAAGAGATATTACTGGGCCCCTCGATGAGTGAGTCTGAGAAATGTATGGCCATACTGTAATGGAAAGGTAGTTCCATTTCTATAGTCAGACTACTCAGGGATCGATAAAGTAACAGTCGAGAATAGGAGGATGACATTATCCATGCCTCATCCATGACCAAAATATCGCATGACAGAAGGGACATGATATGGTTGTATAAAAGGTTACATCGTTTATCGATCCTCATATGATTTGGGTAGTCGTTATGTCTTGCTAGAGACCGCTTGCGACTTGTGGGCTAGTATAGCAAATGGCCCACTGCCAACTTCATATGGGCCTACAGGGTCGCACACAAAATAGCCCAACACGAGCTATGATGTCCAGATTCATTGAATCTAAGACATGTCCAGATTCAATGAATGATCCAGGTGAATGTATATATATTTATTTATATTTATATTCGTATATATATAAATTCGTATATATATATTATATATATATGATATATATGAGATTTAATTTATAAATAAATATAAGAGATATATATGATATAAGGATAAATTAAATCTCTATCACGTTTGAATTCGAAATTCAAATTGATAGGATATCTCATATAAGAGATATTTATAAGATTTAATTTATAAGGATAAATTAAATCTCTATCACGTTTGAATTCGAAATTCAAATTGATAGGATATCTCATATAAGAGATATTTATAAGATTTAATTTATAAGGATAAATTAAATCTCTATCATGTTTGAATTCGAAATTCAAATTGATAGGATATCTCATATAAGAGATATTTATAAGATTTAATTTTAAGGATAAATTAAATCCCTATCATGTTTGAATTTGAAATTCAAATTGATAGGATATCTCAAATTTGTTTTATGAGAATAAATCAAATATAGTTCAGTCTCATCTTTATTTAAAGTTAAATAAATAGGTAATTAAATCTGTGGGACGGATTTAATATTATTTATTTAATTAGTTTCTTATAAAATTATACAATATATGATATTGTATTATTTTTGGAATTAATATAAGATTAACTCCTAAAATCCTTTTCGGTTAGGGAAAACGCAGAGCATCCTATATATCTAATATTAGGAGCTATGTTTTTGAAGAGACACACACATAGAACACAGAAAGGCCGAAGGGGACTCTGCAAAAGGTTTGCAGATAAGAAACTGCTGAAATAGAGACGGAGAGGACGAACTCTTGAGAAAACCCTGGAGGGACAAGAGACGCTAGCACGTCGTTCGTGGTTGAAAAGCTGTTCGTGTGGATACCAGTAGAGGAAGCTGACCTGAGTCGTCGACTTCTTGTGATCAGAAAGGGAGCACGAGCCGCAGAGAGAAGCTGTGAACGTCGTAACCGAAAGCTGTGGAAGTCGCTGAGGCACACTAAGGGTAATACTTCTTCCCACTTGACTTAAACACATACGGTAGATCCTGGCAAGGAATGAAAAATTTTTAAATTAATTTTTGCTGCGTGTCTTCCAATTCCTTACATAACTGGCATTTACATATATGGAAAATGCATAGCATATGCCGGAATCATAAATACTTCACTTTCCTTCTTCCATACTTTAGCTCTTATCCATGCAAACATTTTCCTTCATGCTCAACCTAAATTGGTTGGTTATGAGAGGGTGAGATTCTAGGGAATCTCATTAGTAAACATTACCACTTAATTATGCAAGATGGATGCTATTGCATGATATGTAATTTCATTAAACTTTCTTTAATTAGTGACATGCCATCATGGTACATACGTTTTGCATAAAAGTGCATGGCCATGGAAAACATATTATTCACAATACATTCAACATCATTCATCATGTCATAACATCATTCAAATATCATATACTTGTCAACACATAAACATACCACATCAAGCACATAAAGAGGTAAGTCCACTACCTTGCTCTTAAGCTTTTCTCTTGATCTTTTGCACTAGCTCCCTAGCTTTCCCAACATCTTCTTGGATGTTTCAAGGTCCTAAACACATTCATATTCATTACATAATTCATTAGAACCAAGAAATCCAACAATGTTCAAGACTATCCTTGATAAACTCTTAACTCTTTACTAACATAACTTTCTATAGTCTTCACTAATTAACTTGGCCTTTGAACCAATTGATGTCTTGACTTTACCCGACACAATTTTATCTTTTGAATCCATTTATGAGTTTAGAATCATGAAATTCTAGATCTTATACACTGTTATGTATAGAATTACATAACACCCTCTTTTCATTCAAAAATTCTCATTTTGATTCTAATGCTTCCCATACTTGTTTCTCCACTTTGTCCCACACAACTTTTCATTTTAAAACTATTGGAAGCATCAAAATTATGAAATTCCACTTACTGTTCATGTGAGTGAACAGTAACAGAGAGGAATCTCAAAAATCATAACTTGGAATTCCAATGCTTCCAAGGTTCAAAACCTATCCAATCCCATAGAAAATCATCATATAAATTCAATGGAAGCATTATATCATTTAAATTCCATTTCTTTCCCTCATGAAAAGTGCAAACTGAAATGGTTCAACCATGGCAAAGTCAAGAATATCAACTTGATTCAACAACCAACCACTTAACTAGCTTGTTTAAGCTTCAATCCTATAACTCTAACTTTAATTTCTTCTTTCTCCTTTCATCTAAGGTTTTTGGACAGCACAACACCTTAGAGAGAACTCAAATTTTCTCCATGAAAACCCTAAGTTCAAACTCCCAAATCAAAGGAAAATAAGTTAGGATAGATTGCTTACCTTTAATCTCTAGCTTGATTGAATTTTGGTACCTTGAATCTTCTTTGTCTTGGCTTGAGTTTTCATTTTGCAAGAGTTTCTCCAAGGGTTCATGCTCCACGGTTTTGAATCAGATTTGAGGGGGTATTTATAGAAAAATCTCTTGGAAAATCAATGGCCAAGATTAGTTTGTGCACTATTTGATCTAATGGCTCACATTTAACCTTGTATTTAACTTTTTCAGAAAGAGAATTATGACATCATCCATGACATCACCAAGGGACAAATCATATGGCTAGGTGGAAAAAATCCAATAGGGGAAGCTTCTGAAAAAATTCCTATCCAATCTAGTACCGGCTCAGTCCGATTGCCCAAAAACCAGACTGTTTTATAAATCTAATTTTTCTGAGATTTCATAATATGCTTTCTAACCTTAAATCCAGTATCCAGATTCTTCCTACCATTGAAATTCTTGTACTAGGTTAAAACTTAATTACATATCCCTTGGAAAATGACTGAAATGCCCTTGTTCGCTGTCTTGCACTATATTAACCCTAAGGGCATAATTGTCATTTCACACCTCTTTATACTTTCTCAGAGTATATACTGGCTCTAACTAATTACCCCTGTACTTACTTGGACATTTTTTCCCTATCCAGAATGACCAAAATGCCATCCATCCATCTCTGATACAATCTAGCTACATAAGGGCATTTTCATAATTTTACACTTTTCTGGGGTTGCTCTAGGCTTTGGCCCACTTAACTGTCCAATCACCTTATTAGGCCTCTTGGGATGCCATTTGGCTCTTAATATTGGTCCAATACCTTTATGGTACAATTCTCAAGGAATCTCTCTCGACCGTATTTACCTGATATTTTATTCCACTGTAAATTCCCATAGGAATTCTACAGGATTCCTTTTCTAACTATGTCAATTTTATAAATTCTCATATTAATTATAGGAATTTATTTTAGAGTTTTATCTAATTTTGAGGTTATAAAAATGTAACATTCTTACTTTTATACATCTTATGGACCATTCAGTAGCATTTAGAACCACTTACAAGACCTTGGAAGTCCATTAGCTAAATCTGGAATTTTACTCTTTCTTGGGTTACTGTTCATATGGTATTACAGATTACACAATGAATTTCAAAAAATCATAATTAATTCTAAAAAACTTGAAATGAGGTGGTTCAAAAAGCTACATGAAGATAACATCTTAAAATTTAAGAGAAAAATAATTTCCAGACCAAATGATTCGCCAATTGATACAGTTTATTCGTTGAAGTTTACTGTTCATTTGGTCAAAAACTCTGGAAACAGATTCTGGTCCCTTACTTTGGAAAATCATTTCTCTTGATATACACATCCAAATGACACGTTCTACCTATGAATTTAAAGCTCTGGATGTGTGCTACATGCTCATAAAATTTCGTGAACTAATTCCTTCATTTGCTAGGTCAAACTGAAGCCACAACAAAACTGCTTCAGGACCTACGTTTTTACCATTTCAGTTTCTTTTCTTTCATTTCCAATAATTGTTTCAGCATGCTCAAGCCATCAAATAAGCTTCTTAACATTCATATACATCATGACATATGCCATAATTATTTCAAATAGCTTCATCACATAAATACACACCTTACATGGCATTTACATACATGGATAATTCATAGCCTATGCTAGAATCTTAATACTTCACTTTCCTTCTTCCATGCTTTAGCTCTTCTCCATGTATACATTTTCCTTCATGCTTGACCTAAATTGGTTAGTTATGGAAGAGTGAGATTCTAGAGAATCTCAGTAGCAAACATTACCACTTAAATATGCAAGATGGATGCTAATGCATGATATGTAATTTCATTAACTTTCTTTGATTAGTGACATGCCATCATGCTATATACTTTTACATAAAGTGCATGGCCATGGAAACATGTTATTCACAATACATTCTGTAAGGAATTGGAAGACACGCAGCGGAAATTAATTTAAAAATTTTTCCATTCCTTGCCAGGATCTACCGTATGTGTTTAAGTCAAGTGGGAAGAAGTATTACCCTTAGTGTGCCTCAGCGACTTCCACAGCTTTCGGTCACGACGTTCACAGCTTCTCTCTGCGGCTCGTGCTCCCTTTCTGATCACAAGAAGTCGACAACTCAGGTCGACTTCCTCTACTGGTATCCACACGAACAGCGTTCCAACCACGAACGACGTGCTAGCGTCTCTTGTCCCTCCAGGGCTTTCTCAAGAGTTCATCCTCTCCGTCTCTATTTCGGCAGTTTCTTATCTGCAAACCTTTTGCAGAGTCCCCTTCGGCCTTTCTATGTTCTATATGTTTCTCTGTGTAAAACGCAGCTCCTAAAATCAGATATATAGGATGCTATGCGTTTTTCTCTGTCAACCGAATTGGATTTTGGAGTTAATCTTATATTAATTCCAAAATTAATACAATATCATATATTGTATAATTTTATAAGAAACTAATTAAATAAATAATATCAAATCCGTCCCACAGATTTAATTACCCATTTATTTAATTTTAAATAAAGATGAGACTGAACTATTTTTTGATTTATTCTCATAAATCAAATTTGAGATATCCTATCAATTTGAATTTCGAATTTCAAACGTGATAGAGATTTAATTTATCCTTATAAATTAAATCTTATAAATATCTCTTAAATGAGATATCCTATCAATTTGAATTTCGAATTTCAAACGTGATAGAGATTTAATTTATCCTTATAAATTAAATCTTATAAATATCTCTTATATGAGATATCCTATCAATTTGAATTTCAAATTTCAAACATGATAGAGATTTAATTTATCCTTATAAATTAAATCTTATAAATATCTCTTATATGAGATATCCTATCAATTTGAATTTCGAATTTCAAACGTGATAGAGATTTAATTTATCCTTATAAATTAAATCTCATATATACATATAATATATATATACGAATTTATATATATATACGAATATAAATATAAATAAATATATATACATCTATCCTGGATCATTCATTGAATCTGGACATGTCTTAGATTCAATGAATCTGGACATCATAGCTCGTGTTGGGCTATTTTGTGTGCGACCCTGTAGGCCCATATGAAGTTGACAGTGGGCCATTTGCTATACTAGCCCATAAGTCGCAAGCGGTCTCTAGCAAGACATAACGACTACCCAAATCATATGAGGATCGATAAACGATGTAACCTTTTATACAACCATATCATGTCCCTTCTGTCACGCGATATTTTGGTCATGGATGAGGCATGGATAATGTCATCCTCCTATTCCTGACCGTTACTTTCTCGATCCCTGAGTAGTCTGACTATAGAAATGGAACTACCTTTCCATTACAGTATGGCCATACATTTCTCAAACTCACTCATCGAGGGGCCTAGTAATATCTCTCTACGAATATGAGGGACAAATTCCATCTTGACCATTCACATTCCTCCGCATGAAAAACCACTAAGGCCGAACATAGTCTTTATGATCACTCGGTCAAAAGTGACTTTTGAGTAGGTCAAAGCTGAGCGTTTTGTCATGTAGGAATCCATGATGATCTCAGGTCAAAGGGCGTATTGACATGGTTTGTATATGAGAGAAGCTTATGACGTTACCCATGCAGTTCTCTCATAGCGGGTCAGTCCAGCACCTTGTACTCTTATGTGCTTATGACTTTGATTTATATCTCTATACATCTTCAAAGTCATACTGGTCTTATTTCATCTGTGCTCCCGCATAGATGATCGACCAGGGACATTTAGGATAATATCATGAATTATCTAAGGATGATCATCATAGTAAACATGCAAATAATATGATAACTCAATTAATAAATTCATAAATCAATAATGTTCATAAGACAATGATTGGCCCCTAGGGCATGATTTCCAACACATTCAACATCATTTATCATGTCACAACATCATTCAAATAACATATACATGTCAACACATAAGCATACCACATCAAGCACATAAAGAGATAAGTTCACTACCTTGCACTTAAGCTTTCCTCTTGACCTTTAGCCCTTGCTCCCTAGCTTTCCAACCATTAAGCCTTTATGCCAATCACTTTCCAACATGTTCTTGGATGTTTCAAGGTCCTAAACACATTCATATTCATCACATAATTCATTAGGACTCATGAACTCCAACCATGTTCAAGATTAACTTTGTTACACTCTTTATTGTCATAACTTTCCCTAATATTCACTAATCCACTTGGCTATTGAATCAATTGATGTCTTGACTTTACCCTACACAATTTCATATTTTGAATTCATTTATGAGCTTAGAATCATGAAATTCCAGCTCCTTCATGGCCTACTGTACAGAATTGAACATAAGTACAAAATTCTTTCAAAAATTCTCATTTTGATTATAATGCTTCCCATACTTGTTTCTCCACTTTACGCCACACAACTTTTCATTTTAAAACCATTAGAACCATCAAAATCATGAAATTCCAATCACTGTTCATGCGAGTGAACAATAACTGTAGGGAATCTTAAAGACTACAACCTTGAGATTTTAATGTTTCCAAGGTTCAAAACCTTTCCAATCCTACACAAAATCATCATACAAAATCAATGGAAGCATTAAATCATTGAAATTCAATTTCCTTCCCTCATGAACAGTGCAGACTGAACAGGGCACACCATGGCAAAGTCAAGAATATCAATTTGATTCAACAACCAACCACTTAACTAGCTTGTTTAAGCTTCAATCATATAGTTCTAACTTTAATTTCTTCTTTCCCCTTTCCTTTAAGGTCTTTGGGCAGCACCACCCCTTAGAGAAAACTCAACTTTTCTCCCATCAAAACCCTAAGTTCAAGCTCCCAAATCAAAGGAAAATAAGCTAGGAGAGATTGCTTACCTTTAATCTCTAGCTTGCTTGAATTTTGGAACCTTGAATCTTCTTTGTCTTGGCTTGAGTTTTCATTTTGCAAGAGCTTCCCCAAGGGTACATGAGCTTATGGTTCTGAACCAGAATTGAGGGGTATTTATAGCCAAAATCCAAGAAAAATGAATGGGCAAGATTGATTTGGTTACGATTTGATCTAAAGGCCCACATTTAATCTTGGATTTAACTTTTTCATAAAATAATAATTATGAAATCATGTGGGACAGCTCAAGGGACACCTCAAGGGGTTAGGTGGCGTGCTCATAGTGTAAGGAACCTTCTGGAGAAATTCCAGTCCAATCTGGTACCGATCAATGCAGTTTCACAACAACCGGACTGTGTTCTGTTCCTAATTTTTTATAATATACCAGGATATGTATTCTATAATAAAAATTAATGTATAGGCTTCTCATACCATTGAAAATATTAGACTGAGTATTTATCTGCCATCCATCCCTTGAGAAATGACCAAAATACCCTTGGTGTCCTTTCTTGCACTGCACTGACCCTAAGGGCATAACTATCATTTCACCCCTTCTTGTACTGCCTCAGGGCATATATTGGCTCAAATAATCATATTTATACCATGTTCCACGTTTTTAGCCTATCCCAGATGACCAAAATGCCCTTCATCCATCTCTGGTACAATCTGGGCATCTAGGGGCATTTTTGTAATTTCGCACTTTTTCTGGCACTGGCCCCTTCTACTGATAGACTGGTACCCTGGGTTTTGGGCCTTCCTTGGCGTCATTATGGGCCTATATATGAGGTCATCTGATCTCATTCTATCCAGGCTTACATGCCGATAAGTTCCATTATCGGATCACGGGTGTTAACAAACTCCCGTCAAAATTCACTAATATGTGAATAACTTTTTATACATAACTTCTTCCGGGGTTCTGTCAAATTCATAACATCTGACACTGTAGGGCACACTTTCCTGTAATTCCCCCACATATATCTGATGTCCAGAGAATCTGATAAAAATTCAAATAACTTTTAGACTATCAGATAATTTTGTGCTGTCTAGAGCCCTAATAAAATTTCTGTATCATGCCAGATTACCCAGCATGACTTCCTCTATTTACTGATGGAATGTGGGACTGAAATACTTACAGGTAGTTCTAAGCCTTTTTTGGCTGAACTTTTCCATAATTATATTTATGTCCCTGACTTTTTGCTTAATTACATTTAGGTCCCTAAACTTTTGGAAATTACTACTTTTTGCCCAACATTTATTTCTACTTTAACTTTTAGCCTTTAACCTTTTCCAATTTGCGTTTAGGTCCTTCTCTTTCTTTAAGACTTATCTAACCTCTATTATTTTGTCTGATTTTCGTCATAATTCTTTCTAAACCTCTTTCCACTATCAGTACTATACAGATAGGGAAAAATTAGGATATGACAAAAAATACTGCAATAATTTTTCCTGACTTCAAGAATTTATATCAATTAGTCGGGGCCTAAAATCAAAATTTTGCATTTCGTTAAACTGATCAGAATAATTTTATCTATCTATTGGTAAAATTTGGGTCTAATATGATTATGGGCATTTTTGAGCCTTTTTCGGTTACACTTTCTCATAATTACATTTAGGTCCATAAACGTTTGCTTAATTACATTTAGGTCCCTAAACTTTTGGTTAATGACACTTAGGTCCCTCCTTTTGTTTTTACTTTCACTTTTGGTCTCCAACCTTTTTGAATTTTCGTTTATGTCCTTGAACTTTTGAACTTTTCATTCTAGTCCCTTTTTTCCTTCAAGACTAATCTAACCTTTATAATTTCTTATAATCATCGTTCTAATCCTTTCCAAAACCTCTTTCCACTATCAGTATTATACAGATAGGGAAAAATTAGGATATGATAGTTATACCCCATTAAAATAAATTTCGTTCTCAAAATTTACTTGGCACCTTAGTCAACAATCTTGGATATATCTCTTTTTCTTCTTTATGACTAAGGATTGGGGTATCTATCTCTTATCTTTTATCTTAACATCTTAGCAGAGTACTTTCCATATCCGCGAATCTTCATATCTTTGCTATGATCATTCTTCTGTTCTAAATCAACTCAATCAGAGTTGAACTCTCTTTCATTCTATTTCTTACTTATCTGCTATACATCTATTTGCATATGGACTTCTCACCATATGAGACTTCTGAGTAGTGTCCAGTTCTTTCATATAAAACTCCCTTAAATATTGATATATTATAGAGCTTTTGTCAACTACTCTTCATACTTCTTAGTACAATCACTTATTACTTCATCTGAGTATCTAGCGGAATTCTCTTAACATCCGTAAAACTTCATTTATCAATTTTGTACCATCATACTTCTTTTCTTCTTATCATCTTTAATAACTCATCATAACACATAAAGAGAACTTATGTCATTATCCATTCTTTCTTTACTTTACTGTTAGATAGGAGACATAATCTAACATGTGTCACATCCTTATATTTATACATCTTAGGGACCATTCAGTAGCACTTAAACCACTTTCAGGGTCATTGAAGTCTAAACACTTAATCTGGAATTTTATTCATATCGAGTACTATTCACTGTGGCAAATTCCAGATGAGTGACCTGAAAATTTATAACTAATTCTATAAAAATCGAAATGAAGTGGTTCAAATTGCTACATGAAGCTAACTCAAATATATTTCAGGGAAAAATCATTGGTTGACCAATCCTTGACAATTTCACGTGGGTCAACGTTTCAATCTTACTGTTCATCCAATGACTTTCTCCTGAATCCAGCATTCTGGTCCCAACTTTAACAATTTATATCTTTTCGTGTATACATCCAAATTAGACATTCTATATATCAAATTAAATCTTAGTATGTCTACTTTTTACTCTAAAAATTTCGTACATTAATTCAATCATTTACTATTTTTAATGATTTATCAAACATGAATGGGTCTTCACGAGTTACTGTTCACTGAGCCTATTTTCAGCATTTAGTCTTTACATACTCAAGCCTACAGCCAACACATATTAGTCATACAGGCCAGATAACAATTAATATCAAATAATCAACTGTTATATATTAGTGCATGATTAACTCCCGCATATTTTATTACATCCTTTTCTGTCTAAAAACCGGCAGCATAACTGCTACAATTATTCTTTAGAAAGTAACTGATGTTGTACCGATTCGGTAATTCCCTTATGCGAACTACCATTCTACGTAGTACCCAGGAAAGACTGGATGAACCTGCTGGGTCCACTCACTTCCAGCCTCCTTAGACAGCACTACGTACACAGTACGTATCAGTTCCTTTCTTTGTTCCGTCTTCGTTGTCAGAATTTCGGCAGCCTACCGGCGTCTCTTAAGATTTCCAAATTTTATTTTGACAGAACCTCCCCTGTAATGTTATGTTTGGGAATGAGATTCAAAAGAATCCCAGTAACAACAATCATAACAAAATATGTAATGCAAAGTGACGGTGCTTGCTTGTGACTGTGTATAGATAAGTATGCTGCATGCTTCCATATTCAATAACATATGATCATAGCATTGGAATAGAGCTTCAAGCATAACATATAGGACAACAATCAACCAAACAAAACAACACATCACAAAGACATTACATAAGAGCTAGGATTAGTTATTACCTCAAAAGCAGAGCTTCAGAACTTCCTTACTACTTCCAACTCCACCAGAACTTCCTTTCTTTCTTTCTTTCTCCTTCTCTCTCTTCTTTCTCTCTCTTTTCTTGCCAAAAACGTGGGATGCATAAAATGGGAGGGGAAGGGGGTATTTATAGCTTTAATGGATGGCATTCTTGTAATTTTGAAGCCATCTGAACATGTGGTCCTGGTTTTTCCTGGAATTTCCTATTTTCTTTAATTCTTTTTACTGCATCACCCTGGACACCTCATGGGACACCTCATAGGACACCTCACCACCCATATTCTTCATGTGACGAAATTTGGAGGTTCTGGAAGCTTTCCGGTCCAATCTGGTACCGGCCCGGTCCATTGCCTCGAAAAACGTGCCATTTTCTGAATCTGATGTTTCTGAAGATCCTTTTTATGTCTACTGACCTCACATTTAGTATCTAGACCCTTTATATCATTAACTTTTTAATACTGGGTCCAGACTCAATTACAGATCCCCTGCAAAATGACCAAAATGCCCTTGGTGCCCTATCTTGTCCTATTTTAATCCCTAAGGGCAAAATCGTCATTTCACACCTTTCTGGACCCGGTCAAAGCTTATACTGGCTCTAGTCAACCTTATTTAGACATGTCTTGACCTCTGGGTCTGTCTAAAATGACCAGAATACCCTATATTCATCTGCTGCCCTTTTTGTACAACATAGGGGCATTTTCGTAATTTCGCATTTTTCCGGGGTTCTGCTGGACACTGGCCCACCTATCAGTCCAAGAGTCTTATTGGGCCTCTAATAGCGCCATTTTCGGGCTTCCTGGGTCCATTACCTGTAGGGCACGTATTACGAGGAATCTTCCTTTAACACAATTCATTGAATATTTTAACTATTATTTACCGAGTATATACCTTTTCCGGACACCGACTCTTTTTTCCAGATATAGTGTCCTACTGTGTTCAGGCATCCTTGGGGGTTATAACGGTCATCTGACCGAAGTCATCCGATCGCATTCAGCCTCTTTAAAAATACCGATAAATCTCCTACCCGGATCCCCGGAGGCCTCACACTCTGTCTGGATTTCTTTATTTTGTGAATAACTTTTCCTACAGACCTCCTATCGGTATCCTATCAGTTTCCCGACATCCGCCCATACAGGCGCATCATCCTGTATTTTCCCACTTATATCTGAAATCTAGGGTATCCGGTATAAATTTTTATAACTTTTGGACGATCAGTCCATTTCTGGCTATCTGGAGTCTTCAAAAATTCCGGTATTAGGCTTGGTTACCCGGCGTCACCTGCCCTACCTTCTGGTAGAATCTGGGACTGAAATGCTACGGGCGGTGCAAATCACTTCTGGCCTATTTTCTTTAATTATACTTTAACCCCAGGGAACTTTTCCTTCTTTATAATTAAGTCCCTTAATTTGGCTAAAATTACACTTTAAGAGCCCATATTTTTGTCTTCCTTTCATTCCTAACTTTAAACTTTCCATAATTGCATTTCGGTCCCTTAATTTCCTTTCTTTTGCAATTTAATCCTTTTCTTTACATAAAGGTACACATGTTTTTCCTGAAACAGAGCTCATATATTCCGTTTAATCTGTACATAGGAACCAGTACAGAAGATTAAGGATATTACATTTCTCTCCCCTTAAAAATAAATTTTGTCCCCGAAATTTACATTACATCTATCCTATACCAATAATTCAGGGTACTTTTCTCTCATCTTTTCTTTTGTTTCCCATGTAGCTTCTTGTTCAGTCAAACCTTTCCAGATCACTTTAACTAAAGGAATCTGCTTATTCCGCAACTGCTTGACTTTTCTATCAGTAATTCGCACCGGTCCAACCTCATAGGTCAAGTCATCTCGCAGTGTAACCTCATCTTGCTCTATCACATGAGATGGATCTGGAATATACTTCTTTAATTGGGAAACATGGAACACATCATGTATCTGGCTGAGATTCGGAGGAAGAGCTAACTTGTAGGCTACTGCTCCTATCTTTGAGAGAATCTGGAATGGCCCGATGTATCTTGGATGCAACTTTTTCACCTTAATCGATCGTCCGGCTCCTGTGGTTGGAGTTAACTTAAGGAATACATGTTCTCCTTCTTCAAATTCCAACGGCTTCCTTCTGACATCTGCATAGCTCTTCTGTCTGCTTTGAGCCGTCAACAATCGTTTTCTAATTACCGCAACTTGTTCTGCAGTTTGATCCACTATATCCGGACCAAGCATTCTTCTCTCACTCAACTCTAGCCAGCATAAGGGGGATCTACATTTTCGTCCATAGAGTGCTTCAAAAGGTGCCATCTGTATACTGGCCTGATAACCATTGTTATATGCAAACTCTATAAGGGGTAAATGGATATCCCAGCTGCCTTTGAAATCTAAGACACATGCTCTCAGCATATCCTCTAATGTCTGTATTGTTCTTTCAGATTGACCATCTGTCTGAGGATGATAAGCTGTACTGAATCTGAGAGTAGTGCCCATTTCTTCCTGTAGAGCCCTCCAGAAATTTGAAGTAAATCGTGGATCTCTATCAGACACAATGCTGCTTGGGATACCATGGAGCCTAACGATCTCCTTTATATACAGCTTTGCCAGCTTTTCTAGAGAATCTCTCTTATTGATTGCCAGGAAATGTACTGACTTTGTCAGTCGATCGATTACTACCCAAACCGCATCATGTCTACTTGGTGTCAAGGGTAGTCCTTCCACAAAGTCCATGGCAATCCCATCCCATTTCCACTCAGGAATATCTAAAGGCTGCAACGTTCCTGCTGGTTTTTGATGTTCAACTTTCACTTTCTGGCAGGTTAAGCACTTAGATACGTAAGCTACAATATCTTTCTTCAGTCCAGGCCACCAGAATAATCTTTTAACATCATGGTACATTTTGGTCATACCTGGATGTACCGTATATCGGCTTTTATGTGCTTCCTCCAGAATTCTTTCCCTTAATCCCCCAATATTTGGGATATAGGGTTTTCCCCTAAACTGTAGCAATTCGTCTGGGGACATCCCAAAATCCCTTGTCTTCCCTTTCTCCAGCTTGTCTTTGAATATTGCTGCGAGCTTATCCTGCTCCTGAGCCTCTTTGATCTCATCTTCTATGCAAGTTCTGACATGAACTCCTCCAAAAGGATTCTCCGTCAGTTGCATTTGATATAGAGGGCTCCAGTCGCGCATATCTTCTATCAGTTCCAATTCCTTGATCATCATGTATGCAACCTGCACCACCTTTCTACTCAGGGCATCAGCTACCACATTGGCTTTTCCTGGATGGTATTTAATCTGGAAGTCATAATCTTTTAACAATTCCATCCATCGCCGCTGCCTCATGTTCAGCTCTTTCTGATCCTGCAGATACTTCAGGCTTTTGTGGTCGCAAAACAACTCTATCGTTGCTCCGTATAAATAGTGCCTCCATATCTTCAGGGCATAGAGCACCGCCGCAAGCTCCAGATCATGAGTGGGATAATTCTCTTCATGTGGCTTTAACTGCCGAGAGGCGTAGGCTACTACTCGACCTTACTGCATAAGCACACATCCCAGGCCCTACTTGCTAGCATCAGTGTAGATTACATAAATCTGAGTTGGGTCTGGAATAATCAGCACGGGAGTAGTCGTTAATCTCTGCTTCAACTGTTGGAAGCTAGCCTCGCACTTCTCATCCCACTTAAACTGTTGATTCTTTCTGGTCAGCTTGGTAAGTGGTAAGGCAATTCGAGAAAAGTCTTGAATGAATCGTCTGTAGTACCCTGCTAGGCCGAGAAAACTTCTAATCTCTGTCACTGTCCTTGGCTGTTCCCAGCTCAAAACTGCTTTAACTTTGCTAGGATCTATAGCTACCCCGTCTCGGGATATGACATGACCGAGAAATTTGACTTCTGAAAGCCAAAACTCGCACTTACTCAGCTTAGCATAGAGCTTCTTCTCTTTAAGGATACCAAGAACAATCCTCAAATGCCTTTCATGCTCCTCTGGAGATTTGGAGTACACCAGAATATCATCAATAAAGACCACAACGAACTGATCTAGATAAGGCCTGAAAATCCGGTTCATATAGTCCATGAAAATAGCAGGTGCATTGGTTAGTCCAAAAGGCATCACCAAAAATTCAAAATGTCCGTAACGCGTTCTGAACGCCGTCTTTGGAATATCATCTGGCTTGACCCTTAGTTGATGGTAGCCAGATCTCAAGTCAATCTTGGAGAATAAGCTCGCTCCTGCCAATTGATCTAGCAGGTCATCAATTCTGGGAAGAGGATACTTGTTCTTAACTGTAAGCTTATTTAATTCCCTGTAGTCAATGCACAGCCTTAAGCTACCATCTTTCTTCTTGACGAACAGTACTGGAGCACCCCATGGCGATACACTGGGTCGTATAAAACCTTTCTCCAATAGCTCCTCAATTTGCTTCTTCAGTTCCATCATTTCGTTGGGAGCCATCCTGTATGGGGCTTTTGATACTGGTCCAGCTCCAGGTACAATGTCGATCGCAAACTCCACTTCACGCTCCGAAGGCAATCCCTGAATCTCCTTTGGAAAGACTTCAGGAAATTCATTGACTACAGGAACCTCCTCGATGCCTTCCTCCACTTCTGTTTGAACAGAAAAGAATACCACATATCCCTGACATCCTTTCCGTAGACATTTTTCTGCCTGAGCCTCTGTCACGAAGTTCAGTTGTACTTCTAAGCTCCGATCAGTGATCTTTGGACCAAGAACTAGGGTCTTGTTTCTGCAGTCCAACATCACATTATTGGAGGATAACCAATTTAAACCGAGTATGACTTCAATCTCCTGGAAAGGCATACAGATCAGGTCCAGGGTGGTACTACAGTGCTCATAACGCACCACACTATTTAGACAGGCATCAGATGTGATCACCCTAGCGTTGGTGGGGGTTTTCACCTTGGATCATCTCAGATGATCGCTGAGCATCCTCTCTAGTGAGTGCAAACACTCGTCCCGCCGTCCATGGCCTTGGATCAGTTATAGCTTGAGGACATTCTCTGGAAAAATGTCCGGGCTTTCCGCAGGTGTAGCATACATTCTAGCCCATCAAACATGGTCTGTCACCATGATTCTTTCCACACTTTTCACATACTGGGGCCTTCGGATCCCTGTTATTGGATCTTCGGCGAAAATTTCCCCTATTAGGCCCCTTGGTCTGCCACGGGCACTTTCTTTTCTTATAGCCGCTCCCACTGGCCGCTTCTTGATTCCGTCCGGCCTTATCAGAAGTCGCTTGATCTTTACTCCCAGATCTGGACAGCATTCTATGATTCATGCTGTTCTCAACGATTCGACATGCTTCCACAGCCTTATTGAACTGGCTGTATTGTTAGGAAGTTAACTTCTCCTTTAACATAGAATTCAGCCCTCGAATCATTCTTTCTGTCATCCAGCGTTCATCATCCACTTGGCGTAGGTAAGTTGAATATTGAGATAGCCGGATGAACTTGGCCAAATATTCATCAAAAGCTTCTTTTTCTCCTTGCCTTAGCACAAGGAATTTAGCCTCCCTTTCATCTCTGACAGATTGAGGGAAATATTTCTCATAAAATTGCTCAAGAAATACTTCCCAGGTAACTGGAATATCTCTTGCTTGGAGAAGTAATTCTGTATTCTTCCACCATCTATCCGCATCCTTTTCCAATTGATAGATGGCCATTTGGGCCTTGGTTTCAGTCGGGCAGTCGAGGACCTTAAAGATCTTCTCTAATCTGCTGACCCAATTTTCTGCTACATGTACTTCAAATGTCCCTTCGAATATGGGAGGATTGTGTTTGCAAAATCGCACCATCCATTGTTGGATGCCAACTGCCTCCTCCCTTGATTCAACCCTTCTCTGGGGCTGTTCTGCCTGCTGTGGTACTTCTTCAGGTTCTCTACTAGTTACTCCTGAAGGCTCTGGCGGTCTTAAATTATTTACAGCTGCTGCTACTGCCGCGGCTATGGCAGCATCTCTGTCTTGTTCATTTCGTGCTTGAGCAGCTCTCATTTCTTCTATCATCTTTTGTTGCTGTTCTAATCGTTCTAGAATCATTTGATTAAGGTTTCCAGCCCCTCGGGGTTCCTCAGCTAGAATAGTTCTCCTTATTCGTACCATTTTGTTATACTTAAAAACAGAAGGAAATACAATAAATTTCATTTCACACATAATATACATACAGAATATATGTACATATCATAGTACCATTCTAGTCTTTTATACTCTAATTTTCTTAAACTTTATTCTAATGTATTCTTCTACTAGGTAGATCCAGTCGGATATGGTACAATATGATTCTCTATCAAAATACTGGTCCAACTCCGATCTCCAGGTAGGAGTCTTCGGCAATACGTCATTCATAATTTCTAGCCAAAGCCCCATGGTTAACACATTTAAATCTCAGGCTTGATATATGGCTTTCACCCTTGTGATAAACTCCTGGTAGACCGAATAATCTTGATCTATGTTTTCGAACAGGGTCTGCCTCAACTCGTATAGTTGTCGGGCTAATGCTACCGAGCTCTCAAGTTGCTCTCTACTCAGGTTCCTCCCTGGGACCATTCTTACGATTAAACCTCCCAAATACATTTCTACCATAGTCACTTCGGGCCTACTGGAACCTGGCGCATTACTCTGAACACGTACTTGGCTGGACCCTGAACTGTCTGTTATATTCAAGGGTACCGCACATATGGAAATGGCAGGAATAGGGCCTTCTGTTATCATCACTTCCTGATCATCAATTGGAAAGTTTGATCCTATCGAGGAACTATCCTCCTCAGAATCACCAGCTACTGGAGGTGTCCAGAGGTCAGAATCATTGCTTACTATCTCTTCTTCTGAACTATCTGAACTAGAGACCTCTGGTCTTAATTCCCATTGGTTTACCGTAGTTTTAGACCCAAATCTATGTCTAGCCATCCTGCAAACACTACTTAGTGTCAATTATGACGGCTTTATCATGGTATATCTTTCTATAAATCATCTATTCAGAGCATTTCTTAAGCCAGAATCCTTTGCTCTGATACCAAAATGTCACATCCTTATATTTATACATCTTAGGGACCATTCAGTAGCACTTAAACCACTTTCAGGGTCATTGAAGTCTAAACACTTAATCTGGAATTTTATTCATATCGAGTACTGTTCACTGTGGCAAATTCCAGATGAGTGACCTGAAAATTTATAACTAATTCTATAAAAATCGAAATGAAGTGGTTCAAATTGCTACATGAAGCTAACTCAAATATATTTAAGGGAAAAATCATTGGTTGACCAATCCTTGACAATTTCACGTGGGTCAACGTTTCAATCTTACTGTTCATCCAATGACTTTCTCCTGAATCCAGCATTCTGGTCCCAACTTTAATAATTTATATCTTTTCGTGTATACATCCAAATTAGACATTCTATATATCAAATTAAATCTTAGTATGTCTACTTTTTACTCTAAAAATTTCGTACATTAATTCAATCATTTACTATTTTTAATGATTTATCAAACATGAATGGGTCTTCACGAGTTACTGTTCACTGAGCCTATTTTCAGCATTTAGTCTTTACATACTCAAGCCTACAGCCAACACATATCAGTCATACAGGCTAGATAACAATTAATATCAAATAATCAACTGTTATATATTAGTACATGATTAACTCCCGCATATTTTATTACATCCTTTTCTGTCTAAAAACCGGCAGCATAACTGCTACAATTATTCTTTAGAAAGTAACTGATGTTGTACCGATTCGGTAATTCCCTTATGCGAACTACCATTCTACGTAGTACCCAGGAAAGACTGGATGAACCTGCTGGGTCCACTCACTTCCAGCCTCCTTAGACAGCACTACGTACACAGTACGTATCAGTTCCTTTCTTTGTTCCGTCTTCGTTGTCAGAATTTCGGCAGCCTACCGGCGTCTCTTAAGATTTCCAAATTTTATTTTGACAGAACCTCCCCTGTAATGTTATGTTTGGGAATGAGATTCAAAAGAATCCCAGTAACAACAATCATAACAAAATATGTAATGCAAAGTGACGGTGCTTGCTTGTGACTGTGTATAGATAAGTATGCTGCATGCTTCCATATTCAATAACATATGATCATAGCATTGGAATAGAGCTTCAAGCATAACATATAGGACAACAATCAACCAAACAAAACAACACATCACAAAGACATTACATAAGAGCTAGGATTAGTTATTACCTCAAAAGCAGAGCTTCAGAACTTCCTTACTACTTCCAACTCCACCAGAACTTCCTTTCTTTCTTTCTTTCTCCTTCTCTCTCTTCTTTCTCTCTCTTTTCTTGCCAAAAACGTGGGATGCATAAAATGGGAGGGGAAGGGGGTATTTATAGCTTTAATGGATGGCATTCTTGTAATTTTGAAGCCATCTGAACATGTGGTCCTGGTTTTTCCTGGAATTTCCTATTTTCTTTAATTCTTTTTACTGCATCACCCTGGACACCTCATGGGACACCTCATAGGACACCTCACCACCCATATTCTTCATGTGACGAAATTTGGAGGTTCTGGAAGCTTTCCGGTCCAATCTGGTACCAGCCCGGTCCATTGCCTCGAAAAACGTGCCGTTTTCTGAATCTGATATTTCTGAAGATCCTTTTTATGTCTACTGACCTCACATTTAGTATCTAGACCCTTTATATCATTAACTTTTTAATACTGGGTCCAGACTCAATTACAGATCCCCTGCAAAATGACCAAAATGCCCTTGGTGCCCTATCTTGTCCTATTTTAATCCCTAAGGGCAAAATCGTCATTTCACACCTTTTTGGACCCGGTCAAAGCTTATACTGGCTCTAGTCAATCTTATTTAGACATGTCTTGACCTCTGGGTCTGTCCAAAATGACCAGAATACCTTATATTCATCTGCTGCCCTTTTTGTACAACATAGGGGCATTTTCGTAATTTCGCACTTTTCCGGGGTTCTGCTGGACACTGGCCCACCTATCAGTCCAAGAGTCTTATTGGGCCTCTAATTGCGCCATTTTCGGGCTTCCTGGGTCCATTACCTGTATGGCACGCATTACGAGGAATCTTCCTTTAACACAATTCATTGAATATTTTAACTATTATTTACCGAGTATATACCTTTTCCGGACACCGGCTCTTTTTCCCAGATATAGTGTCCTACTGTGTTCAGGCATCCTTGGGGGTTATAACGGTCATCTGACCGAAGTCATCCGATCGCATTCAGCCTCTTTAAAAATACCGATAAATCTCCTACCCGGATCCCCGGAGGCCTCACACTTCGTCTGGATTTCTTTATTTTGTGAATAACTTTTCCTACAGACCTCCTATCGGTATCCTGTCAGTTTCCCGACATCCGCCCATACAGGCGCATCATCCTGTATTTTCCCACTTATATCTGAAATCTAGGGTATCCGGTATAAATTTTTATAACTTTTGGACGATCAGTCCATTTCTGGCTATCTGGAGTCTTCAAAAATTCCGGTATTAGGCTTGGTTACCCGGCGTCACCTGCCCTACCTTCTGGTAGAATCTGGGACTGAAATGCTGTCGGGTGGTGCAAATCACTTCTGGCCTATTTTCTTTAATTATACTTTAACCCCAGGGAACTTTTCCTTCTTTATATTTAAGTCCCTTAATTTAGCTAAAATTACACTTTAAGACCCCATATTTTTGTCTTCCTTTCATTCCTAACTTTAAACTTTCCATAATTGCATTTCGGTCCCTTAATTTCATTTCTTTTGCAATTTAATCCTTTTCTTTACATAAAGGTATACATGTTTTTCCTGAAACAGAGCTCATATATTCCGTTTAATCTGTACATAGGAACCAGTACAGAAGATTAAGGATATTACAACATGCATAATGCCTAGCCAACATATTGCAGGACTACATACCTAACCATGAATGCAAAGCTCTAACATCGGAGCTCAAGAATTCCTTTTCTTAATATGCACAACTTTAACACTCGAAGCTTGCACAGCTCTAACATTTTGAGCTTTAGCGTATTTTACAAACATAACATAATACATGTCATTTCATGTGTAACATCCTTACTTTTATACGTCTTAGGGACCATTCAGTAGCATTTAGAACCACTTACAAGAGCTTAGAAGTCCATTAGCCAAATCTGAAATTTTACTCTTTCTCAGGTATTGTTCATATGGTATTCCAGATTATGCAATGAAATTCAAAAAATCATAATTAATTCTAGAAAAATCAAAATGAAGTGGTTCAAAAAGCTACGTGAAGATAATATGTTAAAATTTAAGGTAAAAATAATTTCCAAACCAAATTATTAGTCAATTGATACAATTATTCGTTAAAATTTACTGTTCATTTGGTCAAAACACTGGAAATAGATTCTGGTCCCTTACTTTGGAAATTCAGTTCTATTTGTACAGACATCCAAATAAAGCATTCTTAGTGTCAAAACAAAGCTTGGCATGCCATCTAAATGTCTATAAAATCTCATACATTTATTCTATCATTTACTATTTTTCATTACATCATGACCCTCACTGCTCATATTGGTCATACAACAATAATACATTTAACAATTCTTCACATAACACCGATATACTATTTAATCCCTAGATTTTCTTCATGCTTCATCACCCTCTTTCATCATTCATAAACCTTTGGGATTGGGATTACATGGAAAGGGGTGAGATTTCTGGGGAAATCTCAGTAGCAAACATTACTAAACAATGCATGCATTAATGTAACTACTTGTGCTTGCTTGTGAAAGTGTTATCATTGTGTAATGTGCATGCTTCTATGTAACATATGAAATACAATTGGCCAAAGTAATCATAGAAACAGAGCTTCATACATAAGCACAATTGCAACACAATTCACCAAAGCCATAGCACAATCAAGCATAACATTCAATGCATACAAGTTTAGGATAAGTTTACTACCTTGAGCACTTAACTTTCTTTCTCCTTATCTTGCTTCTTTCTTCTCACTTTTCTTGAACATGTGGCTACCTCTCTTGAAGCATACCAATCAATTCCTAACATCACATAATCATTCATTCATCACAATCTAACTTCCTTGAGCATTAAACTCACTTTAACTAACATAACTTCTTAAACATTAAGCCCATTAATTTTCCTTAATCTTAACTAATGGACTTGGTCTTTGAATCCATTTATGAGCTTAGAACCATGAAATTCCAGCTCCTTCATCACATGTTGTACAAAACCAAAATTGCACTCAATTCTTTCAAAAATTCTCATTTTGATTCCAATGCTTCTCGTACTTGTTTCTCTACTTTATCCCACACAATTTTTTATTTTAAAACCATTGGAAGCATCAAAATCATGAAATTCCAATAACTGTTCATGTGTGGGAATAGTAATAGAGAAGGGTTTCAAAAACTACAACCTTGGAATTTCAATGCTTTCAAGGTTCAAAACCTTTCCAATCCTACACAAAATCATCATCTAAATTCAATGGAAGCATTAAATCATTGAAATTCAATTTCCTTCCCTCATGAACATTGCATACCAAACAGGTTCCATTAAGGCAAAGTCAAGAATATCAACTTGATTAAACAATCAATCTCTTAACTAGCTTGTTTAAGCTGTAATCATACACTTCTAACTTTAATTTCTTCTTTTGCCTTTCATCTAAGATTTTTGGGCAGCACAAACCCTTAGAGAAAACTCAACTTTTCTCCCATGAAAACCCTAAGTTCAATCTCCCAAAACAAAGGAAAATAAGCTGGGAAAGATTGCTTACCTTTAATCTCTAACTTGCTTGAACTTTGGTACCTGGAATCTTCTTTGTCTTGGCTTGAGTTTTCATTTTGCAAGAGTTTCCCCAAAGGTCCATGAAGCCACGGTTTTTCTACAGAATTGATGGGTTATTTATAGCCAAAATCCATGGAAAATGAATGGCCAAGATTGATTTGGTTACTATTTGATCTAAAGGCTTACATTTAATCTTGAATTTAACTTTTTCCAAAAAGAATAATTATGACATCATGTGGGACAGCTCAAGGGACACCTCATGGGGGTATGTGGTGTGCTCACCATGCCAGGAAGCTTCTGGAAAAATTTCAGTCCAATCTGGTGCTGATAGGAGCAGTTTCACAACAACCGGACTATTTTCTGTTCCTAATTTTTTATAATATTCCAAGATATATATTCTATCCTGGAAATCAATGTCTAGGCTTCTCATACCCTTGACATGGTTATACTGAGTATTTATCTGCCATCCATCCTTTAGGAAATGACCAAAATACCCTTGGTATCCTTTCTTACACTATATTGACCCTAAAGGTAAAATTGTCTTGTTACCCCTCTTTATACTGGTTTAGGGCTTATACTGGATCTAAATAATCACATTTATACTATATGCCACATTTTTAGACTATTCTAGATGACCAAAATGCCCTCCATCCATCACTGGTACAATATGGGCATCTAGGGGCATTTTTGTAATTTTACACTTTTTCTGGACACTGGCCTCTTTGTTGATGAATTGGTACCCTGGGTTTTGGGCCCTCCTTGGCATCATAATAGGCCCATATATGAGGTCATCTGATCTCATTTCATCTAGGCTTATTTACTGATAAATTCCATTATCGGATCACGGGTGGCTTCAAACTCCCGTCAAAATTCACTATTATGGGAATAACTTTTTGTACATGACTTCTTCCGGGGTTTTATCATATTCATAACATTTGACACTGTAGGGTACACTTTCCTGTAATTCCCCTACTTTTATCTGATGTCCATGGAATCTGATAAAAATTCAGATAACTTTTAGACTATCAGATAATTTTCTATTGTCTGGAGCCCTAATAAAATTTCTGTATTATGCCAGATTAACTAGCGTAACTTCCTCTATTTACTGATGGAATGTGGGACTGAAAAACTCATGGGCAGTTTTAACCTTTCCAGGTTGACCTTTCCATAATTACAATTTTGCCCTTGAACTTTTTGCTTAATTATATTTAAGTCTCTTAACTTTTGAATTATCATTTTTGGCCCAACTTTTGTTTCTACTTTAACTTTTGACCTTTAACCTTTTCTACTTTTTATTTTAGTCCTTCCCTTCCTTAAAGAATCATCTAACCTTTATCATTTCTTCTGTTCTTCATCATAATCCTTTCCAAACCTTTTTCCACTATTAGTAGTAGACCGATAGGAAAAAACCAAGATATGACATCATGCAAGGAGTGAAAGCTCTCACTTGCTACTTCATCTGTAACATGACATTTAAACATCTTATCCCTTTCAAAAAGGAAGCCTCTATATATGTTTATAAAGCTAGCTATAAAGCCACTTCATATTGTACTTCTTGATACATATTTCTCATTATGTATCATATTACATATTTCTCATAACGTATCTCATTACGTACTTTTCATGTCATATCATGGCATATCTGGCCAAATCTGGCTATATCATAGTTTATCTTACCTTGTCATAACATATTCTGAGATACCACAAGTTAAACATTCCCTTTAACTTATAACTTGCTAGCTTTTAAGAAATCTCTTCTAAATATTTCTTTTCAAATCCATTTCATTTGGACTTGACATAGTGGTTCTAGCCTCTTAGTGTTTATAACCCCTTTCTAACTTTTCATAATTCTTTCTATCATTTTACATAACTCTGTACATATATGCGAAACTTATATGGTATTTACATCATTTTGATCACTTCCTAGGGGTCACCCATCACTAGGCTATTATTGCCTGAGCATGCTTAACTGAAAAGTGCAGATATAAATATGAAATACTGGTGCTAACAGGCTCTAACCTTGGTACTTTACTATCTTAGATCATTCTTATACTATCTCTCTTAGGTTTATCTAGCCTTCTAGTCTTTTTATCTTCACCTAGAAGATATATTTGTCTCTCAGTCTTATTCTCTGTAATATCATCTTAGGGATTTTTCTGTCCTTATTTGACCATTTCTCATATCTTATGAAATATTCTCATAAATCCTTGGTACTCAAGATTAATAACTTTAACTATGATCACTTAGTTCCTGTTACATGTACGAAGATTCTGAGTTTAGTCCCTAACAGTAATAAGGCTATATGAAATTAACATCATGGGTACTCTCTCTATTATGAGTTAACCAACTTAGGGACTTTTCTATCCTTATTTGACCATTTCTTATATCTTGTGAAATATTCTCATAAATCCTTGGTACTTAGGATTAATAACTTTAACTTTGATCACTTAGTTCCTATTATGTGTATGAAGATTTTGAGTTCAGTCCCTAATAGTAATAAGGCTATCTGAAATTAACATCATGGATACTTTCTCTATTATGAGTTAACCAACTTGTGAAGCTTCTATACCTTAACCTTTTCCTTGGTATTCATCCTTCCAAAGAAATATTGTACTTATGGCTCATTACTTTATTTCTCTAGGCGTGGTCTACTATGACCCTCGGGATCGATTGCGATCAACCGTAAGCCTTTTCAAGATCTAACTGCGACCCTAGAATTTTATTCACTTTGAGCCATGCTAGGATCTACTGCAATCCTCCAGTAGATCCTCCAGAATCTACTGTAATTCTGTTGTACTGTATTCTCATCTCTGGAAGACCTAAACTAACAGATAAAGTTACAAGGTTAGTCACCTCCATATACCTTTTAACTCAATAGATAATTCCCCAAAAAAGATCATAGAAGCCAATATTATCTATTAAGACTTTACTCATTTCTTCAATCACTCAGGAATTTCCCATATCATTCCCATCTTTCACAACTTGACTATGTCCATTACTGCAGAAAGCTACATAGACGCTACCATGCACATACCCATCATAATATGTTCATTTCCTTGGCTTTATCTCAAGAGCAATCTGACTTTATTGTAAGAGCAATCTAGCTCTATTGCAAAAATATTAACTTATATTGCATAGTCGCTGCTCTCTCTCAGAGCTATATCATCTTTCCAAATTGTGTCTCATTTCATTTCATGTTCATAGCACTTCATTCATGTATCTTATCCCTATTGAAGGGCTGTGTCCTGAGTACTATGATCATTTATCTATAGGTTCACTATTAACCTTCATCTCTAATGCCATCTGTGGCTTTATCATTACCAAGTTGAATTATCTACTCCCATGTCGCATGACATGGGAGTAATAACTTTTTTCATCATATATACTTTATCCTTAATGAAATGCTAAAGGGGTATCCCTTCATTATAGTATACTCCAACATGCATAATATGCAAGGAGATACAATCATTTAAGCATTCTCTCACATGCATGTCATCATATGACAACTACAAGGAGATGCAACTTCTCATCATAACTCATGGCAACATAATCCATATCATCATTACATAATTTGCTCAGCCATCCTCTATATGCATACTGCAATTAAAAAATTAACTAGGTAAACTTTTAAAACATTCTTTCCTCTGTCATATTATCTGATCAAATCATTGTCAGGTACTGAAGTCACTATTTATCTAACTTAAGCTGTCACGTTACCCGCTTACTAGGATATAGACTCAACCCTTCATTACTCTTTCTTACATAGGGAATAGGGGAGTCAGTTTATCTTTTTAACTGTGGCTACCTTTCTCTCTCTAAGCATCATAAACTTCTCTTCTTATTTTACATATATCTACTGCTCTATTGAACTTCTACAACTACCTGAGAAAATTTTTTTCTTTATAACACGAAATTCGATCCGTAAACTAACTTTTTAGTTATTCAACTCTCAATGTTCATGTGGATGAACTCAGCTAAGTACTCATCAAAGGGTTTCTCTTTCTTCATTTTAACCCATAGCCTCATGCTCATCATTCTCTAACTAAGAGGAATACCTCTGGTAAATTCTTTGAGAAAAACTTCTCAGGTGAGTGAATCAATCTCCATCTCATGTGGAATAACTTCTGTATCTCAGTGTCTCGTACTGTTTGGCTTGCTTGCACCATATGCTAAACCTTTAACTGATAAACTTCAATGAGGTCAGCATCTTTATTCTTGTCATCAGGTCTCTATACAATTTAGTTACAACCTGAATGCTAGCTAGTTGTGACTCATACTCTCTATAAACTTTAGTAGCGGCTATCTCCACCTGCTCATCATGACCTGACAGCTCGGTGTTTCTCAGTAGTGACCATAGGTCATGTTCTGTCATGACCTGATATGCTTATTCATTAGTAACGTCCTATGGTTTGGACTCATTGTGACCTGATAGCTCTAGAGTTTCCTGTCACAACCAATGGTCTTTACTCGTCATGATGAAAAGCTTCTATGAATATTTGTCGCGACCGGTGGCTTAACTCATTGTGACATAACTTCTCTGGAACTTCTAGTCGTGACCTAACTTACTTCACATCATGACCTGGCATAACTTTTTCAATACATTCACTTCTAATGTTCTTGACTTTAATGAATTTGAGTAAATTGAAACTCATTCATATCTATATATCATAATCACATTAAATCGGGAACATATTCACATAGATGTTCACCCAATTATCATCTTATTATATCACATAAAAACTCATATTTTAGATCACCTTAACATTTGCACATTCATTACATACATGTCAACTTCATATTCGGGGTACAATGTAGCTATCATACATCTGAGTAATTACTTTACTTTACCATGTTTACATATTTACATTACCCCTCATCTCTTTTACATTATTTTCTAAGGAATAGTGGATTGCAAGAAGTGCCACCCCTATATATCAGTTGGCAGATCATTTACCAAAACTCACTTATTTCTATATACTATGTAAGGGTATATGGCAGTACCTTACTTACTACCATCTCATGCCAATATTCTAGAGTATAAACTTCGTTCAGGTTAAGGCCCTCTATCATATATCTGCTTATCATCCCTGCTACAGTATCGAGGAACTGTAGATAAACTAATTGCTCTTGATCTCTACTTCTGTCCATCCCTTGACCTAGACTGAGTAATTCACTCTCCATGGCTTTTTTGAGACTGACATGGTTAATATTATTTGTCTTCAGCAAAGAAGGCTGAGGTTGACTAGGACCAGGAACATCACACTAATCTTTCTCTATAAAGTCATATATTCTTGGATTTTGAGAATGGACAGGGACTATCATAAACTCTGACTGGATCTCTAAATTATGGGACTATTGTATATTAGTTATCTCAAATCTATCCTCAAACTCTGGTAGAAGATGTATAATATCTGGTCTATCTATAATCTAGTACCAGTACTCAGCTTCCTCAGCCGTAATCTGTCCTCTCATTGGAGGAATATAACTTATATCAGGGTTAGAGGGTACTCCAAAAACTCATATTATATATGTTATCATCTCTTTATACTAGTCCTCAAGAAATTTCTAAGGCTATTGATCTTTAGCATACATCTTCAAGATCCTATTTATCACTTTTAGAAATCTGAGATAGCCATCATGTTAAGCCATTGCACCTTAACTAGGCTATATTCATTCTACCATAGCATATTTCATCGCCTGTAATATTTCTGTATCCCTAGCCTAAAAGACTTTTTTGTCCTTGGCCTCACTGTAATCCATAAATGAGTTAGCTGCTTTCTTTCAGCTAACTGAGGAAGGGTCTGGGTCATATCCCTATGCCATTCATACTTTTAAGTTTTCCCTTATCCTCCTGAATCACTAACAGGCGAGAAGGCATCTCTTATTAAGCCTCAATGTTCCATTTCCTTAGAGTGTTCATCACCAATCCATAATCTTAGTCGGACTGTGAAAAATTAACCCATTACTAACCTCAACCTCAACCTCAACTAGGCCTTAGGTAACCGCCACATACTCTGTTTCCCAATCAGGGCAAGTTTATATTGCACCAAAACCTCTGTTCTATGCTAAAACTTTATTCTATACCCATGCCAAAACCTTTTGCTATGATAACAAAATGAAACATCCTACTTTTATGACCTCAGAGTATGTATTCGGAAGCATATTTGATTAGCGGAAGCATTACATTAGCCTAAAAATTAAAATTTAAAAACTTACTTATCAAGTACTGTTTACTTGGTAATTTCTAGATTTACAGTCTAACTTTAAAAATTCATAACTAATCGTAGAAAAATCGTATTGAGGTGATCCAAATTTTTAATTGAAGCTCTTTCATATCTCTTTAAGTGAAAATATAAATCTGGACATTTACCTTTCCAATTGATACAGTTAAATTGTTACTTTTTACTGTTCATATGGTAAATTCTGGAAATTCCAGATTCTGTCTCTTAAACTTGGAAATTCATTTCTCTTGATATACACATCCAAATAAGGCGTATTACTATATGAAATTAAAGATCTAAATGTGTAATACATGCTCATTTCATGGATTAATTCCTTCATTTGCTAGGTCAAACTGAAACCACAACCAAACTGCTTTAGGACCTACGTTTTTACCATTTTAGTTTCCTTTCTTTCACTTTTATTAATTGTTCCATCATGCATAAGCCATCTCTTTTATGTTTCATGCACTCATATATATCATGTACATATGCCATAATTATCTCATACAATTTCATCACATAAATACACACCTTACATGGCATTTACATACATGGAATATGCATAGCATATGCTGGAATCATAAATACTTCACTTTCCTTCTTCCATACTTTAGCTCTTCTCCATGTATAAATTTTCCTTCATGCTCAACCTAAATTGGTTGGTTATGGGAGGATGAGATTCTAGGGAATCTCAGTAGCAAACATTACCACTTAAATATGCAAGATAGATGCTAATGCATGATATATAATTTCATTAAACTTTCTTTGATTAGTGACATGCCATCATGCTACATACTTTTGCATAAAAGTTCATGGCCATGGAAAACATATTATTCATGTAACATCCTTATTTTGTTACATTTTAGGGACCAAACAGTAGCATATGGAACCACCTCTAAGGTTATTGAAGTCAAATTACACAATCTTAAATTTTACTCTATCGAGTACTGTTGTGCAAAATCCTGAGGAGTGACTTGACTTCAAAAAATCATAACTAATTTTAGAAAAATAGAAATGAAGTGGTTCAAATTGCTACACAAAGCTAACTTAATCCTATTTCAGGGAAAAATAACTCCTTGACCACGTCTTGATCAAGTCAACATCGGTCAATGCTCAAAGTTTACTGTTCATCTAGCGTCTTCCCTTGATTCTAGCATTTTTGGTCCCAACTTTGAAAAATCATATCTCCTTGTGTAGATATCCAAATGAGACATTTTATATATCAAATCGAAGCTTGGTATGTCTACTATTTACTGGAAAAATGTTATACTTTTATTCAATTATTTACTATTTTTAATTATAGCTCAAAGGTCACAGCCTCTCAATGAGCTACTGTTCATAGTGGCCAATTCCAGCAATCAACATTTCATACATACATTAATCACATATCAATCATGCTAAATAATTCTTAACTTCTCTTCATGCATCTTCATCTCCTCCATCTCCAGAAGACCTGTTATGATTGGATTGATATGGAAGGGGTGAGATTTCTGGGGAAATCTCAGTAGCAAACGGGAACCATACAATGTATGCAACTATATGGTTGATGTTACTATGTGTGCACTTAATGATCATGCTTGCATAATAATAACATACATGCTTCCATGTTTCTTAATTATAACATATAGCCATAGCATAAAAAGAAACAGAGCATTACTTAATCATACATGCTTCATACCATCGAAGTAAGTAAACATCAGATAAAACATCTAAGCAACATAAGCATACAAGTTGGTAAGTTTACTACCTGTCATGTAGCCATTCCTTGCTCAGAGGTTCCTTCCTTTCTTTCTCTTCCTTTCTCTCTCTTGTTCCTCTCTTTCTTCTTGGTTGGACGTAGGAATGAAGTGAGGGGGAAGGGTCTATTTATAGTTAAAGGGAGGTGGAATGGATGGTCCAGATCGAATCACGATGAATGGCTCAGATTGCTTAGCATCCTCAAGAAGCCTTGCCTAAATCATCACGATGACATCATCATCTTAGATGACTCATAAAAAATGACATCATCTATGGGACACCTTACATGCTAGGTGGCACAATAGTGGGGCCCTTGGGACACCTCACTAGCTGACTCAGCATTTCTAGAGAATTCCAGAGTCTTTTCCTAGAATAAACAACTGATATTGTGCCACGTGTCCTTAGCTTTTTCTTCTTTTCCTAGACTCATGACATGCGGCGCCTTGTCTGATCACTTTTTTCAGTTCTATCTTTGATTGGGTACTTTACTTTATTGGGAGAAACATTGTAGCTTTTTTGACAATACAATTTACAACTTTGTCAATGGTATTTACAACTCTGACAATGGTATTTGCAACTGGGAGAAATCCAATTTTAGCAATTGGGAGAAACACTGTAGCTTCGTTGACAATATGACTTACAACTTTGCCAATGGTATTTATAATTTTGACAATGGTATTTATAACTGGGAGAAATCTAATTTTGGCAATTGGGAGAAACATTGAAGTAATGAAGAGGAAAAAGCTAAATTAGAATCCAAGATGAACTTATTAATTTTTATCTACCCCTACTAACTTGGTCTCCTCCCCCACACAAAATCAATAATTTATAGCTTAAGTATGTAAGTACACTGATTAAAGCAGACTATTGTAAGTGGAGAAAATAAGGAAGGACACAACATGTATATCATGGGGGTTTGGAATTCTACTTGTACAGCTTGAATAATTGGCCATTAACCTAGAATATTGTACTATTTACTTCATCCTGTCTTGTTGGTATTTCCTTTATCCATCTTAAGAGATAATCCATAGCTAGTAGAATATAGGCATATCCAACAGATAGTGGGAATGATCTTGATGATATAACTGTTGTATTATCTATTTTTGTCCCTACAATAAAATTTTGTTGATGTTGGACAATATCCTTCAATTGTTGCATTCCTAAAATGTCTAAAAATTCCAAGTTGAACTTCTCATGAACAGAGTTAGAATGCAAGTTATAATTATTGAATTGAAAACTCCCTATCTTAGAGGTTCCAACTCCTTGTCTCTCAAAGTATACTACATAATCCTTACCCTGCAATTCTTTTGAATCTGCTACTAACCTTCATAGATATTGTTCATCACTTTAAACAATGAGGTTAGTTCTAATAGAAAAAATATTAGATGAAGACGGAGAAAAATACCCATAGTGGTAAGCCAGCCATCAACCTTAGAATTAATTCATAACATATCACCATTGGATAAAGAAAAGGCAGAGAAATTAGTGGATGAGTTAGAAATGGAAGATTCTTCAACTTTAACATCATTTTCAAGCTCATGAATATTATCACACTCATTTCCAAGTGATGCACCAATCATGTTAAGTCTTAGGAGAGAATGATCCTGATGTGGGTGTCTATACATGTTAAACGAATTATGTGCCCACCAAATTCCATCTTAATAATTCTATTTTTCATATAAATCATGGTGTTAGCTATTTTGAAGAATGGCCTTCCTATAATAAGAATACTATCACCAAGATAATTCTCTAGAATAAGAATGGCCTTCCTAGAATAAGAATACATATCCAAAACATAAAAGTCCAAAAGAAAAACAAGTTCCTTAACTTGAACTAAAATGTCTTCTAAAATTCTCTTAGGATTTATAATTCTCTTAGTAGCCAATTGAGCTAACACACTAGTTGGTTTGATCAGATTATTACTAAGGCATGATAAATGAAACTTGGCATAACATTGATAGTAGCACCTAAATCTACCAATACTTTTGGAATAGTTATCTTGCCAATTGTACAAGGAATAGAAAATACACCTGGATCTTTACATTTTACTGGAAGTTGAGAGTTGAAAGTACAAAAGCTTTAGGTCCCACTTGCACCAGTTCATTAGGTTTATGTCTTTCCTTTTGTGTGCAACTGTCTTACAAACATTTTTACATATTCTGACAATCTTTGAATTCTCTCAGCATAGGCACATTTACTTCATAATCACTTCCTTGTTCTACTCCTTTAAGTCTTGCTACTCATGAATTCCCTTGGGATAGGTAGTTCTTTTAGATGCACCTTTTTCTCAGCTAAACCAGAGATTGTTTCTTGCTACTTGAGCCCTAAATTTACAACTGGTTATATTTATTCAGTTATGTCCACTCTAGGATTCCTCAAATCAGAATCCATAGCTTCAGGTAGCTCAGTTTCCTTACTATTTAGCTGTCCACAACCTTATAAATATGGTGCAAAATTGATTTGACTTTTTGTAACTTGCTCTTTCCCAAGAGTTGTGCTTTTTTCTTACTTTCAGACTTCTCAATGCTACTATTGGAATAAATATCTACCTCATATTCCTTTTTACTTTATCAAATGTAACATCCTTAATTTCATACATCTTAGGGACCATTCAGTAGCATTTAGAACCACTAACAAGACCTTGGAAATCCATTAGGCAAATATGGAATTTTATTCTTTCTCGGGTTATTGTTCATAGGTATTCTAGATTACGCAACAAACTTCAAAAAATCATAATTAATTCTATAAAATTCAAAATGAAGTGGTTCAAAAATCTACATGAATATAACATCTTGAAATTTAAGGAAAAAATAATTTCCAGAACAAATGATTATCCAATTAATACAGTTCATTCGCCAAAGTTTACTGTTTATTTGGTAAAAAATCCTGGAAACAGATTCTGGTCCCTTAATTTGGAAAATCAGTTCTCTTTATACAAACGTCCAAATAAAGCATTCTTGGTGTCAAAACGAAGATTAGCATGTAATCTAAATGTCTGTAAAATTTCATACATTTATTCCATCATTTACTATTTTTCATTATATCATGACCATCACTGCTTACATTGGTCATACAACAATATTACACATTCACATAACATATATACTATCCAATCCCTAGCTTTTCTTCATGCTTCATCATCCTCTTTCATCATTCATAAACCTGTGATATTGGGATTACATGGAAAGGGATGATATTTTGGGGGAAATCTCAGTAGCAAACGGTACTAAACAATGCATGCATTAATGTAAATACTTGTGCTTGCTTGTGAAAGTGTTATTATTGTGTCATGTGCATGCTTCCATGTTACATATGAAATACAATTGGCCAAATTAAACATATAAACAGAGCTTCATACATAAGCACATATGCAAAACAATTCAATCAAGCCATAGTACAATTAAGCATAACATTCAATGCATACAAGTTTAGGATTAGTTTACTACCTTGAACACTTGACTTTCTTTCACCTTAACTTGCTTCTTTCTTCTCACTTTCCTTGAACATGTGGTTTCCTCTCTTGGAGCATACTAATCAATTCCTAACATCACATAATCATTCATCCATTACAATCTAACTTCCTTGAGCATTAAACTCACTTTAACTAACATAACTCCCTCTTGAACATGAAGCTCATTTACTTTCCTTAATCTTAACTAATGGACTTGGCATTTGAATCAATTGATATCTTAACTTTATCCTACACAATTTCATCTTTTGAATCCATTTATGATCTTAGAATCATGAAATTTCAGCTCCTTCATGGTCTGCTGTACAGAACTGAACATATGCACATAATTCTTTCAAAAATTCTCATTTTGATTTCAATGCTTCCCATACTTGTTTCTCTACTTTATCCCACACAAATTTTCATTTTAAAACCATTGAAAGTATCAAAATCATGAAATTCTAGTCACTGTTCATGCGAGTGAACAGTAACATAGAAGGATTTCAAAAACTATAATCTTGGAATTTCAATGCTTTCAAGGTTCAAAACCTTTCCAATCATACACAAAATCATCATCTAAATTCAATGGAAGCATTAAATCATTGAAATTCAATTTCCTTCCCTCATGAACATTGCATACCAAACAGGTTCCATTAAGGCAAAGTCAAGAATATCAACTTGATTCAACAACCAATCTCTTAATTAGCTTGTTTAAGCTTCAATCATATGTTTCTAACTTTAATTTCTTCTTTACCCTTTCATCTAAGGTATTTGGACAGCACAACCCCTTAGAGAAAACTCAACTTTTCTCCCATGAAAAGCCTAAGTTCAAGCTTCCAAATCAAAGGAAAATAAGCTAGGATAGATTGCTTACCTTTAATCTCTAGCTTGCTTGAACTTTGGAACCTTGAATCTTCTTTGTCTTAGCTTGAGTTTTCATTTTGCAAGAGTTTCCCCAAGGTATCACAAGGACATGGTTTTGGGAAGAATGAGGGGGTATTTATAGCTAAAATCCAAGAAAAATGAATGGCCAAGATTGATTTGGTTACTATTTGATCTAAAGGCCCACATTTAATATTGGATTTAACTTTTTCATAAAAGAATAATTATGACATCATGTGGGACAGCTCATGGGACAGCTAAGAGGGCTAGGTGGCGTGCTCATAGTGTAAGGAAGCTTCTGGAAAAATTCTAGTCTAATCTGGTACTGATTGGACTAGTTTCATAACAACCAGACTGTTTTCTTTTATGAATTTTTCTATAATATACCAGGATATGTATTCTGTCCTAGAAATCAATGTCTAGGCTTCTCATACCCTTGATATAGTTATACTAAGTATTTATCTGCCATCCTTCCTTGGAAAATGACCAAAATACCCTTGGTGTCCTTTCTGACGCTATATTGACCCTAAGGGCATAATCATCATTTTACCCCTCTTTATACTGCCTCAGGGTGTATATGGGCTCAACTAATCATATTTAAACCATGTTCCATGAATTTAGCCTGTCCCAGGTGACCAAAATGCCCTTCATCCATCTCTGGTACAATTTGGGCATCCAGGGGCATTTTCGTAATTTCACACTTTTTCTGGACACTGACCCCTTCTACTAATGGGCTGGTACCTTGGATTTTAGGCCCTTCTTGGCGTCATCATGGGCCCATATATGAGGTCATCTAGTCTCATTTCATCTAGGCTCATATACCGATAAGTTTCATTATCGGATCACGGGTGTTATTAAACTCCCATCAAAATTCACTATTATGGGAATAGCTTTTTATACAGGACTTCTTCTGGGGTTCTGTCCAATTCATAAAATCTAACACTGTAGGGCACACTTTCCTGTAATTTCGCCACTTATATATAATGTCCATGGAATCTGATAAAAATTCAGATAACTTTTAGACTATCAGATAATTTTCTGCTGTCTATAGCCCTAATAAAATTTCTGTATCATGCCAGATTAACCAGTGCAACTTCCTCTATTTACTGATGGAATGTGGACTGAAAAACTTCTGGGCAGTTATAACCCTTTCCAAACTGATATTTCTATAATTACAATTTTGCCCTTGAACTTTTTACTTAACTACATTTAAGTCTCTTAACTTTTGGAAATTACCACTTTTGGCCCAAATCTTGTTTCTACTTTCACTTTTTGCCTTTAACCTTTTCTACTTTTCATTTTAGTCCTTCTCTTCCTTAAAGAATCATCTAAACTTTATTATTTCTTCTGATGTTCGTCATAATCCTTTCCAAACCTCTTTCCACTATCAGTACTATACGGATAAGGAAAAATTAGGATATGGCATCAACTGTAATTTTCCCTAACTTGTTTTTCATCTATTAAACTTATAGCATTCATAGATTTGGCGTTAAGAATTGTATTTGAATGTATAGTTTCACTACTCCTTGCCTGAACATCACTTATTGAATTTGCTAGCTGTGATACATAGCCTTTCATGTTTGTATCTTTTATTTCCCATTATTCTATTTTATTATCCAAGGCAGCAAACCTGGACTCTGTCATTGCTTGATTGTTCTCCACAGTAGATCTCAAGTCCTAGAAGTTAGAGCAGAATTTTGTGTTGATAGTGTTTATATTTAAATTCATCACATTAATGCTCTTTATTATCTCAGATATTCTATCATCTTTTGCAGTAGTAGGCACTTCTATAACTCTAGAAGATTCAGCCACTTATCTATCATTGTTGAATATATTCTGCCCATAATTCTTGTCTACACCTCCATCCCTCTATTTGAGATTAGGATGATCTCTCCATCCTTCATTATATATGTTGGAATATGGATTCCTTTATGGATACTAGTTTGGTTTGCCTTGATAGATGGCTAATATATCTGTACAGTTTGTAGGACAATTGACAGTAGTGTGTATAGGAGAATAACAGAGCTGGAAACTAGGAGCAATATGAGCTTGTGAGTATGAGCTTTGAACATGTGAATTACTTAGTTGAGTATCTAGATTGTTAATTTGAGCATTAATGGCAGCAATTTAAGAAGACAACCTATTGTAATCTTGAGAAGACCTTGCAAAAACTTCATATACTTGCCTAGAATCATAGCCTCTATACTGCTGGTCATTGCTTGCTATCTTCTCAATCAGGCTCCATGCTTTATTTGGAGTTAAATCATCAATGGAACCCCTAGTAGCTGCATCCAAATTCTTTCTGCATGGATAACACAATCCTAAATGAAAATACTGTACCAAATGCTCACATGGGATCTAATGGTATAGACATCTAGCTAGCATCTCTTGAAATCTTCCATAAAACTCATGGAAAGATAAAACTCATGGAAAGACTCTTGATCATACTGTTTGGCAGCAAAAAATCTCCTTTCTCAATATAGTAGTCTTTGAAGTAGTGAAGTATCTTTCTAAAAAAGTAGTCCTCAAGTTACTCCAAGATTCCAAGGCTTGAGATGTATGATGTGGCAACATATAAAACCATTTCTTTGCCTTTCCTTCAAGTGTAAAATGGAATACTTGTCTCTGCATAGCATCCATGTCAGCACCTACAGGTTTCATGGATGAACAAACCCACTATATGGTCTTCAAATGCTTGAAAGGATCCTCACTTGCCAAGCCATAAAACTTTGGTAAGTTACTTAATAAATGACCTTTTAACTTAAAGTTAACATCCAAAGCAGGACAAGTGCGAAATGGATCAAAGCTTGCATTAGATAAAGTGAGTTCTTTTATGCTTTTATGGGCTCTTCTATTATTCATGTTATTCTCTCCATATTGCTCATTTTGATTAATCTAATTATGAGTATGAGCTTTTCCTTCATTAGCATGCTCTATGATAAAATGATTATCTAATATAGCACTAGATGCATAATTAGTTTTAGATGCAATAGAATCACTAGAAGAAGTAGGCTCAGATACAATATTAGCTTGATTTAAGATTTTAGCCTTCTTCGTTTGCATAAGTGTTATGTTGATTTCTATGTCCAAAGGAAAGAATTTAGAGGTTCTATTCACACAAATCACATTTAACAATGATGCAGGATATCAAATATATCATAGATGCAGCAATTCCAAAAATTCAGATCAAATAATCGCAGTTTAAAACAGTCAGGTCGTGACTAAAAGGTCAACAGGTTGTGACTAATAAGCACAGAGAATAGAGATCATGACAAAATGAACTTCAAGTCATGACTGTTAGTGATAGAAAGTAAATGCCTAAAATTTATAGTTTCTTGTTGTGACCAATTGTCACTCAGGTCACGACTAATAATCAATCACAGAGACTAAGTGTCAAACTAGTTGCAACTATAAATCATAGAGAAGAAAACTAGATGAAAAAAATATTTCGGTTACAACCTCAAAGTAGTCTGGTCGTGACTAAAGTTCATAGAGACGGTCAAAGATCAATTTTAAGCGCTTTGGTCATGATGAGAAGGACAACTGGTCATGATTTAACAAGACATTTTGATAACTATCGTTCTAATTACCAAATAAAAACTAAGCTAACCAATAGTAAGTGGAGGCTAACTTAGGCCGATTCATAAGGAGCCTGGATGGATGACAAGATGCCTAATTAATCTAATGAGCCACAAATTAACAAGTTAAAGAGATGGTGTATGATGAGATTTTATCTAATTGATGCAAGTAAATCTATGATATTGTTTATGCTTTTAAGTGCTTATGATAATGAGATTCAAGAATGACAAGTGTGTTCCCTTGGAGTTTACCTTACCTTCATTATCCACAGAATATGAGAACTTAATTAGTTGAATTAAAATATGTTGACTAACAACTCACTAGTTAAATCTAAATCAAAGCTACGACTCATAGACATTAAAAGATATTATGAATTATTCAACTCAGAGATAAAAGAAGATGAATTAACATATACAATTATATTCTATTTATGATTAATCTAATTAACTATAGCCATGTCCTACTCGTCCAAGGATGAAAATCAATCAAAGCATCGATAGTGTAGAAATAAGAATTTTAACTCAGTTCCCTTCTTCTTTGTCTCTAATAACTCTAATTGAATCAATAAACAAGAATTAACTACATCAACTCAATATAATCAAATAGGATTAAAGACACAATGAACTCCCTGTTTAGCTCAAGGATTCTGGTTTAGCATTATCTCTAAGAGAGCACAATATATTAGCCTTGTATTGCCATATGAACTTCAGCAGTAACAGAAAACACACCAGCATTCATGATGAATGTGGAGGAAGAAGATAAAGTTTGATAGATGTACTTTCCTCTGGTTATATTATCTAGAACTGAGGAAAGTTATAGAATAGAAATGGAGAAGAAGAATAATGGAAGGATGGGGTGAAGGTCTGGTGGAAGATATATAAGTGTGGAAGGATATGAAGGTTAGCGAAATGGCACGAGAGCATGTGTGAGGTAACAAAATCAGTTAATAAGCCGAGACATGTGGATAGTATATGATCTTTGAATGACAATAGAGGTGATAGATCTGAATTGGACTCAACACATGACTAATTCTGTTACAGCACACGAGTGGGTCCATCACTTGCTTCTGTTAACAACTTCTCAATTTCCTGTGATCTATCCTGTGCAATCTTTATTCATGTGCAATGCCATTTCATTCCATTCTCTATGCAGCACATGACTAATTTGTACTCCCTTTTAGAGCTCATGTAGCTTGTGATATATTTCCTCATGTGATTTTTGTTGGCATCTTTTCCAGCACATGCTTCAATATCCAGCTGTCAATTGTTCTAATATGCTTATTGGTCACTACAACATAGAAATTTAATAGATTATTCATCCAATTAATCAGTAAAATCAAGTCAATTAATTTCCACTTGTTCCATTTGAATTTTATTAATTAATTGCTCATCATATTGGTAAATGGGTATCAAATCAATAATAAAACTCACTATAAACATACTAATAATCACTACAAGTATGAGTTTATCTCTAAGCATTACATGTTAGAACATACAATTCTCCACTTTTCCTCTTTCATTTGTTAGATCTTCTTCGTACATACCTCTTTTATCATGACCTATTATGGTTGGTTAAGGGAGGGTGAGATTATGAAGAATCTTAATAGTAAACAACCACATACATATACAAGATGGATGCTAATGCATGATATGTAATTTTACTTAAACTTATACTAGCTAGTGACATACCTCATGGTTTAATATCATGTCATAACATCATTAAATCAACTCATACATATCAACACATAAGCATACCACATTAAGCGCATAAAGGGGTAAGTCTACAACCTTCTACTATAAGCTCTTCCCTTGATCTTGAGCTTACTCCATAAACTTTTCAACCAAAGAGTGGCTTGCTCAACATCTTTAGCTAATCCTCTTTGATGTCTTAATGTCTAAAACATAGCTACATTGAACATACAACTAATTAGGACTAACAACTTACATCATAATCAAGACTAGCTTTCTTGACTTAATCTCTTTCTCTTGATTTTAGGATTAGCATTCAAGTTTTGTAAAAATTGTTTCCTTAAACTAATCCTACAAAATTTTGTCCAAGTAATCCAACTATAAAGTTGGAATTATGAAATTAATACTCCTATTTAATCTAGACAATGGCTGAGAGGTAGCATCCTTAATGCTAAAATTTTATTTTTGATTCCAACGCTTCCAACTTCACTCCTCAGCTTGCTTCCACAATTTTTTCAATTAGAATCCATTGAAAGCCTTAGAATCACCAAAATCACATCCTAGTCAAAAGAACAAATATAGTCGTGGCACCCCTTTTGGCAACAAAATCATGAAATTCCACCAACTACAAGCTAGAACGACTTTAATCCTATATATTCCAACTTATTTTACCTATTTCTAACATCAAACACTTCCTTACCTCATTGCTATAGATTTTGTATAGAAAACATAGGGACAAGAAATAAAATGATTTCTAACCATTTAAACTAACAATTAATCCTCCCAACTACAAGATTATGGACTTAGAGAAGATGTTACCTTGTTTGCTTGATTACTTGGCTCTTTGATTATATCTTCTAGCTTGAGAAATTATTTTACAATAGTTTCTCCAAGGAAACCTCATGCTTGTAAGCCATAAATGGAGAGGGGTTATTTATAAGCAAACTTAAGATTAGATGATGGCCAAGATTGCATCTTACTAATCCATGGCCAAGATTTAGCCATCTATCTTGCTTGCATTTTCTTCTCCTTTGTTTACATCATCCTAATGACATCAACTAGGCAATGTGGCTCTATCTCATAGAAGAAGATAGCTTCACAGAAAATCCTGTCCAATCATGTACTAGCTCGGTTAGATTTTAAAAAAAATTGAGTATTTTCTGAATCTAATTTTTTTAAGATTTCATAATTTACTTTCCAATATTAGATCCAATGCATGTATTCTTCCTGCCTTTAAAATTATTGGACTAGGTAAGGATTTTATTATTTTACCCTTAGAAAGGACCAAAATGCCCTTTATTCACTTTTATCTTTTCAATTTCACAATTTATTTCTTTGCCCTAGTCCCTTATTCCTATAACTCTCTTGACTTTCTATCCAGGGTTATATCCTTTACTAGATATATGATTTAACATTGCTTGAAAACTTCTACTGCATAGAGGAAAGGGACTTCAATGAGAAGCCCAAAAGTATCAAGGGACTTTTAAAAGAGAAAAGGACATAATTGAAAAGTGGAAAAGTTTCTAGGGACAAAAGCGTAATTTTGAGGATCTTGAGCTAAAGTTCCAAAAAAATGGCCTGGAAGCTTTCGAGTCATGTATTTTATCAAGAAATAGAGAAATTTATTCTAGTCAATTTAATGTGACACATAATTTTGATTTCAGGTCCTAAGAAATTGATATTAATTTTTATAGCTCTAGAAAATTATCTATACTTTTTACTGAACCTTCTGGACCTCTGATTTGGATGAAATTTTACAGGAAATTACTTTATTAATTATAAGAGTTTATGGAACTAGCAAAACCCCTAAAGGAACCTTGTAGAATTTAAGATGAATTATGAAACATCCTAGTTTTACCCCTTAAAGTATACATTTGGAAGCGTATTTAATAAGTGGAAGCAATTCTTTGGCATAAATATTTAAACTTTCGATTAAGTCTTTTGTTACTGTTATGCAAAATGTTGTATCCTTACTCTTAAGCCTCATACATGAGTATTTGGAAGCTATTTGAACTACTTTAACACCCCTTTAAGTTAGGAATATGAATTTTCAAAGATAGCTAATGTTAAATCTTTATGCACTTTTCAGTTGCAACCAAATATCTCTATATTCATGGGTTTTTATCAAATATGTGTTTCATCATGATCAAATACCTCTATGTTTACTGGTTGCAACCCAAAACATGGTTCTTCATGACCAAACACTTCATATACTATTCCTTTGGTAAAATTCTAGAACATAAACCATATTTTAAAAATTCATAACTAATTCTAGAAAAATCATTTGAAGATGGTTTAAAACTATAATTAAATATATTTCATTGCTATTTAAGGAAAAATATCAAATTGGATATTTACTTACCCATTCAATACAGTTAAATCATTTCTTTTTTCTATTCATATGATCATTTCTGGAATTTCTATAATATGACCTGTTTTAATTTATAAATTATTTCTCTTGATGCACACATCCAAATAGGAGTGTTACCCATAAATTTAAATCTTATGATGTGTACTACATGGTTATAAAATTTTGCGAGTTAATTCATCCATTTAATAAGTCAACATAAAGTTAAAACAAGACTAGGCTAGGACCTACGTCACTATTACAAAAAATGCTTTTAAATAGGTTTAAAATGGCATTCTAGATTGGACAATTCCCGGTGTAGAAACAGACCATTTAGAAAGTGTACACTTTTTAAATCAGGCAGTTCACCGGTATAGAAAGAGTAAAATTTAGACCAGTCTCTTTTGAAATTAGGAGTAAAATTTGCTAATGTCTACACTAGTTGAACTGATCCCTTTTGAATGGCTAATATAGATTAATGAATTGGTTACACCAGTTATGTTGGCACCTAATGTAGATTAATGTTTTGTATACCGATTATATTTATACCCGGTGTAGATTAATGAATTTTCTACACCTTACTATAAAGACAACTAGTGTAGATGTTGTCATGTTTACATATACTGTTTCTACTCCTACCGGTATTCTTTTTGTCAATTTAAATGTATTTTGAAAAAATGACCCCTTCAGTGTTTCATTAATCCCATCCCTTGAAGCTTCATCAATAAACTGCCCAAATATACAGACTCAAAGAGATAGCAGCAGAGACAAAGTTCAAGATGGAAGAGACAGATCTTCAATTGCTCATTACATTATTTATTTAATAAAATTCAATAAAAAATACAATCATTTGAACAAAAAAATAAAAAAATGTATTATGGTAATGACAAATACTATCGAGAAGGAATTATTTGAACAAAAAAAGAACTCAGCCTAAATATTGCACAGGTCCTCAATATCTTGTTCAAAAAATGGGTCATATTGATCAAACATCTAAAACATCAAATTAAAATAAAAATTAAAGCATTACTAAGATATATTAAATTGACTAGAAATATATCAAATCATTAAAAACACAATTTACCTCCTCAGTTTGGTCAGTCCTATTTGACAAGAAGATATTGATCATGTGTCTAACCATTTAGAAGCAGCACAAGTTGCTTTCTTTGGGTTGCCTTCAACTCTGTAATACAAACATGAACAAAATTACATGTCAGCAGTAAAACACTGTGTGGAGCATAAGACTTAATACTTTTATTACCTTCGTTGTGATCCATTTTGGGTCCTTCACTGAGTTGGCTTTCTTAAGACCCCTTGCAATTACAAACATCCCCATAGCCTTATGACCAAAGTTATAAACTTAGTAACCATTTTATTACAAATATCATATTTAATTTATTGCAAATACCATTGTTCTGTAAGGAAGAAAACTCACATGTTCATAATCTTCTTGGCATCAATCGATGGCTTGTAGTGGAGGGAGTATAAGAAGAAAAGTTTATAAGTATGCTTACATAGTATGATCAATTGCCAATGATTGCTATAGAAAATAATTAAACAATAATGATTATTAGCATTAAGCAAATACAAGCCTAGTATGAAAAAAACTAAAATATTATTATTCTTACTCCTGCATATATGGTGCGAAGAAACATTCACTATCCATTTCACCAAGTCTCCTTGTAATGTACTGAAGTCTTAAAGATTAGGAGGTCCCTTTTAAATAAATCTGAAATGGGCATAGGAATATGAACCAACCTTGTTTGCCCTTGGAAACCAACCAGCTTGCATGTACCTACAGTTAATGAAAACACGATGTTAGTTAATGCAAACACTCAGCTTGCATGAATTTTGTTATTACATATATTTATATTTAAATTAGACTTACATTAAAAACACTTGGATGCCCCAGAGGTTAGTTCATTCCTAGGAGTGATAATAGATTTCACATCTGCATGGTCAACTAAGGTAGGTGCCCCCATGTCTCCCACAACTGAATTTATAGGCAATGCATCCCCATGGAATGTTTCGTTAGATGCCAATTGGATTACACGTTGCATGGTACAAAAATTGGGAGGTATGGGAAGTTCGTTTGGGGATGACGTGACATGATCTAAAACAAGATGCTTTGGCTATAATATGAAAGTCCCCTTTGCCTGACTCACAGTCTTCACCTCATCAGTTAGAATTGGGACAAGAGCATCTTCAAATATCATGTCTTCAACTGCCATGTGCCACTAACCTTTGATAAGATCCTCTACATATAGATCATAAGGCTCTGACACTGGCTCAACCATGCAATAGCTCTCTTTAGTAGTAGGATGGGCTACATGTGAGAGCATTTAGGTAGCACTTGGCTCCTGTTGCCTTGATGTCAACATGAACAACATTTCTTCCTTGATCTTTGCCAACCCCTCTTGTAATTGTGCTTGAATTGAAGCTTCTGTCTATGCCCTAGCCTCTGCCCAAGCCTCTACCTTAGCCTTTACCCTCATGGTGGATAACAATGATTCCAGCTCTACCCTCAAGACATATGGGGAATATCGTGGATATGCTCTAAAAAATTCTCTTTTACTGATACCTCCTCTAACTCCCCTAACACGACCCCCATGCTCTTCCTTGGCTGTGGCAATAATCAAGATATCATTCCTACCATCTTACATGAAGGAGCCATGGGCTTCTTGTTGTTTAAGATCAACCTATAACATAAAAAGAGAAAACATAAGAAATAATATAATTAGTCTACTAAAACAAAATAATACAAGTAGTACTAACAATTTTTGCCTCAATCATGCGAGTGTGATCGCTTGTAAATGATCCACTCCTTTTTTGGTGGGCATACAACCACTCCTCTTCATGACATATTGGAGATAGGGGAGCAAGAGTAACCTAGGATCAGACTCAATAGCCTCTTCTAGCCTCTTCCTCTTGGCCCTTAATAAGTCTCTTTTAGCCTTCGCTGAACTCCCCCGAGATATTGTATGGGGGCAATCATTCTTGAGAGTGTGTTCAATGGCTTTTGCTCTTTTCTCCTACAAGACTTGAAGTAGTTAATCCTTAATACATACAAAAGGAAGAGACATAGGAAATGCAAGAATCCTTTTTCACAACATTTCAACTTACCATAGCTTCTACAGTTGTCCAAAGCCTAACAAATTCTTCCCAAGTAGCTTTATCAATGAATTGATACTTGCTGCATAGAGAAGGATGAGATTGACCATCTTTATCCCGGCCATGCATATACTGATGAGCTGGTTATGTCTTGAATGCCCCCAAAGTTTATCACACTAAGACAAAGTATTCTTCTTCAAGACTTTATTGTTGGGAACATCATAAGTGAGCTGCAATAATATATATTGAAAGCAGCATTATCAACAAATAGTTATGTTTTACAGTATTAGTCTGTATATAATATATAATAGGTAGTACTTATACTCAGATAGAGTCCCAAATTTGATTTTCACGCGATTATCAATAGCATCCCAAGTCTGTATGGTGATGTTAGTCTTGTTGTTTGCTAGGAGGTTGACGTAACTCATGTACTTTATCCTGTGTTCACCAATTGGGTTCCAATGTGTGTCAAACTCAATCGGTAGTAATTTCCCTTCCACCCTATCTTTTGAAATGTCTTTCAATCACGTCGCACTTCTGCCCCTCCTTTGCTTAAAGTCACTTGGAGCATCACTATCCTCATTTTGATTACTACTACCCCCATATTTCTATATATGCAAAAGCAAAAACAAACATGGCAAACTAAGAAGAACGACTTACCACAGTGAAAGAAGTGCAAGCATTTATCGTAGAAAACTACAAACCCTAGATTAAACGAGCACGTAAAAAGTGAAGCACGTACATGAGAAAATAACTGTCCAGAATATGTACATGGCAAAGCACAATGAGAGAGAGAACAGAGATGAATGACTGACCACGGTGAAGCAAAACAAAAACCATAGAGGACTATGACTGGCATAATTATAGACGACGTAAAAAATAAGACTGCATACAACCTGAGAAATGAGAAAGGAAGAGATGCGCCAAGGGGTAGGCTTCGATAAAGTATTCTCATTTGAGAATTTTTACACGGGTTAACATTTAAATCTTATGTAAAAATCATATTTTGAATATGAATGACTAATATTTTGAATTAAAAATAATTTCTACACTGAATAACATGTACAACTGGTGTAAAAAAGTTTTCAATCAATTTTTACGCTGAATAACATGTACAACTGATTTAATTATTGGAGTTATTTTTTTAAACAACCCTTTATTAACCCATCACTTGTAAGTTACAACAAAATAATATATGAATCAGAACAATATACTTGTGCTATTATTACATCAAAACAATATATACAATCACATACCAATCAATCAGAATCCACTTCTTCTTCATTCAATTTTGGTAAACCTACTAAAAATGAAGGGGTCTCACAAATTGAATCATCATCATCAATAACCCTTTTTCTTTGGAGAGCGACAGACCATGTTCTATTTGTCGGATTAGTGATATAGAACACTTTTTAGCTTGGTCTATCATAATAAAAGGCTCATTCCCAGAACTTGTACTAGTCAAATAAACCAGTATAAATCCTAACTGATCCACTATAACACTATTGTTTACATTAGCCCATTTGTATTTGAACACGGGAACTGTGAATTTGGTGTAGTCCAACTCCCAAATCTCCTCAACGACGCTATAATAAGGGATGGCTGCTAATTTAGGATTGTTGTCTTTTGAACTAGAGAAGTGCATAGCTTTAGCCACTAATATAACACCACTACTCTGCATGCTACTTTTATCATCTAGGAACATAGTATAAAAGGAATACCTATTTATGTCAAATGAATTCAAACATATCATATTAAATTCAGGACCATATACCAACCATCTAACTTAATCATATACACAATCATCATTTTCAACCTTCTGTTTGAACCAATATGTAAAAGATTTATTGTGTTCTCTAATTAGCATTTTCTCTATCATTCTTTTATTTTGTTTCTATACAAGCTCTTTATGATCAGCTATATAGTTTTAAACTTCATCAACATTATTCAAGATGTATAAGTGTATTTGCTATAATTCATTATGATTAATACTCTTCACTGACATTTCGTGTTGACACCGTATTTGGCACGGGGTTTAGTGAGACTGGTAAGTCATACTTTAGATAGGAGTGTTGACAAAAATCCATAGCTTCTTCATAAACATATTTTTCAACAATGGATGCCTCGGGCCGATTTGGATTCTTCATGTACCCTTTAAGGATTTTCATGTATATTTAAAATGGGTACATTTATCATAAGTATATAAGGCCCTAACGTTTTATCTCTCACACTAGATGAATGATGAGGTGTACCATGATGTCAAAAAAGCCTGGAAGAAACAGTTTTTCAAGTTGGCACAAAATAACATAACCCTCGTGCTCCAATTCATCCAACTTTTCAGTCTCAAAGACTTTGTCAGATATAGCATTTAAGAAGAAGCAAAGTCGGGTTATAATGTGTCTCAAATCATCTTGAAGGATTCCTCGAATAGCTACTGGGAGTAATTATTGCATCAAGACATGACAATCATGAGACTTTTGGCCGACCAATTTCAAATTTTTCGTCGACATAATCTTCTTAAGATTAGATGAGTACCCAGAGGGAACTTTGATTCCTTGTAAACATTCACAAATACTTCTTCTCTCATCTTTAGACAAAATATTAATCACTTCAACACAATAAATCCCCTAACCATCTGACCTTGGATGTAAGTCCTTATGTATTCTCATTTCTTGCAAGTATAATCTTGCCTTCAAAGATCTCTGGAACTACCATATAGGTTAAGAAGTGTTTCAACAATGTTGTCACACACATTTTTCTCTACATGCATGACATCAATACAGTGCCTTACCTGAAGATATTGCCAATACAGAAGCTCAAAGAAGACATATCTTTTTTTCTTTATATTTTTCTCGATTCTCTTGGTAGTTTTACCAAAATAAATGTTCATGTCTTTCACCTTTTCATAAACTTGTTCTCCAATCAATGGCTTCGGATCCTTTTCAAATTCTTGGCTACCAACATTTTTTTCCTCAGTTGATGATATGGGTGGCCTTGTCTTAGAAATCTCTTATAACCTAAGTAGACTGTCTTTCTTCCATGATGAAGTTGATAGTAACAAGTCTTTTCCTTACAAATGGGATATGCTTTATTGCCCTTAACACTATATCCTGACAAATTTTTGTATGCAGGAAAGTCGTTAATTGTACAAAAGATCATGGCCCGCATATTGAATACCTCCTTCGTAATAGCATAAAAAACATCCAAGCCTTCCCATAGCTTCCTCAAATCTTCGATCAAGGGGATTAGGTAAATGTCTATGTCATTTCTCGGTTGTTTTGGTCTTGAGATCAACATAGACAACATTACATACTTGTGTCTCATACATAATAAGGGAGATAGGTTATAAACCACCAAGAGGGCAGGCCATGAATTATGTATACTACTAAGACTACCATAAGGGTTCATGCCATCTATACTGAGTCCAAGCCTTAGGTTTTGTGGTTCCTTGCTGAACTCAAGAAATAAGTCATCAATCTTCTTCCATTGCAAAGAATCAACTGGATAACGAAGCTTTCCATCATAAATCCTTTTTGTCGCATGCCATAACATTTTTTTGTATAATTTTCATTAGCGAAAAGCCACTTAAACCTTGATATAATTGGAAGATACCATAACACCTTTGTAGGAGACTTGTTTGATCTGTATCTTGGCGTCTTACATATTGGACATTTCTCCTCATCTTGAAAATATTTCCTGTACAATATGCAATCATTTGGGCGTGCATGAATCTTTTCATACTGCATTCCTAAAGGACATATTATTTTCTTAGCATCATAGTAGCGTTTGGGTAACACATTTTTTTCTAGAAACATGTCTTGCAAAAACTCAAGCAATTCTGAAAAGCCCCTATCACTCCACCCATGTCGTGCTTTCACACTTACTACGCATTCAACAGGTTGTATTTTCTGCACCCTAGATATAGAGGTTTTTCTACATCATTACACATAGCACCATATGTGTGTGAACGCATAAAAGCATCGTCTCCAATATCATGAATCATGTCCTCTACCCGATCATCAGTATGCATGTCATTATTAAAGGTCTATTTCCACTGTTCAGATGTACTCGGCCTTTCCACATTTTTACCATGCCATACCCATACTATGTAACTCTTGTAGAACCCCTCACAAATTAGATGAGTGTACATATCTATGGGACCTATTTCCTCTCATTCAAACAACTCACACAAGGGCAATAAAACTTTCCATTGGGATCATCACCATTCTATTTAACAAAATAAAAAACTCCTTCACCCCCTCAACATACTCAATACTTGTTTGTTTAGCATTTATCTAACTATGATCCATATTTGTGGAAGACTAAAAAACTAGAAAAATAAAAAATAAGAAAACCTAGCTTGCAGTAATGAATCAAATGAAACAAGTAAATGACAACAATGAATCAAGCACAAATAACAGTAAAATGTATAGCCAGTAGTGCATAAATCTTCAATTCTCAAGACAAGGATTTCAAAACAAAACTCACTGGATGTGAAGGGTTGAGAAGACTTAAACGCGCGAACAAGTAAAAATGACAGATGGGAGGCGTGAAAGGGCTTTCGATTAAATTAATGGGTATTTTATGAGCAAATATACACTGGATAAAACGTAATACCAGTGTACATATAACTTTTTTCTAAACTGGATAATATATTCTACACAGATCACTTTTACACCAGTGTAAAATAATATAAATTAAACAACTCTACACTGGATAAAGTGGAAGACCGGTGTAGAAATAACTTGTTATAAACTAGTCATTATATTCTACACCTGACATTAATATGTCCAGTTTCAAGCTATTGCATTTTTTTAGAAAATAAAAAATAACATAACATGTCATGAGAACAAGAAACTTTATTCATTCAGCTTTACTAATAACTTTACATCAAAAGTATGAAATTTTCAAACACAATATCTAATAGAATATATAATATATTCTCTCTTTTTATCATTAAGTACAAAAAAGTAAAATAGGAGGAGCAGTTAAAGGTTGCAAGCTTTTACTACTTATCAGACTCAGAGATATGTGATTTATCAGATTTGATAGGATCAATAGGATGATACAAGCTATCATGCTATTGATGGTGGCAAACTTTTAAGTGAAAAGCTCCAAAACTGTCTTTCAGTCTAGTAACTTTCTCAGACAGTTCTTCCACTGAGTCCTCCAAAACATTGAAGTGCATCATCAGTTCCTCGAGGTGCTCTATCAGAGTGATAACTAGGGGAGGAAGAAAAGGAGCTATAGGGTAAGGGTCAGGATGATTGTCTTTAAAATCATCTATATTTCTTTTGTGTGGCAGAGAAGGAGGTGTACATGAGGAAAAAGCCATTGGAGCATTCAGATAGAAGAAAATAAAATAAAATAGAGATAAAGTGATGAGACAAAAGTACTGATCATATGAGTGCTATACATATGGTTGAGGAATAAGAATGATTTCATAAAAGAATATCGAAGAATGCAATTGGCCTTCTATCATAATGAGTACAACCATTGGGAACTGAAGAAGTGAAATGAATGGCTTGAGAAGGTACAGAGAAAAGAAGTGGGAAAGCATAGACAAGAAACTGAAAAGTCATAATATAAAGTATATTTAACACTGGTTATATATATTTTATACTGGTTTAATGTAAATCTAGTTAAATATTTCATCTTATTTACAAAAATTCCACATGTCATTTGTTCTAAAAGCTTCTCTGCAAGGTCTGAAGAAGTTAAAGAAAAGAAGCAGGAAAGCATAGACAGGAAACTGAAGAGTCAGAATAGAAAGTATATTTAACACCAATTACATATATTTTACACTAGCTCAATGTAATTCTAGTGTAAATATTTCATCTTATTTACAAAAATGTCACCTTTCATTTGTTCTAAAAGCTTCTCCGTAAGGTCTGAAGAAGTTAAAGAAAAAAATAGGAAGCATAGACAAGAAACTGAATAGTAAGAGTATGACGCAACTAATCTACGTCTATTGATATTAGTATCCGGCATAGTAATTATACTTTACACTGGTGACTTGTTAATCAAGTGTAACTATTTCATCTTATTTACAAAAATAGCACTGGTATTTTTTTTAAAACCATCTCCGCAAGGATAGGTTTAAAAATGGGGCTTTCAAAAGCATATTTTGTACCAGTGCGGTTTTATTATTTCAACTTCTTTTAATTCTAATAAATTAATCCAGCATTCATAATGTAACATTAACTTCGTACATCTTTGGGACCATTCGGTAGTATTTAGAACCACTTACAAGTCTATTGAAGTCCAATTACTAAATCTAGAATTTCTAAGACTATAGGTACTGTTCACTTGGTATTTTCAGATTTGTCAACGAACTTCAAAAAATCATAATTAATTATAGAAAAATTTAAATGAAGTGGTTTAAAAGGCCACTTGAAGCTAATATAATGAAATTTAAGGAAAAAATACTTTCAATACCAAATTCTGAGCCAAAGGTCCATGTCAGGTCACAACAATGCAACACATAGTCACGACCAAAATTAATAGAGACTATCACTTGATAGTTTTCAACACCCAAAACATCTTTCACACTAAAACCTTTTAGCCAACAACAAACCAATTTAAAGTGGAGATCAAATTTTCAATAATTTACCACACATTAAAATCAAAAACCAAAAATTTTGTGATGAAAGATTGGATTAATCAAAGAATTTTGCATTAATTAGCACAATAACAATAACATCTCCCCCACACTTAAACTTGACAGGGTCCCCATTGTTAGCATAATTATAGACATCATAGCACTATATAAGGTAAATTTAAATACAACTTCAGTAAGGTAGGCAAACACATCACTCAATGCAAATTCACAGTGAAGCTCAAAGGCACATTCAAATTATACATCGCAATACAAAGAAAGCAAAGATGACAAGATGGGGTAAACTATAGCATATAGTTGAGTGTGTCATATCTTAGGTAACCATCATTGAAGAACAGCACATAGGCAACACATGGGTATTATTCAAAACCGAACTAAACTAAAATTAAACATTATCCTATTAAATTAACAAGTAGAAAAATTAACTACTACTTCTACTTGTTTATTCTTTTCCAATCATCAAACCAATATGTCAAACATATATCACATTAGGCAAATTTTTAAGAGGTCAGAGATAGGAAAAAGACAACCTGACCTCAAGGCGGTGGTGGGAACTCATAATTTTGAGAGATCGCTATTTGATTAAAAAATCTTCCCCATTGGCTTCTCTCTCCAGCTTAGCATACCAAAATCGTGGACTTTGATTACATTGCGAAGTCCATCCAAGCTTGCCATGAATTTTTCCTATTTAAACTTGAACTTGCCCAACCTTGGCTGGTATATATTAGCAATAAATTTTAGTGGTGTTCCCTTTATATCCTTTGTATATTTTACTTTCTCAAGTACTTCACCGGGTTAGGTTGGTATACTGCTGCAACATACTTAGGATCACGTTCCCTCATTCCTGCATCATTAATTGAGATCAAATCATTCAAGAATCTTAAAGTATGAGAGGCAATTGTTGAATGTGAATGAGGATAGAGTCATAATATGTTGTCCCTTTAACCAAAACAGCGAATTATGGAATTGAAGGAATTTGAAATTCATTAGTTGTGTCTGCCATTTGTAGTCACGACCTGTCAACTTCTCATAGTGACTCAAACTGACAGTGAGCATCTTTGGAATGTTTGGTCGTAACATAATTGTCATTTAATTGTGACTTGGGATCATAGAGAGGCTTTCTTTTAGCAAGTTTATATTTAGTCATGACATAGAGGTCTTGACATCGTGACTTGTGGTCACATAAGCTCGACCTCTCTTTGTTTGTTCCACTTCCAGTTCCCACAATGTCTTGTTTTCCTGTAAAATCACTCATAACTTCCTTTCCAAAGACATTATTGTCACATCCTTACTTTTAACCTCAATTATACTCCATTAGAGGTGATTGGAACGAACTACATGATCATTTGCTTTGAAAATATCCATTTCCAAAATATTTGCTCTCAGGGACTGTTTACTTTTACTGTTCATTTGGTAATTCCAGAACATGCACCCTACTTTGAAAATTCATAATTAATTATAGAAAAATTAAAATAATATGGTTCCAATTTTGAATGAAAGCCATTTCATAAATATTTGAGGGAAAAATATGAAATTGAGGTTCTCTTGTCCACACGAAATCAGTTTATTGGTTAAAATCTTCATTTGGTAAAATCTGGAAGTTCCAATTTCTTTGCCTTAACTTTAAAAATTCATTTCTCTTTGGTTACTTATCCAAATGAATCGTGTTACCTATAGAATTAAAGACCTAGATGTCCCTTTAATCTCACCAAATTTCATAGAAAAATTCATTCCTTTGATATATAAAATCATCGCATGAACGTCACTGTCTCTAATCATTTACTTTATCTCAATTCCAGATTTTAGTTCCAACTTTGGAAAATCATAACAATTCGGTTACTTATCTACTTAAGGCTTTCTTGTTGTACATTTAAATCTCTGTATCTTATCTACCCTCATGCCAAATGTCAGACTAAAACTCATTGATTTACACATCAAAATCATTGTGACATTTCCACAGCCTCACAACAGGGTTACAAAAACATACACCATGCATGCTAACATATCATCCTATAGTGTCATGTAAGTCATATAACTTATTATACAAACTTAATCATCAACATTTAATCTCTTCCCTTGAGAGGATCCATCACCTAAAACATAGTGATGCATGTGGAAGGAATGAGATTTCATGGAAATCCCAATAGCAAGTTACACAAACTATAATATCATGCATGAATAATTGAATGCTCAACATGTTATCATGTGATGGGAGCTACTTCATAATGGTACATAAGCAAACTATAACATGCATATTTTCATGATATAACTTGCAAGGAGTTGCAATCATTCATACTACATCATAACATGATGACATAAGCTCAAGCTCAATCAAACACCATAATCAACAAGCAAGCAAAACAATTAAACAAATATGAGTTATAGTTAGGTATCCTTGCTACCTCTTAGCTATCTTGGTAAAGACCTTCTTGAGATGATTTCCTTCCTTCACAAATGTCAAAACCTAGCCATTACAAAATAATATCAAGTTACAACTCAACTTGAACACAAAACCAAGACTAGGTTTTCACTAGCTCCCTTTCTTTCTCTACTTTATGTTTCCTACTTCCATCTTTCCAAAATAAATTCTCATGGTTCATTTCCACATAATTTTTCATGTAGAGTCCAAATATGAAATCAGAATTTCCAAAATCAAAACATACTACTTGCTACAGTACCAAACCGAATGCATGCTCTTGTTTTTTTAAAAAATTCACATTTTGATTCCAATGCTTCCAATACTTGTTCTCCTACTTTATCCCCACACAATTTTCCATTTTAAACTCATTGGAAGCATCAAAATCATGAAATTCCATTATATGAACAGTGTCACATACAGTACCAGCAAGAACACAAAACCCTAAATCCAAACATACTTGAATTCCAAAGCTTATAACACTTGATTCTAGCTTGTTTAAGCTTATCTAAACTATCCATAACATAAAACTCATATTTGAAACATATATGAGAAGCACTTCTAGCAGCAACCATAAGGGAAATATAGCATGAAAATCCCTTAAAACCATGAGCTAACTTACTAGAACAAAGCTCAAGATCAAGGGAGATGATTACCTTGCTTGTTACTTCACTTTGGTTACTTCTTTCTTGGTTGAATGGATATTTTGCAAGAGTTTCCCTATGGTTCACCATGCATGCTGAAGTGATCTGAATAGGGGTATTTATAGAGAAATTTGGGTTTAAATGGATAGCCAAGATCGATTTGGTTACTATTTGATCCAAGGCTCATATTTAATATTAGATTTAACTTTTTTTAAAAAAGAATAATTATGACATCATGTGGGACAGGTCATGGGACACCTAAGAGGGGTATGTGGCATGCTTCCCATGTAAGGAAGCTTCTGGAAAAATTCTAGTCCAATCTGGTACCGATCAGAGTAGTTTTACAATAACTGGATTGTTTTCTATTCCTAATTTTTTATAATATACCAGGATATATATTATATCCTAAAAATTAATGTCTAGGCTTCTCATACTATTGTAAATGTTAGACTGAGTATTTATCTACCATCTATCCCTTGGAAAATAACCAAAATACCCTTAGTGTCCTTTCTTGCACTGTACTAACCTTAAGGGCATAATTGTCATTTCACCCCTCCTTGTACTGCCTTATGGCATATACTGGCTCTAACTAATCACATTTATACTATGTGGCACATTTTTTACCTATCCAGAATGACCAAAATGACCTCTAACCACTACTGGTACAGTATGGGCATCCAGGGGCATTTTGTATTTTCGCACTTTTCCTGGACTGCTCTGGTCTCTAGCCCACTTAACTATCCAGTCACCTTAATGGGCCTATGATGGCACCATTTAGGCCTTATTATGGGCTTATTGCCTTTATGGCCCAATTCACTGTACAACCCTCCTGATCCTATTTATCAGGTATTTTATTTCACTTTAAAATCCGGTATGGCTTCTACAGGGTTCCTTTTCTGATTCTGTCAATTTTATAAATTCATATATTAAATATATGAATTTTTTGTAAGGTCTTATCTAATTCTAAGATCTAAAAAATACTGTAATAATTCCTTCCGACTTCAGGAATTTATATCAATTAATTGGGACCTCAAATCAAAATTCTGTGTTGCGTTAAACTAACCAGAATATTTTTGTCTATCTACTAGTAAAAATGGGGTCTGATCTGATTCTAGGCATTTTTGGATTTTTTTGGCTCAACTTTTCCATATTTACATTTAGGTCCCTTAACTTTTGAATAACTGCACTTTAGTCCCTACACTTTTCATTATTTGCATTAGGGCCTCTCCTTTTATTTCTACTTCAACTTTTTACCTTCAAACTTTTTAATTTTCATTTAGGTCCCTATTCTTTCCTTAGTTATTAATCCTCCCATTTCCTTTCTCAATCTGATATAGTCTATTCCACGAAACTCATCCATTTTAGATAAATTGTACACACATATCAGATAGGAAAATTGGGGATATGACAATTATCACTAGAGAATGATGAAATTGTATCAAAGTTAGATGGGAATAAGAAATTTATGGAAACTGAAAACATGCTATTCATATCCAAACAATTAAAACAAGTTGCATTGCCTTTATAAGAACAAGAAAAAGAATAAATAGAGGAAAGAGATTCAAAATAGTTATTATAAGAACTCAAGGATGAATCTGAATCCTCAATGCTCCTAAAATTCTCAAGGGAAATCTGGGAATTATGCAACATATGATCATACTCATCATGCAAACACAATTCATGCTCATTCTTAGGTTCTTTAACAGCATAATCGATGGCATTCAACTTAATACAAGCAAAATTATCAAAAGGATACTCCATTGCTTCATTCATATTGAAAGTTACTATATGTCCTTAAACTTCTATTGTAATGGAACTATGTTTCATACTAATGATTATCTTAGAATTTTGAAGGAAAGGTCTACCTAGGATCAAAGTGCTCTCATTCACTAGTTTATTGGACATGTCCATAACATAAAAATTAACTAGGAACACTAAATCCTTAACCCGCACTAGAATATCCTCAAGAGTTCCCTTAGGATACCTAATTGATCTATCAGCTAATTGGAGTACTACACTTATGTCTCTACGATTGTTCATACCTAAGGCTAAGTATATTGACCAATGTGTTACATTAATGGTAGCCCCTAGATCTAATAATTCTCCCTTAATATGAACCTTTCCTATAGTGCATGGGATTGTGTAAGAACCTAGGTCTTGGTATTTAACTAGTAATTCAGCCTTTAAAAGCGATGACACCTTAGCATCGAATTCTCTTAAAAGGCCTAAACTTTTTTTCTTATTAGCACATAACTCTTTTAAAAGTTTATCATATTTAGGATTTCTCTCGAGGAATTCAACTATAGGGATGTTTACTTCTAATTTATTGAAGAGATTGAAAGCATCTTTTGAAAATTAAGAATCAATTTTTTTTCTTTCCATCAAAATAAGCTTTTGAAAAGGGAGATCCTTAATACTTACCTCCTTACCTGTATGTATAGAGGCTTCTTGCTTGCTTGACTTGGCCTTCTCCTCAGTTTTCTTTCCTTTGTATGCTAGACTCAGAATTATCACTTTCTCTTCTTATGAGTTCTCCTCTTGGGTTACCTTCTTGATGATAAGTTGTTGCTCTTTAATATTCTCTAATTTCCTAATCTTCATTTGTGTTACTGAATTTTAAACTTTAGAATCTTCCATATCTTCCCTTACTGTTTCATCTTCCTTAAATCAGACTTCTTTCCCACTTCTGAGTGATATGGCATTCTAGCCCTTCAGATTAATGATAGTCTTCAAAGGTATGCTGTCACTGCTCTGCATTTGGATGTCACTCATTATATTGACAACTTGAGTTAAATGACTTGTAATATCTACATTCTTGGAACTTAACTCCTCAAATTTTCTATGCACATCGGCATTATCCTTCTGCATACTTTGAAGGATTAAAGTTGTGGAGGTGAATTGACCGTCATTCTCTTTAAGCTTGTGGTCTATATTGGTTATTCTACCATCCATGTTGTTCATCTGTGTAGCCATACTCTTCAATAACTGAGAGGTCTCATCTGGTCTTGATGCCATTAAAACATTAGGGTGAGTTAGAACTATAGACCTTGCATTATTTTGGTAGTTGCTTGATGAAGCACCACTTCCATGGAATTGGTTTGGCCTATTTTCCCTACTCCCCCACCTAAAATTTAAGTGGTCTCTCCAACTAAGGTTGTATGTGTTGGAGTATAGGTCTCTCTTCTAGTACTGATTTTCTCTACCTTGATATATTGCTATTACTTCTTCATATTATCTATCACATGTACTAGTAGCATGCATCATTGAACCGCATGACTCATATCCTGTAACTAGTGCTTTTGAGGTTCCCACTGCATGAACTTTCCTTTGGAATGCAGCTCTCTTTCAATTAAATTCATCCTCTTTTCCATTTAGTTTCTTAAAACTGCTATTTCTGCCAAAATCTCTTTTGAATTACCCGAAGATGGTGAGGTTATTCTCCTTAGATACTCATTTTGATGGTCTTCATTAGCCATTTTCTGGAATAATTCTGAACTTGCTTGTGGAGCCTTATCTTGCAAAGATCCATTTGCTGCTGTATTCAAGGACACCTGATTGTGAGGAAGTAGACCATTAAAGAAAATGTCTACTAGATCAGCCTTTGTCATGTTATGGTGCGGACATCGAGCTAACAAGTTGATAAATCTTGTCCAATATTCATGTAATGACTATCCATCCTATTACAAAATGTTTGTAATCTCCTTCTTTATCCGAGTTGTCTTAGAGGCAGGGAAGAACTGTTATAAATATATTGACTTCAATTGATGTCATGTAAGAGTTGAGAAATGAGTTGGTAGATTGTGTAGCCACTCCTTAGCCTTCCCTTCCAAAGTAAAATGGAAACACCTCCTTAAGACATCATTTAACACAGTCATTAGAGGGTTCATTGAGGAGCATATCATATGCATGGTTTGTAAGTGTCAATGTAGACATTCTCCTACAAAACCATGAAATTTAGGTAAGGCTTCAATTAAAGCTCCTATAATTTAAAAATTAGCCTCTTTCATATAAAGACCATACGGAACATAATTCACATGTGAATGATTTATTTCCCTCATACTTCTATTATCTTCTACATTCATTGGTATTTTATTTTTTCCTTGTCTATTTTCCCATCATTCCCATTAGGATTAATCTTAACCATACTAGGAATTTCTAAAGGACTCTCTAAATTGGGTTCAATTTCAGATCTAGGGACACTAGAAGATGAGCTAGATTCTATCGACTTTGCCTCTTCTCTAAATTATCTCCTTAGTTTCCTAAGTTATCTCTTAGGTTCAGGTTCAAAAGGAACTAATGGTTTAGTTCTTCTACGCATGTAACACAAGAACAATCAACAATAACCAGGCAAGCAATCAGAATCAGACATAGAAGTTTCTCAATATAAAAATTCAACTGGTCGCGACACAATGGTCTTCAGGTCGTGACCCAATTACATAGAGGATAAAAGTTCTAAAAATTTGGTTCAAAGTCATGACTAAAATATGGTTTAGTTGCGACAATAAATAATAGAGAGGAAATTTTCCAAAATAGTCGTGACCAGAGGTTGTTACTATCGTGATAGGAATTCGATAAAAGTTCTTAAAAATGGACTTCAAGTCGCGACTAAAGTGTGTTTTGGTCGTGACTGGTTTTCACGGAGAGTAAATTCATAGAAACTTAAAAAATTGCATAAACTAAAATTCAAACAAAAAAATGACTCAGTAAGTAATGAAATTGATGACGAATTACTAATGAACCAATTACTTGGCTCCCCAACAACCGCACCATTGATTTGTAGCACGGATGTCATCGTTCGGCTCATCAAAATTAAAGTAATTGCACCCTATTGATGTAGTATAAGGAACAAACCTATCGTTCTTCGTAAGGAGCCTTTTTATTGGAACCCTAGTAGATTGCTGACAAAATATTGAAAACCTAGGTGAAAGTAAAAATGGGTTTTGGATTTGGTTGATTTTTATGTAATAAAATAAGGGTGCACTAAAGTAAATATTTTTGTATTTTTTATCAAGGTAGGGAATAAGTGGATTCTTGAAAAGATATGTCGAGAAAGACTCTTGATGATGGAGACCTATTTATCCTTACTCTTAACATGCTATGGAGGTTTAAAATCACTAAGTCTTAAATGAAACCTCAATCGATCGATTGAGTCCAAAACATTAACATTCCTTAAACTTCTTTGAGCAAATCTAGTTCAAAAACCATTAATGCGATGTTAAAAACCACTTAGCGTGTAATTAAATAAAATGATGAAGATGCCCTCGAATGATCATCGATCGATGACCATATATTTCAAGCAATCAAATCAGTTAGCAACGATCATTAATAAAGACCCAATTCTCCATAAATCAAAATTGAAATATTCATATTAAACAAACATCCAAATCATTCAAATTTAATTACAAAACCTAATCTTAGAATAATCTATCGATATCCAATCCTTACTCATAAGAAATGTGAGATTAAAATAGAAAATTCCCCAGTACAATACGTGAGCTTAAGATATGTGATCCACCACCAAGAGGCTAAAGGTTTAGCATCTCATGACTCTTACTATGCTGCAATCACTGTTTAGATTTGATACCATAAAGAAAGCTGAATAACATTGATGGAAAGGTGAATGATGAAAGGTGTGGTGGTAAGTTATGAATAGAGCATTAAGAGAAGGTTAGAGTACTGCTTCTTAGCCATATTAGGTAAAAAACTAGTCTCCCCATTCCTACTATTTCCTTCTTCTTTTAAAGCCATGAAACCCTAATAAAAAATACACAGCTTCACTGATTCTCTTCTTTAGTCATGACCATATCCTATTTTTGGTCAAACCTATGAATTCAGAGAAACTTCATAGAAGAAGTGAGGTAACGACTTGCGGACACTTTGGTCATGACGAAAGTGCACAGAGGCTGTCATCCTTGATTTGGTTTTTTGCTCAAATTAATTCTTGGTTCTGCCCCAAAATATCTACAATTCAACATCAAAGCTCACTGTAAAAGTCCAACTAGTTACTAAAAAACAACATATATGTCATTTGAAGGATTTAATTTATCATTTTACCCTTAAATCAGCATACTGCCTAGAACAATCATGTATTACCATAAAAGCACAATTGTAGGTATAAAATGAATGGTAAAATTATCACAAAACCCTCAAAATGCTATAGAAACCATACATAATTTGTGTCCTATCAATTCCTAACCATGTAACTTTTAGCAAAACTTTTCAAAACAAACCCTTAAATGTCTCAAGGTACTGAACACATTCACACAGTTCATTAGGACCATTAACTATAGTTATGTTCAAGACTATCTTTCTTGAACTCTTAACTCTTTACATTAACTTTGGGGATTTCTATCCATTTTTCTAAAATTATTCCCATAGGTTAATCCCATACAATTTTTCATGAGGAATCTAAATATGATCTTATATTTATAAAAATTTAACTCCATTATGAACTAGATAGAAACATAAATAATACAAAATATCTCAAAAAATTATAGCTTTGATTCTAATGCTTGTTTCTCTACTTATTCTTACTCAATTTTCCATTTTAAACTCATTAGAATCATCAAATTCTAGATCCTTTCCAGACCTATGTACAGTGGCAAAGCATACATCAAAATAAAATTCCAATATTGGATTATTTCTACAAGCTTATATAACCCAATTCTATTTTAATCCTCTTTGTTTTATCTTGTTCTATATAATACCTTAATTTTCCTATGTCTTAAGGACCAAAAGTTAGCTTCTGTAACCACTTATAAGGTCAATGAAGTCCAATTCCACAATCTGGAATTTATGTCCATGCTTTACTATGCTTTAGTAAAATTCAAGACAACAACTAAACTTCAGAAATTCATAATTAATTCTAGAAAAATTGAAATAAAGTAGTTCAAGTTGCTACGTGAAGATAACTTAAGCTTAGTTAAACTAAAAATATGAATCTTACTAAAATATGGGCTAATTTATGCAGTATTAGTGTAGAAAGTCAATGTTTATTTAGTTAGTTTCTCAGTTTTTCAGATTTGATCCTCTCACTTTGGAAAATTATTTCTTCGTGTAGAGATATCCAAATAAGGCATACTATATATCAAAATGAAACTTAACATGTCTACTATCATTATATAAATTATTGTACAATTATTCAAAGGTTAACTATTTCTCATAAGTTTCCTCAAAACGTCATCAAAACAATACATTATACTTTATTTCATATTACATGCTTCATTCAACTTCATTTCTTCCATGAGAGGGTCCTGCTATGATTTTTGTATTGAAAGGGGTGAGATGTCCTGCTATGATTTGTGTATTGAAAGGGGTGAGATTTCTGGGGAAATCTCAGTAGCAAATGGAACCAAAAATGTATGTAACTCAATGCTTGATGTTAATATATGTGCACTTAATGATCATGCTTGCATAATGATGTCTTTGTATGCTTCCATGTTCCTTAAATTAATATATGACTATAGTATAAAAAGAAACTAACCATAACTCAATCATACATGCTTCACATAGTCAAATTAATTAATCACATAAACATCCAAGCAAACAAAGTATACAAGTTAGGTAAGTTTACTACCTTGGAATAGCTCTCCTTTAATCTTTTCTTTCTCTATCTTTTTGTCTCCTATTTAACAAATGTTAAAGCCTAATCATAGTATAGTAATGCACTTGATACAATCCATCCTAATCTAGTTTATACAAAACTCAATGACTTAGCCTTATTCTTCCAAAACAGATAAACCCCTAACTTTCTTAATTTATGGTTAATTGCCTTGTCCTTTGAATTAATTTGTGCATTAACTATGTCCCATACAATTTTACACAAGAAATTCAAATATGAAGTTATAATTAACAAATTCTAACTATTCCTTGGTGTACTAGGTAGAACAGAACCTAAACTAGGTATAACAATTTTCCAAAAATTTGACTTTTAATTTTCTTGCTTCCAACTCTTTTTTCTTATTTCAAACCTACACAATTTTGCCTTATGGATTCAAAGGAAGTATCAAAAATCATCTCCTCTATTCAATTCTATCTTATGCTAAAGGTTGCATAAAATAGGATTTTAAGGATTGCACAATTAATCAATAACTAACAATCCAAGCTTATCTAGGTTAGTATTTAATGATTATAACTTGATTTTCTCTCTCTTTTACCTATGGTTTTGGACAGCATGCTTCTTTGAAGATTAATCCAAAATCAAACCATTAAACTCTAGTTTCAAGCTCTCAAATTAACATAAAATAAGTTAGGATAAATTACCTACCTTGATTCCTATTTTGCTTGATCTCTAAGTACCTTGAATTACTTTAGTTTTCAAACGACAAGAGTTTCCCCTTATGTTCAAATGGACTCAAGGTTTTACAAAGGGAAGGGGTATTTATAGAGTAAACATTGGCACCTTGGGACTAATTTACCCCTCCTTGGACTAATTATTACAATGGCCTATCTTGCTCCTTGATTGGTTTTTGAATTAATTAAAGTTAATCATCATTAATTTAATTATTACTTATTTTAATATTATAAAGAACATGTGAGAATTCTTCCCACTTGTATGCCATGACATGTGGTGCAAAGTGGGTCCTACAAGGACACCTCACGAGCCACCTCACATGTCTTGAAGTTTCTTGCTTTATTTTCTTTTCTTCTTTTAAATAGTATAAAAATCATTTTGGGCTCTAAACACTTCCTTGGCATCTTGGGCCTTATATGTGATGTTATTTTGGACTTGCCTAAGTCCAATCAATTAATTTAGAATAAATCCGAAGGCACTTCCTTATTGGATGACTTAATATACCTTAAATTTTGGGATAAATTTCATTAAACTATTTTAATTTTCCATACATTTTTAGAAATTTATTCTACTATTAAATAAAATTCTTGAAAAGTTTAATAAATTTCTAGGACCCAAAAAATCTAATAAAATTTTCATATATTTTTAAAATCCTTTATCATATATTTGGTTTTAGCTTAAATTCTATAATAAATTCTGCAAGGCTATATTTTGAGTTCTGTTAGCTCTATAAACTCTTATAATTCATATAAGTTTTTTTTATAAAATTTAAGGAACTCAAATTGAAATTCTGAAAAATATAGGTAACCCAAATATTGTTCCCTATTTACTGGTAAATTTTATGGTTGAAATACTTTTGGGGTAATTTTGGACAATTTCTGGCTTACTTCCTCATAATTACGATTTTGTCCCCGAATTTGGCAAAATGCACTTTAGTCCCCAAATTTGCCAAATTATACATTATCCCCTTACTATACTTTTTAAAATTCCAATTTAGTTCCTAAAATTTTAAAACAACATTTAGGTCCATTTCTATTTTTCCTTTAAATTTCACTATTTAACTTTTGACTAAATATCATTTATGTCCCTTGGCTTTATTACTATGTCCCTTGGCTTTATAACTTTATATTTTATTTTTCTTTCTTCAACTTAAACCTTATCTTACCATTATGTTTTCTTCCACTTATCATCACAATCCCTTCCTAACCTCTTTCCTCTATTAGTTTTATATAGACAGGGAAAATTTTGGATGTGACATTCTAACATCAATTTTTCCTTCCCTTAATTATGTACAGGTTTCGATCATCCATAGAAGAGGAGAAATTATGTTGTTTTCTAGCTATTTAACTCAAGATAATTCCTCTTAAAACTCAAGATTAAAAGCTTGATCCAAGTACTTACCTTGTTCTCTTGATTCCTAACTTCCTTGTCCCTTGGTTTTCCTCTTGTTCTTGTGTATAGGTGTATTTTGCTAGAATCTATACTTAATCATATTTTGATGATGCCAAAAGTAACTCAATAATCAAAGTTATTTCTGTATTTAAATGATGTCAAAAGTACAGATGTTATATGAATTAGATGATCAATTAGTGATACATAATCTATTAGTTAATTGATTAAAGAGTATCATTTAATTGATTGGTTATTCAATTAATGTTAGGATAGTATTCTATACTATAAAAAGAAATCAAATTAATCGATTAATTAGTATCCATTAATAGATTAACTGTTCGATTAATATCATAAAGTTACTCTCTGCAATTGAAAATATAAGTCAATTAATCGATTAATTATAATTAATCTATTGTCTATTTGATTAATCTATTCAGAACAGTTTTTCCTTCAGTCAAAATAAATTCTATTAATCTATTATTTAATCGATTAATCTAAATTAATACATTAACTATTTGATTAATTAGTTCAAAATTATTTTGTGAAAATCTAATATGAACCCATTAATTGATTGTTAATCGATTTATTTACATTAATGGATTAATTGTTTAGTTAATATGTTTTGAGAAGCTTTATGTATCAATTCTTCTAGAGATATTAATCGACTAACCATTCGATTAATTAACATTGATGTATGGACTATTCGATTAATATGTTTTGAAAATCTTTCTATGTCAATTTCTCGAGACATTAATGACTAAGGATTCTATTAGTTTACATTAATGGATTAGTTGTTTAATTAATTTCATTTATTTCAAATATATTTCTCAATTAACATTGAAACTACTTGCAACTCTCTCTGTGCTATATATGTTTGATTCAAGTATAAAGTATGATTTTGTTTCTTATCATTCTTTATTATAAATCTTTTGAGAAACTTATCTTATCAATTTATATTGAATATAGTTGAACAATCTGATCAATGTGATTCTCACTTGTATGTTCTTCTCATTAATTGAATCATGTATCAAATTAATGATGATTAATCAATTAGTTAACAAGTAATACAATATATTTTTTTAGAAAGCCATCTAAACTTTATTAAAACTTGATCTTTATAATGAGTTATTATTAGTTGCTCATACACTTAATCAATATTTAAACTCCTGATAAATCTTTTGAGATTAAGTGTGTTAAAAAAAGGCTAAAAAATTGAAATGATGAAGGATACGTTAACAAAAACTTGTGACATCTGGTGAAGCATTAAATTCTCACTTAATCACCAAGGGTGCCTTCATTACAATGGTTATAACGGTTACAAGCTTGAGTCTGACAGTTACCAAATGAGGTAAATACTATTTGAGGAATACTTAACAATATTCAATACAATGAACTAAATATCAATGATTAAATTCATTACAATCTTTGATTCTTTATTGTTTATTCTATAAACCAATATTATTATGCTTCTATGTTCATCATCATATATACTCTGTGAGAGAGATCAAGAAAATTTTCATTCATTTTTCTAGACTTAAAAGTTTGATTCTCTTAAGTTGGGAATGTTACCTTACGGGAAGTAAGGGGGAGTGATTGAGAGAATCACTTGTTGTATTGAGGCACTATGAGGCCCGACTGTCATGGTCTAATCCATCAAAATAAAGTTTATTGCACCCAATATAATGTAGTATAAGGCACAACCCTATCATTCTTCTCGAGGAGCCTTTTATGTGGAAACCTAGTAGATTGGATGTCAAAATAAATGAAAAACCTGAGTAGGGATAAAATGGTTTTTGGATTTTAGTGATTGATGCAATAAAGTAGGGTGCAGAAAAATAAATATATTTTGGATTTTTGTTTATGATGAAAATGAGTTGCTTTAGTTGGGAAATATGCTATGAAAGGCTCTTGATGATGAAAACATATCTATCCTTACTCTCATGTTTAAAGTTGGAGTTTATAAAGCACTAAGTCTTAAAGAAAACCTCAATCGATCGATTGAGTCCATAACCCTAATTTTCCTTAAACCCCTTTGATCAAAGCTAGTTTAAGAACTATTAGTGAACTGTCATAAACCACTTAGTGTGTAAATTGAGTTTAGATGATGAAAATGCCCCTGAATGGTCATCAATCGAAAACCCTAGATTTCAAGCAATTAATTGACTAATAATGATCGCTGATAATAACCCAGTCTCTTAAAATTGAAATTGAAATATTCTATTATAAGCAAACATTCAAATAATCAAAATTCAATTATAAAGTCTAATCTGAGAATGATAAATCGATATTCAAAACTTGCTCATAAGATGAAAACCCTAAATCTAGTAGCAATCATAAGATGAGAAGATACAAATTAGAACATAAGAAACTCCCCGTTTGAGTCCATGAGCTCAAGATATTTGATTCATCACCAAGAGGCTAAAGGTCATGACTCCTGATGTACTGCAATCATTGTTCAGTTGAGATGTCATAAAGAAACGATGAGAAGATGGTAGGTTGATGGTGTGGAGCGGTATGGAATGATGGCAGAGGTGGAGAAGGTGATTAGAGAGTGTGAGAGTATTGCTTCTTAACCTAATCAGGTCAAAAACCAGCATCCCCTTGTCAGCAACCTTCCTCCTCCTTTTATTTTTGCATAACTTAATTCAAAACAGACAATTTCAGCAATTTCGTATATTAGTCGCTACAAGATCCATGTTTTGGTCATGACCTGTAAACACAGAGAGAATTCCAGATGAATTAAGGTCACTGACCAAAGGACTCTTTGGTCACGACTAAAAGATGCAGGAGTGTAGTTTCACTTTCATTAGCTTGTGATTTATTTCCTGGTCCTTACTCTCTTCCAAAATGCCTATAATCCAAAATAAAATCTCACTGTAAAAGTCCAAATCAGTAAATAACAGAATATATGCAATTTGAAAGAGTTAATTTACCATTTTAACCTTTTATTAGCACATTACCATGTACAATCATTCATTGCCACAAAAGTACAATTTAAGGCCTAAAATGATGGTAAAGTTGTTATAAAGCTCTTAAAAATGTCACAGAAACCATATACAAAATGTGTCTTATCAATTCCCCTATACTTGAACTTTGTGCTCCTGGACAAAGAAATGAATCACACCTAGAACATCACTATTAAATTCAAGATAACAACATAATCCATAGTGCACCCTAAAAATAAATAACTCGTCATCTTTTGGGAATGTAAAGGTGATAATGTGAGCAATGCCAAGCAATCAACTACTAAGTGAAATCAACCTCAACCATATGAGCGCAATAAATCCTCTCAAAGGTTAAGTGTTTAGCTCTATATTTCCTCTCATTGTTAGGGTTATTTCACTCAGATTCAAATTGAAAAATACCTTACCATATGCTTATAATGGCTATAAATCTCAGCAACTATATAGCACTTGTGCAAGGAATTAAGAGGTCTTTTAGGGTTGAAATGATGGAGATGGGCCACATGGAATAGAATATAAAGAGTAGAAAGTACTATATGCATTCAATAATGAATATGAATTCATGTTTCTAGGGATATAGCTATGGTAATTATGATAATAAGAATTGATAATGGTGCCCTTTTCTCTTTTCTTTTTGATTTCTTTTTCTTACACTTTCTCTCTTTTTTTCCAGTGCAATATGTTCTTTTTTTCTTCTTCTTTTGTTTGGCACCTCATTCACGAAAGCTAAAGCACAATAATACAACAATAATGAATTTTTGACACGAATAAAAATTGTATTTCAAAATTATGTTTATGCACATATGACTTTCTATAGGAATGATGAAAAGAAAAATTGATGGGCTCAAGAAGGGTAACTAAGGATGTAATGTGTAGTGGGCTTGCTTGTGTTTAAGATAAAAAGGTTTAGAGAGAAGGCCTCTATCATATTCAATTCATAAATGCGCAAGTAATTCTAAACTTAGAGCCAAGACAAGTTCTAGATAATATAAACCAATTAAATAATCACTCAATATAGAATTTCAGGCTGAGAATTCTTCCAACAAAGGTTTTGATCTTGATTGCTCATAAGCTAAAGTCTCAAACAATGTTCATCATTCACTAGGCATTAAAACACTTATCACAACAGAAAACCCTCTAAATGATTATTTATAAGTTTCAAAGTAATCACTTAGAACTATGTGATAATCCAAATGTAATAGCAAAAGCTTAGGCTTTTTCAAATTCAATTTCCAAGATATTTCAAAAAGCTCAAGTGGGGCAATGGTTTCTAGGAGCTAAAAAGGGTTTTGAAATACGGGAACAATGAGTCATTTGTGAAAAAATCTCGATAGTTCAAAAGGGATCCTTCTATACAGCTTTGCACAAGGCAAAAAGTAGGTAATTAGATATTTCTCAAACACTGGTCGTGACATAGAATAGTGAAGGTCATGACCACTTGTCATAGGGGTACATGCTCAGGACTTTCAAAATATTTAGTCACATCCACGGGGTGTATCTTTCGCGATGCAAACACAATGCAAACACACAGAGAGAAATAGTCAAGATAATGTAGGTAATCATGTCGTGACTCAAATCAACAGGGAGTTATTGTCAAGACCACTATGTTTATAGGTCACGATCGTAGGTCATAGAGAGTAGACCATGTCCAAAGTTTCATCACAGGTCGCGACCTAAAAGCCAGTATGTCACGACCATTTTTCAAAGAGACTACTAAGTGGTAATTGTCAAAGTACCAAAATGATTTTTCATGCTAAAACCTTTCTCGTTATCAATAAAGTTTAAAGTGAGGATCCAATTTTTAGCAATTCATCACACATTAAGATGAAAGACAAAAACTTTATGATGAAAGATTGGATTAAATGAAGAATGTCATATTGAGTAGCAAAAATTAAGTATTACAAAAGTAAAGACATATCCCTCACACTTAAACTTGATAGTGTCCTCATTGTCAATAGGACTAAAGCAGAAAATGTCACAATTACTTTGTAAAGCTGATCAAATATAGCTGTAAAATAGCAGGTAGCCTAATCACTCAATACAAATTAACAATTTAGCATATAGTCACATTCAGGTCATGCAAAGCAATACTAGTAAGGTAGAGATGACAAGATGGGTAAGCTAAGATTATGATGTGAATATGAAAAATCCAGAGGGAATAATTAGTGAGTAAACGATATATGGACAGGAACAGGGGTGTTCAAAATATAAAGAACCCTAGAATAAATAGAAATAAACAGAAAAATGAAACTATCCTACTTAAGCATCAAGTAGAAAAATTAACAATTACTACTTCTACTTGTTCATCCCTTTCCAATCACCAAATAGACATGTCAAACATATATAAATTTATAAAAGGTAAGAAATAGGAAAGGGATAACCTGGCCTCAAGGCGGCAATGGGAAATCATAAAACTTTGAGAGATGGCTATTGGCTTGGAAAGTTTTCCCAGTTACCCTCTCTATCTACTTCAGTATTCTACAATCGCGTATCCTTTATTGAGATTCTTCTAGGCCCATCTTTAATTCTCCCTATTTAAATTTGAACTTACCCAACTATGTTTGGCATGTCGCAGTAACAGACTTAGGAAATAATTCATTTTCCTCCTTCATATATTCCTTGCAGTTGCTCTTCTCTAGCTTATGTAAGCCCTCCAATTTATCATGTGCTTCCCTAAGTGTCACACCAAGCTGAGGTTAGTCTATGACTATAACATACTTGGCATCATTCTTTTCCATACCTATATTATTATTAAAGATTAGATCTTTTAAAATTCCTAAGGTATGAGATGTAATTTTGGAATGATAAAGGGGTTGAGAAGAGTTATAATGTATTGGCCCTTTAACCAAAGTAGTGGAGTGTGAAACTGAAGGAGTGTGGGGTTTCCTAGTTGTGTCTGGCATTTTTGGTTGTGACCTTTCATCTTCTCATCATAACTTAAGTTGACAGGGTGTGTCTCTATAACTTTTTGTCATGACCTATTCATCTTCTAGTCGTGAATTGTGGTTACAGAAAAGCTCTCCCTCAGCAGATTGAGGCTTAGTCACGACATCTTCATCTTCGTGTCATGACAGGTGGTTGCTAGAGTTTTGTGTTAGGACCTTAAAGTCATCTAGTCATGACTCAGATTCATAGTAGATCTCAGGTTGATGTTCAGTAGACAGGGAGCCTATTTGGTCATGACCTTTGGTCATAAAAATTTGACCCTTCTTCAATTGTTGTACTTCTAGCTTCCATAACATGTTGGGGTCCTACAATATCACTCAACAAACCTTTTGTAAGCACATTATCTCTATCATTATCATGTAAACTCAGTTCATGTTCATCCCTAGTCTCTTCAACATCATAATTAATGGCATTCAAAGCAGTAAAAGTATAATTATCAGGAGGAAATTTCATTGCTTCATTCACGTTGAAGGTTACCACATGTTCTCAAACTTTTATTGTGATGGAATTATGCTTTATACTAATGATGGTCTTAGAAATTTAGAGGAAAGGTCAACCTAGGATCAGAGTGTTGTCATTTTCTAACTCATTTGACATGTCCAAAATATAAAAATTAGCTGGGAACACTAAGTCCTTGACCTGTAATAGAACATCCTCAAGGATTCTCTTAGGATACCTAATTGACCTATCAGCTAACTAGAGCACCACGTTTGTGTCTCTAAGTTTATTGATTCCTAAGGCTTGATATACTGACCAAGGTATTACATTAATGGCTACCCCTAGATCTAGTAACACTCCCTTAATAGGAACATTTCCTATAGTGCATGGGATTGTGTAGGACCCTGGGTCTTGACACTTAACAGGTAGTTCAGCCTTAAATAGTGATGACACATTAGCACTCACCTGGATTCTCTCAAGAGGCCTAAACTTCTTTTTATCAGCATAGAGTTCTTTCAAAAATTTTGCATACTTAGGGTTTCTCTTGAGGAACTCAACTAAAGGGATATTTATTTCTAACTTATTGAATAGAGTATAAGCATCTTTTGCAAAATTAGGGTCAATTCTTTTCTTTCCAACAAAGTAAGAGTTAGGAAAAGGGAGATCTTTTATGCTTACCTCCTTACCTTTGTGCATAGAGGCTCCTTGCTTGCTTGACTCTAGCTTCTCCTCAGGTTGCTTTCCTTTGTAGGTTAGACTTAGTATTATCGCTACTTCTTCTTGCATCTCTTGCATCTCCACTTGGGTGTTAGTTCTCCTCTTAGGTTAGCTTATTCATTACATACTGTTGTTCTTTAGCACTTCCAGATTTCCCAATTTGTACCTTTGGTAGAGATAAATTCTCAATTTTAGCATGTTCCACATCCTGCTCTGCTGTATCAGCTTCCTTAAAATGAGCCTTTCTACTACTTTTGAGGGATATAGCATTTAGACCCCTCAGATTGATGACAGTATTTGAAGGTATGATGCCACTACTCTTTCCTTAAATATCACTCACTGTATTAGACTTGAGTTAAGTGACTTGTGATATATCCATTCTTGGAACTTAACTCCTCAAGTTTCCTGTGCATATCAGCATTATCCTTCTGTATACTTTGAAGGATTGAAGCTATGGAGGATAATTAACCATCATTCTCTTTGAGCTTGTTGTCTATATTAGTCATTCTACTATCCATGTTGTTTATATGCGTAGCCATACTCTAACAATTGAGAAGTCTCATCTAGCCTTTATGTTAATAAGGTCATAGGGTGAGTTAGAATTATGGACCTTGCATTATTTTGGTAGCTACTTGAGGAAGCACCACCTCATTAGAATTGATTTGGCCCTATCACCCCCACCTAAAGTTTGGGTAGTCTCTCCAACTAGGGTTGTATGTGTTGGAATATCGATCATTCTTCTGGTATTGATTGTCTCTCCCTTGATACATTCCTGCCACTTCTTCATATTGTTTGTCACATGTACTGGTAGCATGCATCATATAATCGCATGATTCATATCCTATAACCAAGGCTTATGAAGGTATCCACTACATGAACTTGTTTTGTGGAATGCAGCTCTCTTTCAATCAAATTCATCATCTTCTCCATCCTGTTTCCCAAGGTTGCTATTTCTGCTAAGATCTCTTTTGAATTACCTGAAGAAGATATGGGCATTCTCCTTGGATCCCCTGTTTGATGGTCTTCATTTGGCCATTTTCTGTAATAACTCATAACTTGCTTATGGAATCTTATCTCTCAAGGATCTATTTACTACAGCATTCAAGGAAACCTGATTATGAGGAAGTAAACCATCAAAGAAAATGTCTACCAAATTAGCCTTAGTTATGTTATGGTGATGGCATTGAGCCAACAGGTTAAGAAACCTCGTCCAATACTCATATAGAGATTCTCTATCATGGTAGAGAATATTCATGATTTCCTTTTTCATTCTAGTGGTCTTTGAAGCCAAGAAAAATTGTTAAAGGTATGTCGACTTCAGCTAATCCCATGTAAGAGTAGAGAAATGGGTGGGTAAATTGTATAGCCATTCCTTAGCCTTCCTTTCCAAGGTAAAATGAAAACACCTCCTTAAGACATCATCCAGTGAGTTTATTAGAGGTTTCATTAAAGAACATATCATATGCATGGTTTGTAAGTGCCTATATGGACATTCTCTTGTAAAACCATGAAATCTAGGTACGACTGCAATCAAAGCTCCTTTAATCTCAAAATTAGCTTCTTCAGTATAGAAACCATAAGGATCATAATTCACATTCAAATGATTAATCTCCCTCACACTTCTATTATTTTATGGGTTTATTGGTATTTCATTTTCTCGATGCCCATTAAGACAATTACAATTAATATCATCCATATTCGATTTAGTTTTAGACTTTGGAATACTTGAGGAGGAACTAGATTTTGCTTATTCTTCTCTAAATTCTCTAAACTCTCTCTTTAGTTTCCTAAGTCTTCTCTCAATTTTAGGTTCAAAAGGCACTAATGGTTCAGCTCTTTTACACATGCAATGTAGAACAGATAGAGAATAATAAATACAATCAGTCAAAGTTAGTCATGGAAGTTAGACAATAGAAAATTTTTAGTTAGTCGCGACTAAAGAGTGTTTTAGTAGAGACACAAAATCACAGAGAAAAGTAGTAACGACTGAAGGTATCAGATGTTGCGACTGGTTTTCACAGAGTAGTCAAATTTCACAATGGAGCAATCAAGTCACAACACAAATGTTGTTTTGTCACGACTTAAAGTCAAAAAGAGTAATGGTCGCGATACAGTTGAGATTAGGTCACGACTCGCAGTCACAGAGACTAATTTTGCAGAAACTCATGTCATATCCTGATTTCTCCCTATATGTATAATAATGATAGTGGAAGAGGTTTGGAAAGGATTATGACAAAGATCAGAAGAAATAATAAAGGTTAGATAAGTCTTGAAGAAAGAGAAGGACCTAAACGAAAATTGGAAAAGGTGAAAGGCCCAAAGTTAAAGTAGAAATAAATGTTGGGCCAAAAGTGGTAATTTCCAAAAGTTTAGGGACTTAAATATAATTAAGTAAAAAGTCAGGGACCTAAATGTAATTATGGAAAAGTTGAGCTAAAATAGGCCAAAAATGCCCAGAATTATATCAGACTCAAATTTTACCAGTAGATAGACAATTATTCTGGTTAGTTTAACATAACACAAAATTTTGATTTGAGATCCTGATTAATTGATATAAATTTATGAAGTCAGAAGAATTATTACAGTATTCTTCAAACATCAGAATAAGATAGAATATTATAGGAAATTCCCATATTTAATATAAGAATTTATAAAATTGACCGAGTTAGAAAAGGAATCCTGTAGAAGCTTTACGGGAATTTACGGTGAAATAAAATACCTGATAAATAGGTTCGGGTGAGATTTATTGTGAATTGTGCCAATTAGCTATTGGACCCAAGGAAGGCCTATGGCAGCCCAAAATTTCGTGCTAGGGCAGCCCATTAAGTCCCAAGAGTTGTCTTGGAGCCCAAGTCCAATAATGAATAATTTTTGAATTTTTGAAAAGAAAAAAAATGGGATAAAGTGTGAATTATGGCTTGAACATGGTGGGACCTGTCATATCCTAATTTTTCCCTATTCGTATAGTACTGATAGTGGAAAGAGGCTTAGAAAGGATTATGACGAAGATCAAACGAAATAATAAAGGTTAAATGATTCTTGAAGGAAGAGAGGGACCTAAACGAAAATTAGAAAAGTTTAAAGGCCAAAAGTTAAAGTAGAAACAAATGTTGGGCCAAAAGTGGTAATTTCTAAAAGTTTAGGGACCTAAATGTAAATATACAAAAAGTTAGGGACATAAATGTAATTAAGAGAAAAGTTCAAGGGTAAAACTGTAATTATAGAAAGATCAGCCCGAAAAGGGTTAAACTGCTTGAAAGTCTTTCAGTCCCACATTCCATCAGTAAATAGAGGAAGTCATGCTGGGTAATCTGGCATGATACATAAATTTTATTAGGGCTCCAGACAGCAGAAAATTATCTGATAGTCTAAAAGTTATCTGAATTTTTATCAGATTCTATGGACATCAGATATATATGGGGGAATTACAGGAAAGTATGCCCTACAGTGCCAGATGTTATGAATCTGACAGAACCTCGAAAGAAGTCCTGTATAAAAAGTTATCCCCATAACAGTGAATTTTGACGGGAGTTTGATAACACCTGTGATCCGATAATGGAACTTATCGGTATGTGAGCCTAGATAGAATGAGATCAGATGACCTCATATATGGGCCTATGATGACGCCAAGGAGGGCCCAAAACCCAGGGTACCAGTCTATCAGTAGAAGTGGCAGTGTCCAGAAAAAGTGCGAAATTACGAAAATGCCCTTAGATGCTCAGATTGTACCAGAGATGGATGGGGGGTATTTTGGTCATCTGGGATAGGCTAAAAATGTGTCACATGGTATAAGTATGATTAGTTGATCCCATATACACCCTGAGGCAATATAAAGAGGGGTAAAATGACGATTATGCCCTTAGGGTCAATATAGTGTAAGAAATGACACCAAGGGTATTTTGGTCATTTTCCAAGGAATGGATGGCAGATAAATAATCAGTATAACCATGTCAACGGTATGAGAAGCCTAGACATTGATTTCCAGGACAGAATACATATCCTGGTATATTATAAAAAAATTCAGAATAGAAAACACTCCGGTTGTTGTGAAACTGCTCCGATCGGTACCGGATTGGACTGGAATTTTTCCAGAAGCTTCTTGGCATGGTGAGCACGCCACACAACCCCTTGAGGTGTCCCTTGACCTGGCCCACATGATGTCATAATTATTCTTTTATGAAAAAGTAAAATCCAAGATTAAATGTGAGCCTTTAGATCAAATAGTAACTAAATCAATCTTGGCCATTGATTTTTCTTGGATTTTGGCTATAAATACCCCCTCATTCTGTAGCAAACTGTGGCTTCATGGACCCTTGGGGAAACTCTTGCAAAATGAAAACTCAAGCCAAGACAATGAAGATTCAAGGTTCCAAAGTTCAAGCAAGCTAGAGATTAAAGGTAAGCAATCTCTCCTAGCTTATTTTCCTTTGATTTGGGAGCTTGAACTTAGGGTTTTGATGGGAGAAAAGTTGAGTTTTCTCTAAGGGGTGGTGCTTCCCAAAGACCTTAAAGGAAAGGGGAAAGAAGAAATTAAAGTTTGAACTATTTGATTGAAGCTTAAACAAGCTAGTTAAGTGGTTGGTTGTTGAATCAAATTGATATTCTTGACTTTGCCATGGTGTGCCCTGTTCGGTATGCACTGTTCATGAGGGAAGGAAACTGAATTTCAATGATTTAATGCTTCCATTGAGTTTGTATGATGATTTTGTGTAGGATTAGAGAGGTTTTGAACCTTGGAAACATTAAAATCTCAAGGTTGTAGTCTTTGAGATTCCTTATGGTGACTGTTCACTCGCATGAACAGTGATTGGAATTTCATGATTTTGATGGTTCCAATGGTTTTAAAATGAAAAGTTGTGTGGGGTAAAGTGGATAAACAAGTATGGGAAGCCTTAGAATCAAAATGAGAATTTTTGAAAGAATTGTATGCTTATGTTCAGTTCTGTACAGAAGGCCATGAAGGAGCTGGAATTTCATGATTCTAAGCTCATAAATGGGTTCAAAAGATGAAATTGTGTAGGGTAAAGTCAAGACATCATTTGGTTCAAGAGCCAAGTGGATTAGTGAAAATTAGAGAAAGTTATGACAATAAAAAGTGTAACAAAGTTAGTCTTGAACATGGTTGGAATTCATGAGTCCTAATGAGTTATGTGATGAATATGAATGTGTTTAGGACCATGAAACATCCAAGGAGATGTTGGGAAGTGATGGACATAAAGGCTTCATGGTTGGAAAGCTAGGGAGCAAGGGCTAAAGGTCAAGAGAAAAGCTTAAGTGCAAGGTAGTGAACTTACTTCTTTATCTGCTTGATGTGGTATGCTTATGTGTTGACATGTATGTGATATTTGAATGATATTGTAACATGATAAATGATGTTGAATGTATTGTGAATAACATGTTTTCCATGGCCATGCATTTTATGCAAAAGTATATAGCATGATAGCATGTCACTAATCAAAGAGAGTTTAATGAACTTACATATCATGCATTAGCATCCATCTTGCATATTTAAGTGGTAATGTTTGCTACTGAGATTCCCTAGAATCTCACCCTCCCATAACCAACCAATTTAGGTCAAGCATGAAGAAAAGATATGCATGGAGAAGAGCTAAAGAATGGAAGAAAGGAAGTGAAGTATTGAGATTTTAGCATATACTATAAATTGTTCATGTATGTAAATGTCATGTAAGGTGTCCATTTATGTAATGAAACTATTGTAATACTTATGGCATATGTACATGATGTATATGAATGTTGAGAAGCTTATTTGATGGCTTGTGCATGCTGAAACAATTATTGGAAATGAAACAAAAGAAACTGAAATGGAAAAAACGTAGGTCCTGAAGCAGTTCTGTTGTGTCTTTAGTTTGACCTAGCAAATGAAGGAATTAGTTCATGAAATTTTATAATCATGTAGAAAACATACATATGTTTAAATGCATAGGTATAACATTTCATTTGGATGTGTATATGAAGAGAAATGAATTTCCAAAGTAAGGGACCAGAATCTGTCTTCAGAGTTTTTGACCAAATAAACAGTAAACTTCAACGAATAAATTGTATCAATTGGCTAATCATTTGGTCTGGAAATTATTTTCCCCTTAAATTTCAAGATGGTATCTTCATGTAGATTTTTGAACCACTTCATTTCGAGTTTTCTATAATTAATTATGATTTTTTGAAGTTCATCGCGTAATCTGGAAGACCATATGAACAGTAACCCAAGAAAGAGTAAAATTTCAGATTTGGCTAATGGACTTCCAAGGTCTTGTAAGTGGTTCTAAATGCTACTGAATGGTCCCTAAGACATATGAAAGTAAGGATGTTATAGATGTAAGGAATTGGAAGACACGCAGCGGAAATTAATTTAAAATTAATTTAAAAAAAATTCTATTCCTTGCCAGGATCTACCGTATGTGTTTAAGTCAAGTGGGAAGAAGCATTACCCTCAGTGTTTCTCAGCTACTTCCACAGCTTGTGGTCACGACATTCACAGCTTCTCTCCATGGCTCGTGCTCTCTTTCTGATCACAAGAAGTTGATGACTCAGGTCGGCTTCCTCTACTGGTATCCACACGAACAGCATTCCAACCACGAACGACATGCTAGCGTCTCTTGTCCCTCCAGGGCTTTCTCAAGAATTCATCCTCTCAGTCTCTATTTTGGCAGTTTCTTATCTGCAAACCTTTTACAGATTCCCCTTCAGCCTTTTTGTGTTCTATGTGTATCTCTATGCAAAACATAGCTCCTAATATCAGATATATAGGATGCTCTGCGTTTCGTTCTACCGAATTGGATTTTAGGAGTTAATCTTATATTAATTCTTAAATTAATACAATATCATATATTGTATAATTTGATAAGAAACTAATTAAATAAATAATATTAAATCCGTCCTACAGATTTAATTCACCTATTTATTTAACTTAAAATAAAGCTAAGACTGAACTGTATTTGATTTATTCTCATAAATCAAATTTAAGATATCATATCAATTTGAATTTCAAATTCAAATGTGATAGAGATTTAATTTATCCTTATAAATTAAATCTTATAAATATCTCTTATATGAGATATCCTATCAATTTGAATTTCAAATTCAATCGTGATAGAGATTTAATTTATCCTTATAAATTAAATCTTATAAATATCTCTTATATGAGATATCCTATCAATTTGAATTTCAAATTCAAACGTGATAGAGATTTAATTTATCCTTATAAATTAAATCTCATATATCTCTTATATATAATGTATATATACGAATTTTTATATATATATGAATATAAATATAAATAAATATATATACATCTATCCTGGATCATTCATTGAATCTGGACATGTCTTAGATTCAATGAATCTGGACATCATAGCTCATGTTGGGCTATTTTGTGTGTGACCCTTTAGGCCCATATGAAGTTGGCAGTGGGCCATTTGTTATACTAGCCCACAAGTCGCAAGCGGTCTCTAGCAAGACATAATGACTACCTAAATCATATGAGGATTGTTAAACGATGTAACCTTTCATACAACCATATCATGTCCCTTCTATCACGCGATATTTTGGTCATGGTTGAGGCATGGATAATATCATCCTCCTATTCCTGACCGTTACTTTCTCGATCCCTGAGTAGTTTGACTATAGAAATGGAACTACCTTTCTATTATAGTATGGCCATACATTTCTTAGACTCACTCATCGAGGGGCCTAGTAATATCTCTCTACCAATGTGAGGGACAAATTTCATCTTGACCATTCACATTCCTCCGCATGAAAACTCACTAAGCCCGAACATAGTCTTTATGATCACTCGATCAAAAGTGACTTTTGACTAGGTCAAAACTAAGCGTTTGTCATATAGGAATCCATGATGATCTCAGATCAAAGGGCATATTGACATGGTTTGTATATGAGAGAAGCTTATGATGTTACCCATGCAGTTCTCTCATAACGGGTCGGTCCAACACCTTGTACTCTTACATGTGCCTATGACTTTGATTTATATCTCTATACATCTTCAAAGTCATACTGGGCTTATTTCATCTGTGCTCCCGCATAGATGACCGACCAGGGACATTTAGGATAAGATCATGAATTATCCAAGGATGGTCATCACAATAAACATGCAAATAATATGATAACACAATTAATAAATTCATAAATCAATAATATTCATAAGACAATGATTGGCCCCTAGGGCATGATTTCCAACAACAGGACCACACACCCACACACTTGGCGTACAAGACAAGGGGGAGGAGAAGATTTTTGTCATGTGGATTTATCTCAAGTTGGCTTAGAGAGGAAGCTTGATGTAAGAACAAATATGAGCCAATAGACCAAATAGTGTGCAAAGTGATCTTGGCCATTCATTTTCCATGGAATTTTTCTATAAATAGCCCCTCAATTCTGCAGCCAAACCGTGAGCAAAGAACCCTTGGGGAAACTCTTGCAAAATGAAAACTCAAGCCAAGACAATGAAGATTCAAGGTTCAAAAGTTCAAGCAAGCTAGAGATTAAAGGTAAGCAATCTCTCCTAGCTTATTTTCCTTTGATTTGGGAGCTTGAACTTAGGGTTTTGATGGGAGAAAAGTTGAGTTTTCTCTAAGGGGTGGTGCTGCCCAAAGACCTTAAAGGAAAGGGGAAAGAAGAAATTAAAGTTTGAACTATTTGATTGAAGCTTAAACAAGCTAGTTAAGTGGTTGGTTGTTGAATCAAATTGATATTCTTGACTTTGCCATAGTGTGCCCTGTTCGGTATGCACTGTTCATGAGGGAAGGAAACTGAATTTCAATGATTTAATGCTTCCATTGAGTTTGTATGATGATTTTGTGTAGGATTGGAGAGGTTTTGAACCTTGGAAATATTAAAATCTCAAGGTTATAGTCTTTGAGATTCCTTACGGTGACTGTTCACTCTCATGAACAGTGATTGGAATTTCATGATTTTGATGGTTCCAATGGTTTTAAAATGAAAAGTTGTGTGGGGTAAAGTGGAGAAACAAGTATGGGAAGCATTAGAACCAAAATGAGAATTTTTGAAAGAATTGTATGCTTATGTTCAGTTCTGTACAGCAGGCCATGAAGGAGCTGGAATTTCATGATTCTAAGCTCATAAATGGATTCAAAAGATGAAATTGTGTAGGGTAAAGTCAAGACATCAATTGGTTCAAGAGCCAAGTGGATTAGTGAAAATTGGAGAAAGTTATGACAATAAAGAGTGTAACAAAGTTAGTCTTGAACATGGTTGGAGTTCATGAGTTCTAATGAGTTATGTGATGAATATGAATGTGTTTAGGACCATGAAACATCCAAGCAAATGTTGGGAAGTGATGGACATAAAGGCTTCATGGTTGGAAAGCTAGGGAGCAAGGGCTAAAGGTCAAGAGAAGAGCTTAAGTGCAAGGTAGTGAACTTACCTCTTTATGTGCTTGATGTGGTATGCTTATGTGTTGACATGTATATGTTATTTGAATGATGTTGTGACATGATAAATGATGTTGAATGTATTGTAAATAACATGTTTCCATGGCCATGCACTTTATGTAAAAGTATATAGCATGATGGCATGTCACTAATCAAAGAAAGTTAATGAAATTACATATCATGCATTAGCATCCATCTTGCATATTTAAGTGGTAATGTTTGCTACTGAGATTTCCTAGAATCTCACTCTCCCATAACCAACCAATTTAGGTCAAGCATGATGGATAATGTATGCATGGAGAAGAGTTAAAGCATGGAAGAAGAAAAGTGAAGTATTTATGATGTTAGCATATGCTATGCACTTTCCATGTATGTTAAAGCCATGTAAAGTATCTATTTATGAGATGAGATTGTATGAAACAATTATTGTATAACCCCATGATGTATATAAATTCAGAAAAAGCAAAAGAGATTATTTATGTATGCTGGAACAATTATGGAAAGTGAAAGAAAGGAAACTGAAATGGTAAAAAAGTAGGTCCTAAAGCAGTTTTGTTATGGCTTTAGTCTGACCTAGCAAATAAAGGAATTATTTCAATAACTTTTATGAGCATGTAGTACACATCCAGAGCTTTAAGTGAATAGGTAGAAGGTTTCATTTGGATGTGTATATCAAGAGAAATGAATTTTCAAAATAAGAGACCATAAACTGTTTGCAGGATTTTTGACTAAATGAACAGTAAATTTTGGCTAATAAACTTTATTAATTGGTTAATCATTTGGTTTGGAAATTATTTTTCCCTTAAATTTCAAGATTTTATCTTCATGTAGCTTTTTGAACTACTTCATTTCGAGTTTTCTAGAATTAACTATGATTTTTTTAAGTTCATTACATAATCTGGAATACCATATGAAGAGTAACCCGAAATTCCAGATTTGTCTAATGGACTTGCAAGGTCTTGTAAGTGGTTCTAAATGCTACTGAATGGTCCCTAAGACGTATAAAAGTAAGGACGTTACAACTCATAAAGGTGCAGAATGCAATAGAATGCAATTTAAAAGCTAATAAAAACTAAAATGTAAACAAAAGCAAGAAAGATGACTCATGTAGCTAATGAAATTGACAATCAATTCCTATAGAACCAATTACTTGTCTCTCGGGCAACGATGGCATTGATGGGGCCCGACTGTCGTGGTCTGATCCATCAAAATAACATTTGTTGCACCCAATATAATGTAGTATAAGGCAAAACCCTATCATTCTTCTCGAGGAGTCTTTTATATGGAAACCTAGTAGATTAAATGTCAAAATCAAAGAAAAACCGAAGTAAGGATAAAATGGTTTTTGGGTTTTAGTGATTGATGCAATAAAAGTAGGGCGCAGAAAAGTAAATATTTTAGATTTTTGTTTATGATGAAAATAAGTTTGTTTAGTTGGGAAATATGCTATGAAAGACTCTTGATGATGAGAACATATCTATCCTTACTTTCGCATTTAAAGTTAGAGTTTAGAAAGCACTAAGTCTTAAAGAAAACCTCAATCGATCGATTGAGTCTATAACCCTAATTTTCCTTAAACCCCTTTGATCAAAGCTGGTTTAAGAACTATTAGTGAACTAATCAGGTCAAAAACTAGCCTCCCCTTGACGGCAGCCTTCCTCCTCCTTTTATTTCTGCATAACTTAATTCAAAACGAGCAGTTTCAGCAATTTCGCATATTAGTCATGACCAGATCCATGTTTTGGTTGTGACCTGTAAACACAGAGAATTCTAGAAGAAACAAGGTCTCGACTGGAGGACTCTTTGGTCATGACTAAAATATGCAGGAGCGTGGTTTCACTTTCATTGTCTTGTGATTTCTTTCCTGGTCCTTTTCTCTTCCAAAATACCTGCAATCTAAAATAAAAGCTCACTGTAAAAGTCTAAATCAGTAAATAACAGAATATATGTATTTTAGAAGAGTTAATTTACTATTTTAACCTTTTATTAGAACATTACCATGCACAATCATGTATTGCCATAAAAGTACAATTTAAGGCCTAAAATGATGGTAAAGTTGTTATAAAGCTCTTAAAAATGTCACAGAAACCATATACAAAATGTGTCTGATTAGGCACCAAGGGCCTTTTCCAATCTTGGGGTATAGCTGAAAATCTCAAAAGTCTTATGGGAACTAGACGTATGATAAGAGGATTAGTTTGAACTTGATAAACTGACTTGTGTTGATTTCTTTGTCATTTTGATATTATCTTTCTAATCTTTATTCTCATTAGTCTATTACACAGTTTGTTTTTAGGATTTATCAATTTACATTTCAAATTTTGAAAAAACCAATTCACCCTTCTTGGGTGTTTCTGCTGAGCCTAATATTTGGTATCATAGCAGCTCTTTTCTTTCTTAGACTTCAAATCAAACAACTGAAGAATGACATTTTAATCTCACATGTAATGTACCTGAAGGAGCTCTTGAAAACAATTGAATTGAATCAAGTCAAAAGTGTTTCAACACCGATAAGTACAAATATAGTGCTAGATAAGGATGAGAAAGGAAAATACTTCAACATTAAAAAATATCATGCAATAATTGGATCTCTTCTATACCTCACTAGAAGGAGACTTGACATACAATTCAACATGGGGATATGTGCAAGATACCAAGCTCCTATAAAGGATTCATATGTTGAAGCTATAAAGAGAATATTCAGAGGTCTTATTGAAACAATTGACCTTAGGATATGGTTTCCTAGAGGAGGAGCAAAACACATGATAGTATACTCAAACTTTGACCATGGAGGAGAACACAAAATATATAGAAAAAATACTAGTGGATAATGTGAATTCCTTGGTAATTTTTTAGTCTAATAGTTTAGTAAGAACCAATACACTGTATCATCAACAGAAGCTAGGTATATAGTTGTTATAAGTTGTAATGCACAAGTACTATGGCTCAAACAACAAGTTGATGACTTGGGAATACATTTCAACGAGATTCCAATTCTCTATGACAATACCAGTACAATCAGATTATAAAATAATCTTGTACTTTATTCTAAGTCTAAATACATCAAATAATCAGATTATCAAATAATCTTTCACTTCATTAGACATTATTTTATAAGAGATCACATCAAAAAAAGATATAAAAGTTGAATTTATCCTAGGTCATCTTTAACTAGCATATATTTTCACTAAGCCTTTTGTTAATGATTAATTCAACTATATCAGGAGAGAATTAGGAATCGTAAATCTCAATGAGTTGTAAGAATTATATTTCCTTAGTAAACTAACTGAGTTTGTTTATTTTTAAGCTTTCTTTAGCCTTCATTTTATTATAAGAATTATTCAATACTGATTTTTTAATGATTCAAGTTGCTAACTTAAGCTTCAGAGTATATAGGTATATTTTTGCAGGATGCCCTATTGTTAGATTGTTAAGAACAAGAGAGACTATTTCAAAGCTATACACTTATGTAATAATACTGAAAATTGGGAAAAGTATCATTTAGCTAAGCAGGAAACTAAGAAGGCAGTGAGTGCAGTTCATTTTAAGGCTTTTGAGGAATTTTATAAGGAGTTAGGGATAAAGTCGAGAGAACAAAATCTTTATAAGATTGCAAGAGACAGGGAAAGGAAATTGAGAGATTTGGATCAAGTATGATATATTAAGAATGAAGAAGGCAAGGTTTTGGTAGTAGATAGTGGTATTAGAGAACGGTAGGAGACCTATTTTTACAAATTGTTTAATGACAAGGGAGGAGGGTCGAGTTATGAGCTAGAAGATTTAACATGAGAAGTTGAACCAAATTTGGCATTTTATCGTAGGATCTGTGTTGGTGACGTTAAAGAGGCGCTTAAGAAAATGGAAAATAGTAAAGCTGTTGGACCTGGCGGTATTCCTATTAAAGTTTAGAAGTGTTTAGGCAAAGTGGAGGTGGTGTGGCTTGCTAAACTTTTTAACGTGGTCTTAAGTTCTAAGAAAATGCGCGATGACTAGAGATAAAATACTTTAGTTCCTATTTATAAAAATAAAGGGGATATTCAAAATTGTGCAAATTACAGAGGGATAAAGCTTATGAGTCACACTATGAAGAAAAGAAGGGTGCGCATGGCATATATCAAGGAAATAAAATATACATATGAGGGGGTAACAACTACTATAAGAATGGCTGGGGGCAAAACAAAGGATTTTCCCATAAGGATTGGTCTACATCAGGGATCATCCTTGAGTCCTTATTTATTTAATCTAGTAGTGGATGTTCTAACTAAGCCTATTCAAGAAGAAATCCCTAAGTACATGCTTTTTGTGAACGATATAGTTCTTATGGCAGAGTCAAGAGAAGAGATTAATTTTAAACTTGAGTTATAGAGAAGTACTTTAGAGTCGAAGGGTTTTCGGCTGAGTAGAAGTAAGACTGAATATATGCATTGTAATTTTGATAAGAGGCAAGTTAAAAGTAACTTGAAGGTCAGATTGGGAGATCAAACTATTCCACAAATAGATAAGTTCAAATATTTGGGATCAATTATATAGAAGGATTGTGAAATTTTGGAGGATGTTAATCATAGAATTAAGGCTGGATGGTTTAAATGGAGAAACGCAACTGGGGTTATATGTGATCAGAAAGTACCAGATAAAGTAAAATGAAAGTTTTATCGCACTGCTATAAGACCAGTAACCTATCTAAGGATTTAGTTTTTGATAAAGCACAATGGTGTCGTATGATCCATGTAGCTGACCCCGTTTAATGGGATAAGGCTTGTTGTTGTTGTTGTCCTATTGTTAGATTGGAAAACAGAAGCTGATAGAGGATAAATTAATCCAACAACTAATTGCTTAACTAAGGGAGGTAACTTTATCTTTTTGAAATATGTGTTAATGTCTTATTTTTTTTGAAATTAATCTATTAACAAATCCATTAATTGAGATTAATTGATGATTTCGCCCCTACCTTCTCACTCACCATACCTTTTCCTTCCATTTTCACCAAGCCTAGTCTTCCATTACCCCAACTTCCTATAATTAATCCTTCAACTCTTGCTCTAACTCATTTAGATGATGTTAAAAAGGGAGAGAGAGGAAGTTAGGAGAAGAAGGATAAATCATCCTTGAGCTAATTGACTGAGTTGTTATTTTTGTTTTGTTTCTATTATGTGATTATTTTGTTTCTTGTATAAATGACTAATATGTTATGTTAATTTTGACTTAGTTTGATTGATTTTGATATGTCAATTAATATTTCAATATTTTTATTCGCTTAATTTTGTCATTATAGAAAAGGGGATAGTGTTAGAATCCATATTTAATTTTGTTTTGATAATGTCAAAAGTAACTCAAAATAATCAAAGTTATTTCTGTATTTAAATGATGTCAAAAGTGCAGAGGTTATATCGAGTCAATCGATTAGATGATTGATTAATGATATTTAATCGATTAATGAATATCATTTAATCAATTGGTTGTTTGATTAATTTCAAGATAATATTATGTGCCATAAAAAGAAATCCCATTAATCCATTAATAAGTATCCATTAATCGATTAATTTTTCAATTAATGTCATGAAGTTGCTCTCTGGAATTAAAAAGATAAGTTAATTAATCGATTAGTTAATTGATTGTATGATCCATTAATATAGTCAAAATAGTTTTTCCTTTAGTCAAAACAAAATCCATTAATCGATTAGTTAATCGATTAATTTACATTAATGGATTAATTGTTCAATTAGTATGTTCTAAAATGCTTTATGTATCAATTCTTCCAAAAACATTAATCGACTAAATATTCTATTAATTAACATTTATCAATTGACTATTCAATTAATATGTTTTCAAAATCGTTCTATGTCAATTCCTCCTCTAGAGACATTAATGAACTAAGGATTCGATTAATTTACATTAATAGATTAGTTATTTGATTAACTTCGTGTATTTCAATGATGCTTCTCTATTAACACTGAAACTACTTGTAACTCTCTCTAAGTTATATATGTTTGATTCAAGTATAAAGTATGCTTTTATTTATCATCATTCTTCATTATAAATATTTTGAGAAACCTATCTTATTAATTTAGATTGAATATGGTTGAACAATCTGACCAATGTGATTCTATCTTTTTTGTTCTTCTCATTAATTGAAACATTGATCAAATTAATTATGATTAATCGATTAGTTAATCAATTAATATAATATATTTTCTAGAAAGCCATCTGAACCTTATTAGAACTTAATCTTTATAATATGAGTTGATTATTAGTTGTTTATATACTTAATGAATATTTAAACTTCTAAAAATCTTTTGAGATTGAGTGTGTTCAGAAAAGGCTATAAATTTGAAAGGATGAAAGCTACATCAACAGAAACTTGCTAAATCTGGCAAAGTATTAAATGCTCACATAACCATTAATGGTATAACATCCTAAATTTTCCTTATCTGTATAAGGCTCATAGTGGAAAGATGTTATGAATGAATTGGGATGGCAATTAGAAGATAAGATAATGATTAGATAAGTTTTAAGCCAAAGAAACAAAGAAGGTATAAAGTTTTAAAGTCAAAGGGGCTAAATTGTGATTAATGAAAGTTCCACGGACATAATGGTCATTTTGAAAAAAGAAAGGGACTAAATTGAATACCATAAAAGTTTCATGGTACAAAATGAAAATATACAAAATTTATGGGCTATTAAGTGTAATTATGAAAATTTGAGACTAAAGCGTAATTTTAAAGAATTCAGGGGTAAAATGGTAATTAGGGTAAGTTGAGCCAGAAAATGCCCAAAATTGCTTGGAAATGGTTTTATCCTAAATTTTACAAGTAGATAGAGAATAGAATTTCTCATAATTTTAATTTAAGGTCCCGATAAATTAGTATTAATTTCTAAAGTTTGGAGATTAGTATAATATCTTCTAGACCTCATAATCAGATGATATTTTATAGTAAATTTTTATAATTAAAAAAAGAATTTATAAAACTGATAGATTTTAAAAAGGAGTCTTGTAGAATTAATTATAGAATTTAAGGTGATAAAAATTAATAAGAACTTGGGTCTCAAAAAATTATGAGACTTTGTAAGAAATTCATTTTATATTAGAATGATTTTATAAAAATGTTAAAACTATTAAAAGAGGTGTTTAGAATTTATCTAAAAAATTAGGATAATTTAAGAATAACGGTATATGAAATTAAAGGAAGTGTATTGGGATTTGTGCTAAATCTTTAGTGGGACCTAATTTTATTCCAATATGGTGTTACGTGAGGGCTCAAAATGTAACATAATTTTTAAAAGCCAAATGGAATTTTTAATCTATTTTATGTATTAATAAAAGGAAAGAAAAATGGAAATTTCATGGAAGGTGCAAATGGCATAGGTGGCATTGTGAGGTGTCTTTATGGGCCCCATGCACCGTGCATATGGCCTCAAGGCAAGGCAAAAAGGATTATCCCATGTTCTCAATTATATTAAAATAATATAAGAATTAACCTAGTTGTGATTAAGGTTAATTAATCCAAAAAACAACCAATTAAATTCAAACTTTAACCATTTTAATAATTAGGAAAAGTGGGGTTATTATGGACCTAAAATGCCAAAGTTTTACCTATAAATACCCCTCCCTTTAGTGCAAAACCTTGATGTATGATGGACCCTTGGGGAACCTCTTGTTATTTGAAAATTTGGCCAAAGCAAAGGTCATCCAAGGCACTTAGTGACAAGCAAGTTATGGTATAAGGTAAGCAATTTTTCTAACTTATATATATATATATATATATATTTTGGAAGATTGAAACCTAAGTTTTAAAGGTTGAAAATGGATTTTTCTCTTGACCTACCTTGCAGGCCCAAAATCAAGAATAAGGGAAGAAAATGAAGATTAAGCTAGAATCATGTAATTAGCACTAAGATAAGCTAGTTTGAATGATTGGTTATGGAATTAATTTATAATTTTAGCTTTGCTTATCATGACGGCCTTTCATCCAAGTGATTTTTTGGATAGGAGGATATTAAAATTCATTGTTCTAATGCTTCCATTGAATTCAAATAATAATTTTGTATGCGATTGAATAAGATTGGAACTTTAAAAGTATTGAAATTGGATAATAAAAATTTAAGAACCCTCCCTATTACTGTTCATACACATGGACAGTGATTGAAATTTCATATTTTGATGTGTTCAATGGATTTAAAATGAAAAGTTGTGTGTGATTAAGTAGCGAAACAAGTATTGGAAGTATTCGAATCAAAATAATAATTTGTAGAAATCCTTGAGTATGTTGTTCATTTCTGTACAAAATTAGTGTAGGAGCTGTAATTTTATAATTTTAAGTTCATAAATAGATTCAAAAGGTGAAATTGTATAATGTAAAGTCAAGGTACAAATCAATTTGTAGGACAAGACAATTAGCCACAAACTAAGAGAGTTAGAGGCTAATTGATTAGGTTAAGCTCAATGTCCTTATATATTAGTTAAATTGGATCATGATGAATGGATGAAGATGTGATGTTTAGGCTTTGTTTCATGGGATCAAGAAGGCAGTAACTAAGCATGGAAAGAGGACAAAGAAGAGAGTAAATGAAAGTAAAGCAATAAGGTAGTGAACTATCATAAACTTGTATATGTTGGATATTATGCTTAGTTGTGCTATGGCTTTGTTGAATTGTATTGATATGTGTATATGATTGAAGCTCTATTTATATGATTACTTTGACCAATTATATTTCATATATTACATGGAAGCATGAATATTACATAATGTTGACACAATCACAAGCAAGTGCAAGCATTTATATTGAAGCATACATTGTTTAGTCTCGTTTTCTACTAAGATTTCCTCAAAAATCTCACCCCCTCTATATCCTAATCACAGCAGGAGTTTCACATGAAGAAGAAGATGAAAATGCATGACAAATAGATAGGGATTAGTTGCATGTTTGAAATGTATATGTATGTAAAGATATTTGTTGAAACTTGTCACTATCAATACTAACTCATGAGGAGGCAGTGGCAATTGAGATGTAATTAAAAATAGTAAATGTTGGAATAAATATATGAAATTTTACCAAAATTTAGTGAACATGTCAAGAAGTAAGTGTATGATTTAGTATTCATCATATATATACTCTGTGGGAGAGATCGAGAAAACTTTCATTTATTTTTGTAGACTTAAAATATTGGTTCTCTTAAGTAGGGATTGTTACCTTACGAGAACTAAGTAGGAGTGATTGAGAGAATGACTTGTTGTACTAAGGCACCTGGAGGCCTTTTCAAATATTGGGTTATAGTTGAAAATCTCATAAGGCCTTAGGGGACTAGACGTAGGACAAGAGGATTGGCCGAACTAGGATAAACTAGGATCTATATTATCATTATTCTGTTACACTTTGTTTGTTTTTAAGATTTAGCAATTTACATTAAAAATTTTCAAAATACCCAATTCACCCCCTCTTAGGTATTTCTGCCTAGACTAACACATTTTGACAACATTTCCCCTTGGTTCCCTTGCTTCATGTGCTACAAATTTAGGGGATATTTATAGATTTTTGCTTGGTAAATCATTAGCTTAGTTCAATACACACTATTTGAATCAAGCCCAAGATTGATTCATAAACTTGACTTGCCCCCCAAGACAAATTATGACATCATCCATGACATCATTGAAGGCCATGCATGGCATCTTTTAGGGGTAGAAGAGCTGGATGGATAATTTCAATCCAATCTAGTACTGGTCCGATCAAATTTTCTAAAAACCATACTGTTTTATAACTCTGCTTTTCGTAACATTCTAGAATATGTTTTCTATCATTAAATTCAGTTTATGGATTTTTTTACCATTGACATTTTTTGACTGGGTATAAATTTAATTGTTATCCCTTAGAAAATTACCAAAATGCCCTTGGTTCACATCCTTACATTATATTAACCCTATGGGCATTATTGTCATTTTACACTTCATCAAGATATTTTTTGACCCTGGTCAAGTATTCTTATAACCCTCTTTGACCTTTTGACCTTGGTCAAATGATTAAAATACCCTCCATTCATTCTTTATTCATATTTATAACATAAGGGCATTTTCGTCATATTTTACTTTTTACGATATGTCTGTTACTGATCCCCTATCTTTTCCTACATAATTTTTGTCCATGAATATAATTCTTAATGGATATCTCATCCAGCTACTATTTTTAAATATTTTTTGAACATTCAATTATTTAGAAAATTATATCATTTCAAAATGACCTTAAGTAAAAATCCTGCAGTTTCTATAATTGATCAAGAAAATTTCCTCCATCAGAACCTACTTTCAAATAATGTATTTAAAGACCTGCCCTAATCTTTTCCAAAAATGATATTTAGGTCCTAAACTATTATGTCTTTCTTAAAAATTATATTTATGCCCTTGAATTTTCACAATTACCCTTTAGTTCCTTAACTTTTCATAATTACCCTCATGGCCCATAACTTGCTCTACATTTTTATTAGGCCTTGGAACTATTAGGTTTTTCATTCTAATACCTTACTTATGTCTACATTAACTTTTGACTAAAGGAACCTTATTCTTTACATTTTGGTCCCTTTTTACTTTATTAGGCCCTAAAGGACTTTTCTTCTTTATAATTTAGTCCTTTCTTTCTCTTTTCTCTTTCCGTGCCCAAGAGACTCATATAAAGCCTCTAACTTTACTTACATACATTTACACACACACCCCTAAAACTTTTCATTATTTACATCTAAGTCCCTTTACTTTCACTATTTATAATAGCCCCTGAACATCCCTTGTGTATTTATGGGACTTTTGCTCAAAGGGATCTAGTAGCCTACCTTTTATAAGCTACATTATGGGCTTATGGGATTAAAAATTAGGATATTATATTTCTCCCCTTTTAAAATAAATTTTATCCTCAATTTTAGGGTTAAACCTCTATTTATCCCCTAATAAAGAGTTATTTTAGGAAAATATTCCATATCTTTCATAACTTTCCTTGACTTCTCTTAATTTTTCTGCCATCTTGTAGAACTTTGTACATTTTTTACAAGCTATACTTATATGAAAGTGTTGATACAAATATGAAGCACTGGTAATAATATGTTCTAACCTTGGTACTTTACTATGTTAAACCCTTCTTATATTATATTTCTTGGGTATTTCCTACTTACTTTATGATTTTTACCCTCATTTATAGCTCAATTTCTCATTTTTAGCCTTATTCATAGGCTTGACTTCATAGTCTTGTAGGGATTCAATCATCAATACTCAGGCTACTTTCATGTTATATGGAGTTTTCTCACATGAATGCCTCTTGTTCAAGACTTAATGGCTCTATTATTCTAACTCTCACTTTCCTTTGTTAATTGTAAGAAAATTGAGTTCAACCTAGTAAATGATAAGGTTTTCTAGAAAATAATCATGGGTACTCTCTCTATATTAGTTATCTGACTTGAGAAGTTCATCTTATCCCTTATCATCGTCTTCCTAAAGAGATATTGTACCCTTACACATGTGGCTAAGTAACTTTCCTAAGGCTAGATCTACTGTGACCTTCGGGATCTATTGCTATATACGATAAGCCTCTTTATATTTGTTATCCATACTAGGATATGCTATGATCCTCTAGAATCTAGTGTGATTTCATTGTATAGTATACCAATCTCTGGGAAACTCTGAACCAAAAGATTAAGCTACTTATACAAAGTTGGTAACCAACTAATAATTCTCCAAGATAATTTCTATAGACCAATATCATTTTTCTAGGCATTATCAATTCTCTAAACAAACTAACTATCCTTTTTTATTTAGCTTGGGACTCATCAAAACTTTTCCTAAGCCACCTACCTCTCTATGTCTTTAGGTTTAACTTAGGTGTCATACTATGTCTCAATCAATTTGCCTTAGGAGTTCTCTCACTCCTCTAGCTGCTCTTACTATCTCTATCAATTCTGAATGATACAAAGAGAGGACTTATGCTACTATTCTTTCCTTTTTTTACTTCTTAGTAGTAGCACTAACATTCTCATGAATGCATAACTCTAATATCATAGCTAAAACATTCCTTCCCTTAATATGCATAGCTATAATACTTAGAGCTTGCATAACTCTAACATTTAGAGTTAGCCTAACTCTAGCACTTGGAGCTTTAGCATATTCTTTATATTCATAACATAACATATTGACTATCATTTATTGCAAGGATTGGAAGATCTTATTTGCTATTACATCTGTATTATATCATTCAAACATCTTATCCCTACAAAAGGGGAGCCTTTTTTCTGTTTGCAGAGTTAGCTATAAAGTCATATTTCAGCTTATATAGTTATAGGGAAATGACTTCCTTATTTTATTCTTTCTACTTGCTTTCTACTTTTTTACGCTTAGGGATATTTAACCCTAGTTCTATTCTTAACCAATCATAATTCTATTGAGATAAGTAAACTCTACCTGCCTTGCCTCGGCTGTTATTCTTTATTCTCAGTGGAAGACATGATACTTCTATTAAAGCAATATCAACTCCATCTTAACTAAATCCCCCTTCCTACTTAGATAGGGTATCTTGCTCTATCTAGAATAATATTAATGATAGCTCAGACGACTACCTTTCAATCTTTAGGAAATACTTTATGACCAAAATTTTCGTACAAGGTATCTCTTACTCATGAGTCTCAACCTAACCATAGGATTGAGTATCTCTTACCATCATCAGGAACATACTTATCTATCATCATACTAGTTTCCTATATCTATCTGTCTCATTCTTTATCTTTTATCATCTCTCTATTAATCCCCATAAATCCAATAAGGCAATTTATCCTTAGCTTACTATGTTTAAGATCCTTTTCATCTATTCAAGAATATGAGATAGCTATTTTATTAGGCTACCCTAGCCTTAACAAGACTATATTTATTTCTCTAACTTAGGTTACCACTTTACCCTCCTCCTATTTGGGTACAGGGTATATGCTCAACCCTAGCTACCTTATTTACCTTAGGCATTACTATTTCTTAGGTAGTAGAGTCTCTTAATATGTGGCTACCTTTCCTTTAACTTCTACTAGTATTGTTGAGGTTCGATCAAACATTTGGGAATCACTAAACCCCTTTGTTACAACAAAAATACCAGCTTGTTGTGACTAAAGTCACAACTTTAATGGTTGGTGTCACTTGTTTATTCATCGTGACAATAAGTCACAATATTCTCTGGTAATCCTCTTTTCATTTTGTTATCATGACTAATACCTTTTATTTGTTGTGACTAAACTCCTCTATGTTTATTTGTCACACCTAAGGTGCTTCATAGTCGTGACTAATATACCTCTTCATCATAACTAAGCTTGTCTGTCTTATTTAGTCATGACCAAAAGCTTTGACTTGTTGTGACTTACTTATGTCACATCCTACTTTTTCTCTATCTATATAATACTAATAGTAGAAATATGTTTGGAAAGGATTGTGATGATGAATAAAAAGGAAAAATAGTGATTAGACAAAGGTATAAAGATGAGGGACTAAAATAAAAAAGTTTAAAGGTTCCATGGTAGAAAATAAAAGTAGGTAAAAGTTTTAGGCCATTAAGTGTAATTATGAAAACTTGAGGTCCTAAAGTGTAATTTTTAAAAGTTCAAGGGCAAAATAGTAATTAATGAAAGTTGAGCCGAAAAAGGCCTAAAAATGCCTAGAACCATATTAGTCTCAATTTTTTTCAATAAATAGAGAAAATTATTCTAATCAGTTTGGCCAACATAGAATTTGATGTGAGGTCCCAAAAAATTTAGATTAATTTCTGAAGAAAGAAAAATTAATACAGTATCCTATGGACCTCAGAATCAGATGAAATTTAGTAGTAAATTCATATAATTAATATAAGAATTTATGAAACTAACATAGCTCAAAAAAAAGTTCTATAGTATTTATTATGGAATTTACAGTAGATTAAAAGACCCGATAAATATGTTTTATGGGTATTTCTCAAGAGTTTAGCCCAAGAAGCTAGGGGACCATGTAGAGGGCCCAAAATGGCTCTTTATAGGCCCAGTAATATTTTCAGATAAGTATGTGGGCCAGGACTAATAAAGACCGAGAAAAATATAAAATTACAAAAATGCCATTGTGTTGTGTCATCGAGTTAGAGTCAGAGTAAGACGGAGGGCATTTTGGTCATTTGACTAAGGTTATATAGTCAAGGAAGATTCCCATATTAGTTGAACAAGGCCAGGGAATATTCTGATGAGGTGTGAAAAGACGATAATGCCCTTAAGATGTTAAAATAAATAAAGAAGAACCAATGGATATTTTGGTAAATTGCCAAGGGATTTGTAATTAAGTTTAAGCCCATTCTAACAATGTCAATGGCAAGAAGGATCCAAATATTGGATTTAGGGTTAGAAAGCATATTATGAAATCTTAAAAAAATTAGATTCAGAAAACAGTCTGATTTTGGGGAATCAGACTGAGTCAGTACTAGATTAGACTAAAATTTTTCCAGGAGCTTCTTCCCTTGGAAAATTTGCCACATGTCCTATGAAGTGTCCCTTGATGATGTCATGGATGATGTCGTAATTAGCTTTTTAAAAAAGTTAAATCCAAGATTAAATGTGAGCCATTAGATCAAATAGTACGCAAAGTGATCTGGGCCATTGATTTTCCATGGAATTTAGCTACAAATACCCCCACATTTCAGCCTCAAAACTGTGGAGCATGAACCCTTGGGGAACCTCTTGCAAAATGAAAACTCAAGTCAAGACAAAGAAGATTCAAGGTACCAAAGTTCAAGCAAGCTAGAGATTAAAGGTAAGTAATCTATCCTAGCTTATTTTCCTTTGATTTGGGAGCTTGAACTTAAGGTTTTCATGGAAGAAAGTTAATTTTTCTCTAAGGTGTATATGCTGTCCAAAACCTTAGATGAAAAGAGAAAGAAGAAATTAAAGTTAGAGATATGTGATTAAAGCTTAAGTAAGTTAGTTAAGTGATTGGTTGTTGTATCAAGTTGATATTCTTGACATTGCCATAGTTGAACCATTTCGGTCTACACTGTTCATGATAGAAGGAGATAAAATTTCAATGATCTAATGCTTCCACTAAATTTATATGATGATTTTATGTAGGATTGGATAGGTTTTGAACCTTGGAAGCATTGGAATTCCAAGTTATAGTTTTTGAAGTTATTCTCAGTTACTATTCAGTCACACAAACAGTTATTAGAATTTTATGATTTTGATGCTTCCAATGGTTTTAAAATGAAAAATTATGTGGGATAAAGTAAAGGAACAAGTATGGGAAGTATTGGAATCAAAATGAGAATTTTTGAAATAATTATGTATGTTTTTTAAATCTGTCAAGTAGGCCATAAAGGAGCTAGAATTTTATGATTCTAAGCTCATAAATGGATTCAAAAGGTGGAATTGTGTAAGGTAAAGTCAAGACATCAATTGATTCAAAGGCCAAGTCCATTAGTCAAGAAGAAAGGAAGTTATGTTAGTTAAAGTAAGTTTAATGTTCAAGAGAAAGTTAGATTGTAATGGAGGAATGGTTATGTGATGTAAGGATTTGATTGTGAACTCCAAGGAGGTAGCATCACATTAAGAAGAAGTAAGAAGATAGAGGCAAGGTTAAAGTGAAAGAAATCAAGCAAGTAAGATAATAAACTTATCCTAAACTTGTATGCATTGAATGTTATGCTTGGTTGTGCTATGGCTTTGTTGAATTGTGTTGCATATGTGATTATGATTGAAGCTCTATTCCTATGATTACTTTCGACAATTGTATTTTATATGTAACATGGAAGCATGCACATTACACAATGTTAACACTTTCACAAGCAAGCACAAGTATTTACATTAATGCATGCATTGTTTAGTACCGTTTGCTATTGAGATTTCCCCATAAATCTCACCTCTCCATGTAATCCCAATCCTAGCAGGTTTATGAATGATTAAAAGGATGATGAATCATGAAGAGAAGCTAGGGATTGGATAGTATAAATGTTATGTGAAGAATTGTTATGTGTAATAATGTTATCTGTCATGTTTAAGCCATAATGCTCATGATATAATGAAAAATAGTAAATGATGAGATAAATGTATGAAATTCTACACACATTTAGTTAACGTGTCAATCTTCATTTTGACACTAAGAACAACTTATTTTGATATCCATACAAAGAGAACGTATTTTCCAAAGTAAGGGACCAGAATATGTTTTCAGAATTTTTGACCAAATGAACAGTAATGTTTGATGAATAAACTGTATTAATTGACTAAGCATTTGGTCTAGAGATTATTTTTCCCTTAATTTGTAAGATGTTATCTTTACTTAGCTTTTTGAACCACTTAATTTTGATTTTTCTAGAATTAATTATGATTTTTCAAAGTTCATTGTCGAATCTGGATTACCATATAAACAGTAACTCGAGAAGAGTAAAAAATCCAGATTTAGCTAATAGGCTTCCAAGTTCTTGTAAGTGGTCCTAAATGCTACTGAATAGTCCCTAAGATATACAAAAGTAAGGATGATTCATTTTGGTATCAAAGCAAAAGTTTCTGGCATGATATAAGATAATTCTCAGACCCTAACTATAAATAGTAAGTACTTTGTTATGTTAGGCTATTGGTTGGGATAGTTAGCATTGCTTATTTAAGCAAATGTTATAGGAGTAGATATGAGAATGCATAAAGTTAAGTCAGAGCCTTCAGTTAATAAGGGAGACTCCTAACCAGTTGTGATATATGAAGATGATGTACATCCAGACTATTATCATCCTTCAAATAATGAAGAGAGTTTGGATGAGAGTATAGGGGAGTAGTCAAGGAGGTTTACAATAGAATATCCCATAGATGTTTTTGTAGACTCGAACCTATAATCTAGAGGTTATGTAGAGATTCAGCCTAAAGCTATGTATGTACCAGATGATGCTGAGTCTAGTGACTTTATACAACACGAGTTTATGAGAGTGCCCTATAACCCTGATGTAAGCTCTATTCCTTTGATGAGAGGACAAATTATGACTGAGGAAGCTGAATACTAGTACTGGATTATAGGTTGACCATATATTATTCCTCCTCTACTATAGTTTGAGATAGATTTGCTATGAGTAATATACAACAGTCCCTTAATCTAGAGATCGAGTCAGAGTCTATGATAGTCCCTTCCAATTCTCAAAGTCCAGGAACATGTGATCTCATAGAGAAAGATCAGTGTAATGTTCCTAGTCCTAGTCAATCCCAGCCTTCTATGCTAAAGAAAAATAATGTTGACTATATTAGTCTCAAGAAAGCTGTGGAGAGTGAATTATTCAGCCTAGGTCAAGGGATGGATAGAAGTAGAAATCAAGAGCAGTCAGTTTATCTGCAGTTCCTCAATGCTATTACAGGGATGATAAACTGATATATCATAGAGGGCATTAACCTACATCAAGTTTATACTCTATAAGACTAGCATGAGATGGTAGTAAGTCAAATACTGCCATATACCCCTACATCGCATGTAGAGCTAAATGAGTTATTGGCAAATGATCCACCAACTGATATATAGGGGTGGCATTGCTGTATGCAGAAGTATTTATAGTTTACTATTCCATAGAAAAGAATGTAAAAAGAGAAGAGGGGTAATGTAAATTTATAAATAGTATAAAGTAAAGTAATTACATAAATGTATGATAGTTACGATATATGTAGTAGACATGTATATAATGAATGTACAAATGTTATGGTGATATGAAATACGAGTTTGGAAGTGATAAAACAGAGAGTTAGCCAGTTAATTCCTAAAGAATAGAATAAGAATTTATGACTAGATAATGATAGTCAGTTAGACAAATAATGAGATTAAAGATGAATGCTAGTAACAATTCTATAGACATGTGATTACAGTACTTAGGACATATCCTTTCAGTAGGGATAAGATACATGAATGATGTACCATGAACATGAAATGAGACTCATTTATGAAAAATGATATAGCTCTGGGAGGGAGCAGTGTCTATGTAATAGAAATTAATGTTCTTGCAATAGAGCTAGATTGCTCTTGCAATAGAGTCAGATTGTTCTAGAGATAGAGCCAAGAGAATGGACAATCTAGCTTATGTAGAGTATTGTCCACCAGATGAGATGTAGAGATTATAACATATATGTGCATAATAGAGCCTATGTAGCTCTCTGTAGTAATAGACATAGTAAAGTTATGAAAGATAAGAATGATATGAGAAATTCTTGAGTGATAGCGGAAATTAGTAAAGTCCCAATAGATAATATTGGCTTCTATGATCATTTTTGGGGGAGTTATCTGTTGAGTAAACAACTATGTGGAAGTGGCCAACCTTGTAACTTTGTCCGTTGGTTTAGTTCTTCTAGAGATGAGAATACAGTACAACAGAATTGTAGTAGATTCTGGAGGCTAGAATTTTAGGGTCACAGTTAGATCTTGAAAAGGCTTACGGTTGATCGCAATAGATCCCGAGGGTCACAGTAGATCTAGCCTAGAGAAAGAAAGTAATGAGCCATAAGTACAATATTTCTTTAGAAGGATGAATACCAAGGATAAGGTTAAGGTAGAGAAGCTTCACAAGTTGGTTAACTCATAACAGAAAAAGTACCCATGATGTTAATTTCAGATAGCTTTATTACTATTAAGAACTGAACTAGAATCTTTTTACACGCAACAGGAACTAAGTGATCAGATTTAAAGTTGTTAGTCCTGAGTACCAAGGATTTATTAGAATATCTTATAAGATATGAGAAGCAATCAAGTAAGAATAGAGAAATCCCTAAGATGAGATTATAGAGAATAAGAATGAGAGACAAATAGATCCTCTAGATGAGGATAAAGAGATTAGAGTGCCAAATAAATCTAAGAGAGTTAGTATGAAAATGTTATGAGATAGTAAAGTACTAGGGTTAGAGCTTGTTAGCACCAGTGCTTTATATTTTTATCTGCTCTTTTTAGTTAAACATGCTCAGGCAGAGTAATCCAATGATGAGTGACCCATAGGAAGTGATAAAAAATGGTGTAAATGCGATAAAAGTTTGGCATATATGCACAGAGCTATGTAAAATGATAGAAAGAGTTATGAAAAGTTATAAAGGGTTATTAACGATAAGAGACTATAACCCTTATGCCATGTCCAAATAAAATAGATTTGAAAGGGAATATTTAGAAGAGTTTTCTCGAAAGCTAGCAAAGTTATAAGTTAAAGAGAATGTTTGACTTATGGTATCTCAAAACATGTCATGTTAAGGCAAGGTAACCTATGATATAGCCAGAGTTGGCTAGATATGCCATGATACAACATGAAAAGTACATTATGAGAAATATGTAATGTGATATATAATGAGAAATATGTATTAAAAAGTACAATACGAAGTGGATTTGTAGCTAGCTCTGTAAACAGATAAAGAGTCTCCCTTTTTAAAAGGGATAAGATGTTTAAATATTATGTTACAAATGAAATAGCAAGTGAGAGCTTTCACTCCTTGCATGAAATGCCAGGCATTATGTTATGTTTATAAAACATGTTAAAGCTCCAAATGTTAGAGTAGTGCAAGCTCCATGTTATAGTTGTGCAAGCTCCCAGTATTAGAGTTGTGCAAATTAAGAAAAGGAATGCTTGAGCTCCGATGTTAGAGTTGTGCATTCATGGGCAGGTATGTAGTCTTGCAATATGTTGGCTAGGCATTATGCATGTTAGAGTATGTGCTCCTATTTAGCATTAAAGTAAAGAAAGAAAGAATAATGATGTAAGTCCTCTCTTTGTATTATGATGAGTTATTAAAAATGATAAGAAGAAAAGAAGTACGATGATATGAAAATGACATATAAAGCTTTGCGGATGTAAAGAAAATTCTGCTAGATACTCAGAGAAATAATAAGAGATATATGTTAAAAGTATGATAGTAGTTGACAGAAACTCTAGAATATAGTAGTACTCGAGAAAGTTTGATATGAAAGAAATGAACACTATTCACAAGTCAAGTATGGTGAGAAGTCTATATGCAGATAGATGCACAGCAAATAAGCAAGTAATCTAATGAAGTAGAGTTAAACTCTGATTGAGTTGATTCAAAACAGAAGAATAATCATAGCAAAGATATGAAGAACTGTGGATATGGAAAGTACCCTATTAAGATGTCAAGATAGAAGATAAAAGATAAATACCCCAATCCTTAGTCATAAAGCAGAAAAGGATATCTATCAAAGATTGTTGATTGAGGTGTTAAGTAAATTTTGAAGGCAAAATTTATTTTAAGGGGGTAAAAATATCACATCCTACTTTTTTCCTATTTGTATAATACTGATAGTGGAAAGATGTTTAGAAAGGATTGTGATGATGAATAGAAAGGAAAATAATGATTAGACAAATGTATAAAGATGAGGGACTAAAATAAAAAGTTTAAAGGTTCCATGGTGGGAAATGAAAGTAGGTAAAAGCTTTGGGTCATTAAGTGTATTTATGAAAAGTTGAGGGCCTAAAGTGTAATTTTCAAAAGTTCAAGGGCAAAATGGTAATTAATGAAAGTTAAGCCGAAAAAGGCCCAAAAATGCCCAAAACCAAATTAGTCCCAAATTTTTCCAATAAATAGAGAAAATTATTCTGATAAGTTTGACGCAACATAGAATTTTGATGTGAGGTCCTAAAAAATTTATAATAATTTATGAAAAAAGGAAAATTAATACATTATCCTCTGGACATCATAGTCAGATGAAATTTGGTAGTAAATTCCTATAATTAATATAAGAATTTATGAAACTAATAGTGCTCAAAAAGGAGTTATGTAGAATTTATTATTGAATTTACAGTAAATTAAAATACTCGATAAATATGTTTTAGGGAAATTTCTCAAGAATTTAGCCCAGGAAGCTAGTGGACCATGTAGAGGGCCCAAAATGATGCCTTATAGGTCCTGTAATATTTTCAGAGAAGTATGTGGGTAAGGACTAATAAAGACTGGGAAGAATATAGAATTACAAAAAATGCCACTGAAAGTATGCAAATGTGTTGTCATCGAGTTAGAGTTAGACAGAGGGCATTTTGGTCATTTGACTAAGGTTAGATGGTCAAGGAGGATTTCTAGAATAGTTGACCAAGGTTAGGGAATAATCTGATGAGGTGTAAAAAGACAATAATGCCCTTAAGATTTTAAAGTAAATAAAGAATAACCAAGGGACATTTTGGTAAATTACCAAGGTGTCGTATCCTTAATTTTCTTATCTGATGTATATGTACAGTTTATATGTAATCGACATGAAATTCTTGACCTTGGTAACTAAAGAAAGTTCAAGGACCTAAATGAAAATTAGAAAAGGTTTAAAGCCAAAACTAAAGGCAGAAACAAAAGTTGGGCCAAAAGGCATAATTATCAAAAGTTGAGGGATTTAAATATAATTTATCAAAAGTTCAGGGGCAAAAATGTAATTATGAGAAAGTTGAACCGGAAAAGGCCTAAAATTGCCCAGAAACATTTTATTCTCAAATTTTACTAATAAGTAGAAAAAATTATTATGATCAGTTTAATGCGACATAGATTTTCGATTTGAGGTCTTGATTAATTGATATGAATTCCTGAAGTTAGGAAAGCTTATTATAGTATTTTTTGAACCTCAGAATCATATGAAACCTTATAATAAATTCCTATAATTAATATGAGAATTTATAAAATTGACAGAGTCAGAAAAGGAATCCTGTAGAATTCTTAAGGGAATTCACAATGTAATAAAATACCCGATAAATATCTTCAGGATAGGTTTCTCAGGATTTATGCCAAAAAGTTAATGGACCTATATCAAGTCCAAAAATGGCATCCCAGAGGCCCAATGAGGTGGTTGGACAGTTAAGTGGGCTAGAATCCAGAGCAACCATTGAAAAGTGTGAAATTATGAAAATGCCCTTATGTAGCCAGATTGTACTAGAGAAGGATGGAGGGCATTTTGGTTATTTTGGACAAGTTAAAAATGTCCAAGCTAGTACAGGGATGATTAGTTGTTGCCAGTATATACTCTGATGAAGTATAAAGAGGTGTGAAATGATAATTATGCCCTTAGGGTTAATATAGTGCAAGAAAGTGCAATAAGGGTATTTTGGTCATTTCTGAAGGGATGGTTGACTGATAAATACTCAGTCTAATAGTGTCAATGGTAGGAAAAACCTAGACATTAGTTTTGATGACAGAATACATATTCTAGAATATTACAAAAATTGGGAACATAAAACAGTCTGGTTTTTATGAAACTACTTAGATCGATACCGGACTGAACTAGAATTTTTCCTATCAGTATTTTTACTTTTCTTTAGCCAAACACATCCCTAAATGAGGTCATGCATGGCATCATTAGAAGGCTTCTAGGGCAAGCTTGTTGTAAGGTGAATTATGGACCTTTAGATCGAATAGTAACAAACTAATCTTGGCCTTCCATTTCCACCCAATTTTTTCTATAAATACCCCACCATTTCAGACTTGATGAGGCATCTTAAGCACCTTAGGGAACCTCTACCAAAATTTTCTTTGAAGCAAGAAAGAAGCATAAAACTTAAAGCAACAAGTAAAGTAACTAGTTCATTTGTTCTTGGACTTTAATCTAGCAAGTTGGCTCTTGGTTTAAAGAGGTTTTTGTGACATATTTCCCTTGATGGTGCTGCTGGAAGTGCTGACCATATGTGATAAGAATATGAGTTTTATGTTATGGATAGTTTAGACAAGCTTAAACAAGCTAGAATCAAGTGGTATAGGCTTGAAAATTCAAGTATGCATGTAGTTAGGGTTTTGTGTTCTTGGTTGCTACTGTACAAATCACTATTCATATATTATAATTTCATGATTTTGATGCTTCCAATGGGTTTAAAATGGAAAATTGTGTAGGGATAAAGTAGAGAAACAAGTATTGGAAGCATTGGAATCAAAATGTGAATTTTTGGAAAATAATAGTGGCACTTCAGTTCTGTACTGCAGCCAAGGGTGTGTTTTGATTCTGGAAATTCTAGCACTATGATGTTGACTTGATGGGATACCTAGAATAATATAGTGTATTTGTATTATGAGGCAGTAACTTTATGATGATACTTACGACAACTTAACTAATGATTTTGAACTAAAAATTTGGTATGAAAATAACTAAGATACAGAGATTTAAATGGACACCATGCACGTCTCAATTAGTTGTCTAAGTTGGAGATAAAATCTAGAATTGAGATAAAGTGAGCAACTGGAGGTAGTGACATTTAACCAATAGTAAATGAACGAGTTTTTCTATGAAATTTATGAACTTAAAGAACACATATGGAGTTTTAAATCCATAGGTAACATGTTTCATTTGGACAAGTAACCAAAAAGAAATGAATTTTTGAAATTAAGGCAAAGAAACTGCAACTTCCAGATTTACAAAATGAACATTATTTTTCAATGAATAAATTGATTTCATTAGAACAATGAAAGCTCAGTTTTGCATTTTTCCTTCAAAGTTATATAAAAGAGCTTTTATCGGAAATTGGAACCACCCGATTTTGAATTTTCTACATTTAATTATGAATTCACAAAGTTAGGTATGTGTTCTGGATTACCAAATGAACAGTAACCATGAACAGTACCCCTAAGAGGAAATCTTTTGAAAATATGAAACATCCTCAATTTCATACATCTTAGGGACCACTCAGTAGCATTTGGAACCACTTCTAGGGTCATTGAAGTCAAATCACACTATGGAATTTTACTCCTAGCGAGTACTGTTCATTGTGTAAATTCCAGAGGAGTGACCTGACTTCAAAAAATTATAACTAATTCAAAAAAAATCAAAATGAAGTGGTTCAAATGGCTATGTGAAGCTAACATAATGCTCTTTCAGGAAACAATAACTCGTTGACTATGCCTTGATCAGATCAACATTAATAAACATCTAAAGTTTACTATTCATCCTACATTTTTCCCTGATTCTAGCATTTTGGTCCTAACATTTGCACTATCCAATTCCCAGATTCTCTTCATGCTTCTTCAATCCTTCCTTATCTTAAACCTGTGGGATTAGGATTACATGGAAAGGGATGAGATTTCTGGGAAAATCTCAGTAGCAAACATTACTAAACAATGCATGCATTAATGTAACTACTTGTGCTTGCTTGTGAAAGTGTTATCATTGTGTAACGTGCATGCTTCCATGTAACATATGAAATACAATTGACCAAAGTAATCATAGAAACAGAGCTTCATACATAAACACATGTACAACACATTTTAATAAAGCCATAGCACAACAAGCATAACATTCAATTTATACATGTTTAGGATAAGTTCACTACCTGGCGTGTAGCCTTTCCTTCCAGCTCCTAGCCTTGTCTCTAAGGCCCCTTCTTTTCATCATTCACATCCTATACATAGCATAATAACATCTTTATTATTATCCAGTATAGCTCTACTTACCTCATGCTTAACTAGGGGTAATATCCTTACTCTGGCATTCCCCTAACTTTCTTTCTCTCTTTAGCTACCTTTATTAATAGAGATATTTCTCTATTCTAACCACTAATAAAAATCCTCTCCTTTATTAGAGCAGGGACTAGATAACTTATTACCTCATTCGTAAGCTCTGCCCAGTTCCTAAGCTCCTTGAAATGCTCCTGGCTCCACCAGAACTCCTTCCTTCCTTTCTTTCTCTCTTTCTCTCTTCTTTCTCTTCTTTTTCTTGCCAAATCCGTGAATTAAAAGGAGGGAGGGGAGTGCCTATTTATAGGTGAGTGAAGGTGGAACGAATGGCTCAGATTGAATTGCGATGAATGGCTGAGATCGTTTGCTTCCTCAAGAAGATTTGCCTGCATCATCATGATGACATCACCCTCCTTGATGACTCACCAACATGACATCATGCAAGGACACCTCAGGGGACACCTCACCAGCAGACTCAGCCTCTCCAGAGAATTCTAGAGTCTTTTCCTGGAATGAATGGCCGAGATTGTGCCACGTGTCCTTTTTACTTTTTTCCCTTTTTTTAATCTCATGACATGTGTCCTTGACTTTTCTTCTTTTCCTGTAATCATGCCATGTGATGCCTTATGGGTCCCATGAGGACACCTTTCATGCCACCTCATGGTCTACATTCATATTTGATCACTTTTCCCAGTTCTATCCTTAACCGGGTAACCTTACTTTATGGAAAAGCACTAAAATATTATTTTAGTACCTCTTTAACTCCATAATCCTTGGGCCTACGTTTTTTGGCTTTTGGGTTGCTATGTTGGATTTCTAACCAAGCCCAAGCATTCTGGTGGCTCAGTTCCCAAGAAATACCTCTTACTTCTTCTTTATGCCCACAGGTACCTGAACATTATCTGTATACTTTTGGGACTCCTACATAATAGGGTCTAGTAGCATGCCTTTTTTAGGCTACAAACTGGGCTTCTAGGCTTGAAAATTGGGAAATGACAAAATAAATATTTCTAAAACAAAGGGATATGTAATTGGTCCAAATGACTTCCAATTGAGTATAATTAAGGTTGAAAATAATGATACGACACAAGGGATCTGGAATTAAGTTTAGGCCTAGTCCAAGAATGTCAAGTGTAAGAAGGATCTAGATACTGGATTTAGAGTTAGAAGCATATTATGAAATCTCAAAAAAATTAGATTAAGAAAACAGTCTAGTCTTGGGGAATCGGACTGAGTTAGTACTGGGTTGGACTAAAATTTTTCCAAGAGCTTCTTCCCTTAGAAATTTTGCCACATGTACTATGAAGTGTCCGTTGATGATGTCATGGATGATGTCATAATTAGCTTTTTAGAAAAGTTAAATCCAAGATTAAATGTGAGCCATTAGATCAAATAGTACACAAAGTGATATTGGCCATTGATTTTCCAAAGAATTTGGCTATAAATACCCCCACATTTTAGCCTCAAAACTGTGGAGCATGAACCCTTATGGAACCTCTTGCAAAATGAAAACTCAAGTCAAGACAAAGAAGATTCAAGGTACCAAAGTTTAAGCAAGCTAGAGATTAAAGGTAAGCAATCTATCCTAGCTTATATTCCTTTGATTTGAGAGCTTGAACTTAGGGTTTTTCATGGAAGAAATTTGAGTTTTCTCTAAGGTGTATATGCTGTCCAAAACCTTAGATGAAAGGAGAAAGGAGAAATTAAAGTTAGAGATATGTGATTAAAGCTTAAGTAAGATAGTTAAGTGATTAGTTGTTGAATCAAGGTGATATTCTTGACTTTGCCATGGTTAAACCACTTCAGTCTACACTATTCATGATGGAAGGAGATGAAATTTTAATAATCTAATGCTTCCATTGAATTTATATGATGATTTTGAGTAGGATTGGATAGGGTTTGAACCTTGAAAACATTGGAATTCCAAGTTGTAGTTTTTAAAGTTCTTCTCAGTTACTGTTCACTCGCATGAACAGTGATTGGAATTTCATGATTTTGATGCTTCCAATGGTTTTAAAATGAAAATTTGTGTGGGATAAAGTAGAGTAACAAGTATGGGAAGTATTGAAATCAAAATGAGAATTTTTGGAAGAATTATGTATGTTTTCAAATCTGTCCAGGAGGCCATGAAGGAGGTGGAATTTTATGATTCTAAACTCATAAATGGATTTAAAAGGTGGAATTACATAGGGTAAAGTCAAGACATCAATTGATTCAAAGGCCAAGTCCATTGGTCAAGATCAAAGGAAGTTATGTTAGTTAGAGTAAGTTTAATGTCCAAGGAAGTTAGATTGTAATGGATGAATGATTATGTGATGTTAGGATTTGATTATGGAGTCCAAATAGGCAGCCACACATCAAGAAGAAGTGAGAAGAGAGAGGCAAGAAAAAGTGAAAGAAAGTCAAGTATATGAGTTAGTAAACTTATCCTAAACTAGTATGCATTGAATGTTATGCTTAGTTGTGCTATGGCTTTGTTCAATTGTATTGCATATGTGCTTATTGTAACATCCTCATTTTATTACGTCTTAGGGACCAAACAGTAGCATCTAGAACCACTTCCAAGGCTGTTGAAGTCAAATTACTCAATTTGGAATTTTACTCTTGGCGAGTTCTGTTCACTGTGCGAATTCCAAAGGAGTGACCTGACTTCAAAAAATCATAACTAATTCTATAAAAATCAAAATGGAGTGGTTCAACTTGATACACGAAGATAACATAATTATATTTAAGGTAAAAATGACTTGTTGACCATGCCTTTACCAGGTCAACTTTGGTCAACGTTATGAAATCACTGTTCCTCCAGCGTCCTGTCTCTGATTCTAGCATTCTGGTCCCAACTTTGATAAATCATATCTTTATGTGTAGACATACAAATGAGATGTTATATATATCAAATCGAATGTCACTGGAAAAATATTATACATTTATTCAATCATTTACTAGTTATAATTACAGCTCAAATGTCACTGCCTCCATCACGAGTTACTGTTCATAGTGACAATTTCCAGCAATTATACATACATGAATCACATATCAATAATGCTAAGAAATTAACATCTCTTCATCCATATTTATCTTATCCATCTTGAGAAGACCTGCTGTAATTAGATTGATATGGAAGGGGTGAGATTTCTAGGGAAATCTCAGTAGCAAACAACACTAAACAATGCATGCATTAATGTGAATACTTGTGCTTACTTGTGAAAGTGTTAATATTGCATAATGTGCATGCTTCCATATTACATATGAAATACAATTGGCCAAAGTAATCATAGGAATAGAGCTTCATACATAAGCACATATTCAACATAATTCAACAAAGCCATATCACATCAAGCATAACATTCAATGCATACAAGTTTAGGATTAGTTTACTACCTGGCATATAGCCTTCCTCTAGCTTTTAGCTCTAAGATTCCTTCTTTTCATAGGTCAGAGCCTATACATAATATAATAAGTTCTTCATTATTATTCTATCAGCATAGCTCTACTTAACTCATGCTTAACTAGGGGTGATATCATTATTCCGGTATTCCCCTGGCTTTCTCTCTACCTTTAGCTACCTTTATTAATAGAGATATTTCTCTATTCTAACCACTAAAAGCAATCCTATACTTTATTATAGTAGGGACTAGATAACTCACTTACCTTATTCCTAAGCTTTGCCTAGTCCCTCGGTTCCTTAGACTACTCCTGGCTCCACTAGAACTCCTTCCTTTTTTCTCTTCCTTTCTTCCTTTCTCTCTTTCTCTCTTCTTTCTCTTCTTTTTCTTGCAAATCCGTGGTGTGCCTTGAAATGGGAGGGGAATGTCCTATTTATAGGTGAGAGGAGGTGGAATGAATGGTCCAGATTGATTTACGATGAATGGCTCAGATTGCTTGCTTCCTTCCTCAAGAAGCTTTACCTGCATCATCATGCTGACATCACCCTCCTTAATGACTCACCACTCATGACATCATCTAGGACACCTCAGGGGTATATGTGGCACAATGGTGGGGCACTTGGGATACCTCACTAGCTAACTCAGCCTTTCCAGAGAGTTCCAGAGTCTTTTCTCTAATAGACAGCCGAAATCGTGCCACTTGTCCTCTTGCTTTTTCTTTTTTCTCTAATCATGCCGTGTGTCCTTTTCTTTTCTTCTTTTATTGTAATCATACCATGTGGCATATTGTGGGCCCCATTTATGTCCGCTCATGATTCTAGATCACTTTACCCAATTCTATCTTGGACCGGGCCACTTTACTTTATTGAAAAAGCACTAAAATAATATTTTAATGCCTCTTGGGCTCACATTACTCTTGGGCTACGTTTTTGGGCCTTGGATTGTCATCTTGGGTTTCTAACCAAGCCCAAATACTCTGGTGGCTCAGTTCCCAAGAAACATCCTTAGTAAATTACCAAAATGCCCTTAATACCTCTTTAGTACTTCTAGGGGCACTATTATCTTTCCATACCTTACCAGAGTACCTCTTGACCCTGGTCAACTATCCAGATACCCTTTCTTGATTGTCTAACCTTAGTCAAATGATCATAATGCCCTTCGTCTGACTCTAACTTAATGACACAACACAATGGCATACCTTCAGTGGTATTTTCGTAATTCTTCATTTTTCTCGGTCTTTATTGGGCCTATAAGGTGCCATTATGGACCCTCTGTATGATCCACTATCTTCATAGGCTCAATTCCCGAGAAATTCCCCTGACACCTATTTATCGGGTCTTTTAATCCACTATAAATTCTGTAATAAATTCTATAAAACTCCTTTTTGGGCTCTGTCAGTTTTAGAAATTCTTATATTAATTATAGGAATTTACTACCACATTTCATCTGATTCTGAGGTCTAGAGAATACTGTATTAATTTTCCTTCTCTTCAGAAATTAATATAAATCTTTTGGGACCTCATATCAAAACTCTGTGTTGTATCAAACTGATCAGCATCATTTTCTCTATTTATTGAGACCTCTGCTCAATAGGGTCTCGTAGCATCCCTTTTTCAGGCTATATACTAGGCTTCAAGGCCTAAAAATTGGGATATGACACTTATGATTGAAGCTCTATTTCTGTGATTACTTTAGCCAATTATATTTCATATGTAACATGGAAGTATGCACATTACACAATGTTAACACTTTCACAAGCAAATACAAGTATTTACATTAATGCACGCATTGTTTAGTACCATTTGCTATTGAGATTTCCCCATAAATATCACCCCTCCATGTAATCCCAATCCTAGTAGGTTTATTAATGATGAAAGAGGATGATAAAGCATGAAGAGAAGCTAGGGATGGGATAGTATAAATGATATGTGAAGAATTGTTATGTGTAATGATGTTATATGTCATGTTTAAGCCACAATGCTCAAGATGTAATGAAAAATAGTAAATGATGAGATAAATTTATAAAATTTTATAGACATTTAGTTAACATGTCAAGCTTCATTTTGACACCAAGAACACCTTATTTTGATATCTATACAAAGAGAACGAATTGTCTAAAGTAAGGGACTAGAATATGATTTTAGAATTTTTGATCAAATGAATAGTACTTTTTGACGAATAAACTGATTAATTGACTAAGCATTTGGTATGGAGATTATTTAAAGATGTTATCTTCACGTAGATTTTTGAACCACTTCATTTTGATTTTTCTAGAATTAATTATGATTTTTCAAAGTTCATCACCGAATCTAGAATACCATATGAACAGTAACTTGAGAAGAGTAAAAATTTCAGATTTAGCTAATGGACTTCCAAGGCCTTATAAGTGGTTCTAAATGCTACTTAATGGTCCCTAAGATGTATGTAAGTAAGGATGTTTCAACTGACTCCCCTTAGAGTAATCACTTCCAATTCATAACCTTAGTTAAAGTATGAATAAGTAACCCATCACTAACTTTGACTTTAATTTCAACCTCAATTGACCCCTAACCAATCTGCTGTATACTCTGTATCCTAATCAGAGCATTCCAATCTTATACTAGAACCTCTATCCTATGCAAAAAAACTTTTTTGTACCAATGCCATAACCTTTTGCCCTGTGCCAAAACCCTTTACTATAATACTAAAATAAAATATCCTATTTTTACCCCTTAAAGTATACATTTGGAAGTGTATTTAATAATCGAAAGCACTACTTTTGTCCAAAATTTAAAATTTTCAATTCAGTCCTCAGTTACTATTCATTATGAAAAATATTTTATCCTTACTCTTAACCTTATACATGCACATTTGGAAGCTATTTGAACCACTTTAATACCCATTTAAGTTATAATATGATTTTTTAAAGATATCATGTTATATCTTTATGTGCTTTTTAGTTGTGACCAAACCTTTCTCTCGTCTGACTAAATATCTTTGTATTCATTAGTTACAACCAAATTTGTGTTCCGTCACGGCCAAATACCTCTATGTTAGTTGGTTGCAACAAAAAACTTAGTTTATCGTGACCAAACACTTTAGTTACTGTTCCTTTAGTAAAATTCCATAACATATACCGGAATTTGAAAATTCATAACTAATTCTAGAATATCGTGTGAAGATGGTTGAAAGCTCTAATTACTCATGTTTAATTTCTCTTTAAGGAAAAAAATATCAAATTGGACATTTACTTGCCTATTCAATAGTTAAATAATTTATTTTTACTATTCATGTGGTCATTTTTTAAATTTAGATTTTGACCCTTAAATTTGGAAACTCATGTCTCTTGATACACACATCTAAATAAGGCATGTTATGTATGAATTTAAATCTTAGGATATGTACCACATACTCATAAAATATCATGACTTAATTAATCTATTTACTAGGTCAAATTGGAGTTAAAATAAGATTGCTCCAGGGCCTATATTTTTACCATCCAACTTTTTTTAAGTCCCATAAATTATTCCAACATTCATAAACCATCAACTTGATTTCCCATACATTCACATACCTCATGTAAATGTAACATAATTGTTTCATACATTTCTATCACATAAATAGGCACTTTACATAGATTTACATACATGGGAAATTTATATAACATGTGCTAGAACATTAGTTTTTCTATTTTCCTTCTTCCATTCTTTGGATCCCTTATCAGGAATAAATCTTCCATCATAATTGACCGATTATGTTTGGTTATGGAAGGGTGCAATTATAGGTAATATCAGTAGCAAACATTACTACTTACATATGCAAGATGGTTGCTAATACATGACATGTCATTTTACTCAAACTTTCTTTAATTAATGACATGACATCATGCTTCATGCTTTATGCTTTGTATAAAAATGCATGGCCATGGAAAGCATGTTATATATAGAATGTTCAATATCATTTATCATGTCACAACATCATTCAATCATAATATATATGTCAAAACATAAGAATACCACATTATTCATATAAAGATGCAAGTATACTACCTTGAACTTAGGCTTTCTTCCTTGTCCTTGGACTATGCTCCATAGGTTCCCCAACCATGTAACTTTTAGTCAACCATTTCAAAACATCCTCTTTGATGTCTTAAGGACCTAAACATATTCACATAATTCATCAGGACCGTGAACTCAAGTAATGTTCAAGACTATCCTTCTTAAGCTCATAACTCTTTACTTTAACTTTAAGGATTTCTATCCATCTTTCTAAAAATTATTCCTATAGGTCAATCCCATACAATTTTTCATGAGAAATCTAAATATGAGCTTATATTTCTAAAAATCAAACTCCTTCTATATGAAATAGACAAAAACTGATATAATACACTTATCCCCACTCAATTTTTAGTTTTGATTCCAATTCTTGTTTCTCCACTTATCCCCACTCAATTTTCCATTTTAAACTTATTATAAGCATCAAAATCATCAAATTCTAGATCCTATCAAGACCTATGTACAATGGCAGAACATACATCAAAATGAAATTCTAAGATTACATGGTTTCTACAAGCTTATACAACCCAATTCTAGCTTGTTCTATTACATCAATTTCTCCTTCCTCTAATTTTGTACAGGTTTCGATCAGCCATGGAAGAGGAGAAACTCTATTGTTCTCTAGGTATTTAACTCAACATAATTCCTCCTAGAACTCAAGATTAAAAGCTTGATCTAACTACTTACTTTGTTCTCTTGATTCCTAACTTCCTTGGTCACTTGGTTTTCCTCTTCTTCTTGCGCCTAGGTACATTTTGGAAGCATTTCCCCTTAGTTACCTTGCTTCATTTGCCATAGATTTTGGGGTATTTATAAAGTTTTGCTTGGTAAATCAATTGCATAGATCAATCCTTGAACTATTTGAATCAAGGGGAAGATTGATTCTTCAACTTTACTTGCCCACCATGCCAAATTATGACATCATTTAAGGCCATGAGTGGAATCATTTAGGGGTGGAAAGCTGGTTGGATAATTCCAGGCTGCTAGGCCAGGTGCAAAAAATGAAGTCAAAAGCCCGGGGGGATATATTCTGAAGGGAATAGTCCAACTAAGGTAGCCCAGAAAGGTTGAATAGTAGGCTGAAGCTCAAGGCTTTATAGTTAAGAAAGCAAGAGAGCCGCTTGCTTTATAACTCTAATTTTTATAACACTCCATAATATGTTTTTGTCATTAAATCCAGTGTCTATATTTTTTTACCATTGAAATTTTTGAACTGGGTATAAATTTAATTATTATCCCTTGGAAAATAAACAAAATACCCTTAGTTTGCATCCTTGCATTATATTAAACCTAGGGACATTAATTTCATTTTATACTTTATCAAAATATTTTTTGATCATAGTCAAGTATTCCTATAACCCTCTTGGACCTTTTGAACTTGGTCAAATGACTAAATTACACCATTAATTCTTTATTCATATTTATAATATAGGGGTTGTAACATTCCAAATTTCCCTATCTATATAAGACTGATAGAGGAAAGAGGTTATGAAGGGATTGAGATGGTAATCAGAAGAAAAGATAATGATTAAGATAAATTTTAAGCCAAAAAAAGAGAGAAGGTATAAGAGTATAAGTTGTAAAGAAACATGGGCTAAATTGCAATTTAGTAAAAGTTTAGGGACTAAAATATAATATTGAAAGTTTCAATTACATAATAGTCATATTGGAAAAGAAAGGGACTAAAGTGAAAACTCTCAAAGCTCTATGGTGCAAAATGGAAGTATACATAACCTTTAGTCCATTAAGTGTAATTATGAAAAGTTGAGGGCCTAAAATGCAATTGCCAAGAGTTTAAGGGTAAAATGGTAATTATGAGAGAGTTGAGTCAGAAAATGCCCAAAACTACCCATAAACATTTTAGTCCTAAACGTTACCATGAAATGGAGAAAGTTATTATGATCAATTTAATGAAACATGAAATTTTCATTTGAAGTCCCCGATAAATTGATATTAATTTTTAAAGTATATAAATTATTATAGTATCCTCTAGACCTCAAAATCATATAAACTTTGACAGTAAATTCTTATAATTAATATAATAATTTATAAAATTGATAGAAGTAAAAAAGGAGTCATGTAGAATTAATTATGAAATTTACTATAAAATTAGACACTAATAAAATATTAAAGGAAATGTAGAGAATTTTTATAAGGACTTATGGGTCTTAAAATCAAAGTAATTTAAAGATATCAATATAGGAAATTCCTTGGGATTTATGCCAATTAGCCAATTAAACCCAATTTATGCTCAATATGGCGTACAACAATAAGGCTCAATGTTCCAAGAAAGTGTCTTGCAGCAGAATTTGGTTTTTAGATATTTTAGGAATTTTTAAATAGGAAAAATAAGAAAAACTTAAGAGAATGCAAGGTGCCATGTGAGGTGTCCTTGTAGGACCTACACATCCACCACATAGCACCTAGAGCATGAAAGAATTACTATTCCATGTGATAAATTATATTAAAATAATGTAAGAATTAAGTTAGTGAAGATTAAGTTTAATTAATCAAGAAAGTAACCAATAGGAAGCAATATTAGGTATTTGTAATAAGTAGGAACTTGAGGGGCATAATGGTCTATCTAACCTTCAAATTTCATTATAAATATCCCTCCATTCTCTTCAATTTCGTGCTGCCATGAACCCTTGGGTAAACCATGCCAAAAGAAAGAGAGAGCTCAAAATAAGATCAAGGAGAAGTCACCCAAGAAAGTACCTAAGGTAAGCAATCCTTCCTAATTTGGTTACAAGTATTTTGGAACAGTAAAACTTAAGTTTTAGTGGTTGGAAATTCCATTAAACCTAGGGTATGCATTATGTCCAAAATTTTAAGTTGAAGAAGGAAGAAGGAAGAAGGAAATAAAGCTATAACTATGTGATTAATGTTTAGATAATTTAATTTAGATTATTGGTTATTGAATCAAGTCGATATTCTTGACTTTATCATGGATGAGGCATTTTGTTCAAGGCTGTTTTGGATAGAAAGAAATGGAATTTCAATGATCTAATGCTTCTATTGAATTTATATGATTATTTTGTGTAGGATTGGATAGATTTGGAACCTTGAAAGTATTGAAATTGAAAGTTGTAATTTTTAAGTTTTCTCTATACTGTGCACATGCATGAACAATGATAGGAATTTAATGATTTTGATGCTTCCAATATTTTTAAAATGAAAAATTATGTGGGATAAAGTAGAGAAATAAGTATTGGAAGCATTTGAATCATAAATAGATTCAAAAGGCCAAATTGTGTAGGAAAAAGTCAAGACTTCAATTGATTCAAAGAACAAGCTAATTAACAAAGATTACAGAAAGTTACTTTAGTAGATAAAGTTCAATATTCAAGGAAGCTGAATTGTAATGAGTTAATGGTAATACAATATTAGGATTTGGTTTGTGTTCTCAAAGGGGGCAATCACACATCAAGAAGTATGAAGCAAGAGGTAAAGGAAAAGATAAGGAAAGCAAGGAGTATGAGGTAGTGAACTTACCTATGTATATGCTTATGTTGATTGGATGATTTATGTGATGTTTATTTACTTTGATTGTGTTAAGCATGTATGATTAAGTGATGCTCTGTTTCTTTTTATGCTATAGTCATATGTTGTAATTAAGAGACATGGCAGCATGTAAGTTATCATTATGCAAACATGATCATTAAGTGCACATATAGTAACATCAAGCATGTAATTGCATACATTGTATGATTTATGTTTGCTATTAAGATTTCCCCTGTAATCTCACCCCTTCCATGTCATCACCACAACAGGTATTTCACATAAGGAGGAAGATGAAGAGGCATGAAGAAGAGATAGGAATTATTTGTATAATGCATGTGTATATGTAGCAAAAGGCAGTTCATGAAATTTGTCATTGTGAACAGTAACTCATGAAGATGTAGTCATATATGAGTGTAATAAAAAATAGTAAATGTTAGAATGAATGGATAAAATTTTACCAATGTCTATTTAACACGTCAAGCTTCATTTTGATATCAAAAATACCTTATTCTTACTTCTATACAGAGAGAACAAAATTTTCAAAGTGTGGGACCAGAGACTATTTTCTAGAAATTTGACCAACATCTATTTAACACATCAAGCTTCTAGAAATTTGATGTCAGAGTTGACTTAGTTAACTGTCAATTGGTTTGAGGAAGTGTTCTTTCGTTAAAGTTCATTATGTTATGTTTGTGTAACTTTTTGAACCACTTCATTTTGATTTTTGTAAAATTAATTATGATTTTTTAAATTTCGTCACTTAATCTAGAATTACCATAAGAATAATATTAAAAAATATTACAAATTTTAGATTTTGCAATTGAGTTTCAATGGATATTTAAATAGTTCTAAATTCTACTGAATGGTCTCTAAGACATACAAAAGTAAGGCGTTATAGGAACATTTTCGTTATTTTGCATTTTTCAGGATATATTTTGGTATTGATCCCCTATCTTTTCCTGCATATTTTTTGTCCATAAATATATTATTTTTATTGGTTATCTAATCCAATTAATATTTTTAAATATTTTTTGAATATTCAATTATTCAAAAGAACTATATCAATTCATCAATACCTTACTTAATCAGGAAAATTAACTCTATTATAACCTATTAGATTCTATATGTGTTGATGATGTCAAAAGAGAATACATAATTAAGTTGATTTATGATGTGAAAAGTGTGTTTGTGTAATGAAACTGAGTTTTTAATCAAATGAAGTTAAAAAGAAAATATTTAGTTAATTAATTATTCATATTTACTCGATTAGTTAATCAATTAATATCATTAATTGATTGGTTATTAGATTAAGGTAAAGGTAGCATTATGTTTTATAAAGGAAAATAAGTAATGATTAATGAGTGACCATTAATCGATTAAGTGTTCGATTAATGATAAGAGCTTGGAATTGAGTGGATAAGCCAATTAATCAATTGGTAAATTGATTACTTATAATTAATCTATTAGTTAATCGATTAATCTATTGAAAACTGATTTGTTTCCTTAACAAAGATATTAATATTAATCAATTAGTTAATCGATTACTTTACATTGACAGATTAATTGTTCAATTAATCCGTATTGAAATATTTTCTCATTCAATTCCTCCAAACATATTAATCGACTAGGCATTCGATTAATTTTAAAAACTTTATAAATTTCAAATATCTTTCTGTTTAAGCTAAAAAGTGACTTCATATCTTTAGAAATTTCATATAATTGATTTTGTTATATCCCCAATTTTCTTATCTTTAGGGAAAGAAAAGGGATTAAAGTATAAATAATAGAAAGTTCAAGGACCTAGATGGAATTTATAAAAGTTTTATGGCCACAATAGAAAGTAGAGAAAAAAGTTAGGCCATTAAGTGTAATTTCAAAAAGTTTAGGGACCTAAATGTAATTAAGCAAAAGTTCAAGGGGCAAAATCATAATTATGAGGAAGTTGTGCTAGAAAAGACCCAGAACTTCCCAGAAATGATGTAGTCCCAAATTTTATCAGTAAATATAGAATGGAAATTGGGCCAGGCATATTTTTCAGAATTTTGATCTTGGGGCCCAAATAATTGATATTAATTTTTAAAGTTTGGAGATTATTAGAGCTCCTTTCGGATCTCCAAACTAGATAAAATTTGGTAGTAAATTCCCATAATTAATATAGAAATTTATTAAACTGACAACGCTCAAAAAGAAGTTCCATAGAGTTTTTAAAGGAATTTACAGTAAAATTATATGCCCGATAAATTCTTTCAGGTGAGGTTTTGGGAATTGAGCCATAAATATATTGGACCCATATAGAGGCCCAAAATGGCATCCAAAAAGCCCAATAAGATATTTAAACAATCAAATAAGCCAGTGTCCAGAGGAACCCAGAAAAAGTACGAAATTATAAAAATGCCCCTGTGTTGTAATAATGAACTAGAAATGGATGGAGGGCATTTTGGTCATTTATCAAGGGATGGTTGGTAGATAAATACTCAGTCTAACAATGTCAATGGTAGAAAAAACCTAAACACTGGTTTTCATGATAGAATACATATTCTGGAATATTATAAAAGTTAGGAATATAAATAGTCTGGTTTTTTTGTGAAACTGTGTAGATTGGTATCGGACTAGACTGTAACCAGTATTTCCCCATTATTTGCACCAAACACAACCCTTTTTGATGTCATTAATGAGGCTTCTAGGGCAAGTTTGATGGAAGATGGATTATGGACTTTTAGATCAAATAGTAACCAAACTAATCTTGGCTTTCCATTTTTATCCATTTTTGTCTATAAATACCCATTAATTCCATACCTGTTCAGCAGCTTAGAAGCGTTGGGGAACCTCTTCCAAAATTTACTTTGAAGCAAGAAAGAAGCATACACCTTGGAGCAACAAGAAAGGTAACTAGTTCCTTTGATCTTGGACTTTGTTCTAGCAATTTTGCTCTTAGTTTTAAGAGGTTTCTTGGCACTTTCCCTTTGATGTTGCTACTAGTTATTCTGTTCATATGTGGTGGGAATATGAATTTTATGTTATGGATAGTTTAGACAAGCTTAAACAAGCTAGAATCAAATGGTATTAGCTTGAAAATTCAAGTATACATGCAGTTAGGGTTTTATGTTCTTGGCTACCACTATACGAATCACTATTCATATTTTAGAATTTCATGATTTTGATGCTTCTAATGGGTTTAAAATGGAAAATTGCAAGGGGATAAAGTAGTGGAAGCATTAAAATCAAAATGAGAATTTTTGGAAAACAATGGGAGACATTTTGGTTCTATACAGTAGCCAAGGATGTGGTCTGATTTTGGAAAATCTGATTTTATATTTAGACTCTACATGAAAAATTATATGGAAATAAACCATGAGAGTTTATTTTATAAAGATGGAAGCATAAGTCATAAAGTAGACAAAGAATGGAATCTAGTTAGAACCTAGTCTTAGAATTGTTTTGAAGTTGAGTTGTAACTTGATGTTACTTTGTAATTGCTAGGTTTTAACATTTGTGAGGAAAGAAGGCCATCTCAAGAAGAGTTTTTCAAGGATAACTTAAGAGGTAGCAAGAATACCTAACTATAATGTTATTTTTGTTTGATTGAATGCTTTATTATTATTTGTGATGTTTGGTTGAGCTTAAGATTATACTATGATGATGATGATGAAGTTTGAATGATTGCAACTTGCAACTAATGTCATGACAATATGAATGTTAGAGTTTTCTTATATATGAACATGAAGTAGGTCCCATCTCATGATAACATGTTAGGCATTTAATCAATCATGCATGATATTATAGTTTGTATGACTTGCTATTGGCATTTCCATGAAATCTCATTCTTTCCATATGCATAACCATGTTATAGGTGTTGGAACCTCTCAATGAAAAGGTTAAATGTGGATGTTTGAATTTGTATAATAAGTTATTCTTACTACTTGGCACTATGAGATGACTTGATGGGATACCTAGCATATTGTAGTGTTTTTGTATTATGAGGCAGTAAACTTATGACAATAATTATGATGCCTTAGCAAACGATTTTGGATGTCAAATTTGGTATAACAATAGCTAAGATATAGAGATTTAAATAGACATAAAAAATGTCTCAATTGGTTAAGTTTTCGATTTAATATGATATTTCAAATTTGGAGATAGAATCTGGAATTGAGATAAAGTGAACGACTAGAGGTAGTGATGTTCAATCGCTAATTTCATATAGTAAACGAATGAATTTCTCTACAAAATTTTATGGACATAAAGAAAACATCTGGATATTTAAATCAATAAGTAACATGTTTAATTTGGACAAGTAACCAAAGAGAAATGAATTTTTGAATTTAAGGCAAAGAAGCTGGAACTTCCAGATTTACTAAATGAACAGTATTTTTCAACAAATAAATTGATTTTATTGGGACAATGAAAGCTCAATTTTATATTTTTTATTCAAATTTAAATGAAATGGATTCCATTAGAAATTGGAACCACTACATTTCAAGTTTTCTATATTTAATTATGAATTTTTAAAGTTAGAGATGTATTCTGGATTACCAAATAAACAGTACCTATGAATAGTACATGAGAAACATTTTCTTGAGAATTCAAATTTTTGAAGCAAAGAGATATGTGATTGGTTCAAAATACTTCCAATTGAGTATAACTGAGGTTGAAAATAAGGATACAATAGATTTAAGTGACAATATGCTTATGTTTCTCATTAATCTTCATAATAAACCTTTTGAGAAACTTGTCTTTATAAAAGTACATCATATATATTTGAATAATCCAATCAGTATGATGTTTTATTTTATGTTTCACTCATTAATTCTAATTAATCAATTGGATAATCAATTAATAATATTTGAAAACAACCAACATCTTATTTGATCTTGATTTGTTTATAACTGAATTGATTCTCTATACTTGATCATTGATTGGGCTATCAAATATTATTTTATATTATTGAGCATGTATTATTATACTATCGTTCTTATTGTGATTGATTCTATTCGAGCTTAAATTCATTTGATCAAATTCATACTTTACATATTTATCTACTAACAATCGAATCAAATGAAGTGGTTACAAGATTAAGATAGAAGTTTTGATTAAGTTGAGTTCAAAGATAAAAATGAGAATAGACCAAGATCAAAGCCGACAGACTTTCAATCACAAAAAGGCACTTTGTATTAGAAGCCTTAACGACTACAACGGCTAGTTTAATGGTCATATTTCCAATGGAAGAAAAGGTCAACGGGAAATTATGATCAACGATCATAAGATCAACTATAAATAGAAGAGCATTCAAAGTTTAGAGGTTGGGAACGAAGATGAGATATCAATGAGAATAATACAAGCAAATTCCATTAGTCATTCAAATCTACGTTCATTATGTATTATTTCATTGAGAGACAAAATATCATGAGCTACTATGTTTATTATTTACTCAATCAGAGAGAGTTTGAAATCCTTTGCTCTTTAACTATCTGAGAGAAAACTTTGGAATCAGGGGATTCAAGTTTGTGTTTTGCTAGTATCTGTTTAATGGGGAGTAGTGCCACTAGAGTGTGGTGTAACCTTAGATTTGAGGTGGTTCTTAATTAACAATGAAAATTGAGATTATAAAGGCTACCAAGAGCCTGTTATAATGTTGGTAAATAGTAGATTGAAAATTCTCAGTGGGGAGCTAAAGACTGGACGTAGGTCAAGAAAAGACCAAACCAGGACAAATCTCGTGTGCAATTTATTTCTTTTTAAACTCTTTGACTTCCAGTAACTCATTTTCAATTTCAAATCAAAGTATCTCAAATTGATTTGTTTCACTTATCAGATCTTCAAAAAGTTTTGAAAACATTTTTAAAAGTCTTCACACACCCAATTCACCCTTTATTGGGTGATCCAGTCTATCTACCTAGATATAATATTTGGTATCATAGTAGATCACTTGTTTAAAGGATATAAGAATCTCAAGTGAAAAGATACGGTTGGATTAGTTGGTGAAATGCTTTCTAAAGGTTTTGAATTTAATTTTTTGCCAACTTTAGAAAATTATGAGTTTTTGCATTGGAAAGATTGGATGACCTTATTTTTTAAAACCCTTGATTTTGATATGAGGAAAATCATTCCAAATGAATTTGTTTTTAAATGAATAAAGGATTGGAATGAAAATGAAAAAAAATATTTTCCTTCAATCTTACAACAATGAAAATATTGTATAATGCTATGTCTAAAATGTTGGAAATCGTGCCCTAGGGGCCATTCATTGTCTTATGAACATTATTGATTTATGAATTTATTAATTGAGTTATCATATTATTTGCATGTTTACTATGATGACCATCCTTGGATAATTCATGATATTATCCTAAATGTCCCTGGTCGATCATCTATGTGGGAGCACAGATGAAATAAGACCAGTATGACTTTGAAGATGTATAGAGATATAAATCAAAGTCATAAGCACATGTAAGAGTACAGGGTGTTGGACCGACCCGCTATGAGAGAACTGCATGGGTAACGTCATAAGCTTCTCTCATATACAAACCATGTCAATATGCCCTTTGACCTGAGATCATCATGGATTCCTACATGACAAAACGCTCAGCTTTGACCTAGTCAAAAGTCACTTTTGACCGAGTGATCATAAAGACTATGTTTGGGCTTAGTGGTTTTTCATGCGGAGGAATGTGAATGGTCAAGATGGAATTTGTCCCTCACATTCGTGGAGAGATATTACTGGGCCCCTCGATGAGTGAGTCTGAGAAATGTATGGCCATACTGTAATGGAAAGGTAGTTCCATTTCTATAGTCAGACTACTCAGGGATCGAGAAAGTAACGGTCGGGAATAGGAGGATGACATTATCCATGCCTCATCCATGACCAAAATATCGCGTGACAGAAGGGACATGATATGGTTGTATAAAAGGTTACATCGTTTATCGATCCTCATATGATTTGGGTAGTTGTTATGTCTTGCTAGAGACCGCTTGCGACTTGTGGGCTAGTATAGCAAATGGCCCACTGCCAACTTCATATGGGCCTACAGGGTCGCACACAAAATAGCCCAACACGAGCTATGATGTCCAGATTCATTGAATCTAAGACATGTCCAGATTCAATGAAAGATCCAGGTGAATGTATATATATATATTTATTTATATTTATATTCGTATATATATATAAATTCGTATATATATATATATTATATATATGAGATATATGAGATTTAATTTATAAGGATAAATTAAATCCCTATCATGTTTGAATTCGAAATTCAAATTGATAGGATATCTCATATAAGAGATATTTATAAGATTTAATTTATAAGGATAAATTAAATCTCTATCACGTTTGAAATTCGAAATTCAAATTGATAGGATATCTCATATAAGAGATATTTATAAGATTTAATTTATAAGGATAAATTAAATCTCTATCACGTTTGAAATTCGAAATTCAAATTGATAGGATATCTCATATAAGAGATATTTATAAGATTTAATTTATAAGGATAAATTAAATCTCTATCACGTTTGAAATTCGAAATTTAAATTGATAGGATATCTCAAATTTGATTTATGGGAATAAATCAAATATAACTCAGTCTCATCTTTATTTAAAATTAAATAAATAAGTAATTAAATCTGTGGGACGGATTTAATATTATTTTATTTAATTAGTTTCTTATAAAATTATACAATATATGATATTGTATCAATTCGGAATTAATATAAGATTAACTCCAAAATCCAATTAGGTCAGGTGTAAAAACGCATAGCATCCTCTATATCTGATTGGAGGAGCTACGTTTGAAAATAACATAGAACACAAAAGGCCGAACGGAATCTGCAAAAGGTTTGCAGACAAGAAACTGCTGAAATAGAGACGGAGACTTGTGAAAGCCTTGGAGGGACAGGAGACGCTAGCACGTCGTTCGTGGTTGGAACGCTGTTCGTGTGGATACCAGTAGAGGAAGCCGACCTGAGGCGTCGACTTCTTGTGATCGGAAAGAGACCACCGTCCGCGGAGAGAATCTGTGAAGGTCGCTGAGGAACACTCCGTCGATTTCTTGCGATCAGAAAGAGATCACCACCCACGTAGAGAAGCTGTGAAATTCGCTGAGCAACACTAAGGGTAATGATTCTTTCCACTTGACTTAAACACATACGGCAGATCCTGGCAAGGAATGGAAAATTTTTAAAGTTTATTTCCGCTGCGTGTCTTCCAATTCCTTTCAGTGGTATCAGAGCCATGCCGTTTTGTGTTTAAGTTAGGCTTGATTTGTGATTTATATGATATATGTTATTAGTAGCCGATCATATAATAAGCGTTGTATGTGTGACATATATGGAATCCTTGTTGTGTATGACATAAAAGGAATCTAAAAGGAAATTGAAATCGGTGGTGATGCTTTTTGATTTGATCAATCCGCATAGATGGGGTCTAAGAAAACCGAATTCGAATTTGTGATTATTTGTGAAAACCGAATTCAGATTCGTGATTATTTATGAAACAAAAAACAAAAAAAATTTCTTCCGGGGCGCTGCCCCAGAGACCCCGCCCGCTAACCGGCTAGCGGGACAGCCGCCCGCTAACCGGCTAGCGGGACCGCCGTAGCTACCTGTTCGTAGCGCAACATAACCGTAACATATGTTACTTTGTAAATGTTTTTTGCCCTTCGATTAGATCTGAATATTGATTCTTGAATGTTTGGGTATGGTGAACAATATGGCTCTAGATTACAAGTGTTGTAATTTTTAAAAAAATACGGCCTGCGTGTCGTGCCTTCCTCTATATACTCTCAATGTACCTTCTCCTCTCATCTCACTCCCCTCGAATGTTAAAAGAGGTTTCTATATGTAATTTCTCTTTTCTTACTAGAGAGCTCCTCTCATTGGCTTGAGGGGACTTAGGATAGGTGAGCCATATTGTATCACGTTTGAATTATGCATCTTATGATTAGATCAGCACATGCATATTACTTGTATGAGATACGAACTGAGAAACATGCGTTTTATAAACCAGATAGTTAAATTAGGCCCTCTAAAAGAAATCTTAAGTCATAATGCTGTCAATTTATGAACACTTGTCAAAACCTTGATCGCTCAATTGTGGACTCCACCAAAGTGGGTGCTTTTGAGTTATCTTGGGGAGATAAGCAAAGAGTAATGGTGCTACTCTCATAGGTTCATTATTGTTTGACTTAATTGAGATTAACAAAACGGTTTTGGATCTCAAGGCATTAGATGGGATTAGAACATGCCAGATCATATGATGATAGGATCCCATGAATATCTAAGAGTTACATTTGATGTAATTGGTAAAGGTGTTACCTACCTAAATAACTTAATCTAAGCGTCCTGCCAAAGCGGACTTAAGTTTGAGCCAAATATGGATCTTAGCCCACTAACTATTGCATTGAGGGTTGTTTATTTAGTGGGAGATTACTAATTACATTGCATATTTTAATTGTAGAATCATGACGACTAGTAATACTGCTACATTATCGCTGCGATCTGTCCTTGAGAAGGACAAACTCAATGGGACAAACTTTCTTGACTGGTTTAGGAACTTGAGAATTGTTCTCAAGCAGGAAAGAAAGGCGCATGTCCTAGATCAACCCATTCCTGAGGAGCCAGCCGCCAATGCTCCCAGAGCTCAGAGAGATGCTTATATGAAGCATAAGGAAGACTCTGTCGATGTGGGATGCTTGATGCTAGCCACCATGGTTCCGGAGCTCCAAAGAGATCTGGAACACATGGAGGCTTATGAGATGATTGTGCATCTCAAGGAAATGTTCCAGCAACAGGCAAGGCAAGAGAGGTATGAGACCACTAAGGCCTTACATTCCTGCAAGATGGCTGAAGGTGCATCAGTCAGTGCTCATGTCTTAAAGATGAAAGGGTACATTGATCACCTTGAACGGCTTGGATTTCCCATGAGCCAGGAGTTAGCTACAGATTTGATCTTAAACTCACTCCCGGAAAGTTATGACCAGTTTGTTATGAACTACAACATGAACAACATGGAGAAATCTATTTCTGAACTGCATGGGATGCTTAAAACTGCTGAGCCGAGTCTTAAGAAGAAACCCAGTAGTGTTTTGATGGTTCAGAAAGGAAAGGGTACGAAAAAGAAAGGCAAAGGCAAGGGGAAGGGTCATGGCTCATCAGGTAAGACCAAAGAGTCAGGCAAGCCCGAAACCAAGCCTGCACCAAAGAAGGCAAAGCCTCCGAAGGAAGGAGTCTGCTTCTTCTGCAATGAACCGGGTCATTGGAAGAGGAATTGCAAACTCTACCTCGAAGATCTGAAAAAGAACAAGAAGGATAACGGGGCTATCGCTTCAGGTATTTATGTTATAGACATTCATCTTTCTACTTCCACCTCATGGGTATTAGATACTGCATGTGGTTCTCACATTTGTACGAATGTGCAGGGACTAAAGGACAGTAGGAAGCTGAAAAGGGGTGAAGTTGACCTACGAGTTGGAAACAGAGCAAGGGTTGCTGCGTTAGCTGTAGGCACTTATGAATTAGTTCTGCCCACTGGGCTTTTGTTAGTTTTGAACAATTGCTATTATGTTCCTGCTTTAAGTAGTAACATTGTTTCACTTTCTTATTTGGATAAGGAAGGTTTCACTTCCATTGCTGGGAATAGTAGATGTTCTATTTATCGTAATGATGTTTTCTATGCTCATGGTGATTTGCATGTTGATCATTACATATTAAATTTGGAACAACCCAATCATGGAAATATCTATAACATAACCGCCAAAAGGGTCAAACCAAACGATTTGAATCCCACATACCTCTGGCACTGTCGTCTGGGCCACATAAATGAGAAACGCATTTCCAAACTCCATCAAGATGGATTTCTAAACTCATTTGATTTTGAATCATATGACACTTGCGAGTCTTGCTTGTTAGGAAAGATGACAAAGTCACCTTTCACTGGGCACAGTGAGAGGGCCACTGATTTATTGGGCCTCATACATACAGATGTGTGTGGACCGATGAACACAAATGCCAGAGGAGGTTATTCGTACTTCATAACATTCATAGATGATTTCAGCAGATATGGGTACATCTATCTAATGAAACATAAATCTGAATCTTTTGAAAAGTTCAAGATATTTCAAAATGAAGTACAAAACCAGCTTGGCAAAACAATTAAAGCCCTTCGATCTGATCGGGGTGGTGAATATTTGAGCCAAGAGTTCATAGATCATCTTAGGAATTGTGGGACACTCTCACAATTGACTCCTCCAGGGACACCACAATGGAATGGCGTTTCTGAACGGAGAAATCGAACACTATTAGATATGGTTCGATCCATGATGAGTCGAACAGATCTTCCACCCTCCTTTTGGGGCTATGCCCTAGAGACAGCTGCGTTCACACTCAATCGTGTTCCATCTAAGGCAATCGAAAAGACTCCGTATGAGATATGGACTGGGAGGACGCCTAGTTTATCTTTCCTCAAGATTTGGGGATGCGAGGTCTATGTTAAGCAACAAGCCTCAGACAAATTAGCGCCCAAATCCTCAAAATGCCTTTTTGTGGGATATCCTAAGGAAACCAAAGGATATTACGTCTACAACCCTGCTGATAACAAAGTGTTTGTTGTCAGAAATGGTACCTTTCTTGAACGAGAATTTATCTCTAAAAGAACCAGTGGGAGTAAGGTACAACTCGAAGAAGTTCGAGAGCTACAAGACACCACAGAACTGCAGATGGAAAATAGAGAAGACTCACAACAAGTTGTTGAGACTCCTCAAGTCACGCAAGGTCCACGAAAGTCTAATAGGACACGACTTCAGCCTCAGAGATATGGATTTCTGATTTCTGATAGTCGTGATGTGTTGCTCATTGAGCATAATGAGCCGACTACCTATCAAGAAGCTATAGTGGGACCAAACTCCGAAAAATGGCTTAGTGCCATGAAGTCTGAGATGCAATCCATGTACGACAATCAGGTTTGGACCTTAGTCGACCCGCCTGAAGGTGTAAAAACCGTCGGGTGCAAGTGGGTTTTCAAAGAGAAAACTGACATGGATGGCAATGTAAATGTCTTCAAGGCACGACTGGTTGCAAAAGGTTTTACTCAAACTCATGGTGTGGACTATGATGAGACCTTTTCCCCAGTAGCAATGGCCAAATCAATCAGAATCCTCTTTGCTATTGCAGCATATTATGACTATGAAATATGGCAGATGGACGTCAAGACAGCCTTCCTTAATGGAAAGCTCCTTGAGGACGTGTACATGACACAACCTGAAGGGTTTGTGCGTTCCGAGGACTCTGGTAAAGTGTGCAAGCTTCAAAGGTCCATTTATGGACTAAAGCAAGCCTCTCGGAGTTGGAATCATCGTTTTGATGAAGTAATCAAAGAGTTTGGATTTCTTCAAAATATTGATGAACCTTGTGTGTACAAGAAGGTTAGTGGGAGCACAGTTGTGTTTTTAGTACTCTATGTCGATGACATCCTACTTATTGGGAATGACATTCCTACCTTGCAGATTGTCAAGTCTTGGTTAGGAAAGTCTTTCTCGATGAAAGACTTGGGTGAAGCCACCTACATCCTAGGAATCAAGATCTATAGAGATAGATCTAAAATACTTCTAGGACTCAGTCAGAGTACATACATAGACAAAATACTGCATAGGTTCAGTATGCACGAATCAAAGAGGGGTTTCATACCCATGTCTCATGGTACTCACCTCAGCAAAGATCTGTGTCCTAGTACATCTGATCAGCGAGGTCGCATGAGTAAGGTTCCATATGCCTCGGCCATAGGATCTATCATGTACGCCATGTTATGTACTCGACCGGATGTCTCGTTTGCCTTAAGTATGACTAGCAGATACCAACAGGACCCTGGTGAGGGCCATTGGACTGCTGTCAAGAATATCCTTAAGTACTTAAGAAGGACTAAGGACTTATTCTTGGTCTATGGTGGATTGGATGATGAGCTCTGTGTAACTGGTTACACAGATGCGAGTTTCCAAACTGACCAGGACGACCAAAAATCGCAGTCTGGATACATATTCCTCCTCAATAATGGAGCAGTAAGCTGGAAGAGCTCTAAGCAGGGCACTGTAGCAGATTCTGCAACAGAAGCTGAGTATATAGCAGCATCTGATGCAGCTAAGGAAGCCGTTTGGATCAGGAAGTTCATCACAGAACTAGGGGTGATACCTACCATCTCAGATCCAATAACTTTGCTCTGTGACAATAGCGGTGCTATTGCACAGGCCAAAGAGCCTAGGTCACATCAAAGGACCAAGCATATACTCAGGCGATTTCATCTCATCAGAGAAATCAACGATAGAGGTGATATAAAAATATGCAAAGTAGCAGGAGAAGATAATGTTGCTGATCCTCTAACAAAGCCGCTTGTGCAGGCAAAGCATGAGCGTCATGTTAGGTCAATGGGAATTAGTCAAATTAATGATTGTACCTAGTGCAAGTGGGAGGTTGTTGGAAATCGTGCCCTAGGGGCCATTCATTGTCTTATGAACATTATTGATTTATGAATTTATTAATTGAGTTATCATATTATTTGCATGTTTACTATGATGACCATCCTTGGATAATTCATGATATTATCCTAAATGTCCCTGGTCGATCATCTATGTGGGAGCACAGATGAAATAAGACCAGTATGACTTTGAAGATGTATAGAGATATAAATCAAAGTCATAAGCACATGTAAGAGTACAGGGTGTTGGACCGACCCGCTATGAGAGAACTGCATGGGTAACGTCATAAGCTTCTCTCATATACAAACCATGTCAATATGCCCTTTGACCTGAGATCATCATGGATTCCTACATGACAAAACGCTCAGCTTTGACCTAGTCAAAAGTCACTTTTGACCGAGTGATCATAAAGACTATGTTTGGGCTTAGTGGTTTTTCATGCGGAGGAATGTGAATGGTCAAGATGGAATTTGTCCCTCACATTCGTGGAGAGATATTACTGGGCCCCTCGATGAGTGAGTCTGAGAAATGTATGGCCATACTGTAATGGAAAGGTAGTTCCATTTCTATAGTCAGACTACTCAGGGATCGAGAAAGTAACGGTCGGGAATAGGAGGATGACATTATCCATGCCTCATCCATGACCAAAATATCGCGTGACAGAAGGGACATGATATGGTTGTATAAAAGGTTACATCGTTTATCGATCCTCATATGATTTGGGTAGTTGTTATGTCTTGCTAGAGACCGCTTGCGACTTGTGGGCTAGTATAGCAAATGGCCCACTGCCAACTTCATATGGGCCTACAGGGTCGCACACAAAATAGCCCAACACGAGCTATGATGTCCAGATTCATTGAATCTAAGACATGTCCAGATTCAATGAAAGATCCAGGTGAATGTATATATATATATTTATTTATATTTATATTCGTATATATATATAAATTCGTATATATATATATATTATATATATGAGATATATGAGATTTAATTTATAAGGATAAATTAAATCCCTATCATGTTTGAATTCGAAATTCAAATTGATAGGATATCTCATATAAGAGATATTTATAAGATTTAATTTATAAGGATAAATTAAATCTCTATCACGTTTGAAATTCGAAATTCAAATTGATAGGATATCTCATATAAGAGATATTTATAAGATTTAATTTATAAGGATAAATTAAATCTCTATCACGTTTGAAATTCGAAATTCAAATTGATAGGATATCTCATATAAGAGATATTTATAAGATTTAATTTATAAGGATAAATTAAATCTCTATCACGTTTGAAATTCGAAATTTAAATTGATAGGATATCTCAAATTTGATTTATGGGAATAAATCAAATATAACTCAGTCTCATCTTTATTTAAAATTAAATAAATAAGTAATTAAATCTGTGGGACGGATTTAATATTATTTTATTTAATTAGTTTCTTATAAAATTATACAATATATGATATTGTATCAATTCGGAATTAATATAAGATTAACTCCAAAATCCAATTAGGTCAGGTGTAAAAACGCATAGCATCCTCTATATCTGATTGGAGGAGCTACGTTTGAAAATAACATAGAACACAAAAGGCCGAACGGAATCTGCAAAAGGTTTGCAGACAAGAAACTGCTGAAATAGAGACGGAGACTTGTGAAAGCCTTGGAGGGACAGGAGACGCTAGCACGTCGTTCGTGGTTGGAACGCTGTTCGTGTGGATACCAGTAGAGGAAGCCGACCTGAGGCGTCGACTTCTTGTGATCGGAAAGAGACCACCGTCCGCGGAGAGAATCTGTGAAGGTCGCTGAGGAACACTCCGTCGATTTCTTGCGATCAGAAAGAGATCACCACCCACGTAGAGAAGCTGTGAAATTCGCTGAGCAACACTAAGGGTAATGATTCTTTCCACTTGACTTAAACACATACGGCAGATCCTGGCAAGGAATGGAAAATTTTTAAAGTTTATTTCCGCTGCGTGTCTTCCAATTCCTTACATAAAATAGATTATTTGAATATCAAATGTTAGAGACATTTTCAATACTCTTGATCCTACTTATTGCTTTGAGATTTGTGCTAAAAGTGATCACAGTTCATCAATCATTGATAGTTGTGAATTCACTACTAATCGTTGATAGTTCATCAATCGTTGATAGTTGTGAATTCACTATCAATCATTGTGTTCACAGTTCATCAATCGACCTAATCTGCTTATACATTAGTCACGTCCTATCGCTTGAACTCATCGTGACCTAATAGCTCTGGAGCTTCCTGTCACGCCCAATGGTCTTTACTCGTCACGACCAAGAGCTTTTGTAAATATTTATCACAACCTGTGACTTAACTCATTGCGATTTAACTTGTCTAGAACTTCTAGCCGCGACCTAAACTACTTTATAACGCAACCTGGCATAGCGTTCTCTAAATATTTACTCCTAATATTCTTTACTTTGATAAATTTGAGTCAATTAAAACTCATTCATATATATGCATCATAATCACATCAAATAGGGAGTATATTCACATAAATGTTCAACCAACAATCATTTCATTATATCACACAAGACTTCATATTTCATGTCACAATAACATTTGTACATACATTACATATATGTCAATTACATATTCGGGGTACATTCTTTTGTCATACATCTATATATTTACCTTACACTTTACATATTTACATTACCCCTCATCTCTTTTTACATTGTTTTCTAGAGAATCATAGATAGCACATACTTCTGCATACATAAGTGCCACCCTTGTATATCAATTGGCAGGTCATTTACCAAAACTCACTTATCTCTATGTGCTATGTAGGGGTATATGGCAGTATTTGACTTACTCCCATCTCATGTTAGTCTACTAGAGCATAGAATTGATTTAGGTTAATACCCTCTATTATATATCTATTTATTATCCCTGCTATAACATTGAGGAACTATAGATTTGATCTCCACTTTTGTCCATCCTTTAAGCTAGACTGAGTAATTCACTCCCTACAACTTTCTTGAGACTGATATGATCAATATTATCTGTATTTAACAAAGAAGGCTAGGGTTGACTAGGACTAGGCACATCACACTGATCTTTCTCTATAAAATAACATATTCCTGGACTTTAGGAATGGACAGGAACTGTTATAAGCTCTGACTAGATCTTTGGATTAAGGGACTGTTGTATATTACTTATCTCAAATCTATCCTCAAACTCTGGTAGAGGAGGAATAATATTTGGTCTACCTATAATCCAGTACCAGTACTAAGCTTCCTCAACTGTAATATGTCCTCTCATCGGAGGGATAAAGCTTACATCAGGGCTAGACGGCACTTCAACAAACTCATACTGTATAGAGTCACTAGACTCAACATCATCTAGTACATACATAGCTTCAAGATGAATCTCTACATAAAATCCAGACTGTAGGTTCAAGTCTACAAAAATATCTATGGGACATTCTACTGTAGACTTCCCTAACTGATCCCCTATACTCTCCTCTAAACTCTCTTCATTGTCTGAGGGATGATCAAAATCTGGATGTATATTATCTTCATATATCACTACTAGCTATCGTCTCCCTTATTAACTGCCTTATTATCTAAGGCATATGACTGAACTTCATGAAATCCCATATCTAGTTCTGCACTATTTGCTTAATTAAGCAATATAATTATCCTAACACATACCCTAACTAAACGAAGTACTTACTATTTAGGGTTAGGGTCTGGGAACAATCTTATATCATGCCAGAAACTTTCACTTTGATACCAAAATGTCATGTCCTTATTTTCAACCACCATTATACCCATTTGAAAGTCATTGGAACCAATTACATAGCCTTTTGCTTTAGAAACATGTATTTTCAAAAGAATTGCTCCCAGGTACTATTCACACTACTGTTCATTTGGTAATTTCAGAACATGTACCCTATTTTGAAAATTCATAATTAAATATAGAAAAATTAAAATAGGGTGGTTCCAATTTCTAATCAAACCTCTTTCACCGAACTTTGAGGAAAAAATATAAAATTGAGATTCCATTGTCCCAACAAAATCAGTTTATTTGTTGAAAAACATTGTTGATTTGGTAAAATCTAAATGTTCCAGTTTCTTTGCCTTAACTTCAAAAATTCATTTCTCTTTCGTTACTTGTCTAAATGAACCATGTTACTATAGATTTAAAACTCTAGATGTGTTCTTTAAGATCATAAAATTTCATAGAAAAGCCCATTTATTTGCTATATTAAATCAATGTTAGAACGTTATTGCCTCTTAATGCTTACTGGATCCTAGTTCCAGATTTTAACTCCAACTTAGAAAAATCATAATAAATTGAATACTTGTCCAATTGATGCATTCTTGGTGTTTATTTCTGTATCTTAGCTATTATTATGCCAAATTTCATGTTCAAACCCATTGGCTAAGGCATCCTAATCATCGTCACACCACAACGGCCTCATAACACAATTACAGAATCATACATCATATCCTTTCATAGTGTCCAGTAAGCAATATAACTTATTATACAAGTTCATCCATCTATATTTGTCCTTTTTCAATGTGAGGTTCCAGCACCTATGACATGGTTATGCATATGGATAGAATGAGATTTCATGGAAATCCCAATAGCAAGTCATACAAATTATAATATCATGCATGATTGATTAAATGCTTAACATGTTATCATGAGATGGGAGCTACTTCACAATGGTACATAAGCAAACTATAACATGCATATTGTCATGACATAACTTGCAAGGAGTTGCAATCATTCATACTTCATCATCAACATGATGATGACACAATCTCATGCTCAACCAAACATCATAATCAACAAGTAAGTATACAATCAACCAAACATGAAATTATAGTTAGGTATTCTTGCTACCTCTTAGCTATCCTTGCAAAAGTCTTCTTGAGATAATTTCCTTCCTTCACAAATGTCAAAACCTAGTCATTACAAAGTAATATCAAGTTACAACTCAACTTGAACACAAAACCAAGACTAGGTTTTTACTAACTTCCATTCTTTCTCTATTTTATGTTTCATACTTTCATCTTTCCAAAATAAATTATCATGGTTTATTTTCACATAATCTTTTTTTATGTAGAATCCAAATATGAAGCTATAATTTCCAGAATCAAATCATGTCACAAGCTGCTATGCCAAACCGAAGTGTACTCCTTTGTTTTCCAAAATTCACATTTTGATTCCAATGCTTCCAATACTTGTTCTCCTACTTTATTCCCACACAATTTTCCATTTTAAAATCATTTGAAGGATAAAAATCATGAAATTCCAACACATAAATAGTGACACATACCATAGCAGCCATGAACATAAACTTCTAACTACATGCATACTTGAATTCCCAAGCTTATACCACTCAATTCTAGCTTGTTTAAGCTTGTCTAAACTATTCATAACATAAAACTCATATTATAACCATATAGGGATAGAAATTCTAGCAGCAATCACAAGGGAAATATGGCACAAAAATCCCTTATAATCAAGAGCTAGTTTGCTAGAATTAAGCTCAACAACAAGGGAGATAGTTACCTTACTTGTTCCCTAAAGTTGTGTGCTTTTCTCCTTGTTCAATGGAATTTTTGCAAGAGTTTACCTATAGTTCCCAAGGCTTCCAAATCCATTATGAAATGAGGGGCTATTTATAGATAAATTTGGGTGGAAATGGATGGCCAAGATTGATTTGGTTACTATTTAATCTAATGGTCCATATTCATTCTGAACCAAGCTTGCCCTAGAAGCCTTGGCATTTATGCCATGCATGGCATCACCCAAGGCCATGTTTGGCTAGAAAAAATTAAAAATACTGATAGGAAAAATTTTAGTCCAATCCGGTACTGGTCGGAGAAGATTCACAAAACCAAACTACTTTATGTTCCTAAATTTTATAATATTCCAGGATATGTATTCTATCCTGGAAATCAATGTCTAGGTTTCTCATACCATTGACATTATTATACTGAGTATTTATCTGCCATCCATCCCTTGGGAAATGACCAAAATACCCTTGGTGTCCTTTATTGCACTATATTAACCCTAAGGGTATAACTGTCATTTCACCCCTCTTTGTACTACCTCAGGGCATATACTAGCTCTAAATAATCATATTTATACCATGTGGGACATTTCTAGCCTGTCCATAATGACCAAAATGCCCTCCATCCATCACTGGTACAATTTGGTCATCTAGGGGTATTTTTATAATTTCACACTTTTCCTGGACTGCTCTGGATTCTGGCCCACTTAACTGTGTAGTCACCTTATTGGGCCTATGGTGGCACCATTTGGGCCTTGTTATGGGCTCATTACCTTTATGGCACAAATCCGAATGAATATCTTCTGACCATATTTATCGGGTATTTTATTTCACCTTAAAATCATGAGAATTCTACAGGAATCCTTTTCTGACTCTGTCAATTTTATACATTCTTATATTAAATTTAGGAATTTATTGTAAGGTTTCATCTGATTCTGAGGTCTAAAAAATATTGTAATAATTCTTTCTGACTTCAGGAATTTATATCATTTAATCGGGATCTCAAATCAAAATTCTGTGTCTTCTTAAACTTACAAGAATAATTTTTTCTATCTATTGATAAAATTTGGGACTAATATGATTTCAGGCATTTTTGAGCCCTTTTCTGTTCAACTTTCTCATAATTACATTTAGGTCCCTCACTTTTTGCTTAATTAAATTTAGGTCCCTAAACTTTTGATAATTGCCACTTTTGGCCTAACTTTTGTTTCTACTTTAACTTTTGGCCTCCAACCTTTTCTAAGTTTCATTTAGGTCCCTCTCTTCCTTCAAGACTCATTTAACCTTTATTATTTATTCTGATCATTGTCATAATCCTTCCCAAACCTTTTTCCACTATCAGTATTATATAGATAGGGAAAAATTAGGATATGACACTCTTCCTCAATATGAAGGTTATTCCTCTACTGGATTGATATAATAGAGGAATTTTTATCAGTAATCTTTTAGATAGTATTCCTCTAACAGGTAATATCATTAGAACACATGAAAATTATTGGAATGAAGGATGGTCTAATAATTTAAGAAATTCCCTCATTATAGTGTAAGATTGGTTAGAATTGAACATAACTCAGTAGGAAGTCATGTAGGGGTATTTTTGTAATTTCACACTTTTCCTGGACTGCTCTGGATCCTGGCCCACTTAACTGTGTAGTCACCTTATTGGGCCTATGGTGGCACCATTTGGGCCTTCGTATGGGCTCATTGCCTTTACGGCACAAATCCCAATGAATCTCTTCTGACCATATTTATCGTGTATTTTATTTCACCTTAAAATCCTGAGAATTCTACAGGAATCCTTTTTTGACTCTATCAATTTTATAAATTCTTATATTAAATTTAGGAATTTATTGTAAGGTTTCATCTGATTCTGAGGTCTAAAAAATATTGTAATAATTTTTTCTGACTTCAGGAATTTATATCATATAATCGCGATCTCAAATCAAAATTCTGTGTCTTCTTAAACTTCAAGAATAATTTTTTCTATCTATTGATAAAATTTGGGACTAATATGATTTCATGCATTTTTGAGCCTTTTTCTGTTCAACTTTCTCATAATTACATTTAGGTCCCTCACTTTTTGCTTAATTACATTTAGGTCCCTAAACTTTTGATAATTGCCACTTTTAGCCCAACTTTTATTTCTACTTTAACTTTTGGCCTCCAACGTTTTCTAAGTTTCATTTAGGTCCCTCTCTTCCTTCAAGACTCATTTAAACTTTATTATTTATTCTGATCATGGTCATAATCCTTCCCAAACCTCTTTCCACTATCACTATGATACAGATAGGGAAAAATTAAGATATGACACTCTTCCTCAATATGAAGGTTATTCCTCTACTAGATAGATATAATAGAGGAATTTTTATCAGTAATCTTTTAGATAGTATTCCTCTAATAGGTAATATCATTAGAACACATGATAATTTTTGGATTGAAGGATGGTCTAATAATTTAAGAAATTCCCTCATTACAGTGTAAGATTGGTTAGAATTGAACATAACTCAGTAGGAAGTCATGTAGGGGTATTTTTGTAATTTCACACTTTTCCTAGACTGCTTTGGATCCTGGCCCACTTAACTGTGTAGTCACCTTACTGGGCCTTGGTATGGGCTCATTGCCTTTATAGCACAAATCCCAATGAATCTCTTCTGACCATATTAATCGTGTATTTTATTTCACTTTAAAATCCCGAGAATTCTACAGGAATCCTTTTCTGACTCGGTCAATTTTATACATTCTTATATTAAATTTAGGAATTTATTGTAAGGTTTCATCTGATTCTGAGGTCTAAAAAATATTATAATAATTCTTTCTGACTTCAAGAATTTATATCATATAATCGGGATCTCAAATCAAAATTCTGTGTCGTCTTAAACTGACAATTATAATTTTGTTTATCTATTGGTAAAATTTGGGACTAATATGATTTCAGGCATTTTTGAGCATTTTTCTGTTCAACTTTCTCATAATTATATTTAGGTCCCTTACTTTTTGTTTAATTACATTTAGGTCCCTAAACTTTTGATAATTGCCACTTTTGGCCCAACTTTTGTTTCTACTTTAACTTTTGGCCTCCAACCTTTTCTAAGTTTCATTTAGGTCCCTCTCTTCCTTCAAGACTCATTTAACCTTTATTATTTATTCTGATCATTGTCATAATCCTTCCCAAACCTCTTTCCACTATCAGTATTATACAGATAAGGAAAAATTATGATATGACACTCTTCCTCAATATGAAGGTTATTCCTCTACTGGATAGATATATTAGGGGAATTTTTATCAGTAATCTTTTAGATAGTATTCCTCTAACAGGTAATATCATTAGAACACATGATAATTATTGGATTGAAGGATGGTCTAATAATTTAAGAAATTCCCTCATTACAATGTAAGATTAGTTAGAATTGAACAAAACTCAGTAGGAAGTCATCTGGGGGTATTTTTGTAATTTTGCACTTTTCCTGGACTGCTCTGGATCCTGGCCCACTTAACTGTGTAGTCACCTTATTGGGCCTATGGTGGCACCATTTGGGCCTTTATCTGGGCTCATTGCCTTTATGGCGCAAATCCCAATGAATCTCTTCTAACCATATTTATCGGGTATTTTATTTCACCTTAAATTCTTGAGAATTCTACAGGAATCCTTTTTTGACTCTATCAATTTTATAAATTCTTATATTAAATTTAGGAATTTATTGTAAGGTTTCATCTGGTTCAGTGGTATAAAAAATATTGTAATAATTGTTTCTAACTTCAGGAATTTATATCATATAATCGGGATCTCAAATCAAAATTCTGTGTCTTCTTAAACTGATAAGAATAATTTTGTCTATCTATTGGTAAAATTTGGGACTAATATGATTTCAGGCATTTTTGAGCATTTTTCTGTTCAACTTTCTCATAATTACATTTAGGACCCTTACTTTTTGCTTAATTACATTTAGGTCTCTAAACTTTTGATAATTGCCACTTTTGACCCAACTTTTGTTTCTAGTTTAACTTTTGGCCTCCAACCTTTTCTATATTTCATTTAGGTCCCTCTCTTCCTTCAATACTCATTTAACCTTTATTATTTATTCTGATCATTGTCATAATCCTTCCCAAACCTCTTTCCACTATCAGTATTATACAGATAGGGAAAAATTAGGATATGGCACTCTTCCTCAATATGAAGGTTATTCCTCTACTGGATAGATATAATAGAGGAATTTTTATCAGTAATCTTTTAGATAGTATTCCTCTAACAGGTAATATCATTAGAACACATGATAATTATTGGATTGTAGGATGGTCTAAGAATTTAAGAAATTCCCTCATTACAGTGTAAGATTGTTTAGAATTGAACATAACTCAGTAGGAAGTCATCTAGGGGTATTTTTGTAATTTCACACTTTTCCTGGACTTCTCTGGATCTCGACCCACTTAACTATGTAGTCACCTTATTGGGCCTTGGTATGGGCTCATTGCCTTTATGGCACAAATCCCAATGAATCTCTTCTGACCATATTTATCGTGTATTTTATTTCACCTTAAAATCCTGAGAATTCTACAGGAATCCTTTTTTGACTCTGTCAATTTTATACATTCTTATATTAAATTTAGGAATTTATTGTAAGGTTTCATCTGATTCTGAGGTCTAAAAAATATTGTAATAATTCTTTCTGACTTCAGGAATTTATATCATTTAATCGGGATCTCAAATCAAAATTCTGTGTCTTCTTAAACTTACAAGAATAATTTTTTCTATCTATTGATAAAATTTGGGACTAATATGATTTCAGGCATTTTTGAGCCCTTTTCTGTTCAACTTTCTCATAATTACATTTAGGTCCCTCACTTTTTGCTTAATTACATTTAGGTCCCTAAACTTTTGATAATTGCCACTTTTGGCCTAACTTTTGTTTCTACTTTAACTTTTGGCCTCCAACCTTTTCTAAGTTTCATTTAGGTCCCTCTCTTCCTTCAAGACTCATTTAACCTTTATTATTTATTCTGATCATTGTCATAATCCTTCCCAAACCTGTTTCCACTATCAGTATTATACAGATAGGGAAAAATTAGGATATGACACTCTTCCTCAATATGAAGGTTATTCCTCTACTGGATTGATATAATAGAGGAATTTTTATCAGTAATCTTTTAGATAGTATTCCTCTAACAGGTAATATCATTAGAACACATGAAAATTATTGGAATGAAGGATGGTCTAATAATTTAAGAAATTCCCTCATTACAGTGTAAGATTGGTTAGAATTGAACATAACTCAGTAAGAAGTCACTAGAGGCTTCTGGAAGGTGTAAGTCATCATATAAGGTGTCTATATTGTTAAAATGGTTGTTTTGCCTAAGAGGGGTGAATTGGGTTATTTTAAAAATTTTAAAAATTCTAAAGATATTTGAATGAATTTAATGAGTAGAGTTTTAAAATGATGTAAATGAAGTTGTAGGAGAAATATTGCACATGATGATTGATAATGGTTCAGACCAATTTATTTAGGCTATATCCAGTCCACAGAGAGCTACTTTGAGTATTCCACTATCTCTAAGATTCTATGAGCTCTTGGTGACTCAGTATATTCACGAGAGAATTCCCTCTCACTTCGCCTTACAAAAGGTATATAGTATGTAAGAATCCCTCTCACTACCCCTTACACCTATAAGGTTGTAATCCACTCAATAATCCTTTTATGTAATTTAGAAAAAGATTTATACAAATGAAACTCTCTCAAAAGAGGAACTGTGATAAACACTTATGCTCACAAAGTTTAAGTTCTTTCACTTTACAAGAATATGATATGATGTGAATCAAAGATGAGAGAAATAGAGTAAAACAGAGACTATCATTTGAATATTATTATAATGCATTGTAAGCCTCTCTTGTTAAGTCTCCCAACTTCTTCATCTTTCTTATTTTGGCTTCTTCTTCTTCTTCTTCTTTTATACTTCGTTCTTCATAAATTCATTGAACTAGCCATTGGATAGCCATTATTAAATGTTATCAAATATAACCATTATTGCTGACATGGACAATCTGATCCTTTTGGCTCTTTGTTTGATCTCTTCATTTGACCTGTAAATATCTTAAAATATGGTTTAGTAAAGATATTTAATAAATGTAAGCATAAAGCAAATGTTTCTAAATGATTTAGAATTAAAGAACAAGATCTATGATAAAGTCTAGTTTGAAAACACTTTTCACAAAATCGCTTAACTTATCAAAGAGCTTATTGAAGAATACCCTTATCAAAAAGGTATTTGATAAATTGCTGAAGAATTGTATTTGAAATAGTGAAAAACTTATCAAGAAATTCTTCTATAATCAACCTTAATGAAAAGGATTTCGATAAACTTTCAATAAATTATAAAGAGAGTTCATGATTTATTGAATAGTTTTTTGATAAATATTCTTATTGATAAACTCTTTGAAAAATATTATTTCAAAATATTTGCTTTCATACTTATTGATATATATTATAAATATTATTTATTGAAGTGTTATTTGATAAATATGCTCTTTGAATAGCTTAATGATAAATACCAAAGAAAATCTCTTTAAGAAGACTTTAAAGACTTCTTTTATCTTTAGAATATTTTGTAGCATAATTGGAAACATATATTAAAAAGATCATTTATTCAATCTATATTAAAAACATATGATTATCGTTTATCATATTAGAGATCATAGGCTTATTGAAAATATTCAACATATCATAGTAATTCCACAAGTTATAAGAACAAGTTATGAGCTTATAATCATTCAGTAAATAAGCCAAATAAAATTAGACTCTAAACTTATAAATATTATTCATTTAATAAAGTTCAAGTAATTCATCAGCTGATCAAAATTATTCCATAACTTAACAATCAAAATTTCAATAGATTAAGCTTAGCAAAGGATTTTATCAAAGATCTCTTTGATAAATAATATGTGATTGTATAGTTCGTCGATAAAAGCTTAATGACTTAAACATTGAATCATTCATGAATAATCTAATCTTCATAATCTCAAGTCTAAATAGATTGTAAATGAGTTAAATAGATCAAATAGCATTTAAGGAATGAATCATCATCAAAACATTTCTAACAATCAAACCATATCAAGAACATTAATCACTATTAAGATTCTAGTGATTTGAATCTAAAATAACTTTATCTTTTCTTTCATTTGATCTTATATAAATTTATGACTCAAGATTCCAAAGATAAATTTTCAGAAGAGAACAATTCAATTTAATTAGATCATGTAAATATTATTTATCAATAAACTTAAACACAATGATCTAGATAATTTAAAAAATATTTTTATTAATTAGATTTAAAACTTGTAAACCTTTCTGATCATAAGTCTTTCTAAATCATGTTTAAACAAATAAGATATTATTCTATCAAAAGCAAAAAGTAAATAGCAAAATATGTGCAAGATAATTTTTTAGTGCTTTTAAAATTATTCTCTTATTTATCGAATAGTTATTTGATAAATCCCTTTAGCAATTAGTCCTTCGACAAATAGGTCTTTAAAAATAGAACATCTTCTTTTGAAAAATAGAATTGATTGATCAAAGATCTTATAAATAAATCCATTGTTTAATAAATTATTTAATAAAACCTTTTATAAAATCTTTTCATAAACCGAGTCTTTACAAAACTTATCGAAGGTTTCTTCGATAAATCCACTTATTAAATAAAACTTTGAATAATTCCAGTTTTAATACCAAGAACTCAAAATTTTCATAAACCAATTTTGTTTGATTTATCAAAATTTTTATCAATAAGAATCCTTATCGAATAAGTCATCGATAAATGCTTTTTATAAATTATATTTTTCTTCAAAAGTTCTTTATGATTTATTGAATAACTTATTGAATAACTACATTATCGATATGTTGATCGATAAATATTCTTTATCAATATTTAGTTTATGAAATATTTTCAAATTCATTCTCAATTAATTATCTTCATCAAAACATTAACATTGGAGTCTAACATTTTCCCTCTTTTTGATGATGTCAAAACTCAATTGAGAATCATAATAAGCACATATTAGATGAAAAACTTTGAAAGCCATATATATAAACACAGAGACACAATATATGAGAAGCAATTTTTATTTAAATTATATAATCATTTGATGCAATTTCTTACACAATACAAAAGACCCTTGACTACTCAGTTTATCCCAGTTCTCCCCTTTTTGACATCAATAAAAAATGGAGTAAGAGGAGGAAGAAACAGGTTGGTTTTCTTGGTTTAGTTCAAAAGGCTGGGTTAGGTCAGCAGGGTTGTTTGGGATGGCTTTGATGCCATTTTAGGGGCTGTTTAACAGATTTTAGCAGAATTTCTTCAAGGCTAATGCATATTCTAAATACATTAGAGATAGTCATTGTGTCTCTTACACGTGTCTTAACATATGGGATTTTGTGAATACATATAAAAATCTTGCTTCTATGGTTAAGACATCGGATCCTTGAACTATGTCTATTCCACGTAGTTTATAACAAAGATTTATTGCTCTATTTTTGTTCTTATCTCTAGTAGTGATATTAAAGTCTGGAAAAATTGTAAATTTTAGTTTTTGATAAATCATATTTCCTAAAATTACACCAATTAAACTATATTTTATTTTGTCTGTAATTCTATCATCTATTAGATAGATTTGTATATGAGTGTTTATTCCTTTTGTAAAACATCATTTGATTATTATTTTTTCTGCTCCAATATAAATATTAGAGATATTATTATCGTTAATTTTTGTTAATTTTTCTTGAATTATTGCTTCTGAGAATAGAGGCATTTCTAAACTTCCACTTAAGGATTCAAATATTTCTATTTGTCTTTTAATCATTCTTTTTACAAAATATTGCACTTTATATTTTGTAAATGTTGGTAAAAGTCTTGTCTTAAAAACATCTTTTGGTTATAGAGTTAAGACTTCTTTGTTTATTTTTTTCTGAAAGTATATGATCAAAGATTATGGTTTCAGTATTCATAATTTGATTCTCAACTTTCTAATTCTTCTTTTGAAGATTCTCTTTCTTTTGATATTTCATATATACTCTCATCCAAGGAGTATAAATCTTCTCCATCTTCACAGGGATATAAATCAAATTGATTTACCATGGTTTTAAACATTTTTGTTTTTTCTAAATTTTTCTTTTTCTTTTGGCATTCATTAGCATAATGTCCTTCTTCCTAACATATAAAACATGTACATTTCTTTTTCAGAGGTCTTCTATATTTTCTTTGAGATTTCTTCCAATAACCATTTTAGGTTTTCTCCTTTCATAATTTATATTTTTTCTTTTATAGAATTTATAATTTTTCTTTTTAAACTTAAAGTTTTTCTTTTTCTCTTTTCTTTCACATCCACAAGTAGGTTCTGTGAAATTTTTACAATAAAGTTTTTTCTTTGTCATCCATTTATTCATTTTCATATTCATCTGTGACATTTCACATTTTCTTTCAAAGCAATATTTTATCTAGGCAGCTTTTCTACCTATAGTGTCTCTAATTGCCGTTTGGTTTGTTACTTCAAATTATTTGTAATAGTTTTTCTTTATTTTTTATCCCCAAGGTTCTTTAATTTTATCAAATATTAATTGGGAATATATTCTATAATCTTCATCTAGAGGTCCTCCAAAATATCCCCATACCAAATTTCCCTAAAATGGTATAAATATTCCTGGAGATAACATGGGTTACATAACCTCAATTGAGCTACTTTTAATTTAGCTTCACTTCTTTTTATTGCTTTATATTTTTCATCTGTTTGTTTTAATGGTTGTCCAATAAACTCCTAATGAAGTACGGTTTCCATTCTGGTTAGCATATCTCTAACATTTTCTATTGACTGGATATGATCTTTTATTTATAATTGAATATCTTGAAAGAAATAATCCACATTCCCACTAGTAGCAGTAGTCATAAAATTATATGCTCTTTCTTTATTAATTCCTTGTTGCAATATTACTGCAGTGTTTTCTTTTATCCATTTAGATATTTTATCTTCTAGTTTCTCTTCATAATCTATATTCAATATTACCCCTACAAGTCTTACTGGTTCTAAAAGATTGTCTACTAGTTAATATTTAATGGTTTTTTCTTTAAACCTTTTCATATAGATAGGAACATATCTATCTTGAAACGTAGGTTTACTTTTTATTATTTCTTCATGCCACTTATCTGGTATATGAAGACCATCATGATAATCTTTTTTATCATATAGTCCTAGTAATTCTTCTTCACTACTGCTTTGGTTTCCATCTTCCTCTTTTTTAGGATTTTTTCTTCTTTACTTTTTTTCTTTTTCTTCTATCTTTTTTGTTCCTGAAGGTTCTGCTTCATTGGTTTTTAATTTTATAATAGATATTCTATTGCATTGTTCTATCATAGATTCTTCCATTTCTTCTGTTTGAGATTCTGTTCCCAAATATTCTTCTCTTTGAGAGTCTAGCCTTTTGGTTTCTTCATTATCACTTATAGAAGATATTTCTATTTTTTCTAAAATTTGTTCTCTTTGCCCTTCTCTTATTTCTCTTAATTTCTTCCATTCTTTAAATTCTTTATGAATTTTTTCTTTTTTTCTTCTTTATATTTCAGAAATTCTTTATATAATAATTTTTTTTCAGATTCTGGTTATTTCCATTTTCTATATAGTGTTTTCTTTCTCTTCCTGGTTTTTCTAATTCTTCTAAAAATTCCATTCTTAGAGTTTTATTTCATCTTTGTTTGACCTTTGTTCTTTATGTTGACTTCTTGTCATTTCTCCTTCTAATATAATTTGTTATGAGATTAGGCTTAGTTTCTCTGAAAGGGTTTTTATATGAGCATCAATATCATTAGTGGTAGCAGTTTACCAATAATGAGTTTTTGGAGTTCTTTTCTTGAAATTTCTTTGCCTATATGTTATTTTTCAAACTTTAATCTATCCATTTAAATTAGCTTGCGTTTGATTAATAGTTATTCCTAATACTTCTCCCATATTAGAAATTATCTCTTTAATTTCTTTTAAGCTTTTCTTAATTTCTTCTAAGTCTTTTTCTTCTTTTTGTAGTTTTTTAATCTTGATTATTTTTAAGTTTAGCTAATTTTTCTTTTATCTCTTTATATTTAGAAGATAATTGTTTTGCCAACTCTTGTAGGCTTTGTTTATTATTACTAGTAACAGATGGAGTTACTAATATATAATTAAGATTTTATTTTCTTCTCCTAATTTTTCCATAGGAAGGAGTTTGTCCAATTTAGTTGCCAACAACTACGAAGGTAATTATTGCTAAATGGGAATATAGGTTCTAACCTTGCTGAAGATTGACCTATGTTTGTGAAACAGTTGATAGGTAACAATTTCATTTCTATGTTATATTTTTGAAATTATATTTCAATTTCAATCCAAGTGGGTTGACTCATTAATCTGAATCAAATATCGCTTGTTTTTCTTATAGAGTTAAAAGATCTAACCATTTTTTATAAGAATCTTTTTCTTCCTGTTCTTTCAGATTTTGTAGGAACTCATCAACCAAGTTAATGGATGGATTACTAGAGGATTCTCCTATTTTTCCTTTTTCCTTTTTCCTTTTTATTTTTGTTTTCTAAATTGGCTCTAATACCATTTCAGGGGTTGCTCAACATATTTTAGCAGAATTTCTTTTCATCGATAGACCAGTGAATTGTGATACAGGAATGTTGAAATAACACTCCATCAGTTGAGTCTCTTGATGAGAGCGAGAAGATTTTACATAACAGTTACTCATATGAAGAAATGGGATTCTACTTCGAGTCATAGGGCTCCAGTAATCATTAGAGAATAATTCTCTAATTAAATTTTCTCTACCTACAAAGGCTTTTAAAGAACTATATAAAAGTATTTCTAATAGGGCTTTGTTATAACAACTTTCCCTAGCCATTTTCTCTATATAATTCCATACAATAAAAGTATACTTTCTAGAGAGTTTTTCTCTAATTCTATAAATAGCTTACTTCTTGCAATTATTTATTTGTTATATGATGTTATTCAATTCATATTGATTGAATTCTTTGGAGTGTTTTTGCATCCATTTTTCTTTATACAAGTAATCTAAAATTAGATTCTCCATTTAGATGAAAAAGAGTAATTAATTCTTACTAATTCTATATTATGAATTTCTACCAACATTCTAGAAATAAATAGATTAGAGGGTTACCTAGGTATGGGTCCAACACGCTTCCTTCTTTATTAGGAGTTTCAACTTCTCTTCATCACCTTCTCACGCTCTCCTCTATCTCTAGCTACCCGTCAAAATGCTTGTCCTTCAGCTTTAATAGACACTTTGGCCAAACAAGATCCAAGGCTTACGTCTTTTGGCTTAGAAGTTGAAAAATCCTAATCACTTTAGGAGCGATAATACCCATACCTGGTGTGGTCTTACTCTCTTACCTCTCAAAAGCTAGAGATAATAGTATAGAAGTTTTAGAAATAAAAACTCTTTATTTCTCTAGGCTGAAGCCATTTTACAAACACACAAAAACTAGAACAAACTTTGCTCTCTGAATGTTCGTTGCCCTCAGAGTCTCAACTTTTGAAATTAAATAGATACTCTAGAGTCTCTTGACTCTAGTCTTGCTAACTCTAGTTTTCTAACTAGGGTTACTTTTTCTTGTCTTTAGGCTAGTCACACTTCGACTGCTCAAAAGGCTTTTGTAGGCTACTTTTTCTTTTTAGCCCATTATTCTTTGTTAGAGCATCTTTATCTTCTCTCTCTGTCGGCAGCTTCTTTTTTTGACGTAGGAAATGAATGATTGTCCTTCTTTTTTTATTTGCAATAGATGACAGAAGATTCTTTTCACTTTTTCGCTGGAGCTGATGTCTGCCATGCATACTTTTATTGAGTATGCCACTTTTTTTGGCCATACTGCCTTTAACCATTTTATGCTTTTTCCTAGCAAGTATGACCTGTTATATACTGTAAGAATACATTCAAGCTTAATTGGTCTGAATTTCTTTCTCCAACTAATCTAGATAGGGTATATAAATGGCAGCTCTCTAGTTATTATGAATTCTTTATTGAATTTTGGCACCTTCGTTAGTTGAGTCTGATGTAATTTGACTTGAGCTTTGTTAGGGATCAACTTGATTCTTATTACTTCTTGGCGATTAGATTTTAATACTAGAGCTACTAAGAAAAACTTAGGACATTTCAATTTATCAAAAGCTCCAAAAGTCTCAGCTACTTTCTATACGGTAGCTGGCAAGTATTTTAGACATTATAAATTATGAAAATAAAGAACATCTATGAATCTAAAATCATACAATGTTTTAATAACACTTAGGCTTGCCATGTCAGGAAGCACTATAACTCTTGGATATAGGCTATTGTATTCAATAGGCATCGTTTTTATATATTCTTCATTATTTCCTGAATAAACGATACATCTTGTCTTTTTACTTTTTGATATAATAGGTTTTTGTTATATCCTTTAATTCTTTTTCTAATTCAAGATTGTATTCAATCTCAAGGCTGGATATGAGTAAATCATACAACTCATTGCCTATTGTTCCAATTTTTTCTTTCAAAGCTTAGACTTCCTTTTCTTTTTAGATAAGCTGCTGTAATAGCTCATCTCTCTATTTTCTGACTATAGAATATGCAGCTTCTTGCATCTTTAATACCTTGATTATTTCAAGGATTTTCTTCTTGAAACTAGTCTCCATACCTACTCAAAAAGTCAACTAAGCCATTTTCTTACCTTTAATTATCGTTACTTTAAAAGAATAACAAGAAAAGAAAACATTCCACCTTGCTCTTCTTCTTAAAGCAATTGCATCAGGACATGTTTTTCTCAATAAATGCCTTTACCTGTGAGTTATCAGTTTAGACTTCAAAATCTTTTGAAACTATCCAATATTCAATTTTTTTGATAGCTTTTATGACAACAAGAGTTTCTTTTTCATTAATGTCATAATTTATTTCTGCTGCTGTAAATTTTTTGGATGTATATGAAACTACAAGATTTATTTTATTATATTTTATTCTTAATACTGCTCCCCAACATAAATTCGAAGCGTCAGTTTAAATAAAAAGATAATCTTCTTGAGCAATATGAACAGGAATGGTTGTTTCACAAATAATCCTTTGTACCTTTTCCAGTTCTTTTTCATCTTGTTCATTCCATTCAAATGGTTTCTTACCTCTTAATTTTGCTTGAAGTCTTTCTCTTATTTTTGAACAATAAGGAATAAATTCTTATGCATAATTTATTATTCCTAATATTTGGTCAAGTTGCTTTCTTTCTTTTATTTTATTAGGAAATACTTTTATAGAGTTTAGAATATTTTCTAATAACTCTACTTTTCCATTTCCTATTTTTCTTCCTAGAAATTCTATTTCATTTTTTTTGATTATGGCTTTCTTCTTTGAAATAACCAAACCATTTTCTTTTGCTTTTATAGCAAATACAAATGAATATTTTTATGGTCTTTTTCATTATAAGAATATACCAAAATATCATCAATATAAACTATGATAAAATGGTGATATCTATTAAATATCTTATCCATTATTTCTTGGAAAATTGATGGGCTTGTTTTTAATCCCATAGGCAATACATTCCATTCATAATGCCCATTAGGTATAGAGAATGATGTATATTCTCTACATTCTTCTTTTAATTCTATTTGAAAAAAATCATGATTTGCAGTCAAATTTGCTAAAAAAATTTGCATTTCGGATTTTATCGAAAAGAATATCCTTTCTTGTGATAAGATAAGTATTAGCTTTAATTACTGCATTTAATAGTTTGTAGTTAATAACTAATATCTATTCTCCTCTTTTTACTTATGAATAATTTCTAACTTAAAATCCTAGATAATTCCAAGGACTTTGAGAAGATATTATTAATCCTAATTTGAATTTTTCTCTATAATAGGTGGGAATTCTTCTAAACATTGTTTAGAATATCTTATTGGTTTTTCATAGACCAGTTTCTTTGTCAACACTTCTATATTTGCTATATAGTTACATCTATTAGCAAAAGCTCTTGGAGTTTCTTCAAAAACCTCTTCTAACATTTTTGTAAAAGAGATGTTATTTGAAATTTTCTATTACACTATATTCACCATGCTGTGCTGCTGCATTTTGATGGAAAAATGTATACTGATGCCTATACAGTTTAGCTAGTAAAGGTCTTCAATAGTGAATATAGTATTATTGGATTCCAACTTCTTCGCCAATTCTTGTACTTGTTAACCAAAGACCTCAATTGCTTGCCTCTGATATTTAATTATCTTTTTGAGGTTGACTATCATAGTATGAGTCTTTTCATTCCCTTTTTCAACCTCATATATGAATTCCTTCTTTAATGAAGTACTAAACTCATTGATAAGCCTAGTCACATTCTGATAGCTCTCTTATATTTTTACCAAAATATTTCCTTTTTAAAAGACTTTATCTTATGCTGGATGAGATGTTGGACTATAGCTTGAGAAAAACAAGGAGCTGTTAAAGTATGAGTTGGTCCTATAGATGACTATGCCTTGTCTAGTTGGATCTGTTATGTGGCATCCTTTTTTTCTATTTGTATAAGACTGATAGAAGAAAGAGGTTTGGAACAGAATATGATGATAAACTAAAAGAAAGATAATGGTTAGATAAGTTTTAAGTCAAAGAAAAAGAGAAGGTATAAACTTTTAATGTCAAAGGGACTAAATGGCAATTAATGAAAGTTCAGGGATGAAACTATAAATAGTAAAAGTCCATAGACTAAACTATAAATAGTGAAAAGTTCAAAGACCTAAACACAATTTTGAGGTGCCAGGTACCAAATTGGAGTTTCAAATTTGGTAAAAAGAGACTAAAGTGAAATTTAGCAAATTCATGGGCTAAAAGGCAATTTTGAAAAATTCAGGAGCAAAATAGTAATTATGGAAAGTTGAGCTAGAAAAGGGCCTAAATTGTCCAAAAATATTTTGTCCCAAATTTTATCAATAAATAGAGAATAAAAATTGGGTCACACATCTCTTAGAATTTTGATTTAAGGTCCTGATAAATTAATATTAATCTCTTAAGTTTGAAGAATAATATAGTATCTTCTGGACCTCATAATCAGATAATTTTTTTTAGTAAATTCTTATAATTAATATAAGAATTTATAAAATTGATATAAGTAAAAAAGAAGTCATGTAGAATTAATTAGAGAATTTAATGTGAGAAATTACATCAATAAAGGATTTAAAGAACATGTATGAATTTTTATTAGGACTTCTGAGTCTCAAAAAATTATAAGACTTAGCAAGAAATTTATTCTATATTAGAATAAATTTATAAAAATTTTGGAATCATTCAACAAGCTCTATAGAATTTATCTTAAAAATATGGGTAATTTAAATATATCGGTGTAGGAAAATATTGGGAAGTGTATTGGGATTTATGTCAATTAGTAATTGGACACAATATTGGCTCAAAGTGTCATCATATATAGCATCCCTACAAGCCCAAGAGCAAGTCTTAGAGCTCAAGTCAATTTTAGATAATTTAAGAATTTTAAAAAGAAATAAATTAAAGAAAATCAAGAGATAAGGTGAGTTAGCTTGTGGGACCCACACTAAGGACGTATAGCAGCCAAGAAAAAGGAAGAAGAGTTTGGACATAAGCTTTAATTTATTAAAATAATGTAAGAATTAAGTTAATAGTGATTAAGGAATTAATCTACCAATAAGATGCCAGATTAAGGCTATATAATAATTAGGAAAATGAGGGATAATTTAGTCACAAGAGTCACAAAATTTATAAATACCCCATTCATTCTCTTCAATTTCATCCTCCCAAGGACCATGGGAAAACTATGCCAAAATTTCCACTCAAACGTAAAGGAAAAGCAAGAACAAAGAGCCTAAGTGATCAAGCTTGCAAGGGATCAAGGTAAGTTATTTATCCTAGCTTATTTTTCTTTAATTTGGAGGCTTCAATCTAGGGTTTTAAGGGAAGGAAAATAAGATTTCCCCATGGTATGCTTACTATCCAAAATTTGGAAATTTACATTATGTAATTGCCAGTTAAACAAGTTAGTTTATATGTTTGTTATGGAAATAAATTGTGAATCTTGACTTTGCCTTTCTTGAGGCCATTCAGCTAGTGCTATTCTAGATAGAAGGAGATTGATTCTCAATGATCTAATGCTTCCGTTGAATTTAAATGATAATTTTGTGTAGGATTGAAACCATGGAAGCATTGAAATTGGAAAAGGGATGTTTTGAAACCCTTTCTATGAATGTTCATATACATGAACAATGATGAGAATTTCATGATTTTGATACTTCTAATGTATTTAAAATGAAAGATTGTGTAGGGTAAAGTAGAGAAACAAGTATTGGAAGTATTAGAATCAAAATGAGATTTTTTGGAAATAAATATGACATATTTTGGTTCTGTCCAGATCAAAGGCTACAACTAGAATTTTAAAATTATGAGTTCATAAATGGATTCAAAAGGAAAAATTGTATAGAGTAAAGTAAATATATCAATTGATTCAAAGGCCAAGCTAATTTGAAAAAAATTAGAGAGAAATAGAGACTCAATGGGTTAAGGATTACATGTTGTCTTAGAAATAGATTGTAATAAGTATAATTTTATGCTTTATTAGGCCTTTATTAATGCGGTATAGAGTAAAACAAAGCAAGGACCATGATGAAAGGAAAAGAGTAATGATAAGCAAGAGGTAAAGAGAAAGGATACGGAAAGAAAGCTATTCCAAGGTAGTGAACTTACCTACTTGTATGCTTCTGTTACTTGGATATTTTATGTGGTGGGTACTTACTTTGATTATGTGAAGCATCTATGATTAAGTGATGCTTTGTTTCTTTTTATTATATGGCCATATGTTATCATCAAGGGACATGGAACTATGGAAGATATCATTATGCAAGTATGATCATTAAGTATACACATATTAGAATCAAGCATGTAGTTGTATACATTATATGGTTTCTGTTTGCTACTAAGATTTTCCCCAAAATCTCACCCCTCCATGTTCCCACCATAGTAGGAACTTCACATGAAGGAGAAGATGAAGATGCATGAAGAAGAGATAGGAATTAGTTGCATGCTCGAAATGTTTATGTATGTAAAGTTAGTTGTTGCAACTTGTCACTGTGAACAATAACTTGTTAGGAGGCAGTGACATGTGAGATCTAATTAAAAATAGTAAACATTAGTGACACTAAGAATGCCTTATTCCGACGTAGATACAAAGAGAACAAATTTGTCAAACTTAGTGACCAGAAATTGTTTTCCAAAATTTTTGACCAAATAAATAGTGATATTGGCATTTAAACTATTCTGATTGGATGATTATTTGGTTTGAGACATATTTTTCCTTTGAATTTCAATATATTACTTTGAGTACCCTTTTGAACCACTTCATTTCATTTTTTCTAGAATTAGTTATGATTTTTTGAAGTTCATCGCTTAATCTAGAACTACCATATGAATAATACTTATGAAGCTTGAAAATTCTAGATTTTGCAATAGAACTTCAATGGATGTTAAAGTGGTTCTAAATGCTATCGAATGGTCCCTAAGACATATAAAAGTAAGTTGTTACATTTTTTGTATCATGCAAAGTTTCTACCATCAGATAGGATAATTTATAGACCCTAAACCTAAGTAGTTAATATTATGTTGAGGTAGGGTACTTAGTGAGAAGTCTATATCACTTAAGTTTGAATCTTAAGTGAACCAAGAAGATCACCTCCCTAAATGATTGGTTTACTACTTAAAGTATGATTCATATAAGGAAACTTAGGAAGAGAATGTTTAGAGAAAGGTATGGTTAAGTTGCAACGAAAAGATGTTTAGCACTACTACAAAAAAGGCTTTCTAAATCGATTGAAAATGGTATTCTACATCAGACAATGACTGGTATAGAAACAGACTATTTAGAAAGTGTACACTTTTTAGATCGAGCGGTTCACTGGTATAGAATGAGTAAAATTTAAACAAGTCCCTTTTGAAATCAGGAGTAGAATTTGCTAATATTTACACGGCTTACGTGAACAATATTAATCAATTTTTTACACCAGTTGTATTTACACTTATGTAGATTAATCAATTTTCTATACCTCACCATAAAGACAATTGGTGTAGATGTTGTAATATTTACATATATTGTTTCTACACCTATTGGTATTCTTTGTCCGGTTTAAATATATTTTTTAAAAATGATCCCTTCATTATTTCATTAACCCTATCCCCTTCAAAGAGACAATAACAGAGACAGAGTTCAAGATGGTAGAGACAACTCTTCAATTGCTCATTACATTATTCATTTAATAAAATTCAATAAAAATATACAACAACTTGAACAGAAAAATAAAAAAATGTATTATGTTAATGACAAATACTATTGAGAAGGAATGATTTGAACAAAAAAATCAGCTCAAATATTGCGCAGGTCCTCAATATCTTGTTCAGAAAATGGGTCAGATTAGTCAAATATCTAAAACATCAAATTAAAGAAAAAGAAATTAAAGCATTACTAAGATATATTAAATTGGCAAGAAATATATGAAATAATTAAAAACACAATTTACCTCCTCAATTAGGTTAGTTATAATCCTTATGGTTTCTATACTGAAGAGGCTAATTTTGAGATTGAAGGAGCTTTTATTGCAGCCTTACCTAAATTTCATGGTTTTGTAGGAGAATGTCCACATTGGCACTTACAATCCATACATATGATCTATTCTTCAATAAAGCCTCCAATGACCACACTGGACGACGTCTTAAGGTGTTTTCATTTTACCTTGGAAGGGAAGGCTAAGTAGTGGCTATACAATTTGCCCACCCTACTCTTACATGGGATCAGCTGAAGTCAACATACCTTAAACAGTTTTTCCTGGCTTCAAAGACCACTCGAATGAAAAAGGAAATCACAAATATTTTGCAATAGGATGAAGAATCTCTAAATGAGTGTTGGATGAGGTTTCTTAACATGTTGGCTTGATGCCCTCACCATAACATGATTAAGGCTAATTTAGTAGACATTTTCTTTGATGGTCTATTTCCTCATAATCAGGTTTCCTTGAATGCTACAGTAAATAGATCCTTGAGAGATAAGACTCCACAAGCAAGTTGGGAGTTATTCTTGAAGATGGCCAATGAAGACCATCAGACAGGGGATCCAAGGAGAATGCCTATATCTTCTTCAAGTAATTCAAAAGAGATCTTAGCAGAATAGTAGCCTTGGGAAACAGAATGGAGAAAGGGTGATTGAAAGAGAGCTGCATTCCATAAAACAAGTTCATGCAGTGGATACCTCACAAGCTTTAATTACATGATGTGAATCATGCGGTTCTATGATACATGCTACCAGTACATGTGACAAATAGTATGAAGAAATGGTAGCAATGTATCAAGGGAGAGACAATCAATATTAGAAAAGAGACCCATACTCCACCACATACAACCCTGGTTGGAGAGACCACCCAAACTTTAAATAGGAGTGATACGCCAAATCAATTCCAAGGAAATGGTGCTTTCTCAAGCAACTACCAAAACAATGCAAGGTCCATAGTTCCAACTCACCCTATGACCTTATTAACATCAAGGCCAAATGAGACTTCTCAATTGTTAAAGAGTATGGCTACGCAGATGAATAATATGGACATTAGAATGACCAATATAGACAACGAGCTCAAAGAGAATGAAGATCAATTCACCTCCACAACTTCAATCCTTTAAAGTATGTAGAAGGATAATACTGATGTGCACAAAAAACTTGAGGAGTTAAGTTCCAAGAATACAGATATCATAAGTCACTTAACTCAAGTCTCCAATACAGTGGGTGTCATTCAAGGAAAGAGCAGTGGCAGCATGAATTCGAATATTATCATCAATTCGAGGGTCTGAATGCTACATCCCTCAGAAGTGGCAGAAAGGTTCATTTTAAGGAAGCTGATACACCAGAGTAGGATGTGGAAGATGCTGAAATTGAGAATTCATCTCTACCACAGGTACAAATTAGGAAATTTGAAAGTGCTAAAGAACAGTAGCTTGTAATGAAGAAGCTAACCTAAGAGGAGAACCCACAGACCCAAGTGGAGATACAAGAGCTGCAAGAAGAAGCAGCAACAATACCAAGTCCAGCCTACAAAGGAAAGTAACCTGAGGAGAAGCCAAAGTCGAGCAAGCAAGGAGCCTCTATGCACAAAGGTAAAGAGGTAATTATAAAATATCTCCCTTTTCCTAACTCTTACTTTGCTAGAAAGAGAAGAGTTGACCCTGATTTTACAAAAGAGGCTTATACTCTATTCAATAAGTTAGAAATAAACATCCCTTTGGTTGAGTTCCTTAAGAGAAACCCTAAATATGCAAAAATTTTGAAAGAACTGTGTGCTGATAAAAAGAAGTTTAGGCCTCTTGAAATGATCCAGGTGAGTGCTAATGTGTCATCACTATTTAAGGCTGAACTACCTGTTAAGTGCCAAGACCTAGGATCCTACACAATTCCATGCACCATAGGAAATGTTCCTATTAAGGGAGTGTTACTAGATCTAGGGACAACCATTAATATAATACCTTGGTCAGTATATCAAGCCTTAGGAATCAACAACCTTAGAGACACAAACATAGTGCTCTAGTTAATTGATAGGTCAATTAGGTATCCTAAGGGAATCCTTGAGGATATTCTAGTACAGGTCAAGGACTTAGGGTTTCTAGCTGATTTTTATATTTTGGACATGTCCAATGAGTTAGTAAATGATAGCACCCTGATCCTAGGCTAACCTTTCCTCCAAACTTCTAAGACCATCATTAGTATGAAGTATAGTTCCATCACAATGGAAGTTGGAGAACAAGTGGTAACCTTCAACATGAATGAAGCAATGAAATTTCCTCCTCATAATTTTATTTTTACTGCTTTGAATGCCATTAATTATGCTATTGAAAAGGTTAGGGATGAACATGAACTGAGTTTACATGATAATGATAGAGACAATGTGCTTGTAAAAGGTTTATTGAGTGATATTGCAAGACCCCAAGATGTTCTAGAAGCTGGAAGTACAATAATTGAAGAAGGGTTAAATTTTTGTGGCCAAAGGTTACGACCAAATAGTCCCCCCATCACGACTGGACATCAACCAGAGATCCACTGTCAATATGAGTCACAACTAAATGGCTTTAAGGCCACGACACAAAACTGTAGTGACCACCTGTCATGACATGAAGATGAAGATGTCGCGACTAAACCTCAATCTACTGAGGGAGAACCTTTCTGTGACCACAAGTCATGACTAGAAGATGAACAGGTCATGACAACAACTTCCAAAGACACACCCTGTCAACTAAAGTAGTGACAAGAAGATCAAAGGTCGCGACCAGAGACACTAGACACAACCAGGGAACCCCACACTCCTTTAGCTCCACACTCTACCGCTTTGGTTAGAAGGCCAATACATTCTAACTCCTTTCAACCTCATTATCATTCCAAAATTACATCTCATACCTTAAAGTTTTTGAAAGATCTAATATCTAATAATGATACATGTATGGAAAAAATGATCCCAAGTACGTTGTAGCCGTATACCAACCTTATCTTGGTGCAACACTTGGGGAAGCACATGATAAATTGGAGGGCCTACACAAGTTAGAGAAGAGCAACTGTAGGAAATATACGAAGGAGGCAAAGGAATTATTTCCCAAGTTTGTTGCTATGACATGCCAACCATAGTTGGGTAAGTTCAAGTTTAAATAGGGAGAATTCAAGACAGGCCTAGATAAATCTCAGTATAAGATACACGATTATGGAATGTTGAAGTATAGAGAAAGGGCAATTGGGAAAACTGTCCAATTAAATAGCCATCTCTCAAGGTTTTATGATTTCCTACTACCGCCTTGAGGCCAGGTTGTCCCTTTCCTATCTCTTTCCTTTAGGAATTCATATGTGCTTGACATGTTAGTTTGGGGATTCGAAAGGGATAAACCAGTAGAAGTAGTAGTTCATTGTTCTGCTTGATGTTTCTATAGGATAGTTTCATTTTTCTATTTATTCCTATTTATTCTAGTTGTCTTCCTATTTTGAACAATAACCCGTTAATGTCCATGTGTTGCTTACTCATTGATTGTTCTCTGTGGAACTTACACACCCACATACATGATCTTAGCTTACCCATTCTCTCATCTCTACTTTACTAGTATTGATTTGCATGACCTGAATGTGACTATGTGCTGAATTGTTAATTTGCATTGAGTGATTATGCTACCTGCTATTTTACAACTAATTTGATTGTCTTTGCAAAGCAATTGTGATATTTTCTACTTTAGTTCTGTTGACAGTGAGGATACTGTCAAGTTTAAGTGTGGGGGAGATGTCTTTGCTTTTGTGCTACTCAATGTGACATTCTTCGATTAATCTAATCTTTTCATCACAAATTTTTTTTTTGATCTTAATGTGTGATGAATTGCTAAAAATTGGATACCCGCTTTAAACTTTGTTGATAACTAGAAAGGTTTTAGTATGAAAAATTGTTTTGGGACTTTAACAATTACCACTCGGTAGTGTCTATAAAAAATCATCGTGACATACTGACTTTTGGGTCACAACCTGTAATGAAACTTTAGACTTGGTCTACTCTTTATGACCTACGGTTGTGACCTATGTACAAAGCGGTGGCGACAATAACTCCCTGTTGATTTGAGTCACGACATGATTACCTATATGGTCTTGACTGTTACTCTCTGTGTGTTTGCGTCGCGAAAGATACACCCTATGGACACGACTAAATATTTTGAAAGTCCTGAGTATGTACCCCTGTGACAAGTGGTCGTAACCTCCACTATTATACATCGCGACCAGTGATTGAAAAATGTCCAATTACCTTCTCTTTGCCTTGTGCAAAGTTGAATAGAAGGATCCCTTTTAAACTATCAAGATTCTTTCACAAATGACTCATTGTTCCCTTATTTCAAAAACCTTTTTAGCTCCTACAAACCATTTCCCCACTTAAACTTTTTTCAAATATATTGGAAATTGAATTTGAAAACACCTAATCCTTCAATGTTACATTTGGATTATCACATGGTTCTAAGTGATTGCTTTGAAACTTATAAATCATCGTTTAGAGGGTTTTCAGTTGTGAAAAGTGTTTTAATACCTAGTTAATGATGAACATTGTTTGAGACTTTAGTTTATGAACAATCTAGATCAAAACCTTTGTTGGAAGGATTCTCGGACTTAAATTCTATATTGAGTGATTATTCAATTAGTTTATGTTCTCTAGAACTTGTCTTGGCTCTGAGTTTAGAATTACTTGCGCATTTATGAATTGAACATGATAGAGACATTCTTTCTAAACCCTTTTATCCCAAACACAAGCCCACTACATATTACATCCTTAGTCACCCCTCTTGAGCCCATCACTTTTTCTTTTCATCATTCCTATAGAAAGTCATATGTGCATAAATATTATTTTGAAATAAAATTGTTGTTCATGTCAAAAATTCATTATTGTTATGTTATTGTGCTGCAGATTCTATGAATGAGGTACTAAACAAAAGAAGAAGAAAAAAGAAACATATTGCACTGAAAAAAAGAGAAAATGCGAGAAAAAGAAAACAAAAAGAAAAGAGAAGAGGGCACCATTATCAATTCTTATTAGCACAATTACCATAGCTATATCCCTAGAGACATTAATTCATATTCATTGTTAAATGCATATAGTACTTTCTACTCTTCATATTCCATTCCATGTGGCCAATCTCCATCATTTTAACCCTGAAAGACCTCTTGATTCCTTGCATAAGTGTTATATAGTTGTTGAGATTTAGAGCAATTACAAGCATATGGCAGGGTGTTCTCCAAGTTGAATATGAGGGAAAGAACCCTAACAATGAGAGAAAATAGAGAGCTAAACACTTACACCCTTTGAGAGGATCTATTGCGTTCATACATTTAAGGTTGATTTCACTTAGTAGTTGGTTGCTTGGCATTGCTCACATTATCACCTTTATATTCCCAAAAGATGACGAGTTATTTGTTTTCAGGGTACACTATGGATTATGCTGTTATCTTGAATTTAATAGTGTTGTTCTAGGTGTGATTCATTTCTTTGTCCAGGAGTACAAAAGTTTAAGTGTGGGGGAATTGATAAGACACATTTTGTATATAGTTTATGTAATATTTTCAAGAGCTTTATAACAACTTTACCATCATTTTAGGCCCTAATTTGTACTTTTATGGTAATACATGATTGTGCATGACAATGTGCTAATAAAAGGTTAAAATGGTAAATTAACTCTTCTAAACTGCATATATTCTGTTATTTACTGATTTGGACTTTTACAGTGAGCTTTTATTTTGGATTGCAAATATTTTGGAAGGGAGCAAGGACCAATAAAGAAATCATAAGCCAATGAAAGTGAAACCACGCTCCTGCACGACCTTGATTCTTCTGGAATGTTCTCTATGTTTACAGGTAGCGACTAATATGCAAAATCACTGAAACTATGCGTTTTGAATTAGGTTATGCAGAAATAAAAGGACGAGGAAGGCTACCGTCAAAGGAGGCTAGTTTTTGGCTTGATTAAGCTAAGAAGCAATACTCTCGTGCTCTCTGATGGCCTTCTCTATCTCTGCCAATATTCTACACCTCTCCATAGACTTCTCTACCTCTATATACCATCAACCTACCATCTTCTCACTATTTCTCCATGGTATCCCAACTAAACAGCGATTGTAGGACAACAGGAGTCATGAGAGGCTAAACCTTTAGGCTCTTGGTGATGAATAAGATATCTTTAGTTGATGGACTCAAACGGGGAGTTTCTTTTGTTCTAATTTGCATTTTCCCATCTTATGATTGCTGCTAGAACTAGGGTTTTCATCTTATGAGCAAGTTTTGAATATCGATTGATCATTCTCATATTAGACTTTGTAAATGAATTCAAATGATTTGAACGTTTGCTTTTAATAGAATATTTCAGTTTCAATTTTAAGAGAGTGGGTTATTATCAGCATCGTTGTTAATTAATTCATTGCTTGAAATCTAGGGTTTTCGATTGACAACCATTCGAGATCATTTTCATCATCTAAATTCAATTTACACGCTAAGTGATTTACAACTGTTCACTAATAGTTCTTAGACCAGCTTTAATCAAAGGGGTTTAAGGAAAATTAGGGTTATGGACTCAACCGATTGAGGTTTTCTTTGAGACTTAGTACTTTCTAAATTCCAACTTTAAATGTAAGAGAGCAAGGATAGATACGTTTTTATCATCAAGAGTCTTTCATAACATATTTCTCAACTAACAACTCGTTTTCATCATAAATAAAAATCTAAAAATATTTACTTTTCTGTACCCTACTTTTATTATATCAATCACTAAAACCCAAAAACCATTTTATCCCTGCTCAGGTTTTTCATTGATTTTGACATCCAATCTACTAGGTTTCCATATAAAAGGCTCACCGAGAAGAACGATAGGGTTGTGCCTTATACTACATTATATTGGGTGCAACAAACTTTATTTTGATGGATCAGACCACGACAGTTTGAGGCCTCATCAATCTTCATTTAGCAAAATTCTATGAGTGCAATTTGAACTAATAGTTAAAGAACTAGAAATTGTTATTGGCAATTTTGAGTCTAGCTCAAGGTAAGCATACTTTAGATTATAGGGTAAATCTTTTAACTCTAATTATGGGGGTTAAACAATAGAAAGGATCAAATGGGGGAATAATTTAAATTAGAAATACTCCCTTTTGTAGATCCTTGGAGGTTGCTTATATTGAGCTCATTAGGACATTCCATCCTTCCTATAATCTCTTCAGGAGTTGCACCAAGCTTAAGTTGATCTACAACTGCAACATAGTTGAGATCAATCTCTTGTGTTCCTACTTCATTATTTGATATCAAATCATTCAAGAATCTTAAAGTATGAGAGATAAATGTTGAATATGAATGAGGATAAATAGAGTCAGGACATAATTGCCTTTTAAATAAGTCAGCAGAATGTGGGACTGAAGGAATTTGAAATTCACTGGTTGTGTTTGCCATTTATGGTCATGAACTTTTAGGTTTATGTTCAACTTCTCATTGTGACTTAAACTGAAGGTGCATGTCTCTGAAATATTTGGTCACAACGTAGTCACCCTTTTGTCATGACTTGGAATCACAGAGAGACTGTCCTTCAGCTCCATGATATAGGAATGTTTATTTCTAACTTATTGAAGAGATTGAAAGCATCTTTTGCAAATTTAGGGTCAATCTTTTTCTTTCTAGCAAAATAAGCTTTAGGAAAAGGAAGATCCTTTTTACTTACCTCGTTACCTATATGCATAGAGGTTCCTTGCTTGTTCGACTCTGCTTTCTCCTTAACTTGTTTCCCTTTGTATGGTAGATTTGGTATTATCACTTCTTCTTGCTTCTCTTGTATTTCCTCTTGTGCTTGTGAGTTCTCCTTTTGGATTTTCTTCTTAGTCAAAAGCTGCTTTTCTTTCTTACTTTTTGATTTCCCAATCTTCATATATGACAACAGTGTATTTTTAGCTTTAAGGCCTTTATATCCTCCTTTGGTGCATCATCTTCCTTAAAGTACACTTTTCTCCCACTTTTCAGTGATAAGCCCCTTGGATTAATGATAGTATTTGAAGGTATATTGCCACTACTCTTAGTTTAGATATCACTCACTGTATTGGAAACTTGAGTAAAATGACTTGTAATATCTGTATTCTTAGAACTTAACTTGTCATATCCTAATTTTCCCTATCTGTATAGTACTAATAGTGGAAAGATGCTTAGAAAGGATTATGACAAAGATCAGACGAAATAATAAAGGTTAGATAAGTCTTAAAGAAAGAGAAGGACCTAAACGCAAATTGGAAAAGGTTAAAGGTCAAAAATTAAAGTAGAAATAAATGTTGGGCCAAAAGTGGTCATTTCTAAAAGTTTAGGGACCTAAATGTAAATATGAAAAATGTTAGGGATATAAATGTAATTAAGCAAAAAGTCAGGGACATAAATGTAATTATGGAAAAGTTCAGCCAGAAAAGGCTTAGAACTGCCTGTAAGTATTTCAGTCCCACATTCCATCAGTAAATAGAGGAAGTCATGCTGGGTAATTTGGCATGATACAGAAATTTTATTAGGGCTCCAGACAGCAGAAAATTATCTGATAGTCTAAAAGTTATCTGAAATTTTATCAGATTTCATGGACTTCAGATATAAGTGGGCAAATTACAGGAAAGTGTGCCCTACAGTGTTAGAAGTCCTGGATCTGACAGAACTCCAGAAGAAGTTCTGTATAAAAAGTTATTCACATATCAGTGAATTTTGACAGGAGTTTGTTAACACCCGTGATCCGATAATGGAACTTATCAGTATGTAAGCCTGGATAGAATGAGATCATATGACCTCATTTATACCCCATAATGATGCCAAGGAAGGCCCAAAACCCAGGGTACCAGTCTATCAGAAGAAGGGGCCAGTGCCAGAAAAAGTGCGAAATTACAAAAATGCCCCTGGATGCCCAGATTGTACCAGAGATGGATGAAGGGCATTTTGGTCATCTGGGACAGGCTAAAAATGTGACACATGGTATAAATATGATTAGTTGAGCCAATATATGCCCTGAGACAGTACAAGAAATGACACCAAGGGTATTTTGGTCATTTCCAAAGGATGGATGGCAGATAAATACTCAGTCTAACATTTTCAATGGTATTAGAAGCCTAGACATTAATTTCCAGGATAGAATACATATCCTGGTATATTATAAAAAATTAGGAACAGAACACAGTCCGGTTGTTGTGAAACTGTACTGATCGGTACCAGATTGGACTGGAATTTCTCCAGAAGGTTCCTTACACTATGAGCACGCCACCTAACCCCTTGAGGTGTCCCTTGAGCTATCCCACATGATGTCATAATTATTATTTTATGAAAAAGTTAAATCCAAGATTAAATGTGGGCCTTTAGATCAAATAGTAACCAAATCAATCTTGGCCATTCATTTTTCTTGGATTTTGGCTATAAATACCCCCTCATTCTGCAGCAAACCGTAGATTCATGGACCCTTGGGGAAACTCTTGCAAAATGAAAACTCAAGCCAAGACAAAGAAGATTCAAGGTTCCAAAGTTCAAGCAAGCTAGAGATTAAGGGTAAGCAATCTTTCCTAACTTATTCTCCTTTGATTTGGGAGCTTGAACTTAGGGTTTTCATGGGGAAAAGTTGAGCTTTCTCTAAGGGGAGGTGCTGTCCAAAATCCATAGATGAAAGGGGAAAGAAGAAATTAAAGTTAGAAAACTTATGATTGATGCTTAAACAAGCTAGTTAAGAGATTGGTTGTTGAATCAAGTTGATATTCTTGACTTTGCCAAGAGTGAACCTGTTCGGTCTGCACTGTTCATGAGGGAAGGAAATTGAATTTCAATGATTTAATTCTTCCATTGAGTTTGTATGATGATTTTGTGTAGGATTGTAAAGGTTTTGAACCTTGGAAACATTAAAATCTCAAGGTTGTAGTCTTTGAGATTCCTTACGGTTACTGTTCACTCACATGAACAGTGATTGGAATTTCATGATTTTGATGGTTCCAATGGTTTTAAAATGAAAAGTTGTGTGGGGTAAAGTGGAGAAACAAGTATGGGAAGCATTAGAATCAAAATGAGAATTTTTGAAAGAATTGTGTGCTTATGTTCAATTCTGTACAGCATGCCATGAAGGAGCTGGAATTTCATGATTCTAAGCTCATAAATGAGTTCAAAAGATGAAATTGTGTAGGGTAAAGTCAAGACATCAATTGGTGCAAGAGCCAAGTGGATTAGTGAAAATTAGATAAAGTTATGATAATAAAGAGTGTAACAAAGTTAGTCTTGAACATGGTTGGAGTTCATGAGTCCTAATGAGTTATGTGATGAATATAAATGTGTTTAGGACCATGAAACATCCAAGGAGATATTGGGAAGTGATGGACATAAATGCTTCATGGTTGGAAAGCTAGGGAGCAAGGGCTAAAGGTCAAGAGAAAAGCTTAAGTGTAAGGTAGTGAACTTATCTCTTTATGTGCTTGATGTGGTATGCTTATGTATTGACATGTATATGTTATTTGAATGATGTTGTGACATGATAAATGATGTTGAATGTATTGTGAATAACATGTTTCCATGGCCATGCACTTTATGTAAAAGTATATAGCATGATGGCATGTCACTAATCAAAGAAAGTTAATGAAATTACATATCATGCATTAGCATCCATCTTGCATACTTAAGTGGTAATATTTGCTACTGAGATTCCCTAGAATATCACTCTCCCATAACCAACAAATTTAGGTCAAGCATGAAGAAAAGGTATGCATGGAGAAGAGCAAAAGCATGGAAGAAGAAAAGTGAAGTATTTAAGATGTTAGCATATCCTATGCACTTTCCATGTATGTCAAAGCCATATAAAGTATCTATTTATGTGATGAGATTGTATGAAACAATTATTGTATAACCCCATGATGTGTATGAATTCAGAAAAGGCAAAAGAGATTATTTATGTATGCTGAAACAATTATCGGAAATGAAAGAACAGAAACCGAAATGGTAAAAACGTAGGTCCTGAAGCAGTTTTGTTGTGGCTTCAGTTTGACCTAGCAAATGAAGGAATTAGTTCACGAAATTTTATGAGCATGTAGTACACATCCATATCTTTAAGTTCATAGGAAGAACATTTCATTTGGATGTGTATATCAAGAGAAATGATTTTCTAAAGTAAGGGACCAGAATCTGTTTCTAGAGTTTTTGACCAAATGAACAGTAAACTTCAACGAATAAACTGTATCAATTGGCTAATCATTTGGTCTAGAAATTATTTTTCCCTTAAACTTCAAGATGGTATGTTCATTTATATTTTTGAACCACTTCATTTCGAGTTTTTTAGAATTAATTATGATTTTTTGAAGTTTGTTGCGTAATCTGGAATACCATATGAACAGTAACCCGAGAAAGAGTAAAATTCCAGATTTGGCTAATGGACTTCCATGGTCTTGTAAGTGGTTCTAAATGCTGCTAAATGGTCCCTAATACGTATGGAAGTAAGGATGTTACATAACTCCTTGAGTTTCCTGTGTATATCTGCATTATCCTTCTGTATACTTTGAAGAATTAAAGCTACGGAGGTGAACTAACCATCATTCTCTTTGAGCTTGTTATCTATATTAATCATTCTATCATCCATGTTGTTCATTTATGCAACCATACTCTTTAATTGAGAAGTCTCATATGGTCTTGATACTATTAAAGCATTAGGGTAAGTAGGAACCATAGACCTTGCATTATTTTGGTAGTTGCTTGGGGAAATTCCTTGTAATTGATTTGGCCTATTTTCCTCACTCCCCCACCTAAAATTTGGGTTATCTTTCCAGCCAGGGTTGTATGTATTGGAGTATGGGTCTCTCTTCTAGTACTGATTGTCTCTCCCTTGATACATTGCTACTACTTCTTCATACTATCTATCATATGTACTTGTGGCATGCATCGTTAAACTACATGACTCACATCCCATAACTAGTACTTGTGAGGTCCCCACTGCATGAACTTGCTTTATGGAATATAGCTCTATTTCAATTACATTCATCCTCTTTTCCATTCGAATTCCTAAAGCTGCTATGTTTGCCAAAATCTCTTTTGAATTACCCGAAGATGATGAGGCCATTCTCCTTGGATCCTTAGTCCGATGTCTTCATTAGCCATTTTTTGGAATAATTCCCAACTTGCTTGTGGAGGCTTGTCTCTCAAAGATCTATTTGCTACTATATTCAAGGACACCTGATTGTGAGGGAGTAGACCATAAAAAAAGATGTCTATTAGATCATCCTTTATCATGTTGTGGTGCAGATATTGAGCCAACAAGTTAATAAATCTTGTCCAATATTCATGTAATGACTCTCCATCCTGTTACCGAATATTTCTAATTTCCTTATTCATTTGAGTTATCTTGGAGGTTAGGAAGAAATCTTGTAAATATGTTGACTTCAACTAATCCCATGTAAAAGTGGAGAAATAAGTTGTTAGATTGTATAACCACTCCTTAGCCTTCCGTTCCAAGGTGAAATGGAAAAACTTCCTTAAGGCATCATCCAATGTAGTAATTGGAGGCTTCATCGAGGAGCAGATTATATGCATGGTTTGTAAGTGCCGATGTGGACATTCTCCTACAAAACTATAAAATTTTGGTAAGGTTGCAATAAAAGCTCCTTTAATTTCAAAATTAACATCTTCAGTATAAAAACCATAAGGATCATAATTCATATGCGAATGATTTATTTCCCTCACACTTCTATTATCTTCTACATTCATTGGTATTTCATTTTCTCCTTGTCTATTATGCCCATAATTCCCATTAGGATTAATCTCAGCCATATTAAAAATTTCTAATGAAATCCCTAAATTGGGTTTAATTTTAGATTTAGGGACACTAGAGGATAAGCTAGATTCTATTGACTTTACTTCTTCTATAAATTCTTTTCTTAGTTTCCTAAGTTATCTCTCAATTTCAGGTTCAAAAGGCACTAATGGTTCAGCTCTACTATGCATGCAAAATAGGAACAATCAAGAATAACGAGGCAAGCAATCACAATCAGACATAGAGTTTCACAGAAGAAAAGTTTAACTAGTCTCAACACAAGGGTGTTCAGGTCATGACCCAATTACATAGAGAGTAAAAGTTCTAAAAATTTGATTCAGCGTCACGACTAAAATGTGATTTAGTCATGACCAAAAATCACAGAGAGCAAATTTTTTAAAACAGTCACAACCGGAGGTTGTTACTGTCACGATTAGAGTTCACCAAGGGTAATTAAGCACTATAGAAAAGCAATCCAGTCATGACACAATTATGTTTGGTTGCGACTCAAAGGTGCAAAGAGCAAATTAGCATAAACTTGAAAAATGTTGAGTGCTATGCGATGAAAACAACAAAAATTAAAATTCAAACAAAAAAATGACTCAGGTAAGTAATGATATTGATAACCAATTGCTAATGAACCAATTACTTGGCTGGCAATGGCGCCATTGATTTGAACGGATTGTCATCGTCCAGTTCATCAAAATAAAATAATTGCTCCTATTAATGCAGTATAAGACATAACCCTATCGTTCTTCTCAAGGAGCTATTTTTATTGAAACCCTAGCAGATTGGTCACAAAATAATTGAAAACTTGAGTGAAAGTAAAAATGGATTTGGTTATGATTGATTTTTGATGCAATACAATAAGGGTGTAATAAAGTAAATATTTTTATATTTTTGATTAAGATGGAAAATGATTAGATTGTGAAAGAAATATGTTGAGAAAGACTCTTGATTATGGGAACCTATCTATCCTTGCTCTTAATATGATATGGGAATTTTAAAATCACTAAGTCTTAAATAAAACTTCAATCGATCGATTGAGTCCAGAATTTTAATATTCCTGAAAGTCCTTTGATCAAAGCTAGTTCAAAAACTGCTAATGCGCTGTTTAAAAATCACTTAGCGTGTAATTAAATTAGATGATGAAATTGCCCTCGAATGATCATCGATCGATGACCATATATTTCAAGCAATCAAATTAGTTAGCAAAGATCATTGATAAAAGTCCAATTATCCAAAAATAAAAACTAAAATATTCATATTAAAACCATTATCCAAATCATCCAAATTCAATTATAAAACCTAATCTCATAACAATCAATCCATATTCAATCCTTACTTATATGATTAAAACCTTAGATATAGGAATTCCAAAACATATGAAAGAGGTGAGATTAAAACAGAAAACTCTGTAGTACAGTGCAGTCCATGAGCTCAAGGTATACGATCCATCACCAAGAGACTAAAGATTTAGCATCACATGACTCCTACTATGCTACAATTGCTACTCAGATATAATGCCATTAAGAAAGCTGAAGAACAGTAATAGAAAGATGAATGATGGAAGATATGTGGGTAAGTTGTGTAGAGAGTTTTGGGAGAATGTTCGAGTACTGTTTCATAGCCGTATCAGATAAAAACTAGCCTCTCCTTGCGTCTGCAACTTCCCTCTCCTTTTAAAGCCAGGATGACCTAATAAAAAATGTACAGCTTCACTCATTCTCTTCTTTGGTCACGACCAGATCCTATCTTTGGTCATGATCTGTGAACACAAGAAAACTTCCTAAAAGAAATGAGGTTGTGACCTATAGATGCTTTGGTCATGACTAAAAAGCACAGAAGTTGCCTTCCTTGATTTGATTCTCTTTGTCTTGTGATTTCTTTTCTACTAATATTAGTCATTGATTCTCCTACAAAATACTTGCAATTCAGAATTAAAGCTCACTGTAAAAGTTCAACCAGTTACTAAAGAATGACATATATGTAGTTTAGAGGAGTTAATTACCATTTTACCCTTAAATTAGCATATTGCCAATCATAATCATTTATGACCACAAAAGCACAATTATAGGCATAAAATGAATGGTAAAGTTGTCACAAAACCCTTAAAATGTCACAGAAACTATACACAATTTGTGTCTTATTAGTCATCTCCATTACCTTTTTTGTCTTATTGTTGGAATTAGTCTCTTAAATTAGTTGCTTTACTTAGTCTATGCCTATGGTACAAGAAGAAGAAGGCCTTTTGAGGTTTATATCATTTGTATTATATAGAGATCTTGTTATGTATATGTTAATAAAGATATGTTAGATTAGGATTGGAAGTGTATTTCTAAATTCTAGTAAGTTTCTATGATGGTTATATGATTGGTGTGTTTGTGAGTTCAAGATGAATGCTTATTAATTGTGTTGAAGCTTTAGTAGTTGTTTGTCTATAACTAAATATTGTAGGGAGTATATTCTACAGGTCTTGGATTTGATATAAGGTTAATTTGAGAAGAACATTTACAAAAATACTTGACTGAAACCACATTTTTCTACTACGCCATCTTTGTCTAGAAGATAATTTAGAATCATTAGTCTTTTCTTTTTGAATGGCTTGTGCTCCAATGTTTCAATGTAAGCACAATGAGAAGACTTGTGTGTGTCTGTATGGGAGAGAATGTATGCGAACAATCTTAACGAGTACTCCCTTTGGGTTGAAAAGGGATTCCAATTTCTCTTAATGTCGCTAGAAATTATAGTAGATGATAAGGGTTTGAATTTCTATAGGGATGTTAACATTTTTCTTTTCCTTATATGCTTACTCTGTAGATACAACAACCAACGTAAAAACCTTTGAAATAGGAAGAGTGTATATTTGTTTAATCTTTTAGTTATTATTATCTTTCTCCACTATTCCACTGTATAGCTTTGAAAATGTCACTTGTCAATTACTAAAGTTGTCTTATTTTTGTTTGATTTTTGTTTGTTTAGTTAAACTCTTCCCATCTTGTAACTCCAGTATGAATTAACATGTTAAGTATCTTTCATATAATCCCAATATGCATAAACAAGTTATATAGATTTGTTGCTACACTTGTTTATGTAATTTACTATAGAGTGGTTGTCTATGCAGGCAAGACTCTGTGTTCATGTACTGAGTTGGTTGACTAAAAAGGGTCTGAATATAGCACTTGATTATGATGATGAACACATTGCAGAGTTTAGATAAAACCTATAGTGGTGGTTATTAAATTACGAGATAAACTCAAGGCTAGAATTTGTATTAAGCCTACTTCCACAAAGTGAGACTGTCACATTGACCAAATAGTGCTTCAATTTTTGTGATGTCTAACCTTTGTAATTTTACATTTTTTGAAAGTTTAGCCATTGACCAATTGATATTTAAAGTTAGTCAATCTCTTTTTAGTGTTTGACTTATGTACTATTAAACTTTGAAATGACTATAACTATATTTTGTAATGACTATGTAAATATTTTCCCTTTCACATTTACAACAGTAGAATTGCAACATATTGTCTTCGAGTTTACAACTTCAACAATGACATATGTAACTCATCTAATGAGGTTTGCAAGTCCTATAATAGGGTTTGTAACTCGTCTAATGAGGTTTACAAGTCCTCTGATGAGGTTTGTAACTTCCACAATAGTGATGTATTGATGGAGATTTCATTTTAGAGTAGGGTTATATTCAAAAGTGTAGCTTGTAAGATGGCATAATTCAACTCGTTACTCAATGCATTTGATGCCAAGGAGATGTAAATGCATTTTACTTAATCTATCCTTTACAAATTTAGGTGAGAAGACTAAATTACCCTTGAAGCATTTGAAGAAAAAATGGGAAAATGAAGCTCAAAAATCAACATATTGCTAAAGGGATTTGCAACTTGTTTACTAGGATTTGCAACTTCAATAATGGCATTTGCAAGTTGATCAATGGGATTTGCAACTCCTGTAATGACATTTACAACTCATCTAATGGCACTTACAATTGAAATTGCAACCTATTACTAATGAGATTTGTAACTCCTATGATAGGATTTGTAACTTCAACAATGACATTTATAACTTAAATTGTAGCCTATTGCTAATGGGATTTGCAACTCCTATAATAGCATGTGCAACTCATCTAATGGGATTTGCAACTTGAACAATATGATTTGCAACTCCTACAATGATATTTACAACTTAAATTACAACCTATTACTAATGAGATTTGCAACTCCTTTAATGGCATTTGTAACTAGTCTAATGGGATTTATAACTTGAACAATGGGATTTGGAACTCCTACAATGACATCTACAACTGAAATTGCAACCTATTGCTAATGGGATTAGCAGCTCCTATAATAACATTTGTAACTCGTCTAATGGCATTTGCAACTAGAAAAAAATGACATTTGTAACTCCCGTAATGACATTTAAAAATGAAATTGCAACCTATTGCTAATGGAATTTACAACTCCTATAATGGCATTTACAACTCATCTAATGTCATTTGCAACTTGAATAATGGGATTTGCAACTCCTACAATGACATTTACAACTGAAATTGTAACCTATTGCTAATGGGATTTACAACTCCTATAATAGGATTCACAACTTTAACAATGAGATTTGCAACTTCAATAATGACATTTACAATTAAAATAGTAACCTATTGTTAATGAGATTTGTAACTCCTATAATAGCATTTACAACTCTTCTAATAGAATTTGCAACTTGAACAATAGATTTACAATTCCTGTAATGACATTTACAACTGAAAATACAATCTATTGCTAATGGGATTTATAGCTAATGAGATTTACAACTTTAACAATGACATTTATAACTAAAATTGTAATAAATTGCTAATGGGATTTACAACTCCTGTCTCAAATAGAGTGAGTATATTCACATTGAAGCTCACTATAACTTTCCCTCAAAAGAATAATACATAAGGAACAGAGAGGCAAATGCATTCTGGGTTAAAATATATCTTTCATGATTAATCTTTTATTGCTCTTATATTAGTCATTACCAGTCACCAACCTCAACTTTGAATGCACTTCTATTTATAAATGAACTTGTAACCATTGAACATTGTTTCTGTTGAGATTTCTATCTGTTGGAAATATGACCGTTGAACTAGTTGTTATAGATGTTGAGGATTTTGTCTTTTTGTCGTTAAAAGTCTGTTGGCTTTGCTCTTGTATAATCTCTGATTTAGCTTTGATCTTAACTGAGTTTGAATTCTTTGGTATTAATCCTATAAACACTTCAAAATTTAATCATTGGTACTTAAACTTGTGAATTGGGAATTTGAGTGATTGAGTTTAAACATAAATAGATTTAATCACAACAAGAATAATAGTAGAATAATGCATGTTCATTTATATTTAATAACTCAATCATTGATCAAAGTGTATTAAATCAATTCTATTATAACCACTCTCAGATCGTATGAAGACTATACTTGTTTTAAAAAATAATGTTGGATTAATCGATTACTCAATGGATTAATTACATTAATGAATGAAATAGAAAATAGAGCATTATAGAGATTTGATTTTCTCGACATATATGATGTATTCTTACAAAGATAAGTTTCTCAAGAGATTTGTCATAAAGAATAATGAGAAACATTTACAAATTATTACTTAAATCAATCATTTGAAGTATGAATGAGATTAAAATAGAAAACTCCCCAGTACAACGTAGTCTATGAGCTTAAGATATACGATCTATCACTGCTGCAATCGTTGCTCAGATGTGATGCCATGAAGAAAGTAGAGAAACGACAATATAAAGATGAATAATGGAAGATATAAGGATAGGTTGTGGAGAGTGTGTGCAGAGAATGTTTGAATCTGCTTCTTCATCATATAAGGTAAAAAACTAGCCTCTCGACTCCTGCTACTTCCCTACCTTTTAAAGCCAGGATAACCTAATAAAAAATGTGCAACTTCACTAATTTTCTTATTTGGTTGTGACCATATCCTATTTTTGGTCGTGACCTGGAACGCAAGAAAACTTCACAGAAGAAGTGAGGTCGTGACCTGTGGACACTTTGGTTGCGACTGAAGTGCACAGAGGCTGTCATCGTTGATTTGGTTATCTTTGTCTTGTGATCTCTTTTTTGTTCACGTTAATCCTTGGTTCTCCTCCAAAATACCTGCAATTCAACATCAAAGCTCACTTTAAAAGTCTAACCAGTTACTAAAGAACAACATGTATGCAGTTTGAAGGAGTTAATTTACCATTTTACCCTTAAATTAGCATATTGCTAAGTACAACCATGTATTACCACAAAAACACAAATGCAGGCATAAAATGAATGTAAAGTTGTCACAAAACCCTCAAAATGTTACAAAAACTATGCACAATTTATGTCCTATCAATTCCCCATACTTGAACATTTGTACTCTTGGACAAAGACATGAAATACACCTAAGCCAAAGCTTTTAAATCTAAGGTAATAATATAATCACAGTGAAACCTTAAGACAATTAATACACCATCTTTTGGGAATGCAAAAGTGATAATATGAGCAATGCCAAGTAATCAACTACTAAATGAAATCACCCTCAACTATATGCGCACAATAAATTCTCTCTAAGCATATAAGTGTTTAGCTCTCCATATCCTCTCATTGTTGGGGTTCTTTCACTCATATTCAAATTGGAAAACATCATACTATATGCTTGTAATGGCTCTAAATCTCATCAACTATACAACACCTATGCAAATAATCAAGAGATCTTTTAAGGGTGTAATGATAGAGATAGGAAACGTGGAATGGGATATGAAGGATAGAAAGTTCCATATGCATGTGATAATAAATGTATAGAATGAATTCATGTCTTCTGAGGTGTAGAGATGGTGATTGTGCTAATTTTCTTTCTTCAATTTTTCTTGCACTAATTTTTTTTTGCAATATGCTTTTCTCTCCTTTAGTTGGCACCTTGTATATAAAGATGTAGCACATTTTCACAATCACAATGATTTTTTGTCATGAATAAGAAGTTTTTAAAGAGATGCTCATGCATATATGACTCTTTCTGATGGAAAAAAATATGATAGGCTCACAAGGGGTGACTATGGATATAATATGTGTTAGCTTGTGATTGGGATAAAAAGGTTTAGAAATGAATGCCTATATCATATTCAATAACATATATGTGCAAGTAATTTTCAACTTAGAGCTAAGACAAGTTCTAGAGAATATAAACCAATTGAATAACCACTAAATATAGAAATTTAGGCCAAGAATCCTTTCAACTAAATCTTTCATCTAAATTGCTCATAAGCCAAAGTCTTACATAATATTCATCATTTACTAGGCATTAAAACACTTATCATAATTGAAAACCCTCTTGAATGGCGGATTAAAAGTTCCAAAGTAATCACTCAGAGTTATGTAATAATCTCAATTTTAACAGTAAAAACTTGAGTGTTTCCAATTCAGTTTTCATTTCCAAGAATTCAAGTGTGACAATAGTTTCTATAAACTATTTCATGCAAAAGGTTAAAAGTAAGAGGGCAATGAATCATTTATAAAACTTTAGTAGCTTAAAAAGAATCCTTCTATACAGTATTGCACAAAGTAAAGAGAAGGTAATTGGACATTTTCACACTTAGGTCGCGATTGAAAGCAGTGAAGTTGCGACCAAAGTTCATAGTGAATGCTTGCCCTGAATTTACAATAGAAAGTCATGACATGGAATGATTAAGTCACCATTATAATACATAGAGAGGTATTGTCACAACCTAATTACACTCGCGTCGTGACTTATTTTCATAGAGAGCATATTAAGTCCAAAGGTCTATTAAGGTCACGACCATGCAACACATAGGTCGTGACTAAAAATCATAGAGACCACCCCTTGATAGTTTTCAATGCCCAAAATATCTTTTACACTAAATCCTTTTAGCCAACAACAAAATAGCTTAAAGTAGGGATCCAATTTTCAGCAATTAATCACACATTAAGATCAAAAACAAGAAACTTTGAGATGAAATATTGGATTAATTGAAGAATTTCAGATTAATTAGCACATAATGTGATATCCTGAATTTTCCCTATCTGGATAATACTGATAGTGGAAAGAGGTTTGGAAGGGATTATGACAATAATCAGAAGAGATAATAAAGGTTAAATGAGTCTTGAAGGAAGAAAGGGACCTAAATGAAAAGTAGAAAAGGTTGAAGGCCAAAAGTTAAAGTAGAAACAAAAGTTGGGCCAAAAGTAGTAATTTCTAAAAGTTTAGGGACCTAAATGTAAATAAGAAGAAAGTCAGGGACCTAAATGTAATTATAGAAAAGGTCAGCCATAAAAGGCTTAAGACAATAAGGAAGTATTCCAGTTCCACATTCCATCAATAAATAGAGGAAATTAAGCTGGTTGATCTAGCATAATACAGAAATTTTATTAAGGTCCCAGATAGTGGATATTTATTCGATAGTCTGAAAGTTATCTGAAATTTTATCATATCTCATGGATATCAAATATAAGGGGACAAGTTACAGGAAGGTGTGTCTCATGACATCAGATGTCATAAATCTAACAAGACCCTGAAAAGAGCTCTACAGGAAAAGTTATCCCCATATTAGTGAATTTTGACCGGAGTTTGAGAATACCCGTTATCTGATTATGGCACTTAGTTGTATGTAAGCCTGGATATAATGAGCTTATATGGCATCATACATAGGCTGAAGATGACGCCAACGAGGCCCCAAAACCCAGGGTACCAGTTCATCAATAGAAGGGGCTAGTGTCCAGAAAAAAGTGGGAAATTATGAAAATGCCCCTAGATGCCCATATTGTACCAGTGATAGATGGAGGGCATTTTGGTCATCTTAGACAGGCTAAAAACATGGCATATACTATAAATATGATTAGTTAGGGCCAGTATATGCCCAGAGGTAGTACAAAGAGGGGTGAAATTATAATTATGCCCTTAGGGTTAATATAGTGCAAGGGATGGATGGCAGATAAATATTCAGTATATCAATTTCAATGTATGAGAAGCCTAGACATTGATTTCAGGGATAGAATACATATCCTGGTATATTATAAAAAATTAGGAACAGAAAATAGTCCGGTTGTTATGAAACTACTCCGATTAGTACCGGATTGGATTGGAATTTTTCTAGAGGCTTCCTTACATGAGAATGGAACCACATACCCCCATGAGGTGTCCCTTGAGCTGCCCCTTATGATGCCATAATTATTCTTTTTGAAAAAAAGTTAAATTCAAGATTAAATGTGAGCCTTTAAATCAAATAGTGCACAAATCAATCTTGGCCATTCATTTCTACCCAAGATCATCTATAAATACCCCTATTCAGATCATTTTGGCATGCATGGTGCACCATAGGGAAACTCTTGCAAAATTTCCATTCAACCAAAAAAGAAACACACAATGAAGCAACAATCAAGGCAATAATCTCCCTTGATCTTGAGCTTTGTTCTAGCAAGTTAGCTCATGATTTTAAGGGGTTTTAATGCTATATTTTCCTTATGGTTGCTATTGGAAGTGCTTCTCATACATGTTTAAAATATGAGTTTTATGTTATGGATAGTTTAGACAAGCTTAACCAAGCTAGAATCAAGTGGTATAAGCTTGGGAATTCAAGTATGTTTGGATTTAGGGTTTTGTGTTCTTGCTAGTACTGTATGTGGTACTGTTCATATGATAGAGTTTCATGATTTTGATTCTTACAATGAGTTTAAAATAGAAAATTATGTGGGGATAAAGTAGGAGAACAAGTATTGGAAGCATCAGAATCAAAATGTGAATTTTTGAATAAAGGGACAGTCACTTCGGTTTGGTACTGTATCAATTGGTATGTTTTGATTTTAGAAATTCTGATTTAATATTTGGATTCTACATGAAAAATTATGTGGAAATGAACTATGAGAATTTATTTTGGAAAGATGGAAGTATGAAACATAAAGGGGAGAAAGAAAGCAAGTTAGTGAAAACCTAGTCTTAGTTTTGGTTTCAACTTGAATTGTAACTTGATATTACTTTGTAATGGCTAGATTTTGACATTTGTGAAAGAAAGAAATCATCCCAAGAAGACCTTGACAAGCATAGCTAAGAGGTAGCAAGGATACCTAACTATATTACATGTTTGCTTAATTGTTTGTTTGCTTGTTGATTATGGTGTTTGGTTGAGCATGAGAATGTGTCATCATGTTGATGATGAAGTATGAATGATTGGAACTCCTTGAAAGTTATGTCATGAAAATACGCATGTTAGAGTTTGATTATGTACCATTATGAAGTAGCTCCCAACTCATGATAACATGTTAAGCATACAACTAATCATGCATGATATTATAGTTTATGTAACTTGCTATTGGGATTTCCATAAATCCTCATTCCTTCCATATGTATAACCATGTTATAGGTGCTGGAACTTCACAAGGAAAAAGGGTAAACATAGATGGATGAGTTTGTATAATGAGTTACAAAACTTACTTGACCTTATGGAAGCATATGATAGCATGTATGGATGTATAGTGTATGATTTTGAAATTTCTGTGCTGAGGCCGTGATGATGTGATGATGGTTAGGACGTCTTAATTAATGATTTTAACCTGAAATTTGGCATGATTATATTTAAGATACAGATATTTAAATATACAGCAAGAACGCCTTAATTGGTTAAGAATTTGATTTGTTATGATTTTTCGAAGTTGGAATTAAGATATGGAATTGAGATAAAACGAGTGTTGAGAGGCAGCGACGTTTACGCATCGATTTGATATAGGAAATGAATGAATTCTCTTATGAAATTTTTTGAGCTTAAATAGGACGTCTAGGGATTTAAGTCCATATGTAACACGGTTCATTTAGACAAGTAACCAAAGAGAAATGAATATTTGAAGTTAAGGCAAAGAAACTGGAATTTCCAGATTCTACCCAATGAACAGTGATTTTTAACAAATAAATTGATTTCATTTGAACGAGAAAACCTTAGTTTCATATTTTTTCTTCAAATATCTATGAATGAGATTTCATTAGAAATTAGAGCTACATTATTTCAATTTTTATACATATAATTATGAATTTTCAAAGTAGGGTATATATTCTGAAATTACCAAATAAATAGTAATGTGAACAGTACCCCCGAGAGCAATTCTTTTGAAAATGAAGGTTTTCAAAGCAAATGATCATGTAATTGGTTCCAATCACTTATAATGGAGTATAATTGAGGTTAAAAATAAGGATGTGACATTTAGGTATAAGAGCAAAGGATTCTTGCTTAAGAAATGCTCTGAATAGATTATTTATAGACTGATATGAGATTATTCCCAGACCTTAACTTTAAATAATATGTATTTTGTTAAGTTAGGATATGTATTGGGATAGTTAGTATGGCTTAATGAAGCAAATAGTGTAGGAGTAGATATAGGGTTTCTTGAAGTTAAGATAGAGGCCTTGGTTAATAAGGTAGTTGATAACAGAGACTCTTGGCTAGTAGTGATATGTAATCCAGATTTTGATAATCCCTCAGATAATGAAGAGAGTTCAGAGAAAAGTATAGGGAATTAGTCAGGGAAGTCTATAGTAGGATGTCCCATAGATGTTTCTGCAGACTTAAACCTGTAGTCTAGAGGTTATGTAGAGATTAATCTTGAAGCTATGTACGTGCCAGATAATGTTGAGTCTAATGACTCCATACAGTATGAGTTTGTTAGAGTGCCCTCTAGCCTTGATATAAGCTCTATCCCTCTAATAAGAGGACAAATTACAGCTGAGGAAGCTTAGTACTAGTACTGGATTATAGGTAAATCATATACTATTCCTCCTCTACTGGAGTTTGAGGATAGATTTGAGATAAGTAAGATACAACGGTCCCCTTAATCTAGAGATCCAGTTAGAGTTTATGATTGTTCCTATCCATTCCTAAAGTCCAGGAATATGTGACTTTATAGTGAAAGATCAGTGTGATATTCCTGGTCCTAGTAAACCCCAGCCTTATTTGTTGAAGACAGATAATGTTGACCATATTAGTCTCAAGAAAGCTATAGGGAGTGAATTACCCAGTATAGGTCAAGGGATGGACAGAAGTAGAGATCAAATCTACAGTTCCTCAATGCCGTAGCAAGAACAATAAACAGAGTTACAATAGAGGGCATCAACCTGAATTAGGTTTATACTCTAGTAGATCAACATGAGATGGTAGTAAGTCAGATACTGCCATATACCTCCATATGGCACGTAGAGCCAAGTGAGTTTTTGGTAAATGATTTGCCAGCTGATATACAGGGGTGGTACTCTATTTGTAGAAATATGTGCAGTTTATGATTCCCTAGTAAACAATGTAAAGAGAGATGAGGGATAATATAAATATGTCAAGTGTAAGGTAAATGCATAGATGTATGATAGTTAGAATGTACCCCGAATATATGATTGACATGCATGTAATATATGTTCAAATGTTATATGAAATATGAAGTTTTTGTGTGGTTAATGAGATGATAGTTGGTTGAACATTTATATGAATATGTTCCCTATTTGATATGATTATGATGTATAGATATGAATGAGTTTTAACTAACTTAAATTTATCAAAGTCAAGAACATTAGACTTGATTATTTAGAGAAAGTGATGCTTGGTCATGATGGAAAGTGACCTATAGTCATAGCTGAAGAACAATTAACTGGCAAGTTATGACAAGCAAGTGGAGATGGCCACGACTAAAGTGTACAGGAATAGGAGTCATGGCTAGCCAGCACTCAAGTTGCGACTAGTTGCATAGAGACTTGATGACAAGAATAAAGATAATGACCTCACTGAAGTGTACCAGTTAGAGATTTACCTTAGTGTACAGGCAAACGAAACAGTACGAGGTACTGAGATACAGAAGATCAGTTTAAGAAAATGTTTAGAAATACATCCTCCATATGATCATCAGGAGTAGATCTATATTACGAAAGAATGAAAGTCAGATTAAGACTTGCCTAGAAATGAGCCTAGCATGTGGTTTAAGGTTAAAGACGTGGTGGCTAATAGATAGAAAGTTCATGTTCCCAAAATAGAGGGATCCCATCACGAAGAGATAGTAACCTAGCACAACTAGAGTAGAGCCCTAGAGAACAAAAGTAATAATGCTAGATGATGAATGAGATCCATGTGGCTTAAAGTATGATGATTAGTTAGCAGAAACTCTAGAATATAGCAATATTCGAGAGAGTTTAATATGAAAGAAATGGACACTACTCACAAGCCCGGTGTAGTGAGAAGTCCATATGCGAAGAGATGTAAAGGAATGAAGAAAGTAACAGAATGAGGTAGCATTCAACTCTGATTGAGTTGATTTGGAAGAAAGTAATAACAGTAAAGATATGGAGATCTGCGGACATGAAAGGAACTCCGCTAATATGTTAAGATAGAAGATAAGAGATAGATACCCCAATCCTTAGTCATAAAATGAGAAAAGAATATCTATCCAAGATTGTTGACTAAGGTGCCAATTAAATTTTGAGGACAAAATTTATTTTAAGGCGGGTAGAAATGTCATATCCTGAATTTTCCCTATCTGGATAATACTGATAGTGAAAAGAGGTTTGGACGGGATTATGACGATAATAAGAAGAGATAATAAAGGTTAAATGAGTCTTGAAGGAAGAAAGGGACCTAAACGAAAAGTAGAAAAGGTTGGAAGCCAAAAGTTAAAGTAGAAAATAAGTTAGGCCAAAAGTGATAATTTCTAAAAGTTTAGGGACCTAAATGTAATTATAGAAAAGGACAACTATAAAAGGCTTAAGACTGTCAAGAAGTATTCTAGTTCCACATTCCATCAGTAAATAAAGGAAGTTAAGCTGGTTGTTCTAGCATAATACATAAATTTTATTAAGGTCCCAGATAGTGGATATTTATCCGATAGTATGAAAGTTATCTAAAATTTTATCAGATCTCATAGATTTCAAATATAAGGGGACAAGTTATAAGAAGGTATGTCTCATGACATCAGATGTCATAAATCTGACAGGACCCTGAAAAGAGCTCTACAGGAAACATTATCCCCATATTAGTGAATTTTGACGGGAGTTTGAGAACACCTATTATCCGATTCTGGAACTTAATAGAATGTAAGCCTGGATATAATGAACTCGTATGGCCTCATACATAGGCCCAAGATGACGCCAAGGAGGACCTAAAACCCAGGGTACCAGTTCATCAAAAGAAAGGGCCAGTGTCCAGAAAAAAATGTAAAATTATGAAAATGCCCCTAGATGCCCATATTGTACCAGTGATGGATAGAGGGCATTTTGGTCATCTGGGATAGGCTAAAAATGTGGCATATAGTATAAATATGATTAGTTAGAGCCAGTATATGCCCTGAGGTAGTACAAAGAGGGGTGAAATTACAATTATGCCCTTAGGGTTAATATAGTGCAAGAAAGGTCACCAAGGGTATTTTGGTCATTTCACAAGGGATGGATGGCAGATAAATATTCAGTAGATCAATTTCAATGTATGAGAAGCCTAGACATTGATTTCAGGGATAGAATACATATCCTGGTATATTATAAAAAATTAGGAATAGAAAACAGTCCAGTTATTGTGAAACTGCTCCGATTGGTATCGGGTTGGACTGAAATTTTTCCAGAGTCTTCCTTACATGAGAATGGCACCAAATACCCCCATGAGGTGTCCCTTGAGCTGTCCCTTATGATGCCATAATTATTCTTTTTGAAAAAAGTTAAATTCAAAATTAAATGTGAGTCTTTAAATCAAATAGTGCGCAAATCAATCTTGGCCATCCATTTCTACGCCAGATCATCTATAAATACCCCCTATTCAAATCATTTCTGAAACATCCTCACTTTCACATGTCTTAGGGCCCACTCAGTAGCATTTAGAACCACTTACAAGACCTTGGAAGTCCATTAGCCAAATCTGGAATTTTACTCTTTCTCGGGTTACTGTTCATATGGTATTCCATATTACGCAACGAACTTCAAAAAATCATAATTAATTCTAAAAAAATCAAAATTAAGTGGTTCGAAAAGCTACATGAATAAAACATCTTGAAATTTAAGGTAAAAATAATTTCTAGACCAAATGATTAAGCAATTAATACAGTTTATTCATCAAAGTTTACTGCTCATTTGTCAAAAATTCTGAAGACAGAATCTGGTCCCTTACTTTGGAAATTCATTTCTCTTGTTACACATATCCAAATGAAATGTTATACCTATGAACTTAGAGCTCTGGATGTGTTATACATACTCATAAAATTTTGTGAAATAACTCCTTCTTTTGCTAGGACAAACTGAAGCCACAACAAAACTGCTTTAGAACCTACGTTTTTACTATTTTAGTTTCTTTTCTTTTACTTTCAATAATTGTTCCAGCATGCATAAGCCATCAAAATAAGCTTCTCAATATTCATATACTTCATGTACATATGTCATAATTATTTCAAATAGTTTTATCATATAAATACACACCTTACATGGCCTTTACATACATGGATAATTTATAGTATATGCTAAGATCTCAATTACTTCACTTCCTTTCTTCCATTCTTTAGCTCTTCTGCATGCATACCATTTCCATCATGCTTGACCTAAATTGGTTGATTATAGGAGAGTGAGATTCTAGGGAATCTTAGTAGCAAACATTACCACTTAAGTATGCAAGATGGATGCTAATGCATGATATGTAATTTCATTAAACTTTCTTTGATTAGTGACATGCCATCATGCTATATACTTTTACATAAAGTGCATGGCCATGGAAAACATGTTATTCACAATAAATTCAACATAATTTATCATGTCACAACAACATTCAAATATCATATACATGTCAACACATAAGCATACCACATCAAGCACATAAAGAGGTAAGTTCACTACCTTGCACTTAAGCTTTCCTCTTGATCTTTAGCACTTGCTCCCTAGCTTTTCAACCATGAAGCCTTTATGTCAATCACTTCCAAAAATCTTCTTGGATGTTTCAAGGTCCTAAACACATTCATATTCATCAAATAATTTATTAGGACTCATGAACTCCAACCATGTTCAAGACTAACCTTGTTACACTCTTTATTATCATACTTTCTCTAATCTTTACTAATCTACTTGGCTCTTGAACCAATTGATGTCTTGACTTTACCCTACACAATTTCATATTTTGAATCCATTTATGAGATTAGAATCATGAAATTCCAGCTCCTTCATGGCCTGCTGTACAGAACCGAACACATGAACACAATTCCTTCAAAAATTCTCATTTTGATTCTAATGTTTCCCATACTTGTTTCTCCACTTTAACCCACAAAATTTTTCATTTTAAAACCATTGGAAGTATCAAAATCATGAAATTCCAATCATTTTTCATGTGAGTCAACAGTAATAGAGAAGAATTTTAAAAACTACAATCTTGGAATTTCAATGTTTCCAAGGTTCAAAACCTTTCCAATCCTACACAAAATCATCATATAAATCAATGGAAGCATTAAATCATTTAAATTCCATTTCCTTCCATCATGAATAGTGCATACCAAACAGGTTCATCTATGGCAAAGTCAAGAATATCAACTTGATTCAACAACTAATCACTTAACTAGCTTGTTTAAGGTTCAATCATATGTCTCTAACTTCAATTTCTTCTTTTCCCTTTCATCTAAGGTTTTTGGGCAGCACAACCCCTTAGAGAAAATTCAACTTTTCCCCCATGAAAAGCCTAAGTTCAAGCTTCCAAATCAAAGCAAAATAAGCTAGGAGAGATTGCTTACCTTTAATCTCTAGCTTGCTTGAACTTTGGTACCTTGAATCTTCTTTATCTTGGCTAGAGTTTCCATTTTGTAAGAGTTTCCCCAAGGTTCATGATTCCACGTTTTTGAACCAGATTTTAGGGGGTATTTAGAGAAAATTTCATGGAAAATCAATGGCCAAGATTAGTTTGTGCACTATTTGATCTAAAGGCTCACATTTAATCTTGGATTTTACTTTTTCAAAAAAGAATAATTATGACATCATAAGGGACAGCTCAAGGGACACCTCTTGGGGTATGTGTTGCAATTCTCATGGGAAGGAAGCTTTTGGAGAAATTGCAGTCCAATCTAGTACCAGCTCGGTCTGATTCCCCAAAAACTGGAATTTTTTCTGTTCCTAATTTTTATAATATACCAGGATATGTATTCTATCCAGAAAATCAAGGTATAGGTTTCTCATACCATTGACATTATTATACTGAGTATTTAGCTGCCATCCATCCCTTGGGAAATGACCAAAATACCCTTGGTGTCCTTTCTTGCACTATACTAACCCTTTAAGGGCATAATTGTCATTTCACCCCTCTTTGTACTTCCTCAGGGCATATACTTGCTCTAACTAATCATATTTATACTATATCCCATATTTTTAACCTGTCCTAGATGACCAAAATGCCCTCCGTCCATCACTAGTACAATATGGGCATCCAGGGGTATTTTCATAATTTCACAATTTTTTCTGGACACTCGCCCCTTCTACTGATAAACTTGCACCCTGGTTTTGGACCCTCTTCAGCGTCATCATGGTCTTATATATGAGGTCATCTGATCTCAGTCTATCCAGGCTTACATACTGCTAAATACATAATCGGATCACTGGTGTTTTCAAACTCCTGTCAAAATTCACTTATATGGGAATAACTTTTCATACAGAACTTCTTCTAGGGTTCTGTCAGATTCATGACATCTGACAGTATAGGGCACACTTTCTTGTAATTCTCCCACTTATATCTAAAGTCTATGAAATTTGATAAAATTTTAGATAACTTTTAAACTATCAGATAAATATATACTATCTGGAGCCCTCATTAAATTTATATATCATGCCAGATTAACGAGTCTAACTTCTTCTCTTTACTGATGAAATATGAGACAGAAATACTACCGGGCAGTTCTAAGTCTTTTTGAACTGATCTTTCAATAATTATAATTTTGCCCTTAAACTTTTTACTTAATTACATTTAAGTCCCATAACTTGTGAAAATTACCACTTTTGACCCAACTTTTGTTTCTACTTTAACTTTTGGCCCTTAACGTTTTCTAATTTTTGTTTAGGTCTCTCTCTTTTTTCAAGACTCATTTAACCTTTATTATTTCTTCTGATCATCGTCATAACCCTTTCCAAACCTCTTTCCACTATCAGTATTATACAGATAGGGAAAAATTAGGATATGACAATTTCAGCTTGCATGGTGAACCATAGGGAAACTCTTGCAAAATTTGCATTCAACCAAGAAAGAAGCATACAAAGTGAAGCAACAATCAAGGTAATAATCTCCCTTGATCTTGAGCTTTGTTCTAGCAAGTTAGCTCATGATTTTAAGGGGTTTTCATGCTATATTTCCCTTATGGTTGCTACTAGAAGTGCTGCTCATACATGGTTAAAATATGAGTTTTATGTTATGGATAGTTTAGACAAGCTTAACCAAGCTAGAATCAAGTGTATAAGCTTGGGAATTCAAGTATGTTTGGATTTAGGGTTTTGTGTTCTTGCTGGTACTGTATGTGGTACTATTTATATGATGGAGTTTCATGATTTTGATTCTTCCAATGAGTTTAAAATAGAAAATTGTGTGGCGATAAAGTAGGAGAACAAGTATTGGAAGCATTGGAATCGAAATGTGAATTTTTGGAAAAAGGGACAGTCACTTCGGTTTGGTACTGTAGCAATTAGTATGTTTTGATTTTGGAAATTCTGATTTCATATTTGGATTCTACATGAAAAATTATGTGAAAATGTGTTGGAAATTGTGCCCTAGGGGCCAATCATTGTCTTATGAACATTATTGATTTATGAATTTATTAATTGTGTTATCATATTATTTGCATGTTTATTGTGATGACCATCCTTGGATAACTTATGATCTTATCCTAAATGTCCCTAGTCGGTCATCTCTGCGGGAGCACAGATGAAATAAGACTAGTATGACTTTGAAGATGTATAGAGATATAAATCAAAGTCATAGGCACATGTAAGAGTACAAGGTGTTGGACCGACCCGCTATGAGAGAACTGCATGGGTAACGTCATAAGCTTCTCTCATATACAAACCATGTTAATATGCCCTTTGACCTGAGATCATCATGGATTCCTACATGACAAACGCTTAGTTTTGACCTAGTCAAAAGTCACTTTTGATCGAGTGATCATAAAGACTATGTTCAGGCTTAGTGGTTTTTCATGCGGAGGAATGTGAATGGTCAAGATGAAATTTGTCCCTCACATTCGTAGAGAGATATTACTGGGCCCCTCGATGAGTGAGTCTAAGAAATGTATGGCCATACTGTAATGGAAAGGTAGTTCCATTTCTATAGTCAGACTACTCAGGGATCGAGAAAGTAACGGTCAGTAATAGGAGGATGACATTATCCATGCCTCAACCATGACCAAAATATCGCGTGACAGAAGGGACATGATATGGTTGTATAAAAGGTTACATCATTTAACGATCCTCATATGATTTGGGTAGTCATTATGTCTTGCTAGAGACCGCTTGTGACTTGTAGGCTAGTATAGCAAATGGCCCACTACCAACTTCATATGGGCCTACAGGGTCACACACAAAATAGCCCAACACAAGCTATGATGTCCAGATTCATTGAATCTAAGACATGTCCAGATTCAATGAACGGTCCAGGGTGGATGTATATATTTATTTATATTTATATTCGTATATATATAAATTCGTATATATATATATATATTATATATATAAGAGCTATATGAGATTTAATTTATAAGGATAAATTAAATCTCTATCACATTTGAATTTGAAATTCAAATTGATATGATATCTCATATAAGAGATATTTATAAGATTTAATTTATAAGGATAAATTAAATCCCTATCACGTTTGAATTTGAAATTCAAATTGATAGGATATCTCATATAAGAGATATTTATAATATTTAATTTATAAGGATAAATTAAATCCCTATCACGTTTGAATTTGAAATTCAAATTGATAGGATATCTCAAATTTGATTTATGAGAATAAATCAAATATAGTTCAGTCTCATCTTTATTTAAAGTTAAATAAATAGGTAATTAAATCTGTGGGACGGATTTAATATTATTTATTTAATTAGTTTCTTATAAAATTATACAATATATGATATTGTATTATTTTCAGAATTAATATAAGATTAACTCCGAAATCCAATTCGATAGAGAGAAAAACGCATAGCATCCTATATATCTGATTTTAGGAGCTGCGTTTTTAGCAATATACACACAGAGAACACAGAAAGGCTGAAGGGGAATCTGCAAAAGGTTTGCAGATAAGAAACTGCCAAAATAGAGACGGAGATGACGAATTCTTGAGAAAGCCCTGGAGGGACAAGAGACGCTAGCACGTCGTTCGTGGTTGGAATGCTGTTCGTGTGGATACCAGTAGAAGAAGCTGACCTGAGTCGTCGACTTCTTGTGATCAGAAAGGGAGCACAAGCTGCGGAGAGAAGCTATGAACGTCGTGATCAGAAGCTGTGGAAATCGCTGAGGAACACTAAGGGTAATACTTCTTCCCACTTGACTTAAACACATACGGTAGATCCTGGCAAGAAATGGAAAAATTTTTAAATTAATTTCCGCTGTGTGTCTTCCAATTCCTTTCAGATGAACTATGAGAATTTATATTGGAAAGATGGAAGTATGAAACATAAAGGGGAGAAAGAAAGCAAGTTAGTGAAAACCTAGTCTTAGTTTTGGTTTCAAGTTGAATTGTAACTTGATAGTACTTTGTAATGGCTAGGTTTTGTCATTTGTGAAGGAAGGAAATCATCCCAAGAAGACCTTGACAAGGATATCTAAGAGGTAACAAGGATACCTAACTATATTATATGTTTGCTTAATTGTTTGCTTGCTTATTGATTATAGTGTTTGATTGAGCATGAGAATATGTCATCATGTTGATGATGAAGTATGAATGATTGCAACTCCTTGCAAGTTATGTCATGAAAATATGCATGTTAGAGTTTGCTTATGTACCATTATGAAGTAGCTCCCAACTCATGATAACATGTTAAGCATCCAACTAATCATGCATGATATTATAGTTTGTGTAACTTGCTATTGGGATTTCCATAAAACCTCATTCCTTCTATATGTATAACCATGTTATAGGTGCTAGAACTTCACAAGGAAAATGGGTAAACATATATGGACGAGTTTGTATAATGAGTTACAATACTTACTTGACCTTATGGAAGCATATGATAGCATGTATAGATGTATGGTGTATGATTCTGAAATTTATGTTCTGAGGCCATGATGGTGTGACAATGGTTAGGACACCTTAATTAACGAGTTTTAAACTAAATTTTTTCATGATTATAGTTAAGATACATAGATTTAAATGGACACCAAGAATGCCTAAATTGGTTAAGAATTCAATTTGTTATGATTTTTTGAAGTTGCAATTAAGATCTGGAATTGAGATAAAATGAGTGTTGAGAGGTAGCAACGTTTACACCTTAATTTAGTATAGCAAATGAACTAATTCTATTATGAAATCTTTTGAGCTTAAAGAGTACGTCTAGAGATTTAAATCCATATATAACACGGTTCATTTGGACAAGTAACCAAAGAGAAATGAATTTTTGAATTTAAGGCAAAGAAACTGAAACTTCCAAATTTTACTAAATGAATAGTGATTTTTAACGAATAAATTTATTTCATTTGAACGAGAAAACCTCAGTTTCATATTTTTCCTTCAAATATCTATGAAATATATTTCATTAGAAATTGGAACCATATTATTTCAATTTTTCTACATTTAATTATGAATTTTGGAAGTAGGGTACATGTTCTGGAATTACCAAATGAACAGTAACATGAACAATACCCGAGAGCAATTCTTTTGAAAATGAAGGTTTTCAAAGCAAATGATCTTGTAATTGGTTCCAATCACTTTTAATAGAGTATAATTGAGGTTAAAAATAAGGATGTGACAAATAACACAAGAACATCTCCCCTATACCTAAACTTGATAGTGTCCTCACTGTTAGTAGAATTATAGACACCACAACTCTATATAAGATCAATTTAAATTCATCTTCAGTACAGCAATTAAACATATTACTCAATACAAGGAAAGCAAAGATGACAAGATGGGTAAGTAAAAATCATGCAATTGAGTGTGGATTTAGCTCAGAGATTCAATAATAAGCAAACACAGGTGTATTATTCAAAATAGAAGCAAACTAAAATTAAACACTATCCTATTGAATTATCAAGCAAAAAAAAAATTAACTCCCATTTCTACTGGTTTATCCCTTTCCAATCATCAAACCAACATGTCAAACATATAACATATTAAGAAAACTTGTAAAAAGTAAGAGATAGGAAAAGGGTAACCTCGCCTCAAGGCGGTGGTAGGATCTTATAGAATTTAGAGAGATGGTTGTTTAATTGAAACATCTTTCCCATTGCCTTCTCTTTCCACCCAAGCATACCAAAATTGATCACTTTGATTACATTATGAAGTCTATCCAAGCTTATCATGAATTTTCCCTATTTAAACTTGCACTTTCCCAACTGTGGCTGGTATATATTCGCAATAAACTTTGGTGGTGTTCCCTTTATATCCTTTGTATATTCTACTTCCTCAAGTGCTTCACCCAGTTGAGGTTGGTATACCACTGCAACATACTTAGGATCACTTTCCTTCAATTCTTTCTGATTCCCCATCTTGGTTTCAATCTCCTCAGGTGTTACACCAAGCTTAAGTTGGTATACAATTGCAATGTAGTTGAGATCACTCTTTTGCATTCCTGTATCATTATTTGAGGTCAAATCATTTAAGAATCTTAAGGTATGAGAGCTAATTGGTAAATGTGAGTAAGGATAAGTAGAGTCAGAATATATTGGCCCTTTAACCAAAACAACATATTGTGGAGCTGAAGGAAATTGAAATTCACTAGTTGTGTTTGCCATTTCTGGTCATAACCTCTCAGGGTTGTCTTTAACTCCTCGTCGCAACTCAAATTGATAGTGAGTGTCTTTGGAACATTTGGTCATAACGTAATCATCATTTTGTCGTGACTTGGGATCACAAAGAGGTTATCCCTCAGCACCCTAATATGCCATCGTGACTTCATCATCTTCACGTTGAGACTGGATGTCTCGAGAGTTTCTGGTCGTGTCTTGTCGTAACAATTGCATAGAGAGTCTCTCCCTTAGCAAGTTCATATATAGTTATGACGCTTAGACCTGAACAACATGACCTGTGGTCATATAAGCTCGACCCATCTTTGTTTGTTTCACTTTTAGTTTCCACAATGTTTTGTTTTCCTATAAAATCACTCACAACTTCCTTTCAAAAAACATTATCACTAGAGAATGTTGATATTGTATTAAAGTTAAATGGGAATGAGAAATCTTTGGAAACTAATAGCATGCTATTCACATCAAAACAATTAAAAGAAGATGCATCGCCTTCACAAGAGCAAGAAAAGAATAAATAGAGGAAAAAGATTCAAAATAGTTATCATAAACACTCAAAGATGAATTTGAATCCCCATGCTCCTGAAATGCTTCATGGATCTTTTAGGAATTATGCAACATAGGATCATACTCATCATGCAAACTCAATTTATGCTCATCCCTAGTGTCTTTAATAGCATAATCAATGGCATTCAGCTAGCTCAATAAAAGTAGAATTATCAAAAGGATATTTCATTACTTCGTTCATATTGAAAGTCACTACATGTCCTCCAACCTCCATTGTAATGGAACTATGCTTTATACTAATGATTGTCTTAGAAGTTTGAAGGAAAGGTCTACCTAGGATCAAAGTGCTCTCATTCACTAGTTCACTAGACATGTCCAGAACATAAAAATCAGCTGGGAATACTAAATCCTTCACCTATACTAGAATATCCTCAAGAATTCCCTTAGGATATCTAATTGATCATAAGCTAATTAGAGCACTATACTTATGTCTCTAAGATTATTAATACCTAAGGCTAAGTATACCAACCATGGAATTATATTAATGGCAGCCCCTAGATTTAATAAGGCTCCCTTAATATGAACATTGCCTATAGTGCATGGGATTGTGTAAGATCCTAGGTCGTGGCACTTAACTGGTAATTCAACATTAAAAAGTGATGACACATTAGCACTCACTTAAATTCTCTCAAGAGGCCTAAACTTTTTCTTATAAGCACATAGCTCTTTTAAAAATTTAACATATTTAGGATTTCTCTTGATAAATTTAACCTTAGGGATATTTATTTCTAACTTATTGAAGAGATTGAAAGCATCTTTTGTAAATTCAGAATCAATCTTTTTCTTTCTGCAAAATAAGTTTTTGAAAAAGGGAGATCTTTTATACTTACCTCCTTACGTATATGCGTAGAGGCTCCTTGCTTGCTTGACTCCACCTTCACCTTAGTTTGCTTTCCCCTATGCTGGACTTGGCATTATCACTTCCTCTTCTTGTTTTTCCTATATTTCCTCTTGTGAGTACGAGTTCTCCTCTTAGGTTGCCTTCTTGATCATAAGTTGTTGTTCTTTAATACGCTCTAATTTCCTAATCTTCACTTATGACATTGCTGAATTTTCAACTTTAGAATCTTCCATATCCTCCCTTGCTATTTCATCTTCCTTAAATTGGACTTCTCTCCAACTTTTGAGTGATATGACATTCAGACCCTTCGAATTAATGACAGTATTTGAAGGTATGCTACCACTGCTCTTCGTCTGGATGTCACTCACTGTATTAGCAACTTGAGTTAAATTACTTGCAATATCTATATTCTTGAAACTTAACTCCTCAAGTCTCTTGTGCATATTAGCATTATCCTTCTGCATACTTTGAAGGATTGAAGGTATAGAGGTGAACTGACCATTATTCTCTTTGAGCTTGTGGTCTATATTGGTCATTCTACAGTCAATATTTGTCATCTATGAAGCCATACTTTTCAATAATTGAGAAGTCTCATCTAGTCTTGATGCTATTAAAGTATTAGGATAAGCAGGAACCATAGACCCTGTATTATTTTTGTAGTTGCTTAAGGAAGCACCACCTCCTTGGAATTCTCTAGGCCTATTTTCCCTACTCCCCTACCTAAAATTTGGGTCATCTCTCTAACTAAGGTTGTATATATTGGAGTATGGGTCTCTCTTCTAGTATTGATTGTCTCTCCCTTGATGCATTGCTGCTACCTCTTCACACTGCCTATCATATGTACTTGTAGCATGCATAATTGAAACACATGACTCACATCTTGTAACTAGTGCTTGTGAGATCCTCACTACATGAACTTGCTTTATGGAATGCATCTCCCTTTTAATTAAATTCATCCTCTTTTATATTCAGTTTCTTAAAGCTGTTATTTCTGCCAAAATATTTTTTAAATTACCTGAAGATGATGAGGTCATTCTCCATGAATCCTCAGTTTGATGGTCTTTATTAGCCATTTTCTGGAATAATTCTCAACTAGCTTGTGGAGTCTTATCTTGCAAAAGATTCATTTGCTGCCGCATTTAAAGACACCTGATTATGAGGGAGTAGACCATAAAAGAAAATGTCTACTAGATCAGTCTTTGTCATGTTGTGGTGCAGACATTGAGCCAACAAGTTAATAAATCTTGTCCAATATTCATGTAATGACTCTCCATCCTATTATAGAATATTTGTAATTTCCTTCTTCATTCGAGTTATCCTAGAGGTCAGGAAGAAATCTTCTAAATATGTTGACTTCAACTAATCCCATGTAAGAGTGGAGAAATGAGTTGGTAGATTGTATAACCACTCCTTAGCCTTCTATTCCAAGGTGAAATGGAAAAACTTCCTTAAGGCATCATCTAATACAGTCATTAGAGGCTACATCGAGGAGCAGATTATATGCATGGTTTGTAAGTGCCAATGTGGACATTCTCCTATAAAACCATAAAATTTAGGTAAGGTTGCAATAAAAGCTCCTTTAATTTTAAAATTAACATCTTCAGTATAAAAGCCATAAGGATCATAATTCACATGCGAATGATTTATTTCCCTCACACTTCTATTATCTTCTACATTCATTGGTATTTCATTTTCTCCTTGTCTATTATGCCCATCATTCCCATTAGGATTAATCTTAGCCATGTTAGAAATTTCTAATGGAATCTCTAAATTAGGTTTAATTTTAGATTCAGGGACACTAGAGGATAAGCTAGATTCTATTGACTTTACTTCTTCTATAAATTCTTTTCTTAGTTTCCTAAGTTGTCTCTCAATTTCAGGTTCACAAGGCACTAATGGTTCAGCTCTGCTATGCATGCAAAATAGGAACAATCAAGAATAACGAGGCAAGCAATCACAATCAGACACAGAAGTTTCACAGCAGAAAAGTTCAACTAGTCACGACACAAGGGTGTTCAGGGTGTGATCCAATTACACAGAGAATAAAAGTTCTAAAAATTTGGTTCAGCGTTGCGACTAAAATATGGTATAGTCGCAACCAAAAATCACAGAGAGAAAATTTTCCAAAACAATCGCGACCAGACATTGTTACTATTGTGATTGGAGTTCTCAAAGAGTAATGAGCACTATAGAGAAGTAATCCGGTCACTTGAAAAACTGCATAATGCTATGCAATGACAACAATAAAAACTAAAATGCCAACAAAAAAGTGACTCAGGTAAGCAATGAAATTGACGACTAATTGCTAATGAACCAATTACTTGGCTCCCTAGTAGTGACACCATTGATTGGAGAGGATTGTCGTCATCTGACTTATCAAAATAAAAGTAATTGCACCCTATTAATGTAGTATAAGGCACAACCTTATCGTTCTTCTCAAGGAGCCCTTTTTATCATAACCCTAGTAGAATAGTGAAAAAAATATTAAAAACCCGAGTGAAAGTAAAAATGTATGGGTTTTTGGTTTGGTTAATTTTTGATGAAATAAAATAAGGATGCAGTAAAGTAAATATTTTTGTATTTTTGATGAAGATGGAAAATGAGTGGATTGTTAAAGAAATATATTGAAAAAGACTCTTGATGATAGAAACCTATCTATCCTTGCTCTAAATATGATATGGAAATTTTAAAATCACTAAGTCTTAAATAAAACATCAATCGTTTGATTGAGTCCAGAGCATTAAATTCCTTAAACTCTTTTAATCAAAGCTAGTTCAAAAACCACTAATACGCTGTTTGAAAATCACTTAGCGTGTAATTAAATCATATGATGAAGGATACCCTCGAATGATCATCGATCGATGACCATAGATTTTAAGCAATCAAATTAGTTAGTAACGATTGTTGATAAAAGATGAATTATCCAAAAATCAAAAATGAAATATTTATGTTAAAACCAACATCCAAATCATCCAAATTCAATTACAAAACCTAATCTTAGAATAATCAAACTATATCCAATCCTTACTCATAAAATCAAAACCCTAGATCTAGGAATTCCAAAACATAAGAAAGATGAGATTAAAATAGAAAACTCCCTGCGCAGTATAGTCCATGAGCTCAAGATATGCGATCCATTACTAAGAGACTAAATATTTAGCTTCTCATGACTCCTACTGTGCTACAATCAGTGCTCAGATGTGATTCCATGAAGAAAACAGAAAAATGGTGATAGAAAGATGAATGATGGAACATAGAGAGTAGTTGTGAAGACAGTGTGGAGAGAATGTTCGAGTTTGCTTCTTCACTATATCAGATAAAAAACTAGCCTCTTGATTCCTACTACTTCCTTCCCTTTTAAAGCCAGGATAACCTAATAAAAAATGCGCAGCTTCACTAATTTCTTCTTTGGTTGTGACCAGATCCTATTTTTGGTCGTGACCTATGAACGCAGGAAAACTTCCTAGAAGAAGTGAGGTTGCGACCTATGGACACTTTGGTCACGACTGAAGTACACAGAGGCCGCCATCCTTGATTTAGTTCTCTTTGTCTTGTGATCTCTTTTCTGCTCACATTAATCCTTGGTTTTCCTCCAAAATACCTACAATTCAACATCAAAGCTTACTGTAAAAGTCCAACCAGTTACTAAATAACAACATATATGCAGTTTTAAGGAGTTAATTTACCATTTTACAAAAAAATTAGCATATTGCCAAGCATAACTATGTATTACCACAAAAACACAATTGCAGGCATAAAATGAATGGTAAAGTTATCATAAAATCCTCAAAATGTTACATAAACCATACACAATTTGTGTCCTATCAGTCATTTTCTTAAATCTTTAAAAAGTTTTGATTTCTAAAACATATAAATAATTAAATGTTTTTCAAGTACTCTTATATGTAACAAGAAAATGTTTAAAAAATTGATGTATAAATTTGAAAATTTTCTTGAAATAACGTTTGAGAAATATTTATAAAACATTCAATAATCCATTTAGGAATATAAGTTTTGGAAAAACTTTTAATAAACTTATTGCTAATGGAATCTCACCATGAACAAGTGTCTATAACCTACTCTTGATTTAATTCAATAAACACGAGGGTAATAATATATTTCACTATTATTTGTCTTGATCCAGTGTATACTTGATTTCTATGAGATGCTTAATGATTCTTCATATTTGTAGGATTTAGCACCACCAAAATCAAGCGTCTGCTTCCTCGGAATGTGAATTAGTATAATTGTAGCAGTGTTTATGAGGTCCAGCTTTCTCTGTCTTTCCTACACAAAATCTTTTTCTTTCCAAGGTATCCCAGCTTTCTTGGATCCAATTGTGGTTAGTTGTAGGAAATAGACACATGTCATATTCTCAGAATATATTATCAACTTAAGATAATTGAGCATAGCGAACTACGTCTTTATGCATAAAGGAAATATTAAGTTTTTAAAACATGTATGCATAAAGATTTTGTGATTTAGAACATTGTTTTTGCTTCTTTATAAAAGAAAATTTTGTCAAACAAATTGTATAAGGAGCATATGAAAATAACTTGATTGCAATGTTCATTTTTTTTAAAGATACAGAGGTAAACTTTGAAAAAAAGTGTTAAACGAGATAATATGCAAAGTTTACTATTGTACCTTTACCTTATATAGAAGAACGATTGCCTTTGCATACCCATTGCATCTTTTGATTGCTTCTGACAAATGCTTGCAATGGCCTCTCAATTGATTTGAAGTCTGAGCTTGAGAGATCCTTCTTCTTCTTCTATTCTCCTCAAGATAATTGAATGTTACTATGTGATAGTCTATTCTTGAGGCAAAATGTGCTTCTAGGGCTTTTCTCTATTGCTTCTTTTGGATTAACTTCGACATATCATCAATGGTGACTCTTTGAGTTCTCTCAAATTATGTAGTTTTCACTTATGCACAAAGAACTCTTGGATGCCCATTTCTCTTAGCACTTTGTCCATTCCTCATGTAAATATTATGCACATTTGAACCTTCAGAAGGACACTTTGGTGCCCACTTAACTCTGGGTCCTTGATCATTAGTTTTAGACCTTATTTGTCCTTTAGGAACCCAAACAAACTTATTTCTCACATTTGGATTTCTTCTCAGATGACATGTGTGAGAAATATGACCTTTTTTACCACAATAATTATAGACAATAAGATGATACTCCTTATAAGCATACTTGTAACTATTGTGTTGGTAAAGTGGACGAAGTTTGAAATCATTGTGAAAGATTTGTCCCTTTCTGTTAGATGTTCCAGTAAAATCTTTTTAATGCAAAAACTTTTAATTTTTTGAAACAACATCAATAATTAGTTAAAAAATCATGTCATGAAAACTTTTGAAAGCATTATCCTTAAATCTACAAAAAGAACCAAAGTTGTTTACTATTGACAATTTCTGAGCTTCAGATGATAATTTCTCAATTTCACATATATTGAGCTCTTCTTCTTGATTCTTTTCTTCCTCTTGATGTTTGGTGTTGGCACATGGAAGTCAGTTTGGATTTCTCCTTTAAAGCTCTCTGCTTCTATTTGTTCATCGTCAGTAGATAAATCATTTTTTGATTCATATGAACTATCAACATTGTCAATTTAATTGTTAAATGAATAAATAAAATCAAGAGTGTTGAAAATATCTTTTAACATTACAGCAATGCTTAATTCTTAAACAATCTTTTTCAGATACTACATTATAAAATATTTTCATTGCTCTAAGATTTATTGAAAATAATTTCTTTTCAATATCACTCCAATCCTTTCTCGGTTTAAAATCAAATTCATTTGAAAGGATATTCCTCATATCAACATCAAGATTTTTTATAAATATGGTCATCTGACCTTTCCAATACAAAAACTTAGAATTTTCTAAAGTCGAAGGAATGGTAAAATCAAAACTTTCTGAAAGCATTTCACTGACACATCAAACCAAGATCTTTGTGTCATATCCCCAATTTTCTTATCTGATGTAACTGTACAGTTTATATGTAATGGACATGAGATTCTTGGAATAAATTGTATCAGATTAAGGTAGGAAAGAAAGGGATTAATAATTAAGGAAAGTTCAGTGACCTAAATGCAAATTAGAAAAGGTTGAAGGAAAAAAACTAAAGTAGAAACAAGATTTGGGCCAAAAGTGGTAATTATCAAAAGTTTAGGGACCTAAATATAATTAAGCAAAAAGTCAGGGACCTAAATATAATTATGGGAAAGTTGAACTGAAAAAGGCTCAAAAATGCCCGAAATTAGATTAGACCCAAATTTTACCAGTAGATAGATAAAATTATTTCTGTCAGTTTAAGGAGACACATAATTTTGATTTGAGGTCTCGATTAATTGATGTAAATTCCTGAAGTCAGAAGGAATTATTACAGTATTTTTTAGACCTCAGAATCAAATGAAACATTACAGTAAATTCCTATATTTAATATAAGAATTTATAAAATTGATAAGGTCAGAAAAGGAATCCTGTAGAATTCTTACAGAATTTTACGGTGGAATAAAATACCTGATAAATAAGGTCAGGAGAGATTCATTGGGATTTGTGACAAAAAGGTAATTAGCCCATACAAAGGCCCAAATGGTGCCATCACAAGCTCAATAAGGTGACTGCATAGTTAAGTGGGCCAGAGTCTAGAGCAGTCCAGGAAAAGTGTGAAATTATGAAAATGTCCCTCGATGCCTAGATTGTACCATTGATAGACGGAGGGCATTTTGGTAATTTTGGACAGGCAAAAAATGTGTAATATATTATAAATATGATTAGTCAAAGCCAATATATGCTCTGAGGCAGTGCAAAGAGGGGTAAAATGACAATTATGCCTTTAGGGTTAATATAGTGCAAGAAATGACATTAAGGGTATTTTGGTCATTTCCCAAGGGATGGATGACAGATAAATACTCAGTCTAACAATGCCAATAGTATGAGAAACCTAGACATTGATTTCTAGGATAGAATATGTAACAACCTTACTTTCATACGTCTTAGGGACCATTCAGTAGCACTTATAACCACTTACAAGACCTTGGAAGTCTATTAGCCAAATATGAAATTTTACTCTTTCTTGGGTTACTGTTCATATGGTATTCCAAATTATGTAACAAACTTTGAAAAATCATAATTAATTCTAGAAAACTCAAAATAAAGTGGTTCAAAATGCTACGTCAAGATAACATCTTGAAATTTAAGGGAAAAATAATTTTCAGACCAAATGATTAGCCAATTAATACAGTTTAGTCATTAAAGTTTATTGTTCATTTGGTCAAAAATTCTGAAAACAGATTCTGGTCCCTTACTTTGGAAATTCATTTCTCTTTGTACATACATCGAATTAAGGCATTCTTGGTGTCAAAATGAAGCTTGGCATGTCAAATAAATGTTTGTAAAATTTTATACATTTATCTCATCATTTACCATTTTTCATTATAACATAACCACACTACTTACATTGGCTATACAACAACTTTACACTTAAAAATTTCTCACATAATACATATACTATCCAATCCCTAGCTTTTCTTCATGCTTCATCATCCTCTTTCATTATTCATGAACCTGTAGGATTGGGATTACATGGAAAGGGATGAGATTTCTGGGGAAATCTCAGCAGCAACCATTACTAAATAATGCATGCATTAATGCAATTACTTGTGCTTGCTTTTGAAAGTGTTAACATTGTGTAATGTGTATGCTTCCATGTAACATGAAATACAATTGGCCAAAGTAATCATAGAAATAGAACTTCATACATAAACACATTTGCAATACAATTCACCAAAGCCATAGCACAATCAAGCATAACATTCAATGCATACAAGTTTAGGATAAGTTTACTACCTCATACACTTGACTTTCTTTCACCTTATCTTGCCTCTTTCTTCTCACTTTTCTTGAACATGTGGCTGCCTCTTTTGGAGCATACCAATCAATCCCTATCATAACATAACCATTTATCCATTACCATCTAAATTTCTTGATCATTAAACTTACTTTAACTAACATAACTTTCTCTTGATCATTAACCTCACTAACTTTCCTTAATCTGAACTAATGGACTTGGCCTTTGAATCAATTGATGTCTTGACTTTACCCTACACAGTTTCATGTTTTAAATCCATTTATGAGCTTAAAATCATGAAATTCTAGCCTCTTCATGGTCTGCTATACAAAACCGAACATATGCTCATAATTCTTTCAAAAAATCTCATTTTGAATCCAATGCTTCCCATACTTGTTTCTCCACTTTACCCCACACAAATTTTCATTTTAAAACCATTAGAAGCATCAAAATCATGAAATTCCAATAACTGTTCACGCTAGTGAACAGTAACCGTGAAGAATTTTAAAGACTACAATTTTGGAATTTCAATGTTTCCAAGGTTCCAAACCTTTCCAATCCTACACAAAATCATCATATAAATCCAATGGAAGAATTATATCATTGAAAATCCATTTCCTTCCCTCATAAATAGTGCAGACTGAATAGGTTACATCATGGCAAAGTCAATAATATCAACTTGATTCAACAACCAATCACTTAACTAGCTTGTTTAACCTTCAATCATATGTCTCTAACTTTAATTTCTTCCTTCCCCTTTCATTTAAGGTCTTTGGGTAGCACCACCCCTTAGAGAAAACTCAACTTTTTCCCATGAAAACCCTAAGTTAAAGCTCCCAAATCAAAGGAAAATAAGCTAGGAGAGATTGCTTACCTTTAATCTCTAGCTTGCTTGAACTTTGGTACCTTGAATCTTCTTTATCTTGGCTTGAGTTTTAATTTTGCAAGAGTTTCCCCTAGGTTCCATGCTTGAACTTTTAGGGGGTATTTATAGAAAAATCTTGGTGGAAATCAATGGCCAAGATTAGTTTGTGCACTATTTGATCTAAAGGCTCACATTTAATCTTGGATTTAACTTTTTGAAAAAAAATAATTGACATCATCAAGGGACAAATCAAGGGGACACCTCATGGGGTGATATGGCACAAATTCTATGGGGGAAGAATGTTCTAGAAAAATTCTAGTCCAATCCGGTACCGGCTCGATCTGATTCCCCAAAAACTGGACTATTTTTTCCATCTAATTTTTCTGAGATTCCATAATATACTTTCTGACCTTAAATCTAGTATCTAGATTCTTCCTACCATTTACATACTTGTACTGGCCACAACTTAATTATAGATCCCTTAGCATATGACTAAAATGCCCTTCATTCATTGTCTTGCACTATATTAACCCTAAGGGCATAATTGTCATTTCACACCTCTTTTTACTACCTCAGGGTGTATAATGGCTCTAACTAATCATCTTTATACTATCTTGGATGTTTTTGGCCTATCCAGAATGACCAGAATACCCTCCATCCATCGTTGGTACATTATGGGCATCTAGGGGCATTTTTGTAATTTTGCACTTTTCCTGGACTACTATAGACTCTGGTCCACTTATCCGTCCATTCACCATGTTGGGCTCATGATGGCGCCATTTGGGCCTTAATATGGGCTCATTGCCTTTATTGCCTTTATGGCCCAATTCACAAGACATCTCTCTCGATCCTATTTATCGGGTATCTTATTTCACTAGAAAATCCCATAAGAATTCTACAGGATTACTTTTCTGACTCTGTCAATTTTATAAATTCTTATATTAAATATAGGAATTTATTTAAAGTTTCATCTGATTCTGAAGTCTAAAATATAATATAATAATTCCTTCTGACTTCAGAATTTTACATTAATTAAGCAGGACCTCAAATCAAAATTCTGTGTTGTGTTAAACTAACCAGAATAATTTTGTCTATCTACTAGTAAAATTTGAGTTTGATCTGATTATGGGTATTTTTGGCCTGTTCTGGCTCAACTTTTCCATATTTACATCTAGGTCCCCTAACTTTTGAATAATTCCACTTAAGCCCCTGAACTTTTGGCTATTTACATTTTGGTCCCTCCTTTTATTTCTACTTTCACTTTTTGTCTTCAACCTTTTTTAATTTTCCTTTTAGTCCTTCTGATTCTTCAAAACTCATCTAACCATTATCATTTCTTCTGATCTTCGTCATAATCCTTTCCAAAGCTCTTACCACTATCAGTATTATACAGATAGAAAAAAAATTAGGATATGACAGAATACATATGCTAGAATATTATAAAAATTAGGAATAGAAAATAGTATGGTTTCCATGAAATTGCTTCAATCGGTACTAGACTGGATTGAAATTTTTCCTATCAGTATATTTACCTTTTTCCAGCCAAACATAGCCTTGTGTGATGTCATGCATGGCATCAAAAGCATGGCTTCTAGGGCAAGCTTGTTTAAGACTTAATATGGACCATTAGATCAAATAGTAGTCAAATCAATCTTGGCCATCCATGTCCACCCAAATTTATCTATAAATACCCCCTCATTTCAGACCCCATTCGGCATGTATAGGAACCATAAGGAAACTCTTACAAAATTTCTATTGAACCAAGAAAGAAGCACTTAACTTGAATTAACAAGCAAGGTAATTATCTCCCTTGTTCTTGAGCTTTATTCTAGCAGGCTAACTCTTGATTTTATGGGATTTTTGTGCCATATTTCCCTTGTGGTTGCTGCTAGAAGTGCTGTCCATATGTGGTTAGAATATGAGTTTTATGTTATGGATAGTTTAGATAAGCTTAAACAAGCTAGAATAAAGTGTTATAAGCTTAGAAATTCAACTATGCATGTAGTTAGAAGTTTGTGTTGATGGATGCTACTATACGTGACACTGTTTATATGTTAGAATTTCATGATTTTGATGCTTCCAATAAGTTTAAAATGGAAAATTGTATGGGGATAAAGTAGGAGAACAAGTATTGGAAGCATTGGAATCAAAATGTGAATTTTTGGAAAATCAAGGGTTTGTTTCGGTTCTATGCAGCAGCTTATGAGATGTTTTGATTTTGGAAATTCTGGTTTCATATTTGGATTCTACATGAAAAATTATCTGGAAATGAACCATGAGAATTTATTTTAGAAAGATGCAAGTATTAAACATAAAATAGAGAAAGAATTGAAGTTAGTGAAAACTTAGTCTTAGTTTTGTGTTCAAGTTGAGTTGTAACTTGATATTAATTTGTAATGGCTAAGTTTTGACATTTGTGAAGGAACGAAATCATCTCAAGAAGACTTTGACAAGGATAGCTAAGAGGTAGCAAGACTACCTAACTATAGTTTCGTGTTTGCTTGAATGTATGCTTGCTTGTTGATCATGATGTTTGATTGAGCATGAGATTGTGTCATCATGTTGATGATGAAGTATGAATGATTGCAACTCCTTCCAACTTTTTTCATGACAATATGCATGTTAGAGTTTGCTTATATACCATTATGAAGTATCTCCCATCTCATGATAACATGTTAAGCATCCAATCAATCATGCATGATATTATAGTTTGTATGCCTTGCTATTAGGATTTTGATGAAATCTCATTCTTTCCATATGCATAACCATGTCATAGGTGCTGGAACCTCACAAGGAAAAAGGTTAAACATAGATGTATGAATTTATATAATAAGTTATATTGCTTACTTGACACTATGGAAGGATATGACAGTATGCATGGTGTATGATCATGTAGTTGTATTTTGAGGCTGCGCCCTTGTGATGATGATTATGATGCCTAAACCAACGATTTTGATCTTGAAATGTGGCATGGTAATAGCTAACATACATATCTTTAAATTAACCCAAGAATTCCTAAATTGGACAAGTATTTGATTTGTTATGATTTTTCTAAGTTGGAGTTAAAATCTGAAACTAAGATCAAGTAAGCAACTAGAGGTAGTAATGTTCTGACATTAATTTTGTATAGTAAATGAACTAGTTTTTCCATGAAATTGTGTGAGCTTAAAGAACACATCTACAGCTTTAAATCCATAGGCAACACGGTTCATTTGGACAAGTAATGAAAGAGAACTGAAGTTTTGAAGTTAAGGCAAAGAAACTGGAACTTCCAGATTTTACCAAATAAATAGTATTTTTCAACGAATAAACTGATTTCATTGGTACAATGGAACCTCAGTTTTATATTTTTTCCTCAAATTTAAATGAAATAGCTTTCATTAGAAACTGGAATCACCTTATTTCTATTTTTCTACATTTAATTATGAATTTTCAAAGTTGGGTACTTGTTCTGGAACTACCAAATGAACAGTAGCGTGTATAATATCCTCCTTTTCTTACATCTTAGAGACCATTCAGTAACATTTGGAACCACTTCTAGGGCCATTGAAGTCAAATCATATAATCTGGAATTTTACTCCCTGCGAGTACTGTTCACTGTGTAAGTTCCAGCGGAGTGACCTGACTTCGAAAAATCATAACTAATTCTATAAATATCAAAATGGAGTGGTTCAAATTGCTACACGAAGCTAACATAATGCTATTTCAGGGAAAAAATGACTCGTTGACTATGCCTTGACCAGGTCAACGTTGGTCAATGTTTCAAAATCACTGTTCCTCCAGCGTCCTGTTCCTGATTCCAGCATTCTAGTCCCAAATTTGATAAATTATATCTTTATGTGTAGACATCCAAATGAGACATTCTATATATCAAATTGAAGCTTGGCATGTATACTATTTACTGGAAAAATATCATACATTTATTCAAGCATTCACTATTTATAATTATAGCTCAAATATTACTGCCTCCCCACGAGTTACTGTTCACAGTGACAATTTCCAGCAATTATACATACATGAATCACATCAATCATGCTAAGCAATAAACATCTCTTCATGCATATTTATATCCTCCATCTTGAGAAGACCTGCTGTAATTGGATTGATATGGAAGGGGTGAGATTTCTGCTGAAATCTCAGTAGCAAACGGTACTAAACAATGCATGTATTAATGTGAATACTTGTGCTTGCTTGTGAAAGTGTTAGCATTGTCTAATGTGCATGCTTCCATGTTACATATGAAATACAATTGGCCAAAGTAATCATAGGAATAGAGCTTCATACATAAGCACATGTTCAACACAATTCAACAAAGCCATAGCACATTAAGCATAACATTCAATGCATACAAGTTTAGGATAAGTTTACTACCTGGCATGTAGCTTTTCTTCTAGCTCTTAGCCTTTGCTCTAAGGTTCATTCTTTCCATAGGTTAGAGCCTATACATAGCATAATAATATCTTTATTATTATTCTATCAGCATAGCTCTATTTAACTCATGTTTAACTAGGGGTGATATCCTTATTCTGACATTCCCCTGGCTTCCTTTCTACCTTTAACTACCTTTATTAATAGAGATATTTCTCTATTCTAACTACTAAAAGCAACCCTCTACTTTATTAGAGAAGGGACTAGATAACTTTCTTACCTCATTCCTAAGCTTTGCCCATTCCATCGGCTCCTTAGACTGCTCCTGGCTCCACCAAAACTCATTCCTTTCTTTCTTTCCTTCTCTCTTTCTCTCTTTCTCTCTTCTTTCTCTTCCTTTTCTTGCTAGATCCGTGGTGTGCCTTGAAATGGGAGGGGAGTGGCCTATTTATGGGTGAGAGGAGGTGGAATGAAAGGTCCAGATTGATTCGCGATGAATGGCTCAGATTGCTTGCTTCCTCAAGAAGCTTTGCCTGCATCATCATGATGACATCACCCTCCCTGATAAATCACCACTCATGACATCATCTAGGAAACCTCAAGGGTATATGTGGCACAATGGTGGGGCCATTGGGATACCTCACCAGCTGTCTCAGCCTTTCCATAGAGTTCCAGAGTCTTTTTCCTGAATGGACGGCCGAGATCGTGCCACGTGTCCTCTTGCTTTTTCTCCTTTTTCTCTAATCATGTCATGTGTCCTTTGCTTTTCTTATTTTATTGTAATCATGCCATGTGGCTCCTTGTGGGCCCCATTTATGTCCTCTCATGATTCCAGATCACTTTACCCAGTTCTATCTTGGACCGCGTCACTTTACTTCATTGAAAAGGCACTAACACAATATTTTAATGCCTCTTGGGCCCACATTACTCTTGGGCTACATTTTTTGGCCTTGGATTGTCATCTTGGGTTTCTAACCAAGCCCAAGCACTCTGGTGTCTTGGTTCCCAAGGAACATTTGTCATATCCTAATTTTTCCCTATCTGTATAGTACTGATAGTGGAAAGAAGTTTAGGAAGGATTATGACAAAGATCAGAAGAAATGTTAAAGGTTAAATGAGTCTTGAAAGAAGAAAGGGACCTAAACGAAAATTGGAAAAGTTTAAAGGCCAAAAGTTAAAGTAGAAACAAAAGGTGGGCCAAAAGTTGTAATTTCCAAAAGTTTAGGGACCTAAATGTAAATATCCAAAAAGTTAGGGACATAAATGTAATTAAGAGAAAAGTTCAAGGGTAAAATTGTAATTATAGAAAGATCAGCCCGAGAAGGGTTATAACTGCCCATAAGTATTTTAGTCCCATATTCCATCAGTAAATAGAGGAAGGTATGCTGGATAATCTGACATGATACAGAAATTTTATTAGGGCCCCAGACAGCAGATATTTATCTGATAGTCTAAAAGTTATCTGAAATTTTATCAGATTTCATGGACTTTAGATATAGGTGGGCAAATTACAAGAAAGTGTGCCCTACACTGTCAGATGTCCTGGATCTGATAATGACATATCAGTGATTTTTGACAGGAGTTTGTTAACACCCGTGATCCGATAATGGAACTTATCGGTATGTAATCCTGGATAGAATGAGATCAGATGACCTCATATATAGGCCCATAATGACGCCAAGGAAGGCCCAAAACCCAGGGTACCAGTGTATCAGTAGAAGGGGCCAGTGCCAGAAAAAGTGCACAATTACGAAAATGCCCCTCGATGCCCAGATTATACCAGAGATGGATGAAGGGCATTTTGGTCATCTGGGATAGGCTAAAAACGTGACACATGGTATAAATATGATTATTTGAGCCAATATATGCCTTGAGGTAGTACAAAGGGTGAAATGACAATTATGCCCTTAGGGTCAATATAGTGCAAGAAAGGACACCAAGGGTATTTTGGTCATTTCCCAAGGGATCTGTAATTAAGTTGTGGTCAGTAAAAGTATGTCAATGGTGTGGGAAGCCTAAACATTGATTTCTAGGAATAATACATATCCTGGTATATTATAGAAAAATTCAGAACAGAGAACAGTCCGGTTGTTGTGAAACTACACTGATCGGTTCGGGATTGGACTGGAATTTCTCCAGAAGGTTCCTTGCATGGGTAGCACGCCACCTAACCCTCTTAGGTGTCCCATTAGCTGTCCCACATGATGTCATAATTATTATTTTATGAAAAAGTTAAATCCAAGATTAAATGTGGGCCTTTAGATCAAATAGTAACCAAATCAATCTTGGCCATTCATTTTTCTTGGATTTTGGCTATAAATACCCCCTCATTCTGCAGCAAACCGTGGCTTCATGGACCCTTGGGGAAACTCTTGCAAAATGAAAACTCAAGCCAAGATAAAGAAGATTCAAGGTTCCAAAGTTCAAGCAAGCTAGAGATTAAAGGTAAGCAATCTCTCCTAGCTTATTTTCCTTTGATTTGGGAGCTTGAACTTAGGGTTTTCATGGGGAAAAAGTTGAGTTTTCACTAAGGGAAGGTTCTGCCCAAAAACCTTAGATGAAAGGGGAAAGAAGAAATTAAAGTTAGGAATATATGATTGAAGCTTAAACAAGCTAGTTAAGTGGTTGGTTGTTGAATCAAATTGATATTCTTGACTTTGCCATGGTGTGCCCTGTTCGGTCTGCACTGTTCATGAGGGAAGGAAATTGAATTTCAATGATTTAGTGCTTCCATTGAGTTTGTATGATGATTTTGTGTAGGATTGGAAAGGTTTTGAACCTTGGAAACACTAAAATCTCAAGGTTTGTAGTCTTTGAGATTCCTTACGGTTACTGTTCACTCGCATGAACAGTGATTGGAATTTCATGATTTTGATGGTTCTAATGGTTTTAAAATGAAAAGTTGTGTGGGGTAAAGTGGAGAAACAAGTATGGGAAGCAATAGAATCAAAATGAGATTCTTTTAAAGAATTGTATGCTTATGTTCAGTTCTATACAGCAGGCCATGAAGCAGCTAGAATTTCATGATTCTAAGCTCATAAATGGATTCAAAAGATAAAATTAAGTAGGTTAAAGTCAAGACATCAATTGATTCAAGAGCCAAGTGGATTAGTGAATATTAGGGAAAGTTATGACAATAAAGAGTGTAACAAAGTTAATCTTGAACATGGTTGGAGTTCATGAGTCCTAATGAATGATGTGATGAATATGAATGTGTTTAGGACCTTGAAACATCCAAGAACATGTTGGGAGGTGATTGACATAAAGGCTTATTGGTTGGAAAGCTAGAGAGCAAATGCTAAAGATTAAGAGGAAAGCTTAAGTGCAAGGTAGTGAACTTATCTCTTTATGTGCTTGATGTGGTATGCTTATGTGTTGACATGTATATGTTATTTGAATGATTTTGTGACATGATAAATGATGTTGAATGTATTGTGAATAACATGTTTCCATGGCCATGCACTTTATGTAAAAGTATATAGCATGATAGCATGTCACTAACCAAAGAAAGTTTAATGAAATTACATATCATGCATTAGCATCCATCTTGCATATTTAAGTGGTAATGTTTGCTACTGATATTCCCTAGAATCTCACTCTCGCATAACCAACCAATTTAGGTCAAGCATGAAGAAAAGGTATGCGTGGAGAAGAGCTAAAGAATGGAAGAAAGGAAGTGAAGTATTGAGATTTTAGCATATACTATAAATTGTCCATGTATGTAAATGCCATGTAAGGTGTCCATTTATGTGATGAAACTATTGTAATACTTATGGCATATGTACAGGATGTATATGAATGTTAAGAAGCTTATTTGATGGCTTGTGCATGCTGAAACAATTATTGGAAATGAAAGAAAAGAAACTAAAATGGTAAAAACGTAGGTCCTAAAGCAGTTTTGTTGTGGCTTCAGTTTGACCTAGCAAATGAAGGAATTAGTTCACGAAATTTTATGAGCATGTAGTACACATCCAAATATTTACATGAATAGGTGGAATGTTTCATTCAGATGTGTATATCAAGAGAAATGAATTTCCAAAGTAAGGGACCAGAATCTGTTTCCAGAGTTTTTGACCAAATGAACAGTAAACTTCAACGAATAAAATGTATCAATTGGCGAATCATTTGGTCTGGAAATTATTTTTCCTTTAAATTTTAAGATGTTATCTTCATGTATAAACCTCATTTCGAGTTTTCTAGAATTAATTATGATTTTTCAAAGTTCGTTGCGTAATCTGGAATACCATATGAACAGTAACCCGAGAAAGAGTAAAATTCCAGATTTGGCTAATGGACTTCCAAGGTCTTGTAAGTGGTTCTAAATGCTACTGAATGGTCCCTAAGACGTATAAAAGTAAGGATGTTACAACATCCTTAGTAAATTACCAAAATGCCCTTACTACCTCTTTAGTACTTCTAGGGACATTATTGTCTTTTCATACCTTACTAGAGTATCTCTTGACCCTGGTCAGCTATCCAGATACCCTTTCTTAACTGTCTAACCTTGGTTAAATAATCATAATGCCCTTTGTCTGACTCTAACTTAATAACACAACACAGTGCATACCTTCAGTGGCATTTTTGTAAATCTTCATTTTTCTCTGTCTTTATTAGCCCTGGCCCACATATTTATCTAAAGATATCATTGGGGCTATAAGGTGCCATTCTGGACCCTCTGTATGATCCCCTATCTTTATGGGCTCAATTCCCGGGAAATTCCCCTAAAACCTATTTATCGGGTCTTTTAATCCACTGTAAATTCTACAGAACTCCTTTTTGAGCTCTGTCAGCTTGAGAAATTCTTATATTAATTATAGGATTTTACTGCCATATTTCATCTGATTCTGAGGTCTAGAGAATACTGTATTAATTTTCCTTCTTCTTCAGAAATTAATATAAATCTTTCGGGACCTTATATTAAAACTCTATGTTGCATCAACTGATCAGCATAATTTTCTCTATTTACTGAGACCTCTGCTCAATAGGGCCTGGTAACATCCCTTTTTTAGGCTATATACTGGGCTTCTAAGCCTAAAAATTGGGATATGATAGAGTGAACAGTATCTGAGAGCAATTCTTTTGAAAATGAATGTTTCTAGGGCAAAAGGCTATGTAATTGGTTCTAATGACTTTCATATGAGTATAGTTGAGGTTGAAAATAAGGATACGATATTTTGGTATTGGAACATAGGATTTCGGCTTAAGAAATGCTCTTAATAGATTATTTATAGACTGATGTATAAGTAAACATCTGCATAATTGACACTAAGTTAGTTATTACAGGGTAAAGATGACTGAGTCTAGGACTAGATCAAAAACCACAATAAACCAGGGAGATCCTATGCCTGAGGTATTTAGTTCAGATAGGTCAAGGTTAAACCCAGAGGAGGTAGATGCTTTGGTGAATGATTTGGAGTTTGGGCTTCCTCCAGTGATCCACATCCCAGATTCTAATAGTGACTCAGAACTGTGGGTAGGTTAGATAGCTCCTTAGTCAGATCAAATGGGTTGGATGAAGCATCAGATGAGGATATACTTGAGGAACCTATTCCAGCCCCTTCTATTAATGATGTACTACCTAAAAAAGCTGACCCTAGTGCAGAGGGGGATATGGATAAGGCAAATGATATAGATATGGTAGATCCTCAAGAAGAATAGTTTGATGAGGGTTACTCCTATGTTAGGGGTGCTACAGAACCTATACATAAGCAGTTTGCTGAGGTAGATATTCCTGGTCCAAGTTAAGTGTCTAACCTAATTGATGTACCTGGACCTAGCCATACAGCTGATGTACCTGGACCTAGTCATATACCAGGCCATACAGATATTCCAGGTCCCAGTGGAACGAATAAGCCAATGGTAGAGATGTATATGGATAACCACAAGGTTATAGGCTAACTCTTAGGGAGGATATGAATGAAGAACAATTCAAGAAAGCCGTAGAACTAGCTAGGTAGCTGTATGACATAGGGAGACTGTTGGTTAGAGGAGTAGATCAAGATTATAGAAGTTACATGGACTTCATAACAAGAATATGAGAAGCTTATCGAGCTTATGATCTAGATACCCTTACTCTTGAGGATTGGACTAATATCATGGATGATATCTTACCTCTCACAACGACATGGAGAGCGGGGTTAGACCAATACTTTGAGGAGGAACCTTATGAGGACGTTCTTGACTAGATCTATATGATAGAAGAGTTTATTAGGATCCATTATGAGAAAGCATATGTAAAGGTTGTATCTATGAATGCTACTGTGATCTATGTACTTATGAACAATGATGATATTGTACATGTATTTATGTTATGAAAGATCTATGTAATGCTGCTGAGCTTACTGTATGTTATGCTTTGAATGAAATATAAATTATGTTACTTATAGTATTCCTTTCCTATTACAATAGTAAAACAAAATGGTAAGAACAAGGAGAATTGGGTATTCGAGAGAACCCCAAAAAGCTGGAGACATTAACCAGTTAATCCTAGAACAGTTAGAATAACAATAGAAGCTGATCAGAGAAGTGAGAACAGCTCAGGCAAGGACCGAACAAGAGAGGGATGCTGCCATAGCAACAACAGTAGTAGAAGCGGTAGAGAATCTAAGACAACCAGAATCTGCAGGTGTGGTTGATACAGAACTAGAAATGGTTCAATAGATAGCAGAGCCACCAAGACAGACAGGATAGACAGTGGATCCCACTGGCATTTAACAGTGGATGACTAAATTCTGTAAGCATAGTCCTCCAACATTTGAGGTGACATTTGATGTACAAAAAATAGAAGACTGGATTAGCAGACTAGAGAAGATTTTCAAGGTACTTGATTGTCCATATGAGAGTAAAACATAGATGGTAATCTATCAGCTAGAAAGAGATACAGATAGATGGTGGAGGAACACCGAGTTGTTACTATAGGCTAGACGCATTCCTATCACATGGGAAGTATTTCTTGAATAGTTTTATGAGAAGTATTTCCCTCAGTCGGTACAGGATGAAAGAGAAGCAGAATTCCTTGTGTTAAGACAAGGAGAGAATGAATCTTTTGATGAGTACCTATCTATGTTCATCCGTCTCTCCAAATATTCCACTTATCTGTGACAAGTGGATGATGAACGTTGGATGACGGAGAGAATGATCAGGGGGCTGAATGTTACTATGAAAGATAAGATGACTTCCCAACAGTATAACAAGTTCAATAAAGTAGTGGAGGCCTACAGAATAATTGAGAATAGTCTTAATCATCGAATGCTGATGAAACCCTTGAGTAGAGAGAACATTATTCCTGAAAGAACTCTTCATAACAGAAATATGGCTGGTGGCAGTGGCTATTCTAGAAAGAGGAAAAGACAGTGGCAGAATAAAAGGCCTACTAAAGGAAACTTCAGGGGCAATACAAATAATAGAGACCCAAGATTTAGAACATGTGATAACTGCGGGAAGAGTTATGGAGATATACCATGCTTGATGGGGCAGAACATCTGTTACATATGTGGGAAACCTAGACATTTTTCTAGAAATTGTCCCCAGGTAGCTAATGATCAAAGGCCACATACTCAAGGGTGAGTGTTTGCCTTAACAAAGGGAGATGCGCAAAGGTCACCTAAGATGATTCAAGGTATCATCTATCTAAATAATCATTTTGTGATTGCTATGTTTGATTCGGGTGCAAGTCATTCCTTTGTTTATTATGAATGTGCTAAATGGTTAGGCATTACAATTAGCAAGTTGCATTATGCCATATGTGTTACAACCCCTAAGAATGCTAGAGTAGTCACATCATATGTTTGCCTAAATAGTGTCATTTGATATGAGTATTGCTGCACTACTCTAGACCTAATATGTATGCCCTATCACAAGATTGATGTCATAATTGAGCTGAATTGATTGTTTGCTAATAACGTGATGTTGGATTATAAGAACAAAACTCTAGTTCTTTGCACACAAGCCACAAATGTGAATCCAAAAGTGAGACTAAATTTCATAACGGAGGCTCAAGCAGATAAATGTCTACCGAAAGGATGTCAAGGATATATAGTCTTCTTTTCTATTCAAACAGAAGTAGAAGAAGGGATTGAAATGATTCCAGTAGTTAAAGAATTTCCTGAAGTCTTTCCAAAGGAGATTCAAGGATTGCCTCCAGAACGGGGAGTGGAGTTTGCAATCGATATTATACCTGGAGTTGGACCAGTATCCAAAGCCCTATATCGTATGGTTCCCAACGAGATAATTGAGTTAAAGAAACAGATCGAGGAGCTTTGAAAGAAGGGTTTCATTTGACCTAGTGTTTCTCTGTGGGGTACTCCAGTGTTATTCGTTAAGAAGAAGGATAGTAGTCTCAGACTATGCATCGACTATCGGGAGTTGAATAAGATTACAGTTAAGAATAAGTACCCTCTTTCTCAGATTGATGATTTGCTAGACTAGTTGGTGTGAGCAAGTCTATTCTCTAAGATTGATATGAGATCAGGTTATCACCAACTCAGAATCAAAGTAGACAATATTTTAAAGACTATGTTTAGGACTCGCTACGGTCATTTTGAATTCCTAGTAATGCCCTTTGGTCTGACGAATGTACCTGTAATTTTCATGTATTATATGAATAGGATCTTCAGGCCTTATCTAGATCAGTTTGTTATGGCCTTCATTAATGATATTTTAGTATACTCTAAATCTGCAAAAGAGCATGAAGAGCATTTGAGAAATGTTCGTAGTACTCTTAAAGAAAAATGACTTTATGCTAAGCTTAGTAAATATGAGTTTGGCTTCAAGAAGTCAAATTTCTCAGTTATGTCATATCTCATGAAGGGGTAGCTGTAGATCCTAGCAAAGTTGAAGCAGTGTTAAGCTGAGAACAACCAAGGACAGTGACAGAGATTAGAAGTTTTCTGAGCTTAGCAGGGTATTACAGAAGATTTATTAAGGACTTTTCATGAGTTGCTCTATTGTTAACCAAGCTGACTAGAAAGAACCAGCAATTCAAGTGGGATGAGAAGTGCAAGGCTAATTTCCACAAATTAAAGTAAAAAAGATTAACCACGACTCCTGTGCTAATTATTCCAGACCTAACTCAGACTTATATAGTGTATACTGATACTAGCAAGCAGGGGTTGGGATGTGTGTTAATGCAGTAGGGTCGAGTGGTAGCTATGCTTCTCGACAGCTAAAGCCACATGAAGAGAACTATCCCACTCATGATCTGGAGCTTGCAACAGTAATGTATGCTCTCAAGATATAGAGTCATTATTTGTATGAAGCTACCATAGAGCTATACTATGACCACAAAAGCCTGAAGTATCTACAAGATGAGAAAGAATTGAACATGAGGCAGCAAAGATGGATGGAATTTCTGAAAGACTATGATTTCCAGATTAAGTACCATCCAGGAAAAGTAAATATGGTAGCTGATTCCTTAAGTAGAAAGGTGATGTAGGTGGCAAGTCTAATGATCAAAGAGCTATAATTAATAGAAGATGTTCGAGATTGGAGTCCTTTATATCAAATGCAAATAGTAGAAATCTCTTATGGAGGAACGCATATTAAAACTTTCATTGAGGATGAAATAAAAGAAGCTCAGGAGCATGATAAGTTCGTAGAGATTTTCAAGAATAAGCTGGGAAGAGGAAAAACTAAGAATTTTGATGTGTCCCAAGATGGACTACTATGATTTAGGGGATGACCATATATTCCCAATACAATGGGATTGAGGGAGAAGATCGTAGATGAGGTGTATAAGAGCAAATATACGGTACATCCAGGTATAACCAAAATGTATCAGGATGTTAAAAGTTTATTTTGGTGCTTGGATTGAAGAAGGATGTTATGGCTTATGTGTCAAAGTGCTTAGCATGTCAAAAGGTGAAAGTTGAGCACTAAAGGCCAATAGGGAAATTACAACCACTAGAAATACCTGAGTGAAAATGGGACAATATTGCCATGGATTTTGTTGAAGGACTGCCTATGACTTCTACTAAGCATGACACTATATGGGTAGTAATTAATCGATTAACAAAGTTAGCTCATTTCCTAGCAATTAATAAGAAAGATTCTCTTGAGAAGCTGGAAAAACTGTATGTAAAGGAGATTGTTAGATTACATGGTATTCTAAGTAGTATCATATCTGACAGAGATCCTCAGTTTACATTAATTTTTTAGCGGGCGTTACATAAAGAAATGGACACTACTCTCAGATTTAGTATAGCTTATCATCCTCAAACAGATAGTCAATATGAGAGAACGATTTAAACCTTAGAGGATATGTTGAGAGCATGCGTTTTGGATTTCAAAGAGAGTTGGGATGTCTATCTACTATTAATAGAGTTTGCCTATAATAACAGTTATCAGGCTAGTATTCAAATGGCCCCATTTAAAGCACTTTACGTACAAAAGTGTAAATCTCCCTTATGCTGGGTAGGGTTGAGTGAAAGAAGGATGTTTAGTCCTGATATAGTAGACAGATAGTAGCACAGATTAATAAGATCATAAAGAGATTGCTGATGGCTCAAAGTAGACAGAAGAGTTATGCTGATGTTAGAAGGAAGCCGTTAGAATTTGAAGAGGGAGAACATGTATTCCTTAAGTTGACTCCAACGATAGGAGCCAGACGATCGATCAAAGTGAATAAGCTACATCCTAGATATATTGGGCCATTCCAGATCCTCACAAGAATAGGATAAGTGGCTTATAAGTTAGCTCTTCCTCTAAATCTTAGCAAGATCCATGATGTTTTCCATGTTTCCCAGTTAAAGAAGTATGTTCCAAATCCATCACATTTAATTGAGCAAGACGATGTTGCACTACGAGATGACCTAACTTATGAAGTCAGACCAGTACATATTGTAGATAGCAAGGTCAAGTAGTTCTGAAATAAGCAAATCTCTCTAGTTAAGATGATCTGGAAGGGATTAACGGAAAATGAAGCTACGTGGGAAGCAGAGAAATGGATGAAAGAAGCATATCCTAAACTATTTCCTTAGTGTATATGTAACATAAATTTTGAGGATAAAATTTATTTTAAGGGGGAGAGAAATGACATATCCCCAATTTTCTTATCTGATGTAACTGGACAGTTTGTATGGAATGGACATGAGATTCTTTGAATAAACTCTATTAGATTGAGATACGAAAGAAAGGGATTAACAACTAAGGAAAGTTTAGGGACCTAAATGCAAATTAGAAAAGGTTGAAGGAAAAAAGCTAAAGTAGAAATAAGATTTGGGCCAAAAGTGGTAATTATCAAAAGTTTATGGACCTAAATGTAATTATGAGAAAGTTGAACTGAAAAATGCTCAAAGATGTCCAGAATTATATTAGACCCAAATTTTACCAGTAGATTGACAAAATTATTCCGGTCAGTTTAAGGAGACACATAATTTTGATTTGAGGTTCCGATTAATTGATATAAATTCCTGAAGTTAGAAGGAATTATTATAATATTTTTCAGACCTCAGAATCAAATGAAACATTACAGTAAATTCCTATATTTAATATAAGAATTTATAAAATTGATAGAGTCAGAAAAGGAATCCTGTAGAATTCTTACGAAATTTTACAGTGGAATAAAATACCCGGTAAATAGGGTCAGGAGAGATTCATTGGGATTTGTGACAAAAAGGTAATGAGCCTATACAGAGGACCAAATGGTGCCATCACAAGCTCAATAAGGTGACTAGATAGTTAAGTGGGTCAGAGTCCAAAGTAGTCCAGGAAAAGTGTGAAATTATGAAAATTCCCCTAGATGCTCAGATTATACCAGTGATAGATAGAGGGCATTGTGGTCATTCTGGATAGGCCAAAAACGTGTAATATAGTATAAGTATGATTATTCAGAGCTAGTATATGCTCTGAGGCAGTGCAAAGAGGGGTAAAATGACAAGTATGCCTTTAAGGTTAATATAGTGCAAGAAAGGACACCAAGGGTATTTTGGTCATTTTCCAATGGATGGATGGCAGATAAATACTTAGTCTAAAAATGTCAATGGTATGAGAAACCTAGACATTGATTTCCAAGACAAAATACATATCCTGGAATATTATAAAAATTAGAAATAGAAAACAGTCTGGTTTTCGTGAAACTGCTCTGATCGGTACCGGACTGGACTAAAATTTTTCCTATCAGTATATTTACCTTTTTCTAGCTAAACATGGCCATGTGTGATGTCATGCATGGCATCAAAAGCATGGCTTCTGGGGCAAGCTTGTTTAAGACTTAATATAGACCATTAGATCAAATAGTAACCAAAACAATCTTGGCCATCCATTTCTACCCAAATTTATCTATAAATACCCCCTCATTTTATACCCCATTTGGCATACATGGGAACCATAGGAAAACTCTTGCAAAATTTCTATTGAACCAAGAAAGAAGCACTTAACTTGAAGCAACAAGCAAGGTAATTATCTCCCTTATTCTTGAGCTTTATTCTAGCAAGCTAGCTCTTGATTTTAAGGGTTTTTTATGCCATATTTCCCTTGTAGTTGCTTATGGAAGTGCTATCTATATGTGGTTAGAATATGATTTTTATGTTATGGATAGTCTAGATAAGCTTAAACAAGCTAGAATCAAGTGTTATAAGCTTGGAAATTTAAGTATGCATGTAGTTAGAAGTTTTGTTCATGGCTGCTACTGTATGTGACACTGTTAATAGGTTGGAATTTCATGATTTTTATGCTTCCAATGAGTTTAAAATGGAAAATTGTGTGGGGATAAAGTAGGAGAACAAGTATTGGAAGCATTGGAATCAAAATGTGAATTTTTGGAAAATCAAGGGTTTGTTTCAGTTCTATGCAGCAACTCATGAGATGTTTTTATTTTGGAAATTCTGGTTTCATATTTGGATTCCACATGAAAAATTATCTGGAAATGAACCATGAGAATTTATTTTAGAAAGATGGAAGTATGAAACATAAACTAGAGAAAGAATTGAAGTTAGTGAAAACTTAGTCTTAGTTTTGTGTTCAAGTTGAGTTGTAACTTGATATTACTTTGTAATGGCTAGGTTTTGACATTTTTGAAGGAATGAAATTATCTCAAGAAGACTTTGACAAGGATAGCTAAGAGGTAGCAAGAGTACCTAACTATAGTTTCATGTTTGCTTGATTATATGCTTGCTTGTTGATTATGATGTTTGGTTGAGCATGAGATTGTGTCATCATGTTGATGATGAAGTATGAATGATTGAAACTCCTTCCAACTTTTGTCATGACAATATGCATGTTAGAGTTTGCTTATGTACTATTATGAAGTATCTCCCATCTCATGATAACATGTTAAGCATCCAATCAATCATGCATGATATTATAGTTTGTATGCCTTGCTATTAGGATTTCGATGAAATCTCATTCTTTCCATATGCATAACCATGTCATAGGTGCTAGAACCTCACAAGGAAAAAGGTTAAACATAGATGTATGAATTTATATAATAAGTTACATTGCTTACATGACACTATGGAAGGATATGACAGTATGCATGGTATATGATCATGTAGTTGTATTTTGAGGCTGCGCCCTTGTGATGATGATTATGATGCCTAAACCAACGATTTTGATCTTGAAATGTGGCATGGTAATAGCTAACATACATATCTTTAAATTAACACCAAGAATGCCTAAATTGGACAAGTATTTGATTTGTTATGATTTTTCTAAGTTGGAGTTAAAATCTGAAACTAAGATCAAGTAAGCAACTAGAGGTAGTAATGTTCTGACGTTCATTTTGTATAGTAAATGAACTAGTTTTTCCATAAAATTGTGTGATCTTAAAGAACACATCTACATCTTTAAATCCATAGGTAACACGGTTCATTTGGATAAGTAACGAAAGAGAACTAAAGTTTTGAAGTTAAGGCAAAGAAACTGGAACTTCCAGATTTTACCAAATGAATAGTATTTTTCAACGAATAAACTGATTTCATTGGTACAATGAAACCTCAGTTTTATATTTTTTTTTCCTCAAATTTAAATGAAATATATTTCATTAGAAATTGGAACCACCCTATTTCAATTTTTCTATATTTAATTATGAATTTTTAAAGTTGGGTACATGTTCTAGAATTACTAAATGAACAGTAGCGTGAATAGTACCCGAGAGCAATTCTTTTGAAAATGAATGTTTCTAAGGCAAAAGGCTATGTAATTGGTTCCAATGACTGTCATATGAGTATAGTTGAGGTTGAAAATAAAGATACGACACTTTGCACTTGAGATCATTAGATCCTTTAAACAAGTGACCTGCTTTGATACCAAATGTTAGTTCTAGGTAGATAGGCCAAATAACCCAAAAGGGGGTGAATTGGGTGAACGATTACTTTTAAAAATCTTTGAGATCTCTCTTAGAATTTGATAAATAAAATGTTATGATTTAAAAACTTTGCTTGAAAATAAACTATTGAAATCGAAGAGTTAAGAAAGAAGAATTTGTACAGATAATTTATCCTAGTTCAGTCTTTCCTTGACTTACGTCGAGTCCTCAGCTTCCCACTGAGATTTTCTAATCCACTATAAACACCAAGATTGCAATGGGCTCTTGGTAGCCTTCACAACCTCAATTTTAATGGCTAATTAAGAACCACCTCAACCTTGAGATTACACCACTCTTTGTGGTAAAGCTCCCCCTTAAACTGATATGAGCAATTCCCAACCATGAATCCCCTTATTCCAAGGTTTTTCTCTTAGATGAAATGAAGAATGAATGGTATAACTAACTTTCAAATAGAGTGAGTATACTTACATTGAAGCTCGCTGTATCTTTCTCTCAAAAGAATAATACATAAGGAATGGAGAGACAAATGCGTTATGGGTTAAAATATATCTTTCATGATTAATATTTCATTGCTCTTCTGTTGGTCATTACTAGTCATCAACCTCAACTTTGAATGCTCTTCTATTTATAAATAATCTTGTAACCGTTGAGCATTGTTTTTGTTGAGGTTTATTTCTATTGAGTTTTCTATTCGTTGGAAATATGACCGTTGAACTAGCTATTATAATTGTTGAGGCTTTTTTCTTTTTGTCATTGAAAGTCCATTGGGTTTGTTCTTGGTCTAATATCTGATTTAGCTTTGATCTTAACAGAGTTTGAATTATTTGGTATTAATCCTATAAACACTTCAAAATTTAATTGTAAGTACTTAAACTTGTGAAGTGATAATTTGAGTAATTGAGTTTAAATATAAATAGATTTAATCACAACAATAATAGCAGAAGAATAATGCATGTTCAATTATATTTAATAACTCAATCATTCATCAAAGTGTAGTAAATCAATTATGTTGTAGCTACTCTCAAATCCTATGAAGACTCTACTTGTTTTAAAAACTAATATTGTATTAATTGATTACCCAATCGATTAATTACATCTAATCAATGAAACAAAAAATAGAGCATTATAGAGATTTATTTTTTAGAGATATATATGATTATTCTTACAAAGATAAGTTTCTCAAGAGATTTGTCATAAATAATAATGAGAAACATTTGCAAATTATTACTTAAATTAGTCATTTGAAGTATGAAATGAATTTGTATCATAGAACATAGCTATATTTCAAATTTTAAAAGTTTTTGGGATTAATCAATTAAATAATCGAAATCGATTAATACAAGTTAATCAAATGCCTAGTTGATTAATGTGTTTAGAAAAATAAATGAGAAAATATTTCAACACAAATTAATCAAACACTTAATCTATTAATATAAATTAATCGATTAACTAATCGATTAATTGGTTTATATTTGAATTTTAGAAAAACTGAAACTTCACCGATTAATTGAACATTTAACATATTAATATAAATTAATCGATTAATAGCAAGATCATTGCTAAAAAGAAAATATGTTTTCAATGTATTAATCGATTAACCAATCATTTAATTAACTTTTCAGTTAAAGTACAGAAGGCAAGCCAGTCGACATTAATCGATTAACTGTCTCCAATTAATCCATTAACTAATTGATTAATTGAAATTAATTGATTAGGTATTCGATTATTCAATATTAATTTATTAGTTATTCGATTAACTTTTCTTTTAACTTCATTTGATTTCAAAATCATTTTCATTACTTCAAAAACAATTTTTCACAACTTTAATTAACTTCATTTTCTTTTACTTTATTCCATTAAAATTCCATTCCTTCAAAGATATTAACTCAATTCTTTTCTTTTGTCATCATCAAAACTTATTCAATCTAACATTATCATGTTAATATCTGACATGTCTGGAAGGGAGCCCTTGTACAAGTATGTGGAAAATTCTTGTTTCCCCAAATTTATTGTAATATATCTTTTGTAAGCTCCAATTTTGGGGTATCTTTGATTTCCCTCTCTCTTTTATTTTTTCTTTCTTTCCTTTTTCCTCGTTGGCATAGCATATATATTTTTTAGCTCAACAGTTCCAAAGGAATTTATAAGCATCATTAGGGATGATTGTAGGGTCTTACCGCTGCATAGGTGCATTGAGAGAGGTTTGTTTATCTTTTCTCCTTTCAATAGAGGTATATGCATATGATAGTCTTCAAAACTTTTCTCTGAGGATATATTTGCTTTAATTTTGAAGATGAATTTTGAATACCTTCCAGTAGATAGCCAGGTATGTGATAACAAAATCTGTCCCTTTGTTTCCAATGATGGCAATGCCTATTTGTCGTTATATTATGTTGAACAATTTGTCACACAATGATAAGAGAGTGGTCTTTAACCTTCATGATCTAAAATTGGCAAACTTTTAAATGAAATATATATATATATATATATATATGTAAGAGTAAAATACACTGTCATCCCTCCAATTTGCCTTAATTACAGAGATATCCCTTCTATTTTTTTAAAAAAAAAAAGCGCACACACATCTATATGTTTGTACGTAAATTTTAAATTTTATTTATGTAAACTTGTTTATTTAATGATTTTATTTAAATGCATATGTTGGCTAAAAATAATATTTCAAACATGTACATACAAAGATAATGCGAAAAGAATTTAATAAAATGAGGACAAATTTATGCTTATTTTACTTAAATTTATTAATTTTAGTATATAACATTTTAAAAACATTTAGTTAAATTTTATCATAAACATTTTAATTATAATATCATTAAATGAGAGAGAGATATATAGACAGAGTAGACAATTAGATTGTGAGGGCAAATTAATAATTTTAAATTTTAATTTTGATTAATAAAATTAATTATTTTATAATCTTTCGTGGGATATTTTTAATGATGTCCAAAATTGGACTGAAATATAGTTTCTAAAATAAAGGGGAGATTTATGTAATTTTAATAAAACTGAATGGTGATTAATGTAATTTACTCAACATATAAATTAGATAAGGGTAAGGTAGATTAAAATCTAAACTAACAATCTATGCCATGTATATCTCAACTATACATGGAAAAATACACAACAAATAATATAAATACATTTTTAATTGCTCAGTATTTGTCCTTAACTATTAGTATTAATTCAATATTATGATAGGCAATACAAAATATGTGGTTAGTAGGAAATGAGCTAAACTCCAAAATTCAACGTTGTTCATACATGTATGTTTGTGTTCACTAGAATGCATGTTCGTTTGTGTAAGAGTGTGCGTGAGTATGCAGTTAAGTGCTTGTGTGTTGTTAATAAAAGACACACACACACACACACACTTATGCATACAAGTTTGTTTTTTCCTGGCCAGCGTTATGAAACAAGTTCAAAAGTGCTACCATTTATAGGTTCCACTAGGAGCCTACAGAAGTGTACAATGATCCTTAGATTCTTGTGTATAACTATTAAGACAAACTATTATTCTCATAAATAAAGATAAACTATTATTGATTTATTCTTGAGCACAGTGTTGACTATATATTTTGCGTTCAACAAAAATAGATTGTTCTATTGAGTTTAATATGATGTACGCATTTATCACTGATCAATATATGACAATGGAAGAACTTTTTGGCAATATTGAGAATACTCGAAGATTTAACAACTGCTTGAATGTTATGGCAACTCGAATTGCTACAGTGTTTGCTTCACTAAAGGTATTCTAATTCTAATTGGTTATCTTTTTATGGATTAACTCATATCTAGTATATAATGAACTACTCAATGCAATACTTGTGAAATTGTAGCAAAGCTAGTTATTAGCATATTGATGATATAACAGATACTTGAATGTCAAAAGTTAGTTAAGAAGTTAAAACATGTCAGTACAACAGGATTTGTCATTACTATGGATGGTATTGTACTTCATTTCTTTATTTATTAGTTAGTCAAGGTGATTATTGAAAATTATCATTATTTCTAGGATTATAGATACTATACAGTTGTTCCTATTGCTTATGAATGTTTTCCTACAATTTTTATCTAAGTTTTCTTCATATTATTCATATCTCTTTTACCATATAATTATTGTAAAATTTCATCTAAGGACCATTGTAGCAAATTTATTTCAAAAAGCCCCAAAAAATTCTGAAACTTCACTAAAGTCTAGGGGTTGAATTGAAATTAATTTTGTGATGCTAAAAGATTGAAATATCGCACAAGTGAAAGAAAGAAGAAAAAGGGTTTTAATAGGAACAATAAAAAAATTAACAAGACAAATAAAGGCATTAACAAGAAGAATATGAACTTTAACAAGAATATCAATAAAATAACAAGAAGAATAAAGTCATTAACTAGATGAATAAGATATTAACAAGAATAATAAGGAGATTCACAAGACAAATAAGGGCAATAACAAGACAAATAGATACATTAACAAGAAGAATAAAGACTTCAACAAGAACAATAAGAAAATTAACAAAACAAATAGGGGTATTAACAAGAAGAATAAAGACTTTAACAAGTTAAATATGAGATTTAACAAGACAAATAAATGTCTTCTTAATGCTCTTATTAATGTCCCTATTCTTCTTTCTTTTACTGTTGGGTAGTTTTCTCTTTTGGCATCGCAAACTTAATTTTAGTTCATACCCTTGGACTACAATGAAATTTTAGAGTTTTTTGGGGGGTTTTTTGAAATAAATTTGCTACAATGGTCCTAGTATAAAAGTTTCCCTATAATTATAGGAAAATTACTCTCAAGTCTCATGTAAAATAATTTATTACTCAGAGGTCCCATAAGATCTCTAAACTATTTATCAAGTCCCAAAGGACCCGTGGGTGAGAGATTCCAATTGTGCAAAGACGACAAGGGCCTTATTCTCATTGGCAAGTGGGAGAGTATTCGTTTGCAATTTAAAATGAAGTATTTGACAAGTGGAAGGCTATTTGTTGACAACTTAATGTAAAACACTTGTTAACGAATACCCTTCCACTTGTTAAATGCTTCTCTTTTAAGTTTTCAACTAATACTCTCCCTATTATCAATAAGGGTAAAGGGAATAGTATCTTTTTATAATTGTAATCTCACCCCATGGATCTCTTAGGACTTGACAATAATTTGTAGATTTCATGGGAACTCTGAGCAATAAATTCTTACATGGGACCTGAGAGTAATTTTCCCTATATCCCTTTCTTGTTTTGTGGTCTTCATTCACATATCATGGCCTTCATTCCTAAGATATCTATTTACATAGTTTTGTCCCATATCAACCGAAACACATCAATGCGAGTATGTTTGACTTGTTTGTCCTTGTTCTATGGTATGGCTCTACTTTCATTGAGGTGCCAAAAAGCACCATGAGGCATTGGGTCTTGCTTAGTTCCTTGCTTTAGCACCTTAGGTACTGAAGCGATCTCCTTTTACTACAGTAGGTCTCTCTATGAGAAAGCTTTTTGATGAAGGGCATAGTAATTGGAATCTGAACGCCTTAATTTTATTCAATGATAAATCATTTACATAAATAGGGAACCAAATCCTAAATAATGATAAAATTCTATCTAGTCTACTAGTTAGATAAAGTGCAAGATAAATATAATAAAATACACTTAAATAATATATTAATTAAACTTGAAAACTATTAGGCTTGTATCTTGGGGGCTTAAAGCGCTACTTCCAATAGTTCCCCTCAAATTGGTAAATAGTGTTCATCATTCCCAACTTGCTTATTAGCTTTTCATGCTTCTCTATAGATAACGCTTTTGTTAGAATATTGGTTGTTTGTTGACTGCGTGGTATGTATATTACTTCAATCACCTTGGTATCAATCTTTTCTTTGATGAAATTGCGGTCAATTTTCATATGTTTCATTCTATCATGGTGAATTGGATTTTACGACTGTGCAAATAGTCGCCATATTATCATAGAAGAGTTTCATAGAACTTTCAAGATTTATTTCCAGCTCCTTAGTAGTCTTTTGAGCTAAATCCCCCCACAGATGCTTTAAGATAATGCTCTAAGTTCTAATTCAATGCTTCTGCATGACACGACTGTTTGCTTCTTGTTTCACCAAGTCACCAAGTTTCCCCTGACGAAAGTGTAGCAGCCTGTATTTGATCTCCTTTTCGTATTGGGGCCAGCCCAACTAGCATCATTGTATATTTTTACCCCGTTGTGTGATTCCTTTTTAATGTACAATCCCTTTCCGGAGGTTGAATTCAAATGATGTAGAATTATATGGACATTTGTTTAATCCCTTTCATTTTGCTTGTTTGAGAGTTGACTTACCACACTAACATTCATTTGGCTCGTTTGAGAATTGACTTACCATACTAACTGGATAAGCTATATCTAGTCTAGTAGGGGAGAGAGAAATCAATTTTCCAATACCTGCCCTTTTCAACTGGAGAAGGTGGTTTTTCTTTTCCCTTTTAGGCTCCTTTTTATTGTACTTAGTTTTGTCTTCTCTTCAAAACTAAGGTTGACTTCCATAGGTATAGCTAAATTCCTACACCCTAACATCTCTTTTCCTTTAGAAGATCAAGGGTTTATTTCCGTTGGGACACCCGTAGCAGCTTCTATGCCTAGGAAATATCTCAGTTTCCCTAATAAGTAACTTTTTCAGATTCTATATTTCATCGAGATTTCTTCGGTAATGATTATGTCGTCCACATAAGCTATTAGCACTGTTCTTCTTCCACCATGAGCCTTTACAAACTGTATGATATGTTTGACACTGATGGCAACCATTTTCCTCTTGAAGACGCCATTTAGTTGGGGTGTATAAGGGAAAGAGCTCTGGTGAAGGAAGGATGTCATGAGACTCAAGGTAGGCCTCAAGTAAAATTGAAGTACTCTCGGGCATTATCTGACCTCAAACGTTAATCTTCGTCTGGAATTGGTTCTCTATCAAGGCATGATACTTTTGGAACACAGTAGGCACTTGAGATTTTTCTTTCAACAAATATACCCAAGTTGTTTTGATATGATCATCAATGAAGGTAACAAACTAATGTGTTCCATTTATATTCTTGATTCTAGAGATTTTCCTGTGCCGTATCTAGGTCATATATCTTAAGGAGCCTTGAGATATTCTTGTTTGCTTTTTCCCCGAAAGGACTGGAACCATTGGAGATAACGATCTCTATTGAGTTTAGTAATCAGATGAGGACGTGTGTGTGATGTTCTATTTCTGTGTTGAAGAAGCAGAGCGAGCGAACTGGAGAAGACAAGGGTTAGTGGCTATGTGGAGAAGACAAGGGTTAGTGGCACACCCTCGTAATTTATGTTAGGTAATTGGCCATTTGATCATTGAATGAAATTAATACTACTTTTTTCATACACTCAAAGGGTTAATGGCTATGATACATAATAATTGAAGAATAAATCCTCAAACTTGTAAAGCCAAAAGGAAGAGAAAGTGGGTATATCTATCCTATTTACCTGAAACATGACATACAAGGAATAGAAAGTGGCCCATATAGATCTTGTAAACCCACAAAACATCAATGTAAAGTATAGTTATGAACCCACATCTCATTGGTTGTAGCTCAAGAATCTTTATAAATTTTATAGTTAAGCATAGCTTATGAACGTGGATACATTATTATAGGTTTAATATTAATATTCAATTGTGGGAAAAAAGCGAGCAAAAAACTGTTATTCAATTATTTTGTTCTTATTTTAATGAGAGAGATATTAATTTAATGGTTTCATGTTAACAGGAGTTCCCTCATGTGTGGTATCGTTCTGCCAAGGAAAGTGAAGAATCAACAGCTCGTGATTTGGTTCCCACTAAGCTTGCCGATGCAGTTTTTGACATAATTTCTAAATATAAAACTACTGTTCCAAACTTTCCACAGAGTGAAACATGCGACCTACTCATTGTAGATAGATCTATTGATCAGGTAAGAGTATTTTTACTCACCATAACTCTCCTTTAAATTACTACATTTTGAAAGACAAACATGTCTTGGATATAACACATGACGGATTGCTCCTATCATTTATGAATGGACCTATGATGCTTTGTGTCATGATTTGTTGCCTATGGAAGGGAATATATATATATATATATATATATATACGAGGTAATCTTTTGTTGGTTTTCTTTGCCTTGAGTCTCTTGGTTGCAATTTTACAATTTGCAACTTCAAAATTCATGATAACACATATACATTTCAGGTTCCTAGCAAAACCGGGGGGGGGGGGGATCCTGAAAAGAAACAGGTACTCCTAGAAGAACATGATCCAGTGCGCCTTGAGATTCGCCATGCACATATAGCAGATGTATGCCTTTTTACCCTATTATCATCATCATCGTCTCAAATTCAAGTGATTTTGGTACAAAATGTCGAAATGATCTTGAAATACCAGGTTAGCGAAAAACTCTGACAAGATGGAAAGCTTCGTAGCGAAAAACAAAGCTGCACAAATTCATCAAAGGGCAAGGTTTGCATTAGCCTATTTTGACTTTTCTTTTGAAATTCATTGTATTTGTATCCCATAATCATGGTTTGGAACTCATTGTCAACATTGTATATGATTTGACAACTCTTTAAAAATGATTTCATATTTTAACTAACATGATCATGACTATAAATGAAAGAAATTCTTCTTGGTAATTTATTAACAAGAATTAGAGCTATTCATACACTGTAGAAGGCCTTACGAATAAATACCTAATTGATACAGATCCCTACTATAACTTCCATAATAATTTTAATGATATTTACAATTTAAAAATAACTCTAGTACTGTTATAAAAATAAGAGAAAAATGAAGAAGTTAGAGAGAAAAGGAATAACAAAACAAGAGATTGAGAAAGAAGACAAGAGAGTATTATTCATTCACTTGTATATTATACATGTACAAATGCCTTATATATGGCCCCTATTTATAGGCCCCCAACTATTAAAAACTAATCCTAAGATTACAAAGGAATAAAGATGAATATAATGGCATTAACAATAAGAAACCCCTCTCAAGTCATTTATTGGGGAGGTTATGAGTTTGTGACATTAAGAGAAGATAGAATCCTAAGAGAAATTCCAATAACCAAAGATTATGGACATCTACACATACATATAATATTTATAACACTCCCACTTGGATGTCCATAAAAAGTATTGTGCCTCATTAAAACTTTATTAAGAAAAATCCAGTAGGACAAAAACCTAATGAAAGAAAATAGTATACAATATATATTGAAATTGCCTTATTAAAAAGCTTACAAGGAAAACCCAGTGGGATAAAACTTTAGTTAAGGGAAAAAGAGTACAACATAATATTTACTCCCCTGGATGATAATATCACATTTACCTCTCTTTATTCTCAATAGAGTGTATTATTTTCTCAAGTGGATCATTTGTAATACTTTTTGAATATATCTTTTTTTAGCTGAACCATTCATGATGCATTGTCATCATATATTTCTCCAACGTATCTTGTGGATATATTGAATTATCAACGCACTCTTTCCTACCTTATCCACTCAAATCTCAATTTTATTATCCATCCATTGTGTACCTGCAATAATTTAATTTTGCCAATAAAATTACAACATACTACCAACATAACATGTAAATATAATAGAATAAATATATAAGACTTCTGGTTTACTAAATTTAATATATTTTTATAGACAATAAGGATTTTGAAATTATTGGGTATTTAACTCTAGACATTTCTTTTATACATTTTAGGTATTTTAAATCCTTAAAATATTATCATATAAATTTTACTATTTAGTGAGTCATATGCATATACTATAACAATATCTATTAGACACATTTTATTTTCATATACCGCCAAACTATTAATATATGTAAAAATTATTGCATCCACCAAAAAATAATATTTCTTACCATATTCATCATTAGCTTTTGTGAAAATCTTTATTTTCACATAAATATATATATATATATATATATATATATATATATATATATTTCATAATAACTTTATATCTCGAGTGTTTGGACTGCAAGTCCATAATTTTCACATATTAAAATAATATAATTATATTTTCATTGTGTCTATGCCCTTTCACTTTTCCTTTTGGCCAAACACATTTTTTGTCTACTTCACATGGTAGATCTACCACAAGATCCTCATTTAACGATATTATTGTCAAAACTGTTGTCGACAACTTTATCTTTTCGGTTCTATTTTTCTTTTTGTGACATAACTTATTAATCTCTCTTTATTACAATTTAAGTACCTGAACCTCTTTTAAGGCTTTGGCAATTATTTATGTCTTGGCACTCTTCGAAGTACCTGCCTCCTGTCATATCCTAATTTTCAACCTCAATTATACTCAATTGGAAGTAACTTGAACCAATTATATATCTCTTTGCTTTAGAAATTTGAATTCTCAAGAAAATGTTTCTCAGGAGCTGTTCACGGGTACTGTTCATTTGGTAATCTAGAATACATTACTAATTTTAAAAAATCATAATTAAATATAGAAAAATTGAAATGAAGTGGTTCCAATTCCTAATGGAATCTCTTTCATTTAACTTTGAAGAAAAAAATATAAAACTGAGGTTTCATTGTCCAAATGATATTAGTTTATTTATTGAAAAATACTATTCATTTGGTAAATCTGGAAGTTCTAGCTTCTTTGCCTTAAATTCAAAAATTTATTTCTCCTAGATTACTTGTCCAAATGAAATGTGTTACCTATGGATTTAAATCTCCAGATGTTTTATTTAAGTCCATAAAATTTCATAGAGAAATTTGCTCATTTACTATATGAAATTAATGATTCAACGTCACTACCTCCAGTCACTCCCTTTATCTCAATTCCAGATTTTATCTCCAACTTAGAAAAATCATAATAAATTGAAAACTTAAGCAATTGAGATGTTTTGAGTGTCCATTTAAATCTTTGTATCTTAGCTACTTGCATGCCAAATTTTACGTCCAAACTAGTTGGTTAAGTCATCTTAATTACCATCATAAGGTTACTGTCTCATAATATAAACACACTATAATATGCTATGTATCCCATGTCATCTCATAGTGCCAAGTATTACACAAATTCAAACATCCACATATAACCTTTTTCTTAGGAGGTTTCAACACCTATAACATGGTTATGCATATGGAAAGAATGATATTTCATGGAAATCTCAATAGCAAGTTATACAAACTAAAATATCATGCATGATTAATTAAATGCCTAACATGTTATCATGAGATGGGAGCTACTTCATGTTCATACATAAGCAAACTCTAACATGAATATTGTCATGACATTAGTTGCAAGGAGTTACAATCATTCAAACTTCATCATCATGATCATAGTATAATCTTAAGCTCAACCAAACATCATAAATAACAATCAATCATTCAATCATACAAACATAACACTATAGTTAGGTACTCTTGCTACCTCTTAAGTTATCCTTGACAAATTCTTCTTGAGATGGTATTCTTCCCTCACAAATGTCAAAACCTAGCTATTAAAAATAACATCAAGTTACAACTCAACTTCAAAACAATTCCAAGGCTAGGTTCTAACTAGATTCCATTCTTTGTCTACTTTATGACTTATGCTTCCATCTTTCTAAAATAAATTCTCATGATTCATTTCCACATAATTTTTCATGTAGAATCCAAATATGAAATCAGATTTTCCAAAATCAAACCACATCCTTGGCTACTATATAGAACCGAAATGTCTCCCTTGTTTTCTAAAAATTCTCATTTTGATTCCAATATTTCCACTACTTGTTTCACTACTTTGTCCCCACACAATTTTCCATTTTAAACCCATTGGAAGCATCAAAATCATGAAATTCTAACATATGAACAGTAATTCATACAGTGGCAGCCAAGAACACAAACCCTAACTACATGTATACTTGAATTTCTAAGCTAATACCACTTGATTCTAGCTTGTTTAAGCTTGTCTAAACTATCTATAACATAAAATTCATATTCCCACCACATATGAAAAGCATGAACAGCAGAAACATCAAAGGGAAAGTGCCATAGAAACCTCTTAAAACTAAGAGTAAACTTACTAGAACAAAGTTCAAGATCAAAGGAACTAGTTACCTTTCTTGTTGCTCCAAGGTGTATGCTTCTTTCTTGCTTCAAAGTGAATTTTCGTAGAGGTTACCCAAGGCTTCTAAACTACTGAACAGGTCTGGAATTGATGGATATTTATAGACAAAATTGGGTGGAAATGGAAGGCCAAGATTAGTTGGGTTACTATTTGATCTCTAGGCAGTTTCATAAAAATCGGACTGTTTTATATTCCCAATTTTCATAATATTCTAGACCATGTATTCTATCATAAAAAATAGTGTTTAGTTTTTTCCTACCATTAACATTGTTAGACTGAGTATTTATCTGCCAACCATCCCTTGAGAAATGATCAAAATACCCTTTTTACACTTTCTTGCACTATATTAACCCTAAGGGCATAAATATCATTTCAAACCTCTTTATACTTCATCAAGGCATATGCTGGCTCTAAATAATCATCCATGTACTTACTTGGACCTTTTTACCTGTCCAAAATGACCAAAATGTCCTCTTTCCATCTCTTGTTCATTATTACAACACAGGGGCATTTTCGTAATTTTATACTTTTTTGGGTTCCTCTGGACACTAGCCCATTTGACAGTTCAAATATCTCATTGGACCTTTTGGATGCCATTTTGAGCCTCTATATGGGTCTAATATATTTATGGCTCAATTCCCATAACCTCACCCGAGAGTATTTATCAGGCATATAATTCTACTGTAAATTCTATTAAAAATTCTTATATATCTTCTTTTTTATCTCTGTCAGTTTTATAAATTTCTATATTAATTATAAGAATTTATTGCCAAATTTCATCTGGTTAGGAGATCCAAAAGGATCTGTAATAATCTCCAGACTTTAACAATTAGTATAAATTATCTGGGGCCTTAGATCAAAATTCTAAAAAATATGTCTGGCCCAAATTGTATTCTCTATTTACTGGTAAAATTTGGACTACAGCATTTTTTGGCCTTTTCTGGCACAACTTCCTCATAATTACGATTTTACCCCATGAACTTTTATTTAATTACATTTAGGTCCCTAAACTTTTTGAAATTACACTTAAGGGCCTAACTTTTTTCTCTACTTTCTATTTTGACCATAAAACTTTTATAATAAATTCCATTTAGGTCCTTGAACTTTCTATTATTTACACTTTAATCCCTTTCTATTATTATGATCATATTTATTACATACAAACTGTACGTACATACCAGATAAGAAAATTGGGGATATGACACCTTCTTAATATGATCATATTCATTACATGCTTTAATATTTTTAATATTATATTTGAAACTAATTAGCATTTCATGCTTCAAGCATGTCTCACTTTTATTTATACTAATTGGAGCATTTTCAGCTGGAATATGATATTTGATAACTCTCATTTAGGTCAATAATCATATCTAGCAGATATTTTATAATATTTTATGAATGCAATATTTTATGAACTTCTAATTCATACTATTATATTTGAGGATCTTGCAATTCATAGTAATAATGTATTATTTATATTCTTCTTTCTAGCTACTCAATTTCTCCCCCTCATGTTGAGAGAACTTTGTCAAATGACAATAAACTGATCATGTGGTATAAGTCTTCTAAATCCATTTGTTTCTTTTAGAAATATCATTTTATTTCATTTAGAGACAAATAAGAAGAAGAATGTTCTTACCCAACATTTATCTCAACTTTCTTTTAATAGTCATCTATGTGCATTGTGTTAATCAATAAAAATAAGCATCGCACATTAAAAAATATTTGGCTCTTGACCAAAAGTCAATTTTATTAGGAGAATTTTATTGGCTTGATATGTATAAGTTTTGCAATATATCAAATCAAATATGCCAACACTAAAATAGAAATCTTTTTCTCATAAGCATTGATCTAGTTACTTAAGGAGGCATTAATAAATTATTCTCATATTCTGAAAATTGTGCACTTAATCATAATGATTATATTTATTCAAATAATCTTGCAAACTTCTGGTTGCAAACTCATAATAATCTCACATGTAACTATTTTATAGATGCATCTATCAAATTTAGTAAATATTTCTATGGCTTACATGCTATCTGAATGGGCCCATATAATATGACTTTGATATATTTCCAGAATGTAGAAATCCATTCCAAATAATAACTAGTAATATTTTCATGATCAATTTTGTTTGAGAACAACCAACACCCATGATTCCTTGAATTTTATAATATGTTGGCTATTTATGAATAAACTTCTGGTTCTTCAATAGATGTCAATACATAATCTTCAATAACTTATTACATCTACTATGATGATCAAATAAATTATGCCAACAATATATCTATTTGATCAGTAAACTTCTGGTTTACTATAACTAACAATAAACTTTTTAGTTTTCATAACATATAACTGATTTACTATCTCAATATGATATCCATTTTTAGGAGATCAATTGAACTTATATGAAGATATGAGGAGAATTTTATCCAATATTTTTTCACACTTGTATTCCAACAATCTCTCCCTCAAGTGTGAGTTATATAAACATAGTTTCCTTTTTCAAGTATTTCACTTGGAAGCTAAATGCTTCCCAACTCATACAATCATGGATTTCAATCCAATTGGGCAATAACTTTCATGTCTTTAGTGAACCGAAGTTCTAATGTATGTATAAGTCATTATTTCTATTATCAATCATCTCATAAGAAAAATATGTATTTTTCTTCAGGAACTATTTCAATTTTATTACATAGTTTTTCAAGAACTATCATACATAATTATAACTATCATATAGTTTTACATAATGTATAACTCTATTGCTCATTGATAACATACTTCAATATATTCAAAGTACTATAAGAGGTAAAGTGAAATGAAGAAAATAAAATCCAATATATATCATCAACATTATAATACAAAATAATAAATTATTATCATAAATTTAACTATGTATAATACAAAATAAGATCCAATATATATCATCAATGTTATAGCTTTCTTTCAAATTGTCCCAACTATTTTAGTATCCATAAATTTAACTATCATAGATCAATAATTGAGAAATATGTTTGTATCAATCACCACTTTAATTATCAAATAAATAAAGGAGTAAAAATTACCTTCGTGATTTCAACACCCAAAATTACATTTGATTTGCTTATGCTTTCAACTCAAATTTGAAGCAACAAAACATTAAAAAAAATATCAGGTTATTATCCACATTTACATTAATCAATCTATTTATACCAAGATAAATATATATCCATAAATAATATTATAAAAATTAAAACAAATTTATCTCTCATATAAATAAATGATTAAATTTTCATGTCATTGCCATAACGCTTGGTTCACATAACATAGAAATTGTAATAATTCATAAAATTTGCTCTCAATTATCAAATAATAGAGCCTGTAAGGAATTAGAAGACACGCAGCGGAAATAAACTTTAAAAATTTTCCATTCCTTGCCAGGATCTGCCGTATGTGTTTAAGTCAAGTGGAAAGAATCATTACCCTTAGTGTTGCTCAGCGAATTTCACAGCTTCTCTACGTGGGTGGTGATCTCTTTCTGATCGCAAGAAATCGACGGAGTGTTCCTCAGCGACCTTCACAGATTCTCTCCGCGGACGGTGGTCTCTTTCCGATCACAAGAAGTCGACGCCTCAGGTCGGCTTCCTCTACTGGTATCCACACGAACAGCGTTCCAACCACGAACGACGTGCTAGCGTCTCCTGTCCCTCCAAGGCTTTCACAAGTCTCCGTCTCTATTTCGGCAGTTTCTTGTCTGCAAACCTTTTGCAGATTCCGTTCGGCCTTTTGTGTTCTGTGTTATTTTCAAACGTAGCTCCTCCAATCAGATATAGAGGATGCTATGCGTTTTTCCACTTAACCTAATTGGATTTTGGAGTTAATCTTACATTAATTCCGAATTGATACAATATCATATATTGTATAATTTTATAAGAAACTAATTAAATAAAATAATATTAAATCCGTCCCACAGATTTAATTACCTATTTATTTAACTTTAAATAAAGATGAGACTGAGTTATATTTGATTTATTCCCATAAATCAAATTTGAGATATCCTATCAATTTAAATTTCGAATTTCAAACGTGATAGAGATTTAATTTATCCTTATAAATTAAATCTTATAAATATCTCTTATATGAGATATCCTATCAATTTGAATTTCGAATTTCAAACGTGATAGAGATTTAATTTATCCTTATAAATTAAATCTTATAAATATCTCTTATATGAGATATCCTATCAATTTGAATTTCGAATTTCAAACGTGATAGAGATTTAATTTATCCTTATAAATTAAATCTTATAAATATCTCTTATATGAGATATCCTATCAATTTGAATTTCGAATTCAAACGTGATAGGGATTTAATTTATCCTTATAAATTAAATCTCATATATCTCATATATATAATATATATATATATACGAATTTATATATATACGAATATAAATATAAATAAATATATATACATTCACCTGGATCTTTCATTGAATCTGGACATGTCTTAGATTCAATGAATCTGGACATCATAGCTCGTGTTGGGCTATTTTGTGTGCGACCCTGTAGGCCCATATGAAGTTGGCAGTGGGCCATTTGCTATACTAGCCCACAAGTCGCAAGCGGTCTCTAGCAAGACATAACAACTACCCAAATCATATGAGGATCGATAAACAATGTAACCTTTTATACAACCATATCATGTCCCTTCTGTCACGCGATATTTTGGTCATGGATGAGGCATGGATAATGTCATCCTCCTATTCCCGACCGTTACTTTCTCGATCCCTGAGTAGTCTGACTATAGAAATGGAACTACCTTTCCATTACAGTATGGCCATACATTTCTCAGACTCACTCATCGAGGGGCCCGATAATATCTCTCCACGAATGTGAGGGACAAATTCCATCTTGACCATTCACATTCCTCCGCATGAAAAACCACTAAGCCCGAACATAGTCTTTATGATCACTCGGTCAAAAGTGACTTTTGACTAGGTCAAAGCTGAGCGTTTTGTCATGTAGGAATCCATGATGATCTCAGGTCAAAGGGCATATTGACATGGTTTGTATATGAGAGAAGCTTATGACGTTACCCATGCAGTTCTCTCATAGCGGGTCGGTCCAACACCCTGTACTCTTACATGTGCTTATGACTTTGATTTATATCTCTATACATCTTCAAAGTCATACTGGTCTTATTTCATCTGTGCTCCCACATAGATGATCGACCAGGGACATTTAGGATAATATCATGAATTATCCAAGGATGGTCATCATAGTAAACATGCAAATAATATGATAACTCAATTAATAAATTCATAAATCAATAATGTTCATAAGACAATGATTGGCCCCTAGGGCACGATTTCCAACAGAGCCTCTAATAATTAATTTTTTTTGTAGATTATCTACATATTTTAGGCACCCCACAATTTCAAATAAATTAGTTATATATGAAACGTATTTACACCTTAATAATTATAATTAAATAAGAATCTCATCATATAATCCCTTCCCATTCTAATTAAATTAGAATATTCCATATATATGATGATAACCAAATAAAACATAATAAGTGTAAATAAAATTCACAAAAGAAATATGATTTATAAGGAAATAATCACATAACCATGCTTATCTACTGAAGGACCATGATCCACCAATTTATAAAATTAATTAACTAATAAAATCAGCCCTTCATGCTTCATTATTTCCCCAACAATGATGCAAAATTTATAAACTGAAAATCTTCTAGCAAAAATAAATTTACCAACATAAATGTAATAGTATTTCTAGCAACATAAAATATTTTTTAGACACTCCAAAGTACATCTTGACACCCATAGGTTCAACACCAATTTAAATTTTAGATAATAAGTTTTAATTTCTTTAATAGAAAAAAATCTATTAATAATGTTAATTTTAAAACTAAAAATAATACCTTTGCTAATAAACACACCAAAATATGAATTAGAAGTATAGCTGAAAATTCTTAATTTGAGATTTTTAGTTTTCTACAACTACTTCTTTTTAGCCTTAACATTTCACTGCCACAGCAATGATGTGTATTAAAATCAAAATATGTACCTATAGTGAAAAGTCCAAATCACATAAACGATCCATAAATATCATCATTGGTGTTTATAATCACCATGACCCTCTTAAACATTTAGTACAACCTCACAACCCCAACTTTATTCTTAAATATCATCAAAACTCAGCCTCCATATACTTTCATTAGATTCACTTATACCACCAATTAAGATCATCATACTATATGGTTGTGACTAGATATATGAGTTAAAACTCTGCACTGAAGTCATCTTTAGTCTCCACAATTTATTGTATTAGGAATATAATTACTTTTGATAAATCCCTTGGTCCTTTTGGTGTCATCACTAATTTTGACATTTAATTTCAATAAATTGATGCAAATTTGTCTATATGACTTCCGATCACATTTTAATATTTACTTTTTGTCTATATGACTTCTAGTCATATTATAACATTTGTTCTTTTATATGACTTATAGTCATCTTCTAGTTATGTTCTATTGCTTTCAATAGCACATCATCAATTTTTGTAGATATTGATATTGAGGACTATAGCAAAAATCTTCCAAAGCTACAAGCTCTTTTGTACAAATAAATATTTCAGTCATTAGCCTTCAGGGCTTTGATATTTGTAATCATTAGATTATCAAATTATTATAATATTTTAGTCCATCATATCATCTATAAGAACCACAAGATGGTCTTCTATAAAATAACTATTATCAAAAGTGATATAACTTATGGTCATTTAATAAAAAAAATATTATGGCTACTGGCCATTTAATAACAGGAAATTATAATATCAACATGTATAGAAATAGATAAAATATAAAAAGAACAAATAAATCTATTAAAACATAATCCATAAGGGGGTTAATGCAATATAAATAAATATAAATAATATATATATGTATATGTATTTGTGAATTATATATTAAGAGCAATATAACATAATATTTGCTATGCATATATGTAAGAAGTTATTATAATATATGTGAGTACAATAATCATTGCTACAATAATTACAAATAAAAAACAAGAAATACTATGTATATCTATAAAGGTATGAATAATATAATAAAAGAAATTAAAACATAAAACAATAATGTTTCGCGTGTGAGCCATTAAATATATAAGAAATAAAAGGAAAAATAAAACAATATAATACTTCATAAAAACATAGATATATAATGCGATAAGAAAATTAAAAAACTATTATAACAAAAGAACAATATGATAGGTAGCAAATATATATAATTAAAATTATACTCTATAATTGAGTAAAGGAAAGCTAATATAGAGTACCATTATACATAACATAAGAATATATAAATTTGTAAGAAATTCATACATCAAATCTTTAGAGCGTACTCGTGGTGATAACGTGTTATAAAAATGAGAGAAAAATGAAGAAGTTTGAGAGAAAAAGAATAACAAAACAAGAAATTGAGAAAGAAGACAAGAGAGTATTCTTCATTCACTTGTATATTCATACATGTACAAATGCCTTGTATATGGCCTCTATTTATAGGCCTCCAACTATTAAAGACTAATCTTAATGTTACAAAGGAATAAAGATGAATATAATGACATTAAAAATAAGAAACATCTCTCAAAACATTCATTAGGGAGGTTATGAGTTTGTGACATTAAGAGAAGATGGAATCCTAAAAGGAATCCCAATAACTAAGGATTATGGATATCCACACATACATATAATATTTATAACAAGTACCATGTAGAGAGATATCATGGAATGGTTTTTTTTTCGTTCAATAATTGTGGAATCATGATCAAGAATTGGAGTATATTCATCGATAAAAGGTATACGATATATATAGGTCAGGAATAAATGTAGACTGAGAGATTAGGGATGCACATAATGGGGAAGTTAAAACAGAATATTTACAAGGATCATATCTTTGACTATCTATGCCTTTAATAAATATGAATATTGCCGAATCTTCTTGATTTACTAAAACAATGTAATTACTTGATTTCAATCATATGAACAAGGCAATATATACACAGAGCAGGAACCTATATAATAATGGCTCATTATCCTAATCCTTGCAATTTTATTTTTCTCTATAATTCAGCTGACAAATGCCTATTTTAAAATATTATTTCTTATCTATTTTAGGAAATTTATCATGTTTAATAGGCATTATTGTAGTAGTTGTGATTATTTTGTGTTTTAATTGACTATATGGATTACATGATTAAAGAAATCCATTTTCTTGTGTTTTTATTTATTTTATTATTTCTCTTGATTAAACTGATTTGTATGAAGGAAATTTGTCTTTATATATTTCAAGAAATTAGGAAAAAAAAATGATGACTATGACCTATATCAACTACTATAAAATTATATTATAGTAAATCCATGAGGAGGGTAATTTATAATATTATATTAATATTATATTAATTAATTAATTCATTTAATATAATATTATATTATATTATATTAGTATTATGATCTATCATATTTCATTTGAATTAATTCAAATATAATTCCTCAATATCTAATATTTGAATTTAATCAAAAGATAATATATACATGTGTTATGTTTTCCTATTTACCTATTAATTGTTTTATCTATTTTATCCTATTACTTTTTATTTGAATTATTTATAAGATATTTGAGTTAAAAAAATTATCTCTAGAGAAATTGGAAATGATAACAGCTTGGTGGAATAGTAAAGATAAATGAAGATTATCATTATCTTTTATAGAGCCAATTAGTGAAGAGACCCATATCAACAGGACTTACTCCCAAATCTATATAAAGGACTCCAAGGCTTCCCCATTCAATACACAAATCACCATCATCACTATCATCTTCATGTTTTCCACAATTCCATCTATTTCCTTTTGAGTTCTTGAGAAGAGATACAATAGCTTGAGTTCATGTGCTTTAAAGTAGGAGTTGAATAAATTTATGAGTTGTTATATTTCCTTTATGCATTTCCTAGGTTTAGATTTTGAGATTTGTATATGTTAGATCTAGGGTCTCAATTGAGACACATGTGGGATCAAACTCTTGTGATTTATTATTTCAATTTATGATTTGCAATTCTTTATTTAATATATTTTATTTTCTCTTATAATTATTCATATTGGGTGCATATGTTTAATTATAAGGTATTTGGTTGAATATCCATGTTAAAAGAGTAAATAATTTATTGCTTAATTTATCACATGCTAAGTGGATCTTAACTAATCATTCTTGATACAATTGTATGCTAGATATAGGTATATTATGATCATGGAGGTTGTTTTGGGTTCTACATAATAAGGACTTAGTATATATAATTGTTATAACTCTAATATACTATTGAACAATGATAGCCACGTATCAATCCTTGGGAACACACTTATTGGTGATATTCTTCCATACAATTACTTTTATTTTATTTTATTATTACCTCCCTTTACTTTCAAAAATTATTAATTAAGTTATCTTCTAATACTCCTTCTCACACTTAATATAACCTAGAGTTATACCACGCATTGATTCTATGTAAGAATATGATCTAAGTTGACCTTTATACTATATAATGGTTAATTTAGTACATAATTTGGCCCATAACGACAAGTGACATCAAATTTTGGCTCTAATAACAAAAATAAAATAAAAGTATAGAAGAATATTACTAATAAGACAAGCGCTCCTAAGGATTGATGCGTGACAATCATCATTCAATAATGTATTAGAGTTATAACAATTATATATACTAAGTCCCTATCATACAGACCCCTAAACAACGTCATGGTTATAATCAAACAAGCCACAATTATATCTAGATCTGGCATACAATTGTATCAAGAATTATTAGTGAAGATCCACTTAGTATGTGATAAATTAAATAATAAATAATTTATTCCTTTAACATGGATATTCAACCAAACACCCTATAACTAAATATGTGAACCCAACATGAATAATTTAAGAGGAAACTAAAGATATTAAATAAAGAATATAAATCATAAATTGAAATAATAAATCACAACAGTTTGATCACATAGGTGTCTCAAATGACTTAAGAAATCATAAACTTGCATAAAGGAAAAATATCAACTCATAAACTTGTTCAACTCCTGCTCAAAAGAACAGAACTCAAGCCACTGCATCTCTCCTCAATAACTCAGAAGGAAAGGGATAGCATTGTATAAACATGAAGATGATTATGATGGTGGTGATTGGTATGTTAAATGGAGGAGCCTTATGGAGCTTTATATAAATTTTTGGAGTGAGTCCAATTAATATGGGTCTCTTCACATATTGGCTCTCTAAAAGATAATGATAATATTTATTTATCTTCACTATCATTTCAAGCTATCATATTTTCCAATATCTCTAGAAATAATCTATTTTTAACTCAAATATCCTATATACAATTCAAATAAAAAGTAATAGGATAAAGGAGATAAAATAATTAATAGAAAAATAAGAAAAAATAATGCATTTATCTATTATCATTTGATTAAATTCAAATTTAGATATTGAAAAATTATATTTGAATTAATTCAAATGAAATATAATATAATATTAAATGAATTAATTAATATAATAAAATATAATATTATAAATTACTCTTCCTCATGGATATAATAAAATATAATTTTATAGTAGTTAATGTGGGCTATGGTCATCATTTATTTATTTTTTCTAATTTATTGAAATACATAATGGCACAATACTTTCACAAAAATTAATTTAATCAAGAGACATAATAAAATCAATAAAAACTTAAGAAAATGGATTTCTTAATTATGTAATTCTTATAACCAGTTAAAGCACAAAATAACCACAACTACTATAATAATCCTATTAAATATGATAAATTCTCTAAAATATATAAGAAATAATATGATAAAATAGGGATTAATCACCAGCATATTATGGTTATAATATTTTCTATTGTAATGGTCCTGGATTTTGCGATTTTCATCTTTTTCTCAAATACGCTAATATCTTAGGTTTTAATTGAATTGAAGATAGACAACAGATTTGTCAAGTAACCTTAGATGAACAAAGATAATAAATTATTTGACTATATTCCTTTGACATAACGCTAATAAATGATTTGACTATATTCCTTTGACATAACCCTAATCAACAAAATCATTAGAGAAATAGGGCTTTGAGATCTTGGACAACTAGAGCGGATCTTGTTTTTGGAGATGTGGGAGCCAAAGAAGTTGTTAACTTTCTAAGAACAAAGTAGGCTTCATATTGAGGGCATGTGTCTCTAAGTAGTCAGTATAAATTGTTGAATTAATACACAATTTAATATTTCTTACTAAAATAAGTGCTAAATACAGGAAGTATTGGTCAAAAATAAGTTGCGTTTATTAATGATTTATGCAATCATCTATCCTGAAAAAGTTTAAGGGAGACAAAGCTACAAAGTTGATGCAGGTGATTATTAACTTCTACATATTTTACTTTACCAAAAACCTCTAATTGTTCTATATGCATATGACTTAACCAATTTTTTTAGGGAAAATGACAAATGGGTCCCATGGAAGCAATTAAATGATAGAGAAGTGCCAAGAAATGCCTTAAGTAATTTCAAGTCCCATGGGACCTCAGATGATTTTTTTTGTAATTGTCAAATGACATATATGCCCTTATTATTTTGTGAATACATTACTGCCCTAACCCTACCCAAGACCAAAGCCGTAGCCTTATGAAGATCACTACTCGTCTTCTCCAATTGGTGTCTGCTGTCTGGTAAAAACCCTATCCTTCTGAAGATCACTCTGCTCATCTTCTCCATTGGGTATGTGCTCTCTACTCCAAAGCCCTAGCTCCTTCTCAAGATTACCCTACTCGTCTTCTCTACTCAGTCTTTGGTCTATACTCCAAAGCCCTAGCTCCTTTGGAAGATCACTGTGCTCGTCTTCTCTGCTCAGTCTCTGCTCTCTGCTCCTCATCTTTACTTGGTGTCTGCACTCTAGTCCTTCGCTGCCACCCGCCCCTCATGACACTGACTTACTTCATTATCAAAGTCGTCATCGCCTTTCCTATTCTTCTCACTCACCCTTTCTCTGTTGATTATTGTCACTGGGACCTGCCCCTCCTGCTGTATTTCCCCTTCCAGTAATCATCAATTATCCTCCTCCAATCACTTGAGCCTATTGTGGTCATTATCGCTGCCACCCACCCTCCTGCCGTGTCCACTTGCTTCATTCGTTCAAATCATCATTGCCTTGCCTTCTCCTACCACAACCCCTACTCTGGGTAGTATATTTCTTCCTTTAAATGCTACTACTATCTTTATTGAATGTGTGAAATATAACATACACAAGGGAGGCATTAACCTTCCAAGTAGAAAAATATTTTAGTTTATTGACGAAGTTCATTGCAAGAGCCTGACACTGAACATAAGAGTTATTTTAGGCGAGGAGGAATCTATTAAAGGTACCTGTAAGTTATTGTGTTTATAGTAAGCTATGTGTTTGCAAGTCGTTGGACATGGTCTTTTCCCCCTTCTTTATGAGTATTGCTGGATATAAAAGGAAATATATGAAAGCTCAGTTACTGAGTCCTTATTAATTCATGATTGAATAAAGCATATAACCAGAGGGATACATACTGGATTTTTCTTAGTTGTTATATTTGCTAAATTCACTAGTATAAGGAAGGTAAGGCTAAGAAGAAACAATTAGAAAAAGTTTATTGTTATTAAATATAATGTAAGATGAATAGAAGCTCAAGATGGCAACAATGCCTTGTCTTTAGTAGAACTCGTAACGACATCAATAAGTCAGGGGAGTATTCTAGTTTCAGTCTCAAAATGAAATATCTATTCATAGAGCTATTTTACTAATTCTTTTAAACATCATCATTAGTAATAAATGGCTTATTTGATTTTGATACTTCTGCATTTGCACCACTGGTGTCCTGATTATTTGGATTAAAATATTGAGTAATAATTTATTCTATTGATAAAAGTGGTTGTTATTGTAGGATAAAAAGATGGCCAAATTTTGAAAAGTGAAGGCAGCCCAAGAAGCTGTAACTTCTTTGGATATGCACACTTCATTGAAAAGCAAAAAAATGCTAACCGCGAAAGATGTCATTAGAAGATACTGGTGCATCATTGAAGGAAGGTTGGAATAAATTGGAAGAGCATGAGAGATTTGAATACAAAATGAGGGCGAAGGAATTAAGAGGTCCAGGAAAAGGGAAGAAATATGTAGTGCCTTTCTACATAAGATGTGCACCAAAGCAGTTCATGGATATCTGCAAGGTGTTGAAAGGGAGGGAAAAGATAATGGAGAAGAGAGGTTAAGGGCGATTGGGTTTGATAAATTAGTACGCATAAGCTGCCCATACATTCAGTGGGATTTATGCGGGGTGTTTATGCGTGCTTTTGACCAGCTGACCAAAATAATTTCAATAAGATGGAAGACTTATAAAATGAATGCAATAAATATGAATAAGGTTATGGGCTTGCCATTTGATGGGTTTGAAATAAGGCCAACGACGTCTGATGGCCAACAGTTCAATGACCTAAAGAAGGTACAGGGGAAGGTGCCATACATGACAATATTAGGTTGAGATTAATTTTAATGGGCATAATGTACTTAATAGACAAGGAGAAAATGAAATACCAATGAATGTAGAAGATAATAGAAGTGTGAGGGAAATAAATCATTAGCATGTGAATTATGATCCTTATAGTTTTTATACTGAAGAGGTTAATTTTGAAATTAAAGTAGGTTTGATTGTAGCCTTACCTAAATTTCATGGTTTTATAGGAGAATGTTCATATCGACACTTACAAACCATGCACATCATTTGCTCCTCGATAAATCCTCCAATGACTGTATTGGATGATGTCTTAAGGAGGTGCTTCCATTTCACTTTGGAATATAAGGCTAATGAGTTATTATACAATCTACCAACTCATTTCTCCATTCTTACATTGGATCAGTTGAAGACAATATATTTAGAACAGTTCTTCTCAGCCTCTAAGACAACTCAGATGAAGAAGGATATTACAAACATTCTGTAATAGGATAGAAAGTCATTTCATGAATATTGGACAAGATTTATGAACTGGTTGGCTTGATGTCCACACTACAATATGACAAAGGCTAATCTAGCATATATCTTTTTTGATGGTCTACTCCCTCATAATCAGGTATCCTTGAATACAACAGCAAGTAGATATTTGTGAGATAAGACTCTATAAGCAAGTTGGGAATTATTCTAAAAAATGGCTAATGAAGACCATCAAACTGAGTATCTAAGGAGAATAACCTCATCATCTTTAGGTAATTCAAAAGAGATTTTGGCAGAAATAGCACCTTTAAGAAATCATATGGAAAATAGGACGAATTTAATTGAAAGAGAGTTGTATTCCACAAGGCAAGTTCATGCAATGGGAACCACACAAGCACTAGTTATAGGATGTGAGTCATACGGTTCAATGATGCATGCTACCAGTACATGTGACAGACAGTATATAGAAGTAGTAGCAATGTATCATGGGAGAGAAAATCAATACCATAAGAAAGACCCATACTCTAACACACACAACTCTAGTTGGAGAGATCACCCAAATTTCAGGTAGGAAGTGGGGAAAATAGGCCAAACTAATTATAAGGAGGTGGTGTTTCCTTAAGCAACTACCAAAATAATGCAAGGTGTATAGTTTCAAATCACCCTAATGCTTTAGTGGATCAAGACTAGATGATACTTCTCAGTTGTTGAAGAGTATGGGTACACAAATAAACAATATGGATGGCAGAATGACTAATATAGACCACAAGCTCAAAGTGAATGACAGTCAATTCACCTCTATAGCTTCAATCCTCAAAAGTATGCAGAAGAATAATGATGATGTGCACAGGAAACTTGAAGAGTTAACTTTCAAGAATGTAGATATTATAAGTCATTTAACTCAAGTTTCCAATATAGTGAGTGACATCTAAACGAAGAATAGTGGTAGCATACCTTCGAATATTGTCATTAATCTAAAGGGTCTGAATGCCATATCACTCAAAAGTGGGAGAAAAGTCTGATTTAAGGAAGATAAAATAACAAGGGAGAATATGGAAGATTCTGAAGTTAAAAATTCAGCAACGTCACAAATAAAGATTGGGAAATCAGAGAGTATTAAAGAACAACAACTCTTGATCAAGAAGGTAACCCAAGAGGAGGACTCACAAGCACAAGAGGAAACACAAGAGAAGAAAGAAGAGGAAGTGACAATTTCAAGTCTAACATACAAGGGAAAGCAAATTGAGGAGAAGGCAGAGTCGAACAAGCAATGAGCCTCTATGCATACAAGTAAGGAGGTAAGTATAAAGGATCTCCCTTTTCCTAAATCTTATTTTACTGCAAAGAAAAATAATGATTCTAAATTTGCAAAAGATGCTTTCAATTTCTTTAATAAGTTAGAAATAAACATCCCTATTGGTGAATTCCTCAAAAGAAATCCTAAATATGCTAAATTTTTAAAAGAGTTGTGTGCTGATAAGAAAAAATTTAGGCCTCTTGGGAGAATTTAGGTGAGTGCTAATGTGTCATCACTTTTTAAGTCTAAATTATGGTAAGTGCCAAGACCCAAGATCTTACACAATCCTATGCACTATAGGAAAGGTTCATATTAAGGGAGCGTTATTAGATCTAGGGGCTACCATTAATGTAATACATTGGTCGGTATACTTAGCCTTAGGTATTAACAATCTTAGAGACATAAGTGTAGTGCTCCAATTAGGTACCCTAAGGGAATCCTAGAGGATATTCTAGTACAGGTTAAGGATTTAGTGTTCCCAGCTAATTTTTATATTCTAGACATGCCCAATGAACTAGTGAATGAGAGCACTTTGATCCTAGGTAGACTTTTCCTTCAAACTTCTAAGACAATCATTAATATGAAGCATGGTTCCTTTACAATGGAAGTTGGAAGACATGTAGTGACTTTCAATATGAACAAAGCAATGAAATGTCCTTTTGATAATTCTATTTTTGTTAGGTTGAATGCCATTGATTATGCTGTTGAAGAGACTAAGGATGAGCATGAATTGAATTTGCATGATGAGTATGATCCTATGTTCCCATATAACCTTGGTACAATTTCATCATTTTCTAGTGATAATATTTTTGGAAATGAATTTGTGAGTGATTTTACAGAAATACAAGACATTGTGGAAGATGGAAGTGGAATAAACAAAGAGGGGTCAACTTTATGTGACCACAAGTCTCAACTGCCAGACATCAATGTCGCGATTAGATATGAACCTGATGAGGAAGAGACTCTCTATGCAATGGAGTCATGACAGGATGATTGTTTGGTTAGGACCAATAACCCCGAGATGAACAGTCACGACGTGATGGTGATGAAGTCGCAACTATATATCAGGATGCTGAGGGATAGCCTATCTATGATCCCACGTCATGACTAAAGAATTCTTACGTTGTGACCAAATGTTTTAGAGACACTTACCGTCAGATTGAGTTGCGATGAGAAATTGAAGATAAGCCTGAGACATCACTGTTGGAAAGCGTGCCCTAGGGGCTAATCATTGTCTTATGAATATTATTGATTTATGAGTTTATCAATTATATTATCATATTATTTGCATGTTTACTGTGATGACCATCCTTGGATAATTCATGATCTTATCCTAAATGTCTCTGGTCGGTCATCTGTGCGGGAGCAGATATGAAATAAGACCAGTATGACTTTCAAGATGTATAGAGATATAAATCAAAGTCACAAGCACATGTAAGAGTACAAGGTGTTAGACCGACCCGCTATGAGAGAGTGGCATGGGTTACGTCATAAGCTTCTCTCATATACAAACCATGTTACTATGCCCTTTGACTTGAGATCATCATGGATTCCTACATGACAAACGCTCAGCTTTGACCTAGTCAAAAGTCACTTTTAACCGAGTGATCATAAATACTATGTTCGGGCTTAGTGGTTTTTCATGCGGAGGAATGTGAATGGTCAAGATGGAATTTGTCCCTCACATTCGTAGAGAGATATTACTGGGCCCCTCAATGAGTGAGTTTAAGAAATGTATGGCCATACTATAATGGAAAGTTAGTTCCATTTCTATAGTTAGACTACTCAGGGATCGAGAAAGTAACGGTCAGGAATAGCAGGATGACATTATCCATGCCTCATCCATGACCAAAATATCGCATGACAGAAGGGACATGATATGGTTGTATAAAAGGTTACATCGTTTGTCGATTCTCATATGATTTGGGTAGTCGTTATGTCTTGCTAGAGACCGCTTGCGACTTGTGGGCCAGTATAGCAAATGGCCCACTGCCAACCTCATATGGGCCTACAGGATCGCACATAAAATAGCCCAACACGAGCTATGATGTCCAGATTCATTGAATCTAAGACGTTTCTAGATTCAATGAATGATCGAGGGTTGATGTATATATTGATTTATATTTATATTCGTATATATATAAATTCGTATATATATTATATATAAGGGATATATAGGATTTAATTTATAAAGATAAATTAAATCTCTATCACGTTTGAATTTGAAATTCAAATTGATAGGATATATCAAATTTGATTTATGAGAATAAATCAAATATAGTCCCGTCTTATCTTTATTTAAATTAAATAAATAGGTGAATTAAATTTGTGGGAGGATTTAATATAAACATTATTTATTTAATTAGTTTCTTATCAAATTATACAATATGTGATATTGTATTAATTTCAGAATTAAATAGATTAATTCTAAAAATTCAATTCGGTTGAAGAAAACGCAGATCATCCTATATATCTGATTTTAGGAGCTATGTTTTCAACAGACAACACATAACACAAAAACACAAAGGGCAGAACAGAATCTGTAAAAGGTTTACAGATAAGAAACTGCTGAAGTAGAGACAGAGAGTACGAATTCTTGAGAAAGCCTTGGAGGGACAGGTGACGCTAGCACATTGTTCGTGGTTGGAACGCTGTTCATATGGATACCAGTAGAGGAAGCTGACCTGAGGCGTCGACTTCTTGAGATCAGAAAGAGAGCACGAGCTGCGGAGAGAAGCTGTGGACGTCTTCTTGCGATCGGAAGAGAGAAGCAGTGGAAGTCACTGAGAAACGCTGAGGGTAATGCTTCTTCCCACTTGACTTAAACACAGACGATAGACCCTGGCAAGGAATAGAAAAATTTTTAAATTAATTTCCGCTGCGTGTCTTCCAATTCCTTACAGTCACGACCAGAAATGGTAGACATAGCCAATGAATCTCATATTCCTTCAGTTCCATATTCCATTATTTTGGTTAAAGGGCCAATATGTTCTAACTCTACTCCTCCTCACTCACATTCCAAAATAACCTTTCATATCTTAAGATTCTTAAATAATTTGATCTTTACTAATGATACAGGTATGAAAGAGAGTGATCTCAACTATGTTACAATTGTAGATCAACCTCATCTTGGTGCAACATTTGAGAAAGTAGGCGACAATATAGAGAATCTAAAAAAGCTGGATAAGAGCGATTTCAGGAAATATACAAAGGATGTGAAAGGAACACCACCCAAGTTTGTTGCTTCTACATACCAACCACAATTGGGAAAGTTCAAGTTTAAAGTGGAAAATTCAAGACAAGCTTGGATGGACTTCATGATGTAGTCAGAGTGCATGATCTTGGGTTGCTAAAATAGAGGGAGAAGGCAATGGGGGAGACTTTTCGATCACACAGCCATCCCTCAGAGTCTCATGAGTTCACACTGCCTCCCTAAGGCCAAGTCATCCCTTTCCCCTACTTTACTTTTCATATGCGATTATCAATTATGAATATCTTTGTTACATGTGACGATTTGATGATTGGAAAGGGATGAACCAATAGAAGTAGTAGTTAATTTTCTGCTTGGTGATTTAATAGGATAATGTTTCATCTTAGTTTGTTTCTATTCTTGAATAATACCCCTGTGTTGCCCATGTGTTGTTTCTTCAGTGATAGTTATCTGAGGTGTAACACACTAATTGCATTCTACAGTTTACCCATCTTGTTATATTTGCTTTCTTTGTATTGTGATGTATGATTTGAATATGACTGTGTGCTTCATTGCTGAATTTGCATTGAATTGTGTGTTAATTTAATGTGGAGAAATCTATTATGCTGACAATGGGGATACTGTCAAGTTTAAGTGTGGGGGAGATGTTATTGTTTATGTGCTAATTAATGCAAATTCTTCGATTAATCCAACTTTCATCATAAAATTTTTGGTTTTTGATTTTAATGAATAATGAATTGCTAAACATTGGCTCCCCACTTTAAATGGTTTTATGGTTAGCCAAAAAGGTTTCAATGTAAAAGATGTTTTGGGCTTTGAAAAGCATTAAGTGGTAGTCTTTGTGGTGTTTTGTCATGACCTATGTGTTGTATGGCCGCAACCTGACATGGAACTTTGGACTTAATATGCTCTCTGTGAAAATCAGTCACAACACGAGTGCAATTAGGTTGCGACAATAACTCTTTGTGTATTGTTATTGCGACTGAATAATTACTGGTCATGACTATCTATTGTAAGTTCCGGGTAAACACTCACTTTGAATTTTGGTAGCGACCTTCATTGCTTTAAGTCGCGACCTGAGTGTGAAAATGTCCATTTACCTTCTCTTTACTTTGTGTAATACTATATAGAAGGATTTATTTTGATCTACTAAAGTTTTTATAAATGATTCATTACCCTCCTATTTTTAACTTTTTGCATGGAATAGTTTATAGAAACAATTGTCACACTTGAATGTTGGGAAATGGAAACTGAATTGGAAACACTCATATTTTTACTATAAAATTTGGAATTATTACATGATTCTAAGTGATTACTTTGGAACTTCTAATCCGTCATTCAAGAGGGTTTTCAATTGTGGTAAGTGTTTTAATTCCTAGTGAATGATGAACGTTGTTTGAGACTTTAGCTTATGAGCAATTTAGATGAAAACCTTAGTTGGAAGGATTCTCGGCCTAAATTTCTATATTGAGTTGTTATTCAGTTGGTTTATATCCTTTAGAACTTGTCTTGAATCTAAGTTGAAAATTACTTGCACATTTATATTATTGAATATGATAGAGGCATTCATTTCTAAACGATTTTACCCCAAACACAAGCCTATCACATTTTATATCTATAGCTACCCCCTTTGAACCCATCATTTTTCTTTGTCCATCACAAAAAGTTATATATGCATAAATATCTTTTTGAAATAAACTTTTTATTCCTGTCAGAAAATCATTGTTATTGTGATATTGTGCTATATCTTTTATATACAAGGTGCAAAAAAAGGGGAAAAAGCATATTGCACTAAAAAAAAGAACAAGAAAAATATATAGTGCAAGAAAAATTGAAAAAGAAAGAAAAGAGAAATGAATGAGGCACTATTATCAACCCCTATTAGAACAATTTTCACCTCTACACCTCGGAAGACATGAATTCATGCTATATATTCATTATTGAATGCATATGGTACTTTCTTTCCTTCATATTCCATTTCACGTAGCCTATCTCCATCATTACACCCCTAAAAGACCTCTTGATTCTTTGCATAAGTGTTTTATAGTTAATGAGATTTAGAGCCATTACAAGAATATGGTAGGATATTTTCCAATTTGAATCTAAGTGAAAGAACCCTACCAATGAGAGGACATAGAGAGCTAAACACTTACATCCTTATAGAGAATATATTGAGCTCATATAGTTGAGGTTGATTTCAATTAGTAGTTGATTACTCAGCATTGCTCATATTATCACCTTTGCATTCCCAAAAGATGATGCATTAATTGTCTTAAGGTTTCACTGTGGATTATGTTATTATCTCATATTTAATAGCTTTGGTTTAGGTGTACTTCATGTCTTTGTCTAGGAGTACAAAGGTTCAAGTAAAGGGAATTGATAGAACACAAATTGTGTATGGTTTCTGTAACATTTTTAGGGTCTTATTACTACTTTACCATTCATTTTATGCTTGTATTTGTGCTTTTTTGGTAATACATGATTGTGCTTGGCAATGTACTAATTAAAGGGTAAAATTGTAAATTGACCCTTCCAAACTGTATAAATATTATTCTCTACTGATTTGGACTTTTACAATTAGCTTTGGTTTTGAATTGCAGGTATTTTAGGGGAAAACCAAGGGCTAATGTGAGCAGAAAAGAAATCATGAGACAAAGAAAATCATATCACGCCTCTGTGCTTTTTAGTCACTACCAAAGTGTCCACATGTCGCTTTTCATTTCTTCTGGGAAGTTTCTCTATATTTATAGGTCAACACCAAAACATGGATCTGGTCATGACTAAAATAGACAATCGCTGAAGCTGCGTATTTTGGATTAGGTCATGCGGGAATAAAAGGTAGCTGAAGCTGCAGATGTCAAGGAGGCTGGTTTTTGACCTGATTAGGCTAAGAAGCAGTACTCGAATCCTCTCTACACCTTCTACATAACCTACATACTCATCTTCTATCTGTTTGCACCTTTTCACAGAATCTCACATCTCTACACCATTAACCCATCACCTTTTTCTACTTTCTTCATGGCACCATATCATACAGTTATTGTAGCATAGTAGGAGTCATGAGAGACTAAATCCTTAGTGTCTTGGTGATGGATCTAATATCTTGAGCTCATGGACTGCATTGGCGAGTTTTCTATTTTAATTTGCACCTATTTCATGTTTTGATGCTGCTAGATATAGGGTTTTCATTATATGAACAAGGGATTGAATGTCAATTGATTATTCTTAGATTAGACAATTGTAATTTACTTCGGATGATTTGGATGTTGATTTTTAATATAGTATTTCAGTTTCAATTTTAAGATAGTTGGACTATTATCAATGATCGTTGTTTAAGAATTCAATTGCTTGAAATCGATAGTCATTCATCAATGATCATTCGAGGGAATTTAATTGCACGCTAAGTAGTTTTTAACAGTGCATTAAGAGTTTTTAAACTAGCTTTGATCAAAGGCGTATAAGAATTATTAATGCTCTGGACTCAATCGATCGATTGAGGTTTTATTAAAGACTTAGTGATTTCAAAACTCTTATATCAAATTAAGAGCAAGGAAAGATAGGCTCCCACCATCAAGAGTCTTTCATAACAGATTTCTTTCACAATCCACTGAATTTTCATTTTAATCAAAAATACAAAAATATTTACTTTACTACACCTTACTTTATTGCATCAAAAATCAATCAAACCCCAAAAACCATTTTACTTTCACTTAAGTTTTAAATGGTCTTGTCACCTATTTGCTATGTTTCTAATAAAAAGCTCATTGAGAAGAACGATAGGGTTGTGCCTTATATTACATTAATAGGGTGCAATTATTTTTATTTTGATGAGTCAGAAGATGACAATCTGGGCTTCAGACCAAGGTCCCATGGGACTTGAAATTAATTAAGGCATTTCTTGGGACTTTTTTGTCATTTAATTGCTTCTATGGGACCCATATGTCATTTTCTCTTTGTTTTTTAGTCTAACCAAATTAGTTAAAGATATCTTACATCAAGGACTAGAGGAATAATATTTATAAGATTGAAAGAAAGAAATGTCATGAGCAAGTATTATAAGCTTTCCATTTTAAAAAGCTTATATTATGCTAGAGTTGCAACAAAAAAAGGAAGTGGTTACATTGATGGCTAAGTTTATCTAAACAGTTAGCAAAACTATCACCTATTACATGAAGGCCATTAGTAATATACAAATGCTGACAGGATCATCAGACAAGGAGTCATCTAGTGGTGATGATTTTTCACTCAAGTTTAGCAACTAGAAGGTAAAATATTTTTTTATATGTTATTTAAAACCAATAATAACTTGGTTTGTTAGTATTCCTGTAGATAGTAAATCCCTAGTTTAGTGGAGATATTATTAGTAAGATTTTATATTATATGATTTTATTCTCATTTATCATGTGATTGATGAGGTGAGTGGATTGTCATGGTTTGATCCATCAAAATAAAGTTAATTGCACCTAATATAATATAGTATAAGGCACAACCTTATCATTCTTCTCGAGGAGCCTTTTATTTTAAAACATAGCAGATTGGATGAATCAATGAAAAACCTAAGTAGGGATAAAATGATTTTTAGGGCTTTAGTGATTGATGCAATAAAAGTATAATGCATAAAAGTAAATCTTTTTATATTGTTGATTAAGATGAAAATGAGTTGGTTTGTTTGAGAAATATATTATGAAAGACTCTTGATGATGAAAACATATCTATCCTAGCTCTCAAGTTAAAATTAGAGTTTTAAAATCACTAAATCTCAAAGAAAACCTCAATCGATCGATTAAGTCCATAACCCTAATTTTCCTTAAATCCCTTTGATCAAAGTTGGTTTAAGAACTATTAGTGAACTGTGAGAAACCACTTAGTGTGTAAGTTGAATTAGATGATGAAAATGCCCTTGAATGGTCATCAATCGAAAACCCTATATTTCAACCAATTGAGTTAATTAACAATGATCGCTGGTAATAACCCAACTTTCTTAAAATTGAAACTGAAATATTCTATTAAAAAGTAAACGTTCAAATCATCTGAATTCAATTACAAAGTCTAATATGAGAATGATCAATCGATATTCAAAACTTGCTCATAAAATGAAAACCCTAGATCTAGAAGCAATCATAACATGAGAAGATGCAAATTAGAACAGTAAAAACTCCCTGTTTTAGTCTATGAGCTCAAGATATCAGATCAATTACCAAGAGACTAAAGATTTAGCCTCTCATGACACCTGCTGTACTACAATCACTATCCAAATGTGATGCCATGAAGAAAAGATGAGAAGATAGTAGATTGATTGTATAGAGATATGGAACAGTCTGTGGAGAGGTGTAGAACTATGGAAGATGTGGAGAAGGTGATCAGAGAGCGCTCGAGTACTGCTTCTAAGCCTAATCAGGTAAAAAATTAGCCTTCCTTTTGACGGCAACCCTCCTCTGCTTTCATTTCTGCATGAGCTAATTCAAAATGCGCAGTTTTAGCAACTTTGCATTTTAGTCACAACGAGATACATGTTTTGGTCATGACCTATAAACATAGAGAGACTTCCAGAAGAATCAAGGTTACGACCGATGGACTCTTTGGTCATGACTAAAAGGTGTAGGAGCGTGATTTCATTTTCATTGACTTGATATTTCTTTCGTGGTCCTTGTTCTCTTCCAAAATACCTATAATCTAACATAAAAGCTCATTATAAAAGTCCAAATAAGTAAATAACAAAATATATGCAGTTTGGAAGAGTTAATTTACCATTTTACTGTTGGAAATTATGCCCTAGGGACCAATCATTGTCTTATGAATATTGTTGATTTATGAATTTATTAATTGTGTTATCATATTATTTGCATGTTTACTGTAATAACCATCCTTGTACAACTCATGATCTTATCCTAAATATCCCTGGTCAGTCATCTATGCGGGAGCAGAGATGAAATAAGACTAGTATGACTTTGAAGATTTATAGAGATATAAATCAAAGTCATAGGCACATGTAAGAGTACAAGGTGTTGGACTGACTCTCTATGAGAGAGCTGCATGGGTTAAGTCATAAGCTTCTCTCATATACAAACCATCTCATTATGCCCTTTGACCTGAGATCATCATGGATTCCTACATGACAAACGCTCAGCTTTGACCTAGTCAAAAGTCACTTTTAACCGAGTGATCATAAAGACTATGTTCGGGCTTAGTGGTTTTCCATACGGAGGAATGTGAATGGTCAAGATGGAATTTGTCCCTCACATTCGTAGAAAGATATTACTGGGTCCCTCGATGAGTGAGTCTGAGAAATGTATGGCCATACTATAATGAAAAGGTAAATGGATATTACTGGATCCTCATATGATTTGGGTAGTCGTGATATCTTGCTAGAGACCGCTTGCGACTTGTGAGTCAGTATAGTAAATGGCCCACTGCCAACTTCATATGGGCCTACAGGGTCACACACAAAATAGCCCAACACGAGCTATGATGTCCAGATTCATTGAATCTAAGACAATTCTAGATTCAATGAATGATCCAGGGTGGATGTATATATTTATTTATATTTATATTCGTATATATATAAATTCGTATATATATTATATATAAGAGATATTTACAATATTTAATTTATAAGGATAAATTAAATCTCTATCACGTTTAAATTTGAAATTCAAATTGATATGATATCTCATATAAGAGATATTTATAAGATTTAATTTATAAGGATAAAATTAAATCTCTATCACGTTTGAATTTGAAATACAAATTGATATGATACCTCAAATTTGATTTATGAGAATAAATCAAATGTAATTCCGTCTTATCTTTATTTGAAATTAAATAAATGGGTGAATTAAATCCATGGGATGGATTTAATACAAACACTATTTATTTAATTAGTTTCTTATCAAATTATACAATATATGATATTGTATTAATTTCAAAATTAATATAAGATTAATTCCAAAAATCCAAGTCTGTGGTAACACGCATAGCATCCTATATATCTGATATTTAGGAGCTACAGTTGGGACAGAAAAAAGTGTGGACAGGAATCCGCAAAAGGTTTGCAGATAAGAAACTACCGAAATAGAGACGCAGAGGACGAATTCTTGAGTAAGCCCTGGAGGGACAGGAGGCGCTAGCACATCGTTTGTGGTTAGAACGCTATTCTTGTGGATACCAGTAGAGGAAGCTGACCTGAGTCGTCAACTTCTTACGATCAAAAAGAGATCACGAGCCACAGAAAGAAGCAATAGACGTCGCAACCAGAAGCTGAGAAAGTCGCGACTGAATATTGGGGGTAATACTTCTTTCCACTTGACTTAAACACATACGGTAGATCCTGGCAGGGAATGGAAAAATTTTTAAGTTAATTTCTGCTGCGTGTCTTCCAATTCCTTATAGTAGTATCAGAGCCATGCCGTTTTGTGTTTAAGTTAGGCTTGATTGTTGATTCATATGATATGTGTTAGTCATAGCCGATCATATGATAACATGCATTTTATGTGTGACATATAAGGAATCCGTTTTATGTATGACATATAATGAATCTGGAAGGGAATTGATATCGGTGGTGCATGCATTTTGATTTGATCAATTAACATTGATGGGGTCTAAGAAAAACGAATTCAGATTCATAATTATTTATGAAACAATTTTTTTTTTCTCGGGCCGCTGCACCAGACCCCGCCTGCTAACCGGCTAGTGGGACCACCGCCCACTAACCAGCTAGCAGGACCGCCGTGGCTACTTGTTCGTAGCGCAACATAACTGTAACATATAATGTTTTGTGAATGTTTTAGTTTTAAAACATTAATTGCCCTTCAATTAAATTTGAATATTGATTCTTGAATGTTTGGGTATGGTGAACAATATGGCTCTAGATTGCAAGTGTTGTAATTTTTAAATACGGCCTACGTGTCATGCCTTCTTTTATATACTCTTAATGTACCTTCTCTTCTCATCTCACTCCCCTCGAATGTTAAAAGAGATTTCTATATGTAATTTCCCTTTTCTTACTAGAGAGCTCCTCTCATTGGCTTGAGTGGACTTAGGATAGGTGAGCTATATTGTATCACGTTTAAATTATGCATCTTATGATTATATCAGCATATGCATATTACTTGTATGAGATACAAACTGAGAAACATGCATTCTTATAAACCAGATAGTTAAATTAAGCCCTCTAAATGAAATCTTAAATCATAATACTGTCAATTTATGAACACTTGTCAAAACCTCGATCGCTCAATTGTGGACTCCGCCAAAGTGGGTGCATTTGAGTTATCTTGGGGAGATCATCAAGAGTAATGGTGCTACTCTGACATGTTTATTATTGTTTGACTTAATTGAGATTAACAAAATGGTTTTGGATCTCAAGGCATTAGATGGGATTAAAAATATGCCAGATCATATGATGATAGAATCCCATGAACATCTAAGAGTTACATTTGATGTAATTGGTAAAGGTGTTATCTACCTAAATAACTTAATTTAAGTGTCCTGCCAAAGCGGACTTAAGTTTGAGCCAAATATTGATCTTAGCCTACTAACTATTACATTGAGGGTTGTTTATTTAGTGGGAGATTGCTAATTCAATTGCATATTTTAATTGTAGAATCATGACAACTAGTAATACTGCTACATTATCGCTGCGATTTATCCTTGAGAAGGACAAACTTTCTTGACTGGTTTAGGAACTTGAGAATTGTTCTCAAGCAGGAAAGAAAGGCACATGTCCTAGATCAACCCATTCCTGAGGAGCTAGCAGCCAATGCTCCTAGAGCTCAGAGAGATGCTTACACAAAGCATAAGGAAGACTCTGTCGATATGGGATGCTTGATGCTAGCCACCATGGTTCTGGAGCTCTAAAGAGATCTAGAACACATGGAGGCTTATGAGATGATTATGCATCTCAAGGAAATGTTCCAGCAACAGGCAAGGCAAGAGAGGTATGAGACCACTAAGGCCTTACATTCCTGCAAGATGGCTGAAGTTGCATCAGTCAGTACTCATGTCTTAAAGATGAAAGGGTACATTAATCACCTTTAGAGGCTTGGATTTCCCATGAGCTAGGAGTTAGCTACGGATTTGGTCTTGAACTCACTCCCGGAAAGTTATGACCTGTTTGTCATGAACTACAACATGAACAACATGGAGAAATCTATTTCTGAACTACATGGGATGCTTAAAACTACTGAGCCAAGTCATAAGAAGAAGCCCAATACTGTTTTGATGGTTCAGAAAGGAAAGGGTATGAAAAAGAAAGGCAAAGGCAAGGGGAAGGGTCATGGCTCATCAGGTAAGACCAAAGAGTCAGGCAATCCCAAAACCAAGCCTATACTAAAGAAGGCAAAGCCTCCGAAGGAAGGAGTCTGCTTTTTCTGTAATGAACCTGGTCATTGGAAGAGGAATTGCAAACTCTACCTTGAAGATCTGAAAAAGAACAAGAAGGATAGTGGGGCTATCGCTTCAGGTATTTATGTTATAGACATTCATCTTTCTACTTCCACCACATGGGTATTAGATATTGCATGTAGTTCTCATATTTATACAAATGTGCAGGGACTAAAGGACACTAGGAAGCTGAAAAAGGGTGAAGTTGACCTACGAGTTGGAAACAGAGCAAGGATTACTGCGTTAGCTGTAGGCACTTACAAATTAGTTTTGCCCACTGGGCTTTTGTTAGTTTTGAACAATTGCTATTATGTTCCTGCTTTAAGTAGTAACATAGTTTCACTTTCTTATTTGGATAAGGAAGGTTTCACTTCCATTGTTGGGAATAGTAGATGTTCTATTTATCGTAATGATGTTTTCTATGCTCATGGTGATTTGCATGTTGATCATTACATATTAAATTTGGAACAACCCAATCATGAAAATATCTATAACATAACCGCCAAAAGGGTCAAACCAAACGATTTGAATTCGATATACCTCTGACACTATCGTCTGGGCCACATAAATGAGAAACACATTTCTAAACTCCATCAAGATGGATTTCTCAACTCATTTGATTTTGAATCATATGACACTTGCGAGTCTTGCTTATTAGGAAAGATGACAAAGTCACCTTTCACTGGGCACAGTGAGAGGGCCACTGATTTATTGGGCCTTATACATACAGATGTGTGTGGACCGATGAACACAAATGCCAGAGGAGGTTATTCGTACTTCATAACATTCATAGATGATTTTAGCAAATATGGGTACATCTATCTGATAAAACATAAATCCCAAATCTTTTGAAATGTTCAAAATATTTCAAAATAAAGTATAAAACTAGCTTGGCAAAACAATTAAAGCCCTTCAATATGATCGTGGTAGTGAATATTTGAGCCAACAGTTCATTGATCATCTTAGGAGTTGTGAGATAGTCTCACAATTGACTCCTCCAGGGACACCACAATGGAATGGCGTTTCTAAACGGAGGAGTCAAACACTATTAGATATGGTTCGATCTATGATGAGTCAAATAGATCTTCCACCCTCCTTTTGGGGCCATGTCCTAGAGACAGCTGTGTTCACACTCAATCGTGTTCCATCTAAGGCAATTGAAAAGACTCCGTATGAGATATGGACTGGGAGGACACCTAATTTGTCTTTCCTCATGATTTGGGGATGCAAGGTCTATGTTAAGAAATAAGCCTCAGACAAATTAGCGCCCAAATCCTCAAAGTACCTTTTTGTGGGATATCCTAAGGAAACCAAGGGATACTATGTCTACAACCTTACTGATAACAAAGTGTTTGTTGTCAGAAATAGTATCTTTCTCGAATGAGAATTTATCTCTAAAAGAACCAGTGGGAGAAAGGTACACCTCAAAGAAGTTTAAGAGCCATAAGACACCACAAAACTGCAGATGAAAAATAAAGAAGACTCACAACAAGTTGTTGAAACTCCTCAAGTCACGCAAGGTCCACGGAAATCTAATAGGACACAACTTCAGCCTCAGAGATATGGATTTCTAATTTCTAACAGTCGTGATGTGTTCCTCATTGAGCATAATGAGTCGACTACCTATCGAGAAGCTATAGTGGGACCAAACTCTGAAAATGGCTTAATGCCATGAAGTCTGAGATGCAATCCATGTACGACAATCAGGTTTAGACCTTAGTCGACCCACCTGAAGGTGTAAAAACTGTTAAGTGCAAGTGGGGTTTTAAGGAGAAAACTGACATGGATGGCAATGTAAATGTCTTCAAGGCACGACTAGTTGAAAAAGGATTTACTTAAACTCATGGTGTGGACTATGATGAGACCTTTTCCCCAGTTGCAATGGCCAAATCAATCAGAATCCTCTTTACCATAGCAGCATATTATGACTATGAAATATGGCAGATGGACATCAAGACAGCCTTCATTAATGGAAAGCTCCTTGAGGATGTGTACATGACACAATCTGAAGGGTTTGTGCGTTCTGAGGACTCTGTTAAAGTGTGCAAGCTTTAAAGGTCCATTTATGGACTGAAGCAAGCCTCTCGGAGTTGGAATCATCATTTTGATGTAGTCAAAGAGTTTAGATTTCTTCAAAACATTGATGAACCTTGTGTGTACAAGAAGGTTAGTGGGAGCACATTTGTGTTTTTGGTACACTATGTCGATGACATCCTACTTATTGGAAATGACATTCCTACCTTGCATATTGTCAAGTCTTGGTTAAGAAAGTCTTTCTTGATGAAAGACTTGGGTGAAGCCACCTACATCCTAGAAATCAGGATCTATAGAGATAGATCCAAAAGACTTCTAGGACTCAGTCAAAGTACATACATAGACAAAATACTGCATAGGTTCAGTATGCATGAATTAAAGAGGGGTTTCATACCCATGTCTCATGGTATTCACCTCAGCAAAGATTTGTGTCCTAGTACATCTAATCAGCAAGGTCGCATGAGTAAAGTTTCATATGCCTCAGCCATAGGATCTATCATGTACGCCATGTTATGTACTCGAACGGATGTCTCGTTTCCTTAAGTAGGACTAGCAGATATCAACAGGACCCTGGTGAGGGCCATTGGACTGCTGTTAAGAATATCTTTAAGTACTTAAGAAGGACTAAGGACTTATTTTTGGTCTATGGTGGATTGGATGAAGAACTCTGTGTAACTAGTTACACAGATGCGAGTTTCCAAACTGACCAGGATGACAAAAAATTGCAATCTGGATATATATTCCTCCTCAATAATGGAGCAGTAAGCTAGAAAAGCTCTAAGCAGGGCACTGTAGCAGATTTTGCAATGGAAGCTGAGTATATAGCAGCATTTGATGCAGCTAAAGAAGCCGTTTGGATCAGGAAGTTCATCACGGAACTAGGGGTGATACCTACCATCTCAGATCCAATAACTTTGCTCTATGACAATAGCGGTGCCATTGCACAGGCCAAAGAGCCTAGGTCACATCAAAAGACCAAGCATATACTCAGGCGATTTCATCTCATCAGAGAAATCAACGATAGAGGTGATATAAAAATATGCAAAGTAGCAAGAGAAGATAATGTTACTGATCCTCTAACAAAGCCACATATGCAGGCAAAGCATAAGCGTCATGTTGGGTCAAAGGGAATTAGTCAAATTAATGATTGTACCTAGTGCAAGCGGGAGGTTGTTGGAAATTGTGCTCTAGGGGCCAATCATTGTCTTATGAACATTGTTTATTTATGAATTTATTAATTATGTTATCATATTATTTGCATGTTTACTGTGATGACCATCCTTGGATAACTCATGATCTTATCCTAAATATCCCTGGTCAGTCATTTATGCGGGAGCAGAGATGAAATAAGACCAATATGACTTTGAAGATGTATAGAGATATAAATCAAAGTCATAGGCACATGTAAGAGTACAAGGTGTTGGACCGACCTGCTATGAGAGAGCTACATGGGTTAAGTTATAAGCTTCTCTCATATACAAACCATGTCACTATGCCCTTTGACCTGAGATCATCATGGATTCCTACATGACAAACGCTCAGCTTTGATCTAGTCAAAAGTCACTTTTGACTGAGTGATCATAAAGACTATGTTAGGGCTTAGTGATTTTCTGTGCGGAGGAATGTGAATGATCAAGATGGAATTTGTCCCTCACATTCGTAGAGAGATATTACTAGGCCCCTCGATGAGTGAGTCTAAGAAATGTATGGCCATACTGTAATGGAAAGGTAGTTCCATTTCTATAGTCAGACTACTCAGGGATTAAGAAAGTAATGGTCAGGAATAGGAGAATGACATTCTCCATGCCTCATCCATGACCAAAATATCGTGTGACAAAAGGGACATGATATGGTTGTATAAAAGGTTACATCGTTCATCGATCCTCATATGATTTGGATAGTTGTGATGTCTTGCTAGAGACCGCTTGTGACTTGTGAGTCAGTATAGTAAATGGCCCACTGCTAACTTCATATGGGCCTACAAGGTCGCATACAAAATAGCCCAACACGAGCTATGATGTCCAGATTCAATGAATGATCCAGGGTGGATGTATATATTTATTTATATTTATATTCATATATATATAAATTTGTATATATATATTATATATAAGAGATATTTACAAGATTTAATTTATAAGGATAAATTAAATCTCTATCACATTTGAATTTGAAATTCAAATTGATATGATATCTCATATAAGAGATATTTACAAGATTTAATTTATAAAGATAAAATTAGATCTCTATCACGTTTGAATTTGAAATTCAAATTGATATGTACCTTAAATTTGATTTATGAGAATAAATCAAAAGTAATTCCGTCTTATCTTTATTTTAAATTAAATAAATGGGTGACTTAAATCTATGGGATGGATTTAATACAAACACTATTTATTTAATTAGTTTCTTATCAAATTATACAATATATGATATTGTATTAATTTTAGAATTAATATAAGATTAATTCTAAAAATCAAAGTCTATGGTAACACGCATAGCATCCTATATATCTGATATTTAGGAGCTACGGTTGGGATAGAAAAAGGCATGAACGGGAATCCGCAAAAGGTTTGCATATAAGAAACTACCGAAATAGAGACGCAGAAGACGAATTCTTAAGTAAGCCCTGAAGGGACAGGGGATGCTAGCACGTCGTTCGTGGTTGGAATGCTATCCGTGTGGATACCAGTAGAGGAAGCTGACCTAAGTCATCGACTTCTTGCGATCGAAAAGAGATCACGAGCCGTGGAGAGAAGCTGTGGACGTCGCAACCAGAAGCTGAGAAAGTCGCGATTGAATACTGAGGGTAATACTTCTTTCCACTTGACTTAAACACATACGGTAGATCCTGGTGGGGAATAGAAAACAATTTCAATTAATTCCAATTCCTTACATTTACCCTTAATTAGCACATTGCCACACACAATCATGTATTACCATAAAAGTAAAGTTTCAGGCATAAAATAAATGGTAAAGTTATTATAAAACTCTTAAAAATGTCATAGAAACCATAGACAAATGTGTCTTATCAATTTCCCCACACTTGAACCTTAAAGAAATGAATCACACCTAGAACAACACTATTAAATTCAAGATAACAACATAATCCATAATGTACCCATAAAACAAATAATTCGTCATCTTTTAGAAATGCAAAGTTGATAATGTGAGCAATGCCAAGTAATCAACTACTAAGTGAAATCAACCTCAACTGTATAAGCGCAATAGATCCTCTCAAAGGGTGTAAGTGTTTAGCTCTCTATTTCCTCTCATTGTTAGGGTTCTTTCACTCAGATTCAAATTGAAAAACACCCTACCATATGCTTTTAATAGCTCTAAATCTGAGCAACTATATAACACTTATGCAAAGAATCAAGAGGTCTTTTTAGGGTTGAAATGATGGAGATGGGCCACATGGAATGGAATATGAAGAATATAAAGTACTATATCAATTCAACAATGAATATGTAGTATGAATTCCTGTCTCTAGGGATGTAGCTATGGTAATTGTGCTAATAAGAGTTGATAATGGTGCCCTCTTCTCTTTTCTTTTCTTTTTCTTACACTCCCTTTTTTTAGTGCAATATGCTTCTTTTCTCTTCTTTTATTTGGCACCTCATTGATGGAAGTTATATCACAACAACGCAACAATAATGAATTTTTGACATGTATAAAAATTTTACTTCAAAATGATGTTTATGCACATATGACTTTTTATAAGAATGATAAAAAGAAAAAGTGATGGGCTCAAGAGGGGTGTAATATGTAGTGGGCTTGTGTTTGGGATAAAAAGGTTAGAAAGAATGTCTCTATCATGTTCAATTCATAGATATGCAAGTAATTCTGAACTCAGACCCAAGACAAGTTCTAGAGGATATAAAACAATTGAATAATCACTCAATATAGAATTTAAGGTCAAGAATCCTTCTAACAAAGGTTTTGATCTAGATTGCTCATAGGCTAAATGTAACATCCTAATTTTCTTAAGTCTTAGGGACCAAATGGTAGCATCTAGAACCACCACTTTAAAGGTCACTGAAGTCAAATTACATAATCTAGAATTTTACTCTATTGAGTATTGTTCACTATGTAAATTCCAGATAAGTGACTTCATTTCAAAAAATCATAATTAAATCTAAAAAAATTGAAATGAAGTGGTTCAAATTGCTACATAAAGCTAACTTGATTCTATTTCAAGGAAAAATAACTTGTTGACCATGGCTTGACCCAGTCAACACTCAAATTTTACTGTTTATCCAAATGAGACGTTCTATATATCAAATTGAAGATTGATATGTCTACTATTTATTGGTAAAATATCATACATTTTTTCCCTCGTTTACTATTTCTAATTATAGCTCAATTGCCACTGACTCACCATGAATTACTGTTTATAGTGGCAAATTCCAGCACCCAAATTTACATACATATGCATAGCATACATCAATGACATATCAATCATGCTAAATAATTCTTAACTTCTCTTCATGCATCTTCATCTCCTCCATCTTGAGAGGACCTGCTATAATTGGATTGATATGGAAAGGGTGAGATTTCTAGGGAAATCTCAGTAGTAAATGGTATTAAACAATGTATGTATTAATGCTTGGTATTAGTACCTGCTTGTGATTGTGTCAACATAATGTAATGTGCATGCTTCCATGTAACATATGAAATACAATTGGCCAAAGTAATCATAGCATAGAGCTTCAACATTTACATATGAATAATATCAATCAAGCCATAACACCAACAACCATACATTCAATACATACAAGTTTAGGTAAGTTTACTACCTGACGTGTAGCATTTCCTCTAGTTCTTAGCCTTTGCTCTAAGATTCCTTCTTTTCATAGGTTAAAGCCTATATATAGCACAATAATATCTTCATTATTATTCTATCTAGTATAGCTCTACTTAACTCATGCTTAACTTGAGGTAATACCCTTAATCTGACAATCCCCTAACTTTCTTTCTATACACGGCTAACCTTATCAAGAGAGATATTTCTCTATTCTAACTATTAAATTCATAAGAACAATCCTCTAATTTATTAGAGCAGTGACTAGAATAAATTACTTACCTTATTCCTAAGCTTTCAAGTCCCTAAGCTCCTTGGATTGCTCTTAGCTCTGCCAGAACTCCTCCTTTTTCCTTTCTTTCTCTCTTTCTCTCTTTCTCTCTCTCTCTTCTTCTTTGCTCCTTGTTGTGGAATGGAATGAAAGGGGGTGGGGTATTTATAGTTGGAGGGAGGTAGAATGGATGGTCCAGATCGAATTGCGATAAATGGTTCAGATCGCTTAGCTTCCTCAAGAAGCCTTACTTGCATCATCATGATGACATCATCATCGTCAATGACTCATCAAAGTGACATCTTCAAGGAACACCTCACATGCTTAGGTGGTGTAATGGTGGGGCCCTTGGGACACATCACCATCTGACTCAGTATTTCCAGAGAATTCTAGTCTTTTTCTAGAATGAACGGCTGAGATCGTGCCACGTGTCCTTAGCTTTTTCTTCTTTCCCTATACTCCTACCATTTGGCACCTTGTGGGTCTCACGAGGATACCTTTCATGCCACCTCATCGTTCTGGATGAGTCTAAAGCTCTATCTGATCACTTTCCTCAGTTCTATCTCTAACTGGGTAACTATGCTTTATTGAAAAACTCTAAAATATTATTTTAATGCCACTTGGACCCACATAACTCTTGGGCCACATTTTTGGACATCTTGGAATGCCATCTTGGGTCTCTAATCAAGATCAAACACTCTGGTGGCTCGATTCCCAAGAAACATCCCTGAGCAAATTACCAAAATGCCCTTAGTTCCTCTTTAATAATTCTAAGGGTATTATTATCTTTTCACACCTTTCTAGAGTATTTCTTGACCCTGATCAACTATTCAGATAACCTTCCTTGATTGTCTAACCTTAATCAAAATGACCAAAGTACCCTTCACTCATTATTTAATTATTTTATAACATAGGGGTATTTTTGTCATTTTACACTTTTCTAGACACTGGCCCCTTTAACCGATGAACTGATATCATGGGTTTGGGCCTCACTTGGTGTCATAATGGGCATTTCTATGATATCATTGAGCTCATTTAGTCATAGCTTGCTTACTGCTTAAGTTTCATAATTAGATCTTAGGCATTCACAAACTCCCATCAAAATTCACTAAAACGTAAATAACTTTTCATGCAGAACTCCTTTCAAGGTTTTGTCAGTTTCCTAACCTCTAGCTTCATAGGTTGCACCTTCCTATAACTTTTTCACTTATATCTAAGGTCCAGAAGATCTGATAAAAATTTTAGATAACTTTTAGATTATCAGATAAATATCATCTAACTAGAACTCCAATAAAATTTATGTATCCTATTAGATTAACTAGCATAACTTTTCTATCTACTGATGAATTTTGGGACTAAAATGCTTCCGGGCAATTCTAAGCCTTTTCTAGCTCAACTTTCTATAATTATAATTTTGCCCTTAGAAACTTTTGGAAATTACACTTTAGTCCCTCAACTTTTCATAATTATACTTAATGGCCCATAACTTGTATCTACTTTCATTTTTGGCCTTGGGACTTTTAGAATTTTTAGTTTAGTCCCTCTCTTTCTTCAACATGACTATTATACCCCCAGGGACTTTTGCTATTTATAATTTAGTCCTTAATCTTTCACTTACTTGCAGTTTAGTCCCTGAACGTCATATGTATACTTCTGGGACTTTTGCTCAATAGGGCCTAGTAGCTTACCTTTTTCAGGCTACATACTGGGCTTCTATGTCTAAAAATTAGGATATGACACTGAAGTCTCAAACAATGTTCATCATTCACTAGGCATTAAAACACTCGTCACAATTGAAAACCCTATAAACGATGATTTAAAAGTTTCAAAGTAATCACTTAGAGCCATGTGATCATCTAAATCTAATAGCAAAAGCTTAGGTGTTCAAATTCAATTTGCAAGATTTTCAAAAAAAATCACTTGAGGCAGTGGTTTCTAGGAGCTAAAAAGGTTTTGCAATAAGGGAACAATGAATCATTTGTGAAAGAATCTTAGTAGTCCAAAAGGGATCCTTCTATACATCTTTGCATAAGGTAAAGAGAAGGTAATTAGACATTTTTCAAATATAGGTCGAGACTAAAAATAGTGGAGGTCACAACCACTTGTCACAGGGGTGCATGCTCAAGATTTTCAAAACATTTAGTCGTGACCACGGAATGTACCTTTCCCCGATGTAAATACACAGATAGGAATAGTCACGACTAGATATGCACTCATGTCATGACTCATATCAACAGAGAGTTACTGTCGTGACCAATATGTACATAGGTCACGACTGTAGTTCACAGAGAGCATGTTAAGTACAGAATTGCATTACAGGTCGCGACCAAAAAGCACATATGTTGCAACCAATTTTCACATAGACTACCGAGTGATAATTGTCAAGGTCCTAAAACATTTTTCATGCTGACATCTTTCCAGTTATCAACACAGTTTAAAGTGGGGTTCCAATTCTCAGCAATTCATCACACATTAAGATCAAAAACAAAATTTTTGTGATGAAAGATTGGATTAATCAAAGAATTTCACATTGAGTAGCACAGAAACACATAAATCTCCCCCATACTTAAACTTGACAGTGTTCTCATTGTCAATAGAACTAAAGTAGAAAAGATCACAATTACTTTGTAAAGTTAATCAAATCTAGCTCCAAAAAAGCAGGTAGCCTAATCTCTCAATACAAATTAACAGTTCAGCACAGTCACATTCAAGTCATGCAAAGCAATACTAGTAAGGCAGAGACGACAGGATGGGTAAGCTAAAATCATGCATGTGAGTGTGTAAGTTCAACAGAGAACAATCAATGAGTAAGAGACACATGGACAGTAACAGGTTGTTATTCAAAACATAAAGACACCTAGAATAAATAGAAATAAACATAAAATGAAAACTATCCTACTAAAACATCAAGCAAAAAAAACTAACCACTACTTTTACTAGTTCATCCATTTCCAATCATCAAACCAACATGTCAAGTATATACCACATTAGGCAAATTTGTAAAAGGCAAGAGATAGGAAAGGGACAACTTGGCCTCAGGGCGGTGGGAAATCATAAAACTTTGAGAGATGGTTATTTGATTAGAAGGTTTTCCCTATTACCCTCTCTCTCCACTTCAGGATTCCATAATCGCGCATCTTATATTGAGATTCGTCCAAGCTCGTCTTGAATTTTCCCTCTTTAAACTTGAACTTACCCAACTATGGTTAGAGTATAGAAGCAATAGACTTGGGAAGTTTTTCCTTCGCATCCTTCATATATTCCCTGCAGTTGCTCTTCTCTAGCTTATGTAGTGTCACATCCTACTTTTTCCTTATCTGTATAATACTAATAGTGGAAAGAGATTTGGAAAGGATTGTGATGATCAATAGAAAGGAAAAATAATGATTAGACAAAGGTATAAAGATGAGGGACTAAAATGAAAAGTTTAAAAGTTATATTATGCAAAGTGTAATTTTCAAAAGTTTAAGGTCAAAATGGTAATTATTGAAAGTTGAGCCAAAAAAAGGCCCAAAAATACCTAGAATCAGACTAGTCTCAAATTTTTCTAGTAAATAGAGAAAATTATTCTGATTAGTTTGACGCAACACAGAATTTTGATGAGGTCCCGAAAAATTTATATTAATTTTTGAAGAAAGGAAAATTAATACAATATCCTCTGGACCTCAGAATTAGATAAAATTTGATAGTAAATTCCAATAATTAATATAAAAATTTATGAAACTAACAGAGATCAAAAAGGAGTTCTGTAGAATTTATTATGGAATTTACAGTAAATTAAAATATTTGATAAATATGTTTATGGGGAATTTCTTAGTAGTTTAGCCTATGAAGGTAGTGGACTAGGTAGAGGGCCCAAAATGGCATCTTATAGGCCCAGTAATATTTTTAGATAAGTATGTGGGCTAGATATAATAAAGATCGAGAAAAATATAAAATTATAAAAATGCCATTGAATATATGCCACTGTATTGTGTCATTATGTCAGAGTTAGCCGAAGGGTATTTTGGTCATTTATCTAAGGTTAGATAGTCAATGAGAGTTCCCAAAATAGTTGACCAAGGTCAGGGAATACTTGGATGAGGTGTGAAAAGACGATAATGACCTTTGAGAAATTAAAGTGAAATCGGACACCGATAAAGGGTTTTAAAGAAATATAGAAAATTTTTATCAGAATTTCTAGGTCTTAGAAAATTATGAGACTTTGCAAAAGATTTATTTTATATTATAATGAATTTCTAAAAATGTCAGAACCATTAAAATATGTGTCTAACATTTATTTCAAAATCAAGACATTTTAAGGATATCAGTATAAGGAAAGTGCCTTGGGATTTGTGCCAATTAGCTATTGGACCCAAGGAAGGCCTAGGGCAATCAAATATTTCATCCTAGGGCATCCCAATAAGTCCCAAAAGTTTTCTTGGAGCCCAAGTCCAATAGTGAATTATTTATGAATTTTTGAAAAAGAAAAAAAAAGAATAAAGTGAGAATTAGGGTTTGCACATGGTGGGGATCCACACATCGTTACACATGGCATCCAAGACAAGGGGAGGAGAATATTTTTGTCTTGTGATCTTATCTCAAGTTGGCTTGGTGGGTAAGCTTGATGCAAGAGCAATTATGAGCTATGAGATCAAATAGTGCACAAAGTGATCTTGGCCATTCATTTTCCATGATATTTTTCTATAAATACCCCCCAATTTCTGATGCAAAACTATGGCATGAGAACCCTTGGGGAGGATATGTCAAAATAGAAACTCAAGCCAAGATAAAGAAGAATCCAAGATCCAAAGTTCAAGCAAGCTAGAGATTATAGGTAAGCAAGCTATCCTAGCTTATTTTTCTTTGATTTGGGAGCTTGAACCTAGGGTTTTCATGGAAGAAAGTTGAGTTTTCTCTAAGGTGTATATGCTGTCCAAAACCATAGATGAAATGAGAAAGAAGAAATTAAAGTTAGAAATATATGATTGAAGCTTAAACAAGCTAGTTAGGTGATTGGTTGTTGAATCAAGTTGGTACTCTTGACTTTGCCATGGTTGAACCATTTCGGTCTGCACTATTCATGATAGAAGGAGATAGAATTTCAATGATTTAATGTTTCCATTGAATTTATATGATGATTTTTTGTAGGATTGGATAGGTTTGGAACCTTGGAAGTATTAGAATTCCAAGTTATAGTTTTTGAAGTTCTTATCTATTACTGTTCACTCGCATGAATAGTGATTGGAATTTCATGATTTTGATGATTCCAATAGTTTTAAAATGAAAAGTTTTGTGGGATAAAGTAGAGAAATAAGTATGAGAAGCATTGGAATCAAAATGAGCATTTTTAGAAGAATTATGTATATGGTTTTGGTTCTGTCCAACAGGCCATGAAGGAGCTAGAATTTCATGATTATAAGCTCATAAATCGATGGATTGAGTCCAGAACCCTAATTTTCTTAAACCCCTTTGATCAAAGCTGGTTTAAGAACTATTAGCGAACTATCAGAAACTACTTAGTGTGTAAGTTGAATTAGATGATGAAAACACCCTCGAATGGTCGTCGATCGAAAACCCTAGATTTTAAGCATTTGAATTAATTAACAATGATAGCTAGTAATAACCCAACTTTCTTAAAATTGAAACTAAAATATTCTATTAAAAAGAAAATGTACAAATCATCCGAATTCAATTACAAAGTCTAATCTGAGAATGATCAATCGATATTCAAAACTTGCTCATAAAATAAAAACCCTACATCTAGCAGTAATCATAACATGAGAAGATGCAAATTAGAATAGTAGAAACTCCCTGTTTTAGTCCATGAGCTCAAGATATCATATCCATCACCAAGAGACTAAAGATTTAGCCTCTCATGACTCCTGCTATACTACAATCATTGTCCAGATGTGATGCCATGAAGAAATGATGAGAAGACGGTAGATTGATAGTGTAGAGATATGGAGAAGTCTGTGGAAAGGTGTAGAAAGATAGAAGATATGGAGAAGGTGATCAGAGAGCGCTCGAGTACTGCTTCTTAGGGATGTGCATGGGCAAGGCTAGGCAGGGCAGCCCCTGCCCAATGCCCTGCACGAAAAATACCTAGGCTGCATTTTGCAGCTCGATGCCCGGCCCTACCCAGTAAAAGCCCTAACTATTTTGGGCTAGGCATAGGTGAGCTGGGCATGCCCAAGTCATGATGCCCTGCTCATATTGTGAAAAAAAATCTACAAATATGAACTTATAAAATAATACTATATTCATATATCTTCAAAAAATAAATAATATACATAATTTACTAAGAATAAGACAACAAAAAGATAGTAATTAAAGTTTTAAAATCTATGGCATATAAAAAAAGTACTGAAGTCTAAGTAGTTTACAATTGTAACTTTGCATCAATCTCCCTAAAATTGACAAAGATGAAGCATATGAAAAAAAATATATGACAGTTACCACAATTTAAAAAAATAAAGAAAAAAATCAATTCAGTTATAAATTTTAAAGGATGCAATTACTTACTTGACTACTCATATTTGTAAAATTACCCTTTAATCACCAATATCCATCATATTTGTTCTATGTGAAATACTATAATTTATAAATTTTGATATATAAAAAAATAATTAATTGGGCAGTCCCTGCCCAATGCCCGGTGTGGCCCGAATATTGGCCATGCCCGAAATTGCCCATTTTATATTGGGCTACTTTTTATCGGGCTGGGCATGGCATATTTTGTGCGGGCTTTGCGGGATCTAAGCTTCTTGCACAACCCTGCTGCTTCTTAGCCTAATCAGGTCAAAAATTAGCCTCCCTTTTGACGGCATCCCTCCTCTACTTTTATTTCTGCATGACCTAATTCAAAACGTGCAATTTCAGCGATTTTGTATTTTAGTCACGACTAAATACATGTTTTGGTCATGACCTGTAAACACAGAGAGACTTCCAGAAGAATCAAGGTCATGACCGGCGGACGCTTTGGTCACGACTAAAAGGTACAGGAGTGTGATTTCCCAAATACTTGCAATCCAACATAAAAGGTTATTGTAAAAGTCCAAATCAGTAAATAACAGAATATATGCAGTTTGGAAGAGTTAATTTACCAGTTTACTCTTAATTAGCACATTGCCACGCACAATCATGTATTACCACAAAAGTACAATTTAAGGCATAAAATGAATGGTACAATTGTTATGAAACTCTTTAAAATATCACAAAAACCATATACAAAATATGTCTTATCAGTGATCCCTACAAATCATGTCACAATATCTTATATAATTTGTCATATATTTGTATATAATATACCTTGATGGTAAGTGAGAATTAGAATATCCGTTTGAATTGCATTGATTGTTCTATGACAAGCTTCATGGTATCATAGCAGTGAAGCTAACTATTGTCTTTGCTTGACCCCTCACTTTTGTCCCTCTGTTGCTATCTATATGGAGTCCAGTCGATCGATCAACAGGAAAAACTCCTCAATACGTCCTACTATCAGCGAGAACACTATCCTAATTGTGCCTGACAAACTTACCAATAACAACTACACCAACTGGGCCCAATCCATACACCTTGCTTTCGACGACTGTGACAGACTGGGTTACAACAATAGCGATATCCTCATCCTGACTATGTCTGACATCAAGGCATGGCAATACTAGAATACTGAAAACTCAATTATCTCTATATTGATCGTCAACTCAATGGTGTCATCTCTCAAGAAGCCATTCTTATTCCTCCCCATATCTCATTAGATATAAGAGGTTGTAAAGGATTCCTATGGTTCTCAAAAGAATGTAGCTGTGGTGTATGATATTGGCGCTAAACTTTGGAACCTTCAACAGGATACGAAGACTCTCACATCATACTATTTGGCCACAGTCTCACTCTGGCTAGACTTGAAGCATCTTAAAGAACATATATGGTACTGTGCAGATGATGTAAAAGCCATCTAACATTACCTAGAAGAAGAACATATATTCGAGTTTGTTGTATGAGGGTGGCTTGCCTTGTAAGAGACTTTCTTTAGGTTCAATTTCTTGTGTACCTGCAAGATCAACAAATAAGCATTCCTTAAAGTCATGGCTCATAAAGAAGGAATCACAAGAGGCAAGGCAACTAACTATTTCAACACATGTAGTGCAAGAATCACAAGTGTTGTAGGAAGAGCCAGAGTCAGTGCAAGAGTAATAGGAAGATGCCAAAGATGAACTAGAAGAGGGTAAAGAAGGATATGTGAGCATACCTTGTGTTTCAGGCTCTTTTGTGACATTCTCAAGTTCTAAGTCAATTGCATTCACACCCAAGAAAGAGTAATCTTTGTATAGGTGCTTCATTACTTCACACATGTTAAAGGATATCTTTTCTTCACCTATTTCAATGGTAATAGTGCCTTTCTTCATATTGGTGATAGTGCAAACAGTTCTCAAGAAGGGTCTTCTATCATATCCCCAATTTTCTTACCTGATGTAACTGTACAGTTTCTCTGTAATAGATATGAGATTCTTGAAATAAACTGTATCAAATTGAGAAAGGAAAGAGATAGATTATTGTCTAAGGAAAACGTAGGGACCTAAACGCAAAGTAGAAAATGTTAAAGGCCAAAAGTTAAAGTAGAAACAAAAGTTGGGTCAAAAGTGGTAATTTCTAAAAGTTTAGGGACCTAAATATAAATATGCAAAAAGTTAAGGACCTAAAGGTAATTATGAAAAAATTTAGCCAGAAAAGGCTTAGAAATGTTTGGAAGTATTCCAGTCCCACATTTTATTAGTAGATAAAGGAAGTTATATTGGTTAATCTAGCATAATACAGAAATTTTATTAGGGTTACAGAGAGTAGATATTTATCTGATAGTCTGAAAGTTATCTAAAATTTTATCAGATCTCATGGAACTCCTATATAAGTGGAAAAGTTACAGGAAGGTGTGCCCTATGACAACAGATGCCATGAATATGACAGAACCCCGGAATGAGCTCTGTATGAAAAGTTATCCCCATATTAGTGAATTTTGACGGGAGTTTGAGAACACCTGTGATCCGATTATAGAACTTAGCAGTAAGTAAGCCTAGATATAATGGACTCAGATGACCTCCTATATGGGCCTATGATGACACCATAGAAGGCCCAAAAACCAAGATATCAGTCCATCAGTAGAAGGGGCCGGTGTCCAAAAAAGTGCGAAATTATGAAAACGCCCATGGATGACTATATTGTACCAGTGATGGATGGAGGATATTTTAGTCATTCTGGAAAAGCTAAAAACATGGGACATAGTATAAATATGATTATTTAGAGCTAGTATAAGCTCTGAGATAGTATAAAGAGGGGTGAAATGACAATTATGCCCTTAGGGTTAATATAGTGCAACAAAGGACACCAAGGGTATTTTGGCATTTCCAAAGGGATGGATGTAACATCCTTACTTTTATACATCTTATGGACCATTCAGTAGCATTTGGAACCACTTATAAGACCTTGGAAGTCCATTACCCAAATCTAGAATTTTACTCTTTCTCGGGTTACTGTTCATATGGTATTCCAGATTATACAACAAATTTGAAAAAATCATAATTAATGCTAGAAAACTCAAAATGAAGTGGTTCAAAAATCTACGTTAAGATAACATCTTGAAATTTAAGGAAAAAATAATTTCCAGACCAAATGATTAGCCAATTAATATAGCTTATTCGTTAAATGTTACTGTTCATTTGGTCAAAAACTCTGGAAACAGATTCTGGTCCCTTACATTGGAAATTCATTTCTCTTGATATACACATCCAAATGAAACTTTCTACCTATGAACTTAAAGTTCTATATGTGTACTACATTCTCATAATATTTCGTGAAATAATTCCTTCATTTGCTAGGTCAAACTAAAGCCACAATAAAACTGCTTCAGAACCTACGTTTTACCCTTTCAGATTCCTTTCTTTAAGTTTCAATAATTATTCTAGCATACATAAATAATCTCTTTTGCCTTTTATGAATTCATATACATCATGGGGTTATACAATAATTGTTTGAGACAATCTCATCACATAAATAGACGCTTTACATGGCTTTGACATACATGGAAAGTGCATAGCGTATGCTAACATTTTAAATAAATCACTTTTTTTCTTCCATGCTTTAGCTCTTTTCCATACATACATTATCCATCATGATTGACCTAAATTGGTTGGTTATGAGAGAGTGAGATTCTAGGGAACTCAGTAGCAAACATTATCACTTAAAGCAAGATAAATGCTAATGCATGATATGTAATTTCATTAAATTTTCTTTGATTAGTGACATGCCATATGCTATATACTCTTACATAAAGTGCATGGCCATGGAAAACATGTTATTCACAATATATTGAACATCATTAATCATGTCACAACATCATTCAAATATCATATACATGTCAACACATAAGCATACCACATCAAGCACATAAAGAAGCAAGTTCACTACCTTGCACTTAAGGTTTCCTCTTGATCTTTAGCATTTGCTCCCTAGCTTTCCAACCATGAAGCCTTTATGTCAATCACTTCCCAACATGTTCTTGGATGTTTCATGTCATATCCCCAATTTTTTGACCTGATGTACCTGTACAGTTTATCTGTAATGGATATAAGATTCTTGGAATAAACTGTATCAGATTGTGAAAGGAAAGGGAAGAATTAATAACTAAGGAAAGAATAGGGACCAAAATGAAAATTTAAAAGTTTGAAGGTGAAAAGTGAAAGTAGAAGAAAAGGAGGGACCTAAATGCAATTAATGAAAAGTTCAGGGACTAAAGTGTGATTATTCAAAAGTTAAGGGACCTAAATATAAATATGGAAAAGTTGAGCAAAAATAGGCCAAAAATGCCCAGAATCAGATCAGACCCAAATTTTACCAGTAGATAGACAAAAATATTACGGTCAGTTTAACGCAACATAGAATTTTGATTTGAGGTCCCGATTAATTGATATAAATTTCTAAAGTCGGAAGGAATTATTACAGTATTTTTCAGATCTCATAATCAGATGAGACCTTATAGAAAATTCATATATTTAATATATGAATTTATAAAATTGAGAGAGTCAGAAAAGGAATCCTGTAGAAACTATACGGGATTTTTCAGTGAAATAAAATACCCGATAAATAGGATCGGGAGAGTTGTAACGTGAATGGGGCCATAAAGACAATACAGACAATAAGCCCATACTAAGGCCCAAATGGTGCCATCATAAGCCCATTAAGGTGACTGGACAGTTATGTGGGCCAGAGACCAGAGCAGTCCAGGAAAAGTGCAAAATCACGAAAATACCCCTGGATGCCCATACTGTACCAGTAGTGGATAGAGGTCATTTTGGTCACTTTAGACAGCCTAAAAACGTGTCATATAGTATAAAGAGGATTATTTAGAGCCTATATACACCATGAGCCAGTATAAAGAGGGGTGAAATGACAATTTTGCCCTTAGGGTTAGTACAGTGCAGGAAAGGACACCAAGGGTATTTTAGTCATTTTCCAAGGGATGGATGGTAGATAAATACTCAGTATAATATTTTCAATGATATGAGAAGCCTAGACATTAATTTCTAGGATAGAATACATATCCTGGTATATTATAAAAAAAATTAGGAACAGAACACAGTCCGGTTGTTGTGAAACTGCACTGATCGGTACCGGATTGGACTGGAATTTCTCCAGAAGGTTCTTTGCATGGGCAGCACGTCACCTAACCCTCTTAGGTGTCCCATGAACTGTCCCACATGATGTAATAATTATTCTTTTTAGAAAAAGTAAAATCCAAGATTAAATGTGAGCCTTTAGATCAAATAGTAACCAAATCAATCTTGGCCATCCATTTCAACCCAAATTTCTCTATAAATACCCCCTATTCAGAACACTTCGGCATGCATGGTGAACCATAGGGAAACTCTTGCAAAATTTTCATTCAACCAAGAAAGAAGCAACCAAAGTGAAGTAACAAGCAAGGTAATCATCTCCCTTGATCTTGAGCTTTGTTCTAGCAAGTTAGCTCATGGTTTTAAGGGGTTTTCATGCTATATTTCCCTTATGGCTGCTGCTGGAAGTGCTTCTCATATGTGGTTAAAATATGAGTTTTATGTTATGGATAGTTTAGACAAGCTTAAACAAGCTAGAATCAAGTGGTATAAGCTTGTGAATTCAAGTATGTTTGGATTTAGGGTTTTGTGGTCTTGCTGGTACTGTACGTGGTACTGTTCATATGATGGAATTTCATGATTTTGATGCTTCCAATGAGTTTAAAATGGAAAGTTGTGTGGGGATAAAGTAGGAGAACAAGTATTGGAAGCATTGGAATCAAAATGAGAATTTTTGGAAAACAAGAGCATGCATTTCGTTTTGGCACTGTAGCAATTGGTATGTTTTGATTTTGGAAATTATGATTTCATATTTGGATTCTACATGAAAAATTATGTGGAAATGAACCATGAGAATTTATTTTGGAAAGGTGGAAGTAGGAAACATAAATTAGAGAAAGAAAGGGAGCTAGTGAAAACCTAGTCTTGGATTTGGTTTCAAGTTGAGTTGTAACTTGATATTATGTTGTAATGGCTAGGTTTTGACATTTGTGAAGGAAGAATTTCAAGAAGGTCTTGACTAAGATAGCTAAGAGGTAGCAAGGATAGCTAACTATAACTCATGTTTGTTTAATTGTTTTGCTTGCTTGTTGATTATGGTGTTTGGTTGAGCTTGAGCTTATGTCATCATGTTATGATGAAGTATGAATGATTGCAACTCCTTGCAAGTTATGTCATGACAATATGCATGTTAGAGTTTGCTTATGTACCATTATGAAGTAGCTCCCATCACATGATAACATGTTAAGCATACAATTATTCATGCATGATATTATAGTTTGTGTAACTTGCTATTGGGATTTCCATGAAATCTCATTCCTTCCACATGCATAACTATGTTTTAGGTGCTGGATCCTCTAAGGGAAGAGAGTAATTGTTGATGATTAAGTTTGTATAACAATTTATATGACTTGCATGACAATATGGGATGATATGTTAGTGTGTATGGTGTATGTTTCTGTAACCCTATTTTGAGGCCGTGGTGATGTGACGCTGATTTTGATATGTAAACCAACGAGTTTTAGTCTGAAATTTGGTGTGAGGTTAGCTAAGATACATATCTTTAAATGGAAACCAAGAACGCCGTAACTGGATAAGTATCCGAATTGTTATGATTTTCTAAAGTTTGAAGTAAGATCTGGAATTGAGATAAAATGAGTGCTGAGAAGCAGTGACGTTCATGCAATGATTTCATATATCAAATGAACGAATTTTTCTATGAACTTTGGTGATCTTAAAGAGGACATATAGAGCTTTAATTCCATATGTAAGACATTTCAGTTGGACAAGTAACCAAAGAGAAACAAATTTTTAAAGTTAAGCAAAGAAACTGGAACTTCCAGATTTTACCAAATGAACAGTGATTTTCAATGATTAAACTGATTTCATTGGGACAAGAAAACCTCAGTTTCATATTTTTCCCTCAAAGATATGTGAAAGAGATTTCATTAGAAATTGGAACAATATTATGTTGATTTTTGTACAATTAATTATGAATTTTCAAACTAGAGTACATGTTCTAGAATTACCAAATGAACAGTAACAGTGAACAGTACCCGAAAGCAAATCTTTTGGAAATGGGTATTTTCAAAGCAAATGATCATGTAATTGGTTCCAATCACTTCTAATGGAGTATAATTGAGGTTAAAAGTAAGGATGTGACATTTTGGTATCAGAGCAAAGGATTCTGGCTTAGGAAATGCTCTGATTACATTATTTATAGACTGATACATAAGTGAACATCTGCATAATTGACCTTAAGTTAATTATTGCAGGATACCAATGACTGAGTCTAGAACATCAGAGACTACAGTGAACCAGGGTGACCCTAGACCCACAGTCTATAGTTCTGATAGATCAGGGTGGAAATCAGAAGAGATAGATGCTTTCATACATGATCCGGAGTTTGGTCTTCCCCCAGTGATCAATATCCGGGATTCCAGTAGTGAATTAGAATTGGGTAGGTTAGATAATTCTTCTATGGGATCAAATGAGATGGATAAGGATGATGATGAAGAAGAGGAAATATCATATGAGGATATACAATCAGAAGAGGATGAACGTGAGGAACCTAACCCAGCCCCACCTATGAATATTGTATTAGAAAGAGATGCAGGTCAGATAGATTGTATAGAGATGATAGACCCTCAAGAGGAACAATCTGATGTGGGTTACTCTTATATTAGGAATGCAACATACCCTGTGCCTAGGCAGGCAGATGAGGTAGATGTTCTTGGACCGAGTCAGGTACCTAAACCAGTTGATATACCTGGACCCAGCCATACAGCTAATGTGCCTGAACCTAGTCATGTAGCTGATATACCTGGACCTAGTCAGAGACCAGACCTTATAGATATTCTAGGTCCAAGTGGAACCAAGAAGTTAATGGTACAGATATATCTGGGTAACCATCAGATAATTGAGTTAACCCCTAGGGAGGATATGGATGAAGAACATTTCAGGAAAGCTGTGGAACTCACAAAATAGCTATATTGATAGGAAGAATGTTGATTAGAGGTGTTGATCAAGACTATAGAGTTTATAAAGACTTCATAGCAAGGGTAAGAGAGGCCTATCAAGCATATGATCCAGATACTCTTAACCTAGAAGCTTGGGTTGATATCATGGATGATATTTTCCCTCTTACAGCAACATGGAGAGAAGGGTTAGATCAGTACTTTGAAGATGAACCCTTTGAGGATATCCATGATTCGATCTACATGGTAGGGGAATTTATTAAGATCCATTATGAGAAAACATAGTGTAATAGCTGTATGTATGAATGTTGTTGTAATCTATGTACTTTTGACTAGTAATGACATAATACATGTATGTGTGTCTGTTATGAAGAGTTTATGTAATGATGTTAAACCTGCTGTATGCTATGTTTTGAATGAAATATAAAGTATGTTAATTATAATATTCCTTTCCTATTTCCTATTATGATAGTAAAACAAAATGGTAAGAACCAGAAGAGCTAGTGCTTCGGGTGAATCCCAAAATGCCGGAGATATTAATCAGCTGATTCTAGAACGGCTGGAGCAGCAGCAGAAGCTGATAGAGGAAGTAAAAGCTGCTCAAGCAAGGAGTAAGTAGGAAAGGGATGCTACTATAGCAGTAGCTGTAGCTGAAGCAGTGGAGAACCTCAGACACCCAGAGTCTGCAGGTACAGCTAATACAGAACCAGAGATGGTTCAACAGACAACAGAACTACCGAGACAGACAGGACAAACAGTAGATCCTACTGGTATTCAACAATGGATGACTAAATTCTATAAGCATAGTCCTCCGACGTTTGAGGGAATGTTTGATGTACAGAAAGTGGAAGATTGGATCAGCAGACTGGAGAAGATCTTCAAGGTACTGGGTTGTCTGTCTGAGAGTAAAGCACAGATGGCAATCTACCAGCTAGAAAGGGATGCAGACAGATGGTGGAAGAACACAGAGCTAGTATTGTAGGCCAAACACATTCCTATTACGTGGGAAGTGTTCCTTGAACAGTTTTATGAGAAGTATTTTCCCCAGTTAGTATGGGATGAACGAGAAGCAGAATTCCTTGTGCTGAGACAAGGAGAAAAAGAATCCTATGATTAATACTTAGTAAAGTTCATCCGTCTTTCTCAGTATTCCACTTACCTACGACAGGTGGATAATGAGCGGTGGATGACGGAAAGGATGATCAGGGGATTGAATGCTACCCTGAAGATAAGATGACCCCTCAACAGTACCATCAGTTTAATAAAGCAGTAGAGGCTTGCAGAATTATTGAGAATAGCCTGAATCACCGGATGCTAATGAAACCGGTGAGCAGAGAGACTGCTACTCCTGAGAGACCTAACCATAATAGAAATATAGCCAGTGGCAGTGGCTATAACAAGAAAAGGAAAAGGTAGTGGCAGCAGAACTGAAAGCCTAGTAGAGGGAATTACAGGGGAAACACAAATAATAGAGATCAGAGGTCTAGGGTATGTGACAAATGCGGGAAGAACCATGGAGACAGACCATGCTTGATAGGGCAAAATGTCTGTTACACATGTTTGAAGCCTGGACCTTTCTCCAGGAGTTGTCCTCAAGCAGCTGATTATCAAAGGCCGCACACTCAAGGGCGAGTGTTTGCAATGACAAGGGAAGAGGCACAGAGATCACCCAAGATGATCCAAGGTATCATCTATCTCAATAATCATGTTGTGATTACTATGTTTGATTCGGGTGCAAGTTATTCCTTTATTTCTTATGAATGTGCTAAATGTTTGGGCCTTACAATTAGCAAGCTGCATTATGCCATATGTGTCACAACCCCTACAAATGCTAAAGTAGTTACATCAGATGTTTGCCTAAATAGTGTCATTCAATATGAATGTTGTTGCACTACTCTTGACCTAATATGCATGCCATTCCATGAAATTGATGTCATAATTGGATTGAATTGGTTGTCTGCCAATAATGTAATACTGGATTATAAGAACAAAACTCTAGTTCTTTGTCCACAAGCCCCAAATGTGAATCCAAAAGTGAAACTGAATTTCCTGACGGAGGCTCAAGCGGATAGATGTTTACGAAAAGGATGTCAGGGATATATGGTCTTCTTTTCTGTTCAAGCAGAAGTGGAAGAAGGAATTGAAGCAATTCCAGTGGTTAAAGAATTTCCTGAAGTCTTTCCAAAGGAGATTCAGGGATTGCCTCCAGAACGAGAAGTGGAGTTTGCAATTGACATTGTACCTGGAGCTGGACCAGTATCTAAAGCCCCATATCGTATGGCTCCCAATGAGATGATTGAACTTAAGAAGCAGATAGAGGAGCTATTAGAGAAGGGTTTCATCCGACCTAGTGTTTCTCCATGGGGTGCTCCAGTGTTATTTGTCAAGAAGAAGGATGGCAATCTCAGATTGTGCATTGACTATCGGGAGTTGAATAAGATTACTGTTAAGAATAAGTACCCTCTTCCCCGAATTGATGATTTGCTAGACCAGTTGGTTGGAGCAAGCTTATTCTCTAAGATTAATCTGAGATCAGGTTATCACCAACTCAGAATCAAAGCAGATGATATTTCAAAGACTGCATTCAGGACTCGATATGGTCATTTTGAATTTCTAGTGATGCCCTTTGGTTTGACGAATGCACCTGCAATTTTCATGGATTACATGAACAGAATCTTCAGGCCTTATCTAGATCAGTTTGTGGTAGTCTTCATTGATGATATCTTAGTGTACTCCAAATCGGCTGCAGAGCATGAAGAGCATTTGAGGATTGTTCTTAGTACTCTTAAAGAGAAACGACTTTATACTAAGCTTAGTAAATGTGAGTTTTGGCTGCAAGAAGTCAAATTTCTTGGTCATGTCATATCCCATGAAGGGGTAGCTGTAGATCCTAGCAAAGTTGAAGCAGTGCTAAGCTGGGAATAGCCAAGGACAGTGACAGAGATCAGAAGTTTTCTGGGCTTAGCAGGGTATTATAGAAGATTTATTAAGGATTTTTCTCGAATTGCTCTACCGTTAACCAAGCTGACAAGAAGGAATCAGCAGTTCAAGTGGGATGAGAAGTGTGAGGCCAATTTTTATGAACTAAAGCAGAGATTAACCACGACTCCTGTGCTGATTATTCCAGACCCAACTCAGACTTATATAGTCTACACTGATGCTAGCAAGCAAGGGTTGGGATGTGTGTTAATGCAGCAAGGACGAGTGGTAGCCTATGCTTCTCGATAGTTAAAGCCACATGAAGAGAATTATCCCACGCATGATCTGGAGCTTACAGCGGTAGTTTATGCTTTCAAGATATGGAGGCACTACTTGTATGGAGCTACTATAGAACTATACTGTGATCATAAAAGCCTGAAGTATTTGCAAGATCAGAAAGAATTGAACATGAGGCAACAGAGATGGATGGAATTTCTAAAGGATTATGATTTTCAGATCAAATACCATCCAGGAAAAGCTAATGCAGTAGCCGATGCCTTGAGCAGAAAGGTGGTACAGGTTGCTAGTCTCATGATCAAAGAGCTAGAACTAATAGAAGATGTTCAAGATTGGAGTCCTCTGTATCAAATGCAGACATCAGAAAGTTCTTATAGAGGAACACAGATTAAAGCTTTTATTGAGGATGAGATAAAAGAGGCTCAGGAGCAGGATAGGCTCGCAGAAATTTTCAAAGGTAAGCTGGAAAGAGGGGAAACTAAAAACTTTGATGTGTCCCAAGATGGATTACTACGATTTAGGGGACGACCATATATTCCCAATGCAATGGGATTGAGAGAAAAGATACTAGAGGAGGCACATAAAAACAAGTATACAGTACATCCAGGTATGACCAAAATGTATCATGATGTGAAGAGTTTATTTTGGTGGCCTGGATTGAAGAAAGATGTTGTAAATTATGTGTCCAAATGTTTAACATGTCAAAAGGTGAAAGTTGAGCATCAGAAGCCAGTAGGGAAATTACAACCACTAGAGATACCCGAGTGGAAATGGGACAGCATTGCCATGGATTTTGTTGAAGGACTGCCCATGACTCCTACTAAGCATGATGTTATATGGGTGGTAATTGACTGATTAACGAAGTCGACTCATTTCCTGGCAATCAATAAAAAGGATTCTCTATAGAAGCTGGCGAAACTCTATGTAAAAGAGATTATTAGACTACATGGGTATTCCCAGTATTATCATTTCTGACAGAGATCCTCGGTTTATATCAAACTTTTGGCGTGCTTTACATAAAGAAATGAACACTACTCTCAGATTTAGTACAGCCTACCATCCTCAGACAGATGGTCAATCTGAGAGAATGATCCAGACGCTCGAGGATATATTGAGAGCTTATGTCTTGGATTTCAAAGGAAGTTGGAATGTCCATCTGCCGTTGATAGAGTTTGCCTATAATAATAGTTATCAAGCTAGCATTCAGATGGCTCCATTTGAAGCGCTGTATGGACGAAAGTGTAGATCTCCCTTATGCTAGGTGGAGTTGAGTGAAAGGAGGATGTTTGGTCCTGATATAGTAGACCAGATAGCAGTACATATTGATAAGATCAGAAAAAGGCTATTAACAGCTCAAAGCAGACAGAAAAGTTATGCTGATGTTAGAAGGAAGCCGTTGGAGTTTAAAGAAGGAAAGCATGTATTCCTTAAGTTGACTCCAATGACAGGAGCTGGACGATCGATCAAAGTGAAGAAGCTACACCCTAGATACATTGGGCCATTTCAGATCTTCTCAAGGGTAGGATCAGTGGCTTACAAATTAGCTCTTGCTCCACATATCAGCAAGATTCATGATGTGTTCCATGTTTCCCAATTAAAGAAGTATGTTTCAGATCCATCACATGTGATTGAGCAGGATGATATTGCATTGCGAGATGACCTGACTTATGAAGTTGGACCAGTACAGATTATAGATAGAAAGGTCAAGCAGTTGCGAAATAAGCAGATCCCTCTAGTTAAGGTGGTATGGAAGGGATTAACGGAGAATGAAGCTACTTGGGAAGCAGGGGAAAGGATGAGAGAGATATACCTTGAACTATTTCCTTAATGTATAAGTAATGTAAATTTCGAGGATGAAATTTATTTTAAGGGGAGAGAAATGTCATATCCCCAATTTTTTGACCTGATGTACCTGTACAGTTTATCTGCAATGGATATAAGATTCTTGGAATTGAGATAAAATGAGTGCTGAGAGGCAGTGACGTTCATGCAATGATTTCATATATCAAATGAACAAATTTTTCTACGAAATTTGGATCTTAAATAGGACGTGTAGATCATTAATTCCATATGTAACACATTTCATTTGGACAAGTAACCAAAGAGAAACAAATTTTTAAAGTTAAAGCAAAGAAACTAGAACTTCCAGATTTTACCAAATGAACAGTTATTTTCAACGATTAAACTGATTTCATTGGGACAAGAAAACCTCAGTTTCATATTTTTCCCTCAAAGATATGTGAAAGAGCTTTCATTAGAAATTGGAACCATATTATGTTGATTTTTGTACAATTAATTATGAATTTTCAAACTAGAGTACATGTTATGGAATTACCAAATGAACAGTAACAGTGAACAATACCCAAAAGCAAATCTTTTGGAAATGGGTATTTTCAAAGCAAATGATCATGTAATTGGTTCCAATCACTTCTAATGGAGTATAATTGAGGTTAAAAGTAAGGATGTGACATTTCATGGTCCTAAACACATTCATATTCATCACATAACTCATTAGGACTCATGAATTCCAACCATATTCAAGACTAACTTTATTTCACTCTTTATTGTCATAACTTTCTCTAATCTTCACTAATCCACTTGGCTCTTGAACCAATTGATGTCTTGACTTTACCGTACATAATTTCATCTTTTCAATCCATTTATAAGCTTAGAATCATGAAATTCCAGCTCCTTCATGGCTTGCTATACAGAACTGAATATAAGCATACAATTCTTTCAAAAATTCTCATTTTGATTCTAATCCTTCCCATACTTGTTTCTCCACTTTATCCCACACAAATTTTCATTTTAAAACCATTGGAATCAAGAAAATCATGAAATTCCAATCACTGTTCATGCAAGTGAACAGTAATAGTAAGGAATCTCAAAGACTACAACATTGAGATTTTAATGTTTCCAATGTTCAAAACCTTTCCAATCATACACAAAATCATCATATAAACTCAATGGAAGCATTAAATTATTGAAATTCCATTTCCTTCCCTCATGAACAGTGCATACCGAACAGGGCACACTATGGCAAAGTCAATAATATCAATTTGATTCAACAACCAACAACTTAACTAGCTTATTTAATCTTCAATCATAGGTTTCTAACTTGAATTTCTTCTTTCCCCTTTCATCTAAGGTTTTTGGACAGCACCTTCCCTTAGAGAAAACTCAACTTTTCCCCCATGAAAACCCTAAGTTCAAGCTCCCAAATCAAAGGAAAATAAGCTAGGAGAGATTGCTTACCTTTAATCTCTAGCTTGCTTGAACTTTGGTACCTTGAATCTTCTTTATCTTGGCTTGGGTTTCCATTTTGCAAGAGCTTCCCCAAGGGTTGGCATGCCATGGTTTTGATGCAGAATTGAGGGGTATTTATAGCCAAAATCCATGAAAAATCAATAGCTAAGATTGATTTGGTTAGTATTTGATCTAAAGGCCCACATTTAATCTTGGATTTAACTTTTTCCAAAAGGGTAATTATGACATCATCATGACATCATAAAGGACAGCTCAAGGGACACCTCATTGGATATATGGAGAAATTATCATGGTAGGAGCTTCTGGAAAAATTCTAGTCTAATCCAGTACCGATCGGAGCAGTTTCACAGCAACCGGACTATTTTCTGTTCCTAATTTTTTATACTATACCAGATATGTATTCTATCCTAGAAATCAATGTCTAGGCTTCTCTTACCATTGACATACTTGTACTGACACACAACTTAATTACAAATCCCTTTAGAAATGACCAAAATACCCTTGGTGTCTTTTCTTGCACTATATTGACCCTAAGGACATAGTTGTAATTTCACCCTTCTTTGTACTTCCTCAGGGCATATACTGGCTCAACTAATCATATTTATACTATGTGCCACATTTTTAGCCTGTCTCAAATGACCAAAGTGCCCTTCATCTATCTTTGGTACAATCTGGGCATCCAGTGGCATTTTTGTAATTTTGCACATTTTTTGGACACTGGCCCCTTATACTGATGGACTGGTACCCTGGGTTTTGAACCCTTCTTGGCGTCATCATGGGCCTATATATGAGGTCATCTGATCTCATTCTATCCAGACTTACATACCGATAAATTCTATTATCGGATCATGGGTGTTATCAAATTCTTGTCAAAATTTACTAATATGTGAATAACTTTTTATACAGAACTTCTTCTGGAGTTCTATCAGATCCAGGACATCTGACACTATAGGGAACACTTTCCTGTAATTTGCCTACTTATATCTGAAGTCCATGAAATCTGATAAAATTTCATATAACTTTTAGACTATCAAATAAATATCTGCTGTCTGGAGCCTTAATAAAGTTTCTGTATCATGTCATATTAACTAGCATATATTCCTCTATTTACTAGTGGAATATGGGATTGAAATACTTCTGGGCAGTTCTAACCCTTTCCAGGCTGATCTTTCTATAATTACAATTTTTCCCTTGAACTTTTTATTTAATTATATTTAAGTCCCTTAACTTTTGGAAATTACCACTTTTGGCCCAACTGTTGTTTCTACTTTAACTTTTGGCCTTAAAACTTTTCTATTTTTTGTTTAGGTCCCTTTCTTCCTTCAAGACTCATTTAACCTTTATCATTTTTTCTGATCTTCGTCATAATCCTTTCCAAACTTCTTTCTACTATCAGTATTATACAGATAGGAAAAATTAGGATATGACATTTCTACCCCCCTTAAAATAAATTTCGTCCTCAAAATTTACTTAGTACCTTAGTCAATAACCTTGAATAGATATTCTTTCCTCATTTTATGACCAAGGATCGGGGTATCTATCTCTTATCTTCTATCTTAACATCTTAGCGGAGTACTTTTCATATCCACAATTCTTTATGATCATTCTTCTATTCTGAATCAACTCAATCAGAGTTGAATACTACCTCATTCTGTTACTTACTTCATTGCTTTGCATCCATTTATATATGGACTCCTCACTATGCTGAACTTGTGAGTAGTGTCCATTTCTTTCATATCAAATTCTCTAGAATACTACTATACTTTGGAGTTTCTGTTAATGATTCATCATACTTCTTAGAGCAATTACTTATTACTCATATGAGTATATAACGGAATTCTCTGAACATCTGCAAAACTTTCATTTCTTACTTTCATATCATTACACTTCTTATCATCTTTAATAACTCATCATAATACAGAGAGAGGACTTATATCATTATTCTTTCTTTCATTGCTCTACTGCTAAATAGGAGCACATAAGAGCAAATACTCTAACATGCATAATGCTTGGCCAGCATGCTGCAGGACTACATAACTGCTCATGAATACAAAGCTCTAAACTTGGAGCTCAAGCATTCCCTCTCTTAATATGCAAAGCTCTAACACTCGGAGCTCGCACAGCTCTAACACTTAGAGCTTGCACTACTCTAACACTTGGAGCTTGCATTGCTCTAACATTCGGAGTTTTAACATATTCTGTAAACATCACATAACATAACATAATGTAGCATAACATAATGCCTGGCATTTTATGCAAGGAGTGAAAGCTCTCATTTGCTCTTTCATCTATAATATAACATTTGAACATCTTATCCCTTTCCAAAATAGAGCCTCTCAATCTGTTCATAAGGCTAGCTATAAAGCCACTTCTCAATACATACTTCTCATCATGTATCTTATCACATGTTTCTCATTACGTACTTTTCGTAGCATATCTCATTATGCATCTTTCATGCCATATCATAGTATATCTACCAAATCTGGCTATATCATAGTCTATTTTTCAAATCCATTTCATTTGGACTTGACATAAGGGTTTTAGTCTCTTACTATTCATAACCCTTTCTAGCTTTTCATAGCTCTTTATATCATCTTACATAGCTCTGTGCATATATTCCAATTTCTATGGCATTTACACATTTTTCTATCACTTCCCAGGGGGTCACCTATCATTGAATTACCCTTTCTTGAGAACACTTAACTGAAAAGTGCAGATATAAATCTAAAGCACTGGTGCTTACAGGCTCCAACCCTGGTACTTAATTATCTTATACCCATCTTATACTATCTCTTTTGGGTCTATCTGGCCTTCGTATCTCTTTATATCCTCATCTGGAGAATCTCTCTGTCTTTCATTCTTACTCTCTATAATATTATCATAGGGATCTCTTTATTCTTATTTGACCCCTTCTCATATCTTATGAGTAAATTCTTCTAAATCCTTGGGACTCAGGATTAACAACTTTAACTTTGATCACTGAGTTCTTATTGCATGTAAGAAGATTCTAAGTTCAATCCCTAATAATAATAAGTCTATCTGAAACTAGCATAATGGGTACTCTCTCTGTTATGAGTTAACTAACTTGTGAAGCTTATATACCTTAACTTTTCCTTGGTATTTGTCCTTCCAAAGAAATAATGTACTTATGGCTTATTACTTTCTTGCTTTAGGCTTGGTCTACTGCGACCCTCGGGATCTACTGCGATCAATCATAAGCCTTTTTAGGATCTAACTGTGACCCTGTGAGCCATACTATGATCTAACTGCAATCCTCTGGAATCTACTGTGATTCCGTTGTACTGTATTCTCATCTCTGGAAGACCTAAACTAACGGATAAAGTTACAAGGTTAGTCACTTTCACGCAGTTGTTAACTCCACAGATAATTTCCCAATAATGATCACAGAAGCCAATATTATCTATTAGGACTTTACTCATTTCCTCTACCTCTCAGAAACTTCTCATATCATTCTCATACTTTATAACTTACTAGATCCATCACTGTAGAGAGCTACACAGGCTCTACTATGCATATGTCTATCATCATATATTTATCTCATTTGAAGAATATTACTTTACATGAGCTATGATGTCCATCTCTTGGTTTTATTTCAAAAGTAATCTTACTCTATCACAAGAGCAATCCATCTCTATTGCAACAACATTAACTACTATCACTTAGAATTTGCTCCTTCTTGGGGCCACATCATTCATACATCTTACCCTTACTGAAGGGATATATCTTGAGTATCATAATCATTTATCTGCAGATTCACTATTAATCCTCATCTTCAATCTCATTCTCTATCTCATTGACTATCACTAGTTGATCATAATTTCTCTTTCTACTCTTTGGGACTTAACTAGCTAACTATTGCGTTTAGCCCTTTACTATTGTTTTCCTTACCAAGTTGAATTATTTAATTGCATGTCGTAGGCATGGGAGCAACATAACTTTCTCATCATATCTACTCTACCCTACATGTAATGTAAAGGGGAGTATTCATTTATCATAGCATACTCAACATACATAATATGCAAGGAGATATAATTATTTAAGCATTCTCTAACATGCGCGTCATCTTATGACAACTACAAGGAGATGCAATTTCTCGTCATATCTTATGGTAACATAAGCCATATCACTATTACATGGTTTGCTCAACCATCCCTTATACTCACATTGTAATTAAACAATTAACTAGGTAACCTTTAAACATTATGTCCCTCTATCACCTTAACTGCCAAGTCCTGATCATCTATTTAGGAATCTAAGCCATTTACTTGTTTCACTTAGGCTGCCACGTTACCCTCCTACTAGGGTTTAGACTCAACCCTTCTTTACTCTTTCTTATATAGGGAATAGGGTAGTCACTTTATCTTCGAATCTATGGCTACCTTACTAGGTCATATTCATTCTATCCTATCATATCTTATCGCCTGTAAGACTTCTGTGTCTCTAGCCTGAAGGATTTATATGTCCTTAGCCTCACTGTAATCCATAACTGAGTCAGTTATTCTCTTTCAGCTAACTGAGGAAAGGTTAGCCTCGCATCTCTATGCCATTTAAACTTTAAGTTTTCCTTTATCCTCCTGGATTACTAACAGGCGAGAAAATATCTTTTATTAAGCCTCAAAGTTCATGCAGATGAACTCGGCTTATTATTCATCAAAGGGTTTCTCTTTCCTTTACTCTAACCCTTAGCCTCATGCTCACCTCTCTCTAATTGAGAGGAATGCTTCTTTTAAACTCTTCAAGAAAAACTTCTCAAGTGAGAGGATCATTCTCCATCTTGTATGGAGTAACTTTTGTATCTCTCTGTATCTCTTAACTCTTTCTGTCTATTAGTCCCAATCTATTCTTGACTAAACTGTGATTCCTTTCTGGTCTATCTTTAGATCTTGACTAATTTAAGTCACTTGGATCTCATTCATCACCTAGCATTACTATTTCTGTTCTCTATGGCAGAGCGTTAGGTCACTATCTCTTCATGATGTAATCCCTTTGTCTTAGGAATATTAACTTTCTATCTATTAACCATCACGTCTTTAACCTTAGGCCATGTATTAGATCATTCTTAGGCAAGTATCATTCTAATTTCTTATCATTCTGTTCTTAATCTCTACTTCTATCCATCTCTTGACCTGGACTAAGTAAGTCACCCTCCGCAGCTTTCTTCAGACCAATATAGTCAACACTATCTATCTTTAACAAAGAAAACTGGGGTTGACTAGGACCAGGAACATCACACTGATCTTTCTATATAAAGTCACATATTCTTGGACTTGGGAATGGATAAGAACTGTCATAAACTCTGACTGGATATCTGAACTAGGGGACTGTGATCTATTACTCATACCAACTCTATCCTCAAACTCCAATGGAGGAGGAATGCTATCTAGTTTACCTATAATCCAGTACCAGTACTCTACTTCCTCAACCATAATCTGTCCTCTCATCGGGGGAATAGGGCTTACATCATGATTAGAGCGCACTCTAATAACCTCATACTATGTAGAGTTACTAGACTACAGGTTTGAGTCTACAAAAACCCCTATGGGACATTCTACTGTAGACTTTCCTGACCAATCCCCTATACTTTCATCTTAACTATCTTCATTGTGTAAGGGATGATCTGAGTTTGTATGTACACCATGTCCATACATCACTACTGGCCTGGAGCCTCCCTTATCAACTAAAGCCTCTGACTTAACCTTATGAAATCTCATATCTATCACTGTAACATTTTCTTAATTAAGCAATGTTAATCATCCCATAACATACCCTAACTTAACAAAATACTTACTGTTTGGGTTAGGGTCTGGGAAAAATCTCATATCAGTCTATAAATAATCTATTCAGAGTATTTCTTAAGCTAGAATCTTTTTCTATGATACCAAAATGTAACATCCTTACTTTTATACATCTTAGGGACCATTCAGTAGCATTTAGAACCACTTACAAGACCTTAGAAGTCCATTACCCAAATCTGGAATTTTACTCTTTATCGGGTTACTGTTCATATGGTATTTCAAATTATACAATGAAATTCAAAAAATCATAATTAATTTTAGAAAAATCGAAATGAAGTGGTTCAAAAATCTACGTGAATCTAGCATCTTGAACTTTAAGGGAAAAATAATTTTCAGACCAAATAATTAACCAATTAATATAGTTTATTCATTAAAGTTTACTGTTCATTTAATCAGAAACTCTGAAAATAGATTCTGGTCCCTTAGTTTGGAAATTCATTTCTGTTGATATACAAATCCAAATGAAACGTTCTACCTATGAACTTAAAGTTCTATATGTGTACTACATTCTCATAATATTTCGTGAAATAATTCCTTCATTTGCTAGGTCAAACTGAAGCCACAACAAAACTGCTTTAGGACCTACGTTTTACCCTTTCAGCTTCCATGCTTTAGCTCTTTTCCATGCATACATTATCCATCATGCTTGACCTAAATTGGTTGTTTATGAGAGAGTGAGATTCTAGGGAACTCAGTAGCAAACATTACCACTTAAATATGCAAGATGGATGCTAATGCATGATATGTAATTTCATTAAACTTTCTTTGATTAGTGACATGCCATCATACTATATACTCTTACATAAAATGCATGGCCATGGAAAACATGTTATTCAAAATACATTGAACATCATTAATCATGTCACAACATCATTCAAATATCATATACATGTTAACACATAAGCATACCACATCAAGCACATAAAGAAGTAAGTTCACTACCTTGCACTCATGCTTTCCTCTTGATCTTTAGCATTTGCTCCCTAGCTTTCCAACCATGAAGCCATTATGTCAATCACTTCCCAACATGTTCTTGGATTTTTCATGGTCCTAAACAAATTCATATTCATCACATAACTAATTAGGACTCATGAATTCCAACCATTTTAAGACTAACTTTGTTACACTCTTTATTGTCATAACTTTCTCTAATCTTCACTAATCCACTTGGCTCTTGAACCAATTGATGTCTTGACTTTAACCTACACAATTTCATCTTTTGCATCCATTTATGAGCTTAGAATCATGAAATTCCAGCTCCTTCATGGCCTGCTTTACAGAACTGAACATAAGCATACAATTATTTCAAAAATTCTCATTTTGATTTTAATGCTTCCTATACTTGTTTCTCCACTTTATCCCACACAACTTTTCATTTTAAAACCATTGGAAGCATAAAAATCATGAAATTTCAATCACTATTCATGCGAGTAAATAGTAACCGTAAGGAATCTCAAAGACTACAACCTTGAGATTTTAATGTTTCCAATGTTCAAAACCTTTCCAATCCTACACAAAATCATCATATAAACTCAATGGAAGCATTAAATTATTGAAATTCCATTTCCTTCCCTCATGAGCAGTGCAGACCGAACAGGGCACACTATGGCAAAGTCAAGAATATCAATTTGATTCAACAACCAACAACTTAACTAGCTTATTTAATCTTCAATCATAGGTTTCTAACTTGAATTTCTTCTTTCCCCTTTCATCTAAGGTTTTTGGACAGCACCTTCCCTTAGAGAAAACTCAACTTTTCCCCCATGAAAACCCTAAGTTCAAGCTCCCAAATCAAAGGAAAATAAGCTAGGAGAGATTGCTTACCTTTAATCTCTAGCTTGCTTGAACTTTGGTACCTTGAATCTTCTTTATCTTGGCTTGGGTTTCCATTTTGCAAGAGCTTCCCCAAGGGTTGGCATGCCATGGTTTTGATGCAGAATTGAGGGGTATTTATAGCCAAAATCCATGAAAAATCAATGGCCAAGATTGATTTGGTTACTATTTGATCTAAAGGCCCACATTTAATCTTGGATTTAACTTTTTCCAAAAAGGTAATTATAACATCATCATGACATCATAAAGGACAGATGAAGGGACACCTCATTGGATATATGGAGAAATTATCATGGTAGGAAGCTTCTGAAAAAATTCTAGTCTAATCCAGTACCGATCGGAGCAGTTTTAGAACAACCGGACTATTTTCTGTTCCTAATTTTTTACACTATACCAGGATATGTTTTCTATCCTAGAAATCAATGTCTACGCTTCTCATACCATTGATATACTTGTACTGAGCCACAACTTAATTACAGATCCCTTTGAAAATGACCAAAACACCCTTGGTGTCTTTTCTTGCACTATTTTGACCCTAAGGGCATAGTTGTCATTTCACCCCTCTTTGTACTTCCTCAGGGCATATACTGGCTCAACTAATCACATTTATATCATGTGCCACATTTTTAGCCTGTACTAGATGACCAAAATACCCTTTATCCATCTCTGGTATAATTTGGGTATCTAGGGGCATTTTTGTAATTTTATACTTTTTCTGGACACTGGCCCCTTCTACTGATAGACTGCTACCTTGTGTTTTAGGCTCTTCTTGGCGTCATCATGGTCCTATATATGACATCATATGATCTCATTCTATCCAGGCTTACATATCGATAAATTCCATTATCGGATCACGGGTATTATCAAACTCCTATCAAAATTCACTAATATGTGAATAACTTTTTATAAAGACTTCTTCTAGAGTTATGTCAGATCCAAGATATCTGATACTGTAGGGCACACTTTCCTGTAATTTGCCCACTTATATCAAAAGTCCATGAAATCTGATAAAATTTCATATAACTTTTAGACTATCAGATAAATATCTGTTGTCTGGAGCCTTAATAAAATTTCTGTATCATGTCAGATTAACCAGCATATCTTCCTCTATTTACTGGTGGAATATGGGACTGAAATACTTCTGGGCAGTTCTAACCCTTTTCAGGCTGATCTTTCTATAATTACAATTTTGCCCTTGAACTTTTTATTTAGTTAAGTTTAAGTCCCTTAACTTTTAGAAATTACCACTTTTTGCCCAACTTTTGTTTCTACTTTAACTTTTGGCCTTTAAACTTTTTTAATTTTCGTTTAGGTCCCTTTCTTCCTTCAAGACTCATTTAACCTTTATCATTTCTTCTGATCTTCGTCATAATCCTTTCCAAACTTCTTTCTACTATCAATATTATACAGATAGGGAAAATTTAGGATATAACAATAGATGGTAGATAAGTACTCAGTCTAACAATGTCAATGGTATGAGGAACCTAGACATTGATTTCTAGGATAGAATACATATCCTGAAATATTATAAAAATTAGAGTTATAGAACAGTACAATTTTTGGGGAATCGGACTAAACTGGTACCGGATTGGACTAAATTTTTTTCCAAAAGCTCCTTCCCTATGAGAATTGTGCCACACACACCCTTGAGGTGTCCCTTGTGATGTCATGGATGATGTCATAATTCTCCTTTTTCAAAAAGTTAAATCTAAGATTAAATGTGAGCCCTTAGATCAAATAGTGGACAAATCAATCTTGGCCATTCATGTGCACTCAGGCTCATCTATAAATACCCCCCAAATCAGAACCTATTCGGCATGCATGGTGAACCTTAGGGAACCTCTTGTAAAATTTCCATTCAACCAAGAAAGAAGCACACAAAGTGAAGCAACAATCAAGATAATAATCTCCCTTGATCTTGAGCTTTGTTCTAGCAAGTTAGCTCATGGTTTTAAGGGGTTTTTGTACTATATTTCTCTTATGGTTGCTGCTAGAAGTGCTGCCCAAACATGGTTAGAATATGATTTTTATGTTATGGATAGTTTAGATAAGCTTAAATAAGCTAGAATCAAGTGGTATAAGCTTGGGAATCCAAGTATGTTTGGAATTAGGATTTTATGTTCTTGCTGGTACTGTACGTGGCACTGTTCATTGTTGGAATTTCATGATTTGGATGCTTCCAATGAGTTCAAAATGGAAAATTGTGTGGGGATAAAGTAGGAGATAAGTATTGGAAGCATTGGAATCAAAATGTGAATTTTTGAGAACAAGGGCATGCATTCGGTTTGGTACTGTAGCAAGTGGTATGATTTGATTTTGGAGATTCTAATTTCATATTTGGATTCTACATGAAAAATTATGTGGAGATGTGTCATATCCTAAATTTTCTCTATCTATATAATACTGATAGTGGAAAGAGGTTTGGAAAAGATTATGACGAAGATCAGAAGAAATGATAATGGTTAGATGAGTTTTGAAGAAAGAGAAGGACTAAAACAAAAATTAGAAAAGTTTGAAGTCAAAAAGTGAAAGTAGCAATAAAAGGAGGGACCAAAATGCAAATAGACAAAAGTTCAGGGGCCTAAATATAATTATTCAAAAGTTGAGGAACCTAAGGGTAATTATGATAAAGTTGAGCCAAAACAGGCCAAAAATGCCCGAAATCATATTAGACTCAAATTTTTCTAGTAGATAGACAAAATTATTTCTGTCAGTTTAATGCGACACAGAATTTTGATTTGAGGTCCCGATTAATTGATATAAATTCTTGAAATCAGAAGGAATTATTACAGTATTTTTTGGATCTCAGAATCAGATGAAACTTTACCATAAATTCTTATATTTAATATATGAATTTATAAAACTGACAGAGTCAAAAAAAGAATCCTATAGAATTCTTAGAGAATTTTACGGTAAAATAGAATACCTGATAAATAGGATCGGGAAAGGTGTCTTGGGATTTGTGCCATAAATGGCATAAAGGCAATGAGCCTAAACCAATGCCCAAATAGCGCCATAGTAGGCCCAATATGATGACTGGACAATTAAGTGGGCTAGGGTCCAGAGCAGTCTAGGAAAAGTGCGAAATTATGAAAATGTCCCTGGATGGCCTGATTGTACCAGAGATAGATGGAGGTGATTTTGGTCATTCTGTACAGGCCAAAAATGTGGGATATAGTATTAATATAATTAGTTAGAGCCAGTATATGCCCTGAGGCAGGGCAATGGGGGATGAAATGACAATTATGCCCTTAGGGTTAATATATCGCAAGAAAGGACAATACGGGTATTTTGGTTATTTCTCAAGAGATGGATGGCAGATAAATATTCAGTATATGAATGTCAATGGTATGAGAATCCAAGACATTGATTTCCATGACAAAATACATATCCAAGTATATTATAAAAAATTAGGAATAGAAAATAGTCCAGTTGTTGTGAAACTGCTCCGATCGGTACCGAATTGGACTAAACTTTTTCCAGAAGCTTCCTTACATGAGAATTTCCCCACATACCCCCATGAGGTGTCCCTTGAGCTGTCCTTTATGATGTCATAATTATTATTTTTTAAAAAAGTTAAATCCAAGATTAAATGTGAGCCTTTAGATCAAATAGTGCACAAACTAATCTTGGCCATTGATTTCCACCAAGATTTTTCCATACATACGCCCTCAAATCTGTCCAAAACCGTGAAGCACATGAACTCTTGGGAAAACTCTTGCAAAATGAAAAATCAAGCCAAGACAAAGAAGATTCAAGGTACCAAAGTTCAAGCAAGCTAGAGATTAAAGGTAAGCAATCTCTCCTAGCTTATTTTCCATTGATTTAGGAGCTTGAACTTAGGGTTTTCATGGGGGGAAAGTTGAGTTTTCTCTAAGGGATGGTGCTGCCCAAAAACCTTAGATGAAAGGGGAAAGAAGATATTAAAGTTAGACAAATATGATTGAAGGTTAAACAAGCTAGTTAAGTGATTGGTTGTCAAATTGATATTCTTGACTTTGCCATGGTTGAACCTATTCGGTATGCACTGTTCATGAGGGAAGGAAATGGAATTTCAATGATCTAGTGCTTCCATTGAATTTATATGATTATTTTGTGTAGAATTGGAAAGGTTTGGAACCTTGAAAGCATTGAAATTCCAAAATTATAGTTTTTGAAGTTCTTCACGGTTACTGTTCATTTACATGAACAATTATTAGAATTTTATGATTTTGATGCTTCTAATGGTTTTAAAATGAAAAATTGTGTGGGATAAAGTGGAGAAACAAGTATGAGAAACATTGGAATCAAAATGAGAATTTTTGAAAGAATTATGTGCATATGTTCGGTTCTGTACAGCAGGCCATGAAGGAGCTCGAATTTCATGATTCTAAGATCATAAATGGATTCAAAAGATGAAATTGTGTAGGGTAAAGTTAAGACATCAATTGATTCAAATGTCAAGTCCATTAGTTAAGATTAAGGAAAGTAAATGAGCTTCATGTTCAAGAGGGAGTTATGTTAGTTAAAGTGAGTTTAATGCTCAAGGAAATTAGATGATGATGGATGAATGGTTATGTGATGCTAGGGAATGATTGATATGCTCCAAAAGAGGCAACCACATATCCAAGTGAAGTGAGAAGATAGAAGCAAGATAAAGTGAAAGAGAGTCAAGTCTATAAGGTAGTAAACTTGTCCTAAACTTGTATGAATTAAATGTTATGCTTGATTATGATATGGCTTTATTGAATTGTGTTGCATATGTGCTTATATATGAAGCTCTGTTTCTATGATTACTTTCACCAATTGTATTTCATATATTACATGGAAGCATGCACATTACACAATGTTAACACTTTCACAAGCAAGCACAAGTAATTACATTAATGCATGCATTTTTTAGTATTGTTTGCTACTGAGATTTCCCTAAAAATCTCATCCCTTTTCATGTAATACCAATCCCACAAGTTTATGAATAATGAAAGAGGATGATGAAGCATGAAGAAAAGCTAGGGATTGGATATTATATGTATTATGTGAGAAATTGTTAAGTGTAATGTTGATGTATGACCAATGTAAGTAGTGGTGGTCATGATGTAATGACAAATAGCAAATGATAGAATAAATGTATGGAATTTTATAGACATTTAGTTGACATGACAAGCTTCATTTTGACACTAAGAATTCCTTAATTCAATATCTGTACAAAGAGAAATAAATTTCCAAAATAATGGACCAGAATTTGTTTCCAGAGTTTTTGACCAAACAGTAAACTTTAACGAATAAACTGTATTAATTGACTAATCATTTGGTCCAAAAATTATTTTTCCTTAAATTTCAAGATATTATCTTCATATAGCTTTTTTAACCACTTCATTTTGATTTTTTTAGAATTAATTATGATTTTTTGAAGTTTATTACGTAATCTGGAATACCATATGAACAGTAACCCAAGAAAGAGTAAAATTCAAGATTTGACTAATGGACTTCTAAGGTCTTGTAAGTGGTTCCAAATGCTGCTGAATGGTCACTAAGATGTATAAAAGTAAGGATGTTATAAGATGAACCATGATAATTTATTTTGAAGTTTGTTGTGTAATCTAGAATACCATATGAACAGTAACCCGAGAAAGAGTAAAATTCAAGATTTGACTAATGGACTTCCAAGGTCTTGTAAGTGGTTCCAAATGATACTTAATGGCCCTTAAGATGTATAAAAGTAAGGATGTTACAAGATGAACTATGAGAATTTATTTTGGAAAGATAGAAGTACAAAACCTTAAATAGAGAAAGAAAGGAAGTTAGTGAGAACCTAGTCTAGGATTTGGTTTCAAGTTGAGTTGTAACTTGATATGGCTTTGTAATTGCTAGGTTTTGACATTTGTGGAGGAAGGAAACTACTTCAACAAGACCTTGACAAGGATAGCTAAGAGGTAGCAAGAATACCTAAATATAGTTTCATGTTTGTTTAATTGCTTGTTTGCTTGTTGATTATGGTGTTTGGTTGAGCATGAGAATGTTCATCATGTTGATGATGAAGTATGAATGATTGTAACTTCTTGCAAGTTATGTCATGACAATATGCATGTTAGAATTAAGCATTCAATTATTCATGCATGATATTATAGTTTGTATGCCTCGCTATTAGGATTTCCATGAAATCTCATTCCTTCCACATGCATAACTATGTTTTAGGTGCTGGATCCTCTCAAGGGAAAAGATTAAATGTTGATGATTAAGCTTGTATAATAAGCTATATGAGTTACTTGACTTTATGGATGCATATACTAGAATGTATATTGTATGTTCATGTGTTGGTGTTCTGAGGCAATGACCTTGTGACGCTATTTTCAGTACCTTAACTAATGAGTTTGAACTTGAAACTTGGTATGCTTATAGGTAAGATACAGAGCTTTAAATGAACACTAGGAACTCCTCAATTGGTTAAGTATTCAAATTGTTATGATTTTCCAAATTTGAAACTAAAATCAGGAATTGAGATAAAGTGGGTGGTTAGAGGTAATGACGTTCATGCGTTGATTTTATATAGCAAATGAACAAGTTTTTCTATAAAATTTTGTGAACTTAAATAGGACGCCTAGAGATTTAATTCTATAGGTAACACAGTTCATTTGTACAAGTAATGAAAGAGAAATGAATTTTTGAATTTAAGGCAAAGAAACTAGAACTTCCAAATTTTACCAAATGAACAGTGTTTTTCAACGAATAAACCGATTTCATTGAGACAATGGAACCTCAACTTTATATTTTTCCCTCATATTTCAATAAAATAGCTTTTATTATAAATTGGAACTAACTCATTTTGATTTTTCTACATTTAATTATGAATTTTCAATGAATGGTACATGTTCTGGAATTACCAAATGAACAGTAAAAGTGAACAATACCTGAGAGCAATTCTTTTGAAAATGAAGGTTTCGAAAGCAAAAGGTTATGTAATTGGTTCCAATGACTTATAAATGAGTATAATTGAGGTTAAAAATAAGGATGTGACATCTTCCCAGGATGATGGTAGACTCATGATGTGATGCTTCACTGCATATGTCTAAGATATAAAAATCTACAGGAAATATTAGTCCTTTAACATATACAAGAACATCTTCTAAAATACCATTTAGGTGCCTCAAAGTCCTATCAGCTAACTATAACACTACAATTGTGGGTCTAACACAATTAAAGCTTAGTGAAGAATAAATAGAAGTTGGCATAACATTGATAGCAACTCCTTTATCAAACAAGGCCCTATTAATAGTTATTTTTCCAATAGTGTAAGGAATTGTAAAAGCACTAGGATCTTAGAATTTAATAGGCAACTGAGGCTTAAAAATTGTATAAACATTAAAAGGATTTGAATAAGTTCATTTGGTTTAAATCTCCTCTTGTTAGTACAAAGGTCTTTTCAAAATTTGGCACACTTAGGATTACATTTTATCAAATCAAGCAAATGAATATTTATTTCCAATTTTGAAATAAGTTCATCATTTCTTTTTCTTTTTCTTGTTCCTTTTTACAATATTTTTATTCATTAGATAGAAGTGAAGGAAAGGAATTTCTTTTATACTTACCTTCTTACCTTTGGATAAGGATGAGGAGTTATTTGCCTTGAAGCTTTTCTTTCAAGCTTTCAGATTCAGCCACAGGTACTTTGGGGACGTCTTCAGTAATATCCTTCACACCTTTAATGGTGAGCTCAAGAATGCCTTCGGTAGCATCCTTAGTGACTCCTTTAGTAGTGTATGCCTCTTCATTATCTTCTAAGAATCCCACATTTTTACCACCTTTGAGTTGAGGCATTAAAGGACTTAGGATTGATAATAGTGTTAGAGTGGATGATTTCTCCATTTTTAGCCTACTGTTCATTCATTGAGTTATCAATTGAGTAACATAGGATGAAAGATTTTCATACTTACTCTACAGGGCGGCTTGACTTGCATAAATGCTACCAATTCAATTGCCTATGTCAATAAATTTGGCATCACACCTTGAAAAACCATCCTCTATAGTTCTCTAATTAGAGTCTAGGTGTTTTAGAATTAGGTCCAACTTGTTATCTTCCTTTGACTCTTGTGGAATGATCTGATGATTTTTCCATATCCTAGATGAAGAACCTTGATAGGTTTTAATGTTGTCTCCACTTTCATATCTAAGGTTTGGATGACCTCACCATCTCGAGTTATATGTGTTAGAGAAGGGGTCTCTCCTTTGGAATTGCCTTATTCTTCCCTGATACATAGCTGAAACATCTTTTACATGTGGGCAATTAGTAGTAACATGCATTGTAGATTTACAAATATCAAAACTAGGAGCTACCAGTACTCGTCATGAGTTACCATATATGTTTACATTGTTCATTTGCTTGGTCAATCTTTCCATATCACTAGCAAGTTTAACAAGTAATGGATCTAGTGCAGAACTCATCTCATGCACTACTCAAATGTTAGACAGACCATATTGTTCTTCGTTTACTATAATTTTTCTGATTAGCTCCCATGGATCTTCAACGAACATATCATCTATGGAACCATTTGTAGCATCATTTAGAATTTTTGCATCTTGGGGTAGGAGTCCTCTACTGAAGTACAGGATCAGGAATTCATTTGGAATTTGATGATTCAGACATTTGTTCACCATGTCTTGGAAGTAATTACAGTAGTCATAAAATGATTCCCTCTCATCCTACTTAGCCTAATAAATTTCTTTTTGCATAGCAGATATTCTGGATAAAGGGCAATATTTATTCAAGAATGCCCTCTTCAAATTCTCCTATGATTGGTAGGCATTAGGTTAGTACCAAGGTAGTGACATGTACCAGGTCATAGATTTTCCTTCTAAAATGAGGCAGAAGACCTTCCATTGGACACTATGTTGGCTCTGACTAGTTGCATGCTTTTACATGCCATAAAGAGGCTCTTTAAGTGAGCATAGGGGTCTTCACCTACAGTATCATAAAACTTGGGCATATTGTGAAGTAATTGTCCCTTAATTTCAAAGTCAGTAGAAAAATCAAAAAGAGTATTATTAAAAAGAATAAATGTATCATTAGAAGTAGTCACTTCCTTAATAGTGTGTCTTTGAGGGGCCTTTCATTTTCTGTGGCATGATTCCCATGCCTTTCTTCATTATTGGGCCCACCTCTTCATCTATTGTGTGGGCTATTGTTGGCATTGTCCACATTTATAATATTGTTATAAACTTTTGTGTAATTCTTCACTACACTTTCTCTTATAGGGATTGTAGATGAACTAGCTTAAGCACTAGTTCTATTGAGTGTATACTCAATATTCTCAAGAATATTCTTTCTAGTTTTTAGTAATTGTTCACGATCAGAGTAAGCAAACAGTAGTATAGAATTCTTGCTCCTAATACTAATAATACTAATAAAAGCAGATAAAAGCAGATACTGATGAACAAGAAAGACATCAATTGCAGATAAAAGTAGAATAATACTAATAAAAAACTACAATAATTAATCAAGAATCAAGGGAATTAACTCCCTTGCAACGGCTCCAAAATTTGTCGCTTGTCATTAGCACTCAGATTAATTATTAGTTTCAACCTTATGTGTATAGAAGCTAACCCTAAATCGATCTCAAGGCAGAGTCAATAGGTAGCTTAACTCTTGATTGAATTACAGTGATTAAAGAGGAAATAAGAGTAGAGGAGAAAGTTTAGTTCGACTATAGGGATGATCTCAAAAAGTAAAAGTATAGAGTGATTAGAAAGGATTGCCCGTATGATGAGGCTTCCCAAATATGGACGGTTTTGTTTATCATTGCTCACAAATAATATATTAGAGTTATAAAAGAAAATAACTAAGTGAAAAGGCAGAACTCAAGGAAACTTCCCAAGTCTAATTATTTATTTCATAACAACACAGAGAACCCTAGAATGAATTTAATTCATAAATAATTATTCAAGTACTACTTAGCTTGCAATCCTAAAACTAGTTATGATATATCCTCATAAAATTAAAAATCTTTCAACAAAACTTCCCTTTAGAGTTTCTAATGAAATCCATTTAAAAATATGTTCAACCACACAATTTAAAAAGAACTTTAAGAACAAGTGATAAGAATATATGTCATATCCCAATTTTTAGGCCTAGAAGTCCAGTATATAGCCTGAAAAAGGGATGCTACTAGACCCTGTTGAGCAGAGGTCTCAGTAAATAGATAAAATTATGCTGATCAGTTTGATGCAACACAGAGTTTTGATATGAGGTCCCAAAAGATTTATATTAATTTTTAAAGAAAGGAAAATTAATACAGTATTCTCTGGACCTCATAATTAGATAAAATATGGCAGTAAAATCCTATAATTAATATAAGAATTTTTAAAACTGACAGAGCCCAAAAAGGAGTTCTGTAAAATTTACTACAGAATTTACAGTGGATTAAAAGACCCGATAAATAGGCTTCGAGGGAATTTCTCGGGAATTGAGCCTATGAAGATAGGGGAACATACAGAGGGTCCAGAATGGCACCTTATAGGCCTAATGATATTTTCAGATAAGTATGTGAGCCAGGGCTAATAAAGACCGGGAAAAGTGAAGAATTACGAAAATGCCACTAAAGGTATGCCACTGTGTTGTATCATTGAGTCAGAGTCAGAGTCAGATGAAGGGTGTTATGATCATTTGAATAAGGTTAGATAGTCAAGAAAGGGTATCTGGATAGTTGACCAGGGTCAAGAGGTACTCTGGTAAGGTATGGAAAAATAATAGTGCTCCTATAAGTACTAAAGAGGAACTAAGGGCATTTTGGTAATTTACTAAGGATATTTATTGGGAATCGAGCCACCAAAGTGCTTGGGCTTGGTTAGAAACCCAAGATGACAAACCAAGGCCCAAAAACGTAGCCCAAGAGTAATATGGGCCTAAGAGGCATTAAAATATTATTTTAGTACTTTTTCAATAAAGTAAAGTGACTCGGTCCAAGATAGAACTAGGTAAAGTGATCTGGAATCATGAGAGGATATAAATGGGGCCCACAAGGAATCACATGGCATGATTACAGTAAAAGAAGAAAAGCAAAGAACACATGGCATGATTACAAGAAAATGAGAAAAAGCAAGAGGACACGTGGCACAATCTTGGTCGTCCATTCAGGGAAAAGACTCTGAAATTCTCTGGAAAGGCTGAGTCAGCTGGTAAGGTGTCCCAAGGGCCCCACCATTGCACCACATACCCCCTGAGGTGTCCTGGATTATGTCATTAATGGTGAGTCATCAAGGAGGGTGATGTTATCGTGATGATGCAGGCAAAGCTTCTTGAGGAAGCAAACAATCTGAGCCATTCATTGCGAATCAATCTGGACCATTCATTCCACCTCCTATCACCTATAAATAGGCCACTCCCCTCCCATTTCAAGGCACACCATGGCCTAGCAAGGAAAAGGAAGAGAAAGAAGAGAGAAAGAGAGGAAGAGAGGAAGAGAAAGAATGAAGGATGGAGTTCTGGTGGAGCCAGGAGCAGTCTAAGGAGCCGAGAGACTGGGCAAAGCTTAGGAATGAGGTAAGTAAGTTATCTAGTCCCTGATCTAATAAAGTAGAGGATTTCTCTTAGTAGTTAGAATAGAGAAATATCTCTATTAATAAAGGTAGCTAAAGGTAGAAAGGAAGCTAGGGGAATGTCAGATTAAGGATATTACCCTAGTTAAGCATGAGTTAAGTAAAGTTGTACTAGATAATAATAAAGATATTATTATGCTGCGTATAGGCTCTAACATATGAAAAGAAGAGACCTTAGAGACAAAGCTAAGAGCTAGAAGAAAAGGCTACATGCTAGGTAGTAAATTTATCCTAAACTTATATGCATTGAATGTTATGCTTGAGGTGATATGGCTTTGTTGAATTGTGTTGAATATGTGCTTATGTATGAAGCTCTGTTCCTATGATTACTTTGGTCAATCATGTTTCATATGTAACATGGAAGCATGAACATTACACAATGTTAACACTTTCACAAGCAAGCACAAGTATTCACATTAATGCATGTATTGTTTAGTACCGTTTGCTACTGAGATTTCCCTAGAAATCTCACCCCTTCCATATCAATCCAATTACAGCAGGTCTTCTCAAGATGGAGGAGATAATGATTCATGAAGAGATGTTAATTGCTTAGCATGATTGATATGTGATTCATGTATGTATAATTGGTGGAAATTGTCACTGTGAACAGTAACTTGTGGTGAGGTAGTGACATTTGAGCTGTAATTATAAATAGTAAATGATTGAATAAATGTATGATATTTTTTCAGTAAATAGTAGACATGCCAAGCTTCGATTTGATATATAGAACATCTTATTTGGATGTCTACATATAAAGATATGATTTATCAAAATTAGGACCAGAATGCTGGAATCAGGGACAAGACACTAGAGGAACAGTGATTTCTGAAAGTTGACCAAAGTTGAGCTGGTCAAGGCGTGGTCAATGAGTCATTTTTTCCTTAAAGAGCATTATGTTAACTTCGTGTATCAATTTGAATTACTCCATTTCTATTTTTATAGAATTAGTTATGGTTTTTCGAAGTCAAGTCACTCCTCTGAAATTTGCACAGTGAATAGTACTCCTAAGAGTAAAATTTCAAATTGAGTAATTTGACTTCAATAGCCTTGGAAGTAGTTCCAGATGCTACCATTTGGTCCCTAAGATGTAAGAAAATAAAGATGTTACAATATATATATATATATAAGAGGAATATATAAATGAAGAACAAAAATATAATTGATAAAAGGATCACAATAGTTTGATCATAGTATATATATCCGCGGGTGGAGGTTAAATTGATCAGGATCTGATTTTACTTGGATAATCAAATAATTATATATAGGGTAAAAGGGAATATTGGGTTTTTTATTGACTAATTTAAATATTGAGTTTGAATTAGTGGGATATTCAAGGAGGTAGTTTATGTATATTTCTCTAACTAAATTACTTTAATTAGATATTTAATAATCCTCCTCAATCGATTCATTTAGCTGTCCCTAATTTTTCCACTTCTTAGGCGCCTTTTTGTTCTTCCAAAGTGGCCAATGTGCCACGTGATGCCATGCAACAGTCTTAAGGATTGTTGTCACTTTGAAGCCTTACAATATCTCTTGGATTATTTTCTTCTCCCAAATCCAATCCTAGGATAATATAATATTTTAATACATGAATCTATTATCTATGACACCATATATTAAACTAAATCCCCATACCAATTGCAAGATATGAATCAAGATGAATTTATATATCTTGTGTGGCAATTTGAAATATTTGGGAAAAGATATTTCAAATCTTGAATCCAAGATGTTGGAAGAACGTATTTAAAATATTTAAAGTGAATATTAATTTGAATTTTGAAAGATGTATTTTTGACTAATTCAAATATTAATATCACACTAATATATTAAAAGGGGATAAAATAATTTTCTCTAATTAGATAATAGTAATTTTCCTTTAAATAAATTAATATGTGATTCATCATATTATCCTTCTTTAACCTTATATGGCTCCTCTTTAGGCCAGTGGTGTAGTCATAATTAATTATTTTTCTCTTTTTCTTGAAAATCATAAAAGATAAAAATATATCGGTGCATATCAATGTAATTTAGAAAATAATAAAATTAGTAAAAATACAAGAAAATGACATTTTTAGTTATTTAATTCATATAATCAATTAAAATAAAAATAAGAAACATGATAAATTTGGATAAAAAATAATATAATAAAACAGATATTTATCATTCATATTAACTTAAATGGTAGAACTTAGTAGCACTTGTCCCGTCTAATTTTCTCGGGTTTTGAATTACGCAAAGGAATTCGAGCAGATGAAACATGTAACAGAGCAAGAATTCATTGCTTCACTGAGAAGGTTTTTATTCCTGTTATGTCCTTAGTGTGCTTATTAAGTTGCTATTCATGTTATATTATATAGATAGAGGTCATATATGTGTATACTTAATGTGTACTTAATAGTCACTGATTTCAGTTGATAAGAAAGCAGAAGAATTGGCGTTCAGTTGAAGCGAAATTGGTTGGTGCTTTACTATTATTAATTTTATTTTTACATTCATGCCTAGATCTTTCATTTTCTTAGTTGTGCCCTTGTGATCATCAGGATGGGGATTGGAAACTAAAGGGGGATTCAAAGGAGAGCAATAAGCTAAGATATAACAATATTAGTAGCAATGTGTATGGCATTGGGCAAAATTCATCCAGTTTGACTATGCCTCATAATATCATATATGATATACCTCATTTTATTGCTGACATCCTATATTTTGTTTAGTTTTGATTTTTTTCAATTGATCAAGTATCACTAGAAAAATGTCTTACTCACCATCGTTTTAATGGCAGCCACATGAGTTTGCTATCATGCTAGGTATGAGGTGAAGCTTTTCTTTATCATGCTAGGTATGAGGTGAAGCTTTTCTTTTGCTACCTTGCTTTTCCTAACTTTTGGGAATTTTCTTCCAATGACAGTTGATGATGAGTTTCTTCGGAAATCTGTGTTAAACAATGGAACATGGAAGGTAGTAAGCCATGAGAAAAGAGGTAGAATTTTGCAGCCTATGATGTTATGTTCTCAAATCTTTCTTATTTTCTTTTCTATTTGATAGGAAATAAATTGATAAAATTATATACTTTATCCTTTATATATAATCTATTTTATCCTCTAACTAATTCTTTCCTTAATATTTGTAGGCATCTACTATATATTATATAGATATCTCATTAACTGCTTTCATCACATACAAGTTTCTATAATATCCTTGCAATTGTAAATTGTCAAAAATCGCTTCTATTATTTAGAGCTTGGAAAACAATTTAGTTCCTATTAGTTTCATAGTTATTTTCCAAACGATGCACGTTTCGTTTAAATTTAGCAAGATTTGTTTGCTCTTATTAATACTCTTTTGATGTTAAAGCACATCAAGTAGCAGGCCTAATTTAGCAAGATGTGGGATGTATGGACCAAGCTAAGGAAGATGATTAGCCAATACTAATATTTTCATATGTATTCTTCATGATTAATACTAACAACAAATGCGACAATTGCACATCGCCTCATTATACATGATTTAAATCCTTATTTCATCCCTTTAGATATCTCTTGCGTGCATCGAAGTTTAAAATACACGTGCGTATCCACCCGTGTGACGTAGGTTTTGATCTAGTCATCAATATATAAATATATCTATCTGAAGTCCGTAGCAACAAGTTTATTGGTCCACTTAATCATCCTAATCACCCATTAAGCCGCAAAATGATTGGTTCACTTAATCCCTTTAATTACCCATGTTGAAATCCAAAAGCTCCTTTGGAAATCCAAAATCCCCTTTGGAAACTGAGGAGACATAAATCAGTTTGTGGAAATCTAAAAGTCCCCTTAAAAAATGAGGACACGGTGAATTATTTTGAGTAATCTCATTTGATTCTCCTTCTTATCACTCAACTCTCAGACAACGTTTTTGTCCTTTTCTTCTTCTTATGAGTTTTGACTTTTGGTTGGTTTGGGTCTATGTGATGGAAAAAATATAGAAGGTTAGGAGCAAGGAGATTAGTTGAATACTTAAATTTCAATGTACATATCTTGTAATCATGTCGTAAATATTGATCTATATTGGCCTTTGGGCTGGCGCATCCTCGTTTCCGTACGGTTTTCTCTCCTCCCATTCTCCATTTCGTTATCCCTTCTTTGTTTCCCTTCTTGGTTTCTCAGTTTTGTTTTCTTTTGGTTAATTATTTTTGAGATATGTATTGTTGTTGTATCATCTTTCTTTCAGTTTTGTTTTCTTTATATCATTTTCCTTGGTTTTTTACACAGGCGTGGTTTCGTCGGTTTCATGCTTTCCTGCCACGGTTTTGTTCTCCTTTTTCAGCTTCTCTACTTTTTATTGTTATTGATTTTTTTTTTTGCATTTTAGGGTTTCATTTTCTGTGACGTCCTTTTTTTGCGTTGCAGGCATGGTTTTTTCAATTGAGGTGTGTTTACTGCTTAGTTATTTAGTTTTGTTGCGTTGTCTCCTGTTTTTTGTTCCTCACGTTCTCCTTTTTGTGATGTTCTTTTTGCAATCGTGATGTTTTTTTTGCCTTGTCTCCTGTTTCCAACTGTTCTTTTTGGTGCTTTCGTAGTAAGTCGGTTCTTCTCTTAAAATTTTGAACAGTGGTTCATTTGCTCTTGTCGTGCTGAGAGGGAAATTTTGCTCCTTTTTTTGCCTTCTTTTGTTCCTTCGCTATTGGCCTTCTTATTTTTTGCTGCAGTTGGAGGTATTTTGGTGATACTTTCTCTTCCATAAGAAATGGAAACAATATTTATAACTAAGAAACTTTTTTGTTGGCATCTTAATTTAAGTGTCATTTCTCCCAAAAATTACATGTTTTTGGGGTCACTTATTTTTCTCATGGTGAGGTGGAGTAAGTCGGTTATTCTCTTAAAATTTTGAACAGTGGTTCATTTGCTCTTGTCGTGCGGAGAGGGAAATTTTGCTCCTTTTTTTGCCTTCTTTTGTTCCTTCGCTATTGGCCTTATTTTTTGCTGCAGTTGGAGGTATTTTGGTGATTCTTTCTCTTCCATCAGAAATGGAAACAATATTTATAACTCAGAAACTTTTTTTTTTGGTATCTTAATTTAAGTGTCATTTCTCCAAAAAATTACCTGTTTTTGGGGTCACTTATTTTTCTCATGGTGAGGTGGTTGTTAAATTTTTTCTCTGGATCATATAAAAATTACCATTAAACTATTTTCTCAGCATTGTGGGTATTTAAATGGTGTAATATCTTTTACAGAAAACGTTCAGGTTACTTTTAAATAATATTTTGTTGTTTACAAAGATACTTATTTTCATTAAACGTAATTAACTTTTCCTAAATATTCTAACCGTTTCTGGAGAATAATATTTACTTTGTATAGAGATTAATGTGGGAATCATTGTATTTAACAAGTTACTTAATTAATATTAATTAAAAATAAATTTAAATATAAATAAAATTTTGGGATTTATTTTATAAGGAGATCGACTTGTCCATCCGTGTATTTTGAATAGATAATTTAACCGTTTGAATAATAAGAATAATTTTGTTATTTACAACGAAAATTATTTGGTATTTAATCAATGCAAATCAATTAATTTTTTCTACTGAAAATTTGCAATACATCAAATTAATGAACAACTCATAGTTAATTACTCATAAAGGATCATTAAAATTTGATTGGGGAGCAACTGACATAGGAATGCCGAAATACATGACTAGATAGAATTCCATTTATTATTATCAAAAATAATTGTCATTCATTTGGGGATGCTTAACAAGGGAATAACGGCAATTAGGATGGATTAATTGCGTAGTTAATATCATCACTCATAATTCATAATTTATTGAGCATTATTGATATGGAATTATGGTTTATTGAGTATAAGGGAATTCAACAATGTAAATTTAAATTGCACGAATAGTATATATACTGAATAAATTTAACTAATAATTAAGAGATTCTGTTAAGATATCATTAGTCATAAAAGAAGATACTAAAATTGTTTACCAACTTTTGTATATTAATGTATTCTTAAAAAAATTATTGAGATTCATTTTATTTTTAATTATTGGTTATTGTTTAATTCACTAAATTTAAGTGTATCCATTAAACGGAGAGTTATTGCAATGTATGATGAAATTAAAAAAAAAAAAAGAAATTGAGACTTTTGTTTCTATATTTAATTATTAATTATTGTTTTAAGAATTAAATTTAAGTGTGTCCATAAATTGAGGAGTCACGCTTTATGAGGGGATTTCAAGGAAATTATTAAGTTTCTTTTTATTATTTATTATTAATTATTTATTATTGTTTTATTAATTAATTAATTAAATTTAAGTGTGTCAAAAATGAGGAGTTATCGCGATTTATGAGGGATTTACAAAAAATTGAGATTAATCATATAGTGATGTATGGGGGATTCTAAAAAGCTTATTGAAATTCTTTTTTTAATTATTGAATTTATGTACTGGATATATGACACATATGACAAAGTGGAATATTTATAAAATTTTAATTTAAAAAATATTTTGGATAACACTCATAATGTTTTGTTTTTACAAAAAAATAAGTATAATAGTCAAGTCCATGTAGTTTGATTTTTGTAACATTTTTTTTAAAAAAAGTAATATGTTAATCCTTGAAATATTACGCACTTGGAAAAATAAAAACTCATCCAAATCAAATTAATAGATTTATTTTTTAAAAAAATTAAAATAAAATATGAATTTTTATGAGTCATCGGCTAATTATGATTAAATGTGTTAAGTTATTATATTGTGATTAGATAGAGTTTAGATGATGTAGTACTCTTAGAGTATATAAGTAGTTTTAGGATTCAAAATGTAAGTGTTCATATCCTTAGGAGTTTATATATGAAAACATTATAATTTTTTCCAGATGAAATATTCTTGGGATGAAAGGGGAAAGAATTTTTCGTGAAATTGGGATTTGAGGTTTATGGAAGTAAATGCAAAAATTTAATTTAATTTTAAGATTTTTTATAGTATAATCATATATTTATAAAGTGATTTAATTGGTCCATGTAATCTTCTTAATGAACGCTTAATGACTGGCTTATTTTGCTTGGATCTATGTTCTCGTCGGTTATGTGTGCCACGTAATGTGGCATCCTCTTCACCTCCCCTCTAGTGTTGGTTCTTGTGATATGGTTTATATTTTATCATTTGGGTTTTTGTGCTGCTGATTGGGTATGAGGGTTTCTGTGCTTTGGTTTCTTTGTTTTCCAGCGACGAGGTGTGCTTGCAAGCAGTTTCGGGATTTGGTTGATGATCCCTTGGTTATTAGGCATGCCCATCTCCGCCAAATAGCTCCTCTACGTGAAGAGTGCTAATGTGCTATCCTTCAGTGATGCGTCTTGTGGAGCTCGGTTTCAAGCATGGGAACATGAGTACGGATTTCCGTGTAGGCATGAATTTTTTCTGCAATGGGAAAGACACTTTTAGTGGTTATTCAGTTATGTTGGAGAAACTTGCGCGCAGGGCCCAGGCATAGGATTTATGTTTAATTTAGTGGTTTAATGTGGTTCTTCTTATTGTTACACTTATCAAAGAATTTTATTTTCAAATTTTGTATTTATCATACTGCATTTATCAAGATATTTTATTTTTAAATTTCATATTTATTATACCCAATCCTAATTAATTACCAAAAATACGTCTAATTGAATACGATTGTGCCCAAAATTAGATAAGATAACAATAGAGAAAGATAATTCAAAACTTCAAACAGTGCCTAAAATTGGAAAAGATAACAATAGAGAACTAACTTTGAATAAGAAATTGGAAGGTAGAATTATTATGTCTCTTTTAGTGCTATATGGTATATTTTACAATATTATACAAGTCTTTTATATTTATTTTGATAGTCAAATATAAAAATATAATTTCTAATAGAGATATATTTAAGATTTAAAGAAATAAAATAATGTAAGGATGTAATGTGAATATTATTTATATTTGGTTAACTATTTTTAATGCATTAATATTTTTATTTGGTTGCTTTGAAATTTTTTCCCGTTATTTATGTTTTAAATTTATTGATAGTGTTTTGTTTTTATAATAATATGTTGATAGTGTCATTGTCAACAGTTTGATGGGTGTTGTGATCAATAGTGCTGTAGTGATTAAGAAGATGATGGTGGAGAGGATGACTATGGTTGATTATGGATTGCCTTCTAGCTTTTTATTTTTGTGTTTGGATCATCAAAACACATAAGATCATAGCACTTCATTCATATTTGGAAAGTATAGAGCATCTTACTTTCGCATAGAAATAAAAAGTTAATTTTCTATTGTGATACCTAAAAACACATTTATTATTAATTTCATAAATAGATAAATTGCTTTGAGTACAACAATTGAAAAATATGGCAACAATGTTATTTTAAATAACTACTCTATACATAGCACGGGTATAACATCGAGTTTATCCAAATAAGTCGGAGAAAGGGTCGTTGTGGTTGGTTCGATTTCCCCGTTGCTCCAGAGACTGAGACGAAACGACCGCGTAGGAAACATTCATTCCAGAGCGCAAAACGCAACCGAAACTTCTGTTCCAAATTTCACGTCCCCACACTCAATAACGACTTTTCTCGGACCACTCTTTCGATTCTCCTCATTTCCTCAGCAATTCCACCGGATTCTTCTCTTTCTCCGTCCCTCCGTCTTCACAATTAGCTGCTGAAACCATGTCGCTGTCGGATTCCGAGACAACTCCTGGCGGATCATCAGAATATAAACCCTTCCGCCATATCAGCCGTGACCGTAAGTTCCATTTTCTTTCACTCTGTTGGAGATTTTGTTTCCTTTGACTTATCCGTTTATTTCTCAGGAAATATTGGTTGAGAGACGGATTTGAATAAGGAAAATATTGATACAGAGTTGTTTTTTTCCCGAGGGTTTGATTGTATTTAATATGTTGGTTAGATAATTGAGCTACGACCCTGAGCTTGGTGTGGACGTATTCCTTTGAATTTTTGAGTTTGCTAGGTCTATTTAGAAAGTGATTTTTTTCCTAGTTTTTTCGTGTATTCCTTTAACCTGGGATATATTTAACCTTCTGGATTCTGGAGCACGAACTGCTCAGGCGATTGATAGTTGGCTTTAGGAGACACTTTGTTTACAGAAAATGTACCAACAAAAATAATGTCTTTCAAAGCTTTGACTCTCTAAATCATTTCAATTTTTTAGCATCTATCATTTTCCCTCCTTGTTTTACGTTTAAGTATTTAACTTCTACAACTCAAAATGCGTGAGACATAAAATCAGTTACTTTCTTTCTTACATATATTTCATAATATTTTTCATGTTTGGCTGCATGTAGGTTTATTGTATGAAATGCTTGGAGCAGCAAAGTCAGGAGAATCTAAATCATGGAAGGTAAGTAATTGAAGCGGTCACAATGTATGATGTTGTTCTGGAGTTCGTTAATTTTCCGTTTACTTGAATACCATATTTTCTTTCTAAAGAAAGCTGCTTTAGTTGATTTCATATGTTGTTTGTTTTAATATTCCATTTCTAGTGATGATTGATGAACTTCTGTAGGATGTTACCAATTCAGCCAACTATATTTGCTTTATTTTTTCCCGTTAGACATGTGGTTTAAATAATGCAGTTTAGTTGTTTCTTCTGTTCCTAGGATTGTTTTAAATGCTATAATGAAGGGCATAGTGAAGGGGGATTTTACAGATAATAAAAAAGTTGGAGCCATCTCCTTTCTATTCGTTGATAAAATGTCATATGTGATAGATTTGCTGTATCTTGACTTGCAAACTAATCCTTTAGTTATATTCTAAAGTGAAAACTGTGAAATTATTAATTAAAGCAAGACATGTTTTCTACAATCTAAATAAAACTCGATTGAATTTTTACTAAATCTCATAATCCCATAGACTCAAGAATACAAATAATCTAAGCATATCTAAAAACGTAATCTAAATAATGACTAATCTATCATAAAGATTCAACAACAACAACGAGCCTTTTCTCAGTAGTTAGAATGGGCTATGAAAATCACATTACACTAGGAGCAACCAACTCTTTGGACATTCCACCAAAATGTCCTGTTTAGTAACTATCTTGAGTGTTCTTCTTAATATTTCTCTACTTCTCTTCTTGGCACTTGAGACCATTTGTTCAACCCTCAACATTGGCTCCTCCGTCAACCTTCTCTATACATGTTTAAACCACCTTAAATGATTTTCTACTATCTTCTCTATAGATGCCACCCTAACTCTTCCTCATATATGGTTATTACAGATCTTGTATGACACATCATTCATCTCAATATCCTTATTTCTACTACCCCAATTTTTTGTTTTATTGTCCCTTTAGTGCCCAACAATCACTACCATATAACATTAGCAGCCTTATAGTAGTTTGATAAAATTTCCTTTAAGCTTATTAGGTTCTTTTCAATAACAAATAACTCCAGATGCCTTTCTTCATCTTAACCACCCAGCTTATATTCTATACACAAGATTTCCATCAATTTCACCATCATTTTGTATGATCGATCCTAGATACCTTAAGTTTGCCACTTATGGAAAGATTTGATTTTTAATTTTCACCTCCAAATCAGTTCTAACTTTCTTCTTACTGAACTTTTAATGCATATATTCCGTTTTAATTATGCTCAGGCTAAAACCCTTCTATTCCAAAGTCCTCCATAACTCAAGTTTAAATTAAATATGTTCTCTTGACTTTGCAACAAGGACTATATCATTTACAAAAAGCATCCATTTGGGGATGTCCTCTTCAACGGTCTTAGTTAGAACATCTAAAACCAAGTCAAATAAGTAAGAGATTAAGGATGAACTCTAATGTAGACAAATAGGGAAGTCCTTTGTTTCACCAAATGTTCTTATGCTAGTTTTTGCCCCGTTATGCATACCTTGCATTGCTGTGATATATATGCCTCATGGTAGAGATGCATTAGCAATGTTTCTTAAAAGTACAATTTCCAGATTTTAGCAAAAAGGGAACAACTTTTAGATTGTGATTCTCAGTTTTTTTTTGAATTACTTTTGAATTTCAATCAATAGTCTACAAGAAAAGAGAGGGTTCAATGGAGATTTTAGTTAGACAAGTTCTCTTAAATATGTTTTTGCAACTTTCAGTTGCTTTTTAGTTTGATACAATTTATGATGTTCTATGCCTGAAATTTTTAGGCTCTATTATAAGATTTTGAAAGTATGCATCAGTAAAACTTTTTAGGCACATGACAGATTTAACTACTTAAGTTTCTATATGCATCCGTCATGAATAATTCAATCTCAATTTGGCTGCTTTTTACTATTCCATAGAGTTGACTATTATTAAATTGATGTTGATAGTCATCCATGTTGCAACTATTTTTCCCAGGTGCTCATAATGGATAAAGTCACAGTGAAAGTTATGTCACATTCATGTAAAATGGCAGATATCACTGACCAAGAAGTTTCGTGTGAGCATTTTGTGTTTATTATTATTATTATTATTATTATTATTTTCTTTCTTCTATTGGAACACATTAAGTCTAGCTGATGATACCAAAATTAATTTTAATGAAGTGGATATCTTAGGCTTTCTTAGAAACAATTGACACTTGTAAAATGGTGAATTAACCTTTTTGAAGCTTTTATGGAAGCACTTGCTTCAAAATTTAATATTGCAGCCACACACTCTGTTGTTATTTTTATTATGTTACATTGCTTGACCCCAAAAAACTCTTCTGCATAGACTTTCTTCTTCTTTATGCTACATTGTAAGTTCATTTCTTTGGATATTGTTGAAATATTTATTATAAATTACTTGACTTATTATTGCAGTGGTGGAAGACATTTTCAAGAGAAGGCAGCCACTACCATCTATGGACGTTGTTTATTTCATGCAGCCAATAAGAGAGAAGTAATTTTTTTTTTCTTTTAAACAAATATACACTTTATTCTGAAGTCAGAAATTGCAGTATAAATTATGCAAAACATTGTTAACCAATTTGCTTGATTTATAACCATACTAGTGGAGACCAGCTACTAGAAGGTCGATAAGGCTATTTATGGGTAGTAGATCAAAGAATTTTGAGAGCTATTATTTGTCTAGGTGGATATGTTGGGAAGTGCAAGCTGCCTAAGTTTTCAAGCTGATGAATAAGTTGTTGTATGTGTTGATTATTGTTCCTTGCTTTCCTTTAGCAATAATGGATTATATTTATAACAAGATCCAATATTTAAATGAAGTATAGGTAAGTATTTAGTAAAGTTTTATCGGCCTACAAAAGTGTTATGTTATTTTTATTAGGTATTATGAATTAGGGAAGGTCTTGTGGGCTGAAGAAATAGTTACTTGTAGTACATGCGAAGTAAAAGACATGTGAATTGAAGAAATAGGAAAAAGTGTTTGTTTCTTAAGTATCCTTGACATCGAGGTGGCTTTTTATTGAGTGTATATTTGGATTAGTTTATTTTAAATAATTTTGTGCTATACGAAATAAGTATGTGAGAGGAGTTTTTCTCAGATTACTTAACAAGCACTTTAGGGGTTTACCAAACAAGCACCAAATCTTCTACCCCTCACCAAACTAACACATACATTGCTCAGAAGAAGTCAATATCTATAGTTGAGTGGTGATTAGTGTTATACCATAAGTTAATTAAAGGAAGCTGCTTGGCCCATTGCCTTGGAAGTCATCTTTGAAAGTAGAGTTCTGCATAACCTACTCTAATACTTTATGATGCTTAATAATCTGTATATTACTCTCGTTGGCCATTATTTTGCCTTTGTTCTTTGCATCCTCTTCAATCTCCTTGGCGATTATCAGCTAGAGAGTTTCTCTTATACTAGAGTCTTTATTTGATCAACAATCGTAATAATATGTTTAAATGATGATGGATATAGAACAATTAAGATTTATGTTTGACATAGGAAGAACAGGGGATTGGGTGAAACTAGTTCAATTCTAATGCAAATGTGGAAAAATGATGTTTGTTTGTTTGCGAGAGGAGAGAGAAGTATAGTGAATAATGAATATAGGGCTAAGTATGGGTTATGAGGGAGATAAAATATCATGTATTGACTTAGGGTAGGAAACTAATCTTTCAAAAACTAGCTAGAGTGTGTGTACTACTATTTCATTTTTTTCCTTTTGAATAGAAATTGGATCATTCATTCAAGAAGGGAAATATATGGGTGCCTGTCATCTTGCTACATCAAGGTGGGGGTTGACCATGGGAAAAAAAATGAGTGTCAATGTCATGAGATAATCTAGCTAACAAATCAGCACAATGGTTAGCTTTTACGTTCATAATATTGATAGATATCTACCATTCTCTTACCAAGACTTGTATGGCTTCTTCTAGAATGGCATAGTATGGGTTGATTTCATTGTTACCCTTTATTTATTTTGATTCTCATTTATTTCTTCAGATTCATGTGTGTTTTTCTACTAATACCGTACGCTAGTAGATTTTTTGGTTTTGTTGAATATAATATAGGTGAAAGGTTCCATTGTTTAGTACTAGAGGTATTTGAACTGGGTAATGGTAATTACCAAAATTGAATTGAGAGTAGAAGGAATTTAGGGGGGTGTTTTAGAACTAAGCAGGGAATAGAAAGATTGGGATGTGAAATAGCCATGTCAAAGGACTTGTTAGCAGAGTTATTAATAGGAATGTAGACATGTCACTTCAATTGAAAATTACCCATAGTTTGAGATCGAGGTCGATGATGGATAGTGGGTTTGAAGACAGAGACATGGCAAGGTTCAAGAAATCGGGTTTACCTTTATATGTCTTAGCTATAATTTTTCTACCTAGCGTCATTTATGTGGCACTATTTTTTCTAATTCAACTTGCTATAATTTACATGCCTATTGACCTAATTTGTTTTAGCATGCAGTCTTATCATGTTAATATCTGACATGTCTGGAAGGGAGCCCTTGTACAGGAAGTATGTGGAAAATTTTGGTTTCCCCAAATTTATTGTTATATATCTTTTGTAAGCTCCAATTGTGGGGTCCCTCTTTCATTTTTTTTTCTTTCTTTCATTTTTTCTCGTTGGCAGAGCATATATATTTTTTAGCTCAACAGTTCCAAAGGAATTTATAAGCCACATTAGGGATGATTGTAGTGTCTTACCCCGCATAGGTGCATTGAGAGAGGTTTGCTTATCTTTTCTCCTTTCAATAGAGATATATGCATATGATAGTCTTCAAAACTTTTCTCTGAGGAAAATTTTGCTTTAATTTTACAGATGAATTTGGAATACTTTCCAGTAGATAGCCAGGTATGTGTGATAACAAAATCTGCCCCTTTGTTTCCATAGACAGCAATGCCTATTTGTTGTTACGTTATGTTGAAATTGTCACACAATGATTAAGAGAGTGGTCTTTAACCTTCATAATCTAAAATGGGCAAACTTTTAAATGAAATATATATACGTATATACATATGTAAGTAAAATACCCTGACCTCCCCTCTAATTTTCCTTAATTACTGAAAAAAACACACACATCTATATGTTTGTATGTAACTTATTTATGTAAACTTATTTATTTAATAATTTTATTTAAATGCATAAGTTTGCTAAAAATAATATTTCAAACATGTACATTCAAAGAAGATAATGCATAAAGAATTTAATAAAATGAGGGATAAATTGGTCAACGAATTTATGCTCATTTTACTTTAAATTTACTAATTAGTATATAATATTTTTAAAATATTTATTTAAATTTTATCATAATCATTTTAATTTTAATATCTTTAAATGAGAGGGAGATATATAGAGAGAGTAGACAATTAAATTGTGAGGGCGAATTAAGAATTTTAAATTTTAATTTTGATTAATAAAATTAATTATTTTATAATCTTTCGTGGGATATTTTTAATGATGTCTAAAATTGGACTGAAATATAGTTTCTAAAATAAAAGGGAGATTTATTCAATTTTAATAAAATTGAATTGTGATTAATGTAATTTACTCAACATATAAATTAGATAAGGTTAAGGTAGATTAAAATCTAAACTAACAACCTATGCCATGTATATCTCAACTATACATGGAAAAATACACAACAAATAATATAAATGCATTTTTAATTGCTCAATATTTGTCCTTAAACTATTAATATTAATTTAGTATTATTATAGGAAATACAAAATATATGGTTAGTAGGAAATGAGCTAAACTCCAAAATTCAACGTGGTTCATACATGTATGTTTGTGTTCACTAAAATGCATGTTCGTTTGTGCGTGAGCATGCACTTAAGTGCTTGTGTGTTGGTAATAAAAGACAAACACACTTGTGCATACAAGTTTGTTTTTTCTTGGCCAGCGTTATGAAACAAGTTCAAAAGTGCTACCATTAATAGGCTCCACTAGAAGCCTACCCATGATCCTTAGATTCTTGTGTATACCTATTAAGACAAACTATTATTCTCATAAATAAAGATAAACTATTATTGATCTATTCTTGAGCACAGAGTTGACTATATATTTTGCGTTCAACAAAAATAGGCTTTTCTATTGAGTTCAATATGATGTAGGCATTTATCACTGATCAAGATATGGCAATGGAGGAACTTTTTGGCAATATTGAGAATACTCGAAGATTTAACAACTGCTTGAATGTTATGGCAACTCGAATGGCTACAGTGTTTGCTTCACTAAAGGTATTCTAATTCTAATTGGTTCTTCTTTTATGGATTAACTCATATCTAGTATATAATTAACTACTCAATGCAATACTTGTGAAATTGTAGCAAAGCTAGTTATTAACATATTGATCATATAACAGATACTTGAATGTCAAAAGTTAGTTACGAGAAGTTAAAACATGTCAGTACAACAGGATTTGTCATTACTACGGATTGTATTGTACTTCATTTTTTTATTTATTAGTTAGTCAAGGTGATTATTGAAAATTATCATTATTTCTAGGCTTATAGATACTATACAGTTGTTTCTATTGCTTATGAATGTTTTCCTACAATTTTTATCTAAGCTTTCTTCATATTATTCATATCTCTTTTTACATATAATTATTGTAAAATTTCATCTAAGGACCATTGTAGCAAATTTATTTCAAAAAGACCCCCAAAAAATTCTGAAACTTCACTGCAGTCTAGGGGTTGAATTGAAATTAATTTTGTAATGCTAAAAGACAGAAATACCTCACAAGTGAAAGAAAGAAGAAAAAGGGTTTTAGTAGGAACAATAAAAAAATTAACAAGACAAATAAATGCATTAACAAGAAGAATATAGATATTAACAAGAATAACAATAAAATAACAAGACGAATAGAGTCATTAACTAGACGAATAAGATAATTTACAAGAATAATAAGGAGATTCACAAGACGAATAAAGGCATTAACAAGACAAATAGGGACATTAACAAAAAGATAAGGGCTTTAACGAGAACAATAAGAAAATTAACAAGATAAATGGGTTAACAAGAAAAATAAATATTTTGACAAGTTAAATATGAGATTTAACAAGACAAATAGGGGTCTTGTTAATGTTCTTATTCATCTTGTCAATGTCTCTATTTGTCTTATTAATGCCCTATTCTTCTTTCTTTCATTGGTGGGTATTTTTGTCTATTGGCATCGCAAAATTAATTTCAATTTAGATCATTGGACTACAATGAAATATCAGAGTTTTTTAGAGCTCTTTTGAAACAAATTTGCTAAAGTGGTCCTTACATAATATTTTTCCCTATAATTATAGGAAAATTACTCTTAAGTCCCATGTAAGAGAATTTATTACTCAAAAGTCTCATAAGATCTCTAAGCTATTTATCAAGTCCCAAAGGACCTGTGGATAAGAGATTCCAAATGTAAAAAGACACCCTTAGCCTTATTCTCATTGACAAGTGGGACAGTATTCGTTTGCAACTTAAAGTAAAGCATTTGACAAGTGAAAGGCTATTTGTTGACAACTACGTAAAACACTTGTCAACGAATACCCTTCAACTTGATAAATGCTTCTCTTTAAGTTGTCAACGAATACTCTCCCTCTTATCAATGAGAGTAAGGGCAAGGGTGCGTTTTCATAATTAGAATCTCACCCCATGAGTCCTGTAGGACTTGACAATAATTTGGAGATTTCATGTGACCTCTGAGCAATAAATTCTTACATGGGACCTAAGAGCATTTTTCCCTATATCCCTTATTGTTTTGTGGCCTTCATTCCTAAGACATCTATTTACATAGTTTTGTCCCATATCAACCTGAACACATCAATGTGAGTATATGTATGACTTGTTTGTCCTTGTTCTATAGTATGGCTCTACTTTCATTGAGGTGCCAAAAAGCAACATGAGGCATTGGGGCTTGCTTAGTTCCTTGCTTCAGCACCTTAGGCACTAAAGTGAGCACCTTTTACTGCAGTAGGACTCTTTATGCGAAATCTTTTTGATGAAAGGCATAGTAATTGGAATCTGAACGCCTTAAGTTTATTCAATAATCAATCATGTACATAAATAGGGCACCAAATCCTATATAATCTACTAATTAGATAAAGTGCAAGATAAATAAAATAAAATACACAAATAATATATTAATTAAACTTGAAAACTATTAGGCTTGTATCTTGGGGGCTTAAAGTGCTACTTCTAACAGTCCCCTCAAATTGGTAAATAGTGTCCATTGTTCCCAACTTGCTTATTGGCTTTTCATGCTTCTCTATAGATAACGCTTTTGTTAGAATATTGGTTGTTTGCTAACTGCGTCGTATGTATATTACTTCAATCACATTGTTATCAATCTTTTCTTTTAATGAAATGGCGGCCAATTTCCACATGTTTTATTCTATCATGGTGAACTGGATTTTTGACTATACAAATAGTCGCCATATTATCATAGAAGAGTTTCATAGAACTTTCAAGATTTATTTCCAGCTCCTTAGTAGTCTTTTGAGCTAAATCCCCTACAGGTGCTTTAAGGTAATGCTCTAAGTTCTGATTCAATGGTTCTGCTTGACACTACTGTTTGCTTGTTTCACCAATTTTCCCCAGACGAAAGCATAGTAGCCTGTATTTGATCTCCCTTTTGTAATGGGGCCTGCCCAACTAGCATCAGTGTATATTTCGACCCCCTTGTGTGATTCCTATTTAAAGTACAATCCCTTTCCGGAGGTTGAATTCAAATAATGTAGAATTATATGGACAACTGTTTAATGCCTTTCATTTGGCTTGTTTGAGAGTTGACTTACCACACTAACTTTCATTTGGCTCGTTTGAGAATTGACTTACCATACTAACTGGGTAAGCTATCTCTAGTCTAGTGTGGGAGAGATAAATCAATTGCCCAGCACCTGCCCTTCTCAACTGGAGAAAGAGGTTTCTGTGCCCTTTTAGGCTCCTTTTTATTGTACTTAGTTTTGTCTTCTATTCAAAACTAAGGTTGACTTCCATAGGTGTAGCTGAAGTCCTACACCCTAACATCTTTGTTTCCTTTAGAAGATCAAGGGTTTATTTCCATTGTGCACCCCTAGCAGCTTCCATGCCTAGGAAATATCTTAGTTTCCCTAATAAGTAACTTTTTCAGATTCTGTATTTCATCGAGATTTCTTCAATAAGATTTCTTCGGTAATGATTATGTCATCCACATAAGCTATTAGCACTGTTCTTCTTCCATCATGAGCCTTTACAAACTGTATGATCTGTTTGACACTGATGGCACCCATTCTTTACCCAGTAAGAGCAATAGACCTATGTCCAAGATATATGATGGTTTTTCCTTTTGAAGACGCCATTTAGTTGGGATGTATAAGGGAAAGAGCTCTGGTGAAGGATGTCATGAGAATCAAGTTAGGCCTCAAGAAAAATTGAAGTACTCTCGGGCATCATTTGACCTCAAAACATTAATCTTCGTTTGGAATTGGTTCTCTCTCATGCCATGATACTTTTGGAACACAGTTGGCACTTGAGATTTTTCTTTCAACAAATATACCCTTTATTTTGACATGATCATCGATGAAAGTAACAAACTAATGTGTTTAATTTATATTTTTGATCCTAGAGATTTTCCTGTGCCGTGTCCTATATCTTGAGGAGCTTTGAGATATTCTTGTTTGCTTTATCCACTAAAGGACTGAGGCCATTGGGGATAACAATCTCCATTGAGTTTATTAATCAGATGAGGACGTGTGTGATGCTCTGTTTCTATGTTGAAGGTAACAAATATAATGTGTTTCATTTGTATTCTTGATTCCAGAGATTTTCCTGTGCCGTATCTAGGTCATATATCTTGAGGAGCCTTGTGATATTCTTGTTCGCTTTTTCCCCGGAAGGACTGGCACCATTGGAGATAACGGTCTTCATTGAGTTTATTAATCAAATGAGGACGTGTGTGTGATACTCTGTTTCTGTGTTAAAGAAATAGAGCGGGTGAACTGGAGAAGACAAGGGTTAATGGCTATGGCACACCCTTCCTCAAGCGTGTAGATCTCTTGCGAATGAGGGCAACGTCGCATAGGCCTGAGGCAAACGTGTAACTGGAGAAGGAGAGTGTATGAAGAACGTCGTATTAATTTCATTCAATGATGGAACGACCAATCACCTAAGATAAATTAGGATATATCTAATCTACTAATTAGATAAATAAAATATGCTTAAATAATATATTAATTAATCACCCTCAAGCCTGATAGAAGCTTGAGTTAGATTAGTGGTAATTAAAGGTCTTCAAGGTTTGCTTTGGTACAGTTTAGGGCAACCCACACATCTAACATAATTTTCTCTTGATTATTTAGTTCTCATCTAGTCACAGTCTATTTGGCTCTCATGCAACCATGTAACCAAATTTTCAAGTAAGTCACTATAAACTCCTAAATCTATCTTGATGATCAAGCATAAAATCCCCATAAGTGCAAAATATATTATATAATTTAAAACACAATTATATTGATAAATATAATAATCAAGTTCAAAACAGAGTCAAAATATAAAAAATAAAGTCACTCGCATTTGCTACACCCAGCCATAACTAAAGAAATTTAGCAACTCAGAGAAGTAAAAGTTAAATTCATAATAAGACTAAAATCCCAAATAATCATAAAGAAGATCCAAGAATTAGGAGGATAAATCTTCCTTCAATACCTGAGACGAGATTGTGTCTCTGGAACATCACTTTGCTTCTTGATACATAATAATTGAAGAATAAACCCTCAAACTTGTAAAGCCACAAGGAAGAGAAAGTGGCCATATCTATCTTATTTATCAAACATCATTTAAAATCCTGAAACATGGCCTCCAAAGAATAAAAAGTGGCCCATATAGATCTTGTAAACCTACAAAAAATTAACGCAAATTATAGTTATGAACCCATATCTCATCAGTTGTAGCTCATGCATCTTTATAAATTTTAGTTAAGCGTAGCTTATGAATGTGGATACATTATTATAGGTTTAATATTGATATTCAATTGTGGGGAAAAAGTGGGCAAAAAATTGTTATTCAATTATTTTGTTCTTCTTTTAATGAGAGAGAGAGATTAATTCAATGGTTCCATGTTGTAGGAGTTCCCTCATGTGTGGTATCGTTCTGCCAAGGAAAGTGAAGAATCAACAACTCGTGATTTGGTTCCTACTAAGCTTGCTGATGCAGTTTTTGACATAATTTCTAAATATAAGACTACTATTCCAAACTTTCCACAGAGTGAAACATGCGACCTACTCATTGTAGATAGATCTATTGATCAGGTAAGAGTATTTTTACTCACCATAACTCTCTCCTTTAAATTACTACATTTTCAAAGACAAACATGTCTTGAATATAACACATGTCAGATTGCTCCTATCATTCATGAATGGACCTATGATGCTATGTGTCATGATTTGTTGCCTATGGAGGGGAATAAATATATATACGAGGTAATCTTTTGTTGGTTTTCTTTCCCTTGAATCTCTTGGTTGCAATTTTACAATTTGCAACTTCAAAATTCATGATAACACATGATACATTTCAGGTTCCTAGCAAAACGGGGGGTGATCCTGAAAAGAAAGAGGCACTCCTAGAAGAACATGATCCAGTGTGGCTTGAGATTCGCCATGCACATATAGCAGATGTATGCCTCTTTTACCCTATCATCATCATCATCATCATCATCATCTCAAATTCAAGTGATATTGGTACAAAATGTGAAAATGATCTTGAAATACCAGGCTAGTGAAAAACTCTCTGACAAGATGGAAAACTTTGTAGCAAAAAACAAAGCTGCACAAATTCATCAAAGGGCAAGGTTTGCATTAGCCTATTTTGACTTTTCTTTTGAAATTCATTGTACTTGTATCCCATAATCATGGTTTGGACCTCATTGTCAACATTGTATATGATTTGGCAACTCTTTAAAAATGATTTCATATTTTAACTAACATGATCATGACTATAAATGAAGAAATTCTTCTTGGTAATTTATTAATAAGAATTAGAGCTATTCATGCACTGTAGGAGGCCTACAAATAAATACCTAATTGATACAAGATCCCTACTATAACTTCCATAATAATTTGAATGATATTTACAATTCAAAAATAACTCTAGTACCATGTTGAGAGATATCATGGAATTTTTTTTCAATAAGTGTGGAAAGAATTGTTGGTGTATATTCATCGATGAAAGGTATATGATTTATACAGGCCCAGGAATAAATGTAGAGTGAGAGATTAGGGATGCACATAATGGGGAAATTAAAAAAGAATATTTACAAGGATCATATCTTTGAATATCTATGCCTTTAATAAATATGAATACTGCTGAATCTTGATTTACCACAACAATGTAATCGCTTGATTTCAATCATATGAACAAGGCAATATATACACAGAGCATGAACCTATATAATAATAGCTCATTATCCTAATCCTTGCATTATGTTTTTCTCTATAATCGAGCATATTATGGTTATAATATTTTCTATATTAATGGTCTTGGATTTTGTGACTTTTGTCTTTTTCTCAAATCGCTAATATCGTAGGTTTTAATTGAATTCAAGATAGAGAGCAGGTTCGTAAAGTACCCTTAGATGAACAAAGACAATAAATGATTTGACTATATTCCTTTGACATAACCCTAATCTAGACATTTGTACTTTCCAGAGATGGTAGTGAATTGTCCACACGAGAAATTCAGAAAATGGTTCAAGCCTTGCCTGAATATACTGAGAAAATGGAAAAGATTTCTCTCCATGTAGAGGTAACTTTCTTTTATCTTCACAACCATGTTAACTCAAAATTAACAACAAAAGAAATGATATATCAATTTTGATAACCTTGTTATAATAGATAGCTGGAAAGATCAACAAAATCATTAGAGAAACAAGGCTTCGAGATTTGGGACAATTAGAGCAGGATCTTGTTTTTGGAGATGCGGGAGCCAAAGAAGTTATTAACTTTCTAAGAACAAAGCAGGTTTCATTTTGAGGGCATGTGTCTCTCAGTAGTCAATATTAATTGTTTAATTAATACACAATTTAAAATTTTTTACTAAAATATGTGCCAAAAACAGGAAATACCAATCGAAAATAAGTTGCGTTTATTAATGATTTATGCAATCGTCTATCCTGAAAAGTTTGAGGGAGATAAAGCTACAAAGTTGATGCAGGTGATTATTGCCTTCTACATAGTTTACTCGACCAAAAAATTCCAATTGTTCTATATGCATATGCAATTTTCAAATATCTTTATCAAACAATATTTACTCTTTCAATATTATATTGCCTTTGGTAAGATCAATGTTGATCTTTCCTCCTAAATTTGAAATACATGATTTTTATACTTTGATGATTAGATTGGTATTGTTTTGAAAAATTCTCTTCAAACAAAATTGAGACCATATTAATTTTGCTTATACATTTTCATGTGACTCCTTTAGAAGTGATTGATGTAAAAATATTTTGCTCTCATATAATGAGGTTTGGTTTATATTCATGAGGGCTCGCATTTAGGACAAAAAAGGTTGCCTTATGTTAAAATATGTTCAATTTTTTTAAAACAAGCTTATTTACTTGGCCTCTAAGCATTTTTATATATCCATGACAACATTAACATTAGTATTAGTACTCTTCCAGTTTTTAATATATAACCTAATTAGGGAGTTGATCTTGATACTAAATATAAGACTGATTTCCTATGTTTATCAATTTATTCCTAAATTATCCCTATTGATACTCTTTTAATAATAATTAAATAAGATGAGGAAGTTAAGGAAGATGGTTAGAGTATTTTAGAAAAAAACACTTCATTATTAGGGTATTTTAGAAATAATCTCATTTTAACTAACTTAACTAACTTGCTCAATCTAATCAAATTAGTTAAAGAGGTATTATATTAAGGACTAGAGGAGTAATATTTATAAGATTGAAAGGAAGAAATGTAGTGAGCAAGTATTATAAGCTTTCCATTTTAAAAAGTTAATATTATGCTAGAGTTATGGCAAAAAGGGAAGTTGTTAGATTGATGGCTATGTTTATCTAAGCAGTTGGCAAAACTATCACCTATTGACATGAAGGCCATTAGTAATATGCAAATGCTGGTAGGATCATCAAACAAGGAATCATCTAGTGGTGATGATTTTTCACTCAAGTTCAGCAACCAGAAGGTAAAATATTTTTTTGTATGTTATTTTAAACCAATAGTAGCATGGCTTGTTAGTATTCCTGTAGATAGTAAATCCCTAAGTTAGTGGTTTATATGATTTGATTTTATTCTCATTTATTATGTGATCCCTACAAATCAGGTCATAATATCTTATTTAATATTTCATATAATTGTATATAATATACCTTGATGATCAATGAGAATAAGAACATCCATTTCAATTGCATTAATTGTCCTACAACAAGCTTCATGGTATCAGAGCAGTAAAACTCGTTGCTGTCTTTGCTTGACCGCTAACTTTTGTCCCTCCGTTGCTATCTACATAGAGGCTAGTCGATTTGTCAACAGGGAAAACTCCTCGATACGTCCTACTACAGATGAGAACACTGTCCTGATTGTGCCTGACAAACTCACTAGCGACAACTACGCCGAGTGGGCCCAATCTATATGCCTAGCTCTCGACAGTTGTGACAAGCTTGGTAACATCAATGACGATATCCTCATCCTGCATACGTCCAATGTCAAGGCATGGCGGTGCTTTCACAACTCAATGGTGTCATCTTTCAAGAAGAGATTCATCTTCCTCCCCACGGCTCGTGAGATATGGGAGGCTGTGAAGGATACCTATGGTTCCCGAAAGAATGCAATTGTGGTGTATGATGTCAAACTTTGGCGGCTCCAACAGGATATGAAGACTCTCACATCCTACTTTCTGGCCAAAGTCTCACTCTGTAAAGACTTAGACCTTCTCAAAGAGATGATGCAAAAGCCAGCCAGCAGGACCTAAAAGGTCTATTTGAGTTCCTTACTGGCCTTCATCTAGTGTATGATGATGGTTGAAGATGTCTCCTCGCTCACGTCCCCTTGCCTTCTTTCTTTGAGGCTTTACTCTCCATAATGAAGAAGCTCGTCGCATTGTCATGCCCGTGAGTGATCAGGTTCCTCGTCTCCCAGCTGTTGCTCCTGTCCAGATGTTTGCCTTGGCTGTGCGAGGTGTTGACTTCAAAACCAGCAAGCCCTGTCTTAGCTGTGATCACTGCAAAAAGCTTAGACATACCAAGGAGACTTGTTGGGACTTGCATGGGAAGCAACTAGACTGGAAACCAAGTAGAGGCAAAGGTCGTGGTTATGTAATAGACACCATGAATGCCAATGACTGTGCAACGCCTACTCATGAACAAGGTAATGTCTAACAAAAAATTCTAGGCCGACTAACTGCTCTAGAAAACAGTCGCCATCTTGTAGCAACAGTTGTCCAATGAGTTATTTTTTTAATGCCTTTATCACTATTAAAGATTCTACTCTAGCCATGTTTGGATTGTTGATTCTGGCGCGATGATCGATCTCTCTTCTCCCACTACATTTTTGCTCCCTCACATCTTGCTGTTAAAATTGCTAATACCTTTAATGTTCATGTTGCTGGCATTAGTCAAGTCAGAGTATCTCATTCCCTTACACTTCATACCATTCTTTATGTTCCTAACTTGAAGTGTAATTTATTATCTATAATCTAAACTTTCGGTACATGTCTCATATGTTTCCTTTGCTTTTTTCCTAATAAAAATACCAAATTTTATTGTGATTCTTGTGAATTGGCTAAACACCATCGTGCTTCCTTTCCTAGTCTTCCATATCATGCTTCAGCACCTTTCACGACTATTCATAGTGACTTAAGGGACCCTCTCGTACCCCAAATTGTACCAAGTCTAAATGGTTTATCACCTTTATTGACAATCACACCAGTGTTACTTGCGTATTTCTATTAAAAGATAAAACTTAAGTATACTCCATATTCCATACTTTCTATACCATAATTGAAACTCAATTCCAAACCAAAATTATGATTCTTCACACTGACAATAGCTCTGAATACTTTAACCAACCTTTGGCCACCTTTATAACCAATCACGGTATTATCCATAGAAGTACTTGTCCTTATACACCCCAACAAATTGGTATTACTGAACGTAAGAACTGACACATAATGGAAACTGCACGTGCACTCCTTCACCTTTAATGTCCCTAAACTCTATTGAGATGATTCTGTCCTCACTACTACCTTTCTAATTAATCGCCTTCCAAGCAAACCTCTTTCATATAAATCACGCTTGCAAGTTCTCCACACCTTCTACAATCTTACCTTCCTAGAAATACCCTTTTACTAAAAGTTTTTTGTTGCACGTCGTATATACACCTCCACCATCCTCATAAGCTTGATCCTAAAGCTGTTAGGTGCATTTTCTTAGGTTACTCAGGCTCTCAGAAAGGCTACAAATGCTATGATCCTATTGCCTATCTCCTCTCAGTCTCTTGTGATGTCACCTTTCATAAACAAGTCCCTTATTACCCGTATTCGATGTAGGGGAGAATTGGAGTGAACCTCAGACAACTTCACCATTGCTTCACACCTAGACCAAAACTCCACTGTTTTTTGAGTATGACCCTCTTATCCTTCATAATGAACCTCTTGAACAAATTGAAGTGCCTAACATAAATCAAAGGAACACTAATCTAGTTGATACAAGGAGACATATGACAGGTAGCTCCCCCGACAACTAGCATAAGCCAAGAGTTGGAACCGGATGCAAATCTAGATGGAGTAGAGAATAATGATAATATTGACCTACCTATTGCCAAGAGAAAGCAGCCTTGGTCATGCACAAAATAGCCTATCGAAAGATTTGTCTCATATGAGGCCCTTTCATCAAAATATTATGTATTTGTCTCTCACCTAGATCATGTCAAGATTCCTAACAATATTGAAGAGGCCTTATCCAGCCCAGAATGGAGAAAGGCTGTCATGAAGGAGATGAGAGCACTAGAAAACAATGAAACCTAGGAGATAGTGGATCTTCTAAGGGTAAGAAGTCAGTAGGATGCAAAGGATATTTACCCCAAAGTATACGGCTGATGGCAATTTGGACAAGTACAAAGCAAGACTAGTAGCGAAAGGCTTCTTTTAGGTATACGGTATAGTATGTTGAAACCTTTGCACCTATCGTAAAGTTGAACACCATCATAATTTTATTTTCCTTAGTTGCTAATCTTGACTGGCCACTGCATTAGATGGATGTAAAGAACGCTTTCCCTAATAGGCAGCTAAGGGAAGAAATATACATAAAGTTGCCTCTAGGGTTCTCCGATAAAAAGGAAGGATAGGTATGCAGATTGAAGAAATCATTATATGGACTAAAATAGTCACCTAGATCGTGGTTTGAACGGTTCTCTAGAGTTTTGAAGAATCAAGGCTATACACAAGGACAAAGTGACCACACTATGTTCTTCAAACATTATGGTAAGAAGATCGCTATCCTAGCAGTCTATGTGGATGGCATTTTTTTGACTGGAGATGACCATGCTGAAGTCAACCGAATCAAAGGAGTCTGAATGAAGAATTCCAAGTCAAGAATCTTAGAGAAATGAAATATTTTCTGGGTATAGAAGTTGCTAGATCAAGAAAGGGGATAAGTATATTTCAAAGAAAGTATATCCTAGGTCTCCTAACAGAAATAGCAATGCTAGGATGAAGACCAAGCAACACTCCTATACAGGTTAAAAAAATTGAAGAACAAAATGACCTCGAAAATGAAGTTGATAAAGGTAGATATCAATTAATGGTGGTAAAGTTTTTCTATTTAACTTATGCTCAACCTGACATAGCATTCGTAGTAGGTACTGTGAGCCAACACTCCTATGATCCTAAGCAAAAACACCTGAATGAAGTCTATAGGATGCTCAGATACCTGAAAGGCTCACCAAGTCGAGAACTATTGTTTAAAAGAACTATTGAAAGAAAAGTAGAAGTATTTACAAATGCTGACTAGGCAGGAGATCAAGATAATAGGAGGTCTACGTCTAGGTATGCTACATTTGTCTAGGGTAATCTTGTTACTTGGCGAAGGAAGAAAAAAAGTGTAGTTGCTAGAAGCAGTGCAGAAGCAAAATTCCAAGCTATAACCCTTGGGATCTGTGAGGATATCTGGATCAAACGGGTACTTGAAGAGCTGAGAATGACTATGACTCTACCTATAAAGTTACACTCAGACAGCATGGCAGCCATCAACATCTCTTATAATCCAATTCAACATGATTTCACTAAGCATGTTGAAATAGATAGACACTTCATTTGAGAAAAAATTGATGAAAGGGTAGTTGATCTCAGATATATACCCTCTAGAGAGCAAACAATTGATATTCTCACTAAAGGACTGCCCTGAGAGCAATTTGAATACTTTATTGGCAAGCTAGAAATAACCAATATTTATGAGCCAACTTGAGGGAGAGTGTAGATAGTAAATCCCTAGTTTAGTGGAGATATTATTAGGGAGATTTTATATGATATGATTTTATTCTCATTTATTATGTGATCCCTACAAATTAGGTCATAATATCTTAGATAATATTTCATATACTTGTATATAATATACCGTGATGATCAATGAGAATCAGAACATTCATTCCAATTGCATTCATTGACCTACGGCAAGCTTCAATTCCATACTTATGGAAGTCAAATACAGACTATGTTAACTAGGAACTTCAACAAAACTCAAGTTCTCATATTGTAGAAGAATTCCTAATTCCTTTTCTTAAATGCTTTTCAATTATTTAGAAATAGTTTGTCTTCTATCCCAAGATGCTCTCTTGCATGCACTGTATATTCTAGTTCTTCTTTAAGTTTCCAACTCTTGTATTACTTCAGAAGAAGAATGCAGCACGGAAAGATCGTACTGATGAGGAGGAAACATGGCAACTATTTCGATTTTTCCCCATGCTAGAGGTATATATTATGTGGCATTTGAGCTTCACTAACCTTTTAGCATTCTTATGGGAGATAGAAAACAGACATAATGCTTGTTGACAGATTAGATAACTCACTGCTTCTCTTTATTTCCCCTTCTGTGTAAATTGATTTTGATCTTAATTATGCTTTTAACAATGTTATGGGAATTGGAAACCTGCACATCATACATGCTGACAAATTAAAACCTGCCCATTTGTTTCATGAGATAATACTTTTAAATTTCTTATTTTATTTCGATAGAATAATGTAGGCCATTGAAGGTTTAGTGTTTCGGTAATTGATCAAGAATGAGAAAGATAGAGGAAAGAGAGGACAAAGAGAGACGAGAGAATCTGAAATGCACTCTAGGGTTCACTAATTTCTTAATAGTTCAATGAAATACAATGGTATATAGATATTTTAATAGCTTTGGATCCCTCACGGCTAGTTTAATAACAGAATAACCAACTATTCCTATTTATTTATTTTTCCATAACAATTAGCCTGTCACCCTTATAATGAAACAAATGTCAACAGAATTATATTAAAAATAAATACTCAAAGTATGAATCTATAAAATGACATTTGGTTTTCTTTAACCTAAAAAACTATTGGACTGTTATGAATTTGTCCTTCATGTATGCAACAATAAACTAAGATAAGATTTATATATAAATAAATAAAGACATTAAAGTCTAAGAATAATTTGATGTTAAATGTGATTTCCAACATAGAGCATATTAATTGATACACTCTGTAAGTAATCATATAAGCTTCTTTATGTGTTAACATTATTCTCTTTAACCAAGTTAGTATGTTTTGGAAAAACTTGAGCATATCCATAGATGAGGATTATTTATTGCTCAGACTAGCTTTGATGGAATTGTGTGGGGCGAAAAGCACTCTTAAAACCTTTTTCTTATGAAAATAATCCATATGACTGATAGTCTTTCTAGAACGTGGAAAGATCATCAGCAAATGCTTTTTCCTGATGTAGTATTATATTATAAACTGCAAAGTTAATTTAATTTGACTCTTCCATAATAGGAACTTATCCAAAATCTCAACAAGAACGAGTTGCCAAAAAGTGACTATTCATGTAAAAATAAATCAGTTCCCCCTATTCAAGTGAGCTCTAGAGGAGGGCAACGACAACAGACGACTGCTAATATTAATCCACGTTCCATAAGATCAAGACGGACAGCCAATTGGGGACGATCTCGTGTTTCAGACGATGGATATTCAAGGTGATTCTTTGCTATTCAAGATTACCTACACAAACTAAATTGCACTTACAAGTGTTTCTTTCCCATTCATTTTCTTTTTTTCCCCTTCACTCCCTAGCGACTCTGTGCTGAAGAATGTCGATAATGATTTCAAGAAGATGGGGAAGCGCATTTTTGTGTTTATCATTGGTGGGGCAACTCGATCTGAGGTAAACCTTTTTCATCAAGATACTGTTTCATCATATGTTGCTATTGAAACAATGATGCATGTACTAATATCTCAAACTTATTGTGACTTTTAGCTTCGGGTTTGCCACAAATTGACAACAAAACTCAGGAGGGAGGTCATCCTAGGTTCTTCTTCCATTATTGAACCTCCTGAATATGTCACGGTAATGCTTCCCTATGTTCCTACTTTTATTGGATAGTAACTAAAGAGCTATTATATTTATGATTTCATGATTGCAGTTTTGTATTTAGTGTTTTGATTACCTTTGTAATTCACTAGTCAAACATCTTCTCTTTTCTTCTCAATTAATAATGTCAAGTTTTCTTTCTTCCTTCAAATGAATGGTTTCAAATTAATGTTCTTACCATAGTAGTAGTATTAATAAAGCCATTCATTTTTTATTTCTATGGTAGTTGTAAATTCACACTATTGCATTTTCTAGTGTCTCCTTACTTCTTGGTCGTCTTAAAAAGTTGTGACCATGTAAAAAACGTGAAGGAGCCAATTTGATCATTCCCAACATGAAGAGCAACACAAACCAACAGAGTAATATACATTGAAGAGATTTTGATGGGTACAAAAGCCACAAGTTAAAATAACATATAACAGCAAGAAGCACAGTTAAAACAATATTATGGTGAATTATTTATATCGTTTCCAAAGCGTGTTTGAGTTCATACCTAAAGCATTTAAAAAAAAATCACTGGTTCCATCTCCAGGCATTATGTAGGAACTGAGGGGAAATCATAATTGACAGAGATATTATGAATCTTGATAAGAAAATATTATAAATTGTTATTATTATTATCATTTTTCTATGCAAATATTAGCAGTTGTTTTATTAATGGCACTTTAAGTTGTTGCTCATGCATTTAGATTCTCGTCTTATTCTTTTGAATTGACCGTGTCAATTTGGTTAAGAAAAAAAATTTGATTGTTCGATATATTGCGTCTCTGCATTTCACATTGTAAAATTTTCTGGAAAAGTGCCGAAAATTACGTTCCCCTTTTGATACTTATATCTTTTTATCGATTGCTTTCTGTGTATTGGTTGGTGGAATTCTGCAGAAGCTGAAATTATTATGCGAAGGCCAAGTGGCATTGGATGGCCTCGGAATCTAAAGTGGTTCTGAAGACATTTTGTGAACCATATTTGTTATCACATTATATGGCAAGTTTTCGCCCATTTTGTGTTAATATGCCCTCTTGAAATGAGAACGCAGGGCCTTTTTCTCCTTTTTCTACAAAATTTTGTTGTGGTTATTCTTTGTTATGCAATTTTGCTCTGAACTACGAACAATCTCTTGTACAACTTCAATTTTCCCAAGGGTCTGGTTGTATGACTCAGACTTATATTATTTATTTATCTATGTTACCAGGTTTTTTAACAATCTATGTTATCACTTCCTAGTAGTAACCTTTTTTACTGATTCAATGATACAGACATGTCTAATCCACCCTAATTTCAAATCTCAATCATCTTTTTTTTTTTTTTTTCGGGTTAAAGAGGAAAAATGCCCCTGCATTTTTTTGTTTCAAAAGTGGGCCTTAGGTTCTTCGAAGAAACAAAAATACCGGGACCATTAAATATAATCTACAACCGATATTTTTAATTGTAGGACTCGCGGTATTATTATGAATGTACTAAAATATCATCAACTCAAAAAACTAACCTATGTAAAGGTGCAAAATAACCCACAATTTTTTACCCCAAGTACACCAAACGCCTGAGTAGAAGTATTTTAGAGTCAAAAGATTTTTGTCTGAGTAGAAGTAAGACTGAATAGATGTATTGTAATTTTGATAATAGGCAAGTTAGAAGTAACTTGGAAGTCAGATTGGGAGATTAAGTTATTCCACAAATAGATAAGTTCAAATATTTGGGATCAATTATACAGAAGGATGATGAAATTTTGGAGAATATTAATCATAGAATTCAGGTTGGGTGGTTTAAATGGAGAAAGGCTAATGGGGTTATATGTAATCGAAAAGTACTAGATAAAGTAAAAGGAAAATTTTATATAAGACCAATAATGCTTTATGGAAGTGAATGTTGGGCTTTAAAATGACAGCAAGAGCATAAAGTTAGGGTAGCTGAGATGAGGATGTTGAGATGAATTTGTGAGCATTCAATAAAAGATAAGATTCATAATGAATAAATATGGGGAAGAGTTGGAGAGACACCTATTGAAGAGAAAATAGTAGAAAACCATCTTAGGTGGTTTGGACACGTGCAAAGAAGGCCAAGGGATGCGTTAGTGATGAGGGTGGATCGAACAGTATGGACTCTAGTTAAAAGGAGTAGAGGAAGGCCAAAGAGAACGCTCAACGAGGTCATTGAGTGAGATCTCCTGTTCAATAACCTATCTAAAGATTTAGTTTTTGATAGAGTACAATGGTGTCGTATGATCTATATAGTCGACTCTGTTTAATGGGATAAAACTTGTTGTTGTTGTGATTTTCATGTGCCGAATCAACATGAAATATTAGAATTTGAGATTGTTTTTACTACCCATGAAAGGAATTCTATGTAAATGGGTTTTAAAAAGTGATATTTTAAATTTAAAATCCAAATCCAAACCAGTCACCTTATTTTATTTTTCTTTTCATTACATTTTATTCTTCATACTAAGTGTGTAAGATTATTTAAGTTGTAGCGATACAGTTTTTTTTTATCATCGTTCACTATTGCAACTGCATGACCCTACGGTTCTCCTTTGCAAGGGCTTTTTCTTTCTTTCTTTTTTGAAATCACAATATATTTTGGCCCACATACAATCAAGACATTTGCAACTGTCCAACGTATATCCCAATCTCACATATGTAAACAGTTATGACTTCATCAATATATTTTGCTTACATAAACAACTTCATAACTCAATTCAAAAGATGATCTTACTCAGTATTATCCCAAATACTCAGGGCATCTAATGATGTGTAATTGCCCTCATCTCACACAAAGAATGCAACACAATAGTTAATTCAATGTTTCATATAATTATTTAAGACATCATTTAAACGATGTGATGAGAAGCCCTTTTGCCTTAAATCTTGAGGGCCTCAATCAAAATATTTCTAGTTTTTAAGGATTGTAGCTGGTATAACCTCATGTCGTTTAGAGCCTTATTGTTTAACTACCTAACAAGCTAGATGCATGTGAAAAGTGAGTAAATCATGGGGCTTGTTGAGAAATTCATTTGCAACATAGAGACAACAATGCAATAAATAAATATAATTTTTTGGGTTTTATAATAAAGAGTAAAATGGAAATGGATTTGGATTGATGGGATGCAATTGCTATTGAGAATTGAAATCAAATGACTTTCCTTGCTCAATTAAAAGATATTTGAGGGTTTTCACTCACTAAGCTTTCTAAAATATCAAACCTCAACAATAGTTAAGTCCAATACTTTAATTAACAAAATCTCATTAATTAAACCATTGTTATGATCTCTTAGTGTGTAATTATTCACTAGGCTTCCAAATATACCAAACCTCAATTATCATTGCTTCCAATGTTCTAAACAATAAAATATCATTAGTTAAAACATTGTGAAAACCTCCTAGCATGCAATTTAGAAATGATTGATGCCATTGGTTCCAACAGCAACATTAACGTCAATGAAACTAAAGGAAACATACATAATCATATATTGAAGTACTAAAATCTACATCAACCAATACAAATTACAATAAATCAAACCAACAATGATTAAAATCTCAATCGAAGTCTTAAATACAACCAAAACCTAGATCTAGGAATCATAAGTACAAAGGGAGAATGAAAATGGTAAAGAAACTCCCAATGAAATCCACTTGAGCTCTGGCCACCATCAATCAACCCCAAAAGCAAAGGAAGAGCCTAGCCACGCATGCCACCATCTCAATCAACACAATAGCCATGGATGAAAATGGTGGTGGAAGAAGTGAAGAATAGTGTGGAAGATGAAGTGAGAGCACGGTGGAGCCTTAGAGATTTTTTTTTGGGTGAAAAAGTGGTGTGTTCGATAGGGTTCTAGCAAAAAATATGAGTATTAAGTTTAGGAAGTCAGACACCCAAGTGAGAAAATGGGTATTGGGTCAAACTTGGAACTATTTTGGGCAAAAATTCGTGATTTTCTTTCTTCTATGTCTGTTTGTCGCGACGAAATGGTACAAAGAGCACCTTTTAAACTTTGCGATATAGTTCCTAAAAAAATTCTGGTTCTTCGTAGTTTGGTTCCTTTGGTCCTTGGTTGCTATTTTTTTACTTCTTTAGGCCTTCTTGGTATTTCTTTTGATCCTCAAACTCCTTCCAAATTTCCTACAATTCAAATCAAATAAATGAGAATCAAATCCTCTAAGAAGAAAATACAAAAATAATGACCAAAATACCCCTTTTAGCACTAAATCACAACCAAGATCCTAAATGACAAATAACTCATAATATATGCAAATTAAGCTCAATAAATCTATAAAAGACCCTTAAAATGATAGGGAATAACTCACAATAATTGGGTCTTCCCACTAACTATAGTTAGCTACATGAAACACATGATGCTGTTGAAACATTAAATTAGCTACGTGATCAGGGAGTTATGAAAATTTATTGTTGCAGTGCAATGAACAATGGTATATGTATTACCTCAATGACCATTATTAATTTTTATTAATTTATAATGTGGTGTTGCTTATGGCATTGGATCATCTTGTAAGGGTTGAGTTTCAAAATGAGAATACTATTTGGTATACTAAATTTGTATTGTACTCCACAATTGGTATTTATTTATTGTAGTATTCTCCTTCTAATAGCAAACACTTAAGCATTTAAAGGGATTTAATCAAAACTAATCATTTAGAAACTAACCATGGTAGAAAAAAGTTTAGTTAATCAATTAAAAGCTAGCATGGTTATGAAAATAATTTTAGCTTTAAAAGAGTTAACCATGATAGAAAAAGATCAAACTACCATTTTACAAAACAATATCATGGTTAAATGAATTCAACTATTGACATAGGTAAACTGTGATAGAAAAAGAGCTTTACTTACAATCAAAAGCTATCATGGTTAGAAAAGGAATGAACCTGTTTGTCAAAACTAATCCATGATAGAAAGAAATAATCATTTAAATCAAGAGGCTATCATGGATATAAAGAAATGTACTAAATCAAAGTTCACCCATGATAGAAAAGAGGCACTCTATCAAATATGGATCTACATGGATAAAAGAAAGCTAGTAATACTTCTATATGTAAACCATGTTAGAAAAGGCTCAACCCACCTAACATGGTAGTTAGAACAAACTCTTACTTAACAACAATGGCAATAAAAATCTCGATGTGAGGGTTTGGGCACTTTCAAGTCCACAATAAACACCAATAGCCCGTAACACAAACATCCCTAAATCATTCTTATTCATTTCATCTCATCAAAATTGGGTAAAGGTGCATCTAGTACCATGAATTGTTTTTAGAGGTCCACCTAGCAGCTCAAAATATTTATGATGCAATTTTATCCCTGAAGTAATTAAATTGGTTCAATGTCACCCCTCCTTTATCAAAATAATAAGCATAAGTTTTCTCCTTAGCCAACATAAGCTTTTTATTTTAATAAAAATGACAAGTAATTATTAAAAATGCTACATGTGGGTTTTTTAATCCCAAAAAAGCCAGAGTTTTCATTTTGTGTGTGTTTGGTTCAGTGATGTTGAGGAAGAGATCTAGAGGGATAGGTTCTACAAGCGAGCTAACTCTAACAATGGCAGATTATGGTTCTTCTTCTCCATTACAGTCTCTGAAGGAAATATAGCTAATACACTACTAAAAATATAGCTTTCTCAATGCTAGTTTATGTCAGTTAAATGAGAAAATTCCCTGAAGAAAAAGGTTGTGGCATTTTTATAATTAAGTTGTTGAAAGTTTAATTTTTACGATGGTTATTTAAGTAATTGCTCTAAAAAGTTCTTTTATAGCAATATTTTGTAAAACAACAAAAAAAACCATTTTTAAAAGTTCTTTTTCATAGCAGTTTATTTTAAAACTGCCATAAAAAATATTCAAAATTTTATAACCCTATCGTGATAATAGTTTCACAGTTTAGATGCCCCCACCCCAACACCATTCTAGACTTCAAGAGCACCATGTTAGTCCGATAGTTTCACCCAAGAGCGGGTGAATTAGGTGATATTTAAAAATTTAAAAACTTTAAATGAAATAAAAAAATATAAAATGATTTTACTGAAAGAAGCTAAAACAAGATAATGACATAATTGGTTTATATTAGTTCAGTTCAACAACTTGACCTATGCCTAGTCCTCAAAATCCCTCTAAGATTTCACTAATTTTTCAAGATTTTTTGAGCTCTTGGTGCCTCAATATATTAATCGTGAGTATATCTCTCACTCCCCCTTAGTACTTGTAAGGTGACAATCTGACTCAAGAGTCCCACTCTTGAGTATATCTGAGAATATATTAAAAGATATAACTCTCTCTTTCTAGAGTGATCATGCTAAGAACTAAAGTACATAATATCTCATAATTTCTCTCACAAGAAAATTCCTCTATTCACAAAATGTGAGATAGGGTAAAACAAGTGATATTGAATTTAAGAATTAATCTTGAGTAATTGAATTTTGATCGTGATTGGTAAACTTCTTGACTCCAGTGTTAACTTCAACTTCTTTTATACTTGAGCTCTTCGTAAATTTGTTAGATACATTTAATGTTACCATTTAAGAAATAAAGTCATTAGTTGGTTGCTAACAATAGTTGCATTTAATGCTTTTGATATATTTTACTTTTTGATAAAATCTCTTTGCCTAAAAATGATCTAGAAAGATATTGCATAAGAGATATACAAAGAGGTTAATCATATAACAATGGATTAATATTAATTTAGATTGAAACATCAAATTATGTCAAAATCTAGTTTGAAAATCTTTTTGAGAATCAGTTGAATTTATTGAAGCGTTATCGAAAAGGACTTCGATAAATTTCAAACTATCGCATTCAAACAACTTTAGATCTTATAGAATAGGACTTCGATAAATAGCCTTGTCGAATTATTCTTCAAAAAATATCCTTTTTAAAACATAGTCTTTCAGACTTATGAAAGCACAAGGTTCACTTCAAAATATTTCATAGTAACCAATTTATTGAAGTGTTATTCGACAAATAGACTTATCAAATAGCTTATCGGTGAATGTCTGAAGAACAATAAATCATACTTTCAGACTTTCTTTCATCGATATTTAATCTTACCTCATATATGTAATATTTTCAAAACAAGATTTTATAAAATCATTTAAGTAAATCATTACTATCTGTCAAAACAAGATAACATCTTTAACAAAAGCAAGTCATGCAAAATCATTTATCAGTTTAGTGCTTTTGATAAAACATAAATTTTTCTATTTATCAAAATGTTTATCAATAAATTGCCTTATCGATTAATACTTAGATAAATAAAACTTAAAATTCAATTTGTGTCATATTGTCTTTATTTATCGAATAACCTTATGGATAAGTCCTTCAATAAGTTCTTTTGAAAAACATGTGAAATATGAGAAACTAAATAATTGAATGTATTTATGAAAGTCTTTATCGATAAGTACCTTTATTGAACAAGTCTTTGAAAAGTTCTTTTTCTAAAATAGTATCTTAGAATTTTATAAACTAAATTCAATCCATGTTATTGAAGTCTTTATCGATAAGTATCCTTATCGAATAAGGATTCAAAAAATGCCTTTCGTAAATCAATTTTTCACAACATAATTTCCTTATCGAATAAGCTTATTGAAGAATAAGCTATTTCAAAACAGTACTTAAAATCATTTGTCATTATAAAAAAAATGAAGTCTAACATTTATCCCCATTTTTTATGATGCCAAAACACAATTAACAACAGCATAATGATTTGAATTATGAACTAAACATTATAAAAATCAAAATGAAAGATTTATTAGTAATCAAAAGGAAATGACAGTAAGCATATCAGTAAATCCAAATTTCATTGAATGTAAAAACAAGATAGTACAAAGAAATTCAAAAGAGTTCAAAACAAAATTCAAAACTAAAAACATGACCAAAACATGTTTGTTCTTCTCCCCCTTTTTGTCATCATTAAAATGAAAAGAACTAAGGATTAGAAAGGGCAAGTGGCTGAGAAGTTGAAGTAGAGATAAGTGGAATGGGTGCTAGCTGGGAAGTTAGTGGAGTAGGAGTAGGAGTAGGAGTAGGTGTGGCTAGATGTTCATCCACCTAGAAAATAGTGTTGGAATTAGAAATTGTATTCTTTAATTCAGTCACTTCCTATCCTAGGAACATGTTTGCTTGCCTTTTGCAGATAAATGATATGGAGGAGTCTAGCAATCTGATCCGTTGTGACTTCATTACCCTTAGTGACCTTTGAGATAATTTTGTTCTCCAAGGAGTGTCTAAAATCATTGAGCACGTCAGAGAAATTTTGAAAAGAAGATTGTGTGCTTTCTTGAATTTGAGACAACAATCTTTCTTCAAAACTCTTGAGTTCTTGTTGTACGAGATATTGGATTGGATAGGCAAAGGAAGAAGCAGATGATGGTTAAGCAAGGTTTGTCATATCCCAAATTTTGAGCTTATAAATCCAAGGACTAAGCCCCTTTAAGTAGAAGTCACATAGATGCGAGAGGAAAGATAAATGGTTTTTAGGGACTAAACTACAAATTGGAAAAGCTTTAGGGTCTAAAAAACAAATAAAGTTAGAGGTTTTAGTAAAGTCTCAACGACTAAGAATGAGTAAAGTTAGTTAAGGGCTAAATATTATGTTAGAGGTCTCAACGAGATGATTTAAGAGGTTAAACCTGAATAGGGGCAAAATCTTAATTTTAGAAAGTTTCTGCCCAATAGCGGTAATTATAAAAAAATACATGAAAATTCTAGAAAAATCTCATAAAATGGGAAATGACTAAATATAAATAACAAAAATACCCTTATAGTAGTTCTTAAGGAATTTTTAGATATTTGGCTAAATGTAAACTATTTAGCCAGATTTAATTATTTGAGCTATGTAGGGACCTTAGAAAATTAAGAAAATATAAGTATAATATACTTTAAGAATTATAGGATATTGTACAAGTGGTTTTATTCCTAAAATACACCTAGTTAAATTTTATAGGAATTTAAAGACAAGCTAAGTTAATTAGGGATTTTATTTGAAAAATTTCTAAATAAATACCTAAAGGGGTAAATAAATTCCAACAAAATTTATGGGGTTTTCCTAGAATTAATATAAGATAATGTAGTAGACAAAAGTCTTTTATTAATTTAGAAACTCTAGAAATTAATTTCCAAGTAAGGTTGGATAATAGGAATTAAATTGGTTTATTTCTATTTTACTAGCAATAAAATGATGATGGTAATAAATGAGAGACATATTTGTACAAAACAAATATTAGGAATTGATTATGGAACTGATAAAAATTAATTATAGTGCCTAAGACACTAGAATTGTGAAATACAAATTTATTCTGGTAAAAAGTGCATCGGTATAACTAGCAATTTCCCTAGCTTCTTCTAGCCAAATATTTTGTCACTTGTTTAGCCATGAATGGTGAGAATTTTGACTTAAAAATATAATTTAATTTATGACTATTTTTATCAAAAAATTGTTGCAAGAAGCCAAGACATGTTGACACCTAAGCATGGTAATTAGTGTGAAATTGGAGGTTAAACAATTAGCATGTGGTCTATAAATAACATTCTTCCTCCACACACTATTGCAAATTTTGGCGCACTAGGGAATGTCCTGCAAATTGAATTCTTGACCTTTCAAGACAAGGAAGAGCTAGCCACTTTGGTCACTTACCTTGGATTAAAGGTTAGTTTATATCTCTAACCTTTTAATTAATAGCTAGTTAAATCATGGTTTAGGTGGTTGAAAAATCAATATTTCCCTCTGAATGCATGCTGGCTGAAATGTATAAGACCTAGGGAGATATGATTTTGATGTTAAATCTAGGTTAAAGACATTGATTAGTGATTAGTTTAAGTGGTGTTGCGTGGAGATTGTATAATTTCCTTAGATTGGAAATCATCTAGCTCTCTTAGCCACATTGAGGTTGCTACCCTAGGAAATGGTTTTGTTGATTTTGATGTTTCTAATGTGTTTAAAATGAAAAATAGTGTAGGATGAACTTAAGAAACAAGCTTTGGAAGCATTAGAATGAAAATTAGAAATTTAGGATTTTCCTTGGTACCTCTTTGTCATGAACAAATCATAATGGAGGAGTTTGATTTTCATAAATTTAAGCTTGTATTTGGATTCAACATAAAAAATTATGTAGAAATGACTGAAGAGAATAATTTTTAAGTTGATAGAAACAAAACGCTAAAAATTAAGTTAAAAAAGACTAAGGGTTTAAGGGTTTTTATTAAACCATAGTTAATAGAATGTATTTTGATGGTTGTGCTCCCTTTTGTCATATAGCAAGACTACTCAACTTTAATGTTAACATGTCTTAATTGTTATATGTATATTTGTCATGATTGTTAGTTGAACTAAAGATGATAATATGATGCTACTCTTTACATTGTGATGTCTTAACTTGATGCACGATTGAGTTGGTATGAGATAAAGTAGTTCCCTAATTGTGGCATTATGCTTAGTTTCATAATAATCTTGTTAATATTTTTGTTTATGTAACTTGCTATTGGGATTTCTTTGAAATCTCACAGTTCCAATTGATCAATTATCTAGGGACTAAATCAACAAGAGGAAAAGGCTTAATGAGGGAAGACTAGAGTATTTATGTCATGACATTTGATATCTTTTGATATATGTAATTATTCATGACAATATGTATAGCATTTTATGAGACAACAAAATTTAAGCAATGTTTTGATTAAGTTAATGTTTTAATATGAACTTAAATTTTTTAATGCTTAAAGTAAACACAATAAGCTTTACATGAATAGATAGAACACCTAAATTGAATATGTGTACAATTTATGACAATTTTTTAAAGTTAGGGTTGATAATCTGGAACACAGTTTTTAACCAAATGAACAGCAGAAATTCCATGCAACCTGACACTATTCTTTAATGAATGATTCCTTAAACTATTTTCCCTTAAATAAATATAAAAGAGCTTTCAATATAACTTGGAACCACTCAATTTTAATTTTTTTAGAATTAGTTATAAATTTTCAAAATTGGGCATAAATTCTGGAATTACCAAATTAACAGTAACCTGCGAAACTAAAAGTTTCATATTTGGTTTCTTAAATCTTGGGCCTTCCTTAATGGTTCCAATGGAATTAAATGAACCTTAATATGGTCTAAAACTAAGGGTGATAGGGCTTACTAAAGATTGAGCTCTATCTAGCTACCTTGAAATTGTCACTGGCTGCTTTCCTTTTTGAGCTCACTTGCCACTAGCTGGCAAGGATAGATTAATCCTCATTGAGTAAATCTGCTCAGCCCCAAATATGGGTATTTTCACTTCTTTCTCTTCCTTTTCCAGATAAGCAATGTTGTTGCATTGAAAGAAGAAAGAGACTAGTTGGGGATAGGGGATTTGTTTGGCCTTAAACTTGTCAAAGTAAAAATTCCTAATTTAACTACACATCAAGATCACTATATTAATCTTCTCACCACTTATAATGTTGGTCAGCAATAGATAGTCTTCTTGAGTAAGATAGGTAAAAGCTTCCTAACTTGTTCACTATGCTTCTCGAGTAGATATAGTGGATTATCCTATGATAATCACACATGTCTATTGGCACAAATTTTAAGTCCCCTTTGAAGCTATCACTGAGCATGAGAATTTGATAGATATTCTTCAAGGATAAAGCATGTCCTTTCTCATGATCAGTGGTCTTGAGCAGAAAATTGATCACATCACCATCAAGTTATATTTCTGTTCCTCTCAACTCAGTTATCATATGAATTTTCACTAACTCCCATCATCATTGGCTTTATCAACCACTCTCATATTACAATAAACCTTATGGTCACCTCTAGATTATAAGAAAGATTTATACCTAATCAATTCTCATAGTACTTCATTGGGTTGGAAAGGTCTAACTGAGTTTTGTCATTGTACTTTAAGTACTCTAGGTCTACATAAACTACGGGACAAAACTCTCTCTTAGCAAACTCAGCCTTAAACTTCCCTTTATCAAGCCCTTTTATCCAAATCTCCAAAAAGTAGGGGAGTATAAGTAGGGTAGGAATAGAAGTAGGATTGGAGATAGAAGGGACAGATGCAAGAATACCTTGAGAGGAGTCATCTCTTCCTTTCCTTGTTGTTTGTTTTCTTCTTTGTCTGATAGAAGGGACAGATGCAAGAATACCTTTAGAGGAGAGACCTATGTTTATGGCAGTGTTGCTACTTATTGAGATTGTCGTCTAAGTGAGCGTCCTCAGATTTAGTCTCTTTAGACACCGTAACCAAAATGTGTCTCTTTCTCGTTGAAACTTGCCAAGTACTTTGCCTTATCTCTGTACTTTATAGAGTAGTGGCTTTTGGAGTGATCGTCTTCTTTAGAGAAATCTCATATTTTCTCACTTTAGGCTTGTATTTTGACTATGAGGGAGTTGCAAGTTGCATCCCTTTGCTGCTATCAAGCTTATCACCAGTATTTTTGGTTCTTGCCATTTTTTAAAAAAAAAATGAACAGTAACAAGGAATGACAATGCAAGAGGCAAAATTTATGGTAAAGAATTGGTTTGAGACAATGGGGAGGATGATTTGGGAGGTTTAAAGAAATGAATGATTAGAACATGGTTATGGAGTTTTAGTTATAAAGAATTTGAAGATTTTTTGAAGAGGGTTATGATGAACTGACATAGTAGCGATTAAATTTTGTTTTATAACTAATGATTTATTGATAAGCACTGCGGTAAGACTTATATTCGAAGTGTTTATCGATAAATATTGATATAACAGTAAATGTTAGTACTTGACACCACAAACAACTGTACTAATTTGCCTATTTATCGAAGGTCTTTTTGATAAGTGTTCTTATCGAAAAGATTTTCAATAAAAGTCTATTTATATAAGAAGAAGAAGAAAATATCAATGACTTCACTTTTACCTCTTATTTGTCAAAGAGTATTTCTTGATAAATGCTTCGATAAATCTTACCATTAAGTTTGTTGAAGAAGTATCTTCATTTTTTGAAGGTCTTATAAATAAGACCATTTATCAATAACTTCTTAGATAAATTTCTAACTTCTTTTACCAGTTTATTCTTTTATTTATCCAACAATTATCAGTAACTTTCTTGCAAAACAAAATTCTAAATACTTTGATGCTTATGTTTGTTAAAGAAGTATTTATTGATAAATGCTTCAATAAATCTTATCATTTAGCTCATTGAAGAAGTATCTTCATTTTTTGAAGGTCTTATTGATAAGACCCTTTATCGATTACTTCTTTTACCATTTCATTCTTTTATTTATCAATCAATTATCATTAACTTTCTTACAAAACAAAATTCTAAATACTCTGATGCTTAAGTTAATCATCAAAACATGAAATATGAATGAAAATAAAGAGGCTAAAGTTTATAATCTTTTTACAACTCATTGGAATTCACCATTCTCAATTCTCTTTTGATATAATTGAATTGCTCCTTTGCTATATAGGCTTTGTGAAAATGTAGCCAGTTATAGATGAGTTGGAATGAACTCCACACTAATATCTTTCTTTTACACATGGTCTCTAATGAAATGATGTCTTATGTCAATGTGCTTAGTTTTTTTAATAAAGTGCCAGATTCTTTAACAAGTAGATGGTGCTCGTTTTATCATAGAGAATATGTATTTCATTTAATTGAATCCCCAAGTCTTGTAGTTGTTTTAACCATAAAACTTGTCCACAACAACTTCTCACAGCTACATACTTAGCTTTAGTTGAAGATATAGCAACAGTGTATTGCTTCTTGCTGAACCAAGAAACAAGACAATTACCAATAAATTATCATTGTCCACTTGTAATCTTCCTATAGATTAGTTTTACAACTAGTGTGATTTGAATCTGAGTAGGCGGCTAGAAATTCTTCACCTCCTTTAAGAAACCATATTCCAAGGTTGATGGTTCTAGAAAGATATCTAAATATTATTTTCACAACTTTAACAGGTGATTCCTTGGGTACTGCTTGAAACCTTTTACACATGCCTATACTATACTAAATATTTGGTCTACTTGCTATCAAATATACCAGAGACCAAATCATGGCTCGATATTTTATGATATCAAAGTCCTTCCCTTTCTCATCTATATCCAGTTGAATGGTTGAACTCATTGGCGTAGCCATGCTTTTGGTTTGATCCATCTCAAATTTCTTCATAAGTTCCTTTAGATACTTTGTGAGATTAATTGTCATTCTTCTTCTAATTGATTTGCAACCCGAGAAAGAAGTTGAGGTCACTCATCATTAACATCTCAAATTCTCCCTACATCATCTTAGTAAACTCTTGACAAATATCTTCATTAGTAACACCAAAAATTATATCTTCAACATAACTTTGAACTACGAATAAATCTTATTTATTTTAATGAAAAGTGTTTTATCTACTTTTCCTCTTTCAAAGCTTTTCTTTAAGAGAAAATTACTAAGTTGTTCATACCAAGCTCTTGGAGCTTGCTTCAAACTATATAAAGCATTTTTTAGTTTATAAACATGATTTGGATTTTTAAAACTTTCAAAACTAGGGGTTGCTCAACATAAACTTCTTCCATAATATATCATTTTAGAAAAGCACTTTTAACATCTATTTGATAAAGTTTGAAATCTTTTATGCATGCAAAGACTAAGAGTACTCCTATAGCTTCCAATCTAGCCACTAGTGTATACGTTTCCTCATAATAAATTCCTTCTTCCTAATTATCCTTTGTGAGTAGTCTAACCTTGTTTCATATAATGACTATAGATCCATTGAGCTTATACTTGAATACCATTTAGTGCCTAAAACTGGATAGTTAGTAGGCCTAGTTACCAAGTCCTAAACTTGATTACATTCAAATTGGATTAGCTCTTCCTGCGTAAGTTCTATCTAGAATGTATCTGAGAAAGATTCATCAAGATTAGTGGATTCAATTTTTGAAATGAATGCTGCAAATTGCACTTCATTGAACACTTGTCTCTGGGTCTTTTCCTTTTCATTGACTTTTCCAATGACCTGGTCTAAAGGATGATCCTTAATATGATTCCAAGCTTTGGGTTGATTGTTGTCTACTTTAGAAAATGTTTTAGGAGGTTTTTCAAGGTTTGATGAAGCTTGATTTTTGTTAAGACTCAAGTTTTCAAATTTTTGAATGATTTTAGTATCATCTTCAAAAGAAGGTTTCAAAATTTACTATGTTTTAACAAAAACAACATGTATTGACTCTTCTATGGTAAAAGTTCTTTTATTGTAAACTCTTTAAGCTTTACTACGATTTGAGTACCCTAAAAATAAATCTTAATCAAATTTAAGACCGAATTTACCCAAGTTATCTTTGTTGTTGTTATGGATAAAATATTTGCTTCTAAATATCCTCATATGAGCTTTTCCATTTGTACAACTAGTAGGGTCTTTACAAGTAAGCTTATTATGTAGACTCTGTTAGATATGTAGCAAGTAGTGCTCATCGCCTCTGCTTAGAAAACTTGAGATATCATTTTCTCATTGTAACGTCCTTATTTTACTAACCATTTATGCGCATTAGGAAGATATTTGAATCATATTAAGACATCTTAAAGTTAGAAAAGTGAACCTTTAAAATTTCATACTTTGGTATTGTCCCAACTTTAAAAATTCTTAATTAATTCTAAAAAAATCAAAATAAGGTGGTTCAAATTCACACTTGAAGCCTTTTCAATTATGTTTAAGATACAGATATAAAACTAAACATTTACTAGAACAATCAATACAGTTAAATAATTTAACTTTACTATTCATTTGGTAAATTCTAGACTTTATAGTTTTTATGACTTAAATTTGGAAATTCATATATCCTAGCTAACATATCCAATTAAGACAAACTACCCATAAATTTAAAGCTTGGGACGTGAAATATTGGCTCACCAAATTTCATGGGCAAATTTGTTTATTTACAAGGTTAAACTGAAGCTAGAAACTTGCTGCTCTAAGACCTACGAATTTGGCTTACTTCTAGTTTTTCAAATTATGAACTCTAATTTTAAAAAAATCATATTAAATTTTATACTTAACCAAATTAGGTAATCTTGGTATCTATTTAAAGATACTTAGCTTAACTATACACATTCCAAATCTGTAATACAAAATATGGTATAAACTTACAAAACATAACATGCCTAGTTGTCCAAATTTAAGTCCTTTCCTTTAGATGATTCAGCCCTTATAACAATGGAAAATTCATTGAAGGAATGAGATTTCAAAAAAATCTCAATAGCAAGTGATATACTATTTCTCATTCACTAAGTTAAATTATCTAATTACATGTATATGATATGGAAGCAACACAACCTTAACATCAAGCATACTTAACATGAACATTGTCATACTTAACATGGGCATTGTCATGACATATAGTGGAAGGAGATACAACAACCCATCATATCTCATAGCAATATAGCCCATAGCATCAATACATAATAAGCTCAACCAATCATCATAAACACAATGCAATTAGACAATCAACATAGTACACTTCAAAGTATTATATCCTTGCTACCTCTTGGAGTATTATTGCTCTTTTCCTTTAGTGTGAGAGTTATCTTGAGGAAAATGTGAAAGCCTATACATTACAGAGTAATGGCATGTCACAATACAATTCATTAACATAATTCTAATGATTAATCTCTCAAGTACCATTTTCAATTCACTTTTAGAGCTTTTGGTTCCATCTATCTAAAATTAATTGCCAAGGTTCAATCCAATATAATTTTCCATGTATAATTTGTCATATCCTCAATTTTCTTATCTGATATATATATGTACAGTTTATATGAAATATATATGAGATTCTTAGAATAAACTGTATCAGAATGAGAAAGGAAAGAAGGGGATTATTAGCTAAGGGAAAGTTTAGGGACCTAAGTGAAAATTAAAAAAGGTTGGAGGCCAAAAGTTAAAGTAGAAACAAAAGTTGGGTTAAAAGTGGTAATTATCAAAAGTTTAGGGACCTAAATGTAATTAAGCAAAAAGTTAGGGACCTAAATGTAATTATGAGAAAGTTGAACTAAAAAAGGCTCAGAAATGCCTGGAATCAGATTAGTCTCAAATTTTACCAGTAGATAGACAAAATTATTTCAGTGAGTTTAACTCAACACATAATTTTGATTTGAGGTCCCGATTAATTGATATAAATTCCTAAAGTCAAAAGGAATTATTACAATATTTTTCAGGCCTCAGAACCAGATGAAGCCTTATAGTAAATTCCTATATTTCATATAAGAATTTATAAAATTAACAGAGTAAGAAATGAATCCTGCAGAATTCTTACAGGATTTTATAGTGGAATAAAATACCCAATAATGAGGTTTCTTTAGAATTGGGCAAAAAGGGTAATGGGCCCATACAAAGGCCCAAATCGCACCACAATAGGCCCTAAGGTGACTGGACAATTAAGTGGGCCAGAGTCCAGAATAACCCTAGAAAAGTATGAAAGTATGAAATTACAAAAATGCCCCTATGTAGTCAGATTGTACAAGTGATAGATAGAGGACATTTTGGTCATTTTGGATAGGCTAGAAATGTCCCATATAGTATAAATATTATTAGTTAGAGCCAGAATATGCCCGAGGCAGTACAAAGAGGGGTAAAATGATAATTATGCCCTTAGGGTTAATATAGTGCAAGAAAGAGCACCAAGGGTATTTTGGTCATTTTCTAAGGGATGGATGGCAGATAAATATCCTAGAATATTATAAAAAGTAGGAACAGAAAACAGTCTAGTTTTTGTGAAATTGCTTCGATTAGAACCAGACTAGATTTGAATTTTTCCTATCAGTATATTTACCTTTTTCGTTCCAAACATGCCCCTAAATGATGTCATGCATGCTGTCAAAGGCAAGGCTTCTAGGGCAAGTTTGTTTCAAGAATGAATATAGACCATTAGATCAAATAGTAACCAAACTAATCTTGGCCATCCATTTCCACCCAAATTTATCTATAAATACCCCCTCATTTCAGATTAGATTTGGTAGCTTTGGGAACCTTAGGGAAACTCTTGCAAAATTTCCATTGAACCAAGAAAGAAGCACACAACTGGAAGCAACAAGCAAGGTAATTATCTCCCTTGTTTTTGAGCTTTATTCTAGCAAGCTAACTCTTGGTTTTAAGGGGTTTTTGTTCACATGTGATAAGAATATGAGCTTTATGTTATAGATAGTTTATACAAGCTTAAACAAGCTAGAATCAAGTGGTATAAGTTTGAAAATTCAAGTATGCATGTAGTTAAAAGTTTGTGTTCATGACTGTTATTGTACGTGACACTATTCATATGTTAAAATTTCATAATTTTTATGCTTCCAATGAGTTTAAAATGGAAAATTGTGTGGGGATAAAGTAGTAGAACAAGTATTAGAAGCGTTGGAATCAAAATGAAAATTTTGGAAAATAAGGGAGTTCACTTCGGTCAAGAACAACAGCTTGTGATGTATTTTGATTTTGGAAATTCTGGTTTCATATTTGGATTCTACATGATAAATTATGTGGAAATGAACTATGAGAATTTATTTTGGAAAAAGAATGGAAGTTAGTGAAAACCTAGTCTTGGAATTCTTTTCAAGTTGAGTTGTAACTTCATATTACTTTGTAATGGCTAGGTGACATTTGTGAAGGATGAAAATCATCTTAAGAAGACTTGATCAAGGATAGCTAAAGAGGTAGGAAGATACCTAACTATAGTTTCATGTTTGCTTGATTGTATGTTTGCTTGCTGATTATGGTGTTTGGTTGAGCTTGAGATTGTATCATCTTGTTGATGATAAAGTATGAATGATTGCAACTCCTTGAAACTTATGTCATGACAATATGGATGTTAGAGTTAGCTTATGTACCATTATGAAGTAGCTCCCATCTCATGATAACATGTTAAACATCCAATTAATCATGCATGATATTATAGTTTGTATGACTTACTATTGGGATTTCCATGAAATCTCATTCTTTCCATATGCATAACCATGTCATAGGTGCTGAAACGTCACAAGGAAAAAGGGTAAACATAGATGTATGAATTTTTATTATAAGTTATATTGGTTACTTGACACTATAGAAGGATGTGATGATGTGCATAGTGTATGATCATGTAGTTATATCTTAAGGCTGTGACTTTGTGATGATGATTATGACACCTAAACCAACGAGTGTGATCTTGAAATATGGTATGATAATAGCTAAGATATATATCTTTAAATGAATACTAAGAACACTTCACTTGGCTAAGTATTCGATTTGTTATGATTTTTCCAAGTTGAAGTTAAAATCTGGAACTAAGATCAAGTAAGCAACTGGAGCTAGTAACATTCCGATATTAATTTCATATAGTAAATGAATGAGTTTTTTCACAAAATTTTGTGAGCTTAAAGAACACGTCTGGAGATTTAAATCCATAGGTAACACGGTTTATTTAGACAATTAATAAAAGAGAAATGAATTTTTAAAGTTAAGGCAAAGAAACTGGAACTTCAAGATTTTACCAAATAAACAGTGTTTTTCAACGAATAAACTAGTTTTATTAGGACAATGGAACCTCAGCTTTACATTTTCCTTCAAAGTTTAATGAAAGAGCTTTCATTAGAAATTGAAACCAACCTATTTCAATATTTCTACATTTAATTATGAATTTCTAAAGTTGTGTACATGTTCTAGAATTACCAAATGAACAGTAGCGTGAACATTATCCCCTAGAGCAATTCTTTTGAAAATACTTGTTTCTAAGGCTTTGTTTGGTTGAGGGTTTTTAGAGGGGAGGGGAGGGGAGATTTTTTGTCCTTATGTACTCCCCTCCCTTCACTTACCTCTCCTCTAAAAGTGGGGGTTTTTGGAGGGGAGAGAAAATTTTTACTCCTTTTTGACCAAATTGCCCTCAAACCTTTTTTTTATTTTTCTCACACCTAATTTTTTCTTTGATTGCATAATAATTATAATAAATTATAATAAAACTTAATAAGCATAATAAATTATTTATATATTATATTAAAATATATAATAATTATAAAATTAATAAGAAACAATGTTAATATTTTATCATATTTTTTAATTTTTTTAATTTTATTATATATATAAATGAGATAACAAATTTTAAGATTCATAAATTAAAAAATAATAATTTTGATATAAATATTATAAATTAAGAGTAAATAAATTTAAATAAAGAGATAATGATATATTTGTCAACTTTTAATTAACTCATTTCCCCTCCCATTCTGAACCAAACAAAAAATATCATTTATTAACCTCTCTTACCTTTCCATACCTTCCCTTAAATTAACACAACCTACCCTCCCCTAAGGTGAACCAAACAAAGCTTAAGGCAAATGGTTATGTAATTAGTTCAAATGACTTCCAACTAAGTACAATTGAGGTTAAAAATAAGGATATGATATTTTGATATCAAAGCAAAGGATTATGGCTTAAGAAATGCTCTGAATAGATTATTTATAGACTGATGTATAAGTAAACATATGCATAATTGACGCTAAGTTAGTTATTGCAGGGTAAAGATGACTGAGTCTAGGACTAGATCAGAAACTACAGTAAACCAGGGAGATCCTATGCCTGAGGTATTTAGTTCAGATAAGTCAGGGTTGAACCTAGAGGAGGTTGATGCTTTAGTGAATGATCCAGAGTTTATGCTTACTCCAATGATCAATATTCCTGATTCTAGTAGTGACTCAAAACTGGATAGGTTAGATAGCTCCTCAGTCAAATCTAATGGAATGGATGAAGCATCAAATGAGGATGTACTTGAGGAACCTATTCCAGCCCCTCCTATTAATGTTGTACCTTCTGAAGAAGCTGACCTTAGTGTAGAGGGGAATACAAATCAGGTAGATGACAGAGAGATAGTATACCCTCAGGAAGAACAGTCAGATGAGGGTTATTCCTATGTTATGGGTGCTACAAACCTGTACACAGATAGTCTATTAGTCAAAGCTGAGTGCCTAACCCAGTTGATGTACCTGGACCTAACCATATACCAGACTATACAGATATCCCAGGTCATAATGGAACCAAGAAGCCAATGGTAGAGATATACCTAGATAACCACAAGGTTGTAGAGTTAACTCTAGGGGAGGATATGAATGAAGAACGATTCAAGAAAGCTGTGGAACTAGCTAGGTAGCTGTATGACCTAGGAAGATTGTTGGTTAGAGAAGTAGATCAGGATTATAGAAGCTAGATGGACTTCATAACAAGAGTACGAGAAGCCTATCAAGCTTATGATCCAGATAACCTTACCCTTGAAGATTGGACTAATATCATAGATAATATCTTACCTCTCATAGTGACGTGGATAGTAGGGTTGGATCAGTATTTTGAGGAGGAATCTTATGAGGACATTCCTGACTGGATCTATATGATAGAAGAGTTTATTAGGATCCATTATGAGAAAGCATAATGTAATGGTTGTATTTACGAATATTACTGTGATGTATGTACTTATGAACAGTGATGATATTGTGCATGTATTTATGTTATGAAAGATCTATGTAATGCTGATGAACTTACTGTATGTTATGTTTTGAATGAAATATGAATTATGTTAGTTATAGTATTCCTGTCCTATTACAATAGTAAAACAAAATGGTAAGAACGAGAAAAACTGGTTCTTCGGGAGAACCCCATAATACTGGAGACATTAACCAGCTAATCTTAGAACGATTAGAACAATAACAGAAGATGATCAAAGAAGTGTGAGTAGCTCAGGCGAGGAGCAAATAAGAGAGGGATGCTGCCATAACAGTAGCTGTAATATAAGCGGTAGAGAATCTAAGATACCTAGAATCTGCAGGTGTGGCTGACACAGAACCAAAAATGGTGTAACAGACAGCAGAGCCACCAAGATAGATAGGACAGGCAGTTGATCCTATTGGTATTCAATAGGGGATGACCAAATTTTGTAAGCATAGTCCTCCAACATTTGAGGGGGACATTTGATGTACAGAAAGCAGAAGACTGGATTAGCCGAATGGAGAAGATTTTCAAGGTACTTGATTGTTCGTCTGAGTATAAAGCACATATGGCAATCTATCAGCTTAAAAGGGATGCAGATAGATGGTGGAAGAACACTGAGCTGGTGTTACAGGTTAGACACATTCCTATCACATGGGAAGTGTTTCTTGAACAGTTTTATGAGAAGTATTTCCCTCAGTCGGTAAGGGACGAGAGAGAAGCGGAGTTCCTTGTACTGAGACAAGGAGAGAAAGAATCTTTTGACGAGTACTTGGCTAAGTTCATTCGTCTCTCCCAATACTCAATTTATCTATGACAAGTGGATGATGAGCGTTGGATGACAGAGAGAATGATAAGGGGACTAAATGTTATTCTAAAGGAGAAGATGACTCCCCAGTAGTATAACCAATCAATAAAGTAGTAGAGGCATGCAGAATAATTGAGCATGGTCTGAATCATCGGATGTTGATGAAACCAATAAGCAGAGATAATACTACTCTTGAGAGAACTAGTCATAACAGAAATGTGGTCGGTAGCAGTGGCTATTCTAGAAAGAGGAAAAGACGGTGGCAGAAATGAAGGCCTGCTAGAGGAAACTTCAGGGGCAATACAAATAATAGAGACCCGAGATTCAGAACATGTGATAAGTGCAGAAAGAGCCATGGTGATAGATTGTGCTTGATAGGGCAGAATGTCTGTTACACATGTGGGAAACCTGGATATTTCTCCAGGAATTGTCCTTAGGAAGTAAGTGATCAAAGGCCATGAACTCAAGGTCGAGTATTTGCACTGACAAGGGAAGATGCTCAAAGGTCACCAGAGATGATTCAATGTATCATCTATCTAAATAATCATTCTGTGATTGTTATGTTTGATTCGGGTACAAGTCATTCCTTTATTTCTTATGAATGTGCTAAACGGTTAGGCCTTACAATTAGCAAATTGTATTATGCCATATGTGTGACAACCCCTACGAATGCTAGAGTCGTTACATCAGATGTCTGGCTAAATAGTGTCATTCGATATGAGTATTACTGCACTCCTCTAGACCTGCTATATAGGCCCTTTCACGAGATTGATGTCATAATTGGACTAAACTGGTTGTCTACCAATAATGTGATACTAGATTATAAGAACAAAACTATAGTTCATTGTCCACAAGCCACAAATGTGAATCCAGAAGTGAGACTGAATTTCATGATAGAGGCTCAGGTAGATAAATGTCTATGAAAAGGATGTCAAGGATATATGGTCTTCTTTTCTGTTCAAACAGAAGTAGAAGAAGGGATTGAAACAATTCCAGTAGTTAAAGAATTTCCTAAAGTTTTTCCCAAGGAGATTCAAGGACTACCCGTAGAACGAGAAGTAGAATTTGCAATCAATATTGTTCCTTGAGCTGGACCAGTATCCAAAGCCTCATATCGTATGGCTCCTAATAAGATGATTGAGCTAAAGAAGCAGATCGAGGAGCTTTTAGAGAAGGGTTTCATCCAACCCAGTGTTTCTCCATGGGGTGCTCTAGTGTTATTCATTAAGAAGAAGGATGGTAGTCTTAGACTACGCATTGACTATCGGGAGTTGACTAAGATTACAAATAAGAATAAGTACCCTTTTCCCCAAATTGATAATTTGTTAGACCAGTTAGTGGGAGCAAGTTTATTCTCCAAGATTGATCTGAGATCAGGTTATCACCAATTCAGAATTAAAGCAAATGATATTTCAAAGAATGCGTTCAGAACTCGCTATGGTCATTTTGAATTTCTAGTAATGCCCCTTGGTTTGACGAATGCACCTACAATTTTTATGGATTATATGAACATAATCTTCAGGCCTTTTCTAGATTAGTTTGTTGTGGTCTTCATTGATGATATCCTAGTATACTCCAAATATGCTAAAGAGCATGAAGAGCATTTGAGAATTGTTCTTAGTAGTCTTAAAGAAAAATGACTCTATGCTAAGTTTAGTAAATGTGAGTTTTGGCTTCAAGAAGTCAAATTTCTTGGCCATGTCATATCCCATGAAGGGGTAGCTATAGATCCTAGCAAAGTTGAAGCAGTATTAAGTTGGGAACAACCAAGGACAGTGACAGAGATCAAAAGTTTTCTGGGCTTAGTAGGGTATTATAGAAGATTTATTAAGGATATTTCTCGAATTACTCTGTTATTAACCAAGCTGACCAGAAAGAACCAGCAGTTTAAGTAGGATGAGAAGTGCGAGGCTAGTTTCCAAGAAATAAAGCAGAGACTAACTATGACTCCTGTGCTGATTATTCCAGACCCAACTCAGACTTATATAGTCTATAAAGATACTAGCAAGCAAGGGTTGGGATATCTATTGATGCATAAGGGTCGAGTGGTAGCCTACGCTTCTTGACAACTAAAGCCACATGAAGAGAACTATCCCACTCATGATATGGAGCTTATAGCAGTAGTTTATGCTCTCAAGATCTGGAGACATTATTTGTATGGAGCTACCATAGAGCTGTACTGTAACTACAAAAGCATGAAGTACCTACAAGATCAGAAAGAATTGAACATGAGGCAGTAGAGATGGATGGAATTTCTAAAGGATTATGATTTCCATATTAAATACCATCCAGGAAAAGCAAATGTGGTAGCTGATGCCTTAAGCTGAAAGGTGGTGCAAGTGGTAAGTCTAATGATCAAAGAGCTAGAATTAATAGAAGATGTTTGAGATTGGAGTCATTTATACCAAATGCAGATAGCAGAAAACTCTTATGGAGGAACGCAGATTAAAGCTTTCATTGAGGATGAAATAAAAGGAGCTCAGGAGCATGATAAGCTCACAGCAATCTTCAAGAATAAGTTGGAAAGAGGGGAAACTAGAAATTTTGATGTCTCCCAAGATAAATTGCTACAATTTAGGGGACAACCATATATTTCTAATGCAATAGGATTAAGAGAGAAGATGTTAGATAAGGCACATAAGAGCTGATATACAGTACATCCAGGTATGACCAAGATGTATAATGATGTTAAAAGTTTATTTTGGTGTCCTAGATTAAAGAAGGATGTTATGGCTTATGTATCCAAGTGCTTAACATGTCAGAAGGTGAAAGTTGAGCACCAAAGGCTAGTAGGGAAATTGCAACCGCTAGAGATACCTGGGTGGAAATGGGACAGTATTGCCATGTATTTTGTTGAAAGACTGCCCATGACTCCTACTAAGCGTGATGCTATATGGGTAGTAATTGACCGATTGACAAAGTCGGCTCATTTCCTGGCAATTAATAACAAAGATTCTCTTGAGAAGCTGGCAAAACTATATATAAAGGAGATTGTTAGATTACATGGTATTCCAAGTAGTATTATATCTGACAGAGGTCTTCAATTTACGTCAAATTTTTGGTGAGTTTTGCATAAAGAATGGATACTACTCTCAGATTTAGTATAGTTTATCATCCTCAGACAGATGGTCAATCTGAGAGAACGATCCAAACACTAGAAGATATGTTGAGACCATGCGTTTTTGATTTCAAAGGGAGTTGGGATGTCCATATACCATTAATAGAGTTTTCCTATAACAACAGTTATCAGGCTAGTATTTAGGTGGCCCTATTTGAAGCACTTTATAGACAAAAGTGTAGATCTCCTTTGTGCTGGGTGGAGTTAAGTGAAAGGAGGATGTTTGGTCCTGATATAGTAGATCAAATAGCAGCATAGATCGATAAGATCAGAAAAAGGTTATTGACGACTCAAAGTAGACAGAAGAGTTATGCGGATGTCAGAAGAAAGCTGTTGGAGTTTGAAGAAGGAGAGCATGTATTCCTTAAGTTAACTCCAATGGATGATCGATCAAAGTGAAGAAGCTACATCCTAGATATATTAGGCCATTTCAGATCCTTACAAGAATAGGATCAGTGGCTGACAAGTTAGCTCTTCCTCTAAATCTTAGTAAGATCCATGATGTATTCCATGTTTCCCAGTTAAAGAAGTACGTTCTAGATCCATCGCATGTGATTGAGCAGGATGATGTTACACTGCGAGATGACCTAACTTATGAAGTCGGGCTAGTGCAAATTGTAGATCGAAAGGTGAAGCAATTGCAAAATAAGTAGATCTCCCTAGTTAAGGTGGTCTAGAAGGGATTGACGGAGAATGAAGCTACATGGGAAGTAGAGGAAAGGATGAAGGAAGCATATCCTGAACTATTTCCTTAGTATATATGTAACGTAAATTTCGATGATGAAATTTATTTTAATAGGGAGAGAAATGTCATATCCCTAAATTTTTTATCTGATATATATATGTATAGTTTATATGAAATGGATAAGATTTTTGGAATAAACTATATCAGATTGAGAAAGGAAATAAGGGGATTATTAACTAAAGGAAAGTTCATGGACCTAAGTGAAAATTAGAAAAGGTTGGAGGCCAAAAGTTAAAGTAAAAACAAAAGTTTGGCCAAAAGTGGTAATTATTAAAAGTTTATGGACCTCAATGTAATTAAGCAAAAAGTTAGGGACCTAAATGTAATTATGAGAAAGTTGAACTGATAAATGCTCAAAAATGCTCGGAATCATATTAGTCTCAAATTTTACCAGTAGATAGACAAAATTATTCTGGTCAGTTTAACGTGACACATAATTTTGATTTGAGGTCCCGATTAATTGATATAAATTCCTAAAGTCAGAAGGAATTATAACAGTATTTTTTAGGCCTTAGAACCAGATGAAGCCTTACAGTAAATTCCTATATTTCATATAAGAATTTATAAAATTGATAGAGTCAGAAAAGAAATCCTGTAGAATTCTTACGAGGTTTTATAGTGGAATAAAATACCCGATAAATATTGTCAAGAGAGGTTTCTTTAGAATTGAGCAAAAAGGATAATGAGCCCATACAAAGGCCCAAATGGTGCCACAATAGGCCCAATAAGGTGATTGGACAGTTAAGTGGGCCAGAGTCTGTAACATCCTTACTTTTATATGTTTAAGGGACCATTCAGTAGCATTTAGAACCACTTACAAGACTTTGGAAGTCCATTAGCCAAATCTGAAATATTATTCTTTCTCGAGTTACTATTCATATGGTATTCTAGATTACGTAACAAAATTTAAAAAATTATAATTAATTTTAGAAAAATCAAAATAAAGTGGTTCACAAATTTATATAAAGCTAGCATCTTTAAATTTAACGGAAAAATAATTTCCAGACAAAATGATTAGCCAATTAATACAGTTTATTCATTAAAGTTTACTGTTCAATTGGTCAAACACTCTAAAAACAGATTCTGGTCACTTAATTTGGAAATTAATTTCTCTTGATATACACATATAAATGAAACGTTCTACCTATGAACTTAAAGCTCTGGATGTGTGCTACATGCTTGTAAAATTTCATGAAATAATTCTTTTATTTGCTAGGTCAAACTGAAGCCACAACAAAACTGCTTCAGGACCTACGTTTTTACCATTTGAGTTTCCTTTCTTTTACTTTCAATAATTGTTCCAGCATGCATAAGCCATCAAATAACCTTCTCAATATTCATATACATCATGTACATATGGAATAAGTATTATAAATAGTTTCATCACATAGATGGGAACCTTATAGGGCATTTACATACAAAGATAATCCATAGCATATGCTAGGATCTCAATTACTTCTATTACTTTCTTCCATTCTTTATCTCTTCTCCATACATACATTTTCCCTCATGCTTGACCTAAATTGGTTGGTTATGGGAGAGTAAGATTCTAGGGAATCTCAGTAGCAAACATTACCACTTAAATATGTAAGATGGATGCTAATGCATGATATATAATTTCATTAAACTTTCTTTGATTAGTGACATGCCATCATGCTATATACTCTTACATAAAGTGCATGGCCATGAAAAACATGATATTCACAATACATGCAACATCATTTATCATGTCACAACATCATTCAAATATCATATACATGTCAACCCATAAGCATACCATATCAAGTACATAAAGAGGTAAGTTCACTACCTTGCACTTAAGCTTTCCTCTTGATCTTTTGCACTTGTTCCCTAGCTTTCCAACCATGAAGCCTTTATATTAATCACTTCCCAACATCTTCTTAGATGTTTCAAGGTTCTAAACACATTTATATTCACTACATAATTCATTAGGACTCATGAACTCCAACCAATTCAAGACTAACCTTGTTACACTCTTTATTATCATAATTTTCTCTAATCCACTTGGCTCTTAAACCAATTGATATCTTGAATTCACCCTACACAATTTCATCTTTTGAATCCATCTATGAGCTTAGAATCATGAAATTCCAGCTCCTTCATGGCCTGTTGTATAGAACCCAACACATGCACACAATTCTTTCAAAAATTCTCATTTTGATTCTAATGCTTCCCATACCTGTTTCTCCACTTTACCCCACACAACTTTTTATTTTAAAACCATTGGAAGCATCAAAGTCATGAAATTCCAATTACTGTTCATGTGAGTGAACAGTACCATGATGAATTTCAAAAACTATAACCTTGAGATTTTAATGTTTTCAAGGTTCAAAACCTTTTCAATCCTACACAAAATCATCATATAAATTCAATGGAAGCATTGAATCATTGAAATTCCATTTCCTTCCCTCATGAACAGTGTAGATTGAACAGGGTATATGAAACATCCTCATTTTCATATGTCTTAGGGACCAAAAGGTAGCATCTGGAACCACTTCTAAGGCTATTGAAGTCAAATTACTCAATCTGGAATTTTACTCTTAGCGAGTACTATTCACTGTGTAAATTCTAGTTGAGTGACTTGACTTCAAAAAATCATAACTAATTCTAGAAAAATTGAAATAAAGTGGTTCAAATTGGTACACGAAGGTAACTTAATGCTCTTTTAGGGAAAAATAACTTTCTGACTACGCCTTGACCAGGTCAACATCAGCAAATATCCGAAATTTACTGTTCATTTAGCATTTTTCCCTGATTCTAGCATTTTGGTCCCAACATTTACACTATCCAATCCCTAGCTTCTCTTCTTGATTCTTTAGTTCTCTTATAACATACCTGTGGGATTGGGATTATATGGAAGGGGATGAGATTTCTGGGGAAATCTCAGTAGAAAATGGAAACCATATAATGTATGCAACTATATGCTTGATGTTACTATGTGTGTACTTAATGATCAAGCTTGCATCATGATAACATACATGCTTCCATGTTACTTAATTATAACATATGACCATAGCATAAAAAGAAACAGAGCATTACTTAATCATACATGCCTCATATCATCAAGGTAAGAAAACATCACATAAAACATCCAAGCAGTATAAGCATACAAGTAGGTAAGTTTACTACCTGGCGTATAGCCTTTCCTTCCATCTCTTAGCCTTGTCTCTAAGGTCCCTTCTTCTCATAAGTCAGAGCCTATACATAGCATAATAATATCTTTATTATTATCCAGTATAGCTCTACTTAACTCATGCTTAACTAGGGGCAATATCCTTAATCTGACATTCCCCTGGCTTTCTTTCTACCTTTAGCTATCTTTATTAATAGAGATATTTCTCTATTCTAACTATTAAGAGCAATACTCTACTTTATTAGAGCAGGGACTAGATAACTTACTTACCTCATTCCTAAGCTCTGCCCAGTCCTTAAGTACCTTAGATTGCTCCTGGCTCTACCAGAACTCCTTCCTTTCTTTCCTTTCTCTCTTTCTCTCTTCTTTCTCTCCTTTTCCTTGCTCTTGGCCGTGGCTTTCCTTGAAGGGTGAAGGGCCTATTTATAGGTGAGTGAAGGTGGGATGAATGGCTCAGATCGAATCATGATGAATGGCCCAGATTGCTTAGCTTCCTCAAGAAGCTTTGCCTGCATCATCACGATGACATCCTCCTCCTTGATGACTCACCATTATGACATCATCCAAGGACACCTCAGGGGGTATGGGCACAATTGGGGGACCCTTGAGATACCTCACCAGCTAACTCAGCTTCTCCAGAGAATTCTAGAGCCTTTTCCTGGAATGAGCAGCTGAGATTATGCCACGTGTCCTCTTTACTTTTTCTCCTTTTTCTAATCTCATGACATGTGTCCTTAACTTTTCTTCTTTTCCTGTAATAATGCCTTGTGGGTCCCATGAGGACACCTTTCATGTCAACTCATGGTCTAAAGTCATATTTGATCACTTTTTCCAGTTCTATCCTTAACCGGGTAACCTTACTTTATGGAAAAGCACTAAAATATTATTTTAATGCCTCTCAAACTCCCATAACTACTAGGCCTACGTTTTTGGGCCTTTAGATGTCATCTTGGGTTTCTAACCAAGCTCAAGCACTCTGGTGGCTCAGTTCCCAAGAAATACCTCTTACTTTTCCATTATACCCACAGGGACTTTCACCATTCATGACTTAGTCTTTGAATTTTCACTTTCTTGCAGTTTAGTCCCTAAACATTATCTATACACTTCTGGGACTCCTACATAATAGGGTCTAGTAGCCTACCTTTTTTAGGCTACAAACTGGGCTTCTAGGCCCAAAAATTGGGATATGACAGTACACCATGGCAAAGTCAAGAATATCAACTTGATTCAACAACCAATCTCTTAATTAGCTTGTTTAAGCTTCAATCATATGTCTCTAACTTTATTTTCTTCTTTTCCCTTTCATCTAAGGTTGTTGGGCAATAACACCCCTTAGAGAAAACTCACCTTTTCCCCCATGAAAACCCTAAATTCAAGCTCCCAAATCAAAGGAAAATAAGCTATGAGAGATTGCTTACCTTTAATCTCTAGCTTGCTTGAACTTTGGTACCTTGAATCTTCCTTGTCATGGCTTGAGTTTCCATTTTACAAGAGTTTCCCCAAGGTATCACAAGGCCACAGTTTTGATGCAGAAAAATCTTGGTGGAAATCAATGGCCAAGATTAGTTTGTATACTATTTGATCTAATGGCCCACATTTAATCTTGGATTTAACTTTTTCCAAAATAATAATTATGACATCATGTGGGACAGATCAAGGGACACCTTATAGGGGTTATGTCGCAAAATTCCATTGGGGGGAAGCTTCTAGAAAAATTCCAGTCTAATCTGGTACCGATCAGAGCAGTTTCACAACAACCGGACTATTTTCTGTTCCTAATTTTTTATAATATACCAAGTTATCTATTCTATCCTGGAAATCAATGTCTAGGCTTCTCATACCATTGACAATGATATACTGAATATTTATCTGCCATCCAAATCTTGGGAAATGACCAAAATACCCTTGGCGTCCTTTCTTGCATTATATTAACCCTAAGGACATAATCGTCATTTTACCCCTCTTTTCACTGCCTCAGAGCATATATTGGCTCTAACTAATAATATTTATACTGTATGACATGTTTTTAGCCTGTCCAGAATGACCAAAATGCCCTCCATCCATCATTGGTACAATATGGGCATTTAGGGGCATTTTTGTAATTTTGCACTCTTCTTGGACTACTCTGGACTCTGGCCCACTTAACTGTCCAGTCACCATACTGGGCTCATGATGGTGCCATTTAGGCCTTTGTATGGACTTATTGCCTTTATGGCATAATTCCCAAGACAACTCTCCCGATCCTATTTATCGGGTATTTTATTTCACCGTAAAATCCCGTAAGGATTCTACATGATTCATTTTCTGATTCTGTCAATTTTATAAATTCTTACATTAAATATGGGAATTTCTAGTAAAGTTTTATCTGATTCTGATGTCTGAACAATAATGTAATAATTCTTTTGGCTTCAAAAATTTATATCAATTAATCGGGACCTCAATCAAAATTCTGCGTTGCGTCAAACTCATCGAAATATTTTTGTCTATCTACTGATAAAATTTGGGTCTTATCTGATTCTGGGCATTTTTGGTCTGTTTCGGCTCAACTTTCTCATAATTACACTTAGGTTCCTGAACTTTTGAATAATTGCATTTTAGCCCTTAACTTTTAAAAATTACACTTAAGGGCCCAACTTTTATTTCTACTTTTACTTTTTGCCTTTAACCTTTTCTACTTTGCGTTTTAATCATTCTTTTTCTTCAAGACTCATTTAACCTTTATCTTTTCTTTTGATCTTCATCATAATCCTTTCTAAACCTCTTTCCACTATCAGTACTATACGGATAGGGAAAAATTAGGATATGACAGAGTCTAAAACAACCCTAGAAAAGTGAAAATTATGAAAATACCCCTGTGTAGTCAAATTGTACCATTCATAGATAGAGGGCATTTTGGTCATTCTAGATAGGCTAGAAACTTCCCATATAGTATAAATATGATTAGTTAGAGCCAGAATATGCCCTGAGGCAGTACAAAGAGGGGTAAAATGACAATTATGCCCTTAGGGTTAATATATTGTAAGAAAGAGTACCAAGGGTATTTTGGTCATTTTCCAAGGGATAGATGGCAGATAAATACTAATTATAACAATATCAATGGTATAAGAAACCTAGACACTGGTTTCTAGGATAGAATACATATCTTGGAATATTATAAAAATTAGAAACAAAAAATAGTCTGATTTTTATGAAACTGCTCCGATCAATATCGAACTGGATTGAAATTTTTCCTATACGTATATTTACCTTTTTCTAGCTAAACATGCCCCTAAATGATGTCATGCATGGCGTCAAAGGCAACGCTTCTAGGGTAAGTTTGTTTTAAGAATGAATATGGACCATTAGATCAAACAGTAACCAAATCAATATTGGCCATCCATTTCCACCCAAATTTATCTATAAATACCCCCTTATTTCAGATTGGATTTGACAGCTTTAGGAACCTTAAGGAAAATCTTACAAAATTTCCATTGAACCTAGAAAGAAGCATACAACTTGAAGCAACAAGCAAGGTAATTATCTCCCTTGCTCTTTAGCTTTATTCTAGCAAGCTAGCTCTTGATTTTAAGGGGTTTTTGTCCACATGTGATAAGAATATGAGTTTTATGCTATAGATAGTTTAGACAAGCTAGAATCAAGTGGTATAAGCTTAGAAATTCAAGTATGCATGTAGTTAAAAGTTTGTGTTCATAGCTATTACTGTATGTGACACTGTTCATATGTTGGAATTTCAAGATTGTGATGCTTCCAATGAGTTTAAAATGAAAAATTGTGTGGGGATAAATAGTAGAACAAGTATTGGAAGCATTGGAATCAAAATGTGAATTTTGGAAAACAAGGGAGTTCACTTCCATCAAGAATAGTACCTTGTGATGTGTTTTGATTTTGGAAATTTTGGTTTTATATTTGGATTCTACATGAAAAATTATATGGAAATGAACTATGAGAATTTATTTTGGAAAAAGAATGGAAGTTAGTGAAAACCTAGTCTTGGAATTGTTTTCAAGTTGAGTTATAACTTGATATTACCTTGTAATGGCTAGGTGTTGACATTTGTGAAGGAAAGAAATCATCTCAAGAAGACTTGTTCAAGGATAGCTAAAGAGGTAGCAAGAATACCTAACTATAGTTTCCTGTTTGCTTGATTGTATGTTTGCTTGTTGATTATGGTGTTTGGTTGAGCTTGAGATTGTGTCATAATGTTGATGATAAAGTATGAATGATTGCAACTCCTTGCAACTTATGTAAAGACAATATGCATGTTAGAGTTTACTTATGGACCATTATGAAGTAGCTCCCATCTCATGATAACATGTCAAACATTCAATTAAGCATGCATGATATTATAGTTTGTATGACTTGCTATTAGGATTTCCATGAAATCTCATTCTTTCCATATGCATAACCATGTCATAGGTGCTAGAATGTCACAAGGAAGAAGGGTAAACATAGATAGATGAATTTGTATTATAAGTTATATTGGTTACTTGACACTATGGAAGGATGTGATGATGTGCATAGTATATGATCATGTAGTTGTATCATGGGCTATGACTTTGTGATGATGATTATGACACTTAAACCAATGAGTTTGATCTTGAAATTTGGTATGATAATAGATAAGATACAGAGATTTAAATGAACACTAAGAATACCTCAGTTGGTTAAGTATTCAATTTGTTATGATTTTTCCATGTTGAAGTTAAAATCTGGAACTAAGATCAAGTAAGCAACTAGAGGCAGTAACATTCTGACATTAATTTTGTATAGTAAATGAATGAGTTTTTCCATGAAATTTTGTGATCTTAAAGAGCACGTCTGGAGATTTAAATCCATAGGTAACACGATTCATTTGGACAAGTAATGAAAGAGAAATCAATTTTTGAATTTAAGGCAAAGAAACTGGAACTTCTAGATTTTACCAAATGAATAGTGTTTTTCAACGAATAAATTGATTTCATTTGGACAATAGAACCTTAGTTTTACATTTTTTCTTCAAATTTTAATGAAATATATTTCATTAAAAATTAGAACCAACCTATTTTAATTTTTCTACATTTAATTATGAATTTGCAAAGTTGGGTACATGTTCTGGAATTACCAAATGAACAGTAGCATGAACAGTACCCCCCGAGAGCAATTCTTTTGAAAATGCTTGTTTTTAAGGCAAATGGTTATGTAATTGGTTCGAATGACTTAAAACTAAGTACAATTGAGGTTAAAAATAAGGATATGATAGAATTCAATTATAAAGTTATAATTTTGAAATTCCAACTCCTTCCCCAAGTCTGTATGAAACCGTGAACCACCATAAAAGATCCAAAAATTCCACATTTTGATTCCTTTGCTTTCTTCTCTATTTAAACCCACATAATTTTCTATTTTAAACTCATTGTAATCATCAAAATTAACAAATTTAACTTCCTTCATATAGTTATCAACAGTGGCAGCAAGCATGGCATACATAGAATTTCAAGAATATATTGATACCATAAGCTTAAACCACTTACATCTAACTTATTTCAACTTGTTTTAACTACTTATAAATTGGAATTCCTTTGTCCCTTTCAATTATGAATTTTGCCCAGCATACCCTAAAGCTTGGACGATGAATTTACCTTGATTTCCTTGAAGTTTGGAAGATTGGAAGGTTGGAAGCTTCATTTTGGATTGAGTAAAAATTTTGCAAGATTAGATCATCCATATGAGATCATCATGCTTAGGTTATGCCTATAGTAGCCAAGAGTGTCGGCCATAGAGGGGTGAGGGGTGGTATTTATAGGCAACTTCAAGATTAGATCAATGGCCAAGATTAAATCTTACAATGAATAGCCAAGATTGTATCTTACAATTCAAGGGTGTAGATTAAACCACCTAGCTTTCTTACATCATCGTCTCCTTCTCCTTACATTATCCATATGATATCATCATGCTTAGGTCGCACCATCTTATGGAAGAAGGTTACTTGGAAAATCCTATACCGGTTCAATCAGATTTTCTAAAAACCATACTATTTTCTAAAACTAATTTTTATGAGATTTTATAATTTATTTTCTAATATTAGATTCAGTGTCTACATTCTTCTTGCTTTTAGTATTATTGGACTGTGTAAGAATTTTATTACTTAACCCTTAGAAATGACCAAAATATCGTTCATTCCCTTTTATTCTATTTTATAACACCAGGGACATTTTTGTCACATCCTAATTTTTTCCTATTTGTATAGAATAGACAATGGAACATGTAAAGGCATATAGAGGAAAGAGTTTTGGAAGGGATTGTGACATGATTAGAAGAAATGATAAAGGTTATATGAGTTTTGAAGGAAGGAAAGGGATTAAATTGTAAATATTTGAAAGGGATTGTGACGTGATCAGAAGAAATGATAAAGGTTAAATGAGTTTTGAAGGAAAGAAATGGATTAAATTGTAAATAATTTTGAAAGGTTCTAGAGTCAAAATAAAATGTAGAGATAAATGTTGGGCCAAAAAGTATAATTTTAAAAAGTTTGAGGGACTAAAATGTAATTTGTCAAAAGTTCAAGGGCAAAATTATAATTATGAGAAAGTTATGCCAAAAAAGGCCCAGAGCTACCCAGAAATGCTATAGTCTTAAATTTTATTAGTAAATAGATAATGGTAATTGGGCTTAGCATACTTTTCAGAATTTTGATTTCAGGTCCCATATAATTGATATTAATTTTTAAAGTCTAGAGATTATTAGTGGACCTTCTGGACCTCAGAATCAGATAAATTTTTACAATAAATTATTATAATTAATATAAGAATTTATGAAACTGACAAAACTAAAAATAGAATTATGTAGAATTTATTATGGAATTTACGATAGAATAAAACACCTCATGAATACTTTTCGGGGGAATTTCTTAGGAGTTGAGCCCATGAAGGAATTTGACCATGTAAAAGGCCCAAAATGGGGTCTCATAGGCCCAATAATATTTTCAGATAAGTATATGGGTCAGTGCTAATAAAGACCTAGAAAAATATAAAATTACGAAATGCCATTAAGTATGCTACTGTGTTGTGCTATTAAGTAAAAGATAAATGGAGGGCATTTTGGTCATTTGGATAGGGTTAAAATGCCAAGGCAGGTACATGAATGATTAATTAGAGTCATCATATGCCTTGATAAGGTGTAAAGAGGTGTGAAATGATAATTATGCCTTTAGGGTTAATATAGTGTAAGATAGTGAACTAAGGGCATTTCAGTCATTTTTCAAGGGATGTAAGCATATAAATACCCACTCCAACAATATGAAAGATAAAAAAAAATCTAGATACTAGATTTAATGTCAGAAAATATATTATGGAATCTCAAAATAATTATTAAATAGTTTGGTTTATGTGAAATTTGACTGGGTTGATACTGGATTAGACTGGAATTTTTCCAATTAGATCTTAGCTCTAAATTTTGACAAACAAGGGCCTAAATGATGTTATGGATGATGTCATAAAGTTGCTTATAGGGCAAGCATGGTGGAAGATTGAATATTGACCATTAGATCATTTAGTAACTAAAGTAATCTTAGCAATCCATTTCAACCCAAACTTTTCTATATTACCCCCTTATTTCTGCACATTCACGGCAAGAATTAGGAGACCATGGGGAGGTTCTACCAAAATGGATTTTAAGCAAAAAGAGGAAAATCAAGTAGCTAAACAAGCAAGGATCTAAGGTACGCTGCTTCTTCCTCCTACCTTTGTATTATGTTGTAGGAAGATTTCTCTAAGATTTGGATTGTTGAAATACCATTTTTCTCTCCATCTTGGCTTCTGAACATGATATGTAATTAAATGGGAAATATGAATTTTAAGTCATGGAATGTTTAGACAAGTTTAAACAAGCTAAAATTAAGTAGTTTGAGCTTAGCAAACCATGTAATCTTGAGATCCCTTCTTTCACTATTCATGAGCCTGGGAAGGAGTTGGAATTTCATGATTTTAATACTTCCCACAGTTTTAAAATGAAAAATTGTGTTGGATAAAGTAGGTAAACAAGTATCGGAAGCATTGGAATTAAAATGAGAATTTTTGACATTTAGGAAGGTGTTGTACGTTTCTGGAAAGATCTCATAGGAGGAGTTTGATTTTCATAATTCCAAGATCATATTTGGATTCCTTGGACAAAATTTTGTTGGATTGGTCTAAGGAAAAAATTATTACAAAGCTAAACCACTAACTCCAAGATTTAAGTTTAGAGTTAGGGGTTTTAAGGAAGTTAGTATACATGGGTTATGTAATGGCTCTAATAGTTGTATGCACCATGTAATTATGTTTCAGACCTTGAGACATTGAAGAGGATGTTTGAAATATCCTTACTTTCATATGTCTTAGGAAACATTTAGTAGCATTTAGAACCACTTAAAAGACTTTAGAAGTCAATTAGCTAAATCTAGAATTTTTCTCTTTCTCAAGTTACTGTTCATATGGCATTCCAGATTTCGCGATGAACTTCAAAAAATCATAATTAATTTTAGAAAAAATGAAATGAAGTGTTTCAAAAAGATACGTGAATATAACATCTTGACATTTAAGGGAAAAATGATTTCTAAACCAAATGCATAGCCAATTAATATAGTTTATTTGTCAAATATTACTCTTTATTTGGTCAAAAATTCTGGAAACAAATTCTGGTCTTTTTGGAAAATTTGTTCTCTTTGTACGGACATCAAAATAAGGCGTTCTTAGTTTCAAAATGAAGCTTGATATATTACTAAATGTCTGTAAAATTTCATACATTTATCCCATCATTTACTATTTTTCATTACATCATGATCATCACTACTTTCATTGGTCAAATAGCAACATTACATATAATAATTCCTCACATAACATTTATACTATCCAATCTCTAGCTTCTCTTCATGCTTCTTCAATCCTCTTTCATCCTTAACAACTTGTGGGATTGGGATTACATGGAATGGGATGAGATTTCTGGAGAAATCTCAGTAGTAAACAGTACTAAACAATGCATGCATTAATGTAAATACTTGTGATTGCTTGTGAGAGTGTTAACATTGTGTAATGTGCATACTTCCATGTAACATATGAAATACAATTGGCCAAAGTAATCATAGAAAAAGAGTTTCATACATAAGCACATGCAACATAATTCAACAAAGCCATAGCACAATCAAGCATAACATTCAATGCATACAAGTTTAGGATAAGTTTACTACCTCATATACTTGACTCTCTTTCACTTTATCTTGCTTCTTCCTTCTCACTTCTCTTGGATATATGGCTGCCTCTTTTGGAGCATACCAATCAATTCCTAACATCACATAATCATTCATCCATCACAATCTAACTTCCTTGAGCATTAAACTCACTTTATCTAATATAACTTCTTCTTGAACATTAAACTCATTTAACTACGTTAACTTTCCTTAATCTTAACTAATGGACTTGGCCCTTGAATCAATTGATGTCTTGACTTTACCCTATACAATTTCATATTTTGAATCCATTTATGAGCTTAGAATCATGAAATTCTAGCTCCTTTATGGCCCGAACACATGTGCACAATTCCTTCAAAAAATCTCATTTTGATTCTAATGCTTCACATACTTGTTTCTCCACTTTATCCCACACAAATTTTCATTCTAAAACCATTGGAAGCATCAAAATCATGAAATTCCAATCACTGTTCATGCGAGTGAACAGTAATAGAGAAGAATTTCAAAAACTACAATCTTGGAATTTCAATACTTCCAAGGTTCAAAACCTATCCAATCCTACACAAAATCATCATATAAATTAAATGGAAGCATTAAATCATTGAAATTCCATTTCCTTCCATCATGAACAGTGACAACAAACTGGTTCAACCATGGCAAAGTCAAGAGGATCAACTTGATTCAACCACCAATCACTTAACTAGCTTGTTTAAGCTTCAATCATATATCTCTAACTTTAATTTCTTCTTTCCCCTTTCATCTATGGATTTTGGGCAGCACCTCCCCTTAGAGAAAACTCAACTTTTCCCCATGAAAACCCTAAGTTCAAGCTCCCAAATCAAAGGAGAATAAGCTAGGAAAGATTGCTTACCTTTAATCTCTAGCTTGCTTGAACTTTGGTACCTTAAATCTTCTTTGTCTTGGCTTGAGTTTTCATTTTGCAAGAGTTTCCCCAAGGGTTCTTGAGCTCACAGTTTGGAGACTAATCACTCCTGTACTTGCCTAGACATTTTTGCCTTATCCAAATGACCAAAATACCCTTTGTCCAACTCTACCTCAATGACACAACACAGTGGCATACCTTCAGTGACATTTTTATAATTTTGTATTTTTTGGATCTTTATTAGCCCTAGCCCATATGCTTATCTAAAAATATCACTAGGCCTATATGGCACCATTCTGGGCCCTCTCTATGATCCACTGCCTTTATGGGTTCAATTCCCGAGAAATTCTCCCGAAACATATTTATCGAGTGTTTTAATACACTGTTAATTCTATAATAAATTCTACATAACTCTTTTTTGACTTTGTTAGTTTTAGAAATTCTTATATTAATTATAGGAATTTACTGCCAAATTTCATCTAATTCTGAGGTCTGAAAAATACTGCAATAAGTTTTTCTGACTTCAAGAATTTATATCAATTAATCGAGACCTCAAATCAAAATTCTGTGTTGCGTTAAACTAATCAGAATAATTTTCTCTACTTACTGGTAAAATTTGGGACTAATATGATTTTAGGCATTTTTGGGCTTTTTTTGGCTAAACTTTCTCATAATTATATTTTTGCCCCTGAAAACTTTCCATCTTTTCAATTAAGTCCCTTAACTTTTGATAATTACACCTTTTGGCCCAACTTTTTCCTCTACCTTTAGTTTTGGCCTTAAACCTTTTCTAAATTTCATTTACGTCCTTGAAATTTTAAAAATTACACTTTAGGCCCTCAACTTTTTATAATTACACTTAATGGTCCAAAGTTTATTTCTATTTTCATTTTCCATCATAAAACTTTTAAACTTTTCAATTTAGTCCCTCTCTTCCTTTAGGACTCATTTAACCTTTATTATTCCTTATGATCATTGTCACAATCTTTTCAAAACCTCTTTCCTCTATCAGCATTATACAAATAGGGAAAAAATAGGATATGACATTTCTACTCCCTTAAAATAAATTTCGTCCTCAAAATTTACTCAGCACCTTAGTCAACAATCTTGAATAGATATTCTTTTATCACTTCATGACTTAGGATTGGGGTATCCACCTCTTATCTTCTATCTCGATATCTTTAGTGAAGTACTTTCCATATCCACATATCTTCATATATTTACTATGATTATTCTTCTATTCTGAATCAACTCAATCAGATTTGAACTCCACTTCATTCTATTACTTACTTACTTGCTATGTATCTATCTGTAAATGGACTTCTCACCATACTAGACTTGTAAGTAGTGTCAATTTCTTTCATATCAAATTCTCTTGAATACTGCTATATTCTGGAGTTTCTGTTAACTAATCATCATACTTTTTAGTATAATCACTTATTACTCATATGAGTATCTAGTGAAATTCTTTAAACATCTGCCAAACTTTATCTTTCATTTTTGTACCATCGTACTTCTTATCATCTTTAATAACTCATCATAATACAGAGAGAGGACTTATGTCATTACTCTTTTTTTTTTTTACTTTACTGCTAGATAGGAGCACACACTCTAACATGCATAATGCATAGCCAACATATTGCAGGACTACATACCTGTCCATGCATGTAAAGCTCTAACATCAGAGCTCAATCATTTCTTTCTTTAATATGTATAGCTCTAACACTCGGAGCTTGCACACCTCTAATACTCGGAGCTTGCACAGCTCTACTCGAAGCTTGCACTGCTCTAATATTTGGAGCTTTAGCATATTTTACAAACATAATATAATGCCTGGTAGTTCATGCAAGGAGTGAAAGCTCTCACTTGCTATTTCCTATGTAACTTAATATTCAAACATCTTATCCCCTTCAAAAGGGAGCCTCTCTATCTGTTCACAAAGCTATCTATAAAGTCACTTCATATTGTACTTCTCAATACATATTTCTCATTATGGATCATATTACATATCTCTCATAACGTATCTCATTACGTACTTTTCATAGCATCTCTCATTACGTATCTTCCATGCCGTATCATGGCATAGCTGGGCAAATCTGGCTACATCATGGTCTATCTTACCTTGTCATAATGTATTTTGAGACACAATACATCAAACATTTTCTTTAACTGAGAACTTTGCTAGCTTTTGAGAAAATTCTTCTAAATATTTCCTTTCAAATCTGTTTTATTTGGATTTGACATAAGGGTTCTATTCTCCTACTGTTCATAACCCTTTCTAACTTTTCATAGCTCTTTCTAACATCTTAAATAATTATGTGCATATATGCCAAACTTCTGTGGCATTTACCCCTTTTTCTATCACTTGCCATGGGGTCACCCATCATTGGGCTACTATTGTCTGAGCATGCTCAACTGAAATATGTAGATAAAAATCTGTAGCACTGGTGCTCATAGGCTCCAACCCTAGTACTTTACTATCTTAGATCATTCTTATACTATCTCTCTTGGGTCTATCTGTCATTCTATTCTCTACATTCTCATATGGAGGATCGATTTGTCTCTTATTCTTATTCTCTGTAATCTTATCGTAGGGATATCTTTATTCTTATTTGACCCCTTCTCATATCTTATGAAATATTCTCATAAATCCTTGGTACCCAAGATTAATAACCTCAGCTTTGATCACTTAGTTCTGGTTGTGTGTAAGAAGATTCTGAGTTCAGTCCCTGATAGTAATAAGAATATCTGAAACTAACATCTTGGGTACTCTCTGTTATGAGTTAACCAACTTGTGAAGCTGTTCTACCTTAACTTTTGCCTTGGTATTCATCCTTCCAAAGAAATACTGTACTTATGGCTCAATACTTTCTTTCTCTAGGCTAGGTCTACTGCGACCCTCAGGATCTATTGCGATCAACCATAAGCCTCTTCATGATCTAACTGTGACCCTAGTATTCTATTTTCTGTGAGCCATATTAGGATATAACTTTAATCCTTTGGAATCTACTGCGATTATGTTGTACTATATTCTCATGTCTAAAAGATCTAAACCAACAGACAAAGTTACAAGGTTAGTCACTTCCACATAGTTGTTAACTCAATAGATAATTCCCCTAAAATGATCACAGTAGACAATCGTATCTATCAAAACTTTACTCATTTCCTCTATTGCTCAAGAATTTCTCATATCATTCTCATCTTTCATAACTTTACTACATTTAACATTGTAGAAAGCTACACAAGCTTTACTATGCACATATCTGTCATCATCTATTCATCTCATCTAAGGGACATTACTCTATATGAGCTACATTGTCCATTCTCTTGGCTTTATTTCAAAAGTAATCTTACTATATCGCAAGAGTAATCTAGCTCTATTGCAAGGATGTTAGCTTCTATTGCATAGACGCTGCTCCCTCTCAGAGCTACATCATCTTTCATAACTGTATCTCATTTCATTTCATGTTCATGGTATATCATTCATGTATCTTATCCCTACTGAAGGGATACGTCTTGAGTACTATAATCATTTATCTATAGATTCGCTATGAATCCTCATCTTTAATCTCATTCTCTATCCCATTAACTATCATTGTCTGACCATAAATTCTCATTCTATTCTTTGGAAATTAACTGGCTAACTATCTCATTTATCACTTTACTATTTCTTTTCTATTGCTTTATCATCAACAAGTTGAATTATTTAATTGCATGTCATATGAGATGGGTGCAACATAACTTTCTCATATGGTATACTCTACCCTATATGTACTGCGTGAGGGACGTATTCATTTATCATAGCATACACTAACGTGTCATCATATGATAACTGCGAGGAGATGCAACTATTCATCATAACATATGGCAACATAAGCCATATCATCATCACATAAATTTGCTCAACATCCCCCATACTCATATTGCAATTAAACAATTAACTAGGTAAACCTTAAAGTATTTTGTCCTTTTATCACCTTAACTGCTAGGTCCTGATAATCTCTTTAGGAACCTGAGTCATTTACTTGTCTCACTTAGGCTGCCATGTTACCCTCTTACAAGGGTATAACTCAACCTTCTTTATTCTTTCTTACATAGAGAATAGGGGAGCCACTTTATCTTTGAACCTGTGGCTACCTGACTTTCTTTAAACCTCATAAACTTCTTTTCTTATCTTGCATATATCTCTTTCTACTAATCCTCAAGAAATTTCTGAGGTGATTTATCTTTAGCCTACATCTCCAATATCCTATTTATTTATTTAGGAATCTAAGATAGCTTATCATATTAGGCTATATTCATGATATCATAACATCTCTCATCACCTGTAAGACTTCTATGTCCCTAGCTTGAAGGACTTATGTGTCCTTGGCCTTACTGTAATCTATAACTGAGTTAGCTATTTTCTTTCAGCTAATAGAGGAAGGGTCTGGCTCATATCTCTATGCCATTCGTACTTTTATGTTTTCCCTAGTCCTCGTGGATTACTAACAGGCAAGAAAGTGTCTATTATTAAGCCTTAAGGTTCATGTGGATGAACTTGGCTAAGTATTCATCAAAGGGTTTCTCTTTTCCTTGCTCTTGCCTTTAGCCTCACGCTCATCTCTATCTAACTGAGAGGAATGCTTCTTGTAAACTTTTTGAAAAAAACTTCTCAAGTGAGCGAATAAATCTCCATATCTATAGAGTAACTTCTACATCTCTCTACTATCTCTTAACTCTTTCTGTCTGTCGGTCTCAGTCTATTCTAAACTAGACTGTGGTTCCTTTCTAATCTTTCTTTGGATCCTGACAAGCTAGCCATATGGATCTCATTCATCATCTATCATTATTACTTCTATTCTCTAGGGTGTTCTACCCTAGATCTGCTAGGTTATTGTCTATTTGTGATGGTATCCCTCTGTTTTGGGAACTTTAACTTTTTATCTATTAGCCATCATGTCTTTTGTAACATCCTTACTTTTAAATCACTTAGGGACCATTCAGTAGCATTTAGAACCACTTACAAGACCTTGGAAGTCCATTAGCCAAATCTGGAATTTTACTCTTTCTCGGGTTACTGTTCATATGGTATTCCAGATTACGCAACGAACTTCAAAAAATCATAATTAATTCTACAAAACTCAAAATTAAGTGGTTCAAAAAGTTACATGAACATAACATCTTGAAGTTTAAGGGAAAATAATTTATAGACCAAATTATTATCCAATTTATACAGTTTATTCGTTGAAGTTTACTGTTCATTTGGTCAAAAACTCTGGAAACAGATTCTGGTCCCTTACTTTGGAAAATCGTTTCTCTTAATATACACATCCAAATGACACGTTAAAGCTCTGGGTGTGTGCTACATGTTCACAAAATTTCGTGAACTAATTCCTTCATTTGCTAGGTCAAACTAAAGCCACAACAAAACTGCTTTAGGACTTACGTTTTTACCATTTCAGTTTCTTTTCTTTCATTTCCAATAATTGTTTCAGCATGCACAAGTCATCAAATAAGCTTCTTAACATTCATATACAACATGTACATATGCCATAAGTATTACAATAGTTTCATCACATAAATGGACACCTTACATGGCATTTACATACATAGACAATTTATAGTATATGCTAAAATCTCAATACTTCACTTCCTTTCTTCCATTCTTTAGCTCTTCTCCATGCATACATTATCCATCATGCTTGACCTAAATTGGTTGGTTATGGGAGAGTAAGATTCTAGGGAATCTCAGTAGCAAACATTACCACTTAAATATGCAAGATGGATGCTAATGCATGATATGTAATTTCATTAAACTTTCTTTAGTTAGTGACATGCTATCATGCTATATACTTTTACATAAAGTGCATGGCCATGGAAAACATGTTATTCACAACACATTGAACATCATTAATCATGTCACAACATCATTCAAACATCACATACATGTCAATACATAAGCATACCACATCAAGCACATAAAGAGATAAGTTTACTACCTTGCACTTAAGCTTTCCTCTTGATCTTTAGCATTTGCTTCCTAGCTTTCCAACCAATAAGCCTCTATGTCAATCACTTCCCAACATATTTTTGGATGTTTCAAGGTCCTAAACACATTCATATTCATCACATAATTCATTAGGACTCATGAACTCCAACCATGTTTAAGATTAACTTTGCTACACTCTTTATTGTCATAACTTTCCCTAATATTCACTAATCCACTTGGCTCTTGAATCAATTGATGTCTTGACTTTACCCTACACAATTTCATCTTTTGAATCCATTTATGAGCTTAGAATCATGAAATTCCAGCTCCTTCATGGCCTGCTGTACAGAACTGAACATAAGCATACAATTCTTTCAAAAATTCTCATTTTGTTTCTAATGCTTCCCATACTTGTTTCTCCACTTTACCCCACACAAATTTTCATTTTAAAACCATTGGAACCATCAAAATCATGAAATTCCAATCACTGTTCATGCGAGTGAACAGTAACCATAAGGAATCTCAAAGACTATAACCTTGAGATTTTAATGTTTCCAAGGTTCAAAACCTTACCAATCCTACACAAAATCGTCATACAAACTCAATGGAAGCATTAAATCATTGAAATTCAATTTCCTTCCCTCATGAACAGTGCATACCGAACAGGGCACACCATGGCAAAGTCAAGAATATCAATTTGATTCAACAACCAACCACTTAACTAGCTTGTTTAAGCTTCAATCATAAGTTTCTAACTTTAATTTCTTCTTTCCCCTTTCATCTATGGATTTTGGGCAGCACCTCCCCTTAGAGAAAACTCAACTTTTCCCCATGAAAACCCTAAGTTCAAGCTCCCAAATCAAAGGAGAATAAGCTAGGAAAGATTGCTTACCTTTAATCTCTAGCTTGCTTGAACTTTGGAACCTTGAATCTTCTTTGTCTTGGCTTGAGTTTTCATTTTGCAAGAGTTTCCCCAAGGGTCCATGAAGCTACGGTTTTCTGCAGAATGAGGGGGTATTTATAGCCAAAATCCAAGAAAAATGAATGGCCAAGATTGATTTGGTTACTATTTGATCTAAAGGCCCACATTTAATCTTGGATTTAACTTTTTCATAAAATAATAATTATGACATCATGTGGGACAGCTCATGGGACACCTAAGAGGGTTAGGTGGCGTGCTGCCCATGCAAGGAACCTTCTGGAGAAATTCCAGTCTAATCCAGTACCGATCAGTGCAGTTTCACAATAACCGGACTGTGTTCTGTTCCTAATTTTTTATAATATACCAGGATATGTATTCTATCCTGAAAATTAATGTCTAGGCTTCTCATACCATTGAAAATGTTAGACTGCATATTTATCTGCCATCTATCCTTTGGAAATGACCAAAATACCCTTGGTATCCTTTCTTGCCCTATACTGACCCTAAGGGCATAATTGTCATTTCACCCCTCTTTGTACTGCCTCAGGGCATATATTGGATCAACTAATCATATTTATACCATGTGTCACGTTTTTAGCCTGTCCCATATGACCAAAATGCCCTTCATCCATCTCTGGTACAATCTGGGCATCCAGGGGCATTTTTGTAATTTCACACTTTTTCTGGCACTGGCCCCTTCTACTGATAGACTGGTACCCTGGATTTTGGGCCTTCCTTGGCATCATTATAGGCCTATATATGAGGTCATCTGATCTCATTCTATCCAGGCTTACATACCAATAAGTTCCATTATCGGATCCCAGGTGTTAACAAACTCCCGTCAAAATTCACTGATATGTGAATAACTCTTTATACAGAACTTCTTCTAGAGTTCTGTCAGATCCAGGACATCTGACACTGTAGGGCAAAATTTCCTGTAATTTGTCCATTTATATCTGAAGTCCATGAAATCTGATAAAATTTTAGATAACTTTTAGACTATCAAATAATTTTCTGCTGTCTAGAGCCCTAATAAAATTTCTGTATCATGCCAGATTAACCAGCATGACTTCCTCTATTTACTGATGGAATAGGGGACTGAAATACTTACAGGCATTTCTAAGCCTTTTCTGGCTGAACTTTTTCATAATTACATTTATGTCCCTGACTTTTTGCTTAATTACATTTATATCCCTAACTTTTTGCATATTTATATTTAGGTCCCTAAACTTTTAGAAATTACCACTTTTGGCCCAACATTTATTTCTACTTTAACTTTTGGCCTTTAACCTTTTCCAATTTATGTTTAGGTCCTTCTCTTTCTTTAAGACTTATCTAACCTTTATTATTTCGTCTGATTTTTGTCATAATCCTTTCTAAACCTCTTTCCACTATCAGTACTATACAGATAGAGAAAAAGTAGGATATGACATCTTTAACCTTAAGCCACGTATTGGGCTCCTTCTTAGGCAAGTCTCATTCTAACTTCTTATTATTTTATTCAGTAAAGACTAGCTGAACAAAGTCTTTCGTACTATAGATCAACTCCTAATTATCATACGGAGGATCCCTTTTGAACGTTTCCTTAAACTAATCTTCTGTATCTCAATACATCGTACTATTTAGCTTGCCTGCTCATTGAACTAAACCTCTAACTGATAAAATTCAGTAAGGTTAGCATCTTTATTCTTGTAACCAGGTCTCTGTGTATTCTAGTTATAACCTGAGTACTAGCTAGTCGCGTCTTATATTCTCTGTAAACTTTAGTTGCGACCTTCTCAACTTCCTCTTCATGAATTTGCAACTATGTGTTCTTTAGTCGCGACCATAGATCATCTTCTATCGTGACCTAATAGCTCAGGAAATTCTTATCGAGACCAATGGTCTTTACTCATGACGACCAAAAGCTTCTGTAAATATTTGTTACAACCTATATCTTAACTCATCGCGACTTAACTTGTGTGGAACTTCTAGTCGTGACCTAAACTACTTCATATTGTGACCTAGCATAGCTTTTTCTAAATATTTACTCCTAATGTACTTGACTTTGATGAATTTAAGTCAATTAAAACATTCATATCTACACATCATAATCACCTTAAATAGGGAACATATTCATATAAATGTTCAACTAACTATCATTTCATTACATCACATAAAAACTTCATATTTCATATCATCATAACATTTGTACATACATTACATACATATCAATTACATATTTAGGGGTACATTGCAACTATCATACGTCTAAGTAATTACTTTACTTTACCATGTTTACATGTTTACATTAACCCTAATCTCTTTTACATTCTTTTATAGGAAATCATAGATTGCAAATACTTTTGCATCCATAAGTGGCGCCCTTGTACCTCAGTTGGTGGATCATTTGCCAAATAGTCCCTTAGCTCTATGTGCCATGTAGGGGTATATGCCAGTACCCGGGGGTATATGGCAGTACCTGACTTACTACCATCTCATGCCAGTTTGCTAGAGTATAAACTTGATTTAGGTTAATGCCCTATACTATATATCTGTCTATTATCCCTACTACGACATTAAGGAACTACAGATAAACTGTATGTTCTTGATCTCTACTTCTATCCATTCCTTGACCTAGACTGAGTAATTCACTCTCCACAGCTTTCTTGAGACTGATATAGTCAACATTATCTATCTTTAACAAAGAAGGCTGTGGGTTGACTAGGACCAGGAACACTGTGCTAATCTTTCACTATAAAGTCAAATATAGACTTTAGGAATAAATAGGAACTATCATAAACTCTGACTGGATATCTGAATTAGGGGATTGTGGCATATTACTCATAATAACTCTATCCTCATACTCTGATGGAGGAGGTATACTATATGGTCTACCCATAATCTAGTACTAGTCTCAACTTCCTCAACCATAATATGTCTTCTCATCGAAGGAATATAACTTATATCAGGGTTAGAGGGCACTCTAACAAACTCATACTGTATAGAGTCCCTAGACTTAACATTATCTGGTACATACACAGCTTTAGGCTTAATCTCTACATAACCTCCAGACTGTAGGTTTGAGTCTATAGAAATATCTATGGAATACTCTACTGTAGACTTTCCTAACTGATCCCTATACTCTCATCTGAAATCTCTTTATTGTTTGAGGGATGATCAAAGTCTGGATATACATTATCTTCATATCTCACTATTGGTCTAGGGTCTCCCTTATCAACTGAATCCTCTGACTTAACTTTATGAAATCCCATATCTACTCCTATAATATTCGCTTAATTAAGCAATGCTAACTATCCTAATAAATACCCTAACTTAACAAAGTATTTACTATTTAGAGTTAGGGTCTAGGAACCATCTTAAATCATGCTAGAAACTTTTGCTCTGATACCAAAATAAAATATCCTTACTTTCATACGTCTTAGGGACCATTCAGTAGCATTTAGAACCACTTGAAAGACTTTGGAAGTCTATTAGCTAAATATGGAATTTTTCTCTTTCTCGAGTTACTGTTCATATGGCATTCTAGATTAAACGATGAACTTTGAAAAATCATAATTAGTTATAGAAAAATCAAAATGAAGTGGTTCAAAAAGCTACGTGAATATAACATATTGAAATTTAAGGAAAAAAGATTTCCAGATCAAATGCTTAGCCAATTAATATAGTTTATTCGTCAAAGATTACTGTTCATTTGGTCAAAAAATATGAAATAGATTCTGGTCCCTTACTTTGAAAAATTCATTCTCTTTGTACAGACATCGAATAAAGCATTCTTGGTGTCAAAACAAAGCTTGACATGTTAACTAATGTCTATAAAATTTCATACCTTTATCCCATCATTTACTATTTTTCATTACATCATGATCATCACTACTTTCATTGGTTAAATAGCAACATTACATATAATAATTCCTCATATAACATTTATACTATCCAATCCCTAACTTCTCTTCATACTTCTTCAATCCTCTTTCATCCTTAACAACTTGTGGGATTGGGATTACATGGAATGGGATGAGATTTATGGGGAAATCTGTCATATCCTTATTTCTAACCTCAATTATACTCATTTGAAAGTCATTGGAACCAATTACATGATCATTTTCCTTAGAAACATTCATTTCCAAAAATAATTACTCTCAGGTACTGTTATGTTAGTATTCATTTGGTAATTCCAGAACATGTACCCAACTATAAAAAATCATAATTAAATTTAGAAAAATTGAAATAGGCTGGTTCCAATTTCTAATGAAAGCTCTTTTATTGGACTTTGAGGGAAAAATATAAAACTGATATTCCATTCTCTCAATTAAATCAGTTTATGCATTGGAAAACACTGTTCATTTGGTAAAATCTGGAAGTTCTAGTTTTTTTTGCCTTAAATTCACAAATTCATTTCTCTTTGGTTTCGTATCCAAATGAACCGTGTTACCTATAGATTTACATATCTAGACATGCTCTTTAAGATCACAAAATATCATGGAAAAACACGTTCATTTACTATACAAAATTCACGTTGGAAGGTCTCTGACTCTAGTTGCTTACTTTCTCTTGATTCAAGATTTTAACTCCAACTTAGAAAAATCATAAAAAATCGAATACTTAACCAATTGAGGAATTCTTGGTGTTCATTTAAATTTATTTATCTTAGATGTTATCATGATAAATTTCAAGTTCAAACTCATTGGTTAAGGCATCATAACCATCATCACACCATCATGACCTCAGAATACAATTATAGAATCATACATCATACATCCATCCTATCCTTTCATAGTGACATGTAACTCATGTAATTGATTATACAAGTTCAACCATCTATGTTTACCCTTTTTCCTTGTGAAGTTCAAGCACCTATAACATGGTTATGCATATGGAAGGAATGAGATTTTATGGAAGTCCCAATAGCAAGTTACACAAACTATAATATCATGCATGACTAATTGGATGCTTAACATGTTATCATGAGATGGGAGCTACTTTATAATGGTACATAAGCAAACTCTAACATGTATATTTTCATTACATAACTTGCAAGGAGTTGCAATCATTCATTCTTCATCATCAACATGATGACACAATCTCATGCTCACCAAACATCATAATCAACAACCAAGCAAACAATTAAGCAAACATGAAACTATAGTTAGGTATTCTTGCTACCTCTTAGCTATCCTTGTCAAAGTCTTCTTGAGGTGATTTCCTTCCTTGAAAAATTCTAAAACCTAGCTATTACAAAGTAATATCAAGTTACAACTCAACTTGAAAATAATTCCAAGACTAGGTTTTTACTAACTTCATTTCTGTCTCTATTTTATGTTTCATACTTCCATCTTTCCAAAATAAATTCTCATGATTTATTTCCATATAATTTTTCATGTAGAATCCAAATATTAAACTAGAATTTCCAAAATCAAAACATGTCACAAGCTACTATTCAAACTAAAGCAAACCCCCTTGTTTTCCAAAATTCACATTTTGATTCCAATGCTCCCAATACTTGTTCTCCTACTTTACCCCCACATAATTTTCCATTTTAAACTCATTGGAAGAATCAAAATAATGAAATTCAAAAAGATGAATAGTGTCACGTACAGTAGCAGCCATGAACACAAAACCCTAATTCCAAACATACTTGAATTTTCAAGCTTATACCACTTGATTCTAGCTTATTTAAGCTTATCTAAACTATCCATAACATAAAACTCATATTCTAACCATATATGGACAGCACTTCCAGCAGCAACCTCAAGGGAAATATGGCACAAAAACCCCTTAAAACCAAGAGCTAGCTTGCTAGAATAAAGCTCAAGATCAAGGGAGATGATTACCTTGCTTGTTGCTTCAAGTTGTGTGCTTCTTTCTTGGTTGAATGGAAATTTTGCAAGAGTTTCCCTATGGTTTCCCAAGCATTCCAAATGCAATCTAAATGATGGGGTATTTATAGATGAGCTTGGGTGGAAATGGATGGCAAAGATTGATTTGGTTACTATTTGATCTAATGGTCCAGATTCATTCTTGCACAAACTTACCCTTGAAGCCATGCCTTTTGATGCCATGCATGACATCATTTAGGGGCATGTTTGGCTGGAAAAAGGAAATTATACTTGTAGAAAAAAATTTCAGTCCAGTTTGGTACCGATTGGAGCAGTTTCACAAAAACCAGACTGTTTTCTATTCCTAATTTTTATAATATTCCAGGATATGTATTCTATCCTATAAACTAGTGTCTAGGTTCCTTATACCATTAAAATTATTAAACTGGGTATTTATCTGCCATCCATACCTTAGAAAATGACAAAAATACCCTTGGTGTCCTTTCTTGCACTATATTAACCCTAAGGGCATAATTGTCATTTTACCCCTCTCTGTACTGCTTTAGAGCACATACTAGCTCTAACTAATCATATGTATACTTTATGGGATGTTTTTAGCCTATCTATAAGGACCAAAATGCCCTCCATCTATTCCTGGACTGCTCTGGACTCTGGCCCACTTAACTGTCCAGTCACCTTACTGGGCTTATGGTGGTGCCATTTAGGCCTTGATATGGGATCATTGCCTTTATGGCATAAATCCCAATGAATCTATTCTCACCATATTTATCAGGTACTTTATTCCACCATAAAATCCTGTAAGAATTATACAGAATTCCTTTTATGACTTTATCAGTTTTATAAATTCTTATACTAAATATAGGAATTTACTATAAGGTTTCATCTAATTCTGAGGTCTAAAAAATACTGTAATAATTCCTTCTGACTTCAAGAATTTATACCAATTAAACCTCAAATCAAAATTCTGTGACTCCTTAAACTGACCGGAATTACTTTGTCTATCTATTGGTAAAATTTGGGTCTAATATGATTTTGGGCATTTTTGAGCCTTTTTTAGTTCAACTTTATCATAATTATATTTAGGTCCCTGACCTTTTGCTTATTTATATTTAGGTCCCTAAACTTTTGATAATTATCACTTTTGGCCCACTTTTGTTTATACTTTAACTTCTTGCCTTCAACCTTTTTTAATTTGCTTTTAGGTCCCTGAAATTTTCTTAGTTAATAATCTCTTTCTTTCCTACCTTAATCTGATACAGTTTATTCCAAGAATCTCATGTCCATTTCATATAAACTATACAGTTGCATCATGTAAGAAAATTGGGGATATGATATTTCTCTCCCCCTTAATATAAATTTCGTCCTCACAATTTATTTTGCATATACACTAAGGAAATAGTTAGGATATACTTCTTTCATCCTTTCCTTTGCTTCCCATGTAGCTTCATTCTCTGTTAATCCCTTTCAAACCACCTTAACTAGAGAGATTTGCTTATTTCACAACTACTTGACCTTTTGATCTACGATCTGTACTAGCCTGACTTTATAAGTTAGGTCATCTTGTAGTGCAACATCATCCTGCTCAATCATATGTGATGGATCTGGAACGTACTTCTTTAATTGGGAAACATGGAATGTATCATGGATCTTGCTAAGATTTGGAGGAAGAGCTAACTTATAAGCCACTTATCCTATTCTTGTGAGGATCTGGAATGGCCCAATATATCTAGGATGTAGCTTTTTCAATTTGATCGATCATCTGGCTCCTATAGTTGGAGTCAACTTAAGAAATACATGCTCTCCTTCTTCAAAGTCCAATGGCTTCCTTCTGACATCAGTATAATTCTTCTGTCAACGTTGAGCTATTAGCAATCTTTTTCTAATCTTATCAACTGTGCTACTGTCTGATCTACTATATCAGGACCAAACATCCTCCTTTCACTTAACTCCACCCAGCATAAGGGAGATCTAACTTTTGTTTGTAAAGTGCTTCAAATGGGGCCATCTGAATACTAGCCTGAGAACTGTTATTATAGGCAAACTTTATTAATGGTAGATAGACATCCCAACTTCCTTTGAAATCTAATACACTTGCTCTCAACATATCCTCTAAGGTTTGGATCGTTCTCTCAGATTGACCATATATCTAAGGATGATAAGCTGTACTAAACTTAAGAGTAGTGTCCACTTCCTTATGTAAAGCCCGCTAAAAATTTAACATAAATTGAGGATCTCTGTCAGATATGATACTACTTGGAATACCATTTAATCTAACAATCTCTTTTACATACAATTTTGCCAACTTCTCAAAAGAATCTTTCTTATTAATTGCCAGAAAATGAGCTGACTTTGTCAATCGATCAATTACTACCCATATAGCATTATGCTTAGTAGGAGTCATGGGCAGTCCTTCAACAAAATCTATGGCAATACTGTCCTATTTCCACTTAGGTATCTCTAGTGGTTGCAACTTTCCTACTGGCCTCTGGTGCTCAACTTTCACCTTTTGACATGTTAAGCACTTGGACACATAAGCCACAATATCCTTCTTCAGTCCAGGCCACCAAAATAAACTTTTAACATCATGATACATCTTGGTCATACCTGTATTTACTGTATATTTGCGTTTATGTGCCTCATCTAAAATCTTCTCTCTTAATCCCATCGCGTTGGGAATATATGGTCATCCCCTAAATCGTAGCAATCTATCTTGGGATACATCAAAATTCTTAGTTTTCCCTTTTTCTAACTTATTCTTAAAGATTGCTGCTAGCTCATCCTGCTTCTGAGTTTCTTTTATTCTATCTTCAATGAAAGCTTTAATTTGCATTCTTTCATAAGAGCTTTCTGCCGTCTACATTTGATATAAAGGACTCCAATCGCAAATATCTTCTATTAATTCTAGCTCTTTGATCATTAGACTTGCCACCAGTGTCATATCTTAATTTTTCCCTATCTGTATAATACTGATAGTGGAAAGAGGTTTAGAAAAGATTATGACAATGATCAGAAGAAATAATAAAGGTCAAATGAGTCTTGAAGGAAGAGACAGACCTAAACAAAAAATAGGAAAGATTAGAGGCAAAAAGTTAAAGTAGAAACAAAAGTTGGGCCAAAAGTGATAATTTTCAAAAGTTTAGGGGCCTAAAGTAATTAAGCAAAAAGTCAGGGACCTAAATATAATTATAGAAAAGTTCAGTCATAAAAGGCTTAGAACTATCTCGAAGTATTACAATACCATATTTCATCAATAAAAAGAGAAAGTTATGCTAGTTAATCTAGCATAATACAAAAATTTTATTAGGGTTCCAAATAGTTGATATTTATCTAATAGTCTGAAAGTTATCTGAAATTTTATCAGATCTCATGGACCTCAGGTATAAGTGGAAAAGTTTTAGGAAGGTGTGCCCCATGACATCAGATTCTATGAATTTGACAGAATCCCAAAAGGAGCTCTGTAGGAAAAGTTATCCCCATATTAGTGAATTTTGACGAGAGTTTGAGAACACCCGTGATCCAATTATGGAACTTAGCAGTAAGTAAGTCTGGATAGAATAAGCTCATATGACCTTATATATAGCCTATGATGATGCCAAGGAGGGCCCAAACCCATGATACCAGTTCATCAGTAGAAGGGGCCAATGTTTAGGAAAAGTGTGAAATTATGAAAATGCCCTTAGATGACTATAATGTACTAGTGATGGATGGAGGGCATTTTTGTCATTATGGACAGGCTAAAAATGTAGGATATAGTATAAATATGATTAGTTAGAGCCAGTATATGCCCTGAGGTAGTATAAAGAGGGGTGAAATGACAATTATACCTTTAAGGTTAATATAGTGCAAGAAAGGACACCAAGGGTATTTTGGTCATTTTCCAAGGCATGGATGGAAGATAAATACTCAGTCTAACAATGTCAATGGTATAAGAAACCTAGACACTAGTTTCCAGGATAGAATACATATCTTGGAATAATATAAAATTTAGGAACAGAAAACAGTCTAGTTTTTGTGAAACTACTCCGATCGATACTGGACTTGACTAGAATTTTTCCTATCAGTATATTTAACTTTTTCAAGCCAAACATGGCCCTAATGATGTCATGCATGGCGAAAATACTAAGGCTTCTAGGGCAAGATTGGTTTAAGAATGAATATGGACCACAAGTCAAATAGTAACCAAATCAATCTTGGCCATCCATTTCTATCCAAATTTCTCAATAAATACACCTCATTTCATATTGGTTTCAATAGCCCTTGGAACCATAGGGAAAACTCTTGCAAAATTTCCATTCAGCCAAGAAAGAAGCACACAACTTGGAGCACAAAGTAAGGTAATAATCTCCCTTGTTCTTGAGCTTTGTTCTAGCAAGCTAGCTCTTGATTTTAAGGGGTTTTTGTGCCATATTTCCCTTGTGTTTGCTGCTTACAATTCTGTCCATATATGGTTAGAGTATGAGTTTTATGTTATGGAAGTTTATACAAGCTTAAACAAGCTAGAATCAAGTGGTATAAGCTTGGGAATTCAAGTATACAAGTAAATGGAAGTTTGTGTTCATGGCTGCTACTGTACGTTTCACTGTTCATATGTTGTAATTTCATGATTTTGATGCTTCCAATGAGTTTAAAATGGAAAATTCTGTGGGGATAAAGTAGGAGAACATGTATTAGAAGTATTGGAATCAAAACGTGAATTTTTGGAAACTCAAGGGCGTGTTTCAGTTCTGTACAGCAGCTTGTGACATGATTTGATTTTGCAAATTCTAACTTCATATTTGGATTATACATGAAAAATTATGTGGAAATGAGCTATGAGAATTTATTTTGGAAAGATGGAAGTATGAAACCTAAAATAGAGAGAATGGAAGTTAGTGAAAACCTAGTCTTGGATTTGTTTACAAGTTGAGTTATAACTTGATATTACTTTTTAATGGCTAGGTTTTGACATTTTTGAAGGAAGGAAATCATCTCAAGATGTCTTTCACAAAGATAGCTAAGAGGTAGCAAGAATACCTAACTATAGTTCATGTTTGCTTAATTGTTTGCTTGGTTGTTAGTTATGATGTTTGGTTGAAATCATGTTTGGTTGACATTTTTGAAATCATGTTTGGTTGAAATCATGTTTGGTTGACATTTTTGAAGGAAGGAAATCATGTTTGCTTAATTGTTTTCCCTATTTGTATAATATTAATAGTGGAAAGAGGTTTGGAAAAGATTATGGCAATTATCAAAAGAAATAATAGAGGTTAAATAAGTCTTGAAGGAAGAAAGTGACCTAAATGAAAATTAGAAAATATTGGAGGCAAAAAGTTAAAGTAGAAACAAAAGTTACGCCAAAAGTGGTAATTTCCAAAAGTTTAGGGACCTAAATATAATTAAGGAAAAATTAAGGGACCTAAATGTAATTACAAAAAAGTTCAGCCAGAAAAGGCTTAAAACTGCCTGGAAGTATTCCAGTCGCACATTTTATCAGTAAATAGAGAAAGTTATATTGGTTAATATTCTCATATCCCAATTTTTAGGCCTAGAAGCCCAGTTTGTAACCTAAAAGAAGTAGGCTACTAGGACCTATTGTGCAGGAGTCCCATAAGTATACATATGTTGTTCAGGGACTAAACTGCAAGAAAGTGAAAGTTTAGGAAAAATAGTGAAAGTCCCTGTGGGCATAATGGAAAAGTAAGAGGTATTTATTAGGAACCGAGCCACCACAGTGCTTAGGCTTGGTTAGAAACCCAAGATAGCAATCCAAGAGCCCAAAAACGTAGGCCCAAGGATTATGGAGTTAAAGAGGCATTAAAATAATATTTTAGTGCTTTTCCATAAAGTAAGGTTACCCAGTTAAGGATAAAACTGGGAAAAGTGATCAGATGTAGCTGTAGACCATGAGGTGGCATGAAAGGTGTCCTCATGGGACCCACAAGGTGCCACATGGCGTGGTTACAGGAAAAGAAGAAAAGTTACGGACACATGTCATGAGAATAGAAAAAGGAGAAAAAGTAAAGAGGACACGTGGCACAATCTCGGCCGCTCATTCTAGGAAAAGGCTCTGGAATTCTCTGGAGAGGCTGGGTCAGCTGGTGAGGTGTCCCAAGGGCCCCACTATTATGCCACATACCCCCTGAGGTGTCGTTGGATGATGTCATAATGGTGAGTCATCAAGGAGGATGATGTCATCGTGATGATGCAGGTAAAGCTTCTTGAGGAAGCTATGCGATATGGGCCATTCATTACGATTCGATCTGAGCCATCTATTCCACCTCCCTCCACCTATAAATATGTTACTCCTCATCACTTTATTCCCACAGCAAGCATGGCAAGACAAGAGAAAGAAGAGAGAAAGAGAAAAAGAAAGGAAAGAAAGGAAGGAGTTCTGGTGGAGCCAGGAGTAGTCTAAGGAGCTGAGAGACTGGACAAAGCTTAAGAATGAGGTAAGTAAGTTTCTAGTCCCTACTCTAATAAAGTAGAGGATTGCTTTTAATAGTTAGAATAGAGAAATATCTCTATTAATAAACATAACTAAAGGTAGAAAGAGAGCTAGGGGAATGTCAGAGTAAGGATATTACCCTAGTTAAGCATGTGTTAAGTAGACCTATACTGCATAAAAAGAAAGATATTATTATGCTATGTATAGGCTCTAACTTATGAGAAGAAGGGACCTTAGAGACAAGGTTAAGAGTTGGAAGGAAAGGCTACACGCCAGGTAGTAAACTTACCTACTTGTATGCTTATATTGCTTGGATGTTTTATGTGATGTTTTCTTACCTTGATGATGTGAGGCATTTATAATTAAGTAATGCTCTATTTCTTTTTATACTATGGCTACATGTTATAATTAAGTAATATGGAGGCATGTATGTGTAAGGAATTGGAAGACACGCAGCGGAAATTAATTTTAAAAATGTTTCTATTCCTTGCCAGGATCTACTGTATGTGTTTAAGTCAAGTGGGAAGAAGCATTACCCTCAGTGTTTCTCAACGACTTCCACAGCTTCTTTCCGTGGCTGGTGATCTCTTTTCGATCACAAGAAGACGTCCACAGCTTCTCTCGGCGGCTCGTGCTCTCTTTCTAATCGCAAGAAGTCGACGTGTCAGGTCAGGTTCCCCTACTGGTATCCACACGAACAGCGTTTCAACCACGAACGACGTGCTAGCGTCTCCTGTCCCTCCAAGGATTTCTCAAGAATTCTTCCTCTCTGTCTCTACTTCAGCAGTTTCTTATTGGCAAACCTTTTGCAGATTCCATTCAGCCTTTTGTGTTATGTGTTGTTCAAAAATGTAGCTCATAAAATCAGATATATAGGATGCTCTGCGTTTTCCTCAACCAAATTGGATTTTGGAATTAATCTATATTAATTCCGAAATTAATACAATATCATATATTGTATAATTTGATAAGAAACTAACTAAATAAATAATGTTTATATTAAATCCGTCCCACAGATTTAATTCACCTATTTATTTAATTTAAAATAAAGATAAGACTGAACTATATTTGATTTATTCTCATAAATCAAATTTGAGATATCATATCAATTTGAAATCAAATTAAAACGTGATATCATAAATTAAATCTCATAAATATCTCTTATATGAGATATCCTATCAATTTGAATTTCAAATTCAAACGTGATAGAGATTTAATTTATCCTTATAAATTAAATCTGATATATCCCTTATATATAATGTATATATACGAATTTATACATATACGAATATAAATATAAACAAATATATACATCCACCCTGGAACATTTATTGAATCTGGACACGTCTTAGATTCAATGAATCTGGACATCATAGCTCGCGTTGGGCTATTTTGTGTGCGACCTGTAGGCCCATATGAAGTTGGCAGTGGGCCATTTGCTATACTGGCCCACAAGTCGCAAGCGGTCTCTAGCAAGACATAACGACTACCCAAATCATATGAGGATCGATAAAAGATGTAACCTTTTATACAACCATATCATGTCCCTTCTGTCATGCGATATTTTGGTCATGGATGAGGCATGGTGAATGTCATCCTCCTATTCCTGACTGTTACTTTCTCGATCCCTGAGTAGTCTGACTATAGAAATGGAACTACCTTTCCATTACAGTATGGCTATACACTTCTTATACTCACTCATCGAGGGACCCAGTAATATCTCTCTACGAATGTGAGGGACAAATTCTATCTTAACCATTCACATTCCTCCGCATGAAAAACCACTAAGCCCAAACATAGTCTTTATGATCACTCGATCAAAAGTGACTTTTGACTAGGTCAAAGCTGAGCATTTGTCATGTAGGAATCCATGATGATCTCAGGTCAAAGGGCATAGTGACATGGTTTGTATATGAGAGAAGCTTATGACGTAACCCATGCAGCTCTCTCATAGCAGGTCGGTCTAACACCTTGTACTCTTACATGTTCCTATGACTTTGATTTATATCTCTATACATCTTCAAAGTCATACTGGTCTTATTTCATCTCTGCTCCCGCATAGATGACTGACCAGGGACATTTAGGATAAGATCATGAATTATCCAAGGATGGTCATCACAGTAAACATGCAAATAATATGATAACACAATTAATAAATTCATAAATCAATAATGTTTATAAGACAATGATTGTCCCCTAGGGCACATTTTCCAATAGTATGTTATCATGATGTAAGCATGATCATTAAGTACACACATAGTAACATCAAGCATATAGTTGCACACATTATATTATTTCTGTTTGCTATTGATATTTCCCTATAAATCTCACCCACTTCCATGTAATCCCAATCCCACAGGTATGTTAGAAAATGATTGAAGAAGCATGAAGAGAAGCTGGGGATTGGATAGTATAAATGTTGGGACCAAAATGCTAGAATCAGGGAAAAATGCTGGATGAACAGTAAACTTCAGATGTTTGCTGATGTTGACCTGGTCAAGGAGTGGTTAAAGAGTTATTTTTTCCCAAAATATCATTAAGTTAGTTTTGTGTAGCAATTTGAACCACTCCATTTTGGTTTTTTTAAAATTAATTATGATTTTTCGAAGTTAGGTCACTCTGCTGGAATTTACACAGTGAACAGTACTCGGTAAGAGTAAAATTTCAGATTGAGTAATTTGATTTCAATAGCCTTAAAAGTGGTTTCATATGCTACCATTTAGTCCCTGAGATGTAAGAAAAGGAGGATGTTTCATTTTGGTATCAGAGTAGAGGATTCTGGCTCAGAGCATAAGGTTCTGGTACAGAATCGAGAGGGTTCTGGTATAGAGCAAAGGGTTATGGCACAGAGCATAAGATTTTGGCACAGAATAAAAGGTCCTGGATCAATGATGCTCTAGTATAGTTAGAGATTTGAACCAAGAGGTTCTCCCCTAATTGAAGATATGGGGATGGTGTTCACTACTAAGAGACATTAACACCCAGATAGATAGAATAGTACCTCATACCTTATAGCAGAACAGGTAATCTTGAAGGAAATAGTTAGTCTTAGTGAGCCGTTATCACCGAGGTCTTGTATTTCTTAGTACGATGTGGCTGGACTAAGTAGGATAACGTATGGGGATTAGTTTCCTCTATGGATAGAGACAAAAACTAACCAGTCCCAGGTCAAGGGAAACTGCCAGACATTACAATGACAATTATAATGAAGGTACCAACCTGGTTGAAGTTAATCAACTAGAGGATTGGTACAAAGTATAATCAAGCCAGATAGTATAAAGTAAGAAGATGTGAAGGATTAGTTTAAGATAATGTTCAGAAGTAGATCCTCTATGTGAGTAGATCTACATTACAAAAGAATTTGTTCAGCTAGTGTTTCCTGAACAAAAGAATTAAAAGTTAGAATGAGGCTTGCCTAGGAATGATTATAGCATGTGGCCTAAAGTTAGAGATGAGATGATTAATAGATAAAGAGAGCTGATATTCCTAAGATAGAGGAACCATAGTCTAGTCTAGAGCAGACTAAGACTGATAGAGAGAAAGGTAGCCATAGTTTCAAAGATAAAGAGACTCCCCAATTTAAGAAAGAGTAAGAAAGGTTGAGTCTATACCCTAGTAAGAGGGTAATGTGGCAGCCTAAGTTAAATGAGTAGTTATTTCAGGTTTCTAAATAAATATTTGGGATTTGGAAGATAATGTGATAGAGGAAAGTATGCTTTAAAGGATTATTTACTTGTTCAATTGCAGTGCAAGTATGATGGATGGTTGAGCAAATTTATGTGATGATGATATGGCTTATGTTGCCATAAGTTATGATAAGAAGTTGTATCTCCTTGCAGTTGTCATATGATGACACACATGTTAGAGTATGCTATGAATACTCCCCTCATGCAATACATGCAGGGTAGAGTTTATGATGAGATAAGAAAGTTATGTTGCTCCCATACCATACGACATGCATTAAGAATGTACCCAGGATGATAAATAGTCTCAGTAAGTGGGACAGTTGTTATAGTATGATTGGGGTTACTCAAGTATTTCTACGGACTTATGAATATAGTACTCAGGGTCATTTCTTATGTTAGGGTTACAGCAAGTACCAAGAAGGTGGTAGTGTTATAACTCTATCAAAAGAAATGGTATACAGAAAGAGTAAAAGATAGCATTAAAGAGATTGTTTTCATATCACTCTTAAGATAAGAGTTGGATATGAAATAGATGGCTCTCAGATAAAGCTAGATTTAGATGAGCTCATATCACTCTTCAGATAAGAGTTAGATCTAATACAAATTGCTCGCAGTTAGAGCATAGTTTAAATGGTTTATAGTCACAGCACAGATTGAAATGAGAAGTTATGATGAGGCTATAGTAACAGAATGCAATGGCAGGTGATTAGACCATGATTGGTAAACCACAACAGAGTAAGAAAGATAAAAAGGAACTCCTGAGTAAGAGGAAAAATAAGTAAAGTCTTGGTAAATAATATGGGCTACTAAATGTATTTTAAAATTTTTTATTGAGTTATCAACAAGTAGAAGCAGTTAACCTTATAACTTAGTCTGTTAGATGAGATCTTTCAGAGATGATGATGATACAGTACAACAGAATCACAGAGGATTCTGGAGGGTCGCAGTTAGATCCTATCATGGCTCAAGGGTCACAGTTAGATCCTAATAGCTTCAGAGTCGCAGTTAGATTCTAAAGAGGCTTATGGTTGATCGCAATTAGTTCCCGAGGTCGCAGTTAGACCTAGCCTAAGGAAAGTAAGGAGCCATGGAGAAATGAGAATAGTGTTGTATCTCTCTGGAAAGATAAGTACCAAAGATGAAGTTAAGGTAAGGAGCTTCACGAGTTGATTAACTCATCTAGAAAACTTATTTATAGCCTATATTATATAGACTGAACTTAGTTTACCCTTATGAAGATGGAGTCCAAGTTCAAGTCTGAGTACTGATATTTGAAAGTTTTGTAGAAGTATGCCTGAGGAATAGAGAAGAGAACCCCATATGTTTTGAGAATGGAAAAGTATGATTAGATAAATCTTTCAGATAAGGATAAGAGATGAAGAGGCTAGTAAAGACCCAAAGAAGAGGGTCTAAGATAAAGTAAAGATAGAATGCAGTTATATGAAAAAGGTGTAAATGCCATAAAAGTTTGGACTAGATACACAAAGTTATGTAAGATAGTAAAAGAGGTTAAGAGCTAAGAAAGTTAAGAAAATGTTATGAAATGAAAGGAACATTCTCCTAAGAGAAAAATATTCATCAAAGAATGAATAAAGATTTAACCCTCAGATTTCAAGGACGAAATTTATTTTAAGGCGAGGAGAAATATCATATCCCAATTTTTAGGCCTAGAAGCCCAGTTTGTAGTCTAAAAAAAGTAGGCTACTAAGCCCTATTGTGCAGGAGTCCCAGAAGTATACAGATAATGTTCAGGGACTAAACTGCAAGAAAGTGAAAGTTCAGGGAAAATAGTGCAAGTCCCTTTTGGGCATAATGGAAAAGTAAGAGGTGTTTATTGGGAACTGAACCACTAGAGTGCTTGGGCTTGGTTAGAAACCCAAGATAGCAATCCAAGAGCCCAGAAACGTAGGCCCAAGGATTATGGAGTTAAAGAGGCATTAAAATAATATTTTAGTGTTTTTCTATAAAGTAAAGTTACCCGGTTAAGGATAGAACTGGGAAAAGTGATCAGATATGACTGTAGACCATGAGGTGGATTTGTTTACAAGTTGATTTATAACTTGATATTACTTTTTAATGGCTAGGTTTTGACATTTTTGAAGGAAGGAAATCATCTCAAGAGGTCTTTGACAGATATAGCTAAGAGGTAGCAAGAGTACCTAACTATAGTTCATGTTTGCTTAATTGTTTGCTTGCTTGTTAGTTATGATATTTGGTTGAGCATGAGATTGTGACTTCATATTGATGATGATGTATGAATGATTGCAACTCCTTGCAAGTTATGTTATGACAATATGCATGTTAGAGTTTGCTTATGTACCATTATGAAGTAGCTCCCATCTCATGATAACATGTTAAGCATCCAATTAATCATACATGATATTATGGTTTGTGTAACTTGCTATTGATATTTTCATGAAATCTCATTCCTCCTGTACACATCCTTACTTTCATACGTCTTAGGGACCATTCAGTAGCATTTAGAACTACTTACAAGGCCTTGGAATTCCATTAGCCAAATCTGAAATTTTACTTTTTCTCAAGTTGCTGTTCATATAATATTCGAGATTACGCAATGAACTTCGAAAAATCATAATTAATTTTAGAAAAATCAAAATGAAGTAGTTCAAAATTATATGTGAATATAACATCTTGAAATGCAAGGGAAAAATAATTTCCAGGCCAAATGATTAGCCACTTAATCAATTTATTTGTTAAAATTTACTGTTCATTTGGTCAAAAACTCTGGAAACAAATTATGGTCCCTTATTTGGAAATTCATTTCTCTTTGTACAGACATCGAATTAATGTATTCTTGGTGTCAAAACGAATCTTAGCATGTCAACTAAATGTCTATAAAATTCCATACATTTATACCACCATTACTTATATTGGTCATACAACAACATTACACTTAACAATTTCTCACATAATACATATACTATCCAACCCCTAGATTTTCTTCATGCTTAATCTTCCTCTTTCATTATTCATAAACCTCTGGGATTGGGATGACATGGAAAGGAATGAGATTTTTGGGGAAATCTCAGTAGCAAATGTTACTAAACAATGCATACGTTAATGTAGATAGTTGTGGTTGCTTGTGAAAGTGTTAACATTGTGTAATGTGCATGCTTCCATGTAACATATGAAGTACAATTGGAAAAAGAAATCATAGAAACAGAGCTTCATACATAAGCACATATGCAACACAATTCAACCAAGTCATAGCACAATCAAGCATAACTTTCAATGCATACAAGTTTAGGATAAGTTTACTACCTTATATACTTGATTTCTTTCACTTTATCTTGCTTCTTTCTTCTCCTTTGCTTGTATACGTGGCTGAATCCTTTGGAGCATATCAATCAATCCCTAACATCACATAACCATTCATCCATCATCATCTAATTTCCTTCAGCATTAAACTCACTTTAACTAACATAACTTCCTCTTGAACATTAAGCTCACTTATTTTCCTTAATCTTAACTAATGGACTTGGCCTTTTAATCAATTGATGTCTTGACTTTACCCTACACAATTTCATCTTTTGAATCCATCTATGAGATTAGAATAATGAAATTCTAGCTCCTTTATGGTCTTCTATACAAAATTGAACATATGTATACAATTCTTTCAAAAATTCTCATTTTGATTATAATGCTTCCCATACTTGTTTCTCCACTTTACCCCACACAAATTTTCATTTTAAAACCATTGGAAGCAGAAAAATTATGAAATTCCCATCACTATTCATGCAAGTGAACAGTAATAGAGAAGAATTTCAAAAACTATAATCTTGAGATTTTAATGTTTCCAAGGTTCAAAATCTTTCCAATCCTACACAAAATCATCATATAAATTCAATGGAAGCATTAGATTATTGAAATTCCATTTCCTTCCCTGATGAAAAGTGCAGAATGAATAGGTTCACCCATGGCAAAGTCAAGAATATCAACTTAATTCAACAACCAATCACTTAACTAGCTTGTTAAAGCTTCAATCATATACTTCTAACTTTAATTTCTTCTTTCCCTTTTCATCTAAGATTTTTAGGCAGAACCACCCCTTAAAGAAAACTTAACTTTTTTCCCATGAAAACCCTAAGTTCAGGCTCCCAAATCAAAGGAAAATATGCTAGGAGAGATTGCTTACCTTTAATCTATAGCTTGCTTGAACTTTGGTACCTTGAATCTTCTTTATCTTGGCTTTAGTTTCCATTTTACAAGATTTTTACCAAGGTTAATGAGGCCACGGTTTTGAACCAGATGTGAGGGGGTATTTATAGAAAAATTTATGGAAAATCAATGGCCAAGATTACTTTGTGCACTATTTGATTTAAAGGCTCACATTTAATCTTGGATTTAACTTTTTCAAAAAGGAATAATTATGACATCATAAGGGACATCTCAAGGGACATCTCATGCAGGTATGTGGCAAAATTCTCATGTAAGGAAGCTTCTGAAAAAATTCCAGTTCAATCCAGTACCGATCGGAGCAGTTTCATAACCATATGACTGTTTTATATTCCAAATTTTTTTATAATATATCAGGATATGTATTATGTCCTATAAATCAATGTCTAGGCTTTTCATACCATTGAAATTGATATACTAAATATTTATCTACCATTCATCCCTTGGGAAATGACCAAAATACCCTTGGTGTCCTTTCTTGCACTATATTAACCCTAAGGGCATAATTGTCATTTCACCCCTTATTGCCTACTTCAGGGCATATACTAACTCTAACTAATTATATTTACACTATATCACACGTTTTTAGCCTATTCTAGATGACCAAAATGTCCTCCATCCATCACTAGTACAATCTGGGCATCCAGGGGAATTTTCGTAATTTCACACTTTTTCTGAACACTGGCCCCTTCTACTCATGAACTGGTACCCTAGGTTTTTGGCCCTCCTTAGTGTCATCATGGGCCTATATATGGGGTCATATGATCTTATTCTATCAAGGCTCACATACCGATAAGTCCCATTATCGGATCACGGATGTTATCAAACTCCCGTCAAAATTCACTAATATGGGGATAACTTTTTATACATAACTCCCTCCGGGGTTCTGTCAGATCCATGATATCTTACACTATAGGGCATATTTTCCTATAACTCTCCCACTTATATCTGAATTCCATGAAATCTGATAAAATTTTAGATAACTTTTACACTATCAGATAAATATCTGCTGTCTGGAGCCCTAATAAAATTTTTGTATCATGCTAGATTAACTAGTGCAATATCCTCTATTTACTGATAGAATGTGAGACTGAAATACTTTTAGGTAGTTCTAACCCTTTTCGGGCTGATCTTTCTATAATTATAATTTTGCCCTTGAACTTTTTACTTAATTCCATTCAAGTCCCTTAACTTTTTGAAATTACCACTTTTGGCCCAAGTTTTGTTTCTACTTTCATTTTTGGCCTTAAACCTTTTCAATTTTTGTTTAGGTCCCTTTCTTCCTTCAAGACCCATTTAAGCTCTATTATTTCTTCTGATCATCATTATAATCCTTTCTAAACCTCTTTCCTCTATCAGTTTTATATAGATAGGGAAAAATTAGGATATGACACCTCCCATATACATAACCATGTTATAGGTGCTAGAATTTCTTCAGGAAAAAGGGTAAGCATAGATGGATAAACTTGTAAAATAAGTTACATGAGTTACTTGGCACTATGGAAGCATATGCTGGAATGTATATTGCATGTTCATGTGTTGGTGTTCTGAGGTAGTGACCTTTAGATGATGTTTACAATACCTTAATCAACAACTTTGAACTTGAAATTTGGCATGCTTATAGTTAAGATATATAGATTTAAATTAACACCAAGAATATCTCAATTGAACAAGTATTCCATTTGTTATGATTTTCCAAAATTGGAGTTAAAATCTGGAATAGAGATAAAGTAAGCAACTGGAGGTAGTAATGTTCCAACATTAATTTTGTATAGTAAATGAATGAGTTTTGCCCTGAAATTTTGTGAGCTTATAGATAATGTCTAGAGCTTTAAATCCATAAGTAACACGGTTCATTTGGACAAGAGACCAAAGAGAAATGAATTTTTGAAGTTAAGGCAAAGAAACTGGAACTTCCATATTTGACCAAATGAACACTGTTTTTCAACGAATAAACTGATTTCATTGTGGCAATGGAACCTCATTTTTATATTTTTTCTTCAAAACTAAAGGAAAGGGATTTCATTAGAAATTGGAACCAACCTAATTCAATTTTTATACATTTAATTATGATTTTCAAACATGAGTACATGTTATGAAATGACCAAATGAACAGTTGCATGAACAGTACCTGAGAAACCAACTTTTGAAAATACGTCCTTTTGATGCTAAAGGTTATGTAATTAATTCAAATGGGTTTCAATTGAGTGTAACTGAGGTTGAAATAAAGGATGTGATAACCTGCATCACCTTTCTGCTTAAGGCATCAGCTACCACATTTGCCTTTCCTGGATGGTATTTGATCTGGAAATCATAATCCTTCAGAAATTCCATCCATCTCCGTTGCCTCATATTCAATTCTTTCTGATCTTATAGGTACTTCAAGCTTTTGTGGTCATAATACAGCTTGATGGTGCTCCATACAGGTAATGTCTCTAGATCTTGAGAGCATAAACTACCGTTGCAAGCTCCAGATCGTGAGTGGGATAGTTCTCTTCATGTGGTTTTAACTGTCGAGAAGCATAGGCCACTTGACCCTGCTGCATCAATACACATCCTAACCCCTGCTTGCTAGTATCTATATAGACTACATAAGTTTGAGTTAGGTCTGGAATGATCAGCACAGGAGTCGTGGTTAATCTCTGCTTTAATTCTTAGAAACTAACCTCACACTTCTTATCCCACTTGAATTGCTGGTTCTTTCTAGTCAACTTGGTTAACAACAGAGCAATTTGAGAAAAGTCCTTAATAAATCTTCTGTAATACCTTGCTAAGCCCAGAAAACTAATCTTCGTCACTATCATTGGTTGTTCCCAGCTTAACACTGCTTCAACTTTGCTAGGATCTATAGCTACCCCTTCATGGGATATGACATGACCGAGAAATTTGACTTCTTAAAGCCAAAACTCACATTTACTAAGCTTAGCATAGAGTCATTTTTCTTTAAGAGTACTAAGAACAATTCTCAAATGCTCTTCATGCTCTTCTATAGATTTAGAGTACACTAGGATATCATCAATGAAGACCACAACAAACTGATCTAGATAAGGCCTGAAGATTCTGTTCATATAATCCATGAAAATTGCAGGTGCATTCGTCCGACCAAACGGCGTTACTAGAAATTTGAAATGACCATAACGAGTCCTAAATGCAGTCTTTAAAATATCATCTGCTTTGATTATGAGTTGGTGATAACATGATCTCTGATCAATCTTGGAAAATAAACTTGCTCCCACCAACTAGTCTAAAAAATCATCAATTCGGGGAAGAAGGTACTTATTCTTAACTGTAATCTTATTCAACTCCTAATAGTCAATACATAATTTGAGACTACCATCCTTCTTCTTAACAAATAATATTGGAGCACCCTACAGAGAAACACTGGGTCAGATGAAACCCTTCTCTAAAAGATCCTCGATCTACTTCTTTAGTTTAATCATCTCGTTAGGAGCCATACGATATGGGGCTTTTGATACTGGTCCAGCTCCAGGTACAATATTGATTGCAAATTCTACTTCTCATTCTGGATGTAGTCCTTAAATCTCTTTTGTAAAGACTATGAGAAATTCTTTAACTACTGGGATTGTTTCAATTCCTTCTTCTACTTTTGTTTGAATATAAAAGAAGACCATATATCCCTGACATCCTTTTCATAAATTTTTATCTGCCCGAGCCTCCGTTAGGAAATTCAGTCTCACTTTTGGATTCACATTGTGGCTTGTGGACAAAGAACTAGAGTCTTGCTCTTACAATCCAACATCACATTATTGGCAAACAACCAATTCAATCCAATTATGACATCAATCTCATGAAAGGGCATACATATTAGATCTAGAGTTGTACAAGGATACTCACATCGAATGACACTATTTAGGCAGACATCTAATATAACTACTCTAGCATTTGTAGGAGTTGTCACACATATGGCATAATGCAATTTGCTAATTGTGAGACCTATCCATTTAGCACATTCATAAGAAACAAAGGAATGACTTGCACCCGAATTAAACATAGCAATCACAGGATGATTATTTAGATAGAAGATACCTTGAATCATCTCGGGTGACCTTTGCATATCTTCTGCAAATACTCACCCTCAAGTGTGTGACCTTTGATCATTAGCTGCTAGAGGACAATTCCTGAAAAAATGTCTAGGTTTTCCACACATGTAACAGACGTTCTGCCCTATCAAGCATACTCTATCACCATGGCTTTTCCCACACTTGTCACATGCTTTGAACCTCAGATCTCTATTGTTTGTATTGCCCTTGAAGTTTCCTCCAATAAGCCTTATGTTCTGCTACCACTATCTTTTCCTCTTTTTGTTATAGCCACTGCCACCAGCCATATTTCTGTTCTGGCTAGTTCTCTCAGGAATAATAGTCTCTGTGCTTATCGGTCTCATCAACATCCAATAATTCAGGTTATTCTCAATGATTCTATAGGCCTCCACTACTTTATTGAACTGGTTATATTGTTATGGAGTCATCTTATCTTTTAGAGTAACATTCAGTCCCCTTATCATTCTCTCTATTATCCAGCACTCATCATCCACTTATCGCAGATACGTGGAATATTAATAAAGAATGATAAACTTAGCCAGGTACTCTTCAAAAGATTCTTTCTCTCCTTGTCTTAGTACAAGGAACTCTGCTTCTCTTTCCTCCTATACCGACTGAGGGAAATACTTCTCATAAAACTGTTCAAGAAAAACTTCTCATGTAATAAGAATGTCTCTAGCCTGCAGTAATAGCTCGGTGTTCCTCTACTATCTATCTGTATCTCTTTATAGCTGATAGATTGCCATATGTGCTTTGCTCTCAGACGAATAATCAAGTACCTTGAAAATCTTCTCTAGTCTGCTAATCCAGTCTTCTGCTTTCTATACATCAAATGTCCCCTCAAATGTTGGAGGACTATGCTTACAGAATCTAGCCATCTACTGTTGAATGCCAGTGGGATCCACTGTCTGTCTTGTCTGTCTTAGTAGCTCTACTGTCTGTTGAACCATTTCTGGTTCTGTATTAGTTATACCTACAGATTCTGGTTGCTTTAAATTCTCTACCGTTTCTGTTACAGCTGCTGCTACGGCAGCATCCCTTTCTTTTTTGCTTCTCGCTTGAGCTGCTCTCACTTCTTTGATTAGCTTATGTTGTTGTTCTAATCATTCTAGGATTAACTGGTTAACGGTTCCAACATTTTTGGGTTCTCTCATAGAACTAGCTCTTCTGGTTCTTATCATTTTATTCTACTATTATAATAGGAAAAGAATAATATAATTATCATAATTCATATTTCATTCAAAACATAGCATACAACAAGTTCAGGAGCATTATATAGATCTTTCATAACATACATACATGTACAATATCATCACTAGTCATAAGTACATAGATCATAGTAGCATTCATAGATACATCCATTACATTATGCTTTCTCATAATGGATCATAATAAACTCTCCTATCATATAGATCCAGTCATGAATGTCCTCATAAGGTTCCTCCTCAAAATACTAATCCAGACCTACTCTCCACATCGCTGTGAGAGGTAAAATATCATCCTTGATATTAGTCCAAGCTTCAAGGGTAAGGGTATCTAGATCATAAGCTTGATAGGCTTCTCATACTCTTGTTATGAAGTCCTTATAGATTCTGTAATCCTGATCTACCTCTCTAACTAACAGTCTCCCTAGGTCATACAGTTGTCTAGCTAGTTCTATCACTTTCTTGAATTGTTCTTTATTCATATCCTCCCCAGGGGTTAGCTCTATAACATAGTAGTTATCCAGATATATCTCTACTATTGGCTTCGTAATTCCACTAGGACTGGGGATATATGTGTGGTATGGTATATGACTAGGTCCAAGTACATCAGCTGGGTTAGGCACTTGACTTAGACCAGGAACATCTACCTCAGCAGATGGGTTACACAATTTCATATTTTGAATCCATTTATTAGTTTAGAATCATGAAATTCCAGCTCCTTCATCACATGCTGTACAGAGCTAAAACTGCACTTAATTCTTTCAAACATTCTCATTTTGATTCCAATGCTTCCCATACTTGTTTCTCTACTTTATCCCACACAAGTTTTCATTTTAAAACCATTGGAAGCATCAAAATCATGAAATTCCAATCACTGTTCATGCATGTGAATAATAACATATAAGGGTTTCAAAACTACAACCTTCAAATTTCGATGCTTTCAAGGTTCAAAACCTTTCCAATCCTACACAAAATCATCATCTAAATTCAATGGAAGAATTAAATCATTGAAATTCCATTTCCTTCCCTCATGAACAGTGCATACTGAACAGGTTCCATTAAGGCAAAGTCAAGAATATCAACTTGATTCAATAACCAATCTCTTAATTAGCTTGTTTAAGCTTCAATCATATGTTTCTAACTTTAATTTCTTCTTTCCCCTTTCATCTAAGGTTGTTGGGCAGCACAACCCCTTAGAGAAAACTCAACTTTTCTCCTATGAAAACCCTAAGTTCAAGCTCCCAAGTCAAAGGAAAATAAGCTAGGATAGCTTGCTTACCTTTAATCTCTAGCTTGCTTGAACTTTGGAACCTTGAATCTTCTTTGTCTTGGCTTGAGTTTTCATTTTGCAAGAGTTTCCGCAAGGTATCACAAGGCCACAGTTTTGGGCAGAATGAGGGGGTATTTTGTAGCCAAAATCCAAGTAAAATCAATGCCCAAGATTGATTTGGTTACTATTTGATCTAAAGGCTCACATTTAATCTTGGATTTTCCTTTTTCAAAAAAGAATAATTATGAAATCATGTGGGACAGCTCAAGGGACATCTAAGAGGGATAGGTGGCATGCTCATAGTGTAAGGAAGCTTCTAGAAAAATTCCAGTCCTATCCGGTACCAATCAGAGTAGTTTCACAATAACTGGACTGTTTTCTGTTTCATCAGGATATATATTCTATCCTGAAAATCAATGTATAGGCTTCTAATACCCTTGAGATGGTTATACTGAGTATTTATTTGCCATCTATTCCTTGGAAAATGACCAAAATACCCTTGGTGTCCTTTCTTATACTATATTAACCCTAAGGGCATAATCGTCATTTTACCCCTCTTTATACTGCCTCAGGGTGTATCTGGGTTCAACTAATCATATTTATATCATGTGCCACATTTTTAGCCTATCCCAGGTGATCAAAATACCCTTCATCCATCTCTGGTACAATCTGGGCCCCTAGGGGCATTTTCGTAATTTCACACTTTTCTGGACACTGGCCCCTTCTACTGATGAACTGGTACCCTGGGTTTTGGGCCCTTCTTGGCATCATCATAGGACTATATATGAGGTCATCTGATCTCATTTTATCTAGGCTTACATACCAATACGTTCCATTATCGGATCACGGGTGTTATCAAACTCCCATAAAATTCACTGTTATGGGAATAACTTTTTATACAGGACTTCTTCCGGGGTTCTGTCAGATTCATAACATCTAACACTGTAGGCACACTTTCCTATAATTCCCTCACTTATATCTGATATCCATGGAATTTGATAAAAATTCATATAACTTTTAGATTATCAGATAATTTTCTGCTGTCTGGAGCCTTAATAAAATTTCTGTATCATGCCAGATTACCCAGCATGACTTCCTCTATTTACTGATAGAATGTGGGACTGAAATACTTACAGGCAGTTCTAAGCCTTTTGTAGCTGAACTTTTCCATAATTACATTTATATCCCTGACTTTTTGCTTAATTATATTTAGGTCCCTAAACTTTTGGAAATTACCACTTTTAGCCCAACATTTATTTCTACTTTAACTTTTGGCCTTTAACATTTTCCAATTTTCGTTTAAGTCCTTCTCTTTCTTTAAGACTTATCTAACCTTTATTGTTTCTTCTAATCTTCATCATAATCCTTTCTAAGCCTCTTTCCACTATCAGTACTATACAGACAGGGAAAAATTTAGGATATGACATTATGTATATGGAAGGAATGAGATTTCATGGAAATCCCAATAGCAAGTTACATAAACCATAATATCATGCATGATTAATTGGATGCTTAACATGTTATCATGAGATGGGAGCTACTTCATAATGGTACATAAGCAAACTCTAACATGCATATTGTCATGACATAACTTGCAAGGAGTTGCAATCATTCATACTTCATAATCAAAATGATGACACAATCTCATGCTCAGCCAAACATCATAATCAACAAGCAATCAAACATGAAACTATAGTTAGGTATTCTTGGTACCTTATAGCTATCCTTGTCAAAGTCTTCTTGAGGTGATTTCCTTCCTTAACAAATGTCAAAACCTAGCCATTACAAAGTAATATCAAGTTACAACTCAACTTGAAAACAATTCCAAGACTAGGTTTTCACTAACTTGCTTTCTTTCTCTATTTTATGTTTCATACTTCCATCTTTCCAAAATAAATTCTCATGGTTCATTTCCACATAATTTTTTATGTAAAATCCAAATATGAAACTAGAATTTCAAATTCAAAACATGTCACAAGCTACTATTCAAACTGAAGCAAACTCCCTTGTTTTCTAAAATTCACATTTTGATTCCAATGCTTCCAATACTTGTTCTCCTACTTTATCCCCACACAATTTTCCATTTTAAACTCATTGGAAGCATCAAAATTATGAAATTCCAACATATGAATAGTGTCACGCACAGTAGTAGCCATGAATACAAAACCCCAATTCTAAACATACTTGTATTTCTAAGCTTATACCACTTGATTCTAGCTTGTTTAAGCTTATCTAAACTATCCATAACATAAAACTCATATTCTAACCATATATGGATAGCACTTCCAGCAGCAACCTCAAGGGAAATATGGCACAAAAACCCCTTAAAACCAAGAGCTAGCTTGCTAGAATAAAGCTCAAGATCAAGGGAGATGATTACCTCGCTTGTTGCTTCAAGTCGTGTGCTTCTTTCTTGGTTGAATAAGGGGGTATTTATAGATGAGCTTGGGTGGAAATGGATGGCCAAGATCGATTTGGTTACTATTTGATCTAATGGTCCATATTCATTCTTGCACAAGCTTGCCCTAGAAGCCATGCCTTTTGACGCTATGCATGACATCATTTAGGGGCATGTTTGGCTGGAAAAAGGCAATTGTACTAATAGGAAAAAGTTTAGTCTAGTTTGGTACCGATCGGAGCAGTTTCACAAAAACTAGACTATTTTCTGTTCCTAATTTTTATAATATTCCAGGATATGTATTCTGCCCTAAAAACCAGTGTCTAGTTCCTTATACCATTGATATTGTTAGACTGAGTATTTATCTGCCATCCATCCCTTAGGAAATGACCAAAATACTCTTAGTGTCCTTTCTTGTACTATATTAACCCTAAGGGCATAATTGTCATTTAACCCCTTTATGTACTGCCTCAGAGCACATACTGGCTCTAACTAATCATATTTATAATGTATGGGATGTTTATAACCTATCCAGAATGACAAAAATACCCTCCATCCATCACTGGTAACATCTGGTCATTGAGGGGCATTTTTCATAATTTCATACTTTTCGTAGATTGCTCTGGATTTTGGCCCACTTAACTGTCTAGTCACCTTATTGGTCTTCTAGTGGCACCATTTGGGCCTTGATATGGTCTCATTGCCTTTATGGCACAAATCCCAATGAATCTCTTCGACCATATTTATCGGGTATTTTATTCCATCGTAAAATCTCGTAAGAATTCTACAGGATTCCTTTTCTGACTCTGCTAGTTTTATAAATTCTTACATTAAATATAGGAATCTACTATAAGGTTTCATCTAATTCTGAGGTCTGAAAAATACTATAATAATTCCTTCTAACTTCAGGAATTTATATCAATTAATCGGGACCTCAAATCAAAATTTTGTGACTACTTAAACTGACCAGAATTACTTTCTCTATCTACTGATAAAATTTAGGTCTAATATAATTTTGAGCATTTTTGAGCCTTTTCAGTTCAACTTTCTCATAATTACATTTAGGTCCCTGACTTTTTGCTTATTTACATTTAGGTCCCTAAACTTTTATAATTACCACTTTTGGCCTAACTTTTATTTCTACTTTAACTTCTTGCCTTCAAGCTTTTCTAATTTGCATTTAGGTCCCTGAAATTTCCTTAGTTAATAATCTCTTTCTTTCCTACCTCAATCTGATACAGTTAATTCCAAGAATCTCATATTAATTTTATATAAACTGTACAGTTACATCAGGTAAGAAAATTGGGGATATGACAAAATCTCAGTAGCAAACGGTACTAAACAATGCATGCATTAATGTAAATACTTGTGCTTGTTGTGAAAGTGTTAACATTGTGTAATGTGTATGCTTCCATGTAACATATAAAATACAATTGGCTAAAGTAATCATAGAAACAAATCTTCATACATAAGCATATATACAACACAATTCAACAAAGCCATAGCACAATCAAGCATAACATTCAATGTATACAAGTTTAGGATAAGTTTACTACCTCATATACTTGACTCTCTTTCACTTTATCTTGCTTCTTCTTTCTCACTTCTCTTGGATATGTGGCTGCCTGTTTTGGAGCATACTAATCAATTCCTAATATCACATAATCATTCATCCATCACAATCTAACTTCCTTGAGCATTAAACTCACTTTATCTAATATAACTTCTTCTTGAACATTAAGCTCATTTAACTACATTAACTTTCCTTAATCTTAACTAATGGACTTGGCCCTTGAATCAATTGATGTCTTGACTTTACCCTACACAATTTCATCTTTTGAAACCATTTATGAGCTTAGAATCATGAAATTCTAGCTCCTTTTTGGCCTGCTGGACAGAACTGAACACATGTGCACAATTCCTTCAAAAATTATCATTTTGATTCTAATGCTTCCCATACTTGTTTGTCCACTTTATCCCACACAAATTTTCATTCTAAAACCATTGGAAGCATCAAAATTATGAAATTCCAATTACTGTTAACTCGAGTGAACAGTCACAGAGAAGAATTTCAAAAACTACAAGCTTGGAATTTCAATGCTTGAAAGGTTCAAAACCTATCCAATCATACACAAAATCATCATATAAATTCAATGGAAGCATTAAATCATTGAAATTACATTTCCTTCCATCATGAATAGTGCAAAATAAACTGGTTCAACCATGGCAAAGTCAAGAGGATCAACTTGATTCAACCATCAATCACTTAACTAGCTTGTTTAAGCTTCAATCATATATCTCTAACTTTAATTTCTTCATTTCCCTTTCATCTAAGGTTTTTAGATAGCACAACATCCTATAGAAAACTCAACTTTCCTCCATGAAAACCATAAGTTCAAGCTCCCAAATTAAAGGAAAATAAGCTAGGATAGATTGCCTAACTTTAATCTCTAGCTTGCTTGAACTTTGGTACCTTGAATCTTTGTTGTCTTGGCTTCAGTTTTCATTTTGAAAGACTTTCCCCAAGGGTTCTTGAGCTCACAGTTTGGAGGCTGAAATGAGGGGGTATTTATAGAAAAATCTTATGGAAATGAATGACCAATATCACTTTGTGCACTATTTGATCTAATGGCTCACATTTAATCTTGGATTTGACTTTTTCAAAAAGAGAATTAGAACATCATCCATGACATCATCAAGGGACACTTCATAGGGCTAGGTGGCACCATACCATGGGGAGAAGCTTCTAGAAAAATTCTAGTCCAATTCGGTATCGGCTGAGTCCAATTTCCCAAAAATCAAACTATTTTATAAATCTAATTTTTTCTAAAATTCCATAATATGCTTTATGATCTTAAATCCAATATCTGGATTCTTCCTACCATTGACATTTTTGGAATGGGTCAAAACTTAACTGCAGATCCCTTGGAAATGACTGAAATGCCCTTGGTTCACTGTCTTGCCTATATTAACCTTAAGGGCATAATTGTCATTTTACACCTCTTTACTGCTCAACAGGGCATATACTGACACTGACTAATCACTCCTATACTTTCCTAGATGTTTTTGGCTTGTCTAAATGACCAAAATGCCCTTCGTCCAACTCTGCCTCAATGACACAACACAGTGGCATACTTTAGTGGCATTTTTGTAATTTTACATTTTTTCGGTCTTTATTAGCCATAGCCCACATGCTTATCTAAAATTATCACTGGGCCTATAAGGCGTCATTCTGGGCCCTCTGTATGATCCACTGCCTTTATGGGTTCAATTCCCTAGAAATTCCCCTAAAACTTTATCAAGTGTTTTAATCCACTATAAATTCTATAATAAATTTTACAGAACTCCTTTTTGGCTCTATCAATTTTACAAATTCTTATATTAATTATAGGAATTTACTGCCAAATTTCATCTGATTATGATATCTGAAAAATACTGCAATAATTTTTCCTAACTTCAGGAATTTATATCAATTAATTGGGAACTCAAATCAAAATTCTGTGTTGAGTTAAACTGATCAGAATAATTTTCTCTATTTACTGGTAAAATTTGGGACTAATATGATTTTAGGCATTTTTGGGCCTTTTCCAGCTCAACTTTATCATAATTATATTTTTGCCCCTAGAAACTTTCCATCTTTTCAATTAAGTCCCTTAATTTTTTGATAATTACACCTTTAGTTTTGCCCCTATGATAATTATATTTTTGCCCCTAGAAACTTTCCATCTTTTCTCTACCTTTAGTTTTGGCCTTAAATATTTTCTAAATTTCATTTAGGTCCTTAAACTTTTGAAAATTACACTTTAGGCCCTCAACTTTTCATAATTATACTTAATGGCCCAAAGTTTATTTCTACTTTGATTTTCCACCATGGAACTTTTAAACTTTTCAATTTAGTCCCTTTCTTCCTTCAGGACTCATTTAACCTTTATTATTCCTTATGATCATCTTCACAATCCTTTCCAAACCTCTTTCCTCTATCAGCATTATACAGATAGGGAAAAAGTAGGATATGACAATGTTGGAAACCGATTGACCGTAAGTATATATGGTTGGAAGCTTAGGGAGCAAGTGCTTGATGTGATATGCTTATGTGTTGACAAGTATATGATGATTGAATGATGTTGTGACATGATAAATGATGATGAAAATGTTATGAATAACATATTTCCCATGGCCATGCATTTTTATACAAAGTATATAGCATGATGGCATGTCACTAATTAAAGAAAGTTTAGTGAAATTACATATCGTGCATTAGCATCGATCTTGCATATTTAAGTGATAATGTTTGCTACTGAGATTCCCCAGAATCTCACCCTCCCATAACCAACCATAATAGGTTATTTATGATGGAAGAATCATGCTTGATACATGAGCTCAGGAATAGAAGAGAAGTAGACAAGTGAAGACATGTCATGTATGTTATCCTTTTTACGTAACGTTAAGTAATATGCCATTATATGTAAAGAAAAATATATGAAATAATTATGGCATAATCCCATGATGTATAGGAATGTATGAGAGGTCAAAGAGATGTTGTATGCATGTTGGAACAATTATTGGGAATAAAAGAAAGAAACTAAAATGGAAAAACATGGGTCCTAAAGCAATTTTATTGTGGCTTCAGTTTGACCTAGCAAATGAAGTAATTAATTCACAAAATTTTATGAGCAATTATTAAACATCCATAGATTGAAATTCATAGGTAGCACGTCTCAATTGGATGTGTATATTAAGAGAAATGAATTTCCAAAGTTAAGAGACAGAACCTGGAATTTCCAGAATTTGCCATATGAGCAGTAAAAAGGAACAATTTAACTGTATTCATTAAGGTAAATGTCCATATTTATATTTTTTTCCTTAAAGATATATGAAAGATCTTCAATTTTAAATTTGGAACACCTTCATACGATTTTTCTAGAATTAGTTATAAATTTTTAAAGTTGGACCGTCAATTTGAAAATTACCTAATAATCAGTACCTATAAAGTAAGTTTTAAAATTTTAATTTTTGAGCTAAAGTAAAACTTCCGCTAGGTAAATACGCTTCTAAATACTTACTCTAAGAGATTAAAAGTATTATGTTTTAATTTTCATCTTTTCAAATCTCACTGGGTTATATTCTTAACCCTAGTCTCTTATTCTTGTACCCTATTGACTTCGTGTCTAAAGTTATATCATTTGTTAGATATCTGATCTAACATTACCCAAAAACTTTTACTGTAAATTTAATTTCTTTAGAAATTTATATCAATTAATCGGGGGTTCAAGTCAAAATTCTATTATTGTAAAACAGCTTTGAAAAATCCACTTTATCTTTTCCTGACTTTAGTTTTATTGGGTTTTCGGGTATATTTACATTTTCTTCCTTTGACTTTTCTAATAATGACACTTATATCACTTAATTAATCAACATTATGCTTATTGCCCTTAACTTGTTTCTACATTTACGTAGAACATTTATAATTTTCACTTTAGTCCCTTTAAACTTTCTTAGGTCCTTTTGAACTTCTTACTTAGGTCCTAAAGGACTTTCTTTCTTTATAATTTAGTCTTTCCTCTAACCACACTCTAATCTTTTCTTTATAATTTAGAAGTTGGAATGAGATACGAATCAATGGAGGAAGAACAATGAGCTTCTATTATAGGTAAGGAATACCTCGATTACTTGGGAGGTATTTCTAGAGCAATTTTACAAATATTTTCCTTAGTCAGTTAGAGAAGAATGAGAGGAAGAATTCTCTATATTGAGGCAAGGAGATAGAGAGATATTTGTTAAATATTTGGCAAAGTTCATATGGTTCTCTCATTACTCCTCATGCCTCTGACAAACAGATAATGAATAGTAGATGACTGAGAGACTCATTAGAGGATTAAATGCCACCCTAAAGGGGAAGATAACTCCTTAGCAATACGAACAATTGAACAAGGTTATGGAAGCCTGTAGAATTATCGAGATCAGTATTAATCATCGTGTATTGTTCAAACCAATTTCAAAAGGGGGTTTTGTCTTAGGGAGGAGCAACTAAGGCCTTTTAATGGTAATAGTGACAGCAGAAAGAGGAAAAGACAGTGGTACAATAGAGGGCCTATAAGGTCCTCAAATCATGAAGAAATCACAAATAAGAGATGATAGCAGGGCCCTTAAGACTCTGTATCCAATCCTCCACTCTTATAGTGGGCAGATAATTTGAACGTGTAATCTCACAATTCCACCTTGGAGTGTCTGAAGAACATCAACATTGCCTACATAAACATGTCTTCGTTAAGTGGTATCTTGTCTCTAGAAAAATTGAAATGAAGTGTTTCAAAAGGCCACTTGAAGCTAAAATAATGAAATTTAATAGAAAAATAATTTTCATACCAAATGCTCAGCCAATCAGTATATTTTAATAGTTAAAAATCACTATTTATTTGATCAAAACTTCTGAAAAATGGATTTTAGTCCCTAACTTTAAATATTTCATTATCTTTATAGAGACATTGAAATAAGGCGCTCTTGGTGTCAAAACAAAGCTTGATATGTTAACTAAATTCTGGTAAAATATCGTACATTTATTTAGTCATTTACTATTTTTCATTACATCTAAAACATTACTGCCTCAACACTAGTTACTATTCACATACAGAATTCCAGCAACTATACATATTACATACATTCCTAGAATCATCCATTACATGTCAACATCATCAAGCAACATCATCGTCATTTATTTCCCTCCTCTTGTGTTTGATAGTCCTGATGTTTGGGGATGGAAATAGGGGTGAAATTTCTAGGGAAATCTAGTAGCAAATGAGACTAAACAATGTATGCTTCAATGTAAATGCTTGTGCTTGCTTGTGATTGTGTCAATATTGAGTAATGTGCATGCTTCCATGTAATATATAAAATACAATGGGCCAAATTAATAATAGAAATAGAGCTTCAATCATATACACATATGCAACACAATTCAACAAAGCCATAGCACAACTAAGCATAACATCCCAACACGTACAATTTTATGATAGTTTACTACCTTATTGTTTTGCTTTCTTTTACTCTTTTCTTTGTCCTCTTTCCTTGCTAAGTGGCTTCCTTATGAAGTCCACAATACATAGACTAAACATCACATATTCATTCATTCATTCATTCATTCATTCATTCATTATGATCTATAAGTTTCAGGCGTACCGTGAATCTTCTCTTGTTCGCCAAGATACCCATACATAACCAGATAACCTTGTTTGGAATCTAGTATGTTTACATAGCAAAAACACCAAATGAAGATTAAATGAATAGAGAGAACCAAAAGAGAGAAGTAGAGGAAATGTTTCTAAAAACACTTGTCTCCCTTGCACTATGGACTCACACATGCATATCTTATGCCAAAATGAGGGGGAGTGGGTTCTGTGATAATTCCCCACTCTCCCACTCATACTTGATCGATTAGATATCGTGGCTCTAATCTGATCTACTCATTTTTTCATACTAGGTGCTTTGTTGTGACCATATAGGCATGACACCTCCATTCAGATGTTTGTACTATAAATCCTTTTTACATAGGCCATCACAAAGCACCCTTTTAGTGAGTTCGAATAAAATATATTATAGTGCATTGAATGCCTTAAATTTACCCATATCCACTTTTCTTATGTCTAATGCAATCCCTCTTAAGTCAGCATATAACTCAGATAGCCTCCACTTATGTATAGTATCCACACATGGAATTAACAAAATAATACACATGGGACCAATTATAGACACCAGTATGGATGTGCATATTCTAGCAATATTTCTTTTGGCCATATATCATTTTGATACGAGTCAACTACTTTCCTAGCATAATACCTTTGGTTCATATATAATTTGACCATAGGACATATACTAAAGTAGTAATCGCTGAAATATACCTCTATAATCTATAAAAGTCAAAGGATATTAATGAAAGTATGATACCTTTCTAGAACTCACAAAACAATAAAGCAAGGATTGATTCACTTGCTTTCTATTTGTCATTCTTTAGCACATGTGGTATGAATCACATGTTATAGTGTTCCTTTTATCCATAGGAGTGTACATCATTTTGATTCTATCAATCACACCATACGACTTAAGACTAGACACTCATAGTATCTAAATCCAAACTCTTCAATTTTATTCACATAATATGATGTCAATTTTGAAGAATTTGTTATCTTGCAATAGGTTTCATGGATGAGGTATCTATAGTTCTATCCATATCCATACTCAGATCTCATCTTGACTTACTACACTTTTTAAGCCAAGGCGACATTTATTGTGTATCTTTTCTACCATATTAGCATTCTTGCTACTTTACTGGTAAACAAGTCTCATCTTTGAATGATTATCTAGCATCAAAGGTGGTTGCTTGTGTGAGAGAACTAACCTTTTCAACCTGTACAGCATACTAGACATTGTATACTTTTAGCTGATGTATAAGTAATCAGCAAAACATGGAGTATAACAATGTGTACGAGAATCAAGAGCATTTGAGGTAATAAGGAACAAGTTATAGATATATCTAGGGTGTATTTGAGTTCTAGTCCTATATAAGGGACTTATAGTACATAAGCAACCAAAAATTAAAGATGTTGTACCCACGTGGTTACGACACACACCAAGTATGAAGCAAGAGTGACAGGATAATTGAAACATCCTTACTTTTATATGTCTTAGGGATCATTTAGTAGCATTTAGAACCACTTACAAGACCTTGGAAGTCCATTACCCAAATCTGGAATTTTACTCTTTCTTGGGTTACTGTTCATATGGTATTCCAGATTAAGCGACGAACTTTGACAAATCATAATTAATTATAGAAAAATCAAAATAAAGTGATTCAAAAATATAAATGAAGATAACATATTGAAATACAAGGGAAAACTAATTTCCAGACCAAATGATTCATCAATTAATACAGTTTATTTGCAAATATTACTATTCATTTGGTCAAAAATAAAGAAAACAGATTCTGGTCCCTTATTTTGAAAAATTAGTTCTCTTTGTACAGACATCCAAATAAGGTGTTCTTGGTGTCTAAACAAAGTTTGACATGTTAACTAAAGGTCTGTAAAAGTTTGTACATTTATTCCATCATTTACTATTTTTCATTACATCATGACCATCACTACTTATATTGGTCATATAGCAACATTACACATAACAATTCTTCACATAACATTTATACTATCCAATCCCTAGCTTCTCTTCATGCTTCATTATCCTCTTTCATAAATCATAAAACTATTAGGATTGGGATTACATGAAGGGGGTGAGATTTCTGGGAAAATCTCAGTAGCAAACGGTACTAAACAATGCATGTATTAATGTAAATACTTATGCCTGCTTGTGAAAGTGTTAAATTGTGTATTGTGCATGCTTCCATGTAACATATGAAATACAATTGGCCAAATTAATCATAAAAAATAGAAATAGAGCTTCATACATAAGCACATATGCAACACAATTCAACAAAGTCATAGCATAATCAAGCATAACATTCAATGCATATAAGTTTAGGATAAGTTTACTACCTTATATACTTGGCTCTCTTCCACTTTATCTTGCTTCTTTCTTCTCACTTCATTTGGATATGTGGTTGCATCTTTTGGAGCATATCCATCAATTCCTAACATCACATAAGCATTCATCCATCACAATCTAACTTCCTTGAGCATTAAACTCACTTTAACTAACATTACTTCCTCTTGAACATTAAACTCACTTAACTTTCCTTAATCATGACTAATGGACTTGGCCTTTGAATCAATTGATGTCTTGACTTTAACCTACACAATTTATTCTTTTGAATCCATTTATGAGCTTAGAATCATGAAATTCCAGCTCCTTCATGGCCTGTTGGATAGAACCGAAATATGCACACAATTGTTCCAAAAATTCTCATTTTGATTCTAATGCTTCCCATACTTGTTTCTCTACTTTATCCCACACAAAATTTCATTTTAAAACCATTGGAAGCATCAAAATCATGAAATTCCAATCACTATTCATGCGAGCGAACACTAACATAGAAGAATTTCAAAAACTACAATATAGGAATTTCAATCCTTCCCAGGTTCAAAACGTTTCCAATCCTACACAAAATCATTATATAAATTCGATGGAAGCATTAAATCATTGAAATTCCATTTCCTTCCATCATGAACAGTGCATACCAAACAGGTTCACCCATGGCAAAGTCAAGAATATCAACTTGATTCAACAACCAATCACTTAATTAGCTTGTTTAAGCTTCAATCATAAATCTCTAACTTTAATTTCTTATTTCTCCTTTTATCTTAACATTTTTGGACAGCACAACACCTTAGAGAGAACTCAATTTTTCTCCATGAATATCCTAAGTTTAAGCTCCCAAATCAAAGGAAAATAAGCTAGGATAGATTGCTTACATTTAATCTCTAGCTTGCTTGAACTTTGGTACCTTGAATCTTCTTTGTCTTGGCTTGAGTTTTCATTTTGCAAGAGTTTCTCCAAAGGTTCATGCTCCACAGTTTTGAATCAGATTTGAGGGGGTACTTATAGAAAAATCTCATGGAAAATCAATGGCCAAGATTAGTTTGTGCACTATTTGATCTAAAGGCTCACATTTAATCTTGGATTTAACTTTTTGAAAAAGGAGAATTATGACATCGTCCATGACATCATCAAGGGATAACTCATAGGCTACGTGGTGAAATTCTAATGGGGGGATGCTTTTGGAAAAACTTCAGTCCAATCCGATACGGATTTAGTCTGATTCCCCAAAACCAAACTGTTTTATAAATCTAAGTTTTTCTAAAATTCCATAATATACTATTTAACTTAAATCTGGTACCCAGATTCTTCCTACGATTAACATTCTTGGACTAGGCTAAAACTTAATTACATATCCCTTGGGAAATGAAAGAAATGTCCTTGGTTCACTGTCTTGCACTATATTAACCCTAAGGGCATAATTATCATTTTACACCTCTTTACTTCTTATTAGGGCATATACTGACACTGAACAATCACTCATGCACTTGCCTAGACAGTTTTGGCTTGTCCAAATGACCAAAATGTCCTTATCCAACTCTGACTCAATGACACAATTTAGTGGCATACCTTCAGTGGCATTTTCGTAGTTTTATATTTTTCTCGGTCCTTATTAGCCCTAGCCCACATACTATCTAAAAATATCATTGGGCCTATAAGGCGTCATTCTAGGCCCTCTGTATGATCCACTGCCTTCATGGGTTCAATTCTTGAGAAATTCCCCTGAAATATATTTATCAGATGTTTAAATTCACTATAAATTCTATAATAAATTCTACAGAACTTTGTTTTAAGCTCAATCAGTTTTGAAAATTCTTGTATTGATTATAGGAATTTCCTACAAAATTTCATCTGATTTTGAGATCTAGAGAATACTGTATTAATTTCCCTTCCTTTAAAAATTAATATAAATTTTTCGGAACCTCATATCAAAATTCTGTGTTGCATCAAACTGATCAGAATAATTTTCTCTATTTATTGAGAAATTTTAGGACTAATCTGATTCTAGACATTTTTATGCCTTTTCTGGCTCAACTTTTCATAATTACCATTGCGTCACAGAACTTTTGCTTAACTAAGTTTGGCTCTCTAAACTTTTAATAATTACCACTTTTGGCCCAACTTTTGTTTTTACTTTTCATTTTAGTCCCTTTCTTCCTTCAAGACTCATCTAACTTTTATTACTCCTTCTTATCATCATCATAATCCTTTCCAAACCTCTATCCACTATCAGTATTATACAGATAGGAAAAAATTAGGATATGACATTTCTACCCCCTTAAAATAAATTTCGTCCTCAAAATTTACTCGGCACCTTAGTCAACAATTTTGGATAGATATTCTTTTCTCACTTTATGACTAAGGATTAGGGTATCTATCTCTTATCTTTTATTTTAACATCTTAGCGGAGTACCTTTCACATTTGCAGATCTTAATATCTTTACTATTAGTACTTTTCTTCTGTTCTGAATCAACTCAATCAGAGTTGAATGCTACCTCATTTTGTTACTTGCTTACTTGCTTTGCATCTATTTGCATATGGACTTCTTACCCCATTAGACTTGCGAATAGTGTCCATTTCTTTCATATAAAACTCCCTCGAATATAGCTATATTCTGGAGCTTCTGTCAACTACTCTTCATATTTCTTAGTGCAATCACTTATTACTCATATGCTTATCTAGCAGAATTCTCTGAACATCTGCAAAACTTCATCTCTCATTTTTGTATCATCATATTTCCCTTTCTTACCATCCTTAATAACTCATCATAATACATATAGAGGACTTATGTCATTATTCTTTCTTTCGTTACTTTATCGCTAAATAGGAGCACATAGGATCATATAGGAGCACATACTCTAACATGCATAATGCCTGGCCAACATGTTACAGGATTACATACCTGCCCATGAATACAAAGCTCTAACATCAGATATCAAGCATTCCTTCTCTTAATATGCACAGCTCTATGTCATATCCTAAATTTTCCCTATCTGTATAGTACTAATAGTGGAAAGAGGCTTAGAAAGGATTATGACGAAGATCAGACGAGATAATAAAGGTTAGATAAGTCTTAAAGGAAGATAAGGACCTAAATGCAAATTGGAAAAGGTTAAAGGCCAAAAGTTAAAGTAGAAATAAATGTTGGGCCAAAAGTGATAATTTCTAAAAATTTAGGGACCTAAATGTAATTAAGTAAAAAGTCAGGGACCCAAATGTAATTATGGAAAAGTTGAGCCAAAATAGGCCAAAAATGCCTAGAATCAGATCAGACTCAAATTTTACTAGTAGATAGACATAATTATTTTGGTCAGTTTAACGCAACACAGAATTTTGATTTGAGATCCCGATTAATTGATATAAATTCCTGAAGTCAACAGGAATTATTGTAGTATTTTTCATATCTTAGAATCAGATGAAACTTTACTATAAATTCTTATATTTCATATAAGAATTTATAAAGTTGACAGAGTCAGAAAAGGAATCCTGTAGAATCCTTACGGGATTTTACGGTGAAATAAAGTACCCGATAAATAGGATCGGGTGAGATTTATTGTGAATTGTGCCATAAAGGTAATGAGGCTAATGAGCCCATACCAAGTCCCAATGGTGCCATAGTAGGCCCAATGTGATGACTAGACAGTTAAGTGGGCCATAGTACAGAGCAGTCCAGGATAAGTGCAAAATTACGAAAATACCCCTAGACGCCCATACTGTGCCAGTGATGGATGCAGGTCATTTTGGTCATTTTAGACAGGTCAAAAACGTGGGACATAGTATAAATATAATTATATAGAGTTAATATATGCCCTGAGGCAGTACAAGAAGGGGTGAAAGGACAATTATGCCCTTAGGGTCAATATAGTGCAAGAAAGGACACCAAGGGTAGTTCAGTCATTTTCCAAGGGATCTGTAACTACGTTGTGGCCAGTATAAGTATGTCAATTGTGTGAGAAGCCTAGACATTGATTTCCAGGACATAATACATATCCTGGTATATTATAAAAAATTAGGAACAGAAAACAGTCCGATTACTGTGAAACTGCACCGATCGGTACCGGATTGGACTGGAATTTTTCCAGAAGCTTCCTTACACCATGAGCACGCCACATAACCCCTTGAGGTGTCCCTTGATGGGTCCCACATGATATCATAATTATTATTTTATGAAAAAGTTAAATCCAAGATTAAATATGGGCCTTTAGATCAAATAGTAACCAAATTAATCTTGGCCATTCATTTTTCTTGGATTTTGGCTATAAATACCCATCCAATTCTCCAGCAAACCGTAGCTTCTTGGATGCCTTGGGGAAACTCTTGTAAAATGAAAACTCAAGCCAAGACAAAGAAGATTCAAGGTTCCAAAGTTCAAGCAAGCTAGGGATTAAAGGTAAGCAATCTTTCCTAGCTTATTCTCCTTTGATTTGGGAGCTTGAACTTAGGGTTTTCATGGGGAAAAGTTGAGTTTTCTCTAAGGGGAGGTGCTGTCCAAAATCCATAGATGAAAGGGGAAAGAAGAAATTAAAGTTAGAAACTTATGATTAATGCTTAAACAAGATAGTTAAGTGGTTGGTTGTTGAATCAAATTGATATTCTTGACTTTGCCATGGTGTGCCGTGTTCAGTCTGCACTGTTCATGAGGGAAGGAAATTGAATTTCAATGATTTAATGCTTCCATTGAGTTTGTATGATGATTTTGTGTAGGATTGGAAAGGTTTTGAACCTTGAAAACACTAAAATCTCAAGGTTGTAGTCTTTGAGATTCCTTACGGTTACTGTTCACTCGCATGAACAGTGATTGTAATTTCATTATTTTGATGGTTCCAATGGTTTTAAAATGAAAAATTGTCCATGTATGTAAATGCCATGTAAGGTGTCCATCTATGTGATGAAACTATTGTAATACTTATGGCATATGTACATGATGTATATGAATGTTGAGAAGCTTATTTGATGGCTTGTGCATGCTGAAACAATTATTGGAAATGAAAGCAAAGAAACTGAAATGGTAAAAACGTAGGTCCTAAAGCAGTTCTGTTATGGCTTCAGTTTGACCTATCAAATGGAGGAATTATTTCACGAAATTTTATGAGCATGTAGTAAACATCAATATCTTTACATGCATAGGTAGAAAGTTTCATTTGGATATGTATATCAAGAGAAATGAGTTTCCAAAGTAAGGGACCAGAATCTGTTTCCAGAGTTTTGACCAAATAAACAGTAAAATTCAACGAATAAACTGTACCGATTGGCTAATCATTTAGTCTAGAAACTATTTTTACCTTAAATTTCAAGATGTTATCTTCACGTAGCTTTTTGAACCACTTCATTTCGAGTTTTCTAGAATTAATTATGATTTTTTGAAGTTCATTGCATAATCTAAAATACCATATGAACAGTAACCCGAGAAAGTAAAATTCCAGATTTGGCTAATGGACTTCCAAGGTCTTGTAAGTGGTTCCAAATACTACTGAATGGTCCCTAAGACATATAAAAGTAAGGATGTTACACTCTAACACTTGGAGCTTGTACAGCTCTAATACATGGAGCTTGCACTGCTCTAACATTTGGAGCTTTAGCATATTTTAGAAACATAACATAACATAATGCTGGGCATTTTATGCAAGGAGTGAAAGTTCTCATTTTCTCCTTCACATATAACTTATCATTCAAACATCTTATCCCTTTAAAAAGGGAGCATCTCTATCTATTTACAAAGCTAGCTATAAAGTCACTTCGTACTGTACTTCTTGATACATATTTCTCATTATGTATCATATTATGTATCTCTCATAATGTATCTCACTATGTACTTTCATAGCATATATCATTACGTATCTTTCATGCCGTATCATGGCATATATGTCCAAATCTGGCTACATTATGGTCTATCTTGCTTTATCATGATGTATTATGAGATACAATACGTCAAACATTCTCTTTAACTTAGAACTTTGTTAGCTTTTGAGAAAATTCTTCTAAATATTTATTTTCAACTCCATTTCATTTAGACTTGACATAAGGGTTCTATTCTTTTACTATTCATAACCCTTTTTAGCTTTTTATAGCTCTTACTATCATTTTACATAACTCTGTGCATATATGCCAAACTTCTATGGCAGTTACACCTTTTCCTATCACTTCCCAGGGTCACCCATCATTGGACTACTCTTACTTGAGCACGTTTAACTGAAATATATAGATAAAAATCTGAAGCGCTGGGGCTCACAGGTTCCAACCCTAGTACTTTACTATCTTATACCATTCTTATACTGTCTCTTTTAGGTCTATCTGGCCTTCTAATATCTTTATCCTCTTCTGGAGGATTTATTTGTCTCTTATTCTTATTTTCTGTAATCTTATTATAGGGATCTCTTTATTCTCATTTGACCCCTTCTCATATCTTATGAAATATTCTCATAAATCCTTGGTACTCAGGATTAATACCTTAACTTTAATCACTTAGTTCCTATTTCGTGTAGGAAGATTCTGAGTTTAGTCCCTAATAGTAATAAGGCTATCTGAAATTAACAACATGGGTACTCTATCTGTTATGAGTTAAGCAACTTGTGAAGCTGTTTTACCTCAACCTTTGCCTTGGTATTCGTCCTTCCAAAGAAATATTGTACTTATAGCTTAATACTTTCTTTCTCTAAGCTAGGTCTTGAAACATCCTCATTTTCATACATCTTAGGGACCAAACGGTAGCATCTGGAACCACTTCTAAGGCTATTGAAGTCAAATTACTCAATCTAGAATTTTACTCTTAGCGAGTACTATTTACTGTGTAAATTCCAGTGGAGTGACCTGACTTCAAAAAATCATAACTAATTCTAGAAAAATTGAAATGGAGTGGTTCAAATTGGTAAACGAAGATAACTTAATTCTCTTTCAGGGAAAAATAACTCATTGACTACCTTGACCAGGTCAATGTTAGGAAACATCCAAAGTTTATTGTTCATCTAGCGTTTTCCCCTGATTCCAGCATTTTGGTCCCAACTTTTGCACTATCCAATCCCCAGCTTCTCTTCATGCTTCTTCATTTCTTTTCTAACATACCTGTGGGATTAAGATTACATGGAAGGGGTTGAGATTTTTGGAGAAATCTCTGTAGCAAACAGAAACCATACAATGTATGCAACTATATACTTGATGTTACTATGTGTGTACTTAATGACCATGCTTGCATCATGATAACATACATGCTTCCATGTTACTTAATTATAACATATGGCCATAGCATAAAAAGAAATAGAGCATTACTTAATCATACATGCCTCACATTATCAAGGTAAGAAAATGTCACATAAAAAAATATCCAAGCAGTATAAGCATACAAGTAGGTAAGTTTACTACCTGTCATGTAGCCTTTGCTTCCAGCTCTTAGCCTTGCCTCTAAGGTCCCTTCTTCTCATAAGTCAGAGCCTATACATAGCATAATAATATCTTTATTATTATCCAGTATAGCTCTACTTAACTCATGCTTAACTTTGGGGTAATATCCTTAATCGACATTCCCCTAACTTTCTTTCTATCTATAGCTAACTGTATTAATAGAGACATTTCTCTATTCTAACCACTAAGAGCAATCCTCAACTTTATTAGAGTAGGGACTATATAACTTACTTACCTCATTCCTAAGCTCTGGCCAGTCCCTAAGCTCCTTGGACTGCTCATAGCTCCACCAGAACTCCTTCCTTCCTTCCTTTCTCTCTTTCTCTTTTCTCTCTTCTTTCTCCTCTTTCTTGGCTCTTGGCCATGCATAAAATGAAAGGAGGGGTGGCTTATTTATATGTGAGTGGAGGTGGGATGAATGGTCCATATTGAATCATGATGAATGACCCAAATCGCTTAGCTTCCTCAAGAAGCTTTACTTGCATCATCACGATGACATCATCCTCCTTGATGACTCACTATTATGACATCATCCAAGGACACCTCAGGGGACACCTCAGGGGGTATGTGGCACAAATGGTGGGGCCCTTGAGAGACCTAACTAGCTGACTCAGCCTCTCTAGAGAATTCCAAAGCCTTTTCCTGGAATGAATGGCTGAGATTGTGCCACGTGTCCTCTTTACTTTTTCTCCTTTTTCTAATCTCATGACATGTGTCATTAACTTTTCTTCTTTTCTTGTAATAATGCCATATGGTGCCTTATGGCTTCGTTTTATGCCACCTCATGATTCCAGATCACTTTCCCCAGTTCTATCTTTGACCAAGTCACTTTACTTTATTGAAAAGCACTAAAATATTATTTTAATGCCTGTCAAACTCCCATAATTACTGGGCCTACGTTTTTAGACTTTTAAATATCATCTTGGGTTTCTAACCAAGCCCAAGCACTCTAGTGGCTCAGTTCCCAAGAAACACCTCTTACTTTTCCATTATGCCCACAGGGACTTTCACTATTTTCCCTGAATTTTCACTTTCTTGCAGTTTAGTCCCTAAACATCATTTGTAAACTTCTGGGACTTTTGCTCAATAGGGTCTAGTAGCCTACCTTTTTTAGGCTACATATTAGGCTTCTAGGCCTAAAAATTGGGATAAGAGAGGTCTATAGTGACCCTCGAGATCTACTACAATCAACCGTAAGCCTCTTTAGGATCTAACTGTGACCCTGAAATTCTATTCTCTATGAGCCATACTAGGATCTCACTACAATTCTCTAGAATCTACTATGATTCTATTGTACTGTATTCTCATCTCTAGAAGACATGACCAACAGACAAAGTTACAAGGTTAATCACTTCCAGATAGTTGTTAACTCAACAGATAATTCCCCTAAAATGATCACATAGGCCAATATTATCTATTAGGACTTCACTCATTTCCTCTATCACTTAGGAATTTCTCATATCATTCTCATCTTTTATAACTTTACTACATTTAACATTGCAGAGAGCTACATATGCTCTACCATACACATATCTATCATCATCTATTCATCTCATCTAAGGGACATTACTCTATACGAGCTATACTATTCATTCTCCTGATTTTATCTCAAAAGCAATCTTACTCTATCGCAAGAGCAATCTAGCTTTATTACGAGAATGTCAACATATATTACACAAAGACTATTCCTTCTTAGAACTGAATAATCTTTCATAAATGCTTTTCATTTCATTCCATATCCATAGCACATCATTCATATATCTTATCCCTACTGAAGGGATACGTCTTGAGTACTGTAATCATTTATCTATAAATTCACTATTAATCTTATCTTTTATCTCATTCTCTATTCCATTGACTATCATTGTCTGGTAAAAATCCTCATTCTATTATTTAGAAATTAACTGGCTAACTATCTTGTTTATCACTTTTCTATTGTTTCATCCTTACCAAGTTGAATTATTTAATTGCATGTCGTATGGCATGGGAGCAACATAACTTTCTCATCTAGTATACTCTACCCTGTATGTACTACGTGAGGGGAGTATTCATTTATCATAGCATACTCTATCATGCATAATATGCAAGGAGATGCAATCATTTAAGCATTCTCTAACATGCGTGTCATCATATGACAACTGTAAGGAGATGCAACTTCTCATAACTTATGCAAACATAAGCCATATTATCATCACATACATCTGCTCAACCATTCCCCATATTCATATTGCAATTAAACAATTAACTAAATAAACCTTAAAGCATTCTATTATATCACCTTAACTGCTAGGTCCTGATCATCTATTCAAAAACCTGAGTCATTTACTTGTCTCATTTAGGCTGCCATGTTACCCTCTTATTAAGGTATAGACTCAACCCTTCTTCACTCTTTCTTACATAGGAAATAGGGTATTCACTTTATCTTTGAACCTGTGGCTACTTTACTTTCTTTAAACATCATAAACTTCTTTCCTTATGTCACATATATCTCTTTCTACTAATCCTCAAATTTTGAGGCAATTTATCTTTAGCCTACATCTCTAATATCTTATTTATTCATTTAGGAATCTGAGATAGCTTATCACATTAAGCCATTGTATCTTACTAGGCCATATTCATTCTTATCATAACATCTCTCATCGCCTGTAAGACTTCTGTGTCCCTAGCCTGAAGGACTTATGTGTCCTTTGCCTCACTGTAATCTAACTATAATCCATAACTAAGTCAGTTATTTTCTTTCAGCTAACTGCGGAAGGGTCTGGCTCACATCTATGCCATTCATACTTTTAGGCTTTGTTTGGTTCAGCTGAGGGGAGGGTAGGTTAGGTTAATTTAAGGGAGGGTATGGAAAGGTGGGGGAGGTTAATTAATGATATTTTTGTTTGGTTCAAAAGGAGAGGGGAGGGGAATGGAATTAATTAGAAATTGACAAATATACCCTTATTTCTTTATTTAAATTTATTTACTCTTTATTTATAATATTCCTATCAAAATTATTATTTTTTTAATTTATAAATCTTAAATTTTTTTATCTCATTTATATATATAATAAAATTAAAAAATTAAAAAATATGATAAAATTTTAACATTATTTCTTATTAATTGTATAATTATTATATATTTTAATGTAATATATAAATAATTTATTATGTTTATTAAGTTTTAACAATTAAAAAAAATTGGGTGTGAGAAAAATAAAAAAAAAGGTTTAAGGGTACAATTGGAATATTAAATAAACATGAAGGGCAATTTGGTCATAAAAGTGAAAAAATTTCTCTCCCCTCCAAAAACCCCCACTTTTGGAGGGGAGGGGAGGGGAGGGAAGCACTAAATGACAAAAAATATCCCCTCTCCTCCCCTCCTATTTTTCCAACAAAACACACTTTCCTCCCCCTCCCCTCCCCTCCTCTCCCTTCCAAAACCCCCTAACCAAACAAAGCCTTAAGTTTTCCTTTATCCTCCTGGATTACTAACAGGAGAGAAAGTGTCTCTTATTAAGCCTTAATGTTTAATGGATGAACTCGGCTAAGTATTTATCAAAGGGTTTCTCTTTCCCTTGCTTTAACCCTTAACCTCACGCTCATCTCTATTTAATTGAGAGGAATACTTCTTGTAAACTTTTTTGAGAAAAACTTCTCAGGTGAGTGGATCACTCTCCATCTCGATAGAGTAACTTATGTATCTCTCTACTATCTCTTAATTCTTTATGTCTGTTTGTTTCAGTCTACTCTTGTCTGGATTGTGATTCTTTTCTAGTTTGTGTTTGGATCCTGACTAATTTAAGCCACATATTAGTCTCCTTCTTAGGCAAGTCTTATTCTAACTTTTAATTCTTTTGTCCAGTAAAGATTAGCCGCACAAAGTCTTTCGTAATGTAGATCAACTCCTAATGATCATATGGAGGATCTACTTCTAAACATTTTTGTTAAACTAGTCTTCTGTATCTTAGTGCCTTGTACTGTTTAGCTTGCCTGCACTCTGAGCTAAACCTCTAACTGATAAACTTCAGTGAGGTTAGAATCTTTATTCTTCTCATTAGGTCTCTATGTATTCTAGTCACAACCTAAGTACTGGCTAGTCGCATCTCATATTCTCTATAAACTTTAGTCATGACCTTCTCCACTTACTGGTCACGATGTGGTAACTTTATGTTATTCAGTCGCCACCATAGGTCATCTACTGTCGTGACCTGACAGCTCTAGAGCTTTCTGTCGTGACCAATGGTCTTTACTTTTAATGACCAAAAGCTTCCATAAATATTTTTCACAACCTGAACTGCTTCGCATTATGGCTTAGTATAGCTTTTCTAAATATTCACTTTTAATGTTCTTGACTTTGATAAATTTTAGTCAATTAAATCTCATTCATATCTATACATCATAATCACATTAAATAGGGAACATATTCATATAAATGTTCAACCAACTATCATTTCATTATATCACACAAAACTTCATATTTCATGTCGCCATAACATTTGTACACACATTACATACATGTCAATTACATATTCGGGGTACATTATAACTATCATACATCTGAGTAATTACTTCACCATGTTTACATGTTTATATTACCCCTCATCTCCTTCTACATTCTTTTCTAGGAAATCATAGACTGCACATACTTCTATATACATAAGTGCCACCCCAGTATATCAGTTGGTGGATCATTCACCAGAAACTCACTTAGCTCTATGCGCCATGTAAGGGTATATGACAGTATCTAACTTACTACCATCTCATGACAATCTACTAGAGCATAAACTTGATTTAGGTTAATGCCCTCTACTATATATCTATTTATCATCCCTGCTACGGCATTGAGGAACTGCAGATAAACTGCCTGTTCTTGATCTCTACTTTTGTCTATCCTTTGAACTAGACTGAGTAATTCACTCTCCAGAGCTTTCTTGAGACTGATGTAGTCAATATTATCTATCTTTAACAAATAAGGCTCGGGTTGACTAGGACCAGGAACATCATGCTGATCTTTCTCTATAAAATCACGTATTCTTGGATTTTGGGAATGGACAGGAACTGTCATAAACTCTAACTAGATTTTTGTATTGAGGGACTATTGTATATATTACTTATCTTAAATCTATCCTCAAACTCTGGTAGAGGAGAATAATATCTTATCTACCTTTAATCCAGTACTAGTACTAAGCTTCTTCAACCATAATCTGTCCTCTCATCGAAGGGATAAAGCTTACCTCAGGGCTAGAGGGCACTCCAACAAACTCATACTGTATAGAGTCACTAGACTCAACATCATTTGGTACATACATAGCTTCAAGATAAATCTCTACATAACCTCCATACTGCAAGTTTGAGTCTACAAAAATATCTATGGGATATCCTACTGTAGACTTCCCTGACTGATCCCCTATACTCTCCTCTAAACTCTCCTCATTGTCTGAGGGATGATCAAAGTCTGGATGTACATCACCTTCATATATTACTACTGGCCTGGGGTCTCTCTTATTAACTGAAGCCTCTGACTTTACTTTACAAAATCCCATATCTATTCTTGCAATATTTTCTTAATTAAGAAATATTAACTATCCCAACACATACCCTAACATAACAAAATATGTACTACTTAAGGTTAGGGTCTGGGAATAATCTCATATTAGTCTATAAATAATTTATTCAGAGCATTTCTTAAGACAGAATCATTTGCTCTGATACTAAAATGAAACATCCTTACTTTTATATATCTTAGGGACTATTCAATATCATTTAGAACCACTTACAAGACCTTGGAAGTCCATTAGCAAAATCTGCAATTTTACTCTTTCTCGGGGTTACTGTTCATATGGTATTCCAGATTAAGCGATGAACTTTGAAAAATCATAATTAATTATAGAAAAATCAAAATAGAGTGGTTTAAAAAGATGCATGAAGATAACATCTTGAAATTTAAGGAATAAATAATTTCCAGATCAAATGATTCATCAATTAATATAATTTATTCGCCAAAATTACTGTTTATTTGGTCAAAAATTCTGAAAACAGATTTTGGTCCCTTACTTTGAAAAATTAGTTCTCTTTGTACAGATATCCAAATAAGGTGTTATTGGTGTCTAAGAAAAGCTTGACATCTTAACTAAAGGTCTGCAAAATTTCGTACATATATTCCATTATTTACTATTTTTCATTACATCATGACCATTACTACTTATATTGATCATATAGCAACATTACACATAATAATTCTTCGCATAACATTTATACTATCCAATCCCTAGCTTCTCTTTATGCTTCATCATCCTCTTTCATCATTTATAAACATGGTAGGATTGGGATTACATGAAGGGGTGAGATTTCTGGGAATATCTCAGTAGCAAAATGTACTAAACAATGCATGCATTAACGTAAATACTTGTGCTTGCTTGTGAAAGTGTTAATATTGTGTAATGTGCATGCTTCCATGTAACAAATGAAATACAATTGGCCAAAGTAATCATAAAAACAGAGCTTCATACATAAGAACATATGAAACACAATTCAACAAAGTCATAGCACAATCAAGCATAACATCCAATGCATACAAGTTTAGGATAAGTTTACTACTTCATATACTTGACTCTCTTCCATTTTATCTTGCTTCTTTCTTCTCACTTCTTTTGGATATGTGGTTGCCTATTTTGGAGCATATCCATCAATCCCTAACATCATATAACCATTCATCCATCATAATCTATCTTCCTTGAGCATTAAACTCACTTTAACTAACATAACTTCCTCTTGAACATTAAGCTCACTTAACTTTCCTTAATCTTAACTAATGGACTTGGCCTTTGAATCAATTGATGTCTTGACTTTACCCTACATAATTTTCTATTTTGAATCCATTTATGAGCTTAGAATCATGAAATTCTAGCTCCTTCATGGCCTGCTGGACAGAACCGAAATATGCACACAATTTTTCCAAAAATTCTCATTTTGATTCTAATGCTTCCCATACTTGTTTCTCTACTTTATCCCACACAAATTTTCATTTTAAAAACATTGGAAACATCAAAATCATGAAATTATAATTACTGTTCATGTGAATGAATAGTACAAAGAAGAATTTCAAAAACTAGAATCTTGGAATTTCAATGCTACCAAGGTTCAAAACCTTTCCAATCCTACACAAAATCATCATATAAATTCAATGGAAGCATTAAATAAATGAAATTACATTTCCTTCCGTCATGAACAGTGCATACCAAATAGGTTCACCCATGGCAAAGTCAAGAATATCAACTTGATTCAACAACCAATCACTTAACTAGCTTGTTTAAGCTTCAATCATAAATCTCTAACTTTAATTTCTTCTTTCTCCTTTCATCTTAACATTTTTGGACAGCACAACACCTTAGAGAGAACTCAATTTTTCTCCATGAATATCCTAAGTTTAAGCTCTTAAATCAAAGGAAAATAAGCTAGGATAGATTGCTTACATTTAATCTCTAGCTTGCTTGAATTTTGGTACCTTGAATCTTCTTTGTCTTGGCTTGAGTTTTCATTTTGCAAGAGTTTTCCCAAAGGTTCATGCTCCACAGTTTTGAATCAGATTTGAGGGGGTATTTGTAGAAAAATCTCATGGAAAATCAATGGTCAAGATTAGTTTGTACACTATTTGATCTAAAAGCTTACATTTAATCTTGGATTTAACTTTTTCAAAAAGGAGAATTATGACATCGTCCATGACATCATAAAGGGACAAATCATAGGCTAGGTGGTGAAATTCCAATGGGGGGACACTTCTGGAAAAATTTTAGTCCAATCCAGTACCGATTTAGTCTGATTCCCCAAAACCAGATTGTTTTATAAATCTAATTTTTTCTAAAATCCATAATATACTGTTTAACCTTAAATATGGTACCCCGATTCTTCCTACCATAGAAATTCTTAGACTGGGCCAAATCTTAATTACATATCCCTTGGAAAATGACAGAAATACCCTTGGTTTACTGTCTTGCATTATATTAACCCTAAAGTCATAATTGTCATTTTACACCTCTTTACTTCTTATCATGGCATGTACTTACACTGAACAATCACTCCTGTACTTGCCTGAACATTTTTGGCTTGTCCAAATGACCAAAATGCCCTTCATCTAACTATGACTCAATGACACAACATAGTGGCATACCTTAGTGGTATTTTCATAATTTTACATTTTTCCTGATCCTTATTAGCCTGGCCCACATACTTATATGAAAATATCTTTAGGCCTATAAGGCACCATTTTGGGCCCTCTATATGATCTATTGCCTTCATGGGTTCAATTCTCGAGAAATTCTCCCGAAACATATTTATCGGATGTTTTAATCTACTATAAATTCTATAATAAATTCTACAGAACTCCTTTTTGAGCTCAATCAGTTTTAAAAATTCTTATATTAATTATAGGAATATCCTACAAAATTTGATATGATTTTGAGGTCTAGAGATACTGTATTAATTTCCCTTCTTTTAAAAATTAATATAAATTTTTTAGGACCTCATCAAAATTATGTGTTGTGTCAAACTTATCAGAATAATTTTCTCTATTTACTGGAAATTTTTAGGACTAATCTGATTATGGAAATTTTTAGGCCTTTTCTGGCTTAATTTCCATAATTACCATTATGTCCCAGAACTTTTACTTAATTATATTTGGGTCCCTAAAATTTTAATAATTATCACTTTTGGTCCAACTTTTATTTCTACTTTTCATTTTAGTCTCTCTCTTCCTTCAAGACTCATCTAACTTTTATTACTCCTTCTGATCATCATCATAATCCTTTCCAAACCTCTTTCCACTATCAGTATTATACATATAGGGAAACATTAGGATATCATAATAATGCACTATTGTAGATCTATCAAGTGCAAGTGGGAGATATTGCACTTTAGTTCCAAGACTAGACTATTTGATTAGGACATGGGAAACTTTCATAATCAAATAAGAGAATAAATCAACATTAATTTCTTGGAGAGAATTAAGGAATGAGAATCCCTTATTAGTAGGAAATTAATCAGTATCTATTCCTGATTGATTATTAAAGAGCAATTAAGGTACCTAAATAAATGAGAGTTACTGTATCTTCCTAAATAGTGGTCACCCTAACTTTATAAATAGTAGATGCGTCTCTCAGTTATTCCTTACCCCAGGCATTGAGTTTTATGTATTTCTCTTCTCTCCCTCTTTATCTTTCTCTATTGTGTGGTGTGTTAGACTCTAATATTTTATTATTGACAAATACTTTTTAGAACTATTTTAAAATATAAAATAGCTTATTTTTCTATAAGCTTATTAATAAGAGTGTTTATCGATAAACTCTTCAATAAATAAGAAGGAAATTATGTTGTGAAAAACTGATTTTATGAAAGGCATTTTCTAAGCCTTATTCGATCTGGAGACTTATCGATAAAGACTTCAATAAAATGGATTTGAACTTAACTTTCTAAGATACTATTTTAGAAAAGGAACTTTTCAAGACTTATTCGATAAGGGTATTTTTCAATAAAAACTTTGCTAAGTAAGATATAAACTTAGTTCGTGAAATTAGTTTTTGGAAAAAGATTTATCAAAGGATTGATTGTTAAAAGAACATATTAATAAATACTTTGATAAATATAGTCAGTTATTGAGTTTCTCATATTTCACTTGTTTTTCAAAAGAACTTATTGAAGGACTTGTCGGTAAGCTATTTGATAACTAAAGACAATATGACACAAAATGTATTTCAAGCTTTATTTAGTGAAGTATTAATTGATAAGGAAATTTATCAATGAACACTTCGATAAATAGAAAAAATTTGTTTTATCAAAAGCGTTGAATTAATAAATAATTTTGCATGACTCGCTTTTGTAAATGATGTTATCTTGTTTTAACAAAAGTAATGATTTACTTCTCAAATGATTTTATGAAATCCTATTTTGAAAATATTGCATATATGAGATAAGATTAAATATCGAAGAAAGAAAGTTTAAAAGTCTAATTCATTATTCTTTAGAAATTTACTGATAAGTTATTTGATAAGTCTATTTATCTAATAATACTTTGATAAATTGGTTATTGTGAAGTGTTTTGAAGTGAACCTTGTCCTTTCGATAAGTTTGAAAGACTATTATAAAAAGGACATTTTTCAAAGAATAATTCGATAAGGTTGTTTAATAAACTCCTATTCGGTAAGAACTAAAACTATTTCAAAGCAATATATTTACAATTTATCAAAGCCCTTTTCGATAAGGCTTCTTTTTGATAAATACATTGAAAAATTCAATTTATTCTTGGAAAGATTTCCAAACTAAATTTTGATAGAATTTGATGTATCAATCTAAACTAATATGAATCTATTGTTATATGATTAACCACTTTGTATATCTCTTATGCAATATCTTCCTAGATCATTTTCAAACAAATTATATCTCTTGAGCAATATCTTCCTAGATCATTTTCAAACAAAGAGAAGTTCAAACTGTAACACCTCACTTTCCTACACCTCAAGGACCAAACGGTAGCATCTGGAACCACTTATAAGGTCATTGAAGTCAAATTGCACAATCTGGAATTTTACTCTTCTTAGTTACTGTTCACTCTACAAATTCCAGACTGGCGACCTAACTCAAAAATTCATAATTAATTATAAAAAGATTAAAACAAAGTGGTTCAAGTTGTTACATGAAGCTAAGTTAAGATATTTAAGGGAAAAATATAAGTATGACCAAACTCTTAGTCAATTAATACAGTTTTAGCGTAGAAAATTACTGTTCATTTAGTCAGTTATCCCTATTTCTAGATTTGGTTCTCTAACTTTAGAAATTTATTTCTCTAAGTACAAATATCCAAATGTTGCATACTATATATCAAATCAAAGATAAAGATTACTATTTTATCTCACAAATTTTCATACATTAATTCAAATATTTACTATTTTTCCTAGACAGACACAACTCACGGCCAGAATCTAAACATAGTTTATTTTTACATATTGCAAGTTTCAAAATAAGTAACATACACAAGAAGCTATCCAAGCATCAAATCATCTTCATTTAGCTTCATCTCCTCTAGGGGAAGGTCTTACTGTGATTGATGTATCATGGAAAAAGGGAGATATATTAGGGAAAATCTTAGTAGCAAAAGGTACCATACAATATATTTAGATTAATGCTTGGAGTTAATATGTGTGCTTACTGTCATATCCTAATTTTTCCCTATCTGTATAGTACTGCTGGTGGAAAGAGATTTAGAAAGGATTATGACGAAGATAAGAAGGAATGATAAAGGTTATATGAGTCATGAAGAAAGAGGACTAAAACGCAAATTGGAAAAGTTTAAAGGCCAAAAGTTAAAGTAGAAACAAAAGTTGGGCCAAAAGTTGTAATTTCAAAAAGTTTAGGGACCTAAATATAATTAAGTAAAAAGTCAGGGACCCAAATGTAATTATGGAAAAGTTGAGCCAAAACAGGCCAAAAATGCCCGAAATCAGATCAGACTCAAATTTTACTAGTAGATAGACATAATTATTCCGATCAGTTTAACGCAACACAGAATTTTGATTTGAGGTCCCGATTAATTGATATAAATTCCTGAAGTCAGCAGAAATTATTGCAGTATTTTTCATATCTCCGAATCAGATGAAACTTTACTGTAAATTCTTATATTTAATATATGAATTTATCAAACTGACAGAGTCAGAAAAGGAATCCTGTAGAATTCTTACGAGATTTTATGGTAAAATAGAATACCCGATAAATAGGACCAGGAGAGGTGTCTTGGGATTTGTGCCATAAAGGGCATAAAGACAATAAGCCTAAACCAAGGCCCAAATGGCGCCATAGTAGGCCTAATGTGATGACTAGACAGTTAAGTGGGCTAGAGTACAGAACAGTCCAGGATAAGTGCGAAATTACGAAAATACCCCTAGATACCCATACTGTACCAGTGATAGATGGAGGTCATTTTGGTCATTCTGGACAGGCCAAAAACGTGGAACATAGTATAAATATGATTATATAGAGTTAATATATTCCCTAAGGAAGTACAAGAAGGGGTGAAATGACAATTATGCCCTTAGGGTCAGTATAGTGCAAGAAAGGACACCAAGAGTATTTTGGTCATTTCTCAAGGGATGGATGGCAGATAAATACTCAGTATAACATTTTCAATGGTATGAGAAGCCTATACATTAATTTCCAGGATAGAATATATATCCTGGTATATTATAAAAAATTAGGAACAGAACACAGTCCGGTTATTGTGAAACTGCACTAATCAATACCGGATTGGACTGGAATTTCTCCAGAAGGTTCCTTACGCTATGAGCACGCCACCTAACCCCTTGAGGTGTCCCTTGATCTGTCCCACATGATGTCATAATTATTATTTTATGAAAAAGTTAAATCCAAGATTAAATGTGGGCCTTTAGATCAAATAGTAACTAAATCAATCTTGGCCATTCATTTTTCTTGGATTTTGGCTATAAATACCCCCTCATTCTGCAACAAACCGTAGCTTCATGGACCCTTGGGGAAACTCTTGCAAAATGGAAACTCAAGCCAAGACAAAGAAGATTCAAGGTTCCAAAGTTCAAGCAAGCTAGAGATTAAAGGTAAGCAATCTCTCCTAGCTTATTTTCCTTTGATTTGGGAGCTTGAACTTAGGGTTTTGATGGGAGAAAAGTTGAGTTTTCTCTAAGGGGTGGTGCTGCCCAAAGACCTTAAAGGAAAGGGGAAAGAATATATTAAAGTTAGAAACACATGATTGAAGCTTAAACAAGCTAGTTAAGTGGTTGGTTGTTGAATCAAATTGATATTCTTGACTTTGCCATGGTGTGCCCTGTTCAGTATGCACTGTTCATGTGGGAAGGAAATTGAATTTCAATGATTTAATGCTTCCATTGAGTTTGTATGATGATTTTGTGTAGGATTGGAGAGGTTTTGAACCTTGGAAACATTAAAATCTGAAGGTTATATAGTCTTTGAGATTCCTTACAGTTACTGTTCACTCACATAAACAGTGATTAGAATTTCATGATTTTGATGGTTCCAATGGTTTTAAAATGAAAAGTTGTGTGGGGTAAAGTGGAGAAACAAGTATGGGAAGAATTAAAATCAAAATGAGAATTTTTGAAAGAATTGTGTGCTTATGTTCAATTCTGTACAGCATGCCATGAAGGAGCTGGAATTTTATGATTCTAAGCTCATAAATGGATTCAAAAGATAAAATTGTGTAGGGTAAAGTCAAGACATCAATTGGTTCAAGAGCCTAGTGGATTAGTGAAAATTAGAGAAAGTTATGACAATAAAGAGTGTAACAAAGTTAGTCTTGAACATGGTTGGAGTTCATGAGTTCTAATGAGTTATGTGATGAATATGAATGTGTTTAGGACCATGAAACATCCAAGAAGATGTTGGGAAGTGATGGACATAAATGCTTCATGGTTGGAAAGCTAGGGAGCAAGAGCTAAAGAATGGAAGAAAGGAAGTGAAGTATTGAGATTTTAGCATATACTATAAATTGTCTATGTATGTAAATGCCATGTAAGGTGTCCATTTATGTGATGAAACTATTGTAATACTTATGGCACATGTACATGATGTATATGAATGTTAAGAAGCTTATTTAATGGCTTGTGCATGCTGAAACAATTATTGGAAATGAAAGAAAAGAAACTGAAATTGTAAAAAAGTAGGTCCTGAAGCAGTTTTGTTGTGGCTTCAGTTTGACCTAGCAAATGAAGGAATTAGTTCACAAAATTTTATGAGCATGTACAACACATCCATAGCTTTAAGTGAATAGGTATAACGTTTCATTTGTATGTGTATATCAAGAGAAATGATTTTCCAAAGTAAGGGACCAGAATCTGTTTCCAGAGTAATGAACAGTAAACTTCAACGAATAAACTGTATCAATTGGCTAATCATTTGGTCTAGAAATTATTTTTCCCTTAAACTTAAAGATGTTATGTTCATGTACCTTTTTGAACCACTTCATTTCGAGTTTTCTATAATTAATTATGATTTTTTGAAGTTCATTGCGTAATCTAGAATACCATATGAACAGTAACCCGAGAAAGAGTAAAATTCCAGATTTGGCTAATGGAGTTTCAAGGTCTTATAAGTGGTTCTAAATGCTACTGAATGGTCCCTAAGATGTATAAAAGTAAGGATGTTACACTTACAATGATCATGCTTGCATAATGATATATTTTCATGCTTATATATTCATTACTTGCAATCTATGGCCATAGTATAAAATGAAATAAAGCTTTTATCAATCTTACATACTTCACATAATCAAGTCAAGCTAGCATGACATGGAACATTCAAGCAAACAAGCATACAAGTTATGTAAGTTCACTACCTCTTATGCTTGCTTTCCTTAACCTTTTCCTTGCTCTATAGTTCTTTCTTCACGTAATTCAAAGTATAAGCATAGCATAATAATTTATTCATTACAGTCTATCTAAACAAGTTCAAACTTGGTTTTAAGCTAATGTAATTTCTTTTGATCGATAACCCCTATATTTCTTTAATTTTGGTTAATTGTCTTGCCCTATTAATTAATTTGTGCCTTGACTATTTCCCACCCAATTGTCCTAAGGAATTCAAATATGAAGTCATATTGGCAAATTCCAACTCCTCCTTGTAATTATGGATAGAACAGAACCTTGATGCCTAAATGGTTTTTCCAAAAATTTCACGTTTGATTCTAATGCTTCTAACTCTTGTCCCTTGGCTCATTCCTATAATTTCGCCTTCTGGACTCAATGGAAACATTAACATCATCAAAAATCATATTCTCTTTTCTATTTCTTGGTTTCTCCAAAAGGTCCTCTTGGTGGGGAAGTAAAGCATTACACAATTAATTCAAGGTATAAACATCAATCTAGGCTTGTCTAAGTCTCAATTTCATATCTGTAACTTTCATTCATCCCTCCCCCTTGTTTTCCAAATTTTAGCCAGCATATACATAAGGAAATTTCTCATAACATTGAAGTAACATAAGCTAGGAAAAATTACTTAACTTAATTCTTAGCTAGCTTGAACCTTAGGTGCCTTGGATTGCTCTTAGATGGCTTCAGTTTCCATTGGGACAGAGGTCCCCCTTGGCTTCCTTGTGGTCATAGTTTTTTGAAGGAGATGGGGTATTTGTAGAAAAATTATATGGGTCTTAGGTCTAATCTACCCCTAGAAGTCACTGATTATTAAAGTGCCCTAAGCCTACTTCAGATTGGTTACTTTATGGTTTAATCATGCTTAATCTCTTTCTTAGCATTATTTTATATTAAAAACATGGCTTAAACTTTTTCTTCCTTTAAAATATGACATGTGGTGCCTTGTGTGGGTCACACAGGGACACATGACATGGTGATCACTACTTTTGGAAGCTGTGAGTGACTTTAAGCAACAAATGGCTAAGATTGTGCCACATATTTTCACCTTTAAACAAGTTTGTGGCTAGGATTTCTTTAATAATTCTTTAATTTCCATTTTCCTTCAAATTGAAGGCTTGTGGTGTCTTAGTGAGTCCCATATGGCCACCTCATGGCTTTTGGAAGACTCTAGAGCTCTCCAATATATTATATCTAATTATGTACAATCTTGTATCGTATAAAGGGATTTCTCCTAAATTATTATATTGTCCTCTATTCAAATAATTTCCATGTGTTTCAATGATATTATTTGTCTTGGGAACACTATCTAAAAGAATATTGATAAAATCCCTTTATCATATCAATTTCATAGTTATAATTATAATAGGGTAATTATACTTTACTAAAAATTATCAAAATATTATTTTTGTGCTTAATATTTCAAGGACTCTTGGAGACCATTTTGGGCCTCTAGGGACACCCCTTGAGCCTTGGTTCAACCTCAAGTCCTCAGTTAGCTAAATTCCATGAAATATTTGCTAAAGCCCTAATTCACCTTAAATTCTATACGGCTCATTTAGAGGTTTTGTCAATTTCATAAATCCTAATAATTAATATAGTATTTTTTGTAAAATTTCATCCAATTGTGAGGTCTAAAAGGTCCTATAAAAATTTTACATAATTTTCTAAAACTTTAAAAATTAATATCAATTTTTCTAAATCTCAAATCAAAATTCTGATACACACGATTGCGATTAGAATAATTTTCCCTATTTCCTAATAAAATTTGGGACTCAAACACTTCCAAGAAGTTTTTGGCCACTTTTTAGCTCAATTTCCTCATTATTACACTATTGCCCTTGGAAGGTTTTAAACTTTGTATTCAAGTCCCTTTCTCTTTTAAACTCACCATGAACATTTGGACAATTCATTTAGGTCTTTCTCCTTTATACCTTTACTATTTCCTTCCTTTTCCTAACTTAAACCTCTTATAACCATTATCTTTACTTTTGATCATTGTCACAATCCCTTCCTAACCTCTTGCCTCCTCTATTTGTCTTACACAGATAAGGAAAATTTGAAATATGGCATTTCTCCTCCCTTTAAATAAATTTTATCCTTAAAATTTACTCATACCTTAGTCAAACAACTTTGGATATGTTTCGTCTATATTCTTCTTTATTTCATGACTAAGGTTTGGGGGTACCTTTGAAAAACTAGGTTCGGGGGTACCTTTGAAAAATTATGTTCTTCTATATTAAAGGTAAGCAGCTTTCTCTTAACATTAGTGGAGCTCCTTGTATATTTTGATCTTACTAATAATCTTTTTTTATCAATGCCATCAAAGTTGAGATTTGGTGTCACATCCTACTTTTTTCCTATCTGTATAATACTGATAGTAGAAAGAGGTTTGAAAAGGATTGTCATGATGAATAGAAAGGAAAAATAATGATTAGACAAAGGTATAAGGATGAGGGACTAAAATGAAAAGTTTAAAAGTTTTATGGTGCAAAGTATAATTTTTAAAAGTTCAAGGGCAAAATGGTAATTTTTAAAAGTAGAGTCGAATAAGGCCTAAAAAATACCCATATTTAGATTAGTCCCAAATTTTCTCAGTAAATAGAGAAAATTATTCTGATCAGTTTAACACAATACATAATTTTGATTTGAGGTCTTAAAAAATTTATATTAATTTATGAAGAAAGAGGAATTAATACAGTATCCTCTAGACCTCATAATCAGATAAAATTTGGCAGTAAATTCTTATAATTAATATGAGAATTTATGAAGTTGACAGAGCTCAAAAAGGAGTTATGTAAAATTTATTAAGGAATTTATAGTGGATTAAAATACCCAATAAATATGTTTCGGGGGAATTTCTCGGGAATTGCACCCATGAAGGTAGTGGATCATATACAGGGCCCAAAATGGTACCTTATAGGCCCAATAATATTTTTAGATAAGTAGGTGGCCCAGGGCTGATAAAGACTGGGAAAAATATAAAATTATAAAAAAGCAATTAAGTATGCCACTGTGTTGTGTCATTGAGTCAGAGTTAGACGAAGGGTATTTTGGTCATTTGACAAAGGTTAGAATGTCAAGGAAAGTTCCTAGGATAGTTGACCAAGGTCAGGAAATACTCTGATAATGTGTGAAAAGACATTAATGCCCTTTGAGAAATTAAAGTGAAATTGGGCCCTGATAAAGGGTCTTGAGGAAATGTAAGGAATTTTTATCAGGACTTTTGGGTCTCAGAAAATTATGAGACTTTGCAGGTTTGTATTATAATGAATTTCTAAAAATGTTAGAACCATTGAAAGAGGTGTCTAGTATTTATTTCAAAACCCGGATAATTTAATGATATCGGTGTAAGGAAAGTGCCTTGGGATTTGTGCCAATTAGCTATTGTACCCAAGGAAAGCCTAGGGCAGCCCAATATTTCATCCTAGGGCAGGCCAATAAGTCCCAAAAGTTATCTTGGAGCCCAAGTCTAATAATGAATAATTTATGAATTTTTGAAGAAGAAAAGAAAAATGAATAAAGTGAGAATTAGGGTTTGCACATAGTGGGACCCACAAGACCTCACACATGGCGTCCAAGACAAGGGGTAGAGATGATTTTTGTCATGTGATCTTATCTCAAGCTGGCTTGGTAGGCAAGTTTGATGTAAAAGCAATTATGAGCCATTAGATCAAATAGTGCACAAAGTGATCTTGGCCATTTATTTTCCATGAGATTTTCTATAGATACCCCCATTATTTTCTGTTCAAAACCATTAAGGAGAACCCTTAGGGGACCTTTTGCAAAATGAAAACTCAAGCCAAAACAAAGAAGAATCTAAGGTCCAAAGTTCAAGTAAACTAGAGATTAAAGGTAAGCAATCTATCCTAGCTTATTTTCCTTTGATTTGGCAGCTTGAACTTAGGGTTTTCATGGAAGAAATTTAAGTTTTCTCTAAGGTGTATATACTGTCCAAAACCTTAGATGAAAGGAGAAAGAAGAAATTAAAGTTAAACAAGCTAGTTAGATGAATGGTTGTTGAATCAAGTTGATATTCTTGACTTTGCCATGGTTAAACCATTTCAGTCTATGCTGTTCATGATAGAAGGAGATGGAATTTTAATGATATAATGCTTCCATTGAATTCATATGATGATTTTGTACAGGATTGGATAGGTTTTGAACCTTAGAAGCATTGGAATTCCAAGTTATAGTTTTAAAGTTCTTCTCTGTTACTGTTCACTCATATGAACAGTGATTGAAATTTCATGATTTTAATGTTTCCAATCATTTTAAAATGAAAAGTTGTGTGGGATAAAGTAGAGAAGCAAGTATAGGAAGCACTAGAGTTAATATGAGAATTTTTGGAAGAATTATGCATATTTTTCAAATCTGTCCAGAACAGTGCATAAGAGCTAGAATTTCATGATTTTAAACTTATAAATGGATTAAAAAGGTGGAATTGTGTAGGGTAAAGTCAATACATCAAGTGTTTCAAAGGCCAAGTCAATTAGTAAAGATAAAAGGAAGTTATGTTAGTTAAAGTAAGTTTAATGTCCAAGGAAGTTAGATTGTAATGGATGGATGACTATGTGATGTTAGGATTTGATGGTGGACTCCAAGGAGGCAGCCACACATCAAATAGAAGTGAGAAGAAAGAGGCAAGATAAAGTGAAAGAAAGGCAAGTATATAAGGTAGTAAACTTACCCTAAACTTATATGTATTGAATGTTATACTTAGTTGTGCTATGACTATGCTGAATTGTGTTGGTTGTGTATATGATTGAAGCTCTATTTCTACGATTACTTTAGCTAATTGTATTTCATATGTTACATGGAAGCATGCACATTACACAATGTTAATACCTTCACAAGCAAGTATAAGTATTTACATTAATGCATACATTGTTTAATACCGTTTGCTACTGAGATTTCCCCAGAAATCTCACCCCTTCATATAATCCCAATCCCAGTAAGTTTATGAATGATGAAAGAGGATGAAGTAGCATGAAGAGAAGCTAGGGATTGGATAGTACAAATGTTTTGTGAATAATTGTTATATGAAATGTTGTTATATGACCAATATAAGTAGTGATGGTCATGATGTAATGAAAAATAGTAAATGATGAGATAAATGCATGAAATTTTATAGATATTTAGTTAACATGTCAATATTCCTTTTGACACCAAGAACACTTTATTTTGATATTTATACTAAGAGAACAAATTTTTCAAAATTTGGGACCAAAATCTGTTTTCAGAATTTTTGACCAAATGAACAATAATATTTGACAATTAAACTATATTAATTGACTAAGTATTTGGTCTGAAGATGATTTTTCCTTTAAATTTGAAGATGTTATCTTCACGTATCTTTATGAACCACTTCATTTTTATTTTTTTAGAATTAATTATGATTTTTTAAAGTTGCTCGCCTAATCTGGAAATACCATATGAATAGTAACTCGAGAAGAGTAAAATTTCAGATTTAGCTAATGGACTTCCAAGGTCTTGTAAGTGGTTCTAAATACTATTGAATGGTCCCTAAGACATATAAAAGTAAGGATGCTTCATTTGGTCTACCCTATTCATACTAATGACTCTTCTGTTACTCTGCTCAGTTCAGTTTATATACTGAACTTGAGAGTAGTTTCCATTTCTTTCATATAAAGCCCTTTAGAAATTTGATGTATTTATGAGGTCTTTGTCATTCATTATACTTGTCATTATGCTTCATGGTAGGGGTAGGCAAACATGTCCTATCCTAGGTTATCCTGACCCAGTCCCAGGTGTTGCAAAATGGGTCCGTCCTATCCCATAAAGGACCAAGACGGGAATTTATTGGCTGGGGTAAGGGAGGTCAAGACGGGATGGGCCTATCAATATTTTTTAAAAACAATATTGTATGACCCTCTCATGCTTGAATAGCCTGGGTTATCCCTTCTCCTCATTCACTTTAGTATTCAGTCTTTAGCTTTGACTCGGCATCACACTTTGGTTTTTTTCTTACTCTCTTCAACAACTGAACTTCTCTCTCTATCTCTTTTAGGTTGTATGTGTTGTGTTCTCATTCCTTTATTTCCTATTTTGGGCACTTTAGGCAACAAGAATCTCTCTATTTCTATCACTCTCTTCATTTTTCCCTCTTGAAAAGACTAGAAGAGAAAGGAGAACTGAGAATAGAGAACCCATTCAAACTACAACAAAAAATAGAAGTTGTCTCCTTCTTTTTGGTTTGAAAAAAGAAAATAGTCCACATAATAATCATGGGCTGTGGAACGAGACAAATTCATATCCTTATTCTTCTCCCTTAAACCCTGATCTGATACCCTTAAAAAATTTCAAATGCTTGTCGATTTTCTAGGGCATAACAGTATCAGATTTTTCTCAACTCCTATCATTTCATTTCTTATGACCTTCAGAGCATTGGAGGTTGATTTACAGCACGGATATCTTTATCCAGCTCATCAAAATAAAAGTAATTACACCCTATTAATGCAGTATAAGGCACAACCCTATCATTCTTCTCAAGGAGCCTTTTTATTGGAACCCTATCGGATTAGTGACAAAATCATTGAAAACTTGAGTGAAAGAAAAATGGGTTTTCGATTTGGTTGATTTTTTATGCGATAAAATAAGGGTGTAGTAAAGTAAATGTTTTTGTATTTTTGATTAAGATGGAAAATGGATGGTTTGTTAAAGAAATATGTTGAGAAAGACTCTTGATGATAGAAACCTATCTATCATTGCTCTTCATATGATATGGGAATTTTAAAATCACTAAGCCTTAAATAAAACCTCAATCGATCAATTGAGTCTAGAACATTAATATTCTTTAAACTCCTTTGATCAAAGCTAGCTCAAAAACCACTAATGCGCTGTTTAAAAATCACTTAGTGTGCAATTAAATCAAATAATGAAGATGCCCTCGTATGATCATTGATCGATGACCATAGATTTCAAGCAATCAAATCAGTTAGCAACAATCATTGACAAAAACCTAATTATCCAAAAATCAAAACAGAAATATTCATATTAAAACCAACATCCAAATCATCTAACTTCAATTATAAAATCTAATCTCAAAATAATCGATCGATATCCAATCCTTACTCATAAAATCAAAGCCCTAGATCTAGGAATTTAAAAAACATAAGAAATATGAGATTAAAACAAAAAACTCCCCAGTATAGCACAGTCCATGAGCCCAAGATATGCGATCTATCATCAAGAGACTAAAGATTTAGCCTCCCATGACTTATGCTGTGTTGTAATCACTACTCATATGTGATGCCATAAAGAAAGCATAAAAATGGTAATGAAAACATGAATGATGGGAGATATGAGGGTAAGTTATGGAGAGAATATTTGAGTATTGTTTCTTTGCCGTATCTAGTAAAAGACCAGCCTCCCTTGCTTCTACTGATTCCTCCTCATTTTAAAGTCAGGTTAACCTAATAAAAAATATGCAGTTTCACTAATTTTCTTCTTTGATCGTGACCTGTGAATGCAGAAAAACTTCCCAGAAGAAGTCAGTCGCGACTTGTGGACACTTTAGTCACACTAAAGTGCATAAAGACTGCCATCCTTGATTTGGTTATCTTTGTCTTGTGATCTCATTTTTGCTCACATTAATTCTTAGTTCTCCTCTAAAATACATACAATTTAACATCATAGCTCATTCTAAAAGTTGAACCAGTTACTAAAGAACAACATATATGCAGTTTGAAAAAGTTAATTCACCATTTTACCCTTAAATCAGCATATTGCCGAGCACAATCATGTATTGCCAAAAAGCATAATTGTAGGCATAAAATGAATGGTAAAGTTATCACAAATTCCTCAAAATGTTATAGAAACCATACATAATTAGTGTCCTATCAGAGGTCCTCACTCGGTTGCTGCATGGTGGAACACAAGCAGTTTATCTTTAAAGGACCCTTGGTGAGAGGTGGAATCTATTTTTATGATTTATGTATAAAATTTTGATGTTTCTCTCTACAGTGGTTGACTTGAGTATTTTTTTTGGGTTTAGCACTTAATTGAATGATTCATTAGCACAGGGTCAACTTAATTGTTGACAACATAATAAGTGCCTTTGTAGTTTTTGATGTCGAAGTCATTTTCTATGTTAATAGCAAATATTGATGAGGGGCTTCAACAGGTTCTTGATTTTACCATACTTCATTCCTTTTCATCTTTTTTTGTTTAAATTTTTTAGACATCTCATTTGTAGTGTTAAATGCAAGGGCTATCAAGGCCTCCAAAATGCTTGGTTATGGTAGATTGAGAAGTGTGGAAACCATGGTGATATTAAACTTCTATTTCACATATTGTAGAACATCCACATATTGTTTCTCATTTCCCTCTGTGGGGTTCCCCTTTGAGAGCTTCTTATAATGTTGTTGTGTTTGCCTTTGGGCCCCTGGTTTAAAATTTAATAGTTAATCATAATTCCTTCTGATTTGGCTTCTGGGTTTTTTCTTTTTCTTATTCTCTATACAGAACAACCTCTTCTCATTCCTAGGTTTAGCTACCCTTTTTAAAACTTGGATCTATGAATTCCTGTCCAGTCCCAAACACATCCCAGTCCCGATTGGGACCAGAACATGTTTAGATTGGTCCCTTCTTATATCATGTGAGGTTCACTACTTCTCTTCCTTAGGTGTACTTCTTATAGACAAATGAATACCTTATACTCAAGACTAAAAACTTTAACTCTACTAACTTTAATTCCTTTCTTGTATAAGATAATTATAAGTTCAGTCCATATAATAAGGCTATCTATGAAAAATATTGTGGGTACTCCTCTATATAAGTTAATCAACTTGTGAGGCTTCTACACCTAAAACTTATCCTTGGTAATTGTATTCCCAAAGAGATACTGTGTTATTACCTTATTCTCATGGCTCATACTTTTCTTCCCTCAAGTTAGGTTGACTCGAAATCACCCGTAATTGCCTTAAGCCTTTCTTAGGATCTACTGGACACTACAATATTATTCATGTGAGAGAAATATTAAGATCAAACCACATTCCTCTTGGAAGACTCAAGACCAATAGACTAAGTTATAAGGTTACCACTTGTTGATAACTTAACTAATAATTCCCCAAGATAATCTACATAAACCAATATTATCTATTAAGACTTTACTCATTTCCTCTTTTACTCAGGAATTTCCTGTATCATTTTCATCTTCCTTATCATGGATATAAGCAAAGCTACTGAAAAACTTTTCATCTTATCTCATGGACACGGCTCCAACATGAGCTACATTGTCTATATCTTTAAATTGGCTCTATCTCAAGAGCAATCTATTTTATTACATAGACGATGATCTCTTTCATAGCTACATCATCAATTTCATAAATGTATTTCATTATGTTCTATCCTCATGGTACATCATTCATATATCTCATCCCTATTAAAGGGATATGTCCTAAGTGCTATAATAATATATCTATAAGTATGCCAATAATACCTATATACCTAACCTTACTAAAAACATTTTAGCATCTTCTTATTCTAGTTCTCTATCTAATTGGTAGTAGGAGTAGAAACATAGCTATTGTCACATCCTAATTTTTTCCTATTTGTATGGAACTGAAAGTGAAACCTGTAAGGGACATATAAAGGAAAGAGTTTTGGAAGGGCTTGTGATGATGATAAGAAGAAATGATAAAGGTTAGATGAGTTTGAAGAAACAGAGGGATTAAACTAAAAAGTCTAAAAGTTCCATTATGCAAAATGGAAGTAGTCAAAGTTATGGGTTAATTATGAAAAGTTGAAGGACTAAAGTGCAATTTCTAAAAGTTCAAGGGTAAAATAGTAATTATAGAAAGTTAAATCGAAAAATGCCCAAAACTGCATAAGAATTTTAGTCCCAAATTTTACCAATAAATAGAGAAAATTATTCTAGTCAGTTTAATGTGATACAAAATTTTGATTTAAGGTCCTGATAAATTGATATGAATTTTTGAAATTTGGAAAATTAGTACAGTATCTTTTAAACCTCTGAATGTGATGAAATTTTACAGTAAATTCTTATAATTAATATGAGAATTTATGAAACTGATAGAATATAAAAAGGAGTTATGTAGAATTTATTATATAATTTATAGTAGAATAAAATACCTCATATATACTTTTCTGGGAATTTTTTGGGAGTTGAGCCGATGAAGGCAGAGGACCACGTAGAAAGCCCAAAATGGTGTCTCATAGGCCCAATGATAGTTTTAGATAGGTATGTAGGACATTGCTAATAAAGACCCTAAAAAATATAAAATTATGAAAATGCCATTTTGTTACATAAAATTATGAAAATGCCCTTGTGTTGTAATTATGAACAAGGGATGAGTAAAGGGTATTTTGGTTACTGGATAGGGTTAAAATGCTAAAGAAGATACAAGAATGATTAATTAGAGTCAGTATATGCCATGATAAGATATAAAGAGAAAAAAGGATAGTTGTGGGCCTATGGTTGAGGTAGAGATATTAAATTAATGATTTATCAAGTTAGGCCTAACAGGGGTAAAACTGTAATTTTAGGAAGTTTCAGGCCAAAAGGGGTAATTATAGAAAAATTCTAGAAAAATCCTAGAGATGGAAATGAGCATACATTCCTTTTATGAGTATAAATAATAAAAATACCCCTAAAGTAACTATAATAGAATTTTCAATATAATGGCTCTATTTGAGCTATTCATCTTAATATAATTATTTGAACCATAAGGAAGCCCAAGAAATATACGTAAAAATAGGAAATAAATAGTTAATAGACTAACTTATTAAATTAGTCTCATCCATAAAAGGCTAATAGTGTAAGCTACAAAAATATTAGAAGCTCATAATGCCAGTAAAAGGCATTTTACAAGAAATTTAAAAGGAGATATCTAGAGGGAGAGTTATGGCCTATGAAGATTCAAGAAATTTTCATATAATTAAATGATCAATATAGAGCATACAGAGGAATTTTTTGAGCTCCATAAGGCCATTAAGAAAGTCCTTTAGGACCTAAGTGAAAAGTATAAAAGTTCCAAGGCTTAAAGTAAAAGTTGTGATAAGTCTTAGGAACATAAAAGCAATTATGAAAAATTAAGGGACGGGGATGTTATTCTTGAAGAAGATGGGGACTTAAACGTCATTTTTGAAAGGTTCCCAAAATTCAAGAGAAGATAAAGGGGATTTTCCTTATCAGTTTAAATAATAGTAGAATTTTGATTTGATGCCCCGATTAATTGATATGAATTTCTAAAGTAATAGAAATTGTTGGGGAATGTTTAATCAGACATCTAATAAATAATATGACCCAAGGTAGGAAATTAAACAAGGATAATTATGGGAAATATCCTGGAGATATGAAAAGAAAAAAATGGCCTAAGTGTTATAAAATTGAATAAGGGCATTTTAGTAATTTCTAAGGCTTAAGTAATTAAATTTATACCTAGTATAAGAATTTCATAGGCATGAAGAACATAGACACTGAATCTAATGTTAGATGATAGATTATGAAACCTCAAAAAAATTAGATTCAACAAATAGTATGGCTTTTAGGAAATTAGATTGAGCCAGTGTGGGATTGAATTAAAGTTTTCCAGAAGCCCCTTCCAAATGAAATGGTGCCACCTATCATGAAGATGTCACAAGGATGATGTCGTGGAAGAGAGCTAATGATGTAAGCTATCACATCCTTATTTTTAACCTCAATTATACTCTATTAGAAGTGATTGGAACCAATTACATGATCATTTGCTTTGAAAACATTCATTTCCAAAAGAATTGCTCTCGGTACTGTTCATTTTTTACTGTACATTTGGTAATTCCAGAACATGTACTCTAATTTGAAAATCTATAATTAATTGTAAAAAAATTGAAATAATGTGGTTCTAATTTCTAATGAAACCTATTTAATATATATTTGAGAAAAAAATATAAAACTGAGGTTCCATTGTCTTGATGAAATCAGTTTAATCCTTGAAAAACACTGTTCATTTGGTAAAATCTAGAAATTCCAGCTTCTCTACCTTAACTTCAAAATTTCATTTCTCTTTGGTTACTTATCTAAATGAACCGTGTTACCTATGGATTTCAAGCTCTTGATGTTATCTTTTCATAGAAAAACGCATTCATTTGATATATGAAATCATTGTGTGAATGTCACTGCCTCTCAGCACTCGTTTTATCTCAATTCCAGATCTTACTTCCAAATTTGGAAAATCATAACAATTTGGATACTTATCCAAATGAGGCATTCTTGGTGTTCATTTGAAGCTATGTATCTTAAATTTAATCATGACAAGTTTCAGACTAAAAATCATTGGTTTAGATATTATAACCATCGTCACAAAGCATCAGCCTCAAAACATAGTTACAAAAACATAAACCATACATGCTAGCATATCACCCTATAGTGTCATGTAAGTCATGTACCTTATTATACAAAATTAATCATCAACATCTACTCTCTTCCCTTGAGAGGATACAGCACCTAAAACATAGTTATGCATGTGGAAGGAATGAGATTTCATGAAAATCCCAATAGCAAGTTACACAAACTATAATATCATGCATGAATAATTGGATGCTTAACATGTTATCATGAGATGGGAGCTACTTCATAATGGTACATAAGCAAACTCTAACATGCATATTGTCATGACACAATTTTCAAGGAGTTGCAATCATTCATACTTCATCATAACATGATGACATAAGCTCAAGCTCAACCAAACACCATAATCAACAAGCATGCAAACAATTAAACAAACATGAGTTATAGTTAGGTATTCTTGCTACCTCTTAGCTATCTTGGTAAAGACCTTCTTGGGATGATTTCCTTCCTTCACAAATTTCAAAACCTAGCCATTACACAATAATATTAAGTTACAACTCAACTTGAATACAAAACCAAGACTAGGTTTTCACCAGCTCCCTTTCTTTCTCTACTTCATGTTTCTTACTTCCATCTTTCCAAAATAAATTCTCATGGTTCATTTCCACATAATTTTTCATGTAGAATCTAAATATGAAACTATAATTTCTAAAATCAAAACACTTCAGTTGCTACAATACCAAACCGAAGTGAAGCCCTTGATTCCCATAAATTCACATTTTGATTCCAATGCTTCCAATACTTGTTCTCCTACTTTATCCCCACACAATTTTCCATTTTAAACTCATTAGAAGCATCAAAATCATGAAAATCCATCATATAAGTACCACATACAGTACCAGCAAGAACACAAAACCCTAAATCCAAACATACTTGAATTTCCAAGCTTATACCACTTGATTCTAGCTTGTTTAAGCTTGTCTAAACTATCCATAACATAAAACTCATATTTTAACCACATATGAGAAGCACTTCTAGTAGTAACCATAAGGGAAATATATCATGAAAACCCCTTAAAACTATGAGATAGCTTACTAGAACAAAGCTCAAGATCAAGGGAGATGATTACCTTGATTATTGCTTCACTTTGTGTGCTTCTTTCTTAGTTGAATGGAAAGTTTGCAAGAGTTTCCCTATGGTTCACCATGTATGCCGAATGGGTTCTGATTTGGGGGTATTTATAGATAAATTTGGGTTGAAATGGATTGCCAAGATTAATTTGGTTACTATTTGATCCAAGGGCTCACATTTAATCTTGGATTTAACTTTTTCTAAAAAGAATAATTGTGACATCATGTGGGACAGCTCATGGGACACCTAAGAGGGGTATGTGGCGTGCTGTCCATGTAAGGAAGCTTCTGGAAAAATTTCAGTCCAATCCGGTACCGATCGGAGCAATTTCACAACAACCGGACTATCTTCTGTTCCTAATTTTTTTAATATATCAGGATATGTGTTCTGTCCTATAAATTAATGTCTAGGCTTCTCATACCATTGACAATGATATACCATCCATCCCTTGGGAAATGACCAAAATACCATTAGTGTCCTTTCTTGCACTATACTAACCCTAAGGGCACAATTATCATTTTACCCCTCTTTGTACTTCCTTATGGCATATACTAGCTCTAACTAATCACATTTATACCATGTGCCACATTTTTAGCTTGTCCCAGATGACCAAAATGCCCTCTATCCACTACTGGTAAAATATGGCCATCTAGGGGCATTTTTGTAATTTTGCCCTTTTTCTAGACACTGGCCCCTTCTACTGATGAAATGGTACCCTGGGTTTTGGGCCCTCCTTGGCATAATCATGGACCTATATATGAGGTCATCTGCTCTCATTCTATCCAGGCTTACATACCGATAAGTTCCATTATCGGATCATGGGTGTTATCAAACTCCCATCAAAATTCACTAATATGTGAATAACTTTATACAGAACTTCTTCCAGAGTTCTATCAGATCTAGGACATCTAACACTGTAGGGAATACTTTTCTATAATTTGCCCACTTATATCTGAAGTCCATAAAATCTGATAAAATTTTAGATAACTTTTAGACTATCAGATAAATATCTGCTGTCTGGAGCCCTAATAAAATTTCTGTATCATGTCAGATTAACCAGCATATCTTTTTTCTATTTACTGATGGAATATGGGACTGAAATACTTTCGGGCAATTCTAACCCTTTTTGGGCTGATCTTTCTATAATTATAATTTTGCCCTTGAACTTTTTACTTAATTATATTGAAGTCCCTTAACTTTTAGAAATTACCACTTTTGGCCCAAATCTTGTTTCTACTTTAACTTTTGGCCTTTAACCTTTTCTACTTTGCGTTTAGATCCTTCTCTTTCTTCAATACTCCTTTAACCTTTATCATTTCTTCTGATCTTCGTTATGATCCTTTATAAACCTCTTTTCACTATCAGTATTATACAGATAAGAAAAATTAGGATATGACATAAGCAAACTAGGTGGTTAATCTTGGTTATTGATTAATAATATGCATTCATGATCCATTAGATCATGTAATCTTGGCCATTTAATCTAATCCAAGATTTCTATAAATACCCCCTTGGCAACAGCTCAACAATCACTTGGACATTATGGGGAAGCTCTTGTAAAATGAAACCTTAAGCAAGACAAGGCAAATTCAAGGTGTATTTGTCAAGCATACAAGGTAACATCTTTTCCTAAGTCTTTAATCTTGTAGTTGGGAGTATTAATTATTAGATTAAGTGGTTAAAAATGCTGTTAATCTCCTTATGCTGTTGGATGAAATTTAAATGATGAGAAAAGGAAGAGTTTGATGTTACAAATATGCATGATAGGTTATGATAGAAAGGGTTTATTTGTGCTATATGGATGCCACAACCTTATCAGGTTCATGAGCCTAGGATATGATTTTAATGATTCTAAGGCTTCTAATCGATTTATAAAGAAAAATTATGTGGAACTAAGTTGAGGAAGTTAAGTTGGAAGCATTCGCATCAAAAGTGACATTTTGGCACACATACAAGCTTTTGGCCACTATGCAGATCAAGAGGAAGTGGTACAAACCCACTAGAGAAAATCCCATAAACCCATAACTAATCTGAATATACGCATTCCAAGAATTCCAAACAGAGGTATGGTGATCCACTTGAGCCATTGAATACAGAAAAATAAGGACCTAAATTGTTGGAAGACACCAAAAGGTTGATCAAGCCTTGATAAGTTTGTTAGTTCTATAAAGAACCCTAGAGAGAATCACTGTACAAAATAGCCTTTTTAAAGCCCCATTTTTAAATCGGTTCTCACAGAAACGATTTAAAAAAAATACCTGACCTGTGGTATTTTTGTAAATAAAGGTAAAATATTTACACCTGATATAAACATGACCGGTGTAAAAGAAATGAGCAGTGGCATTTTTGTAATCAAGAGTAAAATATTTACACCTGATGTACACATGCCCAATGTAAAAGAAATTACCGATGGCATTTTTGTAAATAAGGGTAAAATATTCTACATCTGATGGAATGACATCTGGTGTAGAATGTCCTTGTGTACATATTATACACCTGATATACACGTGATAGTTGTAATAGATGAAATATTCTACACCTGATGGAATAACGTCATGTGTAGAATGTCCTTGTATTATATTCTACATCTGATGTACACGTGACAGGTGTAAAAAATGAAATATTCTATACCTGATGTAATGACATCCGGGGTAGAATGTTCTTGCTATTAAAAATCTAACAAAATGCCTTAGTTTTTTGCGCTTTCTTATCTTCACAATCGTCGTCAATGGAGAAAACCAAACAAGGGAGAACACATGGTGATAGGAAGTTCTGATTTCATAACACACTGTTTAAAGCACACTGAAGAATAAGACTTAGACATGCGATAACCCATACCTATGTTCGTCGTTCTCTATTGTTGTAGTCTATCGTTCTCAACTCTAAAGCTCATAAAAGAAGAAGACCTAGATCTGTGATGGTGGGTATCTATATTTTTGTTTCTTTCTTTTTGGGTTATGTTTAAATATATTTCTGTTCACTTTTGACTAGGTAAGTCAGAGGAATTATGATGACGTTTCTACGATGTCTTCAATTAGGTGACGACGTTTCTAGGTTTTTGTTTCTTGTATATATTTGGATTTTCATTTCATTCATTTCTTAGTTCTGTTTAAATATATTTTTGTTTGTATTTGAGCAGGTAACCCAAAGGAATTATGACAATGCTTTTATGATATCTTCAATTAGGTTATAGTGTTTATGGGTTTTTATTTCTGTTTATATATTTGATTTTTTGTTTCTTTCATTTTTAGGTTCTCTAGGTTTTTCTTTTTTCCTCTTTTTTTGTTCTCTACTTGTGTTTACAGGTACCTATTCTCCTCCTCCTTCAGATTTATGAAGAAGAAGGAAAGAATTTTTGTGCTTTAAGGGAAAAACTGGTTTAGAAGCTTATCTGATTTGAATCTATAGTTTTTCAATTTTGAATTGTTTTTATTTTTACATTACTTTCTAAACTAGTTGTATGGAATAACTAGTTTAAAAAGTTAATTTTCTACACCGGTTGTATACAACCGGTGTAGAATATCAGACTTTCTACACATGTTGTTTCTACCCTAGACCTAGTTCGGCGTACAACCTATTTTCAACCAGTTTATAAAGCCTATTTTCAACCAGTGAATCAACTCTTAAGAAACTAAGTATAGAAATGCAAATTTCAATCAACAATCTGATTTGATTCCAAAATGAGTCATACAATATTTTTAAAGAAATCATTTCAAATCTAACCTAAAAAACATTAAATGTAACCTAGGAACTCAAATAATCTAAGAACTCAAAATAGTAAATAAAATAACAATGACTTGATACAAGTAACTTGGAAATTTAAAAATCAAGTTTTCCAACTAATAACTAATTTTCGCACAAATACAATAATTGAAATAGAATCAAAATTTTAAGTCCAAAAATGAATTATTTAGGCCTAAAAGAGTCTTTCCATGTGTAAAACTTGGTCTAAAGACTTTAAATTAATGACTCCAACCCCAAAATAGGTTCAATAGCTCCATTTTTAGCACAAATGAAATTAATGACACCCTTAGCATTTTTAATCTAATTTGTTGCTCCAATTTAATTTGTTTGTCAATGCCTCTTGGACTAACCCATTCAATGCTTCCTTAATTCTTTTAGATCTTGCTCTTATGATTGGTCTAGTTGGACTATACAATGGATTCTTAGAAGTTGAAAAGTTATCTTGCTATATTGCTTTAAGAAGAAATGTGAGTTTGATAAATCCAAGCTCATATTTGGATTTCTCATGCAAAATTGTGTAGGATTAGACTATCAGAGTAATTTATAGAAAGCTAGAACACTAATCCTAAAATTAAGAGAAATAAGTTAAGAGAATTAGTCTTCCACTTGGCATAAGATTATGGTCCTAATGAGGTATGTGATTAATGCGAATATGTTTAAGACCTTGAGACATCCAAGAGATGTTGGATGATGATTAACCAAAATTTACATGGCTGGGAAACCTAGGGAGCAAGTACAAGAGCAAAGGAGAAAAGTTTAAGTACAAAGTAGTGGACTTACCCCTTTATATGCTTGATATGGAATGCTTATGTGTTGAGATGTTTAAGTTGATTGAATGATATTGTGATATGATAAATATGGTTGAAAATGCTGCTTATAACATGCTTTCCATGGCCATGCATTTTTATACAAAGTATGAAGCATGATGGCATGTCACTAACTAAAATAAGTTCAAGTAAAATGGCATATCATGCATTAGCATCCATCTTGCATATGTAAGTCATAATGTTTGCTACTGAGATTCTTCAAAATTTCACTCTCCCTTTGTCATATCCTAATTTTTCCCTATCTGTATAGTACTGATAGTGGAAAGAGGTTTAGGAAGGATTATGACAAAGATCAGAAGAAATGATAAAGGTTAAATGAGTCTTGAAGGAAGAAAGGGACCTAAACAAAAATTGGAAAAGTTTAAAGGCCAAAAGTTAAAGTAGAAACAAAAGTTGGGCCAAAAGTTGTAATTTCCAAAAGTTTAGGGACCTAAATATAAATATCCAAAAAGTTAGGGACATAAATGTAATTAAGCAAAAAGTCAGGGACATAAATGTAATTATGGAAAAGTTCAGCCAGAAAAGGCTTAGAAATGCCTGTAAGTATTTCAGTCCCACATTCCATCAGTAAATAGAGGAAGTCATGCTAGTTAATCTAGTATGATACAGAAATTTTATTAGGGCTCCAGACAGTAGAAAATTATCTGATAGTCTAAAAGTTATCTGAAATTTTATCAGATTTCATGGACTCCAGATATAAGTGGACAAATTACAGGAAATTGTGCCCTACAGTGTCAGATGTCCTAGATCTGACAGAACTCCAGAAGAAGTTCTGTATAAAAAGTTATTTACATATTAGTGAATTTTGACGGGAGTTTGTTAACACCCGTGATCCAATAATGGAACTTATCGGTATGTAAGCCTGGATAGAATGAGATCAGATGACCTTATATATAGGCCCATAATGACGCCAAGGAAGGCCCAAAACCCAGGGTACCACCAGTCTATCAGTAGAAGGGGCCAGTGCCAGAAAAATTGTGAAATTACAAAAATGCCCCTGGATGCCCAGATTGTACCAGAGATGGATGAAGGGCATTTTGGTCATCTGGGATAGGCTAAAAACGTGACACATGGTATAAATATGATTATTTGAGCCCAGATACACCCTGAGACAGTATAAAGAGGGGTAAAATGATGATTATGCCCTTATGATCAATATAGTGCAAGAAAGGACACCAAGGGTATTTTGGTCATTTCCCAAGGGATCTGTAATTAGTTTGTGGTCAGTACAAGTATGTCAATGATGTGGGAAGCCTAGACATTAATTTCCAGGACATAATACATATCTTGGTATATTATAGAAAAATTCAGAACAGAAAACAGTCCGGTTGTTGTGAAACTACACTGATCGGTACCGGATTGGACTGGAATTTCTCCAGAAGGTTCCTTACATGGGCAGCACGCCACCTAACCCTCTTTGGTGTCCCATGAGCTGTCCTACATGATGTCATAATTATTATTTTATGAAAAAGTTAAATCCAAGATTAAATGTGGGCCTTTAGATCAAATAGTAACCAAATCAATCTTGGCCATTCATTTTTCTTCAATTTTGGCTATAAATACCCCCTCATTCTGCAGCAAACCGTAGCTTCATGGAACCTTGGGGAAACTCTTGCAAAACTCAAGCCAAGATAAAGAAGATTCAAGGTTCCAAAGTTCAAGCAAGTTAGAGATTAAAGGTAAGCAATCTCTCCTAGCTTATTTTCCTTTGATTTGGGACCTTGAACTTAGGGTTTTCATGGGGAAAAGTTGAGCTTTCTCTAAGGGGAGGTGCTGTCCAAAATCCATAGATGAAAGGGGAAAGAAGAAATTAAAGTTAGAAACTTATGATTGATGCTTAAACAAGCTAGTTAAGAGATTGGTGGTTGAATCAAATTGATATTCTTGACTTTGCCATGGTGTGCCCTGTTCAGTCTGCACTGTTCATGAGGGAAGGAAATGGAATTTCAATGATATAATGCTTCCATTGAGTTTGTATGATGATTTTGTGTAGGATTGGAAAGGTTTTGAACCTTGGAAACATTAAAATCTCAAGGTTGTAGTCTTTGAGATTCCTTACGGTTACTGTTCACTCGCATGAACAGTGATTGGAATTTCATGATTTTGATGGTTCCAATGGTTTTAAAATGAAAAGTTGTGTGGGGTAAAGTGGAGAAACAAGTATGGGAAGCATTATAATCAAAATGAGAATTTTTGAAAGAATTGTGTACTTATGTTCAATTCTGTACAGCAGGCCATGAAGGAGCTGGAATTTCATGATTCTAAGCTCATAAATGAGTACAAAATATGAAATTGTGTAGGGTAAAGTCAAGACATCAATTGATTCAATAGCCAAGTGGATTAGTGAATATTAGGGAAAGTTATGACAATAAAGAGTGTAACAAAGTTAATCTTGAACATGGTTGGAGTTCATGAGTCCTAATGAATTATGTGATGAATATGAATGTGTTTAGGACCTTGAAACATCCAAGAACATGTTGGGAAGTGATTGGCATAAAGGCTTAATGGTTGGAAAGCTAGGGAGCAAGGGCTAAAGGTCAAGAGGAAAGCTTAAGTGCAAGGTAGTGAAGTTACCTCTTTATGTGCTTGATGTGGTATGCTTATGTGTTGACATGTATATGTTATTTGAATGATGTTGTGACATGATAAATGATGTTGAATGTATTGTGAATAACATATTTCCATGGCCATGCGCTTTATGTAAAAGTATATAGCATGATGGCATGTCACTAATCAAAGAAAGTTAATGAAATTACATATCATGCATTAGCATCCATCTTGCATATTTAAGTGGTAATGTTTGCTACTGAGATTCCCTAGAATCTCACTCTCCCATAACCAACCAATTTAGGTCAAGCATGAAGAAAAGGTATGCATGGAGAAGAGCTAAAGAATGGAAGAAAGGAAGTGAAGTATTGAGATTTTAGTATATACTATAAATTGTCCATGTATGTAAATGCCATGTAAGGTGTCCATTTATGTGATGAAACTATTGTAATACTTATGGCATATGTACATGATGTATATGAATGTTAAGAAGCTTATTTGATGGCTTGTGCATGCTGAAACAATTATTGGAAATGAAAGAAAAGAAACTGAAATGGTAAAAACGTAGGTCCTAAAGCAGTTTTATTGTGGCTTCAATTTGACCTAGAAAATGAAGGAATTAGTTCATGAAATTTTATGAGAATGTAGAACACATCCAGAGATTTAAATTCATAGGTAGAACGTGTCATTTGGATGTGTATATCAAGAGAAATGATTTTCCAAAGTAAGGGACCAGAATCTATTTCTAGAGTTTTTGATAAACTGTATCAATTGGCTAATCATTTGGTCTAGAAATTATTTTTCCCTTAAATTCAAAGATGTTATCTTCATGTAGCTTTTTGAACCACTTCATTTTGAGCTTTCTAGAATTAATTATGATTTTTTGAAGTTTGTTGCGTAATCTGGAATACCATATGAACAGTAACCCAAGAAAGAGTAAAATTCTAGATTTGGCTAATGGACTTCCAAGGTCTTGTAAGTGGTTCTAAATGCTACTGAATGGTCCCTAAGACGTATAAAAGTAAGGATGTTACACCCTTAACCAACCATAATAGGTCAATTATTTTGGAAAACATATACTTGAAGTAGAGACAAAGAATATAATGCTCTAGCATGTGTTGTATGAATTTCCTATTTAAGTAATGTTGTGTAATATGCCAATATATGTAATGAAAATGTATAAAATAATTATGACATGTTTACATGATGTATATGAATGTATGGGAAGTCAAGGGGATGATTTATGCATGCTAGAATAATTAATGATAATTATGAAAGAAAGTAGTAATTGTAAAAACGTAGTCTTGAAGCAGTTATGTTTCAGCTCCAGTTTGATATAGTAAATGGATGAATTAAACCACAAATTTGGTGAGCATATAGTACATGTCCCAAGCTTTAAAATGATGGGTGGTTTTCCCTAATTGGATATGTGTGTTAGTAGAAATGAGTTTCTAGAGTTAAGGCTTAGAATATGGAAATTTTAGAAAGGATCATATGAAAAGTAAATTTTAACGAATTAACTGTATTAATTGGCCTAGTAAAAAATGCAAAAAAAAATTTCCTTAAATAGAAATGAAATAGCTTTAATTAAAAAATTTGAAGCACCTCCTTACGATTGTTTTAGAATTAATTATGATTTTTTAAAGTTGGACTGCCAATATAGAAAATGAATAGTGAACAATATTCGAAGACAAAATTATAAATTTTTTATTTTTGAGCCAAAATAATATTTCCGCTAATCAAATATGCTTTTGAATATGTACTCTGAGTGGTTAAAAGTATAATGTTACAATAATTGTCCAAGCACTATGTGTGCTATTGAGATGACTATAAGGATTGATTCTATTTGTACATAGCCTAAGCCAAGATTTTTGGGCTCACGACTAAATTCATGAAAATTCTAAACTATTATTGTCTTCTATTTAGAAGAATCAACTGGGTGATGAAGTTTTCCTTTATTTATTTTTCCATCGAATTGTCATCTCAAGTTCTTTATATATGTGGCGTTAGTAAACAAACGCTTAAACCATGGTATTATTAGAAGATATCATGATACCTTCGAAGGAAAACCTTTTGTAATCTCATCACAATTATCACCATCTTTTTTCACTTTGTATCTTGAAGTGCCACATTTAGTGGTGCAAACCCACAATCAATATGAATATATGCACCCCAAGAGTGGATACTAACTTAATAGTAAATATTAAATTAAAATAACAAGAACAAGTAACTTAGGAACCCAAAATTCAAATATGCTAACTAATTACTAATTTTCATAAAAATACAATAATAAAAATAAAATAAACATTTTAAGCCAAAAAGTGATTACTTAGACCCAAATGAGTCTTCCCATGTACTACTTAATCCAAAGCCTTTAAATTGATGTCTCTAAGCCCAAAATAGGTCCAATATCTCCATTTTCAATACAAATGTCAAAATGATATCCTCAACAATTTTAATCTGATTTGTTGCTCCAATTACCATTTGCTTTGCCAATGCCTCTTGTACTAGCCTATTTAATATTTCCTTAATTCATTTAGCTCTTGGTCTTGTGATTGGTCTAGTTGGGAAAAGTATAAAATTAATACAGAAACCACATGTGATTGCTTCTGTAATCGGGTCAGGAGTTTTTTAACATTCATGGAACTTTTATACTTTTATATTTTTTCTCTTTACACATCTTTATATCTTTGTATTGAAATATGGAGAAATCACAAAAATATAAAAACTGAACAAAATGAGAAATCTGAAGCCAACAATCTAGGGACATGTTAGTTTTAAAATGGATATAACTGTCAAAATCTCATATTGAAGTGATTCCATAATGAACAGAAAAAGGGATTTTGAACTATGAAATGACTTACAAAACATAAAAAAACACAAAGGAAAGATGATAGAAAAAGGATAAAGTTTACTGCGTGATAGACCAAAATGAAGAAGATGAACAGAAGCAAGAAAAAATACAAAACAATGATAAAAATGGTAACAAAGAACAGAAGATATGACTTGAGTTGAGATCCAAAGCTCTGATACCAAGTAAGTGCGAACCCACAAGGGAAAATCCAAACAATCGACAACCAATATGAATATATGCACCCCCAAAATGATAAAAAGAGGTATGGTGATCCACTTGAACCCTTGAACATAGAAGAACAAGGACCTAAAATGTTGGAAGATGGCACAAGGTTGATCAAAGTCTAGAAATGTAACTTTAAATCAACCATCCAATGTCATTCCAAAATGAGTCATACAATATTTTTAAAGAGATTACTTCAAATATGACATAAAAAGTATTAAATGCAACATATGAACTCAAAATAGTAAATAAAATAACAAGGAGTTAATGCAAGTAACTTTAAAATATCAAAGTCAAGTCTATCAACTAATAACTTATTTTTATACAAATACAATATAAAGCTAGAATCAAAATTTTAAGCCCAAAAATGATTATTTAGGCCTAAATTAGTCTTTCCATATGTACTACTTGGTCCAAGGCCTTTATACTAATGTCTCCAAGACTAAAATAGGTTCAACAACTTTATTTTCAACACAAATAAAATTTGTAACTTCCTCAACTTTTTAATCTAATTTTTTGCTCCAATTGTCATTTGGTTTGTTAATGTTTCAACTCATAGTGAGGGTGAATTTTAATATGAATCAGAAGTGGGTATAAATAGGAATAGAGGAGACAGGCATGGGAGGAGACATGGTATAAATATTCTAAGAGATGGTCCTATAGCCTATTTAGAGTGGGAAAAGAAAATAGATTATATGTGCCTTAAGGTTCTTCACATGAATTGCTTGTGAGAAAAGTACAAGGGGAGGATTAATGGGACATTTTTATGTGAAGAAGACTTTGGATATTTTGCATCAACATTTCTTTTGGCATAAAATGAAACATGATATGGAAAGAATATATTCTAAATGCATAACACATAAAAAGACTAATTCTAGAGTCTTGCCACATGGTTTGTATAGCCCACTACCTATGTATAGTGAACCTTAGGTAGATATTTCAATGGACTTTTTGTATTTGTATAGGTCTAAAAGTGGGATGGATTCAATATTTGTGATTGTTGACAGATTTTTTAAATTGGTACACTTTATTACATGTCATAAAACTGATGATGATGGATATATTTTTTGATTTGTTATTTAATGAAATTGTGTGACTTCATGGTGTTTCAAAAAGCTTTGTTTCTGATTGGGATACAAAATTTTTGAGTCATTTTTAGAGAGTTTTATGGGGAAAGCTTGGTATTAAAGTGTTATTTTTTACTGCATGTCATCCACAAATTGAAGTTGTTAATAGAATTTTAACTCAATTGCTTAGAATTGTGATTCAAAGGAATTTGAAAAATTGGGAAGATTGTTTACCATTAATTGAATTTGCTTATAATAGGAGTGTGCATTCATCTACTGATTATTCTCCTTTTGAGGTTGTGTATGGTTTCAATCCACTAACTCCTTTGGATTTATTACCATTACATATTAATGAGAGACCAAGTCTTGGTGGTAAAAGAATGGCAGAAATAGTGAAGCAACTTCATGAGAAAGTAAAACAATAAATTAAAAAGAAAAATGAGCAATATGCATCTAAGGGTAACAAAGGAAGAAGGCATATTCTTTTTGGACCTGATGATTAGGTGTGGGTGTATATGCGAAAAGAAAGATTTCCAGCTTAAAGAAAGTCCAAATTAGCTCCAAGAGGAGATGGTCCCTTCCAAGTTCTTAAAAGAATTACTGATAATGCTTACACAATTGGTTTAACTGGTGAGTATAATGTTAGTGCTACTTTCAATGTGGCTTATTTATCTCTTTTTGATACAAGTGATGATTCGAGGATGAATCTTTTAGGAGAGAGGGAATGATGCAATATAGCAAGATGGCTTTTCAACTTGTAAGGATCCTTCGCATATTCCAACTAGACCAATCACAAGAGTAAGAGCTAAAAGAATTAGAAAAGTATTGAATGGGTTAGTGCAAGATGTATTGACAAAGCAAATGACAATTGGAGCAACAAATCAGATTAAAAAATGCTAAGAATGTTATTAATTTCATTTATACTGAAAATGGAGATGTTGAACCTAATTTGGGCTTAGAGACATTAATTTAAAGGCCTTGAACTAAGTAGTACACATGAGAAGAATAATCACTTTTTTGGCTTAAAATGAAAATTCTATTTTTATCATTGTATTTGTGCAAAAATTAGTTATTAGTTGGCAGACTTGACTGTTAGATTTCCAAGTTCTTGCAATATCTCCTTTTATTTTATTTACTATTTTGAGTTCCTAGGTTATTTGAGTTCATAGTTACATTTAATGATTTTTAGGTCATACTTGAAATGATCTCTTTAAAAAAATGATATTGAATGGTTAATTGAAAGTTGCATTTCTACACTTTGTTTCTTGAGAGTATATTCTCTTTAGGGTTCTTCATAGAACTAACAGAATTATCAAGGCTTGATCAAGAGTTCAAGTGGATCACTAGATGTAACACCTTACTTTCAAACGCCTTAGGAGTTTTTCAGTAGCAACTAGAACCACTTACAAGTCTATTGAACTTCAATCTCAAAATCTAGAATTTCAAAGTTCACGGTTACTATTCATTTGGTATTTCTATATTTGGTGACAAAGATTGAAAAATTATAATTAATTATAGAAAAATAAAAATGAAGTGGTTCAAAAAGATAACTGAAGCGAACATATTGATGTTTAAGGAAAAAATATGCCTAATATCAATTGACTAGTCAACTAAGTCAGTTATGACGTCAAAGTTCACTATTCATTTGGTCAAAATTCCTAAAAACATATTCTAAAACTTAAATTTAAAAAAAAAAATCTCCTTATATATACATCAAAATGAGGTGTTCTTGGTGTCAAAATGAAGCTTGGTATATTAAATAAACATTCATAAAATATTGTATATTTTTTTGTTATTTACTATTTTTAATTAAAGACTACAAGTTACTGCTCAAAACTAGTGTTTGTTCAAGTACAAAGTTTCTTTAACTAACTTTACATAAATTCAATCCAAAACTTGTTCATAAAAAACCATACAAACACACTATAACATCATCCTCTAACCTTCACCTCACATTCTTGATAGTCCTTTTGTATGGAATTATAGATTAGGGTAAGATTTCTAGGGAAATCTTAGTAGTAAAAAATACTAAACAATATATGCATTAATACTTGGAACTTGTTCTTGTTTGTGAATGTGTTAACATGATGTATTGTGATGATTCCATGTAACATATGAAATACAATTGGCTAAAGTAATCATAGCAAAGAGCTACAACTAATACATATGAACAACCCCAATCAACAAACTCATAATAGGACCATCTATGCAATCAATACATACAAGTTGAGGTATGATGCTTTACATTCCTTTTATCTTCATCCTTGTCACCTTTTGAAATATCCTACTATTAACTTCTCATAGTAAATATTTGAAAGTGTATTTAACTAATAGAAGCATTATTTTAGCCAAAAAATTGAAAGTTTTAAATTTGACTCCTAGTACTATTCACTTGGTAGATTCCATATTTAAAGTCCAAATTTAAAAATTCATAACTAATTCAAAAAAATCGTATGGAGGTGATACAAATTTCTACTTGAAGTTCTTTCATATCTATTTAAGAAAAAATAAAAATTTGGATATTTACTTTACCAATCAATACAGTTAAATATATACTTTTTAATGTTCATATGGCAAATTCTGAAAATTCCAGATTCTGTCTCTTAATTTTAGAAATTCATTTCTCTTGATATATACATCCAAATGAGACATGTTACCTATGAATTTAAATATTTTGATGTGTACTTCATGCTCATAAAATTTCAAGAATTAATTTCTTCATTTACTGGGTCACGTCAAAGTAAGACTGCTCTAGGACCTATGTTTTTGCCATTTCATATTCTTTCTTAAATTTTCATAAATTAATCTACTATTTCTAAACTATCAAATAGGCTTACCATATCTTAATATACATCATGAGGTTATGCCATAATTATTTCATATATTTTTCTTTACGTATACTGGCATATTACATAATGTAACATTACATAAAAAGGATAACATACATAACATGTCATTACTTGTCTACTTCTTCTCTTCCATTCCTTAGCTCATGTATCAAGCATGATTCTTCCATAATAAATAACCTATTATGGTTGGTTATGGGAAGGTGAGATTCTAGGAATCTTAGTAGCAAACATTACTACTTAAATATACAAGATGGATGCTAATGCATGAGATGTAATTTCATTATACATTTTTTAATTAGTGACATGTCATCATGTTATATGCCTTGCATAAAAATGCATGGCCATGGGAAACATGTTATTCATAACATATTCAACATCATTCATCATCTCACAATATCGTTCAATTATCATATATATGTCAACATATAAGCATACCACATCAAGCACATAAAGAGGTAAATCTACTACCTTAAAACTTTATCATTTTCTCTTATTCTTGCACTCCCTCCCTTAGCTTCCAATCAAACATTGGTTGCTTGTTCATCCTCTTTAACTCATTTTCTTTGATATATCATGGTCCTAAACACAATTACATTGAGCATACCACTCATTACAGCCATTATATAAACATTGTATGTCACATCCTACTTATTCCCTATCTGTTTAATACTGATAGTGAAAAGATGTTTGGAAAGGATAGTGCTGATGAATAGAAAGAAAAACCAATGATTAGACAAAGGTATAAAGATGAGGGACTAAAATGAAAATTTTAAAAGTTCTATGGTGTAAAGTGTAATTTTCAAAAGTTTTAAGGGTAAAATGGTAATTATTAAAAGTTAAGCCAGAAAAGGCCTAAAAATGCCCAGAATCATATTAGTCCCAAATTTTTCCAGTAAATAGAGAAAATTATTCTGATTAGTTTGACGCAATACATAATTTTGATATGAGGTCCTAAAAAATTTATATTAATTTATGAAGAAAGAAAAATTAATACAGTATCCTATGGACCTCAGAATCAGATAAAATTTGGCAGTAAATTCCTATAATTAATATAAGAATTTATGAAACTGATATATCACAAAAAGGATTTCTGTAGAATTTATTATGAAATTTACAGTATATTAAAACACCTGATAAATATGTTTTGGGGGAATTTGTCAAGAGTTTATCCCATGAAGGTAGTGGACCATGTAGAGAGCCCAAAATGGCAACTTATACGCTAAAAATGTTTTTAAATAAGTATGTGAGCTAGGGCTAATAAAAACAGAAAAATAGTTGACCAAGGTTAGATAGTCAAGGAGAGTTCCTAAAATAGTTGACCAAGGTTAGGGAATACTTTGATGAGGTGTGAAAAGACAATAATGCCCTTTGAGAAATTAAAGTGAAATCGGACACTGATAAAGGGTCTTGAAGAAATGTAGGGAATTTTTATCAAAACTTTTAGGTCTCATAAACTTATGAGACTTTGCAGGGGAGTTACTTTATATTAGAATGAATTTATAAAAATATTAAAACCATTAAAAGAGGTGTCTAGCATTTATTTCAAAATCAAGATATTTTAAGGATATCGATATAAGGAAAGTACCTTGGGATTTGTGCCAATAAGCTATTGGACTCAAGAAAGGCATATGGCAGTCCAATATTTTGTCCTAGGGCAGCCCAATAAGTCCCAAAAGTTGTCTTGGAGCCCAATTCTAATAGTGAATGATTTATGAATTTTTGAAAAAGAAAAGTAAAAGGAATAAAGTGAAAATTAGGGTTTGCACATGGTGGGACATGTTATATCCCAATTTTTAGGCTTAGAAGCCCAGTATATAGCCTGAAAAAGGGATGCTACTAGACCCTGTTGAGAAGAGGTCTCAGTGAATAGAGAAAATTATGCTGATCAGTTTGATGCAACACAAAGTTTTGATATGAGGTCCCAAAAGATTTATATTAATTTCTAAAGAGAAGGAAAATTAATACAGTATTCTCTAGACCTCATAATCAGATGAAATGTGGTAATAAATTCCTATAATTAATATAAGAATTTCTAAAGCTGACAGAGCTCAAAAAGGAGTTCTGTAGAATTTACTATAGAATTTACAGTGGATTAAAAGACCCGATAAATAGGTTTCAGGGGAATTTCTCGGGAATTGAGCCCATGAAGATAGTGGATCATACAGAGGGTCCATAATGGCACCTTATAGGCCTAATGATATTTTTAGATAAATATGTGGGCCAGGGCTAATAAAGACCGAGAAAAATGAAGAATTACGAAAATGCCACTGAAGGTATGCCACTGTGTTGTGTCATTGAGTCAGAGTTAGACGAAGGGCATTATGATCATTTGACTAAGGTTAGATATTTAAGAAAGGGTATCTGGATAGCTGACCAGGGTCAAGAGATACTCTGGTAAGATATAGAAATATAACAGTGCTCCTATAAGTACTAAAAAGGAGCTAAGGGCATTATGGTAATTTACAAAGGATGTTTCTTGGGAACCGAGCCACCAGAGTGATTAGGCTTGGTTAGAAACCCAAGATGATATTTAAAGGCCCAAAAACGTAGCCCAAGAGTAAAGTGGGCCCAAGAGGCATTACAATAATATTTTAGTGCTTTTTCAATAAAGTAAAGTGACCCGGTCCAAGATAGAACTGGGTAAAGTGATCTGGAATCATGAGAGGACATAAATGGGGCCCACAATGTGCCACATGGCATGACTACAGTAAAAGAGGAAAAGCAAAGGACACATGGCATGATTAGAGAAAAAGGAGAAAAAGCCAGAGGACACGTGGCACGATCTCGACCGTCTATTCAGGGAAAAGACTCTGGAACTCTCTGGAAAGGCTGAGTCAGCTGGTGAGGTGTCCCAAGAGCCCCACATTTTGCCACACATACCCTTGAGGTGTCCTAGATGATGTCATGAGTGGTGAGTCATCAAGGAGGGTGATGTCATCATGATGATGCAGGCAAAGCTTCTTGAGGAAGCAAGCAATCTGGGCCATTCATCATGAATCAATCTGGACCATTCATTCCACCTCCTCTCACCTATAAACAGGCCACTCCCCTCCCATTTCAAGGCACACCACGGATCTAGCAAGAAAAGGAAGAGAAAGAAGAGAGAAAGAGAGAAAGAGAGGAAGAAAGAAAGAAAGGAAAGAAAGGAAGGAGTTCTAGTGGAGTTAGGAGCAGTCTAAGGGGCTGAGGGACTGGGCAAAGCTTAGGAATGAGGTAAGAAAGTTATCTAGTCCCTGTTCTAATAAAGTAGAGGATTGCTCTTAGTAGTTAGAATAGAGAAATATCTCTATTAATAAAGTTAGCTATAGATAGAAAGAAAGCCAGGGGAATGTCAGAGTAAGAATATTACCCCTAGCTATGCATGAATTAAATAGAGCTATACTAATAGAGTAATAATGAAGATATTATTATGCTATGTATAGGATCTGACCTATGGAAAGAATGAACCTTAGAGCAAAGGCTAAGAGCTAGAAGAAAAGCTACATGTCAGGTAGTAAACTAATCCTAAACTTGGATGCATTGAATGTTATGCTTGATGTGCTATGGCTTTGTTGAATTGTGTTGAATATGTTCTTATGTATGAAGCTCTGTTCCTATGATTACTTTGGCCAATTGTATTTCATATGTAATGTGGAAGCATGCACATTATGCAATGTTAACACTTTCACAAGCAAGCACAGGTATTCACATTAATGCATGCATTGTTTAGTGCTGTTTGCTACTGAGATTTCCCCAGAAATCTCACCCCTTCCACATCAATCCAATTACAGCAGGTATTCTCAAGATGGAGGAAATAAAGATGTATGAAGAGATGTTAATTGCTTAGCATGATTGATATGTGATTCGTGTATGTATAATTACTGGAAATTGTCACTGTGAACAGTAACTCGTGATGGAGGCAGTGATATTTGAGCTGTAATTATAAATAGTAAATGATTGAATAAATATATGATATTTTCCCAGTAAATAGTAGACATGCCAAGCTTCGATTTGATATATAGAACATTTCATTTGGATGTCTACACATAAAGATATGATTTATCAAAGTTGGGACCAGAATGCTGGAATCAGGGACAGGACGCTAGATGAACAGTGATTTTGGAACATTGACCAATGTTGACCTGGTCAAGGCGTGGTCAACGAGTCATTTTTCCCTCAAATATAATTATGTTAGCTTCGTGTAGCAATTTGAGCCACTCTATTTAGATTTGTATAGAATTAGTTATGATTTTTTGAAGTCAGGTCACTCCGCTGAAATTTACACAGTGAACAGTACTCGCTGGGAGTAAAATTCCAGATTGTATGATTTGACTTCAATTGCCCTAGAAGTGGTTCCAAATGCTACTGAATGGTCCCTAAGACATAAGGAAAGGAGGATGTTATAGGACCCACACACCCTCACACATGGCGTCCAAGACAAGGGGAGGAGAAGATTTTTGTCATGTGGTCTTATCTCAAGTTGGCTTGGTGGGTAAGTTTGATGTAAGAGCAACTATAAGCCATTAGATCAAATAGTACACAAACTAATCTTAGCCATTTATTTTCCATGACATTTTTCTACAAATACCCCCACATTTTAGCTTCAAAACTATGGCATGAGAACCCTTGGGGAACCTCTTGCATAATGAAAAATCAAGCCAAGACAAAGAAGATTCAAGGTACAAAAGTTAAAGCAAGCTAGAGATTAAAGGTAAGCAATCTATCCTAGCTTATTTTTCTTTGATTTAGGAGCTTGAACTTAGGGTTTTCATGGACGAAAGTTGAGTTTTCTCTAAGGTGTTTGTGCTGTCCAAAAACCTTAGATGAAAGGAGAAAGAAGAAATTAAAATTAGAGTTATATGATTGAAGCTTAAACAAGCTAGTTAATTGATTAGTTGTTGAATCAAGTTGATATCCTTGACTTTGCCATGGTTGAACCATTTTGGTTTGCACTATTCATGATAGAAGGAAATGGAATTTCAATGATTTAATGCTTCCATTGAATTTATATGATGATTTTGTGTAGGATTGGATATGTTTTGGACCTTGGAAGCATTGGAATTTCAAATTATAGTTTTAAAGTTCTTCTCTATTACTATTCACTCATATGCACAGTGATTGGAATTTTATGATTTTGATGTTTCCAATGGTTTTAAAATAAAAATTCGTGTGGGATAAAGTAGAGAAAAAGTATGGGAAGCATTGGAATCAAAATGAAAATTTTTGAAAGAATTATGCATGTTTTTCAAATCTATCTATAACAATACATAGGAGCTAGAATTTCATATTTCTAAGCTCATGAATGGATTTAAAAGATGAAATTGTGTAGGGTAAAGTCAAGATATCAATTGATTCAAAGGCCAAGTACATTAGTTATGATTAAGGAAAGTTAATGTAGTTAAATGAGCTCAATGATCAAGAGAAAGTTAGATTGTAATGGACGAATGATTATGTGATGTTAGGATTTGATTGAGGACTCTAAAGAGGCAGCCACACATCCAAGAGAAGTAAGAAGAAAGAGGCAAAGTTAAAGTGAAAGAAATCAAGCAAGTGAGGTAGTAAAGTTATCCTAAACTTGTTTGTATTGAATGTTATACTTGGTTGTGCTATGGTTTGGTTGAATTGTGTTGCATATGTTTATGATTGGTGCTTGTTTCTATGATTAATTTGGCTAATTATATTTCATATGTAACATGGAAGTATGCACATTACACAATGTTAACACTTTCATAAGCAAGCACAAGTATCTACATTAATACATGCATTGTTTAGTACAGTTTGCTACTGAGATTTCCCTAGAAATCTCACCCCCTCTATGTAATATCAACCCCTGCAAGTTTATTAATGATGAAAGAGGATGAGGAAACATGAAGAGAAGCTAGGGATTGGATAGTATATATGTTATGTGAAGAATTGTTATATATAATGTTACTATTTGACCAATACAAGTAGTGATGGTCATGATGTAATGAAAAATAGTAAATGATGAGATAAATGTATGAAATTTAACATGTCAAGATTTGTTTTGACACCAAGAACACCTTATTTCAATGTTCGTATAAAGAGAACGGATTTTCCAAACTAAGGGACCAGAATTTGTTTTTAGAATTTATGAACAAATGAATAGTAAACTTTGATGAATAAACTGTATTAATTGACTAAGTATTTGGTCTGGAAATTATTTTTCCCTTAAATTTCAAGATGTTATCTTCATATAGCTTTTTGAACCACTTCATTCTTATTTTTCTAGAATTAATTTTGATTTTCAGAATTTTGTCCCCTAATCTTGAATAACATATGAACAGTAACTCGAGAAGAGTAAAATTTCAGATTTAGCTAATGGACTTCCAAGGTCTTGTAAGTGGTTCTAAATCCTACTGTATAGTCCCTAAAATGTATGAAAGTAAGGATGTTTCATTTTAGTATCAGAGTAGATGTTTCTGGCATAATATAAGATAGTTACCAGACCCTAACTCTAAATAGTAAGTACTTTGTTGTGTTAGGTTATTGAATGGGATAGTTAGCATTGCTTATTTAAGAAAATATTGTAAGAGTAGATATGGTATTTCATAAAGTTAAGTCAAAGCCTTCAGTTAATAAGGGAGACACCCAGCCAGTAGTGATATATGAAGATAATGTACATCTAGACTATGATCCTCCTTCAAACAGTGAAGAGAGTTCATGTGGCAGTATAGAGGATCAGTTAGGATATAATATCCCATAGATGTTTTTATAGACTCAAACCTATAGTCTGGAGGTTATGTATAGATTCAGCCTAATATTGTGCATGCACTATATGATGTTGTACCAGATGATGATGAGTCAAGTAATTCTATACAGTATGAGTTTGTTGGAGTACCCTCTAACCCTGATGTAAGCTCTATTCCTCTAATGAGAGGACATATTAAGGTTGAGGAAGCTGAGTACTAGTACTGGATTACAGTTAGACCAGATATTATTCCTCCTCCACAGAGTTTGAGGATATATTTGATGAGTAATATACAACAATCCCTTAATCCAGAGATCCAGTCAGAGTTTATGACAATTCCTTTCCATTCTCAAAGTCCAAGAATATGTGACTTTATAGATAAAGATCAATGTTATGTTCCTGATCCTATTCAACCCCAACTTTCTTTGCTAAAGACATATAATGTTGACTATATCAGTCTCAAGAAAGCTGTGGAGAGTGAATTACTCATTCTAGGTCAAGGAATAGACAGAAGTAGAGATCAAGAGCAGTCAATTTTTCTACAGTTCCTCAATGCTGTAGTAGGGATGATAAACAGACATGCAATAGAGGGCATTAACCTAAATTAGGTTTATACTCTAGAAGATTGACATGAGATGGTAGTAAGTGAGATTCTGCCATACACCCCTACATAGCATATAGAGTTAAGTCAGTTTTTGGCAAATGATCCGCCAGCTGATATACAGGGGTGACAGTTCTGTGTGCAGAAATATTTACAATTCACTATTCCCTAGAAAAGAATGTAAAAAGAGATGAGAGGTAATGTAAATTTGTAAATACTGTAAAGTAATTACATAGATGTATGATAGTTATGGTGTACCCCAAATATGTAGTGGACATGTATGTACAAATGTTATGGTGATATGAAATATGAGTTTTGATGTGATATAATGAAATGATAGTTGGTTGAACATTTATGTGAATATGCTCCCTATTTAATGTGATTATAGTAGACATATATGAATGAGTTTCAATTGACTCAAGCTTATCAAAGCCAAGAATAAGAGTTGGCCATTGTTAGAGTAAAGACTGGAAGTTCCAATGCTGTCGTGCTATGACAGAAAAAGACCTATGGTCGCAACTGAAGAACACATAGCTGTCAAGTCATGATGAGTAAGTTGAGGTGGTCGTGACTAAAGTTCACAGAGAATATGAGTCGTGACTAGCCAGTACTCACATTGCGACTAGAATGCACAGAGATCTGATGACAATGCAAACCTCACTAAAGTTTATTAGTTAGAGGCTTAGCATAGCATGCAAGTGATCCAAATAGTATAAGAAACTAAGATATAGAAGATCAATTTAAGAAAATGTTTAAAAGTAGATCCGCTGAATGATACCAAGAGTTGATATATGTTACGAAAGATTTATTCAGCTAGTCTTTACTAAACAGAATAATAAGAAGTTAGAATAAGACTTGCCTAAGAATTAGCCTAATACATGGCTTGAGGTTATAGATGTAAGGAATTGGAAGACACGCAGCGGAAATTAATTTAAAATTTTTTCCATTCCTTGCCAGGATCTACCGTATGTGTTTAAGTCAAGTGGGAAGAAGCATTACCCTTTTATGCCTCAGCGACTTCCACAGCTTTTGGTCACCACGTTCACAGCTTCTCTCCGCGGCTCGTGCTCCCTTTTCGATCGCAAGAAGTCGACGACTCAGGTTGGCCTCCTCTACTGGTATCCACACGAACAGCGTTCCAACCACCAACGACGTGCTAGCGTCTCTTATCCCTCCAGGGCTTTCTCAAGAGTTCGTCCTCTCTGCCTCTATTTCGGCAGTTTCTTATCTGCAAACCTTTTGCAGAGTCCCCTTCGGCCTTTCTGTGTTCTATATGTTTCTCTGTACAAAACACAGCTCCTAAAATCAGATATATAGGATGCTATGCATTTTTCTCTGTCAACCGAATTGGATTTTGGAGTTAATCTTATATTAATTCCAAAATTAATACAATATCATATATTGTATAATTTTATAAGAAACTAATTAAATAAATAATATCAAATCCGTCCCACAGATTTAATTACCCATTTATTTAATTTTAAATAAAGATGAGACTGAACTATATTTGATTTATTCTCATAAATCAAATTTGAGATATCCTATCAATTTGAATTTCGAATTTCAAACGTGATAGAGATTTAATTTATCCTTATAAATTAAATCTTATAAATATCTCTTATATGAGATATCCTATCAATTTGAATTTTGAATTTCAAACGTGATAGAGATTTAATTTATCCTTATAAATTAAATCTTATAAATATCTCTTATATGAGATATCCTATCAATTTGAATTTTGAATTTCAAACGTGATAGAGATTTAATTTATCCTTATAAATTAAATCTCATATATACATATAATGTATATATACGAATTTATATATATATATATACGAATATAAATATAAATAAATACATATACATCTATCCTGGATCATTCATTGAATCTGGACATGTCTTAGATTCAATGAATCTGGACATCATAGCTCGTGTTGGGCTATTTTGTGTGCGACCCTGTAGGCCCATATGAAGTTGGCAGTGGGCCATTTGCTATACTAGCCCACAAGTCGCAAGCGGTCTCTAGCAAGACATAACGACTACCCAAATCATATGAGGATCGATAAACGATGTAACCTTTTATACAACCATATCATGTCCCTTCTGTCACGCGATATTTTGGTCATGGATGAGGCATGGATAATGTCATCCTCCTATTCCTGACCGTTACTTTCTCGATCCCTGAGTAGTCTGACTATAGAAATGGAACTACCTTTCCATTACAGTATGGCCATACATTTCTCAGACTCACTCATCGAGGGTCCCAGTAATATCTCTCTACGGATGTGAGGGACAAATTCCATCTTGACCATTCACATTCCTCCGCATGAAAAACCACTAAGGCCGAACATAGTCTTTATGATCACTCGGTCAAAAGTGACTTTTGACTAGGTCAAAGCTGAGCGTTTTGTCATGTAGGAATCCATGATGATCTCAGGTCAAAGGGCGTATTGACATGGTTTGTATATGAGAGAAGCTTATGACGTTACCCATGCAGTTCTCTCATAGCGGGTCAGTCCAGCACCTTGTAGTCTTGCATGTGCTTATGACTTTGATTTATATCTCTATACATCTTCAAAGTCATACTGGTCTTATTTCATCTGTGCTCCCGCAGAGATGATCGACGAGGGACATTTAGGATAATATCATGAATTATCCAAGGATGGTCATCATAGTAAACATGCAAATAATATGATAACTCAATTAATAAATTCATAAATCAATAATGTTCATAAGATAATGATTGGCCCCTAGGGCACGATTTCCAACAACCTCCCACTTGCACTAGGTACAATCATTAATTTGACTAATTCCCATTGACCTGACATGACGCTCATGCTTTGCCTGCACAAGCGGCTTTGTTAGAGGATCAGCAACATTATCTTCTCCTACTACTTTGCATATTTTTATATCACCTCTATCATTGATTTCTCTGATGAGATGAAATTGCCTGAGTATATGCTTGGTCCTTTGATGTGACCTAGGCTCTTTGGCCTGTGCAATAGCATCGCTATTGTCACAGAGCAAAGTTATTGGATCTGAGATGGTAGGTATCATCCCTAGTTCTGTGATGAACTTCCTGATCCAAACGGCTTCCTTAGCTGCATCAGATGCTGCTATATACTAAGCTTCTGTCGTAGAATCAGCTACAGTGCCCTGCTTAGAGCTCTTCCAGCTTACTGCTCCATTATTGAGGAGGAATATATATCCAGACTGCGATTTTTGGTCATCCTGGTCAGTTTGGAAACTGGCATCTGTGTAACCAGTTACACAGAGTTCATTATCCAATCCACCATAGACCAAGAATAAGTCCTTAGTCCTTCTTAAGTACTTAAGGATATTCTTGACAGTAGTCCAATGGCCCTCACCAGGGTCCTGTTGATATCTGCTAGTCATACTTAAGGCAAACGAGACATCTGGACGAGTACATAACATGGCGTACATGATAGATCCTATGGCCGAGGCATATGGAACTTTACTCATGCGACCTCGCTGATCAGATATACTAGGACATAGATCTTTGCTGAGGTGAATACCATGAGACATGGGTATGAAACCCCTCTTTGATTCGTGCATACTGAACCTATGCAATATTTTATCTATGTATGTACTCTGACTGAGTCCTAGAAGTCTTTTAGATCTATCTCTATAGATCCTGATTCCTAGGATATAGGTGGCTTCACCCAAGTCTTTCATCGAGAAAGACTTTCCTAACCAAGACTTGACAATCTGCAAGGTAGGAATGTCATTCCCAATAAGTAGGATGTCATCGACATAGAGTACCAAAAACGCAACTGTGCTCCCACTAACCTTCTTGTACACACAAGGTTCATCAATGTTTTGAAGAAATCCAAACTCTTTGACTACTTCATCAAAACGTTGATTCCAACTCCGAGAGGCTTGCTTCAGCTCATAAATGGACCTTTGAAGCTTGCACACTTTGCCAGAGTCCTCAGAATGCACAAACCCTTCAGGTTGTGTCATGTACACATCCTCAAGGAGCTTTCCATTAAGGAAGGCTGTCTTGACGTCCATCTGCCATATTTCATAGTCATAATATGCTGCTATGGCAAAGAGGATTCTGATTGATTTGGCCATGGCAAGTGGGGAAAAGGTCTCATCATAGTCCACACCATGAGTTTGAGTAAATCCTTTTGCAACCAGTCGTGCCTTGAAGACATTTACATTGCCATCCATGTCAGTTTTCTCCTTAAAAATCCACTTGCACCCGACAGTTTTTACACCTTCAGGCGGGTCGACTAAGGTCCAAACCTTATTGTCGTACATGGATTGTATTTCAGACTTCATGGCATTAAGCCACTTCTCAAAGTTTGGTCCCACTATAGCTTCTCGATAGGTAGTCGGCTTATTATGCTCAATGAGCAACACTTCATGACTATCAGAAATCAGAAATCCATATCTCTGAGGCTGAAGTTGTGTCCTATTAGATTTACGTGGACCTTGTGTGACTTGAGGAGTCTCAACAACTTGTTGTGAGTCTTCTCTATCTTCCATCTGCAGTTCTATGGTGTCTTGTGGCTCTCGAACTTCTTCGAGGTGTACCTTACTCCCACTGGTTCTTTTAGAGATAAATTCTCGTTCGAGAAAGATACCATTTCTGACAACAAACACTTTGTTATCAGCAGGGTTGTAGACGTAATATCCCTTGGTTTCCTTAGGATATCCCACAAAAAGGCACTTTGAGGATTTGGGCACTAATTTGTCTGAGGTTTGTTGCTTAACATAGACCTCGCATCCCCAAATCTTGAGGAAAGACAAACTAGGCGTCCTCCCAGTCCATATCTCATACGGAGTCTTTTCAATTGCCTTTGATGGAACACGATTAAGTGTGAACCCAGCTGTCTCTAGGGCATGGCCCCAAAAGGAGGGCGGAAGATCTATTTGACTCATCATGGATCGAACCATATCTAATAGTGTTCGATTCCTCCGTTCAGAAATGCCATTCCATTGTGGTGTCCCTGGAGGAGTCAATTGTGAGACTATCCCACAACTCCTAAGATGATCTATAAACTCTTGGCTCAAATATTCACCACCCCGATCAGATCGAAGGGCTTTAATTATTTTGCCAAGCTGGTTTTGTACTTCATTTTGAAATATTTTGAACTTTTCAAAAGATTCAGATTTCTGTTTCATCAGATAGATGTACCCATATCTGCTGAAATCATCTATAAATGTTATGAAGTACGAATAACCTCCTCTGGCATTTGTGTTCATCGGTCCACACACATTTGTATGTATGATGCCCAATAAATTAGTGGCCCTCTCACTGTGCCCAGTGAAAGGTGACTTTGTCATCTTTCCTAACAAGCAAGACTCGCAAGTGTCATATGATTCAAAATCAAATGAGTTTAGAAATCCATCTTGATGGAGTTTGGAAATGCGTTTCTCATTTATGTGGCCCAGACGACAGTGCCAGAGGTATGTGGGATTCAAATCGTTTAGTTTGACCCTTTTGGCAGTTATGTTATAGATATTTCCATGATTGGGTTGTTCCAAATTTAATATGTAATGATCAACATGCAAATCACCATGAGCATAGACAACATCATTACGATAAATAGAACATCTACTATTCCCAGCAATGGAAGTGAAACCTTCCTTATCCAAATAAGAAAGTGAAACAATGTTACTACTTAAAGCAGGAACATAATAGCAATTGTTCAAAACTAACAAAAGCCCAGTGGGCAGAACTAATTCATAAGTGCCTACAGCTAACGCAATAACCCTTGCTCTGTTTCCAACTCGTAGGTCAACCTCGCCCTTTTTCAGCTTCCTATTGTCCTTTAGTCCCTGCACATTTGTACAAATGTGAGAACCACACGCAGTATCTAATACTCATGAGGTGGAAGTAAAAAGATGAATGTCTATAACATAAATACCTGAAGCGATAGCCCCGCTATCCTTCTTGTTCTTTTTCAGATCTTTGAGGTAGAGTTTGCAATTCCTCTTCCAATGACCAGGTTCATTGTAGAAGAAGCAGACTCCTTCCTTCTGAGGCTTTGCCTTCTTTGGTGTAGACTTGGTTTCGGGCTTGCCTGACTCTTTGGTCTTACCTGATGAGCCATGACCCTTCCCCTTGCCTTTGCTTTTCTTTTTAGTACCCTTTCCTTTTTGAACCATCAAAACACTACTGGGTTTCTTCTTAAGACTCGGCTCAGCAGTTTTAAGCATCCCATGCAGTTCAGAAATAGATTTCTCCATGTTGTTCATGTTGTAGTTCATGACAAACTGGTCATAACTTTCTGAGAGTGAGTTCAAGATCAAATCCGTAGCTAACTCCTGGCTCATGGGAAATCCAAGCCTCTCAAGGTGATCAATGTACCCCTTCATCTTTAAGACATGAGTACTGACTGATGCACCTTCAACCATCTTGCAGGAATGTAAGGCCTTAGTGGTCTCACACCTCTCTTGCCTTGCCTGTTGCTGGAACATTTCCTTGAGATGCACAATCATCTCATAAGCTTCCATGTGTTCCAGATCTCTTTGGAGCTCCGGAACCATGGTGGCTAGCATCAAGCATCCCACATCGACAGAGTCTTCCTTATGCTTCGTGTAAGCATCTCTCTGAGCTCTAGGAGCATTGGCGGCTGGCTCCTTAGGAATGGGTTGATCTAGGACATGCGCCTTTCTTTCCTGCTTGAGAACAATTCTCAAGTTCCTAAACTAGTCAAGAAAGTTTGTCCCATTGAGTTTGTCCTTCTCAAGGACAGATCACAGCGATAATGTAGCAGTATTACTAGTCGTCATGATTCTACAATTAAAATATGCAATGTAATTAGTAATCTCCCACTAAATAAACAACCCTCAATGCAATAGTTAGTGGGCTAAGATCCATATTTGGCTCAAACTTAAGTCCGCTTTGGCAGGACGCTTAAATTAAGTTATTTAGGTAGGTAACACCTTTACCAATTATATCAAATGTAACTCTTAGATATTCATGGGATCCTATCATCATATGATCTGGCATGTTCTAATCCCATCTAATGCCTTGAGATCCAAAACCGTTTTGTTAATCTCAATTAAGTCAAACAATAATGAACATATGAGAGTAGCACCATTACTCTTTGCTTATCTCCCCAAGATGACTCAAAAGCACCCACTTTGGCGGAATCCACAATTGAGCGATCGAGGTTTTGATAAGTGTTCATAAATTGACGGCATTATGACTTAAGATTTCATTTAGAGGGCTTAATTTAACTGTTTAGTTTATGAGAATGCATGCTTCTCAGTTTGTATCTCATACAATTAATATGCATGTGCTGATATAATCATAAGATGCATAATTTAAACGTGATACAATATGGCTCACCTATCCTAAGTCCCCTCAAGCCAATGAGAGGAGTTCTCTAGTAAGAAAAGGAAAATTACATATAGAAGCCTCTTTTAACATTCGAGGGGAGTGAGATAAGAAGAGAAGGTATATTGAGAGTAAATATATAGGAAGGCACGACACGCAGGCCGTATTTAAAAAATTACAACACTTGTAATCTAGAGCCATATTGTTCACCATACCCAAGCATTCAAGAATCAACATTCAGATTTAATTGCAGGGCAATTGATGTTTCAAATCTTAAAATATTCACAAAATAGCATATTCTACGGTTATATTACGCTACGAACAGGTAGCCACAGCGGTCCCTTCTATGTTAATTGATCAAATCAAAACATATCACCACCGATTTCAGTTCCCTTTTAGATTCCTTATATGTCATACATAAGACGGATTCCTTATATGTCACACATGAAACGCATATTATATGATCGGCTACGACTAACACAGATCATATGAATCAACAATCAAGCCTAACTTAAACACAAAACAGCATGGCTCTGATACCACTATAAGGAATTGGAAGACACGCAGCGGAAATTAATTTAAAATTTTTTCCATTCCTTGCCAGGATCTACCGTATGTGTTTAAGTCAAGTGGGAAGAAGCATTACCCTTTTGTGCCTCAGCGACTTCCACAGCTTTCAGCCACGACATTCACAGCTTCTCTCCGTGGCTCGTGCTCCCTTTTCGATCGCAAGAAGTCGACTCAGGTCGGCCTCCTCTACTGGTATCCACACGAACAGCATTCCAACCACGAACGATGTGCTAGCGTCTCTTGTCCCTCCAGGGCTTTCTCAAGAGTTCGTCCTCTCTGTCTCTATTTTGACAGTTTCTTATCTGTAAACCTTTTGCAGAGTCCCCTTCAGCCTTTCCGTGTTCTATATGTTTCTCTGTACAAAACGCAGCTCCTAAAATCAGATATATAGGATGCTATGCGTTTTTCTCTGTCAACCAAATTGGATTTTGGAGTTAATCTTATATTAATTCCAAAATTAATACAATATCATATATTGTATAATTTTATAAGAAACTAATTAAATAAATAATATCAAATCCGTCCCACAGATTTAATTACCCATTTATTTAATTTTAAATAAAGATGAGACTGAACTATATTTAATTCATTCTCATAAATCAAATTGGAGATATCCTATCAATTTGAATTTCGAATTTCAAACGTGATAGAGATTTAATTTATCCTTATAAATTAAATCTTATAAATATCTCTTATATGAGATATCCTATCAATTTGAATTTCGAATTTCAAACGTGATAGAGATTTAATTTATCCTTATAAATTAAATCTTATAAATATCTCTTATATGAGATATCCTATCAATTTGAATTTTGAATTTCAAACGTGATAGAGATTTAATTTATCCTTATAAATTAAATCTCATATATACATATAATGTATATATACAAATTTATATATATATATATACGAATATAAATATAAATAAATATATATACATCTATCCTGGATCATTCATTGAATCTGGACATGTCTTAGATTCAATGAATCTGGACATCATAGCTCGTGTTGGGCTATTTTGTGTGTGACCCTGTAGGCCCATATGAAGTTGGCAGTGGGCCATTTGCTATACTAGCCCACAAGTCGCAAGCGGTCTCTAGCAAGACATAAGACTACCCAAATCATATGAGGATCGATAAACGATGTAACCTTTTATACAACCATATCATGTCCCTTCTGTCACGCGATATTTTGGTCATGGATGAGGCATGGATAATGTCATCCTCCTATTCTTGACCGTTACTTTCTCGATCCCTGAGTAGTCTGACTATAGAAATGGAACTACCTTTCCATTACAGTATGGCCATACATTTCTCAGACTCACTCATCGAGGGGCCCAGTAATATCTTTCTACGAATGTGAGGGACAAATTCCATCTTGACCATTCACATTCCTCCTCATGAACAACCACTAAGGCCGAACATAGTCTTTATGATCACTCGATCAAAAGTGACTTTTGACTAGGTCAAAGCTGAGTGTTTTGTCATGTAGGAATCCATGATGATCTCAGGTCAAAGGGCGTATTGACATGGTTTGTATATGAGAGAAGCTTATGATGTTATCTATGCAGTTCTCTCATAGCGGGTCAGTCCAGCACCTTGTACTCTTACATGTGCTTATGACTTTGATTTATATCTCTATACATCTTCAAAGTCATACTGGTCTTATTTCATCTGTGCTCCCGCATAGATGATCGACCAGGGACATTTAGGATAATATCATGAATTATCCAAGGATGGTCATCATAGTAAACATGCAAATAATATGATAACTCAATTAATAAATTCATAAATCAATAATGTTCATAATACAATGATTGGCCCCTAGGGCACGATTTCCAACAATAGATATGATGGTTAATAAATAAAAAGTTAAAGTTCCCGAAACAGAGGGATACCATCATGAAGAGACAATAACCTAGTATACCTGGGGTAGAACACCCTAGAGAACAAAAGTAATAGTTCTTAATGATGAATGAGATCCAAGTGACTTCAATTAGTCATGATCAAGAAAAGGTTAGAAAGGAACCATAGTCTAGTATAGAGCTGACTTATACTAACATACAGAAAGAGTTAAGAGATAGTAGAGAGTTATAAATGTTATTCTATATGAGATAGAGACTGATCCGCTCACCTGAGAAGTTTTTCTTAAAGAATTTATAAGAAGCATTCCTCTCAGTTAGATAGAGATGAGCGTGAGGCTAAGGGTTAAAGGAGGGAAAGAGAAACCCTTTGATAAATAATTAGTCGAGTTCATCCACATGAGCCGTGAGATGTATGCAAGATACCTAGTAAATAAATACCTAGTTGATAAATAACTAGGTAGTTGAAGTTTAATAGAGTGGTAGATGTATGCAAGATAAGAAAAAGAAGTTTATGATCTTAAAGAAAGAAAGGTAGCCATAGTTAAAAAGATAAAGTAACTCCCCTATTCCCTATGTAAGAAAGGATAATGAAGTGTTGAGTCTATAACATGGTAGCCTAAGTTAGATGAATGGTTACTTTAAGATCTGATAATGATCTAACTAGATAATATTATAGATAGTCTGACAGATAATATGATAGAGAAAAGAATACTTTAAAGTTTACCTAGTTAATTATTTAATTGCAATGTGCGTATAAGGGATGGTTGAGCAAATTATGTAATGATGATAGGACTTATATTGCCATAAGATTTGATGAGTAGTTATATCTCCTTGCAGTTGTCATATGATGACATGCATGATAGAGAATACTTAAATAGTTGCATCTCCTTGCATGTTAGAGTATGCTATGATGAATGAATACTCCCCTTTTCGCATTTTATTAAGGGTAGAGTATATATGATGAGAAAATTATGTTGCTTCTATACCATACGATATGCAATTAGATAATTCAACTTGGTAATGATAAAGCAATAGAAAAGCAATAAATGAGATTAGAGATGAAGGTTAATAGCGAATATATAAACATATGATTACAGTACTCAGGACATATCCCTTTAGTAGATATAAGATACATGAATGATGTACCATAAACATGAAATGAAATGAGACGCAGTTATGAAAGATGATATAGCTCTGAGAGGGAGCAGTGTCTAAGCAATAGAAGTTAACATTCTCGCAATAGTGCTAGGTTACTCTTGCGATAGAGTTAGATTGCTCTTGACATAAAGCTAAGAGAATGGATAGTGCACCTCATGTAGAGTAATGTCCACCAAATAAGATGAATAGATTATGATAGATATATGCATGGTAGAGCCTATGTAGCTCTTTGCAGTAATGGACATAGTAAACTTATGAAAGATGAGAATGATATAAGAAATTCTTGAGTGATAAAGGAAATGAGTAAAGTCCTAATAGATAATATTGGCTTATGTGATAATGTTTGGGGAATTATTTGTTGAGTTAACAACTAAGTGGAAGTGGCTACCTTATAACTTTGTCTGATGGTTAGGTCTTCCAGAGATGATAATACAGTAAAATGGAATCGTAATAGATTCCAGAGGATTGCAATTAGATCCTAGCATGACTCATATAGAATAAAATTTTAGGGTCACAATTAGAACATGAAGAGACTTATGGTTGATCGCAGTAGATCCTGAGGGTCCCAGTAGACCTAGCCTAGAGAAAGAAAGTATTAAGCCATAAGTACAATATTTTTTTGGAAGCATGAATACGAAGGAAAGGTTAAGGTAGAGAAGCTTCACAAGTTGGTTAACTCATAATAGATAGAGTACCCATGATGTTAATTTTAGATAGCCTTATTACTATTATGGACTGAACTCATAATCTTCTTACACGCAACAGGAACTAAGTGATCAAAGTTAAAGTTGTTAATCTTGAGTACTAAGGATTTATGAGAATATCTCATAAGATATTAGAAGGGGTCAAGAAGAATAGAGAAATCTCTAAGGTGAGATTACAGAGAATAAGAATGAGAGACAAATAGATCCTCCAGTTGAGGATAAAGATATTAGAAAGCCAAATAGACTCAAGAGAGACAATATGAGAAAGGCCTAAGATAGTAAATTACTAGGGTTAGAGCCTGTTATCACTAGTGCTTTAGATTTTTATCTGCACTTTTCAGTTAAGCATACTCAGGCAATAGTAGCCCAATGATGGGTGACCCCTTGGGAATTGATAAAAAGGGTGTAAATGCCACAGAAATTTGGCATACATACACAGAGTTATGTAAAATGATTGAAAGAGATATGAAAAGTTAGAACGGGATATGAACGGTAAGAGACTACAACCCTTATGTCAAGTCCAAATAAAATAAATATGAAAGGAAATATTTAGAAGAGTTTTCTCAAAAGCTAGGAAAGTTATAAGTGAAAGAGAATGTTTGACTTATGGTATCTCAAGATAAGTCATGAAAAGGTGAGATAGACCATGATATAGCCAGATTTGGCTAGATATGCCATAATATGGCATGAAAAGTACGTAATGAGATATGTTATGAGAAATATGTAATATGATACATAATGAGAAATATGTATCAAGAAGAACAATATGAAGTAGCTTTGTAAACAGATAGAGAGGCTCCCTTTTTGAAAGGGATAAGATCTTTAAATGTTATGTTACATGTGAAGTAGCAAGTGAGAGCTTTCACTCATTACATAAAATGCCAGGCATTATGTTATATTTATAAAATATGCTAAAGCTTCAAATGTTAGAGTGGTGCAAGCTCCATGTGATAGAGATGTGCAAGCTCTGAGTGTTAGAGTTGTGCATATTCAGGAAGGAATGCTTAAGCTCTGATGTTAGAGCTTTGAATTCATGGGCAGGTAAGTAGTCTTACAACATGTTGGCCAAGTGTTATGTATGTTAGAGTATGTGCCCTATGTGCTTCTATTTAGCAATAAAGTAAAGAAAGAAAGAATAGTGACATAAGTCCTCTCTCTGTATTATGATGAGTTATTAAAGATGATAATAAGAAAAGAAGTACAATGATACGAAAATGAGATATAAAGCTTTGCGGATGTTAAGAAAATTTTGCTAGATACTCAAAGAAATAATAAGAGATATGTGTTGAAGGTATGATGAGTAATTGATGAAAACTCCATATTACAACAGTGTTTGAGAGAGTTTTATATTGAAAGAAATGGACACTACTCAGAAGTCCAATATGGTGAGAAGTCCATATGCAAATGGATACATAGCAAATAAGCAAGCAATAGAATGAAGGAGAGTTCAACTCTGATTGAGTTGATTCAGAATAGAAGAATAATCATAGCAAAGATATGAAGATCTGTGGATATGGAAAAAATACTCCACTAAATGTCAACATAGAAGATAAGAGATAAATACCCCAATCCTTAGTCATAAAGTGAGAAAAAGTTATATATTTAAGATAGTTATTGAGGTGCTAAGTAAATTTCGAGGACAAAATTTATTTTAAGGGGTAGAAATGTCACATCCTACTTTTTCCCTATCTATATAATATTGATAGTAGAAAGAGGTTTGGAAAGGATGGTGATGATGAATAGAAAGGAAAACCAATGATTAGACAAAGGTATAAAGATGAGGGACTAAAATGAAAAGTTTAACAGTTTTATGGTGTAAAGTACAATTTTCAAAAGTTCAAGGATAAAATGGTAATTATTGAAAGTTAAGCTAGAAAATCCCCAAAAATGCCCATAATCATATTAGTCCCAAATTTTCCTAGTAAATAGAGAAAATTATTCTTTGTATTTACTAGTAAAATTTGGGACTAAAATTCTTCCAGGCAGTTTTGAGCCTTTTCCACCTGAACTTTCTATAATTACCATTTTGCCCCTGAACTTTTGAAAATTACACTTAGTCCCTTAAATTTTCATAATTACGCTTAATGTCCAATAACTTATGTCTACTTCCGTTTTACACCATGGAACTTTTATACTTTTTCAGTTTACTCCCTCTCTTTTTTCAAAACTCATCTAACCTTTATTGTTTCTTCTAATGATCGTCACAATCCCTTCCAAAACTCTTTCCTCTATCTGTCCCTTACATGTTCCATTGTCGATTCCATACATATAGGAAAAAAAATCAAGATGTGACACCTTTCCTTGAAGTGAGGTTATCTTCTTGAATACACAAATCAAATCCTAAACATTACATATTCATTATGCATAACAATATCCTTTCAATTAATATTTAAAAACATTGAACTTAGTTGACTAACCCCTAGTTTTCTTTATTGTTCACTAACCCCTAGCTTTCTTTATTTGTGGCTAATTATCTTATCCTTTTAATTAACTTGTGTCTTAAATTTGCCTAACACAATTTTACCTTTTAAATCCATTTATGAGCTTAGAATTACAAAATTCTAACTCTTACATACCCTGTTGGATAGAACCAAAAGAGTGCATATTGTCTCCTTTTAGTTATACAGTTGACCAAAAGCTCTCATGTCATATCCTAATTTCCCTATAATACTTATAGTGGAAAGAGGTTTGCAAAGGATTATGACCATAATCATATGAAATAATAAAGGTTAGATGAGTCTTGAAGGAAGAAAATGGACTAAAATGAAAAGTTTAAAAGTTCAAGGACTTGAACAAAAATTAGAAAAGGTTGAAGGCCAAAAGTGAAAGTAAAAACAAAAGTTGGACCAAAAGGTGTAATTATCAAAAGTATAGGGACCTAAATGCAATTAACCAAAAGTTTAGGGACATAAATGTAACTATGAGAAAGTTGAACCGAAAAAGGCCCAAAAATGCCCATAATCTAATTAGTCCCAAATTTTACCAGTAGATAGACAAAATTATTCTGATCAGTTTAACGCAACACAGAATTTTGATTTAAGGTCCCGATTAATTGATATGAATTCCTGAAGTCAAGAAGAATTATTATAGTATTTTTTAGACCTCATAATCAGATAAAACTTTATAGTAAATTCTTGTATTTAATCTACGAATTTATAAAATTGACAGAATCAGAAAAGGAATCCTGTAGAATTCTTATGGGATTTTACAGTAAAATAAAATACCCGATAAATACGGGCAGGAGATATTCCTTGGGATTTGTGCCATAAAGGTAATGGACCAATACTAAGACTCAAATGACATTCCAAGAGGCCCAATAACGTGGTAAGACAGTTAAGTGGGCAAGAGTCTATAGTAACCCAGGAAAAGTGTGAAATTATGAAAATGTCCCTATGTAGCCAGATTGTACCAGTCATAGATGGAGGATATTTTGGTCATTTTGGATAGGTAAAAAAGTGCAAGATAGTATAAAGATGATTAGTTAGAGCCAATATACACCCAAATGTAGTATAAGGGAGTGTAAACTGATAATTATGCCCTTAGGGTTAATGTAGTGCAAGACAGTGAACCAAGGGCATTTCTGTCATTTGCCAAGGGATATGTAATTAAGTACTGACCCAGTATAAGAATGTCAATGGTAGGAAGAATTTGGATAATGGATTTAAGGTTATAAAGCAAATTATGAAATCTCAGAAAAATTAGATTTATAAAACAGTCTGGTTTATGGGGAATCGGACTGAGTCGATACCGGATTGGACTAGAATATTTCCAGAAGCTTCCCCAATTAGAATTTTGCCACCTAGCCCTATGAAGTATCCCTTGATGATGTCATGGATGATGTCATAAATCTCTTTTTGAAAAAGGAAAATCCAAGATTAAATGTGAGCCATTAACTCAAATAGTGCAGAAACTAATCTTGGCCATTGATTTTCCAAGAGATTTTTCTATAAATACCCCCTCAAATATGATTCAAAACTATGGATCATGAACCCTTGGGGAAACTCTTGCAAAATGAAACCTCAAGCCAAGACAAAGAAGATTCAAGGTACCAAAGTTCAAGCAAGCTAGAGATTAAAGGTACGCAATTTATCCTAACTTATTTTCCTTTGATTTGGGAGCTTGAACTTAGGATTTTTATGGGGGAAGTTGAGTTTCTCTACAGTGTTGTGCTATCCAAAAATCTTAGATGAAAGGAAAGAGATGAAATTAAAGTTAGAGATAGCTGATTGAAGCTTAAACAAACTAGATAAGTGATTGGTTGTTGAATCAAGTTGATATTCTTGACTTTGCCGTGGTTGAACAAGTTTGGTTTGCACTGATCATGAGGGAAAAAATGGAATTTTAATGATCTAATGCTTCCATTGAATTTATATAATGATCTTGTGTAGGATTGGGTAGGTTTTGAACCTTGGAAGTATTGAGATTCTAAGATTATAGTTTTTGAAATCCTTCTATGTTACTGTTCACTTACATGAACAATGATTATAATTTGATGATTTTGATACTTCCAATGGTTTTAAAATGAAAAGTTGTACGGGATAAAGTGGAAAAGTAACTATGGGAAGCATTAGAATCAAAATGAGAATTTTTGAAAGAAAATGGGGTGTTATGTAATTCTATACAGAACAATGCATAGGAGCTGGAATTTTATGATTCTAAGCTCATAAATAGATTCAAAAGATGAAATTGTGTAGGGTAAAATCAAGACATTAATTGGTTCAAAGGCCAAGTTGATTAGTGAAGACTAGTGAAAGTTATGTTAGTAAAGAGTTAAGAATTTATGAAAGATAGTCTTGAACATTAATGGAGTTCTTGGTCCTAATGAATTATGTGATGAATATGAATGTGTTTGGGAAGTGATTGACTGAAAGACTTCATGGTTGGAAAGTTAGGGAGCAAATGCAAAAGATCAAGAGAAAAGCTTAAGTGCAAAGTAGTGGACTTACCTCTGTATGTGCTTGATGTGGTATGCTTATGTGTTGACATGTATATGATATTTAAATGATGTTGTGACATGATAAATGATGTTGAATGTATTGTGAATAATATGTTTTCCATGAGCATGCACTGTTATGCTAAAGTATATAGCATAATGGCATGCCACTAATCAAAGAAAGTTTAATGAAATTACATATCATGCATTAGCATCCATATTGCATATTTAAGTGGTAATGTTTGCTACTGATATTCCCTAGAATCTCACCCTCCTATAACCAACCAATTTAGGTCAAGCAGGAAGGAAAATGTATGCATGGAGAAGAGTTAAAGAATTGAAGAATATAAGTGAAGTAATTGGGATCCTAAGATAGGCTATGAATTATCCATGTATGTAAATTCCATGTAAGGTATCTATTTAATTGATAAAATTATATGAAATAATTATGGCATAGCCCCATGATGTATATGAATGCATGAAAGGCAAAAGAGATGGTTTATGCATGATGGAACTATAACATCCTAAATTTTCCCTATCTGTATAAGACTGATAGAGGAAAGAGGTTATGAAGAGATTGGGATGGTAATAAGAAGAAAAGATAATGAGTAAGATAAGTGTTAAGCCAAAGAAAGTGAGAAGGTATAAACTTGTAAAACAAAGGGGCTAAATTGCAATTTAGAAAAAGTCTAGAGACTAAATTGCAATTAGTGAAAGTTTCAAATGGTCATTTTGGAAAAGAAAGGGATTAAATTGAAAACTTTAGAAGTTCCGTGGTGCAAAATGGAAGTAGACATAAGCTTTGGGCCATTAAGTGTAATTATAAAAAGCTGAGGGCCTAAAGTGCAATTTCCAAAAGTTTATGGGCAAAATGGTAATTATGAAATTTGAGCCAGAAGAGGCCAAAAAAAGCCCATAAGCATTTTAGTCCTAAATGTTACCATATAATAGAGAAAGTTATTCTGATTAGTTTAACGCAACACAGAATTTTGATTTGAGGTCCCGAAAATTTTATATAAATTTCTGAAGTCAAGAGATTATTGCAATGTCTTTCAGACCTCATAATCATATGAAATTTGGTAGTAAATTCTTATAATTAATATAAGAATTTATAAAACTAACAGAAGTCAAAAAAGGAGTCCAGTAGAATTAATTATGAAATTTCGGTGAAATCAGACACCGATAAAATGTTAAAGGAAATGTAAGAAATTTTTATCAAAACTTCTGGGTCTTAGAAAATTATAAGACTTTGTAGGAAATTTATTTTATATTATAATGAATTTTTAAAAATGTTAGAACCATTAAAAGATGTGTCTAGCATTTATCCTAAATATCAGGATATTTTAAAGATATCGGTATAGGATGTGCCTTGGGAATTGAGCCAATTGGCAATTGTACTCAATTTAAGGCCCGAGTCATGTTTTATAGCAGCCCAAGATGATAAAAAATGGTCTTGTGGCCAAATGAATTTTGAAGATATTTTTATAAAACAAAAAAGAAGAGAAAGGAGGAAGTTTCAAGACATGTGAGGTGTATGGTGAGGTATCTTATGTTGGAAAATGTGCCCTAAGGGCCAATCATTATCTTATGAACATTATTGATTTATGAATTTATTAATTGTGTTATCATATTATTTGCATGTTTACTGTGATGACCATCCTTGGATAATTCATGATCTTATCCCAAATGTCCTTGGTCGATCATCTGTGCGGGAGCAGAGATGAAATAAGACCAGTATGACTTTGAAGATGTATAGAGATATAAATCAAAGTCATAGGCAGATGTAAGAGTACAAGGTGTTGGACCGACACGCTATGAGAGAGTTGCATGGGTTACGTCATAAGCTTCTCTCATATACAAACCATGTCACTATGCCCTTTGACCTGAGATTATCATGGATTCCTCCATGATAAACGCTTAGCTTTGACCTAGTCAAAAGTCACTTTTGACCGAGTGATCATAAGACTATGTTCGGGCTTAGTGGTTTTTCATGTGGAGGAATGTGAATGGTCAAGATGAAATTTGTCCCTCACATTCATAGAGAGATATTACTGGGCCCCTGGATGAGTGAGTCTGAGAAATGTATGGCCATACTGTAATGGAAAGGTAGTTCCATTTCTACAGTAAGACTACTTAGGAATCGAGAAATTAATGGTCAGGAATAGGAGGATGACATTCACCATGCCTCATCTATCACCAAAATATCATGTGACAGAAGGGACATGATATGGTTGTATAAAAGGTTACATCGTTTATCGATCCTCATATGATTTGGGTAGTCATTATGTCTTGCTAGAGACCGCTTGCGACTTGTGGGCCAGTATAGCAAATGGCCCACTGCTAACTTCATATGGGCCTACAGGGTCGCACACAAAATAGCCCAACACGAGCTATGATGTCCAGATTCATTGAATCTAAGACGTGTCCAGATTCAATGAATGATCCAGGGTTGATGTATATATTTATTTATATTTATATTTGTATATATATATAAATTCGTATATATACATTATATATAAGGGATATATAGGATTTAATTTATAAGGATAAATTAAATCTTTATCACGTTTGAATTTTAAATTCAAATTGATATGATATGTCAAATTTGATTTATGAGAATAAATCAAATATAGTCCAGTCTTATCTTTATTTTAAATTAAATAAATAGGTGAATTAAATCTGTGGGATGGATTTAATAAAAAATTATTATTTATTTAATTACTTTCTTATCAAATTATATAGTATGTGATATTGTATTAATTTCGGATTTAATATAGATTAATTCCAAAAATCCAATTCGGTTGAGGAAAACGCAGAGCATCCTACATATCTGATTTTAGGAGCTACGTTTTGAGAACAACACATAACAGAAAAGGCTGAACGGAATCTGTAAAAGGTTTGCAGATAAGAAACTGCTGAAGTAGAGACGGAGATGACGAATTCTTGAGAAAGCCTTGGAGGGACAGGAGACGCTAGCACGTCGTTCGTGGTTGGAACGCTGTTCATGTGGATACTAGTAGAGGAAGCTGACCTGAGGCGTCGACTTCTTGCGATCAGAAAGAGAGCCCGAGCCGCAGAGAGAAGCTGTGGATGTCTTCTTACGATCCAAAAGAGATCACCAGCCGCGGAGAGAAGCTGTGGAAGTCGCTGACAAACATTGAGGGTAATGCTTCTTCCCACTTGACTTGAACACATACGGTAGATCCTGGCAAGGAATGGAAAATTTTTTAAATTAATTTTCGCTGCGTGTCTTCTAATTCCTTACAGTGGTATCAGAGCCATGTCGTTTTGTGTTTAAGTTAGGCTTGATTGTTGATTCATATGATATGTGTTAGGCGTAGCCGATCATATAATATGTGTTTTATGTATGACATATAAGGAATCCGTGTTATGTATGACTTAAAAGGAGTCTAAAAGGGAATTGAAATTGGTGGTGATGCGTTTTGATTTGATTAACATAGATGGGGTCTAAGAAAAATATGTTATTTGGTGAATGTTTTAGATATGAAACATTAATTGCCCTTGAATTAAATCTGAATATTGATTCTTGAATGTTTGGGTATGGTGAACAATATGGCTCTAGATTGCAAGTGTTGTAATTTTTAAATACGACCTGCGTGTCGTGCCTTCCCCTAGGGGCCAATCATTGTCTTAAGAACATTATTGATTTATGAATTTATTAATTGTGTTATCATATTATTTGCATGTTTACTGTGATGACCATCCTTGGATAATTCATGATCTTATCCTAAATGTCCCTGGTCGGTTATCTGTGTGGGAGCAGAGATGAAATAAGACCAGTATGACTTTGAAGATGTATAGAGATATAAATCAAAGTCATAGGCAGATGTAAGAGTACAAGGTGTTGGACCGACCCGCTATGAGAGAGTTGTATGGGTTACGTCATAAGCTTCTCTCATATATAAACCATGTCACTATGCCCTTTAACCTGAGATCATCATGGATTCCTACATGACAAATGCTTAGCTTTGACCTAGTCAAAAGTCACTTTTGACCGAGTGATCATAAAGACTATGTTCGGGCTTAGTGGTTTTTCATGAGGAGGAATATGAATGGTCAAGATGGAATTTGTCCCTAACATTCGTAGAGAGATATTACTCGGCCCCTCGATGAGTGAGTCTGAGAAATGTATGGCCATACTGTAATGGAAAGGCAGTTCCATTTCTATAGTAAGACTACTCAGGCATCGAGAAAGTAACGGTCAAGAATAGGAGGATGACATTCACCATGCCTCATCCATGACCAAAATATCACGTGACAGAAGGGACATGATATGGTTGTTTAAAAGGTTACATCGTTTATCGATCCTCATATGATTTGGGTAGTCGTTATGTCTTGCTAGAGACCGCTTGCGACTTGTGGGCCAGTATAGCAAATAGCCCACTGCCAACTTCATATGGGCTTACAGAGTCGCATACAAAATAGCCCAACAAGAGCTATGATGTCCAGATTCATTGAATCTAAGACGTGTCTAGATTCAATGAATGATCGAGGGTTAATGTATATATTTATTTATATTTATATTTTTATATATATATATAAATTCGCATATATACATTATATATAAGGGATATATAGGATTTAATTTATAAGGATAAATTAAATCTCTATCACGTTTGAATTTTAAATTCAAATTGATATGATATCTCAAATTTGATTTATGAGAATAAATCAAATATAGTCCAGTCTTATCTTTATTTTAAATTAAAAAAATAGGTAAATTAAATCTGTGGGACGGATTTAATAAAAATATTATTATTTATTTAATTAGTTTCTTATTACAATATGTGATATTGTATTAATTTTGGATTTAATATAGATTAATTACGAAAATCCAATTCGGTTGAGGAAAACGCAGTGCATTCTATATATCTGATTTTGGGAGCTACGTTTTGAGAACAATACATAACACAAAAGGCCGAATGGAATCTGCAAAAGGTTTACAGATAAGAAACTGCTGAAGTAGAGACAGAGAGGACGAATTCTTGAGAAAGCCTTGGAGGGACAGGAGACGCTAGCACGTCGTTCATGGTTGGAATGTTGTTCGTGTGGATACCAGTAGAGGAAGCTGACCTGAGGCATCGACTTCTTACGATCAGAAAGAGAGCCTGAGCCATGGAGAGAAGCTGTGGACATCTTCTTGCAATTCGAAAGAGATCACCAGGCGCAGAGAGAAGCTGTGGAAGTCGCTGACAAATACTGAGGGTAATGCTTCTTCCCACTTGACTTAAACACATACGGTAGATCCTGGCAAGGAATGAAAAATTTTTAAATTAATTTCCGCTGCGTATCTTCTAATTTGTTACATCTTATGTGGGACCCACCTTATGCCACATGTCAAGCATAACAAGAGGAATGAATTATCACATGTGCCATATTACATTAAAATAATATAATAAATAGTTTAATGATGATTAAGATTAATTAATCTAAAATCCAACTAATGAGAATTAAGTTTAAGCCATTGTAATAATTAGGAAATGGAAGGGTAGATTAGTCCTAAGGTGTCAAAGATTACTCTATAAATACCCTCCCTTCCCTTTGTAAAACGTAGAGCCAAGAAACTTGGGGAAGTTCTTGCAATTTCAAAACTCAACATAATCTAAAGCATTCCAAGAGGCATTCAAGGTACTTAGTGATCAAACAAGCTAAGAAGCAAGATAAGTAATTTATCCTAACTTATTTTACCTCAATTTAGGAGATTGAAACTAGGGATTTATGTCACATCCTTACTTTTAAGCTCAATTATACTACATTAGAACTGATTGGAACCAATTATATGATTATTTGCTTTGAAAACATCCGTTTCCAAAGGAATTGCTCTCGAGTACTGTTCACCTTTACTGTTCATTTGGTAATTCCAGAACATGTACCCTACTTTGAAAATTCATAATTAATTGTAGAAAAATTAAAATAATATGGTTCTAATTTCTAATGAAAGCTATTTCATATATCTTTGAGGGAAAAATATTAAACTTAGTTTTCTTGTCCATATGAAATCAGTTTATTGGTTATAAATCACTTCTCATTTGGTAAAAATCTGGAAGTTCCAGTTTCTTTGCTTAACTTCAAAAATTCATTTCTCTTTGGTTAATTATCCAAATGAACTGTGTTACATATGGATTTCAATCTCTATATGTCCTATTTAATCTCATAAAATTTAATAGAAAAACTCGTTCATTTGATATATGAAATCATTGCGTGAACGTCACTGCCTCTCAGCACTCGTTTTATCTCAATTCCAGATCTTACTTCCAAATTTGGAAAATCATAACAATTCGGATACTTATCCAAATGTGGCATTCTTGGTGTTCATTTAATTCTATGTATCTTAAATTTAATGCCAAATTTCAAACTAAAACTCATTGATTTAAGCATCATAATCATCATCACATCACCACTGCCTCAGAATAGGGTTATAAAAACATACACCATGCATACTAGCATATCATCCCATAGTGTCATGTAAGTCATGTAACTTATTATACAAACTTATTCATCAACATTTAATCTCTTCCCTTGAGAGGATCCAGCACCTAAAACATAGTTATGCATGTGGAAGGAATGAGATTTTATGGAAATCCCAATAGCAAGTTACACAAACCATAATATCATGCATGAATAATTGGATGCTTAACATGTTATCATGAGATGGGAGCTATTTCATAATGGTACATAAGAAAACTCTAACATGCATATTGTCATGACATAACTTGCAAGGAGTTGCAATCATTCATACTTCGTTATAACATGATGATATAAGCTTAAGCTCAACCAAACACCATAATCAAGAAGCAAGCAAAACAATTAAACAAACATGAGTTATAGTTAGGTATCCTTACTACCTCTTAGCTATGTTGGTCAAGACCTTCTTGAAGTGCTTTCCTTCCTTCACAAATGTCAAAACCTAGCCATTACAAAATAATATCATGTTACAACTCAACTTAAAACCAAATCCAAGACTAGGTTTTCACTAACTCCCTTTCTTTCTCTACTTTATGTTTCCTACTTCCATCTTTCCAAAATAAATTATCATGCTTCATTTCCACATAATTTTTCATGTAGAATCTAAATATGAAATCATAATTTCCAAATCGAAACATACCAATTGCTATAGTACCAAACCGAAATGCAGGCTCTTATTTTCCAAAAATTCACATTTTGATTCCAATGCTTCCAATACTTGTTCTCCTACTTTATCCCCACACAATTTTCCATTTTAAACTCATTGGAAGAATTAAAATCATGAAATTCCATCATATGAAAAGTTTCATGCACAGTTCCAGCAATAACACAAAACCTTAAATCCAAACATACTTGACTTCCTAAGCTTATACCACTTGATTCTAGCTTGTTTAAGCTTATCTAAACTATCCATAACATAAAACTCATATTTTAATCACATATTAGCAGCACTTATAGAAGAAACCATAAGGGAAATATAACATGAAAACCCCTTAAAACCATGAGCTAACCTACTAGAACAAAACTCAAGATCAAGGGAGATGATTACCTTGATTGTTACTTCACTTTGGTTGCTTCTTTCTTGGTTGAATGGAAATTTTGCAAAAGTTTCCCTATGGTTCACCATGCATACCGAAATAATATGAATAGGGTGGGTATTTATAGAGAAATTTGGGTTGAAATGGATGGCCAAGATTAATTTGGTCACTATTTGATCCAAGGGCTCACATTTAATCTTGGATTTAAATTTTTCTAAAAAGAATAATTAACACATCATGTGGGACAGATCATGGGACACCTAAGAGGGTTAGGTGGCATGCTGCTGATGTAAGGAAGCTTCTGAAAAAATTCCTGTCCAATCCGGTACCGATCGGTGCAGCTTCATATCAACTGGACTGTGTTTTGTTTCTATTTTTTTATAATATACCAGGATATGTATTATGTCCTGGAAATTGATGTCTAGGCTTATAATACCATTGAAATTATTATACTAAGTATTTATCTACCATCCATCCCTTGGAAAATGACCAAAATACCCTTGGTGTCCTTTCTTGCACTATATTAACCCTAAGGGCATAATTGTCATTTCACCCCTCTTTACACTACCTCAGGGCATATATTGGCTCTATATAATTATATTTATACTATGTCCCACATTTTTGGCCTATCCAGAATGACCAAAATGACCTCCATCCATCACTAGTACAGTATGGACATCAGGGGCATTTTCGTAATTTTGCACTTTTCCTGGACTGCTCTGGTCTCTAGCCCACATAACTGTCCAGTTACCTTAATAGGCTCATGATGTGCAATTTGGGCCTTATTATGCGCTTATTGCTTGTATTGCCTTTATGGCTCAATTCACTGTACAACTCTCTCGATCCTATTTATCGGGTATTTTATTTCACTGTAAAATCCCGTATGGCTTCTACAGGATTCCTTTTCTGACTCTGTCAATTTTATAAATTATTATATTAAATATATGAATTTCTTATAAAGTCTCATCTGATTCTGAGATCTGAAAAATACTGTAATAATTCCTTCCGACTTTAGGAATTTATATCAATTAATCGGGACCTCAAATCAAAATTCTGTGTTGCGTTAAAATGACCGAAATATTTTTGTCTATCTATTGGTCAAATTTGGGTTTGATATGATTCTAGGCATTTTTGGCTCAATTTTTCCATATTTATATTTAGGTCCCTCAACTTTTGAATAACTGCACTTTAGTCCCTGAACTTTTCATTAATTGCATTTAGGTCCCTCCTTTTTCTTCTACTTTCACTTTTTGCCTTCAAAGTTTTCAATTTTCGTTTAGGTCCCTATTCTTTCCTTAGTTATTAATCCTTCCCTTTCCTTTCTCAATCTGATGTCTATTCCAAGAAACTCATATCCATTTCAAATAAACTGTACACACATATCAGATAGGAAAATAGGGGATATGACAATTTAATAGTTAAATTTTGGAATAATCCTCAAAGAAGCATGATGTCTAAATCTGGACAGAAATCAAGAAAGATGAAAAACAAGGTAGAACTATTAAATATTAGTCTAGATAAGCTTGGATTATTGGCTATTGCTTGAATTAATTGTTTAATCCTTGAAATCCTAATTCATGTGACTTTCAGCCTAGGAAAGAACTGAAGGAAGAAGATTGAATTTCAATGATCTAATGCTTCCATTGAATTTATATGATGATTTTGGGTAGGATTGAATAAGATTGGAACTTTGGAAACATTGAAATTGAGAAAGGGAGAATTTGAAACCTTCACTGTTACTGTTCATGTGTATGAACAGTGATTGGAATTTCATGATTTTGATATTTTCAATGGTTTAAAATGCAAAATTGTGTAGGATTAAGTAAGATCAAGGTCTTGGAAGCATTGGAATTGAAAAGAGGAATTTTTGGAAAATTGCATGTCCTATTTCTGTTTCTGTCCAGACCTGAAGGAAACATTAGAATTTGAAATTCTGAATCCATATTTGGATTCCTTGGGCAAAATTGTGTGGGATATAGTCAAGGAACAGTTTAATTCAAGGGATAAGACAATTAACCACAAATAAATAAAGTTAGGAGTTTATTGGTTTAGGAAAATGGTAGTAAATTATTAAGGTAGGTACAGAGCTGAATTGGTATGGATTGTAATAAGTGTGTTACTCTACCATGATTAGGCTCTGACATTTGTGAAAGAGGAGACTAAAAGACCAAGAAAGAAAAGGTTAAAGGAGAGCTATTCCAAGGTAGTAAACTTACCTAACTTGTATGCTTTGCTTGCTTAGATGTTTTATGTGTTGGATGTTTACTTTAATGATGTGAAGCATGTATGATTGAATGCTGCTCTGTTTCTTTTTATGCTATGGCCATATGCTATAATTTAAGGAACATGGAAGCATGTAAAGATACTAATATGCAAGCATGATCACTAAGCACACACATATTAACATCAAACATTGAGTTGCATACACTGTTTGGTTTATGCTTTCTACTGAGATTTTCCCTGAAATCTCATGCCTTCCATGATACAACCATCAGAGAAGGACCATCTTATGGAAGCAAGGAAGGAGAATGAAGAAGTTATGATGTATAGATGCTTTATTGTATAGGAGACTTTTTATGAAAACATGTAATGTGTGTATTAAGTACTCATTTTAGTTCTAGTTATGTTTTGTTGAGACTTGGGAAAAATAGTTAACCTTTGGATAAATATATGAGATTTTATAGTATAATAATAGACATGTTGAACTTCATTTTGGTACTAAGTACACCTTATTCTGATATTTGTACAAAGAGAATGAATTTTTCAAAGTTAGGGAACCAAATCTGGAAACTGTGAAACTAACCAAATGAATAGTAATATTTCACGCTAATACTGTATTAATTGGTATGGATTTTGGTCAAATTCATATTTTTTTCTTTAAAGAGTATTACGTTAGCTTCGTATAGCAACTTGAACCACTTCATTTTGAGTTTTCTAGAATTAGTTATGAATTTTTGAAATTGCATCACTTATCTGGAGTTTTACCAAATAAACAGTAACTCGTGGTAAAAAATTCCTGATTATGTAATTTGACTTCATTGATCACATAAGTGGTTCCAGATGCTACTTTTTAGTCCCTAAGACGTAAAGAAGTAAGGCGTTACAGGAACAATTATTGAAAGTAAAAGAAAAGAAACTGAAATAGTAAAAACGTAGGTCCTAAAGCAGTTTAGTTGTGGCTTCAGTTTGACCTAGCAAATGAATGAATTAATACATGAAATTTTATGAGCACATAGTAAACATCCAGATCTTTAAATTCATATATAATATTCCTTATTTGGATGTGTATATCAAGAGAAATGAATTTCCAAATTTAAGAGACAGAATCTGGAATTTCTAGAATTTGCCATATAAACAGTACAAAGTAATGATTTAACTGTATCAATTGGCAAGGTAAATGTCCAGATTTATATTTTTCTCTTAAACAAATATGAAATATCTACAATTAGAAATTTGGATCACCTCTATATGATTTTTCTACAATTAGTTATGAATTTTTAAAGTTGGACTGTAAATCTGGAAATTACTAAGTGGACAGTACCCAAGAAATAAGTTTTAAAATTTTAATTTTTGGGCTAATGTAATGCTTCCACTAACCAAATATGCTTCCGAATACATACTCTGAGGTGGTAAAAGTAGGATGTTTCATTTTGGTATTAGAGTAAAAGGTTCTGGCATGGGTACATAACAAATTTTAGCACAAAATAGAGGTTTTAGTGCAAGATAAACTTGCTCTAATTGGGAAACAGAGGATGTAGCGGTTACTTAAGGCCCAATTGAGGTTGAGGTTGAGGTTAATAATGGGTTACTTGTTCACAGTCCAACTAAGATTATGGATTACTGATGAATGCTATAGGGAAATGGAACATTAAGGTTTAATAAGATATACCTTCTCGCCTGTTAGTGATCCAGGAGGATAAGGGAAAATTTAAAAGTATGAATGGCATAGAAATGTGAGTCAGACCCTTCCTCAATTAGCTAAAAGAAAGCAATTGACTCAGTTATAGATTATAGTGAGGCCAAGAACACATGAGTCCTTTAGGCTAGGGACATAGAAGTCTTACAGGCGATAGGAGATGTTATGATAGAATGAGTATAGCCTAGTTAAGGTACGATAGCCTAACATGATTGCTATCTCAGATTCCTAAATGAATAAATAGGACATTGGAGATGTAAGTTAAAGATAAATAGCCTCAGAAATTTCTTGAGGATTAATAGAAAGAGATGATATAATATGAGTTTTTGGAATGCCCTCTAACCTTGATATAAGTTATATTCCTCCGATGAGAGGATAGATTACGGCTGAGGAAGCTGAGTATTGGTACTAGATTATAGGTAAACTAGATATTATTCCTTCTCTACCAGAATTTGAGGATAGATTTGAGATAAGTAATATACAAAGCCCCTTAATCTAGAGATCCAGTTAGAGTTTATAATAGTCCATGTCCATTCTCAAAATATAGGAATATGTGACTTTATAGAGAAAGATCAGTGTGATGTTCCTGGTCCTAGTCAACCCCAGCCTTCTTTGCTAAAGACAGATAATATTGACCATATCAGTCTCAAGAAAGCCATGGAGAGTGAATTACTCAGTCTAGGTCAAGGGATGGACAGAAGTAGAGATCAAGAACAGTCTATTTATCTTCAGTTCCTCAATGCCGTAGTAGGGATGATAGATATATATACAATAGAGGGCATTGACCTGAATTAGGTTTACACCCTAGTAGGCTAGCATGAGATGGTAGTAAGTCAGATACTGCCATAAACCCCTATATAGCACATAGAGATAAGTGAGTTTTGGCAAATGATCTGCCAACTGATATACATGGGTGGTATTTATGTATGCGAAAGTATATGCAGTTTATGATTCCTTATAAAAGAATGTTAAAAGTGATTAGGGGTCATGTAAACATGTAAACATGGTAAAGTAAAGAAATTACTCAGATGTATGATAGTTATGATATACCCGATATGAAAGTGACATGTATGTAATGTATGTGGAAATGTTAAGGTGATTTGAAATATAAGTTCTAATGTGGTATAATAAGATGATAATTGGTTGAACATCTATATGAATATATTCCCAATTTAATGTGATTATGATATATAGATATGAATGAGTTTCAATTGACTCAAATTCATCAAAGTCAAGAACATTAGAAGTTAATATTTAGAAAAAGTTATAGCCAGGTCGCGATGTGTGTCAGTTTAGGTCGCGACTAGAAGTTCTAGAGAAGATAAGTCACTATGAGTTAAGCCACAGATCGTGACAAATATTTACAGAAGCTTTTGGTCGTGACGAGTAAAGACCATTGGTCATGATAGGAATCTCCAGAGCTATTAGGTCACGATGAGTCCAAGCCATAGGACATGACTAATGTATAAGCAGATTAGGTTACAACAGAAGATGACCAAAGGTCACAACTAAAGAACATAGAGGTATCAAGTTATGATGAGCAAGTGAAGATAGCCGCAACTAAAGTTTACAGGGAATTGAGTCACGATTAGCTAGCACTCAGGTTGTGACTAGATTGCATAGAGACCTGATAACAAGAATGAAGATCATAACCTCAGTGAAGTTTATCAGTTAGAGGTTTAACACATGATACAGGAAAGCTAAATAGTAAAAGGTATTGAGATACAGAAGGTCAGTTTAAGATATTCAGAAATAGATCCTCTATGTGATCATTAGGAGCAGATGTACATTACGAAAGAATTAAAGTCATATTAAGATTTGCCTAGAAATGAGCCTAGCATATGGCTTAAGGTTAAAGACATAATGGCTAATAGATAGAAAGTTTATGTTCCTAAAATAGAGGGATCCCATCATGAAGAGACAGTAACCTAGCATACCTAGGGTAGAGCACCCTAGAGAACAAAAGTAATAGTACTAGATGATAAATGAGATCCATGTAACTTAAGTTAGTCAGGATTCAGAGATAGACCATAAAAGAAACGCAATCTAGTCTAGAGTAGACTGAGAATGATAGACAGAAAGAGTTTAGAGATAGTAGAGAGATGCAGAAGTTACTCCATATAAGATGGAGATTGATTTGCTCACCTAAGAAGTTTTTCTTGAAGAGTTTATGAGAAATATTCCTCTCAGTTAGAGAATGATAAGCATGAGGCTATGGGTTAAAGCAAAGAAAGAGAAACCCTTTGATGAATATGTAACTAAGTTCATCCACATAAATATTGAGTTTAATGATTGAGAAGTTAGTTTACGGATTGAATTCTGTGTTACAAAGAAAGAGTTTTTCTCAGATAGTTGTAGAAGTTTAACAGAACAATAGATGTATGTAAATTAAGAAAAGAAGTTTATGATGTTTAAAGAGAGAAAGGTAGCCACATTTAAAAAGATAAAGTGACTCCCCTATTCCTTATGTAAGAAAGAGTAATGAAGGTTGAGTTTATACCCTAGTAAGAGGATAACGTGGCAACTTAAATTAGATGAATAGGTACTTCAGGATCTAACAATAATCTGATATGATAATATGATAGATAATTTAATTGTAGTATGCATATAGAGGATGGCTGAACAAATTGTGTAATGATTATATGGCTTATGTTGCCATGACTTATGATGAGAAGTTACATCTCCATGCAGTTGTCATATGATGACACGCATAGTTGAGAATGCTTAAATGATTGCATCTTCTTGCATATTATACATGTTGGAGTATGCTATGATGAATCGATACCCCTTCCGCATTTCATTAAGGATAAAGTATATATGATGAAAAAAATTATTGCTCCCATGTCATACGACATGTAATTAGAAAATTCAACTTAGTGATGATAAAGAAATAGAAAAGATTAGAAATGAAGGTTAATAGTGAATCTATAGACAAATGATCATAGTACTCAGGATATCCCTTCAGTAGGGATAAGATACATGAATGGTGTGCTATAAACATGAAATGAAATGAGACGTAGTTATGAAAGATAATGTAGCTCTAAGAAGGAGAAGCGTCTATGCAATAAAAGTTAACATTTTTACAATAGAGTTAGATTGCTCTTGCAATAGAATCAGATTGCTCTTGCAATAGAATCAGATTGCTCTTGCAATAGAATCAGATTGCTCTTGCAATAGAATCAGATTGCTCTTGAAGATAGAGCAAAGGGAATGAATAGATCATGATAGATATGTGCATGGTAGAGCCTATATAGCTCTCTACAGTAATAGACATAGTCAAATTATGAAATATGGCAATGATATGAGAAATTCTTGAGTAATAGAAGAAATAAGTAAAGTCCTAATAGATAATATTGTCTTCTGTGATTATTTTTGGGGAATTATCTATTCAGTTAACAACTATGTGGAGGTGACTAACCTTGTAACTTTATCCATAGGTTTAGGTCTTCCAAAGATGAGAATACAGTACAATGGAATCGCAATAGATTCTAGAGGATTATAGTAGATCGTAGTATGACTCACAGTGAATAAAATTCCAAGATCGCAGTTAGATCCTAAAAAAGCTTACAGTTGATCGCAGTAGATCCCGAGGGTCTCAGTAGACCAAGCCTAGAGAAAGAAAGTAATGAGCCATAAGTACGATATTGATTTGGAAGGATGAATACCAAGGGAAAGGTTAAAGTATAGAAGCTTCACAAATTTGTTAATTTATAACAGAGAGAGTACCCATGATGTTAATTTCAGATAGCCTTATTACTATTAGGGACTAAACTCAAAATCTTCGTACACGCAATAGGAACTAAGTGATCAAAGTCAAAGTTATTAATCTTGAGTACCAAGGATTTATGAGAATATTTCATAAGATATGAGAAACAGTCAAGTAAGGACAAAAAAATCCCTAAGATGAGAATACAGAGAATCAAAATGAGAAACAAATATATCTTCCAGATAAAGATAAAGAGATTAGAAGGCCAGATAGACCCAAGAGAGATAGTATAAGAATGGTCTAAGATAGTAAAGTATCAGGATTGGAGCCTATTAACACCAGTACTTCATATTTATATCTGTACTTTTTAGTTAAGCGTGCTCAGGCAAGAGTAGCCTAATGATAGATGACCCCCTGGGAAGTGATGAAAAGGATGTAAATGCCACAGAAGTTTCGCATATATGCACAGAGTTATGTAAAATGATAGAAAGAGCTATGAAAAGTTAGAAAGGGTTATGAACAGTAAGATACTAGAACCCTTATGTCAAGTCCAAATGAAATAGATTTGAAAGGAAATATTTTGAAGAGATTTCTTAAAAGCTAGCAAAGCTATAAGTTAAAGGGAATGTTTAACTTATGGTATCTCATAATACGTTATGATAAGGCAAGACAAACCATGATATAGCCAGATTTGGCCAGATAAATCCATGATACAACATGAAAAGTACGTAATGAGATACATTATGATAAATATGTAATGTGATACATAATGAGCAATATGTATCAAGAAGTACAATATGAAGTGGCTTTATAGTTAGCTTTGTAAACAGATCGAAAGGCTCCCTTTAAGTGTTATGTTACAGATGAAGTAGAAAGTGAGAGCTTTTACTCCTTGCATGAAGTGCTAGGCATTATGTTATGTTGGTAAAATATGCTAAAGGTCCAAATGTTAAAGTTGTGCAAGCTCTGAGTGTTAGAGCTATGCATATTAAGAAAGGGAATGCTTGAGGTCCGATGTTAGAGCTTTGCATTCATGGGCAAGTATGTAGTCCTGCGATATGTTGGCCAGGCATTATGCATGTTAGAGTATGTGCTCCTATCTAGCAAAGTAGCAATAAAGTAAAGAAAGAAAGAATAGTGACATAAGTCCTCTCTCTGTATTATGATGAGTTATTAAAGATGATAAGAAGAAAAGAAGTACGATGGTACAAAAATGAGAGATGAAGTTCCGCTAGATACTCAAATGAGTAATAAGTGATTGCACTAAGAAGTATGATGAGTAGTTAACAGAAACTCCATAATATAGTAGTATTCGAGAGAATTTGATATGAAAGAAATAGACACTACTCGCAAGTCTAGTGTAGTGGAAAGTCCATATGCAAATAGATGCAAAGCGAATAAGCAAGTAATAGAATGAGGTACCGTTCAACTCTGATTGAGTTAATTCAAAATAGGAGAAAAGTAATAACAATAAAGATATGAAGATCTACTGACATGAAAGGTACTTTGCTAAGATGTCGAGATAGAAGATAAGACATAGATATTCCAATCCTTAGTCATAAAGTGGGAAAAGAATATCTATCCAAGATTCTTGACTAAGGTGCTAAGTAAATTTTGAGGACGAAATTTATTGTAATGGGGTAGAAATGTCATATCCTTATTTTTCCCTATAATACTGATAGTGGAAAGAGGTTTAGAAAGGATTATGATGATAATAAGAAGAAATAATAAAGGTTAGATGATTCTTGAAGGAAGAAAATGGACTAAAATGAAAAGTTTAAAAGTTCAAGTACCTAAATGAAAATTAGAAAAGGTTGAAGGCCAAAAGTGAAAGTAGAAACAAAAGTTAGGCCAAAAGGTGTAATTAACAAAAGTATAGGGATCTAAATGCAATTAACCAAAAGTTTAGGGACCTAAATGTAATTATGAGAAAGTTGAACTAAAAAAGGCCCAAAAATACCCAAAATCAGATTAGTCCCAAATTTTACCAGTAAATAGATAAAATTATTATGATCAGTTTAACGCAACATAGAATTTTGATTTGAGGTCTCGATTAATTGATATGAATTCCTGAAGTCAGGAAGAATTATTATAGTATTTTTCAGACCTCAGAATCAGATGAAACTTTATAGTAAATTTCTATATTTAATCTAAGAATTTATAAAATTGATAGAATCAGAAAAGGAACCCCGTAGAATTGTTATGGGATTTTACATTGAAATAAAATACCTGATAAATACGGTCGGGAGAGATTCCTTGGGATTTGTGCCATAAAGGTAATGAACCAATACTAAGGCCCAAATGGCATCCCAAGAGGCCCAATACGGTGGTGAGACAATTATGTGTGCCAGAGTCTAGAGCAACCTAGGAAAAGTGTGAAATTACGAAAATGCCTCTATGTAGCCAGATTGTACCAGTGATAGATGGAGGTCATTTTGGTCATTTTAGACAGGCTAAAAATGTGCAAGCTAGTATAAAGATGACTAGTTAGAGCCAATATATACCCTGATGCAGTATAAGGGAGTATAAAATGATAATTATGCCCTTAGGGTTAATATAGTGCAAGATAGTGAACCAATGGCATTTATGTCATTTGCCAAGGGATCTGTAATTAAGTACTGACCCAGTAAAAGAATGTCAATGGTAGGAAGAATCTGGATACTAGATTTAAGGTTAGAAAGCATATTATGAAATCTCAGAAAAATTAGATTTATAAAACAGTCTGGTTTTTGGGGAATTGGATTGAGCCTGTACCAGATTGGACTGCACTTTTCCATAAGCTTCACCCATTGGAATTTCACCACCTAGCTCTATGAAGTATCCCTTGATGATGTCATGGATGATGTCATAAATCTCTTTTTGAAAAAGGAAAACCCAAGATTAAATATGAGCCATTAGATCAAATAGTACACAAACTAATCTTGGCCATTGATTTTCCATGAGATTTTTCTATAAATACCCCATCAAATCTAATTCAAAACTGTGGAGCGTGAACTCTTAGGGAAACTCTTGTAAAATGAAAACTCAAGCCAAGACAAAGAAGATTCAAGGTACTAAAGTTCAAGCAAGCTAGAGATTAGAGGTAAGCAATTTATCCAAGCTTATTTTCCTTTGATTTAGGAGCTTGAACTTAGGGTTTTCATGGGGGAAAGTTGAGTTTTCTCTACAGTGTTTTTCTGTCCAAAAATCTTAGATGAAAGGAAAGAGAATAAATTAAAGTTAGAGATAGGTGATTGAAGCTTAAACAAGCTAGATAAGTGTTTGGTTATTGAATCAAGTTGATATTCTTGACTTTGCCATGGTTGAACAAGTTTGGTTTGCACTGTTCATTGGGGAAAGAAATGGAATTTCAATGATCTAATGCTTCCATTGAATTTATATGATGATTTTGTGTAGGATTGGATAGGTTTTGAACCTTAGAAGCATTGAAATTCTAATATTGTAGTTTTTGAAATCCTTCTCTATTACTATTCACTTGCATGAATAGTAATTGAAATTTCATAATTTTGATGCTTTCAATGATTTTAAAATAAAAAGTTGTGCGGGATAAAGTGGAGAAACAAGTATGGGAAGCATTAGATTCAAAGTGAGAATTTTTGAAAGAAAAAGGGGTGTTAGTAATTCTATATAGTACAGTGCATAGGAGCTGGAATTTCATGATTCTAAGCTCATACGTGGATTCAAAAGATGAAATTGTGTAGGGTAAAGTCAAGAAATTAATTGGTTTAAAGGCCAAGTTGATTAGTGAAGACTAGAGAAAGTTATGTTAGTAAAGAGTTAAGAATTTATCAAAGATAGTCTTAAACATTGTTGGAGTTCTTGGTCCTAATGAATTATGTGATGAATATGAATGTGTTTAGGACCTTGAAACATCTAAGAAGATGTTGGGAAGTGATTGCCCAAAAGACTTCATGGTTGGAAACCTAAGGAGCAAGTGTAAAAGATCAAGAGAAAAGGTTAAGTGCAAGGTAGTGAACTTACCTCTTTATGTGCTTGATGTGGTATGCTTATATGTTGACATCTATATGATATTTGAATGATGTTGTGACATGATAAATGATATTTAATATATTGTGAATAACATGGTTTCCATGGCCATGCACTTTTATGCTAAAGTATATAGCATAGTGGCATGTCACTAATCAAAGAAAATTTAATGAAATTACATATCAGGCATTAGCATCCATCTTGCATATTTAAGTGGTAATATTTGCTATGAGATTCCCTAGAATCTCACCCTCCCGTAAACAACCAATTTAGGTCAAGCAAGAAAGAAAATGTATGCATGGAGAAGAGTCAAGAAAGGAAGAAAGGAAGTGAAGTACTTGGGATCCTAGCATAGGCTATGAATTATTCATGTATGTAAATCCCATGTAAGGTGTCTATTTATGTGATGAAATTATATGAAATAATTATGGCATAACCCCATGATGTATATGAATGCATGAAAGGCAAAAGAGATGGTTTATGCATGTTGGAACAATTATTGAAAGTAAAAGAAAGGAAACTGAAATGGTAAAAACTTAGGTCCTGAAGCAGTTTGGTTGTGGTTCAGTTTGACATAGCAAATGAATGAATTAATATATGAAATTTTATGAACATGTAGTACACATCCAGATATTTAAATTCATGTATAATACTCCTTATTTGGATGTGTATATCAAGAGAAATGAATTTTCAAAATTAAGAGACATAATGTGGAATTTCCAGAATTTGCTATATGAATAGTAGAAAGTAATGATTTAACTTTATCAATTGGCAAGGTAAATGTTGAGATTTATATTTTCCCCTTATAGACATATGGAAGATCTGTAATTATAAATTTGGATCACCTCTATACGATTTTTCTACAATTAGTTACGAATTTTTAAAGTTGGACTCTAAATCTAGAAATTACCAAGTGAACAGTACCTGAGAAGTAAGTTTTAAAATTTTAATTTTTGGGCTAATGTAATGCTTCCGCTAATCAAATATACTTCTGAATACGTACTCTGAGGTAGTAAAAGTAGGATGTTTCATCTCATGGTTTGCAATATAAAGAATTTCAATCTAACTCAATATGCAATTATCCAAACTAACTTATCTAGATACCTTTTACATAGTTCTAACTTAATCTTCCTTTTCCCTCTTCATTTATAAATTATGGTTAGCAAGCATATCCAAGGTAAAAATCCCATTTCTAACCGTTAAAACCTAAGTTTTATCCTTACAAAATACATATAAATAAACTAGGAAGGATTGCATATCTTAAGCCCTAGCTACCTTAGATCAAAGTACCTTAGATCTCCCTTGCTTCAAGCTTGAATAGGTTGAGATTTTGGTTGACAATAGTTCCCCCAAGGGTTCCTTAGATTCATGGTTTTAGGAAGAATAGGATGGGATATTAAAAGCAAAATTTCAAGGTTTAAGGGACCATTTTGTCTCTCAATTTCCTAATAATTACAACCCCTTAATCTTGCTTTTCATTGGTTACCTTTTGGATTAATTAACTTTAAGCAAAGTTATTTAAATTCTTACATTATTTTATTATAGTCTAACATGTGATGAAACTCTTCTTCCTTGAATAAGCTTCCATATGGCACACATAAGGATACCACATATGCTACCTTACTTCCTTCAAACTTCCTTGAACTTTCTTCTCTTTTTTTATTTAATTCTTTTAAAATTTGACTTGAGCTCCAAGGCACTTCCTTAGATCATTAGGCTTCATGGGATGGCACCATATTGGGCTTATCTATGCCCAAACCATTATTTTGGCACAAATCCCAAAGAATTCCCTATTATTTTCCATACCAATATCCTTAAATTACCCTAATTTTTAAAATAAATTATATAAATTTCTTATAAGGGTTCTGAATGAATTTTATGAGACTCAGAAGCCTTATTAGAAATTCATACATTTTCTTTAAATAATTTATCTATGTTTTATTTCACCTTAAATTCTCTAATTAATTCTAAAGAACTTCTTTTTGAGTTATGTCAGTTTCATAAATTCTTATAATAATTATAAGAATTTATTATAAAATTTCATCATATTCTGAAGTATGGAAGGATGTGTAATAGCTTCCAGACTTTGTACCTAATATCAATTTTTTTGGACCTTAGACTGAAATTTTGAAAAATATGTCTGGTTCAAATTTTATCCTCTTTTTACTGGTAAAATTTGGCACCATAACATTTTTGGGAAAATTTGTACATTTTTAGGCTCAACTTTTCATAATTATACTTTTGCCCTTGAATTTGGAAAAATTGCACTTTAGCCCATGAAATTGCCAAATTTCATTTTAGTCCTTTTCTCCAAAATTTGAAATTCCAATTTGTCCCCTAAAATCTCAAAACTCTATTTAAGTCCTTGAACTATCCAATATTTGCAATTTAATCCCTGGACTTTCACTATTTATAGTTTAGTCCTTGAACTTTAAATATTTGTATTTTAGTCCCTAAACTTAAACTTTGACTTAAACCTTATCTAATAATTACCTTTTCTTTTGATTGTCATTACAATCCCTTCTTAACCTCCTTCCTATATCAGTCTTTTATAGATAGGAAAAATTTGGAATGTTACACCAATATCTATTTATCATCATTGGGGTGCATATATTCGGATTGGTTATGGGTTCATGCGATTTTCCCTTGTGGGTTTACCTCCAGACGACAAGGGTAAAGTGATTATCATTTTATGTATATGCTCAAGCCCAGATCTTAGAATATGCACTTCCTTATCTCCTTTATCTAAACATTTAATGTTATTGCTATGAAGGATGAAAGAGACCAATTGAGAAAGGATAGGAGTGACCTTAGGCTTATCATAGTGGAAGTTTCTAATTTCAATGTAGATCAAGGTACTGATGTTTATCTTTTTCCCACTAATAATTCTTCCTAGAAGTAGTTAGTCATCTTGATTAAGATATGTGAAGCTCCCTAACTTGTTAATTGTGTCACCGTTAAGCCCGATCTTCCTGTCTCTTACTTCAGTAGTAAGGTAACTCTTAATAATCAACTCTCCATCCTCATTCACTTCATCATAAATCTTAATGCTATAATAGAATCTTCTAACTACTTTAGGACTATAAGGTAGATTAATCCTTAACCAATTTTCATAATACTTCATGAGATTATATAGGTCTAACTAGGTTTTGCATTATTTTTCAAGTTATCTAATCCACATAGACTACTGGGCAGAAGTCCCTATCGGCTAACTCTAATTTGTATTTCCCTTTGTCTACTCCTCTATCTAAATTTCCTATGCATAACTCTTCAGAAGTAGGAATAGGAGTAGGGGAAAAAGTAACAGCAGAGGTATATTGAGAGGAATACATTTTTACTCTTCCAATAGTTTGTTTCTTTTTCTAATAGATGGAGGAGGAGCAAATGGAGTCGTCTGAGAAGGAATTCCCATATTGAGGGTACTATTAACTACTTGATTGATATTGTAATCATAGTAGGTGCTTTTTGACTTAGATTCTTCAAACACAGTTAGTAATATGTAGCTCTTCCTCTTTAAAGGGGTTGTTGTGAAGTCTGCTGTGAATGAAATCTTGGAGTGGCTGAGTCCCGTGGTTGAGAAATCACGTCTTGCTTGACTTTAGGCCCAAATTTTGACTTGGAAGGACTCATTGGGTTCTTCCCTTTAGTACTTTCACTTTTAATATTAGAATTCATGGTCTTTAACATTTTTCATAAATGTAGTGAACAAACACAAAAATAGATATGAGATGAAGATTTGAGTGAGGAGAGTTTGATAAGTTGGGGAGGAGGATTTGGGAGGTTTGAAGGATGAATTTAAGATTGCAAAAAGGTTAGAGATGTTTCAGTTACAGGAGTAGAGAGATTTTTTGAAATGGGGTTCTATAAACTGACATAGTAACAGTTATATTTTGTTTTGATAACTACGAATTTTTCGATAAAACAACTTTACCCGTTTAGTTCATTTATCAAAGGGCTTTTTGATAAGTTCCCTTCTTGAAGAGCTTTTTGATAAATGTATGTATTTATTGAATAGTAATTGAAAGTTGAAACTTTTTACCGCTCATCTATTAAACCCTTTATTAATAGGATAGTTTATCGATAAATGGTTTGATAAATCTCACCATTAGTTGAAAAGATTTCAATTAAAGAATTTACTGCATTTATCAAAGGCATTATCGAAAAGACCCTTAATCGATGGTTTATTCAATAAATCTCTAATTTCTTCAACTTCTCTACACTTTAAAGAATCCTTTAAGTAACCTTCTTATCGAAGTGGTGTTTGATCAATTAAAGCACTTTCCTACAAAATAAAATTCTAGATACTCTGATGCTTAATTCAGTTAATCATTAAAAAATTAATTATGAAATTAAAGAAAAAGAATTAAGTTTACAGCCCTCTTACAACTCATTAAGTTCACCATTCCTAATTCTCTTCTTATGTAATTGAATTGTTCTTTTGCTAGAGGTTTTGTAAAAATATCTTCTAGTTGCAGATGAGTTGGGATGAATTCTACTTTAATATCTTTCTTCTGCACATGATCTTTGATGAAGTGATGTCTTATATCAATGTCTTGGTTCTTGAATGAAGTACCAGATTCTTTGATAAATTGATGGCACTTGTATTATCATAGTGAATTACTAATTCTTTGAATTGAATTCCCAAGTCTTGTAGCTGCTACTTTAACCATAAAACTATATCACATCAACTTCCCATAGCTACATACTCAGCTTTAGTTGAAGATAAGACAATAGTGTATTACTTCTTGTTGAACCAAGAAATAAGACAATCACTAAGAAATTGGCATTGTCTACTGGTACTTTTTTTGTCAATCTTGCAACCAGCATAATCCAAATCTGAGTAGGCTACCAATAATTCTCAACCTACTTTAGGAAACTATATTCCAAGGTTGATGGTTACATAGAGATATCTGAATATCCTCTAATTCTTTATGTGCCACTTGATATCTTTCACTCATACCTACATTGTATGGAATGTCTAGTCTACTTGCTATCAAATATAAGAGAGACCAAATCATTGCCCAATACCTTTTGATATTGAACTCTTGCCCGATACCAAATCATTGCGACTGGAAATTATAGACAAGAAAATTTGATAGATAATGATTTGTGATTGTGACTGAAAAGTACTCCGGTCATGACTAAAATTCATAAAGACTCTAAAAAAATCAATTTTTGCACTACTAAACAAGCAATTGGTCACAACTCAACAAGACAAAACACTAAATTTACAGAAAAACTAAAATACCTATATTCATTTTATGTTTTTGAAGCCTAGCATATTGCTTAGGAAACCTTAACTAGTAAGGCTCCCCAGCAACTGTGTCATTTTGATAACCATTATTTTCATTATCAAACAAGTAACTAAGCTAATTAATAGTAGAGTGGAGTCTATCATAAGTCATTTTTAATAAAGAGACAAAATGGATGCTAAAGTTCCTAACTAATCCAATGAGCCATAAATTAACAAAATAATCAGATGAATTGTGAGATAAGATGTTTGAACAAATTCTGAATATAAATCCTATGCTACTATTTGTGAATTTAGGTATTAATGATGACAAAATGTATCAATAACAAGTGTGTTCCCTTGGAGATTACCTTACGTTCATTGCCCACAAGTATGAGGAGTTAATTAGTTGAATTAGAATGTGTTAGCTAACAACTCGCCATCTAAATCTCAATCAAAGCTACAACTCATAGACATTGAATAGAAAAATATGAATCATTCAACTCAAGAGGTAGAAGAACATGAATTAAATAGATATCATTGTACTCTGATATAGAATTGCTCTAATTAACCATAGACATGCCCAACTAGTTCAAGGATGAAGATCAATTAAAGCTCAATTATGTAGAAATAGGAAATCTAACTTGGCTCCCTAGTCATTTACCATCTACTAACTCTAATTGAATCAGTAATACTATAATTAACTACATCAACTTGATACAATTAAATTTTAATTAAAGACACAATTGAAACTCCCTATTTTAGATCAAGGATTATATTTCAGCATCATCTCCAAGTATCATATCCTTACTTTTAACCTCAATTATACTTGATTAGAAGTGATTGGAACCAATTACATGATCATTTGCTTTGAAAATATCCATTCCCAAAAGATTTGCTCTCGGGTACTGTTCACTTTTACTATTCATTTGGTAATTCCAGAACATGCACCCTACTTTGAAAATTCATAATTAATTGTAGAAAAATCGAAATAACATGGTTCCAATTTCTAATGAAATATATTTCACATATCTTTGAGGCAAAAATATGAAACTGAGGTTTTCTTGTCCCAATGAAATCAGTTTAATCGTTGAAAATCACTGTTCATTTGGTAAAATCTGGAAGTTCCAGTTTATTTGCTTAACTTCAAAAATTCATTTCTCTTTGGTTACTTATCCAAATGAACTGTGTTACCTATGGATTTAAAGCTTTAGACGTTATCTTTAAGCTCATAAAATTTCGTAGAAAAACACGTTCATTTGGTATATGAAATCTTTGTGTAACCGTCACTGCCTCTCAGCACTCGTTTTACTCAATTCCAGATCTTACTTCCAACTTTGGAAAATCATAACAATTCAGATACTTATCCAAATGAGGCGTTCTTGGTGTTCATTTAAATCTCTGTGTCTTAAATTTAAGCAGGCCAAGTTTCAGATTAAAACTCGTTGATTTAGATGCCAACAACGTTGTCAAATCTCCACGGCCTCAAAACAGGACTAGAGAAAGATACACCATGCATACTAGCATATCATCCCATAGTGTCATGTAAGTCATGTAGCTTACTATACAAACTTATTCATCAACATTTACTCTCCTCCCTTGGAAAGATCCAGCACCTAAAACATAGTTATGCATGTGGAAGGAATGAGATTTCATGGAAATCCCAATAGCAAGTTACACAAACTATAATATCATGCATGGATAATTGTATGCTTAACATGTTATCATGAGATGGGAGCTACTTCATAATGGTACATAAGCAAACTCTAACATGCATATTGTCATGACATAACTTGCAAGGAGTTGCAATCATTCATACTTCATCATAACATGATGACATAAGCTCAAGCTCAACCAAGCACCATAATCAACAAGCAAGCAAAACAATTAAACAAACATGAGTTATAGTTAGGTATCCTTGCTACCTCTTAGCTATCTTGGTCAAGACCTTCTTGGGATGATTTCCTTCCTTCACAAATGTCAAAACCTAGCCATTACAAAATAATATCAAGTTACAATTCAACTTGAAACCAAATCTAAGACTAGGTTTTCACTAGCTCCCTTTCTTTCTCTACTTTATGTTTCCTACTTCCATCTTTTCAAAATAAATTCTCATGGTTCATTTCCACATAATTTTTCATGTATAATCCAAATATGAAATCAGAATTTCCAAAATCAAAACATATCAATTGCTATAGTGCCAAACCGAAATGCATGCTCTTGTTTTCCAAAAATTCTCATTTTGATTCTAATGCTTCCAATACTTGTTCTCCTACTTTATCCCCACACAACTTTCCATTTTAAACTCATTGGAAGCATCAAAATCATGAAATTCCATCATATGAACAGTACCATATACAGTACCAGCAAGAACACAAAACCCTAAATCCAAACATACTTGAATTCACAAGCTTATACCACTTGATTCTAGCTTGTTTAAACTTGTCTAAACTATCCATAACATAAAACTCATATTTTAACCACATATGAGCAGCACTTCCAGCAGCAACCATAAGGGAAATATAGCATGAAAACCCTTAAAACTATGAGCTAACTTGCTAGAACAAAGCTCAAGATCAAGGGAGATGATTACCTTGCTTGTTACTTCACTTTGGTTGCTTCTTTCTTGGTTGAATGGAAATTTTGCAAGAGTTTCCCTATGGTTCACCATGCATGCCGAAGTGTTCTGAATAGGGGGGTATTTATAGAGAAATTTGGGTTGAAATGGATGGCCAAGATTGATTTGGTTACTATTTGATCTAAAGGCTCACATTTAATCTTGGATTTTACTTTTTCTAAAAAGAATAATTATTACATCATGTGGGACAGCTCATGGGACACCTAAGAGGGTTAGGTGGCGTGCTGCCCATGTCAAGAAGGTTCTGGAAAAATTTCAGTCCAATCCGGTACCGATCGGAGCCGTTTCACAACAACCGGACTATTTTCTGTTCTAAATTTTTTTTATAATATACCAGGATATGTATTATATCCTGGAAATCAATATATAGGCTTCTCATATCATTGAAAATGATATATTGAATATTTATCTGCCATCCATTCCTTGAAAAATAACCAAAATACTCTTAGTGTCCTTTCCTGCGCTGTACTAACTCTAAGGGCAAAATCATCATTTCACACCTCTTTACACTGCCTCAGGGCATATATTGACTCTATATAATCATATTTATACTATGTCCCACATTTTTTGCCTATCCATAATGACAAAAATGACCTCCATCCATCACTGGTATAGTATAGGTATCCAGGGGTATTTTCGTAATTTTGCACTTTTCCTGGACTGCTCTGGCCTGTGGCCCATATAACTGTCCAGTCACCTTAATGGACTCACGATGGTGTCATTTGGGCCTTATTATGGGCTTATTGCCTATATTGCCTTTATAGCCCAATTCACTGTACAACTCTTCTGATCATATTTATCGGGTATTTTATTTCACTGTAAAATCCTGTATGGCTTCTACAGGATTCCTTTTCTGATTCTGTCAATTTTATAAATTCATATATTAAATATATGAATTTTTTATAAAGTCTCATCTAATTATGAGATCTCAAAAATACTGCAATAATTCCTTCTGACTTCAGGAATTTATATCAATTAATTGGGACCTCAAATCAAAATTATGTGTTGCGTTAAACTGACCAGAATATTTTTGTCTATCTACTGGTAAAATTTTGGTCTGATATGATTCTGGGCATTTTTGGCCTGTTTTGGCTCAACTTTTCCATATTTACATTTAGGTCCCTTAACTTTTGAATAATTACACTTTAGCCCCTGAACTTTTCATTAATTGCATTTAGGTCCCTCCTTTTTCTTCTACTTTCACTTTTCACCTTCAAACTTTTAAATTTTCATTTTGGTCCCTATTCTTTCCTTAGTTATTAATCCTTCCCTTTCCTTTCACAATCTGATACAGTTTATTCCAAGAATCTTATATCCATTGCAGATAAACTGTACAGGTACATCAGGTCAAAAAAATTGGGGATATGACACCAAGAGAGAACAGAAACTCTAGCCTTCTATTGCTATCATAACTTCAATAGCAGTAGTAAGTCCAACAACAGTCATAGTAAATGTAGAAAGAGAAGATAAAGATAAAAGTATAACTTTCCTCTAGTTCTATTGCTTATAACAGAGGAAAGTTATAGATAAAAGAGAGAGAGATGAATGGCGTAAGAGAGAAGGTGAGATTTGGATGGAAAGTAGATGTGTGTGTGGGAGATGGAATTTGTGGTAGATGGTGTAGAGAGGAATAAGAGTGTGAGAGTAAGATGGAGTTAGAGTGTAGTGGTTTGCTTATGATGATGTGATAGGGAGTGAGTGTGAATGAATGAATATATATAGGAGATATGTGTGAATGGTGTGATAGATCTAAAGTGGACTAATGTTGTGACAGATAGATAGTGATAAAATGAATGAATCATATGGGTATGGAAGAGGAGTATCCACATGAATCAATGCATGAAGTTTCCTCTCTATTACAAGCGCATGCTTCTTACCAATTATTAGCCCACTTGTTTCTCTTAACTCCCTAGCCATGTGATTTCTAAAACATCCTACTTTTCACCCCTCAGAGTATGTATTCAGAAGCATATTTGATTAGCTGAAGCATTATTTTAGCCTAAAATTAAAATTTTAAAACTTACTTCTAGAGTCCTGTTTATTAGGAAATTTCCAGATTGACAGTCTAACTTTAAAAATTAATAACTAATTACAAAAAAATCATATGGAGATTATCCAAATTTATAATTAAAGCTCTTTCATAGTTAGTTAAGGGAAAAATATAAATTTAGACATTTGCCTTGCCAATCAATACATTTAAGTCATTACTTTTTACTATTCATATAGCAAATTTTGTAAATTCCATATTCTATCTCTTAACTTTGAAAATTTGTTTCTCTTGATATACACATCCAAATGAGGAGTATTACCTATTAATTTAAATATATGAATATGTACTACATGCTCATAAAAGTTTATGAATTAATTCCCTCATTTATTAGATCAAACTGAAGCCACAACAAAACTACTACAAGACCTAAGTTTTTACCATTTCAGTTTCCTTTCTTTAATTCTCAATAATTGTTATAGCATGCATAAACCATCTCTTTATCCTTTCATGCATTCATATACATCATGGGATTATGCCATAATTATTTCATACATTTTCTTTACATATAATGACAAATTACATGCATATGTCTTCCATCATATATGACCTATATTGGTTAGTTATTGGAGGGTGAGATTTTGGGGGAAATTTTAGTAGCAAATAGTACCATTCAATGTGTAACATCCTTACTTTTATACATCTTAGGGACTATTCAGTAGCATTTGGAACCACTTACAAGACCTTAGAAGTCCATTAGCCAAATATGAAATTTTTCTCTTTCTCGGGTTACTGTTCATATAGTATTCCAGATTACGTAATAAACTTCAAAAAATCATAATTAATTCTATAAAACTCAAAATGAAGTGGTTCAAAAATATAAGTGAAGATAACGTCTTTAAATTTAAGGGAAAAATAATTTCCAGGCCAAATTATTATCCAATTAATACAGTTTATTCGTTAAAGTTTACTGTTCATTTGGTCAAAAACTTTGGAAACAGATTCTGGTCCCTTAATTTAGAAATTTATTTCTCTTGATATACACATCCAAATGAAACGTTCTACCTATTGAATTAAATATCTTGATGTGTGCTACACACTTGTAAAATTTTATGAAATAATTCCTTCATTTGCTAGGTCAAACTGAAGCCACAACAAAACTGCTTTAGGACCTATGTTTTTACCATTTCAGTTTCCTTTCTTTCACTTTTCATAATTGTTGCAGCATGCATAAGCCATTAAATAAGCTTCTCAATATTCATATACATCATGTACATATGCCATAAGTATTACAAATAGTTTCATCACATAAATAGACACTTTACATGACATTTACATACATAGGTCATTTATAGCATATGCTATCATTTCCTCCCTTCTTTAGCTCTTCTCCATGTATACCTTTTCCATCATGCTTGACGTAAATTGGTTGGTTATGGGAGAGTGAGATTCTAGGGAATCTCAGTAGCAAACATTACCACTTAAATATGCAAGATGGATGCTAATTCATGATATATAATTTCACTAACTTTCTTTGATTAGTGACATGCCATCATGCTATATACTTTCACATAAAGTGCATGGCCATGGAAACATGTTATTCACAATACATTCAACACCATTTATCTTGTCACAACATCATTCAAATAACATTTACACATGTCAACACATAAGCATACCACATCAAGCACATAAAGAGGTAAGTCCATTGCATTGTACTTAAGCTTTCCTCTTGATCTTTTGCACTTTCTCTGTAGCTTTCCAACCATGAAGCCTTTATGTCAATCACTTACCAACATCTTCTTGGATGTTTTAAGGCCTAAACACATTCATATTTATCACATAATTCATTAGGACTCATGAACTCTAACCACGTTCAAGACTAATTCTTGTTACACTCTTTATTATCATAACTTTCTCTAATCTTCACTAATGGACTTGGCCTTTGAATCAATTGATATCTTGACTTTACCCTACACAATTTCATCTTCATATATGAGCTTAGAATAATGAAATTCTAGCTCCTTCATGGCCTGCTGTACAGAACTGAACACATGCACACATTTCTTTCAAAAATTCTCATTTTGATTCTAATGCTTCCCATACTTGTTTCTCCACTTTATCCTAAACAACTTTTCATTTTAAAACCATTGGAAGAATCAAAATCATGAAATTTCAATCACTGTTCATGAGAGTGAACAGTAACTGTGAAGAATGTCAAGAACTACAATCTTGAGATTTTAATGTTTCCAAGGTTCAAAACCTTTCCAATCCTACACAAAATCATCATATAAATTCAATGGAAGCATTAAATCATTAACAATCCATTTTCTTCCCTCATGAAAAGTGTAGACCGAACAGGGCACACTATGGCAAAGTCAAGAATGTCAACTTGATTCAACCACCAATCACTTAACTAGCTTGTTTAAACTTCAATCATAAGTTTCTAACTTTAATTTCATCTTTCCCCTTTCATCTAAGGTTTTTGGGCAGCACCTCCCCTTAGAAAAAACTCAACTTTTCCGCCATGAAAACCCTAAGTTCAAGCTCCCAAATCAAAGGAAAATAATCTAGGAGAGATTGCTTACCTTTAATCTCTAGCTTGCTTGAACTTTGGTACCTTGAATCTTCTTTATCTTGTCTTGAGTTTTCATTTTGCAAGAATTTCCCCAAGGTTCATGAGGCCATGGTTTGGATTCAGAATTGAGGGGTTATTTATAGACAATTTCATGAAAAATCAATGGCCAAGATTGATTTGGTTACTATTTGATCCAAGGGCTCACATTTAATCTTGGATTTAACTTGTTCTAAAAAGAATAATTATGACATCATGTGGGACATCTCATGGGACACCTAATAGGGGTATGTGGCATGATTCCCATGTAAGGAAACTTCTGGGAAAATTCTAGTCCAATCCGGTACCGATCGGAGCAGTTTCACAACAACTATACTGTGTTCTGTTCCTAACATTTTTTTATAATATACCAGAATATGTATTCTGTCCTGGAGATCAATGTCTAGGCTTCTCATACCATTGAAAATATTAGACTAACCACAACTTAATTATAGATCCCTTGGGAAATGACTGAAATGCCCTTAGTTCACTTATCAATATCTCACACCTCTTTTTTACTGTCTCAGGGTATATATTGGCTCTAACTAATCATCTTTATACTATCTTGGACATTTTTGGCCTATCCATAATGACCAAAATACCCTCCATCCATCACTGGTATAGTATGGGCATCTAGGGATATTTTCATAATTTCACACTTTTCCTGGACTGCTCTGAACCCTAGCCCACTTAACTGTCCAGTCATCACACTGGGCTTACTATGGTGCCATTTGGGACTTGGTTTAGGCACATTGCCTTTATGCCCTTTGTGGCACAAATCCCAAGATACCTCTCCCAATCCTATTTATCAGGTATTATATTATACTGTAAAATCCCGTAAGAATTCTACAGGATTCCTTTTCTGACTCTGTCAGTTTTATAAATTCATATATTTATAAGATTTTATGGCAAAGTTTCATATGATTCTGAGATCTGAAAAATACTGCAATAATTCCTTCTAACTTCAGGAATTCATATCAATTAATTGGGACCTCAAATCAAAATTCTGTGACTCCTTAAACTGACCAAAATAACTTTGTCTATCTACTGATAAAATTTGAGTCTAATCTAATTTTGAGAATTTTTGAGCCTTTTTCAGTTCAACTTTATCATAATTACACTTATGTCCCTGACTTTTTGCTTATTTACATTCAGGTCCCTAAACTTTTGAAAATTACCACGTTTGGCCCAACTTTTATTTCTACTTTAATTTTTAGCCTTTAAACTTTTCTAATTTTCGTTTAGGTCCCTTTCTTCCTTCAAGACTCATTTAACCTCTATTATTTCTTCTGATCTTCATCATAATCCTTTTCAAACCTCTTTCCATTATCCGTATTATATAGATAGTGTAACATCCTTACTTTCATAAGTCTTAGGAACCATTCAGTAGCATTTAGAACCACTTATAAGACCTTGGAAGTCCATTAGCCAAATATGGAATTTTACTATTTCTCGGGTTACTGTTCATATGGTATTCCAGATTATGCAATGAACTTTGAAAAATCATAACTAATTCTAGAAACCTCAAAATGAAGTGGTTCAAAAAGCTACATGAAGATAACATCTTAAAATTTGAGGCGTAAAACAAAAAAAAGATATGCGGAAAAGGGATACTATATTTATTATGCCCTAATCCACATATTTTTATATTTTTTTGTTTTCTTTTAATAAAAAGAAAACTGTAAGGTCTGATACCAAAATGTAACATCCTTACTTTTATACGTCTTAAGGACCATTCAACAGCATTTAGAACCACTTATAAGACCTTGGAAGTCCATTAGCCAAATCTGAAACTTTACTCTTTCTCAGGTTACTATTCATATGGTATTCTAGATTATGCAACAAACTTCAAAAAATCATAACTAATTATAGAAAATTCAAAATGAAGTGGTTCAAAAAGCTACGTGAAGGTAACATATTAAAATTTAAGGAAAAAATAATTTCCAGACCAAATGATTAGCCAATTAATGCAGTTTATTCGTTGAATTTTACTGTTCATTTGGTCAAAAACTCTAGAAACAGATTCTGGTCCCTTAATTTGGAAATTAATTTCTCTTCATATACACATCCAAATGAAAGGTTTTACCTATGCACTTAAATATCTAGATGTGTACTACATGGTCATAAAATTTCATGAAATAATTCCTTCATTTGCAAGGTCAAACTGAAGTCACAACAAAACTGCTTTAGGACCTACGTTTTTACTATTTTAGTTTCCTTTTACTTTCAATAATTGTTCTAGCATACATGAATCATCTCTTTTGCCTTGTATGAATTCATATACATCATGGGGTTATACAATAATTGTTTCATACAATCTCATCACATAAATAGATGTTTGCCATGGCTTTGACATACATGGAAAGTGCATAGCATGTGCTAACATCTTAAATACTTCACTTTTCTTCTTCCATGTTTTAGCTCTTCTCCATGCATACATTATCCATCATGCTTGAACTAAATTGGTTGGTTATGGGAGACTAAGATTCTAGGAAATCTCAGTAGCAAACATTACCACTTAAATATGCAAGATGGATGCTAATGCATGATATGTAATTTCATTAACTTTATTTGATTAGTGACATGCCATCATGCTATATACTTTCACATAAAGTGCATGGCCATGGAAAACATGTTATTCACAATACATTCAACATCATTTATCATGTCACAACATCATTCAAATATCATATACATGTCAATACATAAACATACCACATCAAGCACATAAAGAGGTAAGTTTAATACCTTATAGACTTGACTTTCTTTCACTTTATCTTGCTTCTTTCTTCTCACATCTCTTGGACATGTGGCTGCCTCTTTTGGAGCATACCAACCAATCCCTAACATCACATAACCATTCATCCATTACCATCTAATTTCCTTGAGCATTAAACTTACTTTAACTAACATAACTCCATCTTGAACATTAAGCTCATTTACTTTCCTTAATCTTAACTAATGGACTTGGTCTTTGAATCAATTGATGTCTTGACTTTACCCTACACAATTTCATCTTTTGAATTCATTTATGAGCTTAGAATCATGAAATTCTAGCTCCTTCATGGCCTTCTGTACAGAACTGAATAAGGCATGCAATTCTTTCAAAAATTCTCATCTTGATTCCAATGCTTTCCATACTTGTTTCTCCTCTTTATCCCACACAACTTTTCATTTTAAAGCCATTGGAACCATAAAAATTATTAAATTCCAATCACTGTTCATGCGTGTGAACAATAACAGAGAAGGGTTTCAAAAACTATAATCTTGGAATTTCAATGCTTTCAAGGTTCAAAACCTTTCCAATCCTACACAAAATTATCATCTAAATTCAATGGAAGCATTAAATAATTGAAATTCCATTTCCTTCCCTTATGAACAGTGCAGACCAAATAGGGCACACCATGGCAAAGTCAAGAATATCAATTTGATTCAACAACCAACCACTTAACTAGCTTGTTTAAGCTTCAATCATATGTTTCTAACTTTAATTTCTTCTTTCACCTTTCATCTAAGGTCTTTGAGCAGCACCTCCTCTTAGAGAAAACTCAACTTTTCTTCCATGAAAACCCTAAGTTCAAACCCCCAAGTCAAAGGAAAATAAGCTAGGAGAGATTGCTTACCTTTAATCTCTAGCTTGCTTGAACTTTGGTACCTTGAATCTTCTTTGTCTTGGCTTGAGTTTTCATTTTGTAAGAGTTTCCCCAAGGGTCCATGAAGCCACGGTTTTGATTTATAGCCAAAATCCATGAAAAATGAATGGCCAAAATTGATTTGGTTACTATTTGATCTAAAGGCCCACATTTAATCTTGGATTTAACTTTTTCTAAAAAGAATAATTATAGCATCATGTGGGACAGCTCAAGGGACACCTCATGGGGGTATGTGGCGTGCTCACCATACTAGGAAGCTGCTGGAAAAATTCCAGTCCAATTCTGTACCTATCAGAGCAGTTTCACAGCAACCAGACTGTTTTCTGTTCCTAATTTTTTTATAATATACCAGGATATGTATTTTGTCCTAGAAATCAATGTATAGGCTTATCATATCATTGAACTTGATATATTGAATATTTATCTGCCATCCATCCTTTAGAAAATGACCAAAGTACCCTTGGTGTCATTTCTTGCGTTGTACTAACCCTAAGGGCATAATTGTCATTTCACCCCTCTTTACATTGCCTCAGGGCATATATTGGCTCTAACTAATCATATTTATACTATGTCCCACATTTTTGGCCTGTCCAGAATAACCAAAATGACCTCCATCTAACACTGGTACAGTATGGGCATCTAGGGACATTTTCGTAATTTCGCACTTTTCCTAGACTGCTTTGGACTCTGGCCCACATAACTGTTTCACTACTTTATTGGGCTCATTATGGCGCCATTTGGGCATTGGTATGGGCTCATTGGCCTCATTACCTTTTGTGGCACAAATCCTAATAATCTCACCCGATCCTATTTATCGGGTATTTTATTTCACCGTAAAATCTCGTAAGACTTCTATAAGATTCCTTTTCTGACTCTGTCAATTTTATAAATTTTTACATTAAATATAGGAATTTCCTATAAAGTTTTATCTGATTTTGCTGTCTGAAAAATACTGTAATAACTCTTCTGACTTCATAAATTTATATCAATTAATCGGGACCTCAAATCAAAATTCTGTGTTGCGTTAAACTGACCGGAATAATTTTGTCTATCTACTGGTTAAATTTGAGTCTTATCTGGTTCTGGGCATTTTTGGCCTGTTTTGGCTCAACTTTTTCATAATTACATTTAGGTCCATGAACTTTTAAATAATTGCACTTTGGCCCCTGGACTTTTAGCTATTTGCATTTTAAGTCCCTTAATTTTCAAAAATTACACTTAAGGGCCCAACTTTTGTTTCTACTTTCACTTTTTGTCTTCAACATTTTATAATTTTTGTTTTAGTCCTTCTCTTTCTTCAAGACTCATATGACCTTTATCTTTTCTTCTGATCTTCGTCATAATCCTTTCCAAACCTGTTTACACTATTAGTATTATACAGATAGGAAAAATTTAGGATATGATAGATAGGGAAAATTTAGGATATGACATAATACATACAAGATGAATGCAAGTGCATGCCATATTTCCTTTATCTTTCTTTAGCTTCCATTTGCATACTATCATGCTCTATGCATATCACTATCATGCATGACCATCAACTCATAAAGGGTAGAGCATATATCATTCATACATATTATACATCATCATCACATATCATAAACATATCAACACATAAGCATATACACCAAGCATATAAGAATAGGTAAGTTCACTACATTAAACATAAGCTTTCTTCCTTACTTTTGCACTTGCTCCTCAACTTTCCAACCATAAAGCCTTTTGCTTCTTACTTCTCCTTGATGTGCGGCTGCCTCTTTTGAGTCCACACTCAATTCCTAACATAATATTACCATCCATTCATTACAATATAACTTTCTAAAATATTGAACTCACTTTAATTAACATAACTTTCTCTAATATTTACTAATTAACTTGGCATTTGAACCAATTGATGTCTTGACTTTAACCTACATAATTTCATCTTTTTCATCCATTTATGAGCTTATAATCATGAAATTCCAGTCACCATGGACTGTTATGGACAAATTTGCATAACTCCCCTTTTTCCTTCATAAATTATCATTTTGATTCCAATGCTTCTAATACTTGTTCCTCCACTTTATCCCACACAACTTTTCATTTTAAAACCAATGGAAGCATCAGAATCATGAAATTCCAATCACCGTTTATGCTTATGAATAGTATAGAGAAGACTTCTAAAAATTATAACTTTCAGTTCCAATGTTCAAAACCTATCCAATCATATACAAAATCATCATATCAATTCAATGGAAGCACTAGATCATTGAAATTCCATCTCCTTCTATCATAAACAGTGTAGACCAAAAGGTCTCTTCCATGGAAAAGTGAAGAATATCAACTTGATTCAATAACCAACCATCTAACTAACCTGTTAAAGCATCAATCACATAACTCTAACTTTAATTTCTTCTTTCCACTTTCATCTAGGGTTTTGGACAGTATATATACTATAGAGAAAACTCAATTTTCTTCTATAGAAACCCTAAGTTCAAGCTCCCAAATTAAAGGAAAATAAGTTAGGTTAGATTGCTTACTTTAATCCCTAGCTAGCTTAACCTTTGGTGCCTTGAATCTTCTTTGTCTTAACTTGAGTTTGTATTTGGGTAGCACCTTCGCAAGGGTTCTAAGGGCCAAAATTTTTGAGAGAAAAATGGGGGTATTTATAGAAAATCTCATGAAAAATGGAAGGCCAAGATCACTTAGTGCACTATTTGATCTAATGGCTCATATTTACTCTTGGATCAAGTTTGCTCTAGAAGCCAAAGGTTGACATCATCTATGATGTAACATCCCAATTTTTATCCTTATATTTAAGTAAAATTAAAAGTATTATTTGTCAATAATTTAAAAATATTATCTAATTAAAGTATTATACTTTAGTATTTTTATTACTTTTAATAAAATATGATATATAGATTATCCTATTTTTATCTTATTTAGAATTTTATGATTTAATTGTTATTATTAGTTAAGAATTTATCCAAATTCCTTATCTTTATTAGCCCTGGTCCACATACTTATCTAAAAATATTAATGGTCCTATAAGATGTTATTTTGGGCCCTCTACATGGTCCATTACCTTCATGGGCTAAACTCCTGATAAATTTTCCTGAAACATTTATCGGGTGTTTTAATCCACTGTAAATTCCATAACAAATTCTACATAACTCCTTTTTGAGCTCTGTCAGTTTCATAAATTCTTATATTAATTATAGGAATTTACTACCAAATTTTATCTTATTATAAGGTCTAGAGGATACTGTATTAATTTTCCTTTTTTTTTATAGACATATATTTTTCTAGACCTCAAATCAAAATTCTGTGTTGTGTTAGACTGATTAGAATAATTTTATAACTAGGCCTATAAGATGCCATTTTGGGCCCTTTACATGGTCCACTACCTTCATGGGCTAAAATCCAGAGAAATTCCCCTAAAACATATTTATTGAGTGTTATAATCTACTGTAAATTTCATAACAAATTCTATAGAACTCATTTTTGAGCTCTATCAGTTTCATAAATTCTTATATTAATTGTAGGAATTTATTGCCAAATTTTATCTGATTCTAAGGTCCAAAAGATAGTATATTAATTTCCCTTTTTTAGAGATTAATATAAATTTTTTGGGACCTCAAATCAAAATTCTGTGTTGCATCAAACTGATCAGAATAATTTTCTCTATTCACTCAGAAAATCTAGGACTAATCTAATTATGGGCATTTTTGGGCCTTTTTCGGCTCAACTTTCAATAATTACCGTTTTGCCCTTGAACTTTGGAAAATTATACTTTAGGCCATCAACTTTTCATAATTACACTTAATGGCCCAAAGTTTATTTCTACTCTCATTTTTATACCAAAGAACTTTTAAACTTTTTATTTTAGTCCCTCATCTTTATACCTTTGTCTAATAATTATTGTTCTTTTCCCTCATTGACGCGTTTTTTGGGTGACTACGGTTGTACCTAGGAAAAAAACCCTGTTCTTGGCTACGACTGCAAATAGGAATAATATTTATGAGGGAAGGGTCTGGGATGTTACAGATGACATCATCAAGGGACATCTCATATCATCAATGGCAAAATTGCAAAGGGTGGAAGCATATGGAAAAATTCCAATATAATCCGATACTAGCTTAGTCCGATTTCCCAAAAATTAGACTGTTTTATGAATCTAAGTTTTATGAAATTCCATAACACGCTTTTTGATCTTAAATCCAGTATCTAGATTCTTCCTACAATTGACATTCTCATATTGGGCTAAACTTAATTAGAGATCCCTTAGCAAATTACCAAAATGCCCCTTGGTTCTTCTTTATTTACTTATCTCAAGGGCATTATTGTCTTTTCTCACCTTATCATACTATTCCTTAACAATGGTCAACTATTATGGGAGCTCTCCTTGACTGTCTAACCTTATTCAAATGACTAAAATGCCATTATTTTATTTATTCCTCAATAGCATAACAAAGTGGCATACTTAGTGACATTTTTATAATTTTGTATTTGTTAAGTCTTCATTAGCACTAGCCCCTAAACTTATCTAAAAACATTATTTCGCTTATAAAGTGCCATTTTAGGCCTTATACATGGTCTATGGTCTTTATGGGCTCAACTCCCAAGAAATTCCCCAGAAAAGTATTTATCAAGTGTTTTAATCAACTTTAAATTCTACTATAAATTCCACTTAACTCTTTTTTGAATTCTATCAATTTCATAAATTCTTATATTAATTATAAGAATTTACTATCAAATTTTATATGATTATGAGGTCTAGAGAATACTATATTAATTTTCTTTTTTTAGAAATTAATATCAATTTTTTGGGACTCAAATCAAAATTATGTGTTGCGTTAAACTTATCAAAATAATTTTCTCATAATTATCATTTTGCCCCTGAACTTTTGAAAATTACACTTTACGCCCTCAACTTTTCATAATTACACTTAATGGCCAAAATTTTATGTCTACTTTACATTTTGTACCATAGAACTTTTAGACTTTTCAGTTTAATCCCTCTTCTTTATACCTTGTCTAATCAATACTTTTCCTCTCTATTCATCATCACAATCCTTTTTAAACCTCTTTCCTCTATTATTCTTATACAGATAGGGAAAAATTAAGATATGACAATTTCTGTTATAGCACATGTGTGAGCCTTACTTAAGCACATGCTTATATTCCATCGTTAAGTTTACGTGTCACACAAAACAACCTATTTCATTCTTACTCCTCTTTCCATTTTAGTTACAACAACATTTGACTTGGTGCTTAATGAGCATTTCCTACATTGGGAATTTAAAAGATACAAATTTTTTATCTAATAAGATAATATTTCAATATATGTCCAAAATTATATCAATTAATTTCATATTGTTCTAATTTTATTTTATAATTAATTGCTCCTCATATTGGTAAATGGGGACAAAAATCAATAATAAATCTCTATTTAAACACACTAAAATTAATACATATAAGAGTTTATCATCCATCCAAATAATATACATCTTCAATCCTTATTGCTTTTTTACTTTCAATTTCACCAATTCAATAAATTGTTCCATATTGATTTCCTCTAAAGCTAACTTTTCCCCATCTTTAGATGTGAACTTAAGAAACTTGTCAGCATCTCTAGTCATGTGTCTTGAGCATCTACTATCAATGTACTATTTAGTAGTCTTGGATTCTTTGAGACATACTTGCAAAAAAGATCATCTAGTTTTAAGTACCCATATCTTCTTGGGTCCTAATTGGCTAGTCTGAATAACTTTATACTCATAAGTATGCTTAGGTACCTATCTCAATATCCTATAGGTTTCTTTTCTCTTGTGTTAACAAGAAGTAGTGTGTACCTTACGATTACAATGTGTGCATTTAGCAAAAGGATTAGAAGAATGAACATAACTTCTAAAGTAAGTTAAGTATGATTTTTCACCATTCTTTGTATTCCCTCTCTTTTTATCTAGAGTTGGATCCTACCCAATTTCATACTTGTCATAATTGCACCTCTTACTTTCTAGAGTAACCATAAACATTTCACTCCCTTTGGTGAATATTTCAAGAGTTCTAGTTAACTCTTGACTCTTCTTCTCCACTTCTTCACATTTTGTATAAGTCTATACTGATGAGGATTGAACAGATTGAGTATTGTTCTCAATTTATTTTTTCTAGTACATTAACCCTCTTCTTGGAGCTTACTAACGCCTTTGCTATTCTAAGCAATTCACATCATAAACCATTATATTCATATAATAGTTCATCATAGGTAGGTTTGAGATTGATTACCTTATCAAGATCAAATTCATTTTGTTCCTGGGCAACAAGACAAATATTTTTTACTTCCTCTTTGTCATTATCTTCATCTTTTGATGATGAGCTATTTCACTATATGGATGTAACAAGAGCCTTTCTCCTTTTATATTTGTCCTTCCTTGATAGTTGTTGACAATCAACTTTAATGTGTCCATGCTTCTTACATTCAAAGCATAGTTTGATTCCTTGCTTATGAGGTTGAAGAAAATTTTTGTTTTGACTAAAATTTTATTTCAGCTTTGTTCTTGTAGAATTTCTAGAATCTCTTGAAAATGAGACCTATTTCATCATCTCCATCACTTTCTTGAGCTTTGAGGCCAATTCCTTTACGGTTCTTCTCTTCTAGCTCCTTCTTGTATTTATGCTTGCTATCATATTTTGACAAACTTCCAAAGAGTATAGGAACCAATCACAATGATTCTTCTTTGGCTTTCTCTATAGTTGTCAACTTTGTTTCCCACTATGTAGTTAGTCCATCAAGAATTTTCCTTACTTGATCCTCTTGGCTATATCTCTTGCCAAGTACAATCAAGTGGTTCGTGAGATGGGAGAATCTGACTTCCATGTCTCTGATTCTTTCTCCTGGGTTCATTTGGAAAAACTCGAACTTGGTGGTAAGTATGTTGTCTCTACTATGATTTACTCTATATATTCCTTTATGTGTAATTTTGAGTGTTTCCTATGTCACATCCTTACTTTTAACCTCAATTATACTCCATTAGAAGTGATTAGAACCAATTATATGATCATTTGCTTTGAAATCATTCGTTTCCAAAAGAATTACTCTCGGGGGGTACTGTTCACTTTTACTGTTCTTTTGGTAATTTCAGAACATGTATCCTGCTTTGAAAATTCATAATTAATTATAGAAAAATAGAAATAATGTGGTTCTAATTTCTAATGAAATATCTTTCATAGATATTTGAGGGGAAAAATATGAAAATGAGGTTTTCTTGCCCAAATGAAATCAGTTTATTTGTTGAAAATCACTTTTCATTTGGTAAGAACTAGAAGTTTTAGTTTCTTTACCTTAACTTTAAAAATTCATTTCTCTTTGGTTACTTATCCAAATGAACTGTGTTACCTATGGATTTGAAGATCTAGATACGTTATTTAAGCTCATAAAATTTCATAGAAAAATTAGTTCATTTGGTATATAAAATCATTGCGCGAATGTCATTGCCTCTTAACCCTCATTTTATCTCAATTCCAGATCTTAGTTCCTACTTTGGAAAATCATAACAATTCGGATACTTATCAAATTAAGGCTTTCTTAGTGTTCCTTTAAATCTCTGTATCTTATCTATTATCATGCCAAATTGTAGACTAAAACTCGTTGATTTAAGTGTCATAATTATTGTCACATCACCACAACCTCATAACATAGTTACAGAAACATACACCATGTATACTAGCATATCATCCCATAGTGTTATGTAAGTTATGTAACTTATTATACAAACTTAATCATCAACATTTACTCTCTTCCCTTGTGAGGATCTAGCACCTAAAACATAGTTATGTATGTGGAAGGAATGAGATTTCATGGAAATCCCAATAGCAAGTTACACAAACCATAATATCATGCATGAATAATTAGATGCTTAACATATTATCATGAGATGGGAGCTACTTCATTATGGTACATAAGCAAATTCTAGCATGCATATTGTCATGAAATAACTTGCAAGGAGTTGTAATAATTCATACTTCATCATAACATGATGACGTAAGCTCAAGCTGAACCAAACACTATAATCAACAAGCAAGCAAACAATTAAGCAAACATGGAATATAGTTAGGTATCCTTGCTACCTCTTAGCTATCTTGGTCAAGACCTTCTTGGGATAATTTCCACTCTTCACAAATGTCAAAACCTAGCCATTACAAAATAATATCAAGTTACAACTCAACTTGAACACGAAACCAAGACTAGGTTTTCACTAGCTCCCTTTCTTTCTCTACTTTATGTATCTTACTTCCATCTTTCCAAAATAAATTCTCATGGTTCATTTCCACATACTTTTTCATGTAAAATCCAAATATGAAACTAGAATTTCCAAAATCAAAACACTTCAGTAGCTATAGTACCAAACCGAAATGAAGCCATTGATTCCCAAAAATTCACATTTTGATTCCAATGCTTCCAATACTTGTTCTGCACTTTACCCCACACAACTTTTCATTTTAAAACCATTTAGACCAACCAAATTATGAAATTCCATCATATGAATAGTGCCATGTATAGTGCCAGAAAGAACACAAAACCCTAAATCCAAACATATTTGAATTCTCAAGCTTATACTACTTGATTCTAGCTTGTTTAAGCTTGTCTAAACTATCCATACTTGCTAGAACAAAGCACAAGATCAAGGGAGATGATTACCTGGATTGTTACTTCACTTTTTGTGCTTCTTTCTTGGTTGAATAGAAATTTTGCAAGATTTTCCCTATGGTTCACCATGTATGCCGAATGGGTTCTGATTTGGGGGTATTTGTAGAAAAATTCAGGTTGAAATTGATGGCCAAGATTAATTTGGTTACTATTTGATGCAAGGGCTCACATTTAATCTTGGATTTAACTTTTTTTTTAAAAAGAATAATTATGACATCACGTGGGACAGCTCGTGGGACAACTAATAGGGGTATGTGGTGTGATTTCCACGTGAGGAAGCTTATGGAAGAATTTTAGTCCAATCTGGTACCGATCAGAGCAGTTTCACAACAATCGAACTTTGTTCTGTTCCTAATTTTTTTTATAATATACTATGATATGTATTATGTCCTGGAAATCAATGTCTAGGCTTCTCATACCATTGGAAATATTAGACTGAGTATTTATCTACCATCCATCCCTTGAGAAATGACCACAATACCCTTGGTGTCCTTCCTTGCACTATGCTGACCATAAGGGCATAATTGTCATTTCACCCCTCTTGGTACTGCCTTATGGCATGTATGGGCTCTAACTAATCATATTTATACTATGTGCCACATTTTTAGCCTATCCCAGATGACCAAATTGCTCTCCATCTATCATTGGTATAATCCGGGCATCCAGGGGCATTTCCGTAATGTTGCACTTTTTTTGGACACTGGCCCCTTCTACTGATAGACTGGTACCCTGGGTTTTGGTCCCTTCTTGGCATCATTATGGACCTATATATGAGGTCATCTAATCTCATTCTATCCAGGCTCACATACCGATAAGTTCCATTATCGGATCACGGGTGTTATCAAACTCCCGTCAAAATTCACTAATATGTAAATAACTTTTTATACAGAACTTCTTCCAGGGTTCTGTCACATCAAGGACATCTAACACTGTAGGGCACACTTTCCTGTAATTCCCCCACTTATATCTGAAGTCCATGAAAGATGATAAAATTTCAGATAACTTTCAGACTATCAGATAAATATCTACTGTCTGGAGCCCTAATAAAATTTCTATATCATGCTAGATTGACCAGCATATCTTCCTCTATTTTCTGATGAAATATGGGAGTGAAATACTTCCGGATAGTTCTAACCCTTTTTGGGCTGAACTTTCTGTAATTACAATTTTGCCCTTGAACTTTTCTCTTAATTACATTTATGTCCCTAACTTTTTGCATATTTACATTTAGGTCCCTAAATTTTTAGAAATTACCACTTTTGGCCTAACTTTTGTTTATACTTTAACTTTTAGCCTTTAAACTTTTCTAATTTTTATTTAGGTCCCTTTCTTCCTTTAAGACTCATTCAACCTCTATTATTTCTTCTGATCATCATCATAATCATTTCTAAACCTCTTTCCACTATCAGTATTATCCAGATAGGGAAAAATCAGGATATGATATCCTATATCTACTTTATTGTCTCCATACTTGATACTTTGAAGTGTTCTGACTTAGAGCATATGTTAGTATATTGACAACTTTGTCATTCAGTACAATTTGATTATTGTTATCATCATCAAATTTGCTTGGAATTTTATAAATCCTTCAACCATCCACTACTTTCATTGGAAAATAGTTTCCTTCTTGGATTACATCCCACAATCCATACTCTAAAGCTTTAATGAACATCTTCATCTTCCAGAAGGTGAAGTTTTCTCCATTTAATCTCGATGCCTTTATTGTAGAACTATTTTCAAGTAGCACATACTCACCAAATCTTGCTATTTAGATCTTTTCTTGAAACAGTTAAGTCTTTTTCCAAGAGAATCTAATACCATATATTAGAATGACAATTTTACCCGAGAGGGGGTGAATTGGGTGATATTAAAATTTTAAAGCTTAAGTAAAATTACAAAGGTTGAGTTAAGAAAGATTTTACCAAGAGAAGTAGATAAAGGAGAGATGCACATAATCGATTTAATTGGTTTAGCCCAACCACTTGGCCTACGTCCATTCCTCATATTTCATCTGAGTATTTCACTAATCTCTAAGATTATCTAGTCTCTTTGTTCCTTAGTACATCAACAAGAGAATATCTCTCTCAATCCCCTTACTTCCCGTAAGGTTACAATCCCATTCTTGAGTATCCCATATAATAAATTAAGATTTATAGCTTTTCTCTAGTAGAGTAATTATGATAAGCATTGAAAATCATTCTTAGTAAGTTTCTCTCACAAAGGAGAATGCTTTGTTCAGAGAATACAAAATATAGTAAAACAGAGTATAATAAATGATGTAATGAATGCTTTAGTAAAGTTGTATGTTTGTATTCGTTGAGCTTTTCTTAACTTCAGCATTTACTATGACTTCTTTTATAGTTGAGTCATTTGAATATCCTTTCGACTCATTGATGTTCTGTTAAAGAATATAGTAGTTGGTTGCTGACGCTTGATTTCTTTTGATAAATTTCTTCATTTAATCTTGTTTCTACCTACAATTGATCTAGAAATATGTTGTATAAATGATATAGAAAGAGTTTAAGCATACATCAATTAATTCATAACATGTTGGACTCAAACATCAAAGTCTATCAAATCTGGGTTTGAAAATATTTTCAAAGATCATTTGACTTTATTGAAGTGTTTATCGAACAGATTCCTTATTGAAAAGAGTTTCTATAAATATCAAACTTTTTATATTGAAATAGATTAACTCCTATAAAATAATACTTCGATAATAACCTTATCGAACTATCTTTCAAAAAATAACCTTTTTATGAAAGAGGCTTGGTTTAGACTTATCAAAATACTCATCGAGAAAACTCTTTTTCAGAAACATTACTAGAATATCCAATTTATCAAAGTATTCTTTTCGATAAATAGGTTTATCAAATAACCCTAATGCCCTAAACCATAAATACATGACATTGAGGAATAGTGGTCTGTCTTTCAAACTTTATTTGATTTTTCTAATCTTATCTCAAATGCTATATAATATATTTCCAAACAAGATATTATAATATCATTTTGCAAAGAAATTCTAAGAGCATTCTTTAATTGATTCATAAATTTACAAAATTTTTTATCAGTTTAGAACTTTGGTTTAAAACTAAATTTTTTCTATTTATCAAAATGTTTATCGATAAACTACCTTATTGATTAATAGTTCGACAAATGAAGCTTGAAACAGGCTTCATAATAACTTTATCCTTATCTATCGAAGAGCTTATCGATGAACACCCTTATTGATAAATGCTTGATTAGTGTCTCTTGAAACTAAACTTTAACAAGATTTTTGAAACTTTCTATAAATGCCTTTATCGATCAATCCTTCGATAAATTCTCTTTGTAAAACATATTCCATGGTCGAGTTAACTAAATGTTGTTCTAATTTATCAAATCAATAAGCTTATAAAAAAATAAGCTTTGTAAAAACAAGATTTCAACTATCACAAGTAAAATCATTTGTCATTATCAAAACATGGACTCTAACAATGTGTATGGGAGAATCTAGGGCATTGGAGGTAATAAGGAATAACGTATAGATACATCTAGGGTGTCCTTGAGTGCTGATCCTGTATAAGGGACTTATAGTACATAAGCATCCAAAAATTGAAGACGTTGTACCCACATGGTTATGACAGACAGCAAGTATGAAGCAAGAGTTAATTGCACTATTGTAGATCCATCAAGTGCAAGTGGGAGATATTGCACTTTAGTTCCAGGTTGGCCCTTGATGGGCTAGACTATTTGATTAGGATATGGGAAACCTTCATAATCAAATAAGAGAATAAATCAACATTAATTTCTTAGAGAGAATTAAGGAATGAGAATCCCTTATTAATAGGAAATTAATCAGTATCTATTCTTGATTGATTATTAAAGAACAATTAAGGTACCTAAATAAATGAGAGTTACTGTATCTTCCTGAATAGTGGTCACCCTAACTTTATAAATAGTGTATGCCTCTCTCAGTTATTCCTTACCTCAGGCATTGAGTTTTATGTCTTTCTCTTATCTCTCCTTATCTTTCTCTATTGTGTGGTATGTTAGACTCTAATATTTTATTGTTCAAAAATACTTTTCAAAACAATTTTAAAATATAAAATATCTTATTTTTCGATAAGCTTATTAGTAAGAGTGTTTATCGATAAATAAGAAGGAAATTCTGTTGTGAAAGACCAATTTATAAAAGGCATTTTCTAAGTCTTATTCGATAAGGATACTTATCGATAAAGACTTCAATAAAATGAATTTGAACTTAACTTTCTATGATACTATTTTAGAAAAGGAACTTTTTCAAGACTTATTCGAAAAGGGTATTTATCAATAAAGACTTCGCTAAGTAAGATATAAACTCAGTTCGTGAAATTAGTTTTTGGAAAAAGATTTATCAAAGTATTGATCATTAAAAGAACATATTAATAAATACTTCGATAAATATAGTCAGTTATTCAGTTTCTCATATTTCACCTGTTTTTCAAAAGAACTTATTGAAGGACTTATCGATAAGCTATTTGATAAATAAAGACAATCTGAAACAAAATGTATTTCAAGCTTCATTTATTGAAGTGTTCATTGATAAAAAGGAAATTTATCAATGAACACTTCGATAAATAGAAAAAAATTGTTTTATCAAAAGCATTGAACTAATAAATAATTTTGCATATGACTCGCTTTTGTAAATGATGTTATCTTGTTTTAACAAAAGTAATGGTTTACGTCTTAAATGATCTTATGAAATCATATTTTAAAAACATTGCATATATGAGATAAGATTAAATATCGAAGAAATAAATTTTGAAAGTCTAATTCATTATTTTTTAGATATTTATCGATAAGTTATTTGATAAGTCTATTTATTTAATAACACTTCGATAAATTGGTTATTGTGAAGTCTTTTGAAGTGAACCTTGTCCTTTTGATAAGTTTGAAAGACTACAATTAAAAAGGACATTTTTCAAAGAATAATTCGATAAGGCTATTTAATGAAGTCCTATTTGATATGAACTAAAACTATTTCAAAGCAATATATTTACAATTTATCAAAGCCCTTTTTGATAAGGCTTCTTTTTTATAAACACATCGATAAATTCAATTGATTCTTGAAAAGATTTCCAAACTAAATTTTGATAGAATTTGATGTATCAATCTAAACTAATATGAATCTATTGTTATACGATTAACCTCTTTGTATATCTCTTATGCAATATCTTCCTAGATCATTTTCAAACAAAGAGAAGTTCAAATTGTAACATCTCACTTTCTTACACCTCAGGGACCAAACGGTAGTATCTAGAACCACTTATAAGGTCATTGAAGTCAAATTGCACAATCTAGAATTTTACTCTTCTTAGTTACTATTCACTCTATAAATTCTAGACTAGCAACCCAACTTCAAAAATTCATAATTAATTCTAAAAATATTAAAACAAAGTGGTTCAAGTTGTTACGTGAAGCTAAGTTAAGTATATTTAAGAGAAAAATATAAGTATGACCAAGTTCTTAGTTAATTAATAAAGTTTTTGCGTGGAAAATTACTATTTATTTGGTCAGTTATCCCTATTTCTAGATTTGGTTCCCTGACTTTGGAAATTTATTTCTCCACATATAGATATCCAAATGTTGCATACTATATATCAAATCAAAGCTAGAGATGACTATTTTATCTCACAAATTTTCATACATTAATTCAATTATGTACTATTTTTCCTAGGTAGACACAACTCACTACGAGAATCTAAATATAGTGTATTTTTATATATTGTAAGTTTCAAAATAAGTAACATACACAAGAAGCTATCCAAGCATCAAATCATCTTCAATTAGCTTCATCTCCTCTAAGGGAAGGTCCTACTATGATTGACATATCATGGAAAAAGGGAGAGATATTAGGGAAAATCTCAGTAGCAAAAGGTACCATACAATATATTATGCAGATTAATGCTTGGTATTAATATGTGTGCTTACAGTGATCATACTTGCATAATGATATATTTGCATGCTTCTATATTCATTACTTACAACATATAACCATAGTATAAAATGAAATATAGCTTTTATCAATCTTACATGCTTCACATAATCAAGTCAAGCTAACATCACATGGAACATTCAAGCAAACAAGCATACAAGTTATGTAAGTTCACTAACTCTTTCGCTTGCTTTCCTTAACCTTTGCCTTGCTATGTAGTTCTTTCTCCACGTAATTCAAAGTCTAAGCATAGAATAATAATTTATTAATTACAGTCTATCTAAACAAGTTCCAAACTTGGTTTAAGCTCAATGTAATTTCTTTTGACTGATAACCCCTATATTTCTTTAATTTTGGTTAATTGTCTTGCCCCATGAATTAATTTGTGCCTTGACAATTTCCCATACAATTTTCCTATAGAATTCAAATATGAAGTCATAATTTGCAAATTCCAACTCCTCCTTGTAATTAAGGATAGAATAGAATCGTGATGCCTCAATAGTTTTTCCAAAAATTTCACTTTTGATTCTAATGCTTCCAACTCTTGTCCCTTGGCTCATTCCTATACAATTTTGCCTTCTGGACTCAATGGAAGCATTAACATCATCAAAAATCATTTTCTCTTTTCTAGGTCTTGGTTTCTCCAAAAGGTCCTCTTAGTGTAGAAGTAAAGAATTACACAATTAATTCAAGGTAAAAACATCAATCTAGGCTTGTCTAAGTCTCAATTTCATATCTCTAACTTTCATTCATTCCTCCCCCTTATTTTCCAAATTTCAGCCAGCATATACATAAGGAAATTTCTCAAAACATAGAAGTAACATAAGCTAGGATAAATTACTTAACTTAATTCTTAGCTAGCTTGAACCTTAGGTGTCTGGGATTGCTCTTAGATGGCTTCAGTTTCCATTTGGATAGAGGTTCCCCTTGGCTTCATTGTGGTCATAGTTTTTTGAAGAATAGGGGGAATTTGTAGAAAAATTATATGGGTCTTGGGTCTAATCTACCCCTGGAAGTCACTGATTATTAAAGTGCCCTAAGTGCTATATTCCCAATTTCCTTATCTGATGTACATGTACAGTTTATACGTAATAGACATGATATTCTTCAAATAAATTGTATCATATTGAGGAAGGAAAGAGAGGGACCGATAACTAAGGAAAGTTCAGGGACCTAAATGTAAATTAGAAAAGGTTGAAGGCCAAAAATAAAAGTAGAAATAAAAGTTGGGCTAAAAGGTGTAATTATCAAAAGTTTAGGGACCTAAATGTAATTAACCAAAAGTTAAGGGATAAAAAATGAAATTATGAGATAGTTGAACCGGAAAAGGCCCAAAAATGCCCAGAATCATATTAGTCCCAAATTTTACCAGTAGATAGACAAAATTATTCTGATCAGTTTAACGTAACATAGAATTTCGATTTGAGGTCCCTATTAATTGATATGACTTCTTGAAGCCAGGAAGAATTATTACATTATTTTTTAGAACTCAGAATCAGATGGCACTTTACAGTAAATTCCTATATTTAATATACAAATTTATAAAATTGATAGAGTTAGAAAAGGAATCCTGTAGAATTCTTACTGGATTTTACAGTGTAATAAAATATCCGATAAATACTATCGAGAGAGATTCCTTAGGATTTGTGCCATAAAGATAATAGACCAATATTAAGACCTAAATGGCATCCTAAGAGGCCCAATAAGTTGGTTGGGTAGTTAAGTGGGCCAGGGTCTAGAGTAACACAGCAAAATTGTGAAATTATAAAAATGCACATGTGTAGCCAGATTCTATCAGAGATGGATGGAGGTCATTTTGGTCATTCTGAATAGGATAAAAAAGTCCAAGCTAGTATAAATATTATTATTTAGAGCTCGTATATAACCTGATATAGTATAAAAAGGTGTGAAATGACAATTATGCCCTTAGGGTTAATGTAGTGCAAGAAAGTGCATCAAGGGTATTTTGGTCATTTTCCAAGGGATGGTTGGCAGATAAATACTTAGTTTAACAATGTCAATGTTAGGAAAAGCCTAGACATTGGTTTTCATGATAGAATACATATTTTTGGGACATTATAAAAATTAGGAACATAAAAACAATATGATTTTTGTGAAACTGCTCTGATCGGTACTAGACTGGACTAGAATTTTTCCTATCAGTATATCTACCTTTTTCCAGCCAAACATAGCCCTAAATGATTTCATGCTTGGTGTCATTCCAAGGCTTCTAGGGTAAGCTTGATTCAAAGCGGAATATGGGTTATTAGACGAAATAGTAACAAAATTAATCTTGGCCTTTCATTTCCACCCAAACTTTTTTATAATTACCCCCCCCAAACCATACTTGTGTGGCACCTTGGAGTACAATATGGAACCTCTAGCAAAAGTTTCTTTGGAGCAAGAAAGAAGGACACAACTTAGAGTAACAAGTAAGGTAACTAGCTCCCTTGTTCTTGGACTTTAATCTAGCAAGTTAGCTCTTAGTTTTGAGAGGTTTGGGTGCTTCTAGAAGCACTATCCATATGTGATAAGAATATGATTTTTATGTTATGGATAGTTTAGACAAGTCTAAACAAGCTAGAATTAAGTGGTATATGCTTGGAAATTCAAGTATGCATGTAGTTAGGGTTTTGTGTTCTTGGCTGCTACTGTACAAATCACTATTCATATGTTAGAATTTAATTGTTTTTATGCTTCCAATGAGTTTAAAATGGAAAATTGTGTGGGGATAAAGTAGGAGAACAAGTATTGGAAGCATTGGAATCAAACTGTGAATTTTTGGAAAATAAGAGTGTCACTTCAGTTCTGTACAGCAGCTAATGGTATGTTTTGATTTTGGAAATTATGGTTTCATATTTGGATTCTACATGAAAAATGATGTGGAAATGAACCGTGAGAATATATTTTAGAAAGATGGAAGTATGGAACATAAAATGGAAAAAGAATGGAAGTTAGTAAAAACCTAGTCTTGGAATTGTTTTCAAGTTGAGTTGTAAATTGATGTTACATTGTAATGGCTAGGTTTTGACATTTGTGAGGGAAGGAAACCATCTCAAGAAGACTTTGTCAAGGATAACTTAAGAGGTAGCAAGAATACCTAACTATAGTTTCATATTTGTTTGATTGCATGCTTGCTTGTTAGTTATAATGTTTGGTTGAGCTTGAGAATATGTCATCATGTTTATGATAAAGTATGAATGCTTGCAATTCCTTGCAACTAATGTCATGACAATATGCATGTTAGAGTTTGCTTATGTATTATTATGAAGTAGCTCCCATCTCATGATAACATGTTAAGCATCTAATTAAACATGCATGATATTATAGTTTGTATGACTTGCTATTGAGACTTCTATGAAATCTCATTCTTTCCATATGCATAACCATGTTATAGGTGCTGAAAAATCTCAAGGAAAAAGGGTAAATATAGATGGTTGAATTTGTATAATAAGTCATATTGGTTACTTGACACTATAGAAGGATATGATGAGATGCACAGTGCATGATCATGTGGTTATATTCTGAGGCCGTGGCTTTATGATGATGTTTACGATGCCTTAACCAATGATTTTGAACTTGAAATTTGGAGATAAAACCTGGAATTGAGATAAAGTGATCAACTGGAGGTAGTGATGTTCCAACGTTAATTTAATATAATAATGAATGATTTTTCTATGAAATTTTATGGGCTTAAATAAAACATCTGGAACTTTAAATCTATAGGTAACACGTTTCATTTAGACAAGTAACCAAAGAGAAATGAATTTTTGAAGTTAAGGCAAAGAAACTGGAACTTCCAGATTTACCAAATGAATAGTGTTTTTTAATGAATAAATAGATTTCATTGGGACAATCGAACCTCAGTTTTACATATTTCTTTCAAATTTAAGTGAAATAGCTTTCATTAGAAATTGGAACCACCCCATTAGGATATTTCTATATTTAATTATGAATTTCTAAAGTTAGGTATATGTTCTAGATTACAAAATGAATAGTAACCATGAACAGTACCCGATAATAAATCTTTTGGAAATATAAGTTTGTAAAGCAAAAGGTTATGTAATTAGTTGAAAAGACTTCCAATTAAGTATAATTGAGGTTGAAAATAAGGATATGACATTTTGGTATTAGAGCAAAGGAGTCTAGCTTAAAAAAGGCTCTTAATATATTAGTTATACACTGATACATAATTGAACATCTCCATAATTGACACTAAGTTAGTTATTGCAGGACTAAGATGACTAAGCCTAAGATTGGGTCAGAAACTATGATGAACTAAGGAGACCCTCTACCTGAAGTGTTTAGTTCAGATAAGTTTGGGTGGAACTCAGAGGAGGTCTTTATGATATAAAATGATCCTGACTAGGGCTTCCTCTAGTAATACATATTCTAGATTCTAGTGACTCATAATTGGATAGATTAGATAGTTCTTCAGTGGAGTTCAATGATATGGATAGTGCAGCAGATGATGGTATATTAGAGGAACCTGTCCCAGTTTCTCCTCTTAATGTTGTACCTCCAGAAGAAGTAGACCCTAATGTAGAAGTGGATGTAGCTTAGAGGGATGAAAGAGACACAGTATACCCTCAGATGGTACAATCTGATGACTACCATTCCTATGATATGGGTACTACAGAACCTACACCTAGACAGTCTGTTGGTGTAAACATTCCAGGTCCTAGCCAAGTACCCAATCAGACTGATATTCAAGGACCTAGCCATGTACCAAACTAGACTGATATCCTAGGTCCTAGTAGATTAAAGACACCAGTTGTGGAGATATACCTGGACAACCACCAGATTATAGAGCTAATACCAGGAAGAAATATGAATGATGAACGGTTTGAGAAAGCTATGGAGTTAGCTAGGCAGTTATATGACCTAGGATGACAGTTGGTCAGGGAGGTAGAATAAGATTTAAGAATTTACATGGACTTTATAACTAGAGTATGGAAGGCTTATCAAGCTTTGATCCAAACACTCTTACCCTTAAGACTGGACTAATATTATGGATGATATCTTACTTCCACTGTAACTTGGAGAGTGTGATTGGATTAGTATTTTGAGGAAGAACCCTATGAGTGTCATATCCCAACTTTTAGGCATAGAAGCCTAGAATGTAGCCTAAAAAAGGTATGCTACTAGGCCCTATTTAGCATAAGTCCTAGAAGTATACATATGATGTTCACGGACTAAACTGCAAGAAAGTGAAAGTTTAGGGACTAAATTGTAAATAGTAAAAGTCCCTTGGGCCAAAATGGTCATTTTGAAAAAGAAAGGGATGTTTCTTGGGAATTGAGCCACCGAGTACTTGAGCTTGATCAGAGGCCAAGATAGCATCCCAGATGTTAAAAAACGTAGCCTAAGAGGGATGTGGGCCCAAGTGGCATTAAAATATTAGTTTAGTACTTTTTCAATAAAGTAAAGTGACCCGGTCAAAGATAGAACTGGGGAAAGTAATTTGGAACCATGAGGTGGCATACAAGGGACCCACAAGGCACCACATGGCATGATTACAGGAAAAGAAGGAAAGCTAAGGACACATGGCATGATTATAGGAAAAGGAGAAAAAGCAAAAGGACACGTGGCACAATCTCAGCCGTTTATTTAGGGAAAAGACTCTAAAATTCTCTAGAAGTGCTGAGTCAGATTGTGAGGTGTCCCAAGGGCCCCACCATTGCACCACCTAGCATGTGAGGTGTCCTATGGATGATGTCACTTTGATGAGTCATCTAGGATGATGATTTCATCGTGATGATGCAGGCAAAGCTTCTTGAGGAAGTTAAGCAATCTGAGCCATTCATCGTGATTCAATCTGGACCATCTATTCAACCACTACTCAACTATAAATACCCCACTCCCCCTTACTTCATTCCCATACCCAAGAGCAAGAAACAAGAGAAAGAAGAGAGAAAAAGAGAAAGAGAGAAAGAAAGAAAGGAAGAGAAAGGAAGGAAGGAGTTCTGGTGGAGTTAGGAGCAGTCCAAGGGGCTTAGGGATTTGGATAGCTTAGGAATAAGGTTCTGACCTATAAAAAGAATGAACCTTAGAGCAAAGGTCACTAGAGGAAAGGCTCCACATCAGGTAGTAAACTTACCTACTTATATGCTTATATTGCTTGGATATTTTATGTGATTTTACTTACTTTGATGATGTGAAGCATGTATGATTAAGTAATGCTCTGTTTCTTTTTATGCTATGGCCATATGTTATAATTAAGGGACATGGAAGCATGTAAGTTATCATTATGCAAGCATGATCATTAAGTACACACATAGTAACATTAAGCATATAGTTGCATACATGGTATGGTTTCTGTTTGCTACTGAGATTTCCCCAAAAATCTCACCCCTTCCATATCAATCTAATTACAGCAGGTCTTCTCAAGATGGAGGAGATAAGGATGCATGAAGAGACCTTAATTATTTAGCATGATTGATATGTGATTCATGTATGTATAATTGCTGGAAATTGTCATTGTGAACAGTAACTCGTGGTGAGGTAGTGACATTTGAGCTATAATTATAAATAGTAAACGATTGAATAAATGTATAATATTTTTCTAGTAAATAGTACTCATTTGGATGTCTACACATAAAGATATGATTTTTCAAATTTGGGACCAGAAATGCTGGAATCAGGGAAAAATGCTGGATGAACAGTAAACTTCGAACATTGACCTACGTTGACCTTGTCAAGGAGTGGTCAACGAGTTATTTTTCCCTAAAAGAGAATTAAGGTAGCTTTATGTAAAAATTTGAACCACTTCATTTTGATTTTTCTAAAATTAGTTATGATTGTTTGAAGTCAGGTCACTTCTTTGGAATTTACACAGTGAACAGTACTCGAGAGAGTAAAATTCCAGATTGTGTAATTTGACTTCAATGACCTTAAAAGTGGTTTCAGATGCTACCATTTGGTCCCTGAGACATAAGAAAATTAGGATGTTACATTTTGGTATTTGAGCATAAGGTTCTGGTACAGAATCGAGAGGGTTCTAGTATAGAGCAAAGGGTTATGGCTTAGAGCATAAGATTCTAGCACAGAATAAAAGGTTCTTGATCACTAATGCTCTGGTTTAGTTAGACTGACCCCTTAAAAAAGTTAGAGATTTGAACTAAAGAGGTTCCCTCCCTAGTATGAGATATGGGGATAGTTTCAGTACTTATAGGATGATTCAGACAAGAGACAGTGTCACCCAAATAAATAGAATAATACCTAATACCTTACAGCTTTATGAGGTAATGTTCAAAGAGATGACTATGATAAGCTAGTCTTAGTCAGCCATTACTGCCAAGGTCTTGTGTTTCTTAGCACATGTGGCTGGACTAAGCAGGATAACGTCTGGGGAGCAGTTTCCTCTATGGATAGAGACAGAAGCTGACCAGTCTCAGGTCAAGAGAAGCTGCAATAGTAGCTTGAGGCCAGACGTTATAGTGACGATGATAATGAAAGTACCAACCTCGTTAAAGTTCATCAGTTAGAGGATTGGTATAAAGCGTGATCAAGATATGAAAAGATTAGTTTAAGATAATATTCAAAAGTATATCCTCTATGCGAATAGATCTACATTACGAAGCCTGAACAAAAGTACTCCATATAGATGGAGATTGATCCGTTCACTTAAGAAGTTTAAAGAGAGAAAGGTAGCCACAGTTTCAAAGATAAAGAGACTCCCCAATTTAAGAGAGTGAGATAGAGTAATGAAGGGTTGAGTCTATACGCTAGTAAGAGGGTAATGTGGTAGCCTAAGTTAAATAAGTAGTTATTTTAGGTTCCTAAATGAATGTTTGGGACCTGTCAGATAATGTGATAGAGGAAAGAATGCTTTAAAATTGTTCAATTGCAGTGTACGTATGATGGATGGTTGAGCAAATTTATATGATGATGATATGGCTTATGTTGCAATAAGTTATGATGAATAGTTGCATCTCCTTGTAGTTGTCATATGATGACACGCATGTTAGAGTCTGCTATGATAAATGAATACTCCCCTAATGCAGTACATGCAGGGTAGAGTTTTTGATGAGAAAGTTATATTGCTCCCATACCATACGACATGCAATAAGAATATACCGAGGATGATAGACAGTCTCAATAAGTGAGACAATTGTGACAATATGATTGGGGTTACTCAGGTATTTCTATAGACTTATGAATATAGTACTTAGGGCCATTTCTTATGTTAGGGTTATAGCAAGTACCAAGAAGGTGGTAGTGTTATAACTCTATCAAAAGAAATGCTATACAACAAGAGCAAAAGAAAACCGTAAAGATATTGTTTTCATATCACTCTTCAGATAAGAGTTGGATATGAAATAGATGGCTCTCAGATAGAGCTAGATTCAAATGAGTTCAGATTACTCTTTAGATAAGAGTTAGATCTAATACAGATTGCTCGCAGTTAGAGCATAGTTTAAATGTCTCGCAATTAGAACATAGTTTAAATGGCTCGTAGTTAGAGAACAGATTTAAATGAGAAGTTATGATGAGGCCATAGCAACTGAATGCAATGGCAGGTGGTTAGACCATAATTGGTAAGCCACAACAGAGTAAGAAAGATGAGAAGGAACTCCTGAGTAAGATAGGAAAATAAGTAAAGTCTTGGTAAATAATATGGGCTACTAAATATATTTTCAAATTTTTATTGAGTTATCAACAAGTGGAAGTACTTAACCTTATAGGTTAGTCTGTTGGTTTGAGATCTTTTAGAGATGATGATACAGTACAACAGAATCATAGGGGATTCTGGAGGGTCACAGTTAGGTTAAAGGCTTACGGTTGATCGCAGTTCGATCCTGAGGTCACAGTTAAACCTAGCCTAAGGAAAGTAATGAGCCATGAAGAAATGAGAATAGTATAGTATCTCTCTGGAAAGATGATTACCAAAGACGAAGTTGAGGTAAGGAAGCTTCACGAGTTGATTAACTCATCCAAAAAGCTTATTTATAATGATTTTCCTCAAATAGGCTATATTATATATAGAATGAACTTAGTTTTTCTTAAACGAAGATGGAGTCCAAGTTCAAGTCTGAGTGCTGATATTCAAAAAGTTTTATAGAAGTATGCTTGAGGAATAGAGAAGAGAACCCTATATGTTTTGAGAATGGAAAAGTATGAGTAGATATATCCTTCAAATAAGGATAAAGAGATTAAAAGGCTAGCGAGACCCAGAGAAGAGGGTCTAAGGAAGATTAAAAATTGAACATAGTTTTATGAGCAAGAATATGCTAGGGCTTAGAGCTATAAGAAAAGAAACCTAGCCCTAACCCAGTAGAACATTTAGCTGAAAGGTGCTCAGGTAAGAGTAGCCCAATTATGGGTGACCCCTGGAAATTAATGAGAAAAGGTATAATTGCCACAGAAGTTTGGCATAGATACACGAAGTTATGTAAGATAGTAAGAAAAGTTAAGAAGAGCTAGAAAAGTCAATCAAATGTTATGAAAAGAAAGGGATATTCTCCTCAGAGAAACTCTTCATCAAAGTATGAATAGAGATTTAACCCTGATTTTCTTAATTTTCTTCCGTCCCTGGAACCATGAGGTGGAATAAAAGGGACCCACAATGCTACACATGGAATGATTCTAGGAAAAGGAGAAAAAGCAAAAGGACACATGGCACAATCTCAGCCGTTCATTCAAGGAAAAGACTCTATAATTCTCTGGAAGTGCTGAGTCAGATGGTGAGGTGTCCCAAGGGCCCCACTATTATGATGCCTAACATGTGAGGTGTCCTATGGATGATGTCACTTTGATGAGTCATCTAGGATGATGATGTCATTGTGATGATGCAGGCAAAGCTTCTTGAGGAAGCTAAGCAATCTGAGCCATTCATCGCGATTCAATCTGGACCATCTATTCAACCTCTACTCAACTATAAATACCCCACTCCCCCTTACTTCATTCCCATACCCAAGAGCAAGAAACAAGAGAAAGAAGAGAGAAAAAGAGAAAGAGAGAAAGAAAGAAAGGAAGAGAAAGGAAGGAAGGAGTTCTGGTGGAGTTAGGAGCAGTCCAAGGGGCTTAGGGATTTGGATAGCTTAGGAATAAGGTTCTGACCTATAAAAAGAAGGAACCTTAGAGCAAAGGTTAAGGACTAGAGGAAAGGCTCCACATCAGGTAGTAAACTTACTTGTATGCTTATATTGCTTGGATATTTTATGTGATGTTTACTTACTTTGATGATGTGAAGCATGTATGATTAAGTAATGCTCTGTTTCTTTTTATGCTATGGCCATATGTTATAATTAAGGGACATGGAAGCATGTAAGTTATCATTATGCAAGCATGATCATTAAGTGCACACATAGTAACATCAAGCATATAGTTGCATACATGGTATGATTTGTGATTGCTACTTAGATTTCCCCAGAAATCTCACTCCTTCCATATCAGTCTAATTACAGCAGGTCTTCTCAAGATGGAATAGATAAGGATGCATGAAGAGACGTTAATTATTTAGCATAATTGATATGTGATTCATGTATGTATAATTGCTGGAAATTGTCACTGTAAACAGTAATTCGTGGTGAGGAAGTGACATTTGAGCTGTAATTATAAATAGTAAACTATTTAATAAATATATGATATTTTTCTAGTAAATAGTAGACATTCAAAGCTTCAATTTGATATATAGAACATCTCATTTGGATGTCTACACATAAATATATGATTTTTCAAAGTTGGGATTAGAAATGCTGGAATCAGGGAAAAATGCTAGATGAACAGTAAACTTCAGACATTGACCCTATGAAGGAGTGGTCAACGAGTTATTTTTTCCTGAAAGATAATTAAGTTAGCTTTATGTAGCAATTTGAAATACTTCATTTCAATTTTTTTATAATTAGTTATGATTTTTTGAAGTCAGGTCACTTCTCTGGAATTTACACAGTAAACAGTACTTAGAATAGTAAAATTCTAGATTGTGTAATTTGACTTCAATGACTTTAAAAGTGGTTCCAGATGCTACCGTTTGGTCCTTGAGACATAAGAAAATTAGGATTTTATATTTTGGTATTAGAACATAAGGTTTTGGTACAGAATCGAGAGGGTTCTAGTACAGAGCAAAGGGTTATGGCTCAAAGCATAAGATTCTGGCACAGAACAGAAGGTTCTTGCTCAGTGATGCTCTGCATGTACTGCATGAGGGGAGAATTTATTTATCATAGCATACTTTAACATGCATGTCATCATATGACAACTTTAAGGAGATGCAACTATTCATCATAACTTTTCACATCCTTACTTTTATTCCCAATTATACTCCATTAGAAGTGGTTGGAACCAATTACATGATCATTTGCTTTGAAAACATCCATTTCCAAAAGATTTGCTCTCGGGTACTGTTCACTGTTATTGTTTATTTGGTAATTCCAGAACATGTACCCTACTTTAAAAATTTATAATTAATTGTAGAAAAATAAAAATAATGTGGTTCCAATTTATAATGAAAGCTGTTTAATAAATCTTTGAGGAAAAAAATATGAAATTGAGGTTATCTTGTTCACACGAAATCAGTTTATTGGTTAAAAATCACTGTTCATTTGGTAAAATCTGGAACTTCCAGTTTCTTTGCCTTAACTTTAAAAATTAATTTCTCTTTGGTTACTCATCCAAATGAATTGTGTTACCTATGAATTTGAAAGTATAGACGTCTGCTTTAAGCTCAAAATTTCATAGAAAAACTCGTTCATTTGATATATGAAATCATTGCATGAATGTCACTGCCTCTCAACACTCGTTTTATCTCAATTCCAGATCTTACTTCCAACTTTGGAAAATCATAACAATTCAGATACTTATCCAAATGAGGCATTCTTGGTGTTCATTTAAATCTTTGTATCCTAAATTTTATCATGCCAAATTTCAAACTAAAACTCTCTGATTTAGGCATCATAATCATCGTCACATCACCACTACCTCATAATAGGTTTATGAAAACATACACCATGCATACTAGCATTGTAAGGAATTGGAAGACACGCAGCAGAAATTAATTTAAAATTTTTTTCCATTCCTTGCCAGGATCTACCGTATGTGTTTAAGTCAAGTGGAAAGAAGCATTACCCTTGGTGTTCCTCAACGACTTCCATAGCTTCTTTCCGCGACTGGTGATCTCTTTCCGATCGCAAGAAGATGTCCACAGCTTCTTTCCGTGGCTCGTGCTCTCTTTCTGATCACAAGAAGTTGACACCTCAGGTCGGCTTCCTCTACTGGTATCCACACGAACAGCGTTCCAACCATAAACGACGTGCTAGCGTCTCCTGTCCCTCCAAGGCTCTCTTAAGAATTCGTCCTCTCCGTCTCTACTTCAGCAGTTTCTTATCTGCAAACCTTTTGCATATTTCGTTCGGCCTTTTGTGTTGTGTGTTGTGTGTCAAAAACGTAGCTCCTAAAATTAGATATATAGGATGCTCTGCGTTTTTCTCAACTGAATTGGATCTTGGAATTAATCTATATTAATTCCAAAATTAATACAATATCACATATTGTATAATTTGATAAGAAACTAATTAAATAAATAATGTTTATATTAAATCCGTCCCACAGATTTAATTCACCTATTTATTTAATTTAAATAAAGATAAGATTGGACTATATTTGATTTATTCTCTTAAATCAAATTTGAGATATCCTATCAATTTGAATGTTAAATTCAAACGTGATAGAGATTTAATTTATCCTTATAAATTAAATCTTGTAAATATCTCTTATATGAGATATCCTATCAATTTGAATTTCAAATTCAAACGTGATAGAGATTTAATTTATCCTTATAAATTAAATCCTATATATCCCTTATATAATATATATATATGAAGTTATATATATACGAATATAAATATAAATAAATATATACATCAACCCTGGATCATTCATTGAATTTAGACACGTCTTAGATTCAATGAATCTGGACATCATAGCTCGTGTTGGGCTATTTTGTGTGTGACCCTATAGGCCCATATGAAGTTGGCAGTGGGCCATTTGCTATACTGGCCCACAAGTCGCAAGCGGTCTCTAGCAAGACATAATGACTACCAAAATCATATGAGGATCGATAAATGATGTAACCTTTTATACAACTATATCATGTCCCTTCTATCACGCGATATTTTAGTCATGGATGAGGCATGGATAATGTCATCCTCCTATTCTTGACCGTTACTTTCTCAATCCCTGAGTAGTCTGACTATAGAAATGAAACTACCTTTCCATTACAGTATGGCCATACATTTCTCAGACTCACTCATCGAGGGGCCTAGTAATATCTCTCTACGAATGTGAGGGACAAATTCCATCTTGACCACTCACATTCCTCCGCATGAAAAACCACTAAGCCCGAACATAGTCTTTATGATCACTCGGTCAAAAGTGACTTTTGACTAGGTCAAAGCTGAGCGTTTGTCATGTAGGAATCCATGATGATCTCAAGTCAAAGGGCATAGTGATATGGTTTGTATATGAGAGAAGCTTATGACGTAACCCATGTAACTCTCTCATAGCGGGTCGGTCCAACACCTTGTACTCTTACATGTGCCTATGGCTTTGATTTATATCTCTATACATCTTCAAAGTCATACTGGTCTTATTTTATCTCTGCTCCCGCACAGATGATCGACCAGGGACATTTAGGATAAGATCATGAATTATCCAAGGATGGTCGTCATAGTAAACATGCGAATAATATGATAACACAATTGATAAACTCATAAATCAATAATGTTTATAAGATAATGATTGGCCCCTAGGGCACATTTTCCAACAAGCATATCATCCTATAGTGTCATGTAAGTCATGTAACTTATTATACAAACTTATTCATAAACATTTACTCTCTTCCCTTGAGAGTATCTAGCACCTAAAACATAGTTATGCATGTGGAAGGAATGAGATTTCATGGAAATCCCAATAGCAAGTTACACAAACTATAATATCATGCATGAATAATTGGATGCTTAACATGCTATCATGTGATAAGAACTACTTCATAATGGTACATAAGCAAACTCTAACATACATATTGTCATGATATAACTTGCAAGGAGTTGCAATCATTCATACTTCATCATAACATGATGACATAAGCTCAAGCTCAACCAAACATCATAATTAACAAGCAAGCAAAACAATTAAACAAACATGAGTTATAGTTAGGTATCCTTGCTACCTCTTAGCTATCTTGGTCAAGAACTTCTTGAAGTGCTTTTATTCCTTCACAAATGTCAAAACATAGCCATTACAACATAATATCAAGTTACAACTCAACTTGAAACCAAATCCAAGACTATGTTTTCACTAGCTCTCTTTCTTTCTTTACTTTATGTTTCCTACTTCCACCTTTCCAAAATAAATTCTCATGGTTCATTTCCACATAATTTTTCATGTAGAATCCAAATATGAAATCAGAATTTCCAAAATCAAAACATACCCATTTGCTACAGTATCAAACCAAAATAGATGTCCCTTTTTCCAAAAATTCACATTTTGATTCCAATGCTTCCAATACTTGTTCTCCTACTTCATCCCCACACAATTTTCCATTTTAAACTCATTGGAAGCATCAAAATCATGAAATTCCATCATATGAACAGTATCACATACAGATCGTCAAGAACACAAAACCCTAAATCCAAACATACTTGAATTCCCAAACTTACCACTTGATTGTAGCTTGTTTAAACTTGTCTAAACTATCCATAACATAAAACTCGTATTTTAACCATATATGACCAGCACTTCTAGAAGAAACCATAAGGGAAATATAGCATGAAAACCCCTTAAAACCATGAGCTAACTTGCTAGAACAAAGCTCAAGATCAAGGGAGATGATTACCTTGCTTGTTACTTCACTTTGGTTGCTTCTTTCTTGGTTGAATGGAAATTTTGCAAGAGTTTCCCTATGGTTCACCATGCATGCTGAAGTGATCTGAATAGGGGGTATTTATAGAGAAATTTGGGTTGAAATGGATGGCCAAGATTGATTTGGTTACTATTTGATCTAAAGGCTCACATTTAATCTTGGATTTAACTTTTTTCTAAAAAGAATAATTATGACATCATGTAGGACAGCTCATGGGACACCTAAGAGGGTTAGGTGGCATGCTACCCATGTAAAGAAGGTTCTAGAAAAATTATAGTCCAATCCGGTACCAATCGAAGCAGTTTCACAACAACCGGACTATTTTCTGTTCTGAATTTTTTTTTATAATATACCAGGATATGTATTATGTCCTAGAAATCAATATCTAGGCTTATCATACCATTGAAAATGATATACTGAATATTTATTTTCCATTCATCCCTTGGGAAATGACCAAAATACCCTTGGTGTCCTTTCCTGCACTGTACTAACTTTAAGGGCAAAATATTATTTCACACCTCTTTATACTGCCTCAGGGTGTATATGGGCTATAAATAATCCTCTTTATACTATATGACACGTTTTTAGCCTATCTAGAGTGACCAAAATGACCTCCATCCATTACTGGTACAGTATGGGCATCTAGGGGCATTTTCAAAATTTCGCACTTTTCCTGGACTGCTCTGGTCTCTGGCCCACTTAACTGTCCAGTCACCTTAATGGACTCATGATGGCGTCATTTGGGCCTTATTATGGGCTTATTGCCTGTATTGCCTTTATGGCCCAATTTACAATACAACTCTCCTGATCCTATATATCGGGTATTTTATTTCACTGTAAAATCCTTTTCTGACTCTCTCAATTTTATAAATTCACATATTAAATATATGAATTTTCTATAAGGTCTCATCTAATTTTGAGATCTGGAAAATACTGTAATAATTCCTTCTGACTTCAGAAATTTAAATCAATTAATCGGGACCTCAAATCAAAATTCTGTGTTGCGTTAAACTGACCGGAATATTTTTGTCTATCTATTGGTAAAATTTGGGTCTGATCTAATTCTGGGCATTTTTGGCCTGTTTTAGCTCAACTTTTCCATATTTACATTTAGGTCCCTTAACTTTTGAATAATTGCACTTTAGTCCCTGAACTATTCGTTAATTGCATTTAGGTCACTCCTTTTATTTCTACTTCAATTTTTTGTCTGCAAACTTTTCAATTTGCATTTTGGTCCCTATTCTTTCCTTAGTTATTAATCCTTCCCTTTCTTTTCGCAATCTGATACAGTTTATTCTAAGAATCTTATATCCATTGCAGATAGACTGTACAGGTACATCAGGTCAAAAAATTGGGGATATGACATAACTTATGGCAACATAGCCATATCATCATCACATAAATTTGCTCAACCATCCATCATACGTACACTGCAATTGAACAATTTTAAAGCATTCTTTCCTCTATCACATTATTTTCCAGGTCCCAAACATTCATTTAGGAACCTGAAATAACTACTTATTTAACTTAGACTGCCAAATTACCCTCTTACTAGGGTATAGACTCAACCCTTCATTACTTTATCTAACTCTTTCTTAATTTGGGGAGTCTCTTTATCTTTAAAACTGTAGCTACCTTTCTCTCTTTAAACTTCCTAAGTGAATGGATCAATCTCCATCTCTATAGAGTACTTTTGTTAAGGAAACACTAGCTGAACAAATTCTTTCGGAATGTAGATCTACTCACATAGAGGATTTACTTCTGAACAGTATCTTAAACTAATCTTTCATATCTTGATCACGCTTTATACTAATCCTCTAACTGATGAACTTTAACAAAATAAAGTGATTCAAATTGCTACATAAAGCTAACTTAATTCTCTTTCAGGAAAAAATAACTCGTTGACCACTATTTGACAAGGTCAATGTCGATCAGCGTCTAAAGTTTACTGTTCATCCAGCATTTTTCCCTGATTCCAGCATATCTGGTCCCAACTTTGAAAAATCATATCTTTATGTGTAGACATCCAAATAAGACGTTCTATATATCAAATTGAAGTTTGGAATGTCTACTATTTACTGGAAAAATGTCATACATTTATTTAATCATTTACTATTTATAATTATAGCTCAAATGTCACTGCCTCACCATGAGTTACTGTTCATAGTGACAATTTCCAGTACTTATACATACATGAATCACATATCAATCATGCTAAATAATTAACGTCTATTCATGCATCCTTATCTCCTCTATCTTGAGAAGACTTGCTGTAATTAGATTGATATGGAAGGGGTGAGATTTATAAGGAAATCTCAGTAGCAAACGGAAACTATACCATGTATGCAACTATATGCTTGATGTTACTATGTGTGTAATTAATGTTTATGCTTACATAATGATAACTTACATGCTTCCATGTCCCTTAATTATAATATATGGCCATAGCATAAAAAGAAACAGAGCATTACTTAATCATACATGCTTTACATCATCAAAGTAAGTAAACATCACATAAAATATCCAAGCAATATAAGCATACAAGTAGGTAAGTTTACTACCTGATATGGAGCCTTTCCTCTAGTCCTTAACCTTTGCTCTAAGGTTCCTTCTTTTTATAGTTCAGAATCTTATTCCTAAGCTATCCAAATCCCTAAGCTCCTTGGATTGCTCCTAGCTCCACCATAACTCCTTCCTTTCTTTCTTTTCCTTTCTTTCTTTCTCTCTTTTTCTTTCTCTTTCTTCTTTCTCTTGTTTCTTGCTCTTGGGTATGGGAATGAACTTAGGGGAAGTGGGGTATTTATAGTTGAGTGGAGGTGGAATGGATGGTCCATATTGAATCGCGATGAATGGTTCAGATTGCTTAGCTTTCTCAATAAGCTTTGCCTGTATCATCACGATAACATCATCACCCTAGATGACTCATCAAAGTGACATCATCTATAGGACACCTCACATGCTAGGTGTCACAATGGTGGGGCCATTGGGACACCTTACCATCTGACTTAGCACTTCTAGAGAATTCCAGAGTCTTTTCCCTGAATGCCAGTGTCCTTTTGCTTTTTCTCCTTTTCCTATATTCATGACATGTGTCCTTAGCTTTTCTTCTTTTCCTGTAATCATGCCATGTGGCACCTTGTGGGTCCCTTTTATTCCACCTCATGGTTCCAGATCACTTTCCCCAGTTCTATCTTTGACCGGGTCACTTTACTTTATTGAAAAAGTACTAAACTAATATTTTAATGCCACTTGGGCCCATATCCCTGTTGGGCTACATTCTTGAACATCTGGGATGCTATCTTGGCCTCTGATCAAGCTCAAGCACTCTGGTGGCTCAATTCCCAAGAAATATCCCTTTCTTTTTCAAAATAACCATTATGGCCTGAGGGACTTTTACTATTTATAATTTAGTCCATGAACTTTCACTTTCTTACAGTTTAGTCCCTGAATATCATATGTATACTTCTAGGACTTATGCTCAACAGGGCCTGGTAGCATACCTTTTTTAGGCTACATTCTAGGCTTCTAGAAGAGTTCATTAAGTTCACTTATAAAAATGTGTAGTGTAAGGGTTATACTTATGAATGCTAATGCTTTATATGTACTTATGAATGATGATGATGTTGTACATGTACTTGTGTTGTGTATGAAAGATCTGTGTAATGTTACTAAAATTATTGTATGCCATGTTTTGGATGAAATATAAGTTATGTATGCCATGTTTAGATAGTAAAATAAAATGGTACAAACGAGAAGGACTATTTCCTTGGTAGAACCATAAAATATTGGGGATATTAATCAGCTAATTTTAGAACATTTAGAGTAGCAGTAAAAGATGATCGAGGAAATGCGAGCAACTCAAGCGAGAAGTGACCAGGAGAGAGATGCTGCCATAGCAGCAATAGTAGCAGAGGCTGTAGAAAATCTAAGGCATCCAGAGTTTGTAGGCATAGTAATACAGAACGAAAAATGGTATAACAGCCAATAGAACCACCTAAGCAAACTGGACAGGTGGTTGATTCCACTAGTATTCAGTAGTAGATGACCAAGTTCTGTAAGCACAATCCTCTAACATTTGAGGGGACATTTGATGTTTTAAAAGTGAAAGATTAGATTAGTCAGTTGGAGAAGAATTTCAAAGTGCTCAATTGTCCATCTGAAAGTAAAGCTGAGATGGATATTTATTAGTTGGAAAGGGATGTAGACCGATAGTGAAAAAACACTAAACTGCTATTACAGGCTAGAAACATTTCTATTACGTGGGAAGTATTTCTTGAACAGTTGTATAAGTATTTTCCACAGGCAGTACGTGATGAGCGAGAAGCTAAATTCCTTGTATTGAGGCAAGGAGAGAAAGAATCTTTTAATGAATATCTGGCTAAATTTATCGATCTTCCTCAATACTCCACTTATTTGTGACAAGTGGATGATGAGCGTTGGATGATAGAAAGAGTGATTAGAGGGCTAAATGTTACCTTGAAGGAGAAAATGACTCCTTAGTAATATAGCTAGTTCAACAAAGCAGTGGATGCATGTCGAATAATTGAAAATCGTCTGAATCATCGAATGCTAATGAAACCAATAAGCAGAGGGAGTGTTGTTCCTGAAAGGACCAGTTAGAATCGAGATGTTACTAGTAGTGGTGGCTATTATAGAAAAGGAAGAGGTAGTGATAGAACAGAAGGCCTACTCGAGGGAACTTTTGAGGTAGTACAGGCAATAAAGACTTGAGTTTCTGAGTATGTGACAAGTGTGGGAAGGATCATGGTGATAGGCCATGCTTGTTGGGCATGTGGGAAACCTAGACATTTTTCTAAGATTTATCCTCAAGCAATGAATAATCAAAGTCCATGAACTCAAGGTCGAGTGTTCGCACTGATAAGGGAAGATGCTCAGAAGTCACCCGAGATGATACAAGGTACCATTTATCTTAATAATCACTCTATGATTGCTATGTTTGATTCGGGTGCAAGTCATTCCTTTGATTCCTATGAATGTGCTAAACGTTTAGGCCTTACAATTAGCAAGTTGCATTATGCCATATGTGTGACAACCCCTACGAATGCTAGAGTAGTTACATCCAATGTTAGCCTACATAGTGTTATTCAGTATGAGCATTGTTGCAGTACTCTAGACTTGATATGTATGCCTTTCCATGAGATTGATGTCATAATTAGACCAAACTAGTTATCTGCCAATAATGTGATGCTGGACTGTAAGAACAAGACTCTAGTTCTTTGCCCAAAAGCCACATATATGAATTTAGAAGTGAGACTAAATTTTATAATAGAGGCTCAGGCAGATAGATGTCTGTGAAAAAGATGTCAAGGATATATGGTCTTCTTTTCTATTCAAACAGAAGTAGAAGAAGGGATTGAGACAATTCCAGTAGTTAAGGAATTTTCAGAAGTTTTTCCAAAGGATATTCAAGGATTACTCCTTGAATGAGAAGTAGAGTTTGCAATTGACATTGTGCCTGGAGCTGTACTAGTGTCCAAAGCCCCATATCATATAGCTCTCATCGAGATGATTGAATTAAAGAAGCAGATTGAGGAGCTTTTAGAGAAGGGTTTCATCTGACCCAGTATTTCTCCTTAGGGTTCTCTAGTGTTATTTGTTAAGAAGAAGGATGGTAGTCTAAGACTATGTATTGATTATAGGGAATTATTTAAGATCACTATTAAGAATAAGTACCCTTTTTCCCAGATTGATGATATATTGGACCAATTGGTTGGAGCAAGTTTATTCTCCAAGATTGATTTGAGATCAGGATACCACCAACTTAGAATTAAAGCATATGACATTTCAAAGATTGCTTTTAGTACTCATTACGGTCATTTTGAATTTCTAGTAATGCCCTTTGGTCTAACGAATGCACCTGAAATTTTTATGGATTACATGAACAGAATCATTAGGCCTTACCTGGATCAATTTGTTATGGTCTTCATTTATGATATTCTGGTGTACTCCAAATCTGCAGAAGAGCATGAAAACATTTGAGAATTGTTCTTAGTACTCTTAAAGAAAAATGACTCTATGCTAAGCTTAGTAAATATGAGTTTTGGCTTCAAGAAGTCAAATTTCTCGGTCTTGTCATATCCCATGAAGGGATAGCTGTAGATCCTAGCAAAGGTGAAACAATATTAAGCTGGGAACAACCAAGGATAGTGACAGAGATTAGAAGTTTTATGGGCTTAGTAGTGTATTATATAAGATTTATTAAGGACTTTTCTCGAATTGCTTTGCCGTTAACTAAGTTTACCAGAAAGAACCAGCAGTTCAAGTGGGATGAGAAGTGCGAGGCTAGTTTTCAAGAATTAAAATAGAGATTAACCACGACAAAATGCTTTCTAATCTTGCAGATATTTCAGGCTTTTGTGGTCACATTATTGTTCTATGGTAGCTCCGTATATGTAATATCTCCATATGCTAATTATTGTTCTAGAATTAAAAGGTGATGTGGTAGATGATGCCTTAAGCAGAAAGGTGATGCAGGTGGCAAGTCTAATTATCAAAGAGTTAGAACTAATAGAAGATGTTAGAGATTGGAGTCCTTTATACCAGATGTAGATAGAAGAAAATCGTTATGGAGGAACGTAGGCTAAAGCTTACATTGAAGATGAGATAAAAGAAGCTCAAACACATGATAAACTCACAACAATTTTTAAGGATAAGCTGGAAAGAGGGGAAACTAAAAATTTTGATATCTTCCAAGATGGATTACTACGATTTAGGGGAAGACCATATATTCCAAATGCAATGGGATTAAGAAAGAAGATTTTAGATGAAGCACATAAAAGCTAGTATACAGTACATCTAGGTATGACCAAGATGTATCATGATGTCAAAAGTCTATTTTGGTGGCCTGGATTAAAGAAGGATGTTGTGGCTTATGTGACAAAATGCTTAACCTGTCAGAAAGTGAAAGTTGAGCACCAAAGGCCAGCAGGAAATTTACAACCACTAGATATACCTGAGTAGAAATGGGACAGTATTGCCATGGATTTTGTTAAAGGACTACCTATGACTCCCACTAAGCATGATGCTATATGGGTAATAATTGACCAATTGTCAAAGTCAACTCATTTCCTGGCAATCAATAAGAAAGATTCTCTTGAGAAACTGGCGAAGCTATATGTAAAAGAAATTGTTTGATTACATGGTATCCCAAGTAGTATTGTATCTAATAGAGATCCTCAATTTACATATAATTTTTGGCGATATTTGCAGAAAGAAATGGACACTACTCTTAGATTTAGTGCAGCTTATCATCGTCAAATAGATGGTCAATCTGAGAGAATGATCCAGATACTAGAGGATATGTTGAGAGCATGTGTTTTGGATTTCAAAGGGAGTTGGGATATCCATCTGCCATTAGTAGAATTTGCATATAACAACAGTTATCAGGCTAGTATTCAAATGGCTTCATTTGAAGTACTTTATGGATGTAAGTGTATATCTCCCTTATGCTAGTTAGAGTTAAGCCAAAGAAGAATGTTTGGTCTTGATATAGTAGATCATATAGCAGCACAAATCAATAAGATTAGAAAAAGATTGTTGACAGCTCAAAGTAGACAGAAAAGTTATGCTGATATTAGAAGGAAGCCATTATAGTTTGAAGAAGGAGAATATGTGTTTCTCAAGTTAGCTCCAACTACAGGAGCTGGATGATCAATCAAGGTGAAGAAGTTATATCCTAGATATATCGGGTCATTCTAGATCCTTACAAGAATAGGATCAGTGGCTTACAAGTTAGCTTTTCCTCCAAATCTCAGTAAGATACATGATGTATTTCATGTTTCCCAATTGAAGAAGTATGTTCTAGACCCATCACATGTGATTGAGTAGGATGATGTTCCACTGCGAGATGACATAACTTACGAAGTTGGACCAGTACGAATTATGGATCGAAAGTCAAGCGGTTGTGAAATAAGCAAATCTCTTTAATTAAGGTGGTTTGGAAAGGATTAACTGAGAATGAAGCTACGTTGGAAGCAGAGGAAAGAATTAAGGAGGCATATCCTGAATTATTTCCTTAGTATATATGTAATGTAAATTTCGAGGATGAAATTTATTTTAAGGGGGAGAGAAATATCATATCCCCAATTTCCTTATCTGATATACATGTACAATTTATACGTAATAGACATGATATTCTTAAAATAAACTGTATCATATGAGGAAGGAAAGAGAGGGACTAGTAACTAAGGAAATTTCAGGGACCTAAATGAAAATTAGACAAGGTTGAAGGCCAAAAATAAAAGTAAAAATAAAAGTTGGGCCAAAGGTGTAATTATCAAAAGTTTAGGGACCTAAATATAATTAACAAAAAGTTCAGGGACAAAAATATAATTATAAAAAATTTGAACCAGAAAAGGCCCAAAAATGCCCAGAATCAGATTAGTCCCAAACTTTACTAGTAGATAGACAAAATTATTCTGATCAGTTTAACGCAACACATAATTTTGATTTGAGGTCCCGATCAATTGATATGAATTCTTGAAGTCAAGAAGAATTATTACTGTTACATCCTTATTTTCAAACCCAATTATGCTTTATTAGAAGGTATTCGAACAAATTACATGATCATTTGCTTTGAAAATATCAATTTCCAAAAGAATTGCTCTCAAGTACTGTTCACTTTTACTGTTCATTTGGTCATTCCAGAACATGTACCCAACTTTGAAAAATCATAACTAAATGTAGAAAAATTGAAATAATGTGGTTCCAATTTCTAATGAAATATCTTTCATAGATCTTTGAAGAAAAAACATATGAAACTGAGGTTTTCTAGTCTAAAAGAAATCAGTTTATTCGTTGAAAATCACTCTTCATTTGTTAAAATCTTGAAGTTCCAGTTTTTTGCCTTAACTTCAAAAGTTCATTTCTCTTTAGTTACTTATCCAAATGAACTGTGTTACCTATTTATTTGATGTTACCTATTTATTTAAAGGTCTAGACGTCCTCTTTAAGTTCACAAAATTTCATAGAAAAACTCATCATTTGTTACATGAAATCATCATGTGAAAATCGCTGCCTCTGAACATTTACTCTATCTCAATTCCAGATTTTAACTTAAATTTTGAAAAATCATAACAATTTGAATTCTTAACCAAATGAGGCATTCTTGGTGTTCATTTAAAGCTATGTATCTTAGCTATTTTTATTTCAAGTTAAAAATTGGTGATTAAGGCATCTTGACCATCGTCACACTATCACGTCCTCAAAACAGAATTATAGAATCATACACCATACAACCATACATGTTATCATATGCTTCCATAATGTCAAGTAACTCATGTGACTTATTATACAAACTCATCCATCTATGTTTACCCTTTTTCCATGTGAAGTTACAGCACCTATAACAAGGTTATGCATATGGAAGGAATGATATTTCATGAAAATCCCAATAGTAAGTTACACAAACTATAATATCATGCATGATTAATTGGATACTTAACATGTTATCATGAGATGGGAGCTACTTCATAATGTTACATAAGCAAACTCTAACATGTATATTGTCATGACATAATTTGCAAGGAGTTTCAATCATTCATACTTTATCATCAACATGATGACACATTCTCAACCAAACACCATAATGAACAAGCAAGCAAACAATTAAACAAACATGAAATATAGTTAGGTATTCTTGCTACCTTTTATCTATCCTTGTCAAGGTCTTATTGGGATGATTTCCTTCCTTCACTAATGTCAAAATCTAGCCATTACAAAGTAATATCAAGTTACAACTCAACTTGAAACCACATCCAAGACTAGATTTTCACTAACTTCCTTTCTTTTCCCATTTTATGTTTCTTACTTCAATCTTTCTAAAATAAATTCTCATACTTCATTTCCACATAAATTTTCATATAGAATCCAAATATGAAACTAGAATTTCCAAAATCAAATCATAGCAAATGCTATAGTACCAAACTGAAGCAACCCTCTTGTTTTCCAAAAATTCACATTTTGATTCCAATGCTTCCAATACTTGTTCTCCTACTTTATCTCCACACAATTTTCCATTTTAAACTCATTGGAAGCATTAAAATCATGAAATTTCTTCACATGAACAGTGTCATGCACAGTACCAGCAAGAACACAAAACCCTAAATCTAAACATACTTGAATTCCCAAGCTTATACCACTTGATTCTAGCTTGTTTAAACTTATATAAATTATCCATAACATAAAAATCATATTTTAACCATATATGAGAAGCACTTCCAGAAGCAACCATAAGTGAAATATAGCATAAAAACCCCTCAAAACCATGAGCTAACTTGCTAGAACAAAGCTCAAGATCAAGGGAGATGATTACCTTAATTGTTGCTTCACTTTGTGTGCTTCTTTCTTGGTTGAATGGAAATTTTGCAAGAGTTTCCCTATGGTTCACTATGCATGCTGAAATGATCTGAATAGGGGATATTTATAGATGAATTTGGGTGAAAATGGATGGCCAAGATTGATTTGTGCACTATTTGATCTAAGGGCTCACATTTAATATTGGGTTTAACTTTTTCCAAAAAGGAGAATGATTACATCACAAGGGAAAACTCAAGGGATACCTCATGGGGTATGTGGCGTAATTCTCATGTAAGGAAGCTTCTGGAAAAATTCTAGTCTAATCCGGTATCGATCGGAGCAGTTTCACAAAAACCAAACTATTTTCTGTTTCTAATTTTTATAATATACCAGGATATATATTTTGTAATGGAAATCAATGTCTTGTTTTCTCATCCCATTGAAATTGTTATACTGAGTATTTATCTGTCATCCATCCCTTAAAATGATTAAAATACCCTTTGTGTCCTTTATTGCACTATTTTAACCCTAAGGGCATAATTGCCATTTCACCCCTCTTTGTACTGCCTCAGGGCATATACTAGCTCTAACTAATCATATTTATACTATATGCCACATTTTTAGCCTGTCCCATATGACCAAAATGCCCTCCACCAATCACTAGTACAATATGGGCATCTAGGGGTATTTTCATAATTTTATACTTTTCCTCGACACTAGCCCCTTCTACTAATGAACTGGTACCCTGGGTTTTGGGCCCTCCTTGGTGTCATCATAGGCCCATATATGAGGCCATCTGAATTCATTATATCCAGGTTTATTTACTGCTAAGTTCCATAATTGGATAACGGGTATTCTCAAACTCCCGTCAAAATTCATTAATATGGGGATAACTTTTCCTATGAAGCACACCTTCCTGTAACTTGTCCCCTTATATCTGAAGTCCATGAAATTTGATAAAATTTTAGATAACTTTCAGACTATTAGATAAATATCCAATATCTGGGACTCTAATAAATTTTCTATATTATGTTAGATTAACCAGCTTATCTCCCTCTATTTATGGATAAAGTGTGGAACTGAAATACTTCCAGACAGTCTTAAGCCTTTTCTAACTGAACTTTTCCATAATTACATTTAGGTCCCTGACTTTTTGCTTATTTACATTTAGGTCCCTAAATGTTTAGAAATTATCACTTTTAGCCCAACTTTTTTTTTCTACTTTAACTTTTGGCCTTTAACCTTTTTTACTTTGCGTTTAGGTCCCTAAAATCCCCTTAGTTCATAATCCCTTTCTTTCCTTTCTCAATCTGACATAGTTTATTCCAAGAATTTCATGTCTATTTCATATAAACTGTACAGTTATATTAGGTAAGAAAATTGGGAATATGACAATTACAGTATTTTTTAGACCTCAGTATCATATGGCACTTTACAGTAAATTCCTATATTTAATATAAGAATTTATAAAATTGATAGAGTCAGAAAAGGAATCCTGTAGAATTCCTATGGGATTTTATATTACAATAAAATACCTGATAAATACTGTCGAGAGAGATTCCTTGGGATTTGTGCCATAAAGGTAATAGAACAATATTAAGGCCCAAATGACATCCCAAGAGGCCCAATAAGGTGATTGGATAGTTAACTAGGCCAGGGTCCAGAGTAACACAGCAAAAGTGTGAAATTACGAAAATGCCCCTGTGTAGCCAGATTATACCAGAGATGGATGGAGGTCATTTTGGTCATTCTGGATAGGCTAAAAATGTCTAAACTAGTATAAAGATGATTAGTTAGACCTAGTATATATCCTGATACAATATAAAGAGGTGTGAAATGACAATTATGCCCTTAGGGTTAATGTAGTGCAAGAAAGTGCAACAAGGGTACTTTGGCCATTTACCAAGGGATAGTTGGTAGATAATTACTCATTCTAATAATTTCAATGGTAGAAAAAACCTATACATTGGTTTTCATGACAGAATATATATTTTGGAATATTATAAAAACTAGGAACATAAAATAGTCTGGTTTTTGTGAAACTACTCTGATCGGTACCGGACTGGACTAGAATTTTTCCTATCAGTATATCTACCTTTTTCTAGCCAAACATGGCCCTAAATGATGTCATGGATGGCATAATTCTAAGGCTTCTAGGGAAAGCTTGATTTAAGGTGGAATATAGACCATTAGATCAAATAGTAACTAAACTAATCTTGGCCTTTCATTTCCACCCAAAATTTTCTATAAATACCCCCCAAAATAGACTTTTGTGGTACCTTGGAGTACCTTAGGGAACCTCTGGAAAAATTTTCTTTGGAGCAAGAAAGAAGCACACAACGTGGAGCAACAAGTAAGGTAACTAGCTCTCTTATTCTTGGACTTTAATCTAGCAAGTTAGCTCTTGGTTTTGAGAGGTTTTTGTAACATATCTCCCTTGTTGGTTCTGCTAGAAGTGCTGTCCATATGTGATAATAATATGAGTTTTATGTTATGGATAGTTTAGACAAGCTTAGACAAGCTAGAATCAAGTGGTATATGCTTGGAAATTCAAGTAAGCATGTAGTTAGGGTTTTGTGTTCTTGGCTGCTACTATAAGAATCACTATTAATATGTTGGAATTTAATGGTTTTGATGCTTCCAATGAGTTTAAAATGGAAAATTGTGTGGGGATAAAGTAGGAGAACAAGTATTGGAAGCATTGGAATTAAAATGTGAATTTTTGGAAAATAAGGGTGTCACTTCGGTTCTGTACAGTAGCTAATGGTATGTTTTGATTTTGGAAATTATGGTTTCATATTTGGATTCTACATGAAAAATTATGTGGAAATGAACCATGAGATTTTATTTTAGAAAGATGGAAGTATGGAACATAAAATGGAAAAAGAATGGGAAGTTAGTAAAAACCTAGTCTTGGAATTGTTTTCAAGTTGAGTTGTAACTTGATGTTACTTTGTAATGGCTAGGTTTTGACATTTGTGAGGAAAGGAAACCATATCAAGAAGACTTTGTCAAGGATAGCTTAAGGGGTAGCAAGAATACCTAACTATAGTTTCATGTTTGTTTGAATTTATGCTTTCTTGTTACTTATGATGTTTGGTTGAGCTTGAGAATATGTCATCATGTTTATGATGAAGTATGAATACTTGCAACTCTTTGCAACTAATTTCATGACAATATGCATTTTAGAGTTTGCTTATGTATTATTTTGATGTAGCTCCCATCTCATCATAACATGTTAAGCATCTAATTAATCATGCATGATATTATAGTTTGTATGACTTACTATTGAGATTTTAATGAAATCTCATTCTTTCCATATGCATAACCATATTATAGGTGATAGAAAATCTCAAGGAAAAATGGTAAACATAGATGGTTGAATTTGTATAATAAGTCATATTGGTTACTTGACACTAAGGAAGGATATGGTGGGATGCATAGTGCATGATCCTATGGTTGTATTATGAGGCTGTGGCTTTATGACGATATTTATGACACCTTAACCAATGATTTTGAACTTGAAATTTGGTATGATAATAGCTAATATAAATACCTTTAAATGGACACCAAGAATTCCTCAATTAGTTAAGTATTCAATTTACTATGATTTTTCAAAGCTAGAGATAAAACCTGGAATTGAAATAAAGTGAGCAACTAGAGGCAGTAAACAACGAGTTTTTCTATGAAATTTTGTGGGCTTAAATAAAACATATAGAGCTTTAAATCCATAGGTAACACATTTTATTTGGACAAGTAACCAAAGAGAAATAAATTTTTGAAGTAAAGGCAAAGAAACTGAAACTTCCAGATTTACCAAATGAATAGTGTTTTTCAATGAATAAACTAATTTCATTGGGATAATGGAACCTCAGTTTTATATTTTTCCTTCAAATTTAAGTGAAAGAGATTTCATTATAAATTGGAACTACCCCATTCTGATTTTTTTTACATTTAATTATGAATTTTCAAAGTCAGATATATGTTCTGGATTACCAAATGAACAGTAACCGATAAGAAATCTTTTGAAAATGCATGTTTGTAAAGAAAAATGTTATATAATTGGTTCAAAAGACTTCCAATTAAGTATAATTGAGGTTGAAAATAAGGATACGACGCTAAGCTTGCTTCTGATTGCTTACTTTATGGTTTAATCATGCTTAATCTCTTTCTTATCATTATTTTATATTACAAACATGGCTTAAACTTCTTCTTCCTTTAAAAGAGGACATGTGGTGCCTTGTGTGGGTACCACAGGGACACCTGACATGGTGAGTCCCTACTTCTGGAAACTGAGTGACTTTAAGCAACAAATGGCTAAGATCGTGCCACATGTTTTCACCTTTAAACAAGTGTGTTGCTAGGATTTCTTTAATAAATCTTTAATTTCCATTTTCCTTCAAATTGAAGGCTTGTGGTGTCTTAGTGAGTCCCATATGGCCACCTCATGGCTTTTGGAAGACTCTAGAGCTCTCCAGTATATTATATCTAATTCTGTACAATCTTGTATTGTATAAAGGGATTTCTCCTAAATTTTTATATTGTCCTGTAGTCAAATAATGTCCATGCATTTTCAATGATATTTTTTGTCTTAGGAACACTATCTAAAAGAATACTGATAAAATCCCTATATCAGATCAATTTCATAGTTATAATTATAATAAGGTAATTGTACTTTACTAACAATTATTAAAATATTATTTTTGTGCTTAATATTTCAAGGACTCTTTGAGCACATTTTGGACCTCTAGGGACACCCCTTGGGCCTTTGTTCAAGCTCAAGTCCTCAGTTAGCCAAATTCCAAGAAATTTTCCCTAAAGCCCTAATTCACCTTAAATTCTATTATAAATTCTATAGGGCTCATTTAGAGGTTTTGTCAGTTTCATAAATTCTTATAATTAATATAGTATTTTTTGTAAAATTTCATCCAATTCTGAGGTCTAGAAGGTCCTATAAAAAAGTTACATAATTTTCCAAAACTTTAAAAGTTAATATAAATTTTTCTAAACCTCAAATCAAAATTCTGATACACATGATTGCATTTAGAATAATTTTCCCTATCTCTTAATAAATTTGGGACTCAAATGCTTCTAAGTAGTTTTTGGCCACTTTTTAGCTCAATTTCCTCATTATCACTCTATTGCCCTTGGAAGGTTTTAAACTTTGTATTCAAGTCCCTTTCTCTTTTAAACTCACCCTTGAACATTTGGACAATTCATTTAGGTCTTTCTCCTTTATTCCTTTACTATTTCCTTCCTTTTTCTAACTTAAACCTCCTTTAACTGTTATCTTTTCTTTTTAATCATTGTCACAATCCCTTCTTAACCTCTTGCCTCCTCCATTAGTCTTGCACAGATAGGAAAAATTTGGGATATGACATTTCTCCTCCTCTTAAATAAATTTTATCCTCAAAATTTACTCATACCTTTGTCATACAACTTTGGATATATTTCATATATATTCTTCTTTATTTCATGACTAAGGTTTTGGGGTACCTTTAAAAAATTAGGTTTGGGGGTACCTTTGAAAAATTAGGTTCTTCTATATTAAAGGTTAGCGGGTTTCTCTTAACATTAGTGGAGCTCCTTGTCTATTTTGAACTTACTAATAATCTTTTTTTATCAACTCCATCGAAGTTGAGGTTTGATGTCATCCTAATTTTTCCCTATCTGTATAACACTGATAGTGGAAAGAGGTTTGGAAAAGATTGTGATGATGAATAGAAAGAAAAAACAATAATTAGACAAAGGTATAAAGATGAGGGACTAAAATGAGATGTTTACAAGTCTTATAGTTGATGAACTCATATTTGTAGTGATTTTTAGTGTGTTTAAAATGAATTTTATAATTGATATTATCCCCATTTACTTATATGATGAGAAATTAATTAATAAAATTAAAATGGAGCAAGTGGAAATTAATTGATTTGATTTGATTTGATTGATTAATTGGAAAAATAATCTATTAAATTTTCACTTTGTAGTGACCAATCAGCGTGTTAGAGCAATTGACATCTGGATGTTAAACATGTGCTGGAGAAGATGCTAACACAAATCACATAAGGAAATGAGAGCTAAAAGGGAGTACAAATCAGTCATGTGCTGCACAGAAAATGGCATTGCATGTGAATGAAGATTACACAGTCTAGATCACATGGAAATTGAGAAGTTGTTACAAGATTACAATTAGGAGATCAAGCATGTGCTATAACAGAATAGAATTCCACACATCTAGCACTGTTCACGCTCACACAGTTAATTTGAACAGAATCACACATTTTAGCAACAACTCATACACTCCACACATCATTAACACCATTTTAGCTGACAGTCACACCATTCATATAGCTTTTATATAACACACATCAGCACATTCATAGGGGGAGCTGACACGCACACTTGATTCCATTCCATTCTCACTTTCCATTCCATCCATCATAAACTTTCACACCATTTGCTCTATCTCTATTTCTATTCTCTATCATATGTAACTTTCCTTTGTTCTAGACAATATAACCAAAGGAAATTGTAGCTATCATCTTCATCTTCTTCTTCCACAATCACCATGGCTTCTGCTGTGTTTTTTGTTACTACTGAAGTTCAGATGGCAATACAAGGCTAAACTATTGTGCTCTCTTAGAGATGATACTAAACCAGAATCCTTGAGCTAAATAGGGGGTTCATTGTGTTTTTGATATAGTTAATTATATAATTATTCATGCAATTAGAGTAGTAGATGACAAAGAAGTAAGGAACCGAGTTGGATTTATTATTTCTGCATAACTGACCTTTGATTGATTCTTATATATGATCGAGTTGAACATAGTTGTGATTAATTGAAGTGATTATAGAATAGAGTACCATTGTATCTGTTTAATTCATATTCTGTTATCTCTAAGTTGAATGATTCATAATCTCTTTTCATTAATGTCTGTAAGTTATAGATTTGATTGATATTTAGCTAGTGAGTTGTTAGCAAACATATTCTAATTCAGTTGATCTACTCCTCATATTCTATGGATAATGAAGGTAAGGTAATCTTTAAGGGAACACACTTGTCATTCATTCATCTCACATCATAAACATTGAAAAGCATAAACAATAGCATAGGATTTGCTTCCAGTACTTAGAATGAAACTCATCAAACACCATCTCTTTAACTTATTAATTTGTTGCTCATTAGATTAATTAGGAACTTCTACTCTACTTAGGCTCCTTGTGAATCGACCTAGGTTAGCCTTCACTTTACTATTTGTTAGCTTAGTTTTATTTGATAATTAAAATAATAGTTATCAAAATGGTGCCATTGCCGGGAAGCCTTACTAGTTAAGGTTTCCTAAGCAATCTCTTGGGCCTAAAAATCATAAAAAGTATATAGGTGTTTCAGTTTTTTTATGCATTTAGTGTTTTGTCTTGTTGAGTCTTGACCAATTGCCTTTCTAGTCACAACTAAAGTGCTTAAAATTGATTTCTAAGCATCTCTGTGAACTTTAGTCGCGACCAAAAGAACATTTGGTCACAACCAAAAATTTGTTTTCAATTCAGTTTGCTCTCTATTTTGTTCTCTGTGATTTATAGTCGCAACCAGTTTGACACTTAGTCATAACCAAAAATCATTGTTTCAATCAGATTTACTCTTTGTGATTTTTAATCGTGACCTAAGTACCAATTAGTTGCAACTAGAAACTAAAAACTTCAAGCATTTTACTATCTGTGGTTTTTAGTCACAACCAAAGTGACATTTGGTCGTGACAAATAATCCTGATTAAGAATTTTTCCTCTCTGTGACTGGCAGTCATGACCTCAAGTTCATTCTCATCCAGTCTCTAACACGTCCCAGTCCCGATCGGGATAGGGACATGTTTAGATCGGTCCCTTCTTATATCATGTGAAGTTCACTATGTCTCTTCCTTAGGCATACTTCTTATAGACTAATGAATACCTTATACTTAGGACTAAAAACTTTAACTCTAATAACTTTGATTCCTTTTTTGTATAATATAATTATAAGTTTAGTCTATATAGGAAAAATATTGTGGGTACTACTCTATATAAGTTAATCAACTTGTGAGGCTTCTACACCTAAAACTTATCCTTGGTAATTGTATTCCTAAAGAGATACTATGTTATTACCTTATTCTCATGGCTCATACTTTTCTTCCCTCTAGCTAGGTTGACTCGAAATCACTCGTAATTACCCTAAGCCTTTCTCAGGATCTACTGGACCCTGTAATATTATTCATGTGAGAGAAATGTTAGGATCAAACCATAATCCTCTTAGAAGGATCAAGACCAATGGACTAAGTTATAAGGTTTCCACTTGTTGATAACTTAACTAAAAATTCCCTAAGACAATCTACATAAACCAATATTATCTATTAAGACTTTACTCATTTTCTCTTTTACTCAAGAATTTCCTGTATCATTCTCATCTTTCTTATCATGGCTATAAGCAAAGCTACTGAAAAACTTTTCATCTTATCTCATGGACACGGCTCTAACAAGAGCTACATTGTCTATTTCTTTAAATTGGTTGTATCTCAAGAGCAATCTATTTTATCACATAGACGATGATCTCTTTCATAGCTGCATCATCAATTTCATAATTGTATATCATTATGTTCTATGCTCATGGTACATCATTCATATATCTCATCCCTGCTAAAGGGATATGTCTTAAGTACTATAATAATATATCTATAGGTATGCCGATAATAACTATCTACCTAACCTTACTGAAAATATTTTAGCATCTTCTTATTCTAATTCTCTATCTAACTGGCTAATAGGAGTAGAAACATAACTATCCTCACATCCTAATTATTTCCAATTTATATGGAATAGAAAGTAAAACCTGTAAGGGACATATAAAGCAAAGAGTTTTAGAAGGGATTGTCAGGATGATAAGAAGAAATGATAAGGTTAGATGAGTTTTGAAGAAAGAGAGAGATTAAACTAAAAAGTCTAAAAGTTCCATGGTGAAAAATGGAAATAGTCATAAGTTATGGGTTAATTATGAAAAGTTGAAGGACTAAAGTGCAATTTCCAAAAGTTCAGGGGTAGAATACTAATTATGGAAAGTTGAACTGAAAAATGCCCAAAACAGCATAAGAATTTCAGTCCCAAATTTTATCAGTAAATAAAGAAAATTATTCTAGTCAGTTTAATGTGACACATAATTTTGATTTAAGGTCCAGATGAATTTATATGAATTTTTGAAAAATGAAAAATTAGTATAGTATCTTCTGGACCTCTAAATTTGATAAAATTTTATAGTAAATTTTTATAATTAATATGAGTATTTATGAAACTGATAGAATAGAAAAAGAGGTTATGTAGAATTTATTATGGAATTTATAGTAGAATAAAATACCTCATAAATACTTTTCAGGGAATTTCTTGGGAGTTGAGCTGATGAAGGCAAAGGACCATATAGAAAGCCCAAAATCGTGTCTCATAGGCCCAATGATATTTTTAGATAGGTATGCGGGTCATTTCTAACAAAGACCCTAAAAAATATAAAATTACGAAAATACCATTTTGTTACGTAAAATTATGAAAATGCCCTTGTGTTCTAATTATGAACAAGGGATGAGTAAAGGGTATTTTGGTCATTTGGATAGGGTTAAAATGCTAAGGGAGATACAAGAATGATTAATCAGAGTTAGTCTATGCCATGATAAGATATAAAGAGGTGTGAAATGACAATTGTGCCTTAAAGCTAATATAGTGTAAGATAGTGAACCAATGGCATTTCAGTGATTTTCAAAGGGATGATAAGCAGATAAATACCCACTCCAACCATGTCAATGGTAGAAAAAATTTAGATACTAGATTTAAGGTCAGGAAACATATTATGGAACCTTTGAAAAAGTAGAGTTATTAAATAGTTTGGTTTTTGTGAAATTTGACCTGGCAGGTATCGAATTCGACTATAATTTTCCCAATTAGACCCTAGTGCTAAATTGCACCAAACAAGGCTCTAAATGATGTCATGGATGATGTCATAAAGTGGCTTATAGGGCAAGGTTGATGTAAGAATGAATATGGACCATAGATTAAATCCTAGCCATCTATTTCCACCCAAATATTTCTATATATACCCCCTCATTTTTACATTCACTCCAAGCATTGGGAACCATGGGGAGGTACTGCCAAAATGGTTTTGACACAAGAATAAGAGGAAAACCAAGGTAACTTATTCCTCCTACCTTTGTATTTTGTTGTAGGAAAATTTCTCTTTGATTTAAATGGTTGAAACACCATTTTTCTCTCCATATTACCTATTGGACGTTTTGTCTTGATGGGGGTAAGAAGATGAATATTGAGTTATAAAATTTCATGATAAGTTTAAACAAGCTAGAATTAAGTAGTTTGAGCTTAAGAAATCATGTAAACTTGGAATTTTAATCTTAAGACCCTTTCTATCACTATTCATGCTCCTGGGAAAGAGTTAAAATTTCTTGATTTTAATGCTTTCAATAGTTTTAAAATGAAAAATTGTGTGCGATAAAGTAGAGAAACAAGTATTGAAAGCATTAGAATTAAAATGAGAATTTTTAGAATTTATGAAGGTGTTATACGGTTCTAGATAGATTTCATAGTAGGAGTTTGATATTCATAATTCTAAGATCATATTTGAATTCATTTGACAAAATTATATAGAATTGGTCTAACGAAATAATTATTATAAAGTTAAACTACTAGCCCTATGATTTAAGTTAAGAGTTAGGGGTTTTAAGGAAGTTAGTGCGAATAGATTGTGAAATTGCTCTAATAAGCTATATACACCATGTAATTATGTTTAGGACCTTGATACATCCAAGAGGATGTTTGGAAGTGGTTGACCAAAAGTATACATGGTTGGAAACTTAGGGAGCAAGTGCAAGAACAAGAGACAAAGCTTATGTTTAAGGTAGTGGACTTACCTTTTATGTGCTTGATATGGTATGCTTATGTGTTGACATGTATATGATGATTGAATGATCTTTTGACATGATGAATAATGTTGAATATGATATGAATAACATATTTCCCATGGCCATACATTTTTATACAAAGCATATAGCATGATGACATGCCACTAGATGAAGAAAGTGTAATGAAATTACATATCATGCATTAGCATCCATCTGCATTTTAAGTGATAATGTTTGCTACTGAGATTCCCCAAAATCTTACCCTTCCACACCCAAAAAATATAAGTCATTTATGATGAGAGACATATGCATGAAGGGAAGCTACAATATGGAAGAAAGAAAGTAAAGTAATTGATGTCCTAACATATGCTATGAATTTCCATGTATGCAATGCCATGTAAAGTGCCTATTTATGAGATAAACATGTATCAAATAATTATAGCATAACTCCATGATGTATATGAGTTTATGGGAATTCAAGTTGATTATTTATAAATGTTGGAATAATTTAAGATATTTATGAAAGAAAGTCAAATGGTAAAAACGTAGGTCTTGAAGCAATTTTGTTGTGACTTCAGTTTGATCTAGAAAATGAAGGAATTAATGCACAAAATTTTATAAGCACGTATTACACACCTAGAGATTTAAATTCATAGGTAACACGTGTCATTTGGATATGTATATCAAGATAAATGAATTTCTAAATTTACAAGATAGAACCTGGAATTTCTAAAATTTGTCATATGAACAAGTAACAATTCAACTGTATTGATTGGCAAGGTAACTATCTAGATTTATATTTTTTCCTTAAATAGATATGAAAGAGCTTCAATAGGAAATTTAGGTCACCTCTATAATATTTTTATATAATTATCTATGAATTTTCAAAGTTTGACTACCAATATGGAATTTACCAAGTGAACAGTATCCAAAGTTAAATTTAAAAATTTTAATTTTTGGGTCAAATTAATACTTCTGCTAGTCAAATACACATTTGAATATATACTCTGAGAGGTTAAAAATAGGATATTTTGAAACATCCTCATTTGCATACATCTTAGGGCCAAATGGTAGCATATGGAACCACTTTTAAGGCTACTGAAGTCAAATTACTCAATCTGGAATTTTACTCTTAGCGAGTATTGTTCATTGTGTAAATTCCAGAGGAGTGACCTGACTTCAAAAAATCATAACTAATTCTAGAAAAATCAAAATGGAGTGTTTCAAATTGCTACACGAAGCTAACTTAATGGTATTTCAGGTAAAAATATCTCATTGACCACTCCTTAACCAAGTCAACGTCAGTAAACATCTAAAGTTTACTGTTCATCCTGCATTTTTCCCTGATTCCAGCATTTTGGTCCCAACATTTGCACTATCCATTCCCCAGCATTTCTTCATGCTTCATTAGTCCTCTTCTAACATACCCGTGGGATTGGGATTACATGGAAGGAGATGAAATTTCTGGGAAAATCTTAGTAGCAAACGGTAACCATACAATGTATGCAATTATATGCTTGATCTTACTATGTGTGTACTTAATGTTCATGATAACATACATTCTTCCATGTTACTTAGTTATAACATATAGCCATAGTATAAAAAGAAACAGAGTATTACTTAATCATACATGCCTCACATCATCAAGGTAAGAAAACATCACATAAAACATCCAAGCAGTATAAGCATACAAGTAGGTAAGTCTACTACCTGGCGTGTAGCCTTTCCTTGTAGCTCTTAACCTTGTCTATAAGGTCCCTTCTTCTCATAAGTTAAAGCCCATACATAGAATAATAATATATTTATTATTATCCAGTATAGCTCTATTTAACTCATGCTTAACTAGGGGTAATATCCTTAATCTGACATTCCCCTTGCTCTCTTTCTATCTATGGCTACCTTTATTAATAGAGATATTTCTCTATTCTAACTACTAAGACCAATCCTCAACTTTATTAGAGCAGGGACTAGATAACTTACCCTATTCCTAAGCTCTGCTCAGTCCCTAAGCTCCTTGGACTGCTCATAGCTCCACCAGAACTCCTTCATCTCTTTCCTTTCTTTCTCTTTCTCTCTTTCTCTCTTCTTTCTCTTATTTTTCTTGCCAAATCCATGAATGAAATAGAGGGAGGGCAATGTCTATTTATAGGTGAGTAGAGGTGGAATGAATGGCTCAGATCGAATCGTGATGAATGGCCCAGATTGCTTAGCTTCCTTAAGAAGCTTTGCCTACATCATCACGATGACATCATCCTCCTTGATGACTCACCATTATGACATCATCCAAGGACACCTCAGGGGGTATATGGTGCAATGGTGGGGTGGGATACCTCACCAGCTGACTCAGCCTCTCTAGACAATTCCATAGCCTTTTCTTGGAATGTGCAGTAGAGATTGTGCCACGTGTACTTTTTACTTTTTCTCCTTTTTTTAATCTCATGACACGTGTCCTTAACGTTTCTTCTTTTCCTGTAATCATGCCATGTGGCACCTTGTGGTTCCCTTTTATGCCACCTCATGGTTCCAGATCAGTTTCCCCAGTTCTATCTTTGACCGGGTCACTTTACTTTATTGAAAAGCACTAAAATATTATTTTAATGCCTCTGAAACTCCCATAACCCTTGGGCCTACGTTTTTGGGCTTTTGGATTGCTATCTTGGGTTTCTAACCAAGCCCAAGCACTCTAGTGGCTTGATTCCCAAGAACACCTCTTACTTATTTTGTATGCACACAAGGACTTTCACTATTTTCCCTGATTTTTCACTTTCTTGCAGTTTAGTCCCTAAACATCATCTGTATACTTCTGGGACTCTTGCATAATAGGGTCTAGTAGCCTTCCTTTTTCAGGCTACATACTGGGCTTCTAGGCCTAAAAATTGGGATATGACATTTCTCCTCCCCATAAAATAAATTTCATCCTCAAAATTTGAGGGTCAAATCTCTATTCATACTGTGATGAATAGTTTCCTATGAGGAGAATGTCCCTTTCATTTCATAACATTTTCTTAACTTTTTAGCTCTTCTTAATTTTTCTTACTATCTTTCATAACTTTGTGTATTTATGCGAAACTTTTGTGGCATTTTCACCCTTTCTCATATAACTATGTTCTATCTTTACTTTATCTTAGACTCTCTTCTTTGGGTCTTGCTAGCTTTTTCATCTCTTGATCCTTATCTGAAGGATCTATCTACTCATACTTTTCCATTCTCAAAACATATGGGGTTTTCTTCTCTATTCCTCAGGCATACTTCTACAAAACTTTTTGAATATTAGCACTCAGACTTGAACTTGGACTCCATCTTCATTTAAGGAAAACTAAGTTTAGTTTATATATAATATAGGCTATAAATAAATTTTCTAGATGAGTTAATCAACTTGTGAAGCTCCTTACCTTAACTTCGTCTTTGGTACTCATCTCTCCAGAGAGATACTGTACTTTTCTCATTTCTTAATGGCTCCTTACTTTCCTTAGGCTAGGTCTAAGTGCGACCTTGGGATCTAACTACGATAAATCGTAAGCCTCTTCAGAATCTAACAACGACTCTGAAGCTATTAGGATCTAACTGCGACCCTTGAACCATGCTAAGATCTAACTGCGACCCTCCAGAATCCTCTGTGATTTTATTGTACTGTATGATCATCTCTAAAAGATCTCATCCAACAGACTAAGTTATAAGGTTAACTGCTTCCACTTGTTGATAACTCAATAAAAATTTTAAAATACATTCAGTAGTCCATATTTTTTACCAAGACTTTACTTATTTTCCCTCTTACTTAGGAGTTCCTTCTCATCTTTCTTACTCTGTTGTGGCTTACCAATTATGGTGTAACCACCTGCCATTGCATTCTATTGCTATGGCCTCATCATAACTTCTCATTTCAATATGTGCTCTAACTGCAAGCCATTTAAACTATGCTCTAACTGCGAGCAATCTGTATCAGATCTAACTCTTATCTAAAGAGTGATTTGAACTCATCTGAGTCTAGCTCTATCTGAGAGCCATCTATTTCAGATTTAACTCTTATCTGAAGAGTAATATGAAAACAATCTCTTTACTATTATCTCTTACTCTGTCTATATACCATTTCTTTTGATAGAATTATAACACTACCACCTTATGGGTACTTGCTATAACTCTAACATAAGAAATGGCCCTAAGCACTGTATTCACAAGTCTGTAGAAATACCTGAGTAACCCCAATCATATTGTAACAACTGTCCCACTTACTGAGACTGTCTCTCATCCTAGGTACATTCTTATTGCATGTCGTATGGTATGGGAGCAACATAACTTTCTCATCATAAACTCTACCCTGCATGTACTGCATGAGGGGAGTATTCATAGCATACTCTAACATGCATGTCATCATATGACAACTGCAAGGAGATGTAACTTCTTATCATAACTTATGGTAACATAAGCCATATCATCATTACATAAATTTGCTCAACCATCCATCATACGTATATTGCAATTGAACATTCTTTCCTTTATCACATTATCTGCTAGATCCCAAACATTCATTTAGGATCCTGAAATAACTACTCATTTAACTTAGTCTACCACATTACCCTCTTACTAAGGTATAGACTCAACCCTTCATTACCCTTTCTTACATAGGGAACAGGGGAGTCACTTTATCTTTGAAACTGTGGCTACCTTTCTCTCTTTAAACATTATAAACTTCTTTCTTTGTAACACAGAATTCAATCCATGAGCTAACTTCTTAGTCATTCAACTCTTAACTATCTCTTAACTCTTTCTTTCTATCAGTCTCAGTCTACTCTGGACTATACTGTAGTTCCTCTATCTTGGGAATATCAGCTCTCTCTATCTATTAATCATCTCATCTCTAACTTTAGGCCATATGCTAGAATTATTCCTAGGCAAGCCTCATTCTAACTTTTAATTCTTTTGTTCAGGAAACACTAGCTGAACAAATTCTTTCGTAATATAGATCTACTCACATAGAGGATTTACTTCTGAACATTATCTTAAACTAATCCTTCATATCTCCTTACTTTATATTCTCTTGCTTGATTATGCTTCAATCCTCTAGTTGATTAACTTCAACCAGGTTGGTACCTTCATTATCATCGCCACTATAACGTCTGGCAGCTTCCCTTGACCTGGGATTGGTCAGCTTCTATCTTATCTATAGAGGAAACTGCTCCCCAGACATTTTCCTATTTAGTCTAGCCACATCGTGCTAAGAAACACAAGACCTCGGCGGTAAAGGTTGACTAAAACTAACTACTTCCTTGAAGATTACCCTGTACCACTGTAAGTTATGGGTACTGTTCTATCTATCTAGGTGTCACTGTCTCTTAATAGTGAATACCATCCCCATATCTTTTACTAGGGGAGAACCTTTTAGTTCAAATCTCTAACTAGTCCAGAGCATCACTCAACCATAACCTTATGTTCTGTGCCAGAATCTTATGCTCTGAGCTAGAACCCTTTGCTCTATACTAGAATTCTCTCGATTCTGTACCATAACCTTATGCTCTGAACTAGAATTCTCTACTCTGATACCAAAATGAAACATCCTCATTTGCATACATGTTAGGGACCAAATGGTAGCATATGGAACCACTTTTAAGGCTATTGAAGTAAAATTACTCAATTTGAAATTTTACTCTTAGCAATTACTGTTCACTGTGTAAATTATAGAGGAGTGACCTAACTTCGAAAAATCATAACTAATTCTAGAAAATTGAAATAGAGTAGTTCAAATTGCTACACGAAGCTAACTTAATTATCTTTCAGGAACAAATAACTTGTTGACCACGCCTTGACCAGGTCAATGTCAGTAAACATCCAAAGTTTACTATTTATCCTGCATTTTTCCCTGATTCTAGCATTTTGGTCCCAACATTTGCACTATCCAATCCCCTGCTTTTCTTCATGCTTCTTTATTCCTCTTCTAACATACTTGTGGGATTGGGATTACATGAAAGGGGATGGGATTTATGGGGAAATCTCAGTAGCAAACGGTAACCATACAATGTATGGAACTATATGCTTGATGTTACTATGTGTGTACTTAATGATCATGCTTGTATTATGATAACATACATGCTTCCATGTTACTTAATTATAACATATAGCCATAGTATAATAAGAAACAAAGAATTACTTAATCATACATGACTCACATCATCAAGGTAATGAAATATCATGTAAAACATCCAAGCAGTATAAGCATACAAGTATGTAAGTCTACTACTTGGTGTGTAGCCTTTCCTTCCAGCTCTTAACCTTGTCTCTAAGGTCCCTTCTTCTCATAAGTTAGAGCCTATACATAGCATAATAATGTATTTATTATTATCCAGTATAGCTATATTTAACTCATGCTTAACTAGGGGTAATATCCTTAATCTGACATTCCCCTTGCTCTCTTTCTATCTATGGCTACCTTTATTAATAGAGATATTTCTCTATTCTAACTACTAAGAGCAATCCTCTACTTTATTAGAGCAGGGACTAAATTACTTACTCACCTCATTCCTAAGCTCTGCTCAGTCCCTAAGCTCCTTGGACTACTCCTAGCTCCACCAAAACTCCTTCCTTTCTTTCTCTTTCTCTCTTCTTTCTCTTCTTTTTCTTGCCAAATCTGTGAATGAAATGGAAGGAGGGGAGTTTCTATTTATAGGTGAGTAGAGGTGGAATGAATGGCTCATATTGACTCGTGATGAATGGCCCAGATTGCTTAGCTTCCTCAAGAAGCTTTGCCTGCATCATCACGATGACATCATCCTCCTTGATGACTCACCATTATGACATCATCCAAGGACACCTCAGGGGGTATGTGGTGTAATGGTGGGGTGGGATACCTCACCAGCTGACTCAGCCTCTCTAGACAATTCCATAGCCTTTTCTTGGAATGTACGACAGAGATTGTGCCACGTGTCCTTTTTACTTTTTCTCCTTTTTCTAATATCATGACATGTATCCTTAACTTTTGTTCTTTTCCTATAATCATGCCATGTGGCACCTTATGGGTCCCTTTTATGCCACCTCATGATTCCAAATCAGTTTCCCCAGATTTATCTTTGACCGGGTCACTTTACTTTATTGAAAAGCACTAAAATATTATTTTAATGCCTCTAAAACTCCCATAACCCTTGGCCCTACGTTTTTGGGCTTTTGGATTGCTGTCTTGGATTTCTAACTAAGCCCAAGCACTCTGGTGGCTTGGTTCCCAAGAAACACCTCTTACTTCTTCTTTATGCCCACAAGGACTTTCACTATTTTCCCTGAATTTTCACTTTCTTGCAGTTTAGTCCCTGAACATTATCTATATACTTCTGGGACTCCTGCATAATAGGGTCTAGTAGCCTTATCGGAGTCATTGAAAGGAGTTCATCACTTAGGATTGTCTTTACCTACTTTGAGTATCACAGGCTTCCCTCTGTAATTTTGCATACCTTTATTTCTTCGTTGAACCTCTATAACTGCATAGGAATAATTCTTTCTTGTAGTACAAAGTTCAGTCCACAAGTCATCTTCTCAATCGTCCATCTCTCATCATTCATGTGGTTTAAATTATGGAATAACGAGAGGCAAATGAACTTGGCTAAATATTTATTAAAGGGTTCTTTCTTACCCTACCATAATACTTAAAAACTTAGCTTCCTACTCATCCCTTACTCACTAAGGAAAATACTTATCATGAAATTGCTTCCTAGGTGAGCGAGTTATTCCTCGCTTATAGGGTAATTCTTGCAATTTTTCACTCACTATTAGAATCCTTATCTGGCTTGTAAATAGCTAGCTATGCCTTTCATTTTGAGAGGCAGTCTAATACTTTGAAGATCTTTCCAAGTGATTTATTCAATCCTCTACTGCTTGGATATCAAATGTTCCCTCGAACATAGGCAAATTCTGCTTACAGAATTGCATATCCATAACTGGATACTATCTTATTCCTCAGTAGACCCTAACTATATGTTATTCCCAGGCTGTCCCTAACCAGTTTTGACTTCTCCCTAGTCCCTTCTTCTGGATGTCATAGGTTAGCAACGACTAGTGTTACTACTGTCACGAAAGTAATATCTCTCTCTTTATCTTAGCGAGCCTAAGTCACACAGATCTCATCCATTATTTATTATTATTACTTTAACCTATCCAAAATGATCTAGACCAGGTCTAATAGGTTATTGGTTCCCTTCTGATGAAGTTCTTTCATTTCACAAATAACCGTTCTCCATCTACTAGCCATCACGTCTCCAGTCTTAGGTCATATACTAGGTATGTCCCTTGGCAAGCCTCCGTTTAATCTCTGATCCTACCATTTAGGAAAGACTAATCTAACACTGTAGATCTACTCCTGGTTATCACATAGAGGATATACTTTTAAGCATTCCCTTAAATTGATCATTTGTGCCTCAGTATATCGCACTATCTAGCTCACCTGTACTACATGCCAATCCTCAAACCAGTAAACCTCATTGTGGTTGGTACTCTCATCCTCATCATCATTGTAGAGTCTAGATGCTACTCTTAGGAAGTTTAGGTACATAGAATAATCCTGATTTATTCCCCTATAATGATACCTTGTGCTAACTCTTGTAGTTTAACTTCCACATCTTCTTTAACGTTGGATGTTATATCCCTAATTTTCTTACCTGATGTAACTGTGCAGTTTATATCAAATGGATATGAGATTCTTGGAATAAATTGTATCAGATTGAGAAAGGAAAGAAAGGGATTATGAACTAACAAAATTTCAGGGACTTAAATACAAATTGGAAACGGTTAAAGGCCAAAAGTTAAAGTAGAAATAAAAGTTGGGCCAAAAGTGGTAATTTCCAAAAGTTTAGAGACCTAAATGGAATTAAACAAAAAGTCAAGGACATAAATGTAATTATAGAAAATTTCAGCCAAAAAATTCTTAAGACTATCTGGAAGTATTCCAGTTCCATATTTCATCAGTAAATAGAGGAAGTTAAGCTGGTTAATCTAGCATAATACATAAATTTTATTAGGGTCTTAGATAATGGATATTTATCCGATAGTCTAAAAGTTGTCTGAAATTTTATCATATCACTGAATCTCAGGTATAAGTAGAGAAGTTACAGGAAGGTGTGCCTCATGACTTCATATATCATGAATCTGACAGAACACCGAAAGAAGTTATGTAGGAAAAATTATCCCCATATTAGTGAATTTTAACGAGAGTTTGAGAACACCCGTGATTCGATTATGGAACTTAGCAGTAAGTAAGCTTGGATAGAATGAACTAAGATAAGCTTGGATAGAATGAACTAAGATGACCTCATATATAGGCCCATGATGATACCAATAAGGGCCCAAAACCCAAGATACCAGTGCATCAGTAGAAGGGGCCAGTGTCCAGGAAAAGTGTGAAATTATGAAAATGCCCCTATATGCCCATATTATACTAGTGATAGATGAAGGGCATTTTGGTCATTCTAGATAGGCTAAAAATGTGGCATATGGTATAAATATGATTAGTTAGAGCTAGTATAGCCCTTGAGGCAGTACAAAGAGGGGTGAAATGACAATTATGCCCTTAGGGTTAATATAGTACAAGAAAGGACACCAAGGGTATTTTGGTCTTTCCAAGGGATGGATGGTAGATAAATACTCAGTCTACAAATTTCAATAGTATGAAGAACCTAGACATTGATTTCCAGGACAAAATACATATCCTAGAATATTATAAAAATTAGGAACAGAAAACAGTCTGACTTTGGTGAAACTCCTCCAATTCGTACCGGGCTGGACTGTAATTTTTTCTATCAGTATATTTCACCTTTTTCAGCCAAACATAACCCTAAATGATGTCATGCATGGCTTTTAGGGCAAGATTATGCAAGATTGACTATGGACCATTAGATCAAATAGTAACTAAATCAATCTTGGCCATCCATTTCAACTCAAGCTCATCTATAAATAGCCCCCAAATCAGAACCTATTTAGTATTCATGGCGAACTAGAGGGAAACTCTTGCAAAATTTCCATTCAACCAAGAAAGAAGCACACAAAGTGGAGCAACAATCAAGGTAATATCTCCCTTGATCTTGAACTTTGTTCTAGCAAGTTAGCTCATGGTTTTAAGGGGATTTTATGCTATATTTCCTTATGGTTGCTGCTGGAAGTGTTTCCCATATATGGTTAAAATATGAGTTTTATGTTATGGATAGTTTAGATAAGCTTAGACACGCTAGAATCAAGTGGTATAAGCTTAAAAATTCAAGTATGTTTGGAATTAGGGTTTTGTGTTTTTGCTGGTACTATACATGATACTGTTCATATGATGGAATTTTATGATTTTGATGCTTCCAATGAGTTTAAAATGGAAAATTGTGTGGGGATAAAGTAGGAGAACAAGTATTTGAAGCATTAGAATCAAAATGTGAATTTTTGGAAAACAAGAGGGTTGCTTCTGTTTAGTACTATAGCATGTGGTATGATTTGATTTTGGAAATCCTAGTTTCATATTTGGATTCTAAATGAAAAATTATGTGGAAATGAAGTATGAGAATTTATTTTGGAAAGATGGAAGTAAGAAACATAAAATGGGAAAAGAAAGGAAGTTAGTGAAAATCTAGTCTTGGATGTGGTTTCAAGTTGAGTTGTAACTTGATATTACTTTGTAATGGCTAGGTTTTGACATTTGTGAAGGAAGGAAATCATCCCAATAAGACCTTGACAAGGATAGCTAAGAGGTAGCAAGAATACCTAACTATATTTCATGTTTGGTTAATTGTTTGCTTGCTTGTTGATTTTGGTGTTTGGTTGAGCATGATATTGTGTCATCATGTTGATGATGAAGTATGAATGATTGCAACCCCTTGCAAGTTATGTCATGACAATATGCATGTTAGAGTTTGCTTATGTACCATTATGAAGTAGCTCCCATCTCATGATAACATGTTAAGCATCCAATTAATCATGCATGATGTTATAGTTTGTGTAACTTGCTATTGGGATTCCCATGAAATCTCATTCCTTCCATATGCATAACCATGTTATAGGTTCTAGAACTTCACAAGGAAAAAGGGTAAACATAGATGGATGTTTTTGTATAATAAGTTACATGAGTTACTTGACATTATGGAAGCATATGATAGCATGTATAGATGAATGTCGTATGATCCTGTAATTTTGTTCTAAGGCCGTGATGATGTGATGATGGTTAAGACCCTTAATCAACGATTTTTAACTTGAAATTTGGCATGTTAAGAGCTAAGATATAGAGCTTTAATTGGACACCAAGAACGACTCAATTGGTTAAGCATTCAAATTGTTATGATTTGACTAAGTTGAAGTTAATATCTGAAGTTGAGATAAAGTGATTGCTCAGAGGCAGCGACGTTCACACGATGGTTTTATATATCAAATGAATGAGTGTTTCTATGAAATTTTATGAACTTAAATAAAACATCTATATCTTCAAATCCATAGGTAACACGGTTTATTTGGATAAGTAACTGAAGAGAAATGAATTTTTGAAGTTAAGGCAAAGAAACTGGAACTTCCAGATTTTACCAAATGAACAGTGTTTTCAACGAATAAACTGATTTCATTGGGACAATGGATTCTCAATTTCATATCTTTCCCTCAAATTTTAATGAAATATATTTCATTAGAAATTGGAACCGACCTATTTTGATTTTTTTACAATTAATTATGAATTTTCAAAGTTGGGTACATGTTCTGGAATTACCCAATGAACAGTAAAAGTGAACAGTACCCCCCCCCCGAGCAATTCTTTTGAAAATGGATGTTTTCAAAGAAAATGATAATGTAATTGGTTCCAATAACTTCTAATGAAGCATAATTGAGGTTAAAAGTAAGGATGTGACATTTTGGTATCAGAGCAAAGGATTCTAGCTTAGGAAATGCTCTGATTAGATTATTTATAGACTGATACACAAGTAAACATCTGCATAATTAACACTAAGTTAGTTATTATAGGGTAAAGATGGGTGAGTCTAGGACTTCAGATACCACAATAAACTAGGGGGATCCAATGCCTAAGGTATTTAGTTCAAATAGATTAGGATTTAACCCAGAAGTGGTTGAGGCTTTGGTATATGATCCATAATTTGTACACCCTACGGTGATTCACATCCATGATTCTAGCAGTGAATTAGAACTGGGCAAGTTAGATAGTTCTTCAGATGGATCAAATTGGATAGATGAGTTATCAGATGAGGAACCTATTCTAGCCCCACCTATTAATGTGGTACCTCCTAAGGAAGTTAACCCTAATGGAGAGGGTAATGTAGATCAGATGGAGGATATAGAGATAGGAGATCCTCAGGAAGAACAGGTTGAGGAAGGTTACTCCTATATTGTGGAAACTGTAGAACCTGTACCTAGGTAAGCTATTGAGATAAATGTCCCTGATTCAAGTTAGGTGCCTGAACCAGCTGATGTATATGAACCCAGTTATACAGTTGATATACCTGGACCTAGTCATAAACCAGACCCTACAAATATCCCATGTCCTAGTGGAACTAAGGAGCCAATGGTAGAGATACATATGGATAACTACCAGGTTGTAAAACTAACCCCTGGGAAATATATGAATGAAGAACATTTCAAGAAAGCTGTGGAACTAGCGAGACAACTATATGATATAGGAAGAATGCTGGTAAGAGAAGTCGATAAAGATGATAGAGCTTACATGGATTTTATAGCAAGGGTAAGAGATACTGATAGATGGTGGAAGAACACCGAGTTGGTGTTACAAGCTAGACACATTCCTATCACATAGGAAGTGTTCATTGAGCAATTTTATGAGAAGTATTTACCTCAGTCTGTATGAGATGAAAGAGAAGTAGAATTCATGGTGCTTAGACAAGGGGAGAAAGAATCTTTTGATGAGTACTTGGCTAAGTTCATCCATCTTTCTCATTATTCCACTTATCTGCGACAGGTAGATGATGAACGTTGGATGACAGAGAGGATGATCAGGGGACTGAATAATTCTATGAAAGACAAGATGACTCACCAATAGTATAATCATTTCAATAAAGTAGTAGAGGTTTGCAGGATCATTGAGAACAGCCTTAATCATCGGATGCTGATGAGGCTGATGAGCAAAGAGACCACTGTTCTTGAGAGAACTAGTCAGAATAGAAATATAGCGGGTGGCAATGGCTATAATAGGAAAAGTAAAAGACAATGACAGCATAACTAAAAGCCTAACAGAGGAAACTATAGGGGCAACACAAATAATAGAGACTCGAGGTTCAGAACATGTGACAAGTGCGGGAAAAATCATGGAGATAGACCGTACTTGATAGGGCAGAACGATTGTTATACTTGTGGGAAGCCTACACTAAAACATCCTTATTTTCTTATGTCTTAGGGACCAAATGGTAGCATCTGGAACTACTTTTAAGGTTATTGAAATCAAATTACATAATCTAGAATTTTACTCTAGCGAGTACTGTCCACTGTGCAAATTTTAGAGAAGTAACCTGACTTCAAAAAATCATAACTAAACCTAAAAAAATTGAAATGAAGTGATTCAAATTGCTACAGAGAGCTAACTTAATTATCTTTCATGGAAAATTAAGTTGTTGACCATGCCTTGACCAAGTCAATGTCAGTCAATGCTCCAAGGTTATTGTTCATCCAATGTCTTCCCCTGATTCCAGCATTTTGGATCCCAAATTTGAAAAATCATATCTCCATGTATAGACATCCAAATAAGACATTCTATATATCAAATCAAAGCTTGGCATGTCTACGATTTATTGAAAACATATCTTACATTTATTCAACCGTTTACTATTACTTATTTCAGCTCAAATGTCATTGGCTCAGCACAAGTTACTCTCATAGTGACAATTTCTAGCAATTATACATACATCAATCACATATCAATCATGATAAATAATTAATGTATATTTATGCATCTTTATCTCCTCCATCTTGAGAAGACCTGCTGTAATTAGATTGATATGGAAGAGGTGAGATTTCTGGAGAAATCTCAGTAGCAAACGGTACTAAACAGTGCATGCATTAATGTGAATACTTGTTATTGCTTGTGAAAGTTTTAACATTGCGTAATGTGCATGCTTCCATGTAACATATGAAATACAATTGGCCAAAGTAATCATAGAAATAGAGCTTCATACATAAGCACATATGCAACACCATTCAACAAAGCTATAGCACAATTATAACATTCAATGCATACAAGTTTAGGATAAGTTTACTACCTGACATGTAGCCTTTCCTCTAACTCTTACCCTCTGCTCTAAGGTTCCTTCTTTTCATAGGCCTGAGCCTATACATAGTATAATAATATCTTTATTTTTATCCCATCTAGTATGGATCTACTTAACTCATACTTAACTTTAAGTAATACTCTTAATCTGACATTCCTATAACTTTCTTTCTATCCACGGCTAACCTTATCAAGATATTTCTATATTATAACTATTAACTTCATAACAACAATCCTCTAATTTATTAGAGAAGGGAATAGAATAACTTACTTACCTTATTCCTAAGTTCTGCCAAGTCCTTTAGCTCCTTGGACTACTCCTAGCTCCACCAAAACTCCTTCCTTTCTTTCTCTTTCTTTATTTCTCTCTCTTTCTCTCTTCTTTCTCTTCTTTTTCCTTTTCTTGGCCATGGGAATGAAGTGATGGGGAAGGGTCTATTTATAGTTGAAGGGAGGTGGAATGGATGGCTTAGATCGAATCGCGATGAATGGCTTAGATTGCTTAGCTTCCACAAGAAGCCTTGCATACGTCATCACGATGACATCATCATCCTCAATGACTCATCAAAGTGACATCATCCATGGGACACCTCATATAACATCCTTACTTTAATACATCTTAGGGACCATTCAGTAGCATTTAGAACCACTTACAAGACCTTGAAAGTCCATTAGCCAAATCTAGAATTTTGCTCTTTCTCGAGTTATTGTTCATATGGTATTTCAGATTATGTAATGAACTTTGAAAAATCATAATTAATTCTAGAAAACTCAAAATGAAGTGGTTCAAAAATATACATGAATATAACATCTTAAAATTTAAGGAAAAAATAATTTCCAGACCAAATGATTATCCAATTGATACAGTTTATTCGTTGAAGTTTACTGTTCATTTGGTCAAAAACTCTGGAAATAGATTCTGGTCCCTTATTTTGGAAATTCATTGCTCTTCATATATACATCCAAATGAAATGTTCTACCTATTCACTTAAAGCTCTGGATGTGTCCTACATTCTCATAAAATTTTGTGAAATAATTCCTTCATTTGCTAGGTCAAACTGAAGCCACAACAAAACTGCTTTAGGACCTACGTTTTACCATTTCAGTTTATTTTCTTTCACTTTCAATAATTATTCAAGCATACATAAGCAATCAAATAAACTTATAAATATCCATATACATCATGTACATATGCCATAATTATTTCAAATAGCTTCATCACATAAATACACACCTTACATGACATTTACATACATGGATAATTCATAGCCTATGCTAGAATCTTAAATACTTCACTTTCCTTCTTCCATACTTTAGCTCATGTCCTAGACATGATTCTTCCATCTTGAATAACCTATTATGGTTGGTTATGGGAGGGTGAGATTCTAGGAAATCTCAGTAGCAAATATTACCACTTAAATATGCAAGATGGATGCTAATGCATGATATGTAATTTCATTAAACTTTTTTCATTAGTGACATGCCATCATGCTATATACTTGTACATTAAGTGCATGGCCATGGAAAACATGTTATTCACAATACATTCAACATCATTTATCATGTCACAACATCATTCAAATATCATATACATGTCAACACATAAGCATACCACATCAAGCACATAAAGAGTAAGTTCACTACCTTGCACTTAAGCTTTCCTCTTGATCTTTAGCATTTGCTCCGTAGCTTTCCAACCACGAAGCCTTTATGTCAATCACTTCCCAATATGTTCTTGGATGTTTCAAGGTCCTAAACACATTCATATTCATCACATAACTCATTAGGACTTATGAACTCCAACTATGTTCAAGACTAACTTTGTTACACTCTTTATTGTCATAACTTTCTCTAATTTTCACTAATCCACTTGGCTCTTTAACCAATTGATGTCTTGACTTTATCCTACACAATTTCATCTTGTGAATCCATTTATGAGCTTAGAATCATGAAACTCTAGCTCCTTCATGGCCTGCTGTACAGAACTGAACATAAGCATACAAATCTTTCAAAAACTCTCATTTTGATTCTAATGCTTCCCATACTTGTTTCTCCACTTTACCCCACACAACTTTTAATTTTAAAACCATTGGAACCATCAAAATCATGAAATTCCAATCACTGTTCATGCAAGTGAACAGTAACCGTGAGGAATCTCAAAGACTACAACCTTGAGATTTTAATGTTTCCAAGGTTCAAAACCTTTCCAATCCTACACAAAATCATCATATAAACTCAATGGAAGCATTAAATCATTGAAACTCCATTTTCTTCCCTCATGAACAGTGCATACTGAACAGGGCACACCATGGCAAAGTCGAAAATATCAATTTGATTCAATAACCACTTAAATAGCTTGTTTAAGCTTCAATCACATGTTTCTAACTTTAATTTCTTATTTCCCCTTTCATCTAAGGTTTTTGGTCAGCGCCTCCCCTTAGAGAAAACTCAACTTTTTCCCCATGAAAACCCTAAGTTCAAGCTCCCAAATCAAAGGAAAATAAGCTAGGAGAGATTACTTACCTTTGATCTCTACCTTGCTTGAACTTTTGAATCTTGAATCTTCTTTGTCTTGGCTTGAGCTTTCATTTTGCAAGAGTTTACACAAGTTATCACAAGGCCACTATTTTGGTCAGAATGAGGGGATATTTATAGCCAAAATCCATGAAAAATTAATGGCCAAGATTGATTTGGTTATTATTTGATCTAATGACCCATATTTAATCTTGAATTTAAGTTTTTCTAAAAATAATAATTATGACATCATGTGGGACAGCTCATGGGACACCTAAGAGGGGTAGGTGGCGTGCTCATAGTGTAAGGAAGCTTCTAGAAAAATTCCAGTTCAATCCGGTACCGATCGGAGCAGTTTCACAACAACCAGACTGTTTTCGGTTCTGAATTTTTTATAATATACCAGAATATGTATTCTGTCCTGGAAATCAATATCTAGGCTTCTCATACAATTAACATGGTTATAATGAGTATTTATCTTCCATCTATTCCTTGGGAAATAATTAAAACACCCTTGGTGTCCTTTCTTACACTATATTGACCCTTAGGGTAAAATCGTCTTTTTACCCCTTTGGTACTGCCTTAGGGCCTATACTGGCTCTAATTAATCACATTTATACTATATACCAAGTTTTTAGCCTATCCCAGATGACCAAAATGCCCTCTATCCATCACTGGTACAATATGGGCATCCAGGGGCATTTTCGTAATTTTACACTTTTTCTGAACATTGGCCCCTTCTACTGATGGACTGGTACCCTGGGTTTTGGGCCCTTCTTGGCATCATCATGCGCCTATATATGAGGTCATCTGATATCATTTTATCTAGGCTCACATATCAATAAGTTCTATTATTGGATCACGGGTATTATCAAACTCCCGTCAAAATTCACTATTATGGGAATAACTTTTTATACAGGACTTCTTCTGGAGTTCTGTCAGATCCAGGACATCTGACACTGTAGGGCATACTTTCCTATAATTTGGCCACTTATATCTGAAGTCCATGAAATCTGATAAAATTTCATATAACTTTTAGACTATCAGATAAATATCTGCTGTCTGGAGCCCTAATAAAATTTATGTATCATGTCAGATTATCCAGCATACCTTCCTCTATTTACTGATGGAATATGGGACTAAAATACTTCTGGGCAGTTCTAACACTTTTCGAGCTGATCTTTCTATAATTACAATTTTATCCTTGAACTTTTTACTTAATTACATTTAAGTTCCTTAACTTTTGGAAATTACCACTTTTGGTCCAAATCTTGTTTCTACTTTAACTTTTGGCCTTTAACCTTTTCTAATTTTTGTTTTAGTCCCTCTCTTTCCTCAAAACCCATTTAACCTTTATTTTTTCTTCTGATCTTTGTCATAATCCTTTCCAAACCTCATTCCACTATCAGTACTATACGGATAGGGAAAAATTAGGATATGACATTTCTACCCCCTTAAAATAAATTTCTTCCTCGAAATTTACTCAACACTTAATCAAGGATTGGGCTATCTATCTCTTATCTTTTATCTTGACATATTAGCGGAGTACTTTTCATATCCGCAATTCTTCATATATTTACTATGATCATTCTTCTATTCTGAATCAACTTAATCAGAGTTGAACTCTAATTCATTCTATTACTTTCTTGCTATACATCTATCTATATATAAACTTCTCACTATACTAAATTTGTGAGTAGTATCAATTTCTTTCATATTAAACTCTCTCGAATACTGCTATATTCGGGAGTTTCTATTAACAACTCATCATACTTTTTAGTGCAATCACTTCTTTCTCATCTGAGTATCTAGCAAAATTCTCTGAATATACGCACACTTTAACTCTCATTCCTATATCATCATACATTCTTATCATCTTTAATAACTCATCATAATATAAAGAGATGACTTATATCATTATTCTTTCTTTTATTGCTCTACTGCTAAACAGGAGCACATATGAGCACATACTCTAACATGCATAATGCCTGGCCAGAATGTTGTAGGACTACATACCTGCCTATGAATGCAAAGCTCTAACATTGGAGCTCAAGCATTCCTTCTCTTAATATGCACAGCTCTAACACTTGGAGCTTGCACAGCTCTAACACTCAGAACTTGCACTGCTCTAACATTCGGAGCTTTAGCATATTCTGTAAACATCACATAACATAACGTAGCATAACATAATGCTTGGCATTTCATGCAAGGAGTGAAAGCTCTCATTTGCTCTTTCATCTGTAATATAACATTTGAATATCTTATCCTTTTAAAAAATAGAGCCTCTCAATCTGTTTACAAGGCTAACTATAAAGCCACTTCATATCATACTTCTCAATACATATTTCTTATTTCGTATCTTATTGCATACTTTTCATAACATATCTCATTTCATATCTTTCATGCCGTATCATGGCATATCTGGCCAAAATTTGGTTATATCATCGTCTATTTTTCAAATCTATTTCATTTGGACTTGACATAAGGGTTCTAGTCTCTTATCGTTCATAACCCTTTCTAGCTTTTCATAGCTCTTTCTATCATTTTACACAGCTCTGTGCATATATGCCAATTTCTATGGCATTTCTACCTTTTTCTATCACTTCCCAGGGGGTCATCCATCATTGGATTTCTCTTGCCTAAGCACGCTTAACTGAAAAGTGTAGATAAAAATCTGAAGCACTGGTGCTCACAGGCTCCAACCCTGGTACTTCATTATCTTAGACCCATCTTATACTATCTCTCTTGGGTCTATCTGGCCTTCTGATTTCTTTTTATCCTCATCTAGAGGATCTATTCGTCTTTCATTCTTATTCTCTGTAATCTCATCATAAGGATCTCTTCTCATATCTTACGTAATATTCCCATAAATCCTCGGGACTCAGGATTAACAACTTTAACTTTGATCACTTAGTTCCTGTTGCGTGTAAGAAGATTGAGTTCAGTCCATAATAGTAATAAGGCTATCTGAAACTAACATCATGGGTACTCTCTCTATCATGAGTTAACCAACTTGTGAAGCTTCTATACCTTAACTTTTTCTTGGTATTCGTTCTTCTAAAGAAATATTGTACTTATGGCTCATTACTTTCTTACTCTAGGCTTGGCCTACTGCGACCCTCAGGATCTACTGCGATCAACCGTAAGCCTCTTTAGGATCTAATTGTGACCCTGTGAGCCATACTAGGATCTAACTGTAATCCTCCAGAATCTACTGTGATTCCGTTGTATTGTATTCTCATCTCTGGAAGACCTAAACCAACGGACAAAGTTACAAGGTTAGTCACTTTCACATAGTTGGTAACTCTACAAATAATTCCCCAAAAATGATCATAGAAGCCAATATTATCTATTAGGACTTTACTCATTTCCTCTATCACTCAGGAACTTCTCATATCATTCTCATACTTTATAACTTACTAGATCCATTACTGCAGAGAGCTACACAGGCTCTACCATGAATATGTCTATCATCATCTATTCATCTCATCTGAAGAATATTACTCTACATGAGCTATGTTGTCTATCTCTTGGTTTCATTTCAAAAGTAATCTTACTCTATCGCAAGAGCAATCTAGCTCTATTGCAACAACATTAACTTATATCAATTAGAATTTGCTCCTTCTTGGGGCCATATCATTCATACATCTTACCCCTAATGAAGGGATATATCTTGAGTATCATAATCATTTATCTGTAGATTCACTATTAATCCTCATCTTCAATCTCATTCTCTATCTCATTGACTATCATTATTTAATCATAATTTCTCTTTCTACTCTTTGGGACTTAACTAGCTAACTATCACGTTTAGCCCTTTGCTATTGTTTTATCCTTACCAAGTTGAATTATTTAATTGCATTTCGTAGGGCATGGGAGCAAGATAACTTTCTCATCATATCTACTATACCCTGCATGTAATGTAAAGGCTATTTATCCATCATAGAATACTTAACATGCATAATGTGCAAGGAGATGCAATCATTTAAGCAATCTCTAACATGCGTGTCATCTTATGACAACTGCAAGGAGATGTAAATTCTTAACATAACTTATAGCAACATAAGCAATATCATTATCACATAATTTACTCCACCATCCCTTATATGCACACTACAACTAAATAATTAACTAGGTAAATTTTAATGCATTCTGTCCCTTTATCACCTTAACTGCCAGGTCTTGATCATCTATTCAGGAATCTTAGTCATTTACTTATTTCACTTAGGCTGCCACATTACCCTACTACTAGGGTATAGACTCAACCCTTCTTTACTCTTTCTTACATAAGGAATATGGAGTCATTTTATCTTTGAATTTGTGGCTACTTTACTAGGCCATATTCATTCTATCATATCATCTCTTATCGTCTGTAAGACTTCTATGTCTTTAGCCCAAAGGATTTATGTGTCCTTGGCCTCATCGTAATCTAGCGGTAATCCATAACTGAGTCAGCTATTTCCTTTCAGCTAACTGAGGAAGGGTTTGGCTCATATCTCTATGCCATTTGAACTTTTAAGTTCCTCCTGTATTACTAACAGGCGAGAAAGTGTCTCTCATCTTTATTCTTTATCGTCAAGTCCCTGTGTAACTAGTTACAACTTGAGTGCTGGCTAGTCGTGACTCATATTCTCTGTACACTTTAGTCGCGGCCACCTACACTTGCTCTGTGTTATTTAGCTGTGGCTATAGGTCATCTTCTGTCATGACCTAATAACTCAAAAATTTCCTATTGTGATTAATGGTCTTTACTTGTCATGACCAAGAGTTTATGTAATTATCTATCGTGACCTATGGCTTAACTCATCATGACTTAACTTATCTGGCACTTCTAGCCATCACCTTTATGTCACCATAACATTTGTACACACATTACATACATGTCGATTACATATTCGGGGTACATTGTAACTATCATACATCTATGTATTTATCTTACACTTAACATATTTACATTACCCCTCATCTCTCTTTACATTGTTTCTTAAGGAATCATAAACTGCACATACTTCTGCAAACAGAAGTATCACCCCCCATATCAGCTGGCAAATCATTTGCCAAAACTCACTTGTCTCTATATACCATACATGGGTATATGGCGATATCTAACTTACTACCATCCCATGTCAGTCTGCTAGAGTATAAACTTGATTTAGGTTAAAGCCCTCTATCATACATATGCTTATCATCTCTGCTATAGTATTGAGGAACTGCATGTAAATTGTCTGTTCTTAATCTCTATTCTTGACCGGGACTGAGTAAGTCACTCTCCGCAGCTTTCTTTAGACCAATACAGTCAACACTAATTGTCTTTAAATAAAGAAGGTTGGGGTTGACTAGGACCAGGAACATCCCACTAATCTTTCTCTATAAAGTCACATATTCCTAGACTTTGGGAATGGACAAGATTTGTCATAAACTCTGACTGGTTATCTGAATTAGGGGACTGTTATCTATTACTCATAACAACTCTGTCCTCAAACTCTGATAGAGGAGGAATAATATCTAGTCTACCTATAATCCAGTACCAGTACTCAGCTTCCTCAACCAAAATATGTCCTCTCATCGAAGGAATATGGCTTACATCATGATTAGAGGGCACTATAACAACCTCATACTATGCAGAGTCACTAGACTCGATATCATCTGATGCATACAAGGCTTCAGGATAAACCTCTACATCACCTCCAGACTACAGATTTAAGTCTTTAAGAACATCTATGGGACAATCTACTGTAGACTTTCCTGATCGATCCCCTATGCTTTCATCTGAACTCTCTTCATTGTCTGAGGGATGATCAAAGTCTGGATGTACACCATATCCATATATCACTACTAGCTTGGGGTTTCCCTTATTAATTGTAGCCTCTGACTTAACTTTATAAAATCTCATATCTGTTCCTGCAATATTTGCTTAATTAAGCAATGCTAACTATCCCAATAAATACCTTAACTTAACAATATGCTTACTGTTTAGGGTTAGGGTCTGGGAATAATCTTAGGAATAATCTCATATTAGTCCATAAATAATCTATTAGTTAAAGTTTACTATTTATTTGGTTCAAAACTCTGGAAACAGATTCTGGTCTCTTACTTTGGAAATTCATTTCTCTTGATATACACATCCAATTGAAATGTTCTACCTATGTATTTAAAGCTCTGGATGTGTACCACATGCTCATAAAATTTCGTGAACTACTTCCTTCATTTATTAGGTCAAACTGAAGCTGCAACAAAACTGTTTCAAGACCTACATTTTTACCATTTCAGTTTCTTTTCTTTCATTTCCAATAATTGTTCTAGCATACATAAATCATCTCTTTTTGCCTTTTATGAATTCATATACATCATGGGATTAGATCTTGAAGAAGCTTACGGTTGATCGCAGTAGATCCCGAGGGTCACAGTAGACCTAGCCTAAAGAAAGAAAGTATTGAGTCATAAGTACAATATGTCTTTGGAAGGATGAATACCAAGGATAAAGTTAAGGTACAAAAGCTTCACAAGTTGGTTAGCTCCTAACAGAGAGAGTACCCATGATGTTAGTTTCAGATAGCCTTATTACTATCAGGGACTGAACTCAGAATCTTCTTACACGTAATAGGAACTAAGTGATCAAAGTTAAAGTTGTTAGTCCTGAGTCCCAAGGATTTTTAATAAAATTTCATAAGATATGAGAAAGAGTAAAATGAGAATAAAGAGATCCTTATGATAAGATTACAAAGAATAAGAATGAAAGACAAATAGATCCTCCAGATGAGGATAAAGAGATTAGAATGCCAGATAGACCCAAGAGAGATAGTGTAAGATGGGTCTAAGATAATAAAGTACTAGGGTTGGAGCCTGTTAGCACTAGTGCTTCAGATTTTTATCTGCACTTTTCAGTTAAGCGTGCTCAGTTAAGAGTAGCCCAATGATGGGTGACCCCTTGGGAAGTGATAGAAAAAGGTGTAACTGCCATTGAAGTTGGCATATATGCACAAAGTTATGTGAAATGATAACAAGAGCTATGGGACCTAAACTAAAATTAGCAAAGGTTGAAGGCCAAAAATGAAAGTAGAAACAAAAGTTGGGCCAAATATGGTATTTTTCAAAAGTTAAGGGACTTTAATGGAATTAAGTAAGAAGTTCAAGGGCAAAATTGGTAATTATAGAAAGATAGCCTGAAGAGGGTTAGAACTGCCCAGAATTATTTCAGTCCCATATTCCATCAGTAAATAGAGGAAGTTACACTGTTTAATCTAGTATGGTACAGAAATTTTATTAGGGCTCCAGACAGCATATATTTATCTGATAGTCTTAAAGTTATCTAAAATTTTATCAGATTTCATGGACTTCATATATAAGTGAGAGAATTACAGGAAAGTGTGCCCTATAGTGTCAGATGTCAAGGATCTGACAGAATCTCGGAAGGAGTTATGTACAAAAAGTTATCCCCATATTAGTGAATTTTGACAGGAGTTGATAACACCCGTGATCCGATAATGGAACTTATCATTATGTAAGCCTGGATAGAATGAGATCAGATGACCTCATATATAGGCCCATGATGATGCCAAGGAGGGCCTAAAACCTAGGGTACCAGTCCATCAACAGAAGGGGCTATGTCCAGAAAGAGTGCGAAATTACGAAAATACCCCTATGTGGTCAGAGATGGAGGGCATTTTGGTCATATGGGATAGGCTAAAAACATAGGATATAGTATAAATATGATTAGTTAGAGCCAGAATAGGCCCTGAGGCAGTACAAAGAGGGGTGAAAAGATAATTTTACCTTTAGGGTTAATATAGTACAAGAAAGGACACCAAGGGCATTTAAGTCATTTTCAAAGGGATCTGTAATTAAGTTGTGGGCCAGTACAAGAATGCCAATGGTAGGAAGGATCCGAATACTAGATTTAAGGTCAGAAAGTATATTATGAAATCTTAGAAAAATTAGATTTATAAAACAATCTAGTTTTTGGGGAATCAGACTGAGCTGGTACCGGATTTGACTGGAATTTTTCTAGAAGGTTCTCCGTCTAGAAATGGCACCACATAACCCCCATGAGTTGTCCCTTGTGATGTCATAGATGATGTCATAATTCTTCTTTTTGAACAAGTTAAATCCAAGATTAAATATGGGCCTTTAGATAAATAGTGCACAAAGTAATCTTGGCCATTGATTTTCCATGAATTTTTCTATAAATACCCCCAAATTCTGCCCAAAACCATGAGCTTGTGATACCTTGGGGAAACTCTTGCAAAATGAAAACTCAAGCCAAGATAAAGAAGATTCAAGGTACTAAAGTTCAAGCAAGCTAGAGATTAAAGGTAAGCAATCTATCCTAGCTTATTTTCCTTTGATTTGGGAGCTTGATCTTAGGGTGTTCATGGGAGAAAAGTTGACTTTTCTCTAAGGTGTTGTGCTGTCCAAACATTTTAAGATGAAAGAAGAAAGAAGAAATTAAAGTTAGAGATTTATGATTGAAGCTTAAACAAGCTAGTTAAGTGATTGGTTGTTAAATCAATTTGATGTTTCTGACTTTGCCATAGGTGAACCTGTTCGGTATGCACTGTTCATAATGGAAGGAAATGGAATTTCAATGATTTAATGCTTCCATTGAATTTATATGATGATTTTGTGTAGGGTTAGAAAGGTTTTAAACCTTGGAAGCATTGAAATTCTACGATTATAGTTTTTGAAATTCTTGTCTATTACTGTTCACTCACAAGAACAGTGATCCGAATTTTATGATTTTGATGCTTCCAATAGTTTTAAAATGAAAAAAATGTGTGGGATAAAGTAGAGAAACAAGTATGGAAAGCATTAGAATCGGAATGAGAATTTTTGAAAGAATTGTGTGCATATGTTCAGTTCTGTATAGCAGGACATGAAGGAGCTAGAATTTCATGATTCTAAGCTCATAAATGGATTTAAAAGATGAAATTTTGTAGGGTAAAGTCAAGACATCAATTGATTCAAAGGCGAGGCCCATTAGTTCAGATTAAGGAAAGTTAATGAGATTAATGTTCAAGAAGTAAGTTATGTTATTTAAAGTGAGTTTAATGCTCAAGGAAGTTAGATGGTGATCGATGAATGGTTATGTGATGTTAGGAATTGGTTGGTATACTCTAAAAGTGACAGCCACATGTTCAAGAAAAGTGAGAAGAAAGAAGCAAGATGAAGTGAAAGACAGTCAAGTATATGAGGTAGTAAACTTATCCTAAACTTGTATGCATTGAATATTATGCTTGATTTTGCTGTGGATTTGTTGAATTATGTTGCATATGTGCTTATGTATGAAGCTCTGTTTCTATGATTACTTTGGCCAATGGTATTTCATATGTTACATGGAAGCAAGCACATTACACAATGTTAACACTTTCATAAGCAAGCACAAGTATTTACATTAATGCATGCATTGTTTAGTAATGTTTGCTACTGAGATTTCCCCAGAAATATCATCCCTTTCCATGTAATCCCAATCCCACAGGTTTATGAATGATGAAAGAGGATAATGAAACATGAAGAGAAATTAGGGATTTGATAGCATATATGTTATGTGAATATTTGTTATATGTAAAGTAGCTATATGACCAATATAAGTAGTGATGGTCATGATGTAATGAAAAATAGTAAATGATGAGATAAATGAATAAAATTTTACAGACATTTAGTTAACATGTTAAGCTTCCTTTTGACACTAAGAATGCCTTATTTCGATGTCTGTACAAAGAGAACTAATTTTCCAAAGTAAGGGACCAGAATCTGTTTCCAGAATTTTTGACCAAATGAATAGTAATCTTTGGCAAATAAAATGTATTAATTTACGAGTCATTTGGTTTGGAAATTATTTTTCCTTAAATTTCAAGATGTTATTTTCATGCATCTTTTTGAACCACTTTATTTCATGTTTACTAGAATTAATTATGAATTTTTGAACTCGTTGCATAATCTGGAATACCATATGAACAGTAATCCGAGAAAGAGTAAAATTCCAGATTTGGCTAATGGACTTCCAAGGTCTTGTAAGTGGTTCCAAATGCTATCAAATTGTCCCTAAGACGTATAAAAGTAAGGATGTTACATAAACCAATTAAATAACCACTCAATATAGAAATTTAGGCTAAGAATCCTTCCAACTAAGGTTTTCATCTAAATTGCTTATAAGCTAAAGTCTCAAACAATGTTCATCATTCACTAGGCATTAAAACACTTATCACAATTGAAAACCCTCTTGAATGATGGATTAAAAGTTCCAAAATAATCACCCATAATCATGTAATATTCCCAAAATTAACAGTAAAAACTTTAATATTTCCAATTCAGTTTCCATTTCTAAAAATTCAAGTGTGGCAATGGTTTCTTTAAAAACTCCACAGCAGAAGAGTGGGAAGGTGTCAGCAAAAGAAATGGAATACTGCTAGGGCACAGAGATGGCCATGCAGAGCTTGATGAGAGACGAAGAAGAATGAAAATGCTTCAGGATGAAAGAGAATGGTGCTAGAAGTAAATTGAAGCAGAGAAATACATAGTAGTAAAAACTAAAGTAGAGAGAAGCAAGGAGGAAGTGCACTAGGGAACAAAGAAAACTGAAGGAGAAAGTCATGCACGAAGGTTAGGGTGGTGGGGTATGTGGGGTATGTGGGCTAGTGGAGTTTAAAAGGTATAAGGGTTAAAACACATAGCTGAGTGCGTCATCAAGTCGTGACCAGGAAATGTTCCTATCTCGACCAAAATACTGAGAGAGATATAGACGCGACCACATGAACTAACGTGGTGACCTTAATGCCCATATACACATTAGTCACTTCCAATGTTTTATTTTGTCGCAACCATCATACAATATCACTCCCTAATAACTCCAAACTTTCTCCTAATAATTCCAATGTAAGGAATTGGAAGACACGCAGCGGAAATTAATTTAAAAATTTTTCCATTCCTTGCCAGGATCTACCGTATGTGTTTAAGTCAAGTGGGAAGAAGCATTACCCTTAGTGTTTCTCAGCGACTTCCACAGTTTCTCTCCGCGGCTGGTGATCTCTTTCCGATCGTAAGGAGACATCCACAGCTTCTCTCCGCGGTTCGTGCTCTCTTTTTGATCGTAAGAAGTCGACTCCTCAGGTCGTCTTCCTCTACTGGTATCCACACGAACAGCGTTCCAACCACGAATGACGTGCTAGCGTCTCCTGTCCCTCCAAGGTTTTCTCAAGAGTTCGTCCTCTCCGTCTCTACTTCAGCAGTTTCTTATCTGCAAACCTTTTTGCAGATTCCGTTCGGCCCTTTTTGTGTTATGTGTTCTCTTCAAAATATAGCTCCTAAAATCGGATATATAGGATGCTCTGCATTTTTCTCAACCGAATTGGATTTTGGAATTAATCTATATTAATTCCGAATACAATATCACATATTGTATAATTTGATAAGAAACTAATTAAATAAATAATCTTTATATTAAATCCGTCCCACAGATTTAATTCACCTATTTATTTAATTTAAATAAAGATAAGATTGGACTGTATTTGATTTATTCTCATATATCAAATTTGAGATATCCTATCAATTTGAATTTCAAATTTAAACGTGATAGAGATTTAATTTATCCTTATAAACTAAATCTTGTAAATATCTCTTATATGAGATATCCTATCAATTTGAATTTCAAATTCAAACGTGATAGAGATTTAATTTATCCTTATAAATTAAATCTTGTAAATATCTCTTATATGAGATATCCTATTAATTTGAATTTCAAATTCAAACGTGATAGAGATTTAATTTATCCTTATAAATTAAATCCTATATATCCCTTATATATAATATATATACATGAATTTATATATATACGAATATAAATATAAATAAATATATACATCAACCCTGGATCATTCATTGAATCTAGACACGTCTTAGATTCAATGAATCTGGACATCATAGCTCGTGTTGGGCTATTTTGTGTGCGACCCTGTAGGCCCATATGAAGTTGGCAGTGGGCCATTTGCTATACTGGCCCACAAGTCACAAGCGGTCTCTAGCAAGACATAACAACTACCTAAATCATATAAGAATCGATAAACGATGTAACCTTTTATACAACCATATCATGTCCCTTCTGTCACGTGATATTTTGGCCATGGATGAGGCATGGATAATGTCATCCTCCTATTCCTGACCGTTACTTTCTCGATCCCTGAGTAGTCTGACTATAGAAATGGAACTACCTTTCCATTACAGTATGGCCATATATTTCTCAGACTCACTCATCGAGGGGCCCAGTAATATCTCTCTACGAATGTGAGGGACAATTTCCATCTTGACCATTCACATTCCTCCGCATGAAAAACCACTAAGCCTGAACATAGTCTTTATGATCACTCGGTCAAAAGTGACTTTTGACTAGGCCAAAGCTGAGCGTTTGTCATGTAGGAATCCATAATGATCTCAGGTCAAAGGGCATAGTGACATGGTTTGTATATGAGAGAAGATTATGACGTAACCCATGCAACTCTCTCATAGCGGGTCAGTCCAACACCTTGTACTCTTACATGTGTATATGACTTTGATTTATATCTCTATACATCTTCAAAGTCATACTGGTCTTATTTTATCTCTGCCCCCACACAGATGACCGACCAGGGACATTTAGGATAAGATCATGAATTATCCAAGGATGGTCATCACAGTAAACATGCAAATAATATGATAACACAATTAATAAATTCATAAATCAATAATGTTGATAAGACAATGATTGGCCCCTAGGGCACGTTTTCCAACAACCTCCCACTTGCACTAGGTACAATCATTAATTTGAGTAATTCCCATTGACCTAACATGACGCTCATGCTTTGCCTGCGCAAGCGGCTTTGTTAAAGGATCAGCAACATTGTCTTCTCCTGCTACTTTGCATATCTTTATATCACCTCTATCGTTGATTTCTCTGATGAGATGAAATCGCCTGAGTATATGCTTCGTCCTTTGATGTGACCTAGGCTCTTTGGCCTGTGCAATGGCACCGCTATTGTCACAGAGCAAAGTTATTAGATCTGAGATGGTAGGTATCACCCTTAGTTCTGTGATGAACTTCCTGATCCAGATGGCTTCCTTAGCTGCATCAGATGCTGCTATATACTCAGCTTCCGTTGCAGAATCTGCTACAGTGCCCTGCTTAGAGCTCTTCCAGCTTACTCCTCCATTATTAAGGAGGAATATATATCCAGACTGCAATTTTTGGTCGTCCTGGTCAGTTTGGAAACTCGTGTCTGTGTAACTAGTTACACAGAGTTTGTCATCCAATCCACCATAGACCAAGAATAAGTCCTTAGTCCTTCTCAAGTACTCAAGGATATTCTTGACAGTAGTCCAATGGCCCTCACCAGGGTCCTGTTGATATCTGCTAGTCATACTTAAGGCAAATGAGACATCAGGTCGAGTACATAACATGGCGTACATGATAGATCCTATGGCTGAGGCATATGGAACTTTACTCATACAACCTCGCTGATCAGGTGTACTAGGATACAGATCTTTGCTGAGGTGACTACCATGACACATGGATATGAAACCCCTCTTTGATTCGTGCATACTGAACCTATGCAGTATTTTGTCTATGTATGTACTCTGACTGAGTCCTAGAAGTCTTTTAGATCTATCTCTATAGATCCTGATTCCTAGGATGTAGGTGGCTTCACCCAAGTCTTTTTTCGAGAAAGACTTTCTTAACCAAGACTTGATAATCTGTAAGGTAGGAATGTCATTCCCAATAAGTAGGATGTCATCGACATAGAGTACCAAAAACACAACTGTGCTCCCACTAACCTTCTTGTACACACAAGGTTCATCAATGTTTTGAAGAAATCCAAACTCTTTGACTACTTCATCAAAATGATGATTCCAACTCCGAGAGGCTTGCTTCAGTCCATAAATGGGCCTTTGAAGCTTGCACACTTTACCAGAGTCCTCGGAACGCACAAACCCTTCAGGTTGTGTCATGTACACATTCTCAAGGAGCTTTCCATTAAGGAAGGCTGTCTTGACGTCCATCTGCCATATTTCATAGTCATAATATGCTGCTATGGTAAAGAGGATTCTGATTGATTTGGCCATTGCAACTGGGGAAAAGGTTTCATCATAGTCGACACCATGAGTTTGAGTAAATCCTTTTGCAACCAGTCATGCCTTGAAGACATTTACATTGCCATCCATGTCAGTTTTATCCTTAAAAACCCACTTGCACCCGACGGTTTTTACACCTTCAGGCGGTTCAACTAAGATCCAAACCTTATTGTCGTACATGGATTGCATTTCAGACTTCATGGCATTAAGCCACTTTTTAGAGTTTGGTCCCACTATAGCTTCTCGATAGGTAGTCGGCTCATTATGCTCAATGAGCAACACATCACAACTGTCAGAAATCAGAAATCCATATCTCTGAGGCTGAAGTCGTGTCCTATTAGACTTCCGTGGACCTGGTGTGACTTGAGGAGTCTCAACAACTTGTTGTGAGTCTTCTGTATTTTCCATCTGCAGTTCTGTGGTGTCTTGTGGCTCTCGAACTTCTTTGAGGTGTACCTTACTCCCACTGGTTCTTTTAGAGATAAATTCTTGTTCGAGAAAGATACCATTTCTGACAACAAACACTTTGTTATTAGCAGGGTTGTAGATGTAATATCCCTTGGTTTCCTTAGGATATCCCACAAAGAGGCATTTTGAGGATTTGGGCGCTAATTTGTCTAAGGCTTGTTGCTTACATAGACCTCGCATCCCTAAATCTTGAGGAAAGACAAACTAGGCGTCCTTGCAGTCCATATCTCATACGGAGTCTTTTCGATTGCCTTAGATGGAACACGATTGAGTGTGAACGTAGCTGTCTCTAGGGCATGGCCCCAAAAGGAGGGCGGAAGATCTGTTCGACTCATCATGGATCGAACCATATCTAATAGTGTTGGATTCCTCCGTTCAGAAACGCCATTCCATTGTGGTGTCCCTAGAGGAGTCAATTGTGAGACTATCCCACAACTCCTAAGATGATCTATGAACTCTTGGCTCGAATATTCACCACCCCGATAAGATCGAAGGGCTTTAATTGTTTTGCCAAGCTGGTTTTGTACTTCATTTTGAAATATCTTGAACTTTTCAAAAGACTCAAATTTATGTTTCATCAGATAGATGTACCCATATCTGCTGAAATCATCTATGAATGTTATGAAGTACGAATAACCTCCTCTGGCATTTGTGTTCATCGGTCCACACACATCTGTATGTATGAGGCCCAATAAATCAGTGGCCCTCTCACTGTGCCCAGTGAAGGGTGACTTTGTCATCTTTCCTAACAAGCAAGACTCGCAAGTGTCATATGATTCAAAATCAAATGAGTTTAGAAATCCATCTTGATGGAGTTTGGAAATGCGTTTCTCATTTATGTGCCCCAGACGACAGTGCCAGAGGTATGTCAGATTCAAATCGTTCGATTTGACCCTTTTGGCGGTTATGTTATAGATATTTCCATGATTGGGTTGTTCCAAATTTAATATGTAATGATCAACATGCAAATCACCATGAGCATAGAAAACATCATTACGATAAATAGAACATGTACTATTCCCAGCAATGGAAGTGAAACCTTCCTTATCCAAATAAGAAAGTGAAACAATGTTACTACTTAAAGCAGGAACATAATAGCAATTGTTCAAAACTAACAAAAGCCCAGTGGGCAGAACTAATTCATAAGTGCCTACAGCTAACGCAGCAACCCTTGCTCTATTTCCAACTCATAGGTCAACGTCGCCCTTTTTCAGCTTCCTACTGTCCTTTAGTCCCTGCACATTTGTACAAATGTGAGAACCACATGCAGTATCTAATACACATGAAGTGGAAGTAGAAAGATGAATGTCTATAACATAAATATCCTATCAATTTGAATTTCAAATTCAAACGTGATAGAGATTTAATTTATCCTTATAAATTAAATCCTATATATCCCTTATATATAATATATATATATACGAACTTATATATATACGAATATAAATATAAATAAATATATTCATCAACCCTGGATCATTCATTGAATCTAGACACGTCTTAGATTCAATGAATCTGGACATCATAGCTCGTGTTGGGCTATTTTGTGTGCGACCCTGTAGGCCCATATGAAGTTGGCAGTGGGCCATTTGCTATACTGGCCCACAAGTCACAAGCGGTCTCTAGCAAGACATAACGACTACCCAATCATATGAGAATCGATAAACGATGTAACCTTTTATACAACCATATCATGTCCCTTCTGTCACGCGATATTTTGGTCATGGATGAGGCATGGATAATGTCATCCTCCTATTACTAACCGTTACTTTCTCGATCCCTGAGTAGTCTGACTATAGAAATGGAACTACCTTTCCATTACAGTATAGCCATACATTTCTCAGGCTCACTCATCGAGGGGCCCAGTAATATCTCTCTATGAATGTGAGGGACAAATTCCATCTTGACCATTCACATTCCTCCGCATGAAAAACCACTAAGCCAGAACGTAGTCTTTATGATCACTCGGTCAAAAGTGACTTTTGACTAGGCCAAAGCTGAGCGTTTGTCATGTAGGAATCCATGATGATCTCAGGTCAAAGGGCATAGTGACATGGTTTGTATATGAGAGAAGATTATGACGTAACCTATGCAACTCTCTCATAGCGGGTCGGTCCAACACCTTGTACTCTTACATGTGTATATGACTTTGATTTATATCTCTATACATCTTCAAAGTCATACTGGTATTATTTTATCTCTGCTCCCGCACAGATGACCGACCAGGGACATTTAGGATAAGATCATGAATTATCCAAGGATGGTCATCACAGTAAACATGCAAATAATATGATAACACAATTAATAAATTCATAAATCAATAATGTTCATAAGATAATGATTGGCCCCTAGGGCACATTTTCCAACACACAATCACATTCAAATTATACATCGCAATACAAAGAAAAAAGGACAATAAGATGGGTAAACTATAGCATGCAATTGACCATGTCACAACTCCAATAACCATCACTAAAGAAACAAAGGGGTATTATTCAAAAATAGAAACAAACTAAGATAAAACACTATCCTATTGAATCATCAAACCAAAAAAAATTAACTACTACTTCTACTGGTTCATCCCTTTCCAATCATCAAACCAACATGTCAAGCATATACCACATTAGGTAAATTTGTAAAAGGTAAGAGATAGGAAAGGGATAACCTGACCTCAAGGAGGGGATGTGAACTCATAAGACTTCGAGAGGTGACATTGTGATCAGAAAGTCTCCCTTATTGCCTTCTCTCTCCAATTTAGCATCCCAAGATCATACACTCTAACTACATCATGATGTCCATCCAAGCTTATCTTTAATTTTCCCCTTGAAACTTGAACTTTGCCAACTGTGGTTGGTATATAGAAGTAGCAAACTTATGTGGTATTCCCTTCACATCCTTTGTATATTTCTTGAAATCGCTCTTATCGAGCTTGTGTAGATTCTCTATCTTACTGCCTACTTTCTCATATATTACACAAAGCTGAGGTTGGTCTGCAACTGTAACATAGTTGAGATCACTATCTTTCATACCTATATAATTAGTAGAGATCAAATTATTTAAGAACCATTATGAGAGGTAATTTTGGAATGTGAGTGAGGAGGAGTAGAGTTATAACATATTAGGCCTTTAACCAAAACAGTAGAATGTGGAAGTGAAGGAATCTAAGATTCATTGGTTGTGTCTGCCATTCTTGGTCGCGACCTATTAGGTTCATAGTCAACTTCTAGTCGCGACTCAAACTGATAATGAGTGTCTCTAAAATTTATGGTCACGACATCGTGGTCTTTAAGTCATGACTTAAAGTCTTAGTAGTTTTGTGTCGTAACCATACTAACATCTTACGGCTCCGCTTCATAGAGAGTTTATGTTGATCTTCTGGTCATGACATTTTCATCCTCAAGTCATGACACATAGTCTCAGGAGTTGTAAGTCGCAACATTATCATTCTCAAGTCATGACTCATTTTCACATAGAGTCTCTGCCTCGCAAATTGATGTTTAGTCGGGACTTGGAGGTCTTCGTGTCGTGACTTGGGATCACTTATGCTTGACCCTGCTTCATTTGTTCTACTTGCAGCTCCCAAATTATCTTATGACCCTCTAAAGTCACTCATAAACTCCTTTCCAAAACGCATTATCACTGGAAATTGGTGAAATATAATTGATATTTGGTGACAATGAGAAATCATACCCATCATGCAAACTCATTTCATGCTCAACCCTAGTCTTTTCAACAGCATAATCAATAGCTTTCAAACTAGCACAAGCATAATTATCAAAAGGATATTTCATTGCTTCATTCATATTAGTTTGACCTATTTTCCCCACTCCCCAAACTAAAATTGGGTGGTCTCTCTAACCAGGGTTGTATGTGTTAGAGTATGGGTCTCTCTTACGGTATTTATGGTCTATCCCTTGATATATTGCTACCACTTCTCCATACTATTTATCACATGTACTGGTAGCATGTATCATTGAACCGTATGATTCACATCCTGTAACTAGTGCTTGCGAGGTTCCCACTGCATGAACTTACTTTGTGGAATGCAGTTCTCTTTCAATTATATTCATCCTCTTTTGCATTTAGTTTCCCAAAGCTACTATTTCTGCTACGATCTCATTTGAATTACCTGAACATGATGAGGGCATTCTCCTTACATCCCCAGTCTAATTTTTCATTAGCCATTTTCTAGAATAAATCCCAACTTGCTTGTGAAGTCTTATCTCTCAAAGAACTATTTGCTGCTGCATTCAAGGACACCTGATTGTGATAGAGTAGACCATCAAAGAAAATGTCTACTAGATTAGCCTTTGTCATATTATGATGTAGACAATGAGCCAACAAATTGATAAATCTTGTCCAATATTCATGTAATAACTCTCCATCCTGTTATAGAATATTTGTAATCTCCTACTTCATCTGAGTTGTCTTTGAGCCCAGGAAGAACTATTTTAGATATATTGACTTCAACTGATCCCATATAAGAGTTGAGAAATGAGTTGGCAGATTGTATAACCACTCCTTAGCCTTCCCTTCCAAAGTGAAATGGAAACACCTCCTTAAAACATCATCCAATTCAGTCATTAGAGGCTTCATCGAATAGTAGATCATATGCATGGTTTGTAAGTGCCAATATGGACATTCTCCTACAAAACCATGAAATTTAGGTAAGGCTACAATCAAAGCTCCTTTAATTTCAAAATTAGCCTCTTTAATGTAAAAGCCATAATGATCATAATTCACATGCGATGTTAGAAATGTCTAATGGAATCTCTAAATTGAGTTCAATTTTAGATCCCTGAGCACTAGAGGGTGAACTAGACTCTACTGATCTTGCCTCTTCTCTAAAATTTGTCCTTAGTTTCCTAAGTTGTCTCTCAATATTAGGTTCAAAAGGTATTAATGGTTTAGCTCTTCTACACATGTAACACAGGAAGAATCAAGAATAACCAGGCAAGCAATCAAATTTAGACACAACAGTTTCACAGCAGAAAAGTTCATTGGTCGAGACTAAAATGTGTTATGGTCAAGACCAAATATCGTAGAGAGAAAAAGTCACTACTCAAATGATGTTTGGTTGTGACTTACAGTTACAGAGACTAATTTTGTAGAAACTTAGAAATATCCAAAGTGCAATGCAATTAAAAACAACAGACTAAAATTCAAACAAAAACTAACTCAGGTAAATAATGAAATTGACAACCAATTGCTAACGAACCAATTACTTGGTTCCCTGGCAACGACGCTTTTGATTTGCAAGATTTGTCATCATCTTATGCATCAAAGTAAAATTAATTGCACCCTATTAATATAGTATAAGGAACAACCCTATCATTCTTCTTGAGGAACCTTTTTATTGGAACCCTAGCAAATTGGTGACAAAACCATTGAAAACCTGAGTGAAAGTAAAATTTAGTTTTTGGGTTTGATTATTTTTTAAGTAATAAAATAAGTGTGCAGTAAAGTAAATATTTTTGTATTTTTGATTAAGTTGGAAAATGAGTGGATTTTGAAAGGAATGTGTTAAGACAAACTCTTGATGATGGAAAACTATCTATCCTTGCTTTTAATATGATATGGGGTTTTAAAATCACTAAGTCTTAAAAGAAACCTCAATCAATCGAATGAGTCAAGAACATTAACATTCCTTAAACTCCTTTGATCAAAGATAGTTTAAAAACTCTTAATGAACTATTAAAAGCCACTTAGTATGTAATTTAAATAAGATGATGTAGATACTCTCAAATAATCATCAATCGATGACCATAGATTTTAAGCAATCAAATTAGTTAGCAACGATTGTTGATAAAAACACAATTATCCATAAATTGAAACTGAAATATTCATATTAAACCAACATCCAAATCATCCAAATTCAATTATAAAACTTAATCTCAGAATAATCAATCGATATCCAATCCTTACTCATAAAATCAAAACCTTAGATCTAGGAATTCCAAAAACATAAGAAAAGTGAGATTAAAACAGAAAACTCTCCATGTGCACTACGGTCCATGAGCTCAAGATATATGATCCTTCACCAATAGACTAAAGATTTAGCCTCTTGTAACTCCTATTGTGCCACAATCGCTATCCAGATCTGATTCCACGAAGAAGCAAAAGAGGTGATGGATTAATGATGTAGAGATATGAGATTATGTGGAAAGGTGCAGAAAGATGGAAGATGAGTATGTAGGTTGTAGAGAAGGTGTAGAGAGGATTTGAGTATAGCTTTTAGCCTAATCAAGTCCAAAAACTAGCCCCTACGTCTGTAGCTTCCTATCCCTTTTAATCCCGCATGACCTAATCCAAAATGGCCAGCTTGAGTGATTATCTCTTTTAGTCACGACCAGATCCATGTGGTGGTTACAACCTGTACACACAGAGAAAGTTCCCAGAAGAAATGAGGTCATGACCTGTGGATACTTTGGTCGTGACTAAAAAGCACAGAAACACGATATAATTTTCTTCTCACGTTAGTCCTGTTGGAAAACGTGCCCTAGGGGCCAATCATTGTCTTATGAACATTATTGATATATGAATTTATTAATTGTGTTATCATATTATTTGCATGTTTACTGTGATGACCATCCTTGGATAATTCATGATCTTATCCTAAATGTCCCTGGTCGGTCATCTGTGCGGGAGCAGAGATGAAATAAGACCAGTATGACTTTGAAGATGTATAAAGATATAAATCAAAGTCATAGGCACATGTAAGAGTACAAGGGTTTGGACCGACCCGCTATGAGAGAGCTGCATGGGTTAAGTCATAAGCTTCTCTCATATACAAACCATGTCACTATGCCCTTTGACCTGAGATCATCATGGATTCCTACATGACAAACGCTCAGCTTTGACCTAGTCAAAAGTCACTTTTGACCGAGTGATCATAAAGACTATGTTTAGGCTTAGTGGTTTTTTATGCGGAGGAATGTAAATGGTCAAGATGGAATTTGTCACTCACATTTGTAGAGAGATATTATTGGGCCCCTCGATGAGTGAGTCTGAGAAATGTATGGCCATACTGTAATGGAAAGGTAGTTCCATTCCTATAGTTAGACTACTCAGGGATTGAGAAAGTAATAGTCAGGAATAGGAGGATGACATTATCCATGCCTTATCCATAACCAAAATATCGCGTGACAGAAGGGACATGATATGGTTGTATAAAAGGTTACATTATTTATCGATCCTCATATAATTTGGGTAGTCGTTATGTCTTGCTAGAGACCGCTTGCGACTTGTGGGCCAGTATAGCAAATGGCCCACTGTGAACTTTATATGGGCCTACAGGGTCGCACACAAAATAGCCTAACACGAGCTATGATGTCCAGATTCATTGAATCTAAGATGTGTCCAGATTCAATGAATGATCCAGGGTTGACGTATATATTTATTTATATTTATATTCTTATATATATATATAAATTCGTATATATACATTATATATAAGGGATATATAGGATTTAATTTATAAGGATAAATTAAATCTCTATCACGTTTGAATTTGAAATTCAAATTGATAGGATATCTCATATAAGAGATATTTACAAGATTTAATTTATAAGGATAAATTAAATCTCTATCACGTTTGAGTTTGAAATTCAAATTGATAGGATTTCTCATATAAGAGATATTTATAAGATTTAATTTATAAGGATAAATTAAATCTCTATCACGTTTGAATTTGAAATTCAAATTGATATGATATCTCAAATTTGATTTATGAGAATAAATCAAATATAGCCCAGTCTTATCTTTATTTTCAATTAAATAAATAGGTGAATTAAATTTGTGGGACAGATTTAATATAAACATTATTTATTTAATATGTGATATTGTATTAATTTCAGAATTAATATAGATTAATTCCAAAATCCAATTCGGTTGAGGAAAACACAGAGCATCCTATATATCTGATTTTAGGAGCTACGTTTTGAAAACAACACATAGCACAAAAGGCCGAACGGAATCTGTAAAAGGTTTACATATAAGAAACTGCTGAAGTAGAGACGGAGAGGATGAATTCTTGAGAAAGCCTTGGAGGTACAGGAGACGCTAGCACGTCATTCATGATTGGAACATTGTTCGTGTGGATACCAGTAGAGGAAGTTGACTTGAGGAGTCAACTTCTTGCGATCGGAAAGAGGGCACGAGCCGTGGAGAGAAGCTGTGGATGCCTTCTTTCGATCTGAAAGAGATCACCAACCGCGGAGAGAAGCTGTGGAAGTTGCTAAGAAACATTGAGGGTAATGCTTCTTCCCACTTGACTTAAACACATACGGTAGATCCTGGCAAGGAATGGAAATTTTTTTTTGAAGTTTATTTCCGCTGCGTGTCTTCCAATTCCTTACAGTGGTATCAGAGCCATGCCGTTTTGTGCTTAAGTTAGGCTTGATTGTTTATTCATATGATATGTGTTAGTCGTAGCCGATCATATAATATGCGTTTTATGTATGACATATAAGGAATCCGTGTTATGTATGACATAAAAGGAATCTAAAAGGGAATTGAAATCGGTGGTGATACGTCTTGATTTGATAAATTAACATAGATGGGGTTTAAGAAAACCGAATGCAGATTCGTGATTATTTATGAGACCGCCGTCTTAATTTGATCAATTAGTGGGACAGTCGTGGCTACCTGTTCGTAGCGCAATATAACAGTAACATATGTTATTTGGTGAATGTTTTAGATATGAAACATTAATTGCCCTTGAATTAAATCTGAATATTGATTCTTGAATGTTTGGGTATGGTGAACAATATGGCTCTAGATTGCAAGTGTTGTAATTTTTTAAATATGACCTGTGTGTCGTGCCTTCCTCTATATACTCTCAACGTACCTTCTTTTCTCATCTCACTCCCCTCGAATGTTAAAAGAGGTTTCTATATGTAATTTCCCTTCTCTTACTAGAGAGATCCTCTCATTGGCTTGACGGGAGTTAGGATAGGTGAGCCATATTGTATCACGTTTAAATTATGCATCTTATGATTATATCAGAAACATGCGTACTACTTGTATGAGATACAAACTGAGAAACATGCATTCTTATAAATCAGATAGTTAAATGAAGCCCTCTAAATGAAATCTTAAGTCATAATGCCGTCAATTTATGAACACTTGTCAAAACCTCGATTGCTCAATTATGGACTCCACCAAAGTGGGTGCTTTTGAGTTATCTTGGGGAGATAAGCAAGAGTAATGGTGCTACTCTCACATGTTTATTATTGTTTGACTTAATTGAGATTAGCAAAATGGTTTTGGGTCTCAAGGCATTAGATGGGATTAAAAACATGATAGATCATATGATGATAGGATCCCATGAACATCTAAGAGTTACATTTGATGTAATTGGTAAAGGTGTTACCTACCTAAATAACTGAATTTAAGCGTCCTGCCAAAGCGGACTTAAGTTTGAGCCAAATATGGATCTTAGCCCACTAACTTAATTATACTCCATTAGAAGTGATTGGAACCAATTACATGATCATTTGCTTTGAAAATATCCATTTCCAAAAGATTTGCTTTCGGGCACTGTTACTGTTACTGTTACTGTTCATTTGGTAATTCCAGAACATGTACTCTACTTTGAAAATTCATAATTAATTGTACAAAATCAAAATAATATGGTTCCAATTTCTAATGAAAGCTCTTTCACATATCTTTTGAGGGAAAAATATGAAACTGAGGTTCTATGGTCCAAATGAAATCAGTTTTTTGGTTAAAAATCACTGTTCATTTGGTAAAAATCTGGAGGTTCCAGTTTCTTGGCTTAACTTCAAAAATTTGTTTCTCTTTGGTTACTTGTCCAAATGAACTATTTTACATATGGAATTAAATCTCTAGACGTCCTATTTAAGCTCACCAAATTTCATAGAAAAATGCGTTCATTTGATATATGAAATCATTGCGTGAACGTCACTGCCTCTCAGCACTCGTTTTATCTCAATTCCAGATCTTACTTGCAACTTTGGAAAATCATAACAATTCGGATACTTATCCAGTTAAGGCTTTCTTGGTGTCCATTTAAAGATATGTACCTTATCTAACCTCACACCAAATTTCAGACTAAAACTCATTGGTTTACATATCAAAATCAGCGTCACATCACCACGGCCTCAAAACAGGGTTACAGAAACATACACCATACACACTAACATATCATCCCATATTGTCATGTGAGTCATATAACTTATTATACAAACTTAATCATTAACATTTACTCTCTTCCCTTGAGAGGATCCAGCACCTAAAACATAGTTATGCATGTGGAAGGAATGAGATTTCATGGAAATCCCAATAGCAAGTTACACAAACTATAATATCATGCATGAATAATTGTATGCTTAACATGTTATCATGTGATGGGAGCTACTTCATAATGGTACATAAGCAAACTCTAACATGCATATTGTCATGACATAACTTGCAAGGAGTTGCAATCATTCATACTTCATCATAACATGATGACATAAGCTCAAGCTCAACCAAACACCATATTCAACAAGCAAGCAAAACAATTAAACAAACATGAGTTATAGTTAGGTATCCTTGCTACCTCTTAGCTATCTTGGTCAAGACCTTCTTGAAGTGCTTTCCTTCCTTCACAAATGTCAAAACCTAGCCATTACAACATAATATCAAGTTACAACTCAACTTGAAACCAAATCCAAGACTAGATTTTCACTAGCTCCCTTTCTTTCTCTAATTTATGTTTCCTACTTCCACCTTTCCAAAATAAATTCTCATGGTTCATTTCCACATAATTTTTCATGTAGAATCCAAATATGAAATCAGAATTTCCAAAATCAAAACATACCAATTGCTACAGTGCCAAACCGAAATGCATGCTCTTGTTTTCCAAAAATTCTCATTTTGATTCCAATGCTTCCAATACTTGTTCTCCTACTTTATCCCCACACAACTTTCCATTTTAAACTCATTGGAAGCATCAAAATCATGAAATTCCATCATATGAACAGTACTATGTACAGTACTAGCAAGAACACAAAACCCTAAATCCAAACATACTTGAATTCACAAGCTTATACCACTTGATTCTAGCTTGTTTAAGCTTGTCTAAACTATCCATAACATAAAACTCATATTTTAACCACATATGAGCAGCACTTCCAGCAGCAACCATAAGGGAAATATAGCATGAAAACCCCTTAAAACCATGAGCTAACTTGCTAGAACAAAGCTCAAGATCAAGGGAGATGATTACCTTGCTTGTTACTTCACTTTGGTTGCTTCTTTCTTGGTTGAATGGAAATTTTGCAAGAGTTTCCCTATGGTTCACCATGCATGCCGAAGTGTTCTGAATAGGGGGTATTTATAGAGAAATTTGGGTTGAAATGGATGGCCAAGATTGATTTGGTTACTATTTGATCTAAAGGCTCACATTTAATCTTGGATTTTACTTTTTCTAAAAAGAATAATTATTACACCATGTGGGACAGCTCATGGGACACCTAAGAGGGTTAGGTGGCGTGCTGCCCATGCAAAGAACCTTATGGAGAAATTCCAGTCCAATCCGGTACCGATCAGTGCAGTTTCACAACAACCGGACTGTGTTCTGTTCCTAATTTTTTATAATATACCAAGATATGTATTCTATCTTGGAAATTAATGTCTAGGCTTCTCATATCATTGAAAATGTTATACTGAGTATTTATCTACCATCCATCCCTTGGGAAATGACCAAAATACCCTTAGTGTCCTTTCCTGCACTGTATTAACCCTAAGGGCAAAATCATCATTTCACACCTCTTTACACTGCCTCAAGGCATATATTGACTCTATATAATCATATTTATACTATGTCCCACGTTTTTGGCATGTCCATAATGACCAAAATGACCTCCATCCACTACTGGTACAGTATGGGCATCTAGGGGCATTTTCGTAATTTCATACTTTTCCTGGACTGCTCTGGTCTCTGGCCCACATAACTGTCCAATCACCTTAATGGGCTTATGATGGCACCATTTGGGCCTTATTATGGGCTTATTGCCTGTATTGCCTTTATGGCCCAATTCACGTTACAACTCTCCCGATCCTATTTATCGGGTATTTTATTTCACTGAAAAATCCAGTTTGGCTTCTACAGGATTCCTTTTCTGATTCTGTCAATTTTATAAATTCATATATTAGATATATGAATTTCCTATAAAGTCTCATATGATTTTTAGATCTGCAAAATACTGTAATAATTCCTTCCGACTTCAAGAATTTATATCAATTAATCGGGACCTCAAATCAAAATTATGTGTTGCGTTAAACTGACCGGAACATTTTTGTCTATCTACTGGTAAAATTTGGGTCTGATATGATTTCGGGCATTTTTGGCCTGTTTTGACTCAACTTTTCCATATTTACATTTAAGTCCCTTAACTTTTGAATAATTGCACTTTAGTCCCTGGATTTTTCATTAATTGCATTTAGGTTCCTCCTTTTTCTTCTACTTTCACTTTTCACCTTCAAACTTCTAAATTTTCATTTTGGTCCCTATTCTTTTCTTAGTTATTAATCCTTCCCTTTCCTTTCATAATCTGATACAGTTTATTCCAAGAATCTTATATCCATTGCAGATAAATTGTACAGGTACATCAGGTCAGAAAATTAGGGATATGACAATGTGTTGCTCATTAAGCATAATGAGCCGACTACCTATCGAGAAGCTATAGTGGTGTAACATCCTTACTTTCATATGTCTTAGGGATCATTCAGTAACATTTAGAATCACTTACAAGACCTTGGAAGTCCATTAGCCAAATTTGGAATTTTACTCTTTCTCGGATTACTGTTCATGTGGTATTCCAGATTATACAACGAACTTCAAAAAATCATAATTAATTCTAGAAAACTCTAAATGAAGTAGTTCAAAAATCTACGTGAAGATAACATCTTGAAATTTAAGGAAAAAATAATTTCCAAACCAAATGATTAACCAATTAGTACAGTTTATTCGTTGAAATTTACTGTTCATTTGGACAAAAACTCTGGAAACAGATTCTGGTCCTTTACTTTGGAAAATCATTTCTCTTGATATACACATTCAAATGAAACGTTCTACCTATTCATGTAAAGATATGGATGTGTACTACATGCTCATAAAGTTTCGTGAAATAATTCCTCCATTTGATAGGTCAAACTGAAACCACAACAGAACTGCTTTAGGACCTACGTTTTATTATTTCAGTTTCCTTTCTTTTACCTTCAATAATTGTTCTAGCATACATGAATCATCTCTTTTGCCTTATATGAATTCATATACATCATGGGGTTATACAATAAGTGTTTCATACAATCTCATCACATAAATAGATGCTTTACATGGCTTTGGCATACATAGAAAGTGCATAGCATATACTAACATCTTACATACTTCACTTTTCTTCTTCCATGCTTTAGCTCCTCTCCATGCATACATTATCCATCATGCTTGACCTAAATTGGTTGGTTATGGGAGAGTGAGATTCTAGGGAATCTCAGTGGCAAACATTACCACTTAAATATGCAAGATGGATGCTAATGCATGATATATAATTTCATTAAGCTTTCTTTGATTAGTGACATGCCATCATGATATAAACTTTTACATAAAGTGCATGGACATGTGATTCACAATACATTCAACATCATTTATCATGTCACAACATCATTCAAATATCATATACATGCCAACACAAAAGCATACCACATCAAGCACATAAAGAAGTAAGTTCATTACCTTGCACTTAAGCTTTCCTCTTGATCTTTAGCATTTGCTCCCTAGCTTTCCAACCAATAAGCCTTTATGTCAATCACTTCCCAACATGTTCTTGGATGTTTCAAGGTCCTAAACACATTCATATTCATCACATAATTCATTAGGACTCATAAACTCCAACCATGTTCAAGATTAACTTTGTTACACTCTTTATTGTCATAACTTTCCCTAATATTCACTAATCCACTTGGCTCTTGAATCAATTGATGTCTTGACTTTACCCTACACAATTTCATCTTTTGAACTCATTTATGAGCTTAGAATCATGAAATTCCAGCTCCTTCATGGCCTTCTGTACAGAATTGAACATACGCATACAATTCTTTCAAAAATTCTCATTTTGATTCTAATGCTTCCCATACTTGTTTCTCCAATTTAGCCCACTCAATTTTTCATTTTAAAACCATTGGAACCACTAAAATCATGAAATTCCAATCACTGTTCATGTGAGTGAACAGTAACCGTAAGGAATCTCAAAAACTACAACCTTGGGATTTTAATGTTTCCAAGGTTCAAAACTTTTCCAACCCTACACAAAATCATCATACAAACTGAATGGAAGCATTAAATAATTCAAATTCAATTTCCTTCCCTCATGAACAGTGCATACCAAACAGTGCACATCATGGCAAAGTCAAGAATATCAATTTGATTCAACACCCAATGTCTTAACTAGCTTGTTTAAGCTTCAATCATAGGTTTCTAACTTTAATTTTTTCTTTCCCCTTTCATCTATGGATTTTGGACAGCACCTCGCCTTAGAGAAAACTCAACTTTTCCCCATGAAAACCCTAAGTTCCTCCCAAATCAAAGGAGAATAAGCAAGGAAAGATTGCTTACCTTTAATCTCTAGCTTGCTTGAACTTTGGAACCTTGAATCTTCGTTGTCTTGGCTTGAGTTTTCATTTTGCAAGAGTTTCCCCAAGGGTCCATGAAGCTACGGTTTGCTGCAGAATTGGATGGGTATTTATAGCCAAAATCCAAGAAAAATGAATGGCCAAGATTAATTTGGTTACTATTTGATCTAAGGGCCCACATTTAATCTTGGATTTAACTTTTTCATAAAATAATAATTATGACATCATGTGGGACCCATCAAGGGACACCTCAAGGGGTTATGTGGCGTGCTCATGGTGTAAGGAAGCTTCTGAACAAATTCTAGTCTAATCCGGTACTGATCGGAGCAGTTTCACAGCAACCGGACTGCTTTCTGTTCCTAATTTCTTGTATAATATACCAGGATATATATTCTGTCCTGGAAATCATTGTCTAGACTTCTCACACCATTGACATACTTATATTTGCCACAACTTAATTACAGATCCCTTGAAAAATGATTGAACTACCTTTGGTGTCCTTTCTTGCACTATATTGACCCTAAGGGCATAATTGTCATTTCACCCCTCTTTGTACTACCTCAGGGCATATACTGGCTCAACTAATCATATTTATACCATGTGCCACATTTTTAGCCTATCCTAGATGACCAAAATACCCTTCATCCATCCCTGGTACAATCTGGGCATCCAGGGGTATTTTCGTAATTTTACACTTTTTCTGGGCATTAGCCCCTTCTACTGATAGACTGGTACCCTGGGTTTTGGGCCCTTCTTGGCATCATCATGGGCCTATATATAAGGTCATCTGATCTCATTCTGTCTAGGCTTACATACCGATAAATTCCATTATCGGATCACAGATGTTATCAAACTCCCGTCAAAATTCACTAATATGTGAATAACTTTTTATACAGAACTTCTTCCGGAGTTCTGTCAAATCCAGGATATCTGACATTGCAGGACACACTTTCTTGTAATTTACCCACTTATATCTGAAGTCCATGAAATTTGATAAAATTTTAGATAACTTTTAGACTATCAGATAAATATCTGCTGTTTGGAGCCCTAATAAATTTTCTTTATCATGTTAGATTAACCAGCATATCTTCCTCTATTTACTAATGGAATATGGGACTAAAATACCTCTGGGCAGTTCTAACCCTTTCCGGGCTGATCTTTCTATAATTACATTTAAGTCCCTTAACTTTTGGAAATTATCACTTTTGGCCCAAATCTTGTTTCTACTTTAACTTTTGGCCTTTAACCTTTTCTAATTTTCATTTTAATCCTTCTCTTTCTTCAGGACTCATCTAACCTTTATCTTTTCTTCTGATCTTTGTCATAATCCTTTCCAAACCTCTTTCCACTATCAGTACTATACGGACAGGGAAAAAATAGGATATGACAAGTGGGACCAAACTCTAAAAAGTGGCTTAATGCCATGAAGTCTGAAATGCAATCCATGTACGACAATAAGGTTTGGACCTTAGTCGACCCGCCTGAAGGTGTAAAAACCATCAGGTGCAAGTGGGTTTTTAAGGAGAAAACTGACATGGATGGCAATGTAAATGTGTTCAAGGCACGACTGGTTGCAAAAGGATTCACTCAAACTCATGGTATAGACTATGATGAGACCTTTTCCCTAGTTGCAATGGCCAAATCAATCAGAACCCTCTTTGCCATAGCAGCATATTATGACTATGAAATATGGCAGATGGACGTCAAGACAGCCTTCCTTAATGGAAAGCTCCTTGAGGATGTGTACATGACACAACCTGGATGGTTTGTGCGTTCTGAGGACTCTGGTAAAGTGTGCAAGCTTCAAAGGTCCATTTATGGACTGAAGCAAGCCTCTCGGAGTTGGAATCATCGTTTTGATGAAGTAGTAAAAGAGTTTGGATTTCTTCAAAATATTGATGAACCTTGTGTGTACAAGAAGGTTAGTGGGAGCACAGTTGTGTTTTTGGTACTCTATGTCGATGACATCCTACTTATTGGGAATGACATTTCTACCTTACAGATTGTCAAGTCTTGGTTAGGAAAGTCTTTCTCGATGAAAGACTTGGGTGAAGCCACCTACATCCTACGAATCAGGATCTATAAAGATAGATCTAAAAGACTTCTAGGACTCAGTCAGAGTACATACATAGACAAAATACTGCATAGGTTAAGTATGCACGAATCAAAGAGTGGTTTCATACCCATGTCTCATGGTAGTCACCTCAGCAAAGATCTGTGTCCTAGTACATTTGATCAGTGAGGTCGCATGAGTAAACTTCCATATGCCTCAGTCATAGGATCTATCATGTACATCATGTTATGTACTCGATCGGATGTCTTATTTGCCTTAAGTATGACTAGCAGATATCAACAGGACCCTGGTGAGGGCCATTGGACTGCTGTCAAGAATATCCTTAAGTACTTAAGAAGGACTAAGGACTTATTCTTGGTCTATGGTGGATTGGATGACGAACTCTGTGTAACTGGTTATACAGACGCGAGTTTCCAAACAGACCAGGATGACTAAAAATCGTAGTCTGGATATATATTCCTCCTCAATAATGGAGCAGTAAACTGGAAGAGCTCTAAGTAGGGCACTGTAACAGATTCTGCAATGGAAGCTGAGTATATAGCAGTATCTGATGCAACTAAGGAAGCCGTTTGGATCAGGAAGTTCATCACAGAACTAGGGGTGATACCTACCATCTCAGATCCAATAACTTTGCTCTGTGACAATAGCGGTGCTATTCCACAGGCCAAAGAACCTAGGTCACATCAAAGGACCAAGAATATACTCAGGCGATTTCATCTCATCAGAGAAATCAACGATAGAGGTGATATAAAAATATGCAAAGTAGCAGGAGAAGACAATGTTGTTGATCCTCTAACAAAGACGCTTGTGCAGGCAAAGCATGAGCGTCATGTTAGGTCAATGGGAATTAGTCAAATTAATGATTATACCTAGTGCAAGTGGGAGGTTGTTGGAAAATGTGCCCTAGGGGCCAATCATTGTCTTATGAACATTATTGATTTATGAATTTATTATTTGTGTTATCATATTGTTTGCATGTTTACTGTGATGACCATCCTTGGATAATTCATGATCTTATCCTAAATGTCCCTGGTCAGTCATCTGTGTGGGAACAGAGATGAAATAAGACCAGTATGACTTTAAAGATGTATAGAGATATAAATCAAAGTCATAGGCACATGTAAGAGTACAAGGTGTTGGACTGACCCGCTATGAGAGAGCTGCATGGGTTAAGTCATAAGCTTCTCTCATATACAAATCATGTCACTATGCCCTTTGACCTAAGATCATCATGGATTCCTACATGACAAACGCTCAGCTTTGACCTAGTCAAAAGTCACTTTTGACCGAGTGATCATAAAGACTATGTTCGGGATTAGTGGTTTTTTATGCGGAGGAATGTGAATGGTCAAGATGGAATTTGTCCCTCACATTCGTAGAGAGATATTACTGGGCCCCTCGATGAGTGAGTCTGAGAAATGTATGGCCATACTGTATTGGAAATGTAGTTCCATTTCTATAGTTAGACTACTCAGGGATCGAGAAAATAATAGTCAGGAATAGGAGGATGACATTATCCATGCCTCATCCATGACCAAAATATCGCGTGACAGAAGGGACATGATATGGTTGTATAAAAGGTTACATCGTTTATCAATCCTCATATGATTTTGGTAGTCGTTATGTCTTGCTAGAGACCGCTTTCGACTTGTGGGCCAGTATAGCAAATGGTCCACTGCCAACTTCATATGGGCCTACAGGGTCACACACAAAATAACCCAACACGAGCTATGATGTCCAGATTCATTGAATCTAAGACATGTCCAGATTCAATGAATGATCCAGGGTTGATGTATATATTTATTTATATTTATATTCGTATATATATATAAATTCGTATATATACATTATATATAAGGGATATATAGGATTTAATTTATAAGGATAAATTAAATCTCTATCACGTTTGAATTTAAAATTCAAATTGATAGGATATCTCATATAAGAGATATTTACAAGATTTAATTTATAAGGATAAATTAAATCTCTATCACGTTTGAATTTGAAATTCAAATTTATAGGATTTCTCATGTAAGAGATATTTACAAGATTTAATTTATAAGGATAAATTAAATCTCTATCACGTTTGAATTTGAAATTCAAATTGATATGATATCTCAAATTTGATTTATGAGAATAAATCAAATATAGTCCAGTCTTATCTTTATTTTAAATTAAATAAATAGGTGAATTAAATATGTGGGACGGATTTAATATAAATATTATTTATTTAATTAGTGTCTTATCAAATTATACAATATGTGATATTGTATTAATTTCAGAATTAATATAGATTAATTCCAAAATCCAATTCGGTTGAGGAAAACACAGAGCATCCTACACATCTAATTTTATGAGCTATGTTTTGAAAACAACACATAACACAAAAGGCCGAACGGAATATGCAAAAGGTTTGTAGATAAGAAACTGCTGAAGTAGAGACGGAGAGGATGAATTCTTGAGAAAGCTTTGGAGGGACAGGAGATGCTAGCACGTCGTTCATGGTTGGAACGCTGTTCGTGTGGATACTAGTAGAGGAAGCCGACTTGAGGCGTCGACTTCTTGCGATCGGAAAGAGAGCACGAGCCTCGGAGAGAAGCTGTGGATGCCTTCTTGCGATCGAAAAGAGATTACCAGCCGCGAAGAGAAGCTGTGGAAGTTGCTGAGAAACACTGAGGGTAATGCTTCTTCACACTTGACTTAAACACATACGGTAGATCCTGGCAAGGAATGGAAAAAAATTTTAAGTTAATTTCCACTGCGTGTCTTCCAATTCCTTACAAGTCCTTGGTTCTCCTCCAAAATACCTGTGATTCAAAACCAAAGCTCACTGTAAAAGTCTAAATCAGTGGAGAACAATATTTATACAGTTTAGAAGAGTTAGTTTACCATTTTAGTACATTGCCAAGTACAATCATGTATTACCACAAAAGCACAAATACAAGCATAAAATGAATGGTAAAGTTGTAATAAGACCCTAAAAATGTCATAGAAACCATACACAATTTGGGTATTATCAATAAGTTCACTATCTTTTTTGCTTGCTTTTCCTTAACCTTTTCATTCTTGCTCTATAGTTCTTTCTCTGCACAAATCAACATCTAAGCATAGAATAATAATGTATGCATTACGGTCTATCTAAACAAGTTCCAAACTTGGTTTAAGCTCAATGTACCTATCTTTCTTTAATTTTGGTTAATTGTCTTGCCTATTGAATTAATTTGTAACTTGACTATTTTCCACACAATATTTCTCAAGGAATCTAAATATGAAGTCATAATTGGAAAATTCCAACTGATCCTTGTAATTATGTATAAAACATAACTTTGATGGCTCAAGGGATTTCCCAACATTTTCACTTTTGATTCTAATGCTTCCAACTCTTGTCCCGTGCCTTAATTTGATACAATTCCACCTTATGGACTCAATGGAAGCATTACAATCATTAAAATCATCTTCCCTTTTTCCAGTTCTTGGTTTAGCTGAAATGCCTCTTGGTGTGGAAGTCAAGAATTATACAATTAATTAAGGTATAAACATCAACTAGGCTTGTCTAAGTTTCACTTTCATGTCTTTAACTTTGATTCATTCCTTTCCCTTATTTTCCAGATTCTGGCCTACATATACATAAGGAAATTTCTCAAAATGTATCCATTAAAATCATTGATTCAAGCTCATAAATTGAAGTAACATAATAAGCTAAGATATATTACTTAACTTGATTCCTAGCTAGCTGGAACCCTATATGCCTTAGACTGCTCTTGAATGGATTAAGTTTCTATTTGGATAGAGGTTCACCTTGGCTTCCTTGTGCTTATGGTTTTGGGAAGCAAAAGGGATATTTATAGAAAATTTCTAGGGGAATTTTTGTCTTTTATAATACTAGGGGCATTTTCATCTTTTAAAATCTCACAAGGGTATTTCTTAGCCCTGGTCTACTATTTTTGTACCACTCTTGACTTATTTACCAAGGTTATATCCTTTATTAGATATCTAATATAACATTACCTGAAAACTTCTACTATAAATTTAATTTCTTTAGAAATTAATATCAATTAATTAGGCACATTTATCGTAGTACAAGGAATTTTGTCTCATGTTCATGTCTAATAGATTGAGGAAAATACTTCCCATAAAATTGTTCTAGCTGTTAGGAATTGGAAGACATGCAGCGAAAATTAATTTTAAAAATTTTTCCATTCCTTGCCAGGATCTACCGTATGTGTTTAAGTCAAGTGGGAAGAAGCATTACCCTCAGTGTTTCTCAGCGACTTTCACAGCTTCTCTTTGTGGCTGGTGATCTCTTTCCGATCGCAAGAAGACGTCCACAGCTTCTCTCCGTAGTTCATGCTCTATTTCTGATCACAAGAAGTCGACGCCTCAGGTTAGCTTCCTCTACTGGTATCCACACGAACAGCGTTCCAATCACGAACGATGTGCTAGCGTCTCCTGTCCCTCCAAGGCTTTCTCAAGAATTCGTTCTCTTCGTCTCTACTTTAGCAGTTTCTTATCTATAAACCTTTTTACAGATTCCGTTCGGCCTTTTGTGTTATATAACATCCTTACTTTTATACATCTTAGGGACCATTCAGTAGCATTTAGAACCACTTACAAGACCTTGGAAGTCCATTAGCCAAAAATGGAATTTTACTCTTTCTCGGGTTATTGTTCATATGGTATTCCAGATTACGCAACGAACTTCAAAAAATCATAATTAATTCTAGAAAACTCAAAATGAAGGGGTTCAAAAAGCTAAATTAACATAACATCTTGAAGTTTAAGGGAAAAATAATTTATAGACCAAATGATTAGCCAATTGATATAGTTTATTCGTTGAAGTTTACTGTTCATTTAGTCAAAAACTCTGGAAATAGATTCTGGTCCCTTACTTTGGAAAATCATTTCTCTTGATATACACATCCAAATGAAACGTTCTTCCTATGAAATTAAAGCTATGGATGTGTGATACATGCTCATAAAATCTCGTGAACTAATTCCTTCATTTGCTAGGTCAAAGTGAAGCCACAACAAAACTGCTTCAGGACCTACGTTTTTACCATTTCAGTTTATTTTCTTTCATTTCCGATAATTGTTTTAGCATACATAAATCATCTCTTTTGCCTTTTCTGAATTCATACACATCATGGGATTATACAATAATTGTTTCATACAATCTCATCACATAAATAGATACTTTATATGGCTTTGACATACATGGAAAGTGCATAGCATATGCTAACATATTAAATACTTCACTTTTCTTTTCCATGCTTTTGCTCTTCTCCATGCATACCTTTTCTTCATGCTTGACCTAAATTGGTTGGTAATGGGAGAGTGAGATTCTAGGGAATCTCAGTAGCAAACATTACCACTTAAATATGCAAGATGGATGCTAATGCATGATATGTAATTTCATTAATCTTTCTTTGATTAGTGACATGCCAACATGCTACAAACTTTTACATAAAGTGCATGGCCATGGAAACATGTTATTCACAATACATTCAACATCATTTATCATGTCACAACATCATTCAAATAACATATACATGTCAACACATAAGCATACCACATCAAGCACATAAAGAGGTAAGTTCACTACCTTGCACTTAAGCTTTTCTCTTGACCTTTAGCCCTTGCTCCCTAGCTTTCCAACCACGAAGCATTTATGTCCATCACTTCCCAACATCTTCTTGGATGTTTTATGGTCCTAAACACATTCATATTCATCACATAACTCATTAGAACTCATGAACTCCAACCATGTTCAAGACTAACTTTGTTACACTCTTTATTGTCATAACTTTCCCTAATATTCACTAATCCACTTGGCTCTTGAATCAATTGATGTCTTGACTTTACCCTATATAATTTCATCTTTTGAACTCATTTATGAGCTTAGAATCATGAAATTCCAGCTCCTTCATGGCCTGTTGTACAGAATTGAACATAAGCGCACAATTCTTTCAAAAATGCTCATTTTGATTATAATGCTTCCCATACTTGTTTCTCCGCTTTAACCCACACCACTTTTCATTTTAAAACCATTGGAACAATCAAAATCATAAAATTCCAATCACTGTTCATGCGAGTGAACAGTAACCGTAGGGAATCTCAAAGACTACAACCTTGAGATTTTAGTGTTTCCAAGGTTCAAAACCTTTTCAATCCTACACAAAATCATCATACAAACTCAATGGAAGCATTAAATCATTGAAAGGGATTAAAATAGAATTTGACAATGTTAGGGACTAAAGTGCAATTTTGCGAAATTCAGGGCAAAAGTATAATTATGAAAAGATGAGCTAGAGAATGCCCAAAATTGCCCAAAAATGTTTTTGTCATAACGTTTACCAATAAATAGAGAATGGAATTTGGGTTAGGCACATTTATCAGATTTTTTATTTATAGTCTCGATAAATTGATATTAATTTCTAAATTATGGCAATTAGCATAGTATCTTCCAGAAATTAGAATCAGATAAAATTTTGTAATAAATTCTTATAATTAAGGATTCATTAATAATATTCCCCACATGTGGTGCCGAGGGCATATTTGGAATCGATGTTATCTACCATGAGGGTAGAGGCTAGGGTAGAGGCTAAGGCAGAGGTTGGGCAAAGACTAGGGCATAGGCAAAAGTTTCAATTGAGACACTATTACAAGAGAGGTTGGCAAATATTAAGGAAGAAATTTTGTCCATGATGATATCAAGGCAACAGGAACCATGTGCCCCCTAAATGCTCTTAAATACAACCCGTTATAGCACTAAAAGGAGCTATTGCATGGCTAGGGTGGTGTCAGAGAATGTTGAACCTTATTATTTATATGTTGAGGATCCTCGTATAAGGTTAGTGGTACATGGTTCCATCCGCAACTTAGGGACAACTGCCCACCACATCCAAATTTAGGATGATCAATTAAGGGTGGCAGTTGAAGACGTGATAATTGAATATGCTCTTCTACAAATTCCTATTAATGAGGTGAAGGTAGTGAGTCAAGCAAAGGGGATTTTCATATTGTGGCCAAATCATCTTGTTTCGGATCATGTCACGTCATCCCTAAGCCAACTTCCTACACCTCCCAATTTGAGTGCTATACGACATGTGATCTTATTGGCATATGACAAAATGTTCCAAGTGGATGCTTTGCCTATAGATTCAGTTGTGGGTGACATAGGGCACCATCCTTTGGTGACCAAATGGATATGAAATCTCTTATCACTTCCAAGTATGAATTGACCTCTAGGTGCATCCAAGTGTTTTTGATATAAGTCTAATTTAAATGTAAATATATATAATAACAAAATTCAACTCTTATAACTAACATTGTGTTTGCTTTAACTGTAGGTACATGCAAGCTGAGTTGGTTTCCAAGGGCAAACAAGTTATGTTCGAATTCCTATGCCCAATTTAGATTTATCCAAAAGGCAACTCTCAAGCTTTGAGACTTTAATCATTTCAAGGAGGCTAGGTGAAATCAATATTGTTGTTTCTTCACACCATATATATAGGAATAAAAATAATAATATTTCATTTTAATGATAATACTCATTCTTTTTTAATTAATTTCTACAGTAATAGTTGGCAATTGGTCATCCTGTGCAAGCACAATTATAAAGTTTTCTTCTTATGCTCCCTCAATTACAAGTCATCGGTTGATGCCAAGAAGATTATAAACATGTGAGTTTTCTTCTATACATAACAATGGTCTTTGTAATAAATATGGACTTTGTAATAAATAGGTTACTAACTTTATAACTTTGGTCATAGGTCTATAAGGATGTTCGCAATTATAAGGGGCCTTAAGCATGCTAAGTTGGTAAGGGACCCTGAATAGATCACCTAAATGTAATAAAAGTATTAAGTCTTATGCTCCACATTTGCTGATGACAAATAATTTTTTTCATGTTAATATTACAGAGTCGAAGGCAACCCAAAGAAAGTAATTTGTACGGCTTCACATGGTTAGACACATGTTCAATATTATCGTGTTAAATAGGACTAACCTAACTGAGGAGGTAAAATTGTGTTTTTAATTATTTCATATTTCTTATGAAATTAATATATATTAATAATACCTTAATTTCTTTGATTTTAATTTGATATTTCAAATGTTTGATCAACCTAACCTATTTTCAGAATAAGATATTGAGGACCTGTGCAATATTTGGGATGACAATTCCTTCCTTCTCAATATTATTTGTCTTTCACTGAATATATTTTTTATTTTTCTATTCAAATTGTTTCATTTTTGTATTGAATTTTATTAAATGAATAATATAATGATCAATTGAATTATATCTATGCCATCTTGAACTCTGTCTCTATTGTCGTCTCTTTGAGTCGTATATTTGGGCAGTTTATTTATGAAGCTTTAGGGATGGGGTAATAAAATATTGAGTGGCTCATTTTTTAAAAATACATTTAAATCGGACAAAGAATTTTGGCTGGTGTATAAACAATATATAAATATTATAAGATCTTCAGAGTTTGTCTATATAGTGAGGTGTATAAAATGGATTAATCTACCCCGGACATAAACACACGTGATGTAAAAAATTCATTAATCTACAACTGATGTTCACATAACCGGTGTAGAAAATGCATTCATTGTACTCCTTCTATATCGGCGAACCGCCCGGTTTAAAATGTACACTTTCTACACAGTCTATTCTACACCGGATCATTGTCCAGTCTAGAATACCATTTTAAACCAATTTAGAAAATCTTTTTTGCAGTAGTGTCATTTTTTGAAACCGATAAACCCCTAGCTTTCTTTATTTGTGGTTAATTTCCTTGTTCTTTGAATTAATTTTTGCCTTAACTATATCCTACACAATTTTTCCCAAGGAATCTAAATATGGATTCATAATTGGAAAATTCCAACATTTCTTTAGGTCTAGATAGAAACAACACCTACAATTTTTTGAAATTCTTCTTTCTATTTCTAATGTTTCTAAGACTTTGATCTTACTTAATACTGCACAATTTTTATTTTAAACCCATTGAAAATATCAAAATCATGAAATTGTAATCATTGTTAATAGGCATGGACAATAACATAGAAGGTTTCAAATTCTCTCTTTCTCAATTTCAATGTTTCCAAGGTTCCAATCTTATTCAATACTGCACAAAATCATCATATAAATGCAATAGAAATATTAGATCATTGGAATTCAATCTTCTTCCTTCAGTTTTGTCCAAGGTTAAAAGGTCACAAGAATTGGGATTTCAATGATTACACAATTAATTCAAGCAATAACCAACAATTCAAGCTTATCTAGGCTAGTATTTAATAGTTCAATCTTGATTTTCTTCTTTTCCTTTTATCTAGTGTTTTTGATAGCAAGAATCAAGAGGGAAATTCTTAAAATCTAACCATTAAAACCCTAGATTAAAGCTCTTATATTGAAGGAAAATAGACTAGGATTAATTACTCTCCTTGACTTCTAGCTATCTTGTTCACTAAGTCCCTTGGCTTGCTATGAAATTTCACAAGTTTCCAATTGAAAAGAGTTTCCCCCTTGGTCATTCACTCTCACGATTTTGCACTAAGAATGGGGGGTATTTATAGAAAAATTTCAGGCATACTTGGACCATTCTAACCTTCATTTGACTAATTATTACAGTTCTTTAATCTTGCACCTCATTGGTTAATTTTGAGATTAATTAAACTTAATTATCATTAATTTAATTATTACATTATTTTAATACAAAGAAACACATGGGATAATGTTTCTTCCTCCTTCTTGGTACCATGTGGAGGGCATGTGGGTCCCACAAGGACACTCACATGTCTTCTTCCTTCCATGAAGTTTCCTTCCTTCTTTTATTATTTTTTTATAAAAATACTCTTAAAAATCTATTTGACCACAAGATCATTCCTTGTCATCTTGGGCTGATGCAAGACGTCACTTGGGCAATAAATTGTGTTCACTTGTCAATTGGCACAATTCTGAAGGTATTTCCCATTTATTTCATATACCCATATCCTTAAATTATCCTAATTTTTAGAATAAATTCTATAAATTTCTTTTAAGGGTTCTAACATTTTTAACAATTTATTATAATATGAAATGAATTTCTTACAAAGTCTCATAACTTTTTGACAACAAGAAGTCCTGATAAAAAATCCAGACATTTCTTTTAACCTTTATCGGTGTATGATTTCACCATAAATTTCATAATTAATTATACATGATTCCTTTTTGAATTTTTTCAATTTCATAAATTATTATATTATTTATAAGAATTTACTACCAAGTTTTATATGATTCTGAGGTCCAAAATATACTATAATAATTTCTCAGATTTTATAAAAACTACTATTATCTATCTAGACTTTACTCATTTCCTTTATCACTCAGGAGTTCCTCATATCATTTTCATCTTTCTAATAATTACTTCATTTCTATGACTCTCGTTCAACATTAGCAGAGTTTTTCATAGCATCACTTTCTTTTATGGCTCTGCGTAGAGCTACTAAAGAATTTTCTCATCTCGTCTGGTGGACACATCTTTATCACAAGATGCACTGTCCATCCTTCTAAAAAGGTTCTATCTCAAGAATATCTGGTTCTATTTCATGAGTAATATCATTTATTTTATAGAGGCTGCTCCTTTTCTTAGAGCTACATCCTTACTTTCATAACTATATCTCATTTCATTTCGTGTTCATGGTACATCATTTATATATCATATCTTTAGTAAAAGAATATGTCCTGAGTATTGTAATCATATGTCTATAGGCATACTTCTAACATCTTTATAATTTAACATTCTAGTAACTTCTTTACTTCAATTATTTATTTCACTGATTGTTGTCATCTCATAATGGACTATTATTTTTTATCTTAAACTCAACCCTAATTTCTTAAAAATTAATTAGGACTGGCTAGCTTATCTATTTCTTCCTCTACTTTTATCTGTTCCACTTATACCTACCTTCTTAGGATGATAATCATTTCCATATCATGCAAGTGTAACATATTAGGTCTAGAGTAACATAGAATGTGTATGTCATACAATTTAAATATGTAATTACTCTTATGCCATTTAGAGCAGAGTCTGAATGTTAATTCAATTATACCTTGTATCAGCTTAGGTAACTTTATGGTCTCTTCCTTATTCAGAGCAAGAACTCTTCCATGATGTTGGGATCTTTCACTTGTAGCATTTTCTAGGCACTCCTTGGCTTAATGTCCTGGCTTGCCATATCTATAGTAAACTCCTTGACCTACTAAGCAAGGCCTACCTCTATGGTTCTTACCATTGATTTCACAAATATTTTATCTTGATTGCATGTTGCCTCTTCCTAACCTACCTCTCTTAGTAGTAGCTCCTTGTCCTAAGCTTAATCTGAACTGCTTCCTATTACCACTTGTTGAGGCTGACGGCCCTATTGGAACCATTTTGATTAGGGGTACTATAATAGGTTCATCTTTTGGGAACTCAAGGTATGGCAGGCTATTCTCTATAATTCTACATGCTTCAACTACTTAGTTAAATATTTGTATTTGTCTAGGAAAAATCCTTTATCTTATTGAAGAATTTATTCCTCGAGTCAATTTCTCTGTCATCCATCTTTCATCATTCATGTGATTAAGATTTGTAGAATAGTGAGATAGGCAGATGAACTTGGCTAAGTAGTCATCAAAGGGTTCCTTCTCACCTTGTTTTAACATCGAGAACTCAACCTCATTTATCCCTTACGGACTGGGAAAATACTTGTCGTAGAATTGTTCGAGAAATATCTCCAATGTAAGATGTAACATCCTAAAATTTCCTTAGCTGAAAACCCTAAGTTCTTAGCTAAGGAAATGATTAGGGAAATGTAAATGGTATTATCGACTGAATAAGGATCAAATCATAAAGTTAGAAAGTATTATGGCCAAAAGTACAAAGTAGACAAAGCTTCAAGGACTAAACTGTAAATATGGAAAAGGTCAAGGGGCCTAAATGTAAATTGTGAAAAGTTACAAAAACTGTACTTCAGCCCAAAATAGCCCAGTTCAGATTTAAGATATGAAAATACCAGGAGATAAATCACAAAATTTTGGGTTGAATGAGAGACATCAGAAGTTTGATTTGAGGTCCTCATTAATTGATAAAAATTCGGTAAGTTCAAGAAAATTACTTGGAATTTTTATGAGACTGACTGGACTTTAGAATTTTGTGAGATAATGATAGAAGATACTTTTTGAATTATGGGAGATTTTAAATAGGACCACACTCCCAAAAGAGGTCCAGATAATCTTAAATATAATCTTAAAGGAATTTTAGGAGCTTGTCTACCAGCTCTAAAAATTATGACTTTATTAGTTGAGGGATCAGAACTAAACTGAAGACCATGAAATTTTATCAGGAGGCTCATAATGAATTTAGATGGGTTATTATGGGCTAAGTCAAAGTCCAATACATAGTATGCGATCAAACTAAAATAGGGGCAAAATTGTAATTTTGAGAAATTTCGGGTAAGAAATGATAGTTATGAAAATTATTCAGAAAAATCCCAATAAATTCTATCAAATGGAAAATGAGGTTCTAAGACATTTTTATAAAGTGAAAATGGCAAAAATACCCCTATATGAATTTTTATTGTATTATGGTTTCTTTTAAGGTATCCGGCAAAATTAAGTATTCTAACTATAAAAAGACCTCAACAAATTATAATAAAATAGGGATAAATATTTAAAGGGTCAATAATGATTTTAGATAGGCTTGACAGGGTAGAGAGTATTATAGAAAATATCGTTCTGTTAAATAATTTATCTTTTAAAAAATCACCCGAATTGATACCGGTTAATTGGGAAAAAATTGTAAAAAACTCAAGAAGCTCCAAGAACCCATGAGTTGGCACCAAATGAAAGGGATAAGGGAAAAGAAGAGGACAACTCAAAAGTTGTCGTGATTGCAATTTAAAAGAGATTAAATCCTAGCCCTTGAATCAAACTTTTAAGAATTGAATCTTAGCCCTTGATTCCCTTCAATTTGTTCTATAAATACCCCCTCCCAAGACCTCCATTTCGTGCAGCTCTCTTTACATATGGGAAACTATTGACAATTCAAAACTCAAGCCAAGATCAAAGCTTCTAACCTCCCAAAATTCAAGGATACTAAGGTAAGCATACTTCCAAGCTTTTAGTGATTTATTTGGAAGTTTAATTTATGGGTTTTAGGGGTTGGGAACCATGAATTTATAAGGGGAGATGCTGTCCAAATTAGGAAACAATGAAAGTTATGATAAGAGTAGCAAAGGTAACTTGAAAATGATAAGATGTAACATGTTTAAGCTCATGAAATCAACAATATCTTGGAATTGTTATTGAAATAAATTGCTGTCCAGATTTGTGTATTCTGTTTTAGGGTTGAGATATGGTGATTTTAAGGCCTCCAATGTGTTCAAAATTCAATTTTGTGTAGGGTAAAGTAAGAAGTCCCTAATTGGAAGCCTTAAGCATCAAAGTGGAAATTTTTAAAAACCCTAGATTGTAATTTTCGTTTCTGTCCGTACGGACTGTATAGAAGAAGAAGAAATTTCAAACTTTGGATCACACCATTGGATTCCTTAGCCAAAATTGTGTAGGATAGGATCCCAAGAGTTAATGTTAGTACTTGGGAGAAATAAAACCCTAATTTAATTCAAGAAAGGGTTGTTAGGGTTTTTAAATTTGAATTATGTTTGAGAAGTTGTAGTAACATCAAATTTTTGTTCAATAATTAGGATTTGACATTTGTGCACCTAAAGAACTTCAAGTCAACAAGGAAAGAAAAGGATCTCCAAGAGGTAGCAACAACTCTAGCTTTATCATTGTCTTGCAATTATTTATTGGTATCGTTCTTTATGATTTTTGGTTGAGCATGATATTATGTGATGATGTGAAAGCTTGATGGGCTTGATGATGTGGTAATCTCCTTGCTAAGATGTCATGACAAATTCATGTTAGAGAATGCCCAAATATAAAAATGATTTTGTGGCTCCCATATCATATAACATGCTTTGGATAATTGCTTGATGATGTTAAAGGTTGTGTTAGTTGCTATTGGGATTTCTTTGGAAATCTCACTCTTTTTCAGTTGGACGTGGAAGCACCTCAATTGGAATTTTATAGATTTAAATATGAATTTTCAAAGTTGGGCAAAATTCTGAAAAATGCTAAATGAGCAGTACCCGAGAGGAATTTACAAAAATCCAGATTCTTGTTTCCAACTTTAATGGATCCTAAAGTGGTTCCAAATGCTACTAATGGATCATATAAAGGTATTAAAATAAGGATACAGCATAAGAGGGGTATTTCTTACTCACAAAATAATCTCTGTATTTCTCCATCAATAGTCAACATCTTTTTGTAGCTTATATATAGCCATTTGCTCTGAAGGATGATTGAGAACCTTGACAATTTCTCTAAATGATTCACCCAATCTTCTGTAGTTAAACATCAAAGGCTCCTTTAAATATAGGTGGATTGTGCCTACAGAATTATTTTATCCATGTCTATGTACTTTCCTGCTCCACTGTAGACTCCTGTTGTCTAACCGGATCCAATTCTAGTATGTCCTTGGCCAGATGTGATTCCTCAACGACTCCTTATATTCGTTGCATATTAACAATTGCTATTGATAATGCAATTACTACAACAACATCTCTTTTAAGGTTATGATGTGCTTGCGTCTCTCAAATTTCATCCATTACCCATTGCTATTGCTATAGCCAATCCATAATAATTTGTACAAGGTTGGCTTGGTTTCTAGTGCCATCATTATAGGGTTCTACAACTTGGGGTCTAACTATTCTACAGGTGTTAACCATTTTCTCTATTTTAACTAGTCTATAATTCATAGAACACAAACAAATATATGTATATTAACTTTCCTCTATTTATTATCAAACATATATACATATAATAGAACAGTGTTCATACATATTAGCAAATCATGTTCACAGATCACATACATTTACGCAATAATTATAAGTAACTGTCTCATGCAAAACATACAGAGTATGTCATCATCATATAATGTATACTAACACGTTAGTTCTTATTTTACTTATACTTCAAAGCAAGTATAAACCTTCTAGCTCATGTTCTCTTTGCAGGAAGAACTAATTGCACATACTACTCTACAATATGAATCCATTTTTAGGTATTGCTTGAAAAGTTATGCTCAATGTACTCCCTAAAACTTGGCTACCATGTCTCATGTACGAAAGAATCTGGCTTGTCATAAACTCATCCCACTTTGATGTAGCATATGCTTGATCGAGGTTAGTATCTAAACTTTCATAACAAATGTAGAGTCTTGGTACTGTCTCCATAAAAGTTAGATATATTGTCGGGTCTTGATTATTGTTTCTATATAATCCATTTCCTAACTCTAGTAGTTTACTTTTGACAGCTTTCTTGACTCCAATCTAGTCATCCACACCTTTTTCCTATTGAAGGAAATATTCCCTATGAAACATCCTACTTTTATCACCTCAGAGTACATATTCGGAAGCGTATTTGATTAGCCAAAGCATTACATTAGCCCAAAAATTAAAATTTTAAAACTTACTTATTGGGTACTGTTCACTTGGTGATTAAGATGGAGTCCAAGTTCAAGTCTGAGTGCTAATATTCAAAAAGTTTTATAGAAGTATGCTTAAGGAATAGAGAATAGACCCCCATATGTTTTGAGAATGGAAAAGTATGAGCAGATAAATCCTTCAGATAAGGATAAAGAAGCTAAAAGGTTAGCAAGACCCAGAGAATCGGGTATAAGATAGAGTAAAGAAAGAACACAGTTACATGAGAAAGGGTGTAAATGCCACAAAAGTTTGGCATAAATACACAAAGTTATGAAAGGTAGTAAGAAAAGTTAAGAAGAGCTAAGAAAGATAAGAAAATGTTATGAAAAGAAAGGGACATTCTCCTCAGAGAAAACTATGAATAGAGATTTAACCCTCAAATTTTGAGGACGAAATTTATTTTAAGGGGAGGAGAAATGTCATATCCCAATTTTCAAGCCTAGAACCTAAAAGCCCAGTATGTAGCCTGAAAAAGGCAGGCTACTAGACCCTATTATGTATGAGTCCAACATGGCATGATTACAGGAAAAGAAGAAAAGTTAATGACACATGTCATGAGATTAGAAAAAGGAGAAAAAGTAAAAAGGACACGTGGCACAATCTCGGCCGTTCATTCCAGGAAAAGGCTTTAGAATTCTCTGGAGAGGCTGAATCAGCTGGTGAGGTGTCCTAAGGGCCCCACCATTGCCCCACATACCCCCTGAGGTGTCCTTAGATGATGTCATAATGGTGAGTCATCAAGGAGGGTGATGTCATCGTGATGATGCAGGAAAAGCTTCTTGAGGAAGCTAAGCAATCTGGGCCATTCATCACAATTCAATCTGAGCCATTCATTTCACCTTTACTCACCTATAAATAGACGCTTCCCCCTCACTTCATTCCCATGTCCAAGCAAGGCAAAATAAAAGAAAGAAGAGAGAAAGAGAGAAAGAGAGAAGGAAAGAAAGGAAGAGAAAGAAAGGAAGGAGTTCTGGTAGAGCCAGGAGCAGTCCAATGAGCTTAGGGACTGGGCAGAGCTTAGGAATGAGGTAAGTAAGTTATCTAGTCTATGCTCTAATAAAGTAGAGGATTTCTCTTAGTAGTTAGAATAGAGAAATATCTCTATTAATAAATGTAGCTAAATGTAGAAAGAAAGCCAGGGGAATGTCAGATTAAGGATATTACTCCTAGTTGAGCATGAGTTAAGTAGAGCTATATTGGATAATAATAAAGATATTATAATGCTATGTATGTATAGGCTCTGACTAATGAAAATAAGGGACCTTAGAGACAAGGTTAAGAGTTAGAAGGAAAGGCTACACGCCAGGTAGTAAACTTGTATGATTATACTGCTTGGATGTTTTATATGATGTTTTCTTACCTTGATGATGTGAAGCATGTATGATTAAATAATGCTCTGTTTCTTTTTATGTTATGGCCATATATTATAATTAAGTAACATGGAAGCATGTATGTTATCATGATGCAAGCATGATCATTAAGTACACACATAGTAACATCAAGCATATAGTTGCATACATTGTATGGTTTCCATTTGCTACTGAGATTTCCCCAGAAATCTCACCTCCTTCAATGAAATCCCAATCCCACATGTATGTTATAAAAAGATTGAAGAAGTAAGAAGAGAAGCTAGGGATTGGAGAGTACAAAGTTGGAACCAAAATGTTGAAATCAGGGAAAAATGCAGGATGAACAGTAAACTTCAGACGTTGACTATTATTGACTTGGTCAAGGCATGGTCAACGAGCTATTTTCCCTAAAAGAGCATTAAGTTAGCTTCATGTAGCAATTTGAACTACTTCATTTCAAGTTTTCTAGAATTAGTTATGATTTTTCAAAGTCAGGTCACTCTACTGGAATTTATACAGTGAATAGTACTCACTAAGAGTAAAATTCTAGATTAAGTAATGTGACTTCAATAACCTTAGAAGTTGTTCCAGATGCCACTATTTGGTCCCTAAGACATATGAAAATGAGGATGTTTCATTTTGGTATCAGAGCAGAGGATTCTGGCTTAGAGCATAAGGTTTTGGTATAAAATCGAGAGGGTTCTAGTACAGAACAAAGGGTTCTGGCATAGAGCATAAGATTATGGTACAGAATAGAAGGTTCTGGCTCAGTGATGCTCTGGTGTAGTTAGAGATTTGAACTAAGAGGTTCTCCCCCTAGTAGAAGATATGGGGATGGTATTCACTATTAAGAGATAGTGACACCCAAATAGATAGAACAGTACCCCATACCTTAGAGCGGTACAGGGTAATCATCAATGAAGTAGTTAGTCTTAGTCAGCCTTTACCGCTAAGGCCTCGTGTTTCTTAGTATGATGTGGCTGGACTAAACAGGGTAACATCTGGGGAACAGTTTTCTCTATAGATAGAGACAGAAGTTGACCAGTCCCAGGTCAAGGGAAGCTGCTAGACGTTATAGAGATGATGATAATAAAGGTACCAACTTGGTTGAAGTTAATCAACTAAAGGATTGGTACAAAGCATAATCAAGCTAGATAGTATAAAGTAAGGAGATATGAAAGGTTAGACGATGTTTAGAAGTAGATCCTCTATGTGAGTAGATCTACATTATGAAAGAATTTGTTTAGCTAGTGTTTCTTGAACAAAAGAATTAAAAATTAGAATGAGGCTTGACTAGGAATGATCCTAGCATGTGGCCTAAAGTTAGGGACGAGATGATTAATAGATAGAGAGAGCTGATGTTCCCAAGATAGAGGAACCATAGTGTAGTTTATAGCAGACTAAGATTGATAGAGAGAAAGGTAGCCACAGTTTCAAAGATAAAGAAACTCCCCAATTTAAGAAAGAGTAATTAGCAAGAGTAAGATAAAGTAATGAAGGGTTGAGTCTATACCCTAGTAAGAGGGTAATGTGGCAGCCTAAGTTAAATGATTAGTTATTTCAGATTCCTAAATGAATATTTAGGATCTGGAAGATAAGGTGATAGAGGAAAGAATGTTCAATTACAGTGTATATATGATAGATGGTTGAGCAAATTTATGTGATGATATGGCTTATGTTGCCATAAGTTATGATGAATAGTTATATCTCCTTGCAATTGTCATATGATGACATGCATGTTAGAGTATGCTATGATAAATGAATACTCCCCTCATGCAGTACATGCAGGGTAAAGTATATGATAAGAAAGTTATGTTACTCTTATACCATACGACATGCAAGGTGTGGTCAACGAGTTATTTTTCCCTGAAAGAGCATTAAGTTAGCTTCGTGTAGCAATTTGAACCACTTCATTTCGATTTTTCTATAATTAGTTATGATTTTTTGAATTTATGTCACTCCACTAAAATTTACAAAGTGAATAGTACTCGCTAAGAGTAAAATTCCAGATTAAGTAATTTGACTTCAATAGCCTTAGAAGTGGTTCCAGATGCTACCATTTGGTCCCTAAGACGTATGAAAATGAGGATGTTTCAATGTGAGCCTTTAGATCAAATAGTGCACAAAGTAATCTTGACCTTTGATTTTCCATGAGATTTTTCTATAAATACCCCCTCATTTCAGCCTCCAAACTGTGAACTCAAGAACCCTTGGGGAAACTCTTGCAAAATGAAAACTCAAGCTAAAATAAAGAAAATTCAAGGGACCAAAGTTCAAGTAAGCTAGAGATTAAAGGTAAGCAATCTATCCTAGCTTATTTTCCTTTGATTTGGGAGCTTCAACTTAGGGTTTTCATGGAGGAAAGTTGAGTTTTTTCTAAGATGTTGTGCTGTCCAAAAAATTGTAGATGAAAGGGAAAAGAATAAATTAAAGTTAGAGATTTATTATTGAAGCTTAAACAAGCAAGTTAAGTGATTAGTTGTTGAATCAAGTTGATATTCTTGATTTTGCCATGGTTGAACCTATTCGGTCTGCACTGTTCATGATGGAAGGAAATGGAATTTCATTGATTTAATGTTTCCATTGAATTTATGTGATGATTTTGTGTAGGATTGGAAAGGTTTTGAACCTTGGAAGCATTGGAATTCCAATATTGTAGTTTTTGAAATTCTCCTCTATCACTGTTCACTCGTATGAATAGTAATTGAAATTTCATGATTTTGATGCTTGTAATGGTTTTAAAATGAAAAGTTGTGTGGGGTAAAGTAGAGAAACAAGTATGGGAAGCATTGGAATCAAAATGAGAAGTTTTGAAAGAATTAAGTGCATGTGTACGATTCTGTCCAGCAAGCCATGAAGGAGCTAGAATTTCATTATTCTAAGCTTCATAAATGGATTCAAAAGATGAAATTGTATAGGGTAAAGTCAAGACATCAATTGATTCAAATGCCAAGTCCATTAGTTATGATTAAGGAAAGTTAAGGTAGTTAAGTGAGCTTAATGTTCAAGAGGAATTTATGTTAGTTAACGTGAGTTTAATGCTCAAGGAAGTTAGACTGTGATGGATGAATGGTTATGTGATGTTAGGGATTGATAGATATGCTCCAAAAGAAGGAGCCACATATCCAAAAGAAGTGAGAAGAAAGAGGCAAGGTTAAAGTGAAAGAAATCAAGTGTATGAGGTAGTAAACTTATCCTAAACTTATATGCATTGAATGTTATACTTGGATGTTCTATGGCTTTGTTGAATTGTGTTGCATATGTGCTTATGTATGAACCTCTATTTCTATGATTACTTTGGCCAAGTGTATTTCATATGTTACATGGAAGCATGCATATTACACAATGTTATCACTTTTACAAGCAAACACAATTATTTACATTAATGCATGCATTGTTTAGTACCGTTTGCTACAATATTTCTCCAGATAATCCTAATCCCACAGGTGTGTTAATGATGAAAGAGGATTGAAGAAGCATGAAGAGAAGCTAGGGATTGGATAGTATAAATGTTATGTGAAAAATTGTTATATGTAATGTTACTATTTGACTAATGCAAGTAGTGATGATCATGATATAATGAAAAATAGTAAATGATGAGATAAATGTATGAAATTTTACATACATTTAGTTAACATGTCAAGCTTCATTTTGAAACTAAGAAAACCTTATTTTGATATCTGTACAAAGAGAATTAATTTTACAAATTAAGATACCAGAATCTGTTTTTAGAATTTTTGACCAAATGAACAGTAATTTTGACTAATAAACTGTATTAATTGGCTAATCATTTGGTATGTAAATTATTTTTTCCTTAAATTTCAAGATTTTATCATCATGTATCTTTTTGAACCACTTCATTTTGATTTTTTTAGAATTAATTATGATTTTTGAAATTTCATCGCGAAATCTGGAATGCCATATGAAAAGTAACTCGAGAAAGAGGAGAATTCTAGATTTAGCTAATAGACTTCTAAAGTATTGTAAGTGATTTTAAATGCTACTGAATAGTCCCTAAAACGTATGAAAGTAAGGATATTTCACTAGGTCTTCCTCACCTACTTCTATAGGAAAGGAATAACCTTGGTTTACTAAGGGAATAGAGTTTTGCCTACAAACAACCATTATCTATCCCAACAAAAACTAGCTTAAATGAGTACTCACTTATCTATGATAGGTAAACTATCTAAATTATAGCAATTTCTAAACTAAACCCATGCCAGAACCTCTTGCTCTAATATAAAAAATATAACATCTTACTTTCTTACATCTTATGGACCAAACAGTAGCATCTGGAACCACTTATATGATCAATGAAGTCAAATGGCACAATCTTGAATTTATGATCATGACTTACTGTTCATTTGGTAAAATCAAGACAAGCGACTAAACTTCAAAAATTCATAACTAAATCTAAAAAATTCAAAATGAAGTGGTTTAAGTTGATATACAAAGTTAACATAAAACTCTTTAAATGAAAATATGAATCTGACAAAAATCTACTCCAATTAATACAATATTGGTGTGAAAAATTACTGTTCATTTAGTTAGTTTCATAGTTTCAGATTTGGTTTCCTAATTTAGAAAAATTTGTTGTCCCTGTACAAATATCAGAATAAGTCATTTTTGGTACCAAAACAAAGTTCAACATGTCTATTATCATACTATAAAGTCTTATATATTTAATCAAAGGTTAACTATTTTTCCTAAGTTTCAACAAAACATCACTAGAACTGAAATAAGTACTTAATATATATGACATACTTTCATAGTGTCTCATATACAACAAAGTATTTATGCATCATAACTTCTTCATTTTGCTTACTTGCTTTTCCATAAGATGGTCTTGCTGTTATGTTTGTGTAACGAAAAGGGTGAGATTCTTAGGGAAATCTCAATAGCAAACAGAAACCAAACAGTGTATGCATCTTAATGCTTGATGTTACAATGTGTATGCTTAATAATCATGCTTGCATAATGATATCAATACACATTCCATGTTCCTTAAATTATAACATATGGCTATAACAAAAAAAGAAACAGAGCATAACTCAATCATACATGCTTCACATAATTAAAATAAGCAATCATCACATAAACATTCATGCAAGCAAAGCATACAAGTTATGTAAGTTTACTACCTTGAAGTAACTCTCCTTTAACCTTTATTTCTTGGTCTTTTGATCTCCTATTTCAAAAAAGTCAAAGCCTAATCATGGAAGAGTAATACACTTTTTACAATCCATACCAATTCAGCTTTGAACCTAACTCAAGAATTTAGTTACATTTTCTAAAACCGATAAACCCCTAGCTTTCTTTATTTGTGGTTAATTGCCTTGTCCTTTGAATTAATTTTTTCCTTGACAATATCCCACACAATATTTCCCAAGGAATCCAAATATGGATTTAGAATTGTAAAATTCCAATGTTTTCTTTAGGCATAGATAGAAATAGCGCCTAAAATTTTCCAAAACTTTCTCTTTTCAATTTCAATGCTTCCAAGACTTTGATCTTACTTAATCATACACAATTTTCATTTTAAACCCATTAAAGACATCAAAATCATAAAATTACAATCACTATTCATATGTATGAACAGTAACATTGAAGGTTTCAAATTCTCCCTTTCTCAATTTCCAAAGTTCTAATCTTATTCAATCCTACACAAAATCATCATATAAATTCAATGGAAGCGTTAGATCATTGAAATTCAATCTTCTTCCTTTAGTTTTGTCCTAGGTTGGGATTTCAAGAATTACACAATTAATTCAAGCTTATCTAGGTTAGTATTTCATAGTTCCATCTTGTTTTTCTTCTTTTCCTTTTATCTAGGGTTTTTTGGACAGCAAGCATCAAGAGGGGAATTCTTAAAATCTAACAATTAAACCCCTAGATTAAAGCTCTTAAATTGAAGCAAAATAGGCTAGGATTAATTACTCACCTTGACTTCTAGCTATACTAAGTGCCTTGGCTTGCTATGGAATTGCTCAAGTTTCCAATTGACAAGAGTTCCCCCTTGGTCATTCACTGTTACAGTTTTGCACTAAGAATGGGGGTATTTATAGAAATTTTTTAGGGTACTTAGACCATTCTAACCTTCATTTAATTAATTATTACAATTCTTTAATCTTGCACCTCATTGGTTAATTTCAAGATTAATTAATCTTACTTATCATTAATTTAATTATTAAATTATTTTAATACAAAAGAAACACATGGGATAATGTTTCTTCCTCCTTCTTGGTTCTATATGGAGGGCATGTGGGTCCCACAAGGGTACCTCACATGTCTTCTTTGTTCCATGATGTTTCCTTCCTTCTTTTATTGTTTTTTTATAAAAATACAATTAAAAATCTATTTGGGCACAAGATCATTCCTTGTCATCTTGGACTTCGTCAAGACGTCATTTGGGCCATAAATTGAGTCCAATTGCCAATTGACATAATTCCATAGGCATTTCCATTTATTTTGTATACCGATATCCTTAAATTCTTCTAATTTTTTGAATAAATTCTATAAAATTCTTGTAATGTTTCTAACATATTTATAAATTCATTCTAATATAAAATGAATTTATTGCAAAGTTTCATAATTTTCTAACACCTTCAAGTCCTGATAAAACTTTCCTATATTTTCTTTAACCTTTTATCGGTGTCCAATTTCACTATAAAATTTATAATTAATTCAACAAGACTCCTTTTTGAATTTTGTCATTTTCATAAATTATTCTATTATTTATAAGAATTTACTACCAAGTTTCATATTATTTTGAGGTCTCAAAGATATTGTAATAATTTCTCATACTTTGAAAATTCAAATCAATTTATCAAGACCTTAAATCAAAAATTCATGCTGCATTAAACTTATCAGAATAATTTTCTCTATTTTATGGTAAAATGGAGGACTAAAACATTTATGGGCAATTTTGGGCCTTTTTTGGCTCAACTTTCTATAATTACTATTTTTCCCCCTAAACTCTTAGAAATTGTACTTTAGGCCCTTAAATTTTCACAATTACACTTAATGGCCAAAGCTTAAGTCTACTTCAATTTTGCACCATGGAACTTTTAGAGTTGTGACTTTAGTCCTTTCTTTTTTAAAATGACCACTATGTCCTTAAAAACTTTCATTAATTGCAATTTAGTCCCTAAACTTTCATTAAATTGTAATTTAGTCCCTTTTTCTTTACGACTTTATACGTTCTCTCTTTCTTTGACTTAAAACTTATCTTAATCATTATCTTTTCTTCTAATTACTATCTCAATCCCTTCATAACCTCTTTCCTCTATCAGTCTTATATTGATAGGGAAAATTTTGGGATGTTACAATATGCTAGCCTCATTCTAGACAAGTCTCAATCTAATGTATGATTATTCTATTTAGTGAAGACTAGCTGAATAAAATCTTTCATAATATTCATCTACTCTTGATGGTTACACGGAGGATCTACCTCTGAGCATTTTCTTAAAATTATCTACTGTGTCTCAGTACCTCGTACTGCTTGGCTTGGTTATGCCTTATACCACTCCTCTCTAGCTGGTGAACTTTAGTGAGGTTGGCACCTTCATTCTCATCATTGCTGTAACACCAGGTCATTGTGTATCCCAGTTGTAACCTGAGCATTAGCTAGTCATGACTCACGTTCTTTGTGAACTTTCATCGTTACCATTGAAACATCCTTACTTTCGTATATTTTAATGACCATTCAGTAGTATTTAGAACCACTTACAAGACCTTAGAAGTCCATTAGCTAAATCCAAAATTTTACTCTTCTCAAGTTATTGTTCATATGATATTCCAGATTAGTTGACGAACTTCAACAAATCATAATTAATTATAGAAAAATCAAAATAAAGTGGTTCAAAAAGCTACGTGACGATATCATCTTAAAAGTTAAGGGAAAAATAATTTTTAGACCAAATTCTTAGTCAATTAATATAGTTTATTCATCAAAGATTACTGTTCATTTGGTCAAAAATTCTGAAAATAAATTCTGGTCCCTTAATTTGGAAAATTCATTCTCTTTGTACAGACATCGAAATAAGGTGTTCTTGGTGTCAAAATGAAGCTTGACATGTTCACTAAATGTCTAGACAAGTTCATACAATTAACTCATCATTTACTATTTTTCATTACATCATGACCATCACTACTTATATTGGTCCTATTGTCACATTACATATAATAATTCTTCACATAACATTTATACTACCCAATCCCTAGCTTCTCTTCATGCTTCATCATCCTCTTTCATCACTCATAAACCTGCTAGGTTTAGGATTACATGGAGGGGTGAGATTTTTGCAGAAATCTCAATAGCAAATGGTACTAAACAATGCATGCATTAATATAAATACTTGTGCTTGCTTGTGAAAGTGTCAATATTGTGTAATATGCATGCTTCCATGTAACATATGAAATACAATTGGCCAAAGTAATCAAAGAAATAAAGCTTCAATTGTCATATCCCCAATTTTCTTATCTGATGTACATGTACAGTTTATATGAAATGAATATGAGATTCTTTGAATAAACGGTATCAGATTAAGAAAAAAAAGAATGGTATTATGAACTAAGGAAGTTTTAGGGACCAAAATGCAAATTAGAAAAGGTTGAAGGCAAAAAGTTGAAGTAGAAATTAAAGTTGAGCCAAAAGTGGTAATTTCCAAAATTTAAGGGACTTAAATGTAATTAAGTCAAAAGTTCAAGGGCAACATTATAATTATAGAAAGTTCAGCCAAAGAGGTTTAAAATTGCCCGAAAGTATTATAGTCCCACATTCCATCAGTAGATAGAGGAAGTTATGCTGGTTAATCCAGCATGATATAGAAATTTTATTAGGGTTCCAGACAGCAGAGACTTATCTGATAGTCTGAAAGTTATCTGGAATTTTATTAGATTTCATGGACTTCAGATATAAGTGAGAGAATTACAAGAAAGTGTTCCATATAGTGTCAGATGTCATGGATCTGATAGAACCCCGGAAGGAGTTCTGTATAAAAGGTTATTCCCATATAAGTGAATTTTGACAGGAATTTGTGATTATGGGATTTATTAGTATGTAAGATTATATAGACTGAGATCAAATGACCTCTTATATAGGCCCATAATGACGCTAAGGAGGGCCCAAAACCCAGTGTACTAGTTTATCAGTAGAAGGGGCCAATGTCTAGAAAAAGTGTGAAATTACGAAAATGCCCCTATGTGGCCAGATTGTACTAGAGATGGATGGAGGGCATGTTTGTCATCTTAGATAGGCCAAAAAAGTGTAGTGTAGTATAAGTATGATTAGTTAATGTCAGTATACACCCTGAAGTAGTACAAAGAGGGGTGAAAAGACAATTTTACCCTTAGGGTCAATATAATCCAAGAAAAGATACCAAGGGTAATTTGGTCATTTTCCAAGGGATTTGTAATTAAGTTTTGACCCAGTACAAGTATGTCAATGGTAGGAAAAATCTGGATACTGGATTTAAGGTAAGAAAGCATATTATGGAATCTCAGAAAAATTGGATTTATAAAATGTTCCATTTTTGGGGAATCAGACTGAGCTGTTACCAAATTGGACTAGAATTTTTTCAGAAGCTTCCTCCCTATGAGAATTGCACCACATAACCCCCATGAGTTGTCCCTTGTGATGTCATGGATGATGTCATAATTCTCCTTTTTGAAAAAGTTAAATTCAAGTTAAATGTGAGCCTTTAGATCAAATAGTACACAAAGTAATCTTGGCCATTGATTTTCTATGAAATTTTCTATAAATACCCCCTCAAATCTGGTTCAAAACTATGAGCTCATGGAACCTTGAGGAAACTCTTGCAAAATGGAAACTCAAGCCAAGACAAAGAAGATTCAAGGTACCAAAGTTCAAGCAAGCTAGAGATGAAAGGTAAGCAATCTATCCTAGCTTATTTTCCTTTGATTTTGGAGCTTGAACTTAGGGTTTTCATAGGAAAAAGTTGAGTTTTCTATAAGGGGTGATGCTGCCCAAAAACCTTAGATGGAAGGGAAAAGAAGAAATTAAAGTTAGAGACATGTGATTGAAGCTTAAACAAGCTAGTTAAGTGATTGGTTGTTAAATCAAATTGATATTCTTGACTTTGCCATGGATGAATCTATTTGGTATGCACTGTTCATGAGGGAACGAAATGGAATTTCAATAATTTAATGCTTCCATTGAATTTATATGATGATTTTGTGTACGATTGGAAAAGTTTTGAACCTTGGAAACATTAAAATCTCAAGATTGTAGTTTTTGAAATTCTACTGTTACTGTTCACCTGTAACATCCTTACTTTCATACGTCTTAGGGACCATTCAGTAGCATTTAAAACCACTTACAAGACATTTGAAGTCCATTAACCAAATCTAGAATTTTACTCTTTCTCGGGTTACTGTTCATATGGAATTCCAGATTACGCAACAAACTTTGACAAATCATAATTAATTCTAGAAAAATCTAAATGAAGTGGTTCAAAAATATACGTGAAGATAACATATTGAAATTTAAGGGAAAAATAATTTTCAGACCAAATGATTAGCCGATACAGTTTATTCATTGAAAGTTACTGTTTATTTGGTCAAAAACTCTGGAAATAGATTCTGGTCCCTTACTTTGGAAATTCATTTCTCTTGTTATACACATCCAATTGACACGTTCTACCTATTAATTTAAAGCTCTGTATGTGTGATACTTACTCATAAAATTTCGTAAAGTTATTCCTTCATTTGCTAGGTCAAACTGAAGTAACAACAAAACTGCTACAGGACCTACGTTTTTTCCATTTCAGTTTTCTTTCTTTCACTTTCAATAATTATTCTAGCATACATAAATCATCTCTTTTGCCTTTTATGAATTCATATACATCATGGGGTTATACAATAATTGTTTCATATAATCTCATCACATAAATAAATACTTTACATGGCTTTGACATACATGGAAAGTTCATAGCATATGCTAACATCTTAAATACTTCACTTTTCTTCTTCCATGCTTTAGCTCTTCTCCATGCATACATTATCCATCATGCTTGACCAAATTGGTTGGTTATGGGAGAGTGAGATTCTAGAGAATCTCAGTAGAAAACATTACCATTAAATATGCAAGATGGATGCTAATGCATGATATGTAATTTCATTAAACTTTCTTTGATTAGTGACATGCCATCAAGCTATATACTTTCACATAAAGTACATGGCCATGGAAAACATGTTATTCACAATACATTCAACATCATTTATCATGTCACAACATCATTCAAATATCATATACATGTCAACACATAAGCGTACCACAGCAAGCACATAAAGAGGTAAGTTCACTACCTTGCACTTAAGCTTTCCTCTTGATCTTTAGCACTTGCTCCCTATCTTTCCAACCATGAAGCCTTTATGTCAATCACTTCCCAACATGGTCTTGGATGTTTCATGGTCCTAAACACATTCATATTCATTACATAACTCATTAGGACTCATGAACTCCAACCATGTTCAAGATTAACTTTATTACACTCTTTTATTGTCATAACTTTCTCTAATCTTCACTAATCCACTTGGCTCTTGAATCAATTGATGTATTGACTTTACCCCACACAATTTCATATTTTCAATCCATTTATGAGCTTAGAATCATGAAATTCTAGCTCATTCATGGCCTGCTATACAGAACTGAACATAAGGATACAATTCTTTCAAAAATTCTCATTTTGATTCTAATGCTTCCCATACCTGTTTCTCCATTTTACCCCACACAACTTTTCATTTTAAAACCATTGGAACCATCAAAATCATGAAATTCCAATAACTGTTCATGCGTGTCAACAGTAACAGAGAAGGGTTTCAAAAACTACAATCTTGGAATTTCAATACTTTCAAGGTTCAAAACCTTTCCAATCCTACACAAAATCATCATATAAACTCAATGGAAGCATTAAATCATTGAAATTCCATTTCATTCCCTCATGAACAGTTAAAACCGAATAGGGTACACCATGGCAAAGTCAAGAATATCAATTTGATTCAACAACCAACCACTAAACTAGCTTGTTTAAGCTTCAATAACATGTTTCTAACTTTAATTTCTTCTTTCCCCTTTCATCTAAGGTTTTTGGGCAGCACCTCCCCTTAGAGAAAAATCAACTTTTTTCCCATGAAAACCCTAAGTTCAAGCTCCCAAATCAAAGGAAAATAAGCTAGGAGAGATTACTTACCTTTAATCTCTAGCTTGCTTAAACTTTGTAACCTTGAATCTTCTTTATCTTGGCTTGAGTTTTCATTTTGCAAGAGTTTCCACAAGGTATCACAAGGCCACGGTTTTGGGCAGAATGAGAGGGTATTTATAGCCAAAATCCATGAAAAATCAATGGCCAAGATTTATTTGGTTGCTATTTGATCTAATGGCCCACATTTAATCTTAAATATAACTTTTTCTAAAAAGAATAATTATGACATCATGTGGGATAGCTCATGGGACACCTAATAGGGGTAGGTGGCGTGCTGCCCATGCAAGGAAGCTTCTAGAAAAATTTCAGTCCAATCTGGTATCTAGGGGCATTTTTATAATTTTGCACTTTTTATTTGGTACAGTTGTTGGAAATCGTGCCCTAGGGGCCAATCATTGTCTTATGAACATTATTGATTTATGAATTTATTAATTATGTTATCATATTATTTGCATGTTTACTGTGATGACCATCCTTGGATAATTCATGATCTTATCCTAAATATCCCTGGTCGATCATCTGTGCGGGAGCAGAGATGAAATAAGACCAATATGACTTTGAAGATGTATAGAGATATAAATCAAAGTCATAGGCATATGTAAGAGTACAAGGTGTTGGACCGGCCTGCTGTGAGAGAGCTGCATGGGTTACATCATAAGCTTTTCTCATATACAAACTATGTCACTATGCCCTTTGACCTGAGATCATCATGGATTCCTACATGACAAACGCTCAGCTTTGACCTAGTCAAAAGTCACTTTTGACCGAGTGATCATAAAGACTATGTTTGGGCTTAGTGGTTTTTCATGCGGAGGAATGTGAATGGTCAAGATGGAATTTGTCTGTCATATTCGTAGTGAGATATTACTGGGCCCCTCGATGAGTGAGTCTGAGAAATGTATGGCCATACTATAATAGAAAGGTAGTTCTATTTCTATAGTCAGACTACTCAGGGATCGAGAAAGTAACGGTCAGAAATAGGAGGATGACATTCTCCATGCCTTATCCATGACCAAAATATCGTGTGATAAAAGGGACATGATATGGTTGTATAAAAGGTTATATCGTTTATTGATCCTCATATGATTTGGGTAGTCGTGATATCTTGCTAGAGACCGCTTGTGACTTGTGAGTTAATATAGTAAATAGCCCACTGCCAATTTCATATGGGCCTACAGGGTCGCACACAAAATAGCCCAACACGAGCTATGATGTCCAGATTCATTGAATCTAAAACAAGTCCAGATTCAATGAATGATCCAGGGTGGATGTATATATTTATTTATATTTATATTCGTATATATATAAATTCGTATATATACATTATATATAAAAGATATATGAGATTTAATTTATAAGGATAAATTAAATCTCTATCACGTTTGAATTTGAAATTTAAATTGATAGGATATCTCATATAAGAGATATTTATAAGATTTAATTTATAAGGATAAATTAAATCTCTATCACGTTTGAATTTGAAATTCAAATTGATATGATATCTCAAATTTAATTTATGAGAATAAATCAAATATAGTCCAGTCTTATCTTTATTTTAAATTAAATAAATTGGTGAAGTCACTAAGGAACACTGAGGGTAATGCTTCTTCCCACTTGACTTAAACACATACGGTAGATCCTGGCAAGGAATGGAAAAATTTTTAAAGTTAATTTTTGCTGCATGTCTTCCAATTCCTTACAACAATCTGGGCATCCAGGGGCATTTTTGTGATTGGAATTTTATGATTTTGATGCTTCCAATGATTTTAAAATGAAAAATTGTGTGGGATAAAGTAGAGAAATAAGTATGGGAAGCATTAGAACCAAAATGAGAATTTTTTAAAGAAATGTGTGCATGTGTTTCATTATGTACAACAGGCCATGAAGGAGCTGGAATTTCATGATTATAAGCTCATAAATGGATTCAAAAGATAAAATTATGTAGGGTAAAGTCAGGACATCAATTGGTTGAAGAGCCAAATGGATTAGTGAATATTAGAGAAAGTTATGATAATAAAGAGTCCAACAAGGTTAGTCTTAAACATGGTTGGAGTTCATGAGTACCAATAAATTATGTGATGAATATGAATGTGTTTAGGACCTTGAAACATCCAAGAAGATGTTGGGAAGTGATTGACAAAAAGGCTTCATGGTTGGAAAGCTAGGGAGCAAGTGCAAAAGATCAAAAGGAAAGCTTAAGTGCAAGGTAGTAAACTTATCTCTTCATGTGCTTGATGTGGTATGCTTATGTGTTGACATATATATGATATTTGAATGATGTTGTGACATGATAAATGATGTTGAATGTAATGTGAATAACATGTTTTCCATGGCCATGCATTTTATGTAAAAGTATATAGCATGATGGCATGTCACTAATCAAAGGAAGTTTAATGAAATTACATATCATGCATTAGCATCCATCTTGCATATTTAAGTGATAATGTTTGCTGCTGAGATTTCCTAGAATCTAACCCTCCCATAACCAACCAATTTAGGTTAAGCATGATGGAAAAGGTATGCATAGAGAAGTGCTAAATAATGGAAGAAAGGAAGTGAAGTAATTAAGATCTTAGCATATACTATGAATTATCCATATATGTAAATACTATGTAAGGTGTCTATTTATGTGATGAAACTATTTGAAATAATTATGGAATATGTACATGATGTATATGAATATTTAGAAGCTTATTTTATGGCTTAGACATGCTGAAACAATTATTGAAAGTGAAAGAAAAGAAATTGAAATGGTAAAAACGTAGGTCCTAAAGCAGTTTTGTTGTGGCTTCAGTTTGGCCTAGCAAATGAAGGAATTATTTCACAAAATTTTATGATCATGTAGCACACATCCAGCTCTTTAAATTCATAGGTATAATGCTTCATTTTCATATGTATATCAAGAGAAATGAATGTCCAAATTAAGGGACTAGAATCTGTTTTCAGAATTTTGACCAAATGAACAGTAAATTTTAATGAATCAAAAGTATTAATTGGTTAAGCATTGGGTCTGGAAATTATCTTTTCCTTAAATTTCAAGATGTTATCTTCACGTATCTTTTTAAAACACTTCATTTTGAGTTTTCTATAATTAATTATGATTTTTTCAAATTTATCGCATAATCTGGAATACTGTATGAACAGTAACCCGAGAAAGAGAGAAATTCCAAATTTAGCTAATGGACTTCCAAAGGCTTATAAGTGGTTTTAAATACTAATGAATGTTCCCTAATACATATAAAAGTAAGGATTTTCATCAATCATAAGCACATATGCACAACAAAGCCATAGCACAACCAAGCATAACATTCAATACATACAAGTTTAGAGTAAGTTTACTACCTCACTTGCTTGATTTCTTTCACTTTAACCTTGCCTCTTTCTTCTTGCTTCTCTTTGATGTGTGGCTGCCTCCTTGGAGTCCACAATCAAATCCTAACATCACATAATCATTCATCCATTACAATCTAACTTTCTCTTGAACATTGAGCTCATTTAACTAAATTAACTTTCCTTAATCTTAACTAATGGACTAGGCCTTCGAATCAATTGATGTCTTGACTTTATCCTACACAATTTCATCTTTTGAATCCATTTATGAGCTTAGAATCATGAAATTCCAGCTCCTATGTACTGTTCTGGACAGATTTGAAAAATATGCATAATTTTTCTAAAACTTCTCATTTTGATTCCAATGCTTCCCATACTTATTTATCTACTTTGTCCCAAACAACTTTTCATTTCAAACCATTATAATCATCAAAATCATGAAATTTCAATCACTATTCATACGAGTGAACAATAATAGAGAAGAACTTCAAAAACTACAACTTGGAATTCCAATGCTTCCAAGGTTCAAAACCTATCAATCCCTACACAAAATCATCATATGAATTCAATGGAAACATTAGATCATTGAAATTAGTGTAGACCAAAATGGCTCAACCATGGCAAAGTCAAGAATATCAACTTGATTTAACAACCAATCACCTAACTAGCTTGTTTAATCTTCAATCACATATCTCTAACTTTAATTTTTTCTTTCTCCTTTTATCTAAGGTTTTGGACAGCATATGCACCTTAGAGAAAACTCAACTTTCTTCCATAAAAACCCTAAGTTCAAGCCCCCAAATCAAAGGAAAACAAGCTATCACTTACCTTAATCTCTAGCTAGCTTGAATTTGGGTACCTTGAATATTCTTTTTCTAGGCTTGGATCTTCATTTGAGCAGCACCTCCCCAAGGGTTCCAAGGGCCAAGGTTTTGTGCAGAAAAATGGGGGTATTTATAGAAAAATTCCATGGAAAATGAATGGCCAAGATCACTTTGTGCACTATTTGATCTAATGACTCATATTTGATCTTGGATTAGCTTGCCCTATAAGCCAATGAGATGACCTTATCCATGACATCATCAAAGGACAACTCATAGCCCATGTGATGAAATTACAAAGGGAGGAAGCATTTGGAAAAATTCCAGTCCAATTCGGTATTGACTCAGTTCGATTTCCCAAAAACTAAACTATTTTCTGAATATAATTTTTTTGAGATTCCATAATATGATTTTTGACCTTAAATCTAGTATCTTGATTCTTTCTATCGTTGACATTCTTGTACTAGGTCTAAACTTAATTACAGATCCCTTCCCAGATTACCAAAACACATATTGATTCTTCTTTATTTTCTTTAATACCTCAAGGGCATTATTGAAACATCCTCCTTTTCATACATCTTAGGGGACAAATGGTAGCATTTGGAACCACTTTTAAGGCTATTGAAGATAAATTACTCAATCTGGAATTTTACTCTTAGTGAGTACTGTTCACTGTGTAAATTCTAGTGGAGTGACCTGACTTCAAAAAATCATAACTAATTCTAGAAAAATCAAAATGGAGTGGTTCAAATTGCTACACTAAGCTAACTTAATGATATTTCAGAGAAAAATAACTTGTTGACCACACCTTAACCAGGTCAACATCATTCAACATCCGAAGTTTACAGTTCATCCTATATTTTTCCCTGATTTCAGCATTCTAGTCCCAACATTTGTACTATCCAATCCCTAGCTTCTCTTCATGCTTCTTCAGTCCTCTTCTAACATACTTGTGGGGTTGGGATTACATGGAAGGGGATGAGATTTTTGAGAAAATCTCAGTAACAAACGGAAACCGTACAATGTATGCAACTATATACTTGATGCTACTATGTGTGTACTTAATGATCATGCTTGCATCATGATAACATACATGCTTCCATGTTACTTAATTATAACTGTAAGGAATTGGAAGACACGCACTGGAAATTAATTTAAAATTTTTTCCATTCCTTGCCAGGATCTACCGTATGTGTTTAAGTCAAGTGGGAAGAAGTATTACTCTTAGTGTGCCTCAGCGACTTCCACAGCTTTCGATCACGACGTTCCAGCTTCTCTCTACGACTCGTGCTCCCTTTCTGATCACAAGAAGTCGACGACTCAGGTCGGCTTCCTCTACTGGTATCCACACGAACAGCGTTTCAACCACGAACGACGTGCTAGCGTCTCTTGTCCCTCCAGGGCTTTCTCAAGAGTTCGTCCTCTCCGTCTCTATTTCGGCAGTTTCTTATCTGCAAACCTTTTGCAGAGTCCCCTTCGGCCTTTCTATGTTCTATATGTTTCTCTGTGCAAAATGCAGCTCCTAAAATCAGATATATAGGATGCTATGCGTTTTTCTCTGTCAACCGAATTGGATTTTTTGGAGTTAATCTTATATTAATTCCAAAATTAATACAATATCATATATTGTATAATTTTATAAGAAACTAATTAAATAAATAATATCAAATCCGTCCCACAGATTTAATTACCCATTTATTTAATTTTAAATAAAGATGAGACTGAACTATATTTGATTTATTCTCATAAATCAAATTTGAGATATCCTATCAATTTGAATTTCGAATTTCAAACGTGATAGAGATTTAATTTATCCTTATAAATTAAATCTTATAAATATCTCTTATATGAAATATCCTATCAATTTGAATTTTGAATTTTAAACATGATAGAGATTTAATTTATCCTTATAAATTAAATCTTATAAATATCTCTTATATGAGATATCCTATCAATTTGAATTTTGAATTTCAAACGTGATAGAGATTTAATTTATCCTTATAAATTAAATCTCATATATACATATAATGTATATATACGAATTTATATATATATACGAATATAAATATAAATAAATATATATACATCTATCCTGGATCATTCATTGAATCTGGACATGTCTTAGATTTAATGAATCTGGACATCATAGCTCGTGTTGGGCTATTTTGTGTGCAACCCTGTAAGCCCATATGAAGTTGGCAGTGGGCCATTTGCTATGCTAGCCCACAAGTCGCAAGCGGTGTCTAGCAAGACATAACGACTACCGAAATCATATGAGGATCGATAAACTATGTAACCTTTTATACAACCATATCATGTCCCTTCTGTCACGCGATATTTTGGTCATGGATGAGGCATGGATAATGTCATCCTCCTATTCCTGACCGTTACTTTCTCGATCCCTGAGTAGTCTGACTATAGAAATGGAACTACCTTTCCATTATAGTATGGCCATACATTTCTCAGACTCACTCATCGAGGGGCCCAGTAATATCTCTCTACGAATGTGAGGGACAAATTCCATCTTGACTATTCACATTCCTCCGCATGAAAAACCACTAAGGCCGAACATAGTCTTTATGATCACTCGGTCAAAAGTGACTTTTGACTAGGTCAAATCTGAGCATTTTGTCATGTAGGAATCCATGATGATCTCAGGTCAAAGGGCGTATTGACATGGTTTGTATATGAGAGAAGCTTATGACGTTACCCATGCAGTTCTCTCATAGCGGGTCGGTCCAGCACCTTGTACTCTTACATGTGCTTATGACTTTGATTTATATCTCTATACATCTTCAACGTCATACTGGTCTTATTTCATCTGTGCTCCCGCATAGATGATCGACCAGGGACATTTAGGATAATATCATGAATTATCCAAGGATGGTCATCATAGTAAACATGCAAATAATATGATAACTCAATTAATAAATTCATAAATCAATAATGTTCATAAGACAATGATTGGCCCCTAGGGCACGATTTCCAACAATAACATATGCCCATATTACAAAAAGAAATAGAGCATTACTTAATCATATATGCTTCGCATCATCAAGGTAAGAAAACATCACATAAAACATCCAAGTAGTTAAGCATACAAGTAGGTAAGTTTACTACCTGGCATGCAACCTTTCTTTCCATCTCTTAGCCTTGTCTCTAAGGTCCCTTCTTCTCATAAGTCAGAGCCTATACATAGGATAATAATATCTTTATTATTATACAGTATAGCTCTACTTAACTTATGCTTAACTAGGGGTAATATCCTTACTCTGACATTCCCCTAACTTTCTTTCTCTCTTTAGCTACCTTTATTAATAGAGACATTTCTCTATTCTAACTATTAAGAGCAATCCTCTAATTTATTAGATCAGGGACTAGATAACTTACTTACCTTATTCCTAAGCTCTGCCCAGTCCTTAAGCTCCTTCAACTGCTCCTAGCTCCACCATAACTCCTTCATTTTTTTCCTTTCGTTCTCTTTCTCTCTTTCTCTCTTCTTTCTCTTTTTTTTTATTGCCAAATCCATGAATGAAATGGAGGGAGGGGAGTGTCTATTTATAGGTGAGTGGAGGTAGAATGAATAGCTCAGATCGAATCATGATGAATGGCCCATATTGCTTAGCTTCCTCAAGAAGCTTCGCCTGCATCATCACGATGACATCATCCTCCTTGATGACTCACCAATATGACATCATCGAAGGAGACCTCAGGGGGTATGTGGCGCAATGGTGGGGCCTTTGGGATACCTCACCAGTTGACTTAGCCTTTCCAGAGAATTCCAGAGTCTTTTCCTGGAATGAGCGTCTGAGACTGTACCACGGGTCCTTTTTACTTTTTCCCCTTTTTCTAATCTCATGACATGTGTCATTAACTTTTCTTCTTTTTCTTGTAATCATGCCATGTGGCGCCTTATGGGTCCCATGAGGACACCTTTCATGGCACCTCATGGTCTACAGTCATATCTGATCACTTTTCCCAATTCTATCCTTAACTGGGTAACCTTACTTTATGGAAAAGCACTAAAATATTATTTTAATGCCTCTTAAACTCCATAATCCTTGGGCTTACGTTTTTGGGCTTTTAAATATGATATTGGGTTTCTAACCAATCCCAAACACTCTGGTGACTCGGTTCCCAAGAAATACCTCTTACTTTTTCATTATTCCCACAGGGACTTTCACTATTTTCCCTAAATTTTCACTTTCTTGCAATTTAGTCTCTAAACATCATTTGTATACTTCTAGGACTCCTGCATAATAGGGTCTAGTAGCCTACCTTTTTTAGGCTACATACTAGGCTTCCAAGCCTAAAAATTGGGATATGACAATTATCGTCTTTTCACGCATCATCAGAGTATTCCTTGACCTTGAACGACTATTTTGGGAACTCTCCTTGACTGTCTAACCTTAGTCAAATGACCAAAATGCCCTTCTTCTAACTTTGATTCAATGACACAACATAATGGCTACTTAGTGGCATTTTTGTAATTCTATATTTTTCTCGGTCTTTATTAGCCCTGGCTCGCACACTTATCTAAAAATATTACTAGGCCTATAAGATGCCATTTTGGGCCCTCTACATGATCCACTACCTTCATAGGCTTAACTCCCGAGAAATTCTCCCACAACATATTTATTGGGTGTTTTAATCCACTGTAAATTCCATAACAAATTATACATAACTCCTTTTTAAATTCCATCAATTTTATAAATTCTCATCTTAATTTTAAGAATTTACTGCCAAATTTTATTTGATTCTAAGCTCTAGAGGATATTGTATTGATTTTTCTTTTTTCAAAAATTAATATAAATTTTTTGGGACCTCAAATCAAAATTTTGTGTTGCATCAAACTAATAAGAATAATTTTCTCTATTTATTGGAAAAATTTGGGACTAATCTGATTATGGGCCTTTTTCAGCTCAACTTTTGATAATTACTATTTTTCCCCTGAACTTTTGAAAATTGCACTTTAGGCCCTCAATTTTTTATAATTACACTTAATGGCCCAAAGTTTATTTAAACTTTTATTTTTGCACCATATAACTTTTAGACTTTTCAATTTAGTCCCTCATATTTATACCTTTGTCTAATCATTGTTTTTCCCTGCTATTCATTATCACAATCATTTTCAAACCTCTTTCCACTATCAGTATTATACAGATAAGGAAAAAAATAGGATATGACAACCATCTTACTTGACTCATCTCGTCACGACCAGATAACTCTGTTCTTATGTCACGAGCAAAGATCTTCTCACATCATGACCATATTATTTTGCATTTGTCATATCCTAATTTTTCCCTATCCGTATAGTACTTATAGTGGAAAGAGGTTTGGAAAGGATTATGACGTATATCAGAAGAAAAACTAAAGGTTAAATAGGTCTTGAGCAAAGAGAAGGACTAAAACAAAAATTAGAAAAGGTTAAAGGCCAAAAATTAAACTAGAAATAAGATTTGGGCCAAAAATGGTAATTTCCAAAAGTTAAGGGACTTAAATGTAATTAAGTAAAAAGTTCAAGGGCAAAATTATAATTATAGAAAGATCCGCCCGAAAAGGGTTAGAACTGCCCAGAAGTATTTCAATCCCATATTCCATCAGTAAATAGAGGAAGGTATGCTAGATAATCTCACATGATAGATAAATTTTGTTAGGGCTCTAGACAGCAGATATTTATGTGATAATTTAAAAGTTATCTGAAATTTTATCAGATTTCATGGACGTCAGATATAAGTGGGCAAATTACAAGAAAGTGTGCCCTACAGTTTTAGATGTCTTGAATTTGACAGAACTCTAGAAAAAGTCCTGTATAAAAAGTTATTCCCAAAACAGTGAATTTTGACAGGAGTTTGATAACACCCGTGATCTGATAATGGAATTTATCGGTATATGAGCCTAGATAGAATGGGATTAGATGACCTCATATATAGGCCCATGATGATGCCAAGAAGGGCCCAAAACCCAGGGTACCAGTCCATCAGTAGAAGGGGCCAGTGTCTAGAAAAAGTATAAAATTATGAAAATGCCCCTGCATGCCTATATTGTACCAGTGATAGATGGAGGGCATTTTGGTCATCTATGATAGGCTAAAAACATGGTATATAGTATAAATGTGATTAATTAGAGCCAGTATAGGCCCTAAGGCAGTACAAAGAGGGGTAAAAAGACGATTTTACCCTTAGGGTCAATATAGTGTAAGAAAGGACACCAAGGGTATTTTGGTCATTTCCCAAAGAATGGCAGATAAATACTCAGTATAACCATTTTAATGGTATGAGAAGCCTAGATATTGATTTCCAGGATAGAATACATATCCTAGTATATTATAAAAAATTCGAAATAGAAAACAGTCCGGTTGTTGTGAAACTGCTCCGATCGGTTCTGGATTGGACTGGAATTTTTCTAGAAGCTTACTTACACTATGAACACACCACCTAGACCTCTTAGGTGTCACATGAGCTATCCCACATGATGTCATAATTATTCTTTTTAGAAAAAGTTAAATTCAAGATTAAATGTGGGCCATTAAATCAAATAGTAACCAAATCAATCTTGGCCATTAATTTTTCATGGATTATGGCTATAAATACCCCTCATTCTGCCCAAAACCGTGGCCTTGTGATACCTTGGGAAAACTCTTGCAAAATGAAAACTCAAGCCAAGACAAAGAAGATTCAAGGTACCAAAGTTTAAGCAAGCTAGAGATTAAAGGTAAGCAATCTCTCCTAGCTTATTTTGCTTTGATTTGGGATCTTGAACTTAGGGTTTTCATGGGGGAAAAGTTGAGTTTTCTCTAAGGGGTGATGCTGCCCAAAAACCTTAGATGAAAGGGAAAAGAAGAAATTAAAGTTAGAAGCATATGATTGAAGCTTAAACAAGCAAGTTAAGAGATTGGTTGTTGAATCAAGTTGATATTCTTGACTTTGCCATGATGTTCCCTGTTCGATCTACACTGTTCATGAGGGAAGGAAATTGAATTCAATGATTTAATGCTTCCATTGAATTTAGATGATGGTTTTGTGTAGGATTGGAAATATTTTGAACCTTGAAAGCATTGAAATTCCAAGGTTGTATTTTTTGAAACCCTTCTCTATTACTGTTCACACACATGAAAATTTATTGGAATTTCATAATTTTGATAGTTCCAATGGCTTTAAAATGAAAAGTTGTGTGGGGCAAAGTGGAGAAACAAGTATGGGAAGTATTAGAATCAAAATGAGAATTTTTGAAAGAATTGTATGCTTATGTTCAGTTCTGTACAGCAGGCCATGAAGGAGCTGGAATTTCATGATTCTAAGCTCATAAATGGATTCAAAAGATGAAATTGTGTAGGGTAAAGTCAAGACATCAATTGGTTCAAGAACCAAGGGGATTAGTTAAGATTAAGGAAAGTAAATGAGCTTAATATTCAAGAGGGAGTTATTTTAGTTAAAGTAAGTTTAATGCTCAAAGAAATTAGATGGTAATGGATGAATGGTTATGTGATGTTAGGGATTGGTTGGTATGCTCCAAAAGAGGCAGCCACATGTCTAAGATATGTGAGAAGAAAGAAGCAAGATAAAGTGAAAGAAAGTCAAATCTATAAGGTAGTGAACTTACTCTTTATGTGCTTGATGTGGTATGCTTATGTGTTGACATGTATATGATATTTGAATGATGTTATTGTAAGGAATTGGAAGACACGCAGTGGAAATTAATTTAAAAATTTTTCCATTCCTTGCCAGGATCTACCGTATATGTTTAAGTCAAGTGGGAAGAAGTATTACCCTTAGTGTGCCTCAGCGACTTCCACAGCTTTCGGTCACGACGTTCACAGCTTCTCTCTACGGCTCGTGCTCCCTTTCTGATCACAAGAAGTCGATGACTCAGGTCGGCTTCCTCTACTGGTATCCACACGAACAGCGTTTCAACCACGAACGACGTGCTAGCGTCTCTTGTCCCTCTAGGGCTTTCTCAAGAGTTCGTCCTCTCTGTCTCTATTTCGGCAGTTTCTTATCTGCAAACCTTTTGTAGAGTCCCCTTCGGCCTTTCTATGTTCTATATGTTTCTCTGTGCAAAACGCAGCTCCTAAAATCAGATATATAGGATGCTATGCGTTTTTCTCTGTCAACCGAATTGGATTTTTTGGAGTTAATCTTATATTAATTCCAAAATTAATACAATATCATATATTGTATAATTTTATAAGAAACTAATTAAATAAATAATATCAAATCCGTCCCACAGATTTAATTACCCATTTATTTAATTTTAAATAAAGATGAGACTGAACTATATTTGATTTATTCTCATAAATCAAATTTGAGATATCCTATCAATTTGAATTTCGAATTTCAAACGTGATAGAGATTTAATTTATCCTTATAAATTAAATCTTATAAATATCTCTTATATGAGATATCCTATCAATTTGAATTTCGAATTTCAAACATGATAGAGATTTAATTTATCCTTATAAATTAAATCTTATAAATATCTCTTATATGAGATATCCTATCAATTTGAATTTCGAATTTCAAATGTGATAGAGATTTAATTTATCCTTATAAATTAAATCTCATATATACATATAATGTATATATACGAATTTATATATATATATACGAATATAAATATAAATAAATATATATACATCTATCCTGGATCATTCATTGAATCTGGACATGTCTTAGATTCAATGAATCTGGACATCATAGCTCGTGTTGGGCTATTTTGTGTGCGACCCTGTAGGCCCATATGAAGTTGGCAGTGGGCTATTTGCTATGCTAGCCCACAAGTCACAAGCGGTCTCTAGCAAGACATAACGACTACCCAAATCATATGAGGATCGATAAACGATGTAACCTTTTATACAACCATATCATGTCCCTTCTGTCACGCGATATTTTGGTCATGGATGAGGCATGGATAATGTCATCCTCCTATTCCTGACCGTTACTTTCTCGATCCCTGAGTAGTCTGACTATAGAAATGGAACTACCTTTCCATTACAGTATGGCCATACATTTCTCAGACTCACTCATCGAGGGGCCCAGTAATATCTCTCTACGAATGTGAGGGACAAATTCCATCTTGACCATTCACATTCCTCCGCATGAAAAACCACTAAGGCTGAACATAGTCTTTATGATCACTCGGTCAAAAGTGACTTTTGACTAGGTCAAAGCTGAGCATTTTGCATGTAGGAATCCATGATGATCTCTGGTCAAAGGGCGTATTGACATGGTTTGTATATGAGAGAAGCTTATGACGTTACCCATGCAGTTCTCTCATAGCGGGTCGGTCCAGCACCTTGTACTCTTACATGTGCTTATGACTTTGATTTATATCTCTATACATCTTCAACATCATATTGGTCTTATTTCATCTGTGCTCCCGCAAGATGATCGACCAGGGATATTTAGGATAATATCATGAATTATCCAAGGTAATCATCATAGTAAACATGCAAATAATATGATAACTCAATTAGTAAATTCATAAATCAATAATGTTCATAAGACAATGATTGGCCCCTAGGGCACGATTTCCAACAGTTATGACAAGATAAATGATGTTTAATGTATTGTGAATAACATGTTTTCCATGGCCATGCACTTAATGTACAAGTATATAGCATGATGGCATGTCACTAATCAAAGAAAGTTTAATGAAATTACATATCATGCATTAGCATCCATCTTGCATATTTAAGTAGTAATGTTTGCTACTAAGATTCTTTTAAGTAGTAATGTTTGCTACTAAGATTTCCTAGAATCTCACCCTCCCATAACCAACCATAATAGGTTATTCAAGATGGAAGAATCATGTTTGGCACATGAACTAAAGCATGGAAGAAGGAAAGTGAAGTATTTAAGATTCTAGCATAGGCTATGAATTATCCATGTATGTAAATGCCATATAAGGTGTGTATTTATGTGATGAAGCTATTTGAAATAATTATGGCATATGTACATGATGTATATGGATATTGAGAAGTTTATTTGATGGCTTATGTATGGTTGAATAATTATTGAAAGTGAAAGAAAAGAAACTGAAATGGTAAAACGTAGGTCCTAAAGCAGTTTTGTTGTGGCTTTAGTTTGACCTCACAAATGAAGGAATTATTTCACAAAATTTTATGAGCATGTAGTAAACATCCAGATATTTACGTGAATAGGTAGAACATTTCATTTGGATGTGTATATGAAGAGAAATGAATTTCCAAAGTAAGGGACCAGAATCTGTTTCCAGAGTTTTTGACCAAATGAACAGTAAACTTCAACGAATAAACTGTATCAATTGGCTAATCATTTGGTCTGGAAATTATTTTTCCCTTAAATTTTAAGATGTTATCTTCATTTAGAATTTTGAACCACTTCATTTTGATTTTTTTAGAATTAATTATAATTTTTTGAAGTTCATTGTGTAATCTGGAATACCATATGAGCAGTAACCCGAGAAAGAGAAAAATTCCAGATTTGGCAAATGGGCTTCCAAGATCTTGTAAGTGGTTCTAAATGCTACTAAATTGTCCCTAAGACGTATAAAAGTAAGGATGTTACATCATTCTTCTATAGCAGCCAATGGTATTAACTTGACATGACAAAAATACCTATATGAATATTTGTCGTGACCTAAGTTCTTATTGACAACTAGTCGCGACCTTAACACCTTCATGTCGTAACTTGGATATAGCTTTCTTAAACATTCTCTTCTAATGTTCTTTGTCCAATCTCTACTCTAGCAATGGTTAATTCTTATTCTTGACTTTGATGAGCTTGAGTCACCTAAAACTCATTTATATCTATCTACCATAATTAAATTAAATTGGGAATATATTCATATAGGTGTTCAACTAACTATCATTTCATTATATCACGTCAAAACATATATTTCATGTCATCACATTATTTGTACATTCATGTTAACCACATATACAGTGTATGTCGTTACGTTGAATATCTATGTAATTTAAATTATTTCCTAAGGGATAGTAAACTCCAAGTACTTCTGCATACGAAAATGCCAACCCTATATATCAATGGGCAGGTCATCGCCAAAAACTCATTTAGCTCTACATGCCATGTAAGGGTATATGGTAGTATCTGACTTACTACATTCTCATGCCATTCTTCTAAAATGTAAACTTGATTCAGATCTATTCCCTCCATTGAATATTTGTCTATCATTCCTGCTACAACATTAAGTAAATGCAAGTAAACTGACTACTCTTGATCTCTACTTCTATCTATCCCTTGACCTAAACTGAGTAATTCACTCTTATAGCTATCCTGAGACTGATATAGTCACATTATCTACCTTTAACAAAGAAGGTTGGGGTTGACTTAGATCATGAACATCCCACTGATATTTATCTATAAAGTCATATATTATTGGATTGCGAGAATAGGAAGGGACTATGATAAAGTGTGGCTGGGTCTCTGGTAGGGGAGTAACAATTTTGGTATACCTATAATCTAGTACCAGTACTTAGCTTCCTTAGCCGTAATCTATCATCTCATCAGAGCAATAAAGTTTACATAAGAGTCAGAAGGTATTCTCACAAAATCATACTGTATAGAGTTACTTGACTCAGTATCATATGGTGCATGCACAATGTCAGTCTGAATCTCTACATAATCTCTAGACTACAGGTTTAAATCTAAACAAAAATCTATGGGATATTCTACTATAGATCTGCTTGACTAATCCCCTATACTATCATCTAAACTATATTCACTGTCTTAAGAAGGATTAAAGCTGGATGTATATTATTTTCATAAATTAATACTAGCTGGGGCTTTTGCTTATTAATTGATGACTATGAATTAACTTTATGAAATACCATATTTACTCCTACAAAACTAGCTTAAACAAGTAATGCTAACTAACCCAATAAATACCCTAAACTTGACAAAGTATTTACTACGTAGAGTTAGGGTATGGCGACTGTCCTATCTGATTCAATAAACTTTTCTCTGATATAAAAAATGTAACACCTTATTTTTGTATGTCTTAAGGACCATTCAATAGCATTTAGAACCACTTAAACATGTAATTCCAGATTAGGTGATGAACTTCAAAGATAATGTATTGCAAAGTAAGGGAAAAATAAGTTCCTAATCAAATGCTAAGCCAAATAGTATAGTTTAATTATCAAAGATTACTGTTTATTTGGTCGAAAATTCTAAAAATAGATTATGGTCCTTGAATTTGAAAAATTTGTTCTCTTTATACAAACATTAAAATAAGGTGTTCTTAGTGTTAAAAATAAGCTTGACGTGTTAAATAAGTATCTGTAAACTTTTATACATTTATTCCATCATTTATTATTTTTATAAATAGCCACAATTGTAATGCTTTTAAGCATTCATTGTACATTACAATCTTAAATACACTCATAACAAATTCATATTTCATTATACAATCTAATCCATAACTTCTCTTTATGCTTCTCATCTTCTTTGATCATACATGAACCTATTGGGATTGGGATTACATAAAGGGGTGTTTTTTTGGGGAAATCTCTACAACAAACGGTACTAAGCAATGTATGCATCAATGTAAATACTTGTGCTTGCTTATGAAAGTGTTAACATAGTGTAATGTGCATGCTTCCACATAACATATGAAATACAATTGGTCAAAGTAGTCATAGAAACTGAGCTTCAATCATATACACATATGCAACATAATTCAATATAGCCAAAGCACAACCAAGTTAACATCGAATACATTCAAGTTTTGGATAATTTACTACCTTATTGCTTTACTTTCTTTTATTCTTTTCCTTGTCCTCTTTCCTTGCTAAGTGGATGCCTTCTTGAGTCTACAAAACAAAGCCTAAACATCACATATTCATTCATTATCATCCATTTCAATTGGCATATAAGGACTTTGAACTTAACTTAATCAAATAAGATATCTTTCTTAATTTGTTGTTAATTGTCTTGTCCTTTGAACCAATTTGTGCCTTAACTTTACCCTACACAATTTCACCTTTTGAATCCATTTATGAGCTTAGAATCATGAAATTTCAATAACTATTTATGAGTATGAACAGTAATAGATGAGACTTTGCAAATTATAACTTCCAATTCCAATGCTTCCAAGGTTTCTAACCTATCCAATCCTACACAAAATTATCATATAAATTCAATAGAAGTATTAAAATATTGAAATTCCATCTCCTTCTATATAGAACAGTTGTGGCCAAAAGGTCTCACAAAATGGGAAAATGGAAACTACACAATTAATTCAAGTAATAATCATTAATCTAAGCTTGTTGATGAGGGCAGATTTCATGGTCTAATCCATCAAAATAAATTTAATTACACCTAAGATAATATAGTATAAGGCACAACCCTATCGTTCTTCTTAAGGAGCCTTTTATTTGGAAGCCTAGAAGATTGGATGTCAAAATTAATGAAAAACCTGAGCAAGGATAAAATGGTTTTTGGGGTTTTAGTGATTGATGCAATAAAAGTAGGGTACAAAAAAGTAAATATTTTTGGATTTTTGATTAAGATGAAAACAAGTTGGTTTGTTTGAGAAATATGTTATGAAAGATTCTTGATGATAAAAACGTATCTATCCTTGCTCTCACGTTAAAATTGGAGTTTTGAAATCACTAAGTTTTAAAGAAAACCTCAATCGATTGAGTCCATAACCCGAATTTTCCTTAAACCCCTTTGATCAAAGTTGGTTTAAGAACTATTAGCGAATTGTCAGAAACCACTTAGCATGTAAGTTGAATTAGATGATGAAAATTCCCTCGAATGGTCATCGATTGAAAACCCTAGATTCCAAGCAATTGAATTAATTAACAACGATTGCTGATAATAACCCAACTCTCTTAAAATCGAAACTAAAATATTCTATTAAGAAGCAAATGTTCAAATCATCTGAATTCAATTACAAAGTATAATATGAGAATGATCAATCGATATATAAAGCTTGCTCATAAAATGAAAACCCTAGATCTAGCAAAAATCATAATATGAGAAGAGACAAGTTAGAATAGTAGAAACTCCCTGTTTTAGTCTATGAGCTCAAGATATCATATACATCACCAAGAGACTAAAGATTTAGCCTCTCATGACTCCTGTTGTACTATAATCGCTGTCCAGATGTGATGCCATAAAGAAATAATGAGAAGACGCTACATTGATGGTGTAGAGATGTGGAGAAGTCTGTAAATAGGTATAAAATGATAGAAGATATGGAAGAGGTAATCAGAGAGTGCTCGAGTACTACTTCTTAGCCTAATCAGGTCAAAAACCAACCTCCCCCTTTGACGGCAGCCTTCCTCTCCTTTTATTTCTGTATGACCTAATTCAAAACGCGCAGTTTTAACGATTTCCCATTTTAGTCACAACTAGATCTATGTTTTGGTCGCGACGTGTAAACATAGAGAGACTTCAAGAAGAATCAAGGTCACGACCAACGGACTATTTGTTCACGACTAAAAGGCACAGGAGCATGGTTTCACTTTCATTAACTTGTGATTTCTTTCTTGGTCCTTGCTCGATTCCAAAATACCTGCAATCCAACATAAAAGCTCACTGTAAAAGTTCAAATAAGTAAATAACAGAATATATACAGTTTGGAAGAGTTAATTTACCATTTTACCCTTTAATTAGCACATTGCCACGCATAATCATGTATTACCATAAAAGTACAATTTAAGGCATAAAATGAATGGTAAAGTTGTTATAAAACTCTTAAAAATGGCACAGAAACCATATACAAAATGTGTCTTATCAATTCCCCCACACTTGAATCTTTGTACTCCTCAACAAAGAAATGAATCACACCTAGACAATACTATTAAATTCAAGATAACAACATAACCCATAGTGCACCCTGAAAACAAATAATTTGTCATCTTTTGGGAATGCAAAGGTGATAATGTGAACAATGCCAAGTAATCAACTACTAAGTGAAATCAACCTCAACTGTATGAGCGTAATAGATCCTCTCAAAGGATGTAAGTGTTTAGCTCTCTATTTCCTCTCATTGTTAGGGTTCTTGCACTCAGATTCAAATTGGAAAACATCCTACTTTGTAATGGCTCTAAATATTAGCAACTATATAACACTTATGCAAAGAATCAAGAAGTCTTTTATGGTTAAAATAATTGAGATGGGCCACATGAAATGGAATATGAAGAATATAAAATACTATATGCATTCAACAATGAATGTGTAGCATGAATTCATATCTCTAAGGATGTAGCTATGGTAATTGTGCTAATAAGAGTTAATAATGGTGCCCTATTCTCTTCTCCTTTCTTTTCTTTTTGCTTTCTTTTTTTTCACCTCATTCATGGAAGCTGTAGCACAATAACACAATAATAATGAATTTTTGACATGAAAAAAATATTTCAAAATGATGTTTATGCACATATGAATTTCTATAAGAATAATGAAAAGAAAAAGTGATGGGCTCAAAAGTGGGTGACTAAGGATGTAATATGTAGTGGGCTTATGTTTGTGATAAAAGGGTTTAGAAAGAATGCCTCTATCATGTTCAATTCATAAATGTGCAAGTAATTCTGAACTCAGAACCAAGACAAGTTATAGAGGATATAAACCAATTGAATAATCACTCAATATAGAATCTAAGGTCGAGAATCCTTCTAACAAAGGTTTTGATCTAGATTGCTCATAAGCTAAAGTCTCAAACAATGTTCATCATTCACTAGGCATTAAAACACTCATCATAACTGAAAACCCTCTAAACGATGATTTAAAAGTTTCAAAGGAATCACTTAGAACCATGTGATAATCCAAATCTAACAGCAAAAGCTTAGGTGTTTCAAATTCAATTTCCATGATTTTCTAAAAAAAAAATCAAGTGAGGCAGTGGTTTGTAGGAGCTAAAATGGTTTTAAAATAAGGGAACAATGAATCATTTGTGAAAGAATCTTAGTCCAAAAGGAGTCTTTCTATACAGCAGTCCAAAAGCAAAGAGAAGGTAATTGGACATTTTTCAGACATAGGTTGTGACTTAAAATAGTGAAGGTCATGACCACTTGTCATAGGGGTGTATGCTCAGGATTTTCAAAACATTTAGTTGTGACCACAAAATATACCTTTCACGACGCAAATACACAAAGAGGAACAGTCGTGACTAGGTAGGTACTCATGTCATGACTCAGATCAACAGAGTTATTGTCGCAACCACTATGTATATAGGTCGCGACCGTAGTTCACAGAGAGCATGTTATATCCAAAATTCTATTACAGGTCATGACCAAAAAGAACATATATCGCGACCAATTTTCACAGAGACTACCGAGTGATAATTGTTAAAGTCCCAAAACATTTTTTCATGCTAACACCTTTCGAGTTATCAACACAGTTTAAAGTGGACATATAATTTTCAGCAATTCATCACACATATTAAGATCAAAAACCAAAAATTTGTGATAAAAGATTGGATTAATAGTACAGTTTTTTTTACAAAATAACATCCTCCCTACACTTAAACTTGACAATGTCCACACTGTCAATAGAGTTAAAGTAGAAAAGATCACAATCACTTTGTAAAGTCAATCAAATCTAGCTTCAAAATAGCAGGTAGCCTAATCACTCAATGTAAATTAATAGTTTAGCACACATTCACATTTAAGTCATGCAAGGCAATACTAGTAAGGCAGAGACAATAGGATGGGTAAGCTAAGATCATGCATGTGAGTGTGTAAGTTCCATAGAGAACAATAAATGAGTAAACGACACATAAACAGTAATGGGTTGTTGTTTAAAACAGAAAGACACCTAGAATAAACAGAAAATGAAAACTATCCTATTGAAACATCCCTTTTCTATTGTCAACCTAACATATCAAACATCTCATAGAAGAAGAAAAATGTGGAACAGGTAGGAGAAAGGAAAGGGACAACCTGGCTTCAAGGAGGCGATGGGAAATCATAAAACTTTGAGAGATGGATGTTTGATTGGAAGGTTTTCCCCATTGCCCTCTCTCTCTACTTTAGTATTCCCTCTTTAAGCTTGAACTTACCTAACTGTGGTTGGCATGTAGTAGCAACATACTTGAGAAGTTTTTCCTTTGCATCCTTCATATATTCCCTACAGTTTCTCTTCTCTAGCTTGTGTACATCCTCTAATTTAACATCTTCTTCCCCAAGTATTGCACCAAGCTAAGGTTAGTCTACGACTGCAACATACTCGGGATCATTCTTTTCTATACCTGCATTATTATTAGAGATTAAATCTTTCAAAAACCTTAAGGTATGAGATGTAATTTTAGAATGAGAATGAGGGTGAGAAGGATTAGAATGTATTGGCCCATTAACGAAAATAGTGGAGTATGAAACTAAAGGAGTTTGGAGTTCCCTGGTTGCATCTGGTATTTCTGCTTGTGACCTTTCAACTTCTCATCGTGACTCCAGTTGACAGGGTATGTCTCTATAACTTGTTGTCATGACCTATTCATCTTTTAGTCATGACTTGGGGTCACATAAAGGCTGTCCCTTAGTATATTGATGTTTAGTCACGACATCTTCATCTTCAGGTCACGACTGATCATTTCTGGAGTTTTGTGTCATGACCTTAAAGCCATTTGGTCATGACTCAGTATCATAGTGAGTCTCATATTAATGTTTAGTTGCCACATGGAGGTCATTTAGTCGCAACCTTGGGTCACAAAAACCCGACCCTTCTTCAATTATTACACTTCCAGCTTCCATAACATCTTAGGATCCTGCAAAATACTCAACAAACCTTTTGCAAATGCATTATCTCTATCATTATCATGCAAACTCAATTCATGTTCATTCCTAATATCTTCAACAGCATAATCAATGGCATTCAAAGCAGTAAAAGTAGAATTATTAGAAGAAAATTCTATTACTTCATTCATGTTAAAGGTTACCACATGCTCTCCAACTTCCATTGTGATGGAACTATGCTTCATACTAATGATGGTCTTGGAAGTTTGGAGGAAAGGTTGGCCTAAGATCAAAGTGTTGTCATTTACTAACTAATTGGACATGTCCAAAACATAAAAATCAGCTGGGATCACTAAGTCCTTGACCTGCACTAGAATATCCTCAAGGATTCCTTTAGGATACCTAATTGACTTATTAGCTAACTGGAACACTACGCTTGTGTCTCTAAGATTGTTGATACCTAAAGCTTGATATATCTACCAAGGCATTACATTAATGGCTGGCTCTAGATCTAGTAATGCTCCCTTAATAGGGATATTTCCTATAGTGCATGGGATTGTGTAAGATCCTGGGTCTTGGCACTTAACCGGTAATTCAGCCTTAAAGAGTGATAACACATTAGCACTCTACTGGATTCTCTCAAGAGGCCTAAACTTCTTTTTATCAACACATAGTTCCTTCAAAAATTTTCATATTTAGGGTTTCTCTTGAGGAATTTAACTAACGGGATGTTTATTTCTAACTTATTGAATAAAGTATAAGCATCTTTTGCAAAATTAGGGTCAATCTTTTTCTTTCCAACAAAGTAAGAGTTAGGAAAAGGGAGATCTTTTATACTTACCTCCTTACCTTTGTGCATAGAGGCTCCTTGCTTGTCGACTCCAGCTTCTCCTTAGGTTGCTTTCCTTTATAGGCTAGACTTGGTACTGTTGCTGCTTCTTCTTGTAGCTCTTATATCTCTACTGGGCTTATGAGTTATCCTCTTGGGTTGGTTTCTTCATTATAGTATGCTATTCTTTAGTACTTTTAGATTTCCCAATTTGCACCTTTCTGCCACTTTTAAGGGATATAGCATTCAGATCCCTCATATTAATGATGGTGTTCGAAGGTATACTGCCATTGCTCTTTCCTTGAATGTCACTCACTCTATTGGAGACTTGAGTGAGACTTGAGTTAAGTGACTTGTGATATCGGCCTTCTTGGAACTTAACTCCTCAAGTTTCTGTGTACATCAACATTATCCTTCTGCATACTTTGAAGGATTGAAGTTATAAAGGTGAATTGATCGTCATTCTCTTTGAGCTTGTTGTCTATATTGGTCATTCTACCGTCCATGTTATTCATCTGTGCAGCCATACTCTTTAACCATTGAGAAGTCTCATCTGGTCTTGATGTTAATAAGGTTATAGGGTGAGTTGGAACTATAGACCTTGCATTATTTTAGTAGTTGCTTGAGGAAGCACCACCTCCTTCAAATTGATTTGGCCTATAACCCCCACCTAAAGTTTAGGTGGTCTCTCCAACCAGGGTTATATGTGTTAGAGTATAGGTCTCTCTTCTGGTATTGATTGTCTCTCTCTTGATATATTGGAAAAAGGTTTAGAAAGGATTATGACAAAGATCAAAAGAAAAGATAAAGGTTAGATGAGTCTTGAGGGAAGAGAAGGACTAAAACGCAAAGTAGAAAAGGTTAAAGGCAAAAAGTAAAAGTAGAAACAAAAGTTGGGCCCTTAAGTGTAATTTTCAAAAGTTAAGGGACTTAAATGCAAATAGCAAAAAGTTCAAAGGCCTAAGTGTAATTATTCAAAAGTTCAGGGACCTAAATGTAATTATGAGAAAGTTGAGCTGAAATAGGCCAAAAATGCTCAAAATTAGATTAGACCCAAATTTTACCAGTAGATAGACAAAATTATTCCGGTCAGTTTAATGCAACACATAATTTTGATTTGAGGTCCCGATTAATTGATATAAATTCCTGAAGTCTAAAGAATTATTACAGTATTTTTCAAACATCATAATCAGATGAAACTTTACTAGAAATTCCCATATTTAATGTAAAAATTTATAAAATGGACAGAGTCAGAAAAGGAATCCTGTAAAAGCCATACGGGATTTTACGGTGAAATAAAATACCCGATAAATAGGATCGGGAGAGTTGTCTTGTGAATTGGGCCATAAAGGCAATACAAGTAATGAGCCCATATCAAGGCCCAAATGGCACTATCCTGAGCCCAATAAGGTAGTGAGACAGTTAAGTGGGCTAGAGTCCAGAGCAGTCTAGGAAAAGTACGAAATTAAGAAAATGCCCCTAGATGCCCATATTGTACCAATGATGGATGGAGGGCATTTTGGTCATTCTAGATAGGCCAAAAACATGGGACATGGTATAAATATGATTAGTTAGAGCCAATATATGCTCTGAGGCAGTGTAAAGAGGGGTGAAATGACTATTATGCCCTTAGCGTTAGTACAGTGCAAGAAATAACACCAAGGGTAGATAAATATTCAGTATATCATTGTCAATGGTATGAGAAGCCTAGACATTGATTTCTAGGATAGAATACAAATCCTGGTATATTATAAAAAATTAGGAACATAAAACAGTCCGGTTATTATGAAACTGCTCCGATCGGTACCGGATTGGACTGGAATTTTTCCAGAAGGTTCCCCCCATTAGAATTTCACCACATACCCCCATGAGGTGTCCCTTGAGCTATCCTACATGATGTCATAATTATTCATTTTTGAAAAAGTAAAATTTAAGATTAAATGTGGGCCATTAGATCAAATAGTATACAAGCTAATCTTGGCCATTAATTTCCACCAAGATTTTTCTATAAATACCCCCTCATTTCTGCATCCAAACCGTGGCCTTGTGATACCTTGGAGAAACTCTTGCAAAATGAAAACTCAAGCCAAGACAAGGAAGATTCAAGGTACTAAAGTTCAAGCAAGCTAAAGATTAAAGGTAAGCAATCTCTCCTAGCTTATTTTCCTTTGATTTGGGAGCTTGAACTTAGGTTTTTCATGGGGAAAAATTTGAGTTTTCTCTAAGGGGTAGTGCTTCCCAAAGACCTTAGAGGAAAGGGGAAAGAAGAAATTAAAGTTAGAAACATATCATTAAAGCTTAAACAAGCTAGTTAAGTGATTTGTTGTTGAATCAAGTTGATATTCTTGACTTTGCCATAGTGTACCTGTTTGGCATGTACTGTTCATGAGGGAAGGAAATGGAATTTCAATGATTTAATGCTTCCATTGAATTTATATGATGATTGTGTAGGATTGAAAAGGTTTTGAACCTTGGAAACATTAAAATCTCAAGGTTGTAGATTTTGAAATTCTTCAGGGTTACTGTTCACTCGCATGAACAGTGATTAGAATTTCATGATTTTGATGCATCCCATGGTTTTAAAATGAAAAGTTGTATGGGGTAAAGTGGAGAAATAAGTATGGGAAGCATTATAGTCAAAATGAGAATTTTTGAAAGAATTATGTGCATGTGTTCGGTTCAGTACAACAGGCCATGAAGGAGCTGGAATTTCACGATTCTAAGCTCATAAATGGATTCAAAAGATGAAATTGTGTAGGGTAAAGTCAATACATCAATTGGTTCAAGAGCCAAGTGGATTAGTGAAGATTAGAGAAAGTTATGATAATAAAGAGTGTAACAAGGTTAGTCTTGAACGTGGTTGGAGTTCATGAGTCCTAATGAATTATGTGATGAATATGAATGTGTTTAGGACCTTGAAACATCCAAGAATATGTTGGGAAGTGATTGACATAAAGGCTTCATGGTTGGAAAGCTAGGGAACAAGTGCAAAAGATCAAGAGGAAAGCTTAAGTACAAGGTAGTGAACTTATCTCTTTATGTGCTTGATGTGGTATGCTTATGTGTTGACATGTATATGATATTTGAATGATGTTGTGACATGATAAATGATGTTGAATGCATTGTGAATAACATGTTTTTCCATGGCCATGCACTTTATGTGAAAGTATATAGCATGATGGCATGTCACTAATCTAAGAAAGTTAATGAAATTACATATCATGCATTAGCATCCATCTTGCATATTTAAGTGGTAATGTTTGCTATTGAGATTTCCTAGAATCTCACTCTCCCATAACCAACCAATTTAGGTCAAGCATGATGGAAAATGTATGCGTGGAGAAGAGCTAAAGAATGGAAGAAAGGAATGGAAGTAATTGAGATCCTAGCATATGCTATGGATTATCTATGTATGTAAATGCCATATAAGGTGTCCATCTACATGATGAATACTTATGGTATATGTACATGATGTATATGAATATTGAGAAGCTTATTTGATGGCTTATGTATGCTGGAACAATTATTGAAAGTAAAAGAAAGGAAACTGAAATGGTAAAAACGTAGGTCTTGAAGCAGTTTTGTTGTGTCTTCAGTTTGGCCTACCAAATGAAAGAATTATTTCATAAAATTTTACAAGCATGTACCATACATCCAGATCTTTAAGTGCATAGGTATAAAATTTCATTTGGATGTGTTTATCAAGAGAAATGAATTTCCAAAGTAAGGGACTAGAATATGTTTCCAGGGGTTTTGACCAAATGAACAGTAAAATTCAACAAATAAACTGTGTTAATTGGATAATCATTTGGTCTGGAAATTATTTTTTCCTTAAATTTCAAGATGTTAGCTTCACGTACCTTTTTTAACCATTTCATTTCCATTTTTATAGAATTAATTATGATTTTTTGAAGTTCATTGCGTAATCTGGAATACCATATGAACAGTAACCTGAGAAAGAGTAAAATTCCAGATTTAGCTAATAGACATCCAAGGTCTTATAAGTGGTTCTAAATGCTACTAAATGGTCCCTAAGACATATAAAAGTAAGTTTGTTACACACTAAATGAACTTGTTTTGTGGAATATAGCTCTCTTTCAAACAAATTCATCCTCTTTTCCATTCTGTTTCCCAAGGCTGTTATTTCGGCTAGGATCACATTCATCCTCTTATGGAGTCTTATCTCTCAAGGATCCATTTGCTGCAACATTCAAGGAAACCTGATTATGAGAAAGTAGACCATGAAAGAAAATGTCTACTAAATCAGCCTTGGTCATGTTGTGGTAAGGGCACCAAGCCAACAGGTTAAGAAACCTCAACCAATACTCATATAAAGATTCTCCATCCTGTTACACAATATTAGTGATATACTTCTTCATTTGAGTGGTCTTTGAAGCTAGGAAAAACTGTTACAAATACGTTGACTTCAGCTGATCCCATGTAAGAGTGGAGAAATGAGTTGGCAAATTGTATAGCCACTCCTTAGCCTTCCCTTCCAAGGTAAAATAGAAATACCTCGTTAAGACATCATCCAGTGTAGTCATTGGAGGCTTCATTGAAGAACAAATCATATGCATGGTTTGTAAGTGCCTGTTTGGACATTCTCCTACAAAACCATGAAATTTAGGTAAGGCTACAATCAAAGCTCCTTTAATCTCAAAATTAGTTTATTCAATATAGAAACTATAAGGATCATAATTCACATGCGAATGATTAATTTCCCTCACACTTCTATTATCTTATGTTTGGTATTTCATTTTCTCCATGCCCATTCTGCCCATTATGATTAATATCAACCATATTCAGTTTAGTTTCAGACTCTATAATACTAGAGGAGGAACTAGATTTGACTTCTTCTCTAAATTCCCTAAATTCTCTCTTTAGTTTCCAAAGTCTTCTCTCAATTTTAGGTTCAAAAGGCACTAATGGTTTAGTTCTTTTTTTGCATGCAATTCAAAACGAGAGAATAATCAATGCAATCAGTTAGAGTCAGTCATGGAAGTTGCATAGAAGAAAATTTTCAGTTAGTCATGTCTTAATATCACAAAGAACAGTAGTCGTGACTGAAGATTTTAAATGTCACGACTAGTTTTCATAGAGTAGTCAAATTTCACAGGGAAGCAATCAGGTCATGACACAAATGGTGTTTAGTTGTGACTTAAAGTCACAGAGAGTAATTGTCGCGATGCAGGTTAGTTTAAGTCACGACTCACAATCATAGAGACTGATATTTTGCAGAAACTCAGAAAGGTACATAATGTAATGCAATTGAAAAACTACTAAAAACTAAAATGCAAATAAAAACAAGAAAAATGACTCAAGTAGCTAATGAAATTGACAAACAATTACTACGAAACTAATTACTTGGCTACCCAGGAACTGCGCCATTGATGAGGGCGAATTGTCATGGTCTGATCCATAAAAATAAAGTTAATTGCACCCAATATAATATAGTATAAGGCACAACCCTATCGTTCTTCTCAAGGAGCCTTTTATTTGGAAACGTAGCAGATTGGATGTCAAAATCAATGAAAAACCTAAGCAAGGATAAAATGGTTTTTGGGGTTTTAGTGATTGATACAATAAAAGTAGGGTGTAGAAAAGTAAATATTTTTGGATTTTTGATTAAGATGAAAATGAGTTGTTTTGTTTGCGAAATATGTTATGAAAGAATCTTGATGATGAAAATGTGTCAATCCTTGCTCTCACGTTAAAATTGGAGTTTTGAAATCACTAAGTCTCAAAGAAAACCTCAATCGATCGATTGAGTCCATAAGCCTTTGCTTAAACCCCTATGATCAAAGCTAGTTTAAGAACTATTAGCGAACTGTCTGAAACCACTTAGTGTGTAAGTTGAATTAGATGATGAAAATGCCCTCGAATGGTCATCGATCGAAAACCCTAGATTTCAAGCAATTGAATTAATTAACAACGATCACTGATAATAACCCAACTCTCTTAAAATTGAGACTGAAATATTCTATTAAAAAGTAAATGTTCAAATCATCTGAATTCAATTTCAAATACTAATCTGAGAATGATCAATCGATATTCAAAACTTGCTCATAAAATTAAAACCCTAGATCTAGCAGCAATCATAACATGTGAATATGCAAATCAGAACAGTAGAAACTCCCCATTTCTGTATAGTACTGATAGTGGAAAGAGGTTTAGAGAGGATTATGATGAAGATAAGAAGGAATGATAAAGGTTATATGAGTCCTGAAGAAGGAGAAGGACTAAAACGCAAAGTAAAAAATGTTAAAGGCCAAAAGTTAAAGTAGAAACAAGATTTGGGCCCAAAGTGGTAATTTCCAAAAGTTTAGGGACCTAAATGTAATTAAGTAAAAAGTCAGGGACCCAAATATAATTATGGAAAAGTTGAGCCAAAACAGGCCAAAAATGGTCAGAATCAGATCAGACTCAAATTTTACCAGCAGATAGACATAATTATTCCGGTCAGTTTAACGCAACACAGAATTTTGATTTGAGGTCCCGATTAATTGATATAAATTCCTAAAGTCAGCAGGAACTATTGCAGTATTTTTCATATCTCAGAACCAGATGAAACTTTACTGTAAATTCTTATATTTAATATATGAATTTATCAAACTGACAGAGTCAGAAAAGGAATCCTGTAGAATTCTTACGGGATTTTATGGTAAAATAGAATACTCGATAAATAGGATCGGGAGAGGTGTCTTAGGATTTGTGCCATAAAGGGCATAAAGGCAATGAGCCCAAACTAAGGCCCAAATGGAACCATAGTAGGCCCAATGTGATGACTAGACAGTTAAGTGGGCCAAAGTACATAGCAGTCCAGGATAAGTGCGAAATTACGAAAATGCCACTAGATGCCCAGATTGTACCAGAGATGGATGAAGGGTATTTTGGTCATCTGGGACAGGCTAAAAACGTGACACATGGTATAAATATGATTAGTTGAGCCAATATATGCCCTGAGGCAGTACAAAGAGGGGTGAAATGACAATTATGCCCTTAGGGTCAATATAGTGCAAGAAAGGACACCAAGGGTATTTTGGTTATTTCTCAAGGGATGGATGGCAGATAAATACTTAGTCTAACATTTTCAATGGTATGAGAAGCCTATACATTAATTTCCAGGATAGAATACATATCCTGGTATATAATAAAAAATTAGGAACAGAACACAGTCCAGTTGTTGTAAAACTGCACTGATCGGTACCGGATTGGACTGGAATTTCTCCAGAAGGTTCCTTACACTATGAGCATGCCACCTAACCCCTTGAGGTGTCCCTTGAGCTGTCCCACATGATGTCATAATTATTATTTTATGAAAAAGTTAAATCCAAGATTAAATGTGGGCCTTTAGATCAAATAGTAACCAAATCAATCTTGGCCATTCATTTTTCTTGGATTTTGGCTATAAATACCCCTCCAATTCTGCAGCAAACCGTAGCTTCATGGACACTTGGGGAAACTCTTGCAAAATGAAAACTCAAGCCAAGATAAAGAAGATTCAAGGTTCAAAAGTTCAAGCAAGCTAGAGATTAAAGGTAAGCAATCTCTCCTACCTTATTTTCCTTTGATTTGGGAGGTTGAACTTAGGGTTTTCATGGGGAAAAAGTTGAGTTTCTCTAAGGGAAGGTGCTGCCCAAAGACCTTAAAGGAAAGGGGAAAGAAGAAATTAAAGTTAGAACTATATGATTGAAGCTTAAACAAGCTAGTTAAGTGGTTGGTTGTTGAATCAAATTGATATTCTTGACTTTGCCATGGTGTGCCCTGTTCTGTCTGCACTGTTCATGAGGGAAGGAAATTGAATTTCAATGATTTAATGCTTCCATTGAGTTTGTATGATGATTTTGTGTAGGATTGGAGAGGTTTTAAACCTTGGAAACATTAAAATCTCAAGGTTGTAGTCTTTGAGATTCCTTACGATTACTATTCACTCGCATGAACAGTGATTGGAATTTCATGATTTTGATGGTTCCAATGGTTTTAAAATGGAAAGTTGTGTGGGGTAAAGTGGAGAAACAAGTATGGGAAGCATTAGAATCAAAATGAGAATTTTTGAAAGAATTGTTGCTTATGTTCAGTTCTGTACAGCAGGCCATGAAGGAGCTGGAATTTCATGATTCTAAGCTCATAAATGGATTCAAAAGATGAAATTGTGTAGGGTAAAGTCAAGACATCAATTGGTTCAAGAGCCAAGTGGATTAGTGAAAATTAGAGAAAGTTATGACAATAAAGAGTGTAACAAAGTTAGTCTTGAACATGGTTAGAGTTCATGAGTCCTAATGAGTTATGTGATGAATATGAATGTGTTTAGGACCATGAAACATCCAAGAAGATATTGGGAAGTGATGGACATAAATGCTTCATGGTTGGAAAGCTAGGGAGCAAGGGCTAAGGTCAAGAGGAAAGCTTAAGTGCAAGGTAGTGAACTTATCTCTTTATGTGCTTGATGTGGTATGCTTATGTGTTGACATGTATATGTTATTTGAATGATGTTGTGACATGATAAATGATGTTGAATGTATTGTGAATAACATGTTTCCATGGCCATGCACTTTATGTAAAAGTATATAGCATGATGGCATGTCACTAATCAAAGAAAGTTAATGAAATTACATATCATGTATTAGCATCCATCTTGTATATTTAAGTGGTAATGTTTGCTACTGAGATTCCCTAGAATCTCACTCTCCCATAACCAACCAATTTAGGTCAAGCATGAAGAAAAGGTATGCATGGAGAAGAGCAAAAGCATGGAAGAAGAAAATTGAAGTATTTAAGATGTTAGCATATGCTATGCACTTTCCATGTATGTCAAAGCCATATAAAGTATCTATTTATGTGATGAGATTGTATGAAACAATTATTGTATAACCCCATGATGTATGAATTCAGAAAAGGCAAAAGAGATGATTTATGTATGCTGAAACAATTATCAGAAATGAAAGAAAAGAAACTGAAATGGTAAAAACGTAGGTCCTGAAGCAGTTTTGTTGTGGCTTCAGTTTGACCTAGCAAATGAAGGAATTAGTTCACAAAATTTTATGACCATGTATTACACATCCATATCTTTAAGTGCATAGGAAGAACGTTTCATTTGGATGTGTATATCAAGAGAAATGATTTTCCAAAGTAAGGGACCAGAATCTGTTTCCAGAGTTTTTGACCGAATGAACAGTAAAATTCAACGAATAAACTGTATCAATTGGCTAATCATTTGGTATAGAAATTATTTTTCCCTTAAAATTCAAGATGTTATGTTTATTTAGATTTTTGAACCACTTTATTTCGAGTTTTCTAGAATTAGTTATGATTTTTTGAAGTTCGTTGCATAATCTGAAATACCATATGAACAGTAATTCGAGAAAGAGTAAAATTCCAGATTTGGCTAATGGACTTCCATGGTCTTGTAAGTGGTTCTAAATGCTACTGAATGGTCCCTAATACGTATGAAAGTAAGGATGTTACATTTTGGTATCAGAGCATAGGATTATGGCTTAAGAAATGCTCTGAATAGATTATTTATGGATTGATATGAGATTATACCCAGACCTTAACCCTAAACAGTAAGTATTTTGTTAAGTTAGGGTATGTTATGGGATGGTTAACATTGCTTAATTAAGCAAATGTTGCAGGAATATATATGAGATTCCATAAGGTTAAGTTAGAGGCTTCAGTTAATAAGGAAGACTCCAGACCAATAGTGATATATGAAGATGATATATATCCACATCCCTTAGACAATGAAGAGAATCCAGATGAGAGTTTAGGGGATCAGTCAGGAAAATCTACAGTGGAATGTCCCATAGACGTTTCTGTAGACTTAAACCTGCAGTCTGGAGGTGATGTAGAGATTCAGCCTAAAGCCTAATATGCACCAATTGATGTTGAGTCTAGTGACTCTATACGGTATAAGTTTGTTGGAATGCCCTCTAACCCTGATATAAGCTTTATCCCTCTTACGAGATGATAGACTACGGCTGAGGAAGCTGAGTATTGGTACTGGATTATGGGTAGACCATATATTATTCCTCCTCTACTAGAGTTTGAGGATAGATTTATGATAATTAAGATACAACAGTCCCCTAATTCAGATATCCAGTCAGAGTTTATGATAGTTCTTGTCCATTCCCAAAGTCCAAGAATATATGACTTTATAGAGAAAGATTAGTGGGATGTTCCTAGTCCTAGTCAACCCCATCCTTCTTCATTAAAAGACAGATAGTGTTGACCATATTGTTCTAAAAAAAAAGCTGCGGAGGGTGACTTACTCAGTCTGGATCAAGGGATGGATAGAAGTAGAGATTAATAATAGTTAGCTATTTACAGTTCCTTAATGCCGTAGCAGGAATGATATACAGACATCCAGTAGAGGGCATTAACCTAATATACTTTAGAGGATTGGTATGAGGTGATAGTAAGTCAAATATCATGAGACTAAACATGCCAACCTCACTGAAGTCTATCAGTTAGAGGTTTAGCACAGAGTATAGGCAAGTTAAATAGTACGAAGCACTAAGATACAGAAGATCAGTTTAAGAAGAGGTTCAACAGTAGATCCTCCGTATGATCATCAGGAGTTGATCTATAGTACGAAAGACTTTGTTCAGCTAGTCTTTACGGAAAAGAATAATGAGAAGTTAGAATAAGACTTGCCTAAGAATGATTTAATACACAGCCTAAGGTTAAAGACGTGATGGTTAATAGATAGAAAGTTAACGTTCCCAAAGCAAAGGGATTCTATCACGAAGAGATAGTAACCTAACGCTCTGACCTAGAGAACATAAATAGTAATATTAAGTGATAAATGAGATCCAAGTGACCTGAATTGGTCAGGATCTAGAGGCAGACCAGAAAAGAATCACAATCTAGTCCAGAGTAGACTGAGATTGACATACAGAAAGAGTTAAGAGATACAGAGAGGCACAAAAGTTACTCCATATGAGATGGAGAATTATCCGCTCACTTGAGAAGTTTTTCTCAAAAAGTTCAAAAGAAGCATTCCTCTCAATTAGAGAAAGGTGAACATGAAGTTAAGGGTTAGAGTTAAGGGAAGAGAACTCTTTTGATGGATACTTAATCGAGTTCATTCATATGAACCATGAGGCTTAATAAGAGATACTTTCTCGCCTGTTAGTAATCCAGGAGGATAAGAGAAACATAAAAGTACAAATGGCATAAAGATAGGAGCCAAACCTTCCTCAGTTAGCTGAAAGAGAATAGCTGACTCAGTTATGGATTGTCGTGAGGCCAAGGACACATAAATCCTTCAGACTAGAGACATAGAAATCTTACAGGCAATAAGGGATGATATGATAGAATAAATATGGCCTAGTAAGGTAGCCATAGATTCAAAGATGAAGTGACTCCCCTATTCCTTATGTAAGAAAGAGTAAATAAGAGTTGAGTCTATACCATAATAAGAGGGTAAATTGGCAACCTAAGTGAAACAAGTAAATGATTTAGGTTCCTGAATAAATGATCAGGACCTAGTGATTAAGGTAATGAAGGAACAGAATACTTTAAAGTCTACTTGGTTAATTATTTAATTGCAATGTGAGTATAAGGGATGGTTGAGCAGATGTATGTGATAGTGGTATAGCTTATGTTGCCATAAGTTATAATAAGAAATTGCATCTCATTGCAATTGTCATACGATGACACACATGTTAGAGAATGTTTAAAGGATTGCATCTACTTGCATATTATACAAGTTAAGTATGCTATGATAAATGAATACTCCCCTTTACATTACATGCAGGGTAGAGTATACCAGATGAGAAAGTTATGTTGCTCCCATGCCCTATGACATGCAATTAAATAATTCAACTTAGCAATAATGAAGCAATAGTAAAGTGCTAAACTAGAAAGTTAGCTACTTGATTCTCAGAAGATAGAAAGAGAATTTATGATTAGACTATGATAGTCAATGGGATAGAGAATGAGATTAAAGGTGAAGATTAGTAGTGAGCCTACAGATAAATGATTATGATACTCAGGACATATCCATTTAGTAGGGATAAGATAGATGAAAGGAAATGAGACACAGTTATGAAAGATGATATGGCTCTAAGAAAGAGCAGTTTTTAAGTAATATAAGTTAATGTTTTTGCAATAAAGCTAGATTGCTCTTGCAATAGAGTAAAGTCCCTCTAATAAGATGAATAAATAGATGATGATAGATATGTGCATGGTAGAGCCTATGTAGCTCTTTGCAGTGATGGATCTAGTAAGTTATAAAGTATGAGAATGATATGAGAAGTTCCTGAGTGATAGAGGAAATGAGAGAAGTCTTGATAGATAATATTGGCTTCTGTGACCATTTTTGGGGAATTATTTATGGAGTTAACAACTATGTGGAAGTGACTAACCTTGTAACTTTGTCCGTTGGTTTAGGTCTTCCAGAGATGAGAATACAGTACAACGAAATCTGTCACATCCTTATATTTATACATCTTAGGGACCATTCAGTAGCACTTAAACCACTTTCAGGGTCATTGAAGTCTAAACACTTAATCTGGAATTTTATTCATATCGAGTACTGTTCACTGTGGCAAATTCCAGATGAGTGACCTGAAAATTTATAACTAATTCTATAAAAATCGAAATGAAGTGGTTCAAATTGCTACATGAAGCTAACTCAAATATATTTCAGGGAAAAATCATTGGTTGACCAATCCTTGACAATTTCACGTGGGTCAACGTTTCAATCTTACTGTTCATCCAATGACTTTCTCCTGAATCCAGCATTCTGGTCCCAACTTTAACAATTTATATCTTTTCGTGTATACATCCAAATTAGACATTCTATATATCAAATTAAATCTTAGTATGTCTACTTTTTACCCTAAAAATTTCGTACATTAATTCAATCATTTACTATTTTTAATGATTTATCAAACATGAATGGGTCTTCACGAGTTACTGTTCACTGAGCCTATTTTCAGCATTTAGTCTTTACATACTCAAGCCTACAGCCAACACATATCAGTCATACAGGCCAGATAACAATTAATATCAAATAATCAACTGTTATATATTAGTGCATGATTAACTCCCGCATATTTTATTACATCCTTTTCTGTCTAAAAACCGGCAGCATAACTGCTACAATTCTTCTTTAGAAAGTAACTGATGTTGTACCGATTCGGTAATTCCCTTATGCGAACTACCATTCTACGTAGTACCCAGGAAAGACTGGATGAACCTGCTGGGTCCACTCACTTCCAGCCTCCTTAGACAGCACTACGTACACAGTACGTATCAGTTCCTTTCTTTGTTCCGTCTTCGTTGTCAGAATTTCGGCAGCCTACCGGCGTCTCTTAAGATTTCCAAATTTTATTTTGACAGAACCTCCCCTGTAATGTTATGTTTGGGAATGAGATTCAAAAGAATCCCAGTAACAACAATCATAACAAAATATGTAATGCAAAGTGACGGTGCTTGCTTGTGACTGTGTATAGATAAGTATGCTGCATGCTTCCATATTCAATATCATATGATCATAGCATTGGAATAGAGCTTCAAGCATAACATATAGGACAACAATCAACCAAACAAAACAACACATCACAAAGACATTACATAAGAGCTAGGATTAGTTGCTACCTCAAAAGCAGAGCTTCAGAACTTCCTTACTACTTCCAACTCCACCAGAACTTCCTTTCTTTCTTTCTTTCTCCTTCTCTCTCTTCTTTCTCTCTCTTTTCTTGCCAAAAACGTGGGATGCATAAAATGGGAGGGGAAGGGGGTATTTATAGCTTTAATGGATGGCATTCTTGTAATTTTGAAGCCATCTGAACATGTGGTCCTGGTTTTTCCTGGAATTTCCTATTTTCTTTAATTCTTTTTACTGCATCACCCTGGACACCTCATGGGACACCTCATAGGACACCTCACCACCCATATTCTTCATGTGACGAAATTTGGAGGTTCTGGAAGCTTTCCAGTCCAATCTGGTACCGGCCCGGTCCATTGCCTCGAAAAACATGCCGTTTTCTGAATCTGATGTTTCTGAAGATCCTTTTTATGTCTACTGACCTCACATTTAGTATCTAGACCCTTTATATCATTAACTTTTTAATACTGGGTCCAGACTCAATTACAGATCCCCTGCGAAATGACCAAAATGCCCTTAGTGCCCTATCTTGTCCTATTTTAATCCCTAAGGGCAAAATCGTCATTTCACACCTTTCTGGACCTGGTCAAAGCTTATACTGGCTCTAGTCAACCTTATTTAGACATGTCTTGACCTCTGGGTCTGTCCAAAATGACCAGAATACCCTATATTCATCTGCTGCCCTTTTTGTACAACATAGGGGCATTTTCGTAATTTCGCACTTTTCCGGGGTTCTGCTGGACACTGGCCCACCTATCAGTCCAAGAGTCTTATTGGGCCTCTAATGACGCCATTTTCGGGCTTCCTGGGTCCATTACCTGTATGGCACGCATTACGAGGAATCTTCCTTTAACACAATTCATTGAATATTTTAACTATTATTTACCGAGTATATACCTTTTCCGGACACCAGCTCTTTTTCCCAGATATAGTGTCCTACTGTGTTCAGGCATCCTTGGGGGTTATAACGGTCATCTGACCGAAGTCATCCGATCGCATTCAGCCTCTTTAAAAATACCGATAAATCTCCTACCCGGATCCCCGGAGGCCTCACACTCCGTCTGGATTTCTTTATTTTGTTAATAACTTTTCCTACAGACCTCCTATCGGTATCCTGTCAGTTTCCCGATATCCGCCCATACAGGCGCATCATCCTGTATTTTCCCACTTATATCTGAAATCTAGGGTATCCGGTATAAATTTTTATAACTTTTGGACGATCAGTCCATTTCTGGCTATCTGGAGTCTTCAAAAATTTCGGTATTAGGCTTGGTTACCCGGCGTCACCTGCCCTACCTTCTGGTAGAATCTGGGACTGAAATGCTGTCGGGCGGTGCAAATCACTTCTGGCCTATTTTCTTTAATTATACTTTAACCCCAGGGAACTTTTCCTTCTTTATAATTAAGTCCCTTAATTTGGCTAAAATTACACTTTAAGACCCCATATTTTTGTCTTCCTTTCATTCCTAACTTTAAACTTTCCATAATTGCATTTCGGTCCCTTAATTTCCTTTCTTTTGCAATTTAATCCTTTTCTTTACATAAAGGTACACATGTTTTTCCTGAAACAGAGCTCATATATTTCGTTTAATCTGTACATAGGAACCAGTACAGAAGATTAAGGATATTACAAAATCCAATAGATTCTGGAGGATTACCGTTAGATCCTAGTATGGCTCATAGGGTCACAGTTAGATCCTAAAAGGCTTACGGTTGATCGCAGTAGATCCCGAGGGTCACAGTAGACCAAGCCTAGAGCAAGAAAGTAATGAGCCATAAGTACAGTATTTCTTTGGAAGGACGAATACCAAGGAAAAGTTAAGGTATAGAAGCTTCACAAGTTGATTAACTCATAACAGAGAGAGTACCCATGATGCTAGTTTCAGATAGCCTTATTACTATCAAGGACTGAACTCAGAATTTCCTTACACATATCAGGAACTAAGTGATCAAAGTTAAAGTTGTTAATCTTGAGTCCCAAGGATTTATGGGAATATTACGTAAGATATGAGAAAAGATTCTTATGATAAGATTACAGAAAATAAGAGACAAGTAGATCCTCCAGATGAGGATAAAGAGATTAGATGGCCAGATAAACCCAAGAGAGATAGTATAAGATGGGTCTAAAATAATAAAGTACTAGGGTTGAAGCCTGTTAGCACCAGTGCTTCAGATTTATATATGCACTTTTTAGTTAAGCGTGCTCAGGTAAGGGTAATTCAATAATGGGTGACCCCCTGGGAAGTGATAAAAAAAGTGTGAATGCCACAAGAAATTGGCATATATGCACAAAGCTATGCAAAATGATAGAAAGACCTATGAAAAGCTATAAAGGGTTATGAATAATAAGAGACTAGAACCCTTATGTCAAGTCCAAATGAAATGGATTTGAAATATAGACTATGATGTAGCCAGATTTGACCAGAGATGCCATGATATGGCATAAAAGATATGTGATAAGATATGCCTTAAGAAGCGGTTATATAGCTAGCTTTATAAATAGATAGAGAGGCTTCTGTTCTGGAAATGATAAGATGTTTGAATGATGAGCTACATGTGAAAGAGCAAATGAGAGCTTTCACTCCTTGCATAAAGTGCCAGGCATTATGTTATGTTATGTTATGTTTGTAAAATATGCTAAAGCTCTAATTGTTAGAGCAGTGCAAGCTTTATATGATAAAGTTGTGCAAGCTCCGAGTGTTAGAGCTGTGCATATTAAGAGAAGGAATGCTTGAGCTCTGATGTTAGAGCTTTGCATTCGTGAGCAGGTATGTAGTCCTGCAGCATGTTGTCCAGGCATTATGCATGTTAGAGTATGTGCTCCTATATGCTCCTGTGTGCTCCTATGTGCTCCTGCTAGACAGTAGAGCAATGAAAGAAAGAATAATGATATAAGTCCTCTCTCTGTATTATGATGAGTTTTTAAAGATGATAAGAATGTATGGTGATATGAGAATGAGAGTTAAAGTTTGCGGATATTCAGAGAATTCTGCTAGATACTCAAATGAGCAATAAGTGATTGCCCTAAGAAATATGATGAAGAGTGGGTAGAAGCTCCAGAATATAGCAGTATTTGAGGGAGTTTGACATGAAAGAAATGGACACTACTCACAAGTCTAGCATAGTAAAAAGTCCATATACAGATAGATGTGTAGCAAGAAAGTAATAAAATGAACTGGAGTTCAACTCTGACCGAGTTAATTCATGACAAAAGGATGATCATAGTAAGATATGAAGAATTGCGGATATAAAAAGAACTCCGTTAATATGTCACGATAAAAGATAAGAGGTAAATACCCCAATGCTTGACTGAGGTGTTGATTAAATTTCGAGGACGAAATTTATTTTAAAGGGGGTAGAAATGTCATATTGTCATATCCCAATTTTTAGGCTTAGAAGCCCAGTATATAGCTTGAAAAAGGGATGCTACCAGACCCTATTGATCAGAGGTCTCAATAAATAGAGAAAATTATGATAATCAATTTGATGCAACACAGTTTTGATACGAGGTCCCGAAAGATTTATATTAATTTCTAAATAGAAGAAAAATTAATATAGTATTCTCTAGACCTCAGAATCAGATGAAATGTGGCAATAAATTCCTATAATTAATATAAGAATTTCTGAAACTGACAGAGCTCAAAAAGGAGTTATGTAGAATTTACTACATAATTTACAGTGGATTAAAAGACCCGATAAATAGGTTTCGGGGGAATTTCTCGGGAATTGAGTCCATGGAGATAGTGGATCATACAGAGGGTCCAGAATGGCACCTTATAGGCCGAATGATATTTTCAGATAAATATGTGGGCCAGAGCCAATAAAGACCGAGAAAAATGAAGAATTATGAAAATGCCACTAAAGGTATGCCACTGTGTTGTGTCATTAAGTCAGAGTCAGACAAAGGGTGTTATGATTATTTAACTAAGGTTAGATAGTTAAGAAAGGGTATTTGGATAGTTGACCAGGGTCAAAAGATACTCTGGTAAGGTATGAAAAGACAATAGTGCCCCTAGAAGTACTAAAGAGGTAGTAAGGGCATTTTGGTAATTTACTAAGGATGTTCCTTGGGAACTGAGCCACCAGAGTTCTTGGGCTTAGTTAGAAACCCAAGAAGACAATCCAAGGCCCAAAAACGTAGCCCAAGAGTAATGTGAGCCCAAGAGGCATTAAAATATTATTTTAGTGCTTTTTCAATAAAGTAAAGTGACCCGGTCCAAGATAGAACTGGGTAAAGTGATCTGGAATCATGAGAGGACATAAATGGGGCCCACAATGTGCCACATGGCATGATTATAGTAAAAGAGGAAAAGCAAAGGACACATGGCATGATTAGAGAAAAAGGAGAAAAAGCAAGAGGACACATGGCACGATCTCGGCCATCCATTCAGGGAAAAGACTCTGGAATTCTCTGGAAAGGCTGAGTCAGCTGGTGAGGTGTCCCAAGGGCCCCATATTTCACCACATATACCCTTGAGGTGTCTCTTGAGGTGTCCTAGATGATGTCATGAGTGGTGAGTCATCAAGGAGGGTGATGTCATCATGATGATGCAGGCAAAGCTTCTTGAGGAAGCAAGCAATATGGGCCATTCATCATGAATCAATCTAGACCATTCATTCCACCTCCACTCACCTATAAATAGGCCACTCCCCTCCCATTCCAAGGCACACCACGGATCTAGCAAGAAAAGGAAGAGAAAGAAGAGGAAAAGAGAGAAAGAGAGAAGGAAAGAAAGAAAGGAAAGAAAGGAAGGAGTTCTGGTGGAGCCAGGAGCAGTATGAGGAGCCGATGGACTGGGCAAAGCTTCGGAATGAGGTAAGAAAGTTATCTAGTCTCTGCTCTAATAAAGTAGAGGATTGCTCTTAGTGGTTACAATAGAGAAATATCTCTATTAATAAAAGTAGCTAAAGGTAGAGAGAAAGCCAGGGGAATGTTGGAATAAGGATATCACCCCTAGTCAAGCATGAGTAAAGTAGAGCTATGCTGATAGAATAATAATGAAGATATTATTATGCTATGTATAGGCTTTGACCTATGAAGAGAAGGAATCTTAGAGCAAAGGCTAAAAGCTAGAGGAAGGCTATATGTCAGGTAGTAAACTTATCCTAAACTTGTATGCATTGAATGTTATGCTTGATGTGCTATGGCTTTATTGAATTGTGTTGAACATGTGCTTATGTATGTGCTTATGTCAGGAAGGCTTATGTACTTTGTCCAATTGTATTTCATATGTAACATGGAAGCATGCACATTATGCAATGGTAACACTTTCACAAGCAAGCACAAGTATTCACATTAATGCATGCATTGTTTAGTGCTGTTTGCCACTGAGATTTCCCTAGAAATCTCACCCCTTCCATATCAATCCAATTACAGCAGGTCTTCTCAATATGGAGGAGATAAAGATACATGAAGAGATGTTAATTGCTTAGCACGATTGATATGTGATTCATGTATGTATAATTGCTGGAAATTGTCACTGTGAATAGTAACTCGTGATGGAGGCAGTTACATTTGAGCTGTAATTATAACTAGTAAATGATTGAATACATGTATTATATTTTTCCAGTAAATAACATACATGTCAAGCTTTGATTTGATATATAGAACGTCTCATTTGGATGTCTACACATAAAGATATGATTTATCAAAGTTGGGACCAGAATGCTGGAATAAGGGACAGGATGCTGGATAAACAGCGATTTCGGAACATTGACCAATGTTGACATGGTCAAGTCGTGGTCAATGAGTCATTTTTCTCTGAAAGCTTATTATGTTGGATTCATGTAGAAATTTGAACCACTCCATTCCGAGTTTTATAGAATTAGTTATGATTTTTCGAAGTTAGGTCACTCCTCTGGAATTCGCGTAGTGAACAGTACTCGCTAAGAGTAAAATTCCAGATTGAGTAATTTGATTTCAACAGCTTTGGAAGTGGTTCCAGATGCTACTGTTTGGTCCCTAAGATGTATGAAAAGGAGGATATTATACATATCCTAATTTTTCCCTATCTGTATAGTACTGATAGTGGAAAGAGGTTTAGAAAGGATTATGACGAAGATAAGAAGGAATGATAAAGGTTATATGAGTCCTGAAGAAGGAGAAGGACTAAAACGCAAAGTAAAAAATGTTAAAGGCCCAAAATTAAAGTAGAAACAAGATTTGGGCCCAAAGTGGTAATTTCCAAAAGTTTAGGGACCTAAATGTAATTAAGTAAAAAGTCAGGGACCCAAATGTAATTATGGAAAAGTTGAGCCAAAACAGGCCAAAAATGGTCAGAATCAGATCAGACTCAAATTTTACCAGCAGATAGACATAATTATTCTGGTCAATTTAACGCAACACAGAATTTTGATTTGAGGTCCCGATTAATTGATATAAATTCCTGAAGTCAGCAGGAACTATTGCAGTATTTTTCATATCTCAGAACCAGATGAAACTTTACTGTAAATTCTTATATTTAATATATGAATTTATCAAACTGACAGAGTCAGAAAAGGAATCCTGTAGAATTCTTACGGGATTTATGGTAAAATAGAATACTCGATAAATAGGATCAGGAGAGGTGTCTTGGGATTTGTGCCATAAAGGGCATAAAGGCAATGAGCCCAAACTAAGGCCCAAATGGCACCATAGTAGGCCCAATGTGATGACTAGACAGTTAAGTGGGCCAGAGTACATGGCAATCCAGGATAACTACGAAATTACGAAAATGCCACTGGATGCCCAGATTGTACCAGAGATGGATGAAGGGTATTTTGGTCATCTGGGACAGGCTAAAAACGTGACACATGGTATAAATATGATTAGTTGAGCCAATATATGCCCTGAGGCAGTACAAAGAGGGGTGAAATGACAATTATGCCCTTATGGTCAATATAGTGCAAGAAAGGACACCAAGGGTATTTTGGTCATTTCTCAAGGGATGGATGGCAGATAAATACTCAGTCTAACATTTTCAATGGTATGAGAAGCCTATACATTAATTTCCATGATAGAATCATATCCTGATATATTATAAAAAATTAGGAACAGAACACAGTCCGGTTCTTGTGAAACTGCACTGATCGGTACCGGATTGGACTGAAATTTCTCCAGAAGGTTCCTTACACTATGAGCACGCCACCTAACCCCTTGAGGTGTCCCTTGAGCTGTCCCACATGATGTCATAATTATTATTTTATGAAAAAGTTAAATCCAAGATTAAATGTGGGCCTTTAGATCAAATAGTAACCAAATCAATCTTGACCATTCATTTTTCTTGGATTTTGGCTATAAATACCCCTCCAATTCTGCAGCAAACCATAGCTTCATGGACCCTTGGGGAAACTCTTGCAAAATGAAAACTCAAGCCAAGATAAAGAAGATTCAAGGTTCCAAAGTTCAAGCAAGCTAGAGATTAAAGGTAAGCAATCTCTCCTACCTTATTTTCCTTTGATTTGGGAGGTTGAACTTAGGGTTTTCATGGGGAAAAAGTTGAGTTTCTCTAAGGGAAGGTGCTGCCCAAAGACCTTAAAGGAAAGGGGAAAGAAGAAATTAAAGTTAGAACTATATGATTGAAGCTTAAACAAGCTAGTTAAGTGGTTGGTTGTTGAATCAAATTGATATTCTTGACTTTGCCATGGTGTGCCCTGTTCTGTCTGCACTGTTCATGAGGGAAGGAAATTGAATTTCAATGATTTAATGCTTCCATTGAGTTTGTATGATGATTTTGTGTAGGATTGGAGAGGTTTTGAACCTTGGAAACATTAAAATCTCAAGGTTGTAGTCTTTGAGATTCCTTACGGTTACTGTTCACTCACATGAACAGTAATTGGAATTTCATGATTTTGATGGTTCCAATGGTTTTAAAATGGAAAGTTGTGTGGGGTAAAGTGCAGAAACAAATATGGGAAGCATTAGAATCAAAATGAGAATTTTTGAAAGAATTATTGCTTATGTTCAGTTCTGTACAACAGGCCATGAAGGAGCTGGAATTTCATGATTCTAAGCTCATAAATAGATTCAAAAGATGAAATTGTGTAGGGTAAAGTCAAGACATCAATTGGTTCAAGAGCCAAGTGGATTAGTGAAAATTAGAGAAAGTTATGACAATAAAGAGTGTAACAAAGTTAGTCTTGAACATGGTTAGAGTTCATGAGTCCTAATGAGTTATGTGATGAATATGAATGTGTTTAGGATCATGAAACATCCAAGAAGATATTGGGAAGTGATGGACATAAATGCTTCATGGTTGGAAAGCTAGGGAGCAAGGGCTAAAGTCAAGAGGAAAGTTTAAGTGCAAGGTAGTGAACTTATCTCTTTATGTGCTTGATGTGGTGTGCTTATGTGTTGACATGTATATGTTATTTGAATGATGTTGTGACATGATAAATGATGTTGAATGTATTGTGAATAACATGTTTCCATGGCCATGGACTTTATGTAAAAGTATATAGCATGATGGCATGTCACTAATCAAAGAAAGTTAATGAAATTACATATCATGCATTAGCATCCATCTTGCATATTTAAGTGGTAATGTTTGCTACTAAGATTCCCTAGAATCTCACTCTCCCATAACCAACCAATTTAGGTCAAGCATGAAGAAAAGGTATGCATGGAGAAGAGCAAAAGCATGGAAGAAGAAAAGTGAAGTATTTAAGATGTTAGCATTTGCTATGCACTTTCCATGTATGTCAAAGCCATATAAAGTATCTATTTATGTGATGAGATTGTATGAAACAATTATTGTATAACCCCATGATGTATGAATTCAGAAAAGGCAAAAGAGATGATTTATGTATGCTGAAACAATTATCAGAAATGAAAGAAAAGAAACTGAAATGGTAAAAACGTAGGTCCTGAAGCAGTTTTGTTGTGGCTTCAGTTTGACCTAGCAAATGAAGGAATTAGTTCACGAAATTTTATGAGTATGTAGTACACATCCATATCTTTAAGTGCATAGGAAGAACGTTTCATTTGGATGTGTATATCAAGAGAAATGATTTTCCAAAGTAAGGGACCAGAATCTGTTTCCAGAGTTTTTGACCAAATGAACAGTAAAATTCAACGAATAAACTGTATCAATTGGCTAATCATTTGGTCTAGAAATTATTTTTACCATAAACTTAAAGATGTTATGTTCATTTAGCTTTTTGAACCACTTAATTTTGAGTTTTCTAGAATTAGTTATGATTTTTCGAAGTTCGTTGCGTAAACTGGAATACCATATGAACAGTAATTCGAGAAAGAGTAAAATTCCAGATTTGGCTAATGGACTTCCATGGTCTTGTAAGTGGTTCTAAATGCTGCTGAATGGTCCCTAATACGTATGGAAGTAAGGATGTTACAAAGGTCATGACCGGTGGACTCTTTGGTCGTGACTAAAAGGCGTAGGAGCATGGTTTCACTTTCATTGACTTGTGATTTCTTTCCTGGTCCTTCCTCTCTTCTAAAATACCTGCAAGCCAACATAAAAGCTCACTGTAAAAGTCCAAATCATGTATTAGCACATTGGAAGAGTTAATTTACCATTTTGCCTTTTAATTAGCACATTGCCACGCACAATCATGTATTACCATAAAAGTACAATTTAACGATAAAATGAATGGTAAAGTTGTTATAAAACTCTTAAAAATGTCACATAAACTATATACAAAATGTGTATTATCACTTGTCCAAGCCTTAATTTCATGTATCTAACTTCAATTTCTTCTATTCCCAATATTCTATAGTTATGGACAGTAGCACAACATAGTAAATATCTCACTTTTCTTCTATTGAAACCCTAAGTTTAAGCCCCCCAATTAAAGGAGAATAAGCTAGGATATATTACTTACCTTAATTCATAGCTAGCTTAAACTTTGGCACATTGAACCTCGCTTGTCTTGGATTTGGTTTTCACTTGGGCAGCACCTCCCCAAGGATCCTTTAGCTTGACACAAAGTGAAGAGAAAGGGAGGGTATTTATAGATTTTAAGGCATGGAAATGAATGGCCAATATCACTTTCTGCACTATTGGACCAATAGCTCACATTTGCTCTTGGATCAAGCTTGCCCTAGAAACCAAAAGATGGCATCATGCATGACATCATCAAGACCATGTTTAGTGCAAAAGTGAAGGAAAAGAAGAGTCTAGAAATATCCTAATCCAATCTAAGACCGGCTCAGTCCAATTCCCCAAACACTAGAACATTTTCTAAATCTAATTTTTCAGAGATTCCATAATATGCTTTCTGATCTTAAATCCAGTATCCAAATTTTTTCTACCATAGACATTCTTGGACTAGGTCTAAACTTAATTACTGATCCATTATCAAATTACCAAAATGCCCTTGGCTCTTATTTATTTGTTTTAATAACAATAGGGACATTATTGTCTTTTCAAATATTACCAGAGTATTTTCTAACTTATAACTATTTCAGGAACCCTCCTTGACCATTTGACCTTGGTCAAATGACAAAATTTCGTTCATCTCTTGCTCGATGGCATAACATAATAGCATTTTCATAATTTTATATTTTTCAAGATTTTTATAAACACTAGCCCATATACTTATATGAAAATATTATTGGGCATATAAGTCACCATTTTGGGCCTTTTACTTCGTCCCCTACTTTCATGGGCTTAACTCAAGAAATTTCTCCTAAAAATATTTATCGGGTATTTTATTCCATTATAAATTTATCATAAATTCTACATAACTCCTTTTTTAGTTGTATTAGTTTGATAAATTCTTATATTAATTATCAAAATCTACTATAAAATTTTATCCGATTATGAGGTCTTGAAGATACTATACTAATTTCCCAATCTTCAAAAATTCACATCAGTTGATCAGGACCTCAAATTAAAATTCCATTCTACGTTAAACTAATCAGAATAATTTTCACTATTTATCCGTAACACTTAAGGCCAAACCATTTATGGGTAGTTTTGGGCATTTTCTAGCTTAACTTTCTATAATTACCATTTTACCCCTAAACTTTTGAAATTTATACTTAATGGCCCAAAGCTTATGTCTACTTTTATTTTGCTCCATAAAACTTTTAAGATGTTTACTTTAGTCTCTCTCCTTTATACCTCTGTCTAATCATTATTTTTCTTCTCTATTTATCATTACAATCCTTTCCAAACCTCTTTCCTCTATTAGTCTTATACATATTGGGAAAAATTAGGGTGTGACAAGTTACATAGATGTATAATAGTAATGGCATATGTAACATCCTTACTTTCGTATATTTTAGGGACCATTCAGTAGCATTTAGAACCACTTACAAGATATTGGATGTCCATTAGCTAAATCTGAAATTTTTACTATTCTTGAATTACGGTTCATATGGTATTCCATATTTGGCGATGAACTTTGAAAATTCATAATTAATTCTAGAAAAATTGAAATGATGTGGTTTAAAAAGATACATGAATATAACATCTTGAAATTGAAGGAAAAAAAATCAAGACCAAATTCTTAGTCAATTAATAAAGCTTATTCGTCAAAGATTTCTGTTTATTTGCTCAAAAATTCTGAAAATAGATTCTGGTCCCTTACTTTGGAAAATTCATTCTCTTTGTACAAACATTGAAATAAGGCGTTCTTGGTGTCAAAATGAATTTTGACATGTTAACTAAATATCTATAAAATTTGATATATTTATTACATCATTTAATATTTTTCATTACATCATAAACATTGTTGTTCAACTTGTCATATAATATCATTACATGTAACAATTGTTCATGTAACTTTTGTACTATCCAATCCCTAACTTCTCTTCATGCTTCTTCATACTCTTTCATCATTCTTGAATCTGTTAGGATTGGGATTACATGGATAGGGTGAGATTTCTAAGGAAATATTAGTAGCAAACGGTACTAAACAATGCATGCATTAATATAAATACTTGTGCTTGCTCGTGAAAGTGTTAATATTGTGTAATGTGCATGCTTCCATATAACATATGAAATACAATTGTCCAAAGTATTCATAGAAATAGAGCTTCAATCATTAACATAATTCAACAAAGCCAAAGCATAACCAAGCATAACATTCAATACATACAAGTTTAGGATAAGTTTACTACCTCATATGCTTGACTTCTTTCACTTTAACCTTGCACTTTTCTTCTTACTTCTCCTTAATGTGTGGTTTCCTCTTTTGAGTCCATAATCAATTCCTAACATAACATTACCATCCATTCATTACAATCTAACTCTCTTGAACATTAAGCTCACTTAACTACATTAATTTTCCTTAATCTTTACTAATTAACTTGTCCTTTGAACCAATTGATGTCTTGACTTTACCCTATACAATTTCATCTTTTGAGTCCATTTGTGAGCTTAGAATCATGAAATTCTAGCTCCTATACACTGTTCTAGATAGATTTACAAAACATACATAATTCTTCAAAAAATTATCATTTCGATTCCAATACTTGTTTCTCTACTTTATCCAACACAACTTTTGATTTTAAAACCATTGGAAGCATCAAAATCATGAAATTACAATCACTGTTCATGTGAGTGAACAGTAGCAGAGAAGAATTCCAAAAATTATAATTTTAAATTCAATACTTCCAAGGTTCAAAACCTATCCAATCCTACACAAAATCATCATATAAATTTAATGGAAGCATTAGATCATTGAAATTACATCTCCTTCTATCATGAACAGTGTAGACCAAAAGGTGTCAACTATGGCAAAATCAATAATATCAATTTGATTCAATAACCAATCATCTATCTAGCTTGTTCAAGCATTAACCACATAACTCTAACTTTAATTTCTTCTTTCTCCTTTCATCTAGCGTTTTGAACATCATATATACCCTATGTAAAGCACAACTTTCTTCCACCAAAAACCCTAACTTCAAATCTTAATCCCTAGCTAGCTTAAACTTTGATACCTTGAATCTTCTTTGTCTTGGCTTAAGTTTACATTTGGGTAGTACCTCCCCAAGGGTTCCAAGGCCATGGTTTTGAGCAGAAAATATGGGGGTATTTATAGAAAATTCCATAGAAAATTATAGGCCAAGATCACTTTGTGCACTACTTGATTTAATAGGTCATAATTGCTCTTACAAAGCTAATTTGAGATAAGATCATATGACAAAAATCTTCTCTTCTCCTTGCCTTGTATGCCATGTGTAAAGTCTTGTGGGTCCCACTATGTGCAAACCCTAATTCGTACTTTATTCTGTTTTCTTTTCTTTTTAAAAAAATTCATAAATTTTTCATTATTGGACGTGGGCTCTAAGACAACTTTTGGGAGTTATTGAACTGCCTTAGGATGTAATATTGGGCCTTTCTTATGTCCAATTGCTAATTGGCACAAATTCTAAGGCATTTTCCTTATATTGATATCCTTAAATTACCCTGATCTTGAAATAAATGCTATACACCTCTTTTAATGGTTCTAACATTTTTATAAATTTATTCTAATATTTATAAATTCATTCTAATATTTTTATAAGTTGCATAATGTTCTAAGACCCATAAGTCCCAATAAAAATTCCCTACATTTCCTCAACCTTTTATCTGTGTCCGATTTCACTTTAATATCTTAAGGGCATTATCGTCTTTTCATACATCATCAGAGTATTCTGTGACCTTGGTCAACTATTATGAGAACTCTCTTTGATCTTCTAACCTTATTTAAATGACCAAAATGCCCTTTATCTATCTATGGCTTAATAACACAACACAATGGCATACCAAGTGGCATTTTCGTAATTTTATAATTTTCCATATCTTTATTAGCCCGGGTCCACATACTTATTTAGAAATATTATTAGGCCTATAAGGTGCCATTTTAGGCCCTCTACCTGGTCTATAGCCTTCATGGGCTCAGCTCCAGAGAAATTCCCATGAAACGTATTTATCAGGGTTTTAATCTACTTTAAATTCCATAATAAATTTTACATAACTCCTTTTTGAGTACTGTCAGTTTCATAAATTATTATATTAATTATAAGAATTTACTACCAAATTTCACCTGATTTTGAGGTCTAGAGGATACTGTATATGTATTGACATGTATGTAATGTATGTACAAATACTATGATGACATGGAATGAGGTTTGATGTGATATAATGAAATGATAGTTAGTGGTACATTTATGTGAATATGTTCCCTATTTAATTTAATTATGGTGGATAGATATGTATGATCATGATCCTCAGAAGTTGAAAATCTAAAACTTGAGCTCATTATAATAAGGGAACTTATAGTTAAAACTGAAATCTATTTCAAGACATTCTGACTACATGGGCTCAGCAATAGCCAGTTGTAACACCTTACTTTCGTACATCTTAAGGACCATTCGATAGCATTTAGAACCACTTACAATTCTATTAATGTTCAATTACAAAATCTAGGATTTCACTATTTACGAGTATTGTTCATATGGTAATTCCAGATTAAGCGATGAACTTCGAAAAATCATAATTAATTCTAGAAAAATCAAAATGAAGTGGTTCAAAATTCTTCTCGAAGCTAATATCTTAAAATTTAAGATAAAATAATTTCCTAGCCAAATAATTAACCAATTAATATAGTTTAATCGTCAATGATTACTGTTCTTTTGGTCAAAATTTCTGAAAACAGATTCTGGTTCCTGGCTTTGGAAAATTCTTTCTCTTTGTATAGACATCATAATAAGGCGTACTTTGTGTCAAAACAAATCTTATCATGTTAACTATCTATTGCTAAAATATCATACATTTAGTACATCATTAACTATTTTTAATTACAGACCAAGTGTCATAGCTAAAAACTGTCTTTTGTTCTAGTGCAGAATTTTAACAACTAACTTTACATACATTCACCCCAAAACTTGACTATAACATAACCATATAAGCAAACCATATTATCATCTAACATTCTTCCTAGCTCATGCTTGAGGTTCCTGCTGATTAGAGATATAATTTGTGGTGAGATTTCTAGAGAAATATCAGTAGTAACAATACTAAACAATGTATGCATTAATGCTTGGTATTAGTCCTTGCTTGTGATTGTGTCAACATAATGTAATGTGCATGCTTCCATGTAACATATGAAATACAATTGGCCAAAGGAATCATAGAACAGAGCTTTAACATTTACATATGAACAACATCAATCAAGCCATAACACAATCAACCATAACTGACATTTACATTTACATACTACCTTGATGCTTTACTTTTTCCTTATCCTCTTTCTTGTCACCTATCCTTGTAGTAAGGTTGTATTATTGAATACACAATCAAATCATAAACATCATATATTCACTCATTCATCATGATTCAACTCAATTGGCATATAAGGACCTTAAACTTAATTAATCAATTAATCCTTATCTTTCTTAATTTGTGGTTAACTACCTTGTCCTTTGAATTAGTTTGTGTCTTGACTTTACCCTACACAATTTAATCTTCTAAATCCATTTATGAACTTAGAATCATGAAAATACCACTCCTTCATGGCCTTATGGATAGAACTAAAAACGTGTACATAATTCTATCAAAAATTCTCATTTTGATTCCATTGCTTCAAATACTTGTTTTTATACTTTATCCGACATAATTTTTTATTTTAAAACCATTAGAAGCATCAAAATCATGAAATTCTAATCACTTTTCATGTGTATGAAATGTAATAGAGAATGCTTAAAACTTACAACTTTCAATTCTAATGCTTCCAAGGTTCCAAATCTATCCAATCCTACACAAAATCATCATATAAATTAAATTGAAGCCTTAGATCATTGAAATTCATTCTTCTTGGTCCAAAACAGACCTAGGTTGAATGTCTCCATTAATGACAAAGTCAAGAGCACAACTTAATTCAATAACCAATCATCAAAACCAACTTATCTAAACCTTAATCACCTAGTTCTACCTTTATTTTCTTCTTCATCCTTTAACTTACAATTTGGGCAGCAAGCATACTCTAGGTTTAATGGTAATTCTAACCACTAAAACCTAGGTTTTACCCTTCTAAAACACATATAAATAAACTAGGAAGGATCATATACCTTATGCCTTGATTACCTTGATCTCCAAGTGCCTTGAATGGCCTTTATCTTAGTTGAGTTTTCAAATGACAAGAGTTTCTCCAAGGGAACCAAGGGTGCATGGTTTTTTGAAGAATGGGAGGGGTATTTATAGCCAAAATTTTGGAACCTTGGGTCCATAATGTCCTCACTTTTCCTAATTATTACATGACTTAATCTTGAATTTGATTGGTTAGTTTTTGGATTAATTAACCTTAATCTTCATTAGGTTAATTCTTATATTATTTTGTTTTATTTTAACACATGATATAATCTTCCTTTCCTCTTCTTGGTACCATACGTAAAGTTGTGGGTACCACAAGGACACCTCACATGCTTCTTGGACTTTCTTAAATTATTTATCTTTTAAAAATACATAAAATATTCTAAACATTAATGGCCACATAAAAATTCCTTGGGCTTATTGGGCTTGTATAGGATGTTATTTTGGGTCTCTTTTGGGTCCAATAGATAATTAGCACAAATCTCAAGGCACTTTCCTTATTCCAATATTCTTAAATCACCCTGATTTTTAGGATAAATACTAGACACCTCTTTTAATGGTTCTAACATTTTTAGAAATTAAATCTAATATAAATGAATTTCTTACAAAGTTTTATAATGTTCTGAGACCCAAAAGTCCTGATAAAAATTCCCTATATTTCCTTTAACCCTTTTTTGGTGTCCGATTTCACCGTAAATTTCATAATTAATTCTACATGACTTCTTTTTTTTACTTCTATCTATTTCATAAGTTCTTATATTAATTATAAGAATTTACTAATAAATTTCATCTGATTATGAGGTCTGAAAGATACTACAATAATCTCCCGATTTCAGAAATTTATATCAATTTTTTGGGATCACAAATCAAAATTTTGTGTTCCATTAAACTAATCATAATAAATTTCTCTATTTTATGGTAAAATTTAGGAATAAAATGCTTCCAGGCATTTTTGGCCTCTTCTGGCTCAAATTTTCATAATTACCATTTTACCCATGAACTTTTGGAAATTTCACTTTAAGACCTCAACTTTTCATAATTACACTTAATAGACCAAAGCTTATGTCTACTTCCACTTTGTACCATGGAACTTTTAAAGTTTTCACTTTAGTCCCTTTCTTTTCCAAAATGACCATTTAAACTTTCACTAATTGTACTTTAGTCCATAAACTTTTTCTAAATTGCAGTTTAGCTCCTTTTGCTTTACAAGTTTATACCTTCTATATTTCTTTGGCTTAACACTTATCTTAATCATTATCTTTTCTTCTTATTACCATTCCAATCTCTTCATAATCTCTTTCCTCTATCAGTCTTATATAGATAGGGAAAATTTGGGATGTCACTCCAGTCATGGATGAGATTAAGGTGACTCAAGCTCATCAAAGTCAAGAATGAGATACAACTAATTCTAGAGTAGCAGCCGCTGTTGCTATAGCAGCATCTCTCTCCTGGTCGCTTTGCACTTGAGTTACTCGTATCTCCTCAATCATCTTTTGCTACTGCTCTAGACGTTCTAGAATTGTCTGATTAATATCCCAGGGTTTTGTGGTTCTTCCGAGGAAACATTTCTTCTTGTTCATACCATTTTATTTTACTATCTAAATAGGAGAGGAATATAGTAAATAACATAATTTATATTTCATCTAAAATATTGTATACAAAAAGTTTAGTAACATCACACAGATCTTTCATATATAACTTAAATACATAGACAACATCATCATTCATACGTACAATCATTACACTACACTTTCTTAAAAGTGATTCTGATGAACTCTTCCACCATTAAGATCCAATCTGGGATGCAGTCATATGGTTCTTCCTCAAAATACTGATCCAATCCCGCTCTCCAAGCCTTAGTGAGGGGTAAGATATCATCCATAATATTGGTCCAATCTCTAAGGGTAATAGTATTTGGATTAAAACCTTAATAAGTCTCCCATATTATGGTTATGAAATCCTAGTAGATCTTGTAGTCTTGGTCTACCTCCCTGACCAAAATTTGTCCTAAATCATATAACTGTCTGGTCAACTCTACAGCTTTCTCAAACTGCTCCTCATTCATGTTTCTTCCTGGTACTAGCTCAATACTTGGGTGTCCAGGTGTATCACCACATCTAGTGTCTCTGATTTACTAGGACACAAAATATCTGTCTGATTTGGTACTTAGCCAGTCTTGGAATATCTATGTTAACAGGCTGTCTAGGTGCATGTTCTATAGTACCTACCATAAAAGAGTGGAATTTATAGACTGTACTGACTGAGGGTACGCTATATCTCCTTCATCCCTCTGAGCTATATCAACTTCTACACTAGGGTCTACTACCTCTAGAGGTACAACATTTAAAGGAGAAGCTGGGATAGGTTCCTCTGATATACTACCATCTGAAGCACTATCCATATTATTAGACCCCACTGAAGAACTATATGATCTATCTAACTCTGAGTCACTAGAATCTGGAACATGTATTACTAGAGGGAGCCAATAATCAGGATCATTCTCTATCATAAATACCTCTTATGAGTTCAATATAGACTTATTTGAACTAAAAACTTCTGGTATAGGGTCTTCTTGATTCACTGTGGTTTCTAACCTGGTCTTATGTTTAGTCATTTTTTGTCCTGTAACAACTAACTTAGTGTCAATTATGAAAGTTTTCAATTATGTATTAGTCTATAACTAATCTATTCAGACCATTTCTTAAGACATAATCCTTTACTCTGATACCAAAATGTCGTATCATTATTTTCAACCTCAATTATACTCAATTTGAAGTTACTTGAATTAATTACATATCCCTTTGCTTTAGAAGTATACATTTTCAAAAGATTTCTTCTTGGGTACTGTTCATAAGTACTGTTCATTTGGTCATCCATAATAGATACTTAATTTTGAAAAATCATAATTAGATATAGAAAAATCGAAATGAAGTGGTTCAAATTTTTATTGGAAGCTCTTTCATTTAACTTTGAAGAAAAATGTAAAACTGATGTTTCATTGTCCAAATGAAATCAATTTATTCGTTGAAAATACTGTTCATTTGGTAAATCTGGAAGTTTTAGTTTCTTTGCCTTAATTTTAACCTATACGCCATAGATGTTTCTGTAGACTTAAACCTATAGTCTGGAGGTGATGTAGAGATTCCTCCTGAAGCCATGTATGCAACATATGATATTGAGTCTAGTAACTCTACATAGTATGAGGATTGTTAGAGTGCCCTTTAACCCTGATGTAAGTTCTATTCCTGTAAGAGAGGACAAATTACGGCTGAGGAAGTTGAGTACTGGTACTGGATTAAGGGTAGACCAGATAGCATTCCTCCTCCACCAGAGTTTGAGGATAGAATTATTATGAGTAATAGATTATGGTCTCCTAATTCAGATATCCAATTATAGTTTATGATAGTTCTTGTCCATTCCCAAAGTCCAGGAATATGTGACTTTATAGAGAAAGATTAGTGGGATGTTCCTGGTTCCAGTCAACTCCAACCTTTTTTTTCAAAGACAATTAGTGTTGACCATATGGTCTGAAGAAAGCTGTGGATAGTGAATTACCCAGTCTAGGTCAAGGGATGGACAGAAGTAGAGATTAAGAACAATTAGTTATCTGCAGTTCCTCAATGCCGTAGCAAGGATGATAAATAGACATACAATATAGGGCATTAACCTAATATACTTTAGAGGACTGGTATGAGATAATAGTAAGTCAAGTGTCATGAGACTAAAGATGCCAACCTTACTGAAGTTTATCAGTTAGAGGTTTAGCACAGAGTATAGGCAAGTTAAATAGTATAAAGCACTAAGATACAGAAGATCAGTTTAAGAAGAGGTTCAGCAGTAGATCCTCCGTATGATTATCAGGAGTTGATCTACAGTACGAAAGACTTTATGCAGCTAGTCTTTACGGGAAAGAATAATGAGAAGTTAGAATGAGACTTGCCTAAGAATGATCAAATACATGAACTAAGGTTAAAGAGGTGATGGATAATAGATAGAAAGTTAATGTTCCCAAGACAGAGGGATTCCATCACGAAGAGATAATAACCTAACGCTCTGCCCTAGAGAACAGAAATAGTAATGTTTGATGATGAATGAGATCCAAGTGACCTAAATTAGTCAGGATCTAGAGACAGACCAGAAAGGAAGCATAGTCTAGTCTAGAGTAGACTGAGACTGACGGACCGAAAGAGTTAAGAGATACAGAGAGACACATAAGCTACTCCATATGAGATGGAGAGTGATTAGCTCACTTGAGAAGTTTTTCTTAGAGAGTTTAAAAGAAGCATTCCTCTCAATTAGAGAGAGAGGTGAGCGTGAGGCTAAGGGTCATAGCTAAGGAAAGAGAACTCTTTTGATGGATACTTAACCGAGTTCATTCATATGAACCTTGAAGCTTAATAAGAGATACTTTCTCACTTGTTAGTAATTCAGGAGGATAAGGGAAACTTAAAAGTTTAAATGGCATAGAGATGAGAGGATGACCTTTCCTCAGTTAACTGAAAGAGAATAGGTGACTTAGTTATGGATTACTGTGAGGCCAAGGACACAAATCCTTCAGGCTAGAGACACAGAAGTCTTACAGGCGATAAGGGATGATATGATAGAATGAATCTAACCTAGTAAGGTAGCCATAGATTCAAAGATGAAGTGACTCCCCTGTTCCTCATGTAAGAAAGAGTAAAGAAGGGTTGAGTCTATACCCTAATAAGAGGGTAATATGGCAGCCTAAGTGAAATAAGTAAATGACTCTGGTACCTGAATACATGATAAGGACCTAGTAGTTAAGGTGATAAAGGGACAGAATGTTTTAATGTTTACCAAGTTAATTGTTTAATTGCAATGTGAGAATAGAGGATAGTTGAGCAAATTATGTAATAGTAATATGGCTTATGTTGCCATAAGTTATGATGAGAAGTTGCATCTCCTTACAGTTGTCAAAAGATGACACGCATGTTAGAGAATGCTTAAATAATTGCATCTCCTTGCATTTTATGCATGTTGAGTATGCTATGATGAATAAATACCCCTTTACATTACATGCAGGGTAGAGTGGATATGATGAGAAAGTTATGTTGCTCCCATGCCCTATGACATGCAATTAAATAATTCAACTTGGTAAGGATGAAACAATAGCGAAGGCCTAAATGTAATAGTTAGCTAGTTAAGTCCCAAAGAGTAGAAAGAGAAATTGTGATCAAATAGTGGTGGTCAATGAGATAGAGAATTAGATTGAAGATGAGGATTAATAGTGAATCTGCAGATAAATGATTATGATACTCAGGATATATCCCTTCAGTAGGTATAAGATGTATAAATGATGTGGCCCTAAGAAGGAGCAAATTCTAAGTGATATAAGTTAATGTTGTTGCAATAGAGCTACATTACTCTTGCGATAGAGTAAGATTACTTATGAAATGACACCAAGAGATGGACATCATAGCTCATGTAGAGTAATATTCTTCAGATGAGATGAATAGATGATGATAAACATATGCATGGTAGAGCCTGTGTAGCTCTCCGCAGTAATGGATCTAGTAAGTTATAAAGTATGAAAATGATATGAGAAGTTCCTAAGTGATAGAGGAAATGAGTAAAGTCCTAATAGATAATATTTTTGGGGAAGTTCATTTTTGGGGAATTATTTGTGGAGTTACTAACTATGTGAAAGTGACTAACCTTGTAACTTTGTCCATTGGTTTAGGTCTTCCAGAGATGAGAATACAGTACAATAGAATCGCAGTAGATTCTGGAGGATTACAGTTAGATCCTGTATGGCTCACAGGGTCACAGTTAGATCTTGAAGAGGCTTACGGTTGACCGCAGTAGATCCCGAGGGTCGTAGTAGACCAAGCCTAGAGCAAGAAAGTAATGAGCCATAAGTACAGTATTTCTTTGGAAGGACGAATACCAAGGAAAAGTTAAGGTGTAGAAGCTTCACAAGTTGGTTAACTCATAACAGAGAAAGTACCCATGATGTTAGTTTCAGATAACCTTATTACTATTAGGGACTGAACTCAGACTCTTCTTACACATAACAGGAACTCAGTGATCAAAGTTAAAGTTGTTAATCCTGAGTCCCAATAATTTATGGGAATATTATGTAAGATATGAGAAGAGATCCTTATGATGAGATTACATAAAATAAGAGACAAGTAGATCCTCCAGATGAGGATAAAGAGATTAGACGGCTAGATTGACCCAAGAGAGATAGTATAAGATGGGTCTAAAATAATAAAGTACTAGGGTTAAAGCCTGTTAACACTAGTACTTCAGATTTATATCTGCACTTTTCAGTTAAGCGTGCTCAGGCAAGGGTAATTCAATGATGGGTGACCCTTAGGAAGTGATAGAAAAAGGTAGAAATGCCATAGCAATTGGCATATATGCCATAGCTGTGTCAAATGATTGAAAGAGCTATGAAAGTCTAGAAAGGGTATGAACGATAAGAGACTAGAACCCTTATGTCAAGTCTAAATGAACGATAAGAGACTAGAACCCATGATCCGATAATGGAACTTATCGATATGTGAGCCTAGATAGAATGAGATCAGATGACCTCATATATAGGCCCATGATGACTCCAAGAAGGGCACAGAACCCAGGGTACCAGTCCATCAATAGAAGGGGCCAGTGTCTAGAAAAAGTGCAAAATTATGAAAAATGCCCCTGGATGCCCATATTGTACCAGTGATGGATGGAGGGCATTTTGGTCATCTGGTATAGGCTAAAAATGTGGTATATAATATAAATGTGATTAATTAGAGCCAGTATAGGACCTAAGGCAGTACAAAGAGGGGTAAAAAGACGGTTTTACCCTGAGGGTCAATATAGTGTAAGAAAGGACACTAAGGGTATTTTAGTCATTTTCCAAAGAATGGATGGTAGATAAATACTCAGTATAACCATGTTAATGCCATGAGAAGTCTAGATATTGATTTCCAGGACATAATACAAATCTTGGTATATTATAAAAAATTCAAAATAGAAAACAGTGCGGTTATTATGAAACTGCTCCGATCGGTACCGGATTGGACTGGAATTTTTCTAGAAGCTTCCTTACACTATGAGCACGCCACCTAGCCCTCTTAGGTGTCCCATGATTTGTCACACATTATGTCATAATTATTCTTTTTAAAAAAAGTTAAAATCAAGATTAAATGTGGCAAATAGTAACCAAATCAATCTTGGCCATTAATTTTTCATGGATTTTGGCTATAAATACCTCCTCATTCTGCCCAAATCCGTGGCCTTGTGATACCTTGGGGTAACTCTTGCAAAATGAAAACTCAAACCAAGACAAAGAAGATTCAAGGTACCCAAGTTGAAGCATGCTAGAGATTAAAGGTAAGCAATCTCTCCTAACTTATTTTCTTTTGATTTGGGAGTGTCATATCCCTAATTTTTTTTGACCTGATGTACCTGTACAGTTTATCTGCAATGGATATAAGATTCTTGGAATAAATTGTATCAGATTGTGAAAGGAAAGGGAAGGATTAATAACTAAGGAAAGAATAAGGACCAAAATGAAAATTTAAAAGTTTGAAGGTGAAAAGTGAAAGTAGAAGAAAAAGGAGGGACTAAAGTGCAATTATTCAAAAGTTAAGGGACCTAAATGTAAATATAGAAAAGTTGAGCCAAAACAGGCCAAAAATAACCGGAATCAGATCAGACCCAAATTTTACCAGTAGATAGACAAAAATATTCCGGTCAGTTTAACGCAACACAGAATTTTGATTTGAGGTCCCGATTAATTGATATAAATTTCTGAAGTCGGAAGGAATTATTACAGTATTTTTTAGATCTCATAATCAGATGAGACCTTATAGAAAATTCATATATTTAATATATGAATTTATAAAATTGAGAGAGTCAAAAAAGGAATCCTGTAGAAACCATACGGGATTTTTCAGTGAAATAAAATACCCGATAAATAGGATCGGGAGAGTTGTAACGTGAATTGGGCCATAAAGGCAATACAGGCAATAAGCCCATAATAAGGCCCAAATGGTGCCATCATAAGCCCATTAAGGTGACTGGACAGTTATGTGGGCCAGAGACGAGAGCAGTCCAGGAAAAGTGTAAAATTACGAAAATGCCCCTGGATGCCCATACTATACCAGTAGTGGATAGAGGTCATTTTGGTCACTTTAGACAGGCTAAAAACGTGTCATATAGTATAAAGAGGATTATTTAGAGCCCATATACTCCATGAGCTAGTATAAAGAGGGGTGAAATGACGATTTTGCCCTTAGGGTTAATACAGTGTAGGAAAGGACACCAAGGGTATTTTGGTCATTTTCCAAGGGATGGATGGTAGATAAATACTCAGTATAATATTTTCAATGATATGAGAAGCTTAGACATTAATTTCTAGGATAGAATACATATCATGGTATATTATAAAAAAATTAGGAACAGAACACAGTCTGATTGTTGTGAAACTGTACTGATCGGTACCGGATTGGACTGGAATTTCTCCAGAAGGTTCTTTGCATGGGAAGCACCCCACCTAACCCTCTTAGGTGTCCCATGAGCTGTCCCACATGATGTAATAATTATTCTTTTTAGAAAAAGTAAAATCCAAGATTAAATGTGAGCCTTTAGATCAAATAGTAACCAAATCAATCTTGGCCATCCATTTCAACCCAAATTTCTCTATAAATACCCCACTATTCAGAAAACTTTGGCATGCATGGTGAACCATAGGGAAACTCTTGCAAAATTTCCATTCAACCAAGAAAGAAGCAACCAAAGTGAAGTAACAAGCAATGTAATCATCTCCCTTGATCTTGAGCTTTGTTCTAGCAAGTTAGCTCATGGTTTTAAGGGGTTTTCATGCTATATTTCCCTTATGTTTGCTGCTAGAAGTGCTGATCATATGTGGTTAAAATATGAGTTTTATGTTATGGATAGTTTAGACAAGCTTAAACAAGCTAGAATCAAGTGGTATATGCTTGTGAATTCAAGTATGTTTGGATTTAGGGTTTTGTGTTCTTGCTGGTACTGTACGTGGTACTGTTCATATGATGGAATTTCATGATTTTGATGCTTCCAATGAGTTTAAAATGGAAAGTTGTGTGGGGATAAAGTAGGAGAACAAGTATTGGAAGCATTGGAATCAAAATGAGAATTTTTGGAAAACAAGAGCATGCATTTCGGTTTGGCACTGTAGCAATTGGTATGTTTTGATTTTGGAAATTCTGATTTCATATTTGGATTCGACATGAAAAATTATGTGGAAATGAACCATGAGAATTTATTTTGGAAAGGTGGAAGTAGGAAACATAAATTAGAGAAAGAAAGGGAGCTAGTGAAAACCTAGTCTTGGATTTGGTTTCAAGTTGAGTTGTAACTTGATATTATGTTGTAATGGCTAGGTTTTGACATTTGTGAAGGAAGGAAAGCACTTCAAGAAGGTCTTGACCAAGATAGCTAAGAGGTAGCAAGGATACCTAACTATAACTCATGTTTGTTTAATTGTTTTGCTTGCTTGTTGATTATGGTGTTTGGTTGAGCTTGATTTTATGTCATCATGTTATGATGAAGTATGAATGATTGCAACTCCTTTCAAGTTATGTCATGACAATATGCATGTTAGATTTTGCTTATGTACCATTATGAAGTAGCTCCCATCACATGATAACATGTTAAGCATACAATTATTCATGCATGATATTATAGTTTATGTAACTTGCTATTGGGATTTCCATAAAATCTCATTCCTTCCACATGCATAACTATGTTTTAGGTGCTGGATCCTCTCAAGGGAAGAGAGTAATTGTTGATGATTATGTTTGTATAACAAGTTATATGACTTACATGACAATATGGGATGATATGTTAGCGTGTATGGTGTATGTTTCTGTAACCCTGTTTTGAGGCCGTGGTGATGTTATGCTGATTTTGATATGTAAACCAACGAGTTTTAGTCTGAAATTTGGTGTGAGGTTAGCTAAGATACATATCTTTAAATGGAAACCAAGAACGCCTTAACTGGATAAGTATCCGAATTGTTATGATTTTCCAAAGTTTGAAGTAAGATCTGGAATCGAGATAAAATGAGTGCTGAGAGGCAGTGACGTTCATGCAATGATTTCATATATCAAATGAACGAATTTTTCTATGAAATTTGGTGATCTTAAAGAGGACGTCTTGAGCTTTAATTCCATATGTAACACATTTCATTTGGACAAGTAACCAAAGAGAAACAAATTTTTAAAGTTCAAGCAAAGAAACTGGAACTTCCAGATTTTACCAAATGAACAGTGATTTTCAACGATTAAACTGATTTCATTGGGACAAGAAAACCTCAGTTTCATATTTTTCCCTCGAAGATATGTGAAAGAGCTTTCATTAGAAATTGGAACCATATTATTTTGATTTTTGTACAATTAATTATGAATTTTCAAAGTAGAGTACATGTTCTGGAATTACCAAATAAACAGTAACAGTGAACAGTACCCAAAAGCAAATCTTTTGGAAATGGATATTTTCAAAGCAAATGCTCATGTAATTGGTTCCAATCACTTCTAATGGAGTATAATTGAGGTTAAAGTAAGGATGTGACAGGGAGCTTGAACTTGGGGTTTTCATGGGGAAAATTTGATTTTTCTCTAAGGGGTAGTGCTGCCCAAAAACCTTAGATGAAAGGGAAAAGAAGAAATTAAAGTTAGAAGTATATGATTGAAGCTTAAACAAGCTAGTTAAGAGATTAGTTGTTGAATCAAGTTGATATTTTTTACTTTGCCATGACGTGCCTTGTTCATTCTGCACTGTTCATGAGGGAAGGAAATTGAATTTAAATGATTTAATGCTTCCATTGAATTTAGATTATGCTTTTGTGTAGGATTGGAAAGGTTTTGAACCTTGAAAGCATTGAAATTCCAAGATTATAGTTTTTGAAACCCTTCTCTATTACTGTTCACACGCATCAACAGTGATTGAAATTTCATAATTTTGATGGTTCCAATGACTTTAAAATAAAAAGTTGTGTGGGGTAAAGTGGAGAAACAAGTATGGGAAGCATTATAATCAAAATGAGAATTTTTGAAAGAATTGTATGCTTATGTACAGTTCTGTACAGCAGGCCATGAAGGATCTAGAATTTCATGATTCTAAGTTCATAAATGAATTCAAAAGATGAAATTGTGTATGGTAAAGTCAAGACATCAATTGGTTCAAGAACCAAGTGGATTAGTTAAAATTAAGGAAAGTAAATGAGCTTAATATTCGAGAGGGAGTTATGTTAGTTAAAGTAAGTTTAATGCTCAAGGAAATTAGACGGTAATGGATGAATGGTTATGTGATGTTAGGGATTGGTTGGTATGTTCCAAAAGAGGCAGCCACATGTCCAAGAGATGTGAGAAAAAAGAAGCAAGATAAAGTGAAAGAAAGTCAAGTCTATAAGGTAGTGAACTTACTCTTTATGTACTTGATGTGGTATGCTTATGTGTTGACATGTATAAGATATTTGAATGATATTGTGACATGGTAAATGATGTTGAATGTATTGTGAATAACATGTTTTCCATGGCCATGCACTTAATCTACAAGTTTATAGTATTATGGCATGTCACTAATCAAAGAAAGTGTAATGAAATTACATATCATGCATTAGCATCCATCTTGCATATTTAATTGGTAATATTTGCTACTGAGATTCCCTAGAATCTCACCCTCCCATAACCAACCATAATAGGTTATTCAAGAAGGAAGAATCATGTTTGGGACATGAGCTAAAGCATGGAAGAAGGAAAGTGAAGTATTTAAGATTCTAGCATAGGCTATGAATTATCCATGTATGTAAATGCCATGTAAGGTGTGTATTTGTAACATCCTTACTTTTATACGTCTTAGGGACCATTCAGTAGCATTTAGAACCACTTACAAGACCTTGGAAGTCCATTAGCCAAATCTGGAATTTTACTCTTTCTCGGGTTACTGTTCATAGGGTATTCCAGATTACACAATGAACTTCGAAAAATCATAATTAATTCTAGAAAACTCGAAATGAAGTGGTTCAAAAATATACATGAACATAACATCTTGAAGTTTTAGGGAAAAATAATTTCTAGACCAAATGATTAGCCAATTGATACAGTTTATTCGTTGAAGTTTACTGTTCATTTGGTCAAAAACTCTGGAAACAGATTCTGATCCCTTACTTTGGAAAATCATTTCTCTTGATATACACATCCAAATGAAATGTTCTACCAATGCACTTAAATCTATGGATGTGTGCTACATGCTCATAAAATTTTGTGAACTAATTCCTTCATTTGCTAGGTCAAACTGAAGCCACAACAAAACTGCTTTAGGACCTACGTTTTTACCATTTCAGTTTCGTTTCTTTCATTTCCAATAATTGTTTCAGCATGCACAAGCCATCAAATAAGCTTCTTAACATTCATATACATCATGTACATATGCCATAAGTATTACAATAGTTTCATCACATAAATGGACACCTTACATAGCATTTACATACATGGACAATTTATAGTATATGCTAAAATCTCAATACTTCACTTCCTTTCTTCCATTCTTTAGCTCTTCTCCATGCATACCTTTTCTTCATGCTTGACCTAAATTGGTTGGTTATGGGAGAGTGAGATTTTAGGGAATCTCAGTAGCAAACATTACCACTTAAATATGCAAGATGGATGCTAATGCATGATATGTAATTTCATTAACTTTCTTTGATTAGTGACATGCCATCATGCTACAAACTTTTACATAAAGTGCATGGCCATGGAACCATGTTATTCATAACACATTCAACATCATTTATCATGTCACAATATCATTCAAATAACATATACATGTCAACACATAAGCATACCATATCAAGCATATAAAGAGGTAAGTTCACTACCTTGCACTTAAGCTTTTCTCTTGATCTTTAGCATTTGCTCTCTAGCTTTCCAACCAATAAGCCTTTATGTCAATCACCTCCCAACATGTTCTTGGATGTTTCAAGGTCCTAAACACATTCATATTCATCACATAATTCATTAGGACTCATGAACTGCAACCATGTTCAAGATTAACTTTGTTACACTCTTTATTGTCATAACTTTCCCTAATATTCACTAATCCACTTGGCTCTTGAACCAATTGATGTCTTGACTTTACCCTACACAATTTCATCTTCTGAATCCATTTATGAGCTTAGAATCATGAAATTCCAGCTCCTTCATGGCCTGCTGTACAGAATTGAACATAAGCACACAATTCTTTCAAAAATTGTCATTTTGATTTTAATGCTTCCCATACTTGTTTCTCCACTTTACCCCACACAACTTTTCATTTTAAAACCATTGGAACCATCAAAATCATGAAATTCCAATCACTGTTCATGCGAGTGAACAGTACCATAAGGAATCTCAAAGACTACAACCTTAAGATTTTAATGTTTCCAAGGTTCAAAACCTTTCCAATCCCACACAAAATCATCATACAAACTCAATGGAAGCATTAAATCATTGAAATTCAATTTCCTTCCCTCATGAACAGTGCAGACCGAACAGGGCACACCATGGCAAAGTCAAGAATATCAATTTGATTCAACAACCAATCACTTAACTAGCTTGTTTAAGCTTCAATCATATGGTTCTAACTTTAATTTCTTCTTTCCCCTTTCCTTTAAGGTTTTTGGGCAGCACCTCCCCTTAGATAAAACTCAACTTTTCCCCATGAAAACCCTAAGTTCAAGCTCCCAAATCAAAGGAGAATAAGCTAGGAAAGATTGCTTACCTTTAATCTCTAGCTTCCTTGAACTTTGGAACCTTGAATCTTCTTTGTCTTGGCTTGAGTTTTCATTTTGCAAGAGTTTCCCCAAGGGTCCATGAAGCTACGGTTTTCTGCAGAATGAGGGGGTATTTATAGCCAAAATCCAAGAAAAATGAATGGCCAAGATTGATTTGGTTATTATTTGATCTAAAGGCCCACATTTAATCTTGGATTTAACTTTTTCATAAAATAATAATTATGACATCATGTGGGACAGCTCATGGGACACCTAAGAGGGTTAAGTGGCGTGCTGCCCATGCAAGGAACCATCTGGAGAAATTCCAGTCCAATCCGGTACTGATCAGTGCAGTTTTAGAACAACCGGACTGTGTTCTGTTCCTAATTTTTTATAATATACCAGGATATATATTCTATCCTAAAAATTAATGTATAGGCTTCTCATACCATTGAAAATGTTAGAATGAGTATTTATCTGCCATCCATCCCTTGGAAAATGACCAAAATACCCTTGGTGTCCTTTCTTGCACTATACTGACCCTAAGGGCATAATTGTCATTTCACCCCTTCTTGTACTGCCTTAGGGCATATATTAACTCTATATAATCATATTTATACTATGTTCCACGTTTTTGGCCTATCCAGAATGACCAAAATGACCTCCATCCATCACTGGCACAGTATGGGCATCCAGGGGCATTTTCGTAATTTCGCACTTATCCTGGACTGCTCTGTACTCTGGCCCACTTAACTGTCTAGTCATCACATTGGGCCTACTATGGTGCCAATTGGGCCTTGGTTTGGGCTTATTGCCTTTATGCCCTTTATGGCACAAATCCCAAGACACCTCTCCCGGTCCTATTTATCGGGTATTCTATTTTACCATAAAATCCCGTAAGAATTCTACAGGATTCCTTTTCTAACTCTGTCAGTTTGATAAATTTATATATTAAATATAAGAATTTACAGTAAAGTTTCATCTAATTCTGAGATATGAAAAATACTGCAATAATTCCTGCTGACTTCAGGAATTTATATCAATTAATCGGGACCTCAAATCGAAATTCTGTGTTGCGTTAGACTGACCGGAATAATTATGTCTATCTACTGGTAAAATTTGAGTCTGATCTGATTCCGGGCATTTTTGGCCTGTTTTGGCTCAACTTTTCCATAATTATATTTGGGTCCCTGAGTTTTTACTTAATTACATTTAGGTCCCTAAACTTTTTGAAATTACAACTTTTGGCCCAACTTTTGTTTCTACTTTAACTTTTAGCCTTTAAACTTTTCCAATTTTCGTTTAGGTCCCTTTCTTCCTTCAAGACTCATTTAACCTTTATCATTTCTTCTGATCTTTGTCATAATCCTTCTTAAACCTCTTTCCACTATCAGTACTATACAGATAGGGAAAAATTAGGATATGACATTTCTACCCCCTTAAAATAAATTTCGTCCTCGAAATTTACTTAGCACCTTAGTCAGTGATTGGGGTATCTATCTCTTATCTTTTATTGTGACATATTAACGGAGTTCTTTTTATATTCGCAATTCTTCATATCTTACTATGATCATCCTTTTGTCATGAATCAACTCACTTAGAGTTGAACTCCAGTTCATTCTATTACTTACCTTCTTGCTATGCATTTATCTATATATGGACTCCTCACTATATTGGACTTGTGAGTAGCGTCCATTTCTTTCATATTAAACTCTCTCGAATACTGCTATATTTGGGAGTTCCTATTAATAACTCATCATACTTTTTAGTGCAACTACTTCTTTCTCATCTGAGTATCTTGCGGAATTCTCTGAATATTCGCACACTTTAACTCTCATTCTCATATCATCATACATTCTTATCATCTTTAAAAACTCATCATAATACAGAGAGAGGACTTATATCATTATTCTTTCTTTCATTGCTCTACTGCTAAACAGGAGCACATAGGAGCACATACTCTAACATGCATAATGCCTGGACAACATGCTACAGGACTACATACCTGCTCACGAATGCAAAGCTCTAACATTGGAGCTCAAGCATTCCTTCTCTTAATATGCACAGCTCTAACACTCGGAGCTTGCACAGCTTTATCATATAAAGCTTGCATTACTTTAACATTCGAAGCTTTAGCATATTTTACAAACATAACATAACATAACATAATGCCTGGCACTTTATACAAGGAGTGAAAGCTCTCATTTGCTCTTTCACATGTAGCTCATCATTCGAACATCTTATCATTTCTAGAACGGAAGCCTCTCTATCTGTTTACAAGGCTAGCTATTACGCCACTTCGTATCATATTTCTCAATACACCTTTCTCATAACATATCTCATTTCGTATCTTTTATATCATAACATGACATATCTAGCCACATCTGGCTATATCATAGTCTATCTTTCAAATCCATTTCATTTGGATTTAACATAAGGGTTCTAGTCTCTTATTATTCATAACCCTTTTTAGCTTTTCATAGCTCTTTCTATCATCTTACATAGCTCTGTGCACATATGCCAATTTCAATGGCATTTACACACTTTTCCATCACTTCCCAGGGGTCACCCATCATTGAATTACCCTTACCTGAGCACGCTTAACTAAAATGTGCAGATAAAAATCTGAAGCACTGGTGCTTACAGGCTTTAACCCTGGTACTTTATTATCTTAGACCCATCTTATACTATCTCTCTTGGGTCTATCTGGCCTTCTAATCTCTTTGTCCTCATCTGGAGGATCTACTTACCTTTATTTTTAGTCTTTGTAATATCATCGTAAGGATCTCTTTATTCTCATTTGACCCTTTCTCATATCTTATAAAACATACTCATAAATCCTTGGAACTCAGGATTAAGAGCTTTAACTTTGATCACTTTGTTCCTGATATGTGTAAGGAGATTCTGAGTTCAGTCCCTGATAGTAATAAGGCTATCTGAAACTAGCATCATGGGTACTCTCTCTGTTATGAGTTAATCAACTTGTGAAGCTTCTATACCTTAACTTTTCCTTAGTATTTGTCCTTCCAAAGAAATAATGTACTTATGGCTCATTACTTTCTTGCTCTAGGCTTGGTCTACTGTGACCCTCAGGATCTACTGCGATCAACCGTAAGCCTTTCAGGATCTACTACGACCCTGTGAGCCATACTAGGATCTAACTGCAATCTTCCAAAATCTACTGGATTCCGTTGTACTGTATTCTCATCTCTGGAAGACCTAAACCAACGGACAAAGTTACAAGGTTAGTCACTTCCACATAGTTGTTAACTCCACATATAATTCCCTAAAAATGATCACAGAAGCCAATATTATCTATTAGGACTTGACTCATTTCCTCTATCACTCAAGAACTTCATATACCATTCTCATGTTTATAACTTTATTACATTTAACATTGCAGGGATCTACACAAGCTCTACCATGCACATATTTGTCATCATCTAATTATCTCATCAGAGGGACTTTACTCTATTACAAGAGCAATCTAGCTCTATTGCAAAAATATTAACTTATATTACTTAAAAATTGCTCTTTCTTAGAGCCGTATCATCTTTCATAACTGCGTCTCATTTCCTTTCATCTATCTTATCCCTACTAAAGGGATATGTCCTGAGCATCATAATCATTTATCTATAGGCTCACTACTAATCTTCATCTTTAATCTCATTCTCTATCCCATTGACTATCATAGTCTGATCATAAATTCTCTTTCTATCTTCTGAGAATCAAGTAGCTAACTTTCTAGTTTAGCACTTTACTATTGCTTCATTCTTGCTAAGTTGAATTATTTAATTGCATGTCATAGGGCATGGGAGCAACATAACTTTCTCATCAGAGGGACCTTACTTTATCTGAGTTATACTATCCCATATCTTAGCTTCATTTCAAAAGCAATCTCTAACATGCGTGTCCTCATATGACAACTGCAATGAGATACAATTTCTTATTATAACTTATGGCAATATAAGCCATGCATCATTACATAGTTTGCTCAACCATCCCTCATACTCACATTGCCATTAAGCAATTAATTAGGTAGACTTTAAAACATTTTGTTCCTTCATTACCTTAATCACTAGGTCCTGATCATTTATTCAGGTACCTGAGTCATTTACTTGTTTCACTTAGGCTGCCACATCACCCTTTTACTAGGGTATAGGCTCAACCCTTCTTTACTCTTTCTTACATAAGGAATAGGGGAGTCACTTCATCTTTGAATCTATGGCTACCTTACTAGGCCATATTTATTCTATCATATCATCCCTTATTGCCTGTAAGATTTCTATGTCTCTAGCCTGAAGGATTTATGTGTCCTTGGCCTCACAACAATCCATAACTGAGTCAGCTATTCTCTTTCAGCTAACTGAGGAAGGTTTGGCTCCTATCTTTATGCCATTTGTACTTTTATGTTTCTCTTATCCTCCTGGATTACTAACAGGCAAGAAAATATCTCTTATTAAGCCTCAAGGTTCATATGAATGAATTTGATTAAGTATCAATCAAAAGAGTTCTCTTTCCTTAGCTCTAACCCTTAACTTCATGCTCACCTTTCTCTAATTGAGAGGAATGCTTCTTTTAAACTTTTTGAGAAAAACTTCTCAAGTGAGCGGATAATTCTCCATCTCATATGGAGTAACTTTTGTGCCTTTCTGTATCTCTTAACTCTTTCTGTCTATCAATCTCAGTCTACTCTGGAATAGATTGTGATTCTTTTCTAGTCTGTCTCTAGATCCTGACCAATTTAAGTCACTTGGATCTCATTCATCACTTAATATTACCATTTATGTTCTCTAGGTCAGAGCGTAAGGTTACTATCTCTTCGTGATAGAATCCCTTTGCTTTGGGAACATTAACTTTCTATCTGTTAACCATCACGTCTTTAACCTTAGGCTGTGTATTAAATCATTCTTAGGCAAGTCTGATTCTAACTTCTCATTATTCTTTTCCGTAAAGACTAGCTGAACAAAGTCTTTCGTACTATAGATCAACTCCTGATGATCATACGGAGGATCTACTGTTGAACCTCTTCTTAAACTGATCTTCTGTATCTTAGTGCTTTGTACTATTTAACTTGCCTATACTTTGTGCTAAATCTCTAACTGATAGACTTCAGTGAGGTTGGCATCTTTAGTCTCATGACACTTGACTTACTATCATCTCATACCAATCCTCGAAAGTATATTAGGTTAATGCCCTCTACTGGATGTCTGTTTACAATTCCTGCTATGGCATTGAGGAACTGCAGATAACTAATTGTTCTTAATCTCTACTTCTGTCCATCCCTTGACCTAGACTGAGTAATTTACTCTCCACAGCTTTCTTCAGACCAATATGGTCAACACTATCTGTCTTCAATGAAGAAGGCTGGGGTTGACTAGGACTAGGAACATCCCACTGATCTTTCTCTATAAAGTCACATATTCTTGGACTTTGGGAATGGACAAGAACTATCATAGGCTCTGACTGGATATCTGAATTAGGGGACTGTTATATCTTAATTATCATAAATATATCCTCAAACTCTAGTAGAGGAGGAATAATTATGGTCTACCCATAATCCAGTACTAGTACTTAGCTTCCTCAGCCGTAATCTATCATCTTGTAAGAGGGATAAAGTTTATATCGGGGTTAGAGGGCATTCCAACAAACTTATACCGTATAGAGTCACTAGACTCAACATCAACTGGTGCATATTAGGCTTTAGGCTGAATCTCTACATTACCTCCAGACTGCAGGTTTAAGTCTACAGAAATGTCTATGGGATATTCCACTGTAGATTTTCCTGACTGATCCCCTAAACTCTCATCTGGACTCTCTTCATTGTCTAAGGGATGTGGATATATATCATCTTCATATATCACTATTGGTCTGGAGTCTTCCTTGTTAACTGAAGCCTCTGACTTAATCTTATGGAATCTCATATATATTCCTGCAACATTTGCTTAATTAAGCAATGTTAACCATCCCATAACATACCCTAACTTAACAAAATACTTACTGTTTAGGGTTAGGGTCTGGGTATAATCTCATATCAATTCATAAATAATCTATTCAGAGCATTTATTAAGCCAGAATCCTATGCTCTGATACCAAAATGTAACATCCTTACTTTTATACGTCTTAGGGACCATTCAGTAGCATTTATAACCACTTACAAGAACTTGGAAGTCCATTAGCCAAATCTGGAATTTTACTCTTTCTTGGGTCACTGTTCATAGGGTATTCCAGATTACAAAATGAACTTCGAAAAATCATAATTAATTCTAGAAAACTCGAAATGAAGTGGTTCAAAAATATACATGAACATAACATCTTGAAGTTTTAGGGAAAAATAATTTCTAGACCAAATGATTAGCCAATTGATACAGTTTATTTGTTGAAGTTTACTGTTTATTTGGTCAAAAACTTTGGAAACAGAATCTGGTCCCTTACTTTGGAAAATCATTTCTATTGATATACACATCCAAATGAAACGTTCTACCAATGCACTAAAAGCTATGGATGTGTTCTACATGCTCATAAAATTTTGTGAACTAATTCCTTCATTTGCTAGGTCAAACTAAAGCCACAACAAAACTGCTTCAGGACCTACGTTTTTACCATTTCAGTTTCTTTTCTTTCATTTCCAATAATTGTTTCAGCATGCACAAGCCATCAAATAAGCTTCTTAACATTCATATACATCATGTACATATGCCATAAGTATTACAATAGTTTCATCACATAAATGGACACCTTACATGGCATTTACATACATGGACAATTTATAGTATATGCTAAAATCTCAATACTTCACTTTCTTTCTTCCATTCTTTAGCTCCTCTCCATGCATACCTTTTCTTCTTCCATGCTTTACCTAAATTAGTTGGTTATGGGAGAGTGAGATTCTAGGGAATCTCAGTAGCAAACATTACCACTTAAATATGCAAGATGGATGCTAATGCATGATATGTAATTTCATTATGCTTTCTTGGATTAGTGACATGACATCATGATATAAACTTTTACATAAAGTGCATGACCATGGAAACATGTTATTCATAACACATTCAACATCATTTATCATGTCACAACATCATTCAAATATCATATACATGTCAACACATAAGCATACCACATCAAGCACATAAAGAGGTAAGTTCACTACCTTGCACTTAAGTTTTCCTCTTGATGTTTAGCATTTGCTCCCTAGCTTTCCAACCAATAAGCCTTTATGTCCATCACTTACCAACATGTTCTTGGATGTTTTATGGTCCTAAACACATTCATATTCATCACATAATTCATTAGGACTCATGAACTGCAATCATGTTCAAGATTAACTTTGTTACACTATTTATTATCATAACTTTCCCTAATATTCACTAATCCACTTGGCTCTTGAACCAATTGATGTCTTGACTTTACCCTACACAATTTCATATTTTGAAATCATTTATGAGTTTAGAATCATCAAATTCCAGCTCCTTCATGGCATGCTGGACAGAATTGAACATAAGCACACAATTCTTTCAAAAATTCTCATTTTGATTCTAATGCTTCCCATACTTGTTTCTCCAATTTATCCCACACAACTTTTCATTTTAAAACCATTGGAACCATCAAAATCATGAAATTCCAATCACTGTTCATGCGAGTGAACAGTATCATAAGGAATCTCAAAGACTACAACCTTGAGATTTTAATGTTTCCAAGGTTCAAAACCTTTCCAATCCCACACAAAATCATCATACAAACTCAATGGAAGAATTAAATCATGGAAATTCAATTTCCTTCCCTCATGAACAGCGCATACCGAACAGGGCACACCATGGCAAAGTCAAGAATATCAATTTGATTCAACAACCAACCACTTAACTAGCTTGTTTAAGCATTAATCATAAGTTTCTAACTTTAATTTCTTCTTTCCCCTTTCATCTATGGATTTTGGACAGCACCTACCCTTAGAGAAAACTCAACTTTTCCCCATGAAAACCCTAAGTTCAAGCTCCCAAATCAAAGGAGAATAAGCTAGGAAAGATTGCTTACCTTTAATCTCTAGCTTGCTTGAACTTTGGAACCTTGAATCTTCTTTGTCTTGGCTTGAGTTTTCATTTTGCAAGAGTTTCCCCAAGGCATCCAAGAAGCTACGGTTTGCTGCAGAATTGGATGGGTATTTATAGCCAAAATCCAAGAAAAATGAATGGCCAAGATTAGTTTGGTTACTATTTGATCTAAAGGCCTACATTTAATCTTGGATTTAACTTTTTCATAAAATAATAATTATGACATCATGTGGGACCCATCAAGGGAAACCTCAAGGGGTTATGTGGCGTGCTCATGGTGTAAGGAAGCTTCTGGAAAAATTCCAGTCCAATTCGGTACCGATCGGTGCAGTTTCACAGTAACCGGACTGGTTTCTGTTCCTAATTTTTTATAATATAGTAGGATATGTATTCTGTCCTAGAAATCAATGTCTAGGCTTCTCACACAATTGACATACTTATACTGGCCACAACTTAGTTACAGATCCCTTGGAAAATGACTGAACTACCCTTGGTGTCCTTTCTTGCACTATATTGACCCTAAGGGCATAATTGTCATTTCACCCCTTCTTGTACTACCTCAGGGCATATATTAACTCTATATAATCATATTTATACTATGTCCCACGTTTTTGGCCTGTCCATAATGACCAAAATGACCTCCATCCATCAGTAGTACAGTATGGGCGTCCAGGGGTATTTTCGTAATTTCGCACTTATCCTGGACAGCTCTGTACTCTGGCCCACTTAAATGTCTAGTCATCACATTGGGCCTACTATGGTGCCATTGGGCCTTGGTATGGGCTCATTAGCCTCATTACCTTTATGGCACAATTCACAATAAATCTCACCCGATCCTATTTATCAGGTACTTTATTTCACCGTAAAATCCCGTAAGGCTTCTACAAGATTCCTTTTCTGACTCTGTCAACTTTATAAATTCTTATATTAAATATAATAATTTACAGTAAATTTTCATCTGATTCTGAGATATGAAAAATACTGCAATAATTCCTGTTGACTTCAGGAATTTATATCAATTAATCGGGACCTCAAATCAAAATTCTATGCTGCGTTAAACTGACCTGAATAATTATGTCTATCTACTGGTAAAATTTGAGTCTGATCTAATTCTGGGCATTTTTGGCCTGTTTTGGCTCAACTTTTCCATAATTACATTTGGGTCCCTGACTTTTTACTTAATTATATTTAGGTCCCTAAACTTTTGGAAATTACCACTTTTGGCCCAACATTTATTTCTACTTTAACTTTTGGCCTTTAACCTTTTCCAATTTGCGTTTAGGTCCTTATCTTCCTTTAAGACTTATCTAACCTTTATTATCTCGTCTGATCTTCGTCATAATCCTTTCCAAACCTCTTTCCACTATTAGTACTATACAGATAGGGAACATTTAGGATATGACAGATTTCAGGTCAAAAAGCATAATATGGAATCTCAAAAAAAAATTAGATTCAGAAAACAGTATGGATTTTGGGAAATCAGACTGAATCGATACTGGATTGGACTGAAATTTTTCCAGATGCTTCCTCCCTTTGCAATTTTATCACATGGGCTTTGAGGTGTCCTTTGATGATGTCATGGATGATGTCATCTCATTGGCTTCTAGGGCAATATAATCCAATATCAAATATGAGCCATTAGATCAAATAGTGCACAAAGTGATATTGGCCATTGTTTTTTCATGAGATTTTTTTATAAATACCCCCACAAATCTGATGCAAAACTTTGGAACATGAAAAACTCGGGGAACCTCTTGCAAAATGAAAACTCAATCCAAGACAAAGAAGATTCAAGGTACCAAAGTTCAAGCAAACTAGAGATTAAAGGTAAGCAATCTATCCTAGCTTATTTTCCTTTGATTTGGGAGTTTAAACTTAGGGTTTTTATGGAAGAAAGTTGAGTTTTCTCTAAGGTGTTGTGTTGTCCAAAAATGTTAGATGAAAGTAGAAAGAAGAAATTAAAGTTAGAGATATGTAATTGAAGCTTAAATAAGCTAGCTAAGTGATTGGTTGTTGAATCAAGTTGATATTCTTGACTTTTCCATGGTTGAACCATTTTGGTTTACACTATTCATGCTGGAAGGAAATTGAATTTTAATGATCTAATGCTTCCATTAAATTTATATGATGAATTTTTGTAGGAATGGATAGGTTTTGAACTTTGGAAGCATTGGAATTCCATGTTGTAGCTTTTTAAAGTTCTTCTCTGTTATTATTTACTCGCATGAACAATTATTAGAATTTCACGATTTTGATGTTTCCAATAGTTTTAAAATGAGAAGTTGTGTGGGATAAAGTGGAGAAACAAAGTGTGGGAAGCATTACAATCAAAATGATAATTTTTGAAAGAAAAGAGGGTGTTATGTAATTCTGTGCAGAACAGTGCATATGAGCTAGAATTTCATGATTCTAAGCTCATAAATGGATTCAAAAGATGAAATTATATAGGGTAAAGTTAAGATATCAATTGGCTCAAATGCCAAGTTAATTAGTTAAGACTAGAGAAAGTTATGTTAGTAAAGAGTTAAGAATTTATCAAGGATAGTCTTGAACATTGTTGGAGTTCATGCTTCTAATGAATTACGTGATGAATATGAATGTATTTAGGACCTTGAAACATCCAAGAAGATGGTTGGGAAGTGATTGACTGAAAGGCTTCATGGTTGGAAAGCTAGGGAGCAAGTGCAAAGATCAAGAGGAAAGCCTAAGTGCAAGGTAGTGGACTTACCTCTTTATGTGCTAGATGTGATATGCTTATGTGTTGACATGTATATGATATTTGAATGATATTGTGACATGATAAATGATGTTGATTGTATTGTGAATAACATGTTTTATGCAAAAGTATATAGCATGAGGGCATGTCACTAATTAAACAAAGTTTAATGAAATTACATATCATGCATTAGCATCCATCTTGCATATTTAAGTGGTAATGTTTGCTACTGAGATTCCCTAGAATCTCACCCTCTCATAACCAACAAATTTAAGTCAAGCATGAAGAAAAATGTATGCATGGAGAAAATGGAAGAAAGGAAGTGAAGTAATTGAGATCCTAGTATATGCTATAAATTATCCATGTATGTAAATGTCATCTAAGGTGTCTATTTATGTGATAAAACTGTATTAAATAATTATGGCATATGTTCATGTTGTATATGAATGCATGAAAGGAAAAAGAGATAGTTTATTCATGCTGGAACAATTATTGAAAGTGAAAGAAAGTAAGCTAAAATGGTAAAAATGTAGGTCCTGAAGTAGTTTTGTTGTGGTTTCAGTTTGACCTAGCAAACAAATTAATTACTCCACGAAATCTTATGAACATGTGCTAAACATCCATATCTTTAAATTCATATGTATACTCCTTATTTGGATGTGTATATCAAGAGAAATGAATTTCCAAATTTAAGAGACAGAATCTTGAATATCCAGAATCTGTATATAAACAGTAAAAAGTAACGATTTAACTATATCAATTGGCAATGTAAATGTCCAGATTTATATTTTTTTCTTAAAGAGCTATGAAAGAGCTTCAATTAGAAATTTGGATCACCTCCATACAATTTTTCTAAAATTAGTTATAAATTTTTAAAGTTAGACTGTAAATATGGAAATCACCAGGTGAACAGTACCCGATAAGTAAGTTTTAAAATTTTAATTTTTAGGCTAATGTAATGTTTCCGCTAATCAATTATGGTTCCGAATACGTATTATGAGATGGTAAAAGTAGAATGTTTCAAATCATCCCTCTCCAATCGTCAAACCAACATATTAAACATACATCACATTTGGAAAACATGTAAAAGGTAAGGATAAGAAAGGGACAACCTCGCTTCAGGGAGGTAAAGTAGATTCCTCATAAAGCTTCAAGAGGTGGCCATTTTCCTAAAATATTTTTCCTGCCGCCTCTTCTTTCAATTCAGTCATTCCAAAATTGTGGGCTTCAACAACTGTGTAAGGTCCATCCCATCTATTTTTGAATTTACCATGTTTGAACTTAAAACCTAGCTTGGTACCTTAACACTCGATCACCCTCTTTAAACCTCCTCCTAAGAATATAAGCATCATGGATTAATTTTACATTAAGTTTATAAATTTTAGAGCTATTGTAGGCGTCCGATCTAATATGTTCTGGCTATTGAATCTGTAATAACCTCTCTGAAGTAGCTTATAAAAGGTCTTTATTGTAAGTTTTCACTACCCAAAATGTCTTGTGCTCTATTTCCACAGGCATATCACAAGTTTTCCTAAAAACTATCCAATATGGGGACATGCCTAGAGGAGTTTTAAAAGCTATTTTGTACACCCATAAATCATCGTCCAGTCTTAAATTCTAATCCTTATTGGATGTCTTAACAATATTTTTTAGAATATGCTTATTTCCCTTATTATAAACCTCTGCTAGACCATTGGTTTAAGGGTGGTATGGGGTAGAGACTTTATGAATTATACCATATTTTGCCAATAAGATATTGATTAACTTATTGCAAAAATGGGTATCTTAATCTATAATTAATGTTTTTAGTACTCTTAATCTACTAAAGATGTGATACCTTAGAAATTTGGTGACCATTTGAGCATCATCTAGTCTTGTAGGAATGGCCTCTACACACCTAGATAAATGGTCTACAACCAAAAGAATGTAATGAAATACTGCTGAAGGTGGAAAAGGTCCCATGAAATATATTCCCTATACATCAAAACCTCACAAAATAGAATAGGTTGTTATAGCATCTCATGCCATTTACTAATCCCCCAAATCTTTGGCATCTATCACAAGCTGTACAAAACTTGAAAGCATCTTCAAAAAGGGAAAGCCAATATAAACTGGATTCAAGGACCCTATGTGCAGTCCTTTTCCCATCAAAATGACCCCCACAAACTCAAATGGCAAGCTTCTAAAATTGATTTGTGATCTTGGTCAGGGACACATCATCTTAATACTTGATTGAAGTACAACTTTAATAGAAATGGTTTGTCCCAAATAAAGTATTTAGATTCACTCTGGCGCTTTTGGAAATTTTACACAAATGGGATGGAATTAGGCCAGTTTCAATAAAATTAACTAAATGTGCATACCAATGTTCCACAATAGCAACTAACAAAGAGACTGGTCAGGGAAAGAATCATAAAAAAAATCAGAATTAATTGGTTTGCCTTTCTAGCTTGATCCCTCACCTTTATATCAAACTCTTGAAGCAGTAGCATCCATGAGAGAAGTATTGATTTAGATTGTGGCTATTTAAACAAGAACTTTATAGCAACATGGTCAATGTATATAATCACTTTAGCACTCAAAAGATAAGATGTTCATTTGTCAAGTGCAAACACAATGGCAAAGAGTTTTTCTATGGTAGTGTAGTTCTTTTGAGCATTATCTAATGTCTTAGAGGCATATAAAATGACTTTAAATAGCTTACAATCTTTTTGTCCAAACATTGCACCTTTAGCTTCATTTGATGCATCACATGAAAGCTTAAAAGCTAAATGCCAATTAGGTGTAGCAAGTATAAGTGATGTGATAACTATAGACTTAATAATGTCAAATGATCTACAAGTCTCATCAAAACAGAATTATACATCTTTTTGCATAAGTTTAGAAAGTGGATATGCAATCTTGAAAAAATCCTTAATGAATCTTCTATATAATCCAGCATGTCTTAGGAATGACCTGAGTTCTGAAACATCCTAATTTTACCATCTCAGAGTACATATTCGAAAGCATTACATTAGCTCAAAAATTAAAATTTTAAAACTTATTTATCGGGTACTGTTCACTTGGTGATTTCCAGATTTATAGTCTAACTTTAAAAATTCATAACTAATTGTAGAAAAATCGTATGGAGGTGAACCAAATTTCTCATTGTATCTATTTTATATTTATTTAAGAAAAAAACATAAATCTAGACATTTACCTTGCCAATTGATACAGTTAAATTGTTACTTTTTACTGTTCTTATGGCAAATTCTGGAAATTCCAGATTCTGTCTCTTAACTTTAGAAATTCATTTCTCTTGATATACACATCTAAATGAGGCATATTACCTATTCCTTTAAATATCTTGATGTGTAAGATATGCTCAAAAATTTTGTGGATTAATTCATTCATTTGATAGGTCAAACTGAAGCCACAACAAAACTGCTACAAGACCTACTATTTTACCATTTCAGTTTCTTTTCTCTCACTTTCAATAATTGTTCCAGCATGTATAAACCATCAAATAAACTTGTCAATATTCCTATACCTCATATACATATGCCATAATTATTACAAAAAGTTTTATCACATAAATGGGCACCTTAGATGACATTTACATACATAGATAATTCATAGCATATACTAAGATCTCAATTAATTCTATTCCTTTCTTCCATTCGTTAACTCTTCTCCATGTATACCTTTTCCATCATACATGACATAAATTGGTTGGTTATGGGAGAGTGAGATTCTAGGGAATCTCAATAGCAAACATTACTACTTGAGTATGCAAGATGGATGCTAATGCATGATATGTAATTTCATTAAACTTTCTTTGATTAGTGAAATGCCATCATGCTATGTACTTTTACATAAAATGCATGGCCATGGAAAACATACCCTTAATAATACATTCAAAATCATTTATCATGTCACAACATCATTTAAATATCATATACATGTCAACACATAAGCATACCATATCAAGCACATAAAGAGGTAAGTTCACTATCTTGCGCCTAAGCTTTTCTCTTGATCTTTTGCACTTGCTCCCTATCTTTCCAACCATGAAGCCTCTATGTCAATCACTTCCCAACTTCTTCTTGGATATTTCAAGGTCCTAAACACATTCATATTCATCACATAATTCAATAGGACTCATGAACTCTAACCACGTTCAAGACTACCCTTGTTACACTCTTTATTATCGTAACTTTCTCTAACTTCACTAATCCATTTAGCTCTTGAAGTAATTGATGTCTTGACTTTACCCTACACAATTTCATCTTTTGAATCAATTTATGAGCTTAGAATTATGAAATTCCAGCTCCTTTATGGCCTGCTGTACATAACCGAACACATGCACACAATTCTTTCAAAAATTCTCATTTTGGTTCTAATGCTTCCCGTACTTGTTTTTCTACTTTATCACACACAATTTTTCATTTTAAAACCATTGAAAGCATTAAAATCATGAAATTCTAATCACTTATCTTGCAAGTAAATAGTAACAGAGAAGAATTTCAAAAACTATAATCTTGAGATTTTAATGTTTCTAAGGTTTAAAACCTTTCCAATCCTACACAAAATCAACATATAAATTCAATGGAAGCATTAGATAATTGAAATTCCATTACCTTCCCTCATGAACAGTGCATACCAAACAGGTTCATCCATGGCAAAGTCAAGAATATCAATTTGATTCAACAACCAATCACTTAACAAGCTTGTTTAAGATTCAATCACATGTCTGTAACTTTAATTTATTCTTTTCCCTTTTGTAACATCCTCATTTTCTTACATATTAGGGACCATTCGGTAGCATTTGGAACCACTTATAGGGTCGTTGAAGTTAAATTACTCAATCTGGAATTTTACTCCCAGCGAGTACTGTTCACTGTGTAAATTCCAGTGAAGTGACCTGACTTCAAAAAATCATAACTAATTCTATAAAAATCGTAATGGAGTGGTTCAAATTGATACACTAAGATAACATAATTATATTTCAGGAAAAAATGACTCGTTGACCACGCCTTGACTAGGTCAATGTTGGTCAATGTTCTGAAATCACTGTTCATCCAGCATCCTGTCCCTGATTCCAGCATTCTGGCCCCAACTTTGATAAATCATATCTTTATGTGTAGACATCCAAATGAGACATTCTATATATCAAATTGAAGCTTGGCATGTCTACTATTTATTGGAAAAATATCATACATTTATTCAATCATTTACTATTTATAAATACAGCTCAAATGTCACTGCCTCACCACGAGTTACTGTTCACAGTGACAATTTCCAGCAACTATACATACATATCAATCATGCTAAATAATTAACATCTCTTCATGCATCTTTATCTCCTCCATCTTGAGAAGACCTGATGTAATTGTATTGATATGGAAGGGGTGAGATTTCTGGGGAAATCTCAGTAGCAAACAGTACTAAACAATGCATGCATTAATGTGAATACTTATGCTTGCTTGTGAAAGTGTTAGCATTCTGTCATGTGCATGCTTCCATGTTACATATGAAATACAATTGGACAAAGTAACCATAGGAATAGGGCTTCATACATAGGCACATATTCAACACAATTCAACAAAGTCATAGCACATCAAGCATACATTCAATGCATACAAGTTTAGGATTAGTTTACTACCTGACATGTAGCTTTTCTTCTAGCTCTTAGCCTTTGCTCTAAGGTTCATTCTTTCCATAGGTCAGAGCCTATACATAGCATAATAATATCTTCATTATTACTCTATCAGTATAGCTCTATTTAACTCATGCTTAACTAGGGGTAATATTCTTACTCTGATATTCCCCTAGCTTTCTTTTTATCTATAGCTACCTTCATTAATAGAGATATTTCTCTATTCTAACTATTAAGAGCAATCCTATACTTTATTAGAGCAGGGACTAGATAACTTTCTTACCTCATTCCTAAGCTTTGCCCAGTCCCTCAGCTCCTTAGACTGCTCTTGGCTCCACCAGAACTCCTTCCTTTCTTTCATTCTCTCTTTCTCTCTTCTTTCTCTTCCTCTTCTTGCTAGATCCGTGGTATGCCTTGAAATGGGAGGGGAGTGGCCTATTTATAGGTGAGAGGATGTGGAATGAATGGTCCAGATTGATTCATGATGAATGGCCCAGATTGCTTGCTTCCTCAAGAAGCTTTACCTGCATCATCATGATGACATCACCCTCCTTGCTGACTCACCACTAGTGACATCATCCAGGACACCTCAGGGGACAACTCAAGGGGCATGTGGCATAATGGTGGGGCCCATGGGACACCTCACTAGCTGACTCAGCCTTTCTAGAGAGTTCCAGAGTCTTTTCCCTGAATGGACGGCCGAGATTGTGCCACGTGTCCTCTTGCTTTTTCTCCTTTTACTGTAATCATGCCATGTGTCCTTTGCTTTTCCTCTTTTACTGTAATCATACCATATGGTGCCTTGTGGGCCCCATTCATGATTCCAGATCACTTTACCCAGTTATATTTTAGACCAGGTCACTTTACTTTATTGAAAAAGCACTAAAATAATATTTTAATGCCTCTTGGGCCCACATTCCTCTTGGGCTACGTTTTTGGACCTTGGATTGTCATCTTGGGTTTCTAATCTAGCCCAAGCACTCTGATGGCTTGGTTTCCAAGAAACATCCTTAATAAATTACTATAATGCCCTTAGTTCCTCTTTAGTACTTATAGGAGCACTATTATTTTTCCATACCTTACCAGAGTATCTCTTGACTTTGGTCAGCTATCCAGATACCCTTTCTTGACTATCTAACCTTAGTCAAATGATCATAATGCCCTTCGTCTGACTCTGACTCAATGACACAACACAGTGGCATACCTTCAGTGGCATTTTCGTAATTCTTCACTTTTCTCGGTCTTTCTTAGCCCTGGCCCACATACTTATCTGAAAATATCATTAGGCCTATAAGGTGCCATTCTGGACCCTCTGTATGATCCACTATCTTCATGGGCTCAATTCCCAAGAAATTCCCCGAAAACCTATTTATCGGCTATTTTAATCCACTGTAAATTCTGTAGTAAATTCTACAGAACTCCTTTTTGGGCTCTGTCAGTTTTAGAAATTATTATATTAGTTATAGGATTTTACTACCACATTTCATCTAATTCTAAGGTTTAGAGCATACTGTATTAATTTTCCTTTTCTTTAGAAATTAATATAAATCTTTCGGGACCTCTTATCAGAACTTTGTGTTGCATCACACTGATCAGCATAATTTTCTCTATTTATTAAGACCTCTGCTCAACAGGGCCTGGTAGCTTCCCTTTTTCAGGCTATATACTGGGCTTCTAGGCCTAAAAATTGGGATATGACACCTTTCATCTAAGATTTTTGGGCAGCACAACACCTTAGAGAAAACTCAACTTTTTCCCCATGAAAACCCTAAATTCAAGCTCCCAAATCAAAGGAAAATAAGCTAGGATAGATTGCTTACCTTTAATCTCTAGCTTGCTTGAACTATGGTACCTTGAATCTTCTTTGTCTTGGCTTCAGTTTTCATTTTGCGAGACTTTTCCCAAGGTTCATGGGCTCACAGTTTTAAACCAGAATTGAGGGGGTATTTATAGAAAATTTCATGGAAAATCAATAGCCAAGATTACTTTGTACACTATTTGATCTAAATGCTCACATTTAATCTGGGATTTAACTTTTTCAAAAAAGAGATTTATGACATCATCCATAACATCACAAGGAAAAACTCATGGGGGTTGTGTGGTGCAATTCTCATAGGGAGGAAGCTTATGGAAAAATTCCAGTCCAATCCTGTACCGGCTCGGTCTGATTCCCCAAAAACTGGACTGTTTTATAAATTCAATTTTTTGAGATTTCATAATATTCTTTCTGACCTTAAATCTAGTATTTGGATTCTCCCTACCAATGACATTCTTGTACTAGGTTAGTACTTAATTACATATCCCTTGGAAAATGACTGAAATGCCCTTGGTCCACTATCTTGTACTATATTAACCCTAAGGGCATAATTGTCAGTTCACACCTCTTTATACTGCCTCAGGGTGTATAGTGGCTCTAACTAATCATCTTGATACTACACTACATGTTTTTGTCCTGTTTCAATTGACCAAAATGCCCTCCATCTATCTCCAATACAATATAGCTACTTAGGGGCATTTTTGTAATTTCATACTTTTTCTGAACATTAGCCTCTTCTATTGATGAACTGGTACCATGGGTTTTGGCCATTCTTAGTGTCATTATGGGCCTATATATGAGGTCATCTGATCTCAGTCTATCTAGGCTTACATACTGGTAAATCCCATAATCGGATCACGGGTGTTCTTAAACTCCTGTCAAAATTCACTTGTGTGGGAATAACTTTTTATACAGAACTCCTTCTGGCTTTCAGTCAGATCCATGACATCTGACACTATATGGCACACTTTCCTACAATTCTCTTACTTATATTTGAAGTCTATGAAATCTGATAAAATTTTAGATAACTTTCAAACGATCAGATAAATATCTACTGTATGGAGCCCTAATCAAATTTCTGTATTATGCTAGATTAACTAGCATAACTTCCTCTATTTACTGATGGAATGTGGGACTGAAATACTTCCAGGCAGTTCTAAACCTATTCGGCTGATCTTTCTATAATTACAATTTTACCCTTGAACTTTTTACTTAATTACATTTAAGTCCTTTAACTTTTGGAAATTACCACTTTTGGCCTAACTTTTATTTTTACCTCAACTTTTTGCCTTCAACCTTTTCTAATTTGCATTTTGGTCCCTAAAACTTCCTTAGTTCATAATCCCTTTCTTTCTTTTCTTAATCTAATACAGTTTATTCAAAGAATATCATATCCATTTCATATAAATTGTACATATACATCAGGTAAGAGAATTAGGGATATGACATTTCTCTCCCCCGTAAAATAAATTTCTTCCTCAAAATTTACTTGGCACCTTAGTGAAAAATCTTAAATATATCTCTTTTTCTTCTTTATGCCTAAAAATCGGGGTATCTATCCCTTATCTTTTATCTTGTTATCTTCAGCGGAGTACTTCTCATATCCGCAGCTCTTCATATCTTTACTACTATTACTTTTCTCCTGTTTGAAATCAACTCAATTAGAGTTGAACAGTACCTCATTCTATTACTTGTTTACTTGCTTTGAATCCATTTGCATATGGATTTCTCACTATCTAGACTTATGAGTAGTGTCCATTTCTTTCATATCCAATTCTCTCATATACTACTATATTCTGGAGTTTCTATTAACGACTCATAATACTTCTTAGTATAATCATTTATTACTCATCTGAGTATCTACCAGAATTTTCTAAACATCTGCAAAACTTTATTTCTCATTTTCATATCATCATACTTCTTATCATCTTTAATAACTCATCATAATACATAGAGAGAGGACTTATGTCAGTATTCTTTCTTTCATTGCTCTACTACTAGTTAGGAGCATATAGGAGCATATAGGAGCACATACTCTAACATGCATAATGCCTGGCCAACATATTGCAGGATCACATACCTACCCATGAATGCAAAGCTCTAACATCGGATCTCAAGCATTCCTTTCTTTAATATGCACAGCTCTAACACTCGGAGCTTGCATAGCTCTAACATTCAGAGCTTTAGCATATTCTATAATCATAACATAACATAATACCTGGCATTTTATGCAAGGAGTGAAAGGTCTTATTTGCTCTTTCATAAGTAATTTATCATTCAAACGTCTTATCCCTTTAAAAAGGGAGCCTCTCTGTCTGTTTATAAGGCTAGCTATAAAGCCACTTCATATTATACTTCTCAATACATATTTCACATAACGTATCTCGTTACATATCTTTCATGCCGTATCATGGCATATCTGGTTATATCATGGTCTATCTTGCCTTATCATGACGTATTATGAGATACAACACTTCAAACATTCTCTTTAACTCAGTACTTTGCTAGTTTTTGAGAAATCTCTTCTAAATATTTCCTTTCAAATTCATTTCATTTGGACTTGACATAAGGGTTCTAGTCTCTTACTGCTCATAACCCTTTCTAACCTTTCATAGCCCTTTCTATCATCTTACATAACTTTGTACATATATGCCAAACTTCTTGTGGCATTTACACCCTTTCTATCACTACCCAGGGGGTTACCCATGACTGGGCTACTCTTGCTTGAGCACGCTTAACTGAAATATGCAGATACAAATCTAAAGAACTGGTACTAATAGGCTCTAACCCTGGTACTTTACTATCTCAGGCCCATCTTATAGTATCTCTCTTGGGTCTATATGTACTTCTAATCTCTTTATCCTCAGCTGGAGGATCTATCTGTCATTTATTCTTATTCTCTGTAATCTTATCATAAGGATCTTTTTTATTATTTTCCTCTTCCTTATGAGTATTATCTATAGATTCATAAATATTTGTTATTCAGGACTAAAAACTCTAACTCTGATTATTTAGTTCCTGTTGCATGTACGAAGATTATGAGTTCAATCCCTGATAGTAATAAGGCTATCTAAAACTAACATCATGGGTACTCTCTCGGTTATGAGCTAACCAACTTGTGAAGCTTCTATACTTTAACTTTATCCTTGGTATTCGTCCTTCTAAAGACATATTGTACTTATGGATCAATACTTTCTTTCTCTAGGCTTAGTCTACTGTGACCCTTGGGATCTACTGTGATCAACTATAAGCCTTTTCAGGATCTAACTGTGACCCTGTGAGCCATACTAGGATCTAACTGGAATCCTCCAGAATCTACTATGATTCTGTTGTATTGTATTATCATCTCTGGAAGATCCCAACCAACGGACAAAGTTAGAAGGTTAGTCACGTCCATATAGTTGTTAACTCAATAGATAATTCCCCAAAAATGGTCACAGAAGCCAATATTATCTATTAGGACTTTACTTATTTCTTCTATCACACAGGAATTTATTATATCATTCATATCTTTCATAATTTGACTATGACCATTACTGTAGAGAGCTACACAAGCTCTACCATGCATATATCTATCATCATCTATTCATCTTATTTGAGGGACATCACTCTATATGAGCTATACTATCCATTTTATTGGTTTTATTTCAAAAGCAATTTTACTCTATCGCAATAGTAATCTAGCTCTACTACAACAACGCTAACTTATATTACATAGACATTGCTCCTTCTTCAAGCCGCATCATCTTTCATAAATGGTTCTTATTCCATTTAATTGACTATCATTGTCTGATCATAATTTCTCTTTATACTCTTTGGGAATTGACTGACTAACTATCTCATTCATCATTTTTCTATTGATTTATCATTACCAAGTTAAATTATCTAATTGCATGTCAAAGGCTATAGGAGCAACATAACTTTCTCATATGGTATACTCTACCCAGTATGTACTGCGTATGAGGAGTATTCATTTATCATAGCATACTCAACATGCGTAATATGTAAGGAGATGTAGTCATGTAAGTATTCTTTAACCTGCGTGTTATCATATGACAACTACAGTTAGATGCAACTTCTCATCATAACTTATGGCAACATAAGCCATAACATTATTACATAGTTTGCTCGACCATCCCTTATACTCACATTGCAATTAAACAATTAACTAGGTAGATTTTAAAACATTATGTCCCTTTATCACCTTAACTTCTACGTCCTGATCATCTATTCAGGTACCTGAGTCATTTACTTGTTTCACTTTGGCTGCCATGTTACCCTCTTACTAGGGTATAGACTCAACCCTTCTTTACTTTTTCTTACATAAGGAATAGGGGAGTCACTTTATCTTTGAATTTGTGGCTACCTTACAAGGCCATATTCATTTTTATTGTAACATTTCTCATTGCCTGTAAGACTTTTGTGTTCCTAGCCTGAAGGACTTATGTGTCCTTCACCTCACCGCAATCTAGCAGTAATCCATAACTATGTTAGCTATTTCCTTTGAGCTAACTGAGAAAAGGTCTGGCTCATATCTTTATGCCATTCAAACTTTTAAGTTTTCGCCTAGCCTCCTGGATTACTAACAGGTGAGAAAGTATCTCTTATGAAGCTCAAGAAACTCCTATCATGATCAATGGTCTAGTATCTTTGCTAAGTATTCCTCGAAGGGTTTCTCTTTCCTTTGCTCTAACTCTTAGCCTCACGCTCACCTCTCTCTTTATTTGAGAGGAATGCTTCTTTTAAACTCTTCGAGAAAAACTTCTCAAGTGAGCGGATCACTCTCCATCTCGTATAGAGTAATTTATGTATCTCTATGTATCTCTTAACTCTTTCTGTCTGTCTGTCTCAGTCTACTCTTGACTGGACTGTAATTCCTTTCTGGTCTGTCTTTAGATCTTGACTAATTTAGGTCATATGAATCTTATTCATCATCCAGCACTATTACTTCTGTTCTATGGGGTTGAGCGTTAGGTTACTATCTCTTCGTGATATAATCCCTTTGTTTTGGGAACATGAACTTCCTATCTATTATCCATCACATCTTAATCCTTAGGCCATGTATTAGATCATTCTTCGGCAAGTCTCATCCTAACTTCTTATTATTCTGTTCAATAGAGACTAACTGCACAAAGTGTTTCATAATATAGATTAACTCCTGATGTTCATACATCATACTGTCTAGCTTGCCTACACTCTATGCTAAACCTCTAACTGATAACCTTCAGTGAGATCAGTATCTTCGTTCCTGTCATTAGGTCTCTATGCATTTTAGTCACCACTTGAGTACTTGCTAGCGCGTCTCATATTGTCTATAACCTTTAGTCACGACCTTCTCAACTCACTCATCATGACTTGACAGCTTTGTGCTCTTCAGCCTTGACCATATGTCATCTTCTGTCGCAGCCTAGCAGCTCAAGAAATTCCTGTCGTGATCAATGGTCTTTACTTGTCAAGACCAAGAGTTTCTGTAAATATTTGTCACAACCTGCGGCTTAACTTATTGTAACATCCTTACTTTTATACATTCTAGGGACCATTCAGTAGCATTTAGAATCATTTATAAGACCTTGGAAGTCCATTAGCCAAATCTGGAATTTTACTCTTTCTTGTGTTACTGTTCATATGGTATTCCAAATTACATAACAAAATTCAAAAAAATCATAACTAATTCTACAAAACTCAAAATGAAGTGGTTCAAAAATTTACGTGAAGATAACATCTTAAAATTTAAGGGGAAAATAATTTCCAAACCAAATGATTAGCCAATTGATACAGTTTATTCGTTGAAGTTTACTATTTATTTGGTCAAAAACTCTGGAAACAGATTCTGCTCCCTTACTTTGGAAATTCATTTCTCTTCATATACACATCAAAATGAAATGTTCTACCTATGTACTTAAAGATATGGATATGTACTACATGCTCATAAAATTTTATGAAATAATTCCTTCATTTGCTAGGTCAAACTGAAGCCACAACAAAACTTCTTTAGGAATTACGTTTTTACTATTTCAGTTTCATTTCTTTTACTTTCAATAATTGTTCTAGCATACATGAATCATCTCTTTTGCCTTGTATGAATTCATATACATCATGGGGTTATACAATAATTGTTTGATACAATCTCATCACATAAATAGATGCTTTACATGGCTTTGACATACATGGAAAGTGCATAGCATATGCTAACATCTTAAATACTTAATTTTTCTTCTTCCATGCTTTAGCTCTTCCCATGCATACATTATCCATCATGCTTGACCTAAATTGGTTGGTTATGGGAGAGTGAGATTGTAGGGAATCTCACTAGCAAACATTACCACTTAAATATGCAAGATGGATGGTAATGCATGATATATAATTTCATTAAACTTTCTTTGATTAGTGAAATGCCATCATGCTATATACTTTCACATAAAGTTCATGGCCATGGAAAACATGTTATTCAAAATACATTCAACATCATTTATCATGTCACAGCATCATTCAAATATCATATACATGTCAACACATAAGCATACCACATCAAGCACATAAAGAGGTAAGTTCACTACCTTGCACTTAAGCTTTTCTCTTGATCTTTTGCACTTGCTCCCTAGCTTCCCAACCATGAAGCCTTTATGTCAATCACTTCCCAAAATCTTCTTGGATGTTTCAAGGTCCTAAACACATTCATATTCATCACATAATTCATTAGGACCCATGAACTCCAACAATGTTCAAGTCTACTTTATTACATTCTTTAGTATCACAACTTTCTCTAATCTTCACTAATGGACTTGGACTTTGAATCAATTGATGTCTTGACTTTACCCAACACAATTGCATCTTTTGAATCCATTTATGAGATTAGAATCACGAAATTCTAGCTCCTTCATGGCATGTTGTACAAAACTAAACATAAGCATACAATTCTTTCAAAAATTCTCATTTTGATTCTAATGCTTCCCATACTTGTTTCTCCTCTTTACCCCCACATAACTTTCCATTTTAAAACCATTGGAACAATCAAAATCATGAAATTCCAATCACTGTTCATGCGAGTGAACAGTAACTGTGAAGGATTTCAAAAACTACAACCTTGAGATTTTAATGTTTCCAAGGTTCAAAACCTTTCCAATCCTACACAAAATCATCATACAAACTCAATGGAAGCATTAAATCATTGAAATTCAACTTCCTTCCCTCATGAACAGTGCATACCGAACAGGGCACACCATGGCAAAGTCAAGAATATCAATTTGATTCAACCACCAATCTCTTAACTAGCTTGTTTAAGCATCAATCATAAGTTTCTAACTTTAATTTCTTCTTTCCCCTTTCCTTTAAGGTCTTTGGGCGGCACCGCCCCTTAGAGAAAACTCAACTTTTCTCCTATGAAAACCCGAAGTTCAAGATCCCAAATCAAAGGAAAATAGGCTATGAGAGATTGCTTACCTTTAATCTCTAGCTTGCTTGAACTTTGGTACCTTGAATCTTCTTTGTCTTGGCTTGAGTTTTCATTTTGCAAGAGTTTCCCCAAGGGTCCATGAAGCCATGGTTTTGATGCAGAATGAGGGGGTATTTATAGCCAAAATCCATGAAAAAAAAAATTGCCAAGATTGATTTGGTTACTATTTGATCTAAAGGCCCACATTTAATCTTGGATTTAACTTTTTCTAAAAAGAATAATTATGACATCATGTGGGACAGCTCAAGGGACACATAATGGGGTTATGTGGCGTGCTTACCATGCCAGGAAACTTCTGGAAAAATTACAGTCCAATCTGGTACCGATCGGAGTAGTTTCACAGTAACCGGACTGTTTTCTGTTCCTATTTTTTTTATAATATATCAGAATATGTATTTTGTCATATCCTAATTTTTCCCTATCTGTATAGTACTGATAGTGGAAAGAGGTTTAGAAAGGATTATGACGAAGATAAGAAGGAATGATAAAGGTTATATGAGTCCTAAAGAAGGAGGACTAAAACGCAAATTGGAAAAGTTTAAAGGCCAAAAGTTAAAGTAGAAACAAAAGTTGGGCCAAAAGTTGTAATTTCAAAAAGTTTAGGGACCTAAATATAATTAAGTAAAAAGTCAGGGACCCAAATGTAATTAAGTAAAAAGTCAGGAACCCAAATGTAATTATAGAAAAGTTGAGCCAAAACAGGCCAAAAATGCCCAGAATCAGATCAGTCTCAAATTTTACCAGTAGATAGACATAATTATTCCGGTCAGTTTAACGCAACACAGAATTTTGATTTGAGGTCCCGATTAATTGATATAAATTCCTGAAGTCAGCAGAAATTATTGCAGTATTTTTCATATCTCAGAATCAGATGAAACTTTACTGTAAATTCTTATATTTAATATATGAATTTATCAAACTGACAAAGTCAGAAAAGGAATCCTGTAGAATTCTTACGGGATTTTATGGTAAAATAGAATACCTGATAAATAGGACCGGGAGAGGTGTCTTGGGATTTGTGCCATAAAGGACATAAAGGCAATAAGCCTAAACTAAGGCCCAAATGGCACCATAGTAGGCCCAATGTGATGACTAGACAGTTAAGTGGGCCAGAGTACATAACAGTCCAGGATAAGTGCGAAATTAGGAAAATACCCCTAGATGCCCATACTGTACCAGTGATGGATGGAGGTCATTTTGGTCATTCTGGACAGGCCAAAAACGTGGGACATAGTATGAATATGATTATATAGAGTTAATATATGCCCTAACGCAGTACAAGAAGGGGTGAAATGACAATTATGCCCTTAGGGTCAGTATAGTGCAAGAAAGGACACCAAGGGTATTTTGGTCATTTCCCAAGGAATGGATGGCAGATAAATACTCAGTCTAATATTTTCAATGGTATGAGAAGCCTATACATTAATTTCCAGGATAGAATACATATCCTCGTATATTATAAAAAATTAGGAACAGAACACAGTCCGGTTGTTGTTAAACTGCAATCTCTCCTAGCTTATTTTCCTTTGATTTTGGAGCTTGAACTTAGGGTTTTGATGGGAGAAAAGTTGAGTTTTCTCTAAGGGGAGGTGCTGTCCAAAATCCATAGATGAAAGGGGAAAGAAGAAATTAAAGTTAGAAACTTATGATTGATGCTTAAACAATTTTAGTCTGCACTGTTCATGAGGGAAGGAAGTTGAATTTCAATGATTTAATGCTTCCATTGAGTTTATATGATGATTTTGTGTAGGATTGGAAAGGTTTTGAACCTTGGAAACATTAAAATCTCAAGGTTGTAGTTTTTGAAATCCTTCACAGTTACTGTTCACTCGCATGAACAGTGATTGGAATTTCATGATTTTGATTGTTCCAATGGTTTTAAAATTAAAAGTTGTGTGGGGTAAAGTGGAGAAACAAGTATGGGAAGCATTAAAATCAAAATAAGAATTTTTGAAAGAATTGTGTGCTTATGTTCAATTCTGTACAGCATGCCATGAAGGAGCTGGAATTTTATGATTCTAAGCTCATAAATGGATTCAAAAGATGAAATTGTGTAGGGTAAAGTCAAGACATCAATTGGTTCAAGAGCCAAGTGGATTAGTGAAAATTAGAGAAAGTTATGACAATAAAGAGTGTAACAAAGTTAGTCTTGAACATGGTTGGAGTTCATGAGTTCTAATGAGTTATGTGATGAATATGAATGTGTTTAGGACCATGAAACATCCAAGAAGATGTTGGGAAGTGATGGACATAAATGCTTCGTGGTTGGAAAGCTAGGGAGCAAGGGCTAAAGGTCAAGAGAAAAGCTTAAGTGCAAGGTAGTGAACTTACCTCTTTATGTGCTTGATGTGGTATGCTTATGTGTTGACATGTATATGTTATTTGAATGATGTTGTGACATAATAAATGATGTTGAATGTATTGTGCATAACATGTTTCCATGGCCATGCACTTTATGTAAAAGTATATAGCATGATGGCATGTCACTAATCAAAGAAAGTTAATGAAATTACATATCATGCATTAGCATCCATCTTGCATATTTAAGTGGTAATGTTTGCTACTGATATTCCCTAGAATCTCACTCTCCCATAACCAACCAATTTAGGTCAAGCGTGAAGAAAAGGTATGCATGGAGAAGAGCTAAAGAATGGAAGAAAGGAAGTGAAGTATTGAGATTTTAGCATATACTATAAATTGTCCATGTATGTAAATGCCATGTAAGGTGTCCATTTATGTGATGAAACTATTGTAATACTTATGGCACATGTACATGATGTATATGAATGTTAAAAAGCTTATTTAATGGCTTGTGCATGCTGAAACAATTATTGGAAATAAAAGAAAAGAAACTGAAATTGTAAAAACGTAGGTCCTAAAGCAGTTTTGTTGTGGCTTCAGATTGACCTAGCAAAGCAAGGAATTAGTTCACAAACGTCTATGAGCATGTAGCACACATCCATAGCTTTAAGTGCATAGGTAGAACGTTTAATTTGGATGTGTATATCAAGAGAAATGATTTTCCAAAGTAAGGGACCAGAATCTGTTTCCAGAGTTTTTGACCAAATGAACAGTAAACTTCAACGAATAAACTGTATCAATTGGCTAATCATTTGGTCTAGAAATTATTTTTCCCTTAAACTTAAAGATGTTATGTTCATGTAGGTTTTTTAACCACTTCATTTCGAGTTTTCTATAATTAATTATGATTTTTTGAAGTTTGTTGCGTAATCTGGAATACCATATGAACAGTAACCTGAGAAAGAGTAGAATTCCAGATTTGGCTAATGGACTTCCAAGGTCTTATAAGTGGTTCAAAATGCTACTGAATGGTCCCTAAGACGTATAAAAGTAAGGATGTTACATTTTGGTATCTGAGCATAGGATTCTGGCTTAAGAAATGCTCTGAATATATTATTTATAGATTGGTATGAGATTATACCCAGACCCTAACCCTAAACAGTAAGTATTTTGTTAAGTTAGGGTATGTTATGGGATGGTTAACATTGCTTAATTAAGCAAATGTTGCAGGAATATATATGAGATTCCATAAGATTAAGTCAGAGACTTCAGTTAATAAGGAAGACTCCAGACCAATAGTGATATATGAAGATGACATATATCCACATCCCTTAGACAATGAAGAGAGTCCAGATGAGAGTTTAGGGAATCAGTTAGGAAAATCTACAGTGGAATGTCCCATAGATGTTTTTGTAGACTTAAACCTACAGTCTGGAGGTGATGTAGAGATTCAGCCTAAAGCCTAATATGCACCAGTTGATGTTGAGTCTAGTGACTCTATACGATATAAGTTTGTTGGAATGCCCTCTAACCCTAATATAAGCTTTATCCCTCTTACGAGATGATAGATTACGGCTGAGGAAGTTGAGTACTGGTACTGGATTATGGGTAGACCATATATTATTCCTCCTCTACTAGAGTTTGAGGATAGATTTAAGATAATTAAGATACAACAATCCCCTAATTCAGATATCCAGTCAGAGCCTATGATAGTTCTTGTCCATTCCCAAAGTCCAGGAATATGTGACTTTATAAAGAAAGATCAGTGTGATGTTCCTGGTTCTAGTCAACTCTAGCCTTTTTTGTTAATGACAGTTAAGAAAGCTACGGAGAATGACTTACTCAGTCCAGGTCAAGGGATAGACAGAAGTAGAGATTAAGAACAATTAGTTATTTACAGTTCCTCAATGCTGTAGTAGGAATGATAAACAAACATCTAGTAGAGGGCATTAACCTAATATACTTTAGAGGATTGGTATGAGATAATATTAAGTCAAGTGTCATGAGACTAAAGATGCCAACCTCACTGAAGTCTATCAGTTAGAGATTTAGTATAGAGTATAGACAAGTTAAACAGTACTAAGCACTAAGATACAGAAGATCAGTTTAAGAAGAGGTTCAATAGTAGATCCTCCGTATGATCATCAGGAGTTGATCTACAGTACAAAAGACTTTGTTCAGCGAGTCTTTACGGAAAAGAATAATGAGAAGTTAGAATGAGACTTGCCTAAGAATGATTTAATACACAGCCTAAGGTTAAAGACGTGATGGTTAATAGATAGAAAGTTAATGCTCCCAAAGCAAAGGGATTCTATCACGAAGAGATAGTAACCTACCGCTCTAACCTAGAGAACATAAATAGTAATATTAAGTGATGAATGAGATCCAAGTAACCTGAATTGGTCAGGATCTAGAGGCAGACTAGAAAAGAATCACAATCTAGTCCAGAGTAGACTGAGATTGATTGACAGAAAGAGTTAAGAGATACAGAGAGGCACAAAAGTTACTCCATATGAGATGGAGAATTATCCGCTCACTTGAGAAGTTTTTCTCAAAAAGTTTAAAAGAAGCATTCCTCTCAATTAGAGAAAGGTGAGCATGAAGTTAAGGGTTAGAGCTAAGGAAAGAGAACTCTTTTGATTGATACTTAATCGAATTCATTCATATGAACCTTGAGGCTTAATAAGAGATATTTTCTTGCCTGTTAGTAATCCAGGAGGATAAGAGAAACATAAAAGTACAAATGGCATAAAGATAGGAGCCAAACCTTCCTCAGTTAGCTGAAAGAGAATAGCTGACTCGGTTATGGATTGTTGTGAGGCCAAGGACACATAAATCCTTCAGGCTAGAGACATAGAAATCTTACAGGCAATAAGGGATGATATGATAGAATAAATATGGCCTAGTAAGGTAGCCATAGATTCAAAGATGAAGTGACTCCCCTATTCCTTATGTAAGAAAGAGTAAAGAAGGGTTGAGCCTATACCCTAGTAAGAGGGTGATGTGGCAGCCTAAGTGAAACAAGTAAATGACTCAGGTACCTGAATAAATGATCAGGACCTAGTGATTAAGGTGATAAGGGATGGTTGAGCAGATGTATGTAATAATGATATTGCTTATGTTGTTATAAGTTATAATAAGAAATTGCATCTTATTGTAGTTGTCATGTGATGACACACATACTAGAGAATGCTTAATTGACTGCATCTACTTGCATATTATGCATGTTAAGTATGCTATGATAAATGAATACTCCCCTTATGCAGTACATACTGGGTAGAGTATACCAGATGAGAAAGTTATGTTGCTCCCATGCCCTATAACATGCAATTAGATAATTCAACTTAGCAAGAATGAAGCAATAGCAAAGTGCTAAACTAGAAAGTTAGCTACTTGATTCTCAAAAGATAGAAAGATAATTTATGATCAGACTATGATAGTCAATGGGGTAGAGAATGAGACGCAGTTATGAAAGATGATATGGCTCTAAGAAATAGCAGTTTTTAAGTAATATAAGTTAATATTTTTGCAATAGAGCTAGATTTCTCTTGCAATAGAGTAAAGTCCCTCTGATAAGATGAATAAATAGATGATGATAGATATGTGCATGGTAGAGCCTATGTAGCTCTCTGCAGTGATGGATCTAGTATGTTATAAAGTATGAGAATGGTATGAGAAGTTCCTGAGTGATAGAGGAAATGAGTAAAGTCCTAATAGATAATATTGGCTTCTGTTACCATTTTTGGGGAATTATCTGTGGACTTAACAACTATGTGGAAGTGACTAACCTTGTAACTTTGTCCGTTGGTTTAGGTCTTCCAGAGATGAGAATACAGTACAACGGAATCCAGTAGATTCTAGAGGATTGCAATTAGATCCTAGTATGGCTCACAGGGTCGCAGTTAGATCCTGAAAGGCTTACGGTTGATCGCAGTAGATCTCGAGGGTCGCAGTAGACTAAGCCTAGAGCAAGAAGTAATGAGCCATAAGTACAGTGTCTTTGGAAGGACGAATACCAAAGAAAAGTTAAGGTATAGAAGCTTCACGAGTTGGTTAACTCATAACAGAGAGAGTTACCCATGATGCTAGTTTCAGATAGCCTTATTACTATCAGGGACGGAACTCAGAATTTCCTTACACGTATCAGGAACTAAGTGATCAAAGTTAAAGCTGTTAATGCTGAGTCCCAAGGATTTCTAGGAATATTACGTAAGATATAAGAAGAGGTCCTTATGATAAGATTACAGAAAATAAGAGACAAGTAAATCCTCCAGATGAGGATAAAGAGATTAGAAGGCCAGATAGACCCAAAAGAGTTAGTATAAGATGGGTCTAAGATGGTAAAGTACTAGGGTCGAAGCCAGTGAGCACCAGTACTTTAGATTTTTATCTGCACATTTTAGTTAAGCGTGCTTAGGCAAGGGTAGTCCAATGATGGGTGACCCCCTGGGAAGTGATAAAAAAAATGTGAATGCCACAAGAAATTGGCATATATACACAAAGCTATGTAAAATGATGGAAAGACCTATAAAAAGCTAGAAAGGGTTATGAATAATAAGAGACTAAAACCCTTATGTCAAGTCCAAATGAAATGGATTTGAAATATAGACTACGATGTAGCCAGATTTAGCCAGAGATGCCATGATATGGCATAAAAGATATGTGATAAGATATGCCTTGAGAAGAGGCTATATAGCTAGCTTTGTAAACAGATAGAGAGGCTTCTGTTCTAGAAATGATAAGATGTTTGAATGGTGAGCTACATGTGAAAGAGCAAATGAGAGCTTTCACTCCTTGCATAAAGTGCCAGGCATTGTTTTATGTTATGTTATGTTTGTAAAATATGCTAAAGCTCCGAGTGTTAGAGCTGTGCATATTAAAAGAAGGAATGCTTGAGCTCCGATGTTAGAGCTTTGCATTCATAAGCAGGTATGTAGTCCTGTAACACGTTGGCCAGGCGTTATGCATGTTAGAGTATGTGCTCCTATATGCTCATATGTACTCCTATATGCTTCTATGTGCTCCTATTTAGCAGTAGAGCAATGAAGGAAGGAATAATGATATAAGTCCTCTCTCTATATTATGATGAGTTTTTAAAGATGATAAGAATGTATGATGATATGAGAATAAGATTTAAAGTTTATGGATATTCAGAGAATTCAGCTAGATACTCAAATGAACAATAAGTGATTGCCCTAAGAAATATGATGAAGAGTTGATAGAAGCTCTAGAATATAGCAGTATTCGAGGGAGTTTGATATGAAAGAAATGGACACTACTCACAAGTCTAGCATAGTGAGAAGTCCATATGTAGATAAATGCATAGCAAGAAGGTAAGTAATAGACTGAATTGGAATTCAACTCTGAGTGAGTTGATTCATGACAAAAGGATTATCATAGTAAGATATAAAGAATTGCGGATATGAAAAGTACTCCGTTAATATGTCACGATAAAAGATAAGAGATAGATACCCCAATCATTGACTAAGATGTTGAGTAAATTTTGAGGACAAAATTTATTTTAAGGGGGGTAGAAATGTCATATCCGAATTTTTCCCTATCTGTATAGTACTGATAGTGGAAAGACGTTTAGAAAGGATTATGACGAAGATAAGAAGGAATGATAAAGGTTATATGAGTCACAAAGAAGGAGGACTAAAACGCAAATTGGAAAAGTTTAAAGGCCAAAAGTTAAAGTAGAAACAAAAGTTGGGCCAAAAGTTGTAATTTTAAAAAGTTTAGGGACCTAAATATAATTAAGTAAAAAGTCAGGGACCCAAATGTAATTATGGAAAATTTGAGCCAAAACAGGCCAAAAATGCCCGGAATCAGATCAGACTCAAATTTTACCAGTAGATAGACATAATTATTCCGGTCAGTTTAACGCAACATAGAATTTTGATTTGAGGTCCCGATTAATTGATATAAATTCCTGAAGTCAGTAGAAATTATTGCAGTATTTTTCATATCTCAGAATTAGATGAAACTTTACTGTAAATTCTTATATTTAATATATGAATTTATCAAACTGACAGAGTCAGAAAAGGAATCCTGTAGAATTCTTACGGGATTTTATGGTAAAATAGAATACCCGATAAATAGGACCGGGAGAGGTGTCTTGGGATTTGTGCCATAAAGGGTATAAAGGCAATAAGCGTAAACCAAGGCCCAAATGGCGCCATAGTAGGCCCAATGTGATGACTAGACAGTTAAGTGGGCCAGAGTACAGAACAGTCCAGGATAAGTGTGAAATTACGAAAATACCCCTAGATGCCCATACTGTACTAGTGATGGATGGAGGTCATTTTGGACAGGTCAAAAACGTGGGACATAGTATAAATATGATTATATAGAGTTAATATATGCCCTAAGGCAGTACAAGAAGGGGTGAAATGACAATTATGCCCTTAGGGTCAGTATAGTGCAAGAAAGAACACTAAGGGTATTTTGGTCATTTTCCAAGGGATCTGTAATTAAGTTATGGCCAGTACAAGTATGTCAATGGTGTGGGAAGCCTAGGCATTGATTTCCAGGACATAATACATATCCTGGTATATTATAAAAAATTAGGAACAGAAAACAGTCCGGTTGCTGTGAAATTGCACCGATCGGTACTGGATTAGGCTGGAATTTTTCCAGAAGCTTCCTTACACTATGATCACGCCACCTAACCATCTTAGGTGTCCCATGATCTGTCCCACATGATGTCATAATTATTATTTTATGAAAAAGTTAAATCCAAGATTAAATGTGGGCCTATAGATCAAATAGTAACCACATCAATCTTGGCAATTCATTTTTCTTGGATTTTGGCTATAAATACCCCTCCATTCTGCAACCAAACCGTAAGTTCATGGACCCTTGGGGAAACTCTTGCAAAATGAAAACTCAAGCCAAGACAAAGAAGATTCAAGGTTCCAAAGTTCAAGCAAGCTAGAGATTAAAGGTAAGCAATCTTTCCTAGCTTATTCTCCTTTGATTTGGGAGCTTGAACTTAGGGTTTTCATGGGGAAAAGTTGAGTTTTCTCTAAGGGGAGGTGCTGTCCAAAATCCATAGATGAAAGGGGAAAGAAGAAATTAAAGTTAGAAACTTATTATTGATGCTTAAACAAGCTAGTTAAGAGATTGGTGGTTGAATCAAATTGATATTCTTGACTTTGCCATGGTGTACCCTGTTCGGTATGCACTGTTCATGAGGGAAGGAAGTTGAATTTCAATGATTTAAGGCTTCCATTGAGTTTATATGATGATTTTGTGTAGGATTGGAAAGGTTTTGAACCTTGGAAACATTGAAATCTCAAGGTTGTAGTCTTTGAGATTCTTTACGGTTACTGTTCACTCGCATGAACAGTGGTTGGAATTTCATTATTTTGATGGTTCCAATGGTTTTAAAATAAAAAGTTGTGTGGGGTAAAGTGGAGAAACAAGTATGGGAAGCATTAGAATCAAAATAAGAATTTTTGAAATAATTGTGTGCTTATGTTCAATTCTATACAGCATGCCATGAAGGTGCTGGAATTTTAGGATTCTAAGTTCATAAATGAGTTCAAAATATGAAATTGTGTTGGGTAAAGTCAAGACATCAATTGGTTCAAGAGCCAAGTGGATTAGTGAAAATTAGAGAAAGTTATGATAATAAAGAGTGTAACAAAGTTAGTCTTGAGCATCATTGGAATTCATGAGTTCTAATGAGTTATGTGATGAATATGAATATGTTTAGGACCATGAAACATTCAAGAAGATGTTGGGAAGTGATGGACATAAAGGCTTCATGGTTGGAAAGCTAAGGAGCAAGGGCTAAGGTCAAGAGAAAAGCTTAAGTGCAAGGTAGTAAACTTATCTCTTGATGTGGTATGCTTATGTGTTGACATGTATGTGATGTTTGAATGATGTTGTGACATGATAAATGATGTTCAATGTATTGTGAATAACATGTTTTCCATGGCCATGCACTTTATGTAAAAGTATATAGCATGATAGCATGTCACTAACCAAAGAAAGTTTAATGAAATTACATAACATGCATTAGCATCCATCTTGCATATTTAAGTGGTAATGTTTGCTACTGAGATTTCCTAGAATCTCACTCTCCCATAACCAACCAATTTAGGTCAAGCATGAATAAAAGGTATGCATGGAGAAGAGCTAAAGAATGGAAGAAAGGAAGTGAAGTATTGAGATTTTAGCATATACTATAAATTGTCCATGTATGTAAATGCCATGTAAGGTGTCCATTTATGTGATGAAACTATTGTAATACTTATGGCATATGTACATGATGTATATGAATGTTAAGAAGCTTATTTGATGGCTTGCGCATGCTGAAACAATCATTGGAAATGAAAGAAAAGAAACTAAAATGGTAAAAACGTAGGTCCTAAAGCAGTTGGGTTGTGGCTTTAGTTTGACCTAGCAAATGAAGGAATTAGTTCACGAAATTTTATGAGCATGTAGTACACATCCATATCTTTAAGTGCATAGGTATAAAGTTTCATTTGGATGTGTATATCAAGAGAAATGAATTTCGAAAGTAAGGGACCAGAATCTGTTTCCAGAGTTTTTGACCAAATGAACAGTAAACTTCAACGAATAAACTTTATCAATTGGCGAATCATTTGATCTGGAAATTATTTTTCCCATAAATTTTAAGATGTTATCTACATGTATATTTTTGAACCACTTCATTTCGAGTTTTCTAGAATTAATTATGATTTTTCGAAGTTCATTGCGTAATCTGGAATACCATATGAACAGTAACCCGAGAAAGAGTAAAATTCCAGATTTGGCTAATGGACTTCCAAGGTCTTGTAAGTGGTTCTAAATGCTACTGAATGGTCCCTAAGATATATAAAAGTAAGGATGTTATAATTATGTTATCAGAGCAAAGGATTTTGGCTTAAGAAATGCTCTGAATAGATTATTTATGAACTGATATGAGGTTATTCCCAGACCCTAAGCCTAAGTAGTAAGTGTTTTGTTAAGGTAGGGTATGTTATGGAATGGTTAACATTGCTTAATTAAGCAAATGTTGCAGGAATATATATGAGATTCCATAAGGTTAAGTAAGAGGCTTCAGTTAATAAGGGAGACTCCAGACCAATAGTGATATATGAAGATGATATATATCCACATCACTTAGACAATGAAGAGAGTCCAGATGAGAGTTTAGGGGATCAGCTAGGAAAATCTGCAGTGGAATGTCCCATAGACATTTCTGTAGACTTAAACCTGCAATCTGGAGGTCATGTAGAGATTCAACTTGAAGCCTAATATGCACTAATTGATGTTGAGTCTAGTGACTCTATACGGTATAAGTTTGTTGGAATGCCCTCTAACCCTAATATAAGCTTTATCCATCTTACAAGATGATAGATTACGGCTGAGGAAGCTGAGTACTAGTACGGGATTATGGGTAGACCATATATTATTCCTCCTTTACCAGAGTTTGAGGATAGATTTAAGATAATTAAGATACAACAGTCCCCTAATTCAGACATCCAGTCAGAGCCTATGATAGTTCTTGTCCATTCCTAAAGTCCAAGAATATGTGACTTTATAGAGACAGATCAGTGGGATGTTCCTAGTCCTAGTCAACCCCAGCATTCTTCATTAAAGACAGATAGTGTTGACCATATTGGTCTGAAGAAAGCTGTGGAAAGTGAATTACTCAGTCTAGGTCAAGGGATGGACAAAAGTATAGATTAAGAACAGTTAGTTATCTTCAGTTCCTCAATGCCGTAGCAGGAATGATAAACAGACATCCAGTAGAGGGTATTAACCTAATATACTTTAGAGGATTGGTATGAGATGATAGTAAGTCAAGTGTCATGAGACTAAAGATGCCAACCTCACTGAAGTCTATCAGTTAGAGGTTTAGCACAGAGTATAGGCAAGTTAAACAGTACGAAGCACTAAGATACAGAAGATCAGTTTAAGAAGAGGTTCAACAGTAGATCCTCCGTATGATCATCAGGAGTTGATCTACAGTATAAAAGACTTTGTGCAACTAGTCTTTACGGAAAAGAATAATGAGAAGTTAGAATGAGACTTGCCTAAGAATAATCTAATACATGGCCTAAGGTTAAAGTTGTGATGGATAATAGATAGAAAGTTAATGTTCCCAAAGCAAAGGGATCACATCACGAAGAGACAGTAACCTAGTACACCTAGGGTTGATCACCCTAGAGGACAATAGTAATGTTAAGTGATGAATAAGATCTAAGTGACCTGAATTAGTCAGGATCTAGAGGCAGATTAGAAAAGAATCATAGTCTAGTCCAAAGTAGACTAAGACTGATGGACAGAAAGAAGTAAGAGATACAGAGTTACTCCATACGAGATGGAGAGTGATCCGCTCACTTGAGAAGTTTTTCTCAAAAAGTTTAAAAGAAGAATTTCTCTCAATTAGAGAAAGGTGAGCATGAAGTTAAGGGTTAGAGATAAGGGAAGATAACTCTTTTGATGGATACTTAATCGAGTTCATTCATATGAATCTTGACGCTTAATAAGAGATACTTTCTCACCTGTTAGTAATCCAAGAGGATTAAGGAAAACTTAAAAGTTCGAATGGCATAAAGATAAGAGCCAAACCTTTCCTCCGTTAGCTGAAAGAAGATAGCTGACTCAATTATGGATTGTTGTGAGGCCAAGGACATAAAAGTCCTTCAGTTTAGAGACATAGAAGTCTTACAGGCGATGAGAAATATTATGGTAGGATGAATATGGCCTAGTAAGGTAGCCACAAATTCAAAGATAAAGTGACTCCCCTATTCCTATGTAAGAAAGAGTAAAGAAGGGTTGAGTCTATAACCTAGTAAGAGGGTGATGTGGCAGCCTAAGTAAAACAAGTAAATGACTCAGGTTCCTGAATAAATGATCAGGACCTAGTGATTAAGGTGATAAGGGATGGTTGAGCAGATATATGTAATAATGATATTGCTTATGTTGCTATAAGTTATGATGAGAAGTTGTATCTCCTTGTAGTTGTCATATGAGGACACGCATGTTAGAGATTGATTAAAGGATTGCATCTCCTTGCATAATATGCTTGTTGAGTATGCTATGATAAATGATTATGATACTCAGGATATATCCCTTCAGTAGGGGTAAGATGTATAAATGATATAGCTCCAAGAAGGAGTCAATTATAAGTAATGTAAGTTAATGTTTTTGCAATAGAGCTAGATTGCTCTTAAAATAGAGTAAGATTGCTTTTAAAATAAAGCCAAGAGATGGAACAGTATAGCTCAGATAGAGTAAAGTCCATCTGATAAGATAAATAGATGATGACAGATTTGTGCATGGTAGAGCTTATGTAGCTCCCTGCAATGTTAAATGTAATAAATTTATAAAGTATGAGAATGGTATATGAAGTTCCTGAGTGATAGAGGAAATGAGTCAAGTCCTAATAGATAATATTGGCTTCTGTGATCATTTTTGGGGAATTATCTGTGGAGTTAACAACTATGTAGAAGTGACTAACTTTGTAACTTTGTCCGTTGGTTTAGGTCTTCGAGAGATGAGAATACAGTACAATGGAATTGTAGTAAATTCTGGAGGATTGCAGTTAGATCCTAGTATGGCTCACAGGGTCACAATTAGATCCTGAAGAAGCTTACGGTTGATCGCAGTAGATCCCGAGGGTCACAGTAGACCAAGCCTAGAGGAAGAAAGTAATGAGCCATAAGTACAGTATTTCTTGAGAAGGACAAATACCAAGGAAAAGTTAAGGTATAGAAGCTTCACAAGTTGATTAACTCATAATAGAGAGAGTACCCATGATGCTAGTTTTAGATAGCCTTATTACTATTAGGGACTGAACTCAGAATCTTCTTACACTTAACAGGAACTCAGTGATCGAAGTTAAAGTTGTTAATCTTGAGTCCCAAGGATTTATAGGAATATTACGTAAGATATGAGAAAAGATCCTTGTGATAAGATAACAGAAAATAAGAGACAAGTAGATCCTCCAGACGAGGATAAAGAGATTTGACGGCCAGATAGACCCAAGAGAGATAGTATAAGATGGGTCTAAAATAATAAAGTACCAGGGTTGAAGCCTGTTAACACGAGTGCTTCAGATTTATATATGCACTTTTTAGTTAAGCGTGCTCAGGCAAGGGTAATTCAATGATGGGTGACCCCCTGGGAAGTGATAAAAAAAGTGTGAATGCCACAAGAAATTGGCATATATGCACAAAGCTATGTAAAATGATAGAAAGAGCTATGAAAAGCTAGAAAAAGTTATGAATAATAAGAGACTAGAACCCTTATATCAAGTCCAAATGAAATGGATTTGAAATATAGACTATGATGTAGCCAGATTTGGCCAGAGATGCCATGATATGGCATAAAAGATATGTGATAAGATATGCCTTGAGAAGCGGCTATATAGCTAGCTTTGTAAACAGATAGAGAGGCTTCTGTTCTGGAAATGATAAGATGTTTGAATGATAAGCTACATGTGAAAGAGCAAATGAGAGCTTTCACTCCTTGCATAAAGTGCTAGGCATTATGTTATGTTATGTTATGTTATGTTATGTTTGTAAAATATGCTAAAGCTCCGAATGTTAGAGCAGTGCAAGCTTTATATGATAAAGCTGTGCAAGCTCTGAATGTTAGAGCTGTGCATATTAAAGAAGGAATGCTTGAGCTCCAATGTTAGAGCTTTGCATTCGTGAGCAGGTATGTAGTCCTGCAACATGTTGTCCATGCATTATGCATGTTAGAGTATGTGCTCCTATATGCTCCTATGTGCTCCTGTTTAACAGTAGAGCAATGAAAGAAAGAATAATGATATAAGTCCTCTCTCTATATTATGATGAGTTTTTAAAGATGATAAGAATGTATGATGATATGAGAATGAGAGTTAAAGTTTGCGGATATTCAGAGAATTATGCTAGATACTCAAATGAGCAATAAGTGATTGCATTAAGAAATATGATGAATAGTTAGTAGAAGCTCCACAATATAGCAGTATTCGAGAGAGTTTAATATGAAAGAAATGGATGCTACTCACAAGTCCAGTATAGTGAGGAGTCCATATGTAGATAAATGCATAGCAAGAAGGAAAGTAATAGAATGAACTGGAGTTCAACTCTGAGTAAGTTGATTCATGACAAAAGGATGGTCATAGTAAGATATGAAGATTTGCGGATATAAAAAGAACTCCGTTAATATGTCACGATAAAAGATAAGAGATAGATACCCCAATCATTAACTGAGATGTTGAGTAAATTTCGAGGACGAAATTTATTTTAAGGGGGGTAGAAATGTCATATCCTAAATTTTCTCTATCTGTATAATACTGATAGTGGAAAGAGGTTTAAGAAGGATTATGATGAAGATCAGAAGAAATGATAAAGGTTAGATAAGTCTTAAAGAAAGAGAAGGACCTAAAAGCAAATTGGAAAAGGTTAAAGGCCAAAAGTTAAAGTAGAAACAAAAGTTGGGGCAAAAGTTGTAATTTCCAAAAGTTTAGAGACCTAAATGTAAATATCCAAAAAGTTAGGGACATAAATATAATTAAGAAAAAAGTTGAACGGCAAAATTGTAATTATAGAAAGATCAGGCCGAAAAGGGTTATAACTGCCCAGAAGTATTTTAGTCCTATATTCCATCAGTAAATAGAGGAAGGTATGCTGGATAATCTGACATGATACAGAAATTTTATTAGGGCTTCAGACAGCAGATATTTATCTGATAGTCTAAAAGTTATCTGAAATTTTATCAGATTTCATGGACTTCAGATATAAGTGGGCAAATTACAGGAAAGTGTGCCCTACAGTGTCAGATGTCCTGGATCTGACAGAACTCCAGAAGAAGTTCTGTATAAAAAGTTATTCACATATTAGTGAATTTTGACGGGAGTTTGATAACACTCGTGATCCGATAATGGAACTTATCGGTATGTAAGCCTGGATAGAATGAGATCAGATGACCTCATATATAGGCCCATAATGACGCCAAGGAAGGCCCAAAACCCAGGGTACCAGTCTATCAGTAGAAGGGGCCAGTGCTAGAAAAAGTGCGAAATTACGAAAATTCCCCTGGATGCCCAGATTGTACCAGAGATTGATGAAGGCCATTTTGGTCATCTGGGATAGGCTAAAAACGTGTCACATGGTATAAATATGATTAGTTGAGCCAATATATGCCCTGAGGCAGTACAAAGAGGGGTGAAATGACAATTATGCCCTTAGGGTCAATATAGTGCAAGAAAGGACACCAAGGGTATTTTGGTCATTTCCCAAGGGATCTGTAATTAAGTTATGGCCAGTACAAGTATGTCAATGGTGTGGGAAACCTAGACATTGATTTCCAGGACATAATACATATCCTGGTATATTATAAAAAATTAGGAACAGAAAACAGTCCGGTTGCTGTGAAATTGCACCGATCGGTACTGGATTAGACTGAAATTTTTCTAGAAGCTTCCTTACACTATGAGCACGCCACCTAACCCTCTTAGGTGTCCCATGAGCTGTCCCACATGATGTCATAATTATTATTTTATGAAAAAGTTAAATCGAAGATTAAATGTGGGCCTTTAGATCAAATAGTAACCACATCAATCTTGGCAATTCATTTTTCTTGGATTTTGGCTATAAATACCCCTCCATTCTGCAACCAAACCGTAAGTTCATGGACCCTTGGGGAAACTCTTGCAAAATGAAAACTCAAGCCAAGACAAAGAAGATTCAAGGTTCCAAAGTTCAAGCAAGCTAGAGATTAAAGGTAAGCAATCTTTCCTAGCTTATTCTCCTTTGATTTGGGAGCTTGAACTTAGGGTTTTCATGGGGAAAAGTTGAGTTTTCTCTAAGGGGAGGTGCTGTCCAAAATCCATAGATGAAAGGGGAAAGAAGAAATTAAAGTTAGAAACTTATTATTGATGCTTAAACAAGCTAGTTAAGAGATTGGTGGTTGAATCAAATTGATATTCTTGACTTTGCCATGGTGTGCCCTGTTCGGTCTGCACTGTTCATGAGGGAAGGAAGTTGAATTTCAATGATTTAATGCTTCCATTGAGTTTATATGATGATTTTGTGTAGGATTGGAAAGGTTTTGAACCTTGGAAATATTGAAATCTCAAGGTTGTAGTCTTTGAGATTCCTTACGGTTACTGTTCACTCACATGAACAGTGGTTGGAATTTCATGATTTTGATGGTTCCAATGGTTTTAAAATGAAAAGTTGTGTGGGGTAAAGTGGAGAAACAAGTATGGGAAGCATTAGAATCAAAATAAGAATTTTTGAAAGAATTGTGTGCTTATGTTCAATTCTGTACAGCATGCCTTGAAGGTGCTGGAATTTTAGGATTCTAAGCTCATAAATGAGTTCAAAATATGAAATTGTGTAAGGTAAATTCAAGACATCAATTGGTTCAAGAGGCAAGTGGATTAGTGAAAATTAGAGAAAGTTATGATAATAAAGAGTGTAACAAAGTTAGTCTTGAACATCGTTAGAATTCATGAGTTCTAATGAGTTATGTGATGAATATGAATATGTTTAGGACCATGAAACATCCAAGAAGATGTTGGGAAGTGATGCACATAAAGGCTTCATGGTTGGAAAGCTAGGGAGCAAGGGCTACGGTCAAGAGAAAAGCTTAAGTGCAAGGTAGTAAACTTATCTCTTGATGTGGTATGCTTATGTGTTGACATGTATGTGATGTTTGAATGATGTTGTGACATGATTAATGATGTTCAATGTATTGTGAATAACATGTTTTCCATGGCCATGCACTTTATGTAAAAGTATATAGCATGATAGCATGTCACTAACCAAAGAAAGTTTAATGAAATTACATATCATGCATTAGCATCTATCTTGCATATTTAAGTGGTAATGTTTGCTACTGAGATTTCCTAGAATCTCACTCTCCCATAACCAACCTATTTAGGTCAAGCATGAATAAAAGGTATGCATGGAGAAGAACTAAAGAATGGAAGAAAGGAAGTGAAGTATTGAGATTTTAGCATATACTATAAATTGTCCATGTATGTAAATGCCATGTAAGGTGTCCATTTATATGATGAAACTATTGTAATACTTATGGCATATGTACATGATGTATATGAATGTTAAGAAGCTTATTTGATGGCTTGCGCATGCTGAAACAATCATTGGAAATGAAAGAAAAGAAACTAAAATGGTAAAAACGTAGGTCCTAAAGCAGTTGGGTTGTGGCTTTAGTTTGACCTAGCAAATGAAGGAATTAGTTCACAAAATTTTATGAGCATGTATTACACATCCATATATTTAAGTGCATAGGTATAACGTTTCATTTGGATATGTATATCAAGAGAAATGAATTTCCAAAGGGACCAGAATCTGTTTCCAGAGTTTTTGACCAAATTAACAGTAAACTTCAACGAATAAACTGTATCAATTGGTGAATCATTTGATCTGGAAATTATTTTTCCCTTAAATTTTAAGATGTTATCTACATGTATATTTTTGAACCACTTCATTTCGAGTTTTCTAGAATTAATTATGATTTTTTGAAGTTCATTGCATAATCTAGAATACCATATGAACAGTAACCCGAGAAAGAGTAAAATTCCAGATTTGGCTAATGGACTTCCAAGGTCTTGTAAGTAGTTCTAAATGCTACTGAATGGTCCCTAAGACGTATAAAAGTAAGGATGTTACAATTATGGTATTAGAGGAAAGGATTCTGGCTTAAGAAATGCTCTGAATAGATTATTTATGAACTGATATAAGGTTATTCCCAGACCCTAAGCCTAAGTAGTAAGTGTTTTGTTAAGGTAGGGTATGTTATGGGATGGTTAACATTGCTTAATTAAGCAAATGTTGCAGGAATATATATGAGATTCCATAAGGTTAAGTCAGAGGCTTCAGTTAATAAGGGAGACTCCAGACCAATAGTGATATATGAAGATGATATATATCCACATCACTTAGACAATGAAGAGAGTCCAGATGAGAGTTTAGGGGATCAACCAGGAAAATCTGCAGTGGAATGTCCCATAGACATTTCTGTAGACTTAAACCTGCAATCTGGAGGTCATGTAGAGATTCAACTTGAAGCCTAATATGCACCAATTGATGTTGGGTCTAGTGACTCTATACGGTATAAGTTTGTTGGAATGCCCTCTAACCCTGATATAAGCTTTATCCGTCTTACGAGATGATAGATTACGGCTGAGGAATCTGAGTACTGGTATGGGATTATGGGTAGACCATATATTATTCCTCCTTTACCAGAGTTTGAGGATAGATTTAAGATAATTAAGATACAACAGTCCCCTAATTCAGACATCCAGTCAGAGCCTATGATAGTTCTTGTCCATTCCTAAAGTCCAAGCCCATTACTCTTGGGCTACATTTTTGGTCCTTTAAATATCATCTTGGGTTTCTAACCAAGCCCAAGCACTCTGGTGGCTCGGTTCCCAAGAAATATCCTTAGTAAATTACCATAATGCCCTCAGTTCCTTATTAGTACTTCTAGGGGCACTATTGTCTTTTCATATCTTACCAGAGTATCTCTTGGCCCTGGTCAACTATCCAGATACCCTTTCTTAACTGTCTAACTTTAGTTAAATAATCATAATGCCCTTTGTCTGACTCTGACTTAATGACACAACACAGTGGCATACCTTCAGTGGCATTTTCGTAATTCTTGATTTTTCTCCGTCCTTATTAGCCCTGGCCCACATATTTATCTGAAAATATCATTGGGCCTATAAGGTGCCATTCTGGACCCTCTATATGATCCCCTATCTTCATGGGCTCAATTGTCGTGAAATTCCCTGACACCTATTTATCGGGTCTTTTAATCCACTATAAATTCTGTAGTAAATTCTACATAACTCCTTTTTGAGCTCTGTCAGTTTCAAAAATTCTTATATTAATTATAGGAATTTACTACCACATTTCATCTTATTTTAAGGTCTAGAGAATACTATATTAATTTTCCTTCTCTTCAAAAATTAATATAAATCTTTTGGGACCTCATATCAAAACTCTGTGTTGCATCAAATTGATTAGCATAATTTTCTCTATTTACTGAGACCTCTGCTCAACAGGGTCTAGTGGCATCCCTCTTTCAGGCTATATATTGGGCTGCTAGGCCTAAAAATTGGGATATGACAATTTTGATCCAAGGTATGTAACATCCTTACTTTTATACATCTTAGGGGCCATTCAGTAGCATTTAGAACTACTTACAAGACCTTGGAAGTCCATTAGCCAAATATGGAATTTTACTCTTTCTCGGGTTACTATTCATATGGTATTCAAGATTATGGAACGAACTTCAAAAAATCATAATTAATTCTAAAAGAATAAAAATGAAGTTGTTCAAAAAGATATGTGAAGATAACATCTTGAAATTTAAGGGAAAAATAATTCCCAGACCAAATGATACGTCAATCAAAACAGTTTTTTGCTAAAGTTTACTGTTTATTTGGTTAAAAATTCTGAAAACATATTCTGGTCCCTTACTTTAGAAAATTAGTTCTCTTTGTAAAGACATCAAAATAAAGCATTATTGGTGTTAAAACAAATCTTGGCATGTCATATAAATGTCTGTAAAATTTCATACATTTATTCCATCATTTACTATTTTTCTTTACATCATGACAATCACTACTTACATTGGTCATACAGCAACATTACACCTTTACATAACATATATACCATCCAATCCCTAGCTTTTCTTCATGTTTCATCATCCTCTTTCATTATTCACAAACCTGTGGGATTGGGATTACATGGAAAGGAATGAGATTTTTGGGGAAATCTCAGTAGCTAACATTACTAAACAATGCATACATTAATGTATATACTTGTGCTTGCTTGTATAAGTGTTAACATTGTGTAATGTGCATGCTTCCATATAACATATGAAATACAATTGGCCAAAGTAATCATAGCAACAGAGCTTCATACATAAGCACATATGCAACACAATTTAACAAAGCCATAGCACATTCAAGCATAACATTCAATGCATACAAGTTTAGGATAAGTTTACTACCTCATATACTTGATTTCTTTCACTTTATCTTGCTTCTTTCTTCTAACTTCTTATGGATATGTGGCTGCCTCTTTTGGAGCATATCAATCAATCCCTAACATCACATAACCATTCATCCATCATCATCTAATTTCCTTGAGCATTAAACTCACTTTAACTAACATAACTTCATCTTGAACATTAAGCTCACTTATTTTCCTTAATCTTAACTAACGGACTTGGCCTTTGAATCAATTGATGTCTTGACTTTACCCTATACAATTTCATCTTTTGAATCCATCTATAAGCTTAGAATAATGAAATTTCAGCTTCTTCATGGCCTGCTATACAGAACTGAACATATGCATACAATCCTTTCAAAAATTCTCATTTTGATTGTAATGCTTCCCATACTTGTTTCTCCACTTTACCCCACACAAATTTTCATTTTAAACTGATTTGAAGCATCAAAATCATGAACAGTGCAGACTGAATAGGTTCAACCATGACAAAGTCAAGAATATCAACTTGATTCAACAACTAATCACTTAACTAGCTTGTTTAAGCTTCAATCACATGTCTCTAACTTTAATTTCTTCTTTTCCCTTTCATCTAAGGTTTTTGGATAGCACAACACCTTATAGAAAACTAAACTTTTCTCCCATGAAAACCCTAAGTTCAAGCTCCCAAATCAATGGAAAATAAGCTAGGATAGATTGCTTACCTTTAATCTCTAGCTTGCTTGAACTTTGGTACCTTGAATCTTCTTTATCTTGTCTTGAGTTTCCATTTTGCAAGAGTTTCCCTAAGGTTCATGAGGCTACAGTTTTGAACCAGATTTTAGGGGTTATTTATAGAAAATTTCATGGAAAATCAATGGCTAATATTACTTTGTGCACTCTTTGATCTAAAGGCTCACATTTAATCTTGGATTTAACTTTTTCAAAAAGGAATAATTATGATGTAACATACTTACTTTCATACATCCTAGAGACCATTCAGTAGCATTTAGAACCACTTGTAAGACCTTGGAAGTCCATTAGCCAAATCTAAAATTTTACTCTTTCTCGGGGTACTGTTCATATGGTATTCAAGATTACGCAACGAACTTCAAAAAATCATAACTAATTCTAGAAAACTAAAAATGAAGTGGTTCAAAAAGCTACTTGAATATAACATCTTAAAATTTAATGGAAAAATAATTTCCAGACCAAATGATTAGCCAATTGATACAATTTATTCGTTGAAATTTACTGTTCATTTGGTCAAAAACTCTGGAAACAGATTCTGGTCCCTTAGTTTGGAAATTCATTTCTCTTCATATACACATCCAAATGAAATTTTCTACCTATGAACATAAATATCTAGATGTGTACTACATGCTCATAAAATTTCGTGAAATAATTCCTTCATTTACTAGGTCAAACTGAAGCCACAACAAAACTGCTTTAGGACCTAGGTTTTTACTATTTCAGTTTCCTTTCTTTTACTTTCAATAATTGTTCTAGCATACATGAATCATCTCTTTTTCCTTGTATGAATTCATATACTTCATGGGGTTATACAATAATTGTTTTATACAATCTTATCACATAAATAGATGCTTTACATGGGTTTGACATACATGGAAAGTGCATAGCATATGCTAACATCTTAAATACTTCACTTTTCTTCTTCCATGCTTTAGCTCTTCTCCATGCATACATTATCCATCATGCTTGACCTAAATTGGTTGGTTATGGGAGACTGAGATTCTAGGGAATCTCAGTAGCAAACATTACCAATTAACTATAAGGAATTGGAAGACACACAGCGGAAATTAACTTAAAAATTTTTCCATTCCTTGCCAGGATCTACCATATGTGTTTAAGTCAAGTGGGAAGAAGCATTACCCTTAGTGTTTCTCATCGACTTCCACAGCTTCTCTCCGCAGCTGGTGATCTCTTTCAGATCGCAAGAAGACGTCTACAACTTCTCTCCGCGGCTTGGGCTCTCTTTCTGACCACAAGAAGTCGACGCCTCAGGTCGACTTCCTCTACTGGTATCCACACGAACAGCATTCCAACCACGAACGACGTGCTAGCGTCTTCTGTCCCTCTAAGGCTTTCTCAAGAATTCGTCCTCTCTGTCTCTACTTCAGCAGTTCCTTATATGCAAATCTTTTGCAGATTCTGTTTGACCTTTTTGTGTTATGTGTTGTTCTAAAAAATGTAGCTCCTAAAATCAGATATATAGGATGTTCTGTGTTTTCCTCAACCGAATTGGATTTTGGAATTAATCTATATTAATTCTGAAATTAACACAATATCATATATTGTATAATTTCATAAGAAACTAATTAAATAAATAATGTTTATATTAAATCCGTCCCACAGATTTAATTCACCTATTTATTTAATTTAAAACAAAGATAAGACTGGACTATATTTGATTTATTTTCATAAATCAAATTTGAGATATCATATCAATTTGAATTTCAAATTCAAACATGATAGAGATTTAATTTATCCTTATAAATTAAATCTTGTAAATATCTCTTATATGAGATATCCTATCAATTTGAATTTCAAATTCAAATGTGATAGAGATTTAATTTGTCCTTATAAATTATATCTTGTAAATATCTCTTATATGAGATATCCTATCAATTTGAATTTCAAATTCAAACGTGATAGATATTTAATTTATCCTTATAAATTAAATCCTATATATCCCTTATATATAATGTATATATACAAATTTATATATATATACGAATATAAATATAAATAAATATATACATCAACCATGGATCATTCATTGAATCTGGACACGTCTTAGATTCAATGAATCTAGACATCATAGCTCGTGTTGGGCTATTTTGTGTGCGACCCTGTAGGCCCATATGAAGTTGGCAGTGGGACATTTGCTATATTGGCCCACAAGTCGCAAGCGGTCTCTAGCAAGACATAACAACTACCCAAATCATATGAGGATAGATAAACGATGTAACCTTTTATACAACCATATCATGTCCCTTCTGTCACGCGATATTTTGGTCATGGATGAGGCATGGATAATATCATCCTCCTCTTCCTGACCGTTACTTTCTTGATCCCTGAGTAGTCTGACTATAGAAATGGAACTACCTTTCCATTACAGTATGGCCATACAATTCTCAGACTCACTCATCGAGGGGCCTAGTAATATCTCTCTACGAATGTGAGGGACAAATTCCATCTTTTCCATTCACATTCCTCCGCATGAAAAACCACTAAGCCTGAACATAGTCTTTATGATCACTCGATCAAAAGTGACTTTTGACTAGGTCAAAGCTGAGCGTTTGTCATGTAGGAATCCATGATGATCTCAGGTCAAAGGGCATAGTGACATGGTTTGTATATGAGAGAAGCTTATGACGTAACCCATGCAACTCTCTCATAGCGGGTCGGTCCAATACCTTATACTCTTACATGTGCCTATGACTTTGATTTATATCTCTATACATCTTCAAAGTCATACTAGTCTTATTTCATCTCTGCTCCCGCACAGATGACCGACCAGGGACATTTAGGATAAGATCATGAATTATCCAAGGATGGTCATCACAGTAAACATACAAATAATATGATAACACAATTAATAAATTCATAAATCAATAATGTTCATAAGACAATGATTGGCCCCTAGGGCACATTTTTCAACATTAACCATGCAAGATGGAAGCCAATGCATGATATGTAATTTCATTAAACTTTCTTTGATTAGTGGCATGCCATCATGCTATATACTTTCACATAAAGTGCATGGCCATGGAAAACATGTTATTCACAATACATTCAACATCATTTATCATGTCACAACATCATTCAAATATCATATACATGTCAACATATAAGCATACCACATCAAACACATAAAGAGGTAAGTTCACTACCTTATGGACTTGACTTTCTTTCACTTTATCTTGCTTCTTTCTTCTCACTTCTCTTGGACATGTGGCTTCCTTTTTTGGAGCATACCAACTAATCCCTAACATCACTTAACCATTAATCCATTACCATCTAATTTCCTTGAGCATTAAACTTACTTTAACTAACATAACTCCCTCTTGAATATTAAGCTCATTTGCTTTCCTTAATCTTAACTAATGGACTTGGTCTTTGAATCAATTGATGTCTCGACTTTAACCTATACAATTTCATATTTTGAATTCATTTATGAGCTTAGAATCATGAAATTCTAGCTCCTTCATGGCCTGCTATACAGAACTGAACATAGGCATGCAATTCTTTCAAAAATTCTCATTTTGATTCTAATGCTTCTCATACTTGTTTCTCCACTTTACCCCACACAACTTTTCATTTTAAATCCATTGGAACCATCAAAATTATAAAATTCCAATAACTGTTCATGTGTGTGAACAGTAATAGAGAAGGGTTTCAAAAACTACAATCTTGGAATTTCAATGCTTTCAAGGTTCAAAACCTTTCCAATCCTACACAAAACCATCATCTAAATTCAATCGAAGCATTAAATCATTGAAATTCAATTTCCTTCCCTCATGAATAGAGCAGACCGACTAGGGCACATCATGGCAAAGTCAAGAATATCAACTTGATTCAACAACCAATCTCTTAACTAGCTTGTTTAAGCTTCAATCATATATTTCTAACTTTAATTTCTTCTTTCCCCATTCATCTAAGGTCTTTGGGAAGCACCTCTCCTTAGAGAAAACTCAACTTTTCTCCCATGAAAACCCTAAGTTCAAGCTCCCAAATCAAAGGAAAATAAGCTAGGAGAGATTGCTTACCTTTAATCTCTAGCTTGCTTGAACTTTGATACCTTGAATCTTCTGTCTTGGCTTGAGTTTTCATTTTTCAAGAGTTTCCCCAAGGGTCCATGAAGCCACGGTTTTGATGCAGAATGAGGGGGTATTTATAACCAAAATCCATGAAAAATGAATGGCCAAGATTGATTTAGTTACTATTTGATCTAAAGGCTTATATTGAATCTTGGATTTAACTTTTTCTAAAAAGAATAATTATGACATCATGTCGGACAGCTCAAGGGACACCTCATCAGGGTATGTGGCGTGCTTACCATGCCAAGAAGCTTCTGAAAAAATTCCAATCCAATCTGGTACCGATCAGAGCAGTTTCACAGCAACCAGCTTTTTTTCTGTTCCTAATTTTTTTATAATATACCAAGATATGTATTTTGTCCTAGAAATCAATGTCTAGGCTTACCATATCATTAAACTTGATATACTTAATATTTTTCTGCCATCCATCCTTTAGAAAATGACCAAAATACCCTTGGTGTCCTTTCTTGAGCTGTACTAACCCTAAGGGTATAATTATCATTTCACTCCTCTTTACACTATCTCAGGGCATATATTTGCTCTAAATATTCATATTTATACTATGTCCCACATTTTTGGACTATACAGAATGACCAAAATGACCTCCATCTAACACTGGTACAGTATGGGCATCTAGGGGCATTTTCATAATTTCACACTTTCCCTAGACTGCTCTGGACTCTGGACCACATAATTATTTCACTACTTTATTGGGCTCATTATGGTGCCATTTGGTCCTTGGTATGAGCTCATTGGCCTCACTACCTTTATGGCACAATCCTTTCCAAACCTCTTTCCACTATCAGTACTATATGGATAGAGAAAAATTAAGATATGACATATGACATCATTATGGATAGCTCAAGGGACACCTCATAGGGGTATGTGGCAAAATTCTCATGTAAGGAAGCTTCTGGAAAAATTTAAGTCCAATCTGGTACCGATCGGAGCAGTTTCACAACAACCGGATTGTTTTCTGTTCCTAATTTTTTTATAATACACCACAATATATACTCTATCCTAGAAATCAATGTCTAGACTTCTCATACCATTGCTATTGTTATACTGAATATTTATCTACCATCCATCCCTTAGAAAATGACCAAAATACCCTTGGTGTCCTTTCTTGCACTATATTGACCCTAAGGGTAAAATTGTCTTTTCACCCTTCTTTGTATTGCCTCAGGGCCTGCACTGGCTCTAAATAATCATACTCATGCTATATCCCACGTTTTTAGCCTATCCCAGATTATCAAAATGCCCTCCATCCATCTCTGGTACAATCTGGGATCTAGGGGTATTTTCGTAATTTTGCACTTTTTCTAGACACTGGCCCCTTCTACTGATAAACTGGTACCCTGGGTTTTGGGCCCTCCTTGGCATCATCATGGGCCTATATATAAGGTCATCTGATCTCATTCTATAGGGCACACTTTCCTATATTTCCCCCACTTATATCTAAAGTCCATGAAATCTGATAAAATTTTAGATAACTTTCAGACTGTCAGATAAATATCTGCTGTCTAGATCACTAATAAAATTTTTGTATCATGCTAGATTGACCAGCATATCTTCCTCTATTTACTGATAGAATATGGACTGAAATACTTCCGGGCAGTTCTAACCCTTTTCGAGCTTACCTTTCCATAATTACAATTTTGCCCTTGAACTTTTTACTTAATTACATTTAAGTCCCTTAACTTTTGGAAATTACCACTTTTGGCGCAACTTTTGTTTCTACTTTAACTTTTGGCCTTTAAACTTTTCCAATTTTGGTTTAGGTCCCTTTCTTCCTTCGAGACTCATTTAACCTCTATTATTTCTTCTGATCATCGTCATAATCCTTTCCAAACCTCTTTCCTCTATCAGTATTATACAGATAGGGAAAAATTAGGACATGACATTTCTACCCCCTTAAAATATATTTTGTCCTCGAAATTTACTCAACACCTCAATCAAGGATTGGGGTATCTTCTCTTATCTTTTATCTTGACATCTTAGCGAAGTACTTTTCGTATTCGCAATTCTTCATATCTTTCCTACTATCATTGTTCTATTCTGAATCAACTCAATCAGAGTTGAACTTCAGTTCATTATATTATTTACTTTCTTGCTATGGATCTATCTACATATAGACTTCTCACCATACTAAACTTGTGAGTAGTGTCCATTTCTTTTTTCATATCATACTTCCTCATATACTACTATATTCTTAAGCTTCTATTAATGATTCACATACTTCTTATAGCAATTACTTATTGCTCATCTGGGTATCTAGCAGAATTCTCTGAAAATCCGTAAAACTTTATCTCTCATTCTCGTACCATCGTACTTCTTTTCTTCTTATCATCTTTAATAACTCATCATAATACAGAGATGGCTTATGTTGTCATATCCTAATTTTTGTCTTATCCATATAGTACTGATAGTGAAAAGAGGTTTGGAAAGGATTATGACGAAGATCAAATGAAAAGATAAAGGTTAGATGAGTCTTGAAGAAAGAGAAGGACTAAAATGAAAATTAGAAGAGGTTAAAGGCCAAAAGTTAAAGTAGAAACAAGATTTGGGCCAAAAGTGGTCATTTCCAAAAGTTAAGGGACTTAAATGTAATTAAGTAAAAAGTTCAAGGGCAAAATTATAATTATAGAAAGATCAGCTCATAAAGGGTTAGAACTGCCCAGAAGTATTTTAGTCCCATATTCCACCAGTAGATAGAGGAAGATATGCTGGTTAATCTGATATGATACACAAATTTTATTAGGGCTCCAGACAGCACATTTTATCTGATAGTCTAAAAGTTATCTGAAATTTTATCAGATTTTATGGACTTCAGATATAAGTGGGAAAATTATAGGAACGTGTGCCCTACAGTGTCAGATGTCCTGGATCTGATAGAACTCCAGAAGAAGCTTTGTGTAAAAAGTTTTTCACATATTAGTGAATTTTGACGGAGTTTGTTAACACCCGTGATCGGATAATAAAATTTATCATTATGTAAGCCTGGATAGAATGAGATCAGATGACCTTATATATAGGCCCATAATGATGCCAAGGAAGGCCCAAAACCCAGGGCACCAGTCCATCAGTAGAAAGGGCCAGTGTCCAGAAAAAGCATAAAATTACGAAAATGCCCCTGGATGCCCAGATTGTACCAAAGATGGATGAAGGGTATTTTGGTCATTTGGGATAGGCTAAAAATGTGGTACATGGTATAAATATGATTATTTGAGCCAGTATATGCCCTAAGGTAGTACAAAGAGGGGTGAAATGATAATTATACCCTTAGGGTCAATACAGAGCAAAAAATGACACTAAGGGTATTTTAGTCATTTTCCAAGGGATCTGTAATTAAGTTATGGTTTAGTACAAGTATTTCAATGGTGTGAGAAGCCTAGACATTGATTTCTAGGAAAGAATACATATCTTGGTATATTATAAAAAGTTAGGAACAGAAAATAATCTGGTTGCTGTGAAACTGTTCCGATCGGTGCCGGATTAGACTAAAATTTTTCTGGAAGCTTCCTACCATGATAATTTTACCACATAAGCCCATAAAGTGTCCCTTGAGGTGTCCCTTGTGATGTCATGATGATGTCACAATTTGCTTTATGAAAAAAGTAAAATCCAAAATTAAATGTGAGCCCTTTGATCAAATAGTAACCAGATCAATCTTGGCCATTGATTTCCACCAAGATTGTTCTATAAATACCCCTTCATTTCTGCATCAAACCGTAAGTTCATGGACCCTTGGGGAAACTCTTGCAAAATGAAAACTCAAGCTAAGACAAAGAAGATTCAAGGTACCAAAGTTCAAGCAAGCTAGAGATTAAAGGTAAGCAATCTCTTCTAGCTTATTCTCCTTTGATTTGGGAGCTTGAACTTACAGTTTTCATGGGGAAAAGTTGAGTTTTCTCTAAGGGGAGGTGCTGCCCAAAAACCATAGATGAAAGGGGAAAGAAGAAATTAAAGTTAGAAACTTATTATTGATGCTTAAACAAGCTAGTTAAGAGATTGGTGGTTGAATCAAATTGATATTCTTGACTTTGCCATGGTGTGCCCTGTTCGGTCTGCACTGTTCATGAGTGAAAGAAATGGAATTTCAATGATTTAATGCTTCCATTGAGTTTATATGATGATTTTGTGTATGATTGGAAAGGTTTTGAACCTTGGAAATATTAAAATCTCAAGGTTGTAGTCTTTGAGATTCCTTATAGCACTGTTCACTCCATGAATAGTGATTAAAATTTCATGATTTTGATGGTTCCAATGGTTTTAAAATGAAAATTTGTGTGGGGTAAAGTGGAGAAACAAGTATGGGAAGCATTAGAATCAAAATGAGACTTTTTGAAAGAATTGTATGCTTATGTTCAGTTCTGTACAGCAGGACATGAAGGAGCTGGAATTTCATGATTCTAAGCTCATAAATGGATTCAAAAGATGAAATTGTGTAGGGTAAAGTCAAGAAATCAATTGTTTTAAGAGCCAAGTGGATTAGTGAAGATTAGAGAAAGTTATGACAATAAAGAGTGTAACAAAGTTAGTCTTGAACATTGTTTGAGTTCATGAGTCCGAATGAGTTATGTGATGAATATGAATGTTTTTAGGACATTGAAACATCCAAGAACATGTTGAGAAGTGATTGACATAAAGGCTTCATTGTTGGAAAGCTAGGGAGCAAATGCTAAAGATCAAGAGGAAAGCTTAAGTGCAAGGTAGTGAACTTAGCTCTTTATGTGCATGATGTGGTATGCTTATGTGTTGACATGTATATGATTTTTGAATAATGTTTTGGCATGATAAATGATGTTAAATATGTTGTGAATAACATGTTTCCATATCCATGCACTTTATGTACAAGTATATAGCATGATGGCATGTCACTAATCAAAGAATGTTTAATGAACTTACATATCATGCATTAGCATCCATCTTGCATATGCAAGTGGTAATATTTGCTACTAAGATTCCCTAGAATCTCACTCTCCCATAACCAACCAATTTAGGTTAAGCATGAAGGAAAATGTATACATGGAGAAGAGCTAAAGCATGGAAGAAGGAAAGTGAAGTATTTAAGATTCTAGCATAGGCTATGAATTATCCATGTATGTAAATGCCATGTAAGGTATGTATTTATGTGATGAAGCTATTTGAAATAATTATGGCATATGTACATGATGTATATGCATACTGAGAAGCTTATTTGATGGCTTGTGCATGCTGAAACAATTATTGGAAATGAAAGGAATGAAAATGAAATGGTAAAAACGTAGGTCCTAAAGCAGTTTTGTTGTGGCTTCAGTTTGACCTAGCAAATGAAGGAGTTATTTCACAAACTTTTATGAACATGTAACACACATCCAGATATTTAAGTTCATAGGTAGAAAGTTTCATTTGGATGTGTATATTAAGAGAAATGAATTTTCAAAGGAAGGGACCAGAATCTGTTTTTAGACTTTTGACCAAATAAACAGTAAAATTTAACGAATAAACTGTACTAGTTGGCTAATCATTTGGTCTGGAAATTATTTTTCCCTTTAATTTCAAGATGTTAGCTTCATGTAGATTTTTGAAACACTTCATTTTGAGTTTTCTAGAATTAATTATAATTTTTTGAAGTTCATTGCATAATCTGGAATACCAAGTGAACAGTAACCCGAGAAAGAGTAAAATTCCAAATCTGCAGTAATAGACTTCCAATGTCTTGTAAGTGGTTCCAAATGCTACTGAATGGTCTCTAAGACATATAAAAGTAAGGATATTACATATGTTAGATCTAACATGCATATAGGAGCATATAGGAGCACATAGGACTTGTGTTAGAGAGAGGACTCATTTTTGTTTCTTCACTACTAAATAGGAGCACATAGGAGCATATAGGAGTACATACTCTAACATGCATAATGCCTGGACAACATATTGCAGGACTACATTCCTGCCCATGAATGCAAATCTCTAACATTGGAGCTCAAGCATTTCTTCTCTTAATATGCATAGCTCTAACACTCGGAGCTTGCACAACTCTAACACTCAGAGCTTGCACAACTCTAACACTCAGAGCTTGAACTGCTCTAACATTCAGAGCTCTAGCGTATTCTATAAACATAACATAATGCCTGGCATTTCATGCAAGGAGTGAAAGCTCTCACTTGCTCCTTAATCTACAACTTATCATTTAAACATCTTATCCCTTTCAAAAATAGAGCCTCTCAATCTGTTTATAAGGCTAGCTATAGAGCCACTTCATATCGTACTTCTCAATACATATTTCTCATAATATATCACATTACGTACTTTTCGTAGCATTTCTCATTTCGTATCTTTCATGCCATAACATGGCATATCTGGCCAAATCTGGCTATATCATAGTCTATCTTTCAAATTCATTTCATTTGGACTTAACATAAGGGTTTTATTCTCTTACTGTTCATAACCATTTCTAGCTTTTCATAGCTTTTTCTATCATTTTACATAGCTTTGTGCATATATACCAATTTCTATGGCATTTCTACCTTTTTATATCACTTCCCAAGGCGTCACCCATTATTAGGCTACGCTTGCCTTAACACTCTTAACTAAAAAGTACAGATATAAATCTGAAGCACTGGTGCTAACAGGCTCTAACCCTGGTACTTTACCATCTTAGATCCATCTTATACTATCTCTCTTGGGTCTATCTGGCCTTCTAATCTCTTTATCCTCATCTGGAAGATCTATTTACCTTTCATTCTTATTCTTTGTAATCTTATCGTAAGAATCTCTTTATTCTCATTTAACCCTTTCTCATATCTTATGAAATATTCTTATAAATCCTTGGGACTTAGGATTAACAACTTTAATTCTGATTACTGAGTTCCTGCTACGTGTAAGGAGATTCTGAGTTTATTCCTTGATAGTAATAAGGCTATCTGAAACTAGCATCATGGGTACTCTCTCTGCTATGAGTTAACCAACTTGTGAAGCTTCTATACCTTAACTTTTCTTTGGTATTCATCCTTCCACAGACATATTGTACTTAAGCATGTTTAGGATCTAACTATGACCCTGGAATTTTGTTCTCTAGGAGCCATACTAGGATCTAACTGCAATCCTCTGGAATCTTCTGCGATTCTATTGTACTGTATTCTAATCTTTGGAAGATCTAAACAAACGGACAAAGTTATAAGGTTAGTCACTTCCACATAGTTGTTAACCCAACAGATAATTCCCTAAAAATAATCATAGAAGCCAATATTATCTATTATGACTTTACTTATTTCCTCTATCACTCAGGAATTCCTCATATCATTCTCATTTTTTATAACTTTACTATATCCATGACTACAGAGAGCTACACAGGCTCTACTATGCATATATCTATCATCATCTATTCATCTCATTAGAGGGACCTTACTCTATCTGAGTTATACTGTCCCATCTCTTGGTTTCATTTTAAAAGCAATCTTACTCTATCGCAAGAACAATCTAGCTCTATTGCAAAAACATTAACTCATATTATTTAAAAATTGCTCTTTCTTAGAGCCGCATCATCTTTCATAACTGCATATCATTTCCTTTCATATTCATATCATATCATCATATATCTTATCCCTACTGAAGAGATATGTCCTTAGTACTGTAATCATTTATCTATAAATTCACTATTAATCTTTCATCTTTAATCTCATTCTGTATCCCATTGATTATCATTGTCTGATCATAAATTCTCATTCCATTCTTTGGGAATTAACTGGCGAACTATTTTGGACATCACTTTTCTATTGCTCTATCATCATCAGGTTAAATTATTTAATTGCATGTCGTAGGATATGGGAGTAATAAATTTTTCAAAACTTTCTCATCATATCTACTTTACCCTGCATGTAATGTAAAGGGGAGTATTCATTCATCATAGCATACTCAACATGCATAATATGCAAGGAGATACAATCATTTAAGCATTCTCTAACATGCGTGTCATCATATGACAACTGTAAAGAGATGCAACTTCTCATTATAACTTATGGCAACACAAGCCATATCACTATTACATAGTTTGATCAACCATCCCTTATACTCACATTGCCATTAAACAATTAGCTAAGTAGACTTTCAAGTATTCTATCCCTTAATCACCTTAATCACTAGGTCCTGATCATTTATTCAGGCACCTGAGTCATTCACTTGTTTTACTTAGGCTACCACATCACCCTCTTATTAGGGTATAGACTCAACCCTTCTTTACTCTTTCCTATATAAGGAATAGGGGTCACTTTATCTTTGAATCTGTGGCTACCTTACTTGGCCATATTCATTCTTATCATAAATTTCACATCGCTTGTAAGACTTCTATGTCTCTAACCTGAAGGACTTCTGTGTCCTTAGCCTCACCATAATCTAGCGGTAATCCATAACTGAGTTAGCTATTTCCTTTCAGCTAACTGAGGAAGGGCTTGTTCTTTATGCCATTTATACTTTTAAGTTTTCCCTTATTCTCCTGGATTACTAACAGGCGAGAGAATATCTCCTATGATGCCTCAACGTTCATATGGATGAACTTAGCTAAGTATTCATCAAAGGGTTTCTCTTTCCTTTGCTCTAACCCTTAGCCTTACACTCACCTCTATCTAATTAAGAGGAATGCTTCTTAAAAACTTATTTGAGAAAAACTTCTCAAGTGAGCGAATCACTCTCCATCTTGTATGGAGTAACTTCTATATCTCTCTACTTCTTTTAACTCTTTTTGTCTGTCTGTCTCAGTCTGGTCTTGACTGGACTGTGCTTCCTCCTGGTCTGTCTTTAGATCCTGACTAATTTAAGTCACTTGGATCTCATTCATCACTAGCATTACTATTTATATTCTCTAGGGTAGAGAATTAGGTTACTATTTCTTCATGATGGAATCACTTTGCTTTAGGAACATTAACCTTCTATCTATTAGCCATCACATCTTTATCTTTAAACCATGTATTAGATCATTCGTAGGCAAGTCTCATTCTAACTTCTTATTATTCTTTTCTGTAAAGACTAGTTGCACAAAGTCTTTCATACTGTAGATCAACTCCTGATGATCATATGGAGGATCTACTTCTAAACCTCTTCTGAAACTAATCTTCTATATCTTAGTGCTTTATACTGTTTAACTTGCCTGCACTCTATGCTAAACCTCTAACTGATAACCTTCAGTGAGGTCAGCATCTTCAGAGTCAATTAAGACTCGTTCATGTCTATACATCATAATTACATTAAAAAGGGAACATATTCACATACATGTTCAACCAACAATCATTTCATTATATCACACAAAACTTCATATTTCATGTCACCATAACATTTGTACATATATTACATTTATGTCAATTACATATTCGGGGTACATTATAACTACTATACATCTAAGTCATTACTTTACTTTACACTTTACATATTTACATTACCCCTCATCTCCTTCTACATTATTTTCTAGGAAATCATAGACTACACATACTTTTGCACACAGAAGTACCTCCCCTGTATATCAGCTGGCATATTCTTTGTCAAAAACTCACTTAGCTCTATGTGCTATGTAGGGCATATGGTAGTGTATAACTTACTACCATCTCATGTCAGTCTACTAGAGCATAAACTAGATTTAGGTCAATGCCCTCTATTGTATATCTGCTTATCATACCTACTACGGCATTGAAGAACTGCATATAAACTGCCTATTCTTGATCTTTACTTATGTCCATCCCTTATCCTAGACTGGGTAAATCACTCTCCACAGCTTCCTTGAGATTGTTATGGTCAACATTATCCATTTTTAATAAAGAAGGCTAGGGTTGACTAGGACCAGGAATATCACGCTGATCTTTCTTTATAAAGTCACATATTCCTGGACTTTGGGAATGGACATGAACTGTCATAAACTCTGACTGGATGTCTGAATTAGGGAACTGTGATCTATGACTCATAACAACTCTGTCCTCAAACTTTGGTGGAGGAGAAATAATATATGGTCTACCCATAACTAGTACCAATACTCAGCTTCCTCAGCCATAATCTGTCCTCTCATCAGAGGAATAGAGCTTATATCAGGGTTAAAGGGAACTCCAACAAACTCATACTATGTACAGTCACTAGACTCAATATCATCTGGTGCATACACGACTTTAGGCTGAATCTCTACATGACCTCCAGACTGTAGGTTTGAATTTACAGCAACATCTATGGGACATTCTACTATAGACTTTCCTGACCGATCCCCTATACTCTCAATTGAACTCTCTTTATTATCTGATGGATGATCAAAGTTTGGATATACATTATCCTCGCATATCACTACTGGCCAGGGGTCTCCCTTATTAACTAAAGCCTCTGACTTAACCTTATAAAATCCCATATCTACTCCTGCAATATTTACTTAATTAAGCATTGCTAACTATCTCAATAAATACCCTAACTTAACAAAGTACTTACTATTTAGGGTTAGGGTCCGAGAACTATCTTATATCATGCCAGAAACTTATTCTCTGATACCAAAATATAGCATCCTTACTTTTATACGTCTTAGGGACCATTCAGTAGTATTTGGAACCACTTATAATATCATATCCTGATTTTTCCCTATATGTATAATACTGATAGTAGAAACATGTTTGGAAAGGATTATGAAGATAACCAGAAGAGATAATAAAGGTTAAATGGGTCTTAGAGAAAGAAAGGGACCTAAACAAAAATTAGAAAAGTTTTAAGGCCAAAAGTTAAAGTAGAAACAAAAGTTGGGCCAAAAGTGGTAATTTTTAAAAGTTTAGGGACCTAAATGTAAATATACAAAAAGTTAGGGACATAAATGTAATTAAGAGAAAAGTTCAAGGGCAACATTGTAATTATAGAAAGATCAGCCCGAAAAGGGTTAGAACTGCCCAGAAGTATTTCAGTCCTATATTCCATCAGTAAATAGAGGAAAGTATGCTGGATAATCTAACATGTATAAAAATTTTATTAGGGCTCCAGACAGCAGATATTTATCTGATAGTCTAAAAGTTATCTGAAATTTTATCAGATTTCATGGACTTTAGATATAAGTGGGGAAATTACAGGAAAGTATGCCCTATAGTCTTAGATATCCTAGATCTGACAGAACTCTATAAGAAGTTTTGTATAAAAAGTTCTTTACACATTAGTGAATTTTGACGGGAGTTTGATAACAACCATGATCCGATAATATGGCTTATCAGCATGTAAGCCTGGATAGAATAAAATCAGATGACCTCATATATAGGCCCATGATGACGCCAAGAAGGGCCCAAAACCCATAGTACCAGTCCATCAGTAGAAGGGGCCAGTGTCCAGAAAAAGTGTAAAATTATGAAAATACCCCTGGATGCCCAGATTGTACCAAAAAAAAGTGCATTTTGGTAAAAAGTTAGTCCTGAAGCAGTTTTATTGTAGCTTCAGTTTGACCTAGCAAATGAAGGAATTAGTTCACAAAATTTTATGAGTATGTAGCACACATCCAGAGATTTAAATGAATAGGTGCAACGTGTCATTTAGATCTGTATAACAAGAGAAATGAATTTCCAAAGTAAGGGACCAGAATCTATTTCTAGAGTTTTTGACTTAATGAACAGTAAACTTTAACGAATAAACTGTATTAATTGGCTAGTCATTTGGTCTGGAAATTATTTTTCCCTTAAATTTTAAGATGTTATCTTCATGTAACTTTTTGAACCACTTCATTTTGAGTTTTCTGGAATTAATTATAATTTTTCAAATTTGTTGCGTAATCTGGAATACCATATGAACAGTAACCCGAGAAAGAGTAAAATTCCAGATTTGTCTAATGGACTTCCAAGGTCTTGTAAGTGGTTCCAAATTCTACTGAAAGGTTCCTAAGACATATAAAAGTAAGGATGTTACATTTTGTTGGAAATCGTGCCCTAGGGGCCAATCATTGTCTTATGAACATTATTGATTTATGAATTTATTAATTGAGTTATCATATTTTTTGCATGTTTACTATAATGACCATCCTTGGATAATTCATGATATTATCCTAAATGTCCCTGGTCGATCATCTATGCGGGAGCACAGATGAAATAAGACCAGTATGACTTTGAAGATGTATAGAGATATAAATCAAAGTCATAAGCACATGTAAGAGTACAAGGTGCTGGACCGACCCGCTATGAGAGAACTGCATGGGTAACGTCATAAGCTTCTCTCATATACAAACCATGTTAATATGCCCTTTGACCTGAGATCATCATGGATTCCTACATGACCGCTCAGCTTTGACCTAGTCAAAAGTCACTTTTGACCGAGTGATCATAAAGACTATGTTCGGCCTTAGTGGTTTTTCATGCGGAGGAATGTGAATGGTCAAGATGGAATTTGTCCCTCACATTCGTAGAGAGATATTACTGGGCCCCTCGATGAGTGAGTCTGAGAAATGTATGGCCATACTGTAATGGAAAGGTAGTTCCATTTCTATAGTCAGACTACTCAGGGATCGAGAAAGTAACGGTCAGGAATAGAAGGATGACATTATCCATGCCTCATCTATGACCAAAATATCGCGTGACAGAAAGGACATGATATGGTTGTATAAAAGGTTACATCGTTTATCGATCCTCACATGATTTGGGTAGTCGTTATGTCTTGCTAGAGACCGCTTGCGACTTGTGGACTAGTATAGCAAATGGCCCACTGCCAACTTCATATGGGCCTACAGGGTCGTACACAAAATAGCCCAACACGAGCTATGATGTCTAGATTCATTGAATCTAAGACATGTCCAGATTCAATGAATGATCCAGGATAGATGTATATATATTTATTTATATTTATATTCGTGTATATATATATAAATTCGTATATATACATTATATGTATATATGAGATTTAATTTATAAGGATAAATTAAATCTCTATCACGTTTGAAATTTGAAATTCAAATTGATAGGATATCTCATATAAGAGATATTTATAAGATTTAATTTATAAGGATAAATTAAATCTCTATCACGTTTGAAATTCGAAATTCAAATTGATAGGATATCTCAAATAAGAGATATTTATAAGATTTAATTTATAAGGATAAATTAAATCTCTATCACGTTTGAAATTCGAAATTCAAATTGATAGGATATCTCATATAAGAGATATTTATAAGATTTAATTTATAAGGATAAATTAAATCTCTATCACGTTTGAAATTCGAAATTCAAATTGATAGGATATCTCAAATAAGAGATATTTATAAGATTTAATTTATAAGGATAAATTAAATCTCTATCACGTTTGAAATTCGAAATTCAAATTGATAGGATATCTCAAATTTGATTTATGAGAATAAATCAAATATAGTACAGTCTCATCTTTATTTAAAATTAAATAAATGGGTAATTACATCTATGGGACGGATTTGATATTATTTATTTAATTAGTTTCTTATAAAATTATACAATATATGATATTGTATTAATTTTAGAATTAATATAAGATTAACTCCAAAATCCAATTTGATTGACAGAGAAAAACGCATAGCATCCTATATATCTGATTTTAGGAGCTGCGTTTTGCACAGAGAAACATATAGAACATAGAAAGGCCGAAGGGGACTCTGCAAAAGGTTTACAGATAAGAAACTGCGGAAATAGAGACGGAGAGGACGAACTCTTGAGAAAGCCCTGGAGGGACAAGAGACGCTAGCACGTCGTTCGTGGTTGGAACGCTGTTCGTGTGGATACCAGTAGAGGAAGCTGACCTGAGTCGTCGACTTCTTGTGATCAGAAAGGGAGCACGAGCCGCAGAGAGAAGCTGTGAACGTCGTGACCGAAAGCTGTGGAAGTCACTGAGGCACACTAAGGGTAATAATTCTTCCCACTTGACTTAAACACATACGGTAGATCCTGGCAAGGAATGGAAACTTTTTTGAATTAATTTCCGCTGTGTGTCTTCCAATTCCTTACACATTTTGGTATCAGAGCAGAGAATTCTGGCTTAAGAAATGCTCTGAATAGATTATTTATGGACTAATATGAGATTGTTCCCAGACTCTAACCCTAAATAGTACGTATTTTGTTAAGTTAGGGTATGTTATGGGATGGTTAACATTGCTTAGTTAAGCAAATATTGCAGGAATATATATGAGATTCCATATGGTTAAGTCAATGGCTTCAGTTAAAAGGGAGACCCTATGTTAGTAGTGATGTATGGACATGGTGTACATCCAGACTCTGATCATCCCTCAAAAAATGAAGAGAGTTTAGATAAGAGTACGGGGGAATCAGTCAGGAAAGTCTACAGTATATTGTCCCATAGATGTTCTTATAGACTTAAATATGTAGTTTGGAGGTGATATAGAGGTTCATACTGAAGTCGTGTATGCACCAGATAATGTTGAGTCTAGTGACTCTACATAGTATGAGGTTGTCGGAGTGCCCTCTAACCCTGATGTAAGTTTTATTCCTCTGATGAGAAGATTGTTTACGGCTGAGGAAGCTGGGTACTGGTACTGGATTAAGGGTAGACCAGATAACATTCCTCCTCCAACAGAGTTTGAGGACAGAATTATTATGAGTAATAGATCATGGTCCCCTAATTCAGATATCCAGTCAGAGTTTATGATTGTTCTTATCCATTCCCAAAGTCCAGGAATATGTGACTTTATAGAGAATGATTAGTGGGATATTCTTGGTCCTAGTCAACCCCAGCCTTCTTTGTTAAAGATAGTTACTGTTGATTGTAGTGGTCTAAAGAAAGCTGCGGAGAGTGACTTACTCAGTCCAGGTCACGGGATAGACAGAAATAGAGATTAAGAACAGACAGTTTACAGGTAATTCCTTAATGCCGTAGTAGAGATGATAAGCAGATGTATGATAGAGGGCTTTAACCTAAATCAACTTTATACTCTAGCAGAATGACATGGGATGGTAGTAAGTTAGATATTGCCACATACCCATGTATGGTATATAGAGACAAGTGTGTTTTGGCAAATGATTTACCAGCTGATATGCGGGGGTGATACTTCTGTTTGCAGAAGTATGTGCAGTTTATGATTCCTTAAGAAACAATGTAAAAAGAGATAAGGGGTAATGTATGTACAAATGTTATGGTGACATAAAAGGTGATCGCTAGAAGTACTAGACAAGTTAAGTCGCAATGAGTTAAGCCACAGGTCACGACAAATATTTACAGAAGATCAGTTTAAGAAGAGGTTCAGAAGTAGATCCTCCATATGATCATCAGGAGTTGATCTATGTTATGAAAGACTTGCCTAGAAAGGAGCCTAACGCATGGCTTAAGGTTAAAGAAGTGATGGCTAATAGACAGAAAGATAATGTTCCCAAACAGAGGGATTCCACCACAAAGAGATAGTAACTTAATGCTCTGCCCTAGAGAACATAAATAGTAATGCTAGGTGATGAATGAGATCCAAGTGACTTAAATTAGTCAGGATTTAAAGAAGACTGGAAAGGGATCACAATCCAGTCAAGAATAGACTGAGATAGACAGACAAAAAGAGTTAAGAGATACAAAAGTTACTCCATACGAAATGGAGATTGATCCGCTCACCCGTGAAGTTTTTCTTGAAGAGTTTAAAAGAAACATTCCTCTCAATTAGAGAGAGGTGAGCATGAGGCTAAGGGTTAGAGCCAAGGAAAGAGAACTCTTTTGATGGATACTTTACTGAGTTCAACTACATGAACCTTGAAGCTTGATAAGAGATACTTTCTCGCCTGTTAGTAATATAGGAGGATAAGGGAAAACTTAAAAGTACAAATGGCATAAAGATATTAGCCAAACCTTTCCTTAGTTAACTGAAAGAAAATAGCTAACTCAGTTATGTATTATAGAAAGATTACAGTGAGGCTAAGGACACAGAAGTCCTTCAAGTTAGAGACACAGAAATCTTACAAGTGATAAGAGATGATATGATAGAATGAATATAATCTAGTAAGGTAGCCACAGATTCAAAGATAAAGTGATTCCCCTATTCCTTATGTAAGAAAGAGTAAAGAAGGGTTGAGTTTGTACCCTAGTAAGAGGGTAATGTGGTAGCCTAAGTGAAACAAGTAAATGACTCAGGTACCTGAATAAATGATCAGGAACTAGTGATTAAGGTGATAAAGGGACATAATGCTTTAAAATTTACCTAGTTAATTATTTAGTTACAGTGGGCATCTAAGGGATGGTGGAGCAATTTATGTAATAATGGTATGGCTTATTTTGCCATAAGTTATGATGAGAAGTTGCATCTCCTTGCAGTTGTCATATGATGACACACGTGTTAGATAATGCTTAAATGATTGCATCTCCTTGCATATTATGCATGTTGAGTATGCTATGATGAATGAATACTCCCCTTTACATTACCTTCAGGGTAGAGTAGATATGATGAGAAAGTTATGTTGCTCCCATGCCCTATGACATGCAAGTAAATCATTCAACTTGGTAAGAATAAAACAATAGCAAAGGGCTAAACGCGATAGTTAGCAAGTTAAGTCCCAAAGAGTAGAAAGAGAAATTATGATCAAACAGTGATAATCAATGAGATAGAGAATGAGATTGAAGATGTGGATTAATAGTGAATATGCAGATAAATGATTATGATACTCAGGATATATCCCTTCAGTAGGAGTAAGATGTATGAATGATGTGGCCCCAAGAAGGAGTAAATTATAAGTGATATAAGTTAATGTTGTTGCAATAGAGCTAGATTGCTCTTGTGATAGAGTAAGATTACTTTTGAAATGAAATCAAGAGATGGACAGCATAGCTCATGTAGAGTAATATTTTTCAGATGAGATAAATAGATGATGATATACATATGCATGGTAGAGCTTGTGAAGCTCTCTACAGTAATGGATCTAGTAAGTTATAAAGTATGAGAATGATATGAGAAGTTCCTGAGTGATAGAGGAAATGAGTAAAGTCCTAATAGATAATATTGGCTTTGTGATCATTTTTGGGGAATTATTTGTGGAGTTACCAACTATGTGAAAGTGACTAACCTTGTAACTTTGTCCGTTGGTTTAGGTCTTCCAGAGATGAGAATATAGTACAACGGAATCATAATAGATTCTAGAGGATTGCAGTTAAATCCTAGTATGGCTCACAGGGTCAGAGTTAGATCCTGAAGAGGCTTACGGTTGATTGCAGTAGACCAAGCCTAGAGCAAGAAAGTAATGAGCCATAAGTACAATATTTCTTTGGAAGGATGAATACCAAGGAAAAGTTAAGGTATAGAAGCTTCACAAGTTGGTCAACTCATAACAGAGAGAGTACCCATGATGTTAGTTTCAGATAGCCTTATTACTATTAGGGATTGAACTTAGAATCTTCGTACATGCAACAGGAGCTCAGTAATCAAAGTTAAAGTTGTTAATCCTGAATCCCAAGGATTTATAAGAGAATATCTCATAAGATATGAGAAGGGGTCAAATAAGAATAAAGAGATCCCTATGATAAGATGATAGAGAGTAAGAATGAGAAACCAATAAATCCTCAAGGTGAGGATAAAGAGATAAGAAAGCCATATAGACCCAAAAGAGATAGTATAAGATGGGTCTAAAATAATAAAGTACCAGGGTTAAAGCCTATTAGCACTAGTGCTTCAGATTTATATCTACATTCTTCAGTTAAGCGTGCTCAGGTAAGGGTAATTCAATGATGGGTGACCCCCTGGGAAGTGATACAAAAAGGTAGAAATGCCATAGAAATTGGCATATATGCACAGAGCTATGTAAATGATAGAAAGAGCTATGAAAAGCTATAAAGGGTTATAAATAATAAGAGACTAGAACCCTTATGTCAAGTCCAAATGAAATGGATTTGAAAGATAGATGATGATATAGTCATATTTGGCCAGATATTGCATGTTATGGCATGAAAAATATGAAATGAGATATGTTATGAAAAGTATGTAATAAGATACGAAAAAAGAAATATGTAATGAGAAGTACGATATGAAGTGGCTTTATAGCTAGCCCTATAAACGGATCGAGAGGCTCCCTTTTTGAAAGGGATAAGATGTTCAAATGTTATATTACAGATGAAAGAGAAAACAAGAGCTTTTACTCTTTGCATGAAATGTCGAACATCATGTTATGCTACGTTATATTATGTGATGTTTACAGAATATGCTAAAGCTCTGAATGTTTGAGCAGTGCAAGCTCTAAGTGTTAGAGCCGTGCAAGCTCTGAGTGTTAGAGCTGTGCATTTTAAGAGAAGGAATCCTTGAGCTCCGATGTTAGAGCTTTGCACTCATGAGCAGGTATGTAGTCCTACAGCATGCTGGCCAGGCATTATGCATGTTAGAGTATGTGCTCCTATGTGATCTTTTGTGCTCCTATGTGCTCCTGTTTAGAAGTAGAGCAATGAAAGAGATAATAATGATATAAGTCCTCTCTCTGTATTATGATGAGTTATTAAAGATTATAAGAATGTATGATGATATGAGAATGAGAGTTAAAGTGTGCAGATATTTAGAGAATTTCGCTAGATACTCAGATGAGAAAGAAGTAATTGCACTTGATGAGTTGTTGATAGAAACTCCCGAATATAACAGTATTCGAGAGAGTTTAGTATGAAAGAAATGGACACTATCACAAGTTTAGTATGGTGAGAAGTCCATATGTAGATAGATGTATAGCAAGAAGTAAGTAATAGAATGAACTGGAGTTCAACTCTAATTGAGTTGATTCATAACAGAAGAATGATCATAGTAAATATATGAAGAATTGCGGATATGAAAGGTATTCCGATAATATGTCAAGATAAAAGATAAAAGATAGATACCCCGATCCTTGATTAAGTGTTGAGTAAATTTTGAGGATGAACTTTATTTTAAGGGGGTATAAATGTCATATTCTAATTTTTCCCTATCTGTATAATACTGATAGTGGAAAGAGGTTTGGAAATGATTATGATGATAATCAGAAGAGATAATAAAGGTTAAATGGGTCTTGAAGAAAGAAAGGGACCTAAACGAAAATTAGAAAATTTTAAAGGTCAAAAGTTAAAGTAGAAACAAAAGTTGGGCCAAAAGTGGTAGTTTCTAAAAGTTTAGGGACCTAAATATAAATATACAAAAAGTTAGGGACATAAATGTAATTAAGAGAAAAGTTCAAGGGCAAAATTGTAATTATAGAAAGATCAGCCCAAAAAGGGTTAGAACTGCCCAGAAGTATTTCAGTCCCATATTCCATCAGTAAATAGAGAAAGGTATGCTAGATAATCTAACATAATACAGAAATTTTATTAGGGCTCTAGACAGTAGATATTTATCTGATAGTCTAAAAGTTAACTGAAATTTTATCAGATTTCATGGACTTTAGATATAAGTAGGCAAATTACAGGAAAGTGTGCCCTAAAGTGTCAGATGTACTAGATCTGACAGAACTCAGGAAGAAGTTCTGTATACAAAGTTATTCACATATCAGTGAATTTTGACAGGAGTTTGATAACACCCATGATCCGATAATAGAATTTATCGGTATGCAAGCCTGGATAGAATGAGATCAGATGACCTCATATATAGGACCATGATGATGCCAAGAAGGGCCCAAAACCCAGGGTACCAGTCCATCAGTAGAAGGGGCCAGTGTCCAGAAAAAGTGCAAAATTACAAAAATGCCCCTGGATGCCCAGATTGTACCAGAGATGGATGAAGGGCATTTTGGTCATCTGTGACAGGCTAAAAACGTGGCACATGGTATAAATATGATTAGTTGAGCTAGTATATGCCCTGAGGTAGTGTAAAGAGGGGTGAAATGACAACTATGCCCTTAGGGTCAATATAGTGCAAGAAAGGACACTAAGGGTATTTTGGTCATTTTCCAAGGGATATGTAATTAAGTTGTGGCCCAGTACAAGTATGTCAATGGTGTGAGAAGCCTAGACATTGATTTCCAGGACAGAATACATATCCTGGGATATTATAAAAAAATTAGGAACAGAACACAGTCCGGTTGCTGTGAAACTGCTCCGATCGGTACCGGATTGGACTGAAATTTTTCCATAAGCTTCCTACCATGATAATTTTGACACATAAGCCCATGAAGTGTCCCTTGAGGTGTTCCTTATGATGTCATGATGATGTCATAATTACCTTTTTGGAAAAAGTTAAATCCAAGGTTAAATGTGGGCCTTTAGATCAAATAGTAACCAAATCAATCTTGACCATTGATTTTCCATGAAATTTTCTATAAATACCACCTCAATTCTGGTTCAAAACTGTAAGCTCATGGATACCTTGGGGAAACTCTTGCAAAATGAAAACTCAAGCCAAGACCAAGAAGATTCAAGGTTTCAAAGTTCAAGCAAGCTAGAGGTTAAAGGTAAGCAATCTCTCCTAGCTTATTTTGCTTTGATTTGGGAGCTTGAACTTAGGGTTTTCATGGGGGAAAAGCTGAGTTTTCTCTAAGGGGAGGTGCTGCCCAAAACCCATAGATGAAAGGGAAAGAAGAAATTAAAGTTAGAAACTTATGATTGAAGCTTAAACAAGCTAGTTAAGTGATTGGTTGTTGAATCAAGTTGATATTCTTGACTTTGCCATGGTGTGCCCTATTTGGTATGCACTATTCATGAGGGAAGGAAATGAAATTTTAATGATTTAATGCTTCCATTGAGTTTATATGATGATTTTGTGCAGGATTGGAAATATTTTGAACCTTGGAAACATTAAAATCTCAAGGTTGCAGTCTTTGAGATTCCTTATGGCTACTGTTCACTCGCATGAACAGTGATTAAAATTTCATGATTTTAATGGTTCCAATGGTTTTAAAATGAAAAGTTGTATGGGGTAAAGTGGAGAAACAAGTTTGGGAAGCATTAGAATCAAAATGAGAATTTTTGAAAGAATTGTATGCTTATGTTCAGTTCTGTACAGCAGTCCATGAAGGAGCTGGAATTTCATGATTCTAAGCTCATAAATAGATTCAAAATATGAAATTATGTAGGGTAAAGTCATGACATCAATTGGCTCAAGAGCCAAGTGGATTAGTGAAGATTAGAGAAAGTTATGACAATAAAGAGTGTAACAAAGTTAGTCTTGAACATGGTTGGAGTTTATGAGTCCTAATGAGTTATGTGATGAATATGAATGTTTTTAGGACCATGAAACATCCAAGAAGATGTTGGGAAGTGATGGACATAAAGGCTTCATGGTTGGAAAGCTAGGGAGCAAATGTTAAAGATCAAGAAGAAAGCTTAAGTGCAAGGTAGTGAACTTACCTCTTTATGTGCTTAATGTGGTATGCTTATGTGTTGACATGTATATGATCTTTGAATGAGATTGTGACATGATTAATGATGTTCAATGTATTGTGAATAACATGGTTTCTATGGCCATGCACTTTATGTACAAGTATATAGCATGATGGCATGTCACTAATCAAAGAAAGTTTAATGAAATTACATATCATGCATTTGTATCCATCTTACATATTTAAGTGGTAATATTTGCTACTGAGATTCCCTAGAATCTCACTCTCCCATAACCAACCAATTTAGGTCAAGCATGAAGAAAAGGTATGCATGGAGAAGAGCTAAAGAATGAAAGAAAGGATGTGAAGTATTGAGATTTTAGCATATACTATAAATTGTCCATGTATGTAAATGTCATGTAAGGTGTCCATTTATGTGATAAAACTATTGTAATACTTATGGCATATGTACATGATGTATATGAATGTTGAGAAGCTTATTTGATGGCTTGTGCATGCTGAAACAATTATTGGAAATGAAAGAAAAAAACTGAAATGGTAAAAAGTTGGTCCTGAAGCAATTTTGTTGTAGCTTCAGTTTGACCTAGCAAATGAAGGAATTAGTTCACAAAATTTTATGAGCATGTATCACACATCCATAGCTTTAAATGAATAGGTAGAATGTGACATTTGGATGTGTATAACAAGAGAAATGAATTTCCAAATTAAGGGATCAAAATCTGTTTCCAGAGTTTTTGACCAAATGAACAGTAAATTTAACGAGTAAACTGTATTAATTGGCTAGTTATTTGGTCTGGAAATTATTTTTTCCTTAAATTTTAAGATGTTATCTTCATGTATCTTTTTGAACCACTTCAGTTTGAGTTTTGTAAAATTAATTATGATTTTTCAAAATTCGTTGCGTAATCTGGAATACCATATGAACAGTAACCCGAGAAAGAGTAAAATTTCAGATTTGGCTAATGGACTTTCAAGGTCTTGTAAGTGGTTCCAAATACTACTGGATGGTCTCTAAGACGTATAAAAGTAAGGATGTTACATTCAAGACCTTGGAAGTCCATTAGCCAAATCTAGAATTTTACTCTTTCTTGGGTTACTGTTTATATGGTATTCCAGATTATGCAATGAATTTCAAAAAATCATAATTAATTCTAGAAAAATCAAAATGAAGTGGTTCAAAAAGCTATGTGAATATAACATCTTTAAATTTAAGGAAAAAATAATTTTCAGACCAAATTATGTGTCAATCAATACAGTTTATTCGTAAAGTTTACTATTTATTTGGTCAAAAATTCTGAAAACAGATTCTGGTCCCTTACTTTGGAAAATTAGTTCTCTTTATAAAGACATCGAAATAAGGTGTTCTTGAAAGGAATTGGAAGACACATAGCGGAAATTAACTTAAAAATTTTTCCATTCCTTGGTAGGATCTACCGTATGTGTTTAAGTCAAGTGGGAAGAAGCATTACCCTCAATGTTCCTCTGTAACTTCCACAGCTCCTCTCCGCAGCTGGTGATCTCCTTTCGATCGCAAGAAGTCGACGGAGTGTTCCTCGGCGACCTCCACAGCTTCTCTCTGTGGCTCGTGCTCTCTTTTTGATCGCAAGAAATTGACGCCTCAGGTCAGCTTCCTCTACTGGTATCCACACGAACAGTGTTCCAACCATGAACGACGTGCTAGCGTCTCCTGTCCCTCCAAGTCTCTCTCAAGAATTCGTCCTCTTCGTCTCTACTTCAGCAGTTTCTTATCTGCGAACCTTTTTTTGCAGATTCCATTTGGCCTTTTGTGTTTTCTCTTGTATTGAAAACGTAGCTCCTAAAATCAGATATATAGGATGCTCTGCGTTTTCCTCAACCGAATTGGATTTTAGAATTAATCTATATTAATTTAAAAAATAATACAATATCACATATTGTATAATTTAATAAGAAACTAATTAAATAAATAATATTTATATTAAATCCGTCCCACGGATTTAATTACCTATTTATTTAATTTAAATAAAGATAAGACTGGACTAAATTTGATTTATTCTCATATATCGAATTTGGGATATCCTATCAATTTGAATTTCAAATTCAAACGTGATAGAGATTTAATTTATCCTTATAAATTAAATCTTGTAAATATCTCTTATATGAGATATCCTATGAATTTGAATTTCAAATTCAATCGTGATAGAGATTTATCTTATCCTTATAAATTAAATCTTGTAAATATCTCTTATATAAGATATCCTATCATTTTGAATTTCAAATTCAAACGTGATAGAGATTTAACTTATCCTTATAAATTAAATCTTGTAAATATCTCTTATATGAGATATCCTATCATTTTGAATTTCAAATTCAAACGTGATAGAGATTTAATTTATCCTTATAAATTAAATCCTATATATCCCTTATATATAATGTATATATACGAATTTATATATATACCAATATAAATATAAATAAATATATACATCAACCATGGATCATTCATTGAATCTAGATACATCTTAGATTCAATGAATCTGGACATCATAGCTCGTGTTGGGTTATTTCGTGTGCAACCCTGTAGGCCCATATGAAGTTGGCAGTGGGCCATTTGCTATATTGGCCCACAAGTCGCAAGCGGTCTTTAGCAAAACATAACGACTACCCAAATCATATGAGGATCGATAAACGATGTAACCTTTTATACAACCATATCATGTACCTTCTGTCACGCGATATTTTGGTCATGGATGAGGCATCGATAATGTCATCCTCCTATTCCTGACCATTACTTTCTCGATCCCTGAGGAGTCTGACTATAGAAATGGAACTACCTTTCCATTACAGTATGGCCATATATTTCTCAGACTCACTCATTGAGGGGCCCAGTAATATCTCTCTACGAATATGAGAGACAAATTCCATCTTGACGATTCACATTCCTCCGCATGAAAAACCACTAAGCCCGAACATAGTCTTTATGATCACTCGGTCAAAAGTGACTTTTGACTAGGTCAAATTTGAGCGTTTGTCATGTAGGAATCCATGATGATCTCAGGTCAAAGGGCATAGTGACATAGTTTGTATATGAGAGAAGCTTATGACGTAACCCATGCAACTCTCTCATAGCGGGTCAGTCCAACACCTTGTACTCTTACATGTGCCTAAGACTTTGATTTATATCTCTATACATCTTCAAAGTCATACTGGTCTTATTTCATCTCTGCTCCCGCACAGATGATGGACCAGGGACATTTAGGATAAGATCATGAATTATCCAAGGATGGTCATCACAGTAAACATTCAAATAATATGATAACACAATTGATAAACTCATAAATCAATAATGTTTATAAGACAATGATTGGCCCCTAGGGCACATTTTCCAATAGTTCTTAGTTTCAAAACAAAGCTTGGCATGTCATCTACATGTCTATAAAATTTCATATATTTATTCCATCATTTACTATTTTTCTTTACATCATGACCATCACCACTTACATTGGTCATACAGCAATATTACACCTTTGCATAACATATATACCATCCAATCCCTTGCTTTTCTTCATGCTTCATCATCCTCTTTCATTATTCACAAACTTGTGGGATCGGGATTACATGGAAAGGAATGAGATTTATAGGGAAATCTCAGTAGCAAACATTACTAAATAATGCATACATTAATGTAGATACTTGTGCTTGCTTGTGGAAGTGTTAATATTGTGTATTGTGCATGATTCCATGTAACATATGAAATACAATTGGCCAAAGTAATCATAGCAATAGAGCTTCATATATAAGCACATATGCAATAGAATTCATCAAAGCCATAGCACATTCAAGCATAACATTCAATGCATACAAGTTTAGGATAAGTTTACTACCTCATATACTTGATTTCTTTCACTTTATCTTGCTTCTTTCTTCTCACTTCTTATGGATATGTGGCTGCCTCTTTTGGAGCATATCAATCAATCCCTAACATCACATAACCATTCATCCATCATCATCTAATTTCCTTGAGCATTAAACTCACTTTAACTAACATAACTTCCTCTTGAACATTAAGCTCCCTTATTTTCCTTAATCTTAACTAATGGACTTGGCCTTTGAATCAATTAATGTCTTGACTTTACCCTACACAATATCATATTTTGAATTCATCTATGAGCTTAGAATAATGAAATTTCAGCTCCTTCATGGTCTACTGTACATAACTGAACATATGCATATAATCCTTTCAAAAATTCTCATTTTGATTGTAATGCTTCCCATACTTGTTCCTCCACTTTACCCCACTTAACTTTTCATTTTAAAATCATTGGAAGCATCAAAATCATGAAATTCCAATCACTGTTCATGCGAGTGAACTGTCATATCCTAATTTTTAGGCCTAAAAATGCAGTTTATAGCCTGAAAAAGGCAGGCTACTAGACCCTATTGTGCAGGTGTCCTAGAATTATACAGATGATATTCAGGGACTAAACTACAAGAAAGTGAAAATTTAGGGACTAAAGAGTAAATAGTGAAAGTCCCTGGGGGCATAATGGAAAAGTAAGAGGTATTTCTTGGGAACTAAGCCACCAGAGTGGTTGGGCTTGGTTAGAAACCCAAGATAACATTTTAAGGCCCAAAAACATAGGCCCAGTAGTTATGGGAGTTTGAGAGGCATTAAAATAATATTTTAGTGCTTTTCAATAAAGTAAAGTGACCTGGTCAAAGATAGAACTGGGAAAAGTGATATGGAATCATGAGGTGGCATAAAAGGGATCCACAAGGTGCCACATGGCATGATTATAGGAAAAGAAGAAAATTTAAGGACACATGTCATGAGATTCAAAAATGGAGAAAAAGTAAGAGGGACACGTGGCACAATCTCGGCCGTTCATTCCAGAAAAAGACTCTGGAATTCTCTGGAAAGGCTGAGTTAGCTGATGAGGTGTCCCAAGGGCCCCACCATTATGCCACATACCCCCTGAGGTGTCCTTGGATGATGTCATAATGGTGAATCATTAAGGAGGGTGATGTCATTGTGATGATGCAAGCGAAGCTTCTTAAGGAAGCTAAGCGATCTGGCCTATTCATCTCGATTCAATCTGAACCATTCATTCCACCTTCCCCTTCAAGGAAAGACATGGCCAAGAGCCAAGAAAGAAGAGAAAGAAGGGAGAAAGAGAGAAATAGAGAAAGGAAGGAAGGAAGAGAAAGAAAGGAGAAGGTTTTGGTGGAGCCAGGAGCAGTCTAAGGAGCCGAGGGACTGGGTAGAGCTTAGGAATGAGGTAAGTAAGTTATCTAGTCCCTGCTCTAATAAAGTAGAGGATTGCTCTTAGTGGTTAGAATAGAAAAATATCTCTATTGATAAAGGTAGCCATAGATAGAAAGAAAGTTAGGGGAATGTCAGATTAAGGATATTACCCCTAGTAAAGTATAAGTTAATTAGAGCTATACTAGATAATAATAAAGATATTATTATGCTATGTATAGGCTCTGACTTATGAGAAGAAGGGACCTTAGAGACAAGGTTAAGAGCTGGAAGAAAAGGCTACACACCAGGTAGTAAACTTACCTACTTGTATGTTTATACTGCTTGGATGTTTTATGTGATGTTTTCTTACCTTAATGATGTGAGGCATGTATGATTAAGTAATGCTTTGTTTCTTTTTATGCTATGGACATATGTTATAATTAAGTAACATAGAAGTGAAAGGAATTGGAAGACACACAGCGGAAATTAACTTAAAAATTTTTTCATTCCTTACCAGGATCTACCGTATGTGTTTAAGTCAAATGGGAAGAAGCATTACCCTCAGTGTTCCTCAGTGACTTCCACAGCTTCTCTCCGCGGCTAGTGATCTCCATTCCTATCGCAAGAAGACTTCCACAGCTTCTCTCCGCGGCTCGTGCTCTCTTTCCGATCTCAAGAATTCGATGCCTCAGGTCGGCTTCCTCTACTGGTATCCACACGAACAATGTTCTAACCACGAACGACATGCTAGCGTCTCCTGTCCCTCTAAGGCTTTCTCAAGTCTCCATCTCTATTTCGGCAGTTTCTTATCTGCAAACCTTTTGCGGATTTTGTTCGGCCTTTCTGTGTCTGTCTTTCTCAAACGTAGCTCCTAAAATCAGGTATATAGGATGCTATGCGTTTTTCTCAACCGAATTGGATTTTGGAGTTAATCTTATATTAAATCCGAAATTAATACAATATCATATATTGTATAATTTGATAAGAAACTAATTAAATAAATAATATTCATATTAAATCTATCCCACAAATTTAATTCACCTATTTATTTAATTTAAAATAAAGATAAGACTGAACTATATTTGATTTATTCTCATAAATCAAATTTGAGATATCATATCAATTTGAATTTCAAATTCAAATGTGATAGAGATTTAATTTATCCTTATAAATTAAATCTCATATATCCTTTATATATATTGTATGTATACGAATTTATATATATATACGAATATAAATATAAATAAATATATACATCCACCCTGGATTATTCATTGAATGTGGACATGTCTTAGATTCAATGAATCTGGACATCATAGCTCGTGTTGGGCTATTTTATAAAGACTAGCTGCACAAAGTCTTTCGTACTGTAGATCAACTCTTGATGATCATAAGGAGGATCTACTGCTGAACTTCTTCTTAAACTGATCTTCTGTATCTTAGTACTTCGTATTGTTTAACTTGCCTATACTCTATGCTAAACCTTTAACTGATACACTTCAGTGAGGTTGGCATCCTTAGTCTCATGACACTTGACTTACTATCATCTCATACCCATCCTCTAAAGTATATTAGGTTAATGCCCACTACTGAATGTTTGTTTATTATTCCTGCTACGGCATTGAGGAACTGCAGATAACTAACTGTTATTAATCTCTACTTCTGTCCATCCCTTGACCTGGACTGAGTAAGTCACTCTTCGCAGCTTTTTTCAGACAAATATGGTCAACACTATATGTCTTTAACAAAGAAGGCTGGGGTTGACTAGAACCAGGAACATCCTACTGATCTCTCTTTATAAAGTCACATATTCCTGGACTTTGGGAATAGTCAGGGACTATCATAAACTCTGATTAGATATCTGAATTAGGGGATTATAGTATCTTACTCATAGTAACTTTATCCTCAAACTCTAATGGAGGAGGAATAATATCTGGTCTACCCATAATCCAGTACCAGTACTCAGCTTGCTCAGCCGTAATTTGTCCTCTTATCAGAGGAATAAAACTTACATCAGGGTTAGAGGGCACTTCAACAACCTCATACTGCATAGAGTCAGTAGACTCAGCATCATCCAGTGCATACATGGCTTTAGGCTACATCTTTACATGACCTCCAGACTGTAAGTTTGAGTCTACAGAAACATCTATGGGACAATCTACTGTAGACTTTCCTGATGGATCCCCCATACTCTCCGCTGAACTCTCTTCATTGTCTGAGGAATGATCTTTATATATCATTATTGGTCTGGGGTCTCCTTTATTAACTGAAGCCTCTAACTTAAACTTATGGAATCTCATATATATTCCTACAACATTTGCTTAATTAATCAATGCTAACAATCACAATACATACCCTAACTCCCAAAACACTTACTGTTTAGGGTTAGAGTCTGGGAATAATCTTATATCAGCCCATAAATAATCTATTCAGAGCATTTCTTAAGACATAATCCTATGCTCTGATACCAAACTGTAACATCCTTACTTTTATATGTCTTAGGGATCATTCAGTAGCATTTAGAACCACTTACAAGACCTTGGAAGTCCATTAGCCAAATCTGGAATTTTACTCTTTCTCAGGTTACTGTTCATGTGGTATTCCAGATTACACAACGAACTTCAAAAAATCATAATTAATTATAGAAAACTCGAAATGAAGTGGTTCAAAAATATACGTGAAGATAACATTTTGAAATTTACGAAAAAACTAATTTCCAGACCAAATGATTAGCCAATTAGTACAGCTTATTCGTTGAAGTTTACTGTTCATTTGGTCAAGAACTCTGGAAACAGATTCTGGTCCCTTACTTTGGAAAATCATTTCTCTTGATATACACATCCAAATGAAACGTTCTACATATGGATGTAAAGATATGGATGTGTACTACATGCTCATAAAATTTTGTGAAATAATTCCTCCATTTGATAGGTAAAACTGAAGCCACAACAGAACTGCTTTAGGACCTACGTTTTCAGTTTCTTTGCTTTCATTTCCAATAATTGTTTCAGCATGCACAAGCCATCAAATAAGCTTCTCAACATTCATATACATCATGTACATATGCCATAAGTATTACAATAGTTTCATCACATAGATGGACACCTTACATGGCCTTTACATACATGGACAATTTATAGTATATGCTAAAATCTCAATACTTCACTTCCTTTCTTCTATTCTTTAGCTTTTCTCCATGCATACCTTTTCTTCATGCTTGACCTAAATTGGTTGGTTATGGGAGAGTGAGATTCTAGGGAATCTTAGTAGCAAACATTACCACTTAAATATGCAAGATGGATGCTAATGCATGATATGTAATTCATTAACTTTCTTTGATTAGTGACATGCCATCATACTATATACTTTTACATAAAGTGTATGGCCATGGAAACATGTTATTCACAATACATTCAACATCATTTATCATGTCACAACATCATTCAAATAACATATACATGTCAACACAAAAGCATACCACATCAAGCACATAAAGAAGTAAGTTCACTACCTTGCACTTAAGCTTTCCTCTTGATCTTTAGCATTTGCTCCCTAGCTTTCCAACCAATAAGCCTTTATGTCAATCACTTCCCAACATGTTCTTGGATGTTTCAAGGTCCTAAACACATTCATATTCATCACATAATTCATTAGGACTCATGAACTCCAACCATGTTCAAGATTAACTTTGTTACATTCTTTATTGTCATAACTTTCCCTAATATTCACTAATCCACTTGGCTCTTGAATCAATTGATGTCTTGACTTTATCCTACACAATTTCATCTTTTGAATCCATTTATGAGCTTAGAATCATGAAATTCTTGCTCCTTCATGGCCTGCTGTACAGAATTGAACATAAGCATACAATTCTTTCAAAAATTCTCATTTTGATTCTAATGCTTCCCATACTTGTTTCTCCACTTTACCCCACACAACTGTTCATTTTAAAGCCATTGGAACCATCAAAATCATGAAATTCCAATCACTGTTCATGCAAGTGAACTGTACCGTAAGGAATCTCAAAGACTACAACCTTGAGACTTTAATGTTTCCAAGGTTCAAAACCTTTCCAATCCTACACAAAATCATCATACAAACTCAATGGAAGCATTAAATAATTGAAATTCAATTTCCTTCCCTCATGAACAGTGCAAACCGAACAGTGCACATCATGGCAAAGTCAAGAATATCAATTTGATTCAACACCCAATCTCTTAACTAGCTTGTTTAAGCTTCAATCATATGTTTCTAACTTTAATTTCTTCTTTCCCCTTTCATCTATGGATTTTGGACAGCACTTCCCCTTAGAGAAAACTCAACTTTTCCCCATGAAAACCCTAAGTTCAAGCTCCCAAATCAAAGGAGAATAAGCTAGGAAAGATTGCTTACCTTTAATCTCTCTAGCTTGCTTGAACTTTGGAACCTTGAATCTTCTTTGTCTTGGCTTGAGTTTCCATTTTGCAAGAGTTTCCCCAAGGTTCTTTGCTCACAGTTTGGCTGCAGAATGGAGGGGTTATTTATAGAAAAATTCCATGGAAAATGAATGGCCAAGATCACTTTGTACACTATTTGATCTAATGGCTCATATTTGTTCTTACATCAAGCTTCCTCTCCAAGCCAACTTGAGATAAATCCACATGACAAAAATCTTCTCCTCCCCCTTGTCTTGTACGCCAAGTGTGTGGGTGTGTGGGTCTCACCATGTGCAAGCCATAATTCACACTTTATCTTTTTTTTTCTTTTCAAAAATTCATAAATTATTCATTATTGGACTTGGGCTCCAAGACAACTCTTGGGACTTAATGGGCTGCCCTAGCATGAAATTTTGGGCTGCCATAGGCCTTCCTTGGGTCCAATAGCTAATTGGCACAAATCTCAAGGTACTTTCCTTATACCGATATTCTTAAAATATCCTGATTTTGAAATAAATACTAGACACCTCTTTTAATGGTTTTAACATTTTTATAAATTCATTCTAATATAAAATGAATTTCCTGTAAAGTCTCATAATTTTCTGAGACCCAGAAATCCTGATAAAAATTCCCTATATTTCCTTTAACCCTTTATTGGTGTCCGATTTTACTTTAATGTCTCAAAGGGCATTATCGTCTTTTCAAACATCATCAGAGTATTTACTAGCCCTAATTAATCATCTTTATACCATCTTACAGATTTTTGGCTTGGCCAGAATGACCAGAATACCCTCCATCCATCACTGGTACAATAAGGCCATCTAGGGGTATTTTCGTAATTTCACACTTTTCCTGGACTGCTCTGGACTCTGGCCCACATAACTGTCTCACTACTTTATTGAGCTCATTATGGCGCCATTTGGGCCTTGGTATGGGCTGATTAGCCTCATTATCTTTATAGCACAATTCACAATAAATCTCACCCGATCCTATGTATCGGGTATTTTATTTCACCGTAAAATCCCGTAAGGCTTGTACAGGATTCCTTTTCTGACTCTATAATTTTATAAATTCTTATATTAAATATGGGAATTTCCTATAATATCTCATCTGATTCTGATGTCTGAAGAATACTGTAATAATTCTTCTGACTTCATAAATTTATATCAATTAATCGGGACCTCAAATCAAAATTCTGTTTTGCGTTAAACTGGCCAGAATAATTTTGTCTATCTACTGGTAAAATTTGAGTCTGATATGATTCTGGGCATTTTTTGCCTGTTTTGGCTCAACTTTTCCATAATTACATTTAGGTCCTTGACTTTTTACTTAATTACATTTAGGTCCCTAAACTTTTAGAAATTACCACTTTTGACCCAACATTTATTTCTACTTTAACTTTTGGCCTTTAACCTTTTCCAATTTTCGTTTAGGTCCTTCTCTTTCTTCAAGACTTATCTAACCTTTATTATTTCTTCTGATTTTCGTCATAATCCTTTCCAAACCTCTTTCCACTATCAGTATTATACAGATAGGGAAAAATTTAGGATATGACACAACACCTTGTACTCTTACATGTGCCTATGACTTTGATTTATATCTCTATACATCTTCAAAGTCATACTAGTCTTATTTCATCTCTGCTCCCACATAGATGACCGACCAGGGACATTTAGAATAAGATCATGAATTATCTAAGGATGGTCATCACAGTAAAGATGCAAATAATATGATAACACAATTAATAAATTCATAAATCAATAATGTTTATAAGAAAATGATTGACCCCTAGGGCACGATTTCCAACAAGAAGCATGTATGTTATCATGATGCAAGCATGCTCATTAAGTACACACATAGTAACATCAAGCATATAGTTGCTTACATTGTATGGTTTCCTTTTTCTACTGAGATTTCCCCCAAAATCTCACCCCCTTCCATGTAATCCCAATCCCACATGTATGTTAGAAAAGGATTGAAAAAGCATGAAGAGAAGTTGGGGATTAGATAGTGCAAAAGTTGGGACCAAAATGCTGGAAGCAGGGAAAAATGCTAGATGAACAGTAAACTTCAGATGTTTGCTAAAGTTGACCTGGTCAAGGTGTGGTCAACGAGTTATTTTTTCCTGAAGGATAATTAAGTTATCTTAGTGTATCAATTTGAACCACTCCATTTCGATATTTCTAGAATTAGTTATGATTTTTCAAAGTCAGGTCACTCCTATGGAATTTACACAGTGAACAGTACTCACTAAGAGTAAAATTTCAGATTGAGTAATTTGACTACAATAGCCTTATGAGTGGTTCCAGATGCTACTGTTTGGTCCCTAAGATGTATGAAAATATGGATATTACATGAACAGTAACCGTACAGAATTTCAAAAACTACAATCTTGGAATTTCAAAGCTTCCAAGGTTCAAAACCTTTCCAATCCTACACAAAATCATCATATAAATTCAATAGAAGCATTACATCATTGAAATTCTATTTCCTTCCCTCATGAATAGTGCAGACTGAATAGGTTCAACCATGATAAAGTCAAGAATATCAACTTAATTCAACACCCAATTACTTAACTACCTTGTTTAAGCTTCAATCATATCTCTCTAACTTTAATTTCTTCTTTTCCCTTTCATCTAAGATTTTTGGATAGCACAACACCTTAGAGAAAACTCAACTTTTCTCCCATGAAAACCGTAAGTTCAAGCTCCCAAATCAAAGGAAAATAAGTTAGGATATATTGCTTACCTTTAATCTCTAGCTTGCTTGAACTTTGGTACCTTGAATCTTCTTTTTCTTGGCTTTAGTTTCCATTTTGCAAGAGTTTCCCCAAGGTTTATGAGGCCACAGTTTTGAACCAGATTTGAGGTTGTATTTATAGAAAATTTCATGGAAAATCAATGGCCAAGATTACTTTGTGCACTATTTGATCTAAAGGCTCACATTTAATCTTGGATTTAACTTTTTCAAAAAGGAATAATTATGACATCATTATGGACAGATCAAGGGACACCTCATGGGGGTATGTGGCAAAATTCTCATGTAAGAAAGCTTCTGAAAAAATTTCAGTCCAATCCGGTATCGATCAAAGCAGTTTCACAACAACCGGACTATTTTATGTTCCTAATTTTTTTATAATATACCACGATATGTATTCTATTCTAGAAATCAATGTCTAGACTTCTCACACCATTTCCATTATTATACTAAATATTTATCTACCATCTATCCCTTAGGAAATGACCAAAATACCCTTGGTATCCTTTCTTGCACTATATTGACCCTAAGGGTAAAATCGTCTTTTCACCCTTCTTTGTATTGCCTCAGGGCCTATACTTGTTCTAAATAATCATACTCAGGCTATATTCCACATTTTTATCCTATCCCAGATGACCAAAATGCCCTCCATCCATCTCATGTACAATCTAGGCATCGAGGGACATTTTCGTAATTAGACACTTTTTCTGGACACTGGCCCCTTCTACTGATAAACTGGTACCCTGGGTTTTGGGCCCTCCTTGGCATCATCATGGGCCTATATATGAGGCCATCGAATCTCATTCTATCCAGGCTTATATACCGATAAGTTTCATTATCGGATCACGGATGTTATCAAACCCCCGTTAAAAGTCACTAATATGTGAATAACTTTTTATACAGAACTTCTTCTGGGGTTCTGTCAGATCCAGGACATCTGACACTGTAGGGCACACTTTCCTATATTCCCCCACTTATATCTGAATTCCATTAAATCTAATAAAACTTTAGATAACTTTCAAACTGTCAGATAAATATTTGCTGTCTGGATCACTAATAAAATTTCTATATCATGCTAGATTGACCAGCGTATCTTCCTCTATTTACTGATGGAATATGGGACTGAAATACTTCTGGGCAGTTCTAACCCTTTTCGGGCTGACCTTTCCATAATTACAATTCTGCCCATGAACTTTTTACTTAATTACATTTAAGTCCCTTAACTTTTGGAAATTACCACTTTTGGCCCAACTTTTGTTTCTACTTTAACTTTTGGCCTTTAAACTTTTCTAAGTTTTTTAGGTCCCTTTCTTCCTTCAAGACTCATTTAACCTCTATTATTTCTTCTGATCATCGTTATAATCCTTTCCAAACCTCTTTCCTCTATCAGTATTGTATAGATAGGGAAAAATTATGATATGACAAGGGAACTAAGACATATGGTATGTAATCATTCATCGTTTATTTGTATGAGTTTTGGAAGGATAAAGCTTAAGTTGTAATGGTAGAAAAGTGAGATATTCTCTTAGTAATTTTGCTATCCAAATCTGGACAGAAATGAAGAAAGAAGAAAAGCAAGATAGAATCAAGTAGAAGACAATTGCATAAGCTAGTTTGATGATTGCTTATTGAATTGAGTTAATATTCTTGATTTTACTCTTTCTTGAGGCCTTTTGGCCATGGCTATTATGGATAGGAAAAGATAGAATTTCAATGATCTAATGCTTCCATTGATTTTATAAGATGATTTTGTGTAGAATTGGATAGGTTTGGAACCTTGAATGAATTGCAATTGAAAGTTATAATTTTTGAAGTTTTCTTTGTTACTGTTCATACATATGAACAGTGATTGGAATTTAATGATTTTGATGCTTCCAATAGTTTTAAAATGAAAAATTGTGTGGAGTAAAGTAGAGAAAGATGTATTGGATGCATTGGAATCAAAATGAGAATTTTTAAAAGAAAACGAGAAGTTATGCAATTATGTCTAGAACAGTGTGCAGTTGCTGGAATTTGTGAATTCTGAGTTCATAAATGGATTCAGAATGCCAAATTGGGTAGGCTAAGACAAAGGGAGGTCCAAAGTACTTTGATCCAAATTGATTCAAAGACCAAGCTAATTAACAAAGATTAAAGAAACTTACTTTAGTAGATAAAGTTCAATATTCAAGAAAGTTGGATTGTAATGAGTTAATGGTAATGCAATGTTAGGATGTACAGAAGAACACAGAGCTATCAAGTCATGATGAGTAAGTTGAGATGGTCGAGACTAAAGTTCATAGAGAGTATGAGTCATGACTAACTGATACAACTAGGATGCATAGAGATCATATGACAAGAATGAAGATGCCAACCTCACTGAAGTTTATCAGTTAGAGGTTTAGCACATAGTGCAGGCAAGCCAAATAGTACGATGTACTGAGATATAGAAGATTAGTTTAAGAAAAATGCTCAAAAGTAGATCCTCCATATGATTACCAGGAGTTGATCTATGGTACGAAAGATTTATTCAGCTAGTCTTTACTGAACAAAATAATAAGAAGTTAGAATGAGACTTGCCTAATATATGGCTTAAGGTTAGAGACATGATGTTTAATAGATAAAAAGTTAAAGGTTCCGGAACAGAGGGATACCATCATGAAGAGATAATAACTTAATATACCTAGGGTAGAGTGTAACATGTCATATCCCAATTTTTAGGCCTTAAAGCCCAATATATAGCCTAAAAAAGGGATGATACCCGACCCTATTGAGCAGAGGTCTCAATAAATAGAGAAAATTATGATGATCAGTTTGATGCACCACAGAGTTTTGATATGAGGTCTCGACAGATTTATATTAATTTTTGAAGAGAAGAAAAATTAATATAGTATTCTCTAGATCTCAGAATAAGATGAAATGTGGCAGTAAATTCCTATAATTAATATAAGAATTTCTAGAACTGACAGAGCTCAAAAAGGAGTTATGTTGAATTTATTCCAGAATTTATAGTAGATTAAAAGACCCGATAAATAGGTTTCAGGAGAATTTCTTGGGAATTGAGCCCATGAAGATAGTGGATCATACAGAGGGTCCAGAATGGCACCTTATAGGCCCAATGATATTTTCAGATAAATATATGGGCCAGGGCTAATAAAGACTGAGAAAAATAAAGAATTACGAAAATGCCACTGAAGGTATGCCACTGTATTGTGTCATTGAGTTAGAGTCAGATGAAGGGCATTATGATTGTTTGACTAAGTTTTGATAGTTAAGAAAGGGTATCTAGATAGTTGACTAGGGTTAAGAGATACTCTGGTAAGGTATGAAAAGACAATAGTCCCCTATAAGTACTAAAGAGGTAGTAAGGGCATTTTGGTAATTTACTAAGGATGTTCCTTGGGAACCGAGCCACCAGAGTGCTTGGGCTTCGTTAGAAACCCAAGATGATATTTAAAGGCCTAAAAACGTAGCTAAAGAGTAATGTGGGCCCAAGAGGCATTAAAATAATGTGTTAGTGCTTTTTCAATAAAGAAAAGTGACCCAATCCAAGATAGAACTGGGTAAAGTGATCTGGAATCATGAGAGGACATAAATGGGGCCCACAATGCGCCACATGGCATGATTATAGTAAAAGAGGAAAAGCAAAGGACACATGGCATGATTATAGAAAAGGGAGAAAAAGCAAGAGGACACGTGGCACGATCTCAGCCGTCCATTCAGGGAAAATACTCTGGAACTCTCTAGAAAAGGTGAGTCAGCTGGTGAGGTGTCCCAAGAGCCCCACATTTTGCCACATATACCCTTAAGGTGTCCCTTGAGGTGTCCTAGATGATGTCATGAGTGGTGAGTCATCAGGGAGGGTGATGTCATCGTGATGATGCAGGCAAAGCTTCTTGAGGAAGCAAGTAATCTGAGCCATTCATTGCGAATCAATCTGGACCATTCATTCCACCTCCTCTCACCTATAAATAGGCCACTCCCCTCCCATTTCAAGGCACAGCACGGATCTAGCAAGGAAAGGAAGAGAAAGAAGAGAGAAAGAGAGGAAGAGAGGAAGAAAGAAAGAAAGGGAGGAGTTCTGGTGGAGCCAGGAGCAGTCTAAGGAGCCGAGGGACTGGGCAAAGCTTAGGAATGAGGTAAGAAAGTTATCTAGTCCCTGCTCTAATAAAGAAAAGGATTTCTCTTAATGGTTAGAATAGAGAAATATCTCTATTAATAAAGTTAGCTATAGATAGAAAGAAAGTTAGAGGAATGTCGGAGTAAGGATATTTCCCCTAGCTATGCATGAGTTAAATAGAGCAATACTAATAGAGTAATAATGAAGATATTATTATGCTATGTATAGGCTCTAACCTATGGAAATAATGAACCTTAGAGCAAAGGCTAAGAGCTAGAAGGAAAGCTACATGTCAGGTAATAAACTAATCCTAAACTTGTATGCATTGAATGTTATGCTTGATGTGCTATGGCTTTGTGGAATTGTGTTGAATATGTGCTTATGTATGAAGCTCTATTCCTATGATTACTTTGGCCAATTGTATTTCATATGTAACATGGAAGCATGCACATTATGCAATGCTAACACTTTCACAAGCAAGCACAAGTATTCACATTAATGCATGCATTATTTAGTGCTATTTGCTACTGAGATTTCCCCAGAAATCTCACCCCTTCCATATCAATCCAATTACAACAGGTCTTCTCAAGATGGAGGAGATAAAGATGCATGAAGAGATGTTGATCGCTTAGCATGATTGATATGTGATTCATGTATGTATAATTGCTAGAATTGTCACTATGAACAGTAACTCGTGGGGAGGTAGTGACTTTGAGCTGTAATTATAAATAGTAAATGATTGAATAAATGTATGATATTTTTCCAGTAAATAGTAGACATGCTAAGCTTCTATTTGATATATAGAACGTCTCATTTGGATGTCTACACATAAAGATATGATTTATCAAAGATGGGACCAGAATGTTGGAATCAGGGACAGGACGCTGGATAAACAGTGATTTCAGAACATTGACCAACATTGACCTGGTCAAGGCATGGTCAATGAGTCATTTTTCCCTGAAATAACATTAAGTTATTTCGAGTAGCAATTTTAACCACTATATTTTGATTTTTCTATAATTAGTTATGATTTTTCGAAGTCAGGTCACTCCGCTGGAATTTACACAGTGAACAGTACTCGCTAGGAGTAAAATTCCAGATTGTATGATTTGACTTCAATGGCCCTAGAAGTGGTTCCAAATGCTGCTGAATGGTCCCTAAGACATAATAAAAGGAGGATGTTACAATTTGGTATCAGAGCATAAGATTCTGGCACAGAACAGAAGGTTCTGGCTCAGTGATGCTCTGGAGTAGATAGACTAACACTTAAAAAGTTAGAGATGTGAACTACAGAGGTTTCCTCCCTAGTATGAGATATGGGGATGGTGTTCACTACCTAGAGAATGATTCAGACAAGAGATAGTGGCACCTAGATAGATAGAATGGTACCCCATAACTTATAGTGGTACGGGGTAATCTTCAAGGAAGTGACTAGACTTAGTCAGCCATTACCGCCGAGATCTCGTGTTTCTTAGCACGATGTGGCTGGACTAAGTAGGATAATGTCTGAGGAGCAGTTTCCTCTTTGAATAGAGATAGAAGCTGACCAGTCCTAGGTCAAGGGAAACTGTTAGACGTTATAGTAAATGAAGGTACCAACCTGGTTAAAATTAATCAACTAGAGGATTGGTACAAAGCATGATCAAGCCAGATAGTATAAAGTAAGGAGATATGAAAGGTAGCCACAATTTTAAAGATAAAGTGACGCTCCTGTTCCCTATGTAAGAAAGGGTAATGAAGGGTTGAGTCTATACCCTAGTAAGAGGGTAATATGGCAGCCTAAGTCAGATAAATAGTTATTTCTGATTCCTAAATGAATGTTTGGGATCTGGACAATAAAATCAGACAATGATAGGCAATGAGATTAAGATGATGATTAATAGTGAATCTACAGATAGATGATTATGATACTCAGGATATATCCCTTCAAGGGTAAGGTATATAAGTGATGAAAGTGAAATGAAAAGAGAAGCATGTATGAAAGATGGTACAGCTCTAAGAAAGAGCAGTAAAGACATAAGTTAGTATTATTGCAATAGAGCTAGATTGCTCTTGCAATAGAAAAGGATTTCTTTTGAAATAAAGGCAAGAGATGGGACAGTATAACTCAGATAGAGTAAGGTCCCTCTAATGAGACAAATAGATGATGATAGATATGTGTATAGTAGAGTTTGTGTAGCTCTCTGCAGTAAAGAGTATAGTAAAGTTATGAAAGATGAGAATAGTATGAGAAGTTCCTAAGTGATAGAGGAAATGAGTAAAGTCCTGATAGATAATATTGGCTTATGTGATCATTTTAGGGGAATTATCTGTAAAGTTAACAACTATGTGGAAGTGACTAACCTTGTAACTTTGTCCGTTGGTTTAAGTCTTCCAGAGATGAGAATATAGTACAACGGAGTCGTAGTAGATTCTGGAGGATTACAGTTAGATCCTAGTATGGCTCCCAGAGAATAAAATTCCACGGTCACAGTTAGATCCTGAAGAGGCTTTCGGTTGATCGCAGTAGATCCTGAGGGTCGCAGTAGACCTAGCCTAGAGAGTGAAAGTATTGAGCCACAAGTACAGTATGTCTTTGGAACGACAAATACCAAGGAAAAGTTAAGGTACAAAAGCTTCACAAGTTGGTTAGCTCCTAACAGAGAGAGTACCCATGATGTTAGATAGCCTTATTACTATCAGGGACTGAACTCAAAATCTCCTTACACGTACAGGAACTAAGTGATCAAAGTTAAAGTTATTAATCCTGAATACCAAGGAGTTATGAGTAAATCTCATATGATAAAGGGTCAAGTAAGAATAAAGAGATCCTTATGGTAAGATTATAGAGAATACAAGACAGATAGATCCTCCAGATAAGGATAAAAATATAAGAAGGCTAGATAGACCCAAGAGAGATAGCCTAAGATGGGTCTAAGATAGTAGAGTACCAGGGTTTAAGCCTGTAAGTATCTTTCCTTCAGATTTATATCTGCACATTTTAGTTAAGCGTGCTCAGGTAAGAGTAGCCCAATGATGGGTGACTCCCTGGGAAGTGATGAACGAGGAATGAATGCCATAAGAAGTTGGCATATATGTACCCAGAGTTATGTAAGGTGATAGAAAGAGTTATGAAAAGTTAGAAAGGGTCATGAATAGAAAGAAAATAGAACCCTTATGTCAAGTCCAAATGAAATGGATTTGAAAGGAAATATTTGTAAAGGCTAGCAATATTTTAAGAGAATGTTTTATGACAAAGCTAGATAGACTATGATATCGCCAAATGTGGCCAGATATGCTATGATACAGCATAAATGATATGTGATGAGATATGCTATGAAAAGTATGTAATGAGATACGTTATGAGAAATATGTATTAAGAAGTACACTATGAAGTGGCTTTATAATTAGCCCTATAAACAGATTGAGAGGCTCCCTTTTTGAAAGGAAAAAGATGTTTGAATGATGAGTTACGTGTGAAAGAACAAATGAGAGCTTTCACTCCTTGCATGAAATGCCAGGTATTATGTTATATTATGTTATGTTATGCTAAAGCTCCGAATGTTAGAGCAGTGCAAGCTCCGAGTGTTAGAGCTGTGCATATTAAGAGAAGAAATGCTTGAGCTCCGCTATTAGAGCTTTGCATTCATGAGCAGGTATGTAGTCCTGCAGCATGCTCGCTAGGCATTATGTATGTTAGAGTATGTGCTCCTATATGCTATTATGTGCTCTTGTTTAGCAGTAGAGCACCAAAAGAAAGAATAATGATATAAGTCCTCTCTCTGTATTATGATGAGTTAGTAAAGATGATAAAAGCATATGATGATATGAGAATGAAAGATGAAGTTTTGCGGATATTTAGAGAATTCTGCTGAATACTCAGATGAGTAGTAAGTGACTGCATTAAGAAGTATGATGAGTAGTCAATAAAAACACCAGAATATAGGAGTATATGAGAAAGTTTAGTATGAAAGAAAGGGACATTCTCCTCAAAGGAACTCTTCATCGAAGGATGAATAGAGATTTAGCCCTGAAATTTCGAGGACGAAATTTATTTTAAGGGGAGGAGAAATGTCATATCTCAATTTTTAGGCCTTAAAGCCCAATATATAGCCTGAAAAAGGGATGATACCAGACCCTATTAAGCAGAGGTCTCAATAAATAGAGAAAATTATGATGATCAGTTTGATGCACTATAAAGTTTTGATATGAGGTCTCGACAGATTTATATTAATTTTTGAAGAGAAGAAAAATTAATATAGTATTCTCTAGACCTCAGAATCAGATGAAATGTGGCAGTAAATTCCTATAATTAATATAAGAATTTTTGGAACTGACAGAACTCAAAAAGGAGTTCTGTAGAATTTACTACAGAATTTACAGTAGATTAAAAGACCCGATAAATAGGTTTCAGGGGAATTTCTCGGGAATTGAGCCCATGAAGATAGTGGATCATACAGAGGGTCCAGAATGGCACCTTATAGGCCCAATGATATTTTCAGATAAATATATGGGCCAGGGCTAATAAAGACCGAGAGAAATGAAGAATTACGAAAATGCCACTGAAGGTATGCCACTGTGTTGTGTCATTGAGTTAGAGTCAGATGAAGGGCATTATGATTTTTTGACTAAGGTTAGATAGTTAAGAAAGGGTATCTGGATAGTTGACCAGGGTTAAGAGATACACTGGTAAGGTATGAAAAGACAATAGTGCCCCTATAAGTACTAAAGAGGTAGTAAGGGCATTTTGGTAATTTACTAAGGATGTTCCTTGCGAACCGAGCCACCAGAGTGCTTGGGCTTGGTTAGAAACCCAAGATGATATTTAAAGGCCCCAAAACGTAGCCGAAAAGTAATGTGGGCCCAAGAGGCATTAAGATAATGTGTTAGTGCTTTTTCAATAAAGAAAAGTGACCCGGTCCAAGATAGAACTGGGTAAAGTGATATGGAATCATGAGAGGACATAAATGGGGCCCACAATGCGCCACATGGCATGATTATAGTAAAAGAGGAAAAGCAAAGGACACATGGCATGATTATAGAAAAAGGAGAAAAAGCAAGAGGATACGTGGCATGATCTCGGCCGTCCATTCAGGGAAAAGACTCTAGAACTCTTTGGAAAGGCTGAGTCAGCTAGTGAGGTGTCCCAAGAGCCCCACATTTTGCCACATATACCCTTAAGGTGTCCCTTGAGGTGTCCTAGATGATGTCATGAGTGGTGAGTCATCAGGGAGGGTGATGTCATCGTGATGATGCAGGCAAAGATTCTTGAGGAAGCAAGTAATCTGAGCCATTCATCGCGAATCAATCTGGACCATTCATTCCACCTCCTCTCACCTATAAATAGGCCACTCCCCTCCCATTCCAAGGCACACCATGGATCTAGCAAGGAAAGGAAGAGAAAGAAGAGAGAAAGAGAGGAAGAGAGGAAGAAAGAAAGAAAGGGAGGAGTTCTGGTGGAGCCAGGAGCAGTCTAAGGAGCCGAGGGACTGGGCAAAGCTTAGGAATGAGGTAAGAAAGTTATCTAGTCCCTGCTCTAATAAAGTAGAGGATTGCTCTTAATGGTTAGAATAGAGAAATATCTCTATTAATAAAGTTAGCTATAGATAGAAAGAAAGTTAGAGTAATGTCAGAGTAAGGATATTTCCCCTAGCTATGCATGAGTTAAATAGAGCAATATTGATAGAATAATAATGAAGATATTATTATGCTATGTATAGGCTCTAACCTATGGAAAGAATGAACCTTAGAGCAAAGGCTAAGAGCTAGAAGGAAAGCTACATGTCAGGTAGTAAACTAATCCTAAACTTGTATGCATTGAATGTTATGCTTGATGTGCTATGGCTTTGTGGAATTGTGTTGAATATGTGCTTATGTATGAAGCTCTATTCCTATGATTAATTTGGCCAATTGTATTTCATATTTAACATGGAAGCATGCACATTATGCAATGCTAACACTTTCACAAGCAAGCACAAGTATTCACATTAATGCATGCATTGTTTAGTGTAGTTTGCTACTGAGATTTCCCCAGAAATCTCACCCCTTCCATATCAATCCAATTACAACAGGTCATCTCAAGATGGAGGAGATAAAGAAGCATGAAGAGATGTTAATTGCTTAGCATGATTGATATGTGATTCATGTATGTATAATTGCTGGAATTGTCATAGTGAACAGTAACTCGTGGGGAGGTAGTGACATTTGAGCTGTAATTATAAATAGTAAATAATTGGATAAATGTATGATATTTTTCCAGTAAATAGTAGACATGCTAAGCTTCGATTTGATATATAGAACGTCTCATTTGGATGTCTACACATAAAGATATATTTATCAAAGATGGGACCAGAATGCTGGAATCAGGGACAGGACGCTGGATGAACAGTGATTTCGGAACATTGACTTGGTCAAGGCATGGTCAATGAGTCATTTTTCCCTGAAATAACATTAAGTTATTTTTGAGTAGCAATTTGAACCACTACATTTTGATTTTTCTATAATTAGTTATGATTTTTCGAAGTCAGGTCACTCTGCTGGAATTTACACAGTGAACAGTACTCGCTGGGAGTAAAATTCCAGATTGTATGATTTGACTTCAATGGCCCTAAAAGTGGTTCCAAATGCTACTGAATGGTCCCTAAGACATAATAAAAGGAGGATGTTGTATAAAATCCTCCTTTTCATACATCTTAGGGACTAAACGGTAGCATCTGGAACCACTTCTAAGGCTATTGAAGTCAAATTACTCAATCTGGAATTTTACTCTTAGCGAGTACTGTTCACTGTGTAAATTCCAGCGGAGTGACCTGGCTTCAAAAAATCATAAATAATTCTAGAAAAATTGAAATGAAGTGGTTCAAATTGCTACATGAATCTAACTTAATTCTCTTTCAAGAACAAATAATTCATTGACCACACCTTGACTAGGTAAACATTAGAAAATATCTAAAGTTTACTGTTCATCCAGCATTTTTCCCTAATTCCAGCATTTTGGTCCCAACATTTGCACTATCCAATCACCAGCTTCTCTTCATACTTCTTCAATCCTCTTTTAACATACCTATGGGATTGGGATTACATGGAATGGGATGAGATTTCTACAGAAATCTCAGTAGCAAACAGAAACCATACAATGTATGCAACTATATGCTTGATGTTACTATGTGTGTACTTAATGATCATGATTGCATTATGATAACATACATGCTTCCATGTTACTTAATTATAACATATGTCCATAGTATAAAATGAAACAGAGCATTACTTAATCATACATACCTCACATCATCAAGGTAAGAAAATATCACATAAAACATCCAAGCAGTATAAGCATACAAGTAAGTTTACTACCTGGTGTAGCTTTTCCTTCCAGCTCTTAACCTTGTCTCTAAGGTCCCTTCTTCTCATAAGTCATAGCCTATACATATCATAATAATATCCTTATTATTATCTAGTATAGTTCTACTTAACTCATGCTTAACTAGGGGTAATATCCTTAATCTGACATTCCCCTAACTTTCTTTCTATCTATGGCTACCTTTATCAATAGAGATATTTCTCTATTCTAACCATTAAGAGCAATCCTCTACTTTATTAGAGCATGGACTAGATAACTTACTTACCTCATTCCTAAGCTTTGCCCAGTCCCTAAGCTCCTTGGACTGCTCCTGGCTTCGCCATAACTCCTTCCTTTCTTTCTCCTCCTTCCTCTCTTTCTCTCTTTCTCTCTTCTTTCTCTCCTTTTCCTTGCTCTTGGACGTGGCTTCCTTTGAGGGAGGAGTGACCTATTTATAGGTGTAGGGAGGTGGAATGGATGGCTTAGATCAAATCATGATGAATGGCCCAGATCGCTTAGCTTCCTCAAGAAGCTTTGCCTGCATCATCACGATGACATCATCCTCCTTGATGACTCACCATTATGACATCATCCAAGGACACCTCAGGGGACACCTCAGAGGGTATGCGGCACAATTGGTGGGGCCCTTGGGACACCTCACCAGCTGACTCAGCCTTTCCAGAGAATTCCAGAGTCTTTTCTTGGAATGAGTGACCGAGATTATGCCACATGTCCTCTTTACTTGTTCTCCTTTTTCTAATCTCATTACATGTGTCATTAACTTTTCTTCTTTTCCTGTAATAATTCCATATGGCGCCTTGTGTGTCCCTTTTATGCCACCTCATGATTACAGATCACCTTTCCCAATTCTATCTTTAACCGGGTAACTTTACTTTAAGGAGAAGTACTAAAATATTATTTTAATGCCTCTTAAACTCCATAATACTTGGGCCTACGTTTTTGGGCTCTTGGATTGCTATCTTGGGTTTCTAACTAAGCCTAAGCACTATAGTAGCTAAGTTCCCAAGAAACACCTCTTACTTTTCCATTATGCCCACAGGGACTTTCACTATTTACCCTGAATTTTCACTTTCTTGCAGTTTAGTCCCTGAACATCATCTGTATACTTCTAGGACTCCTACATAATAGGGTCTAGTAGCCTACCTTTTTTTAGGCAACATACTAGGCTTCCAGGCCTAAAAATTGGGATATGACATAGAGCACCCTAAAGAACAGAAGTAATAGGGCTAGATGATGAATAAGATTCAAGTGAATTAAGTTAGTCAGGATCCAAAGATAGACCAGAAAGGAACCATAGTCTAGTCCAGACTGACTGAGACTGACAGACATAAAGATTTAAGAGATAGTAGAGAGATACAGAAGTTACTCTATATGAGATAGAGATTGATCTGTTCACCTGAGAAGTTTTTCTTGAATAGTTTATGAGAAGTATTCCTCTCAATTACATAGAGATGAGCGTGAGACTAAGGGTTAAAGTAGGGAAAGAAAAACCCTTTGATGAATACTTAGCCGAGTTCATCCACATGAGCATTGAGAGTTAAATGTCTGAGAAGTTAGCTCACGGATTGAATTTCGTGTTACAAAGAAAACATTTTTCTCAGGTAGTTATAGAACTTCAACAGAGCGGTAGATGTATGTAAAATAAGAAAAAAAGTTTATGATGTTTAGAGAGAGAAAGGTAGTCATAGTTAAAAAGATAAAGTGACTTCCCTATTCCCTATGTAAGAAAGAGTAATGAAGGGTTGAGTCTATACCCTAGTAAAAGGATAACGTGGCAACCTAACTTTGATGAATAGTTACTTCAGGATCTGACAATGATCTGATGAGATAATGTGATAGATAATCAGGCAATTAAGGTGATAAAGGGACAAAATGCTTTAAAAGATTACCAAGTTAATTGTTTAATTGCAATATGCATATAAGGGATGTTTAAATGATTGCATCTCCTTGCATATTATGCATGTTGGAGTATGCTATAATGAATGAATAGCCCCTTCCCCATTTCATTAAGGGTAGAGTATATATGATGAGAAAATTATGTTGCTCCCATACCATATAACATGAAATTAGATAATTTAACTTGGTAATGATAAAGCAATAGATGAGATTAGAGATTAAGGTTAATAGCGAATTTATAGACACGTGATCATAGTACTTAGGACATATTCCTTCAGTAGCAGCAAGATCCATGAATGATGTACCAAGAACATAAAATGAAATGAGACGCAGTTATGAAAGATGATGTAGCTCTGAGAGGGAGCAGCATCTATGTAATAGAAGTTAACATTCTCGTAATAGAGCTAGATTGCTCTTACAATAGAGTCAGATTGCTCTTGAGATTAAGCCAAGAGAATAGACAATGCAGCTCATGTAGAGTAATGTCTATCAAATGAGATGAATAGATTATGATAGACATATGCAAGGTAGAGCCTACGTAGCTCTCTATAATAATAGACATATTCAAGTTATGAATGATGGGAAGATATGGGAAATTCCTGAGTAATAGAGGATATGAGTAAAGTACTAGTAGATAATATTGGCCTCTATGATTATTTTTGGGAGAATTATCTGTTGAGTTAATAACTATATGGAAGTGACTAACCTTGTAACTTTGTCTGTTAGTTTAGGTTTTCCAGAGATGAGAATATAGTCTAATAGAATCAAAGTAGATTCTAGAGGATTATAGTTAGATCCTAGTATGGTTCACAGAGAATAGAATTCCAGGGTCATAGTTAGATCTTGAAAAGGCTTACGGTTAGGGTCGTAGTAGACCTAGCCTAGAGAAAGAAAGTAATGAGCCATAAGTACAATATTTCTTTGGAAGGATGAATACCAAGGAAAAGGTTAAGGTATAGAAGCTTCACAAGTTAGTTAACTCACAACAGAGAGAGGACCCATGATGTTAATTTCAAATAGCCTTAATACTATTAGGGACTGAACTCATAATCTTCATACACGCAATCGGAACTAAGTGATCAAAGTTAAAGTTATTAATCCTGAGTACCAAGGATTTATGAGAATCTTTCATAAGATATGAGAAAGGGTCAAATAAGAATGAAGAGATCCCTAAGATGAGATTAAAGAGAATAAGAATGAGAGACAAATATATCTTCGTGATGAAGATAAAGATATTAGAAGGCTAGATATTAGAAGATAAAGATATTATAAGGGTACTAGATATACCCCAGAGACAAATATATCTTCATGAAAATGCAGGGTTGGAGCCTGTTAGCACCAGTGTTTCAAATTTTTATCTATATTTTCCAGTTAAGCGTGCTCATGTAATAGTACCCCAATGATGGGTGATCCCCTGGGAAGTGATGAAAAGGGTGTAAATGCCAAAGAAGTTTGGCATATATGAACAGAGTTATGTAAAATGATAGAAAGAGCTATGAAAAGTTAGAAAAGGTTATAAATAGTAAGAGACTAAACCCTTATCTCAAGTCCAAATGAAATGGATTTGAAAGAAAATATTTAGAAGAGATTTCTTAAAAGCTAGCAAAGTTATAAGTTAAAGAGAATGTTTAACTTATGGTATCTTAGAATACGTTATGACAAGGCAAGATAGACCATAATATAGCTAGATTTGACCAGATATGCCATGAAACGACATAAAAAGTATGTAATGAGATACATTATAAGAAATATGTAATGTGATACATAATGAGAAATATGTATCAAGAAGTACAATACAAAGTGGCTTTATAGCTAGCTTTACAAACAGATAGAGAGGCTCCCTTTTTGAAAGGGATAAGATGTTTGAATGTTAAATTACGTATGAAATATAAAGCATTCCTTTGAAAAATATGCTAAGGCTCCAAATGTTAGAGCAGTACAAGCTCCATGTGATCATGCTGTACAGGCTCTGAGTGTTAGAGCTGTGCATATTTAGAAAAGGAATGCTTGAGCTCCGATGTTAGAGCTTTGCATTCCTGGGCAAGTATGTAGTCCTGTAACATGTTAGCCAGGCATTATGCATGTTCGAGTATGTGCTTCTATCTAGCAATAAAGTAAAGAAAGAAAGAATAATGACATAAGTCCTCTGTCTGTATTATGATAAGTTATTAAAGATTATAAGAAAAAAAGAAGACGATGGTACGAAAATGAGAGATGAAGTTTTGTTGATGTTTAAAAAAATTTGCTAGATACTCAGAGAAATAATAAGAGATACGTGTTAAAGGTATGACGAGTAGTTAACAGAAACTCCATAATATAGCAGTATTCGAGAGAGTTTTATATGAAAGAAATGGACACTACTCACAATTCTAGTATGGTGAGAAGTCCATATACAAATAGATGCATAGCAAGTAAGCAAGTAATAAAATGAAGTAGAGTTCAACTCTGATTGAGTTGATTTATAACAGAGAAATAATCACAGTAAATAAATGAAGATCTGCGGATATGGAAAGTACTCCGCTAACTGTCAAGATAGAAGATAAGAGATAGATACCCCAATCCTTAGTCATATAATGGCAAAAGGATATATATATCTAAGATAGTTGACTGAGGTGCTAAGTGAATTTTGAGGACGAAATTTATTTTAGGGGGTAGAAATGTCACATCCTACTTTTTCCTTATCTGTATAAGATTAATAGAGGAAATAGGTTTGTAAAGGATTGTGATGATGAATAGAAAGAAAAATAATGATTAGACAAAGGTATAAAGATGAGGGACTAAAATAAAAAGTTTAAAAATTTTATGGTGCAAAGTGTAATTTTTAAAAGTTCAAGGACAAAATGATAATTATTGAAAGTTGAGCAAGAAAAGGCCCCAAAATGCCCGAAATGAGATTAGTCCCAAATTTTCCCAGTAAATAGAGAAAATTATTCTGATTAATTTAATGTAACACAAAATTTTGATGTGAGGTCCCAAAAATTTATATTAATTTTTGAAGAAAGGGAAATTAATACAGTACCCTCTAGACCTCAGAATCAGATGAATTTGTTAAAACATCCGATAAATAGGTTTCAGGGGAATTTCTCAGTAGTTAAGCCCATGAAGGTAGTAGATCATGTAGAGGGCCCAAAATGGCATCTTATAGGCCTAATAATATTTTTAGATAAGTATGTGGGCCAGGACTAATAAATACCGAGAAAAATATAAAATTATGAAAAAACCACTGAGTATGCCACTGTGTTATGTCATTGAGTTAGAGTCAAAAGAAGGGCATTTTGGTCATTTGACTAAGGTTAGATGGTCAAGGAGAATTCCCATAATAGTTGACCAAGGTCAGGGAATACTCTGATGATGTGTGAAAAGACGATAATGCCCTTTGAGAAATTAAAGTGAAATTGGACACTGATAAAGGGTCATGATGAAATATAGGGAATTTTTATCAGGACTTATGGGTCTCAGAAAATTATAAGACTTTGCAGGGGAGTTATTTTATATTATAATGAATTTCTAAAAATGTTAGAACCATTAAAAGAGGTGTCTAGTATTTATTTCAAAATTAGGATATTTTATGGATATCAGTATAAGGAAAGTGCCTTGGGAATTGTGCCAATTACCTATTGGACCCAAGGGAGGCCTAGGGCAATCCAACATTTCATCCTAGGGTAGCCCAATAAGTCCTAAAAGTTGTTTTGGGGCCCAAGTCCTGTCATATCCTAATTTTTAGGCTTAGAAGCCCAGTATGTATCCTGAAAAGGTAGGCAGGCTACTAGACCCTATTATGCAGGAGTCACAGAAGTGTACAGATGATGTTCAGGGACTAAACTGCAAGAAAGTCTAAATTCAGGGAAAAGAGTGAAAGTCCCTATGGGCATAATGGAAAAGTAAGAGGTATTTCTTAAGAATCAAGCCACCAGAGTGGTTAGGCTTGGTTAGAAACCAAAGATGACATTTAAAAGCCCAAAAAGGTAGGCCTAGTAGTTATAGGAGTTTAAGAGACATTAAAATAATATTTTAGTACTTTTTAATAAAGTAAAATGATCCGGTTAAAGATAGAACTGGGGAAAGTAATCTGGAATCATGAGGTGGCATAAAAGGGACCCACAAGGTGCCACGTGGCATGATTACAGGAAAAGAAGAAAATTTAAGGACACATGTCATGAGATTAGAAAAAGGAGAAAAAGTAAAAAGGACATGTAGCACAATCTCGGCCGCTCGTTCTAGGAAAAGGCTATGGAATTCTCTGGAGAGGGTGAGTCAGCTGGTGAGGTGTCCCAAGGGCCCCACCATTGCACCACATACCCCCTGAGGTGTCCTTGGATGATGTCATAATGGTAAGTCATCAAGGAGGGTGATGTCATCGTGATGATGTAGGCAAAGCTTCTTGAGGAAGCTAAGCAATCTGGGCCATTCATCACGATTCAATCTGAGCCATTCATTTCACCTCCACTCACCTATAAATAGACCTTTCTCCCTCACTTCATTCCCACTGCCAACCAAGGCAAAATAAGAGAAATAAGAGAGAAAAAGAGAAAGAGAAAGAGAAAGAAAGGAAGGAGTTCTTGCGGAGCCAAGAGCAGTCCAAGGAGTTTAGGGACTGGGCAGAGCTTAGGAATGAGATAAGTGAGTTATCTAGTCTCTACTCTAATAAAGTAGAGGATTGCTCTTAGTGATTAGAATAGAGAAATATCTCTATTAATAAAAGTAGCTAAAGAGAGAAAGAAAGTTAGGGGAATATCAAAGTAAGGATATTACCCCTAGTTAAGATGAGGTAAGTAGAGCTATACTAGATAATAATAAAGATATTATTATGCTATGTATAGTCTCTGAATGATGAAAAGAAGGGGCCTTAGAGACAAGGCTAGGAGCTAGAAGGAAAGGCTACACGCCAGGTAGTAAACTTATCCTAAACTTGTACGCATTCAATGTTATGCTTAATGTGCTATGGCTTTGTTGAATTATGTTGTACATGTGCTTATGTATGAAGCTCTGTTGCTATGATTACTTTGGCCAATTGTATTTCATATGTTACATGGAAGAACGCACATTATGAAATGTTAACACTTTTACAAGCAAGCACAAGTATTTACATAATGCATGCATTGTTTAGTACTATTTGCTACTGAGATTTTCCCCAAAATCTCATCCCCTTCCATGTAATCCTAATCCCACAGGTATTTTAGAAGAGGACTGAAGAAGCATGAAGAGAAGCTAGGGATTGGATAGTGCAAATGTTGGGACCAAAATGTTGGAATCAGGGAAAAATATAGGATGAACAGTAAACTTCGAATGTTTACTGATGTTGACTTGATCAAGGCGTGGTCAACAAGTTATTTTTGCCTGAAAGAGCATTAAGTTAGCTTTGTGTAGCAATCTGAACCACTCCACTTCAATTTTTCTAGGATTAGTTATGATTTTTCAAAGTCAGGTCACTCCTCTAGAATTTACGTAGTGAACAGTACTCGAGAGTGTAAAATTCTAGATTGAGTAATTTGACTTCAATAGCCTTAAAAGAGGTTCCAAATGCTACCTTTTGGTCCCAAGACGTATGAAAAGAAGGATGTTTCATATATCATGGTCTATCTTGTCTTATCATGGGGTATCCTGAGATACCATAAGTCTAACATTCTCTTTAACTTATAACTTTGCTAGCTTTTTGTAAAACTCTTTTAAATATTTCCTTTGAAATCCATTTTATTTGGACTTGACAAAAAGGTTCTAGTCTCATACCATTCATAACCCTTTCTAACTTTTCAAAGATCTTTCTAACATTTTATATAACTTTGTTCATCTATGCCAAACTTCTATGCCATTTACACCATTTCTCACTATTTCCCGGGGGTCACCCATCATTGGACTACTCTTGCCTAAGCACGCTTAACTAAAAGTGATGATAAAAAACTAAAGCACTGGTGCTAATAGACTCCAACCCTACTACTTTACTATCTTAGACCCTTCTCATACTGTCTCTCTTAGGTCTATCTGGCTTTCTAATCTCTTTATTCTCCTCTGAAGGATCTATTTGTCTCTCATTCTTATTCTTTGTAATCTCATCTTAGAGATTTCTCTGTTCTTACTTGACCAATTCTCATATCTTAGAGATATTCTTTCTATAATTTTACATAACTTTGTAATATATATGCCAAACATCTGTGGCATTTATACCTTTTTTTATCACTTCCCAAGGGTCACCCATCATTAGACTACTCTTGCTTGAGCACACTTAATAAAAGTGCTAATAAAAATCAAAAGCACTGATACTTTATTATCTTATACCCTTCTCATACTGTCTCTCTTGGGTCTATCTGGCCTTCTAATCTCTTTATCCTCATCTGGAGGATCTATTTGTCTCTAATTCTTATTCTCTGTAATATCATCTTAGCAATCTCTTTATTCTTATTTGACCCCTTATTATATCTTAGAGATATTCCTTTTCTCTTCTTTAGACATATTATCTACAAACTCATAAATATTTGTTACTTAGGACTAAAAAATTTAACTTTGATTACTTAGTTCCTACTGCATGTAAGAAGATTCTGAGTTCAGTCCCTAATAGTAATAAGGCTATATGATATTAACATCATGGGTACTCTCTATTATGAGCTAACCAACTTGTAAAGCTTCTCTACCTTGACCTTGTCCTTGGTAATTGTTCTTCCAAAGATATACTATACTTATGGCTAATTCATTTTCTTTCTCTATGATAGGTCTATTGCTACCCTCGGGATCAATTGCGATCAACCGTAAGCCTCTTTAGGACCTAACTGTGACCCTAGAATTATATTATCGGTGAGCCATGCTAGGATCTAACTGTAATCCTCTAGAATCTACTGTGATTCTATTGTATTGTATTCTCATCTCTGAAAGACCTAAACCAACAAACTAAGTTACAATGTTAGTCACTTCCACTTAGTTGTTAACTCAACAGATAATTCCCCAAAAATGATCACGGAAGCCAATATTATCAATTAGGACTTTACCCATTTCCTCTATCACTGAAGAATTTCTCATATCATTCCCATCTTCCATAACTTTACTATGTCTATTACTGCAAAGAGCTACACAGTCTCTACCATGCACATATCTATCATAATCTATTCATCTCATATGGTGGACCTTACTTTACATGAACTGCATTGTTCATTCTCTTGGCTCTATCTCAAGAGCAATCTGACTCTATTGCAAGAGTAATCTATCTCTATTGTGAGAATGTTAACTTCCATTGCATAGACGCTACTCCTTCTCAGAGCTACATCATCTTTCATAACTGCGTCTCATTTTATTTCATGTTCATGGTACATCATTCATGTATCTTATCCCTACTGAAGGGATATGTCCTGAGTACCATAATTATTTGTCTATAAATTACTACTAACCTTCATCTCTAATCTCATTTATTGCTTTTGTATTATTTTATCATTACCAAGTTAAATTATTTAATTGCATGTCGTATGGTATGGGAGCAACATAATTTTCTCATCATATATACTCTACCTTAATGAAATACGAAAGGGGAGTATTCATTCATCATAGCATACTCTAGCATGCATAATATGCAAGGAGATGAAATCGTTCAAGTATTCTCTAACATGCGTGTCATCATATGACAATCGCAAGGAGATGTAATTGTTCATCATAAATTATAGAAGCCTATTCCCTATCTAAGAAAAAGTAATAAAGGGTTGAGTCTATATCCTAATAAAAGGTTAACGTGGCAGCCTAAGTTAGATAAATAGTTACTTCAGATTCTTGAATAAATTGTCAAATCCTAACCAGATAATGTGATAGATAGTCTAACAGATAATATGATAGAGAAAAGAATTCTTTAAAGTTTACCTAGTTAATTGTTTAATTGCAACATGTATATGAGGGATGGTTGAGCAAATTATGTGATATGGCTTATATTGCCATAAGTTATGATGAATAGTGTATCTCCTTATAGTTGTCATATGATGACATGCATGTTAGAGAATGCTTAAATGATTGCATCTCCTTGCATATTATGCATGTTAGAGTATGCTATAATGAATGAATACTCCCCTTTCACATTTCATTAAGGGTAGAGTATATATGATGAGAAAATTATGTTGCTCCCATGCCATACGACATGCAATTAAATAATTCAACTTGGTAATGATAAAGCAATACAAGAGTAATAAATGAGATTAGAGATGAAGGTTAGTAGCGAATTTATAAACAAATGATTATAGTACTCAGGACATATCCCTTCAGTAGGGATATGATACATGAATGATGTACCATGAACATGAAATGAAATGATACGCAGTTATAAAAGATGATATAGCTCTAAGAAAGAGCAGCGTCTATGCAATAAAAGTTAATGTTCTCGCAATAGAGCTAGATTGCTCTTGAGATAAAGCCAAGAGAAAGGATAGTGCAACTCATGTAGAGTAATGTTTACCAGATGAGATGTACAGACTATGACAGATATGTGCATGGTACAGCCTATGTAGCTCTCTGTAATACTAGATGTAGTAAAGTTATGAAAGATGGGAATGATGTGAGAAATTCTTGTGTGATAGAGGAAATGAGTAAAGTCCGAATAGATAATATTGGCTTCCATAATCATTTTTGGGGAATTATCTGTTGAGTTAACCTTGTAACTTAGTCTGTTAGTTTAGGTCTTTCAGAGATAAGAATATAGTACAACAAAATTACAGTGGATTCCAAAAGATTGTAGTTAGATCCTAGCATGGCTCATAGAGAATAGAATTCTAGGGTCTTAGTTATATCCTGAGAGGCTTACAGTTGATTGCAGTAGATCTCGAGGGTCATAGTAGACCTAGCCTAGAGAAAGAAAATGAATGAGCCATAAGTACAGTATGTCTTTGGAAGAACAAATACCAAGAACAAGGTTAAGGTAGAGAAGCTTCACAAGTTGGTTAGCTCATAACAGAGAGAGTACCCATGATGTTAATTTCATATATCCTTATTATTATTAGGGACTGAACTCAGAATCTTCTTACACGCAACAGGAACTAAGTAATCAAAGTTAAAGTTTTTAGTCTTGAGTAACAGATATTTATAAGTTTGTAGATAATATGCCTAAAGAAGAGAAAAAGAATATATCATAAGATATAAGAAGGGGTCAAATAAGAATAAAGAGATCCTTAATATGAGATTATAGAGAATAAGAATTAGAGACAAATAGATCCTCCATATGAGGATAAAGAGATTAGAAGGTCAGATAGACCTAAGAGAGACAGTATGAGAAGGGTCTAAGATAGTAAAGTACTAGAGTTTGAGCCTGTTAGTACTAGTGCTTTAGATTTTTATTGGCACTTTTCAGTTAAGTATGCTCAGGCAATAGTAGTCCAATGATGAGTGACCCTCTCGGAAGTGATAAAAAAAGGTGTAAATACCATAGAAGTTTTGCATATATGCCAGAGTTTTGTAAAATGATTGAAAGAGTTATGAAAAGTTAGAAAGGGTTATGATCGGTAAGAGACTAAAACCCTTATGTTAAGTCTAAATAAAATGGATTTAAAAAGAAATATTTAGAAGAGTTTTCTCAAAAGCTAGCAAAGCTATAAGTTAAAGAGAATGTTAAACTTATCGTATCTCATAATACTCCATGATAAGGCAAGATAGAGCATGATATAGCCAGATTTGGCCAGATATGCCATAATATGGCCTGAAAAGTATTTAATAAGATACGATATGAGAAATATGTAATGTGATACATAATGAGAAATATGTATCAAGAAGTACAATACGAAGTGGCTTTGTAGCTAGCTTTGTAAAATGATAGAGAGGCTCCCTTATTGAAAAGGGATAAGATGTTTAAATGTTATATTACAAATAAAATAGCAAGTGAGAGCTTTCACTCCTTGTATGAAATACCAAGCATTATGTTATGTTTGTAAAATATGCTAAAGCTCGAAATGTTAGAGCAGTGCAAGCTCTGAGTGTTAGAGCTATGTATATTAAGAAAAGGAATGCTTGAGCTCTGATGTTAGAGCTTTACATTCATAGATAGGTATATAGTCTTGCAACATGTTGGCAAGTCATTATGCGTGTTAGAGTATGTGCTCTTATATGCTCTTATCTAGTAGTAAAGTAAAGAAAGAAAGAATAATGACGTAAGTCCTCTCCCTGTATTATGATGAATTATTAAAGATAATAATAAGAAGAAAAAGTAGTATGATGAGTAGTTGATGAAAACTCCAGAATATAGTAATATGTTGGAAAATGTGCCCTAGGGGCGAATCATTGTCTTATGAATATTATTGATTTATGAATTTATTAATTGAGTTATCATATTATTTGCATGTTACTGTGATGACCATCCTTGGATAATTCAAGATCTTATCCTAAATGTCCCTGGTCAGTCATCTATGAGGGAGCAGAGATGAAATAAGACCAGTATGACTTTGAAGATGTATAGAGATATAAATCAAAGTCATAGGCACATGTAAGAGTACAAGGTGTTAGACCGACCCGCTATGAGAGAGTTGCATGGGTTACGTCATAAGCTTCTCTCATATACAAACCATGACACTATGCCCTTTGACCTGAGATCACCATGGATTCCTACATGACAAACGCTCAGCTTTGACCTAGTCAAAAGTCACTTTTGATCGAGTGATCATAAAGACTATGTTCGGGTTTAGTGGTTTTTCATGCGGAGGAATGTGAATGGTCAAGATGGAATTTATCCCTCACATTCGTAGAGAGATATTACTGGGCCCCTCGATGAGTGAGTCTGAGAAATGTATGGCCATACTGTAATGGAAAGGTAGTTCTATTTCTATAGTCAGACTACTTAGGGATCGAGAAAGTAACGGTCAGGAATAGGAGGATGACATTATCCATGCCTCATCCATGACCAAAATATCGCGTGACAGAAAGGACATGATATGGTTGTATAAAAGGTTACATCGTTTATCGATCCTCATATGATTTGGGTAGTCATTATGTCTTGCTAGAGACCGCTTGTGACTTGTGGGCCAGTATAGCAAATGGCCCACTGCCAACTTCATATGGGCCTACAGGGTCGCACACAAAATAGCCTAACACGAGCTATGATGTCCAGATTCATTGAATCTAAGACGTGTCCAGATTCAATGAATGATCCAGGGTTGATGTATATATTTATTTATATTATATTCGTATATATATATATATAAATTCGTATATATGCAAGGTATATATGATTTAATTTATTAGGATAAATTAAATCTCTATCACAAAATTCAAATTGATAGGATATCTCATATAAGAGATATTTACAAGATTTAATTTATAAGGATAAATTAAATCTCTATCACGTTTGAATTTAAAATTCAAATTGATAGGATATCTCATATAAGAGATATTTACAAGATTTAATTTATGAGGATAAATTAAATCTCTATCACGTTTGAATACAAATTGATATGATATCTCAAATTTGATTTATGAGAATAAATCAAATATAGTCCAGTCTTATCTTTATTTTGAATTAAATAAATAGGTGAATTAAATCTGTGGGACGAATTTAATATAAACATCATTTATTTAATTAGTTTCTTATCAAATTATACAATATGTGATATTGTATTAATTTCAGAATTAATATAGATTAATTCTGAAATCCAATTCGGTTGAGGAGAACGCAGAGCATCCTATATATCTGATTTTAGGAGCTACGTTTTGAGAACAACACATAATACAAAAGGGATGAACGGAATCTGCAAATAGGTTTGCAGATAAGAAACTGCTGAAGTAGAGATGGAGATGACGAATTCTTGAGAAAGCCTTGGAGGGACAGGAGACGCTAGCACATCGTTCGTGGTTAGAATGCTGTTCGTGTGGATACCAGTAGAGGAAGTCGACCTGAGACATCAACTTCTTGTGATCAGAAAGAGAGCCCGAGCCGCGGAGAGAAGCTATGGACGTCTTCTTGCGATCTGAAAGAGATCACCAGCCGCGGAGAGAAGCTGTGGAAGTCGCTAAGAAACACTGAGGGTAATGCTTCTTCCCACTTGACTTAAACACATACTGTAGATCCTGGCAAGGAATGGAAAAATTTTTAAAATTAATTTCCGCTGCGTGTCTTCCAATTCCTAACATAATATTCAAGAGAGTCTAATATGAAATAAATGGACACTACTCACAATTCTAGTCTAGTGAGAAGTCCATATGCAAATAGATGCATAGGAAGTAAGCCAGAAATAGAATGAAGTAGAGTTCAGCTTTGATACTAAAATAAAATATCCTTACTTTCGTACGTCTTAGGGACCATTCAGTAGCTTTTTGAACCACTTTATTTCAATTTTTCTAGAATTCATTATGATTTTTTGAAGTTCATCGCCGAATCTGGAATACCATATAAATAGTAACTCGAGAAGAGTAAAATTCTAGATTTATCTAATAGACTTCCAAGGTCTTATAAGTAGTTCTAAATGCTACTGAATAGTCCCTAAGACGTACAAAAGTAAGGATGTTTCATTTTGGATCACACCATTAGATTCCTTAGCCAAAATTGTGTAGTATATGATCCCAAGAGTTTATGTTAGTGCTTGGGAGAAATAAAACCCTAATTTAATTCAAGAAAGGGTAGTTAGGGTTTTCAAGTTTGAATTATTTTGAGAAGTTATAATGACATGAAATTGTTGTTCACTAATTAGGATTTGACATTTATGCAACTAAAGAACTTCAAGTCAACAAGGAAAGAAAAGGATCTCCAAGAGCTAGCAACAACTCTAGCTTTATCATTGTCTTGCAATTATTTATTAGTATTGTTGTTTATGATGTTTGGTTGAGCATGATATTATGTGATGATGTACAAGCTTGATGGGCTTGATAATATGGTAATCTCCTTGCTAAGATGTCATGACAAATGCATGTTAGAGAATGACAAAATATGAAAATGATTATGTGACTCCCATATCATATAACATGCTTTGGATAATTCCTTGATAATGTTAAAGGTTGTGTTAGTTGCTATTGGGATTTGTTTGGAAATCTCACTCTTTTTCAAACTAAACCATGTTTGGTGCTAAACATTCCAGAAGCAAAGAGCCAATGGAGGGTGTTTGAAGCATGCTTGGTTGTTAGATAAACCTATGTTATGTAAATATGGAATAAAGAGTACTTTGTGTAAGTTCTATTTAGAGGCAATGAGCTTGCCACCATGTTTTGAATATGATATTGTATGAATTAAACTCTAAAATTTAGCATGCCTAAAGTTCTTTAAGTGGATATCAAGTATGCCTAATTTGGATAAGAAAAGAATTTATGGAGATTTTTCAAAGTCAAGAATTGAATTCTAGAAAATTACCATATGAATAGTATGTTTTTGCAAATGTACTAGGAATGCTATAGCAACTTTTAAACCTAGTTATTATTTTTCCCATAAAGATATCTTAAAGAGGTTTAAGTGGGACTTGGAAGCACCTCATTTGGAATTTTATATATTTAAATATGATTTTCAAAAGTTTAAGGGCAAAATGATAATTATTGAAAGTTGACCCAAAACAATACCCAGAAATAGATTAGTCCCAAATTTTCCCATTAAACAAAGAAAATCATTCCGATTAGTTTGATGCAGCACAGAATTTTGATTTGAGGTCCCAAAAAAATTATATTAATTTCTAAAGAAATGAAAATTAATACAGTATCCTCTGAACCTCAAAATCAGATGAAATTTGGCACTAAATTCCTATAGTTAATATAAGAATTTATAAAACTGATAGAGCTCAAAAATAAGTTCTGTAGAATTTATTATAAAATTTATAGTGGATTAAAACACTCGATAAATACGTTACGGGGGAATTTATTGGGAGTTTAACTCATGAAGGTAGTGGACCATGTAAAGGGCCCAAAATGGCATCTTATAGGCCCAGTAATATTTTCAGATAAGTATGTGGACTAGGGCTAATAAAGACTCAAAAATATAAAATTGCAAAAATGTCACTGAGTATGCCACTCGGTTGTGTTAATGAGCCAGAGATAAATAAAGGGTATTTTGGTCATTTGACTAAGTTTAGACAGTTAAGGAGAGTTCCCAAAATAGTTGACCATAGTCAGGGAATACTCTGATGATGTGTGAAAAGATGATAATGCCCTTTGAGAAATTAAAGTGAAATTAGACACCGATAAAAGGTATTGAGGAAATATAGGGAATTTTTATTAGGATCTTTGGGTCTAAAAAATTATGAGACTTTGCAGGGAATTTATTTTATAATACAATGAATTTCTAAAAATGTTAGAACCATTAAAAGAGGTGTCTACCATTTATTTCAAAACAAGGATAATTTAAGGATATCGATATAAGGAAAGTGCCTTGGGATTTATGCTAATTAGCTTTTGGACCCAAGGAAGGCCTAGGGCAACCCAATATTTCATCCTAGGGCAGCCCAATAAGTCCCAAGAGTTTTCTTGGAGCCCAAGTACAATAATGAATAATTTTTGAATTTTTGAAAAAGAAAACAAAAAGGAATAAAGGGAGAATTAGGGTTTGCATGTAACATCCTTACTTTTATATATATTAGGGACTATTTAGTAGTATTTAGAACCACTTATAAGACCTTGGAAGTCAAATTACACAATCTGGAATTTTACTCTTTCTCGGATTACTGTTCATATGGTATTCTAGATTACTCAACAAACTTCAAAAAATCATAATTAATTATAGAAAACTCGAAATGATGTGGTTCAAAAAGCTACGTGAAGATAACATATTCAAATTTAAGGAAAAATAATTTCTAAGTAAATGATTAGCCAATTAATACAGTTTATTCGTTAAAGTTGACTATTCATTTGGTCAAAAACTCTGGAAACAGATTTTGGTCCCTTAGTTTGAAAATTCATTTCTCTTGATATACACATCCAAATGAAACATTCTACCTATGCACTTAAAGCTATTGATGTGTGCTACACACTTGTAAAATTTCATGGGATAATTCCTTCATTTGCAAGGTCAAACTGAAACCACAACAAAACTGCTTTAAGACCTACCTTTTTACCATTTCAGTTTCCTTTCTTTCACTTTCCATAATTGTTCCAGCATGCATAAGCCATTAAATAAGCTTCTACATATTCATATACATCATGTACATATGCCATAAGTATTACAAATAGGTTCATCATATAAATAGACACTTTACATGAAATTTACATACATGGGTCATTCATAGCATATGCTATCCTTTCTTCCATTCCTTAGCTCTTCTCCATGTATACCATTTCCATCAGGCTTGACTAACCTTCATATTCAACACATAATTTATTAGGAATCATGAACTCCAACCATGTTCAAGACTAACCTTGTTACACTCTTTAATATCATAACTTTCTCTAATCTTCACTAATCCACTTGGCTCTTGAGCCAATTGATGCCTTGACTTTACCCTACATAATTTCATCTTTTGAATCCATTTATAAGCTTAGAATCATGAAATTCTAGCTCCTTCATGGCTTGCTGTACAGAACTGAACACATGCACATAATTCTTTCAAAAATTCTCATTTTGATTATAATGCTTCCCATACTTGTTTCTCCACTTCACCCCCACACAACTTTTAATTTTAAAACCATTAGAATCATAAAAATCATGAAATTGCAATAACTGTTCATGCGAGTGAATAGTAACCGTGAAGAACTTCAAAAACTACAACCTTGAGATTTTAATGTTTCCAAGGTTCAAAACCTTTTCAATCCTACACAAAATCATAATATAAATTCAATGGAATCATTAAATCATTGAAATTCCATTTCCTTCCCTCATGAACAGTGCATACCAAATAGGGTACACCATGGCAAAGTAAAGAATATCAATTTGATTCAACAACCAATCACTTAACTAGCTTGTTTAAGCTTCAATCATATATTTCTAACTTTAATTTCTTCTTTCCCCTTTCATCTAAGCTCTTTGGGAAGCACCACCCCTTAGAGAAAACTCAACTTTTCCCCCATGAAAACCCTAAGTTCAAGCACCCAAATCAAAGGAAAATAAGCTAGGAGAGATTGCTTACCTTCAATCTCTAGCTTGCTTGAACTTTAGTACGTTGAATCTTCTTTATCTTGGTTTGAGGTTTCATTTTGCAAGAGTTTCCCCAAGGTTGATGAGGTCACAGTTTGGATACAGAATTGAGGGGTTATTTATAGAAAATTTCATGAAAAGTCAGTGGCCAAGATTGATTTAGTTACTATTTGATCCAAGGGCTTACATTTAATCTTGGATTTAACTTTTTCTATAAAGAATAATTATGACATCATGTGGGACAGCTCATGGGACACCTAATAGGGGTATGTGGCGTGATTCCCATGTAAGGAAGCTTATGGAAAAATTCCAGTCCAATCCAGTACTGATAGGAGCAATTTCGCAACAACCAGACTGTGTTCTGTTCCTAATTTTTCTTATAATATACCAGGATATGTATTCTATCCTATAAATCAATGTCTTGGCTTCTCATACCATTCACAATATGAGACTGACCACAACTTAATTATAGATCCCTTGGAAAATGACTAAAATGCCCTTGGTTCACTGTCTTGCACTATATTAACCCTAAGGGCATAATTGTCATTTCACACCTCTTTTTACTGCCTCAGGGTGTATATTGGATCTAAATCATCATCTTTATAATATCTTGGACATTTTTGGCCTCTCCAGAAGGACCAAAATACCCTCCATCCATCACTGGTACAGTATAGGCATCCAGGGGCATTTTTCATAATTTCGCACTTTTCCTGGACTACTTGGACCCTGGCCTACTTAACTGTCCAGTCATCACACTAGGCCTACTATGGCACCATTTGGGCCTTGTTTTAGGCTCATTTCCTTTATGCCCTTTCTGGCACAAATCCCAAGACACCTCTCCTGATCCTATTTATCGGGTATTCTATTCTACTGTAAAATCCCGTAAGAATTCTACAGGATTCCTTTTCTGACTCTGTCAGTTTTATAAATTCATATATTAAATATAATAATTTACGATAAAAATTCATCTCATTCTGATATCCAAAAAAATGCAATAATTCCTTCTGACTTCAGGAATTTATTGTTGGAAAATGTGCCATAAGGGTCAATCATTCTCTTATGAACATTATTGATTTATGAATTTATTAATTATGTTATCATATTATTTGCATGTTTACTGTGATGACCATCCTTGGATAATTCATGATCTTATCCTAAATGTCCTTGGTAGGTCATATGTGCGGAAGTAGAGATGAAATAAGACCAGTATGACTTTGAAGATGTATAGAGATATAAATCAAAGTCATAGGCATATGTAAGAGTACAAGGTGTTGGACTGACCCGCTATGAGAGAGTTGCATGGGTTACGTCATAAGCTTCTCTCATATACAAACGATGTCATTATTCCCTTTGACCTGAGATCACCATGGATTCCTACATGACAAACGCTCAGCTTTGACCTAGTCAAAAGTCACTTTTGATCGAGTGATCATAAAGACTATGTTCGAGCTTAGTGGTTTTTCATGCGGAGAAATATGAATGGTCAAGATGGAATTTATCCCTCATATTCATAGAGAGATATTACTGGGCCCTCGATGAGTGAGTCTGAGAAATGTATGGCCATACTGTAATAAAAAGGCAGTTCCATTTCTATAGTCAGACTACTCAGGGATCGAGAAAGTAACGGTCAGGAATAGGAGGATGACATTATCCATGCCTCATCCATGACCAAAATATCGCTTGACAGAAGGGACATGATATGGTTGTATAAAAGGTTACATCGTTTATCGATCCTCATATGATTTGGATAGTCGTTATGTCTTGCTAGAGACCGCTTGTGACTTGTGGGCCAGTATAGAAAATGGCCCACTACTAAATTCATATGGGCCTACAAGGTCGCACACAAAATAGCCCAACACGAGCTATGATGTCCAGATTCATTAAATCTAAGACATGTCCAGATTCAATGAATGATCCAGGGTTGATGTATATATTTATTTATATTTATATTCGTATATATATATAAACTCGTATATATACATGATATATAAGGAATATACAAGATTTAATTTATAAAGATAAATTAAATATCTATCACGTTTGAATTTAAAATTCAAATTGATAGGATATCTCATATAAGAGATATTTACACGATTTAATTTATAAAGATAAATTAAATCTCTATCACGTTTGAATTTAAAATTTAAATTGATAGGAAATATCATATAAGAGATATTTACAAGATTTAATTTATAAGGATAAATTAAATCTCTATCACGTTTGAATTTGAAATTCAAATTGATATGATATCTCAAATTTGATTTATGAGAATAAATCAAATATAGTCCAATCTTATATTTATTTTAAATTAAATAAATAGGTGAATTAAATCTGTGGGACGGATTTAATATAAACATTATTTATTTAATTAGTTTCTTATCAAATTATACAATATGTGATATTGTATTAATTTAGGAATTAATATAGATTAATCCCAAAAATCCAATTCGGTTGAGAAAAACGCAGAGCATCCTATATATATGATTTTAGGAGCTACGTTTTGACACAACGAAAAAATACAAAAGGCCGAACGGAATCTGCAAAAGGTTTGCAGATAAGAAACTGCTGAAGTAGAGACGGAGAGGACAAATTCTTGAGAAAGCCTTGGAGGGACAGGAGACGCTAGCACGTCGTTCGTGGTTGGAACGCTGTTCGTGTGGATACCAGTAGAGGAAGCTGACATGAGGCATCGACTTCTTACGATCGGAAAGAGAGCAAGAGCCGCGGAGAGCAGCTGTGGACGTCTTCTTGCGATCGGAAAGAGATCACCAGCCGCGGAGAAAAGCTGTGCAAGTCGCTGAGAAACACTGAAGGTAATGCTTCTTCCCACTTGACTTACACACATACGGTAGATCCTGGCAAGGAATGGAAAAATTTTCAAGTTAATTTCCGCTGGGTGTCTTCCAATTCCTAACATTTTTATCATCAGGAATTCCACTTGTACTACCTTTCTTCTCAAGGCATTAGCTACTACATTTGCCTTCCTTGGATGGTACTTAATTTAGAAGTCATAATTTTTGAGTAGTTTCATCCATATACTTTTCCTCATGTTTAAATCTTTCTAATCATGTAGATACTTGAGGCTATTGGGGTCACAATACAATTCTATGATTGCACCGTATAGATAGTGCCTCCATATCTTAAGAGCATACACTATTGGTGTAAGCTCCAGGTCATGGGTCAGGTAATTCTCCTCGTGAGATTTTAACTGTCGTCTTCTTGCAATCGGAAAGAGATCACCAGCCGCAGAGAGAAGCTGTGGAAGTCGCTGATAAACACTGAGGGTAATGCTTCTTCCCACTTGACTTAAACACATACGGTAGATCCTGGCAAGGAATGGAAAATTTTTTAAATTAATTTCCATTGCGTGTCTTCTAATTCCTTACATTTATATCAATTAATCGGGACCTCAAATCAAAATTCTATGACTCCTTAAACTTACCGGAATAACTTTGTCTATCTACTGGTAAAATTTGAGTCGAATCTGATTTCCGGCATTTTTGAGCTTTTTTCCGTTCAACTTTCTCATAATTACACTTAGGTCCTTAACTTTTTGCTTATTTACATTCAGGTCCCTAAACTTTTGAAAATTACCACTTTTGGCCCAACTTTTGTTTCTACTTTAACTTTTAGCCTTTAAATTTTTCTAATTTTTGTTTAGGTCCCTTTCTTCCTTCAAGACTCATTTAGCCTCTATTATTTCTTATAATCTTCATCATAATCCTTTCCAAACCTCTTTCCACTATCAGTATTATACAGATAGGGAAAATTTAGGATATGACATTTCTACCCCTTAAAATAAATTTCGTCCTCGAAATTTACTTAACACCTCGAACAAGAATTAGGGCATCTATATCTTATCTTCTATTTTGATATTTTAGCGGAGTACTTTTCATATCCACAATTCTTCATATCTTTACTATGATCATTCTTCTGTTATGAATCAATTCAATCAGAGCTGAACTCCAGCTTATTCTATTACTTGCTTACTTGCTATACATCCACCATTCTAGACTTGTGAGTAGTGTCCATTTCTTTCATATCAAACTCCCTCGAATACTACTATATTCTTGAGTTTCTATTAACAACTCATCATACTTTTTAATGCAATCACTTCTTTCTCATCTGAGTATCTAGTGGAATTCTCTGAACATCCGCAAACTTTATCTTTCATTTTCATACCATCATACATTTTTATCATCTTTAATAATTCATCATAATATAGAGAGAAGACTTATATCATTATTCTTTCTTTCATTGCTCTACTGCTAAACATGAGCACATAGGAGCATATAGGATCACAAGGAGCATATAGGAGCACATACTCTAACATGCATAATACTTGCCCAACATGTTGCAAGACTACATACCTACTCATGAATGCAAAGCTCTAACATCGGAGCTCAAGCATTCTTTTACTTAGAGCTTGCATAGCTCTAACACTTAGAGCTTGCAGAGCTCTAACACTTAGAGCTTGCACTGCTCTAACATTCGGAGCTTTAGCATATTCTATAAACATAACATAATATAACATAATTCCTGGCATTTTATGCAAGGAGTTAAAGCTCTCATTGCTCTTTTACATGTAGCTTAACATTCAAACTTCTTATCCCTTTCAAAAAGGGAGCCTCTCAATCCGTTTATAGGGCTAGTTATAATGCCACTTCATATCGTACATCTCATTACATATTTCTCATAACATATCTCATTATATACTCTTTATAGCATTTCTCATTTCGTATCTTTCATGCCATAACATGGCATATCTAGCCAGATCTGGCTACATCATAGTCTACATTTCAAATCCATTTCATTTAGAGTTGAGATAAGGTTTCTAGTCTCTTGTTATTCATAACCCTTTCTGACTTTTCATAGCTATTTCTATCATTTTACATAGCTTTGTGCATATATGCCAATTTCTATGGCATTTACACATTTTTTTATCACTTCCTAGGGGGTCACCCATCATTGGACTACCCTTACCTGAGCACGCTTAACTGAAATGTGTAGATAAAAATCTGAAGTACTAGTGCTCACAGGCTCTACCCCTAGTACTTTACTATCTTAGACCCATCTTATACTATCTCTCCTGGGTCTATCTAGCCTTCTAATCTCTCTTTATCCTTATCTCGAGGATCTATTCATCTTTTATTCTTATTCTCTATAACCTCATCATAAGGATCTCTTTATTCTCATCTGACCCTTTCTCATATCTTATGAAATATTCTTATAAATCCTTGGGACTCAGCATTAACAACTTTAACTTTGATAACTTAGTAATGTTATGTGTAAGAAAATTCTGAGTTTAGTCCCTGATAGTAATAAGGCTATATGAAACTAACATCATGGATACTCTCTCTGTTATAAGCTAACCAACTTGTGAAGCTTCTATACTTTAACCTTTGCCTTGGTATTCGTCTTTCCAAAGAAATACTGTACTTATGGCTCAATACTTTCTTGCTCTAAGCTTGGTCTACTGCGACCCTCAGGATCTACTCTGATCAACTATAAACCTTTTTAGGATCTAACTGTGACCCTGTGAGCCATACTAGGATCTAACTGTAATCCTCTGGAATCTACTATGATTCCGTTGTACTTTATTCTCATCTCTAGAAGACCTAAACCAACGGACAAAGTTACAAGGTTAGTCACTTCCACATAGTTGTTAACTCCATAGATAATTCCCTAAAAATGATCACAAAAGCCAATATTATCTATTAGGACTTTACTCATTTCCTCTATCACTCAGGAACTTCATATATCATTCTCATCTTTTATAACTTTACTATATCCATTACTGTAGAGAGCTACATAGGCTCTACCATGAACATATCTATCATCATCTATTCATCATATCTGAGGGACATTATTCTATACGAGCTATACTGTCGACTCTCTTGGCTTTATTTCAAAAACAATCTTACTTTATCGCAAGAGTAATCTAGCTCTATTGCAAAACTAACTCATATTATTCAGAATCTGCTCCTTCTTGGGGCCGCATTATCTTTCATAAATGCTTCTCATTCTATTTCATATTCATAGCACATCATTCATAGATCTTCCCCTACTGAAGGATTATATCCTGAGTATCATAATCATTTATCCACAGATTCATTATTAATTCTTATCTTTAATCTCATTCTCTATCTCATTGACTATCATTGGTCGATCATAAATTCTCATTCTATTCTTTGGGAATTAACTAACTAACCATTTTGTTCATCACTTTTCTATTACTCTATCATCATCAGGTTAAAATATTTAATTGCATGTACTAGGATATGGGAGCAATAAATTTTTTAAAACTTTCTCATCATATCTACTTTACCCTACATGTAATGTAAAGAGGAGTATTCATTCATCATAGCATACTCAACATGCATAATATGCAATGAGATACAATCATTTAAGCATTCTCTAACATGTGTGTCATCATATAATAACTGCAAGTAGATGCAACCTCTCATCATAACTTATGGCAACATAAGCCATATCACTATCACATACATATGCTCAACCATTCCTCATACTCACATTGCAATTACACAATTAACTAGGTAACTTTTAAACATTATGTCCCTTTATTACTTTAACTGCTAGGTCCTGATCATCTATTCAGGTACCTGAGTCATTTACTTGTTTCACTTAGGCTGCCACATCACCCTCTTACTAGGGTATAAACTCAACCCTTCTTTACTCTTTCTTACATGAGGAATAAGGGAGTCACTTTATCTTTGAATCTGTGGGTACCTTACTAGGCCATATTCATTCTATCATATCATCTCTTATTTCCTGTAAGACTTATGTGTCTCTAGCCTGAAGGATTTATGTGTCCTTGGCCTCACTGTAATCCATAACTGAGTCAGCTATTATCTTTTAGCTAACTGAGGAAGGGTCTGGCTTACATCTCTATGCCATTCATACTTTTAAGTTTCCCCTTATCCTCTTGGATTACTAACAGGCAAGAAAATATCTCTTATTAAGCCTCAAGGTTCATGTGAATGAACTTGGCTAATATTTATCAAAGGGTTTCCCTTTCCTTTGCTCTAACCCTTAACCTCACGCTCACCTCTCTCTAATTACGAGGAATACTTCTTTTGAATCTTTACATAGCTTTAATATGAATCTTTACATAACCTCCAGGCTACAGGTTTGAGTCACTAGACTCCCCATCATTTGGTACATACATAGCTTCAATATGAATCTTTACATAACCTCCAGGCTACAGGTTTGAGTCTACAGGGACATCTATAGGATATCCTCATGTAGACCTCCCTAACTGATCCCCTATACTCTCATCTAAACTCTCTTTATTGTCTGAGGTGTTGGAAATCGTGCCCTAGGGGACAATCATTGTCTTATGAACATTATTGATTTATGAATTTATTAATTGTGTTATCATATTATTTGCATGTTTACTGTGATGACCATCCTTGGATAATTCATGATCTTATCTTAAATGTCCCTGGTAGGTCATCTATGTGGGATCAGAGATGAAATAAGACTAGTATGACTTTGAAGATGTATAGTGATATAAATCAAAGTCATAGGCACATGTAAGAGTACAAGGTGTTAGACTGACCCGCTATGAGAGAGCTGCATGGGTTACGTCAAAAGCTTCTCTCATATACAAACCATGTCACTATGCCCTTTGACCTGAGATCACCATGGATTCCTACATGACAAACGCTCAGCTTTGACCTAGTCAAAAGTCACTTTTGACCGAGTGATCATAAAGACTATGTTCGGGTTTAGTGGTTTTTCATGCGGAGGAATGTGAATGGTCAAGATGGAATTTGTCCCTCACATTCATAGAGAGATATTACTGGGCCCCTCGATGAGTGAGTCTGAGAAATATATGGCCATACTGTAATGGAAAGGTAGTTCCATTTCTATAGTCAGACTACTCAGGGATCGAGAAAGTAACGGTCAGGAATAGGATGATGACATTATCCATTCCTCATCCATGACTAAAATATCGCGTGACAGAAGGGACATGATATGGTTGTATAAAAGGTTACATCGTTAATGATCTTCATATGATTTGGGTAGTCATTATGTCTTGCTAGAGACCGCTTGTGACTTGTGGGCCAGTATAGCAAATAGCCCACTGCCAACTTCATATGGGCCTATAGGGTCGCACACAAAATAGCCCAACACGAGCTATGATGTCCAGATTCATTGAATCTAAGACATGTCCAGATTCAATGAATAATCCAGGGTGGATGTATATATTTATTTATATTTATATTCGTATATATATAAATTCGTATATATACATTATATATAAGAGATCTATGAGATTTAATTTATAAGGATAAATTAAATCTCTATCATGTTTGAATTTGAAATTCAAATTGATATGATATCTCAAATTTGATTTATAAGAATAAATCAAATATAGGTCAATCTTATCTTTATTTTAAGTTAAATAAATAGGTGAATTAAATCTGTGGGACGGATTTAATATAAATATTATTTATTTAATTAGTTTGTTATCAACTTATACAATATATGATATTGTATTAATTTCAAAATTAATATAAGATTAACTCCAAAAAAAATCCAATTCAGTAGAAGAAAACACATAGCATCCTTTATATCTGATTTTAGGAGCTACGTTAAGAAAATACAGAGAACACAGAAAGGCCGAAGGGGAATCTGTAAAGGTTTGCAGATAAGAAACTGCCGAAATAGAGATGGAGAGGACGAATTCTTGAGAAAGCCCTGGAGGGACAAGAGACGCTAGCACGTCGTTCGTGGTTGGAACGCTGTTCATGTGGATACCAGTAAAGGAAGCTGACCTGAGTCATCGACTTCTTGCGATTGGAAAGGGAGCACGAGCCATGGAGAGAAGCTTTGAACGTCGTGACCAGAAGCTGTGGAAGTCGCTGAGGAACACTGAGGGTAATGCTTCATCCCACTTGACTTAAACGCATACGGTAGATCATGGCAAGGAATGGAAAAATTTTTAAGTTAATTTTCACTGCGTGCCTTGTAATTCCTTATATGAGGGATGATCAAAGTATGGATGTACATCATGTCCATACATCACTACTGGCCTGGAGTCTCCCTTATTAACTAAAGCCTCTTACTTAACTTTATAAAATCTTATATCTACTCCTGCAATATTTGCTTAATTAAGCAATGCTAACTATCTCAATACATACCCTACCTTAACAAAATACTTACTGTTTAGGGTTAGGGTCTGGGAACAATCTTATATGAGTTTATAAATAATCTATTCAGAGTATTTCTTAAGCTAGAATCCTTTGCACTGATACCAAAATGTAACATCCTTACTTTTATGTTTATTCGTGAAAGTTTACTGTTCATTTGGTCAAAAACTCTAGAAATATATTCTAGTCCCTTAATTTAGAAATTCATTTCTCTTGATATACACATCCAAATGAAACATTCTACCTATGCACTTAAATCTCTAGATGTGTGCTACACGCTTGTAAAATTTCATGAGATAATTCCTTCATTTGTTAGGTCAAATTGAAGCCACAACTAAACTGCTTCAGGACCTATGTTTTTACCATTTAAGCTTCCTTTCTTTCACCTTCCATAATTGTTCCAGCATGCATAAGCCATTAAATAAGCTTCTCCATATTCATATACATCATGTACATATGCCATAAGTATTACAAATAGGTTCATTATATAAATACACACTTTACATGACATTTACATACATGGGTCATTCATAGCGTATGCTATCCTTTCTTCCATTCTTTAGCTCTTCTCCATGGATACATTTTCCATCATGCTTGACCTAAATTGGTTGGTTATGTAAGGGTGAGATTCTAAGGAATCTCAGTAGCAAACATTACCACTTAAATATGCATGATGGATGCTAATGTATGATATATAATTTTATTAACTTTCTTTGATTAGTGGCATGCCATCATACTATATACTTTTACATTAAGTGCATGGCCATGGAAAACATGTTATTCACAATACATTCAACATCATTTATCATGTCACAACATTATTCAAATATCATATACATGTCAACACATAAACATACCACATCAAGCACATAAAGAGGTAAGTTCACTACCTTACACTTAAGCTTTCCAACTATCAGGCCTTTATGTCAATCACTTCCCAACATATTCTTGGTTGTTTCAATGTCCTAAACACATTCATATTCATCACATAACTCATTAGGACTCATGAACTCCAACCATGTTCAAGACTAACTTTGTTACACTCTTTATTGTCATAACTTTCTCTAACTTCACTAATCCACTTGGCTCTTGAACCAATTGATGTCTTGACTTTACTTTACACAATTTCATCTTTTGAATCCATTTATGAGCTTAGAATTGTGAAATTCCAGCTCCTTAATGACCTGCTGTACAGAACTGAACATAAGCATACAATTCTTTTAAAAATTCTCATTTTGATTCTAATGCTTCCCATACTTGTTTCTCCACTTTACCCCACACAACTTTTCATTTTAAAACCATTGGAACCATCCAAATCATGAAATTCTAATCACTGTTCATATGAGTGAACAGTACCCGTAAGGAATCTTAAAGACTATAACCTTGAGATTTTAATGTTTCCAAGGTTCAAAACCTTTCCAATCCTACACAAAATCATCATATAAACTCAATGGAAGCATTAAATCACTGAAATCCAATTTCCTTCCCTCATGAACAGTGAAGACTGAATAGGGCAAACCATGGCAAAGTCAAGAATATCAACTTGATTCAACAACCAATCACTTAACTAGCTTGTTTAAGCTTTAATCATAAGTTTCTAATTTTAATTTCTTCTTTCCCCTTTCATCTATGGTTTTTGGGCAGCACCTCCCCTTAACTTTTTCCAAAATGGTAATTATGACATCATCTTGACATTATAAGGGACATCTCAAGGGACACTTCTTGGGCTTATGTGGCAAAATTATGATGGTAGGAAGCTTCTGGAAAAAGTTTAGTCCAATCTGGTACCGATCGGAGCAGTTTCACAACAACCGGATTGTGTTCTATTCCTAATTTTTTTATAATATACCGGGATATGTATTATATCCTTGAAATTAATGTCTAGGCTTCTCATACCATTGATAATGATATATTGAAGATTTATCTGCCATCCATCCCTTAGGAAATGACAAAAATACCCTTGGTGTCCTTTCTTGCACTATATTGACCCTAAGGGTATAGTTGTCATTTTGCCCCTCTTTGCACTACCTCAGGTCATATACTAGCTCAACTAATCATATTTATACCATGTGCCATGTTTTTAGCCTGTCCCAGATGACCAAAATGCCCTTTATCAATCTCTGGTACAATCTGGGCATCTAGGGGCATTTTCATAATTTCGCACTTTTTCTAGACACTAGCCCCTTCTACTGATGGACTGGTACCTTGGGTTTTGGGCCCTTCTTGGCATCATCATGAGCCTATGTATGAGGTCATCTAATCTCATTCTATCTAGGTTCACATGCCGAAAAGTTCTATTATCGGATCATGGGTGTTATCAAACTCCCTTCAAAATTCACTGTTATGGGAATAACTTTTTATACAGGACTTATTCCGGGGTGCTGTCAGATTCATAACATTTGACACTATAGGGCACACTTTCTAATAATTTCCTAACTTATATCTGATGTCCATGGAATCTGATAAAAATTCAGATAACTTTTAGACTATCAGATAAATTTCTGCTGTCTGGAGCCCTAATAAAATTTATGTATCATGCCAGATTAACCAGCGTAACTTCCTCTATTTACTGATGGAATATGGGACTGAAAAACTTCCAGGTAGTTATAACCCGTTCTAGGCTGATCTTTCTATAATTATAATTTTGCCCTTCAACTTTTCTCTTAATTACATTTATGTCCCTCACGTTTTGTATATTTACATTTAGGTCTCTAAACTTTTGGAAATTACCACTGTTGGCCTAACTTTTGTTTCTACTTTAACTTTTGGCCTTTAAACTTTTCCAATTTTTATTTAGGTCCCTTTCTTCCTTCAAGACTCATTTAACCTTTATTATTTTTCTGATCTTTGTCATAATCCTTTCCAAACCTCTTTCCACTATTAGTATTGTACGGATAGGGAAAAATTAGGATATGACATTTCTACCCCCTTTAAAATAAATTTTGTCCTCGAAATTTGTCAACACCTTAATCAAGGATCGGGGTATCTATCATTTATCTTTTATCTTGACATATTAGCAGAGTACTTTTCATATTCGCAATTCTTCATATATTTACTATGATCATTCTTCTATTCTGAATTAACTCAATCTGAGTTGAACTCTAGTCCATTCTATTACTTGCTTACTTGCTATGCATCTATCTGTATATGGCCTTCTCATCATACTAAACTTGTGAGTAGTGTCCATTTCTTTCATACTAAACTCTCTCGAATACTGCTATATTCGGGAGATTCTATCAACAACTCATCAAGTGCAATCACTTCTTTCTTATCTGATTAGCTAGTGAAATTCTCTGAATATCCGCATACTTTAACTCTCATTCTGATATCATCATACATTCTTATCGTCTTTAATAACTCATCATAATACAGAGAGAGGACTTATATCAATATTCTTTCTTTCATTGCTCTACTGCTAAATAGGAGCACATAGGAGCACATAGGAGCACATACTCTAACATAAATAATGCCTGCCAGCATGCTACAGGACTACATACCTGCTCATGAATGCAAAGCTCTAACATCGAAGCTCAAGCATTCCTTCTCTTAATATGCACAGCTCTAACACTCGGAGCTTTAGCATATTTTACAAACATAACATAACATAATGCCTGCCATTTTATGCAAGGAGTGAAAGCTCTCATTTGCTCTTTCATTTGTAATATAACATTTGAACATCTTATCCTTTTCAAAAATAGATCCTCTCAATTTGTTTACAAGGTTAGCTATAAAGCCACTTCATATCGTACTTCTCAATACATATTTCTTATTTCGTATCTTATTACATACTTTTCATAACATATCTCATTTCATATCTTTTATGCCATAACATGTCATATCTGGCCAAAATTTAGTTATATCATCATCTATCTTTCAAATCCATTTCATTTGGACTTGACATAAGGGTTCTAGTCTCTTATAGTTCATAACCCTTTCTAGCTTTTCATAGCTATTTCTATCATTTTACACAACTCTGTGTATATATGCCAATTTCTATGGGATTTCTACCTTTTTCTATCACTTCCCAGGGGGTCACCCATCATTGGACTACTCTCGCCTGAGCACGCTTAACTGAAATGTGCAGATAAAAATCTGAAGCACTGGTGCTACAAGCTCTAACCCTGGTACTTTATTACCTTAGACCCATCTTATACTATCTCTCTTAGGTTTATCTAGTCTTCTTGTCTCTTTATCCTCATATAGAGGATCTATTTACCTTTCATACTTATTCTCTGTAACCTCATCATAAAGATCTCTTTATTCTCATTTGACCCTTCTCATATCTTATGAGTAAATTCTTATAAATCCTTGTGACTCAGGATTAACAACTTTACCTTTGATCACTGAGTTCCTGTTATGTGTAAGAAGATTCTGAGTTCAGCCCCTAATAGTAATAAGCCTATCTAAAACTAACATCATGGGTACTCTCTCTGTTATGAGTTAACCAACTTGTGAAGCTTCTATACCTTAACTTTTCCTTGGTATTCATCCTTCCAAAGAAATATTGTACTTGTGGTTCATTACCTTATTGCTCTAGGCTTAGTCTACTATGACCCTCAGGATCTACTGCGATCAACCGTAAGCCTTTCAGGATCTACCTGTGACCCTGTGAGCCATACTAGGATCTAACTACAATCCTCTGGAATCAACTGCAATTCTGTTGTACTGTATTCTCATCTCTGGAAGACCTAAACCAACAGACAAAGTTACAAGATTAATCACTTTCACATAGTTGTTAACTCCACAAATAATTCCCCAAAAATGATCACAGAAGCTAATATTATCTATTAAGACTTTACTCGTTTCCTCTATCACTCAGGAACTTCTCATGTCATTCTCATACTTTATAACTTACTATATCCATTACTACAGAGAGCTACACAGGCTCTAATATGCATATGTCTATCATCATCTATTCATCTCATCTGAAGAATATTACTCTACATGAGCTATGCTGTCCATCTCTTAGTTTTATTTCAAAAGTAATCTTACTCTATCGTAAGAGCAATCTAGCTCTATTGCAATAACATTAACTTATATCACTTAGAATTTGCTCCTTCTTGGGGCCACATCATTCATATATCTTACCCCTACTGAAGGGATATATCCTGAGTATCATAATTATCTATCTGCAGATTCACTATTAATCCTCATCTTCAACCTCATTCTCTATCTCATTGACTATCACTGTTTGATCATAATTTCTCTTTTTACTCTTTGGTACTTAACTAGCTAACTATCGCGTTTAGCCCTTTGCTATTGTTTCATCTTTACCAAGTTAAATTATTTAATTGCATGTCGTAGGGCATGGGAGCAACATAACTTTCTCATCATATCTACTCTACCCTGCATGTAATGTAAAAGGGAGTATTCATTCATCATAGCATACTCAACATGCATAATATGCAAGGAGATGCAATTATTTAAGCATTCTCTAACATGCGTGTCATCTCATGACAACTGCAAGGAGATGTAACTTTTTATCATAACTTATAGCAACATAAGCAATATCATTATTACATAATTTGCTCAACCATCCCTTATATGCACACTGCAACTAAATAATTAACTAGATAAATTTTAAAGCATTATGTCCCTTATCACCTTAACTGCCAGTTCCTGATCATCTATTCAGGAATATGAGTCATTTACTTATTTCACTTAGGCTGCCACGTTACCCTCCTACTAGGGTATAGACTCAACCCTTCTTTACTCTTTCTTACATAAGGAATAGGGGAGTCACTTCATCTTTGAATCTGTGGCTACCTTACTAGGTCATATTCATTCTATCATATCATCTCTTATCGTCTGTTAGACTTCTATGTCTCTAGCCTAAAGGATTTATGTGTCCTTGGCCTCATAGTAATCCATAACTGAGTCAACTATTCTCTTTCAGCTAACTGAGGAAGGACTGGCTCACATCCCTTATGCCATTCAAACTTTTAAGTTTTCCCTTATCCTCCTAGACTACTAACAGGTGAAAAAATGTCTCTTAACTCTTTATGTCTGTCGTCTCAGTCTACTCTAGACTAGACTGTGATTCCTTTCTAGGCAAGTCTCATTCTAACTTCTTATCATTCTGTTCAATAGAGACTAACTGTACAAAGTATTTTTCAATATAGATCAACTCCTGATGATCATACAGAGGATCTGTTTCTAAACATTTTCTTAAACTGATCTTCTATATATTAGTACATCGTACTGTCTAGCTTGCCTGTACTCTATGCTAAACCTCTAACTGATAACCTTCAGTGAGGTTAGCATCTTTATTCCTGTCATCAATCTCTGTGCATTTTAGTCACCACCTGGGCACTTGCTAGTCGTGTCTCATATTATCTGTAACCTTTAGCCGTGACCATCTCAACTTACTGGTCATGACCAAGAGTTTTTGTAAATATCTGTCATGAACTATGGCTTAACTCATCATGACTTAACTTATCTGGCACTTCTAACCATCACCTTTTATGTCACCATAACATTTGTGCACCCATTACATACATGTCGATTACATATTTGGGATACATTGTAACTATCATACATTTATATATTCATCTTACACTTAACATATTTACATTACCCCTCATCTCTCTTTACATTGTTTCTTAAGGAATCATAAACTGCACATACTTCTGTAAATAGAAGTACCACCCCCGCATATCAGCTGGCAAATCATTTACCAAAACTTACTTGTCTCTATATACCATACATGGGTATGTGGCAATATCTAACTTACTACCATCTCATGTCAGTCTGCTAGAGTATAAACTTAATTTAGGTTAAAGCCCTCTATCATACATCTGCTTATCATCTCTACTAAGACATTGAGGAACTGCATGTAAACTGTATGTTCTTAATCTATTTCTATCCATCCCTTAACCTGGACTGAGTAAGTCACTCTTCGCAGCTTTCTTTAGACCAATATGGTCAAGACTAACTATCTTTAACAAAGAAGGCTGGGGTTGACTAAGACCAGGAACATCCCACTAATCTTTCTCTATAAAGTCACATATTCCTGGACTTTGGGAATGGACAAGAACTATCATAAACTCTGACTGGATATCTGAATTAGGGGACCATGATCTATTACTCATAATAATTATGTCCTCACACTTTGATGGAGAAGGAATGCTATCTGGTCTACCCTTAATCCAGTACTAGTACTCAGCTTCCTCAGCTGTAATTTGTCCTCTTATCAGAGGAATATAACTTACATTAGGGTTAGAGGGCACTCTGACAACCTCATACTATGTAAAGTCACTAGACTCAACATCATCTGGGGTATATTGGGCTTCAGGCTGTATCTCTACATGACCTCCATACTGTAGGTTTGAGTCTACATAAACGTCTATGGGACATTCCACTGTAAATTTTCCTGACTGATCCCCTAAACTCTTATATGAACTCTCTTCATTGTCTGAGGGATGTGGATATACATCATCTTTATCTATCACTATTGGTCTGGGGTATCCCTTATTAACTGAAGCCTGTGACTTAACTTTATAAAATCTCATATCTGTTCCTGCAATATTTGCTTAATTAAGCAATGCTAACTATCCGAATAAATCCCCTAACTTAACAATATGCTTACTGTTTAGGGTTAGGGTCTGGGAATAATCTCATATCAGTCAACAAATAATCTATTCAGAGCATTTCTTAAGCCAAAATCATTTGCTCTGATACCAAAATATAACATCCTTACTTTTATACGTTTTAGAGACCATTCAGTAGCATTTAGAACCACTTATAAGACCTTGGAAGTCTATTAGCCAAATCTGGAATTTTACTCTTTCTCGGGTTATTGTTCATATGGTATTCCAGATTACATAATGAATTTCAAAAAATCATAATTAATTCTAGAAAAATTGAAAAGAAGTGGTACAAAAATCTACATGAAGCTAACATCTTAAAATTTAAGGAAAAATAATTTGTAGACCAAATGATTAGCCAATTAATACAGTTTATTCGTTAAATTTTACTGCTCATTTGGTAAAAAACTCTGGAAACAGATTCTGGTCTCTTAATTTGGAAATTTATTTCTCTTGATATACACATCAAAATGACACGTTCTACCTATGCATTTAAATCTCTGGATGTTTTCTAAATGCTCATAAAATTTCGTGAACTAGTTCCTTCATTTGCTAGGTTAAACTAAAACCACAACAAAACTACTTTAGGACCTACGTTCTTTCATTTCCAATAATTGTTTCAGCATGCACAAGCCATCAAATAAGCTTCTCAACATTCATATACATCATGTACATATGCCATAAGTATTACAATAGTTTCATCACATAAATGGACAACTTAAATGGCATTTACATACATGAACAATTTATAGTATATGCTAAAATCTCAATACTTCACTTCCTTTCTTCCATTCTTTAGCTCTTCTCCATGCATACATTTTCTTCATGCTTGACCTAAATTGGTTGGTTATGGGAGAGTGAGATTCTAGGGAATCTCAGTAGCAAACATTACCACTTAAATATGCAAGATGGAGCAAATGCATGATATGTAATTTCATTAAACTTTCTTTGATTAGTGACATGCTATCATGTTATATACTCTTACATAAAGTGCACGGCCATGGAAAACATGTTATTCACAATACATTGAATGTCATTAATCATGTCACAACATCATTCAAATATCATATACATATCAACACATAAGCACACCATATCAAGAACATAAAGAGGTAAGTGCACTACCTTGCACTTAAGCTTTCCTCTTGACCTTTAGCCCTTGCTCCCTAACTTTCTAACAATGAAGCCTTTATGTCCATCACTTCCCAACATCTTATTGGATGTTTCATGGTCCTAAACACATTCATATTCATCACATAACTCATTAGGACTCATGAACTCCAACCATGTTCAAGACTAACTTTGTTACACTCTTTATTGTCATAACTTTCTCTAATTTTTACTAATCCACTTGGCTCTTGAACCAATAGACGTATTGACTTTACCCTACACAATTTTATCTTTTGAATCCATTTATGAGCTTAGAATCATGAAATTTCAGCTCCTTCATGGCCTGCTGTACAGAACTGAACATAAGCATACAATTCTTTCAAAAATTCTCATTTTGATTCTAATGCTTCCCATACTTGTTTCTCCAATTTACCCCACACAACTTTTCATTTTAAAACCATTGGAACCATCAAAATCATGAAATTCCAATCACTTTTCATGTGAGTGAACAGTAACTGTAAGGAATCTCAAAGACTACAATCTTGGAATTTCAATACTTCCAAGGTTCAAAACCTTTCCAATCCTACACAAAATCATCGTATAAATTCAATGGAAGCATTAAATCATTGAAATTCTATTTCCTTCAATCATGATCAGTGTAGAATGAACAGTTTCATCCATGGCAAAGTCTAGAATATCAACTTGATTCAACAACCAATCACTTAACTAGCTTGTTTAAGCTTTAATCATAAGTTTCTAATTTTAATTTCTTCTTTCCCCTTTCATCTATGGTTTTTAGGCAGGACCTCCCCTTAAAGAAAACTCAACTTTTCCCCCATAAAAACCCTAAGTTCAAGCTCCCAAATCAAAGGAAAATAAGCTAGGAGAGATTGCCTACATTTAATCTCTAGCTTGCTTGAACTTTGGTACCTTGAATCTTCTTTGTCTTAGCTTGATTTTTCATTTTACAAGATTTTCACCAAGGGTTGACAAGCCACAGTTTTGATGCATAAATGATGGGTATTTATAGCCAAAATCCATGAAAAAATAATGGCCAAGATTGATTTGGTTACTATTTGATCTAAAGGCCTACATTTAATCTTGGATTTAACTTTTTCCAAAAAGGTAATTATGACATCATCATGACATCATAAGGGACACCTCAAGGGACACTTTATGGGCTTATGTGGTGAATTATCATGGTAGGAAGCTTCTGGAAAAATTTTAGTCTAATTCGGTACCGATTAGAGCAGTTTCAGAACAATCGAACTGTGTTCTATTCCTAATATTTTTTATAATATACCAGGATATGTATTCTATCCTAGAAATTAATGTCTATACTTCTCATACCATTGACACTAATATACTGAAGATTTATCTGTCATCCATCCCTTGGAAAATGACCAAAATACCCTTGGTGTCCTTTCTTGCACTATATTGACCCTAAGGGTATAGTTGTCATTTCACCCCTCTTTGCACTACCTCAAGGCATATACTAGCTCAAATAATCATATTGATACCATGTGCCACGTTTTTAGCCTATCCCAGATGATCAAAATGCCCTTCATCCATCTCTGGTACAATCTGGGCATCCAGGGGCATTTTCGTAATTTTACACTTTTTCTGGACACTAGCCCCTTCTAATGATGGATTGGTACCCTGGGTTTTGGGCTCTTCTTGGCATCATCATAGGCCTATATATGAGGTCATCTGATCTTATTCTATCTAGGCTCACATATCAATAAGTTCTATTATCGGATCATGGGTATTATCAAACTCTCGTCAAAATTCAGTGTTATAGGAATAACTTTTTATACAGGAGTTCTTCTGGGGTTCTTTCAGATTCATAACATCTGAAACTATAGGACACACTTTCCTGTAATTCCCCCACTTATATCTGATGTCCATGGAATCTGATAAAAATTCAGATAACTTTTAGACTATCAGATTTCTGTTGTCTGGAGCCCTAATAAAATTTCTGTATCATGCCAGATTAACTAGCGTAACTTCCTCTATTTACTGATGGAATATGGAATTCAAAAACTTTCGAGAAATTATAACCCTTTCTAGGCTGATCTTTCTATAATTACAATTTTGCCCTTGAACTTTTCTCTTAATTACATTTATGTCCCTAACATTTTCGATATTTATATTTAGGTCCTTAAACTTTTGGAAATTACCACTTTTGGCCCAACTTTTGTTTCTACTTTAACCTTTGGCCTTTAAACTTTTCCAATTTTGTTTAGGTCCCTTTCTTCCTTCAAAACTCATTTAATCTTTATCATTTCTTCTGATCTTCGTCATAATCCTTTCCAAACCTCTTTCCACTATCAGTGCTGTATATGTAGGCAAAAATTAGGATATGAAATGACATCATGTGGGATAACCCATAGGACACCTAATAGGGGTATGTGGCTTGATTCCCATCTAAGGAAGCTTCTGGACAAATTCCAGTCCAATCCGGTACCGATTGAAGTAGTTTCACAACAACCGGACTGTGTTCTGTTCCTATTATTTTATAATATACCAGGATATGTATTCTATCCTAGAAATAAATGTCTAGGCTTCTCATACCAATAACAATATTAGACTGACCACAACTTAATTATAGATCCCTTGGAAAATGACTAAAATGCCCTTAGTTCACTATCTTGCACTATATTAACCCTAAAGGCATAATTGTCATTTCACACCTCTTTTTATTGCCTTGGGGTGTATATTGGCTCTAACTAATCATCTTTATACTATCTTGGATGTTTTTGGCCTGTCCAGAATGACCAAAATACCCGCCATCCATCACTGGTACAGTATGGGCATCCTGGGGCATTTTTGTAATTTCGCACTTTTCCTGGACTGCTCTGGACCCTGGCCCACTTAACTGTCTAGTCATCACACTGGGCCTACTATGGTGCCATTTGGGCCTTGGTTTGGGCTCATTGCCTTTAAGCGCTTTATGGCACAAATCTCAAGACACCTCTCCCTATCCTATTTATCGGGTATTCTATTCTACCGTACAATCCCGTAAGAATTCTACAGGATTCCTTTTTTAACTCTGTCAGTTTTATAATTTCATATATTAAATATAAGAATTTACAGTAAAATTTCATCTGATTTTGTTATCTGAAAAATACTGCAATAATTCCTTATGACTTCAGAAATTTATATCAATTAACCGAGACCTCAAATCAAAATTCTGTGACTCCTTAAACTGACCGAAATAACTTTGTCTATCTACTAATAAAATTTGAGTCTAATCTGATTCTGGGCATTTTTTAGTCTTTTTTGGTTCAACTTTCTCATAATTACACTTAGGTCCCTGAGTTTTTGCTTATTTACATTCAAGTCCCTAAACTTTTAGAAAGTACCACTTTTCGCCCAATTTTTGTTTCTACTTTAACTTTTGGCCTTTAAATTATTCTAATTTTTGTTTAGGTCCCTTTCTTCCCTCAAGACTCATTTAACCTCTACTATTTCTTATGATTTTCATCATAATCTTTTTCAAACCTCTTTCTACTATCAATATTATATAGATAGGGAAAATTTAGGATATGACATTGCACATGGTGGGACCCGTAAGACCTCACACATGGCATCAAAGACAAGGGGAAGAGATGATTTTTGTCATGTGATCTTATCTCAAATTGGCCTTGTGGGCAAGTTTGATGTAAGAGTAATTTTGAGCCATTAGATCAAACAGTGGACAAAGTGATCTTGGCCTTTCATTTTCCATGAGATTTTCTATAAATACCCCCACTATTTTCTGCTCAAAATCATGAAGGAGAACTATCGGGGAACATCTTGCAAAATGAAAACTCAAGCCAAAACAAAGAAGAATCCAAGGTCTAAAGTTCAAGTTAGCTAGATATTAAATGTAAGCAACCTATCCTAGCTTATTTTCCTTTGATTTGGGAGCTTGAACTTAGGGTTTTGATGAAAGAAAGTTGAGTTTTCTCTAAGGTGTATATGCTGTCCAAATCCTTAGATGAAAGGAGAAAGAAGAAATTAAAGTTAAAGATATGTGATTGAAGTTTAGACAAGCTAATTAGGTGATTGGTTGTTAAATCAAGTTGATATTCTTGACTTTGCCATGGTTGAACCATTTTGGTCTACATTATTCATGATAGAATGAGATGGAATTTCAATGATCTAATGCTTCCATTCAATTCATATGATGATTTTGTGTAGGATTGGATAGGTTTTGAACCTTGGAAGCATTGGAATTCCAAGTTGTAGTTTTGAAGTTATTCTCTATTACTGTTCACTCGTATGAATAGTGATTGGAATTTATGATTTTGATGTTTCCAATGGTTTTAAAATGAAAAGTTGTGTGGGATAAAGTAGAGAAACAAGTATGGGAAGCATTGGAATCAATATGAGAATTTTTGAAAGAATTATGCATATTTTTAAAAACTGTCCAGAACAGTGTATAGGAGTTGGAATTTCATGATTCTAAGCTCATAAATGGACTCAAAAGATGGAATTGTGTAGGGTAAAGTCAAGACATAAATTGGTTCAAAGGTCAAGTCAATTAGTAAAGATAAAAGGAAGCTATGTTAGTTAAAGTAAGTTTAATTTCCAAGTTAGATTGTAATGGATTGATGATTATGTGATGTTAGGATTTGATGGTGGACTTTAAGGAGACAGCCACACATCAAATAGAAGTGAGAAAAAAGAGGTAAGATAAAGTGAAAGAAAGTCAAGTATATGAAGCAGTAAACTTATCCTAACCTTGCATGTATTGAATGTATGCTTGGTTGTGCTATGGCTATGTTGAATTGTGTTGCATATGTGTTTATGTTTGAAGCTCTGTTTCTATGAATACTTTGATCAATTGTATTTCGTATGTTACATGGAAGCATACACATTACACAATGTTAACACCTACAAGCAAGCACAAGTATTTACATTAATGCATGCCTTGTTTAGTACCGTTTGCTACTGAGATTTTAGTATGCATTGTGTAACATCCTTACTTTTGTACGTCTTAGAGACCATTCAGTAGCATTTGGAACCACTTACAAGACCTTGGAAGTCCATTAGCCAAATCTGGAATTTTACTTTCTCGGGTTACTGTTTATATGGTATTCCAGATTACGCAATGAACTTCGAAAAATCATAATTAATTCTATAAAACTCAAAACGAAGTGGTTCAAAAATATACGTGAAGATAACATCTTGAAATTTAAGGGAAAAATAATTTCCAGACCAAATGATTATCCAATTAGTACAGTTTATTCGTTGAAGTTTACTGTTCATTTGGTCAAAAACTCTGGAAACAGATTCTGGTCCCTTACTTTGGAAAATCATTTCTCTTGATATACACATCCAAATGACACGTTCTACATATGAATTTAAAGATATGGATGTGTACTACATGCTCATAAAATTTCGTGAAATAATTCCTTCATTTGCTAGGTCAAACTGAAGCCACAACAACACTGCTTTAGGACCTACATTTTTTACTATTTCAGTTTCTTTTCTTTCATTTCCAATAATTGTTTCAGCATGCACAAGCCATTAAATAAGCTTCTCAACATTCATATACATCATGTACATATGCCATAAGTATTACAATAGTTTCATCACATAAATGGACAACTTAAATGGCATTTACATACATGAACAATTTATAGTATATGCTAAAATCTCAATACTTCACTTCCTTTCTTCCATTCTTTAGCTCTTCTCCATGCATACATTTTCTTCATGCTTGACCTAAATTGGTTGGTTATGGGAGAGTGAGATTCTAGGGAATCTCAGTAGCAAACATTACCACTTAAATATGCAAGATGGAGCAAATGCATGATATGTAATTTCATTAAACTTTCTTTGATTAGTGACATGCTATCATGTTATATACTCTTACATAAAGTGCACGGCCATGGAAAACATGTTATTCACAATACATTGAATGTCATTAATCATGTCACAACATCATTCAAATATCATATACATATCAACACATAAGCACACCATATCAAGAACATAAAGAGGTAAGTGCACTACCTTGCACTTAAGCTTTCCTCTTGACCTTTAGCCCTTGCTCCCTAACTTTCTAACAATGAAGCCTTTATGTCCATCACTTCCCAACATCTTATTGGATGTTTCATGGTCCTAAACACATTCATATTCATCACATAACTCATTAGGACTCATGAACTCCAACCATGTTCAAGACTAACTTTGTTACACTCTTTATTGTCATAACTTTCTCTAATTTTTACTAATCCACTTGGCTCTTGAACCAATAGACGTATTGACTTTACCCTACACAATTTTATCTTTTGAATCCATTTATGAGCTTAGAATCATGAAATTTCAGCTCCTTCATTGCCTGCTGTACAGAACTGAACATAAGCATACAATTCTTTCAAAAATTCTCATTTTGATTCTAATGCTTCCCATACTTGTTTCTCCAATTTACCCCACACAACTTTTCATTTTAAAACCATTGGAACCATCAAAATCATGAAATTCCAATCACTTTTCATGTGAGTGAACAGTAACTGTAAGGAATCTCAAAGACTACAATCTTGGAATTTCAATACTTCCAAGGTTCAAAACCTTTCCAATCCTACACAAAATCATCGTATAAATTCAATGGAAGCATTAAATCATTGAAATTCTATTTCCTTCAATCATGATCAGTGTAGAATGAACAGTTTCATCCATGGCAAAGTCTAGAATATCAACTTGATTCAACAACCAATCACTTAACTAGCTTGTTTAAGCTTTAATCATAAGTTTCTAATTTTAATTTCTTCTTTCCCCTTTCATCTATGGTTTTTAGGCAGGACCTCCCCTTAAAGAAAACTCAACTTTTCCCCCATAAAAACCCTAAGTTCAAGCTCCCAAATCAAAGGAAAATAAGCTAGGAGAGATTGCCTACATTTAATCTCTAGCTTGCTTGAACTTTGGTACCTTGAATCTTCTTTGTCTTAGCTTGATTTTTCATTTTACAAGATTTTCACCAAGGGTTGACAAGCCACAGTTTTGATGCATAAATGATGGGTATTTATAGCCAAAATCCATGAAAAAATAATGGCCAAGATTGATTTGGTTACTATTTGATCTAAAGGCCTACATTTAATCTTGGATTTAACTTTTTCCAAAAAGGTAATTATGACATCATCATGACATCATAAGGGACACCTCAAGGGACACTTTATGGGCTTATGTGGTGAATTATCATGGTAGGAAGCTTCTGGAAAAATTTTAGTCTAATTCGGTACCGATTAGAGCAGTTTCAGAACAATCGAACTGTGTTCTATTCCTAATATTTTTTATAATATACCAGGATATGTATTCTATCCTAGAAATTAATGTCTATACTTCTCATACCATTGACACTAATATACTGAAGATTTATCTGTCATCCATCCCTTGGAAAATGACCAAAATACCCTTGGTGTCCTTTCTTGCACTATATTGACCCTAAGGGTATAGTTGTCATTTCACCCCTCTTTGCACTACCTCAAGGCATATACTAGCTCAAATAATCATATTGATACCATGTGCCACGTTTTTAGCCTATCCCAGATGATCAAAATGCCCTTCATCCATCTCTGGTACAATCTGGGCATCCAGGGGCATTTTCGTAATTTTACACTTTTTCTGGACACTAGCCCCTTCTAATGATGGATTGGTACCCTGGGTTTTGGGCTCTTCTTGGCATCATCATAGGCCTATATATGAGGTCATCTGATCTTATTCTATCTAGGCTCACATATCAATAAGTTCTATTATCGGATCATGGGTATTATCAAACTCTCGTCAAAATTCAGTGTTATAGGAATAACTTTTTATACAGGAGTTCTTCTGGGGTTCTTTCAGATTCATAACATCTGAAACTATAGGACACACTTTCCTGTAATTCCCCCACTTATATCTGATGTCCATGGAATCTGATAAAAATTCAGATAACTTTTAGACTATCAGATTTCTGTTGTCTGGAGCCCTAATAAAATTTCTGTATCATGCCAGATTAACTAGCGTAACTTCCTCTATTTACTGATGGAATATGGAATTCAAAAACTTTCGAGAAATTATAACCCTTTCTAGGCTGATCTTTCTATAATTACAATTTTGCCCTTGAACTTTTCTCTTAATTACATTTATGTCCCTAACATTTTCGATATTTATATTTAGGTCCTTAAACTTTTGGAAATTACCACTTTTGGCCCAACTTTTGTTTCTACTTTAACCTTTGGCCTTTAAACTTTTCCAATTTTGTTTAGGTCCCTTTCTTCCTTCAAAACTCATTTAATCTTTATCATTTCTTCTGATCTTCGTCATAATCCTTTCCAAACCTCTTTCCACTATCAGTGCTGTATATGTAGGCAAAAATTAGGATATGAAATGACATCATGTGGGATAACCCATAGGACACCTAATAGGGGTATGTGGCTTGATTCCCATCTAAGGAAGCTTCTGGACAAATTCCAGTCCAATCCGGTACCGATTGAAGTAGTTTCACAACAACCGGACTGTGTTCTGTTCCTATTATTTTATAATATACCAGGATATGTATTCTATCCTAGAAATAAATGTCTAGGCTTCTCATACCAATAACAATATTAGACTGACCACAACTTAATTATAGATCCCTTGGAAAATGACTAAAATGCCCTTAGTTCACTATCTTGCACTATATTAACCCTAAAGGCATAATTGTCATTTCACACCTCTTTTTATTGCCTTGGGGTGTATATTGGCTCTAACTAATCATCTTTATACTATCTTGGATGTTTTTGGCCTGTCCAGAATGACCAAAATACCCGCCATCCATCACTGGTACAGTATGGGCATCCTGGGGCATTTTTGTAATTTCGCACTTTTCCTGGACTGCTCTGGACCCTGGCCCACTTAACTGTCTAGTCATCACACTGGGCCTACTATGGTGCCATTTGGGCCTTGGTTTGGGCTCATTGCCTTTAAGCGCTTTATGGCACAAATCTCAAGACACCTCTCCCTATCCTATTTATCGGGTATTCTATTCTACCGTACAATCCCGTAAGAATTCTACAGGATTCCTTTTTTAACTCTGTCAGTTTTATAATTTCATATATTAAATATAAGAATTTACAGTAAAATTTCATCTGATTTTGTTATCTGAAAAATACTGCAATAATTCCTTATGACTTCAGAAATTTATATCAATTAACCGAGACCTCAAATCAAAATTCTGTGACTCCTTAAACTGACCGAAATAACTTTGTCTATCTACTAATAAAATTTGAGTCTAATCTGATTCTGGGCATTTTTTAGTCTTTTTTGGTTCAACTTTCTCATAATTACACTTAGGTCCCTGAGTTTTTGCTTATTTACATTCAAGTCCCTAAACTTTTAGAAAGTACCACTTTTCGCCCAATTTTTGTTTCTACTTTAACTTTTGGCCTTTAAATTATTCTAATTTTTGTTTAGGTCCCTTTCTTCCCTCAAGACTCATTTAACCTCTACTATTTCTTATGATTTTCATCATAATCTTTTTCAAACCTCTTTCTACTATCAATATTATATAGATAGGGAAAATTTAGGATATGACATTGCACATGGTGGGACCCGTAAGACCTCACACATGGCATCAAAGACAAGGGGAAGAGATGATTTTTGTCATGTGATCTTATCTCAAATTGGCCTTGTGGTCAAGTTTGATGTAAGAGTAATTTTGAGCCATTAGATCAAACAGTGGACAAAGTGATCTTGGCCTTTCATTTTCCATGAGATTTTCTATAAATACCCCCACTATTTTCTGCTCAAAATCATGAAGGAGAACTATCGGGGAACATCTTGCAAAATGAAAACTCAAGCCAAAACAAAGAAGAATCCAAGGTCTAAAGTTCAAGTTAGCTAGATATTAAATGTAAGCAACCTATCCTAGCTTATTTTCCTTTGATTTGGGAGCTTGAACTTAGGGTTTTGATGAAAGAAAGTTGAGTTTTCTCTAAGGTGTATATGCTGTCCAAATCCTTAGATGAAAGGAGAAAGAAGAAATTAAAGTTAAAGATATGTGATTGAAGTTTAGACAAGCTAATTAGGTGATTGGTTGTTAAATCAAGTTGATATTCTTGACTTTGCCATGGTTGAACCATTTTGGTCTACATTGTTCATGATAGAATGAGATGGAATTTCAATGATCTAATGCTTCCATTCAATTCATATGATGATTTTGTGTAGGATTGGATAGGTTTTGAACCTTGGAAGCATTGGAATTCCAAGTTGTAGTTTTGAAGTTATTCTCTATTACTGTTCACTCGTATGAATAGTGATTGGAATTTATGATTTTGATGTTTCCAATGGTTTTAAAATGAAAAGTTGTGTGGGATAAAGTAGAGAAACAAGTATGGGAAGCATTGGAATCAATATGAGAATTTTTGAAAGAATTATGCATATTTTTAAAAACTGTCCAGAACAGTGTATAGGAGTTGGAATTTCATGATTCTAAGCTCATAAATGGACTCAAAAGATGGAATTGTGTAGGGTAAAGTCAAGACATAAATTGGTTCAAAGGTCAAGTCAATTAGTAAAGATAAAAGGAAGCTATGTTAGTTAAAGTAAGTTTAATTTCCAAGTTAGATTGTAATGGATTGATGATTATGTGATGTTAGGATTTGATGGTGGACTTTAAGGAGACAGCCACACATCAAATAGAAGTGAGAAAAAAGAGGTAAGATAAAGTGAAAGAAAGTCAAGTATATGAAGCAGTAAACTTATCCTAACCTTGCATGTATTGAATGTATGCTTGGTTGTGCTATGGCTATGTTGAATTGTGTTGCATATGTGTTTATGTTTGAAGCTCTGTTTCTATGAATACTTTGATCAATTGTATTTCGTATGTTACATGGAAGCATACACATTACACAATGTTAACACCTACAAGCAAGCACAAGTATTTACATTAATGCATGCCTTGTTTAGTACCGTTTGCTACTGAGATTTTAGTATGCATTGTGTAACATCCTTACTTTTGTACGTCTTAGAGACCATTCAGTAGCATTTGGAACCACTTACAAGACCTTGGAAGTCCATTAGCCAAATCTGGAATTTTACTTTCTCGGGTTACTGTTTATATGGTATTCCAGATTACGCAATGAACTTCGAAAAATCATAATTAATTCTATAAAACTCAAAACGAAGTGGTTCAAAAATATACGTGAAGATAACATCTTGAAATTTAAGGGAAAAATAATTTCCAGACCAAATGATTATCTAATTAGTACAGTTTATTCGTTGAAGTTTACTGTTCATTTGGTCAAAAACTCTGGAAACAGATTCTGGTCCCTTACTTTGGAAAATCATTTCTCTTGATATACACATCCAAATGACACGTTCTACATATGAATTTAAAGATATGGATGTGTACTACATGCTCATAAAATTTCGTGAAATAATTCATTCATTTGCTAGGTCAAACGGAAGCCACAACAACACTGCTTTAGGACCTACATTTTTTACTATTTCAGTTTCTTTTCTTTCATTTCCAATAATTGTTTCAGCATGCACAAGCCATTAAATAAGCTTCTTAACATTTATATACATCATGTACATATGTCATAAGTATTACAATAGTTCCATCATATAAATGGACACCATACATGGCATTTACATACAAGGACTATTTATAGTGTATGCTAAAATCTCAATACTTCATTTCGTTTCTTCCATTCTTTAGCTCTTCTCCATACATACCTTTTCTTCATGCTTGACCTAAATTGGTTGGTTATGGGAGAGTGAGAATCTAGGAAATCTGAGTAGCAAACATTACCACTTAAATATGCAAGATGGATGCTAATGCATGATATGTAATTTCATTAACTTTCTTTGATTAGTGACATGCCATCATGCTATATACTTTTACATAAAGTGCATGGCCATGGAAAAATGTTATGCACAATACATTCAACATCATTTATTATGTCACAACATCATTCAAATATCATATACATGTCAACACATAAGCATACCACATCAAGCACATAAAGAGGTAAGTTCACTACCTTGCACTTAAGCTTTTCTCTTGACCTTTAGCCCTTGCTCCCTAGCTTTCCAACCATGAAGCCTTTATGTCCATCACTTCCCAACACCTTCTTGGTTGTTTCATGGTCCTAAACACATTCATATTCATCACATAACTCATTAGGACTCATGAACTCCAACCATGTTCAAGACTAACTTTGTTACACTCTTTATTGTCATAACTTTCTCTAACTTTCGCTAATCCACTTGGCTCTTGAACCAATTGATGTCTTGACTTTACCCTACACAATTTCATCTTTTGAATCCATTTATGAGCTTAGAATCATGAAATTCCAGCTCCTTCATGGCCTGCTATACATAACTGAACATAAGCATACAATTCTTTCAAAAATTCTCATTTTGATTCTAATGCTTCCCATACTTGTTTCTCCACTTTACCCCACACAATTTTTCATTTTAAAACCATTGGAACCATCAAAATCATGAAATTCCAATCACTGTTCATGCGAGTGAACAGTACCATAAGGAATCTCAAAGACTACAACCTTGAGATTTTAATGTTTCCAAGGTTCAAAACATTTCCAATCCTGCACAAAATCATCATACAAACTCAATGGAAGCATTAAATCATTGAAATTCAATTTCCTTCCCTCATGAAAAGTGCATACCGAACAGGGCACACCATGGCAAAGTCAAGAATATCAATTTGATTCAACAACCAACCACTTAACTAGCTTGTTTAAGCATTAATCACAAGTTTCTAACTTTAATTTCTTCTTTCCCCTTTCATATATGGATTTTGGACATCACCTCCCCTTAGAGAAAACTCAACTTTTCCCCATGAAAACCCTAAGTTCAAGCTCCCAAATCAAAGGAGAATAAGCTAGGAAAGATTGCTTACCTTTAATCTCTAGCTTGCTTGAACTTTGGAACCTTGAATCTTCTTTGTCTTGGCTTGAGTTTTCATTTTGAAAGAGTTTCCCCAAGGCATCCAAGAAGCTACGGTTTGCTGCAGAATTGGATGGGTATTTATAGCCAAAATCCAAGAAAAATGAATGGCCAAGATTAGTTTGGTTACTATTTGATCTAAAGGCCCACATTTAATCTTGGATTTAACTTTTTCATAAAATAATAATTATGACATCATGTGGGACCCATCAAGGGACACCTCAAGGGGTTATGTGGCGTGCTCATGGTGTAAGGAAGCTTCTGGAAAAATTCCAGTCCAATTCGGTACCGATCGGTGCAGTTTCATAGTAACTGGACTGTTTTCTGTTCCTAATTTTTTATAATATAACAGGATATGTATTCTATCCTATAAATTAATGTCTAGGATTTTCACACCATTGACATATTTATACTAGCCACAACTTAGTTACAGATCCCTTGGAAAAAGACTGAACTACCCTTGGTGTCCTTTCTTGCACTATATTGACCCTAAGGGCATAATTGTCATTTCACCCCTCTTTGTACTGCCTCAGGGCATATACTGGCTCAACTAATCATATTTATACCATGTGCCACATTTTTAGCCTATCCCAGATGACCAAAATGCCCTTCATCCATCTCTGGTACAATCTGAGCATCCAGGGACATTTTTGTAATTTCGCACTTTTTTCTGGGCACTGGCCCTTTCTACTGATAGACTGGTACCCTGGGTTTTGGGCCTTCCTTGGTATCATTATGGGCCTATCTATGAGGTCATCTAATCTCATTCTGTCCAGGCTTACATGCCGATAAATTCCATTATCGGATCACGGGTGTTATCAAACTCCCGTCAAAATTCACTAATATATGAATAACTTTTTATACATAACTTCTTCCAGAGTTCTGTCAGATCCAGGACATCTGACACTGTAGGACACACTTTCCTGTAATTTGCCCACTTATATCTGAAGTCCATGAAATCTGATAAAATTTCAGATAACTTTTAGACTGTCAGATAAATATCTGCTGTCTGGAGCCCTAATCAAATTTATGTATCATGTTAGATTATCCAGCATACCTTCCTCTATTTATTGATGGAATATGGGACTAAAATACTTCTGGGCAGTTATAACCCTTTTCGGGCTGATCTTTCTATAATTACAATTTTGCCCTTGAACTTTTTACTTAATTACATTTAAATCCTTTAACTTTTGGAAATTACCACTTTCGGCCCAAATCTTGTTTCTACTTTAACTTTTAGCCTTTAACCTTTTCTAATTTTTATTTTAGTCCTTCTCTTTCATCAGGACTCATCTAACCTTTATCTTTTCTTCTGATCTTTGTCATAGTCCTTTCCAAACCTCTTTCCACTATCAGTACTATACAGATAGGGAAAAAACAGGATATGACACATTGTTTAGAACTGTTTGCTACTGAGATTTTTTGTTTTTATTAGCCTTGGTCCACGTACTTATCTAAAAATATTATTGGGCCTAGAAGGCACCATTTTGGGCCCCTCTACATGATCCACTACCTTCATGGGCTTAACTCCAGATAAATTCCTCTGAAATATATTTATTGGATATTTTAATCCACTATAAATTCTATAGAACTCCTTTTTGAGCTCTGTTAGTTTCATAAATTTTATTTAATTATGAGAATTTAGTGCCAAATTTCATCTAATTTTGAGGTCCAGAGGATACTGTATTAATTTCCCTTTCTTCAGAAATTAATATAACTTTTTCAGGACCTCAAATCAAAATTCTATATTGCGTCAAACTGACCAAAATAATTTTCTCTATTTACTTAGAAAATTTGGGAATAATCTGATTCTAGGCATTTTTGGTTCAACTTTCAATAATTACCATTTTGCCCTTGAACTTTTGCAAATTATACTTTAGGCCCTCAACTTTTTATAATTATACTTAATGGCCTAAAGCTTTTGTCTACTTTCATTTTTCACCATGGAACCTTTAAACTTTTCATTTTTGTCCCTCTCTTTCTTCAAGAGTCGTCTAACCTTTCTCATTCTTTCTTATCATCGTCACAATCCTTTCCAAACCTTTTTCCTCTATCAGTATTATACAGATAGGAAAAAACTAGGATATGACATATGTCAAAGGGATGATAAGAGGTGGATAATAGAGAAGATGGTTAGGGGTTTAAAGTAGACCTTGAGGAGAAGATAGCTCCCCAATAGTTTGAGGAGTTAAATAAAGCAGTTGAAGCCTATAAGATCATAGAGAATAGTCTGAATCATTATGTGCTACTTAAGCCAACTCTTATGATAGAGAAAGCTCTCGGGAGAGTAGATCAAGACATAAGCCCTTCTAGCAATAATAATAAGAAGAGAAAGAGGATGTGGAATAATAAGAAGACCAAGAAAGGTATAAGGCAAAGTGGGGGTATCAATCAGTAGAGATCAAAGGAATTCAAATATGTGGAAAAAATCATAGGAATAAGCAGTGTTTAGCTAGGCATAATGTATGTTTTACATGTGGCAAACTAGGACACAATACGAAAGAGTGTCCACAGAACACTGAAAACCCTAGGCCTCAAACTCAGGGACGAGTGTTCACTATCACATAAGAGGAAGCCCGTAAGTTACCTAACATGATACAAGGTAAGATTACTATTAATAATCACCTTGTGAATGCCATGTTTGATTTGAGGCAAGTCATTCATTTATATCATATATCTTTGCTAAGTGACTAGGTTTGGTTGTCAATACTCTTCTATATGACATATGTGTTTTTACTCCTACTAGTTATAAAGTAGTTACATCTAATATGTATTTAAATTGTATTGTCTAGCATGAATATTGTTGCATACACTAGATTTGGTATGCATGCCCTTTCCTGTTATTGATGTGATTAATGGTAAAATTGTTTGTCCTCCCAAAATGTAATGCTGGATTATAAGTACAAAACCCTAATACTTCTTACCAAATAAACAACCTCATGCCCTGAAGTTAGATTAAACTTTATTTATAAGGCCTATATTGATAGGTGCCTTCGAAGACATTGTTAGGGGTTAGACTAAACTTTATTTTTGAGGCCTAGATTGATAGGTGCCTTCAGAGAGGTTGTTAGGGGTATTTAGTTTTCTTCTCGATGCAAGCTAAGGTAGAATAAAGGATTCAGGAGATTCTAGTAGTCAATGAGTTTCTTGAGGTATTCCCTACATATATAAAGGGACTCCCTCCATAACGAGAAGTTAAATTCACAATTGACATTGTACTTGAAGCTAGACAAATTTCTAAGGTCATATACATAATGGCTCCTAATGAGATGGCAGAACTAAAAAATCACATAGAATAGCTATTAGAGAAAGGTTTTATCAGACATAGTGTCTCACCTTGGGGTACTCCAGTATTTTTTGTCAAGAAGGATGGTAATTTAAGATTATGTATAGATTAATGGGAGTCAAACAATATTATGATAAAAAATAAGCATCCTCTTCCTATAATAGATGATTTGCTAGATCAGCTAGATGGAGTGAGCATATATTCTAAGATTGATATAAGATCAAGCTACCGCCAACTTAGGATCAAGTCATATAATATTCTTAAGACAGCATTCCAAACCCGATATGGACATTATGAATTTTACGTAATGCCATTTGGATTAATGAATTCACCTACAATATTTATGGACTACTTGAATAGAATTTTTAGACCTTACCTAGATGGTCTTTACATCTTAATGTTCTCCAAGTCCAAAGAAGGGAATGAAAAGAATTTGATGATTGTCTTAATTACCCTCAAAGAGAAGTAGTTGTATGCTAAGCTTAGTAAATATGGCCATGAGAAGTCCGATTCCTTGGTTACATCATATCCCAAAAGGGAGTAGCTATTGAAACCAGCAAGATAAAAGCAATTTTAAGCTAGAAGCGACTAAAGACAGTAATAGAGATATGACATTTTTCTTATACCACAGGGTATTACAGAAGATTTATCAATGATTTTTCTCAAATCGCTCTTCTGCTTATTAAGCTCACAAGGAATAATAGTTGTTCTTGTGGGATGAGAAGTGTGAGGCCAGTTTCTAGTAGTTAAAGAGACATCTAACCTCTACTCCGGTACTGATAATCCCTGACCCTACACAGATCTATGTGGTCTACATAGATGATAGTAAGCAAAGATTAGTATGCGTGCTTATGCAATAAGGAAATAGTAGCTTCTGCCTCACGACAGTTAAAATCTCACGAGGAGAATTACCCGACCCATGACCTGGAGCTTACACCAATAGTGTATGCTCTTAAGATATGGAGACACTATCTATACGGTGCAATCATAGAATTATATTGTGACCCCAATAGCCTCAAGTATCTACATGATTAGAAAGATTTAAACATGAGGAAAGGTATATGGATGAAACTACTCAAAAATTATGACTTCTAAATTAAGTACCATCCAAGGAAGGCAAATAAAGTAGCTAATGCCTTGAGTAGAAAGGTAGTACAGGTGGAATTCCTGATGATAAAAGTGTTAGGAATTGGAAGACACGCAGCGGAAATTAACTTAAAAAATTTTCCATTCCTTGCCAGGATCTACAGTATGTGTTTAAGTCAAGTGGGAAGAAGCATTACCCTCAGTGTTTCTCAGCGAGTTGCACAGCTTTTCTCCGCGGCTGGTGATCTCTTTTCGATCGCAAGAAGACGTCCACAGCTGCTCTCCGCGGCTCTTGCTCTCTTTTCGATCGTAAGAAGTCGACGCCTCAAGTCGGCTTCCTCTACTGGTATCTACACGAACAGCGTTCCAACCATGAACGACGTGCTAGCGTCTCCTGTCCCTCTAAGTCTTTCTCAACAATTCGTCCTCTCCATCTCTACTTCAGCAGTTTCTTATCTGTAAACCTTTTGCAGATTCCGTTCGGCCATTTGTGTTATGTATTGTTCAAAAATGTAGCTCCTAAAATCAGATATATAGGATGCTCTGCGTTTTCCTCAACCGAATTGGATTTTGGAATTAATCTTATATTAATTATGAAATTAATTCAATATCATATATTGTATAATTTCATAAGAAACTAATTAAATAAATAATATTTATATTAAATCCATCCCACATATTTAATTCACCTATTTATTTAATTTAAAATAAAGATAAGACTGAACTATATTTGATTTATTCCCATAAATCAAATTTGAAATATCATATCAATTTGAATTTCAAATTTAAACGTGATAGAGATTTAATTTATTCCTATAAATTAAATCTTGTAAATATCTCCTATATGAGATATCCTATCAATTTCAATTTCAAATTCAAACGTGATAGAGATTTAATTTATCCTTATAAGTTAAATATGGTAAATATCTCGTATATGAGATATCCTATCAATTTCAATTTCAAATTCAAACGTGATAGAGATTTAATTTATCTTTATAAATTAAATCTTATAAATATCTCCTATATGAGATATCCTATCAATTTGAATTTCAAATTCAAACGTGATAGAGATTTAATTTATCCTTATAAGTTAAATCTTGTAAATATCTCGTATATGAGATATCCTATCAATTTGAATTTCAAATTCAAATGTGATAGAGATTTAATTTATCCTTATAAATTAAATCTTGTAAATATCTCCTATATGAGATATCCTATCAATTTGAATTTCAAATTCAAACGTGATAGAGATTTAATTTATTCTTATAAATTAAATATCATATATCTCTTATATATAATATATACGAATTTATATATATACAAATATAAATATAAATAAATATAAATAAATATATACATCCACCCTGGATTATTCATTGAATCTGGACACGTCTTAGATTCAATGAATTTGGACATCATAGCTCGTGTTGGGCTATTTTGTGTGCGACCCTGTAGGCCCATATGAAGTTAGCAGTGGGCCATTTGCTATACTGCCCACAAGTCACAAGCGGTCTCTAGCAAGACATAACGACTACCCAAATCATATGAGGATCGATAAACGATGTAACCTTTTATACAACCATATCATGTCCCTTCTGTCACGCGATATTTTGGTCATAGATGAGGCATGTATAATGTCATCCTCCTATTCCTGACCGTTACTTTCTCGATCCCTGAGTAGTCTGACTATAGAAATGGAACTACCTTTCCAATACAATATGGCCATACATTTCTCATATTCACTCATCGGGGCCCAGTAATATCTCTCTACGAATGTGAGGGACAAATTCCATCTTGACTATTCACATTCCTCTGCATGAAAAACCACTAAACCCGAACATAGTCTTTATGATCACTCGGTCAAAAGTGACTTTTGACTAGGTCAAAGCTGAGCGTTTGTCATGTAGGAATCCATGATGATGTCAGGTCAAAGGGTATGGTGACATGGTTTGTATATGAGAGAAGCTTATGACATAACCCATGCAGCTCTCTCATAGCGGGTCGGTCTAATACCTTGTACTCTTACATGTGCCTATGACTTTGATTTATATCTCTATACATCTTCAAAGTCATACTGGTCTTATTTTATCTCTGCTCCCGTATAGATGATCAACCAAGGACATTTAGGATAAGATCATGAATTATCCAAGGATGGTCACCACAGTAAACTTGCAAATAATATGATAACACAATTAATAAATTCATAAATCAATAATATTCATAAGACAATGATTGACCCCTAGGGCATGATTTCCAACAAAAAGAACAAAAGATGTAAGAGGATTTTAAAGTTTGGAGTATTTTATATCATATACGACTAGTCAAGAGTATAGGAAATAAAAAACAAAGGGAATAAAACTCAATTTACAGCCTTACTCTAAGATTATATCATAGAAGTATAGCAACATGATGGTTAACATAAATCTTTAAGGCAAAGTTACTAAAAGTTGACACCAAAAATTGAGATTTTTCAGGAGGGACTATTGAAGTTTAGATGAAGAACATATGTCCCACAAGAAGCTTATCTTAGATAGAGGATTCTAGATGAAGCTCTTAAGAGTCGATATACTTTTCGTCTAAGAATGACCAAGATGTATCATGATATCATAAAACTCTTTTCGTGGCCTGAAATGATGAAAGACATTACCACCTATGTGACAAAATGTCTCACATGTCAAAAGGTGAAGGTGGAGTATTAGAAGCCCGTAAGCAAGTTGCAACCTTTAGATATTCCTGAATGGAAATGGGATAGCATTTCCATGAATTTTATTATTAGATTACTGCTTACATCATATAAGCACGATTCGATATGGGTTATAATAGATCAATTAACCAAATCGGCCAATTTTCTCGTGTTTAATGTTAAGGATCTTCCTAAAAAATTATCAAAGCTTTATATTAAGGAGATTATAAGGAAACATGGTGTCCTGAGCAGTATCATTTCATATAGTGACCCTAGATTTACTTCTAAATTTAGAGATCTTTATAGAAAGAAATAGACACTACACTTAGATTAAGTACATATATCATCCCTAAATAGATGTACAAACAGAAAGAACCGTTTAAACCTTAGAGGATATGCTGTGAGCATGTATACTAGACTTTAAAGGGAATTAGGATATGTATTTGCCATTATCATAAATTACATTAATAATAGTTATCACTCAAGTATCTAGATGACCCCTTTTGAAGCTCTATATGGAAGAAAATGCATATCTCCTTTATGCTGATAGAGCTTAATGAAAGAAGGATATTGGGCCGATATAGTTGATCAGACCTCTAAATAGATTGAAATAATTAGACAAAGACTTCTTATGGCTCAAAGTAGACAAAAGAGTATGCAGATACTAGAAAGAGACCATTAGAATTAGAAGTTTGAGATCATGTATTACTCAAAGTATCTCTATCCACAGGAGTCGGTGGATCCCTAAAAACCAAGAAATTAAATCCAAAGTATATTGGACTATTCGATATTCTTTCTAAAGTTGGACCACTAGATTACAAATTGACCATTCCCCTAAACCTAAGTTAGATACATAAGTCTCCCATCTTTCCTAACTATAAAAGTACCATCGAGACCCAACTCATGTCATATAATATGATGGCATTGTACTTCAAGACAACCTATCTTTTAAGGTCAGACGAGAGTGAATCATTGATCGAAAGGTTAAACAGATAAGGAACAAGCAGATTCTACTGGTCAAAGTAGTTTGGAAAAGGTTATAATAGGAGGAAGCAACATGGGAAATGGAAGAGGAGACAAAGGAAAAGTATCCAGAACTTTTCCTATAAGGTACATAAAAAATTTCAAAGACAAAATTTATTTAGGGGAAAAATGTCACATCCCATATTATCTGGCCAGAAAAATAATAGTAACATAATTGGTGTAACTTCTAAAAAATCTTAGAAAATAGAAAATGAGATACTAAGGCCCATTTGAGCTGAAAACATAATAAAAATACCCCTAGATTAATTATTAAGGAATTTTTTAGATATTTGGCTAATTACGGGCCATTTAGCCAGATTTAACTATTAAGCTATTTGGCCACCTCTGAAAATTGGAGAAAATAGGGATAATATGCTTTAAGAATTATAGGACACGCCTAGTTAAATTTTAAAAGGAATTTAAAGGCTAATTAAGCTAACTAGGGATTTTATTAAGAAAATTCTAAATAAATACCTAAAAGGGATAAATAAATTTGAAGAAAAATTATAGTGTTCTTGGAATTAATATAAGGTAATGTAGCATACAAGAGCCTTTTATTATATCAAAAACTCTAGAAATTAATTCTCAACTAAAGTTTGGTTAATAGGAATTAAGTTAATTTTTCTATTTTACCATCAATAAAATTATTATGGTAATAAAGGAGAGACCTTTTTGAAATATAAAAATTGTGGGAATGTATTATGGAACTAGTAAATATTAATTAAAGTGCCCAAGACACTAGAATTGGGAAATAAGAATTTATGCCGGTATAAAGTGCACTAATATAACACACAATTACCTCAGCGTTCTACTTTGCCAAGATTATGCCAATTGCTAAGCTATCTATGGTGAGGATTTTGACTTGAATTATAAAAATATTTATAATTATTTTAAGTGGGAAAATTAGTGCAAGAAGCCATAGGATTTTAACAAGAAGCATTTTAATTAGTATCAACTTGGAGGGTAAAGAATTTGATCATGGTATATAAATAGCACTCTTTATCCACATACTACAGCAATTTTGGCACATGAAGGGAAACTCTTGCCAGTTGGATTTATCATATCCCAATTTTTTAAGCCTAGAAGCCCAGTATGTAGCTAGAAAAAGGCAGGCTACTAGACCCTATTATGCAGGAGTCCCAGAAGTATACAGATGATGTTCAGGGACTAAACTGCAAGAAAGTGAAAATTCAGGGAAAATAGTGAAAGTCCCTATGGGCATAAAGAAGAAGTAAGAAGTGTTTCTTGGGAACCGATCCACTAGAGTGCTTGGGCTTGGTTAGAAACCCAAGATAGCAATCCAAGAGCCCAAAAACGTAGGCCCAAGGATTATGGAGTTTAAGAGGCATTAAAATAATATTTTGGTGCTTTTCCATAAAGTAAAGTTACCCGGTTAAGGATAGAACTGGGAAAAGCGATCAGATATGACTGTAGACCATGAGGTGGCATGAAAGGTGTCCTCATGGGACCCACAAGGTGCGACATGGCATGATTACCGGAAAAGAAGAAAAGTTAATGACACATGTCATGAGATTAGAAAAAGGGGAAAAAGAAAAGAGGACACGTGGCACAATATCGACCGTTCATTCCAGGAAAAAGCTTTGGAATTCTCTAGAGAGGCTGAGTCAGCTGGTGAGGTGTCCTAAGGGCCCTACCATTTGCGCTACATACCCTCTGAGGTGTCCTTGGATGATGTCATAATGGTGAGTCATCAAGGAGGATGATGTCATCGTGATGATGCAGGCAAAGCTTCTTGAGGAAGCTAAGTGATCTAGGCCATTTATCATGATTCAATCTGAGCCATCCATTCCACCTCCCTCCACCTATAAATAGGCCACTCCCCTCCCATTCCATGCCATATCCAAGCATGGCCAAAGAAGAGAAAGAAGAGAGAAAGAGAGGAGGAGAGAAAGAAAGGAAGGAGTTCTGGCGGAGCCAGGAGTAGTCCAAGGAGCTTAGGGATGGGCAGAGCTTAGGAATGAGATAAGTAAGTTATCTAGTCCCTGCTCTAATAAAGTAGAGGATTGCTCTTAGTGGTTAGAATAGAGAAATATCTCTATTAATAAAGGTAGCTAAAGAGAGAAAGAAAGTTAGGGGAATGTCAGAGTAAGGATATTACCCCTAGTTAAGCATGAGATAAGTAGAGCTATACTAGATAATAATAAAGATATTATTATGCTATGTATAGGCTATGACTTATAAAAAGAAGGAACCTTAGAGGCAAGGCTAAGAGTTGGAAGGAAAGGCTACACGCCAGGTAGTGAACTTATTCTAAACTTGTATGTATTGAATGTTATACTTGATGTGCTATGGCTTTGTTGAATTGTGTTGTACATGTTCTTATGTATGAAGCTCTATTTCTATGATTACTTTGGCCAATTGTATTTCATATGTTGCATGGAAACACGCACATTACGCAATGTTAACACTTTCACAAGCAAGCACAAGTATGTACATTAATACATGCATTATTTAGTACTATTTGCTACTGAGATTTCCCCAAAAATCTCATTCCCTTCCATGTAATCTCAATCCCACAGGTATGTTAGAAGAGGAATGAAGAACCATGGAGAGAAACTGGGGATTGGATAGTGCAAATGTTGGGACTAAAATGCTAGAATCAGGGAAAAACGTAGGATGAATAGCAAAATTCAGACATTGACTGATATTGATTTGGTTAAGGCATGGTCAACAAGTTATTTTTCCCTGAAAGATCATTAAGTTAGCTTCATGTATCAATTTGAAGCACTTTATTTCGATGTTTCTAGAATTAGTTATGATTTTTCAAAGTCATGTCACTCCACTGGAATTTACACAGTGAATAGTACTCGCTAAGAGTAAAATTCCAAATTGAGTAATTCGACGTCCATAGACTTAAAAGTGGTTCCAGATGCTACCGTTTGGTCTCTAAGACATATGAAAATGAGGATGTTTTAGGATTCTTGAATTTCCAAGAGAAGGAAAAGCTAGCCATGGATGCATGTTAAATTATGTCTCTAACCTCCTAATTGCCATTATGTCTCTAACCTCCTAATTGATGTTTTAGCTAGTTAAATGATGGTTTAGGTGGTTAGAAAATAAAGTTTTACCTATGGATGCATGTTGTCTAAAAAGTATAAGGGCTAAGGAGATATGATTTTGATGTTAAACCTACGTTGAACATATTGATTAGTGTTTGATTTAAGTGGTATTGCATGAAGATTGTTTGAATTCCTTGGATTAGAAATTGGTGAGGCCTCTCAGTCACTTTGAGACATCTATTGTAGGAATTAATTTTGTTGGTTTTAATGTTTCCATTGTGTTTAAAATGAAAAATGGTGTAGGGTAAACCTAAGAAACAAGTTTTGGAAGCATTGGAATCAAAATTAGAAATTTAAGTTTTCCTTAGGTACCTCTTAGCCAAGATCAAGGGGGATTTGATTTTCATAAATACAAGTCCATATTTGTATTCTAAATGAAAAATTATGTAGGAATGACATAAGAGAATAATTTTCAAGTTGGTAGAAAAAAAACCTAAAAATAAGTTAAAGGATTAAGGGTTTCAAGGGTTTTTGTTTAAACATTAGCTAGTTGATTGTATATTGATGGTTGTGTCTTTTTGTCATATTGGAATAGGGTTTGACATTTATGGGAGAAGGAATTATAGACAAGGACAAGAGTTAAGATTCTCTTGATCAAGGTAGTGAGATTACTCAACTTTAGTATTAACTTGTCTTGATTGATATATGTGTATTTTCCATGATTATTAGTTGAAATAAAGATATTGAGATGCTGAAATGAAACTTCTTTTTTCTTTGTGATAATACAAGCACCATCAATTTATCAAAGAATCTAGTCCTTTATTCAAGAACCAAGCACATTGATATAAGACATCACTTTATTGTAGCTCATATGCAAAAGAAAGATATCAGATAGAATTCCTTTCAACTTATCTACTGCTAGCTGATATTTTTACAAAACCTCTAGTAAAAGAGCAATTCAAGTACATTAGATGGGAATAGTGAACCCTAACGAGTTGTAAGAGGATTCTAAACTTAAATCTTTTTTATTTCATATTTCATGCTTTGATGATTAACTAACTTAAGCATCAGCGTATTTAGAATTTTGTTTTGTAGGAATGTATTGATAATTGATTGAATAACACTTCAATAAGAGGGTTTAATGATGGAGACTTTGATAAATGGAAATGTGTAGTTTTGAAAGAAATCATATATTTATCAAAGATGCCATGATAAAGGGTCTTATCGATAAGGCCTTAAAAAATAAAGCAATTTCTTCAATGAAAACTTTTCTACTAAATGGTAAGATTTATTGAACCATTTATCAATAAATACTCCTGTTAATAAAGGCTTCGATAAATAAGAGGTAAAAGTTTCAAATTCAGTTTATGGTATTTTCTTCAATAAATAGATACATTTATCAAAAGTTCATCAATAAGGGCACTTATCGAAAAGTCCTTCGATAAATAAATTAAATTGGTAAAGGTGATTTAAGATATTTTATCCATATTTTTCAATAAAGACTTTGAAAAGTGTTTTTCTCCAAGTGCTTATCAATAAATCAGTAATCATAAATGCAAAATACGAATGCTACTGTGCCAATTTATTGAAACCCTCTTTGAAAAAATTCTTCACTCTCTATAACTGAAACTCCTATAACCACTATCCAATCTTTAGTTTGTTAGACTCTAATATTTTGATGATGACAAATAATTTTTAGAATTATTTTGAAATAGCTTATTTTTTTTATAAGCTTATCGATAAGCCATTTGATAAATAGGAAGGAAATTATGTTGTTAAAGACTGGTTTACAAAAAAATATTTTTTGAAGCCTTATTCAATAACAATACTTATCGACAAATACTTTGATAAAATTGATTTGAACTTAGCTTATGAAATTCTAAGACACTATTTTAGAAAATGAACTTCTTGAAGACTTTTTGATAAGTGTACTTATCGATAAATGGATTCATCGAAGGATTGATCGATAAAAGAACTTGTTGATAAAGATTTCGATACATACAGCCAGTTATTCAATTTCTCATATTTCACCTACTTTTTAATAGAACTTATTGAACGAATTATCGATAAGGCTATTTATCGATAAGTTATTTGATAAATAAAGACAATATGATATAAAATGAATTTCAATATTCATTTGTCCAAAACACAGAACTAATAAATGATTTTGCATATGACTTGCTTTTGTAAATGACATTATCTTATTTTGACAGATAGTAATGACTTACTTCTTAAATGATTTTATGAAATCTTGTTTTGAAAATATTGCATATATGAGATAAAATGAAACATCAAAGAAAGAAAGTAATGAAACATCAAAGAAAGAAAGTCTGGAAGTCTGAGTCATTGTTCTTCAAACATTTATCAATAAACTTTTGATAAGCCTATTTATCGAATAACACTTTGAAAAATTGGTTATTGTGAAATGTTTTGAAGTGAACCTTGTGTTTTCGATAAGTTTGAAAGACTATGTTATAAAAAGGATATCTTTTGAAGAATAATTTAATAAGGTTGTTTATTGAAGTCCTATTCAATAAGAACTAAAACTATTAAATTGCAATATGTTTGGAATTTATCAAAGTCTTTTTTGATAAACCCTTCGATAAATTCAACTGATTCTCGAAAAGATTTTCAAACCAGACTTTGATAGTATTTGATTTTTTAATCTAAATTAATATGAACTCATTGTTATATGATTAACCTCTTTGTATATCTTTTATGTAATATCTTTCTAGATCATTTTTCAGACAAAGAGAAGTTTAAAAGAACATATTTCATCAAAAAACAAAATCTGTCAAAATGTATTAAATGAAACATTGTTTGCAACCAACCAACGAATTTATTTCTTCAATGTTAACATTTAATGTGCCTGACAGATTTATGAAGAGCTCAAGTATAAAAGAAACTAAAGTTAATGTTAGAAAAAAAGAGGTTTACCAACCGCGATCAAAGTGCAACTACTCAAGCATTAATTCTTAATTTCAATATCCTCTATTTTACCCTCTTTCATATTTTGTGAACAGAAGAATTTTCTTGTGAGAGCAATTATGAGATATTATGTATGTCAATGTTTAACATAATCAATCTAGCAAAGATAGAGTTATATCTTTTCATTTATCTCAGAGATACTCAAGAATGAGGGACTATTGAGTGGGATTATCACCTTAGGGTTAGTAAGGGGAAGTAAGAGAGATACTCATATTGGTGTACTAAGTCACTAAGAGCCCAAATAATCTTGAAATATTAGTGAAATACTTATAGGGATTTGAGGATTGGACGTAGGCCAAGTGGTTGGGTTAAACCAGTATAAATTGACTATGTCATTATCTTTCAGCTTCTTTCAGTGAAATCATTATATACTCTATGTTTTTTTTATTTTGTTTGAAGTTTTTAAATTTTTAAATATCACCTAATTCACCCCCTATTGGATGAAACTGCTGAACTAACATAATTCACCTTTCAAACCACCAAAATCCACCTCCCTAAGAAGATGTACCCTTTTTGGAGTATTTGGTGAAGATACACTACTTATCTACTTACCCTAATTTTCCCTACCATAGGAAAAATCATGGATATAGGCTATTGACCATATCCTAAATTTTTAGCCTAGAAGTCCACAAAGTAGTAGGCTACCAAGTCCTTTTCAGCAGGAGTCATAGAGATATGAAAGGAATACTAAAGGGTTTTTACTAAAGGAAGGAGTTTTTAAAAGGAAGGTGCCAATGATCAAAAGAAATGATAAAGGTTAGATGAGTTTTGAAGAAGAGAAGGAATAAACTAAAAAGTTTAAAAGTTTCATGGTGCAAAATAAAAGTAGACAAAGTTATGGGCCATTAAGTGTAATTATGAAAAGTTGATGGACTTAAGTGAAATTTTCAAAAGTTAAAGGGAAAAATTTTAATTATAAGAAAGTTATGCTAGAAATGGTCCTAAACTGCCTAAAAATACTGCAGTGCAAAATTTTACCAATAAATAGAGAATGATAATTGAGCAAGACATATTTCTCAGAATTTTGATTTGTGGCCTTAGATGATATTAATTTATAAAATTTGGAGATTATTAGAGGACCTTCTAGATCTACTAATTAGATAGAATTTGGCAGTAAATTTCCATAATTAATATAAAAATTTATAAAACTGTCAGAACTTAATAAGGAGTTATGTAGAATATTTAAAGGAATTTATTGTAGAATAATATACTCAATAAATACTTTCGGGATGAGTTTTCATGGGAATTGAGCTATAAAGATATTGGACATATGTACAGGCCCAAGTTGGCATCCCATAGGCCCAGAAAGATATGTGAACATCATGTGGGCTAGGTCTAGGGAAACCCTGAAAAGTGCAAAATTATGAAAATACCCCTGTGTTGTAATAATAAATAAGAGATGGATGGAGGGCATTTTGATCATTTTAGGCAAGTTAAAATGCCAAGTTAGGTACATGAATGATTATTCAAAGTTAGTATATACCCTGATAAGGTGTAAATAGGTGTGAAATGGCAATTATGCCCTTAAAGCTGTTGGAAATCGTGCCCTAGGGGCCAATCATTGTCTTATGAACATTATTGATTTATGAATTTATTAATTGAGTTATCATATTATTTGCATGTTTACTATGATGACCATCCTTGGATAATTCATGGAATTATCCTAAATGTCCCTGGTCGATCATCTATGTGGGAGCACAGATGAAATAAGACCAGTATGACTTTGAAGATGTATAGAGATATAAATCAAAGTCATAAGCACATGTAAGAGTACAGGGTGTTGGACCGACCCGCTATGAGAGAACCGCATGGGTAACGTCATAAGCTTCTCTCATATACAAACCATGTCAATATGCCCTTTGACCTGAGATCATCATGGATTCCTACATGACAAAACGCTCAGCTTTGACCTAGTCAAAAGTCACTTTTGACCGAGTGATCATAAAGACTATGTTCGGGCTTAGTGGTTTTTCATGCGGAGGAATGTGAATGGTCAAGATGGAATTTGTCCCTCACATTCGTGGAGAGATATTACTGGGCCCCTCGATGAGTGAGTCTGAGAAATGTATGGCCATACTGTAATGGAAAGGTAGTTCCATCTCTATAGTCAGACTACTCAGGGATCGAGAAAGTAACGGTCGGGAATAGGAGGATGACATTATCCATGCCTCATCCATGACCAAAATATCGCGTGACAGAAGGGACATGATATGGTTGTATAAAAGGTTACATCGTTTATCGATCCTCATATGATTTGGGTAGTTGTTATGTCTTGCTAGAGACCGCTTGCGACTTGTGGGCTAGTATAGCAAATGGCCCACTGCCAACTTCATATGGGCCTACAGGGTCGCACACAAAATAGCCCAACACGAGCTATGATGTCCAGATTCATTGAATCTAAGACATGTCCAGATTCAATGAAAGATCCAGGTGAATGTATATATATTTATTTATATTTATATTCGTATATATATATAAATTCGTATATATATATATTATATATATGAGATATTTATAAGATTTAATTTATAAGGATAAATTAAATCTCTATCACGTTTGAAATTCGAAATTCAAATTGATAGGATATCTCATATAAGAGATATTTATAAGATTTAATTTATAAGGATAAATTAAATCTCTATCACGTTTGAAATTCGAAATTCAAATTGATAGGATATCTCATATAAGAGATATTTATAAGATTTAATTTATAAGGATAAATTAAATCTCTATCACGTTTGAAATTCGAAATTTAAATTGATAGGATATCTCAAATTTGATTTATGGGAATAAATCAAATATAACTCAGTCTCATCTTTATTTAAAGTTAAATAAATAAGTAATTAAATCTGTGGGACGGATTTAATATTATTTTATTTAATTAGTTTCTTATAAAATTATACAATATATGATATTGTATCAATTCGGAATTAATATAAGATTAACTCCAAAATCCAATGAGGTCAAGGGGTAAAAACGCATAGCATCCTTTATATCTGATTGGAGGAGCTACGTTTGAAAATAACACAGAACACAAAAGGCCGAACGGAATCTGCAAAAGGTTTGCAGACAAGAAACTGCCGAAATAGAGACGGAGACTTGTGAAAGCCTTGGAGGGACAGGAGACGCTAGCACGTCGTTCGTGGTTGGAACGCTGTTCGTGTGGATACCAGTAGAGGAAGCCGACCTGAGGCGTCGACTTCTTGTGATCGGAAAGAGACCACCGTCCGCGGAGAGAATCTGTGAAGGTCGCTGAGGAACACTCCGTCGATTTCTTGCGATCAGAAAGAGATCACCACCCACGTAGAGAAGCTGTGAAATTCGCTGAGCAACACTAAGGGTAATGATTCTTTCCACTTGACTTAAACACATACGGCAGATCCTGGCAAGGAATGGAAAATTTTTAAAGTTTATTTCCGCTGCGTGTCTTTCAATTCCTTACAAAAGCTCATATAGCGTAAGATAATAAACCAAGGGTATTTTAATTATTTTCTAAGGGACATTAATTAAATTTATACCTAGTCTAACAATTTTAATAGTAGAAAAAATCTAGACACCGGATTGAAGTACATAATAGATATTTTAGAATATTATAAAAATTAGAATTATTAAATAGTCTGATTTTTTAGAAATTGGATTGAGCTGGTACCAGATTGTCCTAGATTTTCCAAATAAGCCCTTACCCTTTGAAAGATGCCAAACATGCCCTTAAGTGATGTCATGGATGATTTCATAATTTGGCTTGGTGGGAAGTCAATATTCAAGGTGCAATCTTAGCCATTAGATTAAATAGTGCACAATGTAATCCTAGCCCTCAATTTGCCAAGCCAAAAAATCTATAAATACCCCCTTTTTAGAAGGAATATGTAAGGCATTAGAAACCTTGGGGAACCTCTTGCAAAATGAAATCTCAAGCAAGGACAAGGCAAATCCAAGACCTAATTGATCAAGCAACTAAGGTAATTTGTTCCTCCTATCTTTAAATTGTTATAGGAAGATTTCTCTTAAATTTGGATGTTTGAAACACAATTTTCTTAATGGTTAAATTATTTTATATGAATTTTAAGTCATGAAATATTTAGACAAGTTTAAATAAACTTGAATCAAGTAGTATTGGCTTGGAAATTCAAATATACGTAGAATTAGTGTTTTGAGTTCAATGCTGCAACTATACAAAACACTATTCATATATGAGAATTTCATGATTTTGATACTTTAAATGGATTTAAAATGAAAAATTGTGTGGGGTAAAGTAGAGAAGCAAGTATTGGATGAATTGGAATTAAAATAGGATTTTTTTGAGAAAACCTTATTTTGCCACATTTATGTTCTATCCAAGACTCAAGAAAGGAGTTGGAATTTGTCAATTCTAAATTCATATTTAGATTATTTGGGAAAAATTGTGTGGGAAAAATTGTGTGGGAAGCGTTGTATGTGTGACATATATGGAATCCTTGTTGTGTATGACATAAAAGGAATCTAAAAGGAAATTGAAATCGGTGGTGATGCTTTTTGATTTGATCAATCCGCATAGATGGGGTCTAAGAAAACCGAATTCGAATTTGTGATTATTTGTGAAAACCGAATTCAGATTCGTGATTATTTATGAAACAAAAACAAAAAAAAATTTCTTCCGGGGCGCTGCCCCAGAGACCCCGCCCGCTAACCGGCTAGCGGGACAGCCGCCCGCTAACCGGCTAGCGGGACCGCCGTAGCTACCTGTTCGTAGCGCAACATAACCGTAACATATGTTACTTTGTAAATGTTTTTTGCCCTTCGATTAGATCTGAATATTGATTCTTGAATGTTTGGGTATGGTGAACAATATGGCTCTAGATTGCAAGTGTTGTAATTTTTAAAAATACGGCCTGCGTGTCGTGCCTTCCTCTACATACTCTCAATGTACCTTCTCCTCTCATCTCACTCCCCTCGAATGTTAAAAGAGGTTTCTATATGTAATTTCTCTTTTCTTACTAGAGAGCTCCTCTCATTGGCTTGAGGGAACTTAGGATAGGTGAGCCATATTGTATCACGTTTGAATTATGCATCTTATGATTAGATCAGCACATGCATATTACTTGTATGAGATACGAACTGAGAAACATGCATTTTATAAACCAGATAGTTAAATTAGGCCCTCTAAAAGAAATCTTAAGTCATAATGCTGTCAATTTATGAACACTTGTCAAAACCTTGATCGCTCAATTGTGGACTCCACCAAAGTGGGTGCTTTTGAGTTATCTTGGGGAGATAAGCAAAGAGTAATGGTGCTACTCTCATAGGTTCATTATTGTTTGACTTAATTGAGATTAACAAAACGGTTTTGGATCTCAAGGCATTAGATGGGATTAGAACATGCCAGATCATATGATGATAGGATCCCATGAATATCTAAGAGTTACATTTGATGTAATTGGTAAAGGTGTTACCTACCTAAATAACTTAATCTAAGCGTCCTGCCAAAGCGGACTTAAGTTTGAGCCAAATATGGATCTTAGCCCACTAACTATTGCATTGAGGGTTGTTTATTTAGTGGGAGATTACTAATTACATTGCATATTTTAATTGTAGAATCATGACGACTAGTAATACTGCTACATTATCGCTGCGATCTGTCCTTGAGAAGGAAAAACTTAATGGGACAAACTTTCTTGACTGGTTTAGGAACTTGAGAATTGTTCTCAAGCAGGAAAGAAAGGCGCATGTCCTAGATCAACCCATTCCTGAGGAGCCAGCCGCCAATGCTCCCAGAGCTCAGAGAGATGCTTATATGAAGCATAAGGAAGACTCTGTCGATGTGGGATGCTTGATGCTAGCCACCATGGTTCCGGAGCTCCAAAGAGATCTGGAACACATGGAGGCTTATGAGATGATTGTGCATCTCAAGGAAATGTTCCAGCAACAGGCAAGGCAAGAGAGGTATGAGACCACTAAGGCCTTACATTCCTGCAAGATGGCTGAAGGTGCATCAGTCAGTGCTCATGTCTTAAAGATGAAAGGGTACATTGATCACCTTGAACGGCTTGGATTTCCCATGAGCCAGGAGTTAGCTACAGATTTGATCTTAAACTCACTCCCGGAAAGTTATGACCAGTTTGTTATGAACTACAACATGAACAACATGGAGAAATCTATTTCTGAACTGCATGGGATGCTTAAAACTGCTGAGCCGAGTCTTAAGAAGAAACCCAGTAGTGTTTTGATGGTTCAGAAAGGAAAGGGTACGAAAAAGAAAGGCAAAGGCAAGGGGAAGGGTCATGGCTCATCAGGTAAGACCAAAGAGTCAGGCAAGCCCGAAACCAAGCCTGCACCAAAGAAGGCAAAGCCTCCGAAGGAAGGAGTCTGCTTCTTCTGCAATGAACCGGGTCATTGGAAGAGGAATTGCAAACTCTACCTCGAAGATCTGAAAAAGAACAAGAAGGATAGCGGGGCTATCGCTTCAGGTATTTATGTTATAGACATTCATCTTTCTACTTCCACCTCATGGGTATTAGATACTGCATGTGGTTCTCACATTTGTACGAATGTGCAGGGACTAAAGGACAGTAGGAAGCTGAAAAGGGGTGAAGTTGACCTACGAGTTGGAAACAGAGCAAGGGTTGCTGCGTTAGCTGTAGGCACTTATGAATTAGTTCTGCCCACTGGGCTTTTGTTAGTTTTGAACAATTGCTATTATGTTCCTGCTTTAAGTAGTAACATTGTTTCACTTTCTTATTTGGATAAGGAAGGTTTCACTTCCATTGCTGGGAATAGTAGATGTTCTATTTATCGTAATGATGTTTTCTATGCTCATGGTGATTTGCATGTTGATCATTACATATTAAATTTGGAACAACCCAATCATGGAAATATCTATAACATAACCGCCAAAAGGGTCAAACCAAACGATTTGAATCCCACATACCTCTGGCACTGTCGTCTGGGCCACATAAATGAGAAACGCATTTCCAAACTCCATCAAGATGGATTTCTAAACTCATTTGATTTTGAATCATATGACACTTGCGAGTCTTGCTTGTTAGGAAAGATGACAAAGTCACCTTTCACTGGGCACAGTGAGAGGGCCACTGATTTATTGGGCCTCATACATACAGATGTGTGTGGACCGATGAACACAAATGCCAGAGGAGGTTATTCGTACTTTATAACATTCATAGATGATTTCAGCAGATATGGGTACATCTATCTAATGAAACATAAATCTGAATCTTTTGAAAAGTTCAAGATATTTCAAAATGAAGTACAAAACCAGCTTGGCAAAACAATTAAAGCCCTTCGATCTGATCGGGGTGGTGAATATTTGAGCCAAGAGTTCATAGATCATCTTAGGAATTGTGGGACACTCTCACAATTGACTCCTCCAGGGACACCACAATGGAATGGCGTTTCTGAACGGAGAAATCGAACACTATTAGATATGGTTCGATCCATGATGAGTCGAACAGATCTTCCGCCCTCCTTTTGGGGCTATGCCCTAGAGACAGCTGCGTTCACACTCAATCGTGTTCCATCTAAGGCAATCGAAAAGACTCCGTATGAGATATGGACTGGGAGGACGCCTAGTTTGTCTTTCCTCAAGATTTGGGGATGCGAGGTCTATGTTAAGCAACAAGCCTCAGACAAATTAGCGCCCAAATCCTCAAAATGCCTTTTTGTGGGATATCCTAAGGAAACCAAGGGATATTACGTCTACAACCCTGCTGATAACAAAGTGTTTGTTGTCAGAAATGGTATCTTTCTTGAACGAGAATTTATCTCTAAAAGAACCAGTGGGAGTAAGGTACAACTCGAAGAAGCTCGAGAGCTACAAGACACCACAGAACTGCAGATGGAAAATAGAGAAGACTCACAACAAGTTGTTGAGACTCCTCAAGTCACGCAAGGTCCACGAAAGTCTAATAGGACACGACTTCAGCCTCAGAGATATGGATTTCTGATTTCTGATAGTCGTGATGTGTTGCTCATTGAGCATAATGAGCCGACTACCTATCGAGAAGCTATAGTGGGACCAAACTCCGAAAAATGGCTTAGTGCCATGAAGTCTGAGATGCAATCCATGTACGACAATAAGGTTTGGACCTTAGTCGACCCGCCTGAAGGTGTAAAAACCGTCGGGTGCAAGTGGGTTTTCAAAGAGAAAACTGACATGGATGGCAATGTAAATGTCTTCAAGGCACGACTGGTTGCAAAAGGTTTTACTCAAACTCATGGTGTGGACTATGATGAGACCTTTTCCCCAGTAGCAATGGCCAAATCAATCAGAATCCTCTTTGCTATTGCAGCATATTATGACTATGAAATATGGCAGATGGACGTCAAGACAGCCTTCCTTAATGGAAAGCTCCTTGAGGATGTGTACATGACACAACCTGAAGGGTTTGTGCGTTCCGAGGACTCTGGTAAAGTGTGCAAGCTTCAAAAGTCCATTTATGGACTAAAGCAAGCCTCTCGGAGTTGGAATCATCGTTTTGATGAAGTAATCAAAGAGTTTGGATTTCTTCAAAACATTGATGAACCTTGTGTGTACAAGAAGGTTAGTGGGAGCACAGTTGTGTTTTTGGTACTCTATGTCGATGACATCCTACTTATTGGGAATGACATTCCTACCTTGCAGATTGTCAAGTCTTGGTTAGGAAAGTCTTTCTCGATGAAAGACTTGGGTGAAGCCACCTACATCCTAGGAATCAGGATCTATAGAGATAGATCTAAAAGACTTCTAGGACTCAGTCAGAGTACATACATAGACAAAATACTGCATAGGTTCAGTATGCACGAATCAAAGAGGGGTTTCATACCCATGTCTCATGGTACTCACCTCAGCAAAGATCTGTGTCCTAGTACATCTGATCAGCGAGGTCGCATGAGTAAGGTTCCATATGCCTCGGCCATAGGATCTATCATGTACGCCATGTTATGTACTCGACCGGATGTCTCGTTTGCCTTAAGTATGACTAGCAGATACCAACAGGACCCTGGTGAGGGCCATTGGACTGCTGTCAAGAATATCCTTAAGTACTTAAGAAGGACTAAGGACTTATTCTTGGTCTATGGTGGATTGGATGATGAGCTCTGTGTAACTGGTTACACAGATGCGAGTTTCCAAACTGACCAGGACGACCAAAAATCGCAGTCTGGATACATATTCCTCCTCAATAATGGAGCAGTAAGCTGGAAGAGCTCTAAGCAGGGCACTGTAGCAGATTCTGCAACGGAAGCTGAGTATATAGCAGCATCTGATGCAGCTAAGGAAGCCGTTTGGATCAGGAAGTTCATCACAGAACTAGGGGTGATACCTACCATCTCAGATCCAATAACTTTGCTCTGTGACAATAGCGGTGCTATTGCACAGGCCAAAGAGCCTAGGTCACATCAAAGGACCAAGCATATACTCAGGCGATTTCATCTCATCAGAGAAATCAACGATAGAGGTGATATAAAAATATGCAAAGTAGCAGGAGAAGATAATGTTGCTGATCCTCTAACAAAGCCGCTTGTGCAGGCAAAGCATGAGCGTCATGTTAGGTCAATGGGAATTAGTCAAATTAATGATTGTACCTAGTGCAAGTGGGAGGTTGTTGGAAATCGTGCCCTAGGGGCCAATCATTGTCTTATGAACATTATTGATTTATGAATTTATTAATTGAGTTATCATATTATTTGCATGTTTACTATGATGACCATCCTTGGATAATTCATGGAATTATCCTAAATGTCCCTGGTCGATCATCTATGTGGGAGCACAGATGAAATAAGACCAGTATGACTTTGAAGATGTATAGAGATATAAATCAAAGTCATAAGCACATGTAAGAGTACAGGGTGTTGGACCGACCCGCTATGAGAGAACCGCATGGGTAACGTCATAAGCTTCTCTCATATACAAACCATGTCAATATGCCCTTTGACCTGAGATCATCATGGATTCCTACATGACAAAACGCTCAGCTTTGACCTAGTCAAAAGTCACTTTTGACCGAGTGATCATAAAGACTATGTTCGGGCTTAGTGGTTTTTCATGCGGAGGAATGTGAATGGTCAAGATGGAATTTGTCCCTCACATTCGTGGAGAGATATTACTGGGCCCCTCGATGAGTGAGTCTGAGAAATGTATGGCCATACTGTAATGGAAAGGTAGTTCCATCTCTATAGTCAGACTACTCAGGGATCGAGAAAGTAACGGTCGGGAATAGGAGGATGACATTATCCATGCCTCATCCATGACCAAAATATCGCGTGACAGAAGGGACATGATATGGTTGTATAAAAGGTTACATCGTTTATCGATCCTCATATGATTTGGGTAGTTGTTATGTCTTGCTAGAGACCGCTTGCGACTTGTGGGCTAGTATAGCAAATGGCCCACTGCCAACTTCATATGGGCCTACAGGGTCGCACACAAAATAGCCCAACACGAGCTATGATGTCCAGATTCATTGAATCTAAGACATGTCCAGATTCAATGAAAGATCCAGGTGAATGTATATATATTTATTTATATTTATATTCGTATATATATATAAATTCGTATATATATATATTATATATATGAGATATTTATAAGATTTAATTTATAAGGATAAATTAAATCTCTATCACGTTTGAAATTCGAAATTCAAATTGATAGGATATCTCATATAAGAGATATTTATAAGATTTAATTTATAAGGATAAATTAAATCTCTATCACGTTTGAAATTCGAAATTCAAATTGATAGGATATCTCATATAAGAGATATTTATAAGATTTAATTTATAAGGATAAATTAAATCTCTATCACGTTTGAAATTCGAAATTTAAATTGATAGGATATCTCAAATTTGATTTATGGGAATAAATCAAATATAACTCAGTCTCATCTTTATTTAAAGTTAAATAAATAAGTAATTAAATCTGTGGGACGGATTTAATATTATTTTATTTAATTAGTTTCTTATAAAATTATACAATATATGATATTGTATCAATTCGGAATTAATATAAGATTAACTCCAAAATCCAATGAGGTCAAGGGGTAAAAACGCATAGCATCCTTTATATCTGATTGGAGGAGCTACGTTTGAAAATAACACAGAACACAAAAGGCCGAACGGAATCTGCAAAAGGTTTGCAGACAAGAAACTGCCGAAATAGAGACGGAGACTTGTGAAAGCCTTGGAGGGACAGGAGACGCTAGCACGTCGTTCGTGGTTGGAACGCTGTTCGTGTGGATACCAGTAGAGGAAGCCGACCTGAGGCGTCGACTTCTTGTGATCGGAAAGAGACCACCGTCCGCGGAGAGAATCTGTGAAGGTCGCTGAGGAACACTCCGTCGATTTCTTGCGATCAGAAAGAGATCACCACCCACGTAGAGAAGCTGTGAAATTCGCTGAGCAACACTAAGGGTAATGATTCTTTCCACTTGACTTAAACACATACGGCAGATCCTGGCAAGGAATGGAAAATTTTTAAAGTTTATTTCCGCTGCGTGTCTTTCAATTCCTTACAAAAGCTCATATAGCGTAAGATAATAAACCAAGGGTATTTTAATTATTTTCTAAGGGACATTAATTAAATTTATACCTAGTCTAACAATTTTAATAGTAGAAAAAATCTAGACACCGGATTGAAGTACATAATAGATATTTTAGAATATTATAAAAATTAGAATTATTAAATAGTCTGATTTTTTAGAAATTGGATTGAGCTGGTACCAGATTGTCCTAGATTTTCCAAATAAGCCCTTACCCTTTGAAAGATGCCAAACATGCCCTTAAGTGATGTCATGGATGATTTCATAATTTGGCTTGGTGGGAAGTCAATATTCAAGGTGCAATCTTAGCCATTAGATTAAATAGTGCACAATGTAATCCTAGCCCTCAATTTGCCAAGCCAAAAAATCTATAAATACCCCCTTTTTAGAAGGAATATGTAAGGCATTAGAAACCTTGGGGAACCTCTTGCAAAATGAAATCTCAAGCAAGGACAAGGCAAATCCAAGACCTAATTGATCAAGCAACTAAGGTAATTTGTTCCTCCTATCTTTAAATTGTTATAGGAAGATTTCTCTTAAATTTGGATGTTTGAAACACAATTTTCTTAATGGTTAAATTATTTTATATGAATTTTAAGTCATGAAATATTTAGACAAGTTTAAATAAACTTGAATCAAGTAGTATTGGCTTGGAAATTCAAATATACGTAGAATTAGTGTTTTGAGTTCAATGCTGCAACTATACAAAACACTATTCATATATGAGAATTTCATGATTTTGATACTTTAAATGGATTTAAAATGAAAAATTGTGTGGGGTAAAGTAGAGAAGCAAGTATTGGATGAATTGGAATTAAAATAGGATTTTTTTGAGAAAACCTTATTTTGCCACATTTATGTTCTATCCAAGACTCAAGAAAGGAGTTGGAATTTGTCAATTCTAAATTCATATTTAGATTATTTGGGAAAAATTGTGTGGGAAATGTTCAAGGCACTAATTAATTCAAAGGCCAACATAATTAACCAAAATTAAGAGAAAATTAGTTAATATAAGGAGAGCTAGTCTTCCATTTAGTATATGTTCATGGTCCTAATGAATTATGTGATAATATAAATGTGTTTAGGAATTTGAGACATCTAAGAAGATATTGGAAAGTATTTGTCTAAAAGGATTCATGGTTTGAAAGTTAGGGAACAAGTTTAAGAACAAGGAAGAAAGCTTAAGTTCAAGGCAGTAGACTTACCTCTTTATGTACTTGATGTGGTATGCTTATATATTGACATGTATATGATAATTGAATGATATTGTGACATGATGAATGATATTGAATATGTTATGAATAACATGTTTTCTATGGCCATGCATTTTTATACAAATCATATAGCATTATAGCATGTCACTAAATGAAGAAAGTTTAATGAAATTACATATAATGTATTAGCATCCATCTTGCATATTTAAGTAGTAATGTTTGCTACTGAGATTACCTAGAATCTCATCCTCCCATAACCAACCATAATAGGTTATTTATGATGGAAGAATCATGCTTGATGCATGAGCTAAGGAATGGAAGTGAAGAAGTAGACAAGTGATGGCATGTCATGTATGTTATCCTTTTTATGTAATGTTATGTAATATGCTATTATATGTAAAGAAAACTTTATGAAATAATTATGGTATAATCCCATAATGTATATGAATGTATGAGAGGCCAAAGAGATGGTTTATGCATGCTAGAACAATTATTGGGAATTAAAGAAATGAAACTGAAATCGTAAAAACGTAGGTCCTAAAGCAGTTTTGTTATGACTTCAGTTTGACCTAGCAAATGAAACAACTAATTCACAAAATTTTATGAGCATATATTACACATCTATAGCTTTAAATTCATAGGTAACATGTATCATTTAGATTTGTATATCAAGAGAAATGAATTTCTAAAGTTACAAGATAGAATGTGGAATTTCTAAAATTTGCCATATGAACAATAAAAAGTAACAATTTAACTGTATTGATTGAAAAAGTAAATATCTAGATTTATATTTTCCCTTTAAGAGTTATGAAATAGATTGAAGTAGAAATTTGGATCACTTCCATAAGATTTGTTAGATTTAGTTATGAATTTTTAAAATTGAACTGTCAATCTAGAATTTACAAAATGAACAGTACCGGAGAAGTAAGTTTTACAATTTTAATTTTTACGCCAAAGTAATGCTTCTACTAGTTAAATACGCTTCTAAATACATACTCTGAGAGGTTAAAAGTATGATGTTTCAATTAACGCTTTCGTATGCTCAGTAAAGAGGATAAAAGTAAGGACATTTTATTTTGGTATCAGAGAAGAGGTTCTAGCATAGAAAAGAACACTCTACTCAAGATAAGGTTTAAGCAAAGAGTTAGGAAAAACCTAGTTTAGGTGAAGCCCAGTTCAAGTAAAGCCCTTATTCAAGTAAGTAACGGGTTACCTGGTATGGTCCAAATAGGTTTCAAGATAGACGTGAATACTCAAGAGAAAAATGAGTACTGAAGAATGTTAAGAAGATGAAGTTCAAATTCTTAGTAAGTTAATATTCAGATGAGATAAAGGATTATAAGGAGAGAAATATGCAGCCACCACTTTGAGTTAAAAGACTCCCCTCTAGAGAATGAATATGGCTAAGTGTCAAGCAAGCCAATAGGGGTATAAGTTTATTCAATAGCATGAAGATAGAGTAGTAGCCTATGCTTATTGCAACTAGTATGGCCTTGACAAGGATAATGCCGCATAATAAGAGTAGCTATCTCATATTCTTAAATAGATGAGAAGAGTCTTTGAGATAGACAATTCTAAGGAATTCCTTGGGGATAAATATAAATAAAAATAGAAGAGATAAAGATGATAATTATACTGGGAATTGATATAGAGAGATGTACATGTTCCTGATGCTGTCTAGATACTCAATCATTGTAGGAGATATGAAAAGTTAATGAGGAGAGATCATGGAAATCATAATTAATTAGGAGAAATCATAGGAATTAATGAGAATCATAATCAATTTGGAGAAATAATAGAAATTAATGAGAATAAGAATTAATAGGGAGAAATCATAGGAATTAATTTGGAGAGATTAGAGGAGATTTAATTGCATTTAATTACCTGATTTCATTATGTAAATCCCATATTTTTTAGGATCCATTACATGTATATATACAGCATATTATATCAATGAAATATACAAGAATATTATACAGAACCTCTCATTGTTTTCTATCTATCTCCTTTCTTATCATTGGTATATCAACTAATATGGTATCAGAGCAGGCAATCCAATCCACAAATTCTTTTAGTGCAGAGTCTGAAGGCACCATTGTGTCTGATAGTGGGTCACGTCCAAGCTTAGCAAAAGTCACCGACCTTGAAGGGTTGACCATCTTTATTGTTCAAGAAGATCTCACTAGCAAAAATCAATCTCGTAAACAATATGTTACCACTATTGTATAGCGCGGTAATTTCTTCAAAGCCCTTATAACCATTAAAGGTAAACATATCGGTCCCTGTTGGATAATAAACTTTGGTGCTCCTTATTATATGAATGATGATATCTCACTATTTGTAAATTATACTCCTGTCAAGTCACGCCTCACAGTTAAAATTGTTGATGCTTCAGATTCTCTAGTTGCTGGTAATGGCACCATTAATGTTTCTACTACACTAACACTTCATGATGTATTACATGTTCCAAAGTTGAAATGTAATTTGCTATCTGTGTGCCAACTAACAAAATGGGAGAAATGTCGTGCTAATTTCTTGGCTACTCATTGTATTTTTCAGGATCTGTTCATAGGGACGACGATTAGTGTTGCTAAGAAGCTTGATGGGTTATATTATCTGAATGACTGTCAAAATGTAATCCCTTATTCTTGTAATAAAGTGTCTCTCTCTAAAGCTAGGGAGTTAGAATTATGGCATAAAACATTAGGGCATCCAAATTTTTAATATATGTGTAAGATGTTTCCCTCAATATGCTCAACAAGAAATTCAGACTTTTATTGTGATTCATGTGAACTTACAAAACATCATTGAGCTTCCTTCCCCAGTACTTTATATAATCCATCTAAACCTTTCTTAGTTATTCACAATGACTTGTGGGGTCCATCCCGTGTTAATCGTACCCATTCTAAATGGTTCATGATCCTCATTGATGATCAGACCTGTGTCAGTTGAGTTTTCCTCTTAAAGGATAAAACTGAGGTATACTAAACGTTAATTGATTTCATCCATACGATCCATACACGGTTCAATATAAAAATTCAAACTCTCCACACCAATAATAGTACCGAGTACTTTAACCACCAGTTATCCATATTTCTTAAACAACAAGGTATAACTCATAAAAGTTATTATCCTCACAATCCTTAGTAGAATGGTATTGAAGAACGCAAAAATAGACACATCCATGAAACTGCTAGGGCTATCCTCTTTAGCAGCAATATTCCTACCCACCATTGGGACGACGCTATCCTCACTGCTACCTTCTTAATTAATGGCATGCCCTCCAAACCTTTGTCCTTCCAAACCCCTCTTTAAGTCCTTTACCACTATTTTAATTTACCCTAGCTTAAAAATACCTTACCATTAAGAGTCTTTAGGTGTACTACCTTTGTTCACCTACATCATAGTAATAAACACGAACCCAAAGCTATCAAGTGTATTTACCTACGACCTACTGGGACCCTAAAGGGACAAATGTTTTGATCCCACTTCTAAACGCCTCTATGTCACTTGTGATGTCACCTTCCATGAAATTGTTCCCTTTTATCCCTTGCCTTCTGTTTAGGGGAGACTTGGAGTGAACCTCAGATGGATACTGAATCCACATAGCCCCATATGAACTTGGTCTAATCTATGTCCTTGAGGAAACTATACATGAGGTGCCTAAAGAAAGTGAAGAAGACACTAGTTTAGGGGGAGTACATAAGGAAAGTGAAGAGGATACTAGTTCAGGGGGAGACACCAAAGGTGGGACAAGTCTATATTCGCCGTAACATGAATATGAAACACCACAAGTAACTAACACACACCAAGAGTCTAAACTAGGAGAAGGTCCAAACCATGAGGAGAAAAATAAGGATCTTGATCTACCAATAGCCATAAGGAAGTAACGAAGGTCATGTAACAGACATCCTATAGAGAGGTTTGTCTCTTATCAGGCTTTATCATCACAATATTGTGCTTTTATATCTCACCTTGATCAGATCAAGATACCAAAAAGTATAAATAAAGCCCTTCATAACCCTGAATGGAGAAAGGCAATTATGGAAGAAATGAAGGCCCTTGAAAGTAACAAAACATAGGAAATAGTTAAACTACCTAAGGGCAAGAGATCCATAGACTGCAAATGGGTATTCACCCCTAAATATCATGCTGATGGGAGCCTTGACAAATACAAAGTGAGATTAGTGGCAAGGGTTTCACCCAAGTTTATGGTATAGACTACACTAAGACATTTGTACCAGTGGCCAAGCTAAATACTATCAGAGTCCTTTTTTCACTTGCTGCAACTTAGATTGGCCAATACACCAACTGGACATCAAAAATGCATTCCTGAATGGGAAATTAAAAGAAGTATACATAAAGAGGCCTCTAGGGTTCCCTAGAAAAAAGGAAAATCAAGTGTGTAGACTGAGGAAATCATTGTATGGTTTAAAACAATCCCCTTGAGCATGGTTTGACAGATTTACAAAGGCACTAAAGCTCAAGATTATACACAAGGGTACAGCGACTACACTTTATTCTTCAGACATCAAAATGGGAAGATTATAGTATTAGCAGTAAATGTTGATGACATTGTTCTTATAGGTGATGACCCAACAGAGATTGATAGGATAGGCACTAAACAAGGACTTTTAGGTTAAAGACCTAAGAAAGATGAAATATTTCTTAGGTATAGAAGTTGCTAGATCTGCAAAGGGAATCAGCATCTTGCAAAAAAAATATATATCGGATCTCCTAGAAGAAACATGTATGCTAGGTTGCAGACCAAGTGATACTCCTATATGGTTGATAAGTTAATCTACTTATCACATAATTGACCAAACATTGCTTATGTTGTTAGTGTGGTGAGTCAACATTCTCATGACCCTAAGCAAAAGCACTTGAAGGAAGTCTACAAGATTCTTAGATATTTGAAGGGTTCTCCTGGATTGGGTATGTTATTTAAAAAATCCAATAGCAAAAATGTGGAGATATTGATAGATGCTGAATGGGCAGGAGATCAAGATAATAGGAGATTGACCTTAGGATATGTTACTTATGTCTGTGGGAATTTAGTCACATGGCACAGTAAGAAACAAAGTGTGGTTGCTAGAAGTAGCGCTGAAGCTTAATTCAAAGCTATAGCTCTTGGAATATGTGAAGGTCTATGGGTAAAGCTAGTACTAGAAGAATTGAGAATAGTAATAGAACTACCTATTAGACTGCACTCAAACAATATGGCATCGATCAATATGTCAGACAATACAATCCAACATGACAGAACAAAGCATGTGGAGATAGATAGACATTTCATATGAGAAAAGATTGATGCTAGGACAATTGATCTCAAGTATATTCCCTCAAAAGAACATATAGCAGATGTACTTATAAATGGATTGACTCAAGATAAGTTTGAGTACCTAATTGGCAAGTTGGACATGATTAATATCTATGCTCCAACTTGATGGGGAGTATAGGAGATATGAGAAGTTAATGTGGAGAGATCATAGAAATCATAATTAATTAGGAGAAATCACAGGAATTAATGTGAATCAGAATTAATTGGGAGAAATAATATAAATTAATGAGAATAAGAATTAATAGGGAGAAATCACAGGAATTTATAAGGAGAGATTAGAGGAGATTTAATTGCATTTAATTACCTGAATTCATTATGTTAATCCCACATTTTTTGGTATCCATTACATGTATATATACTGCATATTATATCAGTGAAATATACAAGAATATTATATAGAACCTGTCATTATTTTCTATCTATCTCCCTTGCTATCATTAGTATGTCAACCAGTAATCACAATTGGGGCTAGATAGTATACCTGGAATACTTATAAGGTATATGAATTTAGTACTCATACCAGTAAGGAGTCTAGAGATGAGATTCAGATAGATGAATACCACTAAGAAAGTAATTGAATGAGTTAGGTAGATAGGCTCCCCTAATAGGGATATGATGTATAAAAGATGTGATATGACAAAGGCCAAGTAAGAGGAAGAACTTGGCCACAGAGTAGTTCTTAAGAAGTTGGGAAGTATTCATTCAAATTAGAGTTGACATTCACTAGCAAGAGTAAAATGTCCTCTAAAAGAAAGAGAAGTAGCTAAGATGGAGTAGACATCGCTTTGATAAGAATAGCACAACCTCTTGGCATGGTAAAGTTAATGTCAAACTAGTTAAAGCAATATGTCCTACAATGAGAAAAGAGAAAGAGGTTGAGTTGATGTTACTCATAAGATACTTACTTACATCCTCCTATAGAAAGAGAATAACAATCAAGGCCAAACAAATAGAATTGACCTTACCTCAATAAAAGCAAGATGGCCACTAACAATGTTAGGATTAAATATTCCTTATGTTTAGCAAATAGAAGGGAATTTCACAAGTCTTCTCTGTACCATCGAGAATCAGTAAGAGATAGTAAGAATAAGAGTACAGGTTTAGTCTTGAAATTTCTAGGATGAAATTTCTTTTAAGAGGGGAGAATTGTCACATCCCAAATTTGAAGTCTAGAAGTCTAAAAAGTAGCCTAAATTAGGTAGGCTACTAAGCCCTTTTAAGAAAGAGTCTCATAAATATGAAAGGAAGGCTAAAAGGTTTTTAAGGACTAAACTGTAAATTGAAAAAATTTTAATTTATAGGCTTCAATTAACAATTCGCTTAAAACTTAACACTTCCGTATATGCACTAAAGAGGGTAAAAGTAAGGATGTTTCACCCTCATTATATTGTGACACTTAAGTCTTATTTGTAGCATGTCCATAACTCATAAGGCATAGTTATGACTTATTCGAAGGGAACTTGTTCGGTCATGAATGCAAAAATTAGTAGTTTATTCTTCAATACAAGATTGGTAGTTCTACTAGGGCCATCATGGGCCAACCATGTTTAGGAGATTTCTTTTTTCCTAACAGCAATTTCATTTTTGTTATGGAGTGCTTAAAAGTGTTTTATCAATCCTTTTGTTCACAAAGTGCTAGAAACTTGATAAGACTAGTATTTTCCAATCTTTGTCAAATCTTAAGTCTTTTGACCTTAAAGTTTAACTAATACACAGTCAAGTTAAGGCATTTTTTAAGCATTCTAGAGCCTTAGAGTTATCCAAGATCAGATAAACGTGGCCTATATTAAAAGAAATCATTGATAAAGGTGATAAAATACTATGCTATATGTATTTCCCTCATACTTATAGGAATATGAACACCAAAGTGTACTAATTACAAACGATGTTTGAACTTGGTTACTTTTATGAAATGTCTTCTTGATGTCTTGTCAATTATGCTCCCATAAAGTATGTTTGGTATACGGGATACGGAAGGGAGGTGAGGGAAGGGGAGGGATATTGCCTATTTCTGTCATATCCTAATTTTTAGGCCTAGAAGCTTAGTCTTTACTTGAAAAAGGTATGCTACCAGGCCCTATTGAGCAGAAGTCCCAGAAGTATACATATGATGTTTAGGGACTAAACTGCAAGTAAGTGAAAGTTCAGGGACTAAATTGTAAATAGTAAAAGTCCCTGGGGCCATAATGGTTATTTGAGAAAAGAAAGGGATGTTTCTTGGGAATTGAGCCACCAGAGTGCTTGAGCTTGATCAGAGGCCAAGATAGCATCCCAGATGTTCAAAAACGTAGCCCAAGAGGGATATGGGCCCAAGAGGAATTAAAATATTATTTTAGTACTTTTTCAATAAAGTAAAGTGACCTGGTCAAAGATAGAACTGGGGAAAGTGATCTGGAATCATGACGTGGCTTAAAAGGGACCCACAAGGCGCCACATGGCATGATTCTAGAAAAAGAAGAAAAGTTAAGGACACATGTCATGAGTTTAGAAAAAGGAGAAAAAGCAAAAGGACACGCGGCACAATCTCAGCCGTTCATTCCAGAAAAAGACTAGAATTCTTTAGAAATGCTGAGTCAGCTGGTGAGATGTCCCAAGGGCCCCACCATTGTGCCACCTAGCATGCAAGGTGTACCATGGATGATGTCACTTTGATGAGTCATCTAGGATGATGATGTCATCGTGATGATGCTGGCAAAGCTTTTTGAGGAAGCTAAGCAATCTGAGCCATTCATCACGATTCAATCTAGACCATCCATTCCACCTCCACTCAACTATAAATACCCCACTCCCACTCACTTCATTCCCATAGCCAAGAGCAAGAAACAAGAGAAAGAGGAGAGAAAAAGAGAAAGAGAGAAAGAAATGAAGGAAGAGAAAAAAAGGAAGGAGTTCTAGTGGAGCTAGGAGTAGTCCAAGGAGCTTAGGGATTTGGCTAGCTTAGGAATAAGGTTCTAACCTATGAAAAGAAGGAACCTTAGAGCAAAGGTTAAGGACTAGAGGAAAGGCTCCACATCAGGTAGTAAACTTACCTACTTGTATGCTTATATTGCTTGGATGTTTTATGTGATGTTTACTTGCCTTGATGATGTGAAGCATGTATGATTAAGTAATGCTCTATTTCTTTTTATGCTATGGACATATGTTATAATTAAGGGACATGGAAACATGTAAGTTATCATTATGCAAGCATGATCATTAAGTACACACATAGTAACATCAAGCATATAGTTGCATGCATTGTATGGTTTCCGTTTGCTACTAAGATTTCCCCATAAATCTCACCCCTTCCATATCAATCCAATTACAGTAGGTCTTCTCAAGATGGAGGAGATAAAGATGCATGAAGAGACATTAATTATTTAGCATGATTGATATGTGATTCATGTATGTATCATTGCTAGAAATTGTCACTATAAACAGTAACTCGTGGTGAGGCAGTGACATTTGAGCTGTAATTATAAATAGTAAATGATTGAATAAATGTATGATATTTTTCCAGTAAATATTAGACATTCCAAGCTTTGATTTGATATATAGAATGTATTATTTGTATGTTTACACATAAAGATATGATTTTTCAAAGTTGGGACCAGAAATGCTGGAATCAGGAGAAAACGCTGGATAAACAGTAAATTTCAGACGTTGACTGACGTTGACTGAGTCAAGGTATGGTCAATGAGTTATTTTTTCTTGAAATAGAATTAAGTTAGCTTTGTGTAGAAATTTGAACCACTTCATTTTGATCTTTCTAGAATTAGTTATAATTTTTTGAAGTCAGGCCACTTCTCTGGAATTTGCACAGTGAATAGTACTCACTAGAGTAAAATTCCAGATTATGTAATTTGACTTCAATGATATTAGAAGTGGTTCCAGATGCTACTATTTGGTCCCTAAGATGTAAGAAAATGAGGATGTTACATTTTGGTATCAAATCATAAGGTTCTGGTATAGAATCGAGAGGGTTCTAGTATAGAGCAAAGGGTTCTGGTACAGAGCATAAGATTCTGGCACAAAACAAAAGGTTCTAGCTCAGTGATGCTCTGGTTTAGTTAGACTAACCCCTTGAACAAGTTAGAAAATTGAACTAAAGAGGTTCCCTCCATAGTATTAGATATGCGGATAGTGTTCACTGATTAAAGAATGATTCAGACAGGAGATAGTAACACCTAGATAGATGGAACGATACCCTATACCTTACAACTTTATCAATTCTCTACCTTACTACATCACAAAGAAAAGTAACCTAGCAGACCTAGGGCAGAGTACCCTAAAGAACATAAGTAATAGTAATAGATGATGAATGAGATCTAAGTGACTTAAGTTAGTCAAGGATCCAGAGATATACCAGAAAGGAATTACAGTCTAGTCCAGAGTAGACTGAGGCTGACAGAAAGAAAGAGTTAAGAGATAGATGAGAAATGCAAAAGTTACTCCATAGAGATGGAGATTGTTCTGCTCACCTAAGAGGTTAGCTCACGGATTGAATACCGTGTTACAAAGAAAGGATTTTTCTCAGGTAATTGCAAAAGTTCAACAGAGCAGTATATGTAAGACATAAGAAAAGGAGGATGTTACATTTTCCCCTGGTTTGGCAGCATAAATTTTTTAGGAGGGGAGGGCAATTTTTTTATGATTTTCCATTCGATCCCCTCTAAAATTGGAGCCATTTCAGGGGAAAAAGTTAAATTTTTGCCTAGTCTTGACCATTATATCCATAACTTTTTTAATATATCTAAAATACCCCTTCCACATCTCATAATTATTTATATAAAAATATTTTTCTCCCTTCCCTTTCTGAACCAAACAATATAATATTAAAATCCCTCTATTCCCCTCCCTTCTAATCAATCCAAGCAAAGTAGTATTAAAATTCTCCCCTCCCTTTCCCCTCCATTGAAATCCTTCCCCTTTTCTCCCTTTTGTTGAACCAAACACACCCATAGGGACATCATTTGGCAAATTCTCTTTTGCTAGTTTAAACTTGCTTTTTTTATCAATGTGTCCCCAGGTTTATTGACATAGTGTGACAAGAATTGGAATCGCCATGTCCAAGACAAGCAGTACCATGTAAAGCTAGTACTAGGGTGATTTTCTTTGTAGAGTTAATGTGTAGGATCCAATCCCTTTGACTTCTTGATTTGGAGCACTGATTGTCGTCGTCTGACTCATCAAAACAAAAATAATTGTACCCTATTAATGTAGTATAAGGCACAACCCTACCATTCTTCTTCATGAGTTTTTATTGAAAACCTATCAAATAGGTGACAAAACTATTGAAAACTTAAGTGAAAGTAAAATGGGTTTTGGGGTTTGATTGACTTTTGATAAAATAAAGTAAGCGTGCAGTAAAGTAAATATTTTTGTATTTTTGATTAAGATGGAAATTCAGTAGATTATGAAAGAAATATGTTATGAAAGACTCTTGATGATAGTGGCCTATCTATCCTTGCTCTTAATTTGATATAGGAGTTTTGAAATCACTAAGTCTTGAATAAAACCTCAATCGATCGATTAAGTCCAAAGCATTAATAATCCTTAAACTCCTTTGTTCAAAGCTAGTTTAAAAACTCTTAATGAACTATTAAAAACCACTTAGCATGCAATTAAATTAGATGATGAAAATGCCCTCGAATGATCATTGATCGACGGCCATATATTTCAAGCAATTGAACTTTTTAACAATGATCGTTGATAATAGTCCAACTATCTTAAAATTGAAACTGAAATACTATATTAAAAATCAACATCCAAATCATCTAAAGTAAATTACAGTTGTCTAATATGAGAATAATCAATCGACATTTAATCCCTTGTTCATATAATGAAAGCCCTAGATCTAGCAGTATCAAAACATGAAATAGCTGCATATTAAAACAGAAAACTCCCCAGTGTAGTCCTTGAGCTCAAGATATCAGATCCATCACCAAGATACTAAGGATTTAGCCTCTTATGACTCCTACTATGATGCAATCGCTGTTTAGATATAATGCCATGAAGAAAGCAGAAAAAGGTGATGGGTTAATGGTGTAGAGATGTGAGATTCTGTGGAAAGGTACAAAATGATGGAAGATGAATGTTTAGGTTGGGGAGAAGATGTAGAGAGGATTTGAGTACTACTTTTTAGCCTAATCAGGTCAAAAACCAGCGTCCCCGATGTCTACAGCTTTAGCTTCCTTTTATTCCCGCATTGCCTAATCCAAAACGTGCAGCTTCAGCGATTGTCTATTTTAGTCATGACCAGATCCATATTTTGGTCGCAACCTGTAAACAAAGAGAAACTTCCCAGAGGAAATGATGTCGTGACTTATGGACACTTTGGTTACGACTAAAAAGCACAGAGGCGTGATTTGATTTTCTGTCTTGCAATTTATTTTCTGCTCACATTAGTCCTTGGTTCTCCCCTAAAATACCTGCAATTCAAAACCAAAGCTCACTGTAAAAGTCCAAATTAGTAGAGAAAAATATTTATGCAGTTTGGAAGGGTTAATTTACTATTTTACGCTTTAATTAGCACATTACCAAGCACAATCATGTATTACCACAAAAGCACAAATACAGGTATAAAATGAATGGTAAAGTCATAATAAGACCATCAAACTCTTACAGAAACCATACACAATTTGTGTTCTAATCAATTTCCCCACACTTGAATCTTTCTACTCCTAGACAAAGACATGAAGTACACCTAAGCCAAAGCTATTAAATTCGAGGTAATAACAAAATGCACAGTGAAACCTTAAAACAATTAATGCATCATCTTTTGGGAATGTAAAGGTGACAATATCAGGAATGCCAAGTAATTAACTATTAATTGAAATCAACCTCAACTATATGTGCACAATATATTCTCTATAAGGATATAAGTGTTTAGCACTCTATGTCCTCTCGTTGTTAGGATTCTTTCCCTCATATTCAAATTGGAAAACATCATACCATATGCTTATAATGGCTCTAAATCTCATCAAATATACAACAATTATGCAGAGAATCAAGAGGTCTTTTACAGGTGAAATGATGGGGATAGTGAAAGGAATTGGAAGACACGCAGTGGAAATTAACTTAAAAATTTTTCCATTCCTTGCCAGGATCTACCGTATGTGTTTAAGTCAATGGGAAGAAGCATTACCCTCAGTGTTACTCAGCGACTTCCACAGCTTCTTTCCACGGCTCGTGCTCTCTTTCCGATCGCAAGAAGTCAACGCCTCAGTTCAACTTCCTCTACTGGTATCCACACGAACAGCGTTCCAACCACGAACGATGTGCTAGCGTCTCCTGTCCCTCCAAGGCTTTCTCAAGTCTCCATCTCTATTTCGACAGTTTCTTATCTGCAAACCTTTTACAGATTCCGTTCGGCCTTTTTGTGTTCTGTGTCTGCGTTTTTGTCAAACGTAGCTCCTAAAACCAAATATATAGGATGCTATGCGTTTTTCTCAACTGAATTGGATTTTGGAGTTAATCTTATATTAAATCCAAAATTAATACAATATCAAATATTGTATAATTTGATAAGAAACTCATTAAATAAATAATATTTGTATTAAATCTGTCCCACAGATTTAATTCACCTATTTATTTAATTTAAAATAAAGACAAGACTGAACTATATTTGATTTATTTTCATAAATCAAATTTGAGATATCATATCAATTTGAATTTCAAATTCAAACGTAATAGAGATTTAATTTATCCTTATAAATTAAATTTTGTAAATATCTCTTATGAAATATCCTATCAATTTGAATTTCAAATTTAAATGTGATAGAGATTTAATTTATCCTTATAAATTAAATCTTATAAATATTTCTTATATGAGATATCCTATCAATTTGAATTTCAAATTTCAAACACGATAGAGATTTAATTTATCCTTATAAATTAAATCTAATATATACATATAATGTATATATACGAATTTATATATATATATGAATATAAATATAAATATATACATCCACCCTAGATCATTCATTGAATCTGGACATGTCTTAGATTCAATGAATCTGGACATCATAGCTCATGTTGGGCTATTTTGTGTGCGACCCTGTAGGCCCATATGAAGTTGGTAGTAGGCCATTTGCTATACTGGCCCACAAGTCTCAAGCGGTCTCTAGCAAGACATAATGACTACCCAAATCATATGAGGATCGATAAACAATGTAACCTTTTATACAACTATATCATGTCCCTTCTGTCACGCGATATTTTGGTCATAGATGAGGCATGGTGAATGTTATCCTCCTATTCCTGACCATCACTTTCTCGATTCCTGAGTAGTCTGACCATAGAAATGGAACTCCCTTTCCATTATAGTATGGCCATACATTTCTCATACTCACTCATCGAGTGGCCCAGTAATATCTCTCTACGAATGTGAGGGATAAATTCCATCTTGACCATTCACATTCCTCCGCATGAAAAACCACTAAGCCCGAACATAGTCTTTATGATCACTCGGTCAAAGTGACTTTTGACTACGTCAAAGCTGAGCATTTGTCATGTAGGAATCCATGATGATCTCAGGTCAAAGGGCATAGTGACATGGTTTGTATATGAGAGAAGCTTATGACGTAATCCATGCAGCTCTCTCATAGCGGGTCGATCCAACACCTTGTACTCTTATATGTGCCTATGACTTTGATTTATATCTCTATGCATCTTCAAAGTCATACTGGTCTTATTTCATCTCTGCTCCAGCATAGATGACCGACCAGGGACATTTAGGATAAGATCATGAATTATCCAAGGATGGTCATCACAATAAACATGCAAATAATATGATAACACAATTAATAAATTCATAAATCAATAATGTTCATAAGACAATGATTGGCCCCTAGGGCACAATTTCCAATAACCTCCCACTTGTATTAGGTACAATCATTAATTTGACTAATTCCCATTGACCTACCATGACGCTCATGCTTTGCCTGCACAAGCGGCTTTGTTAGAGGATCAGCAACATTATCTTCTCCTGCTACTTTACATATTTTTATATCACCTCTATCATTGATTTCTCCAATGAGATGAAATCGCCTGAGTATATGCTTGGTCCTTTGATATGACCTAGGCTCTTTGGCCTGTGCAATGGCACCGGTATTGTAACAGAGCAAAGTTATTGGATCTGAGATGATAGGTATCACCCCTAGTTCTGTGATGAACTTCCTGATCCAAACAGCTTCCTTAGCCGCATCAGATACTGCTATATACTCAGCTTCCATTATAGAATCTGCTATAGTTCCCTGCTTAGAGCTCTTTCAGCTTACTGCTCCATTATTGAGGAGGAATATATATCCAGACTGCGATTTTTTGTCATCCTGGTCAGTTTGGAAACTCGCATCTGTGTAACCAGTTACACAGAGTTCGTCATCCAATCCACCATAGACCAAGAATAAGTCATTAGTCCTTCTTAAGTACTTAAGGATATTCTTGACAGCAGTCCAATGGCCCTCACCAGGGTCCTGTTGATATATGCTAGGCATACTTAAGGCAAACGAGACATCTGATCGAGTACATAACAATAGATCCTATGGCCAAGGCATATGTAACTTTACTCATGCGACCTCGCTGATCAGATGTACTAAAACACAGATCTTTGTTGAGGTGACTACCATGAGACATGGGTATGTAACCCCTCTTTGATTCGTGCATACTGAACCTATGCAGTATTTTGTCTATGTATGTACTCTGAATGAGTCCTAGAAGTCTTTTAGATCTATCTCTATAGATCCTGATTCCTAGGATATAAGTGGCTTCACCCAAGTCTTTCATCGAGAAAGACTTTCCTAACCAAGACTTGACAATCTGCAAGGTAGGAATGTCATTCCCAATTAGTAGGATGTCATCGACATAGAGTACCAAAAACACAATTGTGCTCCCACTAACCTTCTTGTACATACAAGGTTCATCAATGTTTTGAAGATATCCAAACTCTTTGACTACTTCATCAAAATGATGATTCCAACTCTGAGAGGCTTTCTTCAGTCCATAAATGGACCTTTGAAGCTTGCACACTTTACCAGAGTCCTCAGAACGCACAAACCCTTTAGGAAGGCTTTCCATTAAGGAAGGCTATCTTGACGTCCATCTACCATATTTCATAGTCATAATATGCTGCTATGGCAAAGAGGATTCTGATTGATTTGGCCATTGTAACTGGGGAAAAGGACTCATCATAGTCCACACCATGAGTTTGAGTGAATCCTTTTGCAACCAGTCGTGCCTTAAAGACATTTACATTGCCATCCATATCAGTTTTCTCCTTAAAAACCCACTTGCACCTGACGGTTTTTACACCTTCAGGTGGGACGACTAAGGTCCAAACCTTATTGTCGTACATGGATTGCATCTCAGACTTTATGGCATTAAGCCACTTTTTAGAGTTTGATCCCACTATAGCTTCTCGATAGGTAGTCGGCTCATTATGCTCAATGAGCAACACATCACGACTGTCAGAAATCAGAAATCTATATCTCAGAGGCTGAAGTCATGTCCTATTAGATTTCTGTGGACCTTGCGTGACTTGAGGAGTCTCAACAACTTGTTGTGAGTCTTCTCTATTTTCCATCTGTAGTTCTGTGGTGTCTTATGGCTCTCAAACTTCTTCGAGGTATACCTTACTCCCACTAGTTCTTTTAGAGATAAATTCTCGTTCGAGAAAGATACCATTTCTAACAACAAACACTTTGTTATCAGCAGGGTTGTAGACGTAGTATCCCTTGGTTTCCTTAGGATATCCCATAAAAAGGCACTTTGAGGATTTGGGCGCTAATGTGTCTGAGGCTTATTGCTTAACATAGACCTCGCATCCCTAAATCTTGAGGAAAGACAAACTAGGCGTCCTCCCAGTCCATATCTCATACGGAGTCTTTTCAATTGCCTTAGAAGGAACACGATTGAGCATGAATGTAGCTGTCTCTAGGGCATGGCCCCAAAAGGAGGGTGAAAGATCTGTTCGACTCATCATAGATTGAACCATATCTAATAGTTTTCAATTCCTCCGTTCAGAAATGTCATTCCATTGTGGTGTCCCTAGAGGAGTCAATTGTGAGACTATCCCACAACTCCTAAGATGATCTATGAACTCTTGGCTCAAATATTCACTACCCCAATCAAATCGAAGCGCTTTAATTGTTTTGCCAAGCTGGTTTTGTACTTCATTTTGAAATATCTTGAACTTTTTAAAAGATTCAGATTTATGTTTCATCAGTAGATATACCCATATCTGCTGAAATCATCTATGAATGTTATGAAGTACGAATAACCTCCTCTGGTATTTGTGTTCATTGGTCCACACATATCTGTATGTATGAGGCCCAATAAATCAGTGGCCCTCTCACTGTGCCCAGTGAAGGGTGACTTGTCATCTTTCCTAACAAGCAAGACTCGCAAGTGTCATATGATTCAAAATCAAATGAGTTTAGAAATCCATCTTGATGGAGTTTGGAAATGCGTTTCTCATTTATGTGGCACAGACGACAGTGCCAGAGGTATGTCAGATTCAAATCATTCGGTTTGACCCTTTTGGCGATTATGTTATAGATATTTCCATGATTGGGTTGTTCAAAATTTAATATGTAATGATCAACATACAAATCACCATGAGCATAGAAAACATCATTACGATAAATAGAACATCTACTATTCCCAGCAATAGAAGTAAAACCTTCCTTATCCAAATAAGAAAGTGAAACAATGTTACTACTTAAAGCAGGAACATAATAGCAATTGTTCAAAACTAACAAAAGCCCAGTGGGCAAAATTAATTCATAAGTGCCTATAGCTAACGCAGCAAATCTTGCTCTGTTTCCAACTCGTAGGTCAACCTCACCCTTTTTCAGCTTCCTACTGTCCTTTAGTCCCTACACATTTGTACAAATGTGAGAACCAAATGCAGTATCTAATACCCATGAGGAGGAAGTAGAAAGATGAATGTCTATAACATAAATACCTAAACCGATAGCCCCGCTATCCTTCTTGATCTTTTTTAGATCTTTGAGGTAGAGTTTGCAATTCCTCTTCCAATGACCAGGTTCATTGCAGAAGAAGCAGACTCCTTCCTTCGGAGGCTTTGCCTTCTTTGGTGCAGGCTTGGTTTTGGGCTTGGCTGACTCTTTGGTCTTACTTGATAAGCCATGACCCTTCCCCTTGCCTTTGCCTTTCTTTTTCATACCCTTTCCTTTTTGAACCATCAAATCAGCACTGGGCTTTTTCTTAAGACTCAGATCAGCAGTTTTCAGCATCCCATGCAGTTCAGAAATAGATTTCTCCATGTTGTTCATGTTGTAGTTCATGACAAACTGGTCATAACTTTCTGGGAGTGAGTTTAAGATCAAATCCGTAGCTAACTCCTAGCTCATGGGAAATCCAAGCCTCTCAAGGTGATCAATGTACCCTTTCATTTTTAAGACATGAGTACTGACTGATGCACCTTCAGCCGTCTTGCAGGAATGTAAGGCCTTAATGGTTTCATACCTCTCTTGCCTTGCCTGTTGTTGGAACATTTCCTTGAGATGCACAATCATCTCATAAGCTTCAATGTGTTCCAGATCTCTTTAGAGCTCTGGAACCAAGGTGGCTAGCATTAAGCATCCCACATCGACAGAGTCTTCCTTATGCTTCGTGTAAGCATCTCTCTGAGCTCTAGGAGCATTGTCTGCTGGCTCCTCAGGAATGGGTTGATCTAGGACATGCGCCTTTCTTTCCTGCTTGAGAACAATTCTCAAGTTCCTAAACCAGTCAAGAAAGTTTGTCCCATTAAGTTTGTCCTTCTCAAGGATAGATCGCAGTGATAATGTAGTAGTACTACTAGTCATCATGATTCTACATACAACACGTAGGTCGCAAGGAAATACCATAGAGACTACCACTTAATGCTTTTTAAAGGCCAAAACATCTTTTACACTGAAACCTTTTTGGCTAAATGCAAAATAGTTTAAAGTGGGGATATAATTTTCAATAATTCATCATTCATTAAAATCAAAAACCAAAAATTTTATGATAAAAGATTTTATTAATCGAAGAATTTACATTAATTAGCACAGAAACAATAACATCTCCCCCACACTTAAACTTGATAGTGTCCTCATTGTTAGCAGAATAGATTTCTCCCACAATAAACTAACACACAACTCAATGCAGATTCAGCAATGAAGCACACAGTCACATTCAAATAATACATCTAATACAAAGAAAGCAAGGATGACAAGATAGGTAAATTATAGCATATAATTAAGTGTGTCACACCTCAAATAACTATCACTGAAGAAATAACATATAGGAAACACAGGGGTATTATTCAAAAATAGAAACAAAGTAAGTTGAAACACTATCCTATTGAATCATCAAGCAGAAAAATTAGCTACTACTTCTACTAGCGTATCCCTTTTCAATTATCAAATCGTCACATGCAACAAGATATTCACAATTGATAATCGCATATGAAAAGTAAAGTAGCGGAAATGGACGACCTGGCCTCAAGGAGGCGGTAGGAACTCATAAGATTTTACAGGACGGCTATATGATCAGAAAGTCTCCCCATTGCCTTCTCCCTCTATTGTAGAATCCCAAGATCATTCACTCTGACTACATCATGAAGTCCATACAAGCTTGCCTTGAATTTTTCCCTTTAAACTTGAACTTTCCCAACTGTGGTTGGTATGTAGAAGCAATAAACTTGGGTGGTGTCCCCTTCACATCCTTTGTATATTTCTTGAAACCACTCTTATCCAACTTGTTTAGATTCTCTATTTTGCCATCTACTTTCTCAAATTTTGCCCCAAGCTGAGGTTGGTCTACAACTATAACATAGTTGAGATCAATCTCTTTCATACCTGTATCATTAGTAGAGATCAAATTATTAAATAATCTTAAGGTATGAGAGGTAATTAGTGAATATGAGTGAGGGTAAGTAGAGTTAGAACATATTGTCCCTTTAACTAAAATAGTATAATGTGGAACTAAAGGAATATGAGATTCATTGGCTGTGTCTGGCATTTCTGGTTATGACATCTCAGGCTTATCTTCTACTTCTCGTCATGACTCAAACTAACAGTGAGTGTCTCTAAAATATTTGGTGAAGACGTAATCGTCATTTAGTCATGACTTGGGATCACAGAGAGTATCTTCCTCAGCATCCTTATATTTAGTGGCGACTTCATCATCTACATGTCATGACTTTACATTCAGGAGTTATCTATCGTGATCAAACAGTCAACCTATCGTGACTCTATTGCACAGAGAGTCTGTTCCTCAGTAGGTTCATATCTGGTCGCGACATTAAGGTCTTGACATCACGACTTATGGTTACATAAACTCGATCCCTCTTTATTTGTTCCGCTTCCAGCTTCTATAATATCTTGTGTTTCGATAAAATCATTCACAAATTCCTTTCCAAAAATATTATCACTAGAGAATGATGAAATTGTATCAAAGTTAGATAGAAATGAGAAATCCTTAGAAACTGAAAGTATGATGTTCACATTAAAACAATGAAAACATGATGCATTGCTTTCACAAGAGCAAGAAAAAGAATAAATAGAGGAAAGAGATTCAAAATAGTTATCATAAGCAGTCAAAGATGAATTTGAATCCTCATGCTCCTGAAATGCTTTATGGAAAATCTAAGAATTATGCAATATAGGATCATACTCATCATGCAAACTCAATTCATGCTCATCCCTAGTTTCTTTAATAGCATAATCAATGGCATTCAACCCAACAAATGTAGAATTATCAAAAGGATATTTCATTGCTTCGTTCATATTGAAAGTCATTACATGTCCTCTAACTTCTATTGTAATGGAACTATACTTCATACTAATGATTGTCTTGGAAGTTTGAAGGAAAGGTCTACCTAAGATCAAAGTGTTCTCATTCACTAGTTCACTAGACATGTCTAGAACATAAAAATCAGCTAGGAACACTAAATTCTTAATATGCACTAGAATATCCTCTAGAATTCCCGTAGGTACCTAATTGATCTATCAGCTAATTAGAGCACTACACTTGTGCCTCTAAGATTGTTAATACCTAAGGCTAAGTATACCAACTAAGGCATTACATTAATGGCATCACCTAGATCTAATAATGCTCCCTTAATATCAACATTTCCTATAGTGTATGGGATTGTGTAAGATCCTGGGTCTTAGCACTTAACAGGTAATTCAGCCTTAAAAAGTGACAATATATTAGCACTCTCCAGAATTCTCTCAAGAGGCCTAAACTTTTTCTTATCAGCACATAACTCTTAAAAATTTAGCATATTTAGGATCTCTTTTGAGAAATTCAACAATAGGAATGTCTATTTCTAACTTATTAAAGAGATTGAACGCATCTTTTGCATATTCAGAATCAATATTTTTCTTTCCAGCAAAATAAGATTTAGGAAAAGGGATATCCTTTATAAGTACCTCCTTACCTATATGCATAGGGCTCCTTACTTGCTCGACTCCGCCTTCTCCTCAATTTACTTTCCCTTGTATGCTGGATTTAGAATTATCACTTCCTCATCTTGATTCTCTTGTGTTTCCCCTTGTGCTTGTGAGTTCTCCTCTTGGATTACCTTCTTGATCAAGAGTTATTGTTCTTTAATACTCTCTGATTTCCCAATCTTCATCTGCGACATTGCTAAATTTTCAACTTCAGAATCTTCCATATCCTCCCTTACTGTTTCATCTTCCTTAAATCAGATTTCTCTCCCACTTCTGAGTGATATGCCATTCACACACTTTGGATTAATGACAATATTCGAAGGTACGCTGCCACTGCTCTTCGTTTGAATGTCACTCACTATATTAGCAACTTGAGTTAAATGACTTGTAATATTTACATTCTTGGAAGTTAACTCCTCTAGTTTCTTGTGCACATCAGCATTATCCTTCTGCATACTTTGAATGATTGAAGCTGTGGAGGTGAATTTACCATCATTCTCTTTGAGCTTATGGTCTATATTGGTCATTCTTCTATCCATGTTGTTCATTTGTGCAGCCATACTCTTTAAAACTGAGAAGTCTCATATGATCTTGATGCCATTACACCATTAGGGTGAGTTAGAACTATAGACCTTATATTATTTTGGTAGTTGCTTGAGGAAGCACTACCTCCTTGGAATTGGTTTGGCATATTTTCCCCACTCCCCACCTAAAATTTGGGTGGTCTCTCTAACCAGGGTTTTATGTATTGGAGTATGGGTCTCTCTTCTGGTATTAATTTTCTCTCCATTGATATATTGTTGCTACTTCTTCATACTGTCTGTCCCATGTACAAATCGCATGACTCCCATCTTATAACTGGTGCTTGTGAGGTCCCATTGCATGAACTTGCTTTGTGTAATGCAGCTCTCTTTCAATTAAATTCATCCTCTTTTCTATTAAGTTTCCCAAAGCTGCTATTTCTGCTAAGATCTTATTTGAATTACCTAAAGATGATGAGGGCATTCTCCTTGGATGCCCAGTCTGATGGTCTTCATTAGCCATCTTCTAGAATAACTCCTAACTTACTTATAGAGTCTTATCTCTCAAAGAGCCATTTGCTGCTGCATTCAAGGACACCTGATTGTGAGGGAGAATACTATCAAAGAACATGTCTACTAGATCAGCCTTTGTCATATTGTGATGCAAACAACGAGCCAACAAATTGATAAAATTTATCCAATATTCATGTAATGACTCTCCATCTTGTTGCAGAATGTCATATGCTATTTTTTCCTTATCTAAATAATACTGATAGAGGAAAGATGTTTAGAAAGGATTATGAAGATGAAAGAAGGAATAAGGTTAGACGTGTCTTGAAGAAAGAGAGGGACCAAAATGAAAAGTTCAAAGGTTCCATGGTTGAAAATGAAAGTAGAAATAAACTTTGGGTCATTAAGTGTCATTATGAAAAGTTGAGGCCTAAAGTGTAATTTTTAAAAGTTCAAGGGCAAAATGGTATTTATTGAAAGTTGAGCAAAAAATGCTCAGAATCATATTAATCCCAAATTTTTTCAGTAAATAGAAAAAATTATTCTAATCAGTTTGACGCAACACAGAATTTTGATTTGAGGTCCCGAAAAAGTTATATTAATTTCTGAAGAAAAAGAAATACAGTATCCTCTTGAGCTCAGAATTAGATAAAATTTGGTACTCAATTCTTATAATTAATATAAGATTTTATGAAATTGACAGAGCTCAAAAAGGACTTCTGTCAAATTTATTATGGAATTTACAGTAGATTAAAACAACCGATAAATATATTTCAGAGGAATTTCTCAGAAATTTTGCCCATAAAAGTAGTGGACCATGTAGAGGGCCTAAAATGGCATCTTATAGGCCCAGTGATATTTTCAGATAAATATGTGGGTCATGGCTAATAAAGACTAAGAAAAATATAAAATTACAAAAATGCCACTAAGTATGCCATTGTGTTGTATCTTTGAGTTAGAGTTAGATGAAGGGTATTTTGGTCATTTGACTAAGGTTAGAGAGTCAAGGAGAGTTTCCAAAATAGTTGATCAAAGTTAGGGAATACTCTGATTATGTGTGAAAAGACGATAATACCCTTAAGGAATTAAAGTAAATAAGGAAGAATCAAGGGGTGTTTTGGTAATATGCTAGGGGATATGTAATTAAGTTTAGACCCAGTACAACAATGTCAATGATAGAAAGAATTTGGATACTAGATTTAAGGTTAAAAAGCATATTATGGAATCTAAAAAAAATTAGATTCGATACCAGGTTGGACTAAAATTTTTTCAGATACTTTCTCCCTTTGTAATTTTGTCACATAGGCTTTGAGGTGTCCTTTGATGATGTCATCTCATTGGCTTCTAGGGCAAGCTAATCTAAGATCAAATAGTTCACAAAGTGATATTGGCCATTAATTTTTCATGGATTTTTTCTATAAATACCCCCATTTTTCTGCATAAAATTGTGGCCCTTGGGGAGGTGCTTTTCAAATGAATAGTCATGTCAAGACAAAGAAGATTCAAGGTACCAAAGTTCAAGCTAGCTAGAGATTAAGGTAAATGATCTATCCTAATTTATTTTCCTTTGATTTGGGGTTTTGAACTTAGGGTTTTCATTGAAGAAAGTTGAGTTTTCTCTAAGGTGTATATGCTGTCCATAACCTTAGATGAAAGGAGAAAGAAGAAATTAAAGTTAGAGATATGTGATTGAAGCTTAAAAAGGCTAGTTAGGTGATTGGTTGTTGAATCAAGTTGATATTCTTGACTTTGTCATGGTTGAACCATTTCGGTCTATACTATTCATGATAGAAGGAGATGGAATTTCAATGATCCAATGCTTCCATTGAATTCACATGATGATTTTGTGTTGGATAGGATAGGTTTCAAACCTTGGAAGCATTGGAATTTCAAGTTGTAGTTTTTAAAGTTCTTCTCTATTACTATTCACTTGTATGAATAGTGATTGAAATTTCATAATTTTGATGTTTCCAATGGTTTTAAAATGAAAAGTTGTGTGGGATAAAGTAGAGAAACAAGTGTGGGAAGCATTGGAATCAATGAGAATTTTTGGAAGAATTATGCATGTTTTTCAAATATGTCCATAACAGTGCATAGGAGCTAGAATTTCATGATTATAAGCTCATAGATGGATTCAAAAGGTGAAATTGTGTAGGGTATAGTCAATTAGTAAAGATCAAAGGAAGTTATGTTAGTTAAAGTAAGTTTAATGTCCAAGGAAGTTAGATTGTAATGAATGGATGATTATGTGATGTTAGGATTTGATGGTGGACTCCAAGGAGGCAGCCACACATCAAAGAGAAATGAGAAGAAATGGGCAAGATAAAGTGAAAGAAAGTCAAGTATATAAGGTAGTAAACTTATCCTAAACTTGTATATATTGAATGTTATGCTTGGTTGTGCTATGGCTATATTGAATTGTGTTGCATATGTGCTTATGATTGAAGCTCTATTTCTATGATTACTTTGGCCAATTGTATTTCATATGTTATATAGAAGCATACACATTACACAATGTTAATACTTTCACAAGCAAGCATAAGTATTTACATTAATGCATGCATTGTTTAGTACCGTTTGCTACTGAGATTTCCCCATAAATCTCATCCCTTCCATGTAAACCCAATTCTAGCAGGTTTATGAATGATGAAAGAGGATGAAGAAGCATGAAGAGAAGCTAGGGATTGGATAGTATAAATGTTATGTGAAGAATTGTTATATTAAATGTTGCTATATGACCAATATAAGTAGTGATGGTCATGATTTAATGAAAATAGTAAATGATGAGATAAATGTATGAAATTTTATAGACATTTAGTTAACATGTCAAGCTTCATTTTGACAGCAAGAACACCTTATTTTGATGTTTGTACCAAGAGAATGAATTTTCCAAAGTAAGGGACCATAATTTATTTTTAGAATTTTTGACCAAATGAACAGTAATATTTGACGATTAAACTGTATTAATTGACTGAGTATTTGGTCTTAAGATTACTTTTTCCTTAAATTGGAAGATGTTAACTTCACGTGTCTTTTTGAATCACATCATTTTGATTTTTCTATAATTACTTATGATTTTTTGAAGTTTATCACCTAATATAGAATACCATATGAACAGTAACTCGAGAAGAGTAAAATTCCAGATTTAGCTAATGGACTTCCAAGGTCTTATAAGTAGTTCTAAATGCTACTGAATGGTCCCTAAGATGTATGAAAGTAAGGATGTTTCACAGAATATTTGTAATCTCCTTCTTCATCTGAGTTGTCTTCGAGGCCGGGAATAACTGTTATAGATATGTTGACTTTAACTGATCCCATGTAAGAGTGGAGAAATGAGTTGGAAGATTGTATAACCACTCCTTAGCATTCTCTTCCAAAGTGAAATGGAAACACCTCCTTAAAACATCATCCAATGCAGTCAATAGAGGCTTTATCAAAGAGCAGATCATATACATGGTTAATAAGTGCCGATATGGGCATTCTCCTGCAAAACCATGAAATTTAGGTAAGGTTGCAATAAAAGTTCATTTAATTTCAAAATTGGCCTCTTTAGTGTAAAAGCCATAAGGATCATAATTCACATGCGAGTGATTTATTTCCCTTAGACTTTTATTATTTTCTATATTCATTGGCATTTCATTTTCTCCTTATCTCTTATATCCATCATGCCCATTAGAATTAATCTCAGCCATGTTAGAAATTCCTAATGAAATCTCTAAATTGAGTTCAATTTTAGATCAGGGACACTAGAGGGTGAACTAGATTCTGCTGATCTTGCCTCTTCTCTAGATTCTCTCCTTAGTTTCCTAAGTTATCCCTCAATTTCAGGTTCAAAAGGCACTAATGGTTTTGTTCTTCTACACATGCAACACAGGAACAATCAAGAATAACCAGGCAAGGAATCAAAATTAGACATAAAAGTTTCACAGCAGAAAAGTTTAACAGGTCGCGACACAAGGGTGTTCAGGTTGCTACCCAATTACACAGAAAGTAAAATTTCTTAAAAATGGATTTCACGTCGCAAATAAAATGTGGTTTGGTCGCAACTAGATTTCATAGAAAGTAGATTCACAGAAATTTGAAATAAAAGTAAAATACAGAATGCTATGCGATGAAAACAACAAAAATTAAAATTTAAACAAAAAATGACTTAGGTAAATAATGAAATTGACAAACAATTGTTAATGAACCAATTACTTTGCTACAAGGCAATGGTGCCATTGATTTGGAGAATAGATTGTCATTGTCCGACTCATCAAAACAAAAATAATTGCACCCTATTAATGTAGTATAAGGCACAACCCTATCGTTCTTCTCGATGAGCTTTTTATTGGAAATCAAGCAAATAGGTGACAAAACCACTGAAAACCTAAGTGAAAGTAAAATGGGTTTTAGGGTTTGATTGATTTTTGATGCAATAAAGTAAGTGTGTAGTAAAGTAAATATTTTTGTATTTTTGATTAACATAGAAATTCAGTGGATTGTGAAAGAAATCTATTATGAAATACTCTTGATGATAGGGGCCTATCTATCTTTGCTCTTAATTTGATATAAGAGTTTTGAAATCACTAAGTCTTGAATAAAACCTTAATTGATTGATTGAGTCTAGAGCATTAATAATTATTAAACTCCTTCATTCAAAGCTATTTTAAAAACTCTTAATGAACTGTTAAAAACCACTTAGCGTGCAATTAAATCAGATGATGAAAATGCCCTCGAATGATCATCAATCGACGACCATAGATTCTAAACAATTGAATTATTTAACAATGATCGTTGATAATAGTCCAACTATCTTAAAATCAAAACCAAAATACTATATTAAAAATCAACATCCAAATCATCTAAAGTAAATTACAGTAGTCTAATTTGAGAATAATTAATCGACATTCAATCCCTTATTCATATAATGAAAACCCGAGATCTAGCAGCATCAAAACATGAAATAGGTGCAGATTAAAATAAAAAACTCCACAATGCAATCCATGAGCTCAAGATATCAGATCTATTAACAAGAGACTAAGGATTTATCCTCTCATGACTTATACTATGCTGCAATCACTGTCCAGATATGATGCCATGAAGAAAGGAAAAACAGGTGATGGGTTAATGGTGTAGAGATGTGAGATTTTGTGGAAAGGTACAGAACAATGGAAGATGAGTGTGCAGGTTGAGGAGAAGGTGTAGAGATGATTTGAGTACTGCTTCTTAGCCTAATCAGGTCAAAAATTAGCCTCCCTGACGTCTGCAGCTTCGGCTTCCTTTTATTCCCATATGACTTAATCGAAAACGCGCACTTCATCGATTGACTATTTTAGTCGCGACTAGATCCATATTTTGGTTGTGACTTGTAAACAAAGAGAAACTTCCAAGAAGAAATGAGGTCGCGACCTGTACATTTAAGACTAAACCCTTATGAGGTTTAGGCTTAGATTTTAAAGGGTTTTTCTTATTTACATTCATACTCCAATAATTACTTATTCTATAAAAAAGATTTTCTTATTAAATTTAATTCGATATTAGTAAATATTTTCTAACCTAAATTCGTAATCATATTCTATTATTTTTCTTAATCTCTTAATTCTTAATTTTAAAATTCTAAATCTTAAGTTTCTTTATAAATCATGTCCTAATAGTTATACTAAAAATAAAAATTGGGTTGTTACAATGGATATCTTCACTTTTTGTTAGTAAGAGAGAAAGAATAAAAAATAAGTCATGAAAAATTGAAATACTGTCATGACTAAAAGAAATGCTTGACTCTTGAGAATTATGAAGAAGTCTAAGATAATATTGAAACGCTGCTCGATAAGAGGGGTAGCCGCCCCTGCCCCTCATGTAGATCCACTCTTGTTCATTTTGTCAAGTTCTCAAATCTCAGTTTACTATATATCCTAATGTTTTATAAGATCTTCATTTAATTTAAATCTACAAAAGAAAATAGTATTCACACTACTACAAAAAAGACTTTTTAAATCGGTTAAAAATGAATTCTACATCGGATAATGCCTGGTGTAGAAACAGACTATTTAGAAAGTGTATACTTTTTAAATCGGGCAGTTCAACGATGTAGAATGAATAGAATTTAAACCAGCCCCTTTTAAAAATTAGGAGTAGAATTTGTTAATATCTACGTAGGTGAACAGAATTAATTAATTTTTTACACCGGTTATATTTACACTAGGTGTAGATTAATTAATTTTCTACACCTCACCATAAAGCAACCAGTGTAGATATTTTAATATTTACATATTATTTCTACACCTGTCGGTATTCTTTATCCAGTTTAAATGTATTTTTAAAAAATGACCCCTTCAAAATCGTCGGGATATTTATCTTTAAAATCGTCTCTGTTTCTTTTGTGCAGCGGAGAATGAGGTGTGTGTGAGGAAGAAGCCATTGAAGTATTTAGAGAGAAGAAAAGAAAAGAAAATAGAGTGATGAGATGAAAAGTACTGATTATAGGAATAGTATATATATGGTTGAGGAATAAGAATGATTTTAGAAAAAATACCGAAGAATGCAATTGCCCTTTTATCATAATAAGAATAAACATTGGGAACCAAAGAAGTGAAATGAATGGCCCGAGAAAGTATAGAGAAAATAAGCGAGAAAGCATAGATAGAAAACTAAAGAGTCAAAATAGAAAGTATATTTAATATCGGTTATATATATTTTACACCTGTCAATGTAAATCCGGTGTAAATATTTTATCTTATTTACAAAAATATCACCAGTTATTTTGTTCTAAAACTTCTCTGCAACGTGTGAATAAGTTAAAGAAAAGAAGTGGGAAAGCATAGATAAGAAACTGAAGAGTCAGAATATGTCGCAGCTAATCTACATCTATGGATATTAATATTCAGTATAGTAATTATATTTTACACCAGTTGTGTGTACATACGATATAACTATTTTGTCTTATTTACAAAAATGGCACCTGCTATTTTTTTAAACTATCCTCTGTAAGGACTAATTTAAAAATGGGGTTTTAAAAAGTATATTTTGTACCAGTGTCATAGAAAGTGTGATTAAAAAACCTTGACTCAATAAATATAAAAAAATTTATATAAGTATAGTGCCTCAAGTTTTCTCCCTTGATAAAATACTTAAAGAAATGCCAGGGTTTGTAATAAAAAGGAAATATTTGTTGAATTACATAAACGTTCATAACAAATTATTTTTTTTTAGAAAAAATGAGAGGGCATCTCATGAATACCATGAATAGGTTTTCATGAATGATGAAAGGGGAACTTGATTTAGCGAAATTTTAGAGATATTTTTCTTAAAAATTTTGAAGATGAATAATTAAAAATAGATCTAAAATAAGTTTTTATACTATTGTTACTTATTTTTATAAATAAGGATATATTTAGAAAAAATATATCTCTTATATATTTATTATTTTTAACTAATTTTAACTAATTGTTCATTGCATGATTTTGATAGATGTTGTTTATAAAAAGCATATGTTTGGTTGAAATTAAAAGATGAAAAAAATAATTTTATAAGGAAAATCAAATCAAAGTACTTCATAAAACCAAACTTACAAATATTATATCATAAAAAATTAACACGTACGATGGAATTATAAATAATAAAATTATAAAGAATATTTAATTAATATAAAAATGATTATCATAAATTTCTCAATTTAGAGATGATTATTGAAAATAACAAATCTCTCACTTGTAATGGTGGTGGGAAAAGGAGGGAATCTCTTTATATAGCAAAACTCTCAAACCACTCTTCAAATCCCTAAATTAAACCCCATCTTCATGTGAGATGAAGTAAATTCACACAAAAAAAACAAAGGATTTGGATTAAATTTTTGGAATTCCCAAATCCAAGGCCATCGATCCAATCAAAATTAGTATCTGAATTATTATACTTTGTTTATTAGTCTTCTCATCTGCCACATGCATTTTCTTTCTCGCATGGACCCTTTGTTCCTTCTTTTATTGTTGCAGTGACCTACCCAAATGATCCTTGTTTGCTAGATTTTCCATCATTTTCTATCCTCTGGTGTCCCTCTCTAGCTGCTAATTTGTTTTTAAATAAAAATCCCTTCTTTAGTCTCGTTTTAGTCTGTAAATCTATATGCCCATAAGAGTGGCCAGCATCATCGCCATTCCCCAACCCATCTCTCCAAGAAACAGGAAGATTCCTATAATACAGCGAGGATAAAGAGCTAGAAGAACACTTTCTTTCTTCACGTTTCTTGTCTTGAAGACTATTCCTCAAGCATCCCAGTTTCTGAAACCCTAAACCTAGCGTTTTTCTGAAGCGAGAGCTGGAAGATTTCATCCACATTTTGAGGAAGTAGGAGAAAGAAGAGTAGTGTGTTTGTTTCCTTTGAGATTTGCATAAATGTCACATTTAGATGATCCTCCCTCCACTCCTGGAAAGTTCAAGATGGAAAAGTCCCCCTATTTTCACAGGGTTCGATGGCATTCCTCTCTTGCGAAGGTCACGTTTTGGTCTTTCGTGTTCTTAGGTCTGATCTTTATTTTCTTTTTCCGATCTCCACCATCGGGGTCGTTGCCTTCAGATCCATCTCGCCGTTCCCTGAGAACGAGCGGATGGGGTGGTTCCGCCTGGGAGAAGAGGGTTCGTTCTTCTGCGAAAGTGAGGTCTCGCAATGGGATATCGGTGCTGGTCACCGGAGCTGCAGGATTTGTCGGAACCCATGTCGCGGCAGCACTCAAACGCAGGGGCGATGGTGTACTTGGCCTTGACAATTTCAACGATTACTATGATCCTTCTCTGAAACGTGCTCGCCAAGCTCTTCTAGAGCGCACCGGTGTGTACATTGTAGAAGGTGATATCAACGATTCAACGCTTCTTAAGAAGCTATTCGAGGTTGTACCATTTACCCATGTGATGCATCTGGCTGCTCAAGCTGGCGTCAGGTATGCAATGGAAAATCCTGGGTCCTATGTGCATAGTAATATTGCTGGTTTTGTTAATCTACTTGAAGTTTGTAAATCAGTAAACCCACAACCAGCCATAGTTTGGGCATCATCTAGCTCTGTTTATGGGCTTAATACGAAGGAACCCTTCTCAGAAAGACATAGAACAGACCAGCCTGCTAGCTTATATGCTGCAACTAAGAAGGCTGGGGAAGAAATTGCCCATACATATAATCATATATATGGCCTTGCCCTAACAGGATTGCGATTCTTTACTGTTTATGGACCTTGGGGTAGGCCTGATATGGCATACTTCTTTTTTACAAGAGATATTTTGAAAGGGAAGTCGATTTCCATATTCGAAGCGCCTAATCATGGCACAGTTGCGAGGGATTTTACATACATTGATGACATTGTGAGGGGTTGCTTGGGAGCATTGGATACTGCAGAGAAGAGCACTGGCAGTGGTGGGAAGAAGAGAGGGCCAGCTCAATTGAGGGTTTTCAATTTAGGGAATACTTCACCCGTGCCAGTTGCAGAACTTGTGAGCATTTTGGAGAGGCTCTTGAAGGTGAAGGCGAAGCGAAACATAATGAAGTTGCCACGAAATGGTGATGTGCAGTTTACTCATGCAAATATTAGCTTGGCTCAGAGAGAGCTTGGGTATAATCCTATAACAGATCTACAGACTGGTTTAAAGAAATTTGTTCGGTGGTACCTCAATTACTACTCTGCTGGGAAGAAAGCTGCTGGTTGATGGATTCTCTTTGTTGTGTGTTAGGAACATTGAATTCTTGTTCATTATGATTGTTGTGATTGACCTTTACTGTTTCTCTTAATTGCAAGATCACATGGTGTTTCTTATGTTTTGATGATGCCATATAAGGAGGGACATTGTTTCTTACACTGAAGAAGTTTTGTCATTGGTGGAGATCATTTCCTGGAACCCGTAACTATTGTCAAACAAACTATTCTTCTGTCATTCTTTTTCCAGAATGTAATTGTTTTAGTTTCAGAATTGTAGCCTTTATGACTGATAGACCATATGCTGATTGGTGGCAGTCTATTATTCTTGCGCAAGCTTAATAAAATAGCACACTAAAGTTTGATTCCTGGTTCTTGACCGAGTTAAACACGTATTTTCTTGCAGTAAGTTAACTGTGTTCTTGTATTCTTGTTTCTAACATTTTCAGGGTGACTCTGGCATGGCGATCGCTACTCCTTGAACTGCTGGCCCATTTCTTTGTTCTTTTTATTATTAGTGTAAGAAAAGGTGTGGCATAATGCAGCCTTGATTCTTTGGAGGAAGCATCAATGACATGCATTTGAAGCGTTCTCTTTCCCTTTAAAAGAACTATATTTGAGATTACATTTTGGCGGTAGTTCCTTCCTATTTTCATTTGCATTTTTTATTTAATATTTGGTGGGATTTATGTAAGCTGATGCAGATTCCTTTACTTTCAATCTAGAAAGAGATTGTTCACGCCCTTTGGCCTATTGGTTGAAGAATCTTTTCTAACTCTTTTCTTCTTCTTTTTTTCCTTGTATGAGTGACAATTGAAGTTGCACTTAATATCTCGACAGGGGACTTCGCTAGCAATTTCCGAACTCCATCTTCACCTTTATATATGTATTTATAAAATGAGTCTTCTTCACTGTACATTTGACATTTCTGTGAAAGTTTTGAAGACCTGTTGTGAAAAAAGCATTAAGCTGTTTTGTTGAAAACATCATTGTTGTCTGATTTTGATCTCTGGTTTGTGATTGGGTTTCAATGTGGTAAAGTTTTTGGTACTCTGGATGTTGTCAGTTTCGATACTGTCACATTCAATGAACTGAGGTTTGAGGTTTAAAGTAGATAGTATGATATATGATTCATTCAATTCTGTGATAAGCTGAAGTTAAAGCAAGTAGAGATCATTTGCATTTTTCATTTTGTTTCTTTGACTGAGAAATCAGTTAAGCAAATAGATGTTCCTGACAACGAAGCTTTGATACAGTTGTTCTGAAGTTGAAGATCTGTAAATTTGATTTTTTTTTTTCTAATCAAGGTTCTGTAAATTTGACGAAGTTTGAATCATTAGGAAAGAGAGTTTTAGGGGGGAAAAACCATATCAAGTCGAAGAAAATTCAACGTCGCAAGTTCTGTATAAGTATTCGTTGAATTTTAAAGTTATGTCTTGATTTTAGTGAGGGACTAATATTAAATCTATTTAGTCTTTTTTATACAAAAAAAAAGTTCTTCTATTTCCGAGGATGTATGATGGCTATATGAGAACTTGCAGCATCAAGCCTGATTTAAAACTATTTACCTTCCATCTTCTTCTTTACACAACACCTCCCCACCCTACCCCCAAAACCCGAGTATGGTTGGAAACTGCATTGTGACATGACTTGGAGTTGTGAAAGATCAAGCTGAAGATTATAGTGCATCTTGTAATATTTTATATTTATGATTATGCTTATCTATGGGGTGATGCTTTGCTTATGGTTAACTGTTATTAGTCAAGTCAGATATGTACCTACCACTTCTATACAATTAACTTTTTTTGTGGTCATTTTCTCTGTTTCTATACAAGTTAGATATGTTATTTTCTCTTTAGACCTTGTGGAGACACTTTAAAATAAATGACTGGTGATATTTTTGTAAATAAGATGAAATATTTACACCGAATTTAAATTGAATCGGTATAAAATATATATAACCTGTGTTAAATATACTATTTATTCTGACTCTTCAGTTTCTTATCTATACTTTACCTCTTCTTTTCTTTAACTTCATACCTTGCGGAGAAGCTTTTAGAACAAATAAAAGGTGGTATTTTTGTAAATAAGATAAAATATTGACACTGGATTTATATTGAACTGGTGTAAAATATATATAACCGGTGTTAAATATATTTTCTATTATGACTCTTCATTTTTCTATCTATGCTTTCCCGCTTCTTTTCTGTGTAACTTCTCAGGCCGTTCATTTCACTTGGGTTCTCAACGTTTGTACTCATTATTATATAATGCCAATTGCATTTTTTGATATTCTTTTCTAAAATCGTTCTTATTCCTCAACCATATCTATATCATTCCTATGATCAGTACTTTTGTCTCATCACTTTATATATCTCTGTTTTATTTTCTTTCCTTCTATTTGAAAGTATCAATGGCTTCTTTCTCACGTACACCTCATTCTCTGCCGCACAAAAGAAACAGAGAAGATTTTGAAGACAAACATCCCAACACTCACCTTGCAGTTCCTTCTCCTCCTCCCCTGGTTGTCACTCTGATAGAGTGCCTTGAGGAACTGATCATGCGCTTCAATGCTCTGGAGGACTCAGTGGAAGAATTGTCTGAGAAAGTTACTAGATTGAAAGACAGTTTCAGAGCTTTCCGTTCAAAATTTTGCCGCTATCAATAGCATGATTGCTTCTATCATCCTGTTGATCTTACCCATTCTGATGAATCATAGACCTTCGAGTTTGATAAGTAGGGAAAGCCTACAACCTTTATCTGCTGCCCCTCCTATTTTATTTTTTGTAGTTAATGACAAAAGGAGATAATATATTATATATTCTGATAGATATTGTGTTTGAAAATTTCATACTTCTGATGTAAAGTTATTAGTAAAATTAAATGAATAAAGTTTCTTATTCTTTGATGACATGTTATTTTATTTTGCAAAAAAAAATGCAACAGTATGAAAATGGTCATATCAATGTCTGGTGTAGAATATATGAACTAGTTTAAAAAAGTTTTTTCTACACCGGTGTATCATTGTATCTGGTGTAGATTATACCTTTTAATTTAATCGAACGCCCCTACGCCCCTCCCATATGTCATTTTCACTTGTTCGCGCATTTAAAGCTTCTCAACCCTTCACAGCCGATGAGTTTTGTTTTAAACTCCTTGTCTCAAGAACTGAAGATTTTTGCACTACTGGCAGTACCTCTGTTATTTGTGCTGGATTCATTGTTGTCATTTACTTGTTTCATTTGATTCATTACTGCAAGCTAGGTTTTCTTGTTTTCTAATTTTTTAGTTTTTTAGTCTTCCACAAATATGGATCGTAGTTGGATAAATGCTAAATGAACAAGTGTTGTGTATGATGAGGGGGTGAAGGAGTTTTTGGATTTTGCTAAACAAAATTGTGATGATGAAAATGGAAGGTTTTATTGCCCTTGTGTGAGTTGTTTGAATGAGAGAAAACAAAGTCTTGAAGATATGTATACTCATCTAATTTGTGAGGGATTATGCAAGAGTTACATAGTATGGGTATAACATGGTAAAAATGTGGAAAGGTCGAGTGCATCTGAATAGTTAGAATAGACCTTTGATGATGACATGGATACTGATGATCGGGTAGAGGACATGATTCGTGATATTGGAGACGATGCTTTTATGCGGTCACATGCATATGGTACTATGTTTATGATGCAGAAAAACCTCTATACCCAGGGTATAGAAAATACAACTAGTTGAATGCGGTGTTGAGATTGGTAAGTGTGAAAGCACGGCATGGGTGGAATGATAGAGGTTTTTTAGAATTGCTTGAGTTGTTGCAAGACATATTTCCAAAAGAAAATGTGTTACCCAAATGCTACTATGATGCTAAGAAAATAATATGTCCTTTAGGCATGCAGTATAAAAAGATTCATGCATGCCCAAATGATTGCATATTGTACAAGAAAGATTTTGAAGATGAGGAGAAATGTCCAATATGTAAGACACCAAGGTACATATCAAACAAGTCACCTACAAAGGAGTTATGGTATCTTCCAATTATACCAAGGTTTAAGCGGCTTTTTGCTAATGAAGATGATACAAAAAAATGTTATGGCATACGACTAAAAGGATTTGTAATGGAAAGCTTCGTCATCCGGCTGATTATTTGTAATGGAAGAAGATAGATGACTTATTTCCCGAGTTCGACAATGAACCATGAAACCTAAGGCTTGGACTCAATATAGATGGCATGAACCCTTATGGTAGCCTTAATATTATGCATACTTCATGGCCCGTCCTCTTGGTGGTTTACAACCTATCTCCCTTGTTGTGTATGAGACGCAAGTACGTAATGTTGTCTATGTTGATCTCAGGACCAAAACAACCGGGAAATGACATAAACATTTACCTAATGCCTTTGATCGAAGATTTGAAGAAGCTATGGGAAGGCATGTATGTTTTTTATGCTATTAAGAAGGAGGTATTCAATATGAGGGCCATAATCTTTTGTACAATTAATGACTTTCCTGCATATAGACATTTGTCAGGATATAGTGTTAAGGGCTATAAAGCATGTCCCATCTATGAGGAATGGACTTGCTACTATTAACTTTGTAATGGAAGAAAGACAGTCTACCTAGGTTATAGGAGATTTCTAAGACAAGGCCACCTATACTGTCGACTAAAGAAAAAAAAATTTGGTAGCCAAGAATTTGAAAAATGCTCCGAAGCCATTGACAGGAGAACAAGTTTATGAAAAGGTGAAAGACATCAACATTACTTTATGCAAGACTACCAAGAGAAGTGAGAAAAATATATGGAAAAAAAGATTTGTCTTCTTTGAGCTGGTAACATATTCAGGTAAGGCACTGTATTGATGTCATGCATGTGGAGAAAAATGTGTGTGACAACATTTTTGGAACACTTCTCAACCAACATAGTAGTTCCAAAGACGCTTTGAAGGCAAGATTAGATTTGCATGAAATGGGAATACATTAGGATTTACATTCAAGGCCAGATGGTGAGGGGAGTTATTGTGTTGAAGAGATTAATGTGTTGTCCAAGGATGAGAGAAGAAGTATTTGTGAATGTTTACAAGTAATCAAAGTTCCCTCTGGGTACTCATCTAATCTTAAGAACATTGTGTCGACGAAAGATTTGAGATTAGTAGGCCAAAAGTCTCGTGATTGTCATGTCTTGATGAAACAATTACTCCCAGTAGCTGTTCGAGGAATCCTTCAAGATGATTTGAGACAAATTGTAACCCGACTTCACTTCTTCTTCAATGCTATATGTGGCAAAGTTTGAGATTGAAAAGTTGAATGTATTAGAGCACGAGGGTTATATTATTTTGTGCTAACTTGAAAAACTATTTCTTCTAAGCTTTTTTGACATCATGGTACACCTCATCGTTTATCTAGTGCGAGAGATAAAACTGTGTGGCCCTGTATACTTATGATGGATGTACCCATTTGAAAGATACATGAAAATCTTTAAAGGGTACATGAAGAATCCAAATCGTCCCGAGTCATCTATTGTTGAAAAATATGTTTCTAAAGAAACTATGGATTTTTGTCAACACTATCTGTCTAAAGTATGACTTACTAGTCTCGCTAAACCCCGTGCCAAATAGGGGGTCAACGCGCAATGTCGATGAAGAGTGTTGATCATAATAAATTGTAGCAAATACACTTACACATCTTGAATAACATTGATGAAGTTCAAAACTATATAGCTGATCATAAAGAGCTTGTCCAAAAATAAAATAATAGAATGATAGAGCGAATGCTGATTAGAGAACACAACAAATCTTTTGCATATTGGTACAAACAAAAGGTTGAAAATGATGATTGTGTATCTGATTTAGTTAGATGGTTGGCATATGGTCCTGAATTTAATGTGATATGTTAGAATTCATTTGACATCAACAGGTATTCCTTTTATACAGAGTCCCTAGATGATAAAAGTACTGTGCAGAATAGTGGTGTTATGTTAGTGGCTAAAGCTATGTACTTCTCTAGTTCAAAAGACAACAATCCTAAATTAGCAGTCATCCCTTATTATGGCGTCGTTAAGGAGATTTTGGAGTTGGACTACACCAAATTCATAGTTTTCGTGTTCAAATGCAAGTGGGCTAATGTAAACAATGGTGTTATGGTGGATTGGTTAGGATTTATATAGGTTGATTTGAAAAGTACAAATTTTGGGAATGAGCCTTTCATTATGGCAGACCAAGCAAAGCAAGTGTTCTATATCACTAATCCGACAAATAAAAGATGGTCTGTTGCTCTCTAAGGAAAAGGGTTATTGACGATGATGATTCAATGTGTGAGACCCCTTCATTTTTAGTAGGTTTACCAAAATTGAATGAAAAAGAAGTGGATTCTGATTGATTTTTATGTAATTGCATATATTATTTTGATATATTAATAGCACAAGTATATTGTTCTGATTGCATATTGTCATATCCTTATTTTCAACCTCAATTATACTTAGTTGGAAGTCATTGAAACTAATTACATAATCTTTTGCCTTAGAAATAAGCATTTTCAAAAGAATTGCTCTCAGGGTACTGTGCACGCTACTCTTTATTTGGTAATTCTAGAACATGTACCTAACTTTGAAAATTCATAATTAAATGTAAAAAAATTGAAATAGGTCGGTTCCAATTTTTAATGAAATCTCTTTCATTAGACTTTGAAGGAAAAATGTAAAACTAAGATACCATTGTCCTAATCAAATCAATTTATTTGTTGAAAAACATTGTTCCTTTAGTAAAATCTAGAAGTTCCAGTTTCTTTGCCTTAACTTTAAAAATTCATTTCTTTTTAATTACTTGTCCAAATGAACTGTGTTACCCATGGATTTAGATCTCCAGATGTGATTTTTAAGCTCACAAATTTCATGGAAAAACTCATCATTTACTATACAAAATTCAAGTCAGAACATTTCTGCCTCTAGTTGCTTACCTTCTCTTAGTTTCAGATTTTAACTTCAACTTAGAAAAATCATAAAAAAATTGAATACTTAACCAATTGAGACGTTCTTTGTCATATCCCTAATTTTTTGACCTGATGTACCTGTACAGTTTATCTGCAATGGATATAAGATTCTTGGAGTAAACTGTATCAGATTGTGAAAGGAAAGGGAAGGATTAATAACTAAGGAAAGAATAGGGACCAAAAATGAAAATTTAAAAGTTTCAAGGTGAAAAGTAAAAGTAGAAGAAAAAGGAGGGACCTAAATGCAATTAATGAAAAGTTCAGGGACTAAAGTGCAATTATTCAAAAGTTAAGGGACCTAAATGTAAATATGGAAAAGTTGAGCCAAAACAGGCCAAAAATGCCCGGAATCAGATTAGACCCAAATTTTACCAGTAGATAGACAAAAATATTCTGGTCAGTTTAACGCAACACAGAATTTTGATTTGAGGTCCCGATTAATTGATATAAATTCCTGAAATTAGAAGAAATTATTGCAGTATTTTTGAGATCTCATAATTAGATGATACTTTATAGAAAATTCATATATTTAATATATGAATTTATAAATTGACATAATCAGAAAAGGAATCCTGTAGAAGCCATACGGGATTTTACAGTGAAATAAAATACCCGATAAATATGATCGGGAGAGTTGTACAGTGAATTGGGCCATAAAGGTAATATAGGCAATAAGCCCATAATAAGGCCCAAATGACACCATCATGAGCCCATTAAGGTGACTGGACAGTTATATGGCCCACAGGCCAGAGCAGTCCAGGAAAAGTGCAAAATTACGAAAATGCCCCTGGATGCCTATACTATACCAGTGATGGATGGAGGTCATTTTGGTCATTATGGATAGGCCAAAAATATGGGACATAGTATAAATACGATTATATAGAGTCAATCTATGCCCTGAGGCAGTGTAAAGAGGTGTGAAATGACGATTTTGCCCTTAGGGTTAGTACAGCGCAAGAAAGGACACTAAGAGTATTTTGGTTATTTTTCAAGGAATGGGTGGCAGATAAATATTCAATATATCATTTTAAATGATATGAGAAGCCTATATATATTGATTTCCAGGATATAATACATATCCTGGTATATTATAAAAAAAAATTCAGAACAGAAAACAGTCCGATTGTTGTGAAACGGCTCCGATCGGTACCGGATAGGACTGGAATTTTTCCAGAACCTTCTTGAAATGGGCAGCACTCCACCTAACCCTCTTAGGTGTCACATGAGCTGTCCCACATGATGTAATAATTATTCTTTTTAGAAAAAGTAAAATCCAAGATTAAATGTGAGCCTTTAGATCAAATAGTAACCAAATCAATCTTGGCCATCCATTTCAACCCAAATTTCTCTATAAATACCCCCATATTCAGAACACTTTGGCATGCATGGTGAACCATAGGGAAACTCTTGCAAAATTTCCATTCAACCAAGAAAGAAGCAACCAAAGTGAAGTAACAAGCAAGGTAATCATCTCCCTTGATCTTGAGCTTTGTTCTAGCAAGTTAGCTCATGGTTTTAAGGGTTTTCATGCTATATTTCCCTTATGGTTGCTGCTGGAAGTGCTGCTCATATGTGGTTAAAATATGATTTTTATGTTATGGATAGTTTAGACAAGTTTAAACAAGCTAGAATCAAGTGGTATAAGCTTGTGAATTCAAGTATGTTTGGATTTAGGGTTTTGTGTTCTTGCTGGTACTGTATGTGGTACTATTCATATGATGGAATTTCATGATTTTGATGCTTCCAATGAGTTTAAAATGGAAAGTTGTGTGGGGATAAAGTAGGAGAACAAGTATTGGAAGCATTGGAATCAAAATGAGAATTTTTGGAAAACAAGAGCATGCATTTCGGTTTGGCACTGTAGCAATTGATATGTTTTGATTTTGGAAATTCTGATTTCATATTTGGATTCTACATGAAAAATTATGTGGAAATGAACCATGAGAATTTATTTTGAAAAGATGGAAGTAGGAAACATAAAGTAGAGAAAGAAAGGGAGCTAGTGAAAACCTAGTCTTAGATTTGGTTTCAAGTTGAATTGTAACTTGATATTATTTTGTAATGGCTAGGTTTTGACATTTGTGAAGGAAGGAAATCATCCCAAGAAGGTCTTGACCAAGATAGCTAAGAGGTAGCAAGGATACCTAACTATAACTCATGTTTGTTTAATTGTTTTGCTTGCTTGTTGATTATGGTGTTTGGTTGAGCTTGAGCTTATGTCATCATGTTATGATGAAGTATGAATGATTGCAACTTCTTGCAAGTTATGTCATGACAATATGCATGTTAGAGTTTGCTTATGTACCATTATGAAATAGCTCCCATCTCATGATAACATGTTAAGCATACAATTATCCATGCATGATATTATAGTTTGTGTAACTTGCTATTGGGATTTCCATGAAATCTCATTCCTTCCACATGCATAACTATGTTTTAGGTGCTGGATCTTTTCAAGGAGGAGAGTAAATGTTGATGAATAAGTTTGTATAATAAGCTACATGACTTACATGTCACTATGGGATGATATGCTAGTATGCATGGTGTATGTTTCTCTAGTCCTGTTTTGAGGCCGTGGTGATTTGATAATGTTTTTGGCATCTAAATCAACGAGTTTTAATCTGAAACTTGGCCTGATTAAATTTAAGACACAGAGATTTAAATGAACACCAAGAACGCCTCATTTGGATAAGTATCTGAATTGTTATGATTTTCCAAAGTTGGAAGTAAGATCTGGAATTGAGTAAAATGAGTGCTGAGAGGCAGTGACGGTTACACAAAGATTTCATATACCAAATGAACGCGTTTTTCTACGAAATTTTATGATCTTAAATATAACTACTAAAGCTTCAAATCCATAGGTAACACAGTTCATTTGGATAAGTAACCAAAGAGAAATGAATTTTTGAAGTTAAGCAAAGAAACTGGAACTTCCAGATTTTACCAAATGAACAGTGATTTTCAACGATTAAACTAATTTCATTGGGACAAGAAAACCTCAGTTTCATATTTGTCCCTCAAATATATGTGAAAGAGCTTTCATTAGAAATTGGAACCATGTTATTTCAATTTTTCTACAATTAATTATGAATTTTCAAAGTAGGGTACATGTTTTGGAATTACCAAATGAACAGTAAAAGTAAACAGTACCCGAGAGCAAATCTTTTGGAAATGGATGTTTTCAAAGCAAATGATCATGTAATTGGTTCCAATCACTTCTAATCAAGTATAATTGAGGTTAAAAGTAAGGATATGACATTCTTGGTGTTCATTTAAAGCTCTGTATCTTAGATATTATCATACCAAATTTCAAGTTCAAACTCATTAGTTTATGCATCATAATCATCATCGTCACACCACCACAGCCTCATAATACAATTACATAATCATACACCATGCACATCATCACATTCTTCCATAGTGTCAAGTAAGCAATATAACTTATTATACAAGTTCATCCATCTATATTTACCCTTTTTTCCTTGTGAGGTTCCATAACCTATGACATGATTATGCATATGGAAAGAGTGAGATTTCATGGAAATCCCAAAGCAAGGCATACAAACTATAATATCATACATAATTAATTGGATGATTAACATATTATCATGAGATGGGAGCTACTTCATAATGGTATATAAGCAAACTCTAACATACATATTGTCATGACATAAGTTGCAAGGAGTTGCAATCATTCATACTTCATCATCAACATGATGGCATGATCTCAAGCTCAACCAAACACCATAATCAACAAGCACGCATACAATCAAGCAAACATGAATATATAGTTAGGTATTCTTGCTACCTCTTAGCTATCCTTGTCAAAGTCTTCTTGAGATGATTTACTTCCTTCACAAATGTCAAAACCTAGCCATTACAAAGTAACATCAAGTTACAACTCAACTTAACAACAATTCAAAGACTAGGTTTTCACTAGCTTCTATTCTTTCTCTATTTTATGTTTCATAATTCCATCTTTCCAAAATAAATTCTCATGGTTCATTTCCATATAAATTTTCATGTAGAAGCCAAATATGAAATAAGAATTTCTAAAATCAAAACACATCACAAGCTGTTGTTCTTGACCGAAGTGAAACCCTTGATTTTCCAAAATTCATATTTTGAATCCAATGCTTCCAATACTTGTTCTCCTACTTTATCCCCACAAAATTTTCCATTTTAAACTCATTGGAAGCATTAAAATCATGAAATTCCAACATATGAATAGTTCCGTGTACAGTAGCAGCCATGAACACAAAACCCTAACTTCATGCATACTTGAATTTCCAAGCTTAAACCACTTGATTCTAGCTTGTTTAAGCTTATCTAAACTATCCATAACATAAAAATCATATTTGAACCATATACGGACAGGACTTCTAGCAGCAACCACAAGGGAAATATGGCAAAAAAAAACCCTTAAAATCAAGAGCTACCTTGCTAGAATTAAGCTCAAGAACAAGGGAGATAGTTACCTTACTTGTTGCTTCAAGTTGTGTGCTTCTTTCTTGGTTCAATGGAAATTTTGCAAGAGTTTCCCTATGGTTCCCAAGCATCCCAAATGGGGTATGAAATGAGGGGGTATTTATAGATAAATTTGGCTGGAAATGGATGGCTAAGATTGAGTTGGTTGCTATTTGATCTAATGATCCATATTAAGTCTTGAAACAAGCTTGCCCTAGAAGCCACAATCTTGACACCATGCATGACATCATACAAGGCCATGTTGGGGTGGAAAAAGGTAAATATACTGATAGGAAAAAATCCAGTCCAGTTTGGTACTGATCGGAGCATTTTCACAAAAATCAGATTGTTTTATGTTCTTAATTTTTATAATATTCTAAGATATGTATTCTATCATGGAAACTAGTGTCTAGGTTTCTCATACCATTGGAATTGTTAGACTGAGTATTTATTTGCCATCCATCCCTTGGAAATTGACCAAAATACCCTTGGTATTATTTCTTGCACTATATTAACCCTAAGGGCATAATTGTCATTTTACACCTCTTTATACTGCATCAGGGCACATACTGACTATAACTAATCATATTTATACTATATGGGACATTTTTAGCCTATCCAGAATGACCAAAATGCCCTCTATCTATCACTGGTACAATCTGGTCATCTTAGGGCATTTTCATAATTTCGCACTTTTTATGGGTTGCTCTAGACTCTGACCCACCTAACTATCCAGTTACCTTATTAGGCCTATGGTGGCCCCATTTGAGCCTTTGTATGGGCTTATACCTTTTTGCCCAATTTTAAAGAAACCTCTCCCGATAATATTTATCGGGTACTTTATTCCACCGTAAAATCTCGTAGAAATTCTATAGGATTCCTTTTCTGACTCTATCAATTCTATAAATTCTTATATTAAATATAGGAATTTAATATAAGTTTCATCTAATTCTGAGGTCTAAAAAATACTATAATAATTCCTTCTGACTTTAGGAATTTATATCAATTAATCGGGACCTCAAATCAAAATTATATATTGCGTTAAACTGACTAGAATAATTTTATCTATCTACTGGTAACATTTGGGTCTGATATGATTTTGAGCATTTTTGAGCATTTTTCTGTTCATCTTTCTCATAATTACATTTAGGTCCCTAACTTTTTCCTTAATTATATTTAGATCCCTAAACTTTTGATAATTACAACTTTTAGCCTAACTTTTGTTTCTTCTTTAACTTTATGCCTCCAACCTTTTATAATTTGTGTTTAGGTCTCTCAACTTTCCTTATTTAATAATTTCCTTCTTTCCTTTCTCAATCTGATACAATTTATTCCAGGAATCTCATATCCATTTCATATAAACTATACATATATATCATATAAGAAAATTAGGGATATGACATTTCTCTCCCCTTGAAATAAATTTCGTCCTCGTAATTTACATTACATATACTAAGGAGATAGTTCAGGATATGCTTCTTTCATCATTTCCTCTGCTTCCCATGTAGCTTCATTCTCCGATAATCCCTTCCAAACCACTTTAACTAGAGGGATATGCTTATTTCGCAACTGCTTGACCTTTCAATCTATAATTCATACTGGTCTGACTTCATAGGTTAGGTTATCTCATAGTGCAACATCATCCTACTCAATCACATGTGATGGATCTGGAACATATTTTTTCAACTGGGAAACATGGAAGACATCATGGATCTTGCTAAGATTAGGAGGAAGAGCTAACTTGTAAGCCACTGATCTTATTCTTGTGAGGATCTGAAATGGCCCAATGTATCTACGATGTAGTTTCTTCACTTTGATCGATCGTCTAGCTCCTGTAGTTGGAGTCAACTTAAGAAATACATGCTCTCCTTCTTCAAACTCTAATGGTTTCCTTCGAACATCAGCATAACTCTTTTGTCTGCTTTAAGCCGTCAACAACCTTTTTCTGATCTTATCAAACTGTGCTGCTGTCTGATCTACTATATTAGGACCAAACATCCTTCTTTCACTCAACTCCAACTAGCACAAGGGAGATCAGTAAAGTGCTTCAAATGGAGCCATCTGAATACTAGCCTGATAGCTGTTGTTATATGCAAATTCTATTAATGGTAGATGGACATCCCAACTCCCTTTGAAATCCAAAACACATGCTCTCAACATATCCTCTAGTGTCTGGATCGTTCTCTCATATTAACCATCTGTCTAGGGATAATAAGCTGTACTAATATAAGAGTGGTGCCCATTTCTTTATGTAAAGCTCGCCAAAAATTTGACGTAAATCGAGGATCTCTGTTAGATATAATATTACTTGGGACACCATGTAGTTTAACAATCTCCTTTACATACAATTTTGCCAGCTTTTCAAGAGAATCTTTCTTGTTGATTGCCAGGAAATGAGCTGACTTAGTTAATCGGTCAATTACTACCCATATAGCATCTTGTTTAGTAGGAGTCATGGGCAGTCCTTCAACTAAATCCATGGCAATACTGTCCCATTTTCACTCAGGTATCTCTAGTGGTTGCAACTTTCTTGTTGGCCTTTGGTGCTCAACTTTCACCTTTTGACATGTTAAGCACTTGGACACATAAGCCACAACATCCTTCTTCAATCCAGGCCACCAAAATAAACTTTTAACATAATGATACATCTTCGTCATACTTGGATGTACTGTATATTTGCTTTTATGTGCCTCATCTAAGATCTTCTCTCTCAATCCCATCATATTGGGAATATATGGTCGTCCCCTAAATCATAGCAATCCATCCTGGGAGATATAAAAGTTCTTTGTTTCCCCTTTTTCTAGCTTATTCTTGAAGATTGCTACGAGCTTATCATGCTTTTGAGCTTCTTTTATTTCATCCTCAATGAAAGCTTTAATCTACGTTCCTCCATAAGAACTTTCTGCTGTATACATTTGGTATAAAGCACTCCAATATCTAACATCTTCTATTAATTCTAACTCTTTGATCATTAAACTTGCCACCTGCACCACCTTTCAACTTAAGGCATTAGCTACTACATTTGCTTTTCCTGAATGGTATTTGATATGGAAATCATAATCCTTCAGAAATTCCATCTATCTCTGTTGCCTCATGTTCAATTCTTTCTAATCTTGTAGATATTTCAGGCTTTTGTGGTCACAATATAGATCTATGGTAGCTCCATACAAATAATGTCTCCAGATCATGAGAGCATACCTTACCGCTGTAAGCTCTAGATTGTGAGTGGGATAATTCTCTTCATGTGGCTTTAACTGCCAAGAAGCATAGGCTACCACTCGACCCTGCTGCATCAATACACATCCCAACCCCTTCTTGCTAGCATCTATATAGACTACATAAGTCTGAGTTGGGTCTAGAATAATTAGCACAGGAGTCGTGGTTAATCTCTGCTTTAATTCTTGAAAACTAGCCTCGCAATTCTCATCCCACTTGAACTGCTGGTTCTTTCTAGACAGCTTGGTTAACGATAGAGCAATTCAAGAAAAGTCCTTAATAAATCTTTTGTAATACCCTGCTAAGCCCAAAAAACTTATGATCTCTATTACTGTCCTTGGCTGTTCCTAGCTTAATACTGCTTCAACTTTGCTAGGATCTATAGCTACCCCTTCATAGGATATGACATGACCGAGAAATTTGACTTCTTGAAGTCAAAACTCACATTTGCTAATCTTAGCATAGAGTCGTTTTCTTTAAGAGTACTAAGAATAATTCTCAAACGCTTTTCATGCTCTTCTACAGATTTGGAGTATACTAGAATATCATCAATGAAGACCACAACAAATTGATCTAGATAAGGCCTAAAGATCCTATTCATATAATCCATGAAAATTGTAGGTGCATTCATCAGACCAAAGGGCATTACTAGAAAATATCATCTACTTTGATTCTGAGCTAGTGATAACCCGATATCAGATCAATCTTGAAGAATAGACTTGCTTAAACTCCCGATAGTACTTATTCTTAACTGTAATCTTATTCAACTCCCGATAGTCAATTCATAGTGTGAGACTACCATCATTCTTCTTAACAAAAAACACTATAGCACCCCACGGAGAAACATTGGGTCGAATAAAACCCTTCTCTAAAAGGTCCTCGATCTACTTCTTTAGCTCAATCATCTCGTTAAGAGCCATACAATATGGGGCCTTAGATATTGGTCTAGCTCCAGGTATAATTTCGATCATAAATTCTACTTCTTGTTCCAAAGGTAATCCTTGAATATCCTTTGGAAAGACTTCAGGGAATTCCTTAACTACAGGAATGGTTTCAATTCCTTCTTCTACTTCTGTTTGAACAGAAAAGAAGACCATATATCCTTGACATCCTTTTCATAGACATTTATCTGCCTGAACCTCCGTTAAGAAATTCAGTCTCACTTCTGGATTCACATTAGTGGCTTGTGGAAAAAGAACTAGAGTTTTGTTCTTACAATCTAATATCACGTTATTGGCTGACAACCAATTCAATCCAATTATGGCATATATCTCGTGAAAGGGCATACATATTATGTCTAGAGTATCGCAACAATACTTATATCAAATGACACTATTTAGGTAGACATCTGATGTAATGACTCTAGCATTCGTAAGTGTTGTCACACATATGGCATAATACAATTTGCTAATTGTAAGGCCTAACCGTTTAGCATATTCATAAGAAACAAAGAAATGACTTGCACCCGAATCGAACATAGCAATCACAGAATGATTATTGAGATAGATGATACCTTGAATAATCTCGGGTGATCTTTAAGCATCCTCCTTTGTCAGTGTAAATACTCGCCCTTGAGTTCGTGGCCTTTGATCACTTACTGCCTGGGGACAATTCCTAGTGAAATATCCAGGTTTCTCACATGTGTAATAGATATTCTACCCCATCAAGCACGGTCTATCACTATAGCTCTTTCCTCACTTGTCACATGCTCTGAATCTCAGGTCTCTATTATTTGTATTTCCCCTAAAGGTTCCTCTAGCAGGCCTTCTGTTATGCCACTATCTTTTCCTCTTTCTAGAATACCCACTGCCACCGGCCACCGGCCATATTTCTGTTCTAGCTAGTTCTTTCAGGAATATTATTCTCTCTACTCATTGGTTTCATCAGCATTCGATGATTTAAGTTGTTCTCAATTATTCTACAGGCCTCCACTACTTTATTAAAATGGTTATACTATTGGGGAGTCATCTTATCCTTCAAAGTAACATTTAGTCCCCCTATTATTCTCTCTGTCATCCAGCGCTCATCATCCACTTGTCACGGATAAGTGGAATATTGGGAAAAATGAATGAACTTAGCCATGTACTCATCAAAAGATTCTTTCTCTCCTTGTCTTAGCATAAGGAATTCTGCTTCTCTCTCGTCCCGTACCGACTGAGGAAAATAGTTCTCATAAAACTGTTCAAGAAACACTTCCCATGTGATATGAACGTGTCTAGCTTGCAGTAACAGCTCGGTATTCCTCTACTATCTATCTGCATCTCTTTCTAACTGATAGATTGCCATATGTGCTTTACTCTCAGACGGACAAACAAGTACCTTGAAAATCTTCTCCAGTCGGTTCATATAGTCTTATGCTTTCTATACATTAAACATCCCCTCAAACGTTAGAAGACTATGCTTAAAGAATTTAGTCATCCACTATTGAATGCCAGTGGGATTCACCGTCTATCCTATCTGTCCTGGTGGCTCTACTATCTATTGTACCATTTCTGGTTATGTATCAGCCACACCTGCATATTTTGGGTTTCTTAGATTCTCTACCACTTCTGCGACAACTACTGCTATGGTGGCATCCCTCTCCTATTTGCTTTTTGCCTGAGTTGCTCTTACATCTTCAATCATTTTCTGTTGTTGTTCTAATCGTTCTAGGATTAACTGGTTAATGTACCCTGGGTTTTAGGGTTCTCTCGAGGACACAATTATTCTAGTTCTAACCATTTTATTTCTCTATCTAAATAGGAGAGGAGTATAGTAATCAACATAACTTATATTGTATTCAAAACATATCATGCAATAAGTTTAGTAGCACTACATTGATCTTTCATGACATAAATACATGTACAATATCATCACTATTCATAAGTACATAGATCACAGTAACATTCATAAATACAACCATTACATTATGCTTTCTCATAATGGATCCTAATAAACTCTCCTATCATATAGATCCAATCAGGAATGTCCTCATAAGGTTCCTCCTCAAAATAATGATCCAGCCCTACTCTCCACGTTGTTGTGAGAGGTAAAATATCGTCTACGATATTAGTCCAATCTTCTAGGGTAAGGGTATCTAGATCATAAGCTCAATAGGCTTCTCGTACTCTTGTTATGAAGTCCATGTAACTTCTATAATCCTGATCTACTTCTCTAACCAACAGTCTTCCTATATCATATAGCTGCCTAGCTAATTCCACTGCTTTCTTAAATCGTTCTTCATTCATATCCTCCCCTGGAGTTAGCTCTATAACCTTGTGGTTATCCAGGTATATCTCTACCATTGGCTTCTTGGTTCCACTAGGACCTAGGATATCTATATGGTCTAGTATACAGATAGGTCAAGGTACATCAGCTGGGTTAGGTACTTGACTTGGACCAGGAATATCTACCTCAGTAGATTGTCTATGTGTAAGTTCTGTAGCACCCACAATATAGGAATAACCCTCATCAAACTGTTCTTCCTGGGGGCCTACCATATCTCTGTCATCTACCTGATTTACATTCCCTTATATACTAGGATCAGCTTCTTCAGGAGGTACAACATTAATGGGAAGGGCTGGAATAGGTTCCTCAGGTATATCCTCATCTGATGCTTTATCCATTCCATTAGATCTGACTCAGAAGATATCTACTCTATCCAGTTCTGAGTCATTACTAGAATCATGGATGTGGATCACTGGAGGAAGCCCAAACTCTGGATCATTCACTAAAGCATCAACCACCTCTGGGTTCAACCCTGATCTATCTGAACTAAATATCTCAGGCACAGGATCTCCCTAGTTTACTGTAGTTTCTGATCCAGACCTAGACTCAGGCATCTTTACCCTACAAGAACTAACATAGTGTCAATTATGCAGATGTTTAGTTATACATCAATCTATAAATAATATATTCAAAGCATTTTTTAAGCCAGAATCCTTTACTCTGAAACAAAAATATCGTATCCTTATTTTCAACTTCAATTGTACTTAGTTAGAAGTCATTGGAGCCAATTACATAGCCTTTTACCGTAAAAATAAGCATTTTCAAAAGAATTGCTCTCGGGGTACTGTTCATGCTACTGTGCATTTGATAATTCCTGAACATGTACCCAACTTTAAAAATTCATAATTAAATGTAGAAAAATTGAAATAGGTTGGTTCCAATTTCTAATGAAAGCTCTTTCATTAGACTTTGAAGGAAAAATGTAAAACTGAGGTTCCATTGTACGAATCAAATCAATTTATTTGTTGAAAAATACTATTCATTTGGTAAAATCTGGAAGTTCCAATTTCTTTGCCTTAATGTAAAAAATTCATTTCTCTTCCATTACTTGTCCAAATGAACCTTGTTACCCATGGATTTAAAGCTACAGATGTGCTTTTTAAGCTCACAAACACCATAATCAACAAGCAAGCATACAATCAAGAAAATATGAAACTATAGTTAGGTATTCTTGCTACCTCTTAGCTATCCTTGTCAAAGTCTTCTTGAGATGATTTTCTTCCTTCATGTAAGGAATTAGAAGACACGCAGCGGAAATTAATTTAAAATTTTTTCCATTCCTTGCCAGGATCTACCGTATGTGTTTAAGTCAAGTGGGAAGAAGTATTACCCTTAGTGTGCCTCAGCGACTTCCACAGCTTTCGGTCACGACGTTCATAGCTTCTCTCTGCGGCTCGTGCTCCCTTTTTGATCACAAGAAGTTGACGACTCAGGTCAGCTTCCTCTACTGGTATCCACACAAACAGCGTTCCAACCACGAACGACGTGCTAGCGTCTCATGTCCCTCCAGGGCTTTCTCAAGAGTTCGTCCTCTCTGTCTCTATTTCGGCAGTTTCTTATCTGCAAACCTTTTACAGAGTCCCCTTCGGCCTTTCTATGTTCTATATGTTTCTCTGTGCAAAACGCAGCTCCTAAAATCAGATATATAGGATGCTATGCGTTTTTTTTTTCCTTCAACCAAATTGGATTTTGGAGTTAATCTTATATTAATTCCAAAATTAATACAATATCATATATTGTATAATTTTATAAGAAACCAATTAAATAAATAATATCAAATCCGTCCCACAGATTTAATTACCCATTTATTTAATTTTAAATAAAGATGAGACTGAACTATTTTTGATTTATTCTCATAAATCAAATTTGAGATATCCTATCAATTTGAATTTCGAATTTCAAACGTGATAGAGATTTAATTTATCCTTATAAATTAAATCTTATAAATATCTCTTATATGAGATATCCTATCAATTTGAATTTCGAATTTCAAACATGATAGAGATTTAATTTATCCTTATAAATTAAATCTTATAAATATGTCTTATATGAGATATCCTATCAATTTGAATTTCGAATTTCAAACATGATAGAGATTTAATTTATCCTTATAAATTAAATCTTATAAATATCTCTTATATGAGATATCCTATCAATTTGAATTTCGAATTTCAAACATGATAGAGATTTAATTTATCCTTATAAATTAAATCTCATATATACATATAATGTATATATACGAATTTATATATATATGAATATAAATATAAATAAATATATATACATCTATCCTAGATCATTCATTGAATCTGGACATCATAGCTCGTGTTGGGCTATTTTGTGTGCGACCCTGTAGGCCCATATGAAGTTGGCAGTGGGCCATTTGCTATACTAGCCCATAAGTCGCAAGCGGTCTCTAGCAAGACATAACGACTACCCAAATCATATGAGGATCGATAAATGATGTAACCTTTTATACAACCATATCATGTCCCTTCTGTCACGCGATATTTTGGTCATGGATGAGGCATGGATAATGTCATCCTCCTATTCCTGACCGTTACTTTCTCGATCCCTGAGTAGTCTGACTATAGAGATGGAACTACCTTTCCATTACAGTATGGCCATACATTTCTCAGACTCACTCATCGAGGGGCCCAGTAATATCTCTCTACGAATGTGAGGGACAAATTCCATCTTGATCATTCACATTCCTCCGCATGAAAAACCACTAAGGCCGAACATGGTCTTTATGATCACTCGGTCAAAAGTGACTTTTGACTAGGTCAAAGCTGAGCATTTTGTCATGTAGGAATCCATGATGATCTCAGGTCAAAGGGCGTATTGACATGGTTTGTATATGAGAGAAGCTTATGACGTTACCCATGCAGTTCTCTCATAGCGGGTCGGTCCAGCACCTTGTACTCTTACATGTGCTTATGACTTTGATTTATATCTCTATACATCTTCAAAGTCATACTGGTCTTATTTCATCTGTGCTCCCGCATAGATGATCGACCAGGGACATTTAGGATAATATCATGAATTATCCAAGGATGATCATCATAGTAAACATGCAAATAATATGATAACTCAATTAATAAATTCATAAATCAATAATGTTCATAAGACAATGATTGGCCCCTAGGGCACGATTTCCAACACTTCACACATGTTAAAACCAAGCCATTACAAAGTAACATCAAGTTACAACTCAACTTGAGAACAATTCAAAGACTAAGTTTTCACTAGCTTCCATTCTTTCTCTATTTTATGTTTCATAATTCCATCTTTCCAAAATAAATTCTCATGGTTTATTTCCACATAATTTTTCATTTAGAATCCAAATATGAAACCAGAATTTCCAAAATCAAAGCACATCACAAGCTTCTGTTCTTGACCGAAGTGAAACCCTTGATTTTCCAAAATTCATATTTTGATTCCAATACTTCCAAAACTTGTTCTCCTACTTTATCCCCACACAATTTTCCATTTTAAACTATTTGGAAGCATTAAAATAATGAAATTCCAACATATGAACAGTGTCATGTACAGTAGCAGCAATGAACACAAAACCCTAACTTCATGCATACTTGAATTTCCAAGCTTAAACCACTTGATTCTAGTTTGTTTAAGCTTATCTAAACTATCCATAAGATAAAACTCATATTCCAACCATATATGGACAGCACTTCTAGCAGCAACCACAAGGGAATTATGGCACATAAACCCCTTAAAATCAAGAGCTAGCTTGCTAGAATTAAGCTCAAGAACAAGGGAGATAGTTACCTTGTTTGTTGCTTCAAGTTGTGTGCTTCTTTCTTGATTCAATGGAAATTTTGCAAGAGTTTCCCTATGGTTCCCAAGTATGCCAAATGGGGTATGAAATGAGGGGGTATTTATAGATAAATTTGGCTAGAAATGGATGGCCAAGATTGATTTGGTTACTATTTGATCTAATGGTCTATATTAAGTCTTGAAACAAGCTTGCCCTAGAAGCCACAATCTTGACGCCATGCATGACATCATACAAGGCCATGTTGGGGTAGATAAAGGTAAATATACTGATAGAAAAATTCCAATCCAGTTTGGTACTGATCGGAGCATTTTCACAAAAACCATACTGTTTTATATTTCTAATTTTTATAATATTTCAGGATATGTATTATGTCCTAGAAACTAGTGTCTAGATTTCTTATACTATTAAAATTGTTAGACTGAGTATTTATCTGCATCCATCCCTTAGGAAATGACCAAAATATCCTTGGTGTCCTTTCTTGCACTATATTAACCCTAAGGGCATAATTGTCATTTTACACCCCTTTATACTGCCTTAGGGCACATATTGGCTCTAACTAATCATATTTATAATATATGGGATGTTTCTAGCCTATCCAGAGTGACAAAAATGCCCTCCATATATCACTGGTACAATCTGGTTACCTAAGGGCATTTTCGTAATTTCACACTTTTCCTGGGTTGCTCTGGACTCTGGCCCACCTAACTGTCCAGCTACCTTATTGGGCCTATGGTGGCACCATTTGGGCCTGTGTATGGACTCATTACCTTTTTGCCCAATTTTAAAGAAACCTCTCCCGACAATATTTATCGGGTACTTTATTCTACCGTAAAACCCCGTAGAAATTCTACAGGATTCCTTTTTTAACTTTGTCAATTTTATAAATTCTTATATTAAATATAGGAATTTACTGTAAGGTTTTATCTAATTCTGAGGTCTAAAAAATATTGTAATAATTCCTTCTAATTTCAGGAATTTATATCAATTAATCAGGACCTTAAATAAAAATTCTGTGTTGCGTTAAACTGACCAAAATAATTTTTTCTAGCTACTAGCAAAATTTGGGTCTAGATGTGGAGGATCCTATTAAAAGGTTAGTGGCACATGGTTCCATCCATATCTTAGGGAAAACTGCCTACCACATCCAAATTCAGGACGATCAGTTAAGGGTGGTAGTTAAAGACATGATATTTGAAGATGCTCTTGTCCCAATTCTGACTGATGATATGAAGATTGTGATTCAGACAAAGGGGACTTTCATATTATGGCCAAAGCATCTTGTTTCGGATCACGTCGTGTCATCCCCAAGCGAACTTCCCACACCTCCCAATTTGAGTTCCATGCAACGTGTGATCCAATTGGCATCTGACAAAATGTTCCATATGGATGCGTTACCTATGGATTTAGTTATGGGTGACATGGGGTCTGCTGCCTTTGTTGACCATGCAGATGTGAAATCGATTATCACTCCTAGGAATGAACTAACTTCCGGTTGCATCCAAGTGTTTTTAATGTAAGTCTAATTTAAATGTAAATATATGTAATAACAAAATTCATGCAAGCTGTGTTTGCATTAACTAACATCGTGTTTGTATTAATTGGAGGTACATGCAAGCTAAGTTAGTTTCCAAGGGCAAACAAGGTCAGTTCAGATTCCTATACCATTTCAGATTTATTCAAAATAGACCTCCTAATCTCCAAGGCTTGAGTACATTGCAAGGAGGCTTAGTGAAACTAATATTGATTGTTTCTTCGCACCATATATGCAGGAGTAAGAATAATAATATTTCAATTTTTTTCATACTAGGTTTGTATTTGCTTAATGCTAATAATCATTATTGTTTAATTATTTTCTACAGCAACCATTGGCAATTGATCATACTATGTAAGCATATTTATAAAATTTTCTTCTTATGCTCCCTCCACTATTAGCCATTGATTGATGCTAAGAAGATTATGAACATGTGAGTTTTCTTCCTTATATAACAATAGTATTTTTAATAAATTAAATATGGTCTGTAATAAAATGGTTAATAAGTTCATAACTTTGGTCATATGGCTATGAGGACGTTTGCAATTGCAAGGGGTCTTAAGAAAGCCAACTCAGTGAGGGACCCTAAATGGATCACACCGAAGGTAATAAAAGTGTTAAGTGTTATGCTCCATGCAGTGTTTTTACTTATGACACATAATTTTATTCATGTGAATATTACAAAGTTGAAGGCAACCCAAAGAAAGCAATTTGTGCAGCTTCTACATGGTTAAACACATGATCAATATCATCTTGTCAAATAGGACTGACCTAACTGAGGAGGTAAATTGTGTTTTTAATGATTTCATATATTTCTGGTCAATTTAATATATCTCAGTAATGCTTTAATTTTTTTTATTTTAATTTGATGTTTTAGATGTTTGATCAATCTAACCCATTTCCTGAACAAGATATTGAGGACCTGCGCAATATTTTGGCTAATTTTTTTATTAAAATCATTCCTTCTAAATAGTATTTGTCATTACATACTAGAATATATTTTTTTATTTTTTTGTTCAAATGATTGTATTATTTTATTGAATTTTATTAAATGAATAATGTAACGAGCAATTGAAGATCTGTCTATGCCATCTTGAACTTTGCCTCTGCTGCTATCTCTTTTAATCTGTATATTTGGGCAGTTTATTCATGAAGCTTTAATGAAACAGTATATACACTGGCAGGAGTAGAAACAATATATGTAAATATGACAACATATACACCAGTTGTCTTTATAGTGAGGTGTAGAAAATTCATTAATCTACACCGAGTGTAAACACAACTGGTGTAAACAATTCATTAATTTACAATGGGTGAAAACACAACCAATGTGAACAATTCATAAAACCATTGAAAAAGGATATGTTCAACTAGTGTAAACATTAGCAAATTCTACGCTAGATTTCAAAAGGGATTGGTCTAAATTCTACACTTTCTACACCAGTTAGCTGCTCGATTTAAAAAGTGTACACTTTCTAAATGGTCCATTTCTACACTAGTCATTGGCCAATGTAGATCACCATTTTCAATCGATTTAGAAAGCCTCATTTGCAGTAGTGTATGTTCAAATACCTGAGTCCACAATAGTGACCGGATTATCGTGTGGTTACTAGAGAAACTGATCCACATCTTAGGTATACCTAAATCCCTTCATTAGTATCCAAGTTAAGTTGATATTGTGGCTGTCATAATATATACTATTTATAAATAAGTATGATAGATATTTGTTTATAAATATTGTCTCTAATTGATGTGCTATGTACATATACTCTATCTTATTTTTCTTCGACTGCAAACATGAATAAGCATGTTATAATATGTATTGACATGCATGTACATGCTGTTTAAATTACGAGAGCATGAAAATATATATATATATATATATATGTATATATGCATGGTTGTTGCCTTGAAGATTTGTGAACTTTATTTTCTTAAATCATTCTATTAAAGCATGATCTCATATAAATATGAAAATATGATAACGGATATGTTACATATACATGTTGGTCGAATGCATTTGCGCCTATGATGTTTAGTGTTCATATATCATGCTTCCCCTTTTGTTATTTGTTTAAGAGGCAAGTCCCTTAACATGCATATGAACCTAGACCAGAAACATAGAACTTGAATCTGGAAGCAATAAAAACTCATAAAACTCAAGCCAAACACATCTCGACGGACAGCTGAGAATTTCAAATTATTGGGTCTTAAAAAATGAAGTCTTTCATTCAACCAAATATCATCAACATATGTAGAGCTCGATGAGATGATTCCAATGATACCAAGAACACGTCAAATGGAGCAATGACGATGGAGTTATGGAGGAGATAAGTTTTGGATCAAAATTAGGTAATATGAAAACCTTTAATTTAGACTTCAAAAATATTCCCATTGTGTAGAACCTGTTAAAATGATGGAAAATGACTCTAAGAAGTTTCTAAGTTGATGACCCGACCCTCCAGCGAACCGAGTCCGTCATGATCTAGCTGGAGGTTAAAGACAACCTCAAGCCCAAAACATCATCGTTTTGGAACAGTGCAAAAAAAGGTGAAAGCTGCCAGAAAAAGGGACATTGGGCTGCTATAGGCCGAGCCCAAAGAAAAAAAAGTATTATAGGTCCAATTTCAACAATAACAAAATTGGCTGCATGTGGACTAGGCTGGATCATGAGGATCTAGCCCAGAACAAAAAAATTGTACTAGCTGCGTCGGATCATGGGATCCAGCCTAACCCAAACATTAAAAAAAGGGTCATGTTATACCCACTAGGCTGGGTTAGACAGAGCCTAACCCTATCTAGTCCAAAAAAAATTATTAAAAAAATTACAGAGTAGCCACATGGTAGCCTCACATACGCTGCTGCCTAAGAGTGGGCCTTATTTGTTTTTTTCCTGAATTTAAATATTCCAGCAGAGTGTGATGGCGCATCTGAACTCCAATTGAGGTGCAATTTGTTCCTAAAAATCACTAAGATCAATATCTTCATTCTGATATATAATATACTTATTTTGAGAGCAATTTTAGACCTGATTATGAGTATTTAATGTATTTTTTGGGAGTTTTAGGTGTTTAAAAATTCTAGAAAATTATGATATTTAATTTCTAAGTGAAAATAAGTCAAAAGACTTCATGTAGCATTGAAATCACTGAGTATAATTCTTTAAACTTCTCATATTTGGATGATAAAGTTCTAAAAAATGAATCTCTAAGTGAGGATTCAGATCTTGAACCTCTTGAAGAAGAGGATCAGGAGGAGCTTGTAGAGATTAATGGTCCAAAGGAATATTTTGATGAGGTCCTTGAAGAAAATTCTTATACAAATCTGGAAGGGATCTTGAGCAGAACCCTAAAGAGGATCATGAGGATCTAATGGAAAATCCTCTACTCGAGGAGCTTCAATTGATGCTAAGAGATTCTAGATATGACTCTACGTCTCTTCCTAAACAACTTATTAACTGGGAAGAAGAAGAAGTAATCCAACCTAATACCCTAGTTTTGGCTAGGAGGATAGATAAAGATCAAGCAGCCAAACTCACAAACGTAAAAGACATTTATAAGGTTTTCCATGATTATGCCAAGTTAATGACTAATAAGAAAGACACAAAATTCTACACTAAAGTGATGATAGAATATATAAGACGAGTAAGAGATAGAGGCTGGCATACTCAAAAATCTTTCTGGGTTGACGCTGTAGAGAACTTCAAAAAAAATTATGCTTAAGTCACCGAAGCTCAGAAAGCTAATGAGAGCTATTCCTAAATTTTTCTGCTCTCATCTTGATTGATGTTTCTTTATACTAACTTTCCTTATGTTTGTTGTACTGGAAAACATGATTTCATTTATTGGAAATAGACTGTATTTTTTTTACTTAATGAAGCTCATTTAAATTGAAATTTTATTTTTTGTGCATAATCTAAGCATGCTTCTTATAAATGGGAGCTTTTAGCATATGTGGCTTCTAAAAGTTGTATTTCATTGTTAAAATACTTATATATAATTCTTGTAGCACATAATGGTTGTTGCTAGTATCTGTGTGATAAACATCCTACTTTTAACACCTTAGAGTATGTATTTGGAAGCATATTTGATTAGCAAAAGCATTACATTAGCCTAAAATTTAAAATTTTAAAACTTACTTCTCGGGTACTGTTCATTTGGTGATTTCCAGATTTACAGTCCAAATTTAAAAATTCATAACTAATTGTAGAAAAATCATATGGAGGTGATCTAAATTTCTAATTGAAGCTATTTCATATCTCTTTAGGGAAAAATATAAATATGGACATTTACTTTGTCAATTGATACAGTTAAATCGTTACTTTTTACTATTCATATGGCAAATTCTAGAAATTCTAGATTCTATCTCTTAACTTTGGAAATTTATTTCTCTTGCTATACACATCCAAATGAGGCGTGTTAGATATGAATTTAAATATATGGATGTGTACTACATGCTTATAAAATTTCATCAAATAATCCTTTCATTTGCTAGGTCAAACTGAAGTCCCAATAAAACTGCTTTAGGACCTACGTTTTTACCATTTCATCTTCTTTTTTAAATGTTCATAAACTAATCTAGCATTCCTAAACCATCAAATAAGCTTCTAATATATTTGTATACATCATGTACATATGCCATAATTATTCCATACATTTTTATCACATAAATAGACACCTTGCATGGCATTTACATACATTGAAAATTCATAGCATATGCTAGGACCTCAATTACTTTACTTTCTTTCTTCCATTCTTTAGCTCTTCTCCATGAGTACATTTCCTTCATGCTTGATCTAAATTGGTTGGTTGTTAGAGGGTGAGATTATAGGGAATCTCAGTAGCAAATATTACCACTTAAATATGCGAGATGGATGCTAATGCATGATATGTAATTTTATGAAACTTTCTTTAATTAGTGACATGCCATCATGTTATATACTTTGCATAAAAATGCATAGCCATGGAAACCATGTTATTCATAACACATTCAACATCATTTATCATATTACAACATAATTCAAATATCATATACATGTCAACACATAAGCATACAACATCAAGCACATAAAGAGGTAAGTCCACTACCTTGCACTAAGATTTTCTCTTGTTCTTTTGCACTTGCTCCCTAAGTTTTCAACCATGAAGCCTTTCGGTCAATGACTTCCCAACATATTCTTAGATGTTTTAAGGTCCTAAACACATTCATATTCATCACATAATTCATTAGGACCATGAGCTCCAATAATGTTCAGGACTATCCTTGATAAACTCTTTACTAACATAACTTTCTCTAGTCTTCACTAATTGACTTGACCTTTGAACAAATTGATGTCTTGATTTTACCCAACATAATTTCATCTTTTGAATCCATTTATGAGATTAGAATCATCAAATTCTAGCTCCTATGCATTATTTTGTACAGAATTGCATAACACCCTCTTTTCTTTAAAAAATTCTCATTTTGATTCTAATGCTTCCCATACTTGTTTCTCCACTTTATCTTACACAACTTTTCATTGTAAAACCATTGAAAGCATCAAAATCTAAAATTTCAATCACTGTTCATATGAGTGAACAGTAATAGAGAAGAGTTCCAAGAATTACACCTTTCAATTCCAATGCTTCTTAGGTTCAAAAACTATCCAATCCTACACAAAATCATCATATAAATTCAATGGAAGTATTAGATCATTGAAATTCTATCTCCTTCCATCATGAATAGTGTAGACTAAAATATATCTTTAATGGCAAAGTCAATAATATCAACTTGATTCAACAACCAATTACTTAACTAGCTTATTTAAGCTTCAATTGTCATTAAATCATATTGAAAGTTGAGCTAGAAAAGGCCCAAAAATACCCAAAATTATATTAGTCCCAAATTTTCCTAGTAAATAGAGAAAATTATTCTGATCAATTTAAGAATTTTGATGAGAGGTCCTAAAAAATTTATATTAATTTCTGAAGAAAGGGAAATTAATACAGTATCCTCTTGACTTCAGAATTAGATAAAATTTGGCACTAAATTTCTATAATTAATATAATAATTTATGAAACTAACATAACTCAAAAATGAGTTATGTATAATTTAATATTAATTTCTGAAGAAAGAAAAATTAATACAGTATCCTCTAGACCTCAAAATTAGATGAAATTTGGCAGTAAATTCCTATAATTAATATAAGAATTTATGCAACTAACATAACTCAAAAAGGAGTTATGTAGAATTTAATATGAAATTTACAGTAAATTAAAACACCCAATAAATATGTTTTGGGCGAATTTCTCGGGACTTTAGCCTACGAAGGCACTGGACTATGTAGAGGGCCCAAAATGACATCTTATAGGCCTACTAACATTTTTTGATAAGTATGTGAGCCAGGGATAATAAGGGCCGAGAAAGGGCTAGGGCTAATAAGGATCGAGAAAAATGTAAAATTACAAAAATGCCACTAAGTATGCCACTATATTGTGTCATTGAGTCAGAGTTAGATGAAGGGTATTTTGGTCATTTGACTAAGGTTAGACAGTCAAGCAGAGTTCCCATAATAGTTGACCAAGGTTAGGGAATACTCTGATGATGTGTGGAAAGGCAATAATGCCCTTTGAGAAATTAATGTGAAATCAGACACCGATAAATAGTCTTGAAGAAATATAGAAAATTTTTATTAAGACTTCTTAGTCTTAGAAAATTATGAGACTTTTTAGGGGAGTTATTTTATATTAGAATGAATTTTTAAAAATGTTAGAACCATTAAAAGAGGTGTATAACATTTATTTCAAAATCAGAATATTTTAAGGATACCCGGTAATGGAAATACCTTAGAATGTGTGCCAAAAATAAGGGGATGGATTTGGACAGCCAATATTGTGTCCCATAGGAAGCCCAATATGCCAAGTCCATGTTTTTGGGCACAAGAATGCTTTATACAGATTTTTTAAAAAAAGAGAAAAGAAGTAAGAAACTTCATTAATGGAAAGGTGGCATAATGTGTATTGTTTGGGTCCCACCTAATGCTCACTTATGCCACATGGAAGCAAGGATAAGGAAGAAGAATTGAAGATTGTGATATGTTAGAATAAAATAATGTGAAGATTAAATGTGAGCCATTAGATCAAATAGTGCACAAAGTGATCTTGGCCATTGATTTTCCATGGAATTTGGCTATAAATACCCCCACATTTCAGCTTCAAAACTATGGCATGAGAACCCTTGGGGAACCTCTTGCAAAATGAAAACTCAAGAAATATAAATAAGATTCAAGGTACCAAAGTTCAAGCAAGCTTGAGATTAAAGGTAAGCAATCTATCCTAGCTTATTTTCCTTTGATTTGGGAGCTTGAACTTAGGGTTTTCATGGAAGAAAGTTGAGTTTTTTCTAAGGTGTATATGCTGTCCAAAACCTTAGATAAAAGGAGAAAGAAGAAATTAAAGTTAGAGATATGTGATTGAAGCTTAAACAAGCTAGTTAAGTGATTGGTTGTTCAATCAAGTTGATATTCTTGACTTTGCCATGGTTCAACCATTTCAGTTTTCACTGTTCATGATATAAGGAGATGGAATTTCAATGATCTAATGCTTCTGTTGAATTTATATGATGATTTTGTGTAGGATTGGATAGGTTTTGAACCTTTGAAGCATTGTAATTCTAAGTTGTAGTTTTTGAAGTTCTTCTTTGTTACTGTTCACTCACATGAATAGTGATTGGAATTTCATAATTTTTATGTTTCCAACAGTTTTAAAATGAAAAGTTGTGTGGGATAAAATAGAGAAAGAAGTATGGGAAGCATTGGAATGAATATGAGAATTTTTTGAAGAATTATGCATTTTTTCAAATCTATCTAGAACAGTGCATGGGAGCTGGAATTTCATGATTTTAAGCTCATAAATGGATTCAAAAGATAAAATTGTGTGGGGTAAAGTCAAGACATCAATTGATTCAAAGGCCAAGTCCATTAGTTAAGATTAAAGAAAGTAAATGTAGTTAAATAAGCTCAATGTTCAAGAGAAAGTTAGATTGTAATGGATGAATGATTATGTGATGTTAGGATTTGGTTGTGGATTCCAAGGAGGCAGCCACACCTCAAAGTGAAGTAAGAAGAAAGAGGCCAGGTTAAAATGAAAGAAATCAAGCAAGTGAGGTAGTAAACTTATCATGAACTTGTATATATTGAATGTTATGCTTTGTTATGTTATGGATTTGTTGAATTGTGTTGCATATGTACTTATGATTGAAGCTCTATTTCTATGATTACTTTGGCTAATTGTATTTCATATGTAACATGAAAGCATGCACATTACACAATGTTAACATTTTCACAAGCAAGCACAATTATTTACATTGATGCATGCATTGTTTAGTACGGTTTGCTACTGACATTTCCCCATAAATCTCACCTCCTCCATGTAATCCCAACCCTAGCAGGTTTATAAATGATGAAAGAGGATGATGAAGCATGAAGAGGAGCTATGGATTGGTTGGTATATATGTTATGTGAGGAATTGTTATATGTAATGTTGTTATATGACCAATATAAGCAATGATGGTTATGATGGAATGAATGTATGAAATCTTATAGAAATTTAGTTAACATGTGAAGTTTAGTTTTGACACCAAGAACACCTTATTTCGATGTATGTACCAAGAGAACAAATTTTCCAAAGTAAGGGACTAGAATCTATTTTCAGAATTTTTGACCAAATGAACAAAACTTTTTGACGATTAAACTGTACTAATTGGCTAATGATTTGATCTGGAAATTATTTTTTCCTTAAATTTCAAGATGTTATCTTCACATATCTTTTTGAACCACTTTGTCACATCCTTACTTTTAACCTCAATTATACTCTATTAGAAGTGATTGGAACCAATTACATGATCATTTGCTTTGAAAACATCCATTTTCAAAGGAATTGCTCTTGGGTACTGTTCACCTTTACTGTTCATTTGGTAATTCAAGAACAAGTACCCTACTTTGAAAATTCATAATTAATTGTAGAAAAATTGAAACAATGTGGTTTCAATTTCTAATGAAATATATTTCATAAATATTTGAGGCAAAAATATGAAATTGAAGTTCTCTTGTCCACAAGAAATCAGTTTATTGGTTCAAAATCACTATTCATTTGGTAAAACTTGGAAGTTCCAGTTTCATTGCCTTAATTTTAAAAATTCATTTCTCTTTGGTTACTTATTCAAATAAACCGTGTTACCTATGTAATTAAAGCTCTAGATGTCATCTTTAATCTCACCAAATTTCATAGAAAAATTCGTTCATTTGATATATAAAATCATCTCGTGAACATCTCTATCTCTAATCATTTACTTTATCTCAATTCTAGATTGTAGTTCCAACTTTGGAAAATCATAACAATTCGGTTACTTTTCCAATTAAGGGGTTCTTGTGTCCACTTAAATATATGTATCTTAGCTACACTCGCACCAAATTTCAGACTAAAACTCGTTGGTTTACACATCAAAATCATCGTCACATCACCACGGCCTCACAATAGGGTTACAGAAACATACACCATGCATGCTAGCATATCATCCTATAGTGTCATGTAAGTTATATAACTTATTATACAAACTTAATCATCAACATTTAATCTCTTCCCTTGAGAGGATCCAGCACCTAAAACATAGTTATGCATGTGGAAGGAATGAGATTTCGTGGAAATCCCAATAGCAAGTTACACAAACCATAATATCATGCATGAATAATTGAATGCTTAACATGTTATCATGTGATGGGAGCTACTTCATAATAGTACATAAGAAAACTCTAACATGCATATTGTCATGACATAACTTGCAAGGAGTTGCAATCATTCATACTTCATCATAACATGATGACATAAGCTCAAGCTCAACCAAACACCATAATCAACAAGCAAGCAAAACAATTAAACAAACATGAGTTATAGTTAGGTATCCTTGCTACCTCTTAACTATCTTGGTCAAGACCTTCTTGAAGTGATTTCCTTCCTTCATAAATGTCACCTAGCCATTACAACATAATATCAAGTTACAACTCAACTTGAAACCAAATACAAGTCTAGGTTTTCACTAACTCCCTTTCTTTCTCTACTTCATGTTTCCTACTTCCATCTCTCCAAAATAAATTCTCATGGTTCATTTTCACATAATTTTTCATGTAGAATCCAAATATGAAATCAGAATTTCTAAAATCAAAACATACCAATTGCTACACTACCAAACCAAATGCATGCTCTTGTTTTCCAAAAATTCACATTTTGATTCCAATGCTTCCAATACTTGTTCTCCTACTTTATCCCCACACAATTTTCCATTTTAAACTCATTGGAAGCATTAAAATCATGAAATTCCATCATATGAACAGTTTCACACACAGTTCCAGCAAGAACACAAAACCCTAAATCCAAACATACTTGAATTCCCAAACTTATACCACTTGATTCTAGCTTGTTTAAGCTTATCTAAACTATCCATAACATAAAACTCATATTTTAACCACATATGAGAAGCACTTCCAGGAGCAACCATAAGGGAAATATAGCATGGAAACCCCTTAAAACTATGAGCTAACTTGCTAGAACAAAGCTCAAGATCAAGGTAGATGATTACCTTGATTGTTACTTCACTTTGGTTGCTTCTTTCTTAGTTGAATGGAAATTTTGCAAGAGTTTCCCTATGGTTAACCATGCATACAAAAATTATCTGAATAGGGGGGTATTTATAGAGAAATTTGGGTTGAAATGGATGGCCAAGATTAATTTGGTCACTATTTGATCCAAGGGCTCACATTTAATCTTGGATTTAACTTTTTCTAAAAAGAATAATTATGACATCATGTGGGACATCTCATGGGAGACCTAAGAGGGTTAGGTGGCATGCTACCCATGTAAGGAAACTTATGGAAAAATTTCAATCCATTCCAGTACCGATCGGTGTAGTTTCACAACAACCAGACTGTGTTCTATTTCTAATTTTTTTATAATATACTAGGATATGTATTATGTCCTAAAAATTAATGTATAGGCTTCTCATACCACTGAAATTGTTATAATAAGTATTTATCTGCCATCCATCCCTTGAAAAATGACCAAAATACCCTTGGTGTCCTTTCTTGCACTATATTAACCCTAAGGGCATAATTGTCATTTCACCCCTCTTTACACTGCCTCAGGGCATATATTGGCTCTATATAATCATATTTATACTATGTCCCATATTTTTGGCCTATCTAGAATGACCAAAATGACCTTCATCCATCACTGGTACAGTATAGGCATCTATGGGCATTTACGTAATTTCGCACTTTTCCTAGACTGCTCTAGTCTCTGGCCCACATAACTGTCTAGTTACCTTAATGGGCTCATGATGGCGCCATTTGGGCCTTGGTATGGGATTATTGCCTATATTACCTCTATGACCCAATTCACAATACAACTTTCCTGATCCTATTTATCAGGTATTTTATTTCACTATAAAATCCCATATGGTTTCTATAGGATTCCTTTTCTGACTCTGTCTATTTTATAAATTCTTACATTAAATATATGAATTTCCTGTAAGGTCTCATCTGATTATGAGATCTGAAAAATACTATAATAATTCCTTCCGACTTCAGAAATTTATATCAATTAATTAGGACCTCAAATCAAAATTATGTGTTACGTTAAACTGACCGGAATATTTTTGTCTATCTACTGGTAAAATTTGGGTCTGATATGATTCCGGACATTTTTGGCCTGTTTTGGCATAACTTGTCCATATTTACATTTAGGTCCCTCAACTTTTGAATAATTGCACTTTAGTCCCTGAACTTTTCATTAATTGAATTTAGGTCCTTTTTTTTATTTATACTTCAACTTTTACCTTCAAAGTTTTCAATTTTCGTTTAGGTCCCTATTCTTTCCTTAGTTATTAATCCTTTCCTTTCCTTTCTTAATCTGATACAGTCTATTCCAAGAAACTCATATCCATTTCAGATAAACTGTACACACATATCAAATAGGAAAATTGGGGATGTGACATTTCTCTTCCCCTTAAAATAAATTTCGTTCTCAAAATTTACATTACATATATACTAAGGAAATAGTTCAGGGTATATTTGAAACATCCTCATTTTTATACGTCTTAGGAACTAAACGGTAGCATCTGGAACCACTTTTAAGTCTATGGAAGTCGAATTACTCAATCTAGAATTTTACTCTTAGCGAGTACTATTCACTGTGTAAATTTCATTAGAGTAACCTGACTTCGAAAAAGCATAACTAATTCTAGAAAAATCAAAATGAAGTGGTTCAAATTGCTACACGAAGCTAACTTAATTCTATTTTAGTGAAAAATAACTCATTGACCACGCCTTGACCAGATCAACATCAATCAACATCTGAAGTTTACTGTTTATCCTACATTTTTTTCCTGATTCTAGCATTTTGGTCCCAACATTTGCACTATCCAATCCCCAGCTTCTCTCCATGATTCTTCATTCCTCTTCTAACATACCTGTGGGATTGGGATTACATGGAAGGGGATTAGATTTATGGGGAAATCTCAGTAGCAAACAGTATAAAATAATGCATGGATTAATGTACATACTTGTGCTTGCTTGTGAAAGTGTTAACATTGTGTAATGTGCGTGCTTCCATGCAACATATGAAATACAATTGGCCAAAGTAATCATAGCAACAGAGCTTCATACATAAGCACATGTATGTACAACACAATTCAACAAAGCCATAGCACATTAAGCATAACATTTAATACATACAAGTTTAGAATAAGTTCCCTACCTGGCGTGTAGCCTTTTGAAACATCCTCCTTTTATTACATTTTAGGAACCATTCAGCAGTATTTAGCACCACTTCTAGGGCCATTGAAGTCCAATTACTCAATCTGAAATTTTACTCCTAGCGAACACTGTTCACTGTGTAAATTCTAGCGGAGTAACCTGACATCAAAAAATCATAACTAATTCTAGAAAAATCAAAATGAAGTGATTCAAATTGATACGCGAAGCTAACATAATCCTCTTTCAGGGAAAATAACTCATTGAACACTCCTTAACCAGGTCCACATCAGTCAATGTCTGAATTTTACTATTTATCCTGGGTTTTTCCCTGATTCCAGCACTTTGGTCCCATCTTTGCATAACCTCTACACTATCCAATCAATAACTCCTCTCTATGATTCTTTAGTCCTCTTTAAACATACCTGTGGGATTGGGATTATATGGAAGGGCATGAGATTTCTGGGGAAATCTCAGTAGCAAACGGTAACCATACAATGTATGCAACTATATGCTTGATGTTACTATGTGTATACTTAATGATCATGCTTGCATCATGATAACATACATGCATCCATGTTACTTAATTATAACATATGGCCATAGTATAAAAAGGAACAGAGCATTACTTAATCATACATGCCTCACATCATCAAGGTAAGAAAATATCACATAAAACATCCAAGCAGTATAAGCATACAAGTATGTAAGTTTACTACCTAGCGTGTAGCCTTTCCTTCCAACTCTTAGCCTTGTCTCTAAGGTTCCTTCTTTTCATAAGTCAAAGCCTATACATAGCATAATAATATCTTTATTATTATCCAGTATAGCTCTACTTAGCTCATGCTCAACTAGGGGTAATATCCTTACTCTGACATTCCTCTAACTTTCTTTCTAGCTATAGCTAACTTTATTAATAGAGATATTTCTCTATTCTAACCACTAAGGGCAATCCTCTACTTTATTAGAGCAGGGACTAGATAACTTACTTACCTCATTCCTAAGCTTTGCCCAGCCCCTAAGCTCCTTAGACTGCTCCTGGCTCCACCAGAACTCCTCCTTTATTTCTCTTCCTTCCTCTCTTTCTCTCTTTCTCTCTTCTCTCTTCTTTTTCTTGCCAAATCCGTGGGAATGAAGTGAGGGGGAGTGTCCTATTTATAGGTGAGTGGAGGTAGAATGAGTGACTCAGATTGAATCATGATGAATGGCTCATATTGCTTGCTTCCTCAAGAAGCTTTGCCTGCATCATCACGATGACATCACCCTCCTTGGTGACTCAACTAATGACATCATCCAGGAAACCTCAGGAGACACCTCAGGGGGTATATGGTGCAATGGTGGGGCCCTTGGGAACCTCACTAGCTAACTCAACCTCTCCAGAGAGTTCTAGAGTCTTTTCCCTGAATGGATGGCCGAGATTGTACCACGTTTCCTCTTGCTTTTTCTCCTTTTTCTCTAATCATGCCATGTGTCCTTTGCTTTTCTTCTTTTATTGTAATCATGCCATGTAACACCTTGTGGGCCCCATTTATTGTAAGGAATTAGAAGACACGCAGCGAAAATTAATTTAAAAATTTTCTATTCCTTGCCAGGATCTACCGTATGTATTTAAGTCAAGTGGGAAGAAGTATTACCCTCAGTGTTTCTCAGCGACTTCCACAGCTTCTCTTCACGGCTGGTGATCTCTTTCCAATCGCAAGAAGACGTCCACAGCTTCTCTCTGCGGCTCGTGCTCTCTTTTTGATCGCAAGAAGTCGACTCCTCAGGTCGTCTTCCTCTACTAGTATCCACACAAACATCGTTCTAACCATGAACGATGTGCTAGCGTCTCCTGTCCCTCCAAGGATTTCTCAAGAATTCGTCCTCTCCGGCTCTACTTTAGCAGTTTCTTATCTGTAAACCTTTTGCAAATTCCATTCGGCCTTTTGTGTTATGTGTTGTTTGTTGAAAATATAGCTCCTAAAATCAGATATATAGGATGCTCTGCGTTTTTCTCAACCGAATTGGATTTTGGAATTAATCTATTTTAATTTTGAATACAATATCACATATTGTATAATTTGATAAGAAACTAATTAAACTCTCAACTCTTTCTTTCTATCAGTCTTAGTCTACTCTGGACTAGACTGTAGTTCCTCTGTCTTGGGAACATCAGCTCTCTCTATCTATTAATCATCTCACCTTTAACTTTTGGCCAAATGCTAGGATCATTCCTAGGCAAGTCTCATTCTAACTTTTGTTCAGGAAACACTAGCTGAACAAATTCTTTCGTAATGTAGATCTACTCATATAGACGATCTACTTCTGAACATTGTCTTAAACTAATCTTTCATATCTCCTTACTTTATACTATCTGGCTTGATTATGCTTTATAACAATCCTCTAGTTGATTAACTTTAACCAGATTGGTACCTTCATTATCATCGCCACTGTAACGTTTGGCAGCTTCCCTTGACTTGGGACTAGTCAGCTTCTATCTCTATCCATAGAGGAAACTGCTCCCCAGATGTTATCCTGCTTAGTCCAGCCACATCATGCTAAGAAACATGAGACCTCGGCGGTAACGGCTGACTAAGACTAACTACTTCCTTAAAGATTACCCCGTAAAGCTGTAAGGTATGGGGTACTATCTTATCTATCTATCTAGGTGTCATTGTCTCTTAGTAATGAACACCATCCCATATTTTCTACTAGGAGGAGAACCTCTTAGTTTAAATCTCTAACTACACCAAAGCATCACTGAGTCAGAACCTTCTGTTCTATTCCAGAATCTTATGCTCTGTGCCAGAACCCTTTATTTTGTACTAGAACCCTCTCGATTCTGAACCAAAACCTTCTGCTCTGAGCCAGAATCCTCTGCTCTGATACCAAAATGAAACATCCTCATTTTTATGCATCTTAAGGACCAAACGGTAGCACCTGGAACCACTTTTAAGTCTATGGAACTTGAATTACTCAATCTGAAATTTTACTCTTAGCAAGTACTGTTCACTGTGTAAATTCCAGTGGAGTAACTTGACTTCAAAAAATCATAACTAATTATAGAAAAATTGAAATGAAGTGTTTCAAATTGCTACACGAAGCTAACTTAATAATATTTCAGGGAAAATAACTCGTTGACCACGTCTTGACTAGATCAATATCAGTCAACATCTAAAGTTTACTATTCATCCTGCATTTTTCCCTAATTCTAACATTTTGGTCCCAATATTTGCACTATCCAATCCCCAGCTTCTCTCAATGATTCTTCATTCCTCTTTTAACATACCTGTGGGATTGGGATTACATGGAAGAGGATGAGATTTCTGGGAAAATCTCAGTAGAAAATAGTACTAAACAATGCATGTATTCATGTACATACTTGTGCTTGCTTGTGAAAGTGTTAACATTGCTTAATGTGCGTGCTTCCATGCAACATATAAAATACAATTGGCCAAAGTAATCATAGCAATAGAGCTTCATACATAAGCACATGTACAACATAATTCAACAAAGCCGTAGCACATCAAGCATAACATTCAATACATACAAGTTTAGAATAAGTTCACTACCTAGCGTGTAGCCTTTCATTCTATCTCTTAGCCTTGCCTCTAAGGTTCCTTCTTTTCATAAGTCAGAGCCTATACATAGCATAATAATATATTTATCATTATCTAGTGTAGCTCTACTTACCTCATGCTTAACTAGGGGTAATATCCTTACGCTGACATTCCCCTAACTTTCTGTCTCTCTTTAGCTTTATTAATAGAGATATTTCACTATTCTAACCATTAAGAGTAATCCTCTACTTTATTAGAGCAGGGACTAGATAACTTATTTACCTCATTCCTAAGCTCTGCCCAGTCCCTAAGCTCCTTGGACTACTCCTGGCTCCACCAGAACTCCTTCCTTTCTTTCTCTCCTTCTCTCTTTCTCTCTTCTTTGGCCATGCTTGGCCATGGCATGGAATGGGAGGGGAGTGGCCTATTTATAGGTGGAGGGAGGTGGAATGGATGGCTCAGATCGAATCGTGATGAATGGCCCAGATCACTTAGATTCCTCAAGAAGCTTTACCTGCATCATCACGATGACATCATCCTCCTTGATGACTCACCATTATGACATCATCTAAGGACACCTCAGGGGGTATGTGGCGCAAATGATGGGGCCCTTAGGATACCTCACCAGCTGATTTAGCCTCTCCAGAGAATTCCAGAGCCTTTTCCTAGAATGAACAGCCGAGATTGTGCCACGTGTCCTCTTTACTTTTTTCCCCTTTTCTAATCTCATGACATGTGTCATTAACTTTTATTCTTTTCCTGTAATCATGCCATGTAGTGCCTTATGGGTCCCATGAGGACACCTTTCATGCCACCTCATGGTCTACAGTCATATCTGATCACTTTTCCCAGTTCTATCCTTAACCGGGTAACTTTTCTTTATGGAAAAGCACTAAAATATTATTTTAATGCCTCTTAAACACCATAATCCTTGGACCTACGTTTTTGGGCTCTTGGATTGCTATCTTGGGTTTCTAACCAAGACCAAGAACTCTAGTGGCTCAGTTCCTAATAAACACTTCTTACTTCTTCTTTATGCCCATAGAGACTTTCACTATTTTCCCTGAATTTTCACTTTCTTGTAGTTTAGTCCCTGAACATCATCTGTATACTTCTGGGACTCCTGCATAATAGGGTCTAGTAGCCTTTCTTTTTCTAGCTATATACTGGGCTTCTAGGCCTAAAAAAATTGGACATGACAATATTTCTCTCATTCTTTCCTCTACTTCCCAAGTAGCTTTGCTCTCTATTAAACCCTTCCAAATCACCTTAACTAGAGAGATTTGCTTGTTTTGTAACTGCTTGACCTTTCTGTCCATAATCTGTACTGGTCCAACCTCATAAGTCAAGTCATCTCGCAGTGCAATGTCATCCTACTCAAACACATGTGATGGATCTGGAACATACTTCTTTAACTAGGAAACATAGAATACATCATGAATCTTGCTGAGAATTGGAGGAAGAGCTAATTTATAAGCTACTGATCCTACTCTTGAGAGGATCTGAAATGGCCCAATGTATCTAGGATACAGCTTCTTCACTTTAATTGATCGATCGGCTCCTGTTGTTGGAGTCAACTTAAGGAATACATTATCTCCTTCTTCAAACTCCAACGGCTTCCTTCTAACATTAGCATAACTCTTCTGTTTGCTTTGAGCTGTTAACAGCCTCTTTCTGATCTTATCGATCTGTACTACTATCTGGTCTACTATATCAGGACCAAACATCCTCCTTTCGCTCAACTCCACTAAGCACAAGGGAGATCTACACTTCTGTCCATAAAGTGCTTCAAATGGAGCCATCTAAATGCTAGCTTGATAAATATTGTTATAGGCAAACTCTATCAACGGCAGATGGACATCCTAACTCTCTTTGAAATCCAAGACACAAGCTCTCGACATATCTTCAAGCGTCTGGATCATTCTCTCAGATTGACCATCTGTCTGAGGATAGTAGGCTATACTAAATCTGAGAGTAATGTCCATTTCTTTATGCAAAGCCTGGCAAAAATTTGACGTAAATCGCGGATGTCTGTCAGATATGATACTAGTGGGAATACCATGTACTCTAATAATCTCCCTTATATACAATTTTGCCAGCTTCTCAAGAGAATCCTTCTTGTTAATTGCCAGGAAATGAGCCAACTTCATTAATCGGTCAATTACTACCCATATAGCACCATGCTTAGTAGGAGTCATGGGCAGTTCTTGAACAAAATCCATGGCAATGCTGTCCCATTTCTACTCAGGTATCTCTAGAGGTTGCAGCTTCCCTGCTGGCCTTTGGTGCTCAATTTTCACCTTCTGACATGTTAAACACTTAGACACATAATCTACAACATCTTTCTTCAATCCAGGCCACCAAAATAAGCTTTTAACGTCATGATATATTTTGGTCATTGCTGGATGTATTGCATACTTGCTTTTATGAGCCTTATCTAGGATCTTCTCTCTCAATCCCCTTGCATTTGGAATATATGGTCGCCCTCTAAATCTTAGTAACCCATCTTAGGACACATCAAAATTTTTAGTTTCCCCTCTTTTAGGCTTACTCTTGAAAATCTCAGTGAGCCTATCCTGCTCTTGATCCTCTTTTATTTCATCCTCAATAAAAGCTTTAACATGCGTTCCTCCATAAGAACTTTCTGCTGTCTACATTTGATACATAGGACTCCAATCTCGTATATCTTCTATTAGTTCTAGCTCTTTGATCATGAGACTAGCAACCTGCACCACCTTTCTGCTCAAGGCATCAGCCACTACATTAGCTTTTCCTGGATGGTATTTGATCTGGAAATCATAATCCTTCAGAAATTCCATCCATCTCCGTTGCCTCATGTTTAATTCTTTCTGATCCTGTAGATACTTCAGGCTTTTATGATCATAGTACAGTTCTATGGTGGCTCCATACAGGTAGTGCCTCCATATCTTGAGAGCACAAACTACCGCCGCAAGCTCCAGATCATAAGTGGGATAATTCTCTTCATGTGGCTTTAACTGTCGAGAAGCATAGGCTACCACTCATTCCTACTGCATCAACACACATCCCAATCCCTACTTGCTAGCATCAGTGTAGACTATATAAGTCTAAGTTGGGTCTGGAATAATCAGCACAGGAGTCGTGGTTAATCTCTGCTTTAATTCATGAAAACTAGCCTCACACTTCTCATCCCACTTGAACTACTGATTCTTTCTGGTCAGCTTGGTTAATGGTAGAGCAATTCGAGAAAAGTCCTTAATAAGTATTCTGTAATACCCTGCTAAGCCTAGAAAACTTTTGATCTCTGTCACTGTCCTTGGCTGTTCCCAGCTTAGCACTGCTTCAACTTTGCTAGGATCTATAGCTACCCCTTCGTGGGATATGACATGACCGAGAAATTTGACTTCTTGTAGCCAAAACTCACATTTACTAGGCTTAGCATAGAGTCATTTCTCTTTAAGAGTACTAAGAATAATCCTCAAATGCTCTTCATGCTCTACAGCAGATTTTGAGTACACCAGGATATCATCACTGAAAACTACCACAAACTGATCTAGATCAGGCCTGAAGATTCTATTCATGTAATCCATGAAAATTGCAGGCACATTCATCAGACCAAAGGGCATCACTAAGAATTTGAAATGTCCATTGCGAGTCCTAAACACAGTCTTTGAAATATCATATGCTTTGATTATGAGTTGGTGATAACCTGATCTCAGATCAATCTTAGAGAATAAGCTTGCCCCCACCAACTGGTCTAGTAAATCATCAATTCTGGGAAGCGGGTACTTATTCTTAACTGTAATATTATTTAACTCCCGATAGTCAATGCACAATCTGAGACTGCCATCCTTCTTCTTGACAAACAACACTGGAGCACCCCACGTTAAAACACTAGGTCGGATGAAACCCTTCTCTAATAGCTCCTCTATTTGCTTCTTTAGCTCAATCATCTCATTGGGAGCTATACGGTATGGGGCTTAGGACACTAGTCCAACTCCAGGTACAATATCAATAGCGAACTCCACTTCTCGTTCTAGAGGCAATCCTTAAATCTTCTTTGGAAAGACTTCGGGAAATTCTTTGACCACTGGAATCACTTCAATTCCTTTTTCCACTTCTGCTTGGACAGAAAAGAAGACCATATATCCCTGACATCCTTTTTGTAAACATTTATCTGCCTGAGCCTTCATCAGGAAATTCAGTTTCACTTCTGGATTCATATTTGTAGCTTGTCAACAAAGAACTAGAGTTTTGTTCTTACAATCCAGCATTACATTATTGGTAGACAACCAATTCAATCCAATTATGAGATCAATTTCATGAAATGGCATGCATATTAGGTCAAGAGTAGTGCAATAACATTCATATCGAATGACACTATTTAGGCAGACATATGATATAACTACTTTAGCATTTGTAGGGGTTGTGACATATATGGCATAATGCAACTTGCTAATTGTAAGGTCCAAACGTTTAGTACATTCATAAGAAACAAAGGAATGACTTGCACCTGAATCAAACATAGTAATCACATCATGATTATTGAGATAGATGATACCTTGGATTATCTCGAGTGATCTCTGTGCCTCTTCCCTTGTCATTGCAAACACTCGCCCTTGAGTACGCGGTCTTTGATCGTTAGCTTCCTAGGGACAATTTTTGGAAAAATGTCCAGGCTGGTCACATGTGTAATAGACATTCTGCCCCATCAAGTATGGTCTGTCTCTATGGTTCTTCCCATATTTGTCGCATACTCTAGACCTATGGTCTCTATTATTTGTGTCACCCCTATAGTTTCCTCTGTTAGGCTTTCGGTTCTGCTGCTACTGCCATTTTCTTTTCTTTTTATAGCCACTGCCACTGGATGCATTTTTATTCTAATTAGTTCTCTCAGGAGCAGCAATCTCTCTATGTAATGGTCTTATTAATATCCAGTGATTCAGGCTATTCTCAATAATTCTGCAAGCCTCTACTGCTTTATTGAACTGATGGTACTGTTGAGGGGTCATCTTATCTTTCACGGTAGCATTCAATCCCCTGATCATCCTCTCTGTCATCCACCGCTCATCATCTACCTATCGCAAGTAAGTGGAATACTGAGAAAGACGAATGAACTTTGCCAAGTATTCGTCAAATGATTCTTTTTCTCCTTGTCTCAGCACAAGGAATTCTGCTTCTTGTTCATCCTGCACTGACTGGGGAAAGTATTTCTTGTAAAACTGCTCAAGGAACACTTCCCATGTAATAGGAATGTGCCTTGCATGCAATACTAGCTCTGTATTCTTCCACCATTTGTCGGCATCTCTCTCTAACTGGTAGATTGCTATCTGCACTTTACTCTCAGACGGATAACCCAGTACCTTAAAGATCTTTTCCAATATGCTGATCCAATCCTCCGCTTTCTATATATCAAATGTTCTCTCGAATGTCGGAGGACTATGTTTACAGAATTTAGTCATCCACTGTTGAATGCCAGTAGGATCTACTATCTGTCCTGTTTGTCTCAGTAGTTCTGTTGTCTGTTGAACCATCTCTGGTTCTATATTAGCTGTACCAGCAGATTCTGGTTGACATAGGTTCTCTATTACTTCTACTACAGCCACTGCTATGGCAGCATCGCTTTCCTGTTTACTCCTTGCTTGAGCATCTCTTACTTCCTCTATCAGTTTCTACTGCTATTCTAGCCATTCTAGAATCAACTTATTAATGTCTCTGGCGTTTTGGGGTTCACCCGAAGAACTAGCTCTTCTTGTTCTTACCATTTTGTTTTACTATTGTAATAGGAAATATGAAAGGAATACTATAATTAACATAATTCACATTTCATTTGTAACACAGCATACAACAAGTTTAACAGCATTACATAGACTTTTTATAACATACACACATACAATAGCCTCACTACCATAAGTACATTCATAGGTTCACTTATGTATGAGTCTAAGATAATCTATTCAGAGCATTTCTTAAGCCATAATCCTATGCTCTAATACCAAAATATAACATTCTTACTTTTAACCTTAATTATATTCCATTATAAGTGATTGGTACTAATTACATGATCATTTGGTTTGAAAATATCCATTTCCAAAGGAATTCTCTCACGGGGGTACTGTTCATCTTTACTATTCATTTAGTAATTCCAGAACATGTACCCTATTTTGAAAATTCATAATTAATTGTAGAAAAATCTAAACAATGTGGTTCCAATTTCTAATGAAATATATTTCATAAATATTTGAGGGAAAATATGAAATTGAGGTTCTCTTATTCACACAAAATCAGTTTATTGGTTAAAAATTACTATTCATTTGGTAAAACCTGGAAGTTCCAGTTTCATTGCCTTAATTTTAAAAATTCATTTCTTTTTTGTTACTTATCCAAATAAACCTTGTTACCTATGTAATTAAATCTCTAGATGTCATCTTTAATCACACCAAATTTTATAGAAAAATTCGTTCATTTGATATATAAAATCATTGCGTAAACGTCGTTGTCTCTAATCGTTTACTTTATCTCAATTCCAGATTATAGTTCCAAATTTGGAAAATCATAACAATTCAGTTATTTATCCAATTAAGGATTTATTGGTTTCCACTTAACTATATGTATCTTAGCTACACTCACACAAAATTTCAGACTAAAACTCATTGGTTTATACATCAAAATCATCGTCAAATCACCACAGCCTCACAACAGGGTTACAGAAACATACACCATGCATGCTAGCATATCATCCCATAGTGTCATGTAAGTTATATAACTTATTATACAAACTTAATCATCAACATTTACTCTCTTCCCTTGAGAGGATCCAGCACCTAAAACATAGTTATGCATGTGGAAGGAATGAGATTTCATGGAAATCCCAATAGCAAGTTACACAAACCATAATATCATGCATGAATAATTGAATGCTTAACATGTTATCATGTGATGGGAGCTACTTCATAATAGTACATAAGCAAACTCTAACATGCATATTGTCATGACATAACTTGCAAAGAGTTTCAATCATTCATACTTCATCATTACATGATGTCATAAGCTCAAGCTCAACCAAACACCATAATCAACAAGCAAGTAAAACAATTAAACAAACATGAGTTATAGTTAGGTATCCTTGCTACCTCTTAACTATCTTGGTAAAGTCCTTCTTGAAGTGGTTTCCTACCTTCACAAATGTCAAAACCTAGCCATTACAACATAATATCAAGTTACAACTCAACTTGAAACCAAATCCAAGACTAGGTTTTCACTAACTCTCTTTCTTTCTCTACTTTATGTTTCCTACTTCCATCTGTCCAAAATAAATTCTCATGGTTCATTTACACATAATTTTTCATGTATAATCCAAATATGAAATCAGAATTTCCAAAATCAAAACATACCAATTGCTACACTACCAAACCAAAATGCATGCTCTTGTTTTCCAAAAATTCACATTTTGATTCCAATGCTTCCAATACTTGTTCTCCTACTTTATCCCCACACAATTTTCCATTTTAAACTCATTGGAAGCATTAAAATCATGAAATTCCATCATATGAACAGTTTCATACACAGTTCCAGCAAGAACACAAAACCCTAAATCCAAACATACTTGAATTCCCAAACTTATACCACTTGATTCTAGCTTGTTTAAGCTTATCTAAACTATGCATAACATAAAACTCATATTTTAAACACATATGAGAAGCACTTACAGAAGCAACCATAAGGGAAATATAGCATAGAAACCCCTTAAAACTATGAGCTAACTTGCTAGAACAAAGCTCAAGATTAAGGGAGATGATTACCTTGATTGTTACTTCACTTTGGTTGCTTCTTTCTTGGTTGAATAGAAATTTTGCAAAAGTTCCCTATGGTTCACCATGCATACCAAAATGATCTGAATAAGGGGGTATTTATAGAGAAATTTGGGTTGAAATGGATGGCCAATATTAATTTGGTCACTATTTGATCTAAGGGCTAACATTTAATCTTGGATTTAACTTTTTCTAAAAAGAATAATTATGACATCATGTGGGACAGCTCATGGGACACCTAATAGGGTTAGTTGGAATTCTTCCCATGTAAGGAAACTTCTGGAAAAATTTCAGTCTACTCCGGTACCGATCGGTGCAGTTTCACAACAACCGGACTATGTTGTATTTCTAATTTTTTTATAATATAGCAGGATATGTATTTTGTCCTGGAAATTAATGTATAGGCTTCTCATACCATTTACATTTTTATACTAAGTATTTATCTGCCATCCATCCCTTGGAAAAATGACCAAAATACCCTTAGTGTCCTTTCTTGCACTATATTAACCCTAAGGGTATAATTGTCATTTCACCCCTCTTTACATTGCCTCAGGGCATATATTGGCTCTATATAATCATATTTATACTATGTCCCATGTTTTTGGCCTGTCTAGAATGACCAAAATGACCTTCATCCATCACTGGTACAGTATGGGCATCCATGGGGAAGTTCCAATTGATACAGTTTATTCATTGAAGTTTACTGTTTATTTGGTCAAAAACTCTGGAAACAGATTCTGGTCCCTTATTTTGGAAATTCATTTTTCTTGTTATACACATCCAAATGACACATTCCACCTATGAATTTAAAGCTATGGATGTGTGCTACATGCTCATAAAATTTCAAGAACTAATTCCTTCATGTGCTAGGTCAAACTGAAGACACAACAAAATTGCTTGAGAACCTACGTTTTTACCATTTTAGTTTCTTTTCTTTCATTTCCAATAATTGTTTCAACATGCACAAGCCATCAAATAAGCTTCTCAACATTCATATACATCATGTCCATATACCATAAGTATTACAATAGTTTCATCACATAAATGGACACCTTACATGGCATTTACATACATGAACAATTTATAGTATATGCTAAAATCTCAATACTTCAATTCCTTTCTTCCATTGTTTAGCTCTTCTCCATGCATACATTTTCTTCATGCTTGTCCTAAATTGGTTGATTATGGGAGAGTGAGATTCTAGGGAATCTCAGTAGCAAACATTACCACTTAAATATGCAAGATGGATGCTAATGCATGATATGTAAGTTCAGTAAACTTCCTTTGGTTAGTGACATGCTATCATGCGATATGCTTTTGCATAAAGTGCATGGCCATGGAAGACATATGATTCACAATACATTCAACATCATTTATCATGTCACAACATCATTCAAACATCATGTACATGTCAACACATAAGCATACCACATCAAACACATAAAGAGGTAAGTTCACTACCTTATAGACTTGACTTTCTTTCACTTTATCTTGCTTCTTTCTTCTTACATCTCTTGGACATGTGGCTGCCTCTTTTGGAGCATACCAACCAATCCCTAACATCACATAACCATTCATCCATTACTATCTAATTTCCTGGAGCATTAAACTTACTTTAACTAACATAACCCCCTCTTGAACATTAAGCTCATTTATTTTCCTTAATCTTAACTAATGGACTTGGTCTTTGAATCAATTGATGTCTTGAATTTACCCTACACAATTTCATCTTTTGAATTCATTTATGAGCTTAGAATCATGAAATTGTAGCTCCTTCATGACCTGCTGTACAGAACTGAACTTAGGCATGCAATTCTTTCAAAAATTCTCATAATTTGATTCTAATGCTTCCCATACTTGTTTCTCCACTTGACCCCACACAACTTTTCATTTTAAAACCATTGGAACCATCAAAATTATTAAATTACAATCACTGTTCATGCGTGAGAATAGTGACAGAGAAGGGTTTCAAAAACTACAATCTTGGAATTTCAATGCTTTCAAGAATCAAAACGTTTCCAATCCTACACAAAACCATCATCTAAATTCAATGGAAGCATTAAATCATTGAAATTCAATCTCCTTCCCTCATGAACAGTGCATACCAAACAGGGAACATCATGGCAAGGTCAAGAATATCAACTTGATTTAACAACCAAACTCTTAACTAGCTTGTTTAAGCTTCAATCATATGTTTCTAACTTTAATTTCTTCTTTCCCCTTTCATCTAACGTCTTTGGGCAGCACCTCCCCTTAGCAAAAAATAAACTTTTCTCCCTTGAAAACCCTAAGTTCAAGCTCCCAAATCAAAGGAAAATAAGCTAGGAGAGATTGCTTACCTTTAATCTCTAGCTTGCTTGAACTTTGGTATCTTGAATCTTCTTTGTCTTGGCTTGAGTTTTCATTTTCCAAGAGTTTCTCCAAGGGTCCATGAAACCACGGTTTTGATACAGAATGAGGGGGTATTTATAGCCAGAATGCATGAAAAATGAATGGCCAAGATTGATTTGGTTACTATTTGATCTCAAGGCACACATTTAATCTTGGATTTAACTTTTTCTAAAACGAATAATTATGACATCATGTGGGACAGCTCAAGGGACACATCATGGGGGTATGTGGCATGCTTACCATGCCAGGAAGCTTCTAGAAAAATTTCAGTCTAATCCGGTGCCGATCCGAGCAGTTTCACAGTAACCAGACTGTTCTCTGTTCCTAATTTTTTTATAATATTCCAGGATATATATTTTATCCTAGAAATCAATGTCTAGGCTTATCATATCATTGAACTTGATATACTGAATATTTATCTGCCATCCATCCTTTAGAAAATGACCAAAATACCCTTAGTGTCCTTACGCTGTACTAACCCTAAGGGCATAATTGTCATTTCACCCCTCTTTACACTACCTCAGGGAATATATTGGCTCTAACTAATCATATTTATACTATGTCCCATGTTTTTGGCCTATCCAGAATGACCAAAATGACCTCCATCTAACACTGGTACAGTATAGGCATCCAGGGGCATTTTCATAATTCTGTACTTTTTCTGGACTACTCTGGACTCTGGCCCACATAACTATTTCACTACTTTATTGGGCTCATTATGGCGCAATTTGGGCCTTGGTATGGGCTCATTGGCCTCATTACCTTTATGGCACCAATCCCAATAAATCTCACTCTATCCTATTTATCGGGTATTTTATTTCACCAGAAAATCCCGTAAGACTTCTACAGGATTCCTTTTCTGACTCTATCAATTTTATAAATTCTTACATTAAATATAGAAATTTCCTATAAAGTTTCATCTAATTCTGTCGTATGAAAAATACTGTAATAACTCTTCTAACTTCATAAATTTATATCAATTAATTGGGACCTCAAATCAAAATTCTATGTTGCATTAAACTGACCGGAATAATTTTGTCTATCTATTGGTAAAATTTGGGTCTTATCTGATTCTGGGCATTTTTGGCCTGTTTTGGCTCAATTTCTCATATTTACATTTGGGTCCCTGAACTTTTGCATAATTGTACTTAGGCCCCTGAACTTTTAGCTATTTGCATTTTAGCCCTTCTCTTCCTTAAAGAATCATCAAACCTTTATTATTTCTTCAGATCTTTGTCATAATCCTTTCCAAGCCTTTTTCCACTATCAGTATTATACCGATAGGGAAAAATCAGGATATGACATTTTTACCCCCTTAAAATAAATTTCGTCCTCGAAATTGACTTACCACCTTAGTCAGTAATCTTGGATAGATATCCTCGTCTTCTTCTTGACTAAGGATTGGGGTATCTATCTTTTATCTTCCATCTTAACATCTTAGTGGAGTACCTTTCATGACCACATATTTTCATATCTTTACTGTCTTTACTTTCTTTTATTCCGAATCAACTCAATCAGAGTTGAACGCTACCTCATTCTACTACTTACTTCATCGCTTTGCATTCATTTGCGTATAGACTCCTCACCATACTAGATTTGTAAGTAGTGTCCATTTCTTTCATATCAAACTCCTTCGAATACTACTATATTCTGGAGTTCTATTAACAGCTCTTCATACTTTTTAATGCAATCACTTCTTTTCATCTTTAATAATTCATCATAATACAGAGAGAGGACTTATATCATTATTCTTTCTTTCATTGCTCTACTGCTAAATAGGAGCATATACTCTAACATGTATAATGCCTGGCCAGCATGCTGTAGGATTACATACCTATTCATGAATGCAAAGCTTTAACATCAGAGCTCAAGCATTCCTTCTCTTAATATGAACAGCTCTATCGCATAGAGCTTGCACTGCTCTAACATTCGGAGCTTTAGCATATTCTATAAACATCACATAACATAACATAACGTAGCATAACATAATGCCTGGCATTTCATGCAAGGAGTGAAAGCTCTCATTTGCTCTTTCATCTGTAATACAACATTTGAACATCTTATCCTTTTCAAATATAGAGCCTCTCAATCTGTTCACAAGGCTAGCTATAAAAGCCACTTCATATCGTACTTCTTAATACATATTTCTTATTTTATATCTTATTACATACTTTTCATAACATATCTCATTTCATATCTTTCATGCCATAACAAGGCATCTTTGGCCAAATTTGGCTATAGCATAGTCTATCTTTCAAATCCATTTCATTTGGACTTTACATAAGGGTTATAGTCTCTTACTATTCATAACCCTTTCTAGCTTTTCATAGCTCTTTCTATCATTTTACATAGCTTTGTTCATATGTGCCAATTTCTATGGCATTTATACCTTTTTCTATCATTTCCCAGGGGGTCACCCATCATTGGATTTCTCTTGCCTGAGCACGCTTAACTGAAAGGTGCAGATAAGAATCTGAAGTACTGGTGCTTACAGGCTTCAACCCTGGTACTTTATTATTTTAGACCCATCTTATACTATCTCTCTTGGGTCTATCTGGCCATCTAATATCTTTATCCTCATCTGGAGGATCTACTTATCTCTTATTTTCTGTAATCTCATCATAAGGATCTCTTCTCATATCTTACGTAATATTCCCATAAATCCTTGGGATTCAGGATTAACAACTTTAACTTTGATCACTTAGTTCCTGATATGTGTAAGAAGATTCTGAGTCCAGTCCCTAATAGTAATAAGGCTATCTGAAATTACACCATGGGTACTCTCTTTGTTATGAGTTAACCAACTTGTGAAGCTTCTATACCTTAACTTTTCCTTGGTATTCATCCTTCTAAAGAAATAATGTACTTATGCCTCATTACTTTCTTGCTCTAGGCTTGGTCTACTGGGACCCTCAGGATTTACTGCGATCAACCGTAAGCCTTCTCAGGATCTAACTATGACCCTGTGAGCCATACTAGCATTTAACTGCAATCCTCCAGAATCTACTACGATTCCGTTATACTGTATTCTCATCTCTGGAAGACCTAAACCAACAGACTAAGTTACAAGGTTAGTCACTTCCACATAGTTGTTAACTCCACAGATAATTCCCCAAAAATGATCACAGAAGCCAATATTATCTATTAGAACTACTCATTTCCTCTATCACTCTGGAACTTCATATACCATTCTCATCTTTATAACTTTATTACATTTATCATTGCAGGGAGCTACACAAGCTCTATCATGCACATATCTATCATCATCTATTTATCTCATCAGAGGGACCTTACTCTATTGCAAGAGCAATCTATCTCTATTACAAAAACATTAACTTATATTACTTAAAAACTGCTCTTTCTTAGAGCCATATCATCTTTTATAACTGCATCTCATTTCCTTTCATCTATCTTATCCCTACTGAAGGGATATGTTATGAGTATCATAATCATTTATCTATAAATTCACTATGAATCCTCATCTTTAATCTCATTCTCTATCCCATTAACTATCATAGTCTGATCATAAATTCTCTTTCTATCTTCTGAGAATCAAGTAGCTAACTTACTAGTTTAGCACTTTGTTATTGCTTCATCCGTGCTAAGTTGAATCATCTAATTGTATGTCATAGGGCATGGTAGCAATATAACTTTCTTATCTGATATACTCTACCCTGTATGTACTGCGTGAGGGAGTATTCATTTATCATAGCATACTCTATCATGCATAATATGCAAGGAGATGCAATCATTTAAGCATTCACTAACATGCGTGTCATCATATGACAACTGCAAGTAGATGTAACTTCTCATCATATCTTATGGCAACATAAGCCATATCACTATCATATATATCTGCTCAACCATCCCTTATACTCACATTGCAATTAAGCAATGAATTAGGTAGACTTTAAAACATTCTGTCCCTTAATCACTTTAATTACTAGGTCCTGATTATTTATTTAGGAACCTGAATCATTTACTTGTTTCACTTAGGCTGCCACATTACCCTCTTATTAGGGTATAGACCAACCCTTTCTTACTCTTTCTCACATAAAGAATAGGGAAGTCACTTTACCTTTGAATCGGTGGCTACCTTACTTTCTTTGAACCTCAAACTTCTTTGTCTTAGCTTACATATATCTTTTTCTACTAATCCTTAACCAATTTCTGAGGCAATTATCTTTAGCTTACATCTCCAATATCCTATTTATTTATTTAGGAATCGGAGATAGCTTATCATAATAGGCTATCTTACTAGGCCATATTCATTCTTATCATAACATTTCTCATCGCCTGTAAGACTTCCATGTCTCTAAACTGAAGGACTTCTGTGTCCTTGGTCTCACTGTAATCTATCTATAATTCATAATTGAGTCAATTGTCTTCTTTCAGCTAACTAAGGAAAGGTTTGGCTCATATCTTTATGCCATTCATACATTTAAGTTTCCCCTTACCCTCTTGGATTATTAACAGGCAAGAAAATATCTCTTATTAAGCCTCAAGGTCCATGTTAATGAACTCAGCTAAGTATTCATCAAAGAGTTTATGTTTCCTTTGCTCTAACCCTTAGCCTCACGCTCACCTTTCTCTAATTGAGAGAAATACTTCTTTTAATCTTCTTCAAGAAAAACTTCTAAAGTGAGCAGATCACTCTCCATCTCGTATGGAGTAACTTCTGTATCTTTCTGTATCTCTTAACTCTTTCTGTCTGTCTGTCTGTCTCAGTCTGTTCTTGATCTCTACTTCTGTCCATCCCTTGACCTAGACTAAATATTCACTCACCGCAGCTTTCTTAAGACCAATGTGGTCAACCTTATCAGTCTTTAACAAAGAAGGATGGGGTTTATTAGGACCAGGAACATATCACTGATATGTCTCTATAAAGTCACATATTCCTGGACTTTGGGAATGGACAGGAATGGTCATAGGCTCTGATTGGATGTCTAAATTAGGGGACTGTTATCTATTACTCATAACATCTCTCTCCTTAAACTCTGGTAGAGGAGGAATAATATCTAGTCTACCCATAATCTAGTACCAGTACTCAACTTCCTCATCCGTAATCTATCCCCTTATTGAAGGAATAGAGCTTATATCAGGGTTAGAGGGCACTTTAACTTACTTATACTGTGTAGAGTCACTAGTCTTAACATTAACTGGTGCATAATTGTCATATCCTTACTTTTAACCTCAATTATACTTGATTAGAAGTGATTGGAACCAATTACCTGATCATTTCCTTTGAAAACATCCATTTCCAAAAGATTTGCTCTCGGCTACTGTTCACTTTTACTGTTCATTTGGTAATTCCAGAACATGTACCCTACTTTGAAAATTCATAATTAATTGTACAAAAATCGAAATAACATGGTTCCAATTTCTAATGAAATCTATTTCACATATATTTGAGGGAAAAATATGAAAATGAGGTTTTCTTGTCCCAATGAAATCAGTTTAATCGTTGAAAATCACTGTTCATTTGGTAAAATCTGGAAGTTCCAGTTTCTTTGCTTAACTTCAAAAATTCATTTCTCTTTGGTCACTTATCCAAATGAACTGTGTTACCAATGGATTTGAATCTTTAGACGTTATCTTTAAGCTCATAAAATTTCGTAGAAAAATACATTCATTTGGTATATAAAATCTTTGTGTAACCGTCACTGCCTCTCAACACTCGTTTTACTCAATTCCAGATCTTACTTCCAAATTTGGAAAATCATAACAATTCAGATACTTATCCAAATGAGGCGTTCTTGGTGTTCATTTAAAGATCTGTGTCTTAAATTTAAGCAGGCTAAGTTTCAGATTAAAACTCGTTGATTTAGATGCCAAAAACATTGTCAAATCACTACGGCCTCAAAATAGGACTAGAGAAACATACACCATGCATACTAGCATATCATCCCATAGTGTCATGTAAGTCATGTAGCTTATTATACAAACTTATTCATCAACATTTACTCTCCTCCCTTGAAAAGATCCAGCACCTAAAACATAGTTATGCATATGGAAGGAATGAGATTTCATGGAAATCCCAATAGCAAGTTACATAAACTATAATATCATGCATGGATAATTGTATGCTTAACATGTTATCATGAGATGGGAGCTACTTCATAATGGTACATAAGCAAACTCTAACATGCATATTGTCATGACATAACTTGCAAGGAGTTGCAATCATTCATACTTCATCATAACATGATGACATAAGCTCAAGCTCAACCAAACACCATAATCAACAAGCAAGCAAAACAATTAAACAAACATGAGTTATAGTTAGGTATCCTTGCTACCTCTTAGCTATCTTGTTCAAGACCTTCTTGGGATGATTTCCTTCCATCACAAATGTCAAAATCTAGCCATTACAAAATAATATCAAGTTACAATTCAACTTGAAACCAAATCTAAGACTAGGTTTTCACTAGCTCCCTTTCTTTCTGTACTTTATGTTTCCTACTTCCATCTTTTCAAAATAAATTCTCATGGTTCATTTTCACATATTTTTTCATGTAGAATCCAAATATGAAATCAGAATTTCCAAAATCAAAACATATCAATTGCTACAGTGCCAAACCGAAATGCATGCTCTTGTTTTCCAAAAATTCACATTTTGATTCCAATGCTTCCAATACTTGTTCTCCTACTTTATCCCCACACAACTTTCCATTTTAAACTCATTGGAAGCATCAAAATCATGAAATTCCATCATATGAACAGTACCACATACAGTACCAGCAAGAACACAAAACCCTAAATCCAAACATACTTGAGTTCACAAGCTTATACCACTTGATTCTAGCTTGTTTAAACTTGTCTAAACTATCCATAACATAAAACTCATATTTTAACCACATATGAGCAGCACTTCCAGCAGCAACCATAAGGGAAATATAGCATGAAAACCCTTAAAACCATGAGCTAACTTGCTAGAACAAAGCTCAAGATCAAGGGAGATGATTACCTTGCTTGTTACTTCACTTTGGTTGCTTCTTTCTTGGTTGAATGGAAATTTTGCAAGAGTTTCCCTATGGTTCACCATGCATGCCGAAGTGTTCTGAATAGGGGGGTATTTATAGAGAAATTTGGGTTGAAATGGATGGCCAAGATTGATTTGGTTACTATTTGATCTAAAGGCTCATATTTAATCTTGGATTTTACTTTTTCTAAAAAGAATAATTATTACATCATGTGGGACAGCTCATGGGACACCTAATAGGGTTAGGTGGCGTGCTGCCCATGTCAAGAAGGTTCTGGGAAAATTCCAGTCCAATCCGGTACCGATCGGAGCAGTTTCACAACAACCGGACTGTTTTCTGTTCTGATTTTTTTTTGTAATATACCAGGATATGTATTATGTCCTGAAAATCAATATATAGGCTTCTCATATCATTGAAAATGATATATTAAATATTTATCTAACATCCATTCCTTGAAAAATAACCAAAATACTTTTAGTGTCCTTTCCTGCGCTGTACTAACCCTAAGGGCAAAATCGTCATTTCACACCTCTTTACACTGCCTCAGGGCATATATTGACTCTATATAATCATATTTATACTATGTCCCACGTTTTTGGCCTATCCATAATGACCAAAATGACCTCCATCTATCACTGGTACAGTATAGGCATCCAGGGGTATTTTCGTAATTTTGCACTTTTCCTGGACTGCTCTGGCCTGTGGCCCATATAATTGTCCAGTCACCTTAATGGGCTCATGATGGTGTCATTTGGGCCTTATTATAGGCTTATTGCCTATATTGTCTTTATGGCCCAATTCACTGGACAACTCTCCCGATCATATTTATCGGGTATTTTATTTCATTGTAAAATCCCGTATGGCTTCTACAGGATTCCTTTTCTGATTCTGTCAATTTTATAAATTCATATATTAAATATATGAATTTTCTATAAAGTCTCATCTAATTATGAGATCTCAAAAATACTGCAATAATTCCTTCTGACTTCAGGAATTTATATCAATTAATCGGGACCTCAAATCAAAATTATGTGTTGCGTTAAACTGACCGGAATATTTTTGTCTATCTACTGGTAAAATTTGGGTCTGATCTAATTCTGGGCATTTTTGGCCTGTTTTGGCTCAACTTTTCCATATTTACATTTAGGTCCCTTAACTTTTGAATAATTGCACTTTAGTCCCTGAACTTTTCATTAATTGCATTTAGGTCCCTCCTTTTTCTTCTACTTTAACTTTTCACCTTCAAACTTTTAAATTTTCATTTTGGTCCCTATTCTTTCCTTACTTATTAATCCTTCCCTTTCCTTTCACAATCTGATACAGTTTATTCCAAGAATCTTATATCCATTGCAGATAAACTGTACATGTACATCAGGTAAAAAAAATTGGGGATATGACAATAATATACTTTAGGTTGCATCTCTTCATGACCTCCAGACTACAGGTTTGAGTCTACAAAGACATCTATGGAACATTCTACTGTAGACTTCCATGACTGATCCCCTATACTTTCATCTGAACTCTCTTCATTATGTAAGGGATGATCAGAGTTTGGATGTACACCATGTCCATACATCACTACTGGTTTGGGTTCTCCCTTATTAACTGAAGCCTCTGACTTAATTTTATGACATCCCATATTTATTCCTGCAACATTTGCTTAATTAAGTAATGCTAACTATCCCATAACATACCCTAAGTTAACCAAATACTCACTGTTAGGGTTAGAGTCTAGGAATAATCTCATATTAGCCCATAAATAATCTATTCAGATCATTTCTTAAGCCAGAATCCTTTGATCTGATACCAAAATGTAACATTCTTACTTCTATATGTCTTAGGGACCATTCAGTAGCATTTAGAACCACTTACAAGACCTTGGAAGTCCATTAGCCAAATCTGGAATTTCATTCTTTCTCGGGTAACTGTTCATATGGTATTACAGATTATGCAACAAACTTCAAAAAATCATAACTAATTCTAGAAAACTCAAAATGAAGTGGTTTAAAAAGATACGTGAAGATAACATCTTGGAATTTAAGGGAAAAATAATTTCCAGACCAAATGATCAGCCAATTGATACAGTTTATTCATTGAAGTTTACTGTTCATTTGGTCAAAAACTCTAGAAACAGATTCTGGTCCCTTAATTTGGAAATTCATTTCTCTTGTTATACACATCCAAATGACACGTTCTACCTATGAATTTATAGATATGGATGTGTGCTACATGCTCATAAAATTTCAAGAACTAATTCCTTCATGTGCTAGGTCAAACTGAAGACACAATAAAACTGCTTGAGAACCTACGTTTTTACCATTTTAGTTTCTTTTCTTTCATTTCCAATAATTGTTTCAGCATGCACAAGCCATCAAATAAGCTTCTCAACATTCATATACATCATGTACATATACCATAAGTATTACAATAGTTTTATCATATAAATGGACACCTTACATGGCATTTACATACATGAAAAATTTATAGTATATGCTAAAATCTCAATACTTCACTTCCTTTCTCCCATTGTTTAGCTCTTCTCCATGCATACATTTTCTTCATGCTTGACCTAAATTGGTTGGTTATGGGAGAGTGAGATTCTAGGGAATCTCAGTAGCAAACATTACCACTTAAATATGCAAGATGGATGCTAATGCATTATATGTAAGTTCATTAAACTTCCTTTGGTTAGTGACATGCTATCATGCTATATACTTTTGCATAAAGTGCATGGCCATGGAAGACATATGATTCACAATACATTCAACATCATTTATCATGTCACAACATCATTCAAACATCATGTACATGTCAACACAAAAGCATACCACATCAAACACATAAAGAGGTAAGTTCACTACCTTATAGACTTGACTTTCTTTCACTTTATCTTGCTTCTTTCTTCTCACATCTCTTGGACATGTGGCTGCCTCTTTTGGAGCATACCAACCAATCCCTAACATCACATAACCATTCATCCATTACTATCTAATTTCCTGGAGCATTAAACTTACTTTAACTAACATAACCCCCTCTTGAACATTAAGCTCATTTACTTTCCTTAATCTTAACTAATGGACTTGGTCTTTGAATCAATTGATGTCTTGACTTTACCCTACACAATTTCATCTTTTGAATTCATTTATGAGCTTAGAATCATGAAATTGTAGCTCCTTCATGGCCTGCTGTACAGAACTAAACATAGGCATGCAATTCTTTCAAAAATTCTCATTTTGATTCTAATGCTTCCCATACTTGTTTCTTCACTTTATTCCACACAACTTTTCATTTTAAAACCATTGGAACCATCAAAATTATTAAATTACAATCAATGTTCATGCGTGTGAACAGTGACAGAGAAGGGTTTCAAAAGCTACAATCTTGGAATTTCAATGCTTTCAAGAATCAAAACATTTCCAATCCTACACAAAACCATCATCTAAATTCAATGGAAGCATTAAATCATTGAAATTCAATTTCCTTCCCTCATGAACAGTGCATACTGAACAGGGCACATCATGGCAAGGTCAAGAATATCAACTTGATTTAACAACCAATCTCTTAACTAACTTGTTTAAGCTTCAATCATATGTTTCTAACTTTAATTTCTTCTTTCCCCTTTCATCTAACGTCTTTGGGCAGCACCTCCCCTTAGCGAAAACTAAATTTTTCTCCCATGAAAACCCTAAGTTCAAGCTCCCAAATCAATGGAAAATAAGCTAGGAGAGATTGCTTGAACTTTGGTACCTTGAATCTTCTTTGTCTTGGCTTGAGTTTTCATTTTCCAAGAGTTTCCCCAAGGGTCCATGAAACCATGGTTTTGATACAGAATAAGGGGGTATTTATAGCCAGAATGCATGAAAAATGAATGGCCAAGATTGATTTGGTTACTATTTGATCTAAAGGCCCACATTTAATCTTGGATTTAACTTTTTCTAAAAAAATAATTATGACATCATGTGGGACAGCTCAAGGGACACCTCATGTGGGTATGTGGCATGCTTACCATGCCAGGAAGCTTCTAGAAAAATTTCAATCCAATCCAGTGCCGATCCGAGCAGTTTCATAGCAACCGGACTGTTTTCTGTTCCTAATTTTTTTATAATATTCCAGGATATATATTTTATCCTAGAAATCAATATCTAGGCTTATCATATCATTGAACTTGATATACTGAATATTTATCTGCCATCCATCCTTTAGAAAATGACCAAAATACCCTTGGTGTCCTTGCGCTGTACTAACCCTAAGGGCATAATTATCATTTCACCCCTCTTTACACTGCCGCAGGGCATATATTGGCTCTAACTAATCATATTTATATTATGTCCCACATTTTTGGCCTATCCAGAATGACCAAAATGACCTCCATCTAACACTGGTACAGTATAGGCATCCAGGGGCATTTTCATAATTTTGCACTTTTCCTGGATTGCTTTGGACTCTGGCCCACATAACTGTTTCACAACTTTATTGGGCTCATTATCGCGCAATTTGGGCCTTGGTATGGGCTCATTGGCCTCATTACCTTTATGACACAAATCCCAATAAATCTCACCCGATCCTATTTATCGGGTATTTTATTTCACCGTAAAATCCCGTAATACTTCTACAAGATTCCTTTTTTAACTCTGTCAATTTTATAAATTCTTACATTAAATATAGGAATTTCCTATAAAGTTTCATCTAATTCTGCTGTCTAAAAAATATTGTAATAACTCTTTTGACTTCATAAATTTATATCAATTAACCGGGACCTCAAATCAAAATTTTGTGTTGCGTTAAACTGACCTGAATAATTTTGTCTATCTACTGGCAAAATTTGGTCTTATATGATTCCGGGCATTTTTGGCCTGTTTTGGCTTAATTTCTCATATTTACATTTAGGTCCCTGAACTTTTGCATAATTGTACTTAGGCCCCTGAACTTTTGGTTATTTGCATTTTAGCCCTTCTCTTCCTTAAAGAAACATCTAACTTTATTATTTCTTCAGATCTTTGTCATAATCCTTTCCAAGCCTCTTTCCACTATCAGTATTATACTGATAGGGAAAAATCAGGACATGACATATTGCCTGTATTGCCTTTATGGCCCAATTCACAATACAACTCTCCCGATCCTATTTATCGGGTATTTTATTTCATTGTAAAATCCCGTATGGTTTCTACAGGATTCCTTTTCTGACTCTGTCAATTTTATAAATTCTTACATTAAATATATGAATTTCCTGTAAGGTCTCATCTGATTCTGAGATCTGAAAAATACTATAATAATTTATTTTGACTTCAGAAATTTAAATCAATTAATTGGGACCTCAAATCAAAATTCTGTGTTACGTTAAACTGACTTGAATATTTTTGTCTATCTACTGGTAATATTTGAGTCTGATCTGATTTCGAGCATTTTTGGCCTGTTATGGCGCAATTTTTCCATATTTACATTTAGGTCCTTTAACTTTTTAATAATTGCACTTTAGTCCCTAAACTTTTCATTAATTGTATTTAGGTCCCTCCGTTTATTTCTTCTTCAACTTTTTACCTTCAAAGTTTTCAATTTTCGTTTAGGTCCCTATTTTTTCCTTAGTTATTAATCATTTCCTTTCCTTTCCTTTCATTTAGGGACCTAAATGCAATTAATGAAAAGTTCAGGGACTAAAGTGCAATTATTCAAAAGTTAAGGGACCTAAATGTAAATATGAAAAAGTTGAGCCAAAACAGGCCAAAAATGCTCAGAATCAGATCAGACCCAAATTTTACCAGTAGGTAGAAAAAAATATTCCTGTCAGTTTAACGCAACACATAATTTTGATTTGAGGTCTCGATTAATTGATATAAATTCCTGAAGTCAGAAGGAATTATTACAGTATTTTTCAGATCTCAGAATCAGATGAGACCTTATAGGAAATTCATATATTTAATGTAAGAATTGATAAAATTGTCAAAGTCAGAAAAGGAATCCTGTAGAAGCCACATGGGATTTTACAGTGAAATAAAGTACCCGATAAATAGGATCGGGAGAGCTGTAGTGTGAATTGGGTTATAAAGGCAATAAGCCCATACTGAGGCCCAAATGGCGCCATCATGAGCCCATTAAGGTGACTGGACAGTTATGTGGGCTAGAGACCAGAGCAGTCCAGGAAAAGTGCAAAATTACGAAAATGCCCCTGGATGCCCATACTGTACCAGTGATGGATGGAGGTCATTTTAGTCATTCTAGATAGGCCAAAAATGTGACACATGATATAAATATGATTATATAGAGTTAATATATGCCCTGAGGTAGTACAAGAAAGGGTGAAATGACAATTATGCCCTTAGGGTTAGTACAGTGCAAAAAAGCACACCAAGGGTATTTTGGTCATTTTCCAAGGGATGGATGGCAGAAAAATACTCAGTCTAGCATTTTCAATGATATGAGAAGCCTAGACATTAATTTTTAGGATATAATACATATCCTGGTATATTATAAAAAAATTAGGAACAGAACACAGTCCGGTTGTTGTGAAACTGCACTGATCGGTACTGGATTGGACTGGAATTTCTCCAGAAGGTTCCTTGCATGGGCAGCACGCCACCTAACCCTCTTAGGTGTCCCATGAGTTGTCCCACATGATTTCATAATTATTATTTAAAAAAAAAGTGAAATCCAAGATTAAATGTGAGCCTTTAGATCAAATAGTAACCAAATTAATCTTGGCCATCCATTTCAACCCATATTTCTCTATAAATACCCCCCTATTCAGATCACTTCGGCATGCATGGTGAACCATAGGGAAAATCTTGCAAAATTTCCATTTAACCAAGAAAGAAGCAACCAAAGTGAAGTAACAAGCAAGGTAATCATCTCCCTTGATCTTGAGCTTTGTTCTAGTAGGTTAGCTCATGGTTTTAAGGGGTTTTCATGCTATATTTCCCTTATGGTTGCTGCTGTAAGTGTTTTTCATATGTGGTTAAAATATGAGTTTTATGTTATGGATAGTTTAGACAAGCTTAAACAAGCTAGAATCAAGTGGTATAAGCTTGGGAATTCAAGTATGTTTGGATGTAGGGTTTTGTGTTCTTGCTGGTACTGTACGTGGTACTATTCATATGATGGAATTTCATGATTTTAATGCTTCCAATGAGTTTAAAATGGAAAATTGTGTGGGGATAAAGTAGGAGAACAAGTATTGGAAGCATTGGAATCAAAATGTGAATTTTTGGGAAAAGGGACATGCATTTCGGTTTGGTACTGTAGCAATTGGTGTGTTTTGATTTTGGAAATTCTGATTTCATATTTGGATTCTACATGAAAAATTATGTGGAAATGAACCATGAGAATTTATTTTGAAAAGATGGAAGTAGGAAACATAAAGTAGAGAAAGAAAGGGAGCTAGTGAAAACCTAGTCTTAGATTTGGTTTCAAGTTAAATTGTAACTTGATATTATTTTGTAATGGCTAGGTTTTGACATTTGTGAAGGAAGGAAATCGTCCCAAGAAGGTCTTGACCAAGATAGCTAAGAGGTAGCAAGGATATCTAACTATAACTCATATTTGGTTAATTGTTTTGCTTGCTTGTTGATTATGGTGTTTGGTTGAGCTTGAGCTTATGTCATCATGTTATGATGAAGTATGAATGATTGCAACTCCTTGCAAGTTATGTCATTACAATATGCATATTAGAGTTTTCTTATGTACCATTATGAAGTAGCTCCCATCTCATGATAACATGTTAAGCATACAATTATCCATGCATGATATTATAGTTTGTGTAACTTGCTATTGGGATTTCCATGAAATCTCATTCCTTCCACATGCATAACTATGTTATAGGTACTGGATCCTCTCAAGGGAAGAGAGTAAATGTTGATGATTAAGTTTGTATAGTAAGCTACATGACTTACATGACACTATGGGATGATATGCTAGTATGCATGATGTATGTTTCTGTAATCCTGTTTTAAGGCCGTCGTGATGTGACAATGTTTATGGCATTTAAATCAACTCGTTTTAATCTGAAACTTGTCCTGATTAAATTTAAGACACATACCTTTAAATTAACACCAAGAATGACTCATTTGGATAAGTATCTGAATTGTTATGATTTTCCAAAGTTGGAAGTAAGATCTGGAATTGAGTAAAACGAGTGCTGAGAGGTAGTGACGTTCACACAACGATTTCATAGATCAAATGAACGATTTTTTTTATGAAATTTTATGAGATTAAAGATAACATCTAGAGCTTCAAATCCATAGGTAACAAAGTTCATTTGGATAAGTAACCAAAGAGAAATGAATTTTTGAAGTTAAGCAAAGAAACTGGAACTTCCAGATTTTACCAAATGAACAGTGATTTTCAGCGATTAAACTGATTTCATTTGGCAAGAAAACCTTAGTTTCATATTTTTCTATCAAAGATATGTGAAATATCTTTCATTAAAAATTGGAACCATGTTATTTAGATTTTTCTACAATTAATTATGAATTTTCGAAGTAGGGTACATGTTTTGGAATTACCAAATGAACAGTAAAAGTGAACAGTACCCGAGAGTAAATCTTTTGGAAATGGATGTTTTCAAAACAAATGATCATGTAATTGATTCCAATCACTTCTAATAAAGTATAATTGAGGTTAAAAGTAAGGATGTGACATTTGGTATCAGAGCATAGGATTCTGGCTTAAGAAATGCTCTGAATAGATTATTTTAGACTAATACATAAGTAAAGATTTGCATAATTGACCCTAAGTTAATTATTGCAGGATACCAATGACTGAGTCTAGAACATCAGAGACTACAGTAAACCAAGGGGACCCAATTCCTGAGGTATTTTGTTCAGATAGGTCAGGTTTGAACCCAGAAGTAGTAGAGGCTTTGGTATATGATCCAGAATATAGACTGCCTCCAGTAATCCACATTCATGATTCTAGTAGTGAATCAGAATTGGCCAAGTTAGATAGTTCTTTAGTTGGGTCAAATGGGACATATGGGTTGTCAGATGAGGAACCTATTCCAGCCCTGCCTATTAATGTTGTACCTCCTGAGGCAGCTAACCCTAATGGAAAGGGAGATATAGATCAGATGAATAATATAGAGATGGAAGATCCTCAGGAAGATCAGGTTGAGGAAGGGTACTCCTATGTTGTGAGAACTGTAGAACCTGAACCTAGACAAGCTACTGAGATAAATGTCCCTGATTCAAGTCAAGTACCTGAACCAGCCAAGGTACCTGAACCCAGTTGTACAGTTGGCATACCTGGACCTAGTCATAGACCAGACCCTACAGATATTGTAGGCCAAAGTGGAACTAAGAAGATAATGGTACAGATATACCTGGGTAACCATCAGATAATTGAGTTAATCCCTGGGAAGGATATGGATGAAGAACATTTTAGGAGAGCTGTGGAACTCGCAAAGCAGCTATATGGGATAGGAAGGATGTTGATTAGAGATATGGATTAAGACTATAGAGTTTACAAAGATTTCATAGCAAGAGTAAGGGAGGCCTATCAGGCATATGATCCAAATACTCTTACCCTCACTAATTGGGTTAACATCATGGATGATATTTTGCCTCTTACAGCAACATGGAGAGAAGGGCTAGATCAGTACTTTGAAGAGGAATCCTTTGAGGATATCCATGATTGGATCTTTATGATAAGGGAGTTCATTAGGATCCACTATGAGAAAACATAATGTAATAGATGTATGTATAAATGTTGTTGTAATCTATGTACTCATGACTAGTAATGACATAGTACATGTATGTGTGTATGTTATGAAAAGTTTATGTGTTGATGTTAAACTTGTTGTATGCTATGTTTCGAATCAAATATAAAGTATTTTAACTATAGTATTCCTTTCCTATTTCCCATTACCATAGTAAAATAAAATGGTAAGAACAAGAAGAGCTAGTGCTTCAGGTGAACCCCAAAATGCCGGAGACATTAATCAGTTGATTCTAGAACGGCTAGAATAGTAACAGAAACTGATTGAGGAGGTAAGAGTCGCTCAAGCAAGGAGCGAACAGGAAAGGGATGCTGCCATAGCAGCAACTATAGCAGAAGCAGTAGAGAATCTACGACAACCAGAATATGCTAATACAGCTAATACAGAACCATAGATGGTTTAACAAATGACAGAACTACCAAGACAGACAGGACATACAGTAGATCCTACTGGTATTCAACAGTGGATGGCTAAGTTCTGTAAGCATAGTCCTCCGACATTCGAGGGAACAGTCGATGTACATAAATCAGAGGATTGGATCAGCAGATTAGAGAAGATCTTTAAGGTACTGGGTTGTCTGTCTGAGAGTAAAGCACAGATGGCAATCTACCAGCTAGAAAGGGATGCTGATAGATAGTGGAAGAACACAGAGTTAGTATTGCAGGCTAGACACATTCCTATCACATGGGAAGTATTCCTGGAACAGTTTTATGAGACGTATTTTCCCTAGTCTGTACGAGATGAATGAGAAGCAGAATTCCTTGTGCTGAGACAAGGAGAAAAAGAATCCTTTGACGAATACTTAGCAAAGTTTATCCGTCTTTCCCAGTATTCCACGTACCTACGACAGGTAGATGATGAGCGGTAGATGACGGAGAGGATGATTAGGGGATTGAATACTACTCTGAAAGATAAGATGACCCCTCAACAATACCATCAGTTCAATAAAGCAGTAGAGGCCTGTAGAATTATTGAGAATAGTCTGAATCACTGGATGCCGATGAGACCGGTAAGCAGAGAGACTGCTGCTCTTGAGAGACCTAACCAGGATAGAAATATAGCCAGTGGCAGTTGCTATAATAAGAAGAGGAAAAGACAGTGGCAGCAGAACAGAAAGCCTAACAGAGGGAATTACAGGGGCAACACAAATAATAGAGACCAGAGGTCTAGAGTATGCAACAAAGGCGGGAAGAACCATGGAGATAGACCATGCTTGATGGGCAGAACTTCTGTTACACATGTGGCCAGCCTGGACATTTTTCCAAAAATTGTCCCCAAGCAGCTAATGATCAAAGGCCGCGCACTCAAGGGCGAGTGTTTGCAATGACAAGGGAAGAGGCACAAAGATCACCCAAGATGATTCAAGGTATCATCTATCTCAATAATCATGCTGTGATTGCTATGTTTGATTCGGGTGCAAGTCATTCCTTTGTTTCTTATGAATGTGCTAAACGTTTGGACCTTACAATTAGCAAGCTGCATTATGCCATATGTGTCGCAACCCTTACAAATGCTAAAGTAGTTACATCAGATGTTTGCCTAAATAGTGTCATTCGATATGAATGTTGTTGCACTACTCTTGATCTAATATGCATGCCATTTCATGAAATTGATGTCATAATTGGATTGAATTGGTTGTCTACCAATAATGTAATACTGGATTGTAAGAACAAAACTTTAGTTCTTTGTCCACAAGCTACAAATGTGAATCCAAAAGTGAAACTGAATTTCCTGACGGAGGCTCAGGCAGATAGATGTTTACGAAAAGGATGTCAGGGATATATGGTCTTCTTTTCTGTTCAAGCAGAAGTGGAAGAAGGAATTGAAGTAATTCTTGTGGTCAAAGAATTTCCCAAAGTCTTTCCAAATGAGATTCAAGGATTGCCTCTAGAATGAGAAGTAGAGTTTGCAATCGACATCATACCTAAAGCTGGACCAGTATCCAAATCCCCATACCGTATGGCTCCCAACGAGATGATTGAGCTAAAGAAGCAAATAGAGGAGCTATTAGAGAAGGGTTTCATCCGACCCAGTGTTTCTCCGTATGGTGCTCCAGTGCTATTCGTCAAGAAGAAGGATGGCAGTCTCAGATTGTGCATTGACTATCGGGAGTTAAATAAGATTACAGTTAAAAATAAGTGCCCTCTTCCCAGAATTGATGATTTGCTAGACTAGTTGGTTGGAGCAAGCTTATTCTCTAAGATTGATCTGAGGTCAGGTTATCACCAACTTAGAATCAAAGCAGATGATATTTCAAAGACTGCGTTCAAGACTCGGTAAGGTCATTTTGAATTTCTAGTGATGCCCTTTGGTCTGACGAATGCGTCTGCAATTTTCATGGATTACATGAACAGAATCTTCAGGCCTTATCTAGATCAGTTTGTGGTATACTTCATTGACGATATCTTAGTGTACTCTAAATCGGCTGCGGAGCATGAAGAGCATTTGAGGATTGTTCTTAGTATTCTGAAAGAGAAATGACTCTATGCTAAGCTTAGTAAATGCGAGTTTTGGCTTCAAGAAGTCAAATTTATCTGTCATGTCATATCCCATGAAGGGGTAGCTGTAGATTCTAGCAAAGTTGAAGCAGTGCTAAGCTAGGAACAACCAAGGATAGTGACAGAGATTAGAAGTTTTCTGGGTTTAGCAGGGTATTACAGAATATTTATTAAGGACTTTTCTTGAATTGCTCTACCGTTAACCAAGCTGACCAAAAAGAATCAGCAGTTCAAGTGGGATGAGAAGTGTGAGGCTAGTTTTCATGCATTAAAATAGAGATTAACCACAACTCCTGTGCTGATTATTCCAGACCTAACTCAGACTTATGTAGTCTACACTGATGCTAGCAAGCAAGGGTTGGGATGTGTGCTGATGCAGCAGGGACGAGTAGTAGCCTATGCTTCTCAACAGTTAAAGCCACATGAAGAGAATTATCCTACTCATGATCTGGAGCTTGCAGCGGTAGTTTATGCTCTCAAGATATGGAGGCACTACTTGTATGGAGCTACCATAGAACTATACTGTAATCATAAAAGCCTAAAGTATCTGCAAGATCAGAAAGAATTAAACATGAGGCAACGGAGATGGATGGAATTTCTGAAGGATTATGATTTCCAGATCAAATACCATCCAGGAAAAGCTAATGTAGTGGCCGATGCCTTGAGCATAAAGGTGGTGCAGGTTGCTAGTCTCATGATCAAAGAGCTAAAACTGATAGAAGATGTTCGAGATTGGAGTCCTTTGTATCAAATGCAAATAGCAGAAAGTTCTTATGGAGGAACGTAGATTAAAGCTTTCATAGAGGATGAGATAAAAGAAGCTCAGGAGCAAGATAGACTCGCTGAGATTTTCAAAGGTAAGCTGGAAAGAGGGGAAACTAAAAATTTTGATATGTCCCAAGATGGGTTGCTATGATTTAGAGGACGACTATATATTCCCAATGCAATGGGATTAAGAGAAAAGATCCTAGAGGAGGCACATAAAAGCAAATATATAGTACATCCAGGTATGACCAAGATGTACCATGATGTCAAAGGTTTATTTTGGTGGCCTGGATTGAAGAAAGATGTTGTAGATTATGTGTCCAAATGCTTGACATGTCAAAAGGTGAAAGTTGATCACCAGAAGCTAGCAGGTAAATTACAACCACTAGAGATACCTGAGTGGAAATGGGACAGCATTGCCATGGATTTTGTTGAATGACTACCCATGACTCTTACTAAGCATGATGCTATATGGGTGGTAATTGACCGATTAACAAAGTCAGCTCATTTCCTGGCAATCAATAAAAAGGATTCTCTTGAGAAGCTGGCGAAACTATATGTAAAAGATATTGTTAGACTACATGGTATTCCCAGTAGTATCATATCTGACAGAGATCCTTGATTTATGTCAAATTTTTGGCGAGCTCTACATAAAGAAATGGACACTACTCTCAGATTTAGTACAGCTTACCATCCTCAAACAGATGGTTAATCTGAGAGAACAATCCAGATGCTTGAGGATATGTTAAGAGCTTGTGTTTTAGATTTCAAAGGGAGTTGGGAAGTCCATCTGCCGTTGATAGAGTTTGCCTATAACAACAGTTATCAGGCTAGCATTCAGATGGCTCCATTTGAAGCACATTATGGACGGAAGTGTAGATCTCCCTTGTGCTGGGTGGAGTTGAGCGAAAGGAGGATGTTTGGTCCTGATATAGTAGACCAAACAGTAGTACAGATCGATAAGATTAGAAAGAGATTGTTGATGGCTCAAAGCAGACAGAAAAATTATGCTGATGTCAGAAGGAAGTTGTTGGAGTTTGGAGAAGGAGAGCATGTATTCCTTAAGTTGACTTCGATGAAAGGAGCTGGACGATCAATTAAAGTGAAGAAGCTACATCCTAGATACATTGGGCCATTTCAGATCCTCTCAAGAGTAGGATCAGTGGCTTACAAATTAGCTCTTCCTCCACATCTCATCAAGATTCATGATGTGTTCCATGTTTCCTAGTTAAAGAAGTATGTTCCATATCCATCACATGTGATTGAGCAGGATGATATTGCACTGCGAGATGACCTGACTTATTAAGTTGGACCAGTACAAATTGTAGATAGAAAGGTTAAGCAGTTGCGAAATAAGCAGATTCCTCTAGTTAAGGTGATTTGGAAGGGATTAACAGAGAGTGAAGCTACTTGGGAAGCAGAGGAAAGAATGAGAGAAACGTACCCTGAACTATTTCCTTAGTATATATGTAATGTAAATTTCGAGGACGAAATTTATTTTAAGGGGGAGAGAAATGTCATATCCCCAATTTTCTTACCTGATGTAGCTATACAGTTTATCTGTAATAGATATGAGATTCTTGGAATAAATTATATCAGATTGAGAAAGGAAAGGGAAGGATTAATAACTAAGGAAAGAATAGGGATCAAAATGAAAATTTAAAAGTTTGAAGGTGAAAAGTGAAAGTAGAAGAAAAAGGAGGGACCTAAATGCAATCAATGAAAAGTTCAGGGACTAAAGTGCAATTATTCAAAAGTTAAGGGACCTAAATGTAAATATGGAAAAGTTGAGCCAAAACAGGCCAAAAATGCCCGGAATCAGATCAGACCCAAATTTTACCAGTAGGTAGACAAAAATATTCCGGTCAGTTTAACGCAACACAGAATTTTGATTTGAGGTCCCGAATAATTGATATAAATTCCTGAAGTCAGAAGGAATTATTGTAGTATTTTTTAGATCTCAGAATCAAATGAGACCTTATAGGAAATTCATATATTTAATGTAAGAATTGATAAAATTGTCAGAGTCAGAAAAGGAATCCTGTAGAAGCCACACGGGATTTTACAGTGAAATAAAGTACCCGATAAATAGGATCAGGAGAGCTGTAGTGTGAATTGGGCTATAAAGGCAATAAGTCCATACTGAGGCCCAAATGGCGCCATCATGAGCCCATTAAGGTGACTAGACAGTTATATGTGCCAGAGACCAGAGCAGTCCAGGAAAAGTGCAAAATTATGAAAATGCCCCTGGCTGCCCATACTGTACCAGTGATGGATGGAGGTCATTTTGGTCATTCTGAATAGGCCAAAAACATGACACATGATATAAATATGATTATATAGAGTTAATATATGCCCTGAGGCAGTACAAGAAGGGGTGAAATGACAATTATGCCCTTAGGGTCAGTACAGTGCAAGAAAGGACACCAAGGGTATTTTGGTCATTTTCCAAGAGATGGATGGCAGAAAAATACTCAGTCTAACATTTTCAATGATATGAGAAGCCTAGACATTAATTTTCAGGATATAATACATATCCTGGTATATTATAAAAAAATTAGGAACAGAACACAGTCCGGTTGTTGTGAAACTGCACTGATCGGTACCGGATTGGACTGGAATTTCTCTAGAAGGTTCCTTGCATGGGAAGCACGCCACCTAACCCTCTTAGGTGCCCCATGAGCTATCCCACATGATGTCATAATTATTATTTAAAAAAAAAGTGAAATCCAAGATTAAATGTGAGCCTTTAGATCAAATAGTAACCAAATTAATCTTGGCCATCCATTTCAACCCAAATTTCTCTATAAATACCCACCTATTCAGTTCACTTCGTCATGCATGGTGAACCATAGGGAAACTCTTGCAAAATTTCCATTTAACCAAGAAAGAAGCAACCAAAGTGAAGTAACAAGCAAGGTAATCATCTCCCTTGATCTTGAGCTTTGTTCTAGTAGGTTAGCTCATGATTTTAAGGGGTTTTTATGATATATTTCCCTTATGGTTGCTGCTGTAAGTGTTGCTCATATGTGGTTAAAATATGAGTTTTATGTTATGGATAGTTTAGACAAGCTTAAACAAGCTAGAATCAAGTGGTATAAGCTTGGGAATTCAAGTATGTTTGGATTTAGGGTTTTGTATTCTTGCTGGTACTGTACGTGGTACTGTTCATATGATGGAATTTCATGATTTTAATGCTTCCAATGAGTTTAAAATGGAAAATTGTGTGGGGATAAAGTAGGAGAACAAGTATTGGAAGCATTGGAATCAAAATGTGAATTTTTGGGAAAAGGGACATCCATTTCGGTTTGGTACTGTAGCAATTGGTGTGTTTTGATTTTAAAAATGCTGATTTCATATTTGGATTCTACATGAAAAATTATGTGGAAATGAACCATGAGAATTTATTTTGAAAAGATGGAAGTAGGAAACATAAAGTAGAGAAAGAAAGGGAGCTAGTGAAAACCTAGTCTTAGATTTAGTTTCAAGTTAAATTGTAACTTGATATTATTTTGTAATGGCTAGGTTTTGACATTTGTGAAGGAAGGAAATCATCCCAAGAAGGTCTTGACCAAGATAGCTAAGAGGTAGCAAGGATACCTAACTATAACTCATGTTTGGTTAATTGTTTTGCTTGCTTGTTGATTATGGTGTTTGGTTGAGCTTGAGCTTATGTCATCATGTTATGATGAAGTATGAATGATTGCAACTCCTTGCAAGTTATGTCATGACAATATGCATGTTAGAGTTTGCTTATGTACCATTATGAAGTAGCTCCCATCTCATGATAACATGTTAAGCATACAATTATCCATGCATGATATTATAGTTTGTGTAACTTGCTATTGGGATTTCCATGAAATCTCATTCCTTCCACATGCATAACTATGTTATAGGTACTGGATCCTCTCAAGGGAAGAGAGTAAATGTTGATGATTAAGTTTGTATAATAAGCTACATGACTTACATGACACTATGGGATGATATGCCAGTATGCATGGTGTATGTTTCTGTAATCCTGTGTTAAGGCCGTGGTGATGTGACAATGTTTATGGAATCTAAATCAACGAGTTTTAATCTGAAACTTGTTATGATTAAATTTAAGACACAAACCTTTAAATGAACACCAAGAATGACTCATTTGGATAAGTATCTGAATTGTTATGATTTTCCAAAGTTGGAAGTAAGATCTGGAATTGAGTAAAACGAGTGCTGAGAGGCAGTGATGTTCACACAACGATTTCATATATCAAATGAACGAGTTTTTCTATGAAATTTTATGAGATTAAAGATAACATCTAGAGATTCAAATCCATAGGTAACACAGTTCATTTGGATAAGTAACCAAGGAGAAATGAATTTTTGAACTTAAGCAAAGAAACTGGAACTTCCAGATTTTACCAAATAAACAGTGATTTTCAACGATTAAACTGATTTCATTGGGGCAAGAAAACCTCAGTTTCATATTTTTATCTCAAATATATGTGAAATATCTTTCATTAGAAATTAGAACCATGTTATTTCTATTTTTCTACAATTAATTATGAATTTTCAAAGTAGGGTACATGTTCTGGAATTACCAAATGAACAGTAAAAGTGAATAGTACCCGAGAGTAAATCTTTTGGAAATGGATGTTTTCAAAACAAATGATCATGTAATTGGTTCCAATCACTTCTAATAAAGTATAATTGAGGTTAAAAGTAAGGATGTGACACATGACATTGTATACTTCACTGTGTTATGTGACTGAAATGTTATTTGGTATGATTCCTTTTATAAGATAACCTAGATTTGCCTCAGAACTGAAAATGGCAACTAAGAACATTACTGTTAAACTAAGTATGTGAAAAATTATCAAGGATAATTGGGATATCTAGGATTGAAATGTCCAATACATCTTAGAGAAAAAAATGCTATTGAACTTCTGACGACTTTATGGTTGAACCTAAACCTAGGAATTTGGTCCAGCTTAGGAGAGACCAAGGGGCTTACTAGGTTTTGAGGAAGAAGAATAGCAAACTAGAATCACACTTCTTATTGCCATGGCAGATGACATCATGTGTGGATTTGAGATGCACAAAATAACTCAAGCCATGTGGATTGCATTGAAGGCTAAAATTGGTGATATTTCTATCAATAAGCTTAATAGGTTAACGATTTAGTTTAAGCCAAACAATCTTATGAAGAAATATTTGAGAAAGATAACATGACCAAAGAACTAAAGGAAACTGGTGATACTTTGTGATAAGGGTAGATTATCGTGATCTGATCCATCAAAATCAAGTTTATTGCACCCAATATAATATAGTATAGGGCACAACCCTATCATGCTTCTCGAGGAGCATTTTATGTGGAATCCTAGCAGATTATATGTCAAAATCAATGAAAAACCTGAGCAGGGATAAAATGGTTTTAGGGTTTTAGAGATTGATGCAATAAAAGTAGGGTGTAGAAAGGTAAATATTTTTTTGGATTTTTGATTTAGATGAAAATGAGTTGATTTGTTAAGAAATATGTTATGAAAGACTCTTGATGATGAAAACGTATATATCCTTGCTCTCACGTTAAAATTTGAGTTTTGAAGTCACTAAGTCTTAAAGAAAACCTCAATCAATCGATTGAGTCTAGAACCCTAATTTTCCTTAAACCCCTTTAATCAAAGCTAGTTTAAGAACTATTAGTGAACTGTCATAAACCACTTAGCATGTAAATTTAATTTAGATGATGAAGACGTCCTCGAATGGTCATCAATCAAAAACCCTAGATTACAAGCAATTGAATTAATTAGCAAAAATCGCTGATAATAACCTAACTGTCTTAAAATTGAAATTGAAATATTCTATTAAAAGAAAATGTTCAAATCATCTGAATTCAATTACAAAGTCTAATATGAGAATGATCAATCGATATTCAACACTTGCTCATAAGATAAAAACCCTAGATCTAGCAGCATTCATAAGATAAGAAGATGCAAATTAGAACAGAAGAAACCCCCCGTTTGAGTTCATGAGCTCAAGATATCTTATTCATCACCAAGAGGCTAAAGGTTTAGCCTTTCATGACTCCTGTTGTACTACAATTGCTGTTCAGTTGAGATGTCAAGAAGAAACAGTGAGTAGATGGTAGGTTGATGGTGTAGAGAGGTAGAGAAGTCTGTGGAGAGGTGTAGGATAATGGCAGAGGTGGAGAAGGTGATCAGAGAGCGTGAGAGTATTGCTTCTTAGCCTAATCAGGTCCAAAATCCAACCTCCCTTGATGGCAGCCGCCCTTGCCCTTTTATTTCTGCATAACCTATTTCAAAATGTGCAGTTTCAGCGATTTTGCATATTAGTCGTGACCAGATCCATGTTTTGGTGACCTATAAACACAGAGAGAATTTTAGAAGAATCAAGGTCACGACCGATTAACACTTTGGTCACAACTAAAAGATACAGGAGTGTGGTTTCACTTTCATTGGCTTGTGATTTCTTTCCTAGTCCTTGCTCTCTTCCAAAATACATACAATCCAAAATAAAAGCTCACTGTAAAAGTCCAAATTAGTAAATAACATAATATATGTAGTTTGGAAGAGTTAATTTATCATTTTATCCTTTAATTAGCACATTGCCATGCATAATCATGTATTACTTCAAAAGTACAATTTAATGCCTAAAATAATGGTAAAGTTGTTATAAAGCTCTTAAAAATGTCACATAAACCATATACAAAATGTGTCTTATCAATTCCCCCACACTTGAACCTTTATACTCCTGGAGAAAGAAAAGAATCACACCTAGAACAACACTATTAAATTCAAGATACAACAAAATTCATAGTACCCTGAAAACAAATAACTCATCATCTTTTGGGAATGTAAAGGTGATAATTTTAGCAATGCCAAGCAATCAACTACTAAGTGAAATCAACCTCAACTGTATGAGCGCAATAGATCCTCTCAAAGGGTTGTAAGTGTTTAGCTCTCTATTTCCTCTCATTGGAATGAAATATGAAGAGTAGAAAGTACTATTTGCATTCAACAATGAATATGAGTTCATGTCTCTAGGGATGTAGCTATGGTAATTGTGCTAATAAGAATTGATAATGGTGCCTCTTTTCTTCTCTTTTTTGCTTTCTTTTTCTTGTACTTTCTCTCTCTTTTTTTCAGTGCAATATGTTTCTTTTCTCTTCTTTTGTTTGGCACCTCATTCATGGAAGCTGCAGCACAATGACACAACAATAATGAATTTTTGACATGACTAAAATTTTATTTAAAGATTATGTTTATGCACGTATGACTTTCTATAGGAGTGAATGAAAAGAAAAAGTGGTGGGCTCAAGAAGGGTGACTAAGGATATAATATGTAGTGTGCTTGTGTTTGGGATAAAAGGGTTTAGAAAGAATGCCTCAATCATGTTCAATTCATAAATGGGCAAGTAATTCTAAACCCAGAGCCAAGACAAGTTCTAGAGAATATAAACCAATTGAATAATCACTCAATATAGAATTTAAGTCTGAGAATCCTTCCAAGAAAGGTTTTGATCTAGATTGCTCATAAGCTAAAATCTCAAACAATGTTCATTATTCGCTAGGCATTAGAACACTTATTACAACTGAAAACCCTCTAAATGATGATTTACAAGTTTTAAAACCATGTGATAATCCAAATGTAATAGCGAAGGCTTAGGTGCTTTCAAATTCAATTTCCAAGATATTTCAAAAAGTTCAAGTGGGGCAATAGCTTCTAGGAGCTAAAAAAGTTTTGAAATAAGGGAACAATGAGTCATTTGTGAAAGAATCTCGATAGTTCAAAAGGGATCCTTCTATATAGCTTTGTATAAGGCAAAGAGAAGGTAATTGGACATTTTTCAAACACTAGTCGTGACGTATAACAGTGGAGGTCACGACCACTTGTCACAGGGGTGCATGCTTAGGACTTTCAAAATATTTAGTCGTATCTATAAGGCATATCTTTCACGATGCAAACACACAGAGAGAAATAGTCGTGACCATGTAGGTAATCATATCATGACTCAAATCAACAGGGAGTTATTGTCGCTATCGTATGTCATAGAAAGCATACCAAGTCTAAAGTTTCATTACAGGTCATGACCATTTTATTCAGAGACTACCGAGTGGTAATTTTCAAAGTCCCAAAATGATTTTTCATGCTAAAACCTTTCTAGTTATCAATAAAGTTTAAAGTGGGGATCCAATTTTCAGCAATTCATTACACATTAAGATAAAAAACAAAAAGTTTGTGATTAAATATTGGATTAATCAAAGAATTTCACATTGAGTAGCAAAAATATAGTAGCACAAACGCAAAGACATCTCCCCCACACTTAAACTTCATAGTGTACTCACTGTCAACAGGATTAAGGCAAAAAATATCACAATTAGGGAAAAATATGGGGGGCAAAACCTTTGGATGGAGTGAGAGCAATGTAAATCAAATATCATTGTTTTTCTCAATTACAGCCTAATGGAAGTAAAGAAAAACAAATGAGATATGTCATATCCCAATTTTTAGGCCTAGAAGCCCAGTATGTAGCCTGAAAAAGGAAGGCTACTAGGTCCTATTATGCAGGAGTCCCATAAGTGTATAGATGATGTTCAGGGACTAAACTGCAAGAAAGTGAAAATTCAGGGAAAATAGTGAAAGTCTCTGTAGGCATAATGGAAAAGTAAGAGGTATTTCTTAGGAACTGAGCCACCAGAGTGCTTGGGCTTGGTTATAAACCAAGATATCAATCCAAGAGCCCAAAAACGTATGCCCAAAGATTATGGGAGTTTGAGAGGCATTAAAATAATATTTTAGTGCTTTTCAATAAAGTAAAGTGACTAGGTCAAAGATAGAACTGGGGAAAGGGATATGGAATCATGAGGTGGCATAAAAGGGACCTACAAGGTGCCACATGGCATGATTATAGGAAAAGAAGAAAAGTTAAGGACACATGTCATGAGATTAGAAAAAGGGGAAAAAGTAAAGAGGACACGTGGCACAATCTCGGCCGTTCATTCCAAGAAAAGACTCTGGAATTCTCTAGAGAGGCTGAGTTAGCTGGTGAGATGTCCCAAGGGCCCCACCATTGCACACATACCCCCTGAGGTGTCATTCGATGATGTCATAATGGTGAGTCATTAAGGAGGGTGATGTCATCGTGATGATGCAGGCAAAGCTTCTTGAGGAAGCTAAGCAATATGGGCCATTCATCACGATTCAATCTGAGCTATTCATTCCACCTCCACTCACCTATAAATAGGATACTTCCCCCCCAAGGAAAGCCACGGCCAAGCAAGGCAAAGAAGGGAAAGAAGAGAGAAAGAGAGAAAGGAAGGAAGAGAAAGAAAGGAGGGAGTTCTGGTGGAGCCAGGAGCAGTCTAAGGAGCTTAGGGACTAGGCAGAGCTTAGGAATGAGGTAAGTAAGTTATCTAGTCTCTGCTCTAATAAAGTAGAGGATTGCTCTTAGTAGTTAGAATAGAGAAATATCTCTATTAATAAAGGTAGCCATAGATATAAAGAAAGCTAGGGGAATGTCAGATTAAGGATATTACACCTAGTTAAGCATGAGGTAAGTAGAGCTATACTGGATAATAATAAAGATATTATTATGGTATGTATAGGCTCTGACCAATGAAAAGAAGGAACCTTAGAGCAAGGCTAAGAGCTGGAAGGAAAGGCTACACGCCTGGTAGTGAACTTATCCTAAACTTGTATGTATTAAATGTTATGCTTGATGTGCTATGGCTTTGTTGAATTGTGTTGTAAATATGCTTATGTATGAAGCTCTGTTACTATGATTACTTTAGCGAATTGTATTTCATATGATGCATGGAAGCACGCACATTAAGCAATGTTAACACTTTCACAAGCAAGCACAAGTATGTACATTAATACATGTATTGTTTAGTACTGTTTACTACTGACATTTCTCCAGAAATCTCATCCCCTTCCATGTAATCCCAATCCCAAAGGTATGTTAGAAAAGGATTGAAGAAGCATAAAGAGAAGCTAGGGATTGGATAGTGCAAATGTTGGGACCAAGCAAAATTACGAAAATGCCCCTGGATTCCCAGATTGTATTAGAGATAGATGGAGGGCATTTTTGTCATCTAGGATAGGCTAAAAATGTGGAACATGGAATAAATATGGTTAGTTGAGCCAGTATATGCCCTGAGACAGTACAAAGAGGGGTGAAATGATATTTATGCCCTTAGGGTTAATATAGTGCAAGAAAGGACACCAAGGGTATTTTGGTTATTTCCTAAGGAATGGATGGTAGATAAATATTCAATATATCAATGTCAATGGTATGAAAAGTTTAGACATTGATTTCCAGGACAGAATACATATCTTGGTATATTATAAAAAATTAGGAACAAAAAGTAGTCCGGTTGCTGTGAAACTGCTCTGATCAGTATCGGATTGGATTAGAATTTTTCCAGAAACTTCCTTACATGGGCAGCATGCCACATACCCCTCTTAGGTGTCCCATGAGCTATCCCACATGATGTCATAATTATTCTTTTTAGAAAAAGTTAAATCCAAGATTAAATGTGAGCCCTTGGATCAAATAGTAACCAAATCAATCTTGGCCATTGATTTTTCATAGATTTTGGCTATAAATACCCCCTCAGTTCTGCATCAAAACCATGGCATGCAACCCTTGGGGAAACTCTTGCAAAATGGAAACTCAAGCAAAGACAAAGAAGATTCAAGGTACCAAAGTTCAAGCAAGCTAGAGATTAAAGGTAAGAAATTCTCCTAGCTTATTTTCCTTTGATTTGGGAGCTTGAACTTAGGGTTTTCATGGGAAAAGTTGAGTTTTCTCTAAGGTGTTGTGCTTCCCAAAAACCATAGGTGAAAGGGGAAAGAAGAAATTAAAGTTAGAAACTTATGATTGAAGCTTAAACAAGCTAGTTAAGTGCTTGGTTGTTGAATCAAGTTGATATTCTTGACTTTGCCATGGTGTGCCCTGTTGAGTCTGTACTTTTCATGAGGGAAGGAAATGGAATTTCAATTATTTAATGCTTCCATTGAGTTTATATGATGATTTTGTGTAGGATTGGAAATGTTTTGAACCTTTGAAACATTAAAATCTCAAAGTTATAGTCTTTGAGATTCCTTACAGTTACTATTCACTCACATGAATAGTGATTGGAATTTCATGATTTTGATTTTAAAATGAAAAGTTATGTAGGGTAAAGTGGAGAAACAAGTATGGGAAGCATTAGAATCAAAATGAAATTTTTTTAAAGAATTGCATGCTTATATTCAGTTCTGTACAGCAGGCCTTGAAGGAGCTGGAATTTCATGATTCTAAGCTGATAAATGGATTCAAAAGATGAAATTGTGTAGGTTAAAGTCAAGAAATCAATTGGTTCAAGAGCCAAGTGGATTAGTGAAGATTAGAGAAAGTTATGGCAATAAAGAGTGTAACAAAGTTAGTCTTGAACATGGTTGGAGTTCATGAGTCCTAATGAGTTATGTGATGAATATGAATGTGTTTAGGACCTTGAAACATCCAAGAAGATGTTGGGAAGTGATGGACATAAAGGCTTCATTGTTGGAAAGCTAGGGAGCAAATGCTAAAGATCAAGAGGAAAGGTTAAGTGCAAGGTAGTGAACTTACTTCTTTGTGTCCTTGATGTAGTATGCTTATGTGTTGAGATGTATATGATATTTGAATGATTTTGTGACATGATAAATGATGTTGAAAGTATTGTGAATAACATGTTTCCATGGCCATGCACTTTATGTACAAGTATATAGCATGATGGCATGTCACTAATCAAAGAAAGTTTAATGAAATTACATATCATGCATTAGCATCCATCTTGCATATTTAAGTAGTACTGTTTGCTACTGAGATTCCCTAGAATCTCACTCTCCCTGTCATATCCCAATTTTTAGGTTTAGAAGCCCAGTATATAGCCTGAAAAAGGGATGCTACTAGACCCTGTTAAGTAAAGGTCTCAATAAATAGAGAAAATGATGCAATACAGAGTTTTGATATGAGGTCCTGAAAGATTTATATTAATTTTCAAAGAGAAGGAAAATTAATATAGTATTCTCTGAACCTCAGAATCAGATTAAATGTGACAGTAAATTCCTATAATTAATATAAGAATTTCTAAAACTGACAGAGTTCAAAAAGGAGTTCTGTAGAATTTACTACAGAATTTATAGTGGATTAAAAGACCCGAAAATAGGTTTCAGGGGAATTTCTCAAGAATTAAGCCCATGAAGATAGGGGATCATACAGAGGGTCCAAAATGGCACCTCATAGGCCTAATGATATTTTCATATAAATATGTGGGCCAGGGATAATAAAGACCGAGAAAAATGAAGAATCACGAAAATGCCACTGAAGGTATGCCACTGTGTTGTGTCATTAAGTCAGAGTCAGACAAAGGGCGTTATGATTATTTAACTAAGGTTAGATAGTTAAGAAAGCATATCTAGATAGTTGACTAGGGTCAAGAGATACTCTGGTAAGGTATGAAAAGACAATAGTGCCCCTAGAAGTACTAAAGAGGTAGTAAGGGCATTTTGGTAATTTACTAAGGATGTTCCTTGGGAACTGAGCCACCAGAGTGCTTGGGTTTGGTTAGAAACCCAAGATGACAATCCAAGGCCCAAAAACGTAGCCTAAGAGTAATGTGGGCCCAAGAGGCATTAAAATATTATTTTAGTGCTTTTTCAATAAAGTAAAATGACCCGGTCTAAGATAGAACTGGGTAAAGTGATATGGAATCATGAGAGGACATAAGTGGGACCCACAAGGTGCCACGTGGCATAATTATAGTAAAAGAAGAAAAGAAAAGGACACATGGCATGATTATAGAAAAAGGAGAAAAAGCAAGAGGACACGTGGCATGATCTCAGCCGTCCATTAAGGGAAAGGACTCTAGAACTCTCTGGAAAGGCTAAGTCAACTGGTGAGGTGTCCCAAGGGCCCCACCATTGCGCCACATATACCCCTAAGGTGTCCCTTGAGGTGTCCTAGATGATGTCATGAGTGGTGAGTCATCAGGGAGGGTGATGTCATTGTGATGATGCAGGCAAAGCTTCTTGAGGAAGCAAGCAATCTGAGCCATTCATCGCGAATCAATCTGGACCATTTAGTCCACCTCCTCTCACCTATAAATAGGCCACTCCCCTCCCATTTCAAGTCACACCATGGATCTAGCAAGAAAAGGAAGAGAAAGAAGAGAGAAAGAGAGAAAGAGAGGAAGGAAAGAAAGGAAAGAGTTCTAGTAGAGCTAGGAGTAGTTTAAGGAGCCGAGGGACTGGGCAAAGCTTAGGAATGAGGTAAGATAGCTATCTAGTCCCTTCTCTAATATAGTAGAGGAATGCTTTTAGTAGTTAGAATAGAGAAATATCTCTATTAATAAAGGTAGCTAAAGGTAGAAAGAAAGACAGGGAATGTCATATTAAGGATATCACCCCTAGTTAAGCATGAGTTAAGTAGAGCTATACTAGATAATAATAAAGATATTATTATGCTATGTATAGGCTCTAACATATGAAAAGAAGGGACCTTAGAGACAAGGCTAGGAGCTGGAAAGAAAGGCTATACGCCAGGTAGTAGACTTACCTACTTGTATGCTTATACTGCTTGGATGTTTTATGTGATGTTTTCTTACCTTGATGATGTGAGGCATGTATGATTAAGTAATGCTCTGTTTCTTTTTATACTATGGCCATGTGTTATAATTAAGTAACATGGAAGCATGTATGTTATCATGATGCAAGGATAATCATTAAGTACACACATAGTAACATCAAGCATGTAGTTGCATATATTGTATGATTACTATTTGCTACTGAGATTTCCCCAGAAATCTCATCCCCTTCCATGTAATCCCAATACCACAGGTATGTTTAAACAGGACCGAATAATCATAGAGAGGAGCTAGGGATTTGATAGTGCAGAGGTTATGCAAAGATGGGACCAAAGTGCTGGAATAAGGGGAAAACGCAGGATGAACTGTAAACTTCAGACATTGACTAACATGGACCTGGTAAAGGCGTGGTCAACGAGTTAGTTTTCTCTGAAATAACATTAAGTTAGCTTCGAGTATCAATTTGAACCACTCCATTTAGATTTTTCTACAATTAGTTATGATTTTTTAAAGTCAGGTCACTCCGCTAGAATTTACACAGTGAATGGTACTCGCTGGGAGTAAAATTCCAGATTGTATGATTTGACTTCAATGGCCCTAGAAGTGGTTCCAAATGCTACTAAATGGTCCCAAAGATGTAAAAAATGGAGGATGTTATACTCCCATAACCAACCAATTTAGGTCAAGCATGAAGAAAAGGTATGCATGGGGAAGAGCTCAAGAATAGAAGAAAGGAAGTGAAGTATTGAGATTTTAGCATATACTATAAGTTGTCCATGTATGTAAATGCCATGTAAGGTGTCCATTTATGTGATGAAACTATTTTAATACTTATGTCATATGTACATGATGTATATGAATGTTGAGAAGCTTATTTGATGGCTTGTGCATGCTGAAACAATTATTGGGAATGAAAGAAAAGAAACTGAAATGGTAAAAACGTAGGTTCTAAAGTAGTTTTGTTGTGGCTTCAGTTTGACCTAGCAAATGAAGGAATTAGTTCAAAAACTTTTATGAGCAAGTAGCACACATCTACAGCTTAAATTCATAGGTAGAACGTGTCATTTGGATGTGTATAATAAGATAAATGAATTTCTAAAATAGGGGACCAGAATCTGTTTCTGGAGTTTTTGACCAAATGAACAGTAAACTTTAATGAATAAACTGTATTAATTGGCTAGTCATTTGGTCCGTAAATTATTTTTCCCTTAAATTTTAGGATGTTATCTTCATGTATCTTTTTGAACCACTTTATTTCAATTTTGCTAGAATTAATTATGATTTTTCGAAGTTCATTGCGTAATTTGGAATACCATATGAACAGTAACCCGAGAAAGAGTAAAATTCCAGATTTGGCTAATGGACTTCCAAAGTCTTATAAATGGTTCCAAATGCTACTGAATGGTCCCTAAGACGTATAAAAGTAAGGATGTTATATTTTGATATCAGAGCAAAGGATTATGGCTTAAGAAATGCTCTGAATAGATTATTTATGGATTGATATGAGATTATTCCCATACCCTAACCCTAAATAGTAAGTATTTTGTTAAGTTAGGGTATGTTATAGGATGGTTAACATTGCTTAATCAAGCAAATGTTGCAGGAATAGATATGATATTCCATAGGGTTAAGTCAGAGGCTTCAGTTAATAAGGGAAACCCCAGGCTAATAGTGATATATGAATATGGTGTACATCCAGACTTTGATCATCCCTCAGACAATGAAGAGAGTTCAGATGAAAGTATAGGGGATCGATTAGGAAAGTCTATAGTAGAATACCCCATAGATGTTTCTGTAGACTTAAACCTGCAGTCTAGAGGTGATGTAGAGATTCATTATGAAGCCGTGAATGCACCATATGATATTGAGTCTAGTGACTCTACATAGTATGAGGATTGTTAGAGTGCCCTCTAACCCTGATGTAAGCTCTATTCCTCTTATGAGAGGATAGATTATGGCTAAGGAAGCTGAGTACTGGTACTGGATTAAGGGTAGACCAAATAGCATTCCTCCTTCACTAGAGTTTGAGGACAAAAACGTAGGTCCTGAAGCAGTTTTGTTGTGGCTTCAGTTTGACCTAGCAAATGAAGGAATTAGTTCATGAAATTTTACAAGCGCGTATCACACATCCAAAGCTTTAAGGGGATAGGATGAATGTTTCATTTGGATGAATATATCAAGAGAAATGAATTTCCAAAGGAACCAGAATCTGTTTCCAGAGTTTTGACCAAATGAACAGTAAACTTTAACGAATAAACTGTATTAATTGGCTAATCATTTGGTCTAGAAATTATTTTCCCTTAAATTTCAAGATGTTATATTCATGTAACTTTTTGAACCACTTCATTTTGAGTTTTCTAAAATTAATTATGATTTTTCAAAATTCATTGCGTAATCTGGAATACCATATGAACAGTAACCTGAGAAAGAGTAAAATTCCAGATTTGGCTAATGGACTACCAAGGTCTTGTAAGTGGTTCCAAATGCTACTGAATGGTCTCTAAGACGTATAAAAGTAAGGATGTTACAAATTTACCCTACACAATTTCATCTTTTGAATCCATCTATGAGATTAGAATAGTGAAATTCTAGCTCCTTCATGGCCTGCTGTACAGAACTTAACATATGCGTACAATGCTTTCAAAAATTCTCATTTTGATTCTAATGCTTCCCATACTTGTTTCACCACTTTATCCCACACAACTTTTCTTTTTAAAACCATTGGAAGCATCAAAATTATGAAATTCCAATCACTGTTCATGCGAGTTAACAGTAATCGTGAAGAATTTCAAAATCTACAATATTGGAATTTCAATGTTTTCAAGGTTCAAAACCTTACCAATCCTACACAATCATCATATAAATTCAATGGAAGCATTAAATAATTGAAATTCCATTTCCTTCCCTCATGAACAGAGCAGACCGAATAGGTTCAACTATGGCAATGTCAAGAATATCAACTTGATTAAACAACTGACCACTTAACTAGCTTGTTTAAGCTTCAATCATACGTCTCTAACTTTAATTTCTTCTTTCCCTTTCATCGAAGGTTTTTGGTTAGCACAACACCTTAGAGAAAACTCAACTTTTCTCCCATGAAAACCCTAAGTTCAAGCTCCCAAATCAAAAGAAAATAAGCTAGGATAGATTGCTTACCTTTAATTTCTAGCTTGCTTGAACTTTTGAACCTTTAATCTTCTTTGTCTTAGCTTAAGTTTCCATTTTGCAAGAGTTTCCCCAAGTTATCACAAGCTAATGATTTGGACCAGATTTGAGGGGGTATTTATAGAAAAATTCATGGAAAATCAATGGCCAATATTACTTTGTGCACTATTTGATCTAAAACCCTACATTTAATCTTGGATTTAACTTTTTCAAAAAAGATAATTGTGACATCATCCATGACATCACAAGGGACAACTCAAGGGTCACCTCATGGAGTATGTGGTGAAATTATCATGTAAGGAAAGCTTTAGAAATATTCCAGTCCAATCCGGTACCGATCAGAGCAGTTTCACAATAACTGGACTGTTTTCTGTTCCTAATTTTTTATAATATATCAAGATATGTATTATGTCCTGGGAATCAATTTCTATGCTTCTCAAACAATTGACAATGTTATATTGAGTATTTATCTGCCATCCATCCCTTCTTTGCACTGCCTCAAGGCCTATACTGGCTCTAAATAAACATACTTAGGCTATATCCCACATTTTTAGCCATACCAGATGACCAAAATACCCTCCATCTATCTCTGGTACAATATGGGCATCCAAGGGCATTTTCATAATTTCACACTTTTTCTAGACACTGGCCCCTTCTACTGATGAACTGGTACTTTGGGTTTTGGGCCCTCATAGGCATCATAATGGGCCTATATATGAGGTCATCTGATCTCATTCTATCTAGGCTTACATACCGATAAGTTCCATTATCGGATCACAGGTGTTATCAAATTCCCATAAAAATTCATTAATATGTGAATAACTTTTTATACAGAACTTCTTCTGGGATTATGTCAGATCCAGAACATCTGATACTATAGGGCACACTTTCCTATAATTCTTCCACTTATATCTGAAGTCCATGAAATCTGATAAAATTTTAGATAACTTTCAGACTGTCAGATAAATATTTGCTGTCTAGATCCCTAATAAAATTTCTTTATCATGATAGATTGACCAGCGTATCTTCCTCTATTTACTGATGGAATATGGGACTAGAATACTTCTGGGCAGTTCTAACCCTTTTCGGGCTGACCTTTCCATAATTACAATTTTGCCCTTGAACATTTTACTTAACTACATTTAAGTCCCTTAGCTTTTGGAAATTACAACTTTTAGCCCAACTTTTGTTTCTACTTTAACTTTTGGCCTTTCAACTTTTCTAATTTTTGTTTAGGTCCTTTTTTTCCTTCAAGACTCATTTAACCTCTTTTATTTCTTCTGATCATTGTCATAATCCTTTCCAAACCTCTTTCCTCTATCAATATTATATAGATAGAGAAAAATTAGGATATGACAGGCACTATTGATGAGGGCATATTTTCATGGTCTGACATCAAAATAAAATTTATTGTACCCAATATAATATAGTATAGGGCACAACCCTATCGTTCTTCTCGAGAAGTCTTTTATGTGGAAGCCTAGCATATTGGATGTCAAAATCAATCAAAAACCTAATCAGGGATAAAATGGTTTTAGGGTTTTAGAGATTGATGTAATAAAAGTAGGGTGCAGAAAGGTAAATATCTTTTTTTATTTTTGATTTAGATGAAAACGAGTTGATTTATTAAGAAATATGTTATGAAAGACTCTTGATGATGAAAACGTATATATCCTTGCTCTCACATTAAAATTTGAGTTTTAAAGTCACTAAGTCTCAAAGAAAACCTCAATCGATTGATTGAGTCCAGAACCCTAATTTTTCTTAAACTCGTTTGATCAAAGCTAGTTTAAGAACTATTAGTGAAGTGTTATAAACCACTTAGCATGTAAATTGAATTTAGATTATGAAAATGCCCTTGAATGGTCATCGATCAAAAACCCTAGATCTCAAACAATTGAATTAATTAGCAATGATCGCTGATAATAACCCAACTCACTTAAAATCAAAACTGAAATATTCTATTAAAAGAAAATGTTCAAATCATCCGAATTCAATTACAAAATATAATCTAAGAATGATCAATCGATATTCAAAACTTGCTCATAAAATGAAATCCCTAGATCTAGCAGCAATCATAACATGAGAATATACAAATTATAACAGTAGAAACTCCCTGTTTGAGTCCATGAGATCAAGATATCTGATTCATCACCAAGAGGAAATAATTGAAAGATATAAAGATGTGGAGAAATCTGTGGAAAGATATAGAACGATTGAAGAGGTCAAAAAGGTTATCAGTAAGCATTAGAGTACTGCTTCTCAGCCTAATTAGGTCAAAAAATAGGCTCCCTCTTCACGACATCCTTCTTCCCCTTTTATTTCTGCATAACCTAATTCAAAACATGCAGTTTCAACAATTTTGTATTTTAGTCGTGACTAGATCCATGTTTTGGTCATGACCTGTAAACATAGAGAGACTTCTAGAAGAATCAAGGTCACAATCGGTAGACTCTTTGGTCGCGACTAAAAGATATAGGGGCGTGATTTCACTTTCATTGACTTGTGATTTCTTTCCTGGTCCTTGCTCTCTTCCAAGATACCTACAATCCAACATAAAACCTCACTATAAAAGTACAAATCAGTAAATAACAGAATATATGTAGTTTGGAAGAGTTAATTTACCATTTTATCCTTTAATTAGCACATTACCACACATAATCATGTATTACCATAAAAGTACAATTTAAGGCATAAAATGATGTAAAGATGTTATAAAGCTCTAAAAAAATGTCATAGAAATCATATAAAAAATGTGTCTTATCACTTTGCCTGATGAACAGTAAGTGCAACCTATGCTCCCTGCTAGTTGGGAGCATATAAAAGTCAACTCAACCTATCATGAAAGCATTATTACTTTTAATAATGTAGCTAGGCATTTGGAGCTAGAAGATTAGCGTCTAGAGGCTTACAAAACCTCTGGGCTAGCCTATTTGACAAAGGACGCTTGTACTTCCTAATCAAAGTCCTATTTCAAGGAAGGTAAGAAGTTTCAAAAGAAAGGGAAGAAGGGTAGTCCTTAATTCCAAAAAGGTAAGGATCAATTGAGGAAGACAGAAAATAAAGGTGGAAAATAGAAAGTGGACTTGAAGTAGGTCAAGTGGTTTATCTGCCAAAAGATAGGTCAGTTCGCATGTGACTGTTCTAAATAGGTTGAGAGCAAAGCGGTATTAATGAATTATGTGAATTCACATATGTCATATGTTTTAGTACTATTTTCCTAACGAAAACAATTTCTTCTTCTTGGGTTATTGATTCAAGTTCCACAAACCATGTAACCAAAGATTAAGAATCCTTTATGGAGTACTATTAGTTGCAGCATCAAAACAAGTGACTTTACGTAGGGAACAATGCGAGAATCAAGGTTAGAGGTATTGATACATGAAAATCCACTTTGCGTGATGGAAATATCTTGATACTCTATGATGTTCTTCATGCTCTAAACATCCGGCAGAACTTGGTCTCTATGTTATTCCTTTTAGAGTTTGGGATTGAAGTGAACTCCCATGATAAAGTTGTAGAAATTTGTTGGCATTTTTGTCTCTTATGGTTCAACTTTCCTATTCAAGAAGTTCTATGTTTTGGATATTGTTGGTGGTTCTAGTGTTAATGAATGCTTTGTTATTTGTTCCAATATTATTGATACGAATGCTTGGCATGTTACACTAGGGCAAATTAATCAAAATTGCGTGATTAAACTAGCAAAAGAAGGATTGCTAGGTTCTATTGCAAGCATGGAAATGTCCTTATGTGAAAATTGTCTAGCTGGCAAGGCAACAAGAAAACTCTTTGCAAAAGAACAAGAGCTGAAGTCTATTGCAATTAATCCATTATGATATTTACGGTATAATGAATGTGAGGGTAAGATATGGAGCTTGGTATTTTATTACATTTATTGTTTATTTTTCACGATATAGTCATGCTTATTTGATCTCATATAAGTTTGAGGTCCTTGAGTATTTCAGATGATACATTAATGAGATAGAGAATCAAATAGACAATGAAATTAAAGCGTTAAGCACTGATCGAGGTCTTGAATATTTGTTTGGTCAAGTCAAACATCTCTATGGAAAAATGGATAATTACTCCATAACAGAATGGAGTTGCTAAAAGAAGAAACATAACTATTCTAGACATGGTTAGGTCTATGATGGCTCAATCAAAACTACCAATTTCACATTGGGGTGATGTCTGTTGAAAGTAACCTTCATCCTTAACTGTGTGCTCTCAAAATCAGTCATTTCCACGTTGTCAGTTATAGATAAAATGTAAGCCAAATTTAAACATCCTTATACCACAAGGTTAGCAGCATATATCCTTGATAATTTCCACAAGTATAGGAAGTTGGGTGATTTGCACAGATTGTCATCGTTTGATTCATCAAAATAAAAAAAAATCACCCTATTAATATAGTATAAGGCACAACCCTATCCTTCTTCTCAAGGAGAAACTTTTATTAGAACCCTAGCAAATCGGTGACAATACCATTGAAAACCTGAGTGAAAGTAAAAGGGGTTTTGGGTTTGATTATTTTTTATGCAATAAAAATAAGGGTGTAGCAAAGTAAATGTTTTTGTATTTTTGATTAAGATGGGAAATGGGTGGATTATGAAAGCAATATATTAAGGAAGACTCTTGATGATAGAAACCTATCTATCTTTGCCCTTAATTTGATATGGGAATTTTAAAATCATTAAGTCTTAAATAAAATCTCAATCAATCGATTGAGTATAGAACATTAATATTCCTTAAACTCCTTTAATCAAAGCTAGTTAAAAAACCATTAATGCGCTGTTAAAAACCACTTAGCGTGTAATTAAATTAGATGATGAAAATGCCCTCAAATGATCATCGATGGATAACCATAGATTTCAAGCCATCGAATTTGTTAGCAACAATTGTTGATAATAACCTAATTATCAAAAAATCAAAATTGAAATATTTATATTAAAATCAACATTCAAATTATCCAAATTCAATTACAAAACCTAATCTTAGAATAATCGATCGATATTTAATCCCTACTCATCCAATAAAAACCCTAGATCTAGGAATTTCAAAACATGAAACTGGAAGAGATTAAAACTGAAAACTCCCCATGTGCAATGCAGTCTATGAGCTCAAGATATTCTATCCATCAACAAGAGACTAAAGATTTAGCCTCTCATGACTCTTAATGTGCTGCAATCGCTGTTTAGATATGATGCCATTAAGAAAGCAGAAAAATGGTGATGGAAATATGAATGATGGAGGATATGTGTGTAGGTTGTGGAGAGAGAGTTGAGAGAATGTTCGAGTACTGCTTCTTAACCATATCAAGTAAAAACTAGCCTCCCCTACATCTGCGGTTTCCCTCCCCTTTTAATGCCAAAATGACCTAATCCAAAGCATGTAGCTTTACTGATTGTCTTCTCCAGTCGTGACTAGATCTTGTTTTGGTCGCAACCTTTGAACACATGAAAAATTCCCATAATAAATGAGGTCACGACCTGTAGACACTTTGGTAACGACTAAAGAGCATAGAAGCTGCCTTCCTTGGTTTGATTCTCTTTGTCTTGAGATTTCTTTTCTTCTCACATTAGTCCTTGGTTCTCCTCCAAAATACCTGCAATTCAGAATCAAAGTTCACTGTAAAAGTCTAACCAGTTACTAAAGAATGACATATATACAGTTTGGAGGAGTTAATTTACCATTCTACCCTTAAATCATCATATTGCCAAGTACAATCATGTATTACCACAAAAGCACAATCATAGGCATAAAATGAATGGTAAAGTTGTCACAACCCTTAAAATGTCACAGAAACCATACACAATTTGTGTCCTATCAATTCTCCACACTTGAACCTTTGTACTCCTGGACAAAGACATTAAGTACACCTAAGCTAATGCTATTAAATATGAGGTAACAACATAATCCATAGTGAAACCTTAAGACAATTAATGCACCATCTTTTGGGAATACAAAAGTGATAATATGAGCAATGCCAAATAATCAGCTACTAAATGAATTCAACCTTAACTATATGAGCGTAATATATTCTCTCTAAAGATGTAAGTGTTTAGCTCTATGTATCATCTCATTGTTAGGGTTCTTTCACTCAAATTCAAATTGGAAAATATCCTACCATATGCTTGTAATGGCTATAAATCTCATCAACTATATAACATTTATACAAAGAATCAAGAGGCTTTTTAAGGGTGAAATGATGGAGATAGACCACGTGGACTAGAATATGAAGGATAGAAAGTAACATATGCATTTGATAATGAATATATAGCATGAATTCATGTCTTCTGAGATGTAGAGGCAATAATTGTACTAATAGGAATTGATAATAGTGCCTCATTCATTGCTCTTTTCTTTCTTCTTCAATTTTTCTTGCACTATCTCTTTTTCTTTCTTTTTATTCCCTTTATCTGTGCAATATGATTTTTCTTTGCTTTTTTTTTATTTGGCACCTTGTATATAAAAGATGTAGCAAATTTTCACAATAACAATGATTTTCTAACATGAATAAGAAGTATATTTCAAAAAGATGTTAATGCATATATGACCTTCCATGATGGAAAAAGAAAAGTGATGGGCTCAAAGGGGGTGACCATGAATATAATATGTGCAAGCTTGTGTTTGGGATAAAAGGGTTTAGAAATGAACGCCTCTATCATATTCAATAACATATATGCCTAAGTAATTTTCAACTCAAAGCTAAGACAACTTCTAGAGGAAATAAACCAATTGAATAACCACTCAATATAGAAATTTAAGTCGAGAATCCATCCAACTAAGGTTTTCATATAAATTGCTCATAAGCTAAAGTCTCATATAATGTTGATCATTCACTAGGCATTAAAACACTTATCACAATTGAAAACCCTCTTAAATGATGACTTAAAAGTTCCAAAGTAATCACTTAGAATCATGTAATAATCCTAAATGTAACAATAATATATTAAGTGTTTCCAAATCAGTTTCTATTTTCAAAAATTCAAGTGTGACAATGGTTTCTATAAACTATTTATGCAAAAGGTTAAAATAAGAGAACAATGAATCATTTATAAAACCTTAGTAGCTCAAAAGGAATCCTTCTATATAGCATTGCACAAAGCAAAGAGAAGGTAAATGGGCATTTACACACTCAGGTCGCGACTGAAAGCAGTGAAGGTCATGACCAAATTTCACAGAGAGTGCTTGCTCTGAACTTACAACAACTAGTTACAACCAGGAAAGATTTAGCCATAACCTAAATAAGTAGAGAGATATTGGTGTGACCAAATGCGCTATTGTTGCGACTTATTTTCTCAGAGAGCATATTAAGTCAAAAATTCAATATTAGGTCGCAACCATACAACACCTAGGTCACGACGGCAGACCACAGACACTACCACATGATAGTTTTCAACGCCCAAAACATCATTTGCACTAAAACCTTTTTAGCTAACAACAAAATAGTTTAAAGTGGAAATCCAATTTTTACCAATTCATCACACATTAAGATCAAAAACTAGAAAATTTGTGATGAAAGATTGGATTAAATGAAGAATTTTACATTAATTAGCACATGAATAAGAACATCTCCCAATGCTTAAACTTGACAGTGTTCTCACTGTCAGCAGAATTAAAATAAAAAGGATCACAATAGGGAAGCAATGATAATCAAGGCATTTGTATTAAGTGAGAGTAGTGTACAACCATGTTATCAATATCTTTCTCAAGTTCATATCTGCAAATGAAACAATTATCCTAAATCTCTCCCACAATAAACTAACATGCAACTCAATGCAAATTTAACAGTGAAGCATATAGTCACATTCAAATCATGTATTGCTATACTAGGAAAGGAAAGATGACAAGATTGGTAAACTATATCATGCAATTGAGTGTGGATATAGCTTAGAGAACCAATAATAATTAAACTACATATGGGAAACATAGGGGTATTATTCAAAATAGAAGCAAACTAAGATTAACCACTATCCTATTAAATCATCAAGCAGAGAAATTAACTACTACTTCTACTGGTTTATCCCTTTCCAATCATCAAACCAACATGTCAAACATACATCACATTAGGAAAACTTGTAAAATATAAGAGATAAGAAAGGGATAACCTGACCTCAAGGAGGTAGAGTAGATTTCTCATAAAGTTTCAAGAGGTGGCCATTTGCCTGGAAGATTTTGCTCATTGCCTCCTCCTTCAACTCAATCATCCCAAATTCATAGATTTTAACAACTGTGTAAGGTCCGTCCCAAGTCTATCACCCTCCTTAAACTTCTTTCTCAAAATATGAGTATCATGGATTTCTTTTGTCTTTAGCTTATAAATTTTAGAGCTACTATAGGCATCTAATCTAATCTCTTCTAGCTCTTAAATCTGCAACAACCTCTCTGAACTAACTTCTATAAGGTCCTTATTTCAAGCTTTCACTGCCCAAAATATCTTATGCTCTATTTCCACAGGCATGTGACAATATTCCTAAAAATCATCCTATAAGGGGATATGCCTATAGGAGTTTTAAAAGTTGTTTTGTACACCCATAAAGCATCATCAAGTCTTAAATTCCAATCCTTATTAGATGGTATAACAATATTTTCTAGAATATACTTTATTTCCCTATTAGAACCTCTACTAGACCGTTAGTTTGAGGGTGGTATGGGGTTGAGACTTTGTAGGTTACACCATAGTTTGCTAATAAGTTATTGATTAGCTTAGTGGAAAAATGGGTACCTTGATCACTGATTAATGCTTTCGGTACTCTAAATCTACTAAATATATGAGACCTTAGAAACTTGGAGACTATTTGGGTATCATCTAGTCTTGTAGGAATGGCCTCTACTCACCTAGATAAATAGTCTATAACCAATAAAATGTAATGAAATCCTGCTGAAGGTGGAAAAGGTCCCATGAAATCTATGCCCCAAACATCAAAAACCTCATAACATAGAATAGGTTATTATGGCATCTCATGCCTTTTGCTAATGCCCTAAATCTTTAGCACCTATCACAAGCTTTACAAAATTTAAAAGCATCTTTGAAAAGAGAAGGCCAATGAAAACTGAATTCAAGGACCCTTTGTGTAACCCTTTTCCTCCCAAAATGACATCCACAAACCCATGAATGGCAAGCTTCTGAAACTAATTTGTGATCTTGGTATGGGACACATCGTCTTAATACTTGATCTGAGCACAACCTCCACAGAAAAGGTTTGTCACAAGTAAAGTATTTAGATTCACTCTTGAGCTTTTATGCCTGATACTTAGACAAATGAGATGGGCTTAGGCTAGTCTCAATGAAATTAACTACATGAGCATACCAAGGTTCTACGACAGTAACCAAACAAAGAGATTGATTAGGAAAAGAATCACAAATAAGATTAGAACTAAGTATTCCCCTTGTCTATGTTGGTAATCTGCTTAGATGAACTGTAATGTGGTTCACATTTTTAGCGCGATCCCTTACTTCTATATCAAACTCTTGAAGCAGTAGCATATATTGTAGAAGTCTTGTCTTAGATTAAGATATATGGAACAAGCACTTTACTATTGCATGATCTGTGTAAACAACAACTTTGGAGTTAATAAGATATGCTTTGAATTTATCCAAAGCCACTGCAATTGCAAACAGTTCTTTCTCAGTAGTGGTATAATTAATTTGAGTAGCATCAAGTGTTTTTGAGGCATAAGCAATCACTCTAGATTCATAGGCAATCACTGTAGACAAATTACCTTCCTTTTGTCCTATCGTAGCTCCCATAACATAATTAGAGGCATCACATGATAGTTCAAAAGGAAGATCCCAATATGATGAAGTTAGAATAGGTGGGGAAACTAACCTATCCTTCAATTTTTCAAAGGCCTCTTTGCAATCAGTAGAAAAAATAAATTAAGTGCCTTTTTGAAGAAGCTTTGAGAGTGGTAAAGCGATTTTACTAAAGTCTTTGATGAATCTTCTATAAAACCCAATGTGCCCTAGTAAAGATCAAAGTTCTTTTAAAGTTGTGGGGTAGGGCAATGAGGAAATGACTTCAATTTTCTCTTTATCCACCTTAATTCCCTTGCTAGATGTAAGATGGCCAAGTACTATTCCATGATCAACCATGACATAACACTTTTAAAAGTTCAAAACCAATTTTTTCTTAACACATCTAGCAAGGATGCTATCAAGGCTCTCTAGATACTCATCAAAATAATTGCCATATATAGTAAAATCATCCATAAACACATCCATGCATTTTTCAAAGAAATTAGCAAATATAGAAAGCATTTTCCAAGAGATGGCCATTTGCTTGGAAGCTTTAGTTCTGTAAGGCTGCTTATTTTAGGCACCACATGCACTGGAGATACCCATTAACTATCTGAAATAACATATATGATTCCTACCTTTAACAATTTACTAATCTCCTTCCAAACTACATTAGAGATCAATAGATTTAATCTTCTTTAGGGTTGTTTAATTGGCTTGGAATCTTCATTCAACAAAATCCTATGAGTGGAAACAATAGCGTCTATCCCTTTTATATCAGCTAATTGCCAACCCAATGCCTTTTTATTCTTTCTAAGCACACTTAATAACCTAAACTCTTCATAAATAGTTAAAGAACTAGAAATTATTATTGGCAATTTTGAGTCTGGCTCAAGGTAAGCATACTTTAGGTTAAAAGGTAAATCTTGTAACTCTAGTTCTGGGGGTTGAACAATAGAAGGAATCAAAAGGGGAAATCATTTAAATTAAAAACACTCCCTTTTGTAGATCCTTGGAGGTTGCTCATATATAACTCATTAGGACATTCTATCTTGCCTATAATCTCTTCAGGAGTTACACCAAGCTTAAGTTGGTATATTGCTGTAACATAGTTGAGATAAGTCTCTTTCATTCCTACATCATCATTTGAGATCAAATCATTTAAGAATATTAAAGTATGAGTGTTAATTGTTGAATGTGAGTGGAGATAAGTAGAGTCAGACCATATTGTCCCTTTAACCAAAATAACAGAATGTGGAATTGAAGGAATTTGAAATTCACAGGTTGTGTCTATCATTTTTAGTCGTGACCTCTCTCAGGCTTATCTTCAACTTCTCGCCATGACTCAAATTGACAGTAAGTGTCTCTGAAATATTTAGTTATGACGTAATTGTCTATTAGTAGCATCTTGGAATCACTGAGAGACTATTGCTCAGCACCCTGATATTCTGTCATGACTTCATCATCCTCGCGTCGCTATAGGACGTGTCAAGAGTTTTTGGTCGCTACTAAACAATTATCTTGTCATGACTCCATTATACAGAGAGTCTATATGATAAACTCATATTTGTAGTGATTTTGAGTGTGTTTTATTATTGATTTTATCCCTATTTACCAATATGATAAGCAATTAATTAATAAAATTAAAATGAAGCAAGTGGAAATTAATTTATTTGATTTTAGTGACTAATTTGATAAATAATCTATTAAATTTCCACTTTATAGTGACCAATCAGCATGCTAGATTAATTGGCAACTGACTATATAAGCATGTTCTGGATCCAAGAGCTGCAGAATCACATGGAACATGTGTTGGATCTAGATCTAATAACACATTACAAGTGGGAGATCATGCATGTGCTAGCACATGGAGAAGCACTGTTCACATACTATTCACACACACATTGGATCTGAATAGAATCACACATTTCAGTAGTACAAGCACATGTGCAGCACAACTGATTGCAAGTAGGGATCATAGCTAGCTAGAAAGCATGTGTTGTCACATGGAATAGTTGATACATACATGAACACACCATCTGCATACGCTGATTACACACATGACCTCACCCATTCCATACTTCCCTATATATCATGCATCATAGCTTCTACAAAGGGGATGCACAGTTTTTAGAATCATTCACACCCATTCTGCATCATTACTCCATATCCATTCCATTCTATTAAGGGTATCATTCCATTCTTGTTCTTCACCATTTCTATTATACAACTTTCTTCTCTTATAGTCAATAGAACCAGAGGAAAGTTCTGTGATTCATCTTCATTTTCTTCTATCATTTTCACCATGATTGTTGCTGTTTTTCTATTACTGCTGAAGTTTAGATAGCAATGCAAGGCTAAGCTATTGTGCTCTCTTATAGATGATGCTGAACTAGAATCCTTGAGCTGAACAGGGAGTTTATTGTGTCTTTAATTTAGAGTTAATTGTATCGAGTTGATATAGTTAATTATGTAATTAATAATGCAATTAGAGTAGTAGAGGACAAAGAAGTAGGGAACCGAGTTAGATTTTTTATTTCTGCATAACTATCCTTTGATTGATTTACATCTTTGATCGAGTTGAACATAGTTGTGATTAATTGAAATGATTCAGTTTAATTCATTTTCTACTATCTATGAGTTGAATGATTCTTAATCTCTTTTAATGTTTGCGAGTTGTAGCTTTGATTGAGATTTAACTAGCGAGTTGTTAGCTAATATATTATAATTCAACTGATCTAATCCTCATATTCTGTGTATAATGAAGGTAAGTTAATCTCCAAGGGAACACGCTTGTTATTCATTCATCTCATTATCATAAACATTTAAAAACATAAATAATAGCATAGGATTTACTTTCAGTAGTTGTTAAAACTCAACAAACACCATCTCTTTAACTTGATAATTTGTGGCTCATAGATTAATTAGGAACTTCTACATCCATTTAGGCTCCTTGTGAATCGACCTAGGTTAGCCTTTGCTTTACTATTGGTCAGCTTAGTTTTGTTTGATAATAGAATGACAATTATCAAAATGGCATCGTTGTCGGGGAGCCTTACTTGTTAAGGTTTCCTAAGCAATCTCCTGGGCCTAAAAACCATAAAAAGTATATAGGTGTTTCAGTTTTTCAACTAATTCAATGTTTTGTCTTTTAAGTCGCGACCACTTGCATTTCTAGTCACGACCAAAGTGCTTAAAATTGATTGTTGACAATCTCTGTGAACTTTAGTCATCACCAGAAGCACATTTGGTCATAACCAAAAATTTGTTTTCAACTCATTTTGCTCTCTATAACTTTTAGTTATGACCAAACTGCTTTTTGGTTGCAACAAAAAATATTTTTCATCCAGTTTTCTTCTCTGTTATTTCTAGTCGCTGCTAGTTTGACAGTTGGTCGCAACAAAAAAATATTGTTTCAGTCAGATTTACTCTCTGTGATTTTTGCTTGGGACCTAAGTGACAATTGGTCCCAACCAGAAACTGGAAACTTTAAGTATTTTATTGTCTATGGTTTTTAGTCGTAACCAAAGAGACACTTAGTTGTGACCAAAAATCTTGATTCAAAAGTTTTCCTCTCTATGACTGATTGTCGTAACCTCAAGTTCATTTTTGTTGCGATCTCTATTCTCTGTGCTTACTAGTCGTGACCTAGTGACCTTTTAGTCGTGACTTGACTATTTTAAACTGTGGTTATTTGATCTGAATTCCTGGAATTATGTAGTTGTGACATATTTGATATTTTGCATCATTATTGAGTGTGATTTGCATGAACAAAAGCTCTGAATTCTTTCCTTTAGATAGAGAAATCAGTAGAACACTTAGGCAAATTAAGAAGGCTAAGATCTGAAATCAAGCTAGTGTTGAATCTTCTGTTGAGCCTAGTTCATCTAGTGACTCAATTGCTAAAATTGATTGTGTATCTGGTGCTATATTAGATAATCATTTTGTCATGGAGGATGTTAATGAAGATGAAACCATACTCATAATCAGAATATTCAAAATGAGCAACATGGAGAGAATAACATGAACAATAGAAGAGCACGTAGGAGCATAAGAGAATTGACTTCTTCTCATACAAACTTTGATCCTTTCCACACTTGTCCTGCTTTGGATGTTAATTTTGGGTTGAAAGGTCCTTTATTAAGTAACATACCAAAATTTTATAGATGGGCAGGTAAAGATCCTTTCAAGCACTTGAAGACTATGTAGTGGGTTTGCTCATCCATAAAACCTGTAGGTACTGACATGGATACTGTGCAGAGACAAGTATTCCACTTTACACTAGAAAGAAAGGCAAAGGAATAGTTTTATATGCTGCCACATCATAAACATCAAGAATTATGGGCAAAATAGATTCAATAATGATAGACAAGTGGCTGATTTTTCTAGAGCTATAGAAGTACCTTTTGCTACAAATGACGATGGAATATCTGAGATAATAAAGAGTATTAATATGATGAATTCAAATATAAACTCCATTAACACAAACTTCTATTCTAACTTCAAGGACTTGATATCTATTATGGAGAATAATCAATCAATGACAGAGTCCATATTTGCTGCCTTGGATAATAAGATGGAACAGTAGGAAACAAAAGCTGCAAACATGAATGGCTGTGTATCACAGCTAGCCAATTGAATTAATGATGTTTAGGCAAGAATAAGTGGAGATATACCTTCAAATACAGTTGTTAACCCCAAATTTGTGAATGTTATAAGTTTGATAGATAAAGAACAAGTTGGGGAACAAGCTACAAATGTTAATAATGAAGAGGAATATAAGGTAGACACTGATTCCAATGGGAGCATTGAGAAGTCTGAAAATACAAAAGAAGCACAGTCACTGGGAAAGGAAAAGTTTACAAAAAGTCAAATCAATTATGCCATAAATTTAGAAGGTTGTGGACAGCTAAATTGCAAGGAAACTGCGCTACCTGAAGCTATGGATTCTGATTTAAGGAATCTTAGAGTGGACATAATTGAAGAAACACAACAAGCAGTAAATTTAGAGCTCCAACAACAAGAAATGACCTTTGGAGTAACTGAGGAAAAGGTGCATCTAAGGGAGCTACCTATTATAAGGGAACTCATGAGCAGCAAGAGGAAGGCCTTAGATGAGCAAAACAAGGAAGTGCTTAATTCTTTCAAAAAGATTGAAGTGAATGTGCCTATGCTGGAGAGAAATCAAAGATTATCAGATTATACAAAATATTTGAAGAACAGTTGCACACATAAGGAAACACATAAACCTAATAAACTGGTGCAAGTTATACCTAAAGCTTCTGTACTATTCAGCTCTCAGCTTCTAGTGAAGTGTAAAGATCCAGGTGTATTTTCTATTCCTTGTACAATTGGCAAGTTAACTATTCCTAAAGCATTGCTAGATTCAGGTGCTGCTATCAATGTTATGCCAAGTTCCATTTATCATGCCTTAGAAGTAAATCTGATCAAACCAACTAGGGTGTTAGCTCAATTGGCTGATTAGAGAATTATTAATCCTAAGGGAATCTTAGAAAATAGTTTTGTTCAAGTTAAGAAACTTGTTTTTCCTGTGGACTTTTATGTTTTGGATATGTCAAATAAATCTCTTGGTGATAGTATTCTTATTCTAGGAAGGCCATTCTTGAAGACAGCTAACACCATGATTTGCATGGAAAATTGAATTATTAAAATGGAATTTGGTGGAAACATAATTCAATTAAGCATGTATAGACACCCATATCAGGATCATTCTCTCCTAGGAATTAACATGATTGGTGTATCACTTGGAAATGAGTGTGATAATATTCATGAGCTTGAAAATGATGATGAAGTTGAAGAATCTTCCATTTCTAACCCCTCCACTGATTTCCCTACTTTTTCTTCACTCAATGGTGATGTGTTATGCATTAATTCTAAAATTGGTGGCTGGCTTACCACTATGGGTGATTTTTCTTCATCTTCATCTAATATTTTTTCTATTGGAACTAACCTCACTATTTCAAGCTATGAACAATATCCAGGAAAGTTTGTAGCAAATTTAATAGAGTTGCAGGACAAGGATTATGCAGTATACTTTGAGAGACAAGGAATTGGAACCTCTGAGCTAGGGAGTTTTCAATTCAACAATTATATACTGCATTCTAACCCTATTCATGAGAGCTTCATATTGGAATTTTTAGACATTTCAGGACTGCAACAATTGAGGGATATGGTCCAACAACAATAGAATTACTTGGCAAGGACAAAAGTGAATAATGCAGCAGTTATATCAACAAGACCATTTCCACTATCTTTTGGATATGCATATATTATGCAAGCTATGGATTATCTCTTAGGATGGGTAACGGCTATATTAACATGATAGGATGAAGCAGATGGTACAACATCCAAGGTTAATGGCCAAGTATTCAAGCTGTACAAGGAGAACTTCAAGTCCCCATGATACTCAGGTTGTCTCCTTCCTTGTTTCCCCACTTACAATAGTTTGGTTTACATTGTTTTACTTATATACTTGAGCTATAAATTGTTGATTAAGTGTGGTGGAGGAGACCAAGTTAGTAGGGGTAGATAAAAATTAATAAGTTCATCTTGGATTCTAATTCAGCTTTGTCCTTTTCATTACTTCATCCTTTGCATATGTTTCACTACTCCTTCATATTGAGGACAATGTAGAAATTAAGTGTGGGGGAGTAGTTTGTGAAATTGGTAAATAAAAATTAGATAATTATATGTGCAAAAAGGTCAAGTTTCTTCTCTATGACAATTAGTCACAACCAATAAACATGTTTGTCACGACCAGTAATTCTTACTTTATGATAATTACATGTCTATGATGTTTAGTTGTGATATGTGCTTATCTTCATCGCGACTGTAATTCTCTGTGAATTTTGGTCATGACTGGATGGACAATTGGTCATGACCTGTCACATCCTTACTTTTTACCTCAATTATACTCCGTTAGAAGTTATTGGAACCAATTACATGATCATTTTCTTTGAAAACATCCATTTCCAAAAGAATTGCTCTCGGGGTATTGTTTACTTTTACTGTTTATTTAGTAATTCCATAACCTGTACCCAAATTTTAAAATTCATAATTAATTGTAAAAAAATCAAAATAATATGGTTCCAATTTCTAATAAAATATATTTCATAGATATTTGAAGGAAAATTATAAAACTGAGGTTTTCTTGCCCAAATGAAATCAGTTTATTCCTTGAAAATCACTGTTCATTTGATAAAATCTAGAAGTTCCAATTTCTTTGCCTTTATTTCAAAAATTTATTTCTCTTTGATTACTTATCCAAATGTACCATGTTACCTATAGATTTTAAGCTCTAGATGTGTTCTGTAAGCTCATAAAATTGCATAGAAAAATTCGTTCATTTTTTATATGAAAGGTTCATGTGAACGTTGCTACCTCTACGCACTCACTTTATCTTAACTCCAGATTTTAACTTCAACTTAGAAAAATCATAACAATTCAAATTCTTAACCAATTGAGTCATTCTTGGCATTCATTTAAATCTATGTATCTTAACTATAATCATAAAAAATGTTAGATTCAAAATTGTTGCTTAAGGCATCTTAATCATTGTCACACCATCACAGCCTCAAAACAAAAATACATAATCATATATCATTCATCCATACATGCTATCATATGCTTCCATAATGTCAAGTAAGTATTGTAACTCATTATACAAACTCATCCATATATGTTTACCCTTTTTCCTTGTGAAGTTCCAGCACCTATAACATGGTTATGCATATGGAAGGAATGAGATTTTATGGAAATCCCTATAGCAAGTTACACAAACCATAATATCATGCATGATTAATTGGATGCTTAACATGTTATCATGAGATAGGAGTTACTTCATAATGGTACATAAGCAAACTCTAACATGCATATTGTCATCACATAACTTGCAAGGAGTTGCAATCATTCATAACTCATCATCAACATGATGACACATTCTCATGCTTAACCAAACACCATAATCAATAAGCAAGCAAACAATTAAGCATACATGAAACTATAGTTAGGTATTCTTGCTACCTCTTAGATATCATTGCCAAGGTCTTCTTGAGACAATTTACTTCATTCACAAATTTCAAAACCTAGCCACTACAAAGTAAAATCAACTATACTTGAAACTAAATCCAAAACTAGGTTTTCACTAACTTGCTTTCTTTCTCCCTTTTATGTTTCATACTTCCTTCTTTCCAAAATAATTTCTCATAGTTCATTTCCACATAATATTTCATGTATAATCTGACTATGAAACTAGAATTTCTAAAAATCAAATCATACCACATGCTACAGTACCAAACCGAAGCAACCCTCTTGTTTTCCAAAAATTCACCTTTTGATTCCAATGCTTCCAATACTTGTTTTCCTCTTTATCCCCACATAATTTTTCATTTTAACCTCATTGGAAGCATCAAAATCATGAAATTCCATCATATGAACAGTGTTCACGTACAGTAACAGTAAGAACACAAAACCCTAATTTCAAACATACTTGAATTTCCAAGCTTATACCACTTGATTCTAGCTTGTTTAAGCTTGTCTAAACCATCCATAACATAAAAATCATATTTTGAACACATATGGACAGTATTTCTAGAAGCAACCATAAGGGAAATATAGCATAAAAACCTCTTAAAATCATGAGCTAACTTGCTAGAACAAAGCTCAAGATCAAGGGAGATGATTACCTTGATTGTTGCTTCACTTTGTGTGCTTCTTTATTGGTTGAATGGAAATTTTGCAAGTGTTTCCCTATGGTTCACCATGCATGCCGAATAGGTTCTGATTTGGGGGGTATTTATAGATGAGCTTAAGATGAAATGGATGGCCAAGATTGATTTGGTTACTATTTGATCTAATGGTCCATATTGAATCTTGCATAATCTTTCCCTAGAAGACTCCCCTTTTGATGCCATACATGACATCATTTAAGGTATGTTTGGCTAAAAAAGGTGAAATATACTGAGAGGAAAAATTACATGCCAGTTCAATACCGATCGGAGCAGTTTTATAAAAACCAAACTATTGTCTATTCCTAATTTTTATAATATTGCAGGATATGTATTTTATCCTAGAAATCAATGTCTAGGTTCTTCATGCCATTGACATTGTTATACTGAGTATTTATCTGTCATCCATCCCTTGGAAAATGACCAGCATACACTTGGTGTCGTTTCTGGCACTATATTAACCCTAAGGGTATAATTGCCATTTCACCCCTCTCTGTACTGCCTCAGGGCATATGCTGGCTCTAACTAATCATATTTATACTACATTCCATATTTTTAGCCTGTTCAAAATGACCAAAATGTCATCCATCCATCACTAGTACAATATGGGCATCCAGGGGTATTTTCATAATTTCACACTTTTCCTGGACACTAGCCCCTTCTACTGATGAACTGGTATAATGGATTTTGGGCCCTCCTTGATGTTGTCATGGGCCTGTATATGAGGTCATCTGAGTTCATTCTATCTAGGCTTACATACTGCTAAATTCCATAATCGGATCACCGGTGTTTTCAAACTCCAGTCAAAATTTACTAATATGGGGATAACTTTTTACACATGACTTCTTTTGGGGTTATGTCAGATTCATGACATCTGTTGTCATGAGGCATACCTTCCTGTAACTTCCCCACTTATACCTGAGATCCATGTGACCTTATAACAATAACTTTCAAGCTATCAGATACATATTAACTATCTAGGACCCTAATAAAATTTCTGTATGATGCTAGATTAATCAGCTTAACTTTCTCTATTTACTGATGAAATGTGGATCTGGAATACTCCCAGACAGTCTTAAGCCTTTTCTAGTTGAACTTTTCCATAATTACATTTAGGTCCCTAACTGTTTGCTTAATTCCATTTAGGTCCCTAAACTTTTAGAAATTACCACTTTTAGCCTAACTTTTATTTCTACTTCAACTTTTTGCCTTCAACCTTTTCTAATTTGCATTTAAGTCCCTAAAATTTCTATAGTTCATAATTCATTTATTTCCTGTCTCAATCTGATACAGTTTATTCTAAGAATCTCATATCCAATTCATATAAACTATACAATTACATCAGGTAAGAAAATTGGGGATATGACATTTCTCTACCCCTTAAAATAAATTTTATCCTCAAAATTTACATCACATACACTAAGGAAATAGTCCAGGATATGCTTCTCTCATCCTTTCTTCTACTTCCTAGGTAGCTTCATCCTCTGTTAATCCCTTCCAGACCACCTTAACTAACGAGATATGCTTATTTTACAACTACTTGACCTTTTGATCTACAATTTATACTGGTCTAACCTCATAAGTTAGGTCATCTCATAGTGCAACATCATCCTGTTCAATTACATGTGATGGATCTAGTACATATTTCTTTAACTGGGAAACATGGAAAACATCATGGATCTTACTGAGATTTGGAGGAAGAGCTAACTTATAAGCCACTGATCCTACTCTTGAGAGGATATGAAATGGCCCAATGTATCTAGGATGCAGCTTTTTCACCTTGATCTATCATTCTTTGTCATATCCTATTTTTAGGCCTAAAAGCCCAATATGTAGCTTAAAAGAGGTAGGCTACAATGCCCTATTGAGCAAAAGTCCTAGAAGTATACATGTGATGTTCAGGGACTAAACTGCAAGTAAGTGAAAGATCAGGGACTAAATTGTAAATAGTAAAAGTCCATCGGGCATAATGGTCATTTTGAAGGAAGAAAGGGACTAAACTGAAAAGTCTAAAAGTCCCAAGGCCAAAAATGATAGTAGATACAAGTTGTGGGCCATTAAATGTAATTATAAAAAGTTAAGGGACTTAATTGAAAAGATAGAAAGTTTCCAAGGCAAAATTGTAATTATAAAAAGTTTAACTAGAAAAGGCTTAGAACCGCCCAGAAACATTTCAGTCCCAAAATTTATCAGTAGATAGAGAAAGTTATGCTGGTTAATCTAGCATGATACAGAAATTTTATCAGAGTTCCAGATTGCCGGTAGTTTTCTGATAGTCTAAAAGATTATCTGATATTTTATCAGATCTTATGGATCTCAGATATAAGTGAAAAGTTATTGGAAGGTGTGCCCTATGACACCAGATGTCATGAATCTGACAGAACCTCAAAAGGAGATCTATAGAAGAAGTTATTCCCATATTAGTGAATTTTAACGGGAGTTTATGAACACCCGAGATCTTATTATGAAACTTAGCAGTAAGTAAGCTTAGATCGAATAAGCTCATATGACATCATATAGAGGCCTACGATGATGCCAAGTGAAGCCAAGGCCTATGATATCAGTTTATCAGTTAAAGTGGTCAGTGACAAAAATACGCAGAAAAAGTACGAAATGACATAAATGCCCTTATGTTATAAAATAATAAAATAATGAGTAAAGGGTATTTTGTTCATTTGATTAAGGTTAGATAGTCAAGGAAGGTTGTCTGGATAGTTGGCCAAGGTCAAGAAACACTCTGGCAAGGTGTGAAAAGACAATAATGCCCCTCTAATTATTAAAGAGTAACTAAGGGCATTTTGGTAATTTGCTATGGGATGTTTCTTGAGAATTGAGCCACCAGAGTGCTTAAGCTTGATTAGAGACCCAAGATGACATTCCCAGATATCTAAAAACGTTGCCCAAGAGTGATGTGGGTCTAAGTGGCATTAAAATATTAGTTTAGTACTTTTTCAATAAAGCATAGTTACCCGGTTAAAGATAGAACTGGGGAAAGTGATCAGATAGAGCTTTAGACTCATCCAGAACCATGAGGTGGCATGAAAAGTATCCTAATGGGACCCACAAGGTGCCACATGGCATGAGTCTAGGGAAAGAAGAAAAAGGTAAGGACACGTGGCATAATTTCAGCCATTTATTCTGGGACAGGACTTTAGAATTCTCTGGAAATGCTGAGTCTGCTGGTGAGGTGTCCCAAGGGCCCCGCCATTACTCCACTTAAGCATGTGAGGTGTCCATGGATGATGTCACTTTGATGAGTCACTGAGGATGATGATGTCATCATGATGTGCAGGGGAAGCTTCTTGAGGAAGCGAAGCAATATGAGCCGTTCATCTCGATTCGATCTGGACCACCCATTCCACCTCCCTCCACTTATAAATACCCCACCCCTCCTTCCATTCCATTCACGGCAAGGAGCAAGAAAAAGGAGGGAAATAAGAGAGAAAGAGAGAAAGAAAGAAAGAAAGAGAAAGAAAGGAAGGAAAGAGAAGGAGTTATGGTGAAACTAGGAGTAATCCAAGGAGCTTAGGGACTTGGCAAGCTTAAGAGTAAGGTAAGTAATTTATTCTAGTCCCTGCTCTAATAAAATTAGAGGATTGTTCTTATGAATTTAATAGTGAGAATAGAGAAATATCTCTCTCGATAAGGTTAGCCGTGGATAGAAAGAAAGTTAGGCGATTGTCAAATTAAGGGTATTACCTCAATTAAGCATGAGTTAAGTAGAGCTACACTGATAGGATAATAATGAAGATATTATTATAATATGTATAGGATCTGACCTATGAAAAGAAGGAACCCTAGAGCAAAGGCTAAGAGCTAGAGGAAAGGCTACACGTTAGGTAGTAAACTTACCTACTTGTATGCTTATGTTGCCTGGATGTTTTATGTGATGTTTACTTACTTTGATGATGTGAAACATGTATGATTAAGTAATGCTCTATTTCTTTTTATTCTATAGCCATATGTTATAATTAAGAAACATGGAAACATGTATATTATCATTATGTAAGCATGATCATTAAGTACATACATAGTAACATCAAGCATATAGTTGCATACATAGTATGGTTTCCGTTTGCTACTGAGATTTCCCCAAAAATATCACCCCTTCCATATCAATCCAATTACAACAGGTCTTCTCAAGATGGAGGAGATAAAGATGCATGAAGAGAAGTTAATAATTATTTAGCATAATTGATATATATAACCCTTATGTCAAGTCCAAATGAAATGGAGTTGAAAGAAAATATTTAGAAGAGTTTTCTCAAAAGCTAGCAAAGTTCTCAGTTAAAGAGAATGTTTGACATATTGTATCTCAGAATACATTATGACGAGGCAAGATAGACCATGATGTAGCCAAATTTGGCCAGATGTGCCAAGATACGATATGAAAGGTACGTAATGAGATATGCTATGAAAAGTACATAATGAGATATGTTATGAGAGATATGTAATGTGATACATAATGAAAAATATGTATTCAGAAGTATAATATGAAGTGGCTTTATAGCTAGCTTTATAAACATATAGAGAGGCTCCTTTTTTAAAAGGGATAAGATGATTATATGTTGGGTTACAGATGAAATAACAAGTGAGAGCTTTCACTCCTTGCATGAAATGCCAGGTATTATATTATGTTTGTAAAATATGCTAAAGCTGCAAATGTTATAGCAGTGCAAGCTCTATGTGATAGAGTTGTTTGGAAGCTCTAATTGTTAGAGCTGTGCATATTAAAGAAAGGAATGCTTGAGCTCCGATGTTAAAGCTTTGTATTAATAGGCAGGTATGTAGTCCTGCAATATGTTGGCCAGGCATTATGCATGTTAGAGTATGTGCTCCTATCTAGCAGTAAAGTAAAGAAAGAAAGAATAATGACATAAGTCCTCTCTCTGTATTATGATGAGTTATTAAATATAATAAGAAGGAAAGAAGTATGATAGTACGAAAATGAGAGATGAAGTTTTGCGGATATTTAGAGAATTTCGCTGGATACTCAGATGAGTAATATGTGATTGCACTAAGAAATATGATGAGTAGTTAACAGAAACTCTAGAATATAGTAGTATATGAGAGAGTTTGATATGATAGAAAAGGGACATTCTCCTCAGAAAAACTCTTCATCAAAGTATGAATAGAAATTTAACCCTAAAATTTCGAGGATGAAATTTATTTTAAGGGGAGGAAAAATGTCATATCTTGATTTTTAGGCCTAGAAGCCCAACATGTAGCTTAAAAGAGGTAGGCTACCAGGCCCTGTTGAGCAGAAGTCCCAGAAGTATACATGTGATATTAAGGGACTAAACTACAAGTAAGTGAAAGATCAGGGACTAAGTTGTCAATAGTGAAGTCCCTAAGGGCAGAATTGTCATTTTGAAGGAAGAAAGGGACTAAATTGACAAGTCTAAAAGTCCCAAAGCCAAAAATGATAGTAGATACAAGTTATGGGCCATTAAGTGTAATTATGAAAAGTTAAGGGACTTAATTGAAAAGATAGAAAGTTTCCAAGGAAAAAATTGTAATTATAAAAAGTTTAGCCAGAAAAGGCTTAGAACTGCCCAGAAGCATTTTACTCCTAAAATTTATCAGTAGATAGAGAAAGTTATGCTGGTTAATCTAGCATGATACAAAAATTTTATCAGAGTTCTAGATAGCCGGTATTTATCTGATAGTCTAAAAGATTATATGATATTTTATTAGATCTTATGGACCTCAGATATAAGTAAAAAGTTATAGGAAGGTGTACCCTATGACACCAGATGTCATGAATCTGACAGAACCTTGAATGGAGATCTATAGAAGAAGTTATTCCCATATTAGTGAATTTTGATGGGAGTTTTTGAACACCCAAGATCTTATTATGAAACTTAGCAGTAAGTAAGCTTAGATCGAATAAGCTCATATGATATCATATAGAGGCCTACGATGATGCCAAGTGAGGCCAAGGCCTATGATATCAGTTTATCAGTTAAAGTGGTCAGTGACAAAAATACGCAGAAAAAGTGCGAAATGATGGAAATGCCCTTATGTTATAAAATAATAAAATAATGAGTGAAGGGTATTTTGGTCATTTGATTAAGGTTAGATAGTCAAGGAAGGTTATCTGGATAGTTGACCAAGGTCAAGAAATACTCTGGCAAGGTGTGAAAAGACAATAATGCCCCTAGAATTATTAAAGAGGAACTAAGAACATTTTGGTAATTTGCTATGGGATGTTTCTTGGGAACTGAGCCACCAGAGTGCTTGGACTTGATTAGAGACCCAAGATGACATTCCCAGATATCCAAAAACGTGGCCCAAGAGTGATGTGGGTCCAAGTGGCATTAAAATATTAGTTTAGTACTTTTTCAATAAAGCATAGTTACCCGATTAAATATAGAACTAGGGAAAGTGATCAGATAGAGCTTTAGACTCATCCAGAACCATGAGGTGGCATGAAAAGTATCCTCATGGGACCCATAAGGTGCCACATGGCATGAGTATAGGGAAAGAAAAAAAAGGTAAGGACACGTGGCACAATTTCAGCTGTTCATTTCGGGACAAGACTCTAGAATTCTCTATAAATACTGAGTTAACTAGTGAGGTGTCCCAAGGGCCCCACCATTGTGCCACTTAAGCATGTGAGGGGTCCATGGATGATGTCACTTTGATGAGTCATTGAGGATGATGATGTCATCATGATGTGCAGGCGAAGCTTCTTGAAGAAGCTAAGCGATATGAGCTGTTCATCTCGATTCGATCTGGACCACCCATTCCACCTCCCTCCACCTATAAATACCCCACCCCTCCTTCTATTCCATTAACGGCAAGGAGCAAGAAAAAGGAGAGAAAGATAGAAAGAAATAAATGAAGGAAACAGAACCAGTTCTGGTGAAGCTAGGAGTAATCCATGGAGCTTAAGGACTTGGCAAGCTTAGGAGTAAGGTAAGTAATTTATTCTAGTCCCTGCTCTAATAAAATTAGAGGATTGTTCTTATGAATTTAATAGTGAGAATAGAGAAATATCTCTCTCGATAAGGTTAGCCGTAGATAGAAAGAAAGTTGGAAGATTGTCAGATTAAGGGTATTACCTCATGTTAAGCATGAGTTAACTAGAGCTATACTGATAGGATAATAATGAAGATATTATTATGATATGTATAGGCTCTGACCTATGAAAATAAGGAACCTTAGAGCAAAGGCTAAGAGCTAGAGGAAAGGCTACACGTCAGGTAGTAAACTTACCTATGTAACATCCTTACTTTCATACATCTTAGGGATCATTCAGTAGCAAGACCTTGGAAGTCTAATAGCCAAATCAAAAATTTTACTCTTTCTCAGATTACTGTTCATATGGTATTCCAGATTACGTAATGAACGTCAAAAAATCATAATTAATTCTGCAAAAAACGAAATAAAGTGGTTCAAAAAGCTATGTAAATATAACATCTTTAAATTTAAGGGAAAAATAATTTGCAGACCAAATGATTATCCAATTAATATAGTTTATTCGTTGAGGTTTACTGTTCATTTGGTCAAAAACTCTAGAAACAGATTCTGGTCCCGTACTTTAGAAATTCATTTCCCTTGATATACACATCCAAAAGAAACGTTCTACCTATGCAGTTAAAGCTCTAGATGTGTTCTAAACGATTGTAAAATTTAATAAAATAATTCCTGCATTTACTAGGTCAAACTGAAGTCACAACAAAACTGCTTTAGGACCTACGTTTTTACCATTTCAGTTTCCTTTCTTTCACTTTCAATAATAGTTCCAGCATGCATAAGCCATCAAATAAGCTTCTCAATATTCATATACATCATGTACATATTCTATAAGTATTACAAATAGTTTTATCACATAGATGGACACCTTATATGGCATTTACATACATAGATATGGAAGATGGATGCTAATGCATGATACGTAATTTCATTAACTTTCTTTTATTAGTGACATGCCATCATGCTATATACTTTTACATAAAGTGCATGGCCATGGAAAAACATGTTATTCACAATGCATTAAACATCATTTATCATGTCACAGCATCATTCAAATATCATATACATGTCAACACATAAGCATACCATATCAAGCACATAAAGAGATAAGTTCACTACCTTGCACTTAACCTTTCCTCTTGATCTTTTGCACTTGTTCCCTAGCTTTCCAACCATGAAGCCTTTATGTTAATCACTTCACAATATCTTCTTTTATGTTTCAATGTCCTAAACACATTCATATTTACCACATAATTCATTAGGACTCATGAACTCTGACCAATTCAAGACTAACCTTATTACACTTATTATTATCATAATTTTCTCTAATATTCACTAATCCACTTAGCTCTTAGACCAATTGATATCTTGACTTTACCCTACCCAATTTCATCTTTTGAATTCATCTATGAGCTTAGAATCATGAAATTCTAGCTCCTTCATGGCCTTCTGTACAGAATTGAACATAAGCACACAATTCTTTCAAAAATTCTCATTTTGATTCTAATGCTTCCCATACTTGTTTCTCCACTTTACCCCACACAACCTTTCATTTTAAAACCAATGGAACCATCAAAATTATGAAATTTCAATCACTATTCATGCGAGTGAACAGTGACCATGATGAATTTCAAAAACTACAACCTTGAGATTTTAATGATTCCAAGGTTCAAAACCTTTTCAATCCTACACAAAATCATCATATAAATTCAATAGAAGCATTAAATCATTGAAATTTTATTTCCTTCCCCCATGAACAGTGCATATTGAATAGGGTACACCATGGTAAAGTCAAGAATATCAACTTGATTCAACAACCAATCACTTAACTAGCTTGTTTAAGCTTTAATCATATATTTCTAACTTTAATTTCTTCTTTTCCCTTTCATCTAAGGTTTTTGGGCAGCACAACACCTTAGATAAAACTAAACTTTTCCCCCATGAAAACCCTAAGTTCAAGCTACCAAATCAAAGGAAAATAAGCTAGGAGAGATTGCTTACCTTTAATCTCTAGCTTGATTGAACTTTGGTACTTTGAATCTTCCTTGTCTTGGCTTGAGTTTTCATTTTGCAAGAGTTTTCCCAAGGTATCACAAGGCCATGGTTTAGATACAGAAATAAGGGGGTATTTATAGAAAAATCTTGGTGGAAATTAATGGGCAAGATTAATTTATACACTATTTGATCTAATGATCCACATTTAATCTTGGATTTAACTTTTTCCAAAAATAATAATTATGACATCATATGGGACAGCTCAAGGAACACCTCATGGAGGTTAGGTGGCAAAATTCTAATGGGGGAACCTTCTAGAAAAATTCAAATTTGTATACCGAATATTTATCTACCATCCATCCCTTAGGAAATACCAAAATACCCTGTGTCCTTTCTTACACTGTACTAACCCTAAGGGCATAATCGTCATTTTACCCCTCTTTGCACTGCCTCATAACATATACTGGCTCTTAATAATAATATTTATACTGTATGACATGTTTTTGACCTATCTAGAATGACCAAAATGTCCTCTATCTATCACTAGTATAATATGGGCATCTAGGGGCATTTTCATAATTTCGCACTTTTTCTGGACTGCTCTGGACTTTGGCCCACTTAACTATCTCACTACCTTATTTGGCTCATGATGGCGCCATTTGGGCCTTAATATGGGCTCATTGCCTTTATTACCTTTATGACCCAATTCACATGACAACTCTCCCGATCCTATTTATCGGGTATTTTATTTCACCGTAAAATCCCGTAAAGCTTCTACAGGATTCTTTTTATGACTCTGTCAGTTTTATAAATTCATATATTAATTATAAGAATTTACAGTAAAGTTTCATCTGATTTTGAGATCTGAAAAATACTACAATAATTCCTTCTGACTTCAAGAATTTATATCAATTAATCGGGACATCAAATCGAAATTATGTGACTCTTTAAACTGACCAGAATCACTTTATCTATCTACTAGTAAAATTTGAGTTTAATCTGATTCCGGGCATTTTTGGCCTGTTTCGGCTCAACTTTCTCATATTTACATTTAGGTCCCTGAACTTTTGAATAATTGTACTTAAGCCCATAAACTTTTGGCTATTTGAATTTAAGTCCCTTAACTTCTGAAAATTACACTTAGGGCCCAACTTTTATTTCTACTTTCACTTTTTGCCTTTAACCTTTTCTACTTTGCTTTTGTCCTTTTCTTCCCTCAAGACTCATCTAACCTTTATCTTTTCTTCTAATCTTTGTCATAATTCTTTCTAAACCTCTTTTCACTATCAGTACTATACAGATAGAAAAAATTAGGATAGGACACATCATCCACCTATCGTAGATAAGTGGAATACTGAGAAAGACGGATGAACTTAGCAAGCACTCATCAAAAGATTCTCTTTCTCCTTGTCTCAGCATAAGGAATTCTGCTTCTCTCTCATCTTGCACTGACTGGGAAAAATACTTCTCATAAAACTGCTAAACGAACACTTCCCATATGATAGGAATGTGTCTAGCTTATAATACCAGCTAGATGTTCTTCCACTATCTATCAGCATCTCTTTCTAGCTGGTAGATTGCCATATGTGCTTTACTCTAAGACGGACAACCCAGTACTTTAAAGATCTTCTCTAGTCTGCTGATCCAGTCTTCCACTTTCTGTACATCAAACATCCTCTCAAATGTCAGAGGACTATGCTTACAGAATTTAGCTATCCACTGTTGAATTCTAGCAAGATCTGCTATATGTCTTAGCGGCTCTGCTGTCTACTAAACCATCTCTAGTTCTGTATTAGCTATGCCCGCCGATTCTGGTTACCGTAGGTTCTCTACTGTTTCTGCTACGGTCGTTGCTATGGCTATCATATTCTCAATTTTCCTTATCTGTATAATACTGATAGTGGAAAGAGGTTTAGAAAGGATTATGATGAAGATCAGAAGAAATAATAAAGGTTAAATGAGTCTTGAAGGAAGAAAGAGACCTAAACAAAAATTAAAAAAGTTTAAAGGCCAAAAGTTAAAGTAGAAACAAAAGTTGGCCCCTTAAGTGTAATTTTCAAAAGTTAAGGGACTTAAATGCAAATAGCTAAAAGTTCAGGGGCCTAAGTACAATTATTCAAAAGTTCAGGGACTAAAATGTAATTATGAGAAAGTTGAACTGAAAAAGACTAAAAAATGCCCAGAATTAGATTAGACTCAAATTTTACCAGTAGATAGACAAAGTGATTCCGGTCAGTTTAAGGAGTCACATAATTTTGATTTGAGGTCCCGATTAATTGATATAAATTCCTGAAGTTATAATGAATTATTGCAGTATTTTTAGATCTCAAAATCAGATGAAACTTTACAGGAAATTCTTATATTTAATATATGAATTTATAAAATTGACAGAGTCATAAAAGGAATCCTGTAGAATTCTTACGGGATTTCACAGTAGAATATCAAACTTGATAAATATGATCGGGAGAGGTGTCTTAGGATTTGTGCCATAAAGGGCATAAATGTAATGAGTCCAAACTAAGGCCCAAATGGCGCCATAGTAGGCCCAATATGGTGACTGGATAGTTAAGTGGATCAGAGTCCAGAGCAGTCCAGGAAAAGTGTGAAATTATGAAAATGCCCCTGGATGCCCATACTGTACCAGTGATAGATGGAGGTCATTTTGGTCATTCTAGATAGGCAAAAAATATGGCATATAGTATAAATATGATTAGTTGGAGCCAGTACATGCCATAAGTGTAACATCCTTACTTTCATACGTATTAGGGACCATTCAGCAGCATTTAGAACCACTTACAAGACCATGGAAGTCCATTAGCCAAATATGGAATTTTACTCTTTCTCGAATTACTGTTCATATGGTATTTCAGATTACGCAATGAATTTCAAAAAATCACAACTAATTCTAGAAAACTCAAAATAAAGTGGTTAAAAAATCTAAATGAACATAACATCTTGAAGTGTAAGGGAAAAACAATTTCCAGACCAAATGATTAGCCAATTGATACAGTTTATTCGTTGAAGTTTACTGTTCATTTGGTCAAAAACTCTGGAAACAGATTCTGGTCCCTTACTTTGGAAATTCATTTCCCTTGATATACACATCCAAATGAAACGTTCCACCTATGCATTTAAAGCTCTGGATGTGTAATACTTGCTCATAAAATTTTGTGAACTAATTCCTTGATTTCCTAGGTCAAATTGAAGCCACAACAAAACTGCTTAAGGACCTACGTTTTCACCATTTCAGTTTCTTTTCTTTCATTTCCAATAATTGTTTCAGCATGCACAAGCCATCAAATTAGCTTCTTAACATTCATATACATCATGTGCATATGCCATAAGTATTACAATAGTTTCATCACATAAATGGACACCTTACATGGCATTTACATACATGGACAATTTATAGTATATACTAAAATCTCAATACTTCACTTCCTTTCTTCCATTCTTTAGCTCTTCTCCATGCTTACCTTTTCTTCATGCTTGACCTAAATTGGTTGGTTATGGGAGAGTGAGATTCTAGGGAATCTCAGTAGAAAACATTACCACTTAAATATGCAAGATGGAGGCTAGTTCAGGATATGTAATTTCATTAACTTTCTTTGATTAGTGACATGCCATCATGCTATATACTTTTACATAAAGTGCATGGCCATGGAAACATGTTATTCACAATACATTGAACATCATTTATCATGTCACAACATCATTCAAATAACATATACATGTCAACACATAAGCATACCACATCAAGCACATAAAGAGGTAAGTTCACTACCTTGCACTTAAGCTTTTCTCTTGACCTTTAGCCCTTGCTCCCTAGCTTTCCAACCATGAAGCCTTTATGTCCATCACTTCCCAACATCTTCTTGGATGTTTCATGGTCCTAAACACATTCATATTCATCACATAACTCATTAGGACTCATGAATTCCAATCATGTTCAAGATTAACTTTGTTACACTCTTTATTGTCATAACTTTCCCTAATATTCACTAATCCACTTGGCTATTGAATCAATTGATGTCTTGACTTTACCCTACACAATTTCATATTTTGAACTCATTTATGAGCTTAGAATCATGAAATTCCAGCTCCTTCATGGCCTGCTGTACAGAATTGAACATAAGCATACAATTCTTTCAAAAATTCTCAATTTGATTCTAATGCTTCCCATACTTGTTTCTCCACTTTACCCCACACAACTTTTCATTTTAAAACCATTGGAACCATCAAAATCATGCAATTCCAATCACTGTTCATGCGAGTGAACAGTACCCGTAATGAATCTCAAAGACTACAACCTTTAGATTTTAATGATTCCAAGGTTCAAAACCTTTCCAATCCAACACAAAATCATCATACAAACTCAATGGAAGCATTAAATCATTGAAATTCAATTTCCTTCCCTCATGAACAGTGCATACCAAACAGGGCACACCATGACAAAGTCAAGAATATCAATTTGATTCAACCACCAATCTCTTAACTAGCTTGTTTAAGCATCAATTATAAGTTTCTAACTTTAATTTCTTCTTTCCCCTTTCATCTATGGATTTTGGACAGCACCTCCCCTTAGAGAAAACTCAACTTTTCCCCATGAAAACCTTAAGTTCAAGCTCCCAAATCAAAGGAGAATAAGCTAGGAAAGATTGCTTACCTTTAATCTCTAGCTTGCTTGAACTTTGGAACCTTGAATCTTCTTTGTCTTGGCTTGAGTTTTCATTTTGCAAGAGTTTCCCTAAGGTTCCATGAAGCTACGGTTTGCTGCAGAATTGGAGGGGTATTTATAGCCAAAATCCAAGAAAAATGAATGGCCAAGATTGATTTGGTTACTATTTGCTCTAAAGGCCCACATTTAATCTTGAATTTAACTTTTTCATAAAATAATAATTATGACATCATGTGGGACAGCTCATGGGACACCTAAGAGGGTTAGGTGGCGTGCTGCCCATGCAAGGAACCTTCTGGAGAAATTCCAGTCCAATCCGGTACCGATCAGTGCAGTTTCACAACAACCGGACTGTGTTCTATTCCTAATTTTTTTATAATATACCAGGATATGTATTCTATCCTGGAAATTAATGTCTAGGGTTCTCACACCATTGACATACTTGTACTAGCCACAACTTAATTATGGATCCCTTGGAAAATGACCAAAATACCCTTGGTGTCCTTTCTTGCACTACATTGACCATAAGGGCATAATTGTCATTTCACCCCTTCTTGTACTGCCTCAGGGCATATATTGGCTCAACTAATCATATTTATACCATGTGCCACATTTTTAGGCTATCCCAGATGACCAAAATGCCCTTCATCCATCTCTGGTACAATCTGGGCATCCAGGGGCATTTTCGTAATTTCGCACTTTTTCTGGCACTGGCCCCTTCTACTGATAGACTGGTACCCTGGGTTTTGGGCCTTCCTTGGCATCATTATGGGCCTATATATAAGGTCATCTAATCTTATTCTATCCAGGCTTACATACCGATAAGTTCCATTATCGGATCACGGGTGTTAACAAACTCCCGTCAAAATTCACTCATATGTGAATAACTTTTTATACAGAACTTCTTCTGGAGTTCTGTCAGATCCAGGACATCTGACACTGTAGGGCACAATTTCCTGAAATTTGTCCACTTATATCTGAAGTCCATGAAATCTGATAAAAATTCAGATAACTTTTAGACTATCAGATAATTTTCTGCTGTCTGGAGCCCTAATAAAATTTTTGTGTCATGCCAGATTACCCAGCATGACTTCCTCTATTTACTGATGGAATGTGGGACTGAAATACTTACAGGCAGTTCTAAGCCTTTTCTGGTTGAACTTTTCCGTAATTACATTTATGTCCCTGACTTTTTGCTTAATTACATTTATGTCCCTAACTTTTTGGATATTTATATTTAGGTCCCTAAACTTTTAGAAATTACAACTTTTGGCCCAACTTTTGTTTCTAATTTAACTTTTGGCCTTTAAACTTTTCCAATTTTCGTTTAGGTCCCTTTCTTCCTTCAAGACTCATTTAACCTTTATCATTTCTTCTAATCTTTGTCATAATCCTTCTTAAACCTCTTTCCACTATCAGTACTATACAGATAGGGAAAAATTAGGATATGACATTTCTACCCCCCTCAAAATAAATTTCGTCCTCGAAATTTACTTAACACCGTAGTCAGTAATCTTAGATAGATATCCTTGTCTTCTTTTTGACTAAGGATTGGGGTATCTATCTCTTATCTTTTATCTTGACATCTTATGACATCTTAGCGGATTACTTTTAATATCCGCAATTCTTCATATCTTTGCTATTATCACTTTCTCTTATTCTGAATCAACTCAATAAGAGTTGAACTCCAGTTAATTCTATTACTTTCTTGCTACTCATCTATCTGCATATGGACTTCTCACTATGCTGGACATGTGAGTAGTGTCCATTTCTTTCATGTCAAACTCCCTCGAATACTGCTATATTCTGGAGCTTCTACTAACTATTCATCATATTTCTTAGTTCAATCACTTATTGCTCATTTGAGTATCTAGCGGAATTCTCTGAATATCCGCAAACTTTAACTCTCATTCTCATATCATCATACATTCTTATCATCTTTAAAAACTCATCATAATACAGAGAGAGGACTTATATCATTATTCTTTCTTTCATTGCTCTACTGCTAAATAGGAGCACATAGAAGCATATAGGAGCACATATGAGCATATAGGAGCACATACTCTAACATGCATAACGCCTAGCCAACGTGTTGCAGGACTACATACCTGCTCATGAATGCAAAGCTCTAACATCGGAGCTCAAGCATTCCTTCTCTTAATATGCATAGCTCTAACACTCGGAGCTTGCACAGCTCTAACATTCGGAGCTTTAGCATATTTTACAAACATAACATAACATAACATAATGCCTGGCACTTTATGCAAGGAGTGAAAGCTCTCATTTGCTCTTTCACATGTAGCTCATCATTCAAACATCTTATCATTTCCAGAACAGAAGCCTCTCTATCTGTTTACAAGGCTAGCTATACAGCCGATTCTCAAGGCATATCTTCTCATTTCATATCTTTCATGACATAAAATGGCATATATGGCCAAATCTGGCCTATCATAGTTCATCTTTCAAATCCATTTTATTTGGACTTGACATAAGGGCTCTAGTCTTTTACTATTCATAACTCTTTTTAACTTTTCATAGCTCTTTCTATCATCTTACATAGCTTTGTGCACATATGCCAATATCAATGGCATTTACACACTTTTCCATCACTTCCCAGGGGGTCACCCATCATTGGACTACCCTTGCCTGAGCACACTTAACTGAAATGTGCAGATAAAAATCTAAAGCACTGGTGCTCACTAGCTCTGACCCTGGTACTTTACCATCTTAGACCCATCTTATAATATCTCTCTTGGGTCTATCTGGCTTTCTAATCTCTTTGTCCTCATATGGAGGATCTACTTACCTTTATTTTTAGTCTTTATAATATCATCGTAAGGATCTCTTTATTCTCATTTGACCCTTTCTCATATCTTATAAAACATTCTCAAATCCTTGGAACTCAGGATTAGTAGCTTTAACTTTGATCACTTAGTTCTTGATACGTGTAAGGAGATTCTGAGTTCAGTCCCTGATAGTAATAAGGCTATCTGAAACTAGCATCATGGGTACTCTCTCTGTTATGAGTTAATTAACTTGTGAAGCTTTTATACCTTAACTTTTCCTTGGTATTTGTCCTTCCAAAGAAATATTGTACTTATGGCTCATTACTTTCTTCCTCTAGGCTTGGTCTACTGCGACCCTCGGGATCTACTACGATCAACTGTAAGCCTCTTCAAGATCTAATTGTGACCTTGTGAGCCATACTAGGATCTAACTGTAATCCTCCGGAATCTACTGGATTCCATTGTACTGTATTCTCATCTCTGGAAGACCTAAATCAATGGACAAAGTTATAAGGTTAGTCACTTCCACATAGTTGTTAACTCCACAGATAATTCCCTAAAAATGGTCACAGAAGCCAATATTATCTATCAAGACTTCACTCATTTTCTCTATCACTCAGGAACTTCTCATATCATTCTCATACTTTATAACTTACTAGATCCATCACTGCAGAGAGCTACATAGGCTTTACCATGCACATATCTATCATCATCTATTTATCTTATCAGAGGGATTTTACTCTATTGCAAGAGCAATCTAGCTCTATTGCAAAAATATTAACTTATATTACTTAAAATTCACTCTTTCTTGGAGCCATATCATTCATATATCTTACCCTTACTGAAGGGATATATCCTGAGTATCATAATCATTTATCATAGCATACTCAACAAGCATATTATGCAAGGAGATGCAATCCTTTAAGCAATCTCTAACATGCGTATCCTCATATGACAACTGCAAGGAGATACAACTTCTCATCATAACTTATAGCAACATAAGCAATATCATTATTACATATATCTGCTCAACCATCCCTTATCACCTTAATCACTAGGTCCTGATCATTTATTTAGGTACTTGAGTCATTTACTTGTTTCACTTAGGCTGCCACATCACCCTCTTACTAGGGTATAGGCTCAACCCTTCTTTACTCTTTCTTACATAGGAATAGGGTAGTCACTTTATCTTTGAATCTGTGGCTATCGTACTAGGCCATATTCATCCTATCATAACATTTCTTCTCGCCTGTAAGACTTCTATGTCTCTAAACTGAAGGACTTATGTGTCCTTGGCCTCACTGTAATTTATATGTAATCCATAACTAAGTCAGCTGTCTTCTTTCAGCTAACTAAGGAAAGATCGAGCTCACATCTCTATGCTATTCAAACTTTTTAAGTTTTCCTTTATTCTCCTGGATTACTAACAGGCGAGAGAAAGTAACTCTTATTAAGCCTCAAGGTTCATATAAATGAACTCGATTTACTATCCATCAAAAGGGTTCTCTTTCCTTAGCTCTAACCCTTAGTCTCACGGTCACCTCTCTCTAATTGAGAGGAATGCTTCCTTTAAACTTCTTTGAGAAAAACTTCTCAAGTGAGCGAATCACTCTCCATCTCGTATGGAGTAACTTCTGTATCCCTTAATTCTTTTAACTCTTTCTGTCCATTAGTCTTAGTCTACTCTGGACTAGACTATGATTCTTTTCTAGTCTGCCTCTAGATCCTGACCAATTCAGGTCACTTGGATCTCATTCATCACTTAACATTACTATTTCTGTTCTCTAGGTGCTCTACCCTAGATGTGCTAGGTTATTGTCTCTTCATGATGGAATCCCTCTATATTAGGAACATTAACTTTCTATCTATTATCCATCACAACTTTAACCTTAGGCCATGTATTAGATTATTCTTAGGCAAGTCTCATTCTAACTTCTCATTATTCTTTTCCATAAAGACTAGCTACACAAAGTCTTTTGTACTGTATATCAACTCCTGATGATCATACAGAGGATCTACTGTTCAACCTCTTCTTAAACTAATCTTCAGTATCTTAGTGCTTCGTACTGTTTAACTTGCCTATACTCTGTGCTAAACCTCTAACTGATAGACTTCAGTGAGGTTGGCATCTTTAGTCTCATGACTCTTGACTTACTATCATCTCATACCAATCCTCTAAAGTAGATTAGGTTAATGCCCACTACTGAATGTCTGTTTATCATTCCTACTATGGCATTGAGGAACTGCAGATAACTAACTGTTCTTAATCTCTACTTCTGTCCATCCCTTGACCTAGACTAAGTAAGTCATTCTCCGCAGCTTTCTTCAGACCAATATGGTCAACACTATCTGTCTTCAACAAAGAAGGCTAGGGTTGACTAGAACCAGGAACATCCCACTGATCTCTCTTCATAAAGTCATATATTCCTGGACTTTGGGAATAGACAGGTACTATCATAAACTTTGACTGGATATATGAATTAGGGGACTGTTATATCTTAATTATCTTAAATCTATCCTCCAACTCTGGTAGAGGAGGAATAATATATGGTCTACCCATAATCCAGTACCAGTACTGAGCTTCCTCAGCCGTAATCTATCATCTCGTAAGAGGGATAAAGCTTATATCAGGGTTAGAGGGCATTCCAACAAACTTATATCGTATAGAGTCACTAGACTCAACATCAACTGGTACATATTAGGCTTTAGGCTGAATCTCTACATCACCTCCAGACTGCAGGTTTAAGTCTACAGAAACGTCTATGGGACATTCCACTGTAGATTTTCCTGACTGATCCCCTAAACTCTTATCTGGACTCTCTTTATTGTCTAAGGGATGTGGATATATATCATCTTTATATATCACTATTGGTCTGGAGTCTTCCTTATTAACTGAAGCCTCTGACTTAACCTTATGGAATCTCATATATATTCTTGCAACATTTGCTTAATTAAGCAATGTTAACCATCCCATAACATACACTAACTTAACTGAATACTTACTACTTAGGATTAGGGTATGGGAATAACCTCATATCAGTTCCTAAATAATCTATTCAGAGCATTTCTTAAGCCAGAATCCTATGCTCTGATACCAAAATGTAACATCCTTACTTCCATACATATTAGGGACCATTCAGCAGCATTTAGAACCACTTACAAGACCATGGAAGTCCATTAGCCAAATCTGGAATTTTACTCTTTCTCAAATTACTGTTCATATGGTATTCCAGATTGCGCAACGAACTTTGAAAAATCATAACTAATTCTAGAAAACTCGAAATGAAGTGGTTAAAAAACTAAATGAACATAACATCTTGAAGTTTAAGGGAAAAATAATTTCCAAACCAAATGATTAGCCAATTGATACAGTTTATTCATTGAAGTTTACTGTTCATTTGGTCAAAAACTCTGGAAATAGATTCTGGTCCCTTATTTTGGAAATTCATTTCTCTTGATATACACATCTAAATGAAATGTTCCACCTATGAATTTAAAGCTCTGGATGTGTAATACATGCTCATAAAATTTCGTGAACTAATTCCTTGATTTGCTAGGTCAAACTGAAGCCACAACAAAATTGCTTAAGGACCTACGTTTTTACCATTTCAGTTTCTTTTCTTTCATTTCCAATAATTGTTTCAGCATGCACAAGCCATCAAATTAGCTTCTTAACATTCATATACATCATGTACATATGCCATAAGTATTACAATGGTTTCATCACATAAATGGACACCTTACATGGCATTTACATACATGGATAATTTATAGTATATACTAAAATCTCAATACTTCACTTCCTTTCTTCCATTCTTTAGCTCTTCTCCATGCTTACCTTTTCTTCATGCTTGACCTAAATTGGTTGGTTATGGGAGAGTGAGATTCTAGGGAATCTCAGTAGCAAATATTACCACTTAAATATGTAAGATGGATGCTAACGCATGATATGTAATCTCATTAACCTTTCTTTGATTAGTGACAAGCCATCATGCTATATACTCTTACATAAAGTGCATGGCCATGGAAAACATGTTATTCACAATACATTCAACATCATTTATCAAGTCACAACATCATTCAAATATCATATACATGCCAACACAAAAGCATACCACATCAAGCACATAAAGAAGTAAGTTCACTACCTTGCACTTAAGCTTTCCTCTTGATTTTTAAGATTTGCTCCCTAGCTTTCCAACCAATAAGCCTTTATGTCAATCATTTCCCAACACGTTCTTGGATGTTTCAAGGGCCTAAACACATTCATATTCATCACATAATTCATTACGACTCATGAACTCCAACCATGTTCAAGATTAACTTTGTTACACTCTTTATTGTCATAACTTTCCCTAATATTCACTAATCCACTTGGCTCTTGAATCAATTGATGTCTTCACTTTACCCTACACAATTTCATATTGTGAACTCATTTATAAGCTTAGAATCATGAAATTCCAGCTCCTTCATGGCCTGCTGTACAGAATTGAACATAAGCATACAATTCTTTCAAAAATTCTCAATTTGATTCTAATGCTTCCCATACTTGTTTCTCCACTTTACCCCACAGAACTTTTCATTTTAAAACCATTGGAACAATCAAAATCATGCAATTCCAATCACTGTTCATGCGAGTGAACAGTAACCGTAAGGAATCTCAAAGACTACAACCTTGAGATTTTATTGATTCCAAGGTTCAAAACCTTTCCAATCCAACACAAAATCATCATACAAACTCAATGGAAGCATTAAATCATTGAAATTCAATTTCCTTCCCTCATGAACAGTGCATACCAAACAGGGCACACTATGGCAAAGTCAAGAATATCAATTTGATTCAACCACCAATCTCTTAACTAGCTTGTTTAAGCATCAATCATAAGTTTCTAACTTTAATTTCTTCTTTCCCCTTTCATCTATGGATTTTAGACAGCACCTCCCCTTAGAGAAAACTCAACTTTTCCCCATGAAAACCTTAAGTTCAAGCTCCCAAATCAAAGGAGAATAAGTTAGGAAAGATTGCTTACCTTTAATCTCTAGCTTGCTTGAACTTTGGAACCTTGAATCTTCTTTGTCTTGGCTTGAGTTTTCATTTTGCAAGATTTTCCCCAAGGGTCCATGAAGCTACGATTTGCTGCAGAATTGGAGGGGTATTATAGCCAAAATCCAAGAAAAATGAATGGCCAAGATTGATTTGGTTAATATTTGATCTAAAGGCCCACATTTAATCTTGGATTTAACTTTTTCATAAAATAATAATTATGACATCATGTGGGACAGCTCATGGGACACCTAAGAGGGTTAGGTGGCGTGCTGCCCATGCAAGGAACCTTCTGGAGAAATTCCAGTCCAATCAGGTACCGATCAGTGCAGTTTCACAACAACCGGACTGTGTTCTGTTCCTAATTTTTTTTATAATATACCAGGATATGTATTCTATCCTGGAAATTAATGTCTAGGCTTCTCACACCATTGACATACTTGTACTGGCCACAACTTAATTATAGATCCCTTGGGAAATGACCAAAATACCCTTGGTGTCCTTTCTTGCACTATATTGACCATAAGGGCATAATTGTCATTTCACCCCTTCTTGTACTGCCTCAAGGCATATATTGGCTCAACTAATCATATTTATACCATGTGACACATTTTTAGGCTATCCCATATGACCAAAATGCCCTCTATCCATCTCTGGTACAATTTGGGCATCCATGGGCATTTTCATAATTTCGCACTTTTTCTGGCACTGGCCCCTTCTACTGATAGACTGGTACCCTGGGTTTTAGGCCTTCCTTGGCATCATTATAGGCCTATATATTAGGTCATCTGATCTCATTCTATCCAGGCTTACATACCGATAAGTTCCATTATCAGATCACGAGTGTTAACAAACTCCCGTCAAAATTCACTCATATGTGAATAACTTTTTATACAGAACTTCTTCTGGAGTTCTGTCAGATCCAGGACATCTGACACTGTAGGGTACAATTTCCTGAAATTTGTCCACTTATATCTGAAGTCCATGAAATCTGATAAAAATTCAGATAACTTTTAGACTATCAGATAATTTTCTGCTGTCTGGAGCCCTAATAAAATTTGTGTCATGCCAGATTACCCAGCATGACTTCCTCTATTTACTAATGGAATATGGGACTGAAATACTTACAGGCAGTTCTAAGCCTTTTATGGCTGAACTTTTCCATAATTACATTTATGTCCCTGACTTTTTGCTTAATTACATTTATGTCCCTAACTTTTTGGATATTTATATTTAGGTCCCTAAACTTTTAGAAATTACAACTTTTGGCCCAACTTTTGTTTCTACTTTAACTTTTGGCCTTTAAACATTTCCAATTTTCGTTTAGGTCCCTTTCTTCCTTCAAGACTCATTTAACCTTTATCATTTCTTCTAATCTTTGTCATAATCCTTCTTAAACCTCTTTCCACTATCAGTACTATACAGATAGGGAAAAATTAGGATATGACAATAAGGCAATACCAAGAGGGCTGAAATGACAATTATGCCCTTAGGGTCAATATAGTGCAAGAAATGACACCAAGGGTATTTTGGTAATTTCTCAAGGGATGGATGGCAGATAAATACTCAGTCTAATATGTTCAATGGTATGAGAAGCCTAGACATTGATTTCTAGGATAGAATACATATCCTGGTATATTATAAAAAAATTAGGAACAGAACACAGTATGGTTATTATGAAACTATTCCGATCAGTACCGGATTAGACTGGAATTTTTTCAGAAACTTCCTTACATGGTAATCATGCCACATAACCCTATGAGGTGTCCCATGAGCTATCCCACATGATGTCATAATTATTCTTTTTAGAAAAAGTTAAATCCAAGATTAAATGTGAGCCCTTGGATCAAATAGTATACAAATCAATCTTGGCCATCCATTTTCACCCAAATTTCTATATAAATACCCCCTCATTTCAGACCTATTCATCAGCCCTTGGAACCATGGGGAAATGCTTTCAAAATTTCCACTCAACCAAGAAAGAAGCACATAACTTGAAGCAAGAAGCAAGGTAATCATCTCCCTTGATCTTGAGCTTTGTTTTAGCAAGTTAGCTCTTGGTTTTAAGGGGTTTTTGTGCTCTATTTCCCTTATGGTTGCTGCTGGAAGTGCTGTACATATGGGGTTGGAATATGATTTTTATGTTATGGATAGTTTATACAAGCTTAAACAAGCTAGAATCAAGTGGTATAAGCTTGGGAATTCAAGTATGTTTGGATTTAGGGTTTTGTGTTCTTGCTGGTACTGTATGTGGCACTGTTCATATGATGGAATTTGATGATTTTGATGCTTCCAATGAGTTTAAAATGGAAAATTGTGTGGGGATGAAGTAGGAGAACAAGTATTAGAAGCATTGGAATCAAAATGTGAATTTTTGGGAATCAATGGCTTCACTTTGGTTTGGTACTATGGCTACTGAAGTGTTTTGATTTTGGAAATTCTAGTTTCATATTTGGATTCTACATGAAAAATTATGTGGAAATGAGCTATGAGAATTTATTTTGGAAAGATGGAAGTAAGAAACATGAAGTAGAGAAAGAAAGGAGCTAGTGAAAACCTAGTCTTGGATTTGGTTTCAAGTTGAGTTGTAACTTGATATTATTTTGTAATGGATAGGTTTTGACATTTGTGAAGGAAGGAAATCATCCCAAGAAGGGCTTGACCAAGATAGCTAAGAGGTAGCAAGGATACCTAACTATATTTCATGTTTGCTTGCTTGTTGATTATGGTGTTTAGTCGAGCTTGAGCTTATGTCATCATGTTATGATGAAGTATGAATGATTGCAACTCTTTGCAAGTTATGTCATGACAATATACATGTTAGAGTTTTCTTAAGTACCATTATGAAGTAGCTCCCATCTCATGATAACATGTTAAGCATCCAATTATTCATGCATGATATTATGGTTTGTGTAACTTGCTATTGGGATTTCCATGAAATCTCATTCCTTCCATATGCATAACCATGTATTAGGTGCTGGATCCTCTCAAGGGAAAAGAGTGAATGTTGATGATTAAGTTTGTATAATAAGCTACATAACTTACATGACACTATGGGAAGATATGCTAGTATGCATGATGTATGTTCATATTACCCTATTCTAAGGATATGGTGATGTGATGATGATTTTGATGTATGTTCCTTTCTTCCATTATTTACTCTTATCCATGCATACCTTTTCATCATGCTTGTCCTAAATTGGTTGGTTATGGGAGAGTGAGATTCTAGGGAATCTCAGTAGCAAATATTACCACTTAAATATGCAAGATGGATGCTAACGCATGATATGTAATCTCATTAAACTTTCTTTGATTAGTGACATGCCATCATGCTATATACTCTTACATAAAGTGCATGGCCATGGAAAACATGTTATTCACAATACATTCAATATCATTAATCATGTCACAACATCATTCAAATATCATATACATGTCAACACATAAGCATACCACATCAAGCACATAAAGAGGTAAGTTCACTACCTTGCACTTAAGCTTTCCGCTTGCTCTTTTGCACTTGTTCCCTAGCTTTCCAACCATGAAGCCTTTATGTCAATCACTTCCCAACATCTTCTTAGATGTTTTAAGGTCATAAACATATTCATATTCATCACATAATTCATTAGGACTCATGAACTCCAACCATATTTAAGACTAACTTTGTTATACTCTTTATTGTCATAACTTTCTCTAATCTTCACTAATGCACTTGGTTCTTGAACCAAATTGATGTCTTGACTTTACCCTACACAATTTCATATTTTGAATCCATTTATGAGCTTAGAGTCATGAAATTCTAGCTCCTTCATGGCCTGTTGTACAGGACTGAACATAAGCATACAATTCTTTCAAAAATTCTCATTTTGATTCTAATGCTTCCTATACTTGTTTCTCCACTTTACCCCTCATAACTTTTCATTTTAAAACCATTGGAACCATCAAAATCATGAAATTCCAATCACTGTTAATGCTAGTGAATAGTAACTGTAAGGAATCTCAAAGACTACAACCTTGAGATTTTAATATTTCCAAGGTTCAAAACCTTTCCAATCCTACACAAAATCATCATATAAATTCAATGGAAGCATTAAATCATTGAAATTATATTTTCTTCCCTCATGAACAGTGCATATCGAACAAGGCTAACCATGGCAAAGTCAAGAATATCAATTTGATTCAACAACCAAACACTTAACTACCTTGTTTAAGCTTCAATCATATGGTTCTAACTTTAATTTCTTCTTTCCCCTTTCCTTTAAGGTCTTTGGGAAGCACCTCCCCTTAGAGAAAACTCAACTTTTCCCCCATCAAAACCCTAAGTTCAAGCTCCCTAAATCAAAGGAAAATAAGCTAGGAGAGATTACTTAGCTTTAATCTCTAGCTTGCTTGAACTTTGGAACCTTGACTCTTCTTTGTCTTGGATTGAGTTTCCATTTGCAAGAGTTTCCCCAAGGGTGCATGGCTCACGGTTTGCTGCAGAATTGAGGGGGTACTTATAGAAAAATTCCATGGAAAATGAATGGCCAAGATCACTTTGTACACTATTTGATCTAATGGCTCATATTTGTTCTTACCTCAAGCTTACTCTCCAAGCCAACTTGAGATAAATCCACATGACAAAAATCTTCTCCTCCCCCTTGTCTTGGATGCCAAGTGTGTGGGTGTGTGGGTCCCACCATGTGCAAACCATAATTTTCACTTTATCCCTTTTTTTTCTTTTCAAAAAATTCATAAATTATTCATTATTGGACTTGCGCTCCAAGACAACTCTTGGGACTTATTGGGCTGCCCTAGGACGAAATTTTGGGCTGCCATAGGCCTTCCTTGGGTCCAATAGCTAATTGGCACAAATCCCAAGGTACTTTCCTTATATCGATATTCTTAAAATATCCTGATTTTGAAATAAATGCTAGACACATCTTTTAATGGTTCTAACATTTTTAGAAATTCATTATAATATAAAATGAATTCCCTGTTAAGTGTCATAATTTTTTGAGACCTAGAAGACCTCATAAAAATTCCCTACATTTCCTTTAACCCTTTATCTGTGTCCGATTTTACTTTAATTTCCCAAAGGGCATTATCGTCTTTCCAAACATCATCAAAGTATTTACTGGCTTTAATTAATCATCTTTATGCCATCTTACACATTTTTTGCCTGTCCAAAATGACCAGAAGGCCCTTTACCCATCACTGGTACGTTATGAGCATCTAGGGGCATTTTCATAATTTCGTACTTTTCCTAGACTGGTCTGATCTCTGGCCCACATAACTGTTTCACTACTTTATTGGGCTCATTATTGCGCCATTTGGGCTTTGGTATGGGCTTATTGGACTCATTACCTTTATGGCACAAATCTCAATAAATCTCACCCGATCCTATTTATCTGGTATTTTATTTCACTATAAAACCCTGTAAGACTTCTACAGGATTCCTTTTCTGTCTCTATCAATTTTATAAATTCTTACATTAAATATAGGAATTTCCTATAAAGTTTCATCTGATTCTACTATCAGAAAAATACTGTAATAATTCTTTTGACTTTAAGAATTTATATCAATTAATCGGGGACCTCAAATCAAAATTATGTGTTGCGTTAAACTGACTTGAATAATTTTGTCTATCTACTGGTAAAATTTGGGTCTTATCTGATTCTAGGCATTTTTGGCCTGTTTTGGCTTAACTTTTTCATAATTACATTTAGGTCCCTGAACTTTTGAATAATTGCACTTTGGCCCCTAAACTTTTAGTTATTTGCATTTAAGTCCATTAACTTTCAAAAATTACACTTAAGGGCCTAACTTTTGTTTCTACCTTCACTTTTAAGCATACAATTAAGCATACATGAAACTATAGTTAGGTATTCTTGCTACCTCTTAGCTATCCTTGTCAAGGTCTTCTTGGGATGATTTCTTTCCTTCACAAATGTCAAAATCTAGCCATTACAAAGTAATATCAAGTTACAACTTAACTTGAAACTAAATCCAAAACTAGGTTTTCACTAACTTGCTTTCTTTCTCCCTTTTTTGTTTCATACTTCCTTCTTTCCAAAATAAATTCTCATAGTTAATTTCCACATAATATTTCATGTAGAATCCAAATATGAAACTATAATTCCGAAAATCAAATCATACCACATGCTACAGTACCAAACCGAAGCAACCCTCTTGTTTTCCAAAAATTTACCTTTTGATTCCAATACTTGCAATACTTGTTCTCCTACTTTATCCCCACACATTTTCCAGTTTAAACTCATTGGAAGCATCAAAATCATGAAATTCCATCACATGAATAGTATCACATACAGTAACAGCAAGAACACAAAACCCTAATTCCAAACATACTTGAATTTCCAAGCTTATACCACTTGATTATAGCTTGTTTAAGCTTTCCATAACATAAAACTCATATTTTAACCACATATATAAAGCATTTCTAGCAACGACCATAAGGGAAATATAGCATAAAAATCCCTTAAAACCATGAGCTAACTTGCTAGAACAAAGCTCAAGATCAAGGGAGATTATTACCTTGATTGTTGCTTCACTTTGTGTGCTTCTTTCTTAGTTGAATGGAAATTTTGTAAGAGTTTCACTATTGTTCACCATGCATGCAGAATAGGTTCTGATTTGGGGGGTATTCATAGATGAGCTTAGTTGAAATGGATGGCCAAGATTGATTTGGTTACTATTTGATCTAATTGTCCATATTGAATCTTGCATAATCTTGACCTAGAAGCCTCCCCTTTTGACTCCATGCATGACATCATTTAGGGTCATGTTTGGCTAAAAAGGTTGAAATATACTAATAGGAAAAATTATAGTCCAGTCCAGTACCGATCGGAGCAGTTTCATAAAAACCAGACTATTTTCTTTTTCTAATTTTTATAATATTCCATCATATGTATTTTGTCCTAGAAATGAATGTCTAGGTTCTTCATACCATTGAAATTGTTAGACTAAGTATTTATCTGCCATCCATCCCTTAGGAAAGGACCAAAATTGTAACATCCTTACTTTCATACATCTTAGGGACCATTTAGTAGCATTTAGAACCACTTACAAGACCTTGGAAGTCCATTAGCCAAATCTGAAATTTTACTCTTTCTCGGGTTACTGTTCATGTGGTATTCCAGATTACGTAATGAACTTCAAAAAATCATAATTAATTCTAGAAAACTTGAAATGAAGTGGTTCAAAAATCTACGTGAATATAACATCTTGAAATTTAAGGGAAAAATAATTTCCAGACCAAATGATTGGCCAATTAGTACAGTTTATTTGTTGAAGTTTACTGTTCATTTGGTAAAAAAACTCTGAAAACAGATTCTGGTCCCTTATTTTGGAAAATCATTTCTCTTGATATACACATCCAAATGACACGTTCTACATATGAATTTAAAGATCTGGATGTGTACTACATGTTCATTAAATTTCGTTAAATAATTCCTTCATTTGCTAGGTCAAACTGAAGCCACAACAAAACTGCTCCAGGACCTACGTTTTTACCATTTCAGTTTCTTTTCTTTCATTTCCAATAATTGTTTCGGCATGTACAAGCCATTAAATAAGCTTCTTAACAGCCATATACATCATGTACATATGCCATAAGTATTACAATAGTTTCATCACATAAATGGACACCTTACATGGCATTTACATACATGGACAATTTATAGTATATGCTAAAATCTCAATACTTCACTTCCTTTCTTCCATTCTTTAGCTCTTCTCCATGCATACCTTTTCTTCATGCTTGACCTAAATTGGTTGGTTATGGGAGAGTAAGATTCTAGGGAATCTCAGTAGCAAATATTACCACTTAAATATGTAAGATGGATGCTAACGCATGATATGTAATCTCATTAACCTTTCTTTGATTAGTGACAAGCCATCATGCTATATACTCTTACATAAAGTGCATGGCCATGGAAAACATGTTATTCACAATACATTCAACATCATTTATCAAGTCACAACATCATTCAAATATCATATACATGCCAACACAAAAGCATACCACATCAAGCACATAAAGAAGTAAGTTCACTACCTTGCACTTAAGCTTTCCTCTTGATTTTTAAGATTTGCTCCCTAGCTTTCCAACCAATAAGCCTTTATGTCAATCACTTCCCAACATGTTCTTGGATGTTTCAAGGGCCTAAACACATTCATATTCATCACATAATTCATTAGGACTCATGAACTCCAACCATGTTCAAGATTAACTTTGTTACACTCTTTATTGTCATAACTTTCCCTAATATTCACTAATCCACTTGGCTCTTGAATCAATTGATGTCTTCACTTTACCCTACACAATTTCATCTTTTGAACCCATTTATGAGCTTAGAATCATGAAATTCCAGCTCCTTCATGGCCTGCTGAACAGAATGGAACATAAGCACACAATTCTTTCAAAAATTCTCATTTGGATTCTAATGCTTCCCATACTTGTTTCTCCACTTTACCCCACACAACTTTTCATTTTAAAACCATTGGAACCATCAAAATCATGAAATTCCAATCACTGTTCATACGTGTGAACAGTACCGTGAAGAACTTCAAGAACTACAATCTTGAGATTTTAATGTTTCCAAGGTTCAAAACATTTACAATCCTACACAAAATCATCATACAAATTCAATGGAAGCATTAAATCATTGAAATTTCATTTCCTTCCCTCATGAACAGTGCATACTGAACAGTGCACATCATGGCAAAGTCAAGAATATTAATTTGATTCAACACCCAATCTCTTAACTAGCTTGTTTAAGCTTCAATCATATGTTTCTAACTTTAATTTCTTCTTTCCCCTTTCATCTATGGATTTTGGACAGCACCTCCCCTTAGAGAAAACTTGACTTTTCTACCATGAAAACCCTAAGTTCAAGCTCCCAAATCAAAGGAGACTAAGCTAGGAAAGATTGCTTACCTTTAATCTCTAGCTTGCTAGAACTTTGGAACCTTGAATCTTCTTTGTCTTGGCTTGAGTTTTCATTTTGCAAGAGTTTCCCCAAGGCATCCAAGAAGCTACGGTTTGCTGCAGAATTGGATGGGTATTTATAGCCAAAATCCAAGAAAAATAAATGGCCAAGATTAATTTGGTTACTATTTGATCTAAAGGCCCACATTTAATCTTGGATTTAACTTTTTCATAAAATAATAATTATGAAATCATGTGGGAACCATCAAGGGACACCTCAAGGGGTTATGTGGCGTGCTCATGGTGTAAGGAAGCTTCTGGAAAAAATCCAGTCCAATCTGGTACCGATCGAAGCAGTTTCACAGTAACCGAAATGCTTTCTGTTCCTATTTTTTTATAATATACCAGGATATGTATTCTATCCTGGAAATCAATGTCTAGTATTCTCACACCATTGACATACTTGTATTGGCCACAACTTAATTATAGATCCCTTGGAAATGACTGAAATGCCCTTGGTTCACTGTCTTGCACTGTACTAACCCTAAGGGCATAATCGTCATTTTACCCTTCTGTATACTGCCTCAGGGCGTATCTGGGCTTTAAATAATCACATTTATACTATTTGCCACGTTTTTAGCCTATCCCAGATGACCAAAATGCCCTTCATCCATCCCTAGTACAATCTGGGCATCCAGGGGCATTTTCGTAATTTCGTACTTTTTCTGGCCACTGGCTCCTTCTACTGATGGACTGGTACCCTGGGTTTTGGGCCTTCCTTGGTGTCATTATGGGCCTATATATGAGGTCATCTGATCTCATTCTATTGAGGCTTACATACCGATAAATTCCATTATCGGATCACGGGTGTTACCAAACTCCTGTCAAAATTCACTAATATGTGAATAATTTTTTATACAGAACTTCTTCCAGAGTTCTGTCAGATCCAGGATATCTGACACTGTGGGGTACACTTTCCTATAATTTGCTCACTTATATATGAAGTCCATGAAATATGATAAAATTTCAGATAACTTTTAGACTATCAGATAAATATCTGCTGTGTGGAGCCCTAATAAAATTTCTGTATCATGTCATATTAACCAGCATATCTTCCTCTATTTACTAATGGAATATAGGATTTAAATACCTCTGGGCAGTTCTAACCCTTTCTGGGCTGATCTTTCTATAATTACAATTTTACCCTTGAACTTTTTACTTAATTACATTTAAGTCCTATAACTTTTGGAAATTACCACTTTTAGCCCAAATCTTGTTTCTACTTTAACTTTTAGCCTTTAACCTTTTCTACTTTTCATTTTAGTCCTTCTCTTTCTTTAGGACTCATCTAACCTTTATCTTTTCTTCTGATCTTTATCATAATCCTTTCCAAACCTCTTTCCACTATCAGTACTATACAGATAGGGAAAACATAGGATATGACATTTCTACCCCCCTTAAAATAAATTTTGTCCTCAAAATTTACTTAACACGTCAATCAAGGATTTGGGGTATCTATCTCATATCCTTTTTCATGACAATCTTAGCGGAGTACTTTTCTTATCCGCAATTCTTCATATCTTTACTATTATTACTTTCTCTTATTCTGAACCAACTCAGTCAGAGTTGAACTCTAGTCTATTCTATTACTTTCGTACTTGCTATGTATCTATCTACATATGGACTTCTCACTATCTAAATTTGTGAGTAGCGTCTATTTCTTTCATATCCAATTCTCTCAAATACCACTATATTCCGGAGCTTCTATTAACAACTCATCATACTTTTTAATGCAATCATTTTTTCCTCATCTGAGTATCTAGCAGAATTCTCTGAACATCCGCACACTTTAACTCTCATTCTCATATCATCATACATTCTTATTATCTTCAATAACTCATCATAATACAGAGAGAGGACTTATATCATTATTCTTTTTTCCATTGCTCTACTGCCCAGCAGGAGCACATAGGAGCACATATGAGCATATAGGAGCACATGCTCTAACATGCATAACGTCTAGCCAACGTGTTGCAGGACTACATACCTGCTCATGAATGCAAAGCTCTAACATTGAAGCTCAAGCATTCCTTCTCTTAATATGCACAGCTCTAACACTCGGAGCTTGCATAGCTCTATCACATAGAGATTGCACTGCTTTAACATTCGGAGCTCTAGCATATTTTATAAACATCACATAGTATAACGTAATGCCTGGCATTTTATGTAAGGAGTGGAAGCTCTCAAAGCTCTCATTTGCTCTTTCACATATAGCTCATCAGTCAAACGTCTTACCCCTTTCAATAGGGAGCCTCTCTATCTGTTTATAGGGCTAGCTATAAAGCCACTTCGTATTGTATTTCTCAATACATCTTTCTCATAACATAACTCATTTCATATCTTTTCATGCCATAACATAGCATATCTGGCCAAATCTGGCTATATCATAGTTTATCTTTTTAATCCATTCCATTTGGTCTTGACATAAGGGCTCTAGTCTCTTATTATTCATAATCCTTTTTAGCTTTTCATAGCTCTTTCTATCATCTTACATAGCTATGTGCATGTTATTGGAAAATGTGCCCTAGGGGCCAATCATTGTCTTTTAAACATTATTGATTTATGAGTTTATCAATTGTGTTATCATATTATTTGCATGTTTACTGTGATGACCATCCTTGGATAATTCATGATCTTATCCTAAATGTCCCTGGTCGGTCATCTGTGCGGGAGCAGAGATGAAATAAGACCAGTATGACTTTGAAGATGTATAGAGATATAAATCAAAGTCATAGGCACATGTAAGAGTACAAGGTGTTGGACCGACCCGCTATGAGAGAGTTGCATGGGTTACGTCATAAGCTTCTCTCATATACAAACCATGTCACTATGCCCTTTGACTTGAGATCATCATGGATTCCTACATGAAAAACGCTCAGCTTTGACCTAGCCAAAAGTCACTTTTGACCGAGTGATCATAAAGACTATGCTCGGGCTTAGTGGTTTTTCATGCGGAGGAATGTGAATAGTCAAGATGGCCCCTCGATGAGTGAGTCTGATAAATGTATGGCCATACTGTAATGGAAAGGTAGCTCCATTTCTATAGTCAGACTACTCAGGGATCGAGAAAGTAACAGTCAGGAATAGGAGGATGACATTATCCATGCCTCATCCATGACTAAAATATCGCGTGACAGAAGGGACATGATATGGTTGTATAAAAGGTTACATCGTTTATCGATCCTCATATGATTTGGGTAGTCGTTATGTCTTGCTTGAGACTGCTTGTGACTTGTGGGCCAGTATAGAAAATGGCCCACTGCCAACTTCATATGGGCCTATAGGGTCGCACACAAACTAGCCCAATACGAGCTACGATGTCCAGATTCATTGAATCTAAGACGTGTCTAGATTCAATGAATGATCCAGGGTTGATGTATATATTTATTTATATTTATATTCGTATATATATATATTATATATAAGGGATATATAGGATTTAATTTAAAAGGATAAATTAAATCTCTATCACGTTTGAATTTGAAATTCAAATTAATAGGATATCTCATATAAGAGATATTTACAAGATTTAATTTATAAGGATAAATTAAATCTCTATCACGTTTGAATTTAAAATTCAAATTGATAGGATATCTCAAATTTGATTTATGAGAATAAATCAAATATAGTCCAATCTTATCTTTATTTAAATTAAATAAATAGGTGAATTAAATATGTACGACAGATTTAATATAAATATTATTTACTTAATTAGTTTCTTATCAAATTATACAATATGTGATATTGTATTAATTTTGGAATTAATATAGATTAATTCCAAGATCCAATTCGGTTGAGGAAAACGCAGAGCATCCTATATATTTGATTTTAGGAGCTACATTTTTTTGCACACAACGCACAACACAAAAGGCTAAACAGAATCTGCAAAAGGTTTGCAGATAAGAAACTGCTGAAGTAGAGACGGAGAGGATGAATTCTTGAGAGAGTCTTGGAGGGACAGGAGACGCTAGCACGTCGTTCGTGGTTGGAACGCTGTTCGTGTGGATACCAGTAGAGGAAGCTGACCTGAGGCATCAACTTCTTGCGATCAGAAAGAGAGCATGAGCCACAGAGAGAAGCTATGGACATCTTCTTGAGATCAAAAACAGATCACCAGTCGCAGAGAGAAGCTGTGGAAGTCACTGAGCAACACCAAGGGTAATGCTTCTTGAAGTCAACAGGAATTATTGCAGTATTTTTCATATCTCAGAATCAGATAAAACTTTACTATAAATTCTTATATTTAATATAAGAATTTATAAAGTTGACAGAGTCAGAAAAGGAATCCTGTAGAAGCCTTACGAGATTTTACGGTGAAATAAAGTACCCGATAAATAGGATCGGGTGAGATTTATTGTGAATTGTGCCATAAAGGTAATGAGGCTAATGAGCCCATACCAAGGCCCAATGGTGCCATAGTAGGCCCAATGTGATGACTAGACAGTTAAGTGGGCCAGAGTACAGAGCAGTCTAGGATAAGTGCGAAATTACGAAAATACCCCTAGACGCCCATACTGTACCAGTGATGGATGGAGGTCATTTTGGTCATTCTAGATAGGTCAAAAACGTGGGACATAGAATAAATATGATTATATAGAGTTAATATATGCCCTGAGGCAGTACAAGAAAGGGTGAAATGACAATTATGCCCTTAGGGTCAATATAGTGCAAGAAAGGACACCAAGGGTAGTTCAATCATTTTCCAAGGGATGTGTAACTAAGTTATGGCCAGTATAAGTATGTCAATTGTGTGAGAAGCCTAGACATTGATTTTGAAGACATAATACATATCCTGATATATTATAAAAAATTAGGAACAGAAAACAGTCTGGTTACTATGAAACTGTACCGATCGGTACCGATTAGACTGGAATTTTTCTAGAAGCTTCCTTACACCATGAGCACACCACATAACCCCTTGAGGTGTCCCTTGATGGGTCCCACATGATGTCATAATTATTATTTTATGAAAAAGTTAAATCCAAGATTAAATGTGGGCCTTTAGATCAAATAGTAACCAAATTAATCTTGGCCATTCATTTTTCTTGGATTTTGGCTATAAATACCCATCCAATTCTGCAGCAAACCGTAGCTTCTTGGATGCCTTGGGGAAACTCTTGCAAAATGAAAACTCAAGCCAAGACAAAGAAGATTCAAGGTTCCAAAGTTCAAGCAAGCTAGAGATTAAAGGTAAGCAATCTTTCCTAGCTTATTCTCCTTTGATTTGGGAGCTTGAACTTAGGGTTTTCATGGGTAAAAGTTGAGTTTTCTCTAAGGAGAGGTGCTGTCCAAAATCCATAGATGAAAGGGGAAAGAAGAAATTAAAGTTAGAAACTTATGATTAATGCTTAAACAAGCCAGTTAAGTGGTTGGTTGTTGAATCAAATTGATATTCTTGACTTTGCCATGGTGTGCCCTGTTCGGTCTTCACTGTTCATGAGGGAAGGAAATTGAATTTCAATGATTTAATGCTTCCATTGAGTTTGTATGATGATTTTGTGTAGGATTGGAAAGGTTTTGAACCTTGGAAACACTAAAATCTCAAGGTTGTAGTCTTTGAGATTCCTTACAGTTACTGTTCACTCGCATGAACAGTGATGGGAATTTCATTATTTTGATGGTTCCAATGGTTTTAAAATAAAAAGTTGTGTGGGGTAAAGTGGAGAAACAAGTATAGGAAGCATTAGAATCAAAATGAGAATTTTTGAAAGAATTGTGTGCTTATGTTCAATTCTGTACAGCATGCCATGAAGGAGCTGGAATTTTATGATTCTAAGCTCATAAATGAGTTGAAAATATGAAATTGTGTAGGGTAAAGTCAAGACATCAATTGATTCAAGAGCCAAGTGGATTAGTGAATATTAGGGAAAGTTATGACAATAAAGAGTGTAACAAAGTTAATCTTGAACATGGTTGGAGTTCATGAGTGCTAATGAATTATGTGATGAATATGAATGTATTTAGGACCTTGAAACATCCAAGAACATGTTGGGAGGTTATTGACATAAAGGCTTATTGGTTGGAAAGCTAGAGAGCAAATGCTAAATATCAAGAGGAAAGCTTAAGTGCAAGGTAGTGAACTTACCTCTTTATGTGCTTGATGTGGTATGCTTTTGTGTTGACATGTATATGATATTTGAATGATGTTGTGACATGATAAATGATGTTGAATGTATTGTGAATAACATGTTTCCATGGCCATGCACTTTATGTAAAAGTTTATATCATGATGGCATGTCACTAATCCAAGAAAGCTTAATGAAATTACATATCATGCATTAGCATCCATCTTGAATATTTAAGTGGTAATATTTGCTACTGAGATTCCCTAGAATATCACTCTCCGATAACCAACTAATTTAGGTAAAGCATGGAAGAAGAAAAGGTATGTATGGAGAGGAGCTAAAGAATGGAAGAAAGAAAGTGAAGTATTGAGATTTTAGCATATACTATAAATTGTCCATGTATGTAAATGCCATGTAAGGTGTCCATCTATGTGATGAAACTATTGTAATACTTATGGCATATGTACATGATGTATATGAATGTTGAGAAGCTTATTTGATGGCTTGTGCATGCTGAAACAATTATTGGAAATGAAAACAAAGAAACTGAAATGGTAAAAACGTAGGTCCTAAAGCAGTTCTGTTATGGCTTCAGTTTGACCTATCAAATGGAGGAATTATTTCACAAAATTTTATGAGCATGTATTAAACATAAATATCTTTACATGCATAGTTATAAAGTTTCATTTGGATGTGTATATCAAGAGAAATGAATTTCCAAATTAAGGGACCAGAATCTGTTTCCAGAGTTTTGACCAAATGAACAGTAAAATTCAACGAATAAACTGTACCAATTGGCTAATCATTTAGTCTGGAAACTATTTTTCCCTTAAATTTCAAGATGTTATCTTTATGTAGCCTTTTGAACCACTTCATTTCGAGTTTTCTAGAATTAATTATGATTTTTCGAAGTTCATTGCGTAATCTGAAATACCATATGAACAGTAACCCGAGAAAGTAAAATTCCAGATTTGGCTAATGGACTTCCAAGGTCTTGTAAGTGGTTCCAAATGCTACTGAATGGTCCCTAAGACATATAAAAGTAAGGATGTTACATTTTGGTATCAGAGCATAGGATTCTGGCTTAAGAAATGCTCTGAATAGATTATTTATGGACTAATATGAGATTATTCCCAGACCCTAACTCTAAATAGTAAGTATTTGGTTAAGTTATGGTATATTATGGGATAGTTAGCATTGGTTAATTAAGCAAATAGTACAAGAATAGATATGAGATTCCATAAGGTTAAGTCAAAAGCTTCAGTTAATAAGGGAGACCCCAGGCTAGTAGTGATATATGGACATGGTATACATCTAAACTCTGAGCATCCTTTACACAATGAAGAGGGTTCAGAGGAGAGTATGGGGGACCAGTCAGGAAAGTCTACAGTAGAATATCCCATAGATATTTCTGTAGACTCATGCCTGCAGTCTAGATGTCATGTAGAGATTTAGCCTGAAGCCTAATATGCACCAATTGATGTTGAGTCTAGTGACTCTATACGGTATAAGTTTGTTGAAATGCCCTCTAACCCTGATATAAGCTTTATCCCTCTTATGAGATGATAGATTATGGCTGAGGAAGCTGAGTACTAGTACTGGATTATGGGTAGACAAGATATTATTCCTCCTCTACCAGAGTTTGAGGATAGATTTAAAATAATTAAGATACCACAGTCCCCTAATTCAGATATCCAGTCAGAGTTTATGATAGTCCCTGTCTATTCCCAAAGTCTAGGAATATGTGACTTTATAAAGAGAGATCAGTGGGATGTTCCTGGTTCTAGTCAACCCCAGCCTTCTTTGTTAAAGACAGATAGTGTTGACCATATTGGTCTAAAGAAAGCTATGGAGAATGACTTACTCAGTCCAGGTCAAGGGATGGACATAAGTAGAGATTAAGAACAGTTAGTTATCTGCAGTTCCTCAATGCCGTAGTAGGAATGATAAACAGACATTTAGTAGTGGGCATTAACCTAATATACTTTAGAGGATTGGTATGAGACGATAGTAAGTCAAGTGTCATGAGACTAAAGATGCCAATCTCACTAAGGGTTATCAGTTAGAGGTTTAGTATAGAGTATAGGTAAGTTAAGCAGTACGAAGCACTAAGATACAGAAGATTAGTTTAAGAAGAAGTTCAGCAGTAGATCCTCCGTATGATCATCAGGAGTTGATCTGCAGTACGAAAGACTTTGTACAGCTAGTCTTTACGAAAAAGAATAATGAGAGATTAGAATGGGACTTGCCTAAGAATGATCTAATATATGGCCTAAAGTTAAAGACGTGATGGTTAAGAGATAGAAAGTTAATGTTCCCAAACAGAGGGATTCCATCACAAAGAGACAGTAACCTAGTACACCTAAGGTAGATCACCCTAGAGGACAAAAATAATGTTAGATGATGAATGAGATCCAAGTGACTTAAATTAGTCAGGATCTAAAGACAGACCAGAAAGGGATCACAGTCTAGTCAAGAACAGACTGAGACAGACAGACAGAAAGAGTTGAGAGATACAGAAGTTACTCCATACAAGATGGAGAATGATTCTCTCACTTGAGAAGTTTTTCTCAAAGAGTTTAAAAGAAGCACTCCTCTCAATTAGAGAAAGGTGAGCGAGAGGTTAAGGGTTAGAACAAAGGAAATAGAAACCCTTTGACGAATAATTAGCCAAGTTCATCTATATAAACCTTGAGGCTTAGTAAGAGTTACTTTTTCTCGCATGTTAGTAATCTAGGAGGATAAGGAAAAACTTAAAAAGTTTGAATAGCATAGAGATGTGAGCCCGACCTTTCCTCAGTTAGCTGAAAGAAGACAGCTGACTCAGTTATGGATTACATATAGATTACAGTGAGGCCAAGGACATAGAAGTCCTTCAGTTTAGAGACATAGAAGTCTTACAGGCGATGAGAAATGTTATGATAGGATGAATATGGCCTAGTAAGGTAGCCACAGATTCAAAGATAAAGTGACTCCCCATTCTTATGTAAGAAAGAGTAAAGAAGGGTTGAGTGTATACCCTAGTAAGAGGGTGATGTGGCAGCCTAATTGAAACAAGTAAATGACTCAAGTACCTGAATAAATGATCAGGACCTAGTGATTAAGGTCTACCTAGTTAATTGTCTCATTGCAATGTGAGTATAAGGGACGGTTGAGCAAACTATGTAATAGTGATATGGCTTATGTTGCCATAAGTTGTGATGAGAAGTTGCATCTCCTTGCAGTTGTCATGTGATGACACGCATGTTAGAGAATGCTTAAATGATTGCATCTCCTTGCTTAATATGCATATGTTGAGTATGCTATGATAGATAATACTCCCCTTTACATTACATGCAAGGTAGAGTATATATGATGAGAAAGTTAGGTTGCTCCCATACCCTACGATATACAATTAACTTGGTGATGATAAAGCAATGGAAAAACTATGAACAAAATAGTTAGCCCGTTAATTTCCAAATGAGAAATTATGATCAGACAATGATAGTCAAGTCAAGGAGATAGAGAATGAGATCAAAGATAAAATTAATAGTGAAATTAAAGATAAATGATTATGATACTCAGGCCATATCCCTTCAGTAGGGATAATATATATGAATGATGTGATATGAATATGAAATAAAATGAGAAGTATTTATGAAAGATGATGTAGCTCTAAGAGGGAGCAGTACTTTTACAATAGAGCTAGATTTGCTCTTGCAATAGAGTAAGATTGCTTTTGAAATAAAGCTAAGATATGGGACAATATAACTCGGATAGCGTAAGGTCCCTCTGATAAGATGAATAAATGATGATAGACATATGCATGTTAGAGCTTGTGTAGCTCCCTGCAATGTTAAATGTAATAAAGTTATAAAGATGAGAATGGTATATGAAGTTCCTAAGTGATAGAGGAAATGAGTCAAGTCCTAATAGATAATATTGGCTTCTATGATCATTTTTGGGGAATTATCTGTGGAGTTAACAACTATATGGAAGTGACTAACCTTGTAACTTTGTCTGTTGGTTTAGGTCTTCCAGAGATGAGAATACAGTACAATGGAATTTTAGTAGATTCCGGAGGATTGCAATTAGATCCTAGTATGGCTCACAGGGTCGCAGTTAGATCCTGAAGAGGCTTACGGTTGATCGCAGTAGATCCCGAGGGTTGCAGTAGACCAAGCCTAAAGCAAGAAAGTAATGAGCCATAAGTACAATATGTCTTTGGAAGGACGAATACCAAGGAAAAGTTAAGGTATAGAAGCTTCACAAGTTGGTTAACTCATAACAGAGAGAGTACCCATGATGCTAGTTTCAGATATCCTTATTACTATTAGGGACTGAACTCAGAATCTTCGTACACATAACAGGAACTCAGTAATCAGAATGAAAGTTATTAATCCTGAGTACCAAGGATTTATAAGAATTTACTCATAAGATATGAGAAGGGGTCAAATAAGAATGAAGAGATCCCTATGATACGATTATAGAGAGTAAGAATGAGAAACCAATAGATTCTCCAAGTGAAGATAAAGAGATAAGAAGGTCAGATAGACCCAAAAGAGATAGTATAAGATGGGTCTAAAATAATGAAGTACCAGGGTTGGAGCCTGTAAGCACTAGTGCTTCAGATTTTTATCTGCACATTTCATTTAAGCGTGCTCAGGTAAGGGTAATTCAATGATGGGTGACCCCCTGGGAAGTGATGTAAAAGTGTGTAAATGCCATTGAAATTGGCATATGTGTACAGAGCTATGTAAGATGATAGAAATAGCTATGAAAAGTTAAAAAGGGTTATGAATAGTAAGAGACTAGTGCCCTTATGTTAAGTCCAAATGGAATGGATTAGAAAGATAAACTATGATATAGCCAGATTTAGCTAGATATGCTATGTTATAGCATGAAAAGATATGAAATGAGTTATGTTATGAGAAAGATGTATTGAGAAATACAATACGAAGTGGCTTTATAGCTAGCCCTATAAACAGATAGAGAGGCTCCCTATTAAAAGGGGTAAGACATTTGAATGATGATCTACATGTGAAAGAGCAAATGAGAGCTTTCACTCCTTGCATAAAGTGCCAGGCATTATGTTATGTTATGTTATGTTTGTAAAATATGCTAAAGCTCCAAATGTTAGAGCTGTGCAAGCTCTGAGTGTTAGAGCTGTGTATATTAAGAGAAGGAATGCTTGAGCTCCGATGTTAGAGCTTTGCATTCGTGAGTAGGTATGTAGTCCTGCAGCATGTTGTCCAGGCATTATGCATGTTAGAGTATGTGCTCCTATATGCTCCTATGTGCTCCTATTTAGTAGTAGAGCAATGAAAGAAAGAATAATGATATAAGTCCTCTCTCTGTATTATGATGAGTTTTTAAATATGATAAGAATGTATGATGATATGAGAATGAGAGTTAAAGTTTTCGAAAATTTAGAGAATTTCGCTAGATACTCAAATGAGCAATAAGTGATTGCACTAAGAAATATGATGAATAGTTAGTAGAAGCTCCAAAATATAGCAGTATTCGAGGGAGTTTGACATGAAAGAAATGGACACTACTCACAAGTCTAACATAGTGAGAAGTCCATATGTAGATAGATGCGTAGCAAGAAAGTAATAGAATTAACTGGAGTTCAACTCTGATTGAGTTAATTCAAAATAGAGGAATGACCATAGTAAAGATATGAAGAATTACGGATATGAAAAATACTCCGCTAAGATTTTTATTTTAAGAGATAGATACCCCAATCATTGACTAAGATGTTAAGTAAATTTTGAAGACGAAATTTATTTTAAGGGGGGTAGAAATGTCATATCCTAAATTTTCTCTATCTGTATAGTACTAATAGTGGAAAGAGGCTTATAAAGGATTATGACGAAGATCAGACGAGATAATAAAGGTTAGATAAGTCTTAAAGGAAGATAAGGACCTAAATGTAAATTGGAAAAGGTTAAAGGCTAAAAGTTAAACTAGAAATAAATGTTAGGCCAAAAGTGGTAATTTCCAAAAGTTTAGGGACCTAAATGTAATTAAGTAAAAAGTCAGGGACCCAAATGTAATTATGGAAAAGTTGAGCCAAAACAGGCCAAAAATGCCCGGAATCATATCAGACTCAAATTTTACCAGTAGATAGACATAATTATTCCGGTCAGTTTAACGCAACACAGAATTTTGATTTGAGGTCCCGATTAATTGATATAAATTCCTAAAGTCAACAGGAATTATTGCAGTATTTTTCATATCTCAGAATCAGATGAAACTTTACTGTAAATTCTTATATTTAATATAAGAATTTATAAAGTTGCCAGAGTCAGAAAAGGAATCCTGTAGAAGCCTTACGGGATTTTACAGTGAAATAAAGTACCCGATAAATAGGATCAGGTGAGATTTATTGTGAATTGTGCCATAAAGGTAATGAGGCTAATGAGCCCATAGCAAGCCCAATGGCGCCATAGTAGGCCCAATGTGATGACTAGACAGTTAAGTGGGCCAGAGTACAGAGCAGTCCAGGATAAGTGCAAAATTACCAAAATACCCCTGGACGCCCATACTGTACCAGTGATTATATAGAGTTAATGAGTATGTAGTAAACATAAATATCTTTACATGCATAGGTATAAAGTTTCATTTGGATGTGTATATCAAGAGAAATGAATTTCCAAATTAAGGGACCAGAATCTGTTTCCAGAGTTTTGACCAAATGAACAGTAAAATTCAACGAATAAACTGTACCAATTGGCTAATCATTTAGTCTGGAAACTATTTTTCCCTTAAATTTCAAGATGTTATCTTCACGTAGCCTTTTGAACCTCTTCATTTCGAGTTTTCTAGAATTAATTATGATTTTTTGAAGTTCATTGCATAATCTGGAATACTATATGAACAGTAACCCGAGAAAGTAAAATTCCAGATTTGGCTAATGGACTTCTAAGGTCTTGTAAGTGGTTCCAAATACTACTGAATGGTCCCTAAGACGTATAAAAGTAAGGATGTTACACTTACCTGAGCACGCTTAATTGAAATGTGCAGATAAAAATCTGAAGCACTAGTGCTTACAGGCTCCAACCCTGATACTTCATTATTTTAGACCCATCTTATACTATCTCTCTTGAGTCTATCTGGTCTTCTTATCTCTTTATCTTCACTTGGAGAATCAATTGGTTTCTCATTCTTACTCTCTATAATCTTATCATAGGGATCTCTTCATTCTTATTTGACCCCTTCTCATATCTTATGAGTAAATTCTTATAAATCCTTGGTACTCAGGATTAATAACTTTCATTCTGATCACTGAGTTCCTGTTACGTGTACGAAGATTCTGAGTTTAGTCCCTAATAATAATAAGGCTATCTGAAACTAGCATCATGGGTACTCTCTCTGTTATGAGTTAACTAACTTGTGAAGCTTCTATACCTTAACTTTTCCTTGGTATTCGTCCTTCCAAAGACATACTATACTTATGGCTCATTACTTTCTTGCTTTAGGCTTGGTCTACTGCAACCCTCGGGATCTACTGCGATCAACCGTAAGCCTCTTCAGGATCTAACTGTGACCCTATGAGCCATACTAGGATCTAATTGCAATCCTCCAGAATCTACTGGATTCTGTTGTATTGTATTCTCATCTCTGGAAGACCTAAACCAACGGACAAAGTTACAAGGTTAGTCACTTCCACATAGTTGTTAACTCCACAAATAATTCCCCAAAAATGATCACAGAAGCCAATATTATTTATTAAGACTTCACTCATTTCCTCTATCACTCAGGAACTTCTCATATCATTCTCATACTTTATAACTTACTAGATCCATCACTACTGAGAGCTACACAGGCTCTACCATGCATATATCTATCATTATCTATTCATCTCATATGAGGAATATTACTCTACATGAGCTATGCTGTCCATCTCTTGGTTTAATTTCAAAAGTAATCTTACTCTATTGAAAGAGCAATCTAGCTCTATTGCAAAAACATTAACTTACATTACTTATAATTCACTCCTTCTTGGAGCCATATCATTCATATATCTTACCCCTACTAAATGGATATATCCTGAGTATCATAATCATTTATCATAGCATACTCAACAAGCATATTATGTAAGGAGATGCAATCTCTAACATGCGTGTCCTCATATGACAACTGCAAGGAGATACAACTTCTCATCATAACTTATAACAACATAAGCAATATCATTATTACATACATCTGCTTAACCATCCCTTATCACCTTAATCACTACGTCCTGATAATTTATTCAGGTACCTGAGTCATTTACTTGTTTCACTTAGGCTGCCACATCACCCTCTTACTAGGGTATAGACTTAACCCTTCTTTACTCTTTCTTACATAGGAATAGGGGAATCACTTTATCTTTGAATCTGTGGCTACCTTACTAGGCCATATTCATTCTATCATAACATTTCTCATCGCCTGTAAGACTTCTATGTCTCTAAACTGAAGGACTTCTGTGTCCTTGGCCTCACTGTAATCTATATGTAATCTATGCTATTCAAACTTTTTAAGTTTTCCCTTATCCTCCTGGATTACTAACAGGCTATAAAGTATCTATTAACTCTTTCTGTCTGTCTATCTTAGTTTGTTCTTGACTGGGCGGTGATCCCTTTATGGTCTGTCTTTGGATCCTGAATAATTTAAGTCACTTGGATCTCCTTCATCATCTAATATTACTTTTGTCCTCTAGGGTGATATACGCTAGGTGTACTAGGTTACTGTCTCTTCATGATAGTATCCCTCTATTTGGGAATATTAACTTTCTGTCTATTAGCCATCACGTCTTTAACCTTAGGCTGTGTTTTAAATCATTCTTAGGCAAGTCTCATTCTAGCTTCTCATTATTCTTTTCCATAAAGACTAGCTGCACAAAGTCTTTCGTATTGTAGATCAACTCCTGATGATCATACAGAGGATCTACTGCTGAACTTCTTCTTAAACTGATCTTCTGTATCTTAGTGCTTCGTACTGTTTAACTTGCCTATACTCTATACTAAACCTCTAACTGATACACTTCAGTGAGGTTGGCATCCTTAGTCTCATAACACTTGACTTACTATCATATCATACCCATCCTCTAAAGTATATTAGGTTAATGCCCACTACTGAATGTCTATTTATCATTCCTGCTACGGCATTGAGGAACTGCAGATAACTAACTGTTCTTAATCTCTACTTCTGTCCATCCCTTGACCTGGACTGAGTAAATCACTATCCACAACTTTCTTGATGCTAATATAGTCAGTATTATCTGTCTTTAACAAAGAAGACTGGGTTTGACTAGGACCAGGAATATACCACTGATCTCTCTTTATAAAGTCACATATTCCTGAACTTTGGAAATGGACAAGAACTATCATAGGCTCTGACTGGATATCTGAATTAGGGGACTGTGATCTATTACTCATACCAACTCTACCCTTAAACTCTGGTGGAGGAGGAATGCTATCTGATCTACCCATAATCTAGTACCAGTACTTTGCTTCCTCAACCGTAATCTATCCTCTCATCGGAGGAATAGAACTTACATCAGGGTTAGAGGGCACCTAATAATCCTCATACTATGTAGAGTCACTAGACTCAATATCATATGATGCATTCACGGCTTCAGAATGAATCTCTACATCACCTCCAGACTGCAGATTTAAGTCTACAGAAACATCTATAGGGTAATCTATTGTAGATTTTCCTGACTGATCCCCCATACTCTCCTCTGAACTCTCTTTATTGACTGAGGGATAATCAAAGTGTGGATGTACACCATATCCATATATCACTACTAGACTGGGGTTTCCCTTATTAACTGAAACCTCTGACTTAACCTTATGGAATATCATAGCTATTCCTGCAACATTTGCTTGATTATGCAAGGTTAAGCATCCCATAACATACCCTAACTTAACAAAACACTTACTACTTAGGCTTACGGTTTGGAAATAACCTCATATCAGTTCATAAACAATCTATTCAGAGCATTTCTTAAGCTAGAATTCTATTCTCTGATACCAAAATGTAACATCCTTACTTTCATACGTCTTAGGGACCATTCAGTAGCATTTAGAACCACTTACAAGACCTTGGAAGTCCATTAGCCAAATCTGGAATTTTACTCTTTCTCGGTTTACTGTTCATGTGGTATTCCAGATTACGCAATGAACTTCGAAAAATCATAATTAATTCTAGAAAACTCGAAATGAATTGGTTCAAAAATCTACGTGAAGATAACATCTTGAAATTTAAGGGAAAAATAATTTCCAGACCAAATGATTATCCAATTAGTACAGTTTATTTGTTGAAGTTTACTGTTCATTTGGTCAAAAACTCTGGAAACAGATTCTGGTCCCTTACTTTCGAAAATCATCTCTCTTGATATACACATCCAAATGACACGTTCTACATATGAATTTAAATATCTGGATATGTACTACATGTTTATAAAATTTCGTGAAATAATTCCTTCATTTGCTAGGTCAAACTGAAGCCACAACAAAACTGCTTAAGGACCTACGTTTTTACCATTTCAGTTTCTTTTCTTTCATTTCCAATAATTGTTTCGGCATGCACAAGCCATTAGATAAGCTTCTTAACAGTCATATACATCATGTACATATGCCATAAGTATTACAATAGTTTCATCACATAAATGGACACCTTACATGGCATTTACATACATGGACAATTTATAGTATATGCTAAAATCTCAATACTTCACTTCCTTTCTTCCATTCTTTAGCTCTTCTCCATGCATACCTTTTCTTCATGCTTGACCTAAATTGGTTGGTTATGGGAGAGTGAGATTCTAGGGAATCTCAGTAGCAAACATTACCACTTAAATATGCAAGATGGATGCTAATGCATGATATGTAATTTCATTAAGCTTTCTTGGATTAGTGACATGCCATCATGATATAAACTTTTACATAAAGTGCATGGCCATGAAAACATGTTATTCACAATACATTCAACATCATTTATCAGGTCACAACATCATTCAAATATCATATACATGCCAACACAAAAGCATACCACATCAAGCACATAAAGAAGTAAATTCACTACCTTGCACTTAAGCTTTCCTCTTGATCTTTAGCATTTGCTCCCTAGCTTTCCAACCAATAAGCCATTATGTAAATCACTTCCCAACATGTTCTTGGATGTTTCAAGGTCCTAAACACATTCATATTCATCACATAATTCATTAGGGCTCATGAACTCCAACCATGTTCAAGATTAACTTTGTTACACTCTTTATTGTCATAACTTTCCCTAATATTCACTAATCCACTTGGGTCTTGAATCAATTAATGTCTGGACTTTACCCTACACAATTTCATCTTTTGAACCCATTTATGAGCTTAGAATCATAAAATTCCAGCTCCTTCATGGCCTGCTGTACTGAATTGAACATAAGCACACAATTCTTTCAAAAATTCTCATTTGGATTCTAATGCCTCCCATACTTGTTTCTCCACTTTACCCCACACACCTTTTCATTTTAAAACAATTGGAAGCATTAAAATCATGAAATTCCAATCACTGTTCATACCTGTGAACAGTACCGTGAAGAACTTCAAGAACTACAATCTTGAGATTTCAATGTTTCCAAGGTTCAAAACATTTACAATCCTACACAAAATCATCATACAAATTCAATGGAAGCATTAAATCATTGAAATTTCATTTCCTTCCCTCATGAACAGTGCATACTGAACAGTGCACATCATGGCAAAGTCAATAATATCAATTTGATTCAACACCCAATCTCTTAACTAGCTTGTTTAAGCTTCAATCATATGTTTCTAACTTTAATTTCTTCTTTCCCCTTTCATCTATGGATTTTGGACAGCACCTCCCCTTAGAGAAAACTTAACCTTTCTCCCATGAAAACCCTAAGTTCAAGCTCCCAAATCAAAGGAGAATAAGCTGGGAAAGATTGCTTGCCTTTAATCCCTAGCTTGCTTGAACTTTGGAACCTTGAATCTTCTTTGTCTTGGCTTGAGTTTTCATTTTGCAAGAGTTTCCCCAAGGCATCCAAGAAGCCACGGTTTGCTGCAGAATTGGATGGGTATTTATAGCCAAAATCCAAGAAAAATGAATGGCCAAGATTAATTTGGTTACTATTTGATCTAAAGGCCCACATTTAATCTTGGATTTAACTTTTTCATAAAATAATAATTATGAAATCATGTGGGACCCATCAAGGGACACCTCAAGGGGTTATGTGGTGTGCTCATGGTGTAAGGAAGCTTCTGGAAAAATTTCAGTCCAATCTGGTACCGATCGAAGCAGTTTCACAGGAACCGGACTACTTTTTGTTCCTAATTTTTTTATAATATACCAGGATATGTATTCTATCCTGGAAATCAATGTCTAGGATTCTCACACCATTGAAATACTTGTATTGGCTACAACTTAATTACAGATCCCTTGGAAAATGACAGAAATGCCCTTGGTTCACTGTCTTGCATTGTACTAACCCTAAGGACATAATCGTCATTTTACCCTTCTGTATACTGCCTCAGGGCGTATCTGGGCTCTAAATAATCACATTTATACCATGTGCCACTTTTTTACCCTATCTTAGATGACCAAAATGCCCTTCATCCATCCCTGGTAAAATCTGGACATCTAGGGACATTTTCGTAATTTCACACTTTTTCTGTCCACTGGCCCCTTCTACTGATGGACTGGTACCCTCGGTTTTGGGCCTTCCTTGGTGTCATTATGGGCCTATATATGAGGTCATCTGATCTTATTCTATCTAGGCTTACATACCGATAAGTTCCATTATCGGATCACGGGTGTTATCAAACTCCCGTCAAAATTCACTAATATCTGAATAATTTTTTATACAGAACTTCTTCTGTAGTTCTGTCAGATCCAGGATATCTGATACTGCGGGGCACACTTTCCTGTAATTTGCCCACTTATATCTGAAGTCCATGAAATATGATAAAATTTCAGATAACTTTTAGACTATCAGATAAATATCTGCTGTCTGGAGCCCTAATAAAATTTCTGTATCATGTCATATTAACCAGCATATCTTCCTCTATTTACTAATGGAATATGGGACTGAAATACCTCTGGGCAGTTCTAACCCTTTCCGGGCTGATCTTTCTATAATTACAATTTTGCCCTTGAACTTTTTACTTAATTACATTTAAGTCCCATAACTTTTGGAAATTACCACTTTTGGCCCAAATCTTGTTTCTACTTTAACTTTTGGCCTTTAACCTTTTATACTTTTCATTTTAGTCCTTCTCTTTCTTCAGGACTCATCTAACTTTTATCTTTTCTTCTGATCTTTATCATAATCCTTTCAAAACCTCTTTCCACTATCAGTACTATACGGATAGGGAAAAAACAGGATATGCAAAAATACCCTTGGTGTCCTTTCTTACACTATATTAACCCTAAGGGTATAATTGTCATTTCACCCCTCTTTGTACTGCCTAAGGGCATATACTGGCTCTAACTAATCATATTTATACCATATGCCACATTTTTAGCCTGTCCAAAATGACAAAAATGCCCTCCATCTATCACTAGTATAATAGGGTCATCCAGGGGCATTTTCGTAATTTCACACTTTTCCTGGACACTGGCCCCTTCTCCTGATGAACTGGTATGATGGATTTTGGGCCCTCCTTGGCATCATCATGGTCTTGTATATGAGGTCATCTGAGTTTATTCTATCCAGGCTTACATACTACTAAGTTCCATAATCATATCACCGGTGTTTTAAAACTCCCGTCAAAATTTACTAATATGGGGATAACTTTTCACACATAACTTCTTTTAGGATTATGTCAGATTCATGACATATGTTGTCATGAGGCACACCTTCCTATAACTTCTACACTTATATTTGAGATCCATGTGATTTGATAATATTTCAGATAACTTTCATACTATCGGATAAATTTATGACCCTAATAAAATTTATGTATTATGCTAGATTAATCAGCTTAACTTCCTCTATTTACTGATAAAATGTGAAACTAGAATACTTACAGACAGTCTTAAGCCTTTTCTGGCTGAACTTTTCTATAATTACATTTAGGTCCCTGACTTTTTGCTTAATTCCATTTACGTCCCTAAACTTTTGAAAATTACCCATTTTGGCCCAACTTTTGTTTCTACTTTAACTTTTTTCCTTCAACCTTTTCTAATTTGTGTTTAGGTCCCTAAAATTTCCTTAGTTCATAATTCCTTTCTTTCTTGTCTCAATCTGATACAGTTTATTCCAAGAATCTCATATCCATTTCATATAAACTGTACAATTACATCAGGTAAGAAAATTGGGGATATGACACGACCTGTGCTTATGTGTTTGTTAGGATTACTCTCTGTGATGATGAGTCGTGACCAGTGTACATGTTAGTCGTGACCAGTATTCCCTATTTTTTGAAAATTTCTTCTCTATGTAAAACAGTCACGACCTGAATACCCTTTTGTCACTTGAACTTCAGCAGAAAAATTCTCTTGTTTCATTTGATTGCTGCTTTGTCTAATGGAATCTACTGTCATGGATTCAAAATTGAATTTTAAACACATACTTTTAAACATTGACAAGCTTGATAAAGTATGAGTTACTTGTTTCATTAATTTACTACTAGAAATTGTGTAAAATGAATGATTGATCTCATATATTTTGTTTGATATTCATACAATCTTGTCATTATGAGTTAATTAGGGTGAGTAAGCCAGATAGAAGAATCTTTGAGCCTCCAATCGATACTCATTTACATTATGTGCCACCATCTAGTTTAGTAACTTTGCAGAACTTGTCTCAATCCTTGATTCAAAACCACCTTAGCTTCTAGGAATTATGAATATGATAAGGGAATTTCTTTCTAAACCCTCTTTATCAAACAATAGCCACATAAAAATCAAATCCTTTGCTTACCACTTTGGGACCTCCACTTTCTTTTAAAATTCCATCCTTGAGAAATGAATGTTGTACATGATACTTTCTACTGTAGTAAATGAGAAAATTGCATTACTTGTTGGATATTTGAACTTCAATTCAGTTACTGTCTAGTTCAATAGTGAAAGAAAAGAAAGCAAAAAGAAAAGTACAGAAAATAGAAAAGAAATAAAGAAAGAAAAAAGAGATAGATCAAATAAAAAGATGTGATATGCAACTTGTGTGAAAGGAAATATTTGGTGACTTGGATACTTTATGCGGTTGTGAGTTCAAATTATGAGAAAATGTTGAATTGGCTTGAAGAAGTAAGATCATGTGCAGTATTTCATTAATCATTGACATGTATTTCCATTTCATTACTTGGCCTTCCAACATTACAACCTAATAAAGACCCTTTGATTCACAAACCTTGTAGCATTTAGTGGTAGAGATGTAGGATGGTTACAAACCTATGTGAAGCCTAAGCTAGATGGTTGAGAGAAAATTACCTTGATAAGAGAGTGAGTTAAACACTACACCTTGTGAGAAAATCTCAACCTAGTTTCTTACTATGATTTCATTGCATGAGTTAGATTCTTTGATAGATATGAGATTAGTTTGGACAGCTGCCAATTCAAAGAAAAAGATTGATGACTACAAGTGTTTATGCTGAATATCTTGCCAAATATGCTGAACATGAGTGTTTGAATTTCAATTTTGATCCATAATTTTGTTCGGAGTGCAAAAGCTAAGTGTGGGGGAGCTGATAAACTCATATTTGTAGTGATTTTTAGTGTGTTTTAAGTGAGTTTTATTATTGATTTTACCCCCATTTACAAATATCATGAGCAATTAATTAATAAAATTAAAATGAAGCAAGTGGAAATTAATTGATTTGATTTGATAAATAATCTATTAAATTTCCACTTTGTAGTGACCAATCAGCATGTTAGATCAATTGACAACTGAATATATAAGCATGTGCTAGATCCAAGAGCTGCAGAATCACATGGAACATATGCTGGATCTAGATATGATAATAGATTAAAAGTGGGAGATCATGGTTGTGCTGGCACATGGAGGAGCAATGTTCACGCACTTTTCATGCACACACACTGGATATGAATAGAATCATACATTTCAGCAGTACAACATATTGCAAGTAGGGGTCACAGTTGGCTGGAAAGCATGTGTTGTCACATGGAAGAGCTGATACATACATGAACAGACCATCTGCACATACTGATTCCACACATGACCTCACCCATTCCATACTTCCCTATATATCACATATCACAGCTTCTGCAAAGGGGGAGGCACAATTTCTAGAATCAGATCACACCCATTCTGCATCATCACTCTACATCCATCCATTCCATTCAGGCCATCCTTCCGTTCTTCTTCTTCCCCATTTCTATTATGCAACTTTCCTCTGTCTAGTCAATAGAACTAGAGGAAAGTTCTGCAATTCATCTTCATCTTCTTATATCATTTTCACCATAACTATTGTTGTGTTTTCTTTTGCTATTGAAGTTCAGATAGCAATGCAAGGCTAAGCTGCTGTGCTCTCTTAGAGATGATGTTGAACCATAATCCTTAAGCTAAATAGGGAGTTTATTGTATCTTTAATTTAAAGTTAATTATATCAAGTTAATATAGTTAATTATGTAATTAATTATGCAATTAGAGTAGTAGATGACAAAGAAGTAGGAAACTAAGTTGGATTTCTTATTTCTACATAACTATCCTTTGATTGATTTGCATCTTTGATCGAGTTGAATAAAGTTGTGATTAATTGAACTAATTCTATTTAATTCATATTCTACTATCTTTGAGTTGAATGATTCTTATTCTCTTTTAATGTTTGCGAGTTGTAGCTTTGATTGAGATTTAGCTAGTGAGTTATTAGCTAATATATTCTAATTCAACTGATCTAATCCTCATATTTTATGGATAATGAAGGTAAGGTTTCTCCAAGAGAACATGCTTGTGATTCATTCATATCTTCATCATAAACATTTAAAAACATAAACAATAGCATAGGATTTACTTTCAGTAGTTGTTAAAACTCATCAAACACCATCTCTTTAACTTGATAATTTGTGGCTCGTAGATTAATTAGGAACTTCTACATCCATTTAGGCTCCTTGTGAATTGACCTAGGTTAGCCTTTGCTTTACTATTGGTTAGCATAGTTTTGTTTGATAATAGAACGACAGTTATCACTCTCCCTCATCAAGTTCATATCTAGTCGTGACTTTAAGGTCTATACATCGTGACTTGAGATCATGTAAGCTCAACCCCTCTTTGTTTGTTCCACTTTCAACTTCCACAATGACTTATGCTCATGTAAAATTACTCACAAATTCCTTCCCAAAAACATTATCACTAGCAATTGATGAAATCGAATCAAAATTAGATGGGCATGAGAATTCTTTAGTAGCTGAAAGCATGCTATTTACATCAAAGCAATTAAAACATGATGCATTACCTTCACAAGATCAAGGAAAAGAATAAATAGAGGAAAGAGATTCAAAATAGTTATCATAAGCACTCAAAGATGAATTTGAATCCACAGGCTCCTGAAATGCTTCATGGAACTTTTAGGAATTATTCAATATAGGATCATACCCATCATGCAAACTCAATTCATGCTCATCCCTAGTTTCTTCAATAGTATAATCAATGGCATTCACCCTAGCAAAAGCAGAATTATTAAAAGGATATTTCATTGCTTCGTTCATATTGAAGGTTACTACATGTCCTCCAACTTCCATTGTAATGAATATATGCTTTATTTTGATGATTGTCTTCGAAGTTTGCAGGAACGGTCTTCCTAGAATCAAAGTTCTCTCATTCACTAGTTTACTAGACATGTCCATAATATATAAATCAGTTGGGAACACTAAATCTTGACTTGCACTAGAATATCCTCTAGAATTCTTTAGGATACCTAATTGATCTATCAACTAATTGGTACACTACTTTTGTGTCTCTAATATTATTAATACCTAAGTCTAAGCACACTTACAAAGGCATCACATTTATGGCAGCCCCTAGATATAATAACGCTCCTTTAATATGAACCTTTCTTATAGTGCATAGGATTATGTAAGATCCCAAGTCTTGGCATTTAACCGGTAGTTCAGCCTTAAAAAGTAATGACACATTAGTGTAACATCCTTACTTTCATACATCTTAGGGACCATTTAGTAGCCTTTAGAACCACTTATAAGACCTTGGAAGTCCATTAGCCACATCTGAAATTTTACTCTTTCTCGGGTTATTGTTCATATGGTATTCCAAATTATGTAACAAACTTCAAAAAATCATAATTAATTCTAGAAACTCTAAATGAAGTGGTTCAAAAAGCTTAAAATTTAAGGTAAAACTAATTTCCAGACCAAATGATTATCAAATTAATACAGTTTATTCGTTAAATTTTACTGTTCATTTGGTCAAAAACTTTGGAAACAGATTCTGGTCCCTTTTCTACCTATAAATTTAAAGATATGGATGTGTTCTACATTCTCATAAAATTTTGTGAACTAATTCCTTTATTTGCTAGATCAAACTGAAGCCACAACAAAACTGCTTCAGGACCTACGTTTTACCATTTCAGTTTCTTTTCTTTCACTTTCAATAATTATTCAAGCATACATAAGCCATCAAATAAACTTCTCAATATTCATATACCTCATGTAAATATGCCATACTTATTTCAAATAGCTTCATCACATAAATACACAACTTACATGGCATTTACATACATGGATAATTCATAGCCTATGATAGAATCTTAAATACTTCACTTTCCTTCTTCCATGCTTTAGCTCATGTACCAAACATGATTCTTCCATCTTGAATAACCTATTATGGTTGGTTATGGGAGGGTGAGATTCTAGGGAATCTTAGTAGCAAACATTACCACTTAAATATGCAAGATGGATGCTAATGCATGATATGTAATTTCATTAAACTTTCTTTGATTAGTGACATGCCATCATGCCATATACTCTTACATAAAGTGCATGGCTATGGAAACATGTTATTCACAATACATTGAACATCATTAATCATGTCACAACATCACTCAAATATCATATTGTCATATCCTAATTTTTCCCTATCTGTGTAGTACTGATAGTGGAAAGAGGTTTAAGAAGGATTATGATAAAGATCAGAAGAAATGATAAAGGTTAAATGAGTCTTGAAGGATGAAAGGGATCTAAACAAAAATTGGAAAAGTTTAAAGGCCAAAAGTTAAAGTAGGAATAAAAGTTGGGCCAAAAGTTGTAATTTCCAAAAGTTTAGGGACCTAAATGTAAATATACAAAAAGTTAGGGATACAAATGTAATTAAGAGAAAAGTTCAAGGGCAAAATTGTAATTATAGAAAGATCAGCCCGAAAAGGGTTATAACTGCCCAGAAGTATTTTAGTCCCATATTCCATCAGTAAATAGAGGAAGGTATGCTAGATAATCTGGTATGATACAGAAATTTTATTAGGGCTCCAGACAGCAGATATTTATCTTATAGTCTAAAAGTTATCTGAAATTTTATCAGATTTCATGGACTTCAGATATAAGTGGGCAAATTATAGGAAAGTGTGCCCTACAGTGTTAGATATCCTAGATCTGACAGAACTCTGGAAGAAGTTCTATATAAAAAGTTATTCACATATTAGTGAATTTTGACGGGAGTTTGATAACACCTGTGATCCGATAATGGAATTTATCGGTATGTAAGCATGGATAGAATGAGATCATATGACCTCATATATAGGCACATAATGACGCCAAGGAAGGCCCAAAACCCAGGGTACCAGTCTATCAGTAGAAGGGGCCAGTGCCTAAAAAAAGTGCGAAATTATGAAAATGCCCCTGGATGCCTAGATTGTACCAGGGATGGATGAAGGGCATTTTGGTCATCTGGGACATGCTAAAAAAGTGACACATGGTATAAATATGATTAGTTGAGCCAATATATGCCCTGAGGCAGTACAAAGAGGGATGAAATGACAATTATGCCGCTAAGGTCAATATAGTGCAAGAAATGACACCAGGGGTATTTTGGTCATTTCTAAAGGGATCTGTAATTAAGTTGTGGCTAGTAAAAGTATTTCAATGGTGTGAGAAGCCTAGACATTGATTTCCAGGATAGAATATATATCCTGGTATATTATAAAAAATTAGGAACAGAAAACAGTCCGATTGCTGTGAAACTGCACTGATCGGTACTGGATTGGACTGGAATTTCTCCAGAAGGTTCCTTACACTCTGAGCATGCCACCTAACCCCTTGAGGTGTCCCTTGATGGGTCCCACATGATGTCATAATTATTATTTTATGAAAAAGTTAAATCCAAGATTAAATGTGGGCCTTTAGATCAAATAGTAACCAAATCAATATTGGCCATTCATTTTTCTTGGATTTTGGCTATAAATACCCCTCAATTCTGGTTCAAAACCATAAGCTCATGCACCCTTGGGGAAGCTCTTGCAAAATGGAAACTCAAGCCAAGATAAAGAAGATTCAAGGTTCCAAAGTTCAAGCAAGCTAGAGATTAAAGGTAAGCAATCTCTCCTATCTTATTCTCCTTTGATTTGGGAGCTTGAACTTAGGGTTTTCATGGGGAAAAAGTTGAGTTTTCTCTAAAGGAAGGTGCTTCCCAAAAACCTTAAAGGAAAGGGGAAAGAAGAAATTAAAGTTAGAACCATATGATTGAAGCTTAAACAAGCTAGTTAAGTGGTTGGTTGTTGAATCAAATTGATATTCTTGACTTTGCCATGGTGTGCCCTGTTCAGTATGCACTGTTCATGAGGGAAAGAAATTGAATTTCAATGATTTAATGCTTCCATTGAGTTTGTATGATGATTTTGTGTGGGATTGGAAAGGTTTTGAACCTTGGAAACATTAAAATCTCAAGGTTGTAGTCTTTGAGATTCCTTACAGTTACTGTTCACTCGCATGAACAGTGATGGGAATTTCATGATTTTGATGGTTCCAATGGTTTTAAAATGAAAAATTGTGTGGGGTAAAGTGGAGAAACAAGTATGGGAAGCATTAGAATCAAAATGAGAATTTTTGAAATAATTGTATGCTTATGTTCAGTTCTGTACAGCAGGCCATGAAGGAGCTGGAATTTCATGATTCTAACCTCATAAATGGATTCAAAAGATGAAATTGTGTAGGGTAAAGTCAAGACATCAATTGGTTCAAGAGCCAAGTGGATTAGTGAAAATTAGAGAAAGTTATGACAATAAAGAGTGTAACAAAGTTAGTCTTGAACATGGTTGGAGTTCATGAGTCCTAATGAATTATGTGATGAATATGAATGTGTTTAGGACCTTGAAACATCCAAGAACATGTTGGGAAGTGATTGGCATAAAGGTTTATTGGTTGGAAAGCTAGGAAGCAAATGCTAAAGATCAAGAGGAAAGCTTAAGTGCAAGGTAGTGAACTTAACTCTTTATGTGCTTGATGTGGTATGCTTATGTGTTGACATGTATGTGATGTTTGAATGATGTTGTGACATGATTAATGATGCTCAATGTATTGTGAATAACATGTTTTCCATGGCCATGCACTTTATGTAAAAGTATATAGCATGATAGCATGTCACTAATCAAAGAAAGTTTAATGAAATTACATATCATGCGTTAGCATCCATCTTGCATATTTAAGTGGTAATGTTTGCTACTGAGATTCCCTAGAATCTCACTCTCCCATAACCAACCAATTTAGGTCAAGCATGAAGAAAAGGTATGCATGGAGAAGAGCTAAAGAATGGAAGAAAGGAAGTGAAGTATTGAGATTTTAGCATATACTATAAATTGTCTATGTATGTAAATGCCATGTAAGGCGTCCATTTATGTGATGAAACTATTGTAATACTTATGGCATATGTACATGATGTATATGAATGCTAAGAATCTTATTTGATGGCTAGTGCATGCTGAAACAATTATTGGAAATGAAAGAAAATAAACTGAAATGGTAAAAACGTAGATCCTAAAGCAGTTTTGTTGTGGCTTCACTTTGACTTAGCAAATGAAGGAATTAGTTCACGAGATTTTATGAGCATGTAGCACACATCCATAGCTTTAAGTGCATAGGTATAACGTTTCATTTGGATGTGTATATCAAGAGAAATTAATTTCCAAAATCAGGGACCAGAAACTGTTTCTAGAGTTTTTGACCAAATGAACAGTAAACTTTAACGAATAAACTGTATCAATTGGCTAATCATTTGGTCTGGAAATTATTTTTCCTTTAAGTTTAAAGATGTTATCTTCACGTAGATTTTTGAACCACTTCATTTTGAGTTTTATAGAATTAATTATGATTTTTTGAAATTCATTGCATAATCTGGAATACCATATAAACAGTAACCCGAGAAAGAGCAAAATTCCAGATTTGGCTAATGGACTTCCAAGGTCTTGTAAATGGTTCTAAATACTACTGAATGGTCCCTAAGATATATAAAAGTAAGGATGTTACACATATACATGTCAACACATAAGCATACCACATCAAGCATATAAAGAGGTAAGTTCACTACCTTGCACTTAAGCTTTCCTCTTGATCTTTAGCACTTGCTCCCTAGCTTTCCAACCATGAAGCCTTTATGTCAATCACTTCCCAACATGTTCTTGGATATTTCATGGTCCTAAACACATTCATATTTATCACATAACTCATTAGGACTCATGAACTCTAACCATGTTCAAGATTATCTTTGTTACACTCTTTTATTGACATAACTTTCTCTAATCTTCACTAATCCACTTGGCTCTTGAACCAATTGATGTCTTGACTTTACCCTACACAATTTCATCTACTAAATCCATTTATGAGCTTCGAATCATGAAATTCCAGCTCCTTCATGGCCTGCTGTACAGAACTGAACATAAGCATACAATTCTTTCAAAAATTCTCGTTTTGATTCTAATGCTTCCCATACTTGTTTCTCCACTTTACCCCACACAACTTTTCATTTTAAAACCATTGGAACCAACAAAATCATGAAATTCCAATCACTGTTCATGCGAGTGAACAGTAACCGTGAGGAATCTCAAAGACTACAACCTTGAGGTTTTAATGTTTCCAAGGTTCAAAACCTTTCCAATCCTACACAAAATCATCATATAAAGTCAATTGAAGCATTAAATCATTGAAATTCCATTTCCTTCCCTCATGAAAAGTGCAGACCGAACAGGGCACACCATGGCAAAGTCAAGAATATTAATTTGATTTAACAACCAACCACTTAACTAGCTTGTTTAAGCTTCAATCACACGTTTCTAACTTTAATTTCTTCTTTCCCCTTTCATCTAATGTTTTTGGGCAGCACCTCTCCTTAGAGAAAACTCAACTTTTTCCCCATGAAAACCCTAAGTTCAAGCTCCCAAATCAAAGGAAAATAAGCTAGGAGAGATTACTTACCTTTAATCTCTAGCTTGCTTGAACTTTGGAACCTTGAACCTTCTTTGTCTTGGCTTGAGTTTTCATTTTGCAAGAGTTTCCCTAAGGGTTGAGAAGCCACAGTTCGGCTGTAGAATGGAGGGGTATTTATAGAAAAATCTTGGTGGAAATCAATGGCCAAGATTGATTTGGTCACTATTTGATCTAAAGGCCCACATTTAATCTTGGATTTAACTTTTTCAAAAAAGAATAATTATGACATCATGTGGGACACCTCATGGGGGTATGTGGCGTGCTTACCATGCGAGGAAGCTTCTGAAAAAATTCCAGTCTAATCCGGTACCGATCGGAGTAGTTTCGCAGCAACTGGACTATTTTCTGTACCTAATTTTTTTATAATATACCAGGATATGTATCTTGTCCTCGAAATCAATGTCTAGACTTATCATATCATTGAACTTGGCAGACTGAATATTTATCTGCCATCCATCCTTTAGAAAATTATCAAAATACCCTTGGTGTCCTTTCTTGCTGTACTAACCCTAAGGGCATAATTATCATTTCACCCCTCTTTACACTGCCTCAGGGCATATATTGGCTCTAACTAATCATATTTATACTATGTCCCACGTTTTTAGCCTGTCCCAGATGACCAAAATGCCCTTCATCCATCTCTGGTACAATCTGGGCATCTAGGGGTATTTTTGTAATTTTGCACTTTTTCTGGACACTGACCCCTTCTACTGATGGACTGGTACCCTGGGTTTTGGGCCTTCCTTGGCGTCATCATGGGCCTATATATGAGGTCATCTGATCTCATTCTATCCAGGCTTGCATACTGATAAATTCCATTATCGGATCATGGGTGTTATCAAACTCCCGTCAAAATTCACTGATATGTGAATAACTTTGTATACAGAACTTCTTCCTGAGTTCTGTCAAATCTAGGACATATGACACTGTAGGGCACACTTTCCTATAATTTGCCCACTTATATCTGAAGTCCATGAAATATGATAAAATTTTAGATAATTTTTAGACTATCAGATAAATATCTGCTGTTTGGAGCCCTAATAAAATTTTTGTATCATGTCAGATTATCCAGCATACCTTCCTCTATTTACTGATGGAATATGGGACTAAAATACATCTGGGCAGTTCTAACCCTTTTCGGGCTGATCTTTCTATAATTACAATCTTGCCCTTGAACTTTTCTCTTAATTACATTTATGTCCCTAACTTTTTGCATATTTACATTTAGGTCCCTAAACTTTTGGAAAGTACCACTTTTGGCCCAACTTTTGTTTCTACTTTAACTTTGGCCTTTAAACTTTTTTAATTTTCGTTTAGGTCCCTTTCTTCCTTCAAGACTCATTTAACCTTTATCATTTCTTCTGATTTTTGTCATAATCCTTTCCAAACCTTTTTCCACTATTAGTATTATACAGATAAGGAAATTTTAGGATATGACACATTAGCACTCACCTTAATTCTCTCAAGAGGCTAAAATTTTTTCTTATAAGCACACAACTCTTTTAAAAATTTAGCATATGTAGGATTTCTTTTGAGGAATTCAACCATAGGAATATTTATTTCTAATTTATTGAATAGATTGAAAGCATCTTTTACAAATTTAGAATCAATCTTTTTCTTTCCAACAAAATAAACTTTTAGAAAAGGGAGATCCTTCATACTTACCTCCTTACGTGTATGCATAGAGGCTCCTTGCTTGCTCGACTCTGCCTTCTCCTTAGTTTACTTTTCCTTGTATGCTGGACTTGGCATTATTACTTCCTTTTCTTGTTTCTTTTGTATTTCCTCTTCTGCTTGTGAGTTCTCATATTTGGTTGCCTTCTTTATCATAAGGTGTTATTCTTTAATACTCTTTGATTTCCCAATCTTCATATGTGATATTGCTGAATTTTCAACTTCAAAATCGTCCATATCCTCCCTTGCTGTATCATCTTCCTTAAAATGAAGTTCTCTCTCCAACTTTTGAGTTATATGGAATTCAGACCCTTTAGATTAATGACAATATTTGAAGGTATGTTGTCACTGCTTTTCGTTTGGAGTTTACTCACTATATTGGAAACTTGAGTTAAATGACTAGTAATATCTGCATTATTGAAACTTAACTCCTAGAGTTTCCTATGCACATTAGCATTATCCTTCTGCATACTTTGACAATTGAAGCTACGAAGATGAATTGACCATATTCTCTTTGAACTTGTTTTCTATATTGGTCATTCTACTGTGCATGTTGTTCATTTATACATCAATACTCTTTAACAACTAAGAAGTCTCATCTGGTTTCAATGCCACTAAATCATTAGGGTGAGTTGAAACATAAACCTTGCATTATTTTGGTAGTTGCTTGAGGAAGCACCACCTCCTTAGAATTATTTTGGCCTATTCTCCCCACTCCCCCATCTAAAGTTGGGGCGGTCTCTCTAACCAAGGTTATGTGTTGGAGTATGGGTCTCTCAGACCACCTCCTTGGAATTGGTTTGGCCTAATTTCCCCACTCCCCCACCTAAAATTTAGGTGGTCTCTCTAATCAGGGTTGTATGTGTTAGAGTATGGGTCTCTCTTATAGTATTGATTGTCTCTCCCATGATAGATTACTGCTACTTCTTCATATTGTCTAGCACATGTACTTGTAGCATGCATCATTGAACCACATGACTCACATCCTGTAACTAGTGCTTATGAGGCCCCTATTGCATGAACTTGCTGTATAGAATGTAGCTTTCTTTCAATTAAATTCATCCTCTTTTCCATTCGGTTTCCCAAAGCTGCTATTTTTGCTAAGATCTCATTTGAATTACCTGAAGATGATGAGGTCATTCTCCTTAGATCGTTAGTTTGATGGTCTTCGTTAGTCATTTTTTAGAATAATTCCCAACTTTCTTGTGGAGTTTTATCTCCCAATGATCAATTTGATGCCGTATTCAAGAACACCTTATTGTGAGGAAGTAAACCATCAAAGAAAATGTCTACTAAATTAGCCTTTGTAATGTTATGATGTGGACATCGAGCCAACAAGTTGATAAATCTTGTCCAATATTCATGTAATGACTCTCCATCCTGTTGCATAATGTTTGTAATTTCCTTCTTCATCCAACTTGTCTTAGAGACTAGGAGGAATTGTTCTAAATATGTTGACTTCAACTGATACCATGTAAGAGTGAAGAAATGAGTTGGCAGATTGTATAAACACTCCTTAGCCTTCCCTTCCAAGTAAAATGGAAACACCTCCTTAAGCCATCATCCAATGCAGTCGTTGGAGGCTTTATTGAAGAGTGTATCATATGCATAGTTTTAAGTGTAGGTGTGGACATTCTCCTGTAAAACCATAAAATTTCGGTAAGGCTACAATCAAAGCTCCTTTAATTTCAAAATTGGCCTCTTTAGTATAAAAACCATAAGGATCATAATTCATATGCAAATGATTTATTTCCCTCACACTTCTATTATCTTCTACATTCATTGGTATTTTATTTTCTCCATGTCTATTTTGCCCATTATGCCCATTAGGATTAATCTCTGCCATATTAGAAATTTCTAATAGAATCTCTAAATTGAGTTCAATTTCAGATCCTGGAACACTAAAGGATGAACTAGATTATGTTGATCTTGCCTTTTCTCTAAATTGTCTCCTTAGTTTCCTACGTTGTCTCTAAATTTCAAGTTCAAAAGGAATTAATGGTACAATTCTTCTATGCATGTAACACAGGAACAATCAACAATAACCAGGCAAGTAATCAAAATTAGACACAGAAGTTTGACGGATGAAAAGTTCAACTAGTCACGACACAAGGGTGTTTAGGTCACAACCCAGTTAAATAGAGAGTAAAAGTTCTTAAAAATGCATTTCAAGTCGTGACTAAAATATGGTTTGGTCACAACAAACAATCACAGAGAATAAATCTTCTAAAACAATCATGACTAGATATTGTCATTATCGCGACTGAAGTTCATAGAGAGTAAATTCACATAGATTTGAAAGAAAGAAAGAAAGAAATCAATGCAAAATGCTAAGCAAAGATAAAACAAAAACTAAAATTCAAACAAAAAAATTGACTCAGGTAAATAAGGAAATTGACAACCAATTGCTAAGGAACCAATTACTTGGCTCCCTGGCAACGCCGCCATTGATTTAGATAGATTATCGTCCTCTGATTCATAAAAATAAAAATAATTGCACCCTATTAATGTATTATAAGGCACAACCCTATCGTTCTTCCCAAGGAACCCATTTTATTGGAACTCTAGGAAATAGGTGACAAAACCATTGAAAACCTAAGTAAAAGTAAAATGGTTTTGGGTTTTATTGATTTTTGATGCAATAAAATAAGGGTGTAATAAAGTAAATATTTTTGTATTTTTGATTAAGATAGAAAATGAATGGATTGTGAAAGAAATATGTTAAGGATGACTCTTGATAATAGAAAACTATTTATCCTTGCTCGTAATTTGATATGAAAATTTTAAAATCACTAAGTCTTAAATAGAACTACAATCGATCGATTGAGTCCAGAATATTAGCATTCCTTACACTCCTTTGATCAAAGCCAGTAAAAAACATTAATGCGTTGTTAAAAGCCACTGCGTGTAATTAAATCAGATGATGAAAATACATAGATAATCCATAGCATATGCTAGGATCTCAATTACTTCCATTATTTTCTTCCATTCTTTAGCTCTTCTTCATACATACATTTTCCATCATACTTGACCTAAATTGGTTGGTTATGGGAGAGTAGAATCTCAGTAGCAAACATTACCACTTAAATATGCAAGATAGATGCTAATGCATGATATGTAATTTCATTAACTTTCTTTGATTAGTGACATGCCATCATGCTATATACTTTTACATAAAGTGCATGGCCATGGAAACATGTTATTCATAATACATTCAACATCATTTATCATGTCATAACATCATTCAAATAACATATACATGTCAACACATAAGCATACCATATCAAGCACACAAAGAGGTAAGTCCACTACCTTGTACTTAAGCTTTCCTCTTGATCTTTAGCACTTGTGTAACATCCTTACTTTTATACGTCTTAGGGACCATTCAGTAGCATTTAGAACCACTTACAAGACCTTGGAAGTCCATTAGCCAAATCTGGAATTGTACTCTTTCTCGGGTTACTTTTCATATGGTATTCCAGATTATGCAACGAACTTTGAAAAATCATAATTAATTCTAGAAAACTCGAAATGAAGTGATTCAAAAATATACGTGAACATAACATCTTGAAGTTTAAGGGAAAAGTAATTTCTAGACCAAATTATTAGCCAATTGATACAGTTTATTCGTTGAATTTACTGTTCATTTGGTCAAAAACTCTGGAAACAGTTTCTGGTCCCTGATTTTGGAAATTCATTTCTCTTGATATACACATCCAAATGAAATGTTCTACCTATGAAATTAAACCTCTAGATGTGTAATACATGCTCATAAAATTTCTTGAAATAATTCCTTCATTTGCTAGGTCAGACTAAAGCCACAACACAACTGCTTCAGGACCTACGTTTTTACCATTTCAGTTTCTTTTCTTTCATTTCCAATAATTGTTTCAGCATGCACAAGCCACCAAATAAGCTTCTTAACATTCATATACATCATGTACATATGCCATAAGTATTACAATAGTTTCATCACAAAAATGGGCACCTTACATGGCATTTACATACATGGACAATTTATAGTATATGCTAAAATCTCAATACTTCACTTCCTTTCTTCTATTTTTTAGCTCTTCTCCATGCATACCTTTTCTTCATGCTTGACCTAAATTGGTTGGTTATGGGAGAGTGAGATTCTAGGGAATCTGAGTAGCAAACATTACCACTTAAATATGCAAGATGGATGCTAATGCATGATATGCAATTTCATTAAGCTTTCTTGGATTAGTGACATGCCAACATGCTACAAACTTTTACATAAAGTGCATGGCCATGGAAACATGTTATTCACAATACATTCAACATCATTTATCATGTCACAACATCATTCAAATAACATATACATGTCAACACATAAGCATACCACATCAAGCACATCAAGAGGTAAGTTCACTACCTTGCACTTAAGCTTTCCTCTTGATCTTTAGCATTTGCTTCCTAGCTTTCCAACCAATAAGCCTTTATGTCAATCACTTCCCAACATGTTATTGGATATTTCATGGTCCTAAACACATTCATATTTATCACATAACTCATTAGGACTCATGAACTCCAACCATGTTCAAGATTATCTTTGTTACACTCTTTTATTGTCATAACTTTCGCTAATATTCACTAATCCACTTGGCTCTTGAACCAATTGATGTCTTGACTTTACCTTACACAATTTCATCTACTGAATCCATTTATGAGCTTCGAATCATGAAATTCTTGCTCCTTCATGGCCTGCTGTACAAAACTGAACATAAGCATACAATTCTTTCAAAAATTCTCATTTTGATTCTAATGCTTCCCATACTTGTTTCTCCACTTTACCCCACACAACTTTTCATTTTAAAACCATTGGAACCATCAAAATTATGAAATTCCAATTACTGTTCATACGAGTGAACAGTACCTGTGAGGAATCTCAAAGACTACAACCTTGAGATTTTAATGTTTCCAAGGTTCAAAACGTTTCCAATCCTACACAAAACCATCATCTAAATTCAATGGAAGCATTAAATCATTGAAATTCAATTTCCTTCCTTCATGAACAGTGCATACCGAACAGGGAACATCATGGCAAGGTCAAGAATATCAACTTGATTTAACAACCAATCTCTTAACTAGCTTGTTTAAGCTCCAATCATATGTTTCTAACTTTAATTTCTTCTTTCCCCTTTCCTTTAAGGTCTTTGGGCAGCACCACCCCTTAGAGAAAGTCAACTTTTCTCCCATCAAAACCCTAAGTTCAAGCTCCCAAATCAAAGTAGAATAAGCTAGGAAAGATTGCTTACCTTTAATCTCTAGCTTGCTTGAACTTTGGAACCTTGAATCTTCTTTGTCTTGGCTTGAGTTTCCATTTTGCAAGAGTTTCCCCAAGGGTCCATGAAGCCACGGTTTGCTGCAGAATGAGGGGGTATTTATAGCCAAAATCCAAGAAAAATGAATGGCCAAGATTGATTTGGTTGCTATTTGATCTAAAGGCCCACATTTAATCTTGGATTTAACTTTTTCATAAAATAATAATTATGACATCATGTGGGACCCATCAAGGGACACCTCAAGGGGTTAGGTGGCGTGCTTATAGTGTAAGGAACCTTCTGGAGAAACTCCAGTCCAATCCGGTACCGATCAGTGCAGTTTCACAATAACCGGACTATTTTCTGTTCCTAATTTTTTATAATATACCAGGATATGTATTATGTCCTAGAAATCAATGTCTAGGCTTCCCACACCATTGACATACTTGTACTGCCCACAACTTAATTACAGATCCCTTAGGACATGACCAAAATACCCTTGGTGTCCTTTCTTGCACTATATTGATCCTAAAGGCATAATTGTCATTTCACCCCTCTTTGTATTGCCTCAGGGCATATATTGGCTCAAATAATCATATTTATAACATGTTCCACGTTTTTAGCCTGTCCCAGATGACCAAAATGCCCTTCATCCATCTCTAGTACAATCTGGGCATCTAGGGGCATTTTCGTAATTTCACACTTTTTCTGGCACTTGCCCCTTCTACTTATAGACTGGTACCCTGGGTTTTGGGCCTTCCTTGGCATCATTATGGGCCTATATATAAGGTCATCTGATCTCATTCTATCCAGGCTTACATACCGATAAGTTCCATTATCGGATCACGGGTGTTAACAAACTCTCGTCAAAATTCACTGATATGTGAATAACTTTTTATACATAACTTCTTCCGGAGTTCTGTCAGATCTAGGATATCTGACACTATAGGACACACTTTCCTGTAATTTGCCCACTTATATCTGAAGTCCATGAAATCTGATAAAATTTTAGATAACTTTTAGACTATCAGATAAATATCTGTTGTTTGAAGCCCTAATAAAATTTCTGTATCATGTCAGATTATCCAGCATACCTTTCTCTATTTACTGATGGAATATGGGACTAAAATACTTCTGGGCAGTTCTAACCCTTTTCGGGCTGATCTTTCTATAATTACAATTTTGCCCTTGAACTTTTTACTTAATTACATCTAAGTCCCATAACTTTTGGAAATTACCACTTTTGGCCCAAATCTTGTTTCTACTTTAACTTTTGGCCTTTAACCTTTTCTACTTTGCATTTTAGTCCTTCTCCTTCTTTAGGACTCATATAACCTTTATCATCTCGTCTGATCTTTATCATAATCCTTTCTAAGCCTCTTTCCACTATCAGTACTATACAGATAGGGAAAATTTAGGATATGACAACTTGCTCCCTAGCTTTCTAACCATGAAGCCTTTATGTCAATCACTTCCCAACATCTTCTTGGATGTTTCAAGGTCCTAAACACATTCATATTCATCACATAATTCATTAGGACTCATGAACTCTAACCATGTTCAAGACTAATTCTTGTTACACTCTTTATTATCATAACTTTCTTATAATTACACCCTGACTTTTTGCTTATTTACATTCAGTCCCTAAGCTTTTGGAAATTACTACTTTTGGTCGAACTTTTGTTTCTACTTTAACTTTTGGCCTTTAACTTTTCTAATTTTCGTTTAGGTCCCTTTCTTCCTTCAAGACTCATTTAACCTCTATTATTTCTTCTGATCTTCATCATAATCCTTTCCACACGTCTTTCCACTATCAGTATTATACAGATAGGGAAAATTTAGGATATGACAATATTCAATCCCTACTCATCCAATGAAATCCCTAGATCTAGGAATTTCAAAACATGAAATAGGAGGAGATTAAAATAGAAAACTCTCTATGTGCAGTGCAGTCCATGAGCTTAAGATATGTGATCTATCACCAAGGGACTAAGGATTTAGCCTTTCATGTCTCCTACTGTGCTATAATCACTGCTCAGATATGATGCCATTAAGAAAGCAAAAAAATGGTGATGGAAATATGAATCATGGGGGATATGTGTGTAGGTTATGGAGAGAACATTAAGAGAATCTTCGAGTACTACTTCTTAGAAGTATCAAGTAAAAGCTAGCCTCCCCTACGTCTACAGCTTCCTTTCCCCTTTAATGCCAAAATGGCCTAATTTAAAATATGCAGCTTTACCGATTGTCTTTTCCAGATGCTACTATACCCTGTTTTGGTCATGACCTGTGAACATAGGAAAACTTCCTAGAATAAATGAGGTCATGACCTGTGGACACTTTAGTCACAGCTAAAGAGCATAGAAGCTGCCTTTCTTTGTTTGATTCTCTTTGTCTTATGATTTCTTTTTGTCATATCCCAATTTTTAGGCCTGGAAGCCCAATATGTAGCCTGAAAAAGGAAGGCAACTAGGCCCTATTATGCATGAGTCCCAGAAGTATACAAATGATGCTTAGGGACTAAACTGTAAGAAAGTGAAAATTTAGGAAAAATAGTGAAAGTCCCTGTGGGCATAAAGAAGAAGTAAGAAGTGTTTCTTGGGAACTGAGCCACCAGAGGGCTTGGGCTTGGTTAGAAACCCAATATAGCAATTAAGAGGCATTAAAATATTATTTTAGTACTTTTTCAATAAAGTAAAGTGACCCGGTCAAAGATAGAACTGGGAAAAATGATATGGAATTATGAGATGGCATAAAAGAGACCCATAAGGGGGCACATGGCATTATTACTGGAAAAGAAGAAAAGTTAAGGACACATGTAATGAGATTAGAAAAAGGAGAAAAAGTAAAGAGGACACTGTGGCACAATCTCGGCAGCTCATTCTAGGAAAATACTCTGGAAGTCTCTTGAGAGGCTGAGTCAGTTGGTGAGGTATCCTAAGGGCCCCACCATTATGCCACATACCCCTTGAGGTGTCCTTGGATGTTGTCATATTGGTGAGTCATTAAGGAGGGTGATGTCATCGTGATGATACAGGCGAAGCTTCTTGAGGAAGCTAAGCAATCTAAGCCATTCATCACGATTTGATCTGAGCCATTAATTCCACCTCCACTCACATATAAATAGACCCTTCCCCCTCCTATTTCAAGGCACACCATAGCAAGGAAGAGAAAGAAGAGAGAAAGAGAGAAAGAGAGAAAGAGAGAGAGAAAGAAAGGAGGAGTTCTAGAGGAGCCAGGAGCAGTCCAAGGAGCTTAGGGACTGCGCATATGTAACATCCTTACTTTTATACCTCATAGGGGTCCACTTAAAAGACCTTGGAAGCCCATTAGCCAAATCTGGAATTTTACTCTTTCTCGGGTTACTGATCATGTGGTATTCCAGATTATGCAACGAAATTCAAAAAATCATAATTAATTCTAGAAAACTCAAAATGAAGTGGTTCAAAAATCTACGTTAAGATAACATCTTGAAATTTAAGGGAAAAATAATTTCCAGACCAAATGATTAGCCAATTAATACAGTTTATTCTTTGAAATTTACTGTTCATTTGGTCAAAAACTCTGGGGACAGATTCTGGTCCCTTACTTTGGAAAATCATTTCTCTTGATATACACATCCAAATGACATGTTCTACATATGAATTTAAAGCTATGGATGTGTACTACATGCTCATATGTAAAATAATTCCTTCATTTGCTAGGTCAAACCGAACCCAAAACAAAACTGCTTCAGGACCTACGTTTTTTACCATTTCAGTTTCTTTTCTTTCATTTCCAATAATTGTTTCAGCATGCACAAGCCATTAAATAAGCTTCTTAACATTCATATACATCATGTACATATGACATAAGTATTACAATAGTTTCATCACATAAATGGAGACCTTACATGGCATTTACATACATGGACAATTTATAGTATATGCTAAAATCTCAATACTTCACTTCCTTTCTTCTATTCTTTAGCTCTTCTCCATGCATACCTTTTCTTCATGCTTGACCTAAATTGGTTGGTTATGGGAGAGTAGAATCTGAGTAGCAAACATTACCACTTAAATATGCAAGATGGAAGCTAATGCATGATATGTAATTTCATTAATCTTTCTTTGATTAGTGACATGCCAACATGCTACAAACTTTTACATACAGTGCATGGCCATGGAAACATGTTATTCATAACACATTCAACATCATTTATCATGTCACAACATCATTTCAATATCATATACATGTCAACACAAAAGCATACCACATCAAGCACATGAAGAGGTAAGTTCACTACCTTGTACTTAAGCTTTTCTCTTGACCTTTAGCCCTTGCTCCCTAGCTTTCTGACCATGAAGCCTTTATGTCCATCACTTCTCAACATCTTCTTGGATGTTTCATGGTCCTAAACACATTCATATTCATCACATAACTCATTAGGACTCATGAACTCCAACCATGTTCAAGACTAACTTTGTTACACTCTTTATTGTCATAACTTTCTCTAATTTTCACTAATCCACTTGGCTCTTGAACCAATTGATGTCTTGACTTTACCCTACACAATTTCATCTTTTGAATCCATTTATGAGCTTAGAATCATGAAATTCTTGCTCCTTCATGGCCTGCTGTACAGAACTGAACATAAGCATACAATTCTTTCAAAAATTCTCATTTTGATTCTAAAGCTTCCCATACTTGTTTCTCCACTTTACCCCACACAAATTTTCATTTTAAAACCATTGGAACCATCAAAATCTCATGTGAGTGAACAGTAACCGTAAGGAATCTCAAATACTATAACCTTGAGATTTTAATATTTCCAAGATTCAAAACTTTTCCAATCCTACACAAAATCATCATACAAACTCAATGGAAGCATTAAATCATTGAAATTCAATTTCCTTCCCTCATGAACAGTGTGTACCGAATAGGGCACACCATGGCAAAGTCAAGAATATCAACTTGATTCAACAACCAATCTCTTAACTAGCTTGTTTAAGCATCAATCATAAGTTTCTAACTTTAATTTCTTCTTTCCTCTTTCATCTATGGATTTTGGACAGCATCTCCCCTTAGTGAAAACTCAAATTTTCCCCATGAAAACCCTAAGTTCAAGCTTCCAAATCAAAGGAGAATAAGCTAGGAAATATTGCTTACCTTTAATCTCTAGCTTGCTTAAACTTTGGAACCTTGAATCTTCTTTGTCTTAGCTTGAGTTTCCATTTTGCAAGAGCTTCTCCAAGGGTACATAAGCTTATGGTTCTGAACCAGAATTGAGGGGTATTTATAGCCAAAATCCAAGAAAAATGAATGGCCAAGATTGATTTGGTTACTATTTGATCTAAAGGCCCACATTTAATCTTAGATTTAACTTTTTCATAAAATAATAATTATGACATCATGTGGAACCCATAAAGGGACACCTCAAGGGGTTAGGTGGCGTGCTCATAGTGTAAGGAAGCTTCTGGAAAAATTCCAGTCCAATCCAGTACCGATCGGTGCAGTTTCACAGCAACCAGAGTGTTTTTTGTTCCTAATTTTTTATAATATACCAGGATATGTATTCTGTCCTGGAAATCAATGTCTAGGCTTCTCACACCATTGACCTACTTGTACTGGCCACAACTTAATTACAGATCCCTTGGAAAATGACCAAAATACCCTTGGTGTCCTTTCTTGCACTATATTGACCATAAGGGCATAATCGTCATTTTACCCCTCTTTATACTGTCTCAGGGTGTATCTGGGCTCAACTAATCATATTTATACCATGTGCCACGTTTTTAGCATGTCCAAGATGACCAAAATGCCCTTCATCCATCCCTAGTACAATCTGGGCATCTAGGGGCATTTTCATAATTTCGCACTTTTTCTGGCACTGGTCCCTTCTACTGATAGACTGGTACCCTGGGTTTTGGGCCTTCCTTGGCGTCATTATGGGCTTATATATGAGGTCATCTGATCTCATCCTATCCAGGCTTACATACCGATAAGTTCTATTATCGGATCACGGGTGTTATCAAACTCCCGTCAAAATTCAGTAATATGTGTATAACTTTTTATACAGAACTTCTTCCAGAGTTCTGTCAGATCTAGGATATCTGACACTGCAGGGCACACTTTCCTGTAATTTACCCACTTATATCTGAAGTCCATGAAATCTGATAAAATTTCAGATAACTTTTAGACTATCAGATAAATATCTGCTGTCTGGAGCCCTAATAAAATTTCTGTATCATGTCAGATTATCCAGCATACCTTCCTCTATTTACTGATGGAATGTGGGACTAAGATACTTCTGGGCAGTTATAACCCTTTTCGGGCTGATCTTTCTATAATTACAATTTTTCCCTCGAACTTTTCTCTTAATTACATTTATGTCCCTAACTTTTTGGATATTTACATTTAGGTCCCTAAACTTTTGGAAATTACAACTTTTGGCCTAACTTTTGTTTCTACTTTAACTTTTGGCCTTTAAACTTTTCCAATTTTCGTTTAGGTCCCTTTCTTCTTTCAAGACTCATTTAACCTTTATCATTTCTTCTAATCTTTGTCATAATCCTTCCTAAACCTCTTTCCACTATCAGTACTATACAGATAGGAAAAAAATTAGGATATGACATTTCTACCCCCTTAAAATAAATTTCGTCCTCAAAATTTACTCAACATCTCAGTCAATGATTGGGGTATCTATCTCTTAAACATCTTAGCGGAGTATATTTCATATCCGCAATTCTTCATATCTTACTATGATCATCCTTTTTGTCATGAATCAACTCACTCAGAGTTAAACTCCAGTTTATTCTATTACTTACCTTCTTGCTATGCATTTATCTACATATGGACTCCTCACTATACTGGACTTGTGAGTAGCATCCATTTCTTTCATATTAAACTCTCTCGAATACTGCTATATTCAGGAGTTTGTATTAACAACTCATCATACTTTTTAGTGCAACTATTTCTTTCTCATCTGAGTATCTAGCGGAATTCTCTAAGTATCCACACACTTTAACTCTCATTCCCATGTCATCATGCATTCTTATCCTCTTTAATAACTCATCATAATACAGAGAAAGGACTTATATCATTATTCTTTCTTTCATTGCTCTACTGCCAGCAGGAGCACATATGAGCACATATCAGCATATAGGAGCACATACTCTAACATGCATAATGCCTGGCTAACGTGTTACAGGACTACATACCTGCTTATGAATGCAAAGATCTAATATTAGAGCTCAAGCATTCCTTCTCTTAATATGCACAGCTCTAACACTCAGAGCTTGCACTGCTCTAACATTTAGAGCTTTAGCATATTCTATAAATATAACATGACATAATATAATACCTGGCATTTTATGCAAGGAGTGAAAGCTCTCACTTGCTCTTTTATATGTAACGTATCATTCAAATGTCTTACCCCTTTCAGCAGGGAGCCTCTCTATCTGTTTACAAGGCTAGCTATTTCGCCACTTTGTATTGTATTTCTCAATACATCTTTCTCATAACATAACTCATTTCATATCTTTTATATCATAACATGACATATCTAGCCACATCTGGCTATATCATAGTCTATCTTTCAAATCTATTTCATTTGGACTTGACATAAGGGTTCTACTCTCTTATTATTCATACCCCTTTCTAGCTTTTTAGAGCTCTTTCCATCATTTTACATAGCTTTGTGCATATATGCACATTTTTTGTGGCATTCACATTTTTTTTCATAACTTCCCAGGGGGTCACCCATCATTGGGCTACTCTTTCTTGAGCACGCTTAACTGAAATGTGCAGATAAAAATTTGAAGTACTGGTGCTAACAGGCTCAAATCCTGGTACTCTACTATCTTAGACCCATCTTATGTTATCTCTCTGGGATCTATCTGGCCTTCTAATCTCTTTTTATCCTCATCTGTACGATCTATTTGTCTTTTATTTTTAGTCTTAGTAATCTCATCATAAGGACCTCTTTACTCTTATTTGACCCTTTCTGATATCTTATGCAATATTCTTATACATCCTTGGGACTCAGGATTAATAGCTTTAACTTTGATCACTTAGTTCCTGATACGTATAAGTAGATTCTGAGTTAAATCCCTGATAGTAATAAGGCTATATGAAACTAGCATCATAGGTACTCTCTCTGTTATGAGTTAATCAACTTGTAAAGCTTCTATACCTTAACTTTTCCTTGGTATTTGTCCTTCCAAAGAAATATTGTACTTATGGCTCATTACTTTCTTGCTCTAGGCTTGGTCTACTGTGACCCTCGGGATCTACTGCGATCAACCGTAAGCTTTTCAGGATCTAACTGTGACCCTGTGAGCCATACTAGGATCTAACTGCAATCCTCCAGAATCTACTGGATTCTGTTGTACTGTATTCTCATCTCTGGAAGACCTAAACCAACGGATAAAGTTAAAAGGTTAGTCACTTCCACATAGTTGTTAACTCCACAGATAATTCCCTAAAAATGATCACAAAAGCCAATATTATCTATTAGGACTTGACTATTTCCTCTATCACTCAGGAACTTCATATACCATTCTTATCTTTATAACTTTATTACATTTAACATTGCAGGGAGCTACACAAGCTCTACCATGCACATATTTGTCATCATCTATTTATCTCATCAGAGGGACTTTACTCTATTGCAAGAGCAATCTAGCTCTATTGCAAAAACATTAACTTATATTACTTAAAAACTGCTCTTTCTTAGAGCCATATCATCTTTCATAACTGCGTCTCATTTCCTTTCATCTATCTTATCCCTACTAAAGGGATATGTCCTTAGTATCATAATCATTTATCTGTAGGCTCATTACTAATCTTCGTCTTTAATCTCATTCTCTATCTCATTGACTATCATAGTATGATCATAAATTCTCTTTCTATCTTCTGAGAATCAAGTAGCTAACTTTCTAGTTTAGCACTTTGCTATTGCTTCATTCTTGCTAAGTTGAATTATTTAGTTGCATGTCATAGGGCATGGGAGCAACATAACTTTATCATCTAGTATACTCTACCCAGTACGTACTGCATAAGGGGAGTATTCATTTATCATAGCATACTCAACATGCATAATATGCAAGTAGATGCAATCCTTTAAGCAATCTCTAACATGCGTGTCCTCATATGACAACTGCAAGGAGATATAACTTCTCATCATAACTTATAACAACATAAGCAATATCATTATTACATACATCTGCTCAACCATCCCTTATCACCTTAATCACCAGGTCCTGATCATTTATTCAGGTACCTGAGTCATTTACTTGTTTCACTTAGGCTGCCACATCACCCTCTTACTAGGGTATAGACTCAACCCTTCTTTACTCTTTCTTACATAGGAATAGGGGAGTCACTTTATCTTTGAATCTGTGGTTACCTTACTAGGCCATATTCATCCTATCATAACATTTCTCATCGCTTGTAAGACTTCTATGTCTCTAAACTGAAGGACTTCTGTGCCCTTGGCCTCACTATAATTTATATGTAATCCATAACTGAGTCAGCTATTCTCTTTCAGCTAACTGAGGAAGGTTTGGCTCCTATCTTTATGCCATTTGTACTTTTATATTTCTCTTATCCTCCTGGATTACTAACAGGAGAGAAAGTATCTCTTATTAAGCCTCAAGGTTCATATGAATGAACTCGATTAAGTATCCATCAAAAGAATTCTCTTTCCTTAGCTCTAACCCTTAACTTCAAGCTCACCTTTCTCTAATTGAGAGGAATGCTTCTTTTAAACTTTTTGAGAAAAACTTCTCAAGTGAGCGGATCACTCTCCATCTCGTATGGAGTAACTTCTGTATCTCTTAACTCTTTCTGTCTATCAATCTTAGTTTACTCTGGACTAGACTGTGATTCTTTTCTGGTCTGCCTCTAGATCCTGACCAATTCAGGTCACTTGGATCTCATTCATCACTTAACATTACTATTCCTGTTCTCTAGGTGCTCTACCCTAGATGTGCTAGGTTATTGTCTCTTCATGATAGAATCCCTTTGCTTTGGGAACATTAACTTTCTATCTATTAACCATCACGTCTTTATCCTCAAGCCATGTATTAGATTATTCTTAGGCAAGTCTCATTCTAACTTCTCATTATTCTTTTCCGTAAAGACTAGCTACACAAAGTCTTTCGTACTGTAGATCAACTCCTGATGATTATACGGAGGATCTACTGTTAAACCTCTTCTTAAACTGATCTTCTGTACCTTAGTGCTGCGTACTGTTTAACTTGCCTATACTCTATGCTAAATCTCTAACTGATAGACTTCAGTGAGGTTGGCATCTTTAGTTTCATGACACTTGACTTACTATCATCTCATACCAATCCTCTAAAGTATATTAGGTTAATGCCCTCTACTGGATGTCTGTTTATTATTCCTGCTATGGTATTGAGGAACTGCAAATAACTAACTGCTTTTAATCTATACTTTTATCCATCCCTTGACCTAGACTGAGTAATTCACTCTCCACAGCTTTCTTCAGACCAATATGGTCAACACTATCTGTCTTTAATGAAGAAGGCTGGGGTTGACTAGGACTAGGAACATCCCACTGAACTTTCTCTATAAAGTCACATATTCTTGGACTTTGGGAATGGACAAGAACTATCATTAACTCTAACTGGATATCTGAATTAGGCAACTGTTGTATCTTAATTATCTTAAATGTATCCTCAAACTCTAGTAGAGGATGAATAATATATGGTCTACCCATAATCCAATATCAGTACTCAGCTTCCTCAGCCGTAATTTGTCCTCTCATCAAGTACATACATGGCTTTAGGCTACATCTCTATATGACCTCCAGACTACAGGTTTGAGTTTATAGAAACATCTATAGGGTATTCTACTGTAGACTTTCCAAACTGGTCCCCCATACTCTCCTCTGAACCCTCTTCATTGTGTAAGGGATGCTCAGAGTTTAGATGTATACCATGTCCATATATCACTACTAGCCTGGGGTCTCCCTTATTAACTGAAGCTTTTGACTTAACTTTATGGAATCTCATATCTATTCTTGCACTATTTGCTTAATTAAGCAATGCTAACCATCCCATAACATACCCTAACTTAACAAAATACTTACTGTTTAGGGTTAAGGTCTGGGTATAATCTCATATCAGTCCATAAATAATATATTCAGAGCATTTCTTAAGCCATAATCCTATGCTCTGACACCATAATGTAACATCCTTACTTTTATACCTCATAGGGATCATTCAGTAGCATTTAGAACCACTTACAAGACCTTGGAAGCCCATTAGCCAAATATGGAATTTTACTCTTTCTCGGGTTACTGTTCATGTGGAATTCCAGATTATGCAACGAAATTCGAAAAATCATAATTAATTCTAGAAAACTCGAAATGAAGTGGTTCAAAAATATACGTTAAGATAACATCTTGAAATTTAAGGGAAAAATAATTTCCAGACCAAATGATTATCCAGTTAGTACAGTTTATTCTTTGAAGTTTACTGTTCATTTGGTCAAAAACTCTGGGGACAGATTCTGGTCCCTTACTTTGGAAAATCATTTCTCTTGATATAAACATCCAAATGACATGTTCTACATATGAATTTAAAGCTATCGATGTGTAATACATGCTCATCAAATTTTGTGAAATAATTCCTTCATTTGCTAGGTCAAACTGAACCCATAACAAAACTGCTTCAGGACCTACGTTTTTTACCATTTCAGTTTCTTTTCTTTCATTTCCAATAATTGTTTCAGCATGCACAAGCCATTAAATAAGCTTCTTAACATTCATATACATCATGTACATATGACATAAGTATTACAATAGTTTCATCACATAAATGGACACCTTACATGGCATTTACATACATGGACAATTTATAGTATATACTAAAATCTCAATAATTCACTTCCTTTCTTCCATTCTTTAGCTCTTCTCCATGCATACCTTTTCTTCATGCTTGACCTAAATTGGTTGGTTATGGGAGAGTGAGATTCTAGAGAATCTCAGTAGCAAATATTACCACTTAAATATGCAAGATGGAAGCTACTGCATGATATGTAATTTCATTAATCTTTCTTTGATTAGTGACATGCCATCATGCTATATACTCTTACATACAGTGCATGGCCATGGAAACATGTTATTCATAAAACATTCAACATCATTTATCATGTCAGAATATCATTCAAATAACATATACATGTCAACACATAAGCATACCACATCAAGCACATAAAGAGGTAAGTTCACTACCTTGCACTTAAGCTTTTCTCTTGACCTTTAGGCCTTGCTCCCTAGCTTTCCAACCATGAAGCCTTTATGTCCATCACTTCTCAACATTTTCTTGGATGTATCATGGTCCTAAACACATTCATATTCATCACATAACTCATTAGGACTCATGAACTCCAACCATGTTCAAGACTAACTTTGTTACACTCTTTATTGTCATAACTTTCTCTAATTTTCACTAATCCACTTGGCTCTTGAACCAATTGATGTCTTGACTTTACCCTACACAATTTCATCTTTTGAATCCCTTTATGAGCTTAGAATCATGAAATTCTTGCTCCTTCATGGCCTGCTGTACAGAACTGAACATAAGCATACAATTCTTTCAAAAATTCTCATTTTGATTCTAATGCTTCCCATACTTGTTTCTCCACTTTACCCCATACAACTTTTCATTTTAAAACCATTGGAACCATCAAAATCATGAAATTCCAATCACTGTTCATGCGAGTGAACAGTAACTGTAAGGAATCTCAAATACTATAACCTTGAGATTTTAATGTTTCCAAGATTCAAAACTTTTCCAATCCTACACAAAATCATCATACAAACTCATTGGAAGCATTAAATCATTGAAATTCAATTTCCTTCCCTCATGAACAGTGTGTACTGAACAGGTCACACCATGGCAAAGTCAAGAATATCAACCTGATTCAACAACCAATCTGTTAACTAGCTTGTTTAAGCATCAATCATAAGTTTCTAACTTTAATTTCTTCTTTCCTCTTTCATCTATGGATTTTGGACAGCAACTCCCCTTAGTGAAAACTCAAATTTTCCCCATGAAAACCCTAAGTTCAAGCTCCCAAATCAAAGGAGAATAAGCTAGGAAATATTGCTTACCTTTAATCTCTAGCTTGCTTGAACTTTGGAACCTTGAATCTTCTTTGTCTTAGCTTGAGTTTCCATTTTGCAAGAGCTTCCCCAAGGGTACATAAGCTTACGGTTCTGAACCAGAATTGAAGGGTATTTATAGCCAAAATCCAAGAAAAATGAATGGCCAAGATTGATTTGGTTACTATTTGATCTAAAGGCCCACATTTAATCTTAGATTTAACTTTTCATAAAATAATAATTATGAAATCATGTGGGACCCATCAAGGGACACCTCAAGGGGTTAGGTGGCGTGCTCATAGTGTAAGGAAGCTTCTGGAAAAATTCTAGTCCAATCCAGTACCGATCAGTGTAGTTTCACAGCAACCAGACTATTTTCTGTTCCTAATTTTTTATAATATACCAGGATATGTATTATGTCCTGGAAATCAATGTCTAGGCTTCTCACACCATTGACCTACTTGTACTGGCCACAACTTAATTACAGATCCCTTGGAAAATGACCAAAATACCCTTGGTGTCCTTTCTTGCACTATATTGACCATAAGGGCATAATCATCATTTTACCCCTCTTTATACTGTCTCAGGGTGTATCTGGGCTCAACTAATCATATTTATACAATGTGCCACGTTTTTAGCATGTCCCAGGTGACCAAAATGCCCTTTATCCATCCCTAGTACAATCTGGGCATCCAGGGGCATTTTCACAATTTCGCATTTTATAGCACTGGCCCCTTCTACTGATAGACTGGTACCCTAGGTTTTGGGCCTTCCTTGGCGTCATTATGGGCTTATATATGAGGTCATCTGATCTTATTCTATCCAGGCTTACATACCGATAAGTTCTATTATCAGATCACGGGTGTTATCAAACTCCCGTCAAAATTCACTAATATGTGAATAACTTTTTATACAGAACTTCTTCTAGAGTTCTGTCAGATCTAGGATATCTGACACTGTAGGGCACACTTTCCTATAATTTGCCCACTTATGTCTGAAGTCCATAAAATCTGATAAAATTTCAGATAACTTTTAGACTATCAGATAAATATCTGCTGTCTGGAGCCCTAATAACATTTCTGTATCATGTCAGATTATCCAGCATACCTTCCTCTATTTACTGATGGAATATGGGACTAAAATACTTCTGGGTAGTTATAACCTTTTTCGGGCTGATTTTTCTATAATTACAATGTTGCCCTCGAACTTTTCTCTTAATTACATTTATGCCCCTAACTTTTTTGGATATTTACATTTAGGTCCCTAAACTTTTGGAAATTACAACTTTTGGCCCAACTTTTGTTTTTACTTTAACTTTTGGCCTTTAAACTTTTCCAATTTTTGTTTAGGTCCCTTTCTTCTTTCAAGACTCATTTAACCTTTATCATTTCTTCTAATCTTTGTCATAATCCTTCCTAAACCTCTTTCCACTATCAGTACTATACAGATAGGAAAAAATTTAGGATATGACAGCATAGCTCAGGAATGAGGTAAGTAAGTTATCTAGTTTCTACTATAATAAAGTAGAGGATTGCTCTTAGTGGTTAGAATAGAGAAATATCTCTATTAATAAAGGTAGCTAAAGGTAGAAAAAAAGCCAGGGGAATGTCAGAGTAAGGATATTATCCCTAGTTAAGCATGAGGTAAGTAGAGCTATACTGGATAATAATAAAGATATTATTATGCTATGTATTGGCTCTGGCTTATGAGAAGAAGGAGCCTTAGAAACAAGGCTAAGAGCTGGAAGGAAAGGCTTCACGCCAGGTGGTAAACTTACCTACTTGTATGCTTATACTGCTTGGATGTTTTATGTGATGTTTTCTTACTTGATGATGTGAAGCATGTATGATTAAGTAATGCTCTATTTCTTTTTATGCTATGGCCATATGTTATAATTAAGTAACATGGAAGCATGTAAGTTATCATGATGCAAGCATGATCATTAAGTACACATATAGTAACATTAAGCATATAGTTGCATACATTATATGGTTTCCGTTTGCTATTGAGATTTTCCCAGAAATCTCATCCCCTTCCATGTAATCCCAATCCCACAGGTATGTTAGAAGGGGACTAAAGAAGCATGAAGAGAAGTTGGGGATTGGATAGTGCAAATATTAGGACCAAAATGCTGGAATTAGAGAAAAATGCAAGATGAATAGTGACTTGGTAAGACGTGGTTAACGAGCTATTTTTTCCTAAAAGAGCATTAAGTTATCTTCGTGTAGCAATTTGAACCACTTCATTTCAATTTTTTTAGAATTAGTTATGATTTTTTGAAGTCAGGTCACTCAGCTAGAATTTGCACAGTGAACAGTACTCGCTAAGAGTAAAAATCCATATTAGTAATTTGACTTCAATAGCCTTAAAAGTGGTTCCATATGCTACCGTTTGGTCCCTAAGACATACGAAAATGAGGATGTTTCACTTTTCTATTCACATTAGTCCTTGGTTCTCCTCCAAAATACCTGTAATTCAGAAATAAAGCTCACTGTAAAAGTCTAACCAATTACTAAAGGATGACATATATACAGTTTACAGGAGTTAATTTACCATTTTACCCTTAAATCAGCATATTGCCAAGTACAATCATGTATTACCATAAAAGCACAATTGCAAGCATAAAATGAATGGTAAAGTTGTCACAAAACCCTTAAAATGTCACAGAAACCATACACAATTTGTATCTTATTAATTTCCCATACTTGAACCTTTGAACTCCTGGACAAGGACATGAAACGCACCAAAGCTATTAAATATGAGGTAACAACATAATCCATAGTGAACCTTTAAGACAAGTAATGCACCATCTTTTAGGAATGCAAAAGTGATCATATGAGCAATGCCAAGTAATCAACTACTAAATGAAATCAACCTTAACTATATGAGCGCAATAAATTCTCTCTAAGGATGTAAGTGTTTAGCTCGTTGTATCCTCTAATTGTTAGTGTTGTTTCACTCAGATTCAAATTAGAAAACATCCTACCATATGCTTGTAATGGCTCTAAATCTCATAAACTATACAACATTTATGCAAAGAATCAATAGGTCTTTTAAGGGTGAAATGACTAAGATAGGCCACGTAGACTAGAATTTGAAGGATAGAAAGTACCATATGCATTTGATAATGAATATATAGCATGAATTCATGTCTTATGAGATGTAGAGGCAGTAATTGTGCTAATAGGAGTTGATAATAATGGCTCATTCATTGCTCTTTTCTTTCTTCTTCAATTTTTCTTGCACTATCTCTTTTTTTCTTTCTTTTTCTTCCCTTTAGTTGTACAATATGCTTTTTCTTTGCTTTTTTTTATTTGGCACCTTGTATATAAAAGATGTAGCACAATTTCACAGAAAAAATGATTTTCTAACATGAATAAGAAGTTTATTTCAAAAAGATGTTCATGCATATATGACCTTCTATGATGGAAAAAGAAAAGTGATGGGCTCAAAGGGGGTGACTAAGGATATAATATGTGCGGGCTTGTGTTTGGGATAAAAGGGTTTAGAAATGAATGCCTCTATCATATTCAGTAGCATAAATGCGCAAGTAATTTTCAACTCAGAGCTAAGATAAGTTATAGAGGATATAAACCAACTGAATAACCACTCAATATAGAAATTTAGGTTGAGAATCGTTCCAACTAAGGTTTTCATCTAAATTGCTCATAAGTTGAAGTCTCAGACAATGTTCATCATTCACTAGGCATTAAAACACTTATCACAATTGAAAACCCTGTTAAATGATGATTTAAAATTTTCAAAGTAATCACTCAGAATCATGTAAAAATCCCAAATCTAACAGTAAAAACTTAAGTGTTTCCAATTCAGTTTCTATTTCCAAAAATTCAAGTGTGACAATGGTTTCTATAAACTATTTATGCAAAAGATTAAAAACAAGAGGGCTATTAATCATTTATAAAACCTTTGAGCTCAAAAGGAATCCTTCTATTCATCATTGCAAAAAGCAAAGAGAAGGTAAATGGACATTTCCATACTCAGGTCAGGACTAAAAGCAGTGAAGGTCTCGACCAAATTTCATAGTGAGTGCTTACTCTGAACTTACAAAAACTAGTCACGACCAGGAAAGATTTAGCCACGACCCAAATTCACAGAGAGATATTGTCGCAACCCAATGCATTTGTGTCACAACTTATTTTCACAGAGAGCATATTAAGTCCAAAATTCCATGTCAGGTAGCGACCATACAACACAGGTCCCGATGAAAGACCACAGAGAATACCACTTGATAGTTTTCAACGCCCAAAATATCATTTCTACTAAAACCTTTTTAGCTAACAGTAAAATAGTTTAAAGTGGGAGTGGGAATCATATTTTAAGCAATTTATCACACATCAAGATAAAAAACTAGAAACTTTGTGATGAAAGATTGGATTAATCGAAGAATTTTACATTAATTAGCATAGAAATAAGAACATCTTGTTGGAAAATGTGCCCTAGGGGCCAATCATTGTCTTATGAACATTATTGATTGATGAATTTATTAATTGTGTTATCATATTATTTGCATGTTTACTGTGATGACCATCCTTGGATAATTCATGATCTTATCCTAAATGTCCCTGGTCGATCATCTATATGGGAGTAGAGATGAAATAAGACCAGTATGACTTTGAAGATATATAGGGATATAAATCAAAGTCATAGGCACATGTAAGAGTACAAGGTGTTAGACCGACCCGCTATGAGAGAGCTGCATGGGTTACGTCATAAGCTTCTCTCATATACAAACCATGTCACTATGCCCTATGACCTGAGATCATCATGGATTCTTACATGACAAACGTTAAGCTTTGACCTAGTCAAAAGTCACTTTTGACCGAGTGATCATAAAGACTATGTTCGAGCTTAGTGGTTTTTCATGCGAACGAATGTGAAAGGTCAAGATGGAATTTGTCCCTCATATTCATAGAGAGATATTACTGGGCCCCTCGATGAGTGAGTCTGATAAATGTATGGCCATATTGTAATGGAAAGGTAGTTCCATTTCTATAGTCAGACTACTCAGGATCGAGAAATTAACGGTCAGGAATAGGAGGATGACATTATCCATGCCTCATCTATGACCAAAATATCGCATGAAAGAAGGGACATGATATGGTTGTATAAAAGGTTACATCGTTTATATATCCTTATATGATTTGGGTAGTCGTTATGTCCTGCTAGAGACCGCTTGCGACTTGTGGGCCAGTATAGCAAATGGCCCTCTGCCAACTTCAATGAATGATCTAGGGTTGATGTATATATTTATTTATATTTATATTCGTATATATATAAATTCGTATATATACATTATATATAAGGGATATATAGGATTTAATTTATAAGGATAAATTAAATCTCTATCACGTTTGAATTTGAAATTCAAATTGATATGATATCTCAAATTTGATTTATGAGAATAAATCAAATATAGTCCAGTCTTAACTTTATTTTAAATTAAATAAATAGGTGAATTAAATATGTGGGACGGATTTAATATAAACATTATTTATTTAATTAGTTTCTTATCAAATTATACAATATATGATATTGTATTAATTTTGAAATTAATATAGATTAATTCCAAAATCCAATTCGGTTGAAAAACGCAGAGCATCCTATATATCTGATTTTAGGAGTTACGTTTTTGAACAACACACAAAACACAAAAAGGTTAAACGGAATCTGCAAAAGGTTTGCAGATAAGAAACTGCTGAAGTAGAGATGGAGAGGACGAATTCTTGAGAAAGCCTTAGAGAGACAGGAGACGCTAGCACGTCGTTCGTGGTTGGAACACTGTTCGTGTGGATACCAGTAGAGGAAGCTGACTTGAGACATCGACTTCTTGCGATCGGAAAGAGAACACGAGCCGCGGAGAGAAGCTGTGGACATCTTCTTGCGATCAGAAAGAGATCACCAGCCGTGGAGAGAAGCTGTGGAAGTCACTGAGAAACACTGAGGGTAATGCTTCTTCCCACTTGACTTAAACACATACGGTAGATCCTGGCAAGGAATGGGAAAATTTTTAAGTTAATTTCCGCTGCGTGTCTTCCAATTCCTTACACATCTCCCCCACAGTTAAACTGGACAGTGTCCTCACTGTCAGCAAAATTGAAATAAAAAGGATCACAATAGGGAAGTAATGAGAATCAAGGCATTTATATTAAGTGAGAGCAATATACAACCATGATATCAATATCATTCTCTAGTACACATCAGCAAAAGAAAAAATTATCCTAAATCTCTCCCACAACAAACTTACATACAACTCAATGCAAATTTAGCAGTAGAGCACACAGTCACATTCAATCTAATATATTCCAGCTCTTGAATCTACAACAACCTCTCTAAACTAGCTTCTACAAGATCCTTATTACAAGCTTTCACTGTCCAAAATGTCTTATGCTCTATCTCCACAGGCACACGACAAGCTTTCTGAAAAATTGTCTTATAAGGGGATATGCCTAGAGGAGTTTTAAAAGTTGTTCTATATGCCCATAAAGCATAGTCAAGTCTTAAATTCCATTCCTTATTATATGGCTTAACAATCTTTTCTAAAATGCACTTTATTTCCCTAATAGAAACCTCTACTAGACCATTAGTTTGAGGGTGGTATGGGGTTGAGACTTTATGGGTTACACTATATTTTGCTAATAAGTTATTAATTAACTTATTGCAAAAATGGGTACCTTGATCACTAAATAATGCTTTCGGTACTCCAAATCTACTAAAGATATGAGACCTTAAAAACTTGAAGACTATTTGGGCATCATCTAGTCTTGTAGGAATGGCCTATACCCATCTAGATAAATAGTCTACAGCCAATAAAATGTAATAAAATCCTGCTAAAGGTGGAAAAGGTCCCATGAAATATATTCCCAAAACATAAAAAACCTCACAAAAAATAATAGGTTATCGTGGCATCTCATGCCTTTTACTAATCCACCAAAATATTTGGCACCTACCATAGGCTCTACAAAATTTAAAAGCATCTTTGAAAAGGAATGGGCAATAAAAACTGGATTCAAGGACCCTATGTGCAGTGCTTTTCCCCCAAAATGACCACCACAAATCCATGAATGGCAACCTTCCAAAACTGATTTGTGATCTTGGTCTGGGACATATCGTCTTAATACTTGATATGAGAAGAACCTCCATAGAAAAGTTTTGTCCAAAATAAAGTATTTTGATTAACTCTTGAGCTTTTGGGCCTCAAATTTAGACAAATGAGATGGGATTAGGTCAGTCTCAATGAAATTAACTAAATGAGCATACCAAGGTTCTACAATAACAACTAAACAAAGAGATTGATCAGTAAAAGAGTCATAAATAAGATCATAACTAAGTACTCCCCTTAACTTAGTACTTCACATTTCTAGCTCAATCCCTGATGGGGCCTGACTGTCGTGGTCTGATCCATCAAAATAAAGTTTATTGCATCTAATGTAATGTAGTATAAGGAACAACCCTATCATTCTTCTTAAGGAGCCTTTTGTGTGAAACCTAGTAGTTTGGATGTTAAAATCAATGAAAAACCTAAGCAGGGATAAAATGGCTTTTGGGTTTTAGTGATTGATGCAATAAAAGTAGGGTACAGAAAAGTAAATATGTTTGGATTTTTGTTACGATGAAAACAAGTTGGTTTAGTTGAGAAATATGCTATGAAAGACTCTTGATGATGAAAACATATCTATCCTTGCTCTCACATTTAAAATTGGAGTTTAGAAATCACCAAGTCTCAAAAGCTATGTAAAATGATAGAAAGAGCTATGAAAAGTTAGAAAGGGTTATGAATAGTAAGAGGCTAGAACCCTTATGTCAAGTTCAAATAAAATAGACTTGGAAGGAAATATTTAGAAGAATTTTCTCAAAAGCTAGCAAAGTTCTCAGTCAAAGAGAATGTTTAACGTATTGTATCTCAAAATAAATTATGACAAGGTAAAATAGACCATGATATGGCCATATTTGTCCAAATATGCCATGATATGGCATGAAAGATACGTAATGAGATATGCTATGAAAGTGTGTAATGAGATATGTTATGAGAGATATGTAATGTAATACATAATGAGAAATATGTATCAAGAAGTACAATATGAAGTGGCTTTATAGCTAACTTTTTAAATAGATAGAGAGGCTCCCTTTTAAAGGATAAGATGTTTGAGTGTTATGTTACAGATGAAGTAGCAAGTGAGAGCTTTCACTCCTTGCATGAAATGCAAGGCATTATGTTATGTTTATAAAATATGCTAAAGCTCCAAATGTTATAGCAGTGCAAGCTCTAAGTGTTAGAGCTGTGCATATTAAAGAAAGGAATGCTTGAGCTCCGATGTTAGAGCTTTGCATTCATGGGCAGGTGTGTAATCTTGCAATATGTTAGCCAGGCATTATGCATGTTAGAGTATGTGCTCCTATCTAGCAGTAAAGTAAAGAACGAATAATGGATAATGACATAAGTCCTCTCTCTGTATTATGATGTGTTATTAAAGATGATAAGAAGTACGATGGTACAAAAGTGAGAAATGAAGTTTGCGGATGTTAAGAAAATCTTGCCAGATACACAGAGAAATAATAAGAGATACGTGTTAAAGGTATGATGAGTAACTGACAGAAACTCCAGAATATAGCAGTATTCGAGAGAATTTGATATGAAAGAAATGGACACTACTCATAAGTCTAGTATAGTGAGAAGTCCATATGCAAATAGATGCATAGCAAGTAAGCAAGTAAAATAATGAAGTAGAATTCAGCTCTAATTGAGTTGAGTCAAAACAAGCGAATAAACATAGCAAAGATATGAGGATCTACGGATATGAAAAGTACTCCGCTAAGATGTTGAGAGAGAAGATAACACATAGATACCCCAATCCTTAGTCATAAAGTGAGAAAAGAATATCTATCCAAGATTCTTGACTAAGTTGCTAAGTAAATTTTGAGGACGAAATTTATTATAAGGGGTAGAAATGTCATATCCTAATTTTTCCCTATTGGTATAATACTGATAGTGGAAAGAGATTTGGAAAGGATTATGACGATGATCAGAAGAAATAATAAAGGTTAGATAAGTCTTGAAAGAAGAAAGGGACTAAAATGAAAAGTTTAAAAGTTCAAGGACCTAAATGAAAATTAGAAAAGGTTGAAGGCTACAAGTGAAAGTAGAAACAAAAGTTAGGCCAAAAGGTGTAATTACCAAAAGCTTAGGGACCTAAATGCAATTAACCAAAAGTGTAGGGACCAAAATGCAATTAACCAAAAGTTTATGGACCTAAATGTAATTATGAGAAAGTTGAAGCGAAAAAGGCTAAAAAATGCCCAGAATCAGATTAGTCTCAAATTTTACCAATAGATAGATGAGATTATTCTTATCAGTTCAACGTAACACATAATTTTGATTTGAAGTCCCAATTAATTGATATAAATTCCTAAAGTCAGGAAGAATTATTATAGTATTTTTTAGACCTTAGAATCAGATGAAACTTTACAGTAAATTCCTATATTTAATATAAGAATTTATAAAATTAACAGAGTCAGAAAATAAATCCTGTAGAATTCTTACAGTGTAATAAAATACCCAATAAATATTGTCGAGAGAGGTTCCTTGGGATTTGTGCCATAAAGGTAATGGACCAATATTAAGGCCAAAAGAGTCCCAAGAGGCCTAATAAGGTGGTTGTACAGTGTCCAGAGCAACATAGGAAAAGTATGAAATTACAAAAATACCCCTCTGTAGCCAGATTGTACCAGTGATGGATAGAGGGCATTTTGGTCATTATGGACAGCCAAAAACATCCAAGCTAGTATAAAGGTGATTAGTTAGAGTCAGTATACACCCTGATGCAGTATAAGGGTGAAACATCCTACTTTTATCACCTCAGAGTATGTATTCGGAAGAATATTTGATTAGTGGAAGCATTACATTAACCCAAAAATTAAAATTTTAAAACTTACTTCTCGGGTACTATTCACTTGGTAATTTCCAGATTTACAGTCCAACTTTAAAAACTCATAACTAATTGTAAAAAAATTTTATGGAGGTGATCCACATTTCTAATTGAAGCTCTTTCATATCTATTTAAGGGGAAAATATAAATCTGGACATTTACATTGCCAATTGATACAGTTAAATCGTTACGTTTTACTGATCATATGGCAAATTCTGGAAATTCCAGATTCTGTCTCTTAACTTTGGAAATTCATTTCTCTTGATATACACTTCCAAATGAACAATATTACATATGAATTTAAAGCTATAGATGTGTATTATATTCTCATAAAATTTCGTGGATTAATTCCTCCATTTGCTAGGTCAAACTGAAGCCACAACAAAAATGCTTTAGGACCTACGTTTTTACCATTGCAGTTTCCTTTCTTTCACTTTTATTAATTGTTCCAGCATGCATAAATCATCTCTTTTGCCTTTCATGCATTCATATATTGGGCCTATTGGGACACCATTTGGGCCTTAATATTGGTCTATTACCTTTATAGAACAAATCCCAACGAATCTCTCTTGGTAGCATTTATCGGGTATTTTATTACACTGTAAAATCCCGTAAGAATTCTACAGGATGTCTTTTCTGACTATCAATTTTATAAATTCTCATATTAAATATAGGAACTTATTGTAAAGTTTCATGTGATTTTGAGGTCTGAAACATACTTTAATAATTCTTCCTCAATTCAGGATTTCTGATCAATTAATTGGGACCTCAAATCGAAATTCTGTGTTGCGTTAAACTGATCATAATAATTTTGTCTAACTGCTAGTAAAATTTGGGACTAAACTGCTTCTGGGTAGTTTTTGGCCTTTTTCGATTCAACTTTCTCATAATTATATTTTTATCCCTGAACTTTTGGTTAATTACATTTAGGTCCCTAAACTTTTGATAATTACACACTTTGGCCCAACTTTTATTTTTACTTTTATTTTTGGCCTTCAACCTTTTCTAATATTCATTTAGATCCCTAAACTTTCCTTAGTTGCCAGTCCCTCTCTTTCCTTCCTCAATCTGATACAGTTTATTTCAATAATCTCATGTCTGTAACATATAAACTGTACATATACATCAGATAAAGAAATTGGGGATATGACATTTCTCTTCCCCTTAAAATAAATTTCGTCCCCAAAATTTACATTACATATATACTAAGGAAATAATTCAGGATATGCCTCCTTCATTCTTTCCTCTGCTTCCCACGTAGCTTCATTCTCATTTAATCCTTTCCAGACTACCTTAACTAAAGAGGTTTGCTTATTTCACAACTGCTTAAGCTTTCGATCCACAATTCGTACTAGTCCAACTTCGTAAGTTAGGTCATCTCACAGTGCAATATCATCCTGTTTAATTACATGTGATGGGTCTGGAGCATACTTCTTCAACTGGAAAACATGGAATACATCATGTATCTTACTAAGATTGGAGGAAGAGCTAACTTGTAAGCTACTAATCCTATTCTTGTGAGGATATGGAATGGCCCAATATATCTAGGATGTAACTTCTTCATTTTGATTGATCGTCTAGCTCCTGTAGTTGGAGTTAACTTAAGGAACACATATTCTCCTTCTTCAAACTCTAATGGCTTCCTTCTGACATCAGCATAACTTTTCTATCTACTTTGAGCCTTCAGTAACCTTTTCCTAATCTTATCAATCTGTGCTGCTGTTTGATCTACTATATCAGGACCAAACATCCTTCTTTCACTCAACTCTAACTAGCATAAGGGAGATCTACACTTATGTCCATAAAGTGCTTCAAATGGGGCCATCTGAATACTAGCCTGATAACTATTGTTATATGCAAATTCTACTAATGGCAGATGGACATCCCAACTCCCTTTGGAATCCAAAACACTTGCTCTCAACATATCCTATAGTGTCTAAATTGTTCTCTCAGATTGACCATCTATTTGAGGATAATAAGCTGTACTGAATATGAGAGTAGTGTCCATTTCTTTAAGCAAAGCTTACCAAAAATTAGATGTAAATCGAAGATCTCTATTAGACACAATACTACTTGGGACACCATGCAATCTAACAATCTCTTTCTTTTACATACAAATTTTCTAGTTTCTTAAGAGAATCTTTCTTATTGATTGCCAGGAAATGAGTTGACTTTATCAATTGGTCAATTACTACCCATATAGAATCATGCTTAGTAGGAGTCAAAGGTAGTCCCTCAACAAAATCCATGGCAGTACTGTCTCATTTCCAATCAGGTATATGTAGTGGTTGTAACTTTCCTGTTGGCCTTTGGTGCTCAACTTTCACTTTCTGACAGGTTAAGCATTTTGACACACAAGCCACAACATCCTTCTTTAATCCAGGCCACCAAAATAGACTTTTAACATCATGATACATCTTGGTCATACCCTGATGTACCATATACCGGCTTTTATGTGCTTCATCTAAAATCTTCTCTCTTTATCCCATTGAATTTGGAATATATGGTCTTCCCCTAAACTGTAGTAATCGATCATGGGAGATATCAAAATTTTTAGTTTCCCCTCTTTCTAGCTTATCCTTAAAAATTGCTGCGAGTTTATCATATATTTGAGCTTTTTTTATCTCATATTCAATGAAAGCTCAACATGCGTTCCTCCATAAGGATTTTCTGCTATCTGCATCTGGTATAAAGGACTCCAATCTCTAACATCTTCTATTAATTCTAACTCTTTGATTATTAGACTGGCCACCTGCACCACTTTTCTACTGAGGGCATCAGCTACATATTTCTTTTTCCTGAATAGTACTTAATCTGGAAATCATAATCTTTCAAAAATTCTATCCATCTATGTTGTCTCATATTCAATTATTTTTGGTCTTGTAGATACTTCAGGCTTTTGTAATCACAGTATAATTATATGATAGCTTCATACAGGTAATGTCTCTAGAACTTGATAGCATAAACTACCACTACAAGCTCTAGACCATGAGTAGGATAATTTTCTTCATGTGGCTTTAACTGCCAAGAAGCGTAAGCTACTACTCGACCTTGCTATATTAATACACATCCTAACCCTTGCTTACTAGAATCAGTATAGATTACATAAGTCTAAGTTGGGTCTAGAATAATCAGCACGGGAGTCGTAGTTAATCTCTATTTCAATTCTTAAAAAATGGCCTCGCATTTCTTGTCCCACTTAATTTGCTAGTTCTTTATGGTCAACTTGGTTAATGGTAAAGCAATTCGAGAAAAATCCTTAATAAATATTCTATAATACCCTACTAAGCCCAAAAATCTTATAATCTCTGTCACTATCCTTGGTTGTTCCCAGCTTAATATAGCTTCAACTTTGATAGGATCTATAGCTACCCCTTCATAGGAGATGACATGACCGAGAAATTTGACTTCTTGAAGCCAAAACTCATATTTACTAAGCTTAGCATAGAGTCATTTTTCTTTAAGAGTACTAAGAACAATTCTCAAATACTTTTTATGCTCTTCTGTAGATTTGGAGTACACTAGAGTATCATCAATGAAGACCACAACAAATTGATCTTAGTAAGGCCTGAAGAATCTATTCATATAATCCATAAAAATTGTAGGTGCATTCGTCATACCAAAGGGCATTACTAGAAATTCAAAATGACAGTAACAAGTCCTAAAAGCAGTCTTTAAAATGTCATCTACTTTAATTCTGAGTTGGTGGTATCCTAATCTCAGGTCAATCTTGGAGAATAAACTTGCTATAGCCAACTGGTCCAACAGATCATCAATCTAGGGAAGAGGGTACTTATTCTTAACAGTGATCTTATTCAACTTCCTCTAATCAATACATAGTCTTAGAATAGCATCCTTCTTCTTAACAAATAACACTGGAGTACCCCAAGGAGAAATAATGGGATTGTCTCAATCTCCTCTTCTCCTTCTATTTGAACATAAAAGAAGACCATATATTCTTGACATCCTTTTCACAAATATTTATCTGCTTGAGCCTCTGTTATAAAATTCAATCTTACTTCTACATTTATGTCTATGGCCTTTGGACAAAGAATTAGGATCTTATTCTTACAGTCCATCATCACATTATTGGCAGATAACTAATTCATTCCAATTATGACATCGATCTCGTAGAAAGGCATACATAGTAGGTCTAGAGTAGTGCAACAATGTTCATACCGAATAACACTATTTAGGCAAACATTAGATGTAACTACTCTAGCATTTGTAGGGGTTGCCATACATATGGCATAATGTAACTTGCTAACTGTAAGGCCTAAAACGTTTAGTACATTCATAGGAAACAAAGGAATGACTTCCACCTAAATCAAATATAGCAATCATAGAGTGATTATTGAGATAGATGGTACCTGGTATCATCTTGGGTGACTTATGGGCATCTTTGTTTGTCAGCACAAATACTCAACCTTGAGTTCGTGGCCTTTAATCATTCATTACTTGAGGACAATTCTTAGAAAATGTCCACGTTTCCCACATATATAGTAGACATTATGTCCCATCAAGCATAGCCTATTACCATGATTATTCTCGCACTTGTCACACTCTCAGAATCTCGAGTCTCTATTGCCTGTATTACCTTGAAAGTTCCCTCGAGCAGGCCTTCTGTTTTACCAATACCTCTTCCTCTTTCTATAATAGCCACCACTGGCAACATCTCTACTATGACTAGTCCTTTTAGGAACAACACTCCATCTACTCACTAGTGTCATTAACATTCGATGATTCATACCATTTTCAATTATTCGACATGCCTCCACTGCTTTGTTGAACTGGCTATATTGCTGAGGAGTCATCTTCTCCTTCAAGGTAACTTCAATCCTCTAATTATTCTTTCTGTCATCCAATGCTCATCATCCACTTGCCGAAGATAAGTGGAGTTTTGAGAAAGATGAATAAATTTAGGCAGATATTCATCAAAAGATTTCTTCTCTCCTTGCCTCAGTACAAGGAATTCAGCTTCTCGTTCGTCATGTACTGACTGCTAAAAATACTTCTCTTAGAATTGTTCAAGAAACACTTCCCCAGTAATAGGAATATTTCTAGCCTGTAGCAGCAGTTTGGTGTTCTTCTACCATCGATCTGCATCCCTTTCTAACTGATAAATAGCCATTTGGGCTTTACTTTCAAATGGATAGTCGAGCACTTTAAAAATATTGTCCAGCCGACTAATCCAATCTTCCACTCTTTGAACATCAAATGTCCCCTCAAACGTTGGAGGACTGTGCTTACAAAATTTGGTCATCAACTACTGAATACTAGTGGAATGAACCACCTATCCAACTGCCTAGGTGGCTCTATTGGCTACTGTACCATTTCTACTTCTATATCAGCTATGCCTGCATACTCTAGATGCCTTAGATTTTCTACAGCCTCTGCTACTGCTGATGCTATGGCAGCATCTCTCTCTTGGTCACTTCTCACTTGAGCTGCTTGCATTTCCTCGATCTTCTTTTGCTGCTGTTCTAGACATTCTAAAATTAGCTGATTAATATCCCCAGGGTTTTATGGTTCTCCTGAGGAAATAATCCTTCTCGTTTGTACCATTTTATTTTAGTATCTAAATAGGAGAGGAACATAATAATTAACATAACTTATATTTCATCCAAAACATAGCATACAATAAGTTTAGTAACATTACACATATCTTTCATACATAACTTAAGTACATGTACAATATCATCATCATTCATAAGTACATAGACCACATTAGCATTCATAACTATAACCATTACACTACACTTTCTTATAAGTGAATCTGATAAACTCTTCTACCATAAAGATCCTGTCTGGAATGCTCTCATAGGGTTTTTCCTTAAAATACTGGTCCAATCCCACTCTCCAAGTCGCAATAAGGGGTAAGATATCATCCATTATATTGGTCCAGTCTCTAAGGGTAAGAGTGTTGGGATCAAGAGCTTGATAAGCCTCCCATACTCTGGTTATAAAGTCATGTAAATTATGTAGTCTTATTCTACCTCCTTGACTAACAATCGTCCCAGATCATATAACTGCCTGGCCAACTCCACAACTTTCTCAAACTATTCCTCATTCATATTTCTTCCTAGTACTAGCTCTATAATATGGTTGCTGTCTAGGTGTATCTCCACAACTGTTGTCTTTCATTTACTAGGACTTGGGATATCAGTCTGGTTTGGTACTTGGCTAGGACCTGGAATGTCTACACCAACAGACTGTCTAGGTGTATATTATATGGTACCCATAACATAAGAATGGTAGTCATCATACTGTACCTTCTGAGGGTATACTATGTCTCTTTCATCCTTCTGAGCTACATCCACTTTTACACTAGGGTCTACTTTTTCTGGAGGTACAACATTAATAAGAGAAGCTGGGATAGGTTCCTCAGATATACTATCATCTGATGCACTATCTATTTCATTAGACCCTACTGAAGAGCTATCTAATCTATCCAATTCTGAATCACTGGAATATGGAATATGTATTAATGGAGGGAGCCCATAGTCAGGATCATTTTCTATCATAAAGACGACCTCTGAGTTTAACCCAGACTTGTCTGAACTAAAGACTTCAGGTATAGGGTCTCCTTGGTTCACCATAGTTTTTGACCCAGTCTTAGGCTTAGTCATCTTGGTCCTGCAATAACTTAGTGTCAATTATGAAGATTTTCAAATATATATCAGTCTATAACTAATCTATTCAAAGTATTTCTTAAGCCATAATCCTTTACTCTGATACCAAAATGTTGTATCCTTATTTTCAACCTTAATTATACTCTATTGGAAGTCATTTTAACCAATTACATAACCATTTGCTTTAGAAACATGCATTTCCAAAATATTTCTTTAGGACTGTTCATAGTTACTGTTCATTTGGTAATCCAGAACATATACCTAATTTTAAAAATTCATAATTAAATATAGAAAAATCATAATGGGGAGGTTCCAATTTATAATGAAAGCTCTTTCACTTAAATTTGAAGGAAAAAATGTAAAACTGAGGCAGTTTATTTGTTCAAAAACACTATTCATTTTGTAAATCTGGAAGTTCCAGTTTCTTTGCCTAAATTTCAAAAAATTATTTCTCTTTAGTTACTTGTCCAAATGAAACGTGTTACCTATGGATTTAAAGCTCCATACGTGTTATTTAAGCTTGTAAAATTTCATAGAAAAAATTGTTCATTTACTATATTAAATCAACATTGTAACATCATTACTTCTAGTTGCTCACTTTATAACAATTTCAGATTTTATCTCCAACTTAGAAAAATCATAGTAAATCGAATACTTAACCAATTGAGGCATTCTTGGTATCCATTTATATCTCTATATCTTAGCTATTATTGAAACATCCTCATTTTCATACATCTTAGGGACCAAACGGTAGCATATGGAATCATGTTTAAGGTTATTGAAGTCAAATTACTCAATCTGGAATTTTACTCTTAGCGAGTACTGTTCACTGTGTAAATTCCAGTAGAGTAACCTGACTTTGAAAAACCATACCTAATTATAGAAAAATCGAAATGAAGTGGTTCAAATTGCTACATGAATCTAAGTTAATGCTCTTTCAAGGAAAAATAACTTGTTGACATACCTTGACCAGGTTAATGTAAGCAAACATCCGAAGTTTATTGTTCATCCTACGTTTTTCCCTAATTCTAGCATTTTGGTCCCAACATTTGCACTATCCAATCCCCATATTCTCTTCATGCTTCTTCAGTTCTCTTCTAACATACCTGTGGAATTGGGATTATATGGAAGGGGGTGAGATTTTTGGGGAAATCTCAGTAGCAAATGGTAACCATACAATGTATGCAACTATATGCTTGATGTTATTATGTGTGTACTTAATGATCAAGCTTGCATAATGATAACTTACATGCTTCCAGGTCCCTTAATTATAACATATGGCCATAGCATAAAAAGAAATAGAGCATTACTTAATCATACATGCCTCACATTATCAAGGTAAGAAAACATCACATAAATATCCAAGCAGTATAAGCATACAAGTAGGTAAGTTTACTACCTGGCATGTAGCCTTTCCTTCTAGCTCTTAGCCTTGTCTCTAAGGTCCCTTCTTCTCATAAGTTAGAGCTTATACATAGCATAATAATATCTTTATTAATATCCAGTATAGCTCTACTTACCTCATGCTTAACTAGGGGTAATATCCTTACTCTGACATTCCCCTAACTTTCTTTCTCTCTTTAGCTACCTTTATCAATAGAGATATTTCTCTATTCTAACTATTAAGAGCAATCATATACTTTATTAGAGCAGGGACTAGATAACTTACTTACCTCATTCCTAAACTCTGCCCAGTCCCTAAGCTCCTTGGACTACTCCTGGCTCTACCAGAACTCCTTCCTTTCTTTCTCTTCCTTCCTTTCTTTCTCTCTTTCTCTCTTCTTTCTCTTCTTTGCCTTTACTTGGCCGTGTCTTTCCTTGAGGTTGGAAGGTTTTATTTATAGGTGAGTAGAGGTGGAATGAATGGCCCAGATCGCTTAGCTTCCTCAAGAAGCTTCGCCTGCATCATCACGATGACATCACCCTTCTTGATGACTCACCAATATGACATCATCCAAAGACACCTCAGGGGGTATGTTGCCCAATTGGTGGGGCCCTTGGGACACCTCACTAGCTGACTCAGCCTCTCTAGAGAATTCCAGAGCCTTTTCCTGCAATGAGCGGTCGAGATTATGCCACGTGTCCTCTTTACTTTTTCTCCTTTTTCTAATCTCATGACATGTGTCCTTAACTTTTCTTCTTTTTCTGTAATCATGCCATGTGGCGCCTTGTGGGTACCATGAGGATACCTTTCATGCCACCTCATGGTATAAAGTCATATCTGATCACTTTTCCCAGTTCTATCTTTGACTGGGTCACTTTACTTTATTGAAAAGCACTAAAATATTATTTTAATGCCTCTCAAATTCCCATAACCCTTGGGCCTACGTTTTTGTGCTTTAAAATGTCATCTTGGGTTTATAACCAAGCCCAAGCACTCTGGTGGCTCGGTTCCCAAGAAACACTTCTTATTTCTTCTTTATGCCCATAGGGACTTTCACTATTTTCTCTGAATTTTCACTTTCTTGCAGTTTAGTCCCTAAGCATCATCTGTATACTTATAGGACTCCTGCATAATAGGGTCTAGTAGCCTACCTTTTTCAGGCTACAAACTAGGCTTCTAGTCCTAAAAATTGGGATATAACAATTATCAAACTAAATTTTAAGTTCAAACTCGTTGATTAAGGTACCGTAAACATAGTCATAAAGCTACGGCCTCATAATACAACCACATGATAGTATACTATGCATCCCATCATATCCTTCCATGGTGTCAAGTAACCGATATGACTTATTATACATGTTCAACCATCTATATTTACCTTTTTTCTTGAGATGTTCCAGCACCTATAACATGGTTATGCATATGGAAAGAATGAGATTTCATGGAAATCTCAATAGCAAGTCATACAAACTATAATATCATTCATGATTAATTAGATGCTTAACTTGTTATCATGAGATAGGAGCTACTTCACAATAATACATAAGCAAACTCTAACGTGCATATTGTCATGACATTAGTTGTAAGGAGTTGCAAGCATTCATACTTTATCATAAACATGATGTCATATTCTCAAGCTCAACTAAACATCATAACTAACAAGCAAGCATACAATCAAACAAACATGAAACTATAGTTAGGTATTCTTGCTACCTCTTAAGCTATCCTTGACAAATTCTTCTTGAGACGGTTTCCTTCCCTCACAAATGTCAAACCTAGCCATTACAACGTAACATCAAGTTACAACTCAACTTGAAAACAATTCCAAGACTGGGTTTTCACTAACTTCCATTCTTTTTCCATTTTATGTTCCATGCTTCCATCTTTCTAAAATAAATTCTCATGGTTCATTTCCATATAATTTTTCATGTAGAATCAAACATATGAAACCATAATTTCCAAAATCAAAACATACCCTTAGCTACTGTACAGAACCGAAGTGACACTAGATTTTTCCAAAAATTCACATTTTGATTCCAATGCTTCCAATACTTGTTCTACTACTTTATCCCCACACAATTTTCTATTTTAAACTCATTGGAAGAATCACAATTATGAAATTCCAACATATGAACAGTTATTCATATAGTAGCATCCAAGAACATAAAACCCTAACTACATGCATACTTGAATTTCCAAGCATATACCACTTGATTCTAGCTTGTTTAAGCTTGTATAAACTATCCAAAGCATAAAACTCATATTATTATCACGTATGGACATTAATTATAATAGTACCCTCAAGGGAAATATGTCACAAAAAGGCCTAAAAACCAAGAGCTAACTTGCTAGATTAAAGTCCAAGAACAAGGGAGCTAGTTACCTTACTTGTTGCTCCAAGTTGTGTGCTTCTTTCTTGTTCAAAGAAAATTTTGGCAGAGGTTCCCTAAGGTGCCAAGCATGCTGAATTAAGTCTGATTTGAGGGGGTATTTATAGGAAAATTTGGGTAGAAATGAAAGCCCAAGATTAATTTGGCTACTATTTGATCTAATGGTCCATATTTCACCTTTAATAAAGCTTGCCCTAGAAGCCTTGTAATGATGCCATGCATGACCTAATTTAGGGCTGTGTTTGGCTAGAAAAAGATAGATATACTGATAGGAAAAATTTTAGTCCAGTCCGGTACCGATCTGAGCAGTTTCACAAAAACCAGACTCTTTTATGTTCCTAATTTTTATAATATTCCCCAATATGTATTATGAAACATCTTTACTTTCATACGTCTTAGGGACCATTCAGTAGCATTTAGAACTACTTACAAGACTTTGAAAGTCCATTAGCCAAATCTAGAATTTTTCTTTCTCAAGTTATTGTTCATATGGTATTCCAGATTATGCAACAAACTTGACAAAATCATAATTAATTCTAGAGAAATTGAAATGGAGTGGTTCAAAAAGCTACACAAAGATAACATCTTGAACTTTAAGGGAAAAATAATTTCCAGACCAAATGCTTAGCCAATTAATATAGTTTATTCATCAAAAATACTGTTCATTTGGCCAAAAATTCTGAAAGCAGATTATGGTCCCTTAATTTGGAAAATTAGTTCTCTTTGTACAAACATCCAGACAAGGAATTCTTGGTGTCAAAACAAAGCTTCACATGTTAACTAAAGGTCTGTAAGAGTTTGCACATTTATTCCACCATTTGCTATTTTTTCATCACATCATGACCATCACTACTTATATTGGTCATATAGCAACATTACACATAACATTTATACTATCCAATCCCTAGCTTCTCTTCATGCTTCATCATCCTCTTTCATCATTGATAAACTTGATAGGATTGGGATTACATGAAGGGGGTGATATTTCTAGGGAATTCTCAGTAGCAAATGGTACTAAACAATGCAATAATGTAAATACTTGTGCTTGCTTGTGCAAGTGTTAAATTGTGTAATGTGCATGTTCCCATTTTACATATGAAATACAATTGGCCAAAGTAATCATAGAAATAGAGCTTCATACATAATCACATATGCAACACAATTCTACAAAGCCATAGCACAATCAAACATAACATTCAATGTATACAAGTTTAGGATAATTTTACTATCTCATATACTTGACTCTCTTTCACTTTATCTTGCTTCTTTCTTCTCACTTCTCTTGGCATATGGCTGCCTCTTTTGGAGCATACCAATCAATCCCTAACATCACATAACAATTCATCCGTCATCATCTAATTTTCTTGAGTATTAAACTTACTTTGACTAATATAACTTCTTGAATATTAAGCTAACTTAACTACCTTAACTTTCCTTAATCATAACTAATGGACTTGGCCATTGAATCAATTGATGTATGACTTTAACCTAAACAATTTCATCTTTTGAAGCCATTTATGAGCTTAGAATCATGAAATTTCAGCTCCTTCATGGCTTGCTGTATAGAACTAAAAACATGCTCTTAATTCTTTAAAAAAATCTCATTTTGATTCTAATGCTTCCCATACTTGTTTCTCCACTTTATCCCACACAAATTTTCATTTTAAAACCATTGGAAGCATCAAAATCATGAAATTCTAGTCACTGTTCATGAGAGTGAACAGTAATAGAGGAGAATTTCAAAAACTACAATCTTGGAATTTCAATACTTCCAAGGTTCAAAACCTTTCCAATCCTACAAAAAATCATCATATAAATTTAATGGAAGCATTAAATCATTGAAATTCCATTTCCTTCCATCATGAACAGTGCATACAGAACAGGTTCACCCATGGCAAAGTCAAGAATATCATCTTGATTCAACAACCAATCACTTAACTAGCTTGTTTAAGCTTCAATAATAAATCTCTAACTTTAATTTCTTCTTTCTCCTTTAATTTTAACATTTTTGGACAGCACAACACCTTAGAGAAAACTCAATTTTTCTCCATGAAAACCCTAAGTTCAAGCTCCCAAATCAGAGAAAAATAAGCTAGGATAGATTGCATACCTTTAATCTCTAGTATGCTTCAACTTTAGTACCTTGAATCTTCTTTGTCTTCGCTTGAGTTTCCATTTTGCATGAGTTTCCACAAGGGTTGACATCCCATGGTTTGGAGGATGACATAAGGGGGTATTTATAGAAAAATCTCATGGAAATGAATGGCCAAGATCACTTTGTGCACTATTTGATCTAATAGCTAACATTTCATCTTGGATTTGACTTTTTCAAAAATAAGAATTATGACATCATCCATGACATCATCAAGGGACAACTCATAGGCTACATGGTGAAATTTCAATGTGGGAAGCTTCTAGAAAAATTTCAGTCCAATCCGGTACCGGCTTAGTCTGATTTCCTTAAAGCCAGACTGTTTTATAAATATATTTTTTCTAAAATTCCATAATATATTGTCTAACCTTAAATCCAGATCCGGATTCTTCCTACCATTGACATTCTTAGACTGTGCCAAAACTTAATTATAGATCCCTTGAGAAATGATTAAAATGACATTGGTTCACTGTCTTGCCCTATATTAACCCTAAGGGCATAATTGTCATTTTACACCTCTCTACTTCTTATCAGAGCATATACTGACACTGACTAATCACTCTTGTACTTGCCTAGAAGTTTTTGGCTTGTCTAAATGACCAAAATGCCCTTCGTCCAACTCTAACTCAATGACACAACACAGTGGCATACCTTTAGTGGCATTTTTGTAATTTTATATTTTTCCCGGTCTTTATTAACTCTAGGCCACATATTTGAAAATATCATTGGGCATAGAAGGTGCCACATGAATTTCTCTTTCTTTAAAAATTAATATAAATTTTTTGGGACCTCATATAAAAATTCTATGTTGTGTCAAACTGATCAAAATAATTTTCTATACTTACTGATAAAATTTGGAACTAATCTGATTCTAGGTGTAACATCCTTACTTTCATACATATCAGGGACCATTCTGTAGCATTTAGAACCACTTACAAGACCTTGGATGTTCATTAGCCAAATCTGAAATTTTACTCTTTCTCGAGTTAATGTGCATATGGTATTCTAGATTACACAATGAACTTTGAAAACTAACAACTAGAAAATTTGAAATAAAGTGGTTCAAAAAGCTACATGAAGATAACATCTTAAACTTTAAGGGAAAAATAATTTATAGACCAAATGATTAGCCAATTAGTACAGTTTATTGGTTGAAGTTTACTGTTCATTTGGTCAAAAACTCTGGAAATAGATTCTGGTCCCTTTGAAAATTCATTTCTCTTCATATACACATCCAAATGAAACGTTCTACCTATGCAGTTAAAGCTCTGGATATGTACTACTTTCTCATAAAATTTTGTGAAATAATTCCTTTATTTACTAGGTCAAACTGAAGCCACAACAAAACTACTTCAGGACATATATTTTTACTATTTCAGTTTCCTTTCTTTTACTTTCAATAATTGCTCTATCATACATGAATCATCTCTTTTGCCTTGTATGAATTCATATACATCATGGGGTTATACAATAATTATTTCATACAATCTTATCACATAAATAGATGCTTTGCATGGCTTTGACATACATGGAAAGTGCATATCACATGCTAACATCTTAAATACTTCACTTTTCTTCTTCCATGCTTTAGCTCTTCTCCATGCATACATTATCCATCATGCTTGACCTAAATTGGTTGGTTATGGGAGAGTGAGATTCTAGGGAATCTTAGTAGCAAATATTACCACTTAAATATGCAAGATGGATGCTAATGCATGATATGTAATTTCATTAACTTTCTTTGATTAGTGACATGCCATCATGCTATATACTCTTACATAAAGTGCATGCCCATGGAAAACATGTTATTCACAATACATTGAACATCATTAATCATGTCACAACATCATTCAAATATCATATACATGTCACCATATAAGCATACCACATCAAGCACATAAAGAGGTAAGTTCACTACCTTGCACTTAAGCTTTCCTCTTGATCTTTAGCATTCCAACCATGAAGCCTTTATGTCAATCACTTCCCAACATGTTCTTGGATGTTTCAAGGTCCTAAACACATTCATATTCATCACATAACTCATTAGAACTCATGAACTCCAACCATGTTCAAGACTAATTTTGTTACACTTTTATTGTCATAAATTTCTCTAACATTCACTTATCCACTTGGCTCTTGAACCAATTGATGTCTTGACTTTACCCCACACAATTTCATCTTTTGAATCCATTTATGAGCTTAGAATCATGAAATTCCAGCTCCTTCATAGCCTGCTGTACAGAATTGAACATAAGCACACAATTCTTTCAAAAATTCTCTTTTTGATTATAATGCTTCCCATACTTGTTTCTCCACTTTCCCCCACACAAATTTTCATTTTAAAACCATTGGAACAATCAAAATCATGAAATTCCAATCACTGTTCATGCGAGTGAACAGTACCATAAGGAATCTCAAAGACTACATCCTTTAGATTTTAATGTTTCCAATGTTCAAAACCTTTCTAATCATACACCAAATCATCATATAAACTCAATGGAAGCATTAAATCTTTGAAATTCAATTTCCTTCCCTCATGAACAGTGCATAACAAACAGGGCACACCATGGCAAAGTCAAGAATATCAACTTGATTCAACAACCAATCACTTAACTAGCTTGTTTAAGCTTTAATCATAAGTTTATAACTTTAATTTCTTCTTTCCCCTTTCATCTATGGTTTTTGGGCAGCACCTCCCCTTAGAGAAAACTCAACTTTTTCCCCATGAAAACCCTAAGTTCAAGCTCCCAAATCAAAGGAGAATAAGCCACGAAAGATTACTTACCTTTAATCTCTAGCTTGCTTGAACCTTGGAACCTTGAATCTTTGTCTTGGCTTGAGTTTCCATTTTGCAAGAGTTTCCCCAAGGTATCACAAGGCCACGGTTTTGGGCAGAATGAGGGGGTATTTATAGCCCAAATCCATGAAAAATCAATGGCCAATATTGATTTTGTTACTATTTGATCTAATGGCCCACATTTAATCTTGAATTTAACTTTTTCTAAAAAGAGTAATTATGACATCATGTGGGAACACTCATGGGACACCTAAGAGGAGTAGGTGGCATGCTGCCCATGCAAGGAAGCTTCTAAAAAAATTCCAGTCCAATTCGGTACCGATCGGAGCAGTTTCATCACAACCGGACTGTTTTCTGTTCCTAATTTTTTTATAATATTCCAGGATATGTATTCTATCCTGGAAATCAATGTCTATGATTCTCATATCATTTACATTGATATACTAAATATTTATCTGACATCCATCCCTTGGGAAATGACCAAAATACCCTTGGTGTCCTTTCTTGCACTATATTGACCCTAAGGGCATAATAATCATTTTACCCCTATTTGCACTACCTCAGAGCATATATTGGCTCTGAATAAACATATTTATACCATATGTCACATTTTTGGCCTGTCCAAAATGACCTCCATCCACTACTGGTACAGTATGGGCATCCAGGGGTATTTTTGTAATTTTGCACTTTTTCTGGAAACTAGCCCCTTCTACTGATGGACTGGTTCCCTGGGTTTTGGGCCCTTCTTGGCGTAATCATGGGCCTATATATGAGGTCATATGACCTCTTTCTATCTAGGCTCACATACTGATAAGTTCTATTATCGGATCACGGGTGTTATCAAACTTCCGTAAAAATTCACTGTTATGGGAATAACTTTTTATACAGGACTTCTTTTGGGGTTCTGTCAGATTCAGGACATTTGACACTATAGGGCACACTTTCCTGTAATTCTCCCACTAATATCTAAAGTCCATGAAATCTGATAAAGTTTCATATAACTTTTAGACTATCAGATAAATATCTGCTGTATGGAGCCCTAATAAAATTTCTGTATCATGTCAGATTAACCAGCGTAACTTCCTCTATTTACTGATGGAATATGGGATTGAAAAACTTTTGGGCAGTTATAACCCTTTATGGGCTGATCTTTCTATAATTACAGTTTTGCCCTTGAGCTTTTCTCTTAATTACATTTATGTCCCTAACTTTTTGCATATTTACATTTAGGTCCCTAACCTTTTGGAAATTACCACTTTTGGCCTAACTTTTGTTTCTACTTTAACTTTTGGCCTTTAAACTTTTCCAATTTTCGTTTAGGTCCTTTTCTTCCTTCAAGACTCATTTAACCTCTATTATTTCTTTTGATCATCGTCATAATCCTTTTCAAACCTCTTTCCACTATCGGTATTATCCAGATAAGGAAAAATCAGGATATGACACTATGCATTTTTGGGCATTTTCTAGCTGAACTTTCTCTTACTTACGTTTTTTCCCCTGAACTTTTGATAAATTACATTTAAGTCCCTTAACTTTTGATAATTACCACTTTTGGCCCAACTTTTGTTTCTACTTTCACTTTTCACCTTAGGACTTTTAAAATTTTCAATTTAATCCCTCTTTTCCTTCAAGACTCATGTAACATTTATTATTCCTTCTGATCATCGTTATAGTCCTTTACAAACCTCTTTCCACTATTAGTATTATACAAATAGGGAAAAATTAGGATATGACATATTCTATCATGAAAACTAGTGTCTACATTTTTTCTACCATTGACATTGTTAGACTGAGTATTTATCTGGCAACATCCCTTGGTAAATGACCAAAATACCCTTATTGTACTTTCTTGCTCTATATTAACCTTAAGGGCATAATTATCATTTCATACCTCTTTATACTGTATCAAGGTATATACTGGCTCTAACTAATCATCTTTATACTAGCTTATACATTTTTAGCCTATCCAGAATAATCAAAATGCCCTCCATCTAACACTGGTACAATATGGCTACCTAGGGGTATTTTTGTAATTTTACACTTTTCCTGGGTTCCTCTAGACTCTGGCCCAATTAACTGTCCAACTACCTTATTGGGCCTCTTAGGATGCCATTTGGGCCTTAATATAGGTCCATTACCTATAAGCACAAATCCCAAGGAACCTCTCCTAACAGCATTTATTGAGTATTTTATTACACTGTAAAATCCTGTAAGAATTCTACAGGATTCCCTTTTTGACTCTATCAATTTTATAAAATCTCATATTAAATATAGGAATTTATTGTAAAGTTTCATCTAATTCTAAGGTTTCAAAAATACTGTATTAATTTTTCCTGACTTTAGGAATTCCTATCAATTAATTAGGACCTGAAATCAAAATTATGTGTTACATTAAACTGATCAAAATAATTTTGTCTGACTACTAGTAAAATTTGGGATTAAACTACTTTCGGGCAGTTTTTGGTTTTTTTTGGTTCAACTTTCTCATAATTACATTTTTGTCCCTAAACTTCTGGTTAATTACATTTAGGTCCATAAACTTTTGAATATTACACCTTTTGGCTTAACTTTTATTTCTACTTTTATTTTTGACCTTCAACCTTTTCTAATTTTTATTTAGGTCCCTGAACTTTCCTTACCAGTCCCTATCTTTCCTTCCTCAATCTGATACATTTTCTTTCAAAAATCTCATGTCTATTACATATAAACTGTACATATACATCAGATAAGAAAATTAGGGATATGACAGAAATCTAGTAGATTGGACGTCAAAATTAATAAAAAACCTAAGCAGGGATAAAATAGCTTTTGGGTTTTAGTGATTGATGCAATAAAAGTAGGGTGCAGAAAAGTAAATATTTTTAGATTTTTGTTTAAGATGAAAATGAGTTAGTTTAGTTGAGAAATATGCTATGAAAGACTCTTGATAATAAAAACATATCTATCCTTGCTCTCACATTTAAAATTGGAGTTTAGAAATCACCAAGTCTCAAAGAAGACCTCAATCGATTGATTGAGTCCAGAACCCTAATTTTCCTTAAACCCCTTTGATCAAAGCTGGTCTAAGAACTAGTAGTGAACTGTCATAAACCACTTAGCATGTAAATTGAATTTAGATGATGAAAATGCCCTCGAATGGTCATCAATCAAAAACCCTAGATTTCAAGTAATGAATTAATTAACAACGATCGCTGGTAATAGCCTACTCTCTTAAAATCAAAACTAAAATATTTTATTAAAAGCAAACGTTCAAATGATCCGAATTCAATTACTAAGTCTAATCTAAGAATGATCAATCGATATTCAAAATGTGCTTATAAGATGAAACCCCTAGATCTAGTAGCAATCATAAGATGAGAAGATGCAAATTGTAATAGAATAAACTCCCCATTTGAGTCTATGGGCTCAAGATATCTGATTAATCACTAAGAGGCTAAAGGTTTAGCCTCTCATGACTCCTGTTGTACTACAATCACTGTTCAGTTGAGATGTCATGAAGAAACAGTGAGAAGATGGTAGGTTGATAGTGTAGAGAGGTGGAGAAGTCTGTGGAGAGGTGTAGAATGATGGCAGAGGTGGAAAAGGTGATCAGAGAGCATGAGAGTACTATTTCTTAGCCTAATCAGGTCCAAAAATCAGCCTCCTTTGAAGGCATCCTTCCTTCTCTTTTTATTACTACATAACCTAATTCAAAATGTGTAGCTTTAGCGATTTCACATATTAGTTGCGACTAGATTCATGTTTTAGTCATGACCTATAAACACAGAGAGAATTCCATAAGAATCAAAGTCGCGACCGGCGGACTCTTTATTCGTGACTAAAAGATGCAGGAGCGTGGTTTCACTTTCATTGACTTGTGATTTCTTTCTTGGTCCTTTCTCTCTTACAAAATACCTGCAATCTAAAATAAAAGCTCACTGTAAAAGTCCAAATCAGTAAATAACAGAATATATACAGTTTGGAAGAGTTAATTTACCATTTTAACCTTTTATTAGCACATTGCCATGCATAATCATGTATTACCACAAAAGTATAATTTAAGGCCTAAAATGATGGTAAAGTTGTTATAAAGCTTTTAAAAATGTCATATAAACCATATACAAAATGTGTCTTATCAATCCCTCACTTCTATATCAAACTCTTGAGGCAGTAGCATCTATCGTAGAAGTCTTGGCTTAGATTGAATTTATAGAGCAAGTACTTTATTGCAGCATGATATGTGTAAACAATAACTCTAGAGTTAATGATATCTTATCTGAATTTATCCAAAGCCACTACAATTACAAACAGTTCTTTCTCAGGAGTGGTATAATTAATTTGAGCAGCATCAAGTATTTTTGAGGCCTAGGCAATCACTGTAAATAAATTACCTCCATTTTGTCCCATCGTAGCTCCCACAGCATAATTGGAGGTATCACATGATAGTTCAAAAGGAAGATCCCAATCTGGTGAAGTTAGAATAGGTGGGAAAACTAACCTATCCTTCAATTTTTCAAAGGCCTATTTACGATCAGTAGAAAAAACAAATTTAATGTCATTTTGAAGAGCTTTGAGAGTGGCAAAGCAATTTTACTAAAGTATTTGATGTATCTTCTATAAAACCCAATGTGCCCTAGAAAAGATAGAAGTTCTTTTAATGTTGTGGGGTAGGGCAATGAGGAAATAACTTTAATTTTTCGCTTTATCCACCTCAATTCCCTTGTTAGATATAAGATGTCAAAGTACTATTCCATGATCAACCATGAAATGACACTTTTCAAAGTTAAAAACTAATTTTTTTCTCAATACATATAGCAAAGATGCTATCAAGGCTCTCTAGACACTCATAAAAAGAATTGCCATATACGATGAAATTATCCATGAACACATCCATGCATTTTTTAAAGAAATAAGCAAATATAGAAAGCATACAATGTTGAAATATGCCACGAGCATTACACAAACCAAATGACATTCTTTTATAGGCATATGTACCAAAGGGACATGTAAATATGGTATTTTCTTGGTCCCTCAGATCTATTGGAATTTGAAAATATCCTGAATACCCATCTAGGAAATAATAATGGCTTTTCCCTACTAATCTCTCAAGCATTTGATCAATAAAAGGTAAGGGAAAATGATCTTTCCTAGTAGAATCGTTGAACTTCCAATAATCAATACAAACCCTACATGAATTTTGTACTCTAGTAGGTATCAATTCATTATTCTCATTCTTTACTATTGTCAGTCCTCTCTTTTTATGCAACACATGCACAAGAGATACCTATTCACTATCTGAAATAGCATATATGATTCCTGCCTTTAACAATTTACTGATCTCCTTTCTACCCACATTAGAGATCAATGATTTAATCTTCTTTGGGGTTGTTTAATTTGCTTGGAATCTTCATTCAACTAAATCCTATGAGTGTAAACAGTTGTGTCTATCCCTTTTATATCAACAAATTAATAACCTAAGATCACTCTATTCTTTATAAGTACACTTAATAACCTAGACTCTTTACTAACATTTAAAGAATTGGAAATTATTACTGGCAATTTTGAGTATGGCTCAAGGTAAGCGTACTTTAGGTTATAAGGTAAATCTTGTAACTCTAATTCTGGGGGTTAAACAATAGAAGGAATTAATGGGGGAAATTATTTAAATTAGAAATACTCCCTTTTATTGATCCTTGGAGGTTGCTCATACTCAGCTCATTAGGGCATTCTATCTTGCCTGTAATCTCTTCAGGAGTTGCACCAAGCTTAAGTTGGTTTACTACTGCAACATAGTTGAGATCAGTCTCTTTCATTCGATATCATTATTTGAGATCAAATCATTTAAGAATCTTAAAGTATGAGAGGTAATTGTTGAATGTGAGTGAGGATAAGTAGAGTCAGACCATATTGGCCCTTTAACCAAAACAGTGGAATGTGGAATTGAAGGAATTTGAAATTCACTAGTTGTGTCTGCCATTTCTAGTCGTGACCTCTTAGATTTATCTTTAACTTCTCATCGTGAATCAAACTGACAATGATTGTCTCTGAAACGTTTGGTCATGATGTAATCATCTATTAGTTGTGACTTGGAATCACAGAGAGATTGTCCCTCAGCACCCTGAATTCTATCGCGACTTCATCATCCTCGTGTTGCAACAAGACATCTCGGGAGTTTTTGGTCGCGACCAAACAATTATCTTGTCACTACTCCATTACACAGAGAGTCTCTCCCTCATCAAGTTTATATATAGTCATGACTATGAGGTCTTTATGTCATGACTTAATATCACATAAGTTTGTCCCCTCTTTGTTTGTTCCATTTTCAGCTTCCACAATGTCTTGTGCTCCTATAAAATCACTCCCAAATTACTTCCCAAAAATATTATCACTGGAAATTTATGAAATCGAATCAAATGAGATGGGCATGAGAAATATTTATAAGCTAAAAACATGCTATTTGCATCAAAACAATTAAAATATGATTGACCTTCACAAGAGCAAGGAAAAGAATAAATAGAGGAAATAGATTCAAAATATTTATCATAAGCACTAAAAGATGAATTTGAATCCATAGGCTCCTGAAATACTTCATGGAACTTTTGTGAATTATGCAACATAGGATCATACCCATCATGCAAACTCAATTCATGCTCATCCTTAGTTTCTTCAACACCATAATCAATGGCATTCACCCCAACAAAAGTAGAATAATCAAAAGGATATTTCATTACTTGTTCATATTGAAGTTCACTACATGTCCTTCAACTTCTATTGTAATAGAGCTATGCTTCATACTGATGATTGTCTTAGGAGTTTGGAGGAAAGGTCTGCCTAGAATCAAAGTACGCTCATTCACTAGTTCATTGGACATGTCCATAACATAAAAAATCAACTGGAAATATTAAATCCTTGACCTATACTAAAATATCCTCTAGAATTCCCTTAAAATACCTGATTGATCTATCAGCTAATTGGTGTACTACATTTGTGTCTCTAAGATTATTAATACATAAGACTAAGTATACTGACCGAGGCATTGCATTGATAGTGCATGGGATTGTATAAGAGTCTGGGTCTTGGTACTTAAATGATAGTTCAACCTTAAAAAGTGATGACACATTAGCACTCGCCTGAATTCTCTCAAGAGGCCTAAACTTTTTCTTATCGACACACAACTCTTTTAAATATTTATCATATTTAGGATTTCTTTTGAGAAATTGAACAATATCAATGTTTATTTCTAACTTATTGAAGAGATTGAACACATCTTTTACATATTCATAATCAATATTTTTCTTCCAATAAAATAAAATTTTGGAAAAGGGAGATCCTTCATACTTACCTCCTTACTTGTATGCATAGAGCCTCCTTGCTTGCTTGACTCCGCCTTCTCCTCAGTTTGTTTTCCATTGTATGCTGGACTTGCTATTACCACTTCCTCTTCTTGCTTCTCTTGTATTTCCTCTTATGCTTGTGAGTTCTCATCTTAGGTTGCCTTCTTGATCATAAGTTGTTGTTCTTTAATACTCTATAATTTCCCAACCTTCATCTGTGACATTACTAAATTTACAAGTTCAAAATCTTCCATATCCTCCCTTGTTGTATCATCTTCCTTAAAATGAAATTCTCTCCTACTTCTGAGTGATATGGCATTCAAACCCTTTGGATTAATAACAGTATTCGAAGGTATGATGCTAATGCTCTTCGTTTGGATGTCACTCATTGTATTGGAAAGTTGAGTTAAATGACTTGTAATATCTGCATTCTTGGAACTTAACTCCTCGAGTTTCCTATACACATCATCATTATCCTTCTGCATACTTTGAAAGATTGAAGTTATGGAGGTAAATTGACCATCATTCTCTTTGAACTTGTTGTCTATATTAATCATTCTACTATCCATGTTGATCTTGATGTCACTAAAGTATCAGGGTGAGTTGGAACTATAGACCTTACATTATTTTTGTAATTGCTTAAGGAAGCACCACCTCCTTAGAATTGGTTGGGCTTATTTTTCCCACTCCCCACCTAAAATTTGGGTGGTCTCTCTAACCAGGGTTGTATGTGTTGAGTATGGGTCTCTCTTATGGTATTGATTGTCTCTCTCTTGATATATTCCTGCTACTTCTTCATACTGTCTATCACACGTACATGTAGCATGCATCACTAAACCGCATGACTCACATCCTGTAACTAGTGCTTGTGAGGTCCCCACTGCATGAACTTTGCTTTATGGAATGCATCTATCTTTCAATTAAATTCATCCTCTTTTCTATTCAATTTCCCAAAGCTACTATTTTTGCTAAGATCTTATTTGAATTGCTTGAAGATGATGAGGTTATTCTCCTTGGATCCTCAGTCTAATGATATTCGTTAGCCATTTTTTGGAATAATTCCCAACTTGCTTGTGGAGTCTTATCTCTCAAAGATCCATTTGATGCTTTATTTAAGGACACCTTATTGTGAGGAAATAGACCATCAAAGAAAATGTCTACTAAATCAGCCTTTGTAATGTTATGATGTGGACATCGAGCTAACAAGTTGATAAATCTTTTCCAATATTCATGTAATGACTCTCCATCTTGTTGTAAAATGTTTGTAATCTCCTTCTTTATCCAAGTTGTCTTAGAGGCCAGGAAGAATTGTTCTAAATATGTTAACTTTAACTGATCCCATGTACGAGTGGAGAAATGAGTTGGCAGATTGTATAACTACTCCTTAGCCTTCCTTTCCTTAGTGAAATGTAAACACCTCTTTAAGACATCATATAATGCAGTCATTGGAGGCTTTATAAAAGAGAATATCATATGCATGGTTTGTAAGTGCCGATATAGACATTCTCCTACAAAACCATAAAATTTAGGTAAGGCAACAATCAAAACTCCTTTAGTTTCAAAATTAGACTCTTCAATAGAAAAACAATAAGGATCATAATTCACATGTGAATGATTTATTTCTCTCACACTTCTATTATCTTATACATTAATTGGTATTTCATTTTCTCCTTGTCTATTATGTCCATTATGCCCATTAGGATTAATCTCAGCCATATTTGAGATTTCTAATAGAATCTCTAAATCGTGTTCAATTTCAGATCTCAGAACACTAGAGGATGAACTTGATTATGTTGATCTTGCCTTTTCTCTAAATTCTCTCTTTAGTTTCCTATGTTGTTTCTCAATTTCAGGTTCAAAAGGCACCAATGGTCCAGTTCTTTTACACATGCAACACATGAACAATGAATAATAACCAGTCAAGTAATCAAAATTAGATATAGAAGTTTGACAGTAGAAAAGTTCAACTAGTCACGACACAAGCGTGTTTATGTCGTGACCCAATTAAGCAAAGAGTAAAAGTTATAAAAATATATATTTAAAGTCACAACTAAAATGTGGTTTGGCCGTGACAAACAATCACAAAGAATAAATCTGCCAAAACAGTCACGACCAAAAATTGTCACTATCACGACTGGAGTTCACAGAGAGTAAATTCACAGAGATTTGAAAGAAAGAAAGAAAAAATAAATGCAAAATGCTATGCAATGAGAAAAATAAAAACTAAAATTTAAACAAAAAATTGAATTAGGTAGATAATGAAATTGACAACCAATTGCTAATGCACCTTATTGGTATAGTATAAGGCACAACCCTATTATTCTTCTCAAGGAGCCCTTTTTATTGGAACCCTAGCAAATTGGTGAGAAAACTATTGAAAACTTAAGTGAAAGTAAAATGACTTTTAGGTTTGATTGATTTTTTATGCAATAAAATAAGGGTACAATAAAGTAAATATTTTTGTATTTTTGATAAAGATGGACAATGAGTGGATTGTGAAAGAAATATGTTGAGGAAGACTCTTGATGATGGAAACATATCTATCCTTGCTCTTAATTTGATATAAGTCCATAACATTAACATTCCTTAAACTCCTTTAATCAAAGCTAGTTCAAAAATCATTAATGCTCTATTAACAACCACTTAGCATGTCATTAAATATGATGATGAAAATACCCTCAAACAATCATCGATCGATAACCATATATTTCAAGCAATCGAATTAGTTAGCAATATTCACTGATAACAGCCCAATTATCTAGAAATTAAAAATAAAATATTCATATTAAAATCAACATTCAAATTATCCAAATTCAATTACAAAATTGACTTGTACAGTGCAAGGAAAATTCCCTATGTACAGTGCAGTTCATGAGTTCAAGATATGCAATCTTTCACCAAGAGACTAAAGATTTAGCATCATATGACTCCTACTATACTGCAATCATTGCTCATATATGATGCCATTAAGAAAGAAAAAACACGGTGATGGAAAGATGAATGATGGAGGACATGTGTGTAGGTTGTGGAGAGAGCATTGAGAGAATGTTCGAGTACTATCTCTTAGCCGTATCAGGTAAAAACCAGCCTCCCTTATGTCTGATGCTTCCCTCCCCTTTGAATGCCAGAATAACCTAATCCCAAATGTGCAGCTTTATTGATTGTCTTCTCCAGTCGTGACCAGATCCTGTTTTAGTTTCAACCTATGAACACAAGAAAACTTTCCAGAATAAATGTGGTCACAACCTATGGACACTTTGGTCACGACTAAATAGCATAGAAGCTACCTTCCTTTGTTTGATTCTCTTTGTCTTGTGATTTATTTTCTACTCACATTAGTCATTAGTTCTCCTCCAAAATACCTACAATTTAGAATCAAAGTTAACTGTAAAAGTCCAACAAGTTACTAAAGAATGACATATACGCAGTTTGGAGGAGTTAATTTACTATTTTACCCTTAAATCAACATATTGTCAAGCACAATCATGTATTACCACAAAAACATAATTGCAGGCATAAAATGAATGGTAAAGTTGTCATAAAACCCTTAAAATATTGTAGAAACCATATACAATTTATGTCTAATCATTGGGTTCTAGAGGAAATAAGTGTATCTCTATAAGTTACTCTAAACAGTCAAAATGATACATTTTCATAGGTAAAAATGAAGAGGGAACAAAGACTAAAATAGAATCACAAGATGCTATATTCATTGAGATTGAATTTTCTAATAGAGCAGATGTTGACCGCACTATATTTCTTTACAAAGAACAGGAACAAGACAGTGTATAACAAATTGATAGGCCAAAAATATCTAGGTATGTCAATGTGAGTGAGAGCTAAGAATGATCAACACAAATATTAAAACAAAAGAAGAAAGATAACCAGTAAACTCCCCTCATAAGGAGTAATGGGGAAAGTGTTCCTAAGAGACACTTCTAAATAGAATGAGAATTGTTGCTAGTTACTTCTGAAGGGGATGATGAACTCCGTTCTATACAAGAGGCCTTGCCAAATCCTAGTAAGGAGGAATGGAAGAAAGAAATAGAAAAAGAAATGGACTCAATGAAAAAGAACCAAGTGCGGGAGTTAATTGATCTAGCAAAAAGGCTTCAAGCCATTGAGAACAAGTGGATTCTCAAAATTAAGAGAAAAATAGATAGATCAATTGACAAATATAAGGCTCAATTAGTAGCAAAGGGATATACACAACAAGAAGGGATAGATTATGAAGATACCTTCTCACTTGTTGTGCGCTTCAATTATATAAGACTTATTTTGGCAATAGTAAATAATTTAGACCTAGAATTACATCAGATGGATATAAAAACTATATTTTTGAATGGTGATCTAGATGAAGAAATCTATATTCAATAACTATTATGTTTCATTGAGAAAGGAATAGACAACAAGGTCAAAAGGTCCATTTATAGACTAAAGCAATCATCCATACAGTGGTATTTGGGATTTATAAAGCGATAACCTCATATAGCTTTCAAATGATAGAGGAAGACCATTATATCTACATTAACCGGTTTGAGGATAATTTTTGTTATATTATCGTTATATGTAGATCATATACTATTGTGCAGAAATAATCTAGATTTGGTAGCAGCTATTAAAGAATTACTTTGATCAAACTTTGAGATTAAAGACATGAGTGAAGTAGAATACATACTTGGAGTTAAGATTCAAAGAAATCATTTAAGAAGGATCCTCTCTCTTTCATAAGAGGGTTATATCAAGAAGATACTTTAGCGATTCAATATGAAAGACTACAATCTGATATATATCCCTGTGGCTACTGGCATAGCATTGAGTCTTGATATGTGTTCTAAAATTGAGTCAGATAAGAATAAGATAGAAAGAGTTCTATATGCCTGTACTATTGGGAGTCTAATATATGCAATAATGTGTACAAGAAGATATATCTATTTTGTAGTAGGGCTAGTAAGAAGGTTCTAACCCAATCTCAGTGAGAAATACTGGAAGATAGTGAAAAGGATCTTGAGATACTTGTAGGGCACAACTGATTATGCACTATGTTATGAAGGAAGCGATATACGCCTAGTAGGATACTTTGATGCCGATGTAGGCAAAGATGAGGAAGAGTGTAGATTGATTTTGGGTTGGCACCATATGTTGGAGTAGTAAGAAACAAACGTGCATTGCCTTACACTTTATGAAAGCTGAGTTTGTGGCATGCACTGTAGTAGTACAAGAGGCTTTATGGCTGAAAAGATTCATAAAACACCTTGGATTTGGAAATGAGAGTACCACTCCGGTGTTAGTGCACTATGACAAACTATAGCTATAGCCAATGACCCTAAGTATCATAGCAAGACCAAGCACATTGACATAAAGTATGCAATGTCCTATATGTTGTACAGGTTAGAAAGGTTGGCTTTCTCACACAAGCAACTACCTTTGATGCTCAAGTAGAGTATGGAAAGATGAGATATTTATGTTCACTAACAAAGCGGCAAAGAGTGCTAATATGGTAGAAAAGGAATACAAACTATATGTCACCTTATCTAAAGTGTAGCAAGTCAACATGAGATCTATGTACATGAAATTAGATAGAACCATGGAAGCCTATTTCCCTAATGCCTGTAGCCAGATAATAATTCCTTCAACGTTAACGTCATATGAGATGAGTAGAGTTGAAGGTTTGTGTCTATAAAATGAGAGTGTTTATACTTAAGTTTGTATGGTGTTAATGATAAACCCAAACTGACGTATGCTCTTATAGTATAAGAGTGACACCGTAGCATGTGATTCATAATGTAACATCCTTACTTTTGTATGTCTTAGGGACTATTCAATAGCATTTAAAACCATTTACAAGACCTTAGAAGTCTATTAGCTAAATCTAGAATTTTTACTCTTCTTGAGTTACTTTTCATATGGTATTCAAGATTTGCTGATGAACTTTGGAAAAACATAATTAATTCTAGAAAAATCAAAATGATGTGGTTCAAAAAGATAAGGGAAGATAACATCTTGAAATTTAAGGAAAAAATAATTTCTATACCAAATGCTTAGTCAATAAACATAGTTTATTCATCAAAGATTACTATTTATTTGGTCAAAAATTCTGAAAACAGATTATGATCCCTTATTTTGGAAAATTTGTTCTCTTTATACATATATCAAAATAAGGTGCTCTTAGTGTCAAAACGAAGCTTGATATGTTAAAAAAATGTCTATAAAATTTTATACATTTATTCCATCATTTAATATTTTTCATTATATCACAAACATTGTTGTTCAACATGTCATATAACATCATTAATGTAACAATTGTTCATGTACCATTTATATTATCCAATCCCTAACTTCTCTTCATGCTTTTTCATACTCTTTCATCATCTTTGAACCTGTTGGGATTGGGATTACATGGATAGGGTGAGATTTTTGGGGAAATCTATGTAGTAAACGGTATTAAACAATGCATCAATTAATGTAAATACTTGTGCATGCTTACATGTAACATATTAAATACAATTAGCCAAAGTAATCATAGAAATAGAGCTTCAGTCATAAACACATATGAAACACAATTCAACATAGCCACAGCATAACTAAACATACATTCAATATATACAAGTTTAGGATAAGTTTACTACCTCACATGCTCGACTTCTTTCACTTTAACCTTGCCTTTTTCTTCTTACTTCTCCTTACTGTGTGGCTATCTCTTGAGTCCACAATCAATTCCTAACATAACATTACCATCCATTAATTGCAATCTAACTCTTTTGAACATTAAGCTCACTTAAATACTTTAAATTTCCTTAATCTTTACTAATTAACTTGTCCTTTGAATCAATTGATGTCTTGACTTTACCCTATACAACTTCACCTTTTGAATCCATTTATGAGTTTAGAATCATGAAATTCTAGTTCTCATGCAATGTTCTAGAAAAATTTGTAAAATCACCCTTTTTCTTCTAAAAATTATCCTTTTGATTCCAATGCTTCCAATATTTGTTTATCTACTTTATCCCACACAACTTTTTATTTTTAAACCATTGGAAGCATCAAAAGTATGAAATTCCAATCACTGTCGAGTGAACAGTAACAGAAGAATTTCAAGAATTATAACTTTAAATTCTAATGCTTCTGAGGTTCAAAACATGTCCAATCTTACACAAAATCATCATATAAATTCAATGGAAGCATTAGATCATTGAAATTCCATCTTCTTCTATCATGAATAGTGCAGACCAAAAGGTGTCAACTATGGCAAAGTCAAGAATATCGACTTGATTCAATAACTAATAATCTAACTAGCTTGTTCAAGCATCAATCACATAACTCTAACTTTAATTTCTTCTTTCTCCTTTCATCTAGGGTTTTGAACAGCATATACACCCTAGGTAAAGCTCAACTTTCTTTCATAAAAACCCTAAGTTCAAGCCCACAAAGGAAAACAAGCTAGGATAAATCACTTACCTTGATCCATAGCTAGCTTGAACTTTAGTACCTTGAATCTTCTTTGTCTTGGCTTGAGTTGGCATTTGGGCAGCACCTCCCCAAGGGTTCCAAAGCCAAGGGATTGGACAGGAAATATGGGGGTATTTAAAAAAAATCCATAGAAAATGAATTGCCAATATCATCTTGTGCACTATTCGATCTAATAGTTCATAATTGCTCTTACATCAAACTTGCCCACCAAGCCAATTTGAGTTGAGATCATATGTCAAAAATATTCTCTTCGCCTTGCCTTATACGCCATGTGTGAAGTCTTGTGGGTCCACCATGTACAAACCCTAATTCTTACTTTATTCTTTTTTCTTTTCTTTTTCAAAAATTTATAAATTATTCATTATTGAACTTGGGCTCTAAGACAACTTTGGTACTTATTGGACTTCCCTAGGATTAAATCTTGGGCCTTTCTTAGATCCAATTGCTAATTGGCACAAATCCCAAGTCACTTTCCTTATACTAATATCCTTAAATTACCCTAATCTTGAAATAAATGCTATACACCTCTTTTAATGGTTATAAAATTTTTAGAAATTCATTCTAATATAAAATGAATTCTCTGCAAAGTTTTATAATTTTCTGAAACCCAAAAATTCTGATAAAAATTCCCTACATTTCTTAAACCCTTTATCGGTGTCCAATTTCACTTTAATATCTCAAGGGCATTGTCATCTTTCCATGTATCATTAGAGTATTCCCTGACCTTGGTCAACAATTTTGGAAACTCTTTCTGACCCTCTAACCTTAGTCAAATGACCAAAATGCCCTTCATTTATCTCTGGTTCAATGACATAACACTGTGCACACTCAATGGCATTTTTATAATTTCACATTTTTGTGGGTCTTTATTAGCCTTGGCCCACATAATTATCTAAAAATATTATTGGTCCCCTATATGGTCCACTACTTTCATGGGCTAAACTCTCGAGAAATTCCCCCAAAACATATTTATCGAGTGTTTTAATCTACTGTAAATTCCATAATAAATTCTACATAACTCCTTTTTTATTATGAAGTCCAAACTTTATCTGATTATGAAGTCCATAGGATACTGTATTAATTTTTCTATCTTTAAAAATTTATTTCAATTTTTTGGGACCTCAAATTAAAATTGTATTGCATCAAACTGATCAGAATAATTTTCTCTATTTATTGGAAAAATTTGGGACTGAATTGATTCTGGGCATTTTTGGGCCTTTTGTGGCCAACTTTCAATAATTACCATTTTGCCTCTAACTTTTAAAAATTACACTTTCGGCCCTCAACTTTTTCATAATTACATTTAATGGCCCAAAGTTTATGTCTACTTTCATTTTTACACCATAGAACTTTTAAACTTTTCTTTTTAGTCCCTCTCTTTATTTAAGACTCATATAACATTTATCATTCCTTCTAACCATCGTCACAACCTTTTCAAACCTCTTTCCTTTATCAGTCTTATACAGATAGGGAAAATTAATATATGACACATACCACATGTTATGGAAGAATTGTAAATGGAAGTAAATGAAAGATCCATATTTTATTGCTGTGTGAGCCCTAGGAAGAATAATCTTTCCATTGGTGTCCTTTGAAAATAACATGGAGCTATATTTCAATGACTGTTACTTTAGCATATATCATGCGATTATGATAGATACGATCTAAGGAATTACGCTAGGAAAGCGGTTAATCTATATCAAAGTGATATATGGATGAAAGGAAGATTAACTAAAATATACACATGCTTGCTAGTGTTTGTGACATGTCCCTTATGATATTTCATTTTCATAAGTGTGGATACTAGGCTTACATTAAAGGCAATCTCAGTCAAGCATTGATTCAAGAGGTATTAGATTGACCACAAAAAAGTGTATATCGGTAATATTATTAAATTCAAGCTAAGGAAGGAGCTTGCCTTGTGCTGGCCTTGTAAAAGGGATTTCTAGTACAGGCCGCTAAGCAGAGACGTCATGCCCACACGATGACGGCAAAACACTTAGTATTAAAGAAAGAAGAGAAAGAGACTATGCCTAAGGTATCCAATCTACTAAGTGTGAGTGGGAGATATTATAATTTAGACTTAAATCCACTCTTAGTATATTAGGCTTGAGCCCATATAATTTGGGGCTCAGGAGATCATAACCAAAAGTCTGGATTATTATCTAAACAGATTTTCCCATTAGTTCACTCTTGAATTTTGAAAGGAATTTCTGCAATACTAATATGGGATTTAAGTGAGAGTAATTAAATTGCATAACTCTGATGGAGAAACCTATTTTTTATTATTCGACAGGTTCTCTCCTTCTAGTAATTTTTCACTCTTACCTCTCTTTTCTTTCCTGATAGTGTATTTGTTGTGTTTGAATACTCGAGTCTATAATACTGACTGGGTTATTGTATGGCTACCAGGGGAATTGAACCACATCTCGGGTACGCCCAAATCCCTTTAGACAATATATGAGATGAATAAAATAATAAAGCAATCTCCGATTAGTTTATGTATTTATTATTATTTTAGGATTATTTAATTTATCATTACTTTTGTTACGCTCAAAGACACTACCACGTGATAGGCACGAAGTAGAGGATAACCTCACTTTGTAAGCCCACCTGATTTAATATTTTCTACTTATAATCCGAAGATCTCCTTTATTAATTTAATATTAAGTAACATTATAATGTTCATTTCAAACCTTTGTTTAACTATTAAACAAATATATCTTTAAACATTGGACTTCCCAAACATGCTTGGGACAATTAGTTAAACATTTTTCCCGATTAAAAGACCTTTTTCTCTTTATATATATACACATATTTGAACATAAATACACAAATACGGAAGTAGATATCATGTCTACAGAATTTGCGGGGCAACTTTTATTTACAACATAATAATAAATTAAATTTATTATAAATCAACTTTACCATTAAAAGTAATACGCATATGCCATAAGCAGGTGATCCATTCTGGAATATAGATGAAGTAGTAGATTCATTTCTGCTATCTGACATACAAATACCTACGTAAATAAAGTCTCATTCCAAAATTACTGCAACAACTGAAGAGCACCTAAATAAATATTAAATCATGATTAGTTTCTTGAGATAAAATAATCATACTACGATAATACAAATCCATAAAAGTTCTTTAAATAAATATTTGTAAAGGAGTACTGATTGAAATAAATTTCACTATATAAGAGATAAACATTATTATTGATATATGTATAAAACTTACTTTTCAACTTATCATAATAAGATATTTGTACTTAAAAAAAAATAAAAATCTAGAAAAATAATCATTGTTTCAACTCAAATAAAAATTCAAAAGAGTAATTTCTTTTCAATAATAATGAAAATATTTTTCTCCTAAAAACTTGTTCTATCAAAGAAACTAATACAAAACGAATAATAAGCATAGCACAGATGCCATGAAGAACAAGTGTGGCACGAAGGCCACCAATGACAAGCATAGCTTTAAGACTTTGAAGACAAATATGGACACAATCTATAAGGGTAAATAACTAAATAAGAACGGCTCAAAGCTATGAAAAAGTGCATGTACAAGACCCACAAGTAATGAGCACTCTATGTCTAGTTATCTGATGTCCAAAATCTTATAAGAAATCATTTTTCTTCAATTCATAAAACTTTGCTCTAGTAACATATATAAATAAAATTTTACAGTACTTTCAAAAAACCAAGCTTACAACTTCTCAAAAGCGTTATATAAAAGTCAATGAAAGAAATCAAATGAAGTTTTCAATCACAATGATCAATTATTAACTTCTATTAGCCTTAGCTGAATACAAAGGTATATATGATATGTACGTTGATTTTGCTTAGCTTCTCCAAGAGATGAGTTCAAGAGTGCAGATAGAAAATTTTATTAACTATAGTGCTACAATTGTAGTAGCAAAGACTGAACAAATTACTGAATAAAACATTCCGATATTCATTAGTGAAATATCTGACATTCTCTCGACTAAAATTTATAGGAAGAAATTCCAACATGCAAGTAAAACCTAGAAGACTCAGAAAGTATCATATTATGATTCAAGAGACTAAAATAAATTAATTACTACAAAATATTTTGAGATACTCAAGCATCAGCTGTCAAAAACAATAGAATAGAATACAGGTTGTAACACCTTACGTTTGTACGTCTTAGGGACTGTTAGGTAGTATTTAGAGCCACTTACATGACCTTTAAAGTCTCTATTAGCTAAATCTAGAATTTTATTCTTCACTAGTTATTGTTCATATGGTATATCCAGATTCAACGATAAATGAAACATCCTACTTTTACCATCTCAGAGTACGTATTCAGAAGCGTATTTGATTAGCGGAAGCATTACATTAGCCCAAAAATTAAAATTTTAAAACTTACTTCCTAGGTACTATTTATTTTGTGGCTTTCATATTTACCAAATGAACAATGTTTTTCAACGAATAAACTAATTTCATTTGGACAATGAAACCTCAGTTTTATATTTTTCCTTTAAAGTTAAATGAAAGAGCTTCCATTAGAATTCAAATTTCTAAAGCAAAGAGATGTGTAATTGGTTCAAGTTACTTCCAATTGAGTATAATTGAGGTTAAAAATAAGGATACGATATTTCCCCTAAACTGTAGTAATCTATCTCGATAAGATCTCAAAATTTTTAGTTTTCCCTCTTTCCAGCTTATTTTTAAAAGTTGCTACGAGCTTATCATACTTTTGAGCTTCTTTTATCTCATCTTCAATAAAAGCTCTAACCTATACTCCTCCATAAGGATTCTCTGCTATATGCACTTGGTATAATGGACTCCAATCTCTGACATCTTCTACTAATTTCAATTCTTTGATCATCAGACTTGCCACCTATACTACTTTTCTGCTTAAAGCATTATCTACAACATTTGCCTTTCCTGTATAGTATTTAATATGAAAATCATAATCTTTTAGCAATTTCATCTATCTACGTTGTCTCATATTAAATTCCTTTTGGTCATACAGATACTTTAGACTTTCACAATACAACTTTATAGTGGCTCCATACAAATAATGCCTCCAAATCTCAGCCATTACATAATGTATTTTATGTTTCCCAATTAAAGAAGTATGTTCCAGACTGATCACATGTGCTTAAACAAGATGATATCATGCTACGAGATGACCTGACTTATGAAGCTGGACCAGTACGAATTATTGATCGAAAGGTTAAGCAACTATGAAATAAACAAATTTCGTTAGTCAAAATAGTCTGGAAAGGATTAACTGAGAATGAAGCCACATGGGAAGTAGAGGAAAAAATGAAGGAGATATATCCTGAATTATTTCCTTAGTATGTATATATTATAAATTTGGAGGATGAAATTTATTTTAAGGGGGAGAGAAATGTTATATCCTCAGTTTTCTTATCTGGTATGTATATACAGTTTGTATGTAATAAATATGAGATTCTCTAAGGAAAACGTAAAAATTTATGGAAGGAAATGGATTAAAGTGTAAATAATAGAAAGTTCAAGGACTTAATGGAATTTATAAAAGTTTTATGGCCAAAATAGAAAGTAGAGAAAAAAGTTGGGCCATTAAGTGTAATTTCAAAAAGTTTATAGACCTAAATGTAATTAAGCAAAAGTTCAAGGGACAAAATCGTAATTATGAGAAAGTTCTGCCAGAAAAGGCCTAGAACTACCCGAAAATGCTGTAGTCCCAAATTTTACCAGTAAATAGAGAATGGAAATTGGGCCAAGCATATTTTTTAGAATTTTGATATGGGCCCCAAATAATTGATATTAATTTTTAAAGTCTGGAGATTATTATAGATCCTTCTGTATCTCCTAACCAGATGAAATTTGGTATTAAATTCCCATAATTAATCTAGAAGTTTATAAAACTGACAAAGCTCAAAAAGAAGTTCTGTAGAATTTTTAATAGAATTTACAATAAAATTATATGCCTGATAAATATTTTTGTGTGAGGTTTTGGGAATTGAACCATAAATATATTGGACCCATATAGAGGCCCAAAATGGCATCCAAAAGGCCTAATAAGATATTTGAAAAGTCAAATTGGCAAGTGTCCAGAGGAACCCAGAAAAATTATGAAATTATGAAAATGCCCCTGTGTTATAATAATGAACAAGAGATGGATAGAGGGTATTTTAGTCATTTTGGACAAGTCAAAAACGTCCAAGCAAGTACAGGGGTGATTAGTTAGAGCTAGTATATGCCCTGATGAAGTATAAAGAGGTGTGAAATGACATTTATGCCCTTAGGATTAATATAGTGCAAGAAAGTGCAATAAAGGTATTTTGGTCATTTCTCAAGAGATAGTTGGTTGAACATTTATGTAAATATGTTCCCTATTTGATATGATTATGATAGAAAGATATGCATGAGTTTCAATTGACCCAAGCTCATCAAAGTTTGAAACATAAGTAGATAATGTTTAGAAAAAGCTATGCTCAAGTCGTGATGTGAAGTAGTTTAGGTCGCAACGAGAAGGTCCAGAGAAGTTAAGTTGTGATGAGTTAAGTTATGGGTCATGACAAATATTCATAGAGGTGTTTTGGTCATGACAAGCAAAGTACATTGGCCGCTACTAGAAGCTCTAAAGCTATCAAGTTGCTATGAGTCCAAGCCATAGGACGCAACTAATGTATAAGCAGATAAAGTCACGACAGAAGATGACTTATGGTCTTGACTGAAGGGTATAGAGCTATCAAGTCATGAAAAGTAAGTTGAGATGGTCGCGACTAAAGTTCACAGAGAGTATGAGTAACGACTAGCCAATACGACTAGGATTGGATTAGTTTTGAACCGCAGAAGCATTGGAATTGAAAGTTATAGTTTTTGAAGTTCTTCTCTATTACTGTTCACTAGCATGAATAACAATTAGAATTTCATGATTTTGATGCCTCCAATGGTTTTAAAATGAAAATTTGTGTGGGATAAAGTAGAGAAACAAGTATGGGAAGCATTAGAATTAAAATGAGAATTATTGAAAGAAAAGAGGGTGTTATCAATTCTGTACATAACAGTATATAGGAGCTGAAATTCATGATTCTAAGCTCATAAATAGATTCAAAAGATGAAATATGTAGGGTAAAGTCAAGACATTAATTGGTTCTAGGGCCAAGTTAATTAGTGAAGACTAGATAAAGTTATATTAGTAAAGAGTTTATCAAGGTTAGTCTTGAACATTGTTGAAGTTCATGGTCCTAATGAATCATGTGGTGAATATGAATGTGTTTAGGACCTTGAAATATCCAAGAATATGTTGGGAAGTGATTGACCGAAAGGCTTCATGGTTGGAAAGCTAGGGAGCAAGTGCAAAAGAATAAGAGAAAAGCTTAAGTGCAAGGTAGTTGACTTACCTCTTTATGTGCTTGATGTGGTATGCTTATGTGTTGACATATATATGATATTTGAATGATGTTGTGACGTGATAAATAATTTTGAATGTGAATGACATGTTTCATGTCACTAATCAAAGAAAGTTTAATGAAATTACATATCATGCATTAGCATTTGTCTTACATATTTAAGTGATAATGTTTGCTATTGAGATTCCTTAGAATCTCACCCTCTCATAACCAACCAATTTGGGTCAAGCATGAAGGAAAATGTATGCATGGAGAAGAGCTAAAGACTAGAAGAAATGAAGTGAAGTAATTGAGATCCTAGCATATGCTATGAATTATCCATGTACATAAATGCCATGTAAGGTGTCTATTTATGTGATGAAATTATATGAAATAATTATGGCATATGTACATGATGTATATGAATATATGAGAAGCTTATTTGATGGTTTAGGAATGCTAAATTAGTTTATAAACATTTAAGCAAGAAGATGAAATCGTAAAAAACGTAGGTCCTAAAGTAGTTTTGTTGGGACTTCAATTTGACCTAGCAAATGAAATGATTATTTCACAAAATTTTATACGCATGTATTACATCCAGATCTTTAAATTCATAGGTAACACACCTAATTTGGATGTGTATATCAAGAGAAATGAATTTCTGAAGTTAAAAGACAAAATCTGGAAATTCTAGAATTTGCCATATGAATAGTAAAAAGTAACAATTTAACTATATCAATTGGTAAAGTAAATGTCCATATTTATATTTTTTCCCTAAAGAGATATGAAATAACTTCAATTAGAAATTTTGATAATCTCCATACCATTTTTCTACAATTAGTTATGAAATTTTAAAGTTGGACTGTAAATCTAAAAATCACCAATTGAACAATACTCGAGAAATAAGTTTTAGAATTTTAATTTTTGGGCTAATGTAATACTTCCGCTAATCAAATACACTTCTGAATACATACTCTGAGGTGGTAAAAGTAGGATGTTTCAATAAACTTCCAAAAATCATAATTAATTCTAAAAAATTGAAGTAGTTCAAAAAGCTAAATGAAGCTAACATATTGAACTTTAAAGGAAAAATACTTCTTCAGACCAATTGACTAGTTAAATTAGTCAACTCTGATGTAAAAATATATTGTTCATTTGGTCAATAATTATGAAAACAAATTATGGTCCTTGACTTTGAAAATTCTGTTCTCTTTACATAGACATCATAATAAGGCGTACTTGGTGTCAAAACAAAGGTTGACATATTAACTATGTACTGGTAATTTATCGTATGTTTATTCCATCATGTACTATTTTTCATTACATCATGAACATTGCTACTCCAATTGATCCTATAACATCCTTACACATAACAATTCATACATTCATCATATAACATTTACATTATCCAATCCCTCACTTATCTTCATGCTTCTTCATCTTCTTTCATCATTCATGAACGTGTTAGGATTAGGATTATATGGAGGGGTGAGATTTATAAGGAAATCTCAGTAGCAAAGGGTACTAAACAGTGTATGCATCAATGTAAATACTTGTACTTGTTTATAAAAGTGTTAACAGTGTGTAATATGCATGCTTCCATTTAATATATGAAATACGATTATCCAAAGTAATTATAGAAACAGAGCTTCAAGCATATACACATATGCAACACAATTCAATATAACCATAGCACAATCAAACATAACATCCAATACATATAAGTTTAGGATAGTTTACTACCTTATTGCTTTACTTTATTTTATTCCTTTACTTGACCTCTTCCTTGCTAAGTGGCTGCCTTCTTGAGTCCATAAAACAAAGCCTAAACATCACATATTCATTCATTCATCATGATCCAATTCAATTGGCATATAAGGGCATTGAACTTAATCAATTAACCCCTATCTTTCTTAATTTGTGGTTAATTGTCTTATCCTTTGAATTAATTTGTTCCTTGGATTTAACATATACAATTTCACCTTTTGAATCCATTTATAAGATTAGAATCATAAAATTCTAGCTTCTTCATGCCCTGCTGGATAGAACTGAAAAAGTATACATAATTCTTCTAAAAATTCTCATTTTGATTCCAATATTTTCAATACTTGTTTCTCTACTTAATCCCACACAATTTTTCATTTTAAAATAATTTAAAGTATCAAAATTATGAAATTCTAATCACTATTTTTTTTGTGAACAGTAACCAAGATGACTTAAAAATTACAAATTTCAATTCTAATGCTTCCAAAGTTGCAAACCTATGCTATTCTACACAAAATCATCATTTAAATTCAATGGAAGCATTATATCACTAAAATTCATTCTTCTTGGTCCTGTACAGTAGGTGGCAGAATGGCCTCTTCAATTGTAAAATCAATAACATAATTCAATTCAACAACCAATCATTAATTCTAGCTCATCTATATATCAATTTCATAGTTCTAACTTAATTTTCCTCTTCCTCCTTTAACTTTGAATTTTGGACAGTGAGGGTTCCAAGGGAATAATCCATGTTCTAACCATTAAATACCTAGGTTTTATCCTTCCAAATTACTTACAAATAAACTAGGAAGGATCTCTTACCTCATGTACTTGCTTGGGTGGCTTCTCCTTGATCTTATTTTGAGTTCTCTCTTCATTTTGGCATGGTTTTCCCAAGGGTTCTCTAGGTGCACAAAATTGTGAAGGAGGAGGGGGTATTTATAGCGAAATTTCAAGGCTCCTTGGACTAATGCCCTAATCTTGAATCTCCTTGGTTGCTTAAATCCTTAATTACCATTAACTTAATTCTTACATTATTTTGATATAACTCCACATGTGCCAAAACTCTTCCTTTCTTGTTTGACTTCCAAGTGGCATTCTTGCGCATGGTGTGTGTCCCACCAAAGACACCTCACATGCCACCTAGCTTTATCTCTTGATTTTCTTGATTTCTTTCTTATTTAAAAAAATATTAAAATATCCTAGAAAATTTGTCTAGCCACATGATAATTTGTTTGAATTCTTGGGCCTTGTTGTGATGCCGTATTGGACCTAAATTGGGTCTAATTGGCTAATTGGCATAAATCCCAAGAAATTGGCTATATCGATATCTTTAAATTATCCTAATTTTTAAGATAAATTCTATAGAGCTCTTTTAATGATTATAAAATTTTTAAAAAATTATTCTAATATAAAATGAATTTCTTGCAAATTTTCATAATTTTTGTAGACTTATAAGTTATGATAAAAATTACATACATTTCTTCTAAATCTTTTATCGATGTCAGTTTTCATCATAAATTCCATAATTAATTATACATTACTCCTTTTTGAGATATGTCAGTTCTATAAATTCTTATATTAATTATAAGAATTTTCTACTAAATCTAATATAATTCTGAGGTCTAGAAGATATTGTACTAATTTATAAACTTCAAAAATTAATATCAATTTATCGAGACCTTAAATCAAAATTTTAAAAAATATACCTGGCCCAATTTCCATTATCTATTTACTGGTAAAATTTGGGGCTAAACAATTTTCGGGCAGTTTTGGGCCTTTTCTGACTCAACTTTCTATAATTACCATTTTCCCCCTAAACTCTTGAAAATTATACTTTATACCCTCAACTTTTTATAATTACACTTAATTGTCTAAAGCTTATATCTACTTCTATTTTGTACCATGGAACTTTTAGGATTTTTACTTTATGCCCCTCTTCTTTATATCCTTGTATACTCATTATCTTTTTTCTGTCTATCGTCACAATCCTTTCTAAATGTCTTTCCTCTATCAGTCTTATATATGTAGGGAAAAATTAGGATGTGACATTTATACGTCATCACAATTTACTTGGTACCTTAGTCAAACTATCTTGAGTATATCTCCTCTTTATATCCTTCTCGCTTTATGATTAAGGCTTGAGGTATTATCTTGGCATCTAGCAAAGTACTCTCAAAATCAGTAGAATTTCATATCCTCTCAATCTTTTATCTACTACTCATCCATCTGTTAGCATCTATTTACTTGCTTATGTTTATGGACAACTCTCTATACTGGACTTGTCAGTAGTGTCCATTTCTTTCATATTGAACCCTCTTAACTTTACTATACTCTGTGGTTTCAGTTAACTACTTGAAATACTTTTCTATCTATCTATCTATCTCTCTCTTTTTTATTCATAGTTCATCTTCTTGGAACTAATATAAGGAAATGCTTTTTATCTAATTATCTCTTTCATTCTATACCTTTCTTCTTATACAGTTCCTCTTGTTTGAAACTAATACAAGGTAATAGTAGTGGCCCTTATTGCCTTTCTACAAGCACTTATGACATGAACATAAAATATGATTCCAAATGATTTGGCCATTACTAACGACAACTTGCACCAAACACAGATTATTAACAACTCAACCACTCATATTCACAACTATGGCATACTATAATAAGAACTCAGGTTCCCTCACTATTAGACATGCTTTCATTCACATGTTACATCAAATTTTATAATGCGTATTATTTCTTACTACACTCAAGTAAAACTGAAAGAATAAGTTGCTTATGTGTATAAGGCTTATTATATCACAATGGAAAGAGGGATCCAAAGAAGAATAATCCATCAAACCACAAAACATTCAAATAAGTCTATTTGTTCTCCTCAATATCATCTAAAGCCTCATTATTCTTCAAAGGAAGAAACCATCATTTGATTTTGTATTAAATTCAAAAAGCTAAATAAATAAACACAATATTAGTTTAGTTCTCAATCAAGGAAAATCATGTGCAGAACATATAACCACAAGCAAATAAGAAATTGCTCCTTTTTAATGTGTCCAAAAATATTGAAAATAGAGCTTGCAAATTTTGGAAGTGATTAACAATAATGACTTTTCATGCTAGCAAATGCAAACTAATCTTAACCCAAAAAAGAATACCAAAGAGAGTATTAATTCACATTTCCACATATATGCTTCTTGAAGAGCCATACACGAATATGTATTTCCATTAGATGTCAAAATTAGGATTGAGGATCCCATAATAAGATGTAAGGAATTGGAAGACACGCAGTGGAAATTAATTTAAAAATTTTTCCATTCCTTGCCAGGATCTACCGTATGTGTTTAAGTCAAGTGGGAAGAAGCATTACCCTCAGTGTTTCTTAGCGACTTCCACAGCTTCTCTCCGCGGCTCGTGCTCTCTTTTGGTCGCAAGAAGTCGACTCCTCAGGTCGACTTCCTTTACTGGTATTGTCATATCCTAATTTTTCCTTATCTGTATAGTACTGATAGTAGAAAGAGATTTAGAAAGGATTATGACGAAGATAAGAAGGAATGATAAAGGTTATATGAGTCCTGAAGAAGGAGAAGGACTAAAACGCAAAATAGAAAATGTTAAAGGCCAAAAGTTAAAGTAGAAACAAGATTTGGGCCCAAAGTGGTAATTTCCAAAAGTTTAAGGACCTAAATGTAATTAAGTAAAAAGTCAGAGACCTAAATATAATTATGAAAAAGTTGAGCCAAAACAGGCCAAAAATGGTCAGAATCATATCAGACTCAAATTTTACCAGTAGATAGACATAATTATTCTGGTCAATTTAATGCAACACAGAATTTTGATTTGAGGTCCCGATTAATTGATATAAATTTCTAAAGTCAGCAGGAATTATTGCAGTATTTTTCATATCTTAGAATCAGATGAAACTTTACTGTAAATTCTTATATTTAATATATGAATTTATCAAACTGACATAGTCAGAAAAGGAATCCTGTAGAATTCTTACGGGATTTTATGGTAAAATAGAATACCAGATAAATAGGATAGGGATAGGTGTCTTGGGATTTGTGCCGTAAAGGGCATAAAGGCAATGAGCCCAAACCAAGGCCCAAATGGCGCCATAGTAGGCCCAATGTGATGACTAGACAGTTAAGTGGGCCAGAGTACAGAGCAGTCCAGGATAAGTGCGAAATTACAAAAATGCCCCTGGATGCCCAGATTATACCAGAGATAGATGAAGGGCATTTTGGTCATTTGGGACAGGCTAAAAACATGGCACATGGCATAAATATGATTAGTTGAGCGAATATATGCCCTGAGGCAGTACAAGAAGGGGTGAAATGAAAATTATGCCCTTAGGGTCAGTACAGTGCAAGAAAGGACACCAAGAGTATTTTGGTCATTTCCCAAGGGATAGATGGCAGATAAATACTCAGTCTAACATTTTCAATGGTATGAGAAGCCTATACATTAATTTCTAGGATAGAATACATATCCTGGTATATTATAAAAAATTAGGAAGAGAACACAGTCCGGTTGTTGTGAAACTGCACTGATCGGTACCGGATTGAACTGTAATTTCTCCAGAAGGTTCCTTACACTATGAGCACGCCACCTAACCCTTGAGGTGTCCCTTGAGCTGTCCCACATGATGTCATAATTATTATTTTATGAAAAAGTTAAATCCAAGGTTAAATGTGGGCCTTTAGATCAAATAGTAACCAAATCAATCTTGGCCATTCAATCTTCGAGGTAGAGTTTGCAATTCCTCTTCCAATGACCAGGTTCATTGCAGAAGAAGCAGACTCCTTCCTTAGGAGGCTTTGCCTTCTTTGGTGCATGCTTGGTTTCGGGCTTGCCTGACTCTTTGGTCTTACCTGATGAGCCATGACCCTTCCCCTTGCCTTTGCCTTTCTTTTTCATACCCTTTTCTTTCTGAACCATCAAAACAGCACTGGGCTTCTTCTTAAGACTCGGCTCAGCAGTTTTAAGCATCCCATGCAGTTCAAAAATAGATTTCTCCATGTTATTCATGTTGTAGTTCATGACAAACTGGTCATAACTTTCTGGGAGTGAGTTCAAGATCAAATCCGTAGCTAACTCCTGGCTCATGGGAAATCCAAGCCTTTCAAGGTGATCAATGTACCCTTTCATCTTTAAGACATGAGTACTGACTGATGCACCTTCAGCCATCTTGCAGGAATGTAAGGCCTTAGTGGTCTCATACCTCTCTTGCCTTGCCTGTTGCTGGAACATTTCCTTGAGATGCACAATCATCTCATAAGCCTCCATGTGTTCGAGATCTCTTTGGAGCTCTGGAACCATAGTGGCTAGCATCAAGCATCCCACATTGACAGAGTCTTCCTTATGCTTCGTGTAAGCATCTCTCTGAGCTCTAGGAGCATTGGCCGCTGGCTCCTCAGGAATGGGTTGATCTAGGACATGCGCTTTTCTTTCCTGTTTGAGAACAATTCTCAAGTTCCTAAACCAGTCAAGAAAGTTTGTCCCATTAAGTTTGTCCTTCTCAAGGACAAATCGCAGCGATAAGGTAGCAGTATTACTAGTCGTCATGATTCTACAATTAAAATATGCAATTCAATTAGCAATCTCCCACTAAATAAATAACCCTCAATGCATTAGTTAGTGGGCTAAGATCCATATTTGGCTTAAACTTAAGTCCGCTTTGGCAGGACGCTTAAATTAAGTTATTTAGGTAGGTAACACCTTTACCAATTACATCAAATGTAACTCTTAGATGTTTATGGGATTCTATCATCATATGATCTGGCATGTTTTTAATCCCATCTAATGCCTTGAGACCCAAAACCGTTTTGTTAATCTCAATTAAGTCAAACAATAATAAACATGTGAGAGTAGCACCATTACTCTTGCTTATCTCCCCAAGATAACTCAAAAGCACCCACTTTGGTGGAGTCGACAATTGAGCGATCGAGGTTTTGATAATGTTCATAAATTGACGGCATCATGACTTAAGATTTCATTTAGAGGGCCTAATTTAACTATCTGGTTTATAAAAACGCATGTTTCTCAGTTTGTATCCCATACAAGTAATATGCATGTGCTGATATAATCATAATACGCATAATCTAAACGTGATACAATATGGCTCACCTATCCTAACTCCCCTCAAGCCAATGAGAGGAGCTCTCTAGTAAGAAAAGGGAAATTATATATAGAAACCTCTTTTAACATTCGAGGGATGAGAATAGAAGGTACATTAAGAGTATATAGAGGAAGGCACGACACACAGGCCGTATTTAAAAATTACAACACTTGCAATCTAAAGCCATATTGTTCACCATACCCAAACATTCAAGAATCAATATTCAGATTTAATTCAAGGGTAATTAATGTTTCATATCTAAAACATTTACCAAATAACATATGTTACGGTTATGTTGCGCTACGAACAGGTAACCACGGCGGTCCCGCTAATGCCCTCATTATTCTTCAAAGGAAGAAACCATCATTTGATTTTGTATTAAATTCAAAAAGCTAAATAAATAAACACAATATTAGTTTAGTTCTCAATCAAGGAAAATCATGTGCAGAACATATAACCACAAGCAAATAAGAAATTGCTCCTTTTTAATGTGTCCAAAAATATTGAAAATAGAGCTTGCAAATTTTGGAAGTGATTAACAATAATGACTTTTCATGCTAGCAAATGCAAACTAATCTTAACCCAAAAAAGAATACCAAAGAGAGTATCAATTCACATTTCCACATATATGCTTCTTGAAGAGCCAAACACGAATATGTATTTCCATTAGATGTCAAAATTAGGATTGAGGATCCCATAATAAGATGTAAGGAATTGGAAGACACGCAGCAGAAATTAATTTAAAAATTTTTCCATTCCTTGCCAGGATCTACCGTATGTGTTTAAGTGAAGTGGGAAAAAGCATTACCCTCAGTGTTTCTCAGCGACTTCCACAGCTTCTCTCCGCGGCTGGTGATCTCTTTCTGATCATAAGGAGACGTCCACAGCTTCTCTCCGCGGCTCGTGCTCTCTTTTGGTCGCAAGAAGTCGACTCCTCAGGTCATCTTCCTCTACTGGTATCCACACGAATAGCATTCCAACCACAAACGACGTGCTAGTGTCTCCTGTCCCTCCAAGGCTTTCTCAAGAGTTCGTACTCTCCATCTCTACTTCAGCAGTTTCTTATCTGCAAACCTTTTGCAGGTTCCGTTTAGCCCTTTTTGTGTTATGTGTTGTGTTCAAAATGCAGCTCCTAAAATCGGATATATAGGATGCTCTGCGTTTTTCTCAACCGAATTGGATTTTGGAATTACTCTATATTATTCTGAATACAATATCACATATTATATAATTTGATAAGAAACTAATTAAATAAATAACGTTTATATTAAATCCGTCCCACAGATTTAATTCACCTATTTATTTAATTTAAATAAAGATAAGATTGGACTGTATTTGATTTATTCTCATAAATCAAATTTGAGATATCCTATCAATTTGAATTTCAAATTCAAACGTGATAGAGATTTAATTTATCCTCATAAATTAAATCTGGTAAATATCTCTTATATGAGATATCCTATCAATTTGAATTTCAAATTCAAACGTGATAGAGATTTAATTTATCCTTATAAATTAAATCTTGTAAATATCTCTTATATGAGATATCCTATCAATTTGAATTTCAAATTCAAACGTGATAGAGATTTAATTTATCCTTATAAATTAAATCCTATATATCCCTTATATATAATATATATACGAATTTATATATATACGAATATAAATATAAATAAATATATACATCAACCCTGGATCATTCATTGAATCTAGACACGTCTTAGATTCAATGAATCTGGACATCATAGCTCATGTTGGGCTATTTTGTGTGTGACTCTGTAGGCCCATATGAAGTTGGCAGTGGGCCATTTGCTATACTGGCCCACAAGTCGCAAGTGGTCTCTAGCAAGACATAACGACTACCCAAATCATATGATAATCGATAAACGATGTAACCTTTTATACAACCATATCATGTCCCTTTTGTCACGCGATATTTTGGTCATGGATGAGGCATGGATAATGTCATCCTCCTATTCCTGACCGTTACTTTCTCGATCCCTGAGTAGTCTGACTATAGAAATGGAACTACCTTTCTATTGCAGTATGGCCATACATTTCTCAGACTCACTCATCGAGGGGCTCAGTAATATCTCTCTACGAATGTGAGGGACGAATTCTATCTTGACTATTCACATTCCTCCGCATGAAAAACCACTAAGCCTGAACATAGTCTTTATAATCACTCGGTCAAAAGTGACTTTTGACTAGGCCAAAGTTGAGCGTTTGTCATGTAGGAATCCATGATGATCTCAGGTCAAAGGGCATAGTGACATGGTTTGTATATGAGAGAAGATTATGATGTAACCCATGCAACTCTCTCATAGCGGGTCGGTCCAACACCTTGTACTCTTACACGTGCATATGACTTTGATTTATATCTCTATACATCTTCAAAGTAATACTGGTCTTATTTCATATCTGCTCCCGCACAGATGACCGACCAGGGACATTTAGGATAAGATTATGAATTATCTAAGGATGGTCATCACAGTAAACATGCAAATAATATGATAACATAATTAATAAATTCATAAATCAATAATGTTCATAAGACAATGATTGGCCCTAGGGCACATTTTCCAACATAAGACATTATCAAATTGACAAAAATAATAGTTTTCCAAAAAATATGCTTAGGGAACAAATGATTAAACACCTTAAGGACTTAAAAAAATCATACCAATATAGGATTGAAGATTGTATTAAAGATTTGGCTTCATGAAAGAAACAACAATGGTCACATTCTGGAAGCTCTAAACTAATAAGTCATTTTCTACACCAGACAAAAATTATCAATAACTCAACTACTCATATTAACAATTATCGTGTGCTATAATAAAAACTCATGTTCCCCTCCTATAATAGAGCATGCTAAAAATTGTGGGTCATGTTGAAGAAGAATGAGGAATAGGAAGGGACAAAAAATTCTGGGTGTTAGCGGCAAAGCAAGGGACAAAAAATTTTGAGGCTCTGGGTGATTGTGAAATGAGTGTCTTAGAGATTGGAATAATGAAGAAGAATGATGATGAGGAAGAAGATTTATGTTACGGGAGTTTTGGTGGGATGGAGAAGGTGTGGTAGTGAGTTGTAGGAAATTGATTTCCTTATGCATAATGGATGCTGTGGGAGAAGGTGTTTCAGACAAGAGGAAGTGAAAGAAGGTGTTTCTGCATAATGGAATATAGAGGGGTAGTTATGTCTTTTCACAATTAGAAAAAAATAAATCTCAAGTCCCATAGGACTTCACAATAATTTTGTCATTTCCCAGGACTTTTTTGTAATTTAATTCCTTCCACGAGACCTAGCTACAACTCTCCCTATATAATATATACTGCTAAATTTTCATCTTATTTTACTTTTTTGTTAAAGGTCTTATGGTAACTTCATAATAATGGTAAAAAAAATAAAAATGCCCCCTAAAACATCACATATTCTCCTCTTCCATTTTTTAATCTTATAATATCTCCTGTAAATTAAAAAAACATGGGTGAATCTTAGAGCAAGATTCCTTTTTATCTTATAATCAATTGAAGAGACGAATATGTAAAAGTTAATTAAATAGATATAAAATATTCATAAATTTATCTATATATATCACAAAATCTATATCTATTCAATTATCAATTTTATACTATCAACACATAAAATATTCAAACTCAAGACCCAACAACCACCAAATAAATTTTCCACTAGATCATCAATTAACTTTTGTTACAAATTTACAAGAAATAATTTAAATTTCAAATAAATATTTAATAAAATAATTATTTTATACTATTTTAATCCATAAGAAGATAGATAAAATACCAATTAGGAATAAAATAATTAGGGAAAACTTTCATATAAATACCTTTTAAATTTATAAATCTCAAATTAATACTTCCAATTTCAAAAATCCCAAATGACCAATTTGGGATTTATAATTTTTTGTCAATTTACCTATATACCATTTCTTCTATTTGTCACTTCTCTTTCCTTCTTTCTATCATGAATTATAGTGCTCAAAATTGTAGATCTCACCTCTTCCTCTTGCCCTTCTTCTTCTTCCTTTTCCCTCCCTCAATCCCATACAAAAAATACATGTCACTGTCACTCCCACTGGCCTCATCTTATTGGATGTTTTTCTTTTAATTTTATTGTCCTTATTATAAGGGATGATTTGTTGGATGGTATTGTTTCAATCTGTTTTGCTTTGCTTTTGATACATTTTGTTTATTATGTGCTTATTCATGTTAAGTATCATTTCTTCATTCATATCTCTCTCCTTTCTCTCTTGACAGTGGGGACACTATCAAGCTTAAGTGTGGGGATTCTAAATTAATGTGATTGGTTGTTTTGCATGAATGTGTTTTGATATTTTGGGGAACTTGTTTTGAAAATTTTGTCCATTCTTTTATCACTTCTCACTCTTTTAAGCGATGTATTGCTAATTATGGACTTAGATTCGCGTGAATTTGATGCATGATTTGTATATATGTGGAGTAAATTGATATGGTTGCATTGTACTTTTTGGAAAACTTTGAAAATTTTTGAAAAGGCACCTCACTATGTAACTTTGCAACAGCCAAAATTTGGTTCACCATAGTGAAAGTTTTAGTTTGGTATAGCACATGGTCTCTGTATCTGTTTGTCGCTGTTAAATGCTTTCATACTACGGCAAAATGAGGCACTCTCCCTTTAAATGTTTCCTTTCAATTTTCATTGTACAATGTTGTATAGAAGGACTTGATTAAAGTTTACTTGGTCAATTTTACAATGAAATATCATTGATTCATACACCATCCTTCTTGCATCAATAATTTAAATTGAATTGAACCCTAATTTGAACTTTTGAGAAATCCAATTTGTTTAAAAATGATTTATCCTTGATTCTTTTGATGTGTATTAGATTCATTCATGCCTTAAAGTAATTTTCTTATGTTGTATTGGTTTAAATTCTTTGGGATTTCAATTGAGGTAGATGTTATAGTGCTTTATGAAGAACGCAAGTTTGGTTGAACCTTTTTCTATGAGCATAAGAGATACAAACTTTGTTAGAAGACTAAATTGAGTGTTAATCCACTTGATTTTTATTTTCTAGAATTTGTTTTAACTCTTGGTTGAGATTACATAAATGATTGTATTTTGAGCATGATAGAGGAATTCGATTTCATTACCCTTTTGACCCAAACATAAGCCATATACAATATTCCTTGTTAACCCCTTTGAGCCATCATTTTTATTTTCACCACAATTTTAATAACAAGTGTTAAAGATGATATTCAATCTAGTCAATTACATCTTTATGTAATCATGAAAAAATTGTCTTTCCAATAGGAGTTTGTAAATAATTTTTTATAAAAACAAAGCCAAAGGGAAAAAGAAAAAAAGGAGTTGAAAGAATAAATATTGAATAAAATATCCTATCTGACATAGGAAGCTGAGAATTGAAGCCTCATTCGTAGAATGTAATGCGATTTTAATTTTATTTTCTATAACTTAACACTTGTGTACATCCATTTCTATTCCATCTTAATCTTTCCATCATTACAACCTTGAAAATCCCTCTTTACTCATTGCACAATTGTTGATATAGTAGTGGACATTCTACAGTTATTAAAGCCCATGGTAGAGTGTTATCACTTGGATTAGTGAGAAATTATCCCCGCAAGGTGAGATTGTGAGCTAAGTATCATTATCCTTGAGTAAGTCCCTTTTGCTCATGCATTTTGGGTCAACTATGCTTTGTGTTGATTTCCTTGCATTGTTCATTCTACCTATTTTGTTTTCTTGAAGAATGGTAATCAATTGAACTGATTGAGGTTATGATTAGGCATGATGATTTCTTCATTTTCATCATTTGATTCATTGGATTGCTTTGATATAGTCTTTGTCTAGGAGTGAAAAAGGTTCAAGTGTGGGGGAATTCATGAGTTCAAATTATACCTCATTTTTAGTACTATTTTAGAGGTTTTTATGTGATTTTCCATCCATTTTTCACACAGATATTGCATAAATCATTAATTGGCATTTCTTATTGAGATTTTGTAAAATGAGGGTAAAAAGTTCAAATTTCAATCATTTTCTATGTGCCTTAATTTTTAGAAGATCGATATTATAATGCTTAATTGTTATTGTAGGCACAAGAAGAATGGGGCAAAGGATTCGATATCATGAAAGGAATTCCAAGACTTAAGGAGAAAGGAAGGATGAAGAACCATGTGTAGAGCAAAGAAACAAGGGGAGGAATTTAAGTCGAAAGCTTAAGAGTTGCTTACTATGCAGGTTCTACTATATTCTTTGCTGCAATAACCCAATACTTATAAGAACTATGCATTTTTCCCAATTAGGGTAAAATCGGGTCCCCAAGCACAAACCTATCAACCAATCACTCGTCCAAGTTTGGGAATTTAGCTCTCTAACATTCTTGCATTGATTCCCTTTTATTTCCACTCAACCGTAGCCACAAATCCATCACCTTTTCCATATTTTCACCATTTTTCTGCACTTCCACACTAATTATTCCACTCCACTCACCTTCTTCACATTTGTACCTGCTTTTTCATGGCTTTCACTTGCTACAAGCATTGGGATAGTTTGTGAACTAATTGGAGCTATGAGAAGCTAAGAACTTGGAGCTTTTGTGAAACAAACCAAGGATAGAACTTGATGATCTCTAAAATATTAAAATTCTTTGTTCAGAGAATAAGAAGAAGAGTAAAATAGAGTGGAAATGAATGCAGTAATCAATGCTCAATAAATGTTGTTCCCTGTAGTTCAGCATTTACTTTGGTTATTTTATAGTTGAGTTTTGAAAATTAGTTAGTTGAGTAGTTGTTAGATTTGTTGAAGTATCCATTGAAGAATAAAGCCATTGGTGTTGCTCACAACTAAAGCATTTAATGCATATGACAACAAATTATGTTTTGATGATTTTATTCATTTGATCTTATTTTTGCCTACAATTAATCTTGAAATATATTTTATAAATGATATAATAAGAATTTAAGCAAATATCAATTACTTTTCAATATTTTAGATTGAAATATCAAAGTCAATTTGAAGAACAGATAGACTTATCAAAGTGATTATCAAAAAATAGTCTTATAAAAAAGGGCTATGATAAATATCCAAACATTATTTATTCAAACAGATTGATTCTTATCGAATGATACTTCAAAGTGCAACCTTATCAAAATAATTCTCAAAAATTAATCTTTTAGTTATAGAGGCTTGGGTGAGGCTCATCGAAATACTTATTGAGAATAAGTCATTTCAAACTATTTATTTTATAGACCAGAATAGGTAACTTATGGAAGTGTTATTTGTTAAGTGGACTTGTTGAATAACTATTCGATAAATGCTTGATGTTTAAAAACAATGGTCTAACTTTGAAACTTTCTTTGATTCTTATAACTTTATCTCAAATGCTTTGTAATACATTTTCAAATTAAGATGAACAAATTGTTTAACTAGTTTAAAAACTGAAACTTCTCCATCTATCGAAATGTTTATCGATAAACTACCGTATAAAAAATAAGCATTGTTAAGAACAAATTTAAAGTGTCATCATAAAAACTGATGTAATCTAGCATGATGATTCTTTAACTTCCAAAGATCCTTGTATATCCCAACTGGACCAATATAAGAGCGAGAGCTAAAAGAATTAAGGAAGCATTGAATGGGCTAGTACAAGAGGAATTGACAAAGAAAATGGCAATTATAGCAACAAATCAAATTAAAATTGCTGAGGATGTCATTAATATCATTTATACTGGAAAAAAAGTTGCTGAATCAATTTTGGGCTTGGAGACATCAATTTAATGGTCTTGGACCAAGTAGTACATATGTGAAGACTCATTTTGGCATAAATAATCACTTTTTAGGCTTAAAATACTTATTATAATTTTATTATTCTATTTGTGTGAAAATAAGTAATTAGTTGTAGACTTGACTTTTGAGTTTCTAAATTACTTGAATTAAGTTATTGTTATTTTATCCAAGTTAGTATTTACTATTTTAAATCCCTAGGTTTTATTTAATACTTTTTATATTAGATTTCAAATGTATCTATTTAAATACATTGTATGACTCATTTTAAATCATATTATTTTGAATGAAAAGTTACATTTCTACACTGTCTCTTGAGAGTGGATTCTCTCTAGGCTTCTTCATAAAATTAACAGAATTATCAAGGCTTGATCAACCTTGTGGAATCTTCCAATACTTCGTGTCCTTATTATTTTGTGTTCAAGGGTTCAAGAGGATCACTATACCTTTGTTTAGCATTCATGGGATGCATATATTCGAATTGGTTATGGGTTTGTGGGATTTTGTTGTAGTTTCACACAATCTTGGTATCAGAGCTTCAGATTTAAACTCAAGTCATATCTTTCTGTTCTTTATTTCTTTTTTTGTTCATTATTTTATGTCTTTTCTAGTATCTTTTCATCTTCTTTATGTTCGTCACCCAAATTTTTATGCTTCTTCTACCAGTTTGCTTTTGTATTTTTTGACATTCAATAGGTCATTTTCATAGTTAAAAATTTTCTTCTTTATGTTCATTTTGGAATCGCTTCAATCCGAATTGTGTACAAAGAGTTATAACCATTTTAAAAATAATATTTTCTAGAATTTTTGAGTTGAGATTGCTTAATTGAATTTTTGGGTTCAGATTGCTTATTTTGGTTTGTTTGTTATATTTTGTGATTCTTTTTCATATTTTAGTATAAAGAAGAATATAAAAGTAAAGAGAAAAAACAAAAAAATAGTACTTAATAAAATACAAAAAAAACAAGAGAAAAACAAGAAAAGTTATGCTGGAAGTTTGCTCTAAGCAAGTCCATCTTCATATCCATAATTTATTTCAACATTTGCAATCTTGGTACTAAATTGAACTCTAGATTTCCTTAAACTCCAATCTCAACCTCAATTTTGTCATTCTCAAAATTCCTAAGTTTTAGTTGATTCTACAAATTGTGATTGTTTTGATTAACTTCTTAGTTCATTAAAGAGTCTCAAGAGGAATTTTGAATAAAAATGCAAAAGTGATATACATCAACTTAAAAATTAAGTTTGAGTAAAACACGAGTAGTAAGTAACATTCTTGACGAAAACACGTGAGAAAATTTGTGAGGAACTTTATTTCATTAACATATTTTTTCTTGTAGCCATAATGTCTATTAAAGAAGAAACATCTAGTGGTGGTAGAAGAAATCCAATGAATGGAGATGATAGGTTCTAGGCAATGCAGCAATATTTTACACACTTGGAAGTGGTTTATAGGGAGATAAAAGATAGGCTAGAGAGACAAGATGAAAGGATTACAAATTTACAAGGAGTTTAACCTAATCTAGAAGGTGTGATAGGAGAAGGGAGGTTTCTATGAATGAATTTGAATATGATAGGTATGGGAGAAGATATGGCAAAAATAATCCAAGGGAGATTAATAGAGTAGATGGAAACCTTATGAGAATAAAAATAAAAAGATATTTCTATAATAAATTGTAAGAGTTGAAACAAGGCTCTATGAGTGTTGAGGAATACTTCCAAGAGATGGAGTTAGCTATGATAAGAGCTTATGAGAAGGAAACTCCAAAATCTACAAATGAACGATTTATACATGGGCTTAATCATGATAGCCAATTTTGCAAAGATGTGGAGCTTTATAGACATTGACATTTTGGTTCCATTAGTTACTAAGCATCAGCAAGAAATCAATCAAAAGAGAGGTCTAGGAAGTAGCTCAAATTCAAAGAAGATCGAAACCATGGCTATTACTATTTGTGACAATAAGCTAGAGGTTGAGCTAAAGAAGGAGGAGGAAGAAGAATTCAATGTTGAAAATAAAGTCGACAATATGTAGAAGAACACCTCCTCATTGAAAGTACTAATATTGTGGTTGAAGAAAATTTCCTAAATCTAGAAAAGAAAAGTGAAAATGAGAGTGAGTCTTTTCCTTGTGATTTTGGTGTGTTGCAGGTATTAAGAGAATTGTTTCCTAAGAAGCTAGCTCATGGATTCTTATCCTCAATAAGCATTGAACCTTTATCTCATTCAAGTGTATGGAATTTATGAATTTCATCTCTAATTGATAAATATTGATCCAACCTCCCTACAAAACATACCAAGCCAAGGAAATCAAAGCACAAATACATAAAATTCATATGAAATATAAAGATGCACTAAAAACCTAATAAATTACTTCACTAACCTCTATACCTAAAATATCACTAATTATACCCAAAATACCTAATAATAGTGCTAGAGAGCTAACAAATAACACCTAAAATAGATGTTTAATTTGACACTTATCAAAACCTTGATTGGTAGGCTAAGCCCATAAACTCATAAAAGGCTAGTAGAACTGAAAATACTAATTAAATAAAATACCTAAAAATAGATAGGGAAATACAATAAAAATATTAATATCAAAATATCTTCTATAGTACTCTAACTTAGTAGTCACTATAGAATAATCTAGATCACACACATTTTCTAGGAGGATCCCAACATTAATGGAAAGGATCTTATTTGGCTCTCCACTAATTAATGCAATATAAAATAGGTAAGTAATTTCCTTCAATAGATAATCAATTCAAAATATGACACTATAGAATAGGAAACTAATTAAAACAAATAAAATCCAATTCAATCCTATATAATCCTTGATGCTTCTTGTCATATCCTACTTTTTACCTATCTGTATAATATTAATAGAGGAAAGAGGTTTGGAAATGATTGTGATGATGAATAAAAAGGAAAAGTAGTGATTAGACAGAGGTATAAAGATGAAGAACTAAAATAAAAAGTTTAAAATTTCTATGGTGAAAAATGAAAGTAGACAAAAGCTTTAGTCCATTAAATGTAATTATGAAACGTTGAGGGCCTAAACTGTAATTTTCAAAAGTTATGGGACACAATGGTAATTATTGAAAGTTGAGCCAAAAAATGGCAAAAATGCCTAGAATCAGATTAGTCCCAAATTTTCCTAATAAATAGAGAAAATTATTCTTATCAGTTTGACGCAACACATGATTTTGATATGAGGTCCTAACAAATTTATATTAATTTATGAAGAAAGGAAACTTAATAAAGTATCCTCTGGACCTCAGAATCAGATGAAATTTGGCATTAAATTCCTATAATTAATATAATAATTTCTAAAAGCTTAAAAAGGAGTTATGTAGAATTTATTATAGAATTTACAGTGGATTAAAACACCCGATAAATATGTTTTAGGGGAATTTCTTGGGAATTGAGCCCATGAAGGCAATGGATCAGGTAGAGAGCCTAAAATGGCACCTTATAGGCCTAATGATATTTTTAGATAAGTATGTGGGCCAGGGCTAATAAAGGCTAGGAAAAATATAAAATTACAAAAATGCCACTGAATGTATGCCACTGTGTTGTGTCATTGAGTCAGAGTTAGATGAAGGGCATTTTAGTCATTTGGTAGGTAAAAAATATCCAGGCAAGTACATGAGTGATTAGTGAATGTCAGCATATGCCTAGATAAGAAGTAAAGAGGTGTAAAATGACAATTATGCATTTAGGGTTAATATAGTGCAAGACAGTGAACTAAGGGCATTTCAGTCATTTGCTAAGGGATTTTTAATTAAGTTTTGGTCCAATCCAAGAATGTCAAAGGTAGGAAGGATTCGGATACTGGATTTAAGGTTAGAAAGCATATTATGGAATCTAAAAAAAATAGATTTACAAAACAGTCTGGTTTTTGAGAAATTGGACTGAACCAGTATCGGATTGGACTAGAATTTTTTCAGAAGCTTCTCCCCTTGGAACGGCACCACCTAGCCCTATGAGTTGTCCCTTGATAATGTCATGGATGATATCACAATTATCTTTTTAGAAAAGTGAAATCCAAGATTAAATATGAGCCATTAGATCAAATACTGCACAAAGTGATATTGGCCATTGATTTTCCATGGGATTTGACTATAAAAACCCCACAAATTCTAAAACAAACCATGAATGAGAACCCTTGGGGAACCTCTTGCAAAATGAAAACTCAAGCCAAAACAAAGAAGAATTCAAGGTCCAAAGTTCAAGCAAGCTGGAGATTAAAGGTAAGTAATCTACCCTAGCTTATTTTCCTTTGATTTGGGAGCTTGAACTTAGGGTTTTCATGGAAGAAAGTTTAATTTTTTCTAAGGTGTTTGCGCTGTCCAAAACCTTATATGAAAGGAGAAAGAAAAAATTAAAGGTAGAGTTATATGATTGAGGCTTAAACAAGCTAGTTAAGTGATTGGTTGTTGAATCAAGTTGATATTCTTGACTTTGCCATGGTTGAATTATTTTGGTTTGCACTGTTTATGATATAAGGAAATGGAATTTCAATTATTTAATTCTTTCATTGAATTTATAAGATGATTTTGTGTAGGATTGGATAGGTTTTGAACCTTGGAAGCATTGGGATTCCAAGTTGTAATTTTTGAAGTTCTTCTCTATTACTGTTCACTCACATGAACAGTGATTGGAATTTCATGATTTTGATTCTTCCAATGGTTTTAAAATGAAAATTTGTGTGTGATAAAGTGGAGAAACAAGTATGGGAAGCATTAGAATTAAAATGAGAATTTTTGAAAAAAAAAGAGGGTGTTATACAATTTTATACATAACAGTGCATAGGATCTGGAATTTCATGATTCTAAGCTCATAAATAAATTCCAAAGATGAAATTAAGTAGGTTAAAGTCAAGACATCAATTGGTTCAATGGCCAAGTTAATTAGTGAAGACTAGAGAAAGTTATGTTAGTAAAGAGTTTATCAAGGATAGTTTGAACATTGTTGGAGTTCATGGTCCTAATGAATTATGTAATGAATATGAATGTGTTTAGGACCTTAAAACATCCAATAAGATGTTGAAAAGTGATTGAATGAAAGGCTTTATGGTTGGAAAGCTAGAGAGCAAGTGCAAAAGATCAAGAGAAAAGCTTAAGTGCAAGGTAGTGGACTTACCTCTTTATGTGCTTGATGTGGTATGCTTATGTGTTGACATGTATATGATATTTGAATGATGTTATGACATGATAAATTATGTTGAATGTATTGTGAATAACATGTTTTCCATGGACATGCACTTTTATGCAAAAGAATCTAGCATGATAGCATGTCACTAATTAAAGAAAGTTTAATGAAAATACATATCATGCCTTAGCATCCATCTTGCATATTTAAGTGGTGATGTTTGCTACTGAGATTATCTAGAATCTCACCCTCCCATAACCAACCATAATAGGTTATTCATGATGGAAGAATCATGTTTGGTACATGAGGTAAGGAATGGAAGAGGAAGAGTAGACAAGCGATGGCATGCATATGTGTTAGCCTTTTTATGTCATGTTATGTAATATCCATTATATGTAAAGAAAATGTATGAAAGAAATATGGCATAACCCCATGACGTATATAAATGCACGAAAGGCAAAAGAGGTTATTTATGCTTGCTAGAACAATTATTGAAAGTGAAAGAAAGAAAACTGAAATGGTAAAAAAGTAGGTCCTGAAGCAGTTTTGTGTTGACTTCAGTTTGACCTAGCAAATGAAGGAATTAATCCACAAAATTTTATGAACACATAACATACATCCAGATCTTTACATGCATATGTAATACGCCTCATTTGGATGTGTATATCAAGAGAAATGAATTTCTAAAATTAAGAGATAGAATCTGAAAATTCCAGAATTTGCCATATGAACAGTAAAAAGTAACGGTTTAACTGTATCAATTGGCAAAGTAAATGTCTAGATTTATATTTTTCCCTAAACAGCTATGAAAGAGCTTCAATTAGAAATTTTGACCACCTCCATACGATTTTTTTACAATTAGTTATGAATTTTTAAAATTAGACTGTAAATCTGGAAATCACCAAATGAACAGTACCCGATAAGTAAGTTTTAAAATTTTAATTTTTAGGCTAATATAATACTTTCGCTAATCAAATACGCTTCTAAATACGTACTTTGAGGTGGTAAAAGTAGGATGTTTCACTTCTTGGACTATCCAAATGGATCTTAATTTTACTATTCACGTTCATAAGCATGTATGGGCTTGATAAACATCCATTTGGTATTGAATATGTTTGAATCATGTTCTGAAACTAGCATGATCTATTACACAATGCATTTGGCCCTGATTTAAGATATTAGAGCTCCATTGGACTCCTCCATGCACATATAAATGTATTGGGTCTTCAATAACTTGGGAATGGATACACTAATCAGTCACATGCTATAGTTGCTTGGGGGTGCCTTGTCATGTGTAACGTCAAGCTTTACATATGTAGTTGTCCATGTTCATCCAAGCAATATTTCATGTCCTCCTCTATGCATATAGGCATTCTCAAGTAATAAATCCCTCGAACACCTTGGAGGGCATGTTGAGACCCACTAATTGGATGAGTGCTTCTTGGGCTTTATGATAGCCATATTAAACACTTGTTGGTATGCTATCAATATTCACCCAAGTGTTTCAAGTCTTGCCGACTCAAATTTTAACAGATGAGATAAAATGTTATTGATGAGGTCAACCATGAGGCTGAGTTTCATTCGATAGTTTTGTTTCCTTAGGGCTTCTCTGTTGGCTAATATTATTTTTCTTCGCTTCATTTGAAAAACAAAGCCAAGAAACAAATTAATGCACATAAATTATTTACCAAATGATTACGAATCTGGATTTAAGTACACATGGTATGCCATACATGACAAAAAGCCTATCTAATTCCAACATGGGAAATAGTTTTCCTGTACAGAAAACATAAACAATTATGGAATACCTTAGTTTAGTTACTTGCATAAATCATCAATAATATAATTTAGCAATTTTCCTATTTTGGAATGCAATTTAAGAAACTATTTTTGTAGTGTTATAATTTAATCATAAGTTTATGGCTATCACTTCATTTTTTCTGGCTACATTATAGCTAACACTTGAAACATTAACCAGATTGTTCGAGAAGAAGGAAAAATAATTATGGATATGACAAAGGTTTTGCCTCTAGACTGCATTTCAAATATTATTTCTTTAACATCTCCAAAGGAGGCATGCAGATCTTCTTCTGTTTCTTCCATTTTCAAAGCAGCCGAAGATTCAGATCATGTGTGGGAAAAGTTTCTACCTCCAGACTACGAGGATATGATATTTCAATCCTCATCCCAATCATTTATTAGTTCTTTGAACAAGAAGCAAATTTTCTTTCATCTTTGTGATCGTTCGGTTCTTTTGAATGATGGTCAAATGGTACGATAAATACTCAATTTTAGTTAATGTCTTAATTTGTGGTGCTACGTTTGGAAGGAATTTTTGCACATCATATTATTGAGCATGCTGAGTTTATATTTGACTCGAGATTTTGACAATTTATAATTCATTTGATCAATGCTTTGTGCTTGATATTACTAATTTTTTTGCTTCAAAAAACTATTTTTAAGATTGATTTAATTTTCAAAATATAATTTTTTAAATTTTAAATTTTAAAATATAATAAAATCTACTCTATCCAATTTAGATGTAAATTGTACATAAGAAATACTCTCTGTCTATCTATGATATGAGTAGAAAAAAATTTGTGTTAATTGTATCATTTACCAAATTAATATATTTAAATAATAGCTGTAAAGATGCAAGTAGTCTTGTTTGCTGGGAAAATTGATTGCTATGTTGACAGCATTTGTCATTTAATTTACCATACTTATTTTATTATTAATAGTTATTTTGTTATTTATTCAAAAAAATTAAGACGCCGTAGTAATCTATATTTGGCATCTCAAGCGCCAATTTAATAGTAACTTTTAGACTAGACATGTTGCCAAATAAAGTTGAAAAGAATTTTATACATACAATCTCAAGCATTACCAACGCCCTCTTTGTCATCCAAAAAACAAATCAGCTCTTCTTTTTATGTACATCAAGAAATTGAAATTTATTATGTTTTTATTATCATTAATTATTTAGCACAATCATCATCAAAAGAAGAGCATGAAAATATTGTTATATGTAAAATCACTTTTATCTTTATTTCATTTTACGCCAAAGTTACTATGAGGTCATTTAATATCGTGTATATTTAGCAGAGTCTTGGCTTAGAGAAAGATAGCGGTAAAAAATGTTGCATACTTAGTGCAAAGGGCCTTACAATTGTTTGGGGAGATACAAAATCTTACTGGCAGTGGATTTCTTTACGAGAATCTAGGTATTTTGCTCTCTCAATACTTCAAGTGCACCATTTTTATGGGAAATGATAGTTTTGTCCCAAAAATTAGTTTAATGACCATTAAGTCCCAAAATATTATAAAGGACAAATAATTGGGGAAATTACACTCAGGTCTTAAAGAAAGTAAATTATCACTATCATGTCCCATGAAATCATCAAATTGGTATGAAGTCTTAAAGACTTGCGAGCAATTTATTAGAATTATGAAAATATGAGTTACCCTGATTTGTCATTAGGGGCACATTGACTTGTCAATTGAGATATCTTTCATTGGTAGTACCCTAGCATTACTTACACATTGACTTATCAATTGACAAGTTAGTATAAACTTGCTTATTCACAATTCCAATAAATTGCCTATAGGTTTTTGAAACTTCATATTAATTTGATAATTTAATGGGACTCGATAATGATAATTTGTCTTCTTTGAGATCTCAGTATAACTTCTTAGATAGATATTTGCAACTCATCTTTTTTCCTTGGGTAATTGTTCCTTAACATATTTTTATGAGCATCCAAGTAAAGAAGTACTTTATCTATATTGCTCAAGATGTACAAATGTGATTGCAATAACTCTTCACGAGATATACACTTTACTTTGACTCCCATGTACTCTTTCTTGTCCTATGATCATGCCATGATTGAGGAAGTCTAACAACCTTTACCCTATCAAGATATATGTTACAGAACTCTAGAACCTCCTTAGCTAATATCTTTAAACAATTGATACCTTAGGTTGATATGAATTCTTAGAATACCCTTTTAAGATCTTTATGAATCACTCAATTGATGCATTAGGTCGATATAGATTCTTCTCAATTGCAATATTCTTATTCTAACCAAAGCTAACATTAATTCTTTCCACATGTTAATAAAATTTCTCTTCAATTAATGCCTTTGGAGCCATTGCATACTCTTGTGTACCATTCAAAGCCTTCTTTAATTTATGATAAGGATGGTGCTGACTAAGAAACCTCCTACGATTAAGATAGATCAGCTTCCTTCAGTGCACAAGTTGGAGGTATTGTGTGCTTTCTTCACATATAGGACACTTTTTATACCCCCTAACATTGTATTCTGACATGTTTCCACACATATGAAAGTCATTTATAGTTGTGAAGAACATAGGGCACATTTTAAAGGACTCTTGCTCATATATGCATTAAATATATCTACACCTTCCACCCACAGCTTCTTTAAGCCCTCAATTAAAGGTAACAAATAGACAGATAATTTTTCCCAGCTATTTTGGCCCACGAATAAGATGCTCTATGATCACAGGAAATACAAGGACAACAATACACTCCACTTTCACTAGGCGCATTTCTTTGAGCAAATTTGAGAAACTTTTCCACCATATTTTCATATTCTTCCCTCGTTGCCCAAGCTTTCATCCAATTGTGGTCCATTGTGCTTACCTAGTTAATGAGTATAAAGTCTATCAAACTCTCTCAATCTAATACTTCATTAGAAATTTAAGGGGTTGCCTTATTTATTTTTAAAACATTTCGATAGAGTTTACCCTAAAAAGTAAGGCACCGTAAAATTTTAACAAAATTATATACAACTAGTAGCAGCAACAAAATAGGACAATTGCAATAATTGAAAGCTAAGTCCAGCCAATAAAACCAATGTCAACAATTAAACAATAATTACTATGTTAAAGCCTTTTTAGATTAAGAGTTTTGAGTTCAAATCGATAAGTTTGTTAACCATGAAACTTTATAAACAAGATTCTTATTAACCAAAGTTCTTATGTGAATAAATTTCTTATCCACATAATAATTTTCACATTGCTCAAACAAGAAATAGTCAAAAAATTCCAAAGCCTTTTTAGATTAAGAGTTTTGAGTTCAAATCGACAAGTTTGTTTACCATGAAACTTTTATAAACAAGATTCTCACTAACCCAAGTTCTTATCTGAATAAATTTCTTATCCACGTATTTTTTTACATTGCTTAAACAAAAAATAGTTAAAAAATCGAAATACACATCTCATAAATGAAAAAAACCAAAATAATCTAAAAAATTACCATACACTCAAGCTCTAACAACTATTTCAATTATCTCCATAACAAATAAGTAAGTTTTACAGGCCAATTGACAAGGATAAAATTCAATGGGTAAAAGTGCAATTAGCACCCTAAATTAATTTTAGAAGTGCAATTAGCATACTAAAATATTTAAGAATACAATCAGCACTCTAAATTAATTTTGGAGGTGCATTTAATACCCTAAAGTATTTAAATTGTTGTATTTTACCTATTCACTAACAAAAATAAATATTTTTTATATATGCTACATAAACTTTTTATTTTGACATATTATTGTTTAAAATGCCACATATATAATATTGTTTTAATAAATTGCACTAAATAAATCATGAAATTTCTCAATCTTTACATATAAATTCTATACAATATCAATTTTAGGGTTGATTCACTACTCTTTTATAAATAATATAATACATATGACCTTTTAAATAATAATTTGTTAAAATAAAAGGGTGCTTTTGTCAGTAAAAGGGTATAATTATACAAATTTAAATATTTTAAAGTGTTTGTCGTACCTCTAAAATTAGTTTAGGATGCTAATTATGCCCTTAAATATATTTGGGTGCTAATTGCTATTCCAAAATTAGTTTAGAGTGCTTGATATATCATTATCCAAATTCAATCCCAATATCATATAATCAAAATTAGCATAAAAAAATTCCAAATATTATAGCCTATCAAAGCAACCAATACATTGTCAAAATCATATATGAAACTCAAGCAAATCTTACCCATATCATCCATTTGAGTTTCCAAGAAACAACATACGAAAAAGAGATGAGCGAACGATATACAAAAGCAAAAAAAAAAAAAAAAAAAGACGAAAATTTACAATAATAATGATGACGACGATGGTGATGGTGAATAGAGATTGCCAGAAAACGTTGAGGAAAAACTAACGACTTGAGGATGAAGGTTCGTAGGGGTGGGGGACCATGATGATGCTTCGCAAACTGATTGGACTTATAAAGTCAGTTTTTTTTTTTAAGAAAAACAAACTGACTGTGAAATATTAAAAAACGTCGTTTTTTGAATAGGTGTCGTGGTTTGTCAGCCTTCTTTCATTGATTTTGATCTCTAGAAGAAATACAACATCGGTGTGTTAGTGAAGAAACATTAAAACTCTTTATAATATTACAAAAATAACATCCTCCTTTTGTTTTAACGTCGCTTTAGCATTTAGCATGTAACTGATGTTAAAGACCAACGTCATAAGTATATAACATAATTTCTATACCTCAATAGGGTGACCGCATGATCTATTATTAAAATTGATGCGAAGCCTTATTTCTAAATTTACTAGAATATATTAAAGCCCCATGCATACACTTCAGATTTCTTTCCAATTAGAAAATATAATTTTATGTGTATTTTAACAAGATCCTCTTAGGGCGATAAAGTTAATTTGTGGGTAAAAAATCATCATATAATACCGCCATTTTATATTTTCTTTAATTATTGTCCAAATTTAAAATATATCATGTGTGGTGGTATTAGAATCATATGTCAGTACAATAATGTATAATGCTGCAATTCAAAAATAAATAAATAAATAAATACCAACAGGGTTTATATCTAGTAGAATGAGCTAATCTCTTACAATATGGCAACCAATGTTTAAATTTCTGCTAGAAATACTGCCTATATTTAGTATTTGATAGTGCAACGAACATTATTGTCACCAATAAGAGGATATCTATACTTGACAAAAATAATTAAATAAATATGGAATACATCGTTTGCAGATTTAATGAGGTAGCGAAGCTGAACTACGTGTGGTGGCTTGACATAAAAGGAAGAGTAAAAGCCAATGTTTTGTCTCCAGGAACAATATATTCTGCATTCTTCGTGTATAAGTTAGAAGGAGAACATTCTATGGCAGATAGATTTGTAGAGCTGAGTGTGAACAGTGAAGAAAGTTTTAGTGTGTCCCACAGAAGAGTAATCTTAGACCCTTCGACGCATTCAATAATGAGAAAGAAAGAAAGAGCAGCTCGCAAGAGAGAAGACGGATGGATGGAGGTTGAGATGGGAGACTTCTTGAATGAACGTGGATGCGAAGGCTTCACGGAGTTCAGGCTTTGGGAGACTAATGGGTATATCAAAGATGGCCTTATTGTTGAAGGAATTGAGTTCAGACCAAAACGTTGTGGATAGAGATATTCGGAAATGTAATTTAGCTGTAAATATTGGGATTGGGTTACGCGTAAACATTCTATTTAACTTTCTTGCTCTAAATATTCAAGTCAACTTATCCAACGAAACTACCACGACCTTCCGTTATGTATAGTCAAACCTTTTACGGTTGAGTGGATTCGAATTTATTAAAAGAAATTAATTTCGGTTGAGGTATATAATACAAAAAAAAAACACGCTTGTTAGTTCTATTTTCAGATGAAATCAAAGAAATTAATTAAAATAAGTTAAATGTGAAATAAATTTTTACAACTTCACAAAACTACTTGTAACCTAAAAGTGAAAGAGAGATAAGGGCGCTTTTGAAAATGAGTCATAAATGTTTCATTTAAGTAAAGAGTCTTGCTTTACCAATGGGTTGGATCTTATAAATTGAAGCGGAAGGAGTATATAGATAATGAAAATATAGTAGCACCGTTTCGCACTAAAAAAAAAATAGATTCGCATTGGTTTTTCTGAACTTACCTTTACATTTTTTTATAAAACCTTACATTTCTATTAGCGCTTTCAATTTCTACTCATTTCAGAAAAAAAATAAAATACTTGTCCGGTCCATAACATAATAATTATGATTGCACAAATATTGAACCGGACTAGACCGAATTTATTCTTAACCTGAGCTTCGGTCTGAGAAATCCAATTGAAGACCAAAGTGGGCATGATCTCCTGGATTAGAGACTAGTATGCCAGACCATATTTTTTCCCAAAAAAAAAAAAGTTGAGCATAGGAAAGGTTTCAACTTTGAATCCAGACAAGTTAAAAAACAATTTGCATCATTCAAGTCAGGAGAAAAATCAAAGTAAAATACTCAATAATTATTGCAATTACATACCAAATATGATAACAAAGGGGGGTTTGTGGGAGAATATAAAGGCCAAAAATGAAAAACGAAACATAAAATTGCAACAAAGGAGGGCTTAGGGGCATATTTCCTTCACGCCATTTGCCATTTCCCATTTGGAGGATATTATATTCATCTAATTATGTTCTCCCTATAGGGGGTTCGGGTGAATGTTACTTTAATTCACAAATACCCATATGAAAACCCGAGCACAGTTATAGACTCTAGTTACATTTTTCACAGCAAATGCACCAACCTAAAGAACAAGAACTTTGGACGCAGAGAGAGAGAGCATAGCCGAGGAGAAGCAAATAATTAGAAGACTCACTTCTATGCGTATGCCTCTATTTTTTGTATATGCATGCATGAAAAAGGGGAGAAATGGGATTCAAATAAACTTACCCACTTCCCCACATTATGCTCCTGTATAACCAGTGGGATAACTCTCATTTTTATCATAAGGGGTATATTACACATATATACCTACTCGTTATTCTCACAATGGCCCCAATCCCTATTTAGTTTGGGCCTAATCTACCAAAGGTGGATCAACCCACTTTCCAACATCTCCCACTCACTTTTGGTGGATTAGATGTTATGGGTCCAATCTCATTCTCTTTCTTCTTTCATACTAGATGTTTTGACATGATTGTGTAGGTATGACGTCTCCATTCGGGCGTTTGTATTATAAATCTTTTTTATAGAGACCAGTACAAAGGAACCCTTTAGTACAGCTCGACCAAATATGTTATAGTGTCTTGAATATCCTAAATTTACCCATATACACTTTTTTTATTGCTAATATAATCCCTCTTGACTCAGTATATAACTCTGATAGCCTACACTTATGCATAGTATCTACACTTACAAAATTAATAAAATAATATCACAAGGGCCTGGTCACAGACACTAGCATAGTTTTTATATTTGGGTAATCTTTCTTTCACCCATATATCATTTTGATATGAATCAACTATTTTCATAGTATAATACCTTTGGTTCATATATAATTTGACCATAGGATATATACTAGCAACAGCTAAAACATACCTCCATGATACTGTCAAAGTTAAAGGACATTAATAAAAGAATGATAACTTTCTAGAACTTGCACAAAAATGAAGCATGGATTGATTCACTTGCTTTTTATTTGCAGGTCTTTAGCACATGCGGTATGAATAACATGTTATGGTGTTTCTTTTATCCTATAAGAGTGTACTTCATTTTGATTTTATCAGTCTCACTATACAGACTTAAGTCCATACACTCATAGTATCTAAACCTAAACTATTCAATTCTATGAACATAATATGATGTTAACTTTGAAGAATATGTTATCTAGCAATAGGTTTTATGGATATGGATATCCATAGTTCGATCTATATCCATACTCATAGATCTCATCTCGACTTACTGCACTTTTTAAGCCAATATGACATTTATTGTGTTTCTTCTTTACCATATCAGCACTTTCACTTATTTACTTATGAACACATGTCTCATCTTTAAATGCTTCTTTAGCATCAAAGGCAGTTACTCGTGTGAGAGAGCTAACATTTTCAACATGTATGACATAATAGGCATTATTCTTTCACCTAAATGTATGAGTAATAATAAATGACATGATTCATTAATGAAAACAAAATATTATATATAGTCTACAATTTTACATTTTACGCATGCCAATGGCTTTTACATGTTTATCTAATGTTTCTTTTCCTATTAGCTTAGTTAGGGGATATGCAACCATACATTTAGTTGAAATGTATTGTACAGTTATAATTTTCTATGCTATATAATCCCTCACAAAGTTATACTTGATATCAATATTTTTGGTCATGCTGTGATACTTAGGGTCTTTGGTGTAGGCTATGGTTGCAGTGTTGTCACATTGTATCAACACTAGATTGGTACTCTTCTTCCCAAATCCTAGTTGTTTGATAAATCTCTTCATCCAAATAGCCTCTTATACTACTGTAGTGAATGCCATAAACTTAGTTTACATAGAGTGTAAGGCAATGCATGTATATACTTCTTGCTATTCTAGCATATGGCACCATTGTTAAGCATTAAGGTGTATCCTGAAGTCAATCTTCTTTCTCCTTCATCACTGCCAACATCAGCATTAGAATATCTGACTAGGCGCAGATTGCTTCCTTGATAACACAACGCATGGCAATTGTGCCCTATAAGTATCTCAAGATCCTCTCAACTACTTTCTAGTGTTTCTCATTGAGGTTGGACTAGAATATATTAACTAACCCCACGGCATAAAAAATATCTGGCCTTATACACATCATCGATACATCAGGCTACCAATATCACTAACATATAGAACTCTTTCTATCTACTTTTTATCTAATTCATTTTTGTGACACATATTAGAACTCAAGGTCAATCTAGTGGCTACAGGGGTATCCATAGGTTTATAGTCACTCATATTGAATCGCTCAAGTATCTTCTTGATATAATTCTCTTGTGAAAGAGTGAGGGTTCTCTTAGAGTGATCTCTTCATATCTTGACTCAAAGTATGTATTATGCTTCACTCATATCTTTCATCTCAAAATTTAACTAAAGTAATTCTTTAATAACTATCACCAAGTCAATACTATTTTTGGCTAAGTGTATGTCTTTTACGTATGAGGATAATATTATAAAGTTACTCTCAAACTGTTTAACATAGACGCAGTGTTCTTCTCTATCATCTAGAAGTCATATGAGGTTATCACCTTGCAAAACCTCAAGCACCATTGTCTGGATGATTGTTTTAATCCATAAATAGATCTTTTGAGTTTAAACTTCCTATGCTCAAACCCTTTTTCAATGAAATATATTGGTTGTTTCATATAGATTTCTTTATCTAGATCACCATTTAGGAATACAATTTTTACATCCATATGATATAACTCTACGTTTACACTATTTACTATTGCCAGAATAAGTCTTATCAAATTGATAAAGTGCACAACAGGTGAAAAATTATCCTTATAGTCTATACCTTCCTATTGTGTATATCCATTTGCAACTAATCGGGCTTTGAATTTGTCAATTGATCCATCTACCTTTCTTTTAACTTTGAGAACAACTTGTTCCTAATAGATTTACACCCTTTTGGCAGATTAACTAACTCCCAAACTTGGTTTTTTATCATTAAGTTTATCTCTTCTTTCATTACTTTCTTCTATTCCTCCTTGGCAGGACCTGCAAAGTCTTCGTGAATAGAGCGAGGTTCATCAACCCTAACACTTACCCTGTTACTCCTTCAACTAGAGATACTTGTTTACCTTTCTCATTTATCTCAGTCTTTGTGTTAATTGTTCTTGGCTCCCACTTAGATTGACATACCTAGAGGATTCTCGTCTATAAATCTATTTGGCATTGTTATATTCTTGAGCCTCAAAAAGAGATATAGTATGATTAATATCTCCCCTATTAGAAAATTATGTCTCAATGAATACAACATTTCTTGATTCTATTTTCAATCAATGTTCTATCTTCAATTTCACTTATGAATACATATCCTTTTGAGGGTTCATAATGCCTTCTGAAAATACATTTATTCCCTCTATAACCCATTTTCCCATGTCTATTGGAACTGTCATAGATATATGTTGATGAGCCACAATGTCTAATAATACTTAGATCTGGCTGGCATTTAGTCTATAATCTTATAGCATGGCAGCCACTAACTTTGAGGGCACACGGTTAAGTATAAAGGTTGTCGTCAATAGAGCATTGCCTCAATATGAAATTGGAAGGTTTTCCTATGCTACCATAGACCTAACGATGTATAGACGAGTTTTATTTCTTCTTTTGATAACCCCATTATAGTGAGGTATGCCAGGGATAGTTAGTTGCCTAATAATACCTTTTCTTAAATACCTTTTCTTCAAGACATTTATTCCCTCAAGATGTTTGAATTGATCTGACAGGTATTCATGACCTTGATGAGTGCATAATGCTTTGATTTTATTGTCTATTTGATTCTCTAAGCACTCTAGTGCCTCAAACTTATATAAGATCAAATAGACATGAACATATCTTGAAAATCATCAATAAAGGTATGAAATACCAAGCTCCGTGTCATGCCCTCATACTCATTGGACTATAAATATCAGAATGGATTAATTGCAATAGATTTTTGGCTCGTGTTCCCTTACCAAATGGCTTTCTAGTAGCCTTACCAACTAGACAAAGTTTACATAATGACATATCCATGTCAGGGATTACCCCAACATGCCTTCTTTTGCCAGTTTAATAATTCTATTTTGATTTATATGTCCCAGTCTAGCATGCTAGATATTTATATCCAAATTATTTGAAGTAATAGCAAAACAATCAAGAGTATTAAAATCACCAGCAAGATCCATAATAAAGAACTTTTGAAATTGGAATATTGAACCATAAAATATTGAATTGCTATAAATGTCTGCAGCTTTACTATGAAAGTTTACATTAAACCCAAAGTCTAAGAAACAAATTACAAAAATTAAATTCTGTCGAATGTCTGGAGCCTGAAGCACCTCATGCAGTATGTCATATCCTAATTTTTCCCTATCCGAATAGTACTGATAGTGGAAAGAGGTTTATAAAGGATATGAAGAAGATCAGAAGAAAAGATAAAGGTTAGATGGGTCCTGAAGAAATAGAAGGACTAAAATGAAAATTAGAAAAGGTTAAAGGCCAAAAGTTAAAGTAGAAAAAAGATTTGGGCCAAAAGTGGTAATTTTCAAAAGTTAAGAGACTTAAATGTAATTAAGTAAAAAGTTCAAGGGTAAAATTATAATTATAGAAAGATCAGCCCGGTAAGGCTTAGAACTGCCTAGAAGTATTTCAGTCCCATATTCCACTAGTAAAAAGAGGAATATATGCTGGTTAATCTAGCATGATACAAAAATTTTATTAGGGCTCCAGACAACAGATATTTATCTGATAGTCTGAAAGTTATATGAAATTTTATCAGATTTAATAGACTTCATATATAAGTGGGGGAATTACAGGAAAGTGTGCCCTACAGTATCAGATGTTATGAATCTGACAGAACCCCAGAAGAAGTCCTGTATAAAAGTTATTCCCATAATAGTGAATTTTGACGGGAGTTTGATAACACCCGTGATCCGATAATAAAACTTATCGGTATGTAAGCTTGGATAGAATGAGATCAGATGACCTCATATATAGGCCCATGATGATACCAAGAAGGGCCCAAAACCCAGGGTACCAGTTCATTAGTAGAAGGGGCCAGTGTCCAGAAAAGGTGTGAAATTATGAAAATGTCCCTGGATGCCCAGATTATACCAGAGATGGATGAAGGGCATTTTGGTCATCTGGGACAGGCTAAAAATGTGGCACATGGTATAAATATGATTAGTTGAGACAGTATATGCCCCGAGGCAGTACAAAGAGGGGTGAAATGACAATTATGCCCTTAGGGTTAGTATAGTGCAAGAAAGGACACCAAGGGTATTTTGGTCATTTCCCAAGGGATCTATAATTAAGTTGTGGCCCAGTACAAGTATGTCAATGGTGTGAGAAGCCTAGACATTAATTTCCAGGAAAGAATACATATCATGGTATATTATAAAAAATTAGAAACAGAAAACAGTCCGGTTATTGTGAAACTGCTCCGATCGGTACCGATTGGACTGAAATTTTTCTAGAAGCTTCCCCCAATAGAATTTCGCCACATATCCCCATGATGTGTCCCTTGACCTGTCCCACATGATGTCATAATTATTCTTTTATGAAAAAGGAAAATCTAAGATTAAATGTGGGCCATTAGATCAAATAGTATACAAACTAATCTTGGCCATTGATTTCCAACAAGATTTTTCTATAAATACCCCCTCATTTCTGCATCAAAATCGTAGCCTCATGGACCCTTAGGGAAACTCTTTCAAAATGAAAACTCAAGCCAAGATAAAGAAGATTCAAGGTTCCAAAGTTCAAGCAAGCTAGAGATTAAAGGTAAGCAATCTCTCCTAGCTTATTTTCCTTTGATTTGGGAGCTTGAACTTAGGGTTTTCATGGGGAAAAGTTGAGTTTTCTCTAAGGGGAAGTGCTGCCCACAAACCTTAGATGAAAGGGGAAAGAAGAAATTAAAGTTATAAACATATGATTGAAGCTTAAACAAGCTAGTTAAGTGATTGGTTGTTGAATCAAGTTGATATTCTTGACTTTGCCAAGAGTGAATCTGTTCGGTATGCACTGTTCATGAGGGAAGGAAATGGAATTTCAATGATTTAATGCTTCCATTGAGTTTATATGATGATTTTGTGTAGGATTGGAAAGGTTTTGAACTTTGAAACTATTAAAATCTCAAGGTTGTAGTCTTTGAGATTCCTTATAGTACTGTTCACTCGCATAAACAGTTATTAGAATTTTATGATTTTGATGGTTCCAATGGTTTTAAAATGAAAAGTTGTGTGGGGTAAAGTGAAGAAACAAGTATGGGAAGTATTATAATCACAATGAGAATTTTTGTAAGAATTGTATGCTTATGTTCAGTTCTGTACAGCAGGCCATGAAGCAGCTGGAATTTCATGATTCTAAGCTCATAAATAGATTCAAAAGATGAAATTGTGTGGGGTAAAGTCAAGACATCAATTGGTTCAAGAGCCAAGTGGATTAGTGAATATTAGGGAAAGTTATGACAATAAAGAGTGTAACAAAGTTAGTCTTGAACATGGTTGGAGTTCATGAGTCCTAATGAGTTATGTGATGAATATGAATGTGTTTAGGACCATGAAACATCCAAGAACATGTTGGGAAGTGCTTGACATAAAGGCTTCATGGTTGGAAAGCTAGGGAGCAAGGGCTAAAGGTCAAGAGGAAAGCTTAAGTGCAAGGTAGTGAACTTACTTCTTTATGTGCTTGATATGGTATGCTTATTGTTGACATGTATATGATATTTGAATGATGTTGTGACATGATAAATGATGTTAAATGTACTGTGAATAACATGTTTCCATGGCCATGCACTTTATGTAAGAGTATATAGTATGATAGCATGTCACTAATCAAAGAATGTTTAATGAACTTACATATCATGCATTAGCATCCATCTTGCATATTTAAGTGGTAATATTTGCTACTGAGATTCCCTAGAATCTCACTCTCCTATAACCAACCAATTTAGGTCAAGCATGAAGAAAAGGTATGCGTGGAGAAGAGTTAAAAATGGAAGAAGGAAGTGAAGTATTGAGATTTTAGCATATACTATGATTTGCCCATGTATGTAAATGCCATGTAAGATGTCTAGTTATGTGATGAAACTATTTGAAATACTTATGGCATATGTACATGATGTATATGAATATTAAGAAGCTTATTTGATAGCTTATGCATGCTGAAACAATTATGGAAAGTAAAAAGAAGGAAAATGAAATGGTAGAAACATAGGTCCTAAATCAGTTTTGTTGTGGCTTCAATTTGACCTAGCAAATGAAGGAATTATTTCATGAAATTTTATGAGCATGCAGTACACATCCAGAGATTTAAATGCATAAGTAGAACAGATCATTTGGATGTGTATAACAAAAAAAATGAATTTCCAAAATAAGGGACCAGGATCTGTTTCCAGAGTTTTTGACCAAATAAACAGTAAAACTTAACGAATAAACTGTATTAATTGGCTAGTCATTTGGTATGGAAATTATTTTTCCCTTAAAGTTTAAGATGTTATCTTCATGTAGATTTTTGAACCACTTCATTTCAATTTTGTTAGAATTAATTATGATTTTATGAAGTTCGTTGCGTAATATGGAATACCATATGAACAGTAACCCGAGAAAGAGTAAAATTCTAGATTTGGCTAATGGACTTCCAAGGTCTTGTAAGTGGTTCTAAATGCTACTGAATGGTCCCTAAGATGTATGAAAGTAAGGATGTTACACAGTATCAAGGTCTTTCCATCATGCAAAACAAGTTTGCAGGTGATAATGGCTTAAACCTCAATCATCGCATTATTCCCAATGTAAAGCCTCTTGCTCTGATACGGCAACTGATGGTATTCAAAGAAAGATCCTCGATCTCTACTTACATGGTCTGTGGGGACTGAGTCAATAATCCAAGAAGAAGAAACATGTTTTGTTGGAAAAAATAGTACTAAAAATAAATGAGACATGTGAATTCATATAATTTGCTGTTACTTTTCTACTCTCAACCTATTTAGAATAGTAGCATATGAAATGCCCCATGTTGTAGCAAACATACCCTTTGACCTTCTTCAGGTATTGCTTTTTCTTGTCATCTTTCTATCCCTTCTTTTTGTATTGTTACTTTCCTTTCTTGGGTTGAGGACTACCTTTCTTTCATTTCTTCTAAAATTTCTTGCCTTTCTTAAATTCATACTTTGAATAGGAAGGATCAGCATCTTCGATCAAATAGGCTTGTCCAGTGGCCTTGTAAGCTAGTCCAAATGTGTATCCTTTGCTCTAAATACTTAGCTACATCATTGAAAGTGATCGTATTTTCATTATGGGTCAGATTAACTTCTATGTGCTCCCAACTGGTAGGGAACGACTTGATGACCACTGCACTTATTGCTTGTCAGGTTGATTATGTCTAGCCTCCTTCAGTTCATGAATCACGTTGTATATTTCTCTTAAATGTTGCCTCATGGGATTATTTGACTTTAGCTTATAAGTACCAAATTTAATCGTCAACCTTCTAAGCTTAGTAGTAAATACTCCTCTAAACTTATCCTTTTGAGCTATCCACATAGTTTGTGCAGTTCTGTGTATTAAACTCATATCGAGTCATCAGCCATGGTGCTTAGTAGCATAATTCCTGCAATGATATTCTTCCTTTTCCAAGACAGGTATGCCTCTTGGTCTCTCATGTGTTGGACTGTATTTTCACCCTTAGGTTCTACTAATACCATTGTTAATGGCTCAAATGAATCCTATTCTTCCAGGATATATTAGACCTTTTGATGCCAAATATCCCAATTATCCCTGTTGAGTTTCTCTCCTTATTTAATTTAGCAATAATGTTCTTAGTTACCATTTTTTAGTTTCGATTATGTGACAACCCTATCCCACATTAATTTATTAAACTATATAATATTTAAGTGAATTTATGTATATGGCACATGTAAAGTATGCAATGTTATGTACTTTTATCATTTTTTATCAGAAAATAATAACATCACTAGACCCATGATAAGGAGAATACATTTATACCTCTATCGCATAGGTACTAGAAATAGTTATCACTTCCTATCGAAATTAATATAAGTACTATTTTCATCAAATTTTACTTTTAGGATACTTATTATCTAACAGGTTTCCACTTATAAAAAGTATTTATAAATCATAACTAAGAAAAAATGGAACTGTTTCTTTAATATATATATATAAGGCATATAATAAATTGTAAGTCTTTACAAACAAAGAATAATGAACATTTCCTTAACAAAATAAAGCAAAAGAAATCAAATACAAATATACATCACTTAATATGAGCATGATAGTATGCAAGCATCACTTTTCTCAGTTTCTTAATGTCATATCCTATTTTTTCCATATCTCTATAATAATGATAGAAGAAAGAGATTTGAAAATGATTGTGACGATGATAAGAAGGAATAAGAAAGGTTAGAAGAGTCTTGAAGAAAGAGAGTGACTAAAATGAAAAGTTTAGAGGTTCCTTTGGTGGAACATGAAAGTAGAAATAAACTTTGGGCTATTAAGTGTAATTATAAAAAGTTGAGGGCCTAAAGTGTAATTTTTAAAAGTTCAAGGGCAAAAAAGTAATTATTAAAAGTTGAGCCAAAAAATACCCAAAATTGCCCATAATCAGATTAGTCCCAAATTTTGTTATAAATAGAGAAAGTTATTTTGATCAGTATAATGCAATACAAAATTTTGATTTGAGGTCCCAAAAAATTTATATAAATTTTTAAAGTCAGGAGATTATTGCAGTATTCTCTAGATCTCATAATCAGATGAAATTTAGTAGTCAATTCTTATAATTAATATAAGAATTTATGAAATTGATAGAAGTAAAAAAGGAGTCCTGTAGAATTAATTATAAAAATTAAGATGAAATTGGACACCGATAAAAGGTTAAAGAAAAGGTAGGAAATTTTTATCAGGACTTCTAGGTGTCAAAAAATTATGAGAATTTGCAAGAAATTCATTTTATATTAGAATGAATTTATATTAGAACTATTAAAGGAGGTGTCTAGGTTTTATTTCAAAAATCATGGTGATTTAGGATACCTAGTAAAGGAAATACCTTGGAATGTGTACCAAAAATAAGGGGATGGATTTGGACAACCAATATGGTGTCCCATAAGAAGCCCAATATGCCAAGTCCATGTTTTTTGCCCATGAAAACTTCATGCAGATTTTTTTAAAAAAATAAAGAAGAAAAGAAGTAGGAAACTTCATGAATGGAAAGGTAGCATGATGTGTATTGTTTGGGTCCCACCTAACTTTCAATTACGCCAAATGGAAGCAAGAATAAGGAAGAAGAATTGAAGCATGTGTTATGTTAGAATAAAATAATGTAAAGATAAGATTAAGGTTAATTAATCCAAAAACTAACCAATCAAATTCAAGATTTGGCCATTGATTTTTCCATGGAATTTGGCTATAAGTACCCCCACTATTTCTGCTCAGAACCATGAAGGAGAACCCTTAGGGAACCTATTGCAAAATGAAAATGTAAACCAAAACAAAGAAGAATCCAAGGTCCAAAGTTCAAGTAAGCTAGAGATTAAAGGTAAGCAATCTATCCTAGTTTATTTTCCTTTGATTTGGGAGCTTGAACTTAGAGTTTCATGGAAGAAAGTTGAGTTTTCTATAAGGTGTATATGATGTCCAAAACCTTAGATGAAAGGAGAAAAAGAAATTAAAGTTAGAGATATGTGATTGAAGCTTAAACAAGCTAGTTAGGTTATTGGTTATTAAATCAAGTTCATATTCTTGACTTTGCCATAGTTAAACTATTTCAGTCTGCTCCATTCATTATCGAAGGAGATGAAATTTCAATGATCTAATGCTTCCATTGAATTCATATGATTATTTTGTCTAGGATTGGATATGTTTTGAACCTTAGAAGCATTGGAATTCCAAGTTGTAGTTTTTGAAGTTATTTTCTGTACTATTTACTCGTATGAACAGTTATTTGAATTTCATGATTTTGATATTTCCAATGGTTTTGAAATGAAAAGTTGTGTGGGATAAAGTAGAGAAACAAGTATGGGAAGCATTGGAATCAATATGATAATTTTTGGAAGAATTATACATGTTTTTCAAATCTATCCAGAACAGTGCATAGGAGATGTAATTTCATGATTCTAATCTCATAAATAGATTCAAAAGGTGGAATTGTGTAGGTTAAAGTCAAGACATCAATTGGTTTCAAGGCCAAGTCAATTAGTAAAGATCAAAGGAAGTTATGTTAGTTAAAGTAAGTTTAATGTCCAAGGAAGTTAGATTGTAATGGTGGACTCTAAGGAGGCAGCCATACATCAAAGAGAAGTGAGAAGAAAGAGGCAAGATAAAGTGAAAGAAAGTAAAGTATATGAGGTAGTAAACTTATCCTAAACTTACATGTTTTGAATGTATGCTTGGTTGTGCTAAGACTATGTTGAATTGTGTTGCATATGCGTTTATGTTTAAAGCTCTATTTCTATGATTACTTTGATTAGTTGTATTTTATATGTTATAAGGAAGTATGCACATTATACAATGTTAACACTTTCACAAGCAAGCACAAGTATTTACGTTAATGCATGCATTGTTTAGTACCATTTGCTACTAAAATTTTTCCAAAAATATTACCCCATCCATGTAATCTCAATCCCAACAGGTTCATGAATGATGAAAGAGGATGAAGAAGTATGAAGAAAAGTTAGGGATTGGATAGTGTAAATGTTATGTGAAGAAGGGTTATGTGAAATGATATTATATGATAACTTGAACAATAATGTTCATAATGTAATGAAAAATAATAAATGAAGGAATTAATATATGAAATTTTACAGACATTGAGCTAACATGTCAAGATTCATTATAACACCAAGAACACCTTATTTCAATGTTTGTATAAAGAGAAAGAATATTCCAAACATGGGGACCATAATCTATTTTTAGGATTTTTGACCAAATGAACAGTAATCTTTGACGATTAAACTATATTAATTGGCTAAGCATTTGATCAGGAAATTATTTTTCCCTTAAATTTTAACATGTTATCTTCACGTAGCTTTTTGAACCACTTCATTTTGATTTTTCTATAATTAATTATGATTTTTCAAAGTTCATTTTTGCCGAATCTGGAATACCATATGAACAGTAACTTGAGAAGAGTAAAAATTCCAGATTTAGCTAATGGACTTCCAAGGTATTGTAAGTGGTTCTAAATGCTACTGAATGGTCCATAATACGTACAAAAGTAAGGATGTTTCATTTTGATATCAGGGCATAAGTTTATGGCATAATATAAGACAGTCCCCAGACCCTAACTGTAAGTAGTAAGTACTTTGTTATGTTAGGGTATTGGTTGGGATAGTTAGCATTGCTCATTTAAGTAAATATTGTAGGAATAGATATAAGATTTCATAAAGTTAAGTCAAAGCTATCAGTTAATAAGGGAAACCCCTAACCAGTAATGATATATGAAGATGATGTACATCGAGACTTTGATCATCCTTCAGACAATTGAGAGAGTTCAAATGAGAGTATAAGGGATCAGTCAGGCAGGTCTACAGTAGAATATCCCATAGATATTTCTGTAGACTCAAGCTTGTAGTCTAGATGTTATGTAGAGATTCAACCTGAAGTTGTGCATGTACCAAAGGATGTTGAGTCTAGTGACTCTACACAGTATGAGTTTGTTAGAGTGCCATCTAACCCTGATGTGAGCTCTATTCTTCCAATAAGATGACATATTACGACTGGGGAAGCTAAGTACTGGTATTGGATTACAGGTAAACTAGATATTATTCCTCCTCCACCAGTTTTTGAGGATAGATTTGATATGAGTAACCTACAGTAGTCCCTTAATCTAGAAATCCAGAGTCTACGACAGTCCCTTCTCATTCTCAAAGTCCAGGAATATGTGATTTTATAGAGAAGGATAAGTGTGATGTTCCTAGTCCTATTCAACCCTAGCCTTCTATGCTAAAGATAGATAATGTTGACTATATCAGTCTTAAGAAAGCTGTGGAGAGTGAATTACTCAGTCTAGGTCAAGGGATGGACAGAAGTAGAGATAAAGAGCAGTCAGGTTATCTGCAGTTCCTCAATGTCATAGCAGGGATGATAAATAGATATACAATAGAGGGCATTAACTTGAATCAAATTTACACTCTAGAAAATTGGCATGAGATGGTCATAAGCCATATATTGCCATATACCCCTATATGACACATAAAGCTAAGTGGGTTTTTGGTGAATGATCCACCAACTGATATACAGGAGTGGCACTTCTTTATGCATAAGTTTTTACAGTTTATGATTCCCAAGAAAAGAATGTAAAAAGAGATGAGGGGTAATGTAAATATGTAAACATTGTAAAGTAACGTAAATAGTCAGATGTATAATAGTTATGACGTACCCCGAATATGTAGTTGACATATATGTAATAAATGTATAAATACTATGATAGCATGAAATATGAGTTTTGATATGATATAATAAAATGATAGTTAGTTGAACATTTATGTGAATATGTTCCCTATTTAATGTGATTATGATAGATAGATATGAATGAGTTTCAATTGACCCAATCTCATCAAAGTCAAGAACATTAGAAGATAATGTTGAGAAAAAGCTATGCCCAGGTCATGATGTGAAGTAGTTTAGGTCACAACTAGAAGTTCTAGAGATGTTAAGTCATGAGGCATGACAAAGAGTCACAGGCGTTTTGGTCGTGAAAAGTAAAGGCCATTGGTTGCGACATAAAGTTCCAGAGAGATTAGGTCACGATTAGAATGTACATAGATATGATGACAAGAATAAAGATACAAACCTCACTGAAGTTTATCAGTTAGATGTTTAGCACATGGTGCAGGCTAGCCAAATAGTACGAGGAACTAAGATATAGAATATCAAGATTAGTTTAAGAAAAGGTTCAGAAGTAGGTCCCCTGTGTGACCATCAGGAGTATACCTACCTTAAAAAAAGAGTTTGTTCAGTAGTCCTTCTTGAACAAAAGAATTAAAAGTTAGATTGAGACTTGGTTAAGAAGGAGCCTAACACATGGCTTAAGGTTAAAGACATGATGGCTAATAGATAGAAAGTTAATGTTCCTAAAATAGAGGGATCCCATCATGAGGAAACAGTAACCTATCATACATAGGGTATAGCACCCTAGAGAACAAAAGTAATAGTGCTAGATGATGAATGAGATCCATGTGACTTAAGTTAGTCAGGATCCAAAGCTAGACTAGAAAGGAACCACAATCTGGTCAAGAGTAGACTGAGACTGATATACATATAGAAAAATTTAAGAGATAGTAGAAAGATGTAGAAGTTACTCCAAAGAGATGGAGATTTATACGCTCACCTGAGAAGTGTTTCCTGAATAGTTTGCGAGAAACCCTTTGATGAATACTTAGCCGAGTTCATCCACATGAACATTGAGAGTTGAATGACTAAGAAGTTAGCTCACGGATTGAATTTTGTATTACAAAGAAAGATTTTTTCCCATATCATTGTAGAAGCTCAACGGAGCGATAGACGTATGCAAGATAAGAAAAAGAAATTTATGATGTCTAAAGAGAGAAAGGTAGCCACAGTTTTAAAGATAAGGTGACTCCCTTATTCCCTATTCCCTATATAAGAAAGAGTAATAAAGGGTTGAGTTTATACTCTAGTAAGAAGGTAACATGGCAGCCTAAGTTAGATGAATAGTTACTTCAGGTTCCTGAATAAATTGTCAGATCCTGACCATATAATGTGTAGATAGGCTGACAGATAATATGACAGAGGAAAGAATCCTTTAAAGTTACCTAGTTAATTGTTTAATTGCAATGTGAGTATGAGGGATAGTTGAGCAAATTATGTAATATGGCTTATGTTGCCATAAATTATGATGAACAGTTACATCCCCTTGCATTTGTCATATGATGACATGCATGTTAGAGAATGATTAAATGATTGCATCTCCTTTCATATTATGCATGCTAGAGTGTGCTATGATGAATGAACACTCTCCTTTTGCATTACATGCAGGGTAGAGTAGATATGATGAGAAAATTTTGAAAAAAAAAATTATTGCTCCCATGCCATACGACATGCAATTAGATAATTCAATTTAGTAAAGATAAAGCAATAGAAAAGTCATAAACGAGATAGTTAGCCAGTTAATTCCCAAAGAATATAATGGGGAATTTATGACAAGACAATAATAGTCAGTTAGACAAAGAATGAGATTAAAGATGAATGCTAGTGGCAAATCTATAGCATATATTACGGTACTCAGGATATGTCCCTTCAGTAGGGATGAGATACATGAATGATGTACCATGAACATGAAATAAAATAAGAAGCATTTATGAAAGATGATGCATCTCTAAGAAGGAGCAACGTTTATGTAATACAAGTTAATGTTCTCGTAATAGAGCTAGATCGCTCTTACAATAGAGTCAGATTGATCTTGAGATAAAGCCAAGACAATGGATAGTGCACCTTATATAGAGTAATGTCCACAAGATTAGTGTATAGATTATGACAGATATGTGCATGGTAAAGCCTGAGTAGCTCTCTGCAATGCTAGATGTACTAAAGTTATGAAGGATGAGAATGATATGTGAAATGTCATATCCTGATTTTTCCCTATCTATATAATACTAATAGTGGAAAGAGGTTTGGAAAGAATTATGACGATAATCAGAAGAGATAATAAAGGTTAAATGAGTCTTGAAAGAAGAAAGGGACCTAAACGAAATTAGAAAAGTTTAAAGGCCAAAAGTTAAAGTAGAAACAACAGTTGGGCCAAAAGTCATAATTTCTAAAAGTTTAGGGACCTAAATATAAATAAGTAAAAAGTTCAGGGATCCAAATGTAAATATGAGAAAGTTATTGGAAAATGTGCCCTAGGGCCAATCATTGTCTTATAAATATTATTGATTTATGAGTTTATCAATTGTGTTATCATATTATTTGCATATTTACTGTGATGACCATCCTTGGATAATTCATGATCTTATCCTAAATGTCCCTAGTCGGTCATCTGTGTGGGAGCAGAGATGAAATAAGACCAGTATGACTTTGAAGATTTATAGAGATATAAATCAAAGTCATAGGCACATGTAAGAGTACAAGGTGTTGGACCGACCCGCTATGAGAGAGTTGCATGGGTTACGTCATATGCTTCTCTCATATACAAACCATGTCACTATGCCCTTTGACCTGAGATCATCATGGATTCCTACATGACAAACGCTCAGCTTTGACCTAGTCAAAAGTCACTTTTGACCGAGTGATCATAAAGACTATGTTCGGGCTTAGTGGTTTTTCATGCGGAGGAATGTGAATGGTCAAGATGGAATTTGTCCCTCACATTCGTAGAGAGATATTACTGGGCCCCTCGATGAGTAAGTCTGATAAATGTATGGCCATACTGTAATGGAAAGGTAGTTCCATTTCTATAGTCAGACTACTCAGGGATCGAGAAAGTAATAGTCAGGAATAGGAGGATGACATTATCCATGACTAAAATATCGCGTGACAGAAGGGACATGATATGGTTGTATAAAAGGTTACATCGTTTATCGATCCTCATATGATTTGGGTAGTCGTTATATCTTGCTAGAGACCGCTTGTGACTTGTGGGCCAGTATAGCAAATGGCCCACTGCCAACTTCATATGGGCCTACAGGGTCGTACACAAAATAGCCCAACACAAGCTATGATGTCTAAATTCATTGAATCTAAGACGTGTCTAGATTCAATGAATGATCTAGGGTTGATGTATATATTTATTTATATTTATATTCGTATATATATATATTATATACAAGAGATATATAGGATTTAATTTATAAGGATAAATTAAATCTCTATCACGTTTGGATTTGAAATTCAAATTGATAGGATATCTCATATAAGAGATATTTACAAGTTTTAATTTATAAGGATAAATTAAATCTCTATCACGTTTGAATTTGAAACTCAAATTGATAGGATATCTCAAATTTGATTTATAAGAATAAATCAAATATAGTCCAATCTTATCTTTATTTAAATTAAATAAATAGTTAAATTAAATCTGTGGGACGGATTTAATATAAACATTATTTATTTAATTAGTTTCTTATCAAATTATACAATATGTGATATTGTATTAATTTCAGAATTAATATAGATTAATTCCAAGATCCAATTCGGTTGAGAAAAACACAGAGCATCCTATATATCTGATTTTAGGAGCTACGTTTTTTTGGCACACAACACACAACATAAAATGCTGAACGGAATATGCAAAAGGTTTGCAGATAAGAAACTGCTGAAGTAGAGACGGAGAGGATGAATTCGTAAGAGAGCCTTAGAGGGATAGGAGATGCTAGCACGTCGTTCGTGGTTGGAACACTGTTCGTGTGGATACCAGTAGAGGAAGCTAACCTGAGGCGTCGATTTCTTGAGATCAGAAAGAGATCACCAGTCGCGGAGAGAAGCTGTGGAAGTCGCTGAGGAACACCAAGGGTAATGCTTCTTTCCACTTGACTTAAACACATACGGTAGATCCTGGCAAGGAATGGGAAAAAAATTTTTAAATTAATTTCCGCTGCGTGTCTTCCAATTCCTTTCAAAAGTTGAGCCGAAATAGGCCAAAAATGCCCAGAATCAGATAAGACCCAAATTTTACCAGTAGATAAACAAAATTATTCTGGTCAGTTTAACGCAACACAAAATTTTGATTTGAGATCCCGATTAATTGATATAAATTTATGAAGTCAGAAGAATTATTATAGTATTTATCAGACAGCAAAATCAGATAAAACTTTATAGTAAATTCCTATATTTAATGTAGGAATTTATAAAATTGACAGAGTCAAAAAAGGAATCCTATAGAAGCCTTACGGGATTTTACGGTGAAATAAAATACCCGATAAATAGAATCAGGAGAGATGTCTTGGGATTTGTGCCATAAGGCCAATACAGGAAATGAGCCCATACCAAGGCCCAAATGGTGCCATCATGAGACCATTAAAGTAGTGAAACAATTATGTGGGCTAGAGTCAAGAGCAGTCCAGGAAAAGTGCAAAATTACGAAAATGCCTATGGTTGCCCATACTATACCAGTGATAGATGGAGAGCCTTTTGGTCATTCTGGATAGGCCAAAAATGTGTCATATAGTATAAAGAGAATTATTTAGAGCCCAGATACACCCTGAGGCAGTATAAAGAGGTGTGAAATGATAATTTTTGCCTTTAGGGTTAGTATAGTGCAAGAAATGACACCAAGGGTATTTTGGTCATTTTTCAAGGGATGAATGGCAGATAAATCTTTAGTATATTATTTTCAATGGTATGAGAAGCCTAGACATTAATTTTTAGGACAAAATACATAACCTAGTATATTATAAAAAAATTAGGAACAGAAAACAGTCTGGTTGCTGTGAAACTCCTCCGATCGGTACCGAATTAGACCGGAATTTTTCCAGAAGCTTCCTCCCCCTAAGATTTTGCCACATAATCCCATTAAGTGTCCCTTGAGGTGTCCCTTGTGATGTCATGATGATGTAACAATCTACTTTATGAAAAAGTAAAATCCAAGATTAAATGTCAGCCTTTAGATCAAATAGTAACCAAATCAATCTTGGCCATTGATTTTCCATGGATTTTGGCTATAAATATCCCCTCATTTATGCATCAAAACCGTGGCTTCATGGAACCTTGTGGAAACTCTTGCAAAATGACAACTCAAGCCAAGACAAAGAAGATTCAAGGTACCAAATTCAAGCAAGCTAGAGATTAAAGGTAAGCAATCTCTCCTAGCTTATTTTCCTTTGATTTGGGAGCTTGAACTTAGGATCTTGATGGGGGAAAAGTTGAGTTTTCTCTAAAGGGAGGTGCTACCCAAAGACCTTAGATGAAAGGGAAAGAAGAAATTAAAGTTAGAAACATATGATTGAAGCTTAAACAAGCTAGTTAAGAGATTAGTTATTGAATCAAGTTGATACTCTTGACTTTGCCATGGTGTGCCCTGTTTGGTATGCACTGTTCATGAGGGAAGGAAATTGAATTTCAATGATTTAATGCTTTCATTGAATTTAGATGATGATTTTGTGTAGGATTGGAAAGGTTTTGAACCTTGAAAGCATTGAAATTCCAAGATTGTAGTTTTTGAAACCCTTCTCTATTACTGTTCACACACATGAAAAGTGATTGGAATTTTATGATTTTGATGGTTTCAATGGTTTTAAAATAAAAAGTTGTGTGGGGTAAAGTGGAGAAACAAGTATGGGAAGCATTAGAATCAAAATGAGAATTTTTGAAAGAATTGTATGTCTATGTTCAGTTCTGTACAGCAGGCCATGAAGGAGCTGAAATTTCATAATTCTAAGCTAATAAATGAATTAAAAAGATGAAATTGTGTAGTGTAAAGTCAAGACATCAATTGATTCAAAGACCAAGTCTATTAGTTAAGATTAAGGAAAGTAAATGAGCTTAATGTTCAAGAGGGAGTTATGTTAGTTAAAGTAAGTTTAATGCTCAAGGAAATTAGATGGTAATGGATGAATGGTTATATGATGTTAGGGATTGATTGGTATGCTCCAAAAGAGGCAGTCACATGTCCAAGAGATGTGTGAAGAAAGAAGCAAGATAAAGTGAAAGAAAGAAAAGTCTATAAGGTAGTGAACTTACTTATTTATGTGCTTGATGTGGTATGCTTATGTGTTGACATGTATATGTTATTTGAATGATGTTGTGACATGATAAATGATGTTGAATGTATAGTAAATAACATGTTTCCATGGCCATGCACTTTATGTAAGAGTATATAGCATGATGGCATGTCACTAATCAAAGAAAGTTTAATGAAATTACATATCATGCATTAGCATCCGTCTTGCATATTTAAGTGGTAATATTTGCTACTATGATTCCCTAGAATCTCACTCTCCCATAACCAACGAATTTAGGTCAAGCATGAAGAAAAGGTATGCATGGAGAAGAGCTAAAGAATGGAAGAAAGGAAGTGAAGTATTGAGATTTTAGCAAATACTATAAATTGTCCATGTATGTAAATGCCATGTAAGGTGTCCATTTATGTGATGAAATTATTGTAATACTTATGGTATATGTACATGATGTATATGAATGTTGAGAAGCTTATTTGATGGCTTGTGCATGCTGAAACAATTATTGGAAATGAAAGAAAAGAAACTGAAATGGTAAAAACGTAGGTCCTGAAGCAGTTTTGTTGTGGCTTCAGTTTGACCTAGAAAATGAAGGAATTAGTTCACGAAATTTTATGATCATGTAGAACACATCCAGAGCTTTAAATTCACATGTAGAACATGTCATTTGGATGTGTATAACAAGAGAAATGAATTTCCAAAGTAAGGGACCAGAATCTGTTTCCAAAGTTTTTGACCAAATGAACAATAAAATTTAACAAATAAAATGTATTAATTGGCTAATCATTTGGTTTGGAAATTATTTTCCCTTAAAGTTTAAGCTGTTGTCTTCATGTATATTTTTGAACCACTTAATTTTGATTTTTCTAGAATTAATTATGATTTGCTGAAGTTCATTGCATAATTTGGAATACCATATGAACAGTAACCTGAGAAAGAGTAAAATTCCAGATTTGGCTAATGGACTTCCAAGGTCTTGTAAGTAGTTCTAAATGCTACTGAATGGTCCCTAAGACGTATGAAAGTAAGGATGTTACATGAAATTCCTAAGTGATAGAGGAAATGGGTAAAGTCTTAATAGATAATATTAGCTTCTGTGATAAGTGTTAGGGAATTATCTGTTGAGTTAAAACTAAGTGGAAGTGGCTAACCTTGTAACTTATTCTGTTGGTTTAAGTCTTCCAGAGATGAGAATACAGTATAACAGAATTGCAGTAGATTTTGGAGGATTACAGTTAGATCCTAGTATGGCTCATAGATAATAGAATTCCAGGGTCACAGTAGTCCTAGCCGAGGAAAATAAATGAGTCGTAAGTATAGTATTTCTTTGGAAAGATGATTACCAAGGACAAGGTTATGGTAAGGAAGCCTCACAAGTGGGTTAACTCATAATAGAAATAGTACCCATTAAGTTAATTTCATATAGCCTTATTATTATTAGGGACTGAACTCATAATCTTCTTACACGCAATAGGAATTAAGTAATCAAAGTTAAAGTTTTTAGTCCTGAGTAACATATATTTATGAGTTTGTAGATAATATGTCTAAGGAAGAGAAAAAGAATATCTCATAATATAGGAGAAGGGGTCAAATAAGAATAAAAAGATCCTTAATATGAGATTATATAGAATAAAAATGAGAGACGAATAGATCCTCCAGATAAAGATAAAGAGATTAGAAGGCCAGATAGACCCAAGAGAGACAGTATGAGAAGGGTTTAAGATAGTAAAGTACTAGGGTTAGAGCCTATTTGCACCAGTGCTTCAGATTTTTATTAGTACTTTTCATTTAAGCATGCTCGGCAAGAGTAGCCCCATGATAGGGACCCCTGGGAAGTTTTGCATAGATGAACAAAGTTATATATCAAGATAGAAAGAGCTATGAAAAGTTAGAAAGGGTTATGAACAGTAAGAGACTAAAACCCTTATGTCAAGTCCAAAAAAATGGATTTGTAAGGAAATATTTAGAAAAGTTTTCTTAAAAGCTAGCAAAGTTATAAGTTAAATAGAATGTTAGACTTATGTTATCTCAAGATACATCATGATAAGGCAAGATAGACGATGATATAGTCATATCTGGCTAGATATGCCGTGATATGTCATGAAAAGTATGTAATGAGATACATTATGAGAAATATGTATTAAGAAGTATAATATGAAATAGAGGATCCCTTTTTTAAAGGGATAAGATGTTTGAATGTTATGTTACAGATGAAACAGTAAGTGAGAGCTTTCACTCCCTGCATGAAATGCCAGGTATTATGTTATGTTTGTAAAATATGCTAAAGCTCCAAATGTTAGAGCAGTGCAAGCTCCACGTGATAGAGTTGTGCAAACTGTGAGTGTTAGACCTGTGCATATTAAGGAAAAGGAATGCTTGAGCTTCAATGGTAGAGCTTGGCAGTCATTAGTAGGTACGTAGTCCTGTAACATGTTGGCCAGGCATTATGCATGTTAGAGTATGTGCTCCTATGTGCTCTTATCTAGCAGTAAAGTAAAGAAATAAAGAATAACACATAAGTCCTCTCTTTGTATTATGATGAATTATTAAATATGATAAGAAGAAGAAGAAGTATGATGAGTAGTTGACAGAAACTCTATAATGTAGTAGTATTTGAGAGAGTTTGATATGAAAGAAATGGACACTACTCACAAGTCTAGCATGGTGAGAAGTCCATATGCAAATAGATGCATAGCAAGTAAGCAAGTAATCTAATGAAGTATAGTTCAACTGTGATTGAGTTTATTCATAATAGAAGAATAATCACAACAAAGATATGAAGATCTGCGGATATGGAAAGTACTTTGCTAAGATATCAAGATAGAAGATAAGAGATAAATACCCTAATCCTTAGTCATAAAGCAGAAAAGGATATCTATCCAAGATTGTTGACTAAAGTGCTAAGTAAATTTTGAGGACGAAATTTATTTTAAGGGAGTAGAAATGTCGTATCCTATTTTTCCCTATCTGTATAATACTGATAAATGAAAGAGGTTTAGAAGGATTGTGATGATGATAAGAAGGAATGAGAAAAGTTAGATGAGTCTTGAAGAAAGAGAGGGACTAAATGAAAAGTTTAAAGGTTCCATGGTGGAAAATGAAAGTAGAAATAAACTTTGGGACATTAAGTGTAATTATAAAAAGTTAGGGGCCTAAAGTATAATTTTCAAAAGTTCAATGGCAAAATGGTAATTATTGAAAGTTGAGCTAGAAAAGGCTCAAAATTGGCCAGAATCAAATTAGTCCCAAATGTTACCATAAAATAGAGAAAGTTATTCTGATTAGTTTAACGCAGCGCATAATTTTGATTTGAGGTCTCGAAAAATTGATATAAATTTCTAAAGTCAGGAGATTATTACAGTATCCTCTAGACCTCATAATCAGATGAAATTTGACAGCCATTCGAGGGAGTTTTCATCATCTATAATTAATTAATTCAATTGCTTGAAATCTAGGGCTTTCGATTGACAACCATTCGAGGGAGTTTTCATCATCTAATTCAACTTACACGCTAAGTGGTTTCTGACAGTTCGCTAATAGTTCTTAAACCAGCTTTGATCAAAAGGATTTAAGGAAACTTAGGGTTATGGACTTACTCGATCAATTGAGATTTTCTTCGAGACTTAGTAATTTCAAAACTCCAATTTTTACGTGAGAGCAAGGATAGATATGTTTTCATCATCAAGAGTCTTTCATAACATATTTCTCAAATAAACCAACTTATTTTCATCTTAATAATAAATCAAAAAATATTTACTTTTCTACACCCTACTTTAATTGCATCAATCACTAAAACCCCAAAAATCATTTCATCCCTGTTCAGTTTTTTTTGCATTGATTTTGACATCCAATCTGCTAGGCTTCCAAATAAAAGGCTCCTTAAGAAGAACGATAGGGTTGTACCTTATACTATATTATATTGGGTGCAATTAACTTTATTTTGATGGATCAGACTATAACAATACACCCTCATCAATGGCGCCATTGCTGGGGAGTCAAGTAATTGGTTCCCTAGTAATTGTTTGTCAATTTCAGTAGCTACCTAAGTTATTTTTATTATTTTTGTTTGCATTTTAGTTTTTAGTAGTTTTTAAATTGCATTGCATTATGCACTTTTCTGAGTTTTTGCAAAAAATCAGTCTCTGTAACTGTGAGTCGCAACCTAAACTCACATGTGTCATGACAATTACTCTCTATGACTTTAAGTCGTGACCAAACACTATTTGTGTCGCGACTTCATTACTTCCCTGTGAAATTTGACTACTCTATGAAAACCAGTCGCGATATTTAAAACCTTCAGTCGCGACTAATGCTCTCTGTGATATTGAGTTGTGACTAAAACACACTTTAGTCGCAACTAATTGAAAATTTTTTGCTATGCAACTTCCATGACTGACTTTGACTGATTGCATTGATTATTCTCTATTGTTTCTACATTGCATGCATAAAAGAACTGAACCATTAGTGCCTTTTGAACCTGAAATTGAGAGAAGATTTAGGAAACTAAAGAGAGAATTTAGGGAATTTAGAGAAGAAGCAAAATTTAGTTCCTCCTCTAGTATTCTAGAGTCTGAAACTAAACTGAATAGAGCTGATGTTAATCATAATGGGCATAATGGGCATGGAGAAAATGAAATACCAATGAATGCAGAAGATAATAGAAGTGTGAGGGAAATTAATCATTCACATGTGAATTATGATCCTTATGGTTTCTATACTGAAGAAGCTAATTTTGAGATTAAAGGAGCTTTGATTGCAGTCTTACCTAAATTTCATGGTTTTGTAAGAGAATGTCCATGCAGGCACTTACAAACCATGCATATGATTTGGTCTTTAATGAAGCCTCCAATGACTGCACTAGATGATGTCTTAAGGAGGTGTTTCCAATTTACCTTGGAAGGGAAGGCTAAGGAGTGGCTATACAATTTGCCAACTCATTTCTCCACTCTTACATGGGATTAGTTGAAGTCAACGTATCTTGAACAATTTTTCCTAGCTTCAAAGACCACTCGAATGAAGAAGGAGATCACTAATATTCTGCAACAGGATGGAGAATCTTTACATGAGTATTGGACGAGGTTTTTTAACCTGTTGGCTCGATGCCCTCACCACAACATAACCAAGGTAATTTAGTTTGATGGTCTACTTCCTCATAATCAGGTTTCCTTGAATGCTGCAGCAAATAGATCCTTGAGAGATAAGACTAAACAAGCAAGTTGGGAGTTATTTCATAAAATGGACAATTAAGACCATTATACAGGAGATCCAAGGAGAATGCTCATATCTTCTTTGGTTAATTCAAATGTGATCTTAGCTGAAATAACAGCCCTAGGAAATATAATGGAAAAGAGGATGAATTTGATTGAAAGAGAGTTATATTCCACAAAATAAGTTCATGCAATGGATACCTCACAAGCCTTGTTTACAGGATGTGAATCATGCCGTTCAATGATGCATGCTACCAATACATGTGACAGACAGTATGAAGAAGTAGTAGCAATATATCAAGGGAGAGACAATCAATACTATAAGAGAGACCTATACTCTAACACATAAAACCCTGGTCGGAGAGACCACCCAAACTTTAGGGTGGGGGTAATAGGCCAAATCGATTCCAAGGAGGTGGTGCTTCCTCAAGCAAATACCAAAATAATATAAGGTCTATAGTTCTAACTCACCCTAATACCTTATTAACATCAAGGCCATATGAGAGTTCTCAATTGTTGAAGAGTATGGCTGCGTAGATGAACAATATAGATGGTAGAATAACCAATATAGATAATAAGGTCAAAGAGAATGATGGTCAATTCACCTCCATATCTTCAATCCTTAAAAGTATGGAAAAGGATAATGTAGATGTGCACAGAAAACTTGAAGAGTTAAGTTCCAAGAATGCAGATATCACAAGTCACATAACTCAATTCTCCAATATAGTGAGTGACATCCAAACGAAGAGTAGTAGTAGCATACCTTTGAACACCATCATTAATCCGAGGGGCTGAATACTATATCCCTTGAAAGTGGAAAAAAGATGCTTTTAAGGAAACTGATACACCAGAGCAGGATATGGAAGATGCTGAATTTGATAATTCATCTCTGCCATAGGTGCAAATTGGAAAATCTAAAAGTTCTAATGAATAGTAGCTTATAATGAAGAAGCCAACTAAGAGGATAACTCACAAGCCCAATTGGAGATATAAGAGCTACAAGAAGAAGCAATAATAGTACCAAGTCCATCCTACAAAGGAAAGTAACCTGAGGAGAAGCTGGAGTCGAGCATGCAAGGAGCCTCTATACACAACGGTAAGGAAGTAAATATAAAAGATCTCCTTTTTCCTAACTCTTACTTTTCTAGAAAAAAATTGACCCTGATTTTGCAAAAAATGCTTATACTCTAATGAATAAGTTAGAAATAAACATCCTGTTGGTTGAATTCCTCAAGAAAAACCCTAAATATGTAAAATTTTTGAAGGAATTGTGTGTTGATAAAAAGAAGTTTAGGCCTCTTAAGAGAATTCAGGTGAGTGCTAATGTTTAATCACTCTTTAAGGATGAATTACCAGTTAAGTGCCAAGACCTAGGATCCTACACAATCCCATGCGCTATAGGAAATGTTCCTATTAAGGGAGCGTTACTAGATATAGGGACAACCATTAATGTAATGCCTTGGTTAGTATATCAAGCTTTAGGTATCAACAATCTTAGAGACACAAGCGTAGTGCTCCAGCTAGCTGATAGGTCAATTAGGTATCATAAGAGAATCCTTGAGGATATTCTAATGCAGGTCAAGGACTTAGTGTTCCTAACTGATTTTTATGTTTAAGACATGTCCAATGAGTTAGTAAATGATACCACTTTGATCCTAGGTTAACCTTTCCTCTAAACTTCCAAGACCATCATTAGTATGAGGCATAGTTCCATCACAATGGAAATTGGAGAGCATGTGGTAACCTTCAACATGAATGAAGCAATAAAATTTCCTTATGATAATTCTACTTTTATTGCTTTGAATGCCATTAATTATGCTATTGAAGAGACTAGGGATGAACATGAATTGAGTTTGCATGATAATGATAAAGATAATGCATTTGCTAAAGATTTGTTGAGTGATTTTGCAAGATCCCAAGATGTTTTGGAAGCTGGAAGTGCAACAATTGAAGAAGGTTGAGTTTTTGTGACCCAAGGTCACGACTAAATAACCTCCACATTGCCACTAAACATCAATCTGAGACTCGCTATGAATCTGAGTAGTGACCAAATGGCTTTAAGGTCACATCACAATACTCTAGAGATGATCAGTCATGACATGAAGATGTCACGACTAAACATCAATCTACTTAGGGACAGCCTTTCTGTGACACCAAGTCGCCACTAAAAGAAGACCATGTCATGACAACAAGTTCCAGAGACACACCCTTTCAACTGGATTCATCACAAGAAGCTAAAAGGTCGTGACTAGAAATGCCAGACGCAACTAGGGAACTCCAAACTCCTTCAGTTCCATATTCCACTATTTTAGTTAAAGGGCCAATATGTTCTAACTCTACTCCTCCCCACTCACATTCTAAAATTATCTCTTATACCTTAAAATTCTTGCAGGATTTGATCTCTACTAATGATACAGGTATGAAGGAGAGCGATCTTAACTATGCTACAGTTGTACACCAACCTCAACTTGTGTAACATTTGAGAAAGTAGGCGGCAAGATAGAGAATCTAAACAAGTCGGATAAGATTGGTTTCAAGAAATATACAAAGGATGTGAAGGAAAAACTTCCCAAGTCTGTTGCTGCTACATGCCAACCACAATTGGGCAAGTTCAAGTTTAAAGAGGGAAAATTCAAGAAGAGCTGGGACGAATCTCAGTATAAGATGCGCGATTATGGAATGCTAAAGTCTTATAAGTTTCTACTTCCCTCTTGAGGCCAAGTTTTCCCTTTCCTATCTCTTGCCTTTTACAAATTTATCTAATGTGGTATGTCCTTGACATGTTGGTTTGATGATTGGAAAGGGATAAACCAGTAGAAGTAGTAGTTAATTTTTCTACTTAATGTTTTAGTATGATAGTTTTCATTTTCTATTTATTTATGTTTATTCTAGGTGTCTTTATGTTTTGAACAACAACCCGTTACTGCCATGTGTCTCTTACTCATTGATTCTTCTCTATGGAACTTACACACTCACATGCATGATCTTAGTTTACTGTCATCTCTGCCTTACTAGTATTACTTTGCATGACTTGAATATGACTGTGTGCTGAATTGTTAATTTGTATTGAGTGATTATGCTACCTGCAGTTTTGAAGCTAGATTTGATTGACTTTACAAAGTGATTGTGATCTTTTCTACTTTAGTTCTGTTGACATTAAGGACACTGTCAAGTTTAAGTGTGGGGGAGGATTTTTTTATTATGTAAAAAACTCTTCTATTAACCTAATATTTCATCACAAATTTTTGGTTTTTAATCTTAATGTGTGTGATAAATTGCTGAAAATTTGACACCCACTTTAAACTATGTTGATAACTGGAAAGGTCTTAGCATGTAAAAAAACATGTTGGGACTTTGATAATTATCACTCGGTAGTCTCTATGAAGACTAGTCACAAAATATGTGCTTTTTGGTCACGAACTTTAATGAAATTTTGGACTTAACATGCTCTCTGTGACTAAATGTTTTGAAAATCCTAAGCATTCACCCCTGTGACAAGTGGTCGCGACTAAATATTTTGAAAATCCTGAGCATGCACCCCTGTGACAAGTGGTCGCGACCTTCACTATTTTAAGTCATGACCTATGTTTGAAAAATGTCCATTACCTTCTCTTTTCCTTGTGCAAAGCTGTATAGAAGAATCCCTTTTGAATATTGAGATTCTTTCACAAATGATTAATTGTTCCCTTATTTCAAAACCTTTTTAGCTCCTAAAAACCAGTTCCTCACTTGATTTTTTTCAAAAATCTTGGAAATTGAACTTGAAACACCTAAACTTTTGCTGTTAGATTTGGATTATCACATGGTTATAAGTGATTACTTTGAAACTTTTAAATCATCGTTTATAGGGTTTTTAGTTGTGATGAGTGTTTTAATGCCTAGTGAATGATGAACATTGTTTGAGACTTTAGCTTATGAGCAATCTAGATCAAAACTTCTATTGGAAGGATTCTTAACCTTAAATTCTATATTGAATGATTATTCAATTAGTTTATATCCTCTATAACTTGTCTTGGCTCTGAGTCTAGAATTACATGCACATTTATGAATTGAACTTGATAGAGGCATTCTTTATAAACCCTTTTGTCCCAAACACAAGTGCACTACATATTACATCCTTAGTCACCCCTCTTGAGCCCATCACTTTTTCTTTTCATCATTCTTATAGAAAGTTATATGTGCATAAATATCATTTCGAAATAAAATTTTTATTCATGTCAAAAATTCATTATTGTTGTGTTATTGTGCTGCAGCTTCCATGAATGAGGTGCCAAATAAAAGAAGAAGAGAAAAAAAGCATATTGTACTGAGAAAAAAAAGAGAGCGCAAGAAAAAGAAAACAAACAAAAGAAAATAGAAGAGGGCACCATTATTAACTCTTATTAGCACAATTACCACAGCTACATCCCTAGAGACATGAATTCATGCTACATATTCGTTGTTGAATGCATATAGTACTTTCTATTCTTCATATTCCATTCCATGTGGTCCATCTCCCTCATTTCAACACTAAAAGACCTCTTGATTATTTGCATAAGTGTTATATAGTTGCAGAGATTTAGAGCCATTACAAGCATATGGTAGGATGTTTTCCAACTTGAATCTAAGTGAAAGAATCCTTACAATGAGAGAAAATAGAGAGCTAAACACTTATACCCTTTAAGAGGATCTATTGCGCTCATACAGTTGAGGTTGATTTCACTTAGTAGTTGAGGATCTATTGCATATGGACTATGTTGTTATCTTGAATTTAATAGTGTTATTTTAGGTGTGATTCATTTCTTTTCCAAGAGTACAAATGTTCAAGTGTGAAATAGCTAAAACTACGCATTTTAAATTAGGTCATGCATAAATAAAAGGAGAGGAGGGCTATCATCAAAGGACAGGCTGGTTTTTGATCTGATTAGTCTAAGAAGCAGTACTTGAGCGCTCTCTGATCACCTTCTCCACATCTTCCATCGTTCTACACCTCTCTACAGACTTCTCCACATCTTTACACCATCAATCTACCATATTCTCATTGTTTTTTCATGGCATCACGTCTAGACAGCGATTGTAGTATAGCAAAAGTTAGGAGAGGCTAAATCTTTAGTCTCTTGGTGATGGATCTAATATGTTGAGCTCATGGACTAAAATGGGGAGTTTCTGTTGGAAAATGTGCCCTAGGGGCCAATCATTGTCTTATGAACATTATTGATTTATAAATTTATTAATTGTGTTATCATATTATTTGCATGTTTACTGTGATGACTATCCTTGGATAATTCATGATCTTATCCTAAATGTCCCTGGTCGGTCATCTATGCGGGAGTAAAGATAAAATAAGACCAATATGACTTTGAAGATGTATAGAGATATAAATCAAAGTCATAGGCACATGTAAGAGTACAAGGCATTGGACCGACCCGTTATGAGAGAGTTGCATGGGTTACGTCATAAGCTTCTCTCATATACAAACCATGTCACTATGCCCTTTGACCTGAGATCATCATGGATTCCTACATGACAAACGCTCAGCTTTGACCTAGTCAAAAGTCACTTTTGATCGAGTGATCATAAAGACTATGTTCGGGCTTAGTGGTTTTTTATGCAGAGAAATGTGAATGGTCAAGAAGGAATTTGTCCCTCACATTCGTAGAGAGATATTACTGGGCCCCTTGATGAGTGAGTCTGAGAAATGTATGGCCATACTGTAATGGAAAGGTAATTCCATTTCTATAGCCAGACTACTCAGGGATCGAGAAAGTAACGGTCAGGAATAGGAGAATGACATTATCCATGCCTCATCCATGACCAAAATATCGCGTGACAGAAGGGACATGATATGGTTGTATAAAAGGTTATATTGTTTATCGATCCTCATATGATTTGGGTAGTCGTTATATCTTGCTAGAGACTGCTTGTGACTTGTGGGCCAGTATAGCAAATGGCCCACTGCCAACTTCATATGGGCTTATAGGGTCGTACACAAAATAGCCCAACACGAGCTATAATATCCAGATTCATTGAATCTAAGACGTGTCCAGATTCAATGAATGATCCAGGGTTGATGTATATATTTAGTTATACTTATATTCATATATATATATATAAATTCATATATATACATTATATATAAGGGATATACAAGATTTAATTTATAAAGATAAATTAAATATCTATCACGTTTGAATTTAAAATTCAAATTGATAAGATATCTCATATAAGAGATATTTACAAGATTTAATTTATAAATTAAATCCTATAAAGATAAATTAAATCTCTATCACGTTTGAATTTGAAATTCAAATTGATAGGATATCTCATATAAGAGATATTTACGAGATTTAATTTATACTATCACGTTTGAATTTGAAATTCAAATTGATATGATATCTCAAATTTGATTTATGAGAATAAATCAAATATAATTCAGTCTTATCTTTATTTTAAATTAAATAAATAGGTGAATTAAATCTGTGGGACGGATTTAATATAAACATTATTTATTTAATTAGTTTCTTATCAAATTATACAATATGTGATATTGTATTAATTTTGAAATTAATATAGATTAATCTGAAAATCTAATTCGGCTGAGAAAAACGCAGAGCATCCTATATATCTGATTTTAGGAGCTACGATTTGACACAACATAAAACACAAAAAGGCTGAACGGAATCTGTAAAAGGTTTGCAGGTAAGAAACTGCTGAAGTAGAGACGGAGAGGACGAATTCTTGAGAAAGCCTTGGAGGGACAGGAGATGCTAGCACATCGTTCGTGGTTGGAACACTGTTCGTGTGGATACCAGTAGAGGAAGCCGACCTGAGGCGTCGACTTCTTGTGATCAGAAAGAGAGCACGAGCCACGGAGAGAATCTGTGGACGTCTTCTTGCGATCAGAAGGAGATCATCAGCCGCGGAGAGAAGCTGTGAAAGTCGCTGAGAAACACTGAGGGTAATGCTTCTTCCCACTTGACTTAAACACATACAGTAGATCCTAGCAAGGAATGGAAAAATTTTTAAATTAATTTCCCCTGCGTGTCTTCAAATTCTTGACAGTTGCTACTATTCTAATTTGCATCTTCTCATGTTATGATTGCTGCTAGATATAAGGTTTGAATTTTATGAGCAATTTTTTAATATCGATTGATTATTCTCATATTAAACCTTGTAATTAAATTCAGATGATTTAAACGTTTGCTTTTAAATAGAATATTTTAGTTTCTATTTTAAGAGAGTTGGGTTATTATCAGCGATCATTGTTTATATACTATTTGAAGCCTATGATTTTTTGTCATTTTCCTATCTCTCATTTCTTTTTTATATCATGCCATTTATGGTAATTTACCTATAAAAAGTCATTATGATAACAACTATCTAAACACTTATTTCTTCAAAAGCACTCTTTATAGAAGATCTATTCTCTAGAGTCACTTTAAAATTAATTTTCTCCAGAATATATTCTTAAGAAGTTAAACCAAACACACTCTCACTCGTGTTTGGATTTCTTAATAACCAAATTATTGAACATCCAACTAGACTTGTCATAATTTAAAATGACCAAGACTTTATTGCGTACCCTCCTTGTAAATAAAGAAGACCAAGATGAGATCTCTTGATTTCTAATTAATTTAAATGGAATGAACAAAAAGAAAAACTTATTAATTCTTTCATAGCCTACAGGGTATTATATAGATAAATTAATATCTATTTATGCTACTTCATCCTATTCATAATATAAATGGGTTTTTATAAGAACTTTTTAGACGTAAATATAAGCTCGCTTTGCTAGACTTTCTGTTGTATTAATTGTTTTTTCAAAATATGCCCTCCTTCTCAATTTCCAATGAGGGGAGAGAGAGTGTATATTTTTTTTAATTTGTAATATTTATTAGGGGTAAAAATGTAATTCAAAATAATTTTTAGACAACTTTAATGTTGCAACTAAAATTTAATTGGTTCGAGTAAATTAGTTAGTTAATTTATATTATAGATAAGAAAGAGTATTATATTATATATTTGTCTGCATTACTCCTTAATCATATTTATAAGGCAAAGATATATAGGATGTATTTTTTGTCCCATTAATAAATTTCATATCACTAAATTACTGTGTGAATGTACAATTTTACTTGTAACTTATTTTATGTAGATTGTTATTTTTTTAAAAACAAGCATATATTAAATAGGGTAAAATTAGAAAGTTATTAAATTTTAAGGCAAAATTAATGAAGTTTAATATTTTTTAATTTCAATGAAATATGTTAAAAATGCTTTATAAATACTTCATCTGGTCCTTAAGCCATCTTATAAAGAAATTTTTTGTCCTAATATAAGTCACCAACATCCTCATTAATTACCTTTTCCCTACTTTACCCTTGTTATTAATTGAAGTTTAAAGTTTGAAAAATTAAACAACTTCATTTAAAGATGGACAAAGTTGACAAATTTATCAACTTAGAAGAAATTTAATTATTTAACTCTCATTTTCTAATGTGTCAGAATTACTTGGAAGGGTCCTATAATAAGGATAAAAGAGAATATAACCAGATGAGTATAACAATATTCTTAAGTTATAAGCAGCAATAATTAATATTGTTTCTAGTTGTAAATATAAGTCACTTTTGAATTTCCTTTTTTTCGTCTACATGTCACTTTTGAATTTTAATGAGGAATTAATTATTTTTTAACCATTTTAGCTTTAATGAAAAGAAAAAGGTAGGCCTTTATACATAAAAAAAACAGTGAATGACATCACATACTCTCTCCTTTCCTTATCCTTATTATAAGGCACTAGCTATAAAGTGTCCTCATGCCTTTTTTATAAAATACAATTTCTAGTTACAAAGTGCATTAAATATTTTTTTCAAAAAGCATTTAATAAAGGTTGTGGAAGAAAGTAAAAATTAATATAATACTTCTCTAGTCCTTAATATAGGATATAACTGAGAAGTTAATATTAGTCCTAAATATATAATCTATTTTATATATTTATGAACTTTTTTCCTAATTACCCTTATTGATATTCCTTCAACAATAATCAAGTAAGATGGAGGGAAGGAATTAAGAAAAATGATTAGGGTATTTCAGGAAAAAATATACCATGTTAACTAACTTTTTTAATCAATTATACTCCATTAGAAGTTATTGGAACCAATTACATGATCATTTGCTTTAAAATCATTCATTTTCAAAAGAATTGCTCTCGGGCACTATTTACTTTTACTGTTCATTTGGTAATTATAGAACATGTACCCTACTTTAAAAATTTATAATTAATTGTAGAAAAATCGAAATAATGTGGTTCAAATTTCTAATGAAAGCTCTTTCATAGATATATGAGGAAAAAAAATATGAAACTGAGGTTTTCTTTCCCAAATAAAATTAGTTTATTCGTTGAAAATCACTGTTCATTTGGTAAGAACTAGAAGTTCCAGTTTCTTTGCCTTAAATTTAAAAATTCATTTCTTTTTGGTTACTTATTCAAATAAACCATGTTACCTATGGATTTGAATCCTTGATATGTTCTTTAAGCTCATAAAATTTCATAGAAAAATTTGTTCATTTGGTATATAAAATCGATGCATGAACGTTGCTGCCTCTTAACCCTCATTTTATCTCAATTCCATATCTTAGTTCCCAATTTGGAAAATCATAACAATTCGGATACTTATCCAATTAAGGCGTTCTTAGTGTTCATTTAAAGCTCTGTATCTTAGCTATTATCATGACAAATTTCAGACTAAACTCATTGATTTAGATGACATAATCATCATCACATCACCACAGCCTCAGAACATAGTTATAGAAACATACATCATGCAAACTAGCATATCATCCCATAGTGTCATGTAAGTTATGTAACTTATTATACAAACTTAATCATCAAAATTTACTCTCTTCCCTTGAGAGGATCCAGCACCTAAAACATAGTTATGCATGTGAAAGGAATGAGATTTAATGGAAATCCCAATAGCAAGTTACACAAACCATAATATCATGCATGAATAATTGGATGCTTAACATGTTATCATGAGATGGGAGCTACTTCATTATGGTACATAAGCAAACTCTAACATGCATATTGTCATGACATAACTTGCAAGGAGTTGCAATCATTCATACTTCATCATAACAAGATGACATAAGCTCAAGCTCAACCAAACACTATAATCAACAAGCAAGCAAAACAATTAAACAAACATGAGTTATAGTTAGGTATCCTTGCTACTTCTTGGCTATCTTGGTCAAGACCTTCTTGGGATGATTTCCTTCCTTCACAAATGTTAAAACCTAGCTCCCTTTCTTTCTCTACTTTATGTATCTTACTTCCATCTTTCCAAAATAAATTCTCATGGTTTATTTCCATATAATTTTTCATGTACGATCAAAATATGAAACTTGAATTTTCAAAATCAAAACACTTCAGTAGCTACAGTACCAGCAAGAACACAAAACCCTAAATCCAAACATACTAGAATTCCAAACTTGTACCACTTGATTCTAGCTTGTTTAAGCTTGTCTAAACTATCCATAACATAAAACTCATATTTTAACCACATATGGACAGCACTTCAAGCAGCAACCATATGGGAAATATAGCATGAAAACCCCTTAAAACCATGAGCTAACTTGCTAGAACAAAGCTCAAGATCAAGGGAGATGATTACCTTGATTGTTACTTCACTTTGTATGCTTCTTTCTTGGTTGAATAGAAATTTTGCAAGAGTTTCCCTATGGCTCACCATGTTTGGCGAATGAGTTCTGATTTGGGGGTATTTATAGAGAAATTTGGGTTGAAATGGATTGCCAAGATTAATTTGGTTACATTTTATCAAAGGGCTCACATTTAATCTTGGATTTAACTTTTTTCTAAAAAGAATAATTATGATATCATGTGGGACAGCTCATGGGACACCTAATAGGGGTATGTGGGGTGATTACCATGTAAGGAAGCTTCTGGAAAAATTCCAGTCTAATCTGGTATCGATCGGAGCAGTTTCACAACAACTGGACTGTGTTTTGTTCCTAATTTTTTTATAATATACCAAGATATGTATTCTGTCATGGAAATCAATGTCTAGGCTTCTCATACCATTGAAAATATTAGACTGAATATCTATCTGCCATCCATCACTTGAGAAATGACCAAAATATCCTTAGTATCCTTTCTTGCACTATATTGACCCTAAGGGCATAATTGTCATTTCACCCCTCTTAGTACTGCCTTATGGCATGTACTGCCTCTAACTAATAATATTTATACTATGTGCCACATTTTGAACCTTCCCTAGATGACCAAAATGCCCTCCATCCATCACTTGGACAATTCGGGCATCCAGGGGCATTTTCGTAATTTTGCACTTTTTCTGGACACTGGCCCCTTCTACTGATGGACTGGTACCTTGGGTTTTAGGCCCTTCTTGGCGTCATCATGGTCCTATATATGATGTCATATGATCTCATTCTATCTAGGCTCACATACCGATAAGTTCCATTATCGGATCACAGGTGTTATTAAACTCCCGTCAAAATTCACCAATATGTGAATAACTTTTTTATACAGAACTTCTTCCGGTGTTTTGTCAGATCCAGGACATCTGACACTGTATGACACACTTTCCTATAATTTCCCCACTTATATCTAAAGTCCATGAAATCTGATAAAATTTCAGATAACTTTCAGACTATCAGATAAATATCTGCTGTCTAAAGCCCTAATAAAATTTCTGTATCATGTTAGATTGACCAGCATATCTTCCTCTATTTTTTGATGGAATATAGGACTGAAATACTTCTGGGCAATTCTAACCCTTTTCGGGATGAACTTTCTATAATTACAATTTTGCCCTTAAACTTTTCTCTTAATTACATTTATGTCACTAACTTTTGGCATATTTACATTTAGGTCCCTAAACTTTTGAAAATTACCACTTTTGGCCCAACTTTTGTTTCTGCTTTAACTTTTGGCCTTTAAACTTTTCCAATTTTCATTTAGGTCCCTTTCTTCCTTTAAGACTCATTTAACCTCTATTATTTCTTCTGATCATCGTCATAATCCTTTCCAAACCTCTTTCCACTATCAATATTATCCAGATAGGGAAAAATCAGGATATGACATTTTTATCCCCTTAAAATAAATTTCGTCCTTGAAATTTACTCAACACCTTAGTCAAAAATCTTGGATAAATATCCTTATCTTCTTTTTGACTAAGGACTAGGGTATCTATTTCTTATCTTTTATCTTAACATTTTAGCAGAGTACCTTTCATGTCCGCAGATCTTCATATCTTTACTATTATTACTTTCTCTTATTCTGAATCAACTTAATCAGAGTTGAACGCTACTTCATTATGCTACTTGCTTACTTGCTATGCATCTATTTACATATGGACTCCTCCCTATACTGAACTTATGAGTAGTGTCCATTTCTTTCATATCCAACTCTCTCGTATACTACTATATTTGGAAGTTTCTGTTAACTACTCATATGAGTATCTAGCGGAATTCTCTGAACATCCGCAAAACTTTATCTTTCATTTTCATATCATCATACTTATCAATTTTAATACCTCATCATAATATAGAGAGAGGACTTATGTCATCATTCTTTCTTTTGTTGCTTCACTACTAAATAGGAGCACATAGGAGCATATAGGAGCACATACTCTAATATGCATAATGCTTGACCAACATACTGCAGGACTATATTCCTGCCCATGAATCAAAGCTCTAACATCAGAGCTCAAGCATTCCTTTTCTTAATATGCACAGCTCTAACACTCGGAGCTTGTACATCTCTAACACTTAGAGTTTACACTACTCTAACAGTTGGAGCTTTAGCATATTCTATAATCATAACATAATGCTTGGCATTTCATGCAAGGAGTGAAAGCTCTCACTTGCTGCTTCATAAGTAACGTACCATTCGAATATCGAACCCCTTTCAAAAGGGAGCCTCTCTATCTGTTTACAAGGCTAGCTATTAGTATTTTTTATACATAACTTATTACGTACTCTTCATAGCATTTCTCATTTCGTATCTTTCACACCATAACATGGCATATCTGGCCACGTCTAGTTATATCATAGTCTATTTTTCAAATCTATTTCATTTGGACTTGACATAAGGGTTCTAGTCTCTTACTGTTCATAACCCTTTCTAGCTTTTCATAGCGCTTTCTATCATTTTACATAGCTTTGTGCATATATGCCAATTTCTATGGCATCTCTACCTTTTTCTATCACTTCCCAGGGGGTCACCCATCATTGGACTACTCTTGCCTGAGCACACTTAACTGAAAAGTGCAGATATAAATCTGAAGGACTGGTGCTAATAGGCTTCAACCTTGGTACTTTGCTATCTTAGACCCATCTTATACTATCTCTTTTGGGTCTATCTGGCTTTCTATTCTCTTTATTCTCATCTGTAGGATCTATTCACCTTTCATTCTTATTCTTTGTAATCTTATCATAAGGATCTTTCTATTCTCATTTGACCATTTCTTATATCTTATAAAACATTCTTATAAATCCTTAGGACTCAGGATTAACAACTTTAACTTTGATCACTTAGTTCCTGTTACGTGTACGAAGACTCCAAGTTCAGTCCCTGATAGTAATAAGGCTATCTGAAACTAGCATCATGGGTACTCACTCTGTTATGAGTTAACCAACTTGTGAAGCTTCTATACCTTAACTTTTCCTTGGTATTCGTCCTTCTAAGGAAATACTGTACTTATGGCTCATTACTTTCTTTCTCTAGGCTTGGTCTACTGCGACCCTCAGGATCTACTGCATTGTAAGCCTTATCAGGATCTAACTACGACCATGTGTGCCATACTAGGATTTAACTGCAATCCTCCAGAATCTATTGCGATTCTGTTGTACTATTTTCTCATCTCTAGAAGACCTAAACCAACAGACAAAGTTACAAGGTTAGTCACTTCCACATAGTTGTTAACTCAACAGATAATTTCCCAAAAATGGTCACAGAAGCCAATATTATCTATTAGGACTTTAATCATTTCTTTTATCTCTCAGGAACTTCATATATCATTCTTATGTTTTATAACTTTACCATATCTATTACTGCAGAGAGCTACACAGGCTCTACCATGCACATATCTATCATTATCTATTCATCTTATCTAAGGGACATTATTCTATATGAGCTATACTGTCCACTCTCTTGGCTTTATTTCAAAAATAGTCTTACTCTATCTCAAAAACATTAACTCATATTATTTAAAAATTGCTCTTTCTTAGAGCCGTATCATCTTTCATAACTGTATCTCATTTCCTTTCATATATCTTATCCCTACTGAAGGGATATGTCCTGAGTACTGTAATCATTTATCTATAAATTCACTATGAATCCTTATCTTTGATCTCATTCTCTATCCCCTTGACTATCATTGTCTGATCATAAATTCTCATTCTATTCTTTGGGAATTAACTGACTAACCATCTTGTTCATCACTTTTCTATTACTCTATCATCATCAGGTTAGATTATCTAATTGCATGTCGTAGGATATGGGAGTGAAATATCCTCCTTTTCTTACATTTTAGGGACCATTCAGTATCATTTAGAACCACTTTTAGGGCCATTGAAGTCAAATCATACAATCTGAAATTTTACTCCTAGCGAACACTGTTCACTGTGTAAATTTCAGCGGAGTAACCTGACTTCAAAAAATCATAACTAATTCTAGAAAAATTAAAATGAAGTGTTTCAAATTGCTATGCGAAGCTAACGTAATCCTATTTCAGGGAAAAATAACTAGTTGACCACGCCTTGACCATTTTCACGTCAGTCAATGTCTGAAGTTTACTGTTCATCCTGTATTTTTTCCCTGATTCCAGCACTTTGGTCCCATCTTTGCATAACCTCTGCACTATCCAATCCCTATCTCCTCTCTATGATTCTTCAGTACACTTTAAACATACCTGTGGGATTGGGATTACATGGAAAGGGATGAGATTTCTGGGGAAATCTCAGTAGCAAACGGTAACCATAATGTATGCAACTATATACTTGATGTTACTATGTGTGTACTTAATAATCATGCTTGCATCATGATAACATACATGCTTTCATGTTACTTAATTATAACATATGGCCATAGTATAAAAAGAAATAGAGCATTACTTAATCATACATGCCTCACATCATCAAGGTAAGAAAACATCACATAAAACGTCCAAGCAGTATAAGCATACAAATAGGTAAGTTTACTACTTGGCGTGTAGCTTTTCCTTCTAGCTCTTAGCCTTGTCTCTATGGTTCCTTCTTTTTATAAGTCAGAGCCTATACATAGCATAATAATATCTTTATTATTATCCAGTATAGCTCTACTTACCTCATGCTCAACTAGGGGTAATATCCTTACTCTGACATTCCTCTAACTTTCTTTCTAACTATAGCTAACTTTATTAATAGAGATATTTCTCTATTCTAACCACTAAGAGTGTCATATCCTAATTTTTCCCTATCTGTATAGTACTGATAGTGGAAAGAGGTTTAGAAAGAATTATGACAAAGATCAGACGAAATAATAGAGGTTAGATAAGTCTTAAAGAAAGAGAAGGACCTAAACACAAATTGGAAAAGGTTAAAGGCCAAAAGTTAAAGTAGAAATAAATGTTGGGCCAAAAGTGGTAATTTCCAAAAGTTTAGGGACCTAAATGTAATTAAGCAAAAAGTCAGGGATATAAATGTAATTATGGAGAAGTTCAGCCAGAAAAGGCTTAGAACTGCCTGTAAGTATTTCAGTCCCACATTCCATCAGTAAATAGAGGAAGTCATGCTGGGTAATCTGGCATGATACAGAGATTTTATTAGGGCTCTAGACAGCAGAAAATTATCTGATAGTCTAAAAGTTATCTGAATTTTTATCAGATTCTCTGGACATCAGATATATGTGGGGGAATTACAGGAAAGTGTGCCCTACAGTGTCAGATGTTATGAATCTGACAGAACCCCGGAAGAAGTTATGTATAAAAAGTTATTCACATATTAGTGAATTTTGACGGGAGTTTGTTAACACCCGTGATCCGATAATGGAACTTATTGGTATGTAAGCCTGGATAGAATGAGATCATATGACCTCATATATAGGCCCATAATGACGCCAAGGAAGGCCCAAAACCCAGGGTACCAGTCTATCAATAGAAGGGGCCAGTTCCAGAAAAAGTGCGAAATTACGAAAATGCCCCTAGATGCCCAGATTGTACCAGAGATGGATGAAGGGCATTTTGGTCATCTGGGATAGGCTAAAAACGTGGCCCATGGTATAAATATGATTAGTTGAGCCAATATATGCCCTGAGGCAGTACAAGAAGGGGTGAAATGACAATTATGCCCTTAGGGTCAATATAGTGCAAGAAAGGACACCAAGGGTATTTTGGTCATTTCCCAAGGGATCTGTAATTAAGTTGTGGCCAGTACAAGTATGTCAATGGTGTGAGAAGCCTAGACATTAATTTCCAGGATAGAATACATATCATGGTTTATTATAAAAAAATTAGGAAAAGAACACAGTCCAGTTGTTGTGAAACTGCACTGATCGGTACCGGATTGGACTGGAATTTCTCCAGAAGGTTCCTTGCATGGGCAGCACGCCACCTAACCCTCTTAGGTGTCCCATGAGCTGTCCCACATGATGTCATAATTATTATTTTATGAAAAAGTTAAATCCAAGATTAAATGTCGGCCTTTAGATCAAATAGTAACCAAATCAATCTTGGCCATTCATTTTTCTTGGATTTTGGCTATAAATACCCCTCAATTATGGTTCAGAACCGTAAGCTCATGTAACCTTGGGGAAGCTCTTGCAAAATGGAAACTCAAGCCAAGACAAAGAAGATTCAAGGTTCCAAAGTTCAAGCAAGCTAGAGATTAAAGGTAAGCAATCTCTCCTAGCTTATTTTCCTTTGATTTGGGACCTTGAACTTAGGGTTTTGATGGGAGAAAAGTTGAGTTTTCTCTAAGGGGTGGTGCTGCCCAAAGACCTTAAAGGAAAGGGGAAAGAAGAAATTAAAGTTAGAACTATATGATTGAAGCTTAAACAAGCTAGTTAAGTGGTTGGTTGTTGAATCAAATTGATATTCTTGACTTTGCCATGGTGTGCCCTGTTTGGTCTGCACTGTTCATGAGGGAAGGAAATTGAATTTCAATGATTTAATGCTTCCATTGAGTTTGTGTGATGATTTTGTGTAGGATTGGAAAGGTTTTGAACCTTGGAAACATTAAAATCTCAAGGTTGTAGTCTTTGAGATTCCCTACGGTTACTCCTCACTCGCATGAACAGTGATTGGAATTTCACGATTTTGATGGTTCCAATGGTTTTAAAATGAAAAGTTGTGTGGGGTAAAGTGGAGAAACAAGTATGGGAAGCATTATAATCAAAATGAGAATTTTTGAAAGAATTGTGTACTTATGTTCAATTCTGTACAGCAGGCCATGAAGGAGCTAGAATTTCATGATTCTAAGCTCATAAATGAGTTCAAAATATGAAATTGTGTAGGGTAAAGTCAAGACATAAATTGATTCAATAGCCAAGTGGATTAGTGAATATTAGGGAAAGTTATGACAATAAAGAGTGTAACAAAGTTAATCTTGAACATGGTTGGAGTTCATGAGTCCTAATGAATTATGTGATGAATATGAATGTGTTTAGGACCTTGAAACATCCAAGAACATGTTGGGAATTGATTGGCATAAAGGCTTAATGGTTGGAAAGCTAGGGAGCAAGGGCTAAAGGTCAAGAGGAAAGCTTAAGTGCAAGGTAGTGAACTTATCTCTTTATGTGCTTGATGTGGTATGCTTATGTGTTGACATGTATATGTTATTTGAATGATGTTGTGACATGATAAATGATGTTGAATGTATTGTGAATAACATGTTTCCATGGCCATGCACTTTATGTAAAAGTATATAGCATGATGGCATGTCACTAATCAAAGAAAGTTAATGAAATTACATATCATGCATTAGCATCCATCTTGCATATTTAAGTGGTAATATTTGCTACTGAGATTCCCTAGAATCTCACTCTCCCATAACCAACCAATTTAGGTCAAGCATGAAGAAAAGTTATGCATGGAGAAGAGCTAAAGAATGGAAGAAAGGAAGTGAAGTATTGAGATTTTAGCATATACTATAAATTGTCTATGTATGTAAATGCCATGTAAGGTGTCCATTTATGTGATGAAACTATTGTAATACTTATGGCATATGTACATGATGTATATGAATGTTAAGAAGCTTATTTGATGGCTTGAGCATGCTGAAACAATTATTGGAAATGAAAGAAAAGAAACTGAAATGGTAAAAACGTAGGTCCTGAAGCTGTTTTGTTGTGGCTTCAATTTGACCTAGCAAATGAAGGAATTAGTTCACAAAATTTTGTGATCATGTAGCACACATCCAGAGATTTAAATTCATAGGTAGAACGTGTCATTTAGATGTGTATATCAAGAGAAATGATTTTCTAAAGTAAGGGACTAGAATCTGTTTCCAGAGTTTTTGACCAAATGAACAGTAAACTTCAACGAATAAACTGTATCAATTGGCGAATCATTTGGTCTGGAAATTATTTTTCCCTTAAATGTTAAGATGTTATCTTCATGTAGCTTTTTGAACCGCCTCATTTCGAGTTTTTTATAATTACTTATGATTTTTTGAAATTTGTTGCATAATCTAGAATACCATATGAACAGTAATCCGAGAAAGAGTAAAATTCCAGATTTGGCTAATGGACTTCCAAGGTCTTGTAAGTGGTTCTAAATGCTACTGAATGGTCCCTAAGATGTATAAAAGTAAGGATGTTACAAAGAGCAATCCTCTACTTTATTAGAGCAGGGACTAGATAACTTACTTACCTCATTCCTAAGCTTTGCTCAGTCCCTAAGCTCCTTAGACTGCTCTTGGCTCCACCAGAACTCCTTCCTTCTTTCTCTTCCTTTCTTTCTTTCGCTCTTTCTCTCTTTCTCTCTTTCTCTTCTTTTTCTTTCCAAATCCGTGGTGTGCCTTGAAATGGGAGGGGAATGGCCTATTTATAGGTGAGAGGAGGTGGAATGAATGGTCCAAATTGATTCATGATGAATGGCTCAGATTGCTTGCTTTCTCAAGAAGCTTTGCTTGCATCATCACGATGACATCACCTTCCTTGATGACTCACCAATAATGACATCATCCAGGACACCTCAGGGACACCTCATGGGTATATGTGGTGCAATGGTGGGGCCCTTAGGATACCTAACCAGCTAACTCAGCCTTTCCAGAGAGTTCTAAAGTCTTTTCCCTAAATGGACGGCCAAGATCGTGCCACGTGTCCTCTTGCTTTTTCTCCTTTTTCTCTAATCATGCCATGTGTCCTTTACTTTTCTTCTTTTATTGTAATCATTCCATGTGGCATATTGTGGGCCCAATTTATGTCCTCTCATGATTCCAGATCACTTTACCCAGTTCTATCTTGGACCGGGTCACTTTACTTTATTGAAAAAGCACTAAAACAATATTTTAATGCATCCTGGGCCCACATTACTCTTGGGTTACGTTTTTGGGCCTTGGATTGTCATCTTGGGTTTCTAACCAAGCCCAAATACTCTGGTAGCTTGGTTCCCAAGAAACATCTTTAGTAAATTAGCAAAATGCCCTTAATACCTCTTTAGTACTTATAGGGGCACTCTTATCTTTCCATACCTTACCAGAGTACCTCTGGACCCTGGTCAACTATCTAGATACCCTTTCTTGACTATCTAACCTTAGTCAAATGATCATAACGCCCTTCATCTGACTCTAACTTAATGACACAACACAGTGGCATACCTTCAGTGGTATTTTCGTAATTCTTCATTTTTCTCGGTCTTTATTAGCGCTGGCCCACATACTTATCTAAAAACATCATTAGGCTTATAAGGTGCCATTCTGGACCCTCTGTATGATCCACTATCTTCATGGGCTCAATTCCTGAGAAATTCCCCCAAAACCTATTTATCGGGTCTTTTAATCTACTGTAAATTCTGTAGTAAAATCTATAGAACTCCTTTCTTGGCTCTGTCAGTTTCAGAAATTCTTATATTAATTATAGGAATTTACTACCATATTTCATCTAATTCTGAGGTCTAGAGAATACTGTATTAATTTTTCTTCTCTTTGAAAATTAATATAAATCTTTCGGGACCTCATATCAAAACTCTGTGCTGCATCAAATTGATCAGCATAATTTTCTCTATTTATTGAGACCTCTACTCAACAGGGTATAGTAGCATCCCTTTTTTAGGCTATATACTGGGCTTTTAAGCCTAAAAATTGGGATATGACAGGGAGCAATAAATTTTTTAAAACTTTCTCATCATATCTACTCTACCCTGCATGGAATGCAAATGGGAGTATTCATTCATCATAGCATACTCAACATGCATAGTATGTAAGGAGATACAATCATTTAAGTATTCTTTAATATGCGTGTCATCATATGACCACTGCAAGAAGATGCAACTTCTCATTATAACTTATGGCAACATAAGCCATATCACTATCACATACATCTGCTCAACTATTCCTCATACTCATATTGCAATTAAACAATTAACTAGGTAACTTTTAAACATTATGTCCCTTTATTACTTTAACTGCTAGGTCCTGATCATCTATTCAGGTACCTGAGTCATTTACTTGTTTCACTTAGGTTGCTACATCACCCTCTTGCTAGGGTATAGACTCAACCCTTAGTTACTCTTTCTTACATGAGAAATAGGGGAGTCACTCTATCTTTGAATCTGTGGCTACCTTACTAGGCCATATTGATTATATCATATAATCTCTTATCGCCTTTAATACTTCTATGTCTCTAGCCTGAAGGATTTGTGTCCTTGGCCTCACTGTAATCCATAACTGAGTAAGCTATTCTCTTTCAGCTAACTGAGAAAGGGTCTGACTTACATCTCTATGCCAGTCATACTTTTAAGTGTAAGGAATTGGAAGACACGCAGCGGAAATTAATTTAAAAATTTTTCCATTCCTTGCCAGGATCTACCGTATGTGTTTAAGTCAAGTGGGAAGAAGCATTACCCTCAGTGTTTCTCAGTGACTTCCACAGCTTCTCTCCGCGACTGGTGATCTCTTTCCGATCGTAAGGAGACGTCCACAGCTTCTCTCCGCGGCTCGTGCTCTCTTTTTGATCGCAAGAAGTCGACTCCTCAGGTCGTCTTCCTCTACTGGTATCCACACGAACAGCGTTCTAACCACGAACGATGTGCTATCGTCTCTTGTCCCTCCAAGGCTTTCTCCAGAGTTTGTCCTTTCTGTCTCTACTTCAGCAGTTTCTTATCTGCAAACCTTTTGCAGATTCCGTTTGGCCCTTTTTGTGTTATGTGTTGTTTTTAAAACGTAGCTCCTAAAATCGGATATATAGGATGCTCTGCGTTTTTCTCAACCAAATTGGATTTTGGAATTAATCTATATTAATTCCAAATACAATATCACATATTGTATAATTTGATAAGAAACTAATTAAATAAATAACCCTCAATTAGCAATCTCCCACTAAATAAATAACCCTCAATTCATTAGTTAGTGGGTTAAGATCCATATTTGGCTTAAACTTAAGTCTGCTTTGGCAGGACGCTTAAATTAAGTTATTTAGGTAGGTAACACCTTTGCCAATTACATCAAATGTAGCTCTTAGATGTTTATGGGATTCTATCATCATATGATCTGGCATATTTTTAATCCCATCTAATGCCTTGAGACCCAAAACCGTTTTGTTAATCTCAATTAAGTCAAACAATAATAAACATGTGAGAGTAGCACCATTACTCTTGCTTATCTCCCCAAGATAACTCAAAAGTACCCACTTTGGTGAAGTCGACAATTGAGCGATCGAGGTTTTGATAATGTTCATAAATTGACAGCATCATGACTTAAGATTTCATTTAGAGGGCATAATTTAACTATCTGGTTTATAAAAACGCATGTTTCTCAGTTTGTATCTCATACAAGTAATATGCATGTGCTGATATAATCATAATACGCATAATCTAAATGTGATACAATATGGCTCATCTATCCTAACTCCCCTCAAGCCAATGAGAGGAGCTCTCTAGTAAGAAAAGGGAAATTACATATAGAAACATCTTTTAACATTCGAGGGGAGTGAGATGAGAAGAGAAGGTACATTAAGAGTATATAGAGGAAGGCACGACACGCAGGCCGTATTTAAAAATTACAACACTTGCAATCTAGAGCCATATTGTTCACCATACCCAAACATTCAAGAATCAATATTCAGATTTAATTCAAGGGTAATTAATGTTTCATATCTAAAACATTCACCAAATAACATATGTTACGGTTATGTTGCGCTACGAACAGGTAGCCACGGCGGTCCCGCTATTAAATCCGTCCCACAGATTTAATTCACCTATTTATTTAATTTAAATAAAGATAAGATTGGACTGTATTTGATTTATTCTCATAAATCAAATTTGAGATATCCTATCAATTTGAATTTCAAATTCAAACGTGATAGAGATTTAATTTATCCTTATAAATTAAATCTTGTAAATATCTCTTATATGAGATATCCTATCAATTTGAATTTCAAATTCAAACGTGATAGAGATTTAATTTATCCTTATAAATTAAATCTTATAAATATCTCTTATATGAGATATCCTATCAATTTGAATTTCAAATTCAAACGTGATAGAGATTTAATTTATCCTTATAAATTAAATCCTATATATCCCTTATATATAATATATATATATATACTAATTTATATATATACGAATATAAATATAAATAAATATATACATCAACCCTGGATCTTTCACTGAATCTAGACACGTTTTAGATTCAATGAATCTGGACATCATAGCTCGTGTTGGGCTATTTTGTGTGCGACCTTGTAGGCCCATATGAAGTTGGCAGTGGGCCATTTGCTATACTGGCCCACAAGTCGCAAGCGGTCTCTAGCAAGACATAACGACTACCCAAATCATATGAGAATCGATAAACGATGTAACCTTTTATACAACCATATCATGTCCCTTCTGTCACGCGATATTTTGGTCATGGATGAGGCATGGATAATGTCATCCTCCTATTCCTGACCGTTACTTTCTCGATCCCTGAGTAGTCTGACTATAGAAATAGAACTACCTTTCCATTATAGTATGGCCATACATTTTGCAGACTCACTCATCGAGGGGCCCAGTAATATCTCTCTACAAATATGAGGGACAAATTCCATCTTGACCATTCACATTCCTCTGCATGAAAAACCACTAAGCCCGAACGTAGTCTTTATAATCACTCGGTCAAAAGTGACTTTTGACTAGGCCAAAGATGAGCGTTTGTCATGCAGGAATCCATGATGATCTCAGGTCAAAGGGCATAGTGACATGGTTTGTATATGAGAGAAGATTATGACGTAACCCATGTAACTCTCTCATAGCGGGTCGGTCCAACACCTTGTACTCTTACATGTGTATATGACTTTAATTTATATCTCTATACATCTTCAAAGTCATACTGGTCTTATTTCATCTCTGCTCCCGCACAGATGACCGACCAGGGACATTTAGGATAAGATCATGAATTATCCAAGGATGGTCATCACAGTAAATATGCAAATAATATGATAACACAATTAATAAATTCATAAATTAATAATGTTCATAAGACAATAATTGGCCCCTAGGGCATGTTTTCCAATATTAAGTTTCCCCTTATCCTCTTGGATTACTAACAGGCAAGAAAATATCTCTGATTAAGCCTCAAGGTTCATGTGAATGAACTTGGCTAATTATTTATCAAAGGGTTTTCCTTTCCTTTGCTCTAACCCTTAACCTCATGCTCACCTCTCTCTAATTGTGAGGAATACTTCTTTTGAACTCTTTCGAGAAAAAATTCCCAAGTGAGCAGATCACTCTCCATCTTGTATGGAGTAACTTCTGTATTTCTCTGTATCTCTTAACTCTTTCTGTCTGTCTGTCTCAGTCTGCTCTTGACTGGACTATGATTCCTTTCTGGTCTATCTTTAGATCCTGACTAATTTAAGTCACTTGGATCTCATCCATCACCTAGCATTACTATTTCTGTTCTCTAGGGAAGAGTGTTAGGTTACTATTTCTTCATGATGGAATCCCTCTGTCTTGGGAACATTAACTTTCTATCTATCAGCCATCACGTCCTTATCCTTAAGCCATATATTAGGCTCATTTCTAAGCAAGTCTTTCAGAACATAAATCAACTCCTAGTGTTCATACGGAGGATATACTATTGAACATTTTCTTAAATTGGTCTTTTGTATCTTAGTGCTTCATATTGTTTAGCTTGCCTGCCCTCTATACTAAATCTCTAACTAATAACCTTTAGTGAGGTCAGCATCTTCAGAGTCAATTAAGACTCATTTATGTCTTCTGGAGTATATTAGGTTAATGCCCTCTACTGTATGTCTGTTTATCATCCCTGCTATGGCATTGAGGAACTGCAGATAAACTGACTGTTCTTAATCTCTACTTTTATCTATCCCTTGACCCAGACTTAGTAATTCACTCTCCACAGCTTTCTTCAGACTAATATGATCAACACTATATGTATTTAACAAAGAAGGCTGGGGCTGACTAGGACCAGGAACACCACACTGACCTTTCTCTATAAAGTCATTTATGCCTGGACTTTCGAAATGGACAGGAACTGTCATAAACTCTGAATGGATGTCTAAATTAAGGGACTGTGATCTATTACTCATAACAACTCTATCCTCAAACTCCAATAGAGGAGGAATAATATCTGGTCTACCCATAATCTAATACCAGTACTCATCTTCCTTAACCATAATCTATCCTCTTATCGGAGGAATATAACTTATATCAGGGCAAAAGGGCACTCCAACAAACTCATGTTGTGTAGAGTCACTAGACTAAACATCATCTGGTGCATATTGGCTTTAGGATGGATCTCTACTTGACTTCTAGACTGTCAGTTTGAGTCTACAAAAACATCTATAGGATATTCTACTGTAGACTTTCCTAACTGATCCCCTATACTTTCAACTGAACTCTCTTTATTGTTTGAGGGATGATCAAAGTCTGGATGTACATTATCCTCGCATATATCACTACTGGTCTGGGGTCTTCCTTATGAACTGAAGCCTCTAACATAACCTTATAGATTCCCATATCTACTCCTGCAATATTTGCTTAATTAAGCAATGCTTATTATCCCAATACATACCCTACCATAACAAAATACTTACTGTTTAGGGTTAAGGTCTGGGAATAATCTCATATCAGTCCATAAATAATCTATTCAGATCTTTTCTTAAGCCAGAATCCTATGCTCTGATACCAAAATGTCACATGCTTACTTTTAACCTCAATTATACTCCATTAGAAGTGATTGAAACCAATTACATGATCATTTGCTTTCAAATCATTCATTTCCAAAAGAATTGCTCTCAGGGGAACTGTTCACTTTTACTATTCATTTGGTAATTCCAGAGCATGTACTCTACTTTGCAAATTCATAATTAATTGTATCAAAATTGAAATAAAATGGTTCAAATTTCTAATGAAAGCTCTTTCATAGTTGTTGGAGTAAAAAATATGAAACTAAGGTTTTCTTACCCAAATGAAATCAGTTTATTCGTTGAAAATCATTGTTCATTTGGTAAAAACTGGAAGTTCCAGTTTCTTTGCCTTAAAAATAAAAATTCATTTCTCTTTGGTTACTTATCCAAATGAAACGTGTTACCTATGGATTTGAAGCTCTGGATACTTTCTTTAAGCTCATAAAATTTCATACAAAAATTCGTTCATTTTGTATATACAATCGTTGCATGAACATTACTGCCTCTTAACCCTCATTTTATCTCAATTCCAGATCTTAGTTCTCAATTTGGAAAATCATAACAATTCGGATACTTATCCAATTAAGGCATTCTTTGTGTTACATTGTATCTTAGCTATTATCATGCCAAATTTCAGACTAAAACTCGTTGATTTAAGCATCATAATCATCGTCAAATCACCACAGCCTCATAACATAGTTATAGAAACATACACCATGCATACTAGCATATCATCCCATAGTGTCATGTAAGTTATGTAACTTATTATACAACCTTAATCATCAACATTTAATCTCTTCCCTTGATAGGATCCAGTACCTAAAATATAGTTATGCATGTGGAAGGAATGAGATTTAATGGAAATCCCAATAGCAAGTTACACAAACCATAATATCATGCATGAATAATTGGATGCTTAACATGTTATCATGAGATGACAGCTACTTCATTATGGTACTTAAGCAAACTCTAAAATGTATATTATCATGACATAACTTGAAAGGAGTTGCAACCATTCATACTTCATTATAACATGATGATATAAGCTCAAGCTCAACCAAACACCACAATCAACAAGCAAGCAAAACAATTAAACAAACATGAGGTATAGTTAGGTATCCTTGCTACCTCTTAGCTATCTTTGTCAAGACCTTCTTGGGATGATTTCCTTCATTCACAAATGTCAAAACCTAGCCATTACAAAATAATATCAAGTTACAACTCAACTTGAACACAAAACTAAGACTAGGTTTTCACTAGCTCCCTTTCTTTCTCTACTTTATGTATCTTACTTCCATCTTTCCAAAATAAATTCTCATGGTTCATTTCCATATAATTTTTTATGTACAATTGAAATATGAAACTAGACCAAAATCAAAACACTTCAGTAGCTACAGCAAATATACTTGAATTCCCAAGCTTATACCACTTGATTCTAGCTTGTTTAAGATTTTCTAAACTATCCATAACATAAAACTAATATTTTAACCACATATGGATAGAACTTCCAGCAGCAACCATAAGGGAAATATAGCATGAAAACCCCTTAAAACCATGAGCTAACTTGCTAGAACAAAGATCAAGATCAAGGGATATGATTACCTTGATTGTTACTTCACTTTGTGTACTTCTTTCTTGGTTGAATGGAAATTTTTGCAAGAGTTTCCCTATGGTTCACCATCTATGCCGAATGGGTTCTAATTTGGGGGTATTTATAGAGAAATTTGGGTTGAAATGTATAACATCCTCCTTTTCTTACATCTTATGGACCATTCAGTAGCATTTGGAACCACTTCTAGGGCCATTGAAGTCAAATCATACAATCTGGAATTTTACTCCCAGCGAGTACTGTTCACTGTGTAAATTCCAGCGGAGTGACCTGATTTCAAAAAATCATAACTAATTCTATAAAAATTGAAATGTAGTGGTTCAAATTGCAACACGAAGCTAACATAATTCTATTTTAGGGAAAAATGACTCGTTACCTACGACTTGACCAGGTCAACGTTGGTCAATGTTCTAAAATTACTGTTCATCCAGCGTCCTGTCCCTGATTCCAGCATTCTGGTCGCAACTTTGATAAATCATATCTTTATGTGTAGACATACAAATGAGACGTTCTATATATAAAATTGAAGCTTGACATGTCTACTATTTACTTGAAAAATATAATACATTTATTCAATCATTTACTATTTATAATTACAGCTCAAATATCACTGCCGCCCCACGAGTTACTGTTCACAGTGACAATTTCCAGCAATTATACATGCATGAATCACGCATCAATCATGCTAAGCAATTAACATCTCTTCATGTATATTTATCTCCTCCATCTTGAGAAGACCTGCTGTAATTGGATTGATATGGAAGGGATGAGATTTCTGGGGAAATCTCAGTAGCAAACAACACTAAACAATGCATGCATTAATGTGAATACTTGTGCTTGCTTGTGAAAGTGTTAACATTGCATAATGTGCATCCTTCCATGTTACATATGAAATACAATTGGCCAAAGTAATCATAGGAACAGAGCTTCATACATAAGCACATATTCAACACAATTCAACAAAGCCATAGCATATCAAGTATAACATTCAATGCATACAAGTTTAGGATAAGTTTACTACCTGACATGTAGCTTTCCTTCTAGCTCTTAGCCTTTGCTCTAAGGTTCATTCTTTCCATAGGTCAGAGCCTATACATAGCATAATAATATCTTCATTATTATTCTATCAGCATAGCTCTACTTAACTCATGATTAACTAGGGGTGATATCCTTAATCTGGCATTCCCCTGTCTTTCTTTCTACCTTTAGCTACCTTTATTAATAGAGATATTTCTCTATTCTAACCACTAAGAGCAATCCTATACTTTATTAGAGCAGGGACTAGATAACTTTCTTACCTTATTACTAAGCTTTGCCCAGTCCCTCGGCTCCTCAGACTGCTCCTGGCTGCACCAGAACTCCTTCCTTTCTTTCTTTCCTTTCTTTCCTTCTCTCTTTCTCTCTTCTTTCTCTTCCTTTTCCTTGCTAGGCCGTGGTGTGCCTTGGAATGGGAGGGGAGTGGCCTATTTATAGGTGAGAGGAGGTGGAATGAATGGCCCAGATTGATTCACAATGAATGGCTCAGATTGCTTGCTTCCTCAAGAAGCTTTGCGTGCATCATCATGATGACATCACCCTCCTTGATGAATCACCACTCATGACATCATCTAGGACACCTCAAGGGACACCTCAAGGGTATATGTGGTGAAATGTGGGGCCCTTGGGACACCTCACCAGCTGACTCAGCCTTTCCAGAGAGTTCTAGAGTCTTTTCCCTGAATGGACGGCCGAGATCGTGCCACGTGTCCTCTTGCTTTTTCTCCTTTTTCTCTAATCATGCCATGTGTCCTTTGCTTTTTCTCTTTTACTGTAATCATGCCATGTGGTGTATTGTGGGCCCCATTTATGTCCTCTCATGATTCCAGATCACTTTACCCAGTTCTATCTTGGACCGGGTCACTTTACTTTATTGAAAAAGTACTAAAACAATATTTTAATGCCTCTTGGGCCCAAATTCCTCTTGGGCTACGTTTTTGGGCCTTTGGATTGTCATATTGGGTTTCTAACCAAGCCCAAGCACTCTGGTTGCTCGGTTCCCAAGAAACATCCTTAGTAAATTACCATAATGCCCTTAATACCACTTTAGTACTTCTAGGGGCACTATTATCTTTTCATACCTTACCAGAGTATCTCTTGACCCTGGTCAACTATCCATATACCCTTTCTTAACTGTCTAACCTTAGTTAAATAATCATAACACCCTTTGTCTGAATTTGACTTAATGACACAACACAGTGGCATACCTTCAGTGGCATTTTCATAATTCTTCATTTTTCTCGGTCTTTATTGGCCCTGGCCCACATATTTATCTGAAAATATCATTGGGCCCATAAGGTGCCATTCTGGACCCTCTGTATAATCCCCTATCTCCATGGGCTCATTTCCCAAGAAATTCCCCTGAAACCTATTTATCGGGTCTTTTAATCCACTGTTAATTCTGTAGTAAATTCCACAGAACTCCTTTTTGAGCTCTGTCAGTTTCAGAAATTCTTATATTAATTATAGGAATTTACTGCCACATTTCATATGATTCTGAGGTCTAGAGCATACCATACTAATTTTCCTTTTCTTTAAAAATTAATATAAATCTCTCGAGACCTCATATCAGAACTCCAGTATCAAACTGATCAGCATAATCTTCTCTATTTACTGAGACCTCTACTCAATAGGGTCTAGTAGCATTCCTTTTTCAGGCTATATACTGGGCTTCTAAGCCTAAAAATTGGGATATGACATTACTCCTTCCCTTAAAATAAATTTCGTCCTCGAAATTTCAGGGCTAAATCTCTATTCATCCTTCGATAAAGAGTTCCTCTGAGGAGAATGTCCCTTTCTTTCATACTAAACTTTCTCATATACTCCTATTTTCTGGAGTTTTTGTTGGCTACTCATCATGATTCTTAGGGCGGTCACTTATTACTCATCTGAGTATTCAGCGGAATTCTCTAAACATCCACCAAACTTTATTTCTCATTCTCATGTCATCATACATTTTTATCATCTTTACTAACTCATCATAATACAGAGAGAGGACTTATATCATTATTCTTTCTTTCGTTGCTCTACTGCTAAGCAGGAGCACATAATAGCATATAGGAGCATATAGGAGCACATACTCTAACATGCATAATGCCCGGCCAGCATGCTGCAAGACTATATACCTGCTCATGAATGCAAAGCTCTAACAGTGGAGCTCAAGTATTTCTTCTCTTAATATGCACAGCTCTAACACTCGGAGCTTGCACAGCTTTATCACATAGAGCTTGCACTGCTCTAACATTCGGAGCTTTAGCATAACATAACACAATATAACATAACATAATGCCTGGCATTTCATGCAAGGAGTGAAAGCTCTCATTTGCTCTTTCACATGTAACTCATCATTCAAACATCTTATCTCTTTCAAAGACAGAGCCTCTCAATCTGTTATAGGGCAGAGCCTTTCATAGCCTCTTACCGTTCATAACCCTTTCTAGCTTTTCATAGTTATTTCTATCATCTTACATAACTCTGTGTATATACATGCCAACCTCTTGTGGCATTCATACCTCTTTCATCACTTCCCAGGGGGTCACCCATCATTGGGCTACTCTTGCCTGAGCAAGCTTAACTGAAATGCGCGGATAAAAATCTAAAGCACTGGTGCTTCACTGGCTCTGACCCTGGTACTTTACCATCTTAGACCCATCTTATACTATCTCTCTTGGGTCTATCTGGCCTTCTAATCTCTTTGTCCTCATCTGGAGGATCTATTCGTCTTTCATTCTTATTCTCTGTAATCTCATCATAAGGATCTCTTTATTCTCATTTGACCCTTTCTCATATCTTATGAGATTTGCTCATAACTCCTTGGCACTCAGGATTAATAACTTTAACTTTGATAACTTTAACCAACTTGTGAAGCTTCTGTACCTTAACTTTTCCTTGGTATTTGTCATTCCAAAGAAATATTGTACTTATGGCTCAATACTTTCTTTCTCTAGGCTAGGTCTACTGCGACCCTCGGGATCTACTGTGATCAACCGTAAGCCTCTTTCAGGATCTAACTGCAACCCTGGAATTCTATTCTCTAGGAGCCATACTAGGATCTAACTGCAATCCTCCAAAATCTACTGCGATTCTATTGTGCTGTATTATCATCTCTGGAAGACTTAAACTAACGGACAAAGTTACAAGGTTAATCACTTCCACATAGTTGTTAACTCAACAGATAATTCCCCTAAAATGATCACATAGGCCAATATTATCTATCAGGACTTTACTAATTTCCTCTATTACTAAGGAACTTCTCATACCATTCTCTTCTTTCATAGCTTTACTATATCCTTTACTGCAGAGAGCTACACAGGCTCTACTATGCACATATCTATCATCATCTATTCATCTCATTAGAGGGACCTTACTCTATCTGAGTTATACTGTCCCATCTCTTGGCTTTATTCTAAAAGCAATCCTTTTTTATCGCAAGAGCAATCTAGCTCTATTGCAACAACACTAGCTTATGTCTTTACTGCTCTTTCTTTAGCGCTGTACCATCTTTCATACATGCTTCTCTTTTCATTTCATTTTTATCCCTCATATTCCTTACCCTTACTGAAGGGATATATCCTGAGTATCGTAATCATGTATAAGTGGATTCACTATTAATCATCATCTTAATCTCATTGCCTATTATTGTTTGATCATAGATCCCAAACATTCATTTAGGAATCAGAAATAACTATTTATTTGACTTAGGCTACCACATTACCCTCTTACTAGGGTATAGACTCAACCCTTCATTACCCTTTCTTACATAGGGAATAGGAGAGTCACTTCATCTTTAAAACTGTGGCTACCTTTCCCTTTATCTGTCATATCCTAATTTTTCCCTACCTGTATAGTACTGATAGTGGAAAGAGGTTTAAGAAGGATTATGACAAAGATCAGAAGAAATGATACAGGTTAAATGAGTCTTGAAGGAAGAAAGGGACCTAAAAGAAAATTGGAAAAGTTTAAACGCCAAAAGTTAAAGTAGAAACAAAAGTTGGGCCAAAAGTTATAATTTTCAAAAGTTTAGGGACCTAAATGTAAATATCCAAAAAGTTAGGGATATAAATGTAATTAAGCAAAAAGTCAGGGACCCAAATGTAATTATGGAAAAGTTGAGCCAAAACAGGCCAAAAATGCCCGGAATCACATCAGACTCAAATTTTACCAGTAGATAGACATAATTATTCCTGTCAGTTTAACGCAACACAGAATTTTGATTTGAGGTCCCGATTAATTTATATAAATTCCTAAAGTCAGCAGGTATTATTGCAGTATTTTTCATATCTCAGAATCAGATGAAACTTTACTGTAAATTTTATATTTAATATATGAATTTATCAAACTGACAGAGTCAGAAAAGGAATCCTGTAGAATTCTTACAGGATTTTATGGTAAAATAGAATACCCGATAAATAGGATCGGGAGAGGTGTCTTGGAATTTGTGCCATAAAGGGCATAAAGGCAATAAGCCCAAACCAAGGCCCAAATGGCGCCATAGTAGGCCCAATGTGATGACTAGACAGTTAAGTGGGCCAGAGTACAGAGCAGTCCAGGATAAGTGCGAAATTTCGAAAATACCCCTGGATGCCCATACTGTACCAGTGATGGATGAAGGACATTTTGGTCATCTGGGACAGGCTAAAAATGTGGCACATGGTATAAATATGATTAGTTGAGCCAATATATGCCCTGAGGCAGTACAAGAAGGGGTGAAAGGACAATTATGCCCTTAGGGTCAGTACAATGCAAGAAAGGACACCAAGGATATTTTGGTCATTTCTCAAGGGATCTGTAATTCAGTTGTGGCTAGTACAAGTATGTCAATGGTGTGAGAAGCCTAGACATTGATTTCCAGGACAGAATACATATCCTGGCATATTATAAAAAAATTCGTAACAGAAAACAGTCCGGTTGCTGTGAAACTGCACTGATCGGTACTGGATTGGACTGGAATTTTTCCAGAAGGTTCCTTACACTATGAGCATGCCACCTAACCCCTTGAGGTGTCCCATGAGCTGTCCCACATGATGTCACAATTATTATTTTATGAAAAAGTTAAATCCAAAATTAAATGTGGGCCTTTAGATCAAATAGTAACCAAATCAATCTTGGCCATTCATTTTTCTTGGATTTTGGCTATAAATACCCCTCCATTCTGCAACCAAACCGTAAGCTCATGGACCCTTGGGGAAACTCTTGCAAAATGAAAACTCAAGCCAAGACAAAGAAGATTAAAGGTTCCAAAGTTCAAGCAAGCTAGAGATTAAAGGTAAGCAACCTCTCCTAGCTTATTTTCCTTTGATTTGGGAGCTTGAAGTTAGGGTTTTCATGGGGAAAAGTTGAGTTTTCTCTAAGGGGAGGTGCTGTCCAAAATCCATAGATGAAAGGGGAAAGAAGAAATTAAAGTTAGAAACTTATGATTGATGCTTAAACAAGCTAGTTAAGAGATTGGTGGTTGAATCAAATTGATATTCTTGACTTTGCCAAGAGTGAACCTGTTCGGTATGCACTGTTCATGAGGGAAGGAAATTGAATTTCAATGATTTAATGCTTCCATTGAGTTTGTATGATGATTTTGTGTAGGATTGGAAAGGTTTTGAACCTTGGAAACATTAAAATCTCAAGGTTATAGTCGTTGAGATTCCTTACGGTTACTGTTCACTCGCATGAACAGTGATTGGAATTTCATGATTTTGATGGTTCCAATGGTTTTAAAATGAAAAGTTGTGTGGGGTAAAGTGGAGAAACAAGTATGGGAAGCATTAGAATCAAAATGAGAATTTTTGAAAGAATTGTATGCTTATGTTCAGTTCTGTACAGCAGGCCATGAAGGAGCTGGAATTTCATGATTCTAACCTCATAAATGGATTCAAAAGATGAAATTGTGTAGGGTAAAGTCAAGACATCAATTGGTTCAAGAGCCAAGTGGATTAGTGAAAATTAGAGAAAGTTATGACAATAAAGAGTGTAACAAAGTTAGTATTGAACATGGTTAGAGTTTGTAATATCCTTAATTTTCTGTACTGGTTCCTATGTACAGATTAAACGGAATATATGAGCTCTGTTTCAGGAAAAACATGTGTACCTTTATGTAAAGAAAAGGATTAAATTGCAAAAGAAAGGAAATTAAGGGACCTAAATGCAATTATGGAAAGTTTAAAGTTAGGAATGAAAAGTAGACAAAAATATGGGGTCTTAAAGTGTAATTTTAGCCAAATTAAGGGACTTAATTATAAAGAAGGAAAAGTTCCCTGGGGTTAAAGTATAATTAAAGAAAATAGGCCAGAAGTGATTTGCACCGCCCGACAGCATTTCAGTCCCAGATTCTACCAGAAGGTAGGGCAGGTGACGCCGGGTAACCAAGCCTAATACCGGAATTTTTGAAGACTCCAGATAGCCAGAAATGGACTGATCGTCCAAAAGTTATAAAAATTTATACCGGATACCCTAGATTTCAGATATAAGTGGGAAAATACAGGATGATGCGCCTTTATGGGCGGATGTCGGGAAACTGACAGGATACCGATAGGAGGTCTGTAGGAAAAGTTATTCACAAAATAAAGAAATCCAGACAGAGTGTGAGGCCTCCGGGGATCCGGGTAGGAGATTTATCGGTATTTTTAAAGAGGCTGAATGCGATCGGATGACTTCGGTCAGATGACCGTTATAACCCCCAAGGATGCCTGAACACAGTAGGACACTATATCTGGGAAAAAGAGCCGGTGTCCGGAAAAGGTATATACTCGGTAAATAATAGTTAAAATATTCAATGAATTGTGTTAAAGGAAGATTCCTCGTAATGCGTGCCATACAGGTAATGGACCCAGGAAGCCTGAAAATGGCGCCATTAGAGGCCCAATAAGACTCTTGGACTGATAGGTGGGCCAGTGTCCAGCAGAACCCCGGAAAAGTGCGAAATTACGAAAATGCCCCTATGTTGTACAAAAAGGGCAGCAGATGAATATAGGGTATTCTGGTCAGTTTGGACAGACCCAGAGGTCAAGACATGTCTAAATAAGGTTGACTAGAGCCAGTATAAGCTTTGACCGGGTCCAGAAAGGTGTGAAATGACGATTTTGCCCTTAGGGATTAAAATAGGACAAGATAGGGCACCAAGGCCATTTTGGTCATTTCGCAGGGGATCTGTAATTGAGTCTGGACCCAGTATTAAAAAGTTAATGATATAAAGGGTCTAGATACTAAATGTGAGGTCAGTAGACATAAAAAGGATCTTCAGAAATATCAGATTCAGAAAACGCCACGTTTTTCGAGGCGATGGACCGGGCCGGTACCAGATTTGACCAGAAAGCTTCCAGACCTCCAAATTTCGTCACATGAAGAATATGGGTGGTGAGGTGTCCTATGAGGTGTCCCATGTGGTGTCCAGGGTGATGCAGTAAAAAGAATTAAAGAAAATAGGAAATTCCAGGAAAAACCAGGACCACATGTTCAGATGGCTTCAAAATTACAAGAATGCCATCCATTAAAGCTATAAATACCCCCTTCCCCTCCCATTTTATGCATCCCACATTTTTGGCAAGAAAAGAGAGAGAAAGAAGAGAGAGAAGGAGAAAGAAAGAAAGAAAGGAAGTTCTGGTGGAGTTGGAAGTAGTAAGGAAGTTCTGAAGCTCTGCTTTTGAGGTAATAACTAATCCTAGCTCTTATGTAATGTCTTTGTGATGTGTTGTTTTGTTTGGTTGATTGTTGTCCTATATGTTATGCTTGAAGCTCTATTCCAATGCTATGATCATATGTTATTGAATATGGAAGCATGCAGCATACTTATCTATACACAGTCACAAGCAAGCACCATCACTTTGCATTACATATTTTGTTATGATTGTTGTTACTGGGATTCTTTTGAATCTCATTCCCAAACATAACATTACAGGGGAGGTTCTGTCAAAATAAAATTTGGAAATCTTAAGAGACGCCGGTAGGCTGCCGAAATTCCGACAACGAAGACGGAACAAAGAAAGGAACTGATACGTACTGTGTACGTAGTGCTGTCTAAGGAGGCTGGAAGTGAGTGGACCCAGCAGGTTCATCCAGTCTTTCCTGGGTACTACGTAGAATGGTAGTTCGCATAAGGGAATTACCGAATCGGTACAACATCAGTTACTTTCTAAAGAAGAATTGTAGCAGTTATGCTGCCGGTTGTTAGACAGAAAAGGATGTAATAAAATATGAGGGAGTTAATCATGCACTAATTTATAACAGTTGATTATTTGATATTAATTGTTATCTGGCCTGTATGACTGATATGTGTTGGCTGTATGCTTGAGTATGTAAAGACTAAATGCTGAAAATAGGCTCAGTGAACAGTAACTCGTGAAGACCCATTCATGTTTGATGAATCATTAAAAATAGTAAATGATTGAATTAATGTACGAAATTTTAAGGGTAAAAAGTAGACATACTAAGATTTAATTTGATATATAGAATGTCTAATTTGGATGTATACACGAAAAGATATAAATTGTTAAAGTTGGGACCAGAATGCTGGATTCAGGAGAAAGTCATTGGATGAACAGTAAGATTGAAACGTTGACCCACGTGAGATTTGTCAAGGATTGGTCAACCAATGATTTTTCCCTGAAATATATTTGAGTTAGCTTCATGTAGAAATTTGAACCACTTCATTTCGATTTTTATAGAATTAGTTATAAATTCTCAAAATCAGCTCACTCATCTGGAATTTGCCATAGTGAACAGTACTCGATATAAATAAAATTCCAGATTAAGTGTTTAGACTTCAATGACCCTGAAAGTGGTTTAAGTGCTACTGAATGGTCCCTAAGATGTATAAATATAAGGATGTGACAGAGTTCATGAGTCCTAATGAGTTATGTGATGAATATGAATGTGTTTAGGACCATGAAACATCCAAGAAGATATTGGGAAGTGATGGACATAAATGCTTCATGGTTGGAAAGCTAGGGAGCAAGGGCGAAGGTCAAGAGAAAAGCTTAAGTGCAAGGTAGTGAACTTACCTCTTTATGTGCTTGATGTGGTATGCTTATGTGTTGACATGTATATGTTATTTGAATGATATTGTGACATGATAAATGATGTTGAATGTATTATGAATAACATGTTTCCATGGCCATGCAATTTATGTAAAAGTTTGTAGCATGATGGCATGTCACTAATCAAAGAAAGTTAATGAAATTACATATCATGCATTAGCATCCATCTTGCATATTTAAGTGGTAATGTTTGCTACTGAGATTCCCTAGAATCTCACTCTCCCGTAACCAACCAATTTAGGTCAAGCATGAAGAAAAGGTATGCATGGAGAAGAGCTAAAGAATGGAAGAAAGGAAGTGAAGTATTGAGATTTTAGCATATACTATAAATTGTCCATGCATGTAAATGCCATGTAAGGTGTCCATTTATGTGATGAAACTATTGTAATACTTATGGCATATGTACATGATGTATATGAATGTTAAGAAGCTTATTTGATGGCTTGTGCATGCTGAAACAACTATTGGAAATGAAAGAAAAGAAACTGAAATGGTAAAAACGTAGGTCCTAAAGCAGTTTTGTTGTGGCTTCAGTTTGACCTAGCAAATGAAGGAATTAGTTCAAGAAATTTTATGAGAATGTAGTACACATCCATATCTTTAAGTGCATAGGTATAATGTTTCATTTGGATGTGTATATCAAGAGAAATGATTCTCCAAAGTAAGGGACCAGAATCTGTTTCCAGAGTTTTTGACCAAATGAACAGTAAAATTCAACGAATAAACTGTATCAATTGGCTAATCATTTGGTCTAGAAATTATTTTTCCCTTAAATTTCAAGATGTTATGTTCATGTAGCTTTTTGAACCACTTCATTTTGAGTTTTCTAGAATTAATTATGATTTTTCAAAGTTCGTTGCGTAATCTGGAATACGATATGAACAGTAATCCGAGAAAGAGTAAAATTCCAGATTTGGCTAATGGACTTCCAAGGTCTTGTAAGTGGTTCTAAATGCTACTGAATGGTCGCTAAGATGTATAAAAGTAAGGATATTACATTATCAGTCTTAGTCTACTCTAGACTAGACTGTGGTTTCTCTATCTTGGGAACATCAGCGGCCCATCTGGTCTCTAACTTTAGGCCATGTGCTAGGATTATTCCTAGACAAGCCTCATTCTAACTTTTAATTCTTTTGTTCAGAAAACATTAGCTGAACAAATTCTTTCATAATGTAGATCTACTCACACAGAGGATCTACTTCTGAACATTGTATATCAGTACTAACCCTCTAGCTGATGAACTTCAGCGAGGTTGGTACCTTCATTATCATTGTTACTGTAACATCTGGCAGTTTCCCTTAAACTGGGACTGGTAAGCTTTTGCCTCTATCCATAGAGGAAACTGCTCCCCAGACATTATCCTGCTTAGTCCAGCCACATCGTGCTAAGAAATACGAGACCTCAGCGGTAACGGCTGACTAAGACTAGTCACTTCCTTTTAAGATTACCCCGTACTGCTATAAGTTATGGGGTACTATTCTATCTGTCTGGGTGTCACTATCTCTTGTTCAAAACATTCTCTAGGTAGTGAACATCATCCCCATATCTTATACTAGGGAGAAAATCTCTGTAGTTCACATCCCTAAATTGTTTTAAGGGGTTAGTCTCTCTACTCCAGAGCATCACTGAGCCAGAACCTTCTGTTCTGTGCCAGAATCTTATGCTCTGATACCAAATTATAACATCCTCCTTTTCTTACATCTTAGGGACCATTCAGTAGCATTTGGAACCACTTCTAGGGCCATTGAAGTCAAATCATACAATCTGGAATTTTACTCCCAGCGATTACTGTTCACGGTGTAAATTCCAGTGGAGTGACCTGACTTCGAAAAATCATAACTAATTCTATAAAAATTGAAATGGAGTGGTTCAAATTGCAACACGAAGCTAACATAATTATATTTCAGGGAAAAATGAGTCTTTGACCACGAATTGACCAGGTCAACGTTGGTCAACATTCCAAAATCACTGTTCATCCAGCGTCCTGTCCCTGATTCCAGCATTCTGGTCGTAACTTTGATAAATCATATCTTTATGTGTAGACATCCAAATTAGACGTTCTATATATAAAATCGAAGCTTGACATGTATACTATTTACTTGAAAAATATAATACATTTATTCAATCATTTACTATTTATAATTACAGCTCAAATGTCACTGCCTGCCCACGAGTTACTGTTCACAGTGACAATTACCATCAACTATACATACATGAATCACACATCAATCATGCTAAGCAATTAACATCTCTTCATGTATCTTTATCTCCTCCATCTTGAGAAGAACTGCTGTAATTGAATTGATATGGAAGGGGTGAGATTTCTGGGGAAATCTCAGTAGCAAACAACACTAAACAATGCATGCACTAATGTGAATACTTGTGCTTGCTTGTGAAAGTGTTAACATTGCATAATGTGCATGCTTCCATGTTACATATGAAATACAATTGGCCAAAGTAATCATAGGAATAGAGCTTCATACATAAGCACATATTCAACACAATTCAACAAAGCCATAGCACATCAAGCATAACATTCAATGCATACAAGTTTAGGATAAGTTTACTACCTGACATGTAGCTTTCCTTCTAGCTCTTAGCCTTTGCTCTAAGGTTCATTCTTTTTGCATAGGTTAGAGCCTATACATAGCATAATAATATCTTCATTATTATTCTATCAGCATAGGTCTACTTAACTCATGATTAACTAAGGGTGATATCCTTAATCTGGCATTCCCCTGTCTTTCTTTCTACCTTTAGCTACCTTTATTAATAGAGATATTTCTCTATTCTAACCACTAAGAGCAATCCTATACTTTATTATAGCAGGGACTAGATAACTTTCTTACCTCATTACTAAGCTTTGCCCAGTGCCTCGGCTCCTTAGACTGCTCCTGGCTCCACCAGAACTCCTTCCTTTCTTTCTTTCCTTTCTTTCCTTCTCTCTTTCTCTCTTCTTTCTCTTCCTTTTCCTTGCTAGGCCGTGGTGTGCCTTGAAATGGGAGGGGAGTGGCCTATTTATAGGTGAGAGGAGGTGGAATGAATGGCCCAGATTGATTCACAATGAATGGCTCAGATTGCTTGCTTCCTCAAGAAGCTTTGCCTACATCATCATGATGACATCACCCTCCTTGATGAATCACCACTCATGACATCATCTAGGACAACTCAAGGGTATATGTGGCAAAATGTGGGGCCCTTGGGACACCTCACCAGCTGACTCAGCCTTTCCAGAGAGTTCCAGAGTCTTTTCCCTAAATGGACGGCCGAGATCGTGCCACGTGTCCTCTTGCTTTTTCTCCTTTTTCTCTAATCATGCCATGTGTCCTTTGCTTTTTCTCTTTTACTGTAATCATGCCATGTGGTGCATTGTGGGCCCCATTTATGTCCTCTCATGATTCCAGATCACTTTATCCAGTTCTATCTTGGACCGGGTCACTTTACTTTATTGAAAAAGCACTAAAACAATATTTTAATGCCTCTTGGGCCCACATTCCTCTTGGGCTACGTTTTTGGGCCTTTGGATTGTCATCTTGGGTTTCTAACCAAGCCCAAGCACTCTGGTGGCTCAGTTCCCAAGAAACATCCTTAGTAAATTACCATAATGCCCGTAATACCTCTTTAGTACTTCTAGGGGCACTATTGTCTTTTCATACCTTACCAGAGTATCTCTTGACCCTGGTCAACTATCCAGATACCCTTTCTTAACTGTCTAACCTTAGTTAAATAATCATAACACCATTTGTCTGACTCTGACTTAATGACACAACATAGTGGCATACCTTCAGTGGCATTTTCGTAATTCTTCATTTTTCTCGGTCTTTATTGGCCCTGGCCCACATATTTATCTGAAAATATCATTGGGCCTATAAGGTGCCATTCTGGACCCTCTGTATGATCCACTATCTCCATGGGCTCATTTCCCGAGAAATTCCCCCGAAACCTATTTATCAGGTCTTTTAATCTACTGTTAATTCTGTAGTAAATTCCACATAACTCCTTTTTGAGCTCTATCAGTTTCAAAAATTCTTATATTAATTATAGGAATTTACTGCCACTTTTCATATGATTCTAAGGTCTACAGCATACTGTACTAATTTTCCTTTTCTTTAAAAATTAATATAAATCTCTCGAGACCTCATATCAGAACTCTGTGTTGTATCAAACTGATCAGCATAATCTTCTCTATTTATTGAGACCTCTACTCAATAGGGTCTAGTAGCATTCTTTTTTCAGGCTATATACTGGGCTTCTAAGCCTCAAAATTGGGATATGACAAAATGGATGGCTAAGATTTATTTGGTTACATTTTATCCAAGGGCTCACATTTAATCTTGGATTTAACTTTTTTCTAAAAAGAATAATTATGACATCATGTGGGACAGCTCATGGGACACCTAATAGGGGTATGTGGAATGATTACCATGTAAGGAAGCTTATAGAAAAATTCTAATCTAATCCGGTACCGATCGGAGCAATTTCACAACAACCGGACTGTGTTCTGTTCCTAATTTTTTTTATAATATACCAGGATATGTATTCTATCATGAAAATCAATGTATAGGCTTCTCATACCATTTATTAGACTGAATATTTATATGCCATCCATCACTTGAGAAATGACCAAAATATCCTTTGTGTCCTTTCTTGCACTATATTGACCCTAAGGGCATAATTGTCATTTCACCCCTCTTAGTACTGCCTTATGGCATGTACTGGCTCTAAATAATAATATTTATACTATGTGCCACATTTTGAACCTTCCCTAGATGACCAAAATGCCCTCCATCCATCACTGGGACAATTCGAGCATCCAGGGGCATTTTCGTAATTTTACACTTTTTCTGGACACTGGCCCCTTCTACTGATGGACTGGTACCTTGGGTTTTAGGCCCTTCCTGGCATTGTCATGGGCCTATATATGAGGTCATCTGATCTCATTCTATCTAGGCTCACATACCGATAAGTTCCATTATCGGATCACGGGTGTTATCAAACTCCCGTCAAAATTCACTAATATGTGAATAACTTTTTATACAGAACTTCTTCCTGTGTTCTGTCAGATCTAGGATATCTGACACTGTAGGGCACACTTTCCTATAATTCCCCCACTTATATCTGAAGTTTGTGAAATCTGATAAAAATTCAGATAACTTTTAGACTATCAGATAAATATCTGCCGTCTAGAGCCCTAATAAAATTTATGTATCATGCTAGATTGACCAGCATATCTTCCTGTATTTTTTGATGGAATATAGGACTGAAATACTTTTGAGTTGTTCTAACCCTTTTCAGGCTAAACTTTCTATAATTACAATTTTGCCCTTGAACTTTTCGCTTAATTACATTTATATCCCTAACTTTTTGCATATTTACATTTAGGCCCCTAAACTTTTCAGAATTATCACTTTTGGCCCAACTTTTGTTTCTTCTTTAACTTTTGGCCTTTAAACTTTTCCAATTTTCGTTTGGTTCCCTTTCTTCCTTCAAGACTCATTTAACCTCTATTATTTCTTCTGATCATCGTCATAATCCTTTCTAAACCTCTTTCCACTATCAGAATTATCCAGATAGGGAAAAGTCAGGATATGACAAGAGGGAAGTGGCAGGCGACCGGGAGGCTAGTTTTTTACCTGATATGACTAAGAACCATTACTCTAACCTTCTCTCAACACTCTCTCTACAACCTACCCTCATATCTTCCATAATTCATCCTTTCTATCACTGTTCTTCAGCTTTCTTCATGGCATCATGATAGTGTCAGATTGTCATAGTCTGATCCATCAAAATAAAGTTTATTCCATAATGATGAATAGATATTAACAACTTTCTCATAAGATGAAAACCCTAGATCTAGCAGCAATTATAAGATGAGAAGATGTAAATTATAATAGAAGAAACTCCATGTTTTAGTCCTTGAGCTCAAGATATCTGATTCATCACCAAGAGGGTAAAGTTTAGCCTCTCATGACTCCTGCTGTATTGGAATTGCTATTCAGTTGAGATACCATGAAGAAACAGTGAGAAGATAGTAGTTTGATGGTGTAGAGAGGTAGAGAAGTCTATGAAGAGGTGTAGAATGATGGCAGAGGTGGAGAAGGTGATTCGAGAGTGCGAGAGCACTTCTTCTTAGCCTAATCAGGTCCAAAAACCATCCTCCTTAACGGCAGCCTTCCTTCTCCTTTTATTTTTACATAACCTAATTCAAAATACACAGTTTCAGAGATTTCGCATATTAGTTGCGACTAGATCCATTTTTTGGTCGCGACCTTTAAACACAGAGAGAATTTCAGAAGAATGAAGGTCGTGACCGGCAGACTCTTTGGTCGTAACTAAAAGATACAGGAGCATGGTTTCACTTTTATTGGCTTGTGATTTCTTTCCTGGTCCTTGCTTTCTTGCAAAATAAAAGCTCACTATAAAAGTCCAAATCAGTAAATAACAGAATATATGCAGTTTATAAGAGTTAATTTACCATTTTAAGCTTTTATTAGTACATTGCCATGCGCAATCATGTATTACCATAAAAGTACAATTTAAGGCCTAAAATGATGGTAAAGTTGTTATAAAGCTCTTAAAAATGTCATAGAAACCATATACAAAATGTGTCTTATCAATTCCCCTACAATTGAACCTTTGTACTCCTGGACAAAGAAATGAATCACACCTAGAACAACACTATTAAATTCAAGATAATAGCATAATCCATAGTGTACCCTAAAAACAAATAACTCATCATCTTTGGGGAATGCAAAGGTGATAATGTGAGCAATGTCAAGCAATCAACTACTAAGTGAAATTAACCTAAACTGTATGAGCGCAATATATCCTCTCAAAGGGTTATAAGTGTTTAGCTCTCTATTTCCTCTTATTGTTAAGGTTCTTTCACTCAAATTCAAATTAGAAAACACCCTACCATATGCTTGTAATGGTTCTAAATCTCAGCAACTATATAACACTTATGTAAAGAATCAAGAGGTCTTTTAGGGTCGAAATGATGGAGAATGGCCATATGGAATGGAATGTGAAGAATAGAAAGTACTATATGCATTCAAAAATAAATATATAGTATGAATTCATGTCTCTAGGGATGTAGCTATGGTACTTGTGCTAATATGAGTCAATAACGGTGACCTCTTTTTTTTCAATGCAATATGCTTCTTTTCTCTTCTTCTTTTATTTGGTACCTTGTTCATGGAAGCTGCAACACAATTACACAACAATAATGAATTTTTGACATGAATAAAAATTTTATTTCAAAATTATGTTTATGCACATATGACTTTCTATAGGAATGATGAAAAGAAAAAGTGATGGGCTCAAGAGGGGTGACTAAGGATGTAATATGTAGTGGGCTTGTGTTTGGGATAAAAGGGTTTAGAAAGAATGCATCTATCATGTTCAATTCATAAATACGCAAGTAACTCTAAACTCAAAGCCAATACAAGTTCTAGAGAATATAAACAAATTGAATAATCACTTAATATAGAATTTAAGGTCGAGAATCCTTCTAACAAAGGTTTTCATCTAGATTGCTCATAAGCTAAAGTCTTAAACAATGTTCATCATTCACTAGGCAATAAAATACTTATCACAACTGAAAACCCTCTAAACGATGAGTTACAAGTTTCAAAGTAATCACTTAGAACCATGTGATAACCCAAATATAACAGTGAAGGCTTAGGTGTTTTCAAATTTAATTTCCAAGATATTTCAAAAAGTTCAAGTAGGGCAATAGTTTCGACGAGCTAAAAAGGTTTTAAAATAAGGGAACAATAAGTCATTTGTGAAAGAATCTCGATAGTTCAAGAGGTATCCTTCTATACAGCTTTACACAAGGCAAATAAAAGGTAATTGGACAATTTTCAAACATTGGTCGTGATGTATAATAGTGGAGGTCATGACCACTTGTCATAGGGGTACATGTTTAGGACTTTCAAAGTATTTAGTAGCGTCCATGGGGTGTATCTTTTATGACACAAACACACAGAGAGGAATAGTTATAACTATGTAGGTAATCATGTCTTGACTCAAATCAACAGGGAGTTATTGTCGTGACCACTATGTTTACAGGTCACAGCACGCATATGAAGTCCAAAGTTTCATTGCAAGTCATAACCTAAAGCCAGTATATCGCGATAATATTTCATAGAGACTACGGAGTGGTAATTGTCAAAGTCCCTAAACAATTTTTCATTCTAAAACCTTTCCAATTATCAATAAAGTTTAAAGCGGGGATCCAATTTGTAGCAATTCATCACACATTAAGATGAAAAACAAAAAGTTTGTGATGAAAGATCGGTTTAATTGAAGAATGTCACATTGAGTAGCACAAAAGCAAAGACATCTCCCCTACACTTAAACTTGACAGTGTCCTCACTGTCAACATAACTAAAGCAAAAAATATCACAATCACTTTGCAAAGCCAATCAAGTATAGCTATAAAATAGCAGGTAGCCTAATCACTCAAATCAAATTAACAATTCAGCACATAGTCATATTCAGGTCATGCAAAGCAATACTAGTAAGGCATAGATGACAAGATGGGTAATATAAGATCATGCATGTGAGTATGGAAAATCAAGAGGGAATAATCAATGAGTAAATGATATATGGACAGGAATAGGGGTGTTCAAAATAGAAAGAACCCTAGAATAAATAGAAATAAATAGAAAATAAAAACTACCCTACTAAAACATCAAGCAGAACAATAAACTACTACTTCTAATAGTCAATCCCTTTCTAATCACCAAACCAATATGTCAAGTACATATGAATACATAAAGGAAAGAGATAAGAAAAGGACAACCTGGCCTCAACGCGGAAGTAGAAAATCATAAAACTTTGAGAGATGGTTGTTTGATTGGATGGTTTCCCAGTTGCCTTCTCTCTCCACTTCAGCATTCCACAATCACGCATCTTATACTGAGATTTGTCCAGGCCCATCTTGAATTCTCCTTGTTTAAACTTGAACTTACCCAACTGTGGTTGGCATATCACGGCAACAGACTTGGAAGTTTCGCACCAAGCTAAACTTGGGTATGATTGTAGTGTACTTGGGATCATTCTTTTCCATACCTATAGTATTATTAGAGATTACATCTTTCAAAAACCTTAAGGTATGAGATGTAATTTTGGAATGATAATGAGGTTGAGAAGAGTTAGAATGTATTGGCCCTATAACCAAAGCAGTAGAGTAGGGAGCTGGGAGTATGGGGTTCCCTGGTATCGTCTGGTATTTCTGGTCGTGACCTTTGATCTTCTCGTTGTGACTTCAGTTGATAGGGTGTGTCTCTGGAACTTGTTGTCGTGACCTTCAGGCTCTTTGATCGCAACTTGGTGTCACATAAAGGCTCCCCCTCAGTAGATTGATGTTTAGTCATGACATATTTATCATCTTGTCACGACAGGTAATCACTGGAGTTTTGTGTCATGATCGTAGTGCTATATGGTCATGACTTAGCTTTATAGTAGATCTTAGGTAGATTTTTAGTCATGACAGGGAGGCCATTTGGTTGTGACCTTTGGTCATAGAAATTTGACCCTTCTTCGATTGTTATACTTCTAACTTCTAGAACATCTTGGGGTCCTGCAATATCACTTAACAAACCTTTTCCAAGTGCATTATTTCTATCATTACCGTGTAAACTCAGTTCATGTTCACCCCTAGTCTCTTCAACAGCATAATCAATCGTATTCAAAGCAGTAAAACCAGAATTATCAGGAGAAAATTTCATTGCTTCATTCATGTTGAAGGTTACCACATGTTCTCCAACTTCCATTGTGATAGAACTATGCTTCATACTAATGATGGTCTTGGAGGTTTGGAGGAAAGGTCGGCCTAGGATCATAATGCTATCATTTACTAACTATTGGACATGTCCAAAATATAAAAATCAGCTGGGAACACTAAGTCCTTAACCTATACTATAATATCCTAAAGGATTTCCTTAGGATACCTAATTGACCTATCAACTAACAACAACACCACGTTTGTGTCTCTAAGGTTGTTGATTCCTAAGGCTTGATATACTGACCAAGGCATTTCATTAATGGCTACCCCTAGATCTAGTAACACTCCCTTAATAGGAATATTTTCTATAGTGCATGGGATAGTGTAGGATCCTAGGTCTTGGCACTTAACAGGTAGTTCAGCCTTAAATAGTGATGATGTCATATCCTAATTTTCCCTATGTGTATAATACTGATAGTGAAAAGAGATTTAGAAAGGATCATGATGAATATTAGAAGAAATGATAAAGGTTAGATGAGTATTAAAGAAAGAGAAGGACCTAAACGCAAATTAGAAAAGGTTAGAGGCCAAAAGTTAAAGTAGAAATAAGATTTGGGCCAAAAGGGGTAATTTCCAAAAGTTAAGGGACTTAAATGTAATTAAGTAAAAAGTTCAAGGGCAAAATTGTAATTATAGAAAGATCAGCCCATAAAGGGTTATAACTGCTCAGAAATTTTTTAGTACCACATTCTATTAGTAAATAGAGGAAGTTATGCTGGTTAATATGGTATGATACAGAAATTTTATTAGGGCTCCAGATAGCAGAAAATTATCTGATAGTCTAAACGTTATATGAATTTTTATCAGATTCTACGGACATCAGATATAACTGAGGGAATTACAGGAAAGTGTGCCCTACAATGTTAGATGTTATGAATCTGACATAACCGCAGAGAAGTCCTATACAAAAAGTTATTCCCATAACAGTGAATTTTGACGGGAGTTTGAAGCTACCTGTGATCCGATAATGGAACTTATCAGTAAATAAACCTGGATAGAATGAACTCAGATGGCCTAATATATGTAAGGAATTGGAAGACACGTAGCGGAAATTAACTTAAAAATTTTTCTATTCCTTGCCAGGATCTACCATATGTGTTTAAGTCAAGTGGGAAGAAGCATTACCCTCTGTGTTCCTCAGCGACTTCCACAGCTTCTGGTCACGATGTTCACAGCCTCTCTCTGCGGCTCGTGCTCCCTTTCTGATTGCAAGAAGTCGACGACTCAGGTCGGCTTCCTCTACTGGCATCCACACAAATAGTGTTCCAACCACGAACGACGTGCTAGAGTCTCTTGTCCCTCCAGGGCTTTCTCAAGAATTCGTCATCTCCGTCTCTATTTCGGCAATTTCTTATCTACAAACTTTTTGCAGGTTCCCCTTCAGCCTTTCTGTGTTCTATGTTATTTAAAACGTAGCTCCTAAAATCATATATATAGGATGCTATGCATTTTTTTCTACCGAATTGGATTTTTAGAGTTAATCTTATATTAATTCCGAAATTAATACAATATCATATATTGTATAATTTGATAAGAAACTCATTAAATAAATAATATTTATATTAAATCTGTCCCACAGATTTAATTCACCTATTTATTTAACTTAAAATAAAGATAAGAATGAACTATATTTGATTTATTCTCATAAATCAAATTTGAGATATCATATTAATTTGAATTTCAAATTCAAACGTGATAGAGATTTAATTTATCCTTATAAATTAAATCTTATAAATATCTCTTATATGAGATATCCTATCAATTTGAATTTCAAATTCAAACGTGATAGAGATTTAATTTATCCTTATAAATTAAATCTTATAAATATCTCTTATATGAGATATCCTATCAATTTGAATTTCAAATTCAAACGTGATAGAGATTTAATTTATCGTTATAAATTAAATCTCATATATCTCTTATATATAATGTATATATACGAATTTATATATATACAAATATAAATATAAATAAATATATACATCCACCTTGGATCATTCATTGAATCTGGACATGTCTTAGATTCAATGAATCTGGACATCATAGCTCGTGTTGGGCTATTTTGTGTGTGACCCTGTAGGCCTATATGAAGTTGGCAGTGGGCCATTTGCTATACTGGCCCACAAGTCGAAGCGGTCTCTAGCAAGACATAACGACTACCCAAATCATATAAGGATCGTTAAACGATGTAACCTTTTATACAACCATATCATGTCCCTTCTATCACGCGATATTTTGCTCATGGATGAGGCATGGATAATGTCATCCTCCTATTCCTGACCGTTACTTTCTCGATCCCTGAGTAGTCTGACTAGAAATGGAACTACCTTTACATTACAGTATGGCCATACATTTCTCATACTCACTCATCGAGGGGCCCAGTAATATCTCTCTATGAATATGAGGGACAAATACCATCTTGACCATTCACATTCCTACGCATGAAAAACCACTAAGCCCGAACATAGTCTTTATGATCACTCGGTCAAAAGTGACTTTTGACTAGGTCAAAGCTGAGCGTTTGTCATGTAGAAATCCATGATGATCTCAGGTCAAAGGGCATAGTGACATAGTTTGTATAGGAGAGAAGCTTATGACGTAACCCATGCAGCTCTCTCATAGAGGGTCGGTCCAACACCTTATACTCTTACATGTGACTATGACTTTGATTTATATCTCTATACATCTTCAAATTCATACTGGTCTTATTTCATCTCTGCTCCGGCATAGATGACCAACCAGGGACATTTAGGATAAGATCATGAATTATCCAACGATGGTCATCACAGTAAACATGCAAATAATATGATAACAATTAATAAATTCATAAATCAATAATGTTCATAAGACAATGATTGGTGCCTAGGCACGATTTCCAATAATATATGGGCCTATGATGACACTAAGGAGGGCCCAAAACTCAGGGTGCCAGTTCATCAGTAAAAGGAGCCAATGTCTGGGAAAATTGTGAAATTACAAAAATGCCCCTAGATGATCATATTGTACCAGTGATGGATGGAGGGCATTTTGGTCAGTTGGGACAGGCTTAAAACATGGAAAATAGTATAAATATGATTAGTTGAGCCAGTATATGCCCTGAGACAGTACAAAGAGGGGTAAAATGACAATTAACCTTAGGGTCAATATAGTGCAAGAAAGGACACTAAGGGTATTTTGGCCATTTCACAAGGGATGGATGGCAGATAAATACTCAGTGTAATATTGTCAATGGTATAAGAAACCTAGACATTAATTTCTAGGACATAGTCCAGTTGTGGTGAAACTGTTCCGATCGGTACTGGATTAGACTGGAATTTTTCCAGAAGCTTCCTTACATGGGTAGCATGCCACATACCCCTATTAGGTGTCCCATGAGCTGTCCCACATGATGTCATAATTATTCTTCTTAGAAAAAGTTAAATCCAAGATTAAATGTGAGCCCTTGGATCAAATAGTAACCAAATTAATCTTAGCCATCCATTTTAACCCAAATTTCTCTATAAATACCCCATATTCAGATCATTTCGGTATGCATGGTGAACCATAGGGAAACTCTTGCAAAATTTCCATTCAACCAAGAAACAAGCACTCAAAGTAAAGCAACAATCAAGGTAATCATCTCCCTTGATCTTGAGCTTGTTCTAGTAAGTTAGCTCATGGTTTTAAGGGATTTTCATGCTATATTTTCCTTATAGGTGCTGCTGGAAGTGCTGCTCATATATGGTTAAAATATGAGTTTTATGTTATGGATAGTCTAGATAAGCTTAAGCAAGCTAGAATCAAGTGGTATAAGCTTGGGAATTCAAGTATGTTTGGATTTAGGGTTTTGTGTTCATGCTGGTACTATAGATGACACTGTTCATATGAAAGAATTTCAGGATTTTGATACTTCCAATGAGTTTAAAATGGAAAATTGTGTGGGGAAACAGTAGGAGGACAAGTATTAGAAGCATTGGAATCAAAATGTGAATTTTTGGAAAAAGGGACATTCATTTCAGTTTAGTACTGTAACAATTAGTATGTTTTGATTTTAGAAATTCTAGTTTTATATTTGGATTCTAAATGAAAAATTATGTGGAAATGATCTATGAGAATTTATTTTGGAAAGATGGAAATATGAAACATAAAGTAGAGAAAGAAAGGGAGTTAGTGAAAACCTAGTCTTGGATTTTGGTTCAAGTTGAGTTGTAAGTTAATATTATTGTGTAATGGCTAGATTTTGACATTTGTGAATAATGAAAGCACCTCAAGAAGACCTTGACAAGGATAACTAAGAGGTAGCAAGAATACCTAACTGTAACTCATGTTTGTTTAATTGTTTGCTTGCTTGTTGATTATGGTGTTTGGTTGAGCTTGAGCTTATGTCATCATGTTATGATGAAATATGAATGATTGTAACTCCTTGCAAGTTATTTCATGACAATATGCATGTTAGATTTTGCTTATGTACCATTATGAAGTAGCTCCCATCTCAGGAAAACATGTTAAGCATCCAATTATTCATGCATGATATTATAGTTTGTGTAACTTGCTATTGGGATTTCCATGAAATCTTATTCCTTCCACATGCATAACTATGTTTTAGGTGCTGGATCCTCTCAAGGGAAGAGAGTAAATGTTGATTATTAAGTTTGTATAATAAATTACATGACTTACATGACATTATGGGATGATATACTAGTATGCATGGTATATGTTTCTACAACCCTGTTCTAAGGCCGCGGTGATATGATGATGTTTATGATGCTTAAATTAACAAGTTTTAGTCTAAAATTTGACACAATTATAGTTAAGATATATAGATTTAAGTGAACACCAAGAAAGCCTCATTTGGATAAGTATCTGAATTGGTATGATTTTCCAAAGTTGGAAGTAAGATCTGGAATTGAGATAAAATGAGTGCTGAGAGGCAGTGACGTTAACACAATGATTTCATATACCAAATGAAGGATTTTTTCTATGAAATTTTATGATTTTAAAGAGGACATCTTGAGATTCAAATCCATAGTAACCAAAGAGAAATTTTTTAAGTTAAGCAAAGAAACTAGAACTTCCAGATTTTACCAAATGAACAGTGATTTTTAACCAATAAAACTAATTTCATGTGGATAAGAAAACCTCAGTTTCATATTTTTTCCTTGAACATATATGAAAGAGATTTCATTAGAAATTGGAACCACATTATTTCAATTTTTCTAAAATTAATTATGAATTTTCAAAGTAGGGTACATGTTCTGGAATTACCAAATGAACAGTAAAAGTGAATAGTACCCCCGAGAGCAATTCTTTTAGAAATGAATGTTTTCAAAGCAAATGATCATATAATTGGTTCCAATCACTTCTAATGGAATATAATTGAGGTTAAAAGTAAGGATGTGACATTTTGATATTAGAGCATAGGATTCTGGCTTAAGAAATGCTCTGAATATATTATTTTAGACTGATACATAAGTGAACCTATGAATGTACTTATGACAGTGAGGCTATTGTATATGTATGTATGTTATGAAAATTCTATGTAATGCTATTGAACTTGCTGTATACTGTGTTGTGAATGAAATGTGAATTATATTAATTATAGTAAGACAAAATGGTAAGAATAAAGAAGAGCTAGTTCTTCGGGTGAACCTCAAAATGCCAGACATATTAACCAGTTGATTCTAGAACGACTGGAACAACAACAGAAGCTAATTAAGGAAGTAAGAGTGGCTCAAGCAAGGAGTGAACAGGAAAGGGATGCTACCATAGCAGCGGCCATAGCAAAAGCGGTAGAGAACCTACGGCGACCAAAATCTACTGTACAGCTATTATAGAACCAGAGATGGTTCAACAGACAACAGAGCCATTGAGACAGATAGGACATGAAACATCCTCCTTTTCTTACATTTTAGTGACTATTCAGTAGCATTTAAAACCACTTCTTGGGCCATTGAAGTCAAATCATACAATCTGAAATTTTACTCCTAGCGAACATTGTTCACTGTGTAAATTCCAGTGGGGTGACCTGACTTCGAAAAATCATAACTAATTATAGAAAAATTGAAATGAAGTGGTTCAAATTGCTACATGAAGCTAACATAATCCTATTTTAGGAAAAAATAACTTCTTGACCATGCCTTGACCAGGTCCATGTCAGTCAACATCTGAAGTTTACTATTCATCCTACATTTTTCCCTGATTCCAGCACTTTGGTCCCATCTTTGCATAACCTCTACACTATCCAATCCCTATCTCCTCTCTATGATTCTTCGGTCCTCTTTAAACATACTTGTGGGATTGGGATTACATGGAAGGGGATGAGATTTCTGGGGAAATCTCAGTAGCAAACGGTAACCATATAATGTATGCAACTATATGCTTGATGTTACTATGTGTGTACTTAATGATCATGCTTGCATCATGATAACATATACGCTTCCATGTTACTTAATTATAACATATGGCCATAGTATAAAAACAAACAGAGCATTACTTAATCATACATGCCTCACATCATCAAGGTAAGAAAATATCACATAAAACATCCAAGCAGTATAAGCATACAAGTAGGTAAGTCTACTACCTGGCGTGTAGCCTTGCCTTCCAGCTCCTAGCCTTGTCTCTAAGGTTCATTCTTTTCATAAGTCAGATCCTATACATAGTATAATAATATCTTTATTATTATCCAGTATAGCTCTACTTACCTCATGCTTAACTAGGGGTGATATCCTTATTCTGACATTCCCCTGGCTTTCTCTCTACCTTAAGCTACCTTTATTAATAGAGATATTTCCCTATTCTAACCACTAAGAGCAATCCTCTACTTTATTATAGCAGGGACTAGATAACTTTCTTACCTCATTCATAAGCTTTGCCCAGTCCCTTAGCTCCTTAGACTGCTCCTGGCTCCACTAGAACTCCTTCCTTTCTTTCCTTTCTTTCTTTCCTTCTCTCTTTCTCTCTTCTTTCTCTTCCTTTTCTTGCTAGATCTGTGGTGTGCCTTGAAATGGGATGGTAGTGGCCTATTTATAGGTGAGAGGAGGTGGAATGAATGGTCTAGATTGATTCGCGATGAATGGCTCAGATTGCTTGCTTCCTCAAGAAGCTTTGCCTACATCATCACGATGACATCTCCTTGATGACTCAACACTAATGACATCATCCAGGACACCTCAGGGGTATATGTGGCATAATGGTAGGGCCCTTGGGACACCTCACCAGCTAACTCAGCCATTCTAGAGAGTTCTAGAGTCTTTTCCCTGAATGGACGGCCGAGATCGTGCCACGTGACCTCTTGCTTTTTCTCCTTTTTCTCTAATCATGCCATGTGTCCTTTCCTTTTCTTATTTTATTGTAATCATGCCATGTGGCATATTGTGGGCCCCATTTATGTCCTCTCATGATTCCAGTCACTTTACCCAGTTCTATCTTGGACCGGGTCACTTTACTTTATTAAAAAAGCACTAAAATAATATTTTAATGCCTCTTGGGCCCACATTACTCTTGGGCTACGTTTTTGCACCTTGTATTGTCATCTTGGGTTTCTAACCAAGCCTAAGTACTCTGGTGACTCGGTTCCCAAGAAACATCCTTAGTATATTACCAAAATGCCCTTAATACCTCTTTAGAACTTCCAGGGGCATTCTTATCTTTCCATACCTTACTAGAGTACCTCTTGACCTTAGTCAACTATCCAGATACCCTTTCTTAACTGTCTAACCTTAGTCAAATGATCATAACGCCCTTCGTCTGACTCTAACTTAATGACACAACACAATGACATACCTTCAGTGGCATTTTTGTAATTCTTTATTTTTCTAGGTCTTTATTAGCCCTGACCCACAAATTTATGTGAAAATCTCATTAGGCTTATAAGGTGCCATTCTGGACCCTCTGTATGATCCACTATCTTTATGGGCTCAATTCCTGAGAAATTTCACTGAAACCTATTTATCGGGTCTTTTAATTCACTGTAAATTCTGTAGTAAATTCTATAGAACTCCTTTTTGGGCTCTGTCAGTTTTAGAAATTCTTATATTAATTATAGGAATTTACTGCCATATTTCATCTAATTCTGAGGTCTAGAGAATATTGTATTAATTTTCCTTCTCTTCAGAAATTAATATAAATCTTTCAGGACCTCGTATCAAAACTCGTTGTTGCACCAAAGTGATCATTATAATTTTCTCTATTTACTAAGACCTCTACTCAATAGGGTCTAGTAGCATCCCTTTCTTAGGCTATAAACTGGGCTTCTAAGCCTAAAAAGTGGGATATGACAGGACAGACAGTAGATCCTGCTAGTATTCAATAGTGGATAGCTATGTTTTGTAAGCATAGTCCTCTGACGTTTGAGGGAACATTCGATGTGCAGAAAGCAAAGGATTGGATTAGTAGACTGGAGAAGAGCTTTAAGGTAATGGGTTGTCTATGTGAGAGTAAAGCGCAGATGGCAATCTACCAGTTAGAAAGAGATCCTGATAGATGGTGGAAGAATACAGAGCTGTTAAGTTGTGATAAGTAAGTTGAGATGGTCATGACTAAAGGTTACAGAGAATATGAGGCATGGCTAGCAAGTACTCAGGTGGCAACTAAAATGCACAGAGACCTGATTATAGGAATGAAGATACTAACCTCACTTAAGGTTATCAGTTAGAGGTTTAGCATAGAGTGCAGGCAAGCTAGATAGTACGATGCACTGAGATACAGAAGATCAGTTTAAGAAGAGGTTCAGAAGTAGATCCTCTATATGATCATCAGGGGTTGATCTACATTACGAAATACTTTGTGCAGCTAGTCTCTATTGAACAGAATGATAAGAAGTTAGAATGAGACTTGCGTAAGAATGATCTAATACATGGCCTATGGTTAAAGACATGATGGATAATAGATAGAAAGTTAAAGTTTCCAAAATAGAGGGATGCCATCACGAAGGGATAGTAACCTGACGCTCTACCCTTAAGAGCATAAGGAATAATTCTAGATGATGAATGAGATCCAAGTGACCTAAATTGGTCAAGATCTAGAGGCAGATTATAAAGAAACCATAGTCTAGTCTAGAGCAGACTGAGACTGACAGACAAAAAGAGTTAAGAGATAATAGAGAGATATAGAAGTTACTCCATATGAGATGGAGAGTGATTCGCTCACTTGAAAAGTTTTTCTCAAAGAGTTTAAAAGAAGTCCTCTCAATTAGAGGGAGGTGAGCGTGAGGCTAAGGGTTAGAGCAAAGGAAAGAGAACCCTTTTGATAGATACTTCATCGAGTTCATTCATATGAACCTTGAGGCTTAATAAGAGATACTTTCTCGCCTGTTAGTAATCCAAAAGGATAAAGGAAAACTTAAAAGTGCAAATGGCATAAAGATATGAGCCAGACCTTTCCCTAAATAGCTGAAAGAAAATAACTAACTCAGTTATGGATTATAGTGAGACCAAGGACACATAAGTCCTTTAGGCTAGAGACACTAAAGTTTACAGGCGATGAGAAATATTATGATGAGGTAAGATAGCCTGATATGATAAGCTATCGCCAATTCCTAAATGAATAAATAGAATACTGGAGACTTAAGCTAAAGATAAATTGCCTCAGAAATTGTTTGAGGGTTAGTAGAAAGAGATATATGTAAGATAAGAGAAAGAAGTTTATGCGGTTTAAAGAAAGTAAAGTAGCCACAGATTCAAAGGTAAAGTGACTTCCCTATTCCTTATGTAAGAAATAGTAAAGAAGGTTTGAGTCTATACCCTAATAAGAGGGTGATATGGCAGCCTAAGTGAATCAATAAATGATTCAGGATCCTGAATAAATGATCAGGACCTAGTGATTAAGGTGATTAAGGGATAGAATGTTTTAAAGTCTACCTAGTTAATTGCTTAATTGCAATATGAGTATAAGGGATGGTTGGACAAACTATGTAATAATGGTATGGCTTATGTTGCCATATGTTATGATGAATAGTTGCATCTCCTCGCAGTTGTCAGATGATGACACGTATGTTGAGTATGCTATGATGAATGAATACTCCCCTTACACAAAATGTATAGGGTAGAGTATATCAGATGAGAAAGTTATGTTACTCCCATGCCCTACGACAGGCAATTAGATAATTTAAGCTAATGATGATAGAGTAATAGAAAAGTGATGAACAAAATAGTTAGCCAGTTAATTCCTAAAGAATGGAATGAGAATTTATGATCAGACAATGATAGTTAATGGGTTAGAGAATGAGATTAAAGATGAAAGGTTAGTAGTGAATTTATAGATAAATGATTACAGTATTCAAGACATATCCTTTCAGTAGGGATAAGATATATGAACGATGTGCTATGAACATGAAAGGGAATGAGATGCAGTTATGAAAGATGATACGGCTCTAAGAAAGAGCAGTTTTTAAATAATATGAGTTAATGTTTTTGCAATAAAGCTAGATTGCTCTTGCGATAAAGAAGGATTGCTTTTGAAATAAAGCTAAGAGATGGGATAGTATAAATCAGATAGAGTAAGGTCCCTCTGATGAGATGAATAAATGATGATAGATATGTGCATGGTAGAGCCTGTGTAGCTTTATGCAGTAATGAACATAGTCAAATTATGAAAGATGAGAATGATATGAGAAATTCCTGAGCAATAGAGGAAATGAGTGAAGTCCTAATGGATAATATTGGCTTCTATGATCATTTTTGGGAAATTATCTATGAGTTAACAACTATGTGGAAGTGACTAACCTTGTAACTTTGCCCGTTGGTTTAGGTCTTCCAGAGATGAGAATACAGTATAACAGAATCACAGTAGATTCTAGAGGATTGCAGTTAGATCTTAATATGGCTCACAGGGTCACAGTTAGATCCTAAAAAGGCTTACGGTTGATCGTAGTAGATCCTAAGGGTCATAATAGACCAAGCCTAGACCAAGAAAGTAATGAGTCATAAGTACAGTATTTCTTTGGAAGGACGAATACCAAGGAAAAGTTAAGGTATAGAAGCTTCACAGGTTGGTTAACTCATAACAGAGAGAGTATCCATAACGTTAATTTAGATAGCCTTATTACTATTAGGAACTGAACTCAGAGTCTTCGTATGCACAATAGGAACTAAGTGATCAAAGTTAAAGTTGTTAGTCCTGAGTCCCAAGGATTTATAAGAATATTTCATAAGATATGAGAAAGGGTCAAATGAGAATAAAGAGATCCTAACGATAAGATTACAAAGAATAAGAATGAAAGGTAAATAGATCCTCGAGATGAGGATAAAGATATTAGAAGGCCAGATAGACCCAAAAGAGATAGTATAAGATGGGTCTAAGATAGTAAAGTACCAGGGTTAGAGCCTTTTAGCACCAGTGCTTCAGATTTATATCTGCACATTTTAGTTAAGTGTGCTCAGGCAAGAGTAGTCCAATGATGGGTGACCCCATGGGAAGTGATAGAAAAAAGTGTAAATGCCATAGAAATTGGCATATATGCATAGAGTTTTGTAAAATGATATAAAGAGCTATGAAAAGTATGTAATAAGATATATTATGAGAAATATGTATTGAGAAGTACAATATGAAGTGGCTTTATAGCTAGCCTTGTAAACAGATAGAGAGGCTCCCTTTTTAAAGGGATAAGATGTTTGAATATCATGTTACATGTGAAAGAGCAAATGAGAGCTTTCACTCCTTGCATAAAATGCCAGGCATTATGTTATGTTTATAAAATATGCTAAAGCTCTAAATGTTAGAGCAGTGCAAGCTCTATATGATAGATCTGTGCAAGCTCTGAGTGTTAGAGCTACGCATATTAATAGAAGGAATGCTTAAGCTCCAATGTTAGAGCTTTGCATTCATAAGTAGGTATGTAGTCCTGTAACATGTTGGCCAGGCATTATGTATATTAGAGTATATGCTCCTATATGCTTCTATGTGCTCCTATTTATTAATAAAGCAATGAAAGAAAAAATAATGATATTAAGTCCTCTCTATATTATGATGAGTTATAGAAAATGATAAGAAGAATAGAAATGTAATGATATGATAGTGAGAAATGAAGTTGTGCGGTTGTTCAGAGAATTCCACTAGATACTCGGATGAGTCATAAATAATACTCGGATGGTACTCCGCTAAAATGTTAAAATAGAAAATGAGAAGTAGATACCCCAGTCCTTAGTCAAAAAGAAGATAAGGATATGTATCCAAGATTTTTGACTGACGTGTTGAGTAAATTTCGAGGACAAAATTTATTATAAGGGGGTAGAAATGTCATATCCTAATTTTCCCTATTTGTATAATATTGATACTGGAAAGAGGTTTAGAAAGGATCATGATGAAGATGAGAAGAAATGATAAAGAGATGAGTATTAAAGAAAGAGAAGGACCTAAACACAAAGCAGAAAAGGTTAAAGGCCAAAAGTTAAAGTAGAAACAAGATTTGGGCCAAAAGGGGTAATTTCCAAAAGTTAAGGGACTTAAATGTAATTAAGTAAACAATTCAAGGGTAAAATTGTAATTATAGAAAGATTAGCCTGGAAAGGGTTATAACTGCTCGGAAGTTTTACAGTCCCACATTCCATCAGCAAATAGGAAGTTACGCTGGTTAATATGGCATGATACAAAAATTTTATTAGGGCTTTAGACAGCAGAAAATTATTTGATAGTCTAAAAGTTATCTGAATTTTTATCAGATTTCACGGACATCAAATATAAGTGGGGAAATTATAGGAAAGTGTGCCCTACAGTGTCAGATGTTATGAATCTGACAGAACCCCAGAAGAAGTCCTGTACAAAAAGTTATTCCCATAATAGTGAATTTTGACAGGAGTTTGAAGTCACCCGTGATCCGATAGTGGAACTTATCAGTAAATAACCCAGGGTACTAGTTCATCCGTAAAAAGAGCCAATGTCAGGGAAAAGTGTGAAATTATGAAAATACCCCTTAATTCTCATTTGTACCAGTACTAGATGGAGGGCATTTTGGTCAGTTGGGATAGGCTAAAAATATGGCACATAGTATAAATATGATTAGTTGAGCCAGTATATGCCCTGAGGCAGTACAAAGAGGGGTGAAATGACAATTAACCTTAGTGTCAATATAGTGCAAGAAAGGACACCAGGGGTATTTTGGTTATTTCACTAGGGATGGATGGTAGATAAATACTTAGTCTAATATTGTCAATGGTATGAGAAGCCTAGACATTGATTTCTAGGATAGCATACATATCCTGGTATATTATAAAAAATTAGGAATAGGACATAGTCCAGTTATGGTGAAACTGCTCCAATTGGTACCGGATTGGATTGAAATTTTTCCATAAGCTTCCTTACATGGGAAGCACGCCACATACCCCTATTAGGTGTCCCATGAGCTGTCTCACATGATGTCATAATTATTCTTCTTAGAAAAAGTTAAATCCATGATTAAATGTGAGCCCTTGGATCAATTAGTAACCAAATTAATCTTGGCCATCCATTTTAACCCAAATTTCTCTATAAATACCCCCTATTCAGATCAGTTCGGTATGCATGGTGAACCATAGGGAAACTCATGCAAAATTTCCATTCAACCAAGAAACAAGCACTCAAAGTGAAGCAACAATCAAGGTAATCATCTCCCTTGATCTTGAGCTTTGTTCTAGTAAGTTTGCTCATGGTTTTAAGGGGTTTTCATGCTATATTTTCCTTATGGTTTATACTGGAAGTTCTGCTCATATATGGTTAAAATATGAGTTTTATGTTATGGATAGTCTAGTTAAGCTTAAACAAGCTAGAATCAAGTGGTATAAGCTTGGGAATTCAAGTGTGTTTGGATTTAGGGTTTTGTGTTCATGCTGGTACTGTGCGTGACACTATTCATATGATGGAATTTCATGATTTTGATGCTTCCAATGAGTTTAAAATGGAAAATTTTGTGGGGATAAAATAGGAGAACAAGTATTGGAAGCATTGGAATCAAAATGTAAATTTTTAAAATAGAGACATTCATTTCAGTTTAGTACTGTAGCAATTGGTATGTTTTGATTTTAGAAATTCTAATTTCATATTTGGATTCTAAATGAAAAATTATGTGGAAATTAACCATGAGAATTTATTTTGGAAAGATGGAAGTATGAAACATAAAGTAGAGAAAGAAAGGGAGTTAGTGAAAACCTAGTCTTGGATTTTGGTTCAAGTTGAGTTGTAACTTGATATTATTGTGTAATGGCTAGATTTTGACTTTTGTGAATAAGGAAAGCACCTCAAGAAGACCTTGACAAGGATAACTAAGAGGTAGCAAGAATACCTAACTATAACTCATGTTTGTTTAATTGTTTGCTTGCTTGTTGATTATGGTGTTTGGTTGAGCTTGAGCTTATGTCATCATGTTATGATGAAGTATGAATGATTGTGAAACATCCTCCTTTTCATACATCTTAGGGACCACATGGTAGCATTTGGAACCACTTCTAAGGCTATTGAAGTCAAATTACTTAATCTGGAATTTTACTCTCAGCGAGTACTGTTCACTGGGTAAATTCTAGTGGAGTGACCTGACTTCCAAACATCATAACTAATTCTAGAAAAATCAAAACGAAGTGGTTCAAATTGATACACGAAGCTAACTTGATTTTCCTTCAGGAAAAAATAACTTGATGACCATGCCTTGACCAGGTCAACATAAGTAAACATCCAAAGTTTTCTGTTCATCCAGCTTTTTCCCCTGATTCTAGCATTTTTGTCCTAACTTTTGCACTATCCAATCCCCAGCTTCTCTTCATGCTTCTTCAATCCTTTTCTAACACACCTATGAGATTGGGATTACATGGAAGTGGGTGAGATTTCTTGGGAAATCTCAGTAGCAAACATAAATCATACAATGTATGCAACTATATGCTTGATGTTACTATGTGTGAACTTAATGATCATGCTTGCATAATGATAACTTACATGCTTCCATGTCCCTTAATTATAATATATGGCCATAGCGTAAAAAGAAACAGAGCATTACTTAATCATACATGCTTCACATCATCAAGATAAGAAAACATAACATAAAACATCCAAGCAGTATAACCATACAAGTTGGTAAGTTTACTACCTAGCGTGTAGCCTTTCCTTTCAACTCTTAACATTGTCTCTAAGATTCCTTCTTTTCATAAGTCATAGCCTATACATAGCATAATAATATCTTTATTATTATCCAGTATAGCTATACTTAACTCATGATTAACTAGGGGTAATATCGTTAATCTGACATTCCCCTAGCTTTCTTTCTACCTTTAGCTACCTTTATCAATAGAGATATTTCTTTATTCTAACTATTAAGAGCAATCCTCTACTTTATTAGAGCAGGGACTAGATAACTTACCTCTTTCATAAGCTCTATCCATTCCCTAAGCTCCTTGTACTGCTCCTGGCTCCGCCAGAACTCCTTCCTTTCTTTCTCTCTTTCTTTCTTCTTTCTCCCCTTTATGCCATGCTTGGTCATGGCTTTCCTTGAGGGAGGGGTGGCCTATTTATAGGTGAGTGGAAGTGAAATGAATGGCTAAGATCGATTCATGATGAATGGCCCAGATCTCTTAGCTTCCTCAAGAAGCTTTGCCTGCATAATCACGATGATACCATCCTCCTTGATGACTCACCAACATGACATCATCCAAGGACACCTTAGGGGACACCTTAGGGGGTATGTGGCACAATAGTGGGGTCCTTGGGACACCTCACCAGCTGACTCAGCCTTTCTAGAGAATTCCAGAGCCTTTTTCTGGAATGAGCAGTTGAGATTGTGCCACGTGTCCTTTTTACTTTTTCCCCCTTTTCTAATCTCATGGCATGTGTCATTAAATTTTCTTCTTTTCCTATAATCATGCCATGTGGCGCCTTGTGGGTCCCATGAGGACTGTCATATCCCAATTTTTAGGCCAAGAAACCCAGTATGTAGCCTGAAAAAAGGAAGGCTACTAGACCCTATTGTGCAGGAGTCCCAAAAGTATACAGATAATGTTTAGGGACTAAACTACAAGAAAATAAAAAATCAGGGAAAATAGTGAAAGTCCCTGTGGGCAAAATGGAAAAGTAAGAGGTATTTCTTGGTAACCGAGCCACCAGAGTGCTTGGGCTTAGTTAGAAACCCAAGATAGCAATCCAAGAGCCCAAAAACATAGGCCCAAGGATTATGGAGTTTAAGAGGCATTAAAATAATAGTTTAGTGCTTTTCAATAAAGTAAAGTGACCCAGTCAAAGATAGAACTGGGGAGAGTGATCTGGAATGATGAGGTGGCATAAAAGGGACCCACAAGGTGCCACATGGAATGATTACAGGAAAAGAAGAAAAGTTAAGGACACATGTCATGAGATTAGAAAAAGGAGAAAAAGTAAAAAGGACACGTGGCATAATCTCGGCCGTTTATTCCAGGAAAAGGATCTAGAATTCTCTAGAGAGGCTGAGTCAGCTGGTGAGGTATCCCAAGGGCCCCACCATTGCACCACATACCTCCTGAGGTGTCCTTGGATGATGTCATATTGGTGAGTCATCAAGGACGATGATGTCATTGTGATGATGCAGGCAAAGCTTCTTGAGGAAGTTAAGCGATCTGGGCCATTCATCACGGTTTGATCTAAGCCATTCATTCCACCTCCACTCACCTATAAATATAACCTTCCCCCTACCATTTCAAGGCACACCACGGCAAGGAAGAGAAAGAGAGGAAGAGAGAAAGAAAGGAAAGAAATGAAGGAGTTCTGGTGGAGCTAGGAGCAGTCTAAGGAGCTGAGGGACTGGGCAGAGCTTAGGAATGAGGTAAGTAAGTTATCTAATCCCTGCTCTAATAAAGTAGAGGATTGCTCTTAGTAGTTAGAATAGTGAAATATCTCTATTAATAAAGGTAGCTAAAGAGAGAAAGAAAGCCAGGGGAATATCATATTAAGAATATTACCCCTAGTAAGCATGAGATTAAGTAGAGCTATACTGGATAATAATAAAGATATTATTATGCTATGCATAGGCTCTGACTTATGAAAAGAAAGGACCTTAGAGGCAAGGCTAAGAGCTAGAAGGAAAGGCTACACGCTAGGTAGTAAACTTACCTACTTGTATGCTTATAGTGCTTGGATATTTTATGTGATATTTTCTTACCTTGATGATGTGAAACATGTATGATTAAGTAATGCTCTGTTTCTTTTTATGCTATAGCCATATGTTATAATTAAGGGACATGGAAGCTTGTAAGTTATCATTATGCAAGCATGATCATTAAGTACAGACATAGTATCATCAAGCATATAGTTGCATAGATTGTATGGTTTCCATTTGCTACTGAGATTTCCCCTTCCATGTAATCCCAATCCCACAGGTATGTTAGAAGAGGATTGAAGAAGCATAAAGAGAATATAGGGATTGGATAGTGCAAATGTTGGGACCAAAATGCTAGAATCAGTGAAAAACGCTAGATGAATAGTAAACTTTGGATGTTTGCTTACATTTACCTGGTCAAGGAGTGGTCAATTAGTTATTTTTTCCTGAAAGAGAATTAAGTTAGGTTCGTTTAGCAATTTGAAACACTTTGTTTTGATTTTTCTAGAATTAGTTATGATTTTTGGAAGTTAGGTCACTCCACTGGAATTTACCTAGTGAACAGTACTCGCTAAGAGTAAAATTTCAGATTGAGTAATTTGACTTCAAAAACCTTAGAAGTGGTTCCAAATACTACCATTTAGTCCCTAAGTTGTAAGAAAATAAGGATGTTACAAGGACACCTTTCATGCCACCTCATGGTCTAAAGTAATATCTGATCACTTTTCCCAGTTCTATCCTTAACCGGGTAGCTTTACTTTATGGAATAGCAGTAAAATATTATTTTAATACCTCTTAAACTCCATAATCCTTGGACCTACGTTTTTGGGCTCTTGGATTGCTATATTGGGTTTCTATCCAAGCCCAAGCACTCTGGTGGCTTGGTTCCTAAGAAATACTTCTTACTTCTTCTTTATGCCCATAGGGACTTTCACTATTTTCCTAGAATTTTTACTTTCTTGCAGTTTAGTCTATGAACATCATCTGTATACTTCTGGGACTTTTGCATAATAGGGTATAGTAGCCTACCTTTTTCAGGCTATATACTAGGCTTCTAGGCCTAAAAATTGGGATATAACATTTCTCCTTCCCTTAAAATAAATTTTGTCTTCGAAATTTGAGGTTTAAATCTCTATTCATTCTTTTATGAATAGTTTCCTCTTAGGAGAATGTCCCTTTCATTTCATAACATTTTCTTAACTTTTCTAGCTCTTCTTATAATGTCATATCCCAATTTTTAGGCTTAGAAGTCCAGTATATAGCATGAAAAAGGGATACTACTAGACCCTGTTGAGCAGAGGTCTCAATAAATATAGAAAATGATGCTGATCAATATGATACAATACAGAGTTTTGATATGAGGTCCCGAAAGATTTATATTAATTTTTGAAGAGAAGGAAAATTAATATAGTATTCTCTAGACCTCAGAATCAGATGAAATATGGCAGTAAATTCCTATAATTAATATAAGAATTTCTGAAATTGACAGAGCTCAAAAATGAGTTCTGTAAAATTTACTATAGAATTTACAGTGGATTAAAACACCCGATAAATAGGTTTCGGGGGAATTTCTCAAGAATTGAGCCCATGAAGATAGGGGATCATACAGAAGGTCCAAAATGGCACCTTATAGGCCCAATGATATTTTTAGCCCCACATTTTGCCACATATACCCTTGAGGTGTCCTAGTTGATGTCATGACTGGTGAGTCATCAAGGAGGGTGATGTCATCATGATGATACAGGCAAAGCTTCTTGAGGAAGCAAGCAATCTGGGCCATTCATCATGAATCAATCTGGACCATTTATTCCACCTCCACTCACCTATAAATAGGCCACTCCCCTCCCATTTCAAGGAACACCATGGATCTAGCAAGAAAATGAAGAGAAAGAAGAGAGGTAGAGAGAAAGAGAGGAAGAAAGAAAGAAAGGAAAGGAAGGAAGGAATTATGGTGGAGCTAGGAGCAGTCTAAGGAGCCGAGGGACTGGGCAAACCTTAGGAATGAGGTAAGAAAGTTATCTAGTCCCTGCTCTAATAAAGTATAGGATTGCTCTTAGTGGTTAGAATAGAGAAATATCTCTATTAATAAATGTAGCTAAAGGTAGAAAGAAAGACAGGGGAATGTCAGATTAAGGATATCACCCCTAGTTAATCATGAGATAAGTAGAGTTGTGCTGATAAAATAATAATGAAGATATTATTATGTTATGTATAGGCTCTGACCTATGGAAAGAATGAACCTTATAGCAAAGCCTAAGAGCTAGAAGGAAAGCTACATGTCAGGTAATAAACTAATCCTAAACTTGTACGCATTAAATATTATGCTTGATGTGCTATGGCTTTGTGGAATTGTGTTGAATATGTGCTTTCGTATGAAGCTCTGTTCTTATGATTACTTTGGCCAATTGTATTTCATATGTAACATGGAAGCATGTACATTATGCAATGTTAACACTTTCACAAGCAAGCACAAGTATTCACATTAATGCATGCATTGTTTAGTGCTGTTTGCTACTGAGATTTCCCTAGAAATCTCACCCCTTCCATATCAATCCAATTATAGCAGGTCTTTTCAAGATGGAGGAGATAAAGATGCATGAAGAGATGTTAATTGCTTAGTATGATTGATATGTGATTCATGTATGTACAATTGCTGGAAATTGTCACTGTGAACAGTAACTCGTGATGGAGGCAGTGACATTTTAGCTGTAATTATAACTAGTAAATGATTGAATAAATGTATGATATTTTTCCAGTAAATAGTAGACATGCCAAGCTTCAATTTGGCATATAGAACATCTAATTTGGATGTCTACACATAAAGATATGATTTATCAAATTTGGGACCAGAATGCTGGAATCAGGGACAGGACGCTGGATGAACAGTGTTCTCGGAACGTTGACCAATGTTGACCTGGTCAAGGCGTGGTCAATGAGTCATTTTTTCCTGAAATAGAATTATGTTAGCTTGGTGTAACAATTTGAACCACTCCATTCCGATCTTTATAAAATTAGTTATGATTTTTCGAAGTCAGGTCACTCCGCTGGAAATTACACAGTGAACAGTACTCACTGGGAGTAAAATTCCAAATTGTATGATTTGACTTCAATGCCCTAGAAGTGGTTCCAAATGCTACTGAATGGTCCCTAAGATGTAAGAAAAGGATGATGTTATAATTTGGTATCAGAGCATAAGATTCTGGCATGGAACAGGAGGTTCTGGCTTAGTGATGCTCTGGAGTAGATAGACTAACCCCTTAAAACAAGTTAGAGATGTGAACTACAGAGGTTTCCTCCCTAGTATGAGATATGGGGATGATGTTCACTACCTAGAGAATGATTTGAACAAGAGATAGTGACACCCAGACAGATAGAATAGTACCCCATAACTTACAGCGGTATGGGTTAATCTTCAAAGAAGTGACTAGTCTTAGTCAGCCATTACCGCCGAGGTCTCGTGTTTCTTAACACGATGTGACTGGACTAAGCAGGATAATGTCTAGGGAGCAGTTTCCTCTATGAATAGAGACAGAAGCTGACTAATCCCAGGTCAAGGAAAACTGTCAGACATTATAGTAACAGTATAATGAAGGTACCAACCTGGTTGAAATTAATCAACTAGAGGATTGGTACAAAGCATGATCAAGCTAGATAGTATAAAGTAAGGAGATGTGAAAGGTTAGATGATATTCAGAAGTAGATCCTCTATGTTAGTAGATCTACATTACGAAAGAATTTGTTCAACTAGTGTTTCCTGAACAAAAGAATGAGGCTTGCCTAGGAATAATCCTAGCACATGACCTAAAGTTAGAGACGAGATGGGCAGTTGATGTCCCCAAGATAGAGGAACCACAGTCTAGTCTAGAGTAAACTAAGACTGATAAAGAGAAAGGTAGCCACAGTTTTAAAGATAAAGTGACTCTCCTATTCCCTATGTAAGAAAGGGTAATGAAGGGTTGGGTCTATACCCTAGTAAGAGGGTAATATGGTAGCCTAAGTCAGATAAATAGTTATTTTCAATTCCTAAATGAATATTTGGGATCTGGACAATATGATCAGACAATGATAGGCAATGCGATGAAGATGATGATTAATAGTGAATCTACAGATAGATGATTACGATACTCAGGATATATCCCTTCGAGGGTAAGGTATATAAGTGATGAAAGTGAAATGAAAAGAGAAGCATGTATGAAAGATGGTACAGCTCTAAAGAAAGAGCAGTAAAGAAATAAGTTAGTATGGTTGCAATAGAGCTAGATTGCTCTTGCAATAGAAAAGGATTGCTTTTGAAATAAAGCCAAGAGATGGGATAGTATAACTCAGATAGAGTAAGGTCCCTCTGATGAGATAAATAGATGATGATATATATGTGCATGGTAGAGCCTATGTAGCTCTCTACAGTGATGGACCTAGTAAGTTATAAAGTATGAGAATGATATTAGAAGTTCCTGAGTGATAGAGGAAATGACTAAAGTCCTGATAGATAATATTGGCCTATGTGATCATTTTAGGGGAATTATCTGTTGAGTTAACAACTAGGTGGAAGTGATTGACCTTATAACTTTGTCTGTTGGTCTAGATCTTCTAGAGATGAGAATACAGTATAACGGAGTCGTAGTAGATTCTGGAGGATTGTAGTTAGATCCTAGTATGGCTCCCAGAGAATAGAATTCCAGGGTCACAGTTAGATCCTAAAGAGGCTTACAGTTGATCATAGTAGATCCCGAGGGTCGCAATAGACTTGGCCTAGAGAGAGAAAGTATTGAGCCATAAGTACAGTATGTCTTTGGAAGGACGATTACCAAGGAAAAGTTAAGGTACAGAAGCTTTACAAGCTAGTTAACTCATAACAGAGAGAGTACCCATGATGTTAGATAGCCTTATTACTATCAGGGACTGAACTCAAAATCTCCTTACACATACAGGAACTGAGTGATCAAAGTTAAAGTTATTAATCCTAAGTGCCAAGGAGTTATGAGCAAATCTCATAAGATTTGAGAAAGGGTCAAATGAGAATAAAGAGATCCCTGTGCTGAGATGACAGAGAATAATAATGAAAGATAAATAAATCCTCCAGATGAGGATAAAGAGATAAGAAGGCCAGATAGACCCAAGATAGACAGCATAAGATGGGTCTAAGATAGTAGAGTACCAGGGTTGGAGCCTGTGAGCATCTGTGCTTTAGATTTATATCAGCATATTTCAATTAAGCATGCTCAGACAAGAGTAGCCCAATGATGGGTGACCCCCTGGGAAGTAATGAAAGAGGTTTGAATGCCACAAGAGGTTGGCATATATGTACACAAAGTTATGTAAGATGATAGAAAGAGCTATGACAAGTTAGAAAGAGAATAGAACCCTTATGTCAAGTCCAAATGAAATGGATTTGAAAGGAAATATTTAGAAAAATTCTCTTAAACGCTAGAAATGTTTTATGTTAGAAGAGAATGTTTTATGACAAGGCCAGATAGACTATGATATCGCCAAATGTGGCCAGATATGCTATGATACAACATAAATGATATGTGATGAGATATGCTATGAAAAGTACGTAATAAGATACGTTATAAGAAAGATATATTAAGAAGTACACTATGAAGTGGCTTTATAGCTAGCCCTATAACAGATTGAGAGGCTCTATTTTTGAAAGGAAAAGATGTTTGAATGATGAGTTACGTGTGAAAGAGAAAATGAGAGCTTTCACTCCTTGCATGAAATGCCAGGCATTATGTTATGTTATGCTAAAGCTCCGAATGTTAGAGCAGTGCAAGCTCTGAGTGTTAGAGTTGTGCAAGCTCTGAGTGTTAGAGCTGTGCATATTAAGAGAAGGAATGCTTGAGCTCCACTATGAGAGCTTTGCATTCATTAGCAGGTACATAGTCCTGCAGCATGCTGGCCGGGCATTATGCATGTTAGAATATGTGCTCCTATATGCTATTATGTGCTCCTGTTTAGCAGTAGAGCAACGAAAGAAAGAATAATGACATAAGTCCTCTCTCTATATTATGATGAATTAGTAAAGATGATAAAACGTATGATGACATGAAAATGAGAAATAAAGTTTTGCGGATGTTTAGAGAATTCCGCTGAATACTCAGATGAGTAATAAGTGACTGCACTAAGAATCATGATGAATAGTCAATAAAAACTCCAGAATATAGGAGTATATTAGAAAGATTAGTATGAATGAAAGGGAAATTCTCCTCAGAGGAACTCTTCATCGAAGGATGAATAGAGATTTAGTCCTGAAATTTTGAGGACAAAATTTATTTTAACGGGAGGAGAAATGTCATATCCCAATTTTTAGGCTTAGAAGCCCAATATATAGCATGAAAAAGGGATACTACTAGACCCTATTTAGCAGAGGTCTCAATAAATATAGAAAATGATGCTGATCAGTATGATGTAATACAGAGTTTTGATATGAGGTCCCGAAAGATTTATATTAATTTCTGAAGAGAAGGAAAATTAATATAGTATTCTCTAGACCTCAGAATCAGATGAAATATTGCAGTAAATTCCTATAATTAATATAAGAATTTCTGAAACTGACAGAGCTCAAAAAGGAGTTCTGTAGAATTTACTATAGAATTTACAGTGGATTAAAACACCCGATAAATAGGTTTCGGGGGAATTTCTCGGGAATTGAGCCCATGAAGATAGGGGATCATACAGAAGGTCCAGAATGGCACCTTATAGGCCCAATGATATTTTCAGATAAATATGTGGGCTAGGGCTAATAAAGACCGAGAAAAATGAAGAATTGCGAAAATGCCACGAAAGGTATGCCACTGTGTTGTGTCATTAAGTCAGAGTTAGACGAAAGGCGTTATGATCATTTGACTAAGGTTAGACAGTTAAAAAAGGGTATCTAGATAGTTGACCAGGGTCAAGAGATACTCTGGTAAGGTATGAAAAGACAATAGTGCCCCTATAAGTACTAAAGAGGCAGTAAAGGCATTTTGGTAATTTACTAATGACGTTCCTTGGGAACCAAGTCACCAGAGTGCTTGGGCTTGGTTAGAAACCCAAGATGATATTTAAAGGCCCAAAAACGTAGCCCAAGAGTAATGTGGGCCCAAGAGACATTAAAATAATATTTTAGTACTTTTTCAATAAAGTAAAGTGACCCAGTCCAAGATAGAACTGGGTAAAGTGATCTGGAATCATGAGAGGACATAAATGGGTCCCACAATGTGCCACATGGCATGATTAAAGTAAAAGAGGAAAAGCAAAGGACACATGGCATGATTAGAGAAAAAGGAGAAAAAGCAAGAGGACACGTGGCACGATCTCGGCCGTCCATTCAGGAAAAAGACTCTGGAACTCTCTGGAAAGGCTGAATCAGCTGGTGAGGTGTCCCAAGGGCCCCACATGTCACCACATATACCCTTGACGTGTCCTAGATGATGTCATGAGTGGTGAGTCATCAAGGAGGGTGATGTCATCATGATGATGCAGGCAAAGCTTCTTGAGGAAGCAAGCAATCTGGGCCATTCATCATGAATCAATCTGGACCATTCATTCCACCTCAACTCACCTATAAATAGGCCAATCCCCTCCCATTTCAAGGCACACTACGGATCTAGCAAGAAAATGAAGAGAAAGAAGAGAGTTACAGAGAAAGAGAGGAAGAAAGAAAGAAAGGAAAGGAAGGAAGGAATACTGGTGGAGCCAGGAGCAGTCTAAGGAGCCGAGGGACTGGGCAAAGCTTAGGAATGAGGTAAGAAAGTTATCTAGTCCCTGCTCTAATAAAGTATAGGATTGCTCTTAGTGGTTAGAATAGAGAAATATCTCTATTAATAATGGTAGCTAAAGGTAGAAAGAAAGACAGGGGAATGTCAGATTAAGGATATCACCCCTAGTTAATCATGAGATAAGTAGAGCTATGCTGATAAAATAATAAGGAAGATATTATTATGTTATGTATAGGCTCTGACCTATGGAAAGAATGAACCTTATAGCAAAGCCTAAGAGCTAGAAGGAAAGCTACATGTCAGGTAGCAAACTAATCCTAAACTTGTACACATTAAATATTATGCTTGATGTGCTATGGCTTTGTGGAATTGTGTTGAATATGTGCTTATGTATGAAGCTCTGTTCTTATGATTACTTTGTCCAATTGTATTTCATATGTAACATGGAAGCATGTACATTATGCAATGTTAACACTTTCACAAGCAAGCTCAAGTATTCACATTAATGCATGCATTGTTTAGTGCTGTTTGCTACTGAGATTTCCCCAGAAATCTCACCCCTTCCATATCAATCCAATTACAGCAGGTCTTCTCAAGATGGAGGAGATAAAGATGCATGAAGAGATGTTAATTGCTTAGTATGATTGATATGTGATTCATGTATGTACAATTGCTGGAAATTGTCACTGTGAACAGTAACTCGTGATGGAGGCAGTGACATTTTAGCTGTAATTATAACTAGTAAATGATTGAATAAATGTATGATATTTTTCCAGTAAATAGTAGACATGCCAAGCTTCGATTTGACACATAGAACGTCTCATTTGGATGTCTAGACATAAAGATATGATTTATCAAATTTGGGACCAGAATGCTGGAATCAGGGACAGGACGCTGGATGAACAGTGTTTTCGGAACATTGACCAACATTGACCTGGTCAAGGCGTGGTCAACGAGTCATTTTTCCCTGAAATAGAATTATGTTAGCTTGGTGTAGCAATTTGAACCACTCCATTCCAATTTTTATAGAATTAGTTATGATTTTTTGAAGTCAGGTCACTCCACTGGAAATTACACAGTGAACAGTACTCGCTGGGAGTAAAATTCCAGATTGTATGATTTGACTTCAATGGCCCTAGAAGTGGTTCCAAATGCTACTGAATGGTCCCTAAGATGTAAGAAAAGGAGGATGTTATATATAACTTTGTGTATCTATGCCAAACTTTTATGGCATTTACACCCTTTATCATACGGCTGCTTTCTATTCTTATTCTATCTCAGACCCTCTTCTTTAGGTCTTTACTAGCCTCTTAATCTCTTTATCCTTATATGAAGGATTTATCTACTCATACTTTTCCATTCTCAAAATATATGGGGTTCTTTTCTCTATTTCTTAGGCATACTTCTACCAAACTTTTTGAATATCAGCACTCAGACTTGAACTTAGACTCCATCTTCGTTTAAGGAAAACTAAGTTAAGTCTATATATAATATAGGCTATAAATAAGTTTTCTAGATGAGTTAATCAACTTGTGAAGCTCCTTACCTTAACTTCGTCTTTGGTACTCATCTTCCAGAGAGATACTGTATTGTTCTCATTTCTTCATGGCTCATTACTTTCCTTAGGCTAGGTCTAACTGCGACCTCAGGATCTAACTGCGATCAACCGTATGCCTCTTCAGAATCTAACTGCGACTCTAAAGCTGTTAGGATCTAACTACGACCCTTGAGCCATGCTAGGATCTAACTGCGACCCTCTAGAATCCTTTGTGATTATGTTGTATTGTATCATCATCTCTGAAAGATCTCAAACCAACATACTAAGTTATAAGGTTAACTGCTTCCACTTGTTAATAACTCAATAAAAATTTTAAAATATATTCCGTAGCCCATATTATTTACTAAGACTTTACTTATTTTCCCTCTTACTCAGGAGTTCCTTCTCATCTTTCTTACTCTGTTGTGGCTTACCAATTATGGTCTAACCACTTGCCATTGCATTTTGTTGCTATGGCCTCATCATAACTTCTCATTTAAAGCTGTGCTCTAACTGTGAGCCATTTAAACTATATTCTAACTGCGAGTAATTTGTATCAGATCTAACTCTTATCTAAAGAGTGATCTGAACTCATCTGAATTTAGCTTTATCTAAGAGCCATCTGTTTCATATCTAACTCTTATCTGAAGAGTGATATGGAAACAATCTCTTTACTGCTATATCTTACTCTTTCTGTATACCATTTCTTTTGAAAGAGTTATAACAATATAACCTTCTTGGTACTTGCTGTAACCTTAACATAAGAAATGGCCTTGAGTACTATATTCACAAGTCTATAGAAATACCTGAGTAATCCCAATCATATTGTAACAACTGTCCCACTCATTGAGACTATCTATCATCTTGGGTACATTCTTATTGCATGTCGTATGGTATGGGAGCAACATAACTTTCTTATCTCATCATAAACTCTATCCTGCATGTACTGCATAAGGGGAGTATTCATAGCATACTCTAACATATGTGTCATCACATGACAACTATAAGGAGATGCAACTATCCATCATAACTCATGGCAATATAAGCCATGTCATCATCACATAAATTTGCTCAACCATCCATCATACGTACACGGCAATTGAACAATTAACTAAACTTTAGAACATTCTTTCCTTTATCACATCATCTGCCAGATTCCAACGTTCATTTAGGAACCTAAACTAATTACTCATTTACCTTAGGCTGCCACCTTACCCTCTTACTAGGGTATAGACTCAACCCTTCATTACCTTTTCTTACATAGGGAATAGGGGAGTCACTTTATCTTTGAAACTGTGGCTACCTTTCTCTCTCTAGACTTCTTTTTCTTGATCCTAATGAACTTATGTCGTATGGATCTCATTCATCATCTACTACTATTACTTATGTTCTCTAGGGTACTCTGCCCTAGGTTTGCTAGATTACTATTCTTTCGTGATGTGATCCCTCTGCATTGGGAACATCAGCTCTCTATCCATTAACCATTTTAACTTTTGATTCTTTTGTTCAGGAAGTACTAGCTAAACAAATTCTTTCGTAATGTAGATATACTCACATAGAGGATCTACTTCTAAATATTGTCTCAAACTAATCTTTCATATCTCCTTACTTTATACTATCTGGCTTGTTATGCTTTGTACCAATCCTCTAGTTGATTAACTTCAACCAGGTTGGTACCTTTATTATCCTTGCCACTGTAACATCTGGCAGTTTCCCTTGACCTAAGACTGGTCAGCTTCTGTCCTTATTCATAAAGGAAACTGCCTCCCAGATGTTATACTACTTAGTCCAGCCATATCATGCTAAGAAACCTGAGACCTCAGCAGTAACAGCTAACTAAGACTAACTACTTCCTTAAAGATTACCCCGTAAGGCTGTAAGGTATGGGGTACTATTCTATCTATCTGGGTGTTACTGTCTCTAAGTAGTGAACACCATCCCCATATCTTATACTAGGGAGGAAACCTCTCTAGTTCAAATCTCTAAGTACACCAAAGCATCACTAAGCCAGAACCTTCTGTTATGTGCCAGAATCTTATGCTCTATGCTAGAACCCTTTGTTCTGTACTAGAACCCTCTCGATTTTACACCAGAACCATATGCTCTGAGCTAGAATCCTCTGCTCTGATACCAAAATGAAACAACCTCCTTTTCATACATCTTAGGGACCAAATGGTAACATGTAGAACCACTTCTAAGGCTATTGAAGTCAAATTACTCAATATGTAATTTTACTCTTAGCGAGTACTGTTCACTGGGTAAATTCTAGTGGAGTGAACTTACTTCCAAAAATCATAGCTAATTCTAGAAAAATCAAAACAAAGTCTTTCAAATTGCTACACGAACCTAACTTAATTTTCTTTAAGGGAAAAATAACTCGTTGACCATGCCTTGACCAGGTTAATGTCAGTAAACATCCAAAGTTTACTGTTCATCAACTTTTTCCTTAATTCTAGCAGTTTGGTTTAGCTTTTGTACTATCCAATCCTTAGCTTCTCTTCATGCTTCTTCAATCCTTTTCTAACACACCTGTGAGATTGGGATTACATGGAAGTGGGTCAGATTTCTTGGGAAATCTCAGTAGCAAACAGAAATCATACAATGTATGCAACTATATGCTTGATGTTACTATGTGTGTACTTAATGATCATGCTTGCATAATGATAACTTACATGCTTCCATGTCCCTTAATTATAAGATATAGCCATAGCGTAAAAAGAAATAGAGCATTACTTAAGCATACATGCTTCATATCATCAAGATAAGAAAACATCACATAAAACATCCAAGCAGTATAAGCATACAAGTTGGTAAGTTGACTACCTAGCGTGTATCCTTTCCTTCCAGCTCTTAACCTTGTCTCTAAGGTTCCTTCTTTTCATAAGTTAGAGCCTATACATAGCATAATAATATCTTTATTATTATCTAGTATAGCTCAACTTAACTCATGATTAACTATGGGCAATATCCTTAATCTGACATTCCCCTGGCTTTCTTTCTACCTTTAGCTACCTTTATTAATAGAGATATTTATCTATTCTAACTATTAAGAACAATCCTATACTTTATTAGAGCAGGGACTAGATAACTTATTTACCTCATTCATAAGCTCTGTCCAGTCCCTAAGCTCCTTGGACTGCTCTTGGCTCTGCCAAAACTCCTTTCTTCCTTTCTTTCTCTCTTTCTCTCTTTCTCTCTTCTTTCTCCCCTTTATGCCATGCTTGGCCATGGATTTCCTTAAGGGAGGGGTGGCCTATTTATAGGTGAGTGGAGGTGGAATGAATGGCTAAGATCGATTCGTGATGAATGGCCCAGATCTCTTAGCTTTCTCAAGAAGCTTTGCCTGCATAATCACGATGACATCATCCTCCTTGATGACTCACCAACATGACATCATCCAAGGACACCTCAAGGGATACCTTATGGGGTATGTGGCACAATAGTGGGGCCCTTGGGACACCTCACCAGCTAACCTAGCCTTTCTAGAGATTCCAGAGCCTATTCCTGGAATGAGAGGTCCAGATTGTGCCATGTGTCCATTTTACTTTTTCCCTTTTTTCTAATCTCATGACATGTTTCATTAACTTTTCTTCTTTTCCTATAATCATTCCATGTGACGCCTTGTGGGTCCCATGAGGACACCTTTCATGCCACCTCATGGTCTAAAATCATATCTGATCACTTTTTCCAATTCTATCCTTAATCGGGTAACTTTACTTTATGGAATAGTAGTAAAATATTATTTTAATTCCTCTTAAACTCCATAATCCTTGGGCCTACATTTTTAGGCTCTTGGATTGCTATCTTGGGTTTCTATCCAAGCCTAAGCAGTCTGGTGGCTCGGTTCCCAAGAAATACTTCTTACTTCCTATTTTTGCCTATAGGGACATTCACTATTTTCCCTAAATTTTTACTTTATTGTAGTTTAGTCCCTGAACATCATCTGTATACTTCTAGGACTTCTACATAATAGGGTATAGGTGCCTGCCTTTTTCAGGCTACATACAGGGATTCTAGGCCTAAAAATTGGGATATGACAGATTGTAACTCCTTGCAAGTTATGTCATGACAATATGCATGTTAGAATTTGCTTATGTACCATTATGAAGTAGATCCCATCTCATGATAACATGTTAAGCATCCAATTATTCATGCATGATATTATAGTTTGTGTAACTTGCTATTGGGATTTTCATAAAATCTCATTCCTTCCACACGCATGACTATATTTTAAGTACTGGATCTTCTCAAGGGAAAAGAGAAAATGTTGATGATTATGTTTGTATAATAAGTTACTTGACTTACATGACACTATGGGATGATATGTTAGTATGCATGGTGTATGTTTCTATAACCCTGTTATAAGGCCGTGATGATGTGACGATGTTTATGATGCATAAATCAATGAGTTTTAGTCTAAAAGTTGGCATGATTATAGTTAAGATACAGAACTTTAAGTGAACACTAAGAAATCCTCATTTGGATAAGAATTTGAATTGGTGTGATTTTCCAAAGTTAGAAGTAAGATATGGAATTGAGATAAAACGAGTGCTAAGAGGCAGTGACGTTAATGCAATAATATCATATATCAATTGAACGATTTTTTCTATGAAATTTATGAGCTTAAAGAGGACATATAGAGCTTCAAATTGATAGGTAACACTGTTCAAATTGATAAGTATATTATGAAGTCTTAGAAAAATTATAGGTATAAAATAATCCGATTTGTGGGGAATTATACCGAGCTGGTACCAGATTGGACTAGAATTTTCCAAAGCCTTCCTCCCCCATGTGAATTGCGCCACCTAAGCCCCATGAGGTGTGGGCCATTAGATCAAATAGTACCTAAATCAATCTTGGCCATTAATTTTTCATGGATTTTGGTTATAAATACACCCTCAATTCTGCAGCCAAACCATGAGCAAAAAACTCTTGGGGAAACTCTTGCAAAATGAAAACTCAAGCCAGGACAAAGAAGATTCAAGGTTCTAAAGTTCAAGCAAGCTAGAGATTAAAGGTAAGCAATCTCTCCTAGATTATTTTCCTTTGATTGGGGAGCTTGAACTTAGGGTTTGTTGGAAAATGTGCCCTAGGGGACAATCATTTTCTTATGAATATTATTGATTTATGAATTTATTAATTAAGTTATCATATTATTTGCATGTTACTGTGATGACCATCCTTGGATAATTCATGATCTTATCCTAAATGTCCCTGGTCGGTCATCTATGCGGGAGCAGAGATGAAATAAGACCAATATGACTTTGAAGATGTATATAGATATAAATAAAAGTCATAGCCACATGTAAGAGTACAAGGTGTTGGACTGACCCGCTATGAGAGAGCTACATGGGTTACGTCATAAGCTTCTCTCATATACAAACCAAGTCACTATGCCATTTGACCTGAGATCATCATGGATTCCTACATGACAAACGCTCAGCTTTGACCTAGTCAAAAGTCACTTTTGACCGAGTGATCATAAAGACTATGTTCGGGCTTAGTGATTTTTCATGTGAAGGAATGTGAATGTCAAGATGGAATTTGTCCCTCAAATTCGTAGAGAGATATTACTAGGCCCCTCGATGAGTGAGTCTGAGAAATGTATGGCCATACTGTAATGGAAAGGTAGTTCCATTTCTATAGTAAGACTACTCAGGGATCGAGAAAGTAACGGTCAGGAATAGGAGGATGACATTATCCATGCCTCATCCATGACCAAAATATCACGTGACAGAAGGGACATGATATGGTTGTATAAAAGGTTACATCGTTTATCGATCCTCATATGATTTGGGTAGTCGTTATATCTTGCTAAAGACCGCTTGTGACTTGTGGGCCAGTCTAGCAAATGGCCCACTGCCAACTTCATATGGGCCTACAGGGTCGCACACAAAATAGCCCAACACGAGTAATGATGTCCAGATTCATTGAATCTAAGACGTGTCTAGATTCAATGAATGATCCAGGGTTGATGTATATATTTATTTATATTTATATTCGTATATATATAAATTCGTATATATACATTATATATAAGGGATATATAGGATTTAATTTATAAGGATAAATTAAATCTCTATCACGTTTGAATTTGAAATTCAAAATGATAGGATATCTCATATAAGAGATATTTACAAGATTTAATTTATAAGGATAAGTTAAATCTCTATCACGTTTGAATTTGAAATTCAAATTGATAGGATATCTCATATAAGAGATATTTACAAGATTTAATTTATAAGGATAAATTAAATCTCTATCACGTTTGAATTTGAAATTCAAATTGATAGGATATCCCAAATTCAATTTATGAGAATAAATCAAATATAGTCCAGTCTTATCTTTATTTAAATTAAATAAATAGGTGAGTTAAATCTGTGGGACGGATTTAATATAAACATTATTTATTTAATTAGTTTCTTATTAAATTATACAATATGTGATATTGTATTATTTTCGGAATTAATATAGATTTCTAAAATCTAATTCGGTTGAGAAAAAACACAGAGCATCCTATATATCTGATTTTAGGAGCTACGTTTTCTAAACACAACACATAACACAAAAGGCTGAACAGAATCTGCAAAAGGTTTGCAGATAAGAAACTGCTGAAGTAGAGACGAAGAGGACGAATTCTTGAGAAAGCCTTGGAGGGACAGGAGATGCTAGCATGTCCTTCGTGGTTGGAACGCTGTTCGTGTGGATACCAATAGAGGAAGATGACCTGAGGAGTCGACTTCTTGAAATCAAAGAGAGCACGAATCGCAGAGAGAAGTTATGGACATCTTCTTGCGATCGGAAAGAGATTACCAGCCGTGGAGAGAAGCTGTGAAAGTCGCTGAGAAACACTGAGGGTAATGCTTCTTCCTACTTGACTTAAACACGTACGGTAGATCCTGGCAAGGACTGGAGAAAATTTTTAAATTAATTTCCGCTGCGTGTCTTCCAATTCCTTACAGGGTTTTCATGGGGGGAAGGTTGAGTTTTATCTAAGGGTTGGTGCTGCCCAAATACCTTTGATGAAAGGGAAAAGAAGAAATTAAAGTTAGAAACATGTGATTGAAGCTTAAACAAGCTAGTTAAGAGATTGGTTATTGAATCAAGTTGATATTCTTGACTTTGTCATAATGGAACCTGTTTGGTCTGTACTTTCCATGAGGGAAGGAAATTGAATTTCAATGATTTAATACTTCCATTGAATTTAGATGATGATTTGGTGTAGGATTGGAAAGGTTTTGAACCTTGAAAGCATGGAAATTCCAAGATTATAGTTTTTGAAACCCTTCTCTATTACTGTTCATATGCATGAACAGTGATTGAAATTTCATGATTTTGATACTTCCAATGGTTTTAAAATGAAAAATTGTGTGGGATAAAGTAGAGAAACAAGTATGGGAAGCATTGGAATCAAAATGAGAATTTTTGAAGGAAGTAGGTGCAGTTTCAGTTCTGTATAGCATGCTATGAAGGAGCTAGAATGTCATGATTCTATTCTCATAAATGGATTCAAAAGATAAAATTGTGTAGGGTAAAGTTAAGACATCAATTAATTCAAAGACCAAGTTCATTAGTTAAGATTAAGAAAAGTAAGTGAGCTTAATGTTCAAGAGGGAGTTATGTTACTTAAAGTAAGTTTAATGCTCAAGGAAATTAGATCGTATGGATGAATGGTTATGTGATGTTAGGGATTGGTTGGTATGCTCCAAAAGAGGCAGCCACATGTTCAAGAAAAGTGAGAAGAAAAAAGCAAGAAAAGTGGAAGAAAGTCAAGTGTATAAGGTAGTAAACTCATTCTAAACTTGTATGCATTGAATGTTATGCTTGATTGTGCTATGGCTTTGGTGAATTGTGTTGCAATTGTGCTTATGTATGAAGCTCTATTTCTATTATTACTTTGGCCAATTGTATTTCATATGTTACATGGAAGCATGCACATTACACAATGATAACAGTTTCACAAGCAAGCACAAGTAGTTACATTGATGCATGCATTGTTTAGTAATGTTTGCTACTGAGATTTTCCCCAAAAATCTCATCCCTTTCCATGTAATCCCAATCCCACAGGTTTATGAATGATGAAAGAGGATGATGAAGCATGAAGAGGAATTAGGGATTGGATAGTGTATATGTTATGTGATTATTTGTTATATGTAAAGTTGCTTTATGATCAATGTAAGTAGTGATGGTCATGATGTAAAGAAAAATAGTAAATGATGGAATAAATGAATGAACTTTTACAGCCATTTAGATGACATGCCAAGCTTCATTTTGACACCAAGAACACTTTATTTGGATGTATGTACAAAGAGAACTGATTTTCCAAATTAAGGGACCAGAATCTATTTACAGGATTTTTGACCAGATGAACAATAAACTTTGGTGAATAAACTATATTAATTGGCTGATCATTTGGAATGGAAATTATTTTTTCCTTAAATTTCAAGATGTTGTCTTCACTTGGATTTTTCAATCACTTCATTTCAATTTTTCTAGAATTAATTATGTTTTTTTGAAGTTTGTTGCATAATCTAGAATACCATATGAATAGTAACCCGAGAAAGAGTACAATTCCAGATTTGGCTAATGGACTTCCAAGGTCTTGTAAGTGGTTCTAAAAGCTATTGAATGGTCCCTAATACGTATGAAAGTAAGGATGTTATAGCATTTACCTGGATTCTCTCAAGAGGCCTAAACTTCTTTTTATCAGCACACAGTTCTTTCAAAAATTTTGCATATTTAGGGTTTTTCTTGAGTAACTCAACTAAAGGGATATTTATTTCTAAGTTATTGAATAGAGTATAAGCATCTTTTCCAAAATTAGGGTCAATACTTTTCTTTCCAATAAATTAAGAGTTAGAAAAAGGGAGATCTTTTATACTTACCTCCTTACCTTTGTAAATAGAGGCTCCTTGCTTGCTCGACTTTGGCTTCTCCTCAGGTTGCTTTCATTTGTAGTTTGTACTTGGTACTGTTATTGCTTCTTCTTATAGCTCTTGCATCTCCACTTGGGTCTGTGGGTTCTCCTCTTGGGTTAGCTTCTTCATTACAAGCTGTTGTTCTTTAGCACTTTCAGATTTCCCAATTTGTACCTGTGGCAAAGATGAATTCTCAATTTTGGCATCTTCCACATCCTGCTCCAGTGTATCAGCTTCCTTACAATGAACCTTTCTGCAACTTCTAAGGTATATATCATTCAGACCCCTCAGATTGATGACAGTATTTGGAGGTATACTACCACTGCTCTTTCCTTAAATGTCACTCACTGTATTGGAGACTTGAGTTAAGTGACTTGTGATATCTGCATTCTTGGAACTGAACTCCTCAAGTTTCCTATGCACATCAACATTGTCCTTCTGTATACTTTGAAGGATTGAAGCTATGAAGGTGAATTCATCGTCATTCTCTTTGAGCTTGATGTCTATATTGGTCATTCTATCGTATATGTTGCTCATCTGCGCAGCCATACTCTTTAACAATTGAGAAGTCTCATCTGGACTTGATGTTAATAAGGTCATAGGGTGAGTTGGAACTATGGACCTTGTATTATTTTAGATGTTGCTTAAGGAAGTACCACCTCCTTGAAATTAACTTGGCCTATCACCCCCACCTACAGTTTAGGTTATCTCTCCAACCAGGGTTGTATGTGTTGTAGTATGGGTCTCTCTTCTGGTATTGATTATCTCTCCCTTGATACATTGTTGCCACTTCTTCATACTGTCTGTCACATGTACTGGTAGCATGCATCATTGAACCGCATGATTCACATCCTGTAATCAAGGCTTGTGAGGTATCCACTGAATGAACTTGTTTTATGGAATGTATCTCTCTTTCAATCAAATTCATCCTCTTCTCTATTCTATTTCCTGAAGCTGTTATTTCTGCTAAGATCTCTTTTGAATTACCTAAAGATATGGGCATTCTCCTTGGATCCCCTGTCTAATGGTCTTCATTGGCCATTTTCTGGAATAACTCCTAACTTGCTTGTGGAGTCTTATCTCTCAAGGATCCATTTGTTGTAGCATTCAAGGAAACATGATTATGAGGAAGTAGACCATCAAAGAAAATATCTACTAAATCAGTCTTGGTCATGTTGTGGTGAGGGTATCAAGCCAACAGGCTAAGAAACCTCATTCAATACTTATGTAGAGATTCTTCATCCTGTTGCAAAATATTCGTGATTTCCTTTGATCTTTAAAGCCAGGAAAAACTGTTCAAGATACGTTGACTTCAGCTAATCCCATGTAAAAGTAGAGAAATGAGTGGTTAAATTGTATAGCCACTCCTTAGCCTTCCCTTCCAAGGTAAAATGAAAATACCTCCTTAAGATGTCATCCAGTGTGGTCATTGGAGGTTTCATTGAAGATCAGATCATATGTATGGTTTGTAAGTGCCTGTGTGGACATTTTTATGCAAAACCATGAAATTTAGGTAAGGATGCAATCAAAGCTTCTTTAATCTCCAAATTAGCTTTTTCAGTATAGAAACCACACATGCGAATGATTAATTTCCCTCACACTTCTATTATCTTATGGGTTCATTGGTATTTCATTTTCTCTATGCCTATTAGGCCCATTATGATTAATATCATCCATATTCGGTTCAGTTTTAGACTATGGAAAACTAGAGGAGAAACTATATTTTGATTCTTCTTCTCTAATAGTTCAACTCTTTTACGCAAGCAATGCAGAATAGATAGAGAATAATTAATGCAATCGGTCAAAGTCAGTCATGGAAGTTGGATAGCAAAAAATATTTAGTTAGTCACAACACAATATTATAGAGAAAAGTAGTCGCGACTGAAGGTTTTAAATGTCACGACTAGTTTTTGCAGAGTAGTCAAATTTCATAGGGGAGCGTCAGGTCATGACACAAATGGTGTTTGGCCGCTACTTAAATTCACAAAGAGTAATTGTCACGATGTAGGTGAGATTGGGTCGCGACTCACAGCCACAGAGTCTGATTTTGCATAAACTTAGAAAAGTCCAAAATGCAATGCAATTAAAAAAAACTACTAAAAACTAAAAGCAAACAAAAAGAAGAAAACAATGACTCAGGTAGCTATTAAAATTGACAATCAATTACTAGAAAACCAATCACTTGGCTTCCTAGCAACGGCGCCATTGATGGTGTCAGATTGTCATTCTAATCCATCAAAATAAAGTTTATTGCATCCAATATAATGTAGTATAAGGCACAACCCTATCGTTCTTTTTTAGGAGCCTTTTATGTCGAAGCCCAATAGATTGGATGTCAAAATTAATGAAAAACCTGCGCAGGGATAAAATAGGTTTTGGGTTTTAGTGATTGATGCAATAAAAGTAGGGCGCAAAAAAGTAAATATTTTTGGATTTTTGTTTATGATGAAAATGAGTTGATTTAGTTGAGAAATATCCTATGATGAAAACGTATCTATGCTTGCTCTCATGTTCAAAGTTGGTGTTTAGAAAGGGCTAAGTCTCAAAGAAAATCTCAATCGATCGATTGAGTCCAGAACCCTAATTTTCGTTAAACCCCTTTGACTAAAGCTGGTTTAAGAACTATTAGTGAACTATCATAAACTACTTAGCATGTAAATTGAATTTAGATGATGAAAACACCCGTTTATCACCAAAAGGGTAAAGTTTTAGCCTCTCATGACTCCTGCTGTACTACAATTGCTGTTCAATTGAGATTTCATGAATAAATAGTGAGAAGATGGTAGGTTGATAGTGTAGAGAGGTGGAGAAGGTGATCCAAGAGCGTGAGGGTATTGTTTCTTAGCCTAATCAGGTCTAAAAACCATCCTCCTTGATGACAGCCTTCCTTTTCCTTTTTTTTCTACATAACCTAATTCAAAACGTGCAGTTTCAGTAATTTCACATATTAGTCACGACCAGATCCATGTTTTGGTCATGACATATAAATGCAGAGAGAATTCCAGAAGAATCAAGGTCACGACCGGTGGACTCTTTGGTTGCAACAAAAAGATGCAGGAGCGTGGTTTCACTTTCATTGGCTTGTGATTTCTTTCTTGGTCCTTGCTCTCTTCCAAAATAGTTGCAATCTAAAATAAAAGCTCATTGTAAAAGTCCAAATCAGTAAATAACAGAATATAAAGTTTGGAATAGTTAATTTAACTATTAGCACATTGCCATGTACAATCATGTATTACTACAAAAGTACAATTTAAGGCCTAAAATAATAGTAAAGTTGGTAGAAATCTCTTAAAAATGTCACAGAAACTATATACAAAATGTGTCTTATCACATTGCATCTGAGCAGCGATTGTAGCACAGCAGGAGTCATGAGAGGCTAAACCATTAGTCTATTAGTGATGGATCGCATATATTAAGCTCACTGACTACACTGTACTAGGGAGTTTTTCTATTTTAATCTCACCTTTCTTATGTTTTTGGAATTCCTAGATCTAGGGTTTTGAATTCATGAGTAATAATTGGATATCGATTGATTATTCTGAAATTAGATTTTATAATTGAATTTGGATGATTTGGATGTTGGTTTAATATGAATATTTCAGTGTTGATTTATGGATAATTGGGTTTTTATCAACGTTCATTGCTAACTGATTTGATTGCTTGAAATCTAAGGTCATCGATTGATGATCATTCGAGGGCATATTCATCATCTGATTTAATTACACGGTAAGTGGTTTTTAAACATCGCATTAGTTGTTTTTGAACTAGCTTTTATTAAAGGAGTTTAAAGAATATTAATATTCTGGACTTAATCGATCGATTGAGGTTTTATTTAAGACTTAATGATTTTAAAATTCCCATATCATAGGAAGAGCAAGGATATATAGGTTTCCATCATCAAGAGTCTTTATCAACATATTTCTTTAACAATCCATCCATTTTCCATCTTAATAAAAAATACAAAAACATTTATTTGACTGCACTTTTATTTTATTGCATCAAAAATCAACCTGTCATATCCTACTTTTTCCTTATCTGTATAAGACTGATAGAGAAAATATGTTTGTAAAGGATTATGATGATAAATAGAGAGGAAAAGTGATTATTAGACAAAGGTATAAAGAAAAGGGACTAAATTGAAAAGTCTAAAAGTTCTATGTTAGAAAACTGAAAGTAGAAATAGACTTTGGGCTATTAAGTGTAATTATGAAAAGTTGTAGGCATAAAGTGTAATTTTCAAAAGTTTAAGGGCAAAAATAGTAATTGTTGAAAGTTGAGCCGGAGAAGTCCCAAAAATGCCCTGAATCATATTAGTCCCAAATTTTCACAGTAAATAGAGAAAAATATTCTAATCAATTTAATGTAACACAGAATTTTGATTTGAGATCTCAAAAAAATTATATGAATTTATGAAAAAGAAAGCTTAATACAGTATCATTTAGACCTTAGAATCATATGAAATTTGGTAATAAATTCTTATAATTAATATGAGAATTTATGAAACTGACAGAGCTCAAAAAGGAGTTCTGTAGAATTTATTATGGAATTTACAGCAGATTAAAACACCCGATAAATACGTTTCGGGGGAATTTCTCAAGAGTTAAGCCCATGAAGGCAATAGACCATGTAGAAGGCCCAAAATCGTGTCTTATAGGCCCAATAATATTTTTAGATAAGTATGTGGGCCAGGGCTAATAAAGACCTAGAAAAATGTAAAATTATGAAAATGTCACTAAGTATGCCACTGTGTTGTGTCATAAAGCCAGAGATAGATGGAGGGTATTTTGGTCATTTGAATAAGGTTATACAGTCAAGGAGAGTTCTTAAAATAGTTAACCAAGGTCAGGGAATACTCAAATGTGTTGTGAAAGGATGATAATGCCCTTGAGATGTTAAAGTGAATAAAGAGGAACCAAGGGGCATTTTGGTTATTTGCCAATGGATATGTAATTAAGTTTAGACCCAGTACAAGAATGCCAATGGTAGGAAGAATCCAGACACTAGATTTAAGGTCAGAAAGCATATTATGGAATCTCAGAAAAATTAGTTTAGAAAATAGTTTAGTTTTTGGGAAATCGGACTAAGTCGGTACTGGATTGGACTGGAATGTTTGCAAATTCTTCCTCCCTTCATAATTGGTCACATGGTATATGAGGTTTCCTTTAATGATGTCATTAATGATGTCATCTCATTAGCTTCTAGGGCAAGCTAATCCAAGATCAAATATGAGCCATTAGATCAAATAGTGCACAAAGTGATCTTGGCCATTCATTTTCTATTGGATTTCTCTATAAGTACCCCTATATTTCTGATTCAAAACCATGAAGGAAGAACCCTTGAGGAGGCTATGTCAAAATGGAAACTCAAGCCAAGACAAAGAAGAATCTAAAGTCCAAAGTTCAAGCTAGCAAGAGATTAAAGGTAAGTAATCTATCCTTGCTTATTTTCCTCTAATTTAGGGGCTTGAACTTAGGGTTTTCATGGAAGAAAGTTGAGTTTTCTCTAAGGTGTATATGCTGTCCAAAACCTTCGATGAAAGTAGAAAGAAGAAATTAAAGTTAGAGTTATGTGATTGAAGCTTAAACAAGCTAGTTAGGTGATTGGTTGTTGAATCAAGTTGATATTACTGACTTTGCCATTAAAGATATATTTTGGCCTGCATTGTTCATGATATAAGGAGATGGAATTTTAATGATATAATGCTTCCATTGAATTTATATGATGATTTTGTGTAGGATTAGATATGTTTTGAACCTTGGAAGCATTGGAATTGAAAGTTGTAATTCTTGAAATTATTCTCTGTTACTGTTTACTCGTATGAACAATGATTGGAATTTCATGATTTTGATGAATCCAATGGTTTTAAAATGAAAACTTGTGTGGGATAAAGTAGAGAAACAAGTATGGGAAGCATTTAAATTAAAATGAGAATTTTTGAAAGAATTATGCATATTTTTCAAATATGTTCAGAATAGTGCATAGGAGCTGAAATTTCATGATTTTAAGCTCATAAATGGATTCAAAAGAAGAAATTGTGTAGGTTAAAGTCAAGATATCAATTGATTCAAAGGCCAAGTCCATTAGTTAAGATTAAGGAAAGTTAAGATAGTTAAATGAGCTCAATATTCAAGAGAAAGTTAGATTGTAATAGATGGATGATTATGTGATGTTAGGATTTGATTGTGGACTCCAAAGAGGCAGCCACACATCAAGAAGAAGTAAGAAGAAAGAGGCAAATCAAAGTTAAAGTGAAAGAAAGTCAAGTATATGAGGTAGTAAACTTATCCTAAACTTGTATGTATCGAATGTTATGCTTGGTTGTGCTATGGCTATGTTGAATTGTGTTGCTTGTGTATATGATTGAAGCTCTATTTCTATGATTACTTTTCCCCGTTGTATTTCATATGTTACAAGGAAGCAAGAATATTACACAATGTTAACACTTTCACAAGCAAGCATAAGTATTTATATTAATGCATGCATTGTTTAGTACCATTTGCTACTGAGATTTCCTTAGAAATCTCACCCCTCCATATAATCCCAATCCCATAGGTTTATTAATGATGAAAGAGGAAGAAGAAGCATGAATATAAGTTAGGGATTGGATAATGTAAATGTTATACGATGAATGTATAAATTGTTGCAAGTAATGATATTATATGACATGTTTGAGCCATAATGCTCATGATGTAATGAGAAATAGCAAATGATGAGATAAATGTATAAAATTTTATAGACATTTAGTTAACATGTCAAGCTATTGATATTTTGATTGATATGATTACTTTGAGAATTATGTATTGGGGATGGGTGAAGAGATAATTGTATTTTTACCACGTGAGATAATCTCAATTGGAGCTTGATGGTTGACTTTTGTCCCACCAGTTTTTGAAGGATGTGTCCCACCTGTTTATCGAAGGCTATAACATCCCCACATGTTTATCGAAGGGGAATGAATCCATGGTTTGGTCAAGTGCCCTGTGGATTTTGGCCTATCCATACCATTTGATCGGTTAGCTTTTGAGTGGTCTATTACAACTAGTCCATAGGTTTAGTCGGTAAAAATAAGGCTGATCGGTTAGTTTGAGGGGAGGAACTTGGGTGGGTTATTCATTTGATTTTCTTATAATTATATGTTATTTTATATATATTATACTATGAGGTCCCACTTGACACCTCATGAGCATATGTTAATATGCATAATGAGTAGAGTTTATAACCATGGTAGAGTTTATTTAAATCTTAGTTAAACTCTTTTCTACTATAGTTAGCTCTTTTAAAATAAACTAAATTTATTTATAATATTATTTTTAAATTATATTGGTTATAAAATAGGCCTAAATAATTAATAGTAGTTATATTTTAAGAGAATTTTATAATTTGGTATGAGAGCTTAGGTTTTAGACCCTACTAATTTGTTATGATATATTATGAATTTATTTTATTGTTTAAAAAATAGAAGAAAAAGAAAAGTTTACCCTTTTTTCGAGAGTTCCATGTTTACTTTTTGTGTGTGTATATATATATTTCAATTTAGTGTTAGGCATCTTTTTTAATTTTCAATGATTTATATTTGGATTATTTTTTAGAAAAATGGCTTTTTGTGTTCGCCAACTGTATTTAAAAAAAAGTTGGACTCAAATTATTTTGAAATTTTTTTGTTGAATATCCAAAAAGTTGTTTAATAAAATATTTGATTATTTTGTTCGGTTTAATTACATTTTATTCCATAAATAGTTTGTAAAAATTGAATATTTGATTACAAAATTAATTTATGTGCCATTTTAATTATTCATGGGAGTTTACTATTTTAACATTTTTGTGAACTTCCAAATTTATTTCCTAAGTTATTTATTTTTTTAGTATTTAGAATATAGTTTAAAGCAATCATATAAATTGTTTAAATTCTCATAAAGTTATTGTGCATCTTTTATAACTAAATTCTCGTAATTGATATTTGTGTATAGTGACATCTTCTTGCATATTGCATTGTATGGTAATGGCAATGTACATTATTCACACATATTATTCCCTATTAGTTTATAAAAATTGCTCTATTATAGTATTTGACTATTAAGGCGGATTGCATCCTTAGGAGAGGAGAACTGGTATAAGATTAGATAAACTAGCATAAAATAAAATAGGGAAGCTTTAAAGTATGCTGAATTGTGGGGATAAAATTTCTAAAAGGTGGGAAGAATTGTAACGTCCCAATTTTTATCTTTATATTTAAGTAAAATTAAAAATATTATTTATCAATAACTTGAAAATATTATCTAATTAAATTATTATAGTTTATTAAATTTATTATTTTTAATAAAATATGATATCTGAATTTTCTTAACTTATGATTTTATGATTTGATTGTTATTATTAGTTAGGGAATTATTAAGATTTGAGTTCATATTTATATATGGATTTGAATTTAAATCATTATTATGACTTTATAAATAGAGCTAAGGCCTTGAGTTATTTCTCATACTTGATTATTGAGGTAGCTCTTCTCTTTTTAGTCCTTTATTTTTTCCCTTTCCTATACCCAAAGAAGGTAACCACTTTATACTCATTGTGTGTGATAATGTGATGTTTGTGAGTGATTTGATATATAAATATATTGATATTGATATGATTGTATGGAGAAAACTTGTTTATTTTTATTGAAAATAGTCTCGTAGGACTTAAAGTTTAATTTAGAAAATGTGTTGAGAGTGTAAACTTGTTATAACTTGATATTGGAATTTGAAAAAAGTTAGTATCTTGAGAAAAAATCTTTTGTGATATCCAGCAAGCTATTGAGATTTTGATTAATATTATTACTTTGAGAATTATGCATTGGGGATGGGTGAAGAGATACTTGCATTTTTACCACGTGGTATATCCTCCATTGGAGCTCGATGGTTTACTTTTGTCCCTTCAGTTTATCAAGGGATGTGCCCTACCTATTTATCGAAGGGCTATGACACACCCACCTGTTTATTGAGGGGCAATCATCCAAAGTCCGGTCACGTGCTTTGTGGATTTTGGCCTATCCATACTATTTGATTGATTTGCTTTTGAGTGGTCAGTTACCACTATCATATGGGTTTAGTTAGCAGGAATAAGACGGTTCAATTAGTTTGACAGGAGAAACTTGGGTGGGTTATTCATTTGATCGTATTATAATAATATGTTATTATATATATATATATATTATACTTTGAGGTCCCACTTAACACCTCATGAGCACATGTTAGTATGCATAATGTGTAGGATTGATGGATACTTAGACGTTTATTGTCGTATCCTTATTTTCAACCTCAATTATCCTCAAGTAGAAGTAACTTGGACCAGTTACATACCTCTTTGCTTTAGCAATTTGAATTTTCAAGAAAATGCTTCTCTAGTACTGTTCATTTGGTAATTCAGAATATATATCTAACTTTAAAAATTCATAATTAAATATAGAAAACTCTAAATGGAGTAGTTTGAATTTCTAATGGAAGTTCCTTCATTTAACTTTGAAGGACAAAAATAAAACTGAGGTTTCATTGCCCAAATAAAACCAGCTTATTCTTTGAAAAATATTGTTCATTTGGTAAATCTAGAAGTTGCCTTAAATTCAAAAATTAATTTCTCCTTGATTACATGTCCAAATGAAACTTGTTACATATGGATTTAAATCTCCGTATGTGTTCTTTAATTATATAAATTTTGGTAGAGAAATTCATTCGTTTACTATATGAAATTAGTGATTGAACGTCACTACCTCCTGCCTCTCACTTTATCTCAATTCCAGATTTTATATCCAATTTTGAAAAATCATATTAAATTGAAAACTTAACAAATTTAGACATTTTTAGTGTCCATTTAAAGCTTTGTATCTTAGCTACTTTCATGCCAAATTTTACATCCAAACTCGTTGGTTAAGTCATCATAATTACTGTCACAAGGTTACTAACTCATAATACAAACACACTATAATATGCTAGGTATCCCATCAAGTCATCTCATAGTAGCAAGTAGTAAGCATAACTTATTACACAAATTCATCCATATTTAACCTTTTTCTTGGGAGGTTCCAGCACCTATAACATGGTTATGCATATAGAAAGAATGAGATTTCATGGAAATCTCAATAGCAAGTCATACAAACTATAATATCATGCATGATTGATTAAATGCCTAACATGTTATCATGAGATGGGAGCTACTTCATGTTCATACATAAGCAAACTCTAACATGCACATTGTCATGACATTAGTTGCAAGGAGTTGCAATCATTCAACTTCATCATCATCATTATAGTATAATCTTAAGCTCAACCAAACATCACATACCAAACAAGCATCCAATCAAATAACATAACATTATAGTTAGGTATTCTTGCTACCTTTTAAGTTATCCTTGACAAATTCTTCTTGAGATGGTCTTCTTCCCTCACAAATGTCAAAACCTAGCCATTACAAAGTAACATCAAGTTACAACTCAACTTCAAAACAATTCTAAGACTAGGTTCTAACTAGATTCCATTCTTTGTCTACTTTATGACTTATGCTTCCATCTTTATAAAATAAATTCTCATGGTTAATTTTCACATAATTTTTCATGTAGAATCCAAATATAAAATCAAATTTTCCAAAATCATACCACATTCTTGGCTACTATATAGAACCGAAATGTCTCTCCCCTTGTTTTCCAAAAATTCTCATTTTGATTCCAATGCTTCCACTACTTATTTCACTAGTTTATCCCCACACAATTTTCCATTTTAAACCTATTTTAAACACAATTTTCTATACAGTGGTAGCCAAGAACACAAAACCCTAATTACATGTATACTTGAATTTCCAAGCTAATACCACTTGATTCTAGCTTGTTTAAACTTGTCTAAATTATCCATAACATAAAATTCATATTCCACCACATATGAACAGCATGACCAGCAGCAACATCAATGGGAAAGTGCCATAGAAACCTCTTAAAACCAAGAGCAAACTTGCTAGAACAAAGTTCAAGATCAAAGGAACTAGTTACCGTTCTTATTGCTCCAAGGTGTATGCTTATTTCTTGCTTCAAAGTGAATTTTGGTAGAGGTTCCCCAAGGCTTCTAAGCTTCCAAACATGTATGGAATGGGGGGTATTTATAAATAAAATTGGGTGCAAATAGAAGGCTAATATTAGTTTAGTTACTATTTTATCTAATGGTCTATAATCCACCTTCCATCAAACTTGCCCTAGAAGCATCATTAATGCCATCATCCATGACATCATTTAGGGATGTGTTTGGATAAGGAAAATTAGAAATACTGATAGGAAAAATTATAGTCTAGTCTGGCATCGATATAGGCAGTTTCACAAAAATCTGACTGTTTTATGTTCCCAATTTTTATAATATTCCAGAATATGTATTATGTCATAAAAACTAGTGTTTAGGTTTTTCCTACCATGAACAATGTTAGATTGAGTATTTATCTCCCAACCATCTCTTGAGAAATGACTAAAATACCCTTAGTGTACTTTCTTGCACTATATTAATCCTAAGGGCATAATCGTCATTTCACACTTCTTTACTTCTTATCAGGGCATATACTGGCCCTGATTAATCACCCTTATAATTGGATGGACATTTTTTACCTGTCCAAAATGACCAAAATACCCTCCATCCATCTCTTGTTCATTATTACAAGATAGGGATATTTTTGTAATTTTGCACTTTTTCTGGTTTCCATTGGATACTGACCCATTTGACTGTCAAACATCTTGTTAGGCCTTTTGGATGCCATTTTGGGCCTCTATATGGGTACAATATATTTATGGCTCAATTCCCAAAAACCCCACCTGAAAGTATTTATTAACCATATAATTCTAATGTAAATTCCATTAAAAATTCTACAGAGCTTCTTTTTGAGCTATGTTAGTTTTATAAATTCCTATATTAATTATGGGAATTTACTGTCAAATTTTATCTAGTTAGGAGATCTAGAAGGACTTGTAATAATCTCTAGACTTTAAAAATTAATATCAATTATCTGGGGCCTCAGATCAAAATTCTAAAAAATATACTTGGCCCAATTTCTCTTATCTATTTACTGGTAAAATTTGGAACTATAGCATTTCTGGGCAGTTCTGGGCCTTTTCTGGCACAATTTCCTCATAATTACGATTTTGCCCCATGAACTTTTGCTTAATTACATTTAGGTCCCTAAACTTTTTGAAATTACAGTTAATGCCCCAACTTTTTTCTCTACTTTCTATTTTAGCCATAGAACTTTTATAAATTCCATCTAGGTCCTTGAACTTTCTATTATTTATATTTTAATCCCTTTGCTTCCATAAATTTCTACACTTTCCTTAGAGAATGTCATATTTATCACATACAAACTGTACATACATACCATATAAGAAAATTAGGGATATGACATTTGACTCACCATATCTTCATTAACATTTTTTAGGGTATATTTTCATCTTAGGACCCCAAAGAAAATTGTAGAGGCCTGAGTAGATCATATTAATTGCACAGCCTTCTCATTTGAAGGTATGTGTAGAATATTTGTATATTGGCACAATAGATTTTAGTTTGCATACTCATATATCCTATTGCTTTATTTATATTTTAAGAAAAGTCTTTTTATAACCATGGTAGAGTTCATTTAAAATTTAGTTAAACTCTTTTCTACCATGGTTAGCTCTTTTGAAAAAAACTAAATTCATTTATAATACTTTTAAATTATATTGTGTATAAAATAGACCTAAATAATTAATAAGAATTATATTTGAGGAGGATTTTTCATAGAACATAATAATATTTTTATTATTATCCTAGTTAGTATAGTTTACTTAACTTAGTTTTAACTTGATGTAATACCCTGAATCTAACAATCCCCTAACATTCTTTCTATCCACGGCTAACCTTATCAAGATAAGAACATTTCACTATTCTAACTATTAAATTCATAAGAAAAATCCTTTAATTTATTAGAGTAGGGACTATGATAAATTGCTTATCTTATTCCTAAGCTTGCAAAGTCCCTAAGGTCATTGAATTACTCTTAGCTCGGTCAGACCTCCTCCTTTTTCCTTCCTTTCTTTGCTTTCTCTATTTTTGTTTTTCTCTCTTTCTTCTTGTTGGTCCTTTCCATGGATGGAATGGAATAGAGGGGGTGAGGGTATTTATAAGGTAGCTTGCTTGCCAAATTACCATTTTACTCTTCAAGGTTAAAATATTTACGGAGCCTCTAGAACTTGCCACATGTCCCTATGACATCATCATCCTAAATGACATCATCAAGGGGACACCTTGCATGCTAGGTGGTGTTATGGTGGAAACCTTGATGACACCTCAACTGCTAACTAAGCATTTCTAGATAATTCCATAATCTTATATCATAATGAACGGCTAAGATTGTGCCATGTGTCCTTAGATTTTTCTTGAGTTTTCTTCTTCCCTTATTTTAGTGCCATTGGAATCTTGGTGGGTCCCATGAGAACACCTTCCATGCCTTCATATGGCTTCCTGATAAGTCCAAAGCTTTATCTGATCAAATTCCCCAGTTATAACTTCAACCAGTTAATTATACTTTACTCACAATTACTAAAATATTATTTTAATTCCACTTGGACCAACATAACTCTTGGAACACATTTTTCGACTCTTGGATTGCCATCTTGGATCTCTAATCAAGTTCAATTATAATAATATCCTTAAATTACCTTGATTTTTATATAAATTCTATTTAACTCTTTTATTGATTCTCACATTTTTATAAATTCATTCTAAGATAAAATAAATTTCCTGTAAAATCTCATAATATTTTGAGACTAAAAAATCTAGATAAAAATTACATACATTTCTTCTAAACCTTCAACGATGTCCTTTCTCACTGTAAATTCCATAATTAATTATAAAGGACTTCTTTTTTAGCTCTATCAATTTTATAAATTCTTATATTAATTATAAGAATTTACTACAAAATTTTATCTGATTATGAGGTCTATAAGATAATACAATAATTACCAGACTTTCAAAATTAATATCAATTTATCGGGACCTCAAATTAAAATTCTGTGTTGTGTTAAACTGATAAGAATAATTTTCTCAATTTTATGGTAAAATTTAGAACTGAAATGTTTCCAGGCAGTTTTCGGCATTTTCTAGCTCAATTTTCTTAATTACTATTTTCCCCCTGATTTCTTTGAAATTATACTTTTGTCCCTCAAATTTTTATAATTACACTTAATGGCCCATACCTTATCTCTACATTTATTTTAGGCCTTAAACTTTTAGAATTTTCAGTTTAGTCCATCTCTTTCTCCAAATTCACCATTTTTCCCCAATGACTCTCACTATTTACAATTTAGTCCTTAAACATCATTTGTATATTTCTTGGACTTCTGCTCAAAAGGGTATGGTAGCTTATCTTTTTTAGGCAACTTTTTGAGTCTTTGGGCCTAAAAATTAGGATATTATATGGGTCACACAAGGACACCTCACAAGACAAGTCGCATGATCTCTTGAATTATCTTCTTTTCTTTCTTTTTTTAAAAGTAATTATCCAAATCAAACTTAAGCCCTAAGATATGCTCTTGGGCATATTGGACTAGTCTAGGATGCCATCTTAGGCCTTCCTTGGGTCCAATTGCTAATTGGCATAAATCCCAAGGCACGTCCCTTTTACCAATATCCTTAAATTACCTTGATTTTGAGATAAATTCTATACATCTCTTTTAATAATTCTGACTTTTTTAAGAATTCATTATAATATAAAATGAACTTCTGGATAAAAATTCTCTATATTTCCTTTAACCCTATATCAGTGTCCGATTTTACCTTAAATTTCATTTATTCCACATGACTCCTTTATAAATTATGTCAGTTTCATAAATTCTTATACTACTTATAAGAATTTACTACCAAGTCTCATATGATTATGAGGTCCAGAAGATTAATCTGCAGATTTTGGAGATTAATATCAATTTATCGGATCCTCAAATCAAAATTTCGTTCTACGTTAAACTAATCAAAATATTTTCTCTATTTTATCGTAAAATTTGGGACTAAAATAATTCTGGTAAGTTTTTGGTATTTTCTGGCTGAACTTTTCATAATTACCATTTTGCCCCTTAACGTTTAGAAATTGTACTTTGGGCCCTTAACTCTTTATAATTACACTTAATGGCCCAAAGCTTATGTTGCCACATCCTTACTTTTAACCTCAATTATACTCCATTAGAAGTGATTGGAACCAATTACATGATCATTTGCTTTGAAAACATCCATTTCCAAAGGAATTGCTCTCAGGTACTGTTCACATTTACTATTCATTTTGTAATTCCAAAACATGTACCCTATTTTGAAAATCATAATTAATTGTAGAAAAATCCAAATAATGTGATTCCAATTTCTAATGAAAGCTCTTTCATAAATATTTGAGGAAAAAATATGAAACTTTGGTTTTCTGGTCCATATGAAATCAGTTTATTGGTTATAAATCACTGTTCATTTGGTAAAAATCTAGAAGTTCCAGTTTCTTTGCTTAAATTAAAAAATTAATTTCTCTTTGGTTACTTATCCAAATGAACTGTGTTACTTATGGATTTGAAGCTCTAGACGTCCTCTTTAAGCTTATAAAATTTTATAGAAACACTCGTTAATTTGATATATGAAATCATTGTGTGAACGTCACTGCCTCTCAGCACTCGTTTTATTCAATTCCAGATCTTACTTCTAAATTTGTAAAATCATAACAATTCGGATACTTATCAAAATAAGGTGTTCTTGGTGTTCATTTAAAGCTCTGTATCTTAACTTAAATCATGCTAAATTTCAAACTAAAACTCATTCATCTCATACTGACTGGGGAAAATAATTCTCATAAAACTGTTCAAGGAACATTTCCCACGTGATAGGAATGTACCTTGCCTGCAATACTAGCTCTGTATTCTTCCACCATCTATCAGCATCTCTCTCTAGCTAGTAGATTGCCATCTACGCTTTACTCTTAGACAGAAAACCCAGTACCTTAAAGATCTTCTCCAATCTGCTGATCCAATCCTCCACTTTTTGTACATCGAACGTTCCCCCGAACGTCAGAGGACTATGTTTACAGAATTTACCCATCCATTGTTGAATACCAACAGGATCTACTATCTGTCTTGTCTATCTTAGCAGCTCTGCTATCTATTGAACTATTTCTAGTTCTATATTAGCTGTACCAGTAGATTCTGATTGCCGTAGGGTTTCTAGCGCTTCTGCTACAGCCACTGCTATGGCAGCATCCCTTTCCTGTTCGCTCCTTGCTTGAGCGGCTCTAGCAGAAAGGAACCATAGTCTAGTCTAGAGTAGATTAAGACTGACAGACATAAAGAGTTAAGGGATACAGAGAGACACAGAAGCTACTCTATATGAGATGGAGAGTGATTAGCTCACTTGAGAAGTTTTTATCAAAGAGTTTAAAAGAAGTATTCCTCTCAATTAGAGAGATAGGTGAGCGTGAGGTTAAGGGTTAGAGCTAAGGAAAGAGAACTCTTTTGATGGATACTTAACCGAGTTCATTCATATGAACCCTGACACTTAACAAGAGATACTTTCTCGCCTATTAGTAATCTAGGAGGATAAGGGAAAACTTAAAAAGTTTGAATAGCATAGAGATATGAGCCCAACCTTTCCTCAGTTAGCTAAAAGAAGACAGCTGACTCATTTATGGATTACATATAGATTACAGTGAGGCCAAGGACACAAAAGTCCTTCAGTTTAAAGATGTGGAAGTCTTACAGGCGATGAAAAATGGTATGATAAGAATGAATATGGCCTAGTAAGATAGCCTGATATGATAAGCTATCTCCAATTCCTAAATAAATAAATAGGATACTGGAGATGTAAGCTAAAGATAATTGCCTCAGAAATTGGTTGAGGATTAGTAGAAAAAGATATATGTAAGCTAAGAGAAAGAAGTTTATGAGGTTTAAATAAAGTAAGGTAACCACCGATTCAAAGGTAAGGTGACTTCCCTATTCTTTATGTAAGAAAGAGTAAGAAATGGTTGAGTCTATGCCCTAATAAGAGGGTAATGTGACAGCCTAAGTGAAACAAGTAAATGATTAAGTTTCTTGAATAAATGATCAGGACCTAATAATTAAGGTGATTAAGGGACATAATGTTTTAAAGTCTACCTAGTTCATTGCTTAATTGCAATGTGAGTATAAGGGATGGTTGAGCAGATGTATGTGATAGTGATATGGCTTATGTTGCCATAAGATATGATAAGAAGTTACATCTACTTGCAGTTGTCACATGATGACATGCATGTTAGCGAATGCTTAAATGATTACATCTCCTTGCATATTATGCATGATAGAGTATGCTATGATAAATGAATACTCCCCACACGCAGTACATACAAGGTAGAGTATATCAGATAAGAAAGTTATGTTGCTCCCATGCCCTACGACATACAATTAGATGATTTAACTTAGCAAGGATGAAGCAATAGCAAAGTGCTAAACTAGAAAGTTAGCTACATGATTCTCAGAAGATAGAAAGAGAATTTATGATCAAACTATGATAGTCAATGGGATAGAGAATGAGATTAAAAGATGAGGATGATATGAGAAATTCCTGAGTGATAGGGAAATGAGTAAAGTCCTGATCGATAATATTGGCTTCTGTGATCATTTTTGGGGAATTATCTGTGGAGTTAACAACGATGTGGAAGTGACCAACCTTGTAACTTTTTCTATTAGTTTAGGTCTTCTAGAGATGAGAATACAGTACAACGGAATCGCAGTAAATTCTGGAGGATTTCAGTTAGATCCTGGTATGGCTCACAAGATCGCAGTTAGATCCTGAAAGGCTTACGGTTGATTGCAGTATATAACATCCTTACTTTCATACATATTAGGGACCATTCTGTAGCATTTAGAACCACTTACAAGACCTTGGAAGTCCATTAGCCAAATCTGGAATTTTACTCTTTCTCGGGTTACTGTTCATATGGTATTCTAGATTACACAATGAACTTTGAAAAATCACAATTAATTGTAGAAAAATCCAAATGAAGTGGGTCAAAAAGCTACATGAAGATAAAATCTTAAAATTTAAGGGAAAATTTTCTAGACCAAATGATTAGCCAATTAGTTCAGTTTATTCGTTGAAGTTTACTATTCATTTGGTCAAAAACTATAGAAACAGATTCTGGTCCCTTACTTTGGAAATTCATTTCTCTTCATATACACATCCAAATGAAACGTTCTACCTATTCACTTAAAGCTCTGGATATGTACTACTTTCTCATAAAATTTCATGAAATAATTCCTTCATTTGCTAGGTCAAACTGAAGCCACAATAAAACTACTTCAGGACATATGTTTTTACTATTTTAGTTTCTTTTCTTTTATTTTCAATAATTGCTCTAGCATACATGAATAATCTCTTTTGCCTTGTATGAATTCATATACATAATGGGGTTATACAATAATTATTTCATATAATATCATCACATAAATAGATGCTTTACATGGCTTTGACATACATGGAAAGTGCATAGCACATGCTAACATCTTAAATACTTCACTTTTCTTCTTCCATGCTTTAGCTCTTATCCATGCATACATTATCCATCATGCTTGACCTAAATTGGTTGGTTATGGGAGAGTGAGATTCTAGGGAATCTCAGTAGCAAACATTACCACTTAAATATGCAAGATGGATGCTAATAAATGATATGTAATTTCATTAACTTTCTTTGATTAGTGACATGCCATCATGCTATATACTCTTACATAAAGTGCATGGACATGGAAAACATTTTATTCACAATACATTGAACATCATGAATCATGTCACAACATCATTCAAATATCATATACATGTCACCGCATAAGCATACCACATCAAGCACATAAAGAGGTAAGTTCACTACCTTCACTTAAGCTTTCCTCTTGATCTTTAGCATTTGCTCCCTAGCTTTCCAACCATGAAGCCTCTATGTCAATCACTTCCCAACATGTTGTTGGATGTTTCAAGGTCCTAAACACATTCATATTCATCACATAACTCATTAGGACTCATGAACTCCAACCATGTTCAAGACTAACTTTATTACACTCTTTATTGTCATAACTTTCTCTAACATTCACTAATCCACTTGGCTCTTGAACCAATTGATGTCTTGACTTTACCCTACACAATTTCATCTTTTGAATCCATTTATGAGCTTAGAATCATGAAATTCCAGATCCTTCATGGCCTGCTGTATAGAATTGAACATAGGCATACAATTCTTTCAAAAATTCTCATTTTGATTATAATTCTTCCCATACTTGTTTCTCCACTTTACCCACACAACTTTTCATTTTAAAACCTTTGGAACCATCAAAATAATGAAATTCCAATAACTAATCATATGGGTGAATAGTAACTGTAAGGAATCTCAAAGACTACAACCTTGAGATTTTAATGTTTCTAATGTTCAAAACCTTTCCAATCATACACCAAATCATCATATAAACTCAATGGAAGCATTAAATCATTGAAATTCAATTTACTTCACTCATAAACAGTGCATACCAAACAGGGCACACCATGACAAAGTCAAGAATATCAACTTGATTCAACAACCAATCACTTAACTAGCTTGTTTAAGCTTCAATCATAAGTTTCTAACTTTAATTTTTTCTTTCCCCTTTCATCTATGGTTTTTGGGCAGCACCTCCCCTTATAGAAAACTCAATTTTTTCCCCATGAAAACCCTAAGTTCAAGCTACCAAATCAAAGGAAAATAAGGTAGGAGAGATTGCTTACCTTTAATCTCTAGCTTGCTTGAACCTTGGAACCTTGAATCTTCTTTGTCTTGGCTTGAGTTTTCATTTTGCAAGAGTTTCCCCAAGGTATCACAAGGCCACGGTTTTGGGCAGAATGAGGGGGTATTTATAGCCAAAATCCATGAAAAATCAATGGCCAATATTGATTTGGTTACTATTTGATCTAATAGCCCATATTTAATCTTGAATTTAACTTTTTCTAAAAAGAATAATTATGACATCATGTGGGACAGCTCATGGGACACCTAAGAGGGGTAGGTGGCGTGCTTCCCATGCAAGGAAACTCCTGGAAAAAGTTTAGTCCAATCCGACACCGATCGAAGCAGTTTCACCACAACCGGACTGTTTTATGTTCCTAATTTTTTTATAATATTCCAGGATATGTATTCTGTCCTGGAAATCAATGTCTAGGCTTATCATATCATTGAAATTGATATACTAAATATTTATTTGACATCCATCCATTGGAAGATGACCAAATTACCCTTGGTGTCCTTTCATACACTATATTGACCCTAAGGGCATAATCATTATTTTCCCCCTCTTTGCACTGCCTTAGATCATATATTGGCTCTGAATAAACATATTTATACTATATGTCAAGTTTTTGGCCTATCCAGAATGACCTAAATGACCTCCATCGACTACTGGTGCAGTATGGGCATCCAGGGGTATTTTTGTAATTTTGCACTTTTTTGGACATTGGCCCCTTCTACTGATGGACTGGTACCCTGGGTTTTGGGCCCTTCTTGGTGTCATCATGGGCCTATATATGAGGTCATATGATCTCATTCTATCTAGGCTCACATACCGATAAGTTTCATTATCGGATCACAGGTGTTATTAAACTCCCGTCAAAATTCACTGTTATGGGAATAACTTTTTATACAGGACTTCTTCCGGGGTTCTGTCAGATTCAGGACATCTGAAACTGTAGGGCACACTTTCCTGTAATTTTCCCACTAATATCTAAAGTCCATGAAATCTGATAAAATTTTAGATAACTTTTAGACTATCAGATAAATATCTGTTGTCTGGAGCCCTAATAAAATTTCTGTATCATGTCAAATTAACCAGCGTAACTTCCTCTATTTACTAATGGAATATGGGACTGAAAATCTTTCGAGTAGTTATAACCCTTTATGGGCTGATCTTTCTATAATTACAGTTTTGCCCTTGAACTTTTCTTTTAATTACATTTATGTCCCTAACTTTTTGCATATTTACATTTGGCTCCCTAAACTTTTGGAAATTATCACTTTTGGCCCAACTTTTGTTTCTACTTTAACTTTTGGCCTTTAAACTTTTCCAATTTTCGTTTAGGTCCCTTTCTTCCTTCAAGACTCATTTAACCTCTATTATTTCTTCTGATCATCATCATAATCCTTTCCAAACCTCTTTCCATTATCGGTATTATCCAGATAAGGAAAAATCAGGATATGACATTTCTACCCCCTTAACATAAATTTCATCCTTAAAATTTACTCCACACTTAATCAAGGATCGGGGTATCTGTCTTTCATCTTTTATCTTGACATACTAGCAGAGTACTTTTCATATCCACAATTTTTCATATATTTACTATGCTCATTCTTCTGTTCTAAATCCACTTAATCAGAGTTGAACTTCCGTTCATTCTATTACTTATTTTCTTGCTATGCATCTATCTATGTATAGACTTCTCACCATACTAAGCTTGTGAATTGTGTCCATTTCTTTAATACTAAACTCTCTCGAATACTGCTATATTCGAGAGTTTCTATCAACAACTCATCAAGTGCAATCACTTCTTTCTCATCTGAGTATCTAGCGACATTATCTGAATATCCGCACACTTTAACTCTCATTCTCATATCATCATACATTCTTATAATCTTTAATAACTCATCATAATACAGAGAGAGGACTTGTATCATTATTCTTTCCTCTATTGCTCTACTGCTTAACAGGAGCACATAGGAGCACATACTCTAACATGCATAATACCTCGCCAACATATTGCAGGACTACGTACCTGCTCATGAATACAAAGCTCTAACATCGGAGCTCAAGCATTCCTTCTCTTAATATGCACAACTCTAATACTCAGAGCTTGCATAGCTCTATCACATAGAGCTTGCACTGCTCTAACATTTAGAGCTTTAGCATATTTTACAAACATAACATAACATAGTATAACATAATTCCTGGCATTTTATACAAGGAGTGAAAGCTCTCATTTGCTCTTTCACATGTAGCTCATCATTCAAACATCTTATCCTTTTCAAAAGGGAGCCTCTCAATCTGTTTATAGGGCTAGCTATAAAGCCACTTCATGTCGTACTTCTCAATATATATTTCTCATAACATATCTCATTACGTACTCTTCATAGCATTTATCATTTCGTATCTTTCATTCCATAACATGGCATCTTTGGCCAAATCCGGCTATATCATAGTCCATCTTTCAAATCCATTTCATTTGGACTTGACATAAGGGTTATAGTCTTTTACTATTTATAACCCTTTCTAGCTTTTCATAGCTCTTTGTATCACTTTACATAGCTTTGTGCACATATGCCAATTTCTATGGCATTTCTACCTTTTTCTATCACTTCCCAAGGGGTCACCCATCATTGTATTTCTGTTGCCTGAGCACGTTTAACTGAAAGGTGTAGATAAGAATCTGAAGAACAGGTGCTTACAGGCTCTAACCTTGGTACTTTACTATCTTATACCCATCTTATGCTATCTCTTTTAGGTATATCTGGCCTTCTTATCTCTTTATCCTCATTTAGAGGATCTATTGGCTTCTCATTCTTACTCTCTATAATCTTATCATAGGGATCTCTTTATTCTCATTTGACCCTTCTCATATCTTATGAGTAAATTCTTATAAATCCTTGGGATTTGGGATTAATAACCTTAACTTTGATCACTCAATTCCTGTTACGTGTAAGAAGATTCTGAGTTTAGTCCCTAATAGTAATAAGGCTATATGAAATTACACCATGGGTACTCTCTCTGTTATGAGTTAACCAACTTGTGAAGCTTCTATACCTTAACTTTTCCTTAGTATTCGTCCTTCCAACGAAATATTGTACTTATGGCTCATTACTTTCTTGCTCTAGGCTTGGTTTACTATGACCCTCGGGATCTACTGCGATCAACTGTAAGCCTTATCAGGATCTAACTATGACCTTGTGAGCCATATTAGGATTTAACTGCAATCCTCCAGAATCTACTGTGATTCCGTTGTACTGTATTCTCATCTCTGAAAGACCTAAACCAATGGACATAGTCACAAGGTTAGTCACTTCTACATAGTTGTTAACTCCACAGATAATTCCCCATAAATGATCACAGAAGCCAATATTATCTATTAGGAATTTGCTTATTTCTTCTATCACTCAGGAACTTCTCAGATCATTCTCATCTTTTATAACCTTACTATCACATCCTTACTTTTAACCTCAATTATACTCCATTAGAAGTGATTGGAACCAATTACATGATCATTTGCTTTGAAAATACTCATTTCCAAAAGATTTGCTTCCTGATACTGTTCACTGTTACTGTTCATTTGGTAATTTCAGAACATGTACTCTACTTTGAAAATTCATAATTAATTGTACAAAAATCAAAGTCATATGGTTCCAATTTCTAACGAAAGCTCTTTCACATATCTTTGAGGGAAAAATATGAAACTGAGGTTTTCTTATCCCAATGAAATCAGTTTAATCGTTGAAAATCACTGTTCATTTGGTAAAATCTGGAAGTTCCAGTTTCTCTGCTTTAATTTTACAAATTTGTTTCTCTTTGGTTACTTGTCCAAATGAAATGTGTTACATATGGAATTAAAGCTCTAGACGTCCTCTTTAATATCACTAAATTTCATAGAAAAAATCGTTCATTTGATATATGAAATCATTGCATGAACGTCACTGCCTCTCAACACTCGTTTTATCTCAATTCCAGATCTTACTTCAAACTTTGGAAAATCATAACAATTCGGATACTTATCCAGTTAAGGCGTTCTTGGTGTCCATTTAAAGATATGTATCTTAGATAACCTCACACCAAATTTCAGACTAAAACTCGTTGGTTTACATATCAAAATCAGCGTCACATCACCACGGCCTCAAAACAGGGTTACAAAAACATACACCATACACACTAACATATCATCCCATATTGTCATGTAAGTCATATAACTTGTTATACAAACTTAATCATCAACAATTACTCTCTTCCCTTGAGAGGATCCAGCACCTAAAACATAGTTATGCATGTGGAAGGAATGAGATTTCATGGAAATCCCAATAGCAAGTTACACAAACTATAATATCATGCATGGATAATTGTATGCTTAACATGTTATCATGTGATGGGAGCTACTTCATAATGGTACATAAGCAAACTCTAACATGCATATTGTCATGACATAACTTGCAAGGAGTTGCAATCATTCATACTTCATCATAACATGATGACATAAGCTCAAGCTCAACCAAACACCATAATCAACAAGCAAGCAAAACAATTAAACAAACATGAGTTATAGTTAGGTATCCTTGCTACCTCTTAGCTATCTTGGTCAAGACCTTCTTGAAGTGCTTTCCTTCCTTCACAAATGTCAAAACCTAGCCATTACAACATAATATCAAGTTACAACTCAACTTGAAACCAAATCCAAGACTAGGTTTTCACTAGCTCCCTTTCTTTCTCTAATTTATGTTTCCTACTTCTACCTTTCCAAAATAAATTCTCATGGTTCATTTCCACATAATTTTTCATGTAGAATCTAAATATGAAATCAGAATTTCCAAAATCAAAACATACCAATTGCTACAGTGCCAAACCGAAATGCATGCTCTTGTTTTCCAAAAATTCTCATTTTGATTCCAATGCTTCCAATACTTGTTCTCCTACTTTATCCCCACACAACTTTCCATTTTAAACTCATTGGAAGCATAAAAATCATGAAATTCCATCATATTAACAGTACCACATACAGTACCAGCAAGAACACAAAACCCTAAATCCAAACATACTTGAATTCACAAGCTTATACCACTTGATTCTAGCTTGTTTAAGCTTGTCTAAACTATCCATAACATAAAACTCATATTTTAACCACATATGAGCAGCAATTCCAGCAGCAACCATAAGGGAAATATAACATGAAAACCCCTTAAAACCATGAGCTAACTTGCTAGAACAAAGCTCAAGATCAAGGGAGATGATTACCTTGCTTGTTACTTCACTTTGGTTGCTTCTTTCTTGGTTGAATGGAAATTTTGCAAGAGTTTCCCTATGGTTCACCATGCATGCCGAAGTGTTCTGAATAGGGGGTATTTATAGAGAAATTTGGGTTGAAATGGATGGCCAAGATTGATTTGGTTACTATTTGATCTAAAGGCTCACATTTAATCTTGGATTTTACTTTTTCTAAAAAGAATAATTATTACATCATGTGGGACAGCTCATGGGACACCTAAGAGGGTTAGGTGGCATGCTGCCCATGCAAATAACCTTCTGGAGAAATTCCAGTCTAATTCGGTACCGATCAGTGCAGTTTCACAACAACCGGACTGTGTTATATTCCTAATTTTTTTTATAATATACCAGGATATGTATTCTATCCTAGAAATTAATGTATAGGCTTCTCATATCATTGAAAATATTATACTGAGTATTTATCTGCCATCCATCCCTTGGGAAATGACCAAAATACCCTTGGTGTCCTTTCCTACATTGTACTAACCCTAAGGGCAAAATCGTCATTTCACCCCTCTTTATACTGGCTCATAGTGTATATGGGCTCTAAATAATCCTCTTTATACTATAAGACACATTTTTAGCCTGTCTAAAGTGACCAAAATGACCTCTATCCACTACTAGTACAGTATGGGCATCCAGGGGTATTTTTGTAATTTTGCACTTTTCCTGGACTGCTCTGGTCTCTGGCCCACATAACTGTCCAGTCACCTTAATGGGCTTATGATGGCGCCATTTTGGCCTTAGTATGGGCTTATTGCCTGTATTGCCTTTATGGCCCAATTCACGTTACAACTCTCCCGATCCTATTTATCGGGTATTTTATTTCACTGAAAAATCCCGTATAGTTTCTACAGGATTCCTTTTCTGACTCTCTCAATTTTATAAATTCATATATTAAATATATGAATTTTCTATAAGGTCTCATCTGATTATGAGATCTGAAAAATACTGTAATAATTCCTTCTGACTTCAGAAATTTATATCAATTAATCGGGACCTCAAATCAAAATTCTGTGTTGCATTAAACTGATCGGAATATTTTTGTCTATCTACTGGTAAAATTTGGGTCTGACCTGATTCCGGGCATTTTTGGCCTGTTTTGGCTCAACTTTTCCATATTTACATTTAGGTCCCTTAACTTTTGAATAATTGCACTTTAATCCCTGAACTTTTCATTAATTGCATTTAGGTCCCTCCTTTTCTTCTACTCTCACTTTTCACCTTCAAACTTTTAAATTTTCATTTTGGTCCCTATTCTTTCCTTAGTTATTAATCCTTTCCTTTCCTTTCACAATCTGATACAGTTTATTCCAATAATCTTATATCCATTGCAGATAAACTGTACAGGTACATCAGGTCAAAAAATTGGGGATATGACACTTACCATATCCATTGCTACAGAGAGCTACAGAGGCTCTATCATGCATATATCTATCATCATTTATTCATCTCATTAGAGGGACCTTACTCTATTACAAGAGCAATCTAGCTTTATTGTAAAAATATTAACTCATATTATTTAAAAACTATTTTTTCTTTGAGCCATATCATCTTTCATAACTGCATCTCATTCCATTTCATACTCATAGCATATCTTTCATATATCTTATTCCTACTAAAGGGGTATGTCCTGAGTACTATGATCATTTGTCTATTAATTTATCATCACCAAGTTAAATTATCTAATTGCATGTCGTAGGGCATGGGAGCAACATAACTTTCGCATATGATATACTCTACCTTGTATGTACTGCGTGAGGGAAGTATTCATTTATCATAGCATACTCTATCATGCATAATATGCAAGCAGATGTAATCATTTAAGCATTCTCTAACATGTGTGTCATCATATGACTACTGCAAGTAGATGTAACTTCTCATCATATCTTATGGCAACATAAGCCATATCACTATCACATACATCTGCTCAACCATCCCTTATACTCACATTGTAATTAAGCAATGAACTAGGTAGACTTTAAAACATTCTGTCCCTTAATCACCTTAATCACTAGGTCCTGATCATTTATTCAAGATCTTGAATCATTTACTTGTTTCACTTAGGCTGCCACATTACCCTCTTATTAGGGTATACACTCAACCCTTCTTTACTCTTTCTTACATAGGGAATAGGGGAGTCACTTTATCTTTGAATCTGTGGCTACCTTACTAGGTTATATTCTTTCTATCGTATCATCTCTTATCGCCTGTAAGACTTCTGTGTCTCTAGCCTAAAGGATTTATGTGTCCTTGGCATCACAGTAATCCATAACTTAGTCAGCTATTCTCTTTCAGCTAACTAAGGAAGGGCTGTCTCACATCCCTTATACCATTCAAACTTTTAAGTTTTCCCTTATCCTCCTGGATTACTAACAGGTGAGAGAAAGTAACTTTTACTAAGCCTCAAGGTTCATATGAATGAATTCGGCTAAGTATTCATTAAAGGGTTTCTCTTTCCTTTACTCTAAGCCTTAGCCTCACGCTCACCTCTCTCTAATTGAGAGGAATGCTTCTTTTAAACTCTTCAAGAAAAACTTCTCAAGTGAGCGGATCACTCTCCATCTCGTATGGAGTAACTTCTGTATCTTTTAACTATTTATGTCTGTCTGTCTCAGTCTGCTCTTGACTGGACTGCGATATGTCTTTAGATCCTGACTAATTTAAGTCACTTGGATCTCATTCATCATCTAACATTACTATTCATGTTCTCTAGGGTAGAGCATTAAGTTACTATCCCTTCGTGATAGAATCCCTCTGTTTGGGAACATTAACTTTATATCTATTAACCATCACGTCTTCAACCTTAGGCCATGTATTAGATCATTCGTAGGCAAGTCTCATTCTAACTTCTTATCATTATGTTCAATAGAGACTAACTGCATAATGTGTTTTGTAATGTAGATCAACTCCTGATGATCATACGGAGGATCTACTATTGAGTATTTTCTTAAATTGGTCTTCCGTATTACAGTTCCTCATATTGTTTAGCTTTCTTATACCATACGCTAAACCTCTAACTGATAAACTTCAGTGAGGTTGGCATCTTTATTCTCAATTATGACTCATTCATGTCCTCTAGAGTATATTAGGTTAATTTCCTCTACTGTATGTATGTTCATCATCCATGCTACGGCATTGAGGAACTACATGTAACTTACTGCTCTTAATTTCTACTTCTATCCATCCCCTAGCCTAAGCTGAGTAATTCACTTTCCACACCTTTCTTAAGATTGATACAGTTAACATCATCTGTCTTTAACAAAGAAGGCTAGGGTTGACTAGAACCAGGAATATCACACTGATCTTTCTCTATAAAGTCACATATTCCTAGACTTTGGAAATGGACAGGATCTGTTATAAACTCTGACTGGATATCTGAATTAGGGGACTGTGGTATCTTACTCATAGTAACTCTATCCTCAAACTCTGGTGGAGGAGGAATAATATCTGGTCTACCCATAATCTAGTACCAGTACTCAGCTTCCTCAGCCGTAATCTGTCCTCTCATTGGAGGAATAAAACTTACATCAGGGTTAGAGGGTACTCTGACAACCTCATACTATGTAAAGTCACTAGACTCAACATTATTTTGGGTATACTGGGTGAAACTTCAGGCTGTATCTCTACATGACTTCCAGACTGTAGGTTTAAGTCTACAGAAATATCTATGGGGTATTATACTATAGACTTTCCTGACTAATCCCCCATACTATCCTCTGAACTCTCTTCATTGTCTGAGGGATGATCTTCATATATCATTACTGGTCTGGGGTCTCCTTTATTAATTGAAGCCTCTGACTTAACCTTATGAAATCTCATAAATATTCCTACAACATTTGCCTAATTAAGCAATGTTAACCATCCCATAACATACCCTAACTTAACAAAATACATACTGTTTAGGGTTAGGGTCTGGGAATAATCTCATATCAGTCCGTAAATAATCTATTCAAAGCATTTCTTAAGCCAGAATCCTTTGTTCTAATACCAAAATGCAACATCCTTACTTTCATACATATTAGGGACCATTCTATAATATTTAGAACCACTTACAAGACCTTGGAAGTCTATTAGCCAAATCTGGAATTTTACTCTTTCTCTAGTTACTGTTAATATGGTATTCTAGATTACACAATGTGTCATATCCTAATTTTTCCCTATCTGTATAGTACTGATAGTGGAAAGAGGTTTAGAAAGGATTATGACGAAGATAAGAAGGAATGATAAAGGTTATATGAGCCCTGAAGAAGGAGGACTAAAACGCAAATTGGAAAAGTTTAAAGGCCAAAAGTTAAAGTAGAAACAAAAGTTGGGCCAAAAGTTGTAATTTCAAAAAGTTTAGGGACCTAAATATAATTAAGTAAAAAGTCAGGGACCCAAATGTAATTATGGAAAAGTTGAGCCAAAACAGGCAAAAAATACCCGGAATCAGATCAGACTCAAATTTTACCAGTAGATAGACATAATTATTCCGGTCAGTTTAACGCAACACAGAATTTTGATTTGAGATCCCGATTAATTGATATAAATTCCTGAAGTCAGCAGAAATTATTGCAGTATTTTTCATATCTCAAAATCAGATGAAATTTTACTGTAAATTCTTATATTTAATATATGAATTTATCAAGCTGACAGAGTCAGAAAAGGAATCCTGTAGAATTCTTACGGGATTTTATGGTAAAATAGAATACCCGATAAATAGGACCGGGAGAGGTGTCTTGGGATTTGTGCCATAAAGGGCATAAAGGCAATAAGCCTAAACCAAGGCCCAATGGGATGACTAGACAGTTAAGTGGGCCAGAGTACAGAGCAGTCCAGGATAAGTGCGAAATTACGAAAATACCCCTAGATGCCCATACTGTACCAGTGATGGATGGAGGTCATTTTGGTCATTCTGTACAGGCCAAAAACGTGGGACATAGTATAAATATGATTATATAGATTTAATATATGCCCTAAGCCAGTACAAGAAGGGGTGAAATGACAATTATGCCCTTAGGGTCAGTATAGTGCAAGAAAGGACACCAAGGGTATTTTGGTCATTTTCCAAGGGTTGGATGGCAGATAAATACTCAGTCTAACATTTTCAATGGTATGAGAATCCTATACATTAATTTCCAGGATAGAATACATATCCTGGTATATTATAAAAAATTAGGAACAGAACACAGTCCGGTTGTTGTGAAACTGCACTGATTGGTACCGGATTGGACTGGAATTTCTCCATAAGGTTCCTTACACTATGAGCACGCCACATAACCCCTTGAGGTGTCCCTTGATCTGTCCCACATGATGTCATAATTATTATTTTATGAAAAAGTTAAATCCAAGATTAAATGTGGGCCTTTAGATCAAATAGTAACCAAATCAATCTTGGCCATTCATTTTTCTTGGATTTTGGCTATAAATACCCCCTCATTCTGCAACAAACCGTAGCTTCATGGACCCTTGGGGAAACTCTTGCAAAATGGAAACTCAAGCCAAGACAAAGAAGATTCAAGGTTCCAAAGTTCAAGCAAGCTAGAGATTAAAGGTAAGCAATCTCTCCTAACTTATTTTCCTTTGATTTAGGAGCTTGAACTTAGGGTTTTGATGGGAGAAAAGTTGAGTTTTCTCTAAGGGGTGGTGCTGTTCAAAGACCTTAAAGGAAAGGGGAAAGAATAAATTAAAGTTAGAAACACATGATTGAAGCTTAAACAAGCTAGTTAAGTGGTTGGTTGTTGAATCAAATTGATATTCTTGACTTTGCCATGGTGTTCCCTGTTCAGTCTGCACGTTCATGAGGGAAGGAAATTGATTTTCAATGATTTAATGCTTCCATTGAGTTTGTATGATGATTTTGTGTAGGATTGGAGAGGTTTTGAACCTTGGAAACATTAAATCTGAAGGTTGTAGTCTTTGAGATTCCTTACGATTACTGTTCACTCACATGAACAGTGATTGGAATTTCATGATTTTGATGGTTCCAATGGTTTTAAAATGAAAAGTTGTGTGGGGTAAGGTGGAGAAACAAGTATGGGAAGCATTAAAATCAAAATGAGAATTTTTGAAAGAATTGTGTGCTTATGTTCAATTCTGTACAGCATGTCATGAAGGAGCTGGAATTTTATGATTCTAAGCTCATAAATGGATTCAAAAGATGAAATTGTGTAGGGTAAAGTCAAGACATCAATTGGTTCAAGAGCCAAGTGGATTAGTGAAAATTAGAGAAAATTATGACAATAAAGAGTGTAACAAAGTTAGTCTTGAACATGGTTGGAGTTCATGAGTTCTAATGAGTTATGTGATGAATATGAATGTGTTTAGGACCATGAAACATCCAAGAAGATGTTGGGAAGTGATGGACATAAATGCTTCATGGTTGGAAAGCTAGGGAGCAAGGGCTAAAGGTCAAGAGAAAAGCTTAAGTGCAAGGTAGTGAACTTACCTCTTTATGTGCTTGATGTGGTATGCTTATGTGTTGACATGTATATGTTATTTGAATGATGTTGTGACATGATAAATGATGTTGAATGTATTGTGAATAACATGTTTCCATGGCCATGCACTTTATGTAAAAGTATATAGCATGATGGCATGTCACTAATCAAAGAAAGTTAATGAAATTACATATCATGCATTAGCATCCATCTTTCATATTTAAGTGGTAATGTTTGCTACTGAGATTCTCTAGAATCTCACTCTCCCATAACCAACCAATTTAGGTCAAGCGTGAAGAAAAGGTATGCATGGAGAAGAGCTAAAGAATGGAAGAAAGGAAGTGAAGTATTGAGATTTTAGCATATACTATAAATTGTCTATGTATGTAAATGCCATGTAAGGTGTCCATTTATGTGATGAAACTATTGTAATACTTATGGCACATGTACATGATGTATATGAATGTTAATAAGCTTATTTAATGGGTTGTGCATGCTGAAACAATTATTGGAAATGAAAGAAAAGAAACAGAAATTGTAAAAACGTAGGTCCTAAAGCAGTTTTGTTGTGGCTTCAGTTTGACCTAGCAAATGAAGGAATTATTTCACAAAATTTTATGAGCATGTAGAACACATCCATAGCTTTAAGTGAATAGGTAGAACGTTTCATTTGGACGTGTATATCAAGAGAAATGATTTTCCAAAGTAAGGGACCAGAATCTGTTTCCAGAGTTTTTGACCAAATGAACAGTAAACTTCAACGAATAAACTGTATCAATTGGCTAATCATTTGGTCTAGAAATTATTTTTCCTTTAAACTTAAAGATGTTATGTTCATGTACCTTTTTGAACCACTTCATTTTGAGTTTTCTAGAATTAATTATGATATTTTGAAGTTCGTTGAGTGATCTGGAATACCATATGAACAGTAACCCGAGAAAGAGTAAAATTCCAGATTTGGCTAATGGACTTCCAAGGTCTTATAAGTGGTTCTAAATGCTACTGAATGGTCCCTAAGACGTATAAGAGTAAGGATGTTACATTTTGGTATCAGAGCATAGGATTCTGGCTTAAGAAATGCTCTGAATATATTATTTATGGATTGATATGAGATTATACCCAGACCCTAACCCTAAACAGTAAGTATTTTGTTAAGTTAGGGTATGTTATGGGATAGTTAACATTGCTTAATTAAGCAAATGTTGCAGGAATATATATGAGATTCCATAAGATTAAGTCAGAGGCTTCAGTTAATAAGGAAGACTCCAGACCAATAGTGATATATGATGATGACATACATCCATATCCCTTAGACAATGAAGAGAGTCCAGATGAGAGTTTAGGGGATCAGTCAGGAAAATCTACAGTGGAATGTCCCATAGATGTTTCTGTAGACTTAAACCTACAGTCTGGAGATGATGTAGAGATTCAGCCTAAAGCCTAATATGCACCAGTTGATGTTGAGTCTAGTGACTCTATACAGTATAAGTTTGTTGGAATGCCCTCTAACCCTGATATAAGCTTTATCCCTCTTACGAGATGATAGATTACGGCTGAGGAAGTTGAGTACTGGTACTGGATTATGGGTAGACCATATATTATTCCTCCTCTACTAGAGTTTGAGGATAGATTTAAGATAATTAAGATACAACAGTCCCCTAATTCAGATATCCAGTCAGAGCCTATGATAGTTCTTGTCCATTCCCAAAGTCCAGGAATATGTGACTTTATAAAGAAAGATCAGTGTGATGTTCCCTGTTCTAGTCAACTCTAGCCTTTTTTGTTAATGACAGTTAGTGTTGACCATATTGGTCTGAAGAAAGCTGCGGAGAATGACTTACTCAGTCCAGGTCAAGGGATAGATAGAAGTAGAGATTAAGAACAATTAGTTATTTACAGTTCCTCAATGCCGTAGCAGGAATGATAAACAAACATCCAGTAGAGGGCATTAACCTAATATCCTTTAGAGTATTGGTATGAGATAATAGTAAGTCAAGTGTCATGAGACTAAAGATGCCAACCTCACTGAAGTCTATCAGTTAGAGATTTAGTATAGAGTATAGACAAGTTAAACAGTACTAAGCACTAAGATACAAAAGATCAGTTTAAGAAGAGGTTCAATAGTAGATCCTCCGTATGATCATCAGGAGTTGATCTACAGTACGAAAGACTTTGTTCAGCTAGTCTTTATGGAAAAGAATAATGAGAAGTTAGAATGAGACTTGCCTAAGAATGATTTAATACACAGCCTAAGGTTAAAGACGTGATGGTTAATAGATAGAAAGTTAATGTTCCCAAAGCAAAGGGCTTCTATCACGAAGAGATAGTAACCTAACGCTATGACCTAGAGAACATAAATAGTAATATTAAGTGATGAATGAGATCCAAGTGACCTGAATTGGTTAGGATCTAGAGGCAGACTAGAAAAGAATCACAATCTAGTCCAGAGTAGACTGAGATTGATAGACAGAAAGAGTTAAGAGATACAGAGAGGCACAAAAGTTACTCCATATGAGATGGAGAATTATCCGCTCACTTGAGAAGTTTTTCTCAAAAAGTTTAAAAGAAGCATTCCTCTCAATTAGAGAAAGGTGAGCATGAAGTTAAGGGTTAGAGCTAAGGAAAGAGAACTCTTTTGATTGATACTTAATCGAATTCATTCATATGAACCTTGAGGCTTAATAAGAGATACTTTTTCGCCTGTTAGTAATCCAGGAGGATAAGAGAAACATAAAAGTACAAATGGCATAAAGATAGGAGCCAAACCTTCCTCAGTTAGCTGAAAGAGAATAGCTGACTCGGTTATGGATTGTTGTGAGGCCAAGGACACATAAATCCTTCAGGCTAGAGACATAGAAATCTTACAGGCAATAAGGGATGATATGATAGAATAAATATGGCCTAGTAAGGTAGCCATAGATTCAAAGATGAAGTGACTCCCCTATTCCTTATGTAAGAAAGAGTAAAGAAGGGTTGAGCCTATACCCTAGTAACAGGGTGATGTGGCAGCCTAAGTGAAACAAGTAAATGACTTAGGTACCTGAATAAATGATCAGGACCTAGTGATTAAGGTGATAAGGGATGGTTGAGCAGATGTATGTAATAATGATATTGCTTATGTTGTTATAAGTTATAATAAGAAATTGCATCTCATTGCAGTTGTCATGTGATGACACACATACTAGAGAATGCTTAATTGACTGCATCTACTTGCATATTATGCATGTTAAGTATGCTATGATAAATGAATACTCCCCTTATGCAGTACATACTGGGTAGAGTATACCAGATGAGAAAGTTATGTTGCTCCCATGCCCTATGACATGCAATTAAATAATTCAACTTAGCAAGAATGAAGCAATAGCAAAGTGCTAAACTAGAAAGTTAGCTACTTGATTCTCAGAAGATAGAAAGATAATTTATGATCAGACTATGATAGTCAATGGGATAGAGAATGAGACGCAGTTATGAAAGATGATATGGCTATAAGAAATAGCAGTTTTTAAGTAATATAAGTTAATGTTTTTGCAATAGAGCTAGATTGCTCTTGCAATAGAGTAAAGTCCCATTGATGAGATGAATAAATAGATGATGATAGATATGTGCATGGTAGAGCCTATGTAGCTCTCTATAGTGATGGATCTAGTATGTTATAAAGTATGAGAATGGTATGAGAAGTTCCTGAGTGATAGAGGAAATGAGTAAAGTCCTAATAGATAATATTGGCTTATGTTACCATTTTTGGGGAATTATCTGTGGAGTTAACAACTATGTGGAAGTGACTAACCTTGTAACTTTGTCCGTTGGTTTAGGTCTTTCAGGGATGAGAATACAGTATAATGGAATCCAGTAGATTCTGGAGGATTGCAATTAGATCCTAGTATGGCTCATAGGGTCGCAGTTAGATCCTGAAAGGCTTACGGTTGATCGCAGTAGATCTCGAGGGTCACAGTAGACCAAGCCTAGAGCAAGAAAGTAATGAGCCATAAGTACAGTGTCTTTGGAAGGACGAATACCAAAGAAAAGTTAAGGTATAGAAGCTTCACGAGTTGGTTAACTCATAACAGAGAGAGTACCCATGATGCTAGTTTCAGATAGCCTTATTACTATCAGGGACTGAACTCAGAATTTCCTTACACGTATCAGGAACTAAGTGATCAAAGTTAAAGCTGTTAATGCTGAGTCCCAAGGATTTATGGGAATATTACGTAAGATATAAGAAGAGATCCTTATGTAAGATTACAGAAAATAAGAGACAAGTAAATCCTCCATATGAGGATAAAGAGATTAGAAGGCTATATAGACCCAAAAGAGTTAGTATAAGATGGGTCTAAGATGGTAAAGTACTAGGGTCGAAGCCAGTGAGAACCAGTACTTTAGATTTTTATCTGCACATTTTAGTTAAGCGTGCTTAAGCAAGGGTAGTCCAATGATGGGTGACCCCCTGGGAAGTGATGAAAAAAAATGTGAATGCCACAAGAAATTGGCATATATACACAAAGCTATGTAAAATGATAGAAAGACCTATGAAAAGCTAGAAAAGGTTATGAATAATAAGAGACTAAAACCCTTATGTCAAGTCCAAATGAAATGGATTTGAAATATAGACTACGATGTAGCCAGATTTGGCCAGAGATGCCATGATATGGCATAAAAGATATGTGATAAGACATGCCTTGAGAAGCGGCTGTATAGCTAGCTTTGTAAACAGATAGAGAGGCTTCTGTTCTGGAAATGATAAGATGTTTGAATGGTGAGCTACATGTGAAAGAGCAAATGAGAGCTTTCACTCCTTGCATAAAGTGCCAGGCATTGTTTTATGTTATGTTATGTTTGTAAAATATGCTAAAGCTCCGAATGTTAGAGCTGTGCAAGCTCTGAGTGTTAGAGCTGTGCATATTAAGAGAAGGAATGCTTGAGCTCCGATGTTAGAGCTTTGCATTCATGAGCAGGTATGTAGTCCTACAACACGTTGGCTAGGCGTTATGCATGTTAGAGTATGTGCTCCTATATGCTCATATGTACTCCTATATGCTTCTATGTGCTCCTATTTAGCAGTAGAGCAATGAAAGAAGGAATAATGATATAAGTCCTCTCTCTGTATTATGATGAGTTTTTAAAGATGATAAGAATGTATGATGATATGAGAATGAGAGTTAAAGTTTGCGGATATTAAGAGAATTCAGCTAGATACTCAAATGAACAATAAGTGATTGCCCTAAGAAATATGATGAAGAGTTGATAGAAGCTCTAGAATATAGCAGTATTCGAGGGAGTTTGACATGAAAGAAATGGACACTACTCACAAGTCTAGCATAGTGAGAAGTCCATATGTAGATAAATGCATAGCAAGAAGGTAAGTAATAGACTGAATTGGAGTTCAACTCTGAGTGAGTTGATTCATGACAAAAGGATTATCATAGTAAGATATAAAGAATTGCGGATATGAAAAGTACTCCGTTAATATGTCACGATAAAAGATAAGAGATAGATACCCCAATCATTGACTAAGATGTTGAGTAAATTTTTAGGACAAAATTTATTTTAAGGGGGGTAGAAATGTCATATCCTAATTTTTCCCTATCTGTATAGTACTGATAGTGGAAAGAGGTTTAGAAAGGATTATGACGAAGATAAGAAGGAATGATAAAGGTTATATGAGTCCTGAAGAAGGAGGACTAAAACGCAAATTGGAAAAGTTTAAAGGCCAAAAGTTAAAGTAGAAACAAAAGTTTGGCCAAAAGTTGTAATTTCAAAAAGTTTAGGGACCTAAATATAATTAAGTAAAAAGTCAGGGACCCAAATGTAATTATGGAAAAGTTGAGCCAAAACAGGCCAAAAATGCCCAGAATCAGATCAAACTCAAATTTTACCAGTAGATAGACATAATTATTCCGGTCAGTTTAATGCAACAAAGAATTTTGATTTGAGGTCCCGATTAATTGATATAAATTCCTGAAGTCAGCAGAAATTATTGCAGTATTTTTCATATCTCAGAATCAGATGAAACTTTACTGTAAATTCTTATATTTAATATATGAATTTATCAAACTGAGAGATTCAGAAAAGGAATCCTGTAGAATTCTTACGGGATTTTATGGTAAAATAGAATACCCGATAAATAGGACCGGGAGAGGTGTCTTGGGATTTATGCCATAAAGGGTATAAAGGCAATAAGCCTAAACCAAGGCCCAAATGGCGCCATAGTAGGTCCAATGCGATGACTAGACAGTTAAGTGGGCCAGAGTACAGAGCAGTCCAGGATAAGTGCGAAATTACGAAAATACCCCTATATGCCTATAGTGTACCAGTGATGGATGGAGGTCATTTTGGTCATTCTGGATAGGCCAAAAACTTGGGACATAGTATAAATAAGATTATATAGAGTTAATATATGCCCTAAGGTAGTACAAGAAGGGGTGAAATGACAATTATGCCCTTAGGGTCAGTATAGTGCAAGAAAGGACACCAAGGGTATTTTGGTCATTTCCCAAGGGATGGATGGCAGATAAATACTTAGTCTAACATTTTCAATGGTATGAGAAGCCTATACATTAATTTCCAGGATAGAATACATATCCTGGTATATTATAAAAAATTAGGAACAAAACACAGTCCGGTTGTTGTGAAACTGCACTGATCGGTACCGGATTGGACTGGAATTTCTCCAGAAGGTTCCTTACACTATGAGCATGCCACCTAACCCCTTGAGGTGTCCCTTGAGCTGTCCCACATGATGTCATAATTATTATTTTATGAAAAAGTTAAATCCAAGATTAAATGTGGGCCTTTAGATCAAATAGTAATCAAATCAATCTTGGCCATTCATTTTTCTTGGATTTTGGCTATAAATACCCCCTCATTCTGCAACAAACCATAGCTTCATGGACCCTTGGGGAAACTCTTGCAAAATGGAAACTCAAGCCAAGACATAGAAGATTCAAGGTTCCAAAGTTTAAGCAAGCTAGAGATTAAAGGTAAGCAATCTCTCCTACCTTATTTTCCTTTGATTTGGGAGCTTGAACTTAGGGTTTTGATGGGAGAAAAGTTGAGTTTTCTCTAAGGGGTGGTGCTGCCCAAAGACCTTAAAGGAAAGGGGAAAGAATAAATTAAAGTTAGAAACACATGATTGAAGCTTAAACAAGCTAGTTAAGTGGTTGGTTGTTGAATCAAATTGATATTCTTGACTTGCCATAGTGTGCCCTATTCAGTCTGCACTGTTCATGAGGGAAGGAAATTGAATTTCAATGATTTAATGCTTCCATTGAGTTTGTATGATGATTTTGTGTAGGATTGGAGAGGTTTTGAACCTTGGAAACATTAAAATCTGAAGGTTGTAGTCTTTGAGATTCCTTACGGTTACTGATCACTCACATGAACAGTGATTGGAATTTCATGATTTTGATAGTTCCAATGGTTTTAAAATGAAAAGTTGTGTGGGGTAAAGTGGAGAAACAAGTATGGGAAGCATTAAAATCAAAATGAGAATTTTTGAAAGAATTGTGTGCTTATGTTCAATTCTGTACAGCATGCCATGAAGGAGCTGGAATTTTATGATTCTAAGCTCATAAATGGATTCAAAAGATGAAATTGTGTAGGGTAAAGTCAAGACATCAATTGGTTCAAGAGGCAAGTGGATTAGTGAAAATTAGAGAAAGTTATGACAATAAGGAGTGTAACAAAGTTAGTCTTGAACATGGTTGGAGTTCATGAGTTCTAATGAGTTATGTGATGAATATGAATGTGTTTAGGACCATGAAACATCCAAGAAGATGTTGGGAAGTGATGGACATAAATGCTTCATGGTTGGAAAGCTAGGGAGCAAGGGCTAAAGGTCAAGAGAAAAGCTTAAGTGCAAGGTAGTGAACTTACCTCTTTATGTGCTTGATGTGGTATGCTTATGTGTTGACATGTATATTTTATTTGAATGATGTTGTGACATGATAAATGATGTTGAATATATTGTGAATAACATGTTTCCATGGCCATGCACTTTATGTAAAAGTATATAGCATGATGGCATGTCACTAATCAAAGAAAGTTAATGAAATTACATATCATGCATTAGCATCCATCTTGCATATTTAAGTGGTCATGTTTGCTACTGAGATTTCCTAGAATCTCACTCTCCCATAACCAACCAATTTAGGTCAAGCGTGGAGAAAAGGTATGCATGGAGAAGAGCTAAAGAATGGAAGAAAGGAAGTGAAGTATTGAGATTTTAGCATATACTATAAATTGTCTATGTATGTAAATGCCATGTAAGGTGTCCATCTATGTGATGAAACTATTGTAATACTTATGGCACATATACATGATGTATATGAATGTTAATAAGCTTATTTAATGGGTTGTGCATGCTGAAACAATTATTGGAAATGAAAGAAAAGAAACTGAAATTGTAAAAACGTAGGTCCTGAAGCAGTTTTGTTGTGGCTTCAGTTTGACCTAGAAAATGAAGGAATTAGTTCACAAAATTTTATGAGCATGTAGCACACATCCATAGATTTAAGTGCATAGGTAGAACGTTTCATTTGGACGTGTATATCAAGAGAAATGATTTTCCAAAGTAAGGGACCAGAATCTGTTTCCAGAGTTTTTGACCAAATGAACAGTAAAATTCAACGAATAAACTGTATCAATTGGCTAATCATTTGGTCTAGAAATTATTTTTCCCTTAAACTTAAAGATGTTATGTTCATGTAACTTTTTGAACCACTTCATTTCGAGTTTTCTAGAATTAATTATGATATTTTGAAGTTCGTTGCGTAATCTGGAATACCATATGAACAGTAACCCAAGAAAGAGTAAAATTCCAGATTTGGCTAATGGACTTTCAAGGTCTTATAAGTGGTTCTAAATGCTACTGAATGGTCCCTAAGATGTATAAAAGTAAGGATTAAAGTTAACTCTGATGACAGGAGCTAGACGATCGATTAAAGTGAAGAAGCTGCATCCTAGATATATTGGTCCATTTTAGATCCTCTCAAGAGTAGGACCAATGGCTTACAAGTTAGCTCTTCCTCCACATCTCAACAAAATTCATGATGTTTTCCATGTTTCCCAGTTAAAGAAGTATGTTCCAGATCCATCACATGTGATTGAGAAGGATGACATTGCATTGTGAGATGACCTGACTTATGAAGTTGGACTAGTACAGATTGTAGATAGAAAGGTGAAGCAGTTGCGAAATAAGCATATCCCTCTAGTTAAGGTGGTCTGGAAGGGATTAACAGAGAGTGAAGCTACATGGGAAGCAGAGGAAAGGATGAGAGAAACATACCCTGAACTATTTCCTTAGTGCATATGTAATGTAAATTTTGAGGACGAAATTTATTTTAAGGGGGAGAGAAATGTCATATCCCCAATTTTCTGACCTGATGTAGCTGTATAGTTTATCTGCAATAAATATAAAATTCTTGGAATAAACTATATCAGATTGATAAAGGAAAGGGAAGGATTAATAAATAAGGAAAGAATAGGGACCAAAATGCAAATTGAAAATTTTGAAGGCAATTAATGAAAAGTTCAGGGACTAAAGTGCAATTATTCAAAAGTTAAGGGACCTAAATGTAAATATGGAAAAATTGAGTCAAAACAGGCCAAAAATGTCTGAAATCAGATCATACCTAAATTTTACCAGTAGATAGACAAAAATATTCCAGTCAGTTTAATGTAACACATAATTTTGATGTGAGGTCCTGATTAATTGATATAAATTCCTAAAGTTAGAAGGAATTATTACAATATTTTTTAGATCCCAGAATCAGATAAGACTTTATAGGAAATTCATATATTTAATATAAGAATTTATAAAATTGACAGAGTTAGAAAAGGAATCCTGTAGAAGCTATACGGGATTTTACAGTGAAATAAAATACCCGATAAATATAATCGAGAGAGTTGTATTATGAATTGGGCCATAAAAGCAATATAGGTAATAAGCCCATACTGAGGCCCAAATGGCGCCATCATGAGCCCATTAAGGTAACTGGACAGTTATGTAGGTTAGAGACCACAGTAGTCCAGGAAAAGTGCGAAATTACGAAAATGCCCCTGGATGTCCATACTATACCAGTGATGGATGGAGGTCATTTTGGTCATTGTGGACAGGCCAAAACTGTGGGAAATAGTATAAATATGATTATATAGATCCAATATATGCCCTGAGGCAATGTAAAGAGGGGTGAAATGACAATTATGCCCTTAGGGTTAATAAAGTACAAGAAATGACACCAAGGGTATTTTGGTCATTTCCCAAGGGATGGATGATAGATAAATAGTTAGTATAACAATGTAAATGGTATGAGAAGGCTAGACATTAATTTCTAGGATAGAATACATATCCTGGTATATTATAAAAAATTAGGAACAGAAAATAGTCTGGTTGCTTTGAAACTGCTCTGATCGGTACTGGATTGAATTGAAATTTTTCCAGAAGCTTCCTACCATGATAATTTTGCTACATAAGCCCATGAAGTGTCCCTTGAGCTGTCCCACATGATGTCATAATTATTCTTTTTAGAAAAAGTTAAATCCAAGATTAAATGTGGGCCTTTAGATCAAATAGTAATCAAATCAATCTTGGCCATTCATTTTTCATGGATTTTGGCTATAAATACCCCCTCATTCTGCATCAAAACTGTGGCTTCATGGAACCTTGGGGAAACTCTTGCAAAATGAAAACTCAAGCCAAGACAAAGAAGATTCAAGGTTCCAAAGTTCAAGCAAGCTAGAGATTAAAGGTAAGCAATCTCTCCTAGCTTATTTTCCTTTGATTGGGGAGCTTGAACTTAGGGTTTTCATGGGAGAAAAGTTGAGTTTTCTCTAAGGGGAGGTGCTGCCTAAAGACCTTAGATGAAAGGGGAAATAAGAAATTAAAGTTAGAAACATGATTGAAGCTTAAACAAGCTAGTTAAGAGATTGGTTGTTGAATCAAGTTGATATTCTTTCTTGACTTTGCCATGATGTGCCCTGTTCGGTCTACACTATTCATGAGGGAAGGAAATTGAATTTCAATGATTTAATGCTTCCATTGAATTTAGATGATGGTTTTTGTGTAGGATTGGAAAGGTTTTGAATCTTGAAAGCATTAAAATTCGAAGATTGTAGTTTTTGAAACCCTTCTCTATTACTGTTCACATACATGAAAAGTGATTGGAACTTCATAATTTTGATGGTTCCAATGGCTTTATGTGCTTGATGTGGTATTTTTTGTGTTGGCATGTATATGATATTTGAATGATGTTGTGACATGATAAATGATGTTGAATGTATTGTGAATAACATGTTTCCATGGCCATGCACTTTATGTACAAGTTTATATCATGATGGCATGTCACTAATCCAAGAAAGCTTAATGAAATTACATATCATGCATTAGCATCCATCTTGCATATTTAAGTGGTAATATTTGCTACTGAGATTCCCTAGAATCTCACTCTCCCATAACCAACCAATTTAGGTCAAGCATGATGGATAATGTATGCATGGAGAAGAGCTAAAGCATGGAAGAAGAAAAGTGAAGTATTTAAGATGTTAGTATATGCTATGCACTTTCCATGTATGCCAAAGCCATGTAAAGCATCTATTTATGTGATGAGATTTTATGAAACACTTATTGTATAACCCCATGATGTATATGAATTCATACAAGGCAAAAGAGATGATTCATGTATGCTAGAACAATTATTGAAAGTAAAAGAAAGGAAACTGAAATAGTAAAAACATAGGTCCTAAAGCAATTTTGTTATGGCTTAAGTTTGACCTAGCAAATGAAGGAATTATTTCACGAAATTTTATGAGAAAGTAGTACACATCCAGATGTTTAAGTGCATAGGTAGAACATTTCATTTGTATGTGTATATGAAGAGAAATGAATTTCCAAAGTAAGGGACCAGAATCTGTTTCCAGAGTTTTTGACCAAATGAATAGTAAATTTCAACGAACAAACTGTATCAATTGGATAATCATTTGGTCTAGAAATTATTTTTCCCTTAAAGTTTAAGATGTTATCTTCACGTAGCTTTTTGAACTACTTTATTTTGATTTTGCTAGAATTAGTTATGATTTTTCGAAGTTCGTTGCATAATCTGGAATACCATATGAACAGTAACCTGAGAAATAGTAAAATTTCAGATTTGGCTAATGGACTTCCAAGGTCTTGTAAGTGGTTCTAAATGCTATTGGTTGGTCCCTAAAACATATAAAAGTAAGGATGTTATATATGTATACTTCCATTTCATACTATTAAACTTTTAGAATTTTCACTTTAGTCCCTTTCTTTTCTAAATTGTCCTTTCATATGTCTTAGGGATCATTCAGTAGCATTTAGAATCACTTACAAAACCTTGGAAGTCCATTAGCCAAATCTGGAATTTTACTCTTTCTCGGGTTACTGTTCATGTGGTATTCCAGATTACGTAAGGAACTTCGAAAAATCATAATTAATTATAGAAAACTCGAAATGAAGTGATTCAAAAATCTACGTGAAGATAACATCTTTAAATTTAAGGAAAAAAATAATTTTCAGACCAAATGATTAGCCAATTAGTACAGTTTATTCGTTGAATTTTACTATTTATTTGGTCAAAAACTCTGGAAACAGATTCTGGTCCCTTACTTTGGAAAATCATTTCTCTTGATATACACATCCAAATGAAACGTTCTACCTATGCATGTAAAGATATGGATGTGTACTACATGAGCATAAAATTTTGTGAAATAATTTCTCCATTTGATAGGTCAAACTAAAGCCACAACAGAACTGCTTCAGGACCTACGTTTTACTATTTCAGTTTCCTTTCTTTTACCTTCAATAATTGTTCTAGCATACATGAATCATCTCTTTTGCCTTATATGAATTCATATACATCATGGGGTTATACAATAAGTGTTTCATACAATCTCATCACATAAATAGATGCTTTACATGGCTTTGGCATACATGGAAAGTGCATAGCATATACTAACATCTTACATACTTCACTTTTCTTCTTCCATGCTTTAGCTCCTCTCCACGCATACATTATCCATCATGCTTGACCTAAATTGGTTGGTTATGGGAGAGTGAGATTCTAGGAAATCTCAGTAGCAAACATTACCACTTAAATATGCAAGATGGATGCTAATGCATGATATGTAATTTCATTAATCTTTCTTTGATTAGTGACATGCCAACATGCTACAAACTTTTACATAAAGTGCATGGCCATGGAAACATGTTATTCATAACACATTCAACATCATTTATCATGTCACAACATCATTCAAATATCATATACATGTCAACACAAGAGCATACCACATCAAGCACATAAAGAAGTAAGTTCACTACCTTGCACTTAAGCTTTCCTCCTGATCTTTAGCATTTGCTCCCTAACTTTCCAACCAATAAGCCTTTATGTCAATCACTTCCCAACATGTTCTTGGATGTTTCAGGGTCCTAAACACATTCATATTCATCACATAATTCATTAGGACTCATGAACTCCAACCATGTTCAAGATCTACTTTGTTACACTCTTTATTGTCATAATCTACCCTAATATTCACTAATCCACTTGGCTCTTGAATCAATTGATGTCTTGACTTTACCCTACACAATTTCATCTTTTGAACTCATTTATGAGCTTAGAATCATGAAATTCCAGCTCCTTCATGGTCTTTTGTACAGAATTGAACATAAGCATACAATTCTTTCAAAAATTCTCATTTTGATTCTAATGCTTCCCATACTTGTTTCTCCACTTTACCCCACACAACTTTTCATTTTAAAACCATTGGAACCATCAAAATCATGAAATTCCAATCACTGTTCATGTGAGTGAACAGTAACCGTAAGGAATCTCAAAGACTACAACCTTGAGATTTTAATGTTTCCAAGGTTTAAAACCTTTCCAATCCTACACAAAATCATCATACAAACTCAGTGGAAGCATTAAATCATTGAAATTCAATTTCCTTCCCTCATGAACAGTATAGACCGAATAGGTTCTCTCTTGACAAAGTCAAGAATATCAACTTGATTCAACAACCAATCTCTTAACTAGCTTGTTTAAGCATCAATCATAAGTTTCTAACTTTATTTCTTCTTTCTACTTTCTGTAAGGATTGGAAGACACGCAGCGGAAATTAATTTAAAAATTTTTCCATTCCTTGCCAGGATCTACCGTATGTGTTTAAGTCAAGTGGGAAGAAGTATTACCCTTAGTGTGCCTCAGCGACTTTCATAGCTTTCGGTCACGACGTTCACAACTTCTCTCTGCGGCTCGTGCTCCCTTTCTGATCACAAGAAGTTGACGACTCAGGTCGGTTTCCTCTACTGGTATCCACATGAACAGCGTTCCAACCACGAACGACGTGCTAGCGTCTCTTGTCCCTCCAGGGCTTTCTCAAGAGTTCGTCCTCTCCGTCTCTATTTCGGCAGTTTCTTATCTGCAAGCCTTTTGCAGAGTCCCCTTCGGCCTTTCTATGTTCTATATGTTTCTCTGTGCAAAACGCAGCTCCTAAAATCAGATATATAGGATGCTATGCGTTTTTCTCTGTCAACCAAATTGGATTTTGGAGTTAATCTTATATTAATTCCAAAATTAATACAATATCATATATTTTGTAATTTTATAAGAAACTAATTAAATAAATAATATCAAATCCGTCCCACAGATTTAATTACCCATTTATTTAATTTTAAATAAAGATGAGACTGAACTATATTTAATTTATTCTCATAAATCAAATTTGAGATATCCTATCAATTTGAATTTCGAATTTCAAACGTGATAGAGAATTAATTTATCCTTATAAATTAAATCTTATAAATATCTCTTATATGAGATATCCTATCAATTTGAATTTTGAATTTCAAACATGATAGAGATTTAATTTATCCTTATAAATTAAATCTTATAAATATCTCTTATATGAGATATCCTATCAATTTGAATTTCGAATTTCAAACGTGATAGAGATTTAATTTATCCTTATAAATTAAATCTCATATATACATATAATGTATATATACGAATTTATATATATATACGAATATAAATATAAATAAATATATATACATCTATCCTGGATCATTCATTGAATCTGGACATGTCTTAGATTCAATGAATCTGGACATCATAGCTCGTGTTGGGCTATTTTGTGTGCGACCCTGTAGGCCCATATGAAGTTGGCAGTGGGCCATTTGCTATACTAGCCCACAAGTCGCAAGCGGTCTCTAGCAAGACATAACGACTACCCAAATCATATGAGGATCGATAAATGATGTAACATTTTATACAACCATATCATGTCCCTTCTGTCACGCGATATTTTGGTCATGGATGAGGCATGGATAATGTCATCCTCCTATTCCTGACCATTACTTTCTCGATCCCTGAGTAGTCTGACTATAGAAATGGAACTACCTTTCCATTACAGTATGGCCATACATTTCTCAGACTCACTCATCGAGGGGCCCAGTAATATCTCTCTACGAATGTGAGGGACAAATTCCATCTTGACCATTCACATTCCTCCACATGAAAAACCACTAAGGCCGAACATAGTCTTTATGATCACTCGGTCAAAAGTGACTTTTGACTAGGTCAAAGCTGAGCGTTTTGTCATGTAGGAATCCATGATGATCTCAGGTCAAAGGGCGTATTGACATGGTTTGTATATGAGAGAAGCTTATGACGTTACCCATGCAGTTCTCTCATAGTGGGTCAGTCCAGCACCTTGTACTCTTACATGTGCTTATGACTTTGATTTATATCTCTATACATCTTCAAAGTCATACTGGTCTTATTTCATCTGTGCTCCCGCATAGATGATCGACCAGGGACATTTAGGATAATATCATGAATTATCCAAGGATGGTCATCATAGTAAACATGCAAATAATATGATAACTCAATTAATAAATTCATAAATCAATAATATTCATAAGACAATGATTGGCCCCTAGGGCACGATTTCCAACACTTTCATCTATGGATTTTGGACAGCACCTGCCCTTAGAGAAAACTCAACTTTTCCTCATGAAAACCCTAAGTTCAAGCTCCCAAATCAAAGGAGAATAAGCTAGGAAAGATTGCTTACCTTTAATCTCTAGCTTGCTTGAACTTTGGAACCTTGAATCTTCTTTGTCTTGTCTTGAGTTTTCATTTTGCAAGAATTTCCCCAAGAAATCCAAGAGGCTATGGTTTTCTGCAGAATTGGATGGGTATTTATAGCCAAAATCCAAGAAAAATGAATGGCCAAGATTAATTTGGTTACTATTTGATCTAAAGGCCCACATTTAATCTTGGATTTAACGTTTTCATAAAATAATAATTATGACATCATGTGGGACCCATCAAGGGACACCTCAAGGGTTATATGGCGTGCTCATGGTGTAAGGAAGCTTCTAGAAAAATTCTAGTCCAATCCAGTACCGATCGGTGTAATTTCACAGTAACCGGACTGTTTTCTGTTCCTAATTTTTTGTAATATACCAGGATATGTATTCTGTCCTGGAAATCAATGTCTAGGCTTCTCACACCATTGACATACTTATACTGGCCACAACTTAGTTACAGATCCCTTGGAAAATGACTGAACTACCCTTGGTGTCCTTTCTTGCACTATATTGACCCTAAAGGCATAATTGTCATTTCACCCCTTTTGTACTGCCTCAGGGCATATACTGGCTCAACTAATCATATTTATACCATGTGCCACGTTTTTAGCCTGTCCCAGATGACCAAAATGCCTTTCATCCATCTCTGGTACAATCTGGGCATCTAGGGGCATTTTTGTAATTTTGCACTTTTTCTGGACACTGGCCCCTTTTACTGATAGACTGGTACCCTGGGTTTTGGGCCCTTCTTGGCGTCATCATGGGCCTATATATGAGGTCATTTAATCTCATTCTATCTAGGCTTACATACCGATAAATTCTATTATCGGATCACGAGTGTTATCAAACTCCCGTCCAAATTCACTAATATGTGAATAACTTTTTATACAGAACTTCTTCCGGAGTTCTGTCAGATCCAGGACATCTTACACTGCAGGGCACACTTTCCTGTAATTTGCCCACTTATATCTGAAGTCCATGAAATCTGATAAAATTTTAGATAACTTTTAGACTATCAGATAAATATCTGCTGTCTGGAGCCCTAATAAACTTTCTGTATCATGTCAGATTATCCAGCATACCTTCCTCTATTTACTGATGGAATATGGGACTAAAATACTTCTGGGCAGTTCTAACCCTTACTAGGCTGATCTTTCTATAATTATAATTTTGCCCTTGAACTTTTTACTTAATTACATTTAAGTCCCTTAACTTTTGGAAATTACCACTTTTGGCCCAAATCTTGTTTCTACTTTAACTTTTGGCCTTTAACCTTTTCTAATTTTCATTGTAGTCCTTCTCTTTCTTGAGGACTCATCTAACCTTTATCATTCCTTATGTTCCTCGTCATAATCCTTCCTAAACCTCTTTCCACTATCAGTACAATACAGATAGGGAAAAATTAGGATATGACATTTCCTCTATCAGTCTTATAAAGATAGGGAAAATTTGGGATTTTATATTTCTACCCCCTTAAAATAAATTTCATCCTCAAAATTTACTAAGTACCTTAGTCAAACTATCTTGGATATATCTCCCTTTTATATCATTTTCTACTTTATGACAAGGCTTGGGGTATTTATCTGTTATCTTCTATCTTGACATCTATCGGATTACTCTCAACATCCGTGGAGCCTTATATCTTTCTTGTGATTTTATTCTCTTTCATCCTTAATCATTTAATTCAGAGTCAAAATTTGCTTCTTTTTGTTACCTATCCATTTGTCGTTTATCTATATACTCATGCTTATGGACAACTAACTATATTGGATTTGTGAGTAGTATCTATTCCTTTCATATTGAACTCTCTAAAATTTTACTATATTATGGGTTTTCGGTTGACTCATTGGAATACTATATATCTATCTCTTTCCTTTTTCATACTCCTCTTCTTCAAACTGATGTAAGGAAATACTTTTCATCTAACTATGTCTTTCTTTATATATAGTTTCTATATTTGGAACTAATACAAGGAATTCTATTATCCCTTATTTTCTCTCTACTGGGCACTTATGCTATTCTCTGCTTATGCTATTCTTTCTTTTTGTGCTATTTTGTTTTCTTTCAATACTATGCTTTCTTTTTATTATGCAACCTAGCAATGTCCTTTCTCAGCTTTCTATAACATCTTTCAAATATTGTGACTCAACACTATACTTACCAGTAGATCACCCATCTCTAAACTTCTTTGGCATGAGCACCTTTCAGTTAAGCATGCTATTGGGTTAGGTCTAGGTTACTATTTCTATGGCTCTTAGCCCTAACATGCTCTTTCTCATAGAACTACGTTCTAACTTTACTTTGCCTTAAACCCTCCTCTCTGGGTCTTTCTACCATTTTAATCTCTTTATCCTCATCTTGAGGATCTATCAGTCATACTTCTCTATTCTCAAAACATATGGGGTTCTCTTCTCTATTCCTCATACATACTTCTACAAAACTTTAAATATTAGTACTTAGATTTGAACTTGGACTCCATCTTTAATTAAGAAAAACTAAGTTCAATCTTGTGGCTACCTGGGGAAAAACATTATAAATACTTCTTCTGATTCAGTTAATTAACGTCTTATGTTTGATGATCATCTTACTAGAAAAATATCAAGTATTCCTACACAATGTGGCCTTATAAATCTATTTATGAATGTAGAATTCCCAAATTTTAGTAGCTACACACTATTATAGACAGAAACAAAAAAGCCTATCTTTTTCTTTTAAAAATTCTCATTTTGATTACAATACTTCCAATACTTGTTTTTCTATTTTATCCTACACAATTTTTTATTTTAAAGGCATTGGAAGTATCAAAATCATAAAATTCTAATCATTGTTAATACTTGTGAATAGTAATAGAGAAGACTTTGAAAAATTATAACTTTCAATTCCAATGCTTCCAAGGTTACCAACCTATCCAGTTGTATACAAAATCATCTTTTAAATTCAATAGAAGAATTAGATCATTGAAATTCCATATGATCCTATCCAAAATAGCCTTGGCTGAAAGGCCTAAAGAAAGAGCAAAGTCAAGAATATTAACTCAATTCAATAACCAATGATCAAAATAGTTTATCTAAGTGTCTTCTACTAGATTTTATCTTTCTTTTCTTCTTTCTTCATTTTTGTTCATATTTGGACAGCAAAGTTATCAAGGAAAAATAGGTTTTCTAACCATTAAAACCTAGGTTTCAATATTCCAAAACATATACATAAGAACTAGGAAGATTGCTTACCTTAAACCTTGATTGATTTTAACCAAAGTACCTTGTCACTTCTTTATGCTTGGTTGAGTTTTAAATCCTCAAGAGTTTCCCCTCTTATGTTTATGCCATATGAAGGAATGGAGGTATTTATAGACAATTTTTGGAGTTATTGGGACTAATCCATTCTTGATGTTGCTAATTATTACCATGGTATAATTCTTCCTCTCATTGATTGATTTTATGATTAATTACACTTCATCATCATTAACTTAATTCTTATATTATTTTATTGTAAATAATCACATGGGATAATGCTTCTTCCTCCTCCTTGGCACCATTCGGAAGGCTTGTGGGTCCTATAAGGATACCTCACAAGACACCTAACATTATCTCTTGAATTATTTTTCTTTTCTTGTTTTTTTAAAAATATTTTCCAAACCTGACTTGAGGCCCAAAGATTTTCTCTTGGGATTATTGGACTAGTCTAGGATACCATCTTGGCCCTTTCTTGGGTCCAATTGCTAATTGGCACAAATCCAAGGCACTTTCCTTATACTGATATCCTTAAATTACCTTAATTTTGAGATAAATTCTAGACATCTCTTTTAATTATTTTGACATTTTTAGAAATTCATTATAGTATAAAATATTTTTTTTGCAAATTTGTATCATTTATGAGACCTAGAAGTACTGATAAAAGTTTCCTATATTTCCTTTAACCCATTATTGGTATCCAATTTCACCTTAAATTTCATAATTAATTCTATATGACTCCTTTTTTACTTCTGTCAATTTCATAAATTCTTATATTATTTATAAGAATTTACTACAAAGTTTTATTTGATTATGAGGTCTCAAATATACTGTACTAATCTCCAGACTTTAGAGAATAATATCAATTTATCGAATCCTCAAATCAAAATTTCGTGCACCGTTAAACTAATCAGAATAACTTTCTCTATTTTATAGTAAAATTTAGGACTAAAATACTTTTGGCATTTGTTGGCCTTCTCTAGCTCAACTTTGCATAATTACCATTTTTCCCTTGAACTTTTAAAAATTGCACTTTAGACCCTTAACTTTTCATAATTACTCTTAATGGACCAAAGCTTATAACTACTTCCATTTTGTACCATAGAACTTTTAGAGTTTTTACTTTAGTCCCTTTCTTTTACAAAATGTCCATTATGTCATTGAATCTTTCATTAATTACAATTTAGTCCCTAGACTTTCACTAAATTGCAATTTAGCCCATTTTGCTTTACAACTATAAACCTTCTATCTTTCTTTCACTTAAAACTTATCTTAATCATTATTTTTTTCTTCTGATTACCATCCTAATCCCTTCATAGCCTCTTTCCTCTTTTAGTCTTATATAGATAGGAAAAATTTGGGATGTTACAGCCATCTTAGGCCAAGTCCAAGTCCAAGCCCAAGTCCTCTGATAGCTCAATTCTCAAGGAACTTCCCCTAAAGCCTCTCCTGGGTGCCCTAATTCACCTTAAATTCAATTATAAATTTTATGTCATATCCCCAATTTTCTTACCTGATGTAGCTATACAGTTTATCTGCAATAGATATGAGATTCTTGGAATAAACTGTATCAGATTGAGAAAGGAAAGGGAAGGATTAATAACTAAGGAAAGAATAGGGACCAAAACAAAAATTTAAAAGTTTGAAGGTGAAAAGTGAAAGTAGAAGAAAAAGGAGGGACCTAAATGCAATTAATGAAAAGTTCAGGGACTAAAGTGCAATTATTCAAAAGTTAAGGGACCTAAATGTAAATATGGAAAAGTTGAGCCAAAACAGGCCAAAAATGCCTGAAATCAGATCAGACCCAAATTTTACCAGTAGATAGAAAAAAATATTCCGGTCATTTTAACGCAACACAGAATTTTGATTTGAGGTCACGATTAATTGATATAAATTTCTGAAGTCAGAAGGAATTATTGCAGTATTTTTCAGATCTCATAATCAGATGAGACTTTATAGGAAATTCATATATTTAATGTAAGAATTTATAAAATTGTCAGAGTCAGAAAAGGAATCCTGTAAAAGCCACATGGGATTTTACAGTGAAATAAAATACCCAATAAATAGGATCGGGAGAGATGTAGTGTGAATTTGGCCATAAAGGCAATACAGGAAATAATCCTATACTGAGGCCCAAATGGCGCCATCATGAGCCCATTAAGGTGATTGGACAGTTATGTGGGCCAGAGACCAGAGTAGTATAGGAAAAGTATGAAATTACGAAAATGCCCCTGGATGCCCATACTGTACCAGTGATAGATGGAGATCATTTTGGTCATTCTGGATAGGCCAAAAATGTGACACATGATATAAATATGATTATATAGAGTTAATATATGCCCTGAGGCAGTACAAGAAGGGGTGAAATGACAATTATGCCCTTAGGGTCAGTACAGTGCAAGAAAGGACACCAAGGGTATTTTGGTCATTTCCCAAGGGATGGATGGCAGATAAATACTCAGTCTAACATTTTCAATGATATCATAAGCCTAGACGTTAATTTCCAGGATAGAATACATATCCTGGTATATTATAAAAATTTAGGAACAGAACACAGTCCGGTTGTTGTGAAACTGAACTGATCGGTACCGGATTGGACTGGATTTTCTCCAGAAGGTTCCTTGCATGGGCAGCATGCCTCCTAAGCCCCTTAGGTGCCCCATGAGCTGTCCCACATGATGTCATAATTATTATTTTTAGAAAAAGTGAAATCCAAGATTAAATGTGAGCCTTTAGATCAAATAGTAACCAAATTAATCTTGGCCATCCATTTCAACCCAAATTTCTCTATAAATACCCCCCTATTCAGATCACTTCGGCATGCATGGTGAACCATAGGGAAACTCATGCAAAATTTCCATTTAACCAAGAAAGAAGCAACCAAAGTGAAGTAACAAGCAAGGTAATCATCTCCCTTGATCTTGAGCTTTGTTCTAGTAGGTTAGCTCATGGTTTTAAGGGGTTTTCATGCTATATTTCCCTTATGGTTTCTCCTGGAAGTGTTGCTCATATATGGTTAAAATATGAGTTTTATGTTATGGATAGTTTAGACAAGCTTAAACAAGCTAGAATCAAGTGGTATAAGCTTGGGAATTCAAGTATGTTTGTATTTAGGGTTTTGTGTTCTTGCTGGTACTGTACGTGGTACTGTTCATATGATGGAATTTCATGATTTTAATGCTTCCAATGAGTTTAAAATGGAAAATTGTGTGGGGATAAAGTAGGAGAACAAGTATTGGAAGCATTGGAATCAAAATGTGAATTTTTGGAAAAAGGGACATCCATTTCAGTTTGGTACTGTAGCAATTGGTATGTTTTGATTTTGGAAATTCTGATTTCATATTTGGATTCTACATGAAAAATTATGTGGAAATGAACCATGAGAATTTATTTTCAAGAGATGGAAGTAGGAAACATAAAGTAGAGAAAGAAAGGGAGTTAGTGAAAACCTAGTCTTAGATTTGATTCAAGTTGAATTGTAACTTGATATTATTTTGTAATGGCTAGGTTTTGACATTTGTGAAGGAAGGAAATCATCCCAAGAAGGTCTTGACCAAGATAGCTAAGAGGTAGCAAGGATACCTAACTATAACTCATGTTTGTTTAATTGTTTTGCTTGCCTATTGATTATGGTGTTTGGTTGAGCTTGAGCTTATGTCATCATGTTATGATGAAGTATGAATGATTGCAACTCCTTGCAAGTTATGTCATGACAATATGCATGTTAGAGTTTGCTTATGTACCATTATGAAGTAGCTCCCATCTCATAATAACATGTTAAGCATACAATTATTCAGGCATGATATTATAGTTTGTGTAACTTGCAATTGGGATTTCCATGAAATCTCATTCCTTCCACATGCATAACTATGTTTTAGGTGCTGGATCCTTTCAAGGTAAGAGAGTAAATGTTGATAAATGCGTTTGTATAATAAGTTACATGACTTACATGACACTATGGGATGATATGCTAGTATGCATGATGTATGTTTCTGTAATCCTATTCTAAGGCCATGGTGATGTGACAATGTTTTTGACGTTTAAATCAACGATTTGTAGTCTAAAACTTGGTATTATTAAACTTAAGATATAGATATTTAAATGAACACCAAGAACACCTCATTTGGATAAGTATTTGAATTGTTATGATTTTCCAAAGTTGGAAGTAAGATCTGGAATTGAGTAAAACGAGTACTGAGAGGCAGTGACGTTCACGCAATGATTTCATATACCAAATGAACGAGTTTTTATATGAAATTTTATGAGCTGAAAGATAATTTCTATAGCTTCAAATACATAGGTAACACAGTTCATTTGGATAAGTAACCAAAGAGAAATGAATTTTTTAATTTGAGCAAAGAAACTAGAACTTCCAGATTTTACCAAATGAACAGTGATTTTCAACGATTAAACTGATCATATTGGGACAAGAAAACCTCATTTTCATATTTTCCCCTCAAATATATGTGAAAGATATTTCATTAGAAATTGGAACCATATTATTTCAATTTTTCTACAATTAATTATGAATTTTCAAAGTAGGGTACATGTTCTGGAATTACCAAATGAACAGTAAAAGTGAACAGTACCTGAGAGTAAATCTTTTGGAAATGGATGTTTTCAAAGCAAATGATCATGTAATTGGTTCCAATCACTTCTAATAAAGTATAATTGAGGTTAAAAGTAAGGATGTGACATTTGGTATCAGAGCATAGGATTATGGTTTAAGAAATACTCTGAATAGATTATTTTAGACTGATACATAAGTAAAGATTTGCATAATTGACCCTAAGTTAATTATTGCAGGATACCAATGACTGAGTCTAGAACATCAGAGTCTACAGTAAACCAGGGGGACCCTAGACCAGTATTCTATAGTTATGATAGGCCTGGAGGGAACTCATAAGAGATAGATGCTTTCATACATGATCCAGAGTTTGGTCTTTCCCAATTGATCAACATCCGAGATTCTAGTAGTATGTCAGAATTGGGCAAGTTAGTTAGTCCCTCACTCGGATCAAATGAAATGGATAATGATGATAGAGAGATTATAGACCCTCCAGAGGAACAATCTAATGTAGGTTACTCTTATGTTGGGGGTGCTACAGACTCTATGCCTAGGCAGGAAGATGTGGTAGATGTCCCTGGACTAGGTCAGGTGTTTAAACCAGTTAACCTACCGTGACCTAGCCATACAGCTAATGTGTCCAAACCTAGTTATGTAGCTGATATATCTAGACCTAGTCAGAGGCCAGACCCTACAGATATTCTAGGCCCAACTGGAACCAAGAAGATAATGGTACAGATATACCTGGGTAACGATCAGATAATTGAGTTAATCCCTGGGAAGGATATGGATGAAGAACATTTTAGGAGAGCTGTGGAACTCGCAAAGCAGCTATATGGGATAGGAATGATGTTGATTAGAGATGTGGATCAAGACTATAGAGTTTACAAAGATTTCATAGCAAGGGTAAGGGAGGCCTATCATGCATATGATCTAAATACTCTTACCCTCACTAATTGGGTTAACATCATGGATGATATTTTGCCTCTTACAGCAACATGGAGAGAAGGGCTAGATCAGTACTTTGAAGAGGAACCCTTTGAGGACATCCATGATTGGATCTTTATGATAGGGGAGTTCATTAGGATCCACTATGAGAAAACATAATGTAATAGATGTATGTATAAATATTGCTGTAATCTATGTACTCATGACTAGTAATGACATAGTACATGTATGTGTGTATGTTATGAAAAGTTTATGTAATGATGTTAAACTTGTTGTATGCTATGTTTTGAATGAAATATAAAGTATGTTAATTATAATATTCCTTTCCTATTTCCCATTATCATAGTAAAATAAAATGGTAAGAACAAGAAGAGCTAGTGCTTCGGGTGAACCCCAAAATGCCAGAGACATTAATCAGTTGATTCTAGAATGGCTAGAACATCAACAGAAGCTGATTGAGGAAGTAAGAGTCGCTCAAGGAAGGAACGAACAAGAAAGGGATGCTGCCATAGCAGCGACTGTAGTAGAAGCAGTAGAGAACCTATGGCAACCAGAATCTGCTGGTACAGCTAATACAGAACTAGAGATGGTTTAACATACAACAGAATTGCCAAGACAGACAGGACATATAGTAGATCCTACTGGTATTCAATAGTGGATGGCTAAGTTCTGTAAGCATAGTCCTCTGATGTTCAAGGGAACATTCGATGTACAGAAAGTGGAGGATTGGATCAGCAGATTAGAGAAGATCTTTAAGGTATTGGGTTGTCTGTCTGAGAGTAAAGCATAGATGGCAATCTACTAACTAGAAAGGGATACTGACAGATGGTAGAAGAACATAGAGTTAGTATTGTAGGCTAGACACATTCCTATCACATGGGAAGTGTTCCTTGAATAGTTTTATGAGAAGTATTTTCCCCAGTCGGTACAAGATGAACGAGAAGCAGAATTCCTTGTGCTGAGACAAGGAGAAAAAGAATCCTTTGACGAATACTTAGCAAAGTTCATCCATCTTTTCCAGTATTCCATGTACCTACGATAGGTGGATGATGAGCGGTGGATAACGGAGAGGATGATCAGGGGATTGAATACTACTCTGAAAGATAAGATGACCCCTCAATAATACCATCAGTTCAATAAAGCAGTAGAGGCCTGCAGAATTATTAAGAATAGTCTGAATCACCGGATACTGATGAGACCGATAAGCAGAGAGACTGCTGCTCCTGAGAGATCTAACCAGGATAGAAATACAGCCAGTGGCAGTGGCTATAATAAGAAGAGGAAAAGGCAGTGGCAGCAGAACTGAAAGCCTAACAGAGGGAATTACATGGGCAACACAAATAATAGAAACCAGAGGTCTAGAGTATACAACAAATGTGGGAAGAACCATGGAGACAAACCATGCTTGATGGGGCAGAACATGTGTTACACATGTGGCCAGCCTGGACATTTTTCTAAAAATTGTCCCCAAGTAGCTAATGATCAAAGGCCGCGTACTCAAGGGCCAGTGTTTGTAATGACAAGGGAAGAGGTACAGAGATCACTCGGGATGATCCAAGGTATCATGTATCTCAATAATCATGTTGTGATTGCTATGTTTAATTCAGGTGCAAGTCATTCCTTTGTTTCTTATGAATGTGCTAAACGTTTGGGCCTTACAATTAGCAAGCTGCATTATGCCATATGTGTCGCAACCCCTACAAATGCTAAAGTAGTTATATCAGATGTCTGCCTAAATAGTGTCATTTGATATGAATGTTGTTACACTACTCTTGATCTAATATGCATGCCATTTTATGAAATTGATGTCATAATTGGATTAAATTAGCTGTCTACCAATAATGTAATGCTGGATTGTAAGAACAAAACTCTAGTTCTTTGTCCACAAGCTACAAATATGAATCCAGAAGTGAAACTAAATTTCCTGACGGAGGCTCAGGCAGATAGATGTTTACGAAAAGGATGTCGAGGATATATGGTCTTCTTTTCTATTCAAGTAGAAGTGGAAGAAGGAATTGAAGCAATTCCCGTGGTCAAAGAATTTCTCGAAGTCTTTCCAAAGGAGATTCAAGGATTGCCTCAAAAATGAGAAGTAGAGTTTACAATCGACATCGTACCTGGAGCTGGACCAGTATCCAAAGCCCCATACCGTATGGCTCCCAACGAGATGATTGAGTTAAAGAAGCAAATAGAGGAGCTATTAGAGAAGGGTTTTATCCAACCCAGTGTTTCTCCGTGGGGTGCTCCAGTGCTATTCATCAAGAAGAAGGATGGTAGTCTCAAATTGTGCATTGACTATTAGGAGTTAAACAAGATTACTGTTAAGAATAAGTACCCTCTTCCCAGAATTGATGATTTGCTAGACCAGTTGATTGGAGCAAGCTTATTCTCTAAGATTGATATGAGGTCAGGTTATCACCAACTCAGAATTAAAGCAGATGATATTTCAAAGACTGTGTTCAAGACTTGATATGGTCATTTTGAATTTCTAGTGATGCCCTTTGGTCTAACGAATGCGCCTGCAATTTTCATGGATTACATGAACAGAATCTTCAGTCCTTATCTAGATCAGTTTATGGTAGTCTTCATTGATGATATCTTGGTGTACTCTAAATCAGCTGTAGAGCATGAAGAGCATTTGAGGATTGTTCTTAGTATTCTGAAAGAGAAATGACTCTATGCTAAGCTTAGTAAATACGAGTTTTGGCTTCAAGAAGTCAAATTTCTCGGTCATGTCATATCCCATGAAGGGGTAGCTGTAGATCCTAGCAAAGTTGAAGCAGTGCTAAGCTGGGAACAGCCAAGGATAGTAACGGAGATTAGAAGTTTTCTGGGCTTAGCAGGGTATTACAGAAGATTTATTAAGGACTTTTCTCAAATTGCTCTGCCGTTAACCAAGCTGGCCAGAAAGAATCAGCAGTTCAAGTGGGATGAGAAGTGTGATGCTAGTTTCCATGCATTAAAATAGAGATTAACCACAACTCCTGTGCTGATTATTCCTGACCCGACTCAGACTTATGTAGTCTACACTGATGCTAGCAAGCAAGGGGTGGGATGTGTGCTGATGCAGCAGGGACGAGTGGTAGCCTATGCTTCTCGACAGTTAAAGCCATATGAAGAGAATTATCCCACTCATGATCTGGAGCTTACAGTGGTAGTTTATGCTCTCATGATATGGAGGCACTACTTGTATAGAGCCACCATAGAACTGTACTGTGATCATAAAAGCCTGAAGTATCTGTAAGATCAGAAAGAATTAAACATGAGGCAACAGAGATGGATAGAATTTTTGAAGGATTATGATTTCCAGATCAAATACCATCCAAGAAAAGCTAATATAGTGGCCGATACCTTGAGCAGAAAGGTGGTGCAGGTTGCTAGTCTCATGATCAAAGAGTTAAAACTGATAGAAGATGTTCAAGATTGGAGTCTTTTATATCAAATGTAAATAGCAGAAAGTTCTTATGGAGGAATGCATATTAAAGCTTTCATAGAGGATGAGATAAAAGAAGCTCAGGAGCAAGATAGACTCGCTAAGATTTTTAAAGGTAAGCTGGAAAGAGGGGAAACTAAAAATTTTGATATGTCCCAAGATGGGTTGCTACAATTTAGAGGATGACCATATATTCCCAATGCAATGGAATTAAGAGAAAAAATCCTAGAGGAGGCACATAAAAGCAAATATACAGTACATCTAGGTATGACCAAGATGTACCATGATGTCCAAGGTTTATTTTGGTGGTCTGGATTGAAGAAAGATGTTGTAGATTATGTGTCCAAATGCTTGACATGCCAAAAGATGAAAGTTGAGCACCAGAAGCCAACAGGTAAATTATAACCATTAGAGATACCTGAGTGGAAATGGGACAGCATTGCCATGGATTTTGTTGAAGGACTACCCATAACTCTTACTAAGCATGATGCTATATGGGTGGTAATTGACCGATTAACAAAGTCGGCTCATTTCCTGGCAATCAATAAAAAGGATTCTCTTGAGAAGCTGGCGAAATTATATGTAAAAGAGATTGTTAGACTATATGGTATTCCCAGTAGTATCATATCTGACAGAGATCCGCGATTTACGTCAAATTTTTGGTGAGCTCTACATAAAGAAATAGACACTACTCTCAGATTTCGTACAGCTTACCATCCTCAAACAGATGGTCAATCTGAGAGAACGATCCAGATGCTTGAGGATATGTTAAGAGCTTGTGTTTTAGATTTCAAAGGGAGTTGGGATGTCCATCTGCTGTGGATAGAGTTTTCCTATAACAACAGTTATTAGGCTAGCATTCAGATGGCTCTGTTTGAAGCACTTTATGGACGAAAGTGTAGATCTCCCTTATGCTGGGTGGAGTTAAGCGAAAGGAGGATGTTTGGTCCTGATATAGTAGACTAGACAGCAGCACAGATCGATAAGATTAGAAAAAAATCGTTGATGACTCAAAGTAGACAGAAAAGTTATGCTGATGTCAGAAGGAAGTTATTGGAGTTTGGAGAAGGAGAGTATGTATTCCTTAAGTTGACTCCGGCGACAGGAGCTGGACGATCAATTAAAGTGAAGAAGCTGCATCCTATATATATTGGGCCATTTTAGATCCTCTCAAGAGTAGGATCAGTGGCTTACAAATTAGTTCTTCCTCCACATCTCAGCAAGATTCATGATGTATTCCATGTTTCCCAATTAAAGAAGTATGTTCCAAATCCATCACATGTGATTGAGCAGGATGATATTGCACTGCGAGATGACCTGACTTATGAAGTTAGACTAGTACAAATTGTAGATAGAAAGGTCAAGCAGTTGCAAAATAAGCAAATTCCTCTAGTTAAAGTGATCTGGAAGGGATTAACAGAGAGTGAATCTACTTGGGAAGCAGAGGAAAGAATGAGAGAAACGTACCCTGAACTATTTCCTTAGTATATATGTAATGTAAATTTCGAGGACAAAATTTATTTTAAGGGGGAGAGAAATGTCATATCCCCAATTTTCTTACCTGATGTAGCTATACAGTTTATCTGCAATAGATATGAGATTCTTGGAATAAACTGTATCAGATTGAGAAAGGAAAGGGAAGGATTAATAACTAAGGAAAAAAGAGGGACCAAAATAAAAATTTAAAAGTTTGAAGGTGAAAAGTGAAAGTAGAAGAAAAAGGAGGGACCTAAAAGCAATTAATGAAAAGTTCAGGGACTAAAGTGCAATTATTCAAAAGTTAAGGGATCTAAATGTAAATATGGAAAAGTTGAGCCAAAATAGGTCAAAAATGCCCAAAATCATATCAGACCCAAATTTTACCAGTAGATAGACAAAATATTTCGGTCAGTTTAACGCAACACAGAATTTTGATTTGAGGTCTCGATTAATTGATATAAATTCCTGAAGTCAGAAGGAATTATTGCAGTATTTTTCAGATCTCATAATCAGATGAGACTTTATAGGAAATTCATATATTTAATGTAAGAATTTATAAAATTGTCAGAGTCAGAAAAGGAATCCTGTAGAAGCCACATGGGATTTTACAGTGAAATAAAATACCCAATAAATAGGATCGGGAGAGCTGTAATGTGAATTGGGCCATAAAGGCAATACAGGAAATAAGCCTATACTGAGGCCCAAATGGCGCCATCATGATCCCATTAAGGTGACTGGACAGTTATGTGGGCCAGAGACCAGAGTAGTCCAGGAAAAGTGCGAAATTACGAAAATACCCTTGGATGCCCATACTGTACCAATGTTAGATGGAGGTCATTTTGGTCATTCTGGATAGGCCAAAAACGTGACACATGATATAAATATGATTATATATAGTTAATATATGACATGAGATAGTACAAGAAGGGGTGAAATGACAATTATGCTCTTAGGACCAGTATAATGCAAGAAAGGACACCAAGGGTATTTTGGTCATTTCCCAAGGGATGGATGGCAGATAAATACTCAGTCTAACATTTTCAATGATATGATAAGCCTAGACGTTAATTTCCAGGATAGAATACATAAAATTTAGGAACATAACACAGTTCGATTGTTGTGAAACTGCACTGATCGGTACCGGATTAGACTAGAATTTCTCCAGAAGGTTCCTTGCATGGGCAGCACGCCACCTAAGCCCCTTAGGTGTCCCATGAGCTGTCCCACATGATGTCATAATTATTATTTTTAGAAAAAGTGAAATCCAAGATTAAATGTGAGCCTTTAGATCAAATAGTAACCAAATTAATCTTGGCCATCCATTTCAACCCAAATTTCTCTATAAATACCTCCTATTCAGATCACTTCAGCATGCATGGTGAACCATAGAGAAACTCTTGCAAAATTTCCATTTAACCAAGAAAGAAGCAATCAAAGTGAAGTAACAAGCAAGGTAATCATCTCCCTTGATCTTGAGCTTTGTTCTAGTAGGTTAGCTCATGGTTTTAAGGGGTTTTCATGCTATATTTCCCTTATGGTTGCTGCTGGAAGTGTTGCTCATATATGGTTAAAATATGAGTTTTATGTTATGGATAGTTTAGACAAGCTTAAACAAGCTAGAATCAAGTGGTATAAGCTTGGGAATTCAAGTATGTTTGGATTTAGTGTTTTGTGTTCTTGCTGGTACTGTACGTGGTACTGTTCATATGATGGAATTTCATGATTTTAATGCTTCCAATGAGTTTAAAATGGAAAATTGTGTGGGGATAAAGTAGGAGAACAAGTATTGGAAGCATTGGAATCAAAATGTGAATTTTTGGAAAAAGGGACATCCATTTCGGTTTGGTACTGTAGCAATTGGTTTGTTTTGATTTTGGAAATTATGATTTCATATTTGGATTCTACATGAAAAATTATGTGGAAATGAACCATGAGAATTTATTTTCAAGAGATGGAAGTAGGAAACATAAAGTAGAGAAAGAAAGGGAGTTAGCGACAACCTAGTCTTAGATTTGGTTCAAGTTGAATTGTAACTTGATATTATTTTGTAATGGCTAGGTTTTGACATTTGTGAAAGAAGGAAATCATCCCAAGAAGGTCTTGAACAAGATAGCTAAGAGGTAGCAAGGTTACCTAACTATAACTCATGTTTGTTTAATTGTTTTGCTTGCCTGTTGATTATGGTGTTTGGTTGAGCTTGAGCTTATGTCATCATGTTATGATGAAGTATGAATGATTGCAACTCCTTGCAAGTTATGTCATGACAATATGCATGTTAGAGTTTGCTTATGTACCATTATGAAGTAGCTCCCATCTCATAATAACATGTTAAGCATACAATTATTCATGCATGATATTATAGTTTGTGTAACTTGCTATTGGGATTTCCATGAAATCTCATTCCTTCCACATGCATAACTATGTTTTAGGTTCTGGATCCTTTCAAGGGAAGAGAGTAAATTTTGATGAATAAGTTTGTATAATAAGTTACATGACTTACATGACACTATGGGATGATATGCTAGTATGCATGGTGTATGTTTCTGTAATCCTGTTTTGAGGCCATGGTGATGTGACAATGTTTTTGACGTTTAAATCAACGAGTTTTAGTCTGAAACTTGTAATGATTAAAGTTAAGATACAGATATTTAAATGAACACAAAGAATGCCTCATTTGGATAAGTATCTGAATTGTTATGATTTTCCAAAGTTGGAAGTAAGATCTGGAATTGAGTAAAATGAGTGCTGAGAGGCAGTGACGTTCACGCAATGATTTCATATATCCAATGAATGAGTTTTTATATGAAATTTTATGAGCTGAAAGATAACGTCTAGAGATTCAAATAAATAGGTAACACAGTTCATTTGGATAAGTAACTAAAGAGAAATGAATTTTTGAAGTTGTGCAAAGAAACTAGAACTTCCAGATTTTACCAAATGAACAGTGATTTTCAACGATTAAACTGATTGTATTGGGACAAGAAAACCTCATTTTCATATTTTTCCCTCAAATATATGTGAAATAGCTTTCATTAGAAATTGGAACCATATTATTTTGATTTTTTTACAATTAATTATGAATTTTCAAAGTAGGGTACATGTTATGGAATTACCAAATGAACAGTAAAAGTGAACAGTACCGAGAGTAAATCATTTGGAAATAGATGTTTTCAAAGCAAATGATCATGTAATTAGTTCCAATCACTTCTAATAAAGTATAATTGAGGTTAAAAGTAAGGATGTGACATTCTACAGGGCTCCTTTATAGGTTATGTAAGTTTCAAAAACTCTTATAATTAATAAAATATTTTCCTATAAAATTTCATCCAAATTTAAGGTCCACAAGGGACGGTAAAAATTCCAGATAATTTTTTGGAGCCTTGACAATTAATATCAATTTTTCAGGACCTCAAATCAAAATTGTGTCAGGTTAAATCGATCAGAATAATTTTCTCTATCTCCTAGTCAAATATGGGTCTCAAATGTTTTCGGGCAGTTTTTAGCCACTTTAATCTCAATTTTTGCATATTTATACTTTTGCCCACGGAAACTTTTAAACTTTTCAATTAAGTCCCTCAAGCCTTTTCCACCTTCCTTCATACTTCTTAACTTTGCATTTAAATGTGAAACATCCTACTTTTAAACTCTTATAGTACGAATTTAGAAGCGTATTTAACTAGCAAAAGTATTACTTTTGCCAAAATATTAAAATTTTACAATTTGATTATCCGGTACTATTCACTTAGTAAATTCCAAATTAGTAGTCCAACTTTAAAAATTCATAACTAATTCTAGAAAAATCATATGGAGTTACTTCAAATTTCTACTTGAACCTTTTTCATATCTCTTTAAGGAAAATATAAATATGGACATTTACTTTGCCAATCAATACAATTAATCATTAATTTTTCTCTTATGGAAGTTCTAGATTATGTATCTCTAAATTGGAAATTCATTTCTCTTGACATACACATCCAAATGAGATGTGTTACCTATTCATTTAAAGATTTGGATGTGTATTGATTGTGTATAAGATTTTGTGAATTAATTCTTTCATTTACCATGTCAAACTAAAGCCACAACAAAACTACTTCAGGACCTATGTTTTTACCATTTGACTTTCTTTCATAAATCTCCTAAATTATTCCAATATTTATAAACCATAAACTTGAATTCCCATTGATTTGCACAGATTGTCATCATCCTATGCATCAAAATAAAATTAATTGCACCCTATTAATGAAGTATAAGTCATAACCCTATCGTTTTTCTTGAGGAACCTTTTTATTGGAAACCTAGCAAACTGGTGACAAAACTATTGAAAACTTGAGTGAAAGTAAAATTTGGTTTTTGGGTTTGATTGATTTTTGAAGCAATAAAATAAGGATGCAGTAAAGTAAATATTTTTGTATTTTTGATTAAGTTGAAAAATAAGTGGATTTTGAAAGGAATGTGTTTAGACAGACTCTTGATGATGGAAAACTATTTATCTTTGCTCTTAATATGATATAGAGTTTTAAAATCACTAAGTCTTAAAGAAACTTTAATCGATCGATTAGGTCCAGAACATTAATATTCCTTAAACTCTTTTGATCAAAGCTAGTTTAAAAACTCTTAATGAACTATTAAAAGCCACTTAGCGTGCAATTTAAATCAAATGATGTAGATGCCATCAAATGATCAACGATCGATGACCATAGATTTCAAGCAATCAAATTAGTTAGCAACGATTGTTGATAAAAACCCAATTATCCAGAAATTAAAATTGAAATATTCATATTAAACCAACATCCAAATCATCCAAATTCAATTACAAAACTTAATCTCAGAATAATCGATCGATATCCAATCCTTACTCATAAAATCAAAACCCTAGATCTAGGAATTCAAAAAATGTAAGAAAGGTGAGATTAAAATAGAAAACTTCCTATGTGCACTGCAGTCCATGAACTCAAGATATGCGATCTATCACCAAGAGACTAAAGATTTAGCCTCTCATGACTCCTACTGTGTTGTAATCACTGTCCATATATGATGCCATAAAGAAAGTAGAAAGAGAAAGGATTAATGATGTAGAAATGTGAGATTCTATGGAAATGTGCAAAAAGATGGAAGATGAGTGTGTAGGTTGTGGAGAAGGTGTAGAGAAGATTTGAGTATTGTTTCATTGCCTAATCAAGTCCAAAAACCAGTCTACTTACGTCTGCAGCTTCCTTTTCTTTTTATTCCCATATGACATAATTCAAAACGTGTAGCTTCAGCGATTGTCTCTTTTAGTCGCGACCAGATCCATGTTTTGGTCACGACCTTTGGACACTTCGGTCACGACTAAAAAGCAAAGAAGCTTGATCTGATTTTCTTTGTGTTGTGATTTCTTTTACTCTCACATTAATCCTTGGTTCTCCTCTAAAATACCTACGAATCAAAACCAAGGCTCACTGTAAAAGTCCCAAATAGTGGAGAACAATATTTATGCAGTTTAGAAGAGTTAATTTACCATTTTACCCTTTAATTAGCACATTGCCAAGCATAATCATGTATTACCACAAAAGCACAAATAAAACATAAAATGAATGTAAAGTTGTAAGAAGACCCTGAAAATGTCATAGAAACTATACACAATTTGTGTCTTATCACCCATACACCCATATACAATATGGAGTTATTCCATAATTATTTCATACAATTTTCTTTAAATAAATAGGTACTTTACATAACATATAAATACATGGAAATTCATAGCATCTACAGGACATCTATTACTTCACTTTCCTTCCTCTATATTGTAGCTCTCCTTTATACATATGTCTCCCATCATAATTAGCCTACATTGGTTAGTTATAGGAGGGTGAGATTTCTAGGGAAATCTTAGTAACAAACGGTACCATTCAATGCATACAAGATATATGCAAGTGCATGACATGTTTCCTTTACCTTTCTTTAGCTTCCCTTTGCATACTATCATGCTCCATGCCTATCACTATCACGCATGACCATAAAATCATAAAGGGCAGAGCATATATCATTCACACATATCATACATCATCACATATCATAAACATATCAACACAAGCATATACATCAAGCATACAATAATGGGTAAGTTTACTACCTTAAACATAAGTTTTCTTCCTTACTCTTGCACTTGCTCCCTAGGCTTCCAACCATACATACCTTTAGTCAACAACTTCCAAACATCCTCTTGGATATTTCAAGGTCCTAAACACATTCATATTTATTACATAATTAATTAGGACCATGACCTCAAGCAATTTTTAAGACTATCCTTCTTGAACTCTTACATTGGGATTTCTATCCATCTTTATAAAAATTACTTCCATAGATCAATCCCACACAATTTTTCATAAGGAATCTAATATGACCTTAGATTTATGAAAATCAAACTCCTTCCCCATAAACTTGACATAAACCGTGGTGCCCTTCAATATTTCCAAAAATTCTCATTTTAATTCTAATACTTCCAATACTTATTTCTCTACTATATCCCACACAATTTTTCATTTTAAATCCCTTTAAACTAACAAAATTATGAAATTCTCACATATGAATAGTGATTCATATAGTGGCAGCCAAGAGCATAAAACCCTAATTGCATGCATATTTGAATTTCTAAGCCAATACTACTGGACTCAAGCTTGTTTAAACATGTTGGAAAATGTGCCCTAGGGGCCAATCATTGTCTTATGAACAATATTGATTTATGAATTTATTAATTGTGTTATCATATTATTTGCATGTTTACTGTGATGACCATCCTTGGATAATTCATGATCTTATCCTAAATGTCCCTGGTCGGTCATCTGTGCGGGAGTAGAGATGAAATAAGACTAGTATGACTTTGAAGATGTATAGAGATATAAATCAAAGTCATAGGCACATGTAAGAGTACAAGGTGTTGGACCGACCCGCTATGAGAGAGTTGCATGGATTACGTCATAAGCTTCTCTCATATACAAACCATGTCACTATTCCCTTTGACATGAGATCGTCATGGATTCCTACATGACAAACGCTCAGCTTTGACCTAGTAAAAAGTCACTTTTGACCGGGTGATCATAAAGACTATGTTCGGGCTTAGTGGTTTTTCATGTGGAGAAATATGAATGGTCAAGATGGAATTTGTCCCTCACATTCGTAGAGAGATATTACTGGGCCCCTCGATGAGTGAGTCTGAGAAATGTATGGCCATACTGTAATGGAAAGGTAGTTCTATTTCTATAGTAACACTACTCAGGGATTGAGAAAGTAACGGTCAGGAATAGGAGGATGACATTATCCATGCCTCATCCATGACCAAAATATAGTATGACAGAAGGGACATGATATGGTTGTATAAAAGGTTACATCGTTTATCGATCCTCTTATGATTTGGGTAGTCGTTATGTCTTGCTAGAGACCGCTTACGACTTGTGGGCCAGTCTAGCAAATGGCCCACTGCCAACTTTATATGGGCCTACAGGGTCACACACAAAATAGCCCAACACGAGCTAGGATGTACATATTCATTGAATCTAAGACGTGTCCAGATTGAATGAATGATCCAGGGTTAATGTATATATTTATTTATATTTATATTCGTATATATATATAAATTCGTATATGTACATTATATATATGGGATATATAGGATTTAATTTATAAAGATAAATTAAATCTCTATCACGTTTGAATTTAAAATTTAAATTGATACGATATCTTAAATTTGATTTATGAGAATAAATCAAATATAGTCCAGTCTTATCTTTATTTTAAATTAAATAAATAGATGAATTAAATATGTGGGACAGATTTAATATAAATATTATTTATTTAATTAGTTTCTTATCAAATTATACAATATGTGATATTGTATTAATTTTGGCATTAATATAAATTAATCCCAAAATCCAATTCGGTTGAGAAAAACGCAGATCATCCTATATATCTGATTTTAGGAGCTACGTTTTGAGACAACACAAAAACACAAAAGGCCAAACGGAATCTGTCAAAGGTTTGCAGATAAGAAACTGCTGAAGTAGAGACGGAGAGGACAAATTCTTAAGAAAGTCTTGGAGGGACAGGAGATGCTAGCACATCGTTTGTGGTTGGAACGCTGTTCGTGTGGATACCAGTAGAGGAAGCCGACATGAGGCGTTGACTTCTTGCAATCAGAAAGAGAGCACGAGCCACGAAGAGAAGCTGTGGACGTCTTCTTGCGATCGGAAAGAGATCACCAGCCGCAGAGAGAAGCTGTGGAAGTCGCTGAGAAACACTGAGGGTAATGCTTCTTCCCACTTGACTTAAACACATACAGTAGATCCTGGCAAAGAATGGAAAAAATTTTAAATTAATTTCTGCTGCGTGTCTTCCAATTTCTTACAGTGGTATCAAAGCCATGCTGTTTTGTGTTTAAGTTAGGCTTAATTGTTGATTCATATGATATGTGTTAGTCGTAGCCGATCATATAATATGCGTTTTATGTATGACATATAAGGAATCTAAAAGGGAATTGAAATTGGTGGTAATACATTTTGATTTGATCAATTAACATAGATGGGGTCTAAGAAAATTGAATGCAGATTTGTGATTATTTATGAAACAAAATAAAGCGGGACCGCTATGGCTACCTGTTCGTAACGCAACATAACCGAAACATACGTTATTTTGGTGAATGTTTTAGATATGAAACATTAATTACCCTTGAATTAAATCTGAATATTGATTCTTGAATGTTTGGGTATGGTGAACAATATGGCTTTAGATTGCAAGTGTTGTAATTTTTAAATATGACCTGCGTGTCATGCCTTCCTCTATATACTCTTAATGTACCTTCTCTTCTCATCTCACTCCCATCGAATGTTAAAAGAGGTTTCTATATGTAATTTCCCTTTTCTTACTAGAGAGCTCCTCTCATTGGCTTGAGGGGACTTAGGATAGGTGAGCCATATTGTATCACATTTAAATTATGTATCTTATGATTATATCATAAACATGCATATTACTTGTATGAGATACAAACTGAGAAGCATGCATTCTTATAAACCAGATAGTTAAATTAAGCCCTCTAAATGAAATCTTAAGTCATAATGCCGTCAATTTATGAACACTTGTCAAAACCTCAATCGCTCAATTGTGGACTCCACCAAAGTGGGTGCTTTTGAGTTATCTTGGGGAGATAAGCAAGAGTAATGGTGCTACTCTCACATGTTTATTATTGTTTGACTTAATTGAGATTAACAAAACAGTTTTGGGTCTCAAGGCATTAGATGGGATTAAAAATATGATAGATCATATGATGATAGAATCCCATGAACATCTAAGAGTTACATTTGATGTAATTGGTAAAGGTGTTACCTACCTAAATAACTTAATTTAAGCGTCCTACCAAAGCGGACTTAAGTTTAAGCCAAATATAGATCTTAGCCCACTAACTATTGCATTGAGGGTTATTTATTTAGTGGGATATTGCTAATTAAATTGCATATTTTAATTGTAGAATCATGACAATTAGTAATACTGCTACATTATTACTGCGATCTGTCCTTGAGAAGGACAAACTTAATGGGACAAACTTTCTTGACTGGTTTAGGAACTTGAGAATTGTTCTCAAGCAGGAAAGAAAGGCACATGTCCTAGATCAACCCATTCCTGAGGAGCCAGTGGCTAATGCTTCTAGAGCTCAGAGAGATGCTTACACGAAGCATAAGGAAGACTCTGTCGATGTGGGATGCTTGATGCTAGCCACCATGGTTTCGGAGCTCCAAAAAGATCTCAAACACATGGAGGCTTATGAGATGATTGTGCATCTCAAGGAAATGTTCCAGCAACAGGCAAGGCAAGAGAGGTATAAGACCACTAAGGCCTTACATTCCTGCAAGATGGCTGAAGGTGCATCAGTCAGTACTCATGTCTTAAAGATCAAAGGGTATATTGATCACCTTGAAAGGCTTGGATTTCCCATGAGCCAGGAGTTAGCTACGGATTTGATCTTGAACTCACTCCTAGAAAGTTATGACCAGTTTGTCATAAACTACAACATGAATAACATGGGATGCTTAAAATTGCTGAGCTGAGTCTTAAGAAGAAGCCTAGTGCTGTTTTGATGGTTCAGAAAGGAAAGGGCATGAAAAAGAAAGGCAAAGGTAAGGGGAAGGGTCATGGCTCATCAGGTAAGATCAAAGAGTCAGGGAAGCCCAAAACTAAGCCTACACCAAAGAAGGCAAAGCCTCTGAAGGAAGGAGTTTGCTTCTTCTACAATGAACCTGGTCATTGGAAAAGGAATTGTAAACTCTACCTCGAAGATCTGAAAAAGAACAAGAAGGATAGCGGGGTTATCGCTTTAGGTATTTATGTTATAGACATTCATCTTTCTACTTTCACTTTATGGGTATTAGGTACTGCATGTGGTTCTCATATTTGTACAAATATGTAGGGACTAAAGGATAGTAGGAAGCTGAAAAAGGGCGAGGTTGAGCTACGAGTTAGAAACAGAGCAAGGGTTGCTGCGTTAGCTGTAAGCACTTATGAATTAGTTCTTCTCACTAGGCTTTTGTTAGTTTTGAACAATTGCTATTATGTTCCTGCTTTAACTAGTAACATTGTTTCACTTTCTTATTTGGATAAGGAAGGTTTTACTTCCATTACTGGGAATAGTAGATGTTCTATTTATCATAATGATGTTTTCTATGCTCATGGTGATTTGCATGTTGATCATTACATATTAAATTTACAACAACCCAATCATGGAAATATCTATAACATAACCGCCAAAAGGGTCAAACTAAACGATTTGAATCTGACATACCTCTGGCACTGTCGTCTGGGCCACATAAATGAGAAACGCATTTCCAAACTCCATCAAGATGGATTCCTAAACTCATTTGATTTTGAATCATATGACACTTGTGAGTCTTGCTTGTTAGGAAAGATAACAAAGTCACCCTTCACTGGGCACAGTGAGAGGGCCAAAATGATTTATTGGGCCTCATACATACAGATGTGTGTGGACCGATGAACACAAATGCCAGAGGAGGTTATTCGTACTTCATAATATTCATAGATGATTTCAGCAGATATGGGTACATCTATCTGATGAAACATAAATCTGAATCTTTTGAAAAGTTCAAGATATTTCAAAATGAAGTACAAAACCAGCTTGGCAAAACAATTAAAGCCCTTCGATCTGATTGGGGTGGTGAATATTTGAGCCAAGAGTTCATAGATTATCTTAGGAGTTGTGGGATAGTCTCACAATTGACTCCTCCAGGGACACCACAATGGAATGGCATTTCTGAACAGAGGAATCGAACACTATTAGATATGGTTCGATCTATGATGAGTCGAACAGATCTTTCACTCTCCTTTTAGGGCCATGCCCTAGAGACAGCTATGTTCACACTCAATCATGCTCCATCTAAGGCAATTGAAAAGACTCCGTATGAGATATGGACTGGGAGGATGCCTAGTTTGTCTCTCCTCAAGATTTGGGGATGCGAGGTCTATGTTAAGCAGCAAGCCTCAGACAAATTAGTGCCCAAATCCTTAAAGTGTCTTTTTGTGGGATATCCTAAGGAAAGCAAGGGATATTACGTCTACAACCCTGCTGGTAACAAAGTGTTTGTTGTCAGAAATGGTATCTTTCTTGAACGAGAATTTATCTCTAAAAGAACCAGTAGGAGTAAGGTATACCTCAAAGAAGTTTGAGAGCCACAAGACACCACAGAACTATAGATGGAAAATAGAGAAGACTCACAACAAGTTGTTGAGACTCCTCAAGTCACGCAAGGTCCACGGAAGTCTAATAGGACATGACTTCAGCCTCAGAGATATGGATTTCGAATTTTTGACAGTCGTGATGTGTTGCTTATTGAACATAATGAGCTGACTACCTATCGAGAAGCTATAGTGGGACCAAACTCTGAAAAATGGCTTAATGCCATAAAGTCTAAAATGCAATCCATGTACGACAATAACGTTTGGACCATAGTCGACCCGCCTGAAGGTGTAAAAACTGTCGGGTACAAGCGGGTTTTTAAGGAGAAAACTGACATGGATGGCAATATAAATGTCTTCAAGGCATGACTGGTTGCAAAAGGATTTACTCAAACTCATGGTGTGGACTATGATGAGACCTTTTCCCCAGTTGCAATGGCCAAATCAATCAGAATCCTCTTTGCCATAGCAGCATATTATGACTATGAAATATGGCAGATGGATGTCAAGACAGCCTTCCTTAATGGAAAACTCCTTGAGGATGTGTACATGACACAACCTAAAGGGTTTGTGCGTTCTGAGGACTCTGGCCAAGTGCACAAGCTTCAAAGGTCCATTTGTGGGCTGAAGCAAGCCTCTTAGAGTTGGAATCATCGTTTTGATGAAGTAGTCAAAGAGTTTGGATTTCTTCAAAACATAGATGAACCTTGTGTGTACAAGAAGGTTAGTGGAAGCACAGTTGTATTTTTAGTACTCTATGTCGATGACATCCTACTTATTGGGAATGACATTCCTACCTTACAGATTGTCAAGTCTTGCTTAGGAAAGTCTTTCTCGATGAAAGACTTGGGTGAAGCCACCTACATCCTAGGAATCAGGATTTATAGAGATAGATCTAAAAGACTTCTAGGACTTATAACATACTTACTTTCATATGTCTTAGGGATCATTCAGTAGCATTTAGAACTACTTACAAGACCTTGGAAGTCCATTAGCCAAATCTGGAATTTTACTCTTTCTCGGGTTACTGTTCATGTGGTATTCTAGATTACACAATGAACTTCGAAAAATCATAATTAATTATAGAAAACTAGAAATGAAGTGGTTCAAAAAGCTACGTGAAGATAACATCTTTAAATTTAAGGTAAAAATAGTTTCCAGACCAAAAGATTATCCAATTAGTACAGTTTATTCGTTGAAGTTTACTGTTCATTTGGTCAAAAACTCTCGAAACAGATTCGGGTCCCTTACTTTGGAAAATCATTTCTCTTGATATACACATCCAAATGAAACATTCTACCTATGCATGTAAAGATATGGATGTTTACTACATGCTCATAAAAGTTTGTGAAATAATTCCTCCATTTGATAGGTCAAACTGAAGCCACAACAAAACTGCTTTAGGACCTACGTTTTACTATTTCAGTTTCCTTTCTTTTACCTTCAATAATTGTTCTAGCATACATGAATCATCTCTTTTGCCTTATATGAATTCATATACATCATGGGGTTATACAATAAGTGTTTCATAAAATCTCATCACATAAATAGATGCTTTACATGGCTTTGGCATACATGGAAAGTGCATAGCATATACTAACATCTTACATACTTCACTTTTCTTCTTCCATGCTTTAGCTCCTCTCCATGCATACATTATCTATCATGCTTGACCTAAATTGGTTGGTTATGGGAGAGTGAGATTCTAGGGAATCTTAGTAGCAAATATTACCACTTAAATATGCAAGATGGATGCTAATGCATGATATGTAATTTCATTAAGCTTTCTTGGATTAGTGACATGCCATCATGATATAAACTTGTACTTAAAGTGCATGGCCATGGAAACATGTTATTCACAATACATTCAACATCATTTATCATGTCACAACATCATTCAAATATCATATACATGCCAACACAAAAAATACCACATCAAGCACATAAAGAAGTAAGTTCACTACCTTGCACTTAAGCTTTCCTCTTGATCTTTAGCATTTGCTCCCTAGCTTTCCAACCAATAAGCCTTTATGTCAATCACTTCCCAACATGTTCTTGGATGTTTCAAGGTCCTAAACACATTCATATTCATCACATAATTTATTAGGACTCATGAACTCCAACCATGTTCAACATTAACTTTGTTACACTCTTTATTGTCATAACTTTCCCTAATATTAACTAATCCACTTGGCTCTTGAATCAATTGATGTCTTGACTTTACCCTACACAATTTCATCCTTTGAACTCATTTATGAGCTTAGAATCATGAAATTCCAGCTCCTTCATGTCTTGCTGTACAGAATTGAACATAAGCATATAATTCTTTCAAAAATTCTCATTTTGATTCTAATGCTTCCCATACTTGTTTCTCCACTTTACCCCACTCAATTTTTCATTTTAAATCCATTGGAACCATTAAAATCATGAAATTCTAATCACTGTTCATGCGAGTGAACAGTAACCGTAAGGAATCTCAAAAACTACAACCTTGAGATTTTAATGTTTCCAAGGTTCAAAACCTTTCCAATCCTACACAAAATCATCATACAAACTCAATGGAAGAATTAAATCATTGAAATTTCATTTCCTTCCCTCATGAACAGTGCATACCGAACATGTTCACTCTTAGCAAAGTCAATAATATCAATTTGATTCAACAAACAATCACTTAACTAGCTTGTTTAGGCTTCAATCATGTGTTTCTAACTTTAATTTCTTCTTTCCCCTTTCATCTAAGGTTTTTGGGCAGCACCTCCCCTTAGAGAAAACTCAACTTTTCCCCATGAAAACCCTAAGTTCAAGCTACCAAATCAAAGGAGAAAAAGCTAGGAAAGATTGCTTACCTTTAATCTCTAGCTTGCTTGAACTTTGGAACCTTGAATCTTCTTTGTCTTGGCTTGAGTTTCCATTTTGCAAGAGTTTCCCCAAGGCATCCAAGAATCTATGGTTTGCTGCAGAATTGGATGGGTATTTATAGCCAAAATCCAAGAAAAATGAATGGCCAAGATTGATTTGGTTACTATTTGATCTAAAGGCCCACATTTAATCTTGAATTTAACTTTTTCATAAAATAATAATTATGACATCGTGTGGGACCCATCAAGGGACACCTCAAGGGGTTATGTGGCGTGCTCATGGTGTAAGGAAGCTTCTGGAAAAATTCTAGTCCAATCCGGTACCGATCGGAGTAGTTTCATAGCAACCGTACTGCTTTCTGTTCCTAATTTTTTATAATATACCAGGATATGTATTCTTTCCTAGAAATCAATGTGTAGTCTTCTCAAACCATTGACATACTTATACTGGCCACAACTTAATTACAGATCCCTTGGAAAATGACTGAACTACCCTTAGTGTCCTTTCTTGCATTATATTGACCCTAAGGGCATAATTATCATTTCACCCCTCTTTGTACTATCTCAGGGCATATACTGGCTCAACTAATCATATTTATACCATGTGACACGTTTTTAACCTATCCCAGATGACCAAAATGTCCTTCATCCATCTCTGGTACAATCTGGGCATCCAGGGGCATTTTCATAATTTTACACTTTTTGTGGGCACTGGCCCCTTCTACTGATAGACTGGTACCCTGGGTTTTGGGCCTTCCTTGGCGTCATTATGGGCCTATATATAAGGTCATATGATCTCATTCTATCCAGGCTCACATACCGATAAGTTCCATTATCGGATCACGGGTGTTATCAAACTCCCGTCAAAATTCACTAATATGTGAATAAATTTTTATACAGAACTTCTTTCGGAGTTCTGTCAGATCCAGGACATCTGACACTATAGGGCACACTTTCCTTTAATTTGCCCACTTATATCTGAAGTCCATGAAATCTGATAAAATTTCAGATAACTTTTAGACTATCAGATAAATATCTGTTGTCTGGAGCCCTAATAAAATTTCTGTATCATGTCAGATTAACCAGCATATCTTCCTCTATTCACTGATGGAATATGGGACTGAAATACCTCTGGGTAGTTCTAACCCTTTCCGGGCTGATCTTTCTATAATTAATATTTTACCCTTGAACTTTTTACTTAATTACATTTAAGTCCCTTAACTTTTGGAAATTACCACTTTTGGCCCAAATCTTGTTTCTACTTTAACTTTTGGCCTTTAACCTTTTCTAATTTTCATTTTAGTCCTTCTCTTTCTTCAGGACTCATCTAACCTTTATCATTCCTTCTATTCTTTATCATAATCCTTCCTAAACCTCTTTCCACTATCAGTACTATACAGATAGGGAAAAATTAGGATATGACAGGACTCAGTCAGAGTACATACATAGACAAAATACTGCACAGGTTCAGTATGCACGAATCAAAGAGGGGTTTCATACCCATGTCTCATGGTAGTCACCTTAGCAAAGATCTGTGTCCTATTACATCTGATCAGCGAGGTCGCATGAGTAAAGTTCCATATGCCTCGGCCATAGGATCTATCATGTACGCCATGTTATGTACTCGACCGGATGTCTCCTTTGCCTTAAGTATGACTAGCAGATATCAACAGGACCCTGGTGAAGCCCATTGGACTACTATCAACAATATCCTTAAGTACTTAAGAATGACTAAGGACTTATTCTTGGTCTGTGGTGGATTGGATGATGAACTCTGTGTAACTAGTTACACAGATACGAGTTTCCAAACTGACCAGGATGACCAAAAATCGTAGTCTGGATATATATTCCTCCTCAATAATGGAGCAGTAAGCTGGAAGAGCTTTAAGGAGGGCTCTGTAGCAGATTATGCAATGGAAGCTGAGTACATAGCAGTATCTGATGCAGCTAAGGAAGCTATTTGGATCAGGAAGTTCATCACAGAACTAGGGGTGATACCTACCATCTCAGATCCAATAACTTTGCTCTGTGACAATAGCGGTGCCATTGCACAGGCCAAAGAGCCTAGGTCACATCAAAGGACCAAGCATATACTCAGGCGATTTCATCTTATTAGAGAAATCAATGATAGAGGTGATATAAAAATATGTAAAGTAGCAGGAGAAGACAATGTTGCAGATCCTCTAACGAAGCCGCTTGTGCAGTCAAAGCATGAGCGTCATGTTAGGTCAATAAGAATTAGTCAAATTAATGATTGTACCTAGTGCAAGTGGAAGGTTATTGGAAAACATGCCCTAGGGGCCAATCATTATCTTATGAACATTATTGATTTATGAATTTATTAATTGTGTTATCATATTATTTGCATGTTTACTGTGATGACCATCCTTGGAAAATTCATGATCTTATCCTAAATGTCCCTGGTCGGTCATCTGTGCGGGAGCAGAGATGAAATAAGACTAGTATGACTTTGAAGATGTATAGAGATATAAATCAAAGTCATAGGCACATGTAAGAGTACAATATGTTGGACCGACCCACTATGAGAGAGTTGCATGGGTTACGTCATAAGCTTCTCTCATATACAAACCATGTCACTATGCCCTTTGACTTGAGATCATCATGGATTCCTATATGACAAATGCTCATCTTTGACCTAGTCAAAAGTCACTTTTGACCGAGTGATCATAAAGACTATGTTCGGGCTTAGTGGATTTTCATGCGGAGGAATGTGAATGGTCAAGATGGAATTTGTCCCTCACATTCGTAGAGAGATATTACTGGGCCCCTCGATGAGTGAGTCTGAGAAATGTATGGCCATACTGTAATGGAAAGGTAGTTCCATTTCTATAGTAAGACTACTCAGGGATCGAGAAAGTAACGTTCAGGAATAGGAGGATGACATTATCCATGCCTCATCTATGACCAAAATATCGCGTGACAGAAGGGACATGATATAGTTGTATAAAAGGTTACATCGTTTATAGATCCTCATATGATTTGGGTAGTCGTTATGTCTTGCTAGAGACCGCTTACGACTTGTGGGCCAGTCTAGCAAATGGCCCACTGCCAACTTCATATGGGCCTACAGGGTCGCGCACAAAATAGCCCAACACAAGCTAGGTTGTCCAGATTCATTGAATCTAAGATGTGTCTAGATTCAATGAATGATCCAGGGTTGATGTATATATTTATTTATATTTATATTCGTATATATATAAATTCATATATATACATTATATATTAGGGATATATAGGATTTAATTTATAAAGTTAAATTAAATCTCTATTACGTTTGAATTTGAAATTCAAAGTGATAGGATATCTCATATAAGAGATATTTACAAGATTTAATTTATAAGGATAAATTAAATTTCTATCACGTTTGAATTTGAAATTCAAATTGATATGATTTCTCAAATTTGATTTATGAGAATAAATCAAATATAGTCCAGTCTTATCTGCAAGGGGCCCAGTATGGCCATACATTTCTCAGACTCACTCATCGAGGGGCCTAGTAATATCTCTCTATGAATGTGAAGGACAAATTCCATCTTGACCATTCACATTCCTCCGCATGAAAAACCACTAAGCCCAAACATAGTCTTTACGATCACTCGGTCAAAAGTGACTTTTGACTAGGTCAAAGCTGAGCTTTTGTCATGTAGGAATCCATGATGATCTCAGGTCAAAGGGCATAGTTACATGATTTGTATATGAGAGAAGCTTATGACGTAACCCATGCAACTCTCTCATAGCGGGTCAGTCCAACACCTTGTAGTCTTACATGTGCCTATGACTTTGATTTATATCTCTATACATCTTCAAAGTCATACTGGTCTTATTTCATCTCTGCTCCCGCATAGATGACCGACCAGGGATATTTAGGATAAGATCATGAATTATCCAAGGATGGTCATCATAGTAAACATGCAAATAATATGATAACACAATTAATAAATTCATAAATCAATAATGTTCATAAGACAATGATTGGCCCCTAGGGCACGTTTTCCAATAACCTTCCACTTGCACTAGGTACAATAATTAATTTGACTAATTCCCATTGACCTAACATGACGCTCATGCTTTGCCTGCACAAGCGGCTTTATTAGAGGATCAGCAACATTGTCTTCTCCTGCTACTTTGCATATTTTTATATCACCTCTATCATTGATTTCTCTGATGAGATGAAATCGCCTGAGTATATGCTTGGTCCTTTGATGTGACCTAGGCTCTTTGGCCTGTGCAGTGGCACCGTTATTGTCACAGAGTAAAGTTATTGGATCTGAGATGGTAGGTATCACCCCTAGTTCTGTTATAAACTTCTTGATCCATACGGCTTCCTTAGCTGCATTCGATGCTGCTATATACTCAGCTTCTGTTACAGAATCTACTACAGTGCCCTGCTTAGAGCTCTTCCAGCTTACTGCTCCATTATTGAGGAGGAATATATATATCCAGACTGCGATTTTTGGTCATCCTGGTCAGTTTGGAAACTCACATCTGTGTAACCAGTTACACAGAGTTCGTCATCCAATCCACCATAGACCAGGAATAAGTCCTTAGTCCTTCTTAAGTACTTAAGGATATTCTTGACAGCAGTCCAATGGCCCTCACCAGGGTCTTATTGATATCTGCTAGTTATACTTAACGCAAATGAGACATCCAGTCAAGTACATAATATGGCGTACATGATAGATCCTATGGCCGAGGCATATGGAACTTTACTCATGCGACCTCACTGATCAGATGTACTAGGACATAGATCTTTGCTGAGGTGACTACAATGAGACATGGGTATGTTACCCCTCTTTGATTCGTGTATACTGAACCTATGCAGTATTTTGTCTATGTATGTACTCTGACTGAGTCCTAGCAGTCTTTTAGATCTATTTCTATAGATCTTGATTCCTATGATATAGGTGGCTTCACCTAAGTCTTTCATCGAGAAAGACTTTCCTAACCAAGACTTGACAATCTGCAAGGTAGGAATGTCATTCCCAATAAGTAGGATGTCATCGATATAGAGTACCAAAAATACAACTGTGCTCCCACTAACCTTCTTGTACACACAATGTTCATCAATGTTTTGAAGAAATCCAAACTCTTTGACTACTTCATCAAAATGATGATTCCAACTCTGAGAGGCTTGCTTCAGTCCATAAATGGACCTTTGAAGCTTGCACACTTTACTAGAGTCCTCAGAACGCACAAACCCTTCAGGTTGTGTCATGTACACATCCTCAAGGAGCTTTCCATTAAGGAAGGTTGTCTTGACGTCCATATGCCATATTTCATAGTCATAATATGCTGCTATGACAAAGAGGATTCTGATTAATTTGGCCATTGCAATCATGAGTAAATCCTGATTAATAGTCAACACCATGAGTTTGAGTATATCCTTTTGCAACTAGTTGTGCCTTGAAGACATTTACATTGCCATCCATGTCAGTTTTCTCCTTAAAAACCTGTTTGCACCCGACGGTTTTTATATCTTCAGGCTGGTCGACTAAGGTCCAAACTTATTGTCGTACATGGATTTCATCTAAGACTTCATGGCATTAAGCCATTTTTCAGAGTTTGGTCCCAGTATAGCTTCTCGATAGGTAGTCGGCTCATTATGCTCAATGAGCAACACATCACGACTATCAGAAATCAGAAATCCATATCTCTGAGGCTGAAGTCGTGTCCTATTAGATTTCTATGGACCTTGCGTGACTTGAGGAGTATCAACAACTTGTTGTGAGTCATCTCTATTTTCCATCTGCAGTTCTATGGTGTCTTGTGGCTCTCAAACTTCTTCGAGGTGTACCTTACTCCCACTGGTTATTTTAGAGATAAATTCTTATTCGAGAAAGATACCATTTCTGACAACAAATACTTTGTTATCAGCAGGGTTGTAGACGTAATATCCCTTGGTTTCCTTAAGATATCCCACAAAAAGGCACTTTGAGGATTTGGGCGCTAATTTGTCAGAGGCCTGTTGCTTAACATAGACCTCGCATCCCCAAATCTTGGGGAAAGACAAACTAGGCGTCCTCCCATTCCATATCTCATATGGAGTCTTTTCAATTGCCTTAGATGGAACATGATTGAGTGTGAACGCAGCTGTCTCTAGGGCATGGCCCCAAAAGGAGGGTGGAAGATATGTTTGACTCATCATAGATCGAACCATATCTAATAGTGTTTGATTCCTCTGTTCAGAAATGCCATTCCATTGTGGTGTCCCTGGAGGAGTCAATTGTGATACTATCCTACAACTCCTAAGATGATCTATGAACTCTTGGCTCAAATATTCACCACCCCAATCAGATCGAAGGGTTTTAATTGTTTTGCCAAGCTGGTTTTGTACTTCATTTTGAAATATCTTGAACTTTTCAAAAGATTCAGATTTATGTTTCATCAGATAGATGTACCCATATCTGCTGAAATCATCTATGAATGTTATGAAGTACGAATAACCTCCTCTGGCATTTGTGTTCATCGGTCCACACACATCTGTATGTATGAGGCCCAATAAATCATTGGCCCTCTCACTGTGCCCAGTGAAGGGTGACTTTGTCATCTTTCCTAACAAGCAAGACTCGCAAGTGTCATATGATTCAAAATCAAATGAGTTTAGAAATCCATCTTGAATGAGTTTGGAAATGCGTTTCTCATTTATGTGGCCCAGACGACAGTGCTAGAGGTATGTCGAATTCAAATCGTTTCGTTTGACCCTTTTGGCGGTTATGTTATAAATATTTCCATGATTGGGTTCTTCCAAATTTAATATGTAATGATCAACATGCAAATCACCATGAGCATAGAAAACATCATTACGATAAATAGAACATCTACCATTCCCAGCAAGGGAAGTGAAACCTTCCTTATCCAAATAAGAAAGTGAAACAATGTTACTACTTAAAGCAGGAACATAATAGAAATTTTTCAAAACTAGCAAAAGCCCAGTAGGCAGAACTAATTCATAAGTACCTACAGCTAACGCAGCAACCCTTGCTCTGTTTCCAACTCGTAGGTCAACTTTGCCCCTTTTCAGCTTCCTACTGTCCTTTAGTTCCTGCACATTTGTACAAATGTGAGAACCACATGCAGTATCTAATACCCATGAGGTGGAAGTAGAAAGATGAATGTCTAAATACCTGAAGCGATAGCCCCACTATCCTTCTTGTCTTTTTCAGATCTTTGAGGTAGAGTTTGCAATTCCTCTTCTAATGACCAGGTTCATTGCAAAAGAAGCTGACTCCTTCATTCGGAGGCTTTGCCTTCTTTGGTGCAGGCTTGGTGTCGGGCTTGCGTGACTCTTTAGTCTTACCTGATGAGCCATGACCCTTCCCCTTCCCTTTGCCTTTCTTTTTCATACCCTTTCCTTTCTGAACCATCAAAACAACATTGGGCTTTTTCTTAAGACTCAGCTCAATAGTTTTAAGCATCCCATATAGTTCAGAAATAGATTTCTCCATGTTGTTCATGTTGTAGTTCATGACAAACTGGTCATAACTTTCTGGGAGTGAGTTCAAGATCAAATCCGTAGCTAACTCCTAGATCATGGGAAATCCAAGCCTCTAAAGGTGATCAATGTACCCTTTCATCTTTAAGACATGAGTACTGACTGATGCACTTTCAGCCATCTTACAGGAATGTAAGGCCTTAGTGGTCTTATACCTCTCTTGCCTTGCCTGTTGCTAGAACATTTCCTTGAGATGCACAATCATCTCATAAGCCTCCATATGTTCCAGATCTCTTTGGAGCTCCGGAACCATGGTGGCTAGCATCAAGCATCCCACATAGACAGAGTCTTCCTTATGCTTCGTGTAAGCATCTCTCTGAGCTCTAGGAGCATTGGCCGCAGGCTCCTCAGGAATGGGTTGATCTAGGACATGCGCCTTTCTTTCCTGCTTGAGAACAATTCTCAAGTTCCTAAACCAGTTATGAAAGTTTGTCCCATTGAGTTTGTCTTTCTCAAGGACAGATCGCAACGATAATGTATCAGTATTACTAGTTGTCATGATTCTACAATTAAAATATGCAATTTAATTAGCAATCTCCCACTAAATAAACAACCCTCAATGCAATGGTTAGTGGGCTAAGATCCATATTTGGCTCAAACTTAAGTTCGCTTTGGTAGAACGCTTAAATTAAGTTATTTAGGTAGGTAACACCTTTACCAATTACATCAAATATAACTCTTATATGTTCATGGGATTCTATCATCATATGATCTGTCATGCTTTTAATCCTATCTAATGCCTTGAGACCCAAAACTGTTTTGTTAATCTTAATTAAGTCAAACAATAACAAACATATGAGAGTAGCACCATTACTCTCTCTTATCTCCCCAAGATAACTTAAAAGCATCCACTTTGGTGGAGTCTACAATTGAGCGATCAAGGTTTTGACAAGTGTTCATAAATTGACGACATTATGACTTAAGATTTCATTTAGAGGGTTTAATTTAACTATCTCGTTTATAAGAATGCATGTTTTTCAGTTTGTATCTCATACAAGTAATATGCATGTTTCTGATATAATCATAAGATGCATAATTTAAACGTGATACAATATGGCTCACCTATCCTAAGTCCCCTCAAGCCAATGAGAGGAGCTCTCTAGTAAGAAAAGGGAAATTACATATAGAAACCTCTTTTAACATTTGAGGGGAGTAAGATGAGAAGAGAAGGTACATTGAGAGTATATAGTGGAAGGCACGACACGCAGGCCATATTTAAAAATTACAACACTTGCAATCTATAGCCATATTGTTCACCATACCCAAACATTCAAGTATCAATATTCAGATTTAATTAAAGGGCAATTAATGTTTCATATCTAAAACATTCACAAAATAACATGTTACGGTTGTGTTGTGCTACGAACAGGTAGTCACGGCGGTCCCTTTTAGATTCCTTTTATGTCATACATAACATGGATTCCTTATATGTCATACATAAAATGCATATTATATGATCGGCTATGACTAAAACATATCATATATTTCGGCAGTTTCTTATCTATAAACCTTTTCAGATTCCCGTTCGGCCTTTCTGTGTGTTTAAAACGCAGCTCCTAAAATCAGATATATAGGATGCTATTCGTTTTCCTCAACTGAATTGGATTTTTGGAGTTAATCTTATATTAATTCTGAAATTGATACAATATCATATATTGTATAATCTGATAAGAAACTAATTAAATAAATAATGTTTATATTAAATCTGTTCCACAGATTTAATTCACCTATTTATTTAATTTAAAATAAAGATAAGAATGAACTATATTTGATTTATTCTCATAAATCAAATTTGAGATATCATATCACTTTGAATTTCAAATTCAAACGTGATAGAGATTTAATTTATCCTTATAAACTAAATCTTGTAAATATCTCTTATATGAGATATCCTATCAATTTGAATTTAAAATTCAAATGTGATAGAGATTTAATTTATCCTTATAAATTAAATCTCATATATCTCTTATATATAATGTATATATACGAATTTATATATATACGAATATAAATATAAATAAATATATACATCCACCCTGGATCATTCATTGAATCTGGACATGTCTTAGATTCAATGAATCTAGACATCATAGCTCGTGTTGGCCTATTTTGTGTGTGACCCTGTAGGCCCATATAAAGTTGGCAGTGGGCCATTTACTATACTGGCCCACAAGTCGCAAGCGGTATCTAGCAAGACATAACGACTACCCAAATCATATGAGGATTGATAAACGATGTAACCTTTTATACAACCATATCATGTCCCTTCTATCACACGATATTTCAGTCATAGATGAGGTATGGATAATGTCATCCTCCTATTCCTGACCGTTACTTTCTCAATCCTTGAGTAGTCTGACTATAGAAATGGAACTACCTTTCCATTACAGTATGGCCATACATTTCTCAGACTCACTCATCGAGGTGCCCAGTAATATCTCTCTATGAATATGAGGAACAAATTCCATCTTGACCATTCACATTCCTCCGCATGAAAAACCACTAAGCCCGAACATAGTCTTTATGATCACTCGGTCACAAGTGACTTTTGACTAGGTCAAAGCTGAGCGTTTGTCATGTAGGAATCCATGATGATCTCAGGTCAAAGGGCATAGTGACATGGTTTGTATATGAGAGAAGCTTATGACGTAACCCATGCAACTCTCTTATAACGGGTCAGTCCAACACCTTGTACTCTTACATGTGCCTATGACTTTGATTTATATCTCTATACATCTTCAAAGTTATACAGGTCTTATTTCATCTCAGTTTCCACACAGATGACCAACCAGGGACATTTAGGATAAGATCATGAATTATCCAAGGATGGTCATCACAATAAACATGCAAATAATATGATAACACAATTAATAAATTCATAAATCAATAATGTTCATAAGACAATGATTGGCCCCTAGGGCACAATTTCCAACAAAGTTATAGGTGAATGGTTGGCTAAGATTCAATCTTGCATATTAGAATCAAGGGCCAAGATTGCTTCTTAAATTTGACTTGGCCACCAAGCCAAATTGTGACATCATGATGACATCATTTAAGACCATGTGTGGCATCTTCCAAAGGGTAAGGGCGTGTTTGGGATATGCGTTCCAAACCGGTACTGGCCCGATCAAATTTCCATTCTCTATTTACTTATAAAATTCAGGAATATAATTACTATTTTACCCCTGAATTACCATTTTGCCCCTAAACTTTAGAAAATTACACTTTAGTCCCTCAACTTTTCATAATTACAATTAATGGGCCATAACTTATTTCTAATTCTATTTTGCACCATAAAACTTTTACACTTTTCAGTCTAGTCCCTCTCTTTCTTCCAAATGATCATTATGTCCCCAAGGACTTTTACTCTTTACAAGTTAGTCCCTGAACCTTAATTAAAATGATATTTGTGTCCCTTGACATTATAACTATACTTTTCATGTCTTTTTTCAACTTAAAACTCATCTAACCAATATCATTTATTTTGTTCATCATCACAGTCCTTTCCATATCTCTTTCCTTTATCAGTCTTCTACATATAGGCAAAAATTAGTTGTCTACAGATAAGAAAAAATTAGTATGTGACAAGATCCCTCTCACCTTATAAAACATCTCTTTTTTGAAGCTTAATTCTTCCTAACATTATGGTTTCTTCCAATCAACATCATAGTCCCTTCCTAAGTGGTGCCACCTAAGGAAAAGAATACTTAAGAAAAAATATAGTTCAATCCTATACCAGCTCAGTATGATTTCCCTAAAAACTATACTGTTTTCATAATCTATCCTTTAACATTAGATTCAATGTCTAAATTTTTCCTACCTTGACATTCTTAGACTGTATAAATTTCATTATAATTTAGTCATTTCTTCATATTTCCTGTTTTTATTCTTATGAGACTCTTCTAGAGCCTCTAACTTTATTTACATATTTTCCTTGAAACTTTCACTTTTTACATCAGAGTCCCTGAACTTTGCTTATTTACAGTTAAGTCCCTGTAAACACTTTGCTTATTTGGAGTATAACACCGCTAACTTTATTTACAAACCTACCCCAAGAACTTTCACTATTTGTTCTTTAGTCCCTATACTTTCCCTATTGACAGTTTGGTCCCTGAAAACCCTTTTTTTATTTTTGGGATTTCTGCTCAAATGAGCCTAGTAGCCTTCTTTTGTTTTGCTACTTTCTGGGTTTCTGGGCCTAAAATTTAGGATATTATAATTCTCACCATCTTAAAATAAATTTCATCTTCAAAATTTTAGGGTTAGCCATCTATTCATACCTAACTAAGATATTTCTTAATCTTTATTCCTCAAATGACCTCTTACTTTTCTTAACTTTTCCTAACTTTTTTCAACTTTTTCTACTATCTTGCATAACTTTGTGCACTTTTACCAAACTTTTCTAGCATTTAATTTCAGGTCACTTCCCAGGGAGTAATCCATCATCAGGCTACTCTTACCTAAGCACGCTTAACTAAAAAGTGCTAATACAAATCTGAAGCACTTGTGCTGGTAGGCTTATACCTTGATATTTTACTTCTTTAGATCCTTTTCATACTTTATCTTTTGGATCTTTTTTGCTTACTTGGCTTCAACTATAGCCTTATGTATGGAAATTTTCTCATTTTAATATCATATCCCAATTTTTAGGCCTTAAAGCCCGTATATAGCCTGAAAAAGGGATGCTACCAGACCCTATTGAGCAGAGGTCTCAATAAATAGAGAAAATTATACTAATCAGTTTGATGCAACACAAAGTTCTGATATGAGGTCCCGAAAGATTTATATTAATTTCTGAATAGAAGAAAAATTAATATAGTATTCTCTAGACCTCAGAATCAGATGAAATGTGGCAGTAAATTCCTATAATTAATATAAGAATTTCTAAAACTGACAGACTTCAAAAAGGAGTTATGTAGAATTTATTATAGAATTTACAGTGGATTAAAAGACCCGATAAAAAGGTTTCAGGGGAATTTCTCGGGAATTGAGCCCATGAGGAGAAGGGATCATACAGAGGGTCCAAAAAGGCACCTTATAGGCCCAATGATATTTTTAGATAAATATGTGGGCCAGGGCTAATAAAGACCGAGAAAAATGAAGAATTACGAAAATGCCACTGAAGGTATGCCACTGTGTTGTGTCATTGAGTCATAGTCAGAGTCAGATGAAGGGTGTTATGATCATTTGACTAAGGTTAGACAGTCAAGAAAGGGTATCTAGATAGCTGACCAGGGTCAAGAGATACTCTGGTAAGGTATAGAAATATAATAGTGCTCCTATAAGTACTAAAGAGGAGTTGAGGGCATTATGGTAATTTACTAAGGATGTTTCTTGGGAACCGAGCCACCAGAGTGCTTGGGCTTGGTTAGAAACCCAAGATGACAGTCCAAGGCCCAAAAACGTAGCCCAAGAGTAATGTGGGCCTAAGAGGCATTAAAATATTATTTTAATGCTTTTTTAATAAAGTAAAGTGACCCGGTCCAAGATAGAACTGGGTAAAGTGGTATGGAATCATGAATAGGGCCCACAAGGTGCCACATGGCATGATTGCAGTAAAAGAAGAAAAGCAAAGGACACATGGCATGATTACAGTAAAAGGAGAAAAAGCAAGAGGACACGTGGCACGATCTCGGCTGTCCATTCAGGGAAAAGACTCTGGAACTCTCTGGAAAGGCTGAGTCAGCTGGTGAGGTGTCCCATGGGACCCACCATTGCGCCACATGCTCCTTGAGTTATCCCCTGAGGTGTCCTGGATGATGTCATTAGTGGTGAGTTAGCAAGGAGGGTGATGTCATCATGATGATGCAGGTAAAGCTTCTTGAGGAAGCAAGCAATCTGGGCCATTCATCATGAATCAATCTGGACCATTCATTCCACCTCCTCTCACCTATAAATAGGCCACTCCCCTCCCATTTCAAGGCACACCACGGATCTAGCAAGAAAAGGAAGAGAAAGAAGAGAGAAAGAGAGAAAGAGAGAAGGAAAGAAAGAAAGGAATGGAAGGAAGGAGTTCTGGTAGAGCCAAGAGCAGTCTAAGTAGCTGAGGGACTGGGCAAAGCTTAGGAATGAGGTAAGAAAGTTATCTAGTCCCTGCTCTAATAAAGTAGAGGATTGCTCTTAATAGTTAGAATAGAGAAATATCTCTATTAATGAAGGTAGCTATAGATAGAAAGAAAGCCAGGGGAATGTCAAAGTAAGAATATTACCCCTAGCTATGCATGAGTTAAATAGAGGTATACTGATAGAGTAATAATGAAGATATTATTATGCTATGTATAGGCTCTGACCTATGAAAAGAATGAACCTTAGAGCAAAAGCTAAGAGCCAAAAGAAAAGCTACATGTCAGGTAGTAAATTAATCCTAAACTTGTATGCATTGAATGTTATGCTTGATGTGATATGGCTTTGTTGAATTGTGTTGAATATGTGCCTATGTATAAAGCTCTATTCCTATGGTTACTTTGGCCAATTGTATTTCATATGTAACATGGAAGCATGCACATGTCATAATGCTAACACTTTCACAAGCAAGCACAAGTATTCACATTAATGCATGCATTGTTTAGTACTGTTTGCTACTGAGATTTCCCCAGAAATCTCACCCCTTCCATATCAATCCAATTACAGCAGGTCTTATCAAGATGGAGGAGATAAATATGCATGAAGAGATGTTAATTGCTTAGTATGATTGATATGTGATTCATGTATGTATAATTGCTGGAAATTGTCACTGTGAACAGTAACTCGTGATGGAGGCAGTGACATTTGAGTTGTAATTATAACTAGTAAATGATTGAATAAATGTATGATATTTTTTTAATAAATAATAGATATTCCAAGCTTCGATTTGATATATATAATGTCTCATTTGGATGTCTACACATAAAGATATGATTTTCAAAGTTTGGACAAGAATGCTGGAATCAGGGACAGGAAGCTAGATGAACAGTGATTTCAGAACGTTGACCAACGTTGACCTGGTCAAGGCGTGGTCAATGAGTCATTTTTCCCTGAAATGTAATTATGTTATCTTTGTGTAGCAATTTGAACCACTCCATTACAATTTTTATAGAATTAGTTATGATTTTTCGAAGTCAGGTCACTTCACTAGAATTTACACAGTGAACAGTACTCGCTGGGAGTAAAATTTCAGATTGAGTAATTTGACTTCAACGGGCCTAGAAGTGGTTCCAAATGCTACCGAATGGTCCCTAAGACTTAAGAAAATGAGGATATTACATTTAACCTCAACAATAGATCATTTATCGCCTTATAGGGATTTGACTGTTAAAACTCAGTCAATTTTCATATTATCATAGGTTTTTCTCACATACAGAGCTAGCTTGAATGGCTCTTATTCAGGACTTGTGGCTCTAATTCATTCTACTCTAGCTTTCCATTATTAATTAAAAGAATATTAAGCTCAGGCTAATTAATGATAAGGTCATATGGATCATAGTCATGGGTGCTCTCTTTATATTAGTTACCCAATTTGAGAGGTTTACCTTATCCCTAGTCATCGTCTACCCAAAGAGATACTATACCCTTTCCTATGTGGCTTAACAACTTTCCTTAGGCTAGGTTTACTACGCCCTCAGAATCTACAAAAGCTAGCTTTCTCAATTTGGTCCTCTTTGTCTTGTATTTTTTATTTGATCCACTTTTGGTTTTTAAGTTTCTTCTAGATGCCTATAAAATAAAACCAAAAACTTCTTTTAAAGATTAATCATATCAAAGAATAAAATATTTCCAATTTAGAAGAACTAATTGACCATTTTACCCTTCTATAAGCACATTGCCAAGTACAATAATATATTACCGCAATATCTCCATTACAAGCATAAAATGAAGATAAAAGTGCTGTCAAACCCTTAAAATTACCAAAAATACCATATACAGATTGTATCTTATGAATTCCGTACACTTGAACTTTTGTACTCTTAGTCAAAAAAAAATGAATTACACCTATTTTAATGATGGAAAAATCAAGGAGAACAATGTGTTCAATAATGATCCTTTGAAACAATCAATCAATTATCTTTCATAAATACAAACATTGTAATATAAGTAATACCAATTAATTAACTACCTGGTGAGATCAACCTTAATTGTACGAGCGTAATAGATTATCTATAAATATGTAAGTGTTTAGCTCTTAAATATCTCATTGTTAGGGTTCTTTACTCCAATTCAAATAGCAAACACCCTACCATAGGATTATAATAGCTCTAAATCTTCTATACTATATAACATTTATGCAATAATCAAGAGGATTTTGGGTTAAATGTTGGAAATAACATGTGAAATGTGATTGGAATACCATCAAGTACCTTTATTGAAAGTAGGTAAAGTCAGATTTAATCTAAATAAGCTCAAACTCTAAATAAGATCATAAATGAATCTCAAAATTATCAGTGAACACTTAGATGATTCTATTTCAATTTTCCATATTTTCAAAAATTCAATTGTGTAAATGGTTTTTAGGAAATTGCTGATGCAAAAGGTAAGGAAAATAGAGCAATGATTCACTTATAAAAGTACCATGGTAGTTCAAAATGGCCCTTCTATACAATATTGCATAGAGTATAAAGAATGAAGATGGATATTTTCAAATTGGCATACTAGTTGTGACCAAAACCATTTCAGGTCGCCACTCAAAATCAAAGTGAGCTGGATATACTCTGAACATTCAGAATGCAAGTCACAACCTAAAGCTCATCTAGTCGTGACTTGTCAACACAAAAAGCATATCCTGCACTCAAGAAAACTTCAAGTCATTACCTAAGGTACATATAGTCGCTACTAGAAAACACAGTGAGTCATATTTGTTCAAAAATCTATCTTACGTCACGACCAAAACAATTAATGTCATGACTTATGGTCACAGAGACTACCAAGCAATAAATTTCAAAGCCCAATATATTTTGACACCTAAAAACCTTTCAGCAAGCATTAAACAAATTAAGTTGGAAATCTAATTTTTAGCAATCCATCATTCAATCAGATCAAAAACCAAAAGTTTTGTGATGAAAGATTGGAATTTTTGAAAAATGTTGTCATTCGTTGGATCATTGTAAAAGAAAATCACAACTTCTACCCCACTCAAACTTGATAGTGTCCTCACTATCAAATGGAAGAGAAGCAGTCAATAAACATAGGTAGATAACAGCTCAAAATTTAATCAAAGACAAAAGGAATCAAATCATCATTAAAAATACAACTCAATGCAAATTCATAATTAAGCACGCAATCATATTCCAATCATACAAAGCAATTCAAGAAAGCAAAGATGAAAGGATGAGTAAGCTAAAATCATGCACTTAAGTGTGTGGATGTAAAGACAACAGTATAAAACAAGTAGGCAACTGAGGAATTTTATTCAAAAACCAAAGAAACATTAAGCAAATAAATTTACTACTACTTCTTGTGGTTCATTCCTTTCAAAATTCATCAAACCTTCAAATGTAACATAATATCACAAGCTATAAAGGCACATAAAAAGTAATAGAGAAAGGAAAGGGACAACTTAGCCTTAAAGAGATAGAGTTGACTCCTCATATAGTTTCACGAGGTGACATTTTGCCTAAAAGACTTTGCTAATTGCCTCCTTTTTCAATTCAATCATCCCAAACGTTATGAACTTTAACAACTGTGTAAGAGCCATCCCAACTAGTTTTGAATTTACCATCTTTAAACTTGAACCTAGCTTGGTACCTTAACACTTTGTCCTCTTCCTTAAAACCCTTTCTCAAAATATGAGCATCATGAATTAGCTTTCTCCTGAGCTTATAAATCTCATAGCAGCTATAGGCATCCAATATGATATCTTCTAGCTCTTAAATTTGCAACAACCTTTCTTAATTGGCTTTTGTAATGTCCTTATTGCAAGCCTTTTCTGCCAAATATGTGCTATATTTTATTTCCATACGCATGTGACAAGTTTTCCCAAAAATTTTCCTATAGGGGACATACCTATAGGTGTTTTAAAAGCTATTCTATAAGCCCATAAAGGATAATCTAATCTTAAGTTTTAATCTTTATTGGATGGCTTAACAATCTTTTATAGTATATACTTTATTTCACTATTAGAAACCTCAGCGCCATTGATTTAAGTGTTGTATGGAGTTGAGACTTTATGAGTTACACTATCGTGTCCTTATTTTTTATCTTCAATTATACTCAATTGGAAGTAGTTTAAACCATTTCAAAACTTCTTTGACTTGAGATTTCATTGTTCAAATGAAAATAGTTTATTCTTTGAATAAGCATTGTTGATTTGGTAAATCTAGAAATTCCAGTTTTCTTGTCTTAACTTCCAAAATTGATTTCTCCTTTATCCCTTATCCACATGAGGCGTATTATACATGGATATAAAGCTAAAGACGTGTTCTTTTTACCCTTGAAAAATTTTGTGGAAAAATTATTTCATTTGCTATTTCAAAACATTGCTTGAACCTCACTGCCTATGGACACTAGTTTTATCTTACTCTAGATATTACCTTTGACTTTGAAAAATCATACTAAATCGAAAACTTAACCAATTATGGCATTCTTGAAGCCCATTTAAAGCTCTGTACCTTAGCTATATTATGCTAAATTACAAGTCATAACTCCTCCTTTAAGATATTTAAAAAAGTAAGGTAAGGTCACTGCCTCCAACTTATATTACACCACAGCATACCAAATTGTTCTAGTGCATATCATAAAGTCTTGTAACCACATTATATCATAATACAAGTTCATTCATTCACATTCAACCTTTTTCCTTTTGAGGATGCAGCACCTAAAACATGGTTATTAATATGGAAGGAATGAGATTTCATTGAAATATCAATAGCAAGTCATACAAATTATAATATCATGCATGCTTAATTAGATGCCTAATATGCTATCACGATATGGGAGCTACTTCATAATCATATTCAAGCAATCTCTAACATGCATATTGTCATGACAAATATACCAAGGAGTTGCATCTATTCATCCATCATTATAATCATCATAACATCATCTAAAGCTCAACCAAATATCACAATGAACAAGCAAGCATATAATCAAACAAGTACAACATTATAGTTAGGTATTATCGCTACCTCTTATACAATCTTTGACAAGCTCCTATTGAAGTGATATTCCTTTCATACAAATATCAAAACCTAGCTATTATAAAGAATTACAAGTCACGACTTAATTCCAATACAAATCCAATACTAGATTTTTCACTAGTTCCCTTTCTTTGTCCATTTTATATCTTATACTTCTATCTTCTCAAAATAAATTTTCATAGTCCATTGCCACATAAATTTTCATCTAGAATTCAAATATGATGTTAAAATTTCAAGATTCAATTTCCTCCTTAGCCTACTGTATAGAACTGAACTAACCCTCTTTATTTTCTAAAAAATCTTTTTTTTATTCCAATGCTTCCAATACTTGTTTCTCTACTTTATCCCACACAATTTTCCATTTTAAACCCATTGGAAGCATCAAATCATGAAATTCTTACATATGAACAGTGATCTGTATAGTGGCATAAGTGAAACCAAAACCCTAATTGCATGCATACTTGAATTCCCATGCTATTTCCACTTGACTTTAGCTTGTTTAAATTACTTTAAACCTAGAGAAATCTTTCCACACAAAAGTCCAAATTTAAAGAAGTAGCTACTTTGTTGTTGTTCCAAGTTTGCTTGCTTCCTTTTTGGCTTCAATTAAAATTTTGGGAGCACCTCTCCAAGTATATACATGATGCCATTTCAAGAGAAGGGAGGGGTATTTATAGCCAAAACGTTGGCACTCTAGGTCCATTATCTCCTCATTTTACTTAATTATTACACATCCTTAATCTTTGCTTCCATTTGTTGGTTTTCTAATTAATTAAGCTTAATCTAATCTTTAAGTTATTAATATATCACATGCTTCAATTCTTCTTCCTCTTATGGCATATATGTGGCAAAATATAGAGCTATATGGGGCCCAACAAATACACATCATCATGCCATCTATCCATTCATGAAGTTTCCTACTTCTTTTCCCTTTTTTCATAAAATCCGCATGAAATATCCATTGGCCCAAAACATGGATTTGGCTTGTTTGGCTTCCTATGGGACACCATATTGGTTGTTTAAATCTAGCCCATTATTTTTGGCACACATCCCAAGGTATTTATTTTACTAGTATCCTAAATCACCGTGATTTTCAAGATAAATTCTATATAATTTTTTATAGTTAAAGAAATTTTAGAAATTCATTATACTATAAATTGAATTTTATATAAAGTCTCATAATTTTTTGAGACCCAAAAATCCCGATAAAAATTCTATATTTTTATTTAAATATTTTATCAGTGTTCAATTTTACCTTAAATTACATAATAAATTCTACAGGACTCATTTTTTACTTTTGTCAATTTTATAAATTCTTATTTTAATTATAAGAATTTACTACCAAATTTTATCTGATTATGAGGTCCAGAAAATATTGTACTAATTACCAGACTTTATAAATTAACATCAATTTATTGTGACCTCAAATCAAAATTTCGCATTGTGTTAAAATGATCAAAATAATTTTTTCTATTTATTGGTAAAATTTGGGACAAAACCATTTTCAGGCAATTTTGGGCCTATTTGGCTCAACTTTCTCATAATTACCATTTTGGCCATGAACTTTTAAAAATTACACTTTAATCCCACAACTTTTCCAAATTACACTTAATGGCTTATAACTTGTTTCTACTTCGATTTTGTACTATGGAACTTTTAAGATTTTTACTTTAGTCCCTTTTTATCTAGTACATTACAACCTTTTCCTTTATTAATATTCATATATGTTAAATATATATAGATATATTGAATACAGAAAATTGGGAATGCGACATTTCTCTGCCCTTTAAAATAAATTCTGTCCTCAAAACTTATAATATACATATACTAAGTAAATAATTTTGGATATTTCTCTCTTATTCTTTTTTTAGCTTCCCAAGTTGCTTCATTCTCTATTAATCCTTTACAGACTACTTTAACTAAAGGAATATGCTTATTTTGCAGTTGATTGATCTTTTGATTGACAATTCACACTGGTTTAACTTCATATGTTAGGTTATCTTGCAACATGACATCATCTTGTTTAATCACATGTGATGCATCTAGTACATATTCTTTAACTGGGGAACACAAAAACAACATGTATCTGATTGAGATTTGGGGGAAGACCTAACTTATAGGCCACCGATCATATTTTAGCGAGAATTTGAAACAATCCTATGTATTTAGGATGCAACCTTTTCACCTTGATTGATCGTTTGAGTCCCATAGTTAGAGTCAATTTAAGAAAAATGTGTTCCCCTTCTTCAAACTCCAATGGTTTTCTTCTAACATCAGCATAAATTTTCTACCTGCTTTGTGTCATATCTTGATTTTTAGGCCTAGAAGCCCAATATGTAGTTTAAAAGAGGTAGGCTACCAGGCCCTATTGAGCATAAGTCCTAGAAGTATACATATGATGTTCAGGGACTAAACTATAAGTAAGTGAAAGTTCAGGGACTAGATCATAAATAGTGAAATACCCTGGGGTATAATGGTCATTTTGAAGAAAGATAGGGACTAAACTGAAAAGTCTAAAAGTCCCAAGGCCAAAAATGAAAGTAGATACAAGTTATGGGCCATTAAGTGTAATTATGAAAAGTTAAGGGACTTAATTGAAAAGATGGAAAGTTTATAGGGACAAAATTGTAATTATAAAAAGTTCAGCCAGAAAAGGCTTAGAATTGTCCGAAGCATTTTAGTCCCAAAATTCATCAGTAAATAGAGAAAGTTATGCTGGTTAATCTAGCATGTTACAAAAATTTTATCAGAGTTCCAGATAGCTGGTATTTATCTGATAGTCTAAAAGATTATCTGATATTTTATTAGATCTTATGGACCTCAGATGTAATATCCTTACTTTTATATGTCTTAAGGATCATTCAGTAGCATTTAGAACCACTAACAAGACCTTGGAAGTCCATTAGCCAAATCAGAAATTTTACTCTTTCTCGAGTTACTGTTCATATGGTATTCCAGATTACGCAATAAAATTCAAAAAATCATAATTAATTATAGAAAAATCAAAATAAATGGTTAAAAAATCTACACAAAGATAACATCTGGAAATTTAAGGAAAAAAATAATTTCTAGACCAAATGACTCATCAATTAATACAGTTTATTCACCAAAGATTACTGTTCATTTGGTCAAAAATTCTGGAAACAGATTCTAGTCCCTTATTTGGAAAATTAGTTCTCTTTGTAAAGACATCGAAATAAGGCGTTCTTGGTTTCAAAACGAAGCTTGGCATGTCATCTAAATGTCTGTAAAATTTCATACATTTATTCTATCATTTACTATTTTTCTTTACATCATGACCATCACTACTTACATTGGTCATAGAACAACATTTCACATTTACATAACATATATACCATCCAATCCCTAGCTTTTCTTCATGCTTCATCATCCTCTTTCATTATTCACAAACCTGTGGGATTGGGTTTACATGAAAAGGAATGAGATTTCCGGGGAAATCTCAGTAGTAAACATGAGTAAACAATGCATACATTAATGTAGATACTTGTGCTTGCTTGTGAAAGTGTTAACATTGTGTAATGTGCATGCTTCCATGTAACATGTCATATCCTATTTTTTAGGCATGGAAGCCCAGTATGTAGCCCAAAAAAGGAAGGCTACTAGGCCCTATTATGCAAGAGTCCTAGAAGCATGCAAATGATGTTCAGGGACTAAATTGTAAGAAAGTGAAAATTCAGGGACTAAAGTGTAAATAGTGAAAGTCCCTGGAGACATAACGGAAAAGAAAGAGGTATTTCTTGGGAACTGAGCCACCATAGTGGTTGGGCTTGGTTAGAAACCCAAGATGAAATTTAAAAGTCCAAAAACGTAGGCCCAGTAGTTATGGGAGTTTGAGAGGTATTAAAATAATATTTTAGTGCTTTTCCGTAAAGTAAAGTTACCCGGTTAAGGATAAAACTGGGAAAAGTGATCAGATATGACTATAGACCATGAGGTGGCATGAAAGGTGTCCTCATGGGACCCACAAAGTGCCACATGGCATTATTACAGGAAAAGAAGAAAAGTTAAGGACACATGTGATGAGATTAGAAAAAGGAGAAAAAGTAAAGAGGACACGTGGCACAATCTCAGCCGTTTATTCCAGGAAAAGGCTCTAGAATTCTCTAAAGAGGCTAAGTTAGCTTGTGAGGTATCCCAAGGGCCCCACCAATTGTACCACATACCCCTTGAGGTGTCCCCTAAGGTGTCCTTAGATGATGTCATAATGGTGAGTCAGTAAGGAGGATGATGTCATCATGATGATGCAGGCAAAGCTTCTTGAGGAAGCTAAGCAATCTGGGCCATTCATCACGATTCGATCTGAGCCATTCATTCTACCTCCACTCACCTATAAATAGGAACTCCCCTCCCTCCATTTCATTCACAGATTTGGCAAGAAAAATAAGAGAAAGAAGAGAGAAAGAGAGAAAGAAAGAAAGGAAGAGAAATAGAGGAAGGAGTTTTGGTAGAGCCAGGAGCAGTCCAAGTAGCTTAGGGACTGGGCAGAGCTTAGAAATGAGGTAAGTAAGTTATCTAGTCCCTGTTCTAATAAAGTAGAGGATTGCTCTTAGTGGTTAGAATAGAGAAATATCTCTATTAATAAAGGTAGCTAAATGTAGAAAGAAAGCCAGGGGAATGTCGGATTAAGGATATTACCCCAAAGTTAAGCATGGGTTAAGAAGAGCTATACTGGATAATAATAAAGATATTATTATAATATGTAAGGCTATAACATATGATAAGAAGAAGGGACCTTAGAGACAAGGCTAAGAGTTGGATGGAAAGCCTACACGCCAGGTAGTGAACTTATCCTAAACCTGTATGTATTGAATGTTATGCTTGATGTGCTATGGCTTTGTTGAAATATGTTGTACATGTGCTTATGTATGAAGCTCTATTTCTATGATTACTTTGGCCAAATGTATTTCATATGTTACATGGAAGCATGCACATTATGCAATGTTAACACTTTCACAAGCAAGCACAAGTATTTACATTAATGCATGTACTGTTTAGTATTGTTTGCTACTGAGATTTTCCCAGAAATCTCATCCCCTTCAATGTAATCCCAATCCCACAGGTTTATGATGAGAAAGGACTAAAGAAGCATGAAGAGAAGCTAGGCATTGGATAGTGCAAATGTTAGGACCAAAATGCTGGAATCAGGGAAAAACGCTGGATGAACAGTAAACTTCAGACGTTGATTGATGTTGACTTGGTCATGGTTTGGTCAACGAGTTATTTTTCCCTAAAAGATAATTAAGTTAGTCATGTTAACCACTCTATTTATATTTTTCTAGAATTAGTTATGATTTTTTGAAGCTAGGTCACTCCACTGGAATTTACATAGTGAACAGTATTCGCTAAGAGTAAAATTCCACATTGAGTAATTTGAGTTCAATAGCCTTAAAAGTGGTTCCAAATGCTACCATTTGGTCCCTAAGATATATGAAAATGAGGATGTTTCATAACATATGAAATACAATTGGCCAAAGTAATCATAGCAATATAGCTTCATACATAAGTGCATATGCAACACAATTCAACAAGGCCATAGCATATTCAAGTATAACATTCAATGCATACAAGTTTAAGATAAGTGTACTACCTCATATACTTTATTTCTGTCACTTTATCTTGCTTCTTTCTTCACACATCTGTTGGACATGTGGCTGCCTCTTTTGGAGTATACCAACCAATCCCTAACATCACATAACCATTCATCTATTACCATCTAATTTCCTTGAGCATTAAACTTACTGTAACTAACATAACTCCCTCTTGAACATTAAGCTCATTTACTTTCCTTAATCTTAACTAATGGACTTGGCCTTTGAATCAATTGATGTCTTGACTTTACCCTACACAATTTCATCTTTTGAATCCATTTATGAACTTAGAATAATGAAATTCTAGCTCCTTCATGGCCTGCTGTACAGAACTGAACATATGCATATAATTCTTTCAAAAATTCTAATCTTGATTCTAATGCTTCCCATACTTGTTTCTCCACTTTACCCCCACACAACTTTTCATTTTAAAACCATTGGAAGCATCAAATCATGAAATTCCAATCACTGTTAATGCGAATGAACAGTAATAGAGAATAATTTCAAAAACTATAATCTTGAGATTTTAATGTTACCAAGGTTCAAAACCTTTCCAATCCTACACAAAATCATCATATAAATTCAATGGAAGCATTAAATCATTGAAATTTCATTTCCTTCCATTATAAATAGTGCAGATTGAATTGGTTCATCTATGGCAAAGTCAAGAATATCAATTTGATTCAACAACCAATCACTTAACTAGCTTATTTAAGCTGCAATCATATGTCTCTAACTTTAATTTCTTCTTTTCCTTTTCATCTATGGTTTTTGGGAAGCACAACACCTTAGAGAAAAATCAACTTTTTTCCCATGAAAACCCTAAGTTCAAGATCACAAATCAAAGGAAAATAAACTAAGTTAGATTGCTTACCTTTAATCTCTAGCTTGCTTGAACTTTGGTACCTTGAATCTTCTTTGTCTTGGCTTGAGTTTCCATTTTGCAAGAGTTTCCCCAAGCTTCATGAGGCCACAATTTTGAACCAGATTTGAGGGGGTATTTATAGAAAAATTCATTGAAAATCAATGGCCAATATTACTTTCTGCACTATTTTATCTAAAGGCTCACATTTAATATTGGATTTAACTTTTTCAAAAATAATAATTATGACATCATCCATGACATCACAAGGGACAACTCAAGGGACACCTCATGATACATGTGGCGAAATTCTCATGGTAGGAAGCCTCTAGAAAAATTTTAATCCAATCCGGTACCGATCAGAGTAGTTTTACCGAAAACCGGACTGTTTCTATTCCTAATTTTTATAATATTCCAGGATATGTATTCTGTCTAGGAAATCAATCTATAGGTTTCTTATACCATTGAAATTTTTGTATTGGGCCACAATTTAATTACAGATTCCTTGGAAAATGACTGAAATGCCCTTGGTTCACTGTCTTGCATTATATTTACCCTAAGGGCATAATTGTCATTTCACACCTCTTTATACTATCTCAGGGTATATACTGGCTCTAACTAATCATCTTTATACTACACTACACATTTTTTGCCTATCCCATATGACCAAAATGCCCTCCGTCCATCTCTGGTATAATCTGACTACATAGGGACATTTTTGTAATTTTTCTTTTTTTGGACACTAGCCCCTTCTACTAATGAACTGGTACCTTGGGTTTTGGGCCCTCTTTGGCGTCATCATGGGCCTATATATGAGGTCATCTAATCTTATTCTATCCAGATTTACATACCGATAAGTTCCATTATCGGTCACGGGTGTTATCAAACTCCTGTAAAAATTCACTAATATGTGAATAACTTTTTATACAGAACTTCTTCTGGGGTTCTGTCAGATCCAGGACATCTGACACTGTTGGGCACACTTTCCTGTAATTCCCCCACTTATATTTGAAGCCCATGAAATGTAATAAAATTTTAGATAACTTTCAGACTATCAGATAAATATTTATTGTCTGGATCCCTAATAAAATTTCTGTATCATGCTAGATTGACCAGCGTATCTTCCTCTATTTACTGATGGAATATGGGACTGAAATACTTCTAGGCAGTTTGAGCTGACCTTTCCATAATTACAATTTTGCCCTTGAACTTTTTACTTAATTATATTTAAGTCCTTTAAGTTTTAGAAATTACCACTTTTGGTCCAACTTTTGTTTTTACTTTAACTTTTGGCCTTTAAACTTTTTGAATTTTTGTTTAGGTCCATTTCTTACTTCAAGACTCATTTAACCTCTATTATTCCTTCTGATCATCATTATAATCCTTTCCAAGCCTCTTTCTTCTATCAATATTATACAGATAGGGAAAAATTAGGATATGACATTTCTACCCCCTAAAAATAAATTTTGTCCTCAAAATTTACTCAACACCTCAATCAAGAATTGGGGTATCTATCTCTTATCTTTTATTTTAACATCTTAGCAGAGTTGAACTCCAGTTCATTCTGTTACTTACTTTCTTGCTATGTATCTATCTACATATGGACTTCTCACCATACTAAACTTGTGAGTAGTGTCTATTTCTTTCATATTAAACTCTCTCATATACTACTATACTCTGGAGTTTCTGTTAATGATTCATCATACTTCTTAGAGCAATTACTTATTGCTCATCTAGGTATATAGTGAAATTCTCTGAACATCTGCAAAACTTTATCTCTTATTTTCATATCACCATACTTCTTATCATCTTTAATAACTCATCATAATACAGAGAGGATTTATGTCAGATCTAACATGCATATAGGAGCATATAAGAGCACATAAGAGCACATAGGACTTATGTCAGAGAGAGGATTCATTTTCGCTGCTTAACTACTAAATAGGATCACATAGGAGCATATAGGAGCACATGCTCTAACATGCATAATGGTTGGCCAACATATTGTAGGACTACATTCCTGCCCATAAATGCAAAGCTCTAACATTGGAGCTCAATCATTCTTTCTCTTAATATGCATAGCTCTAACACTTAGAGCTTGCACTGCTCTAACATTCGGAGCTTTAGCATATCCTATAAACGTAACATAATGCCTGGTATTTCTTGCAAGGAGTGAAAGCTCTCACTTGCTCCTTCACCTGTAACTTATCATTAAAACATCTTATTACTTTAAAAAATGGAGCCTCTCAATCTATTTACAAGGCTAGCTATAAAGCCATTTCATATCATACTTCTCAATACATAATTCTCATAACAGATCTCATTACAGATTTTTCATAACATATCTTATTTCGTATTTTTTTATGTTGTAACGTGGCATATCTGGCCAAATTTGGCTATCTCATAGTCTATCTTGCTTTATCATAATGTGTTATGAAATACAAAACTTCAACCATTCTCTTTAACTTAGAACTTTGCTAGCTTTTGAGAGAATTCTTCTAAATATTTCCTTTCAAATCCATTTCATTTGGATTTGACATAAGGGTTCTAGTCTCTTACTGTTCATAACCATTTCTAGCTTCTCATAGCTCTTTTTATCATTTTACATAACTCTGTGCATATATGCCAATTTCAATGCATTTCTACCATTTTCTATCACTTCCCAGGGGATCACCCATCATTGGCTACTCTTGCCTGAGCACACTTAACTGAAAAGTGCAGATAAAAATTTAAAGCACTGGTGCTAACATGTTTCAACCCTAGTACTTTATTATCTTAGACCCATCTTATACTATCTCTCTTTGGTCTATCTATCCTTCTAATCTCTTTATCCTCATCTGGAGGATCTATTTGTCTTTTATTCTTATTCTTTGTAATCTTATCGTGAGGATCTCTTTATTCTCATTTGACTCTTTCTCATATCTTATGAAATATTTTTATAAATCATTGGGACTTAGGATTAACAACTTTAACTTTGATCATTTAGTTCATGTTGCGTGTAAGGAGATTCTTAGCTTAGTCCCTGATAGTAATAAGGCTATTTAAAACTACCATAATGGGTACTCTCTCTGTTATGAGTTAACCAACTTGTGAAGCTTTTATACCTTAAATTTTCCATGGTATTTGTCCTTTCAAAGACATACTGTACTTATGGCTCAATACTTTCTTTCTCTAGGGTAGGTCTACTGCGACCCTCGGGATCTACTCCGATCAACCGTAAGCCTCTACAAGATCTATCTGTTACCCTAAAATTCTATTCTTTGCGAGCCATACTAGGATCTAACTGCTATCCTCCATAATCAACTACAATTCTGTTGTACTGTATTCTCATCTATGGAAGATCTAAACCAACGGACAAAGCTACAAGGTTAGTCACTTCCACATAGTTGTTAACTCAACTGATAATTCCCAAAAAATGATCATAGAAGCCAATATTATCTATTAGGAGTTTGCTCATTTCCTCTATCACTCAGGAATTTCTCATATCATTCCAATCTCTTATAACTTTTCTATATCTATTACTGCAGAGAGCTATACAAACTCTACCATGCATATATCTATCATCATCTATTTATCTCATCAGAGGGAGCTTACTCTATTTGAGTTATACTGTCCCATCTCTTAGTTTTATTTTAAAAGCAATCTTACTCTATTGCAAGAGCAATCTAGCTCTATACAAAAACATTAACTCGTATTATTTAAAAACTACTCTTTCTTAGAGCCACATCATCTTTTATAACTGCATCTCATTTCCTTTCATATTCATAGTGTCATATCCTAATTTTCCCTATCTGTATAGTACTGGTTGTGGAAAGAGGTTTGGAAAGGATTATGACGAAGATCAAAAGAAATAATTGAGGTTAAATGAGTCTTGAAGGAAGAAAAGGACCTAAATGAAAATTGGAAAAGTTTAATGGCCAAAAGTTAAAGTAGAAACAAAAGTTGGGACAAAAGTGGTAATTTCCAAAAGTTTAAGGACACATATGTAAATATGCAAAAAGTTAGGGACATAAATGTAATTAAGAGAAAAGTTCCAGGGCAAAATTGTAATTATAGAAAGATCAGCGCGGAAAGGATTAGAACTGCCCGGAAGTATTTAAGTCCCATATTCCATCAGTAAATAGAGGAAGATATGCTGGTTAATCTGACATAATACATAAATTTTATTAGGGCTCCAGACAGTAGATATTTATCTGATAGTCTAAAAGTTATCTGAAATTTTATCAGATTTCATACACTTTAGATATAAGTAAGGGAATTACAGGAAAGTGTGTCATACAGTGTCAGATGTCCTAGATCTGACAGAACCTTGGAAGAAGTTATGTATAAAAAGTTATTCACATATTAGTGAATTTTGACTGGAGTTTGATAACACCCGTGATCCAATAATAGAACTTATCGGTATGTGAGCCTGGATAGAATGAGATCAGATGACCTTATATACAGGCCCAAGATGACGCTAAGGAGGGCCCAAAACCTAGGGTACCAGTTCATCAATAGAAGGGGACAGTGCCCAAAAAAAGTGTAAAATCATGAAAATGCCCATGAATGCCCATATTGTACTAGTGATGGATGGAAGGGTGAAATGACAATTATGCCCTTAGGGTTAATATAGTTCAAGAAAGGATGCCAAGGGTATTTTGTTCATTTCCCCAGGAATAGATGGTAGATAAATATTCAGTATATCAATGTCAATGGTATGAGAAGTCTAGACATCGATTTCCAGGACAGAATACATATCCTGGTATATTATAAAAAATTAGGAACAGAACACAGTCCGGTTATTGTGAAACTGCTCTGATCGGTACCAGATTGGACTAGAATTTTTCCAGAAGCTTCCTTACATGGGAAGCATGCCACATACCCCTCTTAGGTGTCCCATGAACTGTCCCATATGATGTCATAATTATTCTTTTTAGAAAAAGTTAAATCTAAGATTAAATGTGAGCCCTTGGATCAAATCGTAACCAAATCAATCTTAGCCATTGATTTTTCATGGATTTTGGCTATAAATACCCCCTCAATTCTGCATCAATACTCTGGCATGCCAACCCATGGGAAAACTCTTGTAAAATGGAAACTCAGGCCAAGACAAAGAAGATTCAAGGTACCAAAGTTCAAGCAAGCTAGAGATTAAAGGTAAGCAATCTCTCCTAGCATATTTTCCTTTGATTTGTGAGCTTGAACTTAGGGTTTTCATGGAGGAAAAGTTGAGTTTTCTATAAGGGGTGGTGCTGCCCAAAAACCTTAGATGAAAGGGGAAAGAATAAATTAAAGTTAGAAACATATGATTGAAGCTTAAACAAGCTAGTTAAGTGGTTGGTTGCTGAATCAAATTGATATTCTTGACTTTGCAATGGTGTACCCTATTCGGTATGCACTGTTCATGAGGGAAGGAAATGTAATTTCAATGATTTGATGCTTCCATTGAGTTTGTATGATGATTTTGTGTAGGATTGGAAAGGTTTTGAACATTGGAAACATTAAAATCTCAAGCTTGTAGTTTTTGGAATTCTTCACGGTTACTGTTCACTCGCATGAACAGTAAATGGAATTTCATGATTTTAATGCTTCCAATGGTTTTAAAATGAAAAGTTGTGTGGGTTAAAGTGGAGAAACAAGTATGGGAAGCATTAGAATCAAAATGAGAATTTTTGAAAGAATTGTATGCTTATGTTTAGTTGTATACAGCAGGCCATGAAGGAGCTGGAATTTCATGATTCTAAGCTCATAAATGGATTTAAAAGATGAAATTGTGTAGGGTAAAGTCAAGACATCCATTGGTTCAAGAGCCAAGTGGATTAGTGAAGATTAGAGAAAGTTATAACAATAAAGAGTGTAAAAAAGTTAGTCTTGAACTTGGTTGGAGTTCATGAGTCCTAATGAGTTATGTGATGAATATGAATGTGTTTAGGACCTTGAAACATCCAAGAAGATGTTGGGAATTGATGGACATAAAGGCTTCATGGTGGAAAGCTATGGAGCAAATGCTAAAGATCAAGAGAAAAGCTTAAGTGCAAGGTAGTGAACTTACCTCTTTATGTGCTTGATGTGGTATGCTTATGTGTTGAGATGTATATGTTATTTGAATGATATTGTGACATTATCAATGATGTTGAATGTATTGTAAATAACATGTTTCCATGGCCATGCACTATTATGTAAGAGTATATAGTATGATGGCATGTCACTAATCAAACAAAGTTTAATGAAATTACATATCATGCATTAGTATCCATCTTGCATATTTAAGTGGCAATATTTGCTACTGAGATTCCTTAGAATCTCACTCTCCCTTAACCAACCAATTTAGGTGAAGCATGATGGAGAAGAGCTAAAGAATGGAAGAAAGGAAGTGACATATTGAGATTTTAACATATACTATGAATTGCCCATCTATGTAAATGACATGTAAGGTGTCTAGTTATGTGATGAAACTATTTGAAATACCTATGGCATATGCACATGATCTATATGAATATTAAGAAGCTTATTTGATAGCTTATGCATGCTGAAACAATTATTGAAAGTAAGAGGAAGGAAAATGAAATGGTAAAAACATAGGTCCTAAAGCAGTTTTGTTGTGGCTTCAGTTTAACCTAGCAAATGAAGGAATTATGTCATGAAATTTTATGACCGTGTAGAACACATCCAAAGATTTAAGTGAATAGGTAGAACGTTTCATTTGGATGTGTATATCAAGAGAAATAAATTTCCAAAATAAGGGACTAGAATCTGTTTCCGGAGTTTTGACCAAATGAACAGTAAACTTGAACGAATAAACTGTATTGATTGGCTAATCATTTATTTTGGAAATTATTTTTCCCTTAAAGTTCAAGATGTTATCTTCACGTAGCTTTTTGAACCACTTCATTTTATTTTTTTAGAATTAATTATGATTTTTTAAAGTTCATTGCGTAATCTGGAATACCATATGAACAGTAACCCGAGAAAGAGTAAAATTCCAGATTTGGTGAATGGACTTCCAAGGTCTTGTAAGTGGTTCCAAATGCTTCTGAATGGTCCCTAAGATGTATAAAAGTAAAGTAAGGATGTTACACATAGCACATCATTCATATATCTTATCCCTATTGAAGGGATTGTTCTGAGTAATATAATCATTTATCTACAAATTCACTATTAATCTTTCATCTTTAATCTCATCCTCTATTCCATTGACTATTATTGTCTGATCATAAATTCTCATTCCATTATTTGAGAATTAACTGGCTAATTATTTTGTTCATCACTTTTCTATTGCTATATCATCATTAGGTTAAATTATTTAATTGCATGTCGTAGGATATGGGAGCTATAAATTTTTCAAAACTTTCTCATCATATCTCCTATACCCTGCATGTAATGTAAGGGGGAGTATTCATTCATCATAGCATACTCAACATGCATAATATGCAAGGAGATGTAATCATTTAAGCATTATCTAACATGCGTGTCATCATATGACAACTGCGAGGAGATGCAACTTCTCATCATAACTTATAGCAACATAAGCCATATCACTATTACATAGTTTGCTCAGCCATCCCTTATACTCACATTGCAATTAAACAATTAACTAGGTAGATTTTAAAGTATTCTATCCCTTAATCACCTTAATCACTACGTTCTGATCATTTATTTAGGATCTTTAATCATTTACTTGTTTCACTTAGGCTGCCACATCACCATCTTATTAGGGTATAGACTCAACCCTTCTTTACTCTTTCTTACATAAGGGATAGGGGAGTCACTTTATCTTTGAATCTGTGGCCACCTTACTAGGACATATTCATTCTTATCATAACATTTCTCATCGCTTGTAAGAGTTCTATGTCTCTAACCTGAGGACTTTTGTGTCCTTGGCCTCACTATAATCTAGCAGTAATCCATAACTGAGCGAAGCAAAGGGTTTCTCTTTCCTTTTCCCTTATCCTCCTAGATTACTAAAAGGCGAGAGAATATCTCATATTACACCTCAAAGTTCTTGTGGATGAACTTAGCTAAGTATTTATCAAAGGGTTTCTCTTTCCTTTGCTCTAACCCTTAGCCTTACACTCACCTCTATCTAATTACGAGAAATGCTTCTTTTAAACTTGTTTGAGAAAAAATTCTCAAGTGAGCGAATCACTCTTCATCTTGTATGGAGTAATTTTTGTATCTCTCTCTATCTTTTAACTCTTTCTGTTTATTAGTCTCAGTCTACTCTTGACTGGACTGTGTTTTCTCCTAGTCTATCTTTAGATCCTGACTAATTTAAGTCACTTAGATCTCATTCATCACCTAGCATTAATATATATGTTCACTACGTAGAGCACTAGGTTACTATCTCTTTGTGATGGAATCCCTCTATCTTGGGAACATTAACTTTCTATCTATTAACCATCACGGTTTTAACCTTAGGCCGTGTATTAGATCATTCATACGCAAGTCTCATTCTAACTTCCTATTATTCTGTTCAATAGAGACTAGCTACACAAAGTATCTCGTAATGTATATCAACTCCTGATGATCATACGGAGGATCTACTTCTGAACCTCTTCTTAAACTGATATTCTGTATCTTAGTGGTTCATACTGTTTAACTTGCCTGCACTCTATGCTAAATATCTAACTGATAACCTTCAGTGAGGTCAGCATCTTCAGAGTCAATTAAGACTCATTCATGTCTATACATCATAATCACATTAAAAAAGGGAACATATTCACATACATGTTCAACCAACAATCATTTCATTATATCACACATAACTTCATATTTCATGTTACCCAAACATTTGTACATACATTACATTTATGTCAATTACATATTCGGGTACATTATGACTACTATATATCTAAGTAATTACTTTACTTTACACTTTACATGTTTACATTACCCCTCATTATCACATCCTGATTTTTCCTTATCTATATAATACTGATCGTGGAAAGAGGTTTGGAAAGGATTATGATGATAATCAGAAGAGATAATATAGGTTAAATGAGTCTTGAAAGAAGAAAGGGACCTAAACGAAAATTAGAAAAGTTTAAAGGCTAAAAGTTAAAGTAGAAACAAAAGTTGGGCCAAAAGTGGTAATTTTCAAAAGTTTAGGGACCTAAATGTAAATATGAGAAAGTTGAGCCGAAACAGGCCAAAAATGCCCAAAATCAGATAATACCCAAATTTTACCAGTAGATAGACAAAATTATTCCGGTGAGTTTAACGAACAATGAATTTTGATTTGAGGTTCCGATTAATTTATATAAATTTATGAAGTCAGAAGAATTCTTACAATATTTTTCAGACAGCAAAATCAGATGAAACTTTATAGGAAATTCCTATATTTAATGTAAGAATTTATAAAATTGACAGAGTCAGAAAAGAAATCCTATAGAAGCCTTACGGGATTTTACGGTGAAATAAAATACCCGATAAATAGGATCAGGAGAGATATCTTGGGATTTGTGCCATAAGGCCAATACAGAAAATGAGCCCATACCAAGGCCCAAATGGAGCCATCATGAGCCCAATAAAGTAGTGAAACAGTTATGTGGGCCAAAGTCCAGAGCGTCCAGGAAAAGTGCGAAATTATGAAAATGTCCCTGGATACCCATACTGTACCAGTGATGGATGGAGGGCATTTTGGTCATTTTGGACAGGCCAAAAATGTGTCATATAATATAAAGAGGATTATTTAGAGCCCAGATACACCCTAAGGTAGTATAAAGAGGTGTGAAATGACAATTTTGCCCTTAGGGTTAGTACAGTGCAAGAAAGGACACCAAGTGTATTTTGATCATTTCCCAAGGGATGGATGGCAGATAAATCTTTAGTATGTCATTGTAAATGGTATGAGAAGCCTATACATTAATTTCTAGGACAGAATACATAACCTGGTATATTATAAAAAAATTAGGAACAAAAAATAGTCCGGTTGCTCTGAAACTGCTCCGATCGGTACCAGATTGGACTAGAATTTTTCCAGAAGCTTCCTCCCCCTAAGATTTTGCCACATAAGCCCATTAAGTGTCCCTTGAGGCGTCCCTTGTGATGTCACAATTTACTTTATGAAAAAGTAAAATCCAAGATTAAATATGAGCCTTTAGATCAAATAGTAACCAAAACAATCTTGGCCATTGATTTTCCATGGATTTTGGCTATAAATACCCCCTCATTTCTACATCAAAACCATGGCTTCATGGAATCTTGTGGAAACTCTTGCAAAATGAAAACTCAAGCCAAGACAAAGAAGATTAAAGGTAACAAAGTTCAAGCAAGCTAGAGATTAAAGGTAAGCAATCTCTCCTAGCTTATTTTCCTTTGATTTGGGAGCTTGAACTTAAGGTTTTGATGGGGGAAAATTTGAGTTCTATCTAAGGGTAGGTTCTTCCCAAAGACCTTAGATGAAAGGGGAAAGAAGAAATTAAAGTTAGAAACATATGATTGAAGCTTAAACAAGTTAGTTAAGAGATTGGTTGTTGAATCTAGTTGATACTCTTGACTTGGCCATGGTGTGCCCTATTTGGTATGCAGTGTTCATGAGGGAAGGAAATTGAATTTCAATGATTTAATGCTTCCATTGAATTTAGATGATGATTTTGTGTATGATTGGAAAGGTTTTGAACCTTGAAAGCATTGAAATTCCAAGATGATGATTTAGATGATGATTTAGATGATGACCAGTGATTGGAATTTCATGATTTTGATGGTTTCAATGGTTTTAAAATGAAAAGTTATGTGGGATAAAGTGGAGAAACAAGTATGGGAAGCATTAGAATCAAAATGAGAATATTTGAAAGAATTGTATGCCTATGTTCAGTTCTGTACAGCAGGCCATGAAGGAGCTGGAATTTCATAATTCTAAGCTCATAAATCGATTCAAAAGATGAAATTGTGTAGGGTAAAGTCAAGACATCAATTGATTCAAAGACCAAGTCCATTAGTTAAGATTAAGGAAAGTAAATGAGCTTAATGTTCAAGAGGGAGCTATATTTGTTAAAGTAAGTTTAATGCTCAAGGAAATTAGATGGTAATGGATGAATGGTTATGTGATGTGAGGGATTGGTTGGTATGCTCCAAAAGAGGCAGCCACATATCTAAGATATGTGTGAAGAAAGAAGCAAGATAAAGTGAAAGAAAGTCAAGTCTATAAGGTAGTGAACTTACTTCTTTATGTGCTTGATGTGGTATGCTTATATGTTGACATGTATCTGTTATTCGAATGATGTTGTGACATGATAAATGATGTTGAATTTATAGTAAATAACATGTTTCCATGGCCATGCACTTTATGTAAGAGTATATGGCATGATGGCATGTCACTAATCAAAGAAAGTTTAATGAAATTACATATCATGCATTAGCATCCATCTTGCATATTGAAGTGGTAATGTTTACTACTGAGATTCCCTAGAATCTCAGTCTCCCATAACCAACCAATTTAGGTCAAGCATGAAGAAAAGGTATGCATGGAGAAGAGCTAAAGAATGGAAGAAAGGAAGTGAAGTATTGAGATTTTAGCATATACTATAAATTGTCCATGTATGTAAATGCCATGTAAAGTGTCCATTTATGTGATAAAATTATTTTAATACTTATGGCATATGTACATGATGTATATGAATGTTGAGAAGCTTATTTGATGGATTGTGCATGCTGAAACAATTATTGGAAATGAAAGAAAAGAAACTGAAATGGTAAAAACGTAAGTCCTGAAGCAGTTTTGTTGTGGCTTCAGTTTGACCTAGCAAATAAAGGAATTAGTTCACGAAATTTTATGAGCATGTAGCACACATCCAGAGATTTAAATGTATAGGCATAACGTGTCATTTGGTTGAGTATAACAAGAGAAATCAATTTCCAAAGTAAGGGACCAGAATATGTTTCCAGAGTTTTTTACCAAATGAACAGTAAATTTAACGAATAAACTGCATTAATTGGCTAATCATTTAGTCTGAAAATTATTTTTTCCTTAGAGTTTAAGATGTTATCTTCATGTATCTTTTTGAACCAATTAATTTTGATTCTTATAGTATTAATTATGATTTTCTAAAGTTTGTTGCTTAATCTGGAATACTATATGAATAGTAACCCGAGAAAGAGTAAAATTCCAGATTTGGTTAATGGACTTCCAAGGTCTTGTAAGTGGTTCTAAATGCTACTGAATGTTTCCTAAGATGTATGAAAGTAAGGATGTTACACTCATCTCCTTCTATATTCTTTTCTAGGAAATCATAGACTGCACATACTTCTGTACACAAAAGTGCCACTCCTGTATATCCGCTGGTGGATCCCTTGCCAGATACTCGCTTAGCTCTATATGCCATATAGGGGTATATGGCAGTACTTGACTCACTACCATCTCATGCCAGTCTGCTAAAGCATAAACTTGATTTAGGTTAAGGACCTCCACTGTGTATCTGTTTATCATCCTTACTACGGCATTGAGGAACTGTAAGTAAACTAACTACTCTTGATTTCTACTTCTATCCATCCCCTGACCTAAACTGAGTAATTCACTTTCCACAGCTTTCCTGAGACTGATACAGATAGCATTGTCTATCTTTAATAAAGAAGGCTAGGGTTGACTAGGACCGGGAACATCACGATGATCTTTCTCTATAAAGTCACATATTCCTGGGCTTTGGGAATAGACAGGAATTGTCATAAACTCTAACTGGATGTCTGAATTAGGGGACTATGATCTATTACTCATAATAACTCTGTTCTCAGACTCTAGTAGAGGAGGAATAATATCTGGTCTACCCATAATCTAGTACCAGTCTTCCTCAGTTGTAATATGTCCTTTCATCAAAGGAATAGAGCTTACATCATGGTTAGAGGGCATTCCAACAAACTCATACTATGTAGATTCACTAGAATCAACATCATTTGGTGCATACACGGCTTTAGGTTGAAGCTCTACATGACCTCCAGACTGTAGGTTTGAGTCTACAGAAACATCTATAGGACATTCTACTGTAGACTTTCCTAACCGATCCCTTATACTCTCATATGAACTCTCTCCATTGTCTGAAGGATGATCAAAGTATAGATGTACACCATGTCTATACATCACTACTCGCCTGAGGTCTCCCTTACTAACTGAAGCCTCTAACTTAACTTTATGAAATATCATATCTACTTTTGTAATATTTGCTTAATTAAGCAATGCTAACTATCTCAATACATACCATAACTTAACGAAGTACTTACTATTTAGAATTCTTACTATTTAGAGTTAGGGTCTGGGAAATATCTTAAATCATGCCAGAAACTTCTACTCTAATACCAAAATGTAACATCCTTACTTTTATACATCTTAGGGACCATTTAGTAGCATTTAGAACCACTTACAAGACCTTGGAAGTCCATTAGCCAAATATGGAATTTTACTCTTTCTCGGGTTACTGTTCATATGGTATTCCAGATTAAGCAACGAATTTTAAAAAATCATAATTAATTATAGAAACATTAAATGAAGTAGTTCAAAAAAATAAGTAAAGATAACATCTTGAACTTTGAGGGAAAAATAATTTTGAGACCAAATAACTGGTCAAAAATTCTGGAAACATATTCTGGTCCCTTATTTTGGAAAATTAGTTCTCTTTGTAAAGACATCGAAATAAGCTGTTCTTGGTTTCAAAATGAAGCTTGGCATGTCATCTAAATGTCTATAAAATTTCATACATTTACTATTTTTCATTACATCATGACCATTACTACTTACATTGGTCATACAGCAACATTTCACATTTACATAACATATATACCATCCAAACCCTAGCTTTTCTTCATGCTTCATCATCCTCTTTCATTATTCATAAACCTGTGGGATTGGGTTTACATGAAAAGGAATGAGATTTCTGTGGAAATCTCAGAAGCAAACATTACTAAACAATGCATACATTAATATAGATACTTGTGCTTGCTTGTGAAAGTGTTAACATTATGTAATGTGCATGCTTCCATGCAACATATGAAATATAATTGGCCAAAGTAATCATAGCAACAGAGCTTCATACGTAAGTACATATGCAACACAATTCAACAAAGCCATAGCACATTCAAGCATAACATTCAATGCATACAAGTTTAGGATAAGTTTACCACCTCATATACTTGATTTCTTTCACTTTATCTTGCTTCTTTCTTCTCACTTCTCTTGGATATGTGGCTTTCTCTTTTTGGAGCATACCAATCAATTCCTAACATCACATAATCATTTATTCATCACAATCTAACTTCCTTGAGCATTAAGTTCACCTTAACTAACATAACTCCCTCTTGAACATTAAGCTCATTTACTTTTCTTAATCTTAACTAATGGACTTGGCCTTTGAATCAATTGATGTCTTGACTTTACCCTACATAATTTCATCTTTTGAATCCATCTATGAGTTTAGAATAATGAAATTCCAGCTCCTTCATGGCCTGCTGTACATAACTGAACATATGCATACAATTATTTCAAAAATTTTAATATTAATTCTAATGCTTCCCATACTTGTTTCTCCACTTTACCCCACACAAATTTTCATTTTAAAACCATTGGAAGCATCAAAATCATGAAATTACAATCAATGTTCATGTGAGTGAATAGTACAGAAAAATTTCAAAAACTACAATCTTGAGATTTTAATGTTTCTAAGCTTCAAAACCTTTCCAATCCTACACAAAATCATCATATAAATTCAATGGAAGCATCAAATCATTGAAATTCTACTTCCTTCCATCATGAACACTGTATACCGAATAGGTTCATCCATGGCAAAGTCAAGAATATCAATTTGATTCAACAACCAATCACTTAACTAGCTCATTTAAGCTTCAGTCATATGTCTCTAACTTTAATTTTTTCTTTTCCCTTTCATATAAGGTTTTTGGGCAGCACAACGCCTTAGAGAAAATTTAACTTTTCCCCCAAGAAAACCCTAAGTTCATGCTCCTAAATCAAAGGAAAATAAGCTAGCTTAGATTGCTTACCTTTAATCTCTAGCTTGCTTGAACTTTGGTACCTTGAATCTTCTTTGTCTTGACTTGAGTTTCTATTTTGCAAGAGTTTCCCCAAGGTTCATGAGGCCACAGTTTTTGAACCAGATTTGAGGGGGTATTTATAGAAAAATTCATGGAAAATCAATGACTAAGATTACTTTGTGTACTATTTGATCTAAAGGCTCACATTTAATCTTGGATTTAACTTTTTCAAAAATAATAATTATGACATCATCCATGACATCACAAGGGACACCTCATGAGACATGTGGTAAAATTCTCATGGTAGGAAGCCTCTGGAAAAATTTCAGTCCAATCCGGTACTAATCGGAGCAGTTTCACAAAAAATAGGACTATTTTTTGTTCCTAATTTTTATAATATTCTAGGAAATGTATTCTGTCCTGGAAATCAATGTCTAGGTTTCTCATACCATTGACATTTTTGCACTTTTTTTGGACACTGGCCCCTTCTACTGATGAAAGGGTACCCTGGGTTTTGGGCCCTCCTTGGTGCCATCATGGGCCTATATATGAGGTCATCTGATCTCATTATATCTGAGCTTACATACCAATAAGTTATATTATTAGAGCACGGGTGTTATCAAACTCCTGTTAAAATTCACTAATATGTGAATAACATTTTATACATAACTTCTTCTGGGGTTCTGTCATATCCAGTACATCTGACACTATAGGGCACACTTTCCTGTAATTCCCTAACTTATATCTGAAGCCCATGAAATTTGATAAACTTTTAAATAATTTTCAGACTATCAGATAAATATCTGCTGTATAGATCCCTACTAAAATTTATGTATCATGCTAGATTGACCAGCTTATCTTCCTCTATTTACTGATGGAATATGGGACTGAAATACTTCCGAGCAGTTCGGGCTGACTTTTCCATAATTACAATTTTTCCTTTGAAATTTTTACTTAATTACATTTAAATCCCTTAACTTATGGAAATTATCACTTTAGGTCCAACTTTTGTTTCTACTTTAACTTTTGTCCTTTAAACTTTTCTAATTTTTGTTTAGGTCCCTTTCTTCCTTCAAGACTCATTTAACCTCTATTATTCCTTTTGATCATTGTCATAATCTTTTCCAAACCTCTTTTCTCTATCAGTATTATACATATGACATCATATACAAGTGAAAAGTTATAGGAAGGTGTGCCCTATGACACCAGATGTCATGAATCTGATAGAACTCGAAAGGAGATCTATATAAGAAGTTATTCCTATATTAGTGAATTTTGACGTGAGTTTGTGAACGCCCGAGATCTTATTATGAAACTTAGCAGTAAGCAAGTTATGGATGAATAAGCTCATATGATGTTAGAGAAAAGCCCATGATGTCACCAAGTGAGGCCCAAACCTATGATATCAGTTCATCGGTCAAAGGGGCCAATATCCAGAAAAAGTGCAAAATAATGAAAATACCCTTATGTTGTAAAGTAATTAAATAATGGGTGAAGGGTATTTTGGTCATTTGTCTAAGGATAGACAGTCAATAAAGTTTATCTGGATAATTGACTAGGGTTAGAAAATACTCTGGTAAAGTATGAAAAGACAATAATGCCCTAGAATTAATAAAGAGTAACCAGTGGCATTTTAGTAATTTGCTAAGGGATATTTCTTGGGAATTGAGCCACCAGAGTACTTGAGCTTGATTAGCGACCCAAGATGACTTTCCCAGATATCAAAAACTGTGGCGCAAGAGTGATGTGGGTCCAAGTGGCATTAAAATATTAGTTTAGTACTTTTTCAATAAAGTAAAGTTACCTAGTTAAAGATAAAACTTGGGAAAGTGATTAGATAGATCTTTAAACTCATCTATAACCATGAGGTGGCATAAAAGGTGTTCTTTTGGGATCCACAAGGCACCACATGGCATGAGTCTAAGGAAAGAAGAAAAAGCTAAGGACACGTGGCACAATCTCAGCCGTTCATCCTCAGATAGGACTTTGGAATTCTCTAGAAATGCTGAGTCAGCTAGTGAGGTATCCCAAGGGCCCCACCATTATGCCACCTAAGCATGTTAGTTGTCCTATAGATGATGTCATTTTGATGAGTCATCTAGGATGATGATATCATCATGATGATACAGGCATGGTTTCTTGAGGAAGCTAAGCGATCTGAGCCGTTCATCGCGATTCAATCTGGATCATCCATTCGACCTCCTTTCACCCATAAATAGACACTTACCCTTCCATTAAAGGCATCCACAGAAAGAAGAAAGGAAGGAGAGAAAGAAGAGAGAAAAAGAGAAAGAGAGAAAGAAAGGAAGGAAGGAAGGAAAAAGGAGGAGTTCTGGCAGAGCTAGGAGCAATTCATGGAGCTTAGGGATTTAGCAAGCTTAGGAAAAAGGTAAGTAATTTATTTTAGTCCCTACTCTAATAAATTAGAGGATTTTTCTTATGAATTTAATAGTAAGAATAGAGAAATATCTCTCTTGATAAGGTTAGCTGTGGATAGAAAGAAAGTTAGGGGATGGTCAGATTAAGGGTATTATCTCAAGTTAAGCATGAGTTAAGTAGAGCTATACTGGATAAGATAATAATGAAGATATTATTATTCTATGTATAGGCTCTGACCTATGAAAAGAAGGAGTCTTAGGGTAAAGGCTAAGAGCTAGAGGACATGCTACACGTCAGGTAGTAAACTTACCTACTTGTATGCTTATGTTGCTTGGTTGTTTTATGTGATGTTTACTTACCTTGATAATGTGAAGCATGTATGATTAAGTAATTCTCTGTTTCTTTTTATGCTATGGCCATATGTTATAATTAAGTAACATGGAAGCATGTATGTTATTATTATGCAAGCATGATCATTAAGTGCACACATAGTAACATCAAGCATATAGTTGCATACATTGTATGGTTTATGTTTGCTACTGAGATTTCCCCAGAAATCTCACCATTTCCATATCAATCCAATTATAGTAGGCCTTCTCAAGATGGAGGAGATAAAGATGCATGAAGAGAAGTTAATTATTTAGCATGATTGACATGTGATTGATGTTTGTATAATTAGTTGCTGGAAATTGTCACTATGAATAGTAACTCGTGGTGAAGCAGTGATATTTGAGCTATAATTAAAAAGAGTAAATGATTAAATAAATGTATACTAATTTACCATTAAATATTAGACAAACCAAGCTTCGATTTGATATATAGAATGTCTTATTTAGATGTCTACACATAAATATATGATTTTTTAAATTTGGGACCAAAATGCTAGAATTAGGGGAAGGACGCTAGAAAACAGTAAACTTTGGGCATTGACTAAGTCAAGGTGTGGTTAACAAGTTATTTTTTCCTGAAAGGCCATTAAGTTTTCTTTATGTAGGAATTTGAACCATATCATTTCAATTTTTCTAGATTTAGTTATGATTTTTTGAAATCAAATCACTTTTTTGGAATTTGCACAGTAAACAGTACTTTATAGAGTAAAATTCTAGATTGTGTAATTTGACTTCAATAACCTTAAAAGTGATTCCAGATGCTACTATTTGGTCCTTAAGGCATAAGAAAATTAGGATGTTACACTTTGATCTGTTAACAGTCTTTTTTTGATCATATCAATTTGTATTGCAATTTGATCTACTATATCAGGACCAAATATTCTTCTTTCAGTCAACTCTAACCAGCATAATGGGGATATACACTTACGTCGATAGAGTGCTTCAAATGGGACCATCTGAATACTAGTCTAATAGCTATTGTTATAAGTAAATTCTACTAGTGGTAGATTGACATCCCAACTCCCTTTGATATCAAAAATATAAGCTCTTAGCATATCCTCTAGTGTCTGGATTGTTTTCTCGGACTGCGCATCTGTTTGGGGATGATAGGTTGTGCTAAACCTGAGAGTAGTGTCTATTTTTTTATGCAGAGCCTCCAAAAATTAGATATAAATATAGGGTCTTTATCATACACGATACTACTTAGAAGACCATGTAATCTAACAATCTCTTTTATATACAGTTTCACCAGCTTGTCCAAAGTATCCCTCTTATTTATTGCTATAAAAGAAGCTAACTTTGTCAACCTATCAATTGTATCATGCTTAATTGGGGTCATGGGTAGTCCTTCGACAAAATCTATAGCAATACTATCACATTTCTACTCAGGAATATCTAGAGATTGCAATTTTCTTGCTATTTTATGATGTTTAACCTTTACTTTTTGGCATGTCAGGCATTTTGATACATAGGTTACAACATTCTTCTTCAATCTAGGCCACCAAGATAAACTTTTAACATCATGGTACATCTTAGTCATACCTAAATATACTGTATGCTTACTCTTATGTGCCTCATATAAAATCTTCTCTCTTAATCCCATTACATTAGGGATATACGACCTTCCCTTCAATTAAAGATTTTAGGAGATTTTAGTTTCCCTTCTCTTCAACTTATGCTTAAAAATTATTACAAGCTTATCCTGCTCTTAGGCTCTCTTTATCTCATCCTCAATTAAAGATTTGACATGCACTACTCCATAAGGACTTTTTGTTATCTGCATTTGGTATAAAGGACTCCAATCTCTGACATCTTCTATTAATTTTAACTCTATGATCATTAGAATCTCCACCTGTACCACCTTTATGTTTAAAGCATCAGCTACAATATTTGCTTTTCTTATATGGTATTTAATCTGGAAATCATAATCTTTTAGTGTAACATCCTCACTTTTCATACGTCTTAGGGACCAAACAATAGCATCTGGAACCACTTCCAAGGCTGTTGAAATCAAATTACTCAATCTGGAATTTTACTCTAGCGAGTACTGTTCACTGCACGAATTCCAGAGAAGTGACCTGACTTCGAAAAATCATAACTAATTCTATAAAAATTGGAATGGAGTGGTTCAAATTGCTACATGAAGCTAACATAATACTCTTTCAGGGAAAAATGACTCGTTGACCACGCCTTGACCAGGTCAACGTCAGTCAACGTCCGTAATTCACTGTTCATCCAGCGTCCTGTCCCTGATTCCAGCATTCTGGTCCCAACTTTGAAAAATCATATCTTTATGTGTAGACATCCAAATGATACGTTCTATATATCAAATCGAAGCTTGGTATGTCTACTATTTATTGGTAAAATACCATATATTTATTAAATCATTTACTATTTATAATTACAGCTCAAATATCACTGCCTCCATCACGAGTTACTGTTCATAGTGATAATTTCCAGCAATTATACATACATGAATCACATATCAATCATGCTAAGTAATTAATATCTCTTCATGCATCTTTATCTCCTCCATCTTGAGAAGACCTGCTGTAATTGGATTGATATGGAAGGGTGAGATTTCTGGGGAAATCTCAGTAGCAAACTACACTAAACAATGTATGCATTAATGTGAATACTTGTGCTTGCTTGTGAAAGTGTTAGCTTTTTCCTTAACTAAATAAGTTTACTACCTGACATGTAGCTTTTCCTTCTAGCTCTTAGCCTTTTCCCTAAGGTTCATTCTTTCCATAGGTTAGAGCCTATACATAGCATAATAATATCTTCATTATTATTCTATCAGCATAGCTCTATTTAACTCATACATAGCTCAAGGGTAATATCCTTAATCTGACATTCCCCTGGCTTTCTCTCTACATTTAGCTACCTTTATTAATAGAGATATTTCTCTATTCTAACCACTAAGAGAAATCCTATACTTTATTAGAGAAGGGACTAGATAACTTTATTACCTCATTCCTAAGCTTTGCCCAGTCCCTCAGCTCCTTAGACTGCTCCTGGCTCCACCAGAACTCCTTCCTTCCTTTCCTTTCTTTCTTTCCTTCTCTCTTTCTCTCTTTCTCTCTTCTTTCTCTTCCTTTTCTTGCTAGATCCGTGGTGTGCCTTGAAATGGGAGGGGAGTGGCCTATTTATAGGTGAGAGGAGGTGGAATGAATGGCCCAGATTGATTCACAATGAATGGCTCAGATTGCTTGCTTCCTCAAGAAGCTTTGCCTGCATCATCATGATGACATCACCCTCCTTGCTGACTCACCACTCATGACATCATCTAGGACACCTCAAGGGACACCTAAGGGGTATATGTGGCGAAATGTGGGGCCCTTGGGACACCTCACCAGCTGAGTCAGCCTTTCCAGAGAGTTCCAGAGTCTTTTCCCTGAATGGACGGCCGAGATCGTGCCACGTGTCCTCTTGCTTTTTCTCCTTTTTCTATAATCATGCCATGTGTCCTTTGCTTTTCCTCTTTTACTATAATCATGCCATGTGGCACATTGTGGGCCCCATTTATGTCCTCTCATGATTCCATATCACTTTACCCAGTTCTATCTTGGATCGGGTCACTTTACTTTATTGAAAAAGCACTAAAACATTATTTTAATGCCTCTTGGGCCCACTTTACTCTTGGGCTACGTTTTTGGGCCTTTAAATATCAACTTGGGTTTCTAACCAAGCCCAAGCACTCTGGTGGCTCGGTTCCCAAGGAAAATCCTTAGTAAATTACCATAATGCCCTTACTACCTCTTTAGTACTTATAGGGGCACTATTGTCTTTCCATACCTTACCAGAGTATCTCTTGACCCTAGTCAACTATCCAAATACCCTTTCTTGACTGTCTAACCTTAGTCTAACGATCATAACGCCCTTCGTCTGACTCTAACTCAATGACACAATACAGTGGCATACCTTCAGTGGCATTTTTGTAATTCTTCATTTTTCTCGGTCTTTATTAGCCCTGGCTCATATATTTATCTGAAAATATCATTGGGCCTATAAGGTGCCATTCTGGACCCTCTGTATGATCCCCTATCTTCATGGGCTCAATTCCCGAGAAATTCCCCCGAAACCTATTTATCGGGTCTTTTGATCCACTGTAAATTCTGTAGTAAATTCTACAGAACTCCTTTTTGAGCTCTGTCAGTTTCAAAAATTCTTATATTAATTATAGGAATTTACTGCCACATTTCATCTGATTCTGAGGTCTAGAGCATACTGTATTAATTTTCCTTTTCTTTGGAAATTAATATAAATCTTTCATGACCTCTTATCAGAACTTTGTGTTGCATCACACTGATCAACATAATTTTCTCTATTTACTCAGACCTCTTCTCAACAGGGTCTGGTAGCATCCCTTTTTCAGGCTATATACTGGGCTTCTAAGCCTAAAAATTGGGATATGACATTTAGCAACTCTATCCATCTTCGCTATTGCATATTTAGTTTTTTCTGGTCATACAGATACTTTAGGCTCTTGTGATCACAGAATAATTCTATAGTTTTCTCAATAAAAATAATACCTCCATATCTTGAGAGTATAGACTACCACTACAAGCTCTAGATCATGAGTGGGATAATTTTCTTCATATGGCTTTAATTGTAGAGAGGCATATGCTACTAATCGATGCATTAACACACATCCTAACCCCTATTTACTAGCATCAATATAGGGAATAATCAGCATGGGAGTAGTGGTTAACTTCTGCTTTAATTCTTGAAAACTAGCCTCGCACTTGTCATCCAACTTAAGCTGCTAGTTCTTTCTACTCAACTTAGTCAATGGTAAGGAAATTCGAGAAAAATCCTTAATAAATATTCTATAATACACCGTTTAGCTTAAAAAATTTCTAATCTCTGTCATTGTCCTTGGTTATTCCTAGCTTAATACTACTTCACTTTGCTAGGACCCACGTATCATATCCTCATTTTTCCCTATCTATATAAAATAGATATTGGAACCTATAAGGAACAGATAGAGGAAAGAGTTCTATAAGGAATTATGAATATTATTAGAAGAAATGATAAAGGTTAGATAAGTTTAAAGTTAAGGAAAGACATGAAAATATACAATTATAAAGCTTCAGGACGTGAATATGATTTTAATGAAAGTTCAACTACTTAAGTGAAATTTATAAAATTTATTGGGGTAAAATAAAATTAGACATAAAATTTGAAGTATAATTTTAGAAAGTTTGAGGGACTAAAATGCAATTTGTCAAAAGTTAAAGGGCAAAATCGTAATTATAATAATGTTGAGCCAAACAAGGCAGAAAATTGCTTGAAAATAGTTCAGTCCCAAATTTTACCAGTAAATAGACAAAATTATTCTATCAGTTTAACGCAACACAGATGGATTGATATGAATTTTTAAAGTTTCGAAAAACTAATATAATATCCTCTGGACTTCAGAATCAGATGAAATTTTATAGTAAATTCTTATAATTAATATGATAATTTTTGAAACTGATAGAACTCAAAAAGGATTTATGTAGAATTTATTACAAAATTGATAGTAGAATCAAATATCCAATAAATACTTTTTGAGGCAATTTGTTAGGAGTTGAGCCCATAAAGGCAGGGGACCATGTAGAAGGCCCAAAAGGGCACCTCATAGGCCTAATAATAATTTTAGATAAGTATATAGGCTAGTGCTAATAAAGATCCAAAAAAATATAAAATTACAAAAATGCCATTGTGTTGTGCCATTAAGCAAGAAATGAATGGAAGGCATTTTAGTACAGGAATGATTAATCAGAGTCACTATATGCCCGGATAGTATAAGATAGTAAACTAATAGCATTCCATTTATTTTATAAAGGATGGTAATCAAATAAATACCCAATCCAACAATGTCAATGGTAGAAAAATCTGGATACTTAATTTAATGTTAGAATACATATTTTGAAATATTATAAAAATTATAAATATAAAACAGTCTGGTTTTTATGAAACTGACTAGATCAGTATCATATTGGAATAAAATTTTTCCTATAAGTATTTCTCTATTCCTTGTGCCAAACATAGCCCCATATGATGTCATGGATGATGTCATTTTAAAGCTTATAGTGAAAGGTTCGTAGAAGTTGAATTATGGACCATTAGATTATCATATCCCCTATTTTTTGACCTGATGTACCTGTACAGTTTATCTGCAATGGATATAAGATTCTTGGAATAAACTGTATCAGATTGTGAAAGGAAAGGGAAGGATTAATAACTAAGGAAAGAATAGGGACCAAAATGAAAATTTAAAAGTTTGAAGGTGAAAAGTGAAAGTAGAAGAAAAAGGAGGGACCTAAATGCAATTAATGAAAAGTTCAGGGACTAAAGTGCACTTATTCAAAAGTTAAGGGACCTAAATGTAAATATGGAAAAGTTGAGACAAAACAGGCCAAAAATGCCCGGAATCATATCAGACCCAAATTTTACCAGTAGATAGACAAAAATATTCTGGTCAGTTTAACGCAACACAGAATTTTGATTTGAGGTCCCGATTAATTGATATAAATTCCTGAAGTCAGAAGGAATTATTGCAGTATTTTTGAGATCTCATAATTAGATGATACTTTATAGAAAATTCATATATTTAATATATGAATTTATAAAATTGACAGAATCAGAAAAGGAATCCTGTAGAAGCCATATGGGATTTTACAGTGATTTTCAACGATTAAACTGATTTCATTGGGACAAGAAAACCTAAGTTTCATATTTTTCCCTCAAAGATATGTGAAATAGATTTCATTAGAAATTGGAACCATGTTATTTCGATTTTTCTACAATTAATTATGAATTATCAAAGTAGGGTACATGTTCTGGAATTACCAAATGAACAGTAAAAGTGAACAGTACCCCAGAGCAAATCTTTTGGAAATGGATGTTTTCAAAGCAAATGGTCATATAATTGGTTCCAATCACTTCTAATCAAGTATAATTGAGGTTAAAAGTAAGGATATGATATTTTGGTATCAGAGCAAAGGATTCTGGCTTAGGAAATGCTTTGATTACATTATTTATAGACTGAAACATAAGTAAAAATTTGCATAATTGACCCTAAGTTAATTATTGCAGGATACCAATGACTGAGTCTAGAACATCAGAGACTACAGTGAACCAGGGGGACCCTAGACCCACAGTCTATAGTTCTGATAGATCAGGGTAGAACTCAAAAGAGATAGATGCTTTCATACATGATCCGGAGTTTGGTCTTCCCCCAGTGATCAATATCCGGGATTCTAGTAGTGAATCAGAATTGGGTAGGTTAGATAATTCTTTGGTGGGATCAAATGAGATGGATGAGGATGATGATGAAGAAGAGGAAATATCATATGAGGATATACCATCAGAAGATGATGAACTTGAGGAACCTAACCCAGCCCCACCCATGAATATTGTACTAGAAAGAGATGCAGGTCAGATAGATGATAAAGAAATGATAGACCCTCAAGAGGAACAATCTGATGTGGGTTACTCTTATGTTAGGGGTGCAACAGACCCTGTGCCTAGGAAGGCCGATAAGGTAGATGTTCCTGGACCGAGTCAAGTACCTAAACCAGTTGATGTACCTGGACCCAGCCATACAGCTAATATACCTGCTTCTAGTCATGTAGCTGATATACCTGGACCTAGTCAGCGGCCAGACCCTACAGATATTCTAGGTCCAAGTGGAACCAAGAAGATAGTAGTACAGCTATACCTGGGTAACCATCAGATAATTGAGTTAATCCCTGGGAAGGATATGGATGAAGAACATTTTAGGAGAGCTGTGGAACTCACAAAGCAGCTATATGGGATAGGAAGGATGTTGATTAGAGATATGGATCAAGACTATAGAGTTTATAAAGATTTCATAGCAAGAGTAAGGGAGGCCTATCAGGCATATGATCCAAATACTCTTACCCGTACTGATTGGGTTAACATCATGGATGATATTTTGCCTCTTACAGCAACATGGAGAGAAGGGTTAGATCAGTACTTTGAAGAGGAACCCTTTGAGGATATCCATGATTGGATTTACATGGTAGGGGAATTTATTAGGATCCATTATGAGAAAACATAGTGTAATAGCTGTATGTATGAATGTTGTTGTAATCTATGTACTTTTGACTAGTAATGACATAATACATGTATGTGTGTCTGTTATGAAGAGTTTATGTAATGATGTTAAACCTGTTGTATGCTATGTTTTGAATGAAATATAAAGTATGTTAATTATAATATTCCTTTCCTATTTCCTATTACGATAGTAAAACAAAATGGTAAGAACCAGAAGAGCTAGTGCTTCGGGTGAATCCCAAAATGCCGGAGATATTAATTAGCTGATTCTAGAATGGCTGGAGCAGCAGCAGAAGCTGATAGAGGAAGTAAAAGGTACTCAAGCAAGGAGTGAGCAGGAAAGGGATGCTGCTATAGCAGCAGCTGTAGCTGAAGCAGTGGAGAACCTCAGACACCCAGAGTCTGCAAGTACATCTAATACAGAACCAAAGATGGTTCAACAGACAACAGAACTACTGAGACAGAGAGGACAAATAGTAGATCCTACTGGTATTCAACAATGGATGACTAAGTTCTGTAAGCATAGTCCTCCGACATTTGAGGGAACGTTTGATGTACAGAAAGTAGAGGATTGGATCAACAGATTAGAGAAGATCTTTAAGGTACTAGGTTGTCCGTCTGAGAGTAAAGCACAGATGGCAATCTACCAGCTAGAAAGGGATGCGGACAGATGGTGGAAGAACACAGAGTTAGTATTGTAGGCTAGACACGTTCCTATCACATGCGATATGGTCATTTTGAATTTCTAGTGATGCCCTTTGGTCTGACGAATACACCTGCAATTTTCATGGATTACATGAACAGAATCTTTAGGCCTTATCTACATCAGTTTGTGGTAGTCTTCATTGATGATATCTTAGTATACTCTAAATCGACTGGAGAGCATGAAGAGCATTTGAGGATTGTTCTTAGTACTCTTAAAGAGAAACGACTTTATGCTAAGCTTAGTAAATTTGAGTTTTGGCTTCAAGAAGTCAAATTTCTCGGTCATGTCATATCCCATGAAGGGGTAGCTGTAGATCCTAGTAAAGTTGAAGCAGTGCTAAGCTGGGAACAACCAAGGACAGTGACGGAGATCAGAAGTTTTCTGGGCTTAGCAAGATATTATAGAAGATTTATTAAGGACTTTTCTCGAATTGCTCTACCGTTAACCAAGCTGACAAGAAAGAATCGGCAATTCAAGTGGGATGAGAAGTGTGAGGCCAGTTTTCATGAACTAAAGTAGAGATTAACCACGACTCCTGTGCTGATTATCCCAGACCCAACTCAGACTTATCTAGTCTACACTGATGCTAGCAAGCAGGGGTTGGGATGTGTGTTGATGCAGTAAGGACGAGTGGTAGCCTATGCTTCTCGACAGTTAAAGCCACATGAAGAGAATTATCCCACGCATGATCTGGAGCTTGCAGCGGTAGTTTATGCTCTCAAGATATGGAGGCACTACTTGTATGGAGCTACTATAGAACTGTACTGTGATCATAAAAGCCTGAAGTATTTGCAAGATCAGAAAGAATTGAACATGATGAGGCAACGGAGATGGATGGAATTTCTAAAGGATTATGATTTCCAGATCAAATACCATCCAGGAAAAGCTAATGTAGTGGCCGATGCCTTGAGCAGAAAGGTGGTGCAGGTTGCTAGTCTCATGATCAAAGAGCTAGAACTAATAGAAGATGTTCGAGATTAGAGTCCTCTGTATCAAATGCAGACATCAGAAAGTTCTTATGGAGGAACGCAGATTAAAGCTTTTATTGAGGATGAGATAAAAGAGGCTCAGGAGCAGGATAGGCTCACAGAAATTTTCAAAGGTAAGCTGGAAAGAGGGGAAACTAAAAACTTTGATGTGTCCCAAGATGGATTATTAAGATTTAGGGGACGACTATATATTCCCAATGCAATGGGATTGAGAGAAAAGATCTTAAAAGAGGCACATAAAAGCAAGTATACAATACATCTAGGTATGACCTATAAGGAATTGGAAGACACGCAGCGGAAATTAATTTAAAATTTTTTCCATTCCTTGCCAGGATCTACCGTATGTGTTTAAGTCAAGTGGGAAGAAGCATTACCCTCAGTGTTTCTCAGCGACTTCCACAGCTTCTCTCTGTGGCTGGTGATCTCTTTTCGATCGTAAGGAGACATCCACAGCTTCTCTCCGCGGCTCGTGCTCTCTTTTTGGTCGCAAGAAGTCGACTCCTCAGGTCGTCTTCCTCTACTGGTATCCACATGAACAGCGTTCCAACCATGAATGACGTGCTAGCGTCTCCTGTCCCTCCAAGGCTTTCTCAAGAGTTCGTCCTCTCCGTCTCTACTTCAGTAGTTTCTTATATGTAAACCTTTTACAGATTCCGTTTGGCCCTTTTGTGTTATGTGTTGTGTTCAAAACGTAGCTCCTAAAATCGGATATATAGGATGCTCTGTGTTTTGCTCAACCGAATTGGATTTTGGAATTAATCTATATTAATTCTGAATACAATATCACATATTGTATAATTTGATAAGAAACTAATTAAATAAATAATGTTTATATTAAATCCGTCCCACAGATTTAATTCACCCATTTATTTAATTTAAATAAAGATAAGATTGGACTATATTTGATTTATTCTCATAAATCAAATTTGAGATATCCTATCAATTTGAATTTCAAATTCAAACGTGATAGAGATTTAATTTATCCTTATAAATTAAATCCTATATATCCCTTCTATATAATATATATATACGAATTTATATATATACGAATATAAATATAAATAAATATATACATCAACCCTGGATCATTCATTGAATCTAGACACGTCTTAGATTCAATGAATCTGGACATCATAGCTCGTGTTGGGCTATTTTGTGTGTGACCCTGTAGGCCCATATGAAGTTGGCAGTGGGCCATTTGCTATACTGGCCCACAAGTCGCAAGGGGTCTCTAGCAAGACATAATGACTACCCAAATCATATGAGGATCGATAAACGATGTAACCTTTTATACAACCATATCATGTCCCTTCTGTCATGCGATATTTTTGTCATGGATGAGGCATGGATAATGTCATCCTCCTATTCCTGACAGTTACTTTCTCGATTGCTGAGTAGTCTGACTATAGAAATAGAACTACCTTTCCATTACAGTATGGCCATACATTTCTCAGACTCACTCATCGAGGGGCCCAGTAATATCTCTCTACGAATGTGAGGGATAAATTCCATCTTGACCATTCATATTCCTCCGCATGAAAAACCACTAAGCCCGAACATAGTCTTTATGATCACTCGGTCAAAAGTAACTTTTGACTAGGCCAAAGCTGAGCGTTTGTCATGTAGGAATCCATGATGATCTCAGGTCAAAGGGCATAGTGACATAGTTTGTATATGAGAGAAGATTATGAAGTAACCTATGCAACTCTCTCATAGCGGGTCGGTCCAACACCTTGTACTCTTACATGTGCATATGACTTTGATTTATATCTCTATACATCTTCAAAGTAATACTGGTCTTATTTCATCTCTGCTCCCGCACAGATGATCGACCAGGGACATTTAGGATAAGATCATGAATTATCCAAGGATGGTCATCACAGTAAACATGCAAATAATATGATAACATAATTAATAAATTCATAAATCAATAATGTTTATAAGACAATGATTGGCCCTTAGGGCACATTTTCCAACAACCTCCCACTTGCACTAGGTACAATCATTAATTTGAGTAATTCCCATTGACCTAACATGACGCTCATGCTTTGCCTGCACAAGCGGCTTTGTTAGAGGATCAGCAACATTGTCTTCTGCTACTTTGCATATCTTTATATCACCTCTATCGTTGATTTGTCTGATGAGATGGAATCGCCTGAGTATATGCTTGGTCCTTTGATATGACCTAGGCTCTTTGGCCTGTGCAATGGCACCGCTATTGTCACAGAGCAAAGTTATTGGATCTGAGATGGTAGGTATCACCCCTAGTTCTGTGATGAACTTCCTGATCCAGACGGCTTCCTTAGCTGCATCAGATGCTGCTATATACTCAGCTTCCGTTGCATAATCTGCTACAGTGCCCTGCTTAGAGCTCTTCCAGCTTACTGCTCCATTATTAAGGAGGAATATATATCCAGATTGTGATTTTTGGTCGTCCTGGTCAGTTTGGAAACTCGCATCTGTGTAACCAGTTACACAGAGTTTGTCATCCAATCCACCATAGACCAAGAATAAGTCCTTAGTCCTTCTCAAGTACTTAAGGATATTCTTGACAGCAGTCCAATGGCCCTCACCAGGGTCCTGTTGATATCTGCTAGTCATACTCAAGGCAAATGAGACATCCGGTCGAGTACATAACATGGCGTACATGATAGTTCCTATGGCCGAGGCATATGGAACTTTACTCATGCGACCTCGCTGATCAGGTGTACTAGGACACAGATCTTTGCTGAGGTGACTACCATGAGACATGGGTATGAAACCCCTCTTTCATTCGTGCATACTGAACCTATGCAGTATTTTGTCTATGTATGTACTCTGACTGAGTCCTAGAAGTCTTTTAGATCTATCTCTATAGATCCTGATTCCTAGGATGTAGGTGGCTTCACCCAAGTCTTTCATCGATAAAGACTTTCCTAACCAAGACTTAACAATCTATAAGGTAGGAATGTCATTCCCAATAAGTAGGATGTCATCGACATAGAGTACCAAAAACACAACTGTGCTCCCACTAACCTTCTTGTACACACAAGGTTCATCAATATTTTGAAGATATCCAAACTCTTTGACTACTTCATCAAAATGATGATTCCAACTCCGAGAGGCTTGCTTTAGTCCATAAATGGACCTTTGAAGCTTGCACATTTTACCAGAGTCCTCGGAATGCACAAACCCTTCAGGTTGTTTCATGTACACATCCTCAAGGAGCTTTCCATTAAGGAAGTCTGTCTTGACGTCCATCTGCCATATTTTATAGTCATAATATGCTGCTATGGCAAAGAGGATTCTAATTGATTTGGCCATTGCAACTGGGGAAAAGGTCTCATCATAGTCGACACCATGAGTTTGAGTAAATCCTTTTGCAACCAGTCGTGCCTTAAAGACATTTACATTGCCATCCATGTCAGTTTTCTCCTTAAAAACCCACTTGCACCCGACGGTTTTTACACCTTCAGGCGGGTCGACTAAGGTCTAAACCTTATTGTCGTACATGGATTGCATTTCAGACTTCATGGCAATTAGCCACTTTTCAGAGTTTGGTCCCACTATAGCTTCTCGATAGGTAGTCGACTCATTATGCTCAATGAGCAACACATCACGACTGTCAGAAATCAGAAATCCATATCTCTGAGGCTGAAGTCGTGTCCTATTAGACTTCCGTGGACCTTGCGTGACTTGAGGAGTCTGAACAACTTGTTATGAGTCTTCTGTATTTTCCATCTGTAGTTCTGTGGTGTCTTGTGGCTCTCGAACTTCTTTGAGGTGTACCTTACTCCCACTGGTTCTTTTAGAGATAAATTCTCGTTCGAGAAAGATACCATTTCTGACAACAAACACTTTGTTATCAGCAGGATTGTAGACGTAATATCCCTTGGTTTCCTTAGGATATCCCACAAAGAGGCAATTTGAGGATTTGGGCGTTAATTTGTCTGAGGCTTGTTGCTTAACATAGACCTCGCATCCCCAAATCTTGAGGAAAGACAAACTAGGCGTCCTTGCAGTCCATATCTCATACGGAGTCTTTTCGATTGCCTTAGATGGAACATGATTGAGTGTGAACGTAGCTGTCTCTAGGGCATGGCCCCAAAAGGAGGGCGGAAGATCTGTTCGACTCATCATGGATTGAACTATATCTAATAGTGTTTGATTCCTCCGTTCAGAAACGCCATTCCATTGTGGTGTCCCTGGAGGAGTCAATTGTGAGACTATCCCACAACTCCTAAGATGATCTATGAACTCTTGGCTAAAATATTCACCACCCCGATCAGATCGAAGGGCTTTAATTGTTTTGCCAAGCTGGTTTTGTACTTCATTTTGAAATATCTTGAACTTTTCAAAAGACTCAGATTTATGTTTCATCAGATAGATGTACCCATATCTGCTGAAATCATCTATGAATGTTATGAAGTACGAATAACCTCCTCTGGCATTTGTGTTCATCGGTCCACACATATCTATATGTATGAGGCCCAATAAATCAGTGGCCCTCTCACTGTGCCCAGTGAAAGGTGACTTTGTCATCTTTCCTAACAAGCAAGACTCGCAAGTGTCATATGATTCAAAATCAAATGAGTTTAGAAATCCATCTTGATGGAGTTTGGAAATGCGTTTCTCATTTATGTGGCCCAGACGATAGTGCCAGAAGTATGTCGGATTTAAATCGTTCAGTTTGACCCTTTTGGCGGTTATGTTATTAATATTTCCATGATTGGGTTGTTCCAAATTTAATATGTAATGATCAACATGCAAATCACCATGAGCATAGAAAACATCATTACGATAAATAGAACATCTACTATTCCCAGCAATGGAAGTGAAACCTTCCTTATCTAAATAAGAAAGTGAAATAATGTTACTACTTAAAGCAGGAACATAATAGCAATTGTTCAAAACTAACAAAAGCCCAGTGGGCAGAACTAATTCATAAGTGTCTACAACTAACACAGCAACCCTTGCTCTGTTTCCAACTCGTAGGTCAACCTCGCCCTTTTTTAGCTTCCTACTGTCCTTTAGTCCCTACACATTTGTACAAATGTGAGAACCACAAGCAGTATCTAATACCCATGAAGTGGAAGTAGAAAGATGAATGTCTATAACATAAATACATGAAGCGATAGCCCCGCTATCCTTCTTGTTCTTTTTCAGATCTTCGAGGTAGAGTTTGCAATTCCTCTTCCAATGACCAGGTTCATTACAGAAGAAGCAGACTCCTTCCCTAGAAGACTTTGCCTTCTTTGGTGCAGGCTTGGTTTCGGGCTTGCCTGACTCTTTGGTCTTACCTGATGAGCCATGACCCTTCCCCTTGCCTTTGCCTTTCTTTTTCATACCCTTTCCTTTCTGAACCATCAAAACAGCACTGGGCTTCTTCTTAAGACTCGGCTCAGCAGTTTTAAGCATCCCATGCAGTTCAGAAATAGATTTCTCCATGTTATTCATGTTGTAGTTCATGACAAACTGGTCATAACTTTATGGGAGTGAGTTCAAGATCAAATCTGTAGCTAACTCCTGGCTCATAGGAAATCCAAGCCTTTCAAGGTGATCAATGTACCCTTTCATCTTTAAGACATGAGTACTGACTGATGCACCTTCAGCCATCTTGCAGGAATATAAGGCCTTAGTGGTCTCATACCTCTCTTGCCTTGCCTGTTACTGGAACATTTCCTTGAGATGCACAATCATCTCATAAGCCTCCATGTATTCGAGATCTCTTTGGAGCTCTGGAACCATGGTGGCTAGAATCAAGCATCCCACATCGACAGAGTCTTCCTTATGCTTCGTGTAAGCATCTCTCTGAGCTCTAGGAGCATTGGCCGCTGGCTCCTCAGGAATAGGTTGATATAGGACATGCGCCTTTCTTTCCTGCTTGAGAACAATTCTCAAGTTCCTAAACCAGTCAAGAAAGTTTGTCCCATTAAGTTTGTCCTTCTCAAGGAAAGATCGCAGCGATAATGTAGCAGTATTACTAGTCATCATGATTCTACAATTAAAAATATGCAATTCAATTAGCAATCTCCCACTAAATAAATAACCCTCAATGCATTAGTTAGTGGGCTAAGATCCATATTTGGCTTAAACTTAAGTCCGCTTTGGCAGGACGCTTAAATTAAGTTATTTAGGTAGGTAACACCTTTACCAATTACATCAAATGTAACTCTTAGATGTTTATGGGATTCTATCATCATATGATCTGGCATGTTTTTAATCCTATCTAATGCCTTGAGACCCAAAACCATTTTATTAATCTCAATTAAGTCAAACAATAATAAACATGTGAGAGTAGCACTATTACTCTTGCTTATCTCCCCAAGATAACTCAAAAGCACCCACTTTGGTGGAGTCGACAATTGAGCGATCGAGGTTTTGATAAGTGTTCATAAATTGACGGCATCATGACTTAAGATTTCATTTAGAGGGCCTAATTTAACTATCTGGTTTATAAAAACGCATGTTTCTCAGTTTGTATCTCATACAAGTAATATGCATGTGCTGATATAATCATAATACACATAATCTAAACGTGATGCAATATGGCTCACCTATCCTAACTCCCCTCAAGCCAATGAGAGGAGCTCTCTAGTAAGAGAAGGGAAATTACATATAGAAACCTCTTTTAACATTCGAGGGGAGTGAGATGAGAAGAGAAGGTACATTAATAGTATATAGAGGAAGGCACGACACGCAGGCCGTATTTAAAAATTACAACACTTGGAATCTAGAGCCATATTGTTCACCATACCCAAACATTCAAGAATCAATATTTAGATTTAATTAAAGGGTAATTAATGTTTCATATCTAAAACATTCACCAAATAACATATGTTACAGTTATGTTGCGTTACGAATAGGTAGCCACGGCGGTCCCACTAGCCGGTTAGTGGGTGGGGTCTGGGGCAGCGCCCCTAGAAGAAAAATTTTGTTTCATAAATAATCACGAATCTGCATTCGATTTTCTTAGACCGCTTCTATGTTAATTGATCAAATCAAAGCGCATCACCACCGATTTCAATTCCCTTTTAGATTCCTTTTATGTCACACATAACACGGATTCCTTATATGTCATACATAAAACGCATATTATATGATCGGCTATGACTAACACATATCATATCAATCAACAATCAAGCCTAACTTAAACAAAAAATGGCATGGCTCTGATACCACTGTAAGGAATTGGAAGACACGCAGCGGAAATTAATTTAAAAAATTTTCCATTCCTTGCTAGGATCTACCGTATGTGTTTAAGTCAAGTGGGAAGAAGCATTACCCTCAGTGTTTCTCAGCAACTTCCACAGCTTCTCTCCACGGCTGGTGATCTCTTTTCGATCGTAAGGAGACGTCCACAGCTTCTCTCTGCGGCTCGTGCTCTCTTTTTGATCGCAAGAAGTCGACTCCTCAGGTCGTCTTCCTCTACTGGTATCCACACGAACAGCGTTCTAACCACGAACGACGTGCTAGCGTCTCCTGTCCCTCCAAGGCTTTCTCAAGAGTTCGTCCTCTCCGTCTTCACTTTAGCAGTTTCTTATCTGCAAACCTTTTACAGATTCCGTTCAGCCCTTTTTGTGTTATGTGTTGTATTCAAAACGTAGCTCCTAAAATCGGATATATAGGATGCTCTGCGTTTTTCTCAACCGAATTGGATTTTGGAATTAATCTATATTAATTCCGAATACAATATCACATATTGTATAATTTGATAAGAAACTAATTAAATAAATAATGTTTATATTAAATCCGTCCCACATATTTAATTCACCTATTTATTTAATTTAAATAAAGATAAGATTGGACGGTATTTGATTTATTCTCATAAATCAAATTTGAGATATCCTATCAATTTGAATTTCAAATTCAAACGTGATAGAGATTTAATTTATCCTTATATATTTAATCTTATAAATATCTCTTACATGAGATATCCTATCAATTTGAATTTCAAATTCAAACGTGATAGAGATTTAATTTATCCTTATAAATTAAATCTTGTAAATATCTCTTATATGAGATATCTTATCAATTTGAATTTCAAATTCAAACGTGATAGAGATTTAATTTATCCTTATAAATTAAATCCCATATATCCCTTATAATATATATATATATATATATATGAATTTATATATATACGAATATAAATATAAATAAATATATACATCAACCCTGGATCATTCATTGAATCTAGACACGTCTTAGATTCAATGAATCTGGACATCATAGCTTGTGTTGGGCTATTTTGTGTACGACCCTGTAGGCCCATATGAAGTTGGCAGTGGGCCATTTGCTATACTGGCCCACAAGTCGCAAGTGGTCTATAGCAAGACATAACGACTACCCAAATCATATGAGAATCGATAAACGATGTAACCTTTTATACAACCATATCATGTCCCTTCTGTCACGCGATATTTTGGTCATGGATGAGGCATGGATAATGTCATCCTCCTATTCCTGACCATTACTTTCTCGATCCCTGAGTAGTCTGACTATAGAAATGGAACTACCTTTCCATTACAGTATGGCCATACGTTTCTCAGACTCACTCATCGAGGGGCCCAGTAATATCTATCTAAGAATGTGAGGGACAAATTCCATCTTGACCATTCATATTCCTCCGCATGAAAAACCAATAAGCCTGAACATAGTCTTTATAATCACTCGGTCAAAAGTGACTTTTGACTAGGCCAAAGCTGAGCATTTGTCATGTAGGAATCCATGATGATCTCAGGTCAAAGGGCATAGTGACATGGTTTGTATATGAGAGAAGATTATGACATATCCCATGCAACTCTCTCATAGCGAGTCGATCCAACACCTTGTACTCTTACATGTGCATATGACTTTGATTTATATATCTATACATCTTCAAAGTCATACTGGTCTTATTTCATCTCTGCTCCCACACAGATGACCGACCAGGGACATTTAGGATAAGATCATGAATTATCCAAGGATGGTCATCACAGTAAACATGCAAATAATATGATAACACAATTAATAAATTCATAAATCAATAATGTTCATAAGACAATGATTAGCCCCTAGGCACATTTTTCAACATGACCAAGAAGTACCATGATGTTAAAAGTTTATTTTGGTGGCCTGGATTGAAGAAAGATGTTGTAGATTATGTGTCCAAATGCTTGATATGTCAAAAGTTGAAAGTTGAGCACCAGAAGCCAGTAGGGAAATTACAACCATTAGAGATACCTGAGTGGAAATGGGACAGTATTGCCATGGATTTTGTTGAAGGATTACCCATGACTCCTACTAAGCATGATGCTATATGGGTTGTAATTGATCGATTAACAAAGTCGGCTCATTTCCTGGCAATCAATAAAAAGGATTCTCTTGAGAAGCTGGCAAAACTATATGTAAAAGAGATTATTAGACTACATGGTATTCCCAGTAGTATCATATCTGACAGAGATCCGCGATTTACGTCGAACTTTTGGTGAGCTCTACATAAAGAAATGGACACTACTCTCAGATTTAGTACAGCTTACCATCCTCAAACAGATGGTCAGTCCAAGAGAACAATCCAGACGCTTGAGGATATGCTAAGAGCTTGTGTTTTAGATTTCAAAGGGAGTTGGGATGCCCATCTACCGTTGATAGAGTTTGCCTATAACAACAGTTATCAGGCTAGCATACAGATGGCTCCGTTTGAAGCACTTTATGGACAGAAGTGTAGATCTCCCTTGTGCTGGGTGGAGTTGAGCAAAAGGAGGATGTTTAGTCCTGATCTAGTAGACCAGATAGCAGTACAGATTGATAAGATTAGAAAAAGGTTATTAACAGCTCAAAAAAGACAGAAGAGTTATGCTGATATTAGAAGGAAGCCGTTGGAGTTTGAAGAAGGAGAGCATGTATTCCTTAAGTTGACTCCAACGACAGGAGCTGGACGATCAATTAAAGTGAAGAAGCTGCATCCTAGATACATTGGGCCATTTAAGATCCTCTCAAGAGTAGGATCAGTGGCTTATAAATTAGCTCTTCCTCCACATCTCAGCAAGATTCATGATGTATTCCATGTTTCCCAGTTAAAGAAGTATGTTCCAGATCCATCACATGTGATTGAACAAGATGATATTGCACTGGGAGATGACCTTACTTATGAAGTTGGACCAGTACAGATAGTAGATAGAAATGTCAAGCAGTTGCGAAATAAGCAGATCCCTCTAGTTAAGGTGGTCTGGAAGGGATTAACAGAGAATGAAGCTACCTGGGAAGCAGAGGAAAGGATGAGAGAGATATACCCTGAACTATTTCCTTAATGTATATGTAATGTAAATTTTGAGGACGAAATTTATTTTAAGGGGGAGAGAAATGTCATATCCCCAATTTTTTGACCTGATGTACCTGTACAGTTTATCTGCAATGGATATAAGATTCTTGGAATAAACTGTATCATATTGTGAAAGGAAGGGGAAGGATTAATAACTAAGGAAAGAATAGGGACCAAAATGAAAATTTAAAAGTTTAAAGGTGAAAAGTGAAAGTAGAAGAAAAAGGAGGGACCTAAATGCAATTAATGAAAAGTTCAGGGACTAAAGTGCAATTATTCAAAAGTTAATGGACCTAAATGTAAATATGGAAAAGTTGAGACAAAACAGGGCAAAAATGCCCGGAATCATATCAGACCCAAATTTTACCAGTAGATAGACAAAAATATTCTTGTCAGTTTAACGCAACACAGAATTTTGATTTGAGGTCCCGATTAATTGATATAAATTCCTGAAGTCAGAAGGAATTATTGCAGTATTTTTGAGATCTCATAATTAGATGAGACTTTATAGAAAATTCATATATTTAATATATGAATTTATAAAATTGACAGAATCAGAAAAGGAATCCTGTAGAAGCCATACGAGATTTTCAATGGGACAAGAAAACCTCAGTTTCATATTTTTTCCTCAAAGATATGTGAAATAGCTTTCATTAGAAATTGGAACCATGTTATTTCGATTTTTCTGCAATTAATTATGAATTATCAAAGTAGGGTACATGTTCTAGAATTACCAAATGAACAATAAAAGTGAACAGTACCCGAGAGCAAATCTTTTGGAAATGGATGTTTTCAAAGCAAATGGTCATGTAATTGGTTCGAATCACTTTTAATCAAGTATAATTGAGGTTAAAAGTAAGGATATGACATAGATCAAATAGCAACCAAAATAATTTAAGCCCTTGATTCACCTTGCCAAAAATATATAAATACCCCCTAAAAAATCTGCAACACATAAGGCATGTCTTGCAAAATGAAATATCACGGCAAGACAAGGCAAAACCAAAAGCCAATCAAGTAAGGACCAAGATATTTTCTTCCTCCTATCTTTGTATTATGTTATGGGAAGATTTCTCTTGGATTTGGATGGTTGAAACACCATTTTTCTCTTCATGTTGGCCACTGGAAATAATCTGGAATTAGAAGGGAAATATGAATTTTAAGTAATGGAATAGTTAGACAAGATTAAACAAGCTAGAATTAAGTAGTTTAAGCTTAGGAAATAATGTAATCTTGGAATAGTAATCTTGAGATCCTCTCTGTCACTGCTAATGTTCTTAGGAATGAGTTAGAATTTCATGATTTTGTTGCTTCCAATGATTTTAAACTAGAAAATTGTGTGGGATAAAGAAGAGAAACAAGTATTGGAAGCATTGAAATTAAAATAAGAATGTTAGGACTTTATGAAGGTGATGTACGGTTTTGTCAGATATCATTGGAGGAGTTTGATTTTCATAATTCCAATATCATATTTGGATTCCATAGAAAAAATTATGTATGATTGGTATAAGGAAATAATTAGTACAAAGTTAAACCACAAACTCCAAGATTTAAGTTAAGAGTTAGGAGTCTTATGGAAGTTAGTATGCCATGTTTATGTAATGGCTCTAATAATTTGTATACACAATGTAATTGTCTTTAGGGTCATGATATATCAAATGAAATGAGTTAAAAAGGATGAGTAAGCAACCAATGTTTTGATTGAAGTTTAGGGTGTAAGTACAAGAACAAGAGACAAGGCTTATGTTCAAGGTAGTGAACTTACCCATTATTGTATTCTTGATGTATATGCTTATGATATGTGATGATGATGTATGATATGTATGAATGATATATGACCTACCTTTATGAGTTTATGGTCATGCATGATAGGGATAGGCATGGATCATGATAGTAAATGGAAGCTAAAGAAAGATACGTGAAACATGTCATGCACTTGCATTCATCTTATATACATTGAATGGTACCATTTACTACTGAGATTCCATAGAATCTCACCCTCCTATAACTAACCATAATAGGTTATTTATGGTGGAAGAGTCATGCTTGATACATGAGCTATAGAATGGAAGAAAAGAAGTAGACAAATGATGGCATGTCATTCTTTTTATGTAATGTTATGTAATATGCAATTATATGTAAACAAAAATATGAAATAATTATGGCATAACCCCATGATGTATATAAATGTGTGAGAGTCCAAAGAGATGGTTTATTCATGCTGGAACAATTATTGGAAATTAAATGAAGGAAACTGAAATGGTAAAAACGTAGGTCCTGAAGCAGTTTTGTTGTAGCTTCAGATTGACCTAGCAAATGAAGGAATTAAGTCATGAAATTTTATTAGCATATAGTACATATCAAAAGCTTTAAATTCATAAGCAACACACCTCATTTATATTTGTATATCAAGAGAAACAAATTTCAAAATTTAAGAGACAAAATCTGGAATTTCTAGAATTTGTCATATGAAAAGAAAAAAAGAAATGTCCATGTTTATATTTTTTCCTTACATAGATATGAAAGATCTTCAATTAGAAATGTAAATCACCTCCATGCGATTTTCTTACAATTCGTTATGAAGTTTTAAAGTTGGACTGTCAATATGAAAATTACTTGATGAACAATACCCGATAAGTTAGTATTAAAATTATAATTTTTGGGCCAATGTAATTCTTACGCTAATCAAATAGGCTCATGAATATGTACTCAAAGAGTTTTAAAGTAGGAGATTCATTTTAGTATCAGAGTAAAAGGTTTTGGCATTAGTACAGAACAAAATTTTAGCACAAGACAGAGGTGATAGTGCAAGATAAACTTGCTCTGATTATGAACAGAGTATGTAACTAATTAGCTAATGCCAAATTGAGATTGAGGTTAGTGTTGAGTTACCTGTCCATAGTCCAACTAAGATTATGGATTGAAGTTGAATGCTCAAGGGAAAATAAACATTGAGGTTTAATTAAAGATAGCTTCTTGCCTGATAGTGATCCTTGAGGATAGGGAAAACTTTAAAGTATGAATGGCATAGAAATGTGAGCCAAACCTCAGTTAGCTGAAAGAAAACAGTTGACTCTGTTATGGATTTTAGTGAGGTCAAGGAGACAAAAGTCCTTTAGGCTAGGGACACAGAAGTCTTAGAGGCGATCGAAGATGTTATGATGGAATGAAACTAAGTATGACTAGCAGTAGTAAAGGGAAAGGTAGCCACAGATTAAGAGACTCCCCAATCTCAAAGAGTAATGTGTGAAAGATAGATAAAGTAGTTAAGGGTTGAGCCTATACCCTAGTAAGAGGGTAAAGTGACAGCCAAAGTTTGATGAATACTTATATGAGGTTATTGAGTAAATTATCAGTTTTGTCATATAATATGGCAATGAAAATAATGATTTAAGGTTTGCCTAGTTAATTGTTTAATTGTAGTGTGCGTATAATGGATGGTTAAGAAAATTATGTAATGATATGGCTTATGTTACCATAAGGTATTATGAACAATTGCATCTAATTGTAGTTGTCATATGATGATATGTATGTTAGAGTATGTTTAAATGATTGTATCTCCTTGCACATTATGCATGTTAGAGTATGCTATAATGAATGAATGCTCCCTTTTTGCATTACATGCAAGGTAGAGAATATATAATGAGAAAGTTATGTTGCTCCCTTACTATACGACATGTACTTAGATAATTTAATTTGGTAATGATAATGCAATAGAAAATATGGTAAATGAGATAGTTTACCAATTAATCTCCAAAGTTTATAATGAATATAGCCTAGTTAAGGTAAGATAGCCTAACATAATAGCTATCTCATATTCCTGAATTGATAAATAGGATCTTAGAGATAGTAAGCTAAAGATAAATGACGAGATAGTAAGCTAAAGATAAATGACCTCAATAATTTCTCAAAGATTAATAGAAAGAGATAATAGACTATTATACATCCGAGGTAAGGCAAGCTTAACAAGGTATTGAGCATGTAAGAAAGAATAGACTAGTATAAGTCCTCTCCCTCTAATTTTATGAACAAGAAGATGATTTTACAGCTAACTTTATAGACAGATAGAGAGGCTCCCTTTTATAAGGATAAGATGTTTGAATGTTATGTTACAGATGAAATGCAATCGAAAGCTTTCACTCCTTACATAAAATGCCAGGTATTATGTTATGTTTGTAAAATATGCAAACTTCCTAATGTTAGAACAATGAAAGCTCCACATGATAGAGTCGTGCAAGCTCTGAGTGTTAGAGTTGTGCATATTAAGGGAAGGAATGCTTGAGCTCTAATATTAGAGTTTTGAATTCATGAGCAGGTATGTAGTCCGGCAACATGCTGGCCAAGCATTAGCCATATTGAATAGACATATAGATATATTGAGATATATTGAATACAGAAAATTAGCCATATTTTGCTAAGAAGTTCATAATTAAATTTTTGCAAAAATGGGTACCTTGATCACTAATTAATGCTTTTGGTACTCAAAATCTACTAAAGATGTAAGACCTTAGAAATTTAAACATCATTTGGGCATCATCTAGTATTGTAGGAATAGCCTCTACCCACCTAGACAAATAATCTATGGTCAATAAAATGTAATGAAATCTAGTTGAAGGTAGAAAATGTCCCATAAAATCTATTCCTAATACATTAAATACCGCACAAAATAGAATAGGTTGTTGTAGCATCTCATGAGGCTTACTAATCCCATAAATCTTTGGCACCAATCACAAGCTTTACAAAACTCAAAAGCATATTTGAATAGGGAATGCCAATAAAAACAAGGTTCAAGGACTCTACATGTAGTCCTTTCCCCCCAAATGACTCCCACAAACCTAAGAATGACAGGCTTCTAAAATTGGTTTGTGATATTGATCATGGACACATCTTCTTAATACTATATCTGAACATATTTTCCACACAAAGGGGTTATCCCAAACAAAGTATTTAAACTCACTGTTGAGTTTTTGTTCCTAAAATTAAGACAAATAGGATGGAATTAGGCCAATTTTGAGGAAATTAACTAAATGTGCATACCAAGTGTCACATCCTTACTTTTAATCTAAATTATACTCCATTATAAGTGATTTGAACCAATTACATGATCATTCACTTTGAAATCATTCATTTCAAAAGAATTGCTCTTTGGCACTTTCACTTTTACTATTCATTTGGTGATTCCAAAACATGTACCATACTTTGAAAATCCATAATTAATTATAAAAAAAATCTAAATAAGGTGGTTCCAATTTATAGTGAAATCTATTGCATAGATCTTTGAGGGAAAAATATGAAACTAAGGTTTTCTTGTCCAAATGAAATCAGTTTATTCATTGAAAATCACTATTCATTTGGTAAAATCTGGAAGTTCCAGTTTCTTTGCCTTAAATTCAAAAATTCATTTCTCTTTGGTTACTTATCCAAATGAACTGTGTTACCTATGGATTTGAAGCTCTAGACGTCCTCTTTAGGGTTTTAAAATTTCATATAAAAACTCGTTCATTTGTTATATGAAATCATTGTGTGAATGTCGCTGCCTCTAAATGCTTATTTCAGCTCAAGTCCAGATTTTAACTTCAAGTTAGAAAAATCATAACAAATCAAAATCTTAACCAATTGAGGCATTCTTGGTGTCCAATTAAATCTTTGTATCTTAGCTATTATCGTACCAAATTTCAAACTAAAAATCGTTAAGTGTCAGAATCATCATCACATCACTATGGCCTTATAACAGGGTTATAGAAACATACACCATGCATACTAGCATATCATCCCATAGTGTCATGTAAGTCATGTAACTTATTATACAAACTTAATCGTCAACATTTACTCTCTTCCCTTCAGAGGTTCTAACACCTAAAATATAGTTATGCATGTGGAAAGAATGAGATTTTATGGAAATCCCAATAGCAAGTTACACAAACTATAATATCATACATGATTAATTGGATGCTTAACATGTTATCATGAGATGGGAGCTACTTCATAATGATACATAAGCAAACTCTAACATGCATATGAATTATCCATGTATGTAATGCCATATAAGGTGTTTATTTATGTGATGAAACTATATGGAATAATTATGGTATAACCCCATGATGTATATGAATTCATGAAAGGCAAAATAGATGGTTTATGTATGCTAGAACAATTATTGAAAGTGAAAGAAAGAAAACTAAAATGGTAAAAACATAGGTCCTATAAAAGTTTTGTTGTGGTTCAGTTTGACTTATCAAATGAATGAATTAATCCACAAAATTTTATGAGCATGTAGTACACATAAACATCTTTAAATTTATATATAATACACCTCATTTGGATGTTTATATCAAGAGAAATAAATTTCTAAAATTAAGAGATAGAATCTTGAAGTTCCAGAATTTGCTATATGAACAGTAAAATGTAATAATTTAACTGTATCAATTGGAAAGGTAAATGTCCAGATTTATATTTTCCCCTTAAAGAGATATAAAAGATATTCAATTAGAAATTTGGATCACCTCCATATGATATTTCTACGATTAGTTATGAATTTTTAAAGTTAGATTATAAATCTAGAAATCCCTAAATGAACAATACCCAAGAAGTAAGTTTGAAAATCTTAATTTTTGGGCAAATGTAATGCTTCAGCTAATCAAATGTATAGAACAAAGTTTAGCACAAAGCAGAGGTTCTAGTGTATGATAAACTTGCTCTGATTTGGAAACAGAGTATGTACCACTTACCTAAGGCCCAATTGAGGTTGAGGTTGAGGTTAGTAATGGATTATTGGTTCGCAGTCTAATTAAGATTATGGATTAGTGATTAATACTCTGTGGAAATGAAACATTGATGCTTAATAAGAGATACCTTCTTTCCTATTAGTGATCCAGGAGGATAAGGAAAAACTTAAAAGTATGAGTGGCATAGAGATACAAGCCAGACCCTTCCTCAGTTAGCTGAAAGAAAGTAGCTGACTCAGTTATGGATTACAGTCAAGACAAGGACACATAAGTCCTTTAGGCTGGAGAAACAGAAGTCTTACAGATGATGAAAGATGTTATGAGAAGATGAATATAGCCTAGTTAAGATACAATGGCCTAACATGATAACTATCTCAGATTCCTAAATTGATAAATAGGATCTTGGAGATGTAAGTTAAAGATCAATAGCCTCAAAAATTTCTTGAGGATTAATAGAAAGAAATATAATATGAGTTTGTGGGAGTGCCCTCTAACCCTGATGTAAGTTATATTCCTCCTATAAAAGGACAGTCTATGGCTGAGGAAGTTAAGCACTGGTACTAGGTTACAGGTGGACCATATATTAGTCCTCCTCTACCAGAGTTTGAGGATAGATTTGCTATGAGTAATATACAATAGTCCCTTAATCCAGATATCTAGTTAGAGACTATGATAGCCCCTATCCATTCTCAAAGTCTAGGAATATGTGACTTTATAGAGAAAGATCAGTGTGATATTCCTATCCTAGTCAACCCTAACCTTCTTTGTTGAAGACAGATAATGTTGATTATATCAGTCTCAAGAAAGCTGTGGAGAGTGAATTACTCAATCTTGGTCAAGAGATGGACAAAAGTAGAGATCAAGAGCAGTCAATTTATCTACAGTTTCTCAAGGCTGGAGCAGGGATGATAGACAGATATACAATAGAGGGCATTAACCTAAATCAAGTTTATACTCCAAAAGACTATCATGATATGGTAGTAAGTCAGATACTGCCATATACCCCTACATGGCATGTAGAGCTGAGTGAGATTTTGGCGAATGATCTACTAACTGATATATAGGGGTGGCACTTCTGTAGGTAGAAGTATGTGCAGTTTATGATTCCCTATAAAAGGATGTAAAAAGAGATGAGGGGTAATGTAAACATGTAAACATGGTAAAGTAAAGTAATTACTCAGATGTATAATAGTTACATTGTACCCTGAATATGAAATTGACATGTATGTAATATATGTGCAAAGGTTATGGTGATATGAAATATGAGTTTTGATGTGATATAATAAGGTGATAGTTGCTTGAACATCTATGTGAATATGTTCCCAATTTAATATGATTATGATATATAGATATGAATGAGTTTCAATTGACTCAAATCTATCAAAGTCAAGAACATTAGAAGTGAATACTCAGAAAAAGCTATACCAAGTCACAATATGAAGTAGTTTAGGTTATGACTAGAAGTTCCAAAGAAGTTAAGTCGCGATGAGTTAAGCCACAGGTCAGGAAAAATATTCATAGAAGCTCTTGGTCGCGATGAGTAAGGACTATTGGTCGTGATAGGAAGCTCCAGAGCTATCAAGTCATGATAAGTCCAAGCCATAGGACGTGACTAATAAATAAGTAGATCAGGTCGTGACTGAACATGACCTATAGGTGTGACTGAGGAACACAGAGCTATCAAGTCATGACGAGCAGGTGGAGATGGTCGCAAATAAAGTTCATAGAGAGTATGAGTCACGACTAGCTAATGTGACTAAAATGCATAGAGACTTAATGACAAGAATACAGATGCTGACCTCACTGAAGTTTATCAGTTAGAAGTTTAGCACAATATGCAGGCAAGCCAAATAGAACGAGGCACTGAGATACAGGAGAGCAATTTAAGAAAATGTTTAAAAGTATATCCTCCATATTACCACAAGGAGTTGATCTATGTTACGAAAGATTTATTCAGCTAGTCTTTACTAAACAAAATAATAAGTAGTTAGAATGAGACTTGCCTAAGAATGAGCCTAATATGTAGCTTAAGGTTAAAGACGTGATGGCTAATAGATAGAAAGTTCATGTTCCCAAAACAGAGGGATCCCATCACGAAGAGACAGTAACCTAGCAGACCTAGGGTAGAGCACCCTATTCCTTATGTAGGAAAGAGTAATGAAGGGTTGAGTCTATACCTTAGTAAGAGGGTACGTGGCAGCCTAAGTTAGGTGAATAGTTACTTTAAGATCTAACAATGATCTGATCATATAATGTGATAGATAATCTGGTAGTTAAGGTAATAAAGGGTCATAATGCTTTAAATGATTACCAAGTTAATTGTTTAATTGTGGTATGCATATAAGGGATGGCTGAGTAAATTATGTAATGATGATATAGCTTATGTTGCCATGAGTTATGATGAGAAGTTGTATCTTCATGCAGTTGTCATATGATGATATACATGTTAGAGGATGCTTAAATGATTGCATCTCCTTGCATATTATGCGTATTATAGTATGCTATGATGAATGAATATCCCCTTCCATATTTCATTAAGGTTAGAGTATATATGATGAGAAAATTATGTTGCTCCCATTCCATGACATGCAATTGGATAATTCAACTTGGTAATGATAAAGTAATAGAAAAGTGATAAACGATATAGTTAGCCAGTTACTTCCCAAAGAATAGTCAGTTAGACAAATACTAAGATTAAAGATGAATGCTAGTAGCAAATCTATAGATATATTATTACAATACTCCAGACATATCCCTTCAGTAGGGATAAGATACATGAATGATGTGCTATGAACATGAAATAAAATGAGACGCAATTATGAAATATGATGTAGCTCTGAGAGGGAGCAGCGTCTATGCAATAGAAGTTAACATTTTTACAATAAAGCTAGATTGCTCTTGCAATATAGTCATATTGCTCGTGAGATAGAGCTAAGAGAATGAACAAATTATGATGGATATGTACATGGTAGAGCATGTGTAGCTCTCTGCGGTTCTAAATGTAGTAAAGTTATAAAGATACGAACGATATGAGAAATTCCTGAGTGATAGAGGAAATGAGTAAAGTCCTAATAGATAATATTAGCTTCTGTGATCATTTTTGGGGAATTATCTATTTAGTAACAACTAAGTGAAAGTGGGTAACCTTGTAACTTTGTCCATTGGTTTAGGTCTTCTAGAGATGAGAATACAGTACAACAGAATCGTAGTAGATTATGGAGGATTGCAGTTAGATCCTAGTATGGCTCACAGAGAATAAAATTCCAGGGTCACAGTTAGATCCTGAAAAGGCTTACGGTTGATCGTAGTAGATCCCGAGGGTCATAGTAGACTAAACCTGGATAAAGAAAGTAGTGAGCCATAAGTACAATATTTATTTTGAAGGACGAATACCAAGGAAAAGGTTAAGGTATAAATGCTTCACAAGTTGATTAACTTATAACATATAGAGTACCCATGATGTTAATTTCATATAGCCTTATTACTATTAGAGACTGAACTCAGATTCTTCTTACACGCAATAAGAACTAAGTGATCAAAGTTAAAGTTATTAACCCTGAGTACCAAGGATTTATGAGAATATCTCATAAGATATGAGAAGGGGTCAAATACGAATAAAGAGATCCCTTTGATGAGATTATAGAGAATAAGAATGTCAGACAAATAGATCCTTCAAATGAGGATAAAAAGAGTAGAAGGCTAGATCTACCAAGAGAGATAGTATAAGAAGGGTCTAAGATAGTAAAGTATCAGGGTTGGAGCCTATTAGCACCAGTGCTTCAGATATATATCTACACTTTTAGTTAAGCATGCTGAGGCAATAGTAGCCCAATGATGGGTGACCCCTTGGGAAGTGATAAAAAGGGTGTAAATGCTATAAAAGTTTGTCATATATGCATAGAGTTATGTAAAATGATGAAAAGATCTATGAAAAGTTAGAAAGGGTCATAAACAATAAGAGACTAGAACCTTATGTCAAGTCCAAATGAAATGGATTTGAAAGGAAATATTTAAAAGAGATTTCTTAAAAGCTAGCAAAGTTATAAGTTAAAGAGAATGTTAGACTTATAGTATTTCAGAATAAGTCATAAAAAGGTGAGATACACCATAATATAGCCAGATTTGGCCAGATATGCCATGATACGGCATGAAAAGTGCGTAATGAGATATGTTATGAAAAGTATGTAATGTGATACATAGTGAGAAATATGTATCAAGAAGTACAATATGAAGTCGCTTTATAGCTAGCTTTGTAAACAGATAGAGAGGCTCCCTTTTTTAAAGGGATAAGATGTTTAAATGTGATGTTACAGATGAAGTAGCAAGTGAGAGCTTTCACTCCTTACATGAAATGCCAGACATTATGTTATATTTGTAAAATATGCTAAAACTCCAAATGTTAGAGCTGTGTAAGTTCTGAGTGTTAGAGTTATACATATTAAAGAAAGGAATGCTTGAGATCTAATGTTAGAGCTTTGTATTCATGGGCAGGTATGTAGTCCTGCAGTATGTTGGCCAGGTACTATGCATGTTAGAGTATATGCTCCTATCTAGCAGTAAAGTAAAGAAAGAAAGAATAGTGACATAAGTCCTCTATTTGTATTATGATGAGTTATTAAAGATGATAAGAAGAAAAGAAGTACGATGATATGAAATTGGTAGATGAAGTTTTGCGGATGTTCAGAGAATTCCGCTAGATACTCAGGTGAAGTCATAAGTGATTGCACTAAGAATTAAGAAGAGTAGTTGACAAAAGCTCCAGAATATAGCAGTATTCGAGGGAGTTTTATATGAAAGAAATGGACACTACTCACAAGTCCAATGTGGTAAGAAGTCCATATGCAAATAAATGCAAAGCAAGTAAGCAAGTAATATAATGAGGTAGCGTTCAACTCTGATTGAGTTGATTCATATTAGAAGAAAAGTAATAACATTAAAGATATGAAGATTTCTGGACATGAAAGATACTCCGCTAAGATGTCAAGATAGAAGATAAGAGATAGATACCTAAATCCTTAGTCATAAAGTGAGAAAAGAATATCTATCCAAGAATGTTGACTAAGGTACCAAGTAAATTTTGAGGACGAAATTTATTTTAAGGGGTAGAAATGTCATATCCTAACTTTTCTTTATCTGTATAATGCTGATAGAGGAAAGAGGTTTGGAAAGGATTGTGACAGTGATCAGAAGGAATAATAAAGGTCAAATGAGTATTGAAATAAAATGAAAAGTTCAAAAGTTCTATGGTGAAAAACGAAAGTAAAAATAAACTTTAGGCCATTAAGTGTAATTATGAAAAGTTGAGAGCCTAAAGTGTAATTTTCAAAAGTTCAAGGACCTAAATGAAATTTAGAAAAGGGTTAATGCCAAAACTAAAGGTAGAGAGAAAAGTTGGGCCAAAAAGTGTAATTACCAAAAGTTAAGGGACTTAAGCGTAATTTATCAAAAGTTTAGGGACAAAAATGTAATTATGAGAAAGTTGAGCCGGAAAAGGCCTAAAAATGCCCAGAATCCAATTAGTCCTAAATTTTACCAGTAGATAGATAAAATTACTATGATCAGTTTAATGCAACACATAACTTTGATTTGAGGTCCCGATTAATTAATATGAATTACTGAAGTCATGAAGAATTATTATAGTATTTTTAGACCTCAAAATTAGATAAAACTTTACAGTAAATTCCAATATTTAATATAAGAATTTATAGAATTGACAGAGTCAGAAAAGGTAAGATTCAAGGTACCAAAGTTCAAGCAAAGTTCAAGGTGATTGGTGATTTAATATGGGGAAACTCTTGCAAAATGAAAACTCAAGCCAAGATAAAGAAGATTCAAGGTACCAAAGTTCAAGCAAGCTAGAGATTAAAGGTAAGCAATCTCTCCTAGCTTATTTTCCTTTGATTTGGGAGCTTGAACTTAGGGTTTTCATGGGGGAAAGGTTGAGTTTTCTCTAAGGGGAGATGCTGGCCAAAAACCTTAGATAAAAGGGGAAAGAAAAAATTAAAGTTATAAACTTATAACTGAAGCTTAAACAAGCTAGTTAAGTGATTGGTGGTTGAATCAAGTTGATATTCTTGACTTTACCATGGTGTGCCCTGTTCGGTCTGCACTGTTATGAGGGAAGAAAATTGATTTTCAATGATTTAATGTTTCCATTGAATTTATATGATGATTTTGTGTAGGATTGGAAAGGTTTTGAACCTTGGAAACATTAAAATCTCAAGATTATAGTTCTTGAAATTCTTCATCATTACTGTTCACTCACATGAACAGTGATTGGAATTTCATGATTTTGATATTTCCAGTGAGTTTAAAATGGAAAATTGTGTGGGGATAAAGTAGGAGAACCAGTATTGGAAGCATTGTAATCAAAATGTGAATTTTTGGAAACCAAGAGCATGCATTCGGTTTGGTACTGTAGCAAGTGGTATGTTTTGATTTTGAAAATTCTAATTTCATATTTGGATTCCACATGGAAAATTATGTGGAAATGAACCATGAGAATTTATTTTAGAAAGATGGAAGTAGGAAACATAAAAGAGACAACGAAAGGAAGTTAGTGGAAACCTAGTCTTGAATTTGGTTTCAAGTTGAGTTGTAACTTGATAATATTTTGTAATGGCTAGGTTTTGACATTTGTGAAGGAAGGAAATCATCTCAAGAAGGTCTTGACCAAGATAGCTAAGAGATAGCAAGGATACCTAATTATATTACATGTTTGTTTAATTGTTTACTTGCTTGTTGATTATGGTGTTTGGTTGAGCTTGAGCTTATGTCATCATGTTATGATGAAGTATGAATGTTTGCAACTCCTTGCAAGTTATGTCATGACAATATGCATGTTAGAGTTTACTTATGTACCATTATGAAGTAGCTCCCATCTCATGATAACATGTTAAGCATCCAATTATTCATGCATGATATTATAGTTTGTGTAACTTGCTATTGGGATTTCCATGAAATCTCATTTCTTCCACATGCATAACTATGTTTTAGGTGCTGTATCCTCTCAAGGGAAGAGAGTAAATGTTGATGATTAAGTTTGTATAATAAGTTACATGACTTACATGACACTATGGGATGATATGCTAGTATGCATGGTGTATGTTTCTATAACCCTATTCTGAGACCGTGGTGATGTGATGATGATTATGACACTTAAATCAATGAGCTTTAGTTTGAAATTTGGCATGAAAATAGATAAGATACAGTGCTTTAAATGGACACCAATAACATCTCAATTGATTATGAATTCAATTTGTTATGGGTTTTCTAATTTGAAGTTAAAATCTGGACTTTAGATGAAGCAAGCGTTTAGAGGCAGCGACATTCACACAATGATTTCATATAACAAGTGAACAAGATTTTATATTAAGTTTTATAAGCCTAAAGAGGACGTCTAGAGCTTCAAATCCAAAGGTAACATGGTTCATTTGGATAAGTAACCAAAGAGAAATAAATTTTTGAAGTTATCACAAAAAAAATGTAACTTCCATATTTTACCAAATGAACAGTTATTTTCAATGAATAAACTGATTTCATTTGGACAAGAAGACCTCAGTTCCATATTTTTCCTTCAAATATATATGAAAGAGCTTGAATTATAAATTGGGACCATATTATTTCAATTTTTCTACAATTAATTATGAATTTTCAATGTAGGGTACATGTTCTAGAATTACTAAATGAACAGTACCCAAGAGCAATTCTTTTTGAAATTGATGTTTTCAAAGCAAATGATCTTGTAATTGGTTCTAATCACTTCTAATGGAGTATAATTGAGGTTAAAAGTAAGGATGTGATAGATAGTATGCAAATGGAAGCTAAAGAAAGATAAGTGAAACGTGTCATGCACCTGCATTCATCTTGTATGTATTGAATGGTACCTTTTGCTACTGAAATTCCATAGAATCTCACCCTCCTATAACCAACTATAATAGGTTATTTATGATGGAAGAGTCATGCTTGATACATGAGCTAAGGAATGGAAGAGAAGTAGACAAATGATGGCATGCCATTCTTTTTATGTAAGGCTATGTAATATGCCATTATATATAAAGAATAAAGTATGAGATAATTATTCCATAACCCCATGATGTATATGAATGTATGAGATGCCAAAGAGATGGTTTATGCATGCTGGAGCAATTATTGGAAATTAAAGAAAGAAACTGAAATGGTAAAAACATGGTCCTAAAGCAGTTTTGTTGTAGCTTCAGTTTGACCTAGCAAATGAAGGAATTAATTCACAAAATTTTATGAGCATGTAGTACACATCTAAAGATTTAAATTCATATGTAACATGCCTCATTTGGATGTGTATATGAAGAGAAACAAATTCCAAATTTAAGAGATGGAATATAGAATTTTCAAAATTTGCCATATGAACAGTAAAAAGTAATAATTTAACTGTATTAATTGAAAAAGTAAACGTCCATATTTATATTTTTCTATTACAGAGCTATGAAAGATCTTCAATTAAAAATTTAGATCACATTCATACGATTTGTCTAGAATTAGTTATGAATTTTTACAATTAGAATGTCCATCTGGAAATTACCTAATGAACAGTATTAGAGAAGTAAGTTTTAAAATTTTAATTTTTGGGCCAACGTAATACTTCCGCTAATCAAATACATTATCTAATGAACAGTACCTGAGAAGTAAGTTTTAAAATTTTAATTTTTAGGCCAACGTAATGCTTTTGCTAATCAAATACACTTTTAAATACATACTCTGAGAGGTTTAAAGTAGGATGTTTAAGAAAGATAGGATGATAATATTCTTAAAAACTATTGATTTTTCTATGAAATATATTTTTACAAATAATTTTGATTTCAAAATAAGCAATTAAAGGATTGGCTTGAGAAAGAATAGAAAATGTATTTCTTGAACATTTGAACAATGAAAATTCTGTATAGTTATTTAACTGAGAATGATTTTGGGAAAGTCAAATCTTACTCAAATGGTAAAAATATTTTAGATACTCTTGACTCAATTTATGTTTCTAATGGCTATGTTGAAGTGAATGATTCTAATAGTTCATTTGAACAAATGTTAGCTCAGATTGAAGAAGGAGAAATCTGAAAACACTTCAGTAAGTCTAAGAGAAAAAAGGAAAATACGTATCAAGAAGAGCTCAACATGAATGAAAATGAATTAGTACATGGTGGTCAAGAAGTACTTTTGGTAAGTAGTTCAAATTCTTTGAGTATATTTGTGAAAAATGATTTTAAAATATTACATAAAATTATTTTTCAACCTATTATTAATTCTATTGCAAAAAGTAAAAGAATTTTGCATTCTAAATTTAATAACATTGTTAAAAAATCTAATAGGAAGAAATAGATTTTACACATTGATAATTTGATATTGTTTCCACTTAACAACAAATACATGCAAAAATATTCATGAAAAGCATCATTATATTATTTGTAATTATTGTGGTAAACTGACACATTTCTCGCACATTCTACAATAGAATAAATTCTAATGTGAGAAATAAAATTTGGTTTCCTAAAGGACAAGTGAAGTTTGTCATATCCTAATTTTTCCATTGTGATGATAAATAGAGAGGAAAAATAATGATTAGACAAAGCTATAAGGAGAGGGATTAAAGTGAAAATCTTGAAAGTTCCATGGTGAAAAATGGAATTAGACTTATGATTTGGGTCATTAAATATAATTATGAAAAGTTGATGGACTAAAGTGCAATTTTTAAAAGTTGAGGGGAAAAATGGTAATTATGTGAAACTTGAGCAAGAAAATATCCAAAACTGCATATAAATGGTTTAGCCCCAAATTTTACCTATAAATAGATAAAATTGTTTTAATCAGTTTAACGCAACACGTAATTTTGATTTGAGATCCCGATAAATTGATATGAGTTTTTGAAGATTAAGAAATTAGTATAGTATCTTCTGGACCTCATAATCAAATAAAATTTTCAGTAAATTGTTATAATTAATATAAGAATTTATAAAACTGACAGAATATCATATCCCCAATTTTCTTACCTAATGTAACTCTACAGTTTATATGAAATTGACATGAGATTATGGGAATAAACTGTATCAGATTGAGATAGGAAAGAAAGTGATTATTAACTAAGGATAATTTAGGGACCTAAACACAAATTAGAAAAGGTTGAAGGCAAGAAGTTAAAGTAGAAATAAAAGTTGGGCTAAAAGTGGTAATTATCAAAAGTTTAGGGACCTAAATGTAAATAAGAAAAAGTCAGGGACATAAATATAATTATGAGAAAGTTGAACTGAAAAAGGCTCAACAATGTCCAGAATCATATTAGACCCAAATTTTACCAATAGATAGACGAAGTGATTTCGGTCAATTTAAGGACTCACGTAATTTTGATTTGAGGTCCCAATTAATTGATATAAATTCTTGAAGTTAGAAGGAATTATTACAGTATTTTTTAAACTTCAGAATCAGATAAAACTTTATAATAAATTCCTATATTTAATATAAGAATTTATAAAACTGACAGAGTTAGAAAAGGATTCCTGTAGAATTCTTATGGGATTTTATAGAGGAATAAAATACAAGTTAAATATGGTCGGGAGAGATTCATTGGGATTTGTGCCATAAAGGCAATGAACCCATACCAAGGCCCAGATGGCACCAACATAGTAAGCCTAATAAGGTGACTAGACAGTTAAGTGGGACAGAGTCCAAAGCAGTACAGGAAAAGTACGAAATTATGAAAATGCCCTTGGATGACTAGATTGTACCAGTGATGGATGGAGGGTATTTTGGATAGGCCAAAAATGTGTCATATAGTATAAATATGATTATTTATAGCCAGTATATGCCATGAGGCAGTACAAAGATGGATAAAATGATAATTATGCCCTTAAGATTAATATAGTGCAAGAAAGGACACCAAGGATATTTCGGTCATTTCCCAAGGGATGGATGGCAGATAAATACTCAGTCTAACAATGTCAATGGTATGAGGAACCTAGCCACTAGTTTTTAGGATAGAATACATATCCTGGAATACTATAAAAATTAGGAATAGAAAACAGTCTGGTTTTTGTGAAACTACTCCGATGAGTACCAAACTGGACTAAAATTTTTTCTATCAGTATATTTCAGTATTTCCAGCCAAACATACCCCTAAATGATATCATGCATAGTGTCAAAAGCATGAATTCTAGGGCAAGTGTCATCCCAATTTTTAGGCTTAGAAGCCCAGTATGTAGCCTGAATGAGGTAGGCTACTAGACCCTATTATGTAGGAGTCCCAGAAGTATACAAATGATGTTCAGTGACTAAACTGTAAGAAAATGGAAATTCAGGGAAAATAATCAAAGTCACTGTGGGCATAATAGAAAAGTAAGAGGTATTTCTTGGGAACCGAGCCACTAGAGTGCTTGGACTTGGTTAGAAACCCAAGATAGCAATCCAAGAGCCCAAAAATGTAGGCCCAAGGATTATGGAGTTTAAGAGGCATTAAAATAATATTTTAGTGCTTTTCCATAAAGTAATGTTACCCGGTTAAGGATAGAATTGGGAAAAGTGGTCATGTATGACTTTAGACCATGAGGTGGCATAAAGGTGTCCTCATGGGACCAATAAGGCACCACATGGCATTATTACAAGAAAAGAAGAAAAGTTAAAGACACATGCCATGAGATTAGAAAAAGGAGAAAAAGTAAAAAGGAGACGTGGCACGATCTCGATCGTTCATTCCAGGAAAAGGCTCTAGAATTCTCTAGAGAAGCTGAGTCAGCTGGTGAGGTGTCCTAAGGGACCCACTATTTGTGCCACATACCCCCTGAGGTGTCCTTAGATGATGTCATAAGGGTGAGTCATCAAGGAGTGTGATGTCATCATGATGATGCAGGCGAAGCTTCTTGAGGAAGCTAAGCAATCTGGGCCATTCATAACGATTCAATCTGAGCCATTCATTCCACCTCCACTCACCTATAAATAGACACTCCCCTCCCTCCATTTCATTAATAGATTTGGCAAGAAAAAGAAGAGAAAGAAGAGAGAAAGAGAAAGGAAGGGGTTCTGGTGGAGCTAGGAGCAATCCAAGGAGCTTAAGGACTGGGCAGAGCTTAGGAATGAGGTAAGTAAGTTATCTAGTCCCTGCTCTAATAAAGTAGAGGATTGCTCTTAGTAGTTAGAATAGAGAAATATCTCTAAAGCTAGCTAAAGGTAGAAAGAAAGCCAGGGGAATGTCATATTAAGGATATTACCCCTAGATAAGCATGAATAAGTAGAGCTATACTGGATAATAATAAAGATATTATTATGCTATGTATAGGCTCTGACTTATGAGAAGAAGGGACCTTAGAGACAAGGCTAAGAGCAGGAAGGAAAGGCTACACGCCAGGTAGTAAACTTACCTACTTGTGTGCTTATACTACTAGGATATTTTATGTGATGTTTTCTTACCTTGATGATGTGAACATGTATGATTAAGTAATACTCTGTTTATTTTTATGCTATGGCCATATGTTATAATTAAGGGACATGGAAGCATGTAAGTTATCAATATGTAAGCATGATCATTAAGTGCACACATAGTAACATCAATCATATAGTTGCATACATTGTATGGTTTTCATTTGCTACTGAGATTTCCCAATCCCACAGGTATGTTAAAAGAGGACTGAAGAATCATAGAGAAGAGCTAGGGATTGGATAGTACAGAGGTTATGCAAAGATGAGACCAGAATACTTAAATAAGTGGAAAATGTAGATGAACAGTAAACTTCAGACATTGATTGAACCACTTCATTTATTTTTCACTGAAGAACATTAAGTTAGCTTCGCGTAGCAATTTGAACCACTTCGTTTTGATTTTTCTAGAATTAGTTATGATTTTTCAAAGTCAGGTCACTCTATTGAAATTTACACAGTGAACAGTACTCGCTAAGAGTAAAATTCCAGATTGAGTAATTTGACTTCAATAGCCTTAAAAGTGGTTCTAGATACTACCATTTGGTCCTTAAGACATATGAAAATGATGATGTTTCAGCAAGCTTGTGTAAGAATGAATATGGACCATTAGATCAAATAGTTACCAAATCAATCTTGGCAATCCATTTTCACCCAAGCTCATCTATAAATACCCCTAAAATCAGACCTTGTTCGGAAGCCCTTGGAACTATAGGGGAAACTCTTGCAAAATTTCCATTAAACCAAGAAAGAAGAACACAACTTGAAGCAACAATTAAGATAATCATCTCCCTTGTTCTTGAGCTTAATTCTAGCAAGTTAGCTCTTGATTTTAAGGGGTTTTTATGCCATATTTTCCTTGTGGTTGCTGCTGGAAGTGCTGTCCATATTTGGTTAGAATATGATTTTTATGATATGGATAGTTTAGACAAGCTTAAACAAGCTAGAATCAAGTGGTATAAGCTTGGGAATTCAAGTATGTTTGGAATTAGAGTTTTGTGTTCATGGCTGCTAATGTGCGTGAAACTATTCATATGTTGGAATTTCATGATTTTGATGCTTCCAATGAGTTTAAAATGGAAAATTGTGTGGGGATAAAGTAGGAGAATAAGTATTGGAAGCATTGGAATCAAAATGTGAATTTTTGGAAAAAGAGAAGCTCACTTCTGTTTGGCATAGCAGCTCTTGGGCTGTTTTGATTTTGGAAATTATAGTTTCGTATTTGGATTCTACATGAAAAATTATGTAAGAATAAACTATGATAATTTATTTTGGAAAGATGGAAGTATGAAACATAAAATAGAGAAAGAATGGAAGTTAGTGAAAACTTAGTCTTGGAATTGTTTTCAAGTTGAGTTATAACTTGATATTACTTTGTAATGGCTAGGTTTTGACATTTGTGAAGTAAGGAAATCATCTCAAGAAGACTTTGACAAGGATAGCTAAGAGGTAGCAAGAATACCTAACTATAGTTTCATTTTTGCTTAATTTTTTGATTGCTTGTTGATTATGGTGTTTAGTTGAGCTTGAGAATATGCCATCATGTTGATGATGAGATATGAATGATTGCAACTCCTTGCAAGTTATGTCATGACAATATGCATGTTAGAGTTTGCTTATGTACCATTATGAAGTAGCTCCCATCTCTTGACAACATGTTAAGTATCCAATTAATCATGAATGATATTATGGTTTGTGTAACTTGCTATTGGAATTTCTATGAAATCTCATTCCTTCCATATGCATAACCATGTTAAAGGTGATGGAACCTCACAAGGAAAAAGGGTAAACATATATGGTTGAACTTGTATGATCAATTATGTGAGTTACATGTCACTATGAGAGGATATGATAGATGTATGATGTATAATTCTGTATTTGTGTTCTGAGGCCATGACGGCATGACGATGATTAGGATGCCTTAATCAACGAGTTTAAACTTAAAATTTGGCATGATAATAGATAAGATACAGAGATTTAAATGAACACCAAGAATGCATCAATTGGTTAAGTATTCGAATTGTTATGATTTTGCTAAGTTGAAGTTAAAATCTGGAATCAAGAGAAAGTAAGCAACTGGAAGCAGTGACCTTCCGACATGAATTTTGTATAATAAATGAACAATTTTTTAGTGAATTTTTTTGTGCTTAAAGAGAACATCTATAGGTTTAAATCTATAGGTAACACGGTTCATTTGGACAAGTAATGAAAGAGAAATGAATTTTTGAATTTAAGATAAAGAAACTGGAACTCCCAGATTTTACCAAATGAACAGTGTTTTTCAATGAATAAACTGATTTCATTGGGCCATTGGAACCTCAGTTTTATATTTTTCCTTCAAGTATTAATGAAATAGCTTTCATCATAAATTTAAATCACCCTATTTTGATTTTTTTACATTTAATTATGAATTTTTAAAGTCTGGTACATGTTCTGAAATTACCAAAATGAATAGTAAAGTGAACAGTACCCGAGAGCAATTATTTTGAAAATGAATGTTTCTAAAGCTAAAGGCTATATAATTGGTTCCAATGACTTTCAAATGGTTATAATTGAGGTTGAAAATAAGGATATGACACATAACTCAAAAAGAAGTTATGTATAATTTATAGTAAAATTTACAGTGGAATAAAACACCTGATAAATATCTTTCGAGGAAATTTCTTGAAAGAATAGCCCATGAAGGCAGGGGACCACGTAGAAGGCCAAAAATGGTTCCTTATATGCCCAATAATATTTTTAGATAGGTATATGACCCAGTCTTTATAAAGACCCTAGAAAATGTAACATTATGAAAATGACATTGTGTGTGCCATTATGCTTACAATGAGCAAGAGATGAATAGAGGACAATTTTGTCATTTCACCAAGGTTAGATAGTCAGAAAGGTTAACTGAATAGTTAACCATGGTCAGTGAATACTTTGGTGATATGTGAAAAGACCATAATTCCTTAGAGTTACTAAGGGATCAGTAATTAAGTTTAGACCTAGTCCAAGAATGTCAATATTAGGAATAATTCATATACTAGATTTAAGATCATAAAACATATTATGGATTCTTAGAAAAATTAGATTTAGAAAATAGTCTAGTTTTTGAGAAATTATACTATGTCGATACTGGATTGTACTTTAATTTTTCCAGATACTTCTTCCCCTTGGAATTGCACACATGTGGATATAAGGTATCCCTTGATGATGTCATAGATGATGTCATCATTTGGCTTCTAGGGCAAGCTTGATGCAAGAATGAAGTGAACCCATTGATCAAATAGTGCAGAAAGATATCTCAACCCTCAATTTACCACCCTTAAAGTCTATAAATATCCTCCCATTTTTTGCACAAACTTTGAACAAAAAGGAGCCTTGGGGAGGTTCAGTCCAAGTGAAAAGCCAAGCCAAGAAAGATTGAAGGTGCCAAAGGTCAAGCTAGCTAAATAATAAGGTAAGTAATCTATACTAGCTTATTCTCCTTTAATTTGAGGGCTTATACTTAGGGTTTTAATGGAAGAAAAGTGAGATATTTCCTATGCTGTGCTATTGTCCAAAACTATAAAATATTGAGAAAAGAAGAAATTAAAGTTAGAAACATTAAATTAAGGGTTAGACAAGCTTAGCTTGATGGTTATTGCTTGGATTAATTGTATAGCTTCCATTTTCCCATTTTGTGGGCCTTCTAGCCAAGGCTATTTTGGACAGAGGGAGATAGAGTTTCAATGTTCTAATACTTCGAATGAATTTATATGATGATTTTATGTATGATTGGATAGGTCTAAAACCTTAGAAGCATTGTAATTGGAAGTTGTAATTTGCAAAGTCTCCTATATTACTATTCACATGCATGAATAGTGGTTGGAATTTCATGATTTGAAGCTCATAAATAGATTCAAAAGGTGAAATTGTTGAGGGTAAAGTCAAGGCACAAATTAGTGCAAAGGACAAGACAATTAACTGTGAATTAGGAAAGAAAGGGATTAATTGATTAAGTTCAATTTCCCTATATACCAATTGAAATGGATGATAATGAAATAATGAATATGTGATATTTAGGCTTTATTTTGTGGACTCAAGAAGGAAGCCACTTAGCAAGGAAAGAGGTCAAGGAAAAGAATAAAAGAAAGTAAAGCAATAAGGTAGTTGACAATAATAAAATTGTATGTATTAGATGTTATACTTGATTGTGCTATGGCTATATTGAATTGTGTTGTATATGTGTATATGATTGATAAAATTAAATTGGACCAGTTGGGAATTAATTGATATGATTTTAGTAATTAATTGAATAAATAATATGTTTCTTTTAATTTTCCATTTCAGGAAAATGCTCATTAATTATCAACACAACTTGCTGTTGTAAGGATGAAACATGAATGATTGACAAGCAGGACAAGAGAAGCATGTGCTGGATTGAACAAGTGGGCTAACAAGATCACATGCTAATAGCAACTAATGACAAGTGGGAGATTCAGCACATATGCAGCATAATAGAAGCAAGTAGGAGATTTAGCACATGTTTTGGAACATATATAGGCACATGCTGTCATCACACACTTCACACATCTCATCATTTCATATTAGTCATACCATTCACACTTCTTCTATATAACATACACAGCAGCACATTTAGGGGGAACACACCTTATGCAAGGCATAACATCATATCATAGCCATTCCACTTCACTCTTCTTCTGCTCACCACAATCCACACATTATTCATACGCATACACAGACTCCACTCCACAGAACCAGATACCACTCTCTCTTATCCATAACTTTCCTCTATTCTAGGCAATATAACCAAAGGAAAGTTCAGTTTTCATCTTCATTTTCTTCTTCTACATTCATCATGACTGCTACTGTGCTTTATATTATTGTTGAAGTTCAGATGGCAATACAAGGCTAAGCTATTGTGCTCTATTAGAGATGATGCTGAACCTAAATCCATGAGCTGAATGGGGAGTTTCATTATGTCTTAAGTCATATTTGATTGTATCCAATTGATTTAGTTACTTCTAGTTTATTGATTCAATTAGATTTAGTAGATGACGAAGAAGTAAAAAACCGAGTTGGATTTCTTATTTCTATATAATTGATGTTCTGATTGATTTTCATCCTTGGACCAAGTTGGACATGGCTATAGTTAATTAGAGTAATCAGAAAATAGAGTATAGTTGTATATGTTTACTTCATCTACTTCTATTACAAGTTGAATGATTCTTATTTCTCTATTCAATGTGTATGAGTTGTAGCTTTAATTGAGAATTTAGCTAGCGATATTCTAATTCAACTGATTAACTTCTCATATTTTGTGGATAACAAAGGTAAGGTAATCTCCAAGGAAACACACTTGTCATTCATTCATCTCATCATCATAAAAGTATAAATAATAGCATAGGAATTACTTTCAGAAGTTAGATAATATATAATCACACGTCATCTAATTAACTTGTTAATTTGTGGCTCATTAGATTAATTAGGTACCTTAGCATCCGTCTAGGCTCCTTATGAATTGACCTAGATTAGCCTTCATTTTACTATTGGTTATCTTAGTTTTGTTTGATAATTAAAATGATAGTTATCAAAATAGCGTCGTTGCTAGGGAGCCTTACTTGTTCAGGTTTACTAAGTAATCTGTTGGGCCTAAAATCATAAAAAGTAGATATGTTTTTAGTTTTTCTCCAAATTTAGTGTTTTGTCTTGTTGAGTCATGACCAATTGCCTTTCTAATCGTGACCAAAGTGCTTAAAATAGATTTTTGAGTGTCTCTGTGAACAATAGTTGCAACTAGAAACACATTTGGTCACAACCAAAAATATTTTTTCAACTCATTTTGCTTTCTGTTACATTTAGTCATGACTAGAGTGCTTTGTGGTGGCAACAAAAAATATTTTTCATCAAGTTTTCTTCTCTATGATTTCTAGTCGTAACCAATTTGACATTTAGTCGTAACCAAAAATCAATGTTTCAATCAGATTTACTCTCTATGTTTTTTAGTCGCGACTTGAGTAACATTTGGTTGTTACTAGAAACTGAAAACTTAAAGCATTTTGTTCTCTGTGATTTTTAGTTGCAGCCAAAGTGATATTTAGTCGTGACCAGAAATCCTGATGTAGAAATTTTCCTCTCTGTGACTGATAGTCATGACATGAATTTCATTTTTGTCATGATCTTTGTTCTCTATGATTCTTAGTTGTGACCTGGTTACCTTTTAGTCTTGACCTGACTATTTTAAACTGTGATTACTTGATCTGAATTTCTAAAATTGCTACATCTATTATATATTTGTTATCCTGTATCATTATTGAGTTTGATTTGCATGAAATATAAGCTCTAAATTCTTTCATTTGGACATAGAAATCAATAGAATACTTAGGCAAATTAAGAAGGCTTAAATCTTAAATCAAGCTAGTGTTGCATCTGTTGTTGAGCTTAGTTCTTATGGTGAATTCATTACAGCTAAAACTGATTGTGTATATGGTGCTATCTTAGATAATAATTATGTCATAGAGCATGTTAATGAAGGAGAAGCTCATACTAATAATCAAAATATTCAAAATAAGCAATATGGAGAGAATAACATGAATAATAGAAGAGCACATAGGAGCATAAAATAACTCACTTCTTCTAATGCAAACTTTGATCCTTTTTGTACTTGTCCTACTTTGGATGTTAACTTTGAGCTGAAAGGTCCTTTATTAACTTGCTAAAGTTTTATGGATTACTAGGTGAGGATCCTTTGAAGCATTTAAAGACTATGCAGTGGGTTTGCTCATCCATGAAACTTATAGGTGTCGGCATGGATGCTGTGCAGAGACAAGTATTCCATTTTACAATTGAAGGAAAGGCAAATGAATGGTTTTATATGATGCCACATCATACACCTCAAGCCTTAGACTCTTGGAATCACTTGAGGACAACTTTCTTAGAGAGATATTTCCCTACTTCTAAGACTACTACATTGAGGAAGGAGATTTTTGCTACAAAACAGTATAATCAAGAGTTTTTCCATGAGTTTTGGGGAAGATTTCAAGACTGCTAGCTAGATGTCCATACCATCAGATTCTATGTGAGCATTTGGTATAGTATTTTTATTCAGGATTGAACTATGCATACAGAAAGAATTTGGATGCAACTGCTGGGGTTTTATTGATGATTTAACTCAAGATGAAGCATGGAACTTGATTAAGAAGATAGCAAGTAATGACCAGCAATATGGGGCTATGATACTAGAGAAGTCCATAAGGTTTCTGCAAGTCCCTATCAAGATTATAATAGCTTATCTTCTCAAGTTACTGTCATGAATGCTCAGATTAATAATCTAGCTTCTCAACTGAGCAGTTCACATGTTCAAAGCTCATACTCTCAAGCTATTGTTGCTCATATTTGTTAGCTTTGTTATTCTCCTATGCACACCATTATTAATTGTCATACACATTATGCAAATGTATCAGCCATCTATTAAGGCAAACTATACCAGTATCCACAAAGGAGTCCATACTCTAACCCACATAATGAAGGATGGAGGGATAGAGATGTGGATAGGAATTTTGGGCATAATAGATTCAACAATGATAGACAAGTAGCTAAATCTTCTAGTGCTATAGAATTATCTACTACTACAAAAGATGATGATATATTTGAGAAAATCAAGAGCATTAATATGATAAATTCAAATATAAACTCTATCAATACAAACTTATGCTCTAACTTCAAGGACTTCAGATTTATTGTAGAGAACAACCAAGCCATTACAGAGTATAAGTTTACTGCATTGGAGAATAAAATAGAACATTGGGAAACAAAAGCTGCAAACATGAATGGCTATATGTCACTGGTTTGTATGGATTGTCGTCGTCTGACTCATCAAAATAAAATTAATTGCACTCTATTAATGCAGTATAAGGCACAACCCTATAGTTCTTATCAAGGAGCTCTTGTTATTAGAATTTAGCAGATTGGTGACAAAATCATTGAAAACTTGAGTGAAAGTAAAAATGGATTTTAGGTTTAGTTATTTTTTATGCAATAAAATAAGGGTTCAGTAAAGTAAATATTTTTGTATTTTTTACCAAGATAGAGATTAAGTGGATTGTTAAAGAAATATATTGAGAAAGACTCTTGATAACAGAAACCTATCTATCCTTGCTCCGAATATGATATGGGAATTTTAAAATCACTATGTCTTAAATAAAACCCCAATCGATCGATTGAGTCCAGAACATTAATATTCTATAAACTCCTTTGACCAAAGCTAGTTCAAAAACCACTAATGCATTGTTAAAAAACCACTTAGCATGTAATTAAATCATATGACAAAAATGCTCTCAAATGATCATCGATCAATGACTATAGATTTTAAGCAATCGAATCAATTAGCAATGATCATCGATAAAAGCCCAATTATCTAGAAATCAAAGCTGAAATATTCATATTAAACCAAGTATGTCGCGACCTGTGCATGCATATTTGGCAAGATTACTCTCTATGATCATGAGTCGCAACTACTGTCCAAGTACGTCGCGACCAATATTCCTTATTTTCTAAAAATTTCTCCTTTGTGTAAAACAGTTGTGACCTGAAGTCCTTTTTGTCACGACTAAAATTGATCTTCTGCTAAAAAGTTATTTTGTTTTATCTGATTGTTGCTTGGTATAATGGAATTTACTTTCATGGACTCAAAATTGAATTTTAAACACATACTTTGGAATATTGGCAAGCTTGATAAAGTTGAGTTGCTTATTTCATTGTTTTATTACTAAAAATTTTGCATCATGAATGGTTAATCTCATATGTTTAGTTCAATATTCATGTAATCTTGTCATTGTGAGTTGATTAGGGTGAATAAGCTAGACGGGAGGATTTTGAGCCTCTAAGAGATACTCATTACATTGTGTGACACTGTATAATTTGGTAACTTTGAAGAACTTGGCTCAATCCTTGATTAAAAACCATATTAGCTTCTTGGAATTATGGATATGATAAGGGCATTTATTTCAAAACCCTCTTTACCAAATAGTAGCTACATACAAATTAAATCATTTACTTATCCCTTTGAGACCTTCACTCTCTTTTAAAATTTTATCCTTGATTAATGAATGTTGTACATATATGTGTTGCTATAGTAAGTCTTAAATTGTGAAATAACTGATAAATTGCACCACTTGTTTGGATATCTAAATTTCAATGTATTTGCTATCTGGTTCAATAGTTGAAAGAAAAGAAAAGAAAAAATAAAATGTCCAGGAAAGAGAAAAAGAAAGATAGAGACATAAGAGATGACTAGATAAAAAAAATGTGATATTCAACTTGTATGAAAGAAAATTATTTGGTGACTTGTGATTCTTTGCAGTTATAGAATTGAAACTATGATCAAAACTTGAAATAGATTGAAGAAGTAAAATCATATGCAGTATCTCATAAATCATTGACATGCATTTCCATTTTATCACTTAGACTTTCCAACAATACAACTTAATAAAGACCCTTTGATTCACAACCCTTGTTGTCATATCCCAATTTTTAGACATAGAAGCTCAGTATGTAGCCTGAAAGAGGTAGGCTACTAGGCCATATTGTGCAGAAGTCCCAGAAGTATACAGATGATGTTCAGGGACTAAACTGCAAGTAAGTGAAAGATCAGGGACTAAATTGAAAATAATAAAAGTCCTTGGGGGTATAATGGTCATTTTGAAGAAAGAGATGGACTTAACTAGAAAGTCTAAAAGTCCTAAGGCAAAAAATGAATGTAGATACAAGTTGAGGGCCATTAAATGTAATTATAAAATATTGATGGACTAAAGTGTAGTTTCAAAAGTTTCTAAGGGCAAAAATATAATTATTGAAAGTTGATCTAGAAAAGGCTTAGAACTGCCAGGAATCATTTCAGTCCCAAAATTAATCAGTAGGTAAAGAAAGTTATGCTGGTTAATCTATCATGATACAAAAATTTTATTGGAGTTACAGATAGTTGATATTTATCTGATAGTCTAAAGTTATCTAAAATTTTTAGCAGACCTTATAGACCTCAGATATTAGTGAAAAGTTATAGGAAGGTGCATCCTATGAAGCTAGAGGTTATGAAACTAATGGAACCCCGAAAGGAGTTCTATAGGAAAAGTTATTCACGTTTGAGTGAATTTTGAAGGGAGTTTGTAAACTCCTGATATCTGATTGTAAAACATAAGCAGTAAGCAAGTTATGACTGAATGAGCTTGGATGACATCACAGAGAGGCCCATGATGACTCTAAGTGAGGCCCAAGCCCATGATATCAGTTTATCAGATAAAGTGGCCAGTGTCCATAAATATAAAAAAAAAGTGCAAAATGACAAAAATACCCCTATGTTATAAAACAATTAAAGAATGAGTGAAGGGTATTTTGGTCAGTTGATTAAGGTTAGACAGTTAAGGAAGGTTATCTGGATAGTTGACCAGGGTGAGGAAATACTCTGAAAATGTATGAAAAGACAATAATTCCCCTAGAATTATTAAAGAGGAACTAAGGGCATTTTGGTAATTTGTTAAGGGATATTTTTTGGGAACTGATCCACCAGAGTGCTTGAGCTTGATTAAAGGCCTAAGATGGCTTTCCAAGATGTTCAAAAATGTGGCCCAAGAGTTATGTGGGTCCAAGTGTCATTAAAATAATATTTTAGTGATTTTCAATAAAGCGTAGTTACCCAATTAGAGATATAACTAGGGAAAGTGATCAGATAGAGCTTTAGACTCAACCAGAACCATAAGATCACATGAAAGGTGTCCTCATGGGATCCACAAGGTGCCACATGGCATGATCTAGGGAAAGAAGAAAAATATAAGGAAACATGGCACGATCTCAGCCGTTCATTATGGGAAAAGCCTGAAATTTTATGAAAACGCTGAGTTAGCAAGTAAGGTGTCCCAAGGGCCTCACCATTGTGCCACCTAAGTATGTGAGGTGTCCATGGATGATGTCATTTGGATGAGTCATCTAGGATGATGATGTCATCTTGATGATGCAGCCGAAGCTTCTTGAGAAAGGTAAGCGATATAAGCTGTTCATCGCGATTCAATCTGAGCCGTCCATTCCACCTCCATTCACCTATAAAGAGACCCTTCTCCCTTGCCATTTCAAAACATGGACAAGAGTAAGAAAGGAAGAGAAAGAAGAGAGAAAGAGAAAGAGATAAAAAAGGAAGGAAGAGAAAGAAAGGAAGGAAAAAGGAGGAGTTCTGGAGGAGCTAGGAGCAATCTAAAGAGCTTAAGGACTTGGCAAGCTTAAGAATAAGGTAAGTAATTTATTCTAGTCCCTACTCTAATAAATTAGAGGATTGTTCTTATGAATTTCATAGTTAAAATAGAGAAATGTCTCTCTCTTGATAAGGTTAGCTGTGGATAAAAAGAAAATTAGGGGATTGTCAAATTAAGGGTATTACCTCAAGTTAAGCATGTGTTAACTAGAGCTATACTAGATAGAGTAATAATGAAGATATTATTATGCTATGTATAGGCTCTAACCTATAAGAAGAAGGAACCTCAGAGTAAAGGATAAGGACTAAGGAAAAGCTACCCGACAGGTAGTGAACTTACGTACTTGTATGCTTATGTTACTTGGATGCTTTATATGATGTTTACTTACTTTGATATGTGAAACATATATGATTAAGTAATTATCTATTTTTTTATGCTATGGCCATATGTTATAAGTAAGGGACATGAAAGTATATAAGTTATCATTATGCAAGCATGATCATTAAGTGCACACAAAGCAACATCAAGCATATAGCTACATACGTTGTATGTTTTTTGTTTACTACTGAGATTTCGCCAAAAATCTCACCCCTTCCATATCAATCCAATCAGTAACTCGTGGTAAGTCAGTAACTTGTGGTGAGTCAGTGGCAATTGAGCTGTAATTAGAAATAGTAAATATTGTAATAAATGTATGATATTTTACAAGCAAATTGTAGACATACCAATCTTCAATTTGATATATAGAACGTCTTATTTGGATTTCTATACATGGAGATATGATTTTTCTAAAGTTGGGACTAAAATGCTCGAATCCGGGGAAGGACACTGGATAAACAGTAAACTTTGAGCATTAACTAACGTGGACTTGGTCAAGGAGTGGTTAACAAGTTATTTTTTCCTGAAAGAGGATTAAGTTATCTCTATGTACCAATTCATTTCAATTTTTCTACATTTAGTTACGATTTTTTGAAGTCAAGTCACATGTTTGGAATCTACACAGTGAACAGTACTCAGTAAGAGTAAAATTCTAGATTGTGTAATTTGACTTCAATAACCTTAAAAGTGGTTCTAATGCTACTGTTTGATCCATAAGACATAAGAAAATTAGGATGTTACATTTTGGTATTAGAGCAAAGGGTTATGGCTTAGAGCATAAGATTCTAGAACATAATAGAATGTCCTGGCTTAATGATGCTCTGATTTAGTTATACTGACCCCTTTAAACATGTTAGAGATTGGAACTAAAGAGGTTCCCTCTCTAATATGAGATATGGGGATAGTATTCATTGCTTAGAGAATGATTCAGATAAGAGATAGTTATACCCAAATAAATAGAACAATACCCTATAACTTTCAACTTTATGAGGTAGTCTTCAAGGAAATGTCTACGATAAACTAGTCTTAGTCAGCCGTTACAGCTGAGGTCTAGTGTTTCTTAGCACGATGTGGTTAGACTAAGTAGGATAATGTCTGGGGAGCAGTTTCCTTTGTTGATAGAGACAGAAGTTGACCGATATAAAGTCAAGGGAACCTGTGAAACATCCTTTTTTTGTACATCTCGAGGATCAAATGTTAGCATCTGGAATCACTTTTAAGGTCATTGAAGTCAAATTATATGATCTGGAATTTTACTCTATCGAGAATTGTTCACTGTGTGAATTCCAGAGTAGTGATCTGACTTCGAAAAATCATAACTAATTCTAGAAAAATCAAAATGAAGTAGTTCAAATTTATACACAAAGTTAACTTAATGCTCTTTCAGGAAAAAATAAGTTGTTGACCCCGCCTTGACCAAGTCAATGTTGGTCAACGTTCCAATTTTACTGTTCATCCAACATCTTCCCTTAATTACAGCATTTATAGTCCCAACTTTGAAAAATCATATCTCCATGTGTAGACATCCAAATGAGATGTTCTATATATTAAATTGAAACTTGGTATGTTTACTATTTATTGGTAAAATATCATACATTTATTCAATCATTTACTATTTTTAATTATAGCTCAAAGGTCACAGCCTCTCCACGAGCTACTGCTCAAAGTGGCCAATTCCAGCAATCAACATACATACATACATACATACATACATACATACATTAATCACATATCAATCATGCTAAATAATTCTTAACTTCTCTTCATGTATCTTCATCTCCTCCATCTCGAGAAGACCTACTATGATTGGATTGATATGGAAGGGGTGAGATTTCTGGGGAAATCTCAGTAGCAAACGGAAACCATATAATGTGTAACTATATGCTTGATGTTACTATGTGTACAGTTAATGATCACGCTTGCATAATGATAAGATATATGCTTGCATGTCCCTTAATTATAACATATGGCCATAGTATGAAAAGAAACAGAGCATTAGTTAATCATACATGCTTCACATCATCAAAGTAAGTAAACATCACATAAAACATCTAAGCAGTATAAGCATATAAGTAGGTAGGTTTACTACATGACGTAGAGCCTTTCCTCTAGTCCTTAACCTTTGCTCTAAGGTTCCTTCTTCTCATAGGTCAGAGCCTTATTCCTAAGCCAGCCAAGTCTATAAGCTCCTTGGATTGCTCCTAACTTCGCCAGAACTCCTATTTCCTTCATTTCTTTATCTTTTTCTCTTTCTCTTTTTCTCTCTTCTTTCTCTCCTTTTTCTCTTGCTAGCTGTGGCATGGAATGGGAGGGGAATGGGGTATTTATAGTTGAGTGGAGGTGAAATTCATGGTCCAAATTGAATCGTGATTAATGGCTAAATCGCTTAGCTTCTTCAAGAAGCTTTGCCTGCATCATCACAATGACATCATCATCCTCCATGACTCATCAAAGTAACATCATCCATGGGACACCTCACATTCTAGGTGGCACAATGGTGGGGCCCTTGGGACACCTCACCAGTTGACTCAGCATTTCTAGAGAATTTTAGAGTTTTTTCCTGGAATAAATATCTGAGATTGTGCCACGTGTCCTTAGCTTTTTCTTCTTTTTTCTAGACTCATGACATGTGGTGCCTTATGGGTCCAATGAAGGCACATTTCATGCCACCTCATGGTTCTAGATAAGTCTAAAGCCTTATCTGATCACTTTTCCCAGTTCTATCTTTGACTGGGTAATGTTACTTTATTGAAAAAGTACTAAAATATTATTTTAATGTCACTTGGACCCACATAACTCTTGGGCCACATTTTTGGACATCTGGGAATGTCATCCTGGGTCTCTAATGAAGTCCAAGCACTTTAGTGGCTCGATTCCCAAGAAATATCCGTTAGCAATTTACCAAAATACCCTTAGGGACTTTGACTATTTACTATTTAGTCCCTAAACTCTCATTATTTGCAGTTTAGTCCCTAAACATCATTTGTATACTTTTAGGACTTCTGCTCAACAGGGCCTGGTAGCATACCTTTTTCAGGCTACATACTAGGCTTCTAGGCCTAAAAATTAGGATATGACATTTTTCCTCCACTTAAAATAAATTTCTTCCTCAAAATTTTAGGGTTAAATCTTTATTCATTCTTTGATAAAGAGTTTCTCTGAGGAGAATGTCCCTTTCATTTCATAATATTTTCTTAACTTTTCTAGCTCTTCGTAACTTTTCTTACTATCTTACATAATTTTGTGCATCTATGCCAAACTTTTGTGGCATTTAGACCCTTTTCTCCTTAATTCCCAGGGGTTACAATCATTAGGCTACTCTTGCCTGGTCAACTTTTAGCTAACCGTTCTACTTGGTTAGGGCTAGGTTACTTTTCTTATAGTGCTAAGCCCTAGCATATTCTTTCTCATAGAATTGTGTTCTATCTTTACTATATCTTAGACCATCTTCTCTGGGTCTTACTAGCCTTTTAATCTCTTTATCCTTATCTGAAGGATCTGTCCACTTGTACTTTTTATCCTCAAAACATGTGGGGTTCTCTTCTCTATTCCTCAAGCATACTTTTACAAAACTTTTGAACATCAGCACCCAGACTTGTACTTGAACTCCATCTTCATTTAATAGAAAACTAAGTTCAGTCTGTATATAACATAGGCTTTTTGACAAAAATCATTATAAATAAGTTTTCTAGATGAGTTTATCAACAAGTGAAGCTCCTTACCTTAACTTCATCCTTGGTAATTATCTTTCCAGAGAGATACTGTACTATTCTCATTTCTTCATGGCTCATTACTTTCCTTAGGCTAGGTCTAACTGTGACCTCAGGATCTAACTGCGATCAACCCTAAGCCTCTTCAGAATGTAACTGCGACTCTAAAGCTGTTAGGATCTAACTGCAACCCTTGAGCCATGCTAGGATCTAACTGCTACCCTCCAGAATCCTCTTTCATTATGTTGTAATGTATCATCATCTTTGAAAGATCTCAAACCAACAGACTAAGTTATAAGGTTAACTGCTTCCACTTGTTAATAACTGAATAAAAATTTTAAAATACATTCAGTAGCCCATATTATTTATCAAGAATTTACTTATTTTTCCTCTTACTCAGGAGTTCCTTCCCATCTTTCTTACTCTGTTGTGGCTTACCAATTATGGTCTAACTACCTACCATTGCATTCAGTTTCTTTGGCCTCATCATGACTTCTCATTTAAATCTGTGCTCTAACTGTGAGCCATTTAAACTATGCTCTAATTGTGGGCAATCTATATCAGATCTAACTCTTATCTGAAGATTGATATGAACTCATATGAATCTAGCTTTATCTGAGAGCCATCTATTTCAGACTCAACTCTTATATGAAGAGTAATCTAAAAACAATCTCTTTACTGTTACCTTTTTGCTCTTTCTGTATAGCATTTCTTTTGATAGAGTTATAACACTACTACCTACTTGGTACTTGTTGTAACCCTAACATAAGAAATGGCCCTGAGTACTATATTCACAAGTCTGTAGAAATATCTGAGTAATCCCAATCATACTGTAACAACTGTCCCACTTACTGAGACTGTCTATCATCCTTGGTATATTCTTATTGCATATCGTATGGTATGGGAGCAACAACATAACTTTCTCATGATAAACTCTACCCTGGATGTGAGGGGAGTATTCATTTATCATAGCATACTCTAACATGCATGTCATTACATGACAACTGCAAGGAGATGAAACTATTCATCATAACATATGGCAACATATGCCATATCACATAAATTTGCTCAACTATCCATCATACGTACACTACAATTGATCAATTAACTAAGTAAACTTTCAGGCATTCTTTCCTCTATCCCTTTATCTGCCATATCCCAAACATTCATTTAGGAACATGAAATAACTACTCATTTAACTTAGGCTACCACATTACCCCTCTTACTAGGGTATAGACTCAACCCTTCATTACTTTATCTTACTCTTGCTTATTACTCTTTCTTAAATTGGGGAGTCTCTTTATCTTTGAAGCTGTGGCTACCTTTCTCTCTTTAAACTTTTTTTCTTGATCCTAACGAACTTATGTCATACGGATCTCATTCATCATCTATTATTATGACTTATGTTCTATAAGGTACTCTACCCTAGGCCTGTTAGATTACTATTTTTTCATGATGTAGTCCCTCTGTCTTGGGAACATCATCTCTCTATCTATTAACCATATTATCTCTAATTTTAGGCCATGTGCTAGGATCATTCCTGAACAAGTCTCGTTCTAACTTTCAATCCTTTTGTTCAGGAAACACCAGCTAAACAAATTCTTTCGTAATATAGATATACTCATATAGAGGATCTACTTCTGAATATTGTCTTAAACTAATCTTTCATATCATAGTATTTTGTACTATTTGGCTTGATCACACTTTATATTAATCCTCTAGTTGATGAACTTCAACGAGGTTGGTACCTTCATTATCATCATCACTGTAACGTCTGGCCACATAATGATACCTCGAGCTACTATTACAGCTTCCTTTGACCTTAGACTGGTCAGCTTCTATTAATAGAGGAAACTTCTTCCCAGACGTAATGGCCGACTAAGACTAGTCTATCGTAGTCATTTCCTTGAAGACTACCTTGTAAAGCTGTAAGGTATGGGGTATTGTGCTATTTATCTGGATGTCACTATCGCTTGTCTGAAATATTCACTAAGTAGTGAACACATCCCCATATCTTATACTAGGGAGGATACTTTTTTAGTTCAAATCTCTAACTTGTTTAAAGGGGTTAGTTTAACTAAACCAGAGCATCACTGAGCTAGAACCTTCTGTTCTATGCCAAAATCTTATGCTTTGAGCTAAAACCCTTTACTCTGATACCAAAATAAAAATCATTCTTTTCTTACATCTCAAGGACCAAATGGTAGCATCTGGAACCACTTTTAAGGTCATTGAAGTCAAATTACATAATCTGGAATTTTACTCTATCGAGAACTGTTCACTGTGTAAATTCCAGAGGAGTGATTTGACTTCAAAAAATCATAACTAATTTTAGAAAAATCAAAATGAAGTAGTTCAAATTTATACACAAATTTAACTTAATGCTCTTTCAGGAAAAAACAAGTTGTTGACCCCGCATTGACCAAGTCAATATGGGTCAACGTTCCAATTTTACTGTTCATCTAGCGTTTTCCCTTAATTACAGCATTTCTGGTCCCAACCTTGGTATGTCTACTATTTATTGGTAAAATATCACACATTTATTCAATCATTTACTATTTTTAATTATAGTTCAAAGGTCACAACCTCTACACAAGCTACTGCTCAAAGTGGCCAATTCCAGCAATCAACATTACATACATACATTAATCACATATCAATCATGCTAAATAATTCTTAACTTCTCTTCATGCACCTTCATCGCCTCCATCTCGATAAGACCTGCTATGATTGGATTGATATGGAAGGGGTGAGATTTCTTGGGAAATTTCAGTAGCAAACGGAAACCATGCAATGTGTAACTATATGCTTGATGTTACTATGTGTGCAGTTAATGATCATGCTTGCATAATGATAACATATATGCTTACATGTCCCTTAATTGTAACATATGGCCATAGTATGAAAAGAAATAGAGCATTACTTAATCATACATGCTTAACAACATCAAAGTAAGTAAACATCACATAAAACATCCAAGCAGTATAAGCATATAAGTAGGTAGGTTTACTACCTGACGCAGAGCCTTTTCTCTAGTCCTTCTTTTCTTTCTCTTTCTCTCTTTCTCTTTTTCTATCTTCTTTCTCTCCTTTTTCTCTCGCTAGTCATGGGATGGAATGGGAGGGGAGTGGGGTATTTATAGTTGAGTGGAGGTGAAATGGATGGTCCAGATTGAATTGTGATGAATGGCTCATATCGCTTAGCTTCTTCAAGAAGCTTTGCCTGCATCATCACGATAACATCATTATCCTCTATGACTCATCAAAGTGACATCATCCATGAGATACCTCACCAGTTGACTCAGTATTTCCAAAGAATTCCAGATTATTTTCCTAGAATGAATGGCTGAGATTGTGCCACGTGTCATTTGCTTTTTCTTCTTTTTTCTATACTCATGACATGTGGCGCCTTGTGGGTCCCATGAGGACACCTTTCATGGCATGTCATGGTTTTAGATAAGTCTAAAACCTTATCTGATCACTTTTTCCAGTTCTATCTTTGACTTGGTAACTTTACTCTATTGAAAAAATACTAAAATATTATTTTAATGTCACTTGGACCCACATAACTCTTGGACCACGTTTTTGGACATATGGGAATGTCATCTTGGGTCTCTAATCAAGTCCAACCACTTTGGTAGCTCAGTTCCCAAGAAATATCCCTTAGCAACTTGCTGCTGTACGGATGAAAAAGAAATGATTAACAAGTTGGACAAGAGAAGCATGTGCTAGATTGAACAAGTAGGCTAATAAGATCACATGCTGATAGGAGCTAATGACAAGTGGGATATTCAACACATGTTTTGTAACAGATTCAGGCACACACTATTATCACTTAATTTGCATAACTCACTATTACAGATAAGTCATACTATTCACACTTCTTCTATATAACATGCACAGTAGCACATTAAGGGGAACACACCTTATGTAAAGCATAACATCACATCAATTCCACTTTACTCTTCTTTTCCGCACCACATCCATACATTATTTATATGCATACATAAACTCCACTCAACAGAACCAGATGCCACTCTCTCTCATATGTATTTTCATTCTCTTTCATCTGCAACTTTCCTCTGTTCTAGGCAATAGAACTAGAGGAAAGTTTAGTCTTCATCTTTATTTTCTTCTTCCAAATTCACCATGACTGCTGCTGTGCTGTCTGTTGCTACTGAAGTTCATATAGCAATATAAGGCTAAGATATTGTGCTCTATTGGAGATGATGCTGAACCAAAATCCTTGAGTTAAACACGGAGTTTCATTGTGTCTTAAGTCAGATTTAATTGCATCGAGTTGATGTAGTTACTTTTGGTTTATTGATTCAATTAGGGTTAGTCGATGACATAAAAGTAGGGAATGGAGTTGGATTTCTTATTTGTACATAATTGATGCTTCGATTATTTTCATCATTGGACCGAGTCAGACATGGCTATAGTTAATTAGAGTAATCATAAAATAGAGTACCATTGTATCTGTTTGCTTCATCTTCTTCTATGTTAAGTTGAATTATTCTTATTTCTCTATTCAATGTCCACGAGTTGTAGCTTTAATTAAGAATTTAGCTAGTGAGTTGTTAGCTAACATATTATAATTCAACTGATTAACTTCTCATATTTTGTGGATAATGTGTAAGGAATTAGAAGACACGCAGTGGAAATAAACTTTAAAAATTTTCCATTCCTTGCCAGGATCTGCCGTATGTGTTTAAGTCAAGTGGAAAGAATCATTACCCTTAGTGTTGCTCAGCGAATTTCACAGCTTCTCTACGTGGGTGGTGATCTCTTTCTGATCGCAAGAAATCGACGGAGTGTTCCTCAGCGACCTTCACAGATTATCTCCGCGGACGGTGGTCTCTTTCCGATCACAAGAAGTCGACGCCTCAGGTCGGCTTCCTCTACTGGTATCCACACGAACAGCGTTCCAACCACGAACGACGTGCTAGCGTCTCCTGTCCCTCCAAGGCTTTCACAAGTCTCCGTCTCTATTTCGGCAGTTTCTTGTCTGCAAACCTTTTGCAGATTCCGTTCGGCCTTTTGTGTTCTGTGTTATTTTCAAACGTAGCTCCTCCAATCAGATATAGAGGATGCTATGCGTTTTTCCACTTTTTTTAACCTAATTGGATTTTGGAGTTAATCTTATATTAATTCCGAATTGATACAATATCATATATTGTATAATTTTATAAGAAACTAATTAAATAAAATAATATTAAATCCGTCCCACAGATTTAATTACCTATTTATTTAACTTTAAATAAAGATGAGACTGAGTTATATTTGATTTATTCCCATAAATCAAATTTGAGATATCCTATCAATTTAAATTTCGAATTTCAAACGTGATAGAGATTTAATTTATCCTTATAAATTAAATCTTATAAATATCTCTTATATGAGATATCCTATCAATTTGAATTTCGAATTTCAAACGTGATAGAGATTTAATTTATCCTTATAAATTAAATCTTATAAATATCTTTTATATGAGATATCCTATCAATTTGAATTTCGAATTCAAACGTGATAGGGATTTAATTTATCCTTATAAATTAAATCTTATATATCTCATATATATAATATATATATATACGAATTTATATATATACAAATATAAATATAAATAAATATATATACATTCACCTGGATCTTTCATTGAATCTGGACATGTCTTATATTCAATGAATCTGGACATCATAGCTCGTGTTGGGCTATTTTGTGTGCGACCCTGTAGGCCCATATGAAGTTGGCAGTGGGCCATTTGCTATACTAGCCCACAAGTCGCAAGCGGTCTCTAGCAAGACATAACAACTACCCAAATCATATGAGGATCGATAAACGATGTAACCTTTTATACAACCATATCATGTCCCTTCTATCATGCGATATTTTGGTCATGGATGAGGCATGGATAATGTCATCCTCCTATTCCCGACCGTTACTTTCTCGATCCCTGAGTAGTCTGACTATAGAAATGGAACTACCTTTCCATTACAGTATGGCCATACATTTCTCAGACTCACTCATCGAGGGGCCCAGTAATATCTCTCCACGAATGTGAGGGACAAATTCCATCTTGACCATTCACATTCCTCCGCATGAAAAACCACTAAGCCCGAACATAGTCTTTATGATCACTCGGTCAAAAGTGACTTTTGACTAGGTCAAAGCTTATGACGTTACCCATGCAGTTCTCTCATAGCGGGTCGGTCCAACACCCTGTACTCTTACATGTGCTTATGACTTTGATTTATATCTCTATACATCTTCAAAGTCATACTGGTCTTATTTCATCTGTGCTCCCACATAAATGATCGACCAGGGACATTTAGGATAATATCATGAATTATCCAAGGATGGTCATCATAGTAAACATGCAAATAATATGATAACTCAATTAATAAATTCATAAATCAATAATGTTCATAAGACAATGATTGGCCCCTAGGGCACGATTTCCAACAACCTCCCACTTGCACTAGGTACAATCATTAATTTGACTAATTCCCATTGACCTAACATGACGCTCATGCTTTGCCTGCACAAGCGGCTTTGTTAGAGGATCAGCAACATTATCTTCTCCTGCTACTTTACATATTTTTATATCACCTCTATCGTTGATTTCTCTGATGAGATGAAATCGCCTGAGTATATGCTTGGTCCTTTGATGTGACCTAGGCTCTTTGGCCTGTGCAATAGCACCGCTATTGTCACAGAGCAAAGTTATTGGATCTGAGATGGTAGGTATCACCCCTAGTTCTGTGATGAACTTCCTGATCCAAACGGCTTCCTTAGCTGCATCAGATGCTGCTATATACTCAGCTTCCATTGCAGAATCTGCTACAGTACCCTGCTTAGAGCTCTTCCAGCTTACTGCTCCATTATTGAGGAGGAATATGTATCCAGACTGTGATTTTTGGTCGTCCTGGTCAGTTTGGAAACTCGCATCTGTGTAACCAGTTACACAGAGCTCATCATCCAATCCACCATAGACCAAGAATAAGTCCTTAGTCCTTCTTAAGTACTTAAGGATATTCTTGACAGCAGTCCAATGGCCCTCACCAGGGTCCTGTTGGTATCTGCTAGTCATACTTAAGGCAAACGAGACATCCGGTCGAGTACATAACATGGCGTACATGATAGATCATATGGTCGAGGCATATGGAACCTTACTCATGCGACCTCGCTGATCAGATGTACTAGGACACAGATCTTTGCTGAGGTGAGTACCATGAGACATGGGTATGAAACCCCTCTTTGATTCGTGCATACTGAACCTATGTAGTATTTTGTCTATGTATGTACTCTGACTGAGTCCTAGAAGTCTTTTAGATCTATCTCTATAGATCCTGATTCCTAGGATGTAGGTGGCTTCACCCAAGTCTTTCATCGAGAAAGACTTTCCTAACCAAGACTTGACAATCTGCAAGGTAGGAATGTCATTCCCAATAAGTAGGATGTCATCGACATAGAGTACCAAAAACACAACTGTGCTCCCACTAACCTTCTTGTACACACAAGGTTCATCAATGTTTTGAAGAAATCCAAACTCTTTGATTACTTCATCAAAACGATGATTCCAACTCCGAGAGGCTTGCTTTAGTCCATAAATGGACCTTTGAAGCTTGCACACTTTACCAGAGTCCTCGGAACGCACAAACCCTTCAGGTTGTGTCATGTACACATCCTCAAGGAGCTTTCCATTAAGGAAGGCTGTCTTGATGTCCATCTGCCATATTTCATAGTCATAATATGCTGCAATAGCAAAGAGGATTCTGATTGATTTGGCCATTGCTACTGGGGAAAAGGTCTCATCATAGTCCACACCATGAGTTTGAGTAAAACCTTTTGCAACCAGTCATGCCTTGAAGACATTTACATTGCCATCCATGTCAGTTTTCTCTTTGAAAACCCACTTGCACCCGACGGTTTTTACACCTTTAGGCGGGTCGACTAAGGTCCAAACCTGATTGTCGTACATGGATTGCATCTCAGAGTTCATGGCACTAAGCCATTTTTCAGAGTTTGGTCCCACTATAGCTTCTCGATAGGTAGTCGGCTCATTATGCTCAATGAGCAACACATCATGACTATCAGAAATCAGAAATCCATATCTCTGAGGCTGAAGTCGTGTCCTATTAGACTTTCGTGGACCTTGCGTGACTTGAGGAGTCTCAACAACTTGTTGTGAGTCTTCTCTATTTTCCATCTGCAGTTCTGTGGTGTCTTGTAGCTCTCGAACTTCTTCGAGTTGTACCTTACTCCCACTGGTTCTTTTAGAGATAAATTCTCATTCAAGAAAGATACCATTTCTGACAACAAACACTTTGTTATCAGCAGGGTTGTAGACGTAATATCCCTTGGTTTCCTTAGGATATCCCACAAAAAGGCATTTTGAGGATTTGGGCGCTAATTTGTCTGAGGCTTGTTGCTTAACATAGACCTCGCATCCCCAAATCTTGAGGAAAGACAAACTAGGCGTCCTCCCAGTCTATATCTCATACGGAGTTTTTTCGATTGCCTTAGATGGAACACGATTGAGTGTGAACGCAGCTGTCTCTAGGGCATGGCCCCAAAAGGAGGGCGGAAGATCTGTTCGACTCATCATGGATCGAACCATATCTAATAGTGTTCGATTTCTCCGTTCAGAAACGCCATTCCATTGTGGTGTCCCTGGAGGAGTCAATTGTGAGAGTATCCCACAACTCCTAAGATGATCTATGAACTCTTGGCTCAAATATTCACCACCCCGATCAGATCGAAGGGCTTTAATTGTTTTGCCAAGCTGGTTTTGTACTTCATTTTGAAATATCTTGAACTTTTCAAAAGATTCAGATTTATGTTTCATTAGATAGATGTACCCATATCTGCTGAAATCATCTATGAATGTTATGAAGTACGAATAACCTCCTCTGGCATTTGTGTTCATCGGTCCACACACATCTGTATGTATAAGGCCCAATAAATCAGTGGCCCTCTCACTGTGCCCAGTGAAGGGTGACTTTGTCATCTTTCCTAACAAGCAAGACTCGCAAGTGTCATATGATTCAAAATCAAATGAGTTTAGAAATCCATCTTGATGGAGTTTGGAAATGCGTTTCTCATTTATGTGGCCCAGACGACAGTGCCAGAGGTATGTGGGATTCAAATTGTTTGGTTTGACCCTTTTAGCGGTTATGTTATAGATATTTCCATGATTGGGTTGCTCCAAATTTAATATGTAATGATCAACATGCAAATCACCATGAGCATAGAAAACATCATTACGATAAATAGAACATCTACTATTCCCAGCAATGGAAGTGAAACCTTCCTTATCCAAATAAGAAAGTGAAACAATGTTACTACTTAAAGCAGGAACATAATAGCAATTGTTCAAAACTAACAAAAGCCCAGTGGGCAGAACTAATTCATAAGTGCCTACAGCTAACGCAGCAACCCTTGCTCTGTTTCCAACTCGTAGGTCAACCTCGCCCTTTTTTAGCTTCCTACTGTCCTTTAGTCCCTGCACATTTGTACAAATGTGAGAACCACATGCGGTATCTAATACCCATGAGGTGGAAGTAGAAAGATGAATGTCTATAACATAAATATCTGAAGCGATAGCCCCGCTATCCTTCTTGTTCTTTTTCAGATCTTCGAGGTAGAGTTTGCAATTCCTCTTCCAATGACCCGGTTCATTGCAGAAGAAGCAGACTCCTTCCTTCGGAGGCTTTGCCTTCTTTGGTGCAGGCTTGGTTTCGGGCTTGCCTGACTCTTTGGTCTTACCTGATGAGCCATGACCCTTCCCCTTGCCTTTGCCTTTCTTTTTCATACCCTTTCCTTTCTGAACCATCAAAACACTACTGGGTTTCTTCTTAAGACTCGGCTCAGCAGTTTTAAGCATCCCATGCAGTTCAGAAATAGATTTCTCCATGTTGTTCATGTTGTAGTTCATAACAAACTGGTCATAACTTTCCGGGAGTGAGTTTAAGATCAAATCTGTAGCTAACTCCTGGCTCATGGGAAATCCAAGCCGTTCAAGGTGATCAATGTACCCTTTCATCTTTAAGACATGAGCACTGACTGATGCACCTTCAGCCATCTTGCAGGAATGTAAGGCCTTAGTGGTCTCATACCTCTCTTGCCTTGCTTGTTGCTGGAACATTTCCTTGAGATGCACAATCATCTCATAAGCCTCCATGTGTTCCAGATCTCTTTGGAGCTCCGGAACCATGGTGGCTAGCATCAAGCATCCCACATCGACAGAGTCTTCCTTATGCTTCGTGTAAGCATCTCTCTGAGCTCTAGGAGCATTGGCGGTTGGCTCCTCAGGAATGGGTTGATCTAGGACATGCGCCTTTCTTTCCTGCTTGAGAACAATTCTCAAGTTCCTAAACCAGTCAAGAAAGTTTGTCCCATTAAGTTTGTCCTTCTCAAGGACAGATCGCAGCGATAATGTAGCAGTATTACTAGTCGTCATGATTCTACAATTAAAATATGCAATGTAATTAGTAATCTCCCACTAAATAAACAACCCTCAATGCAATAGTTAGTGGGCTAAGATCCATATTTGGCTCAAACTTAAGTCCGCTTTGGCAGGACGCTTAAATTAAGTTATTTAGGTAGGTAACACCTTTACCAATTATATCAAATGTAACTCTTAGATTTTCATGGGATCCTATCATCATATGATCTGGCATGTTCTAATCCTATCTAATGCCTTGAGATCCAAAACCGTTTTGTTAATCTCAATTAAGTCAAACAATAATGAACCTATGAGAGTAGCACCATTACTCTTTGCTTATCTCCCCAAGATAACTCAAAAGCACCCACTTTGGTGGAGTCCACAATTGAGCGATCAAGGTTTTGACAAGTGTTCATAAATTGACAGCATTATGACTTAAGATTTCTTTTAGAGGGCTTAATTAACTATCTGTTTTTATGAGGATGCATGTATCCCAGTTTGTAACTCATACAAGTAATATGCATGTGCTGATCTAATCATAAGATGCATAATTCAAACGTGATACAATATGGCTCACCTATCCTAAGTCCCCTCAAGCCAATGAGAGGAGCTCTCTAGTAAGAAAAGAGAAATTACATATAGAAACCTCTTTTAACATTCGAGGGGAGTGAGATGAGAGGAGAAGGTACATTGAGAGTATATAGAGGAAGGCACGACACGCAGGCCTTATTGAAAAAATTACAACACTTGCAATCTAGAGCCATATTGTTCACCATACCCAAACATTCAAGAATCAATATTCAGATCTAATCGAAGGGCAAAAAAAAACATTCACAAAGTAACATATGTTACGGTTATGTTGCGCTACGAACAGGTAGCTACGGCGGTCCCGCTATGCGGATTGATCAAATCAAAAAGCATCACCACCGATTTCAATTTCCTTTTAGATTCCTTTTATGTCATACACAACATGGATTCCATATATGTCACACATACAACGCTTATTATATGATCGGCTACTACTAACATATATCATATAAATCACAAATCAAGCCTAACTTAAACACAAAACGGCATGGCTCTGATACCACTGTAAGGAATTAGAAGACACGCAGCGGAAATAAACTTTAAAAATTTTCCATTCCTTGCCAGGATCTGCCGTATGTGTTTAAGTCAAGTGGAAAGAATCATTACCCTTAGTGTTGCTCAGCGAATTTCACAGCTTCTCTACGTGGGTGGTGATCTCTTTCTGATCGCAAGAAATCGACGGAGTGTTCCTCAGCGACCTTCACAGATTCTCTCCGCGGACGGTGGTCTCTTTCCGATCACAAGAAGTCGACGCCTCAGGTCAGCTTCCTCTACTGGTATCCACACGAACAGCGTTCCAACCACGAACGACGTGCTAGCGTCTCCTGTCCCTCCAAGGCTTTCACAAGTCTCCGTCTCTATTTCGGCAGTTTCTTGTCTGCAAACCTTTTGCAGATTCCGTTCGGCCTTTTGTGTTCTGTGTTATTTTCAAACGTAGCTCCTCCAATCAGATATAGAGGATGCTATGCGTTTTTCCACTTTTTTTAACCTAATTGGATTTTGGAGTTAATCTTATATTAATTCCGAATTGATACAGTATCATATATTGTATAATTTTATAAGAAACTAATTAAATAAAATAATATTAAATCCGTCCCACAGATTTAATTACCTATTTATTTAACTTTAAATAAAGATGAGACTGAGTTATATTTGATTTATTCCCATAAATCAAATTTGAGATATCCTATCAATTTAAATTTCGAATTTCAAACGTGATAGAGATTTAATTTATCCTTATAAATTAAATCTTATAAATATCTCTTATATGAGATATCCTATCAATTTGAATTTCAAATTTCAAACGTGATAGAGATTTAATTTATCCTTATAAATTAAATCTTATAAATATCTCTTATATGAGATATCCTATCAATTTGAATTTCGAATTTCAAACGTGATAGAGATTTAATTTATCCTTATAAATTAAATCTTATAAATATCTCTTATATGAGATATCCTATCAATTTGAATTTCGAATTCAAACGTGATAGGGATTTAATTTATCCTTATAAATTAAATCTCATATATCTCATATATATAATATATATATATACGAATTTATATATATACGAATATAAATATAAATAAATATATATACATTCACCTGGATCTTTCATTGAATCTGGACATGTCTTAGATTCAATGAATCTGGACATCATAGCTCGTGTTGGGCTATTTTGTGTGCGACCCTGTAGGCCCATATGAAGTTGGCAGTGGGCCATTTGCTATACTAGCCCACAAGTCGCAAGCGGTCTCTAGCAAGACATAACAACTACCCAAATCATATGAGGATCGATAAACGATGTAACCTTTTATACAACCATATCATGTCCCTTCTGTCACGCGATATTTTGGTCATGGATGAGGCATGGATAATGTCATCCTCCTATTCCCGACCGTTACTTTCTCGATCCCTGAGTAGTCTGACTATAGAAATGGAACTACCTTTCCATTACAGTATGGCCATACATTTCTCAGACTCACTCATCGAGGGGCCTAGTAATATCTCTCCACGAATGTGAGGGACAAATTCCATCTTGACCATTCACATTCCTCCGCATGAAAAACCACTAAACCCGAACATAGTCTTTATGATCACTCGGTCAAAAGTGACTTTTGACTAGGTCAAAGCTGAGCATTTTGTCATGTAGGAATCCATGATGATCTCAGGTCAAAGGGCATATTGACATGGTTTGTATATGAGAGAAGCTTATGACGTTACCCATACAGTTCTCTCATAGCGGGTCAGTCCAACACCCTGTACTCTTACATGTGCTTATGACTTTGATTTATATCTCTATACATCTTCAAAGTCATACTGGTCTTATTTCATCTGTGCTCCCACATAGATGATCGACCAGGGACATTTAGGATAATATCATGAATTATCCAAGGATGGTCATCATAGTAAACATGCAAATAATATGATAACTCAATTAATAAATTCATAAATCAATAATGTTCATAAGACAATGATTGGCCCCTAGGGCACGATTTCCAACATAATGAAGGTAAGGTAATCTCCAAGGGAGCACACTTGTCATTAATTCATCTCATCATCATAAAAGCATAAACAATAGCATAGGATTTACTTTTAGAAGTTAGATAATATCTTATCACACATCATCTGATTAACTTGTTAATTTATAGCTTATTATATTAATTAGGTACCTTAGCATCCATATAGGCTCCTTGCGAATCAACTTACGTTAGCCTCTACCTTACTGTTAGTTAGCTTACTTTGGCCAATTTATTTCATATGTTAAGTGCAAGCATGCACATTATGCAATGTTAATGAAACATCCTTACATTAGTAAATCTTAGGGACCATTCAGTAGAATTTATAACCACTTACAAGACCTTAGAAGTCTATTAGCTAAATCTAGAATTTTACTCTTCTCAAGCTATTGTTCATATGGTATCCCAGATTAGACGATGAACCTCAAAAAATCATAATTAATTCTAGAAACATCAAAATGAAGTTGTTCAAAAAGGTACATGAAGATAACATCTTGAAATTTAAGGAAAAATAATTTTTAGACTAAATGCTCAGTCAATTAATATAGTTTATTCGTCAAAGATCACTATTCATTTGGTCAAAATTCTAAAAAATAGATTCTGGTCCCTAATTTGGAAAATTCATTTTCTTCATATAGACATTGAAATAAGGTGTTCTTGGTGTCAAAATGAAGCTTAACATGTTAACTAAATGTTTGTAAAATTTCATACATTTATCTCATCATTTACTATTTTTCATTACATCATGACCATCACTACTTATATTGGTCATATAGCAACATTTCATATAACAATTCTTCACATAACATGTATACTATCCAATCTCTAGATTCTCTTCATGATTCTTCATCCTCTTTCATCGTTCATAAACACATACGCAACACAATTCAACCAAGCCATAGCACAACCAAGCATAACATTCAATACATACAAGTTTAGGATAGGTTTACAACCTTATATACTTGACTTTATTTAACTTTATCTTGTCTTTTTCTTCTCACTTCTCTGTCATGTGTGGCTGCCTCCTTGGAGTCGACCATCAAATCCTAATATCACATAATCATCTATCCATTATAATCTAACTTCCTTGGACATTAAACTTACTTTACAGTTTTGAGCAGAAAATAGTGGGGGTATTTATAGAAAATCTCATGAAAAATGAATGGCAAATATCACTTTATGTACTATTTGATCTAATGGCTCATAATTGCTCTAACATTAAACTTGCCCACCAAGACAATTTGAGATAAGATCACATGACAAAAATAATCTCTTCCCCTTGTCTTGGATGCCATATGTGAGGTCTTGTGGGTTCCGCCATGTGAAAACCCTAATTCTCACTTTATTCCTTTTTCTTTTCTTTTTCAAAAATTAAAAAATTATTCATTATTGGACTTGGATTCCAAGACAACTTTTGGGACTTATTGGGCTGCCCTAGGATAAAATATTAGGCTATCCTATGCCTTCTTTAGGTCCAATAGCTAATTAGCAAAAATCCCAAGGCACTTTCCTGATATCAATATCCTTAAATTATCTTAATTTTGAAATAAATGCTAGGCACCTCTTTTAATAATTTAGAATTTTTAGAAATTCATTCTCATATAAAATAAATCCCCTGCAAAGTATCATAATTTTCTGAGTCCTAGAGATCCTAATAAAAATTCCCTATATTTCCTCAAGACCCTTTATCGGTATCCGATTTCACTTATTGTGGTCAACTATTTTGGGAACTCTCCTTGACTGTCTAACCTTAGTTAAATAACCAAACTACCCTTTATTTATCTCTGGCTTATTGACATAGCCTAGTGGCATACTCATAATTTTACATTTTTCTCGGTCTTTATTAGCCTAGCCCACATACTTATCTAAAAATATTATTGGGCCTATAAGGCTCCATGTTAGTAGGCCTTCTACATGGTTCACTGCCTTCATGGGCTTAACTCTCGAGAAATTCCTTCGAAACGTATTTATCGGGTGTTTTAATCTACTGTAAATTCTACAATAAATTCTACATAACTTCTTTTTTAGCTCAGTCAGTTTTGTAAATTCTCATATTAATTATAAGAATTTACTACCAAACTTCATTAGATTTTGAGGTCTAGAGAATACTGTATTTTCTCTTTCTTCATAAATTAATATAAATTTTTCAGGATCTCAAATCAAAATTCTGTGTTGCATCAAATTGATCATAATAATTTTTTCTATTTATTGAGAAAATTTGGGACTAATATGATTCTGAGCATTTTTTGCTCAACTTTCAATACTTACCATTTTGCCCTTAAACTTTTGAAAATTACATTTTAGGCCCTCAACTTTTCATAATTACACATAATGGCTCAAAGCTTTTGTATACTTTCATTTTCCACCATGGAACCTTTAAACTTTTAATTTTAGTCTCTTTCTTTCTTTAAGACTCGTCTAACCTTTCTCATTCCTTCTTATCATAATCACAATCCTTTCGAAACCTCTTTCCTCTATTAGTATTATACAGATAGGAAAAAATAGGAGATGACATTTCTACCCTCCTTAAAATAAATTGTGTCCTCAAAATTTACTTAGTACTTTAGTCAACAATCTTGGATAGACATCCTTTTATGCTTTATGACTAAGGATTGGGGTATTTATCTCTTATATTCTATCTTGACATCTTAGCGGAGTACTTTCCATATCCACATATCTTCATATCTTTGCTATGATTATTTTTCACTTCTGAATCAACTCAATCAGAGTTGAACTCTACTTCATTATATTACTTGCTTACTTGCTATCTATCTATTTGCATATAGACTTCTCATCATACTAGACTTGTGAGTAGTATCCATTTCTTTCACATCGAACTCTCTCGAATACTACTATATTCTGAAGTTTCTGTCAACTACTCCTCATACTTCTTCTTCTTATCATCTTTAATAATTCATCATAATACAGATAGAGGACTTGTGTCATTATTCTTTTTTTCTTTACTTTATTGCGAGATAAGAGCACATAGGAGTACATACTCTAACATGCATAATGCCTGGCCAACATGTTGTAGGACTACATACCTGCCCATGAATGTAAAACTCTAACATCATAGCTCAAGCATTCATTTTCCTTAATATGCATAGCTCTAACACTCAGAGTTTGCATAGCTCTATCACATAGAGCTTGCACTGCTCTAACATTTGGAGCTTTAGCATATTTTACAAACATAACATAGTGCTTGATATTTCATGCAACGAGTGAAAGCTCTCACTTACTATTTTATCTGTAACATAACATTCAAACATCTTATCCCTTTCAAACAGGGAGCCTCTCTATCTATTTACAAAGCTAGCTATAAAGCTATTTCGTATTGTACTTCTCATAATGTATCTCATTAGGTACTTTTCATGTCATATCATGGCATATCTGGCTATATCATGGTCTATGTTTCCTTATCAAGATGTATTTTGAGATACCATAAGTCAAACATTCTCTTTACTTATAACTTTACTAGCTTTTAAGAAAACTCTTCTAAATATTTCCTTTCAAATCCATTTTATTTAGACTTGTCATAAGGGTTCTAGTCTCTTACCATTCATAACCCTTTATAACTTTTCATAGCTTTTTTTATCATCATATATATCTTTGTTCAACTATGCCAAACTTCTATGAAATTTACACCCTTTCTCATCACTTCCCAGGGGCCACCAATCATGGGGCTACTCTCGCCTGAGCATGCTTAATTGAAAAGTGCTAATAATAATCTGAAGCACTGGTGCTAACAAGCTCTAACCTTATTACTTTACTATCTTAAACCCTTCTCATACTGTCTCTCTTGGGTTTATCTGGCCTTCTAATCTCTTTATTCTCATATGGAGGACTTATTTATCTCTCATTCTTATTCTCTATAATCTCATGTTAGGGATCTCTTTATTTTTATTTGACCCCTTCTTATATCTTATGAGATATTATTTTTCTCTTCCTTAGACATGTTGATTATGTCATATTGTCGTGGTCTGATCCATCAAAATAAAGTTTATTGCACCCAATATAATATAGTATAGGGCACAACCTTATGCAATATTGTCGTGGTCTTCTCAAGGAGCCTTTTATGTGGAAGCCTAGTAGATTGGATGTCAAAATCAATGAAAAACCTGAGCAGGGATAAAATGGTTTTGGGGTTTTAGAGATTAATGCAATAAAAGTAGGGTGTAGAAAGGTAAATATTTTTTTGGATTTTTTATTATGATGAAAATGAGTTGATTTGCTGAGAAATATGCTATAAAAGACTCTTGATGATGAAAACATATCTTTCCTTGCTCTCACGTTAAAATTAAAGTTTTAAAGTCACTAAGTCTAAGAGAAAACCTCAGTCGATCAATTGAGTTTAGAACCCTAATTTTCCTTAAACCCCTTTGATCAAAGATGGTTTAAGAACTATTAGTGAACTGTCATAAACCACTTTGTGTGTAAATTGAATTTAGATGATGAAAACACCCTCGAATGGTCATAGATCGAAAACCCTAGATTTCAAGCAATTGAATTAATTAGCAATGATCACTGATAATAACCCAACTTTCTTAAAATTGAAACTGAAATATTATATTAAAAGCAAACATTTAAATCATCAGAATTCAATTACAAAGTCTAATCTAAGAATGATCAATCAATATTCAAAACTTGCTCATAAAATAAAAACCCTAGATCTAGCAGCAATCATAACATGAGAAGATGTAAATTAGAATAGTAGAAACTCCCTATTTGGGTCCATGAGGTCAAGATATCTAATTCATCACTAAGAGACTGAAGGTTTAGCCTCTCATGACTCTTAATGTACTGTAATCGCTGATCAGTTGAGATGCCATGAAGAAACAATGGAAAGACGATAGATTATAGTATAAAGATATGGAGAAACCTGTGGAAAGATGTAGAACGATGGAAGAGGTCGAGAAGGTGATCAGAGAGCACTAGAGTATTACTTCTTAGCCTAATCAGGTCAAAAACCAGCCCTTCTTCACGGTAGCCTTCCTTCCCTTTTATTTTTGCATAACCTAATTCAAAACGCGCAGTTTCAGTGATTTCATATTTCAGTTGTGATAAGATCCATGTTTTGCTCATGACCTATAAACACAGAGAGACTTCTAGAAGAATCGAGGTTGCGACGAGTGGACTCTTTGGTCGCCCCTAAAAGATGCAGGAGTGTGGTTTCACTTTCATTGACTTGTTTAGAAGACTTAATTTACCATTTTATCCTTTAATTAACACATTGCCACGTGAAACATCCTACTTTTGCCACCTCAGAGTACGTATTCTGAAGTGTATTTGATTAGCAAAAGTATTACATTAGCTAAAAAATTAAAATTTTAAAACTTACTTCTTGGGTACTGTTTGTTTGGTGATTTCCAGATTTACAATCTAACTCTAAAAATTAAAAAAAAAATTGTAAAAAAATTGTATGGAGGTGATCCAAATTTTTAATTTAAGCTCTTTCATAGTTATATAGGGAAAAAATATAAATTTGGACATTTACTTTGTCAATTGATATAGTTAAATCGTTACTTGTTACTGTTCATATGGCAAATTATGGAAATTCCAGATTCTGGCTCTTAAATTTGGAATTTCATTTCTCTTGATATACACATCCAAATGAGGCATGTTACCTATGTATGTAAAACTCTAGATGTGTAATAGACGCTTATAAAATTTTGTGAAATAATCATTTCATTTTCTAGGTCAAATTGAAGTCACAACAAAACTTCTTAAGGACCTACGTTTTTACCATTTCATCTTCTTTCTTAAATGTTCATAAATTAATCTAGCATTCCTAAACCATCAAATAAGCTTCTCATATATTCATATACATCATGTACATATGCCATAATTATTTCATACAGTTTCATCACATAAATAGACACCTTACATGGCATTTACATACATGGATAATTCATAGCATATGCTAGGATCTCAATTACTTCACTTCCTTTCCTCCATTCTTTAGCTCTTATCCATGCATACATTTTCCTTCATGCTTGACCTAAATTAGTTGGTTATGGGAGGGTGAGATTCTAAGGAATCTCAGTAGCAAACATTACCACTTACATATGCAAGATTGATCCTAATGCATGATATGTAATTTCATTAAACTTTCTTTGCTTAGTGACATGCCATCATGCTATATACTTTTGCATAAAAGTGCATGGCCATGGAAAACATGTTATTCACAATACATTCAACATTATTTATCATGTCATGATGTCATAGAATATCATATACATGAAAACACATAAGCATACCACATCAAGCACATAAAGAGGTAAGTCCACTACCTTGCACTTAACCTTTTCTCTTGTTCTTTTGCACTTGCTCCCTAAGCTTTCCAACAATGAAGCCTTTTAGTGAATCACTTCCCAACATCTTCTTGGATGTTTCAAGGTCCTAAACACATTCATATTCATCACATAATTTATTAGGACCATGAACTCCAGCAATGTTCAAGACTATGCTTGATAAACTCTTTACTAACATAACTTTCTCTAGTCTTCACTAATTAACTTGGCCCTTGAACCAATTGATGTCTTGACTTTACCCTACACAATTTCATCTTTTGAATCCATGTATGAGCTTAGAATCATGAAATTCTAGCTCCTATTTAATGTTCTATACATAATTGCATAACACCCTCTTTTCTTTCAAAAATTCCCATTTTGATTCTAATGCTTCCCACACTTGTTTCTCCACTTTATCCCACACAAATTTTCATTTTAAAAAAATTGGAAGCATAAAAATCATGAAATTTCAATCACTATTCATGTGAGTGAACAGTAATATAGAAGAACTACAAAAAACTACAACTTGGAATTCCAATGCTTCCTAGCTTCAAAGCCTATCCAATCCTACACAAAATCATCATATAAATTCAATGGAATCATTTAATCAATAAAAGTCCATCTCCTTATATCATGAATAGTTTAAACAAAAATGGTTGAACCATGGCAAAGTCAAGAATATCAACTTAATTCAACAACCAATCACATAACTAGCTTGTTTAGGCTTCAATCACATAACTCTAACTTTAATTTCTTATTTCCCTTTTTATCTAAGGTTTTGGACAGCACAAAACCTTAGAGAAAACTCAACTTTCTTCCATGGAAACCCTAAGTTCAAGCTCCCAAATCAAAGGAAAATACGCTAGGATAGATTGCTTACCTTTAATCTCTAGCTTACTTGAACTTTGGTACCTTGAATCTTCTTTATCTTTGCTTGAGTTTTCATTTTGCAAGAGGTTCCCCAAGGGTTTTCATACCACAGTTTGGAGCAGAAATAGTTGGGGTATTTATAGAAAAATTCCATAGAAAATGAAGGGCTAAGATCACTTTATGCACTATTTGATCTAATGGCTCATAATTGCTCTCACATTAAACTTACTCACTAAGCCAACTTGAGATAAGGTCACATGACAAAAAATTTCTCCTCCCCCTTGTCTTGGACACCATGTGTGAGGTCTTATGGGTCCCACCATGTGTAAACCCTAATTCTCACTTTATTTTGTTTTCTTTTATTTTTCAAAAATTCAAAAATTATTTATTATTGGACTTGGGCTCCAAGACAACTCTTGGGACTTATTGGGCTTCCCTAGGACAAAATTGTGGACTACCCTAGGCCTTCCTTGGGTCCAATAGTTAATTAGCACAAATCCAAAGGCAGTTTCCTTATACAGATATCCTAAAAATATCCTGATTTTGAAATAAATGCTAGACACATATTTTAATGGTTATAACATTTTTAAAATTCATTATAATATAAAATAACACCCCTGAAAAGTCTCATAATTTTCTAAGACCCATAAGTCCTGATAAAAATTTCTTACATTTCTTCAAGACCTTTTATCGGTGTCCAATTTCACTTTAATTTGTCAAAGGGCATTATCATCTTTCACACATCATTAGAGTATTTCCTGACCTATGTCAACTATTTTAGGAATTCTCCTTGACAATCTTACCTTATTCAAATGACCAAAATGCCCTCTGTCTGACTCTGACTCTGACTCAATGACACAATACCATGGCATACATTTAGTGGCATTTTTCTAATTTTATATTTTTCCGGTCTTTATTAGCCCTAGTCTATATACTTATCTCAAAATATTATTGGGCCTATAAAATGTCATTTTGGGCCCTCTACATGATCCACTACCTTCATGGCCTCAACTCTTGAGAAATTTCCCCGAAACATATTTATTAGGTGTTTTAATGCACTGTAAATTTTATAATAAATTCTACATAACTTCTTTTTGAGCTCTGTCAGTTTCATAAATTCCTATATTAATTATAAGAATTGAATGCCAAATTTTATCTGATTCTAAGGTCCAAAGGATACTATATTAATTTCCCTTTTCTTTAGAAATTAATATAAATTTTTTGGGACCTCTCATCAGAATTATGTGTTGCGTCAAACTGATCAAAATAATTTTCTCTATTTATTGCAATAATTTGGGACTAATCTGATTATGGGCATTTTTGGCTCAACTTTCAATAATTACCATTGTGTCCTATAACTTTTGAAAATTACACTTTAGGCCCTCAACTTTTAATAATTACACTTAATGGCCAAAAGCTTTTGTCTACTTTCGTTTTCTACCATGGAACCTTTAAACTTTTCATTACTTTTTCTTACATAGGAAATAGGGGAGTCACTTTGTCTTTTTAACTATGGCTAGCTTTCTCTCTCTACACATCTTTAACTTTTTTTCTTATTTTGTATACATCTACCACTCTGTTGAACTTATACAATTACCTAAGAAAAACTCTTTCTTTGTAACACAGAATTTAATCCATACACTAACTTCTCAGTCATTCAATTCATAATGTTCATGTGGTTGAACTCGGCTAAGTATTCATCAAAGGGTTTCTCTTTCCTTACTTTATTCCTTAGCCTTACGCCAATCTCTATCTAAATTGAGAGGAATACTTCGCATAAACTATTCAAGAAAAAAATTCTTAGGTGAGAGGATCAATCTCCATCTCTATAGAGTAACTTCTACATTTCTCTACTATTTCTTAACTCTTTCTATATGTATATCAGTCTCAATCTGCTCTTGACTGGACTGTGGTTTCTTTCTGATTTGTCTCTGGATCCTAACTAACTTAAGTCACATGGATCTCATTTATCAGATAGTACTATTACTTCTATTCTCTAGGGCGCTCTACCTTAGGTCTGTTAAGTTATTGTCTATCCCTTTGTTATGGGAATTTTAATTTTTATCTATTAACCATCATTTCAACGTTAAGCCATATATTAGGCTCATTCTTAGGCAAGTCTCATTCTAATTTTTATTATTATGTTCAGTAAAAACTAGCTGAATAAATCTTTCGTAATATAGATCAACTCCTGGTGATCATACGAAGGATCTACTTCTGAACATTTTCTTAAACTCATCTTCTATATCTCAATTCCTCGTACTGTTTGCCTTGCATGTATCCTATGCTAAACCTCTAACTAATAAACTTCAGTGAGATCAGCATCTTTATTCTTACTATTAGGTCTTAGTGCATTCTAGTCGTGACCTAAGTACTGGCTAGTTGTTACTCATATTCTCTGTGAACTTTAGTTGTGACCATCTCAACTTACTCATCATGACTTGATAGCTCTGTGTTCTTCAATCACGATCATAGGTCATCTTTCGTTGTGACCTGACAACTCTGGAACTTCCTTTCGTGATGAATGGTCTTTACTTGTCATGACCAAAGTGCTTCTGTGAATCTTTGTCATGCCCCCTGACTTAACTCATCGTGACTTAACTTCTCTGGAACTTCTAGTCATGACCTAAACTGCTTCACATTGCGACCTGAGCATATATTTTTCTAAACATTCTCTTCTGATGTTCCTGACTTTGATTAGTTGGGTCAATTAAAACTCATTCATGTCTATCTATCATAATCACATTAAATAGGGAAAATATTCACATAAATGTTCAACCAACTATAATTTTTTTATATCACATCAAAACACATATTTCATATCACCATAATATTTGTACATACATTACATACATGCCCACTACATATTCGGGGTATATAGCAACTGTCATATATCTATGTATTTACTTTACTTTACACTATTTACAAATTTACATTACCCCTCATCTCTTTTATATTCTTTTACAAATTTACTTTACTTTTGCATATAGAAATGCCACCCTGTATATCAGTTGGCAAATCATTTGCCAAAAACTAACTTAGCTCTATGTGCCATGAGGGGTATACGGCAATATCTAACTTACTACCATCTCATGCCAATCTTCTAGAGTGTAAACTTGATTCAAGTCAATGCCCTCTATTGTATATATGTTTATCATCTCTACTACAACATTGAGGAACTACAGATAAATTGACTGCTCTTGATCTCTACTTCTATACATCCTTTGACCTAAACTGAGTAATTCACTCTCTACAGCTTTCTTGAGACTAATATAGTCAACATTATATATATTTAACAAAGAAGGATGGGGTTGACTAGGACCAAGAACATCGCACTAACTTTCTCCATAAAGTCACATGTTTCTGGATTAAAGGACTATTGTATATTACTCATATCAAATATATCCTCAAACTCTAGTAGAGGAGGAATAATATCTTGTCTACCTGTAATCCAATACTAGTACTCAGCTTCCTCAGTCATAATTTTTCCTCTCATAGGAGGAATAACGCTTACATTAGGGTTAGAGGGCACTCCCACAAACTTATACTGTATAGAGTCACTAGACTCAACATCATCTAGTACATGCATAACTTTAGGCTGAATCTTTATATAACCTTCAGAATGCAGGTTTGAGTCTACAGAAGCATATATAGGATATTCTACTATAGTTCTTCCTCACTGATCCTCTATACTACCATCTGAACTCTCTTCATTGTCTAAAGGAGGATCATAGTCTAGATGTACATCATCTTCATATATCACTATTAGCCAAGGGTCTCCCTTATTAACTGAAGGCTATGACTTAACTTTATGAAATCCCATATCTACTCCTACAATATTTGCTTAAATAAATAATGTAAACTATCTTAATCAATACCCTAACATAACAAAGTACTTACTATTTAGAGTTAGGGTATGGCAACTGTCTTATATTATGCCATAAACTTATGTTATGATACCAAAGTGAAACATCCTTACTTTTGTACATCTTAGGGACCATTCAGTAGCATTTAGAACTACTTACAAGACCTTAGAAGTTTATAGGCTAAATTTAGAATTTTACCTTTCTTGAGTTACTATTCATATGGTATTCCAGATTAGGTATAAACTTCAAAAAATCATAATTAATTATAGAAAAATTGAAATGAAGTGGTTCAAAAATAAAAGTGAAGATAACATCCAAAAATATAAGGGAAAAATAATTTTCTTACCAAATGCTTAGCCAATTAAAACATTTTAATAGTCAAAGATTACTTTTCATTTGGTCAAAAAGTTTGAAAACAGATTCTGGTCCCTTTGGAAAATTCGTTATCTTGGTACATACATCGAAATAAGGTATTCTTGGTTTAAAAACAAAGCTTGACATGTTAACTAAATGTCTATAAAATTTCATATATTTATTCCATCATTTGCTATTTTTCATTACATCATGACCATCACTACTTATATTGGTCATATAGCAACATGTCATATAACAATTGTTCATATAAAATGTATACTATCCAATCCCTAGCTTTTCTTCATGATTCATCATCCTCTTTCATCATTCATAAACCTGCTAGGGTTAGGATTACATGGAGGGGGTGAGATATCTGGGAAAATCTCAGTAGCAAATGGTACTAAACAATGTGCTTGCTTGTGAAAGTGTTAATATTATGTAATGTGCATGCTTCCATATAAAATATGAAATAAAATTGACCAAAGTAATAATAGAAATAGAGCTTCAATCATAAGCACATTTGCAACACAATTCAACAAAGCCATAGCACAACCAAGCATAACATTCAATATATACAAGTTTATGATAAGTTTACTACTTCACTTGCTTGATTTCTTTCACTCTAACCTTGCCTCTTTCTTCTTACTCCACTTAGATGTGTGGCTACCTCTTTGGTGTCTACAATCAAATCCTAACATCACATAATCATTCATCCATTACAATCAAACTTCCTCTTGAACACTGAGCTCATTTAACAACATTAACTTTCCTTAATCTTAATTAATGGACTTGGCCTTTGAATCAATTGATGTCTTCACTTTACCCTACACAATTGCATCTTCTAAATCCTTTTATGAACTTAGAATCATGAAATTACAGCTTCTTCATGGCTTGCTAGATAGAACTAAAAACATGTACATAGTTCTTTCAAAATTTCTCATTTTGATTTCAATGCTTCAAATACTTGTTTCTCTACTTTATCTCACACAACTTTTCATTTTAAAACCATTGGAAACATCAAAATCATGAAATTTCAATCACTATTCATACGAGTGAACAATAATAGAGAAGAATTCTAAGAATTACAATTTCCAATTCCAATGTTTCCAAGGTTCAAAACCTATCCAATCATACCAAAACTCATCATATAAATTCAATGGAATCATTAGATTATTGAAATTCTATCTCCTTCTGTCATGAACAATGTAGACCAAAATGGTTCAACCATGGCAAAGTCAAGAATATCAACTTGATTCAACAACCAATCACCTAACTAGCTTGTCTAAGCTTCAATCACATATCTCTAACATTAATTTCTTCTTTCTCCTTTCATCTAAGGTTTTAGATAGCATATACACCTTAGAGAAAACTCAACTTTCTTCTCTAAAAACCCTAAGTTCAAGCTCCCAAATCAAAGGAAAATAAGCTAGGATAGATTGTTTACCTTTAATCTCTATCTTACTTTAACTCTGGACCTTGTATTCTTCTTTGTTTTGGCTTGAGTTTTCATTTTGCAAGAGGTTCCCCAAGGGTTCTCCATAATTCTTTTGAGCAAAAAATTGTGGAGGTATTTATAGAAAATCTCATGGAAAATGAATGACCAATATCACTTTATGTACTATTTGATCTAATGGCTCATAATTGCTCTTACATCAAACTTGCCCACCAAGCCAATTTGAGATAAGATCACATGACAAAAATCATTTCTTCCCCTTGTCTTGGACGCCATATGTGAGGTCTTGTGGGTCCCACCATGTGCAAACCTTAATTCTCAGTTTATTCATTTTTCTTTTCTTTTTCAAAAATTCAAAAATTATTCATTATTTCACTTGGGCTCCAAGACAAATTTTGGGACTTATTGGGCTGCCCTAGGATGAAATATTGGGATACCCTAGGCCTTCCTTAGGTCTAATAGGTAATTGGTATAAATCCCAAAGCACTTTCCTTATACTGATATCCTTAAACTATCCTAATTTTGAAATAAATGCTAGACACCTCTTTTAATGGTTATAGAATTTTTAGAAATTCATTCTAATATAAAATAAATCTCATGCAATGTCTCATAATTTTCTGAGACCCAGATATCCTAATAAAAATTTCCTATATTTCCTCAAGACCCTTTATCGGTATCCGATTTCACTGACTGTAGTCAACTATTTTGGGAACTCTCCTTGATTGTCTAACCTTGGTCAAATGACCAAAATACCCTTTATTTATCTCTGGCTTATTGTGTAACATCCTTACTTTCATACGTATTAGGGACCATTTAGTAGCATTTAGAATCACTTATAAGACCTTGGAAGTCTATTAGCCAAATTTGGAATTTTTCTCTTTCTCGGGTTACTGTTCATACGGTATTCCAGATTACGCAATGAACTTTGAAAAATCATAACTAATTCTAGAAACTCAAAATGAAGTGGTTCAAAAAGATAAGTAAAGATAACATCTTAAAATTTAAGGGAAAAATAATTTCCAGACCAAATGATTAGCCAATTAATACAGTTTATTCGTTGAAGTACTGTTCATTTGGTCAAAAACCCTGGAAACAGATTCTGTTCCCTTAATTTGGAAATTCATTTCTCTTCATATACACATCCAAATTAAACGTTCTACCTATGCACCTAAAGCTCTTGATGTGTACTACATGATCATAAAATTTTGTGAAATAATTCCATCATTTGCTAGGTCAAATTGAAGCCACAACAAAACTGCTTTAGGACCTACGTTTTTACATTTCAGTTTCCTTTATTTTACTTTCAATAATTGTTCTAGCATACATGAATCATCTCTTTTTCCTTGTATGAATTCATATACATCATGGGGTTATACAATAATTGTTTCATACAATCTCATCACATAAATAGATGCTTTACATGGCTTTGACATACATGGAAAGTGCATAGCATATGCTAACATCTTAAATACTTCACTTTTCTTCTTCCATGCGTTATCTCTTCTCCATACATACATTATCCATCATGCTTGACCTAAATTGGTTGGTTATGGGAGATTGAGATTCTAAGGAATCTCAGTAGCAAACATTACCACTTAAATATGCAAGATGGATGCTAATGCATGATATGTAATTTTATTAAACTTTCTTTGATTAGTGACATGCCATCATGCTATATACTTTCAAATAAAGTGCATGTCTATGGAAAACATGTTATTCACAGTACATTCAACATCATTTATCATGTCACAACATCATTCAAATATTATATACATGTCAACACATAAGCATACCACATCAAGCACATAAAGAGGTAAGTTCAATACCTTATAGACTTGAATTTCTTTCACTTTATCTTGCTTCTTTCTTCTCACATCTCTTGGACATGTGGCTGCCTCTTTTGTAGCATACCAACCAATCCCTAACATCACATAACCATTCATCCATTACCATCTAATTTCCTTGAGCATTAAACTTACTTTAACTAACATAACTCCCTCTTGAACATTAAGCTCATTTACTTTCCTTAATCTTAACTAATGGATTTGGTCTTTGAATCAATTGATGTCTTGACTTTACCCTACACAATTTCATCTTTTGAATTAATTTATGAGCTTAGAATCATGAAATTCCAGCTCCTTCATAGCCTGTTGTACAGAACTGAACATAGGCATGCAATTCTTTCAAAAATTCTCATTTTGATTATAATGATTCCCACACTTGTTTCTCCACTTTACCCCCACACAACTTTTCATTTTAAAGCCATTGGAACCATCAAAATCATGAAATTCCAATCACTATTCATGCGAGTGAACAGTCACCGTAAGGAATCTCAAATACTACAACCTTGAGATTTTAATGTTTCCAAGGTTCAAAATATTTCTAATCCTACACAAAATTATCATATAAACTCAATGGAAGCATTAAATCATTGAAATTTCATTTCCTTCCCTCATGAACAGTGCAGACCGAATAGGGCACATCACGAAAAAGTCAAGAATATCAACTTGATTCAACAACCAATCTCTTAACTAGCTTGTTTAAGCTTCAATCATATGTTTCTAACTTTAATTTCTTCTTTCCCTTTTCACCTAAGGTCTTTGGGAAGCACCTCCCCTTAGAGAAAACTCAACTTTTCTCCCATGAAAACCCTAAGTTCAAGCTCCCAACTCAAAGGAAAATAAGCTAGGAGAGATTGCTTATCTTTAATCTCTAGCTTGCTTGAACTTTGGTACCTTGAATCTTCTTTGTCTTGGCGTGAGTTTTTATTTTGCAAGAGTTTTCCCAAGGGTCCATGAAGCCACAGTTTTGATACAGAATGAGGGGGTATTTATAGCCAAAATCCATGAAAAATGAATGGCCAAGATTGATTTGGTTATTATTTGATCTAAAGACCTAGATTTAATCTTGGATTTAACTTTTTCTAAAAAAAATAATTATGATATCATGTGGGACAGCTCAAGGGACATCTTATGCGGTATGTGGCGTGCTTACCATACCAGGAAGCTTCTGGAAAATTCTAGTCTAATCGGTACCGATCGGAGCAGTTTCACAGCAACCGGACTATTTTCTATTCTAATTTTTTTATAATATACCAAGATATGTATTTTGTCCTGGAAATCAATATCTAGGCTTCTCATACCATTGACAATGATATACTGAATATTTATCTTCCATCCATCCCTTGGAAAATAACCAAAATACCCTTGATGTCCTTTCTTGCACCGTACTAACCCTAAGGGCAAAATCTTCATTTCACACATCTTTATACTGCCTCAAGGTGTATCTGGGCTCTAAATAATCCTCTTTATACTATATGACACATTTTTTTGCCTGTCTATAATGACCAAAATGCCCTCCATCCATCATTGGTACAGAATAGGCATTCAGGGGCATTTTTATAATTTTGCACTTTTCCTGGACTCTCTGGACTCTGGCCCACTTAACTGTCCAGTCAGCACATTGGGCCTAATATGGCGCCATTTGGGCCTTGGTTTGGGCTCATTGCCTTTATGCCCTTTATGGTACAAATCCCAATAAATATCACCCGATCCTATTTATCGGGTATTTTATTTCATCGTAAAATCCCATAAGACTTCTACAGGATTCTTTTTATGACTCTAATAATTTTATAAATTCTTATATTAAATATGGGAATTTCCAGCAATGTCTCATCTTATTTTGCTATCTGAAAAATACTGTAATAATTCTTTTGACTTCATAAATTTATATCAATTAATCGAGATCTCAAATTAAAATTCTATATTGTGTTAAACTTACCAGAATAATTTTATCTATCTACTGGTAAAATTTGAGTCTGATATGATTTCGGACATTTTTGGCCTGTTTTGGCTCAACTTTTCAATAATTACATTTAGGTCCCTAAACTTTTGCATAATTGCACTTAGGCCCCTGAACTTTTGGCTATTTGTATTTTAGCCTCTTAACTTTTGAAAATTATACTTAAGGGCCCAACTTTTGTTTATACCTTCACTTTTTGCCTTCAACCTTTTCTAATTTTCGTTTTAGTCCTTCTCTTTCTTCAGAACTCATTTAACCTTTATCATTTCTTCAGATCTTCATCATAACCCTTCCCAAACCTCTTTCCACTATCAGTACTATACAGATAGGGAAAAATCAGGATATGACATATTGACACAACCCAGTGGCATACTTAGTGGCATTTTTGTAATTTTATATTTTTCTAGTCTTTATTAGCCTGGCCCACATACTTATCTAAAAATATTTTTAGGCCTATAAGGTTCCATGTTGGGCCTTCTACATGGTCCACTGCCTTCATGGGCTTAACTCCTAAGAAATTCCCCCGAAACGTATTTATCGGATGTTTTAATCCACTGTAAACTCCATAATAAATTCTACAGAACTCCTTTTTTAGCTCTATCAGTTTCATAAATTATCATATTAATTGTAAGAATTTATTGCCAAACTTCATCTGATTCTGAGGTCCAGAGGATACTGTATTAATATCTCTTTCTTTAAAAATTAATATAAATTTTTCGGGACCTCAAATCAAAATTATGTGTTGTATCAAACTGATCAAAATAATTTTCTCTATTTACTAGAAAAGTTTGGGACTAATATGATTTTGGGCATTTTTGGCTCAACTTTTAATAATTACGATTTTGCCCTTGAACTTTTGAAAATTACACTTTAGGCCCTTAACTTTTCATAATTACACTTAATGGCCCAAAACTTTTGTTTACTTTCATTTTCTACCATGGAACCTTTAAACTTTTCATTTTAGTCCCTATCTTTCTTCAAGACTCGTCTAACCTTTCTCTTTCCTTTTTATCATTGTCACAATCCTTTCCAAACATCTTTCCTCTATCAGTATTATAAAGATAGAAAAAATAGGTTATGATAGTTAACACTCTCACAATCAAGCACAAGTATTTACATTGATGCATATATATTTTAGTACCATTTGCTACTGAGATATCTCTAGAAATCCTAATCCCAATGGTTCATATATCATGAAAGAAGATGAGAAAACATGAAGATAAGTTAGGTATTGGATAATATGATAAAATATGAATTTGTTATGATTGTATTTAAGATTGTAATGTACAATGTTTGATTAAAAGTAGTACTGTTGTGGCTATTTATAAAAATAGTAAATGATAGAATAAATGTATAAAATTTTACAAACACTTAGTTAACATGTCAATGTTTGTTTTGACTCTAAGAATGCCTTATTTTGATGTTTGTACAAAGAGAACGAATTTTCCAAATTCATGGACTATAATTTATTTTCACAATTTTTGACCAAATGAACAATAATATTTGATGAATAAACTGTACCGATTGGTAGAGTATTTGGTCAATAACTTATTTTTCCATTAAATTTCAATAGGTTACCTTCAAGTATCCTTTTAAAACACTTCATTTTGATTTTTCTAGAATTAATTATGATATTTTTAAGTTTGTCACTAATATAGAATTATATTATGAACAGTACTCGGGTAATGTGAAATTTCAGATTTTGTAATTGAACTTCAATAGATGTTTAAGTGGATATAAATGCTACTGAATGGTCCTTAAGCTTACAAAAGTAAGGTGTTACAAAGTCGAATGCTAACATTCAAGGACACAAATATAAGTGGGTTCCAAAACATGCTAGTTCTTCAATTTTGCATAATATCTTCAAGAGTGGATAGATTGGCCTAAAGAAGAATGAAGCGTCTAAGAGAGCTACTCACATTATCAACAAGAAAACTCTTAATGCACCCATTGCTGGAGCTACAATTAACATCCATAAAGAAAATCGATGGAGACAAATAACAACACCTCGCATCTCAAGGATAGACTACCACAGAGTACCATTCATTACCTGGAAGAAAATAAGAGAAATTGGATTTCTTAAGTACCAAGAAGATTGCAAGTCCTTCAACCAATAAATCTAGAGTTTAAACATCACAAAACAGATGCACTGGGGACTACGCTTAAAAGAAAGATATTATAATTTATCCCTACTCACCTACATTGCATTAAAGGAACGAGGCATGTTGATAGTAAGTGAGACATTTTAAGTAGTCCTCACTAAGAAAATATTGAGTCAATTGTCACATTTGACCTTTTGATTTTGAGGGTTCTTGAAAAATCTTCAAAATGAATATTTTAATACTATGAAATACTATTTTAAACAATTTATTTGATAAAAAGATTACAATATTCAATAGTTCAATTCTTTGTGCTTACATGATTCTCAAAGGAAAATATCTTTTATACGCATAAAGTAATTATGCTTCATTGATTTGATTTTGTTATATCTATATAGTATGTGACTTCTGTTGCTTTGCTTCCTATACAAACTAACTATTGATGGATCCAAGAAAAGTCAAATACTAGGAAATAAAAGTAGTTCAATTGTTTTATAAAGAATATGATTGAAAGGATCATCTCAAGATTTGTGGATATAGAGAAAAATAATTCAAATCTTAATGAAGTCAAACTAACAAAGCTAGAATTTTAGTATTAAAGAAAGTTCAACATCAATTCACAAAAATAAGCAAGATGTCACAAGCATAAGAGGAAACATGGTGAAATCTAATCTTTACCCCTTTATTGTACTTAAATGAATTCTAGATTTAGGAAATGAAAATTCGTTCCTTGTTGTATTCCTTTTTAGCATTCAACATTTAAATATTTCAAATATGTTTCTGAGATTGCTAAATGGACTATAAAAGTAAAACTGTGCATACAAGCTTTATATATATTTGTGTTCTCAAAGATGTAATCTAAACTATTTTATGCATTTCAATGCATAAATTTATCTTGATTTACAACGGGTTTATCCATGATTTTAAAGATAAAAGTGAATTTCAACTCATACATCAAATATCTTGGTTTTACAAAGCACATACAAATGATTTTGAAAATCTTTAGTTTTAAAATGAATCGGTTTCAGTATTAGAGATTAATACGCTTATATAAAAATTATAAATATACTCCAAATCCATTTATTAGAGCTATCATTGATCTTAAATGTGCTATCATGTGCTTGAACTTTTTATCCTCCAATGAGTTAAACATTCTTCTGTTTAGCAACCATCTACATGAAGTTCAAGTCTAGCTATTCAGAAATACTCTAGAACATCAAAGTCTCATGCTTAAAAGTGTTTACTCATTGAAATATACTAATAACTCTAGCCATTTGGACAAACTAGCTAATGTACTTCACTAATTCAAACATTATTTAAATATGAGCAAAGTTTTTGAGCATTCATTATGGTTCTTTCACTAACATCTTATCCAATATGACTTTTGCTCTTAGAAAATTCCCAAACATCTTAACATTGTTGTTGAACATGTTATCTAATATGATCTTACAAAAATATTTTTCTACAATATGTTGCCATCCACATTTCCACAATAATATTTTTTTCAAATATCCATATTTTGAAAATTCATGTTGAAATTCTCTTTAAAAGAAGAATTATTCTTCAAGATAATCTCCTTTTAAAGAGGAGGATATTCATATTTATATATATGCATTATTTCTTACAAGCTCATCTATTAATATAGTTATCCCTGTTCATTGTCAATTAACTAGTTTTGATGATGAGTTCTTATTATGGTCTTATATATAAATCATTTAAAACTTGACTATACTAATAATTCTCCTAGAAAGAAATAATTTAGATTAATCATAGGAGAATAATATGTGTTGAGAAAGAAAATCTCAAAGGGCTACTGTCATATCCCTAATTTTCTTATTTAATATGTATGTACAATTTGTACGTAATATACATGAGATTCTATAAGAAAAATGTTGCAATTCAAGGAAGGAAAGGGATTAAATTGAAAATGATAGAAAGTTCAAGAACCTAAGTAAAATTTAAAAAAAATTATGGGCCAAAATAAAATGTAGAGAAAAAAATTAGGCCAATAAGTGTAATTCCAAAAAATTTGAGGACCTCAATGTAATTAAGCAAAAGTTCAAAGGGAAAAATTATAATTAAGAGGAAGTTGTGCTAGAAAAGACCCATAACTACCCAGAAATGTTGTAATCCCAAATTTTAGCATCAAATAGATAATGAAAATTGGGCCAGGCATATTTTTTAGAATTTTGATTTGAGGCTCCAGATAATTAATATTATTTCTTAAAGACCAGAGATTATTACAGGACCTTCTGGATTTTCTAATCACATAAAATTTGGTAGTAAATTCCCATAATTAATATAGAAATTTATAAAACTGACAGAGCTCAAAAAGGAGTTATGTAGTATTTTTAATGGAATTTATAGTAGAATTATATACTCTATAAATACTTTCCGGTGAGGTTTCTTGGGAATTGAGCTATAAAGATATTTGACCCATATAGAGGCCCAAAATGGTGTCCAAAAGGCCCAATAAGATATTTGAACAGTCAAATGGGCCAGTGTCTAGAGGAACCCCAAAAAGTGTGAAATTACAAAAATGCCCCTGTGTTGTAATAATAATGAATAAGAGATAGATGGAGGGCTGATAGAACACAAATTGTATATGGTTTCTGTAACAGTTTTAGGGTCTTATTATGACTTTACCATTCATTTTATGCCAATATTTGTGCTTTTGTTGTAATAGATGATTGTGCTTGGCAATATGCTAATTAAAGGGTAAAATAGTAAATTAACCCTTCTAAACTGCATAAATATTGTTCTTTATTGATTTGGACTTTTATAGTGAGCTTTAGTTTTGAATTGTAGGTATTTTAGGCAAGAACCAAGGACTAATGTGAGCAAAAAAAGAAATCACAAGACAAAGAAAATCATATCACGCCTGTGTACTTTTTAGTCGCGACCAAAGTGTCCACAGGTCACGATGAAAACATGGATCTAGTATTTGTTCTTTGTGCTTTGGTTTTGAATTGTAGATATTTTAGTCGTGGCCTTAAATCCATTTTTAAGAACTTTTACTCTTTGTATAATTAGGTCACAACCTGAACACGCTTGTGTCGTGACCTATTAAACTTTTCTACTATGAAACTTTTGTGTATGATTTTAATTCCTTGCCTAGTTATTCTTGATTGTTCCTGTGTTGTATGCGTAGAAGAACTAAACCATTAGTTCCTTTTGAACCTGAAATTGAGAGACAACTAAGGAAACTAAGGAGAGAGTTTAGAGAAGAGGCAAGAACAGCAGAATCTAGTTCACCGCCTAGTGTCCCTAAATCTAAAGTTGAACTCAATTTAGAGAATCCATTAGAAATTTCAAACATGCCTAAGATTAATCCAAATGTTCATGATAGGCATAATAGACAAGGAGAAAATGAAATGACACTGAATGTAGAAGATAATAGAAGTGTGAAGGAAAGAAATCATTCGCATGTGAATTATGATCCTTATGGCTTTTACACTAAAGAGGCCAATTTTGAAATTAAAGGAGCTTTGATTGCAGCCTTATCTAAATTCCATAGTTTTACAAGAGTATGTCCACATCGGCACTTACAAACTATGCATATGATATGCTCTTCGATAAAGCCTCAAATGACTGTATTGGATGATGTTTTAAGGAGGTGTTTCCATTTCACTTTGGAAAGGAAGGCTAAGGAGTGGTTATACAATCTGTCAACTTATTTCTCAACTCTTACCTGGGATCAATTGAAGTCAACATATATAGAACAGTTATTCCTGACATCAAAGACAACTTGGATGAAGAAGGAGATTACAAATATTCTGTAACAGGATGGATAGTCATTACATGAATATTGGGCAAGATTTATCAATTTGTTGGCTCATTGTCTGTATCACAACATGACAAAGGCTGGTCTAGTAGACATTTTCTTTGATGGTCTACTCTCTCACAATCAGGTGTCCTTGAATGCAACAGTAAAAGGCTCTTTTAGAGAAAAGACTCTATAAGCAAGTTAGTAGTTATTCTAGAAGATGGCTAATGAAGACCATCAGATTGGGAATCCAAAGAGAATGCCCTCATTATCTTCGGGTAATTCAAATAAGATCTTAGTAGAAATAACAGATTTAGGAAACTGAATGGAAAAGTGGATGAATTTAATTGAAAGACAGTTGTATTCCACAAATCAAGTTCCTATAGTCGAAACCTTACAAGCACTAGTTACAGGATGTGAGTCATACGATTCAATGATGCATACTACTAGCACATGTGACAAATAGTATAAAGAAGTAGCAGCAATATATCAAGGGAGAGAAAATCAATATCAGAAGAGAGACCTATACTCTAACACATATAACCCTAGTTGTTGAGACCACCTAAATTTTAGGTGGGGGAGCGGAGAAAATAGGCCAAACCAATTATAAGGAGGTGGTGCTTCATCAAGTAACTACCAAAATAATACAAGGTCTATAGTTCCAACTCACCCTAATGCTTTAGTAGTATCAAGACCATATGAGACTTCTTAGTCGTTGAAGAGTATGGCTACATAAATGAACAACGGGATAATAGAATGACTAATATAGACCATAAGCTCAAGGAGAATGAAGGTCAATTCACCTCCATTGCTTAAATCCTTCAAAATATGAAGAAGGATAATGCTGATGTGCACAGGAAATTTGAGGAGTTAAGTTCCAATAATGCAAATATTACAAGTCATTTAACTCAAGTTGCCAATACAGTGAGTGGCATCCAAACGAAAAGCAGTGGCAGTATACCTTCAAATATTGCCATTAATTCGAAGGGTTTGAATGCCATATTACTCAGAAGTGGGAGAAAAGTATGATTTAAGGAAGACAAAATAGCAAGGGAAGATATGGAACATTCTGAAGTTGAAAATTCAGCAATGTCACATATGAAGATTGGGAAATTAGAGAGTATTAAAGAACATTAGCTCTTGATCAAGAAGGTAACCCAAGAGGAGAACTCGCAAGCACAAGATGAAACACAAGAGAAGCAAGAAGAGGAAGTGATAATTCCAAGTCTAGCATACAAGGGAAAACAAATTGACGAGAAGGGCATAGTCGAGAAATCAAGGAGCCTCTATGCATACAGGTAAAGAGATAAGTATAAAGAATCTCCCTTTTCCTAAATCTTATTTTGCTGGAAAGAAAAATATTGATTATGAATTTACAAAATATGCTTTCAATCTCTTCAATAAGTTAGAAATAAATATCCCTATGTTTGAATTCCTCAAAAGAAATTCTAAATATGCTAAACTTTTAAAAGAGTTGTGTGCTGATAAGAAAAAGTGTAGGCCTCTTGAGAGAATTCAGGCCTCTTGAGAAAATATGTTTGAATACCAGTTAAGTGGCAAGACCCAGGATCTTACACAATCCCATGCACTATAGGAAAGGTTCATAATAAGGGAGCGTTATTAGATCTAGGGACTACCATTAATGTAATGCTTTAGTCAGTATACTTAGCCTTAGGTATTAACAATCTTAGAGACACAAGTGTAGTGCTCTAATTAGCTGATAGATCAATTAGGTATCTTAAATGAATTTTAAAGGATATTCTAGTGCAGGTTAAGGATTTAGTGTTCCCAGCTGATTTTTATATTTTGGATATTTTCAGTGAACTAGTGAATGAGAGCACTTTGATCCTAGGTAGACCTTTCCTTCAAACTTATAAGACAATTATTAGTATGAAGCATAGTTCCATTACAACAGAAGTTAGAGGACATGTAGTGACTTTCAATATGAATAAAGCAATGAAATATCCTTTTCATAATTTTACTTTTGTTGGGTTGAATGCTATCGATTATGCTATTAAAGAAACTAGGGATATGCATGAATTGAGTTTGCATGATGAGTATGATCCTATGCTGCATAATTTCTATATTTCCCATGAAGCATTTTAGGAGCATGAGGATTCAAATTCATATTTGAGGGCTTATGATAACTATTTTGAATCTCTTTCCTCTATTTATTCTTTTTCTTGCTCTTGTGAAAGCAATTCATCATGTTTTCATAATTTTGATGTGAATAGCATGCTTTTAGTTTCCAAGGATTTCTCATTTCCATCTAACTTTGATACAATTTTATTATTTTCTAGTGATAATGTTTTTGGAAAGGAATTTGTGAGTGATTTTACAGGAATACAATACATTGTGGAAGCTAGAAGTGGAACAAACAAAGAGAGGTCAAGTTTATGTGACCATAAGTTACAACGTCAAGACCTCAACGTCGTAACCAGATATGAACTTGCTGAGGAACATACTCTATATGTAATGGAGTTGAGACAGTTTGACTATTTTTACAATAACTTAACCAATGAGTTTTAACATTAAATTTGGCATGATCGTAGCTAAGATACAGAGCTTTAAATGGACACCAAAAATGCTTCAATTGGTTAAGTTTTCAATTTATTATGCTTTTTCTAATTTGAAGATAAAATTTGGAATGAGATAAAATGAGATCCAGAGGTAGTTAGGTTCAAGTTCAAATTTCAAATAGTAAATGAAAGAATTTTTACACAAAATTTTATGCACTTAAAGCAAATATGTGGATCTTTAAATCTATAGGTAACACGTTTTATTTTTCAAAATAAGGCAAAGAAACTGGAACTTCCAAATTTACCAAATAAACAGTGTTTTTCAGTGTTAGTTAATGCAAACACTCAACTTGCATGAATTTTGTTATCACATATATTTATATTTAAATTAGATTTATATCAAAAACACTTGGATGCACCTAAAGGCTAGTTCATTCCTATAAGTGATAACAGATTCTGCATCTGTGTGGTCAACAAAGGCAGTTGCCTTTGTGTCACCCACAACTGAATCACATGTTGCATGGCACTCAAATTGGGAGGCGTGGGAAGTTCGCTTAGTGATAACGCGACATTATCTAAAACAAGATGTTTTGGCCATAATATGAAAGTCCTTTTGCCTAACTCACAGTCTTCACCTCATCAGTCGGAATTAGGACAAGAGTATCTTCAATTATCACATCTTCAACTATCACCCTTAACTGATCATCCTGAATTTGGATGTGGTGGGCAATTTCCCCTAAGATATGGATGGAACCATGTGCCACTAACTTTTTGATAGGATCATCCACATATAGATCACAAGGTTCAACATCCTCTGACACTGACCCAGCCATGCAACAGCTCCCTTAAGTACTAGGATAGGCGCATATAAGAGCATTTGGGTGCACTTAGCTCCTGTTGGGAAGCACGAAGAGGCTTTTGATTAAACTAAAGTGTATTTCATAAACAAATCTATACCAGATAAAGTGCAACACTGATGTACAGATAATTTTTTCTAAACTGGACATTATATTCTACACTGGTTACGTTTACACTAGTGTAAAATAATATAAATTGAATAACTCTACACCAGATGAAGTGGAAGATCGGTGTAAAAATAACTTGTTCTAAATTGGATATTATATTCTACACCTGACATTGACATGTTCGGTTTCAATCTGTTGCATTTTTTAAAAAAATCAAAGAACAACATCTTATCAGAATAAGAAACTTCATTCATTCATCTTTACCAATACATTTACATCAAAAGTATGAAATATTAAAAACAATATCTATCAGAATATATAATATATTCTCTCTTTTTGTCATTAAGTACAAATAATAAAATAGGAGGGGCATATAAAGGTTGCAGGCTTTCACTCCTCAGTAGACTCAGAGGTCTGGGATTCATCAGAGTTGGTAGGATCAACAGGATGATACAAACTATCATCCTGTTGATGGCTACGAACTTCTGAGTATAAAGCTCTGAAACTATCTTTCAGTCTAGTAACTTTCTGGGACAGTTCTTTCACTGAGTCCTTAAGGGCATTGAACTGCGTGATGAGTTCCTCAAGGTGCTCCATCCGAGTGACAACCAGGGGAGGAAGAGAAGAAACTATAGGAGAAGGAGGTGTGCATAGGGAAAAAGCCATTGGAGTGTTCAGAGAGAAGAAAAGAAAAGAAAATAGAGATAAAGTGATTAGACAAAAAGTATTGATTATAGGAATGGTGTACATATGGTTGAGGAATAAGAACAGTTTCAGAAAAGAATATCGAAGAATACAATTGGCCTTCTATCATAATGAGTACAAATATTGGGAACCAAAGAAGTAAAATGAACGGCCTGAGAAGGTACAGAGAAAAGAAGCTGGAAAGCATACATAGAAAACTGAAGAGCCAGAATAGAAAGTATATTTAACACCGGTTATATTTCTTTTATACCGATTAAATGTAAATCTTGTCTAAATATTTTATCTTATTTACAAAATGCCACCAGTAATTTGTTCTAAAGTTTCTCCATAAGGTCTGAAGAAGTTAAGGCAAAGAAGCGGGAAAGCATAGATAAGAAATTGAAAAGTCTGAATATAACTAATCTACACCTATGTATAATAGTATCCGGCGTAGTAATTATATTTTACACCGGTTACATATACATCTGGTGTAACTATTTTATCCTATTTATAAAAATGCCACCAATCATTTTTTTAAACTGTCCCCGTAATGACCGGTTTAAAAATGGAGCTTTAAAAAGCATATTTTGTACCAGTGACTTATGTACTTGGTCATGTGTTCATCAATTGGGTCCCAACGGCTATCAAACTCAATCAGTAGCATTTTCCCTTCCTTCCTCTCTTTCTCAATGTCTTTCAATGGTGTTGCAGTTCTGCCCCTCCTTTACGTAGAGTCACTTGGAGCATCACTAGCCTCATTCTGATTAACACTACCATCCATATTCCTATATATGCAATAACAAAATCAAACATAGTAAATAGACTTAACCAATTTTCCTTCACCATGTCAGAAGACACAAAACTTATTCCTTTAGCATTTATCCATGGAAAGAAATGAAAGATTTTATTAGAGGAAAACTAGGAAACCTAGATTAATTAGACACACAAACGGTAAAGCATGTACACGAGAAAATACGCGCCGAGAACACTTACATGGCAAAGCATAACAAGAGCAAGAATATATAAGAATGACTAAGCATGGTGAAGCCCCACGAAAACCATAGAGTACGATGAATGGAGTAATGATATAAGTGAGAAGTAAGACTGAAGAAAACTTGAGAAATTAGAAATGAGAGAAGTGCCAAGGGACGGGTTTCGAAAATGAATTTTTGGTAGCCATTTCACACCAGATATATATGATATAAGGTGTAGTAAATCATATTTCTAAACCTGACTAACACAATAACCAGTTTAAAAAGTTATCTACATATTTTCAAAATGCCACTACTCATATTTTGAATTTTATAAGACTTTTTACACCATATAATATATAAATCTGGCGTAAAAAGGGTTTTAATTTATTTACACAAATGACACCTTCAGGTTTTTAGATCACTTTTTACACCGGATAACATGTACGATTGGTTTAAATATTGTAGTTAGTTTTCCCACAATCTCTTTTATTACTCTATCCCTTGAAGTTACAACATATATATGCTATCAGAACAAGAAACTTCTGTTATTATTATATCAAAAATATATATGTAATTAGAACAATAAACTGAATTACATTATTATACTACATCAAAAACATAAAACACTTACATACAAATCAATCAGAATCTATTTCTTCTTCATTCAATTTTGGTAAACCTACTAAAAAAGAGGGGTCTAACAAATTAAATCATCATCAACGGCCCTTTTTCATTGGAGGGTGACAAACCGTCTTTTATTTGCCAAATCAGTTATATATAACACTTGTTTTGCTTGGTTTACCATAATGAAAGGCTTATTCCCAAAACTTGTATTATTAAAATCAACAAGTATAAATCTTAACCGATCCACCATAACACAGTTATTTACATTAGCCCATTTGCATTTGAACATAGGAACAGTGAATTTGGGGTAGTCCAACTCCCAAATCTCTTCAACAATGCCATAATAAGGGTGGTTACTAATTTAGGATTGTTGTCTTTTGAACTAGAGAAGTGTATAGCTTTAGCCATTAACATAACACCACTATTTTGTATGCTACTTTTATCATCTAGGGACTTCATATAAAAGGAATACCTGTTGACATCAAATGAATTCTAACATGTCACATTAAATTGAGTACCATATGCCAACCATCTAACTGAATCAGAAACACAATCCTTACTTTCAACCTTTTGTTTAAACCAATATGCAAAAGATTTGTTGTGTTCTCTAATCATCTTTTGCTCTGTTATTCTATTATTTTTTTCTAGACAAGCTCTTTATAAATAGCTATATAGTCTTAAACTTGATCAACGTTATTCAATATGTGTAAGTATATTTATTGTAATTCAGTACGATAAACACTCTTCACTGCTATTCCGCATTGACCCTATTTGGAACGTGGTTTAGGGAGGCCAGTTAGTCTTACTTTAGATGAGTAGTGTTGACAAAAATCCATTACTTATTCAAAAATATATTTTTTAACAATGGATGCTTCGGGCTGATTTGGATTCTTCATATACCCTTTAAGGATTTTTATGTGTCTTTCAAATGGATATATATATCATAAGTATGCAAGGCTATACACTTTTATCTCTTGTACTAGATGGACGATGAGGCGTACCATGATGTGAAAAAGGCCAAAAAGAAACAGTTCTTCAAGATGGCACAAAATAACATAACCCTCATGCTCCAATTTATCAAACTTTTTAGTCTCGAAGACTTTGCCACATATAGCATTAAAGAAAAAGCAAAGCTGGGTTACAATATTTCTCAAATCATCTTGAAGGATTCCTCGAACAACCACTAGGAGCAATTGTTGCATCAAGACATGACAATATGAGACTTTTGGCCTACTAATTTCAAATCTTTCACTGACACAATCTTCTTAAGATTAGATGAGTATCTAGAGGAAACTTTGATTCCTTGCAAGCACTCACAAATACTTCTTCTCTCATCCTTGGACAAAATATTAATCTCTTCATCACAATAACTCCCCTTACCATGTGGCCTTGGATATAAATCCTCACGTATTCCCATTTATTGAAAATCTAATATTTCATTCAAACTCTCTTTAAAACTACCATGTATGTTGAGAAGTATCCTAACAATGTTGTCACACATATTTTTCTCCACATACATGGCATCAATACAGTGCCTTATATTAAGATGTTACCAATACGAAAGCTCAAAGAAGATAGGTCTTTTTTCCATATATTTTTCTCATTTCCCTGGCTAGTCTTATCGAATATAACATTAATGTCTTTCACCTTTTCATAAACTGTTCTCTAGTCAATGGCTCTTGAGCGTTTTCAAATTCTTGGCTGCCAAATTTTTTTTCTTCAGTCGATGGTATGGGTGGCCTTGTCTTAGAAATTTTGTGTAACCTAGGTAGACTGACTTTCTTCTATGATGAAGTTCATAGTAGCAAGTCTCTTCCTCATAAATCAGACATGCTTTATGGCCTTTAACAATATACGCTAACAAATTTATGTATATAGGAAAGTCATTAATTATACATAAGATCATGGATCGCATATTGAAGACCTCCTTCTTAATCGCATAAAAAATATCCATGCATTCCCATAGCTTCTTCAAATCTTCAATCAAGGGTATTAGGTAAACATCTATGTCATTTCTCAGTTGTTTCAGTCATGAGATGAACATAGACAACATTACATACTTGCATTTCATACACAACAAGGGAGATAGGTTGTAAATTACCAAGAGGATGGAGCCATAAACTATGTATACTACTAAGGCTACTATAAGGGTTCATGCCATCTATACTAAGTCCAAGCCTTAGGTTTCATGGTTCATTTCCAAAATCCAAAAATAAATCATCAATATTCTTCTATTGTAAATAGTCAGTCAGGTGATGAAGTTTTTCATCATAAATCCTTTCAGTCACATGCCATAATATATTTGTGCATAAACTTCATTAGCAAATAGGTGCTTAAACCTTGGTATAATTGGAAGATACCATAACACTTTTACATGAGTGTTATTTGATATGTACCTTAGTGTCTTACATATTGGACACTTCTCCTCATCTTCAAACTCTTTCCTATACAATATATAATCATTTAGGTATGCATGAATCTTTCTATATTGTATGCCTAAAGGACATTATTTTCTTAGCATTATAGTAGCGTTTGGATAACACGTTTTCTTATGGAAACATGACTTGCAATAGCTTAAGTAATTACAAAAAACCACTATCACTCCACCTATGCCATGCTTTTTGTCACATCCTTACTTTCAACCTCACTTATGCTTTATTAGAAGCTATTGGAACCAATTACATGATCATTTGCTTTGAAAACATCAATTTTAAAAAGAATTGTTCTCGGGGACTGTTCACTTTTACTATTCATTTGGTAATTCCAGATCATGTATCCAACTTTGAAAATTCATAATTAATTGCAGAAAAATATAAATAATGTGGTTCTAATTTCTAATGAAAGCTATTTCCTAGATATTTAAAGAAAAAATATGAAACTGAGGTTTTCTTGTCCACATGAAATCAGTTTATTCGTTAAAAATCACTGTTCATTTGGTAAAATTTGGAAGTTCCAATTTCTTTGCCTTAACTTCAAAAATTCATTTCTCTTCAGTTACTTGTCCAAATGAACCGTGTTACCTATGGATTTAAAGCTCTAGACGTCCTCTTTAAGCTCACAAAATTTATGGAAAAACTCGTTCATTTGACATATAAAATCATTGTGTGAACATCGCTGCCTCTTATCACTCACTTCATCTCGATTCCAAATTTTAACTTCAACTTAGAAAAATCATAACAAATCAAATTCTTAACTAATTGAGGTGTTCTTGGTGTCCAATTAAATATATGTATCTTAAATATAATCATATCAAATTTCATATTTAAACTCATTGATTAAGGAATCCTAATCATCATCACACCATCATGGCCTCATAATAGAATTACAAAATCATATACCATACCACCATACATGCTATCATATGCTTCCATAATGTCAAGTAAGTATTGTAACTCATTATACAAACTCATCCATATATTTTTACACTTTTTCCATGTGAAGTTCCAGCACCTATGACATGGTTATGCATAAGGAATGAATGAGATTTCATGGAAATCCCAATAGCAAGTTACACAGACTATAATATCATGCATGATTAATTGGATGCTTAACAAGTTATCATGAGATGGGAGCTACTTCATAATAGTACATAAGTAAACTCTAACATGCATATCGTCATGACATCACTTGCAAGGAGTTGCAATCATTCATAACTCATCATCAATATGATGACATATTCTCATGCTCAACCAAACACCATAAACAATAAGCAAGCAAACAATTAAATAAACTTGAAACTATAGTTAGGTATTCTTGCTACTTCTTAGCTATCCTTGTTAAGGTCTTCTTGGGATGATTTCCTTCCTTCACAAATGTCAAAATCTAGACATTACAAAGTAATATCAAGTTACAATTCAACTTGAAACCAAATCCAAGACTAAGTTTTCACTAGTTTCCTTTCTTTCTCCCTTTTATGTTTCATAATTCCATCTTTCCAAAATAAATTCTCATATATCATTTCCACATAATTTTTCATGTAGAATCCAAATATGAAACTAGAAGTTCCAAAATCAAAACATCTCAAAAGGTGCTGTGCCAAACCAAAGTGAATGCCCCTTTTTTCAAAAATTCATATTTTGATTCCAATGCTTCCAATACTTGTTCTCCTACTTTATCCCCACACAATTTTCCATTTTAAACTCATTGGAAGCATCAAAATCATGAAATTCTATCATATGAACAGTGCCATGTACAAAACCCTAATTCCAAACATACTTGAATTTCTAAGCTTATACCACTTGATTCTAGCTTATTTAAGCTTGTCTAAACTATCCATAACATAAAAGTCATATTTTAACCATATATGGACAGCACTTCTAGAGGTAACCATAAGGAAAATATAGCACAAAAATCCCTTAAAACCATGAGCTAACTTGTTAGAACAAAGCTCAAGATCAAAGGAGATGATTACCTTGATTGTTGCTTCACTTTGTGTGCTTATTTCTTGGTTGAATGGAAATTTTGCAAGAGTTTCCCTATGGTTCACCATGCATGCCGAAGCCATATGATAAGGGGTATTTATAGATGAACTTAGGTTGGCCAAGATTGATTTGGTTACTATTTGATCTAATAGTCCATATTCAATCTTGCATAATCTTGCGCTAGAAGCCTCCCCATTTGATGCCATGCATGACATTATTTAGGGTCATGTTTGGCTGAAAAAGGTAAAATATACTAATAGAAAAAATTATAGTCCAACCAGGTAACAATCGGAGCAGTTTCACCAAAGTCAGACTGTTTTTTGTTCCTATTTTTTAAAATATTCTAGGATATGTATTATGTCCTGGAAATCAATGTCTAGGTTCTTCATACCATTGGAATTGCTAGACTGAGTATTTATCTGCCATCCATCCCTTGGGAAATGACCAAAATACCCTTAGTGTCCTTTCTTGCATTATATTAACCCTAAGGGCATAATTGTCATTTCACCACTTTCTGTACTACCTCAAGGCATATACTGGCTCTAACTAATCATATTTATACTATATAACACATTTTTAGCCTTTCCAAAATGACAAAAATGTTAGAAAATGTCATATCCCAATTTTTAGGCTTAGAAGCCCAGTATATAGCCTGAAAAAGGGATGCTACCAGACCCTATTGAGCAGAGGTCTCAATAAATAGAGAAAATTATGATAATCAATTTGATGCAACACAAAGTTTTGATATGAGGTCCCGAACGATTTATATTAATTTTCGAAGAGAATGAAAATTAATATAGTATTCTCCAGGCCTCAGAATTAGATGAAATGTGGCACTAAATTCCTATAATTAATATAAGAATTTCTAAAACTGACAGAGCTTAAAAAGGAGTTATGTAGAATTTACTACATAATTTACAGTGGATTAAAAGACCCGATAAATAGGTTTCGGGGGAATTTCTCAGGAATTGAGCCCATGAAGATAGTGGATCATACAGAGGGTCTAGAATGGAACCTTATTGACCCAATGATATTTTCAGATAAATATATGGGCCAGAGCTAATAAAGACCGAGAAAAATGAAGAATTACGAAAATGCCACTGAAGGTATGCCACTGTGTTGTGTCATTAAGTCAGAGTCAGACGAAGGGCATTATGATCATTTGACTAAGGTTAAACAGTTAAGAAAGGGTATCTGGATAGTTGACCAGGGTCAAGAGATACTCTGGTAAGGTATGAAAAGACAATAGTGACCCTAGAAGTACTAAAGAGGTAGTAAGGGCATTTTGGTAATTTACTAAGGATGTTCTGTGGGAACCGAGCCACCAGAGTGCTTGGGCTTGGTTAGAAACCCAAGATGATATTTAGAGACCCAAAAACGTAGCCCAAGAGTAATGTGGGCCCAAGAGGCATTAAAATAATGTTTTAGTGCTTTTTCAATAAAGTAAAATGACCCGGTCCAAGATAGAACTGGGTAAAGTGATTTGGAATCATGAGATGACATAGATGGGGCCCACAAGATGCCACATGGCATGATTATAGTAAAAGAGGAAAAGCAAAGGACACATGGCATGATTATAAAAAAAGGAGAAAAAGCAAGAGGACACGTGGCATGATCTCGGCCGTCCATTCAGGGAAAAGACTCTGGAACTGTCTAGAGAGGTTGAGTCAGCTGGTAAGGTGTCCCAAAGGCCCCACATTTTGCCACATATACCCCTTAGGTGTCCCTTGAGGTGTCCTAGATGATGTCATGAGTGGTGAGTCATCAAGGAGGGTGATGTCATCATGATGATGCAGGCAAAGCTTCTTGAGGAAGCAAGCAATCTGGGCCATTCATCATGAATCAATCTGGACCATTCATTCCACCTCCTCTCACCTATAAATAGGCCACTCCCCTCCCATTTCAAGGCACACCACGGATCTAGCAAGAAAAGGAAGAGAAAGAAGAGAGAAAGAGAGAAAGAGAGGAAGAAAGAAAGAAAGGAAATAAAGGAAGGAGTTTTGGTAGAGCCAGGAGCAGTCTGAGGAGCCAAGGGACTGGGCAAAGCTTAGGAATGAGGTAAGAAAGTTATCTAGTCCCTGCTCTAATAAATTAGAGGATTGCTCTTAATGGTTAGAATAGAGAAATATCTCTATTAATAAAGTTAGCTATAGATAGAAAGAAAGTTAGAGGAATGTCGGAGTAAGGATATTTCCCCTAGCTATGCATGAGTTAAATAGAGCTATACTGATAGAATAATAATGAAGATATTATTATGCTATGTATAGGCTTTGACCTATGGAAAGAATGAACCTTAGAGCAATGTACTTAGGCTAATAATAAAGAATGAACCTATGTGAATGGTCAAGATGGAATTTGTCCCTCAAATTCGTAGAGAGATATTACTAGGCCCCTCGATGAGTGAGTCTGAGAAATGTATGGCCATACTGTAATGGAAAGGTAGTTCCATTTTTATAGTCAGACTACTCAGGGATCAAGAAAGTAACGGTCAGGAATAGGAGGATGACATTATCCATGTCTCATCTATGACCAAAATATCGCGTGACAAAAAGGACATGATATAGTTGTATAAAAGGTTACATCGTTTATCGATCCTCATATGATTTGGGTAGTCATTATGTCTTGCTAGAGACTGCTTGCGACTTGTGGGCCAGTATAACAAATAGCCCACTGCCAACTTCATATGGGCCTACAGGGTCACACACAAAATAGCCCAACACGAGCTATGATGTCCAGATTCATTGAATCTAAGACGTGTCTAGATTCAATGAATGATCCAGGGTTGATGTATATATTTATTTATATTTATATTCGTATATATATATAAATTCATATATATATATATATTATGTAAGGGATATATAGGATTTAATTTATAAGGATAAATTAAATCTCTATCACGTTTGAATTTGAAATTCAAATTGATAGGATATCTCATATAAGAGATATTTACAAGATTTAATTTATAAGGATAAATTAAATCTCTATCACGTTTGAATTTGAAATTCAAATTGATAGGATATCTCAAATTTGATTTATGAGAATAAATCAAATATAGTCCAGTCTTACCTTTATTGAAATTAAATAAATAGGTGAATTAAATATGTGGGACATATTTAATATAAACATTATTTATTTAATTAGTTTCTTATCAAATTATACAATATGTGATATTGTATTAATTTCGGAATTAATATAGATTAATTCCAAAATCCAATTCGATTTAAGAAAACACAGATCATCCTATATATCTGATTTTAGGAGCTAAATTTTCAACAGACAACACATAACACAAAAAACACAAAAGGCCGAACGGAATCTGTAAAAGGTTTGCAGATAAGAAACTGCTGAAGTAGAGACAGAGAGGATGAATTCTTGAGAAAGCCTTGGAGGGACAGGAGACGTTAGCATGTCGTTCGTGGTTGGAACGATGTTCGTGTGGATACCAGTAGAGGAAGCCGACCTGAGGCGTTGACTTCTTGCGATCAGAAAGAGAGCACGAGCTGCAGAAGAGAAGCTGTGGACGTCTTCTTGCGATCGAAAGAGATCACCAGCCGCAGAGAGAAGCAGTGGAAGTCACTGAGAAACGCTGAGGGTAATGCTTCTTCCCACATGACTTAAACACATACGGTAGACCCTGGCAAGGAATGGAAAATTTTTTAAATTAATTTCCGCTGCGTGTCTTCCAATTCCTTACAGTGGTATCAGAGCCATGCCGTTTTGTGTTTAAGTTAGGCTTGATTGTTGATTCATATGATATGTGTTAGTCGTAGCCGATCATATAATATACGTTTTATGTATGACATATAAGAAATCCGTGTTATGTATGACATAAAAGGAATCTAAAAGGGAATTGAAATCGGTGATGATGCGTTTTGATTTGATCAATTAATATAGATGGCGTCTAAGAAAACCGAATGCAGATTCGTGATTATGTATGAAATAAAAATTTTCTTCTCGGGGCGCTGCCCCCAGACCCTGCTCGCTAATCGGCTAGTGGGACCGTCGCCCACTAACTGGCTAGCGGGACTGTCGTGGCTACCTATTCGTAGTGCAACATAATTGTGACATATGTTATTTGATGAATGTTTTAGATATGAAACATTAATTGCCCTTGAATTAAATCTGAATATTGATTCTTGAATGTTTGGGTATGGTGAACAATATGGCTCTAGATTGCAAGTGTTGTAATTTTTAAATATGACCTGCATGTCATGCCTTCCTCTATATACTCTCAATGTACCTTCTCTTCTCATCTCACTCCCCTCGAATATTAAAAGAGGTTTCTATATGTAATTTTCCTTCTCTTACTAGAAGATCTCCTCTCATTGGCTTGAGGGGACATAGGATAGGTGAGCCATATTGTATCACGTTTAGATTATGCGTATTATGATTATATCAGAAATATGCATATACTTGTATGAGATACAAACTGAGAAACATGCATTCTCATAAACCATATAGTTAAATTAAGCCCTCTAAATGAAATCTTAAGTCATAATGCCGTCAATTTATGAACACTTGTCAAAACCTCAATCGCTCAATTGTGGACTCCACCAAAGTGGGTGCTTTTGAGTTATCTTGGGGAGATAAACAAGAGTAATGGTGCTACTCTCACATGTTTATTATTGTTTGACTTAATTGAGATTAGCAAAACGGTTTTGGGTCTCAAGGCATTAGATGAGATTAGAAACATGCCAGATCATATGATGATAGAATCCCATGAATATCTAAGAGTTACATTTGATGTAATTGGTAAAGGTGTTACCTACCTAAATAACTTAATTTAAGCGTCCTGCTAAAGCGGACTTAAGTTTGAGCCAAATATGGATCATAGCCCACTAACTATTGCATTGAGGGTTCTTTATTTAGTGGGAGATTGCTAATTAAATTGCATATTTTTAATTGTAGAATCATGACGACTAGTAATACTGCTACATTATCGCTACGATCTGTCGCTATGATCGGGGTGGTGAATATTTGAGCCAAGAGTTCATAGATCATCTCAGGAGTTATGGGATAGTCTCGCAATTGACTCCTCCAGGGACACCACAATGGAATGGCATTTCTGAACGGAGGAATCGAACACTATTAGATATGGTTTGATCCATGATGAGTTCAACAGATCTTCCACCCTCCTTTTGGGGCCATGCCCTAGAGACAGCTGCGTTCACACTTAATCGTGTTCCATCTAAGGTAATTGAAAAGACTCCGTATGAGATATGGACTGGGAGGATACCTAGTTTGTCTTTCCTCAAGATTTGGGGATGCGAGGTCTATGTTAAGCAACAAGCCTCAGACAAATTAGCACCCAAATCCTCAAAGTGCCTTTTTGTGGGATATCCTAAGGAAACCAAGGGATATTATGTCTACAACCCTACTAATAACAAAGTGTTTGTTGTCAGAAATGGTATCTTTCTCAAACGAGAATTTATCTCTAAAAGAACCAATGGGAGTAAGGTACACCTCGAAGAAGTTTGAGAGTCACAAGACACCACAGAACTGCAGATAGAAAATAGAGAAGACTCACAACAAGTTGTTGAGACTCCTCAAGTCACGTAAGGTCCACGGAAGTCTAATAAGACACGACTTTAGCCTCAGAGATATGGATTTCTGATTTCTGACAGTCGTGATGTGTTGCTCATTGAGCATAATGAGCCGATTACCTATCGAGAAGCTATAGTGGGACTGAACTCTAAAAAGTGGCTTAATGCCATGAAGTTTGAAATGCAATCCATGTACGACAATAAGGTTTGGATCTTAGTCGACCCACCTGAAGGTGTAAAAATCGTTGGGTACAAGTGGGTTTTTAAGGAGAAAACTGACATGGATGGCAATGTAAATGTCTTCAAGGCACGACTGGTTGCAAAAGGATTTACTCAAACTCATGGTGTGGACTATGATGAGACCTTTTCCCCAGTTGCAATGGCCAAATCAATCAGAATCCTCTTTGCCATAGCAGCATATTATGACTATGAAATATGGCAGATGGATGTCAAGACAACCTTCCTTAATGGAAAGCTCCTTGAGGATGTGTACATGACACAACCTGAAGGGTTTGTGCGTTCTGAGGACTCTGGTAAAGTGTGCAAGCTCCAAAGGTCCATTTATGGACTAAAGCAAGCCTCTCAGAGTTGGAATCATTGTTTTGATGAAGTAGTCAAAGAGTTTGGATTTCTTCAAAACATTGATGAACCTTGTGTGTACAAGAAGGTTAGTGGGAGCACAGTTGTATTTTTGGTACTCTATGTTGATGACATCCTACTTATTGGGAATGATATTCCTACTTTACAGATTGTCAAGTCTTGGTTAGGAAAGTCTTTCTCGATGAAAGACTTGGGTGAAGCCACCTACATCCTAGGAATCAGGATCTATAGAGATAGATCTAAAAGACTTATATGACTCAGTCAGAGTACATACATAGACAAAATATTGCATAGGTTCAGTATGCATGAATCAAAGTGGGGTTTCATACCCATGTCTCATGGTAGTCACCTCAGCAAAGATCTGTGTCCTAGTACATCTAATCAGCGAGGTTGCATGAGTAAAGTTCCATATGCCTCGGCCATAGGATCTATCATGTACGCCATGCTATGTACTCGACCGGATGTCTCGTTTGCCTTAAGTATGACTAGCAGATATCAACAAGACCCTGGTGAGGGCCATTGGACTGCTGTCAAGAATATCCTTAAGTACTTAAGAAAGACTAAGGACTTATTCTTGGTTTATGGTGGATTGGATGATGAACTCTCTATAACTGGTTACACAGACGCGAGTTTCCAAACTGACCAGGATGACCAAAAATCACAGTCTGGATATATATTCCTCCTCAATAATAGAGCAGTAAGCTGAAAGAGCTCTAAGCAGGGCACTGTAGCAGATTTTACAATGGAAGTTGAGTATATAGCAGCATCTGATGCAGCTAAGGAAGCCGTTTGGATCAGGAAGTTCATCACAGAACTAGGGGTGATACCTACCATCTCAGATCCAATAACTTTGCTCTGTGACAATAGCGGTGCCATTGCACAGGCCAAAGAGCCTAGGTCACATCAAAGGACCAAACATATACTCAGGTGATTTCATCTCATTAGAGAAATCAACAATAGAGGTGATATAAAAATATGCAAAGTAGCAGGAGAAAATAATGTTACTGATCCTCTAACAAAGCCGCTTGTGCAGGCAAAGCATGAGCGTCATGTTAGGTCAATGGGAATTAGTCAAATTAATGATTGTACCTAGTGCAAGTGGGAATTATGCAGATGTTTACTTATGTATCAGTTTATAAATAGTCTATTCAGAGCATTTCTTAAGCCAGAATCCTTTGCTCTGATACCAAAATGTCATATCCTTACTTTCAACATCACTTATGCTTCAGTAGAAGGTATTGGAACCAATTACATGATCATTTGCTTTGAAAACATCCATTTCCAAAAGAATTGTTCTTGGGGACTGTTCACATTTACTGTTCATTTGGTAATTCCAGAACATATACTCAACTTTGAAAATTCATAATTAATTTTAGAAAAATTAAAATAATATGGTTCCAATTTCTAATGAAATCTCTTTCAAAGATATTTGAAGGAAAAATATGAAACTAAGGTTTTCTTATCCACATGAAATCAGTTTATTTGTTAAAAAATCACTGTTCATTTGGTAAAATCTAGAAATTCCAGTTTCTTTGCCTTAACTTAAAAAATTTATTTCTCTTTAGTTACTTGTCCAAATGAACCGTCTTACCTATGGATTTAATTTCCTAGACGTCCTCTTTAAACCCACAAAATTTAATGGAAAAACTTGTTCATTTGGCATATAAAATCATCGTACATCGCTGCCTCTTATCACTCACTTCATCTGGATTCAAATTTTACTTCAAATTAGAAAAATCATAACAAATCGAATTCTTAACCAATTGACATGTTCTTGGTGTCCAATTAAATCTCTGTATCTTAACTATAATCATGCCAGATTTCATATTTAAATTCATTGATTAAGGCATCCTAATCATCATCATACCAGCACACCCTCAGAACAGAATTACAGAATCATACACCATAGCACCATACATGCTATCATATGCTTCCATAATGTCAAGTAAGTAGTGTAACTCATTATACAAAATCATCCATCTATATTTACCCTTTTTTCTTGTTATGACATGTTATGCATATAGAAGGAATGAGATTTCATGGAAATCCATATAGCAAGTTACACAGACTATAATATCATGTATGATTAATTCGATGTTTAACATGTTATCATGAGATGGGAGCTACTTCATAATGGTACATAAGCAAACTCTAACATGCATATTGTCATGATATGTGAAACATCCTTACTTGTATACATCTTAGGGACCACTTAGTAGCATTTATAACCACTTACAAGTCTTTGGAAGTTCATTAGCTAAATCTGGAATTTCTTCCTTTCTCGAGTTACTATTCATAGGCATTCCAGATTACGCAATGAAGTTCAAAAAATCATAATTAATTCTACAAAAATCAAAAAGAAGTGGTTCAAAAAGTTATGTGAAGATAACCTCTTGAGATTTAAGGGAAAAATAATTTCTAGACCAAATGATTAACCAATTAATACAGTTTATTCATCAAAATTTACTGTTCATTAGGTCAAAATTTTTGAAGACAGATTCTGGTCCCTTACTTTCAAAATTCATTTCTCTAGGTATACACATCCAAATTAAACGTTCTACCTATGAACTTAAAGCTCTAGATGTGTGATACATGCTTGTAAACTTTTGTGCAATAATTCCTTCATTTGCTAGGTCAAACTGAAGGCACAACAAAACTGCTTTAGGACCTTCATTTTTACCATTTCAGTTTCTTTTCTTTCACTTTCAATAATTGTTCCAGCATGTATAAGCCATCAAATAAGCTTCTCAATATTCATATACATCATGTACATATGCCATAATTATTACAAATGGTTTCATCACATAAATAGACACCTTATATGGCATTTACATACATAGATAATTCATAGCATATACTAAGATCTCAATTACTTCCATTCCTTTCTTCTATTCTTTAGCTCTTCTCTATGTATACATTTTCCATCATGCTTGCCCTAAATTGTTTGATTATGGAAGAGTGAGATTCTAGGGAATCTCAGTAGCAAACATTACCCCTTCAAGCTCCATGAACACCTTAGAGAGAATTCAACTTTCCCCCCATTAAAACTTTAAGTTCAAGCTCCCAAATCAAAGGAAAACAAGTTAGGGTAGATTGCTTACCTTTAATTTCTAGCTTCCTTGAACTTTGGTACCTTGAATCTTCTTTATCTTGGTTTGAGTTTTCATTTTGCAAGAGTTTCCCCAAGGGTCCATGAGCTCATAGTTTTGAACCAGGTTTGAGGGCGTATTTATAGAAAATTTCATGGAAAATCAGTGGCCAATATTAATTTGTCCACTATTTGTTCTAAAGGCTCACATTTAATCTTGGATTTAACTTTTTAAAAAATAAGAATTATGTCATTATCCATGACATCACAAGGAATAACTCATGGGGGTTAGGTGGTACCATTGCTAGAGGAAGAAACTTTTGAAAAAATTTCAGTCCAATCCGGTACTAGCTCAGTCCGATTCCCCAAAGACCGGACTGTTTCATAAATATAATTTTTCTGAAATTTCATAATATGCTTTCTGACCTTAAATCCAATATCTGAATTCTCCCTACCATTGAAATTCTTGCACTGGGTTATTACTTAATTACAGATCCCTTAGGAAATAACTAAAATACCCTTGGTGTCCTTTCTTGTACTAATTGTCTTTTCACCCCTCTTTGTACTGCCTCCGGGTGTATACTGGCCATAACTAATCATACTTATACTACAATAAACGTTTTTGGCATGTCCCATATGACAAAAATTCCCTCCATCCATCTCTAGTACACTCTAGCTACATAGGGGCATTTTCATAATTTTACACTTTTTCAGGACATTGGCCCCTTCTACTGATGAACTGGTACCCTGGGTTTTGGGCCCTCCTTGGCATCATCATGGGCCTATATATGAGGTCATCTGATCTCAGTCTATCCAGGCTTATATACTGATAAGTTCCATAATCGGATCACGGGTATTATCAAACTCCCGTCAAAATTCACTAATATGAGAATAACCTTTTACACATAATTCCTCCCGGGCTTCTGTTAGATCCATGACATCTGACACTATAGGGCATACTTTCCTATAATTCTCTCACATATATCTGAAGTCCATGAAATCTGATAAAATTTTAGATAACTTTTAGACTATCAGATAAATATCTATTGTCTGGAGCCCTAATAAAATTTCTGTATCATGCTAGATTAACCAGCATGACTTCCTCTATTTATTGATGGAATATGGGATTGAAATACTTCCAGGCAGTTCTAAACCTCTTCGATTGAACTTTCTATAATTAAAATTTTTCCCTTAAACATTTTACTTAATTACATTTAAGTCCCTTAACTTTTGGAAATGACCACTTTTGGCCCAACTTTTATTTCTACTTCAACTTTTTTACCTTCAACCTTTTCTAATTTATGTTTTACTCCTTCTCTTTCTTCAAGACTCATCTAACCTTTATCATTTCATCTTATCTTCGTGATAATCCTTTCCAAACCTCTTTCCACTATCAGTATTATACATATAGGTAAAAAATTAGGATATAACATTTCTACCCCCTTAAAATAAATTTTATCCTCGAAATTTACTTAGCACCTTAGTCAATAATATTGGATAGATGTCCTTGTCTTCTTTTTTATTAAGGATTGGGGTATCCACCTCTTATCTTCTATTTTGACATCTTCAGTGGAGTACTTCTCATATCCGCAGCTCTTCATATCTTTACTATGATCATTCTTCTATTCTAAATCAATTCTATTAGAATTGAACTCCAATTCATTCTATCACTTGCTTACTTGCTACATATTTATTTGCATATGGGCTTCTCACCATCTAGACTTGTGAGTAGTGTCCATTTCTTTCATATCCAATTCTCTCGTATACTACTATATTCTAGAGTTTCTATTAACAACTCATCACACTTCTTAGTAAAAACATTTATTACTCATCTGAGTATCTAGCTTAATTTTCTAAACATCCGCAAAACTTTATTTCTCATTTTCATATCATCATACTTATTATCATATTTAATAACTCATCCTAATACAGAGAGAGGACTTATGTCAGTATTTTTTCTTTCTTTACTGCTAGATAAGAGCACATAGAGCATATACTCTAACATGCATAATGCCTGGCCAACATATTGTAGGATCACATACCTGCCCATGAATGCAAAGCTCTAACATTAGAGCTCAAGCATTCCTTTCTTTAATATGCACAGCTCTAACACTCTGAGCTTGCAAATCTCTAACACTCAGAGCTTGCACTACTTTAACATTAAGAGCTTTAGCATATTCTATAATCATAACGTAACATAACATAATACTTGGCATTTTATGTAAGGAGTGAAAGCTCTCATTTGCTCTTTCATATGTAACTTATCATTCAGATGTGTTATCCCTTTAAAAAGGGAGCCTCTCTATCTGTTTATAAGGCTAGCTATAAAGCCACTTCATATTGTATTTCTCAATACATATTTCAAATAACGTATCTCATTACATATTTTTCATAGCATATCTGGCCAAATCTGGCTACATCATAGTCTATCTTGCTTTGTCATAATGTATTATGAGATACCATACATCAACATTCTCTTTAACTTATAACTTTACTAGCCTTTAAGAAAAGTCTTCTAAATATTTCCTTTCAAATCCATTTCATTTGGACTTGACATAAGGGTTATAGTATCTTACTGCTCATAACTCTTTCTAACTTTTCATAGCTATTTTTATCATTTTACATAACTCTGTGCATATATGCCAATTTCTATGGCATTTACACTTTCTCTATCACTTCCCAGGGTCACCTAACATTGGACTACTCTTGCCTGAGCACGGTTAACTAAAAAGTACAGATATAAATCTAAAGCACTGGTGCTAACAAGCTCTAACCCTAGTACTTCACTATCTTATACCCTTATAATACTATTTCTTTTGGGTCTATATGGCTTTCTATTCTCTTTATTCTCATATAGAGGATATATTTGTCTCTTATTCTTATCCTCGATATTCTTATCGTAGGGATCTCTTTATCTTATTTGACCCCTTCTCGTATCATGAAATATTCTTATAGATCCTTGGGGCTCAAGATTAACAACTTTAACTTTGATCACTTAGTTCCTATTACGTGTAAGGAGATTCTGAGTTCAGTCCCTGACAGTAATAAGGCTATCTGAAACTAACATCATGGGTACTCTCTCTGTTATGAGCTAACTAACTTGTGAAGCTTCTATACTTAACTTTATCCTTGGTATTCATCCTTCTAAAGACATACTGTACTGATGGCTCAATACTTTCTTTCTCTAGGCTAGGTCTAATGCCACCCTCAGGATCTACTACAATCAACCGTAAGCCATTTTTAGGATCTAACTGCGACCTTGTGAGCCATACTAGGATATAACTGCATTTCTCTGGAATCTACTGCGATAACGTTGTACTGCATTCTCATCTTTAGAAGACATAAACCAACGAACAAAGTTACAAGGTTAGTCACTTTCACATAGTTGTTAACTCAACAAATAATTCCCTAAAAATGATCACAGAAGCCAATATTATCTATCAAGACTTCACTTATTTCCTCTATCGCTCAGGAATTTCTCATATCATTCTTATCTTTTATAACTTCACTACATCCATTACTGTAGGGAGCTATACAGGCTCTACCATGCACATATCTGTTATCATCTATTCATCTCATCTGATAGACATTACTCTATATGAGCTACACTGTCCAATCTCTTGGCTTTATTTCAAAAACAATTTTACTCTATCGCAAGAGCAATCTAGCTCTACTACGACAACGCTAACTTATATTACATAGACATTGCTCCTTCTCGAGCTGCATCATCTTTCATAAATACTTCTCATTCCATTTTATTGACTATCATTGTTTGATGATAAATTCTCTCCCTACTCTTTGGGAATTGACTAGAAACTATCTCATTCATCATTTTTCTATTGCTTTATCACTACCAAGTTAAATTATCTAATTGCATGTCGTAGGGCATGGGAGCAACATAACTTTCTCATCTGGTATACTCTACCCTATATGTACCATATGAGGGGAGTATTTATTTATCATAGCATACTCAACATGCATAATATGTAAGGAGATGAAGTCATTTAAGCATTCTCTAACATGTGTATCATCATATGAAAATTACAACTAGATGCAACTTCTTATCATAACTTATTGCAACATAAGCCATATCATTATTATATAGTTTGCTCAACTATCCCTTATACTCATATTGAAATTAAACAATTAACTAGGTAGACCTTAAAACATTCTGTCCATTTATCACCTCAACTACTAGGTCCTGATCATCTATTCAGGTACCTGAGTCGTTTACTTATTTTACTTAGCCTACCATGTTACCCTCTTCTTAAGGTATAGACTCAACCCTTCTTTACTCTTTCTTACCTAGGAATAGGGGAGTCACTTTATCTTTAAATCTGTGGCTACCTTACTAGGCTATATTCATTCTTATCATAATATTTCTTATCACCTGTAAGACTTCTATGTCCCTAGCCTGAAGGACTTATGTGTCCTTAGCCTCACCATAATCTAGCGGTAATCCATAACTAAGGCAGCTATTTTCTTTTAGCTAACTAAGGAAGGGTCTGGCTCACATCTCTATGCCCTTTGAACTTGTAAGTTTTCCCCTTAACCTCCTATATTATTAATAGGTGAAAAATATCTCTTATTAAGCCTCAAGGTTTATGTAGATGAACTCGGCTAAGTATTCATCAAAGGGTTTCTCTTTCCTTTCTTCTAACCCTTAACCTCACATTCACCTCTCTCTAATTGAGAGGAATACTTCTTTTAAACTTTTTGAGAAAAACTTCTCAAGTGAGTGGATCACTCCCCATCTCGTGTGGAGTAACTTCTGTATCTCTCTGTATCGCTTAACTCTTTTTGTCTGTCAGTCTCAGTCTGCTCTTGAATGGATTGTGATTCCTTTCTGGTCTGTCTTTGGATCCTGACTAATTTAAGTCATATGGACCTTATTCGTTATCTAGCATTATTACTTCTATTCTCTAAGGTAGAATATTATGTTACTATCTCTTTGTGACGGAATCCTTCTGTTTTAGGAACAGGAACTTTCTATCTATTACCCATCACGTCTTTAACCTTAGGCCATATATGAGATCATTCTTAGGCAAGTCTCATTCTAACTTCTTATTATTCTGTTCAATATAAACTAACTGCACAAAGTGTTTCGTAATGTAGATCAACTCCTGATGATAATATAGAGATCTACTTTTGAACCTCTTCTTAAACTAATCTTCTGTAAGCAATTGGAAGACACGCAGCGGAAATTAACTTAAAAATTTTTCTATTCCTTGCCAGGATCTACCGTATTTTTCTATTCCTGACTGTTACTTTCTCGATCCTTGAGTAATCTGACTATAGAAATGGAACTACCTTTCCATTACAGTATGGCCATACATTTCTCAGACTCACTCATCAAGGGGCCCAGTAATATCTCTCTACGAATGTGAGGGACAAATTCTATCTTGACCATTCACATTCCTCCGCATGAAAAACCACTAAGCCCGAACATAGTCTTTATGATCACTGGGTCAAAAGTGACTTTTGACTAGGTCAAAGCTAAGCGTTTGTCAAGTAGGAATCCATGATGATCTCAGGTCAAAGGGCATAGTGACATGGTTTGTATATGAGAGAAGCTTATGACGTAACCCATGCAGCTCTCTCATAGCGGGTGGGTCCAACACCTTGTACTCTTATATGTGCCTATGACTTTGATTTATATCTCTATACATCTTCAAAGTCATACTGGTCTTATTTTATCTCTGCTCCCACATAGATGACCGACCAGGGACATTTAGGATAAGATCATGAATTATCTAAGGATGGTCATCATAGTAAACATGCAAATAATATGATAACACAATTAATAAATTCATAAATCAATAATGTTCATAAGACAATGATTGGCCCCTAGGGCACATTTTCCAACATCTTCTGTATCTCAGTGTCTCGTACTGTTTAGCTTCCCTGCACTATATGCTAAACCTCTAAATGATAAATTTTAGTAAGGTCAGCATCTTCATTCCTATCACCATATCTCTGTGTATTTTAGTCACCACCTAAGTACTTGCTAGCCGCATCTCATGAAACATCCTTACTTTAATATGTCTTAGGGACCAATTAGTAGCATTTAGAACCACTTACAAGTGTTCGGAAGTCCATTAGCTAAATCTTGAATTTTTCTCTTTCTCGGGTTACTGGTCATATGGTATTCCAGATTACACAATGAACTTGGAAAAATCATAATTAATTCTAAAAAAATTAAATGAAGTGGTTTAAAAAGGTACTAAAGATAACATCATGAACTTTGAGGGATAAATAATTTCCAGACCAAATGATTAACCAAATAATGTAGTTTATTCGTCAAATTTTACTGTTCATTTGGTCAAAAAATCTGAAGACCGATTCTGGTCCCTTTTCATTTATCTTGTTATACACATCCAAAATGAAGCATTTTACCTATGAATTTAAAGATTTAGATGTGTACTACATGTTCTTAATATTTTGTGAAATAATACCTTCATTAGCTAGGTCAAACTGAAGCCACAAGCAAACTGCTCTAGGACCTACGTTTTTACCATTTCAGTTTCTTTTCTTTCACTTTCAATAATTGTTCCAGCATGTATAAGCCATCAAATAAGCTTCTCAATATTCATATACATCATGTACATATTCCATAATTGTTACAAATAGTTTCATCACATAAATGGACACCTTACATGGCATTTACATACATAGATAATTCATAGCATATACTAAGGTCTCAATTACTTCCATTCCTTTCTTCCATTCTTTAGCTCTTTTCTATGTATACATTTTCCATCATGCTTGACCTAGATTGGTTGGTTATGGGGGAGTGAGATTCTAAGGAATCTTAGTAGCAAACATTACGGCTTAAATATGCAAGATGTATGCTAATGCATGATATGTAATTTCATTAAACTTGTTATGATTAGTGACATGGCATCATGCGATATACTTTTGCATAAAAGTGTATGGCCATGGAAACATGTTATTCATAATACATTCAATATCATTTATCATGTCACAATATCATTAAAATAACATATACATGTCAACAGATAAGCATACCACATCAAGCACATAAAGAGGTAAGTTTACTACCTTGCACTTAAGCTTTCCTCTTGATCTTTTGCACTTACTCCCTAGCTTTCCAACCATGAAGCCTTTATGTTAATCACTTCTCAACATCTTCTTAGATGTTTCAAGGTCCTAAACACATTCATATTCATCACATAATTCATAAGGACCCATGAACTCCAACAATCTTCAAGACTAACCTTGTTATACTCTTTATTGTCACAACTTTCTCTAATCTTCACTAATCAACTTGACTCTTGAGACAATTGATGTCTTGACTTTACCCTAAACAATTTTATCTTTTGAATCCATTTATGAGCTTAGAATCATGAAATTCTAGCTCCTTCATGGCCTGCTGTACAGAACTGAAACATGTACACAATTCCCTCAAAAATTCTCATTTTGATTCTAATGCTTTCCATACTTGTTTATCCACTTTATCTCACACAATTTTTCATTTTAAGACCATTGAAAGCATCAAAAACATGAAATCTCAATCACTGTTCATGTGAGTGAACAGTAACATGAAGAATTTCAAAAACTACAATCTTGGAATTTCAAGGCCTCCAAGGTTCAAAACCTTTCGAATCCTACACAAAATCATCACATAAATTCAATGGAAGCATTGGATAATTGAAATTCCATTTCCTTCCCACATGAACAATGCATACATAACAAGTTTATCCATGGCAAAGTCAAGAATATCAAATAGATTCAATCATTAGAATCAACACCTTTCATCTAAGGTTTTTTGGCAGCACAACACCTTAGAGAAAATTTAACTTTTCCCCCCATGGAAACCCTAAGTTCAAGCTCCCACATCAAAGGAAAATAAGCTAGGAGAGACTACTTACCTTTAATATCTAGCTTGCTTGAACTTTGGTACCATGAATCTTCTTTATCTTGGCTTGAGTTTCTATTTTGCAAGAGTTTCCCCAAGGTTCAAGGCTATAGTTTTGAACCAGATTTGAGGGGTTATTTATAGAAATTTTCATAGAAAATCAATGACCAAGATTACTTTGTGCACTATTTAATCTAAAGGTTCACATTTAATCTTGGATTTAACTTTTTCAAAAAGGAGATTTATGACATCATCCATGACATCACAAGGGACAACTCATGGAACACCTCATGGGGGTATGTGGCACAATTCTCATAGGGAGGAAGCTTCTGGAGAAATTGTAGTCCAATCTGGTACCGGCTCAGTCCGATTCCCCAAAAACTGGACTGTTTTTTGTTCCTAATTTTTATAATATTCCAGGATATGTATTCTGTCCTGGAAATCAATGTCTAAGTTTCTCATACCATTGACATTTTTGTACTGGGCCACAATTTAATACAGATCCCTTGGGAAATGATTGAAGTTCCCTTGGTTTACTGTCTTGCACTATATTAACCCTAAGGGCATTGTCACTTCACACCTCTTTATACTGCTCAGGGTCTATACTGGCTCTAACTAATCATATTTATACTATATCCCATATTTTTAGCCTATCCCAGATGACTAAAATGCCCTCCATCCATCTCTAGTACAATCTAGCTACATAGGGGTATTTTCATAATTTCATACTTTTTCTAGACATTAGCCCCTTCTACTAGGCTTACATGCTGATAAGTTCTATAATCGGATCACGGATGTTATCAAACTCCCGTAAAAATTCACTAATATGGGTATAACTTTTTATACAGAACGTATTCTGAGGTTTTGTCAGATCCATGGCATTTGACACTATAGGGCACACTTTCCTATAATTCCCCCTTATATCTAAAGTCCATGAAGTATGATAAAATTTTAGATAACTTTCAGACTATCAGATAAATATTTGTTGTCTGGAGCCCTAATAAAATTTCTGTATCATGCCAGATTAACCAGTGTAACTTCCTGTATTTGCTGATAGAATGTGGGACTGAAATACTTTCGGGCAATCCTTGTCATATCCCCAATTTTTTTGACCTGATGTACCTGTACAGTTTATCTATAATGGATATAAGATTCTTGGAATAAACTGTATCAGATTGTGAAAGGAAAGGGAAGGATTAATAACTAAGGAAAGAATAGGGACCAAAATGAAAATTTAAAAGTTTGAAGGTGAAAAGTGAAAGTAGAAGAAAAAGGAGGGACCTAAATGCAATTAATGAAAAGTTCAGGGACTAAAGTGCAATTATTCAAAAGTTAAGGGACCTAAATGTAAATATGGAAAAGTTGAGCCAAAACAGGCCAAAAATGCCCAGAATCAGATCAGACCCAAATTTTACCAGTAGATAGACAAAAATATGCTGGTCAGTTTAACGCAACACAGAATTTTGATTTGAGGTCCCGATTAATTGATATAAATTTCTGAAGTCAGAAGGAATTATTACAGTATTTTTCAGATCTCATAATCAGATGAGACCTTATAGAAAATTCATATATTTAATATATGAATTTATAAAATTGAGAGAGTCAGAAAAGGAATCCTGTAGAAACCATGCGGGATTTTTCAATAAAATAAAATACCCGATAAATAGGATCGGGAGAGTTATAACATGAATTGAGCCATAAAGGCAATACAGGCAATAAGCCCATAATAAGGCCCAAATGGCGCCATCATAAGCCTATTAAGGTGACTGGATAGTTATGTGGGCCAGAGACCAGAGCAGCCCAGGAAAAGTGCAAAATTATGAAAATGCCCCTGGATGCCCATACTATACCAGTAGTGGATATAGGTCATTTTGGTCACTTTAGACAGGCTAAAAACGTGTCATATAGTATAAAGAGGATTATTTAGAGCCCATATACACCATGAGCCAGTATAAAGAGGGGTGAAATGATGATTTTGCCCTTAGGGTTAGTACAGTGCAGGAAAGGACACCAAGGGCATTTTGGTCATTTTCCAAGGGATGGATGGCAGATAAATACTTAGTATAATATTTTCAATGATATGAGAAGCCTAGACATTAATTTATAGGATAGAATACATATCCTGGTATATTATAAAAAAATTAGGAACAGAACACAGTCCGTTGTTGTGAAACTGCACTGATCGGTACCGGATTGGACTGAAATTTCTCCATAAGGTTCTTTGCATGGGCAGCACGCCACCTAACCCTGTTAGGTGTCCCATGAGCTGTCCCACATGATGTAATAATTATTCTTTTTAGAAAAAGTAAAATCCAAGATTAAATGTGAGCCTTTAGATCAAATAGTAACCAAATCAATCTTGGCCATCCATTTCAACCCAAATTTCTCTATAAATACCTCCTATTCAGAACACTTCGGCATGCATGGTGAACCATAGGGAAACTCTTGCAAAATTTCCATTCAACCAAGAAAGAAGCAATCAAAGTGATGTAACAAGCAAGGTAATCATCTCCCTTGATCTTGAGCTTTGTTCTAGCAAGTTAGCTCATGGTTTTAAGGGGTTTTCATGCTATATTTCCCTTATGGTTGCTGCTGGAAGTGCTGCTCATATGTGGTTAAAATATGAGTTTTATGTTATAGATAGTTTAGACAAGCTTAAACAAGCTAGAATCAAGTGGTATAAGCTTGTGAATTCAAGTATGTTTGGATTTAGGGTTTTGTGTTCTTGCTGGTACTGTACGTGGTACTGTTCATATGATGGAATTTCATGATTTTGATGCTTCCAATGAGTTTAAAATGGAAAGTTGTGTGGGGATAAAGTAGGAGAACAAGTATTGGAAGCATTGGAATCAAAATGAGAATTTTTGGAAAACAAGAGCATGCATTTCGGTTTGGCACTGTAGCAATTGGTATGTTTTGATTTTGGAAATTCTGATTTCATATTTGGATTCTACATGAAAAATTATGTGGAAATGAACCATGAGAATTTATTTTGGAAAGGTGGAAGTAGGAAACATAAATTAGAGAAAGAAAGGGAGCTAGTGAAAACCTAGTCTTGGATTTGGTTTCAAGTTGAGTTGTAACTTGATATTATGTTGTAATGGCTAGGTTTTGACATTTGTGAAGGAAGGAAAGCACTTCAAGAAGGTCTTGACCAAGATAGCTAAGAGGTAGCAAGGATACCTAACTATAACTCATGTTTGTTTAATTGTTTTGCTTGCTTGTTGATTATGGTGTTTGGTTGAGCTTGAGCTTATGTCATCATGTTATGATGAAGTATGAATGATTGCAACTCCTTGCAAGTTATGTCATGACAATATGCATGTTAGAGTTTGCTTATGTACCATTATGAAGTAGCTCCCATCACATGATAACATGTTAAGCATACAATTATTCATGCATGATATTATAGTTTGTGTAACTTGCTATTGGGATTTCCATGAAATCTCATTCCTTCCACATGCATAACTATGTTTTAGGTGCTGGATCCTCTCAAGGGAAGAGAGTAATTGTTGATTATTAAGTTTGTATAACAAGTTATATGACTTACATGACAATATGGGATGATATGTTAGTGTGTATGGTGTATGTTTCTGTAACCCTGTTTTGAGGCCGTGGTGATGTGACGCTGATTTTGATATGTAAACCAACGAGTTTTAGTCTGAAATTTGGTGTGAGGTTAGCTAAGATACATATCTTTAAATGGACACCAAGAACGCCTTAACTGGATAAGTATCCGAATTGTTATGATATTCCAAAGTTTGAAGTAAGATCTGGAATTGAGATAAAATGAGTGCTGAGAGGCAGTGACGTTCATGCAAAGATTTCATATGTCAAATGAACGAATTTTTCTATAAAATTTGGTGATATTAAAGAGGACATCTAGATATTTAATTCCATATGTAACACATTTCATTTGGACAAGTAACCAAAGAGAAATAAATTTTTAAAGTTAAAGCAAGGAAACTGGAACTTCCAGATTTTACCAAATGAACAGTGATTTTCAATGATTAAACTGATTTCATTGGGACACGAAAACCTCAGTTTCATATTTTTCCCTCAAATATATGTGAAAGAGCTTTCATTAGAAATTGGAACCATATTATTTTGATTTTTGTACGATTAATCATGAATTTTCAAAGTAGAGCACATGTTCTGGAATTACCAAATGAACAGTAACAGTGAACAGTACCCGAAAGCAAATCTTTTAGAAATGGATATTTTCAAAGCAAGTGATCATGGAATTGGTTCCAATCACTTCTAATGGAGTATAATTGAGGTTAAAAGTAAGGATGTGGTAGTCCTAACCCTTTTCGGGCTGACTTTTCTATAATTACAATTTTGCCCTTGAACTTTTTACTTAATTACATTTAAATCCCTTAACTTTTGAAAATTACCACTTTTGGCCCAACTTTTATTTGTACTTTAACTTTTTGCCTTCAACTTTTTCTAATTTACATTTTAGTCCTTTTCTTTCTTCAAGACTCATCTAACATTTATCATTTCTTCTGATCTTCGTCATAATCCTTTTCAAACCTTTTTTCACTATTAGTATTATACAGATAGGGAAAAATTAGGATATGATATTTCTACCCCTTTAAAATAAATTTCATCCTCGAAATTTACTCAACATCTCAATCAAGGAAATGGGTATCTATCTCTTATATTTTATCATTCTTCTGTTCTAAATCAACTCAATCAAAGTTGAACTCTGGTTCATTCTATTACTTACTTTCTTGCTATACATCTATCTACATGTAGACTTTTCACCATACTAAACTTGTGAGTAGGGTCAATTTCTTTCATATTAAACTCTCTCATATACTACAATACTCTGGAGTTTCTTTTAATGATTCATCATACTTCTTAGAGCAATTACTTATTGCTCATCTGGGTATCTAGTGGAATTCTCTTAACATCCACAAAACTTTAGCTCTCATTTTTATATCATCATACTTCTCATCATCTTTAATAACTCATCATAATATAGAGAGAGGATTTATGTCAGATCTAACATGCATTTAGGAGCATATAGGAGCACATAGGAGCACATAGGACTTATGTCAGAGGGATGACTCATTTTCATTGCTTCACTACTAAATAGGAGCACATAAAGCATATATGAGCATATACTCTAACATGCATAATGCCTGGCCAACGTATTGCAGGACTATATTCCTGCCAATGAATGCAAAGCTCTAACATTGGGGCTCAAGCATTCATTATCTTAATATGCACAGCTTTAACACTCAGAGCTTGTATAGCTCTAACATTCAGAGCTTTAGCATATTCTATAAACATAACATAATGCCTAGCATTTCATGCAAGGAGTGAAATCTCTCATTTTCTACTTCATATGTAACATAACACTTAAATAGCTTATCCCTTTCAAAAAGGAAGCATCTCGATCTGTTTATAAAGCTAGCTATAAAGCCACTTCATATTGTATTTCTCAATACATATTTCTATAACGTATCTTATTACGCACTTTTTGCAGCTCTTTCTATCATTTTACAAAACTCTGTGCATATATGCCAATTTTTATGGCATTTACACCTTTTTCTATCACTTCCCAGGGGGTCACCCATCATTAGGCTACTGTTGCCTGAGCACGCTTAGCTGAAAAGTGCATATATAAATTTGAAGCACTGGTACTAAGAAGCTTAATTCCTGGTACTCTACTATCTTAGACCCTTCTTATACTATCACTTTTGGGTCTATCTGGCCTTCTAATATCTTTATCCTCATTTGGAGGATCTATTGGTCTCTGATTCTTATTTTCTATAATCTCATCAAAGGGATCTCTTTATTCTTTTCCTCTTCCTTAGGAACACTATCTACAGATTCATAAACATCTATTATTCATGACTACAAACTCTAACTCTAATCATTTAGATCCTATTAAGTGTACAAAGATTCTGAGTTCAGTCCCTAATAGTAATAAGGTGATCTGAAATTACATCATGGGTACTCTCTCTATTATGAGTTAACCAACTTGTGAAGCTTCTATACCTTAATTTTTCCTTGGTATTCGTCCTTACAAAGAAATATTGTACTTATGGCTCATTACTTTCTTGCTATAGGCTTGGTCTACTATGACCCTTAGGGTCTACTACAATCAACCATAAGCCTTTTCAGGGTCTAACTTTGACCATATGAGCCATACTAGGATCTAACTACAATCCTCTAGAATCTACTGCGATTCTATTGTATTGTATTCTCATCTTTGGAAGACCTAAACCAACAAACAAAGTTACAAGGTTAGTCACATCCACGTAGTTGTTAACTCCACAAATAATTCTCCAAAAATCATCACAGAAGCCAATATTATCTATTAGGACTTTACTCATTTCCTCTATAACATATTTACTTTTAAATCACTTAGGGACCATTCAGTAGCATTTAGAACCACTTACAAGACCTTGGAAGTCCATTAGCCAAATCTAGAATTTTACTCTTTCTCGGGTTACTGTTCATATGGTATTCCAGATTACGCAATGAACTTCAAAAAATCATAATTAATTCTACAAAACTCGAAATGAAGTGGTTCAAAAAGCTACATGAACATAACATCTTGAAGGTTAAGGGAAAAATAATTTATAGACCAAATTATTATCCAATTTATACAGTTTATTCGTTGAAGTTTACTGTTCATTTGGTAAAAAACTCTGGAAACAGATTCTGGTCCCTTACTTTGGAAAATCGTTTCTCTTGATATACACATCCAAATGACACATTCTACCTATGAATTTAAATCTCTGGGTGTGTGCTACATGATCATAAAATTTCGTGAACTAATTCCTTTATTTGCTAGGTCAAACTGAAGCTACAACAAAACTGCTTCAGGACCTACGTTTTTACCATTTCAGTTTCTTTTCTTTCATTTCCAATAATTGTTTCAGCATGCATAAGTCATCAAATAAGCTTCTTAACATTCATATACAACATGTACATATGCCATAAGTATTACAATAGTTTCATCACATAAATGGACACCTTACATGGCATTTACATACATAGACAATTTATAGTATATGCTAAAATCTCAATACTTCACTTCCTTTCTTCCATTCTTTAGCTCTTCTCCATGCATACATTATCCATCATGCTTGACCTAAATTGGTTGGTTATGGGAGAGTGAGATTCTAGGGAATCTCAGTAGCAAACATTACCACTTAAATATGCAAGATGGATGCTAATGCATGATATGTAATTTCATTAAACTCTGTTTAGTTAGTGACATGCTATCATGCTATATACTTTTACATAAAGTGCATGGCCATGGAAAACATGTTATTCACAATACATTCAACATCATTTATCATGTCACAACATCATTCAAATAACATATACATGTCAACACATAAGCATACCACATCAAGCACATAAAGAGATAAGTTCACTACCTTGCACTTAAGCTTTCCTCTTGATCTTTAGCATTTGCTTCCTAGCTTTCCAACCAATAAGCCTCTATGTCAATCACTTCCCAACATGTTTTTGGATGTTTCAAGGTCCTAAACACATTCATATTCATCACATAATTCATTAGGACTCATGAACTCCAACCATGTTTAAGATTAACTTTGCTACACTCTTTATTGTCATAACTTTCCCTAATATTCACTAATCCACTTGGCTCTTGAATCAATTGAATTATAACATCCTCCTTTTCTTATGTCTTAGGGACCAAACAGTAGCATCTGGAACCACTTCCAAGGCTGTGGAAGTCAAATTACTCAATCTGGAATTTTACTCTGGCGAGTACTGTTCACTGTGCAAATTCCAGAGAAGTGACCTGACTTCAAAAAATCATAACTAATTCTATAAAAATCAGAATGGAGTGGTTCAAATTGCTACCCGAAGCTAACATAATAATATTTCAGGTAAAAATGATTCATTGACCACTCCTTAACCAGGTCAACGTTGGTCAATGTTCCGAAATCACTGTTCATCCAGCGTCTTGTCCCTGATTCCAGCATTCTGGTCCCAACTTTGATAAATCATATCTTTATGTGTAGACATCCAAATGAGACGTTCTATATATCAAATCGAAGCTTGGAATGTCTACTATTTACTGGTAAGATATTATACATTTATTCAATCATTTACTATTTATAATTACAGCTCAAATGTCACTGCCTCCATCACGAGTTACTGTTCACAGTGACAATTTCCAGCAATTATACATACATGGATCACATATCAATCATGCTAAGCAATTAACATCTCTTAATGCATATTTATCTCCTCCATCTTGAGAAGACCTGTTGTAATTGGATTGATATGGAATGGGTGAGATTTCTGCGGAAATCTCAGTAGCAAACAGCACTAAACAATGCATACATTAATGTGAATACTTGTGCTTGCTTGTGAAAGTGTTAATATTGTCTAATGTGCATGCTTCCATATTACATATGAAATACAATTGGTCAAAGTAATTATAGGAACAGAGCTTCATACATAAGAACATGTTCAACATAATTCAACAAAGCCATAGCACATCAAGCATAACATTCAATGCATACAAGTTTAGGATTAGTTTACTACCTGACATATAGCCTTCCTCTAGCTTTTAGCCTTTGCTCTAAGATTCCTTCTCTTCATAGGTCAAAGCCTATACATAGCATAATAATATCTTCATTATTATTCTATCAGCATAGCTCTACTTAACTCATGCTTAACTAAGGGTGATATCCTTATTCCAACATTCCCCTGGCTTTCTCTCTACCTTTAGCTACTTTTATTAATAGAAATATTTCTCTATTGTAACCACTAAGAGCAATCCTCTACTTTATTAGAGCAGGGACTAGATAACTTTCTTACCTCATTCCGAAGCTTTGCCCAGTCCCTCGGCTCCTCAGACTGCTCCTGGCTCCACCAGAACTCCTTCCTTTCTTTCCTTTCTTTCCTTTCTTTCTTTCCTTCTCTCTTTCTCTCTTTTCCTCTTCTTTCTCTTCCTTTTCTTGCTAGATCCGTAGTGTGCCTTGGAATGGGAGGGGAGTGGCCTATTTATAGGTGAGTGGAGGTGGAATAAATGGTCTAGATTGATTCATGATGAATGGCCCAAATTGCTTGCTTCCTCAAGAAGCTTTGCCTGCATCATCATGATGACATCACCCTCCTTGATGACTCACCACTCATGACATCATCTAGGACACCTCAAGGGTATATGTGTTGAAATGTGGGGCCCTTGGGACACCTCACCAGCTGACTCAGCCTCTCCAGAGAGTTCCAGAGTCTTTTCCCTGAATGGACGGCCGAGATCGTGCCACATGCCCTCTTGCTTTTTCTCCTTTTTCTCTAATCATGCCATGTGTCCTTTGCTTTTCCTCTTTTACTGTAGTCATGCCATGTGGCATCTTGTGGGCCCCATCTATGTCATCTTATGATTCCAGATCACTTTACCCAGTTCTATCTTGGACCGGGTCACTTTACTTTATTGAAAAAGCACTAAAATATTATTTTAATGCCTCTTGGGCCCACTTTACTCTTGGGCTACGTTTTTGGGCCTTTAAATATCATCTTGGGTTTCTAACCAAGCCCAAGCACTCTGGTGGCTCAGTTCCCAAGGAAAACCCTTAGTAAATTACCAAAATGCCTTTAGTTCCTTTTTAGTACTTATAGGAGCACTGTTATATTTCTATACCTTACCAGAGTATCTCTTGACCCTGGTCAGCTATCCAGATACCCTTTCTTAACTATCTAACCTTAGTCAAACGATCATAATGCCCTTCGTCTGACTCTAACTCAATGACACAACATAGTGGCATACCTTCAGTGGCATTTTCGTAATTCTTCATTTTTCCCGGTCTTTATTAGCCCTGACCCACATATTTATCTAAAAATATCATTGGGCCTATAAGGTGCCATTCTAGACCCTCTGTATGATCCACTATCTTCATGAGCTCAATTCCCGAGAAATTCCCCCGAAACCTATTTATCGGGTCTTTTAATTCACTGTAAATTCTATAGTAAATTCTACAGAACTCCTTTTTGAGCTCTGTCAGTTTCAGAAATTCTTATATTAATTATAGGAATTTATTGCCACATTTCATCTGATTTTGAGGTCTAGAGAATACTATATTAATTTTTCTTCTATTCAGAAATTAATATAAATCTTTCGGGACCTCATATCAAAACTTTGTGTTGCATCAAATTGATTATCATAATTTTCTCTATTTATTGAGACCTCTGCTCAATAGGGTCTGGTAGCATCCCTTTTTCAGGCTATATACTGGGCTTTTAAGTCTAAAAATTGGGATATGACATCCTCTATCACTCAGGAACTTCATATATCATTCTCATCTTTTATAACTTTACTATATCCATTCCTATAGAGAGCTACATATGCTCTACCATGCACATATCTATCATCATCTATTCATCTCATCTGAAGGATATTACTCTCTCTTGGTTTAATTTCAAAAGTAATCTTACTCTATCTCAAGAGCAATCTAGCTCTATTACAAAAACATTAACTTATATTACTCATAATCTTATCATTCTTAGGGACATATAATCTTTCATAAATGCTTCTCATTCTATTTCATATTCATAGCACATCATTCATATATCTTACCCTTACTAAAGGGATGTATCCTGAGTACTATGATCATTTGACTATAGATGCACTATTAGTCCATATTTTTAATCTCATTCTCTATCTCATTGTCTATCATTTCTTGATCATAAATTCTCATTCTATTCTTTGGGAATTAATTGGCTACCTATCTCGTTCATCATTTTTCTATTGCTTTATCATCACCAAGTTAAATTATCTAATTGTATGTCTTAGGGCATGGGAGCCACATAACTTTCTCATCTGGTATACTCTACCCAGTACGTACTATGTAAGATGGTATTCATTTATCACATCATACTCAACATGCATAATATGTAAGAAAATGTAGTCATTTAAGCATTCTCTAACATGCATGTCATCATATGACAACTACAAGTAGATTTAACTTCTCATCATAACTTATGGCAACATAATCCATATCATCATCACAAACATCTGCTCAACCATTCCTCATACTCATATTTTAATTAAACAATTAACTAGGTAACCTTTAAACATTATGTCCCTTTATCACCTCAACTGCTAGGTCCTAATCATCTATTCAGGTACCTGAGTCATTTACTTGTTTCACTTAGGCTGCCACGTTAGCCTTTTGCTAGGGTATAAACTCAACCATTCTTTACTCTTTCTTACATAAGGAATAGGGGAGTCACTTTATCTTTGAATATGTGGCTACATTACTAGGCCATATTCATTCTTATCGTAACATTTCTCATCGCCTATAAGACTTATGTGTCCTGGGCCTCATCGTAATCTAGTGGTAATCCATAACTAAGTTAACTATTTTATTTTAGCTAACTAAGGAAGGGCTGGCTTACATCTCTTATGCTATTCAAACTTTTAAGTTTTCCCCTTATCCTCCTGGATTACTAATAGGTGAGAAAATATCTCTTGCTAAGCCTCAAGGTTTATGTAGATGAACTCGACTAATTATTTATCAAAGGGTTTCTCTTTCCTTTTCTCTAACCCTTAACCTCACGCTCACCTCTCTCTAATTAAGAGGAATACTTCTTTTAAACTCTTCGAGAAAAACTGCTCAAGTGAGCTGATCACTCTCCATCTCGTATGGAGTAACTTCTGTATCTCTCTATATCTCTTAACTCTTTATATCTGTCAGTCTCAGTCTATTCTTGACTGGACTGTGATTCCTTTCTAGTTTGTCTTTGGATCCTAACTAATTTTTGTCTTAGGGATCTCATTCATCATCCAACACTATTACTTCTATTTTCTGGGTTAGCGTAATAGGTTACTATCCCTTTGTGATGGGATCCCTTTATTTTGGGAACATTAACTTTCTACCTATTAGCCATCACATATTTAATCTTAGGCCATGTATTAGATCATTCTTAGGTAAGTCTCATTCTAACTTCTTACCATTTTGTTCAATAGAGACTAGCTGTACAAAGTGTTTGGTAATGTAGATCAACTCCTGATGATCATACGAAGGATCTGCTTCTGAACCTCTTCTTAAACTGATCTTTCTCTATAAAGTCACATATTCCTGGACTTTGGGATTGGACAAGAACTGTTATAAACTCTAACTGGATGTCTAAATTAGGGGACTGTGATCTATTACTTATAACAATTCTATCCTCAAACTCTAGTAGAGGAGGAATAATATCTTATCTACCCAAATTTAGTACCAGTACTCAACTTCCTCAGCCGTAATATATCCTTTCATCAGAGGTATAAAGCTTATATCAGGGTTAGAGGGCACTCTAATAAACTTGTACTATCTAGAGTCATTAGACTCCACATCATTTGGTATATACATAGCTTCAATATGAATCTCTACATAACCTCTAGGCTGCAAGTTTGAGTCTACAGAAACATCCATGGGACATCCTACTGTAGACTTCCCTGACTGATCCCCTATACTCTCATCTGAACTCTCTTAATTGTCTGAACGATGATCAAAGTAAGGATGTACACCATGTCCATACATCACTACTGGCCTGGGGTCTCCCTTATTAACTGAAGCCTCTGACTTAACTTTATGAAATATCATATATACTTTTGCAATATTTGCTTAATTAAGCGATGCTAACTATCCCATAACATACTCTACCTTAACAAAATACTTACTGTTTAGGGTTAGGGTCTGGGAATAATCTCATACTAGTCCATAAATAATCTATTCAGAGCATTTTTTTAATCCAAAATCCTTTGTTCTAATACCAAAATGAAACATCCTTACTTTAATATGTCTTAGGGACCAATCAGTAGAATTTAGAACCACTTACAAGTCTTTGAAAGTACATAAGCTAAATCTGGAATTTTTATCTTTCTCGGGTGATTGTTCATATGGTATTCTAGATTACGCGATAAACTTCAAAAAATCATAATTAATTCTAGAAAAATTGAAATAAAGTGGTTAAAAAAGCTACATGAAGCTAACATCTTGATATTTAAGGGAAAAATAATTTCTAGACCAAATGATTAATCAAAGTTTACTATTTATTTGGTCAAAAATTCTGAAGACATATTATGATCCCTTATTTGGAAATTCATTTCTCTTCTTATACACATCTAAATGAAGTGTTCTACCTATACTTTTAAAGCTCTGGATGTTTACTACAAGATCGTAAATTTTTGTGAAATAATTCCTTCATTCGCTTGGTCAAACTGAAGTCACAACCAAACTACTCCAGCACCTACGTTTTTACCATTTCAGTTTCTTTTCTTTCACTTTCAATAATTGTTCCAACATGTATAAGCCATCAAATAAGCTTCTCAATATTCATATACATCATTTACATATGCCATAATTATTACAAATAGTTTCATCACATAGATGGACACCTTACATGGCATTTACATACATAGAAAATTCATAGCATATACTAAGGTCTCAATTACTTCCATTCCTTTCTTCCATTCTTTAGCTCTTCTCCATGTATACCTTTTCCATCATGCTTAACCTAGATTGGTTGGTTATGGGAGAGTAAGATTCTAGAGAATCTGAGTAGCAAACATTACCACTTAAATATGCAAGATGTATGCTAATACATGATATGTAATTTCATTAAACTTTCTTTGATTAGTGACATGCCATCATGCGATATACTTTTCATAAAAATGCATGGCCATGGAAACATGTTATTCAAAATACACTCAACATCATTTATCTTGTCACAACATCAGTCAAATAACATATACATGTCAACACATAAGCTTACTAGATCAAGCACATAAAGAGGTAAGTTCACTACCTTGCACTTAAACTTTCCTCTTGATCTTTAGCACTTGCTCTCTAGCTTTCCAACTATGGAATATCTTCTTGGATGTTTAAAGGTCATACACATTCATATTCATCCCATAATTTATTAGGACTCATGAACTCCAACCATATTCAAGACTAACCTTATTACACTCTTTGTTATCATAACTTTCTCTAATCTTTACTAACCAACTTGGCTCTTGAACCAATTGATGTCTTGACTTTACCCTACACATTTTCATCTTTTGAATCCATTTATGAGCTTAGAATCATGAAATTCCAGATCCTTCATGGCTTGCTGTGCAGAACCAAACACATGGTCACAATTCTTTCAAAAATTCTCATTTTGATTCTAATGCTTCCCATACTTGTTTCTCTACTTTATCCCTCACAATTTTTCATTTTAAAACCATTGAAAGTATCAAAATCATAAAATTGTAATCACTGTTCATGCGAGTGAATAGTACAGAGAATAATTCTAAAAACTACAATCTTGGAATTTCAATGTTCCAAGGTTCAAAACCTTTCCAATCCTACACAAAATCATCATATAAATTCAATGGAAGCATTAAATCATTGAAATTCCATTTCCTTACCTCATGAATAGTACAGACCAAACAGGTTCACCCATGGCAAAGTCAAGAATATCAACTTGATTCAACAACCAATCACTTAACTAGCTTGTTTAAGCTTCAATCATATGTCTCTAACTTTAATTTCTTCTTTTCCCTTTCATCTAAGGTTTTAGGGAAGAACAACACCTTATAGAAAACTCAACTTTTCCCCATGAAAACCCTAAGTTCAAGCTCCCAGATCAAAGGAAAATAAGTTAGGAGAGATTGCTTACCTTTAATCTCTAGCTTGCTTAAACTTTGGGACCTTGAATCTTCTTTATCTTGGCTTGAGTTTCCATTTTTCAAGAGTTTCCCAAAGTTTCATGAGGCCACAGTTTTGAACCAGATTTGAGGGGGTATTTATAGAAAATTTCAAATAAAATCAATGGCCAAGATTACTTTATGTACTATTTGATCTAAAGGTTCACTTTTAATCTTGGATATAACTTTTTCAAAAAGGAGATTTATGACATCATCCATGACATCACAAGGGACAACTCATGGGACACCTCATGGGGGTATGTGGCATAATTCTCATGGGGAGGAAACTTCTGGAGAAATTCTAGTCCAATCCAGTATCGGATCGGTCCGATTCTCCAAAAGCTGGACTGATTTCTGTTCCTAATTTTTATAATATTCCAAGATATGTATTCTGTCCTGGAAAGGAATGTCTAGGTTTCTAATACCATTGAATTTTTTGCACTAGGCCACAATTTAATTATAGATCCCTTGGGAAATGACTGAAATTCCCTTGGTTCACTGTCTTGCACTATATTAACCCTAAGGGCATAATTGTCATTTCACACCTCTTTATACTGCTCAGGGTCTATGCTAGCTCTAACTAATCATATTTATACAATATCCCACGTTTTTGGCCTATCACAGATAATCAAAATGCCCTCCATCCATCTCTAGTATAATCTAGCTACATAGGGCCATTTTCATAATTTCACACTTTTTCTGGACATTGGCCCCTTCTATTGATGAACTGGTACCCTGGGTTTTAGGCCCTCCTTGGCGTCATCTTAGGCCTATATGTGAGGTCATATGATCTCAGTCTATCTAGGCTTACAGACTGATAAGTTCCATAATTGGATCACAAGTGTTATTAAACTCCTGTCAAAATTCACTAATATGGGGATAACTTTTTATACAGAACTTCTTCCGAGGTTCTGTCAGATCCATGACATTTGACACTATATGGTACACTTTTTTGTAATTCCCCCACTTATATCTGAAGTCCATGAAATCTAATAAAGTTTTAGATAACTTTCAGACTATCACATAAATATCTGCTGTTTGGAGCCCTAATAAAATTTTTGGGCAGTCCTAACCCTTTCCTAGCTAACCTTTCTATAATTACAATTTTGCCCTTGAAATTTTTACTTAATTACATTTAAGTCCTTTAACTTTTAGAAATTACCACTTTTGGCCCAACTTTTATTTCTACTTCAACTTTTTGCCTTCAACCTTTTCTAATTTATGTTTTAGTCCTTCTCTTTCTGCAAAACTCATCTAACCTTTATCATTTCTTCTGATCTTCTTCATAATCCTTTTCAAACCTTTTCCACTATCAGTATTATACATATAGGGAAAAATTAGGATATGATATCTCATATTCTCTATAACCCTTAGTTGTGACCATCTCAACTTCCTTACCACGAGTATTCTTCCATCGCGACCATAGGTCATCTTCTGTCACGACCAAGTAGCTTGGGAAATTCCTGTCATGATCAATGGTCTTTACTTGTCATGACAACGAGTTTCTATAAATATTTGTCGTGACCTGTGGCTTAAACCATCACGATTAAACTTGTCTGGTACTTATAGCCATAACCTTTTATGTCATCATAACATTTGTACATACATTACCTACATGTCAATTATATATTCGGGGTACATCATAACTATAATACATCAGAGTAATTACTTTACTACATTTACATGTTTACTTTTTCCCTTATCTCTTTTACATTCTTTCCTAGAAATCATATATTGCACATACTTTTACATACAGAAGTACCACATACTTTTACATACAGAAGTACCACCCCTTGTATATCGATTGGCAGATCATTTGCCAAATACTCACTTAGCTCTATATGCCATGTAGGGGTATATGGCAATACCTAACTTACTATCATCTCATGCCAGTCTGCTAGAGCATAAACTTGATTTACGTTAATGCCCTATACTATATACATGTTTATCATCCCTGATACGGCATTGAGGAACTGCAGATAAATTGATTGTTCTTAATCTCTACTTCTATTCATCCCTTGATCTAGATTGAGTAATTTACTCTCCATAACTTTCTTCAGACTAATATGGTCAACATTGTCTATCTTTAACAAAGAAGGCTGGGGTTGACTAGTACCAGGAACACCACACTGATCTTTCTCTATAAAGTCAGATATTCCTGTATTTTGGGAATAGACAGGAACTATCATGAACTCTAACTGGATGTCTGAATTAGGGGACTGTGATCTATTACTTATAATAACTCTGTCCTCAAACTCTGATGGATAAGATATAATATCTAGTATACCCATAATCCAATACCAGTACTCAGCTTCCTCAGCTATAATCTCTCCTCTAATCGGAGGGATAAAGCTTACCGCAGGGTTAAAGGGCACTCTAACAAACTTATACCATATAGAGTCACTAGACTCAACATGCTTATTGGGCTTCAGGCTGAATCTCTACATGACCTCCAGACTACAGGTTTGAGCTTATAGAAATATATATGAAATATTCTACTATAGACTTTCCTGACTAATTCCCTATACTCTCCTCTGAACTCTCTTCTTTGTCTGAAGGATGATCAAAGTATAGATGTACACCATGTCCATACATCACTACTGACTTAGGGTCTCCCTTATTAACCTAAGCATCTAACTTAACTTTATCAAATATCATATCTATTACTGCAATCTTTGCTTAATTAAGCAATGCTAACTATCCCAATACATACCCTAACTTAGCAAAGTATTTACTATTGAGGATTAGGGTCCAGGAATTATCTTATAGCATGCCATAAACTTATGCTCTGATACTAAAATGAAACATCCTTACTTTTAAACATCTTAGGGACTACTTAGTAGCATTTAGAACCACTTACAAGTCTTTGGAAGTTTATTAGCTAAATCTGAAATTTTTTCTTTCTTGGGCACTATTCGTATGGTATTCCAGATTACATGACAAACTTCAAAAAATCATAATTAATTCTAGAAAACTCAAAATGAAGTGGTTCAAAAATATAAATGAAGCTAACATCTTTAAAGTTAAGGGAAAAATAATTTCTAGACCAAATGATTAACTAATTAATACAACTTATTCCTCAAATATTAATGTTCATTTGGTCAAAAATTCTCAAGACAGATTCTGGTCCCTTATTTTGGAAATTAATTTCTCTAGATATACACATCCAAATGAAAGATTCTACCTATAAACTTAAAGCTATGGATGTGTGCTACATGCTTGTAAAAGTTTGTGAAATAATTCCTTCATTTGGTAGATCAAACTGAAGCCACAACAAAACTGCTTTAGGACCTTCGTTTTTACCATTTCAGTTTCTTTTCTTTCACTTTCTATAATTGTTCCAGCATGTATAAGCCATCAAATAAGCTTCTCAATACTCATATACATCATGTACATATGCCATAATTATTACAAATAGTTTCATCGCATAAATGGACACCTTAGATGGCATTTACATACATAGATAATTCATAGCATATAATAAGACATCAGTTACTTCCATTCCCTTCTTCCAATCTTTAGCTCTTCTCCATGTATACATTTTCCATCATGTTTGCCCTAAATTGGTTGGTTATGGAAGAATGAGATTCTAGGGAATCTCAGTAGCAAAATTACCACTTCAATATGCAAGATGGATGCTAATACATGATATGTAATTTCATTAAACTTTCTTTGATTAGTGACATGCCATCATACTATATACTTTTACATAAAACGCATGGCCATGGAAAACATGTTATTCCCAATATATTAAACATCATTTATCATGTCACAACATCATTCAAATATCTTATACATGTCAATACATAAGAATACCACATCAAGCACATAATGAGGTAAGTTTACTACTTGCACTTAAGCTTTGCTCTTGATCTTTTGCACTTGTTCCCTAGCTTTTCAACCATAAAGACTTTATGTCAATCACTTCCCAATATCTTCTTGGATGTTTCAAGGTCATACACATTCATATTCATCCCATAATTTATTAGGACTCATGAACTCCAACCATATTCAAGACTAACCTTATTACACTCTTTGTTATCATAACTTTCTCTAATCTTTACTAACCAACTTGGCTCTTGAACCAATTGTTGTCTTGACTTTACCCTACACATTTTCATCTTTTGAATCCATTTATGAGCTTAGAATCATGAAATTCCAGCTCCTTCATGGCCTGCTGTACAGAACTGAAACATGTACACAATTCCCTCAAAAATTCTAATTTTAATTCTAATGCTTTCTATACTTGTTTCTCCAATTTATCACACACAATTTTTCATTTTAAAACCATTGGAAGCATCAAAATCATGAAATTCCAATCACTGTTCATGTGAGTGAACAGTAATAGAGAAGAATTTCAAAAACTACAATCTTGAGATTTTAATGTTTCCAAGGTTCAAAACCTTTCCAATCCTACACAAAATCATCATATAAATTCAATTGAAGCATTAAATCATTGAAATCCCATTTCCTTCCCACATAAATAGTGCAGACCAAAGAGGTTCATCTATGGCAAAGTCAAGAATATCAATTTGATTCAACAACTAATCACTTAACTAGCTTGCTTAAGCTTCAATCATATACTTCTAACTTTAATTTCTTCTTTCCCCTTTCATCTAATTTTTTTCCTTAGAGAAAATTCAACTTTTCCCCCATGAAAACACTAAGTCCAAGCTCCCAAATCAAAGGAAAAAAACTAGGGTAGATTGCTTATCTTTAATCTCTAGCTTGCTTGAACTTTGGTACCTTGAATCTTCTTTGTCTTTGCTTGAGTTTTCATTTTCAAGAGTTTCCCTAAGGGTCCATGAGCTAATGGTTTTGAACCAGATTTGAGGGGGTATTTATAGAAAATTTCATGGAAAATCAATGGTCAAGATTAATTTGTGCATTATTTGATCTAAAGGCTCGCATTTAATCTTGGATTTAACTTTTTCAAAAAGAAGAATTATGACATCATCCATAACATCACATGGGACAAATAATGGGGTTTAGGTGGCTGCATTTCTAGAGGAAGAAACTTCTGGAAAAATTCCAGTCTAATCCGGTACCAGCTCAGTTCGATTCTCCAAAAACTGGACTATTTTATAAATTCAATTTTTCTAAAATTTTATAATATACTTTCTGACCTTAAATTGAGTATTCAGATTCTCCCTACCATTGACATTCTTGCACTGGGTCAGTACTTAATTACATATCCCTTGGGAAATGACCAAAATACCTTTAGTGTCTTTTCTTGCACTATATTGACCCTAAGGGTAAAATTGTCTTTCACCCCTCTTTGTACTGCCTCATTGTGTATACTGGCCCTAACTAATCATACTTATACTATATTACACGTTTTTGGCATGTCCCAGATGACCAAAATTCCCTTCATCCATCTATAGTACACTCTAGCTATATAAGGGCATTTTCATAATTTCGCACTTTTTCTGGACACTGTCCCCTTCTACTGATGAATTGGTACCCTGGGTTTTAGGTCCTCCTTGGAATCATTATGGGCCTATATATGAGGTCATCTGATCTTAGTCTATCCAGGCTTACATACTGATAAGTTCCATAATAGGATCACTGGTGTTATCAAACTCCCGTCAAAATTCACTAGTATGGGGATAACCTTTTATACAGAACTCCTTCTGGCGTTCTATCAAATCCATGACATCTGATACTATAAGGCACACTTTCCTATAATTCTCTGACATATATCTGAAGTCTATGAAATCTGATAAAATTTTAAATAATTTTCAAACTATCAGATAAATATCTACTATCTAGAGCCCTAATAAAATTTCTGTATCATGCTAGATTAAACCAGCATGACTTACTCTATTTACTGATGGAATATGGGACTAAAATACTTCCGGGTAGTTCTAAACCACTTTGGCTGAACTTTCTATAATTACAATTTTGCCCTTGAACTTTTTACTTAACTACATTTAAGTCCCTTAACTTTTGGAAATGACCACTTTTGGCCCAACTTTTATTTTTACTTCAACTTTTTACCTTCAACCTTTTCTAATTTATGTTTTACTCCTTGTCTTTCTTCAATACTTATCTAACCTAGCATATCCCAATTTTTAGGCCTAGAAGCCTAGTATCTAGCTTGAAAAAGGTATGCTACCAGGCCCTATTGAGCAAAAGTCCCAGAAGTATACAAATGATGTTTAGGGACTAAACTAAAAAGGCTAAAGGGTTTAATAGTGCCAAAAGGAAGTAGACATAAAGTTTGGGCCATGATGTGTAATAATGAAAAGTTAAGGAAATAAAGAGGGATTTGGAAAGCTTAGGAGTAAGGTAAGTAATTTATTATAGCCCCTGCTCTAACAAATTAGAGGATTGTTCTTGTTATATCCCAATTTTTAGGATTAGAAGCCCAGTATATAGCCTAAAAGAGGGATGCTACTAGACACTATTGAGCAGAGGTCTCAGTAAATAGAGAAAATTATTCTGATCAGTATGATACAACACAGAGTTTTGATATAAAGTCCCGAAAGATTTATATTAATTTCTGAAGAGAAGGAAAATTAATATAATATTCTCTAGACCTCAGAATTAGATGAAATATGGTAGTAAATTCCTATAATTAATATAAGAATTTCTGAAGCTGACAGAGCTCAAAAAGGAGTTCTGTAGAATTTACTATAGAATTTACAGTGGATTAAAAGACCCGATAAATAGGTTTAGGGGAAATTTCTTGGGAATTGAGCCCATGAAGATAGTGTTGGAAAACATGCCCTAGGGGCCAATCATTGTCTTATGAACATTATTGATTTATGAATTTATTAATTGTGTTATCATGTTATTTGCATGTTTACTGTGATGACCATCCTTGGATAATTCATGATCTTATCCTAAATGTCCCTGGTCGGTCATCTGTGCGGGAGCAGAGATAAAATAAGACCAGTATGACTTTGAAGATGTATAGAGATATAAATCAAAGTCATATGCACATGTAAGAGTACAAGGTGTTGGACCGACCCGCTGTGAGAGAGTTGCTTGGGTTACGTCATAATCTTCTCTCATATACAAACCATGTCACTATGCCCTTTGACCTGAGATCATCATGGATTCCTACATGACAAACGCTCAGCTTTGGCCTAGTCAAAAGTCACTTTTGACCGAGTGATCATAAAGACTATGTTCAGGCTTAGTGGTTTTTCATGCGGAGAAATGTGAATGGTCAAGATAGAATTTGTCCCTCGCATTCGTAGAGAGATATTATTGGGCCCCTCGATGAGTGAGTCTTAGAAATGTATGGCCATACTGTAATGGAAAGGTAGTTCCATTTCTATAGTCAGACTACTCAGGGATCGAGAAAGTAACGGTCAGGAATAGGAGGATGACATTATCCATGCCTCATCCATGACCAAAATATCGCGTGACAGAAGGGACATGATATGGTTGTATAAAAGGTTACATCGTTTATCGATTCTCATATGATTTGGGTAGTCGTTATGTCTTGCTAAAGACCGCTTGCGACTTGTGGGCCAGTATAGCAAATGGCCCACTACCAACTTCATATGGGCCTACAGGATTGCACACAAAATAGCCCAACACGAGCTATGATGTCCAGATTCATTGAATATAAGACGTGTCTAGATTTAATGAATGATCCAGGGTTGATGTATATATTTATTTATAATTATATTCGTATATATATAAATTGGTATATATATATATATTATATATAAGGGATATATAGGATTTAATTTATAAGGATAAATTAAATCTCTATCACGTTTGAATTTGAAATTCAAATTGATAGGATATCTCATATAAGAGATATTTACAAGATTTAATTTATAAGGATAAATTAAATCTCTATCACGTTTGAATTTGAAATTCAAATTGATAGGATATCTCATATAAGAGATATTTACAAGATTTAATTTATAAGGATAAATTAAATCTCTATCACGTTTGAATTTGAAATTCAAATTGATAGGATATCTCAAATTTGATTTATGAGAATAAATCAAATACAGTCCAATCTTATCTTTACTTAAATTAAATAAATAGGTGAATTAAATCTGTGGGACGGATTTAATATAAACATTATTTATTTAATTAGTTTCTTATCAAATTATACAATATGTGATATTGTATTCGGAATTAATATAGATTAATTCCAAAATCTAATTCGGTGGAGAAAAACGCAGAGCATCCTATATATCCGATTTTAGGAGCTACATTTTGAACACAACAGATAACACAAAAAGGGCCGAACGGAATCTGCAAAAGGTTTACATATAAGAAACTGCTGAAGTAGAGACGGAGAGGATGAACTCTTGAGAAAGCCGTGGAGGGACAGGAGACGCTAGCATGTCATTTGTGGTTGGAACGCTGTTCGTGTGGATACCAGTAGAGGAAGATGACCTGAGGAGTCGACTTATTGGGTTCAAAAAGAGAGCATGAGCCGCAGAGAGAAGCTGTGGACGTCTCCTTATGATCGGAAAGAGATCACCAGCCACGGAGAGAAGCTGTGGAAGTCGCTGAGAAACACTGAGGGTAATGTTTCTTCCCACTTGACTTAAACACATAAGGTAGATCCTGGCAAGGAATGGAAAAAATTTTAAATTAATTTCTGCTGCGTGTCTTCCAATTCCTTATAGATAGGGGATCATATAGAGGGTCTAGAATGGCACCTTATAGGCCCAATAATATTTTCAGATAAATATGTGGGTCAGGGCTAATAAAGACCGAGAAAATGAAGAATTACAAAAATGCCACTCAAGGTATGCCACTGTCATATCCTAATTTTTCCCTATCTGTATAGTACTGATAGTGGAAAGAGGTTTAGAAAGGATTATGACGAAGCTAAGAAGGAATGATAAAGGTTATATGAGTCTTGAAGAAGGAGAAGGACTAAAATGCAAAGTAGAAAATGTTAAAGGCCAAAAGTTAAAGTAGAAACAAGATTTGGGCAAAAAGTGGTAATTTCCAAAAGTTATGGGACTTAAATGTAATTAAGTAAAAAGTCAAGAACCCAAATGTAATTATGGAAAAGTTAAGCCAAAACAGGCCAAAAATGCCCAAAATTAGATCATACTCAAATTTTACCAGTAGATAGACATAATTATTCCGGTCAGTTTAACGCAACACAGAATTTTGATTTGAGGTCCCGATTAATTGATATAAATTGCTGAAGTCAGCAGGAATTATTGCAGTATTTTTCATATCTCAGAATCAGATGAAACTTTACTGTAAATTCTTATATTTAATATATGAATTTATCAAACTGACAGAATCAGAAAAGGAATCCTGTAGAATTCTTACGGGATTTTATGGTAAAATAGAATACCCAATAAATAGGATCGGGAGAGGTGTCTTGGGATTTATGCCATAAAGGGCATAAAGGCAATGAGCCCAAACCAAGGCCCAAATGGTGCCATAGTAGGCCCAATGTGATGACTAGACAGTTAAGTGGGCCAGAGTACAGAGCAGTCCAGGATAAGTGCGAAATTACGAAAATACCCCTGGATGCCCATACTATACCAATGATGGATGGAGGTCATTTTGGTCATTCTGGACAGGACAAAAACGTGGGACATAGTATAAATATGATTATATAAAGTTAATATATGCACTAAGGCAGTACAAGTAGGGGTGAAATGACAGTTATGCCCTTAGGGTCAGTGCAGTGCAAGAAAGGACACCAAGGGTATTTTGGTCATTTCTCAAGGGATGGATGGCAGATAAATACTCAGTCTAATATTTTCAATGGTATGAGAAGCCTAGACATTAATTTTTAGGATAGAATACATATCCTGGTATATTATAAAAAATTAGGAACAGAACACAGTCCGGTTGTTGTGAAACTGCACTGATCGGTACCGGATTCGACTATAATTTCTCTAGAAGGTTCCTTGCATGGGCAGCACGCCACCTAACCCTCTTAGGTGTCCCATGAGCTGTCCCACATGATGTCATAATTATTATTTTATGAAAAAGTTAAATCCAATATTAAATGTGGGCCTTTAGATCAAATAGTAACCAAATCAATCTTGGCCATTCATTTTTCTTGGATTTTGGCTATAAATACCCCCTCATTCTGCATCAAACCGTAGCTTCATGGACCCTTGGGGAAACTCTTGCAAAATGGAAACTCAAGCCAAGACAAAGAAGATTCAAGGTTCCAAAGTTCAAGCAAGCTAGAGATTAAAGGTAAGCAATCTCTCCTAGCTTATTTTCCTTTGATTTGGGAGCTTGAACTTAGGGTTTTGATGGGAGAAAGGTTGAGTTTTCTCTAAGGGGTGGTGCTGCCCAAAAACCTTAAAGGAAAGGGGAAAGAAGAAATTAAAGTTAGAACTATATGATTGAAGCTTAAACAAGCTAGTTAAGTGGTTGGTTGTTGAATCAAATTGATATTCTTGACTTTGCCATGGTGTGCCCTGTTCGGTATGCACTGTTCATGAGGGAAGGAAATTGAATTTCAATGATTTAATGCTTCCATTGAGTTTGTATGATGATTTTGTGTAGGATTGGAAAGGTTTTGAACCTTGGAAACATTAAAATCTCAAGGTTGTAGTCTTTGAGATTCCTTACAGTTACTGTTCACTCGCATGAACAGTGATTCGAATTTCATGATTTTGATTGTTCCAATGGTTTTAAAATGAAAAGTTGTGTGGGGTAAAGTGGAGAAACAAGTATGGGAAGCATTAGAATCAAAATGAGAATTTTTGAAAGAATTGTGTGCTTATGTTCAATTCTGTACAGCAGGCCATGAAGGAGCTGGAATTTCATGATTCTAAGCTCATAAATGAGTTCAAAAGATGAAATTGTGTAGGTTAAAGTCAAGACATCAATTGGTTCAAGAGCCAAGTGGATTAGTGAAAATTAGAGAAAGTTATGACAATAAAGAGTGTAACAAAGTTAGTCTTGAACATGGTTGGAGTTCATGAGTCCTAATGAGTTATGTGATGAATATGAATGTGTTTAGGACCATGAAACATCCAAGAAGATGTTGGGAAGTGATGGACATAAAGGCTTCATGGTTGGAAAGCTAGGGAGCAAGGGCTAAAGGTCAAGAGAAAAGCTTAAGTGCAAGGTAGTGAACTTATCTCTTTATATGCTTGATGTGGTATGCTTATATGTTGACATGTATATGTTATTTGAATGATGTTGTGACATGATAAATGATGTTTAATGTATTGTGAATAACATGTTTCCATGGCCATGCACTTTATGTAAAAGTATATAGCATGATGGCATGTCACTAATCAAAGAAAGTTAATGAAATTACATATCATGCATTAGCATCCATCTTGCATATTTAAGTGGTAATGTTTGCTACTGAGATTCTCTAGAATCTCACTCTTCCATAACCAACCAATTTAGGTCAAGCATGAAGGAAAATGTATACATGGAGAAGAGCTAAAGCATGGAAGAAGGAAGGTGAAGTATTAAGATTCTAGCATAGGCTATGAATTATCCATGTATGTAAATGCCATGTAAGGTGTGTATTTATGTGATGAAGCTATTTGAAATAATTATGGCATATGTCATGATGTATATGAATGTTAAGAAGCTTATTTGATGGCTTGAGCATGCTGAAACAATTATTGGAAATGAAAGAAAAGAAACTGAAATGGTAAAAACGTAGGTCCTAAAGCAGTTTTGTTGTGGCTTCAGTTTGACCTAGCAAATGAAGGAATTAGTTCACGAAATTTTATGAGCATGTAGCACACATCCAGAGCTTTAAATTCATAGGTAGAACGTGTCATTTGGATGTGTATATCAAGAGAAATGATTTTCCAAATTAAGGGACCAGAATCTGTTTCCAGAGTTTTTGACCAAATGAACAGTAAATTTCAACGAATAAACTGTATCAATTGGCGAATCATTTGGTCTGGAAATTATTTTTCCCTTAACTTTTAAGATATTATCTTCATGTAGCTTTTTGAACCACCTCATTTAGAGTTTTTTAGAATTAATTATGATGTTTTGAAATTCATTGCGTAATCTGGAATACCATATGAGCAGTAACCCGAGAAAGAGTAAAATTCCAGATTTGGTTAATGAACTTTCAAGGTCTTGTAAGTGGTTCTAAATGCTATTGAATGGTCCCTAAGATGTATGAAAGTAAGGATGTTACACTCATCATCTTCGAGTAATTTGAAAGAGATTCTAGGAAAAATAGTAGCTTTAGGAATTTGAATGGAAAAAAGGATGTATGTAATTGAAAGATAGCTGTATTCCACAAAGCAAGTTCATATGGTGGGGACCTCACAAGAACTAGTTACATGATATGAGTCATACAGTTCAATGATGCATGCTACCTATACATGTTATAGATAGTATAAAGAAGTAGCAACAATGTACTAAGTGAGAGACAATCAATACATACCAAAAGATAGACTCATACTCTAATACATACAATCCTGGTTGAAGAGACCACCCAAATTTTAGGTGGGGAGTAGGGAAAATAGGCAAAACTAATTCTAAGGAGGCAGTGCTTCATCAAGCAACAACCATAGTAATGCAAGGTCTATGGTTCCTACTCAACTAATGCCTTAGTAGCATCAAGACCAGAGGAGACTTTTTAGTTATTGAAGAGTATATCTGAACAAAGGTAGAATAACTAATATAGATAACAAGCTCAAAGAGAATGATGATCAATTCACCTCTATAGCTTCAATTCTTCAAAGTATACAAAAGGATAATACAGATGTGCACAAGAAACTTGATGAGTTAAGTTCTAAGAATTCTGATATTACAAGTCATTTAACCCAAGTTTCTAATACAGTGAGTGACATATAAACAAACAGCAGTGGTAGCATACCTTCAAATACTGTTATTAATCTGAGGGGCTTGAATTCTATATCACTCATAAGTGGGAGAGAAGTTCACTTTAAGGAAGATGATACACCAAAGAAGGATATGAAAGACCTTGAAGCTAAAAATACATCATGGTCACATATGAAAATTGGGAAATTAGAAAGTATTAAAGAATAACAGCTTATGATCAAGAAGGCAACCCAAGAGGAGAACTCACAAGCACAAGAGGATATACAATAGAAGCAAGAAGAGTAAGTGATAATACAAAGTCCAACATACAGGGGAAACAAGTTGAAGGCAGAGTCGAGCAAGGAAGGAGCTTATATACATATAGGTAAGGAGGTAAGTATAAAGTATCTTCCTTTTCCTAAAGCATACTTTGTTAGAAAGAAAATGATTGATCCTAAATTTGCAAAAGATGCTTATACTCTTTTTAATAAAATCAAAATAAATATTCCTATGGTTGAATTCCTCCAAAGAAATCCTAAATATACTAAATTTTTAAAAGAGTTGTGCGCTGATAAGAAAAGTTTAGGCCTCTTGAGAGAATTCAGGTTAGTGCTAATGTATTATCACTTTTTAAGGTTGAACTACCGATTAAGTGCCAAGACCCAGGATCTTGCACAATTCCATGCACTATATGAAAGGTTCATATTAAGGGAGTGTTATTAGAACTACGGGTTGTCATTAATGTAATACCCTAGTCGGTATACTTAGCCTTAGGTATTAATAATCTTAGAGACACAAGTGTAGTGCTTCAATTAGTTGATAGATCAATTAGGAATCCTAAGAGAATTCTTGAGTATATTCTAGTGTAGGTTAAGGATTTAGTGTGCCTATCTAATTTTTAAGTTCTAGACATCTCTAGTAAACTAGTGAATGAGAGAACTTTGATCCTAGGTAGACCTTTCCTTCAAACTTCCAAGACAATAATTAGTATGAAGCATAGTTCTATGATAATGGAGGTTGGAGGACATGTAGTGACTTTCAATATGAATGAAGTAATGAAATATCCTTTTGACAATTTTGCTTTTGCTAGGTTAAATGCCATTGATTATACTATTGAAGAAACTAGGGATAAGCATGAATTCAGTTTGTATGATGGGTATGATCATATGTTACATAATTCCCAAAAGTCCCATAAAGCTTATTAGGAGCCTGTGGATTCAAATTCTCATTGAATGCTTATGATGAAAGGAATTGGAAGACACGCAGCGGAAATTAACTTAAAATTTTTTCCATTCCTTGCCAGGATCTACCGTATATGTTTAAGTCAAGTGGGAAGAAGCATTACCTATAGTGTTCCTCAGCGACTTCCACAGCTTCTCTCCGCGGCTCATGCTCTCCTTCCGATCGCAAGAAGTCGACGCCTCAGGTCGGCTTCCTCTACTGGTATCCACACGAACAGCGTTCCAACCACGAACGATGTGCTAGCGTCTCTCCTGTTCCTCTAGGACTTTCTCAAGTCTCCCTCTCTATTTTAGCAGTTTCTTATTTGTAAACCTTTTACGGACTCCGTTTGGCCTTTTGTGTTCTGTGTTGTTCAAAATGTAGCTCCTAAAATCAGATATATAGGATGCTATGCGTTTTCCTCAACCGAATTGGATTTTAGAGTTAATCTTATATTAATTCTGAAATTAATACAATATCATATATTGTATAATTTGATAACAAACTAATTAAATAAATAATATTTATATTAAATTCGTCCCACAGATTTAATTCACCTATTTATTTAATTTAAAATAAAGATAAGACTGAACTATATTTGATTTATTCTCATAAATCAAATTTGATATATCATATCAATTTGAATTTCAAATTCAAACGTGATAGAGATTTAATTTATCTTTATAAATTAAATCTTGTAAATATCTCTTATATGAAATATCCTATCAATTTAAATTTCAAATTCAAACGTAATAGAGATTTAATTTATCCTTATAAATTAAATCTTGTAAATATCTCTTATATGAGATATCCTATCAATTTGAATTTCAAATTCAAACGTGATAGAGATTTAATTTATCCTTATAAATTAAATCTTGTAAATATCTCTTATATGAGATATCTTATCAATTTGAATTTCAAATTCAAACGTGATAGAGATTTAATTTATCCTTATAAATTAAATCTCATATATCTCTTATATATAATGTATATATACGAATTTATATATATACGAATATAGATATAAATAAATATATACATCTACCCTGGATCATTCATTGAATATGGACATGTCTTAGATTCAATGAATCTGGACATCATAGCTCGTGTTGGGCTATTTTGTGTGCGACCCTGTAGGCCCATATGAAGTTGGCAGTGGGCCATTTGCTATACTGGCCCGCAAGTCGCAAGCAGTCTCTAGCAAGACATAATGACTACCTAAATTATATGAGGATTAATAAACGACGTGACCTTTTATACACCATATCATGTCCCTTCTATCACGCGATATTTTGGTTATGGATGAGGCATGGTGAATGTCATCCTCCTATTCCTAACCGTTACTTTCTCGATCCCTGAGTAGTCTGACTATAGAAATGGAACTACCTTTCCATTACAGTATGGCCATACATTTCTCAGACTCACTCATCGAGGGGCCCAGTAATATCTCTCTATGAATATGAGTGACAAATTCCATCTTGACCATTCACATTCCTCCACATGAAAAACTACTAAGCCCGAACATAGTCTTTATGATCACTTGGTCAAAAGTGACTTTTGACTAGGTCAAAGCTGAGCGTTTGTCATGTAGGAATCCATAATGATCTCAAGTCAAAGGGCATAGTGACATGGTTTGTATATGAGAGAAGCTTATGACGTAACCCATGCAACTCTCTCATAGCGGGTCGGTCCAATACCTTGTACTCTTACATGTGCCTATGACTTTGATTTATATCTCTATACATCTTCAAAGTCATACTGGTCTTATTTCATCTCTGCTCCCGCATAGATGACTGACCAGGGACATTTAGGATAAGATCATGAATTATCCAAGGATGGTCATCACAGTAAACATGCAAATAATATGATAACACAATTAATAAATTCATAAATCAATAATGTTCATAAGACAATGATTATCCCCTAGGGCACGATTTCCAACATATGAAAACTATTTTGAATTTCTTTCTTATATTTATTGTTTTCCTTGCTCTTGTAAGGGCAATGCATCATGTTTTAATTGTTTTGATATAAATAGCATGCTTACAATTTCCAAAGATTTCTCATTCCCATCTAACTTTGATACAATTTCATCATGCTCTAATGATAATGCATCATTATGGAAGCTAGAAGTAGAATAAACAAAGAGAGGTCGAGCTTATATAATCCAAAGTCACAATGTAAAGACCTAAAAGTCAAGACAAGATATGAACATGTTAAGGGAGAGACTCTGTGCAATGGAGTCATGACAAGATGATTGTTTGGTCGTGACCAAAAACTCCTGAGATATCCAGTTGCGACCAAAAACTCTTGAGACATCCAGTCTCTCTGTGGTTCTAAGTCATGACCAATAGATGATTATGTCATGACCAAACATTTTAGAGACACTCACTATCAGTTTGAGTCACGATGAGAAGTTGAAGATAAACGTGAGAGGTTATGACAAAAAATGGCAGTCACAACCAGTGAATTTCAAATTCCTTCAGTTCCATATTCCGTTGCTTTGGTTAAAGGGACAATATGTTCTGACTCTATTTATCCCTACTCACATTCAATAATTACCTCTCATACATTAAGATTTTTGAATGATTTAATCTCAAATAATGATGCAATAATGAAAGAGACTGATCTCAACTATGTTACAGCTGTAGACCAACTTCAGCTTGGTGCAACACCTAAGGAGATTAAAACCAAGATGGAGAGTGTGAATAAATTGAGGGAGAGTGATCCTAAGTATATTATAATGGTATACCAACCTCAACTGGATAAAGCACTTGAGGAAGTAGAATATACAAAGGATATAAAGGAAGTACCACCCAGGTTTGTTGTTCGTATATATCAATCACAGTTGGGCAAGTTCAAGTTTAAACAGGAAAAATTCAAAACAAGCTTGGATGGAATTTTCAATATAGTCAAAGTGCTAGATTTTAGGATGATGAAGTGGAGAGAGAAGGCAATGAGAAACATTTTTCAATCAAACAGCCATCTCTCGAAATTCTATGAGTTCCCACCACCGCCTTGAGGCAAGGTTATCCCTTTCCTATCTCTTACCTTTTGCTTGTTTTCCTAATGTGATTTATGTTTGATATGTTGGTTTCATGATTAGAAAGGGATGAACCAATAGAAGGAGTAGTTAATTTCTATTTATTGTTTCTTAGGGTTTTTGAATAAAATTCCTCAGTGACTTATGTCACATCCTACTTTTTCCCTATATGTATAATACTGATAGTGGAAAAAGGTTTAGAAAGGATGGTGATGATGAATAGAAAGGAAAACCAATGATTAGACAAGGTATAAAGATGAGGGACTAAAATGAAAAGTTTAAAAGTTCTACGGTGTAAAGTAATTTTTAAAAGTTCAAGTACAAAATGGTAATTATTGAAAGTTGAGCTGAAAAAGACCCAAAACTGTCCAGAATTAGATTAGTCTCAAATTTTCCTAGTAAACAGAGAAAATTATTCTGATCAGTTTAACGCAACACATAATTTTGATGAGGTCTCAAAAAATTTATATTAATCTATGAAAAAGGGAAATTAAGTATAGGCCTAGTAATTACGAAAATGCCATTGAGTATGCAACCGTGTTGTGTCAATGAGTTAGGCGAATGGCATTTTGGTCATTTGATTAAGGTTAGATGGTCAAGAAGAATTCCCATAATAGTTGACTAAGGTCAGGGAATACTTTGATGAGGTGTGAAAAGACAATAATGCCCTTAAGATGTTAAAGTAAATAAAGAAGAACCAAGGGACATTTTAGTAAATTGCCATGGGATCTATAATTAAGTTCAGGCCCAATCCAAGAATGTCAATGGTAGGAAGGATCCGGATACTGGCTTTAAGGTTATAAATCATATTATGGAATCTCATAAAAATTAGATTTATAAAACAGTCTGGTTTTTAGGAAATCAGACTGAGGCGGTACTAGATTGAACTTGAATTTTTCCACAAGTTGCTTTCCCTTAGAATGGTGCCACATAGCCGTATGAGTTGTCCTTTGATGATGTAATGGATGCTATAATAGTTAGTTTTTTTGAAAAGTTAAATCCAAGATTTAATGTGAGCCATTAGATCAAATAGTGCACAAAGTGATATTGGCCATTGATTTTCCATGAAACTTGGCTATAAATACACTGCAAACCATGGAGCAAGAACCCTTGGGGGACCTCTTACAAAATGAAAACTTAAGGCAAGACAAAGAAGATTCAAGGTACCAAAGTTCAAGCAAGTTAGAGATTAAAGGTAAGCAATCTATCCTAGCTTATTTTCCTTTGATTTGGGAGCTTGAACTTAGGGTTTTCATGGAAGAAAGCTGAGTTTTCTCTAAGGTGTATATGCTGTCCAAAACCTTAGATGAAAGGAGAAAGAAGAAATTAATGTTAGAGATATATGATTGAAGCTTAAACAAGCTAGTTAAGTGATTGGTTGTTGAAACAAGTTGATATTCTTGACTTTGCCATGGTTAAACTATTTTAATTTTCACTATTCATGATAGAAGGAGATGGAATTTCAATGATATAATACTTCCATTGAAATTATATGATGATTTTGTGTAGGATTCGATAGGTTTTGAACCTTGCAAGCATTGGAATTCTAAGTTATAGTTTTTGAAGTTCTTCTCTGATATTGTTCACTTGTATGAATAGTGATTGGAATTTCATGATTTTGTGTTTCCAATGGTTTTAAAATAAAAATTTGTGTGGGATAAAGCAGAGAAATAAGTATGGGAAGCATTGGAATCAATACGAGATTTTTTGGAAGAATTATGCATGTTTTTCAAATCTGTCTTAAACAGTGCATAGGAGCTAGAATTTCATGATTATAAGCTCATAAATGGATTCAAAAGATGAAATTGTGTGGGTAAAGTCAAGACATCAATTGATTCAAAGGCCAAGTCTATTAGTAAAGATCAAAAGAAGTTATGTTAGTTAAAGTAAGTTTAATGTCCTAGGAAGTTATATTGTAATGGATGAATGATTATGTGATGTTTGGATTTGATGGTGGATTCTAAGGAGGCAGTCACACATCAAAGAGAAGTGAGAAGAAATAAGCAAGATAAATTGAAAGAAAGTCAAGTATATGAGGTAGTAAACGTATCCTAAACTCGTATGTATTGAATCTTATGCTTGGTTGTGCTCTGGCTTTATTGAATTGTGTTACATATGTACTTATAATTGAAGCTCTATTTATTGAATTGTGTTGCATATGTTGCACAAGTTACATGGAAGCATGCACATTACACAATGTTAACACTTTAACAAGCACGCATAAGTATTTACATTAATGAATGCATTATTAATACAGTTTGCTACTAAGATTTCCCCAGAAATCTCACTCCCTCCATGTAATCCCAACCCTAACATGTTTATGAATGATGAAAGAGGATGATGAAGCATGAAGAGGAGCTAGGTATTGGATAGTATATATGTTATGTTGCTATATGACTAATATAAGCTGTGATGGTCATCATGTAATGAAAAATAGTAAATGATGAGATAGATGTATGAAAATTTACAGACATTTAGTTAACATGTCAAGCTTTGTTTTGACAATAATAATGCCTTATTTTGATGTCTATACAAAGAAAATGAATTTTTCAAATTAAAGGACTAGAATATGTTTTCAGAACTTTTGGCCAAACAAACAGTAATCTTTAACCATTAAATGGTATTAATTGACTAACCATTTGGTCTAAAGATTATTTTTCCTTAAATTTCAAGATTTCATATTCACTTAGCTTTTTGAACCACTTTATTTTGATTTTTCTAGGATTAATTATGATTTTTTTGAAGTTCATTGCCTAATCTAGAAATACCATATGAGCAGTAACTCGAGATGAGTAAAATTCTAGATTTAGCTAATGGACTTCCAAGGTCTTACAAGTGGTTATAAATGCTACTAAATGGTCACTAAGATGTACAAAAGTAAGGATGTTTAATTTTGGTATTATAGCAGATGTTTCTGGCATGATATAATTGGGATAATTAGCATTGCTTATTTAAGTAAATATTGCAGGAGTAGATATATGATTTTAGGAAGTTAAGTCAGAGTCTTTAGTTAATAAGGGAAACCCCAAGTTAGTAGTAATATATGAAGATGATGTACATCCAGACTATGATTCTCTTTCAGACAGTGAAGAGAGTTCAGATGGTAGTATGGAGGATCAGTTAGGAAGATCTACAGTAGAATATCCTATAAATGTTTCTGTAGATTCAAACCTGCAGTCTGGAGGTTATGTGGAGATTCAGCTTGAAATTGTGTAGGTACCAAATGATGTTGAGTATAATGACTTTATATAGTATAAGTTTGTTGGAGTACCCTCTAACCCTGATGTAAGCCCTATTCCTCTAATGAGAGGATATATTATGGTTGAGGAAGCTGAGTACTGGTACTAGATTATAGCCAGATATTATTCCTCCTCCATTAGAGTTTGAGGATAGATTTGCTATGGGTAATATACATCAGTCTCTTAATCCAAAGATCTAGTCTGAGTCTATGACAGTCCATGTCTATTCTCAAAGTCTAGGAATATATAACTTTATAGAGAAAGATTAGTATAATTTTCCTGCTCCTAGTCAACCCCAGCATTCTTTGCTAAAGACAGATAATGTTAACCATATCAGTCTCAAGAAAGCTGTGGATAGTGAATTACTCAGTCTAGGTCAAAGGATGGACTGAAGTAGAGATCAAGAGCAGTCAGTTTATCTGCAATTACTCAATGTCGTAGTAGTGATGATAAACAGGTATACAATAGAGGCCATTGACTTAGATTAGGTTTACACTCTAGAAGACTGGCATGAGATGGTAGTAAGTCAGATACTGCCATATACTCCTATAAAGCACATAGAGCTAAGTGAGTTTTTGGCAAATGATCTGTCAACTGATATACAGGGGTGGCATTTCTGTATGTAGAAGTATTTACAGTTCACTATTCACTAGAAAATAATGTAAAAGAGATTAGGGGTAATGTAAGTATGTAAACATTTAAAGTAAAGTAATTACTCAGATGTATAATAGTTATGATATACCCTGAATATGTAGTGGACATGTATGTAATGTATGTACAAATTTTATGGTGAGATGAAATATGTTCCCTATTTAATGTGATTATAGTAGATAGATATGAATGAGTTTCAATTGACCCAAGCTCATCAAAGTCAGAAACATAAGAAGAGAATGTGTAAAAAAGCTATGCTCAGGTCACGACGTGAAGTAGTTTTGTTCACGCCTAGAAGTTCCAAAGAAGTTAAGTTGCAATGAGTTAAGTCACAGGGCGCGACAAAGATTCACAGAGGTATTTTGGTCATGATGAGTAAAGACCATTGGTCGCGACTGGAAGTTTCACAGCTATCAGGTCACGACGGAATATGACTTATGGTCGTGACTGAAGGGCACAGAGCTATCAAGTCGTGATGAGTAAGTTGAGATGATCGCAACTAAAATTCATAGAGAATATGAGTCACGACTAGCCAGTGCACAGGTTGGGACTAGAATGCATAGAGACCTAATGACAAGAATAAAGATGCTAACCTCACTAAAATTTATTAGTTAGAGGTTTAGCATAACATACTTGCAAGCCAAACAGTATGAGACATTGAGATATAGAAGATCAGTTTAAGAAAATGTTCAAAAATAGATGCTCCTTATGATCACCAGGAGTTGATATATGTTACAAAAGAATTATTCAGCTAGTCTTTACTGAATAGAATAATAAGAAGCTAGAATGAGACTTGCCTAAAGAATTAGCCTAATACATGCCTTAACGTTAGAGACATGATGGTTAATAGATAAAAAGTTAAAGTTCCCAAAACAGAGGGATACCATCATGAAGAGACAGTAACCTAGAAGACCTAGGGTAGAGCACCCTAAACAATAAAAGTAATAGTACTAGACGATGAATGAGATTAAAGTGACTTAAGTTAGTCAGGATCAAGAAAAGACTAGAAAGGAACTATAGTCTAGTCCAGAGTAGACTGAGACTGATAGACAGAGTTAAGAGATAGTAAAGAGATGCAGAAATTACTCTATATAGATGGAGATTGATCCGCTCACTTGATAAGTTTTTCTCAAAGAGTTTACAAGAATCATTTCTCTCAGTTAGATAGAGATGAGCATGAGGATAAGGGTTAAAGTAGGGAAAGAGAAACCCTTTGATGTATACTTAGCCGAGTTCATCCACATGAACCGTGAGAGTTGAATGACTGAGAAGTTAGTTCATGGATTGAATTATGTGTTACAATGATGTTTATAATTTTTAGAGAGAGAGAGGTAGCCACAGTTAAAAAGATAAAGTGACTCCCCTATTTCCTATATAAGAAAAAGTAAAGAAGGGTTGACTCTATACCATAGTAAGAGGGTAACATGGCAGCCTAAGTTAGATGAATAGTTACTCTAGGATATGATAATGATCTGACCAGATAATGTGATAGATAGTCTGACAGATAATATGATAGAATGCTTTAAAGTTTACCTACTTAATTGTTTAATTGCAATGTGCGTATGAGGGATAGTTGAACAAATTACGTGATATGGCTTATATTGCCATAAGATATGATTAACAGTTGCATCTCCTTGTAGTTGTCATATGATGACATGCATGTTAGAGAATGCTTAAATGATTGCATCTCCTTGCATATTATGCATGTTAAAGTATGCTATGATGAATGAACACTCTCCTTTTGCATTATATGTAGGGTAAAGTATATATAATGAGAAAGTTTTGAAAAAAATTATGTTGCTCCCATGCCACATGACATGCAATTAGATAATTCAACTTGGTAATGATAAAGAAATAGAAAAACAATAAATAAGATTAAAGATGGATGCTAGTGGCAAATCTATAGACATATGATTACAGTACTCAGGACATATCCCTTCAGTAGGGATAAGATACATGAAAGATGTACCATGAATATGAAATGAAATGAGAAGAATTTATGAAAGATGATACAACTCTAAGGAGCAGTGTTTATGTAATAAAAGTTAACATTCTCGCAATAGAGCTAAATTGCTCTTACGATAGAGTCATATTACTCTTGAGATAGAGCTAAGAGAATAGACAGCATAACTCATATAGAGTAATTCCACCAGATGAGATGAACAGATTATGATGGATATATGCATGGTAGAGCCTATGTAGCTCTCTACGGTAATGGATATTGTAAAGTTATGAAAGATGGGAATGATATGAGAAATTCCTGAGTGACAGAGGAAATAAGTAAAGTCCTAATAGATAATATTAGCTTATGTGATCATTTTTGGGGAATTATCTGTTGAGTTAACAACTAAGTAGAAGTGGCTAACCTTGTAACTTTGTTCGTTAGTTAGGTCTTCTAGACATGAGAATACAGTACAACAGAATCGCATTAGATTCTAGAGGATTACACTTAGATCCTAGCATGGCTCATAGAGAATAGAATTTGAAGGTAGCAGTTAGATCCTGAAGAGGCTTACGGTTGATCGCAGTAGATCCCGAGGGTTGTAGTAGATGTCATATCCTAATTTTTTCCTATATATATAACACTAATAGAGGAAAGAGGTTTGGAAAGGATTATGACAACGATTAAAAGAAGTAATAGAGGTTAAATGACTCTTAAAGGAAGAAAGGGACTTACACGAAAATTAGAAAAGTTTAAAGGCCAAAAGTTATAGTAGAAACAAAAGTTGGGCCAAAAGTGGTAATTTCCAAAAGTTAAGGGACTTAAATGAAATTAAGTAAAAAGTTCAAGGGCAAAATTGTAATTATAGAAAAATCAGCCTGAAAAGGGTTAGAACTACCCGAAAGTATTTTAGTCCCATGTTTCATTAGTAAATAGAGGAAGTTTCACTGGTCAATCTAGCATGATACAGAAATTTTATTAGGGCTCTAAAGAGCATATATTTATCTGATAGTCTGAAAATTATCTAAAATTTTATCAGATTTCATTTACTTCATATATAAGGAGGAATTACAGGAAAGTGTGCCCTACAGTGTCAGATGTCTTGGATCTGACATAACCTCGAAGTTTTGTATAAAAAGTTATTCACATATTAGTGAACTTTGACGAGAGTTTGATAACACCCGTGATCCGATAATGGAACTTATTGGTATATAACCCTGGATAGAATGAGACTAGATGACCTCATATATAGGCCCATGATGACGCCAAGGAGGGCCCAAAACCTAGGGTACCAATTTATCAGTAGAAGGGGCCAGTGTCTAGAAAAAATGCAAAATTATGAAAATGCCCCTGGATGCCCACATTGTACCAGTGATAGATGGAGGGCATTTTGATCATCTTCGATAGGCTAAAAATGTGGCATATAGTATAAGTATGATTAGTTAGAGCCAGTATAGGCCCTGAGGCAGTACAAAGAAGGGTGAAAAGATGATTTTACCCTTAGGGTCAATATATTGTAAGAAAGGACATAAAGGGTATTTTACTCATTTCCCAAGGGATCGATTGTTGGAAATTGTGCCCTAGGAGCCAATCATTGTCTTATGAACATTATTGATTTATGAATTTATTAATTGTGTTATCATGTTATTTACATGTTTACTGTGATGACCATCCTTGGATAATTCATGATCTTATCCTAAATGTCCCTGGTCAGTCATCTATGCGGGAGCAGAGATGAAATAAGACCAGTATGACTTTGAAGATGTATAGAGATATAAATCAAAGTCATGGGCACATGTAAGAGTACAAGGTGTTGGATCGACCCGCTATGAGAGAGCTGTATAGGTTACGTCATAAGCTTCTCTCATATACAAACCATGTCACTATGCCCTTTGACCTGAGATCATCATGGATTCCTACATGACAAACGCTTAGCTTTGACCTAGTCAAAAGTCACTTTTGACCGAGTGATCATAAAGACTATGTTCGGGCTTAGTAGTTTTTCATGTGGAGGAATGTGAATGGTCAAGATGGAATTTGTCACTCACATTCATAGAGAGATATTACTGGGCCCCTCGATGAGTGAGTCTGAGAAATATATGGCCATATTGTAATGGAAAGGTAGTTCCATTTCTATAGTCAGACTACTCAGGGATCGAGAAAGTAACGGTCAGGAATAGGAGGATGACATTATCCATGCCTCATCCATGACCAAAATATCGCGTGACAGAAGGGACATGATATGGTTGTATAAAAGGTTACATCGTTTATCGATTCTCATATGATTTGGGTAGTCGTTATGTCTTGCTAGAGACCGCTTGCGACTTGTGGGCCAGTATAGCAAATGGCCCACTGCCAACTTCATATGGGCCTACAGGGTCGCACACAAAATAGCCCAACACGAGCTATGATGTCCAGATTTATTGAATCTAAGACATGTCCATATTCAATGAATGATCCAGGGTAAATGTATATATTTATTTATATCTATATTCGTATATATATAAATTCGTATATATACATTATATATAAGAGATATATGAGATTTAATTTATAAGGATAAATTAAATCTCTATCACGTTTGAATTTGGAATTCAAATTGATAAGATATCACATATAAGAGATATTTACAAGATTTAATTTATAAGGATAAATTAAATCTCTATCACGTTTGAATTTAAAATTCAAATTGATAGGATATCTCATATAAGAGATATTTACAAGATTTAATTTATAAGGATAAATTAAATCTCTATTACGTTTGAATTTAAAATTCAAATTGATAGGATATTTCATATAAAAGATATTTACAAGATTTAATTTATAAAGATAAATTAAATCTCTATCACGTTTGAATTTAAAATTCAAATTGATATGATATCTCAAATTTGATTTATGAGAATAAATCAAATATAGTTCAGTCTTATCTTTATTTTAAATTAAATAAATAGGTGAATTAAATATGTGGGACGAATTTAATATAAATATTATTTATTTAATTAGTTTCTTATCAAATTATACAATATATGATATTGTATTAATTTCAGAATTAATATAAGATTAACTCTAAAATCTAATTCGGTTGAGGAAAACGCATAGCATCCTATATATCTGATTTTAGGAGCTACATTTTGAACAACACAGAACACAAAAGGCCGAACGGAGTCCGCAAAAGGTTTACAGATAAGAAACTGCTAAAATAGAGACGGAGACTTGAGAAAGTCCTAGAGGAACAGGAGACGCTAGCACATCGTTCGTGGTTGGAACGCTGTTCATGTGGATACCAGTAGAGGAAGCCGACCTGAGACGTTGACTTCTTGCGATCGGAAGGAGAGCACGAGCCGTGGAGAGAAGCTGTGGAAGTCGCTAAGGAACACTATAGGTAATGCTTCTTCCCACTTGACTTAAACACATACGGTAGATCCTGGCAAGGAATGGAAAAAATTTTAAGTTAATTTCCGTTGCGTGTCTTCCAATTCCTTTCATCATAAGCATTCAATGAGAATTTGAATCCACAGGCTCCTAATAAGCTTTATGGGACTTTTGGGAATTATGTAACATATTATCATACCCATCATACAAACTGAATTCATGCTTATCCCTTGTTTCTTCAATAGTATAATCAATGGCATTTAACCATAGATGAAAGGGGAAAGAAGATATTAAAGTTAGAAACTTATGATTGAAGCTTAAACAAGCTAATTAAGTGATTGGTTGTTGAATCAAGTTGATATTCTTGACTTTGCCAAGAGTGAACCTGTTTAGTTTGAACTATTCATGAGGGAAAGAAATGGAATTTCAATGATTTAATGCTTCCATTGAATTTGTATGATGATTTTGTGTAGGATTGGAAAGGTTTTGAACCTTGGAAACATTGAAATCTCAAGATTGTAGTCCTTGAAGTTCTTCACGGTTACTGTTCACACGCATGAACAGTGATTGGAATTTCATGATTTTGATGCTTCCAATGGTTTTAAAATGAAAAGTTGTGTGGGGTAAAGTGGAGAAACAAGTATGGGAAGCATTAGAATCAAAATGAGAATTTTTGAAAGAATTGTACAGACCATGAAGGAGCTGGAATTTCATGATTTTAATGGATTCAAAAGAGGAAATTGTGTAGGGTAAAATCAAGACATCAATTGATTCAAAGGCCAAGTCCATTAGTTAAGATTAGGTAAAGTTATGATAAGAAAGAGTGTAACAAAGTTAATGAATGATGTTGTGACATGAGAAATGATGTTGAAAGTATTATGAATATCATGTTTCCATGGCCATGCACTTTATGTACAAATATATAGCATGATGGAATGTCACTAATCTAAGAAAGCTTAATGAAATTACATATCATGCATTAACATCCATCTTGCATATTTAAGTGGTAATGTTTGCTACTGAGATTCCCTAGAATCTCACTCTCCCATAACCAACCAATTTAGGTCAAGCATGATGGATAATGTATGCATGGAGAGGAGCTAAAGCATGGAAGAAGAAAAGTGAAGTATGTAAGATGTTAGTATATGCTATGCATTTTCCATGTATGCCAAAGCGATGTAAAGCATCTATTTATGTGATGAGATTGTATGAAACACTTATTGTATAACCCCATGATGTATATGAATTCATATAAGGCAAAAGAGATTATTCATGTATGCTAGAACAATTATTGAAGATAAAAGAAAGGAAACTGAAATAGTAAAACGTAGGTCCTAAAGCAGTTATGTTGTGGCTTCAGTTTGACCTATCAAATGGAGGAATTATTTCACAAAATTTTATGAGCATGTAGTACACATCCATATATTTACATGCATATGTAGAACGTTTCATTTGGATGTGTATATCAAGAGAACTGAATTTCCAAAATAAGGGACCAGAATCTGTTTCCAGAGTTTTTGACCAAATGAACAGTAAATTTCAACGAATAAACTGTATTAATTGGATAATCGTTTGGTCTGGAAACTATTTTTACCTTAAATTTCAAGATGTTATCTTCACGTAGCTTTTTGAACCACTTTATTTCTATTTTTCTAGAATTAGTTATGATTTTTTTGAAGTTCGTTGCGTAATCTGGAATACCATATGAACAGTAACCCGAGAAAGAGTAAAATTCCAGATTTGGCTAATGGACTTTCAAGGTCTTGTCAGTGGTTCTAAATGCTACTGAATGGTCCTTAAGATGTATGAAAGTAAGGATGTTACATATTTCATATGTTACATGGAAGAATGAACATTACACAATGTTAACACTTTCACAAGCAAGCACAAGTATCTACATTAATGTATGCATTGTTTAGTAATATTTGCTACTGAGATTTCTCCAGAAATCTCATTCCTTTTCTTGTAAACCCAATCGCATAGGTTTTTGAATAATGAAAGAGGATGATGAAGCATAAATAAAAGCTAGGGATTGTATGGTATATATGTTATGCAAATGTGTAATGTTGTTGTATGACCAATGTAAGTTGTGATGGTCATGATGTAAAGAAAAATAGTAAATGATAGAATAAATGTATGAAATTTTACAGACATTTAGATGACATATCAAGCTTTGTTTTCACACCAAGAATGCTATATTTGGATGTCTGTACAAAGAGAACTAATTTTCCAAAGTAAGGGACCAGAATCTATTTCCAGAATTTTTGACCAGATGAACAGTAATATTTGACGAATAAAATGTATTAATTGATGAGTCATTTGGTCTCAAAATTATTTTTCCCTTAAATTTAAAGATGTTATCTTCACATATATTTTTTTAACCACTTCATTTTGATTTTTCTATAATTAATTATGATTTTTTGAAGATCGTTGCGTAATATGGAATACCATATGAACAGTAACCCGAGAAAGAGTAAAATTCCAGATTTGGCTAATGGACTTCCAAGGTCTTGTAAGTGGTTCCAAATGCTTCTAAATAGCCCTAAGACATAAAAAAATAAGGATGTTATAGTAGACCTAGCCTAGAGAAAAAAAGTATTGAGCCATAAGTATAGTATTTCTTTGGAACGACGAATACTAAGGAAAAGGTTAAGGTAGAGAAGCTTCACAAGTTGGTTAACTCATAACAGAAAGAGTACCCATGATTTTAATTTGATATAGCCTTATTACTATTGTGGACGAAACTCATAATCTTCTTACACGCAACAGGAACTAAGTGATCAAAGTTGAAGTTGTTAATCATGAGTACCAAGGATTTATGAGAATATCTCATAAGATATGAGAAGGGGTCAAATAAGAATAAAAATATCCCTACAATGAGATTATAGAGAATAAGAATGAGAGACAGATATATCCTCCATATGAGAATAAAGAGATTAGAAGGACAGATAGACCCAAGAGAGATAGTATGAAAAGGGTCAAAGATAGTAAAGTACCAGGGTTAGAGCCTGTTAGCACTAGTACTTCATATTTTTATGGGCACTTTTCTGTTAAGCCTGCTCAAGCAATAGTAGCTCAATGATGGTGACTCCCTCAGAAGTGATGAAAAAGGATGTAAATGCCACAGAAATTTGGCATATATGCATAGAGTTATGTAAAATGATAAAAAGAGCTATGAAAAGTCAGAAAGGGTTATGAATAGTAAGAGACTAGAACTCTTATGTCAAGTCCAAATGAAATGTATTTCAAAGGAAAATTTAGAAGAGTTTTCTTAAAAGTTAGCAAAGTTATAAGTTAAAGAGAATATCAGACTTATGGTATCTCAACATATATCATGATAAGGAAAGATAAACTATGATATAGCCAGATTTGGCCAGATATGCCATGATATGGCATGAAAAGTACGTAATGAGATACGTTATGAGAAATATGTATCAAGAAGTACAATACGAAGTGGCTTTATAAGAAGAAAATGAGTACGATGATACGAAAATGAGATATAAAGCTTTGCGAATGTTAAGAAAATTCCGGTAGATACTCAGAGAAATAATAAAAGATATATGTTAAAGGTATGATGAGTAGTTGATGAAAACTCCATAATATAATAGTATTTGAGAGAATTTTATATGAAAGAAATTGACACTACTCACAAGTCCAATATAGTGAGAAGTCCATATGCAAATAGATGCATAACAAGTAAGCAAGTAATAGAATGAAGTATAATTCAGCTCTAATTGAGTTGATTCATAACAGAAGAATAATCACAACGAAGATATGAAGATCTGCAGATATGGAAAGTACTTCGCTAAGATATCAAGAGAAAAGATAAGAGATAGATACCCCAAATCCATAGTCACATCCTACTTTTTTCCCTATCTGTATAATACTGATAGTGGAAAGATGTTCAGAAAGGATGGTGATGATGAATAGAAAGGAAAACCAATGATTAGACAAAGGTATAAAGATAAAGGACTAAAATGAAAAGTTAAAAACTTTTATGGTGCAAAGTGTCATTTTCAAAAGTTCAAGGGCAAAATGGTAATTATTGTAAGTTGAGCTGGAAAATGCCCAAAAATGTCCAGAATTAGATTAGTACAAAATTTTTCTAGTAAATAGAGAAAATTATTCTGATCAATTTGAAACATAGAATTTTGATATGAAGGTTTCAAAAAATTTATATTAATCTCTGAAAAAAGGAAAATTAATACAGTATTCTCTAGACCTCAAAATTAGATGAATTTTGGCAGTAAATTCCTATAATTAATATGAGAATTTATGAAGCTAATAGAGCTCAAAAAGAAGTTCTGTAGAATTTATTATAAAATTTATAGTCTATTAAAACACCCGATAAATATGTTTCAGGGAAATTTCTCGGGAGATGAGCCCATGAAGGTAGTAGATCATGTAGAGGGCCCAAAATAGAATCTTATAGGCCCAGTAATATTTCATCTAAGTATGTGGGACAGGGCTAATAAAGACTGGAAAAAATGTAAAATTATGAAAATGCCACTAAGTATGCCCCTGTGTTGTGTCATTGAGTCAGAGTCAAACGAAGGGCATTTTGGTCATTTGACTAAGGTTAGATGGTCAACGAGAATTCCCATAATAGTTGACCAAGGTCATGGAATACTCTGATGAGCTGTGAAAAGACAATAATACCCTTAAGATGTTAAAGTAATTAAAGAAGAACTAATGGACGTTTAGGTAAATTGCCAAGGGATCTGTAATTAGTTCAATTCTAGTCCAATAATGTCAATGGTAGGAAGGATCTGGGTACTGGATTTAAGTTTTGAAAGCATACTAAAGAATCTTAGAAAAAATAGATTTATAAAATAGTATGGTTTTGGGAAATCGTACTGAGCCGGTACTAGATTGGACTAGAATTTTTTCACAAGTTTCTTTACCTTGGAATGGTGCCTCATATCCCTTTGAGTTGTCCCTTGATGATGTCATAGATTGTGCCATGGTTAGCATTTTAGAAAAGTTAAATCCAAGATTAAATGTGAGCCATTAGAGCAAATAGTGCACAAAGTTATCTTGGCCATTGATTTTCCATAGAATTTGGATATAAATACCCCACAATTTCCTATGCAAACCGTGGAGCAAGAATTATTGGGAACCTCTTGAAAAATGAAAACTCAAGCCAAGACAAAGAAGATTCAAGTTACCAAAGTTCAAGCAATCTATCCTAGCTTATGTTCCTTTGATTTGGGAGCTTACACTTAGGGTTTTCATGGAACAAAGTTGAGTTTTTTATAAGGTGTATATGCTGTCCAAAACCTTAGATGAAAGGAGAAAGAAGAAATTAAAGTTAGAGATATGCGATTTAAGCTTAAACAAGCTAGTTAAGTGATTGGTTGTTGAATCAAGTTGATATTCTTGACTTTGACATAGTTGAACCATTTTTGTTTGCACTGTTCATGATAGAAGGAGATGGAATTTCAATGATCTAATGCTTTCATTGAAATTATATGATGAGTTTGTGTAGGATTAGATAGGTTTTTAACCTTGGAAGTATTGGAATTCCAAGTTGTAGTTTTTGAAGTTCTTCTCTATTACAGTTCACTCGTATGAACAGTGATTGGAATTTCATGATTTTGATGTTTCCAATAGTTTTAAAATGAAAAGTTGTGTGGGATCAAGCAAAGAAACAAGTATGGGAAGCATTGGATTCAATACGAGAAGTTTTGGAAGAATTATGCTTATTTTTTAAATATGCTTAGAACAGTACATAGGAGCTAGAATTTCATTATTATAAGCTCATAAATGGATTCAAAAGATGAAATTATGTAGGGTAAAGTCAAGACAACAATTGATTCAAAGGCCAAGTCCATTAGTAAAGATCAAAGGAAGTTATGTTAGTTAAAGTAAGTTTAATGTCCTAGGAAGTTAGACTGTAATGGATGAATGATTATGTGATGTTTGGATTTAATGGTGGACTCCAAGGAGGCAGCCACACATCAAAGATAAGTGAGAAGAAAGAAGCAAGATAAAGTGAAAGAAAGTCAAGTATATGAGGTAGTAAACTTATCCTAAACTTGTATGTATTGAATGTTATGCTTGATTGTGTTATGGCTTTATTGAATTATGTTGTATGTGTGCTTATGATTGAAGCTCTATTTGTCATATCCTAATTTTTCCCTATCCGTATAGTACTGATAGTGGAAAGAGGTTTGGGAAGGATTATGACGAAGATCAGAAGAAATAATAGAGGTTAAATGAGTCTTGAAGGAAGAAAAGGACCTAAACAAAAATTGGAAAAGTTTAAAGGCCAAAAGTTAAAGTAGAAACAAAAGTTGGGCCAAAAGTGGTAATTTTCAAAAGTTTAGGGACATAAATGTAATTAAAAGAAAAGTTCAAGGGCAAAATTGTAATTATAGAAAGATTAGCCTAGAAAGGATTAGAACTGCTTGGAAGAATTTAAGTCCCATATTCCATCAATAAATAGAGGAATATATGCTGGTTAATCTAACATGATACATAAATTTTATTAGGGCTCGAGACAACATATATTTATCTGATAGTCTAAAGGTTATCTGAAATTTTATCAGATTTCATGCACTTTAGATATAAGTGAGGGAATTACAAGAAAGTGTGCCCTATGGTGTCAGATGTCCTGGATCTGACAGAACCTCGAAAAAGTTCTGTATAAAAAGTTATTCATATATTAGTAAATTTTGACAAGAGTTTGATAACACCCGTGATCCGATAATAGAATTTATCGGTATGTGAGCCTGGATAGAATAAGATCAGATGACCTCATAAATAGGCCCAAGATGACACCAAGGAGGGTCCAAAACTCGGGGTACCAGTTCATTAGTAGAAGGGGCCAGTGCCCAGAAAAAGTGTGAAATTACTAAAATGCCCCTGAATGCCCATATTGCACCAGTGACAAATGGATGGCATTTTGGTCATTTGGAATAGGCTAAACACGTGGTACATGGTATAAATATGATAAGTTGAGCCAGTATATGCCCTTAGGCAGTACAAAGAAGGGTGAAAAGACGATTTTACCCTTAGGGTCAATATATTGCAAGAAAGGACACCAAGGGTATTTTGGTCATTTCCCAAGGGATGGATGGCATATAAATATTCAGTATATCAATGTCAATGGTATGAGAAGCCTAGACATTGATTTCCATGATGAATAAATATCCTAGTATATTATAAAAAATTAGGAATAGAAAATAGTCCAGTTGTTGTAAAACTGCTCCGATTGGTACCAGATTGGACTAGAATTTTTCTAGAAGCTTCCTTACATGGGCAGCACACCACATGACCCTCTTAGGTGTCCCATGAGTTGTCACACATGATTCCATAATTATTCTTTTTAGAAAAAGTTAAATCCAAGATTAAATGTGAGCCTTTAGATCAAATAGTAACCAAATCAATCTTGGCCATTCATTTTTCATGGATTTTGGCTATAAATACCCCCTCATTCTGCAGAAAACTGTGGCTTCATGGACCCTTGGGGAAACTCTTTCAAAATGAAAACTCAAGCCAAGACAAAGAAGATTCAAGGTTCCAAAGTTCAAGTAAGCTAGAGTTTAAAGGTAAGCAATATCTCCTAGCTTATTTTCCTTTGATTTTGGGAGCTTGAACTTAGGGTTTTGATGGGAGAAAAGTTGAGTTTTCTCTAATGGGTGGTGCTGCCCAAAAACCTTAAAGGGGAAAGAAGAAATTAAAGTTAGAAACATATGATGGAATCTTAAACAAACTAGTTAAGTGGTTGGTTGTTGAATCAAATTCATATTCTTGACTTTACCATAGTGTACCCTATTTGGTATGCACTGTTCATGAGTGAAGGAAGTGGAATTTCAATGATTTAATGCTTCCATTGAGTTTGTATGATGATTTTGTGTAGGGTTGGAAAGGTTTTGAACCTTGGAAACATTAAAATCTCAAGATTGTAGTTTTTAAAATTCTTCATGGTACTGTTCACTCGCATGAACAGTGATTGGAATTTCATGATTTTGATGCCTCCAATGGTTTTAAAATGAAAATTTGTGTGGGATAAAGTGGAGAAACAAGTATAGGAAGCATTAGAATCAAAATGAGAATTTTTGAAAGAATTATATGCTTATGTGCAATTCTGTACAACAGGCCATGAAGGAGCTGGAATTTCATGATTCTAATATCATAAATGGATTCAAAATATTAAATTGTGTTGGGTAAAGTCAAGGCATCAATTGGTTCAAGAGCCAAGTGGATTAGTGAAGATTAGAGAAAGTCATAACAATAAAGAGTGTAACAAAGTTAGTCTTGAACATGGTTGGAGTTCATGAGTCCTAATGAGTTATGTGATGAATATGAATGTGTTTAGGACTTTGAAACATCCAAGAAGATATTGGGAAGTGATGGACATAAATGCTTTATGGTTGGAAAGCTAGGGAGCAAATGCTAAAGATCGAGAGGAAAGCTTAAGTGCAAGGTAGTGAACTTACCTCTTTATGTGCTTGATGTGGTATGCTTATGTGTTGACATGTATATGTTATTTGAATGATGTTGTGACATGATCAATGATGTTGAATGTATTGTGAATAACATGTTTCCATGGCCATGCACTATTATGTAAGAGTATATAGCATGATGGCATGTCACTAATCAAATAAAGTTTAATGAAATTACATATCATGCATTAGCATCCATCTTGCATATTTAAGTGGTAATGTTTGCTACTAAGATTCCCTAGAATCTCACTCTCCCATAACCAACCAATTTAGGGCAAGCATGATAGAAAAGGTATGCATGGAGAAGAGCTAAAAGATGCAAGAAAGAAAGCGAAGTATTGAGATTTTAGCATATACTATGAATTGCCCATGTATGTAAATGGCATGTAAGGTGTGTAGTTATGTGATGAAACTATTTGAAATACTTATGGCATATGTAAATGATGTATATAAATATTAAGAAGCTTATTTGATAGCTTATGCATGCTGAAACAATTATTGAAAGTAAGAGGAAGGAAAATGAAATGGTAAAAATATAGGTCCTGCAATAGTTTTGTTGTTCAGTTTGACCTAGCAAATGAAGGAATTATTTCATGAAATTTTATGAGCGTGTAGCACACATCCAGATATTTAAGGAAATAGGTAGAACGTTTCATTTGGATGTGTATATCAATAGAAATGAATTTCCAAATTAAGGGACCATAATGTGTTTCTAGAGTTTTGACCAAATAAATAGTAAAATGCAACGAATAAACTATATTGATTGGCTAATCATTTGGTTTGGAAATTATGTTTCCCTTAACTTTCAAGATGTTATCTTCATGTAGCTTTTTGAACCACTTTATTTCAATTTTTCTAGAATTAATTATGATTTTTTGAAGTTTGTTGCGTAATCCGGAATACCATATGAGCAGTAACCCGAGAAAGAGTAAAATTCCATATTTGGTTAATGGACTTCCAAGGTATTGTAAGTGGTTCCAAATGCTACTGAATGGTCCTTAAAATGTATAAAAGTAAGGATGTTACATTTTGGTAACAGAGAAAAGGATTCTGGCTTAAGAAATGCTCTGAATATATTATTTTTATACTGATATGAGATTATTCCCAGACCCGAACTCTAAATAGTAAGTATTTGGTTAAGTTGGGGTATGTTATGGGATAGTTAGCATTGCTTATTTAAGCAAATAGTGCATGAATAGATATGGATTTCATAACGTTAAGTTAGAGGCCTCAATTAATAAGGGATACCCCAGACCAATAATGATATATGAAGATCATCCCTCAGACAATGAAGAGAGTTTAAAGGAAAGGATGGGGCATCAGTCAGGAAAGTCTACAGTAGAATGTCCCATAGATGTTCTTGTAAACTCTAACCTGTAATCTGGATGTGATGTAGAGATTCATTCTGCAGCCGTGTATGCACCATATGATATTGAGTATAGTGACTCTACATAGTATGAGGATTATTAGAGTGCCCTCTAACCCTGATGTAAGCTTTATCCCTCTGATAAGATGACAGATTATGGCTGAGGAAGCTAAGTACTAGTACTAGATTATGGGTAGACTAGATATTATATCTCACCCATCAGAGTTTAAGGATAGAGTTGTTACAAGTAATAGATCACAGTCCCCTAATTCATATATCCAGTCTAAGTTTATGGTAGTCCCTGTCTATTCCCAAAGTCCAAGAATATGTTATGATCAGTGTGATGTTCCTGGTCCTAATAAACCCCAGCCTTCTTTGTTGAAGATAGATAATGTTGACCATATTGGTCTTAAGAAAGCTGCGGTGGGTGAATTATTCAGTCTAGGTCAAGGGATGGACAAAAGTAGAGATTAAGAGCAATCAGTTTATTTGTAGTTCCTCAATGTCGTAGCATGGATGATGAACAGACATACAGTAGAGGGAATTAACCTAATATACTTCATAGGACATGAATGAGTCTTAATTGACTCTGAAAATGCTGACCTCCCTGAAGGTTATCCGTTAGAGGTTTAGCACATAGTGTAGGCAAGTTAAACAGTATAAAGCACTAAGATATAGAAGATTAGTTTAAGAATAGGCTTAGAAGTAGATCCTCCATATGATCATCAGGAGTTGATCTACATTATGAAACACTTTGTGCAGTTAGTCTCTATTGAACAGAATAATAAGAAGTTAGAATGAGATTTGCCAAGAATGATCTAATACATGGCTTAAGGTTAAAGACGTTATGGTAATGGATAGAAAGTTAATAATCCCAAACAGAGGGATTCCATCACAAATAAATAGTAATGCTAGGTGATGAATGAGATCCAAGTGACTTAAATTGGTCAGGATCTAGAGACAGACCACAAAGGAGTCACAATCTAGTCCAAAGTAGACTGAGACTGATAGACAGAAAGAGTTAAGAGATATGGAAGTTACTCCACACAAGATAGAGAATGATCCTCTCTCTTGAGAAGTTATTCTCGAAAAGTTTAAAAGAAGCATTCCTCTCAATTAGAGAGAGGTGAGCATGAGGCTAAGGGTTATAGCAAAGGAAAGAGAACCCTTTTGATGGATACTTAATCAAGTTTATTCATGTAAACCTTGAGGCTTAGTAAGAGTTACTTTCTCGCCTGTTGGTAATCCAGGAGGATAAGGGAAAACTTAAAAGTTCAAATGGCATAAGGGATGTGAGCCAGCCCTTCCTCAGTTAGCTGAAAGAGAATAGCTGACCCAGTTATGGATTACAGTGAGGCCAAGGACACATAAACCCTTCAGGCTAGAGACACAGAAGTCTTATAGGCGATAAGACATAATATGATAGAATGAATATGACCTAGTAAGATAGCCACAGATTGAAAGATGAAGTGACTCCTATGTTCCCTATATAAGAAAGAGTAAAGAAGGGTTGAGTCTATACCCTAATAAGAGGGTAATATTACAGCCTAAGTGAAGCAAGTAAATGATTCAGGATCCTAAATAAATGATAAGGACCTAGTGATTAAGGTGATTAAGGGATGGTTGAGCAAACTATGTAATAGTGATATGGTTTATGTTGCCATAAGATATGATGATTGCATCTACTTGTAGTTGTCATATGATGACACGCAGGTTAGAGAATGCTTAAATGATTGCATCTCCTTGCATATTATGCATGTTAAGTATGCTATGATGAATGAATACTCCCCTTACGCAGTACGTATCGGGTAGAGTATATCATATGAGAAAGTTATGTTGCTTCCATATCCTATGACATGTAATTAAATAATTTAACCTAATGATGATAGAGCAATAGAAAAGTGATGAACAAAATAGTTAGCCAGTTAATTCCTAAGGAATGGGATAGAGAATGAGATTAAAGATGAAAGGAAATGAGATATAGTTATGAAAGATGATGTGGCTCTAAGAAAGAGCAAATTTTAAATAATATGAGTTAATGTTGTTGCAATAAAGCTAGATTGCTCTTGAGATAGAATAAGATTGTTGGAAAAGAGCCACGAGATGGGACAATATAACTCAGATAAAGTAAGATCTCTTTGATGAGATGAATAGATGATGATAGATATATGCATGGTAGAGCCGGTGTAGCTCTCTACAGTAATGGATATGATAAAGTTATAAAAGATGAGAATGATCTGAGAAGTTCCTGAGTGATAGAAGAAATGAGTAAAGTCCTAATAGATAATATTGGTTTCTGTGATAATTTCTGAAGAATTATCTGTGGAGTTAACAACTATGTGAAAGTGACTAAACTTGTAACTTTGTCCATTGGTTTAGATCTTCAATAGATGAGTAAACAGTACAGCGGAATCACAGTAGATTACAGGGGATTATAGTTAGATCCTAGTATGGCTCACAGGGTCACAGTTAGATCCTGAAAAGGCTTACGGTTGATCCCAGTAGATCCCGAGGGTCACAGTAGACCAAGCCTAAAGCAAGAAAGTATTGAGCCATATGTACAATATGTTTTTGGAAGGACAAATACTAAGGACAGGTTAAGGTATAGAAGCTTCACAAGTTAGTTAACTCATAACAAAGAGAGTACCCATGATGTAATTTCAGATAGCCTTATTACTATTAGGGGCTGAACTCAAAATCTTCATACACGCAATAGAAACCCAGTAATCAGAGTTAAAGTTGTTAATCCTAAATCCCAAGGATTTATAAGAATAGTTCATAAGAGATGAGAAGGGGCCAAATGTGAATAAAGAGATTCTTATGATAAGATTATAAAGAATAAGAATGGAAGAAAAATATATCCTCCAGATGAGGATAAAGAGATAAGAAGGTCAGATAGACCCAAAAGAGATAATATATGATGGGTTTAAGATAGTAAAGTACCAGGATTGGAGCCTGTCAGCACCAGTGCTTCAAATTTTTGTGTGCACATTTCAGTTAAGCGTGCTCAAGCAAGGGTAGTCCAATGATGGGTGACCCCCTGAGAAGTGATAGAAAAATGTGTAAATGCCATAGAAATTTGGCATATATGCACAGAGTTATGTAAAATGATAGAAGAGCTATAAAAAGTTAGAAAGGGTTATGAATAGTAAGAAGTTAAAACCCTTATCCGTATAGTACTGATAGTGGCAAGAGGTTTGGAAAGGATTATGACGAATATCAGAAGAAATAATAAAGGTTAGCTTTAAGGAATAGAAGGACTAAAATGAAAAGTAGAAAAGGTTAAAGGCAAAAAGTGAAAGTAGAAATAAGATTTGGGCCCAAAGTGGTAATTTCTAAAAGTTAAGGGACTTAAATGTAATTAAGTAAAAAGTTCAAGGGTAAAATTTTAATTATAAAAAGATCAGCCCGGAAAGGGTTATAACTGCCTGAAAGTTTTTTAGTCCCACATTCTATTAGTAAATAGAGGAAGATATGATGGTTAATCTGACATGATACAGAAATTTTATTAGGGCTCCAGACAGTAGAAAATTATCTGATAGTCTAAAAGTTATTTGAATTTTTATCAGATTCCATGAACATCATATGTAAGTGGGGGAATTACAAAAAAGTGTGCCCTATAGTGTTAGATGTTATGAATCTGACATAACCCCAGAAGAAGTCCTGTATAAAATGTTATTCCCATAACAGTGAATTTTGACGAGAGTTTGATAACACCCGTGATCCGATAATAGAACTTATCAGTATATGAGCCTAGATAGAATGAGATCAGATGACCTCATATATAGGCCCATGATGATGCCAAGAAGGGACCAAAACCCAAGGTACCAGTTCATCAGTAGAAGGGGCCAGTGTCTAGAAAAGGTGCGAAATTATGAAAATACCCCTGTATGCCCAGATTGTACTAGTGATGGATGGAGGACATCTTGGTCACTTTGGACAGGCCAAAAACGTGGCATATAGCATAAATATGATTATTTAGAGCCAGTATATGCTCTGAGGAAGGGCAAAAAGGGGTGAAATGACGATTATGCCCTTAGGGTCAATATAATGTAAGAAAGGACACCAAGGGTATTTTGGTCATTTCCCAAGGAATGGATGGCAGATAAATACTCAGTATAACCATGTCAAGGGTATGAGAATCCTAGACATTGGTTTCCAGGACAGAATACATATCCTGGTATATTATAAAAAATTCAGAACAGAAAAAAGTCCGGTTGTTGTGAAACTGCTCCGATTGGTACCAGATTGGACTGAATTTTTTCTAGAAGCTTCCTTACACTATGAGCACGCCACCTAGCCCTCTTAGGTGTCCCATGAGCTATCCCACATGATGTTATAATTATTGTTTTATGAAAAAGTAAAATCCAAGATTAAATGTGGGACTTTAGATCAAATAGTAACCAAATCAATCTTGGCCATTCATTTTTCTTGGATTTTGGCTATCAATACCCCCTCATTCTGCCCAAAACCGTGGCCTTGTGATACCTTGGGGAAACTCTTGCAAAATGAAAACTCAATCTCAGACAAAGAAGATTCAAGGTTCCAAAGTTCAAGCAAGCTAGAGATTAAAGGTAAGCAATCTCTCCTAGCTTATTTTCCTTTGATTTGGGAGCTTGAACTTAGGGTTTTCATGGGAGAAAAGTTGAGTTTTATCTAAGGGAAGGTGCTGCCCAAAAACCTTAGATGAAAGGGCAATGAAGAAATTAAAGTTAAAAACATATGATTGAAGCTTAAACAAACTAGTTAATTGATTGGTTATTGTCATATCCTAATATTTCCCTATTTGTATCGTACTGATAGTGGAAAGAGGTTTAGAAAGGATTATGACGAAGATAAGAAGGAATGATAAAGGTTATATGAGTCTTGAAGAAGGAGAAGGACTAAAATGCAAAGTAGAAAAGGTTAAAGGCCAAAAGTTAAAGTAGAAACAAGATTTGGGCCAAAAGTGGTAATTTCCAAAAGTTATGGGACTTAAATGTAATTAAGTAAAAAGTTCAAGGGCAAAATTGTAATTATAGAAAGATCAGCCCGGAAAGGGTTAGAACTGTCCAGAAGTATTTTAGTCCCATATTCCATCAGTAAATAGAGGAAGGTATGCTGGATAATCTGACATGATACAGAAATTTTATTAAGGCTCCAGACAGCAGATATTTATCTGATAGTCTAAAAGTTATCTGAAATTTTGTCAGATTTCATGGACTTCAGATATAAGTAGGCAAATTACAGGAAAGTGTGCCTTACAGTGTCAAATGTCCTAGATCTAACAGAACTCCAGAAGAAGTTCTGTATAAAAAGTTATTCACATATCAGTGAATTTTGACGGGAGTTTGATAACACCCGTGATCCGATAATAGAACTTATCGGTATGTAAGCCTGGATAGAATGAGATCATATGACCTCATATATAGGCCCATAATGACGCTAAGGAAGGCCCAAAACCCAGGGTACTAGTCTATCAGTAGAAGGGGCCAGTGCCAGAAAAAGTGCGAAATTACGAAAATGCTCCTGGATGCCCAGATTGTACCAGGGATGGATGAAGGGCATTTTGGTCATCTGGGATAGGCTAAAAACGTGGTACATGGTATAAATATGATTAGTTGATCCCAGATACACCCTGAGGCAGTATAAAGAGGGGTAAAATGATGATTATGCCCTTAGGGTCAATATAGTGTAAGAAAGGACACCAAGGGTATTTTGGTCATTCCCAAGGAATGGATGGCAGATAAATACTCAGTATAACCATGTCAAGGGTATGAGAAGCATAGACATTGATTTCTAGGATAGAATACATATCTTGGTATATTATAGAAAAATTCATAACAGAAAACAGTCCGATTGTTGTGAAACTGCTCCGATCGGTACCGGATTGGACTGGAATTTTTCCAGAAGCTTCCTAGCATGGTGATCACGCCACATAACCCCTTGAGGTGTCCCTTGAGCTGGCCCACATGATGTCATAATTATTCTTTTATGAAAAAGTGAAATCCAAGATTAAATATGAGCCTTTAGATCAAATAGTAACCAAATCAATCTTGGCCATTCATTTTTCATGGATTTTGGCTATAAATACCCCCTCATTCTGCAGAAAACTGTGGCTTCATGGACCCTTGGGGAAACTCTTGCAAAATGAAAACTCAAGCCAAGACAAAGAAGATTCAAGGTTCCAAAGTTCAAGCAAGCTAGAGTTTAAAGGTAAGCAATATCTCCTAGCTTATTTTCCTTTGATTTTGGGAGCTTGAACTTAGGGTTTTGATGGGAGAAAAGTTGAGTTTTCTCTAAGGGGTGCTGCTGCCCAAAGACCTTAAAGGACTATATGATTAAAGCTTAAACAAGCTAGTTAAGTGGTTGGTTGTTGAATCAAATTGATATTCTTGACTTTGCCATGGTGTGCCCTGTTCGGTCTGTACTGTTCATGAGGGAAGGAAATTGAATTTCAATGATTTAATGCTTCCATTGAGTTTGTATGATGATTTTTTGTGGGATTGGAAAGGTTTTGAACCTTGGAAACATTAAAATCTCAAGGTTGTAGTCTTTGAGATTCCTTACAGTTACTGTTCACTCGTATGAACAGTTATTGGAATTTCATGATTTTGGTGGTTCCAATGGTTTTAAAATGAAAATTTGTGTGGGGTAAAGTGGAGAAACAAGTATGGGAAGCATTAGAATCAAAATGAGAATTTTTGAAAGAATTGTATGCTTATGTTCAGTTCTATATAGCAGGCCATGAAGGAGCTGGAATTTCATGATTCTAAGCTCATAAATGGATTCAAAAGATGAAATTGTGTAGGGTAAAGTCAAGACATCAATTTGTTCAAGAACCAAGTGGATTAGTGAAAATTAGAGAAAGTTATGACAATAAATAGTGTAACAAAGTTAGTCTTGAACATGGTTAGACTTCATGAGTCCTAATCAGTTATGTGATGAATATGAATGTGTTTAGGACCTTGAAACATCCAAGAACATGTTGGGAAGTGATTGGCATAAAGGTTTATTGGTTGGAAAGCTAGGAAGCAAATGCTAAAGATCAAGAGGAAAGCTTAAGTGCAAGGTAGTGAACTTAACTCTTTATGTGCTTGATGTGGTATGCTTATGTGTTGACATGTATGTGATGTTTGAATTATGTTATGACATGATTAATGATGTTCAATGTATTGTGAATAACATGTTTTCCATGGCCATGCACTTTATGTAAAAGTATATAGCATGATAGCATGTCACTAACCAAAGAAAGTTTAATGAAATTACATATCATGCATTAGCATCCATCTTGCATATTTAAGTGGTAATATTTGCTACTGAGCTTCCCTAGAATCTCACTCTCCCATAACCAACCAATTTAGGTCAAGCATGATGGATAATGTATGCATGGAGAAGAGCAAAAGCATGGAAGAAGAAAAGTGAAGTATGCAAGATGTTAGCATATGCTATACACTTTCCATGTATGTCAAAGCCATATAAAGTATCTATTTATGTGATGAGATTGTATGAAACAATTATTGTATAACCCCATGATGTGTGTGAATTCAGAAAAGGCAAAAGAGATGATTTATGTATGCTGGAACAATTATGGAAAGTGAAAGAAAGGAAATTGAAATGGTAAAAATGTAGGTTCTAAAGTAGTTTTGTTGTGGCTTCAGTTTGACCTAGCAAATGAAGGAATTATTTCAAGAAATTTTATGAGCATGTAGTACACATCCAGAGATTTAAGTTAATAGGTAGAACGTTTCATTTGGATGTGTATATCAAGAGAAATGAATTTCTAAAATAAGGGACTAGAAACTATTTCCAGAGTTTTTGACCAAATGAACAGTAAACTTCAACGAATAAACTATCTCAATTGGCTAATCATTTGGTCTAGAAATTATTTTCCCTTAAATTTCAAGATGTTATCTTCATGTAGCTTTTTGAACCACTTCATTTTGAGTTTGCTAGAATTAATTATGATTTTTTGAAGTTTGTTGCATAATCTGGAATACCATATGAACAGTAACCCGAGAAAGAGTAAAATTCCAGATTTGGCTAATGGACTACTAAGGTCTTGTAAGTAGTTTTAAATGCTACTGAATGGTCCCTAATATGTATAAAAGTAAGGATGTTACAGTTGTTGAATCAAATTGGTATTCTTGACTTTGCTAAGAGTGAACCTGTTCTGTCTGCACTGTTCATGAGGGAAGGAAATTGAATTTCAATGATTTAATGCTTCCATTGAATTTAGATGATGATTTTGTGTAGGATTGGAAAGGTTTTGAACCTTGAAAACATTGAAATTCCAAGATTATAGTTTTGGAAACCCTTCTCTATTAATGTTCACTCACATGAACAGTGATTGGAATTTCGTGATTTTGATGTTTCCAATGGTTTTAAAATGAAAAGTTATGTGGGATAAAGTAGAGAAACAAGTATGGGAAGCATTGGAATCAAAATGAGAATTTTTGAAAGAATTAAGTGCAGTTTCGGTTCTGTACAGCATGTGATGAAGGAGCTGGAATTTCATGATTCTAAGCTCATAAATGGATTCAAAAGATGAAATTGTGTAGGGTAAAGTCAAGGCATCAATTGATTCAAAGACCTAGTCCATTGGTTAAGATTAAGGAAAGTTAATGAGATTAATGTTCAAGAAGAAGTTATGTTAGTTAAAGTGAGTTTAATGCTTAGGAAGTTAGATTGTAATGGATGAATGATTATGTGATGTTAGGAATTGATTGGTATGCTCCAAGAGAGGTAGCCACATGTTCAAGTAAAGTGAGAAGAAAGAAGCAAGTTAAGGTGAAAGAAAGTCAAGTGTTCAAGGTAGTAAACTTATCCTAAACTTGTATGCATTGAATGTTATACTTGATTGTGCTATGACTTGATTGAATTGTGTTACCTATGTGCTTATGTATGAAGCTTTGTTTATATGTTTACTTTGGCCAATTGTATTTCATATGTAACATGGAAGCATGCACATGACACAATAGTAACACTTTCACAAGCAAGCACAAGTATTTACATTAATGCATGCATTGTTTAGTAATGTTTGCTACTGAGATTTGCCCCAAAATCTCATCCATTTCCATGTAATCCTAATCCCACAGGTTTATGAATGATGAAAGAGGATGATGAAGCATGAAGAAAAGCTAGGGATTGGATAGTATATATGTTATGTGGATGTGTAATGTTGCTGTACCAATGTAAGTAGTGATGGTCATGATGTAATGAAAAATAGTAAATGATGGAATAAATGTATGGAATTTTACAGACATTTAGATGACATGCCAAGCTTCTTTTTCACACCAAGAATGCTTTATTTGGATGTCTTACAAAGAGAACTGATTTTCCAAAGTAAGGGACCAAAATCTGTTTCTAGGATTTTTGACCAAATGAACAATAAATTTTGACGAATAAACTGTATTAATTGGCTAATCATTTGATCTGGAAATTATTTTTTCCTTAAATTTCAATATGTTATCTTCACGTAGCTTTTTGAACCACTTCATTTTGAGTTTTCCAGAATTAGTTATGATTTTTTGAAGTTCGTTGCGTAATCTGGAATACCATATGAACAGTAACCCGAGAAAGAGTAAAATTACAGATTTAGCTAATGAACTTCCAAGGTCTTGTAAGTGGTTCTAAATGCTACTGATTGGTCCCTAATACATATGAAAGTAAGGATGTTACACTCCCATATCCTATGACAAGCAATTAAATAATTTAGCCTGATGATGATAGAGCAATAGAAAAGTGATGAACAAAATAGTTAGCCAGTTAATTCCCAAGAAATGGGATAGAGAATGAGATTAAAGATGAAAGGAAATGAGATGTACTTATAAAAGATGATGCAGCTTTAAGAAAGAGCAGTTTTTAAATAATATGAGTTAATGTTGTTGCAATAAAGCTAGATTGCTCTTGAGATAGAATAATATTATTGAAATAGAGTCACGAGGTGGGACAATATAACTCAGATAGAGTAAGGTCCCTCTGATCAGATGAATAGTTGATGATATTTATATGCATGGTAGAGCTAGTGTAGCTCTCTGCAGTAATGGATATGATAAAGTTATAAAAGATGAGAATGATCTGAGAAGTTCCTGAGTGATAGAAGAAATGAGCAAAGTCCTAATAGATAATATTGGTTTCTGTGATATTTTCTGGAGAATTATCTGTGGAGTTAACAACTATGTGAAAGTGACTAACCTTGTAACTTTGTCCGTTGATTTAGATCTTCCAGAGATGAGAAAATAGTACAACAGAATCGCAGTAGATTCCGGAGGATTGTGGTTTGATCCTAGTATGGTTCACAGGGTCGCAGTTAGATCCTGAAAAGGCTTACGGTTAATCGCAGTAGATCCCAAGGGTCGTAATAGACTAAGCCTAGAGCAAAAAAGTATTAAGCCATAAGTACAGTATGTCTTTGGAAGGACAAATACCAAGGACAAGTTAAGGTATAGAAGCTTCACAAGTTGGTTAACTCATAACAGAGAGAGTACCCATGGTGTAATTTCAGATAGCCTTATTACTATTAGGGACTGGACTCAGAATCTTCTTACACGTATCAGGAACTAAGTGATCAAAGTTAAAGTTGTTAATCGTGAATCCCAATGATGTATAAGAATGGTTCATAATAGATGAGAAAGGGGTCAAATGTGAATAAAGAGATTCTTATGATAAGATTACAAAGAATAAGAATGAAAGACAAATAGATCCTCCAGATGAGGATGAAGAGATAAGAAGGCCATATAGACCCAAAAGAGATAATATATGATGGGTCTAAGATAGTAAAGTACCAGGGTTGGAGCCTATTAGCACTAGTACTTTAGATTTTTATTTGCACATTTCAATTAAGTGTTCTCAGGCAAGGGTAGTCCAATGATGGGTGACCCCTTGGGAAGTGATAGAAAAATGTGTAAATGCCATAGAAATTTGGCATATGTGCACAGAGTTATGTAAAATGATAGAAGAGCTATGAAAAGTTAGAAAGGGTTATGAATAGTAAGAAGCTAGAACCCTTATGTCAAGTGCAATTGAAATGGATTTGAAAGGAAATGTTTAAAAGAGATTTCTCAAAAGCTAGCAAAGTTCTCAGTTAAAGAGAATGTGTTATGATATGCCAAGATAGACCATGATGTAGCCAGATTTGGCCAGATATGCCATGTTATGGCATAAAAAGATACGAAATGAGAAATACTATGAAGAGTACATAATGAAATATGTTATGAGAAGTATGTAATGAGAGGTATGATATGAAGTGGCATTTTGGTTAGCCTTGTAAATAGATAGAGAGGCTCCCTTTTTTAAAGGGATAAGATGTTTGAATGTTAAGTTACATGTGAAATAGCAAATGAGAGCTTTCACTCCTTGCATGAAAGGCTAGGCACTATGTTATGTTATGTTTGTAAAATATGCTAAAGCTCCTAATGTTAGAGCAGTGCAAGCTCTATGTGTTAGAGTTGTGCAAGCTTCGAGTGTTAGAGTTGTGCATATTAAGAGAAGGAATGCTTGAGCTCTTATGTTAGAGCTTTACATATTAAGAGAAGGAATTATTGAGCTCCGATATTAAAGCTTTGCAATCATGGGCAGGTATGTAGTCCTGCAATATGTTGGCCAGGCATTATGCATGTTAGAGTATGTGGTCATATATGCTCCTATGTGCTCCTATTGAGCATTAAAGCTACAAAAGAAAGAATGATGATATAAATCCTCTCTTTGTATTATGATGAGTTATTAAAGATGATAAGAAGTGTAATAATATGAAAGTGAGAAATGAAAGTTGTACGGATGTTCAGAGAATTCTGCTAGATACTTAGATGAGTCATAAATGATTATACTAAGAAGTATGATGACTAGTTAATAGAAACTCCCGAATATGGCAATATTCGAGAGAATTTGATATGAAATAAATGGACACTACTCACAAGTTTAGTATAGTGAGGAGTCCATATGCAAATGGATGCAAAGCAATGACGTAAATAATAGAATGAACTGGAGTTCAACTCTGATTGAGTTGATTTAGAACAGAAGAAAGATTATAGCAAAGATATGAAGATCTGCGGATATGGGAAGTACTTTATTAAGATGTCAAAATAGAAGATAAGAGGTAAATGCCCCAATCCTTAGTCATAAAGAAGACAAGGATACCTATCCAAGATTGTTGACTGAGGTACTAAGTCAATTTCTAGGACAAAATTTATTTTAAGGGGTAAAAATGTCATATCCTAATTTTTCCCTATCCGTATAGTACTGATAGTGGAAAGAGGTTTAGGGAGGATTATGACGAAGATCAGAAGAAATAATAGAGGTTAAATGAGTCTTGAAGGAAGAAAGGGACCTAAACGAAAATTGGAAAAGTTTAAAGGCCAAAAGTTAAAGTAGAAACAAAAGTTAAGCCAAAAGTGTAATTTCCAAAAGTTTAGGGAACCAAATGTAAATATGCAAAAAGTTAGGGACATAAATGTAATTAAGAGAAAAGTTCAAGCCTAAAATTGTAATTATAGAAAGATCAACCTAGAAAGGATTAGAACTGCCCAAAAGTATTTAAGTCCCATATTCCATAAGTAATAGAGGAAGATATGCTGGTTAATCTGACATGATATAGAAATTTTATTAGGGCTCTAGACAGCAGATATTTATCTGATAGTCCAAGTTATCTGAAATTTTATCAGATTTCATGCACTTCAGAGATAAGTGGGGGAATTACAGGAAAGTGTGCCCTATAGTGTCAGATGTCTTGGATCTGATAGAACCTCAGAAGAAGTTTTGTATAAAAAGTTATTCACATATTAGTGAATTTTGACGGGAGTTTGATAACACCCGCGATCTAATAATAGAACTTATCAGTATGTGATCCTGGACATAATGAGATCAGATAACCTCATATATAGGCCCATGATGACGCTAAGGAGAGCCTAAAACCCAAGGTACCAGTCCATTAGTAGAAGGGGCCAGTGTCTAAGGAAAGTGTGAAATTACTAAAATGCCCTTGAATGCCCATATTGTACCAGTGATAGATGGAAGGCATTTTGGTCATCTGGGATAGGCTAAAAACATGGTATATGATATAAGTATGATTAGTTAGAGTCAGTATAGGGCTTGAGGTAGTACAAAGAAGGGTAAAAAGATGATTTTACCCTTAGGGTCAATATAGTGCAAGAAATGACACCAAGGGTATTTTGGTCATTTTCCAAGGGATAGATGGCATATAAATATTCAATATATCAATCTTAATGGTATTATAAGCCTAGACATTGATTTCTATGACAGAATACATATCCTAATATATTATAAATAATTAGGAATAGAAAACAGTCCGGTTGTTGTAAAACTGCTTTGATCGGTACCGGATTGGACTAGAATTTTTCCAGAAGCTTCCTTACATGGGAAGTATGCCACATACCCCTCTTAGGTGTCCCATGAGCTTTCCCACATCATGTCACAATTATTCTTTTTTGAAAAAGTTAAATCCAAGATTAAATGTGAGCCCTTGGATCAAATAGTAACCAAATCAATCTGAGCCATTGATTTTTCATGGATTTTGGCTTTAAATACCCCCTCAATTCTGCATCAAAACTATGGCATGCCAACCCTTAGGGAAACTCTTGCAAAATGGAAACTCAAGCCAAGACAAAGAATATTCAAGTTACCAAAGTTCAAGCAAGCTAGAGATTAAAGGTAAGCAATCTCTCCTAGCTTCTTTTCCTTTCATTTGGGAGCTTGAACTTAGGATTTTCATGGGGAAAAGTTGAGTTTTCTCTAAGGGGTGGTGCTTCCCAAAAACCTTAGATGAAAGGGGAAAGAAGAAATTAAAGTTAAAAACATATGTTGAATCTTAAACAAACTAGTTAAGTGGTTGGTTGTTGAACCAAATTCATATTCTTGACTTTGCCATGGTGTACCCTATTTGGTCTGCACTGTTCATGAGGGAAGGAAGTGGAATTTCAATGATTTAATGCTTCCATTGAGTTTGTATGATGATTTTGTGTAGGGTTGGGAAGGTTTTGAACCTTGGAAACATTAAAATCTCAAGATTGTAGTTTTTGGAAGTCTTCACGGGTACTGTTCACTCACATGAACAGTGATTGAAATTTCATGATTTTGATTCTTCCAATGGTTTTAAAATGAAAAGTTGTGTGGGGTAAAGTGGAGAAACAAGTATGGGAAGCATTGGAATCAAAATGAGAATTTTTGAAAGAATTGTATGCTTATGTTCAGTTCTGTACAGCAGGCCATGAAGGAGCTGAAATTTCATGATTCTAAGCTCATAAACAGATTCCAAAGATGAAATTGTGTAGGTTAAATTCAAGACATCAATTGGTTCAAGAGCCAAGTAGATTAGTGAATATTAGAGAAAGTTATAACAATAAAGAGTGCACAAAGTTAGTCTTGAACATGGTTGGACTTCATGAGTCCTAATGAGTTATGTGATGAATATGAATGTGTTTAGGACCTTGAAACATCCAAAAAGATGTTGGGAAGTGATGGACATAAAGGCTTCATGGTTGGAAAGCTAGGGAGCAAATGCTAAAGATCGAGAGGAAAGCTTAAGTGCAAGGTAGTGAACTTACCTCTTTATGCACTTGATGTGGTATGCTTATGTGTTGACATGTATATGTTATTTGAATGATGTTGTGACATGATCAATGATGTTGAATGTATTGTGAATAACGTGTTTCCATGGCCATGCACTATTATGTAAGAGTATATAGCATGATGGCATGTCACTAATCAAAGAAAGTTTAATGAAATTACATATCATGCATTTGCATCCATCTTGCATATTTAAGTGGTAATGTTTGCTACTAAGATTCCCTAGAATCTCACTCTCCCATAACCAACCAATTTAGGTCAAGCATGATGGAAAAGGTATACATGGAAAAGAGCTAAAGAATGCAAGAAAGGAAGTGAAGTGTTGAGATTTTAGCATATACTATGAATTGCCCATGTATGTAAATGGCATGTAAGGTGTCTAGTTATGTGATGAAACTATTTGAAATACTTATGTCATATGTACATGATATATATGAATATTAAGAAGCTTATTTGATAACTTATGCATGCTGAAACAATTATTGAAAGTAAGAGGAAGGAAAATGGAACGGTAAAAACATAGGTCTTGGAGCAGTTTTGTTGTGGCTTCAGTTTGACCTAGCAAATGAAGGAATTATTTCATGAAATTTTATGAGCGTGTAGCAGACATATAGAGCTTTAGGGAATAGGTATAACATTTCATTTGTATCTGTATATCAGGAGAAATGAATTTCCAAATTAAGGGACCAAAATCTGTTTCTAGAGTTTTGACCAAATGAATAGTAAACTTCAATGAATAAACTGTATTGATTGGCTAATCATTTGGTTTGGAAATTATTTTTACCTTAAATTTCAAGATGTTATATTTATTTAGCTTTTTGAACCACTTCATTTCTATTTTTCTAGTATTAATTATGATTTTTTGAAGTTCATTGCGTAATCTAGAATACCATATGAACAGTAACCCAAGAAAGAGTAAAATTCCAGATTTGGTTAATGGACTTCCACGATCTTGTAAGTGGTTCCAAATGCTACTAAATGGTCCCTAAGACGTATAAAAGTATGGATGTTACACTATTTATATGATTACTTTGGCCAATTGTATTTCAAATGTTACATGGAAGCATGCACATTACACAATGTTAACACTTTCACAATCAATAACAAGTATTTACATTAATGCATGCATTGTTTAGTACCATTTGCTACTGAGATTTTCCCAGAAATCCCACCCCTCAATGTAATCTCAACCCTAGCAAGTTTATGAATGATGAAAGAGGATGATGAAGAATGATGAGGAACTAGGGATTGGATAGTATATATGTTATGTGAGAAATTGTTATATGTAATATTTCTATATAACCAATATAAGTAATGATGGTCATCATGTAATGAAAAATAGTAAATTATGAGATAGATGTATGAAACTTTACAGACATTTAGTTAACATGTCAAGCTTTGTTTTGACAATAAGAACGCCTTATTTTGATATCTGTAGAAAGAAAACAAATTTTTCAAAGTAAGGGACCAAAATCTATTTTCAAGAATTATGTACACTTTTTCAGTTCTGTTCATTAGGCAATGAAGAAGCTAGAATTTCATGATTCTAGGCTCATGAAGGGATTTAAAAGGTGAAATTGTGTACGTTAAGTCAATGCACAAATTAATTCAAAGGACAAGATAATTAACCACAAATTAAGAAAGATAGGGGTTAGTTCAATGTCCTTATGTGCCAATTGAATTATATCATGATAAATAAATGAATATGTGATGTTTAGGCTTTGTTTTATGGACTCAATAAGGCAACCTGTAATATCCTTAATCTTCTGTACTGGTTCCTATATACAGATTAAACGGAATATATGAGCTCTGTTTCAGGAAAAACATGTGTACCTTTATGTAAAGAAAAGGATTAAATTGCAAAAGAAAGGAAATTAAGGGACCGAAATGAAAGGAAGACAAAAATATGGGGTCTTAAAGTGTAATTTTAGCCAAATTAAGGGACTTAATTATAAAGAAGGAAAAGTTCCCTGGGGTTAAAGTATAATTAAAGAAAATAGGCCAGAAGTGATTTGCACCGCCCGACAGCATTTCAGTCCCAGATTCTACCAGAAGGTAGGGCAGGTGACGCCGGGTAACCAAGCCTAATACCGGAATTTTTGAAGACTCCAGATAGCCAGAAATGGACTGATCGTCCAAAAGTTATAAAAATTTATACCGGATACCCTAGATTTCAGATATAAGTGGGAAAATAAAGGATGATGCGCCTTTATGGGCGGATGTCAGGAAACTGACAGGATACCGATAGGAGGTCTGTAGGAAAAGTTATTCACAAAATAAAGAAATCCAGACGGAGTGTGAGGCCTCCGGGGATCCGGGTAGGAGATTTATCGGTATTTTTAAAGAGGCTGAATGCGATCGGATGACTTCGGTCAGATGACCGTTATAACCCCCAAGGATGCCTGAACACAGTAGGACACTATATCTGGGAAAAAGAGCCGGTGTCCGGAAAAGGTATATACTCGGTAAATAATAGTTAAAATATTCAATGAATTGTGTTAAAGGAAGATTCCTCGTAATGCGTGCCATACAGGTAATGGACCCAGGAAGCCCGAAAATGGCGCCATTAGAGGCCCAATAAGACTCTTGGACTGATAGGTGGGCCAGTGTCCAGCAGAACCCCAGAAAAGTGCGAAATTACGAAAATGCCCCTATGTTGTACAAAAAGGGCAGCAGATGAATATAGGATATTCTGGTCATTTTGGACAGACCCAGAGGTCAAGACATGTCTAAATAAGGTTGACTAGAGCCAGTATAAGCTTTGACCGGGTCCAGAAAGGTGTGAAATGACGATTTTGCCCTTAGGGATTAAAATAGGACAAGATAGGGCACCAAGGGCATTTTGGTCATTTCGCAGGGGATCTGTAATTGAGTCTGGACCCAGTATTAAAAAGTTAATGATATAAAGGGTCTAGATACTAAATGTGAGGTCAGTAGACATAAAAAGGATCTTCAGAAACATCAGATTCAGAAAACGGCACGTTTTTCGAGGCGATGGACCGGGCTGGTACCAGATTGGACCGAAAAGCTTCCAGAACCTCCAAATTTCGTCACATGAAGAATATGGGTGGTGAGGTGTCCTATGAGGTGTCCCATGAGGTGTCCAGGGTGATGCAGTAAAAAGAATTAAAGAAAATAGGAAATTCCAGGAAAAACCAGGACCACATGTTCAGATGGCTTCAAAATTACAAGAATGCCATCCATTAAAGCTATAAATACCCCCTTCCCCTCCCATTTTATGCATCCCACGTTTTTGGCAAGAAAAGAGAGAGAAAGAAGAGAGAGAAGGAGAAAGAAAGAAAGAAAGGAAGTTCTGGTGGAGTTGGAAGTAGTAAGGAAGTTCTGAAGCTCTGCTTTTGAGGTAATAACTAATCCTTGCTCTTATGTAATGTCTTTGTGATGTGTTGTTTTGTTTGGTTGATTGTTGTCCTATATGTTATGCTTGAAGCTCTATTCCAATGCTATGATCATATGTTATTGAATATGGAAGCATGCAGCATACTTATTTATACACAATCACAAGCAAGCACCGTCACTTTGCATTACATATTTTGTTATGATTGTTGTTACTGGGATTCTTTTGAATCTCATTCCCAAACATAACATTACAGGGGAGGTTCTGTCAAAATAAAATTTGGAAATCTTAAGAGACGCCGGTAGGCTGCCGAAATTCCGACAACGAAGACGGAACAAAGAAAGGAACTGATACGTACTGTGTACGTAGTGCTGTCTAAGGAGGCTGGAAGTGAGTGGACCCAGTAGGTTCATCCAGTCTTTCCTGGGTACTACGTAGAATGGTAGTTCGCATAAGGGAATTACCGAATCGGTACAACATCAGTTACTTTCTAAAGAAGAATTGTAGCAGTTATGCTGCCGGTTTTTAGACAGAAAAGGATGTAATAAAATATGCGGGAGTTAATCATGCACTAATATATAACAGTTGATTATTTGATATTAATTGTTATCTGGCCTGTATGACTGATATGTGTTGGCTGTAGGCTTGAGTATGTAAAGACTAAATGCTGAAAATAGGCTCAGTGAACAGTAACTCGTGAAGACCCATTCATGTTTGATAAATCATTAAAAATAGTAAATGATTGAATTAATGTACGAAATTTTTAGAGTAAAAAGTAGACATACTAAGATTTAATTTGATATATAGAATGTCTAATTTGGATATATACACGAAAAGATATAAATTGTTAAAGTTGGGACCAGAATGCTGGATTCAGGAGAAAGTCATTGGATGAACAGTAAGATTGAAACGTTGACCCACGTGAAATTGTCAAGGATTGGTCAACCAATGATTTTTCCCTGAAATATATTTGAGTTAGCTTCATGTAGCAATTTGAACCACTTCATTTTGATTTTTATAGAATTAGTTATAAATTTTCAAAATCAGGTCACTCATCTGGAATTTGCCACAGTGAACAGTACTCGATATGAATAAAATTCCAGATTAAGTGTTTAGACTTCAATGACCCTGAAAGTGGTTTAAGTGCTACTGAATGGTCCCTAAGATGTATAAATATAAGGATGTGACATTTTGGTATCAGAGCAAAGGATTCTGGCTTAAGAAATGCTCTGAATAGATGATTTATAGAAAGATATACCATGATAAAGCCGTCATAATTGACACTAAGTAGTGTTTGCAGGATGGCTAGACATAGATTTGGGTCTGAAACTACGGTAAACCAATGGGAATTAAGACCAGAGGTCTCTAGTTCAGATAGTTCAGAAGAAGAGATAGTAAGCAATGATTCTGACCTCTGGACACCTCCAGTAGCTGGTGATTCTGAGGAGGATAGTTCCTCGATAGGATCAAACTTTCCAATTGATGATCAGGAAGTGATGATAATAGAAGGCCCTATTCCTGCCATTTCCATATGTGCGGTACCCTTGAATATAACAGACAGTTCAGGGTCCAGCCAAGTACGTGTTCAGAGTAATGCGCCAGGGTCCAGTAGGCCCGAAGTGACTCTGGTAGAAATGTATTTGGGAGGTTTAATCGTAAGAATGGTCCCAGGGAGGAACCTGAGTAGAGAGCAACTTGAGAGCTCGGTAGCATTAGCCCGACAACTATACGAGTTGAGGCAGACCCTGTTCGAAAACATAGATCAAGATTATTCGGTCTACCAGGAGTTTATCACAAGGGTGAAAGCCATATATCAAGCCTGGGATTCAAATGTGTTAACCATGGGGCTTTGGCTAGAAATTATGAATGACGTATTGCCGAAGACTCCTACCTGGAGATCGGAGTTAGACCAGTATTTTGATAGAGAATCATATTGTACCATATCCGACTGGATCTACCTAGTAGAAGAATACATTAGAATAAAGTTTAAGAAAATTAGAGTATAAAAGACTAGAATGGTACTGTGATATGTACATATATTCTGTATGTATATTATGTGTGAAATGAAATTTATTGTATTTCCTTTTGTTTTTAAGTATAACAAAATGGTACGAACAAGGAGAACTATTCTAGCTGAAGAACCCCGAGAGGCTGGAAACCTTAATCAAATGATTCTACAACGATTAGAACAGCAACAAAAGATGATAGAAGAAATGAGAGCTGCTCAAGCACGAAATAAACAAGACAGAGATGCTGCCATATCCGCGGCAGTAGCAGCAGCTGTAAATAATTTAAGACCGCCAGAGCCTTCAGGAGTAACTAGTAGAGAACCTGAAGAAGTACCACAGCAGGCAGAACAGCCCCAGAGAAGGGTTGAATCAAGGGAGGAGGCAGTTGGCATCCAACAATGGATGGTGCGATGTTGCAAACACAATCCTCCCATATTCGAAGGGACATTTGAAGTACATGTAGCAGAAAATTGGGTCAGCAGATTAGAGAAGATCTTTAAGGTCCTCGACTGCCCGACTGAAACCAAGGCCCAAATGGCCATCTATCAATTGGAAAAGGATGCGGATAGATGGTGGAAGAATACAGAATTACTTCTCCAAGCAAGAGATATTCTAGTTACCTGGGAAGTATTTCTTGAGCAATTTTATGAGAAATATTTCCCTCAATCTGTCAGAGATGAAAGGGAGGCTGAATTCCTTGTGCTAAGGCAAGGAGAAAAAGAAGCTTTTGATGAATATTTGGCCAAGTTCATCCAGCTATCTCAATATTCAACTTACCTACGCCAAGTGGATGACGAACGCTGGATGACAGAAAGAATGATTCGAGGGCTGAATTCTATGTTAAAGGAGAAGTTAACTCCCCAACAATATAGCCAGTTCAATAAGGCTGTGGAAGCATGTCAAATCGTTGAGAACAGCATGAATCATAGAATGCTGTCCAGATCTGGGAGTAAAGATCAAGTGACTTCTGATAAGGCCGGACGGAATCAAGAAGCGGCCAGTGGGAGCGGCTATAAGAAAAGAAAGCGCCCGTGGCAGACCAAGGGGCCTAATAGGGGAAATTTTCGCGAAAGATCCAATAACAGGGATCCGAAGGCCCCAGTATGTGAAAAGTGTGGAAAGAATCATGGTGACAGACCATGTTTGATGGGCCAGAATGTATGCTACACCTGCGGAAAGCCCGGACATTTTTCCAGAGAATGTCCTCAAGCTATAACTGATCCAAGGCCAAGGACGGCGGGACGAGTGTTTGCACTCACTAGAGAGGATGCTCAGCGATCATCTGAGATGATCCAAGGTACAATCCATCTCAATGATCATGTTGTGACTGCCCTATTTGATTCGGGTGCAAGTCATTCCTTTATATCTTATGAATGTGCTAAATGCCTAGGCCTTCTGATAAGCAAGTTATGTTATGATATACAGGTGAAAACCCCCACCAACGCTAGGGTGATCACATCTGATGCCTGTCTAAATAGTGTGGTGCGTTATGAGCACTGTAGTACCACCCTGGACCTGATCTGTATGCCTTTCCAGGAGATTGAAGTCATACTCGGTTTAAATTGGTTATCCTCCAATAATGTGATGTTGGACTGCAGAAACAAGACCCTAGTTCTTGGTCCAAAGATCACTGATCGGAGCTTAGAAGTACAACTGAACTTCGTGACAGAGGCTCAGGCAGAAAAATGTCTACGGAAAGGATGTCAGGGATATGTGGTATTCTTTTCTGTTCAAACAGAAGTGGAGGAAGGCATCGAGGAGGTTCCTGTAGTCAATGAATTTCCTGAAGTCTTTCCAAAGGAGATTCAGGGATTGCCTTCGGAGCGTGAAGTGGAGTTTGCGATCGACATTGTACCTGGAGCTGGACCAGTATCAAAAGCCCCATACAGGATGGCTCCCAACGAAATGATGGAACTGAAGAAGCAAATTGAGGAGCTATTGGAGAAAGGTTTTATACGACCCAGTGTATCGCCATGGGGTGCTCCAGTACTATTCGTCAAGAAGAAAGATGGTAGCTTAAGGCTGTGCATTGACTACAGGGAATTAAATAAGCTTACAGTTAAGAACAAGTATCCTCTTCCCAGAATTGATGACCTGCTAGATCAATTGGCAGGAGCGAGCTTATTCTCCAAGATTGACTTGAGATCTGGCTACCATCAACTAAGGGTCAAGCTAGATGATATTCTAAAGACGGCGTTCAGAACGCGCTACGGACATTTTGAATTTTTGGTGATGCCTTTTGGACTAACCAATGCACCTGCTATTTTCATGGACTATATGAACCGGATTTTCAGGCCTTATCTAGATCAGTTCGTTGTGGTCTTTATTGATGATATTCTGGTGTACTCCAAATCTCCAGAGGAGCATGAAAGGCATTTGAGGATTGTTCTTGGTATCCTTAAAGAGAAGAAGCTCTATGCTAAGCTGAGTAAGTGCGAGTTTTGGTTTTCAGAAGTCAAATTTCTCGGTCATGTCATATCCCGAGACGTGGTAGCTGTAGATCCTAGCAAAGTTAAAGCAGTTTTGAGCTGGGAACAGCCAAGGACAGTGACAGAGATTAGAAGTTTTCTCGGCCTAGCAGGGTACTACAGACGATTCATTCAAGACTTTTCTCGAATTGCCTTACCACTTACCAAGCTGACCAGAAAGAATCAGCAGTTTAAGTGGGATGAGAAGTGCGAGGCTAGCTTCCAGCAGTTGAAGCAGAGATTAACGACTACTCCCGTGCTGATTATTCCAGACCTAACTCAGACTTATGTAATCTACACTGATGCTAGCAAGCAGGGCCTGGGATGTGTGCTTATGCAGCAAGGTCGAGTAGTAGCCTACGCCTCTCAGCAGTTAAAGCCACATGAAGAGAATTATCCCACTCATGATCTGGAGCTTGCGGCGGTGGTCTATGCCCTGAAGATATGGAGGCACTATTTATACGGAGCAACGATAGAGTTGTTTTGCGACCACAAAAGCCTGAAGTATCTGCAGGATCAGAAAGAGCTGAACATGAGGCAGCGGCGATGGATGGAATTGTTAAAAGATTATGACTTCCAGATTAAATACCATCCAGGAAAAGCCAATGTGGTAGCTGATGCCCTGAGTAGAAAGGTGGTGCAGGTTGCGTACATGATGATCAAGGAATTGGAACTGATAGAAGATATGCGCGACTGGAGCCCTCTATATCAAATGCAACTGACGGAGAATCCTTTTGGAGGAGTTCATGTCAGAACTTGCATAGAAGATGAGATCAAAGAGGCTCAGAAACAGGATAAGCTCGCAGCAATATTCAAAGACAAGCTGGAGAAAGGGAAGACAAGGGAATTTGAGATGTCCCCAGACGGATTGCTACAGTTTAGGGGAAAACCCTATATCCCAAATGTTGGGGGATTAAGGGAAAGAATTCTGGAGGAAGCACATAAAAGCTGATATACGGTACATCCAGGTATGACCAAAATGTACCATGATGTTAAAAGATTATTCTGGTGTCCTGGACTGAAGAAAGATGTTGTAGCTTACGTATCTAAGTGCTTAACCTGCCAGAAAGTGAAAGTTGAACATCAAAAACTAGCAGGAACGTTGCAGCCTTTAGATATTCCTGAGTGGAAATGGGATGGGATTGCCATGGACTTTGTGGAAGGACTACCCTTGACACCAAGTAGACATGATGCGGTTTGGGTAGTAATCGATCGACTGACAAAGTCAGCACATTTCCTGGCAATCAATAAGAGAGATTCTCTAGAAAAGCTGGCAAAGCTGTATATAAAGGAGATCGTTAGGCTCCATGGTATCCCAAGCAGCATTGTGTCTGATAGAGATCCACGATTTACTTCAAATTTCTGGAGGGCTCTACAGGAAGAAATGGGCACTACTCTCAGATTCAGTACAGCTTATCATCCTCAGACAGATGGTCAATCTGAAAGAACAATACAGACGTTAGAGGATATGCTGAGAGCATGTGTCTTAGATTTCAAAGGCAGCTGGGATATCCATTTACCCCTTATAGAGTTTGCATATAACAATGGTTATCAGGCCAGTATACAGATGGCACCTTTTGAAGCACTCTATGGACGAAAATGTAGATCCCCCTTATGCTGGCTAGAGTTGAGCGAGAGAAGAATGCTTGGTCCGGATATAGTGGATCAAACTGCAGAACAAGTTGCGGTAATTAGAAAACGATTGTTGACGGCTCAAAGCAGACAGAAGAGCTATGCAGATGTCAGAAGGAAGCCGTTGGAATTTGAAGAAGGAGAACATGTATTCCTTAAGTTAACTCCAACCACAGGAGCCGGACGATCGATTAAGGTGAAGAAGTTGCATCCAAGATACATCGGGCCATTCCAGATTCTCTCAAAGATAGGAGCAGTAGCCTACAAGTTAGCTCTTCCTCCGAATCTCAGCTAGATACATGATGTGTTCCATGTTTCCCAATTAAAGAAGTATATTCCAGATCCATCTCATGTGATAGAGCAAGATGAGGTTACACTGCGAGATGACTTGACCTATGAGGTTGGACCGGTGCGAATTGTTGATAGAAAAGTCAAGCAGTTGTGGAATAAGCAGATTCCTTTAGTTAAAGTGATCTGGAAAGGTTTGACTGAACAAGAGGCTACATGGGAAACAGAAGAAAAGATGAGAGAAAAGTACCCTGAATTATTGGTATAGGATAGATGTAATGTAAATTTCGGGGACGAAATTTATTTTTTAGGGGGAGAGAAATGTAATATCCTTAATCTTCTGTACTGGTTCCTATGTACAGATTAAACGGAATATATGAGCTCTGTTTCAGGAAAAACATGTGTACCTTTATGTAAATAAAAGGATTAAATTGCAAAAGAAAGGAAATTAAGGGACCGAAATGCAATTATGGAAAGTTTAAAGTTAGGAATGAAAGGAAGACAAAAATATGGGGTCTTAAAGTGTAATTTTAGCCAAATTAAGGGACTTAATTATAAAGAAGGAAAAGTTCCCTGGGGTTAAAGAATAATTAAAGAAAATAGGCCAGAAGTGATTTGCACCGCCCGACAGCATTTCAGTCCCAGATTCTACCAGAAGGTAGGGCAGGTGACGCCGGGTAACCAAGCCTAATACCGGAATTTTTGAAGACTCCAGATAGCCAGAAATGGACTGATCGTCCAAAAGTTATAAAAATTTATACCGGATACCCTAGATTTCAGATATAAGTGGGAAAATACAGGATGATGCGCCTTTATGGGCGGATGTCGGGAAACTGACAGGATACCGATAGGAGGTCTGTAGGAAAAGTTATTCACAAAATAAAGAAATCCAGACGGAGTGTGAGGCCTCCGGGGATCCGGGTAGGAGATTTATCGGTATTTTTAAAGAGGCTGAATGCGATCGGATGACTTCGGTCAGATGACCGTTATAACCCCCAAGGATGCCTGAACACAGTAGGACACTATATCTGGGAAAAAGAGCCGGTGTCCGGAAAAGGTATATACTCGGTAAATAATAGTTAAAATATTCAATGAATTGTGTTAAAGGAAGATTCCTCGTAATGCGTGCCATACAGGTAATGGACCCAGGAAGCCCGAAAATGGCGCCATTAGAGGCCCAATAAGACTCTTGGACTGATAGGTGGGCCAGTGTCCAGCAGAACCCCGGAAAAGTGCGAAATTACGAAAATGCCCCTATGTTGTACAAAAAGGGCAGCAGATGAATATAGGGTATTCTGGTCATTTTGGACAGACCCAGAGGTCAAGACATGTCTAAATAAGGTTGACTAGAGCCAGTATAAGCTTTGACCGGTCCAGAAAGGTGTGAAATGACGATTTTGCCCTTAGGGATTAAAATAGGACAAGATAGGGCACTAAGGGCATTTTGGTCATTTCGCAGGGGATCTGTAATTGAGTCTGGACCCAGTATTAAAAAGTTAATGATATAAAGGGTCTAGATACTAAATGTGAGGTCAGTAGACATAAAAAGGATCTTCAGAAACATCAGATTCAGAAAACGGCACGTTTTTCGAGGCGATAGACCGGGCCGGTACCAGATTGGACCGGAAAGCTTCCAGAACCTCCAAATTTCGTCACATGAAGAATATGGGTGGTGAGGTGTCCTATGAGGTGTCCCATGAGGTGTCCAGGGTGATGCAGTAAAAAGAATTAAAGAAAATAGGAAATTCCAGGAAAAACCAGGACCACATGTTCAGATGGCTTCAAAATTACAAGAATGCCATCCATTAAAGCTATAAATACCCCCTTCCCCTCCCATTTTATGCATCCCACGTTTTTGGCAAGAAAAGAGAGAGAAAGAAGAGAGAGAAGGAGAAAGAAAGAAAGAAAGGAAGTTCTGGTGGAGTTGGAAGTAGTAAGGAAGTTCTGAAGCTCTGCTTTTGAGGTAATAACTAATCCTTGCTCTTATGTAATGTCTTTGTGATGTGTTGTTTTGTTTGGTTGATTGTTGTCCTATATGTTATGCTTGAAGCTCTATTCCAATGCTATGATCATATGTTATTGAATATGGAAGCATGCAGCATACTTATTTATACACAATCACAAGCAAGCACCGTCACTTTGCATTACATATTTTGTTATGATTGTTGTTACTGGGATTCTTTTGAATCTCATTCCCAAACATAACATTACAGGGGAGGTTCTGTCAAAATAAAATTTGGAAATCTTAAGAGACGCCGGTAGGCTGCCGAAATTCTGACAACGAAGACGGAACAAAGAAAGGAACTGATACGTACTGTGTACGTAGTGCTGTCTAAGGAGGCTGGAAGTGAGTGGACCCAGTAGGTTCATCCAGTCTTTCCTGGGTACTACGTAGAATGGTAGTTCGCATAAGGGAATTACCGAATCGGTACAACATCAGTTACTTTCTAAAGAAGAATTGTAGCAGTTATGCTGCCGATTTTTAGACAGAAAAGGATGTAATAAAATATGCGGGAGTTAATCATGCACTAATATATAACAGTTGATTATTTGATATTAATTGTTATCTGGCCTGTATGACTGATATGTGTTGGCTGTAGGCTTGAGTATGTAAAGACTAAATGCTGAAAATAGGCTCAGTGAACAGTAACTCGTGAAGACCCATTCATGTTTGATAAATCATTAAAAATAGTAAATGATTGAATTAATGTACGAAATTTTTAGAGTAAAAAGTAGACATACTAAGATTTAATTTGATATATAGAATGTCTAATTTGGATGTATACACGAAAAGATATAAATTGTTAAAGTTGGGACCAGAATGCTGGATTCAGGAGAAAGTCATTGGATGAACAGTAAGATTGAAACGTTGACCCACGTGAAATTGTCAAGGATTGGTCAACCAATGATTTTCCCTGAAATATATTTGAGTTAGCTTCATGTAGCAATTTGAACCACTTCATTTCGATTTTTATAGAATTAGTTATAAATTTTCAAAATCAGGTCACTCATCTGGAATTTGCCACAGTGAACAGTACTCGATATGAATAAAATTCCAGATTAAGTGTTTAGACTTCAATGACCCTGAAAGTGGTTTAAGTGCTACTGAATGGTCCCTAAGATGTATAAATATAAGGATGTGACACAACCACTTACCAAGGAAAGAGGACGAGGAAAAGAATGAAATCAAGTAAAGCAATAAGGTAGTAAACTATCCTAAACTTGTATGTATTGGATGTTATGCTTGGTTGTGCTATGGCTTTGTTGAATTGTCATGCATATGTATATATGATTGAAGCTGAGTTTCTATAATTACTTTGGCCAATTGTATTTCATATGTTACATGAAAGCATTCACATTACACAATGTTAACACTTTTACAAGTAAGCACAAGTATTTACATTAATGCATACATTGTTTAGTACCGTTTACTATTGAGATTTCCCCAAAAATCTCGCCCCTTCATGTAATCTCAATCCCAGTAGGTTTATGTATGATGAAAGAAGATAAGGAAGCATGAAGAGAAGTTAGGGATTGGGTAGTATGAAGATATATCAATTCATTGTATTTGTATTTAATGTTGTAAAGTACAATGTATGCTTAAAAGTAGTACAATTGTAACTGCTTATGAAAAATAGTAAATGATGAAATAAATGTATGAAATTTTACATACACTTAGTTAACATGTCAAGATTCATTTTGACATGAAGTATGCCTTATTTCTATGTTTGTACAAAACGAATGAATTTTCCAAAGTAAGGGACCATAATCTATTTTCAAAATTTTTGACTAAATGAACAGTATTTTAGACCACAATTTGATATCATAGTTGACTCAGTTGACTGGTTAATTGGTTCAAGGAAGTATTTTTCCCTTAAAATTAATTATGTTAGCCTCATATATGCTTTTGAATTACTTCATTTCAATTTTTCTAGAAATAGTTATGATTTTTCAAAATTCGTCGTTAATTTTGGAATTACCAAATCAACAGTAACCGTGAACTTGGAAATTTTAGATTTTGGAGATTGAACTTCAATGGATTTGTAAGTGGTTTAAATGCTACCGAATGGTCCCTAAGATGTATGAATCCATTTCAGATGTATGATAGTTACGATGTACCCTAAATATGAAATTGACATGTATGTAATGTATGTGCAAATGTTAAGGTGATATGAAAGATGAGTTTTGATGTTATATAATAAAATGATAGTTGGTTGAATATCTATGTGAATATGTTCTCAATTTGATGTCATTATGATATATAGATATGAATGAGTTTTAATTGACTCAAATTCATCAAAGTCAAGAACATTAGAAGCGAATATTTAGAAAAAAGTTATGCCAAGTCACAATATGAATCAATTTAGGTCACGACTAGAAGTTCCAGAGAAGTTAAGTCGTGATAAGTTAAGCTACAGATCATGACAAATATTTACATAAGCTTTTTGTCGCAAGGAGTAAAGACCATTGGTCACAACAGGAAGCTCCAAAGCTATTAGGTCAGATTGAGTCCAAGCCATAGGACTCGACTAATGTATAAGCAGAATAGGTTACGACTAAAGAACACCAAACTTTCAAGTCATGACAAGCAGGTGGACATGGCCATGACTAAAGTTTACATAGAACATGAGTCACGACTAGCCAGCACTCAGGTTACGACTATAATGCATAAAGACTTGATGACAAGAATAAAGATGATGACCTCACTGAAGTTTATTAGTTAGAGGTTTGGCACAGTATGCAAGCAAGCCAAACAGTATAAGGTACTGAGATACAGAAGATCAATTTAAGAAAATGTTCAGAAGTAGATCCTACATATGATCACCAGGAGTTGATATATGTTACAAAAGGTTTACTGAGATAGTCTTTACTGAACAGAATAATAAGAAGTTAGAATAAGACTTACCTATGAATGAGCCTAATACATAGCCTAAGTTAGAGACATGATGGTCAATAGATAAAAAGTTCATGTTCCCAGAATAGAGGGATCCTATCACGAAGAGATAATAACCTAGCAGACATATGGGAGAGCACCCTAGATAATAAAAGTAATAGTGCTAGATGATGAATGAGATCTATATGACTTAAGTTAGTCAGGATCCAAAGATAGACCAGAAAGGAACCACAGTCTAGTCTAGAGCAGACTGGGATTAATGGACAAAAAAATTTAAAGAGATAGTAAAGAAATATAGAAGTTACTCTATATGAGATAGAGATTGATCTTCTTACCTGAGAAGTTTTTTATCAAATTGTTTACTAGAAGCATTCCTCTCAAATAGATAGAGATAAGAAAGAGGCTAAGGGTTAAAATAGAGAAAGAGAAAGAGAAACCCTTAGCCGAGTTCATCCACATGAACCATGAGAGTCGAATAACTGAGAAGTTAGCTCACATATTAAATTATGTGTTACAAAGAATGAGTTTTTCTCAGGTAGTTGTAGAAGTTCAACAGAGCAGTAGATGTATATGAGACAAGAAAAGAAGTTTATGATGTTTAGAGAAAAAAGGTAGCCATAGTTAAAAGATAAGTGACTCCCCTATTCCCTATGTAAGAAAGAGTAATGAGGGGTTGAGTCTATACCCTAGTAAGAGGGTAACGTGGTAGCCTAGTTAGATGAATAGTTAATTCATATTTTTGAATGAATTGTCAGAAGCTGACCAAATTATGTGATAGATAGTATGATAGATAAGACGATAGAGGAAATAATGCTTTAAAGATTACCTAGTTAATCGTTTAATTGCATTATGCATATAAGGGATAACTGAGCAAATTATGTAATGATGACATGGCATATGTTGACATGAGTTATGATGAGAAGTTGCATCTCCTTGCAGTTGTCATATGATGACACGCATGTTTGATAATGCTTAAATGATTGAATCTCCTTGTATATTATGCATGTTAGAGTATGCTATGATGAATGAATACCCCCTTCCGCATTTCATTAAGGGTAGAGTATATATGATAAGAAATTTATGTTGCTTCCATGGCATATGACATGCAATTAGATAATTCAACTTAATAATGATAAAGCAATAGGAAAGCAATAAATGAGATTAAAGATGAATGCTAGTGGCAAATTTAAAGACATATGATTCTTGTACTTAGGACATATCCCTTTAATAGGGATAAGATACATGAATGATGTGTTATAAACATGAAATGAAATGAGATGCAGTTATAAAATATGGTGTAGCTCTGAGAGGGAGCACCGTCTATGCAATAGAAGTTAATGTTTTCACAATAGAGCTAGATTGCTCTTGTAATAGAGTCAAATTGCTCTTGGAATAGAGCCAGGAGAATGAACGGATTATGATAGATATGTGAATAGTAGAGTCTGTATAGCTCTCTGCAGTGCTAGATGTAGTAAAGTTATGAAAGATAGGAATGATATGAGAAATTCCTGAGTGATAGAGGAAATGAGTAAAGCCCTAATCGATAATATTGGCTTCTGTGATCATTTTTGGGGAATTATCTATTGAGTTAACAACTATGTGGAGCTGACTAACCTTGTAACTTTGTCTGTTAGTTTAGGTCTTCCAAAGATGAAAATACAGTGTAATGGAATTAAAGTAGATTCCAGAGGATTGCAGTTAGATCCTAACATGGCTCATAGTGAATAAAATTCTAGGGTCGTAGTTAGATCATGAAAAGACTTACAATTAATCGTAGTAGATCCCGAGGTTCATAGTAGAGCAAGCCTAGAGAAAGAAAATAATGAGCCATAAGTACAGTATTTCTTTGGAAGGACAAATACCAAGGAAAAGGTTAGGGTATAGAAGTTTCATAAGTTGGTTAACTCATAACAGAGAGAGTACCCATGATGTTAATTTCAGATAGCCTGATTACTATTAAGGACTGAATTCAAAATCTTCTTACACATAACAGGAGCTAAGTGATCAAAGTTAAAGTAATTAATCCTAAGTTTCGAGGATTTATGATAATATTTCATAAGATGTGAGAATAGCTCAAATAAGAATAAAGAGATCCCTAAGATGAGATTACAGAGAATAAGAATAAGAGATGAATATATCTTCCAGAGGAAGATAAAGAGATTAGAAGGCTAGATAGACCCAAGAGAGATAGTATAAGAAGGGTCTAAGATAGTAAAGTACCATGGTTGAAGCTTGTAAGCACTAGTGTTTCAGATTTTTATCTACATTTTCAGTTAAGTATGCTCAGGCAAGAGTAGCTATTGATGGGTGACCCCCTGAGAAGTGATGAAAAGGGGTGTAAATGCCATAGAAGTTTGGCATATATGAATAGAATGCCATAGAAGTTTAGCATATATGAATAGAGTTATATAAAATGATAGAAAGAGCTAGGAAAAGTTAGAAAGGGTTATGAATGGTAACAGACTAGAACCCTTATGTCAAGTCCAAGTGAAATGGATTTGAAACGAAATATTTAGAAGATATTTCCTAAAAGCTAGCAAAGTTATAAGTTAAATGGAAGGTTTAACTTATGGTATCTCATATTACGTTGTGATATGGTAAGATAGACCATGATATAGCCAGCTTTTGCCAGTTATACCATGATACGACATGAAAAGTACATAATGAAATATGTCATGAGAAATATGTAATGTGATACCTAATGAGAAATATGTATCAATAAGTACAATATGAAGTGTCTTTATAGCTAGTTTTATAAACAGATAGAGAGGCTCATTTTTTGAAAGGGATAAGATGTTTAAAGGTTATGTTATAGATGAAGTACCAAGTGAGAGGTTTCACTCCTTGCAAGAAATGCCAGGCATTATATGATGTTTGTAAAATATGCTAAAACTCCAAATGTTAGAGCAGTGCAAGCTCTGAGTGTTAGAGCTGTGCATATTAAAGAAAGGAATGCGTGAGCTCCGATATTAGAGCTTTGCATTCATGGGTAGGTATATAGTCCTGCAACATATTGGCCAGGCATTATGCATGTTAGAGTATGTGCTCCTATCTAGTAGTAAAATAAAGAAAGAATGAATAATAACATAAGTCCTCTCTCTGTATTATGATGAGTTATTAAAGATGATAAGAAGAAAAGAAGTACAATGGTATGAAATTGAGAAATGAAGTTTTGCGGATGTTTAGAGAATTTCGCTAGATACTCATATAAAGTAATAAGTGATTGGACTAAGAAGTATGAAGAGTAGTTGATAGAAGCTCCAGAATATAGCAGTATTCGAGGGAGTTTTATATGAAAGAAATGGACACTACTCACAAGTCCAGTGTGGTAAGAAGTTCATATACAAATAGATGCAAAGCAAGTAAGCAAGTAATAATAGAGTGAGGAAGCGTTCAACTCTGATTGAGTTGATTCATAACAGAAGAAAAGTAATAACAATAAAGATATGAAGATCTGCGGACATGAGAGGTACTCCGCTAATATGTCAAAATAAAAGATAAGAGATAGATAACCCAGTCCTTAGTCATAAAGAAGACAAGGATATCCATCCAAGATTGTTAACTAAGGTACCAAGTAAATTTTGAGGATGAAATTTATTTTAAGGGAGGTAGAAATGTCATATCCTAATGTTTCCCTATCTGTATAATACTGATAGTGGAAAAAAGTTTGGAAAGGATTATGACGATGATCAGAAGGAATAATAAAGGTCAAATGAGTCTTGAAGTAAGAGAGGGACTAAAATGAAAAGTTCAAAAGTTCTATGGTGAAAAATGAAAGTAGAAATAAACTTTAGGCCATTAAGTGAAATTATGAAAAGTTGATGGCCTAAAGTGTAATTTTTAAAAGTTCAAGGACCTAAATAAAAATTTAGAAAAGGTTTAAGGCCAAAACTAAAGGTAGAGAAAAATGTTGGGCCAAAAGGTATACTTACAAAAAGTTAAGAGACTTAATTGAAAAGATGGAAAGTTTCTAATGGTAAAAAAGTAATTATGAGAAAGTTGAGCTAGAAGGCCCAAAAATGCCTAGAATCAGATTAGTCCCAAATTTTACCATTATATAGACAAAATTATTATGATCAGGTTAACGTATAACATAATTTTGATTTGAGGTCCCGGGTAATTGATATAAATTTCTAAAATTAGAAAAACTTATTTCAATATTTTTTGGACCTCAGAATCAGATGAAACTCTATAGTAAATTCCTATAATTAATATGAGAATTTATAAAATTGACAAGGTTAAAAAAGGAATTCTATAGAATTCTTATGGGATTTTACAGTGTAATAAAATATTTGATAAATACTGTCGGGAGAGGTTCCTTAGGATTTGTGCCATAAAGGTAATGGATCAATATTAAGGCCCCAATGATGTCCCAAGAGGCCTAATAAGGTGGTTGGACAGTTAAGTGAGCCAGAGTCCAAAGCAACACAGGAAAAGTGTGAAATTACGAAAATACCCCTATGTAGCCAGATTGTGCCAGATATGGATGGAGGGTATTTTGATTATTTTGGACAGGTCAAAAACATCCAAACAAGTACAAGGGTGATTAGTTAGAGCCAATATATACTTTGATGCAGTATAAAGAGGTGTGAAATTGCAATTATGCCCCTATAGTCATTATAGTAACCAAGGGCATTTAAGTCATTTTTGAAGGGATGTGTTGTCACATCCTTACTTTTAACCTCAATTATACTCCATTAGAAGTGATTGAAACCAATTACATGATCATTTTCTTTGAAAACATCCATTTCCAAAAGATTTGCTCTCGGGTACTGTTCACTATTACTGTTCATTTGGTAATTCTAGAACATGTACCCTACTTTGAAAATTCATAATTAATTGTAGAAACATCAAAATAATGTGGTCACAATTTCTAATGAAATCTATTTCACAAATATTTGAGTGAAAAATATGAAACTGAGGTTTCCTTGACCACACATAATCAGTTTATTGGTTAAACATCACTGTTCATTTGGTAAAATCTGGAACTTCCAGTTTCTTTACCTTAACTTCAAAAATTCGTTTCTCCTTTGTTACTTGTCCAAATGAACATTGTTACATATTTAATTAAATCTCTAGACATCCTCTTTAATCTCACTAAATTTCATAGAAAAAATCGTTCATTTGATATATGAAATCATTGCTTGAACGTCACTGCCTCTCGGCACTTGCTTTATCACAATTCCAGATCTTACTGCCAAATTTCGAAAATCATAACAATTAGGATACTTATCCAAATGAGGCGTTCTTGGTGTCCATTTAAATATCTGTATCTTAAATTTTATCATGCCAAATTTTAAACTAAAAATCGCTGATTTAGGCATCATAATCATCATCACATCACTACTGCCTCAGAACAGGTTTATGAAAATATACACCATGCATACTAGCATATCATCCCATAGTGTCATGTAAGTCATGTAACTTATTATAAAAAACTTATTCATCAGCATTTACTCTCTTCCGTTGAGAGGATCCAGCACCTAAAACATAGTTATGCATATGGAAGGAATGAGACTTCATGTAAATCCCAATAGCAAGTTACACAAACCATAATATAATGCATGAATAATTGAATGCTTAACATGTTATCATCTGATGGGAGCTACTTTATAAGAGTACATAAGCAAACTCTAACATGCATATTGTCATGACATAACTCGCAAGGAGCTGCAATCATTCATACTTCATCATAACATGATGACATAAGCCCAAGCTCAACTAAACATCATAATCAACAAGCAAGCAAAACAATTAAACAAACGTGAGTTATAGTTAGGTATCCTTGCTACCTCTTAGCTATCTTGGTCAAGACCCTCTTGAAGTGCTTTCCTTCCTTCACAAATGTCAAAACCTAGTCATTAAAACATAATATCAAGTTACAAGTCAACTTGAAACCAAATCCAATACTAGGTTTTCACTAACTCCCTTTCTTTCTCTACTTTATGTTTCCTACTTCCACCTTTCCAAAATAAATTCTCATGGTTCATTTCCAAATAATTTTAAATGTAGAATCCAAATATGAAATAAGAATTTCCAAAATCAAAACATACCAATTGCTACAGTATCAAACCGAAATGCATGCTCTTGTTTTCCAAAAATTCACATTTTGATTCCAATGCTTCCAATACTTGTTCTCCTACTTTATCCCCCACACAATTTTCCATTTTAAACTCATTGGAAGCATTAAAATCATTAAATTCCATCATATGAACAGTGCCACGTACAGTACCAGCAAGAACACAAAACCTTAAATCCAAACACTTGAATTCCCAAGCTTATACCACTTGATTCTAGCTTGTTTAAGCTTGTCTAAACTATCCATAACATAAAAATTATATTTTAACCATATATGAGCAGAAATTACAGCAGCAACCATAAGGGAAATATAGCATGAAAACCCCTTAAAACCATGAGCTAACTTGCTAGAACAAAGCTCAAGATCAAGGGAGATGATTACCTTGCTTGTTACTTCACTTTAGTTGCTTCTTTCTTTGTTGAATGGCAATTTTGCAGGAGTTTCCCTATGGTTCACCATGCATGCCGAAGTGTTCTGAATAGGGGAGCATTTATAGAGAAATTTGGGTTGAAATGGATGGCCAAGCTTGATTTAGTTAGTATTTGATCTAAAGGTTCACATTTAATCTTGGATTTAACTTTTTCTAAAAAGAATAATTATGACATCATGTGGGACAGCTCATGGGACACCTAACATGGTTAGGTGGCGTGCTGCCCATGTAAAGAAGGTTCTAGAAAAATTCTAGTCCAATCCGGTACCGATCGGAGCAGTTTCACAACAACCGGACTGTTTTCTGTTCTGAATTTTTTTATAATATACCAGGATATGTATTATGTCCTGAAAATAAATATCTAGGCTTCTCATACCATTGAAAATGATATACTGAATATTTATCTACCATCCGTCCCTTGGAAAATGACCAAAATACCTTTGGTGTCCTTTCCTGCACTGTACTAACCCTAAGGGCAAAATCGATATTTCATACCTCTTTATACTGCCTCAGGGTGTATATGGGCTCTAAATAATCATCTTTATACTATATGACACGTTTTTAGTATGTCTAGAGTGACCAAAATGACCTCCATCCACTACTGGTACAGTATGGGCATCTAGGGACATTTTCGTAATTTTGCACTTTTCCTGGACTGCTCTGGTCTCTGGCCCACTTAACTATCCAATCACCTTAATGGGCTCATGATGGTGCCATTTGGGCCTTATTATAGGCTTATTGCTTGTATTGCCTTTATGGCCCAATTTACAATACAACTCTCTCGATCCTATTTATTGGGTATTTTATTTTACTGTAAAATCCCGTATGGTATATATAGGATTCCTTTTATGACTCTCTCAATTTTATAAATTCATATATTAAATATATGAATTTTCTATAAGTTCTCATCTGATTATGAGATCTAAAAAATACTGTAATAATTCCTTCTGACTTTAGAAATTTATATCAATTAATCGGGACCTCAAATCAAAATTATGTGTTACGTTAAACTGACCGGAATATTTTTATCTATCTACTGGTAAAATTTGGGTCTGATCTAATTCTGGGCATTTTTGGCCTATTTTGGCACAACTTTTCCATATTTACATTTAGGCCGCTAAACTTTTGAATAATTGCACTTTTGTCCCTGAACTTTTCATTAATTGCATTTAGGTCCCTCCTTTTATTTATACTTCCACTTTTTGTCTTCAAACTTTTCAATTTGCATTTTGGTCCCTACTCTCTCCTTAGTTATTAATCCTTCCCTTTCTTTTCGCAATCTGATACAGTTTATTCCAAGAATCTTATATCCATTGCAGATAAATTGTACAGGTACATCAAGTCAAAAAATTGGGGATATGACATTTCTCTCCCCCTTAAAATAAATTTTGTCCTCAAAATTTACATTACATATACATTAAGGAAATAGTTCAGGGTATATTTCTCTCATCCTTTCCTCTGCTTCCCAGGTAGCTTCACTCTCTTTTAATCCCTTCCATACCACCTTAATTAGAGGGATCTACTTATTTCGCAACTTGTTGACCTTTCTATCTATAATCTGTACTAGTCTAACTTCATAAGTCAGGTCATCTCGCAGTGCAATATCATCCTGCTCAATCACATGTGATGGATCTAGAACATACTTCTTTAACTGGGAAACATGGAAAACATCATGGATCCTGCTGAGATGTGGAGGAAAGGATATGAAATGGCCCAATGTATCTATGGTGCAGCTTCTTCACTTTGATCGATCGTCCGGCTCCTGTTGTCGGAGTCAACTTAAGGAATACATGCTCTCCTTCTTCAAACTCTAACAACTTCCTTCTAACATCAGCATAACTCTTCTATCTGCTTTGAGCCGTTAATAGCCTTTTTCTGATCTTATCAATCTGTATTGCTGTCTGGTCTACTATATCAGGACCAAACATCATCCTTTTGGTCAACTCCACCCAACATAAGGGAGATCTACACTTTCGTCCATACAGCGCTTCAAATGAAGCCATCTGAATGCTAGCCTGATAACTATTGTTATAGGCAAATTCTATCAACGATAGATGGACATCCCAACTCCCTTTGAAATCCAAGACACAAGCTCCTAACATATCCTCGAGCATCTGGATCGTTCTCTCATATTGACCATCTGTCTGAGGATGGTAGGCTGTACTAAATCTGAGAGTAGTGTCCATTTCTTTATGTAGAGCTCGCCAAAAGTTTAATGTAAACGAAGGATCTCTGTCATAAATGATACTACTGGGAATACCATGTAGTCTAATAATCTCTTTTACATAGAGTTTTGCCAGCTTCTCTATGTAAGAAATTGGAAGACACGTAGTGGAAATTAATTTTAAAAAAAATTTCCCATTCCTTGCTAGGATCTACTGTATGTGTTTAAGTCAAGTGGAAAGAAGCATTACCCTTGGTGTTCCTCAGCGACTTCCACAGCTTCTCTTCGCGACTGGTGATCTCTTTCTGATCGCAAGAAGATGTCCACAGCTTCTCTCCGTGGCTCGTGCTCTCTTTCTGATCGCAAGAAGTCGACGCCTCAGGTCGGCTTCCTCTACTGGTATCCACACAAACAGCGTTCCAACCACGAATGACGTGCTAGCATCTCCCGTCCCTCCAAGGCTCTCTCAAGAATTCGTCCTGTCCATCTCTACTTCAGCAGTTTCTTATCTGCAAACCTTTTGCAGATTCCGTTCGGCCTTTTGTGTTGTGTGTTGTGTACCAAAAATATAGCTCCTAAAATCAGATATATAGGATGCTCTGCGTTTTTCTCAACCGAATTGGATCTTGGAATTAATCTATATTAATTCCGAAATTAATATAATATCACATATTGTATAATTTGATAGGAAACTAATTAAATAAATAATGTTTATATTAAATCAGTCTCACAGATTTAATTCACCTATTTATTTAATTTAAATAAAGATAAGATTGGACTATATTTGATTTATTCTCATAAATCAAATTTGAGATATCCTATCAATTTGAATTTCAAATTCAAACGTGATAGAGATTTAATTTATCCTTATAAATTAAATCCTATATATCCCTTATATATAATATATATACGAATATAAATATAAATAAATATATACATCAACCCTGGATCATTCATTGAATCTAGACACGTCTTAGATTCAATGAATCTGGACATCATAGCTCGTGTTGGGCTATTTTGTGTGCGACCCTATAGGCCCATATGAAGTTGGCAGTGGGCCATTTGCTATACTGGCCCACAAGTCGTAAGCGGTCTCTAGCAAGACATAACGACTACCTAAATCATATGAGGATCAATAAACGATGTAACCTTTTATACAACCATATCATGTCCCTCCTGTCACGCGATATTTTGGTCATGGATGAGGCATGGATAATGTCATCCTCCTATTCCTGACCGTTACTTTCTCAATCCCTGAGTAGTCTGACTATAGAAATGGAACTACCTTTCCATTACAGTATGGCCATACATTTCTCAGACTCACTCATCAAGAGGACCAGTAATATCTCTCTACAAATGTGAGGGACAGATTCCATCTTGACCATTCACATTCCTCCACATGAAAAACCACTAAGCCCGGACATAGTCTTTATGATCACTCGGTCAAAAGTGACTTTTGACTAGGTCAAAGCTGAGCATTTGTTATGTAGGAATCCATGATGATCTCAGGTCATAGGGCATAGTGACATGGTTTGTATATGACAGAAGCTTATGACGTAACCTATGCAACTCTCTCATAGCGGGTCGGTCCAATACCTTGTACTCTTACATGTGCCTATGACTTTGATTTATATCTCTATACATCTTCAAAGTCATACTGGTCTTATTTTATCTCTGCTCCCGTATAGATGATCGACCAGGGACATTTAGGATAAGATCATGAATTATCAAAGGATGGTCATCACAGTAAACATGCAAATAATATGATAACACAATTAATAAATTCATAAATCAATAATGTTCATAAGACAATGATTGGCCCCTAGGTCATATTTTCAAACACTCTAGAGAATCCTTTTTATTGATTTCCAGGAGATGAGCCGACTTCGTTAATCGATCAATTACCACCCATATAGCATCATGCTTAGTAGGAGTCATGGGCAGTCTTTCAACAAAATCCATGGCAATGCTGTCCCATTTTCACTCGGGTATCTCTAGTGGTTGTAATTTCCCTGCTGGCTTCTGATGCTCAACTTTCACCTTTTGACATGTCAAATATTTGGACACATAATTTACAACATCTTTCTTCAATCCAGGCCACCAAAATAAACTCTTAACATCATGATACATCTTGGTCATACCTGGATATACTGTATACTTGCTTTTATGTGCCTCCTCTAGGATCTTCTCTCTCAATCCCATTACATTGGGAATATATGGTCATCCCCTAAATCGTAGTAATCCATCTTGGGACACATCAAAGTTTTTAGTTTCCCCTCTTTCCAGCTTACCTTTGAAAATCTCAGCGAGCCTAACCTGCTCTTGAGCCTCTTTTATCTCATCCTCAATAAAAGCTTTAATATGTGTTCCTCCATAAGAACTTTCTGATGTCTACATTTGATACAAAGGACTCCAATCTCGTACATCTTCTATCAGTTCTAGCTCTTTGATCATAAGACCAGCAACCTGCACCATCTTTCTGCTCAAGGCATCGGCTACTACATTAGCTTTTCCTGGATGGTATTTGCTCTAGAAATCATAATCCTTTAGAAATTCCATCCATCTCTGTTGCCTTATGTTTAATTCTTTTTTATCTTGTAGGTACTTCAGGCTTTTATGATCACAGTACAATTCTATGGTAGCTCCATAAAAGTAGTGCCTCCATATCTTGAGAGCATAAACTACCGCTGTAAGCTCTAGATCATGAGTGGGATAATTCTCTTCATGTGACTTTAACTGCCGAGAAGCATAGGCTACCACTCATCCCTGTTACATCAACACACATCCTAACCCCTACTTGCTAGCATCAGTATAGACTACATAAGTCTGAGTTGGGTCTAGAATAATCAGCACAGGAGTCATGGTTAATCTCTGCTTTAGTTCATGAAAACTGACCTCACACTTCTCATCCCACTTAAACTATTGATTCTTTCTAGTCAGATTGGTTAACGGTAGAGCAATTCAAGAGAAGTCCTTAATAAATCTTCTATAATACCTGCTACGCCTAGAAAACCTCTGATCTCTGTCACTGTCCTTGGCTGTTCCCAGCTTAGCACTGCTTCAACTTTGCTAGGATCTATAGCTACCCCTTCATGGGATATGACATGACTGAGAAATTTGACTTCTTGCAGCCAAAACTCACATTTACTAAGCTTAGCATAGAGTTGTTTCTCTTTAAGAGTACTAAGAACAATCCCCAAATGCTCTTCATACTCTGCAGTAGATTTGGAGTACACTGAGATATCATCAATGAAGACTACCACAAACTGATCTAGATAAGGCTTGAAGATTTTGTTCATGTAATCCATGAAAATTGCAGGCGCATTCGTTAGACCAAAGGGCATCGCTAAGAATTCGAAATGTCTATAGCGAGTCCTGAATGCAGTCTTTGAAATATCATCTGCTTTGATTCTGAGTTGGTGGTAACCTGATCTTAGATCAATCTTAGAGAATAAGCTTGTTCCAACCAACTGGTCTAGCAAATCATCAATTCAGGGAAGAGGGTACTTATTCTTAACAGTAATCTTATTCAACTCTTGATAGTCAATGCACAATCTGAGACTGCCATCCTTCTTTTTGATGAATAACACTAGAGCACCCCACGGAGAAACACTGGGTTAGATGAAACCCTTCTCTAATAGCTCCTCTATCTGCTTCTTAAGTTCAATCATCTCATTTGGAGCCATACGATATGGGGCTTTGGATACTGGTCTAGCTCTAGGTACAATATCGATTGCAAACTCCACTTCTCGTTTTGGAGGCAATCCCTGAATCTCCTTTGGAAAGACTTCAGGAAATTCTTTGACCACTGGAATCACTTCAATTTCTTCTTCTACTTCTGCTTTAATAGAAAAGAAGACCATGTATCCGTGACATCCCTTTCGTAAACATCTATTTGCCTGAGCCTTTGTCAGGAAATTCAGTTTCACTTCTGGATTTACATTTGGGGCTTATGGACAAAGAACTATAGTTTTGTTCTTACAATCCAGCATTACATTATTGGCAGACAACTAATTCAATCCAATTATAACATCAAATTCACGGAATGGCATGCATATTAGATCAAGAGTAGTGCAACAACATTTATATCGAATGATACTATTTAAGCAGACATCTGATGTAACTATAACATTTATAGGGGTTATGACACATATGGCATAATGTAGCTTGATAATCGTAAGGCCCAAATGTTTAGCACATTCATAAGAAACAAAGGAATGACTTGCACCCGAATCAAACATAGCAATCACAGCATGATTATTAAGATAGATGATACCTTGGATCATCTCAGGTGATCTTTGTGCCTCTTCCCTTATCATTGCAAACACTCGCCCTTGAGTGCGCGGCCTTTGATCATTAGCTACTTGGGGACAATTCCTGGAGAAATGTCTAGGCTTCCCACATGTGTAACAGACATTCTGCCCCATCAAGCATGGTCTGTCTCCATGGTTCTTCCCACATTTGTCACATACTCTAGACCTCTGACCTCTATTATTTGTGTTGTCCCCGTAATTCCCTCTAGTAGGCTTTCAGTTATGCTGCCACTTCCTTTTCCTTTTCTTATTATAGCCACTGCCACTGGCTATATTTCTATTTTGGTTAGGTCTCTCAGGAGCAGCAGTCTCTCTGCTCACCGGTTTCATTAGCATCCGGTGATTCAGGCTGTTCTCAATAATTATGCAGGCCTCTTCTGCTTTATTGAACTGATGATACTATTGGGGGGTCATCTTATCCTTCAGAGTAGTATTTAATCCCCTGATCATCCTCTTCGTCATCCATCATTCATCATCCACTTGTCGCAGGTAAGTGGCATACTAGGAAAGACGGATGAACTTTGCTAAGTATTTATTATAGGATTATTTTTCTCCTTGTCTCAGCACGAGGAATTCTGCTTCTCGTTCATCCCGCACTGACTGGGGAAAATACTTCTCATAAAACTGTTCAAGGAACACTTCCTATTTGATAGGAATGTGCCTTGCCTGCAATACTAGCTCTGTATTCTTCCACCATCTGTCGACATCTCTCTCTAACTGGTAGATTGCCATCTGTGCTTTACTCTCAGATAGATAACCCAATACCTTGAAGATCTTCTCCAGTCTGCTGATCTAATCCTCCGCTTTCTGTACATTGAATGTTCCCTCGAATGTCAGAAGACTATGCTTATAGAACTTAGCCATCCACTGTTGTATACCAGCAGGATCTACTGTATGTCCTGTATGTCTCAGTGGTTCTATTGTCTATTGAACCATCTCTGGTTCTGTATTAGCTGTACCTGTAGACTCTGGGTGTCTGAGGTTCTCCACTACTTCAGCTATAGTTGTTGCTATAGCAGCATCCCTTTCCTGCTCGCTTATTGCTTGAGCGGCTCTTACTTCCTCAATCAGCTTCTGTTGTTGTTCCAGTCGTTCTAGAATCAACTGGTTAATGTCTCCGGCGTTTTGGGGTTCACCCAAAGAACTAGCTCTTCTTGTTCTTACCATTTTGTTTTACTATCATAATAGGAAATAGGAAAGGAATATTATAACTAACATACTTTATATTTCATTCAAAACATAGAATACAACAAGTTTAATATCATTACATAAACTCTTCATAACATACACACATACATGTATTATGTCATTACTACTCAAAAGCACATAGATTACAGCAGCATTCATACATACAACTATTACACTATGTTTTCTCATAATGGATCGTAATAAATTCCCCTACTATGTTGATCCAATTATGGATATCCTCAAAGGGTTCCTCTTCAAAGTACTGATCTAACCCTTCTCTCCATGTTGCTGTAAGAGGCAAAATATCATCCATGATATTAACCCAAGCTTCTAAGATAAGGGTATCTGGATCATATGCTCGATAGGCCTCTCTTATCCTTGCTATGAAGTCTTTATAAACTCTATAGTCTTAATCAACACCTCTAATCAACATTCTTCCTATCTCATATAGCTGCTTTGCGAGTTCCATAGCTTTCCTGAAATATTCTTCATCCATATCCTCCCTAGGGGTTAACTCAATTATCTAATGGTTACCCAGATATATCTGTACCATTAAGTTCTTGGTTCCACTTGGACTTGGAATATCTGTAGGGTCTGGTCTCTGACTAGGTCCAGGTATATCAGCTACATGACTAGGTTTAGGCACATTAGCTGTATGGCTAGGTCTAGGTACATTAACTGGTTTAAGCACTTAACTCGGTCCAGGAACATCTACCTCATCCGTCTGCCTAGGCATAGGGTCTGTAGTACCCCCAACATAAGAGTAACCCACATCAGATTGTTCCTCTTGAGGGTCTATCATCTCTCTATCATTTATCTGATCTATATCTCCCTCTCCATTAGGGTTAGATACCTCAGGAGGTACCACATTAATAGGCAGGGCTGGAATAGGTTCCTCACTTGATAACTCATATGTACCATTTGACCCAACTGAAGAACTATCTAACCTGGCCAATTATGATTCACTGCTAGAATCATGATTATGGATTACTAGAGGCAATCCATATTCTGGGTCATATACCAAAACCTCTACTACTTCTGGGTTTAAACCTGACCTATATGAACTAAATACCTTAGGCATTGGGTCCCCTTGGTTTACTGTAGTCTTTGATGTTTTAGACTCAGTCATCTTTACCCTGCAATAACCAACTTTGTGCCAGTTATGCAGATATTTACTTATGTATCAGTTTATAAATAATCTAATCAAAGCATTTCCTAAGCCATAATCCTATGCTCTAATACCAAAATGTCACATCCTTACTTTTAACCTCAATTATACTCCATTAGAAGTGATTGGAACCAATTACATGATCATTTGCTTTGAAAACATCCATTTCCAAAAGATTTGCTCTCATGACTGTTCACTGTTACTGTTCATTTGGTAATTCCATAACATGTACCCTACTTTGAAAATTCATAATTAAATGTAGAAAAATTGAAATAATGTGGTTCCAATTTCTAATGAAATATCTTTCATATATATTTGAGTGAAAAATATGAAACTGAGGTTTTCTTGACCACACGAAATCAGTTTATTTGTTAAACATCACTGTTCATTTGGTAAAATCTGGAAGTTCTAGTTTCTTTACCTTAACTTCAAAAATTCGTTTCTCCTTGGTTACTTGTCAAAATGTACTGTGTTACATATGTAATTAAATATATAGACGTCCTCTTTAAGCTCACCAAATTTCATAGAAAAATTCGTTCATTTGATATATGAAATCATTGCTTGAACGTCACTGCCTCTCGGCACTTTCTTTATCACAATTCCACATCTTACTGCCAACTTTGGAAAATCATAACAATTAGGATACTTATCTAAATGAGGAGTTCTTGGTGTCTATTTAAAGATATGTATCTTAAATTTTATCATGAAAATTTTCAAACTAAAACTCTCTGATTTAGGCATCATAATCATCATCATATCACCACTACCTCATAACAGGTTTATGAAAACATACACCATGCGTACTAGCATATCATCCCATAGTGTCATGTAAGTCATGTAACTTATTATACAAACTTATTCATAAACATTTACTCTCTTCGCTTGAGAGGATCCAGCACCTAAAACATAGTTATGCATGTGGAAGGAATGAGATTTCATGGAAATCTTAATAGCAAGTTATACAAACCATAATATCATGCATGAATAATTGAATGCTTAACATGTTACCATCTGATGGGAGCTACTTTATAAGAGTACATAAGCAAACTCTAACATGCATATTGTCATGGTATAACTTGCAAGGAGTTGCAATCATTGACATAAGCCCAAGCTCAACCAAACATCATAATCAACAAGCAAGCAAAACAATTAAACAAACATGAGTTATAGTTAGGTATCCTTACTACCTCTTAACTATCTTGGTCAAGACCCTCTTGAAGTGCTTTCCTTCCTTCACAAATGTCAAAACCTAGTCATTACAACATAATATCAAGTTACAACTCAACTTGAAACCAAATCCAATACTAGGTTTTCACTAACTCCCTTTCCTTCTCTACTTTATGTTTCCTACTTCCACCTTTACAAAATAATTTCTCATGGTTCATTTCCACATAATTTTTCATGTAGAATCCAAATATGAAATAAGAATTTTCAAAATCAAAACATACCAATTGCTACAGTGCCAAACCGAAATGCATGCTCTTGCCTTCCAAAAATTCGCATTTTGATTCCAATGCTTCCAATACTTTTTCTCCTACTTTATCCCCACACAATTTTCCATTTTAAACTCATTGGAAGCATTAAAATCATGAAAGTCCATCATATAAATAGTACCAGCAAGAACATAAATTATACCACTTGATTCTAGCTTGTTTAAGCTTGTCTAAACTATCCTTAACATAAAACTCATATTTTAACCATATATGAGCAGCAATTACAGCAGAAACCATATGGGAAATATAGCATGAAAACCCCTTAAAACCATGAGCTAACTTGCTAGAACAAAGCTCAAGATCAAGGGAGATGATTACCTTGCTTGTTCCTTCACTTTGGTTGCTTCTTTCTTGGTTGAATGGAAATTTTGCAAGAGTTTCCCTATGTTTCACCATGCATGCCGAAGTGTTCTGAATAGGGGGTATTTATAGAGAAATTTGGGTTGAAATGGATGGCCAAGCTTGATTTGGTTACTATTTGATCTAAAGGTTCACATTTAATCTTGGATTTAACTTTTTCTAAAAAGAATAATTATGACATCATGTGGGACAGCTCATGGGACACCTAAGAGGGTTAGGTGGCGTGCTGCCCATGTAAAGAAGGTTCTGGAAAAATTCCAGTCCAATCCGGTACCGATCGGAGCAGTTTCACAACAACCGGACTGTTTTCTGTTCTGAATTTTTTTATAATATACCAGGATATGTATTATGTCCTGGAAATAAATATCTAGGCTTCTCATACCATTGAAAATGATATACTGAATATTTATCAGCCATCCATCCCTTGGGAAATGTCCAAAATACCCTTGGTGTCCTTTCCTGCACTATACTAACCCTAAGGGCAAATTTGTCATTTCACACCTCTTTATACTGGCTCAAGGTGTATATGGGCTCTAAATAATCCTCTTTATACTATATGACACGTTTTTAGACTATATAGAGTTACCAAAATTACCTCCATCCACTACTGGTACATTATGGGCATCTAGGGGCATTTTCGTAATTTCGCACTTTTCCTTGACTGCTCTGGTCTCTGGCCCACTTAACTGTCTAGTCACCTTAATGGGCTCATGATGGCGTCATTTGGGCCTTATTATGGGCTTATTGCCTGTATTGCCTTTATGGCCCAATTTACAATATAACTCTCCCGATCCTATTTATCGGGTATTTTATTTCACTGTAAAATTCCGAATGGTTTCTATAGGATTCCTTTTCTGACTCTCTCAATTTTATAAATTCATATATTAAATATATGAATTTTCTATAAGGTCTCATCAGATTATGAGATCTGCAAAATACTGTAATAATTCCTTCTAACTTCATAAATTTATATCAATTAATCGGGACCTCAAATCAAAATTCTGTGTTGCGTTAAACTAACCAGAATATTTTTGTCTATCTACTGGTAAAATTTGGGTCTGATCTGATTCTGGGCATTTTTGGCTTGTTTTGGCATAACTTTTCCATATTTATATTTAGGTCCCTTAACTTTTGAATAATTGCACTTTAGTCCCTGAACTTTTAATTAATTGCATTTAGGTCCCTCCTTTTATTTCTACTCCAACTTTTTGTCTTCAAACTTTTCAATTTTGGTCCCTACTATTTCCTTAGTTATTAATCCTTCCCTTTCTTTTCACAATTTGATACAGTTTATTCCAAGAATCTTATATCCATTGCAGATAAATTGTACAGGTACATCAAGTCAGAAAATTGGGGATGTGACATGTGTAATTAAGTACTGACCTAGTACAAGAATGTTAATGGTAGAAAGAATCCGGATACTGGCTTTAAGGCCATAAAGCATATTATAAAATCTCAAAACAATTAGATTTATAAAATAGTATAGTTTTTGGGGAATCGGACTGAGCCAGTACCGAATTGGACTAAAAATTTTTCAAAAGCTTCCCCCCATTGGATTTTTTCCACCTAGCCCTAGATCCAAGATTAAATGTGAGCCATTAGATCAAATAGTGCACAAAGTAATCTTGGCCATTGATTTTTCACGAGATTTTTCTATAAATACCCCTCAAATCCGAAGCAAAACTGTGGCATGTCAACCTTGGAGAAAGTCTTGTAAAATGAAAACTCAAACTAAGACAAAGAAGATTCAAGGTACCAAAGTTCAAGTAAGCTAAAGATTAAAGGTAAGCAATCTATCTTAGCTATTTTCCTTTGATTTAGGAGCTTGAACTTAGGGTTTTCATGGAAGAAAGTTGAGTTTTCTCTAAGGATTTGATAGGATTTCAACCTTGGAAGCATTGGAATTCCAAGTTATAATTTTTGATATTCTTCCCTATTACTGTTAACTCACATGAGAAGTGTTTATAATTTCATGATTTTAATGCTTCCAATAGTTTTAAAATGAAAAATTGTGTGGGATAAAGTGGAGAAACAAGTATATTAGAATCAAAATGAGAATTTTTAAAAGAAAAGAGGGTGTTATGTAATTCTATACAAAACAGTGCATAGGGATGGAATTTCATGATTCTAAGCTCATAAATGGATTCAAAAGATGAAATTATGTAGGGTAAAGTCAAGACATCAATTGGTTCAAAGGCCAAGTTAATTAGTGAAGACTAGAGAAAGTTATGCTAGTAATGAGTTAAGAATTTATCAAGGTTAGTCTTGAACATTGTTGGAGTTCATTGTCCTAATGAATTATATGATGAATATGAATGTGTTTAGGACCTTGAAACATCCAAGAAGATTTTGGGAAGTGATTGATCGAAAGGCTTCATGGTTGGAAAGCTAGAGTGCAAGTGCAAAAGATCAATAGAAAAGTTTAAGTGTAAGGCAGTGGACTTACCTCTTTATGTGCTTGATGTGGTATGCTTATGTTTTGACATATATATGATATTTGAATGATATTGTGACATGATAAATGATGTTGAATATATTGTGAATAACATGTTGACCATGGCCATGCACTTTTATGCAAAAGTATATAGCATGATGGCATGTCACTAATCAAACAAAGTTTAATGAAAGTACATATCATGCATTAGCATTCATCTTGCATATTTAAGTGGTAATGTTTGCTACTGATATTCGCTAGAATCTCACCCTCCCACAACCAACCCATTTAGGTCAAGCATGAAGGAAAATGTATGCATGGAGAAGAGCTAAAGAATGAAAGAAATGAAGTGAAGTAATTGAGATCGTAGCATATGCTATAAATTATCCATGTATATAAATGCCATGAAAGGTGTCTATTTTGTAAATAACATGTATGAAAGAATTATGGCATAACCCCATAATGTATATACATGAAAGGCAAAAGAGATGATTTATGAATGCTGGATCAATTATTCAAAGTGAAGGAAAAGAAAACTGAAATGGTAAAAACGTGGGTCCTGAAGCAGTTTTGTTGTGGCTTCCGTTTGACCTAACAAATGAAGTAACTAATCCACAACTTTTATTAGCATGTAGTACACATCCAGATCTTTAAATGCATAGGTAATATGCCTCATTTGGATGTGTATATCAAGATAAATGAATTTCCGAAGTTAAGAGACAAAATCTGGAATTTCCAGAATTTGCCATATGAACAGTAAAAAGTAACGATTTAACTGTATCAATTTGCAAGTTAAATGTTCAAATTTATATTTTCCCCTTAAAGAGCTATGAAAGAGATTAAATTAAAAATTTGGATCACCTCCATATGATTTTTCTACAATTAGTTATGAATTTGTAAAGTTGGACTGTTAATCTAAAAATCACCAAGTGAACAGTACCCAGTAAGTAAATTTTAAAATTTTAAATTTTGGGCTAATATAATGCTTCCACTAATCCAATGCACTTTTGAATATGTACTCTGAGGTGGTAAAAAGTAGGATGTTTCATAAGCCACCCAAGCAAGTTGTCATATCCTGATTTTTCCTTATCTGTATAATACTGATAGTGGAAAGAGGTTTGGAAAGGATTATGACAATAATCAGAAGAGATAATAAAGGTTAAATGGGTCTTGAAGAAAGAAAGGGACCTAAACAAAAATTGAAAAAGTTTAAAGGCCAAAAGTTCAAGTACAAACAAGATTTGGGCCAAAAGTAGTAATTTCCAAAAGTTAAGTGACTTAAATGTAATTAAGTAAAAAGTTCAAGGGCAAATTGCAATTATAGAAAGATCATCCCGGAAAGGGTTAGAACTGCCTAGAAGTATTTCAGTCCCATATTCCATCAGTAAATATAGGAAGATATGCTGGTTAATCTAACATGATACAGAAATTTTATTAAGGCTCCAAGCAGTAGATATTTATCTGATAGTCTAAAAGTTATCTGAAATTTTATCAGATTTCATGAACTTTAGATATAAGTGGGTAAATTACAAGAAAGTGTGCCCTACAGTGTCAGATGTCCTGGATCTGACAAAACTCCAGAAGAAGTTCTGTATAAAAAGTTATTCACATATTAGTGAATTTTGATGGGAGTTTGATAACACCCGTGATCCGATAATGGAACTTATCGGTATGTGAGCCTGGATAGAATGAGATCAGATGACCTCACATATAGGCCCATGATGACGCCAAGAAAGGCCCAAAACCCAGGGTACCAGTCCATCAGTAGAAGGGGTCAGTGTCCAGAAAAATTGTGAAATTACAAAAATGCCCCTAGATGCCCAATTGTACTAGAGATGTATGAAGGGCATTTTAGTCATCTGGGACAGGCTAAAAACGTGGCACATGGTATAAATATGATTATTTGAGCCAATATATGCCTTGAGACAGTACAAAGAGGGGTGAAATGACAACTATGCCCTTAGGGTAACCAAGGGTATTTTGGTCATTTCCCAAGGGATCTGTAATTAAGTTGTGGCCCAGTACAAGTATGTCAATGGTGTGAGAAGCCTAGACATTGATTTCTAGGACAGAATACATATCCCAGTATATTATAAAAAATTAGGAACAAAAAACAGTCTGGTTGCTGTGAAACTGCTCCGATCGGTACCGGATTGGACTGAAATTTTTCCAGAAGCTTCCTACAATGATAATTTTGACTCATAAGCACATGAAGTATCCCTTGAGCATCCCACATGATGTCATAATTATTCTTTTTAGAAAAAGTTAAATCCAAGATTAAATGTGGGCCTTTAGATCAACTAGCAACCAAATCAATCTTGGCCATTGATTTCCACCAAGATTTTTCTATAAATACCCCCTTCATTTCTGCAGCAAACCGTAAGTGCATGGAACCTTGGGGAAATTCTTGCAAAATGAAAACTCAAGCCAAGACAAAGAAGATTCAAGGTTCCAAAGTTCAAGCAAGCTAGAGATTAAAGGTAAGCAATCTCTCCTAGCTTATTTTCCTTTGATTTGGGAGCTTGAACTTAGGTTTTTCATGAGGGAAAAGTTGAGTTTTCTTTAAGGGGAGGTGCTGCCCAAAAACCATAGATGAAAGGGGAAAGAAGAAATTAAAGTTAGAAACTTATGATTGAAGCTTAAACAAGCTAATTAAGTGATTGATTGTTGAATGAAGTTGATATTCTTGACTTTGCCATGTTGTGCCATGTTTGGTATGCACTGTTCATGAGGTAAGGAAATGGAATTTCAATGATTTAATGCTTCCATTGAGTTTATATGATGATTTTGTGTAGGATTGGAAAGGTTTTGAACCTTGGGAACATTAAAATCTCAAGGTTGTAGTCTTTGAGATTCCTTACGGTGACTGTTCACTCGCATGAACAGTGATTGGAATTTCATGATTTTGATGGTTCTAATGGTTTCAAAATGAAAAGTTGTGTGGGGTAGAGTGGAGAAATAAGTATGGGAAGCATTAGAATCAAAATGAGAATTTTTGAAAGAATTGTATGCTGATGTTCAGTTCTCTATAGCAGGCCATGAAGGAGCTGGAATTTCATGATTCTAAGCTCATAAATGGGTTCAAAATATGAAATTGTATAGGGTAAAGTCAAGACATCAATTGGTTCAAGAGCCAAGTTGATTAGTGAAGATTAGAGAAAGTTATGATAACAAAGAGTGTAACAAAGTTAGTCTTAAATATGGTTGGAGTTTATGAGTCCTAATGAATTATGTGATGAATATGAATATGTTTAGGACCTTGAAACATCCAAGAAGATGTTGGGAAGTGATTGACATAAAGGCTTCTTGGTTGGGAAGCTTGGGAGCAAGTGAAAAAGATTAAGAGGAAAGCTTAAGTGCAAGGTAGTGAAGTTACCTCTTTATGTGCTTGATGTGGTATGCTTGTGTGTTGACATGTATATGATATTTGAATGATGTTGAATGATGTTGTGACATGATGAAATGATGTTGAATGTATTTTGAATAACATGTTTTCCATGACCATGCACTTTATGTAAGAGTATATAGCATGATGGCATGTCACTAATGAAAGAAAATTTAATGAAATTACGAAAATGCCACTGAAGGTATGCCACTATGTTGTGTCATTGAGTCAAAGTTAGACGAAGGGCATTATGATCATTTGACTAAGGTTAGACAGTCAAGAAAGGGTATCTGGATAGCTGACCAAGGTCAAGAGATACTCTGATAAGGTATAGAAAAATAATAGTGCTTCTGTAAGTACTAAAGAGGAACTAAGGGCATTATAGTAATTTACTAAGGATGCTTCTTGGGAACCGAGCCATCAGAGTGCTTGGGCTAGATTAGAAACCCAAGATGACAATCCAAGGCCCAAAAACGTAGCCCAAGAGGAATGTGGGCCCAAGAGGCATTAAAATATTATTTTAGTGCTTTTTCAATAAAGTAAAGTGACCCGGTCTAAGATAGAACTAGGTAAAGTGATCTGGAATCATGAATGGGGCCCACAAGGCGCCACATGGCATAATTACAGTAAAAGAGGAAAAGCAAAGGACACATGGCATGATTATAGAAAAAGGAGAAAAAGCAAGAGGACACGTGGCACGATCTCGACCGTCCATTCAGGGAAAAGACTCTAGAACTCTCTGGAAAGGCTGAGTCAGCTGGTGAGGTGTCCCAAGGGCCCCACATTTCGCCACATATACCCATGAGGTGTCCCTTGAGGTGTCCTAGATGATGTCATAAGTGGTGAGTCATCAGGGAGGGTGATGTCATCGTGATGATGTAGGCAAAGCTTCTTGAGGAAGCAAGCAATCTGAGCCATTCATTGCGAATTAATTTGGACTATTCATTCCACCTCCTCTCACCTATAAATAGGCCACTCCCCTCCCATTCCAAGGCACACCACGGCCTAGCAAGGAAAAGGAAGAGAAAGAAGAGAGAAAGAGAGAAGGAAATAAAGAAAGGAAAGAAAGGAAGGAGTTTTGGTGGAGCCAAGAGTAGTCTAAGGAGCTAAGGGACTGGACAAAGATTAGGAATGAGGTAAGAAAGTTATCAAGTCCCTGCTCTAATAAAGTAGAGGATTGCTCTTAATAGTTAGAATAGAGAAATATCTCTATTAATGAAGGTAGCTATAGATAGAAAGAAAGCCAGGGGAATGTCAGAGTAAGAATATTACCCCTAGTTAAGCATGAGTTAAATAGAGCTATACTGATAGAGTAATAATGAAGATATTATTATGCTACGTATAGGCTCTAACCTATGGAAAGAATGAACCTTAGACCAAAGCCTAAGAGCTAGAAGAAAAGCTACATATCAGGTAGTAAACTTATCCTAAACTTGTATGCATTGAATGTTATACTTGATGTGCTATGGCTTTATGGAATTGTGTTGAATATGTGCTTATGTATGAAGCTATGTTTCTATGATTACTTTGGCCAATTGTATTTCATATGTAACATGGAAGCATGCACATTAGACAATGTTAACACTTTCACAAGCAAGCACAAGTATTCACATTAATGCATGCATTGTTTAGTACCGTTTGCTACTGAGATTTCCCCAGAAATCTCACCCCTTCCATATCAATCCAATTACAGCAGGTATTCTCAAGATGAAGGAGATAAAGATTCATGAAGATATGTTAATTGCTTAGCATGATTGATATGTGATTCATGTATGTATAATTGCTGGAAATTGTCACTGTGAACAGTAACTTGTGATGGAGGCAGTGACATTTGAGCTGTAATTATAAATAGTAAATGATTGAATAAATGTACGATATTTTCCCAGTAAATATTACACATGCCAAACTTCGATTTGATATATAGAACGTCTTATTTGGATGTCTACATATAAAGATATGATTTATCAAAGTTGGGACCATAATGCTGGAATCAGGGACAGGACGCTGGAGGAACAGTGAACTTCAGACGTTGACCAATGTTGACCTGGTGAAGGTATGGTGAACGAGTCATTTTTCCTGAAATATAATTATGTTAGCTTCGTGTAACAATTTGAACCACTCCATTTCGATTTTTATAGAATTAGTTATGATTTTTTGAAGTCAGGTCACTCCTCTAGAATTCACATAGTGAACAGTACTCGCTAAGAGTAAAATTCCAGATTGAGTAATTTGACTTCAACAGCCTTGGAAGTGGTTCCAGATGCTACTATTTGGTCCCTAAGACGTATAAAAAGGAGGATGTTATACAGTAGACCAAGCCTATAGCAAGAAAGTAATGAGCCATCAGTACAGTATTTCTTTAGAAGGACGAATACTAAGGAAAAGTTAAGGTCTAGAAGCTTCACGAGTTGATTAATTCATAATAGAGAGAGTACCCATGATGCTAGTTTCAGATAGCTTTATTACTATTAGGGACTGAACTCAAAATCTTCTCATACATAACAGGAACTCAGTGATCAAAGTTAAAGTTGTTAATCCTGAGTTCCAAGGATTTATAAGAATGTTTTATAATATATGAGAAAGGGTCAAATGAGAATAAAGAGATCCTTACAATGAGATTACAAAGACTAAAAATAAAGCTAAATAAATCCTCCAGATGAGGACAAAGAGATTAGAAGGCCAGATAGACCAAAGAGAGATAGTATAAGATGGGTCAAAGATGGTAAAGTACCAGGGTTGGAGCCAGTGAGCACCAATGCTTTAGATTTTTATATGCACATTTCAGTTAAGCGTGCTCAAGCAAGAGTAGCCCAATGATGGGTGACCTCCTAGGAAGTGATGAAAAAGGTATGAATGCCATAGAAATTTGGTATATGCGTGCAGAACTATGTAAAGTGATAGAAAGAGGTAAGAAAAGCTAGAAAGGGTTATGAACCGTAAGAGACTAGAACCCTTATGTCAAGTCCAAATGAAATGGATTTGAAAGATGAACTATGATATAGCCAGATTTGGCCAGATATACCATTTTATGTCATGAAAGATACGAAATGAGAAGATATGCCTTGAGAAGCAGCTGTATAGCTAGCTTTGTAAACAGATAGAGAGGCTTCTATTCGGGAAAAGATAAGATGTTTGAATGATGAGCTATATGTGAAAGAGTAAATGAGAGCAAATGAGAGCTTCTACTCCTTGCATAGAATGCCAGGCCTTATGTTACGTTATATTATGTGATATTTACAAAATATGCTAAAGCTCCGAATGTTAGAGCAGTGCAAGCTCTGAGTGTTAGAGTTGTGCAAGCTTCGAGTGTTAGAGCTATGCATATTAAGAGAAGGAATGCTTGAGCTCCGATGTTAGAGCTTTGCATTCATGGGCAAGTATGCAGTCCTGTAATATGTTTGCTAGGCATTGTGCATGTTAGAGTATGTGCTCCTATATGCTCCTATGTGCTCCTGTTTAACAGTAGATCAATGAAAGAAAGAATAATGATATAAGTCCTCTCTCTGTATTATGATGAGTTATTAAAGATGATAAGAATGTATAATGATATGAGAATGAGAGTTAAACTATGCGAATATTCAGAGAATTCCGCTAGATACTCAGATGAGAAAGAAGTGATTGCACTAAAAAGTATGATGAGTTGTTAATAGAAACTCTAGAATATAGTAGTATTGGAAGGAGTTTGATATGAAAGAAATAGACACTACTCACAAGTCTAGTATGGTGAGAAGTCTATATGCAGATAGATGAATAGCGAGTAAGTAAGTAATAGAATAAAGTGGAGTTCAACTCTGATTGAGTTGATTTATAGTAGAAGAATCACCATAGTAAAGATATGAAGATTTGCGTATATGAAAAGTATTCCGCTAAGATGTCAAGATAAAAGATAAGAGATAAATACCCCAATTCTTGATTAAGGTGCTGAGTAAATTTCGAGGACAAAATTTATTTTAAGGGGAGTAGAAATGTCATATCCTAATTTTTCCCTATCCGTATAGTACTGATAGTGGAAAGAGGCTTTAAAATGATTATGACAAACATCAGAAGAAATAATAAAGGTTAGATGATTCTTTAAGGAAGAGAAGGACTAAAATGAAAAGTTGAAAAGGTTAAAGGCAAAAAATGAAAGTAGAAATAAGATTTGGGCTAAAAGTGGTAATTTCCAAAAGTTAAGGGACTTAAATGTAATTAAGTAAAAAGTTCAAGGGCAAAATTGTAATTATAGAAAGATCAGCCCGGAAAGAGTTGTAACTGCCTGGCATGATACATAAATTTTATTAGGACTCCAGACAATAGAAAATTATCTGATAGTCTAAAAGTTATCTGAAATTTTATCAGATTTCATGGACTTTATATGTAAGTGGACAAATTATAGGAAAATATGCCCTACAGTGTCAGATGTCCTGGATCTAACAGAAATCCGAAAGAAGTTTTGTATAAAAAGTTATTCACATATTAATGAATTTTGACGGGAGTTTCATAACACCCGTGATCCGATAATGGAATTTATCGGTATGTAAGCCTGGATAGAATGAGATCATATGACTTCATATATAGGCCCATGATGATGCCAAAAAAGGCCCAGAACCCAGGGTACTAGTCCATCAGCAGAAGGGGCCAGTCTCCAGAAAAAGTGCGAAATTACGAAAATGTCCTTGGATGCCCATATTGTATAAGAGATAGATGAAGGGCATTTTGGTCACCTGGGACAGGTTAAAAATGTGGTACATGGTATAAATATGATTAGTTGAGCCCAGATACACCCTGAGGCAGTATAAAGAGGGGTAAAATGACGATTATGCCCTTAGGGTCAATATAGTGTAAGAAAGGACACCAAGGGTATTTTGGTCATTTCCCAATGAATTGATGGCAGATAGATACTCAGTATAACCATGTCAAGGGTATGAGAAGCCTCGACATTGATTTCCATGACAGAATATATATCCTGGTATATTATAGAAAAATTCAAAACAGAAAAAAGTCTGGTTGTTGTGAAACTGCTCTGATCGGTACCGAATTAGACTGGAATTTTTCTAGAAGCTTCCTTACACTATGAGCACGCCACCTAGCCCTCTCAGGTGTCCCATGAGCTGTCCCACATGATGTCATAATTATTCTTTTATGAAAAAGTAAAATCCAAGATTAAATATGGGCCTTTAGATCAAATAGTAACCAAATCAATATGGGCCATTGATTTTTCTTGCATTTTGGCTATAAATGCCCCCTCATTCTGCCCAAAACCTTGGCCTTGTCATACCTTTGGGAAACGATTGCAAAATGAAAACTCAAGCCAAGACAAAGAAGATTCAAGGTTCCAAAGTTCAAGCAAGCTAGAGATTAAAGGTAAGCAATCTATCCTAGCTTATTTTGCTTTGATTTGGGAGCTTGAACTTAGGGTTTTCATGGGAGAAAAGTTGAGTTTTCTCTAAGGAATTGTGCTTCCCAACAACCTTAGATGAAAGGGAAAGAAGAAATTAAAGCTATAAACATATGATTGAAGCTTAAACAAGCTAATTAAGAGATTGGTTGTTGAATCAAGTTGATATTCTTGACTTTGCCTTAATGGAACCTATTCGGTATGCACTGTTCATGAGGGAAGAAAATTGAATTTCAATGATTTAATGCTTCCATTTAATTTAGATGATGATTTTGTGTAGGATTGGAAAGGTTTTGAACCTTGAAAGCATTGAAATTCCAAGATTGTAGTTTTTGAAATCCTTCTTTGTACTGTTCACTCGCATGAACAGTGATTGGAATTTCATTATTTTGATGCTTCCAATGAGATTAATGCTCAAGAAGAAGTTATGTTAGTTAAAGTGAGTTTAATGCTCAAGGAAGTTAGATTGTGATGAATGAATGATTGTGTGATGCTAGGAATTGATTGGTATGCTCCAAGAGTGGTAGCCACATGTTCAAGGAAAGTGAGAAGAAAGAAGAAAGTTAAGGTGAAAGAAGGTCAAGTGTTCAAGGTAGTAAACTTATCCTAAACTTGTATGCATTGAATGTTATGCTTGATTGTACTATGACTTGATTGAATTGTGTTGCCTATGTGCTTATGTATGAAGCTCTGTTTATATGTTTACTGTAACTTCCTTACTTTCATATGTCTTAGGGATCATTCAGTAGCATTTAAAATCACTTATAAGGCTTTGGAAGTCCATTAGCCAAATCTGGAATTTTACTCTTCCTTAGGTTACTGTTCATATGGTATTTCAGATTATGCAACGAACTTCAAAAAATCATAATTAATTTTATAAAAATTGAAATGAAGTGGTTCAAAAATCTACGTGAAGATAACATCTTGAAATTTAAGGGAAAAATAATTTCCAGACCAAATGAATAGCCAATTAGTACAGTTTATTCATTGAAATTCACTGTTTATTTGGTCAAAAACTCTGGAAACAGATTCTGGTCCCTTACTTTGGAAAATCATTTCTCTTGATATACACATCCAAATGAAACGTTCTACCTATGCATGTAAATATATGGATGTGTACTACATGCTCATAAAATTTCGTGAAATAATTCCTCCATTTGATAGGTCAAACTGAAGCCAAAATAGAACTGCTTTAGGACCTACGTTTTACTATTCCAGTTTCCATTCTTTTACCTTCAATAATTGTTCTAGCATACATGAATAATCTCTTTTGCCTTATATGAATTCATATACATCATGGGGTTATACAATAAGTGTTTCATACAATCTCATCACATAAATAGATGCTTTACATGGCTTTGGCATACATGGAAAGTGCATAGCATATGCTAACATCTTACATACTTCACTTTTCTTCTTCCATACTTTAGCTCCTCTCCATGCATACATTATCCATCATGCTTGACCTAAATTGGTTGGTTATGGGAGAGTGAGATTCTAGGGAATCTCAGTAGCAAACATTTCCACTTAAATATGCAAGATGGATGCTAATGCATGATATGTAATTTCATTAAGCTTTCTTGGATTAGTGACATGCCATCATGATATAAACTTGTACATAAAGTGCATGGCCATGGAAACATGTGATTCACAATACATTCTACATCATTTATCATGTCACAACATCATTCAAATATCATATACATGCCAACACAAAAGCATACCCCATCAAGCACATAAAGAAGTAAGTTCACTACCTTGCACTTAAGCTTTCCTCTTGATCTTTACCATTTGCTCCCTAGCTTTCCAACCAATAAGCCTTTATGTCAATCACTTCCCAACATGTTCTTGGATGTTTCAGGGTCTTAAACACATTCATATTCATCACATAATTCATTAGGACTCATGAACTCCAACCATGTTCAAGATTAACTTTGTTACACTCTTTATTGTCATAAATTTCCCTAATATTCACTAATCCACTTGGAACTTGAATCAATTGATGTCTTGACTTTACCCTACACAATTTCATCTTTTGAACTCATTTATGAGCTTAGAATCATGAAATTCCAGCTCCTTCATGGTCTGCTGTACAGAATTGAACATAAGCATACAATTCTTTCAAAAATTCTCATTTTGATTCTAATCTTTCCAATACTTGTTTCTCCACTTTACCCCACACAACTTTTTATTTTAAAACCATTGGAACCATCAAAATCATGAAATTCCAATCACTCTTCATGTGAGTGAACAGTAACTGTAAGGAATCTCAAGGACTACAACCTTGAGATTTTAATATTTCCAAGGTTCAAAACCTTTCCAATCCTACACAAAATCATCATAAAAACTCAATGTCTAGGCTTCTCAAACCATTTACATACTTGTACTTGCCACAACTTAATTACAGATCCCTTGGAAAATGACTGAAATGCCGTTGGTTCACTGTCTTGCACTATACTAACCCTAAAGGCATAATCGTCATTTTACCCTTCTGTATACTGCCTCAGGGCGCATCTGGGCTCTAAATAATCACATTTATACCATGTGTCACATTTTTAGCCTGTCCTAGATGACCAAAATGCCCTTTATCCATCCCTGGTACAATCTGGCCTCCAGGGGCATTTTCTTAATTTTGTACTTTTTCTGGACACTAGCCCCTTCTACTGATCGACTGGTACCCTAGGTTTTGGGCCTTCCTTGGCGTCATCATAGGCCTATATATGAGGTCATCTGATCTCATTCTATCCAGGCTTACATATCGATAAGTTCCATTATCGGATCACGGGTGTTATCAAACTCCAGTTAAAATTCACTAATATATAAATAATTTTTTATACATAACTTCTTCTGGAGTTCTGTCAGATCCAGAACATCTGACATTGTAGGGCATACTTTCCTGTAATTTACCCACTTATATCTGAAGTCCACGAAATCTGATAAAATTTCAGATAACTTTTAGACTATCAGATAAATATCTGCTGTCTGGAGCCCTAATAAAATTTATGTATCATGTCAGATTATCCAGCATACCTTCCTCTATTTACAGATGGAATATGGGACTAAAATACTTCTGGGCAGTTCAAACCCTTTCCAGGCTGATCTTTCTATAATTGCAATTTTGCCCTTGAACTTTTTACTTAATTACATTTAAGTCCTATAACTTTTGGAAATTACCACTTTTGGACCAAATCTTGTTTTTACTTTAACTTTTGGCCTTTAACCTTTTCTACTTTTCATTTTAGTCCTTCTCTTTCTTCAGGACTCATCTAACCTTTATCTTTTCTTCTGATCTTTGTCATAATCCTTTCAAAATCTCTTTCCACTATCAGTACTATACGGATAGGAAAAAAACAGGATATGACATTTACTTTGGCCAATTGTATTTCATATGTAACATGGAAGCATGCACATGACACAATAATAACACTTTCACAAGCAAGCACAAGTATTTACATTAATGCATGCATTGTTTAGTATCGTTTGCTACTGAGATTTTTCCCAAAATCTCATCCCTTTCCATGTAATCCCAATCCTACAGGTTTATGAATGATGAGAGAGGATGATGAAGCATGAAGAAAAGCTAGGGATTGGATAGTATATATGTTATGTGAATGTGTGATGTTGCTGTATGACCAATATAAGCAATGATGGTCATGATGTAATGAAAAATAGTAAATGATGGAATAAATGTATGAAATTTTATAGACATTTAGATTACATGCCAAGCTTATTTTTGACACCAAGAATTCTTTATTTGGATGTCTGTACAAAGAGAACTGATTTTCCAAAGTAAGGGACCAGAATCTGTTTCTAGGATTTTTGACCAAATGAACAGTAAAATTTGGCGAATAAACTGTATTAATTACCTAATCATTTGGTCTGGAAATTATTTGTCTCTTAAATTTCAAGATGTTATCTTCACGTGTCTTTTTTAACCACTTCATTTTGAGTTTTCTAGAATTAGTTATGATTTTTTGAAGTTCGTTGCTTAATCTGGAATACCATATAAACAGTAACCCGAGAAAGAGTAAAATTCCATATTTAACTAATGAACTTCCAAGGTCTTGTAAGTGGTTCTAAATGCTACTGATTGGTCCCTAATATGTATGAAAGTAAGGATGATGCACATTACGCAATGTTAACACTTTCACAAGCAAGCACAAGTATTCACATTAATGCATGCATTGTTTAGTACTATTTGCTACTGAGATTTCCCCAAAAATCTCACCCCTTCCATATCAATCCAATTCCAGCAGGTCTTTTCAAGATGGAGGAGATAAAGATGCATGAAGAGATGTTAGTTACTTAGCATGATTGATATGTGATTAATGTATGTATAATTGCTAAAAATTGTCACTATGAACAGTAACTCGTGATGGAGATAGTGACATTTGAGCTATAATTATAAATAGTAAATGATTCAATAAATGTATAATATTTTTCCAGTAAATAGTAGACATGTGAAGCTTTAATTTGATATATAGAATGTCTTATTTGGATGTCTACAAATAAAGATATGATTCATCAAACTTGGGACCAGAACGCTAGGATCAGGGACAAGATGCTAGAGGAACAGTGCTTTCATAATGTTGACCAAAGTTGACCTGGTCAAGTCATGGTCAATGAGCCCTGAAAGAATATTATGTTAGCTTTGTGTAGCAATTTGAACCACTCCATTCCAATTTTTATAGAATTAATTATAATTTTTTGAAGTCAGACCACTCCTCTGGAATTTGCACAGCAAGCAGTACTCGCTAAGAGTAAAATTCTAGATTGAGTAATTGGACTTCAACAAACAGCCTTAGAAGTGGTTCCAGATGCTACCGTTTGGTCCCTAAGACGTAAGAAAATGAGGATGTTACAGTATAGAAGGATTCCTTTTAAGCTATTAAAGTTTTATAAATGATTCATTGCCCTCTTATTTTCAACCTTTTGCATGAAATAATTTATAGAAACCATTGTCATACTTGAATTTTTGGAAAATGAAAACTGAATTGGAAACACTCAAGATTTTACTATTAGATTTGGGACCATTACATGATTTTGAGTGATTACTTTAAAACTTTTAATTCATCATTTAAGAGAGTTTTTAATTGTGACAAGGGTTTTGATTCCTAGTGAATGATGAACATTGTTTGAGACCTTAGCTTATAAGCAATTTAGATGAAAACCTTAGTTAGAAGGATTCTCGGGCTAAATTTCTATATTAAGTGGTTACTTAATTGGTTTATATCCTCTAGAACTTATCTTAGCTCTGAGTTGAAAATTACTTGCGTATTTATATTATTGACTATGATGTCGGCATTCATTGCTAAACCCTTATATCCCAAACATAGGCCCCACATATTATATCCAAGTCACCCCCTTTGAGCCCATCAATTTTTATTTTTTCCATCATATAAAGTCATATATGCATGAGCATCTCTTTGAAATAAACCTCTTATTCATGTCAGAAAATCATTGTGATTGTGAAATTGTGCTACATATTTTATATCAGGTACCAAATAAAGGAGAGAAAAGGCATATTGCACAAAAAAAGAGATAGAGCAAGAAAAAAATCGAAGAAAGAAAAAGCATTGAATGAGGCCCTATTATCAACTCCTATTAGCACAATCACCACCTCTACATCTCAAAAGACATTAATTTATGCTATTTATTCATTATTGAATGCATATTGTACTTTCTATCCTTCATATCCCATTCCACGTGGCTTATCTCCATCATTACACCCCTAAAAGACCTCTTGATTCTTTGCATAAGTGTTGTATAGTCGATGAGATTTAGAGCCATTACAATGATATGGTAGGATGTTTTCTAATTTGAATATGAGTGAAAGAACCCTAACAATGAGAGGATATAGAGAGCTAAACACTTACATCCTTAGAGAGAATCTATTGTGCTCACATAGTTGATTACTTGGCATTGCTTATATTATCACTTTTGCATTCCCCAAAGATAGTGCATTAATTATCTTAAGGTTTCACTATGGATTATGTTATTACCACGTATTTAATAGCTTTGGCATAGGTGTACTTTATGTCTTTGTCCAGGAGTACAAAGGTTTAAGTGTGGGGGAATTGATAGGACACAAATTGTGTATGGTACCTATAACATTTTGAGGATTTTGTGATAACTTTACCATCCATTTTATGCTTGCAATTGTGCTTTTGTAGTAATACATGATTGTGCTAAGCAGTATGCTAATTTAAGGGTAAAATGGTAAATTAACTCCTTCAAACTGCATGTATGTTATTTTTTAGGAACCGGTTTGACTTTTACAGTGAGTTTTGATGTTGAATTATAGGTATTTTGGAGGAGAACTAAGAATTAATGTGAGTAGAAAAGAGAACGAAATCAAGGAGACAGCCTCTGTGAACTTATGTCACGACCAAAGTGTCCACAGGTCATGACCTAACTTCTTCTGGGATGTTTCTCTGCGTTCACAGGCCATGACTAAAAATAGTATCTGGTCGTGACCATAAAAGAGAATCAGTGAAGCTGTGCATTTTTTATTAGGGTTTGTGGCTTTAAAAGGATAGGGAAGCAGCAGGAGTTCGGGGAGGTTAATTTTTAACCTGATACGATGAAGTAGTACTCCAACCTTCTCTCAATACTCTTTCCATAACCTATCACCATACCTTCCATCATTCACCTTTCCATCACCGTTCTTTAGCTTTCTTCATGCCATCATATCTTAGCAGTGATCGCAGCACAGTAGGAGTCATGAGAGGCTAAACTTTAGTCTCTTTGTGATGGATCGCATACCTTGAGCTCATGGACTGCACTAAACTGGGGAGTTTTTCTGTTTTGATCTCACCTCTTTCATATTTGGAACTGCTAGATTTCTAGGGTTTTCATTGTTTGAGTAGGGATAGGATATCGATCAATTATTCTGAGATTAGGTTTTGTAATTATTTGGATAATTTGGATGTTGGTTTTAATATGAATATTTCAGTTTTGATTTATGGATAATTGAGCTTTTATCAACAATCGTTGGTAACTTATTCAATTGTTTGAAATCTATGGTTATCAATTGATAATCATTTGATTTAATTACACGCTAAGTGGTTTTTAACATGCATTAATGGTTTTTGAACTAGCTTTGATCAAAGGAGTTTAAAGATTGTTAATGTTCTTGACTCAATCGATCAATTGAGGTTCATTTAAGACTTAGTGATATAAAAATCCCCATATCATATTAAGAGTAAGGATAGATAGGTTTCCATCATCAAGAGTCTTTCTCAACATATTTCTTTAACAATCTATCCATATTCCATCTTAATCAAAAATACAAAAATATTTACTTTATTGTACCCTTATTTTATTGCATCATAAATCAACCAAACCCAAAACCCTTTTTTACTTTCACTCAGGTTTTCAATAATTTTGTCACCAATTTGCTAGGGTTCCAATAGAAAGGCTTCTTCAGAAGAACGATACGGATGTTCCTTATACTATATTAATAGGGTGCAATTACTTTTATTTTGATGAGCCGGACGACGACATCCACACAGCAAATAAATAGGTCATTTCCTCAAGTCATGCATCATTAAAAAAGATAACCTAACACCATTCTATCAATTCTATTTTAATAATGAAATGACAAACCTTTGAAACTTGGGCTTTTGTGGTGCCTTTTCTAGTTCTAGACCCTTTAAGGTTTGCTTATGAGGCACCTTCTTTGGCACTAGCTTTGGTTTGACCTTGATTTGAAGCACAAATTATCGTCATGCAACTCATCAAAATAAAAATATTTGCACCCTATTAATGTAATATAAGGCACAACCCTATCGTTCTTCTCAAGGAGCTTTTTATTGGAAACCAAGCAAATAGGTGACAAAACCATTGAAAACCTTAGTGAATATAAAATGGGCTTTGGGGGTTTGATTGATTTTGATGCAATAAAGTAAGGGTGCAGTAAAGTAAATGCTTTTGTATTTTTTATTAAGATGGAAATTTAGTGGATTGTGAAAGAAATCTGTTATGAAAGACTCTTGATGTTGGGGACCTATCTATCCTTGCTCTTAATTTGATATAGAAGTTTTGAAATCACCAAGTCTTAAATAAAACCTCAATCGATCGATTGAGTCTAGAGCATTAATAATTCTTAAACTCTTTTGATCAAAGCTAGTTTAAAAGCTCTTAATGAACTGTTAAAAACTACTTAGCATGCAATTAAATCAAATGATGAAAATGCTCTCAAATGATCATCAATCGATGACCATAGATTTCAAGCAATTAAATTATTTAACAACGATCGTTGATAATAGTCCAACTATCTTAAAATAGAAACCGAAATACTACATGAAAAATCAATATCCAAATCATGTGAAGTAAATTACAGTTATCTAATATGAGAATAATCAACTGACATTCAATCCCCTATTCATATAATGAAAACCCTAGATCAAACAACATCAAACATGAAATAGGTGCAGATTAAAATATAAAACTCCCCAATGTAGTCCTTAAGCTCAAGATATCAAATCCATCAGCAAGAGACTAAGGATTTAGCCTCTCATGACTCCTACTGTATTGTAATCATAGTCCAAATATAAAGCAAAGAAGAAAGCAGAAAAAGGTGATGGGTTAATGGTGTAGAGATGTGAGATTATGTGGAAAGGTGTAGAATGATGGAAGAAGAGTGTGTAGGGCGAGGAGAAGGTGTAGAGAGAATTTGAGTACTACTTCTTAGCTTAATTAGGTCAAAAATCAGCCTCCCTAACGTCTGCAGGTTGTAGTCCCTTGGTTTGTCACAATGTAGAGAGCATACTTTTCCCCATCGTCCTTAGTGTGCTCAAGGGTAGGTTTAGGATCATATAGGTTGGGTGACAAACTTCTCCATATTGGCATTGTCCGTTGAAACATCCTTACTTTCGTATAACTTAAGGATCATTTAGCAGAATTTAGAACCACTTACAAGAACTTGGAAGTCCATTAGCTAAATCTAGAATTTTACTCTTCTCAAGTTACTGTTCATATGGTATTCCAGATTAGGTGACAAACTTCATATGGTATCTCGAGTTAATGTAAATACTTGTGCTTGCTTGTGAAGGTGTTAACATTGTGTAATGTGCAAGCTTTCATGTAACTAATGAAATATAATTGATCAAAGTAATCATAGAAATAGAGCTTCAAACATAAACACATACGCAACACAATTACACATAGCCATAGCACAACCAAGCATACATTCAATACATGCAAGTTTAGGATAAGTTTACTACCTCATATATTTGACTTTCTTTCACTTTATCTTGCCTCTTTCTTCTCGATTCCCTTTGATGTGTGGCTGCCTCCTTGGAGTCCATCATCAAATCCTAACATCACATAATCATCCATCCATTACAATCTAATTTCCCTAGACATTAAACTTTAACTAACATAACTTCCTTTGATCTTTACTAATTGACTTGGCCTTTGAACCAATTGATGTCTTGACTATACCCTACACAATTCAATCTTTTGAATCCATTTATGAGCTTAGAATCATGAAATTCCAGCTCCTATGCACTATTTTTGACAGATTTGAAAAACATGCATAATTCTTCCAAAAAATCTCATATTGATTCCAGTGCTTCCCATACTTGTTTCTCTACATTACCCCACACAACTTTTCATTTCAAAACTATTGGAAACATCAAAATCATGAAATTCCAATCACTGTTCATGAAAATGAATAGTAATAGAGAAGAATTCTAAGAATTATAACTTTCAATTCCAATGCTTCCAAGGTTCAAAACCTATCCAATTCTACACAAAATTATCATTTGAATTCAATGGAAGCATTAGATCATTGAAATTCCATCTCCTTATATAATTAATAGTGTAGACCAAAATGGTACAACCATGGCAAAGTCAAGAATATCAACTTGATTCAATAACAATCACCTAACTAGCTTGTTTATACTTCAATCACATAACTCTATGAGAAAACTTAACTTTCTTCCATGAAAACCCTATTCAACAACAATAACCTAACTAGCTTGTTTATGCTTCAATCACATAACTCTAGGAGAAAAATTAACATTCTTCCATGAAAATCCTAAGTTCAAGCTCCCAATTCAAAGGAAAATAAGCTAGGATAGATTGCTTACCTTTAATCTCTAGCTTACTTGAACATTGGACCTTGGATTCTTCTTTGTTTAGGCTTGAGTTTTCATTTTGCAAGAGGTTCCCTAAGGGTTCTCCTTCATGGTTTTGAGCATAAATAGTGGGGGTATTTATAGAAAAATCTCATGGAAAATGAATGGCCAATATCACTTTGTGCACTATTTAATCTAATTGCTCATAATTGCTCTTACATCAAGCTTATCCACCAAGCCAACTTGAAATAAGATCACATGACAAAAATCTTCTCTTCCCCTTGTCTTGAACACCATGTGTGAGGTCTTGAGGGTCCCACCATGTGCAAACCTTAATTCTCACTTTATTCCTTTTTCTTTTCTTTTTCAAAAATTCATAAATTATTTATTATTGGACTTAGGCTCCAAGACAACTTTTGGGACTTATTGGGCTGCCCTATGATGAAATATTGGGCTGCCCTATGCCTTCCTTGGGTCCAATAGCTAATTGGCACAAATCCCAAGGCACTTTCCTTATACCGATATCCTTAAATTATCCTGGTTTTGAAATAAATGCTAGATACCTCTTTTAATGGTTCTAACATTTTTATAAATTCATACATCCCCTATAAAGTCTCATAATATTATGAGACCCAGAGGTCCTAATAAAAATTCTCTATATTTCCTCAAGACCCTTTATCGGTGCCCGATTTTACTTTAATTTCTCAAAGGGCATTATCATCTTTTCACACATCATCAAAGTATTCCCTGACCTTGGTTAACTATTTTGTAAACTCTCCTTGACTGTCTAACCTTAGTCAAATGACCAAAATACCCTCCGTCTAACTCTAACTCAATGACACAATACAGTTGCATACTCAGTGGCATTTCTAAAATTTTATATTTTTCCCGGTCTTTATTAGCCCTAGCCCACATACTTATCTAAAAATATTATTAGGCCTATAAGGGGCCAATTTAGGCCCTCTACATTATCCACTACCTTCATGGGCTCAACTCCCGAGAAATTTCCCTGAAACGTATTTATCTTATGTTTTAAGCCACTGTAAATTTTATAATAAATTCTACAGAACTCCTTTTTAATCTCTGTCAGTTTCATAAATTCTCATAATAATTATAAGAATTTAGTGCCAAATTTCATCTGATTTTGAGGTCCATAGGATATTGTATTAATTTCCCTTTCTTCAAAAATTAATATAAATTTTTCGGGACCTCAAATCAAAATTCTGTGTTACGTCAAACTGAGCAAAATAACTTTGTCTATTTATTGGGAAAATTTGGGACTAATATGATTCTTGGCATTTTTGGCTCAACTTTCCATAATTACTATTTTGCCCTTGAACTTTTGAAAATTACACTTTAGGCTCTCAACTTTTTATAATTATACTTAATGGCCCAAAGTTTTTTTCTACTTTCATTTTCCACCATTGAACCTTTAAACTTTTTATTTTAGTCCCTCTCTTTCTTCAAGACTCTTCTAACCTTTCTCATTCCTTCTTATTATCATCGTAATCCTTTCCAAACCTCTTTCCTCTATCAGTATTATACAGAAGGGGAAAAAATAGGATATGACATTTCTACCCCACTCAAAATAAATTTTGTCATCAAAATTTACTTAGCACTTTAGTCAACAAGCTTGGATAGATATCCTTTTGTACTTTATGACTAAGGATTAGGGTATTTATCTCTTATCTTTTATCTTGACATCTAAGCGGAGTACTTTCCACATATGCAAATCTTTATATCTTTGCTATGATTATTCTTCTGTTCTAAATCAACTTAATCAGAGTTGAACTCTATTTCATTAGATTACTTGCTTACTTACTATGCATCTATTTATATATGAACTTCTCACCATACTAGACTTGTGAGTAGTATTTATTTATTTCATATCAAACTCTCTAAAATACTACTATATTTTGGAGTTTCTGTCAATTACTCATCATACTTCTTCTTCTTCTTATCATATTTAATAATTCATCGTAATATAGAGAGAGGATTTATATTATTATTCTTTCTTTCTTTACTTTACTACGAAGTAGGAGCACATAAGAGCACATACTCTAACATGCATAATGCCTGGCCAACATATTATAGGACTACATACCTGCCCATGAAGGCAAAGCTCTAACATCAGAGCTTAAGCATTCCTTTTCTTCATATGCACAGCTCTAACATTCAGAGCATGCACAACCCTATCACATGGATCTTGCACTGCTCTAACATTTGGAGCTTTAGCATATTTTACAAACAGAACATAATGCCTGGCATTTTATGCAAGGAGTGAAAGCTCTCACTTGCTATTTCATCTTTAACATAACATCCAAACATCTTATCCCTTTCAAAAAAGGAGCCTCTCTATCTGTTTATAGAGCTAGTTATAAAGTCACTTCGTATTGTATTTCTCAATACATATTTCTCATTATGCATCACATTACATATTTCTCATAATGTATCTCATTACGTATTTTTCATGCCGTATCATGGCATATCTGGCCAAATATGGCCATATCATGGTCTATCTTGTCTTATCATGACGTATCATGAGATACCATAAGTCTAACATTCTCTTTAACTAATAACTTTGCTAGCTTTTGGGAAAATACTTTTAAATATTTCCTTTCAAATCCATTTTATTTGGATCTACGTAAGGGTTATAGTCTCTTAATGTTCATAACCCTTTCTAACTTTTCATAGCTCTTTCTATCTTTTTACATAACTCTATGCATATATGCCAAATTTCTATGGCATTTACACAATTTGTCATCACTTCCTAGGGGGTTTCCCATCATTAGGCTTTTATTGCCTGAGCACGTTTAACTGAAAAGTACCGATAAAAATATGAAGCACTGATGTTAACAAGCTCCAACCCTGGTACTTTGTTGGAAAATGTGCCCTAGGGGCCAATCATTGTCTTATGAACATTATTGATTTATGAATTTATTAATTGAGTTATCATATTATTTGCATGTTACTGTGATGACCATCCTTGGATAATTCATGATCTTATCCTAAATGTCCCTGGTCAGTAGCACATGTAAGAGTACAAGGTGTTGGACCGACCCGCTATGAGAGAGCTGCATGGGTTACGTCATAAGCTTCTCTCATATACAAACCATGTCACTATGCCCTTTGACCTGAGATCATCATGGATTCCTACATGATAAACGCTCAGCTTTGACCTAGTCAAAAGTCACTTTTGACCAAGTGATCATAAAGACTATGTTCGGGCTTAGTATTTTTTTCATGCGGAGGAATGTGAATGGTCAAGATAGAATTTGTCCCTCACATTCGTAGAGAGATATTACTGGGCCCCTCGATGAGTGAGTCTTAAAAATGTATGGCCATACTATAATGGAAAGGTAGCTCCATTTCTATAGTCAGACTACTTAGGGATCGAGAAAGTAACGGTCAGGAATAGGAGGATGACATTATCCATGCCTCATCCATGACCAAAATATCGCGTGACAGAAGGGACATGATATGGTTGTATAAAAGGTTACATCGTTTATCGATCCTCATATGATTTGGGTAGTCGTTATGTCTTGCTAGAAACCGCTTGTGACTTGTGGGCCAGTATAGCAAATGGCCCACTGCTAACTTCATATGGCCCTACAGGGTCACACACAAAATAGCCCAACACGAGCTATGATGTCCAGATTCATTGAATCTAAGACGTGTCTAGATTCAATGAATGATCCATGGTTGATATATATATTTATTTATATTTATATTCGTATATATATAAATTCGTATATATATATTATATATAAGGGATATATAGGATTTAATTTATAAAGATAAATTAAATCTCTATCACGTTTGAATTTGAAATTCAAATTGATAGGATATATCATATAAGAGATATTTATAAGATTTAATTTATAAGGATAAATTAAATCTCTATCACGTTTGAATTTGAAACTCAAATTGATAGGATATCTCAAATTTGATTTATGAGAATAAATCAAATATAGTTCAGTCTTATCTTTATTTAAATTAAATAAATAGGTGAATTAAATCTGTGCGATGGATTTAATATAAACATTATTTTTTTAATTAGTTTCTTATCAAATTATACAATATGTGATATTGTATTCGGAATTAATATAGATTAATTCCAAAATCCAATTCGGTTGAGAAAAACGCAGAGCATCCTATATATCTGATTTTAGGAGCTACGTTTTCCACACACAACACATAACACAAAAGGCCGAACGGAATCTGCAAAAGGTTTGCATATAAGAAACTGCTAAAGTAGAGACAGAGAGGACGAATTCTTGAGAAAGCCTTGGAGGGACAGGAGATGCTAGCACATCGTTCGCGGTTGGAACGCTGTTCGTGTGGATACCAGTAGAGGAAGACGACCTGAGGAGTCAACTTCTTGCGATCAGAAAGAGAGCACAAGCAGCGGAGAGAAACTGTGGACGTCTTCTTGTGATCAGAAAGAGATCACCAGCCGCGGAGAGAAGCTGTGGAAGTCACTGAGAAACACTGAGGGTAATGCTTCTTCCCACTTGACTTAAATACATATGGTAGATCCTGGCAAGGAATGGAAAAATTTTTAAATTAATTTCCGCTGCGTGTCTTCCAATTCCTTACATACTTTACTATCCTAGACCCTTCTCATACTCTCTCTCTTAGGTCTATCTGGCCTTCTAATCTCTTTATCCTCATATAGAGGAGCTATTTTTCTCTAACTCTTATTCTTTATAATCTCATCTTAAGGATCTCTTTATTCTTATTTGACCCCTTCTCATATCTTGTGAGATATTCTTTTTCTCTTCCTTATGCATATTATCTACAGACTCATAAATATTTGTTACTCAGGACTAAAAACTTTAACTTTGTTTACTTAGTTCCTATTGCGTGTAAGAAGATTCTAAGTTCAGTCCCTAATAGTAATAAGCCTATATGAAATTAACATCATGGGTACTCTCTCTATTATGAGTTAACCAACTTGTGAGGCTTCCTTACCTTAACCTTGTCCTTAGTAATCATCTTTCCAAAGAAATACTGTACGTACGGCTCATTCATTTTTTAGGCTAGGTCAACTATGACCCTCGGGATCTACTACGATTAACCATAAGCCTCTTCAGGATCTAACTGTGACCCTAGAATTCTATTCTCTGTGAGCCATGCTAGGATCTATCTATAATCCTCTGGAATTTACTCTGATTATGTTGTACCATATTCTCATATCTGGAAGACCTAAACCAATGGACTAAGTTACAAGGTTAGCCATTTCTACATAGTTGTCAACTCAATAGATAATTCCCCAAAAATGATCACGAAAGGTAATATTATCTATTAGGACTTTACTCATTTCCTCTATCACTCAACAATTTCTCATATCATTCCCATATTTCATAACTTTACTTGTAAATTACTGCAGAGAGCTACATAGGCTCTACTATGCACATATCCATCATAATTTGTTCATCTCATCTAGTAAACATTACTCAACATGAGCTGCACTGTCCATTCTCTTAGCTCTATCTCAAGAGCAATTTGACTCTATTGTAGGTGTAATCTGGCTCTGATGTGAGAACATTAACTTCTATTGCATAAGCATTGCTCGCTCTTAAAGCTACATCATCTTTCATAACAGCACCCTTGCAACATCCACATTTTCTTACGTCTTAGGGACCAAATGGTAGCATTTAGAACCACTTTTAAGGTCACTGGAGCCAAATCATACAATTTGGAATTTTACTCTAGCGAGTACCATTCCCTGTGTAAATTCTAGAGGAGTAACCTAATTTCAAAAAATCATAACTAATTCTAGAGAAATCAAAATGAAGTGGTTCAAATTGCTACGTAAAGCTAACTTGATGCTCTTTTAGGGAAAAATGACTCGCTGACCATGCCTTGACCAGGTCAACTTTTGTCCATATTCTAAAATCACTATTCCTCTAGCGTCATGTCCCTAATTCCAGTATTCTGGTCCCAACTTTGATAAATCATATCTTTATGTGTAAACATCTAAATAAGACATTCTATATATCAAATTGAATCATGGCATGTATACTATTTACTGGAAAAATATCATACATTTGTTCAATCATTTACTATTTATAATTACAGCTCAAATATCACTGCCTCACCACGAGTTACTGTTCACAGTGACAATTTCCAGCAATTATACATACATGAATCACATATCAATCATGCTAAGCAATTAACATCTCTTGATGCATCTTTATCTCCTCCATATTGAGAAGACTTGCTGTAATTGCATTGATATAGAAGGGGTGAGATTTCTGGGGAAATCTTAGTAGCAAACAAGACTAAACAGTGCATACATTAACGTGAATACTTGTGCTTGCTTTTGAAAGTGTTAGCATTGCATAATATGCATGCTTCCATGTTACATATGAAATAAAATTGGCCAAAGTAATCATAGGAACAAAGCTTCATACATAATCACATATTCAACACAATTCAACAAAGCCATAGTACATCAAGCATAACATTCAATGCATACAAGTTTAGGATAAGTTTACTACCTGGCATATAGCCTTCCTCTAGCTTTTAGCCTTTGCTCTAAGATTCCTTCTTTTCATAGGGTAGATCCTATACATAGCATAAAAATATCTTCATTATTATTCTATCAGCATAGCTCTACTTAACTTATGCTTAACTAGGGGTGATATCCTTATTCCGACATTCCCCTGGCTTTCTCTCTACCTTTAGCTACCTTTATTAATAGAGATATTTCTCTATTCTAACCAATAAGATCAATCCTCTACTTTATTAGAGCAGGGACTAGATAAATTTCTTACCTCATTCCTAAGCTTTGCCCAGTCCCTCGGCTCCTTAGACTGCTCCTGGCTCCACCAGAACTCCTTTTTTCTCTTCCTTCCTTTCTTTCTCTCTTTCTCTCTTCTTTCTCTTCCTTTGCCTTGCTAGGCTGTGGTGTGCCTTGAAATGGGAGGGGAGTGGCCTATTTATAGGTGAGAGGAGGTGGATTGAATGGTCCATATTGATTCACGATGAATGGCTCAGATTGCTTGCTTCCTCAAGAAGCTTTGCCGACATCATCACGCTGACATCACCCTCCTTAATGACTCACCACTCATGACATCATCTAGGACACCTCAAGGGACACCTCAGGGGTATATGTGGCACAATGGTGTGGCCCCTGGGACACCTCACCAGCTGACTTAGCCTTTCCAGAGAGTTCTAGAGTCTTTTCCCTAAATGGACGGCCAAGATCATGCCACGTGTCCTCTTGCTTTTTCTCCTTTTTCTGTAATCATGCCATGTGTCCTTTGCTTTTCTTCTTTTATTGTAATCATACCATGTGGCACATTGTGGGTCCCACTTATGTCCTCTCATGATTCTAGATCACTTTATCCAGTTCTATCTTGGACCGGGTCACTTTACTTTAATGAAAAAACACTAAAATAATATTTTAATGCCTCTTGGGCCCACATTACTCTTGGGCTACGTTTTTGGGCCTTGGATTGTCATCTTGGGTTTCTAATCTAGCCCAAGCACTCTGATGGCTCGGTTCCCAAGAAGCATCCTTAGTAAATTACTATAATGCCCTTAGTTCCTCTTTAGTACTTCTAAGGGCACTATTGTGTCTTCATACCTTACTAGAGTATCTCTTGACCCTAGTCAACTATCTAGATACCCTTTCTTGACTGTCTAACCTTAGTCAAATGATCATAATGCCCTTCGTCTGACTCAGACTTAATGACACAACACAGTGGCAAACCTTCAGTGGCATTTTCATAATTCTTCATTTTTCTCAGTCTTTATTAGCCCTGGCCCACATACTTATCTAAAAATATCATTGGCCTATAAGGTGTCATTCTGGACCCTCTGTATGATCCCCTATCTTCATGGGCTCAATTCCTGAGTAATTCCCACAAAACCTATTTATTGGGTCTTTTAACCCACTGTAAATTCTGTAGTAAATTCTACAGAACTCCTTTTTGTGTTCTGTCAATTTCAGAAATTCTTATATTAATTATAGGATTTTATTACCATATTTTATCTGATTCTGAGGTCTAGAGCATACCGTATTAATTTTCCTTTTCTTTGGAAATTAATATAAATCTCTTAGGACCTTATATTAGAACTGTGTTGTATCAAACTGATCAGCATAATTTTCTCTATTTACTGGGACCTCTGCTCAACAGGGTCTAGTAGCATCCCTTTTTTAGGCTATATACTAGGCTTCTAGGCCTAAAAATTGGGATATGACATTTCTCCTCCCCTTAAAATAATTTTCGTCCTCGAAAGTTTAGGGTTAAATCTCGATTCATCCTTCGATGAAGAGTTTCTCTAAGGAGAATGCCCCTTTCTTTCATACTAAACTTTCTCATATACTCCTATATTCTAGAGTTTTTTTGTTGACTACTCATCATACTTCTTAGTGCAGTCACTTATTACTCATCTGAGTATCCAGCAGAATTCTCTAAATGTCATATCCTAATTTTTCCCTATCTGTATAATACTGATAGTGGAAAGAGGTTTGAAAAGGATTATGACGAAGATCAGAAGAAATAATAAAGGTTAAATGAGTCTTAAAGGAAGAAAGGGACCTAAACGAAAATTGGAGAAGTTTAAAGGCCAAAAGTTAAAGTAGAAACAAAAGTTGGGCCAAAAGTGGTAATTTCCAAAAGTTAAGGGACTTAAATGTAATTAAGTAAAATGTTCAAGGGCAAAATTGTAATTATAGAAAGATCAGCCCGAAAAGGGTTATAATTGCCCAGAAGTATTTTAGTCTCATATTCCATCAATAAATAGAGGAAGGTATGCTGGATAATCTGACATGATACAGAAATTTTATTAGGGCTCCAGACAGCAGATATTTATCTTATAGTCTAAAAGTTTTCTGAAATTTTATCAGATCTCATGGACTTCAGATATAAGTGGGTAAATTACAGGAAAGTATGCCCTACAGTGTCAGATGTTCTGGATCTGACATAACTCCGGAAGAAGTTATGTATAAAAAGTTATTTACATATTAGTGAATTTTGACGAGAGTTTGATAACACCCGTGATCCGATAATGGAATTTATCGGTATGTAAGTATGGATAGAAGAAGATCATATGACCTCATATATAGGCCCACAATGATGCCAAGGAAGGCCCAAAACCCAGGGTACCAGTCGGTCAGTAGAAGCAGCCAGTGTCCAAAAAAGTGCGAAATTACGAAAATGCCCCTAGATGCCCATATTGTACCAGAGATGGATTAAGGGCATTTTGGTCATCTGGGACAGGCTAAAAACGTGGCACATAGTATAAATATGATTATTTAGAGCCCAGATACGCCATGAGGCAGTATACATAAGGGTAAAATGACGATTATGCCATTAGGGTTAGTACTGTGCAAGACAGTGAACCAAGGGCATTTCAGTCATTTTCCAAGGGATCTGTAATTAATTTGTGGCCAGTATAAGTATGACAATGGTGTGAGAAGCCTATACATTGATTTCCATGACAGAATACATATCCTGGTATATTATAAAAAAAATTAGGAACAGAAAGCAGTCCGGTTGTTGTGAAACTGCTCTGATCGGTGCTGGATTGGACTGAAATTTTTCCAGAAGCTTCCTTACACTATGAGCACGCCATCTAACCCCTTGAGGTGTCCCTTGAGGGGTCCCACATGATGTCATAACTATTATTTTATGAAAAAGTTAAATCCAAGATTAAATGTGGGCCTTTAGATCAAATAGTAACCAAATTAATCTTTGCCATTCATTTTTCTAGGATTTTGGCTATAAATACCCCCTCATTCTGCAGCAAACCATGGCTTCATGGACCCTTGGGGAAACTCTTTCAAAATGAAAGCTCAAGCCAAGACAAAGAAGATTCAAGGTTCCAAAGTTCAAGCAAGCTAGAGATTAAAGGTAAGCAATCTTTCCTAACTTATTCTCCTTTGATTTGGGAGCTTGAACCTAGGGTTTTCATGGGGGAAAAGTTGAGTTTTCTCTAAGGGGAGGTGCTGTCCAAAATCCATAGATGAAAGGGGAAAGAAGAAATTAAAGTTAGAAACATATGATTGAAGCTTAAACAAGCTAGTTAAGAGATTAGTTGTTGAATCAAATTGATATTCTTGACTTCGCCATGATGTGTACTGTTTGGTCTGCACTGTTCATGAGGGAAGGAAATTGAATTTCAATGATTTAATGCTTCCATTGAGTTTGTATGATGATTTTGTGTAGGATTGGAAAGGTTTTGAACCTTGGAAACATTAAAATCTCAAGGTTGTAGTTTTTGAGATTCCTTACAGTTACTTTTCACTCGCATGAACAGTGATTGGAATTTCATGATTTTAATGGTTCCAATGGTTTTAAAATGAAAAATTGAGTGGGGTAAAGTGGAGAAACAAGTATGGGAAGCATTAGAATCAAAATGAGAATTTTTGAAAGAATTGTATGCTTATGTTCAATTCTGTACAGCAGGCCACGAAGGAGCTAGAATTTCATGATTCTAAGCTCATAAATGAATTCAAATGATGAAATTGTGTAGGGTAAAGTCAAGACATCAATTGATTCAAAGACCAAGTCCATTGGTTAAGATTAAGGAAAGTAAATGAGCTTAATGTTCAATAGGGAGTTATGTTAGTTAAAGTAAGTTTAATGCTCAAGGAAATTAGATGGTAATGGATGAATGGTTATGTGATGTTAGGGATTGGTTGGTATGCTCCAAAAGAGGCAGCCATATGTCCAAGAGATGTGAAAAGAAAGAAGCAAGACAAAGTGAGAGAAAGTCAAGTCTATAAGGTAGTGAACTTACTTCTTTATGTGCTTGATATGGTATGCTTTTGTGTTGGCATGTATATGATATTTGAATGATGTTGTGACATGATAAATGATGTTGAATGTATTGTGAATAACATGTTTCCATGGCCATGTACTTTATGTAAAAGTTTATATCATGATGGCATGTCACTAATCCAATAAAGCTTAATGAAATTACATATCATGCATTAGCATCCATTTTACATATTTAAGTGATAATGTTTGCTACTGAGATTCCCTAGAATCTCACTCTCCCATAAGAAACCAATTTAGGTCAAGCATGAAGAAAAGGTATGCATGGAGAGGAGCTAAAGAATGGAAGAAAGAAAGTGAAGTATTGAGATTTTAGCATATACTATAAATTGTCCATGTATGTAAATGCCATGTAAGGTGTCCATCTATGTGATGAAACTATTGTAATACTTATGGCATATGTACATGATGTATATAAATGTTGAGAAGCTTATTTGATGGCTTGTGCATGCTAAAACAATTATTGGAAATGAAAGCAAAGAAACTGAAATGGTAAAAACGTAGGTCCTAAAGCAGTTCTGTTGTGGCTTCAGTTTGACCTAGCAAATGAAGGAATTCATTCACAAACTTTTACGACCATGTAGTACACATCCATATCTTTAAATTCATAGGTAGAACGTGTCATTTGGATGTGTATATCAAGAGAAATGAATTTCCAAAGTAAGGGACCAGAATCTGTTTTCAGAGTTTTTGACCAAATGAGCAGTAAACTTCAACGAATAAACTGTGCCAATTAGCTAATCATTTGGTCTGGAAATTATTTTTCCCTTAAATTTCAAGATGTCATCTTCACTTATATTTTTGAACCACTATATTTCGAGTTTTCTAGAATTAATTATGATTTATCAAAGTTCATTGCGTAATCTGGAATAAAATATGAACAGTAATCCGAGAAAGAGTAAAATTCCAGATTTGGCTAATGGACTTCTAAGGTCTCATAAGTGGTTATAAATGCTACTGAATGGTCCCTAAAATGTATAAAAGTAAGGATGTTACACTAAACATCCGCAAAAGTTTATCTCTCATTCTCATATCATCATACTTCTCATCATCTTTAACAACTCATCATAATACAAAGAAAGGTCTTATGTCATTATTATTTCTTTCGTTGCTCTACTGCTAAACAGAAGCACATAATAGCATATAGGAGCATATAGGAGCACATACTCTAACATGCATAATGCCTAGCCAATATGTTGCAGGACTACATACCTGCTCATGAATGCAAAGCTCTAACATCATAGCTCAAGCATTCCTCCTCTTAATATGCACATCTCTAGCACTCGGAGCTTGCATAGCTCTATCACATAGAGCTTGCACTGCTCTAACATTCAGAGCTTTAGCATAACATAACATAACATAATACTTGGCATTTCATGCAAGGAGTGAAAGCTCTCATTTGCTCTTTCACATGTAACTCATCATTCAAACATCTTATCTCTTTCAAAGACAGAGCCTCTCAATCTATTATAGGGCTAGCTATAAAGCCACTTCATAGTGTACTTTTTAACACATACTTTTCATATCATTCATGCCATAATATGGTGTATCTAACCACATCTGGCGATATCATAGTCTATCTGGCCTTGTCATAAGACATTCTCTTGTAACTTAAAATGTTGCTAGCCTTTAAGAGAATTCTTCTAAACATTTCCTTTCAAATCCATTTCATTTGGACTTGACATAAGGGTTCTATTCTCTTTATGTTCATAACCCTTTTCTAGCTTTTCATAGCTCTTTACATAATTCTATGTACATTTATGCCAACCTCTTGTGGCATTCATACCTCTTTAATCACTTCCCAGAGGGTCACCCATCCTTGGGCTACTCTTGCCTGAGCATGCTTAACTGAAATGTGCAGATATAAATCTGAAGCACTGGTGCTATCAGGCTCAAATCCTGGTACTCTACTATCTTAGACCCATCTTATGCTATCTCTCTTGGGTCTATCTGTGCTTATCTCTTTATCCTCATCTGGAGAATCTACTTACCTTTATTTTTAGTCTTTGTAATCTCATCGTAAGGATCTTTTTATTCTCATTTGACCCTTTCTCATATCTTATGAAACATTCTCATAAATCCTTGGAACTCAGGATTAACAGCTTTAACTTTGATCACTAAGTTCCTATATGTGTAAGGAGATTTTGAGTTCAGTCCCTGATAGTAATAAGGTTATCTAACATCATGGGTACTCTCTCTGTTAGGAGCTAACCAACTTGTGAAGCTTTTTCACCTTAACTTTTCCTTGGTATTCGTCCTTCTAAAGACATACTGTACTTATGGCTCAATACTTTTTCTCTCTAGGCCAGGTCTACTGCGACCCTCGGGATCTACTGCGATCAACTGTAAGCCTCTTCAGGATCTAACTGTGACCCTGGAATTCTATTCTCTGGGAGCCATACTAGGATATAACTGCAATCCTCCAGAATCTACTGCGATTCCGTTGTACTGTATTCTCATCTTTGGAAGACTTAAACCAACGGACAAAGTTACAAAGTTAATCACTTCCACATAGTTGTTAACTCAACAGATAATTCCCCTAAAATGATCACATAAGCCAATATTATCTATAAGGACTTTACTCATTTCCTCTATCACTTAGGAACTTCTCATACCATTCATAACTTTACTATACCCTTTACTATAGAGAGCTACACAGGTTCTACCATGCACATATCTATCATCATCTATTCATCTCATCAAAGGGACCTTACTCTATCTGAGTTATACTGTCCTATCTTTTGGCTTTATTTCAAAATTAATCCTTTTATATCGCAAGAGCAATCTAGTTCTAGTGTAACAACACTAGCTTATGTCTTTATAAACACTGCTCTTTCTTAGAGTTGTACCATCTTTCATACATGCTTCTCATTTCATTTCATAGCATATCACTCATATACCTTACCCCTACTAAAGGGATATATCTTGAGTATCATAATCATGTATATGTGGATACACTGTTAATCCTCGTCTTAATCTCATTGCCTATCATTGTCTGATCATATTGCCCATATCCTAAACATTCATTTAGGAATTAGAAATAACTATTTATTTGACTTAGGCTGCCACATTACCCTCTTACTAGGGTATAGACTCAATCCTTCATTACCCTTTCTTACATAGGGAACAAGAGAGTCACTTTATTTTTACAACTATGGCTACCTTTCTCTTTATCAGTCTTAGTCTACTCTAGATTAGATTGTGGTTCCTTTATCTTGGGAACATCAGAGACCCATCTCGTCTCTAACTTTAGGCCATGTGCTAGGATTATTCCTAGGCAAGCCTCATTCTTTTGTTCAGGAAACACTAGCTGAACAAATTCTTTTGTAATGTAGATCTACTCACAAAGAGGATCTACTTATGAACATCGTCTAACCTTTCATATCTCCTTACTTTATACTATCTGGCTTAATCATGCTTTGTACCAATCATCTAGTTGATTAACTTCAACCAGGTTGGTACCCTCATTATCATTGTCATTGTAACATCTGACAGTTTCCCTTGACCTGGGAATGGTAAGATTCTGCCTCTATCCATAGAGAAAATTGCCCCATATGTTATCTTGCTTAGTCCAGCCACATCGTGCTAAGAAACACGAGACCTCGGCGGTTAATAGTTGACTAAGACTAGCCCCTTCCTTGAAAATTACCCTGTACCACTGTAAGTTATGGGGTACTATTCTATCTATCTGGATGTCACTATCTCTTGTCTGAATCATTGTCTAAGTAGTGAACACCATTCCCATATCTCATACTAGGGAGGAAACCTTTTTAGTTCATATCTCTAACTTGTCCTAAGTGTTAGTCTATCTACACCAGAGCATCACTAAGCCAGAACCTTCTGTTCTGTGCCAAAATCTTATGCTCTGATACCAAAATGCAACATCCTTATTTTCTTACGTCTTAGGGACCAAATGGTAGCATTTAGAACCACTTTTAAGGTCACTGGTGCCAAATCATACAATCTGGAATTTTACTCTAGCAAGTACCATTCCCTGTGTAAATTCTAGATGAGTGACCTGACTTCAAAAAATCATAACTAATTCTAGAGAAATCTAAATAAAGTGGTTCAAATTGCTACGTGAAGCTAACTTGATTCTATTTTAGGGAAAAATAACTCGTTGACTATGCCTTGACCAGGTCAACTTTTGTCAATGTTCCGAAACCACTGTTCCTCCAGCGTCCTCTCCCTGATTCCAGCATTCTGGTCCCAACTTTGATAAAGCATATCTTTATGTGTAGAAATCCAAATAAGATGTTCTATATATCAAATTGAAGCTTGGCATGTATACTATTTACTGGAATAATATCATACATTTGTTCAATCATTTACTATTTATAATTCAGCTCAAATGTCACTGCCTCACCACGAGTTACTGTTCATAGTGACAATTTCCAACAATTATACATACATGAATCACATATCAATCATGCTAAGCAATTAACATCTCTTTATGCATATTTATCTCCTCCATCTTGAGAAGGCCTGCTGTAATTGGATTGATATGGAAGGGGTGAGATTTCTGGGGAAATCTCAGTAACAAATAGCACTAAACATTGCATGCATTAATGTGAATACTTGTGCTTGCTTGTGAAAGTGTTAGCGTTGCATAATGTGCATGCTTTCATGTTACATATGAAATACAATTGGCCAAAGTAATCATAGGAATAGAGCTTCATACATAAGCACATATTCAACACAATTCAACAAAGCCATAGCACATCAAGCATAATATTCAATGCATACAAGTTTAGTATAAGTTTACTAACTGGCATATAGCCTTCCTCTAGTTTTTAGCCTTTGCTCTAAGATTCCTTCTTTTCATAGGTCAGAGCCTATACATAGCATAATAATATCTTCATTATTATTCTATCAGTATAGCTCTACTTAACTCATGCTTAACTAGGGGTGATATCCTTATTCTGACATTCCCCTGGCATTCTCTCTACCTTTAGCTACCTTTATTAATAGAGATATTTCTCTATTCTAACCACTAAGAGCAATCCTCTACTTTATTAGAGTAGGGACTAGATAACTTTCTTAACTCATTCCTAAGCTTGGCCCAGTCCCTCGGCTCCTTAGACTGCTCCTAGCTCCACCAGAACTCCTTCTTTCTCTTCCTTCCTTTCTTTCTCTCTTTCTCTCTTCTTTATCTTCCTTTGCCTTGCTAGGCCGTGGTGTGCCTTGAAATGGGAGGGGAGTGGCCTATTTATAGGTGAGAGGAGGTGGAATGAATGGTCTAGATTGATTCATGATGAATGGCTCAGATTGCTTGCTTCCTCAAGAAGCTTTGCCTGCATCATCACGCTGACATCACCCTCCTTAATGACTCACCACTCATGACATCATCCAGGACACCTAAAGGGATACCTCAAGGGTATATGTGGCGCAATGGTGGGGCCCCTGGGACACCTCACCAGCTGACTCAGCCTTTCCAGAGCGTTTCAGAGTCTTTTCCCTGAATGGACGGCCAAGATCGTGTCCTCTTGCTTTTTCTCCTTTTTCTGTAATCATGCTATGTATCCTTTGCTTTTCTTCTTTTACTGTAATCATACCATGTGGCATATTGTGGGTCTCACTTATGTCCTCTCATGATTCCTGATCACTTTACCCTGTTCTATCTTGGATCGGGTCACTTTACTTTAATGAAAAAGCACTAAAACAATATTTTAATGCCTCTTGGGCCCACATTACTCTTGGGCTACGTTTTTGGGCCTTGGATTGTCATCTTGGGTTTCTAACAAAGCCCAAGCACTCTAGTGGCTCAGTTCCCAAGACACCTCCTTAGTAAATTACTAAAATACCCTTAATACCTCTTTAGTACTTCTAGGGGCACTATTGTCTTTTCATGCCTTACTAGAGTATCTCTTGACCCTGGTCAACTATCTAGATACCCTTTTTTGACTATCTAACCTTAGTCAAATGATCATAACACCCTTCGTCTGATTCTGACTTAATGACACAACAGTGACAAACCTTTAGTGGCATTTTCATAATTCTTCATTTTTCTCAGTCTTTATTAGCCCTGGCCCACATACTTATCTAAAAATATCATTGGGCCTATAAGGTGCCATTCTGGACCCTCTGTATGATCCCCTATCTTCATGGGTTTAATTCCCGAGAAATTCCTCTAAAACCTATTTCTCGGGTCTTTTAACCCACTGTAAATTATGTAGTAAATTCTACAGAACTCCTTTTTGGGTTCTATGAGTTTGAAAAATTCTTATATTAATTATAGAATTTTACTACCATATTTCATCTTATTCTGAGGTCTAGAGCATACCTTATTAGTTTTCCTTTTCTTTAGAAATTAATATAAATCTCTTAGGACCTCATATCAGAACTTTGTGTTGTATCAAACTGATCAGCATAATTTTCTCTATTTACTGAGACCTCTGCTCAACAGGTTCTAGTAGCATCCCTTTTTCAAGCTATATACTAGGCTTCTAGGCCTAAAAATTGGGATATGATAGTCTTATTTCATTTCATGTTTATAGTACGTCATTCATGTATCTTCTCCCTACTGAAGGGATATATCTTGAGTACTGTAATCATTTGTCTATAAATTCGCTACAACCTTCATCTCGAATCTCATTTATTGCTTTTCTATTGCTTTATCATTACGAAGTTGAATTATTTAATTGCATGTCGTATAGTATGGGAGCAACATAAATTTTTCATTATATATACTATATCCTTAATGAACTGCGAAAGGGGAGTATTCGTACATCATATCATACTCTAACATGCATAATATGCAAGGAGATGCAATCATTTAAGCATTCTCTAACATGCATGTCATCATATAACGACTACAAGGAGATGCAATTGTTCATCATAACTTATGGCAACATAAGCCATATCATTATCACATAATTTGCTCAACCATCCATCATATATACACTGCAATTAAAGAATTAACTAGGTAAACTTTATAACATTCTTTCCTCTGTCATATTATCTATCAAACTATATCACATTATATGATCAAGATCTAACAATTATTCATAAACCTCAAATAACTATTTATCTAACTTAGATTACCATGTTACCCTCTTACTAGGGTATCAACTCAACCCTTCATTACTCTTTCTTGTATAGGGAATAGGGGAGTCACTTTATCTTTGAAACTGTGGCTACCTTTCTCTCTCTATACATTATAAACTTCTATTTTTATTTTGCATACATCTACCGCTCTGTTGAACTTCTACAACTACCTGAGAAAAAATCTTTCTTTGTAACACAAAATTAATCTGTGACCTAACTTCTTAGTCATTCAAATCTTATTGTTCATGTGGATGAACTTAGCTAAGTATTCATCAAAGGGTTTCTCATTCCGTGCTTTAACCCTTAGCCTCACGCTCATCTCTATCTAACTAAGAGGAATGCTTCTCGTAAACTATTCGAGAAAAACTTCTGAGGTGAGTGGATCAATCTCTATCTCTCTAATATCTCTTAACTCTTTCTGTCTATATATCAGTCTCACTCTACTCTTAACTAGACTGTGGTTCCTATCTAATATTTTCCTTAATCCTGACTAACTTAAGTCACTTGGATCATTCATCATCTAGCACTATTACTTTTGTTCTCTAGGGTACTCTACCCTAAGTCAGCTAGATTACTGACTCTTCATGATAGGATCCCTTTATTTTGAGAACATTGGCTTTCTATCTATTAACCACCATGTCTCTCAACTTAAGCCATATGCTAGGCTAATTTCTAGGCAAGCCTTATTCTAGCTTTTGATTCTTTTGTTCAGATAAGACTAGTTGAACAAAGTCTTTCATAATGTAGATCAACTCATTGTGATCATATAGAGGATATACTTCTGAACATGTTTTTAAACTAATCTTCTACATCTCAGTGCCTTGTACTATTTGGCGTACCTGCACCATATGCTAAACCTCTAGCTAATAAACTTTAGTGAGGTTAGCATCTTCATTTGTCATAAGGTCTTTGTTCATCCTAGTCATGACCCGAGTATTGGCTAGTTGTGACACGTACTCTCTTTAAACTTTACTCACAACCATCTCAACTTACCCTTCACGACTTGACAGCTCTGTGCCATTTAGTTGTGACCAAAGGTCTTCTCACATTGTGACTTGAACTGCTTTGTCTATATTAGTTGCGTCCTATTACTTGGGTTATCGTGACCTGATAACTCTAGAACTTCTTGTCGCAATGAAAGATCTTTACTTGTCACGACCAAAAAACCTTCATGAATATTTGTTGTGACTTATGTCTTGTCTCAACTTCACTCTAGCAATGGCCGATTCTTGTTATTAACTTTGTTTAGCTTGAGTCAATTGAAACTCATTCATATATATATATATATTATAATCACCTTAAATAGGGAACATATTCTTATAAACGTTCAACCAATTATGATTTTATTATATCACATCAAAACTCATATTTCATGGTACTATAACATTTGTACATACATTACATACATGTCAATTACATATATGGGGTAAGTCATAACTATTATACATCTATATAATTACTTAACTTTACACTATTTACAAATTTACATTACCCCTCATCTCTTTTTACATTCTTTTCTAGGGAATAGTGAATTGTAAATACTTCTGCATACAGAAATGCCACCCCTGTATATCAGTTAGCAGATCATTCGCAAAAAAACTTACTTAGCTCTACGTGCTATATAGGAGTATATGGTAATATTTGGCTTACTACCATCTCATGCTAATATTCTAGAATATAAACCTGATTCAGGTCAATGCCCTCTATTGTATATCTATTTAAATCCCTGCTATGACATTGAGGAACTGCAGATAAACTAACTGCTCTTGATATCTGTCTTTAACAAAGAAGACTAGGGTTAACTAGGACCAGGAACATCACACTAATCTTTCTCTATAAAGTCACATATTCTTGGACTTTAAGAATGGAAGGGGACTATCATAGACTATGACTGGATCTCTGGATTAAGGGATTATTGTAGGTTAATCATATCAAATTTATTCTTCAACTCTAGTAGAGGAGGAATAATATCTGGTCTACTTATAATCCAGTACCAGTACTCAACTTCCTCAGCCATAATATATCCTTTCATTGAAGGAATAGAGCTTACATCAGGGTTAGAGGGCACTCCAACAAACTCATACTGTACAGAGTCACTAGACTCAACATCTTTTGGTACATGCACAACTTTAGCTTGAATCTCTACAAAACCTCCAGATTGCAGGTTTGAGTCTACAAAAACATCTATGTGATATTCTACTGTAGATCTTCCTAACTAATCCTCTATGCTACCATCTGAACTCTATTCACTATCTGAATGAGGATCATAGTCTAGATATACATCATCTTCATATATTATTACTGGCCGGGGGTCTCCTTATTAACTGAAGGCTCTGACTTAACTTTATAAAATCTCATATCCATTCCTGCAATATTTGCTTAAATGAGCAATGCTAACAATCCCAATAAAACTATAACTTAACAAAATACTTACCACTTAGAGTCAGTGTCTGGGAATTATCTTATTTCATGCTAGAAACTTTTGCTCTGATACCAAAATAAAATATTCTTACTTTCATATGTCTTAGGGACCATTTAGTAGCATTTAGAACCACTTACAAGACCTTGGAAATCCATTAGCTAAATTTAAAATTTTACTCTTCTTGAGTTACTGTTCATATGGTATTTCCATATTTGAAGATGAATTTCAAAAAATCATAATTAATTCAAAAAAATTGAAATGAAGTGGTTAATACGTGAAGATAACATCTTGAACTTTAAGGAAAAAATAATTTATAGACCAAATACTTAGTCAATTAATACAGTTTAATCGTAAAAGATTACTGTTCATTTCGTCAAAAATTCTGAAAACATATTATGGTCCCTTACTTTAGAAAATTCATTCTCTTGATACAGATACCAAAATAAGGTGTTCTTAGTGTCAAAACGAAGCTTGACATGTTAACTAAATATCTATAAAATTTTATACATTTATCTCATCATTTACTATTTTTCATTATATCATCAGCATGCGTTAATACTTGTGCTTGCTTGTGAAGGTGTTAACATTATGTAATGTGCATGCTTCCTTGTAACATATGAAATACAATTGATCAAACTAATCATATAAATAGAGCTTCAAACATAAACACATATGCAACACAATTACACATAGCCATAGCACAACCAAGCATACATTCAATACATGCAAGTTTAGGATAAGTTTACTACCTCATATACATGACTTTCTTTCACTTTATCTTGCCTCTTTCTTCTCATTTCTCTTTGATGTGTGGCTGCCTCCTTGGAATCCATCATCAAATCCTAACATCACATAATCATCCATCCATTACAATCTAATTTCCCAGGACATTAAACTTACTTTAACTAACATAACTTCATTTGATCTTTACTAATGGACTTGGCCTTTGAACCAATTAATGTCTTAACTATACCTACAAAATTCCATCTTTTGAATGCATTTATGACCTTAGAATCATGAAATTCTAGCTCCCATGTAATGTTCTAGATAGATTTGGAAAACATTAATAATTCTTCAAAAAATTCTCATATTGATTCTGATGCTTCCCATACTTATTTCTCTACTTTATCTCACACAACTTTTAATTTTAAAACTATTGGAAATGTCAACATCATGAAATTTCAATCACTATTCATGCAAATGAACAGTTACATAGAAGAATTCTAAGAATTATAACTTTCAATTCCAATGCTTCCAAGGTTCAAAACCTATCCAATCCTACACAAAATCATCACATGAATTCAATGGAAGCATTAGATTGCTGAAATTCCATCTCCTTCTACTATGAATAGTGCAGACTGAAATGGTTCAACCATGGCAAAGTCAAGAATATCAACTTGATTCAAAAATCAATCACCTAACTAGCTTGTTTAAGCTTCAATCAGATATCTTTAACTTTAATTTCTTCTTTCTCCTTTCATCTATGGTTTTGGACAGCACATACACCTTAGATAAAACTCAACTTTCTCCTATGAAAACCTTAAGTTCAAGCTCCCAAATCAAAGGAAAATAAGCTAGTATAGATTGCTTACTTTAAATCTCTAGCTTACTTGAACTTTGGATATTGGATTATTCTTTGTTTTGACTTGAGTTTTCATTTTGCAAGAGGTTCGCTAAGGGTTCTCCTTCACAGTTTTGAGCTAAAAGTAGTGGGGGTATTTATAGAAAATCTCATGGAAAATGAATGGCCAAGATCACTTTGTGCATTATTTGATCTAATCACTCACAATTGTCTTACATCAAACTTGCCCACCAAGCCAATTTGAGATAAGATCACATGACAAAAATCATCTCTTCCCCTTGTCTTGGATGCCATGTGTGAGGTCTTGTGGTTTCCGCCATGTGCAGACCCTAATTCTCACTTTATTCCTTTTTCTTTTCTTTTCCAAAAATTCATAAATTATTCATTATTGGACTTGGTCTCCAAGACAACTTTTGGGACTTATTGGGCTTCCCTAGGCCTTCCTTAGGTCCAATAGCTAATTGGCACAAATCGCAAGGCACTTTCCTTATACCGATATCCTTAAATTATCCTGGTTTTGAAATAAATTCTAGACACCTCTTTTAATGGTTCTAACATTTTTAGAAATTTATTATAATATAAAATACATCCCCTATAAAGTATCATAATATTATGAGACCCAGAGGTCCTAATAAAAATTCTCTATATTTCCTCAAGACCCTTTATCAGTGTCCAATTTCACTTTAATTTCTCAAAGGGCATTATCATCTTTTCACACATCATCAGAGTATTTGCTGACTATGGTAAACTATTTGGGGAACTCTCCTTGACTGTCTAACCTTAATCAAATGACCAAAATACCCTTCTTTTATCTTTGGCTCATTAACACAACCCAGTGGCTTACTCAGTCGCATTTCGTAATTTCCCATTTTTCCTAGTCTTTATTAGCCCTAGCGCACGTACTTATCTAAAAATATTATTGGGACTATAAAGGGTCATTTTGGGACTTCTATATGGTCCACTGCCTTCATGGGCTTAACTCCCGAGAAATTCCCCCAAAACGTATTGATCGGGTGTTTTAATCCACTATAAACTCCATAATAAATTCTACATAACTCCTTTTTGAGCTCTGTTAGTTTCATAAATTCTCATATTAATTATAAAAATTTATTGCCAAATTTCATCTGATTATGAGATCTAGAGGATACTGTATTAATTTCCCTTTCTTCAGAAATGAATATAAATTTTTCGGGACCTCAAATGAAAATTATGTACTAGAACCCTCTTGATTTTGTACCAGAACCTTCTACTTTGAGCCATAATCCTCTGCTCTGATACCAAAATGAAACATCCTCCTTTTCTTACATTTTAGAGCCCACTCAGTAGCATTTAGAAACACTTCTAGGGCCATTGAAGTTAAATCATACAATCTGAAATTTTACTCCTAGTGAACACTATTCACTGTGTACATTCCAGCGGAGTGACCTGACTTCGAAAAATCATAACTAATTCTAGAAAAATCAAAATGAAGTGGTTCAAATTGCTACGTGAAGCTAACATAATCCTCTTTCAGGAAAAAATAACTCGTTGACCACCCCTTGACCAGGTCCACTTCAATCAACGTCCAAAATATGCTGTTTATCCTACATTTTTCCCTAATTCCAGCACTTTGGTCTCATCTTTGCATAACCTCTGCACTATCCAATCCCTAACTCCTCTCTATGATTCTTCGGTCCTCTTTAAACATACCTATGGGATTGGGATTACATGGAAGGGAGTGAGATTTCTGGGGAAATCTCAGTAGCAAATGGTAACCATACAATGTATGCAACTATATGCTTGATGTTATTATGTGTTTACTTAATGATCATGCTTGCATGATGATAACATACATGCTTCCATGTTACTTAGTCATAACATATGGCCATAGCATAAAAAGAAATAGAGCATTACTTAATCATACATGCCTCACATCATCAAGGTAAGAAAATATCACATAAAACATCCAAGCAGTATAAGCATACAAGTAGGTAAGTCTACTACCTGGCGTGTAGCCTTTCCTTCCCGCTCTTAGCCTTTGCTCTAAGGTTCCTTCTTTTCATAAGTCATAGCCTATACATAGCATAATAATATCTTTATTATTATCTAGTATAGCTCTACTTACCTCATGCTCAACTAGGGGTAATATCCTTACTTTGACATTCCTCTAACTTTCTTTCTAGCTATAGCTAACTTTATTTATAGAGATATTTCTCTATTCGGACCACTAAGAGCAATCCTCTACTTTATTAGAGCAAGGACTAGATAACTTACTTACCTCATTCCTAAGCTTTGCCCAGTCCCTAAGCTCCTTAGGCTGCTCCTGGCTCTACTAGAACTCCTCATTTCTTTCTCTTCCTTCCTTTCTTTCTCTCTTTCTCTCTTCTCTCTTCTTTTTCTTGCCAAATCCGTGGGAATGAAGTGAGGGGGAGTGTCCTATTTATAGGTAAGTGGAGGTGGAATGAATGGCTCAGATCGATTCGCGATGCATGGCTCAGATTGCTTGCTTCCTCAAGAAGCTTTGCCTGTATCATCACGATGACATCACCCTCCTTGATAACTCACCACTAATGACATCATCCAGGACACCTCAGGGGTATATGTGGTGCAATGGTGGGGCCCTTGGGATACCTCACCAGCTGACTCAGCCTTTCTAGAGACTTTCAGAGTCTTTTCCCTGAATGGATGGCCGAGATCGTGCCACGTGTCCTCTTGCTTTTTCTCCTTTTTCTCTAATCATGCCATGTGTCTGTTGCTTTTCTTCTTTTATTGTAATCATGCCATGTGGCATATTGTGGGCCCCATTTATGTCCCCTCATGATTTCATATCACTTTACCCAGTTTTATCTTCGACTGGGTCACTTTACTTTATTGAAAAATGACTAAAACAATATTTTAATGCCTCTTGGGCCCACATTACTCTTGGGTTACGTTTTTGGGCCTTGGATTGTCATCTTGGGTTTCTAACCAAGCCCAAGCACTCTGGTGGCTTAGTTCCCAAGAAAAATCCTTAGTAAATTACCAAAATACCCTTAATACATAATTAGTACTTCTAGGGGCACTATTGTCTTTTTACACCTTATCAGAGTAGCTCTTAACCCTGGTCAACTATCCATATACCCTTTCTTGACTGTCTAACCTTCGTCAAATGATCATAATGCCCTTCGTCTAACTCTGACTCTATGACACAATACAGTGGCATACCTTCAGTGGTATTTTCATAATTCTTCGTTTTCTTGGTCTTTATTAGCCCTAGCCCATATACTTATCTGAAAATATCATTTGGCTTATAAGGTGCCATTTTGGACCCTCTATATGACCACTATCTTCATGAGCTCAATTGCTGAGAAATTTCCCCGAAACCTATTTATTGAGTCTTTTAATCCACTGTAAATTCTGTAGTAAATTATATAGAACTCCTTTTTGGGCTCTGTCAGTTTCAGAAATTCTTATATTAATTATAGGAATTTACTACCATATTTCATCTAATTCTGAGGTCTAGAGAATACTGGATTAATTTTCCTTCTCTTCAGAAAATTAATATAAATCTTTCGGGATCTCATATCAAAACTCTGTGTTGCATCAAACTGATCAGCATAATTTTCTCTATTTACTAAGACCTCTGCTTAACAGGGTCTAGTAGCATCCCTTTTTTAGGCTATATACTGGGCTTCTAAGCCCAAAAATTGGGATATAACACCCGTCACCGCAAGGGAACCCTAAAACTATGAACAAAACTTTTCAAGATATATGTTAAACATCCATTGAAAATAAGTAAATGAATTTGCTTTTTGAAACATCCTCCTTTTCTTACATTTTAGGGACCATTCAGTAGCATTTAGAACCACTTGTACGGCCATTGAAATTAAATCATACAATCTGAAATTTTACTCATAGCGAACACTGTTCACTGTGTAAATTCCAGCGGAGTGACCTGACTTCGAAAAATCATAACTAATTCTAGGAAAATCGAAATGAAGTTTTTCAAATTGCTATGCGAAGCTAACATAATACTCTTTAAGGAAAAAATAACTCGTTGACCACACCTTGACCAGGTCCACGTTAGTAAATGTCTAAAGTTTACTGTTCATCCTACATTTTCCCCTGATTCCAGCACTTTGGTCCTATGTTTGCATAACCTCTGCACTATCCAATCCCTAGCTCCTCTCTATGATTCTTCGGTCCTCTTTAAACATACCTGTGGGATTGGGATTACATGGAAGGGGATGAGATTTTTGGGGAAATCTCAGTAGCAAACGGTAACTATACAATGTATGCAGCTATATGATTGATGTTACTATGTGTGCACTTAATGATCATGCTTGCATAATGATAACTTACATGCTTCCATGTCCCTTAATTATAACATATGGCCATAGTATAAAAAAAATAGAGCATTAATTAATCATACATGCCTCACATCATCAAGGTAAGAAAACATCACATAAAACATCCAAGTAGTATAAGCATACAAGTAGGTAAGTCTACTACCTGGCTTGTAGCCTTTCCTTCCAGTTTCTACCCTTGTCTCTAAGGTCCCTTCTTTTCATATGTTAGAGCCTATACATAGCATAATAATATCTTTATTATTATCCAGTACAGCTCTACTTAACTCATGCTTAACTAGGGGTGATATCCTTATTCCGACATTCCCCTAGCTTTCTCTCTACCTTTAGCTACCTTTATTAATAGAGATATTTCTCTATTCTAACCACTAAGAGCAATCCTCTACTTTATTAGAGCAGGGACTAGATAACTTTCTTACCTCATTCCTAAGCTTTGCCCAGTCCCTCGGCTCCTTAGACTGCTCTTGGCTCTACCAGAACTCCTTCCTTGTTTCTCTTCCTTCCTTTCTTTCTCTCTTTCTCTCTTTCTCTCTTCTTTCTCTTCCTTTGCCTTGATAGGCCATAGTGTGCCTTGAAATAGGAGGGGAGTGGCCTATTTATAGGTGAGAGGAGGTGAAATGAATGGTCGATTGATTCGTGATGAATGGCTCAAATTGCTTGCTTCATTTGCATACATCATCACGATGATATCACCCTCCTTGATGACTCACCACTCATGACATCATCCAGGACACTTCAGGGACACCTCAGGGGTATATGTGGTGCAATGGTGGGGCCCTTAGGACAACTCACCAGCTGACTCAACCTTTCCAGAGATTTCCAGAGTCTTTTCCTTGAATGGACGGTCGAGATCATGCCACAGGTGCTCTTGCTTTTTCTCCTTTTTCTATAATCATGCCATGTGTCCTTTGCTTTTCTTCTTTTATTGTAATCATGCCATATGGCGCATTGTGGGCCCCATTTATGTCCCTCATGATTTCAGATCACTTTACCCAGTTCTATCTTGGACCGGATCAGTTTATTGAAAAAGTACTAAAATAATATTTTAATGCCTCTTAGGCCCACATTACTCTTGGGCTACATTTTTAGGGCTTCGATTGTCATCTTGGGTTTTTAACCAAGCCCAAGCACTTTGGTGGCTCGGTTCCCGCAAAAACATCCTTAGTAAATTACCAAAATGCCCTTAATACATAATTAGTACTTCTAGGGGCACTATTATCCTTTTATACCTTATCAGAGTAGCTCTTGACCCTGGTCAACTATCCAGATACCCTTTCTTGACTGTCTAACCTTAGTCAAATGATCATAACGCCCTTCGTCTGACTCTGACTTAATGACACAACACAGTGGCATACCTTAAGTGGCATTTTCGTAATTCTTTATTTTTCTCAGTCTTTATTAGCCCTGGCCCACATACTTATCTAAAAATATCATTGGGCCTATAAGGTGCCATTATGGACCCTCTGTATAATCCCCTATCTTCATGGGCTCAATTCCCAAGAAATTCCCCCGAAACCTATTTATCGGGTCTTTTAATCCACTGTAAATTATGTAGTAAATTCTACATAACTCCTTTTTGAGCTCTGTCAGTTTCAGAAATTCTTATATTAATTATAGGAATTTACTGCCACATTTCATCTGATTATGAGGTCTAGAGAATACTGTATTAATTTTCCTTCTCTTCAAAAATTAATATAAATCTTTTGGGACCTCATATCAAAACTCTGTGTTGCATCAAACTGATCAGCATTATTTTCTCTATTTACTGAGACCTCTGCTCAACAGGGTCTAGTAGCATCCCTTTTTCAGGCTATATACTGGGCTTCTAAACCTAAAAATTGGGATATGACATTTCTCCTCCCCTTAAAATAAATTTCGTCCTCGAAATTTGAGGGTCAAACCTCTATTAATTCCTTAATGAATAGTTTCTTCTGAGGAGAATGTCCCTTTCATTTCATACCATTTCTTAACTTTTTAGCTCTTCTTAACTTCTCTTACTTTCTTTTCTAACTTTGTGTATCTATGCCAAACTTTTGTGGCATTTACACTTTTTTCATATAACTACATTATATCTTTACTCTATCTTAGACCCTCTTCTTTGGGTCTTTACTAGCCTCTTCATCTCTTGATCCTTATCTGAAGGATCTATCTAGTCATACTTTTCTATTCTCAAAACATATGGGGTTCTCTTCTCTATTCCTCAGGCATACTTCTACAAAACTTTTTGAATATAAGCACTCAGACTTTAACTTAGACTCCATCTTTGTTTAAGGAAAACTAAGTTCAGTCTATATATAATATAGGCTATAAATAAGTTTTCTAGATAAGTTAATCAACTCGTGAAGCTCCTTCACTTAACTTCATCTTTGGTACTCATCTTTCCAGAGAGATACTGTATTATTCTCATTTCTTCATGGCTTCTTACTTTCCTTAGGCCAGGTTTAACTGTGACCTCAGGATGTAACTGCGATCAACCGTAAGCCTCTTCAAAATCTAACTGTGACTCTGAAGCTATTAGGATCTAACTGCGACCCTTGAGCCATGCTAGGATCTAACTGCGATCCTCCATAATCCTCTATGATTCTATTGTACTGTATCATCTCTGAAAGATCTTATCCAACAGACTAAGTTATAAGGTTAACTGCTTCTACTTGTTGATAACTTAATAAAAAATTTAAAATACATTTAGTAGCCCATATATTTATCCAGACTTTACTTATTTCCCTTTTACTCAGGAGTTCCTTCTCATCTTTCTTACTCTGTTGTGGCTTACTAATTATGGTCTAACTACTTGCTATTGCATTCTGTTGCTTTGGTCTCATCATAACTTCTCATATCTATCTGTGCTCTAACTGCGAGCTATTTGAACTATGCTCTAACTGCGAGCAATCTGTATCAGATCTAACTCTTATCTGAAGAGTGATATGAACTCATTTGAATCTAGCTCTATATGAGAGCTATCTGTTTCATATCCAACTCTTATCTGAAGAGTGATATGAAAATAATATCTTTAGTGCTATCTCTTACTCTTTCTGTATACCATTTCTTTTTATAGAGTTATAACGCTACCACCTTCTTGGTACTTTCTATAATCCTAACATAAGAAATGGCCCTGAGTACTGTATTCATAAGTCTGTAGAAATATCTGAGTAACCCCAATCATACTATAACAATTGTCTCACTTACTGAGACTGTCTCTCATTTTGGGTACATTCTTATTGCATGTCGTATGGTATGGGAGCAACGTAACTTTCCCATTTCATGATAAACTCTACCCTGCATGTACTACATGAGGGAAGTATTCATAGCATACTCTAATTTGCGTGTCATCATATAACAACTGCATGGAGATGCAACTATTCCTCATAACTTATGGCAACATAAGCCATATCATCATTACATAGATTTGCTCAACCATCCATTATACGTACACTGCAATTCAATAATAAACTAAATAAACTTTAAAACATTCTTTCCTCTAACCCATTATCTGCCAGATTCCAAACATTCATTTAGGAATCTAAAATATCCACTCATTTAACTTAGGTTGCCACATTACCCTCATACTAGGGTATAAACTCAACCCTTCTTACTTTTTCTTAAATTGGGGAGTCTTTTTATCTTTGAGATTGTGGCTACCTTTCTTTCTATCAGTCTTAGTCTGCTCTAGACTAGACTATGATTTCTCTATCTTGGGAACATCAGCTCTCTCTCTATCAATCATCTCATTTCTAACTATTAATTCTTTTGTTCAGGAAACACTAGCTGAACAAATTCTTTCGTAATGTAGATCTACTCACATAGAGGATCTACTTCTAAACATCGTCTTAATCTTTCATACCTCATTACTTTATACTATCTGGCTTGATTATGCTTTGTACCAATCTTCTAGTTGATTAACTTCAACTAGGTTGGTACCTTCATTATCATTGCCACTATAATGTCTGGCAGTTTCACTTGACCTGGACTAGTCAACTTCTCTCTCTCTTCATAGAGAAAACTGCTCCCCAGACGTTATCCTGCTTAGTCCAACCACATCGTACTAAGAAACACAAGACCTCGGCGGTAACAGCTGACTAAGACTAGCCACTTCCTTGAAGATTACCCTAGACCACTGTAAGGTATGGGGTATCATTCTATCTATCTGGGTGTCACTGTCTCTAAGTAGTGAACACTATCCCCATATCTTCTACTAGGGGGACAAACTCTTAGTTCAAATCTCTAACTACACCAGAGCATCTCTGAGCCAGAACCTTCTGTTCTATGCTAAAATCTTATGCTCTGTGCCAGAACCGTTTGTTCTATACTAGAACCCTCTTGATTCTATACCAGAACCTTCTGCTCTGAGCCAGAATCCTTTGCTCTGATACCAAAATGAAGCATCCTCCTTTTATTATATTTTAGGGACCATTCAGTAGCATTTAGAACCACTTCTAGGTTTATTGAAGTCAAATCATACAATCTGAAATTTTACTCCTAGCGAACATTGTTCACTATGTAAATTCCAGCGGAGTGATCTGACTTCAAAAAATCATAACTAATTCAATAAAAATCAAAACGAAGTGGTTCAAATTGCCATGTAAAGCTCACGTAATCCTCTTTTAGGGAAAATAACTTGTTGACCACGTATTGACCAGGTCCACATCAGTCAATACCCAAAGTTTACTGTTTATCCTGCATTTTTCCCTGATACCAGCACTTTGGTCTCATCTTTGCATAACCTCTGCACTATCCAATCCCTAGCTCCTCTCTATAATTCTTCGGTCCTCTTTAAACATACCTATGGGATTGGGATTACATGGAAGGGGATGAGATTTCTGGGAAAATCTCAGTAGCAAACGGTAACCACATAATGTATGCAACTATATGCTTGATATTACTATGTGTGTACTTAATGATCATGCTTGCATCATGATAACATACATGCTTCCATGTTACTTAATTATAATATATGGCCATAGTATAAAAAGGAACAGAGCACTACTTAATCATACATGCCTCACATCATCAAGGTAAGAAAAGATCACATAAAACATCCAAGCAGTATAAGCATACAAGTATGTAAGTCTACTACCTGGAGATGTAGCATTTCCTTCCAACTCTTTGCCTTGTCTCTAAGGTTCCTTCTTTTCATAAGTCAGAGCCTATACATAGAATAATAATATCTTTATTACTATCCAGTATAACTATACTTACCTCATGCTCAAGTAGGGGTAATATCCTTACTCTGACATTCCTCTAACTTTCTTTCTAGCTTTAGCTAACTTTATTTATAGAGATATTTCTCTATTCTAACCACTAAGAGAAATCCTCTACTTTATTAGAGTATGGATTAGATAACTTACTTACCTCATTCCTAAGCTTTGCCCAGTCCTTAAGCTCCTTAGACTGCTCCTGGCTCCACCAGAACTCCTTCCTTTCTTTCCTTTCTTTCCTTTCTTTCTTTCCTTCTCTCTTTCTCTCTTTTTCTCTTCTTTCTCTTCCTTTTCTTGCTAGATCTGTTATGTGCCTTGAAATGGGAGGGAGTGGCCTATTTATAGGTGAGAGGAGGTGGAATGAATGGTCTAGATTGATTCGCGATGAATGGCTCAGATTGATTCCTTCCTCAAGAAGCTTTGCCTGCATCATCACGATGATATCACCCTCCTTGATGACTCACCACTATTGACATCATCCAAGACACCACAGGGACACCTCAAGGGTATATGTGGCGCAATGGTGGGGTCCTTGGGATACCTTACCAGCTGACTTAGCCTTTCCAGAGAGTTCCAGAGTCTTTTCCCTTAATAGATGGCTAACATCATGCCTCGTGTCCTCTTACTTTTTCTCCTTTTTCTATAATCATGCCATGTGTCCTTTGCTTTTCTTCTTTTATTGTAATCATGCCATGTTGCACATTGTGGGCCCCATTTATGTCCCCTCATGATTCCATATCACTTTATCCAGTTCTATCTTGGACCAAGTCACTTTATTTTATTGAAAAAGCACTAAAACAATATTTTAATGCCTCTTGGGCCCACATTACTGTTGGGTTACATTTCTAGGCCTTGGATTGTCATCTTGGGTTTCTAACCAATCCCAAGCACTCTGGTGGCTCAGTTCCCAAGAAAAATCCTTAGTAAATTACCAAAATGCCCTTAATGCATAATTAGTACTTCTATGGGCACTATTGTCTTTTTATACCTTATCAGAGTAGCTCTTGACCCTGGTCAACTATCCAAATACCCTTTCTTGACTGTCTAACCTTCGTCAAATGATCATAATGCCCTTCGTCTAACTCTGACTACATGACACAATATAGTGGCATACCTTCAGTGGCATTTTCATAATTCTTCATTTTTCTCGGTCTTTATTAGCCCTGGCCCACATACTTATCTAAAAATATCATTAGGTCTTTAAGGTGCCATTATGGACCCTCTGTGCGATCCCCTATCTTCATGGGATCAATTCTCAAGAAATTCCCCTTAAACCTATTTATCGGGTCTTTTAATCCACTATAAATTCTGTAGTAAATTCTGTAGAACTCCTTTTTGAGCTCTGTCAGTTTTAGAAATTCTTATATTAATTATAGGAATTTACTGCCATATTTCATCTGATTATGAGGTCTAGAGAATACTATATTAATTTTCCTTCTCTTCAAAAATTAATATAAATCTTTCGGGACCTCATATCAAAACTCTGTGTTGCATCAAACTAATCAGCATAATTTTCTCTATTTACTGAGACCTCTAGTCAATAGGGTCTAGTAGCATCCCTTTTTCAGGCTATATACTGGGCTTCTAAGCCTAAAAATTGGGATATGACACTTTTACCATTGAACTTTGGAAGGGTGTGGGAAAGCCCATCATCATCATAGGTTCCTAGAGCCTAGCAACCATATCCTTGACTCTAGCATCCATCTCATGATGCATCCTTTATAAATCCACTTGGCATCCATCTCAAACCTTTTGCCACTCATCTATAGAAACCATGTCTACAGAGGGTGTGCTACTTCTTCGAGAGGTAAAACTTAAAAAGTCATTGCATATCACTCATTTGGTGGCCCCCAAATTAAGAATATGATAGAACTAACCACTCAAAATAGTAAACTAATCTCCCAAATTATAAGTTCCAAGATTAACACTTCAACTTTCAAAACAATCTTCATTGAGCCACTTGTTTAGAAATTAAGAATCTCAAAACAACACACTATATTATACTCTTTAAACCTTAATGGCCCAATAACTTACACAAACATATATCATCTTTTTTATATCCATAAGTCAACTATAAAACCATCATTTTAACTATCGATTTATGTTATAATCCCCTTATCATCCAACTCCTCTTATGTCCAACAATCTTGAGTATTATGAATCACATTTAAGATTAACCAAGATTTAGTTCTCCCATGGCTTAGTGTACTATCCGAATAAAGGAAGAGAGCAAATTTATAACTTGAGCTATACTATCATAATGCCTCATTTTGAAGTTGTAAAACACAATCCAAATCAATCATCAATCATTATAGGAATCTTAAGAACACGTATTACAGCAGTTTAAACATTTAGAAATATAAATGAACAAAACTTAATTTGGTTTTTCAGCAACTAAACACCCAAAACTCCAAATCCACTTTAGTGAATCACTTGCGTACATACTCATAGTATGACATTTTCATATTTTAATAACTCATTTAGTCTCTTTTATATTTAATCCCAATAAAGAACCAAACCACAAAATAATGCAGTTAAATAGTGACTTACAACTTTCAAGAAGAGAATGATGACGGATAGTTAATGACAATGGAGATAGAGAATGATGATAGAGTCACCCAAAATAGGTGGAAAATGTAGAAAATGCCTTTGGCCTGTGTTCAAAGTAAATATGAAGCTCACTACAAATTAGGCTTTTTAAATTTTTGTGGCTTTTTATAGTAGTTTTTTTAAAAAAAACCGCCTTACAAATACTTGTAACAACAATTTTTAATAAAACCACGAGCAAAACTCTGACATTTACTATATGTGAAGACATTATACAACAGTTTCATTAAAACCACAATCACAAGTATCTATAAAGGCAGTTTTCAATAAAAATGACCATAAAATGTATTGATCCTGTTATTTGAAGATAACATATAATCTTCAATCTAATAATTTAGACACTAAGCTAGTATGCCAACGGTATTTAGTAATTTATTGTATTATTAATTTATTGGATAAATTAGACTGCTTGATTAATATTTTTCTAAAAATATGCTTACTTTCAATTTCTTTTAAAGTACTAATTGCTAAACGCTCAGCTAAACAAGGTAAAATTGATGCAGGTCCCATACGGACAAAAGTTATTTATATATTTGTTGAGTTTTGAGCAACCTATGGCAACATTTTCAACTATACCAAAATTTTGGGTGAGTTGTATTATGCTGATATCAAACTTAACACAATATATATAGGTTTATTCTTAAGAAAAATGCGTACATAATTGATCAGAACAAAAATTGGCTTTAGAATATATTCTAACTAGTTTGACTATTCCTTATAAAATATTATAAATGATTGTTCATTACATTTTGTAAATTTTATCATCCCATCCCATCTGATAGTGCTAAAAAGTATAACAAAGAGGATATAAAAGAAAGGTGAAGTGTTTCAATAAGATGAAGTATAGTCATATGAGTTTCTGGAGTCAACTGGATCATTTGAGGGGTGATGGATGTGCCACTAGTTACGTTGTTAGTGGAGATTAGAATGGAGACTATCGAACCTTTCTTGAAGGTTCTCCCTTCAAGATCAGAAAGAATTGAATATGAGGCAGTGGAGATGGATGAAATTTCTGAAGGATTATGATTTTTAGATCAAGTACCATCCAGGAAAAGCAAATGCAGACATCAAAAAGTTCTTATGGAGGAACACATATTAAAGCTTTCATTGAAGATGAAATAAAAGAAGCTCAGGAGCAGGATAAGCTTGTAACAGTTTTCAAGAATAAGCTGGAAAGAGGGGAAATTAAGAATTTTGATATGTCCCAAGATGGATTGCTACGATTTTGGGGACGACCATATATTCCCAATGCAATAGGATTGAGAGAGAAGATCCTAGATGAGGCATATAAGAGTAAATATGCAGTGCATCCAGGTATGACCAATATGTATCATGATGTTAAGAGCTTATTTTGGTGGCATGGATTGAAGAAGGATGTTGTAGCTTATGTATCAAAGGGCCTAACATGTTATAAGGTGAAAGTTGAGCACCAAAGGCCAACAGGGAAATTACAACCACTAGAGATACCTAAACAGAAATGGGATAGTATTGCCATGGATTTTGTTAAAGGACTACCGATGACTCTTACTAAGCATGATGCTATATGGGTAGTAATTGACCGATTGACTAAGTCAGCTCATTTCTTGGCAATCAACAAGAATGATTATCTCGAGAAGGTGGAAAAGTTGTATATAAAGGAGATTATTAGACTACATAGTATTCCTAGTGGTATCATATCTGACAGAGATACTCTGTTTACGTTAAACTTTTGGTGAGCTTTATATAAAGAAATAGACACTACTCTCATATTTAGTATAGCTTACCATCCTCAGACAGATGGTCAATCTTAGAGAACAATCCAAACACTATAGTATATTTTTTGAGCTTGTGTCTTGGACTTCAAAGGGAGTTGGGATGTCTATCTGCCATTGATAGAGTTTGCCTATAACAACAGTTATCAGGCTAGTATTCAGATGGCCCTTTTTGAAGTACTTTATGAATAAAAATGTAGATCTCCCTTGTGTTGGGTAGGATTGAGCAAAAGGAGAATGTTTGGTCTTGATATAGTAAACCAGATAGCAACACAGATTGATAAGATTAGAAAAAGATTGCTGACAGCTCAAAGCAGATAGAATAGTTATGCTAATGTTAGAAGGAAGATGTTAGAGTTTAAAGAAGGAGAGCATGTATTCCTTAAGTTGACTCTAACGACAGGAGTAAGACGATTGATCAAAGTAAAGAAGCTGCATCATAGATACATTGGGCCATTTCAAATCCTCTCAAGAGTAGGATCAATGGCTTATAAGTTAGCTCTTCCTCTAAATCTCAGCAAGATCCATTATGTATTTTGTGTTTCCCAGTTAAAAAAGTAATCTAGATCCATCACATGTGATTAAGTAGGATGATATTGCACTGCGAGATGACCTAACTTATAAAGTCAGACTAGTATAGATTATAGATAGAAAGGTCAAGCAATTGCAAAATAAGCAGATCTCTATAGTCAAGGTGGTATGGAAGGGATTAACAGAGAATAAAGCTACCTGGGAAGTAGAGGAAAGGATGAGAGAAGCATATCCTAGACTATTTCCTTAGTGTATGTAATATAAATTTTGAGGACAAAATTTATTTTAAGGGGAAGAGCAATGTTATATCCCCAATTTTCTTACCTGATATAACTGTATAGTTTATATGAAATGGATATGAGATTCTTGGAATAAACTGTATCATATTGAGAAAGGAAAGAAAGGGATTATGAACTAAAGAATTTTTAGGGACCTAAACACAAATTGAAAAAGGTTAAAGGCCAAAAGCTAAAGTAGAAGCAAAAGTTGGGTGACCTAAATGTAATTATAGAAAAGGTCAGCCAGAAAAGGCTTAAAACTGTCTGGAAGTATTTTAGTTTCACATTTTATCAGTAAATAAAGGAAGTTAAGCTGGTTAATCTAGCATAATACAAAAATTTTATTAGGGTCCCAGATAGTGGATATTTATCCAATAGCCAAAAAGTTATCTAAAATTTTATCATATCACATGGATCTCAGGTATAAGTATAGAAGTTACAGGAAGGTGTGCCCAATGACATCAGATGTCATGAATATGACAAAACCCCAAAAAAAGTTCTGTATGAAAAGTTATCCCCATATTAGTAAATTTTGACAGGGGGTTTGAAAACACCCGTGCTCTGATTATGGAATTTAATAGTAAGTAGGCCTAGATAGAATGAACTTAGATGACCTCCTATATAGGCCCATGATGACACTAAGGAGGGCCCAAAATCCAGGATACCAATTCATCAGTAGAAGGGGCCAGTGTCCAGGAAAAGTGTAAAATTATGAAAATGCCCCTGGATGCCCATATTGAACCAGTGATGGATAGAGGGTATTTTTGTCATTTTAGACAGGCTAAAAATGTGGCATATAGTATAAATATGATTAGTTAGAGCCAATATATGCCCTGAGGCAGTACAAAGAGGGGTGAAATGACAATTATGCCCTAAGGTTAATATAGTGCAAGAAAGGACACTAAGGTTATTTTGGTCATTTCCCAAGGGATGGATGGCAGATAAATACTCAGTCTAACAATGTCAATGGTATGAATAACCAAGACATTGATTTCCAGAATAAAATATATATGCTAGATTATTATAAAAATTAGGAACAGAAAATAGTTTGACTTTGGTGAAACTGCTTCGATTGATACCGGGCTAGACTGTAATTTTTCCTATTAGTATATTTCACCTTTTTTAGCCAAACATGACCCTAAATGATGTCATGCATGGCATCAAAAAGGGAGGCCTCTAGGGCAAGATTATGCAAGATTGAATATAGACCATTAGATCAAATAGTAACAAAATCAATCTTGGCCATCCATTTCAACTCAAGCTCATCTATAAATACCCCCCAAATCAGAACCTATTCGGCATGCATGGTGAACCATGGGGAAACTCTTGCAAAATTTCCATTCAATCAAGAAAGAAGCACACAAAGTGAAGCAACAGTCAAGGTAATCATCTCCCTTGATCTTGAGCTTTGTTCTAGCAAGTTAGCTCATGGTTTTAAGGGGTTTTGTGCTATATTTCCCTTATGGTTGATGCTCAAAATGCTGCCTATATATGGTTAAAATATGAGTTTTATGTTATGGATAGTTTAGATAAGCTTAAACAAGCTAGAATCAAGTGGTATAAGCTTGGAAATTCAAGTATGTTTGGACTTAGGGTTTTGTGTTCTTGCCAGTACTATACATAACACTATTTATAGGATGGAATTTCATAATTTTTATGCTTCCAATGAGTTTAAAATAGAAAAATTGTTTGGGGATAAAGTAGGAGAACAAGTATTGGAATCAAAATGTGATTTTTTGGAAAACAAGAGGGCTGCTTCGGTTTGGTACTGTAGCAAGTGGTATGTTTTGATTTTCACAATTCTAGTTTCATATTTGGATTCTACATGAAAAATTATGTGGAAATGAACTATGATAATTTACTTTGGAAAGATGAAAGTATGAAGCATAAAAGGGGGAAAGAAAGAAAGTTAGTGAAAACCTAGTCTTGGATTTGGTTTGAAGTTGAGTTGTAACTTGATATTACCTTGTAATGGCTAGGTTTTGACATTTGTGAAGGCATAGCTCATGTTTGCTTAATTGTTTGATTGCTTGTTAGTTATGATGTTTGGTTGAGCATGAGATTGTGTCATCATGTTGATGATGAAGTTTGACATGTTATCTAAATGTTCGTCACATTTCAAAAATTTTTTTACATCATTTATTATTTTTCAGTACACCATGAACATCGCTGCTCAAACTGGCAATATAACATCATTACATATAACAATTCATACATTCATCATAAAGCATTTATATTATCTAATCCCTAACTTCTATTCATGCTTCTTCATATTCTTTCATCATTCATGAACCTGCTGGGATTGGGATTACATGGAGGGGTGAGAGTTTTAGGGAAATCTAGTAGCAAACGGTACTAAAAAATATATGCATCAATGTAAATACTTGTACTGGCTTGTGAAAGTGTTAACATTGACTAATGTGCATGCTTCCATATAACATATAAAATACAATTAGCTAAAGTAATCATAGAAATAGAGATTCAATCATATACACATATGCAACACAATTCAACATAGCCATAGCACAACCAAGTATAACATTTAATACATATAAGTTTAGGATATAGTTTACTACCTTATTGCTTTACTTTCTTTTATTCTTTTCCTTGTCCTCTTTCCTTGCTAAGTGTTTGCCTTCTTGAGTCCACAAAACAAAGCCTAAACATCGCATATTCATGATCTAATTCACTTGGCATATAAGGACATTGAACTTAACTTAATCAATTAACCCTTATCTTTCTTAAGTTGTGGTTAATTGTCTTGTCATTTGAATTAATTTGTTCCTTGACTTTACACTACACAATTTCACCTTATGAATCTATTTATGAGCTTAGAATCATGAAATTATAGCTCATTCTTTCCTGCTAGATAGAACCAAAAAGTGTATGTAATTCTTCAAAAAATTCTCATTCTGATTCCAATGCTTCCAATGCTTATTTCTCTACTTAATCCCACAAAATTTTTCATTTTAAAACCATTAGAATCATCAAAATCATAAAGTTCCATTCACTATTTATGCATGTGAACTGTATAGAGAAGACTTAAAAATTTGAACTTTTAATTCCAAAAATTCCAACTTGAGTCGCATGGATCTCATTCATCATCTACTACTATTACTTCTACTCTCTGGGGTGCTCTACCCTAGGTCTGTTAGGTTATTATTTCTTCGTGATGGGGTCCTTTTGTTACAAGAACATTAGCTCTCTATCTATTAACTATCACGTATATAACTTTAAGCTATGTGGTTGGCTCATTCCAAAACAAGTCTCAATCTAACTTTTGATTAGTCCATTCAGTTAAGAATAGCTGAACAAAGTATTTCATAATGTAGATCGAGTCTTGATGATCACATGGAGGATCTAATTCTGAACATCATCTTAAATTGATCTTCCATATCTTTATACCTCGTATCATCTACCTTATCGGTACCCCATGGCTATCCTTATCAACTAGAGGTTGACACTTTCATTCTTGTCATTGCCATAACATCTAATCTTTGTGTATCCCATTCGTGACCTGAGTATTGTAAGGAATTAGAAGACACGCAGCAGAAATTAATTTAAAAATTTTCTCCATTCCTTGCCAGGATCTACTGTAATGTTTAAGTCAAGTGGGAAGAAGCATTACCCTTAGTGTTTCTCAGCGACTTCTATAGCTTCTCTCCACGGCTCGTGCTCTCTTTGATCGCAAGAAGTTGACTCCTCAGGTCGTCACATTTTTTGAATTAAAAGTTCAAATTTTTAAGTCTTCTCTATACAGTTCACATGCATAAATAGTGAATGGAACTGTATGATTTTGATGATTCTAATGGTTTTAAAATGAAAAGTTTTGTGGGATTAAGTAGAGAAATAAGCATTGGAAGCATTGGAATCAGAATGAGAATTTTTTGAAGAATTACATACACTTTTTTGGTTCTATCTACCATCCATTCCTTGAAAAATAACCAAAATACTCTTATTGTCCTTTCCTGCGCTGTACTAACCCTAAGGGCAAAATCGTCATTTTACACCTCTTTACACTGCCTCAGGGCATATATTGACTCTATATAATCATATTTATACTATGTCCCACATTTTTGGCCTATCCATAATGACCAAAATGACCTCCATCCATCACTGGTACAGTATAGGCATCCAGGGGCATTTTCGTAATTTTGCACTTTTCCTGGACTGCTCTGGCCTGTGGCCCATATAACTGTCCAGTCACCTTAATGGGCTCACGATGGTGTCATTTGGGCCTTATTATGGGCTTATTGCCTATATTGCCTTTATGGCCCAATTCACTGTACAACTCTCCCGATCATATTTATCGGGTATTTTATTTCACTGTAAAATCCCGTATGGCTTCTACAGGATTCCTTTTCTGATTCTGTCAATTTTATAAATTCATATATTAAATATATGAATTTTCTATAAAGTCTCATCTAATTATGAGATCTCAAAAATACTGCAATAATTCCTTATGACTTCAGGAATTTATATCAATTAATTGGGACCTCAAATCAAAATTCTGTGTTGCGTTAAACTGACCGGAATATTTTTGTCTATCTACTGGTAAAATTTGGGTTTGATCTGATTCCGGGCATTTTTTGCCTGTTTTGGCTCAACTTTTCCATATTTACATTTAGGTCCCTTAACTTTTGAATAATTGCACTTTAGTCCCTGAACTTTTCATTAATTGCATTTAGGTCCCTCCTTTTTCTTCTACTTTCACTTTTCACCTTCAAACTTTTAAATTTTCATTTTGGTCCCTATTCTTTCCTTAGTTATTAATCCTTCCCTTTCCTTTCACAATCTGATACAGTTTATTCCAAGAATCTTATATCCATTGCAGATAAACTGTACAGGTACATCAGGTCAAAAAAATTGGGGATATGACACCATATGCATTCAATAATGAATATATAGCATGAATTAATGTCTTTCGAGGTGTAGAGGTGATAATTGTGCTAATAGGGGTTGATAATAGTGCCTCATTCATTTCTCTTTTCTTTATTTTTCAATTTTTCTTGCACTATCTCTTTTTTCGTTCTTTTTCTTTTCTTTTTAGTGCAATATGCTTTTCCCCTTTTTTTTTTGGCACCTTGTATATAAACGATGTAGCACAATATCACAATAACAATTATTTTGTGACATGAATAAAAAGTTTATTTAAAAAAGATGTTTATGCACATATAACTTTCTATGATAGACAAAGAAACATGATGGGCTCAAATGGGGTATCTAACGATATAAAATGTGATGGGCTTGTGTTTGGGGTAAAAGGGTTTAGAAATTAATGCCTCTATCATATTTAGTAACATAAATGTGCAAGTAATTTTCAATTCATAGTCAAGACAAGTTCTAGAGGATATAAACCAATTGAATAACCACTCAATATAGAAATTTAGGCTAAGAATCCTTCCAAATAATGTTTTCATCTAAATTGCTCAAAAGCTAAAATCTCAAACAATGTTCATCATTCACTAGGCATCAAAACACTTATCACAATTGAAAACCCTATGGAATGATGGATTAAAAGTTCTAAAGTAATCATCCAGAATCATGTAATAATCCCAAATTTAACAGTAAAAATTTAAGTGTTTCGAATTCAGTTTCCTTTTCCAAAAATTCAAGTGTAATAATGGTTTCTATAAACTATTTCATGCAAAAGGTTGAAAATAAGAGGGCAATTAATCATTTATAAAGACTTTAGTAGCTTAAAAGAAATCCTTCTATACAACATTGCATAAAGCAAAGAGAAGGTAAATGAACATATTCACACTCAGGTCGTGACTTACAGCAGTGAAGGTCATGACCAAAATTCACAGTGAGTATTTACCCTAAACTTACAATAAATAGTCACGACCAGGAATGATTCAGTCATGATAACAATACACAGAGAGTTATTATCGTGGCCTAATTATACTCGTGTCATGACTGATTTTCACAAAGAGCATATTAAGTCCAAAGTTCAATGTCAGGTCGCGACCATGAAGAATATAGGTCACGACTAAAAATCACAAAGTCTACCACTTAATAGTTTTCAATGCCCAAAACATCTTTTGCACTCAACCTTTTTGCCAACAACAAAACAGTTTAAAGTGGGGACCCAACTTTCAGCAATTCTTCACACATTAAAATAAAAAACCAAAAGTTTGTAGCGAAAGATTGGATTAGTCGAAGAATTTAAATTAATTAGCACAAAAACAATAACATCTCCCCATACTTAAACTTGACATTGTCATCACTATTAATAGAATAAATTTCTCCCACAATAAACTAACACACAACTCAATGCAAATTCAGCAATGAAGCACATAGTCACATTCAAATCATACATCATAATACAAAGAAAGCAAAGATGACAAGATGGGTAAACTATAGCATGTAATTGAGTGTGTCACACCTCAGATAACCATCACTGAAGAAACAACACTGGGCAACACAAGGGTATTACAAATAGAAAGAAACTAAGATGAAACACTATCCTATTGAATCATCAATAAGAAAAATTAACTACTACTTCTACTAGTTCTTCCCTTTCCAATCATCAAATTGTCACATGCAACAAGATATTTACAACTAATAATTGCATATGAAAAGTAAAGTAGAGAAAAGGGATGCCTGGCCTCAGGGAGGCGGTGGGAACTCACAAGACTCAGGGGACGGTTGTATGATCAGAAAGTCTCCCCGTTGCCTTCTCCCTCAATTGTAGCATCATAAGATCATGCACTCTGACTACATCATGAAGTCCATCCAAGCTTGTCTTGAATTTTCTCCTTTAAACTTGAACTTTCCCAACTATGGTTGGTATGTAGAAGCAACAAACTTGGGTGGTGTTCCCTTCACATCCTTTGTATATTTCTTGAAACTGATCTTATCCAGCTTGTTTAGATTCTCTATCTTGCCGCCTACTTTCTCAAATGTTGCACTAAGCTGAGGTTAGTTTGCAACTGTAACATAGTTGAGATCACTCTCTTTCATACCTATATCATTAGTAAAGATCAAATTATTTAAGAATCTTAAGGTATGAGAGGTAATTTTGGAATGTGAGTGAGGAGGAGTAGAGTGAGAACATATTGGCCCTTTAACCAAAATAGTGGAATGTGGAACTGAAGGAATTTGAAATTAACTAGTTGTGTCTGCCATTTCTGGTCATGACCTCTCAGGCTTATCTCCAACTTCTCATCTTGACTCACACAGACAATTAGTGTCTCTGAAATGTTTGGTCAGGACGTGGGATCACATAGAGGTTGTCCCTTAGCATCTTGATATATAGTCACAACTTCATCATCTTTGCGTCATGACTGGATGTCTCAGGAGTTATTGGTCGTGACCAAACAATCATCCTGTCATAACTCCGTTGCACAAAGAGTCTATTCCTCAACAAATTTATATTTGGTCATGACGTTGAGGTCTTGATGTCATGACTTGTGGTCATATAAACTCGACCCCTCTTTGTTTGTTCCATTTCCAGCTTCCATAATGTCTTGTATTCCTATAAAATCACTCACAAATTCCTTTCTAAAAATATTATCACTAGATAATGATGAAATTGTATCAAAGTTAGATGGGAATGAGAAATCCTTGGAAACTGAATGCATGCCATTAACATCAAAACATTGAAAACATAAATCCTTATGCTCCTAAAATGCATCATGGGTAATCTGGGAATTTTACAACATAGGATCATACTCATCATGCAAACTCAATTCATGCTCATCCCTAGCTTCTTTAATAGCATAATCGATGGCATTCAACCCAACAAAAGCAGAATTATCAAAAGGATATTTCATTACTTCATTTATATTGAAAGTCACTACATGTCCTCTAACTTCCATTGTAATGGAACTATGCTTCATACTAATAATTGTCTTGGAATTTTGAAGGAAAGGTCTACCTAGGATCAGAGTGCTCTCATTCACTTATTCACTGGACATGTCTAGAACATAAAAATCAGTTAGGAACACTAAATCCTTAACCTATACTAAAATATCCTCTAGAATTCTCTTAGGGTACCTAATTGATCTATTAGCTAATTGGAGCACTACACTTGTGTCTCTAAGATTGTTAATACCTAAGGCTAAGTATACCGACCAATACATTACATTAATAGCAGCCCCTAGATCTATTAACATTCCCTTAATATGAACCTTATCACTTGACCAATAATTCATCCTTAAAAAATGATGACACATTAGCACTCACCTGAATTCTCTCAAAAGGCCTAAACTTTTTCTTATCATCACACAACTCTTTTAAAAATTTAGCATATTTAGGATTTCTTTTAAGGAATTCATCCATAAGGATGTGTATTTCTAACTTATTGAAGAGATTGAAAGCATCTTTTGCAAATTCAGAATGAATGTTTTTCTTTCCAGCAAAATAAGATTCAGGAAAAGGGAGATCCTTTATACTTACCTCCTTACCTATATGCATAAAGGCTCCTTGCTTGCTCGACTCTGCCTTCTCCTCAATTTGAATTCCCTTGTATGCTGGACATAGAATTATCACTTTCTCTTCTTGCTTCTCTTGTGTTTCCTCTGGTGCTTATGAGTTCTCCTCTTGGGTTACCTTCTTGATCAAGAGTTGTTGTTCTTTAATACTCTTTGATTTCCCAATCTTCATATGTGACATTGATAAATTTTCAACTTTAGAATCTTCTATATCCTCCCTTGTTGTTTTTCATCTTCTTTAAATCAGACTTCTCTCTCACTTCTAAGTGATATGGTATTTAGACGCTTTAGATTAATAATAGTATTCAAAGGTATGCTACCACGGCTCTTCATTTGGATGTCATTCACTGTATTGGCAACTTGAGTTTAATGACTTATAATATCTGTATTATTGGAACTTAACTCCTCAAGTTTCTTGTCATATCCCAATTTTTAGGCCTTAAAGCCCAGTATATAGCCTGAAAAAGGGATGCTACCAGACCCTATTGAGCAGAGATCTCAATAAATAGAGAAAATTATGATGATCAGTTTGATGCAACACAAAGTTTTGATATGAGGTCCCAAAAGATTTATATTAATTTCTGAAGAGAAGAAAAATTAATATAGTATTCTCTAGACCTCAGAATCAGATGAAATATGGCCGTAAATTCCTATAATTAATATAAAAAATTCTGAAACTGATAGAGCTCAAAAAGGAGATCTGCAGAATTTACTATAAAATTTACAGTGGATTAAAAGACCCGATAAATAGGTTTCGGGGGAATTTCTCAGGAATTGAGCCCATGAAGATAGTGGATCATACAGAGGGTCCAGAATGGCACCTTATAGGTGCAATGATATTTTCAAATAATATGTGCGCCAGGGCTAATAAAGACCGAGAAAAATGAAGAATTACGAAAATACCACTAAAGGTATGCTACTGTGTTGTGTCATTGAGTCAAAATCAGACGAAGGGCATTATGATCATTTGACTAAGGTTAGAAAGTCAAGAAAGGGTATCTGGATAGCTGACCAGGGTCAAGAGATACTCTGGTAAGGTATAGAAAAATAATAGTGGTCCTGTAAGTACTAAAAAGAAACTAAGGGCATTATAGTAATTTACTAAGGATGCTTCTTGGGAACCGAGCCATCAGAGTGCTTGGGCTAGATTAGAAACAGATGACAATCCAAGGCCCAAAACCGTAGCCCAAGAGGAATGTGGGCCCAAGTGGCATTAAAATATTATTTTAGTGCTTTTTCAATAAAGTAAAGTGATCCGGTCCAAGATAGAACTGGGTAAAGTGATCTGAAATCATGAATGGGGCCCACAAGGCGCCACATGGCATGATTACAGTAAAAGAGGAAAAGCAAAAGACACATGGCATGATTATAGAAAAAGGAGAAAAAGCAAGAGGACACGTGGCACGATCTCGGCCGTCCATTCAGGGAAAAGACTCTGGAACTCTCTGGAAAGGCTGAGTCAACTGGTGAGGTATCCCAAGGGCCCCATATTTCTCCACATATACCCATGAGGTGTCCTAGATTATGTCATAAGTGGTGAGTCATCAGGGAGGGTGATGTCATCGTGATGATGCAGGCAAAGCTTCTTGAGGAAGCAAGCAATCTGAGCCATTCATCGTGAATCAATCTGGACCATTCATTCCACCTCCTCTCACCTATAAATAGGCCACTCCCCTCCCATTCCAAGGCACACCACGTCCTAGCAAGGAAAAGGAAGAGAAAGAAGAGAGAAAGAGAGAAGGAAAGAAAGAAAGGAAAGAAATGAAGGAGTTTTGGTGGAGCCAGGAGCAGTCTAAGGAGCTGAGGGACTGGACAAAGCTTAGGAATAAGGTAAGAAAATTATGTAGTCCCTATTCAAATAAAGTAGAGGGTTGCTCTTAATAGTTAGAATAGAGAAATATCTCTATTAATGAAGGTAGCTATAGATAGAAAGAAAGCCAGGGGAATGTCTGAGTAATAATATTACCCCTAGTTAAGCATGAGTTAAATAGAGCTATACTGATAGAGTAATAATGAAGATATTATTATGCTATGTATAGGCTCTAACCTATGAAAAGAATGAACCTTAGATGAAAGGCTAAGAGCTAGAAGAAAAGCTACATGTCAGGTAGTAAACTTATCCTAAACTTGTATGCATTGAAGTTATACTTGATGTGCTATGGCTTTGCGGAATTGTGTTGAATGTGCTTACGTATGAAGCTCTATTTCTATGATTACTTTGGCCAATTGTATTTCATATGTAACATGGAAGCATGCACATTAGACAATGTTAACACTTTCACAAGCAAGCACAAGTATTCACATTAATGTATGCATTGTTTAGTACCGTTTGCTACTGAGATTTCCCCAAAAATCTCACCCCTTCCATATCAATCCAATTACAGAAGGTCTTCTCAAGATGAAGGATATAAAGATGCATGAAGATATGTTAATTTCTTAGCATGATTGATATGTGATTCATGTATGTATAATTGCTGGAAATTGTCACTATGAACAGTAACTCGTGATGGAGGCAGTGACATTTGAGCTGTAATTATAAATAGTAAATGATTGAATAAATGTATAAAATTTTCCCAGTAAATAGTATACATGCCAAGCTTCGATTTGATATATAGAATGTCTTATTTGGATGTCTACATATAAAGATATGATTTATCAAAGTTGGGACCAGAATGCTGGAATCAGGGACAGGACATTGGAGGAACAGTGAACTTTGGACGTTGACCAACGTTGACCTGGTGAAGTTATGGTCAACGAGTCATTTTTTCCTAAAATATCATTATATTAGCTTCGTGTAGCAATTTGAATCACTCCATTTTGATTTTTATAGAATTAGTTATGATTTTTCGAAGTTAGGTCACTCCTCTGGAATTCACACAGTGAACAGTACTCGCTAAGAGTAAAATTCCAGATTGAGTAATTTGACTTCAACAGCCTTGGAAGTGGTTCCAGATGCTACTGTTTGGTCCCTAAGATGTATGAAAAGGAGGATGTTATAATTTGGTATCAGAGTATAAGATTCTGGCACAGAACAGAAGGTTCTGGCTCAGTGATGCTCTGGAGTAGATACACTAACCCCTTAAAACAAGTTAGAGATGTGAACTACAGAGGTTTCCTCCCTAGTATGAGATAAGGGGATGGTGTTCACTACCTAGAGAATGATTTGAACAATAGATAGTGACACCCAGACAGATAGAATAGTACCCCATAACTTACAGCGGTACGAGGTGATCTTCAAGGAAGTGGCTAGTCTTAGTCAGCCGTTACCGCCGAGGTCTCATGTTTCTTAGCACGATGTGGCTGGACTAAGCATGATAATGTCTGGGGAGCAGTTTCCTCTATGAATAGAGATAGAAGCTTACCAGTCCTAGGTCAAGGGAAACTGTCAGACGTTACAGTAACAATGATAATGAAGATACCAACCTCGTTGAAGTTCATCAACTAGAGGATTAGTATAAAGTGATCAAGCTAGATAGTATAAACGAGATATGAAAGATTAAAACGATGTTCAGAAGTAGATCCTCTATGTGAGTAGATCTACAATACAAAAGAATTTGTTCAGCTAGTGTTTCCTGAACAAAAGAATGAGACTGGCCTAGGAATAATCCTAGCGCATGACCTAAAGTTAGAGATAAGATGGGCCGCTGGTGTTCCCAAGATAAAGGAACCACAGTCTAATCTAGAATACACTAAGACTAATAAAGAGAAAGGTAGCCACAGTTGTAAAAATAAAGTGGCTCTCCTGTTCCCTATGTAAGAAAGGATAATGAAGGATTGAGTCTATACCCTAGTAAGAGGGTAATGTGGTAGCCTAAGTCAGATAAATAGTTATTTTCAATTCCTAAATGAATGTTTAGGATCTAGACAATATGATCAGACAATGATAGGCAATGGGATAAAGAATAAGATTCATAGTGAATTTATAGATGCATATTATGATACTCAGGATATATCCCTTTAGCAAGGGTAAGGAATATGAGTGATGAAAATGAAATGAAAATGAAATGAAAAGAGAAGCATGTATGAAAGATGGTATAGCTCTAAGAAAGAGCAGTGTCTATAAAGACATAGGCTAATGTTGTTGCAATAGAGCTAGATTGCTCTTGCAATAAAGTAAGATTACTTTTAAAGCCAAGAGATGGGACAATATAACTCAGATAAAGTAAGGTCCCTTTTGATGAGAGGAATAGATGATGATAGATATGTGCATGGTAGAGCATGTGTAGCTCTCTACAGTAAAGGGTATAGTAAAGTTATGAATGGTATGAGAAGTTCCTAAGTGATAGAGGAAATGAGTAAAGTCCTGATAGATAATATTGGCTTATATGATCATTTTAGGGGAATTATCTGTTGAGTTAACAACTATGTGGAAGTAACTAGCCTTATAACTTTGTCTGTTGGTTAAGTCTTCCAGCGATGAGAATATAGTACAATGGAGTCACAGTAGATTTTGGATTATTGCAGTTAGATCCTAGCATGGCTCCTAGAGAACAGAATTCCAGGGTCGCAGTTAGATCCTGAAGAGGCTTACGGTTGATCACAGTAGATCCTGAGGGTCACAGTAGACTTAGCCTAGAGAAAGAAAGTATTAAGCCATAAGTGACACCAAGGAAAAGTTAAGGTATAGAAGCTTCACAAGTTGGTTAGCTCATAATAGAGAGAGTACCCATGATGTTATATAGCCTTATTACTATCAGGGACTGAACTCAGAATCTCCTTACACGTATCAGGAACTAAGTGATCAAAAGCCGTTAATCCTGAGTTCTAAGGACTTATGAGAATGTTTCATAAGATATGAGAAAGGGTCAAATGAGAATAAAGAGATCCCTATACTGAGATAACAGAGAATAAGAATGAAAGATAAATATATCCTCCATATGAGGATAAAGAGATTAGAAGGCCAGATAGACCTAAAAGAGATAGCATAAGATGGGTCTATAATAGTAGAGTACCAGGATTTGAGCCTGTTAGCACCAGTGCTTCAGATTTATATCTGCACATTTTAGTTAAGCGTGCTCAGGCAAGAGTAGCCCAATGATGGGTGACCCCTGGGAAGTAATGAAAGAGGTATGAATTCCACAAGAGGTTGGCATATATGTGCACAGAGTTATGTAAGATGATAGAAAGAGCAATGAAAAGTTGGAAAGGGTTATGAACAGAAAGAGAATAGAACCCTTATGTCAAGTCTAAATGAAATGGATTTCAAAGGAAATGTTTAAAAGAATTCTCTTAAAGGCTAGCAACTTTTTTTAAGTTAAAAGAGAATGTCTTATGACAAGGCCAGATAGATTATGATATCGCCAAATATGGCCAGATATGCCATGATACGGCATAAGTGATATGTGATAATATATGTTATGAAAAGTATGTGTTAAGAAGTATAACATGAAGTGGTTTTATATCTAGCCCTATAACAGATTGAGAGGCTTCCATTCTGGAAAAGATAAGATGTTTGAATGATGAGCTACATGTGAAAGAGCAAATGAAAGCTTTGAGAGCTTCCACTCCTTGCATAGAATGCCAGGCCTCTTGTTCGTTATGTTTGTAAAATATGCTAGAGCTCCGAATATTAGAGCAGCACAAGCTCTATGTTATAGAGCTGTACAAGCTCTGAGTGTTAGAGCTGTGCATATTGAGAGATCGAATGCTTGAGCTTTGATGATAGAGCTTTGCATTCATAAGCAGGTACACAGTCCTACAATATGTTGGCCAAGCATTATGCATGTTAGAGTATGTCCTCCTAGATGCTCATATATGCTCCTATTTAGCAATAGAGCAATGAAAGAAAGAATATGATGTAAGTCCTCTCTTTGTATTATGATGAGTTAGTAAAGATGATAAAAACGTATGATGATATGAGAATGAGAGATAAAGTTTTGCAAATATTTAGAGAATTCCGTTAGATACTCAGATAAGTAAGTAATTGCCCTAAAAAGTATGATGAACTGTTAACAGAAACTCCAGAATATAGGAGTATATGAGAAAGTTTAATATGAATGAAAGAGGCATTCTGTCACATCCTTATATTTATACATCTTAGGGACCATTCAGTAGCACTTAAACCACTTTCAGGGTCATTGAAGTCATAACACTTAATCTGGAATTTTAATCATATCGAGTACTGTTCACTATGGCAAATTCCAGATGAGTGACCTGATTTTGAAAATTTATAACTAATTCTATAAAAATCGAAATGAAGTGGTTCAAATTGCTACATGAATCTAACTCAAATATATTTCAGGGAAAAATCATTGGTTGACCAATCCTTGACAAATTTCACGTGGGTCAACGTTTCAATCTTACTGTTCATCCAATGACTTTCTCCTGAATCCAGCATTCTGGTCCCAACTTTAACAATTTATATCTTTTCGTGTATACATCCAAATTAGACATTCTATATATCAAATTAAATCTTAGTATGTCTACTTTTTACTCTAAAAATTTCGTACATTAATTCAATCCTTTACTATTTTTAATGATTTATCAAACATGAACGGGTCTTCACGAGTTACTGTTCACTGAGCCTATTTTCAGCATTTAGTCTTTACATACTCAAGCATACAGCCAACACATATTAGTCATACAGGCCAGATAACAATTAATAAATAATCAACTGTTATATATTAGTGCATGATTAACTCCCTCATATTGTATTACATCCTTTTCTGTCTAAAAACCGGCAGCATAACTGCTGCAATTCTTCTTTAGAAAGTAACTGATGTTGTACCGATTCGGTAATTCCCTTATGCGAACTACCATTCTACGTAGTACCCAGGAAAGACTGGATGAACCTGCTAGGTCCACTCACTTCTAGCCTCCTTAGACAGCACTACGTACACAGTACGTATCAGTTCCTTTCTTTGTTCCGTCTTTGTTGTCGGAATTTCGGCAGCCTACCGGCGTCTCTTAAGATTTCCAAATTTTATTTTGACAGAACCTCCCCTGTAATGTTATGTTTGGGAATGAGATTCAAAAGAATCCCAGTAACAACAATCATAACAAAATATGTAATGCAAAGTGACGGTGCTTGCTTGTGACTGTGTATAGATAAGTATGCTGCATGCTTCCATATTCAATAACATATGATCATAGCATTGGAATAGAGCTTCAAGCATAACATATAGGACAACAATCAACCAAACAAAACAACACATCACAAAGACATTACATACGAGCTAGGATTAGTTATTACCTCAAAAGCAGAGCTTCAGAACTTCCTTACTACTTCCAACTCCACCAGAACTTCCTTTCTTTCTCCTTCTCTCTCTTCTTTCTCTCTCTTTTCTTGCCAAAAACGTGGGATGCATAAAATGGGAGGGGAAGGGGGTATTTATAGCTTTAATGGATGGCATTCTTGTAATTTTGAAGCCATCTGAACATGTGGTCCTGGTTTTTCCTGGAATTTCCTATTTTCTTTAATTCTTTTTACTGCATCACCCTGGACACCTCATGGGACACCTCATAGGACACCTCACCACCCATATTCTTCATGTGACAAAATTTGGAGGTTCTGGAAGCTTTCCGGTCCAATCTGGTACCGGCCCGGTCTATCGCCTCGAAAAACGTGCCGTTTTCTGAATCTGATGTTTCTGAAGATCCTTTTTATGTCTACTGACCTCACATTTAGTATCTAGACCCTTTATATCATTAAATTTTTAATACTGGGTCCAGACTCAATTACAGATCCCCTGCGAAATGACCAAAATGCCCTTGGTGCCCTATCTTGTCCTATTTTAATCCCTAAGGGCAAAATCGTCATTTCACACCTTTCTGGACCCGGTCAAAGCTTATACTGGCTCTAGTCAACCTTATTTAGACATGTCTTGACCTCTGGGTCTGTCCAAAATGACCAGAATACCCTATATTCATCTGCTGCCCTTTTTGTACAACATAGGGGCATTTTCGTAATTTCGCACTTTTCCGGGGTTCTACTGGACACTGGCCCACCTATCAGTCCAAGAGTCTTATTGGGCCTCTAATGGCACCATTTTCGGGCTTCCTGGGTCCATTACCTGTATGGCACGCATTACGAGGAATCTTCCTTTAACACAATTCATTGAATATTTTAACTATTATTTACCGAGTATATACCTTTTCCGGACACCGGCTCTTTTTCCCAGATATAGTGTCCTACTGTGTTCAGGCATCCTTGGGGGTTATAACGGTCATCTGACCGAAGTCATCCGATCGCATTCAGCCTCTTTAAAAATACCGATAAATCTCCTACCCGGATCCCCGGAGACCTCACACTCCGTCTGGATTTCTTTATTTTGTGAATAACTTTTCCTACAGACCTCCTATCGGTATCCTGTCAGTTTCCCGACATCCGCCCATAAAGGCGCATCATCCTGTATTTTCCCACTTATATCTGAAATCTAGGGTATCCGGTATAAATTTTTATAACTTTTGGACGATCAGTCCATTTCTGGCTATCTGGAGTCTTCAAAAATTCCGGTATTAGGCTTGGTTACCCGGCGTCACCTGCCCTACCTTCTGGTAGAATCTGGGACTGAAATGCTGTCGGGCGGTGCAAATCACTTCTGGCCTATTTTCTTTAATTATACTTTAGCCCCAGGGAACTTTTCCTTCTTTATAATTAAGTCCCTTAATTTGGCTAAAATTACACTTTAAGACCCCATATTTTTGTCTACTTTTCATTCCTAACTTTAAACTTTCCATAATTGCATTTAGGTCCCTTAATTTCCTTTCTTTTGCAATTTAATCCTTTTCTTTACATAAAGGTACACATGTTTTTCCTGAAACAGAGCTCATATATTCCGTTTAATCTGTACATAGGAACCAGTACAGAAGATTAAGGATATTACATTTCTCTCCCCTTAAAAATAAATTTCGTCCCCGAAATTTACATTACATCTATCCTATACCAATAATTCAGGGTACTTTTCTCTCATCTTTTCTTCTGTTTCCCATGTAGCTTCTTGTTCAGTCAAACCTTTCCAGATCACTTTAACTAAAGGAATCTGCTTATTCCGCAACTGCTTGACTTTTCTATCAGCAATTCGCACCGGTCCAACCTCATCTTGCTCTATCACATGAGATGGATCTGGAATATACTTCTTTAATTGGGAAACATGGAACACATCATGTATCTGGCTGAGATTCGGAGGAAGAGCTAACTTGTAGGCTACTGCTCCTATCTTTGAGAGAATCTGGAATGGCCCGATGTATCTTGGATGCAACTTCTTCACCTTAATTGGTCGTCCGGCTCCTGTGGTTGGAGTTAACTTAAGGAATACATGTTCTCCTTCTTCAAATTCCAACGGCTTCCTTCTGACATCTGCATAGCTCTTCTGTCTGCTTTGAGCCGTCAACAATCATTTTCTAATTACCGCAACTTGTTCTGCAGTTTGATCCACTATATCCGGACCAAGCATTCTTCTCTCTCTCAACTCTAGCCAGCATAAGGGGGATCTACATTTTCGTCCATAGAGTGCTTCAAAAGGTGCCATCTGTATACTGGCCTGATAACCATTGTTATATGCAAACTCTATAAGGGGTAAATGGATATCCCAGCTGCCTTTGAAATCTAGGACACATGCTCTCAGCATATCCTCTAACGTCTGTATTGTTCTTTCAGATTGACCATCTGTCTGAGGATGATAAGCTGTACTGAATCTGAGAGTAGTGCCCATTTCTTCCTGTAGAGCCCTCCAGAAATTTGAAGTAAATCGTGGATCTCTATCAGACACAATGCTGCTTGGGATACCATGGAGCCTAACGATCTCCTTTATATACAGCTTTGCCAGCTTTTCTAGAGAATCTCTCTTATTGATTGCCAGGAAATGTGCTGACTTTGTCAGTCGATCGATTACTACCCAAACCGCATCATGTCTACTTGGTGTTAAGGGTAGTCCTTCCACAAAGTCCATGGCAATCCCATCCCATTTCCACTCAGAAATATCTAAAAGCTGCAACGTTCCTGCTGGTTTTTGATGTTCAACTTTCACTTTCTGGCAGGTTAAGCACTTAGATACGTAAGCTACAACATCTTTCTTCAGTCCAGGCCACCAGAATAATCTTTTAACATCATGGTACATTTTGGTCATACCTGGATGTATCGTATATCGGCTTTTATGTGCTTCCTCCAGAATTCTTTCCCTTAATCCCCCAATATTTGGGATATAGGGTTTTCCCCTAAACTGTAGCAATTCGTCTGGGGACATCCCAAAATCCCTTGTCTTCCCTTTCTCCAGCTTGTCTTTGAATATTGCTGCGAGCTTATCCTGCTCCTGAGCCTCTTTGATCTCATATTCTATGCAAGTTCTGACATGAACTCCTCCAAAAGGATTCTCCGTCAGTTGCATTTGATATAGAGGGCTCCAGTCGCGCATATCTTCTATCAGTTCCAATTCCTTGATCATCATGTATGCAACCTGCACCACCTTTCTACTCAGGGCATCAGCTACCACATTGGCTTTTCCTGGATGGTATTTAATCTGGAAGTCATAATCTTTTAACAATTCCATCCATCGCCGCTGCCTCATGTTCAGCTCTTTCTGATCCTGCAGATACTTCTGGCTTTTGTGGTCGCAAAACAACTCTATCGTTGCTCCGTATAAATAGTGCCTCCATATCTTCAGGGCATAGACCACCGCCGCAAGCTCCAGATCATAAGTGGGATAATTCTTTTCATGTGGCTTTAACTGCCGAGAGGCGTAGGCTACTACTCGACCTTGCTGCATAAGCACACATCCCAGGCCCTGCTTGCTAGCATCAGTGTAGATTACATAAGTCTGAGTTGGGTCTGGAATAATCAGCACGGGAGTAGTCATTAATCTCTGCTTCAACTGCTGGAAGCTAGCCTCACACTTCTCATCCCACTTAAACTGCTGATTCTTTCTGGTCAGCTTGGTAAGTGGTAAGGCAATTCGAGAAAAGTCTTGAATGAATCGTCTGTAGTACCCTGCTAGGCTGAGAAAACTTCTAATCTCTGTCACTGTCCTTGGCTGTTCCCAGCTCAAAACTGCTTTAACTTTGATAGGATCTACAGCTACCCCGTCTCGGGATATGACATGACCGAGAAATTTGACTTCTGAAAGCCAAAACTCGCACTTACTCAGCTTAGCATAGAGCTTCTTCTCTTTAAGGATACCAAGAACAATCCTCAAATGCCTTTCATGCTCCTCTGGAGATTTGGAGTACACCAGAATATCATCAATAAAGACCACAACGAACTGATCTAGATAAGGCCTGAAAATCCGGTTCATATAGTCCATGAAAATAGCAGGTGCATTGGTTAGTCCAAAAGGCATCACCAAAAATTCAAAATGTCCGTAGCGCGTTCTGAACGCCGTCTTTGGAATATCATCTGGCTTGACCCTTAGTTGATGGTAGCCAGATCTCAAGTCAATCTTGGAGAATAAGCTCGCTCCTGCCAATTGATCTAGCAGGTCATCAATTCTGGGAAGAGGATACTTGTTCTTAACTGTAAGCTTATTTAATTCCCTGTAGTCAATGCACAGCCTTAAGCTACCATCTTTCTTCTTGACGAACAGTACTGGAGCACCCCATGGCGATACACTGGGTCGTATAAAACCTTTCTCCAATAGCTCCTCAATTTGCTTCTTCAGTTCCATCATTTCGTTGGGAGCCATCCTGTATAGGGCTTTTGATACTGGTCCAGCTCCAGGTACAATGTCGATCGCAAACTCCACTTCATGCTCCGAAGGCAATCCCTGAATCTCCTTTGGAAAGACTTCAGGAAATTCATTGACTACAGGAACCTCCTTGATGCCTTCCTCCACTTCTGTTTGAACAGAAAAGAATACCACATATCCCTGACATCCTTTCCGTAGACATTTTTCTGCCTGAGCCTCTGTCACGAAGTTCAGTTGTACTTCTAAGCTCCGATCAGTGATCTTTGGACCAAGAACTAGGGTCTTGTTTCTGCAGTCCAACATCACATTATTGGAGGATAACCAATTTAAACCGAGTATGACTTCAATCTCCTGGAAAGGCATACAGATCAGGTCCAGGGTGGTACTACAGTGCTCATAACGCACCACACTATTTAGACAGGCATCAGATGTGATCACCCTAGCGTTGGTAGGGGCTTTCACCTGTATATCATAACATAACTTGCTTATCAGAAGGCCTAGGCATTTAGCACATTCATAAGATATAAAGGAATGACTTGCACCCGAATCAAATAGGGCAGTCACAACATGATCATTGAGATGGATTGTACCTTGGATCATCTCAGATGATCGCTGAGCATCCTCTCTAGTGAGTGCAAACACTCGTCCCGCCGTCCTTGGCCTTGGATCAGTTATAGCTTGAGGACATTCTCTAGAAAAATGTCTGGGCTTTCCGCAGGTGTAGCATACATTCTGGCCCATCAAACATGGTCTGTCACCATGATTCTTTCCACACTTTTCACATACTGGGGCCTTCGGATCCCTGTTATTGGATCTTCCGCAAAAATTTCCCCTATTAGGCCTCTTGGTCTGCCACGGGCGCTTTCTTTTCTTATAGCCGCTCCCACTGGCCGCTTCTTGATTCCGTCCGGCCTTATCAGGAGTCGCTTGATCTTTACTCCCAGATTTGGACAGCATTCTATGATTCATGCTGTTCTCAACGATTCGACATGCTTCTACAGCCTTATTGAACTGGCTGTATTGTTGGGGAGTTAACTTCTCCTTTAACATAGAATTCAGCCCTCGAATCATTCTTTCTGTCATCCAGCGTTCGTCATCCACTTGGCGTAGGTAAGTTGAATATTGAGATAGCCGGATGAACTTGGCCAAATATTCATCAAAAGCTTCTTTTTCTCCTTGCCTTAGCACAAGGAATTCAGCCTCCCTTTCATCTCTGACAGATTGAGGGAAATATTTCTCATAAAATTGCTCAAGAAATACTTCCCAGGTAACTGGAATATCTCTTGCTTGGAGAAGTAATTCTGTATTCTTCCACCATCTATCCGCATCCTTTTCCAATTGATAGATGGCCATTTGGGCCTTGGTTTCAGTCGGGCAGTCGAGGACCTTAAAGATCTTCTCTAATCTGCTGACCCAATTTTCTGCTACATGTACTTCAAATTTCCCTTCGAATATGGGAGGATTATGTTTGCAAAATCGCACCATCCATTGTTGGATGCCAACTGCCTCCTCCCTTGATTCAACCCTTCTCTGGGGCTGTTCTGCCTGCTGTGGTACTTCTTCAGGTTCTCTACTAGTTACTCCTGAAGGCTCTGGCGGTCTTAAATTATTTACAGCTGCTGCTACTACCGCGGCTATGGCAGCATCTCTGTCTTGTTCATTTCGTGCTTGAGCAGCTCTCATTTCTTCTATCATCTTTTGTTGCTGTTCTAATCGTTCTAGAATCATTTGATTAAGGTTTCCAGCCCCTCGGGGTTCCTCAGCTAGAATAGTTCTCCTTGTTCGTACCATTTTGTTATACTTAAAAACAGAAGGAAATACAATAAATTTCATTTCACACATAATATACATACAGAATATATGTACATATCACAGTACCATTCTAGTCTTTTATACTCTAATTTTCTTAAACTTTATTCTAATGTATTCTTCTACTAGGTAGATCCAGTCGGATATGGTACAATATGATTCTCTATCAAAATACTGGTCCAACTCCGATCTCCAGGTAGGAGTCTTCGGTAATACGTCATTCATAATTTCTAGCCAAAGCCCCATGGTTAACACATTTGAATCCCAGGCTTGATATATGGCTTTCACCCTTGTGATAAACTCCTGGTAGACCGAATAATCTTGATCTATGTTTTCGAACAGGGTCTGCCTCAACTCGTATAGTTGTCGGGCTAATGCTACCGAGCTCTCAAGTTGCTCTCTACTCAGGTTCCTCCCTGGGACCATTCTTACGATTAAACCTCCCAAATACATTTCTACCAGAGTCACTTCGGGCCTACTGGAACCTGGCGCATTACTCTGAACACGTACTTAGCTGGACCCTGAACTGTCTGTTATATTCAAGGGTACCGCACATATGGAAATGGCAGGAATAGGGCCTTCTGTTATCATCACTTCCTGATCATCAATTGGAAAGTTTGATCCTATCGAGGAACTATCCTCCTCAGAATCACCAGCTACTGGAGGTGTCCAGAGGTCAGAATCATTGCTTACTATCTCTTCTTCTGAACTATCTGAACTAGAGACCTCTGGTCTTAATTCCCATTGGTTAACCGTAGTTTCAGACCCAAATCTATGTCTAGCCATCCTGCAAACACTACTTAGTGTCAATTATGACGGCTTTATCATGGTATATCTTTCTATAAATCATCTATTCAGAGCATTTCTTAAGCCAGAATCCTTTGCTCTGATACCAAAATGTCACATCCTTATATTTATACATCTTAGGGACCATTCAGTAGCACTTAAACCACTTTCAGGGTCATTGAAGTCATAACACTTAATCTGGAATTTTAATCATATCGAGTACTGTTCACTGTGGCAAATTCCAGATGAGTGACCTGATTATGAAAATTTATAACTAATTCTATAAAAATCGAAATGAAGTGGTTCAAATTGCTACATGAAGCTAACTCAAATATATTTCAGGGAAAAATCATTGGTTGACCAATCCTTGACAAATTTCACGTGGGTCAACGTTTCAATCTTACTGTTCATCCAATGACTTTCTCCTGAATCCAGCATTCTGGTCCCAACTTTAACAATTTATATCTTTTCGTGTATACATCCAAATTAGACATTCTATATATCAAATTAAATCTTAGTATGTCTACTTTTTACTCTAAAAATTTCGTACATTAATTCAATCCTTTACTATTTTTAATGATTTATCAAACATGAATAGGTCTTCACGAGTTACTGTTCACTGAGCCTATTTTCAGCATTTAGTCTTTACATACTCAAGCATACAGCCAACACATATCAGTCATACAGGCCAGATAACAATTAATAAATAATCAACTGTTATATATTAGTGCATGATTAACTCCCTCATATTGTATTACATCCTTTTCTGTCTAAAAACCGGCAGCATAACTGCTGCAATTCTTCTTTAGAAAGTAACTGATATTGTACCGATTCGGTAATTCCCTTATGCGAACTACCATTCTACGTAGTACCCAGGAAAGACTGGATGAACCTGCTGGGTCCACTCACTTCCAGCCTCCTTAGACAGCACTACGTACACAGTACGTCTCAGTTCCTTTCTTTGTTCCGTCTTTGTTGTCGGAATTTCGGCAGCCTACCGGCGTCTCTTAAGATTTCCAAATTTTATTTTGACAGAACCTCCCCTGTAATATTATGTTTGGGAATGAGATTCAAAAGAATCCCAGTAACAACAATCATAACAAAATATGTAATGCAAAGTGACGGTGCTTGCTTGTGACTGTGTATAGATAAGTATGCTGCATGCTTCCATATTCAATAACATATGATCATAGCATTGGAATAGAGCTTCAAGCATAACATATAGGACAACAATCAACCAAACAAAACAACACATCACAAAGACATTACATACGAGCTAGGATTAGTTATTACCTCAAAAGCAGAGCTTCAGAACTTCCTTACTACTTCCAACTCCACCAGAACTTCCTTTCTTTCTCCTTCTCTCTCTTCTTTCTCTCTCTTTTCTTGCCAAAAACGTGGGATGCATAAAATGGGAGGGGAAGGGGGTATTTATAGCTTTAATGGATGGCATTCTTGTAATTTTGAAGCCATCTGAACATGTGGTCCTGGTTTTTCCTGGAATTTCCTATTTTCTTTAATTCTTTTTACTGCATCACCCTGGACACCTCATGGGACACCTCATAGGACACCTCACCACCCATATTCTTCATGTGACAAAATTTGGAGGTTCTAGAAGCTTTCCGGTCCAATCTGGTACCGGCCCGGTCCATCGCCTCGAAAAACGTGCCGTTTTCTGAATCTGATGTTTCTGAAGATCCTTTTTATGTCTACTGACCTCACATTTAGTATCTATACCCTTTATATCATTAAATTTTTAATACTGGGTCCAGACTCAATTACAGATCCCCTGCGAAATGACCAAAATGCCCTTGGTGCCCTATCTTGTCCTATTTTAATCCCTAAGGGCAAAATCATCATTTCACACCTTTCTGGACCCGGTCAAAGCTTATACTGGCTCTAGTCAACCTTATTTAGACATGTCTTGACCTCTGGGTCTGTCTAAAATGACCAGAATACCCTATATTCATCTGCTGCCCTTTTTGTACAATATAGGGGCATTTTCATAATTTCGCACTTTTCCGGGGTTCTGTTGGACACTGGCCCACCTATCAGTCCAAGAGTCTTATTGGGCCTCTAATGGCGCCATTTTCGGGCTTCCTGGGTCCATTACCTGTATGGCACGCATTACGAGGAATCTTCCTTTAACACAATTCATTGAATATTTTAACTATTATTTACCGAGTATATACCTTTTCCGGACACCGGCTCTTTTTCCTAGATATAGTGTCCTACTGTGTTCAGGCATCCTTGGGGGTTATAACGGTCATCTGACCAAAGTCATCCGATCGCATTCAGCCTCTTTAAAAATACCGATAAATCTCCTACCCGGATCCCCGGAGGCCTCACACTCTGTCTGGATTTCTTTATTTTGTGAATAACTTTTCCTACAGACCTCCTATCGGTATCCTGTCAGTTTCCCGACATCCGCCCATAAAGGCGCATCATCCTGTATTTTCCCACTTATATCTGAAATCTAGGGTATCCGGTATAAATTTTTATAACTTTTGGACGATCAGTCCATTTCTGGCTATCTGGAGTCTTCAAAAATTCCGGTATTAGGCTTGGTTACCCGGCGTCACCTGCCCTACCTTCTGGTAGAATCTGGGACTGAAATGCTGTCGGGCGGTGCAAATCACTTCTGGCCTATTTTCTTTAATTATACTTTAGCCCCAGGGAACTTTTCCTTCTTTATAATTAAGTCCCTTAATTTGGCTAAAATTACACTTTAAGACCCCATATTTTTGTCTACTTTTCATTCCTAACTTTAAACTTTCCATAATTGCATTTAGGTCCCTTAATTTCCTTTCTTTTGCAATTTAATCCTTTTCTTTACATAAAGGTACACATGTTTTTCCTGAAACAGAGCTCATATATTCCGTTTAATCTGTACATAGGAACCAGTACAGAAGATTAAGGATATTACACATTCTCCTAAGAGAAACTCTTCATCGAAGGATGAATAGAGGTTTAACCCTGAAATTTCGAGGACGAAATTTATTTTAAGGGAGGAGAAATGTCATATCCCAATTTTTAGGCCTTAAAGCCCAGTATATAGCCTAAAAAAGGGATGCTACCATACCTTATTGAGCAGAGGTCTCAATAAATAGAGAAAATTATGATGATCAGTTTAATGCAACACAGTTTTGATATGAGGTCCCGAAAGATTTGTATTAATTTTTAAAAAGAAAAAAAATTAATATAGTATTCTCTAGACCTCAGAATCAGATGAAATGTGGCAATAAATTCCTATAATTAATATAAGAATTTCTGAAACTAACAGAGCTCAAAAAGGAGTTATGTAGAATTTACTACAGAATTTACAGTGGATTAAAAGACCCGATAAATAGGTTTCGGGGGAATTTCTCGGGAATTGAGCCCATGAAGATAGTGGATCATACAAAGGGTCCAGAATAGCACCTTATAGGCCCAATGATATTTTCAAATAAATATGTGGGCCAGGGCTAATAAAGACTGAGAAAAATGAAGAATTATGAAAATGCCACTAAAGGTATGCCACTGTGTTGTGTCATTGAGTCAGAGTCAGACCAAGGGCATTATGATCATTTGACTAAGGTTAGACAGTCAAGAAATGGTATCTGGATAGCTGACTAGGGTCAAGAGATACTCTGATAAGGTATAGAAAAATAATAGTGCTCCTATAAGTACTAAAGAGGAACTAAGGGCATTATAGTAATTTACTAAGGATGCTTCTTTGGAACTGAGCCATCAGAGTGCTTGGGCTAGATTAGAAACCCAAGATGACAATCTAAGGCCCAAAAACATAGCCCAAGAGGCATTAAAATATTATTTTAGTGCTTTTTCAATAAAGTAAAGTGACCCGGTCCAAGATAGAACTGGGTAAAGTGATCTGGAATCATGAATGGGGCCCACAAGGCGCCACATGGCATGATTATAGTAAAAGAGGAAAAGCAAAAGACACATGGCATGATTATAGAAAAAGGAGAAAAAGCAAGAGGACACGTGGCACGATCTCGGCCGTCCATTCAGGGAAAAGACTCTGGAACTCTCTGGAAAGGCTGAGTCAGCTGGTGAGGTGTCCCAAGGGCCCCACATTTCTCCACATATACCCATGAGGTGTCCTAGATGATGTCACAAGTGGTGAGTCATCAGGGAGGGTGATATCATCGTGATGATGCAGGCAAAGCTTCTTGAGGAAGCAAGCAATCTGAGCCATTCATCGTGAATCAATCTGGACCATTCATTCCACCTCCTCTCACCTATAAATAGGCCACTCCCCTCCTATTCCAAGGCACACCACGGCCTAGCAAGGAAAAGGAAGAGAAAGAAGAGAGAAAGAGAGAAGGAAAGAAAGAAAGGAAAGAAATGAAGGAGTTTGGGTGGAGCCAGGAGCAGTCTAAGGAGCTGAGGGACTGGACAAAGCTTAGGAATGAGGTAAGAAAATTATCTAGTCCCTGCTCTAATAAAGTAGAGGGTTGCTCTTAATAGTTAGAATAGAGAAATATCTCTATTAATGAAGGTAGCTATAGATAGAAAGAAAGCCAAGGGAATGTCTGAGTAATAATATTACCCCTAGTTAAGCATGAGTTAAATAGAGCTATACTGATAGAGTAATAATGAAGATATTATTATGCTATGTATAGGCTCTAACCTATGGAAAGAATGAACCTTAGAGCAATGGCTAAGAGCTAGAAGAAAAGGTATATGTCAGGTAGTAAACTTATCCTAAACTTGTATGCATTGAAGTTATGCTTGATGTGCTATGGCTTTGTGGAATTGTGTTGAATATGTGCTTATGTATGAAGCTCTATTTCTATGATTACTTTGGCCAATTGTATTTCATATGTAACATGGAAGCATGCACATTAGACAATGTTAACACTTTCACAAGCAAGCACAAGTATTCACATTAATGCATGCATTGTTTAGTACCATTTGCTACTGAGATTTTCCCAGAAATCTCACCCCTTCTATATCAATCCAATTACAGCAGGTCTTCTCAAGATGAAGGATATAAAGATGCATGAAGATATGTTAATTGCTTAGCATGATTGATATGTGATTCATGTATGTATAATTGCTGGAAATTGTCACTGTGAACAGTAACTCGTGATGGAGACAGTGACATTTGAGCTGTAATGATAAATAGTAAATGATTGAATAAATGTATGAAATTTTCCCAGTAAATAGTAGACATGCCAAGCTTCGATTTGATATATAGAACGTCTTATTTGGATGTCTACATATAAAGATATGATTTATCAAAGTTGGGACCAGAATGCTGGAATCAGGGACAGGACGCTGGAGGAACAGTGAACTTCGAACATTGACCAACGTTGACCTGGTGAAGTTATGGTCAACGAGTCATTTTTTCCTGAAATATAATTATGTTAGATTCATGTAGCAATTTGAACCACTCTATTTAAATTTTTATAGAATTAGTTATGATTTTTTGAAGTCAGGTCACTCCTCTGGAATTCACACAGTGAACAGTACTCGCTAAGAGTAAAATTCCAGATTGAGTAATTTGACTTCAACAGCCTTGGAAGTGGTTCCAGATGCTACTGTTTGGTCCCTAAGATGTATGAAAAGGAGGATGTTATATTTCTTGTGCACATCAACATTATTCTTCTGCATACTTTGAAGGATTAAAGCTATAGAGGTGAATTGGCTGTCATTCTCTTTGAGCTTATGGTCTATATTAGTCATTCTACCATCCATGTTATTCATTTGTGTAGCCATACTCTTCAACAACTGAGAAGTCTCATCTGGTCTTGATGCCACTAAAGCATTAGAGTGAGTTGGAACTATAGACCTTGAATTATTTTGGTAGTTACTTAAGGAAGCACCACCTCCTTGGAATTACTTTAGCCTATTTTCCCTACTCCCCTACCGAAATTTGGTCCAACCAGGGTTGTATATGTTAGAGTATGTGCCTCTCTTTTGGTATTGATTTTCTCTCCCTTGATACATTGCTGCTACTTCTTCATATTGTCTGTCATATGTACTGGTAGCATGCATCATTGAACCGCATAACTCACATCCTATAACCAGTGCTTGTGAGGTTCCTACTGCATGAACTTGCTTTATGGAATGCAGCTCTCTTTCAATTAAATTCATCCTATTTTCCATTCAGTTTCCCAAAGCTACTATTTCTGCTAAGATCTCATTTGTATTACCCAAAGACGATGAGGGCGTTCTCCTTGGATTCCCAGTCTGATAGTTTTCATTAGTCATCTTCTAGAATAACTCCTAACTTGCTTGTGGAGTCTTATCTCTCAAAGAGCCATTTGCGGCTGTATTCAAGGATACCTGATTGTGAGGGAGTAGACCATCAAAGAAAATGTATACCAGATTTGTCATGTTGTGATATGGACAAGGAGCCAACAAATTGATAAATCTTGTCCAATATTCATGTAATGACTATCCATCCTATTACAAAATATTTGTGATCTCCTTATTCATTCAAGTTGTCTTTGAGGCTAGGAAGAACTGTTCTAGATATTTTAACTTTAACTAATCCTATGTATGTGTGGAGAAATGAGTTGGTAGATTGTATAACCACTCATTAGCCTTCCCTTCTAAAGTGTAATGGAAACACCTCCTTAAAACATCATCCAATGCAATCAATGGAGGCTTTATCGAAGAGCATATCATATGCATGGTTTGTAGGTGCCTATGTGGCCATTCTCCTACAAAACCATGAAATTTAGGTAAGGTTGCAATCAAAGCTCCTTTAATTTTAAAATTGGTCTCTTCAGTGTAAAAGCCATAAGGATTATGATTCACATGAGAATGATTTATTTCCCTCACACTTCTATTATCTTTTATATTCATTGGCATTTCATTTTCTCCTTGTCCATTATGCCCATCAAGCCCATTAGGATTAATCTCAGCCATGGTAGAAATTTCTAATGGAATCTCTAAATCGAGTTCAATTTTAGATTCAGGGACATTAGAGGGTGAACTAGATTCTGGTTATCTTGCCTCTTCTCTAAATTCTCTCCTTAGTTTCTTAAGTTATCTCTCAATTTCAGGTTCAAAATGCACTAATGGTTTAGTTCTTCTACGCATGCAACACAAGAATAATCAATAATAACCAGGCAAGGAATCAAAATCAGACACAAAAGTTTCACAGCAGAAAAGTTCAACAGGTCATGACATAAGGGTGTTCAGGTCACGAACTAATTACATAGAGAATAAAAGTTCTAAAATGTTTGGTTTCGTATCGTGACTAAGAAGTTATCTAGTCGTGACCAAAAGTCACAGAGAGGAAATTTTTTAAAATACTCACAACTAAAGGTTGTTCCTGTAGCGAATGGAGTTCACAAAGAGTGAAAGGTCTTAAAATTGGATTCCAAGTCACGACTAAAATATGGTTAGGTCGCAACTGGGTTTCACAGAAAGTAAATTTGTAGAAACTTGAAAGAAAAGAAAAATGCAGAATGCTATGCAATGTATACAACAAAAACTAAAATTCAAACAAAAAATATCGGCACAGGTAAGTAATGAAATTGATGACTAATTGCTAATAAACTAATTACTTGGTTCCTCGGTAATGACGCCATTGATTTCGAGTGCGGATTGTTGTTGTCTGACTCATCAAAAAAATAATAATTGTACCCTATTAATATAGTATAAGGCACAACCCTATCATTCTTCTCGAGGATCTTTTTATTGGAAATCTAGCAAATATGTGACAAAATCATTGAAAACCTAAGTGAAAGTAAAATGGATTTTGGGGTTTGATTGATTTTTGGTGCAATAAAGTAACTATTTTTGTATTTTTGATTAAGATGGAAATTCAGTGGATTGTTAAAGAAATATGTTATGAAAGACTCTTGATGATGAAAACCTATCTATCCTTACTCTTAATACAATATGGGGTTTTAAAATCACTAAGTCTGGAATGAAACCTCAATCGATTGATTGAGTTTAGAACATTAACAATACTTAAACTCCTTTTATCAAAGCTAGTTCAAAGACCACTAATGCCCTGTTAAAAGCCACTTAGCGTGTAATTAAATTAGAAGAAGAAGATGTATAACATCCTCCTTTTCTTACATCTTAGGGACCATTCAGTAGCATTTGGAACCACTTCTAGGGCCATTGAAGTCAAATCATACAATCTGGAATTTTACTCCCAGCGAGTCCTGTTCACTGTGTAAATTCAAGCGGAGTGACCTGACTTCGAAAAATCATAACTAATTCTATAAAAATCGGAATGGAGTGGTTCAAATTGCTACACGAAGCTAACATAATAATATTTCAGTTAAAAATGACTCATTGACCACTTCTTGACCAGGTCAACGTTGGTCAATGTTCCAAAATAACTGTTCATCCAGCGTCCTGTCCCTAATTCCAGCATTCTAGTCCCATCTTTGATAAATCATATCTTTATGTGTAGCCATCCAAATAAGACGTTCTATATATTAAATTGAAGCTTGACATGTATACTATTTACTGGAAAAATAGAATACATTTATTCAATCATTTACTATTTATAATTAAAGCTCAAATGTCACTGCCTCCCCACGAGTTACTGTTCACAGTGACAATTTCCAGCAATTATACATACATGAATCACACATCAATCATGCTAAGCAATTAACATCTCTTCATGCATCTTTATCTCCTCCATGTTGAGAAGACTTGCTGTAATTGGATTGATATGGAAGGGGTGAGATTTCTGGGGAAATCTCAGTAGCAAACAACACTAAACAATGCATGCATTAATGTGAATACTTGTGCTTGCTTGTGAAAGTGTTAACATTGCATAATGTGCATGCTTCCATGTTACATATGAAATACAATTGACCAAAGTAATCATAGGAACAGAGCTTCATACATAAGCACATGTTCAACACAATTCAACAAAGCCATAGCACATCAAGCATAACATTCAATGCATACAAGTTTAGGATTAGTTCACTACCTGACATATAGCCTTCCTCTAGCTTTTAGCCTTTGCTCTAAGATTCCTTCTCTTCATAGGTCAAAGCCTATATATAGTATAATAATATCTTCATTATTATTCTATCAGCATAGCTCTACTTAACTCATGCTTAACTAGGGGTAATATTCTTACTCTGACATTCCCCTAGCTTTCTTTCTATCTATAGCTACCTTTATTAATAGAGATATTTCTCTATTCTAACCACTAAGAGCAATCCTCTACTTTATTAGAGAAGGGACTAGATAACTTTCTTACCTCATTCCTAAGCTTTGCCCAGTCCCTCAGCTCCTTAGACTGCTCCTGGCTTCACCAGAACTCTTTCCTTTCTTTCCTTCCTCTCTTCCTCTCTTTCTCTCTTCTTTCTCTTCCTTTTCTTGTAGATCCGTGGTGTGCCTTGAAATGGGAGGGGAGTGTCCTATTTATAGGTGAGAGGAGGTGGAATGAGTGGTCTAGATTGATTCATGATGAATGGCCCAGATTGCTTGCTTCCTCAAGAAGCTTTGCCTGCATCATCATGATGACATCACCCTCCTTGATGACTCACCACTCATGACATCATCTAGGACACCTCAAGGGTATATGTGGCGAAATGTGGGGCCCTTGGGACACCTCACTAGCTAACTCAGCCTTTCCAGAGAGTTCCAGAGTCTTTTCCCTGAATGGACGGCCGAGATCGTGCCACGTGTCCTCTTGCTTTTTCTCCTTTTTCTCTAATCATTCCATGTGTCCTTTGCTTTTTCTCTTTAATTGTAATCATGCCATGTGGCACATTGTGGGCCCCATTTATGTCCTCTCATGATTCCAGATTACTTTACCCAGTTTTATCTTGGATCGGGTCACTTTACTTTATTGAAAAAGCACTAAAACATTATTTTAATGCCTCTTGAGCCCACTTTACTCTTGGGCTGCGTTTTTGGCCCTTTGGATTGTCATCTTGGGTTTCTAACCAAGCCCAAGCACTCTGGTGGCTCGGTTCCCAAGAAACATCCTTAGTAAATTACCATAATGCCCTTAATACCTCTTTAGTACTTCTAGGGGTACTATTGTCTTTTCATACCTTACCAGAGTATCTCTTGACCCTGGTCAACTATCCAGATATCCTTTCTTGACTATCTAACCTTAGTCAAATGATCATAATGCCCTTCATCTGACTCTGACTCAATGACACAACATAGTGGCATACCATCAGTGGTATTTTCGTAATTCTTTATTTTTCTCGGTCTTTATTAGCCCTGGCCCACATATTTATCTGAAAATATCATTGGACCTATAAGGTGCCATTCTGGACCCTCTGTATGATCCCGTATCTTCATGGGCTCATTTCCCGAGAAATTCCCCCGAAACCTATTTATCGGGTCTTTTAATCCACTATTAATTTTGTAGTAAATTCCACATAACTCCTTTTTTAGCTCTGTCAGTTTCAGAAATTCTTATATTAATTATAGGAATTTACTGCCACATTTCATCTGATTCTGAGGTCTAGAGCATACCGTACTAATTTTCCTTTTCTTTAAAAATTAATATAAATCTCTCGAGACCTCATATCAGAACTCTGTGTTGTATCAAACTGATCAGCATAATCTTCTCTATTTACTGAGACCTCTGCTTAATAGGGTCTAGTAGCATTCCTTTTTTAGGCTATATACTGGGCTTCTAAGCCTAAAAATTGGGATATGACATTTCTCCTCCCCTTAAAATAAATTTCGTCCTCGAAATTTCAGGGCTAAATCTCTATTCATCCTTCGATGAAGAGTTCCTCTGAGGAGAATGTCCCTTTCTTTCATACTAAACTTTCTCATATACTCTTATTTTCTAGAGTTTTTGTTGGCTACTCATCATGATTCTTAGGGCAGTCACTTATTACTCATCTGAGTATTCAGCGGAATTCTCTAAACATCCACCAAACTTTATTTCTCATTCTCATGTCATCATACGTTTTTATCATCTTTACTAACTCCTTATAATACAGAGAGAGGACTTATATCATTATTCTTTCTTTCGTTGCTCTACTGCTAAGCAGGAGCACATAATAGCATATTGGAGCATATAGGAGCACATACTCTAACATGCATAATGCCCGGCCAGCATGCTGCAGGACTATATACCTGCTCATGAATGCAAAGCTCTAACTGTGGAGCTCAAATATTCCTTCTCTTAATATGCACAGCTCTAACACTCGGACCTTGCTCAGCTCTATCACATAGAGCTTGCACTGCTCTAACATTCGGAGCTTTAGCATAACATAACACAATATAACATAACATAATGCCTGGCATTTCATGCAAGGAGTGAAAGCTCTCATTTGCTCTTTCACATGTAACTCATCATTCAAACATCTTATCTCTTTCAAAGACAGAACCTCTCAATCTGTTATAGGGCTAGCTATAAAGCCACTTCATAGTGTACTTCTTAACATATACTTTCCATATCTTTCATAGCATATCTCATCACGTATCTTTTATGCCATATCACGGCATATATAGTCAAATCTGGCTATATCACAATTCATCTTTCAAATCCATTTCATTTGGACTTGACATAAGGGTTCTAGTCTCTTACCGTTCATAACCCTTTCTAGCTTTTCATAGTTATTTCTATCATCTTACATAACTCTATACATGCCAACCTCTTGTGGTATTCATACCTCTTTCATCACTTCCCAGGGGTCACCCATTATTGGGCTACTCTTGCCTGAGCACGCTTAACTAAAATGTGCAGATAAAAATCTGAAGCATTGGTGCTTACAGGCTTTAACCCTGGTACTTTATTATCTTAGACCCATCTTATACTATCTCTTTTGGGTCTATTTGGCCTTCTAATCTCTTTATCCTTATCTGGAGGATTTACTTGTCTCTTATTTTCTGTAATCTTACCATAAGGATCTCTTCTTATATCTTACATAATATTCCCATAAATCCTTGGGACTCAACATTAACAACTTTAACTTTGATCACTTAGTTCCTGATACGTGTAAGGAAATTCTGAGTTCAGTCCCTGATAGTAATAAGGCTATCTGAAACTAGCATCATGGGTACTCTCTCTGTTATGAGTTAATCAACTTGTGAAGCTTTTATACCTTAACTTTTCCTTAGTATTTGTCCTTCCAAAGAAATACTGTACTTGTGGCTCATTACTTTCTTGCTCTAGGCTTGGTCTACTACGACCCTCGGGATCTACTGCGATCAACCGTAAGCCTTTCAGGATCTACTGTGACCCTGTGAGCCATACTAGGATCTAACTGCAATCCTCTGGAATCTACTGGATTCTGTTGTACTGTATTCTCATCTCTGGAAGACCTAAACCAACGGACAAAGTTACAAGGTTAGTCACTTCTACATAGTTATTAACTCCACAGATAATTCCCCAAAAATGGTCACAGAAACCAATATTATCTATCAAGACTTCACTCATTTCCTCTATCACTCAGGAAATCATTCTCATACTTTATAACTTATTAGATCCATCACTGTAGAAAGCTACACAAGCTCTACCATGCATATATCTATCATTATCTATTCATCTCATCAGAGGGACCTTAATCTATCTGAGTTATACTGTCCCATCTCTTGGCTTTATTTCAAAAGCAATCTTACTTTGTGGCAAGAGCAATCTAGCTCTATTTAAAAAATATTAACTTACATTACTTAGAATTCACTCCTTCTTGGAGGCATATCATTCATACATCTTACCCCTATTGAAGGGATATATCCTGAGTATCATAATCATTTATCATAGCATACTCAACAAGCATATTATGCAAGGAGATGCAATCCTTTAAGCAATCTCTAACATGCGTGTCCTCATATGACAACTGCAAGGAGATACAACTTCTCATCATAACTTATAACAACATATGCAATATCATTATTACATACATCTGCTCAACCATCCCTTATCACCTTAATCACTAGGTCCTGATCATTTATTCAGGTACCTGAGTCATTTACTTGTTTCACTTAGGCTGCCATATCACCCTCTTACTAGGGTATAGGCTCAACCCTTCTTTACTCTTTCTTACATAGGAATAGGGGAGTCACTTCATCTTTGAATCTATGGCTACCTTACTAGGCCATATTTATTCTATCATATCATCCCTTATTGCCTGTAAGATTTCTATGTCTCTATCCTGAAGGATTTATGTGTCCTTGGCCTCACAACAATCCATAACTGAGTCAGCTATTCTCTTTCAGCTAACTGAGGAAGGTTTGGCTCCTATCTTTATGCCATTTGTACTTTTACGTTTCTCTTATCCTCCTGGATTACTAACAGGCGAGAGAAAGTAACTCTTATTAAGCCTCAAGGTTCATATGAATGAATTCGATTAAGTATCAATCAAAAGAGTTCTCTTTCCTTAGCTCTAACCCTTAACTTCATGCTCACCATTCTCTAATTGAGAGGAATGCTTCTTTTAAACTTTTTGAGAAAAGCTTCTCAAGTGAGCGGATAATTCTCCATCTCATATGGAGTAACTTTTGTGCCTCTCTGTATCTCTTAACTCTTTCTGTCTATCAATCTCAGTCTACTCTGGACTAGATTGTGATTCTTTTCTGGTCTTCCTCTAGATCCTGACCAATTCAGGTCACTTGGATCTCATTCATCACTTAATATTACTATTTATGTTCTCTAGGTCAGAGCGTTAGGTTACTATCTCTTCGTGATAGAATCCCTTTGCTTTGGGAACATTAACTTTCTATCTATTAACCATCACGTCTTTAACCTTAGGATGTGTATTAAATCATTCTTAGGCAAGTCTCATTCTAACTTCTCATTATTCTTTTCCATAAAGACTAGCTGAACAAAGTCTTTCGTACTATAGATCAACTCCTGATGATCATACGGAGGACCTACTGTTGAACCTCTTCTTAAACTGATCTTCTGTATCTTAGTGCTTCGTACTGTTTAGCTTGCCTATACTCTGTGCTAAACCTCTAATTGATAGACTTCAGTGAGGTTAGCATGTTTAGTCTCATGACACTTGACTTACTATCACCTCATACCAATCCTCTAAAGTATATTAGGTTAATGCCCTCTACTGGATGTCTGTTTATCATTCCTGCTACGGCATTGAGAAACTGCAGATAACTAACTGTTCTTAATCTCTACTTCTGTCCATCCCTTAACCTGGACTGAGTAAGTCATTCTCCATAGCTTTCTTCAGACCAATATGGTCAACACTATCTGTCTTTAACAAAGAAGGTTGGGGTTAACTAGGACTAGGAACATCCCACTGATCTTTCTCTATAAAGTCACATATTCTTGGACTTTGGGAATAGACAAGAACTACCATAGGCTCTGACTGGATGTCTGAATTAGGGGACTGTTGTATCTTAATTATCTTAAATCTATCCTCAAACTTTGGTAGAGGAGGAATAATATATGGTCTACCCATAATCCAGTACCAATACTCAGCTTCCTCAGCCGTAATCTATCATCTCGTAAAAGGGATAAAGCTTATATCAGGGTTAGAGGGCATTCCAACAAACTTATACCGTATAGAGTCACTAGACTCAACATCAACTGGTGCATATTAGGCTTTAGGCTGAATCTCTACATCACCTCCAAACTGCAGGTTTAAGTCTACAGAAATGTCTATGGAACATTCAACTATAGACTTTCCTGACTAATCCCCTAAACTCTCATCTGGACTCTCTTCATTGTCTAAGGGATGTGGATATATATCATCTTCATATATTACTATTGGTCTGGAGTCTCCCTTATTAACTGAAGCCTCTGACTTAACCTTATGGAATCTCATATATATTCCTGCAACATTTGCTTAATTAAGCAATGTTAACCATCTCATAACATACCCTAACTTAACCAAATAATTACTGTTTAGGGTTAGGGTCTGGGTATAATCTCATATTAGTCCACAAATAATCTATTCAGAGCATTTCTTAAGCCAGAATCCTATGCTCTGATACCAAAATTATAACATCCTCCTTTTCTTACATCTTAGGGACCATTCAGTAGCATTTGGAACCACTTCTAGGGCCATTGAAGTCAAATCATACAATTTGGAATTTTACTCCCAGCGAGTCCTGTTCACTGTGTAAATTCCAGCGAAGTGACCTGACTTAAAAAAATCATAACTAATTCTATAAAAATTGGAATGGAGTGGTTCAAATTGCTACACGAAGCTAACATAATAATATTTCAGGTAAAAATGACTCATTGACCACGTCTTGACCAGGTCAACGTTGGTCAACGTTCCGAAATTACTGTTCATCCACCGTCCTGTCCCTTATTCCAGCATTCTAGTCCCATCTTTGATAAATCATATCTTTATGTGTAGACATCCAAATAAGACGTTCTATATATCAAATCGAAGCTTGACATGTCTACTATTTACTGGAAAAATATAATATATTTATTCAATCATTTACTATTTATAATTACAGCTCAAATGTCACTGCCTCCCCACGAGTTACTGTTCATAGTGACAATTTCCAGCAATTATACATACATGAATCACACATCAATCATGCTAAGCAATTAACATCTCTTCATGCATCTTTATCTCCTCCATCTTGAGAAGACCTGCTGTAATTGAATTGATATGGAAGGGGTGAGATTTCTGGGGAAATCTCAGTAGCAAACAACACTAAACAATGCATGCATTAATGTGAATACTTGTGCTTGCTTGTGAAAGTGTTAACATTGCATAATGTGCATGCTTCCATGTTACATATGAAATACAATTGACCAAAGTAATCATAGGAATAGAGCTTCATACATAAGCACATGTTCAACACAATTCAACAAAGCCATAGCACATCAAGCATAACATTCAATGCATACAAGTTTAGGATTAGTTCACTACCTGACATATAGCCTTCCTCTAGCTTTTAGCCTTTGCTCTAAGATTCCTTCTCTTCATAGGTCAAAGCCTATACATAGCATAATAATATATTCATTATTATTCTATCAGCATAGCTCTACTTAACTCATACTTAACTAGGGGTAATATTCTTACTCTGACATTCCCCTAGCTTTCTTTCTATCTATAGCTACCTTTATTAATAGAGATATTTCTCTATTCTAACCACTAAGAGCAATCCTCTACTTTATTAAATTAGGGGCTAGATAACTTTCTTACCTCATTCCTAAGCTTTGCCCAGTCCCTCAGCTCCTTAGACTACTCCTGGCTTCACCAGAACTCTTTCCTTTCTTTCCTTCCTCTCTTCCTCTCTTTATCTCTTCTTTCTCTTCCTTTTCTTGTAGATCCGTGGTGTGCCTTGAAATTGGAGGGGAGTGGCCTATTTATAGGTGAGAGGAGGTGGAATGAATGGTCTAGATTGATTCATGATGAATGGCCCAGATTGCTTGCTTCCTCAAGAAGCTTTGCCTGCATCATCATGATGACATCACCCTCCTTGATGACTCACCACTCATGACATCATCTAGGACACCTCAAGGGTATATGTGGCGAAATGTGGGGCCCTTGGGACACTTCACCAGCTGACTCAGCCTTTCCAGAGAGTTCCAGAGTCTTTTCCCTGAATGGACGGCCGAGATCGTGCCACGTGTCCTCTTGCTTTTTCTCCTTTTTCTCTAATCATGCCATGTGTCCTTTGCTTTTTCTCTTTTACTGTAATCATGCCATGTGGCACATTGTGGGCCCCATTTATGTCCTCTCATGATTCCAGATCACTTTACCCAGTTCTATCTTGGACCGGGTAGCACTAAAACATTATTTTAATGCCTCTTGAGCCCACTTTACTCTTGGGCTACGTTTTTGGGCCTTTGGATTGTCATCTTGGGTTTCTAACCAAGCCCAAGCACTCTGGTGGCTCGGTTCTCAAGAAAAATCCTTAGTAAATTACAATAATGCCCTTAATACCTCTTTAGTACTTCTAGGGGTACTATTGTCTTTTCATACCTTACCAGAGTATCTCTTGACCCTGGTCAACTATCCAGATATCCTTTCTTGACTATCTAACCTTAGTCAAATGATCATAATGCCCTTCGTCTGACTCTGACTCAATGACACAACATAGTGGCATACCATCAGTGGTATTTTCGTAATTCTTTATTTTTCTCGGTCTATATTAGCCCTGGCCAACATATTTATCTAAAAATATCATTGGACCTATAAGGTGCCATTCTGGACTCTCTGTATGATCCCCTATCTTCATGGGCTTATTTCCCGAGAAATTCCCCTGAAACCTATTTATCGGGTCTTTTAATCCACTGTTAATTCTGTAGTAAATTCCACATAACTCCTTTTTTAGCTCTGTCAGTTTCAAAAATTCTTATATTAATTATAGGAATTTACTGCCATATTTCATCTGATTCTGAGGTCTAGAGCATACCGTACTAATTTTCCTTTTCTTTAAAAATTAATATAAATCTCTCGAGACCTCATATCAGAACTCTGTGTTGTATCAAACTGATCAGCATAATCTTCTCTATTTACTGAGACCTCTGCTCAATAGGGTCTAGTAGCATTCCTTTTTCAGGCTATATACTGGGCTTCTAAGCCTAAAAATTGGGATATGACAAGATGCCCTCAGATTGATCATTGATCGATAACTATAGATTTCAAGCAACCGAATTAGTTAGCAACGATCTTTGATAAAAACCCAATTATCTATAAATCTAAACCAAAATAGTCATATTAAACCAACATCCAAATCATCCAAATTCAATTACAAAACATAATCTCAAAATAATCTATTGATATCCTATCCCTACTTATACAATGAAAACCCTAGATCTAATAGTTCCGAAATATGAAAAAGGTGAGATCAAAATAGAAAACTCCCCGTACAGTACAGTCTATGAGCTCAAGATATGGGATCCATCACCAAGAGACTAACGCTTTAGCCTCTCATAACTCCTGATGTGCTACAATCGCTGCTCAGATGTGATGCCATGAATAAAGTAGAAAGATCAGTGATTGAAAGATGAATGATAGAAGATATGAGTGTGTAGGTTAGGGAAAAGGTGTATAGAAGATTCGAGTACTGCTTTTTATCCTAATCAGGTAAAAAACTAGCCTCCCTGACGTCTGTAACTTCAACTCCCTTTTATTCCCGCATGACATAATCTAAAACGCGTAGCTTTAGCAATTGTCTATTTTAGTCACGACCAGATCCATGTTTTGGTTGTAACATGTAAGCACAAAGAAGCTTCCTAGAAGAAATGAGGTCACAACTAAAAAGCACAGTGGCATGATCTGATTTTCTTTGTCTTGTAATTTCTTTTTTGCCCACATTAGTCATTGGTTCTCCCCTAAAATACCTGTAATTCAAAACCAAAGCTCACCGTAAAAATCTAAATCGGTGGAGAATAATATTTATGCAGTTTGGAAGGGTTAATTTACTATTTTACCTTTTAATTAGCACATTGCCAAGCACAATCATGTATCATCACAAAAGCACAAATACAGGCATAAAATGAATGGTAAAGTTGTAATAAAACCCTAAAAATATTACAGAAACTATACACAATTTGTGTTCTATCAGTATCTCCCATGAGAATCCCCTCATGTCATATCATAACGTTTCCCTATCTATATAATACTAATAGTGAAAAGAGGTTTGGAAAGGATTGTGATGATGAATAGAAAGGAAAAATAATGATTATACAAAGGTATAAAGATGATGGACTAAAATGAAAAGTTTAGAAGTTTTATGGTACAAAGTGTAATTTTCAAAAGTTTAAGGGCAAAATAGTAATTATGAGAAAGTTAAGCCGGAAAAGGCCCATAAATGCTCAGAATCAGATTAGTCCCAAATTTTCCCAGTAAATAGAAAATATTATTCTGATTAGTTTGACGCAACATAGAATTTGGACGTATGGTCCCAAAAAATTTATATTAATTTTTGAAGAAATGGAAATTAATATAGTATCCTTTAGACCTTAGAATCAGATGAAATTTTGTAGTAGAATCAAAAAGGAGTTCTGTATAATTTATTATGGAATTTACAGTGTATTAAACACCCAATAAATATGTTTAGGGGGAATTTCTCAGGAGTTTAGCCCACAAAGATAGTGGACCATGTAGGGGGCCCAAAATGGCATTTCATAGGCCTAGTAATATTTTTAGATAAGTATATGGGCTAGGGCTAATAAAGACCAGGAAAAATATAAAATTACAAAAATACCATTGAATGTATGCCACAAAATATAAAATTACAGAGGGCATTTTGGTCATTTGACTAAGGTTAGATGGTCAAGGAGGATTCCTAAAATAGTTGACCAAGGTCAGGGAATACTCTGGTGAGATGTGAAAAGATGATAATGCCCTTAAGATATTAAAGTACATAAAGAAGAACTAGTCCAAGGGATCTATAATTAAGTTTAGGCCCAGTCCAAGAATTTTAATGGTAGAAAGAATCTGGATATTCGATTTAAGGTTGGAAAGCATATTATGAAATCTCAGAAAAATTAGAATCATAAAACAGTCTGGTTTTGGGAGATTGGACTGAGTCGATACCAGATTGGACTAGAATATTTCTAGAAGTTTCTTCCCCTTAGAATGGCCCCACATGTCCTATCAAGTGTCCCTTGATGATGTCATGGATGATGTCATAATTAGCTTTTTAGAAAAGTTAAATCCAAGATTAAATGTAAGCCATTAGATCAAAAGTACACAAAGTAATCTTGGCCATTGATTTTCCATGGAATTTGGCTATAAATACCCCACAAATTCTTATGCTAATAGTGGCATGACAACCCTTGGGGAACCTCTTGCAAAATGAAAACTCAAGCCAAGACAAAGAAGATTCAAGGTACCAAAGTTAAAGCAAGCTAGAGATTAAAGGTAAGCAATCTATCCTAGCCTATTTTCCTTTGATTTGGGAGCTTGAACTTAGGGTTTTTATGGAAGAAAGTTGAGTTTTCTCTAAGGTGCATATGCTGTCCAAAACCTTAGATGAAAGGAGAAAGAAGAAATTAAAGCTAGAGTTATGTGATTGAAGCTTAAACAAGATAGTTAAGTGATTAGTTGTTGAATCAAGTTGATATTCTTGACTTTGCCATAGTTGAACCATTTCAATTTACACTATTCATGATATAAGGAAATGGAATTTCAATGATCTAATACTTTTTCTGAATTTATACGATGATTTTGTGCAGGATTGGATATGTTTTGAACCTTGGAAGCATTGGAATTCCAAGTTGTAATTTTTGAAGTTCTTCTCTATTATTACTGTTCACTCATATGAATATTGATTGGAATCTCATGATTTTAATATTTCCAATGGTTTTAAAATGAAAAGTTGTGTGGGATAAAGTAGAGAAATAAGTATGGGAAGCATTGGAATCAATATGAGAATTTTTGGAAGAATTATACATGTTTTTAAAATCTGTCCATAACAGTGCATAGGAGCTGGAATTTCATGATTCTAAGCTCAAAAATGGATTCAAAAGATGAAATTGTGTTGGGTAAAGTCAAGACATCAATTGGTTCAAAGGCTAAGTCATTTAGTAAAGATCAAAGGAAGTTATGTTAGTTAAAGTAAGTTTAATGCCAAGGAAGTTAGATTGTAATGGATGAATGATTATGTGACATTAGGATTTGATTGTGAACTCCAAAGAGGCAGCCACACATCAAAAAGAAGTGAGAAGAAAAAGGCAAGATAAAGTGAAAGAGATCAAGCAAGTGAAGGTAGTAAACTTATCCTAAACTTTTATGTATTGAATGTTATGCTTGGTTGTGCTATGACTTTGTTGAATTGTGTTGCATATGTGCTTATGATTGAAGCTCTATTTCTATGATTACTTTGGCCAATTGTATTTCATATGTTACATGGAAGCATGCACATTACACAATGTTAACACTTTCACAAGCAAGCACAAGTATTTACATTAATACATGCATTGTTTAGTACTGTTTGCTACTAAGATTTTCCTATAAATCTCACCCCCTCCATGTAAACCCAATCCCACATATTTATTAATAATGAAAGAGGATGATGAAGCATGAAGGAAAAGCTAGGGATTGGATAGTATAAATGTTATGTGAAGAATTGTTATGTGTAATGTTGTTATATGACAAGTTTGAGCCTTAATGTTCATGATGTAATAAAATAGTAAATGATGAGATAAATGTATGAAATTTTACAGACATTTAGTTAACATGTCAAGCTTCATTTTGACATTAAGAATAACTTTTTTTGATGCCTATACCAAGAGAACGAATATTCCAAAGTAAGGGACCAAAATCTATTTTTAGAATTTTTGACCAAATGAACAGTAATCTTTGATGACTAAACTGTATTAATTGGCTAATCATTTGGTATGAAAATTATTTTTTCCTTAAATTTCAAGATGTTATCTTCACGTATCTTTTTGAACCACTTCATTTTGATTTTTTAGGATTAATTATGATTTTTTGAAGTTCATCGTCGAATCTGGAATACCATATGAATAGTAACTCGAGAAGAGTACAATTCTAGATTTAGCTAATGGACTTCCAATGTCTTGTAAGTGATTATAAATGCTACTGAATTGTCCCTAAGACGTATGAAAGTAAGGATATTTCATTTTGGTATCAGGGCATAAGTTTCTGGTATAATATAAGATAGTTCCTAGACCCTAACTCTAAATAGTAAATATTTTGTTATGTTAGGGTATTGATTGAGATAGTTAACATTGCTTATTTAAGCAAATATTATAGGAGTATATATGGGATTTCATAAAGTTAAGTCAGAGCCTTCAGTTAATAAGGGAGACCCCTTGTGATATCCCAATTTTTAGGCTTAGAAGCCCAGTATATAGCCTGAAAAAGGGATGCTACTAGACCCTGTTGAGCAGAGGTCTCAGTAAATAGAGAAAATTATGCTGATCAGTTTGATGCAACACAGAGTTTTGATATAAGGTCCTGAAAGATTTATATTAATTTTTGAAGAGAAGGAAAATTAATACAGTATTCTCTAGACCTCAGAATCAGATGAAATATGGCAGTAAATTCCTATAATTAATATAAGAATTTTTGAAACTAACAGAGCCCAAAAAGGAGTTATATAGAATTTCCTACAGAATTTACAGTGGATTAAAAGATCCGATAAATAGGTTTCAGGGGAATTTCTTGGGAATTGAGCCCGTGAAGATAGTGGATCATGTAAGGAATTGGAAGACACGCAGCGGAAATTAATTTAAAATTTTTTTCATTCCTTGCCAGGATCTACTATATGTGTTTAAGTAAAGTGGGAAGAAGCATTACCCTCAATGTTTCTCAGCGACTTCCACAACTTCTCTCCGCGGCTGGTGATCTCTTTCTGATCGCAAGAAGTCGACGCCTCAGGTTGGCTTCCTCTACTGGTATCCACACGAACAACGTTCTAACCACGAACGACGTGCTAGCGTCTCCTGTCCCTCCAAGGCTTTCTCAAGAATTCGTCCTCTCCGTCTCTACTTCAGCAGTTTCTTATCTACAAACCTTTTGCAGATTCCGTTAGGCCTTTTTGTGTTATGTGTTGTTGTCAAAGCATAGCTCCTAAAATAAGATATATAGGATGCTCTGCGTTTTCCTCAACCGAATTGGATTTTGGAATTAATCTATATTAATTCTGAAATTAATACAACATCACATATTGTATAATTTGATAAGAAACTAATTAAATAAATAATGTTTATATTAAATCCGTCCCATAGATTTAATTCACCTATTTATTTAATTTAAAATAAAGATAAGACTGGACTATATTTGATTTATTCTCATAAATCAAATTTGAGATATTATATCAATTTGAATTTCAAATTCAAACGTAATAGAGATTTAATTTATCCTTATAAATTAAATCTTGTAAATATCTCTTATATGAGATATCCTATCAATTTGAATTTCAAATTCAAACGTGATAGAGATTTAATTTATCCTTATAAATTAAATCTTGTAAATATTTCTTATATGAGATATCCTATCAATTTGAATTTGAAATTCAAACGTGATAGAGATTTAATTTATCCTTATAAATTAAATCCTATATATCCCTTATATATATACGAATTTATATATATATACGAATATAAATATAAATAAATATATACATCAACCCTGGATCATTCATTGAATCTGGACACGTCTTAGATTCAATGAATCTGGACATCATAGCTCGTGTTGGGCTATTTTGTGTACGACCCTGTAGGCCCATATGAAGTTGGTAGTGGGCCATTTGCTCTACTGGTTCACAAGTCAAAAGCGGTCTCTAGCACGACATAACGACTACCCAAATCATATGAGGATCGTTAAACGATGTAACCTTTTATACAACCATATCATGTCCCTTCTGTCACGCGATATTTTGGTCATGGATGAGGCATGGATAATGTCATCTTCCTATTCCTGACCGTTACTTTCTCGATCCCTGAGTAGTCTGACTATAGAAATAGAACTACCTTTCTATTATAGTATGGCCATATATTTCTCAGACTCACTCATCGAGGGCTCCAGTAATATCTCTCTATGAATGTGAGGGACAAATTCCATCTTGAGCATTCACATTCCTCCGCATGAAAAACCACTAAGCCCGAACATAGTCTTTATGATCACTCGGTCAAAAGTGACTTTTGACTAGGTCAAAGCTGAGCATTTGTCATGTAGGAATTCATGATGATCTCAGGTCATAGGGCATAGTGACATGGTTTGTATATGAGAGAAGCTTATGACGTAACCCATGTAGCTCTCTCAAAGCGGGTCGGTCCAACACCTTGTACTGTTACATGTCCCTATGACTTTCATTTATCTATACATCTTCAAAGTCATACTGGTCTTATTTCATCTCTGCTCCCACATAGATGACCGACCAGGGATATTTAGGATAAGATCATGAATTATCCAAGGATGGTCATCATAGTAAACATGCAAATAATATGATAACACAATTAATAAATTCATAAATCAATAATGTTCATAAGACAATGATTAGCCCCTAGGGCACATTTTCCAACAGATCATACAGAGGGTCTAGAATGGTACCGTATAGGCCCAATGATATTTTCAAATAAGTATGTGGGCCAGCGCTAACAAAGACTGAGAAAAATAAAGAATTACGAAAATGCCACTGAAGGTATGCCACTGTGTTGTGTCATTAAGTAAGAGTCAGACGAAGGGCATTGTGATCATTTGACTAAGGTTAAATAGTCAAGAAAGGGTATCTGGATAGCTGACCAGGGTCAAGAGATACTATGGTAAGGTATAGAAATATAATAGTGCCCCTAGAAGTACTAAAGAGGAACTAAGGGCATTTTGGTAATTTACTAAGGATGTTTCTTGGGAACCAAGCCACCAGAGTGCTTGGGCTTGGTTAGAAACCCAAGATGACAATCCAAGGCCCAAAAATGTAACCCAAGAGTAATGTGGGCCCAAGAGGCATTAAAATATTGTTTTAGTGCTTTTTCAATAAAGTAAAGTGACCCGATCCAAGATAAAACTGGGTAAAGTGATCTTGAATCATGAGGTGACATAAATGGGGTCCATAATGTGTCACATGGCATGATTACAATAAAAGAAGAAAAGTAAAGGACACATGGCATGATTAGAGAAAAAGGAGAAAAAACAAGAGGACACGTGGCACGATCTCGGTGTCCATTTAGGGAAAAGACTCTGGAACTCTCTGGAAAGGCTGAGTCAGCTGGTGAGGTATCCCAAGGGCCCCACCATTATGCCACATATACCCCTGAGGTGTCCCTGAGGTGTCCTGGATGATGTCATTAGTGGTGAGTCATCGAGGAGGGTGATGTCATCGTGATGATACAGGCAAATCTGAGCCATTCATCGCGATTCAATCTGAGCCATTCATTCCACCTCCACTCACCTATAAATAGGACACTCCCCATCACTTCATTCCCATGGATTTGGCAAGAAAAAGAAGAGAGAAAGAAAGGAAGGAAGAGAAAGAAATGAGGAGTTCTGGTGGAGCCAGGAGCAGTCTAAGGAGCTTAGGGACTGGGCAAAGCTTAGGAATGAGGTAAGTAAGTTATCTAGTCCATGCTCTAATAAATTAGAGGATTGCTCTTAGTAGTTAGAATAAAGAAATATCTCTATTAATAAAGTTAGCTATAGCTAGAAAGAAAGTTAGAGGTTAGAGTAAGGATATTACCCCTAGTTGAGCATGAGGAAAGTAGAGCTATACATGATAATAATAAAGATATTATTATGCTATGTATAGGCTCTCACTTATGAAAAGAAGGAACCTTAGAGATAAGGCTAGGAGCTGGAAGGAAAGGCTACACGCCAGGTAGCAAACTTACATACTTGTATGCTTATAATGCTTGGATGTTTTATGTAATATTTTCTTACCTTGGTGATGTGAGGCATGTATGATTAAGTAATGCTTTGTTCCTTTTTATACTATGGCCATATGTTATAATTAAGTAACATGGAAGCATGTATGTTATCATGATGCAAGCATGATCATTAAGTGCACACATAGTATCATCAAGCATATAGTTGCATACATTATATAGTTACCGTTTGCTACTGAGATTTTCCCAAAAATCTCATCCCCTTCCATGTAATCCCAATCCCACAGGGATGTTTAAAGGGTACTGAAGAATCATAGAGAGGAGCTAGGGATTGGATAGTGCAGAGGTTATGCAAAGATGGGACCAAAGTGCTGGAATTACGGAAAAAAGCAGGATGAACAGTAAACTTTGGACATTGACTAATGTGGACCTGGTCAAGGCATGGTCAACGAGTTATTTTTCCCTGAAATAGGATTACGTTAGCTTCACGTAGCAATTTGAACCACTTTTTTTCAAGTTTTCTAGAATTAGTTATAATTTTTTGAAGTTAGGTCACTCCGCTTGAATTTACACAGTGAACAGTGTTCTCTAGGAGTAAAATTTTAGATTGTATGATTTGACTACAATGGCCCTAGAAGTGGCTCTAAATGCTACTGAATGGTCCCTAAAATGTAAGAAAAAGAGGATGTTTCACCCCTAGCCGTTAATGATATATGAAGATGATGTACATCTAGACTATGATCCTCCTTCAGATAGTGAAGAGAGTTTAGATGGAAGTATAGAGGATCAGTCAGGAAGATATACAGTAGAATATCCTATAGATACTTCTGTAGACTCAAACCTGTAGTCTGGAGATTATGTAGAGATACAAGCTCAAGTTGTGCATGTACCAAAGGATGATGAGTCTAGTGTCTCTGTACAATATGAGTTTATGGGAGTACCCTCTATCCCTTATATAAGTTCTATTCCTCCTATGAGAGGACAGATTATGGCTGATGAAGCTAAATATTGGTACTGGATTATAGGTATATTATATATTATTTCTCTTCCATCAGAGTTTGAGGATAGATGTGCTGTAAGAAATATACAACAGTCACTTAATCCAGAGATCCAGTCAAAGTCTATGACAATCCATGTTCATTTTCAAAGTTCAGGAATATGTGACTTTATAGAGAAAGATCAGTGTGATATTCCTGGTCCTAGTCAACCCTATCCTTCTTTGCTGAAGACAGATAATGTTAATTATATCAGTCTCAAGAAAGCTGTGGAGAGTGAATTACTCAATCTAGGTCAAGGGATGGACAGAAGTATAGATCAAGAACAGTCAGTTTATCTGCAGTTCCTCAATAACATAGCAAGGATGATAAATATATATGTAATAGAGGGCATTGACCAAAATTAGGTTTATGTTATCGAAGATTAGCATAAGATGGTAGTAAGTCAGATACTGCCATATACCCCTATATGGCACATAGAGCTAAGTGGGTTTTTGGCAAATGATCCACCAACTGATATACAGGGGTGGCACTTCTGTATGCAGAAGTATTTGCAGTTTATGATTTCCTAGAAAAGAATGTAAAAAGAGATAAGGGGTAATGTAAATATGTAAATATTGTAAAGTAAAGTAATTACTCAGATGTATAATAGTTACGATGTATCCCGAATATGTAATTGACATGTATGTAATGTATGTACAAATGTTATGGTGATATGAAATATGAGTTTTGATGTGATATAATGAAATGATAGTTGGTTGAACATCTATATGAATATGTTCCCTATTTAATATGATTATGATAGATAGATAGATATGAATAAGTTTCAATTGACTCAAATTCATCAAAGTCAAGAACATTAGAACTGAATATTTAGAGAAAGCCATATCCAAGTCACGATGTGAAGCAGTTTAGGTTATGACTAGAAGTTCCAGGGAAGTTAAGTCACTGGTCGTGAAAAATATTCATAGAGGTGTTTTGGTCATGATAAGTAAAGATCATTAGTCATGACAGGAAGTTCCAGAGCTATAAGGTAACGGTGAGTCCAAGCCATAGGAGGCGACTAATGTATAAGCAGATCAGGTCGCAATGGAAGATGACCTATGGTCGTGACTGAAGAACACAGATATGTCAAGTTATGATGAGTAAGTTAAGATGGTCGCAACTAAAGTTCATAGCGAATATGAGTCACAACTAGCCACTAGTCAGGTGGCGACTAGAATGCATAGAAACCTGATGACACGAATTAAGATGCTGATGTCACTGAAGTTTATTAGTTAAAGGTTTAGTACATGGTACAAGCAAGTTAAATAGTATGATGCGCTGAGATACAGAAGATTAGTTTAATAAAATGTTCAAAAGTAGATCATCTGTATGATTACTAGGAGTTTATCTATGTTAAAGAAAAGTTTGTTCAATAGTCCTTCCTGAACAAAAGAATTTAAAAGTTAGATTGAGATTTTCCTAAGAATGAGCCTAATACATGGCTTAACGTTAGAGACATGATGGTTAATAGATAAAAGTTAAAGTTTCCAAAACAGAGGGATGCTATCATGAAGAGACAGTAACCTAGAAGACCTAAGTTAGAGCACCCTAGAGAACAAAAGTAATAGTGCCAAATGATGAATGAGATCCAAGTGACTTAAATTAGTCAGGATCCAAAGACAGACCAGAAAGGAACCACAGTCTAGTCTAGAGAAGACTGAGACAGACGGACAGAATGAGTTAAGAGATAGTAGAGAGATACAAAAGTAGGGAAAGAGAAACCCTTTGATGAATACTTAGCTGAGTTTATCCATATAGAACTGAATGACTGAGAAGTTAGTTCATGGATTAAATTCCATGTTACAAAGAAAGAGTTTTTCTCAGGTAGTTGTAGAAGTTCAATAGAGCTGTAGATGTATGTAAGGTTAGAAAAAGAAGTTTATGATGTTTAGAGAAAGAAAGATAGCCATAGTTTCAAAGATAAAGTGACTCCCCAATTACCTATATAAGAAAGAGTAAAGAATGGTTGAGTCTATACCCCAATAAGAGGGTAACGTGGCAACCTAAGTGAAGCAAGTAAATGACTCAGGTTCCTGAATAAATGATGTAACATCCTTACTTTCATATGTTTTAGGGACCATTCAGTAGCATTTATAACCACTACCTTCATGGGCTCAATTCCAGAGAAATTCTCCCAAAACCTATTTATTGGGTGTTTTAATCAATTGTAAATTCCATAACAAATTCTACATAACTCCTTTTTGAGCTCTGTCAGTTTTAGAAATTCTTATATTAATTATAGGAATTTACTACCAAACTTCATCTAATTCTACAGTCTAGAGAATACTGTACTAATTTTCCTTTCTTTAAAAATTAATATAAATCTTTCGGAAACTAATCAAAATTTTGTGTTGCGTCAAACTGGTCAGAATAATTTTCTCTATTTATTGGCACTTTTACTCAACAGGGCCTGGTAGCATACCTTTTTCAGGCTATATACTAGGCTTCTAAGCCTAAAAATCAGGATATGACAAATGATCAGGACCTGGCAGTTAAAGTGATAAAGGGACATAATGCTTTAAAAGATTACCTAGTTAATTGTTTAATTGCAGTGTGCGTATAAGGGATGGTTGAGCAAATTATATAATAATGATATGGCTTATGTTGCTATAAGTTATGATGAATAGTTGCATCTCCTTCTAGTTGTCATATGATGACACGCGTGTTAGAGAATGCTTAAATGATTGCATCTCCTTGCATATTATGCATGTTAGAGTATGCTATGATGAATGAACACTCTCCTTTTGCATTACATGAAAGGTAGAGTAGATATGATAAGAAAGTTTTGAAAAAAAATTATTGCTCCCATGCCATACGACATGCAATTAGATAATTCAATTTGGTAATAATAAAGTAATAAAAAAGCAATAAATGAGATTAGAGATGAAGGTTAATAGCGAATCTATAGATAAATAATTATAGTACTCAGGACATATCCCTTCAACATGGATAAGATACATAAATGATGTACAATGAATATGAAATAAAATGAGAAGAATTATGAAAGATGATGCAGCTCTAAGAAGGAGCAGCGTCTATATAATAAAAGTTAATGTTCTCGCAATAGAGCTAGATTGCTCTTGCGATAAAGTTAGATTGCTCTTGAGATAGAGCCAAGAGAATGGATAGTGTAGCTCATGTAGAGTAATGTCCACCAGATGAGCTGAATATATTATAATAGATATATGCATGGTAGAGCCTGTGTAGCTCTCTACAGTAATGGACATAGTAAAGTTATAAAAGATGGGATTGATATGAGAAATTCCTGAGTGATAGAGGAAATGAGTAAAGTCTTAATAGATAATATTGTCTTATGTGATCATTTTTAAGGAATTATCTATTAAGTTAACAACTAAGTGGAAGTGGGTAACCTTGTAACTTTGTTTGTTGGTTAGGTCTTCTAGAGATGAGAATATAGTACAACAGAATTGCAATAGATTTTGGAAGATTGTAGTTAGATCCTAGCATGGCTCACAGAGAATAAAATTTCAAGGTCGCAGTTAAATCCGGAAGAGGCTTACAGTTGATCGCAGTAGATCCCTAGGGTCGTAGTAGACTTAGCCTAGAGAAAGAAAATAAAGAGCCATAAGTACAATATTTCTTTGGAAGGGTGAATACCAAGGAAAATGTTAAGGTAGAGAAGCTTCACAAGTTGGTTAACTCATAACAGAAAGAGTACCCATGATGTTAATTTCATATAGCCTCATTACTATTATGGACTGAATTCATAATCATCTTACACGCAACAAGAACTAAGTGATCAAAGTTAAAGTTGTTAATCTGAGTACCAAGGATTTATGAGAATATCTCATAAGATATGAGAAGGGGTCAAATAAAAATAAAGAGATCCCTATGATAAGATTACAGAGAATAAGAATGAGAGATAGTTAGATCCTCTAGATGAGGATAAAGAGATTAGAAGGCCAGATAGACCCAAGAGAGACAGTATGAGAATGGTCTAAGATAGTAAAGTACTAAGGTTGGAGCCTATTAGCATCAGTGCTTCAGGTTTTTATTGGTACTTTTCAGTTAAGAGTGCCCAGGCAAGAGTAGTCTAATGATAAGTGACCCCCTAGGAAGTGATGAGAAAGGGTGTAAAAGCCATAGAAATTTGGCATATATGCACAGAGTTATATAAAATGATAGAAAAAGCTATGAAAAGCTAGAAAGGGTTATGAATAGTAAGAGACTAGAACCCTTATGTCAAGTCCAAATGAAATGGATTTGAAGGAAATATTTAGAAGAGTTTTCTTAAAAGCTAGCAAAATTATAAGTTAAAGAGAATGTTTGACTTATGGTATCTCGAGATATGTCAAGATAAGACAAGATAGACCATGACATAGCCAGATTTGGCTAGATATGCCATGATATGGCATGAAAAGTACGTAATGAGATATGCTATGAGAAATATGTAATGTGATACATAATGAGAAATATGTATCAAGAAGTACAATACGAAGTGGCTTTATAGCTAGCTTTGTAAACAGATAGAGAGACTCCCTTTTTGAAAGGGATAAGATGTTTAAATGTTATGTTACATGTGAAATAGCAAATAAGAGCTTTCACTCCTTGCATAAAATTCTAGGCATGATGTTATGTTTGGAAAATATACTAAAACTCCAAATGTTATAGTAGTGCAAGCTCCATGTGATAGAGCTATGCAAGCTCTGAGTGTTAGAGCTGTGCATATTAAGAAAAGGAATGATTGAGCTCTGATTTTAGAGCTTTACATTCATGGAAAGGTATGTAGTCCTGCAATATGTGCTCCTATATTCTTCTACCCAGCAGTAAAGAAAAAAATGAATAATGACATAAGTCCTCTCTCTGTATTATGATGAATTATTAAAGATGATAAGAAGAAAAGAAGTATGATGATACAAAAATGAGATATAAAGCTTAGCGGATGTTAAGAAAATTCTGCTAAATACTCAAAGATATAATAAGAGATACGTGTTAAAGGTATGATGAGTAGTTGATGAAACTCCATAATATAATAATATTCAAAAGAATTTTATATGAAAGAAATAGACACTGCTCACAAGTTCAATATGGTGAGTAAGTCCATATGCAAATGGATACATAGCAAGTAAGTTAGTAATAGAACAAAGTAGAGTTCAACTCTGATTGAGTTGATTCAGAAATGAAAAATAATCACAACAAATATATGAAGATTTGCGGATATAGAAAGTACTCCGCTAAGATGTCAAGATCGAAGATAAGAGATAAATACCCCAATCCTTAGTCATAAAGTGGGAAAAAGATATATATTTAAAATAGTTGGCTGAGGTGCTAAGTAAATTTTGAGAATGAAATTTATTTTAAGGGGGTAGAAATGTCACATCCTAATTTTTCCCTATGTATATAATACTGATAGTGAAAAGAGGTTTAGAAAGGATTGTGATGATGAATAGAAAAGAAAAATAATGATTAGACAAAGGTATAAACATGAGGGACTAAAATGAAAACTTTAGAAGTTTTATGGTGCAAAGTGAATTTTCAAAAGTTCAAGGGCAAAATGGTAATTATGAGAAAGTTGAACCAGAAAAAGCCTAAAAATGCCCAAAAGCATATTAGTCCCAAATTTTTTCAGTAAATAGAGAAAATTATTCTGATCAGTTTAACACAACACATAATTTTGATGTGAAGTCCCAAAAAATATATTAATTTTTGAAGAAAGGGAAATTAATATAGTATCCTCTAAACCTCAAAATCATATGAAATTTGGCATTAAATTTCTATAATTAATATAAAAATTTATAAAACTGACAGAGCTCAAAAAGGAGTTCTGTAGAATTTATTATGGAATTTACAGTATATTAAAACACCCGATAAATATGTTTCAGGGGAATTTCTCTAGAGTTTAGCCCATAAAGATAGTGGACCATGTAGAGGGCAGAAAATGGCATTTTATAGGTCCAGCAATATTTTCAAATAAGTACATGGGTCAAGGCTAATAAAGACTGGGAAAAATATAAAATTACGAAAATACCACTGCATGTATGCCACCGTGTTATTGTGTCATTAAGTCAGAGTCAGACGGAGGGCATTTTGGTCATTTTACTAAGGTTAGATGGTTAAGGAGAATTCCCATAATAGTTGACCAAGGTCAGGGAATACTTTGGTGAGGTGTGAAAAGACGATAATGCCCTTAAGATGTTAAAGTACATAAAGAAGAACCAAGGGATGCTTTGGTAAATTGTCAAGGGATCTGTAATTAAGTTTAGGCCCAGTCCAAGAATTTCAATGGTAGAAAGAATCCGAATATTCGATTTAAGGTTGGAAAGCATATTATGAAATCTCAACAAAATTAGAATCATAAAACAATCTGGTTTTGGGAGATTGGACTGAGTCGGTACCAGATTGGACTAGAATATTTCTAGAAGTTTCTCCCCCTTGGAATGGCCCCACATGTCCTATCCAGTGTCCCTTGATGATGTCATGGATGATGTCATAATTAGCTTTTTAGAAAAGTTAAATCCAAGATTAAATGTGAGCCATTAGATCAAATAGTACACAAAGTAATCTTGGCCATTGATTTTCCATGGAATTTGGCTATAAATAACTCACAAATTCTTATGCTAATAGTGGCATGACAACCCTTAGGGAACCTCTTACAAAATGAAAACTCAAGCCAAGACAAAGAAGATTCAAAGTACCAAAGTTCAAGCAAACTAGAGATTAAAGGTAAGCAATCTATCCTAGCTTATTTTCCTTTGATTTGGGAGCTTGCACTTAGGGTTTTTATGAAAGAAATTTAAGTTTTCTCTAAGGTTCATATGCTGTCCAAAACCTTAGATGAAAGGAGAAAGAAGAAATTAAAGTTAGAGTTATGTGATTGAAGCTTAAACAAGATAGTTAAGTGATTGGTTGTTTAATCAAGTTGATATTCTTGACTTTGCCATAGTTGAACCATTTCAATTTACACTATTCATGATAGAATGAAATGGAATTTCAATGTTCTAATACTTCCGTTGAATTTATACGATGATTTTGTGAAGGATTGGATATGTTTTGAACCTTGGAAGCATTGGAATTCCAAGTTGTAGTTTTTGAAGTTATTCTCTGTACTGTTCACTCGTATGAATAGTGATTGGAATTTCATAATTTTGATGTTTCCAATAGTTTTAAAATGAAAAAATGTGTTGGATAAAGTAGAAAAATAAGTATGGGAAGCATTGGAATCAATATGAGAATTTTTAGAAAAATTATGCTTGTTTTTAAAATCTATCCATAACAGTGCATATGAGCTAGAATTTCATGATTCTAAGCTCATAAATGGATTCAAAAGATGAAATTGTATAGGGTAAAGTTAAGACATCAATTGGTTCAAAGGCCAAGTCATTTAGTACATATAAAAGGAAGTTATATTAGTTAAAGTAAGTTTAATGTCCAAGGAAGTTAAATTGTAATAGATGAATGATTATGTGACATTAGGATTTGATTGTGGACTCTAAATAGGCAACCACACAGCAAAAATAAGTGAGAAGAAAAAGGCAAGATAAAGTGAAAGAGATTAAGCAAGTGAAGGTAGTAAACTTATCATAAACTTGTATGTATTGAATGTTATGCTTGGTTGTACTATGACTTTGTTGAATTGTGTTGCATATGTGCTTATGATTGAAGCTCTATTTCTATGATTACTTTGGCCAATTGTATTTCATATGTTACATGGAAGCATGCACATTACACAATGTTAACACTTTCACAAGCAAGCACAAGTATTTACATTAATGTATGCATTATTTAGTACTGTTTGCTACTAAGATTTTTCCATAAATCTCATCCCCTCCATATAATCCTAATCCCACAAATTTATTAATGATGAAAGAGGATGATGAAGCATGAAGGAAAAGCTAGGGATTGGATAGTATAAATGTTATGTAAATAATTGTTATGTGTAATGTTGTTATATGACAAGTTTGAGCCTCAATGTTCATGATGTAATAAAATAGTAAATGAAGAGATAAATATATGAAATTTTACAGACATTTAGTTAACATGTAAAGCTTTGTTTTGACACTAATAATACCTTATTTTGATGCCTGTACCAAGAGAACAAATTTTCCAAAATAAGGGACTAGAATCTGTTTTTAGAATTTTTGACCAAATGAACAGTAATCTTTGATGATTAAACTATATTAATTAGCTAATCGTTTGGTCTAGAAATTAATTTTTCCTTAAAGTTCAAGATGTTATCTTCACGTATCTTTTTGAACCACTTCATTTCGATTTTTCTAGGATTAATTATGATTTTTCGAAGTTCATCGCCGAATTTGGAATACCATATGAACAGTAACTCGAGAAGAGTAAAATTTCATATTTAACTAATAGACTTCCAAGGTCTTTTAAGTGGTTCTAAATGCTACTGAATGGTCCTAAAGATGTACGAAAGTAAGGATGTTTCATCTTACACTCCGAACAATTGTAAGGTTACAATCCACTTAAGAGTACAATAGTCTTGAGTATCTAATAAATAGATTTGGTAAATTACAAAGTCTCTTTCTCTCTATAGAGAAGATAAGATAAACATTAAATCATAAATTCTCTAAGTTTCTCTCTTCAAAAAATATCGTATGCTCTAAACCAAAGATAAGAAATAGAGTGAAACAGAGATACAATCACTAGATATTATCAAAGTGCATGTTAAGAATTTGTTGCATCATCTCACGCCATTCAACTTTCTCTGGTTTCTCTTTCTAGCTTCTTTTTCTTTTATAGTTTGGTTTTTCATAAATATTTTGAAGTAGTCATTGATGAATATAGTCATTATTACTGATGTATGTATTTTACTATTTTGATCTTCTTCTGTTGATCTCTTTTATGCCTGAAAACGATCTGAAATATGCTACATAAGAAATATATAAACATTGTAAGCGTATAGCAATTGTTTCCAAATAATTTAGAATTAAAAATCAATATCTGTCAAAGTCTAATTTTTCACAAATTAGCTTGATTTGTTAAAGTGTTTATCAAAGATATCCCTTATCAAAAAGGTTTTTGATAAATTGCATTGAGACAATTTTAAATTTTATCAAGTAACATTTCGATAACCAGTCTTATAAAAAAGGAATTAGATAAATCTTCAATGAATTTCACTAAAATAGTTCTAGATTTATCGAATAGTTCTTTGATAAACATTATTATCTAAAAGATTATCGAGAAATATATTTCAAAACATATACTTTCAGACTTATTGATATTTTCATAATCATATTTATCGAACGATTCTTTGACAAATAGACTTATTGAACCTTGGTTAACTTTTTATTATTAGACCCCATTGAATTTGCAAAGGTCTTCATCAGTAACGTTTGGTCATAATTTGAGTGACCATATAGATATTATTATTTTAACAATTATGGCAAGACAACTATATTTTTCAAATGCCAAAAGTCAATATTATTGGCTTTCAATTGTGAATTTCTCCTATACAATATGATTATGGTCATTATCACTCTCATAGTTATGTTTGTTAGACTCCATTGTGATGACAATTAATTTGAAAGAAACTTAACTTATAAAAAGTTTTATCAAAAAGCTCATTAATAAATAAGGGAAAATTTTTGACTCAAGAGCACTAAAGTAAATGATTATTCATACTATTTGCTGTTGATTGATAAACTAATATTGTGTTTATTCCTTCTCAAAATGATTTATAACTTGTGATTTCAAATCTAAGAAGGATCAAAAGTTTGCTCTATTTACAATAACTAGATCTTTGATTATGAACAATACTTTTAATAGTGACTTAATCGTTTTTCCTCTCAAATTGATATTTGAAATTCTAAGTTACAAATTTATATAAGATCAATTTGGAGAAAAAAAAGAAAAGATGTTTTAAAATTCAAATCACTGGAGTTTCAACTTGAGAAATGTTTTGATGATGATTCGATTGCTTGAAATGATGATGACTCATTGCTCATAATATTGATTGATATGTTTGAATTATCTATGGTTTGATTTATCTTGAATTTAAGAAGATAAGCTTATACATGAAAGATTCAAAGTGGGATTCATTATGCTCTTATCAATAATCTACTCAATTAGTATACTTATCGAAGATATCTTCGATAAGTCCTGAAGTCAAGCTTAAACTAATATGATATATGATTGATGGTTCTAAAATATCTTTGTTGAGCTTATGAATTACTTGGATTTGATTAAATGATTAATCTTCATGGATTCATAGCCTACTTTTTTGCTGAATGACTATATGCTTATGACTTGTTTTGGTATGACAAATAATTTTTAGTCAAGGTTATGATAGATGATCTCGTGGCTTGCTTTGATGTGCAAACATGCTTAATTCTTAATGATCTCATCAAGCTTATATTCTTATATCTTGTGGAATTGCTCTAATGTGTTAAATGATATTCTTGATTTGATTTCATAAGTGATCTTATTGATTATCTATTTCTAAGAGTATTACAAGATTTGAGAAAAGATCTTAATGTTTTGAAAGTCTATTTGAAAAAATGTTCTTTAACATTTATCGATAAGCTATTCAAAGTGCTTATTTATAGAAGAACTCTTTGATAAATGATATATTGTGAAATATATATCGATAAGTCTAAAAGTATATGTTTTGAAAAATATACTTTTCAAACAATTTATTGATAAGGATATTTATCTAAGAAATATTCAATAAATCTTGAAATATCTCTTTGTAATTAATTGGAAATTTATTGAAGTCCTTTTCGATAAGGATGATTAACGAAGAATTACTCAATAAGATTTAAATTATTCTAAATACAATTCTTCAGCAATTTATTGAAGACCTTTTCGATAAGAGTGTTCTTCGATAAACTCTGATAATTGAAGCTATTTTTGTGAAAAGTGTTTTAAACCATACTATATCATATCTTTATCTTTAATTTTTAAACCATTTGGACATATTTGCTATATGCTTACAAGATTAAATGAAGAGATAAATTAAAGAGCCAAAAGCATCAGATGTCCACGTCTGCAATAATGGTTATATCTATTAATGGCTATCTCAATGGCTATATCAATATAATTATGAAGAATAAGTATACAAGAAGAAGCCAAAATGAGAAAGAGGAAGAAACTGGGAGACTTAACAAAACAAGAGATATTCACAATGCATTATGATCATATACAGTGATAGTCTATGTTTCACTCTATTTCTCATCTTTAGTTTAGAGCATATCATATTCTTAGAAGAGAAAAACTTGAGAGCTTGAGCTTAAGTGTGTATCAAAAATTTCTCTATTGAGAGAAAGTGTTATATGTATTAATTTTTTCTGAATTGCTCAAGTGTGATTCTTGAGTGAATGATTACCATATGGGTATAAAGGAGAGTGAGAAGGATTATCACTAGCATTAATATGGGGGAGTTAAAGAGACTCTCATGAGAATGTATTGAGGAACTAAAAGCCCACATAATCTTTGAGATAGTGGAACACTCAGAGGAGCTCTTGGGATTGGATATAGGCCAAGTAGATTAGACCAAACCAGTATAAAGTCATTTCTTATTCAGAAATGCACTTTAGAATCTACTTATATGGAAACTATATTCCAATACAAGAGAATGTGTTGTGAATATGATTTTATATTCGATTATATATTTGGATAAAATGTTTTTATTAGAAGATATTCTGGTAATCCATAATTCAGATAAAAGAAGAGCTTTATTCGAATATGCTAAGCTTAATTGGTTTCATTATTTCAAATCATATTTAGATTGTGGTTTCAAAGTGCTTTGATTTATATCTCTTATTTGAATCTTTTAGGATCATATTTAAATAATGACTTATGCTTTCTATAAAAAAATATTATTTTTAGTCATATTCGAATCTATGCTTATTTGAGAAATATTGTGATCATACTCCTATTAAGATAATATTGTTGATGTCAGCACCTTCAAACAGAGAGCAAACAATCCGAGTCGAGTCAAAGAACATTGTCCTTAAGAGTTATTCCATGATAACCAAGAAGATGAAGTGGCATTTTCTAGGATTAAACAGATTCTTTTTGTATAACAAGGGAACATAATCTGGTGGAAGCAAATAAATTTAGAAAGAAACAAGCAAGAGAGAGAGATTGTTAAAGTCCCTTGAGCAATTCTTGTGCGCTACTTTTATAGGCACATAAAGCCATGGGCTATGTATGGAAGAAAGGACCCCTCATTCACTCGAAACAATATGAAACTAGAAGGGGAAATGTCAGATGTCAGACTCGTATCTGCCTGTTGACAATGTTCCCAAAAGTAAAAAAAATGTTAAACCTGCATATTCTATTTTAACTGTATGGATTTTAGGACTTTCCATTTAAGCCCAATACCACGCTCTAACTTGCGTGTAGGGGAAGTCACTAGATTTCAACTGAATTTCCTATTGATAACCCGTTATCATGTGCACGAGACCACTTCTCTTCTAGGCTTATTTACTAGCCCATGATTGTATCTTATTATATATACACTTGATCCTTCACTATCCCAAGCAATGTAGGACTTTGGTTTCTTTGACACACACATAAAACATATAGATTTCACAACAATCCCCCACATCTGTCAACAGAAACCCAACTCTCTAAGTTACACACATGGATATAATCATTGTATCTAGTGGTCTTATAGACTATGAACCAGACCTAGACTGATAATACTCGGTACACAGAGATGCCAGTGGTCATATGTACTATGAACTAGCACCTTTTGAGTGTATACCAGAGGTATTAATAGTTAGAGTATACCCCCACAATTCCACTATTTACCGAGCAGTTTACATTTTAGGCGGCCCTAGTGTTTAACAAATGTTCTCGAGAATGTGCCACGATCTCATAGGAGTGACCCACACTCCTCATTCTTATATGTGCTTTCTTTAAGTGTATATGCACTAAATAGAGCATCCCATAGAATTTTAAGTCATTAAGAACTTTTACTCAACTCTTTAATATGCAATCTAGTACTTTCTCGCATAACACATGAAAGGACCAGTAATAATATTTTGGTGCTAGTAGAACTATCAAGTGACTTGTCTTTAACCAATGAACATTCTCCATGGGATCACCAATCACAAAGATTGGGTTGCCATCGATGTTAAAATCAAACATGCTTTAGTCCTATTCCCCTCGATGTCTCAACAATTTTTTTTCTCCCCAGGGTTTTGTTAGCAGACCCGTTAAGTTTATTTTTGACTTTACATAATCAATTAAGATCACCAGTATTGGAAAACATGCCTTAGGGGCCAATCATTATCTTATGAACATTATTGATTTATGAATTTATTAATTGTGTTATCATATTATTTGCATGTTTATTGTGATGACTATCCTTGGATAATTTATGATCTTATCCTAAATGTCCCTGGTCGATCATCTATGCAGGAGCAGAGATGAAATAAGACCAGTATGACTTTGAAGATGTATAGAGATATAAATCAAAGTCATAGGCACATGTAAGAGTACAAGGTGTTGGACCGATCTGCTATGAGAGAGTTACATGGGTTACATCATAAGCTTCTCTCATATACAAATCATGTCACTATGCCCTATGACCTGAGATCATCATGGATTCCTACATGACAAACGTTCAGCTTTGACCTAGTCAAAAGTCACTTTTGACCGAGTGATCATAAAGACTATGTTCGAGCTTAGTAGTTTTTCATGCGGAGGAATATGAATGGTCAAGATGAAATTTGTCCCTCACATTCGTAGAGAGATATTACTGGGCCTCTCGATGAGTGAGTATGAGAAATGTATGGCCATACTGTAATGGAAAGGTAGTTCCATTTCTATAGTCAGACTACTCAGGGATCGAGAAAGTAACGGTCAGGAATAGGAGGATGACATTATCCATGCCTCATCCATGACCAAAATATCGAGTGACAGAAGGGACATGATATGGTTGTATAAAAGGTTATATTGTTTATCGATCCGCATATGATTTGGGTAGTCGTTATGTCTTGCTAGAGACTGCTTGCGACTTGTGGGCCAGTATAGCAAATGGCCCACTGCCACCTTCATATGGGCCTACAGGACGTGTCCAGATTCAATGAATGATCCAGGGTTGAATAATATATTTATTTATATTTATATTCGTATATATATAAATTCATATATATACATTATATATAAGGGATATATAGGATTTAATTTATAAGGATAAATTAAATCTCTATCACGTTTGAATTTGAAATTCAAATTGATATGATATCTCAAATTTGATTTATGAGAATAAATCAAATATAGTCCAATCTTATCTTTATTTTAAATTAAATAAATAGGTGAATTAAATCTGTGGGACGGATTTAATATAAACATTATTTATTTAATTAGTTTCTTATCAAATTATACAATATATGATATTGTATTAATTTCGCAATTAATATAGATTAATTCCAAAATTCAATTCGGTTGAGGAAAACGCAGAGTATCCTATATATCTGATTTTAGGAGCTACGTTTTAGAACAACACATAACACAAAAGGCCGAACGAAATCTGTAAAAGGTTTGCAGATAAGAAACTGCTGAAGTAGAGACGGAGATGACAAATTCTTAAGAAAGCCTTGGAGGAACAGGAGACGCTAGCACGTCGTTCGTGGTTGGAACGCTATTCGTGTGGATACCAGTAGAAGAAGCCAACTTGAGGCATCGACTTCTTACGATCGGAAAGAGAGCACAAGCAGCGGAGAGAAGCTATGGACGTCTTCTTGCAATTGAAAAGAGATCACCAGCCGTAGAGAGAAGCTGTGGAAGTCGCTAAGAAACACTGAGGGTAATGCTTCTTCCCACTTGACTTAAACACATACGGTAGATCCTGGCAAGGAATGAAAAAAATTTTAAGTTAATTTCTGCTACGTGTCTTCCAATTCCTTACAACCAGGTCATTGAGCAATTGCTTTATAATATTATGTCTCAATCAATGTGACTAGTTTTACCATTGAAGGTTCTATTTATAGCCATAGCTATCGCAGATTGGTTATCATAGTGTAAAGATATTGATGGTATAGGCTTGCCACTTAATGGAGTACTTTATAAGAAGTTTTTCAATACTCAGCCTCTGTACCAACCAATTCCATAGCAATAAATTCATAGTCCCTTAAGGATTTAGTTAGAATTGTTTGCTTGGATGATTTCCATGTAACTGCACTACCACTAAGAAAAAAACACATAACTACTAATAGATTTTGACCCTTCTAAATTTGAGATCTAGTTCACATCAATATCACCTTCTAATACACCAGGAAATCTACTATAATGTATACCATAATTCATTGTGCCTTTAATGTATCTTAATAACCTTATTACAGCATCCTAATGTTAACTGCTTGGACAGTGAGTATATCTACTTAATCTACGCACATCATATGCTATATGAAACATCCTACTTCTCACCTCTAAGAGCATTACTTTATCTCAAAAATTAAAATTTTGAAACTTCTCTGATGTTGATCATTAGAAAATTTCTAGACAGTCCAACATTAAAAATTCATAATTAATTCTAAAAACTCTTATGGAGGTGATCCAAATTTTTAATTGAAGCTCTTTCATAGATGTTTAAGTGAAAAATATAAATATGGACATTTACCTTACTAATCAACACAATTAAATCGTTACTTTTTACTGTTCATATTGCAAATTTTGAAAATTTCAGATTGTGTCTTAACTTTAGAAATTCATTTCTATTGATATACACATCCAAATGAGGCGTGTTACTTATGAATTTAAATCTCTAGATGTGTTATAATTGCTCATAAATTTTTGTACATGAATTCCTTCATTTGCTAGGTCAAATTGGAGTTAAAGTAAGATTGCTCCACGACCTACATTTTTGCCATTTCATCTTCTTTTTTAAATATCCATAAATTAATATAGCATTCCTAAACCATCAAATAAGTTTCCCATAACTTCACATACATCATGTACATATCCCATAATTATTTTATACATTTTCATCACATGAATAGACACTTTACATAACTAGGAAATACCATACATCAAAGGCTAGAATATCAAATTGTCCACTTTCTTTCTTCCGTTCTTTAACTCTTCTCCATGCATATATTTTCCATCATGCTTGACCTAAATTGGTTGATTGTGGGAGGGTGAGATTCTAGGGAATCTCAGTAGTAAACATTACCACTTAAATATATAAGATGGATGCTAGTTAATTATTGACATGTCATCATGTTATATATTTTGCATAAATATGTATAGCCATGGGAAACATGTTATTGATAACATATTCAACATCATTTATCATGTCACAACATCATTCAATCATCATATACATGTCAACACATAAGCATACCATATCAAGCACATTAGTTAATACCTCAATAAATATTAGTATTAAAAAACATAATAAATACAAATTTTACAATTGGCAAGTGGATTCAAATTAAATTTTAAAAAATTAAAAATTGAAAATAAGCAATAAAAATAAAATATTAGGTTAGATAGAGTAATTAAATAGAAAGAGAAGATTACAAATAGCCTAATTACTAAACAATTAGTATATTTTTAAAGATATATTGTTAAGCACATGCTTTATTGATAATGTAGTTTTTAGTTATTTTAGGAGGGAGTGGGTTGGAGTCCATGATTTTAAAATCGAACTAAAATATTAGATTAAATCTATTAGTTATGAGCCCTTCTTTATTATACCCTAATTTTAGCGGTGCTCTTAATTTTTTTTATAAAAAATAAAAATTTCAGAACTAGTGATTAGTGAACCCTAAACTCCTCAGCTGCCGCGCTCTACCGCTCCTCGGGACTTCGCTCATCTTCTTTCATTCCTCAAACCCCGTTCTCTCTTCTTACTCCATTGAATTAAGCAGCGCTGTTCTGTGCTGATTTTCTGTGGTGGGATTTCAGTTCGATTCGTTTGAGGAACTGCTTTCAGGGATGGCCTTGCTGAATAGCTGTAACTGTGTGTTCTTGAATGGTTCCGATTTTCCAGTTTCCCGCTCCAATGTCGGTGATATCAACAGGAGGTGAAAGCTGCTTCTCTGTTTTCTATCTTATCATTCTGGTTAATCATTTCTCAATTGATTACTTTAATGCTCGATATTTTATTTTTTTCTAAAATTGTGAAGAACTGATCATTAGTTTTTCAAGTGAGGATTTGCATTGAATATCTGTCTTTTACCGTGAGCTAGAAAGATAAGGTGCATTGTTCATTCTGCTTGCTTGTTATTGAGTTACTATTCGGTCTCTTCTAGTTTTTTATCAAAGGAAAGCTTTTTTTTTTTTCTTTTGTGAAATTCAAACTCTTATTTGCAGGAATTTGGCCCCAAAGTAAAATATCTATTGGCAGCATGGTTCCCTTTGCATGACCTTGTGTAATTAAAGAAGTAAAAACAAATCTGCATGTTGGTTTTCTGATGGTGTTAACACTTTAATTCTACTTTTGAACCAGAAACTCAAACAGGAAGCCTACACAGGCAGCTGTTGTGCCCAGTGTCCACCTGCCAATGCGAAGCTTTGAGATGAAAAATAGGTAGAAAATTGTTTAGGCTTCTTCCATTTAAATTCTATTATGATATTTTGTATATTACGTCTAATTATGTGTGTATTGTGCGGATTAGGTTCTTTTTTCTCTGCATTTTTTTCTGGAATAGTCGCATGAAGTATTTTTTTTTTTTTAATATAATCTTGGTTATAAGCTCCTCGCCCCTTCAAATTTCAGTGGGCACCTTGGTAAAAGATGTCCATTTATTGCCTCAATCTTTTTCCACTCACTCCCTATACAAGGTGATGTTTTATAAATTCCCCATCCCTAGACTTTATTATACCAACGTTAGTTGTATAATTTTCTTCATTTTATATATAACTGATCTTCTAAAAACAATTTTCTCTTGCTAATTACAATTTGAGATTAATCTGAGTTTTCTTTACTTGATTATTTACTTTGAGGTTTGATTTAGATGTAATAAAAGGAAATTGTGTCTCAGTAAAATTTGCGTATCTGCAAGGCAGTTTTATGTTGACTTTTAATACAAAATGCAATTTTTGCACATAAAGATTTTAAGAAATGCTCTTAGAGAAATTTGGATGTGTATCTCTGGCTTATTTTGGTTTATCCAATTTATTAATATCCTGTTTCTGAACATCATAAATATATGTAGAAATGATGATGAATTATGTCATACTGTATTTACAGGACATCAGTTGATGACATAAAGTGTCTGAGATTGATAACTGCCATTAAAACTCCTTACCTGCCCGATGGTCGATTTGATCTTGAAGCATATGATGACTTGGTGAATATGCAGATTGAAAATGGTATTGAGGGTATTATTGTCGGTGGCACAACTGGTGAAGGTCAATTAATGAGCTGGGATGAACACATTATGCTTATTGGGCACACAGTCAACTGTTTTGGTGGGAAAATTAAGGTTATTGGGAACACTGGAAGCAACTCGACCAGGGAAGCAATTCATGCCTCTGAGCAAGGTTTTGCTGTTGGAATGCATGCTGCCCTTCATATAAATCCGTATTATGGTAAAACATCTGTTGCTGGTATGATCTCTCACTTCTGTAGTGTGCTTTCCATGGGGCCCACCATCATTTATAATGTGCCTTCGCGAACTGGACAAGATATTCCTCCATCTGTGATTCAAACCTTGGCTATGCAAAGCCCAAACTTAGCAGGTATCAAGGAGTGTGTAGGAAACGACCGGGTCAAACTTTATACCGGAAATAAAGTTGTTGTGTGGAGTGGGAATGACGATGAATGCCATGATGCTAGATGGGATTTTGGGGCTACTGGAGTTATATCTGTTGCAAGCAACCTAATTCCTGGCTTAATGCATGAATTCATGTTCGGTGGCAAGAATCCAAATCTGGTCACAAAGGTCTTGCCTTTGATCCGCTGGCTATTTAATGAACCAAATCCCATTGCTTTGAACACGGCTCTTGCTCAACTTGGAGTTATCAGGCCAGTCTTTAGGCTACCATATGTTCCTCTCCCTCTGGAGGAAAGACAAGCATTTGTGAAATTGGTGAATCAAATTGGCCGTGAGCATTTTATTGGCAATAAAATGCTCGAGGTTCTTAATGACGACGACTTTATTTTGGTTAGTCGATATTAATTTAGGCTGCTATCTTTTTTAGACCTGTTACTAGTGCGGTCTTTTGTATCCTACTTGATTTTCCAAAGTTCAAGACCAGATGATCATCGTTATATAACGCTTAGGTTTAGACGCCATATTTTCTCAAGAGTATAAATGACGTTACTTTATGGAGTATGTATTGAATCTGACTTGTATATGATCAGCCGCAGATACGAATCCAACTGCAAAAATCGGAGATCTGCTCAAAGTTGGGAGGTAAGAATCAAAGTGGTGAAAAGTATACATAAGAGAGAGCATTTTAGTTTCTTCTTAACGCTGCTTGGTCAGGATTGAATCATGCATTTTGAAGAAGCTAATTTGTGCGATTGAGATGGATTAGAAGGCTTGAGATTTTGAAATATATATAAAAATCTTATACTCCAGACTTGGGAGTTAATTGAAGAATTTGTTATGGTTTTTAAACGTAATTTCAATCTATTTTATTTTTTAAATTTATAATTTTTTCAAGTTGTCCGAATCACTTACATTTATGAAAGAGTGTTTTATTAATGAGAATAATAATTAAATAGATTATTTTAAGAAAATATATATTTGTTGTAGATAATTAATTTATTTAATATTTATAAATTAATAATTTAGTTTATATATTTAGAAAGAGGTAGAGGCAGTAATTTGTTTGTTTGATGTTGCTCATGTTTGCCTATTTAAATATTGTTTCATTGTAATAGATTCAAGTTATATATCTTTTACACATTGTACATGGATTTAACTGGAGTATTATTTTATTGTAGTTTAAGTCTAGGTGCTTGGGGAGGAATTTTAGTTCCTAAGTGTCTAGATTTATGTCTGATGATAATAGACAGTTTGTTTGCCCGACATTGATATCGTTTAAGAGGAAGGGATATTTCGCCTTGCCTTTAGATCGTAGGTGAAGCTAATTCTTTTCTAAAAATTTTTGTATAAAAAAGTTATATATTTGATAGTAGTTCTTGTGGAGATATTTTATTTCTTGGGTGTTTAGGTTTATGTTTGTAGATAATTGATAGTTTGTCTTGTTCAATATTAGTATCGTCTAAGAGGAAATGAGATTTTATTTTACAAGCCTATTTTAAGAAATTTTGTATAAAAATAGCTATGTATTTGTCCCCATAAATAATTATAATAATTTTATTACTTATTTTTTAATATATGATTTAATTAAAAAATTAATTTTAGTTTTAAATATAAGTTTTATTTCTTATATTCATTTGTTTAAAAAGTTATTTTATTGATACTCATTAATAATTAAGAGGGAGACAATGAATTAAGCATGATAATAATATTTAAAAAATATTCTATTAATTAATTTTTTAATATAATTAAATTAATTAAATTAATTATATATTAGTTGATTGATAGTACTATACTATTGTAACGAAAAGTTTTATTTATTTACTTATAATTTTAATGTGTTCCTCTTAACCCCCGCCACAAGCATCACGAGACTAAAGACATACTATTGGATTGTTCCAAAATTAGTTTAATTGTGACTTTTGTTTTTAATTATATACACATTTTTTTAAGAAGTTATTAGCTCTGGCTTTGTCATTTCTCTTATTCAGAGACCTCCTTCATAGGGCTGTGCATAAAGCCCGCAGCTCAGTATACCCTGCCCAGCCCACAATAAAAATATCCTACCCAGCCCGTTAAATATAAGGCTGGGCATCAGGCTGTAAAATATAACCCATGCATTTTTCGGGCTGGGCACCAGGCATAGGGTCTACCCTGCCCTACCCATGAGCATCCCTTCTTTTATTTTTTTTTATTTTTTTCCTATTTTAAAAGGGAGAATATGATAGTTACTAGTGACTATAAGGTAATTTTAGAAATATAAATAGTTAAGGGCCCATTTAGATTAGTTTTTGGAGAATAGATTCTGGGAAGAATAGATTCTAGAGAATAGATTATGGGAAGAATAGATTTTGAAAATAGAGATGTTTGGATGATTATGTTAGGAATTGGAAGACACGCAGCGGAAATTAATTTAAAATTTTTTTCCCATTCCTTGCCAGGATCTACCGTATATGTTTAAGTCAAGTGGAAAGAAGCATTACCCTTGGTGTTCCTCAACGACTTCCACAGCTTCTTTCCGCGACTGATGATCTCTTTCCGATCGCAAGATGTCCACAGCTTCTCTCCGCAGCTCGTGCTCTCTTTCTGATCGCAAGAAGTCGACGCCTCAGGTCGGCTTCCTCTACTGGTATCCACATGAACAGCGTTCTAACCACGAACGACGTGCTAGCGTCTCCTGTCCCTCTAAGGCTCTCAAGAATTCGTCCTCTCCGTCTCAACTTCAGCAATTTCTTATCTGTAAACCTTTTGCAGATTCCGTTCGGCCTTTTGTGTTGTGTGTCAAAAACGTAGCTCCTAAAATCAGATATATAGGATGCTCTGCGTTTTCCTCAACCGAATTGGATCTTGGAATTAATCTATATTGATTCCAAAATTAATACAATATCACATATTGTATAATTTGATAAGAAACTAATTAAATAAATAATGTTTATATTAAATCCGTCCCACAAATTTAATTCACCTATTTATTTAATTTAAATAAAGATAAGATTGGACTATATTTGATTTATTCTCATAAATCAAATTTGAGATATCCTATCAATTTAAATTTTAAATTCAAACGTGATAGAGATTTAATTTATCCTTATAAATTAAATCTTGTAAATATCTCTTATATGAGATATCCTATCAATTTGAATTTCAAATTCAAATGTGATAGAGATTTAATTTATCCTTATAAATTAAATCTTGTAAATATCTCTTATATGAGATATCCTATCAATTTGAATTTCAAATTCAAACGCGATAGAGATTTAATTTATCCTTATAAATTAAATCCTATATATCCCTTATATATAATATATATACGAATATAAATATAAATAAATATATACATCAACCCTGGATCATTCATTGAATCTAGACACGTCTTAGATTCAATGAATCTGGACATCATAGCTCGTGTTGGGCTATTTTGTGTGCGACCCTGTAGGCCCATATGAAGTTGGCAGTGGGTCATTTGCTATACTGGCCCACAAGTCGCAAGCGGTATCTAGCAAGACATAACGACTACCCAAATCATATGAGGATCGATAAACGATGTAACCTTTTATACAACCATATCATGTCCCTTCTGTCACGCGATATTTTAGTCATGGATGAGGCATGGATAATGTCATCCTCCTATTCCTGACCATTACTTTCTCGATCCCTGAGCAGTCTGACTATAGAAATGGAACTACCTTTCCATTATAGTATGGCCATACATTTCTCAGACTCACTCATCGAGGGGCCCAGTAATATCTCTCTACGAATGTGAGGGACAAATTCCATCTTGACCACTCACATTCCTCCGCATGAAAAACCACTAAGCCCAAACATAGTCTTTATGATCACTCGGTCAAAAGTGACTTTTGACTAGGTCAAAGCTGAGTGTTTGTCATGTAGGAATCCATGATGATCTCAGGTCAAAGGGCATAGTGACATGGTTTGTATATGAGAGAAGCTTATGACGTATCCCATGCAACTCTCTCATAGTGGGTCAGTCCAACACCTCGTACTCTTACATGTGCCTATGACTTTGATTTATAACTCTATACATCTTCAAAGTCATACTGATCTTATTTTTATCTCTGCTCCCGCACAGATGATCGACCAGGGACATTTAGGATAAGATCATGAATTATCCAAGGATGGTCATCACAGTAAACATGCGAATAATATGATAACACAATTGAAAAACTCATAAATCAATAATGTTTATAAGATAATGATTGGCCCCTAGGGCACATTTTCCAACAACCTCCCACTTGTACTAGGGACAATCATTAATTTGAGTAATTCCCATTGACCTAACATGACGATCATGCTTTGCCTGCATAAGCGGCTTTGTTAGAGGATCAGCAACATTGTCTTCTCCGGCTACCTTGCATATTTTTATATCACCTCTATCATTGATTTCTCTAATGAGATGAAATCGCCTAGTATGTGCTTGGTCCTTTGATGTGACCTAGGCTCTTTGGCCTGTGCAATGGCACCGCTATTGTCACAGAGCAAAGTTATTGGATCTGAGATGGTAGGTATCACCCCTAGTTCCATGATGAACTTCCTGATCCAAACGGCTTCCTTAGCTGCATCAGATGCTGCTATATACTCAGCTTCCGTTGCAGAATCTGCTATAGTGCCCTGCTTAGAGCTCTTCCAGCTTACTGCTCCATTATTGAGGAGGAATATATATCCAGACTGCTATTTTTGGTCGTCCTGGTCAGTTTGGAAACTCGCGTCTGTGTAACCAGTTACACATAGTTCGTCATCCAATCCACCATAGACCAAGAATAAGTCCTTAGTCCTTCTTAAGTACTTAAGGATATTCTTGACAGCAGTCCAATGGGCCTCACCAGGGTCCTGTTGATATCTGCTAGTCATACTTAAGCCAAACGAGACATCCGGTCGAGTACATAACATGGCGTACATGATAGATCCTATGGCCGAGGCATATGGAACTTTACTCATGCGACCTCGCTGATCAGATGTACTAGGACATAGATCTTTGCTGAGGTGACTACCATGAGACGTTGGTATGAAACCCCTCTTTGATTCGTGCATACTGAACCTATGCAGTATTTTGTCTATGTATGTACTCTGACTGAGTCCTAGAAGTCTTTTAGATCTATCTCTATAGATCCTGATTCCTAGGATGTAGGTGGCTTCACCCAAGTCTTTCATCGAGAAAGACTTTCCTAACCAAGACTTGACAATCTGCAAGGTAGGAATGTCATTCCCAATAAGTAGGATGTCATCGATATAGAGTACCAAAAACACAACTGTGCTCCCACTAACCTTCTTGTACACACAAGGTTCATCAATGTTTTGAAGGAATCCAAACTCTTTGACTACTTCATCAAAACGATGATTCCAACTCTGAGAGGCTTGCTTCAATCCATAAATGGACCTTTGAAGCTTGCACACTTTACCAGAGTCCTCAGAACGCATAAACCCTTCAGGTTGTGTCATGTACACATCCTCAAGGAGCTTTCCATTAAGGAAGGTTGTCTTGACGTCCATCTGCCATATTTCATAGTCATAATATGCTGCTATGGCAAAGAGGATTCTGATTGACTTGGCCATGGCAACTGGGGAAAAGGTCTCATCATAGTCCACACCATGAGTTTGAGTAAATCCTTTTGCAACCAGTCGTGCCTTGAAGACATTTACATTGCCATCCATGTCAGTTTTCTCCTTAAAAACCCACTTGCACCCGACGGTTTTTACACCTTCAGGCGGGTCGACTAAGGTCCAAACCTTGTTGTCGTACATGGATTGCATCTCAGACTTCATGGCATTAAGCCACTTTTCAGAGTTTGGTCCCACTATAGCTTCTTGATAGGTAGTCGGCTCATTATGCTCAATGAGCAACACATCACGACTGTCAGAAATCAGAAATCCATATCTCTGAGGTTGAAGTCGTGTCCTATTAGACTTCCGTAGACCTTGCGTGACTTAAGGAGTCTTAACAACTTGTTGTGAGTCTTCTCCATTTTTCATCTGCAGTTCTGTGGTGTCTTGTGGCTCTCGAACTTCTTCGAGGTGTACCTTACTCTTACTGGTTCTTTTAGAGATAAATTCTCGTTCGAGAAAGATACCATTTCTGAGGTTGTAGACATAATATCCCTTGGTTTCCTTAGGATATCCCACAAAAAGACACTTTGAGGATTTGGGCGCTAATTGGTCTGAGGCTTGTTGCTTAACATAGACCTCGCATCCCCAAATCTTGAGGAAAGATAAACTAGGCGTCCTCCCAGTCCATATCTCATATAGAGTCTTTTCATTGCCTTAGATGGAACACGATTGAGTGTGAACGCAGCTGTCTCTAGGGCATGGCCCCAAAAAGAGGGCGGAAGATCTGTTCGATTCATCATGGATTGAACTATATCTAATAGTGTTCGATTCCTCTGTTCAGAAACGCCATTCCATTATGGTGTCGCTGGAGGAGTCAATTGCGAGACTATCCCACGACTCCTGAGATGATCTATGAACTCTTGGCTCAAATATTCACCACCCCGATCAGATCGAAAGGCTTTAATTGTTTTGCCAGGCTGGTTTTGTACTTCATTTTTGAAATATCTTGAACTTTTCAAAAGATTCAGATTTATGTTTCATCAGATAGATGTACCAATATCTACTGAAATCATCTATGAATGTTATGAAGTACGAATAACCTCCTCTGGCATTTGTGTTCATCGATCCACACACATCTGTATGTATGAGGCCCAATAAATCAGTGGCCCTCTCACTGTGCCCAGTGAAGGGTGACTTTGTCATCTTTCCTAACAAGCAAGACTCGCAAGTGTCATATGATTCAAAATCAAATGAGTTTAGAAATCCATCTTGATGGAGTTTGAAAATGCGTTTCTCATTTATGTGGCCCAGACGACAGTGCCAGAGGTATGTCGGATTCAAATCGTTCGATTTGACCCTTTTGGTAGTTATGTTATAGATATTTCCATGATTGGGTTGTTCCAAATTTAATATGTAATGATCAACATGCAAATCACCATGAGCATAGAAAACATTATTACGATAAATAGAACATCTACTATTCCTAGCAATGGAAGTGAAACCTTCCTTATCCAAATAAGAAAGTGAAACAATGTTACTACTTAAAGCAGGAACATAATAGCAATTGTTCAAAACTAACAAAAGCTCAGTGGGTAGAACTAATTCATAAGTGCCTACAGCTAACGCAGCAACCCTTGCTCTGTTTTCAACTCGTAGGTCAACCTCGCCCTTTTTCAGCTTCCTACTCCTTTACTCGCTGCACATTTGTACAAATGTGAGAACCACATGCAGTATCTAATACCCATGAAGTGGAAGTAGAAAGATGAATGTCTATAACATAAATACCTGAAGCGATAGCCCCGCTATCCTTCTTGTTATTTTTCAGATCTTCGAGGTAGAGTTTGCAATTCCTCTTCCAATGACCAGGTTCATTGCAGAAGAAGCAGACTCCTTCCTTCGGAGGCTTTTCCTTCTTTGGTACAGGCTTGGTTTCGGGCTTGCCTGACTCTTTGGTCTTACCTGATGAGCCATGACCCTTCCCCTTGCCTTTGCCTTTCTTTTTCATACCCTTTCCTTTTTGAACCATCAAAACAGCACTAGGCTTCTTCTTAAGACTCGGCTCAGCAGTTTTAAGCATCCCATGCAGTTCAGAAATAGATTTCTCCATGTTGTTCATGTTGTAGTTCATGACAAACTGGTAATAACTTTCTGGGAGTGAGTTTAAGATCAAATCTGTAGTTAACTCCTGGCTCATGGGAAATCCAAGCCTCTCAAGGTGATCAATGTACCCTTTCATCTTTAAGACATGAGTAGTGACTGATGAACCTTCAGCCATCTTACAGGAATGTAAGGCCTTAGTGGTCTCATACCTCTCTTGCCTTGCCTGTTGCTGGAACATTTCCTTGAGATGCACAATTATCTCATAAGCCTCCATGTGTTCCAGATCTCTTTGGAGCTCAAGAACCATGGTATCTAGCATCAAGCACCCCACATCAACAGAGTCTTCCTTATGCTTCGTGTAAACATCTCTCTGAGCTCTAGGAGCATTGGCCGCTGGCTCATCAGGAATAGGTTGATCTAGGACATGCGCCTTTCTTTCCTGCTTGAGAACAATTCTCAAGTTCCTAAACCAGTTAAGAAAGTTTGTCCCATTAAGTTTGTCCTTCTCAAGGACATATCGCAGCGATAATGTAGCAGTATTACTAGTCGTCATAATTCTACAATTAAAAATATGCAATTCAATTAGCAATCTCCCACTAAATAAACAACCCTCAATGCAATAGTTAGTGGGCTAAGATCCATATTTGGCTTAAACTTAAGTCCGCTTTGGCAGGACGCTTAAATTAAGTTATTTAGGTAGGTAACACCTTTACCAATTACATCAAATGTAACTCTTAGATGTTCATGGGATTCTATCATCATATGATCTGGTATGTTTTTAATCCCATCCAATGCCTTGAGACTCAAAACTGTTTTGTTAATCTCAATTAAGTCAAACAATAATAAACATGTGAGAGTAGCACCATTACTCTTGCTTATCTCCCCAAGATAACTCAAAAGCACCCACTTTGGTGGAGTCCACAATTGAGCGATCGAGGTTTTGACAAGTGTTCATAAATTGACGGCATTATGACTTAAGATTTCATTTAGAGGGCTTAATTTAACTATCTGGTTTATAAGAATGCATGTTTCTCAGTTTGTATCTCATACAAGTATATGCATGTTTCTGATATAATCATAATACGCATAATCTAAACGTGATACAATATGGCTCACCTATCCTAAGTCCCCTCAAGCCAATGAGAGGAGCTCTCTAGTAAGAAAAAGGGAAATTACATATAGAAGCCTCTTTTAACATTCGAGGGGAGTGAGATGAGAAGAGAAGGTACATTGAGAGTATATAGAGGAAGGCACGACACGCAGGCCGTATTTAAAAATTACAACACTTGCACTCTAGAGCCATATTGTTCACCATACCCAAACATTCAAGAATCAATATTCAGATTTAATTCAAGGGCAATTAATGTTTCATATCTAAAACATTCATCAAATAACATATGTTACGATTATGTTGCGTTACGAAAAGGTAGCCATGGCGGTCCCGCTAACCAGTTAGTGGGCGGCGGTCCCGCTAGTCGGTTAGCGGGCGGGGTCTGGGGCAGCGCTCCGAGAAAAAAAATTGTTTCATAAATAATCACGAATCTGCATTCGGTTTTCTTAGACCCCATCTATGTTAATTGATCAAATCAAAAAGTATCACCACCGATTTCAATTCCCTTTTAGATTCCTTTTATGTCATACATAACACGGATTCCTTATATGTCATACATAAAACGCATATTATATGATTGGCTACGACTAACACATATCATATTAATCAACAATCAAGCCTAAGTTAAACACAAAACGGCATGGCTCTTATACTACTGTTAGGAATTGGAAGACACGCAGCGGAAATTAATTTAAAATTTTTTTCCCATTCCTTGCCAAGATCTACTGTATGTGTTTAAGTCAAGTGGAAAGAAGCATTACCCTTGGTGTTCCTCAACGACTTCCACAGCTTCTTTCCGCGACTGGTGATCTCTTTCCGATCACAAGAAGATGTCCACAGCTTCTCTCCGCGGCTCGTGCTCTCTTTCTGATCGCAAGAAGTTGACGCCTCAGTCGGCTTCCTCTACTGGTATCCACACGAACAGCGTTCCAACCACGAACGACGTGCTAGCGTCTCCTGTCCCTCCAAGGCTCTCTCAAGAATTCATCCTCTCCGTCTCTACTTCAGCAGTTTCTTATCTGCAAACCTTTTGCAGATTCCGTTCGGCCTTTTGTGTTGTGTGTCAAAAACGTAGCTCCTAAAATCAGATATATAGGATGCTCTGCGTTTTCCTCAACCGAATTGGATCTTGGAATTAATCTATATTGATTCCAAAATTAATACAATATCACATATTGTATAATTTGATAAGAAACTAATTAAATAAATAATGTTTATATTAAATCTGTCCCACAGATTTAATTCACCTATTTATTTAATTTAAATAAAGATAAGATTAGACTATATTTGATTTATTCTCATAAATCAAATTTGAGATATCCTATCAATTTGAATTTTAAATTCAAACATGATAGAGATTTAATTTATCCTTATAAATTAAATATTGTAAATATCTCTTATATGAGATATCCTATCAATTTGAATTTCAAATTCAAATGTGATAGAGATTTAATTTATCCTTATAAATTAAATCTTGTAAATATCTCTTATATGAGATATCCTATCAATTTGAATTTCAAATTCAAACGTGATAGAGATTTAATTTATCCTTATAAATTGAATCTTGTAAATATCTCTTATATGAGATATCTTACAATTTGAATTTTAAATTCAAACGTGATAGAGATTTAATTTATCCTTATAAATTAAATCCTATATATCCCTTATATATAATATATATATACGAATTTATATATATACGAATATAAATATAAATATAAATAAATATATACATCAACCCTAGATCATTCATTGAATCTAGACACGTCTTAGATTCAATGAATCTGGACATCATAGCTCGTGTTGGGCTATTTTGTGTGCGACCCTGTAGGCCCATATGAAGTTGGCAGTGGGTCATTTGCTATACTAGCCCACAAGTCACAAGCGGTCTCTAGCAAGATATAACGACTACCCAAATCATATGAGGATCGATAAACGATGTAACCTTTTATACAACCATATCATGTCCCTTCTGTCACGCGATATTTTAGTCATGGATGAGGCATGGATAATGTCATCCTCCTATTCCTGACCATTACTTTCTCGATCCCTGAGCAGTCTGACTATAGAAATGGAACTACCTTTCCATTATAGTATGGCCATACATTTCTCAGACTCACTCATCGAGGGGCCTAGTAATATCTCTCTACGAATGTGAGGGACAAATTCCATCTTGACCACTCACATTCCTCCGCATGAAAAACCACTAAGCCCGAACATAGTCTTTATGATCACTCTGTCAAAAGTGACTTTTGACTAGGTCAAAGCTGAGTGTTTGTCATGTAGGAATCCATGATGATCTCAGGTCAAAGGGCATAGTGACATGGTTTGTATATGAGAGAAGCTTATGACGTAACCCATGCAACTCTCTCATAGCGGGTCGGTCCAACACCTCATACTCTTACATGTGCCTATGACTTTGATTTATATCTCTATACATCTTCAAAGTCATACTAATCTTATTTCATCTCTGCTCCCGCATAGATGATCGACCAGGGACATTTAAGATAAGATCATGAATTATCCAAGGATGGTCATCACAGTAAACATGTGAATAATATGATAACACAATTGATAAACTCATAAATCAATAATGTTTATAAGATAATGATTGGCCCCTAGGGCATATTTTCCAACAGATTAGTAGTAGAATCACTTTTTATATTAATAAATTACCAAAAAGGGTATGATTTGATTAAAGTATGAGAGAGGGTAGAGAATAAATATGAGAGAGGAGAGAGGAGAGAGAAGAAATAGGAGAGAGTGTAGGGAAGAGAGAGGAAAGAGGAGATAGTGTGAAGAAGAGAGATGAGAGAGGAGAGAGGAGAGATATGAGAGATGAGAGAGAGTATAAGAAAAAAGTAAGGGTAAAATAGTAATTGGATAATCTATAAGCTATTTTATAGTTCCAAAATCTATTTTCAGTAGCTTATTCAAAACCATGGTTTCAAACTGAGATTTTGCCCAAAATCAATTCTGGACAAAAATGGTTGTTTGGTAAACCATGGTTTTAAACTGAGGTTTTGGCCAAAATCAATTCTGGACAAAAATTGCTGTTTGTATGAATTTTTTCCAAACCGAGGTTTTGGCAAAATTGATTCCCAGAAGCTGAATCCAAACAGGCACTAAGTAGATAAGTTGTATCTTTTAATACTTTTAACTATACTATTTTTTTTCTTCTTTTTTTAACTTTATTAATTATCATATGATTACATTACAAATTATAATTATTTATTTTATTCTTTTAGATGCTTTATCTTTGTCAATATTGGGGAGATTGATGCAAAGTTATAATTACAAACTACTTAGATTTCAACGCTTATTTTTTATATGCAATTGATCTCAAGATTTTAATTATTATCTTTATTCTCTTATTCTTAGTGGATTATAGATATTATTTAATTCTTGAAGACACATGAATATGGTATTATTTTAGAAGTTTATAATTGCAGATTTTTTTCACAACATGAGCATGACATCACGACTTGGGCATGCCCAGCCCACCCATGTCCAGCTTGCTCATGCCCTGCCTAAAATTGTTAGGGCTTTTACCAGGTAGGGCCGGGCATCAGGTTGCAAAATGCAGCCCATGCATTTTTTGGGCAGGGCACCGGGCAGGGGGCTGCCCTGCCCAACCCTGCCCATGCACAACCCTACTCCTTCAAACACCACAAAAAGGTGTGTATTGCGGTTGAAATACTTTTGCCCATGGTATAGGATCTATTTGGAAGAGTTTTTTAGCCTAAATCTTAATTTTAAAAAATTTTAAAATAAATATTTATATTTATCCAAAAGAACTTTTAGAATAATAAAAGAGTTTATAAACTACTTAATTATTATTTTACCTTTATTTTTATACATTATCTCTTCTCTCCTCTCTCCTCTTTCATATCTCCTCTCTCTTTTTCACTCTCTTTCTTCTTTTTTATTTTTAATAAAATCATACCCTTTTTGGTAATTTTCTAACTACAAAAGTTCTTTTGGTAATAACTATCCAAACACTTATTTATCTAGAATAACTTTTTTTCATAAATTCTTCCAAAAGCTATTTTCCAAAAGCTACCTAATATCTATTTTTTTATAAGTTATTTTCTAAAAGTCTATCTAAATACACACATAAAGTTGTTGCAAAAGCCAACTTTAGCAATGGAGTTGATACATGTATTAAGAAATGAATTTAAATCATATGAAAACCTGAGTTTTATTTCTGTTGCTGTTATGAGGCTCTAATAGATAATATAATAAGTTTCTTATAAGCACTCTCTGAACTATGAGACTGTATCCTAATTTTAGTAAGGGCATGTGTCAAACTTATTTAAACTTTTTATTTATATAAAAAAAACTTTAGCTTTGGGCCATCTTCATATTGCTGATACTAAAATGGGCTTCTACTTGTGATTGGGCACCGTTACTTGTTGCTCTACTTATTTTATGTTTGTCTTGTTTAGTTTTTTTAGCTAAGCACGTATATTCTCCTATATAAGAGATAATTATGTTCAAAACACTATCGAGCTCTAAATTTAAAAACCTCTCATAGCAGGCATTTGAAGCTTGATTCCCCCTTTTTGTTTTGTTAATCATAGGTATCTTCCTACTGAAAACAATCATATTCGAAATACTGTCGGATATTAAATATGAATAATTCTCTTAACAGGGATTTAAACATTGGGTTATAACGTTGTGAGGGACTAACTCTTTCTATCAGATGAAACCTCTACTAGTTAGTGTTTTTTTAATGCTATCATCTTACTAACTTTTACTGGGCCTTCTTCCTTACTGAATGACCTATCTTGAGAGAAAGCCTTTTTTTAATCCTTTTGCTGATTAATAAAATTTTCTTATTATAAGAAAAAAAGGTACTAGTCTAATTGAGAGATAATTGATTATAATTATAGATACAAAATTGTACAAAATAAATAAAATATTTTATCAACTATATTGATCATTCATCTATTCATTCATTGAATCGCCGATCAAATCAATTAGCTAAATTCATAAATCTTTTTTGAAAAATCATTTTTGTGTAGACTGTGGCTAACATGCACTGAGACAGTTATAGGAAAGGCTGATAAAGGAAATATAATGAAAGTTATTCTATTTAATAATAATTATAAAAATTAGTTAATTTTTTATGTATATTAAGAGAATTAAATAAATTAGTTAATTATAGTTATATCTAATCCCTCAAGATGAATTCATGTTATATACTCATCAATTTATTCAAATTAATTAACTAGTTCTATATTAGCTATAATTAACCAGTTTATTTAGTTTTCTTAATCTATCCAAAAATTAACTAACTCTTATAATTAGGACATGGGGTATTAACTTTTATTTATTTATTTATTTATTTTATAGTCTAAAACATTGTGCTCTATAACCAGGCACCATAATTAAAAATTGATTCAAACATGGAAAAGAGATGAAGGTAAGAGCGTTCAGAAATATTCGCAGCATTACACCACATTACTATATGGCCTGTGAAGATGGACCTATTGACCATTTATCATTATTTTACCTCTAAAGATATTGCAAAGAAAATTAAAGAAAAATGAAAATATGGGATAGGAGGGGTGATCCTTATCAACTACAACAACATCGTGTTTGATTTTCCACATTGTAGGGAGTATATGGGCCAAGGGCTTCTCTATAGATGAAGCCCTTCCTATTGACTCTCTATTTAGTTAGAATGACATAGTTTTGTTCTCAAGTAGGGAAATTTTATATTAAAAATAAAATCAAATACATAATATAAATGCTCTCAATGGAGAGGCTTAGATCTGGGACTACTTAACGAATATCTATTACTTGTGTTCAAAATCAACAGAGATACCCCTTGCCAGGAATATACTAGATATCTCCATTAAGTAGGCCTAGATCTAAGCCTCTGGTCCTAAATGGAGAAACTCCTTGCCCGGAATATACTAGATCCCTCTGGTTAAGATGATAAGACATTTATAACTAATTTATATGTACTAATAAAAATATTAAATTTGTCATTAAATTTAAATAATTCCCAATAATAATTATTAACCACACTAAACTTTTAAATCATATTAATTTATATTCTCTTGCTACCCTTATTGAATATATATAGGAAAAAAATTTAGTAATTATTAAAACTATCAAAACATCATATAAAAAGAATCAAACATGTTAGATTCAATAATATTTTTGTTGATGTAAAAAGGAATTCAAAATAATTAAATTATTTTTGTACTCAAATGGTGTCAAAAGTGATTTCAAATAATTAAGCTGTTTGTATGTTTAAATGTTGTTAAACAATAAAATTAATCAAGCTAATTGATTATTCAATCAATTAATAAGTATCAAATAATCAATTGGTTGTTCGATTAATGTAAGTATAACATTTTGTGCTATAAAGAAAAATTAATTAATCGATTAGTTAATTGATTAATGAGTGTCTATTAATCAATTAAGTGTTCGATTAATGTCATAAGATAGCTCTCTATAATTGAATAGATAATTTAATTAATCGATTAATTATAATTAATTAATTGCATAAAATTTCTCCTTCTAACAATAATAATTAACTGCTTGAAATAATTTTTTTTCCATAACTGGCTACAAACTAACCATATCTATAAATGAGCTTTCTTAATTTTAAAAGAGTTAACTATGGTAGAAAAGATCTTTATAAAGATTCCAAAATTAACACTACCATGGTTATAAAATATCTTTCTTATTCAACAAATAATTATGATTGAAAATACCAAATTACCCTTTCAACACTATCATAATTATCAATTCTGAACTTCTGAAAGGGGCCTCCGAGCATTGAATCCGGGTAAATAACCTTAAAGCCCATAACACAAACAAAATGCTGAATAATACTATTAATATGGAAAAATAGTTACTGTTGATCCACAAATTCACATGCATAACCTTGAGAGGCCTTTGACCTTCTACCAGCACACAATTTACAGTACAATCATCAAAATAGTAAATTATAAAAGTATAAACAAAAGTATGCTCTACAGTGGCAATTTACATATATTCAATATATAAACATAAATGATGGTGCTATACAGGTCAAATAGCACCACTATACCTCTGGCACCTTCCGGTGAGAACCAACAACTGAACTAACTTCTGAAAAATGTTAATAACCACGAGTTGAGATAAATATTTCAGTAACCAATGATCATACTCATCAGGTATACTAACATGTGCTCATGAGGTGTCAAATGAGAATTTTAATAACATACACAAGATAGAAAATAGTATATTATCATAATATAATCAAATGAAAATACCACCCTAGTTCCTACCATCAAACCAATCGAATTGCCTTATACTTGCCGACCAAACCCACAAGTTAGTTATAACTACCATATGACTGGCCACTTAAAAAGCTAACCGATCGAGTGTTATAGATCGACCAAAATCCATAGAGCACAAGATTGGACAATCGGTTCATTCTCCCTTGATAGATAATATTAATAAATATCACGATAAGGTTTTTCTCAATATAATTACTTTCTTCAAATTCCAATACCAAGATATAATAAGTTTCTAATCTCAATCTAACTTTCTAAGTTAAACTTTAAGTCCCACAAGATTGTTTTCAATAAAATCATCAATCAAGTTTTCTCATTATAATCATATTATCATTAGTAGATTTATATATATACCAAATCACTCACAAATATCACATTAGCACACATAATGAGTGGAAAGTGGTTACCTATCTCCAAAGCTAACAAAAATACTTCAGATGAGAAGCCACGTGCTTAGGTCACAATTCACTAGTCAATCTACATAGTTTATATAAATAAAATGTACATCAATAAGTTGTTAATTTGACACAACATATACTTTTAAATAAATACTCACATTTCTCTTCTAACTTTATTTTATTTAAAAATTATTAATTCAATACTATAACTTAATTTCTCTATCACAAATCACAATCATACATATATTTTCTAAATTATCATTCCAATGATAATCTTATATTGTCTTAACTTTATTCTACTCCTATAAATTCTCATATAACATCAAATTCCTCAAACAAGAGACTAAAGATTTAGCCTCTCATGACTCCTACTGTGCCGCAATCACTGTCCATATATGATGCCATGAAGAAAGCATAAACGAGGTGATGGATTAATGATGTAGAGATGTGAGATTCTGTGGAAAGGTGTATAAAGATAGAATATGAGTATGTAGGTTGTGGAGAAGGTGTAGAGAAGATTCGAGTAATGATTCTTAGCCTAATCAAGTCCATAAACCAGCCTCCTCACATTTGTAGCTTCCTCTTCCTTTTATTCCTGCATGACCAAATCCAAAACGCGCAGCTTCAGCGATTGTCTCTTTTAGTCGTGGCAAGATCCATATTTTGGTCATGACCTTTACACACAAAGAAACTACCCAAAAGAAATTAGGTCGTGACCTTTGGACACTTTGGTCGCGACTAGAAAGAACAGAAGCGTGATATGATTTTCTTTGTCTTGTGATTTCTTTTTTGCTCACGTTAGTTCTTGGTTCTCCTCTAAAATACCTGTGATTCAAAACCAAAGTTCACTGTAAAAATCCAAATAAGTAGAGAACAATATTTATGCAGTTTGAAAGAGTTAATTTACCATTTTACCTTTTAATTAGCATATTGCCAAGCACAATCATGTATTACCACAAAAGCACAAATACAGGCATAAAATGAATGGTAAAGTTGTAATACGACCCTAAAAATGTCATAGAAACCATACACAATTTATCTTATCAATTCCCCCACACTTGAACCTTTGTACTCCTGGACAAAAACATGAAGTACACCTAAGATAAAGCTATTACATTTGATGTAATAATATAATCCATAGTGAAACCTTAAGACAATTAATGCACTATCTTTTGGGAATGCAAAAGTGATAATATGAGGAATGCCAAGTAATCAACTACTAACTGAAATCAACCTCAACTATATGAGTACAATAGATTCTCTTTAAGGATGTAAGTATTTAGCTCTCATGTCCTCTCATTGTGAGGGTTCTTTCACTCATACTTAAAGTAGAAAACATCCTACCATATGCTTGTAATTGCTCTAAATCTCATCAACTATACAACACTTATACAAAGAATCAAGAGGTCTTTTAATGGTGAGATAATGGAGTTAGGCCACGTGGAATAGAATATGAAGGGTGGAAAGTACCATATGCATGTGATGATGAATATATAGCATGAATTCATGTCTTTCGAGATGTAGAGGTGGTAATTGTGCTAACAGGAGATGATAATAGTGCCTAATTCATTTTTCTTTTCTTTCCTCTTCAATTTTTCTTGTACTATCTCTCTTTATTTTTTCGTTCTTTTTCTTTTCTTTTTAGTACAATATGAGAGATATAGCACAATTTCACAAGGATTTGATTTTATGACATGAATAAGAAGTTAATTCAAAGAGGTACTCATGCATATGTAACTTTCTATGATAGAAGAAGAAAAGTGATGGGCTCAAAGTAGATGACTATGGATATAATGTGTGATGGGCTTGTGTTTGGGATAAAAGGGTTTAGAAATGAATGCCTCTATCATATTCAATAGCATAAATGCACAAGTAATTTTCAACTCAGAGCTAAGACAAGTTTTAGAGGATATAAACCAATTGATTAACCACTCAATATAGAAATTTGGGCTGAGAATCCTTCCAACTAAGGTTTTCATCTAAATTGCTCATAAGCTAAAGTCTCAAACAATGTTCATCATTCACTAGACATTAAAACACTTATCACAATTGAAAACCCTCTTGAATGATAGATTAAAAGTTCCAACGTAATCACCCAGAATCATGTAATAATCCTAAACTTAACAGTAAAAACTTCAGTGTTTCCAATTTAGTTTCCATTTCCAAAAATTCAAGTGTGGAGATGATTTCTATAATCTATTTCATGCAAAAGGTTGAAAATAGGATGGCAATGAATCATTTATAAAAACTTTAGTAGCTCAAAAGGCGTCCTTCTATACAGTATTGCACAAAGCAAAGAGAAGGTAAATAGATATTTTCGCTTCGGGTCGCGACTAAAAGAGGTGAAGGTTGCAACCCCATTTCATGGTGAGTACTTACTTTGAACTTACAGAAACTAGTCGCGACCAGGAAAGAGTTTTGGTCATGACACAAATACACAAAGAGGTTTTATCGTGACCTAATGCACTCGTGTCGTGATTAAGTTTCACAGAGAGCATATTAAGTCTAAAATTCTATGTCTGGTCATGACCATAAAACACAGAGGTCATGAATAAACACCACAGAGACTACCCCTTAATGATTTTCAAAGCCCAAAATATCTTTTACACTAAAACCTTTTTAGCTAACGCACAATAGTTTAAAGTGGGGATCTAATTTTCAGCAATTCATCACACATTAAGATCAAAAACAAAAATTTTGTGATGAAAGATTGGATTAATCGAAGAATTTTGCATTAATTAGTACATAAACAATAACATCTCCCCCACACTTAAACTTGACAGTGTCCTCACTGTCAATGGAATAAAGAAATCACAGCACTATGTAAGGTTAATTCAATCTAGCCCTAACACAGCAGTCAAACACATTACTCAATACAATTTTGACAATGAAGCTTGAAATCACATTCAAATCATATATGGCAATAATTGTGTAGGGATAAAGTAGGAGAACAAGTATTGGAAGCATTCGAATCAAAGTGTGAATTTTTGGAAAATCAAGGGTGTGTTTCTGTTTTGTATAGTAGCTTGTGGTATGATTTGATTTTGGAAATTCTAGTTTCATATTTGGATTCTATGTGAAAAATTATGTGGAAATGAACTATGAGAATTTATTTTGCAAAGATGGAAGTATGAAACATAAAAGGGAGAAAGAAAGGAAGTTAGTGAAAATTTAGTCTTGGATTTGGTTTCAAGTTGAGTTGTAACTTGATATTACTTTGTAATAGCTAGGTTTTGACATTTGTTAAGGAAGGAAACCATCCCAAGAAGACCTTGACAAGGATATCTAAGAGGTAGGAAGAATACCTAACTATAGTTTCATGTTTGCTTGCTTGTTGATTATGGTGTTTGGTTGAGCATGAGATTGTGTCATCATGTTGATGATGAAGCATGAATGATTGCAACTCCTTGCAAGTTATGTCATGACAATATGCATGTTAAAGTTTGCTTATGTACCATTATAAAGTAGCTCCTGTCTTATGATAACATGTTAAGCATCCAATTAATCATGCATGATATTATGGTTGGTGTAACTTGCTATTGGGATTTCCATGAAATCTCATTCCTCCCATATGCATAACCATATTTTAGGTGCTGTAATTTCTCAAGGAAAGAGGGTGAGCATAGTTGGATGGACTTGTATAATAAGTTACATGAGTTACTTGGCATTATGGAAGCATATGATGGATGTATGATGTATGAATCTATAATTGTGTTATGAGGCCGTGATGCTGTGACTATGTTTAAGATACCTTAATCAATGATTTGAACTTGAAATTTGGTATGATTATTGAAATATCCTTATTTTCATACATCTTAGGGACCAAACGGTAGCATTTGGAACCACTTTTAAGGCTATTGAAGTCAAATTATTCAATCTGGAATTTTACTATTAGCGAGTACTATTCACTGTTTAAATTCTAGAGGAGTTACCTGACTTCAAAAAATCATAACTAATTTTAGAAAAATCAAAATGAAGTGGTTTAAATTGATACATGAAGATAACATAATTATCTTTCAGGAAAAAATAACTTGTTGATCACGTCTTGATCAAGTCAACGTCAGCAAACATCTGAAGTTTACTGTTTATCTAGGGTTTTTCCCTGATTTCGGCATTTTGCTCCCAACATTTGCACTATCCAATCCATAAATTCTCTTCATGATTCTTCAATCCTTCCTCATCTTAAACCTGTGGGATTGGGATTACATGGATGGGGGTGAGATTTTTGGGGAAATCTCAGTAGCAAACAGTACTAAACAATGCATGCATTAATGTAAATACTTGTGCTTGCTTGTGAAAGTGTTAACATTACGTAATGTGCGTGCTTCCATGTAACATATAAAATACAATTGACCAAAGTAATCATAGTAACAGAGCTTCATACATAAGCACATGTAAAACACATTTCAACAAAGCCATAGCACATCAAGCATAACATTCAATACATACAAGTTTAGGATAAGTTCACTACTTGGCGTGTAGCCTTTCCTTCCAGCTCCTAGCCTTGTCTCTAAGGCCCTTTATTTTTCATCATTCAGAGCCTATACATAGCATAATAATATCTTTATTATTATCTGGTATAGCTCTACTTACCTCATGCTTAACTAGGGGTAATATCCTTACTCTGACATTCCCCTAACTTTCTTTCTCTCTTTAGCTACCTTTATTAATAGAGATATTTCTCTATTCTAACCACTAAGAGCAATCCTCTACTTTATTAGGGCAGGGACTAGATAACTTACTTACCTCATTCCTAAGCTCTAGCCAGTCCCTCAGCTACTTAGACTACTCCTAACTCCACCAGAACTCCATCCTTTCTTTCCTTTCTTTCTCTTTCTCTCTTTCTCTCTTCTTTCTCTTCCTTGCCATGGTGTGCCTTGACATGGGAGGGGAAGGGTCTATTTATAGGTGAGTGGAGGTGGAATGAATGGCTCAGATCGAATCATGATGAATGGCCCAGATCGCTTAGCTTCCTTAAGAAGCTTTGCTTGCATCATCACGATGACATCACCCTCCTTGATGACTCACCATTATGACATCATCCAAGGACACCTTAGGGGGGTATGTGGTGCAATGGTGGTATGCTTGGGACACCTCACCAGCTGATTTAGCCTCTCTAGAGAATTATAGAGCCTCTTCCTAGAATGAGCGGCCGAGATTGTGCCACGTGTTCTTTTTACTTTTTCTCCTTTTTCGAATATCATGACATGTGTCCTTAAATTTTCTTCTTTTCCTGTAATAATGCCATGTGGTTCCTTGTGGGTCCCATGAGGACACCTTTCATGCCACCTCATGGTCTAAAGTCATATCTGATCACTTCTTCCAATTCTATCCTTAACCGGGTAACTTTACTTTATGGAAAAGCACTAAAATATTATTTTAATACCTCTTTAACTCCATAATCATTGGGCCTACGTTTTTGGGCTTTTGGATTGTCATCTTGGGTTTCAAACCAAGCCCAAGCACTCTGGTGGCTCAGTTCCCAAGAAACACCACTTACTTCTTCTTTATGCCCACAGGGACTTTCACTATTTTCCCTGAATTTTCACTTTCTTGCAGTTTAGTCCCTGAACATCATCTGTATACTTTTGAGACTCCTGGATAGTAGGGTCTAGTAGACTGCCTTTTCTAGGTTATATACTGGGCTTCTAGGCTTACAAATTGGGATATGACAATTATATCTAAGATACAAAGCTTTAAATGAACACCAAGAACGCCTCAATTGGTTAAGAATTTGAATTACTATGATTTTTCTACTTGGGAGTTAAGATCTGGAATAGAGATAAAGTAAGCAACCAGAGGCAGTAACATTTTGATCTGAATTTTGTATAGTAAACGAACGAGCTTTTCCATGAAATTGGTGAGCTAAAAAGCACATCTAGAGCTTTAAATATATAGGTAACACAGTTCATTTGGACAAGTAACTAAAGAGAGATGAATTTTTGAATTTAAGGCAAAGAAACTGGAACTTTCATAATTTACCAAATGAAAAGTGTTTTTCAACGAATAAACTGATTTCATTGGGACAATGGAACCTCAATTTTATATTTTTCACTCAATGTTCAATGAAAGAGCTTTCATTAGAAATTGTAACCATCTTGTTTTAATTTTTTTACATTTAATTATGAATTTTCAAAGTTGGGTACATATTCTAAAATTACTAAATGAACAATAAAAGTGAACAGTACCCCCGAGAGCAATTCTTTTGAAAGTGGATGTTTTCAAAGCAAATGATCATGTAATTGATTCCAATAACTTCGAATAAGGTATAATTGAGGTTAAAAGTAAGGATGTTACATTTTAGTATTAGAGCAAAGGATTCTAGCTTAAGAAATGCTCTGAATAGATTATCTATAAACTGATATGAGATTATTCCCAGACCCTAACCCTAAACAGTAAGTATTTTGTTAAGTTAGGGTATATTTTGGGATAGTTAGTATGGCTTAATTAAGTAAATAGTATAGGAGTAGATATGGGGTTTGATGAAGTTAAGTCAAAGGCCTTAGTTAGTGAGGTAGTTGATAAGGGAGACCCCCTGACTAGTAACGATATAAGAAGATAAGGTACGTCTAGATTTTGATCATCCCTCAGACCATGGGAGAGTTCAGAGGAGAGTATAGGGGATCATTCAGGGAAGTCTATAGTAGGATGTCCTATAGATGTTTCTGTAGACTTAAATCTGTAGTCTGGAGGTTATGTAGAGATTCATATTCAAGCTATATATGTACCAAATGATGTTGAGTCTAGTAACTCTAGGCGGTATGAGTTTGTTAGAGTGACCTTTAGCCTTAAGGTAAGCTTTATCCCTTCGATGAGAGGATAGATTACAGCTGAGGAAGCTTAGTATTGGTACTAGATTAAGGGTAGATTAGATACTATTCCTTCAATCCAGAAATCCAGTCAGAGTTTATAATAGTTCCTGTCTTTTTCCAAAGTCCAGGAATATGTGATTTTATGGGAAAAAGATCAGTGTGATGTTCCTAGTCCTAGTCAACCCTAGCATTCTTCATTAAAGACAAATAATATTGACCATAACAGTCTCAAGGAAGCTGTGGAGAGTGAATTGCCCAGTCTAGATCAAGAGATGGACAAAAGTAAAGAGCAATAATGGATAGTTTATCTGTAGTTCCTCAATGCCGTAGCAGGGATGATAAGTAGATATACAATATAGGGCATTAACCTAAATTAGGTTTACACCCTGGTAGGCTGGCATGAGATGGTGGTAAGTTAGATATTGCCATATATCCCCATATGGCAAGTGGAGCCAAGTGAGTTTTAGCAAATGATCTGTCAACTAATATACAGGGGTGATACTTCTATGTGCAGAAGTATGGATAATCTATGATTCCCTAGAAAACAATATAGAAAAAGATGAGGGGTAATGAAAATATGTAAACTGTAAAGTAAATACATAGATGTATGACAGTTATAATATACCCCAAGTATGTGATTGATATGTATGTACAGATATTTTGGTGATATGAAATATGAAGTTTTTATGTGATATGATGAAATGATAGTTGGTTGAACATTTATGTGAATATGTTCCCCATTTGATGTGATTATGATATATAGATATGAATAAGTTTTAATTGACTCGAATTCATCAAAGTTAAGACCAATAGACTTGACTATTTAGAGAAAGTTATGAGATCGCGATATGAAGTAGTTTAGGTCACGACAGAAGATGACCTATAGTTGCAAGTGGAAAACACAGAGATATTAAGTTATGATGAGCAAGTAGAGATGGTCGCGACTAAAGGTTATAGAGAATATGAGTCACGACTAGCCAGCATTCAGGTTGTGACTAGAATACACAAAGACCTAATGATAAGAATGAAGATGTTGACCTCTATCAGTTAGTGGTTTAGCTTAGTGTGTAGGCAAGCTAAACAATACGATGTACTGAGATACAGAATATCAATTTAAGAAAAAGTTCAGAAATATATCCTCCATCTGATCATCAGGAGTATATCTACATTACGAAAGAATGAAAGTCAGGTTAAGATTTTCCTAGGAATGAGCCTAGCATGTGGCTTAAGGTTAAAGATGTTCCCAAAATAGAGGGATCCTATCATGAAGAGACAATAACCTATCGTACCTAGGGTAGAGCCCCTAAAGAGCAGAAGTAGTAATGCTAGATGATGAATAAGATCCATGTGGCTTAAAGTAGTCAGGATCCAAAGACAAACAAACAGAAAGAATAAAGAGATAGTAGAGAGATATAGAGAAATATAGAAGTTACTCCATACAAGATGGGGAGTGGTTCACTCACCTAAGAAGTTTTTCTCGAAGAGTTTACAAGAAGCATTCCTCTTAGTTAGATGGAGATGAGCTAAGGCTAAGGGTTAGTGCAAAGAAAAGAGAAACCCTTTGATGAATACTTAGCCAAGTTCATCCACATGAATATTGAGGCTTAATAAGAGATACTTTCTTGTCTGTTAGTAATCCAGGAGGATAAAGGGAATCCTTAAAAGTATGGATGGCATAGAGATGTAAGCCAGACCCTTTCTCAGTTAGCTAAAAGAAAATAGTTGACTCATTTATGGATTACAGTGAGGCCAAGGACACATAAATCCTTCAGGCTGGGATATAGAAGTCTTGCAGGCAATAAAAGATATTATGATGAATGAATATAGCCTAGTAATATAAAATGGCTTGATATGATAAGTTATCCAATATTCCTAAATGAATAAATAGGATGTTGGAGATGTAGGCTAAAGATAAAATTACCTCAGAAATTTCTTGAGGATTAGTAGAAAAAGATATATGTAAGATAAGGAAAAGAAGTTTACGATGTCTAGAGAAAGTAAGGTAGCCACAGGTTTAAAGATAAAGTGACTCCCCTATTTCTTATATAAGAAAGAGTAAAGAAAGGTTGAGTCTATACCCTAGTAAGAGGGTAACGTGGCAGCCTAAGTGAAATAAGTAAATGATTCAGGTTCCTAAAAAGATTATCAGGACCTATTAGTTAAGGTAATAAAAGAATAGAATGCTTTAAGGTTTATCTAGTTAATTGTTTAATTGCAATAGGAGTATGGGGATGGTTGAGTAGATTTATGTGATGATGGTATGGCTTATGTTGCCATATGTTATGATGAATAGTTACATCTCCTTACAGTTGTCATATGAGGACACGTATGTTAGAGAATACTTAAAGGATTGCATCTCCTTGCATATTATGCATGATAGAGTATGCTACGATAAATGAATACTCCCCTTACACAGTACATACAGGGTAGAGTATACCAAATGAGAAAGTTATGATGCTCCCATATCATACGACATACAATTAAATAATTTAATTTGTTAATGATAAAGCAGTAGAAAAATAATGGCAAAGCGATACAAAAGATAGTTAGCCAATTAATGTTCAAAGAATAGAATAAGAATTTATGATCACACAATGATGGTTAATTGAATAGAGAATGAGATTAAAGATGTGGACTAATAGTGAAATGGTTACAGTAGTCAAGATATACCCCTTTAGTAGAGATAAGATATATGAAATGAAATAAGAAGCATTTATGAAAGATGATGTAGCTATGAGAGGGAGCAGTATTTATGCAATAAAAGTTAATATTTTTGCAATAGAGTCAGATTGCTCTTGAGATAGAACCCAAAGAATGAACATATTATGATGGATATGTGCAGGATAGAGCCTATATAGCTCTCTACAGTAATGGACAAAGTTAAGTTATGGAAGAAAGGAATGATATATGAAGTTCCTGAGTGATAGAGGAAATGAATAAAGTCCTAATATATAATACTGGCTTCTGTGATCATTTTTGGGGAATTATTCGTTGAGTTAACAACTATGTGAAAGTGACTAACCTTGTAAATTTGTCCATTGATTTAGGTCTTCCAGAGATGAGAATAAAGTACAATGGAATTGTAGTAGGTTTCAGAGGATTGCAGTAGATCCTAGTATTTCTCATAGGGTCGCAGTTAGATCCTGAAAAGGCTTACGGTTGATCACAGTAGATCCTGAGGGTCATAGTAGACCAAGTCTAGAGAAATAAAGTAATGAGCCATAAGTACAATATTTCTTTGGAAGGATGAATACCAAGGAAAAGATCAAGGTATAGAAGCTTCACAAGTTGGTTAACTCATAACAGAGAGAGTACCCATGATGTTAATTCAGATAGCCTTATTACTATTAAGGTCTGAACTCAGAATCTTCGTACACGCAACAGGAACTAAATGATCAAAGTTAAGGTAATTAACTCTAAGTACCAAAGATTTATGAGAATATCTCATAAGATATGAGAAGGGGTCAAATAAGAATAAAGAGATCCCTATGATAAGATTATAGAGAATAAGAAGAAGAGACCAATAGATCCTCTAGATATGGATAGAGAGATTAGCATGCCAGATAGACCGAAGAGAGATAGTATAAGAAGGGTCTAAGACAGTAAAGTACCAGGATTGAAGCCTATTAGCACCGGTACTTCAAATTGATATCTATACTTGTCAGTTAAGCGTACCCAAGCAAGAGTAGCCCAATGATAGGTGACCCCTGGGAAGTGATGAAAAGGATGTAAATGTCACAGAAGTTTGGCATATATGCATGAAGTTATGTAAGATGTTAGAAAGAGCTATAAAAGTTAGAAAAGGGTTATGAATAGTAAGAGGCTAGAACCCTTATTTAAGTCGAACTGAAATGAATTGAAAGGAAATATTTAGAAGAATTTTCTTAAAGCTAGCAAAGTCCTAAGTTAACAAGAATGTTAGCCTTATGGTATCTTAGAATACGTTATGATATGGCAAGATAGACCATGATGTAGCCAGATTTTGCCAGATATGCCATGATAAGGCATGAAGGATACGTAATGAGATAGGTTATGAAAGTACATAATGAGGTACGGTATAAGAAATATGTTATATGATACATGATGAGAAGTATGCATTAAGAAGTGGCTTTATAGCTAGCTTTGTAAACAGAAAGAGAGGCTCCCTTTTTGAAAGGGATAAGATGTTTAAGTATTATGTTACAAATGAAATAGAAAGTGAGAGCTTTCACTCCTTGCATGAAATGCCAGGCATTATGTTATATGCTAAAGCTCCAAATGTTAGAGCTGCGCAAGCTCTGAGTATTAGAGCTGTGCATATTAAGAAAAGGAATGCTTGAGCTCTGATATTAGAGCTTTGCATTCATGGGCAAGTATATAGTCCTGCAGTATATTAGCCAGGCATATGCATGTTAGAGTATATGCTCTTATGTGCTCCTATTTAGTAGTAAAGTAAAGAAAGAAAGAATAATGACCTAAATCCTCTCTCTGGATTATGACAAGTTATTAAAGATGATAAGGAGTACGATGGTATGAAAGTAAGAGGCGATGTTTGCGGATGTTAGAAAATTCTGCTAGATACTCAGAAAAATAATAAGAGATACATGCTAAAGGTATGATAAGTAGGTGACAGAAACTTCAGAATATAGCAGTATTCGAGGGAGTTTTATATGAAAGAAATGGACACTAATCATGAGTCCAGTATAGTGAGAAGTTCATATGCAAATGGATGCAAAGCAAGTAACCAAGTAACAAAATGAGTTAGCGTTCAATTCTGATTGAATTGATTCTGAATAGAAGAAAAGTAATAATAGTAAAGATATGAAGATATGCGGATATGAAAAGTAGTACTCCACTAAGATATAAGATAGAAGATAAGAAATAGATACCCTAATCCTTAGTCAAAAAATGAGAAAAGAATATCTATCCAAGTTTGTTGACTAAGGTGCTGAGTAAATTTCGAGGACGAAATTTATTTTAAAGGGTTAGAAATGTCATATCCTAATTTTTCCCTATCTGTATAATACTGATAGTGGAAAGAGGTTTGGAAAGGATTATGACAATGATCAGAAGAAATAATAAAGGTTAAATGAATCTTGAAGGAAGAGAGGGACCAAAACGAAAACTAGAAAAGGTTGGAGGCCAAAAGTTAGAGTAGAAACAAAAGGAGGGACCTAAATGCACATAGTCAAAAGTTTAGGGACCTAAATATAATTAAGTAAAAAGTCAAGGAGCTAAATGTAATTATGAAAAAGTTCAGGCATAAAAGGCTTAAGAACTGCATGGAAGTATTCCAGTCCTACAATTTATCAGTAAATAGAGAAAGTTATGTTAGTTAATCTAGTATAATATAGAAGTTTTATTATGATTCCAGATAGTGGATATTTATCTGATAGTCTGAAAGTTATCTAAAATTTTATCAGATCTCATAAAGCTCAGGTATAAGTGGAAAAGTTACAGGAAGGTGTGCCCCATGACATTAGATATCATGAATCTGACAGAACCCCAAAAGGAGCTCTGTATGAAAAGTTATCCCCGTATTAGTGAATTTTGATGGGAGTTTGAGAACATCCGTGATCCAATTATGGAACTTAACAGTAGGTAAGCCTGGATAGAATGAGCTCAGATGACCTCATATATAAGCCTATGATGATGCCAAGGAGTGCCCAAAACCCATGATATCAGTTCATCACTAGAAGGGGCCAATGTTCAGGAAAAGTGTGAAATTACAAAAATGCCTTTAGATGACTATATTGTACCAGTGATGAATAGAGGGCATTTTGGTCATTCTGGACTGGCTAAAAACATGGGATATAGTATAAATATGATTAGTTAGAGCAGTATAGGCCCTAGGGCAATACAAAGAGGGATGAAATAAAAATTATGCCCTTATGGTTAATATAGTGCAAGAAAGGACACCAAGGATATTTTGGTCATTTCCTGAGGGATGGATGGCAGATAAATACTCAGTCTAATAATGTCAATGGTATGAGGAATCCAGACGCTAGTTTCCAGGATATAATATATATCTTATAATATTATAAAAATTAGGAACAAAAAACAGTTTAGTTTTTGTAAAACTGCTCTGATCGGTACCAAACTAGACTGCAATTTTACCTATCAGTATATTTTACTTTTTCCAGCCAAACATGGCCCTAATGATGTCATGCATGACAAAAATACTAAGACCGCTAGATCAAATAGTAACCAAATCAATATTGGTCATCCATTTCCACCCAAACTTCTCTATAAATACCCCTCATTTCACATTTGTTTTGGCAGCTTTGGGAACCCTAGGGAAAACTCTTGCAAAATTTCCATTCAACCAAGAAAGAAGCACACAACTTGGAGCACAAAGTAAATGAAAGTTTGTGTTCATGTTTGCTACTATACGTGACACTATTCATATGTTGGAATTTCATGATTTTGATGCTTCCAATGAGTTTAAAATGGAAAATTGTGTAGGGATAAAGTAGGAGAACTAGTATTAGAAGCATTGGAATCAAAGTGAGAATTTTTGAAAAATCAAGGGTGTGTTTAAGTTATGTATAGCAGCTTGTGACATGATTTGATTTTGGAAATTCTAGCTTAATATTTTGATTCTACATGAAAAATTATGTGGAGATGAACTATCAGAATTTATTTTGGAAAGATGGAAGTATGAGACCTAAAATAGAGAAAGAATGGAAGTTAGTGGAAACCTAGTCTTGGATTTGTTTTCAAGTTGAATTGTAACTTGATATTACTTTGTAATGGATAGGTTTTGACATTTGTGAAGGAAGGAAACCATCTCAAGAATGCTTTGACAAGGATAGCTAAGAGGTAGCAAGAATACCTAACTATAGTTTCATGTTTGCTTAATTGTTTGCTTGCTTGTTGATTATGGTATTTGGTTGAGCATGAGATTGTGTCATCATGTTGATGATGAACCATGAATGATTGCAACACCTTGCAAGTTATGTCATGACAATATGCATGTTAGAGTTCTCTTATGTACAATTATGAAGTAGCTCCCTTATCATGAAAACATGTTAAGCATCCAATTAATCATGCATGATATTATGGTTTGTGAAACTTGCTATTGGGATTTTCATGAAATCTCATTCCTCCCATATGCATAACCATATTTTAGGTGCTGGAATTTCTCAAGGAAAGAGGGTGAGTATAGTTGGATGGACTTGTATAATAAGTTACATGAGTTACTTGGCATTATGGAAGCACATGATGGAAGTATGATGTATGAATCTGTAATTGTGTTATGAGGCCGTGATGGTGTGATGATGTTTAATATACTTTAATCAATGATTTTGAACTTGAAAGTTGGCATGATTAAAACTACGATATAGAGATTTAAATGAACATTAGGAATGCCTCAATTGGTTAAGAATTCGAATTACTATGATTTTTCTACGTTGGAGTTATGAGATAAAGTAAACAACCAGAGACAGTAACGTTCCGACATGAATTTTGTATAATAAATGAAGGAGTTTTTCTATGAAATTTGGTGAGCTTAAAGAACACGTCTAGAGCTTTAACGCCATAGGTAACGAAGTTCATTTGGACAAGTAACCAAAGAGAGATGAATTTTTGAATTTAAGGCAAAGAAACTGGAACTTCCAGATTTTACCAAATGAACAGTGTTCTTCAACGAATAAACTGATTTCATTAGGACAATGGAACCTCAGTTTTATATTTTTCCATCAAATATAAATGAAGCAGCTTTTATTAGAAATTATAATCATCATGTTTTGATTTTTCTACATTTAATTATGAATATTCAAACTTGGGTACATGTTCTAGAATTACCAAATGAATAGTAATAGTGAATAGTACCCGAGAGTAATTCTTTTAAAAGTAGATTTTCCAAAGAAAATGATCATGTAATTGGTTCCAATAACTTCTAATAACGTATAATTGTGGTTAAAAGTAAGGATGTGACACCCAGTAGCACCATCGAGGGAAATATGTCACAAAAACCTACTAAAATCAAGAGCCAACTTGCTAGATTCAAGTCCTATAACAAAGGAACTAGTTATTTTTCTTGTTGCTCCAAGTTGTATACTTCTTTGTTGCTTCAAAGGAAATTTTGGCAGAGGTTCCCTAATGTGCCTAAGATGCTGAACAAGGTCTGAAATAGTGGGGTATTTATAGACAAAATTGGGTGAAAATGGAAGACCAAGATTAGTTTGGTTACTATTTGATCTAAGGATCCATAATTCACCTTCCATCAAGCTTGCCGTAGAAGCCTCATTAATGACACAATGCATGACCTCATTCAGGGCTGTGTTTGGCTAAAGAAAAGTAGAAATACTTATAGAAAAAATTCTAGTCCAGTCCAATACCGATCTGAGCAGTTTCACAAAAACCATATTGTTTTATGTTCCTAATTTTTATAATATTCTAGAATATGTATTCTATCATGAAAACCATTTTCTAGGTTTTTTCTAATATTGAAATTGTTAGACTGAGTATTTATCTGCCAATTATCCCTTGACAAATGACCAAAATACCTTTATTGCACTCTATTGCACTATATTAACCCTAAGGGCATAATTGTCATTTCATCCTCTTTATACTTCATCAGAGTATATACTAGCTCTAACTAATCACCCCTATACTTTCTTAGAATTTTTTTACCTATTCAAAATGACCAAAATGCCCTCAATCCTTCTATAGTACAATCTTACAACATAGGGGCATTTTTGTAATCCACACTTTTCTGGGGTTGTTATGGACTCTTGCCCACTTAACTATTCAACAATCTCACTGGGCCTTTGGGGCACCATTTTGTGCCTTGATATGGGTCCATTGCCTTTATGGCATAAATCCCAAGAAATCCTCTCGAAGGTATTTATCGGGTATTTTATTACACTGTAAATTCCCTTAAAAATTCTATAGTATTCCTTTGCTGACTCTGTCAATTTTATAAATTATCATATTAATTCCCGCAGTTAGATCACAATGTTGTAGTAGACCTAGCCTAAGGAAATTGATGAACCATGAAGATATGAGTACAATATAGTATCTCTTTAGAAAGATGATTACTAAGGATGAAGTTAAGGTAAGGAGATCTACTAGTTGATTAACTCATCTAGAAAACTTATTTATAATGATTTTCCTCAGATAGCCTACATTATATACAGACTAAACTTAGTTTTCCCTTAAACAAAGATGGAGTACAAGCTCAAGTCTGAGTGATGATATTCAAAAGTTTTGTTGAAGTATGGCTGAGGAATAGAGAAGAAAACCCCATATGTTTTGAGAATAGAAAAGTATGAATAGATAGATCCTTCAGATAAGGATAAAGAGATTAAAAAGCTAGCGAGACCCATAAAAGAGGTTTTAAGATAGAGTAAAAATAGAACACAGTCGTATGAGAAAGAATATGTTAGGGCATAATGTCATATCCCAATTTTTAGACCTTGAAGCCCAGTATATAGCCTGAAAAAGGGATGCTACCAGACCCTATTGAGCAGAGGTCTCAGTAAATAGAGAAAATTATGATTATCAGTTTGATGCAACACAAAGTTTTGATATGAGGTCCCAAAAGATTTATATTAATTTTTGAAGAGAATGAAAATTAATACAGTATTCTCTAGACCTCAGAATCAGATGAAATATGATAGTAAATTCGTATAATTAATATAAGAATTTCTAAAGATGACAGAGCTCAAAAAGGAGTTCTGTAGAATTTATTACAGAATTTACAGTGGATTAAAAGACCCGATAAATAGGTTTCAGGGGAATTTCTCGGGAATTGAGTCCATGAAGATAGGGGATCATACAGAGGGTCCAGAATGGCACCTTATAGGCCCAATGATATTTTCAGATAAATATGTGGGCCAGGGCTAATAAAGACCGAGAAAAATGAAGAATTACGAAAATGCCATTGAAGGTATGCCACTGTGTTGTGTCATTAAGTTAGAGTCAGACGAAGGGCATTATGATCATTTGACTATGGTTAGATAGTTAAGAAAGGGTATCTGGATAGTTGACTAGGGTTAAGAGATACTCTGGTAAGGTATGAAAAGACAATAGTGCCCCTATAAGTACTAAATAGGTAGTAAGGGCATTTTGGTAATTTACTAAGGATGTTCCTTGGGAACCGAGCCACCAGAGTGCTTGGGCTTGGTTAGAAACCCAAGATGATATTTAAAGACCCAAAACGTAGCCCAAGAGTAAAGTGGGCCCAAGAGGCATTAAAATATTGTTTTAGTGCTTTTTCAATAAAGTAAAGTGGCCCAGTCCAAGATAGAACTGGGTAAAGCGATCTGGAATCATGAGAGGACATAAATGGGGCCCACAATGCGCCACATGGCATGATTATAGTAAAAGAGGAAAAGCAAAGGACACATGGCATGATTAGAGAAAAAGGAGAAATAGCAAGAGGACACGTGGCACGATCTCGGCCGTCCATTCAGGAAAAAGACTCTGGAACTCTCTGGAAAGGCTGAGTTAGCTGGTGAGGTATCCCAAGGGCCCCACATTTTGCCACATATACCCATGAGGTGTCCCTTGATGTGTCCTAGATGATGTCATGAGTGGTGAGTCATTAGGGAGGCTGATGCCATCGTGATAATGCAGGCAAAGCTTCTTGAGGAAGCAAGCAATATGAGCCATTCATCGCGAATCAATCTGGACCATTCATTCCACCTCCTCTCACCTATAAATAGGCCACTCCCCTCCCTTTTCAAGGAACACCACGGATCTAACAAGAAAAGGAAGATAAAGAAGAGAGAAAGAAAGAAAGAGAGGAGGAAAAAAAGAAAGGAAAGAAAGGAAGGAGTTCTGGTGGAGCCAGGAGCAGTCTAAGGAGCCGAGGGACTGGGCAAAGCTTAGGAATGAGGTAAGAAAGTTATTTAGTCCCTGCTCTAATAAAGTATAGGATTTCTCTTAATGGTTAGAATAGAGAAATATCTCTATTAATAAAGTTAGCTATAGATAGAAAGAAAGTTAGAGGAATGTCGGAGTAAGGATATTACCCCTAGCTATACATGAGTTAAATAGAGCTATACTGGTAGAGTAATAATGAAGATATTATTATGCTATGTATAGGCTCTGACCTATGAAAAGAATGAACCTTAGAGCAAAGGCTAAGATCTAGAAGGAAAGCTACATGTCAGGTAGTAAACTAATCCTAAACTTGTATGCATTGAATGTTATGCTTGATGTGCTATGGCTTTGTTGAATTGTGTTGAACATGTGCTTATGTATGAAGCTCTGTTCCTATGATTACTTTGGCCAATTGTATTTCATATGTAACATGGAAGCATGCACATTATGCAATGCTAACACTTTCACAAGCAAGCACAAGTATTCACATTAATGCATGCATTATTTAGTGCTGTTTGCTACTGAGATTTCCCCAGAAATCTCACCCCTTCCATATCAATCCAATTACAGCAGGTCTTCTCAAGATGGAGGAGATAAAGATGCATGAAGAAATGTTAATTACTTAGCATGATTGATATGTGATTCATGTATGTATAATTGCTGGAAATTGTCACTATGAACAGTAACTCGTGATGGAGGCAGTGACATTTGAGCTATAATTATAAATAGTAAATGATTGAATAAATATATGATATTTTCCCAGTAAATAGTAGACATACCAAGCTTCGATTGGATATATAGAACGCCTTATTTGGATGTCTACACATAAAGATATGATTTATCAAATTTGGGACCAGAATTCTGGAATCAGGGACAAGACGTTGGATGAACAGTGATTTCAGAACGTTGACCAACATTGACCTGGTCAAGGCGTGGTAAATGAATAATTTTTCCCTGAAAGAGAATTATGTTAGCTTCATGTAACAATTTGAACCACTCCATTCTGATTTTTATATAATTAGTTATGATTTTTTGACGTCAGGTCACTTCTCTAGAATTTGCACAGTGAACAATACTCGCTAGAGTAAAATTCCAGATTGAGTAATTTGACTTCAACAGCCTTGGAAGTGGTTCCAGATGCTAGTGTTTGGTCCTTAAGATGTATGAAAATGAGGATGTTATAATTTAGTATCAGAGCATAAGATTCTGGCATAGAACAGAAGGTTCTGGCTCAGTGATGCTCTGGAGTAGATAGACTAACCCCTTAAAACAAGTTAGAGATGTGAACTACATAGGTTTCCTCCCTAGTATGAGATATGGGGATGGTGTTCACTACCTAGAGAATGATTTGAATAAGAGATAGTGACACCTAGACAGATAGAATAGTACCCCATAACTTACAGTGGTATAGGGTAATCTTCAAGGAAGTGGCTAGTCTTAGTCAGCCGTTACCGCCGAGGTCTCGTGTTTCTTAGCATGATGTGGCTGAACTAAGAAGGATAACGTCTGGGGAGCAGTTTTCTCTATGAATAGAGATAGAAACTGACCAGTCCCAGGTCAAGGGAAACTGCCAGACGTTACAGTAACAATGATAATGAAGGTACCAACCTGGTTGAAGTTAATCAACTAGAGGATTGGTATAAAGTATAATCAAGCCAGATAATATAAAGTAAGATATGAAAGGTTAGATGATGTTCAGAAGTAGATCCTCTATGTGAGTAGATATACATTACAAAAGAATTTATTCAGCTAGTGTTTTCTGAACAAAAGAATTAAAAGTTATAATGAGGCTTGCCTAGGAATAATCCTAGCACATGGCCTAAAGTTAAAGATGAGATGGGCCGCTGATGTTCCCAAGATAGAGGAACCACAGTCTAGTCTAGAGTAGACTAAGACTGATAAAAAGAAAGGTAGCCACATTTTTAAAAATAAAGTGACTCTCATGTTCCCTATGTAAGAAAGGGTAATGAAGGGTTGAGTCTATACCCTAGTAAGAGAGTAATGTGGCAGCTTAAGTCAGATAAATAGTTATTTCCAATTCCTAAATGAATGTTTAGGATTTGGACAATATGATTGGACAATGATAGGCCATGAGATTAAGTTGATCTATAGATACATGATTACGATACTCAGGATATATCCCTTTAGTAAGGGTAAGAAATATGAGTGATGAAAATGAAAAGAAAAGAGAAACATATATGAAAGATGGTATAGCTCTAAGAAAGAGCAGTGTCTATAAAGATATAGGCTAGTGTTGTTGCAATAGAGCTAGATTCCTCTTGCAATAGAGTAAGATTGCTTTTGAAATAAAGGCAAGATATGGGACAGTATAACTCAGATAGAGTAAGGTCCCTCTGATGAGATGAATAGATGATGATAGATATGTGCATAGTAGAGCCTATGTAGCTCTCTGCAATAAAGGATATAGTAAAGCTATGAAAGATGAGAATGGTATGAGAAGTTCCTGAATGATAGAGGAAATGAGTAAAGTCCTGATAGATAATATTGGCCTATGTGATCATTTTAGGGGAATTATCTGTTGAGTTAACAACTATGTGAAAGTAATTGACCTTGTAACTTTGTCCGTTGGTCTAGATCTTCCAAAGATGAGAATACAGTACAACGGAATAGCAGTAGATTCTGGAGGATTACAGTTAGATCCTAGTATGGCTCCCAGAGAATAGAATTCCAGGGTCACAGTTAGATCCTGAAGAGGCTTATGGTTGATCGCAGTAGATCCTGAGGGTCGCAGTAGACCTAGCCTAGAGAGAGAAAGTATTGAGCCATAAGTACAGTATGTCTTTAGAACGACAAATACCAAGAAAAAGTTAAGGTACAGAAGCTTCACAAGTTGGTTAGCTCCTAACAGAGAGAGTACCCATGATGTTAGATAGCCTTATTACTATCAGGGACTGAACTCAAAATCTCCTTACATGTACAGGAACTGAGTGATCAAAGTTAAAGTTATTAATCCTGAGTACCAAGGAGTTATGAGCAAATCTCATAAGATATGAGAAAGGTTCAAATAAAGAGATCCTTACGATAAGAATAAAAGACAGATAGATCCTCCAGATGAGGATAAAGAGATTAAAAGGCCACATAGACCCAAAAGAGAGAGCATAAGATGGGTCTAAGATAGTAGAGTTTCAGGATTTGAGCCTGTGAGCATCTATGCTTCAGATTTATATCGGCACATTTCAGTTAAGCGTGCTCAGGCAAGAGTAGCCTAATAATGGGTGACCCCTGGGAAGTGATGAAAGAGGTATGAATGCCACAAGAAGTTGGCATATATGTATACGGAGTTATGAAAAGTTAGAAAGGGTTATGAATGGAAAGAGAATAGAACCCTTATGTCAAGTTCAAATGAAATGGATTTGAAAGGAAATATTTGTAAAGGCTAGCAATATTTTAAGAGAATGTTTTATGACAAGTCCAGATAGACTATGATATCGCCAAATGTGGCCAGATATGCTATGATACAGCTTAAATGATATGTGATGAGATATGCTATGAAAAGTACGTAATGAGATACGTCATGAGAAATATGTATTAAGAAGAACACTATGAAGTGGCTTTATAATTAACCCTATAAACAGATTGAGAGACTCTGCTTTTGAAAGGAAAAAAAGATGTTTGAATGATAAGTTAAGTGTGAAAGAGCAAATGAGAGCTTTCACTCCTTGCATGAAATGCCATGCATTATGTTATACTATGTTGTTATGCTAAAGCTCCGAATGTTAGAGCAGTGCAAGCTCTGAGTGTTAGAGCTGTGCAAGCTTCGAGTGTTAGAGCTGTGTATATTAAGAGAAGGAATGCTTGAGCTCCGATGTTAAAGCTTTACATTCATGAGCAGGTATGTAGTCTTGTAGCATGTTGGCCGCGCATTATGCATGTTAGAGTATGTGCTCCTATATGCTCTTATGTGCTTCTGTTTAGCAGTAGAGCAATGAAAGAAAGAATAATGATATAAGTCCTCTCTCTGTATTATGATGAGTTAGTAAAGATGATAAAAATGTATGATGATATGCGAATGAGAATTAGAATGTGCGGATATCCAGAAGAATTATGCTAGATACCCAGATAAGTAAGTGACTGTATTAAGAAGTATGATGAGTAGCCAACAAAAACTCCAGAATATAGGAGTATATGAGAAAGTTTAGTATGAATGAAAGGGACATTCTCCTCAGAGGAACTCTTCATCGAAGGATAAATAGAGATTTAACCCTGAAATTTTGAGGACGAAATTTATTTTAAGGGGAGGAGAAATGTCATATCCCAATTTTTAGGCCTTGAAGCCCAGTATATAGCCTGAAAAAGGGATGCTACCAGACCCTATTGAGCAGAGGTCTCAGTAAATAGAGAAAATTATGATTATCAGTTTGATGCAACACAAAGTTTTGATATGAGATCCCAAAAGATTTATATTAATTTTTTAAGAGAAGGAAAATTAATACAGTATTCTCTAGACCTCAGAATCAGATGAAATGTGGCAGTAAATTCCTATAATTAATATAAGAATTTCTAAAGCTGACAGAGCTCAAAAAGGAGTTATGTAGAATTTATTATAGAATTTACAATGGATTAAAAGACCCGATAAATAGGTTTCAGGGGAATTTCTCGGGAATTGAGTCCATGAAGATAGGGGATCATACAGAGGGTCCAAAATGGCACCTTATAGGCCCAATGACATACCAAGCTTCGATTGGATATATAGAACGCCTTATTTGGATGTCTACACATAAAGATATGATTTATCAAAGTTGGGACCAGAATGCTGGAATCAGGGACAAGATGCTGGATGAACAGTGATTTTGGAACGTTGACCAACATTGACCTGGTCAAGGCGTGGTCAATGAATCATTTTTCCCTGAAAGAGAATTATGTTAGCTTCATGTAACAATTTGAACCACTCCATTCCAATTTTTATAGAATTAGTTATGATTTTTTGAAGTCAGGTCACTTCTCTGGAATTTGCACAGTGAACAGTACTCGCCAGAGTAAAATTCCAGATTGAGTAATTTGACTTCAACAGCCTTGGAAGTGGTTCCAGATACTACCGTTTGGTCTCTAAGACGTATGAAAATGAGGATGTTATACATAAAGCTATAAGAAAAGTAACCTAGCCCTAACCTAGTAGAAAGCTTAGCTAAAAGTTGCTTAGGTAAGAGTAGCCCAATGATGGGTGACCCCTGGAATTAATAAGAAAGGGTGTAAATACCACAAAAGTTTGGCATAGATGTAAAAAGTTATGTAAGATAGTAAGAAAAGTTAAGAAGAGCTAGAAAAGTCAAGAAAATATTATGAAATGCAAGGGACATTCTCCTTAGATAAACTCTTCATCAAAGTATGAATAGAGATTTAACCATAAAATTTCAAGGACAAAATTTATTTTAAGAGGAGGATAAATGTCATATCCTGATTTTTAGACATAGAAGCCTAGTATGTAGCCTAAAAAAGGTATGCTACAGAACCTATTGAGTAGAAGTCCTAAAAGTATATAGATGATGTTTAAGGACTAAACTGCAAGTAAGTGAAGATTAGGGACTAAATTGTAAATACTGAAAGTCCCTGGGGCATAATGGTCATTTTGAAGAAAGAGAAGACTAAAATGGAAAGTCTAAAAGTCCCAAGGCAAAAAATGAAAGTAGATACAAGTTGTTAGCTATTAAGTGTAATTATGAAAAGTTGAGGGACTAAAGTGTAATTTTCAAAAGTTTCTAAGGGCAAAATTGTAATTATAGAAAGTTGAGCCAGAAAAGGCTTAGAATTGCCCAAAAGTATTTCAATCCCAAAATTAAATTAGTAGATATAGAAAGTTATGTTGGTTAATCTAGCATGAAACATAAATTTTATTAGAGTTTCAGATAGGTGATATTTAACTCATAGTCTGAAAGTTATCTAAAATTTTTATCAGATCTTCTAGACCTCATATATAAGTGAAAAAGTTACAAGAAGGTGTGTCCTATGAAGCTAGAGGTTAAGAAATTGACGGAACCCCGAAAGGAGTTATGTATGAAAAGTTATTCATATTTTATTGAATTTTGATGGGAGTTTGTGAACGCGCGAGATCTGATTATGAAATTTAGCAGTCAGAAAATTATGACTGAATGAGCTCAGGTGATGTTACAGAGAGGCCCTTGATGAACCCAAGTGAGGCCCAAACCCATGATATCCGTTTATCAGTTAAAAGGGCCAGTGTCCAGAAAAAAGTGTAAAATGATGAAAATACCCCTACTTTGTAAAATAATTAAATAATAAGTTAAGGGTATTTTGGTCATTTGATTAAGGTTAGACAATTAAGGAAGGTTATCTGGATAGTTTACTAGGGTCAGGAAATACTCTAGAAAGGTGTGAAAAGATAATAATGGCCCTATAATTATTAAAGAGGGACTAAAGGCATTTTGATAATTTGCTAAGGGATATTTCTTTGGAATTGAGCCACCAGAGTGCTTGAGCTTGATTAAAGACCCAAGATGGCATTCCAAGATGCCCAAAAATGTGGCCCAAGAGTTATATGGGTCCAAGAGGCAATAAAATACTATTTTAGTGATTTTTATTAAAGCATAGTTACCCAGTTAGAGATAGAACTGGGGAAAGTTATTAGATAGAGCTTTAGACTCACCTAGAACTATGAGGTGGCATGAAAGGTATCCTCATGGGACCCACAAGGTGCCACATGGCATGAGTATAGGGAAAGAAGAAAAAGCTAAGGACACGTGACACAATTCAGCTGTTCATTATAGGAAAAGACTCTTGGATTTTCTGGAAACATTAAGTCAGCTGATGAGGCATCCCAATGGCCCCACCATTGCACCACCTAAGCATGTGAGGTGTCCCTTGATGTTGTCACTTTGATGGGTCATTGAGGATGATGATGCAGGCGAAGCTTCTTGAGAAAGCTAAGTGATCTAGGCCATTCATCGCGATTCGATCTTGATCGTCCATTCCACCTCACTTCACCTATAAATAGACCCTCCTGTAAGGAATTGGAAGACACACAGTGGAAATTAACTTAACAATTTTTCCATTCCTTTCCAGGATCTACCGTATGTGTTTAAGTCAAGTGGGAAGAAGTATTACCCTCAGTGTTTCTCAGCGACTTCCACAGCTTCTCTCCGCTGCTGGTGATCTCTTTTCGATCGCAAGAAGACGCCCACATCATCTCTCTGCGGTTCGTGCTCTCTTTCTGATCGCAAGAAGTTGACTCCTTAAGTCAGCTTCCTCTACTGGTATCTACACGAACATCGTTCCAACCACAAACGACATGCTAGCGTCTCTTGTTCCTCCAAGGCGTTCTCAAGAATTCGTCCTCTCCGTCTCTACTTCAGCAGTTTCTTATCTATAAACCTTTTGCAGATTCCGTTCGACCCTTTGTTTTATGTGTTGTTCTAAAATGTAGCTCCTAAAATCAGATATATAGGATGCTCTGCGTTTTCCTCAACCGAATTGGATTTTGGAATTAATCTATATTAATTTCAAAATTAATACAATATCATATATTGTATAATTTGATAAGAAACTAATTAAATAAATAATATTTATATGAAATCCATCCCACAGATTTAATTCACCTATTTATTTAATTTAAAATAAAGATAAGACTGGACTATATTTGATTTATTCTCATAAATCAAATTTGAGATATCATATCAATTTGAATTTCAAATTCAAACGTGATAGAGATTTAATTTATCCTTATAAATTAAATCTTGTAAATATCTCTTATATGAGATATCCTATCAATTTGAATTTTAAATTCAAACGTGATAGAGATTTAATTTATCCTTATAAATTAAATCTTGTAAATATCTCTTATATGACATATCCTATCAATTTGAATTTCAAATTCAAACGTGATAGAGATTTAATTTATCCTTATAAATTAAATCCTATATATCCCTTATATATAATGTATATATACGAATATAAATATAAATAAATATATACATCAACCCTGGATTATTCATTGAATCTGGACATCATAGCTCATGTTGGGCTATTTTGTGTGCGACCCTGTAGGCCCATACAAAGTTGGCAGTGGGCCATTTGCTATACTGTCCTACAAGTCGCAAGTGGTCTCTAGCAAAACATAACGCCTATCCAAATCATATGAGGATTGATAAACGATGTAACCTTTTATACAACCATATCATGTCCCTTCTGTCATGCGATATTTTGGTTATGGATGAGGCATGAATAATGTCATCCTCCTATTCCTGACCGTTACTTTCTCGATCCCTGAGTAGTCTGAGTATAGAAATAGAACTACCTTTCCATTACAGTATGGCCATACATTTCTCAGACTCACTCATCGAGGGGCCCAGTAATATCTCTCTACGAATATGAGGGACAAATTCCATCTTGACCATTCACATTCCTCCGCATGAAAAACCACTAAGCCCGAACATAGTCTTTATGATCACTCGGTCAAAAGTGACATTTGACTAGGTCAAAGCTGAGCGTTTGTCATGTAGGAATCCATGATGATCTCAGGTCAAAGGGCATAGTGACATGGTTTGTATATAAGAGAAGCTTATGACTTAACCCATGCAGCTCTCTCATAGCGGGTCAGTCCAACACCTTGTACTCTTACATGTGCCTATGACTTTGATTTATATCTCTATACATCTTCAAAGTCATACTGGTCTTATTTCATCTCTACTCCCGCACAGATGACGGACCAGGGACATTTAGGATAAGATCATGAGTTATCCAAGGATGGTCATCACAGTAAACATGCAAATAATATGATAACACAATTAATAAATTAATAAATCAATAATATTTATAAGACAATGATTGGCCCCTAGGGCACGCTTTCCAACACCTCCCCTTCCATTCAAGGCACATCCATGGAAAGCAAGAGAAAGGAAGAGAAAGAATAGAGAAGGAGAGAAAGAAAGAAAGAAAGGAAGAGAAAGAAGGGAAGGAAAAAGGAGTTTTGGCTGAGCTAGGAGCAATCATAGGAGTTTAGTGTCATATCCTAAATTTTCCCTATCTGTATAATACTGATAGTGGAAAGAGGTTTGGAAAGGATTATAACAAAGATTAAAAGAAATAATAGAGGTTAAATGAGTCTTGAAGGAAGAAAGGGACTTAAACAAAAATTAGAAAAGTTTAAAGGTCAAAAGTTAAAGTAGAAACAAAAGTTGGCCAAAAGTGGTAATTTCTAAAAGTTTAGGGACCTGAATGTAAATAAGCAAAATGTCAGAGACCCAAGTGTAATTATGAGAAAGTTGAACAAAAAAAGGCTAAAAAATGCCTAGAATTATATTAGACTCAAATTTTACGAGTAGATAGACAAAGTTATTCCGGTCAGTTTAATGAGTCAAAGAATTTTGATTTGAGGTCCTAATTAATTGATATGAATTCCTAAAGTCAGAATGAATTATTGTAGTATTTTTCAGATCTCAGAATATGATGAAACTTTACCATAAATTCTTATATTTAATATATGAATTTATAAAACTGACAAAGTTAGAAAAGGAATCCTGTAGAATTCTTACGGGATTTTACGATAGAATAGAATACCCGATAAATAGGATCAGGATAGGTGTCTTGGGATTTGTTCCATAAAGGGCATAAAGGCAATGATCCTAAGCTAAGGCCCAATGTGATAACTGGACAGTTAAGTGAGCCAGGGTCCAGAGCAGTATAGGAAAAGTGTGAAATTATGAAAATACCCCTAGATGCCCATACTGTACCAGTGATGGATGGAGGGTATTTTAGTCATTTTGGACAGGCCAAAAATGTCTAATATAGTATAAAGATGATTAGTTGGAGCCAATATACACCCTGAGGCAGTAAAAAGAGGTGTGAAATGACAATTATGACCTTAGGGTTAATATAGTGCAAGATAGTGAACCAAGGGCATTTCAGTCATTTTCCAAGGGATCTATAATTAAGTTGTGGTAAATCTAAAATTTTCAATCGTATGAGAAGCCTAGACATTGATTTCCAGGATAGAATACATATCCTGGTATATTATAAACAAAATTAGGAATATAACATAGTCCAATTGTTGTGAAACTGCTCCGATCAGTACCAGATTGGACTAGAATTTTTTCAGAAGCTTCATTACATGGGAATCACACCACATAACCCTATTAGGTATCCCATGAGCTGTCCCACATGATTTCATAATTATTCTTTTTAGAAAAAGTTAAATCTAAGATTAAATGTGAGCCTTTGGATCAAATAGTAACCAAATCAATCTTGGCCATTGATTTTTCATGAAATTTTCTATAAATACCCCCTCAATTCTGTATCCAAACTGTGGCCTCATGAACCTTGGGGAAACTCTTGCAAAATGAAAACTCAAGCCACTCAAGCCAAGATAAAGAAGATTCAAGGTACCAAAGTTTAAGCAAGCTAGAGATTAAAGGCAAGCAATCTCTCATAGCTTATTTTCCTTTGATTTGGGAGCTTGAACTTAGGCTTTTCATGGGGGAAAAGTTTAGTTTTCTCTAAGGGGAGGTGCTGCCCAAAAACATTAGATGAAAGGGAAAAGATGAAATTAAAGTTAGAAGCTTATGATTGAAGCTTAAACAAGCTAGTTAAGTGATTGGTGGTTGAATCAAGTTGATATTCTTGACTTTGCCATGGTGTACCCTGTTCAGTATGCACTGTTCATGAGGGAAGAAAATGGATTTTCAATGATTTAATGCTTCCATTGAATTTATATGATGATTTTGTGTAAGACCGGAAAGGTTTTGAACCTTGGAAACATTAAAATCTCAAGATTATAGTTCTTAAAATTCTTCATGGTTACCATTCACTCACATGAATAGTGATTAGAATTTCATGATTTTGATGCTTCCAATGGTTTTAAAATGAAAAGTTGTGTGGGATAAAGTGGAGAAACAAATATGGGAAGCATTAGAATCAAAATGAGAATTTTTGAAAGAAATGTGTACATGTGTTCGGTTCTATAGAGCAGGCCATGAAGGAGCTGGAATTTCATTATTCTAAGCTCATAGATGGATTCAAAAGATGAAATTGTGAAGGGTAAAGTCAAGACATCAATTGATTCAAAGTCCAAGTCCATTAGTGAAGATTAGAGAAAGTTATGATAATAAAGAGTGTAACAAGAATTAGTCTTGAACATGGTTAGAGTTCATGAGTCCTAATGAATTATGTGATGAATATGAATGTGTTTAGGACCTTGAAACATACAAGAAGATGTTGGGAAGTGATTGACATAAAGGCTTCATGGTTGGAAAGCTAGGGAGCAAGTGCCAAAGATCAAGAGGAAAGCTTAAGTACAAGGTAGTGGACTTACCTCTTTATGTGCTTGATGTGGTATGCTTATGTGTTGACATGTATATGATATTTGAATGATGTTGTGACATGATAAATGATGTTGAATGCATTGTGAATAACATGTTTCCATGGCCATGCACTTTATGTATCTAAATGCCATGTAAAGTGTCTATTTATTTGATGAAACTATTTGTAATACTTATGGCATATGTACATGATATATATGAATATTGAGAATCTTATTAATGGCTTATGCATGCTGGAACAATTATGGAAAGTGAAAGAAAGGAAACTGAAATGGTAAAAACGTAGGTCTTGAAGCAGTTTTGTTGTGGCTTCAATTTGACCTAGCAAATGAAGGAATTATTTCATGAAATTTTACAAGCATGTAGCGTACATCCAGAGCATTAAGTTCATAGGTAGAATGTTTCATTTGGATGTCTATATCAAGAGAAATGAATTTCCAAAGTAAGGGACCAGAATCTATTTCTAGAGTTTTTGACCAAATGAACAGTAAAATTTAACGAATAAACTGTATTAATTGGCTAATCATTTGGTCTGGAAATTATTTTTTCCTTAAATTTCAAGATGTTATCTTCACATAGGTTTTTGAACCACTTAATATCGAGTTTTATAGAATTAATTATGATTTTTCAAAGTTTATTATGTAATCTAGAATACCATATGAATAGTAACCTGAGAAAGAGTAAAATTCTAGATTTGGCTAATAGACTTCCAAGGTATTGTAAGTGGTTCCAAATGCTACTGAATGGTCCCTAAGCCGTATAAAAGTAAGGATGTTACATTTAGGGACTTGGCAAGCTTAGGAATAAGGTAAGTAATTTATTCTAGTCCCTGCTCTAATAAATTGGAGGATTGTTCTTATGAATTTAATAGTTAAAATAGAGAAATATCTCTTGATAAGGTTAGCCATAGATAGAAAGAAAGTTAGGGGATTGTCAGATTAAGGGTATTACTCCAAGTTAAGCTTAAGTTAAGTAGAGCTATACTAGATAGGATAATAATGAATATATTATTATGCTATGTATAGGCTCTGACCTATGAGAAGAAGAAATATTAGAGAAAAGGCTAAGAGCTAGAAGAAAGTCTATAGGTCAGGTAGTAAACTTACGTAAACTTGTATGTATTGAATGTATAATTGTTAGTGTTATGGCTTGATTGATATTATTCGTATGTAAATGTTGAAGCTCAATGCTATGATTACTTTGGCCAATTGTATTTCATATGTTACATGGAAGCATGCACATTACATTATGTTGACACTATCACAAGCAAGCACTAATACCAAGCATTAATGCATATATTGTTTAGTCCCATTTACTACTGAAATTTCCCTAGAAATCTCACCCTTTCTATATCAATCCAATCGTAGCAAGTCTTCTCAAGATGGAGGAGATGAAGATGCATGAAGAGAAGTTAAGAATTATTTAGCATGATTAATATGTGATTGATGTATGTTATACATATGTATGTAAAGTTGGTTGCTGGAATTTGTCAATATGAACAGTAATTTGTGATGAGTCAGTGGCAATTGAACTGTAATTAGAAATAGTAATATATTGAATATATGTATGATATTTTACCAGTAAATAGTAGACATACCAATCTTCTATTTGATATATAGTGGATGCACAACATTAAGCCAAATCTCTACATAACCTCCAGACTGCAGGTTTGAATCTATAGAAATATCTATGTGATATTATACTGTAGATCTTCCTGACTAATCCTCTATACTACCATATGAACTCTCTTCACTGTCTGAAGAAGGATCATAGTCTGGATGTATATCATTTTCATATATCATTACTGGCTGGGGGTCTCCCTTATTAACTGATGGCTCTAATTTAACTTTATGAAATCCCATATCTATTCTTGCAATATTTGCTTAAATAAGCAATGCGAACTATCCCAATCAATACCCTAACAAAACAAAGTACTTACTATTTATGCTAGAAACTTGTACTCTGATACCAAAATGAATATCCTTACTTTCGCACATCTTAGAGACCATTCAGTAGCATTTAGAACCACTTACAAGCCTTTGGAAGTCCATTAGCTAAATCTAGAATTTTACTCTTCTTGAGTTACTGTTCCTATGGTATTCCAGATTAAGTGACGAATTTCAAAAAATCATAATTAATTATAGAAAAATTGAAATGAAATGGTTCAAAATGCTACGTGAAGATAACATCTTGAAATTAAAGGAAAAAATAATTTCCAGACCAAATACTTAGTCAATTAATACAGTTTTCAAAGATTACTGTTTATTTGGTCAAAAATTCTGAAAACATATTCTGGTCCCTTAATTTGGAAAATCCGTTCTCTTTGTAAAGACATCAAAATAAGGTGTTCTTAGTGTCAAAATAAAGCTTGATATGTTAAATAAATGTATGTGAAATTTTATATATTTATCTCATCATTTACTATTTTTTATTACATCACGAACATCACTACTTGTATTGGTCAAATAGTAACATTACATATAACAATTCTTCACATAACATATATACTATCCAATCCCTAGCTTCTCTTCATGGTTCCTCATCCTCTTTCATCATTAATTAACCTACTAGGGTTGAGATTACATGGAGGGGTGAGATTTCTACGGAAATCTCAGTAGCAAATGGTACTAAATAATGCATGCATTAATGTAGATACTTGTGCTTGCTTGTGAAATTGTTAACATTGTGTAATGTGCATGCTTCCATGTTACATATGAAATACAATTGCTCAGAGTAATCATAAAAATAGAGCTTCAATCATAACCACATATGCAACACAATTCAATCAAGTCATAGCATAACCAAGCATAACATTCAATACATACAAGTTTTAGATAAGTCTACTACCTCACTTACTTGATTTCTTTCACTTTAACTTTGCCTCTTTCTTCTTACTTCTCTTAGATGTGTGGCTGCATCTTTTGAGTCCACAATCAAATCCTAATATCACATAATTATCCATCCATTACAATCTAACTTTCTCTTGAACATTGAGCTCATTTAACTACACTAACTTTCCTTAATCGTAACTAATGGACTTGGCCTTTGAATCAATTGATGTCTGACTTTACCCTATACAATTGCAACTTTTGAATCCATTTATAAGCTTAGAATCATGAAATTTTAGCTCCTATGCACTGTTCTGGACAGATTTTAAAAACATGCATAATTCTTCTAAAAATTCTCATATTGATTCCAATTATTCTCATACTTGTTTCTCTACTTTATCCTACACAACTTTTCATTTTAAAACCATTGGAATCATCAAATTCATGAAATTCTCATCACTATTCATGTGAGTGAACAGTAATAGAGAAGAACTTCAAAAACTATAACTTGGAATTCCAATGCTTCCAAGGTTCCAAACCTATCCAATCCTACACAAAATCATCACATAAATTCAATGGAAGCATTAAATTATTGAAATTCCATCTCCTTCTATCATGAATAGTGCAAACTAAAATGGCTCAACTATGGCAAAGTCAAGTATATCAACTTGATTCAACAATCAATCGCTTAACTAGCTTGTTTAAGCTTTAATCACATATCTCTAACTTTAATTTCTTCTTTCTCCTTTCATCTAAGGTTTTGGACATCATATACACCTTAGAGAAAACTCAACTTTCTTCCATGAAAACCCTAAGTTCAAGCTCCCAAATCAAAGGAAAATAAGCTAGGATAAATTGCTTACTTTTAATCTCTAGCTTACTTGAACTTTGGTACCTTGAATCTTCTTTGTCTTGGCTTGAGTTTTCATTTTGAAAGGGGTTCCCCAAGGGTTCCAATGCCACAATTTTGAAGCTGAGATGTGGTGGTATTTATAGAAAAATCTTATGGAAAATCAATGGTCAAGATCACTTTGTCCACTATTTGATCTAATGGCTCACATTTAATCTTGGATTTAACATTTCTAAAAAGCTAATCATGATATCATCCATGAAATCATCAAGGGACACTTCATAGGACATGGAAAAATTTCCAAAGGAATAAACTTTTGGAAAAATTCTAGTCCAATCTGGTTCCTATCCAATCCGATTTCCCAAAAACCAGATTATTTTATAAATCTAATTTTTCTAAGATTCCATAATATGCTTTCGAATCTTAAATCCAATATCTGGATTCTTCCTAGTATTGATATTCTTAGACTGGGTCTAAACTTAATTATAGATCCCTTGGTAAATTACCAAAACGTCCCTTGGTTCTTCTTTATTTACTTTAACATCTCAAGGGCATGATCGTCTTTTCACACCTCATCAGAGTATTCCTTGACCTTGGTCAACTATTCTGGGAATTCTCCTTGGCTGTCTAAACTTAGTCAAATAACCAAAATACCCTTCATCTGACTCTAACTCAATGCCACAACACAGTGGCATACTCAGTGGCATTTTTATAATTTTACATTTTTCCCGATCTTTATTAGCCCTGGCCCACATACTTATTTAAAAATATTACTAGGCCTATAAGATGCCATTTTGGGCCATCTATATGATCCACTACCTTCATGGGCTAAACTCCCGAGAAATTCCCCCGAAACATATTTATTGGGTGTTTTAATACACTATAAATTCCATAATAAATTATACATAACTCCTTTTTGATCTCTGTCAGTTTAATAAATTCTTATATTAATTATAGGAATTTACTACCAAATTGTATCTAATTCATAGGATACTGTATTAATTTCCCCTTTCTTTAGAGATAAATATAAATTTTTCAGGACCTCAAATAAAAATTCTGTGTTGCGTCAAACTTATCAAAATAATTTTCTCTATTTACTGGGAAAATTTGTGACTAATCTGATTCCAGCTTAGCTTTTAATAATTACCATTTTGCCCTTGAACTTTTGAAAATTATATTTTAGGCCCTCAACTTTTCATAATTACACTTAATGGCCTAAAGCTTTTATTTACTTTCATTTTCCACGATGGAACCTTTAAACTTTTCCTTTTAGTCCCTCTCTTTCCTCAAGACTTGTCTAACCTTTATTCTTCCTTTCTATTCATTATCACAATCCTTTCCAAACCTCTTTTCGCTATCAGTATTATACAAATAGTGAAAAAGTAGGATGTGACATCTTCTAGAGATGAGAATACAGTGCAACAGAATAATAGTAGATTTGAGAGGATTACAATTAGATCCTAGCATGGCTCACAGAGAATACAATTCTAGGGTCACAGTTAAATCCTGAAGAGGCTTACGGTTGATCGCAGTAGATCCTGAAGGTCACAGTAGACCTAGCCTAGAGAAAGAAAATGAATGAGTCATAAGTATAGTATGCCTTTGGAAGAACAATTACCAAAGACTAGGTTCAAGTAGAGAAGCCTCACAAGTTGGTTAGCTCATAACAGAGAGAGTACCCATGATGTTAATTTCATATAGCCTTATTACTATTAGGGATTGAACTCATAATCTTCTTACACGTAACAAGAACTAAGTAATCAAAGTTAAAGTTTTTAGTCTTGAGTAACAGATATTTATGAGTCTGTAGATAATATGCCTAAGGAAGAGAAAAATAATATCTCATAAAATATGAGAAAGGGTCAAATAAAAATAAAGAGATTCTTAAGATGAGATTATAGAGAATAAGATTAGAGAGAAATAAATCCTCCAGATGAGGATAAAGATATTAGAAGGATAGACAGACCTAATAAAGATAGTATGAGAAATGTCTAAGATAGTAAAGTACCAAGGTTAGAGCTTGTTAGCACTAGTGCTTCAAATTTTTATCTATGCTTTTCAGTTAAGTGTGCTCAGGTAATAGTAGCCCAATGATGGGCGACCCCCTGACAAGTGATAAAAAGGGTATAAATGCCACATAAATTTGGCAAAATGATAGAAAGAACTATAAAAAGTTAGAAAGAGTTATCGAGAGTAAGAGATTATAACCCTTATGTCAAGTCCAAATAAAATGGATTTGAAAGAAAATATTTAGAAGAGTTTTCTTAAAAGCTAGCAAAGCTATAAGTTAAAGAGAATGTTAGACTTATTGTATCTCAAGATACTTCATGATAAGGCAAGATAGACCATGATATAGCCAGATTTGGCTAAATATGCCATGATACTGTATGACAAGTATGTAATGAGATACGACATGAAAATATGTATTGAGAAGTACAATACGAAGTGGCTTTATAGCCAGCTTCATAAACAGATAGAGAGGCTCCCTTTTTAAAAGGGATAAGATGTTTAAATGTTATGTTACAGATGAAATAACAAGTGAGAGATTTTACTCCTTGCATGAAATGCTAGGCATTATGATATGTTTCTACAATTTGCTAAAGCTCCAAATGTTAGAGTAGTGCAAACTCTATGTGATAGAGCTGTGCAAGCTCCGAGTGTTAGAGCTATGCATATTAAGAAAATGAATGCTTAAGCTCTAATGTTAGAGCTTTATATTCATGGGCAGCTATGTAGTCTTGCAATATGTTGGCCAGGCATTATGCATGTTAGAGTATGTGCTCCTATGTACTCCTACCCAGCAGTAAAGTAAAGAAAGAAAGAATAGTGACATAAGTTATCTATCTATATTATGATGAATTATTAAAGATGATAAGAAGAAGTATGATGAATAGTTGATAGAAAATCCAGAATATAACAGTATTCAAGAGAGTTTTATATTAAAGAAATTGACACTACTTACAAGTCCAGTATAGTGAAAAGTCCATATGCAAATAGATGTATAGCAAGTAAGAAAGTAATAGAATGAAGTAGAGTTCAACTCTGATTGAGTTGATTCAGAAAAGAAGAATAATCATAGCAAAGATATAAAAATTTGCGGATATGGAAAGTACTTCGCTAAGATGTCAAGATAGAAGATAAAGAATAGATATCCTAATCCTTAGTCATAAAGTGGGAAAAAGATATATATATTTAAGATAGTTGACTGAGGTGTTAAGTAAATTTTGAGGAAACAAATTATTTTAAGGGGTAGAAATGTCACATCCTACTTTTTCCCTATATGCATAATACTGATAGTGTAAAGAGGTTTAAAAAAGATTGTGATGATTAATAGAAAGGAAAAACAATGATTAGACAAAGTTATAAAGATGCAAGACTAAAATCAACTATATAAAAGTACTATGGTGAAAAATGAAAGTAGAAATAAACTTTGGGCCATTAAGTGTAATTATGAAAAGTTGAGTGCCTAAAGTGTAATTTTCAAAAGTTCAAGGCAAAATAGTAATTATTGAAAGTTAGGCCAGAAAAGACCAAAAAATGGCCAAAATTAAATTAGTCCCAAATTTTTCCAATAAATAGAGAAAATTATTCTAATCAGTTTGACGCAACACAAAATTTTGATGTGAGGTCCTGACAAATTTATATTAATTTTTGAAGAAAGGGAAATTAATATAGTATCCTCTAGACCTCATAATCAAATGAAATTTGACAGTAAATTCCTATAATTAATATAAAAATTTATAAAATAGACCGAAATAAAAAAAGAGTTATGTAGAATTTATTATAGAATTTAAAGTGGATTAAAACATCCGATAAATACGTTTTGGGGGAATTTCTCGGGAGTTAAGCCCATGAAGGTAGTGGACCATGTAGAGGGCCTAAAATGGCATCTTATAGGCCCAGTAATATTTTCATATAAGTATGTGGGCCAGGACTAATAAAGACTCAGAAAAATGTAAAATTACAAAAATGCTACTAAGTATGCCATTGTGTTGTGTAATTGAGTCAGAGTTAGACGAAGGGTATTTTGATCATTTGAATAAGGTTAGATAGTCAAGGAGAGTTCCCAAAATAATTGATCAAGGTCAGGGAATACTCTGATGATGTGTGAAAAGATGATAATGCCCTTGAGGTACTAAAGTAAATAAAGAAGAACTACGGGGCATTTTGGTAATTTGCTAAGGGATTTGTAATTAAGTTTAGACCCAATACAAGAATTTCAATGATAGGAAGAATATAGATACTAGATTTAAGGTCAAAAAGCATATTATGGAATCTCAGAAAAATTAGATTCAAAAAATAGTTTGGTTTTTAGGAAATCGGACTGAATCAGTACTGGATTGGACTGAAATTTTTCCATATGCTTGCTCCCTTTGTAATTTTGTCACAAGGGGTTTTTGGTATCCTTTGATGATGTCGTGGATGATGTAATCTCATTGGCTTCTAGGGCAAGCTAATCCAAGATTAAGTATGTGCCATTATATCAAATAGTACACAAAGTGATCTTAGCCATTCATTTTCCATGGAATTTTTTGAAAACTACCCCAATTTTTCTGCAAAAAACCATGGCCCTTGGAATCCTTGGGGAGGTGCTGCTCAAATGAAGAGTCAAGCCAAGAAAAAGAAGATTCAAGGTACTAAAATTCAAGCTAGCTAGAGATTAAAGTAAATGATCTATCCTAGCTTGTTTTCCTTTTATTTGGGAGCTTAAACTTAGGGTTTTCATGAAATAAAGTTGAATTTGCTACAAGGTGTATATGCTGTCCAAAAACCTTAGATGAAAGGAGAAAGAAGAAATTAAAGTTAGAAATATGTGATTAAAACTTAAACAAGCTAGTTAGGTGATTGGTTATTGAATCAAGTTGATATTCTTGACTTTGCCATGGTTGAACCATTTTAGTCTGCACTATTCATGATAGAATGAGATGGAATTTCAATGATATAATGCTTCAATTGAATTCATGTGATGATTTTGTGTAGGATTAGATAGGTTTTGAACCTTAAAAATATTGGAATATGAAGTTGTAATTCTTGAAGTTCTTCTCTATTACTGTTCACTTATATGAATAGTGATTGAAATTTCATGATTTGAATGGTTCCAATGGTTTTGAAATGAAAATTTGTGTGGGATAAAGTTGAGAAACAAGTATGGGAAGCATTGGAATAAAAATGAGAATTGTTGAAAGAGTTATGCATGTTTTTCAAGTCTGTTTAGAACAGTGCATAGGAGCAGGAATTTCATGATTCTAAACTCATAAATGGATTCAAAAGGTGGAATTGTGTGTGGTAAAGTCAAGACATCAATTGGTTCAAAAGTCAAGTCCATTAGTTGAGATTAAAGAAAGTTAGTGTAGTTAAATGAGCTCAATGTTCAAGAGAAAGTTAGATTGTAATGGATTAATAATTATGTGATGTTAGGATTTGATTGTGGACTCCAAAGAGGCAGCCACACATCCAAGATAAGTAAGAAGAATGAGGCAAAGTGAAAATGAAAGAAATCAAGCAAGTGAGGTAGTAAATTTATCCTAAAATTGTATGTATTGAATGTTATGCTTGGTTGTGCTATGGCTTTATTGAATTGTGTTTCATATGTGCTTATGACTGAAGTTCTGTTCCTATGATTACTTTGGCCAATTATATTTCATATGTTACATGGAAGCATGCACATTACACAATGTTAACACTTTCACAAGCAAGCATAAGTATTTACATTAATGCATGCATTATTTAGTACCGTTTGCTACCGAGATTTCCCCATAAATCTCACCCCTCCATGTAATCCCAATCCCACAGGTTTATTAATGATGAAAGAGATAAAGAAGCATGAAGAGAAGTTAGGGCTTAGATGATGTAAATGGTATATGATGAATATATAAATTGTTGCAAGTAATGATGTTATATGTCATGTTTCAGCCACAATGCTCAAGATGTAATGAAAAATAGTAAATGATGAGATAAATGTATGAAATTTTATATACATTTAGTTAACATGTCAAGCTTTGTTTTGACACCAGGAATGCCTTATTTCAATGTCTATACAAAGAGAATGAATTTTTCAAAGAAAGGGACCAGAATCTGTTTTCAAAATTTTTGACTAAATGAACAGTAATCTTTGACGATTAAACTATATTAATTAGCTAAGAATTTGGTTAAAAAATTATTTTTCTATTAAATTTCAAGATGTTGTCTTCACGTAGCTTTTTGTACCACTTCATTTTGATTTTTCTAATATTAATTATGATTTTTTGAAGTTCGTCGCCTAATCTAGAAATACCATATGAACAGTAACTCGAGAAGAGTAAAATTTCAGATTTAGCTAATAGACTTCCAAGGTCTTGTAAGTAGTTCTAAATGCTACTGAATGGTCTCTAAGTTGTATGAAAGTATGGATGTTTCAATGGAAACCTATCTATCCTTGTTATTAATATGATATGGGTTTTTTTAAATCACTAAGACTTAATTGAAACCTCAATCGATCGATTAAGTCCAGAATGTTAACAATCTTTAAACTCCTTTGATCAAAGCTAGTTCAAAAACCATTAATGCGCTGTTAAAAGACTACTTAGTGTGTAATTAAATCAGATGATGAAGATGCCCTTGAATGATCATCGATCGATGACCATAGATTTCAAGCAATCGAATCAGTTAGCAACAAGTGTTGACAAAAGCCCAATTACCCATAAATCAATACATAAATATTCATATTAAAACCAACATCCAAATCATCCAAATTTAATTACAAAACCTAATCTCAGAATAATCGATCGATATCCTATCCCCACTCATATAATAAAAACTCTAGATCTAGCAGTTCCAAAATATGAAATAGGTGAGATTAAAACAGTAAAACTCCCTAGGATAGTGTAGTCCATGAGCTTAATGTAAGGAATTGGAAGACACGCAGCGGAAATTAATTTAAAAAAAATTTTCCCATTCCTTGCCAGGATCTACCGTATGTGTTTAAGTCAAGTGGAAAGAAGCATTACCCCTGGTGTTCCTCAGCGACTTCCACAGTTTCTCTCCGCAACTGGTGATCTCTTTCCAATCGCAAGAAGATGTCCACAGCTTTTCTCCGTGGCTCGTGCTCTCTTTCTGATCGCAAGAAGTCGACGCCTCAGGTCAGCTTCCTCTACTAGTATCCACACGAACAGCGTTCCAACTACGAACGACGTGCTAGCATCTCCTGTCCCTCCAAGGCTCTCTCAAGAATTCGTCCTCTCCGTCTCTACTTCAGCAGTTTCTTATCTGCAAACCTTTTACAGATTCCGTTCGGCCTTTTGTGTTGTGTGTTGTGTGACAAAAACGTAGCTCCTAAAATTAGATATATAGGATGCTCTGCGTTTTCCTCAACTGAATTGGATCTTGGAATTAATCTATATTAATTCCAAAATTAATACAATATCACATATTGTATAATTTGATAAGAAACTAATTAAATAAATAATGTTTATATTAAATCCGTCCCACAGATTTAATTCACCTATTTATTTAATTTAAATAAAGATAAGATTGGACTATATTTGATTTATTCTCATAAATCAAATTTGAGATATTCTATCAATTTGAATTTTAAATTCAAACGTGATAGAGATTTAATTTATCCTTATAAATTAAATCTTGTAAATATCTCTTATATGAGATATCCTATCAATTTGAATTTCAAATTCAAACGTGATAGAGATTTAATTTATCCTTATAAATTAAATCCTATATATCCCTTATATATAATATATATATACGAATTTATATATATATATGAATATAAATATAAATAAATATATACATCAACCCTGGATCATTCATTGAATCTAGACACGTCTTAGATTCAATGAATCTAGACATCATAGCTCGTGTTGGGCTATTTTATGTGCGACCCTGTAGGCCCATATGAAGTTGGCAGTGGGCCATTTGCTATACTGGCCCATAAGTCGCAAGCGGTCTCTAGCAAGACATAACGACTACCCAAATCATATGAGGATCGATAAACGATATAACCTTTTATACAACCATATCATATCCCTTCTGTCACGCGATATTTTGGTCATGGATGAGGCATGGATAATGTCATCCTCCTATTCCTGACCGTTACTTTCTCGATACCTGAGTAGTCTGAGTATAGAAATGGAACTACCTTTCTATTACAGTATGGCCATACATTTCTCAGACTCACTCATCGAGGGGCCCAGTAATATCTCTCTACGAATGTGAGGGACAAATTCCATCTTAACCATTCACATTCCTCCGCATGAAAAACCACTAAGCCCGAACATAGTCTTTATGATCACTCGGTCAAAAGTGACTTTTGACTAGGTCAAAGATGAGCGTTTGTCATGTAGGAATCCATGATGATCTCAGGTCAAAGGGTATAGTGACATGGTTTATATATGAGAGCAACTTATGACGTAACCCATGCAACTCTCTCATAGCGGGTCGGTCCAACACCTTATACTCTTACATGTGCCTATGACTTTGATTTATATCTCTATACATCTTCAAAGTCATACTGGTCTTATTTCATCTCTGCTCCCACACAGATGACCGACCAGGGACATTTAGGATAAGATCATGAATTATCCAAGGATGGTCATCACAGTAAACATGCAAATAATATGATAACACAATTGATGAACTCATAAATCAATAATGTTTATAAGACAATGATTGGCCCCTAGGGCACATTTTCTAACACTTAAGATATGCGATCCATCACCAAGAGACTAAAGATTTAGCCTCTCATGACTCTTGCTATGCTACAATCGCTGCTAAAATGTGATTCCATGAAGAAAGCTGAAGAACAGTGATAGAAAGATGAAGGTATGATAGTAGGTTATGGAGAGAGTGTGGAGAGAATGTTGGAGTACTACTTCTTAGCTGTATCAGGTAAAAAACTAGCCACCCTGATTGCTACTACTTCCCTCTCATTTTAAAGCCACGAAACCCTAATAAAAAATGTGCAGCTTCACTGATTCTTTTCTTTGTTCATGACCATATCCTATTTTTTGTCACGACCTGTGAATGCATAGAAACTTTTCAGAAGAAGTGAGGTCACAATTTGTGGACACTTTGGTCCCGACAGAAGTGCACAGAGAGGCTGCCATCCTTGATTTGGTTCTCTTTGTCTTGTGATCTCTTTTGTGCTCACACTAATTATTAGTTCTCCTCCAAAATATCTACAATTTAACATCCAAACTCATTGTAAAAGTCCAACCAGTTACTAAAGAATAACATATATGCAGTTTGAAGTAGTTAATTTACTATTTTACCCTTAAATTAGGATATTGCAAAGTACAATCATGTATTACCACAAAAGCACAATTGTAGGCATAAAATGAATGGTAAAGTTATCAAAAAACTCTCAAAATGTTATAGAAACCACACACAATTTGTGTCCTATCAATTCCCCCATACTTGAACATTTATACTCCTGGACAAAGGCATGAAGTACACCTAAATGAAGTATATCTTTTGGGAATGCAAAAATGATAATATGAGCAATGCCAAGTGATCAAGTACTAAATGAAATCAAACTCAACTATATGAGTGCAATAGATTCTCTCTAAGGATGTAAGCATTTAGCTCTCCATATCCTCTCATTGTTAAGGTTCTTTCACTCATTCAAATTGGAAAATATCCTACCATATGCTTCTAATGGCTTTATATCTCATAAACTGTACAACATTTATGCAAAGAATCAAGAGGTCTTTTAGGGGTGTAATAAAGGAGATAGGCCACGTAGAATCGGATATGAAGGATAGAAAGTACTATGCATTAAATAATGAATATATAGCATGAATTAATGTCTTCCGAGATGTAAAGGTAGTGATTATGCTATTAGGAGTAAATAATAATGCCTTATTCAATGCTCTTTTCTTTCTTTAATTTTTTCTTGCACTATCTCTTTTTTTGTGCAATATGCTTTTTCTATCCTTTATTTGATGTCATATCCTAAATTTTCCCTATCTGTATAATACTGATAGTGGAAAGAGGTTTGGAAAGGAATATGATAATGATTAGAAGAAATAATAAAGGTTAAATGAGTCTTGAAGGAAGAGAGGGACTTAAACAAAAATTAAAAAAATTGGAAGCCAAAAGTTAAAGTAGAAACAAAAGTTAGGCCAAAAGTGGTAATTATCAAAAGTTTAGGGACCTAAATATAATTAAGCAAAAAGTCAGGGACCTAAATGTAATTATGAGAAAGTTGAACTGAAAAGGCTCAAAAATATCTGGAGTCAGATTAGTCCCAAATTTTACCAGTAGATTGACAAAATTATTCCGGTTAGTTTTAGTACACATAATTTGGATTTAAGGTCCCGATTAATTTATATAAACTCCTGAAGTCAGAAAGAATTATTATAGTATTTTTCATACCTTATAATCAGATAAAACCTTATATTAAATTCCTATATTTAATATAAGAATTTATAAAATTGACATAGTTAGAAAAGGAATCCTGTGGAACTCTTACGGGATTTTATAGTGGAATAAAATACCCGATAAATACGGTCGGGAGAGATTGTGCCAAAAAGGCAATGAGCCCATACCAAGGCCCAAATAGTGCCACAATAGGCCTAATAATGTGACTGGATAGTTAAGTGGGCTAGAGTCCAAAATAACCCTGGAAAAGTGTGAAATTATGAAAATACCCCTATATAGCCAGATTGTACCAGTGATAGATGGAGGACATTTTGGTCAGTATAGATAGGCTAGAAATGTCCCTAATGGTATAAATATGATTAGTTAGAGCCAATATATGCCCTAAGATAGTACAAAGAGGGGTGAAATGACAATTATACCCTTAAGGTTAATATAGTGCAAGAAAGGACACCAAGGATATTTTGGTAATTTCCCAAGGGACAGATGGCAGATAAATACTCAGTCTAACAATGTCAATGGTATGAAAAATCTAGACATTGATTTCTAGGATAGAATACATATCCTGGAATAATATAAAAATTAGGAACAGAAAACAGTCTGGTTTTTGTGAAACTACTCCGATCAGTACCGGACTGGACTAGAATTTTTTCTATCAGAATATTTACTTTTTTCAAGCCAAATATGGCCTTATGTGATGTCATGTATGGCATAAATGCTAAGGCTTCTAGGGCAAGCTTGGTTCAAGAATGAATATGGACTATTAGATCAAATAGTAACCAAATCAATCTTTGCCATCCATTTCCACACAAATTTATCTATAAAAACCCCCTCATTACAGAATGGATTTGGAAGCCTTGGGAACTATAGGTACACTCTTGCAAAATTTCTATTGAACCAAGAAAGAAGCACACAACTTGAAGCAACATGTAAGGTAACTATCTCCCTTGTTCTCGAGCTTAATTCTAGCAAACTAGTTCTTAATTTTAAGGGGTTTTCGGGCCATATTTCCCTTGTGGTTGTTGCTGGAAGTGCTATCCATATATGGTTAGAATATGAGTTTTATGTTATGGATAGTTTAGATAAGCTAAATCAAGCTATAATCAAGTAGTATAAGCTTAGGAATTCAAGTATGCAAGTAAATGGAAGTTTATGTTTATGGCTGCTACTGCACGTGTCACTATTCTTATGTTGTAATTTCATTATTTTGATGCTTCCAATGAGTTTAAAATGGAAAATTGTGTGGGTATAAAGTAGGAGAACAAGCATTGGAATCAAAATATGAATTTTTGGAAAATAAGGGTTTGCTTCGGTCAAGAACAACAACTCATGGGATGTTTTGATTTTGGAAATTATGGTTTCATATTTGGATTCTACATGAAAAATTATGTGGAAATGAACCATGAGAGTTTATTTTGGAAAGAGGGAAGTGTGAAACATAAAATCGAGAAAGAATGGAAACTAGTGAAAACCTAGTCTTGGTATTGTGTTCAAGTTGAGTTATAACTTGATATTATTTTGTAATGGATAGGTTTTGACATTTGTGAAGGAAGAAAATCATCCCAAGAAGGTCTTTACCAAGATAGCTAAGAGGTAGCAAGGATACCTAACTATAACTCATGTTTGTTTAATTGTTTTGCTTGCTTGTTGATTATGGTGTTTGGTTGAGCTTGAGCTTATGTCATCATGTTATGATGAAGTATGAATGATTGCAACTCCTTGCAACTTATGTCATGACAATATGTATGTTAGAGTTTGCTTATGTACCATTATGAAGTAGTTCCCATCCCATAATAACATGTTAAGCATCCAATTAATCATGCATGATATTATAGTTTGTATGCCTTGCTATTGGGATTTCAATAAAATCTCATTCTTTCCATATGCATAACCATGTCATAGGTGCTGGAACCTCATAAGAAAAAAGGGTAAACATAGATGGATGAACTTGTATAATAAGTTATATTGCTTACTTGACACTATGAAAGGATATGATGAATGTATGATGTATGATTCTGTAATTGTGTTCTAAGGCCGTGGTGGTGTGACGATAATTAGGATACCTTAGACAACAAGTTTGAACTTGAAATTTGGTATGATAATAGCTAAGATACAGAGCTTTAAATGAAGACTAAGAAAGCCTCAATTGGACAAGTATTCTATTTATTATGGTTTTTCTAATTTGGAGTTAAAATCTTGAATAGAGATAAAGTAAGCAACTGGAGGCAGTAATGTTCTGACATTAATTTCATATGGTAAACGAACGATTTTTGCTATGAAATTTTATGAGCTTAAATAAAAAGTCTAGAGATTTAAATCCATAGGTAACACGGTTCATTTGGCCAAGTAACGAAAGAGAAATGAATTTTTGAAGTTAAGGCAAAGAAACTGGAACTTCCAGATTTTACCAAATGAATAGTATTTTTCAAAGAATAAACTGATTTAATTGAGACAATGGAACCTCAGTTTTATATTTTTTTCCTCATAGTTCAATAAAATAGTTTTCATTATAAATTGGAACCACCCTATTTTAATTTTTCTACATTTGATTATGAATTTTCAAAGTAGGGTACATGTTCTAGAATTACCAAATGAACAGTAATGTGAACATTACCCGAGAGCAATTCTTTTTGAAATACACGTTTCTAAGGAAAAAGGCTATGTAATTAGTTCCAATAGCTTTCAAATGAGTATAATGGAGGTTGAAAATAAGGGCATGACATTTGGCACCTTGTATAGTGTCATATCCCCAATTTTCTTACCTGACATAGCTATACAATTTATCTGCAATAGATATGAGATTCTTGGAATAAACTGTATCAAATTGAGAAAGGAAAGGGAAGGATTAATAACTAAGGAAAGAATAGGGACCAAAACGCAAATTAAAAAGTTTTAAGGCAAAAAGTAAAAGTAGAAGAAAAAGGTGGGACCTAAGTGCAATTAATGAAAAGTTCAGGGACTAAAGTGCAATTATTCAAAAGTTAAAGGACCTAAATGTAAATATGGAAAAGTTGAGCCAAAACAGGCCAAAAATGCCCAGAATCAGATCAGACCCAAATTTTACCAGTAGGTAGACAAAAATATTCTGGTCAGTTTAACGCACCACAAAATTTTGATTTGAGGTCCCGATTAATTGATATAAATTCCTGAAGTCGGAAGGAATTATTACAGTATTTTATAGATTTCAGAATCAGATGAAACCTTATAGAAAATTCATATATTTAATATATGAATTTATAAAATTGACAGAATTAGAAAAGAAATCCTGTAGAAACCATACGGGATTTTACAGTGAAATAAAATACCCGATAAATAGGATCGGGAGAGCTGTAGTATGAATTGGGCCATAAAGGTAATACAGGAAATAAGCCCATACTAAGGCCCAAATGGCGCCATCATGATCCCATTAAGGTGACTGGACAGTTATGTGGGCCAGACACCAAAGCAGTCCAGAAAAAGTGCGAAATTACAAAAATGCCCCTAGATGACCATACTGTACCTGTGATGGATGGAGGTCATTTTAGTCATTCTGGATAGGGTAAAAACGTGGTACATGATATAAATATGATTAATTAGAGCCAGTATATGCCATAAGGCAGTACAGAGAGGGGTGAAATGACAATTATGCCCTTAAGGTCAGTATAGTGCATGAAAGGATACCAAGGGTATTTTGGTCATTTCCCAATGGATGGATGGAAGATAAATACTCAGTATAATATTTTCAATGATATGAGAAGCCTAGACATTAATTTCTAGGATAGAATACATATCCTGGTATATTATAAAAAAATTAGGAACAGAACACAGTCTGGTTGTTGTGAAACTGCACTGATCGGTACCAGATTGGATTGGAATTTCTCCAGAAGGTTCTTTGCATGGGAAGCACGCCACCTAACCCCCTTAGGTGTCCCATGAGCTGTCCCACATGATGTCATAATTATTATTTTTAGAAAAAGTGAAATCCAAGATTAAATGTGAGCCTTTAGATCAAATAGTAACCAAATTAATCTTGGCCATCCATTTCAACCCAAATTTCTCTATAAATACCCCCTATTCAGATCACTTCGGCATGCATGGTGAACCATAGGTAAACTCTTGCAAAATTTCCATTTAACCAAGAAAGAAGCAACCAAAGTGAAGTAACAGGCAAGGTAATCATCTCCCTCGATCTTGAGCTTTGTTCTAGTAGGTTAGCTCATGGTTTTAAGGGGTTTTCATGCTATATTTCCCTAATGGTTGCTGCTGTAAGTGTTTCTCATATATGGTTAAAATATGAGTTTTATGTTATGGATAGTTTAGACAAGCTTAAACAAGCTAGAATCAAGTGGTATAAGCTTGGGAATTCAAGTATGTTTGGATTTAGGATTTTGTGTTTTTGCTGGTACTATACGTGGTACTGTTCATATCATGGAATTTCATGATTTTGATGCTTCCAATGAGTTTAAAATGGAAAATTGTGTGGGTATAAAGTGGGAGAACAAGTATTGGAAGCATTGGAATCAAAATGTGAATTTTTTGAAAAAGGGACATCCATTTCGGTTTGGTACTGTAGCAATTGGTATATTTGATTTTGGAAATTCTGATTTAATATTTGGATTCTACATGAAAAATTATGTGGAAATGAACCATGAGAATTTATTTTGGAAAGGTGGAAGTATGAAACATAAAAGGGAGAAAGAAAGCAAGTTAGTAAAAACCTAGTCTTGGATTTGGTTTCAAGTTGAATTGTAAGTTGATATTATTTTGTAATGGCTAGGTCTTGACATTTGTGAAGGAAGGAAATCATCCCAAGAAGGTCTTGACCAAGATAGCTAAGAGGTAGCAAGGATACCTAATTATAACTCATGTTTGTTTAATTGTTTTGCTTGCTTGTGATTATGGTGTTTGGTTGAGCTTGAGCTTATGTCATCATGTTATGATGAAGTATGAATGATTACAACTCCTTGCAGGTTATGTCATGACAATATGCATGTTAGAGTTTTCTTATGTACCATTATGAAGTAGCTCCCATCTCATGATAACATGTTAAGCATACAATTATCCATGCATGATATTATAGTTTGTGTAACTTGCTATTGGGATTTCCATGAAATTTCATTCCTTCCACATGCATAATTATGTTTTAGGTGCTGGATCCTTTCAAGGGAAGATATTAAATGTTGATGAATAAGTTTGTATAATAAGTTACATGACTTACATGACACTATGATATGCTAGTATGCATAGTGTATGTTTCTGTAATCCTGTTTTGAGGCCGTGGTGATGTGACAATGTTTATGACATCTAAATCAACTAGTTTTAGTCTGAAACTTGGCATGATTAAAGTTAAGATACATATATTTAAATGAACACCAAGAACGCCTCATTTGGATAAGTATCTGAATTGTTATGATTTTCCAAAGTTGGAAGTAAGATCTGGAATTGAGTAAAACGAGTGCTGAGAGGCAATGACGTTCACACAATGATTTCATATATCAAATGAACGAGTTTTTATATGAAACTTTATGAGATTAAAGATAGCTTCTAGAGCTTCAAATCCATAGGTAACACAGTTCATTTGGATAAGTAACCAAAGAGAAATGAATTTTTGAAGTTGGGCAAAGAAACTGGAACTTCCATATTTTACCAAATGAACAGTGATTTTCAACGATTAAACTGATTGTATTGGGACAAGAAAACCTCATTGTCATATTTTTTTCCTAAAAGATATGTGAAATAGATTTCATTAGAAATTGGAACCATATTATTTTGATTTTTTTACAATTAATTATGAATTTTCAAAGTAGGGTACATGTTCTGGAATTACTAAATGAACAGTAAAAGTGAACAGTACCCCCGAGAGTAAATCTTTTGGAAATGGATGTTTTCAAATCAAATGATCATGTAATTGGTTCCAATCACTTCTAATAAAGTATAATTGAGGTTAAAAGTAAGGATGTGACATTTATAAAAGATGTAGCACTATTTCACAATCACAATGATTTTTTGACATGAATAATAAGTTTATTTCAAAGAGATGCTCATGCATATATGACTTTCTATGATGGAAAAAAGAAAAAAAATGATGGTATCAAAGGGGATGACTATGGATATAATATGTGTGGGCTTGTGTTTGAGATATAAGGGTTTAGATATGAATGCCTTTATCATGTTCAATAACATAAATGCGTAAGTAATTTTCAACTCAGAGCTAGGATAAGTTCTAGAGGATATAAACTAATTGAATAACCACTCAATATAGAAATTTAGGCTGAGAATCCTTCCAACTAACGTTTTCATCTAAATTGTTCATAAACTAAGGTCTCAAACAATGTTCATCATTCACTAGGCATTAAAACACTTGTCACGATTGAAAACCCTATTGAATGACGGATTAAAAGTTCCAAAGTAATCACTCATAATCATGTTATGATCCCAAATCTAATAGTAAAAACTTGAGTGTTTCCAATTAAGTTTCTATTTCCCAAAAATTCAAGTGTGACAATGGTTTTTATAAACTATTTCACGCAAAAGGTTTAAAATAAGAGGGCAATGAATCATTTATAAAAACTTTAGTAGCTCAAAAGGAATCCTTCTATATAGTATTAGACAAAGCAAAGAGAAGGTAAATGGACATTTTCAAACTCAGGTGGCGACTGAAAGTAGTGATGGTTGCAACCAAATTTCACAGTGAGTGTTTGCCTTGAACTTACAATAGATAGCGCGCCCAGGAATGATTAAGTTGTGACAACAATACACATAGAGATATTATCGTGACCTAGTTGCACTCGTGTCACGACTAATTTTAACAGATAGTGTGTTAAGTCCAAAGGTCAATGCCAGGTTGCAACCATGCAACACAGAGGTCACGACTAAAAATAACAGAGACTACCATTTGATAATTTTCAACACCCAAAACATCTTTCGCACTAAAACCTTTTAGCCAATAACAAAATAGTTTAAAGTAGGGATCCAATTTTTCGTAATTCATTACACATTAAAATCAAAAACCAAAAACTTTTTGATGAAAGATTGGATTAATCAAATAATTTTGCATTAATTAGCACAGAAACAATAACATCTCCCCCACACTTCAACTTGATAGTGTCTGTAATATCCTTACTTTTATATATCTTAGGGACCATTCAGTAGCATTCGGAACCACTTATAAGACCTTAGAAGTCCATTAGCTAAATCTGAAATTTTACTCTTTCTCTGGTTACTATTCATATGGTATTATAGATTACGCAATGAACTTTGAAATATCATAATTAATTCTAAAACAATCAAAATGAAGTGGTTCAAAAATATACATGAATATAACATCTTGAAATTTAAGGGAAAAATAATTTCCAGACTAAATGATTAGCCAATTAATACAGTTTATTCGTTGAAGTTTACTGTTCATTTGGTCAAAAAATCAGGAAACAGATTCTGGTCCCTTACTTTGGAAATTCATTTCTCTTGATATACACATCCAAATGAAACGTTATACCTATACACTTAAAGCTCTAGATGTGTGCTACACGCTTGTAAAATTTTATGCAATAATTCCTTCATTTGATAGGTCAAACTGAAGCCACAACAAAATTGCTTTAGGACCTATGGTTTTACCATTTCAATTTCCCTTCTTTCACTTTCAATAATTGTTCCAACATGTATAAGCCATCAAGTAAGATTCTCAATATTCATATACATCATGTACATAAGCCATAATTATTACAAATAGTTTCATCACATAAATGAACACCTTACATGGAATTTACATACATAGATAATTCATAGCATATACTAAGATCTCCATGTATACCTTTTTCATCATGCTTGACCTAAATTGGTTGGTTATGGGGGAGTGAGATTCTAGGGAATCTCAGTAGCAAACATTACCACTTAAATATGCAAGATGGATGCTAATGCATGATATATAATTTCATTAAACTTTCTTTGATTAGTGACATGCTATCATGCTATATGCTTTTACATAAAAGTGCATGGCCATGGAAACATGTTATTCACAATACATTCAACATCATTGATCATGTCACAACATCATTCAAATAACAGATACATGTCAACACATAAGCATACCACTACCTTGCACTTAAGCTTTCCTCTTGATGTTTAGCACTTGCTCCCTAGCTTTCTAACTATAAAGCCTTTATGTCAATCACTTCCCAACATCTTCTTGGATGTTTCAAGGTCCTAAATGAAACATCCTCCTTTTTTATATCTTACAGACCAAATGGTAGCATCTGGAACCACTTTTAAGGTTATTGAAGTCAAATTACACAATCTAAAATTTTACTCTCGCGAGTACTGTTCGCTGTGAAAATTCCAGAGGAGTGACCTGACTTCGAAAAATCATAACTAATTCTAAAAAAATCAAAATGAACTGGTTAAAATTTCTACATGAAGCTAACTTAATTCTCTTTCAGGGAAAAATAACTTGTTGACCATGTCTTGACTCAGTCAATGTCAGTCCACATATGAATTTTACTGTTCATCCTATATTTTTCCCTAATTATAGCATTTTGGTCCCATCTGTACTATTCAATCCCTAGCTTCTCTTCATGCTTCTTCAATCCTCTTTTAACATACCTGTGGAATTGAGATTACATGGAAGGGGATGAGATTTTTGGGGAAATCTCATTAGCAAACGGTACTAAATAATGCATGCATTAATGTAAATACTGGTGCTTGCTTGTGAAAGTGTTAACGTTGTCTAATGTGCATGCTTCCATGTTACATATGAAATACAATTGGCCAAAGTAATCATAGAAATAGAGCTTTATACATAAGCACATATGCAACACAATTCAATAAAGCCATAGGACAATTAAGTATAACATTCAATACATACAAGTTTAGGATAAGCTTACTACCTGACAAGTAGCCTTCCTCTAACTCTTAGCCTTTGCTCTAAGATTCCTTCTTTTCATATGTTAGAGCCTACACATAGCATAATAATATCTTTATTATTATCCAGTATAACTCTACTTAACTCATGCTTAACTTGGGGTAATATCCTTAATCTGACAATCCCCTAACTTTCTTTCTATATATGGCTAACCTTATCAAAAGATATATTTCTCTATTCTAACCATTAAGAACAATCCTCTAATTTATTAGAGCAAGGACTAGAATAACTTACTTACCTTATTCTTAAGCTCTGGCAAGTCCCTAAGCTCCTTGGACTGCTCCTAGCTCCACCAAAACTCCTCATTTCTTTCTCTTCCTTCCTTTCTTTCACTCTTTCTCTTTTCCCTCTTCTTTCTCCTTTTTGCCATGCTTGGGCGTGAATGGAATGGAAGGAGGGGTAGGCTATTTATAGTTGAGAGGAGGTGGAATATATGGTCCAGATTGAATCATGTAATATCTTTACTTTTATACGTCTTAGGGACCATTCAGTAGCATTTGGAACAACTTACAAGACTTCGGAAGTCTATTAGCCAAACCTGGAATTTTACCCTTTCTCGGGTTACTATTCGTATGGTATTCTAGATTACGCAACAAACTTCAAAAAATCATAATTAATTATAAAAAAATTGAAATGAAGTGGTTCAAAAAGACACATGAAGATAACATGTTAGAATTTAAGGGAAAAACAATTTCCAGACCAACTGATTAGCTAATTAATATAGTTAATTCGTTAAAGTTTACTGTTCATTTGGTCAAAAACTATGGAAGCAGATTCTGGTCCCTAATTTTGGAAATTCATTTCTCTTGATATACACATCCAAATGAAACATTCTACCTATTCACTTAAACCTCTGGATGTGTTCTACATGCTCATAAAATTTCGTGAATGAATTCCTTCATTTGCTAGGTCAAACTGAAGCCACAACAAAACTGCTCCAGGACCTACAATTTTACCATTTCAGTTTCTTTTCTTCCATTTCCAATAATTGTTTCAGCATGCACAAGCCATCAAATAAGCTTCTCAACATTCTTATACATCATGTACATATGCCCTAAGTATTACAATAGTTTCATCACATAAATGGACACCTTACATGGCATTTACATACATGGATAATTTATAGGATATGCTAAAATCGCAATACTTCACTTCCTTTCTTCCATTCTTTAGCTCTTCTCCATGCATAACATTTTCTTCATGCTTGACCTAAATTGGTTGGTTATGGGTGAGTGATATTCTAGGGAATCTCAGTAGCAAACATTACCTCTTAAATATGCAAGATGGATGCTAATACATAATATGTAATTTCATTAAACTTTCTTTGATTAGTGACATTCCATCATGCTATATACTTTTACATAAAGTGCATGGCCATGGAAACATGCTATTCACAGTACATTTAACATCATTTATCATGTCACAACATAATTCAAATATCATATACATGTCAACACATAAGCATACCATATCAAGCCTTCATGTCCATGAAGTAAGTTCACTACCTTGCGCTTAAGCTTTCCTCTTGACCTTTAGCATATGCTCCCTAGCTTTCCAACCATGAAGCCTTTATGTCCATCACTTCCCAACATCTTCTTGGATGTTTCATGGTCCTAAACACATTTATATTCATCACATAACTCATTAGGACTCATGAACTCCAACCATGTTCAAGACTAACTTTGTTACACTCTTTATTGACATAACTTTCTCTAATATTTACTAATCGACTTGGCTCTTGAACCAATTGATGTCTTGACTTTATCCCACACAATTTCATCTTTTGAATCCATTTATGAGCTTAGAATAATGAAATTCCAGCTCCTTCATGACCTGTTTTACATAACTGAACATAAGCATACAATTCTTTCAAAAATTCTTATTTTGATTCTAATGCTTCCCATACTTGTTTCTCCACTTTACCCCACACAACTTTTCATTTTAAAACCATTGAAAGCATCACAATCATGAAATTCAAATCACTGTTCATACGAGTGAACAGTAATTGTAAGGAATCTCAAAGACTACAACATTGAGATTTTAATGTTTCCATGGTTCAAAACCTTTCCAATCCCACACAAAATCATCATATAAACTCAACGGAAGAATTAAATCATTGAAATTACATTTCCTTCCCTCATGAACAGTGCATACTAAATAGGGCACATCATGGCAAAGTCAAGAATATCAACTTGATTCAACAACCAATCACTTAACTAGCTTGTTTAAGCTTCAATCATATGTTTCTAACTTTAATTTCTTCTTTCCCCTTTCATCTATGATTTTTGGGCAGCACCTCCCCTTAGAGAAAAATCAACTTTTCTCCCCTGAAAACCCTAAGTTTAAGCTCCCAAATCAAAGGAAAATAAGCTAGGAGAGATTGCTTACCTTTAATCTCTAGCTTGCTTGAACTTTGGTACCTTGAATCTTTTTTGTTTTGGCTTGAGTTTTCATTTTGCAAGAGTTTCCCCAAGGGTCCATGAACTTACGGTTTGCTGCAGAAATAAAGGGGGTATTTATAGAAAAATCTTGGTGGAAATCAATGGCCAAGATTGATTTAGTTACTATTTGATCTAAAGGCCCACATTTAATCTTGGATTTAACTTTTTCTAAAAATAATAATGATGACATCATGTGGGACAGCTCAAGGGACACCTCAAGGGGTTAGGTGGTGAAATTCTAATGGGGGAACGTTCTAGAAAAATTCTAGTCCAATCCGGTACTGATCGGAGCAGTTTCACAGCAACCGGACTGTTTGCTGTTCCTAATTTTTTATAATATACCAAGATATGTATTATGTCCTGGAAATCAATGTCTAGGCTTTTCACACCATTGACATACTTGTACTGAGCCACAACTTAATTACACGTCCCTTGGGAAATGACCAAAATACCCTTGGTATCCTTTCTTGTGCTATACTAACCCTAAGGGCATACTCGTCATTTTACCTCTTTTTGCACTGCCTCAAGGCATATATTGGCTCTAACTAATCATATTTATACTATGTCCCATGTTTTTGGCCTGTCGAGAATGACCAAAATGACCTCCATCCATCACTAGTACAGTGTGGGCATCCAAGGGTATTTTCATAATTTCGCACTTTTCCTGGACTGCTCTGGACTCTGGCCCAGTTAACTGTCCAGTCATCACATTTGGCCTACTATGGCGCCATTTGGGCCTTGGGTTGGGCTCATTGCCTTTATGCCCTTTATGGCATAAATCCCAAGACACCTCTCCTGATCTTATTTATCGGGTATTCTGTTTTACCATAAAATCCTGTATGGCTTCTACAGGATTCCTTTTTTGACTCTATCAATTTTATAAATTCTTATATTAAATATAAGAATTTCCTGTATAGTTTCATTTGATTATGAGATCTAAAAAATACTGCAATAATTCCTTCTGACTTCAGGAATTTATATCAATTAATCGGGACATCAAATCAAAATTCTGTGACTCCTTAAACTGACCGGAATAACTTTGTCTATCTACTAGTAAAATTTGAGTCTAATATGATTTCGGGCTTTTTTTAGCCTTTTTCGGTTCAACTTTCTCATAATTACATTTAGGTCCCTGACTTTTTGCTTATTTACTTTTAGCTCCCTAAACTTTTAGAAATTACCACTTTTGGCCCAACTTTTATTTTTACTTTAACTTTTGGCCTCTAATCTTTTCCACTTTGCGTTTAGGTCCCTCTCTTCCTTCAAAACTCATTTAACCTTTAATATTTCTTCTGATCATCGTCATAATCCTTTCTAAACCTCTTTCCACTATCAGTATTATACAGATAGGGAGAAATCAGGATATGACATTTCTACCCCCTTAAAATAAATTTCATCCTTGAAATTTACTTAGCACCTTAGTCAACAATCTTGGATAGGTATCCTTACCCTTTTTATGACTAAGGACTGGGGCATTTACCTTTTATCTTCTATTTTAACATCTTAGCGGAGTACTTTCCATATTCGCATATCTTCACATCTTTGCTATGATCATTCTTCTGTGTTAAATCAACTCAATCAGAGTTGAACCCCAGTTTATTCTATTACTTGCTTACTTGCTATGCATCTATTTATATATGGACTTCTCACCATACTAAACTTGTAAGTAGTGTCCATTTCTTTCATACTAAACTCTCTCGAATACTGCTATATTTGGGAGTTTCTATTAACAACTCATCATACTTTTCAGTGCAATCACTTCTTTCTCATCTGAGTATCTAGCAGAATCCTCTGAATATCCGCATACTTTAACTCTCATTCTCATATCATCATACATTCTTATCATCTTTAATAACTCATCATAATACAGAGAGAGGACTTATATCATTATTCTCTCTTTCATTGCTCTACTGCTAAACAGGAGCACATAGGAGCACATACTCTAACATGCATAATGCCTAGCTAGCATGCTGCAAGACTACATACCTGCTCAAGAATGCAAAGCTCTAACATCAGAGCTCAAGCATTCTTTCTTTTAATATGCACATCTCTAATACTCGGAGCTTGCATAGCTCTAACACTCAGAGCTTGCACTGCTATAACATTCAGAGCTTTAGCATATTCTATAAACATTACATAACATAACATAGTATAACATAATGCCTGGCATTTCATGCAAGGAGTAAAAACTCTCATTTGTTGTTTCATCTGTAATATAACATTTGAACATCTTATCCCTTTCAAAAAGGGAGCCTCTCTATCTGTTTACAAGGCTAGCTATAAAGCCACTTCATATCGTACTTCTTAATACAAATCTCTCATAACGTATCTCATTGCATACTTTTCATAACATATCTTATTTCATATCTTTCATACCATGTTAAAATCTGGTTATATCATCGTCTATCTTTCAAATATATTTCATTTGGACTTAACATAAGGGTTATAGTCTCTTATTGTTCATAACCATTTCTACCTTTTCATAGCTCTTTCTATCATTTTACATAGCTCTGTGCATATATGTCAATTTCTATGGCATTTCTACCTTTTTCTATCACTTCCCAGGGGGTCACCCATCATTGAAATTACCCTTGCCTGAGCACGCTTAACTGAAAAGTGTAGATATAAATTTGAAACACTAGTGCTAACAGGCTTTAACCCTGGTACTTTATTATTTTAGACCCATCTTATACTATCTCTCTTAGGTCTATCTGGCCGTCTAATCTCTTTATCCTCATCTGGAGGATCTACTTGTCTCTTATTTTCTGTAATCTCATCATAAGGATCTCTTTATTCTCATTTGACCTTTTCTCATATCTTACGAAATATTCTCAAAAATCCTTGGGACTCAGGATTAACAGCTTTAACTTTGATCACTGAGTTCCTGTTACGTGTAAGAAGATTATGAGTTCAATCCCCAATAGTAATAAGGCTATCTGAAACTAACATCATGGGTACTCTAACTGTTACGAGTTAACCAACTTGTGAAGCTTCTGTACCTTAACATTTCCTTGTTATTCGTCCTTCTATAGAAATACTGTACTTATGGCTCATTACTTTCTTGCTCTAGGCTTGGTCTACTGCGACCCTCGGGATCTACTGCGATCAACCGTAAACCTTTTCAGGATCTAACTGCGACCCTGTGAGCCATACTTGGATCTAACTGCAATACTCTGGAATCTACTGTGATTCTGTTGTACTGTATTCTCATCTCTGGAAGACCTAAACCAACGGACAAAGTTACAAGGTTAATAACTTTCACAGAGTTGTTAACTCCACAAATAATTCCCCAAAAATGATCACAGAAGCCAATATTATCTATTAGGACTTTACTCGTTTCCTCTATTACTCAGGAACTTCTCATATCATTCTCATACTTTATAACTTACTATATCCATTACTATAGAGAGCTACACAGGCTCTACCATGCACATATCAATCATCATCTATTAATCTCATATGAGGGACCTTACTCTATCTAAGTTACACTATCCCATGTCTTGGTTTTATTTCACAAGCAATCTTACTCTATGGCAAGAGCAATCTAACTCTATTGCAAAAACATTAACTTATATTATTTAGAAACTACTTCTTATAATCGCATCATCTTTCATAACTGCGTCTCATTTCCTTTCATATATCTTATCCCTACTGAAGGGATATATCCTGAGTATCATAATCATTTATCTGCAAATTCACTATTAATCCTCATCTTCAATCTCATTCTCTATCTCATTGACTATCACTATTTGATCATAATTTCTCTTTCTAGTCTTTGAGACTTAACTAGCTAACTATCGCGTTTAGCCCTTTGCTATTGTTTCATCCTTACTAAGTTGAATTATTTAAGTACATGTCATAGGGCATGGGAGCAACATAACTTTCTCATCATATCTACTCTGCCCTGCATGTAATGTAAAGGGGAGTATTCATTCATCATAGTATACTCAACATGCATAATATGCAAGGAGATGCAATCATTTAAGCATTCTCTAACATGTGTGTCACATATGACAACTGCAAGGAGATGCAAGTTCTCATCATAACCTGTGAGAACATAAGCCATATCACTATTACATAGTTTACTCCACCATCCCTTATATGCATAATGTAACTAAACAACTAACAAGGTAGACTTAAAATCATTATGTCCCTTTATCACCTTAATCACTAGGTCCTGATCAATTATTCAAGATCCTGAATCATTTACTTGTTTCACTTAGGCTGCCATACTACCCTCTTATTAGGGTATAGACTCAACCCTTCTTTACTCTTTCTTACATGAGGAATAGGGGAGTCACTTTATCTTTGAATTTGTGGCTACCTTACTAGGTCATATTCATTCTATCATATTATCTCTTATCGCCTGTAAGACTTCTATGTCCTTAACCTGAAGGACTTATGTGTCCTTGGCCTCATCACAATCTAGCAGTAATCCATAACTAAGTTAGCTATTCTCTTTCAGCTAACTGAGGAAAGGTTAGCCTCGCATCTCTATGCCATTTAAAATTTAAGTTTTCCTTTATCCTCCTGGATTACTAACAGGCAAGAAAATATCTCTTATTAAGCCGCAAGGTTCATGTGAATGAACTCGGCTAAGTATTCATCAAAGAGTTTCTCTTTCCTTTGCTCTAACCCTTAGCGGATCACTCTCCATCTCGTATGGAGTAACTTCTGTGTCTCTTAATTCTTTTTGTCTATCAGTACCAGTCTGTTATTGACTAGACTGTGATTCCTTTCTGGTCTGTCTTTAGATCCTGACTAATTTAAGTCACTTGGATCTCATTCATCACCTAGTATTACTATTTATGTTCTCTAGGGTAGAGCGTTAGGTCACTATCTCTTCATGATGGAATCCCTTTACTTTGGGAATATTAACTTTCTATCTATTAGCCATCACGTCTTAAACCTTATGCTGTGTATTAAATCATTGTTAGGCAAGTCTCATTCTAACCTCTTATCATTCTATTCAATAGAGACTAGCTGCACAATGTGTTTCATAATGTAGATCAACTCCTGATAATTATATGGAGGATCTACTTCTAAACCTCTTCTTAAACTGATCTTCTGTATCTCAGTGCATCGTACTGTCTAGTTTGCCTGCACTCTATACTAAACCTCTAACTGATAACCTTCAGTGAGGTCAACATCTTTATTCTTATCGTCAAGTCTTTGTGCATTATAGTCACCACCGGAGTACTTGCTAGTCGTGTCTCATATTCTCTATAACCTTTAGTCGTGACCATCTCAACTTACTTGTCACTGCTTAATAGCTTTGTGTTCTTCCGTCGCAACCATAGGTCATCTTCCATCATAGCCTAACAACTTAGAAAATTCCTGTTACGATCAATGGTCTTTACTTGTCATGACAAAAAGTTTCTATAAATATTTTCTGCGGCCTGTGGCTTAACTCATCGCGACTTAACTTGTCTGGTACTTTTAGCCATCACGTTTTATGTCACCATAACATTTGTACATATATTACATACATGTCGATTACATATTCGGGGTACATTATAACTATCATACATCTGAGTAATTACTTTACTTTACCATGTTTACATGTTTACATTACCCCTTATCTCTTTCACATTCTTTCCTAGAAATCATGGACTACACATACTTTTGCTTATAGAAGTACCACCCCTATATATCAATTTCCAGATCATTTGGCAAATACTCACTTAACTCTATATGCCATGTAGGGATATATGTTAGTATCTAACTTATTATCATCCCATGTGAGTCTGCTAGAGCATAAACCTGATTTAGGTTAAAGTCCTCTATCATACATATGCTTATCATCCCTGCTACAACATTGAGGAACTATGTGTAAACTGTCTGTTCTTAATCTCTACTTCTGTCCATCCCTTGACCTGGACTGAGTAAGTCACTCTCCGTAGCTTTCTTCAGACCAATAGGGTCAACACTAACTGTCTTTAACAAAGAAGGCTAGAGTTGACTAGGACTAGGAACATCCCACTAATCTTTCTCTATAAAGTCACATATTCCTAGACTTTGGGAATGGATAGGAACTGTCACGAACTCTGACTGGATATCTGAATTAGGGGACTATTGTATCTTACTTATCTTAAATTTATCCTCAAACTCTTATAGAGGAGGAATGCTATTTGGTCTACCCATAATCTAGTACCAGTACTCTGCTTCTTCAGCCGTAATTTGTCCTCTCATCGGAGGAATAGGGCTTACAGCATGATTAGAATACACTCAAACAAACTCATACTATGTAGAGTCACTAGACTCAACATCATCTGGTACATTCACGGCTTCAGAATGAATCTCTACATCACCTCTAGACTGCAGGTTTAAGTCTACAAAAACATCTATGGGGTATTCTACTGTAGACTTTCCTGACTGATCTCCTATACTCTCATATGAACTTTCTTCATGGTCTAAGGGATGATCAGAGTCTGGATGTACACCATGTCCGTACATCACTACTGGCCTGGGGTCTCCCTATTAACTGAAGCCTCTGACTTAACTTTATAAAGTCTCATATATGTTCTTGCAATATTTGCTTAATTAAGCAATGTTAACTATCCCATAATATACCATAACTTAACCAAATACTTACTATTTAGAGTTAGGGTCTGGGAATAATCTCATATCAGACCATAAATAATCTATTCAGAGCATTACTTAAGCCAAAATCCTATGCTCTGATACCAAAATGTAACATCCATATTTTATACGTCTTAGGGACCATTCAGTAGCATTTGGAACTTGGAAGTCCATTAGCCAAACCTGTAATTTTACTCTTTCTCAGGCTACTGTTCATATGGTATTCTAGATTACGCAACAAACTTCAAAAAATCATAATTAATTATAGAAGAATTGAAATGAAGTGGTTTAAAAAGATACATGAAGATAAAATCTTAAAATTTAAGGGAAAAATAATTTCTAGACCAAATGATTAGCCAAGTAATACAGTTTATTCGTTAAAGATTATTGGTCATTTGGTCAAAAACTCTAGAAGCAGATTATGGTCCCATACTTTGGAAATTCATTTCTCTTGATATACATATCCAAATGAAACATTCTACCTATAAACTTAAAGCTCTGTATGTGTGATACATGGTCATAAAATTTCGTGAACTAATTCCTTCATTTGCTAGGTCAAACTGAAGCCACAACAAAACTGTTCTAGGACCTACGTTTTTACCATTTCAGTTTATTTTCTTTCATTTCCAATAATTGTTTCAGCATGCACAAGCCATCAAATAAGCTTCTCAGCATTCATATACATCATTTACAAATGCCCTAAGTATTATAATAGTTTCATCACATAAATGGACACCTTATATGGCATTTACATACATGGACAATTTATAGTATATGCTAAAATCTCAATACTTCACTTCCTTTCTTCCATTCTTTAGCTCTTCTCCATGCATACCCTTTTCTCCAAGCTTGACCTAAATTGTTTGGTTATGGGAGAGTGAAATTCTAGGGAATCTTAGTAGCAAACATTACTACTTAAATATGCAAGATGGATGCTAATGCATGATATGTAATTTCATTAAACTTTCTTTGATTAGTGACATGCCATCATGCTATATACTTTTACATAAAGTGCATGGCCATGGAAACATGTTATTCATAGTACATTTAACATCATTTATCATGTCACAACATAATTCAAATATCATATACATGCCAACACATAAGCATACCACATCAAGCACATAAAGAAGTAAGTTCACTACCTTGCACTTAAGCCTTCCTCTTAACCTTTAGCATTTGCTCCCTAGCTTTCCAACCATGAAGCCTTTATGTCCATCACTTCCCAAAATCTTCTTGGATGTTTCATGGTCCTAAACACATTCATATTCATCACATAAATCATTAGGACTCATGAACTCCAACCATGTTCAAGACTAACTTTGTTACACTCTTTATTGACATAACTTTCTCTAATCTTTACTAATCGACTTGGCTCTTGAACCAATTGATGTCTTGACTTTACCCCACACAATTTCATCTTTTGAATCCATTTATGAGCTTAGAATAATGAAATTCTAGCTCTTTCATGACCTGTTGTACAGAATTGAACATAAGCATACAATTCTTTCAAAAATTCTTATTTTCATTCTAATGCTTCCCATACTTGTTTCTCCACTTTACCCCACACAACTTTTCATTTTAAAACCATTGAAAGCATCACAATCATGAAATTCAAATCACTGTTCATGCGAGTGAACAGTAACTGTAAGGAATCTCAAAGACTACAACATTGAGATTTTAATGTTTCCATGGTTCAAAACCTTTCCAATCCCACACAAAATCATCATATAAACTCAACGGAAGAATTAAATCATTGAAATTACATTTCCTTCCCTCATGAACAGTGCATACTAAATAGGGCACATCATGGCAAAGTCAAGAATATCAACTTGATTCAACAACCAATCACTTAACTAGCTTGTTTAAGCTTCAATCATATGTTTCTAACTTTAATTTCTTCTTTCCCCTTTCATCTATGATTTTTGGGCAGCACCTCCCCTTAGAGAAAAATCAACTTTTCTCCCCTGAAAACCCTAAGTTTAAGCTCCCAAATCAAAGGAAAATAAGCTAGGAGAGATTGCTTACCTTTAATCTCTAGCTTGCTTGAACTTTGGTACCTTGAATCTTTTTTGTTTTGGCTTGAGTTTTCATTTTGTAAGAGTTTCCCCAAGGGTCCATGAACTTACGGTTTGCTGCAGAAATAAAGGGGGTATTTATAGAAAAATCTTGGTGGAAATCAATGGCCAAGATTGATTTAGTTACTATTTGATCTAAAGGCCCACATTTAATCTTGGATTTAACTTTTTCTAAAAATAATAATGATGACATCATGTGGGACAGCTCAAGGGACACCTCAAGGGGTTAGGTGGTGAAATTCTAATAGGGGAACGTTCTAGAAAAATTCTAGTCCAATCCGGTACTGATCGGAGCAGTTTCACAGCAACCGGACTGTTTGCTGTTCCTAATTTTTTATAATATACCAAGATATGTATTATGTCCTGGAAATCAATTTCTAGGATTCTCACACCATTCATATACTTGTACTGAGCCACAACTTAATTACACGTCTCTTGGAAAATGACCAAAATACCTTTGGTATCCTTTCTTGTGCTATACTAACCCTAAGGGCACAATCGTCATTTTACCTCTTTTTGCACTACCTCAGGGCTTATATTGGCTCTAACTAATCATATTTATACTATGTCCCACGTTTTTGGCCTGTCAAGAATGACCAAAATGACCTCCATCCATCACTAGTACAGTGTGGGCATCCAAGGGCATTTTCGTAATTTCGCACTTTTCCTGGACTGCTCTGGACTTTGGCCCAGTTAACTGTCCAGTCATCACATTGGGCCAACTATGGTGCTATTTAGGCCTTGGTTTGGGCTCATTGTCTTTATGCCCTTTATGGCATAAATCCCAATAGCCTCTCCTGATTCTATTTATCGGGTATTCTATTTTACCGTAAAATCCCGTATGGTTTCTACAGGACTCCTTTTTTGACTCTATCAATTTTATAAATTCTTATATTAAATATAAGAATTTCTTGTAAAGTTTCATCTGATTTTGAGATCTAAAAAATACTGCAATAATTCCTTCCGACTTCAGGAATTTATATCAATTAATCGGGACATCAAATCAAAATTCTGTGACTCCTTAAACTGACCGGAATAACTTTGTCTATCTATTAGTAAAATTTGAGTCTAATATGATTCTGAGAATTTTTTAGTCTTTTTCCGTTCAACTTTCTCATAATTACATTTAGGTCCCTGACTTTTTACTTATTTATATTTAGGTCCCTAAACTTTTGGAAATCACCACTTTTGGCTCAACTTTTGTTTCTACATTAACTTTTGACCTCTAATCTTTTCCACTTTGCGTTTAGGTCCCTCTCTTCCTTTAAGACTCATTTAACCTTTAATATTTCTTCTGATCATTGTTATAATCCTTTCCAAACCTCTTTCCACTATCAATATTATACAGAGAGGGAGAAATCAGGATATGACAAATCGCGATGAATGGCTCAGATCGCTTAGCTTCTTCAAGAAGCCTTGCATGCATCATCATAATGACATCATCATCCTGTGAGGAATTGGAAGACACGCAGCGGAAATTAATTAAAAAAATTTTCCATTCCTTGCCAGGATCTACCGTATATGTTTAAGTCAAGTGGGAAGAAGTATTACCCTTAGTGTGCCTTAGCGACTTCCACAACTATCGGTCACGACGTTCACAGCTTCTCTCTGCGGCTCGTGCTCCCTTTCTGATCACAAGAAGTCGACGACTCAGGTCAACTTCCTCTACTGGTATCCACACGAACAGCGTTCCAACCACGAACGACGTGCTAGCGTCTCTTCTCCCTCCAGGGCTTTCTCAAGAGTTCGTCCTCTCCGTCTCTATTTCGGCAGTTTCTTTTCTGCAAACCTTTTACAGAGTCCCCTTCGGCCTTTCTATGTTCTATATGTTTCTCTGTGCAAAACGCAGCTCCTAAAATCATATATATAGGATGCTATGCGTTTTTCTCTGTCAACCGAATTGGATTTGGGAGTTAATCTTATATTAATTCCAAAATTAATACAATATCATATATTGTATAATTTTATAAGAAACTAATTAAATAAATAATATCAAATCCGTCCCACAGATTTAATTACCCATTTATTTAATTTTAAATAAAGATGAGACTGAACTATATTTGATTTATTCTCATAAATCAAATTTGAGATATCCTATCAATTTGAATTTCGAATTTCAAACGTGATAGAGATTTAATTTATCCTTATAAATTAAATCTTATAAATATCTCTTATTTGAGATATCCTATCAATTTGAATTTCGAATTTCAAACGTGATAGAGATTTAATTTATCTTTATAAATTAAATCTTATAAATATCTCTTATATGAGATATCCTATCAATTTGAATTTCGAATTTCAAACGTGATAGAGATTTAATTTATCCTTATAAATTAAATCTCATATATACATATAATGTATATATACGAATTTATATATATATATATATGAATATAAATATAAATAAATATATATACATCTATCCTGGATCATTCATTGAATCTGGACATGTCTTAGATTCAATGAATCTGGATATCATAGCTCGTGTTGGGCTATTTTGTGTGCGACCCTGTAGGCCCATATGAAGTTGGCAGTAGGCCATTTGCTATACTAGCCCACAAGTCGCAAGCGGTCTCTAGCAAGACATAACGACTACCCAAATCATATGAGGATCGATAAACGATGTAACCTTTTATACAACCATATCATGTCCCTTCTGTCACGCGATATTTTGGTCATGGATGAGGCATGGATAATGTCATCCTCCTATTCCTGACCGTTACTTTCTCGATTCCTGAGTAGTCTGACTATAGAAATGGAACTACCTTTCCATTACAGTATGGCCATACATTTCTCAGACTCACTCATCGAGGGGCCCAGTAATATCTCTCTACGAATGTGAGGGACAAATTCCATCTTGACCATTCATATTCCTCCGCATGAAAAATCACTAAGGCCGAACATAGTCTTTATGATCACTCGGTCAAAAGTGACTTTTGACTAGGTCAAAGCTGAGTGTTTTGTCATGTAGGAATCCATGATGATCTCAGGTCAAAGGGCGTATTGACATGGTTTGTATATGATAGAAGCTTATGACGTTACCCATGCAGTTCTCTTATAGCAGGTCGGTCCAGCACCTTGTACTCTTACATGTGCTTATGACTTTGATTTATATCTCTATACATCTTCAAAGTCATACTGGTCTTATTTCATCTGTGCTCCCGCATAGATGATCGACTAGAGACATTTAGGATAATATCATGAATTATCCAAGGATGGTCATCATAGTAAACATGCAAATAATATGATAACTCAATTAATAAATTCATAAATCAATAATGTTCATAAGACAATGATTGGCCCCTAGGGCACGATTTCCAATAACCTCCCACTTGCACTAGGTACAATTATTAATTTGACTAATTCCCATTGACCTGACATGACGCTCATGCTTTGCCTGCACAAGCGGCTTTGTTAGAGGATCAGCAACATTATCTTCTCCTGCTACTTTACATATTTTTATATCACCTCTATCATTGATTTCTCTGATGAGATGAAATTGCCTGAGTATATGCTTGGTCCTTTGATGTGACCTAGGCTCTTTGGCCTGTGCAATAGCACCGCTATTGTCACAGAGTAAAGTTATTGGATCTGAGATGGTAGGTATCACCCCTAGTTCTGTGATGAACTTCCTGATCCAAACGGCTTCCTTAACTGCATCAGATGCTGCTATATACTCAGCTTCTATCACAGAATCTGCTACAGTGCCCTGCTTAGAGCTCTTCCAGCTTACTGCTCCATTATTGAGGAGGAATATATATCCAGACTACGATTTTTGGTCGTCCTGGTCAGTTTGGAAACTGGCATCTGTGTAACCAGTTACACAGAGTTCGTCATCCAATCCACCATAGACCAAGAATAAGTCCTTAGTCCTTCTTAAGTACTTAAGGATATTCTTGACAGCAGTCCAATGGCCCTCACCAGGGTCCTGTTGATATCTGCTAGTCATACTCAAGGCAAACGAGACATCTGGACGAGTACATAACATGGCGTACATGATAGATCCTATGGCCGAGGCATATGGAACTTTACTCATGCGACCTCGCTGATCAGATGTACTAGGACATAGATCTTTACTGAGGTGAATACCATGAGACATGGGTATGAAATCCCTCTTTGATTCGTGCATACTGAACCTATGCAGTATTTTATCTATGTATGTACTCTGACTGAGTCCTAGAAGTCTTTTAGATCTATCTCTATAGATCCTGATTCCTAGGATGTAGGTGGCTTCACCCAAGTCTTTCATCGAGAAAGACTTTCCTAACCAAGACTTGACAATCTGCAAGGTAGGAATATCATTCCCAATAAGTAGGATGTCATCGACATAGAGTACCAAAAACACAACTGTGCTCCCACTAACCTTCTTGTACACACAAGGTTCATCAATGTTTTGAAGAAATCCAAACTCTTTGACTACTTCATCAAAACGTTGATTCCAACTCCGAGAGGCTTGCTTCAGTCCATAAATGGACCTTTGAAGCTTGCACACTTTGCCAGAGTCCTCGGAACGCACAAACCCTTCAGGTTGTGTCATGTACACATCCTCAAGGAGCTTTCCATTAAGGAAGGCTGTCTTGACGTCCATCTGCCATATTTCATAGTCATAATATGCTGCTATGGCAAAGAGGATTCTGATTGACTTGGCCATGGCAACTGGGGAAAAGGTCTCATCATAGTCCACACCATGAGTTTGAGTAAATCTTTTTGCAACCAGTCGTGCCTTGAAGACATTTACATTGCCATCCATGTCAGTTTTCTCCTTAAAAACCCACTTGCATCCGACGATTTTTACACCTTCAGGCGGGTCAACTAAGGTCCAAATCTTATTGTCGTACATGGATTACATTTTAGACTTCATGGCATTAAGCCACTTTTCAGAGTTTGGTCCCACTATAGCTTCTCAATAGGTAGTCAGCTCATTATGCTCAATGAGCAACACTTCACAACTATCAGAAATCAGAAATCCATATCTCTGAGGCTGAAGTCGTGTCCTATTAGATTTACGTGGACCTTGCGTGACTTGAGGAGTCTCAACAACTTGTTGTGAGTCTTCTCTATTTTCCATCTGCAGTTCTATGGTGTCTTGTGGCTCTCGAACTTTTTCGAGGTGTACCTTACTCCTACTGGTTCTTTTAGAGATAAATTCTCATTCGAGAAAGATACCATTTCTGACAACAAACACTTTGTTATTAGCAGGGTTGTAGACTTAATATCCCTTGGTTTCCTTAGGATATCCCACAAAAAGGCACTTTGAGGATTTGAGCGCTAATTTGTTTGAGGTTTGTTGCTTAACATAGACCTCGCATCCCCAAATCTTGAGGAAAGACAAACTAGGTGTCCTCCTAGTCCATATCTCATACGGAGTCTTTTCAATTGCCTTTGATGGAACACGATTGAGTGTGAACCCACCTGTCTCTAGGGCATGGCCCCAAAAGGAGGGCAGAAGATCTGTTTGACTCATCATGGATCGAACCATATCTAATAGTGTTCGATTCCTCCGTTCAGAAATGCCATTCCATTGTGGTGTCCCTGGAGGAGTCAATTGTGAGACTATCCCACAACTCCTAAGATGATCTATGAACTCTTGGCTCAAATATTCACCACCCCGATCAGATCGAAGGGCTTTAATTATTTTGCCAAGCTGGTTTTGTACTTCATTTTGAAATATTTTGAACTTTTCAAAAGATTCAGATTTATGTTTCATCAGATAGATGTACCCATATCTGCTAAAATCATCTATAAATGTTATGAAGTATGAATAACCTCCTCTGGCATTTGTGTTCATCGGTCCACGCACATCTGTATGTATGAGGCCCAATAAATTAGTGGCCCTCTCACTGTGCCCAGTGAAAGGTGACTTTGTCATCTTTCCTAACAAGCAAGACTCGCAAGTGTCATATGATTCAAAATCAAATGAGTTTAGAAATCCATCTTGATGGAGTTTGGAAATGCGTTTCTCATTTATGTGGCCTAGACGACAGTGCCAGAGGTATGTGGGATTCAAATAGTTTGGTTTGACCCTTTTGGCGGTTATGTTATAGATATTTCCATGATTGGGTTGTTCCAAATTTAATATGTAATGATCAACATGCAAATCACCATGAGCATAGAAAACATCATTACGATAAATAGAACATCTACTATTCCCAGCAATGGAAGTGAAACCTTCCTTATCCAAATAAGAAAGTAAAACAATGTTACTACTTAAAGCAGGAACATAATAGCAATTGTTCAAAACTAACAAAAGCCCAGTGGGCAGAACTAATTCATAAGTGCCTACAGCTAACGCAGCAACCCTTGCTCTGTTTCCAACTCGTAGGTCAACCTCGCCCTTTTTCAGCTTCCTACTGTCCTTTAGTCACTGCACATTTATACAAATGTGAGAACCACACGTAGTATCTAATACCCATGAGGTGGAAGTAGAAAGATGAATGTCTACAACATAAATACCTGAAGCGATAGCCTTCTATCCTTCTTGTTCTTTTTCAGATCTTCGAGGTAGAGTTTGCAATTCCTCTTCCAATGACCGGGTTCATTGCAGAAGAAGCAGACTCCTTCCTTCGGAGGCTTTGCCTTCTTTGGTGGAGGCTTGGTTTCGGGCTTGCCTGACTCTTTGGTCTTACCTGATGAGCCATGACCCTTCCCCTTGCCTTTGCCTTTCTTTTTAGTACCCTTTCCTTTCTGAACCATCAAAACACTATTGGGTTTCTTCTTAAGACTCGGCTCAGTAGTTTTAAGCATCCCATGCAGTTCAGAAATAGATTTCTCCATGTTGTTCATATTGTAGTTCATGACAAACTGGTCATAACTTTCCGGGAGTGAGTTCAAGATCAAATCCGTAGCTAACTCCTGGCTCATGGGAAATCCAAGCCTCTCAAGGTGATCAATGTACCCCTTCATCTTTAAGACATGAGTACTGACTGATGCACCTTCAACCATCTTGCAGGAATATAAGGCCTTAGTGGTCTCATACCTCTCTTGTCTTGCCTGTTGCTAGAATATTTCCTTGAGATGCACAATCTCATAAGCCTCCATGTGTTCCAGATCTCTTTAGAGCTCCGGAACCATGGTGGCTAGCATCAAGCATCCCACATCGACAGAGTCTTCCTTATGCTTCGTGTAAGCATCTCTCTGGGCTCTAGGAGCATTGGCGGCTGGCTCCTCAGGAATGGGTTGATCTAGGACATGCGCCTTTCTTTCCTGCTTGAGAACAATTCTCAAGTTCCTAAACCAGTCAAGAAAGTTTATCCCATTGAGTTTGTCCTTCTCAAGGACAGATCGCAGTGATAATGTAGCAGTATTACTAGTCGTCATGATTCTACAATTAAAATATGCAATGTAATTAGTAATCTCCCATTAAATAAACAACCCTCAATGCAATAGTTAGTGGGCTAAGATCCATATTTGGCTCAAACTTAAGTCCGCTTTGGCAGGACGCTTAAATTAAGTTATTTAGATAGGTAACACCTTTACCAATTACATCAAATGTAACTCTTAGATGTTCATGGGATCCTATCATCATATGATCTGGCATGTTCTAATCCTATCTAATGCCTTGAGATCCAAAACCGTTTTGTTAATCTCAATTAAGTCAAACAATAATGAACATATGAGAGTAGCACCATTACTCTTTGCTTATCTCCCCAAGATGACTCAAAAGCACCCACTTTGGCGGAGTCCACAATTGAGCGATCGAGGTTTTGACAAGTGTTCATAAATTGACGGCATTATGACTTAAGATTTCATTTAGAGGGCTTAATTTAACTGTTTAGTTTATGAGAATGCATGCTTCTCAGTTTGTATCTCATACAATTAATATGCATGTGTTGATATAATCATAAGATGTATAATTTAAACGTGATACAATATGGCTCACCTATCCTAAGTCCCCTCAAGCCAATGAGAGGAGCTCTCTAGTAAGAAAAGGGAAATTACATATAGAAACCTCTTTTAACATTCGAGGGGAGTGAGATGAGAAGAGAAGGTACATTGAGAGTAAATATATAGGAAGGCATGACACGCAGGCCGTATTTAAAAAATTACAACACTTGTAATCTAGAGCCATATTGTTCACCATACCCAAGCATTCAAGAATCAACATTCAGATTTAATTGCAGGGCAATTGATGTTTCAAATCTTAAAACATTCACAAAATAGCATATTCTACGGTTATATTACGCTACGAACAGGTAGCCACGGAGGTCCCACTATGAGAAAAAAATCAAAACATTCGGCAGCGCCCCGAGAAAAAAAATTTTGCTATGTAAATAATCACGAATCTGCATTCGGTTTTCTTGGACCCCTTCTATGTTAATTGATCAAATCAAAACATATCACCACCGATTTCAGTTCCCTTTTAGATTCCTTATATGTCATACATAAGACGGATTCCTTATATGTCACACATAAAACGCATATTATATGATCGGCTACGACTAACACATATCATATGAATCAACAATCAAGCCTAACTTAAACACAAAATGGCATGGCTCTGATACCACTGTGAGGAATTGGAAGACACGCAGCGGAAATTAATTCAAAAATTTTTCCATTCCTTGCCAGGATCTACCGTATGTGTTTAAGTCAAGTGGGAAGAAGTATTACCCTTAGTGTGCCTCAGCGACTTCCACAGCTTTCGGTCACGACGTTCACAGCTTCTCTCTGCAGCTCGTGCTCCCTTTCTGATCACAAGAAGTCAACGACTCAGGTCGGCTTCCTCTACTGGTATCCACACGAACAGCGTTCCAACCACGAATGACGTGCTAGCTTCTCTTGTCCCTCCAAGGCTTTCTCAAGAGTTCGTCCTCTCCGTCTTTATTTCGGCAGTTTCTTATCTGCAAACCTTTTGCAGAGTCCCCTTCGCCTTTCTATGTTCTATATGTTTCTCTGTGCAAAACGCAGCTCCTAAAATCAGATATATAGGATGCTATGCGTTTTTCTCTGTCAACCGAATTGGATTTTGGAGTTAATCTTATATTAATTCCAAAATTAATACAATATCATATATTGTATAATTTTATAAGAAACTAATTAAATAAATAATATCAAATCCGTCCCACAGATTTAATTACCCATTTATTTAATTTTAAATAAAGATGAGACTGAACTATATTTGATTTATTCTCATAAATCAAATTTGAGATATCCTATCAATTTGAATTTCGAATTTCAAACGTGATAGAGATTTAATTTATCCTTATAAATTAAATCTTATAAATATCTCTTATTTGAGATATCCTATCAATTTGAATTTCGAATTTCAAACGTGATAGAGATTTAATTTATCCTTATAAATTAAATCTTATAAATATCTCTTATATGAGATATCCTATCAATTTGAATTTCGAATTTCAAACGTGATAGAGATTTAATTTATCCTTATAAATTAAATCTCATATATACATATAATGTATATATACGAATTTATATATATATACGAATATAAATATAAATAAATATATATACATCTATCCTGGATCATTCATTGAATCTGGACATGTCTTAGATTCAATGAATCTGGACATCATAGCTCGTGTTGGGTTATTTTGTGTGCGACCCTGTAGGCCCATATGAAGTTGGCAGTGGGCCATTTGCTATACTAGCCCATAAGTCGCAAGCGGTCTCTAGCAAGACATAACGACTACCCAAATCATATGAGGATCGATAAACGATGTAACCTTTTATACAACCATATCATGTCCCTTCTGTCACGCGATATTTTGGTCATGGATGAGGCATGGATAATGTCATCCTCCTATTCCTGACCGTTACTTTCTCGATCCCTGAGTAGTCTGACTATAGAAATAGAACTACCTTTCCATTACAGTATGGCCATACATTTCTCAGACTCACTAATCGAGGGGCCCAGTAATATCTCTCTACGAATGTGAGGGACAAATTCCATCTTGACCATTCACATTCCTCCACATGAAAAACCACTAAGGCCGAACATAGTCTTTATGATCACTCGGTCAAAAGTGACTTTTGACTAGGTCAAAGCTGAGCGTTTTGTCATGTAGGAATCCATGATGATCTCAGGTCAAAGGGCGTATTGATATGGTTTGTATATGAGAGAAGCTTATGACGTTACCCATGCAGTTCTCTCATAGCGGGTCGGTCCAGCACCTTGTACTCTTACATGTGCTTATGACTTTGATTTATATCTCTATACATCTTCAAAGTCATACTGGTCTTATTTCATCTGTGCTCCCGCATAGATGATCGACCAGGGACATTTAGGATAATATCATGAATTATCCAAGGATGGTCATCATAGTAAACATGCAAATAATATGATAACTCAATTAATAAATTCATAAATCAATAATGTTCATAAGACAATGATTGGCCCCTAGGGCACGATTTCCAACACATCCTAGATGACTCATCAAAGTGACATCATCCATAGGACACCTCATATATAAGGTGGCACAATGGTGGGGCCCTTGGGACACCTCACCTGCTAACTCAGCCTTTTCAGAGAATTCTAGAGTCTTTTCCAAGAATGAACGGCTGAGATTGTGCCACATGTCCTTTAGCTTTTTCTTCTTTTCCTTTAATCAAGCCATGTGTCCTTAGCTTTTCTCCTTTTCCTAGAATCATGCCATGTGGCACCTTGTGGGTCCCATAAGGACACCTTTCATGCCACCTCATGGTCTAAAGCTTTATTTGATCACTTTTCCCAGTTATATCCTTAGCGGGGTAACTTTACTTTATGAAAAAGTACTAAAATATTATTTTAATGTCACTTAAACCCCCACAATCACTGGGCCACGTTTTTGGACCCTTGGAATGTCATCTTGGGTTTCTAACCAAGCCCAAGTACTCTTGTGGCTTGATTCCCAATAAACACCTTTAGTAAATTACCAAAACGCCCCCAGGGACTTTTACTATTTACAATGTAGTCCCTGAACTTTCACTTACTTGCAGTTTAGTCCCTAAACATCATTTGTATACTTCTGGGACTTCTGCTCAACAGGGCCTAGTAGCATACCTTTTTTAGGCTACATATTAGGCTTCTAGGCCTAAAAATTGGGATATGACACTAAACATATTCATATTTATCACTTACTTCATTAGGACTCATGAACTCTAACCATGTCCAAAACTAACCTTGTTACACTCTTTATTATCATAACTTCTCTAATCTTTACTAATCCACTTGGTTCTTGAACCAATTGATGTCTTGACTCTACCCTACATGATTTCATCTTTTAAATCCATTTATGAGTTTAGAATCATGAAATTCCAACTCCTTCACGGCCCAATTCACAATACAACTCTCCCGATCCTATTTATCGGGTATTTTATTTCACTGTAAAATCACATATGGCTTCTACAGAATTCCTTTTCTGACTCTGTCAATTTTATAAATTTTTATATTAAATATATGAATTTTCTGTAAGGACTCATTTGATTCTGAGATCTAAAAAATATTGTAATAATTCTTTCTGACTTCAGGAATTTATATAAATTAATCGGGACCTCAAATCGAAATTCTGTGACTCCTTATACTGACCGAAATTACTTTGTCTATATACTGGTAAAATTTGAGTCTAATATGATTTCAGGCATTTTTGGCCTGTTTCGGCTCAACTTTCTCATATTTATATTTAGGTCCCTGAACTTTTGAATAATTGCACTTAGGCCCCTGGACTTTTGGCTATTTGTATTTAAGTCCCTGAACTTTTAAAAATTACACTTAAGGGCCTAACTTTTGTTTCTACTTTCACTTTTTGCCTTTAACCTTTTCTTCTTTATGTTTTAGTCATTCTCTTTCTTCAAGGCTTATCTAACCTTTATCATTTATTCTTATCTTCGTCATATCCTTTCCAAATCTCTTTCCATTATTAGTACTATATGGATAGGGAAAAATTAGGATATGACAGTGTCCTCACAATCAGCAGAATTATAGACATCACAGCATTATATAAAGTCATTTTAATCCATCTTTAGCATATCAGTCAAACACATCACTCAATACAAATTCACGGTGAAGCTCAGAGTCACATTCAAATCATACATTGCAATACAAAGAAAGAAAAGATTACAAGATGGGTAAACTATAGCATGCAGTTGAGTGTGTCGCACCTTAGATAAGCATCACTAAAGAAATAACACATGAGCAACACATAGGTATCATTTGAAACATAACTAAACTAAAATTAAACACTATCCTATTGAATTATCAAGTAAAAAAGTTAACTGCTACTTCTACTGGTTCATCCCTTTCCAATCATCAAACCAATAAGTCAAACATATATCACATTAGGCAAATTTGTAAAAGGTAGGAGATATAAAAGGGACAACCTAGCCTCAAGGCGGTGGTGGGAACTCATGGAATTTTGAGAGATGGATGTTTGATTGAAAAATCTTCCCCATTGCCTTCTCTCTCCACCCTAGCATACCAAAATTGTGCACCTTGATTACATTGCAAAGTCCATCCAAGCTTGTCTTGAATTTTCCCTATTTAAACTTTAACTTGCCCAACTATGGCTAGTATGTATTAGCAACAAACTTTGATGGTGTTCCCTTTATATCCTTTATATATTCCACTACCTCAAGTGCTTCACCTAGTTGATGTTGGTATACCACTGCAACATACTTAGGATTACTTTTCTTCATTACATAACTCATTAGGACTCATGAACTCCAACCATGTTCAAGATTAACTTTGTTACACTCTTTATTGTCATAACTTTCCCTAATATTCATTAATCCACTTGGCTCTTGAATCAATTGATGTCTTGACTTTACCCTACACAATTTCATATTTTGAACTCATTTATGAGCTTAGAATCATAAAATTCCAGCTCCTTCATGGCCTGCTGTACAGAATTGAACATAAGCACACAATTCTTTCAAAAATTCTCAGTTTGATTCTAATGCTTCCCATACTTGTTTCTCCACTTTACCCCACACAACTTTTCATTTTAAAACCATTGGAACCATCAAAATCATGAAATTACAATCACTGTTCATGCGAGTGAACAGTAACTGTAAGGAATCTCAAAGACTACAACCTTGAGATTTTAATGTTTCCAAGGTTCAAAACCTTTCCAATCCTACACAAAAATCATCATACAAACTCAATGGAAGCATTAAATCATTGAAATTCAATTTCCTTCCCTCATGAACAGTGCATACCGAACAGGTACACTATGGCAAAGTCAAGAATATCGATTTGATTCAACAACCAACCACTTAACTAGCTTGTTTAAGTTTCAATCATATGGTTGTAACTTTAATTTATTCTTTCCCCTTTCCTTTAAGGTCTTTGGGCAGAACCACCCCTTAGAGAAAACTCAACTTTTCTCCCATCAAAAGCCTAAGTTCAAGCTCCCAAATCAAAGGAAAATAAGCTAGGAGAGATTGCTTACCTTTAATCTCTAGCTTGCTTGAACTTTGGAACCTTGAATCTTCTTTGTCTTGGCTTGAGTTTTCATTTTTCAAGAGATTCCCCAAGGGTCCATGAAGCTACAGTTTGATGCAGAATTGGAGGGGTATTTATAGCCAAAATCCAAGAAAAATGAATGGCCAAGATTGATTTGGTTACTATTTGATCTAAAGGCCCACATTTAATCTTGGATTTAACTTTTTCATAAAATAATAATTATGACATCATGTGGTACCCATCAAGGGACACCTCAAGGGGTTAGGTGGCGTGCTCATAGTGTAAGGAAGCTTATGGAAAAATTCCAGTCAAATCCAGTACCGATCGGTGCAGTTTCACAGCAACCTGACTGTTTTCTGTTCCTAATTTTTTATAATATACCAGGATATGTATTCTGTCCTGGAAATCAATGTCTAGGCTTCCCACACCATTGAAAATGTTAGATTGAGTATTTATCTGCCATCCATCCCTTGGGAAATGACTAAAATACCCTTAGTGTCCTTTCTTGCACTGTACTGACCCTAAGGGTATAATTGTCATTTCACCCCTTCTTGTACTACCTCAGGGCATATATTAACTCTATAAAATCATATTTATACTATGACCCACGTTTTTTGCCTGCCCATAATGACCAAAATGACCTCCATCCATCACTGGTACAGTATAGGCATCTAGGGGTATTTTCATAATTTCGCACTTATCCTGGACTGCTCTGTACTCTGGCCCACTTAACTGTCTAGTCATCACATTGGGCGTACTATAGCACCATTTGGGCCTTGGTTGGGGCTCATTGCCTTTATGCCCTTCTATGGCACAAATCCCAAGACACCTCTCCCGATCCTATTTATCGGGTATTCTATTTTACCATAAAATCCCGTAAGAATTCTACATAATTCCTTTTCTGACTCTGTCAGTTTGATAAATTCATATATTAAATATAAGAATTTATAGTAAAGTTTTATCTGATTCTGAGATATGAAAAATACTGCAATAATTCCTTCTGACTTCAGGAATTTATATCAATTAATCAGGACCTCAAATCAAAATACTGTGTTGCGTTAAACTGACCGGAATAATTATGTCTATCTACTGGTAAAATTTGAGTCTGATCTGATTATGGGCATTTTTGACCTGTTTTGGCTCAACTTTTCCATAATTACATTTGGGTCCTTGACTTTTTACGTAATTACATTTAAGTCCCATAACTTTTGGAAATTACCACTTTTAGCCTAAATCTTGTTTCTACTTTAACTTTTGGCCTTTAACTTTTTTTACTTTGCATTTTAGTCCTTCTCCTTCTTCAAGACTCATATAACCTTTATCATTCCTTCTTATCTTCGTCATAATCCTTTTTAAACCTCTTTCCACTCTCAGTACTATACAAATAGGAAAAAATTAGGATATGACAGAAAGCATGTTATTCACGTCAAAACAATTAAAACAAGATGCATTGCTTTCACAAGAGCAAGAAAAATAACAAATAAAGGAGAGAGATTCAAAATAGTTATTATAAGCACTTAGAGATGAATCTGAATCCTCATGCTCCTAAAATGCTTCATGGGAATTTTAGGAATTATGCAACATAGGATCATACTCATCATGCAAACTCAATTCATGCTCATCCATAGTTTTGTTAATAGCATAGTCAATGGCATTCAACTCAACAAAAGCAAAATTATCAAAAGGATATTTCATTGCTTCATTCATATTGAAAGTCACTACATGTCCTCTAACATCTATTGTAATGGAACTATACTTCATGCTAATGGTTGTCTTAGAAGTTTGAAGGAAAGGTATGCCTAGGATCAAAGTTCTCTCATTCACTAGTTCACTGGACATGTCTAGAACATAAAAATTAGCTGGGAATACTAAATCCTTCACCTGTACTATAATATCCTCAAGAACTCCCTTAGGATACCTAATTGATCTATAAGCTAATTGCAGCACTACACTTGTGTCTCTAAGATTGTTAATACCTAAGGCTAAGTATACCGACCAAGACATTACATTAATGGCAGCCCCTAGATCTAATAATGCTTCCTTAATATAAACCTTTCTTATAGTGCATGGGATTGTGTAAGATCTTAGGTCTTGGCACTTAACCGGTAATTTAGCTTTAAAAGTGATGACATATTAGCACTCACCTAAATTCTTTTAAGAGGCCTAAACTTTTTCTTATCAGCATATAACTTTTTGAAAAATTTAGCATATTTAGGATTTCTCTTAATGAATTCAACTATAGGGATGTTTACTTCTAACTTATTTCCAATTCAAAGTCAACCTTTTTCTTTCTAGAAAAATAAGCTTTTGGAAAAGGGAGATCCTTAATACTAACCTCCTTACCTGTATGCGTAGAGGCTCCTTGCTTCCTCGAATCCGCCTTTTCCTTGTATGCTGGACTTGTAATTATCCCTTACTTTTCTTGCTTTTCTTGTGTTCCCTTTTGTGGGTTCTCCTAGTGGGTTTCCTTGAAATAGGTTAAGATTTTAGTTGACAAGAGTTTCCCCAAGTCTTCCCTAATACCCATAATTTTTTTCTTATGAGGGGGATATTTATAGCCAAATTTTGGCCACCTTGGGTCCACTTTATCCTAACTTTTCCTAATTAGTACATAGCCCAAATCTTGAACTTGATTGGTTAGTTTTTAGATTAATTAACCTTAATCATAATTACGTTAATCTTATATTATTTTATTATATTTTAGTACATGGTATAAACTTCTACCCTTGCTCTTGGTGCCATGTGGCATTAGTGTGGGTCACACAAAATACCTCACAAGCCACCTTGCTTAATATGCAATTTCCTTCAAATTTCTTTCAAAAATAGCATGAAATATTCTTAAAAATTGACTTAAGCTCCAAGACAACCCTTGTCACTTTGGCCCTTCTATCTTGAATCCATTTTGGGCCTTTCATAAGTCCAATTTCTATTTGGCGCAAATCCTAAGGCACCCCTTATACCGATATTCTTAAATTGCCTTAATTTTGAGATAAATTCTATACACCTCTTTTAATGTTTCTGACATTTTTAGTAATTCATTCTACTATAAAATGAATTTCTTGCAAAGTCTCATAATTTTTTTAGAATCAAAATTCCTGATAAAAATTTTATTTCGGTCCTTGAACTATCCAATATTTACAATTTAGTCTTTAGACATTCCCTATTTGAAGTTTAGTCCCTCTGGCTTTATAACTTTATTCTTTATCTATATATTTGACTTAAAACTTATCTAATTATTATCTTTTCTTTTGATTATGATCCCAACCCCTTCTTAACCTCTTTACTCTATCAGTCTTTTATAAATAGACAAAAATTTCCTCCAAAACTTTTGACTCTTGTTGAACCAATCAAATCCATATGAAGGTTTTGAAGTGGTCTTTCAATTAAGACTAGCTTCTTAGATTTAAAATATGACTTTGTATGTTTTCCACATTGGCAAGCATCATAGATAATATTTCTAAATTTTAGTTTTGGCAAACTGACTACTAAATCTTTCTAATTAACTTTGAAATTTGACTCATGTTTACATTATCTAATAGCCAACTTTCATCAATTTTTCCCATAAAAAATTTTTTGGATGGATTTAAATTAATAGAGATAGTATAAAAATTATCATCCCTTGGTGCTATGAGTTTTACTTTTAACCCATCTTTAGTGAGTGTTGTCATATCCTAATTTTTCCCTATATGTATAATACTGATAGTGGAAAGAGGTTTGGAAAGGATTATGACGATGATCAGAAGAAATAATAGAGGTTAAATGAGTTTTGAAGGAAAAGAGGGACCTAAACAAAAATTAGAAAAGGTTGAAGGCCAAAAGTTAAAGTAGAAACAAAAATTGGGCCAAAAGTGGTAATTTTCAAAAGTTTAGGGATATAAATGTAATTAAGCAAAAAGTCAGGGACCTAAATATAATTATGGAAAAGTTCAGCCAGAAAAGGCTTAGAACTATTTGGAAGTATTTCAATCCCACATTTCATCAGTAAATAGAGAAAGTTATGCTGGTTAATCTAGCATAATACATAAATTTTATTAGGGTTCCAGATAGTGGATATTTATCTGATAGTCTGAAAGTTATCTGAAATTTTATAAGATCTCATAGACTTCAGGTATAAGTGGAAAATTTATAGGAAGGTGTGCCCCATGACATAAGATGTCATGAATCTGACAGAACCCCAGAAGGAGCTCTGTATGAAAAATTATCCCTATATTAATGAATTTTGATGGGAGTTTAAGAACACACGTGATCCGATTATAGAACTTAGCAGTAAGTAAGCCTACATAGAATGAGCTCATATGACCTCATATATAGGCCTGTGATGATGCCTAGAAGGACCCAAAACCTATGATACCAGTTCATCAGTAGAAGGGGTCAGTGTTCAAGAAAAGTGCGAAATTACGAAAATGCCCTAGATGACTATATTGTACCAGTGATGGATGGAGGGTATTTTTGTCATTCTGGATAGGCTAAATATGTGGGATATAATATAAATATGATTAGTTAGAGCTAGTATAGGCCCTGAGATAGTACAAAGAGGGGTGAAATGACAATTATGCCCTTAAGGTTAATATAGTGCAAAAAAGGACACTAAGGGTATTTTGGTCATTTTTCAAGGGATAGATGGAAGATAAATACTCAGTCTAACATTTTCAATGGTATAAGAAATCTATACATTGGTTTCTAGGACAAAATACATATCCTAGAATATTATAAAATTAGGAACAGAAAACAATCTTGTTTTGTTGAAATTGTTCTAATCAGTACCGGATTGGACTGAAATTTTACCTATCAGTATATTTCAATTTTTCTAGACAAAAATGGCCCTAATGATGTCATGCATGATGAAAATACTAAGGCTTCTAGGGCAAGATTGGTTTAAGAATGAATATGGACTACTAGATCAAATAGTAACCAAATCAATATTGGCCATCCATTTCTACCCAAATTTCACTATAAATACCCCCTCAAATCAGACCCTATTCAGCAGCATTCAGTACCATTGGGAAACTCTTGAAAAATTTCCATTCAACCAAGAAAGAAGCACACAACTTGGAGCACAGAGCAAGGCAACATCTCCCTTGATCTTGAGCTTTATTTTAGCAAGCTATCTCTTGATTTTAAGGGGTTTTTGTGCCCTATTTGCCTCGTGGTTGCTGCTAGAAGTGCTGTCCATATATGGTTAGAATATGAGTTTTATGTTATGGATAGTTTAGACAAGCTTAAACAAGCTAGAATCAAGTGGTATAAGCTTGGGAATTTAAGTATGCAAGTAAATAGAAGTTTGTGTTCATGGCTGCTACTGTGCGTGTTACTGTTCATATGTTGGAATTTCATGATTTTTATACTTCCAATGAGTTTAAAATAGAAAATTGTGTGGGGATAAAGTAGGATAACAAGTATTGGAAGCATTGGAATCAAAATGTGAATTTTTGGAAAATCAAGGATATGTTTCGGTTATGTACAGAAGCTTGTGACATGATTTGATTTTGGACATTCTAGCTTCATATTTGAATTACACATGAAAAATTATGTGGAAATGAACTATAAGAATTTATTTTGAAAAGATGGAAGTACGAAACATAAAATAGAGAAAGAAGGGAAGTTAGTGAAAACCTAGCCTTGGTTTTGTGTTCAAGTTGAGTTGTAACCTGATATTACTTTGTAATGGCTAGGTTTTGACATTTGTGAAGGAAGGGAATCATCTCAAGAATACATTGACAAGGATAGCTAAGAGGTAGCAATAATACCTAACTATAATTTCATGTTTGCTTGCTTGTTGATTATGGTATTTGGTTGAGCATAAGATTGTGTCATCATGTTGATGAAGTATGAATGATTGCAACTCCTTGCAAGTTATGTCATGACAATATGCATGTTAGAGTTTGCTTATGTACCACTATGAAGTAGCTCCTATCTCATAATAACATGTTAAGTATCCAATTAATCATGCATGATATTATGTTTTGTGTAACTTGTTATTGGGATTTCCATGCAATCTCATTCCTCCCATATGCATAACCATGTTTTAGGTTCTAGAATTTCTCAAGGAAATAGAGTAAGCATAGTTGGATATACATGTATAATAAGTTACATGAGTTCTTGGGATTATGGAAGCATATGATGGATGTATGATGTATGATTCGGGAATTGTGCTATGAGGCCGTGATGGTGTGACAATGCTTAAGATGGCTTAATCAATGTGTTTGAATTTGAAATTTTGCATGATTATAGATAAGATATAGAGATTTAAATGGACACTAATAACTCCTCAATTGGTTAATAATTCGATTTATTATGATTTTACAAAGTTGGAGTTAAAATCTAGAATAAAGTTAAAGTAAGCAACTGGAGGTAGTAATGTTCTGACATTAGTTTCATATTGTAAATGAACGATTTTTTCTATGAAATATTTTTATCATAAATATCATGTCTAGAGCTTCAAATCCATAGGTAACACGGTTCATTTGGACAAGTAACGAAAGAGAAATGAATTTTTGAAATTAAAGCAAAGAAACTGGAACTTCCAGATTTTGCCAAATGAACAGTGATTTTCAACAAATAAACTGATTTCATTAGGACAATGGAACCTTAGTTTTATATTTTTCCTTCAAAGCTTTATGAAATATATTTCATTAAAAATTGGAACCAACCCATTTTAATTTTTCTATATTTAATTATGATTTTTCAAAGATGGGTACATGTTCTATAATTACCATATGAACAGTATCATGAACAGTACCTGAGAAACTAAGTTTTGAAAATACATCTTTTTGATACTAAGGGTTATGTAATTGGTCCAAGTGGGTTTCAATTGAGTATAACTGAGGTTAAAAGTAAGGATGTGACAAGTGTCCAATCATTTTGTCTATGATCAAGTATTCCTCAAAGTCAAAGATCGCCCAGTAGTCTTTATCTCTACTCTAACTGACATTGAGTAGGTTATAGTAGAAAACATCAATTATCATGCCATCCTTTCTTCTGATTTCTTCAATGCCAATGATTTTTCTAGACTAGTTTCCTCTTAAACTAACTTTCCTTCCTTCTTTGGGTGTGAACTTGAAGAATTTGTCAATGTCTCTAGTCTTATGTCTTGAGCATCCATTGTCGATATATAACTTGGTTGTCTTGGACGCTTTGAGACATACCTACAAAAAGAATTATCCAACTTTAGGTACCCATATCTTTTTGGGTTTTGATTGGTTCATCTATCATGTTTTTAATTCATAAGTACCTTTAGGTACCCATCTTAATGTCCCGTAAGTACCCATCTTTATTATAACAAGAGGTAGTAGTATGGCCTTTACTTTTGTAGTAAGTACATTAAGCAAATGATTAGAGGTATGAACAGAAGTTCTAAAAGTTTAAATATAATTTCCCTCCATTTTTCTTTTTGCCCTTTCTTTTATCTAGATTTGGATCATATCCAATTCTAGATTTATCAGAGATGTATCTCTAATTTCCTAAAATTACATTATCCATCTTACTTCTTTTAGTGAATCTTTGAAGAGTTTTGATTAACTCTTGATTATTCTTCTCGATAATACAAGGTTGAACTTATATGGTTTTAGCATATTGCGAATTGATTTCAATGTACTCTTCTAATACTTTAACAGTCTTTTTAGAATTAACCAACTATTTAGTAATTCTAAATAATTCACTTCTTAGATCATTATATTAAGAAAGTAGTTCATCATAAGAAGGCTCAAGATTATTTACCTTATCTGCTTCATAATCAATTTGTTCTTGAGCAATGAGGCATATGTTGGCCACCTTTTATTGATCACTGGCTTTTTTGAAGATGAACTATCTCCCTATATAGACTAGACTAAGGCTTTTCTCTTCTAAAATCTTTCCTTTTTCTTCTCTTTGTCCTTGTTTGACAGTTGAGGACAATCTACCTTAATATCATCAAGCTTTCTATATTCGTAGTAGATAATTTGATGACGAGCTTCCGATGTTGAAGTTAAAAGGAAATTCCATTTGGATTTAAAGTTCTTTCTAGCTTTGTTTTTGTAAAACTTTCATAATCACTTAACAAAAGTCCCATCTCCTTATCCTCCAGCTCATCTTCTTCTACATCACTTTGTTGAGCCTTAAGAGGAATGCATTTACAATGTTTTCCCTTTAAATCTTTCTTATTCTTTTGCTTACTCTCAAACTTAGATAAGCTTCCAAAAATTGTAGCAATATATCTTATACTTCTATGGCTATCACCTTCAAATCCCATTCTCTGGTTAACCCGTATAGGATCTTATTTGTTAGAATGGTTGTTTTACACAAGAGGGGTGAATTAGGTAATTTAAAAAAATTTGAAAACTTTTAATAACTTTTAATAAAAATGAAGATAAAGTTTAGAAGGATATCATCAATTGTAGTAAGATGAAGGAAGTAGATGAATAAGAAGTTGAATACCAGTAATTTGTACTAGTTTGACCCCATCCACTTAGCCTATGTCCAGTCCCTATAGCTCCTCTGAGTATTCAAATATCTTATAAGATTAGTAGGATCTTGGCAGCTTAGTATATCAATGTGAGATTCCACTCACTTCCCTTACAACCTGTAAGGTTACAACCATAAGAATCCCTCTAACTCCCACTTAACGCTCGTAAGGTCATTTCCTATTAGAATCCCTCTCTCTCCCTCATACAACCTATAAGGTATTAATCAACTCAAGAGTCCTATACTCTTGAGTATATCTAAAAATTATTAGAGACTTTACACCACTCTCTGTGTAGAAGAATTATGCCAAGCACTTAAGTATAAACTCTATAAGTTTCCATCTCTCAAATAATGTAACATGTGCTGTTCATAAGATAAGAAAAGAGTGAGACAACACAATTAATGAATATGATCATAATGCATTGTTAAGCATATCTTTTTCTTCTCATATTTCTTCTTACTTCCTTATATCGTCAGTCTGCGTTTGTTTCTTTTCTGGCTTCTTTTATTGATTGGCTCTTCATAAGTCTGTTGAAGGCCGTTGGAAAATATATCCTTTATTATTATCGTATGCATATGACTTTTTGTTCTTCAATCAGTCTCTTAGTTTGATATTTGTTTTAGGTTGCAAATGATCTTGAAACATACCTTAAAAAAGATATATAAATAGTATAAGCATATAGCAATAGTTTCCAAATAATATAGATTGAAACATCAATTCTGTCAAAGTTTGTTTAAAAATCTATTTACATATTAGTTCAATTTATTGAAGTGTTTATCGAAGAGGTACCTTAGCGAAAAGGAGTTTGATAAGTATCAAATGAATTCTTTAAAACAATTCTTAGATTTATTAAATAGGACTTCGACAAACAACCTTATCTAAAGGTCTTCGATAAATCCTCAATGAATTTCATTCATATAGTCTAGATTTATCGAATAGATTTTTGATAAATAGTTATAGAAAAGCTCTTCAAAAAATATCCTTTCTAAGATATACGCTTTCAAGCTTCTTGATATATTTCACAATGCATTATTTGTTGAAGTGTTATTCGTTAAATAAATTTTTTGAATAGTTTATCAATAAACACTAAACAACATTCTTTCAAACTTTCCAGATAGACATCCAAACATTCTTTTATCTTTTAATCATGTAATATATTTGGAAACCATAATTTATAAGATCATTTAATAAATCAAATCAAGTTATAACCTTATTAAGATTACACAAAGAATCATTTGATAAATCTTTCATATCTTCATAATCTGAATTTTCTTCCACTAATTATGTAACATCCTAATTTACTTACATCTTAGGGACTAAACGGTAGTATCTGGAACCACTTTAAAGGTTATTGAAGTCAAATTACACAATCTGGAATTTTACTCTATCGAGTATTGTTTATTGTGTAAATTCCAAAGAAGTGACTTGACTTCAAAATATCATAATTAAATCTAGAAAAATTGAAATGAAGTGGTTCAAATTGATACACGAAGCTAACTTAATGTTCATTCAGGAAAAAATAACTCATTGACCACACCTTGACCAAGTAAATGTCAGTCAATGCTTCAATTTTATTGTTCATCCAGTGTTCTTCCCTGATTCCAGCGTTTTTGGTTCCAAATTTGAAAAATCATATCTCCATACGTAGACATCCAAATGAGACATTCTATATATCAAATCGAAGCTTGGTATGTCTACTATTTACTGGTAAAATATCATACATTTATTCTGTGAGGAATTGGAAGACACGCAGTGGAAATTAATTTAAAAATTTTCTCCATTCCTTGCCAGGATCTACCGTACGTGTTTAAGTCAAGTGGGAAGAAGCATTACCCTCAGTGTTTCTCAGCAACTTCCACAGCTTCTCTCCGCGGCTGGTTATCTCTTTCCAATCGTAAGAAGACATCCACAGCTTCTCTCCGCGGCTCGTGCTCTCTTTGATCACAAGAAGTTGACTCCTCAGGTCGTCTTCCTATACTAGTATCCACACGAACAGCGTTCCAACCACGAACGACATGCTAGTGTATCCTGTCCCCCCAAGGCTTTCTCAAGAATTCATCCTCTCCGTCTGTACTTCAGCAGTTTCTTATCTGTAAACCTTTAGCAGATTCCGTTCGGCCTTTTTTGTGTTATGTGTTGTGCTCTGAAAACGTAGCTCCTAAAATCAGATATATAGGATGCTCTGCGTTTTTCTCAACTGAATTGGATTTCAGAATTAATCTATATTAATTCTAAAATTAATACAATATCACATATTGTATAATTTAATAAGAAACTAATTAAATAAATAATGTTTATATTAAATCTATCCCACAGATTTAATTCACCTATTTATTTAATGTTTTCCTCCCTTTCTTTCTCTTTCTTTATTTCTCTCTCTCTTCTTTTCTCTTCTTCTTGGCTCTTGGCCATGAATGGAATGGAGGGAGGGGGCATTTATAGGGGAGTGGAGGTGAAATGGACAGTCCAGATTGTCATATCCCAATTTTTAGGCCTAGAAGCCCAGTATATAGCCTGAAAAAAGGATGCTACCAGGCCCTATTGATCAGAGGTCTCAGTAAATAGAGAAAAGTATGCTGATCAGTGTAATGCAACACAAAGTTCTGATAAGAGGTCCCGAAAGATTTATATTAATTTTTAAAGAAAAGGAAAATTAATACAGTATGCTCTAGACCTCTGAATCAGATAAAATATGGCAGTAAAATAATATAATTAATATAACAATTTCTAAAATTGATAGAGCCCAAAAAGGAGTTTTGTAGAATTTACTATAGAATTTACAGTGGATTAAAATACCCGATAAATAGGTTTCAGGGGAATTTCTCAGGAATTGAACCCATGAAGATAGTGGATCATACAGAGGGTCCAGAATGGCACCTTATAGGCCTAATGATATTTTTAGATAAGTATGTGGGCCAGGGCTAAGAAAGACCGAGAAAAGTGAAGAATTACAAAAATGCCACTGAAAGTGTGCCACTGTGTTGTGTCATTGAGTTAGAGTCAGACGAAGGGCATTATGATCATTTGACTAAGGTTAGACAATCAAGAAAGGGTATCTGGATAGTTGACCAGGGTCAAGAGATACTCTGATAAGGTATGAAAAGATAACAGTACTCCTATAAGTACTAAAGAGGAACTAAGGGCATTTTAGTAATTTACTAAGGATATTTCTTGGGAACCGAGCCATCAGAGTGCTTGGGCTAGATTAGAAACCCAAGATGACAATCGAAGGCCCAAAAACGTATCCCAAGAGGAATGTGGGCCCAAGAGGCATTAAAATATTATTTTAGTACTTTTTTAATAAAGTAAAGTGACCCGGTCCAAGATATAACTGGGTAAAGTGATCTGGAATCATGAATGGGGCCCACAAGGTGCCACATGGCATGATTACAGTAAAAGAGGAAAAGCAAAGGACACATGGCATGATTACAGTAAAAGGAGAAAAAGCAAGAGGACACGTGGCACAATCTCGGCCGTCCATTCAGGGAAAAGACTCTAGAACTCTCTGGAAAGGCTGAGTCAGATGGTGAGGTGTCCCATGGGCCCCACCATTGAGCTACATGCCCCTTGAGTTGTCCCCTGAGGTGTCCTGGATGATGTCATTAGTGGTGAGTCAGCAAGGAGGGTGATGTCATCATGATGATGCAGGCAAAGCTTCTTGAGGAAGCAAGCAATCTGGGCCATTCATCATGAATCAATCTGGACCATTCATTCTACCTCCTCTCACCTATAAATAGGCCACTCCCCTCCCATTTCAAGGCACACCACGGATCTAGCAAGAAAAGGAAGAGAAAGAAGAGAGAAAGAGAGAAAGAGAGAAAGAAAGAAAGGAAGGAGTTCTGGTGGAGCCAGGAGCAATCTAAGGAGCTGAGTGACTGAGCAAAGCTTAGGAATGAGGTAAGAAAGTTATCTAGTCCCTTCTCTAATAAAGTAGAGGATTGCTCTTAATAGTTAGCATAGAAAAATATCTCTATTAATGAAGGTAGCTATAGATAGAAAAAAAGCCAGGGGAATGTCAGAGTAAGAATATTACCCCTAGTGAAGCATGAGTTAAATAGAGTTATATTGATAGAGTAATAATGAAGATATTATTATACTATGTATAGGTTCTGACCTATGGAAAGAATGAACCTTAGAGCAAAGGCTAAGAGCTAGAAGAAAAGCTACATGTCAGGTAGTAAACTAATCCTAAACTTGTATGCATTGAATGTTATGCTTGATGTGCTATGGCTTTGTGAATTGTGTTGAATATGTGCCTATGTATGAAGCTCTATTCCTATAGTTACTTTGGCCAATTGTATTTCATATATAACATGGAAGCATGAACATGACATAATGTTAACACTTTCACAAGAAAGCACAAGTATTCACATTAATGCATGCATTATTTAGTACTGCTTACTATTGAGATTTCCCCAGAAATCTCACCCTATCCATATCAATCCAATTACAGCAGGTCTTCTCAAGATGGAGGAGATAAAGATGCATGAAGTGATGCTAATTATTTAGCAAGATTGATATGCGATTCATGTATGTATAGTTGCTAGAAATTGTCACTGTGAACAGTAACTCTTGGTGAGGCAGTGACATTCGAGCTATATTTATAAATAGTAAATGATTGAATAAATGTATTATATTTTTCCAGTAAATAGTAGACATGCCAAGCTTCTATTTGATATATAGAACGTTGTATTTGGATGTCTACACAGAAAGATATGATTTTTCAAATTTGGAACCAGAATGCTGGAATCAGTGATAGGACGCTGGATGAACAGTGATTTTAGAACATTGACCGAGTTGACCTGGTCAAGGCGTGGTCAATGAGTCATTTTTCCCTAAAATATAATTATGTTAGCTTCGTGTAGCAATTTGAACCACTCCATTACAATTTTTATAGAATTAGTTATGATTTTTTGAAGTCAGGTCACTTCACTGGAATTTACACAGTGAACAGTACTCGCTGGGAGTAAAATTCCAGATTGAGTAATTTGACTTCAACGGCCCTAGAAGTGGTTCCAGTTGCTACCATTTGGTCCCTAAGATATAAGAAAATGAGGATGTTACACAGATCAAATCACGATGAATGGCTCAGATCGCTTAGCTTTCTCAGGAAGCCTTGCTTGCATCATCGCGATGACATCGTCATCCTCAATGACTCATCAATGGACACCTCACATGCTTAGTTGGTGTAATGGTGGGGCCCTTGGGACACCTCACCAGCTGACTTACCATTTTCAGAGAATTCTAAAGTCTTGTCCTAGAATGAACGGCTGAGATAGTGCCACGTGTCCTTAACTTTTTCTTCTTTCCCTAGGCTCATGCTATGTGGCACCTTGTAAGTCCCATGAGGACACCTTTCATGCTACCTCATGGTTTTGGATGAGTCTAAAGGTCTATCTGATCACTTCAGTGAATACAAACTAAAAAACAATTTATTGATAAAAAATAAAAGACTTTAAATCTTTTCTTAAATATTTTGGAAAGAGAAATATCTTGTCTAAACATAATAACATCTTTGTAAAACCAAGTAGCAAGATATATATAAGATCATTTATCAGTGTTTTGATAAAATAGAAATATTCTCTCGTTTATCGAAGTATTCTTCGATAAATCCACTTATCAAATAATACTTTGATAAATTGAGTCTTAAAATATGCTTAAGTAATTACTAATTTATGGAAAGCCTTCTTGAAAAATCCATTGGTCGATTAATGTTTAGATAAATTTATTTCTGAAAACTAATTTCTCAAACTCTTTGATTGAAGTCTTTATCGATAAAACTCTTACTCGATTAATAATTCGATAAAGACCTTTATAAAATCTTTTCACAAACTGGGTTTTTATAAAACTTATCAAATAATTTTTTGATATATTATCTTTTAAATAAGTCTTTGAATAATTTTAGCTTTAAAACAATGACTCAAAATTTTCATAACTTTTATTTACAGTCTTTATTGATAAGAAACCTTATCGAATAAGTCTTTGAATAATTCTAGATTTAAAACAACAACTTAGACTTTTTATAACTTTTATTTATAGTATTTATTGATAAGCAACCTTATCGAATAAGTCTTCGATAAATATACTTTAGAAAATATATTATTTTCAAAAAACAATTCTCATTTACTGAAGAGCTGATCAATTAAACCCTTTATATATAAGCTTATTGATAAATATTCTTTATCAGTTAAAATCCTTTATGAAAACTTTTCTCAATTGTCATCATCAAAATATTAGAATATAGCATTCCTTACTTGATCCTCTTAGCTGTATCTTTTGCCAAGGACAATTAGATAATTTATCAAATATGAAAATATGATATCCATATCTCTAATGCTTTCACTCAGGTTCATCTGAAATAAATTAAACTAGGTGGTTAGAGTATTTATTATGTTTTGTTAACACTAGATGCTCCTTCATAGGCAATCTCTAATGTTTCCCATATTTCTTTTAGGGTCTACAGGCTAAATACTCTGAAGTACTCCTTTTGACTGAGAGAAAATGTTAGAATGTTCAAAACATTCTGGAGCGAGACAGTTTCCTCACTTTTGGGTTCTTTGTACAGACCATCTAAGTACATAGATCAATAGTGTGAATCAACATAAAATAATGCCATACCTCTTGGAAAGAAGGTCCCTTTGGAAAAATTTATGGTACATTGGCTGGTTTAATGCAAAAAAAGGGTTCAAAATAGAAGTTGTACACTTCTAGTAGTAACCAAAACGCCCGTGTGTTGAGACCAAGAGTCTCTATAACTCGTTGTCTTGATGAGATGGCTTTAAGGACGTGACCATAAACCAGTTTTGAAAGTAGAGAAACTCAGCTATAGAATCACAAGAGTCCCCCTCAATGCTACACATCTAAATCCCCCAAATGTTTCTCAAAATGAAAGCTAATGCCAAGGAACAAGAAAAGATTGAAGGAACAGAGTACTACATTAATCTATGCAGTAAGAGGGATGGTTTGGGCTTCCGTTAAAGAGAAATGAGGGATTGCTAGGGCATAGAGGAGAGCCACGTAGAACTTGATATGCGAGGAAGGAGGATGAAAATGCTTCGGGATGAAAGGAGAATGGCGCTGGGAACAGATGGGAGAAGGGAGAGTGAGGGTGCACTATGGACCAGAGGAGAAATAGAGAAGAATGATTGTGGTCGCGATGGTTGGGTGACAAATCCATATTTTTATATATTAATTTATATCATTTTAGTGGGCTTTTGTCAACATTATGGTCTTTAATTTTATTATTTGTGCACTTATTGAATTAATATGACTTATATTGAATTAATGCTTAATAAGGGCATAATTGTCATAATTTTATGATTTCTCCCAAACAATTATTTTTGGAATAAAAGATATTACATTATTATATTTTTTATTTTAGGAATTTAGGAGAAATTGGAATTCACAAATGACAACAAAGGACCATAAAACTAGAAATTACACAATAAGACTCAATGGGCCAAACCTTGCGATTTTGCCCATTAGGTTTTATCCTATTCAAAATGCTTTTAAAAAGCATTCACACAGAAAAAGGAGGGCGTACAGGAGGAGACAGAATTGAAAGAATTGGAAAAGGAAAAAGACTCACACATGCACAGGACGCCACGAGAAAGGAATTGAATTTTGAGAAAAGGAGATTCAACACACACACGCAGCCGCAGAACCATACACCACGGCCTCCATCTCGTCCAAGAAGCACAGCATCAGCCAACACATAAATAGTGATAGTAGTATGAAGGCAGTGATGATAGCGTGGATCTCTGTGAATATGTGTGGCTAATTCATACTAATTCTCTAATTCAATGGCAAAGGCATGAGTTTGGGATCTCAAAGGGGAGTATAAGTTACTCTAATTCTCTACCCAATAATTATATTATGACTCCTAGGTCATAGGATTGATTTTATAATTATTAGGAATATTTAGAATGATTTATTTGTATTTATTGAGGATTAGTGTGACTGAATTTTTTCTTGACATTTGACATTAATCTTTAATTAACTTTAATTTCATTTACTTTGATCTGGGTCAAACATTGTATTGAGATTATTGTGAGATTATTGTGAATATTTTGTGATTTTTCAAGGTGGCTTGAATTATTGGATCGTTGTGTCTCTTGTTGACTAAAATTCTATTTTATGAATTATTGAGTTATAATTGAGCATTGGTTTTTAATATCTTTAGTCCTATTTTATTATTCTGGTAGCAGTTAATAAATTAGGATTTAGAAAATATTTTGTGACAATTCAAGGTGGCTCAGTTGTTGGATTAAAAGCTTAATTATAATTCTTAATTCATTTTTCATAAACTCCCATATCTTTTGAAGCTATGATTGCCTGCGTTATTGAATTGGAGAATTACTTTTATTATTATTAATCACCTTTGAATTTATTCTTTTCATTCATTATCATTCATTATTCCTTTCTTTAAACTAAAAATACCAAAAATATTTTATTTAAATCTATTTTTAATTCATTGCATTTAGTTGTTAGTCAATCAAAATAAATCTCATTTTCTAATTTAGGTTGCATTGCAGTTAGTTACTTAGGAATTTAATTTCACATTTTGGCTCCTCAAAGAGAACGACCTGAGGTTACACTATACGCAATCCTTGGTTGAAATTTTTAAAGTAACCCCAAGGCAACATCGGATTAAGGTTATTTCATTGGGTGTGTGGTGTAATAGGCCAGTAGGATTTAAAAGGTCTGAGGGTCAAAACACATAGCTGAGGGTGTAGTGGCGTCACGACCATGGAATGTTAATGTCATAACCAAGATACTTAGACACATTGTCACGATCAAATGAAAGCATTAGTCGCGACCTAAGTTTTATATTGTCACGACCAAAATACAATATCACTCCCTAATAGACTCCAAACTTTCTCCTAATTCTCCCAAATTGTCCTAGACTTCTCCCACAACAAACTAACACACAACTCAATGCAAATTCAGCAATGAAGCATACAGTCACATTCAAGTCATGCAAAGCGATACTAGAAAGGCAGAGATGACAGGATGGGTAAGCTAAGATCATGCATATGGGTGTGTAAGTTCCATAGAGAACAATCAATGAGTAAGCGACACATGGACATTAACATGTTGTTGTTCAAAATAGGAAGACATATAGAATAAATAGGAATAAATAGAAAAAAATGAAACAATCTTATAGAAACAACAGACAGAACAATGAACTACTACTTCTACTAGTTCATCCCTTTCCAATCCCCAAACCAACATGCCAAGCATATATGAATTCGTAAATAAAAGAGATAGGAAAGGGACTACCTGGTCTTAAGGCGACGGTGGAAAATCATAAAACTTTGAGGGATGGCTATTTAATTGGATGGTTTTCCTAGCTGCCCTTTCTCTCTACTTCAGCATTCCATAATCGCACATCTTATACTAAGATTCATCCAGGCCTGTCTTGAATTTTTCCTATTTAAAGTTGAACTTACCTAACTGTGGTTGGCATGTTGCAGCAATAGACTTGGGAAATAATTCCTTTGCCTCCTTCATATATTTCCTGCAGTTGCTCTTCTCTAGCTTGTGTAGGCCCTCCAATTTATCATGCGCATCCCCAAGTGTCACACCAAGCTGAGGTTGGTCTACAGCTACAAGGTACTTGGGATCATTCTTTTCCATACCTACATCATTATTAGAGATTATATCTTTCAAAAATCTTAAGGTATGAGATGTAATTTTAGAATGATAATGAGGTTGAGAAGAGTTAGAATGTATTGGCCTTTAACCAAAGCAGTAGAGTGTGGAGCTAAAGGAGTGTAGGGTTCCCTGGTTGCATTTGGCATTTCTGGTCGTGACCTTTGTTCTTATCCTTGCTACTTCAGTTGACAGGGTGTGCCTCTAGAACTTTTTATCACGGCATGTTCATCTTTTAGTCGCGACTTATGGACACATAAAGGCTCTCCCTCAGTAAATTGATGTTTAGTCGTGACATCTTCATATTTGAGTCGCGACTGGAAGTCTTTGGGCTTTTGTGTCATGACATAGAAACCATTTGGTCATAACTCAGATTCATAATGGATCTCAAGTTGATGTTCAGTCGCAATGGGGAGGCCATTTGGTCATGACTTTTAGTCACTGAAATTTGGCCCTTCTTCAATAATTGTACTTCCAGTTTCCAGACAATCTTGGGATCCTTCAAGATCACTCAACAAACCCTTTACAAGTGTATTATCTCTACCATTATCATGTAAACTCAGTTCATGTTCATCCCTAGTCTCTTCAATAGCATAATCAATTGCATTCAAAGCAGTAGAAACAAAATTATCATAGGGAAATTTCATTGCTTCATTCATGTTGAAGGTTACCACATGTTTTCTGTCATATCCCTAATTTTCTTATCTGATATATATGTATAGTTTATATGAAATAGACATGAGATTCTTGGAATAACTGTATCAAATTGAGGAAGGAAAGAAAGGGATTATTAACTAAGGAAAGTTCAGGGACCTAAACAAAAATTGGAAAAGGTTAGAGGTCAAAAGTTAAAGTAGAAACAAAAGTTGGGCCATAAGTGGTAATTATCAGAAGTTTAGGGACCTAAATATAATTAAGCAAAAAGTTAGGGACCTAAATGTAATTATGAGAAATTTGAACTAAAAAAGGCTAAAAAATGCCCAGAATCATATTGGTCTCAAATTTTACCAGTAGATAGAAAAAATTATTCCAGTCAGTTTAACGTAACAGAATTTTGACTTGAGGTCCCGATTAATTGATATAAATTCGTGAAGTCAGAAGGAATTATTATAGTATTTTTTAAGCCTCAGAACCAGATAAAACCTTACAGTAAAATCCTATATTTAATATAAGAATTTATAAAACTAACAGAGTCAGAAAAGGAATCCTGTAGAATTCTTACGGGAATTTACAGTGGAATAAAATACCCGATAAATATTGTCGGGAGATGTTTCTTTAGAGTTGTGCAAAAAGGGTAATGAGCCCATAAAAATGCCTAAATGGTGCCACAATAGGCCCAATAAGGTTACTGGATAGTTAAGAGTGCCAGAGTCCAAAATAAACCTGGAAAAGTATGAAATTACGAAAATACCCATGTGTAGTCAGATTGTACCAGTGATAGATAGATGGCATTTTGGTCATTCTGGATATGCTAGAAACGTCCCATATAGCATAAATATGATTAGTTAGAGCCATAATATGCCCTGAGGCAGTACAAAGAGGGGTAAAATGATAATTATGCCCTTAAGGTTAATATAGTACAAGAAAGAGCACCAAGGGTATTTTGGTCATTTCCCAAGGGATGAATTGCAGATAAATACTCATTCTAACAATTTCAATGGTATAAGAAACCTAGACACTAGTTTTCAGGACATAATACATATCCTGGAATATTATAAAACTTAGGAACAGAAAATAGTCTGGTTTTTACGAAACTGCTCTGATTAGTACCGGACTGGACTAGAATTTTTTCTATCAGTATATTTACCTTTTTCCAGCCAAACATGCCCCTAAATGATGTCATGCATGGCGCTAAAGGCAAGGCTTCTAGGGCAAGCTTGTTTCAAGAATGAATATGGACCATTAGAACAAATAGTAACTAAAACAATCTTGGCCATCCATTTCCACCCAAATTTATCTATAAATACCCCCTCATTTCAGACTTCATTTGGAAGCCTTGGGAACCTTAGGAAAACTCTTGCAAAATTTCCATTGAAGCAAGAAAGAAGCACTTAACTTGGAGCAACAAGCAAGGTAACTATCTCCCTTGTTCTTGAGCTTTATCTAGCAAGCTAGCTCTTGATTTTAAGGGGTTTTTGTGCCATATTTCCCTTGAGGTTGCTGCTGTAAGTGCTGTCCACATGTGATAAGAATATGAGTTTTATGTTATAGATAGTATAGACAAGCTTAAACAAGCTAGAATCAAGTGGTATAAATTTAGAAATTCAAATATGCGTGTAGTTAGAAGTTTGTTTTCATGGCTATTACTGTACGTGATACTGTTTATATGTTGGAATTTCATAATTTTGATTCTTCCAATGAGTTTAAAATGGAAAATTGTGTGGGGATAAAGTAGTAGAATAAGTATTGGAAGCATTGGAATCAAGATGTGAATTTTGGAAAACAAAGGAGTTCACTTCGGTCAAGAACAGTAGCTTGTGATGTGTTTTAATTTTGAAAATTCTGGTTTCATATTTGGATTCTACATGAAAAATTATGTGGAAATGAACCATGAGAATTTATTTTAGAAAGATGGAAGTATGGAACATAAAATGGAAAAAGAATGGAAGTTAGTGAAAACCTAGTCTTGGAATTGTTTTCAAGTTGAGTTGTAACTTGATATTACTTTGTAATGCCTAGGTTTTGATATTTGTGAAGGAAGGAAATCATCTCAAGAAGACTTGATCAGGATAGCTAAAGAGGTAGCAAGAATACCTAACTATAATTTCACGTTTGCTTGATTATATGCTTGCTTGTTGATTATGGTGTTTGGTTGAGCTTGAGATTATACCATCATGTTGATGATGAAGTATGAATGATTGCAGCTCCTTGCAACTAATGTCATGACAATATGCATGTTAGAGTTTGCTTATGTATTATTATGAAGTAGCTCCCATCTCATGATAACATGTTAAGCATCCAATTAATCATGCATGATATTATAGTTTGTATGACTTTTTATTGAGATTTCCATGAAATTTCATTCTATCCATATGCATAATCATGTCATAGGTGCTGGAAAATATCAAGAAAAAAGGGTAAACATAGATGGATGAACTTGTATAATAAGTTATATTGCTTGCTTGACACTATAGAAGGATGTGATGATGTGCATAGTGTATGATCATGTCATTGTATCCTGAGGTTGTAACTTTGTGATGATGATTATGACACATAAACCAACGATTTTGATCTTGAAATTTGTTATGATAATAGCTAAGATACAGAGATTTAAATGAACACCAAGAATGTCTCAATTGGTTAAGTATTCAATTTGTTATGATTTTTCCAAGTTGAAGTTAAAATCTGGAACTAAGATCAAGTAAGCAACCAGAGGCAGTAATGTTTCGACATTAATTTCATGTAAATGAATGAGTTGTTCCACAAAATTTTGTGAGCTTAAAGATCACGTCTAGACCTTTAAATCCATAGGTAACACGGTTCATTTGGACAAGTAATGAAGGAGAAATAAATTTTTGAATTTAAGGTAAAGAAACTGAAACTTCAAGATTTTACCAAATGAACAGTATTTTTCAACGAATAAACTGATTTTATTGGGACAATGGAACCTCAGTTTTACATTTTTTATTCAAATTTTAATGAAAGAGCTTTCATTAGAAATTGGAACCAACCTATTTCTAATTTTTTACATTTAATTATGAATTTTTAAAGTTAGGTACATGTTCTGGAACAGTAGTGTGAACAGTATGCGAGAGCCATTCTTTTGAAAATGCTTGTTTCTAAGGAAAATGATTATGTAATTAGTTCAAATAACTTCCAACTAAGTATAATTGAGGTTAAAAATAAGGATAGGACATTCTCTAACTTCCATTATGAAGGAACTATACTTCATACTAATGATAGTCTTGGAAGTTTGGAGGAAAGGTCAGCCAAGGATCAAGGTGCTCTCATTTACTAACTCATTGGACGTGTCCTGAATATAAAAATCAGCTAGGAAAACTATGTCCTTGACCTGTACTAGAATATCCTTAAGGATTCCCTTAGGATACCTAATTGACCTATCAGCTAATTGGAGCACTTCGTTTGTGTCTCTAAGGTTGTTGATTCCTAAGGCTTAATATACTGACTAAGGCATTACATTAATGGCTGCCCCTAGATCTAGTAACGCTCCCTTAATAGGAACATTTCCTAAAGTGCATGGGATTGTGTAATGTAACATCCTAATTTTAATTCTGAACATTCGAGTAACATTAAAGTAACATTAGAATGTAATTTATTAAGTAAATTAAGATTTAGACTAATTCAAATATATTTTTTCAATTGGGTTATTTTATGGTAATTGGCAACTATTACATTATTATTTGAGTGTACAGAATTTATCCAAATTATATTCTCATATAAATGGTGCTTAATTATTCAAACTTTTAGATAATCTTAATAATTGATAATTAATTAAGAAAATAGATTTAGATAATATTAAATGTTAAGATATGATTTAAGAGTAATTAGAAAATAAATTTTAATTTTTAGCATTTAAAAAAATAGAGAGAGAGAAACAAAATAAAATAAAAATGAAAGCAAAAAAAGAAGAAGAAAGAATTGAAGGAAAAGAAAGAGAAAAGAAAAAAACACAAAAAAGAGGCATTCGTGTTGGTTAGGAAAAAGAAAAAGAAAAATGAAAGTGAAGGAAAAAAAAAGAAGAAAGAAAAAGAAAGAATTGAAGGAAAAGAAAGAGAAAAGAAAAAAAACCCACAAAAGAAGAGGTATTTGTGTTGGTTAGGAAAAAGAAAAAGAAAAATGAAAGTGAGGGAAAAAAAGGTAGATATATATATTATAATGGTGTGGGACCCACACCATTATAATTATACCTCACACTCCTCCCTCTCCTGACTTCATTTCATTTTCTTCATTCTTCGTCTTTCCTCTTCTGCGTCGCCGACAGCGGCACCTCCTTCCACGATAGAAAATTTCAAATATTTTTGGAGCTTCATTCTTGCTCATAAAATCTTCCAACTACAATTATTAGTTCCTAAATATTTCTCTACTCAATTAGAGCTCTTTAGAGATATAATTTTTGTTGGGAGAAAAACAAGTTTGAAGATTAGGGCTTGAAACAAGTGTAGATTTTCAACAAATAAGAACCATAGAATTTTAGAGGTAAGTGAATACTTACATTTAATCGGTTTATAATTTTTCTATTTGCATTATTTAAGAGATTTAGAGTTAGGGTTTAAATGTTAGAGAGTAGAGATAATTTAATATGAAAATTTTATTGATTTAATTTGAGTTTAATGATTGAGTTACGTTTATTGGAGGTATAATTGATATTTAATCGGTTTAGATTGTGGTTAGAGCTTGTAAATTAAAAATGGGTATTTTTGTTGAAACCCTAGATTAGATAAATTGGGGATTTTAATTAAATTGAATAATTATGGGTTAATTTATAGTGCAAATAAATTATTGAAATTTAGGAATAATGTGATTTAATATTGAAATGAATATTTAGATATTTTGAGTGAGATTTAGAAATTAGAAGTAAAAATTAGAAACTTTAAATTTATGTAATTAAATTGATTATTTGTTTAGCAATTTGATTGGTGATGAAACTCAAGGTTTAATATATTGAGTTTTAATTATAAGTTAAGGGATTCGAGAATTTTGTATAATTGGAGGATTTAGTGGTTGATTTAAGTAAATTAAAGTTAGAGTTTGATTGAAAATTATGAATTATGCTTTTTGAGGTTGATTATGAAATGTGAACATTAGAAATTTTTTATGATAGAGTTGTGATTGGGATAAATAAAATTAAGTTATGGTATTGAGCTAAGAATTTATAAATAAAATAGAATCAAAAGATAAAAGTAAATAGTTATTTAAAAATATATGTTATGTTCAATTAATAACTTATTGACGCACATTTAACAAATGATGTAGATTGACTAGTGAACTGTGAACTAAGCACAAGTCTCCTCATTTATGGTACTTTTATTAGCTTTAGCGAGAGGTTACCACTTTCCACCCATTGTGTTTGCTAATATGATATTTGTGAGTGATTTTATATACATAAATCTACTTATGATGATATGATTATATTGAGAAAAGTTGATTGCTAATTTTATTGAAAGTTTGTCTTGTGGGATTTGAAAAGTTTAAATAGAGATTAAAAAACTTGTTATATATTGAGATTGGAATTTGAAGAAAGTTATTATTTTGAGTAAAACTCCATTATGTCATTTATTGATGTTATTGATTATTGAATTATTGAGATTTTGATTATTATGAATATCTTGAGAATTATGCATTGGGGATTGGTGATAATGGAGTTGTATTCTACCACGTGGTATAGCCTCCATTGGAGCTCGATAGTTAGCTTTTGTCCCACCAGTTTATCGAGGGACTTGCGCCACCAGTTTATTGAGGGGCTGCGACACCCCCACCAGTTTATCTAGGGAGAATGAACCCATGGTCCAGTCTTGTGCTCTGTGGATTTTGGACAATTCATAACACTCGATCGGTTAGCTTTTTGAGTGGCCAATCATATGGTAGTTATCACTAGCCCATGGGTTCGGTCAGTAGGTATAAGGCAGTTCGATTGGTTTGATGGGAGGAATTGGGTTGATATTTTGATTTGATCATATTATGATGTATTATTTTCTATCTCGTGTATTTTATTAACTGTCCCACCTGACACCTCACGAGCACATGTTAGTATGCATGATGAGTAGAATTGTTGGTTACTGAGACATTTGTCTCACCCCATGGTTATTAATATTTTTCAGGTGATAGTTTCGCGCTAGGACATCAGGGAAGGCTTCAGAGGCTTGAGTTGTGCTATATCAATTGTATAGCCTCTTCCTCTTGATTTATGTGTGAAATAGTTATATATTGCCACAGTAAGGCTCATTTTGCATATCCTTATATGATGTGATATTTTATTTGGATTTGATGCTGGAAATGCGTAGTGGTAGTGGGTTTAAGGCCCTAGACTACTGCTTGTGATTTGTTGATTATGGATCCACTATTTAAAATGTGGGATATTGAGAATTAATTTATTAATGAGGATTTTACCAGATCTTGGTTGTGAAGTGGGTTTATGTAATGCTATTTGTGAGTTTGATGCCCAAAGGCAAATTTGAGATGATTGTGAGGATGACTATGATGATAGGGTTAATAGAGTGTTTGGACTCTATAACCATGTTAGTGGGGATTTTACCAGATCTTGGTTGTGAAGTGGGTTTATGTAATGTTATTTGTAAGTTTGATGCCCAAAGGCAAATTTGAGATGATTGTGAGGATGACTGTGATGATAGGGTTAATAGAGTGTTTGAACTCTATAAACATGTTAGTGGGGTCGAATCCTTTCTAATATGGTTTTATATTCAATTATTGTGTAAAACTTTTATATCCATGATAGTACCGTTATATAAGTTTTACTATTTTCTATCATGGATAACCTTTTCAAAATAGTTGAACTCTTTTAACCATGATAGCGCTTGAGGGTAGCTTTATTTTTTTCTATCATGGTTAATTCGTTGGAAATAAAGTTTTCTTTCTTTAGCCATGATAAATTTCAAATGGTTAATAAAATTTATTTCTATCATGGTTAGTTTGTAACTCATTTTGGTAAAAGATGATTTAAGGTAATTAATTATAGTTATGAAAAGGAGAATTTTACATGTAGGATCTTGGGTCTTGGCACTTAACAGATAGTTTAGCCTTAAATCGTGATGACATATTAGCACTCACTTGGATTCTCTCAAGAGGCCTAAACTTCTTTTTATCAGCACACAGTTCTTTCAAAAATTTTGCATATTTAGGGTTTCTCTTGAGAAACTCGAATAAAGGGATATTTATTTTTAACTTATTGAATAGAGTATAAGCATCTTTTGCAAAATCAGGGTCAATTCTTTTCTTTCCAACAAAGTAAAAGTTAGGAAAAGTGAGATCTTTTATACTTACCTCCTTACCTTTGTGAATAGAGGCTCCTTGCTTGCTCAACTCTGGCTTCTCCTCAGATTGCTTTCCTTTGTAGGATGGACTTGGTATTGTTGTTGCTTCTTCTTGCAGCTCTTGTATATCCACTTGGGTTTGTGAGTTATCCTCTTGGGTTGGCTTCTTCATTACAAGCTGTTGTTCTTTAGTACTTTTAGATTTACCAATTTGCACTTGTGGCAGAGATGAATTCTCATATTCAGCGTCTTCCTCATCCTGCTTCTGTGTATTAGCTTACTTAAAATGTACCTTTCTTCCACTTATGAGGGATATAATATTCAGACCCCTCAGATTAATGATAGTATTCGAAAGTATGCTCCACTACTATTAATTTCCTTTACACTTCTATTATCTTATAGGTTCATTGGTATTTCATTTGCTTTATGCCCATTACGCCCATTATGATTAATGTCATCCATATCCGATTCAGTTTCAGACTCTGGAATATTAGAGAAGGACCTAGCTTTTGCTTCTTCTTCTCTAAATTCTCTAAACTCTCTCTTTAGTTTCCTAAGTCTTCTCTCAATTTTAGGTTCAAAAGGCACTAATTGTTCAACTTTTTTATGCATGCAATGCATAAAAAATAGAGAATAATAAATACAATCAGTCAAATTCAGTCACGAAAGTTAGACAGGAGAAAATTTTCAGCTAGTCACGACCAAAGAGTGTTTTAGTCGGGACATAATATCACAGAGAAAAGTAGTCGTGACTGAAGGTGTTAAATGTTACGACTGGTTTACATAGAGTAGTCAAATTTCACAGGGGAGTAATCAAGTCACGACACAAATAGTGTTTGGTCTCGACTTAAAGTCACAGAGAATAATTATCGCGGTGCAAGTGAGTTTAGGTCATGACTCGCAGTCACAGAGACTGATTTTGCATAAACTCAAAACAGTGCAGAATGCAATGCGATTCAATTTAAAAACTACTAAGAACTAAAATGCAAACAAAAGCAAGAAAGATGACTCAAGTAGCTAATGAAATTGACAAGCAATTACTAGGGAGCCAATTACTTGGCTCCCCGACAACGGCGCCATTGATAAGGTTTCAGACAGTCGTGGTCCAATCCATCAAAATAAAGTTTGTTGCACCCAATATAATGTAGTATAAGGCATAACCCTATCATTCTTCTCGAGGATCCTTTTATGTGGAAACCTAGTAGATTAGATGTCAAAATCGATGAAAAACTAAGCGAGGGTAAAATGGTTTTTGGGTTTTAGTGATTTATGCAATAAAGTAGGGTGTAGAAAAATAGATATTTTTGGATTTTTTGTTTACGATGAAAATGAGTTGATTGAGTTTAGAAATATGCTATGAAAGACTCTTGATGATAAAATTGTATCTATCCTTGCTCTCACGTTTAAAATTAGAGTTTAGAAAGCGCTAAGTCTCAAAGAAAAGCTCAATCAATCGATTAAGTCTAGAACCCTAATTTTCCTTAAACCCCTTTGATCAAAGATGGTTTAAGAATTATTAGTGAATTGTCGTAAACCACTTAGTGTGTAACTTGAATTTAGATGATGAAAATGCCCTCGAATGGTCATCGATTGAAAACCCTTGATTTCAAGCAATGAATTAATTAACAACGATTGCTGATAATAACCCACCCTCTTAAAATTGAAACTAAAATATTCTATTAAAAGCAAATATTCAAATCATCCAAATTAAATTATAAAGTCTAATATGAGAATGATCAATCGATATTCAGAACTTGCTCATAAGATGAAAACCCTAGATCTAGCAGTAATCATAAGATGAGAAGATGTAAATTAGAATAGAAGAAACTCCTCGTTTGAGTACATGAGCTCAAGATATCTTATTAATCACCAAGCGGCTAAAGGTTTAGCCTCTCATAACTCCTGTTGTACTACAATCACTGTTCAGTTAGGATGCCATAGAGAAACAGTGAGAAGATGGTAGGTTGATGGTGTAGAGAGGTGGAGAAATATGTGGGGAGGTGTAGAATGATGGCAGAGGTGGTGAAGATGATCAGAGAGCATGAGAGTACTACTTCTTAGCCTAATCAGGTCAAAAAACTAGCCCCCTTTCATGACAACCTTCCCCTTCCTTTTATTTATGCATAACCTAATTCAAAACGCACAGTTTCAGCGATTTTGCATATTAGTCATGACCATATCCATGTTTTGTCGCGACTTGTAAACACAAAAAACATTCCAAAAGAATCAAGGTCACGACCGGTGGACTCTTTGGTCGCGATTAAAATGTGCAGGAGCGTGGTTTCACTTTCATTGGCTTGCAATTTCTTTCCTAGTCCTTGCTCTCTTCCAAAATCCTGCAATCCAAAATAAAGCTCATTATAAAAGTCTAAATCAGTAAATAACATAATATATGCAGTTTGGAAGAGTTAATTTATCATTTTACCCTTTTATTATCACATTGCCATACACAATCATGTATTATCACAAAAGTACAATTTGAGGCCTAAAATGATGGTAAAGTTTTTCTAAAGCTCTTAAAAGTGTCACAAACCATATACAAAATATGTCTTATCAATTGCTCATAAGCTAAAGTCTCAAACAATGTTCATTATTCACTAGGCATTAAAACACTTATCACAACTAAAAATCCTCTAAAAGATGGGTTAAAAGTTTCAAAGTAATCACTTAGAACCATGTGATAATCCAAATCTAATAGAAAAAGCTTAGGTGTTTCAAATTCAATTCAAAGGTTTTCAAAAAAATTCAAGTGAGCCAGTGATTTCTAGGAGCTAAAAAGGTGTTGCAATAAGGGGACAATGAGTCATTTGTGAAAGAATCTCAATAGTTCAAAAGGGATCCTTCTATACAGCTTTACATAAGGCAAAGAGAAGGTAATTGGACATTTTTCAATCATAGGTCGCGACTGAAAATAGTGAAGGTCACGACCACTTGTCATAGAAGTGCATGCTTAGGATTTTCAAAACATTTAGTTACGACCATAGAATGTATCTTTCGTGACGCAAATACACAGAGAGGAATAGTCACGGCCAGGTAGGTACTCATGTGGCAACTCAAATTAATAGAGAGTTATTGTCGCGACTACTATGTACATAAGTCACGACCGTAGTTCACAAAGAGCATGTTAAGTCCAAAATTCTATTACAGGTCGCGACCAAAAAGCACATATATCGCGACTAGTTTTCACAGAGACTACCGAGTGATAATTGTCATTTTCTAATTTTTTCCTATCCATATAGTACTGATAGTGGAAAGAGGTTTGGAAAGGATTATGACGAAGATCAGAAGAAAGGATAAAGGTTAAATGAGTCCTGAAGAAAGAGAAAGACTAAAACGAAAAATTAGAAAAGGTTGAAGGCAAAAAGTGAAGGTAGAAATAAAAGTTAGGCCCTTAAGTGTAATTTTCAAAAGTTAAGGGGTTAAAATGCAAATAGCTAAAAGTTCAGGGGCCAAAGTGCAATTATTCAAAAGTTTATGGACCTAAATGTAATTATAAAAAAGTTAAGCTAAAACAGGCCAAAAATGCCCGGAATCAGATAAGACCCAAATTTTACCAATAGATAGACAAAATTATTCCGGTCAATTTAACGCAACAAATAATTTTGATTTGAGGTCCCAATTAATTGATATAAATTTATGAAGTCATAAGAGTTATTATAGTATTTTTCAGACAGCAGAATCAGATGAAACTTTATAGGAAATTCCTATATTTAATGTAAGCAATCTATCCTAGCTTATTTTCCTTTGATTTGGGAGCTTGAACTTAGGGTTTTCATGGGAGAAAAGTTGAGTTTTCTCTAAGGGGAGGTGCTGCCCAAAGACCTTAGATGAAAGGGGAAAGAAGAAATTAAAGTTAGAAACATGTGATTGAAGCTTAAACAAGTTAGTTAAGAGATTGGTTGTTGAATCAAGTTGATATTTTTTACTTTGCCATGATGTGCCCTGTTCGGTCTGCACTGTTCATGAGAGAAGGAAATTGAATTTCAATGATTGAATGCTTCCATTGAATTTAGATGATGGTTTTGTGTAGGATTGGAAATGTTTTGAACCTTGAAAGCATTGAAATTCCAAGATTGTAGTTTTTGAAACCCTTCTCTATTACTGTTCACATGCATGAACAGTTTTTGGAATTTCATAATTTTGATGGTTCCAATATCTTTAAAATGAAAAGTTCTGTGGGGTAAAGTGGAGAAACAAGTATGGGAAGCATTAGAATCAAAATGCAAATTTTTGAAAGAATTGCATGCCTATGTTCAGTTCTATATAGCAGGCCATGAAGGAGCTGGAATTTCATGATTCTAAGCTCATAAATGAATTCAAAAGATGAAATTGTGTAGGGTAAAGTCAAGACATCAATTGATTCAAAGACCAAGTCCATTAGTTAAGATTAAGGAAAGTAAATGAGCTTAATGTTCAAGAGGGAGTTATGTTAGTTAAAGTAAGTTTAATGCTCAAGGAAATTAGATGGTAATGGATGAATGGTTATGTGATGTTAGGGATTGGTTGGTATGCTCCAAAAAGAGGCAGCCACATGTCCAAGAGATGTGAGAAGAAAGAAGCAAGATAAAGTGAAAGAAAGTCAAGTCTATAAGGTAGTGAACTTACCTCTTTATGTGCTTGATGTGGTATGCTTATGTGTTGACATGTATATGATATTTGAATGATGTTGTGACATGATAAATGATGTTAAATGTATTGTGAATAACATGTTTTCCATGGCCATGCACTTTATGTGAAAGTATATAGCATGATGGCATGTCACTAATCAAAGAAAGTTTAATGAAATTACATATCATGCATTAGCATCCATCTTGCATATTTAAGTGGTAATGTTTGCTACTGAGATTCCCTAGAATCTCAGTCTCCCATAACCAACCAATTTAGGTCAAGCATGATGGATAATGTATGCATAGAGAAGAGCTAAAGCATGGAAGAAGAAAAGTGAAGTATTCAAGATGTTAGCATATGCTATGCACTTTCCATGTATGTCAAAGCCATGTAAAACATCTATTTATGTGATGAGATTGTATGAAACAAGTATTGTATAACCCCATGATGTATATGAATTCATACAAGGCAAAAGAGATGATTCATGTATGCTAGAACAATTATTGAAAGTAAAAGAAAGGAAACTGAAATAGTAAAAACGTAGGTCCTGGAATAGTTTTGTTGTGGCTTCAGTTTGACCTAGAAAATGAAGGAATTATTTCACAAAATTTTATGAGCATGTAGTGCGCATCCATAGATATAAGTTCATAGGTATAACGTTTCATTTGGATGTGTATATGAAGAGAAATGAATTTCCAAAGTAAGGGACCAGAATCTGTTTTCAGAGTTTTTAACCAAATAAACAGTAAATTTCAACGAATAAACTGTATTAATTGGCTAATAATTTGGTTTGGAAATTATTTTTTCCTTATATTTTAAGATGTTATATTTACGTATCTTTTTGAACCACTTAATTTCGATTTTTCTAGAATTAGTTATGATTTTTTGAAATTTGTTGCGTAATCTAGAATACCATATGAACAGTATCCCGAGAAAGAGTAAAATTCCAGATTTGGCTAATGGACTTACAAGGTCTTGTAAGTGGTTCTAAATGCTACTGAATGGTCCCTAAGATGTATGAAAGTAAGGATATTACAATAATTGTCAAAGTCCCATAACATTTTTCATGCTAAAACCTTTCCAATTTATCAGCAAAGTTTAAAGTGGGGATCTAATTTTTAACAATTCATCACACATTAAGATCAAAAACAAAAATTTTGTGATGAAAGATTGGATTAATCAAAGACACACACATTGAGTAGCACAGGAACACATATTGAGTAGCACAGGAGCAAAGACATCTCCCCCACACTTAAACTTGACAGTGTCCTCACTGCCAATAGAACTAAAATAGAAAAGATCACAATCACTTTGTAAAGTTAATCAAATCTAGCTCCAAAATAGCAGGTAGCCTAATCACTTAATGCAAATTAACAGTTCAACACATAGTCACATTCAAGTCATGCAAAGCAATACTAGTAAGGCATAGACAACAGGATGGGTAAGCTAAAATCGTGCATATGAGTGTGTAAGTTTCACAGAGAACAATCAATGAGTAAGCAACACATGGACAGTAACAGGTTGTTATTCAAAATAGAAAGACACCTAGAATAAATAGAAATAAATAGAAAATGAAACTATCCTACTTAAACATCCCTTCCGTATCATCAACAGATCATATCAATGAAAACCTATAAAGGTGGGAGATAGGAAAGGGGCAACCTGGCCTCAAGGCGGCAATGGAAAATCATAAACTTTGAGAAATGGTTGTTTGATTAGAAGGGTTTCCCCATTGGCCTCTCTCTCCACTTTAGCATTCCATAATTGTGCACCTTGTACTGAGATTAATCCAAGCTCATCTTCAATTCTCCCTCTTTAAACTTGAACTTGCCCAACTGTGGTTGGCATGTCGCAGCAACAGACTTGGGAGGTTTTCCTTAGTATCCTTCATATATTCCTTGCAGTTGCTCATCTATAGCTTGTTTAGCTACTCCAATTTATAGTCTGCTTCCCCAAGTGTCACACCAAGCTAAGGTTGGTCTATGATTGCAATGTACTTGGGATCATTCTTTTCTATACCTACATTATTAGAGATTAAATATTTCAAAAACCTTAAGGTATGAGATATAATTTTAGAATGAGAATGATGGTGAGAAAAGTTAGAATGTATTGGCCCTTTAACCAAAATAGGGTAATGTAGAACTAAATGAGTTTGGAGTTCCCTAGTTGGGTTTGGCATTTCTAGTTATGACCTTTCAGCATCTCATCACAACTCCAGTTGACAGGGTGTGTCTCTAGAACTTGTCATCGCGACCTGTTCATCTTTCAATCGTGACTTAGGGTCACAGAAAGGCTCTCCCTCAGTAGATTGATGTTTAGTCGCGACGTCTTTTCATGAGGTAGCTTTTGAAATTGACAATTAATTGCTAGGGAACCAATCACTTGGCTCCCCGACAACGGTGCCATTGATGAGGTGAGCGGATTATCGTGGTCCGATCCATCAAAATAAAGTTAATTACACCCAATATAATATAGTATAAGGCACAACCCTATTGTTCTTCTTGAGGAGCCTTTTATTTGCAAACTTAGCAGAATGGATGTCAAAATCAATGGAAAACCTGAGCAGCGATAAAATAGTTTTTGGGGTTTTAGTGATTGATGCAATAAAAGTAGGGTGCAGAAAAGTAAATCTTTTTGGATTTTTTATTAAGATGAAAACGAGTTGGTTTGTTTGAGAAATATGTTATAAAAGACTCTTGATGATGAAAACGTATATATCCTTGCTCTCACGTTAAAATTGGAGTTTTGAAATCACTAAGTCTCAAAGAAAACCTCAATCGATTGATTGAGTCTAGAACCCTAATTTTTCTTAAACCCCTTTGATCAAAGCTGGTTTAATAACTATTAACGAACTATCAGAAACTACTTAGTTTGTAAGTTGAATTAGATGATGAAAATGCCCTTAAATGGTCATCGATCGAAAACCCTAGATTTCAAGCAATTGAATTAATTAACAATGATTATTGGTAATAACCCAACTTTCTTAAAATTGAAACTAAAATATTCTATTAAAAAACAAACGTTCAAATCATCCAAATTCAATTACAAAGTCAAATCTGAGAATGATCAATCGATATTCAAAACTTGCTCATAAGATGAAAACCCTAGATCTAGCAGCAATCATTACATGAGAAGATGCAAATTAGAACAATAAAAACTCACCGTTTCAGTCTATGAGCTCAAGATATCATATCCATCACCAAGAGACTAAAGATTTAGCCTCTCATGACTCTTGTTGTACTATAATCGGTGTCTAGATGTGATGCCATGAAGAAACGATGAGAAGACTATAGATTGATGGTGTAGAGATATGGAGAAGTTTGTGGAGAGGTGTAGAACGATGGAAGATGTGGAAAAGGTGATCAGAGAGCGCTAAAGTACTGCTTCATAGCCTAATCAAGTCAAAAACTAGCCTCCTCATTGGCAACGGCTGAAACATCCTCATTTTCTTACATCTTAGGGATCAAACAGTAGTATCTGGAACCACTTGTGAGGTTATTGAAGTCAAATTACATAATATGGAATTTTACTCTACCGAGTACTGTTCATTGTGCAAATTCTAGAGAAGTGACATGATTTCAAAAAATCATAACTAAATCTATAAAAATTGAAATAAAGTGGTTCAAATTGATACACAAAGCTAACTTAATGACATTTTTGGAAAAAATAACTTGTTAACCACACCTTGACCAAGTCAATGCCGGTTAATGCTCCAACTATATTGTTCATCTAGCATTTTTCCCTGATTCTAGCATTTTGATCCCAGTTTTGCAAAATCATATCTCCATGTGTAGTCATCCAATAAGATGTTCTATATATCAAATTGAAGCATGGTATGTCTAATATTTACTGGTAAAATATCATACAATTATTCAATCATTTACTATTTATAATTACAGCTCAATTGTCATTGTCTGCCCACGAGTTACTGTTCATAATGACAATTTCCAGCACTAATTATACATACATCAATCACATATCAATCATGCTACATAATTATTAACTTCTATTCATGCATCTCTATCTCCTACATCTTGAGAAGACCTACTATAAATGGATTGATATGGAAGGGGTGAGATTTCTGGGGAAATCTTAGCAGCAAACGGAAACCATACAATGTATGCAACTATATGCTTGATGTTACTATGTGTGCACTTAATGATCATGCTTGCATAATGATAACATACATGCTTCCATGTTACTTAATTATAACATATGGCCATAGAATAAAAAGAAATAGAGCATTACTTAATCATATATGCTTCACATCATCAAGGTAAGTAAACATCACATAAAACATCCAAGCAGTATAGGCATACAAGTAGGTAAGTTTACTACCTGACGTGTAGCCTTTCCTGTAGATCTTAGTCTTTGCTCTAAGGTTCCTTATGTTTATAGGTCAGAGCCTATACATAGCATAATAATATCTTCATTATTATCCTATCAGTATAGCTCTACCTAACTCATGCTTAACTTGAGGTAATACCCTTTATCTGGTAATCCCTTAACTTTCTTTATATCCATAGCTTACCTTATCAAGAGAGATATTCTTTATTCTAACTATTAAATTTATAAGAATAATCCTCTAATTTATTAGAGCAGTGAGTAGAATAAATTACTTACATTATTTCTAAGCTTGCCAAGTCCCTAAGCTCCTTGGATTGCTCCTAGCTCCACTATAACTCCTTCTTTGTCCTTCCTTTCTTTCCCTTTCTTTCTTTCTTTCTTTCTCTTTTTCTCTCTTCTTTCTCTTCCTTGCTGTGGTGTGCCTTAAATAGAAGGGGGAAGGGTCTATTTATAGGTGGAAGGAGGTGGAATGGATGTCCAAATCAAATCGCGATGAACGGCTCAAATCGCTTAGCTTCCTAAGAAGCCTTGCCTGTATCATCATGATGACATCATCATCCTAGATGACTTATCAAAATGACATCATCCATAGGACACCTCATATGCTTAGGTTACACAATGGTGGGGCCGTTGGGATACCTCACCAGCTGACTCAGCGTTTCTAGAGAATTCTAAAGTCCTGTCCCGCAATAAACGGCTGAGATCATGCCACGTGTCCTTAGCTTTTTCTTTTTTCCCTATACTCATGCCATATGGTGCCTTGTGGGTCCCATAAGGATACCTTTCATGTCACCCCATAGTTCTGGATGAGTCTAAAGCTTTATCTGATTACTTTTCCCAGTTATATCTTTAACCAGGTAACTTTACTTTATGAAAAAGTATTAAATGATTACTTTAATGCCACTTAAACCTAACATAATCATTGGGCCACATTTCTGGACCCCTGGAATGATATCTTGGCCTCTAATCAAGCTCAAGTACTTTGGTGGCTCAATTCCCAAGAAACATCCCTTAGCAAATTTCCAAAACGCCCTTGGTTACTCTTTATTTCCTTGAATAATTTTAGGGCCATTATTGTCTTTTCATACTTTGCCAAAGTATCTTCTGACCTTGGTCAACTATCTAGATAACCTTCCTTGACTGTTTAACCTTAATCAAATGACCAAAATACCCTTCACCTATTATTTAATTATTTTACAACAAAGGGGTATTTTCATCATTTTGCACTTTTTCTAGACACTAGCCCCTTTGACCGATGAACTGATATCATGGGTTTAGGCCTCACTTGGCATCATCATTAGCCTCTCTGTGACATCATCTAAGCTCATTTAGCCATAACTTGTTTACTACTAAGTGTTATAATCAGATTGTAGGCGTTCCCAAACTCCCGTCAAAATTCACTAAAATGTGAATAACTTTCTCTATCAAGGTTCTACTAGATCTATGACATCTGGCACTATATGGCACATTTTCCTATAACTTTTTACTTATATCTGAGGTCTATATGATCTGATAAAAATTTTAGATAACTTTCAAACTATTAGATAAATATTAGCTATATGAAACTTCAATAAAATTCTTGTTTATGCTAGCTTAACTAGCATAATTTTCTTTATCTACTAATGAATTTTGGGACTGAAATGCTTTCGGGCAGTTCTAAGCCTTTTCTGGCTGAACTTTCTATAATTACAATTTTACCCTTGGAAACTTTTGGAAATTACACTTTAGTCCCTCAACTTTTCATAATTACACTTAATGGCCCACACTTTTATCTACTTTCATTTTTGGCCTTAGGACTTTTAGACTTTTCAGTTTAGTCCTTCTCTTTCTTCAAAATGACCATTATGCCCCCAGAGACTTTCACTATTTACCATTTAGTCCTTGATCTTTCACTTACTTGCTATTTAGTCTCTGAATATCATATGTATACTTCAGGGACTTCTACTCAACAGGGCCTGGTAGCCTACCTCTTTTAGGCTACATATTGGGCTTTTATATCTAAAATTCAGGATATGACAATAGCCCTCCTCTACTTTTATTTCTACGTTACCTAATTCAAAAGAAGTTTCAGTGATTTCGTATTTTAGTCAAAACTAGATCCATATTTTTGGTCGTAACCTATAAACACAGAGAGACTTCCAGAAGAATCAAGGTCATGACTGGAAGACTCTTTGGTCGTGACTAAAAGGTGCATGAGCGTGATTTCAATTTTATTGACTTGTGATTTCTTTCCTGGTCCTTGCTATCTTCTAAAATACCTGTAATCTAACATAAAAGCTCACTGTAAATGTCATATCCTAATTTTTCCCTATATGTATAATACTGATAGAGGAAAGAGATTTAGAATGGATTATGATGATGATTAGAAGAAATGATAAAGGTTAAATGAATCTTGAATAAAGAAAGGGACCTAAATTAAAATTAGAAAAGGTTAAAGATAACAAGTGAAAGTAGAAATAAAAGGAGAGACCAAAATCCAAATAGCTAAAAGTTTAGGGGCCTAAGTGTAATTATTCAAAAGTTGAGGGACCTAAGTATAATTATGAGAAAGTTGAACCGAAAAAGGTTAAAAAATACCCAAAATCATATTAGACTCAAATTTTACCAGTAGATAGACAAAGTGATTCCGGTCAGTTTAACGAGTCACAAAATTTTGATTTGAGGTCCCGATTAATTGATATAAATTTTTGAAGTTAGAAGGAATTATTACAGTACTTTTCAGACTTCAGAATCAGATGAAACTTTACAGTAAATTCTTATATTTAATATGTGAATTTATAAAACTAAGAGTCAAAAAATGAATCATGTAGAGTTCTTACGGGATTTTACATTGAAATAAAATAGCCGATAAATAGGATCGAGAGAGTTGTCTTGTGAGTTAGGCCAAAAAGGCAATAAAGGCAATGAACCCATATTAAGGCCCAAATAGTGCCATCATGAGCCCAATATGATGACTGGACAGTTAAGTGGAGGGCATTTTGGTCATTCTAAACAAGCCAAAAATGTGAGAGACAGAATAAGGAAGATTAGGTAGAGCCCATATACACCCTAAGGCAGTATAAAGGGTGTGAAATGACAATTATATCCTTAGGGTTGATATAGTGCAAGACAGTGAATCAAGGGCATTTCAGTCATTTCCCAAGGGATATGTAATTAAGTTATGGCCAAGACAAGTATGTCAATGGTAGGAAGAGTCCAGATATTGGATTTAAGGTCAGAAAGTATATATGGAATCTTAGAAAAATTAGATTTATAAAACAGTCCAATGTTTGGGGAATCAAACTGAGCCGGTACCGGATTGGATTGGAATTTTTCCAGAACATTCTTTCCCCATTGGAATTGCTCCACATCACCCAATGAGGTGTCTCCTTGAGTTGTTCCTTGATGATGTCATAATTATCCTTTTGATAAAGGAAAATCCAAGATTAAATGTGGGCTATTAGATCAAATAGTATACAAACTAATCTTGGCCATTGATTTCCACTAAGATTTTTCCATAAATACCCCCTCAAAACTGCATCCAAACCGTGGCATGTCAACCCTTGGGGAAACTCATACAAAATGAAAACTCAAGCCAAGACAAAGAAGATTCAAGGTGCCAAAGTTCAAGCAAGCTAGAGATTAAAGGTAAGCAATCTCTCCTAGCTTATTTTCCTTTGATTTGGGAGCTTGAACTGAAGGTTTTCATGGGGAAAACGTTGAGTTTTCTCTAAGGTGTGGTGCTGCCCAAAAAACATAGGTGACAGGGGAAAGAAGAAATTAAAGTTAGAAACATATAATTGAAGCTTAAACAAGCTAGTTAAGTGATTGGTTGTTGAATCAAATTGATATTCTTGACTTTGCCATGGATGAACCTGTTCGGTATAGACTGTTCATGAGGGAAGGAAATGGAATTTTAATGATTTAATGATTCCATGTGTCACATCCTTACTTTTAACCTCAATTATACTCTATTAGAAGTGATTGGAACCAATTACATGATCATTTGCTTTGAAAACATCCATTTCCAAAGATTTGCCCTTGGGTACTGTTCATTGTTACTGTTCATTTGGTAATTCCAGAACATGTACCCTACTTTGAAAATTCATAATTAATTGTAGAAAAATTAAAATAATGTGATTCCAATTTCTAATGAAAGCTCTTTCATAAATATTTGAGGGAAAAATATGAAACTGAGGTTCTCTGGTCCAAATGAAATCAGTTTATTGGTTAAAAATCACTGTTCATTTGGTAAAAATCTGGAGGTTCCAGTTTCTTGGCTTAACTTCAAAAATTCATTTCTCTTTGGTTACTTATCCAAATGAACTGTGTTACACATGGAATTAAATATCTAGACGTCCTCTTTAAGCTCACCAAATTTCATAGAAAAATTCGTTCATTTGATATATGAAATCATTGCGTGAACGTCACTGCCTCTCAGCACTCGTTTTATCTCAATTCCAGATCTTACTTGCAAATTTGGAAAATCATAACAATTCGGATATTTATCCAATTAAGGCGTTCTTGGTCTCCATTTAAAGATATGTATCTTATCTAACTTCATACAAAATTTCATACTAAAACTCGTTGGTTTACATATCAAAATCATCATCACATCACCACGGCCTCACAACAGAGTTACAGAAACATACACCTTGCATGCTAGTATATCATCCCATAGTGTCATGTGAGTCATGTAACTTATTATACAAACTTATTCATCAACATTTACTCTCCTCCCTTGAAAAGATCCAGCACCTAAAACATAGTTATGCATGTGGAAGGAATGAGATTTCATGGAAATCCAAATAGCAAGTTACACAAACTATAATATCATGCATGGATAATTGTATGCTTAACATGTTATCATGAGATGGGAGCTACTTCATAATGGTACATAAGCAAACTCTAACATGCATATTGTCATGACATAACTTGCAAGGAGTTGCAATCATTCATACTTCATCATAACATGATGACATAAGCTCAAGCTCAACCAAACACCATAATCAACAAGCAAGCAAAACAATTAAACAAACATGAGTTATAGTTAGGTATCCTTGCTACCTCTTAGCTATCTTGGTCAAGACCTTCTTGAAGTGCTTTCCTTCCTTCACAAATGTCAAAACCTAGCCATTACAACATACTATCAAGTTACAACTCAACTTGAAATCAAATCCAAGACTAGGTTTTCACTAGCTCCCTTTCTTTCTCTAATTTATGTTTCCTACTTCCACCTTTCCAAAATAAATTCTCATGGTTCATTTCCACATAATTTTTCATGTAGAATCCAAATATGAAATCAGAATTTCCAAAATCAAAACATACCAATTTCTACAGTGCCAAACCGAAATGCATGCTCTTGTTTTCCAAAAATTCTCATTTTGATTCCAATGCTTCCAATACTTGTTCTCCTACTTTATCCCCCACACAACTTTCCATTTTAAACTCATTGGAAGCATCAAAATCATGAAATTCCATCATATGAACAGTACCACGTACAGTACCAGCAAGAACACAAAACCCTAAATCCAAACATACTTGAATTCACAAGCTTATACCACTTGATTCTAGCTTGTTTAAGCTTGTCTAAACTATTGATAACATAAAACTCATATTTTAAACACATATGAGCAGCACTTCCAGAGTCAACTATAAGGGAAATATAGCATGAAAACCCCTTGAAACCATGAGCTAACTTGCTAGAACAAAGCTCAAGATCAAGGGAGATGATTACCTTGCTTGTTACTTCACTTTGGTTGCTTCTTTCTTGGTTGAATGGAAATTTTGCAAGAGTTTCCCTATGGTTCACCATGCATACTGAAGTGTTCTGAATAGGGGGTATTTATAGAGAAATTTGGGTTGAAATGGATGGCCAAGATTGATTTGGTTACTATTTGATCTAAAGGCTCACATTTAATCTTGGATTTTACTTTTTCTAAAAATAATAATTATTACATCATGTGGGATAGCTCATGGGACTCCTAAGAGGGTTAGGTGGCGTGCTGCCCATGCAAAGAACCTTCTGGAGAAATTTCAATCCAATCTGGTACCGATCAGTGCAGTTTCACAACAACCGGACTGTGTTCTGTTCCTAATTTTTTATAATATACCAGGATATGTATTCTATCCTAGAAATTAATGTCTAGGCTTCTCATATCATTGAAAATGTTATAATGAGTATTTATCTGTCATCTATCCTTTGGGAAATGACCAAAATACCATTCGTGTCCTTTCCTGCGCTGTACTAACCCTAAGGGCAAAATCGTCATTTCACACCTCTTTACACTGCCTCAGGGCATATATTGACTCTATATAATCATATTTATACTATGTCCCATGTTTTTGGCCTTTCCATAATGACCAAAATGACCTCCATCCATCACTGGTACAGTATGGGCATCTAGGGGCATTTTCGTAATTTCATACTTTTCTTGGACTACTCTGGTCTCTGGCCCACATAATTGTCCAATCACCTTAATGGGCTTATGATGGCGCCATTTGGACCTTATTATGGGCTTATTGCCTGTATTGCCTTTATGGCCCAATTCACGTTACAACTCTCCCGATCCTATTTATCGGGTATTTTATTTCACTGAAAAATCCGATTTGGCTTCTACAGGATTCCTTTTCTGATTCTGTCAATTTTATAAATTCATATATTAAATATATGAATTTCCTATAAAGTCTCATATGATTTTTAGATATGAAAAATATTGCAATAATTCCTTCTGACTTCGGGAATTTATATCAATTAATCGGGACCTCAAATCAAAATTCTGTGTTGCGTTAAACTGACCGGAATATTTTTGTCTATCTACTGGTAAAATTTGGGTCTAATCTGATTCTGGGCATTTTTGGCCTGTTTTGGCTCAACTTTTCCATATTTACATTTAGGTCCCTTAACTTTTGAATAATTGCACTTTAGTCCCGAACTTTTCATTAATTGCATTTAGGTCCCTCCTTTTTCTTCTACTTTCACTTTTCACCTTCAAACTTTTAAATTTTCATTTTGGTCCCTATTCTTTCCTTAGTTATTAATCCTTCCCTTTCCTTTCACAATCTGATACAGTTTATTCCAAGAATCTTATATCCATTGCAGATAAACTGTACAGGTACATCAGATCAGAAAATTGGGGATATGACACCATGAATTTATATGGTGATTTTGTGTAATATTGAAAAGGTTTTGAACCTTAGAAACATTAAAATCTCAAGATTGTAGCTTTTAAAATTCTTCACGAATACTGTTCACTCACATGAACAGTGATTAGAATTTCATGATTTTTATGCTTCTAATGGTTTTAAAATGAAAAGTTGTGCGGGATAAAGTGGAGAAATAAGTATGGGAAGCATTAGAATCAAAATGAGAATTTTTGAAAGAATTGTGTACATTTTTTGGTTCTGTATAGCAGGCCATGAAGGAGCTGGAATTTCATGATTCCAAGGTCATAAATGAATTCAAAAGATGAAATTGTGTAGGGTAAAGTCAAGACATCAATTGGTTCAAGAGCCAAGTTGATTAGTAAAGATTAGAGAAAGTATGATAATAAAGAGTGTAACAAGGTTAGTCTTGAATATGGTTAGAGTTCATGAGTCCTAATGAAGTATGTGATGAATATAAATGTGTTTAGGACCTTGTAACATCCAAGAAGATGTTGGAAAGTAATTGACATAAAGGCTTCATGGTTGGAAAGCTAGGGATCAAGTGCAAAAGATCAAGAGAAAAGCTTAAGTGCAAGGTAATGAACTTACCCCTTTATGTGCTTGATGTGGTATGCTTATGTGTTGACATGTACATGATATTTGAATGATGTTGTGACATGGTAAATGATATTGAATGTATTGTGAATAACATGTTTTCCATGGCCATGCATTTTATGTAAAACTATATAGCATGATGGCATGTCACTAATCAAAGAAATTTTAATGAAATTACATATCATGCATTAGCATCCATCTTGCATATTTAAGTGGTAATGTTTGCTACTGAGATTCCCTAGAATTTCACTCTACCATAACCAACCAATTTAGGTCAAGCATGATAGTAAATGTATGCATGGAGAAGGGCTAAAGAATGGAAGTAATTGAGATCCTAGCATATGCTATGGATTATCTATGTATGTAAATGCCATATGAAGTGTCCATTTATGTGATGAAACTATTTGTAATACTTATGGAATTTGTACATGATGTATATGAATATTGAAAAGCTTATTTGATGGTTTATGCATGCTGGAATAATTATTGAAAGTGAAAGAAAGGAAACTGAAATAGTAAAAACGTAGGTCCTAAAGCAGTTTCATTGTGGCTTCAGTTTGACCTAGCAAATGAAGGAATTATTTCATGAAATTTTACAAGCTTGTAGCACACATCCAGAGCTTTAATTTCATAGGTAGAACATTTCAAACATTTCATTTGGATGTGTATATCAAGAGAAATGAATTTTTAAAGTAAGGGACCAGAATCTGTTTCTAGAATTTTTGACCAAATAAACAGTAATCTTTGGCGAATAAACTGTAATAGTTGATAGGTTATTTGGTCTGTAAATTATTTTTTCCTTAAATTTCAAGATGTTATCTTCATATATCTTTTTGAACCACTTCATTTTGATTTTTCTAGAATTAATTATGATTTTTTGGAGTTCATTGCGTAATCTGGATTACCACATAAACAGTAACCCGAGAAAGAGTAAAATTCCAGATTTAGCTAATGGACTTCCAAGGTCTTGTAAGTGGTTCTAAATGCTACTTAATGGTCTCTAAGATGTATAAAAGTAAGGATGTTACATTTTGGTATCAAAGCAAAGGATTCTGGCTTAAGAAATGCTCTGTAGATTATTTATGGATTGATATGAGATTATTCCCAGACCGTAACCCTAAATAGCAAGTATTTTGTTAAGGTATGGTATGTTATGGGATAGTTAGCATTGCTTAATTAAGCAAATATTGCAGGAGTAGATATGGGATTCTATAAGGTTAAGTCAGAGGCTTTAGTTAATAAGGGAGACCCCAGACCAGTAGTAATATATGAAGATAATGTACATCTAGACTTTGATCATTCCTCAGACAATAAAGAGAGTTCAAATGAGAGTATAGGGGATCGGTCAGGAAAGTCTATAGTAGAATGTCTCATATATGTTTCTGTAGACTCAAACCTGCAGTATGGAGGTTATGTAGAGAGGCAGCCTGAAGCTATGTATGCATCATATGATGTTGAGTCTAGTGACTCTACACAGTATGAGATTGTTAGAGTGTCCTCTAGCCCTGATATAAGTTTTATCCCTCCAATGAGAGGACATATTACGGCTGAGGAAGCTGAGTACTGGTATTGGATTATGGGTAGACCATATATTATTCCTCCTCTGCCAGAGTTTAAGGACAGAGTTGTTATGAGTAATAGATCACGGTCCCCTAATTCAGACATCCAGTCAGAGTTTATGACATTTCCTGTCCATTCCCAAAGTCCAGGAATATGTGACTTTATAAAGCAAGATCAGCGTGATGTTCCTGGTCCTAGTCAACCCCAGCCTTCTTTGTTAAAGACAGATAATGCTGACTGTATCAGTCTCAAGAAAGATGTGGAAATTGAATTACTCAGTTTAGGTCAGGGGATGGATAGAAGTAAAGATCAAGAGCAGTTAGTTTACCTACAGTTCCTCAGTGCCGTAGCAAGGATGATAAACAGATACATAGTAGAGGGCCTTAACCTAAATCAAGTTTATGCTCTAGTAGACTGGCATGAGATGGTAACATGAAATATGAAGTTTTGTGTGATATAATGAAATGATTGTTGGTTGAAAATGTATGTGAATATGTTCCCTTTTTAATGTGATTATGATGTATAGACATGAATGAGTTTTAATTGACTCTGAAGATGCTGACCTCACTGAAGGTTATCAGTTAGAGGTTTAGCACAAAGTGTAGGTAAGTTAGACAGTAAGGAGCACTAAGATACATAAGATCAATTTAAGAAGAGGTTCAGAAGTAGATCCTCCGTATGATCATCAGGAGTTGATCTATAGTAAGAAAGACTTTGTGCAGCCAGTCTTCATGGAAAAGAATAATATGAAGTTAGAATGAGACTTGCCTAAGAATGAATGTGGCCTAGTAAGGTAGACACAGATTTAAAGATAAAGTGACTCCCCTATTCTTATGTAAGAAAGAGTAAAGAATGGTTGAGTATATACCCTAGTAAGAGGGTAACATGGCAGCCTAAGTGAAACAAGTAAATGACTCAAGTTCCTGAATAGATAATCAGGACCTAGTAGTTAAGGTAATAAAGGGACAGAATGCTTTAAAGTTTACCTAGTTAATTGTTTAATTGTAATGTGAGTTTAAGGATGGTTGAGCAAACTCTGTAATAGTAATATGGCTTGTGTTGCCATAAGTTATAATGAGAAGTTGCATCTCCTTGTAGTTGTCATATGATGACACGCATGTTAGAGAATACTTAAAGGATTGCATCTCCTTACATACTATGCATGTTGAGTATGCTATGATGAATGAATACTCCCCTTTACATTACGTGCATGGTAGAGTAGATATGATGAGAAAGTTTTGAAAAAGTTATTGCTCCCATATCCTACGACATGCAATTAAATAATTTAACCTGATGATAGAGCAATAGAAAAGTGATGAACAAAATAGTTAGCCAGTTAATTTCCAAGGAATGGAATGAGAATTTATGATCAGACAATGATAGTCAATAGGATAGAGAATGAGATTAAAGTTGAAAGATTAATAGTGAATTTATAGATAAATGATTACAGTACTCAGGACATATCCCTTCAGTAGGGATAAGATATATGAATGATGTGCTATGAATATGAAAGGAAATAAGATGCAGTTATGAAAAATAATGCGGCTCTAAGAAAGAGCAATTTTTAAATAATGTGAGTTAATATTTTTGCAATAGAGCTAGATTACTCTTGCGATGGAGTAAGATTACTTTTGAAATAAAGCCAAGAGATGGGACAGTGTAGCTCAAATATAGTAAGATCCCTCTGATGAGATGAATAGATAATGATAGATATATGCATGGTAGAGCCTGTGTAGCTCTCTGCAGTAATGGATATAGTAAAGTTATACAAGATGAGAATGATATGAGAAATTCTTGAGTGATAGAGGAAATGAGTAAAGTCCTAATAGATAATATTGGCTTCTGTGTTCATTTTTGGGGAGTTATCTGTTGAGTTAACAACTATGTGGAAGTGACTAACCTTGTAACTTTGTCCATTGGTTTAGATCTTCCAGAGATGAGAATACAGTACAACAGAATTGCAGTAGATCCTAGTATGGCTCACAGGGTCGCAGTTAGATCCTGAAAAGGCTCACAGTTGATCGCAGTAGATCCCAAGGGTCATACTAGACCAAGCCTAGAGCAAGAAAGTAATTAGCCATAAGTACAATATTTCTTTAGAAGGACGAATACCAAGGAAAAGTTAAGGGATATAAGCTTCACAAGTTGGTTAACTCATAAGAGAAAGTACCCATGATGCTAGTTTCAGATAGCCTTATTACTATCAGGGACTAACCTCAGAATCTTCTTACATATAACAAGAACTCAATGATCAGAGTTAAACCTGTTAATCCTGAGTCCCAAGGATTTATAAGAATATTTCATAAGATATGAGAAAGGGTCAAATAAAAATAAATATATCCTTATGATAAGATTACAAAGAATAAGAATGAAAGGTAAATAGATGCTCTAGATGAGAATAAAGGGATTAGAAGGCCAGATAGACCCAAGAGAGATAGTATAAGATGGGTCTAAGGTAGTAAAGTATCAGGGTTAGAGCCTGTTAGCACTAGTGCTTCTATTTTTATCTGTATAGTTTAGTTAAGCGTGCTCAGGCAAGGGTAGTTCAATGATGGGTAACCCCCTAGGAAGTGATAGAAAAAGGTAGAAATACCATAGAAGTTGGCATATATGCATAAAGCTATGTAAAATGATGGAAAGAGCTATGAAAAGCTAGAAAGGGTTATGAATAGTAAGAGACTAGAACCTTTATGTCAAGTCCAAATGAAATGGATTTGAAATATAGACTATGATATAGCCAGATTTGGCCAGATATGCCATGTTATGGCATGAAAGATCTGAAATGAGAAATATGTATTGAAAGTATGATATGAAGTGGCTTTATAGCTAGCTTTGTAAACAGATCAAGAGGCTCCCTTTTTGAAAGGGATAAGATGTTTAAGTGTTATGTTACAGATGAACTAGCAAATGAGAGCTTTCACTCCTTGCATAAAATGCCAGGCATTATGTTATGTTATGCTATGTTTATAGAATATGTTAAAGCTCCTAATGTTATAACAGTGCGAGCTATGAGTGTTAGAGCTGTGCAAGCTCCGAGTATTAGAGCTGTGCATATTAAGAGAAGGAATGCTTGAGCTCCAATGCTAGAGCTTTTCATTCATGGGCGGGAATGTAGTCCTGCAATATGTTGGCCATGCATTATGCATGTTAGAGTATGTGCTCCTATTTAGTAGTGAAGCAATGAAATAAAGAATGATGACATAAGTTGTCTCTCTATATTATGATGAGTTATTGAAGATGATAAAAAGTATGATAATATAAAAAGGAGAGTAAAGTTGTGCGATGTTCAAAGAAGTCCGCTAGATACCCAGAAGAGCAATAAGTAATTGCTCTAAGAAGTATGATGAATCATTAACAGAAACTCCCGAGTATAGTAGTATATGAGAGAGTTTAATATGAAAGAAATAGACACTACTCACAAGTTTAGTATGGTGGGAAGTCCATATGAAGATAGATGTATAGTAAGAAAGAAAGTAATAAAATAAACTGGAGTTCAACTCTGATTGAGTTGATTTAGAACAGAAAACTGATCATAGTAAAGATATGAAGAATTGTGGATATGAACAGTACTCCACTAAGATGTCAAGCTAAATATAGAGATAGATACCCCAATCATTGATTGAGGTGTTGAGCAAATTTTGAGGACAAAATTTATTTTAAAGGGGTAGAAATGTCATATCCTAATTTTTTCCTATATGTATAATACTGATAGAGGAAAGAGATTTGGAAAGGATTATCACAATGATTAGAATAAATGATAAAGGTTAAATGAGTCTTGAAGAAAGAAAAGGACCTAAATGAAAATTAAAAAAGGTTGCAGTCAACAAGTGAAAGTAGAAATAAAAGGAGGGACCAAAATGCAAATAGCTAAAAGTTCAGGGGCCTAAGTGTAATTATTCAGAAGTTGAGGGACCTAAGTGTAATTATGAGAAAGTTGAACCGAAAAAGGCTCACAAATGCTCATAATCATATTAGACTCAAATTTTACCAGTACATAGACAAAGTGATTCCGGTCAATTTAAGGAGTCACAAAATTTCGATTTGAGGTCCCGATTAATTGATATAAATTTTTGAAGTCAGAAGGAATTATTATAGTATTTTTTAGACTTCAGAATCAGATGAAACTTTATAGTAAATTCTTATATTTAATATATGAATTTATAAAACTGATAGAGTTAGAAAAGGAATCCTGTAGAGTTCTTACAGGATTTTACAGTGAAATAAAATAACCGATAAATAGGATCGGGAGAGTTGTCTTGTGAATTAGGCCAAAAAGGCAATAAAGGCAATGAGCCCAATATGATGACTGGACAGTTAAGTAGGCCAGCATCCAAAGCAGTCCAGGAAAAGTGTGAAATTATGAAAATGCCCCTAGATGCTCGGATTGTACCAGAGATAGATGGAGGGCATTTTGATCATTCTAGACAGGCCAAAAATGTCAAAGACAGTATAAGGATGATTAGTTAGAGCCCATATACACCGTGAGGCAGTATAAAGAGGTGTGAAATGACAATTATGCCATTAGGGTTGATATAGTTCAAGACAGTGAACCAAGGGCATTTCAGTCATTTCCCAAGGGATCTGTAATTAAGTTGTGGCCAAGACAAGTATGTCAATGGTAGCAAGAGTCCAGATATTGGATTTAAGATTAGAAAGTATATATGGAATCTTAGAAAAATTAGATTTATAAAACAGTCCAATGTTTGGGGAATCGGATTGAGCCGGTATTGGATTGGATTGGAATTTTTCCAGAACATTCTTCCCCCATTGGAATTATGCCACATCACCCCATGTGGTGTCCCCTTGAGTTGTCCCTTGATGACATCATGGATGATGTCATAATTATCCTTTTGAAAAAGGAAAATCTAAGATTAAATGTAGGCCATTAGATCAAATAGTGTACAAACTAATCTTGGCCATTGATTTCCACCAAGATTTTTCCATAAATACCCCCTCAATTCTGCATCCAAACCGTGGCATGTCAACCCTTGGGGAAACTCATGCAAAATGAAAAATCAAGCCAAGGCAAAGAAGATTCAAGGTGCCAAAGTTCAAGCAAGCTAGAGATTAAAGGTAAGCAATCTCTCCTAGCTTATTTTCCTTTGATTTGGGAGCTTGAACTGAGGGTTTTCATGGGGGAAAGGTTGAGTTTTCTCTAAGGGGTGGTGCTACCCAAAAACCTTAGATGAAAGGGGAAAGAAGAAATTAAAGTTAGAAACATATGATTGAAGCTTAAACAAGCTAGTTAAGTGATTGGTTGTTGAATTAAATTGATATTCTTGACTTTGCCATGGATGAACCTATTTGATATGCACTGTTCATGAGGGAAGGAAATGAAATTTTAATGATTTTAATTATTCCATTGAATTTATATCATGATTTTGTGTAAGATTGAAAAGGTTTTGAACCTTGGAAACATTAAAATCTCAAGATTGTAGCTTTTGAAATTCTTCATGGTTACTGTTCACTCACATGAACAGTGATTGGAATTTCATGATTTTTATGCTTCTAATGGTTTTAAAATGAAAAGTTGTGTGGGATAAAGTGGAGAAAAAAGTATGGAAAGCATTAGAATCAAAATGAGAATTTTTGAAAGAATTGTGTACATGTTTCGGTTCTGTGCAACAGGCCATGAAGGAACTGGAATTTCATGATTCCAAGGTCATAAATGAATTCAAAAGATGCAATTGTGTAGGGTAAAGTCAAGACATCAATTGGTTCAAGAGCCAAGTTGATTAGTAAAGATTAGAGAAAGTATGATAATAAAGAGTGTAACAAGGTTAGTCTTGAACATGGTTAGAGTTCATGAGTCCTAATGAAGTATGTGATGAATATGAATGTGTTTAGGACCTTGAAACATCCAAGAAGATGTTGGAAAGTAATTGACATAAAGGCTTCATGGTTGGAAAGCTAGGGATCAAGTGCAAAAGATCAAGAGAAAAGCTTAAGTGCAAGGTAGTGAACTTACCCCTTTATGTGCTTGATGTGGTATGCTTATGTGTTGACATGTACATGATATTTGAATGATGTTGTGACATGGTAAATGATATTGAATGTATTGTGAATAACATGTTTTCCATGGCCATGCATTTTATGTAAAACTATATAGCATGATGGCATGCCACTAATAAAAGAAAGTTTAATGAAATTACGTATCATGCATTAGCATCCATCTTGCATATTTAAGTGGTAATGTTTTCTACTGAGATTCCCTAGAATTTCACTCTTCCATGACCAACCAATTTAGGTCAAGCATGATAGCAAATGTATGCATGGAGAAGGGCTAAAGAATGGAAGTAATTGAGATCCTAGCATATGCTATGGATTATCTATTTATGTAAATGCCATATGAGGTGTCTATTTATGTGATGAAACTATTTGTAATACTTATGGCATATGTGCATGATGTATATGAATATTGAAAAGCTTATTTGATGGCTTATGCATGCTGGAACAATTATTGAAAGTAAAAGAAAGGAAACTGAAATGGTAAAAATGTAGGTCCTGAAGCAGTTTTGTTGTGGCTTCAGTTTGACCTAGTAAATGAAGGAATTATTTCATAAAATTTTACAAGCGTGTAGCACACATCCAGAGATTTAATTTCATAGGTATAATGTTTCATTTGGATGTGTATATCAAGAGAAATGAATTTCCAAAGTAAGGGACCAGAATCTATTTCCAGAATTTTTGACCAAATAAACAGTAATCTTTGGCGAATAAACTGTATTAGTTGACAGGTCATTTGGTCTATAAATTATTTTTCCCTTAACTTTCAAGATGTTATATTCACGTAAATTTTTGAACCACTTCATTTTGATTTTTCTAGAATTAATTATGATTTTTTGAAGTTCATTGCGTAATCTGGAATATCACATGAACAGTAACCGAAGAAAGAATAAAATTCCAGATTTAGCTAATAGACTTCCAAGGTCTTGTAAGTGGTTCTAAATGCTACTGAATGGTCCCTAAGATGTATAAAAGTAAGTTCCAAATTAGTAAATAACAGAGTATATGCAGTTTGGAGGAGTTAATTTACCATTTTACCCTTAATTAGCACATTGCCACTCATAATCATGTATTACCACAAATGTACAATTTAAGGCATAAAATGAATAGTAAAGTTGTTATAAAACTCTTAAAAATATCACAGAAACTATATACAAAATGTGTCTTATCAACATCTTCAATAAGTACTGCTAAAATATCATACACTTATTTAATCATTTACTATTTTTAATTATAGACTACAAGTTACTACTCAAACTGGTTTATGTTCAAGTACAAAGTCTTCATCACGCATTTGTGCATGTAAGGGGGTACTTATAGTAAATTTTCAAGGGTCTTGTGACTAATATATCCTCCCTTTTCCTAATAATTATAACTCCATAATCATGCTTCCTATTGGTTGGTTTTTTAATTAATTATCCTTAATCATAATTAGTTACATTCTTACATTATTTTAATATAATTTAGCACATGGGATGATTCTTCCTTCATGCTCTTGGTGCCAAGTGATGGATGTGTGGGTCTCACAAGGACACCTCACATGGTAGCATGCTTCTGATAATTCTTCTTATTATATTTTTATTAAAATAGCATAAAAATCCCATTTGACCTCTAACATTTCCTCAGCACCTTAGGACCTCATATGACTCCATCTTAGGCTTGTCTAGGCCCAAACCATTAATTTGACACAATTTTCAAGATACGTCATTATTTCCTATACCAATATCCTTAAATTACCCTCATTTTGGAGATAAATTCTATAAAATTATTTTAATAGTTTTGATATTTTTATAAATTCATTCTAATATTAAATGAACTTTTTATTATACTCAGAAGTCCTGTTAAAAATTTCATACATTTCTTTTAATCCTTTATCGGTATCATTTTCACCTTAAATTATTTAATTAATTCTACTGGACTCCTTTTTTTTCTTCTGTCAGTTTAAAAAATTCTTATATTAATAATTTATAGACTTCAAAAATTAATATCAATTTATTGGGACCTTAAATCATAATTCTATAAAATATACCTGATCTAAATTTTGTCCTCTATTTATTGGTAAAATTTAGGACTAAAATATTTTTGATCAATTTTGGGCCTGGTCTGGCTCAACTTTCCATAATTACACTTTTGCCTCTTGAAAGTTTTAAACTTTTCATTTAGGTCATTTCTTTCTAACCTCTCATTTTCTACCTTCCTTAATACTTTTTATATTCGCAATTTAGTGCCTTTCTTTATAATCTTGTCTAATTATTATATTTCTTTATATTTATAATCACAATCCCTTCCAAATCTCTTTTCTCTATTATTTTTATACATATAGGAAAAATTGGGATGTGACACTAATCAATAAAAAACTTTAAAAGACAGGCAACATCACAGAAGCAATTTTTCATTATAAACATTTGATACAATCGATTCAGCAATACAAAAGAACAAAAGAACCCAACCCTTGACTACTTAGTTCATCCTAATTCTTCCCTTGTTTGACATCATTCCAAAGGTGTTTTCTGGGTTTTTTGACATTATTCTTCCCTTTTTGGTCAGAGGTGTTTTCTGGGTTTGTCTTAGAAGACTCATATAGGTCAGTTTAAGGAGCCTCAGATTGAACTATAGGATCATAAGTAGGGACTTAAGCTATGGTCTAGTTAGTGAAATCTGGTGTGTCTCTCAAAATATCCTCAATAGTGAACATATTGTTGGTGGATTCCAACTTCTGCTTCAATTGGAATACCTCTTCACCAAGAACACTAATGGCTTATCTTTATAAATCCATTATCTTTCCTAGGATAGTAATCATAGTATGAGTCTTCTCATTGCCTTTTTCAACGTCAAAAATAAAGTTATGCTTCAAAGAGCTCCTAAGGACATTAATTAGCTCTGATATACTTTGGATAGTCATCTATGAGCTTCCCTAAACCTTTAACAAAATATCTCAAAATCCTTCAATTCTTGCTAGATCAAATGTTGAATTATAGCTTGAGCAAAATATGGTTTAGAGGTAGAAGCAGTAGATAAAACTGAAGATTAGGCTTTATCTGGTTACACATGTTGTTTTCCTTTCTAAACTTTCTTACTACTGTCAACCAAGCGAAGAAGGATCCTCATCCTATGGATTTTCTCAGCACCAAATTTGGGGGATTTTACTTCCTTCTCTCCCTTTTCTAGAAATGAAATATTGTTGTACTAGAGGAAAAATGAGACAAGTTGAGGATATGGGATGTGAGTGTTAGATTTAATAATGTTTTGATGATGTGAAAAGGAAATCCAACGATTAAGTTAGTTATGTGCTTGAATGATGTTAAAAGTGATTTAAAATAATCCAAAGTGTTTCTGCATTGAAAAGATGTTAAAAAGAAAAACCAAAGGACTTAATTGATTAGTTAATTGATTAATGATGCTTAATCGATTAATCAATCGATCAATGAGTGTCAATTAAATTATTGGTTGTTCAATTAATGCAAGGACAATGTTTTGTGAACATCAATTAATTGATTAGTTAATTGATTAATGAGTGATCATTAATGGATTAAGTATTATATTAATATTATAAGATTGCTCTCTAGAATTCAAAAGATAAGTTAGTTAATCGAATAAATATTTGATTTATTATAATTAATCGGTTAGTTATTCAATTAATTTTTTAAGAACATTTTTTCCTTTGAACAAAGATAACTTTATTAAACAATTAGTTAATCTATTAATTTACATTAATCCATTAACTGTTCAATTCATTAGTAGAGAATCATTTTGTGATATTCAAATATGAATTAATTAATCAATTAGTTAATCAATTAATTTATATTAATGGATTAATTGTTTGATTAATTTTGTTTCAATTCTTCCAGAGACATTAATCGACTAGGTATTTGATTAATTTATATTAATCAATTAGTTATTTGATTAACCCCATATATTTCAATAATCTTTCTCTGATTACAATAGAATTGAGTGAATCTCTTTTTGAGCTATATATGATTGATTCAAGTATGAAATATAATTTTGTTTCTCATTATTCTTCATTATATATCTTTTGATAAACTTATCTTTCAAATTACGTTATATATAGTTAAAAATTTTGATCAATGTTATGCTCTATTTTTTGTCTCTTTCAACATTGATCAAATTAATGATAATTAATCGATTAATACATTATATTTTTATGAAAGACATATGAACTTGATTAAGACCTTGATCTTTGACAATGACTTGCTTATTAATGGTTTATATACTTACTCAATGCTTTAGTTACCAACAAATCTTTTGAGATTGAGTGTAGTTAAAAAAGGCTAAGAGTTTGAAATGATGAAGGCTACAGTAGTGTAAACTTATTACTTATGGCAAAGCATTAAATGATCACCTACCCCCAACTACCAGTATCACCTTTACTACAATAGTTACAAATCTAAGTCTAACGGCTACCAATAGAAGTAAATGCTATTTAAAGACTCGGCATGAAGAAAAAAGAATTGATCAACAACTTTTGAATTTATTACATTCTATATTTCTCCATTTTGTAACTCGACATTTTTTTTACTTCAGTGTTTATCATCATACATACTCTTTGAGAGAGAGATTGTGAAAATATCTTCATTCATTCTGATTACTTAAGAGATTGGTTCTCTTAAGTTGGGAATATTACCTTACTGGAAGTAAGGGGAGTCATTGAGTGAATCAATTGTTGTATTAAGTCGCTAAGAGCCCATTCAAATATTAAAGATTGTTGAAAATGTTATAAGGCCTCTAGGGACTGGATGTAGGACAAGAGGATTAGTCCAAACTAGTATAAACTACTTGCATTGATTCTTCTATCCCTCAGTGAAATATTTATGATTCTTATTCTCTTTATACATTCTTATTCTTATTATCATTAATTTTTTTAAAAAAAATTGTTAAAAAATTCAAAACACCCAATTCACCCACCCTTGGGTGTATATGCTTAGTGTAACATTTGGTATAAGAGCATGTCCCTTGGAAAAGATCTAACAATCTCAAGAGAGATATAGTACCTATGGCAAGATTTGGAGATAGTGTGTTACTAGAAGGAAGCTCCACCATAAAGCCTATTTCCTTCAATGGAGAGAACTTTACGTTATAGAAAATGAGAATGAAGACCTTCATCAAAGCTTTTGAGTACAGTCTCTAGGATGTCATACAAGATGGGAACTATATTTTAACAAAAGTTGTTGACAGAGCAAAAATTATGAAGGAACAAGTGAATATAATGACGATGATAAAAATAAGATACTTCTCAACGACAAGGCAATCAATATTATAACATGTGACTTGAGTCAAAAGGAGTATTTCCAGGTGTCCATTCTAGAAACATCTAAGCAAATATCGGAAGCTCTCGATATAGCTCACGAAGGAACAACTAGTGTTAAAGAAAGTATAGTCAACATGCTCAAAATAGAGTTTGAGCTTTTCAAAATGTCTGATGGAGAAAGCATCTAGGACATGGAAGTAAGATTTTAATATCTAATAAACTATCTCACAGCTCTTGGGAAATCATATAGCTATAGGGATCAAGTACAAAAAAATGTTGATGGTCTTACAAAAGAATGGGAGTCAAAGGCTATAGTCATTAAAGAAGCAAAAGGCGAATTTATGAAGTCTGTCACTACTCTATTTGGAATACTAGCTAAATACGAGAGCAAACAAAAGTACAAGAAAGATATCAAAGAAAAGAACAGAAAAGGAATTGCTCTCAAAGCTTAAGAAAGTGATATTGATGATAAATAGATGGAAGATAATGAAATGGGTCTCATAGTCTGAAGATTCAAGAAATTCTATAGAAATCGAGCAACCAAAAATTTTCAAACAAAGAAAGGTGCTTCATCATCAAAGGAGTAGAAAGACCAGATTATCTACTTCGAATACAAAAAATTCGGCCACATTTGTAACACCTTACTTTGCACATCTTAGTGACCATTCTGTAGCATTTAGAACCACTTTTATGATCATTGAAGTTCAATTACTAAATTTGCAAATTTCCAACTCATAGGTACTATTCATGGGGTATTTCCAGATTAAGTGACAAACTTCAAAAAATCATAACTAATTCTAAAAAATTAAAAAGAAGTGGTTTTAAAGGATACATGAATCTAACATAATGAAGTTTAAGATAAAAATAATTCTCAGACCAAATGCTCAGCCAATATAGACTTGGCATCAAAGATTACTGTTCATTTAGTCAAAACTTCTAAAAGCAGTTTCTGGTCCCTAACTTTGAAAATTCCGTTCTCTTTGTACAACCATCGAAATAAGGCATTTTTCATGTCAAAATGAAGATTGACATGTTAACTAATCAATGCTAAAATATCATATAGTTATTCCATCATTTACTATTTTATAAACAGCTACAACTATATTGCTTTTAAGTATACATTGTACATTATAACATTAAATACAATTGTAACAAATTCCTACATCATCATACTATCTAATCCCAAACTTTTCTTTATACAACTTCATCTCCTTATATCTTTGGAGAACCTATTGGGATTGGGGTTACATGGAGAGGTAAGATTTCTGGGGAAATCCTTATAGTAAACGAATACCATATAATGTATGCAACTACATACTTGATGTCAATATGTGTGCACTTAAATGATCATGCTTGCATAATGATAAATTTACAAGCTTCGATGTTCCATAATTATAACATATGGCCATAGCATAAAAAGAAACAGAGCATCACTTAATCATACATCACATAATCAAAGTAAGAAAACAAATATCAAAGCAATATAAGCATACAAGTAGGTGAGTTCACTACCTCTATTCCTTGCTTTTCCTTACTCTTTTCCTTTCTCACTTTTCCTTGATGTGTTGCTGCCTTCTTTGAGCACACAAGTCAAATCCTAAACATTGCATAACCATTCATTCATCATAAGCAAATTACCTAACATTCATGAACATTAAACTCAATTAACTACATAAACCCTAACTTTCTTTGTTTGTGGTTAATTGCCTTGCCCTTTGAATTAATTTGTGTCTTGACTTTACCCTAAATAATTTTTCCTTCTAAATCCATTTATTAGCTTAGAATTATAAAATTCTAGCCCCTTTATGGCCTGCTGGATAGAACCAAAAAGAAGTACATTTTCTTTAAAAAAATTTCATTTTGATTCAAATGCTTCCAATACTTGTTTCACTACTTAATCCCACACAATTTTTCATTTTAAAACTATTGGAAGTATTAAAATCATAAAACTCATAGATCTGTTCATTTATATGAATAGTAACAAAGGGTTCCATATTTTCCCCTTTCCAATTTCAATTCTTCCAAGGTTCCAATTCTACCAATCCTACACAAAATCATCATCTAAATTCAATGGAAGCATTATATCATTGAAATTCACATTCCTTGGTCCAGAACAGCCCTACGCTGATTGGCCTTCATCAATAGCAAAGTCAAGAGCACAACTTAGTTCAATAACCAATGACTAAATCTAGCTTATCTAATTGTTAATTACATAATCCTAACTTGAATCTTCTTCCTTCTTTATTGAACAATTTTGGACAGTAGCATAACATAGGAAAGATCTCACTTTTCTTCCATTAATACCTATATTTTATCCCTATAAAATACTTAGAAATAAACAAGGAAGGATTGCTTACCTTAGGTACTTACATGGGTGGCTTCTTCATAACTGTCGTTCTAATTATCAAACAAAACTAAGCTAACTAATAGTAAGTGGAGGCTAACCTAAGTCAATTCACAAGGAGCCTAGATGGATGTTAAGATACCTAATTAATCTAATGAGCCATAAATTAACAAGTTAAAGAGATGGTGTTTGATGAGATTTATCTAACTACTGAAAGTAAATCCTATGTTATTGTTTATGCTTTTAAGTGTTTAAGATGATGAGATGAATGAATGACAAGTGTGTTCCCTTAGTGATTTCCTTACCTTCATTATCCACATAATATGAGAAGTTAATCAACTGAATTAGAATATGTTAGCCAACAACTCGCTAGCTAAATCTCAATCAAAACTATAACTTGCAGACATTAAAAGAGACTATGAATTATTCAACTCAGAGATAGAAGAAGATAAATTAACATATACAACTATACTCTATTTATGATTACTCTAATTAATAACAGTCATGTTTAACTTGGTCCAAGGATAAAAATCAATCAAAGCATCAATAATGCAGAAATAAGAAATCTAACTCGGTTCCCTACTTCTTTGTCCTCTACTAACTCTAATTGAATCAATAAACTAGAAGTAACTACATCAACTCAATACAATCAAATCTATATTAAAGACACAATGAACTCCCTGTTTAGCTCAAGGATTCAGGTTCAACATTATCTCCAAGAGAGCACAATAGCTTACCCTTGTATTGCCATCTGAACTTCAGCAGCAATAGAAAACATAGCAGTAGTCATTATGAATATGGAAGAAGAAGATGAAGATGATAGCTCCTTTTTCCTCTAATTCTATTGTATAGAATAGAGGAAAGTTGCATAATAGAAATGGAGAATGGAAATAGAAATGGAGTAGGAGAATGGCGTGTAGGTCTGTGACTGAATGGAATGGATGTGGTAATGTGCAGAATCTCTGATTTGGAATAATAAGATGATAGATGTATGAAGTGTCCAATGAGAATAATGATCCTCTGATCTGTGTTGCTGTGTATGTTATATAAAAGTAGTATGAATGGCATGACTAATCTGAAATGAGATGCTGTAGGAAATATGATAACAGCATGTACCTAAATCTGTTACAGATCAGGTGCTAAATCTCCCACTTGCATTCTGTTGTGCTACACATGGGTTGTTAAATCTAAAATGAGGTGCTGCTGGTGTGAGTGATTCATGTGCTGCTTCTTCTCAAGTGCCATGTGTGAGCTGCTTCTGTTATCAGCTCTTTCTAGCTGTGATTCTATTTGCCCACTTGTCAAATCCAGCATATGCTTCTCTTTTCTAGCTGTCAATTAATCTAATATGTTGATTAGTCACTACAAAAATGGAAATTTAATATATTGTTTATCTAGTTAATCACTAAAATCCAATCAATTAATTTCCACTTGTTCCTTATTAATTTTATTAATTAAGTACTCATCATATTGGTAAATGGGGATAAAATCAATAATAAAACTCACTGTAAACACACTAAAAATCACTACAAATTTGAGTTTATCAACTCCCCTATACTTAGCTTTTTGCACTCTAAGCAAAATTATGGATCAAAATTGAAATGCAAACACTAATGTTAAGCAAATTTGGCAAAACAAATTTAGCATAAGAACTTGTAGTCATTAACCTTTTCCCTTCAATCGGCAACAATCCATCAATCAAAGAATCTAACTCATGCAATGAAATCATAGTAAGCAGCAAGGTGAGATCTCCTCACAAGGTGTAGCGTTTCACTCATTCTCTTATAAAGGTAATTTCACTCAACTATCAAGCTTAGGCTTCCCATAGGCTTATAACCATCCAACATCTCCACCACTGTATGCCACAAGAATTGTGAATCAAAGGGTCTTTATTAGGTTGTAATGTTAGAAAGGCTAAGTGATGAAATGGAAATACATGTTAATGATTAATGAAATATTGCACATGCTCTAATTTCTTCAACCTATTTCAATACTTTTTCATAATTTCAACTTGCAACTATAGAAGTATCACAAGTCACCAAATATTTTCCTTTCATACAAGTTGAATATCACATCTTTTTATCTGGTCTATCTCTTCTTTCTTTCTGTTCTCTTTTCTGTCTTTTCTTTTTGCTTTTCTTTTCTTTTACTATTGAACCAAATAGCACATATATTGAAGTTCATATATCCAACAAGTGGTACAATTTATCAGTTATTTCATATTTAAGACTAACTACAGAAGCAAAAATTCTGTACAACATTCATTAACCAAGGATGGAATTTTAAAAGAGACTGAAGGTCTCAAAGGGGGTAAACAAAGGATTTAATTTTCATGCTACTACTATTTGGTAAAGAGGATTTAGAAAGAAATGCCCTTATCATTTTCACAATTCCAAGAAGCTAATGTGGTTTTGAATCAAGGATTGAGCAAGTTCTGTAAAGTTACCAAACTAGATGGTGTCACACAATGTAATGAGTATTTGTTGGAGGCTCAAAGATCCTTCCATATGGATTACTCAACCTAATCAACTCACAATGACAAGATTGCATGAATATTAAACTAAATATATGAGATCAATCATTCATGATGCACAATTTCTAGTAATCAACCAATGAAACAAGGAACTCATACTTTATCAAGCTTGCCAATGTTAACAAATATGTATTCAAAATTCAATTTTAAATCCATGTTAATAAATTCAATTAGACCAAGTAATAATAAGATGAATAAGAAGAATTTTTTAGCTAAGGATCAATTTTAGTCAGGACAAAAAGGACTTCAGGTCGCGATTGTATTTCACATAGAGGAATTTTTTAGAAAATAGGGAATATTAGTCACGACTAACATGTACATTGGTCGTGACGCATGATCACAGAGAGTAATCCTAACAAACACACAAGCTCAGGTCACGACCAAGTGTCTATCTAGTCATGACCAAGTGTCTATCTAGTCATGACCAAAATTTACATAGAGTTATAGTCACGACAAAGATACGCACAGATCACGACTAAAACATCACAGACAGGTAATCATCAGAAAGTAAGAATGACTGGTCGCGACAAACATGTTTATTGGTTTTGACTAATTTTCACAGAGAAGAAAATTGACATTTTTGCATATATTAGTCGTGGCAAGAACATCTCAAGGTTGCGACCAGAATACAAAATCATAGCAATTATCTAATTGTATTTACCCTATTTCATAAACTACTCCCCCACACTTAATTTCTATATTGTCCTCAATGTGAAGAAGTAGTGAAACACATGCAAAGGCTAAAGTAATAAAGAGGAAAAAGCTTAATCAAAATCCAAGATGAACTTATTAATTTCTATCTACCCCCACACTTAATAACAAATATCATCTCAAGTATATAAGTAAAATAGTGTAAACCAGACTATTGTAAGTGGGGAAACAAGGAAGGAGACAACCTGAGTATCATGGGGGTTGAAGTTCTCCTTGTACAGCTTAAATAATTGGCCATCGACCTAAAATGCTGTACTACCTACTTCATCCTATCTTGTTGGTATAGCCATTATCTATCTTAAGAGATAATCCATAGCTAACAGAATATAGGCATATCCAACAGATAGTAGAAATGGTCTTATTAATATAACTGTTGTTTTATCCATCCTTGTCCCTATAATGAAATTCTTTTGATATTGGCCAATATCCTTCAATTGTTGCAGTCCTGAAATGTCTAAAAATTCCAAGTTGAACTTCTCATGAATAGGGTTATAATGCAAGATATAATTATTAAATTGAAAACTCCCTAGCTCAGAGGTTCCAACTCCTTGTCTCTCAAAGTATACTACATAATCTTTGTCCTGCAATTTTGCTAAATCTACTACAAACCTTCCTAGATATTGTTCATCACTTGAAACAGTGAGGTTAGTTCCAATAGAAAAAAATATTAGATGAAGATGAAGAAAAATTACCCATAATGGTAAGCCAGCCATCAACTTTAGAATTAATGCATAACACATCACCATTGGATGAAGAAAAAGCAGAGAAATTAGTGGAGGGGTTACAAATAGAAGATTTTTTAACTTCATCATCATTTTCAAGCTCATGAATTTTATCACACTCATTTCCAAGTGATACACCAATCATGTTAAGTCCTAGGAGAGAATGATCCTAATATGGGTGTCTATACATGTTAAACTAGATTATGTGCCCACCAAGTTCCATTTTAATAATTCCATCTTTCATGAAAATCATTGTGTTAGCTATTTTCAAGAATGGCCTCCCTAGAATAAGAGTACTATCATCAAGAGACTTATTTGACATATCCAAAACATAAAAGTCCACAGGAAAAATAAGTTCCTTAACTTGAACTAAAATGTCTTCTAAAATTCCCTTAGGATTAATAATTCTCTTATCAGCCAATTGAGCTAACACACTAGTTGGTTTGATCAAATTTACTCCTAAGGCATGATAAATAGAACTTGCCATAATATTGATAGCAGCACCTAAATCTAGCAATGCTTTAGTAATAGTCCTGAAGAAAGAGAAGGACTAAAACAAAAATTAGAAAAGGTTGAAGGCAAAAAGTGAAGGTAGAAACAAAAATTAGGCCCTTAAGTGTAATTTTCAAAAGTTAAGAGGCTAAAATGCAAATAGCCAAAAGTTCAAGGGCCTAAGTGCAATTATACAAAATTTCAGGGACCTAAATGTAATTATGGAAAAGTTGAGCCAAAACAGGCCAAAAATGCCCGAAATTAGATCAGACTCAAATTTTAACAGTGGATAGACAAAATTATTCTGGTCAGTTTAACACAACACGGAATTTTGATTTGAGGTCCCGATTAATTGATATCAATTTATGAAGTCAGAAGAATTATTATAGTATTTTTCAGACAGCAAAATCAGATGAAATTATTGGAAATTCCCATATTTAATATAATAATTTATAAAATTGTCAAAGTTAGAAAAAGAATCATATAGAAGTCTTATGAGATTTTACAGTGAAATAAAATACCCGATATATAGGATCAGGTGAGGTTTATTGGGATTTGTGCCATAAAGGGCATAAAGGCAATGAGCCCAAACCAAGGCCCAAATGGCGCCATATTAGGCCCAATGTGATGACTTGACAGTTAAGTGGGCCAGAGTCTAGAGCAGTATAGGAAAAGTGCAAAATTACGAAAATACCCCTGGATGCCCATTCTGTACTAGTGATGGATGGAGGGCATTTTGATCATTCTGGATAGGCCAAAAATGTGTCATATAGTATAAAGAGGATTATTTAGAGCCCAGATACACCCTGAGCTAGTATAAAGAGGTGTGAAATGACAATTTTGCCTTTAGGGTTAGTATAGTGCAAGAAAGGACATCAAGGGTATTTTGGTCATTTTCCAAGGGATGGATGGCAGATAAATATTCAGTATATCATTGTCAATGGTATGAGAAGCCTAGATATTGATTTCTAGGATAGAATACATATCCTGGTATATTATAAAAAATTTAGAACAGAAAATAGTCTGGTTGTTGTGAAACTGCTCTGATCGGTACCAGATTGGATTGGAATTTTTCCAGAAGCTTCCTTACACTATGAGCACACCACAAATACCCCCTCATTTGTGCATCAAAACCATGGCTTCATGGACCCTTGGGGAAACTCTTGTAAAATGAAAACTTAAGCCAAGACAAAGAAGATTCAAGGTACCAAAGTTCAAGCAAGCTAGAGATTAAAGGTAAGCAATCTCTCCTAGCTTATTTTCCTTTAATTTGGGAGCTTGATTCATGTATGCTAGAACAATTATTGAAAGTAAAAGAAAGGAAACTGAAATAGTAAAAACATAGGTCCTGAAATAGTTTTGTTGTGGCATCAATTTGACCTAGCAAATGAAGTAATTATTTCACAAAATTTTATGAGATTGTAGTACACATCTAGAGCTTTAAGTTCATAGGTATAACATTTCATTTGGATGTGTATATCATGAGAAATGAATTCCCAAAGTAAGGGACCATAATCTGTTTTCGGAGTTTGTGACCAAATGAAGAGTAAACTTCAACGAATAAATTGTATCAATTGGCTAATCATTTGGTCTGAAAATTATTTTTCCCTTAAATTTCAAGATGTTATCTTCATGTAGCTTTTTGAACCACTTCATTTTGAGTTTTTTAGAATTAATTATGATTTTTCAAACTTTGTTGCATAATCTGGAATACCATATGAACAGTAATCCGAGAAAGAGTAAAATTCCAGATGATTAGGATGTATGAAAATTGGTTGCGTGTAAGTAAGGATGTTACACCACTTGCACCAGTTCATTAGGTTTATGTCTTTCCTTTAATGTGCAACTGTCTTTTTAACATTTTACATATTCTGACACTCTTTGAATTCTCTCCAGTATAGGCACATTCACTTCAATTTTGCTAAAAGAATTAATCACTTCCTTATTCTACTCCTCTAAGGCTTTCTTCTTGCTGCTCATGAATTCCCTTGGGCTAGCTAGTTCCTTTAGATACACCCTTTTCTCTGTAACACCAGAGGTTATTTCTTGTTGCTTGAGCTTTAAATTTACTGTTAGTTGTGTTTTATCAGTTATGTCTACTCTAAGATTCCTTAAATCAGAATCCATAGCTTTAGGTAATTCAATTTCCTTGCTGTTGAGCTGTCCATAACCTTCTAAATTTGGGGCAGAATTGATTTGACCCTCTATAACATTTTCCTTCCCAAGTGGTTGTGCTTCTGTTGTTTTTTCATACTTCTCAATGCTACTATTGGAATAAGTGTTTGCCTCATATTCCTCTTTACCTTTAACAACTATAACTTGATCCCCAACTTGTTCTTTATCTACCAAACTTATAACATTCACAGATTTGGGGTTAACATGTCATATCATAATTTTTCCCAATCTATATAATACTGATAGTGGAAAGAGGTTTGGAAAGGATTATGACAATAATTTGAAGAAAGAGAGGGACTAAAATGAAAATTAGAAAAGGTTGAAGGCCAAAAATGAAAGTAGAAACAAAAGTTGAGCCAACAGTGATAATTATCAAAAGGTTAGGGACCTAAATGTAATTAAGCAAAAGTTCAGGGACAAAAATGTAATTATGAGAAAGTTGAATCGAAAAAGGCCAAAAACTGCCCAAAAACAGTTTAGTCCCAAATTTTACCAGTAGATAGACAAAATTATTCTGATCAGTTTAACGCAACACAGAATTTCGATTTGAGATCCCGATTAATTGATATGAATTCCTAAAGTCAAGAAGAATATTACAGCAGTTTTAGACCTTAGAATCAGATAAAACTTTATTTTAAATTCCTATATTTAATATAAGAATTTATAAAATTGTTAGAGTCTAAAAAGGAATCCTGTAGAATTCTTACGGGAATTTACAGTGGAATAAAATACCCGATAAATGCTGTCAGGAGAGGTTCCTTAGGATTTGTGCCATAAAGGTAATGGACCAATATTAAGGCCCAAATGGAGTCCCAATAGGGCCAATAAGGTGATTGGATAGTTAAGTGGGCCAGAATCCAGAGCAACCCCGGAAAAGTGTGGAATTACGAAAATGCCCCTAGGTGGCCAGAGTGTACCAGTGATGGATGGAGGGCATTTTGGTCATTATAGATAGGCCAAAAACATTCAAGCTAGTATAAAGATGATTAGTTAGAACCAGTATACACCCTGATATAGTATAAATAAGTGTAAAATGATAATTATGCCCTTAGGGTTAATATAGTGTAAGATAATGGACCAAGGGCATTTCAGTCATTTCCTAAGGGATCTGTAATTAAGTTTTAGCCCAGTCCAAGAATGTCAGTGGTAGTAAGAATCCGGATACTAGATTTAAGGTCAGAAAACATATTATGAAATCTCCGAAAAATTAGATTTATAAAATAGTTTGGTTTTTGGGGAATCGGACTGAGCCGGTACCGGATTGAATTGGAATTTTTTCAGAAGCTTTGCCCATTGGAATTTTTCCACCTAGCCCTATGATTTTCCCCTTTATGATTTCATGGATGATATCATAATTCTCTTTTTAAAAAAGTTAAATCCAAGATTAAATGTGAGCCATTAGATCAAATAGTGCACAAAGCAATCTTGGCCATTTATTTTCCAAGAGATTTTTCTATAAATACCCCCTCAAATCTGAAGCAAACCGTGAGCACAAGTGTCACATCCTTACTTTCAACCTCAATTATACTTCATTAGAAGTTATTGGAACCAATTACATGATCATTTGCATTGGAAACATTTATTTTCAAAAGAATTACTCTCGGGTACTCTTCACATTACTATTCATTTGATAATTCTAGAACATGTAACCTACTTTGAAAATTCATAATTAATTGTAGAAAAATAGAAATAAGGTGGTTCTAATTTCTAATGAAATCTATTTCATAAATATTTGAACAAAAATATGAAACTAAGGTTTTCTTGTCCAAATGAAATCAGTTTATTCGTTGAAAATCACTGTTCATTTGGTAAAATCTAGAAGTTCCAGTTTCTTTGTCTTAACTTCAAAAATTCATTTCTCTTTGGTTACTTGTCCAAATGAAACCGTGTTACCTATGGATTTGAAGATCTGGATGTTTTATTTAAGCTCATAAAATTTTATAGAAAAATTCATTCATTGGTTATATAAAATCATCGTGTGAACGTCGCTACCTCTAAACGCTTACTTCATCTCAATTCCAGATTTTAACTTCAAATTATAAAAATCATAAAAAATTGAATTCTTAACCAATTGAGGCGTTCTTGGTGTCCATTTAAATATCTATGTCTTAACTATAATCATGACAAATTTCACGTTCAAAATCATTGATTAAGGTATCCTAACCATTGTCACACCATCATGGCCTCAAAAAAGAATTATAGAATCATACACCATACATCCATACATGCTATCATATGCTTCCATAATGTCATGTAACTCATGTGACTTATTATACAAACTCATCCATCTATGCTTACCCTCTTTCCTTGTGAAGTTCCAGAACCTATAACATGGTTATGCATATGGAAGGAATGAGATTTCATGGAAATCCCAATAGCAAGTTACACAAACCATAATACCATGCATGATTAATTGGATGCTTAACATGTTATCATGAGATGGGAGCTACTTCATAATGGTACATAAGCAAACTCTAACATGCATATTGTCATGACATAACTTGCAAGGAGTTGTAATCATTAATACTTCATCATAAACATGATGACATAATCTCAGGCTCAACCAAACACCATAATCAACAAGCAAGCAAACAATTAAGCAAACATGAATTATAGTTATGTATCCTTGCTCCCTCTTAAAAATCCTTGTCAAAGTCTTCTTGGGATGATTTCCTTCCTTCAAAAATATGAAAACCTAGCCATTACAAAGTAATATCAAGTTACAATTCAACTTGAAGCCAAATCTAAAACTAGGTTTTCACTAACTTACTTTCTTTATCCCTTTTATGTTTCATACTTCCATCTTTCCAAAATAAATTCTCATAGTTCATTTCCATATAATTTTTCATGTAGAATCCAAATATGAAACTAGAATTTCCAAAATCAAAACATCTCAAAAGGTGCTGTGCCAAACTGAAGTGAATGCCCCTTTTTCCAAAAATTCACATTTTGATTTCAATGCTTCCAATACTTGTTCTCCTACTTTATCCCTATCGTATCCTAAATTTTTCCTATCTGTATAATATTGATAGTGGAAAGAGGTTTGGAAAGTATTATGATGAAGATCAAAAGAAATATTAAAAGGTTAAATGAGTCTTGAAGGAAGAGAGGGACCTAAACGAAAATTGGAAAAAACTGGAGGCCAAAAGTTAAAGTAGAAACAAAAGTTAGGCCAAAAGTGATAATTTCTAAAAGTTTAGGGACCTAAATGTAATTAAGTGAAAAGTTATGGACCTAAATGTAATTATGGAAAAGTTTAGCCAGAAAAAGCTTAGAACTGCCTGGAAGTATTTCAGTCCCACATTCCATCAGTAAATAGAGGAAGGTATGCTGGTTAATCTAGCATGATACAGAAATTTTATTAGGGCTTCAGACAGTAGATATTTATCTGATAGTCTAAAAGTTACTTGAAATTTTATCAGATTTCATGGACTTCATATATAAATGGGAGAATTACAGAAAAGTGTACCCTATAATGTCAGATGTCATGGATCTGACAAAACCTCGAAAGAAGTTATGTATAAAAGGTTATCCCCATATTAGTGAATTTTGACGGGAGTTTGGTAACTTATCAGTATGTAAGCCTGGATAGACTGAGATCAGATGACCTCATATATAGGCCCAAGATGATGCCACGGAGGGCCCAAAACCCAGGGTACCAGTTCATCAGTAGAAGGGACCAGTGTCCAGAAAAAGTGTGAAATTACAAAAATACCCCTATGTAGCTAGATTGTGCTAGAGATGAATAGAGGGCATTTTGGTCATCTGGGATAGGCAAAAAATGTGTAGTGTAGTATAAAGATGAGTAGTTAGAGCTAGTATACACCCTGAGGTAGTATAGAGAGGTGTGAACTGACAATTATGCCCTTAGGGTTAATACAGTGCAAGACAGTGAACCAAGGGTATTTCAGTCATTTTCCAAGAGATCTGTAATTAAATTGTGGCCCAGTACAAGAATGTCAATGGTAGGAAGAATCTGGATACTGGATTTAAATTTAGAAAGCATATTATGAAATCCCAGAAAAATTAGATTTATAGAATAGTCCGATTTTTGGGGAATTGGATCTGGCCAGTACCGGATTGGACTGGAATTTCTCCAGAAGCTTCCTCCCCATGAGAATTGAGCGACATACCCCATGAGGTGTCCCTTGAGTTGTCCCTTGTGATGTCATGGATGATGTCATAAATCTCCTTTTTGAAAAAGTTAAATCCAAGATTAAATTTGACCCTTTAAATCAAATAGTGCATAAAGTAATCTTGGCCATTGATTTGCCATGAAATTTTCTATAAATACCCCCTCAAATCAGGTTCAAAATTGTGGCCTCATGAACCTTGGGGAAACTCTTACAAAATGGAAACTCAAGCCAAGATAAAGAAGATTCAAGGTACCAAAGTTCAAGTGGGGGAAAAGTTGAATTTTCTCTAAGGGGTGGTAGTGCCCAAAAACCTTAGATGAAAGGGGAAAGAAGAAATTAAAATTAGAAGTATATAATTGAAGCTTAAACAAGCTAGTTAAGTGATTGGTTGTTGAATCAAGTTGATATTCATGACTTTACCATGGGTGAACTTGTTCGGTCTGCACTGTTCATGATTGAAGGAAATGGAATTTTAATGATTTAATGCTTCCATTGATTTATATGATGATTTTGTGTAGGATTGGAAAGGTTTTGAACCTTAGAAACATTAAAATCTCAAGATTGTAGTTTTTGAAATTTATCTCTATTACTGTTCACTCACATGGATAGTGATTGGAATTTCATGATTTTGATACCTCCAATGGTTTTAAAATGAAAAGTTGTGTGGGATAAAGTGGAGAAACAAGTATGGGAAGCATTAGAATCAAAATGAGAATTTTTGAAAGAATTGGGTGCATGTGTTCAGTTCTGTACAGCAGGCCATAAAGGAGCTAGAAGTTCATGATTCTAAGCTCATAAATGGATTCAAAAGATGAAATTGTGTAGGGTAAAGTCAAGAGATCAATTGGTTCAAGAGACAAGTGGCTTAGTGAAGATTAGAGAAAGTTATGATAATAAAGAGTGTAACAAGGTTAGTCTTGAACATGGTTGGAGTTCATGAGTCCTAATGAATTATGTGATGAATATGAATGTGTTTAGGACCTTGAAACATCCAAGAAGATGTTGGGAAGTGATTGACATAAAGGCTTCATGGTTGGAAAGCTAGGGAGCAAGTGCAAAAGATCAAGAAGAAAGCTTAAGTGCAAGGTAGTGAACTTACCTCTTTATGTGCTTGATGTGGTATGCTTATGTGTTGACATGTATATGATATTTGAATGATTTTGTAACATGATAAATGATGTTGAATGTATTGTGAATAACATGTTTTCCATGGCCATGTAGTTTATGTAAAAGTATATAGCATGATGGCATGTTACTAATCAAAGAAAGTTTAATGAAATTACATATCATGCATTAGCATCCATCTTGCATATTTAAGTGGCAATGTTTGCTACTAAGATTCTCTAGATTCTCACTCTCCCATAACCAATCAATTTAGGTCAAGCATGATGGAAAAGGTATACATGGAGAAGAGCTAAAGAATAGAAGAAAGAAATGGAAGTAATTGAGATCTTATTATATGCTATGAATTATCTATGTATGTAAATGCCATGTAAGGTGTCCATTTATGAGATAAAACTATTTGTAATAATTATGGCATATGTACGTGATGTATATGAATCTTTAGGAGCTTATTTGATGGCTTATACATGCTAAAACAATTATTGAAAGTGAAAGAATATAAACTGAAATGGTTAAAATGTAGGTCCTGAAGCAGTTTTGTTGTGGCTTCAGTTTGACCTAGTAAATGAAGGAATTATTTCACAAAATTTTATGAGCATGTAGTACACATCCATAGCTTTAAGTGCAAAGTAGAATGTTTCATTTAGATGTGTAAATCAAGAGAAATGAATTTTTAAAATAAGTGACCAGAATCTGTTTTCAGAACTTTTGACCAAATGAACAATAAATTTAACGAACAAACTTTATTGATTGGCTAAAATACCCTTAGTGTCCTTTCTTGCACTATATTGACTCTAAGGGCATAATTGTCATTTCACCCCTCTTTGCACTGCCACAGGGCATATACTGGCTCTAACTAATCATATTTATACTATATGCCACGTTTTTAGCCTGTCTTGTAAGGAATTGGAAGACACGCAGCGGAAATAAACTTTAAAAATTTTCCATTCCTTGCCAGGATCTGCCGTATGTGTTTAAGTCAAGTGGAAAGAATCATTACCCTTAGTGTTGCTCAGCGAATTTCACAGCTTCTCTACGTGGGTGGTGATCTCTTTCTGATCGCAAGAAATCGACGGAGTGTTCCTCAGCGACCTTCACAGATTCTCTCCGCGGACGATGGTCTCTTTCCGATCACAAGAAGTCGACGCCTCAGGTCGGCTTCCTCTACTGGTATCCACACGAACAGCGTTCCAACCACGAACGACGTGCTAGCGTCTCCTGTCCCTCCAAGGCTTTCACAAGTCTCCGTCTCTATTTCGGCAGTTTCTTGTCTGCAAACCTTTTGCAGATTCCGTTCGGCCTTTTGTGTTCTGTGTTATTTTCAAACGTAGCTCCTCCAATCAGATATAGAGGATGCTATGCGTTTTTCCACTTGACCTAATTGGATTTTGGAGTTAATCTTATATTAATTCCGAATTGATACAATATCATATATTGTATAATTTTATAAGAAACTAATTAAATAAAATAATATTAAATCCGTCCCACAGATTTAATTACTTATTTATTTAACTTTAAATAAAGATGAGACTGAGTTATATTTGATTTATTCCCATAAATCAAATTTGAGATATCCTATCAATTTAAATTTCGAATTTCAAACGTGATAGAGATTTAATTTATCCTTATAAATTAAATCTTATAAATATCTCTTATATGAGATATCCTATCAATTTGAATTTCGAATTTCAAACGTGATAGAGATTTAATTTATCCTTATAAATTAAATCTTATAAATATCTCTTATATGAGATATCCTATCAATTTGAATTTCGAATTTCAAACGTGATAGAGATTTAATTTATCCTTATAAATTAAATCTCATAAATATCTCTTATATGAGATATCCTATCAATTTGAATTTCGAATTCAAACGTGATAGGGATTTAATTTATCCTTATAAATTAAATCTCATAAATATCTCTTATATGAGATATCCTATCAATTTGAATTTCGAATTCAAACGTGATAGGGATTTAATTTATCCTTATAAATTAAATCTCATATATCTCATATATATAATATATATATATATACGAATTTATATATATACGAATATAAATAAATATATATACATTCACCTGGATCTTTCATTGAATCTGGACATGTCTTAGATTCAATGAATCTGGACATCATAGCTCGTGTTGGGCTATTTTGTGTGCGACCCTGTAGGCCCATATGAAGTTGGCAGTGGGCCATTTGCTATACTAGCCCACAAGTCGCAAGCGGTCTCTAGCAAGACATAACAACTACCCAAATCATATGAGGATCGATAAACGATGTAACCTTTTATACAACCATATCATGTCCCTTCTGTCACGCGATATTTTGGTCATGGATGAGGCATGGATAATGTCATCCTCCTATTCCCGACCGTTACTTTCTCGATCCCTGAGTAGTCTGACTATAGAAATGGAACTACCTTTCCATTACAGTATGGCCATACATTTCTCAGACTCACTCATCGAGGGGCCCAGTAATATCTCTCCACGAATGTGAGGGACAAATTCCATCTTGACCATTCACATTCCTCCGCATGAAAAACCACTAAGCCCGAACATAGTCTTTATGATCACTCGGTCAAAAGTGACTTTTGACTAGGTCAAAGCTGAGCGTTTTGTCATGTAGGAATCCATGATGATCTCAGGTCAAAGGGCATATTGACATGGTTTGTATATGAGAGAAGCTTATGACGTTACCCATGCAGTTCTCTCATAGCGGGTCGGTCCAACACCCTGTACTCTTACATGTGCTTATGACTTTGATTTATATCTCTATACATCTTCAAAGTCATACTGGTCTTATTTCATCTGTGCTCCCACATAGATGATCGACCAGGGACATTTAGGATAATATCATGAATTATCCAAGGATGGTCATCATAGTAAACATGCAAATAATATGATAACTCAATTAATAAATTCATAAATCAATAATGTTCATAAGACAATGATTGGCCCCTAGGGCACGATTTCCAACAACCTCCCACTTGCACTAGGTACAATCATTAATTTGACTAATTCCCATTGACCTAACATGACGCTCATGCTTTGCCTGCACAAGCGGCTTTGTTAGAGGATCAGCAACATTATCTTCTCCTGCTACTTTGCATATTTTTATATCACCTCTATCGTTGATTTCTCTGATGAGATGAAATCGCCTGAGTATATGCTTGGTCCTTTGATGTGACCTAGGCTCTTTGGCCTGTGCAATAGCACCGCTATTGTCACAGAGCAAAGTTATTGGATCTGAGATGGTAGGTATCACCCCTAGTTCTGTGATGAACTTCCTGATCCAAACGGCTTCCTTAGCTGCATCAGATGCTGCTATATACTCAGCTTCCGTTGCAGAATCTGCTACAGTGCCCTGCTTAGAGCTCTTCCAGCTTACTGCTCCATTATTGAGGAGGAATATGTATCCAGACTGCGATTTTTGGTCGTCCTGGTCAGTTTGGAAACTCGCATCTGTGTAACCAGTTACACAGAGCTCATCATCCAATCCACCATAGACCAAGAATAAGTCCTTAGTCCTTCTTAAGTACTTAAGGATATTCTTGACAGCAGTCCAATGGCCCTCACCAGGGTCCTGTTGGTATCTGCTAGTCATACTTAAGGCAAACGAGACATCCGGTCGAGTACATAACATGGCGTACATGATAGATCCTATGGCCGAGGCATATGGAACCTTACTCATGCGACCTCGCTGATCAGATGTACTAGGACACAGATCTTTGCTGAGGTGAGTACCATGAGACATGGGTATGAAACCCCTCTTTGATTCGTGCATACTGAACCTATGCAGTATTTTGTCTATGTATGTACTCTGACTGAGTCCTAGAAGTCTTTTAGATCTATCTCTATAGATCCTGATTCCTAGGATGTAGGTGGCTTCACCCAAGTCTTTCATCGAGAAAGACTTTCCTAACCAAGACTTGACAATCTGCAAGGTAGGAATGTCATTCCCAATAAGTAGGATGTCATCGACATAGAGTACCAAAAACACAACTGTGCTCCCACTAACCTTCTTGTACACACAAGGTTCATCAATGTTTTGAAGAAATCCAAACTCTTTGATTACTTCATCAAAACGATGATTCCAACTCCGAGAGGCTTGCTTTAGTCCATAAATGGACCTTTGAAGCTTGCACACTTTACCAGAGTCCTCGGAACGCACAAACCCTTCAGGTTGTGTCATGTACACGTCCTCAAGGAGCTTTCCATTAAGGAAGGCTGTCTTGACGTCCATCTGCCATATTTCATAGTCATAATATGCTGCAATAGCAAAGAGGATTCTGATTGATTTGGCCATTGCTACTGGGGAAAAGGTCTCATCATAGTCCACACCATGAGTTTGAGTAAAACCTTTTGCAACCAGTCGTGCCTTGAAGACATTTATATTGCCATCCATGTCAGTTTTCTCTTTGAAAACCCACTTGCACCCGACGGTTTTTACACCTTCAGGCGGGTCGACTAAGGTCCAAACCTGATTGTCGTACATGGATTGCATCTCAGACTTCATGGCACTAAGCCATTTTTCGGAGTTTGGTCCCACTATAGCTTCTCGATAGGTAGTCGGCTCATTATGCTCAATGAGCAACACATCACGACTATCAGAAATCAGAAATCCATATCTCTGAGGCTGAAGTCGTGTCCTATTAGACTTTCGTGGACCTTGCGTGACTTGAGGAGTCTCAACAACTTGTTGTGAGTCTTCTCTATTTTCCATCTGCAGTTCTGTGGTGTCTTGTAGCTCTCGAACTTCTTCGAGTTGTACCTTACTCCCACTGGTTCTTTTAGAGATAAATTCTCGTTCAAGAAAGATACCATTTCTGACAACAAACACTTTGTTATCAGCAGGGTTGTAGACGTAATATCCCTTGGTTTCCTTAGGATATCCCACAAAAAGGCATTTTGAGGATTTGGGCGCTAATTTGTCTGAGGCTTGTTGCTTAACATAGACCTCGCATCCCCAAATCTTGAGGAAAGATAAACTAGGCGTCCTCCCAGTCCATATCTCATACGGAGTCTTTTCGATTGCCTTAGATGGAACACGATTGAGTGTGAACGCAGCTGTCTCTAGGGCATAGCCCCAAAAGGAGGGCGGAAGATCTGTTCGACTCATCATGGATCGAACCATATCTAATAGTGTTCGATTTCTCCGTTCAGAAACGCCATTCCATTGTGGTGTCCCTGGAGGAGTCAATTGTGAGAGTGTCCCACAATTCCTAAGATGATCTATGAACTCTTGGCTCAAATATTCACCACCCCGATCAGATCGAAGGGCTTTAATTGTTTTGCCAAGCTGGTTTTGTACTTCATTTTGAAATATCTTGAACTTTTCAAAAGATTCAGATTTATGTTTCATTAGATAGATGTACCCATATCTGCTGAAATCATCTATGAATGTTATGAAGTACGAATAACCTCCTCTGGCATTTGTGTTCATCGGTCCACACACATCTGTATGTATGAGGCCCAATAAATCAGTGGCCCTCTCACTGTGCCCAGTGAAAGGTGACTTTGTCATCTTTCCTAACAAGCAAGACTCGCAAGTGTCATATGATTCAAAATCAAATGAGTTTAGAAATCCATCTTGATGGAGTTTGGAAATGCGTTTCTCATTTATGTGGCCCAGACGACAGTGCCAGAGGTATGTGGGATTCAAATCGTTTGGTTTGACCCTTTTGGCGGTTATGTTATAGATATTTCCATGATTGGGTTGTTCCAAATTTAATATGTAATGATCAACATGCAAATCACCATGAGCATATAAAACATCATTACGATAAATAGAACATCTACTATTCCCAGCAATGGAAGTGAAACCTTCCTTATCCAAATAAGAAAGTGAAACAATGTTACTACTTAAAGCAGGAACATAATAGCAATTGTTCAAAACTAACAAAAGCCCAGTGGGCAGAACTAATTCATAAGTGCCTACAGCTAACGCAGCAACCCTTGCTCTGTTTCCAACTCGTAGGTCAACTTCACCCCTTTTCAGCTTCCTACTGTCCTTTAGTCCCTGCACATTCGTACAAATGTGAGAACCACATGCAGTATCTAATACCCATGAGGTGGAAGTAGAAAGATGAATGTCTATAACATAAATACCAGAAGCGATAGCCCCGCTATCCTTCTTGTTCTTTTTCAGATCTTCGAGGTAGAGTTTGCAATTCCTCTTCCAATGACCCGGTTCATTGCAGAAGAAGCAGACTCCTTCCTTCGGAGGCTTTGCCTTCTTTGGTGCAGGCTTGGTTTCGGGCTTGCCTGACTCTTTGGTCTTACCTGATGAGCCATGACCCTTCCCCTTGCCTTTGCCTTTCTTTTTCGTACCCTTTCCTTTCTGAACCATCAAAACACTACTGGGTTTCTTCTTAAGACTCGGCTCAGCAGTTTTAAGCATCCCATGCAGTTCAGAAATAGATTTCTCCATGTTGTTCATGTTGTAGTTCATAACAAACTGGTCATAACTTTCCGGGAGTGAGTTTAAGATCAAATCTGTAGCTAACTCCTGGCTCATGGGAAATCCAAGCCGTTCAAGGTGATCAATGTACCCTTTCATCTTTAAGACATGAGCACTGACTGATGCACCTTCAGCCATCTTGCAGGAATGTAAGGCCTTAGTGGTCTCATACCTCTCTTGCCTTGCCTGTTGCTGGAACATTTCCTTGAGATGCACAATCATCTCATAAGCCTCCATGTGTTCCAGATCTCTTTGGAGCTCCGGAACCATGGTGGCTAGCATCAAGCATCCCACATCGACAGAGTCTTCCTTATGCTTCATATAAGCATCTCTCTGAGCTCTGGGAGCATTGGCGGCTGGCTCCTCAGGAATGGGTTGATCTAGGACATGCGCCTTTCTTTCTTGCTTGAGAACAATTCTCAAGTTCCTAAACCAGTCAAGAAAGTTTGTCCCATTGAGTTTGTCCTTCTCAAGGACAGATCGCAGCGATAATGTAGCAGTATTACTAGTCGTCATGATTCTACAATTAAAATATGCAATGTAATTAGTAATCTCCCACTAAATAAACAACCCTCAATGCAATAGTTAGTGGGCTAAGATCCATATTTGGCTCAAACTTAAGTCCGCTTTGGCAGGACGCTTAGATTAAGTTATTTAGGTAGGTAACACCTTTACCAATTACATCAAATGTAACTCTTAGATATTCATGGGATCCTATCATCATATGATCTGGCATGTTCTAATCCCATCTAATGCCTTGAGATCCAAAACCGTTTTGTTAATCTCAATTAAGTCAAACAATAATGAACCTATGAGAGTAGCACCATTACTCTTTGCTTATCTCCCCAAGATAACTCAAAAGCACCCACTTTGGTGGAGTCCACAATTGAGCGATCAAGGTTTTGACAAGTGTTCATAAATTGACAGCATTATGACTTAAGATTTCTTTTAGAGGGCCTAATTTAAGTATCTGGTTTATAAAACGCATGTTTCTCAGTTCGTATCTCATACAAGTAATATGCATGTGCTGATCTAATCATAAGATGCATAATTCAAACGTGATACAATATGGCTCACCTATCCTAAGTCCCCTCAAGCCAATGAGAGGAGCTCTCTAGTAAGAAAAGAGAAATTACATATAGAAACCTCTTTTAACATTCGAGGGGAGTGAGATGAGAGGAGAAGGTACATGGAGAGTATATAGAGGAAGGCACGACACGCAGGCCGTATTTTTTAAAAAATTACAACACTTGCAATCTAGAGCCATATTGTTCACCATACCCAAACATTCAAGAATCAATATTCAGATCTAATCGAAGGGCAAAAAAACATTTACAAAGTAACATATGTTACGGTTATGTTGCGCTACGAACAGGTAGCTACGGCGGTCCCGCTAGCCGGTTAGCGGGCGGCTGTCCCGCTAGCCGGTTAGCGGGCGGGGTCTCTGGGGCAGCGCCCCGGAAGAAATTTTTTTTTTGTTTTTGTTTCATAAATAATCACGAATCTGAATTTGGTTTTCACAAATAATCACAAATTCGAATTCGGTTTTCTTAGACCCCATCTATGCGGATTGATCAAATCAAAAAGCATCACCACCGATTTCAATTTCCTTTTAGATTCCTTTTATGTCATACACAACAAGGATTCCATATATGTCACACATACAACGCTTATTATATGATCGGCTACTTCTAACATATATCATATAAATCACAAATCAAGCCTAACTTAAACACAAAACAGCATGGCTCTGATACCACTGTAAGGAATTGGAAGACACGCAGCGGAAATAAACTTTAAAAATTTTCCATTCCTTGCCAGGATCTGCCGTATGTGTTTAAGTCAAGTGGAAAGAATCATTACCCTTAGTGTTGCTCAGCGAATTTCACAGCTTCTCTACGTGGGTGGTGATCTCTTTCTGATCGCAAGAAATCGACGGAGTGTTCCTCAGCGACCTTCACAGATTCTCTCCGCGGACGATGGTCTCTTTCCGATCACAAGAAGTCGACGCCTCAGGTCGGCTTCCTCTACTGGTATCCACACGAACAGCGTTCCAACCACGAACGACGTGCTAGCGTCTCCTGTCCCTCCAAGGCTTTCACAAGTCTCCGTCTCTATTTCGGCAGTTTCTTGTCTGCAAACCTTTTGCAGATTCCGTTCGGCCTTTTGTGTTCTGTGTTATTTTCAAACGTAGCTCCTCCAATCAGATATAGAGGATGCTATGCGTTTTTCCACTTGACCTAATTGGATTTTGGAGTTAATCTTATATTAATTCCGAATTGATACAATATCATATATTGTATAATTTTATAAGAAACTAATTAAATAAAATAATATTAAATCCGTCCCACAGATTTAATTACTTATTTATTTAACTTTAAATAAAGATGAGACTGAGTTATATTTGATTTATTCCCATAAATCAAATTTGAGATATCCTATCAATTTAAATTTCGAATTTCAAACGTGATAGAGATTTAATTTATCCTTATAAATTAAATCTTATAAATATCTCTTATATGAGATATCCTATCAATTTGAATTTCGAATTTCAAACGTGATAGAGATTTAATTTATCCTTATAAATTAAATCTTATAAATATCTCTTATATGAGATATCCTATCAATTTGAATTTCGAATTTCAAACGTGATAGAGATTTAATTTATCCTTATAAATTAAATCTCATAAATATCTCTTATATGAGATATCCTATCAATTTGAATTTCGAATTCAAACGTGATAGGGATTTAATTTATCCTTATAAATTAAATCTCATAAATATCTCTTATATGAGATATCCTATCAATTTGAATTTCGAATTCAAACGTGATAGGGATTTAATTTATCCTTATAAATTAAATCTCATATATCTCATATATATAATATATATATATATACGAATTTATATATATACGAATATAAATAAATATATATACATTCACCTGGATCTTTCATTGAATCTGGACATGTCTTAGATTCAATGAATCTGGACATCATAGCTCGTGTTGGGCTATTTTGTGTGCGACCCTGTAGGCCCATATGAAGTTGGCAGTGGGCCATTTGCTATACTAGCCCACAAGTCGCAAGCGGTCTCTAGCAAGACATAACAACTACCCAAATCATATGAGGATCGATAAACGATGTAACCTTTTATACAACCATATCATGTCCCTTCTGTCACGCGATATTTTGGTCATGGATGAGGCATGGATAATGTCATCCTCCTATTCCCGACCGTTACTTTCTCGATCCCTGAGTAGTCTGACTATAGAAATGGAACTACCTTTCCATTACAGTATGGCCATACATTTCTCAGACTCACTCATCGAGGGGCCCAGTAATATCTCTCCACGAATGTGAGGGACAAATTCCATCTTGACCATTCACATTCCTCCGCATGAAAAACCACTAAGCCCGAACATAGTCTTTATGATCACTCGGTCAAAAGTGACTTTTGACTAGGTCAAAGCTGAGCGTTTTGTCATGTAGGAATCCATGATGATCTCAGGTCAAAGGGCATATTGACATGGTTTGTATATGAGAGAAGCTTATGACGTTACCCATGCAGTTCTCTCATAGCGGGTCGGTCCAACACCCTGTACTCTTACATGTGCTTATGACTTTGATTTATATCTCTATACATCTTCAAAGTCATACTGGTCTTATTTCATCTGTGCTCCCACATAGATGATCGACCAGGGACATTTAGGATAATATCATGAATTATCCAAGGATGGTCATCATAGTAAACATGCAAATAATATGATAACTCAATTAATAAATTCATAAATCAATAATGTTCATAAGACAATGATTGGCCCCTAGGGCACGATTTCCAACATGTCTAAAATGCCCTCCATCCATCACTGGTACAATATAGGCATCCAGGGGTATTTTTGTAATTTAACAATTTTTCTGGGCACTGGCTCCTTCTACTGATGCACTGGTATCTTGGGTTTTGGGCCCTCCTTGGTGTCATCATGTGCCTGTATATAAGGTTATCTAAGTTCATTCTATCTAGGCTTACATACTACTAAGTTCCACAGTCGGATCATGGGTGTTCTCAAACTCATGTCAAAATTCACTAGTATGGGAATAACTTTTCATACATAACTTGTCATATCCCAATTTTTAGGCCTAGAAGCCCAGTATGTAGCCTAAGAAAGGTATGCTACCAGGCCCTGTTGAGCAAAAGTCCTAGAAGTATACAAATTATGTTTAGGGACTAAACTGCAAATAATGAGAGTTCAGGGACTAAATCATAAATAGTAAAAGTCCCTGGGGGCATTTTGGTAATTTGCTAAGTGATGTTTCTTGGGAACTGAGCCACTAGAGTGCTTGGGCTTGGTTGGAAACCCAAGATGACAATCCAAGGGTCCAAAAATGTGGCCCAATGATTATGGGGGTTTAAGTGATATTAAAATAATATTTTAGTACTTTTTCAATAAAGTAAAGTTACCCGGTCAAAGATAGAACTAGAAAAAGTGATTAGATAAAGCTTTAGACCATGAGGTGGCATGAAAGGTGTCCTCATGGGACCTACAAGGCCCCACATGGCATGATTCTAGGAAAAGAAGAAAAGCTAAGGACACATGACATGATTCTAGGAAAAGGAGAAAAAGCTAAAAAACACGTGGCACAATCTCGACCGTTCATTCTGGGAAAAGAGTCTGGAATTCTCTAGAAAGGCTGAGTCAGCTGGTGAGGTATCCCAAGGCCCCATCATTATGCCACCTAGCATGTAAGGTGTCCCATGGATGATGTCATTTTGATGAGTCATCCAGGATGATGATATCATCGTGATGATACAGGCAAAGCTTCTTGAGGAAGCTAAGCGATCTAAACCATTCATCAAGATTCAATCTGGACCATCCATTCCACCCCTCCCTCCATTCCATTCATGTACAAGCATGGTAAAACAAGAGAAAAAAGAGAGAGAAAGAGAAAGAGAGAAAGAAAGAAAGGAAGAGAAAGAAAGGAGGAGTTCTGGTGGAGCTAGGAGCAGTCCAAGGAGTTTAGGGACTTTGCAAGCTTAGGAATATGGTAAGTAATTTATTCTAGTCCCTGCTCTAATAAATTAGAGGATTGTTATTAATTGTTAGAATAGAGAAATATCTCTCTTGATAAAGTTAAAGCCATGGATGGAAAGAAAGTTAGGGAATTCTCAGACTGGGGTTATTACCTCAAGTTAAGCATGAGCTGAGTAAAGCTATACTGATAGAATAATAATTAAGATATTATTATGCTATGTATAGGCTCTGACCTATGGAAAGAATGAACCTTAGAGACAACACTAAGAGCTAGAGGAAAGGCTACACGCCAGGTAGTAAACGTATCCTAAACTTGTATGCATTGAATGTTATGCTTGATGTGCTATGGTTTTGTTGAATTGTGTTGCATATGTGCTTATGTATGAAGCTATGTTGCTATGATTACTTTGGCCACTTGTATTTCATATGTTACATGGAAGCATGCACATTACGCAATGTTAACACTTTCACAAGCAAGCACAAGTAGTCACATTAATATATGCATTGTTTAGTACCGTTTGCTACTGAGATTTCCCTAGAAATCTCACCCCTTCCATATCAATATAATTACAGCAGGTCTTCTCAATATGTAGAAGATAATTATGCATGAAGAGACATGAATTATTTAGCATGATTGATATGTGATTGATGTATGTATAATTGCTAGAAATTGTCACTGTGAACAGTAACTCATGGTGAGGCAGTGATATTTGAGCTGTAATTATAAATAGTAAATGATTGAATAAATGTATGATACTTTTGCAATAAATATTATACATGCCAAGCTTTGATTTGATATATAGAATGTCTTATTTGGATGTCTACACATACAGACATGATTTATCAAAGTTGGGACAAAAAATGCTGGAATCAGGGACAGTACGTTGAAGGAACAATAACCTTTAAGCATTGACCGGAGTTGACCTGGTCAAGGCATGGTCAATGATTTATTTTTCCCTGAAATATAATTCAGTTAGATTCTATTAGAAATTTGAACCATTTCATTTCAATTTTTCTAGAATTATTTATAATTTTTTGAAGTCAGGTCACTTCTCTAGAATTTGCACAGTGAACAGTACTCGCTAGAGTAAAATTCTAGATTATGTAATTTGACTTCAATAACCTTAAAAGTGGTTCCAGATGCTACTGTTTGGTCCCTACAACATAAGAAAATTAGGATGTTACATAACTTCTTTCACTATTCTGTCAGATTCATGACATCCGATGTCTAGATTATGTAATTTGACTTCAATGACCTTAAAAGTGGTTCCAGATGCTACCGTTTGGTCCCTACGACATAAGAAAATTAGGATGTTACATAACTTCTTTCGGGGTTCTGTCAAATTCATGACATCTGATGTCATGAAGTACACCTTCCTATAACTTCTCCACTTATGCCTGAGATCCATGTGATTTGATAAAATTTCAAATAATTTTCAGACTATCAGATAAATATCCACTACCCTAATAAAATTTATGTATTATGCTAGATTAACTAGCTTAACTTCCTCTATTTACTGATAAAATGTGGAATTGAAATACTTCTAGACAGTCTGAAGCCTTTTCTGGCTTACCTTTTCCATAATTACATTTAGGTCCCTGACTTTTTGCTTAATTATACTTAGATCCCTAAACTTTTGGAAATTATCACTTTTGGCCCAACTTTTGTTTCTACTTTAACTTTTGGCCTTTAACCTTTTCCAATTTGCATTTAGGTCCCTAAAATTTTCATAGTTCATAATCCCTTTCTTTCCTTTCTCAATCTGATATAGTTTATTCCAAGAATCTCATATCTATTTCACATAAACAGTACAGTTATATCAAGTAAGAAAATTGGGGATATGACATTTCTCTCCCACTTAAAATAAATGTCATCCTTAAAATTTATATTACATACACTAAGGAAATAGTCCAGGATATGCTTCTCTCATTCTTTCCTCTGCTTCCCAGGTAGCTTCATTCTCTATTAATCCCTTCCAGACTACCTTGACCAAAGACACCTGCTTATTTCATAACTGCTTAACCTTTCTATCTACAATCTGTACTGGTCCAACTTTATAAGTCAAGTCATCTCGCAGTGCAACATCATCCTGCTCAATCACATGTGATGGATCTGGAACATACTTCTTTAACTGGGAAACATGGAATACATCATGGATCTTGCTAAGATGTGGAGGAAGAGCTAACTTATAAGCCATTGATCCTACTCTTGAGAGGATCTGAAATAGCCCAATGTATATAGGATGCAGCTTCTTTACTTTGATCGATTGTCCAGCTCCTGTCGTCAGAGTCAACTTAAGGAATACATGCTCTCCTTCTTCAAACTCCAACAGCTTCCTTCTAACATCAGCATAACTCTTATATCTGCTTTGAGTTGTTAGTAATCTCTTTCTGATCCTATCAATCTGTGCTGCTGTCTAGTCCACTATGTCAGGACTAAACATCCTCCTTTCACTTAGCTCCACGGGGCACAAGGGAGATCTACATTTCTATCCATAAAGTGCTTCAAATGGGGCTATCTGAATACTAGCATGATAAATGTTGTTATAGGCAAACTCTATCACTGGCAGATGGATATCCCAACTCCCTTTAAAATCCAAGACATATGATCTCAGCATATCCTCTACTATTTGGATCGTTCTTTCATATTGACCATCTGTTTGAGGATGGTAAGCTGTACTAAATTTGAGAGTAGTGTCCATTTCTTTGTGTAAAGCCCGAAAAAAATTTGACATAAATCAAGGATCTCTATCAGATATGATACTACTTGGAACTCCATATAGTCTAACAATCTCCTTTACATACAGTTTTGCCAGCTTCTCAAGAGAATCTTTCTTGTTGATTGCCAGGAAATGAGCCGACTTTGTTAATCGGTCAATTATTACCAATATAGCATCATGCTTAATATAAGTCATGGGCAGTCCTTCAACAAAATCCATGGCAATACTGTCCCATTTCCACTCAGGTATTTCTAGTAGTTGCAATTTCCCTGCTGGCCTTTGGTGCTCAACTTTCACCTTTTGACATGTTAAGCACTTTAACACATAAGCCACAATATCCTTCTTCAATCAAGGCCACCAAAATAAACCTTTAACATCATGGTACATCTTGGTCATACCTGGATATAATGTATACTTGCTTTTATGTGCCTCAACTAGGATGTTCTCTCTTAATCCCATTACATTTGGAATATATGGCCATCCCCAAAATCGTAACAATCCATCTTGGGAGACATCAAAATTCTTAGTTTTCCCTCTTTCCATCTTATTCTTGAAAATTGCTGCAAGCTTATCCTACTCCTGACCTTCCTTTATTATGTCATATCCTTACTTTCAACCTCAATTATACTTGATTAGAAGTGATTGGAACCAATTACATGATCATTTGCTTTGAAAACATCCATTTCCAAAAGATTTGCTCTCGGGTACTGTTCACTTTTACTGTTCATTTGGTAATTCTAAAACATGTCTCCTACTTTTAAAATTCATAATTAATTGTAGAAAAATTTAAATAACATGGTTCCAATTTCTAATGAAAGCTCTTTCACATATCTTTGAGGGAAAAATATGAAACTGAGGTTTTCTTGTCCCAATGAAATCAGTTTAATCGTTGAAAATCACTGTTCATTTGGTAAAATCTGGAAGTTCCAGTTTCTTTGCTTAACTTCAAAAATTCATTTCTCTTTGGTTACTTATCCAAATGAACTGTGTTACCTATGTATTTGAAGCTTTAGACGTTATCTTTAAGCTCATAAAATTTCGTAGAAAAACCCGTTCATTTGGTATATGAAATCTTTGTGTAACCATCACTGCCTCTCAGCACTCGTTTTACTCAATTCCAGATCTTACTTCCATATTTGGAAAATCATAACAATTCAGATACTTATCCAAATGAGGCGTTCTTGGTGTTCATTTAAATATCTGTGTCTTAAATTTAAGCAGGCCAAGTTTCAGATTAAAACTCGTTGATTTAGATGCCAAAAACATTGTCAAATCACCACGGCCTCAAAACAGGACTAGAGAAACATACACCATGCATACTAGCATATCATCCCATAGTGTCATGTAAGTCATGTAACTTATTATACAAACTTATTCATCAACATTTACTCTCCTCCCTTGAAAAGATCCAGCACCTAAAACATAGTTATGCATGTGGAAGGAATGAGATTTCATGGAAATCCAAATAGCAAGTTACACAAACTATAATATCATGCATGGATAATTGTATGCTTAACATGTTATCATGAGATGGGAGCTACTTCATAATGGTACATAAGCAAACTCTAACATGCATATTGTCATGACATAACTTGCAAGGAGTTGCAATCATTCATACTTCATCATAACATGATGACATAAGCTCAAGCTCAACCAAACACCATAATCAACAAGCAAGCAAAACAATTAAACAAACATGAGTTATAGTTAGGTATCCTTGCTACCTCTTAGCTATCTTGGTCAAGACCTTCTTGGGATGATTTCCTTCCTTCACAAATGTCAAAACCTAGCCATTACAAAATAATATCAAGTTACAATTCAACTTGAAACCAAATCTAAGACTAGGTTTTCACTAGCTCCCTTTCTTTCTCTACTTTATGTTTCCTACTTCCATCTTTTCAAAATAAATTCTCATGGTTCATTTCCACATAATTTTTCATGTAGAATCCAAATATGAAATCAGAATTTCCAAAATCAAAACATATCAATTGCTACAGTGCCAAACCGAAATGCATGCTCTTGTTTTCCAAAAATTCTCATTTTGATTCCAATGCTTCCAATACTTGTTCTCCTACTTTATCCCCACACAACTTTCCATTTTAAACTCATTGGAAGCATCAAAATCATGAAATTCCATCATATGAACAGTACCACGTACAGTACCAGCAAGAACACAAAACCCTAAATCCAAACATACTTGAATTCACAAGCTTATACCACTTGATTCTAGCTTGTTTAAACTTGTCTAAACTATCCATAACATAAAACTCATAATTTAACCACATATGAGCAGCACTTCCAGCAGCAACATAAGGTAAATATAGCATGAAAACCCTTAAAACCATGAGCTAACTTGCTAGAACAAAGCTCAAGATCAAGGGAGATGATTACCTTGCTTGTTACTTCACTTTGGTTGCTTCTTTCTTGGTTGAATGGAAATTTTGCAAGAGTTTCCCTATGGTTCACCATGCATACCGAAGTGTTCTGAATAGGGGGTATTTATAGAGAAATTTGGGTTGAAATGGATGGCCAAGATTGATTTAGTTACTATTTGATCTAAAGGCTCACATTTAATCTTGGATTTTACTTTTTCTAAAAAGAATAATTATTACATCATGTGGGACAGATCATGGGACACCTAAGAGGGTTAGGTGGCGTGCTGCCCATGTCAAGAAGGTTCTGGAAAAATTCCAGTCTAATCCGGTATCGATCGGAGCAGTTTCACAACAACTGGACTATTTTCTATTCTGAATTTTTTTTATAATATACCAGGATATGTATTATGTCCTGGAAATCAATATATAGGCTTCTCATATCATTTAAAATGATATATTGAATATTTATCTACCATCCATTCCTTGAAAAATAACCAAAATACTCTTAGTGTCCTTTCCTGCGTTGTACTAACCCTAAGGGCAAAATCGTCATTTCACACCTCTTTACACTGCCTCAGGGCATATATTGACTCTATATAATCATATTTATACTATGTACCACATTTTTGGCCTATCCATAATGACTAAAATGACCTCCATCCACCACTAGTACAGTATAGACATCTAGGGGCATTTTCGTAATTTTGCACTTTTCCTGGATGCTCTGGCCTGTGGCCCATATAACTGTCCAGTCACCTTAATGGGCTCATGATGGTGTCATTTGGGCCTAATTATGGGCTTATTGCCTATATTGCCTTTATGGCCCAATTCACTGTACAACTCTCCGGATCATATTTATCGGGTATTTTATTTCACTGTAAAATCCCGTATGGCTTCTACAGGATTCCTTTTCTGATTCTGTCAATTTTATAAATTCATATATTAAATATATGAATTTTCTATAAAGTCTCATCTAATTATGAGATTTCAAAAATACTGCAATAATTCCTTCTGACTTCAGGAATCTATATCAATTAATCAGGTCCTCAAATCAAAATTCTGTGTTGAGTTAAACTGACCACAATATTTTTGTCTATCTACTGGTAAAATTTGGGTCTGATCTGATTTCGAGCATTTTTGGCCTGTTTTGGCTCAACTTTTTCATATTTACATTTAGGTCCCTTAACTTTTGAATAATTGCACTTTAGTCCCTGAACTTTTCATTAATTGCATTTAGGTCCCTCATTTTTCTTCTACTTTCACTTTTCACCTTCAAACTTTTAAATTTTCATTTTGGTCCCTATTCTTTCCTTAGTTATTAATCCTTCCCTTTCCTTTCATAATCTGATACAGTTTATTCCAAGAATCTTATATCCATTGCAGATAAACTGTACAGGTACATCAGGTCAAAAAATTGGGGATATGACATATTACATCTTCAGTGAAAACTTTAATCTGCGTTCCTCCAAAAGAACTTTCTGCTGTCTGAATTTAATACAAAGGACTCCAATCTCGGACATCTTCTGTTAATTCTAGCTCTTTGATTATGAGATTTGCCACCTGCACCACCTTTCTGCTTAAGTCTTCAGCTACCATATTTCCCTTTCCTAGATGGTACTTGATCTAAAAATCATAATCCTTCAGAAATTCCATCCATCTCTGCTACCTCATGTTCAATTCTTTATAGTCTTGCAGGTACTTCAGGCTTTTGTGGTCGTAGTACAACTCTATAGTAGCTCCATACAAATAATGTCTCTATATCTTGAGAGCATAAACTATCACTACAAGCTCCAGATCATGAGTGGGATAGTTCTCTTTATATGGCTTTAATTGTTGAGAAGCATAGGCTACCACTCGTCCTTGCTGTATCAGCACACATCCCAACCCTTGCTTGCTAGCATCAATGTAGACTACATAAGTCTGAGTTGGGTCTGGAATAATCAGCACAGGAGTCGTGGTTAATCTCTGCTTTAGTTCATGAAAAATAGCCTTACACTTCTCATCCCACTTGAACTGCTGATTCTTTCTGGTCAACTTGGTTAACAGTAGGGTAATTTGAGAAAAGTCCTTAATAAATCTTCTGTAATACCTTGCTAAGCCTAGAAAACTTCTGATCTCCGTCACTATCCTTGGTTGTTCCTAGCTTAACACTGCTTCAACTTTGCTAGGATCTACAGCTACCCCTTCATGGGATATGACATGATTGAGAAATTTGACTTCTTGCAACCAAAACTCATATTTACTAAGCTTAGCATAGAGTCACTTTTCTTTAAGAGTACTAAGAACAATTCTCAAATGCTCTTCAGCAGATTTGGAGTACATTAGGATATCATCAATGAAAACTACCACAAATTGATCTAGGTAAGGCCTGAAGATCCTATTCATATAATCTATGAAAATTGTAGGCGCATTTGTTAGACCAAAGGGCATTACTAGGAATTCAAAATGACCATAGCGAGTCTTGAACACAGTCTTTGAAATATCATCTGCTTTGATTTTGAGTTGGTGATAACTTGATCTCAGATCAATCTTAGAGAATAAGCTTGCTCCAACCAACTGGTCTAGCAAATCATCAATCTAGGAAGAGGGTACTTATTCTTAATTGTAATCTTATTTAACTCCCGATAGTCAATGCATAATCTGAGACTGCCATCCTTCTTCTTGACGAATAACACTGGAGCACCCTATGGAGAAACATTGGGTCGAATGAAACCCTTCTCTAAAAGCTCCTCAATTTACTTCTTTAACTCAATCATCTCATTAGGAGCCATATGGTATGGGGCTTTAGATACTGGTCCAGCTCTAGGTACAATATCAATGGCAAACTCCACTTCTCGCTTTAGAGACAATCCTTGAATCTCCTTTGGAAAGACTTTGGGAAATTCTTTGACTATTGAAATTGCTTTAATTCCCTCTTCTACTTCTGCTTGAACATAAAAGAAGACCATATATCCCTAACATCCTTTTTGTAGACATCTATATGCCTGAGCCTCCGTCAAGAAATTTAGTTTCACTTCTGGATTCACATTTGCAGCTTGTGGACAAAAAACTAGAGTTTTGTTCTTACAATCCAGCATTACATTGTTGGCACACAACTAATTCAATCCAATTATGACATCAATTTCATGAAAGGGCATACATATTAGGTCTAGAGTAGTACAACAACACTCATATCGAATGGCATTATTTAGGCAAACATATGATGTAACTACCTTAGCATTTGTGGGAGTTGTCACACATATAGAATAATGCAATTTGCTAATTGTAAGGCCTAACCGCTTAGCACAGTCATAAGAAACAAAGGAATGACTTGCACCCGAATGAAACATAGCAATCATAGAATGATTATTAAGATAGATGATATCTTGGATCATCTCGGGTTATCTCTATGCATCTTTCCTTGTTAATACGAATACTCGCCCTTGAGTATGTGGCCTCTGATCATTAGCTGCCTGGGGACAATTTTAGGAAAAGTGTCCAAGCTTCCCACAAGTATAACAGACATTCTGCCCCATCAAGCATGGTCTATCTCCATGACTTTTCCTACACTTGTCAGATGTTCTAAACCTCGAGACTCTATTATTTGTATTGCCCCTGAAGTTTCCTCTGTTAGGCTTTCAGTTCTGCTGCCATTGTCTTTTCCATTTCTTGTTATAGCCATTAGCTGTACTTTTGTTCTGACTGGTTCTCTCAGGAGCAACAGTCTCTCTACTTATTGGTCTTATCAGTATCCAGTGATTTAGGCTATTCTCAATGATCCTACAGGCTTCTACTATTTTATTGAACTAATTGTATTATTGGGGAGTCATCTTCTCTTTCAGGGTAACATTCAATCCCCTGATCATCCTTTCTGTCATCCAATGTTCATCATCCACCTGTCGCAGATAAGTGGAATACTGAGAAAGATGGATGAACTTAGCCAAGTATTCATCAAAAGATTCTTTTTCCCCTTGCCTCAGCACCAGGAATTATGCTTCTCTTTCGTCCCGCACTGACTGGGGAAAATACTTCTCATAAAACTGCTCAAGGAACACTTCTCATGTGATAGGAATGTGCCTAGCTTGTAATACTAGCTCGGTGTTCTTCCACCATCTATCCGTATCTCTTTCTAACTGGTAGATTGCCATCTATGCTTTACTCTCAGACGAATAACCCAGTACTTTAAAGATCTTCTCTAGTCTACTGATCCAGTCATCTGCTTTCTATACATCAAACGTCCCCTCAAATGTCAGAGGACTATGCTTACAGAATTTAGCCATCCACTGTTGAATGCGAGCGGGATCTACTATCTGTCTTAGCGACTCTGCTATCTGCTGAACTATTTCTGGTTCTTTATTAGTTGTGCCTGCAGATTCTGGTTTCTGTAGGTTCTTTACCACTTTTGCTACAACTACTGCTATGACAACATCCCTTTCCTTTTCGCTCCTCACTTGAGCGGCTCTTACTTATTCAATCAGCTTCTGTTATTGTTCTAATCGTTCTAGAATCAACTAGTTAACGTCCCACGTATTTTGGGGTTCACCCGAAGAACTAGCTCTTCTTGTTTTTACCATTTTATTTTACTATTATAATAAGAAAGGAATACTATAATTAACATAATTCATATTTCATATTTCATTCACAACATAGCATATAGCAAGTTCAACAGTATTACACAGACCTTTCAGAACATACATACATGCACAATATCATCACTAGTCATAAGTACATAGATTATAGTAGCAGTCTTAGGTATAGCTGTTACATTATGTTTTCTCATAATGGATCCTAATAAACTCCCCTATCATATAGATCCAATCATGAATATCCTCAAAGGGTTCCTCTTCAAAGTACTAATCTAAACCTTCTCTCCATGTTGCTGTAAGAGGCAAGATATTATCCATGATATTAACCCAAGCTTCTAAGGTAAAAGTATCTGGATCATAAGCTCGATAGGCCTCTCTTACCCTTGATATGAAATTCATGTAAACTCTATAGTCTTGATCTACTTCTCTTACCAGCATTCTTCCTCCATATCCTCTCCGGGGGTTAACTCTATAACCTAATGATTACCCAGACGTATCTCTACCATTGGCTTCTCAGTTTCACTGGGACCTGGGATATCTGTAAGGTCTGGTCTATGACTAGGTCCAGGTATGTCAACTATATAACTGGGTTCAGGTATATTAGCTAGTTCAGGCACTTAACTTGGATCAGGGACATTTATCTCAGTAGCTTGTCTAAGTACAGGTTCTACAGTTCCCACAACATAGGAGTACCCCTCCTCAACCTGCTCTTCTTGAGGATCTCCCATTTCTATATCATCCATATGATCTATATCTTCCTCTCTATTAGGGTCAGCTGCCTCAGGAAGTACCACATTAATAGGTAGGGCTGGAATAGGTTCCTCAGGTATATCCTCATATGATGTCTCATCTATCCCATTTGATCCAACTAAAGAGCGAACTAACCTGCCCAATTCTGATTCACTACTAGAATCCAAGATGTTGATCACTAAGGGAATTCCAAACTCAGGATCATGTATCAAAGTATCTACCTCTTCTGAGTTTAACCCTAATCTATCTGAACTCAGGACTTCTAGTATAGAGTCCCCCTGGTTTACTGTAGTCTCTGAAGTCCTATACTCAGTCATCTTTATCCTGTAATAATTAACTTAGTGTCAATTATGCAGATGTTTACTTATGTATCAATTTATAAATAATCTAATCAGAGCATTTTCTAAGCCAGAATCCTTTTCTCTGATACCAAAATGTCACATCCTTACTTTCAACCTCAATTATGCTTCATTAGAAGTTATTGGAACCAATTACATGATCATTTGCATTGGAAACATTTATTTTCAAAAGAATTGCTCTTATGTACTGTTGAAATAAGGTGGTTCCAATTTCTAATGAAAGATCTTAAATAAATATTTGAAGGAAAAATATGAAACTAAGGTTTTCTTGTCTAAATGAAATCAGTTTATTCGTTGAAAATCACTGTTCATTTGGTAAAATCTAGAAGTTATAGTTTCTTTGTTTTAAATTCAAAAATTCATTTCTCTTTGGTTACTTGTCCAAATGAACCATGTTACCTATGCATTTAAAGATCTGGATGTGTTCTTTAATCTTATAAAATTTCATACAAAAACTCTTTCATTTGGTATATAAAATCATGATGTGAACGTCGCTACCTCTAAACGCTTACTTCATCTCAATTCCAGATTTTAACTTCAACTTAGAAAAATCATAACAAATCGAATTCTTTCATGTAAATCCCAATAGCAAGTTACACAAACCATAATACCATGCATGATTAATTAGATGCTTAACATGTTATCATGAGATGTGAGCTACTTCATAATGGTACATAAGCAAACTCTAACATGCATATTGTCATGACATAACTTGCAAGGAGTTGTAATCATTCATACTTCATCATAAACATGATGACATAATCTCAAGCTCAACCAAACACTATAATCAACAAGCAAGCAAACAATTAAGCAAACATGAAATATAGTTAAGTATTCTTGCTACCACTTAGCTATCCTTGCCAAAGTCTTCTTGGGATGATTTCCTTCCTTCAAAAATGTCAAAACCTAGCCATTACAAAGTAATATCAAGTTACAATTTAACTTGAAACCAAATCTAAGACTAGGTTTTCACTAACTTGCTTTCTTTCTCCCTTTTATGTTTCATACTTTCATCTTTCCAAAATAAATTCTCATAGTTCATTTCCACATAATTTTTCATGTAGAATACGAATATGAAACTAGAATTTCCAAAATAAAAACATCTTAAAAGGTGCTATTCCAAATCGAAGTGAATGCCCCTTTTTCCAAAAATTCACATTTTGATTCCAATGCTTCCAATACTTGTTCTCCTCCTTTATCCCCACACAATTTTCCATTTCAAACTCATTGGAAGCATCAAAATCATGAAATTCATCATATGAATAGTGTCACGTATAGTACCAGCAAGAACACAAAACCCTAAATCCAAACATACTTGAATTCCCAAGCTTATACCACTTGATTCTAGCTTGTTTAAGCTTGTCTAAACTATCCATAACATAAAAATCATATTTTAAACACATATGGACAGCACTTACAGTAGTAAACATAAGGGAAATATGGCACAAAAACCCCTTAAAACCAAGAGCTAACTTGTTAGAACTAAACTCAAGATCAAGGGAGATGATTACCTTGATTGTTGCTTCACTTTTAGTGTTTCTTTCTTGGTTGAATGGAAATTTTGCAAGAGTTTCCCTATGGTTCACCATGCATGCTAGAATGATCTGAATAGGGGGTATTTATAAAGGAGCTTGGGTTGAAATAGATGGCCAAGATTGATTTGTGCACTATTTGATCTAAAGGCTCACATGTATTCTTGGATTTAACTTGTCAAAAAGGAGAATTATGACATCACAAGGGACATATCAAGGGACACCTCATGGGGTTGTGTGGTGCAATTCTCATGGGGAGGAAATCTTTGGAAAAATTCCAGTCCAATCCAGTACTGACTCGGTCCGATTCCCTAAAAATCAAACTATTTTCTGTTCCTAATTTTTATAATATACTAGGATATGTATTCTATCTGAGAAATCAATGTATAGGTTCCTCATACTATTGAAATTGTTATATTGAGTATTTATCTGCCATCCATCCCTTAAAAATGACCAAAATACCCTTGGTGTCTTTTCTTGCACTATATTGACCCTAAGGGCATAATTGTCATTTCACCCCTCTTTGTACAGCCTCAGGGCATATACTATCTCTATCTAATAATATTTTTACTATATGCCATGTGTTTAGCCTATCTAAAATGCCCTCCATCTATCACTGGTACAATATGTGCATCCAGGGGCATTTTGATAATTTCACACTTTTCCTGGACACTGGCTCCTTCTACTGATGCACTGGTATCTTGGGTTTTGGGCCCTCCTTGGCATCATCATGGGCCTATATATGAGGTCATCTTAGTTCATTCTCTCCAGGCTTACATACTGCTAATTTCCATAGTCAGATCACTGGTGTTCTCAAACTCCCATCAAAATTCACTAGTATGGGAATAAATTTTCATACATAACTTCTTTCAAGGTTCTGTCAGATTCATGACATCTGATGTCATGAAGCACACCTTCCTATAACTTCTTCACTTATACCTGAGATCTATTTGATCTGATAAAATTTTAGATAACTTTCAAACTATTAGATAAATATCCAATACCCTAATAAAATTTATGTATTATGCTAGATTAACCAGCTTAACTTCCTCTATTTACTGATGAAATATGGAATTGAAATACTTTCAGACAGTCTGAAGCCTTTTCTGGCTTATCTTTTCTATAATTACATTTAGGTCCCTGACTTTTTGCTTAATTATACTTAGATCCATAAACTTTTAAAAATTATCACTTTTGGCCCAGCTTTTGTTTCTACTTTAACTTTTGGCCTTTAACCTTTTCCAATTTGTATTTAGGTCCCTAAAATTTCTTTAGTTCATAATCCCTTTCTTTCCTTTCTCAATTTGATACAGTTTATTCCAAGAATCTCATATCTATTTCACATAGACTGTACAGTTACATCAGGTAAAAAAATTAGGGATATGACAACAAGAACCCTTAGGGGAACTCTTGCAAAATGAAAACTCAAGCCAAGACAAAGAAGATTCAAGGTACCAAAGTTCAAGCAAGCTAGAGATTAAGGTAAGCAATCTATCATAGCTTATTTTCCTTTGATTTGGGAGCTTGAACTTAGGGTTTTTATGGAGGAAAGTTGAGTTTTCTCTAAGGTGTTGTGCTGTCCAAAAATATTTGATGAAAGGGAAAAGAAGAAATTAAAGTTAGAGATTTATGATTGAAGCTTAAACAAGCTAGTTAAGGGATTTGTTGTTAAATCAAGTTGATATTCTTGACTTTGCCATGGTTGAAGCAGATCAGTTTGCACTGTTCATGATGGAAGGAAATGGAATTTCAATAATTTAAGGCTTCCATTGAATTTTTATGATGATTTTGTATAGGATTGGATAGGTTTTGAACCCTGGAAACATTGAAATTCCAACATTGTAGTTTTTAAAATTCTCCTCTGTTATTGCTCACTCGCATGAAAAGTGATTAGAATTTCATAATTTTGATGCCTCCAATGGTTTTAAAATTAAAGATGTGTGGGATAAAGTGGAGAAACAAGTATGGGAAGCATTAGAATCAAAATGAGAATTTTTTAGAATTATGTACATGTTTTTGGTTCTATCCAACAGGCCATGAAGGAGCTGGAATTTCATGATTCTAAGCTCATAAATGGATTCAAAAGATGAAATTGTGTAGGGTAAAGTCAAGACATCAATTGATTCAAAGGCCAAGTCCTTTAGTTAAGATTAAGGAAAGTTAATGTAATTAAATGAGCTTAATGTTCAAGAGAAAGTTCTGTTAGTTAAAGTGAGTTTAATACTCCAAGAAGTTAGATTGTGATGGATAAATGATTATGTGATGTTAGGAATTGATTGGTATGCTCCAAAAAAGGCAGCCACATATCAAAGAAAGGTGAGAAGAAAGAAGCAAGATAAAGTTTACATATGTAAGATTGTGATGGATAAATGATTATGTGATGTTAGGAATTGATTGCATATGTGCTTATGTATGAAGCTCTATTCTATGATTACTTTAGCCAATTGTATTTCATATGTTACATGGAAGCATGCACATTACACAATATTAACACTTTCACAAGCAAGCACAAATATTTACATTAATACATGCATTGTTTAGTACCAATTGCTACTGAGATTTCCCTAGAAATCTCATCCCCTTCCATATAATCCCAATCCCACAGGTTTGTTAATGACGAAAAGAGGATTGAAGAAGCATGAAGAGAAGCTAGGGATTGGATAGTATAAATATTATGTGAAGAATTGTTATATGTAATGTTACTATTTGACCAATGCAAGTAGTGATGATCATGATGTAATGAAAAATAGTAAATGATGAGATAAATGTATAAAATTTTACAAACATTTATTTAACATGTCAAGCTTCATTTTGACATCAAGAACGCTTTATTTTGATGTCTGTACAAAGAGAACTAATTTTCCAAAGTAAGGGACTAGAATCTGTTTTCAAAATTTTTGACCAAATGAACAGTAATATTTGACGAATAAACTGTATTAATTGGCTAAGCATTGCATCTAGAAATTATTTTTCCCTTAAAATTCAATATGTTATCTTCATGTAGCTTTTTGAACCACTGCATTTCTGTTTTTGTAGAATTAATTATAATTTTGTGAAGTTTATCGTGTAATCTGGAATGCCATATGAACAATACCTCGAGAAAGAGAAAAATTCCAGATTTAGCTAATGGACTTCCAAAGTCTTATAAGTGGTTCTAAATGCTACTGAATGGTCCCTAAGACGTATGAAAGTAAGGACGTTTCATAAAAAATGTATTTTAAGGTAGAGTTTCACTAATCATTGCTTGAACATCACTTATTGAATTGGCTAGTTGTGATACATAACCATTCATGTTTGCAGCTTTTGTTTCCCACTGTTATATCTTATTATCCAATGCAACAAACCTAGACTCTGTCATTACTTGATTGTTCTCCATAGTAGATCTCAAGTCCTTGAAGTTAGAGCAAAAATTTGTGTTGATGGAGTTTATATTTACATTTACCACATTAATGTTCTTGATTATCTCAGCTATTCCATCATTCTATGTAGTAGAAGGAACTTCCAATGCTCTAGAAGATTCAACCATTTATCTATCATTATTGAATATGTTTTGCCCATAATTCCTGTCTCCACCTCCATCCCTCCATCTGAGATTAGGATGATCTCTCCATCCTTCATTATATGTGTTGAAGTATGGATTCCTTTATGGATACTAGTTTGGTTTGCCTTGATAGATGGCTCATACATCTGCAAAGTATGTAGGACAATTGACAATAGTGTGCATAGGAGAATTATAGAGCTAACAACTAGGAGCAACAAGAGCTTGAGAGTATGAGCTTTGAACATGTGAATTTCTCAGCTGAGCAGCTAGATTATTAATCTGAGCATTCATGGTAGCAACTTGAGAAGACAAGCTATTGTAATCTTGAGAAAGCCTTGCAGAAACTTCATGGACTTGCCTAGAATCATAGCCCCTATACTGCTGGTCATTACTTGCTATCTTCTCAATCAGGTTCCATACTTCATCTGGAGTTAAATAATTAATGGAACCTTTAGCAGCTGCATACAAATTCTTTCTGCATGCATAAGGCAATCTTGAATAAAAATATTGCACCAAATACTCACATGGGATCTGATAGCATGGACATCTAGCTAACAACTCTTAAAACCTTCCCCAAAACTCATGGAAAGCTCTTGATCATACTGTTTGGTAGCAAAAAGCTCCCTCCTCAATATAGCAGTCTTTGAAGTAGGGAAGTATCTCTCTAAGAAAGCAGTCCTCAAGTTACTCTAAGAGTCTAAGACTTGAGGTGTATGATGTGATAGCATATAAAGCCATTCCTTTGCCTTTCCTTCAAGTGTAAAACGGAATACTTGTCTCTGCACAATATCCATGTCAGCACCTACAGGTTTCATGATAAGCAAACCCACTGCATGGTCTTCAAATGTTTGAAAGGATCCTCACCTACTAATCCATAAAACTTTAGGAGTTACTTAATAAAGGACCTTTCAACTCAAAATTAACATCCAAAGTAAGATAAGTGCGAAAAGGATCAAAGTTTTCATTAGATGAAGTGAATTATTTTATGCTCCTACGTGCTCTTCTATTATTCATGTTATTCTCTCCATATTGCTAATTTTGATTAATATGATTATGAGTATGAGCTTCTCCTTCATTAACATTCTCCATGACAAAATGATATGCACAATTTGTTTCAGCTGCAATAGATTCACCAGAAGAACTAGGCTCAGATGCAATACTAGCTTGATTTACGATTTTAGCCTTCTTAATTTGCCTAAGTGTTCTATTGATTTCTATTTCCAAAGGAAAGAATTCATAGCTTCTGTTTATGTAAATCACATTCAACAATGATGTAGGATATCAAATATGTCACAGATGCAGTAATTTTAGAAAGTCAGATCAAGCAATTGCAGTTCAAAATAGTTAGGTCACGACTAAAAGATCACCAGGTTGTGACTATAAGCAAAAAGAATCGAGATCGCAACAAAAATTAACTTTAGGTCATGACTGTCAGTTACAAAGAGTAAAGGCCTAAAATCTGCAGTTCTAGTTGCAACCAATTGTCACTCAGGTCGTGACTAATAATCACAGAGTAAATTTGATTGAAACACTGATTTTTAGTCAAGAATAAGTGTCACACTGGTTACGACTAGAAATCACATTGAAGAAAATTGGATGAAAAATATTTTTGGTTGTAACCACAAAACAATACGGTCGCGACTAAAAGTAACAGAGAGCAAAATGAGTTGAAAATAAATTTTTTGTTGCGACAAAATGTGCTTCTGGTCGCGCCTAAAGTTCACCGAGACGCTCAGAAATCAATTTTCAATACTTTGGTCGCGACGAGAAGGGTAACTGGTCATGACTCAACAAGATAAAACACTAAATTCGAAAAAAAAACTCAAATACCTATCTACTTGTTATGATTTTTAGGCCAAGGAGATTGCTTAGGAAACCTTCACAAGTAAGACTCCCCAGCAATGGCGCCATTTTGGATAACTATCATTCTAATTATCAAATAAAACTAAGCTAACCAATAATAAGTGGAGGCTAACCTAGGTTGAATCACAAGGAGCCTAGATGGATGTTAAGATACCTAATTAATCCAATGAACCACAAATTAATAAGTTAAAGAGATGGTGTTTTATGAGATTTATCTAACTACTGAAAGTAAATCCTATGATATTGATTATACTTTTAAGTGTTTATGATGATGCGATGAATGAATGACAAGTGTGTTCCCTTAGAGATTGCCTTACTGTCATTATCCACAAAATATGAGAAGTTAATCAACTGAATTAGAATATGTTAACCAACAACTTGCTAGCTAAATCTCAATCAAAGCTATAACTCGCAGACATTAAAAGAGACTAGGAATCATTCAAATCAGAGATAGAAGAAGATGAATTAACATATAAAACTATACTCTATTTATATTACTCTAATTAATCACAACCATGTCTAACTCGGTTCAAGGATAAAAATCAATCAAAGCATCAATAATGCAGAAATAAGAAATCCAACTCGGTTCCCTACTTCTTTATCCTCTACTAACTCTAATTGAATCAATAAACTAGAAGTAACTACATCAACTTGATACAATCAAATCTAGATTAAAGACACAGTGAACTCCCTATTCATCTCAAGGATTCAGGTTCAGCATTATCTCTAAGAGAGCACAACATCTTAGCCTTGCATTGCCATTAAACTTCAGAAGCAATAGAAAACATAGCAGCAGTCATGATGAATGTGGAAGAAGAAGATGAAGTTGCAGAATAGAAATGGAAATGGAGTAGGAGAATGGGTGTAGGTCTGTGACTAAATGGAGTGGATGTGGTAATATGCAGAATCTTTGATTTAGAATGGTAAGATGATAGATGTGTTAAGTGTAGCACTTACTTTCGTACATCTTAAGTACCATTCGATAGCATTTAGAACCACTTACAAGTCCATTCAAGTTCCATTACAAAATATGGAATTTCACTCTTTATGAGTATTGTTCATATGGTAATTCCAGATTAAGCAATGAACTTCAAAAAATCATAACTCATTCTAGAAAATTCAAAATGAAGTGGTTAAAAAATCCACACAAAGCTAACATCTTAAAATTTAAGGAAAAAATATTTACTTGGACCAAATTAACCAGTTAACTGAGTCAACTCTGATGTCAACTTTTACTATTCATTTGGTCAAATTTCTAGAAAACAATTTCTAGTCCCAAATTTTGAAAATTTTGTTCTCCTTGTATAGACATCGAAATAAGGCATTCTTTGTGTCAAAATGAAGATTGACATGTTAACTAAATACTAATAAAATATCATACATTTATTTGATCATTTACTATTTTTAAATACAGCAACTACTATACTACTTTTAAGCAAACATTACATACATACATCACATAAGTCATAACATATCATTAGGTACAATCAATCATAACATCTATCTCCTAACTCCTCTTATTGCATCTTCATCTTGTTCCATCTTTGAAGACACTGTTGGTTTTGAGGTGACATGGAGGGGATGAGATTTAGGGGAAAATCTCAATAGTAAACAGAAATCATACAATGTATGCAACTATATGCTTGATGTTACTAATTGTGCACTTAATGATCATGCTTGCATAATGACTTTCATGTCCCTTAATTATAACATATGGATATAACATAAAAAGAAACAGAGCATTACTTAATCATACATGCTGCACATCATCAAAGTAAGAAAACATCCCATAAAACATCCAAGCAATATAAGCATACAAGAAGGTAAGTTCACTACCTCATACCCCTTGCTTTCCTTATCTTTTTCCTTTACCTCTTGCTTCCTACTTCTTGTTGTGTGACTACTCTCTTTTAGAACACAAACCAAATCCTAACATTGCATTACCATTAACTCGTAACAATCCAACTTTCTTGAACATTGAACTTTATCTACTAAAGTAACTTTCTTTAATCTTTGTTAATTAGCTTGGTCTTTGAATCAATTGATGTCTTGACTTTGTCCTACACAATTTGGCCTTCTGAATCCATTTATTAACTCAGAATTTACAAATTCTAGCAGCTGCACACTGTTCTGGACATAATTGCATAACTTCCCTTTTTGTTTCAAAATTTCATTTTGATTCCAATGCTTCCAATACTTCTTTCTCTACTTTACTCCACGCAATTTTTCATTTTAAAACCATTGGAAGCATCAAAATCATGAAATTCCAATCACTATTCATATGTGTGAACAGTAATAGAGGAGACTTCAAAAATTACAACTTTCAATTCCAATTCTTCCAAGGTTCCAAACCTATCCAATTCTACACAAAATTATCTTTTAAAATCAATTGAAGCATTAGATCCTTGAAATTCTATCTTCTCTTATCTAGAACAGCCTTGGCCAAAAGGCCTCAAGAAAGAGCAAAGTCAAGAATATCAACTCAACTCAATAACCAATCATCAAACTAGCTTATCTAAGTTCCTTCTATTTGATTCTATCTTGCTTTGCTTCTTTCTTCATTTCTGTCCAGATTTGGGCAGCAAGGTTACTAAGAGAATATCTCAATTTTCTACCATTAAAACTTAAGTTTTATCCTTCCAAAACTCATACAAATAAACTAGGAAGGATTACATACCTTATGCCTTAACTACCTTGGATCAAAGTGCCTTGAATCTCCCTTTGTCTTGGCTTGAGTTTCCATTTGGTTGTAGTTTATCCAAAGTTCAAGAGGCCATAGTTTTTTTCACATCCTTATATTTATACATCTTAGGGACCATTCAGTAGCACTTAAACCACTTTCAGGGTCATTGAAGTCTAAACACTTAATCTGGAATTTTATTCATATCGAGTACTATTCACTGTGGCAAATTCTAGATGAGTGACCTGATTTTGAAAATTTATAACTAATTCTATAAAAATCGAAATGAAGTGGTTCAAATTGCTACATGAAGCTAACTCAAATATATTTCAGGGAAAAATCATTGGTTGACCAATCCTTGACAATTTCACATGGGTCAACGTTTCAATCTTACTGTTCATCCAATGACTTTCTCCTGAATCCAGCATTCTGGTCCCAACTTTAACAATTTATATCTTTTCGTGTATACATCCAAATTAGACATTCTATATATCAAATTAAATCTTAGTATGTCTACTTTTTACTCTAAAAATTTCGTACATTAATTCAATCATTTACTATTTTTAATGATTTATCAAACATGAATGGGTCTTCACGAGTTACTGTTCACTGAGCCTATTTTCAGCATTTAGTCTTTATATACTCAAGCCTACAGCCAACACATATCAGTCATACAGGCCAGATAACAATTAATAAATAATCAACTGTTATATATTAGTGCATGATTAACTCCCTCATATTTTATTACATCCTTTTCTGTCTAAAAACTGGCTGCATAACTGCTGCAATTCTTCTTTAGAAAGTAACTAATGTTGTACCGATTCGGTAATTCCCTTATGCGAACTACCATTCTACGTAGTACCCAGGAAAGACTGGATGAACCTGCTGGGTCCACTCACTTCCAGCCTCCTTAGACAGCACTACGTACACAGTACGTATCAGTTCCTTTCTTTGTTCCGTCTTCGTTGTCGGAATTTCGGCAGCCTACCGGTGTCTCTTAAGATTTCCAAATTTTATTTTGACAGAACCTCCCCTGTAATATTATGTTTGGGAATGAGATTCAAAAGAATCCCAGTAACAACAATCATAACAAAATATGTAATGCAAAGTGACGGTGCTTGCTTGTGACTGTGTATAGATAAGTATGCTGCATGCTTCCATATTCAATAACATATGATCATAGCATTGGAATAGAGCTTCAAGCATAACATATAGGACAACAATCAACCAAACAAAACAACACATCACAAAGACATTACATAAGAGCTAGGATTAGTTATTACCTCAAAAGCAGAGCTTCAGAACTTCCTTACTACTTCCAACTCCACCAGAACTTCCTTTCTTTCTTTCTTTCTCCTTCTCTCTCTTCTTTCTCTCTCTTTTCTTGCCAAAAACGTGGGATGCATAAAATGGGAGGGGAAGGGGGTATTTATAGCTTTAATGGATGGCATTCTTGTAATTTTGAAGCCATCTGAACATGTGGTCCTGGTTTTTCCTGGAATTTCCTATTTTCTTTAATTCTTTTTACTGCATCACCCTGGACACCTCATGGGACACCTCATAGGACAACTCACCACCCATATTCTTCATGTGACGAAATTTGGAGGTTCTGGAAGCTTTCCGGTCCAATCTGGTACCGGCCCGGTCCATCGCCTCGAAAAACATGCCGTTTTCTGAATCTGATGTTTCTGAAGATCCTTTTTATGTCTACTGACCTCACATTTAGTATCTAGACCCTTTATATCATTAACTTTTTAATACTGGGTCCAGACTTAATTACAGATCCCCTGCAAAATGACCAAAATGCCCTTGGTGCCCTATCTTGTCCTATTTTAATCCCTAAGGGCAAAATCGTCATTTCACACCTTTCTGGACCCGGTCAAAGCTTATACTGGCTCTAGTCAACCTTATTTAGACATGTCTTGACCTCTGGGTCTGTCCAAAATGACCAGAATACCCTATATTCATCTGCTGCCCTTTTTGTACAACATAGGGGCATTTTCGTAATTTCGCACTTTTCCGGGGTTCTGCTGGACACTGGCCCACCTATCAGTCCAAGAGTCTTATTGGGCCTCTAATGGCGCCATTTTCGGGCTTCCTGGGTCCATTACCTGTATGGCACGCATTACGAGGAATCTTCCTTTAACACAATTCATTGAATATTTTAACTATTATTTACCGAGTATATACCTTTTCCGGACACCGGCTCTTTTTCCCAGATATAGTGTCCTACTATGTTCAGGCATCCTTGGGGGTTATAACGGTCATCTGACCGAAGTCATCCGATCGCATTCAGCCTCTTTAAAAATACCGATAAATCTCCTACCCGGATCCCCGGAGGCCTCACACTCCGTCTGGATTTTTTTATTTTGTGAATAACTTTTCCTACAGACCTCCTATCGGTATCCTGTCAGTTTCCCGACATCCGCCCATAAAGGCGCATCATCTTGTATTTTCCCACTTATATCTGAAATCTAGGGTATCCGGTATAAATTTTTATAACTTTTGGACGATCAGTCCATTTCTGGCTATCTGGAGTCTTCAAAAATTCCGGTATTAGGCTTGGTTACCCGGCGTCACCTGCCCTACCTTCTGGTAGAATCTGGGACTGAAATGCTGTCGGGCGGTGCAATCCACTTCTGGCCTATTTTCTTTAATTATACTTTAGCCCCAGGGAACTTTTCCTTCTTTATAATTAAGTCCCTTAATTTGGCTAAAATTACACTTTAAGACCCCATATTTTTGTCTTCCTTTCATTCCTAACTTTAAACTTTCCATAATTGCATTTAGGTCCCTTAATTTCCTTTCTTTTGCAATTTAATCCTTTTCTTTACATAAAGGTACACATGTTTTTCCTGAAACAGAGCTCATATATTCCGTTTAATCTGTACATAGGAACCAGTACAGAAAATTAAGGATATTACATTTCTCTCCCCTTAAAAATAAATTTCGTCCCCGAAATTTACATTACATCTATCCTATACCAATAATTCAGGGTACTTTTCTCTCATCTTTTCTTCTGTTTCCCATGTAGCCTCTTGTTCAGTCAAACCTTTCCAGATCACTTTAACTAAAGGAATCTGCTTATTCCGCAACTGCTTGACTTTTCTATCAGCAATTCGCACCGGTCCAACCTCATAGGTCAAGTCATCTCGCAGTGTAACCTCATCTTGCTCTATCACATGAGATGGATCTGGAATATACTTCTTTAATTGGGAAACATGGAACACATGTATCTGGCTGAGATTCGGAGGAAGAGCTAACTTGTAGGCTACTGCTCCTATCTTTGAGAGAATCTGGAATGGCCCGATGTATCTTGGATGCAACTTCTTCACCTTAATCGATCGTCCGGCTCCTGTGGTTGGAGTTAACTTAAGGAATACATGTTCTCCTTCTTCAAATTCCAACGGCTTCCTTCTGACATCTGCATAGCTCTTCTGTCTGCTTTGAGCCGTCAACAATCGTTTTCTAATTACCGCAACTTGTTCTGCAGTTTGATCCACTATATCCGGACCAAGCATTCTTCTCTCGCTCAACTCTAGCCAGCATAAGGGGGATCTACATTTTCGTCCATAGAGTGCTTCAAAAGGTGCCATCTGTATACTGGCCTGATAACCATTGTTATATGCAAACTCTATAAGGGGTAAATGGATATCCCAGCTGCCTTTGAAATCTAAGACACATGCTCTCAGCATATCCTCTAACGTCTGTATTGTTCTTTCAGATTGACCATCTGTCTGAGGATGATAAGCTGTACTGAATCTGAGAGTAGTGCCCATTTCTTCCTGTAGAGCCCTCCAGAAATTTGAAGTAAATCGTGGATCTCTATCAGACACAATGCTGCTTGGGATACCATGGAGCCTAACGATCTCCTTTATATACAGCTTTGCCAGCTTTTCTAGAGAATCTCTCTTATTGATTGCCAGGAAATGTGCTGACTTTGTCAGTCGATCGATTACTACCCAAACCGCATCATGTCTACTTGGTGTCAAGGGTAGTCCTTCCACAAAGTCCATGGCAATCCCATCCCATTTCCACTCAGGAATATCTAAAGGCTGCAACGTTCCTGCTGGTTTTTGATGTTCAACTTTCACTTTCTGGCAGGTTAAGCACTTAGATACGTAAGCTACAACATCTTTCTTCAGTCCAGGCCACCAGAATAATCTTTTAACATCATGGTACATTTTGGTCATACCTGGATGTACCGTATATCGGCTTTTATGTGCTTCCTCCAGAATTCTTTCCCTTAATCCCCCAATATTTGGGATATAGGGTTTTCCCCTAAACTGTAGCAATTCGTCTGGGGACATCCCAAAATCCCTTGTCTTCCCTTTCTCCAGCTTGTCTTTGAATATTGCTGTGAGCTTATCCTGCTCCTGAGCCTCTTTGATCTCATCTTCTATGCAAGTTCTGACATGAACTCCTCCAAAAGGATTCTCCGTCAGTTGCATTTGATATAGAGGGCTCTAGTCGCGCATATCTTCTATCAGTTCCAATTCCTTAATCATCATGTATGCAACCTGCACCACCTTTCTACTCAGGGCATCAGCTACCACATTGGCTTTTCCTAGATGGTATTTAATCTGGAAGTCATAATCTTTTAACAATTCCATCCATCGCCGCTGCCTCATGTTCAGCTCTTTCTGATCCTGCAGATACTTCAGGCTTTTGTGGTCGCAAAACAACTCTATCGTTGTTCCATATAAATAGTGCCTCCATATCTTCAGGGCATAGACCACCGCCGCAAGCTCCAGATCATGAGTGGGATAATTCTCTTCATGTGGCTTTAACTGCCGAGAGGCGTAGGCTACTACTCGACCTTGCTGCATAAGCACACATCCCAGGCCCTGCTTGCTAGCATCAGTGTAGATTACATAAGTCTGAGTTGGGTCTGGAATAATCAGCACGGGAGTAGTCGTTAATCTCTGCTTCAACTGCTGGAAGCTAGCCTCGTACTTCTCATCCCACTTAAACTGCTGATTCTTTCTGGTCAGCTTGGTAAGTGGTAAGGCAATTCGAGAAAAGTCTTGAATGAATCGTCTGTAGTACCCTGCTAGGCCGAGAAAACTTCTAATCTCTGTCACTGTCCTTGGCTGTTCCCAGCTCAAAACTGCTTCAATTTTGCTAGGATCTACAGCTACCCCGTCTCGGGATATGACATGACCGAGAAATTTGACTTCTGAAAGCCAAAACTCACACTTACTTAGCTTAGCATAGAGCTTCTTCTCTTTAAGGATACCAAGAACAATCCTCAAATGCCTTTCATGCTCCTCTGGAGATTTGGAGTACACCAGAATATCATCAATAAAGACCACAATGAACTGATCTAGATAAGGCCTGAAAATCCGGTTCATATAGTCCATGAAAATAGCAGGTGCATTGGTTAGTCCAAAAGGCATCACCAAAAATTCAAAATGTCCGTAGCGCATTCTGAACGCCGTCTTTGGAATATCATCTGGCTTGACCCTTAGTTAATGGTAGCCAGATCTCAAGTCAATCTTGGAGAATAAGCTCGCTCCTGCCAATTGATCTAGCAGGTCATCAATTCTGGGAAGAGGATACTTGTTCTTAACTGTAAGCTTATTTAATTCCCTGTAGTCAATGCACAGCCTTAAGCTACCATCTTTCTTCTTGACGAACAGTACTGGAGCACCCCATGGCGATACACTGGGTCGTATAAAACCTTTCTCTAATAGCTCCTCAATTTGCTTCTTCAGTTCCATCATTTCGTTGGGAGCCATCCTGTATGGGGCTTTTGATACTGGTCCAGCTCCAGGTACAATGTCGATCGCAAACTCCACTTCACGCTCCGAAGGCAATCCCTGAATCTCCTTTGGAAAGACTTCAGGAAATTCATTGACTACAGGAACCTCCTCGATGCCTTCCTCCACTTCTGTTTGAACAGAAAAGAATACCACATATCCCTGACATCCTTTCCGTAGACATTTTTCTGCCTGAGCCTCTGTCACGAAGTTCAGTTGTACTTCTAAGCTCCGATCAGTGATCTTTGGACCAAGAACTAGGGTCTTGTTTCTGCAGTCCAACATCACATTATTGGAGGATAACCAATTTAAACCGAGTATGACTTCAATCTCCTGGAAAGGCATACAGATCAGGTCCAGGGTGGTACTACAGTGCTCATAACGCACCACACTATTTAGACAGGCATCAGATGTGATCACCCTAGCGTTGGTGGGGGTTTTCACCTGTATATCATAACATAACTTGCTTATCAGAAGGCCTAGGCATTTAGCACATTCATAAGATATAAAGGAATGACTTGCACCCGAATCAAATAGGGCAGTCACAACATGATCATTGAGATGGATTGTACCTTGGATCATCTCAGATGATCGCTGAGCATCCTCTCTAGTGAGTGCAAACACTCGTCCCGCCGTCCTTGGCCTTGGATCAGTTATAGCTTGAGGACATTCTCTGGAAAAATGTCCGGGCTTTCCACAGTTGTAGCATACATTCTGGCCCATCAAACATGGTCTGTCACCATGATTCTTTCCACACTTTTCACATACTGGGGCCTTCGGATCCCTGTTATTGGATCTTTCGCGAAAATTTCCCCTATTAGGCCCCTTGGTCTGCCACGAGCGCTTTTTTTTCTTATAGCCGCTCCCACTGGCCGCTTCTTGATTCCGTCCGGCCTTATCAGAAGTCGCTTGATCTTTACTCCCAGATTTGGACAGCATTCTATGATTCATGCTGTTCTCAACGATTCGACATGCTTCCACAGCCTTATTGAACTGGCTGTATTGTTGGGGAGTTAACTTCTCCTTTAACATAGAATTCAGCCCTCGAATCATTCTTTCTGTCATCCAGCGTTCGTCATCCACTTGGCGTAGGTAAGTTGAATATTGAGATAGCCGGATGAACTTGGCCAAATATTCATCAAAAGCTTCTTTTTCTCCTTGCCTTAGCACAAGGAATTCAGCCTCCCTTTCATCTCTGACAGATTGAGGGAAATATTTTTCATAAAATTGCTCAAGAAATACTTCCCAGGTAACTTGAATATCTCTTGCTTGGAGAAGTAACTCGGTATTCTTCCACCATCTATCCGCATCCTTTTCCAATTGATAGATGGCCATTTGGGCCTTGGTTTCAGTCTCTCGGGGTTCCTCAGCTAGAATAGTTCTCCTTGTTCGTACCATTTTGTTATACTTAAAAACAGAAGGGAATACAATAAATTTCATTTTACACATAATATACATACAGAATATATGTACATATCACAGTACCATTCTAGTCTTTTATACTCTAATTTTCTTAAACTTTATTCTAATGTATTCTTCTACTAGGTAGATCCAGTCGGATATAGTACAATATGATTCTCTATCAAAATACTGGTCCAACTCCGATCTCCAGGTAGGAGTCTTCGGCAATACGTCATTCATAATTTCTAGCCAAAACCCCATGGTTAACACATTTGAATCCCAGGCTTGATATATGGCTTTCACCCTTGTGATAAACTCCTGGTAGACCGAATAATCTTGATCTATGTTTTCGAACAGGGTCTGCCTCAACTCGTATACTTGTCGGGCTAATGCTACCGAGCTCTCAAGTTGCTCTCTACTCAGGTTCCTCCCTGGGACCATTCTTACGATTAAACCTCCCAAATACATTTCTACCAGAGTCACTTCGGGCCTACTGGAACCTGGCGCATTACTCTGAACACGTACTTGGCTGGACCCTGAACTGTCTGTTATATTCAAGGGTACCGCACATATGGAAATGGCAGGAATAGGGCCTTCTGTTATCATCACTTCCTGATCATCAATTGGAAAGTTTGATCCTATCGAGGAACTATCCTCCTCAGAATCACCAGCTACTGGAGGTGTCCAGAGGTCTGAATCATTGCTTACTATCTCTTCTTCTGAACTATCTGAACTAGAGACCTCTGGTCTTAATTCCCATTGGTTTACCGTAGTTTCAGACCCAAATCTATGTCTAGCCATCCTGCAAACACTACTTAGTGTCAATTATGACGGCTTTATCATGGTATATCTTTCTATAAATCATCTATTCAGAGCATTTCTTAAGCCAGAATCCTTTGCTCTGATACCAAAATGTCATATCCTTATATTTATACATCTTAGGGACCATTCAGTAGCACTTAAACCACTTTCAGGGTCATTGAAGTCTAAACACTTAATCTGGAATTTTATTCATATCGAGTACTATTCACTGTGGCAAATTCCAGATGAGTGACCTGATTTTGAAAATTTATAACTAATTCTATAAAAATCGAAATGAAGTTGTTCAAATTGCTACATGAAGCTAACTCAAATATATTTCAGGGAAAAATCATTGGTTGACCAATCCTTGACAATTTCACGTGGGTCAACGTTTCAATCTTACTGTTCATCCAATGACTTTCTCCTGAATCCAGCATTCTGGTCCCAACTTTAACAATTTATATCTTTTCGTGTATACATCCAAATTAGACATTCTATATATCAAATTAAATCTTAGTATGTCTACTTTTTACTCTAAAAATTTCGTACATTAATTCAATCATTTACTATTTTTAATGATTTATCAAACATGAATGGGTCTTCACGAGTTACTGTTCACTGAGCCTATTTTCAGCATTTAGTCTTTATATACTCAAGCCTACAGCCAACACATATCAGTCATACAGGCCAGATAACAATTAATAAATAATCAACTGTTATATATTAGTGCATGATTAACTCCCTCATATTTTATTACATCCTTTTCTGTCTAAAAACTGGCTGCATAACTGCTGCAATTCTTCTTTAGAAAGTAACTAATGTTGTACCGATTCGGTAATTCCCTTATGCGAACTACCATTCTACGTAGTACCCAGGAAAGACTGGATGAACCTGCTGGGTCCACTCACTTCCAGCCTCCTTAGACAGCACTACGTACACAGTACGTATCAGTTCCTTTCTTTGTTCCGTCTTCGTTGTCGGAATTTCGGCAGCCTACCGGCGTCTCTTAAGATTTCCAAATTTTATTTTGACAGAACCTCCCCTGTAATATTATGTTTGGGAATGAGATTCAAAAGAATCCCAGTAACAACAATCATAACAAAATATGTAATGCAAAGTGACGGTGCTTGCTTGTGACTGTGTATAGATAAGTATGCTGCATGCTTCCATATTCAATAACATATGATCATAGCATTGGAATAGAGCTTCAAGCATAACATATAGGACAACAATCAACCAAACAAAACAACACATCACAAAGACATTACATAAGAGCTAGGATTAGTTATTACCTCAAAAGCAGAGCTTCAGAACTTCCTTACTACTTCCAACTCCACCAGAACTTCCTTTCTTTCTTTCTTTCTCCTTCTCTCTCTTCTTTCTCTCTCTTTTCTTGCCAAAAACGTGGGATGCATAAAATGGGAGGGGAAGGGGGTATTTATAGCTTTAATGGATGGCATTCTTGTAATTTTGAAGCCATCTGAACATGTGGTCCTGGTTTTTCCTGGAATTTCCTATTTTCTTTAATTCTTTTTACTGCATCACCCTGGACACCTCATGGGACACCTCATAGGACACCTCACCACCCATATTCTTCATGTGACGAAATTTGGAGGTTCTGGAAGCTTTCCGGTCCAATCTGGTACCGGCCCGGTCCATCGCCTCAAAAAACGTGCCGTTTTCTGAATCTGATGTTTCTGAAGATCCTTTTTATGTCTACTGACCTCACATTTAGTATCTAGACCCTTTATATCATTAAATTTTTAATACTGGGTCCAGACTCAATTACAGATCCCCTGCAAAATGACCAAAATGCCCTTGGTGCCCTATCTTGTCCTATTTTAATCCCTAAGGGCAAAATCATCATTTCACACCTTTCTGGACCCGGTCAAAGCTTATACTGGCTCTAGTCAACCTTATTTAGACATGTCTTGACCTCTGGGTCTGTCTAAAATGACCAGAATACCCTATATTCATCTGCTGCCCTTTTTGTACAACATAGGGGCATTTTCGTAATTTCGCACTTTTCCGTGATTCTGCTGGACACTGGCCCACCTATCAGTCCAAGAGTCTTATTGGGCCTCTAATTGCGCCATTTTCGGGCTTCCTGGGTCCATTACCTGTATGGCACGCATTACGAGGAATCTTCCTTTAACACAATTCATTGAATGTTTTAACTATTATTTACCGAGTATATACCTTTTCCGGACACCGGCTCTTTTTCCCAGATATAGTGTCCTACTATGTTCAGGCATCCTTGGGGGTTATAACGGTCATCTGACCGAAGTCATCCGATCGCATTCAGCCTCTTTAAAAATACCGATAAATCTCCTACCCGGATCCCCGGAGGCCTCACACTCCGTCTGGATTTTTTTATTTTGTGAATAACTTTTCCTACAGACCTCCTATCGGTATCCTGTCAGTTTCCCGACATCCGCCCATAAAGGCGCATCATCCTGTATTTTCCCACTTATATCTGAAATCTAGGGTATCCGGTATAAATTTTTATAACTTTTGGACGATCAGTCCATTTCTGGCTATCTGGAGTCTTCAAAAATTCCGGTATTAGGCTTGGTTACCCGGCGTCACCTGCCCTACCTTCTGGTAGAATCTGGGACTGAAATGCTGTCGGGCGGTGCAATCCACTTCTGGCCTATTTTCTTTAATTATACTTTAGCCCCAGGGAACTTTTCCTTCTTTATAATTAAGTCCCTTAATTTGGCTAAAATTACACTTTAAGACCCCATATTTTTGTCTTCCTTTCATTCCTAACTTTAAACTTTCCATAATTGCATTTAGGTCCCTTAATTTCCTTTCTTTTGCAATTTAATCCTTTTCTTTACATAAAGGTACACATGTTTTTCCTGAAACAGAGCTCATATATTCCGTTTAATCTGTACATAGGAACCAGTACAGAAAATTAAGGATATTACAGTTTTGGTGAGGAATGGGAGGGGGAGGGGTATTTATAGTCAAAATGTTGGCACCTTGGGTCCACAATAACCCCACTTTTCCTAATTATTACAATGGCTTAATCTTGAATTTGATTGGTTGTTTTTTAGATAATCACCATTAGGTTAATTCTTATATTATTTTACATCATTTTAGCACATGTCCAAACTCTTCTTCCTTGTTCTTGCTTATGAGTGGCGTATTGCACACGATGGCGTATGGGTCTCACCATGTGCAACTTTCTTATCTCTTACATTATCTTGGATTTTCTCCCATTTTTATTTAAAATTCATAAAATATCCAAAATTGCCTTATGCTCCAAGACTTGATGTTGGGATTATTTGGCTTCTCTAGGATGCCATATTGGTTCTCTTTTAGGTCCAATAGCTAATTAGTATAAATCCCAAGGCACTTTCCTTATATTGATATTCAAATAACCCTGATTTTTGAGATAAATACTAGACTCCTCTTTTAATGTTTCTAAAATTTTTATAAATTCTTTCTAATATAAAATAAATTTCTTACAAAATCTCATAATTTTACGAGATAAAGAAGTCCTGATAAAAATTCTCTACATTTCCTTTAACCCTTTTATTGGTATCCGATTTCACCGTAAATTTCATAATTAATTCTATAGGACTCCTTTTTGACTTTTGTCAGTTTCATAAATTTTTATATTAATTATAAGAATTTATTTTCAAATTTCATAATATTATGAGGTCTAAAAGATATTACAATAATCTCCTGACTTCAAAAATTTATATTAATTTTTTGGGACCTCAAATCAAAATTCTGTGTTGCGTTAAACTAATCAGAATAACTTTCTCTATTTTATGGTAAAATTTAGGACTAAAATGCTTGTGGGCAATTTTTGGCCTTTTCTGGCTTAAATTTCTATAATTACCATTTTGCCCCTGAACTTTTTGAAATTGCACTTTAGGTCCTCAACTTTTTATAATTATACTTAATAGCCCAAAGCTTATGTCTACTTCCATTTTACAACATGGAACTTTTAAAATTTTCACTTTATTCCCTTTCTTTTCACAAATGACAATTTGAAACTTTCATTAATTGCAATTTAGTCCCTAGACTTTTTCTAAATTGCAATTTAGCCCCTTTTACTTTACAACTTTATACCTTTTCTCTTTCTTTGGCTTAACACTTACCTTAATCATGATCTTTTCTTCTGATTACTATCCCAATCTTTTCATAACCTCTTTCCCCTATTAGTCTTATACAGATAGGGAAAATTTAGGATGTTATATGAAGTGTCCAGTGTGAATGATGATCCTCTGATCTGTGCTGCTATGTATGTTATATAGAAGTAGTGTAAATGGCATGACTAATTTGAAATAAGGTGCTATAGGAAATGTGATGATAGCATGTGCCTAAATCTATTACAGATCAGGTGCTAAATCTCCCACTTGCATTCTACTGTGCTACACATGGGCTGTTAAATCTGAAATGAGGTGTTACTGGTTTGAGTGATTCGTGAGCTGCTTCTGTTATCAGCTCCTTCTAGCTGTGATTCTATTTGCCCACTTGTCTAATCCAGCACATGCTTCTCTTTTCCAGCTGTCAATTAATCTAATATGTTGATTGGTCACTGCACAAATGGAAATTTAATAGATTTTTTATCCAATTAATCACTAAAATCCAATCAATTAATTTCTAGTTACTCCATATTAATTTTATTAATTAATTGCTCATTATATTGGTAAATGGGGATAAAATCAATAATAAAACCCACTGTAAACACACTAAAAATCACTACAAATTTGAGTTTATCTCTTCTCCTTGATCATATTGAGTTCTCTCTTCATTTTGGCATGGTTTCCTCAAGGGTCATCTAAGTGCACAAATTTGAGAAGATAGGGGTATTTATAGCAAAACCTTTGCATCTTATGACCATTTTATTGTCCCTTCAACTAATTATTACATAGCCTTAATCTTAAATCTCATTGGTTGCTTTCTTGATTTATTATCCTTAATCATCATTAACTTAATTCTTTCATTATTTTAATATAAATTGACATGCTCCAAAACTTCTCCTCTCTTGCTTGGCTTCCATGTGGCATTTTTTCACATGGTGTAGGTGCCACCATGGACACCTCGCATGCCACCTTGCATTATCTCTTGATTATTATTGATTTCTTTCTTTAAAAATTTATAAAATATACTACAAAATTTATTTGGCTATATGATACATTCCTTAACATATTGGGCTCTTACTTGACACCACTTTGGATTGGTTTAGGCCCAAACTATTAGTTTGGCACATATTTCAAGGCATTTCCTTTACCGGGTACTTTAAACCACCCTAGAGATAAATTATAAACATTTCTTTTGAGGGTTCTAAAATTTTTATAAATTAAATCTAATATAAAATGAATTTCTTTCAAAGTCTCATAATTTTTTAGACTCATAAGTCTTGTTAAAAATTTCATACATTTCTTTTAATCCTTTATCGGTATCCTTTTTCACCTTAAATTTCATAATTAATTCTACAAACTCTTTTTTTACTTATGTCAGATTCTTAAATTATTATATTAATTATCAGAATTTTCTATAAAATTTTATCTGATTTTGAGGTCCAAAAGATACTATACTAATTTCCAAACTTAAGAAATTAATATCAATTGATCATGATCTTAAATCAAAATTTTAATAGATATGCCTGGCCCAGAATTCTATCCTTTATTTACTGGTAAAATTTGGGACTAAAGCATTTTTGGACAATTTTGGGCTATTTTTGGCTCATATTTTCATAATTACACTTTTACCCCTGAATTTGGCAAAATTTCACTTTAGTCCCTAAAATTACCAAATTCCATTTAGTCCCTTTAATCTTAATTTAAAATTCCAATTTGGTGCCAAAATCTCAAAACTCTAATTAGGTCCTTGAACTTTCTACTATTTTCATTTTAGTCCCTCGGCCTTTATAACTTTATACCTTCTCTCTTTGTTTGACTTAAACCTTATTTAATCATTATTTTTTCTTATAATTATCATCTCAATCCCTTCTTAACCTCTTTTCTCTATCAGTCTTTTATAAATAGGGAAAATTTAGGATGTTATATTTCTAGCCTATTAAAATAAATTTCATCCTCAAAATATGATGAGACCTTAGTCAAATAAACTTGGACAAGTCTCCTCTTTTCTGCTTTATGACTAAGGATCGGGACATCTATCTCTTACCTTCTATCTTGGCATCTGGCAGAGTGCTCTAAACATTCACAAAACTTTATATCTTTCTCATGCTACTACGCTCCTTTTTCCTTGGTAAACTCAATCAGATTCAAATCTGCTTCATTTTGTTACTCATTCATCTTCAATATCTATCTACTTACGCTTATGGGTAGCTTACTATACTAAACTTGTGAATAATATCTATTTCTTTCAGATACAGCTCTCTTAAACTACACTATATTTTGGAGTTTCAGTTAGCTACTTGGAATACTTTTGTATCTATTTGCCTTTTTCCTCTCTATCTATCTATTTCCTCTTCACAGTTCCTCTTCTTAGAACTGATATAAGGAAATACTTTTCATCAACTATCTTTTTCTTTCTTTCTCTTTCTTTCTTTCTATACAGTTTCTCTGTTTGTAACTTATACAAGGGAGTACTAATGTACCTTATTTTCTCTCTACTGAGCACTTATGCTATTCTCTGTTTATGTTATTATTTACTTATGCTATTATTTAATCATAATACTCTTTAGTCATACTAGCTATTAGTGTTATTTCTATATATTATAATATTTTTCTAATCTTGTGACTCAACACTATACTTCCCAGTGGGTCACCCATCTCTTGGTTACTCTGGCTTGAGCACATATAACTGAAGTATGCTACTGAGTTAAGGCTAGGTTACTTGCATACTTTTCTCATAACTTGATGTTTTAACTTTACTTTACCTTAGACCCTTTTCTCTAGATCTATCTATCTACTTTAGACTCTCTCTTTTTTGTGTCTATCTGACTTTAATTTCTTTATCCTTATCTCAATGATTTATTTGCTCATACTTGTACATTCTTAAAACATATGGGTTTTCTCATCTTTGTCTTCGAAATTCTACCACAAACTGATGATTACGTTGTACTTAATGCATATAATAAGTTATCTTGGAAAAATATTGTGTGTACTCTCTCTGTATAAGTTAATCAACTTGTGAGGCTTTATACCTGGAACTGGTCTTTGATTATGATCTTTCTAGAGAAATATTGTGTCATCATCTTATTCTCATTGTTCACACTCTCTTTTCGTTAGGCTAAGTTGATTTAGAATCACCCATAATCATCCTAAGTCTTTTTCAGGATCTATTGGACCCTAGAATATTATTCCTATGAGAACCATGTTAAGATCAAACCATAATCCTCTTGGAATATTCAAAACCAAAGGACTAAGTTATAAGGTAAGGCATTTCCACTTGTTGATGGCTTAACTGATAATTCCCCAACTATTAATTTCCCAAGACAATGTTTATAAAACAATATTTTCTACTAAGACTTTACTCATTTCCTTTCAGTCAGGAATTCCTTTATATCATTCTTCTTTCATTTCATGGCTTTACTTTTCTCATAACTTTACTTTTCTCATGACTTTACTTTTTATCTTTCTTATCATTTCATGGCTTTGCAAGGCTACTGAAAAATGTTTCATCTTATTGACATGGCTCTAACATGAGCTGCACTGTCTATCTCTTAACTCATCTCTATCTTAAGAATATTAACTTTCATTACATAGATGTTAATCTCACTCTTAGAACTGCAACATCATTTTCATAGTTCTATCTCATTTCTTACCAGCTCTTATGGCTTATCATTCATGTATCTCATTCCTATTGAAGGGATATATCCTTATTACATTGTAATCATATGTCTATAGCTTTGTCGATAGTATTTATTGTCTAACCTTACTAAGCATATTCTAGCATCTTCTCTTATTCTAGCTCCCTGTCTAACTGCTATCATCTTAACTTAAACTCTCATCCTATTCTTGATTCTAATTCTAATTTCAATTCTAATATTGATCCTCATCCATGAGGATTAACTGAAGTTAATTATCTCATCTATCTCTAACATGTATAAACAAACATATCAAGTCTAGGGTAACTTAACAATGTGCATGCTGAACATTTCTATTTAACTATAGGATGTAATCATTTCTATGCCAATGGGAGTAATATCGCATTTACTCAGCGATCATTAATTCATATAATCTCTTGTACCATGTAACATCCATACTTTTATACATCTTAGGGACCATTCAGTAGCATTTAGAACTACTTACAAGACCTTGAAAGTCCATTAGCCAAATCTGGAATTTTACTCTTTCTCGAATTACTGTTCATGTGGTATTCCAGATTACGCAACGAACTTTGAAAATCATAACTAATTCTAGAAAACTCGAAATGAAGTGGTTCAAAAATATACGTGAAGATAACATCTTTAAATTTAAGGGAAAAATAATTTCCAGATCAAATGATTAGCCAATTGATACAGTTTATTCGTTGAAGTTTATTGTTCATTTGGTCAAAAACTCTGGAAACAGTTTCTGGTCCCTAATTTTGGAAATTCATTTCTCTTGATATACACATCCAAATGAAACGTTCTACCTATGCACTTAAAGCTATGGATGTGTGCTACATGCTCATAAAATTTCGTGAACTAATTCCTTCATTTGCTAGGTCAAACTGAAGCCACAACAAAACTGCTTCAGGACCTATGTTTTTACCATTTCAGTTTCTTTTCTTTCATTTCCAATAGTTGTTTCAGCATGCACAAGCCATCAAATAAGCTTCTTAACATTCATATACATCATGTACATATGCCATAATTATTTCAAATAGCTTCATCACATAAATACACGCCTTACATGGCATTTACATACATGGATAATTCATAGCCTATGCTAGAATCTTAATACTTCACTTTCCTTCTTCCATGCTTTAGCTCTTCTCCATGTATACATTTTCCTTCATGCTTGACCTAAATTGGTTGGTTATGGAAGAGTGAGATTCTAGAGAATCTCAGTAGCAAACATTACCACTTAAATATGCAAGATGGATGCTAATGCATGATATGTAATTTCATTAACTTTCTTTGATTAGTGGCATGCCATCATGCTATATACCTTTACATAAAGTGCATGGCCATGGAAACATGTTATTCACAATACATTCAACATCATTTATCATTTCACAACATCATTCAAATAACATATACATGTCAACACATAAGCATACCACATCAAGCACATAAAGAGATAAGTTCACTACCTTGAACTTAAGCTTTCCTCTTGACCTTAGCCCTTGCTCCCTAGCTTTCCAACCATGAAGCATTTATGTCCATCACTTCCCAATATCTTCTTGGATGTTTCATGGTGCTAAACACATTCATATTCATCACATAACTCATTAGGACTCATGAACTCCAACCATGTTCAAGACTAACTTTGCTACACTCTTTATTGTCATAACTTTCTCTAATTTTCACTAATCCACTTGGCTCTTGAACCAATTGATGTCTTGACTTTACCCTACACAATTTCATCTTTTGAATCCATTTATGAGCTTAGAATCATGAAATTCCAGCTCCTTCATGGCATGCTATACAGAATTGAACATAAGCACACAATTCTTTCAAAAATTCTCATTTTGATTTTAATGCTTCCCATACTTGTTTCTCCACTTTACCCCACACAACTTTTCATTTTAAAACCATTGGAACCATCAAAATCATGAAATTCCAATCACTGTTCATGTGAGTGAATAGTAATAGTAAGGAATCTCAAAGACTGCAACCTTGAGATTTTAATGTTTCCAAGGTTCAAAACCTTTCCAATCCTACACAAAATCATCATACAAACTCAATGGAAGCATTAAATCATTGAAATTCAATTTTCTTCCCTCATGAACAGTGCAGACCAAACAGGGCACACCATGGCAAAGTCAAGAATATCAATTTGATTCAACAACCAACCACTTAACTAGCTTTTTTAAGCTTCAATCATATGGTTCTAACTTTAATTTCTTCTTTCCCCTTTCCTTTAAGGTTTTTGGGCAGCACCTTTCCTTAGAGAAGACTCAACTTTTTCCCCATGAAAACCCTAAGTTCAAGCTCCCAAATCAAAGGAAAATAAGCTAGGAGAGATTGCTTACCTTTAATCTCCAGCTTGCTTGAACTTTGGAACCTTGAATCTTCTTTATCTTGGCTTGAGTTTTCATTTTACAAGAGTTTCCCCAAGGGTCCATGAAGCTACGGTTTGCTGCAGAATTGGAGGGGTATTTATAGCCAAAATCCAAGAAAAATGAATGGCCAAGATTGATTTGGTTACTATTTAATCTAAACGCCCACATTTAATCTTGGATTTAACTTTTTCATAAAATAATAATTATGACATCATGTGGGACAACTCAAGGGACACCTCAAGGGGTTAGGTGGCGTGCTGCCTATGCAAGGAACCTTCTGGAGAAATTCCAGTCCAATCCGGTACCGATCAGTGCAGTTTCACAACAACCGGATTGTGTTCTGTTCCTAATTTTTTATAATATACCAGGATATGTATTCTATCCTAAAAATTAATGTATAGGCTTCTCATATCATTGAAAATTTTAGACTGAGTATTTATCTGCCATCCATCCCTTGGGAAATGACCAAAATACCCTTGGTGTCCTTTCTTGCACTGTACTGACCCTAAAGGCATAATTGTCATTTCACCCCTTCTTGTACTGTCTCAGGGCATATATTGGCTCAACTAATCATATTTATACCATGTGCCACGTTTTTAGCCTATCCCAGATGACCAAAATGCCCTTCATCCATCTCTTGCACAATCTGGGCATCCAGGGGCATTTTCGTAATTTCGCACTTATCCTGGACTGCTCTGTACTCTGGCCCACTTAACTGTCTAGTCATCACATTGGGCCTACTATGGCGCCATTTGGGCCTTGGTTTGGGCTTATTGCCTTTATGCCCTTTATGGCACAAATCCCAAGACACCTCTCCCGATCCTATTTATCGGGTATTATATTTTACCATAAAATCCCGTAAGAATTCTACAGGATTCCTTTTCTGACTCTGTCAGTTTGATAAATTCATATATTAAATATAAGAATTTATAGTAAAGTTTCATCTGATTTTGAGATATGAAAAATACTTCAATAATTCCTGCTGACTTCAGAAATTTATATCAATTAATCGGGACCTCAAATCAAAATTATGTGTTGCGTTAAATTGACCGGAATAATTATATCTATCTACTGGTAAAATTTGAGTCTGATCTAATTCTGGGCATTTTTGGCCTGTTTTGGCTCAACTTTTCCATAATTACATTTGGGTCCCTGACTTTTTGCTTAATTACATTTATATCCCTAACTTTTTGGATATTTACATTTAGGTGCCTAAACTTTTGAAAATTACAACTTTTGGCCTAACTTTTCCTTCTACTTTAACTTTTGGCCTTTAAACTTTTCCAATTTTCGTTTAGGTCCTTTTCTTCCTTCAAGACTCATTTAACCTTTATCATTTCTTCTGATCTTTGTCATAATCCTTCCTAAACCTCTTTCCACTATCAGTACTATACAGATAGGGAAAAATTAGGATATGACATACCATCTTGGGAACTTACTTGTCTCTTCTTTAGTTAGGGCAAAAGCTCTTTCCTTATCTGAGATCTCTTATATGTCTTGTTCTGTAGGCACTCCTTGGCAACATGTCTCAGCTTACCACATCTGTAACAAACTTTTTGACCTACTAAACAAGGCCTATCTTTGGGATTTCCATCGCATATTTCATATCTATTAAGCTTTGATTGCATGTTTGCATCTACTAACTTACTACCTCTTATATTCTCATTCCTCTACTCAAATTCTAGCTTTTTCCTCTTATTACCTTTTCTTTCAGCTGAATACCCTACTGGAATCATCCTTATTAAAATTACTGAAAGGGGTTCATCTCTCATGTTAACCTTTATCCTTCTTATACACCATAGGCTACTCTTTGTCACTACTACAAAAAAGGCTTTATAAATCAGTTGAAAATGGTATTCTATATAACCAGTGTAGAAATAAACCGTTTAGAAAGTGTATACTTTTTAAATTGGTGATTCACTAGTGTAGAATGAGTAGAATTTAAACATATCCCTTTTTAAATCAGGAGTAGAATTTGCCAATATCTAAATGGGTTATGTGAATAGTATTAATCATTTTTTTACACATGTTGTATTTACACCTAGTATAGATTAATCAATTTTCTACACCTTACCATAAAGACAACCGGTGTAGATGATATAATATTTACATATATAATTGTTTCTACACATGCCGGTATTCTTTGTCTAGTTTAAATGTATTTTAAAAAAATGATCCCTTTAATATTTCATTAACCCCATCCCCTTCAAAGAGACAGCAGTAGAGATAGAGTTCAAGATAGCAGAGACAAATCTTCAATTCTTTATTACATTATTCAGTTAATAAAATTCAATAAAAATATACAACAATTTGAAGTGAAAAATAAAAAAATATATTTTGGTAATGACAAATACTATTGAGAAGGAATGATTTGAAAAAAAAAACTTAGCCCAAATATTGCGCAGGTCATCAATATCTTGTTAAGGAAATTGGTCAGATTGATTAAATATCTAAAATATCAAATTAAAATAAAAGAAATTAAAGCATTACTAAGATATATTAAATTGACAAGAAATATATGAAATCATTAAAAACGCAATTTACCTCCTTAGTTAGGTCATTACTATTTGCCAAGATGATAATGATCATGTGTCTAACGATATAGAAGCCGCATAAGTTGCTTTCTTTGGGTTGCCTTCGACTCTTTAATATTAACATGAACAAAATTATGTGTCATCAACAAAAAACTGAAGTGCACAGAGGCTGCCATCCTTGATTTGGATCTCTTTGTCTTGTGATCTCTTTTCTGCTCACTTTAATCCTTAGTTCTCCTCCGAAATACCTATAATTCAACATCAAAGCTCACTATAAAAGTCCAACCAATTACTAAAGAATAACATATATGCAGTTTGAAGGAGTTAATTTACCATTCTACCCTTAAATTAGCATATTGCCAAGCACAACCATGTATTACCACAAAAACACAATTGCAGGAATAAAATGAATCATAAAGTTGTCACAAAACCCATAAAATGTTAGAGAAACCATACACAATTTGTGTCTTATCATCTCCCTTAATATGAACTTTGCCTATAGTGCATGGGATTATGTAAGATCCTTGGTTTTGGCACTTAACCAGTAATTTAATTTAGCCTTAAAAAGTGATTACACATTTGCACTCACCTGAATTCTCTCAAGAGGCCTAAACTTTTTCTTATCAGCACATAACTCTTTCAAAAATTTGGCACACTTAGGGTTTCTTTTGAGGAATTCAACAATAGGAATATTTATTTCAATTTTATTAAAAAGTGTATAAGCATCTTTTGCAAATTTAGGGTCAATCATTTTCTTTCCAGCAAAGTAAGCTTTAAGAAAAGGAAGATCTTTTATACTTACCTCCTTACCTGTATGCATAGAGGCTTCTTGCTTGCTTGACTCCTCCTTCTCCTCAGCTTATTTCCCCTTGTATGCTAGACTTGGTTTTATCACTTCCTCTTCTTGCTTCTCTTGTATATCCTCTTGTGAGTTCTCCTCTTGGATTGCTTTCTTGATCACAAGTTGTTATTCTTTATCACTTTCTGATTTCCCAATCTTCATCTGTGACACTGATGTAATTTTAGCTTCAAGGTCTTTCATATCCTCCTTTAGTGCATCATCTTCCTTAAAATGAACTTTTCTCCCACTTATAAGTGATATAGCTATCAAGCGCCTTGGATTCATAACAATATTTGAAGGTATATTACCACTGCTCTTTATTTGGATATCACTTACTGTATTGAAAACTTGAGTTAAATGACTTGTAATATCTGCATTCTTGAAACTTAACTCCTCGAGTTTCCTTTGTACATCTGCATTATCCTCTATATACTTTGAAGAATTGAAGCTATGGAGGTGAATTGACCATCATTCTCTTTGAGCGTGTTGTCTATCTATATTGGTTACTCTACCATCCATGTTGTTCATTTGAGTAGTCATACTCTTCAACAATTGAGAAGTCTCATCTGGTCTTGATTCTATTAAAGCATTAGGTTGAGCAGGAACCATAGACCTTGTATTATTTTAGTAATTTCTTGAGGAAGTACTACATCCTTATAATTGGTTTGGCCTATTTTCCCTAATTTCCACCTAAAATTTGGGTGGTCTCTCTAACCAGGGTTGTATGTGTTAAAGTATGGGTCTCTCTTCTAGTATTGATTGTTGCTCCCTTGGTACATTGCTGCTACTTCTTCTATCACATGTACTTGTAGCATGCATCATTGAACCGCATGACTCACATCCTATAACTAAGCTTGTTAGGTCCCCACTGTGTCACATCCTTACTTTTAACCTCAATTATACTCCATTAGAAGTGATTGGAACCAATTACATGATCATTTGCTTTGAAAATATCCATTTCCAAAAGATTTGCTTTCGGGTACTGTTCACTATTACTGTTCATTTGGTAATTCCAGAACATGTACCCTACTTTGAAAATTTATAATTAATTGTAGAAAAATTAAAATAATGTGGTTCCAATTTCTAATGAAAGATCTTTCGTAAATCTTTGAGGGGAAAATATGAAGCTAAGGTTTTCTAGTCCAAATGAAATCAGTTTATTGGTTAAAAATCACTGTTCATTTGGTAAGAATCTGGAAGTTCCAGTTTCTTTGCTTCATTCAAAAATTCCTTTCTCTTTGGTTACTTATCCAAATGAACTGTGTTATATATGGAATTAAATATCTAGAAGTCCTCTTTAAGCTCACCAAATTTCATAGAAAAATTCGTTCATTTGATATATGAAATCATTGCGTGAACGTCACTGCCTCTTAGCACTCGTTTTATCTCAATTCCAGATCTTACTTCCAACTTTGGAAAATCATAACAATTCGGATACTTATCCAATTAAGGCGTTCTTGGTGTTAATTTAAATCTATGTATATTAAATTTAATCATACCAAGTTTCAGTCTAAAATTCGTTGATTTAAATGTCATAAACATTGTCACATCACCACGGCCTCAAAACAGGGTTACAGAAACATACACCATACACATTAGCATATCATCCCATATTGTCATGTAACTGATATAACTTGTTATACAAACTTAATCATCAACAATTACTCTCTTCCCTTGAGAGGGTCCAGCACCTAAAACATAGTTATGCATGTGGAAGGAATGAGATTTCATGGAAATCCCAATAGCAAGTTACACAAACTATAATATCATGCATGAATAATTGTATGCTTAACATGTTATCATGTGATGGGAGCTACTTCATAATGGTACATAAGCAAACTCTAACATGCATATTGTCATGAAATAACTTGCAATGAGTTGCAATCAGTCATACTTCATCATAACATGATGACATAAGCTCAAGCTCAACCAAACACCATAATCAACAAGCAAGCAAAACAATTAAACAAACATGAGTTATAGTTAGGTATCCTTGCTACCTCTTAGCTATCTTGGTCAAGACCTTCTTGAAGTGCTTTCCTTCCTTCACAAATGTCAAAACCTAGCCATTACAACATAATATCAAGTTACAACTCAACTTGAACCAAATCCAAGACTAGGTTTTCACTAGCTCCCTTTCTTTCTCTAATTTATGTTTCCTACTTCCACCTTTCCAAAATAAATTCTCATGGTTCATTTCCACATAATTTTTCATGTGGAATCCAAATATGAAATCAGAATTTCCAAAATCAAAACATACCAATTGCTACAGTGCCAAACCGAAATGCATGCTCTTGTTTTCCAAAAATTCTCATTTTGATTCCAATGCTTCCAATACTTGTTCTCCTACTTTATCCCCACACAACTTTCCATTTTAAACTCATTGGAAACACCAAAATCATGAAATTCAATCATATGAACAGTACCACGTACAGTACCAGCACGAACACAAAACCCTAAATCCAAACATACTTGAATTCACAAGCTTATACCACTTGATTCTAGCTTGTTTAAGCTTGTCTAAACTATCCATAACATAAAACTAATATTTTAACCACATATGAGCAGAACTTCCAGCAGCAACCATAAGGGAAATATAGCATGAAAACCCCTTAAAAGCATGAGCTAACTTGCTAGAACAAAGCTCAAGATCAAGGGAGATGATTACCTTGCTTGTTACTTCACTTTGGTTGCTTCTTTCTTGGTTGAATGGAAATTTTGCAAGAGTTTCCCTATGGTTCACCATGCATGCCAAAGTTTTCTGAATAGGGGGGTATTTATAGAGAAATTTGGGTTGAAATGGATGGCCAAGATTGATTTGGTTACTATTTGATCTAAAGGCTCACATTTAATCTTGGATTTTACTTTTTCTAAAAAGAATAATTATTACATCATGTGGGACAGCTCATGGGACACCTAAGAGGGTTAGGTGGCGTGCTGCCCATGCAAGGAACCTTCTGGAGAAATTCCAGTCCAATCCGGTACCGATCAGAGCAGTTTCACAACAACCAAACTGTGTTTTGTTCCTAATTTTTTATAATATACCAGGATATGTATTCTATCCTGGAAATTAATGTCTAGGCTTCTCATATCATTGAAAATGTTAGAATGAGTATTTATCTGCCATCCATCCATTGGAAAATGACCAAAATACCCTTGATATCCTTTCGTGTATTGTACTGACCCTAAGGCAAAATCGTCATTTCACACCTCTTTATACTGCCTCAGGGTGTATATGGGCTCTAAATAATCCTATTTATACTATATGACACGTTTTTACCCTGTCTAGAGTGACCAAAATAATCTCCATCCACTACTGGTATAGTGTAGGCATCCAGGGGCATTTTCATAATTTTGCACGTTTCCTGGACTGCTCTAGTCTCTAGCCCACATAAACTGTCCAGTCACCTTAATGGGCTCATGATGGCACAATTTGGTCCTTATTATGGGCTTATTGCGTGTATTGCCTTTATGGCCCAATTCATGTTACAACTCTCCCGATCCTATTTATCGGGTATTTTATTTCACTGAAAAATCCCGTATGGTTTCTACAGGATTCCTTTTCTGACTCTCTCAATTTTATAAATTCATATATTAAATATATGAATTTTCTATAAGGTCTCATCTGATTATGAGATCTGAAAAATACTGTAATAATTCCTTCTGACTTCAGAAATTTATATCAATTAATCGGGACCTCAAATCAAAATTCTGTGTTGCGTTAAACTGACCGAAATATTTTTGTCTATCTACTGGTAAAATTTGGGTCTGATCTAATTCTTGGCATTTTTGGCCTGTTTTGGCTCAACTTTTCCATATTTACATTTAGGTCCCTTAACTCTTGAATAATTACACTTTAGTCCCTGAACTTTTCATTAATTGCATTTAGGTCCCTCCTTTTTCTTCTACTTTCACTTTTCACCTTCAAACTTTTAAATTTTCATTTTGGTCCCTATTCTTTCCTTAGTTATTAATCCTTCCCTTTCCTTTCACAATCTGATATAGTTTATTCCAAGAATCTTATATCCATTGCAGATAAACTGTACAGGTACATTAGGTCAAAAAATTGGGGATATGACATTTCTCTCCCCCTTAAAATAAATTTCGTCCTCGAAATTTACATTACATATACATTAAGGAAATAGTTCAGGGTATATCTCTCTCATCCTTTCCTCTGCTTCCCAAGTAGCTTCATTCTCCGTTAATCCCTTCCATATCACCTTAACCAGAGGGATCTGCTTATTTCGCAACTGCTTGACCTTTCTATCTATAATCTGTACTAGTCCAACTTCATAAGTCAGGTTATCTCGCAATGCAATATCATCCTGCTCAATCACATGTGATGGATCTGAAACATACTTCTTTAATTGGGAAACATGGAACACATCATGAATCTTGCTGAGATGTGGAGGAAGAGCTAATTTGTAAGCCACTGATCCTACTCTTAGAGGATCTGAAATGGCCCAATGTATCTAGGGTACAGCTTCTTCACTTTGATCGATCGTCCAGCTCCTGTCGTTGGAGTCAACTTAAGGAATACATGCTCTCCTTCTTTAAACTCCAACGGCTTCCTTCTAACATCAGCATAACTCTTCTGTCTTCTTTGAGCTATTAATAGCCTTTTTCTGATCTTATCAATCTGTACTGCTGTCTGGTCTACTATATCAGGACCAAACATCCTCCTTTCACTCAACTCTACCCAGTATAAGGGAGATCTACACTTTCGTCCATACAACGATTCAAATGGAGCCATCTGAATGCTAGCTTGATAACTATTGTTATAGGCAAACTCTATCAACAGCAGATGGACATCCCAACTTCCTTTGAAATCCAGGACACAAGCTCTCAACATATCCTCGAGCGTCTGGATCGTTCTCTCAGATTGACCATCTGTCTGAGGATGGTAGGCTATACTAAATTTGAGAGTAGTGTTCATTTCTTTATGTAAAGCACACCAAAAGTTTGATGTAAACCGAGGATCTCTGTCAGAAATGATACTATTGGGAATACCATGTAGTCTAATAATCTCTTTTACATAGAGTTTCGCCAACTTCTCTAGAGAATCCTTTTTATTGATTGCCAGGAAATGAGCCGACTTTGTTAATCGGTCAATTACCACCCATATAGCATCATGCTTAGTAGGAGTCATGGGCAGTCCTTCAACAAAATCCATGGCAATGCTGTCCCATTTCCACTCGGGTATCTCTAGTGGTTGTAAGTTCCCTGCTGGCTTCTGATGCTCAACTTTCGCCTTTTGACATGTCAAACATTTGGACACATAATTTACAACATCTTTCTTCAATCCAGGCCACCAAAATAAACTCTTCACATCATGATACATCTTGGTCATACCTGAATGTACTGTATACTTACTTTTATGTGCCTCCTCTAGTATCTTTTCTCTCAATCCCATTACATTGGGAATATATGGTCGTCCCCTAAATCGTAGTAGTCTATCTTGGGACACATCAGAGTTTTTAGTTTCCCCTCTTTCCAGCTTACCTTTGAAAATTTCTGTGAGCCTATCCTGCTCCTGAGCCTCTTTTATCTTATCCTCAATAAAAGCTTTAATCTGCGTTCCTCCATAAGAACTTTCTGATGTCTGCATTTGATACAAAGGACTCCAATCTCTAACATCTTCTATTAGTTCTATCTCTTTGATCATGAGACTAGCAACCTGCACCACCTTTCTGCTCAAGGCATCGGCCACTACATTAGCTTTTCCTGGATGGTATTTGATCTGGAAATCATAATCCTTTAGAAATTCCATCCATCTCCATTGCCTCATGTTCAATTCTTTCTGATCTTGCAAATACTTCAGGCTTTTATGATCACAGTACAGTTCTATAGTAGCTCCACACAAGTAGTGCCTCCATATCTTGAGATCATAAACTACCGCTGCAAGCTCCAGATCATGCATGGGATAATTCTCTTCATGTGGCTTTAACTGTCGAGAAACATAGGCTACCACTCGTCCTTACTGCATCAACACACACCCCAACCCCTGCTTGCTAGCATCAGTGTAGACTACATAAGTCTGAGTTGGGTCTGGAATAATCAGCACAGGAGTCGTGGTTAATCTCTGCTTTAGTTCATGAAAACTGGCCTCACACTTCTCATCCCACTTGAACTGCTGATTCTTTCTTGTCAGCTTTGTTAACGGTAGAGCAATTCGAGAAAAGTCCTTAATAAATCTTCTATAATACCCTGCTAAGCCCAGAAAACTTCTAATCTCTGTCACTGTCCTTGGCTGTTCCCAGCTTAGCACTACTTCAACTTTGCTAGGATCTACAGCTACCCCTTCATGGGATATGACATGACCGAGAAATTTGACTTCTTGCAGCCAAAACTCACATTTACTAAACTTAGCATAAAGTCGTTTCTCTTTAAGAGTATTAAGAACAATCCTCAAATGCTCTTCATGCTCTACAGCCGATTTGGAGTACACTAAGATATCATCAATGAAGACTACCACAAACTGATCTAGATAAGGCCTGAAGATTCTGTTCATGTAATCCATGAAAATTGCAGGTGCATTCGTCAGACCAAAGGGCATCACTAGAAATTCAAAATGACCATATCGAGTCCTGAATGCAGTCTTTGAAATATCATCTGCTTTGATTCTGAGTTGGTGATAACCTGATCTCAGATCAATCTTAGAGAATAAGTTTGCTCCAACCAACTGGTCTAGCAAATCATCAATTTGGGAAAGAGGGTACTTATTCTTAACAGTAATCTTATTCAACTCCCGATAATCAATGCACAATCTGAGACTGCCATCCTTCTTCTTGACAAATAACACTGGAGCACCCCACGGAGAAACACTGGGTCGAATGAAACCCTTTTCTAATAGCTCCTCTATCTGCTTCTTAAGTTCAATCATCTCATTGGGAGCCATACGATATGGGGCTTTAGATACTGGTCCAGCTCCAGGTACGATGTCAATTGCAAACTCTACTTCTCATTCTGGAGGCAATCCCTGAATCTCCTTTGGAAAGACTTTAGGAAATTCTTTGACCACTGGGATCGCTTCAATTCCTTTGTCTACTTCTGCTTGCACAAAAAAGAAGACCATATATCCCTGACATCCTTTTTGTAAACATCTATCTGCTTGAGCCTCCGTCAGGAAATTCAGTTTCACTTCTGGATTCATATTTGGGGCTTGTGGTCAAAGAACTAGAGTTTTGTTCTTACAATCCAGCATTACATTATTGGCAGACAACCAATTCAATCCAATTATGACATCAATTTCATGGAATGGCATGCATATTAGGTCAAGAGTAGTGCAACAACATTCATATCGAATGACACTATTTAGGCAGACATCTGATATAACTACTTTAGCATTTGTAGGGGTTGTGACACGTATGGCATAATGCAGCTTGCTAATTGTAAGGCCCAAACATTTAGCACATTCATAAGAAATAAAGGAATGACTTGCACCTAAATCAAACATAGCAATCACAGCATGATTATTGAGATAGATGATACCTTGGATCATCTTGGGTGATCTCTGTGCCTCTTCCCTTGTCATTGCAAACACTCGCCCTTGAGTGTGCGGCCTTTGATAATCAGCTGCTTGAGGACAACTCTTGGAGAAATGTCCAGGCTTCCCACATGTGTAACAGACATTTTGCCCCATCAAGCATGGTCTGTCTCTATGGTTCTTCCCGCATTTGTCACATACACTAGACCTTTTATCTCTATTATTTGTGTTTCCCCTGTAATTCCCTCTGCTAGGCTTTCGGTTATTCTGCCACTGCCTTTTCCTTTTCTTGTTATAGCCACTGTCACTGGCTATATTTCTATTCTGGTTAGGTCTCTCAGGAGCAGCAGTCTCTCTGCTCACCAGTTTCATTAGCATCCGGTGATTCAGGATATTCTCAATAATTCTGCAAGCCTCTACTGCTTTATTAAACTGATGGTACTGTTAAGGGGTCATCTTATCTTTCAGAGTAGCATTCAATCCCCTGATCATCCTTTCCGTCATCTACTGCTCATCATCCACCTGTCGTAGGTAAGTGGAATACTGAGAAAGACGGATGAACTTTGCTAAGTATTCATCATAGGATTCTTTTTCTCCTTGTCTCAGCATAAGGAATTCTGCTTCTCGTTCATCCCACACTAACTGGGGAAAATACTTCTCATAAAACTGTTTAAGGAACACTTCCCACGTGATAGGAATGTGTCTGGCCTGTAATACTAGCTCTGTGTTCTTCCACCATCTGTCTGCATCCCTTTCTAGCTGGTAGATTGCCATCTGTGCTTTACTCTCAGACGGACAACCCAGTACCTTGAAGATCTTCTCCAGTCTGCTGATTCAATCTTCCGCTTTCTGTACATCGAACGTTCCCTCGAATGTCAGATGACTATGCTTACAGAATTTAGTCATCCATTGTTGAATACCAGTAGGATCTACTGTTTGTCCTGTCTGTCTCGGTAGTTCTGTTGTCTGTTGAACCATCTCTGGTTCTGTATTAGCTGTACCTGCAGACTTTAGGTATCTGATGTTTTCCACTGTTTCAGCTACAGCTGCTGCTATAGCAGCATCCCTTTCCTGCTCACTCCTTGCTTGAGTAGCTTTTACTTCCTCTATCAGCTTCTGCTGCTGCTCCAGCCATTCTAGAATCAGCTGATTAATATCTCTGGCGTTTTGGGATTCACCCGAAGCACCAGCTCTTCTGGTTCTTACCATTTTGTTTTACTATCGTAATAGGAAATAGGAAAGGAATATTATAATTAACATACTTTATATTTCATTCAAAACATAGCATATAGCAGGTTTAACATCATTACATAAACTCTTCATAACAGACACACATACATGTATTATGTCATTACTAGTCAAAAGTACATAGATTACAACAACATTCATACATACAGCTATTACACTATGTTTTCTCATAATGGATCCTAATAAATTCCCCTACCATATAGTTCCAATCATGGATATCCTCAAAGGGTTCCTCTTCAAAGTACTGATCTAACCCTTCTCTCCATGTTGCTGTAAGAGGCAAAATATCATCCATGATATCAACCCAAGCTTCTAGGGTAAGAGTATCTGGATCATATGCTTGATAGGCCTCTCTTACCCTTGCTATGAAGTCTTTATAAACTCTATAGTCTTCATCAACACCTCTAATCAACATTCTTCCTATCTCATATAGCTGTTTTGTGAGTTCCACAGCTTTCCTGAAATGTTCTTCATCTATATCCTCCCCAGGGGTTAACTCAATTATCTGATGGTTACCCAGATATATCTGTACCATTAACTTCTTGGTTCCACTTGCACCTGGGATATCTGTAGGGTCTGGTCTCTGAGTAGGTCCAGGTATATCAGCTACATGACTAAGTTCAGGTATATTAGCTACATGACTAGGTTCAGGCACATTAGTTGTATGGCTGGGTCCAGGTACATCAACTGGTTTAGGTACCTGACTCGGTCCAGGAACATCTATCTCATCGGCTTTCCTAGGTACAGGGTCTGTTACATCCCCAATATAAGAGTAACCCACATCAGATTGTTCCTCTTGAGGGTCTATTATCTCTATATCATCTATCTGACCTGTATCTCTTTCTAATACAATATTCATAAGTGGGGCTGGGTTAGGTTCCTCAAGTTCATCCTCTTCTGATATTTCCTCTTCTTCATCATCATCCTTATCCATCTCATTTGATCCCACAGAAGAATTATCTAACCTGCCCAATTATGATTAACTACTAGAATCCTGGATATTGATCACTGGGGGAAGACCAAACTCTGGATCATGTATGAAAGCATCTATCTCTTCTAAGTTCCACCCTGATCTATCAGAACTATAGACTGTGGGTCTAAGGTCCCCCTGGTTCACTGTAGTCTCTGATGTTCTAGACTCAGTCATTGGTATCCTGCAATAATTAACTTAAGGTCAATTATGCAGATGTTCACTTATGTATCAGTCTTTAAATAATCTAATCAGAGCATTTCCTAAGCCAGAATCCTTTGCTCTGATACCAAAATGTCACATCCTTACTTTTAACCTCAATTATACTCCATTAGAAGTGATTGGAACCAATTACATGATCATTTGCTTTGAAAATATCCATTTCCAAAAGATTTGCTTTCGGGTACTGTTCACTATTACTGTTCATTTGGTAATTCCAAAACATGTACCCTACTTTAAAAATTCATAATTAATTGTAGCAAAATCAAAATAATGTGGTTCTAATTTCTAATGAAAGATCTTTCGTAAATCTTTGAGGGGAAAATATGAAGCTAAGGTTTTCTGGTCCAAATGAAATAGTTTATTGGTTAAAAATCACTGTTCATTTGGTAAGAATCTAGAAGTTCCAGTTTCTTTGAACTTTGTTACATATGGAATTAAATCTCTAGACATCCTCTTTAAGCTCACCAAATTTCATATAAAAATTCGTTTATTTGATATATGAAATCATTGCGTGAACGTCACTGCCTCTTAGCACTCGTTTTATCTCAATTCCAGATCTTACTTCCAACTTTGGAAAATCATAACAATTCGGATACTTATCCAATTAAGGCGTTCTTGGTGTTAATTTAAATCTATGTATATTAAATTTAATCATACCAAGTTTCAGTCTAAAATTCGTTGATTTAAATGTCATAAACATTGTCACATCACCACGGCCTCAAAACAGGGTTACAGAAACATACACCATACACATTAGCATATCATCCCATATTGTCATGTAACTGATATAACTTGTTATACAAACTTAATCATCAACAATTACTCTCTTCCCTTGAGAGGGTCCAGCACCTAAAACATAGTTATGCATGTGGAAGGAATGAGATTTCATGGAAATCCCAATAGCAAGTTACACAAACTATAATATCATGCATGAATAATTGTATGCTTAACATGTTATCATGTGATGGGAGCTACTTCATAATGGTACATAAGCAAACTCTAACATGCATATTGTCATGAAATAACTTGCAAGGAGTTGCAATCATTCATACTTCATCATAACATGATGACATAAGCTCAAGCTCAACCAAACACCATAATCAACAAGCAAGCAAAACAATTAAACAAACATGAGTTATAGTTAGGTATCCTTGCTACCTCTTAGCTATCTTGGTCAAGACCTTCTTGAAGTGCTTTCCTTCCTTCACAAATGTCAAAACCTAGCCATTACAACATAATATCAAGTTACAACTCAACTTGAACCAAATCCAAGACTAGGTTTTCACTAGCTCCCTTTCTTTCTCTAATTTATGTTTCCTACTTCCACCTTTCCAAAATAAATTCTCATGGTTCATTTCCACATAATTTTTCATGTGGAATCCAAATATGAAATCAGAATTTCCAAAATCAAAACATACCAATTGCTACAGTGCCAAACCGAAATGCATGCTCTTGTTTTCCAAAAATTCTCATTTTGATTCCAATGCTTCCAATACTTGTTCTCCTACTTTATCCCCACACAACTTTCCATTTTAAACTCATTGGAAGCACCAAAATCATGAAATTCCATCATATGAACAGTACCATGTACAGTACCAGCAAGAACACAAAACCCTAAATCCAAACATACTTGAATTCACAAGCTTATACCACTTGATTCTAGCTTGTTTAAGCTTGTCTAAACTATCCATAACATAAAACTAATATTTTAACCACATATGAGCAGCACTTCCAGCAGCAACCATAAGGGAAATATAGCATGAAAACCCCTTAAAAGCATGAGCTAACTTGCTAGAACAAAGCTCAAGATCAAGGGAGATGATTACCTTGCTTGTTACTTCACTTTGGTTGCTTCTTCCTTGGTTGAATGGAAATTTTGCAAGAGTTTCCCTATGGTTCACCATGCATGCCAAAGTGTTCTGAATAGGGGGGTATTTATAGAGAAATTTGGGTTGAAATGGATGGCCAAGATTGATTTGGTTACTATTTGATCTAAAGGCTCACATTTAATCTTGGATTTTACTTTTTCTAAAAAGAATAATTATTACATCATGTGGGACAGCTCATGGGACACCTAAGAGAGTTAGGTGGCGTGCTGCCCATGCAAGGAACCTTCTGGAGAAATTCCAGTCCAATCCGGTACCGATCAGAGCAGTTTCACAACAACCAAACTGTGTTTTGTTCCTAATTTTTTATAATATACCAGGATATGTATTCTATCCTGGAAATTAATGTCTAGGCTTCTCATATCATTGAAAATGTTAGAATGAGTATTTATCTGCCATCCATCTATTGGAAAATGACCAAAATACCTTTGGTATCCTTTCGTGTATTGTACTGACCCTAAGGGCAAAATCGTCATTTCACACCTCTTTATACTGCCTCAGGGTGTATATGGGCTCTAAATAATCCTATTTATACTATATGACACGTTTTTACCCTGTCTAGAGTGACCAAAATAATCTCCATCCACTACTGGTATAGTGTAGGCATCCAGGGGCATTTTCGTAATTTTGCACGTTTCCTGGACTGCTCTAGTCTCTAGCCCACATAAACTGTCCAGTCACCTTAATGGGCTCATGATGGCACCATTTGGGCCTTATTATGGGCTTATTGCCTGTATTGCCTTTATGGCCCAATTCATGTTACAACTCTCCCGATCCTATTTATCGGGTATTTTATTTCACTGAAAAATCCCGTATGGTTTCTATAGGATTCCTTTTCTGACTCTCTCAATTTTATAAATTCATATATTAAATATATGAATTTTCTATAAGGTCTCATCTGATTATGAGATCTGAAAAATACTGTAATAATTCCTTCTGACTTCAGAAATTTATATCAATTAATCGGGACCTCAAATCAAAATTCTGTGTTGCGTTAAACTGACCGGAATATGTTTGTCTATCTACTGGTAAAATTTGGGTCTGATCTGATTCCAAACATTTTTGGCCTGTTTTGGCTCAACTTTTCCATATTTACATTTAGGTCCCTTAACTTTTGAATAATTACACTTTAGTCCCTGAAATTTTCATTAATTGCATTTAGGTCCCTCCTTTTTCTTCTACTTTCACTTTTCACCTTCAAACTTTTAAATTTTTATTTTGGTCCCTATTCTTTCCTTAGTTATTAATCCTTCCCTTTCCTTTCATAATCTGATACAGTTTATTCCAAGAATCTTATATCCATTGCAGATAAACTGTACAGGTACATCAGGTCAAAAAATTGGGGATATGACACACTGCATGAACTTGCTTTGTGGAATGTAGCTCTCTTTCAATTACATTAATTCTATTTTCTATTGGTTTCCTAAAGATGTTATTTCTACTAAAATCTCTTTTGAATTACCAGAAGATGATGAGGTCATTCTCCTTGGATCCTTAGTTTGATGGACTTCATTAGCCATTTTCTGGAATAATTCCTAACTGGTTTATAGAGTCTTATCTGTCAAAGATCCATTTGCTACTACATTCAAGGACACTTGATTGTGAGGAAGTAGACTATTAAAGAAAATGTCTACCATATCAGCCTTTGTCATGTTGAGATGTGGATATCTATCCAACAACTTGATAAATCTTGTCCAATATTCATGTAATGACTCTCGATCCTGTTGTAGAATGTTTGTAATCTCCTTCTTCATCCGAGTTATCTTAGAGGCCAGGAAGAATTGTTCTAAATATTTTGACTTTAACTGATCCTATGTAAGAGTAGAGAAGTAAGTTAGCAGATTGTATAACCACTCCTTAGCCTTCCCTTTCATAGTGAAATGGAAACATCTCCTTAAGATTGTAAGGAATTGGAAGACACACAGCGGAAATTAATTTAAAAATTTTTCTATTTCTTGCCAGGATCTACCGTATGTGTTTAAGTCAAGTGGGAAGAAGCATTACCCTCAGTGTTTCTTAACGACTTCCACAGCTTCTCTCCTCGGCTGGTGATCTCTTTCCAATCGCAAGAAGACGTCCACAACTTCTCTCTGCGGCTCGTGCTCTCTTTCTGATCGCAAGAAGTCGACGCCTCAGGTTGGCTTCCTCTACTGGTATCCACACGAACAGCGTTCGAACCACGAATGACGTGCTAGCGTTTCCTGTCCCTCCAAGGCTTTCTCAAGAATTCGTTCTCTCTGTCTCTACTTCAACAGTTTTTTATCTGCAAACTTTTGCAGATTCCGTTCGGTCTTTTGTGTTTTTGTGTTGTATCAAAACGTAGCTCCTAAAATCAGATATATATGATGCTCTGCGTTTTTCTCAACCGAATTGGATTTTTTTGGGACAACTCTATATTAATTCCGAAATTAACACAATATCACATATTGTATAATTTGATAAGAAACTAATTAAATAAATAATGTTTATATTAAATCCGTCCCACAGATTTAATTCACCTATTTATTTAATTTAAAATAAAGATATGACTGGACTATATTTGATTTATTCTCATAAATCAAATTTGAGATATCATATCAATTTGAATTTCAAATTCAAACGTGATAGAGATTTAATTTATCCTTATAAATTAAATCTTGTAAATATCTCTTATATGAGAAATCCTATCAATTTGAATTTCAAATTCAAACGTGATAGATATTTAATTTATTCTTATAAATTAAATCTTGTAAATATCTCTTATATGAGATATCCTATCAATTTGAATTTCAAATTCAAACATGATAGAGATTTAATTTATCCTTATAAATTAAATCCTATATATCCCTTATTCATAATGTATATATACGAATTTATATATATAAACGAATATAAATATAAATAAATATATACATCAACCTTGGAACATTTATTGAATCTGGACATGTCTTAGATTCAATGAATCTGGATATCATAGCTCGTGTTGGGCTATTTTGTGTGCGACCCTGTAGGCCCATATGAAGTTGGCAGTGGGCCATTTGCTATACTGGCCCACAAGTCGCAAGCGGTTTCTAGCAAGACATAACGACTACCTTAATCATATGAGGATCGATAAACGATGTAACCTTTTATACAACCATATCATGTCCCTTCTGTCACGCGATATTTTGGTCATGGATGAGGCATGGATAATATCATCCTCCTATTCCTGACCGTTACTTTCTCGAACCCTGAGTAGTCTGAATATAGAAATGGAACTACCTTTCCATTACAGTATGGCCATACATTTCTCAAACTCACTCATCAAGGGGCCCAGTAATATCTCTCTACGAATGTGAGGGACAAATTACATCTTGACCATTCACATTCCTCCGCATGAAAAGCCACTAAGCCTGAACATAGTCTTTATGATCACTCGGTCAAAAGTGACTTTTGACTTGGTCAAAGCTGAGCGTTTGTCATGTAGGAATCCATGATGATCTCAAGTCAAAGGGCATAGTGACATGGTTTGTATATGAGAGAAGCTTATGACGTAACCCATGCAACTCTCTTATAGCGGGTCGGTCCAACACCTTGTACTCTTACATGTGCCTATGACTTTGATTTATATCTCTATACATCTTCCAAATCATACTGGTCTTATTTCATCTCTGCTCCCGCACAGATGACTGACCAGGGATATTTAGGATAAGATCATGAATTATCTAAGGATGGTCATCACAGTAAACATGCAAATAATATGATAACACAATTAATAAATTCATAAATTAATAATATTCATAAGACAATGATTAGCCCCTAGGGCACATTTTCCAACAAAGATATCATCCAATATAGTCATTGGAGGCTTCATTGAAGAGCATGTCATATGCATGGTTTGTAAGTGCCGATGTGGACACTTTAAAATTTAGGTAAAACCATGAGGCTGCAATCAAAGCTCCTTTAATTTCAAAATTGGCCTCTTCAATATAAAAACCGTAAGGATCATAATTCACATGCTAATAATTTATTTCCCTCACACTTCTATTTTCTTCTACATTCATTAGTATTTCATTTTCTCCTTGTCTATTGTGCCCATTATGCCCATTAGGATTAATCTCAGCCATATTAGAGATTTCTAATGGAGTCTCTAAATTGAGTTCAATTTTAGATCCTAGAACACTGGATTCTGAACTAGATTCTACTGATCTTGCCTCTTCTCTAAATTCTCTCCTTAGTTTCCTAAGTTGTCTCTCAATTTCAAGTTCAAAATGCACTAATGGTTCAATTCTTCTACGCATGCAACATAGGACCAATCAAGAATAACTAAGCAAGTTATCAAAATCAGACACAAAAATTTCACAGCATAAAAGTTCAACTAGTCGCGACAGAAGGGTGTTCAGGTAGGGACCTAATTGCATAGAGAATAAAAGTTCTAAAAAATGGATTTCATGTCGCGACTAAAACATGGTTTGATCGCGACCAAAAATCACAGAGAATAAATTTTCCAAAACAATCGCAACTGGAGTTCACAAAGAGTAATCAAGTACTACAGAAAAGCAATCCAGTCGTGATACAATTATGTGTGGTCATGACTCAAAGGTGCAGAGAGCAAATTTGCAGAAACTTGAAAAAAATGTGGAATGCTATGCAATAAAAACACAAAAACTAAAATTCAAACAAAAATTGACTCAGGTAAGCAATAAAATTGACGACCAATTGCTAATAAACCAATTACTTAACTCCCCAGCAACGGCGCCATTGATTTGCACGGATTGTCGTCGTCTGATTCCTCAAAATAAAATAATTGCATCCTATTAATATAGTATAAGGCACAACTCTATCGTTCTTCTCAACAAGCCCTTTTTATTAGAACCCTAGCAAATTGGTGGCAAAATCATTAAAAACCTGAGTGAAAGTAAAATGGGTTTTGAGTTTGATCGATTTTTGATTTAATAAAATAAGGGTGCAGTAAAGTAAATGTTTTTGTATTTTTGATTCAAATAGAAAATGAGTAGATTGTGAAAGAAATATATTGAGTAAGACTCTTAATGATGGAAACCTAACTATCCTTGCTCTTAATTTGATATGGGAATTTTAAAACCACTAAGTCTTAAATAAAATCTCAATTGATGGATTGAGTCCAGGACATTAACATTCCTTTAACTCCTTTGATAAAAGCTAGTTCAAAAACCATTAATACGCTGTTAAAAACCACTTAGAGTGTAATTAAATCAAATGATGAAAATGCCCTCAAATAATCATTGAAACATCCTTACTTTCGTACATCTTAGGGACTATTCAGTAGCATTTAGAACTACTAAAAAGACCTTGGAAGTCCATTAGCTAAATTTGTAATTTTTCTCTTCTCAAGTTACTGTTCAAATGGTGTTCCAGATTAGGCGACAAACTTCAAAAAATCATAATTAATTCTATAAAACTCAAAATGAAGTGGTTCAAAAAGCTACATGAATATAACATCTTGAACTTTTAGAGAAAAATAATTTCTTGACCAAATTTTTAGTCAATTAATACAGTTTAATCATTAAATATTATTATTTATTTGGTCAAAAATTCTAAAACATATTCAAGTCCCTAGATTTGAAAAATTCTTTCTCTTTGTATAGAAATTGAAATAAGATGTTCTTAGACATGTCATCATTTACTATTTTTATTACATCATGAGCATTATGGCTCAAACATGTCATTTAACATCATTACTTCCAACAATTTATACTTTCATCATGAAACATTTACATTACCCAATCCCTAACTTCTCTTCATGCTTCTTTATCCTCTTTCATCATTAATAAACTTGTGGGATTGGGATTATATGGAGGAGAGAGATTTCTAGGGAAATCTCAGTAGCAAACGGTACTAAACAAAGCATGCATTAATATAAATATTGTCCTTTCTTGTGAAAGTGTTAAATTGTGCAATGTGTAACATCCTTACTTTTATACATTTTAGGGACCATTCAGTAGCATTTAGAACCACTCACGAGACCTTGGAAGTCCATTAGCCAAATCTGGAATTTTACTCTTTCTCGGATTACTGTTCATATAGTATTCCAGATTACGCAATGAACTTTGATAAATCATAATTAATTCTAGAAAATTCAAAATAAAGTGGTTCAAAAAGCTACGTGAAGATGACATCTTGAAATTTAAGAGAAAAATAATTTCCAGACCAAATGATTAGCCAATTGGTACAGTTTATTCGTTCAAATTTACTGTTTATTTGGTCAAAAACTCTGAAAACAGATTCTGGTCCCTTACTTTGGAAATTCATTTCTCTTGATATACATATCCAAATGAAACGTTCTACCTATTCATGTAAAGATATGGATGTGTAATACATACTCATAAAATTTCGTGAAATAATTCCTCCATTTTATAGGTCAAACTGAAGCCATAACAGAACTACTTTAGGACCTACGTTTTACTATTTCAGTTTCCTTTCTTTTACCTTCAATAATTGTTCTAGCATACATGAATAATCTCTTTTGCCTTATATGAATTCATATACATCATGGGGTTATACAATAAGTGTTTCATACAATCTCATCACATAAATAGATGCTTTACATGGCTTTGGCATACATGGAAAGTGCATAGCATATACTAACATCTTACATACTTCACTTTTCTTCTTCCATGCTTTAGCTCCTCTCCATGCATACATTATCCATCATGATTGAACTAAATTGGTTGGTTATGGGAGAGTGAGATTCTAGGGAATCTCAGTAGCAAACATTACCACTTAAATATGCAAGATGGATGCTAATGCATGATATGTAATTTCATTAAGCTTTCTTGGATTAGTGACATGCCATCATGATATAAACTTTTACATAAAGTGCATGGCCATGGAAACATGTTATTCACAATACATTCAACATCATTTATCATGTCACAACATCATTCAAATATCATATACATGTCAACACAAAAGCATACCACTTCAAGCACATAAAGAAATAAGTTTACTACCTTGCACTTAAGCTTTCCTCTTGATCTTTAGCATTTGCTCCCTAGCTTTCCAACCAATAAGCCTTTATGTCAATCACTTCCCAACATGTTCTTGGATGTTTCAAGGTCCTAAACACATTCATATTTATCACATAATTCATTAGGACTCATGAACTCCAACCATGTTCAAGATTAACTTTGTTACACTCTTTATTGTCATAAATTTCCCTAATATTCACTCATCCACTTGGCTCTTGAATCAATTGATGTCTTAACTTTAACCTACACAATTTCATCTTTTGAACTCATTTATGAACTTAGAATCATGAAATTCCAGCTCCTTCATGGCCTGCTGTACAGAATTGAACATAAGCATACAATTCTTTCAAAAATTCTCTTTGATTCTAATGCTTCCCATACTTGTTTCTCCACTTTACCCCACACAACTTTTCATTTTAAAACCATTGGAACCATCAAAATCATCAAATTCCATCACTGTTCATGCGAGTGAACAGTAACTGTGAGGAATCTCAAAGACTACAGCCTTGAGATTTTAATGTTTCCAAGGTTCAAAACCTTTCCAATCCTACACAAAATCATCATACAAACTCAATGGAAGCATTAAATCATTGAAATTTCATTTCCTTCCCTTATGAATAGTGCATACCGAACAGGTTCACTCTTGGCAAAGTCAAGAATATCAACTTGATTCAACAACCAATCTCTTAACTAGCTTGTTTAAGCATCAATCATAAGTTTCTAACCTTAATTTCTTCTTTCCCCTTTCATCTATGGATTTTGGACAGAAGCTCCCCTTAGAGAAAAATCAACTTTTCTCCCATGAAAACGCTAAGTTCAAGCTCCCAAATTAAAGGAGAATAAGCTAGGAAAGATTGCTTACATTTAATCTCTAGCTTGCTTGAACTTTGGAACCTTGAATCTTCTTTGTCTTTGCTTGAGTTTCCATTTTGCAAGAGCTTCCCCAATGGTACATGAGCTTACGGTTCTGAACCAGAATTGAGGGGTATTTATAGCCAAAATCCAAGAAAAATGAATGGCCAAGATTGATTTGGTTACTATTTGATCTAAAGGCCCACATTTAATCTTGGATCTAACTTTTTCATAAAATAATAATTATGACATCATGTGGGACCCACCAAGGGACACCTCAAGGGGTTTTGTTGCGTGCTCATGGTGTAAGGAAGCTTCTGGAAAAATTTTAGTCCAATCCGGTACCGATCGGAGCAGTTTCACAGCAACCGGACTGCTTTCTGTTGGTAATTTTTTTATAATATACCAGGATATGTATTCTATCCCGAAAATCAATGTCTAGGCTTCTCACACCATTTACATACTTGTACTAGCCACAACTTAATTACAAATCCCTTGGAAAATGACAGAAATGCCCTTGGTTCACTGTCTTGCACTGTACTAACCCTAAGGACATAATCATCATTTTACCCTTCTGTATACTGCCTCAAGGTGTAGCTGGGCTATAAATAATCATATTTATACCATGTGTCACATTTTTAGCCTATCCCAGATGACCAAAATGCCCTTATCCATCTCTGGTACAATCTGGGCATCCAGGGGCATTTTCGTAATTTCGCACTTTTTCTGGGCGCTGGCCCCTTCTACTGATAGACTGGTACCCTGGGTTTTGGGCCTTCCTTGGCGTCATTATGGGCCTATATATGAGGTCATCTGATCTCATTCTATCCAAACTTACATACCGATAAATTCTATTATCGGATCACGGGTGTTATCAAACTCCCGTCAAAATTCACTAATATGTGAATAACTTTTTATACAGAACTTCTTCCGGAGTTCTATCAGATCCAGGACATCTAACACTGTAGGGCACACTTTCCTGTAATTTGTCCACTTATATCTGAAGTCCATGAAATCTGATAAAATTTCAGATAACTTTTAGACGATCAGATAAATATCTGCTGTCTAGAGCCCTAATAAAATTTCTGTATCATGTCAGATTAACCAACATATCTTCCTCTATTTACTGATGGAATATGGGACTGAAATACCTCTGGGCAGTTCTAACCCTTTCCGGGCTGATCTTTCTATAATTAAAATGTTGCCCTTAAACTTTTTACTTAATTACATTTAAGTCCCATAACTTTTGGAAATTACCACTTTTGGCCCAAATCTTGTTTCTACTTTAACTTTTGGCCTTTAACCTTTTCTACTTTTCATTTTAGTCCTTCTCTTTCTTCAGGACTCATCTAACCTTTATCTTTTCTTCTGATCTTTGTCATAATCCTTTCCAAATCTCTTGCCACTATCAGTACTATACGGATAGGGAAAAAACAGGATATGACACAATGTGCATGCTTCCATATAACATATGAAATACAATGAGCTAAAGTAATCATAGAAATAGAGTTTCAATCATATACACAAGCAATACAATTCAACATAGCCATAGCACAACCAAGCATAACATTCAATACATACAAGTTTAGGATAAATTTACTACCTCATATACTTGACTTTCTTTCACTTTAACTTTGATTTGCCTCTTTCTTATTACTTCTTGATGTGTGGCTGCCTCTTTAGAGTCCACATTCAAATCCTAATATCACATAATCATCCATCCATTACAATCTAACTTTCTCTTGAACATTGAGCTCATTTAACTATATTAACTTTCCTTAATCTTAACTAATGGACTTGGCCTTTGAATCAATTGATATCTTGACTTTACCCTACACAAATTCATCTTTTGAATCCATTTATGAGCTTAGAATCATGAAATTCTAGCTCCTATACAATGTTCTGGACAGATTTGAAAAGCATGCATAATTCTTCCAAAAATTCTCATTTTGATTCCAATGCTTCCCATACTTATTTTTTTTCTCTACTTTATCCCACACAACTTTTCATTTTAAAACCATTGGAATCATCAAAATCATGAAATTCCAATCACTGTTCATACAAGTGAATAGTAATAGAGAAGAATTCTAAGAATTATAACTTTCAATTGCAATGCTTTCAATGTTCAAAACATATCCAATCCTACACAAAATCATCATATAAATTCAATGGAAGCATTAGATCATTGAAATTCCATCTCCTTCTATCTTGAACAGTGCAGACTAAAATATATCTTTAATGGCAAAGTCAATAATATCAACTTGATTCAACAACGAATCACCTAACTAGCTTATTTAAGCTTCAATCACATAATTCTAACTTTAATTTCTTCTTTCTCATTTCATCTAAGGTTTTGGACAGCATATAAACCTTAGAGAAAACTCAACTTTCTTCCATGAAAACCCTAACTTCAAGCCCCTAAATTAGAGAAAAATAAGCTAGGATAGATTGCTTACCTTTAATCTCATGCTAGCTTGAACTTTGGACTTTGGATTCTTCTTTGTCTTGGCTTTAGCTTCCATTTTGACATGCCTCCCCAAGGGTTCTTCCTTTATAGTTTTAAATAAAAAATATGGGGGTATTTATAGAGAAATCCAATAGAAAATGAATGACCAAGATCACTTTGTGCACTATTTGATCTAATGTCTCATATCTGATCTTGGATTAGCTTGCCCTAGAAGCTAATGAGATGACATCATCCATGATATTATCAAAGGACACCTCATAGCCCATGTGACCAAATTACAAAGGGAGAAAATGTTTGGAAAAATTCTAATCTAATCTGGTACCTTAAATCTAGTATCTAGATTTTTTCTACCATTGACATTTTTGTACTGGGTATAAACTTAATTAAGATCCCTTGGCAAATTACCAAAATGCCCCTTGGTTCCTCTTTATTCACTTTAACATCTCAAGGGCATTATCGTTTTTTCACACCTCATCAGAGTATTCCCTGACCTTGGTCAACTATTATGGGAACTCTCCTTGATTGTCTAACCTTATTCAAATGACCAAAATTCCCTTCGTCTATCTCTGACTTTATGACACAACACATTGGCATACTCAATGGCATTTTTGTAATTTTACATTTTTCTGGGTCTTTAATAGCCCTGGCCCACATACTTATCTAAAAATATTATTAAGCCTATAAGGCACCATTTTGGTCCTTCTACATGGTCCAATGCCTTCATGGGCTTAACTCCAAATAAATTTCCCTAAAACGTATTTATCAGGTGTTTTAATCCACTGTAAATTTCATAATAAATTCTACATAACTCCTTTCTGAGCTCTTTCAGTTTCATAAATTTTTATATTAGTTATAAGAATTTATTGCTCAATTTCATCTGATTCTGAGATCCAGATGATACTGTATTAAATTTTCTTTCTTCAAAATTCATATCAATTTTGAGATCTCAAATCAAAATTCTATGTTACATCAAACTTATCAGAATAATTTTCTCTATTTACTAGAAAAAAATTGGGACTAATTTGATTTTGGGCATTTTTGGGCCTTTTTCGGCTCAACTTTCAATAATTATCATTTTGCCCTTGAACTTTTGAAAATTACACTTTAGGCCCTCAGCTTTTTATAATTACACTTAATGGCCCAAATTTTATTTCTACTTTCATTTTTGCAATATAGAACTTTTAGACTTTTCAATTTAGTCCCTTTTATTTATACCTTTGTCTAATAATCATAGTTTTCCTCTCTATTTATCATCACAATCCTTTACAAACATCTTTCCTTTATCATTCTTATACAGATAGGGAAAAAATAGGATATGACAATCATCGATCGATAACTATAGATTTCAAACAATCGAATCGGTTAGCAACGATCGTTGATAACAACCCAATTATCCAGAAATTGAAATTGAAATATTCATATTAAAATCAACATTCAAATAATCCAAATTCAATTACAAAACATAATCTCAAAATAATTGATCGATATTCAATCCCTACTCATACAATAAAAACCCTAGATCTAGGAATTCTAAAATATGAAAAAGGTTGAGATTAAAACAGAAAACTCCCCAGTGCAATGCAGTCCAGTCCATAAGCTCAAAATATGCAATCCATCACCAAGAGACTAAATATTTAGCCTCTCATAACTCCTGCTGTGTTGCAATCACTGTTTAGATATGATGTCATTAAGAAAGCATAAAAATAGTGATGGAAAGATGAATGATGGAAGGTATGTGTGTAGGTTATAGAGAGAGTTTTGAGAGAATAATTAAGTACTGCTTCGTAGCCGTATCATGTAAAAACTAGCCTCCTCTTGCTCTACAGCTTCTCTCCCCTTTTAAAGCTAGAATTACCTAATCAAAAATGCGCCGCTTCACTAATTCTATTATTTGGTCACGACCAGATCCTATTTTTGGTCGCGACCTATGAACACAGTAAAACTTCCCTGAAGAAGTGAGGTCACAACCTGTGGACACTTTGGTCGTGACTAAAGAGCACAAAAGTTGCTTTCCTTGATTTGATTCTCTTTGTCTTGTGATTTCTTTTCTGCTCGCATTAGTCCTTGGTTCTCCTCCAAAATACTTGTAATTCATAATCAAATCTCACTATAAAAGTCCAACCAATTACTAAAGCATAACATATATGCAGTTTGGAGGAGTTAATTTACCATTTTATCCTTAAATTAGCATATTGCCAAGCAAAATCATGTATTACAATAAAAGCACAATTGCAAGCATAAAATGAATGGTAAATTTGTCACAAAACCCTTAAAATATCACAAAAATCATACATAATTTGTTTCTTATTAGAGGCAAAGAAAATATTGTGTCTGATGAGTTTATCATATAAGAAGACACTTGCTTGACCTAATGTTGCATATTGTACAAAAATAAGTATGAAGGGCTGAATAAATACCCTAAATATGGTACTTCAAGATACAAAGTGAAGAAAAGGGTGATGTTGCATGTCGTTAGCTCTCAAATTAATTACTAAATTAATCCCTATGTAGTATAGAGGTTAACCTAGGTCGTATTCTTTACGTGGAGTCAATGACTAGTTTAACTCTAGATTAGACAAAGTGTAAGAAGGAAGAGTGTTAGAAGCAAAATTAATAAGTTTTAGAAAATATTCTAGGGACCTAAACGAAATTTTTGAAAATTAATAAATGTCATTTTGATGAAAGTTTAATATAAAATATTCTAGGGACCTAAACGGAATTTTGTGAATTCAAAAATTAAATTAGAATTTCAAAATGTCTAGAAAGGGACTAAAATGACATTTCAAAATTTGACGTAAGCGACCAAAATAGAATTTGACAAATTCAGTAACTAGAGTATATTTTGTCAAATTCAATGGGCAAAAACATAATTATGAGAAAGTTGATCTGAAAAGATCTAAAAATTTTCCAAAAATGTTATAGTCTCAAATTTTAACAGTAAATGGATAATGCTAATTGGGCTAGATATATTTTTCAGAATTTTAGTTTGAGGTGTCAAAAAATTAATATTAATCTGCAAAGTCTAGAAACTGTTACAGGACCTTGTGTACCTCAGAATCAGATAAAATTTGATAGAAATTTTTTATAATTATTATAGGAATTTATGAAGTTAAGAGAACTCAAAAAGGAGTGATATAAAATTTATTATGGAATTTAAGATAAAAAAGGACATCGATAAAATGATTTAATGAAATATATAGAATTTTTATTAGGACTTCTGGGTCTCAAAAAATTATAAAGATTTACAAAAAATCTATTTAATAGTAGAATAAATTTTTAAAAATTTCAAAACCCTTAAAAGAGATTTATAGAATTTATCTAAAAAAATAGGGTGATTTAGGGTGCCTAGTATAGAAAATGCCTTGGGATATGTGCTAAATAAATTGTTAGACATAAAGGAGGCCCATAATGGCGTCATATAAGTTCCCATTAAGCCAAAGAAATTTTCATGTGATTAAAATAATTTTATATGGATTTTTAAATAAATAAAAGAAAAGGAATTTCTAAAGAAACTTCAAGTGTTGCAAGGTGACATGGAGAGGTGTATCCTTGCGTCCCACTTAGCAAAACCTTGTGCCACATGGTAGCCAAATAAGGAGGAGAGTTTCAGCATGTGACATTAATTTAGCTTGGAGATTAAGTCAAGAATGAGAGCAAATTCTAGCCATTAGATTAAATAGTGTTGGAAGCAATCTTGACCATCCATTCCCTTAAACTTTGGCCTATAAATACCCGACATGTCTCTTCATTTGGACATGAAACAAGGAAACTATGGAGAGGTGCTGAAAAAACGAAATCAAAGCAAGAAGAAGAAGCTATCCAAATTAATCAAGTAAAGATTCAAGGTAATTTCTTCCTCTTATCTTTGTATTATGTTGTAGATTTCTCTTGGATCTGGATGGTTAAAATACCATTTTTCTCTCCATATGAGCTACTATCCAGATTATACAATATTGGTGGAAAATGAAATTAAAGCTTGAAACATGAATTGAAGCTTAGATAAGTAAGAATCAAGTAGTTTTGACTTAGAAATTCAAGTATGTATGGAATTAGGGTTTTGAGTTCATTGCTTCCATTATATGAATCACTATTTATATGTGAGAATTTCATGATTTTGATACTTCCAATGAGTTTAAAATGAAAAATTGTGTGGGGTAAAGTAGAAAAATAAGTATTGGAAGCATTTGAATCAAAATAAATTTTTTTAGCAAAAAAGGGAAAGTGGTTTGGTCAAGGGCAATAGGCAAGGGAAGAGTTAGAATTTTGAAATTCTAAGAAAATAATTATTATAAAGCTAACTCACTAACTTCAATAGTTGTGTTAAGAGTTAGGGGTTTTAAGGAATTTAATTTACAAAGATGAAATGGCAAAAATGTAGGTTCTGAAGAAGTTTTGTTGTGGCTTCAGTTTGACCAAGTAAAAGAATGAATTAATTCACAAATTTTTATGAGCAATTATTACACATCCAGAGCTTTACATACATAAGTAACACGTCTCATTTGGATGTGTATATCAAGATAAATGGATTTCCAAATTTAAAAAACATAATCTGAAATTTTCATAATTTACCATATGAATAGTAAAAATTGATGATTTAACTTTATTGATTGGAAAGATAAATGTCTAGATTTATATTTTTCCTTAAGGAGCTATGAAAGAGCTTCAAGTATAAATTTGAATAAACTCCATACAATATTTCTAGAATTAGTTATGAATTTTTAAAGTTGAACTATTAATATAGAATTTACAAAATAGTACCCGATAATTAAATTTAAAATTTTTGGGCCAAAGTAATACTTCTGCTAGTTAAATACTCTTCTAAATATGTACTCTGAGAGATAAAAAGTACGATATTTTATTTTGGTATCAGAGTAAAAAGGTTCTGGAATTGGTATAGAACAAGTTTCAGCACAAGACAAAAGTTTTAGTGCAAGATAAACTTGCTCTGACCAATAAACAAAGTACGCAATGGATTAGTTAAGACCCAATTGAGACTAAGGTTAGTGATTGGTTACTTATTCATAGTCTAACTAAGATTATAGATTGGAGATGAATGCTCTAGGGAAATTGAATACTGAGGTTTAATTGAGATAAAATTTTAAACCTCAGTTAGATAAGTTTAAAGGAGAGTTGAAAGTAAGAGATAGCTTCTCACCTGATTGTGATCCTTGATGATAGGAGAAACTTAAAATTATGAATGAAATATAGATGTGAGCCAGTACCTTCCTCAAATAGATGAAAGGAAGCAATTGACTTAGTTATGGATTATATATAAAGAGTTTAAGTATACAGTAATTATTTCTAAATAATTTAGACTAAAACATCAAATTTTGTCAAAGTCTGGTTCAAAAATCTTTTTGAAGATATGTTAAATTTATCAAAGTGTTTATCGAAAAGGTCTTCGATAAATCTCAAATGAATTGTATTGAAATAATTTTTTTCTTTATCGAATAGTACTTCGATAAACAGCCTTATCGAATAATGTTTCGAAAAATATTCTTTTATAACATAGGCATTTAGAATTATCAATAATTTAAACTTTATTTTAAAAAATTTCACAATAGCTACTTTAAGTGTTTTTCGATAAATAGGCTTATCAAATAACTTATCATTAAATTCCTGAATAACATACTTGCAAATTTTCTTTAATGTTTAATCTTTTCTCAATGTAATTGGAAACAAGAATTCATGAGATTATTTATCAAAGAAAAGCAAGTCATAAGCTTATTAAGATCATTAAAAGAATCATTCCTTAAATATTTAGAAAATTCATAAAATGAATTTTCTTCTCATTTATTGAAGTGATTATTAAAAAGAGACCTTACTGAAAAGGACTTTGATAAACAGCCTGATCGAATAGCTCTTCAAAAAATATCATCAGTTCTTTTAGATTTTAAAACATTTCACAATATCCAATTTATCGAAATATTCTTTAATAAATAGACTTATCTATAAGAACTAAAGGGCAAAGAATCAGACTTTCTTCTTTCATGATTAATCTCTCTTTAGTTTGCAAAATTTCTTAAAACCCTTTTGAGAAATAGATAGTTCAGATAAATCATCAACTTTATTTGTAATAAATCTCTGTCAAAATCATTTATCAAATAGTGCTTCAGTATCTTTTGTAAAAGCAAAATTTTCTCTAATAACAATACTTCAATAAATGAGTCTTAAAATATAGTTTAGATAAGAGATTCAATATTTATCGAATAACTTATCGTTATATAAATTGATAAGTTCTTCAAATAGAGAGAAACAAAAGGTTGACTTTATTTTTTGAATATCTTATCAATAATTCCATTTATCGATTAGTACTTCGATAAATGCATTTGAAAAACAATTTTCACAATGTTACTGATAAATATATTTATCGAAGTCTTTATCAATAAATACTATGATAAATCCCTTTATAGAAGATGATTTCTCAAATTGAGTCTATGTTATACTTATCGAAGATTTCCTCGATAAATATCTTTATTGAATAAGTTATTGAAAAGTTTCAATTATAAAACAGTGACTCATACTTTTATAAGTTAGTTTAAATTTATTTATCGAAGTCTTTATCGATAAATATATTTATCGAATAAGTCTTTGAGAAATACCTTTCATAAATCAGTTTTTCTTAACAGATTTTCTTTCTTACTTATTGAAGAGCTTATCTATCAATACACTTATCAATAAGTTTATCGAAAAATAAGTTTAGTTAAAATAGTTTTGAAAATCATGTCATTATCAAAAACTGGAGTATAACATCTTTGAATTAATTCAAATGATATTTAATTAATATAACATAACACTAATGTAATAAATATTATATTAAAGGAATGGATTAATATAATAAAATAAAATATGAATATAATATAATATTATTGGAGGTATTTTGATTCTCTCTAATTAGATATTATAATTTTCTCCTTCAATTTGGTAATTTCTCAATTAACCTTCTTCATATAATATAATTATGTAATAGTTTATGTGGGTCCTAATCATCATTTATTTATTTTTCCCATTTCTTGAAATACATAAAAGCAAAATACCTTCATGAAAATCAATTTAATCAACAGAAATAATAAAATTAATAAAAAAAATAAAATTATATTTTAATAATTTAATTCATATAATCAATTAAAGCAAAAAGTGAGCAAAAATATTACAATAATGCCTATTAAATATAATAAATTTTCTAAAATAGATAGAAAATAATATGATAAAATAAGAATTTATTAGTTGGTCAACTTAAGCAAAAGTGCAAACTTGATTTTCAACTAGGTTATTATTACCAAGTCCTTGTGGGAATGATACTTAACTCACTCTTTATTACTTAATACTGTCTGTGTATTTGCAGAATTATAGGTTTCACATTTTGAACCCATCAATTATCAATCAAAACACACCCAAATATACACCAATTTTAAATACCAAATGTAGGTCAGGTGGTTTGTATTGAATCAATCTAAATGTCTTGTGCATATATCTCGTATTCCTTCTCTTTCTCATTAATAAACATCTAGTTTATTAACTTTGTTCACCATTTTTCTCATTCTTATTGTTTTATACGATTTCTTTATTTCATAAAGCATTTTCAAATACCCAATTTATGCCTTGTGGGGTACTATCATCGATAATACACACACACACACACATATATAAAGATTAATGACAGCCAAACAGTCCATAGTAGACATTGTTTCTTTTAGCTCTAAGATCTATGATTTAGTTTTAATGTTGAGCTCATAAGCAATTTATCAAACTTCTTGATCAGCCACAGGCTTCTACTAATATAATTTGGCAGGATATTTCCTCATTATTATGTGTGTTCTCGAAGACCTCTGCCCTCTTCTTTTTATAGTTTTTTTTAATCAATGTTTCTTTCCTATTTCTTATACTACTACGTAACTATTTCTCTTATTAATTTCATTTTTTCTTTTTCTCAAAAAAAAGTAACAAATAATTAGACTTCTTTTTTCTTACGCAGATACAGTGAATGCCAAATTTAACTTTTTATTTGTATAACACTATTTATAATATACTGAACCCATGAACACCATTAATAATATATATTGTCTATACTTTACAGTATTTTCTCATATAATTTGTCAGGATATTGAACAAATTAAGTAGCATTGTATAAGGAATTCCCGACAATATAATTCATAATGCTTTCAACAATTTTGCATATAAAACTATTTTGTACTAATCTGCCCCCACCTTCATATCCAGCTTTTTATTTACCGCGCACGAAATTTACCAAACTTAAATGATACCATTCCCAAGACTTGTTGATCGTCGAAACACTCCACATGGGGCCAACATGCCAGAGAAGCACTAGTAAAAGACACTGAAACTACAGCACCATTTGTGAAGACCCTACAAAGCACTTTGTATGTTAGTAGACGAAGTCCTACAGTATATATATATATATATATATATATATATATTTAGGACGACGAAGCATTTAAGCCCAAACTGACAAGTAGCATGGATGACAAAAGCTTTATGATAACCTTTAAGCAAGGGTGCATAGAAATGACAGCCATCTTTTTCAGCAAAGTTAGGGTTACTTCGGAAATTATCTGTGGGAAAGACAACAGTAAACCCTATATACAAGGGCTACAACTTAAGCAGAGCAGCTAACTGAAACGGAGGAAACAGTAACCCCAAAAGAAACATGTATTTTGGCTAACGACAAAGAAAAGCCAACGAGATTAAAATATCGTTGCCTTCTGTTGACACTGACACGTATGTATATTTGTATAAATATGTGTGTGAGAGAGAGATGTATGATCAGTCAAATCAGCTAGGCATTCTTCAGATTTCAGCGGATGAAATATGAATTCTCTGCATACAGTAAGGAAAAACAACAGGCAAAATTAGTCTCTCTATGGTCGGGAGTGGGACTTTTGTTTAATGCCACAAGCAAATCGGAACCAAGCTTTCTTAGTAAACGTAAATACATTTTTTCTTTTTTAAACTAAGAGTATCTTAAGTAACTTTGAACTTTAGCTTAATTTTTATCAGACTATGAGTATTAAAATTAATGTCTTCCTAACAAATATATTTCTTAAACTTAAATTTATATTTTTTTATAAGAATGAAACCGTTTACCATCTCAAATAGTAATAAAATTTAAAATATATAAGTTTTGTTCTTTCAAAAATATCTATGCTAACTTAATTTTTTTTAAAACTTAAAAGATGTTTTAAAACTTAAAAGATGCATTATAATAATTATTGTTCGAATTACTACACATTATTTATTTGTAAAAATTGAAAGTTTAAGACTTAGCTAAGAATATAATTGTCATGAAATTAATGTATAAAAATTATCTGATAGTTGCAATTTGTTGAGAGGTCGAATCGCCAATATAACAAATTTAAGTTTATATGTAAGGGTTGTGGTTTTAAAGTTGATTGTATGTACGAAATATTCTCTACCCCACTAATTAGAGACATTTGGTAATTCTTAATGGTGAAAATCTAGTAGAGAATACATGTTCATGATTCCACAAATAATTCAAGAATATAAATTTTCTAACACGTGATACTATACTTATTTCCTAGATCATGTGGAATACATACAGAAGTGCCTACTTAGTTATATTATAAGGCTCGCAAAAGTCGCATTCGAAATATTATTTTTGAGAATTCGATTTCAAAAAGGTTGTCAACTAGTTAGATCAGGAACTCAAAGTCTACCTCTCACACTTTCAAAATTATAAATCTAAAATTTTATCCAAAAAATTAAAAATCTAAAACATTCTTATCATATCCAAAATGTTAAGCTGCATATTTTAGAAGAACTAATGGTAATTTTGAATTATTTAGTCTGCCATTGGTCCTTGGTAATAATTTTTATTTTTAAGGTTTTAAACATCATTAATATAGTTTAAACATCATCCTAAAGATTGATTTCAACATACAAAAGATTAAGAATTTAATAGGAACGATTGGAACCTTTGAACATAAATGGAAATTATAAAGAATAACATCCATTCAACAAGAAGAATGAAAAATAAGTTGTTGAATAAATAAAATAATTTGTTTAATCAATATAAAACGTGGAAGGAGACACTAAGAAAAGTAGGCAAGTTGGTTATTTATAATTAATAGATGTAGAGAATTTGTGACACTTTTAAAAATATACCGTGGCCATTTAATGATTAAAATTTAGTGCCTATAGATAAAAATGATCCAATAAATAGAGAATTATGAGAAAGAAAAATTTAATATAAGAAATAAGAAGAAATAAGACCTTAAAAGAACAAGTCAAAACTCTAAAAAACCTTATATTTCAGATCCAAGGAAATATCTCAAGTTTGATGTAAAAAGTGAGAGAATCCTGTTAATGAAGGGATGGATCTTTTAAACTGTGCAAACCAAAATAAGGATTAAGTTATTGAGATTTAAATTATATCAACCACGTCATTTTAACACGTGGATGTGGGACATGTACAATTTGCACTACACACATCTAATAACGTATATGTGTGGGCCAGGAGATTCATGATTGAATTGATTGCTACAAATAAGAGGAAAAATGAATAGAGGCAAGGTAGGTGTGAAGCATTGAACTCTCAAAACGTTAGAATAGAAAAGAAAAACGAGATTTATAACATACCATCTAGATTGCCGTGGTCCACCTTGCTGGTATCGAATTATTCATTTTAAGCATCAAAATGTTCATTTATTTACAACAATACTCCTTTTTTATTTTTAATATAGGAGATATAATTAAAGAGTTAATATTAATTATAAATATAAGATATATTTTTAATATATTAATTTTTTTTAAATTACCCGCATTGATATTCTATTAATAATAATTAAATAAAAGAAATGAAAGAGTTAAAAGATATTATTATAATATTTTAAATAAATATATCATGTTAATTATTTTATTTAATTTAATTTAATATATTATATATTAAAAATTAGATTATTAAATAAAATTTGATTTGGTAGACCCTAAATGGGCCATGGATCATGAAATGGAATTGTAGAGAACCGAGGCAGACCTCTCTTCTTAACTGGGAAAACAACAGGTAAATAACCCAAAGCTAATCACTCCCACGCACACGTCCGTTTCCTCACTTCCTTCCACATCCACGCGCCCCCCCCCCCCCTCCCCCCGGTGCGTGTCTCTCTCTCTCTCTCTCAGTACTCTTCCTCACATACATACACAGTTGCACGCACATCCATTGGAAATGCCAACCATTCATCTTTTTTTTTTCCCGCTGTAAAAGGCTGTCTTAACACCGCTCCAATTTGCTGATATTATAGGAAAATATGCTTCAAGTAATTATTTAGAACGAGAAATTTCAGATTTTGAGGATATAACATGGCTCTTATAGAATGAAATTGAATTGGCGGGTTTGCACTCCAAAAAATAAGTTATTTGTAGTGCTTATTTTATGGCATATTTAGATATTTTAAAAGCTCTAAATTGGGTTTCTAGTGGTTTGATGAACTCCTAGAAAATCATGTGCTCGATAGTGGTCAAAACGCTAAAATATTTTTAACGGTTTAAATAAACATTAGAAAAAAGTGGTTGAAGAAGTCAAAGGATGATGTTAGTAGCGGTTAAGAACCACTAAAAAATATTAACAATATGGAATATTTCTAAAGTTCCTAGTAGTAAGTGGGAAACGAAATTTTCAGGATAGCATCAGAATTTCTACTGGTTAGGAACCGTTAGAAATGTGGCGCCAAAATTTAAAATTAGGAAAAATTTTCCCCTCATTTCAGTGGGCATGATTTAATATTTTTTCGAGGTAAGGTTTTTCTAGCAGTTGTAGAACCGCTAGAAATGTCATTCTCTACTAAATAAAACACTTATCACAACGTTACTTTACGGCGTTTACAAGTAAAAATGCCGTTAAACAAGGTAGTAGTATATTCATAAATAAATCCGCATTTTAATAAATTTTTAAGCAATTTTTCATACAACCTCTATTAAAAGTAACACTGAGAACTTATAACAGTGATTTTTAGATCAACCGCCATTATACGTCAATTGTTCTACCTTCCCGCCATCCTACCTTATCTGCAGAAAGAAAGTGTACATCTCTTGCATCTTCGTTTCCCAATGTCTCTAGCCATTAGGAGGGAAGACTAACAGATACCTCTTACGAAATGTCTATTCCTCAATCTTAAATACCCTTCCATTGTATTTTTTGTTCCACTTACTTTTCCTCAATATGTTTTCTCTTGTATCGTCTTTGTTTTACTCTCTTTTTTAGCTTTCTTGAAATTGCATCATTTTCAGGCTCATCTCCTTCCTATTCACAAAAAAAGATCGCATGATAATTTTGAGGATAAACATCCTCTCCCACACCTGATACCTAAATTTCTGTTTCCAAACCTCATCAAACATCTAGAAGAATTGATAAATAGAATGGATATATTAAAAAACTCGGTTGAAGAGCTGTTCCTACAGGTAGAAAACTTGCAAGGAAGCTCCAATCGTCTCCATTCTAATCTCTCACCCACCATCGGGGCTTCCATAACCCTTTAGTTGACCCAGATGACTTCTAAAACTCAAATGACTCTACCTCATCATCTGATTGAAAAGCTTCACTCCTTTCATTCATCTCCTTTTTTTATACTTTTTGGTGCTTGGCGGATGGGATAGGATTTCTGTAAAATGTAAAAAATAGTTTGTTACAATATTTTGTAAGGAATAGTCAAAATAGAATATTTTCTAAAGTTAGTTATTATTATTTTGATCAATTGTGTACACATTTTTCTTAAGAAACATATTATTATATTGTACTGAGTTTGATATTAGCCCAACTAAACTGACCCAAAATTTTGGTATAGTTAAAAATGATACCATATAGTTGCTCAAAACTCAATAAATTAATACATCAATTTTTCCTTATTTAGTTAGTTACACATTTAGCAATGAGTACTTTAATGGAAATTGAAAGTGTGCATATTTTGAGAAAAATATTAATCAAGTCTAATTTATTCAATAAATTGATGATGCAACAAACTACTAAATAATGTTGGCATACTAGCTTATTGTCTAATGTATTGGATTCAAGATAATATATGTTATCTTCAAATATATAGTATAGGATTAATGACGTTGATGGCATTTTTATTAAAACCCGCTGTTACATATACATGTAACGATGGTTGTTAATAAAACTGTTTATAAAGTCTTCACATCTAGTAAATGTCAGACTTTTGACCTCAGTTTTATTAACAACCTCTTTTACAAGTATATGTAATGAATAAAAACTACCGTAAAAAGCCACCAAAGTTTACTAAACCTAATCCGCTTGGTAAGCTTCAGATTTACTTTTCACATAGTTGCTTGTGATCTTGTTTTCTACCCCACCACCACATACTTGGACAAAAGGTATTTTCTGTCATTTTTCAACTGACTTCGGTGACTCCATCATCATTCACTATCTCTATTGATGTTAACTCCCTTTGTCATACTTCTTGTCTTCAAAGCCATAAGTCATTGTTTAACTTCATTATTTTGTGGTATGGTTCTTTATTAGGATTAATGTTGGAAAATGTGCCCTAGGGGCCAATCATTGTCTTATGAACATTATTGATTTATCATATTATTTGCATGTTTACTGTGATGACCATCCTTGGATAATTCATGATCTTATCCTAAATGTCCCTAGTCGGTCATCTGTGCGGGAGCAGAGATGAAATAAGACCAGTATGACTTTGAAGATGTATAGAGATATAAATCAAAGTCATAGGCACATGTAAGAGTACAAGGTGTTAGACCAACCCGCTATGAGAGAGTTACATGGGTTACATCATAAGCTTCTCTCATATACAAACCATGTCACTATGCCCTTTGACCTGAGATCATCATGGATTCCTACATGACAAATGCTTAGGTTTGACCTAGTCAAAAGTCACTTTTGACCGAGTGATCATAAAGACTATGTTCAGGCTTAGTGGTTTTTCATGCGGAAGAATGTGAATGGTTAAGATGGAATTTGTCCCTCATATTCGTAGAGAGATATTACTGGGCCCCTCGATGAGTGAGTCTGAGAAATGTATGGCCATACTGTAATGGAAAGGTAGTTCCATTTCTATAGTCAGAATACTCAGGGATTGAGAAAGTAACGGTCAGGAATAGGAGGATGACATTATCCATGCCTCATCCATGACCAAAATATCGCGTGACAAAAGGGACATGATATGGTTGTATAAAAGGTTACATCGTTTATCGATCCTCATATGATTTGGGTAGTCGTTATGTCTTGCTAGAGACCGCTTGCGACTTGTGGGCCAGTATAGCAAATGGCCCACTACCAACTTCATATGGGCCTATAGGGTCGCACACAAAATAGCCCAATACGAGCTATGATGTCCAGATTCATTGAATCTAAGACGTGTGCAGATTCAATGAATGATCCAGGGTTGATGTATATATTTATTTATATTTATATTCGTATATATATATAAATTCGTATATATACATTATATATAAGGGATATATAGGATTTAATTTATAAGGATAAATTAAATCTCTATCACGTTTGAATTTGAAATTCAAATTGATAGGATATCTCATATAAGAGATATTTATAATATTTAATTTATAAGAATATATTAAATCTCTATCACGTTTGAATTTAAAATTCAAATTGATATGATATCTCAAATTTGATTTATGAGAATAAATCAAATATATTCCAGTCTTATCTTTATTTCAAATTAAATAAATAGGTGAATTAAATCTGTGGGACAGATTTAATATAAATATTATTTATTTAATTAGTTTCTTATCAAATTATACAATATGTGATATTGTATTAATTTCGGAATTAATATAGATTAATTCCAAAATCCAATTCGGTTGAGAAAAACGCAGAGCATCCTATATATCTGATTTTAGGAGCTACGTTTGGAGAACAACACATAACACAAAAAGGCCAAACGGAATCTGCAAAAGGTTTGCAGATAATAAAATGCTGAAGTAGAGACGGAGAGGACGAATTCTTGAGAAAGCCTTGGAGGGACAGGAGAAGCTAGCACATCATTCGTGGTTGGAACGCTGTTCGTGGTTGGAACGCTGTTCGTGTGGATACCAGTAGAGGAAGCCGACCTGAGGCTTCGACTTCTTGCGATCAGAAAGAGAGCACGAGCCACGGAGAGAAGTTGTTGACGTCTTCTTGCTATCGGAAAGAGATCACCAGCCGCGGAGAGAAGCTGTAGAAATCGCTGAGAAACACTGAGGGTAATGCTTCTTCCCACTTGACTTAAACACATACGGTAGATCCTGGCAAGGAATGGAAAAAAAATTTAAATTAATTTCCGCTGTGTGTCTTCCAATTCCTTGCAGTGGTATCAGAGCCATGTTGTTTTATGTTTAAGTTAGGCTTGATTGTTGATCCATATGATATGTGTTAGTCGTAGCTGATCATATAATATGCGTTTTATGTATGACATATAAGGAATCCGTGTTATGTATGACATAAAAGGAATCTAAAAGGGAATTGAAATAGGTGGTGATGCGTTTTGATTTGATCAATTAACATAGATGGGGTCTAAAAAACCCGAATACAGATTCGTAATTATTTATGAAACAAAATTTTTTTCTAGGGGCGCTGTCCCAAACCCCACCCGCTAACCGGCTAGCGGGACCGCCGTGGCTACCTATTCGTAGCGCAATATAACCGTAACATATGTTATTTGGTGAATGTTTTAGATATGAAACATTAATTGCCCTTGAATTAAATCTGAATATTGATTCTTGAATGTTTGGGTATGGTGAACAGTATGGCTCTAGATTGCAAGTGTTGTAATTTTTAAATACGACCTGTGTGTTGTGCCTTCCTCTATATACTCTCAATGCACCTTCTCTTCTCATCTCACTCCCCTCGAATGTTAAAAGAGGTTTCCATATATAATTTCCCTTCTCTTACTAGAGAGCTCCTCTCATTGGCTTGAGGGGACTTAGGATAGGTGAGTCATATTGTATCACGTTTAAATTATGCATCTTATGATTATATTAGAAACATGCATATTACTTGTATGAGATACAAACTGAGAAACATGCATTCTTATAAACCAGATAGTTAAATTAAGCCCTCTAAATGAAATCTTAAGTCATAATGCCGTCAATTTATGAACACTTGTCAAAACCTCGATCGCTCAATTGTGGACTCCACCAAAGTGGGTGCTTTTGAGTTATCTTGGGGAGATAAGCAAGAGTAATGGTGCTACTATCACATGTTTATTATTGTTTGACTTAATTGAGATTAACAAAACGGTTTTAGGTCTCAAGGCATTAGATGGGATTAAAAATATGATAGATCATATGATGATAGAATCCCATGAACATCTAAGAGTTACATTTGATGTAATTGGTAAAGGTGTTACCTACCTAAATAACTTAATTTAAGTGTCCTGCCAAAGCGGACTTAAGTTTGAGCCAAATATGGATCTTAGCCCACTAACTATTGCATTGGGGGTTCTTTATTTAGTGGGAGATTGCTAATTAAATTGCATATTTTTAATTATAGAATCATGACGACTAGTAATACTGCTACATTATCGCTGCGATCTGTCCTTGAGAAGGACAAACTTAATGGGACAAACTTTCTTGACTGGTTTAGGAACTTTAGAATTGTTCTCAAGCAAGAAAGAAAGGCGCATATCCTAGATCAACCCATTCCTGAGGATCCAGCGACTAATGCTCCTAGAGCTCAGAGAGATGCTTACACGAAGCATAAGGAAGACTCTGTCGATGTGGGATGCTTGATGCTAGCCACCATGGTTCTGGAGCTCCAAAGAGACCTGGAACACATGGAGGCTTATGAGATGATTGTGCATCTCAAGGAAATGTTCCAGCAACAGGCAAGGCAAGAGAGGTATGCGACCACTAAGGCTGTACATTCCTACAAGATGGTTGAAGGTGCATCAGTCAGTACTCATGTCTTAAAGATGAAAGGGTACATTGATCACCTTAAGAGGTTGGATTTCCCATGAGCCAGGAGTTAGCTACAGATTTGATCTTGAACTCACTCCCAGAAAATTATGACAAGTTTGTCATGAACTACAACATGAACAACATGGAGCAATCTATTTCTGAACTGCATGGGATGCTTAAAACTACTGAGCTGAGTCTTAAGAAGAATCCCAGTGCTATTTTGATGGTTCAGAAAGGAAAGGGCATAAAAAAGAAAGGCAAAGGCAAGGGGAAGGGTCATGGCTCATCAGGTAAGACCAAAGAGTTAGGCAAGCCCGAAACCATGCCTGCACCAAAGAAGGCAAAGCCTCCAAAGGAAGGAGTCTGCTTCTTCTGCAATGAACCTGGTCATTGGAAGAGGAATTGCAAACTCTACCTCGAGCTGAAAAAGGGCGAGGTTGACCTACGAGTTAGAAACAGAGCAAGGGTTGCTGCGTTAGCTGTAGGCACTTATGAATTAGTTCTGCCCACTGGGCTTTTGTTAGTTTTGAACAATTACTATTATGTTCCTGCTTTAAGTAGTAACATTGTTTCACTTTCTTATTTGGATAACGAAGGTTTCACTTCCATTGCTGGGAATAGTAGATGTTCTATTTATCGTAATGATGTTTTCTATGCTCATGGTGATTTGCATGTTGATCATTACATATTAAATTTGGAACAACCCAATCATGGAAATATCTATAACATAACCACCAAAAGGGTCAAACCAAATGATTTGAATCCGACATACCTCTGGTACTGTCATCTGGGCCAGATAAATGAGAAATGCATTTCTAAACTCCATCAAGATGGATTTCTAAACTCATTTGATTTTGAATCATATGACACTTGCGAGTTTTGCTTGTTAGGAAAGATGACAAAGTCACCCTTCACTGGGCACAGTGAGAGGGCCACTGATTTATTGGGCCTCATACATACAGATGTGTGTGGACCAATGAACACAAATGCTAGAGGAGGTTATTCGTACTTCATATCATTCATAGATGATTTTAGCATATATGGGTACATCTATCTGATGAAACATAAATCTAAATCTTTTGAAAAGTTTAAGATATTTCAAAATAAAGTACAAAACCAGCTTGGCAAAACAATTAAAGCACTTCGATCTAATCAGGGTGGTGAATATTTGAGCTAAGAGTTCATAGATCATCTCAGGAGTTATGGGATAGTCTCACAATTGACTCCTCTAGGGACACCACAAAGGAATGGCATTTCTGAACAGAGGAATTGAACACTATTAGATATGGTTCGATCCATGATGAGTCAAATAGATCTTCCGCCCTCCTTTTGGGGCCATGCCCTAGAGATAGCTGCGTTTACACTCAATCGTGTTCCATCTAAGGCAATTGAAAAGACTCCGTATGAGATATGGACTGGGAGGATGCCTAGTTTGTCTTTCCTCAATATTTGGGGATGCAAGGTCTATGTTAAGGAACAAGCCTTAGACCAATTAGTGCTCAAATCCTCAAAGTGCCTTTTTATGGGATATCCTAAGGAAACCAAGGGATATTATGTCTACAACCCTGCTGATAACAAAGTGTTTGTTGTCATAAATGGTATCTTTCTCGAACGAGAATTTATTTCTAAAAGAACCAGTGGGAGTAAGGTATACCTCAAAGAAGTTCGAGAGCCACAAGACACCACATAACTGCAGATAAAAAATAGAGAAGACTCACAACAAGTTGTTGAGACTCCTCAAGTCACGCAAGGTCCCCCGGAAGTCTAATATGACACGACTTCAGCCTCAGAGATATGGATTTATGATTTCTGACAGTCGTGATGTGTTGCTCATTGAGCATAATGAGCTCACTACCTATTGAGAAGCTATAGTGGGACCAAACTCTGAAAAGTGGCTTAATGCCATGAAGTCTAAAATGTAATCCATGTACGACAATAAGGTTTGGACCTTAGTCGACCCGCCTGAAGGTGTAAAAACTGTCGAGTGCAAGTGGGTTTTTAAGGAGAAAACTGACATGGATGGCAATGTAAATGTCTTCAAGGCACGACTGGTTGCAAAAGGATTTACTCAAACTCATGGTGTGGACTATGATGAGACCTTTTCCCCAGTTGCAATGGCCAAATCAATCAGAATCCTCTTTGCCATAGCAACATATTATGACTATGAAATATGGCAGATAGACGTCAAGATAGCCTTCCTTAATGGAAAGCTCCTTGAGGATGTGTACATGACACAACCTGAAGGGTTTATGCGTTCCGAGGACTCTGGTAAAGTGTGTGTCATATCTTAATTTTTCCCTATCTGTATAGTACTAATAGTGGAAAGAGGTTTAGGAAGGATTATGATGAAGATAAGAAGGAATGATAAAGGTTAGATGAGTCCTGAAGAAAGAGAAGGACTAAAATGAAAATTAGAAAAGGTTAAAGGCCAAGAGTTAAAGTAGAAACAAGATTTGGGCCAAAAGTGGTAATTTCCAAAAGTTAAGGGACTTAAATGTAATTAAGTAAAAAGTTCAAGGGCAAAATTACAATTATAGAAAGATCAGCCCAGAAAGGGTTAGAACTACCCAGAAGTATTTTAGTCCCATATTCCATTAGTAAATAGAGGAAGGTATGCTGGATAATCTGACATGATACAGAAATTTTATTAGGGCTCCAGACAGCAGACATTTATCTGATAGTCTAAAAGTTATCTGAAATTTTATCAGATTTTATGGACTTCAGACATAAGTGGGCAAATTACAAGAAAGTGTGCCCTACAGTGTCAGATGTCCTGGATCTGATAGAATTCCAGAATAAGTTCTGTATAAAAAGTTATTCACATATTAGTGAATTTTGACGGGAGTTTGATAACACCCGTGATCCGATAATAGAATTTATCGGTATGTAAGCCTGGACAGAATGAGATCAGATGACCTCATAGATAGGCCCATAATGACGCCAAGGAAGGCCCAAAACCTAGGGTACCAGTCTATCAGTAGAAGGGGCTAGTGCCCAGAAAAAGTGCGAAATTACGAAAATGCCCCTGGATGCCCAGATTGTACCAGGGATGGATGAAGGGTATTTTGGTCATCTGGGACAGGATAAAAATGGGGCACATGGTATAAATACGATTGTTTAGAGCCAGATACGCCCTGAGGCAGTATACAGAAGGGTAAAATGACGATTATGCCCTTAGGATTAGTACAGTATAAGACAGTGAACCAATGGCATTTCAGTCATTTTTCAAGGGATCTGTAATTAATTTGTGGCAAGTACAAGTATGTCAATGGTGTGATAAGCCTAGATATTGATTTCCAGGACAGAATACATATCCTGGTATATTATAAAAAAATTAGGAACAGAAAACAGTCCGGTTACTGTGAAACTGCACCAATCGGTACCGGATTGGACTGAAATTTTTCCAGAAGCTTCCTTACACCATGAGCATGCCACATAACCCCTTGAGGTGTCCCTTGATGGGTTCCACATGATGTCATAATTATTATTTTATGAAAAAGTTAAATTCAAGATTAAATGTGGGCCTTTAGATCAAATAGTAACCAAATTAATCTTGGCTATTCATTTTTCTTGGATTTTGGCTATAAATACCCATCCAATTCTGAAGCAAACAGTATCTTCTTGGATTCCTTGGGGAAACTCTTCCAAAATGAAAACTCAAGCCAAGACAAAGAAGATTCAAGGTTCCAAAGTTCAAGCAAGTTAGAGATTAAAGGTAACCAATCTTTTCTAACTTATTCTCCTTTGATTTGGGAGCTTGAACTTAGGGTTTTCATGGGAGAAAAGTTAAGTTTTCTCTAAGGGTAGGTGCTGTCCAAAATCCATAGATGAAAGGGGAAAGAAGAAATTAAAGTTAGAAACATATGATTGAAGCTTAAACAAGCTAGTTAAGAGATTGGGTGTTAAATCAAATTGATAATCTTGACTTTGCCATGATGTGCACTGTTCAGTTTGCACTGTTCATGAGGGAAGGAAATTGAATTTCAATGATTTAATGCTTCCATTGAATTTGTATGATGATTTTGTGTAGGATTGGAAAGGTTTTGAACCTTGGAAACATTGAAATCTCAAGATTGTAGTTCTTGAAGTTCTTCATGGTTACTGTTCACACGCATGAACAGTGATTGTAATTTCATGATTTTGATGCTTCCAATGGTTTTAAGATGAAAAGTTGTGTGGGGTAAAGTGGAGAAACAAGTATGGGAAGCATTAGAATCAAAATGAGAATTTTTGAAAGAATTGTATGCTTATGTTCAATTCTGTACAGCAAACCGTGGAGGAGCTTGAATTTCATGATTCTAAGCTCATAAATGGGTTCAAAAGATGAAATTGTGTAGGGTAAAGTCAAGACATCAATTGATTCAAGAGCCAAGTGGATAAGTGAATATTAGGGAAAGTTATGACAATAAAGAGTGTAACAAAGTTAATCTTGAACATGGTTGGAGTTCATGAGTCCTAATGAATTATGTGATGAATATGAATGTGTTTAGGACCTTGAAACATCCAAGAACATGTCGGGAAGTGATTGACATAAAGGCTTATTGGTTGGAAAGCTAGGGAGCAAATGCTAAAGATCAAGAGGAAAGCTTAAGTGCAAGGTAGTGAACTTACTTCTTTATGTGCTTGATGTGGTATGCTTTTGTGTTGGCATGTATATGATATTTGAATGATGTTGAATGTATTGTGAATAACATGTTTCCATGGCCATGCACTTTATGTAAAAGTTTATATCATGATGGCATGTCACTAATCCAAGAAAGCTTAATGAAATTACATATCATGCATTAGCATCCATCTTGCATATTTAAGTGGTAATGTTTGCTACTGAGATTCCCTAGAATCTCACTCTCCCATAACCAACCAATTTAGGTCAAGCATGAAGAAAAGGTATGCATGGAGAAGAGCTAAAGAATGGAAGAAAGGAAGTGAAGTATTGAGATTTTAGCATATACTATAAATTGTCCATATATGTAAATGCAATGTAAGGTGTCCATTTATGTGATGAAACTATTGTAATACTTATGGCATATGTACATGATGTATATGACTGTTAAGAAGCTTATTTAATGGCTTGTGCATGCCGAAGCAATTATTGGAAATGAAAGAAAAGAAACTGAAATGGTAAAAACGTAGGTCCTGAAGCAGTTTTGTTGTGGCTTCAGTTTGACCTAGCAAATGAAGGAATTATTTCACAAAATTTTATGAACATGTAGTACATCCAGATCTTGAAATTGATATGTAGAACATGTCATTTGGATGTGTATATCAAGAGAAATGATTTTCCAAAGTAAGGAACCAGAATCTGTTTCCAGAGTTTTTGACCAAATGAATAGTAAACTTCAACGAATAAACTGTACTAATTGGATAATCATTTGGTTTGGAAATTATTTTTTCCTTAAATTTTGAGATGTTATCTTCACGCAGATTTTTGAACCATTTTATTTTGAGTTTTCTAGAATTAATTATGATTTTTTGAAGTTCGTTGGGTAATCTGGAATACCACATGAACAGTAACGCGAGAAAGAGTAAAATTCCAGATTTGGCTAATGGACTTCCAAGGTCTTGTAAGTGGTTCTAAATGCTACTGAATGATCCCTAAGATATATGAAAGTAAGGATGTTACAGTGTGCAAGCTTCAAAGGTCCATTTATGGACTGAAGCAAGCCTCTCGGAGTTGGAACCATCGTTTTGATGAAGTAGTCAAAGAGTTTGGATTTTTTCAAAACATTGATGAACCTTGTGTGTACAAGAAGGTTAGTGGGAGCACAGTTGTGTTTTTGGTACTCTATGTAGATGACATCCTACTTATTCGGAATGACATTCCTACCTTACAGATTGTCAAGTCTTGGTTAGGAAAGTCTTTCTCGATGAAAGACTTGGGTGAAGCCACCTACATCCTAGGAATCAGGATCTATAGAGATAGATCTAAAAGACTTATAGGACTCAGTCAGAGTACATACATAGACAAAATACTGCATAGGTTCAGTATGCACAAATCAAAGAGGGGTTTCATACCCATGTCTCATGGTAGTCACCTCAGCAAAGATCTGTGTCCTAGTACACCTGATCAGCGAGGTCGTATGAGTAAAGTTCCATATGCCTCCGCCATAGGATCTATCTTATACGCCATATTATGTACTCGACTGGATGTCTCGTTTGCCTTAAGTATGACTAGCAGATATCAACAGGACCCTGTGAGGGCCATTGGACTGCTGTCAAGAATATCCTTAAGTACTTAAGAAGGACTAAGGACTTATTCTTGGTCTATGGTGGATTGGATGACGAACTCTGTGTAACTGGTTACACAGATGCGAGTTTCTAAACTGACCAGGATGACCAAAAATTGCGGCCTGGATATATATTCCTCCTCAATAATGGAGCAGTAAGCTGGAAGAGCTCTAAGCAGGGCACTGTAGCAGATTCTGTAATGGAAGCTGAGTATATAGCAGCATCTGATGCAGCTAAGGAAGCCGTTTGGATCAGGAAGTTCATCATGAAATTAGGGGTGATACCTACCATCTCAGATCTAATAACTTTGCTCTGTGACAATAGCGGTGCCATTGCACAGGCCAAAGAGCATAGGTCACATCAAAGGACCAAGCATATACTCAGGCGATTTCATCTCATCAGAGAAATCAACGATAGAGGTGATATAAAAATATACAAACTAGTAGGAGAAGACAATGTTGCTAATCCTTTAACAAAGTCGCTTGTGCTGGCAAAGCATGAGCGTCATGTTAGGTCAATGGGAATTAGTCAAATTAATGATTGTACCTAGTGCAAGTAGGAGGTTGTTGGAAAATGTTCCCTAGGGGCCAATCATTATCTTATGAACATTATTGATTTATGAATTTATTAATTGTGTTATCATATTATTTACATGTTTACTGTGATGACCATCCTTGGATAATTCATGATCTTATCCTAAATGTCCCTGGTCGGTCATCTGTGCGGGAGCAGTGATAAAATAAGACCAGTATGACTTTGAAGATGTATAGAGATATAAATCAAAGTCATAGGCACATGTAAGAGTACAAGGTGTTGAACCGACCCACTTTGAGGGAGTTGCATGGGTTACATCATAAGCTTCTCTCATATACAAACCATGTCACTATGCCCTTTGACCTGAGATCATCATGGATTCCTACATGACAAACGCTCAGCTTTGACCTAGTCAAAAGTCACTTTTGACCGAGTGATCATAAAGACTATGTTCGGGCTTAGTGGTTTTTCATGTGGAGGAATGTGAATGGTTAAGATGGAATTTATCCCTCACATTCATAGAGAGATATTACTGGGCCCCTCGATGAGTGAGTCTAAGAAATGTATGGCTATACTGTAATAGAAAAGTAGTTCCATTTCTATAGTCAGACTACTCAGGGATCGAGAAAGTAACAGTCAGGAATAGGAGGATGACATTATCCATGCCTCATCCATGACCAAAATATCGCGTGACAGAAGGGACATGATATGGTTGTATAAAAGGTTACATCGTTTATCGATCCTCATATGATTTGGGTAGTCGTTATGTCTTGCTAGAGATCGCTTGCGACTTGTGGGCCAGTATAACAAATGGCCCACTGCCAACTTTATATGGGCCTACAGGGTCGCACACAAAATAGCCCAACACGAGCTATGATGTCCAGATTCATTGAATCTAAGATGTGTCCAGATTCAATGAATGATCCAGGGTTGATGTATATATTTATTTATATTTATATTTGTATATATATATAAATTCGTATATATACATTATATATAAGGGATATATAGGATTTAATTTATAAGAATAAATTAAATCTCTATCACGTTTGAATTTGAAATTCAAATTGATAGGATATCTCATATAAGAAATATTTACAAGATTTAATTTATAAGGATAAATTAAATCTCTATCACGTTTGAATTTGAAATTCAAATTGATAGGATATCTCATATAAGAAATATTTATAAGATTTAATTTATATGGATAAATTAAATCTCTATCACGTTTGAATTTGAAATTCAAATTGATATGATATCTCAAATTTGATTTATGAGAATAAATCAAATATAGTCCAGTCTTATCTTTATTTCAAATTAAATAAATAGGTGAATTAAATCTGTGGGATGGATTTAATATAAACATTATTTATTTAATTAGTTTCTTATCAAATTATACAATATGTGATATTGTATTAATTTCAGAATTAATATAGATTAATTCCAAAATCTAATTCGGTTGAGAAAAATGCAGAGCATCCTATATATCTGATTTTAGGAGCTACGTTTGGAGAACAACACATAACACAAAAAGGCCGAACGGAATCTACAAAAGGTTTGGAGATAAGAAACTGCTGAAGTAAAGATGGAGAGGACGAATTCTTGAGAAAGCCTTGGAGGGACAGGAGACGCTAGCACGTCGTTCGTGGTTGGAACACTGTTTGTGTGGATACTAGTAGAGGAAGCTGACCTGAGGTGTCGACTTCTTGCGATCAGAAAGAGAGCATGAGTCGCAGAGAAAAGCTGTGGACGTCTTCTTGCGATCAGAAAGAGATCACCAGCCGCAGAGAGAAGCTGTGGAAGTCGCTGAGAAACACTGAGGGTAATGATTCTTCCCACTTGACTTAAACACATATGGTAGATCCTGGCAAGTAATGGAAAAAAATTTTTAAATTAATTTCCGCCGCGTGTCTTCCAATTCCTTAAAATTAAAGGTAAAAGAGACTAAATGAGTTAATAAAATATGTAAATGCCGCACTATAGGTATGTAGGCAAGTGATTAACTGAAGTGGGTTATGGAGTTTTGGACAATATGCTAAGCCATTGGATAACTAAATCTTGGCTTTAGGATGGTTTGATGGTACGATGAGCTCAAGTTAAAATGATATGGTTTGATAATTGATTTATGGATATAACAAAGATGAATATATGTTTGTGTATGTTATTAGGCCATTGAGGTTTAAAGAGTAGAATATAGTATACTGTTTTGAGATTCTTAATTTTTAAACAAGTGGCTCAATGAAGTTATAATTTGGGAGATTAGTTCACTATTTTGGATGGTTAGTTGTATCATATTCTTAACTTTATTTATTATTTTTTGAACAGAGCATAGACGGTTCAAGTTTAGGAGGTTGTCGGTTGAGTTTGATACTGACATGAAGGCAACTGGTCAAAATAGGCTAGTGTTTAATAGCTAAGTTGGCCATATAGTATGTGCTAAGATTAGAATTGCGTACCCTAACTAGAAGTCAATAGACTAGAAAGACAAGGATATGATTTGGGAGCACATTTTGGTGCATTTCTAATTTTATGTTTCACCTATCTACTTTAGTTATTTATGATTTTTGTTCCTTATTGCAGCTTCATCTTATATATTTTTTATACTTCCACGTAGCAAAATTTCAACATTCTTGCCACTACAAGCATGAAGCATCGTATCTTAAAGCTTTACGATGAACGGTAGACAGACTTTAAGTCAAACCTTATGAAGGACTACCTCTGAGATAATAAGATGAGAGAGCATGCGAAGGACACATACCCCAATGTTAGTGACAAAATTTGGACATTGTTTTATCAACGGTGGGAAGAGACTACTTATAAGGTTTTAATTAACTTAGTAATGGATATACATTTTAATCAACTAATCTACCTTTATTTTATTTTCATAGGCTATTTGTAAGAGAAATCAAGAAATAGCTAAGAAGAATGTATACCAGCACTATATGTCTCAAGGGGTATAGTGTCCTTGAGAGGAAAATGATGCAAGAGCAATTGGAGGCTGCGCAACAAGCAACTGCATTAGACCCTACTGCCTCAGACCCTTCTTTATCTATCAGCATTAAGCGTCTATCTCGCCAACAAAAATAGAAGCTACGAGGGTGAAGAAGAGGTTGCTACAGTTGTTGAGAGGATTGTAAGTAACTAATTTAAATACTAAGAATTTACATGTTATTACTTGCTCTTCAATTAATTTAACTTGGTAGCTTATATATGTTGTAGGATGCACTGGAGTAACAGGCATCCCAAGGGTATTTTGTCCATAAAAAAGGAATCGACACCCTAGAGATAGCTATTGGGACCCTTGACCACCCAAGTCAAGTAAAAGTGGCCCCCAAAGGAGTCATACGTATTTTGGCTCTACCTCTCAAAGAAGAAATACACCCTCTGCATACATGCTTCGATATGAGTTGCAAAAGGTTTGACATGAACTTAAAGTAGAGCATCAAGAGGAGTTGGAAAAGATGCACTTCGAGGTGCATGCTAGAGTTGAAGCCAGAGTCTTAAGAGCTTATAGATACTAGGCTCCAGCAAGCCATGATGATGATGGCCATCTCCACACTCGGCCAAAGTTCATAGGTAAACACATATTCATTTACTTCTTTTAAAGGGACGTACAACATGTATTTTGTCTTTACTAATTTTGTTTACATTTTTAGGGTTCTCCTGTAGTGACTAGTAGGAAGGGCAGTGCCAATAAGTAGAAGTTTGTCTCCTAACCATCTGGTCCTAACCTTACCACTTTGAACAGCAAGGACGATAGAGAAAAGTGTGCTATCTACATTATGACAAACTAAGGGACTACATCCTTCGTCGCTCATGGTACCATGTACCCAGATGCAACAACACTTCATGTAACATCCTAATTTTAATTCTGAACATTTGAGTAACATTAAAGTAACATTAGAACATAATTTATTAAGTAAATTAAGGTTTAGAATACTTCAAATATATTATTTCATATATAGAATTATAAAATTAAGAAACAATAAAATAAGATTTAAAAATTTGAAGGTAATATGTATTTATTTATATTTATATTGAGTTAAATTCAATTGGGTTATTTTATGGTAATTGGCAACTATTGTATTATTATTTGAGTGTAAAGAATTTATCTAAATTATATTCTCATATAAATAGTGCTTAATTATTCAAATTTTTAGATAATCTTAATAATTGATAATTAATTAAGAAAATAGATTTAGATAATATTAAATGTTGAGATATGATTTAAGAGTAATTAGAAAAGAATTTTTAATTTTTAGCATTAAAAAAATATATAGAGAGAGAAAACAAAATAAAAAAGAAAAAGAAAGAGAAAAAAAATGCAAAAGAAGAGGACAATTAGTAAAGACAAAATACATGTCTTTAATTTCTTTTATTTAATTTTATTTTATTTAATTTCTTTATTATACGTGGTGTTTAGGAAAAAGAAAAAATAAAGAAAAAGAAAAATGAAAGAGAAGAAAAAAAGAAAGAAAAGAAAAGAAAAAATATATATATATATATTATAATGGTGTGGGACCCACACCATTATAATTATACGTCACACTCCTCCCTCTCCTTCTCGACTCCATTTTATTTCCTTCTTTCTTCTTTCCCCTTTTGCGTCGCGGGCAGTGGCACTTCTTTTTTCCATATAAAATTATAGATATTATTGGAGCTTAATTCTTGCTCTTAAAATCTTCTAACTATAATAATTAGTTCCCAAATATTTCTCTACTCAATGATAGCTCTTCAGAAATATAATTTGTGGTTGGGAGCAAAGCAAGTTTGAAGATGAGGGCCTGTAACAAGTGTAGATTTTCAACAAATGATAACCATAGAATTGTAAAGGTAAGTGAATACTTGCATTTAATCGATTTATAATTTTTATATTTGTATTATTTAAGAGATTTAGAGTTATGATTTAAATGTTAGAGAGTAGAGATGATTTAATATGAAATTTTTGTTGATTTAATTTGAGTTTAATGATTGAGTTATGTTTATTGGAGGTATAATTGATATTTAATCGGTTTAGATTGTGGCTAAAGCTTGTAAATTAAAAATGGATATTTTTGTTAAAACCCTAGATTAGATAAATTGGGGATTTTGACTAAATTGAATAATTATGGGTTAATTGATGGTGCAAATAAGTTATTGAAATCTAGGAATGATGTGATTTAATATTGAAATGAATATTTAGATACTGTGAGTGATATTTGGAAATTAGAAGTAAAAATTAGGAACTTTAAATTTATGTAATTAAATTGATTATTTGTTTAGCAATTTGATTGGTGATGAAACTCAAGGTTTAGTATATTGAGTGTTAATTATAAGTTAAGGAATTTGAGGATTTTGTATAATTGGAGGATTTAGTAGTTGATTTAAGTAAATTAAAGTTAGAGTTTGATTGAAAATTATGACTTATGCTTTTGAGGTTGATTATGAAATGTGAACATTGAAAATTTTGGTTAAAGTTTTAAGGGTTGTAAATTTGTGATTTTTGGATTGTTTGAGGAGTTTGATGTTAAATAAGAATTTATATGAGTAGAATAAAGTTGAGACAATATAAGATTATCATTAGAATGATAATTTGAGAAATCGATGAGTTGTAGTTATTTTCTTTAGATTAAAGTGGGCAAATTGTGGGATTTTATGATGGTTGGATGAAAATTTTGAAGTTAAAAAGTTATTGGATGATAAAGTTGTGATTGGAATAGATAAATTAAGTTATGGTATTGAGCTAATAATTTATAAATAAAATAAAATTAGAAGATAAAAGTAAATATTTATTTAAAAGTATATGCTGTGTTCAATTAATAACTTATTGACGCACATTTAACAAATGATGTATATTGACTAGTGAATTGTGAATTAAGCACGGGGCTCCTCATTTATGGTATTTTTTTAGCTTTAGCGAGAGGTAAACACTTTCTACTCATTATGTGTATTAATATGATGTTTGTGAGTGATTTAATATGTATATATATAAATCTACTGATGATGATATGATTATATTAAGAAAATTTAATTGCTAATTTTATTGAAAATGGTCTTGTGGGACTTAAAATAATTTGGAAAGTTTAAATGGAGATTATAAAGTTATTATTTTAAGTAAAACTCCATTATGATATTTATTGATGTTATTGATTATTGAACAATTGAGATTTTGATTATTATGAATATCTTTAGAATTATGTATTGGGGATTGGTGATAATGGCGTTGTATTTCTACCACGTGGTATAGCCTCCATTAGAGCTCAATGGTTGGCTTTTGTCCCACCAGTTTACCGAGGGCTGCGACACCCCCACTAGTTTAACGAGGGGGAATGAACACCATGGTCCAGTCTTGTGCTATATGGATTTTGACCGATCCATAACACTCGACCGATTAACTTTTTGAGTGGCCAGTCATATGGTAGTTTTCATTAGTCCATGGGTTCGGTCAACAGGTATAAGGTGGTTCGGTTGGTTTGATGGGAGGAACTAGGTTGATATTTTTATTTGATCATATTATAATGTATTATTTTCTATCTCGTATATTTTATTGACTGTCCCACCTGATATCTCATGAGTACATGTTAATATGCATGATGAGTATGATTGTTGGTTACTGAGATATTTGTCTCACCCCGTGGTTATTAACATTTTTCAGGTGACAGTTTCGCTCTATGACATCAGGGAAGGCTACGGAGGCTTAAGTTGTGCTATATCAATTGTATAGCATCTTCCTCTTGATTTATGTGTGAAATACTTATATATTACCACAGTAGAGCTCATTTTGCATATCCTGATATGATGTGATATTTTATTTGGATTTGATGCTGGGAATGTCTGCTGGTAGTAGGTTTACGGCCCTAGACTGCTGCTTGTGATTTGTTGATTGTGGGTCCACTATTTGAAATGTGGGATATTGAGAATTGATTTATAAATGAGGATTATACGAGATCTTGGTTGTGAAGTGGGTTTTTGTAATGTTATTTGTGAGTTTGATTATGAGATGATTGTGAGGATGACTGTGATGATAGGGTTAATCGAGTGTTTGAACCCTACAACCATGTTAGTAGAGTCAAATCCTTTCTAACATAGCTTTATATGCAATTATTGTGTAGAGCTTTTATATCCATGATAGTACCTTTATATAAGTTTTACTATTTTCTATCATGGATAACCTTTTCAAAATAAGTTGAACTCTTTTAACCATGATAGCGCTTGAGAGTAGCTTTATCTTTTTTTCTATCATGGTTAATTCTTTAGAAGAAAAATTTTCTTTCTCTAGCCATGATAAATTTTAAATGATTTAACGTTGTTAAATATAGTTATGTAAAGGAGAATTTTACACTTCACAAGAAAATAATTCCTGATGGCAATGCCAAGGTCACGATAGAGCACATAAAGTAGTGAACATGAATTGCACCAATTCTCTGCCCCACTAACGAGGTTAAAATATTAGAGTAAGCTCCATGGTAGTATATTATATAGCCAACATATTTGATCAAATTAAGAAAGTGGGTCACATTGGAGCTAGTGCTAAAGAAGGTACCTCAAAAGCAAACACCAAAAGGCCCAGAACTAGAAAAGGTACTATAAAATCCCAAGATTTAGAGAGCATACCTTTTAGAATATATCATTGAGATATTTTGGTATGGAAACTCTCCACTTTATAGCAGTAGGATTAGAAGAAGCACTTAGTTTCACATGGTCAACTTTATGACCCATATCAGAAGGAAGATATATTTTGCACCTTATATTAAAGGGTAAGTACACTCTTATACTTAGCTCACTCATACATATTAGTCTACATTCATATATAATGTTGTTCATATTTTGTAGTATGCATTGGACTCTACTTGTCATAGCCCCTGAAGCTAATGTGGTATATTGGTTCGGTTCGTTGTTTGGGTGGCCAGATACTGATATTTTTTCCATCTTCAACACATGAATTTTTCTTCATAGATTGTTAACATGAACATTTAGTAAGTTATATGATATCTTTTTTTCCCAATTAGAGATAGGTCTGTGCAAGGTTTCAACTTGTTCAGAGGCCATCTAGCTAGTCCTAATCCTTCATAGAATTATCCTCGAGTAAGTACTTTTCAAATAATTAAGTTTCATTTTTCATAAATTTATTAGGATGAAAGTTAGTCACTAATGTGCTTTGTGTTTTTCTATTTTGTTAGTACTACCGTCACTTGACATTGCTGAGTGCGAATATTATATAATCTGATATTGCACGAGATAATTGAGATAAAGATCACTGATAACTTAAATGATGTATGAAATTATCAATATTTAGACTTTTTCAATTTATCACATGTGGTATGTATTTACCTATTACTTCTAACTTGGAGTTGTTCGAGCAGAACAAAATGAGCTTTGAAATTGATCAAATTCACTCAATGATGGTTACTTTGTCAAAAACCATCTTGGAGAACTTGCCTTAATCAATCATCAATTTCGTGTGTATATATAATTATACAATATCCGTGTATATATGATTGTCTTATATTTTGGTTCATTGTATGCATTAATATGAATTCAAATTAATTTATTACTATATATTAACATTTAAGGGTACTCACTAGAAATTCCTTACGAGATTTCTAGTAGTTGTCCCCTAACTACTAGCAATTGATACAAAACCGTTAGAAAATGTAACATTAGGGCGTTATCAAGCGGTTGGTCTTGAACCGCTTGAGATGTGGTCAAAGTGGTCAAAATTTCTAGCAGTTTTGCCTAAAAAAAACTACTAGAAATTAATCGCTGTTAAAACAAGTTTTTTTTTGTAGTGTCGATGAATAGGTGAACTTACCAATCAAATTTTGATTAGGTTTAAAATGCATTCAAAATCATTCCAATTACAAATTGAAATCAATAAAAAAGAGACAATTTTCTATAAATATATGTTTGAAAATTTTATTGCTCACAGTATCTACTGATATGTTTTAGTTAGTACATAGACAATACTATTATTATAAAGGATTTCATATATGAAAATTATAATACTTGAATTTAGGTACTTATGAGTAATAAAAAATTTAAACATGTATTTGTGGGCAATTTTTTAAAATAAGAAATTTTTTAGACAATTTTTCATAAATACTTTTTAAAAATTTTATTACTCATAAGAACTTGATATATTTTAGTATATAAAGGTTTCATACACAAAAAAAATATCATTCTCGAATTCAAATTATCAACAATAAAATTTCTAAACATTTTATTTGCAATTTTCCCTAAAAATATTGATCAGCACATATAGAAATTCATCAACAATTATAGAAAAATATATTTTTTTTGTCCATATAATATTTCAAATGTAGAATTGTGAACTGGATCAAATGCTTAATTGTCATCACACCACTATTAGAAAACTTAGGTACTTTTTTTTATAAAAAATATTATATTACTCTAATATTTAATATAAGACTCAATTTATAGTGAAATTAACTAAATTTTACATTAAGGACTAGGAGTATTTTATTTATGGAATTCGCATTTTATGAATTAAAAAATTATATGGAAATAATTTTAAAAAATAAATAAGTACAAAAGAATTTGCTGCTATGGATTGAATTTAATATGAGATGAGAATAGTCTGTACTAAGTGAACTATACTATTTATGCTAGCTAATTAGACAAACTCTCTAGACTTAGAATATTGTGAGTTGTAATGTATTTTTAAGTCAATTTCATCTTCTCCTTGGGATCTTTGGTATGAGACTGGATTATAACATCAAGTCTGGTATCATCTAAACCTAATTTGCCTTTTTTTATTTTCTTATTTTTTAAGACAAACTTAAAATTAATCAAATGGAATGAAGTAATAGCATTATAAATTCAAATATCGAGTTTCGATGATTTTTACAACTCATGATACAATAATTCACATAAAATGTATTCAATTTTTCCCATAAAACGTCATAATGAAATCTATCTATTTATAGCCCTAATAATTGTAACTCAGTATAGAACAGCCCGTTTTTAGCTATGATATCACAAAGTGATGGACCACTTTAACTAAAATAAACTAAAGACATTCACTGAAGATAGACGCATCATGTTAATTTGCGTGGACAAAAGTTCTTTAGATGAACAAAGCATATATTTGCAAATTTTATAATTATCTATCTCGAGGTAATAAGGGCACAAGGTAGACTTCTTAAAAACTAAGTTGTTACACACACACACACACACACACATAAAGGATGTGATTGAACCCTAACTGCTTGCTTAAATGACAAGAAAACTACTACTCATGCATATGTGCCGATTTGAGTTTATTGTTAAAATTTCATTTGATTATTACAAAATGAACTTCGTAGAATTAAAGAATGGGAACGATAAGGATCTAAGGGGAAAATATAACTTTTAGTTTATAAAGTTTTCCCCAATTATTAATTTAATTATTTAGCTTTGACTCGAAAATTTTTAGTTCCTATAATTTTTGGCTTAAAATAAGTTAAAAATTATATTTTCCTAAGATAATAATGGAGATAATTTTAAAAAAATTAATAAAAAATTAGTAAAAAAAACCCAGAGGTACTTCAAATTACATGCCCATTCTTATGTTTTGAAAATATGAACAAACTTTCATTCAGTATGGAAATAAATATTTATACTCGCATATATTTATTAACCATGGCTGAAATCAAAAATCACTTGATTAATCTTAAATGCTTTTCATAAATTTGCAAAAAATGGTTGGTAAAAAAATTTGCTAAATTTAGAAAATTTATATACTATATCTGTCATGAACAGTAAATCCCATTTATTAAACTCCTCTCTTAATGCATATAATCTATCCTAAGTTGTAATTATACAATACAGCAGTACGATTATAATTAGTATAGCAAACTTTTAATTCTAACAAAAATATATGCAGATTCCTTAAAAATTAAATAAAAATGTATTTACTTGAGTATATATATAGGTATTGTACTTTTTTTTAATTTGTCATTTTCAAAAACTCAATATAACGATAAAAGAGAGATAGGAGAAAGAACTTTCCAGGCCTATTGAATCCGCAATTAATTTTTGGGGAATATAGGCGTTTCTCTCTCTCACAACATTCAACAAAGACCAGACCACACACACACACACAAGATTCACAGGGAGAAACTCCATCTCTCTTTCACCGAACCCCCCTCTCTGATAAGTCAATCTCATCAATCAAATCAAATCAAAGAATCTGAGAGAAAGTCCCATAATCAATCAATCACACACAAAAGGAGAAACAAACATGGCCGCCTCATCCACTGCCTCCTTTTCACCGGACCAGCACTTCCTCTCTCCCTCCGACCAGCTCTGTTATGTCCATTGCGACTTCTGTGACACTGTCCTGGCGGTATATATATACATACCCGCATCTTCTTCTCCATCTTCTTTATAGGTATGCCCTAATAATTTTCTCGGTTTTTCTTTCCTATTTAGGTGAGTGTTCCTTGCACCAGTTTGTTCAAGACTGTCACTGTACGATGCGGTCATTGCACCAACCTTCTCTCTGTCTATATGCGTGACCTGCTTCTTCCTTCTGCCAATCAGCTTCATCTTGGACACTCCTTCTTCACTCCCCAAAACCTTCTGGTATAATCGAATCTAGGGTTTTTTTTTTATTCTTCTGTGAAATTCTTCTTCAAGTATTACTAATTACTGTATGTTCTCTCTCTGCTAACCTACAGACATTTCTCAGGTCTACAATTGATGCTTTTTAGAAGAATTTGTTTGTTAAGCTAACGAGAACTGAAAACTATTAAATTATGGGAAAATGTCACTGAGCATTCGGTTTAATAACCTTTCAGGAGGATATTCGAATTGCACCTTCATCAAATATAGTGATGAATCAGCTACAGAATAACCCAAATGATTCTGTTATGACTATGAGCACCATGCGAGCACGACCTGAGGAAATCCCAAAGCCTCCACCGGCTAACAGACGTGAGGATTTTCTATAATTTCTTTGATTTTCTTTTTCTTGTTTAGACTTTTCTTTTCTTTCTTTTTCCTTTCTTTGGTTTCCTTTTTCTATTTAACAGCGGATGGGTACTCAGAGATTCTTCTCCTGATGCCACCGAAGAAAAGTTAGAAAAAGAGGGGAAACAATCTGCTGACCAATGGGTACCCTTTAATCTTAAGCTTTATAGTGACCAATTAAGCAATAGACAGAAAAAGTAAGCAAAAGCTGTTTCCCCAACAAAAATCACTTGTCAATCTGAAACAGTGGACTGTGCCTGAAAGGGTTTTGGTTTACATACTTCAAGTGGCTTACATGAGAAAGAAGAATCTTCACATTTTTCTCATTCCTTACTTTTTTTTATCTTCCCCTGAACTCTTTCCCTGTCTTATAACTTACTTAGTGCTTCCTCAAAGCATGCTTTAATTAGTTCTTAAACTAAATTTATTCTAAACAGCAAGCTTCCAAAACAATCAAAGTGGATGATTGGTGTTTTCACTTCTAACATACAAGAAACAAATCAATAAACTAAACTTCTTTCTTTTGAAATATATCATTTATGTCTTTGTATGTCTTTTCATCCATGCACACACTGAGTGAAACACACAGAGAGAGAGAGAGAGAGAGAGAGCGAGTACACAAACGCATGCACGATTTCTCTCCCAAAAATCTAGTTATGAATCCATGGAGATTGTGATTGTTAGAGATATAAGGATGACGGAGAGAGAGAGAGAGAGAAGGTCAGCGATGTGATATTAATGTTTGTGCGGGCATTGATGTGCAATGTCCTTGTTGTGCATGTCCAGCTCCAGAGAAAAAACAGAGAGTTCCATCTGCTTACAATCGCTTCATCAAGTAAGTTTTCATGTCATTTATTATTTTTATATAATTTGATTACGTATTCTTATCAGCAAATTACTAATTACTAGATTAATTGTCTTTCTGTAAAATCATTCTTAAGAAATAATAATAAAGGGATTGAATATAATAAATTTCATTGTGTTTTAATTAATTGAAAAGATTTTCCCTACTTGAACCAAAGTGCTGGAATGAGGATAATGTGTTGAAAATGTATTACAGAATGAAAAGACATTAATTATGTTTTGCTGATTTGTTAATACCTTTTTAGTTAACATCATGCAAATTGTAGGGACGAGATCCAACGTATCAAAGCTGGGAATCCTGATATAAGCCAGAGAGGCTTTCAGTGCTGCTGCAAAGAATGTGAGATCCAAGAGCATTTTACTTCATCAGAATATTAATATTAATAATATTAATTCTATATACTTACTTTAAATTTCTGAATTTTTATTTTCATAAAACTATTTACAGATATATTTTTTTCAAAAAAATATATTTATATATAATTTTTCTGCACCATCCTTTCGATTATGGGTACATATGAATTTTTTAAGTTTGTTACAAAAAAAGCAATTTTATTTTAAAAATCTAGCTGTTCATTTCATTGATATTGAAATTATTTTTTATTAAAAATTAAACTCTGGAATCAATCATCTCAATGATTTACTTGACATAAATTATTTTCTTAACAAAAAGTATTGAATGAATCTAGGTTCCAAATTTTTTCAAATGGAAAGGCTTTTATTTTCTTTGGGGTTTAAATTTTTTCTTTTTGTCCGCATGATTGGGTCTTTCAGTGGGCCCATTTCCCACATATCCGCTTCGGACTGATGCTTGATCATCAACCCGTGAAGAAAGCTAATGTCCGGCAGGTACTACTAAAAACCTTACCGGCATTATTTTAATTTTCTTATTTTTTTCTGACACAACAACTTAACCCAGAAAAAAAGAAAAAAAATATTAGCTTTTGAATTCGAATCTCCAAAAATAATTTTAGCAAGGAGAAAAATAGACATACAATGATAGTCATATTTATTTTAAGTAAAGTAACATTCAACATTATGATATTTCCCAATAATATATGTAATATTATATATAGTACGTCTAGTAGCTTAGTGTTATTTTCTTAATATATTTAGCATCATATGATTTATTTTTTAGTAACATAATCTTTTTTATGATTTAGAATGTTAGATATAATATAAATAAGATTAAAAGATTATGATGTTGGATACAATTAAAAAATAACATTAGGTGCTGGATCATACTTTATATTTTTTTTCTAAAAAGAACATCAAAATTGAAACCTACTATTAAGCATATATCTCTATTTTTCCTTTATGCGACACATTAGGGAATGCATATTCCTTATTTTCATGTTTTCTAATAAGTTATAATATTTATGGGTGTAGGAAGGAGAGGATGTGCTTATGAAAGATGGTTTTTTTTTCTCCGCCAAACGTAGGGGTCTCCCCATTTTAGAAGTGATAATCGTCATTTAGGGTTTTCTAGCACTCTTATCGTTCTAAGTAATGGAACTTTGTATGACTCTGACTTATGGATTCATGTTAATGAAATGGTAATCCGTAGTGTTCAAAGTTGTTATCTTATGTTAAGAATATAGGATGAAAGAGGATTCATATATCCTTTGGTTATGTGAAAATAAGGAGCTTTACTTTTTTGAAAAACTAATGACGCCACCTCCAATGACATATCACTACAAAAAAAACCATTTTATAGAGGTTATTTTATGGTGTTTCTAGCTATTATAACTGCTAGAATAGTCATCTCTAGCACCTCAATAAACCGCTATAAATTTAGACGATAGAAAACAAGTTCTACTAGTTATGTAGAAATGCTACGCATTGTGGTTAAAACTCTAGAACTTTTATATCAGTTCAATAAAATGTTAGAAAAAAATAACAAGAAAATATCAAAGGGATAACGTTAGTAACAGTTAACAACCTTAAGAAAATATTTAAATTTGAAAAATATTTTTAGCGGTTATGTAAACCACTAGAAATGTCGTGTATGACATAGTCGTTGGCAGAAAATGAGATTTTTAGGAGGATGCTAGAATTTCTAATAGTTAGGAACCGCTATAAATATGGCTCCAAATTTTGAATTTAGCTAAAAGTTTTCCTTAGTTTAGGGTCTGAAATTTGAATTTGGATAAAAATTTTCCCAAGTTTGTTATTTTCTAGTGGTTACAAAATCATTCAAGGTGAAAAACAAAAATTCAATTTTTCATTATTATAAAATATGATATTATTAATTAAAAAACTATTAAATATATTATATCATATGATTATGTTAATATGTGTAATTAGCAATGTATTGCATGTTATATATTAAATATATTATGATAAATAATAAGTAATTAAATTATGATTGTATCATATGGATTTAGTTTAATTCATAAGGTAATTGAGTTAGATATGCAAGAATTAAGATAAAGAAAGAAAATTATAATTGTAGTGTTGAACTTCAATTCTTAGGATGAAGTAGTTGGGTTAGTTAAGATAAAGAAAGAAAATATGAAAGAAGAAAATATAAGTTTATCAGTAAACTATAAATAAAATAAACAAAAATCTACAAAATAAATAACATCTTAATATATAAAGAAAAAAGAAGGAGAAGAGAAGACAAAATTTTAAGGAAAGGGATAAAGGAGATAAGAGGGAGAAAAAATATGGGAGTAAATGAATGAGGATGTAGGGCAGTATTTATAGATGTTTGGAAAAGATTTCTAGCAGTTTTTTGTATTTTGAAGCGATTTTATTGCCCAAACACTTTCTAACATTTTTGTGAACTGCTAGATATGACAAATATTTAATTTTAAAAAATTGAACTAATTTTGATTTATTTATACATATTTAATTAATTGATTAAAACAAATTATTACATAAATGATAGAGATTATTGAATTTGTTATTCTTGATCATCATCCTAACTATAAGAAGAAATTAAAAAAAATCCTTTTAGGATTATAATTAAATATATTTAGGAAAAATTTAGTAGCAAATAATTTAATAAAAGACATATACTTGACAATGGCTAAATTATCATCTTCTTAAGAAAAGAAGTCTTTAAAATTCGTTAGATGGAAGGGCTCACTATCATAAGTAATGTCACCATCACCTATGTAATAAAGATCTTGTGGCTTGAAGTGGACAACTATATTCCAGTCTTTATGCTTCTCTTCCTGGATAGAGTAAACCTAATGTGGCTTTGAGGTAAGAATATATGGATCATAATGTTCAAATTGCCCCGGATGAATGAGTCTAGAGAAATTAATAGAGGTGATGCCCAAATGGTCAGTAGTAAGTCCCCGTGAAGTTGTTGTATTTGCCCAGGAGTACTTGAATAGAGTTTCGATGAAAGGCTAGTAACTTAACTCAACAATGTCAAAAAGCTTTCTATAGTAAATGACACCTCCAAAATACATGTAAGCGACACTACTACTAGCATAAAATCTCATGCTGAATGTTCCATAAACTTCAGAGTTTTGTGTGAGCATTCCCTTGTCGTGTGTAACCGTAAAGAACTTGAACCCGTTGACATTATACATGATATATCTTCTTGCAAGGTCTAATAGATTAAGGGAAAGGGTTTTAACTTCAACTGTGTACAGGCTGATGTCATTACATATTTGACATGTAAACCAACTGGGGAACTCTCTATGGAATCTTTTATCAATGTTAGGAGAACAGACATGACCTCATAACTACTACTTGAGATAATTTATAAACTCACCACAATGAAGTGTAATTTGTTAGCACACAAAGGAATAAATATAAAGTGTAAAATTTGGTAAGCATATAATACTTACTGCATGAAGGGTTCAACTTAGCTACAATCTATCAAAACATGTATGTGTGCCTGGAGTTTCTTTATGGGAGTGAGTATAAAGAATTCACATCCTTAAACTGGTTTCCTAGCAGGAGGAAATGAAGTTGATGAGGAAGTATTAGGCGGAGAATCATCAATGTGACATGGGTGGTTAAAAGAATAACCTTTTGCTATTGACCCATCTGACCACACCTTATTATTAACATATGATTTTAATTTGCCCAAATATCTACAGGCTAATATTCCATTAATAATTTTGAGAAATGGAAATAAAAATATGGAATTTAAAATGCAGGTATAAAAGATCATTTGGTACCTCTCTTAGGGTATATCCATCAATATTGAATGAGCCAGCGACATTTGCTTCTCGAACAAGGTGGAAGGTCAACTGAACCATGACAATGAAAAATGATGCAGGAAATATCATATCCAAGTGACAATGTTTAAGAATTATTTTATTTTTTAGGTAATCTGCCTCTTCAGGTATCAAGACCTTTGCACACAACTTCCCAAAAAATGAACACAACTCCATCAAAACCACTGATATATTAGAAGGAAGTGTGTTTCTCAAAGCCAGTGGAAGTAACTATTGGATAAGATCATAAGAGTCTTGACTCTTTACCCAGTAACCCTTTTGAGCCTACAGATTGATACACCTTGAGATGTTGCTAGAATATCCATAAGTTGTTTTATGTTCTTTAGCATCGAAGGAAGATATCCTTGTTATGCTTCATCAAGATGAATTTAGATGGCTAAAGATTTTCATTTTCTCTGGCCAAGTCTCTTCATGAATTCCCCAAGCTCACAAATCTTTTCTAGTTGTGATATGGTCATTGGACTTTCTAGCTTTGCTGAGCAAGGTATATATCACATTATCACACATATTCTTCTCAATGTGCATAATGTCTAAATTGTGGCACAACAAATTATATTCCTAAGAATGAAGAGTGAAAAATATGCTTTTCTTCTGCCACTGTATAGGTTAAGCATTAGATATTCCATGAGACCATCATTCTAGTCGTTCGGGATCCTCAATCTTGCCAAATTCAACATCAACATTTTGTAATAGGCCTTCCTCTTCTTCTTTTCAAAACTTCGTGATTGCCGTAAGAGATCACCACCAGTCAAAGTAATAAAAGGTCTCTCATTTCTTGGTTTCTATCAAAGTAAATCTATTTCAATCTAAACTTGTGCTTGGAATTGAGGAACCGTCGATGTTTATAAAGCACCACTTGTGACTATGTGAAAGGTGACGTGTTATGGAGTTAAAGTTGCACTCATGATAGTCCAACCTAATATGCACGTAGCAGCTAGACAAAGTTCCCAGACCAGGGAAATAACTTATTGTCCACATTAAGGCTACATAGAGGTTGAACAGTTGCTTCTCATATAAGTCATACATCTCAACACCATCCATCAATAGTTCCATCAATTCTTGTATCAATGACTATAGGTAGACATCTATACTATTCCTCATTGCTTTCTTACAATGAATGATGATGGAAAGCAAAAGTAAGCTATGTTTCATGCACATCTAAGGTGGAAGATTGTACAAAATTAACACCACTGGCCAGAACTGTAGCTTGTGCTCGTGTATATGAACGGATTAAAACCATATGTTACCAATGCAAGATGGCATTTCTAGGATCACTAACAAAGTTTGGAAATTTTTCTTAAAATGCATTCCATACCTCTAAATCTTGTAGGCGTCTTAACTTGCCATCCAAATTCTGCTCAATTACATTCCACCTCATATGCTCAGCCATTTTTTATGACATATACATTCTTTACAGCCACAGTTTCAAAAGTACCTAACAATTCAATGTATTAAGAACTGCATTAAATTTCATTCAGATACATAATAAGTAACACATTGCAATAAATTATACCTTAGAATTTTGTCCAGTTTCTTCTTCTGCTTTTTACCTTTCTGTACTGACTTGTACCTAGATATCTTGCATCACCTACAAATCTCCCTATTTGCATCCTCTCCCTAATACAACATACAGTCATTTGGGCATGCATCTATCTTCTTGTAGTTCAAGCCAAGTTTGTTAATAATCTTCTTTGATTCATAAAAAGATGGAGGGAATTTAGCTTGAGGGAAAGTGTCTCCCAGTAACTTGAATAGTATGGACATCGCCTTTTCAGTCACACAGTATAGGCATTTGATATGATACAACTTTACCAAGAATGACAACTTAGAATACCTTGTGCACCCAAAATAAAGAGGTATATCAGTTTCGTTGATGAGATCAAAAAACTTTTAAGCAATTTTGTTTTAAATGAATCCTAGATGAGGCCCCTCTACTTCATCTGACTCTTAACTTTCATGAACGCAGAAAAGCATCGCATATAGCATCGTTCACAGTGTCAGATTCTTTTATTCGTACTCATATTCATGAAATTATAGGAATTGACTCAGTAATCATATCTGGTCGTTGCCCATATAGTTACTAAAATAGATACTATCGCATGAAGGGTTTAAATATCAAATGCTTTCTAACAACATCTATTGAATGCCACTTTTTGAAACTATATTTAGGACATGGACACTAAATCTTACCATTTACGGAGGCATTGGAAGAAGCAAAATCAAAGAAATTGTTTAGTCTGGCCAAATATTGCAGAGTCAACTGATACAAGTTGATCCACAACCTATCTATAACTAGTATTACTTAGATCTTATTTATGTCACATCCTGATATTTCCCTATCTATGGACGACGAATTTTTCCCTATCTATATAAGACTAATAGAGGAAAGAGGTAAGGAAAGAACTATGATGATGAGCAGAATAAATGATAATGGTTAAATGAGTTTTAAGTTGATGAAAGACATTAAAAGTTTAAAGTTATAATGCTTAGGGACGTGAATGTCATTTTGGATAAAAATTTAATATAAAGAATTCAAGTTGCTAGTATGTATATGTTATGATGATGTCAAAAGAGAAAGGAGAATGAAGTTAATTCATGTTGTGAAAAATCATTTTTGAAGGAATGAAAATAATTTTGAAATCAAATGAAGCTAAAAGAAGAAGTTAATCGATTATTGATTTGATTATTGAGCATTAATCGATTAATGTCAATTAATCGATTGCAAGTTAGATTAATTAAAAAGGCATCCTTCTATTTTAAAAAGAAAATCAATTAATCGATTAGTAGAGAAAATTACTCGATTAGTGTCGACTGTCTTGCCTTATGCATTTGAGCTAAAAAGTCAAGTAATCGATTAATACATTGTGAACAGATTTTCTCTTAAACAAAGATATTGTTATTAATCGATTGGTTAATCGATTAATTTATATTAATCTGTTAATTGTTTGTTAATCAGTGAAGTTTCAGTTTTATGAAATTCAAATATAAACAAATTAATCGATTAATTAATAGATTAATTTACATTAATAAATTAAATGTTCAATTAATGTGTTAAAATAATTTCTCATTCATTTTTCTAAACACATTAATCGACTAGGCATTCAATTAACTTATCTTAATCGATTAATCCTAGAAACTTTTGAAATTTAAAGTATAGCTTTGTTCTATGATACAAATTGCAGGTCACTTGTTAAATGATCTAGCAATCTCAAGTGAAATGATCATGGTTGGATCTGTCAGTGGAATGCTTTCTGAAGGTTTTGATTTTACCATTCCTTCGACTTTAGAAAATTCTGAGTTTTTGTATTGAAAAGGTCGGATGACAATATTTTTAAAAACTCTTGATTTTGATATGAGGAAGATTCTTTCAAATGAATTTGATTTTAGACCGAGAAAGGATTTGAGTGATATTGAAAAGAAATAATTTTCACTAAATCTTAGAATAATGAAAATTTTATATAATGTTATATCTGAAAAAGATTACTTGAGAATTAAGCATTACTATAATGTTAAAGATATTTGCAACACTCTTGATTTTATTTATTCCTCTGAAAAACAAATTGACAGTGTTAACAGTTCATCAGAATCAAAAAATAATTTATCTACTGATGATAAACAAATAGAAGTAGAGAGCTTTAAATAAGAAACCAAAACTGACTTCCATGTATATGTCAACCAAGAACATCAAGAGGAAGAAAAGAATCAAGAAGAAGAAATTGAAGCTCAGAAATTGTCAATTGTAAACAATTTTGATCCCTCTTGTGATATTAAGAAAAATAGTTTCAAAAATTTTCATGACATGATTTTTAACCAATTATTGATGCTATTTCAAAAAGTTATTTTTTTTTTGCATCAAAATGATTTTACTGGAATGAATGGAAGAAAGGAAGAAATTTTACACAATGATTTTAAAGACCAACACAATATTTGCAAACGAGATACAAAAGTATCTCAGCTTCTTGTTTGCAATTATTGTGGTAAACAAGGTTATATTTCTCACACGTCATCTGAGAAGAAATCCACATGTGAGAAATAATTTTCTTTGGGTTCCTAAAGGATAGTCAAGGGCCAAAATTAATGATTAAGGACCCAGAGTTAAGTGGGTACCAAAGTGTCTTTCTAAAGGTCCAAATGTGTATAATATCTATAAGAAGAATGGACATGGTACAATGAGAAATGGGCATCCAAGAGTCTCTCTTGCATTAGTGAAAGTCACAGCACCTATCAGACCTCACGAAGCATCCATTGCTGGCATGTCAAAGGGAATTCATAAGAAGCAATAGAGAAAGGCCTAAGGAGCATGTTCTACCTCAAGAATAGACTATAAGAGAGTATCATTCAACTATCTTAAGGAGAACAGAAGAAGAAGGATTTCTCAAGCTTCAAATTTCAAATCAATTGAGGGGCCATTGCAAGCATTTGTCAGAAGCAATCAAAAGATGCAATAGGTATGCAGAGGCAATCCTTCTTCCACATGAGGTAAAGGTACAATGGTAAACTTCACACATTATCTTGCTTAACACATTTTCAAAGCTTACTTTTGTATCTTTATAAATAAATATTACAATTGCCTTCAATTTATCTTTATATACTCCAGATACGATTTGATATAATATTTTTTTAAAGGAGGAAAAGCAATGTTCAGAAGCAAAAATCTTTATGCATACGTGTTTATGAGAAGGAAAAATACATCTTTTTATGCGTAAAGACATTTATCTCACTATGCTCAATTTTCTCAAGTTGATTATATTTTTTGAGAATGTGAAATATGATGTTTTTCCTATAACTAACTTGTGATAGATTCAAGAAAAATGATACCCTGGAAAGAAAAAGATTTATAGTGTAGGACAAAAAAATCTACATGTCAAATAATGTAACAACACAGAGACAAAGCTATATCTTGAGAAAGCAGACTGTTGATTTTGGTGGTGCTAGATTCTACATAAATGAAGAATTAGTAAGCAGCCCACAAAATTCAAGTATACATTGGCACAAAAGAAATAATAGTGAAATATATTCTGACCCTTGTGTTTATTGAATCAAGTTAAGTGGGTAATGGATACGTGTTCTTGGTTAGATTTCATTAGCAATAATTTTATCAAAGATTTTACAAAACTTTTATTGCTAAATGGATTAAAGAATATATTAATTGATTTACAAAAATGTATATTTACAATTTCAAGAAGTTTTTCGAACATATGCATCAAATTTTTAACCTTTTCTTGTTGCATATAAATGTATTTGAAGATATTTGATTCTTAAATATGTTTAAGAAATCAACTCTTCATAGAGTCATTTTAAGAAAATAGTATTGAAAATGTATACTTGATTATGTTCAAGATCATTTAAACAGAAAGTGAAGGTTTATATATTTGGTCATATTTTACAAGATTATTTGTTTTTCTCATCAAAATTTATTCACTAAGATTTGTATGTTTTGATGATGAGTTGGCTTTAAATGATTACATATTTATTTTTTTTAAAAAATAATTTGTTTATGATATACTAACCATTCTCCAAGAGAGAAAGAAATTTGGATTTATGACAAGAAAGTAAGGAGATTTTTCAAAGCTGAGGAAATGATCATTGACAAAAAAGGATGCTGCTCAGATGGAAAAGAAAATGAATCAATACATTAAGCAAAAATCTCAATAAGATTTCTTCCACCTTCTCTTTACATTGGAAATATGTTTGTGGAAGTTGATACATGCTTGTGTGAATTTATTTCAAAAAATTTCATGAGAAGAGTTAACATTTTTATTTTTCAATGATTTCAATTTCAAAAGTTAATTGATTAATAATTTGAGTAAATGATGTTTGAAACTTTGTTTAAAATGATTTCACTTTGAGAATAATTGATTAAATATTTGATTAATGCCAATTAATCGAATAGTTAACCGATTAATCATAGTTGAAAATTCATTCAGTATTTTATGTTGAAATTAATTGATTAAGAGATCTATTAATGATAATTAATTGAACAAGTAATCGATTAATTGATAATTACTATATTGAAATTGTTCCTTTTTGAAGATTAATCGATTGATTAATCGATTAACTAGTGTCAACTTGTTTTTAAATGTTGTTTTGTTCACAATTAATTGATAGACTATCCTATTAATTGGAATTTATTAAACAACTAATCCATTAATTGATGAAATTAATCAATTGGTTATTCAATTATTGAGCATTAATCGTTAGTTAATTGATTAATATTGATTTTGAATAGTTATTAGTCATGACTCTTCACTATTTAACTTCAACCCTAATGATTGTTCTCCAATTCTCTCAACTTTAATCTCTAAAATCCCACAAATTTCTTTGGGGCAGATTGCACACCATCTTTCGATCAAAACCTAACTAAAAACACCTCCAAATTCCTCTATTTCACAAATTAAATTTGCCAAAAACCGTAGAGTAACCATAACTATCAACATGGATGGATATGAGCAATATCCTTCCAAATCAGTTTCCAACACTCCTCAAGCATCCCAACTAAAGGAGGAGGAGAAGAAATTTCAGCCCAAGGTGCCCAAGGAAGCGTCAAAAGTTCCAAAGGGCAAAGGAATGTATTGACGAGTAAAAAAAATTAATTTATTTAAAAATATTGCACCTTAAGTTTTTCAGATCGCTTTTTACAGTTTGTACACTCGGTTAAATATTGGAGTTATTTTTTCCCCACAAACCTTCTCATTACCCTATCACTTGAAGTTACAACATATATATGCAATCAGAACAATAAACTTGTGGAATTATTACATCAAAACAATATATGCAATTAGAATAATAAACTTAATTGCATTAGTTCCAAAAAAACATAAAATACTCATGTATAAATCAATCAGAATCCACTTCTTCTTCATTCAATTTTGGTAAACCTACTAAAAAAGAAGGGGTCTCACAAATTGAATCATCATCGTCAACAACCCTTTTTCCTTGGAGGGCGACAAACCATCTTTTATTTACCGGATCAGTGATATATAATACTTGCTTTACTTGGTCTGTCATAATGAAAGGTTCATTCCCAAAACTTGTACTATTCAAATCAACTAGTACAAATCATAATCGATCCACCATAACACCGTTGTTTACATTAGCCCACTTGCATTTGAACATGGGAACTGTGAATTTAGTGTAGTCTAACTCCCAAATCTCTTCAACAATGCCATAATAAGGGATGACTGCTAATTTAGGATTATTATCTTTTGAACTAAAGAAGGCATAGCTTCAGCCACTAACATAACACCACTATTCTGCACGCTACTTTTATCATCTAGGGACTTTGTATAAAAGGAATACCTGTTGATATCAATTGAATTCCAACATATCATATTAAATTCAGGACCATATACCAACCATCTAACTGAATCAGATACACAATTATCATTTTTTAACCTTTTGTTTGAACCAATGTGCAAAAGATTTGTTGTCTTCTCTAATCAGCTTTTGATCTGTTATTCTATTATTTTGTTTCTGAACAAGCTCTTTATGAATAGCTATATAGTCTTGAACTTCATGAATGTTATTCAAGATGTGTAAGTGTATTTGCTACAATTCATCATGATCAATACTCTTCATTGACATTTCGCATTGACCCCTATTTAGCATGGGGTTGAGAGAGACTGGTAAGTCTTACTTTAGACATGTAGTGTTGACAAAAATCCATAGCTTCTTTAGAAACATATTTTTGAACAATGGATGTCTCGGGCCAATTTGGATTCTTCATATATGCTTTAAGGATTTTCATGTATCTTTCAAATGAGTAAATCTATCATAAGTATACAGGGCCACACAATTTTATCTCCCACACTAGATGAATGATAAGGTGTACCATGATGTCAAAAAAACTAGGAAGAAACAGTTTTTCAAGATGACACAAAATAACATAACCTTATTGCTCCAATTCATCCAACTTTTCAGTCTAAAAGACTTTGCCATATAGAGCATTGAAAAAGAAGCAAAGTTGGGTTACAATGTGTCTCAAATCATCTTGAAGGATTCCTCGAATAGCTACTGGAGTAATTGTTGCACCAAGACATGACAATCATGAGACTTTTGGCCTACTAATCTAAAATCTTTCATCGACACAATCTTCTTAAGATTAGATGAGTACCCATAGCCATAGGTAACTTTAATTCCTTGCAAACATTCATAAATACTTCTTCTCTCATCCTTGGACAAAATATTAATCTCTTCAACATAATAACTCCCCTCACCATCTGGCCTTGGATGTAAATCCTCACGTATTCCCATTTCTTGCAAATCTAATTTTGCCTTCAAAACATCTTTGGAACTACCATGTATGTTGAGAAATGTTCCAATAATGTTGTCACATGCATTTTTCTCCATATGCATGATATCAATATAGTGCCTTACATGAAGATGTTGCCAATATGGAAGCTCAAAGAAAACAGATCTTTTTTCTATATATTTTTTTCATTTCTCTTGGTATTCTTACCAAAAGTAACTTTGATATCTTTCATCTTTTCATAAACTTGTTCTCCATTCAATGGCTCCTGAGAATTTTTAAATTCTTGGCTGTTAAAATTTTTTTTCTTCAATTGACAGTATAGGTAGCCTTGTCTTAGAAATCTCCTATAACCTAGGTAGACTATCTTTCTTCCATGACGAAGTTAATAGTATCAAGTGCCTTCCTCACAAATTAGACATGCTTTATGGCCCTTAATACTATACCCTGACAAATTTTCATATGCGAGAAAGTCATTAATTGTACAAAAGATCATGGCCCGTATATTGAAGCCCTCTTTCTTAATTGCATTAAAAACATCCACACCTTCCTATAGCTTCTTCAAATCTTCGATCATGGGCATTAGGTAAATGTCTATGTCATTTCCTAGTTGTTTCGGTCCTTAGATCAACATAGAAAATGTTACATACTTGCGTCTCATACACAACAAGGGAGATAGGTTATAAATCACTAAGAGGACGGGCCATGAACTATGTATACTACTAAGGCTACCATAAGGGTTAATGCAATTTGTACTAAGTCCAAGCCTTAAGTTTCGTGGTTCATTGCCAAACTCAAAAAATAAGTCATCAATCTTCTTCCATTGCAAAGAATCAGCCATATTAGACATAACACCATTGTAAGAGACTTGTTTGATCTATACCTTGCTGTCTTACATATTGGACATTTCTCCTTATCTTCAAATTTTTTTTCTGTACAATATGCAATATTTGGGCATGCATGAATCTTTCTATACTGCATGCCTAAAGGTCATATTATTTTCTTAGCATCATAGTAACATTTAGGTAACACATTTTCTTCTAGAAACATGTCTTGCAACAACTCAAGCAATTCTAAAAAACCTCTATCACTCCACCTATGCCATGCTTTCACACTTGCCAATATCAACACTGCATTCAATAGGTTGTATTTTTTGCACCCTGGGTATAGAGGTTTTATGCATCATTGCACATATTACCATATACATGTGACCGTATAAAAGTATCTTCTCCAACATCACGAATCATATCCTCTATCCGATATCAGTATCCATGTCTTCAACAAAGGTCTGTTCCAACTATTCAAATGCATTCGACCATTCCATATTTTCACTATGCCATACCTATACTGTGTAACTCTTGCAAAACCCCTCACAAATTAGATAGGTGTACATATTTGTAAGACTTTGTTTCCTCTCATTTAAACAACTCACATAAGGACAATAAAACCTTTCATTGTCATCATCACCATTTTATTTAGCAAAATCCAAAAACTCCTTTACCCCCTTAGCATACTCAACACTGTTGATTTAGCATTTATCCAACTAGGAAGACTAAAAAACTAAAAAAACAAAAAACAAAAAAAATCTAGCTTGCATCTAATTATAGGAGAGAATATATCACACACAAGTGGAAGAAGTCATCAAATGAAATAAGTAAATGACAACAATAAATCCAGCAAATAACAGCAAAAGCTACTGCCAGTAGTGCATAAATCTTTAATTCTCGAGACAAGGAGTTCAAAGCAAAACTCACCGGCTATAAAGGGTCGAGAAGACTTAAACACGCGAACTAGTGAAAATTGACAGATGGGAGGCGCGAAGGTTGTTTTGATTAAATTAAAGTGTATTTTGTAAGAAAATCTACATTGGATAAGATGTAACACTAGTGTAGAAATAACTTTTTCTAAAATTGACATTATATTCTACACCAATCACTTTTACACTAGTGTAAAATATTATAAATTGAACAAACCTACACTAAATGAAATAGAAGACTGGTGTAAAAATAACTTTTTCTAAACCGGACATTACATTCTACACCTAACATTGACATGTCCGATTTTAATATGTTGCATTTTTTTATTTTTCAAAAATAAAAGAACACCATGTCATCAGAACAGGAAACTTCATTCATTCAACTTTACTAATAACTTTACATCAAAAGTATAAAATTTCCAAACCAATATCTATCATAATATATAATATATTCTCTCTTTTTGTCATTAAGTAGAAAAAATAAAATAGGAGGAGCAGATAAAGGTTGCAGGCTTTCACTCCTCATCAGACTTGGAGGTCTGGGATTCATCAGAGTTGGTAGGATTAATAGGATTATACAAGCCATCATTATGTTGATGGCGATAAACTTCTGAGTGAAAAGCTTTGAAACTCTCTTTCAATCTATTAACATTCTAAGCCATTAAAGTGCATGATGAGTTTCTCAAGGTACTCCATCAAAGTGATAACAACGGGAGGAGGAGAAGGAACTATAGGGTGAGGGTCAGGATGTTTGTCTTTAAATTTATCTCTATTTCTTTTGTGTGGCGGAGATAGAGGTGTGGGTGAGAAAGAAGCCATTGGAGTGTTCAAATAGAAGAAAAGAAAAGAAAATAGAGATAAAGTGATGAGACAAAAAGTATTGATCATAGGAATGGTATACATATGGCTAAGGAATAAGAAAGATTTTAGAAAAGAATATTGAAGAATGTAATTGGCCTTCTATTATAAAGAGTACAAACTTTAGGAATTGAATAAGTAAAACGAACAGCTTGAGAAGGTACAGAGAAAAGAAGCGAGAGAGCATAGACAGGAAACTGAAGAGTCATAATAGAAAGTATATTTAACACTGGTTATATGTAAATCTAATGTAAAGATTTCATCTTATTTACAAAAATGTCACCTGTCATTTTTTTAAAGCGTCTCCGTAAGGGTTGAAGAAGTTACAAAAAAGAAGCAAGAAAGCATATACAAGAAACTGAAGAGTTAGAATATGACGCAGCTAATCTACACCTATTGATATTAGTATTCAGTGTAGCAATTATCTTTTACACTGGTTACGTGTCCATCCGGTGTAAATATTTTATCTTATTTACAAAAATACCACTGATCATTTTTTTAAACAGTCTCTATAAGGACCAGTTTAAAATGGGGTTTTAAAAAGCATATTTTGCAGTGGTGGTTCAAGTAGTCTAAAGAGAAACAGTCATTTACATAAATTACAGAGTTTGGTAGACTTAATGTTGTGATCTCTTTCCATGCTATTAAATAAAGTCTTGCCCTCTTTGATAAGTCTTGAGTGGCTACAAGAAACCAAATTTCTATCAGACATACTATTGAAAAGTGAACAAGCACTTTCAATGTCTCCCATTTTACAATACATGTCTAGCACTGCATTAAGCAATAAAACATCATCACCCATCCCTAATACAAGGATGCAACCATAAACACATCTTCTAAGCTTAAGAAGTCCACTTTCCCTATATGCCTTGCGTATGGTTGCCATAGTTACTGGACTTGGACGAATTTTATTAACTATCATATAAAAACATTCTGATTGTTTCCCAAGAGAGGCATTATTGCACATAACTTCCAATAATTAAATTCCAAAAAACAATATCTCTTTCAAGCATTTGATCAAAAAAACTTTACTTGCTTCATCCAGATTGCCAGATTTCACTAAGAAAATAATCATCGAACTGCCAAAATAAGGGTCCAAATGAAATCCTATCAAAATAGCTATTCTATATATTTCCATGTCTATTTCAATATATTATCTTTAATTTCAATGATATCATTAAATATTTAATAAATCCAAAATTGCAAGCAAAAAGTGAAGTCCTAAGGAATTTATAAATCCAAATGAGTCTGAGCATGCCAAAATTGATGTTCAAGTTGGGCAACACAATAAAAAAAAGAGAGAGAGGACTTAGAGAATGAGACTATATATAGAGTACACTTCATAGACTATCAATATTTTATAATACAAAAAAGAAGACCAGAAATCAAATCTTGTTCAATTCATATCTAACTAGTGCATGTACCCAAGTTTTAGGGTAGGCCACCAAAAAAGTAGAAGTTTGGTTTCACTTCACATAAAATTAGGCAGCACATAATGAAGATATATCCACACACACTGAATTTTTGCTAGCTAAACAAGATGAATTTATTGAAAGCACTCCAGAACAGAATTAATATTGTCATCCAAAAGATATATCAACCCTCAGTTGAGGTAAAAAAACATAATTTCATCCCTTCATTTCATATAGGAATTAAAACCTATGACAACAATTAAACCAATTGACCTTAAAACCTTGCAATATACATTCAAATGGCAATGTGTACCAATCAAATTACATGATATAAGTTTATAGTGTAAAATATATCAGCAGAGGTAGAAGATGCATGGATGCAGATGGTTAAAACCACTTTCCTCGAATGCTTTCAGTTTACATTTTTTATAATCCAAATACAAGGTAAACTATCATACCAAAAAAATAGGGGAGGGAATAAATAAGATAAAAATGATGACCTATTAACTAATTTTAAGTTAACCCCTACATCAGATTTCCAGAACTAAAATAAAGCTTTAAAACTACAATTAATACACTGATTTGACATAAGCTAAATAAAAATAAAACACAAACTCAATCTCTTACTTGAATAAAAGTGATGGAGGTGGCTAGAGGAGCAAGTAGCGACAATGGCTGGAGGCATGCTGATGATAAGAGGAAGATTGGACGAGCAGATTTGGAGTCGCGAACTGGAGAGACAATGGAGAGAAATGGGTTTTTAGTTAGAAGGGAAAACTTGTAATATTGAAAAGTAAGTAGGGGTAATTTTGTCAACATAATACACAATATTTCTCACCTGTCCAAAAACCCACAAATTTAGAGGGGTGAGAGAGGGGGAGGTGAGCAGAAAATGACAAAAATTCTCCCCTCCCCTCCATCTTTTTGAACCAAACAAGCAAACCTCCAATATTTCCCTACCCTCCCCTACCTTCCCTTCTAAAAACCCTCAACCAAACAATGCCTTAGGGAGCAAGTACAAGAACAAGAGAGAAAGCTTATATTCAAGGTAGTGGACTTAAGTTTTTATGTGCTTGATGTGGTATGCTTATGTATTGACATATATATAATGGTTGAATGATGTTGACATGATAAATGATGTTGAATATGTTATGAATAACATGTTTCCAATAGCCATGCATTTTTATACAAAGCATACAGCATGATGGTATGTCACTAATTAAAGACAGTTTAATGAAATTACATATCATGCATTAACATCCATCTTGCATATGTAATTGGTAATGTTTGCTACTGAGATTCCCTAGCATCTCACCCTCCCATAACCAACAAATTTAGGTCAAGCATGATGGAAAATATTTGCATGGAGAAAAGCTAAAGAATGGAAGAAAGAAAGTGGACAATTTGACACTCTAGCTTAAGATGTACAATTTTTCCTGGTTATATAAAGTGTAACATCCCAATTTTTATCTTTATATTTAAGTAAAATTAAAAATATTATTTGTCAATAATTTAAAAATATTATCTAATTAAATTATTATAATTTAGTATTTTTATTATTTTTAATAAAATATGAGATATAGATTATCCTATTTTTGTCTTATTTAAAATTTTATGATTTAATTATTATTAGTTAGGAATTTATTAGAATTTGGATTCAGATTTAGATATGCAATTTTATTTTGAAAATATAGTTTAAATTTTAAATTACTATGTCTGATAAGATTTTAATAAAGATAAGATATGAATTTGAATTTTAAATTACTATTATGACTTTATAAATAGAGGTAAGACCTTGAGTTATTCCTCAGATTTGATTGTTAAGTCAGTTCATCTATTTTTCATCCTCTCTTAGTCCCTTTTCTATTTTTAAAGAATCTCACATATATTTTCTTCCCAAACACACCTTTAGTTCAACTCACTCAAAGCTGAGATTTACCTTTCAGAATTTTTGTGGTAATTATTCACATATTTTGGCGAGAGGTAATCACTTTCTACTCGTTGTGTGTGCTAATATGATGTTTGTGAGTAATTTGATATATATATATATATATAAATATTGATATTGATATAATTATATTGAGAAAACTTATTTGATTATTTTTATTGAAAATAGTCTTGTGGGATTTAAAGATAAATTTTGAAAGTTATCTTGAGAAGAACCCTTTTTGTGATATTTATCAAACTATTGAGATTTTGATTGATATGATTACTTTGAGAATTATATATTTGGGGATGGGTGAATAGATATTTGTATTTTTACCACATGGTATAGTATCCATCATAGCTCAATGGATGACTTTTGTCCCACCAGTTTACCGAGGGACGTGCCCCATCTATTTACCGAGGGGTAGCGACACCCCCACCTGTTTACCGAGGAAGAATGGATCTATGGTCTGGTTAGGTGCCCTATGGATTTTGGCCTATCCATATCACTTGATCAATTAGCTATTCGAGGGGTAGTTACCACTAGCCCATAGGTTCGGTTAGCAGAAATAAGGTGATTCGATTGGTTTGAGGAGAGGAACTTGGGTGGGTTATTCATTTATTTTTATTATAATAAAATATTATTTTGTATATATTATACTTTGTAAGGTCCCACTTGACTCCTCATGAGCACATGTTAGTGTGCATAATGAGTAGAATTGATGGTTACTGAGACATTAGTCTCACCCTATTTTTATAACATTTTTCATGTGATAGTCTAATCTTAGGCCTCAAGGGAAAACTTCAGAGGCTTGAGTAGAGCTATATTAATTGTATAGCCATCTCCCTTGAAGGTATATGTAGAATATTTGTATATTACCACAATATATTTTATTTTGCATACTCATATATCATATTACCATATTTATATTTTAAGGAAAATATTTTTTATAACCATGGTGGAGTTTATTTAAATTTTAGTTAAACTCTTTTCTACCATAGTTAATTCTCTTGGAATAAATTAAATTTATTTATAATATTATTTTTAAGTTATATTGGATACAATTTAAGTCTAAATAATTAATAATAGTTATATTTTAGGAAAATTTTATTATTTGCTATCAGATTTTAGGTTCAAGAGCTTAATCTTTTTATGATACATTATGAATTTATTTTACTGAAAAATATATATATCTTGATTTTCAATTCTGTTTTAGACCGTACTTTTATGCTTCTAAAAAAGATTTGTTATGTGCAGTAATGATTTAGGGCCATTATTTTTCATTATTTTTCCTTTTCCTTATTAGTTGTATTTGGGCCAATATTTTGTAATTTTTACAATTCTTAATTTTTTTATATGCTCTTCGAAAATTAAGCTCTCATGTTTCGGCCATTTAGAAAAAAAAATAACTCTACTTCATTTTAAAACATTTTTGTTAATTTTTTAAAAAATTATTCAATAAAATATTTGATTATTTTAGTCAGTTTAATTACATTTTATTCTATAAATAGTTTCTTAAAAAAATAAATATTTATTTCTAAATTAATTTATGTATCGTTTTAATTATTTATGGGATTTGACTATTTTCGGAAACTTTATCAAATTTATTTTGTAAGTTATTTAAATTTTGTTAAATATAGTTTAAAGCAATCATTTAAATTGTTTAAATTCTAATAAAGTTGTGGTGCATACTTTGGTAACTAAATATTTTAAATTCATATTTGGGTGTGATGACATCCTCTTGTATGTAGCATTGCATATAGTGGAATTATATATTATTCACACGTATCATTCCCTATTAGTTTATAAAAACTACTATCTTATAGTACTTAATTATTACGGTGGGTTTCATCTTTTGGAGGGGAGAAATTATCTAAAATTAGATAAACTATTAGAAAATAAAATAAGGAAGCTTTATAGTATGTTAAATTTTGGGGACAAAATTTTTAAAAGGAGGGGAGAATTGTAACATCCTTTTTTTTTATCTTTATATTTAAGTAAAATTAAAAATATTATTTGTCAATAATTTAAAAAATATTATCTAATTAAATTATTATAATTTAGTATTTTTATTATTTTTAATAAAATATGAGATATAGATTATCCTCTTTTTATCTTATTTAAAATTTTATGATTTGATTATTATTTGTTAGGAATTTATTAGAATTTGGATTCAGATTTAGATATGCAATTTTATTTTGAAAATATAGTTTAAATTTTAAATTACTATGTCTGATAAGATTTTAATAAAGACAAGATATGAATTTGAATTTTAAATTACTATTATGACTTTATAAATAGAGCTAAGACCCTGAGTTATTCCTCAGACTTGATTGTTGAGTCATCTCATCTATTTTTTAATCCTCTCTTAGTCCCTTTTCTATTTTTAAAGAATCTCACATATATTTTCTTCCCAAACACACCTTTAGTTCAACTCACTCAAAGCTGAGATTTATCTTTTAGAACTTTTGTGGTAACTATTCACATATTTTGGCGAGAGGTAACCACTTTCTACTCGTTGTGTGTGCTAATATGATGTTTGTGAGTAATTTGATATATATATATATATAAATATTGATATTGATATAATTATATTGATAAAACTTGTTTGATTATTTTTATTGAAAATAGTCTTGTGGGATTTAAAGATAAATTTTGAAAGTTATCTTGAGAAGAACCCTTTTTGTGATATTTATCAAACTATTGAGATTTTGATTGATATGATTACTTTGAGAATTATATATTTGGGGATGGGTGAATAGATATTTGTATTTTTACCACATGGTATAGTATCCATCATAGCTCAATGGATGGCTTTTGTCCCACCAGTTTACCGAGGGACGTGCCCCATCTATTTACCGAGGGGTAGCGACACCCCCACCTGTTTACCGAGGAAGAATGGATCTATGGTCTGGTTAGGTGCCCTATGGATTTTGGCCTATCCATATCACTTGATCAATTAGCTATTCGAGGGGTAGTTACCACTAGCCCATAGGTTCGGTTAGCAGAAATAAGGTGATTCGATTGGTTTGAGGAGAGGAACTTGGGTGGGTTATTCATTTATTTTTATTATAATAAAATATTATTTTGTATATATTATACTTTGTAAGGTCCCACTTGACTCCTCATGAGCACATGTTAGTGTGCATAATGAGTAGAATTGATGGTTACTGAGACATTAGTCTCACCCTATTTTTATAACATTTTTCATGTGATAGTCTAATCTTAGGCCTCAAGGGAAAACTTCAGAGGCTTGAGTAGAGCTATATTAATTGTATAGCCATCTCCCTTGAAGGTATATGTAGAATATTTGTATATTACCACAATATATTTTATTTTGCATACTCATATATCATATTACCATATTTATATTTTAAGGAAAATATTTTTTATAACCATGGTGGAGTTTATTTAAATTTTAGTTAAACTCTTTTCTACCATAGTTAATTCTCTTGGAATAAATTAAATTTATTTATAATATTATTTTTAAGTTATATTGGATACAATTTAAGTCTAAATAATTAATAATAGTTATATTTTAGGAAAATTTTATTATTTGCTATCAGATTTTAGGTTCAAGAGCTTAATCTTTTTATGATACATTATGAATTTATTTTACTGAAAAATATATATATCTTGATTTTCAATTCTGTTTTAGACCGTACTTTTATGCTTCTAAAAAAGATTTGTTATGTGCAGTAATGATTTAGGGCCATTATTTTTCATTATTTTTCCTTTTCCTTATTAGTTGTATTTGGGCCAATATTTTGTAATTTTTACAATTCTTAATTTTTTTATATGCTCTTCGAAAATTAAGCTCTCATGTTTCGGCCATTTAGAAAAAAAAATAACTCTACTTCATTTTAAAACATTTTTGTTAATTTTTTAAAAAATTATTCAATAAAATATTTGATTATTTTAGTCAGTTTAATTACATTTTATTCTATAAATAGTTTCTTAAAAAAATAAATATTTATTTCTAAATTAATTTATGTATCGTTTTAATTATTTATGGGATTTGACTATTTTCGGAAACTTTATCAAATTTATTTTGTAAGTTATTTAAATTTTGTTAAATATAGTTTAAAGCAATCATTTAAATTGTTTAAATTCTAATAAAGTTGTGGTGCATACTTTGGTAACTAAATATTTTAAATTCATATTTGGGTGTGATGACATCCTCTTGTATGTAGCATTGCATATAGTGGAATTATATATTATTCACACGTATCATTCCCTATTAGTTTATAAAAACTACTATCTTATAGTACTTAATTATTACGGTGGGTTTCATCTTTTGGAGGGGAGAAATTATCTAAAATTAGATAAACTATTAGAAAATAAAATAAGGAAGCTTTATAGTATGTTAAATTTTGGGGACAAAATTTTTAAAAGGAGGGGAGAATTGTAACATCCTTTTTTTTTATCTTTATATTTAAGTAAAATTAAAAATATTATTTGTCAATAATTTAAAAAATATTATCTAATTAAATTATTATAATTTAGTATTTTTATTATTTTTAATAAAATATGAGATATAGATTATCCTCTTTTTATCTTATTTAAAATTTTATGATTTGATTATTATTTGTTAGGAATTTATTAGAATTTGGATTCAGATTTAGATATGCAATTTTATTTTGAAAATATAGTTTAAATTTTAAATTACTATGTCTGATAAGATTTTAATAAAGACAAGATATGAATTTGAATTTTAAATTACTATTATGACTTTATAAATAGAGCTAAGACCCTGAGTTATTCCTCAGACTTGATTGTTGAGTCATCTCATCTATTTTTTAATCCTCTCTTAGTCCCTTTTCTATTTTTAAAGAATCTCACATATATTTTCTTCCCAAACACACCTTTAGTTCAACTCACTCAAAGCTGAGATTTATCTTTTAGAACTTTTGTGGTAACTATTCACATATTTTGGCGAGAGGTAACCACTTTCTACTCGTTGTGTGTGCTAATATGATGTTTGTGAGTAATTTGATATATATATATATATAAATATTGATATTGATATAATTATATTGATAAAACTTGTTTGATTATTTTTATTGAAAATAGTCTTGTGGGATTTAAAGATAAATTTTGAAAGTTATCTTGAGAAGAACCCTTTTTGTGATATTTATCAAACTATTGAGATTTTGATTGATATGATTACTTTGAGAATTATATATTTGGGGATGGGTGAATAGATATTTGTATTTTTACCACATGGTATAGTATCCATCATAGCTCAATGGATGGCTTTTGTCCCACCAGTTTACCGAGGGACGTGCCCCATCTATTTACCGAGGGGTAGCGACACCCCCACCTGTTTACCGAGGAAGAATGGATCTATGGTCTGGTTAGGTGCCCTATGGATTTTGGCCTATCCATATCACTTGATCAATTAGCTATTCGAGGGGTAGTTACCACTAGCCCATAGGTTCGGTTAGCAGAAATAAGGTGATTCGATTGGTTTGAGGAGAGGAACTTGGGTGGGTTATTCATTTATTTTTATTATAATAAAATATTATTTTGTATATATTATACTTTGTAAGGTCCCACTTGACTCCTCATGAGCACATGTTAGTGTGCATAATGAGTAGAATTGATGGTTACTGAGACATTAGTCTCACCCTATTTTTATAACATTTTTCATGTGATAGTCTAATCTTAGGCCTCAAGGGAAAACTTCAGAGGCTTGAGTAGAGCTATATTAATTGTATAGCCATCTCCCTTGAAGGTATATGTAGAATATTTGTATATTACCACAATATATTTTATTTTGCATACTCATATATCATATTACCATATTTATATTTTAAGGAAAATATTTTTTATAACCATGGTGGAGTTTATTTAAATTTTAGTTAAACTCTTTTCTACCATAGTTAATTCTCTTGGAATAAATTAAATTTATTTATAATATTATTTTTAAGTTATATTGGATACAATTTAAGTCTAAATAATTAATAATAGTTATATTTTAGGAAAATTTTATTATTTGCTATCAGATTTTAGGTTCAAGAGCTTAATCTTTTTATGATACATTATGAATTTATTTTACTGAAAAATATATATATCTTGATTTTCAATTCTGTTTTAGACCGTACTTTTATGCTTCTAAAAAAGATTTGTTATGTGCAGTAATGATTTAGGGCCATTATTTTTCATTATTTTTCCTTTTCCTTATTAGTTGTATTTGGGCCAATATTTTGTAATTTTTACAATTCTTAATTTTTTTATATGCTCTTCGAAAATTAAGCTCTCATGTTTCGGCCATTTAGAAAAAAAAATAACTCTACTTCATTTTAAAACATTTTTGTTAATTTTTTAAAAAATTATTCAATAAAATATTTGATTATTTTAGTCAGTTTAATTACATTTTATTCTATAAATAGTTTCTTAAAAAAATAAATATTTATTTCTAAATTAATTTATGTATCGTTTTAATTATTTATGGGATTTGACTATTTTCGGAAACTTTATCAAATTTATTTTGTAAGTTATTTAAATTTTGTTAAATATAGTTTAAAGCAATCATTTAAATTGTTTAAATTCTAATAAAGTTGTGGTGCATACTTTGGTAACTAAATATTTTAAATTCATATTTGGGTGTGATGACATCCTCTTGTATGTAGCATTGCATATAGTGGAATTATATATTATTCACACGTATCATTCCCTATTAGTTTATAAAAACTACTATCTTATAGTACTTAATTATTACGGTGGGTTTCATCTTTTGGAGGGGAGAAATTATCTAAAATTAGATAAACTATTAGAAAATAAAATAAGGAAGCTTTATAGTATGTTAAATTTTGGGGACAAAATTTTTAAAAGGAGGGGAGAATTGTAACATCCTTTTTTTTTATCTTTATATTTAAGTAAAATTAAAAATATTATTTGTCAATAATTTAAAAAATATTATCTAATTAAATTATTATAATTTAGTATTTTTATTATTTTTAATAAAATATGAGATATAGATTATCCTCTTTTTATCTTATTTAAAATTTTATGATTTGATTATTATTTGTTAGGAATTTATTAGAATTTGGATTCAGATTTAGATATGCAATTTTATTTTGAAAATATAGTTTAAATTTTAAATTACTATGTCTGATAAGATTTTAATAAAGACAAGATATGAATTTGAATTTTAAATTACTATTATGACTTTATAAATAGAGCTAAGACCCTGAGTTATTCCTCAGACTTGATTGTTGAGTCATCTCATCTATTTTTTAATCCTCTCTTAGTCCCTTTTCTATTTTTAAAGAATCTCACATATATTTTCTTCCCAAACACACCTTTAGTTCAACTCACTCAAAGCTGAGATTTATCTTTTAGAACTTTTGTGGTAACTATTCACATATTTTGGCGAGAGGTAACCACTTTCTACTCGTTGTGTGTGCTAATATGATGTTTGTGAGTAATTTGATATATATATATATATAAATATTGATATTGATATAATTATATTGAGAAAACTTGTTTGATTATTTTTATTGAAAATAGTCTTGTGGGATTTAAAGATAAATTTTGAAAGTTATCTTGAGAAGAACCCTTTTTGTGATATTTATCAAACTATTGAGATTTTGATTGATATGATTACTTTGAGAATTATATATTTGGGGATGGGTGAATAGATATTTGTATTTTTACCACATGGTATAGTATCCATCATAGCTCAATGGATGGCTTTTGTCCCACCAGTTTACCGAGGGACGTGCCCCATCTATTTACCGAGGGGTAGCGACACCCCCACCTGTTTACCGAGGAAGAATGGATCTATGGTCTGGTTAGGTGCCCTATGGATTTTGGCCTATCCATATCACTTGATCAATTAGCTATTCGAGGGGTAGTTACCACTAGCCCATAGGTTCGGTTAGCAGAAATAAGGTGATTCGATTGGTTTGAGGAGAGGAACTTGGGTGGGTTATTCATTTATTTTTATTATAATAAAATATTATTTTGTATATATTATACTTTGTAAGGTCCCACTTGACTCCTCATGAGCACATGTTAGTGTGCATAATGAGTAGAATTGATGGTTACTGAGACATTAGTCTCACCCTATTTTTATAACATTTTTCATGTGATAGTCTAATCTTAGGCCTCAAGGGAAAACTTCAGAGGCTTGAGTAGAGCTATATTAATTGTATAGCCATCTCCCTTGAAGGTATATGTAGAATATTTGTATATTACCACAATATATTTTATTTTGCATACTCATATATCATATTACCATATTTATATTTTAAGGAAAATATTTTTTATAACCATGGTGGAGTTTATTTAAATTTTAGTTAAACTCTTTTCTACCATAGTTAATTCTCTTGGAATAAATTAAATTTATTTATAATATTATTTTTAAGTTATATTGGATACAATTTAAGTCTAAATAATTAATAATAGTTATATTTTAGGAAAATTTTATTATTTGCTATCAGATTTTAGGTTCAAGAGCTTAATCTTTTTATGATACATTATGAATTTATTTTACTGAAAAATATATATATCTTGATTTTCAATTCTGTTTTAGACCGTACTTTTATGCTTCTAAAAAAGATTTGTTATGTGCAGTAATGATTTAGGGCCATTATTTTTCATTATTTTTCCTTTTCCTTATTAGTTGTATTTGGGCCAATATTTTGTAATTTTTACAATTCTTAATTTTTTTATATGCTCTTCGAAAATTAAGCTCTCATGTTTCGGCCATTTAGAAAAAAAAATAACTCTACTTCATTTTAAAACATTTTTGTTAATTTTTTAAAAAATTATTCAATAAAATATTTGATTATTTTAGTCAGTTTAATTACATTTTATTCTATAAATAGTTTCTTAAAAAAATAAATATTTATTTCTAAATTAATTTATGTATCGTTTTAATTATTTATGGGATTTGACTATTTTCGGAAACTTTATCAAATTTATTTTGTAAGTTATTTAAATTTTGTTAAATATAGTTTAAAGCAATCATTTAAATTGTTTAAATTCTAATAAAGTTGTGGTGCATACTTTGGTAACTAAATATTTTAAATTCATATTTGGGTGTGATGACATCCTCTTGTATGTAGCATTGCATATAGTGGAATTATATATTATTCACACGTATCATTCCCTATTAGTTTATAAAAACTACTATCTTATAGTACTTAATTATTACGGTGGGTTTCATCTTTTGGAGGGGAGAAATTATCTAAAATTAGATAAACTATTAGAAAATAAAATAAGGAAGCTTTATAGTATGTTAAATTTTGGGGACAAAATTTTTAAAAGGAGGGGAGAATTGTAACATCCTTTTTTTTTATCTTTATATTTAAGTAAAATTAAAAATATTATTTGTCAATAATTTAAAAAATATTATCTAATTAAATTATTATAATTTAGTATTTTTATTATTTTTAATAAAATATGAGATATAGATTATCCTCTTTTTATCTTATTTAAAATTTTATGATTTGATTATTATTTGTTAGGAATTTATTAGAATTTGGATTCAGATTTAGATATGCAATTTTATTTTGAAAATATAGTTTAAATTTTAAATTACTATGTCTGATAAGATTTTAATAAAGACAAGATATGAATTTGAATTTTAAATTACTATTATGACTTTATAAATAGAGCTAAGACCCTGAGTTATTCCTCAGACTTGATTGTTGAGTCATCTCATCTATTTTTTAATCCTCTCTTAGTCCCTTTTCTATTTTTAAAGAATCTCACATATATTTTCTTCCCAAACACACCTTTAGTTCAACTCACTCAAAGCTGAGATTTATCTTTTAGAACTTTTGTGGTAACTATTCACATATTTTGGCGAGAGGTAACCACTTTCTACTCGTTGTGTGTGCTAATATGATGTTTGTGAGTAATTTGATATATATATATATATAAATATTGATATTGATATAATTATATTGATAAAACTTGTTTGATTATTTTTATTGAAAATAGTCTTGTGGGATTTAAAGATAAATTTTGAAAGTTATCTTGAGAAGAACCCTTTTTGTGATATTTATCAAACTATTGAGATTTTGATTGATATGATTACTTTGAGAATTATATATTTGGGGATGGGTGAATAGATATTTGTATTTTTACCACATGGTATAGTATCCATCATAGCTCAATGGATGGCTTTTGTCCCACCAGTTTACCGAGGGACGTGCCCCATCTATTTACCGAGGGGTAGCGACACCCCCACCTGTTTACCGAGGAAGAATGGATCTATGGTCTGGTTAGGTGCCCTATGGATTTTGGCCTATCCATATCACTTGATCAATTAGCTATTCGAGGGGTAGTTACCACTAGCCCATAGGTTCGGTTAGCAGAAATAAGGTGATTCGATTGGTTTGAGGAGAGGAACTTGGGTGGGTTATTCATTTATTTTTATTATAATAAAATATTATTTTGTATATATTATACTTTGTAAGGTCCCACTTGACTCCTCATGAGCACATGTTAGTGTGCATAATGAGTAGAATTGATGGTTACTGAGACATTAGTCTCACCCTATTTTTATAACATTTTTCATGTGATAGTCTAATCTTAGGCCTCAAGGGAAAACTTCAGAGGCTTGAGTAGAGCTATATTAATTGTATAGCCATCTCCCTTGAAGGTATATGTAGAATATTTGTATATTACCACAATATATTTTATTTTGCATACTCATATATCATATTACCATATTTATATTTTAAGGAAAATATTTTTTATAACCATGGTGGAGTTTATTTAAATTTTAGTTAAACTCTTTTCTACCATAGTTAATTCTCTTGGAATAAATTAAATTTATTTATAATATTATTTTTAAGTTATATTGGATACAATTTAAGTCTAAATAATTAATAATAGTTATATTTTAGGAAAATTTTATTATTTGCTATCAGATTTTAGGTTCAAGATCTTAATCTTTTTATGATACATTATGAATTTATTTTACTGAAAAATATATATATCTTGATTTTCAATTCTGTTTTAGACCGTACTTTTATGCTTCTAAAAAAGATTTGTTATGTGCAGTAATGATTTAGGGCCATTATTTTTCATTATTTTTCCTTTTCCTTATTAGTTGTATTTGGGCCAATATTTTGTAATTTTTACAATTCTTAATTTTTTTATATGCTCTTCGAAAATTAAGCTCTCATGTTTCGGCCATTTAGAAAAAAAAAATAACTCTACTTCATTTTAAAACATTTTTGTTAATTTTTTAAAAAATTATTCAATAAAATATTTGATTATTTTAGTCAGTTTAATTACATTTTATTCTATAAATAGTTTCTTAAAACAATAAATATTTATTTCTAAATTAATTTATGTATCGTTTTAATTATTTATGGGATTTGACTATTTTCGGAAACTTTATCAAATTTATTTTGTAAGTTATTTAAATTTTGTTAAATATAGTTTAAAGCAATCATTTAAATTGTTTAAATTCTAATAAAGTTGTGGTGCATACTTTGGTAACTAAATATTTTAAATTCATATTTGGGTGTGATGACATCCTCTTGTATGTAGCATTGCATATAGTGGAATTATATATTATTCACACGTATCATTCCCTATTAGTTTATAAAAACTACTATCTTATAGTACTTAATTATTACGGTGGGTTTCATCTTTTGGAGGGGAGAAATTATCTAAAATTAGATAAACTATTAGAAAATAAAATAAGGAAGCTTTATAGTATGTTAAATTTTGGGGACAAAATTTTTAAAAGGAGGGGAGAATTGTAACATCCTTTTTTTTTATCTTTATATTTAAGTAAAATTAAAAATATTATTTGTCAATAATTTAAAAAATATTATCTAATTAAATTATTATAATTTAGTATTTTTATTATTTTTAATAAAATATGAGATATAGATTATCCTCTTTTTATCTTATTTAAAATTTTATGATTTGATTATTATTTGTTAGGAATTTATTAGAATTTGGATTCAGATTTAGATATGCAATTTTATTTTGAAAATATAGTTTAAATTTTAAATTACTATGTCTGATAAGATTTTAATAAAGACAAGATATGAATTTGAATTTTAAATTACTATTATGACTTTATAAATAGAGCTAAGACCCTGAGTTATTCCTCAGACTTGATTGTTGAGTCATCTCATCTATTTTTTAATCCTCTCTTAGTCCCTTTTCTATTTTTAAAGAATCTCACATATATTTTCTTCCCAAACACACCTTTAGTTCAACTCACTCAAAGCTGAGATTTATCTTTTAGAACTTTTGTGGTAACTATTCACATATTTTGGCGAGAGGTAACCACTTTCTACTCGTTGTGTGTGCTAATATGATGTTTGTGAGTAATTTGATATATATATATATATATAAATATTGATATTGATATAATTATATTGATAAAACTTGTTTGATTATTTTTATTGAAAATAGTCTTGTGGGATTTAAAGATAAATTTTGAAAGTTATCTTGAGAAGAACCCTTTTTGTGATATTTATCAAACTATTGAGATTTTGATTGATATGATTACTTTGAGAATTATATATTTGGGGATGGGTGAATAGATATTTGTATTTTTACCACATGGTATAGTATCCATCATAGCTCAATGGATGGCTTTTGTCCCACCAGTTTACCGAGGGACGTGCCCCATCTATTTACCGAGGGGTAGCGACACCCCCACCTGTTTACCGAGGAAGAATGGATCTATGGTCTGGTTAGGTGCCCTATGGATTTTGGCCTATCCATATCACTTGATCAATTAGCTATTCGAGGGGTAGTTACCACTAGCCCATAGGTTCGGTTAGCAGAAATAAGGTGATTCGATTGGTTTGAGGAGAGGAACTTGGGTGGGTTATTCATTTATTTTTATTATAATAAAATATTATTTTGTATATATTATACTTTGTAAGGTCCCACTTGACTCCTCATGAGCACATGTTAGTGTGCATAATGAGTAGAATTGATGGTTACTGAGACATTAGTCTCACCCTATTTTTATAACATTTTTCATGTGATAGTCTAATCTTAGGCCTCAAGGGAAAACTTCAGAGGCTTGAGTAGAGCTATATTAATTGTATAGCCATCTCCCTTGAAGGTATATGTAGAATATTTGTATATTACCACAATATATTTTATTTTGCATACTCATATATCATATTACCATATTTATATTTTAAGGAAAATATTTTTTATAACCATGGTGGAGTTTATTTAAATTTTAGTTAAACTCTTTTCTACCATAGTTAATTCTCTTGGAATAAATTAAATTTATTTATAATATTATTTTTAAGTTATATTGGATACAATTTAAGTCTAAATAATTAATAATAGTTATATTTTAGGAAAATTTTATTATTTGCTATCAGATTTTAGGTTCAAGAGCTTAATCTTTTTATGATACATTATGAATTTATTTTACTGAAAAATATATATATCTTGATTTTCAATTCTGTTTTAGACCGTACTTTTATGCTTCTAAAAAAGATTTGTTATGTGCAGTAATGATTTAGGGCCATTATTTTTCATTATTTTTCCTTTTCCTTATTAGTTGTATTTGGGCCAATATTTTGTAATTTTTACAATTCTTAATTTTTTTATATGCTCTTCGAAAATTAAGCTCTCATGTTTCGGCCATTTAGAAAAAAAAATAACTCTACTTCATTTTAAAACATTTTTGTTAATTTTTTAAAAAATTATTCAATAAAATATTTGATTATTTTAGTCAGTTTAATTACATTTTATTCTATAAATAGTTTCTTAAAAAAATAAATATTTATTTCTAAATTAATTTATGTATCGTTTTAATTATTTATGGGATTTGACTATTTTCGGAAACTTTATCAAATTTATTTTGTAAGTTATTTAAATTTTGTTAAATATAGTTTAAAGCAATCATTTAAATTGTTTAAATTCTAATAAAGTTGTGGTGCATACTTTGGTAACTAAATATTTTAAATTCATATTTGGGTGTGATGACATCCTCTTGTATGTAGCATTGCATATAGTGGAATTATATATTATTCACACGTATCATTCCCTATTAGTTTATAAAAACTACTATCTTATAGTACTTAATTATTACGGTGGGTTTCATCTTTTGGAGGGGAGAAATTATCTAAAATTAGATAAACTATTAGAAAATAAAATAAGGAAGCTTTATAGTATGTTAAATTTTGGGGACAAAATTTTTAAAAGGAGGGGAGAATTGTAACATCCTTTTTTTTTATCTTTATATTTAAGTAAAATTAAAAATATTATTTGTCAATAATTTAAAAAATATTATCTAATTAAATTATTATAATTTAGTATTTTTATTATTTTTAATAAAATATGAGATATAGATTATCCTCTTTTTATCTTATTTAAAATTTTATGATTTGATTATTATTTGTTAGGAATTTATTAGAATTTGGATTCAGATTTAGATATGCAATTTTATTTTGAAAATATAGTTTAAATTTTAAATTACTATGTCTGATAAGATTTTAATAAAGACAAGATATGAATTTGAATTTTAAATTACTATTATGACTTTATAAATAGAGCTAAGACCCTGAGTTATTCCTCAGACTTGATTGTTGAGTCATCTCATCTATTTTTTAATCCTCTCTTAGTCCCTTTTCTATTTTTAAAGAATCTCACATATATTTTCTTCCCAAACACACCTTTAGTTCAACTCACTCAAAGCTGAGATTTATCTTTTAGAACTTTTGTGGTAACTATTCACATATTTTGGCGAGAGGTAACCACTTTCTACTCGTTGTGTGTGCTAATATGATGTTTGTGAGTAATTTGATATATATATATATATAAATATTGATATTGATATAATTATATTGAGAAAACTTGTTTGATTATTTTTATTGAAAATAGTCTTGTGGGATTTAAAGATAAATTTTGAAAGTTATCTTGAGAAGAACCCTTTTTGTGATATTTATCAAACTATTGAGATTTTGATTGATATGATTACTTTGAGAATTATATATTTGGGGATGGGTGAATAGATATTTGTATTTTTACCACATGGTATAGTATCCATCATAGCTCAATGGATGGCTTTTGTCCCACCAGTTTACCGAGGGACGTGCCCCATCTATTTACCGAGGGGTAGCGACACCCCCACCTGTTTACCGAGGAAGAATGGATCTATGGTCTGGTTAGGTGCCCTATGGATTTTGGCCTATCCATATCACTTGATCAATTAGCTATTCGAGGGGTAGTTACCACTAGCCCATAGGTTCGGTTAGCAGAAATAAGGTGATTCGATTGGTTTGAGGAGAGGAACTTGGGTGGGTTATTCATTTATTTTTATTATAATAAAATATTATTTTGTATATATTATACTTTGTAAGGTCCCACTTGACTCCTCATGAGCACATGTTAGTGTGCATAATGAGTAGAATTGATGGTTACTGAGACATTAGTCTCACCCTATTTTTATAACATTTTTCATGTGATAGTCTAATCTTAGGCCTCAAGGGAAAACTTCAGAGGCTTGAGTAGAGCTATATTAATTGTATAGCCATCTCCCTTGAAGGTATATGTAGAATATTTGTATATTACCACAATATATTTTATTTTGCATACTCATATATCATATTACCATATTTATATTTTAAGGAAAATATTTTTTATAACCATGGTGGAGTTTATTTAAATTTTAGTTAAACTCTTTTCTACCATAGTTAATTCTCTTGGAATAAATTAAATTTATTTATAATATTATTTTTAAGTTATATTGGATACAATTTAAGTCTAAATAATTAATAATAGTTATATTTTAGGAAAATTTTATTATTTGCTATCAGATTTTAGGTTCAAGAGCTTAATCTTTTTATGATACATTATGAATTTATTTTACTGAAAAATATATATATCTTGATTTTCAATTCTGTTTTAGACCGTACTTTTATGCTTCTAAAAAAGATTTGTTATGTGCAGTAATGATTTAGGGCCATTATTTTTCATTATTTTTCCTTTTCCTTATTAGTTGTATTTGGGCCAATATTTTGTAATTTTTACAATTCTTAATTTTTTTATATGCTCTTCGAAAATTAAGCTCTCATGTTTCGGCCATTTAGAAAAAAAAATAACTCTACTTCATTTTAAAACATTTTTGTTAATTTTTTAAAAAATTATTCAATAAAATATTTGATTATTTTAGTCAGTTTAATTACATTTTATTCTATAAATAGTTTCTTAAAAAAATAAATATTTATTTCTAAATTAATTTATGTATCGTTTTAATTATTTATGGGATTTGACTATTTTCGGAAACTTTATCAAATTTATTTTGTAAGTTATTTAAATTTTGTTAAATATAGTTTAAAGCAATCATTTAAATTGTTTAAATTCTAATAAAGTTGTGGTGCATACTTTGGTAACTAAATATTTTAAATTCATATTTGGGTGTGATGACATCCTCTTGTATGTAGCATTGCATATAGTGGAATTATATATTATTCACACGTATCATTCCCTATTAGTTTATAAAAACTACTATCTTATAGTACTTAATTATTACGGTGGGTTTCATCTTTTGGAGGGGAGAAATTATCTAAAATTAGATAAACTATTAGAAAATAAAATAAGGAAGCTTTATAGTATGTTAAATTTTGGGGACAAAATTTTTAAAAGGAGGGGAGAATTGTAACATCCTTTTTTTTTATCTTTATATTTAAGTAAAATTAAAAATATTATTTGTCAATAATTTAAAAAATATTATCTAATTAAATTATTATAATTTAGTATTTTTATTATTTTTAATAAAATATGAGATATAGATTATCCTCTTTTTATCTTATTTAAAATTTTATGATTTGATTATTATTTGTTAGGAATTTATTAGAATTTGGATTCAGATTTAGATATGCAATTTTATTTTGAAAATATAGTTTAAATTTTAAATTACTATGTCTGATAAGATTTTAATAAAGACAAGATATGAATTTGAATTTTAAATTACTATTATGACTTTATAAATAGAGCTAAGACCCTGAGTTATTCCTCAGACTTGATTGTTGAGTCATCTCATCTATTTTTTAATCCTCTCTTAGTCCCTTTTCTATTTTTAAAGAATCTCACATATATTTTCTTCCCAAACACACCTTTAGTTCAACTCACTCAAAGCTGAGATTTATCTTTTAGAACTTTTGTGGTAACTATTCACATATTTTGGCGAGAGGTAACCACTTTCTACTCGTTGTGTGTGCTAATATGATGTTTGTGAGTAATTTGATATATATATATATATAAATATTGATATTGATATAATTATATTGATAAAACTTGTTTGATTATTTTTATTGAAAATAGTCTTGTGGGATTTAAAGATAAATTTTGAAAGTTATCTTGAGAAGAACCCTTTTTGTGATATTTATCAAACTATTGAGATTTTGATTGATATGATTACTTTGAGAATTATATATTTGGGGATGGGTGAATAGATATTTGTATTTTTACCACATGGTATAGTATCCATCATAGCTCAATGGATGGCTTTTGTCCCACCAGTTTACCGAGGGACGTGCCCCATCTATTTACCGAGGGGTAGCGACACCCCCACCTGTTTACCGAGGAAGAATGGATCTATGGTCTGGTTAGGTGCCCTATGGATTTTGGCCTATCCATATCACTTGATCAATTAGCTATTCGAGGGGTAGTTACCACTAGCCCATAGGTTCGGTTAGCAGAAATAAGGTGATTCGATTGGTTTGAGGAGAGGAACTTGGGTGGGTTATTCATTTATTTTTATTATAATAAAATATTATTTTGTATATATTATACTTTGTAAGGTCCCACTTGACTCCTCATGAGCACATGTTAGTGTGCATAATGAGTAGAATTGATGGTTACTGAGACATTAGTCTCACCCTATTTTTATAACATTTTTCATGTGATAGTCTAATCTTAGGCCTCAAGGGAAAACTTCAGAGGCTTGAGTAGAGCTATATTAATTGTATAGCCATCTCCCTTGAAGGTATATGTAGAATATTTGTATATTACCACAATATATTTTATTTTGCATACTCATATATCATATTACCATATTTATATTTTAAGGAAAATATTTTTTATAACCATGGTGGAGTTTATTTAAATTTTAGTTAAACTCTTTTCTACCATAGTTAATTCTCTTGGAATAAATTAAATTTATTTATAATATTATTTTTAAGTTATATTGGATACAATTTAAGTCTAAATAATTAATAATAGTTATATTTTAGGAAAATTTTATTATTTGCTATCAGATTTTAGGTTCAAGATCTTAATCTTTTTATGATACATTATGAATTTATTTTACTGAAAAATATATATATCTTGATTTTCAATTCTGTTTTAGACCGTACTTTTATGCTTCTAAAAAAGATTTGTTATGTGCAGTAATGATTTAGGGCCATTATTTTTCATTATTTTTCCTTTTCCTTATTAGTTGTATTTGGGCCAATATTTTGTAATTTTTACAATTCTTAATTTTTTTATATGCTCTTCGAAAATTAAGCTCTCATGTTTCGGCCATTTAGAAAAAAAAAATAACTCTACTTCATTTTAAAACATTTTTGTTAATTTTTTAAAAAATTATTCAATAAAATATTTGATTATTTTAGTCAGTTTAATTACATTTTATTCTATAAATAGTTTCTTAAAACAATAAATATTTATTTCTAAATTAATTTATGTATCGTTTTAATTATTTATGGGATTTGACTATTTTCGGAAACTTTATCAAATTTATTTTGTAAGTTATTTAAATTTTGTTAAATATAGTTTAAAGCAATCATTTAAATTGTTTAAATTCTAATAAAGTTGTGGTGCATACTTTGGTAACTAAATATTTTAAATTCATATTTGGGTGTGATGACATCCTCTTGTATGTAGCATTGCATATAGTGGAATTATATATTATTCACACGTATCATTCCCTATTAGTTTATAAAAACTACTATCTTATAGTACTTAATTATTACGGTGGGTTTCATCTTTTGGAGGGGAGAAATTATCTAAAATTAGATAAACTATTAGAAAATAAAATAAGGAAGCTTTATAGTATGTTAAATTTTGGGGACAAAATTTTTAAAAGGAGGGGAGAATTGTAACATCCTTTTTTTTTATCTTTATATTTAAGTAAAATTAAAAATATTATTTGTCAATAATTTAAAAAATATTATCTAATTAAATTATTATAATTTAGTATTTTTATTATTTTTAATAAAATATGAGATATAGATTATCCTCTTTTTATCTTATTTAAAATTTTATGATTTGATTATTATTTGTTAGGAATTTATTAGAATTTGGATTCAGATTTAGATATGCAATTTTATTTTGAAAATATAGTTTAAATTTTAAATTACTATGTCTGATAAGATTTTAATAAAGACAAGATATGAATTTGAATTTTAAATTACTATTATGACTTTATAAATAGAGCTAAGACCCTGAGTTATTCCTCAGACTTGATTGTTGAGTCATCTCATCTATTTTTTAATCCTCTCTTAGTCCCTTTTCTATTTTTAAAGAATCTCACATATATTTTCTTCCCAAACACACCTTTAGTTCAACTCACTCAAAGCTGAGATTTATCTTTTAGAACTTTTGTGGTAACTATTCACATATTTTGGCGAGAGGTAACCACTTTCTACTCGTTGTGTGTGCTAATATGATGTTTGTGAGTAATTTGATATATATATATATATATAAATATTGATATTGATATAATTATATTGATAAAACTTGTTTGATTATTTTTATTGAAAATAGTCTTGTGGGATTTAAAGATAAATTTTGAAAGTTATCTTGAGAAGAACCCTTTTTGTGATATTTATCAAACTATTGAGATTTTGATTGATATGATTACTTTGAGAATTATATATTTGGGGATGGGTGAATAGATATTTGTATTTTTACCACATGGTATAGTATCCATCATAGCTCAATGGATGGCTTTTGTCCCACCAGTTTACCGAGGGACGTGCCCCATCTATTTACCGAGGGGTAGCGACACCCCCACCTGTTTACCGAGGAAGAATGGATCTATGGTCTGGTTAGGTGCCCTATGGATTTTGGCCTATCCATATCACTTGATCAATTAGCTATTCGAGGGGTAGTTACCACTAGCCCATAGGTTCGGTTAGCAGAAATAAGGTGATTCGATTGGTTTGAGGAGAGGAACTTGGGTGGGTTATTCATTTATTTTTATTATAATAAAATATTATTTTGTATATATTATACTTTGTAAGGTCCCACTTGACTCCTCATGAGCACATGTTAGTGTGCATAATGAGTAGAATTGATGGTTACTGAGACATTAGTCTCACCCTATTTTTATAACATTTTTCATGTGATAGTCTAATCTTAGGCCTCAAGGGAAAACTTCAGAGGCTTGAGTAGAGCTATATTAATTGTATAGCCATCTCCCTTGAAGGTATATGTAGAATATTTGTATATTACCACAATATATTTTATTTTGCATACTCATATATCATATTACCATATTTATATTTTAAGGAAAATATTTTTTATAACCATGGTGGAGTTTATTTAAATTTTAGTTAAACTCTTTTCTACCATAGTTAATTCTCTTGGAATAAATTAAATTTATTTATAATATTATTTTTAAGTTATATTGGATACAATTTAAGTCTAAATAATTAATAATAGTTATATTTTAGGAAAATTTTATTATTTGCTATCAGATTTTAGGTTCAAGATCTTAATCTTTTTATGATACATTATGAATTTATTTTACTGAAAAATATATATATCTTGATTTTCAATTCTGTTTTAGACCGTACTTTTATGCTTCTAAAAAAGATTTGTTATGTGCAGTAATGATTTAGGGCCATTATTTTTCATTATTTTTCCTTTTCCTTATTAGTTGTATTTGGGCCAATATTTTGTAATTTTTACAATTCTTAATTTTTTTATATGCTCTTCGAAAATTAAGCTCTCATGTTTCGGCCATTTAGAAAAAAAAAATAACTCTACTTCATTTTAAAACATTTTTGTTAATTTTTTAAAAAATTATTCAATAAAATATTTGATTATTTTAGTCAGTTTAATTACATTTTATTCTATAAATAGTTTCTTAAAACAATAAATATTTATTTCTAAATTAATTTATGTATCGTTTTAATTATTTATGGGATTTGACTATTTTCGGAAACTTTATCAAATTTATTTTGTAAGTTATTTAAATTTTGTTAAATATAGTTTAAAGCAATCATTTAAATTGTTTAAATTCTAATAAAGTTGTGGTGCATACTTTGGTAACTAAATATTTTAAATTCATATTTGGGTGTGATGACATCCTCTTGTATGTAGCATTGCATATAGTGGAATTATATATTATTCACACGTATCATTCCCTATTAGTTTATAAAAACTACTATCTTATAGTACTTAATTATTACGGTGGGTTTCATCTTTTGGAGGGGAGAAATTATCTAAAATTAGATAAACTATTAGAAAATAAAATAAGGAAGCTTTATAGTATGTTAAATTTTGGGGACAAAATTTTTAAAAGGAGGGGAGAATTGTAACATCCTTTTTTTTTATCTTTATATTTAAGTAAAATTAAAAATATTATTTGTCAATAATTTAAAAAATATTATCTAATTAAATTATTATAATTTAGTATTTTTATTATTTTTAATAAAATATGAGATATAGATTATCCTCTTTTTATCTTATTTAAAATTTTATGATTTGATTATTATTTGTTAGGAATTTATTAGAATTTGGATTCAGATTTAGATATGCAATTTTATTTTGAAAATATAGTTTAAATTTTAAATTACAATGTCTGATAAGATTTTAATAAAGACAAGATATGAATTTGAATTTTAAATTACTATTATGACTTTATAAATAGAGCTAAGACCCTGAGTTATTCCTCAGACTTGATTGTTGAGTCATTTCATCTATTTTTTAATCCTCTCTTAGTCCCTTTTCTATTTTTAAAGAATCTCACATATATTTTCTTCCCAAACACACCTTTAGTTCAACTCACTCAAAGCTGAGATTTATCTTTTAGAACTTTTGTGGTAACTATTCACATATTTTGGCGAGAGGTATGTAAGGAATTGGAAGACACGCAGCGGAAATAAACTTTAAAAATTTTCCATTCCTTGCCAGGATCTGCCGTATGTGTTTAAGTCAAGTGGAAAGAATCATTACCCTTAGTGTTGCTCAGCGAATTTCACAGCTTCTCTACGTGGGTGGTGATCTCTTTCTGATCGCAAGAAATCGACGGAGTGTTCCTCAGCGACCTTCACAGATTCTCTCCGCGGACGGTGGTCTCTTTCCGATCACAAGAAGTCGACACCTCAGGTCGGCTTCCTCTACTGGTATCCACACGAACAGCGTTCCAACCACGAACGACGTGCTAGTGTCTCCTGTCCCTCCAAGGCTTTCACAAGTCTCCGTCTCTATTTCGGCAGTTTCTTGTTTGCAAACCTTTTACAGATTCCGTTCGGCCTTTTGTGTTCTGTATATTTTCAAACGTAGCTCCTCCAATCAGATATAGAGGATGCTATGCGTTTTTCCACTTAACCTAATTGGATTTTGGAGTTAATCTTATATTAATTCCGAATTGATACAATATCATATATTGTATAATTTTATAAGAAACTAATTAAATAAAATAATATTAAATTCTCCCACAGATTTAATTACCTATTTATTTAACTTTAAATAAAGACGAGACTGAGTTATATTTGATTTATTCCCATAAATCAAATTTGAGATATCCTATCAATTTGAATTTCGAATTTCAAACGTGATAGAGATTTAATTTATCCTTATAAATTAAATCTTATAAATATCTCTTATATGAGATATCCTATCAATTTGAATTTCGAATTTCAAACGTGATAGAGATTTAATTTATCCTTATAAATTAAATCTTATAAATATCTCTTATATGAGATATCTTATCAATTTGAATTTCGAATTTCAAACGTGATAGAGATTTAATTTATCCTTATAAATTAAATCTTATAAATATCTCTTATATGAGATATCCTATCAATTTGAATTTCGAATTCAAACGTGATAGGGATTTAATTTATCCTTATAAATTAAATCTCATATATCTCATATATATAATATATATATATACGAATTTATATATATATGAATATAAATATAAATAAATATATATACATTCACCTGGATCTTTCATTGAATCTGGACATGTCTTAGATTCAATGAATCTGGACATCATAGCTCGTGTTGGGCTATTTTGTGTGTGACCCTGTAGGCCCATATGAAGTTAGCAGTGGGCCATTTGCTATACTAGCCCACAAGTCGCAAGCTGTCTCTAGCAAGACATAACAACTACCCAAATCATATGAGGATCGATAAACGATGTAACTTTTTATACAACCATATCATGTCCCTTCTGTCACGCGATATTTTGGTCATGGATGAGGCATGGATAATGTCATCCTCCTATTCCCGACCGTTACTTTCTCGATCCCTGAGTAGTCTGACTATAGAAACGGAACTACCTTTCCATTACAGTATGGCCATACATTTCTCAGACTCACTCATCGAGGGGCCCAGTAATATCTCTCCACGAATGTGAGGGACAAATTCCATCTTGACCATTCACATTCCTCCACATGAAAAAAACACTAAGGCCGAACATAGTCTTTATGATCACTCGGTCAAAAGTGACTTTTGACTAGGTCAAAGCTGAGCGTTTTGTCATGTAGGAATCCATGATGATCTCAGGTCAAAGGGTGTATTGACATGGTTTGTATATGAGAGAAGCTTATGACGTTACCCATGCAGTTCTCTCATAGCGGGTCAGTCCAGCACCTTGTACTCTTACATGTGCTTATGACTTTGATTTATATCTCTATACATCTTCAAAGTCATACTGGTCTTATTTCATCTGTGCTCCCGCATAGATGATCGACCAGGGACATTTAGGATAATATCATGAATTATCCAAGGATGGTTATCATAGTAAACATGCAAATAATATGATAACTCAATAAATTCATAAATCAATAATGTTCATAAGACAATGATTGGCCCCTAGGGCACGATTTCCAACAAGGTAACCACTTTCTACTCGTTGTGTGTGCTAATATAATGTTTGTGAATAATTTGATATATATATATATATATAAATATTGATATTGATATAATTATATTGAGAAAACTTGTTTGATTATTTTTATTGAAAATAGTCTTGTGGGATTTAAAGATAAATTTTGAAAGTTATCTTGAGAAGAACCCTTTTTGTGATATTTATCAAACTATTGAGATTTTGATTGATATGATTACTTTGAGAATTATATATTTGGGGATGGGTGAATAGATATTTGTATTTTTACCACATGGTATAGTATCCATCATAGCTCAATGGATGGCTTTTGTCCCACCAGTTTACCGAGGGACGTGCCCCATCTATTTACCGAGGGGTAGCGACACCCCCACCTGTTTACCGAGGAAGAATGGATCTATGGTCTGGTTAGGTGCCCTATGGATTTTGGCCTATCCATATCACTTGATCAATTAGCTATTCGAGGGGTAGTTACCACTAGCCCATAGGTTCGGTTAGCAGAAATAAGGTGATTCGATTGGTTTGAGGAGAGGAACTTGGGTGGGTTATTCATTTATTTTTATTATAATAAAATATTATTTTGTATATATTATACTTTGTAAGGTCCCACTTGACTCCTCATGAGCACATGTTAGTGTGCATAATGAGTAGAATTGATGGTTACTGAGACATTAGTCTCACCCTATTTTTATAACATTTTTCATGTGATAGTCTAATCTTAGGCCTCAAGGGAAAACTTCAGAGGCTTGAGTAGAGCTATATTAATTGTATAGCCATCTCCCTTGAAGGTATATGTAGAATATTTGTATATTACCACAATATATTTTATTTTGCATACTCATATATCATATTACCATATTTATATTTTAAGGAAAATATTTTTTATAACCATGGTGGAGTTTATTTAAATTTTAGTTAAACTCTTTTCTACCATAGTTAATTCTCTTGGAATAAATTAAATTTATTTATAATATTATTTTTAAGTTATATTGGATACAATTTAAGTCTAAATAATTAATAATAGTTATATTTTAGGAAAATTTTATTATTTGCTATCAGATTTTAGGTTCAAGAGCTTAATCTTTTTATGATACATTATGAATTTATTTTACTGAAAAATATATATATCTTGATTTTCAATTCTGTTTTAGACCGTACTTTTATGCTTCTAAAAAAGATTTGTTATGTGCAGTAATGATTTAGGGCCATTATTTTTCATTATTTTTCCTTTTCCTTATTAGTTGTATTTGGGCCAATATTTTGTAATTTTTACAATTCTTAATTTTTTATATGCTCTTCGAAAATTAAGCTCTCATGTTTCGGCCATTTAGAAAAAAAATAACTCTACTTCATTTTAAAACATTTTTGTTAATTTTTTAAAAAATTATTCAATAAAATATTTGATTATTTTAGTCAGTTTAATTACATTTTATTCTATAAATAGTTTCTTAAAAAAAATAAATATTTATTTCTAAATTAATTTATGTATCGTTTTAATTATTTATGGGATTTGACTATTTTCGGAAACTTTATCAAATTTATTTTGTAAGTTATTTAAATTTTGTTAAATATAGTTTAAAGCAATCATTTAAATTGTTTAAATTCTAATAAAGTTGTGGTGCATACTTTGGTAACTAAATATTTTAAATTCATATTTGGGTGTGATGACATCCTCTTGTATGTAGCATTGCATATAGTGGAATTATATATTATTCACACGTATCATTCCCTATTAGTTTATAAAAACTACTATCTTATAGTACTTAATTATTACGGTGGGTTTCATCTTTTGGAGGGGAGAAATTATCTAAAATTAGATAAACTATTAGAAAATAAAATAAGGAAGCTTTATAGTATGTTAAATTTTGGGGACAAAATTTTTAAAAGGAGGGGAGAATTGTAACATCCTTTTTTTTTATCTTTATATTTAAGTAAAATTAAAAATATTATTTGTCAATAATTTAAAAAATATTATCTAATTAAATTATTATAATTTAGTATTTTTATTATTTTTAATAAAATATGAGATATAGATTATCCTCTTTTTATCTTATTTAAAATTTTATGATTTGATTATTATTTGTTAGGAATTTATTAGAATTTGGATTCAGATTTAGATATGCAATTTTATTTTGAAAATATAGTTTAAATTTTAAATTACTATGTCTGATAAGATTTTAATAAAGACAAGATATGAATTTGAATTTTAAATTACTATTATGACTTTATAAATAGAGCTAAGACCCTGAGTTATTCCTCAGACTTCATTGTTGAGTCATCTCATCTATTTTTTAATCCTCTCTTAGTCCCTTTTCTATTTTTAAAGAATCTCACATATATTTTCTTCCCAAACACGCCTTTAGTTCAACTCACTCAAAGCTGAGATTTATCTTTTAGAACTTTTGTGGTAACTATTTACATATTTTAGCGAGAGGTAACCACTTTCTACTTATTGTGTGTGCTAATATGATGTTTGTGAATAATTTGATATATATATATATAAATATTGATATTGATATAATTATATTGAGAAAACTTGTTTGATTATTTTTATTGAAAATAATCTTGTGGGATTTAAAGATAAATTTTGAAAGTTATCTTGAGAAGAACACTTTTTGTGATATTTATCAAGCTATTGAGATTTTGATTAATGTGATTACTTTGAGAATTATACATTGGGGATGGGTGAAGAGATATTTATATTTTTACCGCATAGTATAGCATCTATCGGAGCTTAATAGATGGCTTTTGTCCTGCCAGTTTATCGAGGGATGTGCCCATCTATTTACCGAGGGGTAGCGACACCCCCACCTATTTATCGAGGGATAATGGATCTATGGTCTGGTCAGGTGCCCTATGGATTTTGGCCTATCCATATCACTTAATCAATTAGCTATTCGAGGGGTAGTTACCACTAGCCCATAGGTTCGGTCGGCAAAAATAAGGCAGTTCGGTTGGTTTGAGGGGTGAAACTTGGGTGGGTTATTCATTTATTTTTATTATAATAAAATATTATTTTGTATATATTATACTTTGTGAGGTCCGACTTGACACCTCATGAGCACATGTTAGTGTGCATAATGAGTAGAATTGATGGTTATTGAGACATTGTTCTCACCTTAATTTTATAACATTTTTCAGGTGACAGTCTAATCTTAGGACTCCAGGGAAAACTTCAGAGGCTGGAGTAGCTCTATATTAATTGTATAGCCCTCTCCCTTGAATGTATGTGTAGAATATTTGTATATTACCACAATATATTTTATTTTGCATACTCATATATCATATTACCTTATTTATATTTTAAGAAAAATCTTTTTCATAACCATGCTGGAGTTCATTTAAATTTTAGTTAAACTCTTTTCAACCATGATTAACTCTCTTGAAAAAAACTAAGTTCATTTATAATATTATTTTTAAATTATATTGGATACAAAATAAGTCTAAATAATTAATAATAGTTATATTTTAGGAGAAATTTATATATATTGCTTATTTATGTGATAAAAATGTATGAGAGAATTATGGCATATGTGTATGATGTATATGAGGATATAGGAAGCCTATTTGATGGTTTAAAAATGTTGGACTAATTTATGGAAATCTAAGAAAGAAGATGAAATGGCAAAAACTTAGGTCCTATAGCAGTCTTACTTTGACTCCAATTTGACCTAGCAAATGAAGAAATTAATTTACAAACTTTTATGAGCATATAGTAAACATCTAGATATTTACATTCATAGGTAACATGCCCCATTTGGATGTATATATTAAGAGAAAGAGAAATGAATTTCTAAATTTAAGGGACAGAATATAGAACTTTCAGGATTTACTATATGAATAGTAGAAAGTAGCGATTTAACTGTATTGATTGGCAAAGTAAATGTCCATATTCATATTTTTTCCTCAAAGAAAAATGAAAGATATTTCATCAGAGCTTTGAACCATCTCCATACAATTTTTTTTATAATTAGATATGAATTTTCAAAATTGGACTGCCTCTAGAATTTACCAAATAAACAGTACCATAGTCAAATTTTAAAAAAAAAATTTGTGCCAAAGTAATACTTCCACTAGTTAAATATGCTTCCTAATACGTACTCTGAGGAGGTTAAAAGTAGGATGCGACTGTTAACATTTCAAAGGGAAATCTCAAATAGAAGTTAAAATGAACTTAAGATGAAGTTGTTTACCTTTTAAACAAGGGATCCAACGGCTACATAATGGTCAAATTTCTAGGGTTACAAAACCGCTATAAAATGAGCAACAATGGTCAAACATTTCTTATGGTTCATAACCACTAGAAAATGTCCACGAACTGGAGGAAAATTTAAATTTAAACAGCAACTTTTACAGCAGTTGCAACTGCTAGAAATACTCAGCATGGATAGCAATTTGAATTTCAAATTTCAAAATGCAACGGTCAAATGTTTGTAGCAGTTGCTAATGGCTAGAAATGTCTAGGTTAGAGGGAAATTTGAATTTAAAACTTTAAAATTTGTGGGGAGATTTCTAGCAGTTAATAACCACTAGTAAAGTCAATATGAGAGGGAAAACCCATCTATTTGAGTTTAATATTAAAAATTTACAAATAATATTAATCAAAAACAACTTTAAACTAACACAAGGGAAAAAATTAGTGACATGGTCAAAAATTGGAATTGAAATTAAAATTGGTAATTAAACAAATTGTCAAATATTAAACAATATTTCTATTATAGCTTATTTTGATTAAAATTTTCAGAAAATATTAACATATGATAAGGATCAGGGGTGTGGCAGAATTAGTATCATCCTGATCAAGCTATGCCTGGTGCTGGGATATTGGGGGCATGTCTAGGTGACAAGGCCAGATTGTCGCGTTCTGATTCATAAAAAATAATGATTACACCAAATAATGTAGTATATGGATAACCATATTGTTCTTCTCAAGGAGCCTTTTATTTAAATCCTAGCTAATTGTTTAACAAAAACGTTGAAGACTTGAGTAAAAACATGAGTTTTTGGTTTGATAGAATTGTGGTGTAATAAAGTAAAAGTGTAGTGAAAGTAAATATTTTTAGTGTTTTGGATAAATGAAGAATACTTTGGATTGGGGAAAATAAGATAAAATAGACGTTAGTGATGAAAACTCAGTTATCCTTGCTCTTAATTAGATATAGGAGTTATAAAATCACTAAGTCTAGATAAAAACCGCAATCAATTGATCAAGTTCAATACATTAATGAGTAAAAAACTACTTTGCTCAAAGTTAAGTTTAAAAACCTTCTTAATGCAGTGTTAAAAACTACTTAGTGTGTAAATTAACAACCATAGACTCCAAGCAATCGAATTAAATACCAACAATCGTTGATAATCATCTAACTAAATAGAAATAAAAATTGAAATATATATATATAAATTGGCAATCACATTATCCAAGTACAATATAAGAGTCTAAACTCAAGAATAACCAATCGATATTCAAGTCTTCTTCAAATTATGGAAATCCTTAATTCTAGTGATAACTATCATTTTAATTATTAAATAAACTAAGCTAACTAATAGTAGAGTGAAGTTAACCTAGGTCAATTCCAAAGTAGCCTAAATAGACGTAAAAGTTCCTAATTAATGTAATAAGCCACAAGTTAACAAATTAATCAGAGGATTTTGATATGAGCTATTGACTAAATTCTAAATATAAATCCTATGCTATTGTTTATGATTTTAGGTATTTGTGATGATGAAATGTATTAATGACAAGTGTGTTCCCTTAGAGATTACCTTACCTTCATTATCCATAGAATATTTAGAGTTAATCAGTTGAATTAGAATGTGTTAACTGACAACTGCCCAACCAAAATATCAATCAAAGCTATAACTCGTAGACATTGAATAGAGAAATAAGAATCATTCAACTTGAGATAGAAGAATATGAATTAAACAGATACAACTGTACTCTATTTTATGATTGCTCTAATTAACTACAGCCATGTCCAACTCGGTCCAAGGATGAGAATTAATCAAAGCATCAATTATATAGAAATAGGAAATTTAACTCGGTTCCCTAATCATTAATCATTTACTAACTTTAATTGTATCAGTAATTACATAATTAACTACATTAACTTGATACAATCAAATCTAGATTAAAGACACAATAAACTCCCTATTCAGCTCAAGGATTATGGTTCAATATCATCTCCAAGAAAGCATAATGGATCTAGCCTTCCATGGCTGTTAAGAATTTAATAGCAATAGTAAACATATCAGAGATCATGGTGAATAGGGAAGAAGAAGATGAAGATGAAGGCTGAATTTTCCTCTAGTTCTATTGTCTATAACAGAGGAAAGGTACATATGAGAGAGAATGGAAATGGAGATGGAGAGAGAATGAAGGTGTCTAGAATGCGTGGAGTATTCTATGTGGGATGGAGTTGAATGATGCATGAATGAGAGAATGATGGAATCAAAGGGTGCAGATGTCATGAAGTGTAAGGAATATGAGATGATCCCTATTCAGAGGTGTGTGCGTGATATATAATAGGGTTTGGAATGAGTGAGGTCATATGTGTGAGCTGTCTAGAATATGAATGAATGTGTGAGGGCGTGAGCTGGGATATGTGGAGAATGTGTGAGTATGAATGGCATAATCGATCTGAAATGATAAGCTGTATGAAATGTGTGATGATAGCATGTGCATGAATCTATTATAGAACATGTGTTAATCTCCCACTTGCTTCTATTGTGCTGCACATGTGTTAAATCTCCCACATACTTCTGTTATCAACTCCTTCAAGCATATGATTCTGTTAGCCCACTGTCCAGCTGCCAATCATTTCTATTTTATTCCCTTAGCAACAAGTTGTCATGGTAATGAGCTTTTTCCTAAAATGGGAAACTAAAAGAAATTGATTATTTATCCAATTAGTCACTAAAATCACATCAATTAATTCCCAACTTTTCTCCAACTTAATTTATTAATTAATTGCTCATCATATTGGTAAATGGGGATAAAATTAATCATAAAACTCTCTTTAAATACACTAAAAATTAATATAAATGAGTTTATCAACTCCCTCACACTTAGCTTTTGCACTACGAGCAAAATTATGGATTAAAGTTGAAATTCAAACACACATGTTCAGCAAATTTGGCGAAACAAATTCAACAAATTTGGCAAAACAGATTCAGCATAAGTACTTATAGTCATCAATATTTTCCCTTCAATTGGCAATAGTCCAAACTAATCTCATATCAATCAAAGAATCTAACTCATGAAATTAAATCATAGTAATCAACTAGGTGAGATTTCCTCACAAGGTGAAGTGTTTCACTTATTCTATTATCAAGGTAATTTCACTCGACCATCTAGCTTAGGCTTCCCATAGGCTTGTAACCATTCTACTTCTCATCACTGCATGCCATAAGGTTTGTGAATCAAAGGGTCTTTATTAGGTTGTAATGTTGGAAAGTCTAAGTGATAAAATGGAAATGCATGTCAATGATTAATCAGATACTGCTCATGATCTTAATTCTTCAAGCTATTTAAAGTCTTGATCATAGTTTCAATTTTGCAACTGCAGAGAATCACAAGTCACAAATAATTTTCTTTCATACTAACTTGGTATCCTTCTTACACTTAATCAACAATTAATAACTCAAGTATATAAGTAAGCTGATTAAAGCATACTATCGTAAGTAGGAAACAATAAAGGAGACAACCTTAGTATCATGAAGGTTTGAAGTTCTCCTTGTACATCTTGAATAAGTGGACATTAACAGAAATGCTATACCATCTGCTTCATCCTTTCTTGTTGGTATAGCCTCTACCCATCTTAAGAGATAATCCATAGCTAGCAAAATATAGGCATATCTAATAGATAGTGGAAATGGTCTTGTCAGTGTAACTGCTGTATTATCCAAGTTTGTCCTTGCTATAAAATTCTGTTGATGTTAGATAATATCCTTCAATTTTTGCAGCCTTAAAATGTCTAAAAATTCTAAGTTGAAGCCCTCATGAGTAGGGTTAGAATGCAGGATATTATAATTATTGAATTGAAAGATCTAAGAGATTTCAGCTCCTTTCTCTCAAAGTCTACTGCATTATCCTTGTCCTACAACTATATTCAATCTGCCATAGACCTTTCTGGAAGTTTTTCATCACTTGAAACAATGTGGTTAGTTTCAATGGAAGAAATAGTAGATAAAGAATAATCCTCACACTTATTTCAAGTGATGCATCAATCATGTTAAGTCTAGAGAGAGAATAATCCTGATGTTGGTGTCTATATATGTTAAACTAAATTATGTGCCCACTAAATTTCATTTTAATAATTCCATCTTTCATGCAAATCATGATATTAGCTGTCCTCAAGAATGGTCTTCCTAGAATAAGAGTACTATCATCAAGAGATTCATTTGACATATCCAAAACATAAAATCCCATAGGAAAAACAACTTCCTTAACTTGAACCAAAATGTCTTCTAAAATTCCCATAGGATTTATAATTTTCTTATCAGCCAATTGAGCTAACACACTATTGATTTAATTAGTTTTACTCCTAAGGTGAAACATCCTTACTTTTATGCGTCTTAGGGACCATTCAGTAGCATTTAGAACCACATACAAGACTTTGAAAGTCCATTAGCTAAATCTGGAATTTTACACTTCTCGAGTTACTGTTTATATGATATTTCCAGATTAGGCGATGAACTTTGAAAAATCATAATTAATTCTAGAAAATTCAAAATAAAGTGGTTCAAAAATCTACGTGAAGATAACATCTTGAAATTTAAGGAAAAATAATCTCCATACCAAATACTTATTCAATCAATTCATTTTAATCGTCAAATATTATTGTTCATTTGGTCAAAAATTTTGAAAACAGATTTTGGTCCCTTACTTTGGAAAATTTGTTCTCTTGGTACATAATTCAAAATAAGGTGTTCTTAGTGTCAAAATGAAGCTTGACATGTTAACCAAATGTCTGTAAAATTTCATAAATTTACCTCATCATTTACTATTTTTTATTACATCATGAGCATTATGGCTCAAATATGTCATATAACATAATTACTTGCAATAATTTATACATTCATCATATAACATTTACATTTTCCAATCACTAACTTCTCTACATGCTTCTTCATCCTCTTTCATCTTTAATAAACCTATGGGATTGGGATTACATGGAGGGGTGACATTTCTGGGGAAATCTTAAAAGCGAACGGTACTAAACAATGCATGCATTAATGTAAATACTTGTGTGCTTGCTTGTAAAGGTGTTAACATTATGTAATATGCATGCTTCCATGTAACATATGAAATACAATTGGTCAAAGTAATCATAGAAATAGAGCTTCAATCATATACACAAGCAACACAATTTGTCATATCCCAATTTTTAGGCCTAGAAGCCTAATATGTAGCCTGAAAAAGGTATGCTACTAGGCCCTATTGAGCAGAAGTCCCAGAAGTATACAAATGATGTTTAGGGACTAAATCATAAATAATGAAAGTCCCTAGGGGCGTTTTGGTAATTTACTAAGGGTGTTTCTTGGGAATCGAACCACTAGAGTGCTTGGGCTTGGTTATAAACCCAAGGTGACATTCTAAGGGTACAAAAACGTAGCCCAAGAGGGATGTGGGCCCAAGTGGCATTAAAATATTAGTTTAATACCTTTTCAATAAAGTAAAGTGACCCGGTCAAAGATATAACTGGGGAAAGTGATCAGGAATCATGAGGTGGCATAGAAGTGACCCACAAGGCGCCACATGGCTTGATTACATGAAAAGAAGAAAAGTTGAGGACACATGTCATGATTCTAGGAAAAAGGAGAAAAAGCTAAAGGACACATGGCACAATCTCAGCCGTTCATTCAGGGAAAAGACTCTGTAATTCTCTGGAAGTGCTGAGTCAACTGGTGAGGTGTCTCAAGGGCCCCACCATTATGCCACCTTGCATGTGAGGTGTCCCATGGATGATGTCATGTTAGTGAGTCATTGAGGAGGGTGATGTCATCCATTCCACCCCCTCTCAACTATAAATATCACACCCTTCACTTCATTCCCACTGCCAAGCATGGCAAAAAGAAGAGAAAGAAGAGAGAAAAGAGAAAGAGAGAAAGAGAGAAAGGAAGAGAAAGAAAGGAGTTCTGGTGGAGATAGGAGTAGTTCAAGGAGCTTAGGGATTTGGCTAGCTTAGGAATTTTGACCTATGAAAAGAAGGAACCTTAGAGCAAAGGTTAAGGACTGGAGGAAAGGCTCCACATCAGGTAGTAAACTTACCTACTTGTATGCTGATACTACAGATGTTTTATGTTATGTTTTCTTACCTTAATGATGTGAAGCATGTGTAATTAAGTAATGCTCTGTTTCTTTTTATGCTATGGCCATATGTTATAATTAAGGGACATGGAAGCATGTAAGTTATCATTATTTAAGCATGATCATTAAGTACACACATAGTAATATCAAGCATATAGTTGCATACATTGTATGGTTTCCGTTTGCTACTAAGATTTTCCCAGAAATCTCACCCCTTCCATATCAATCCAATTACAGTAGGTCTTCTCAAGATGGAGGAGATAAAGATGCATGAAGAGACATTAATTATTTAGCATGATTGATATGTGATTCATATATGTATCATTGCTGGAAATTGTCATTGTGAACAGTAACTCGTGGTGAGGCAGTAAGATTTGAGCTATAATTATAAATAGTAAATGATTGAATAAATATATGATATTTTTCCATTAAATAGTAGACATGCCAAGCTTTGATTTTATATATAGAACGTCTTATTTGGATGTCTACACATAAAGATATGATTTTTCAAATTGGGACCAGAAATGCTGGCATTAGGGAAAAATGCTGGATGAACAGTAAACTTCGAACATTGATTGAGTCAAGGTGTTGTCAACAAGTTATTTTTCTATGAAATACCATTAAGTTATCTTTGTGTAGCAATTTGAACCACTTCATTTTGATTTTTCTAGAATTAGTTATAATTTTTTGAAGTCAGGTCACTCCTCTGGAATTTGCATAGTGAACAATATTCAGGAGAGTAAAATTCCAGAATTGTGTAATTTGACTTCAATGACCTTAGAAATGGTTCCAGATGCTACCATTTGGTCCTTAAGACATAAGAACATGAGGACGTTTCACAAATCAATATAGCCATAGCACAACCAAGCATACCATTTGTCAGGAATTGGAAGACACGCAGCGGAAATTAATTTAAAAATTTTTCCATTCCTTGCCAGGATCTACCGTATGTGTTTAAGTCAAGTGGGAAGAAGTATTACCCTTAGTGTGCCTCAGCGACTTCCACAGCTTTCGGTCACGATGTTTACAGCTTCTCTCTGCGGCTCGTGCTCCCTTTCTGATCACAAGAAGTCGACGACTCAGGTCGGCTTCCTCTACTGGTATCCACACGAACAGCGTTCTAACCACGAACGACGTGCTAGCATCTTTTGTCCCTCCAGGGCTTTCTCAAGAGTTTGTCCTCTCCGTCTCTATTTCGGCAGTTTCTTATTTGCAAACCTTTTGCAGAGTCCCCTTCGGCCTTTCTGTGTTCTATATGTTTCTCTGTGTAAAATGGAGCTCCTAGAATCAGATATATAGGATGCTATGCGTTTTTCCTCTCTCAACCGAATTGGATTTTTGGAGTTAATCTTATATTAATTCCAAAATTAATACAATATCATATATTGTATAATTTTATAAGAAACTAATTAAATAAATAATATCAAATCCGTCCCACAGATTTAATTACCCATTTATTTAATTTAAAAAAAAGATGAGACTAAACTATATTTGATTTATTCTCATAAATCAAATTTGAGATATCCTATCAATTTGAATTTCAAATTCAAACGTGATAGGGATTTAATTTATCCTTATAAATTAAATCTTATAAATATATCTTATATGAGATATCCTATCAATTTGAATTTTGAATTTCAAACGTGATAGAGATTTAATTTATCCTTATAAATTAAATCTTATAAATATCTCTTATATGAGATATCCTATCAATTTGAATTTCAAATTTCAAACGTGATAGAGATTTAATTTATCCTTATAAATTAAATCTCATATATCTCATATATACATATAATGTATATATACGAATTTATATATATATATACGAACATAAATATAAATAAATATATATATACATCTATCCTGGATCATTCATTGAATCTGAATATGTCTTAGATTCAATAAATCTGGACATCATAGCTCGTGTTGGGCTATTTTGTGTGCGACCCTGTAGGCCCATATGAATTTGGCAGCGGGCCATTTGATATACTAGCCCACAAGTCACAAGCGGTCTCTAGCAAGACATAACGACTACCCAAATCATATGAGGATCGATAAACGATGTAACCTTTTATACAACCATATCATGTCCCTTCTGTCATGCGATATTTTAGTCATGGATGAGGCATGGATAATGTCATCCTCCTATTCCTGACCGTTACTTTCTCGATCCCTGAGTAGTCTGACTATAGAAATGGAACTACCTTTCCATTACAGTATGGCCATACATTTCTCAGACTCACTCATCGAGGGGCCCAGTAATATCTCTCTACGAATGTGAGGGACAAATTCCATCTTGACCATTCACATTCCTCCGCATGAAAAACCACTAAGGCCGAACATAGTCTTTATGATCACTCGGTCAAAAGTGACTTTTGACTAGGTCAAAGCTGAGCGTTTTGTCATGTAGGAATCCATGATGATCTCAGGTCAAAGGGCGTATTGACATGGTTTGTATATGAGAGAAGCTTATGACGTTACCCATGCAGTTCTCTCATAGCGGGTCGGTCCAGCACCTTGTACTCTTACATGTGCTTATGACTTTGATTTATATCTCTATACATCTTTAAAGTCATACTGGTCTTATTTCATCTGTGCTCCCATATAGATGATCGACCAGGGACATTTAGGATAATATCATGAATTATCCAAGGATGGTCATCATAGTAAACATGCAAATAATATGATAACTCAATTAATAAATTCATAAATCAATAATGTTCATAAGACAATGATTGGCCTCTAGGGCACGATTTCCAACACCATTCAATACATATAAGTTTAGGGTAGGTTTACTACCTCATATACTTGACTTTCTTTCACTTTATCTTGCCTCTTCCTTCTCACTTCTCTTTGATGTGTGGCTACCTCATTGAAGTCTACTATCAAATCCTAACATCACATAATCATCGATCCATTACAATCTAACTTCCTTGGACATTAAACTTACTTTAACTAATATAACTTCCTTTGATCTTTGGTAATTGACTTAGCCTTTGAACCAATTGATGTCTTGACTTTACCCTACACAATTCTACCTTTTGAATCCATTTATGATCTTAGAATCATGAAATTTTAGCTTCTATGCACTGTTTTAGATAGATTTGAAAAACATGTATAATTCTTTCAAAAATTCTCATATTGATTCCACTATTTCCCATACTTATTTATCTACTTTATCCCACACAAATTTCATTTTAAAACTATTGAAAACATCAAAATCATGAAATTCCAATCACTATTCATACGAGTGAATAGTAATAGAGAAAAACTTCAAAAACTACAACTTGGGATTCTAATGCTTCCAAGGTTCAAAACCTATCCAATCCTACACAAAATCATCATATGAATTCAATGGAAGCATTAGATCATTGAAATTCCATCTCCTTCTATCATGAATAGTGCATATTGAAATGGTTCAACCATGGCAAAGTCAAGAATATCAACTTGATTCAACAACCAATCACCTAACTAGCTTGTTTAAGCTTCAATCACATATCTATAACTTTAATTTCTTCTTTCTCCTTTCATCTAAGGTTTTTGGCAGCACATATACCTTAGAGAAAACTCAACTTTCTTCCATGAAAATCCTAAGTTCAAGCTCCTAAATCAAAGGAAAATAAGCTAGGATAGATTGATTACCTTTTAATCTCTAGCATACTTGAACTTTGGACCTTGGATTCTTCTTTATTTTGGCTTGAGTTTTCATTTTGCAAGAGGTTCCCCAAGGAATATCCTTCATGGTTTTGATTAGAAAATAGTGGGGGTATTTATAGAAAATATCATGGAAAATGAATGGCCAAGATCACTTTGTGTATTATTTGATCTAATGGCTCATAATTGCTCTTACATCAAACTTGCCCACCAAGCCAACTTGAGATAAGATCACATGACAAATATCTTCTCTTCCCCTTGCCTTGGATTCCATGTGTGAGGTCTTGTGGGTCCCACCATGTGTAAACCCTAATTATCACTTTATTCCTTTTTCTTTTCTTTTTCAAAAAATTAAAAAATTATTCATTATTGGACTTGGGCTCCAAGACAACTTTTGGGACTTATTGGGCTACACTAGGACAAAATATTGGGCTTCCCATTTCCTTCCTTGGGTCCAATAGCTAATTGGCGCAAATCCCAAGGCACTTTCTTTATACAAATATCCTCAAAATATCCTGATTTTGAAATAAATGCTATACAACTCTTTTAATGGTTATAATACTTTTAGAAATTCATTCTAATATAAAATAAATCCCTTGCAAAGTCTTATAATTTTCTGAGACCCAAAAGTCCTGATAAAAATTCCCTATATTTTCTCAAGATCCTTTATCGGAGCCCGATTTCACTTTAATTTCTCAAAGGGCATTATTGTCTTTTCACACCTCATCAGAGTATTCCCTGACATTTGTCAACTATTCTGGGAACTTTCCTTGACTATTTAACCTTAGTCAAATGACCAAAATACCCTTCAGTTCATCTCATGCTCTCCTTCTCTCTTCTCTCACGCTTTGCTTGCTAAGGTCACAGGTCTCGCCAGTCACCACTCTCATACAGATATTTTTACTTACAAATATTCTTATACAGATATTTTTATTCTTCCTTACTGTTATGTTTTCCCTTATCTGGGTACGTTATCATTTTATATCAGGGAGGAATGTTGGTATTTAAAGGAAGTTGCCGCAGTATTTTATATGGAATGATTTACTGAGATAATTTTATTATAATATTTTCTTAAAAAAATTGGGATTAGGAATTCCCATCTCGTCCCAAACTCATACAAATTTGGGACAAGACGGGACACTGGATGGGGTTGTCTTAGTCCTGACCCGTCCCATGAGCACCCCTAGCAGATTGGTGACAAAATCATTGAAAACCTGAGTGAAAGTAAAAATGGGTTTAGGTTTGGTTGATTTTTGTTGCAATAAAATAAGGGTACATTAAAGTAAATATTTTTTTGTATTTTTGATTAAGATGGAAAATAAGTAGATGTTGGAAAACGTGCCCTAGGGGCCAATTATTGTCTTATGAACATTATTGATTTATGAATTTATTAATTGAGTTATCATATTATTTTCATGTTACTGTGATGACCATCCTTGGATAATTCATGATCTTATCCTAAATGTCCCTGGTCGGTCATCTATGCGGGAGCAGAGATGTAATAAGACTAGTATGACTTTGAAGATGTATAGAGATATAAATCAAAGTCATAGGCACATGTAAGAGTACAAGGTATTGGATCGACCCACTATGAGAGAGCTGCATAGGTTACGTCATAAGCTTCTCTCATATACAAACCATGTCACTATGCCCTTTGACCTGAGATCATCATGGATTCCTACATGACAAACACTCAGCTTTGACCTAGTCAAAAGTCACTTTTGACCGAGTGATCATAAAGACTATGTTCGGGCTTAGTGGTTTTTCATGCGGAGGAATATGAATGGTCAAGATGGAATTTATCCCTCACATTCGTAGAGAGATATTACTGGACCCCTTGATGAGTGAGTCTGAGAAATGTATGGCCATACTGTAATAGAAAGGTAGTTCCATTTCTATAGTTAGACTGCTCAGGGATTGAGAAAGTAATGGTCAGAAATAGGAGGATGACATTATCCATACCTCATCCATGACCAAAATATCGCGTGACAGAAGGGACATGATATGGTTGTGTAAAAGGTTACATCATTTATCAATCCTCATATGATTTGGGTAGTCGTTATGTCTTGCTAGAGACCGCTTGTGACTTGTGGGCCAGTATAGTAAATGGCCCACTGCTAACTTCATATGGGCCTACAGGGTCGCACACAAAATAGCCCAACACGAGCTACGATGTTCAGATTCATTGAATCTAAGACGTGTCTAGATTCAATGAATGATCCAGGGTTGATGTATATATTTATTTATATTTATATTAAGGGATATATAGGATTTAATTTATAAGGATAAATTAAATCTCTATCACGTTTGAATTTGAAATTCAAAATGATAGGATATCTCATATAAGAGATATTTATAAGATTTAATTTATAAGGATAAATTAAATCTCTATCATGTTTCAATTTGAAATTCAAATTGATAGGATATCCCAAATTCGATTTATGAGAATAAATCAAATATAGTCTAGTCTTATCTTTATTTAAATTAAATAAATAGGTGAATTAAATCTGTGGGACAGATTTAATATAAACATTATTTATTTAATTAGTTTCTTGTTAAATTATACAATATGTGATATTGTATTATTTTTGGAATTAATATAGATTAATTCTAAAATCCAATTCGGTTGAGAAAAAAATGCAGCGCATCCTATATATCTGATTTTAGGAGCTACGTTTTCTGAGTACAACACATAACACAAAAGGCCGAACAGAATCTTTAAAAGGTTTGTAGATAAGAAACTGCTGAAGTAGAGATGGAGAGGACGAATTCTTGAGAAAGTCTTGGAGGGACAGGAGACGCTAGCACGTCGTTCGTGGTAAGAACGCTGTTCGTGTGGATACCAGTAGAGGAAGACGACCTGAGGAGTCGACTTCTTGTGATCAAAGAGAGCACAAGCCACGGAGAGAAGCTGTGGAAGTCACTGAGAAACACTGAGGGTAATGCTTCTTCCCACTTGACTTAAACACGTACGGTAGATCCTGGCAAGGAATGGAGAAAATTTTTAAATTAATTTTCGCTGCGTTTCTTCCAATTCCTTACAGTAGATTGATAAAGAAATATGTTGAGAAAGACTCTTGATGATGGAAACATTTCTATCCTTGCTTTTAATATGATATAGGGTTTTAAAATCACTAAGTCTTAAATAAAACCTCACTTGATCGATTGAGTCCAGAGCATCAATACTCCTTAAACTCCTTTGATCAAAGCTAGTTCAAAAACCATTAATGCGCTGTTTAAAAACCATTTAGCGTGTAATTAAATTGATGATAAAGATGCCCTCGGCTGATCATCGATCGATGACCATAAATTTCAAGTAATTGAATCAGTTAGCAACGATCGTTGATAAAAACCCAATTATCCAGAAATTAAAACTAAAATATTAATATTAAACCAACATCCAAATCATCCAAATCTAATTACAAAACCTAATCTCAAAATAATTGATCGATATCCTATCCCTACTCATACACTGAAAACCCTATATCTAGCGGTTCCAAAATATGAAAAAGGTGAGATAAAAATAAAAAAACTCCCCAGTATAGTGCAGTCTATGAGCTCAAGATATATGATCCATCACCAAGAGACTAAAAATTTAGCCTATCATGACTCTTGTTGTGCTGCAATCACTGCTAGGATGTGATGCCATGAAGAAAGCAGAAAGAACATGATGAAAGGATGAATGATGGAAGATGGAAGATGGAAGATTTGAAGGTAAGTTATGGAGAAAGTATGGAAAGAATGTTGGAGTACTGCTTCTTTGCCGTATCAGGTGAAAAACCAGCTTCCTAGTCACCTGCCGCTTCCCTCTCCTTTTAAAGCATGGTTAACCTAATAGAAAATAAGCACGTTCACTGATTCCCTTTTTTGGTCGTGACCAAATCCTATTTTTAGTCACGACCAGATCCTCTTTTTGGTCATGACCTATAAACATAGGAAAACTTCCCAGAAGGGGTAAGGTCGCGACTTGTGGACACTTTGGTCACTACTAAAGTGCACAGAGGCTGCTGTCATATCCCAATTTTTAGGCCTTAAAGCCTAATATATAGCCTGAAAAAGGGATGATACCAGACCCTATTGAGCAGAGGTATAAATAAATAGAGAAAATTATGATGATCAGTTTGATGCACCACAGAGTTTTGATATGAGAACTCGACAGATTTATATTAATTTTCAAAGAGAAGGAAAATTAATATAGTATTCTCTAGACCTCAGAATCAGATGAAATATGGCAGTAAATTCCTCTAAATAATATAAGAATTTCTGGAACTGACAAAGCTTAAAAAGGAGTTCTGTAGAATTTACCACAGAATTTACAGTAGATTAAAAGACCTAATAAATAGGTTTCAGGGGAATTTCTCGGGAATTGAGCCCATGAAGATAGTGGATCATACAGAGAGTCCAGAATGGCACTTATAGGCCCAATGATATTTTCAGATAAATATATGGGCCAGGGCTAATAAAGACTGAGAAAAATGAAGAATTACGAAAATGCCACTGAAGGTATGCCATTGTGTTGTGTCATTGAGTTAGAGTCAGATGAAGGGCATTATGATCATTTGACTAAGGTTAGATAGTTAAGAAAGGGTATCTGGATAGTTGACCAGGGTTAAGAGATACTCTGGTAAGGTATGAAAAGATAATAGTGCCCCTATAAGTACTAAAGAGGTAGTAAGGGCATTTTAGTAATTTACAAAGGATGTTCCTTGGGAACTGAACCACCAGAGTGCTTGGGCTTGGTTAGAAATCCAAGATGATATTTAAAGGCCCAAAAATGTAGCCCAAGAGTAATGTCGGCCCAAGAGGCATTAAAATAATGTGTTAGTGCTTTTTCAATAAAGAAAAGTGACCCGGTCCAAGATAGAACTGGGTAAAGTGATATGGAATCATGAGAGGACATAAATGGGCTCACAATGTGCCACATGGCATGATTATAGTAAAAGAGGAAAAGCAAAGGACACATGGCATGATTATAGAAAAAGGAGAAAAAGTAAGAGGACACGTGGCACGATCTCGGCCGTTCATTCAGGGAAAAGACTCTAGAACTCTCTGGAAAGGCTGAGTCAGCTGGTGAGGTGTCCTAAGGGCCCCACATTTCGCCACATATACCCTTAAGGTGTCCGTTGAAGTGTCCTAGATGATGTCATGAGTGGTGAGTCATTAGGGAGGGTGATGTCATCGTGATGATGCAGGCAAAGCTTCTTGAGGAAGTAAGCAATCTGAGCCATTCATCACGAATCAATCTGGACCATTCATTCCACCTCCTCTCACCTATAAATAGGCCACTCCCCTCCCATTCCAAGGCACACCACGGATCTAGCAAGAAAAGGAAGAGAAAGAAGAGAGGAAGAGAGGAAGAGAGGAAGAAAGAAAGAAAGGAAGGAGTTCTGGTGGAGCCAGGAGCAGTCTAAGGAGTCGAGGGACTGGGCAAAGCTTACGAATAAGGTAAGAAAGTTATCTAGTCCCTACTCTAATAAAGTAAAGGATTGCTCTTAATAGTTAGAATAGAGAAATATCTCTATTAATAAAGTTAGCTATAGATAGAAAGAAAGTTAGAGGAATGTCAGAGTAAGGATATTTCCCCTAGCTATGCATGAGTTAAATAGAGCTATACTGATAGAGTAATAATGAAGATATTATTATGCTATGTATAGGCTCTAACCTATGGAAAGAATGAACCTTAGAACAAAGGCTAAGAGCTAGAAGCAAAGCTACATGTCAGGTAGTAAACTAATACTAAACTTGTATGCATTGAATGTTATTCTTGATGTGCTATGGCTTTGTGGAATTGTGTTGAATATGTGCTTATGCATGAAGCTCTATTCCTATGATTACTTTGGCTAATTGTATTTCATATGTAACATGGAAGCATGCACATTATGCAATGCTAACACTTTCACAAGCAAGCACAAGTATTCACATTAATGCATGCATTGTTTAGTGCTGTTTGCTACTGAGATTTCCCCAGAAATCTCACCCCTTCCATATCAATCCAATTACAACAGGTCCTCTCAAGATGGAGGAGATAAAGATGCATGAAGAGATATTAATCGCTTAGCATGATTGATATGTGATTCATGTATGTATAATTGCTGGAAATTGTCACTATGAACAGTAACTCGTGGGGAGGTAGTGACATTTGAGCTGTAATTATAAATAGTAAATGATTGAATAAATGTATGATATTTTCCAGTAAATAGTAGACATGCTAAGCTTCGATTTGATATATAGAACGTCTCATTTGGATGTCTACACATAAGGATATGATTTATCAAAGATGGGACCAGAATGCTGGAATCAGGGACAGGACGCTGGATGAACAGTGATTTCGGAACATTGACCAATGTTGACCTGGTCAAGGCGTGGTCAATGAGTCATTTTTCCCTAAAATAACATTAAGTTATCTTCAAGTAGCAATTTGAACTACTCCATTTCGATTTTTCTATAGTTAGTTATGATTTTTTGAAGTGTGATCACTCCGCTGGAATTTACACAGTAAACAGTACTCGCTGGGAGTAAAATTCCAGATTGTATGATTTGAGTTCAATGGCCCTAGAAGTGGTTCCAAATGCTACTGAATGGTCCCTAAGACATAATAAAAGGAGGATGTTGCAATTTGGTATCAGAGCATAAGATTCTGGCACAGAATAGAAGGTTATGGCTCAGTGATGCTCTAGAGTAGATAGACTAACACTTAAAAAGTTAGAGATGTGAACTACAGAGGTTTCCTCCCTAGTATGAGATATGGGGATGGTGTTCACTACCTAGAGAATGATTCAGACAAGAGATAGTGACACCTAGATAGATAAAATGGTACCCCATAACTTACAGCTATACAGGGTAATCTTCAAGGAAGTGACTAGACTTAGTCAGCCGTTACCGCCAAGATCTCGTGTTTCTTAGCACGATGTGGCTGGACTAAGAAGGATAATGTCTGAGGAGCAGTTTCCTCTATGAATAGAGATAGAAGTTGACCAGTCCTAGGCCAAGGGAAATTATCAGACGTTATAGTAAATGAAGATACCAACCTGGTTAAAATTAATCAACTAGAGGATTGGTATAAAGCATGATCAAGCCAGATAGTATAAAGTAAGGAGATATGAAAGGTTAGATGATGTTCAGAAATAGATCCTCTATGTGAGTAGATCTACCTTATGAAAGAATTTGTTCAGCTAGTGTTTCCTGATCAAAAGAATGAGGCTTGCCTAGGAATAATCCTAGCACCTGGCCTAAAGTTAGAAACAAGATAGGCCGCTGATGTTCCCAAGATAGAGGAACCACAGTCTAGTCTAGAGTAGACTAAGAATGATAAAGAGAAAGGTAGCCACACTTTTAAAGATAAAGTGACTCTCCTGTTCCCTATGTAAGAAAGGGTAATTAAGGGTTAAGTCTATACCCTAGTAAGAGGGTAATGTGGCAGCCTAAGTCAGATAAATAGTTATTTCCGATTCCTAAATGAATGTCTGGGATGTGGACAATATGATCAGACAATGATAGGCAATGAGATTAAGATGATGATTAATAGTGAATCTACAGATAGATGATTATGATACTCAGGATATATCCCTTCAAGGGTAAGGTATATAAGTGATAAAAGTGAAATGAAAAGAGAAGCATGTATGAAAGATGGTACAGCTCTAAGAAAGAACAGTAAAGACATAAGTTAGTATTGTTGCAATAGAGCTAGATTGCTCTTGCAATAGAAAAGGATTGCTTTTGAAATAAAGCCAAGAGATGGGACAGTATAACTCAGATAGAGTAAGGTCCCTCTAATGAGACAAATAGATGATGATAGATATGTGTATAGTAAAGCTTGTGTAGCTCTCTGCAGTAAAGAGTATAGTAAAGTTATAAAAGATGAGAATAGTATGAGAAGTTCCTAAGTGATAGAGGAAATGAGTAAAGTCCTGATAGATAATATTGGCTTATGTGATCATTTTAGGGGAATTATCTGTTGAGTTAACAACTATATGGAAGTGACTAACCTTGTAACTTTGTCCGTTGGTTTAAGTCTTCCAGAGATGAGAATACAGTACAACAGAGTCGTAGTAGATTCTGGAGGATTGCAGTTAGATCCTAGTATAGCTCCCAGAGAATAGAATTCCAGGGTCACAGTTAGATCCTGAAGAGGCTTACGGTTGATTACAGTAGATCCCGAGGGTCACAGTAGACCTAGCCTAAAGAGTGAAAGTATTGAGCCACAAGTACAGTATGTCTTTGGAACGACAAATACCAAGAAAAAGTTAAGGTACAAAAGCTTCACAAGTTGGTTAGCTCCTAACAGAGAGAGTACCCATGATGTTAGATAGCCTTATTACTATCAGGGACTGAACTCAAAATCTCCTTACATGAATAGGAACTAAGTGATTAAAGTTAAAGTTATTAATCCAGAATACCAAGGAGTTATGAGTAAATCTCATATGATAAAGGGTCAAGTAAGAATAAAGAGATCCTTACGATAAGATTATAGAGAATACAAGACAGATAAATCCTCCAGATGAGGATAAAAAGATAAGAAGGCTAGATAGACCTAAGAGAGATAGCATAAGATGGGTCTAAGATAGTAGAGTACCATGGTTTGAGCCTGTAAGTATCTGTGCTTCAGATTTATATCTGCACATTTCAGTTAAGCATGCTCAGGCAAGAGTAGCCCAATGATGGGTGATCCCCTGGGAAGTGATGAACGAGGAATGAATGCCATAAGAAGTTGGCATATATGTACCCAGAGTTATGTAAGGTGATAGAAAGAGTTATGAAAAGTTAGAAAGGGTTATGAATAGAAAGAAAATAGAACCCTTATGCCAAGTCCAAATGAAATGGATTTGAAAGGAAATATTTGTAAAGGCTAGCAATATTTTAAGAGAATGTTTTATGACAAGGCCAGATAGACTATGATATCGCCAAATGTGGCCAGATATGCTATGATACAGCATAAATGATATGTGATGAGATATGCTATGAAAAGTACGTAATGAGATACATTATGAGAAATATGTATTAAGAAGTACACTATGAAGTGGCTTTATAATTAGCCCTATAAACAGATTGAGAGGCTCCTTTTTTGAAAGGAAAAAGATGTTTGAATGATGAGTTACGTGTGAAAGAGCAAATGAGAGCTTTCACTCCTTGCATGAAATACCAGGCATTATGTTATATTATGTTATGTTATGCTAAAGCTCCGAATGTTAGAGCAGTGCAAGCTCCGAGTGTTAGAGCTGTGCATATTAAGAGAAGGAATGCTTGAGCTCCGCTATTAGAGCTTTGCATTCATGAACAGGTATGTAGTCCTGCAGCATGCTGGCTAGGCATTATGCATGTTAGAGTATGTGCTTCTATATGCTCCTATATGCTATTATGTGCTCCTGTTTAGCAGTAGAGCACCAAAAGAAAGAATAATGATATAAGTCATCTCTCTGTATTATGATGAGTTAGTAAAGATGATAAAAGCATATGATGATATGAGAATGAAAGATGAAGTTTTGCGGATATTTAGAGAATTCCGCTGAATACTCAGATGAGTAATAATTGATTGCATTAAGAAGTATGATGAGTAGTCAATAAAAAATCCAGAATATAGGAGTATATTCTCCTCAAATGAACTCTTCATCGAAGGATGAATAGAGATTTAGCCCTGAAATTTCAAGGACGAAATTTATTTTAAGGGGAGGAGAAATGTCATATCCCAATTTTTAGGCCTTAAAGCCCAATATATAGCCTGAAAAAGGGATGATACTAGACCCTATTGAGCAAAGGTCTCAATAAATAGAGAAAATTATGATGATCAGTTTGATGCACCACAGAGTTTTGATATGAGGTCCTGACAGATTTATGTTAATTTTCGAAGAGAAGGAAAATTAATATAGTATTCTATATACCTCAGAATCAGATGAAATGTGGTAATAAATTCCTATAATTAATATAAGAATTTCTGGAACTGACAGAGCTCAAAAAGGAGTTCTGTAGAATTTACTACAGAATTTACAGTAGATTAAAAGACCCGATAAATAGGTTTCAGGGGAATTTCTCGGGAATTGAGCCCATGAAGATAGTGGATCATACAGAGGGTCCAGAATGGCACCTTATAGGCCTAATGATATTTTCAGATAAATATATGGGCCAGGGCTAATAAAGACTGAGAAAAATGAAGAATTACAAAAATGCCACTGTGTTGTGTCATTGAGTTAGAGTCAGACGAAGGGCATTATGATCATTTGACTAAGGTTATATAGTTAAGAAAGGGTATCTGGATAGTTGACCAGGGTCAAGAGATACTCTGGTAAGGTATGAAAAGACAATAGTGCCCCTAGAAGTACTAAAGAGGTAGTAAGGGCATTTTAGTAATTTACTAAGGATGTTCCTTGGGAATCAAGCCACCAGAGTGCTTGGGCTTGGTTAGAAACCCAAGATGATATTTAAAGGCCCAAAAACGTAGCCCAAGAGTAATGTGGGCCGAAGAGGCATTAAAATAATGTGTTAGTGCTTTTTCAATAAAGAAAAGTGACCCGGTCCAAGATAGAACTGGGTAAAGTGATATGGAATCATGAGAGGACATAAATGGGGCCCACAATACACCACATGGCATGATTATAGTAAAAGAGGAAAAGCAAAGGACACATGGCATGATTATAGAAAAAGGAGAAAAAGCAAGAGGACACGTGGCACGATCTCGGCCGTCCATTCAGGGAAAAGACTCTGGAACTCTCTGAAAAAGGCTGAGTCAGCTGGTGAGGTGTCCTAAGGGCCCCACATTTCACCACATATACCCTTAAGGTGTCCCTTGAAGTGTCCTAGATGATGTCATGAGTGGTGAGTCATCAGGGAGGGTGATATCATCGTGATGATACAGGCAAAGCTTCTTGAGGAAGTAAGCAATCTGAGCCATTCATCGCGAATCAATCTGGACCATTCATTCCACCTCCTCTCACTTATAAATAGGCCACTCCCCTCCCATTCCAAGGCACACCACGGATCTAGCAAGAAAAGGAAGAGAAAGAAGAGAGAAAGAGAGGAAGAGAGGAAGAAAGAAAGAAAGGAAGGAGTTCTGGTGGAGCCAGGAGCAGTCTAAGGAGCTGAGGGACTGGGCAAAGCTTACGAATGAGGTAAGAAAGTTATCTAGTCCCTGCTCTAATAAAGTAGAGGATTGCTCTTAATAGTTAGAATAGAGAAATATCTCTATTAATAAAGTTAACTATAGATAGAAAGAAAGTTAGAGGAATGTCGGAGTAAGGATATTTCCCCTAGCTATGCATGAGATAATTAGAGCTATACTGATAGAGTAATAATGAAGATATTATTATGCTATGTATAGGCTCTAACCTATGGAAAGAATGAACTTTAGAGCAAAGGCTAAGAGCTAGAAGCAAAGCTACATGTCAGGTAGTAAACTAATACTAAACTTGTATGCATTGAATGTTATGCTTGATGTGCTATGGCTTTGTGGAATTGTGTTGAATATGTGCTTATGTATGAAGCTCTGTTCTTATGATTACTTTGGCCAATTGTATTTCATATGTAACATGGAAGCATGCATATTATGCAATGCTAACACTTTCACAAGCAAGCACAAGTATTCACATTAATGCATGCATTGTTTAGTGCTGTTTGCTACTGAGATTTTCCCAGAAATCTCACCCCTTCCATATCAATCCAATTACAACAGGTCTTGTCAAGATGGAGGATATAAAGATGCATGAATATATGTTAATCACTTAGAATGATTGATATGTGATTCATGTATGTATAATTGCTGGAAATTGTCACTGTGAACAGTAACTCGTGGGGAGGTAGTGACATTTGAGCTGTAATTATAAATAGTAAATGATTGAATAAATGTATAATATTTTTCCAGTAGATAGTAGACATGCTAAGCTTTGATTTGATATATATAATGTCTCATTTAGATGTCTACACATAAAGATATGATTTATCAAAAATGGGACCAGAATGCTGGAATCAGGGACAAGACGCTAGATGAACAGTGATTTCAGAACATTGACCAACGTTGACCTGGTCAAGACGTGGTCAATGAGTCATTTTTCCCTGAAATAACATTAAGTTATCTTCGAGTAGCAATTTGAACCACTCCATTTTTATTTTTCTATAATTAGTTATGATTTTTCGAAGTCAGATCACTCCGCTGGAATTTACACAGTAAACAGTACTCGCTGGGAGTAAAATTCCAGATTGTATGATTTGACTTCAATGGCCCTAGAAGTGGTTCCAAATGCTACTGAATGGTCCCTAAGACATAATAAAAGGAGGATGTTGCAGCTGCCATCCTTGATTTGGTTATCTTTCTCTTGTGATCTCTTTTCTGCTCACATTAATCCTTTGTTTTCCTCCAAAATACCAGCAATTAAATATCAAAGCTCACTGTAAAAATCTAACCATTTACTAAAGAACAACATATCTACAGTTAGAAGGAGTTAATTTACCATTTTACCCTTAAATTAACATATTTCCAAGTACAACCATGTATTACCATAAAAACACAATTGCAGGTGTCATATCCTAATTTTTCCCTATCTGTATAGTATTGATAGTGGAAAGAGGTTTGGAAAGGATTATGGTGAAGATTAGAAGAAAAGATAAAGGTTAGATGAGTCTTGAAGAAAGAGAAGGTTGAAGGCAAAACGTGAAGGTAGAAACAAAAGTTGAGCCATTGAGTGTAATTTTCAAAAGTTAAGGGACTTAAATGCAAATAGCTAAAAGTCTAGGGGTCAAATTGTAATTATTCAAAAGTTCAGGGACCTAAATGTAAATATGAGAAAGTTGAGCCGAAACAGTCCAAAAATGCCCAAAATCATATGAGACCCAAATTTTATCAGTAGATAAACAAAATTATTCCAGTCAGTTTAATGCAACATAGAATTTTGATTTGAGGTCTAGATTAATTAATATAAATTTATGAAGTCAGAAGAATTATTACATTATTTTTTAGACATCATAATCAAATGAAAATTTACTGAAAATTTTCATATTTAATGTAAGAATTTATAAAATTGATAGAGTCAGAAAAGGAATTCTATAGAATCCTTACGGGATTTTAAAATAAAATAAAATACCCGATAAATAGGATCGGGAGAGTTGTCATGTGAATTGGGCCATAAAGGTAATAAAGGCAATGAGCCCATATTAAGGCCCAAATGGTGCCATCATGAGCCTAATAAGGTAGTGAGACGGTTAAGTGGGCTAGAGTCCAGAGCAGTCCAGGAAAAGTGTGAAATTACAAAAATGCCCCTGGATGGCCATATTGTACCAGTGATAGATAGAGGCATTTTGGTCATTATGGACAGGCCAAAAATGTGACATATAGTCTAATTATGATTAGTTAGAGCCAGTATGTACTCTGAGGTAGTGCAAAGAGGGGTGAAATGACAATTATACCCTTAGAGTTAATACAGTGCAAGAAAGGACAACAAGAGTATTTTGGTCATTTCCCAAGGGATGGATGGCAGATAAATATTCAGTATATCATTTTCAATGGTATGAGAAGCCTATACATTGATTTCTAGGACATAATACATAACCTAGTATATTATAAAAAATTAGGAATAGAAAACAGTCCGGTTACTGTAAAACTACTCCAATCAGTACCGGATTGGACTGAAATTTTTCCAGAAGGTTCCCCCCATTAGAATTTTGCCATCTAACCCCCATGAGGTATACCTTGAGCTGTCCCACATGATGTCATAATTATTATTTTTGGAAAAAGTTAAATCCAAGATTAAATGTGGGCCTTTAGATCAAATAGTAACCAAATCAATCTTGGCCATTGATTTTCCATGGATTTTGGCTATAAATACCCCTTTATTTTGCATCCAAACCATGGCCTTGTGATACCTTGGGGTAACTCTTGCAAAATGAAAACTCAAGCCAAGACAAGGAAGATTCAAGGTACCAAAGTTCAAGCAAGCTAGATATTAAAGGTAAGCAATCTCTCCTAGCTTATTTTCCTTTGATTTGGGAGCTTGAACTTAGGGTTTTCATGGGGAAAGTTGAATTTTCTCTAAGTTGAGGTGCTGCCCAAAAACCTTAGATGAAAGGGGAGAGAAGAAATTAAAGTTAGAAACTTATGATTGAAGCTTAAACAAGCTAGTTAAGTAATTGGTGGTTGAATCAAGTTGATATTCTTGACTTTACCATGGTGTGCCCTATTTGTTATGCACTGTTCATGAGGGAATAAAATGGATTTTCAATGATTTAATGCTTCGATTGAATTTATATGATGATTTTGTGTGGGATTGGAAAGGTTTTGAACCTTAGAAACATTAAAATCTCAAGATTGTAGTTCTTGAAATTCTTCATAGTACTGTTCATCTCGCATGAACAGTAATTGGAATTTTATGATTTTGATGCTTCCAATAGTTTTAAAATGAAAAGTTGTGTGGGATAAAGTGGAGAAACAAGTATGGGAAGCATTAGAATCAAAATGAAAATTTTTGAAAGAAATGTGTGCATGTGTTCAGTTCTTTAGAATTTCATTATTCTAAGCTCATAGATGGATTCAAAATATGAAATTATGTAGGATAAATTCAAGACATCAATTGATTCAAAGGCCAAGTCCATTAGTGAATATTAGAGAAAGTTATAATAATAAAGAGTGTAACAAGAATTAGTCTTGAATATGGTTAGAGTTCATGAGTCCTAATGAATTATATGATGAATATGAATGTGTTTAGGACCTTGAAACATCCAAGAAGGTGTTGGGAAGTGATTGACATAAAGGCTTCATGGTTGAAAAGCTAGGGAGCAAGTGCTAAAGATCAAGAGGAAAGCTTAAGTATAAGGTAGTGGACTTACCTCTTTATGTGCTTGATGTGGTATGCTTATGTGTTGACATGTATATGTTATTTGAATGATGTTGTGACATGATAAATGATGTTGAATGTATTGTGAATAACATGTTTCCATGGCCATGCACTTTATGTAAAAGTATATAGCATGATGGCATGTCACTAATCAAAGAAAGTTAATGAAATTACATATCATGCATTAGCATCCATCTTGCATATTTAAGTGGTAATGTTTGCTACTGAGATTCCCTAGAATCTCACTCTCTGATAACCAACCAATTTAGGTCAAGCATGATGGAAAAGGTATATATGGAGAAGAGATAAAGAATAGAGGAAAGGTACCATATGCTATGAATAACCCATGTATGTAAATGCCATGTAAAGTGTCTATTTATATGATGAAACTATTTGTAATACTTATGGAATATGTACATAATGTATATGAATATTGAGAAGCTTATTTAATGGCTTATGCATGCTGGAACAATTATGGAAAGTGAAAGAAAGGAAACTGAAATGGTAAAAACGCAGGTCCTGAAACAGTTTTGTTGTGGCTTCAGTTTGACCTAGCAAATGAAGGAATTATTTCATAAAATTTTACAAGAGTGTAGCACACATCCAGAGGTTTACGTGAATAGGTAGAATATTTCATTTGGATGTGTATATCAAGAGAAATGAATTTCCAAAGTAAGGGACCAGAATCTTTTTCCAGAGTTTTTGACCAAATGAACAGTAAAATTTAACGAATAAACTGTATTAATTGGCTAATCATTTGGTCTGGAAATTATTTTTTCATTAAATTGTAAGATGTTATATTCACATATCTTTTTGAACCACTTCATTTTGAGTTTTATATAATTAATTATGATTTTTTGAAATTTATTGCGTAATCTGGAATACCATATGAATAGTAACCCGAGAAAGAGTAAAATTCTAGATTGGCTAGTGGACTTCCAAGGTCTTGTAAGTGGTTCCAAATGCTACTAAATAGTCCCTAAGATGTATAAAAGTAAGGATGTTATAGTAGGCATAAAAAGGAATCTTAAAGTTGTCACAAAACCCTCAAAATGTTATAGAAACCATACACAATTTGTGTCCTATCAGGAAGTAATACAATTTTTTTTTCAAAACTTTCTCATCATATCTACTCTACCCTGCATGTAATGCAAAAGGAGAGTGTCCATTCATCATAGCATACTCTAGCATGCATATTATGCAAGGATATGCAATCATTTAAGCATACTCTAACATGCATTTCATCATATGACAACTACAAGGAGATGCACCTGTTCATCAAAACTTATGGCAATATAAGCCATATCATCATTATATAATTTGCTCAACCATCCCATCATACGCACATTGCAATTAAACAATTAACTAGGTAAACTTTAAAGTATTCTTTACGCTATCATATTATCTGCCAGATCCCAATCATTCATTCAAGAACCTGAGATAACTACTCATTTAACTTAGGCTGCCACATTACCCTTTTACTAGGGTATAGACTCAACCCTTTATTACTTTTTCTGACTCTTGCTCATTAATCTTTCTTAAATTGGGGAGTCTCTTTATCTTTGAAACTGTGGCTACTCTTCTCTGTTTAGACATCATAAACTTCTTTTCTAATTTTGCATACATTTACCGCTCTGTTGAACTTCTACAACTACTTGAGAAAAGTTCTTTCTTTGTAACACATAATTCAATCTGTGAACTAACTTCTCAATCATTCAACTCTAACTACTCATATGGATGAGGCTAAGTATTCATCAAAGGATTCATCTTTCCCTACTTTAACCCTTAGCCTCACGCTTATCTCTATCTAATTGGGCAGAATGCTTCTCGTAAACTATTCGAGAAAAACTTCTCAGGTGAGTTGATCAATCTCTATCTCTATGGAGTAACCTCTGTATCTCTCTACTATCTCTTAACTATTTCTATTTATATTCAGTCCCAGTTGCTCTTGACTGGACTATGGTTCCATTCTAGTATGTCTCTTGATCCTGGCAAACTTAAGTCATATGGATCTCATTCATTATCTAGTACTATTACTTTTACTGCCTAGGGTGCTCTTCCCTAGATCTGTTAGGTTACTATTTCTTCATGATAAGATCCCTCTATTCTAGGAATATCAACTCTATATCTATTAATTATCACATCTCTAACCTTAAGCCATGTAATAGGCTCATTCTTAAGCAAGTCTCATTCTAACTTTTAATTCTTTTGTTCAAGAAAGACTAACTGAACAAATTCTTTACTAATGTAGATCTACTCCTGATGGTCACATGAAGGATATACTTCTAAGTTTCTTCTCAAATTGATCTGTATCTTTGTATCTTATATTGTTTGGCTTGCATGCACCAAGTGCTAAACCTCTAACTGAAAAACTTCAGTGAGATTGGCATCTTCATTCTCATCATCAGGTCTCTATGCATCCTAGTCATGACTCACCTTCTCTGTGAACTTTAATCACAACATCTTAATCTACTCGTCACAATTTGACAGCTCTGTGTACTTCTGTCATGTCCAAAGGTCTTCTCCTGTCACCACTAAACACCTTCACATCGCAACTTGAACATATCTTTCTCTAAACATTCTCTTATAATGTTCTTTATCCAGTCTTCTAAAATGTAAACCTAATTTAGGTCAATACCCTCTATTGCATATCTATTTATCATCCCTGCTACAGTATTGAGGAAATATAGATAGATTGATTGTTCTTGATCTTTACTTTCTATCTATCCCTTAACCTGAACTATAAAAATAGGAAGGGACTATCGTGGACTGTGACTAGATCTCTAGCTTAAGGAACTACTGTAGGTTAGTTATATCAAATCTATCCTCAAAGCCTAGTGAGGGAGGACTAATATCTGGTATGTATATAATCTAGTACCAGTACTTAGATTCCTCAGCTATAGATTATCCTCTCAAAGGAGGAATAGGGTTTACATTAGGGTTAGAGGGCACTCCCACAAACTCATACTATATATCTTATCATCTATTTCTATTAATCCTCAAAAAATTTATGAGGTTATTTATCTTTAGCTTACATCTCCAAGAGCCTATTTGTCAATTAAGGAGTCTGAAATAGCTATCAAGTCAGGTCATCTTAACTAGGCTATATTTATTCCATCATAACATGTCTCATCGCCTGTAAGACTTATGTATCCCTATCCTAAAGGACTTTTGTGTCCTTGGCCTCACTGTAATATGTAATTGAGTCAGCTACTTTCTTTCAACTAATTGAGGAAGGGTCTAGCTCACATCTCTATGTCATTCATACTTTTAAGTTTCCTCTATCCTCATAGATCTCTGTCAGGTGAGAAGTTATCTCTTATTAAACCTCAATGTTCACTTTCCCTAGAGTATTAATCTCCAATCCATAATCTTAGTAGGAATGTGAACAAGTAAACCATTACTAACCTCAATCTCAATTGGGCCTTAGGTAATCTATTGTGTACTCTATTTCCTAATTAGAGCACGCTTATCTTGCACCAGAACTTCTATTATGTGCTAAAACTTTATTCCGTACTAATGCCAGAACCTTTTGCTCTGACACCAAAATAAAATATCCTACTATTCAGAAGCAATTTGATTAGCAAAAGTATTACTTTTTCCCAAAAATTAAAATTTTAAAACTTACTTCTCGATTACTGTTCATTAGGTAATTTCTAGATTGATAGTTCAAATTTAAAAATTCATAACTAATTGTAGAAATTTTTTTTGGAGATTATCAAAATTTCTAATTAAAGCTCTTTCATAGTTATTAAAGGAAAAAATATAAAACTGGACATTTTCCTTGCCAATCAATACAGTTATATCCTAACTTTTTACTATTCATATGGTAAGTTTTGAAAATTCCAGATTATGTGTCTTAACTTTGGAAATTCGTTTCTCTTGATACACACATCCAAATAAGGCAAGATCTAGATGCATACTACATGCTCATAAAATTTTGTGAATTAATTCCTTCATTTGCTAGGTTCAACTAAAGCCACAACAAAACTACTTCAGGACCTACGTTTTTACCATTTCAATTTCCTTTCTTTGATTTTCAACAATTGTGCCAGCATGTATAAACCTTTACTTTCCTCTCATACATCCATATAAATCATGGGATTATGCCATAATTATTTCATATATTTTTATCACATAAATAGACACCTTACATGGCATTTACATATATGGAAAACTCATAGCATATGCTAGAACATCAATTGCTTCACTTCCTTTCTTCCATATTGTAGCTCTTCTCTGTGCATGCATTTTCCATCATGCCTAACCTAAATTGGTTAGTTGTGTGATGGTGAGATTCTAAGGAATCTCAGTAGCAAACATTACCACTTAAATATGCAAGATGGATGCAAATGCATGATATGTAATTTCATTGAACTTTCTTTAATTAGTGACATGCCATCATGCTATATACTTTGCATAAAAATGAATGGCCATGGGAAACATGTTATTCATAACATATTCAACATCATTTATCATGTCACACCATCATTTAATTATAATATACATGTCACCACATAAGCACATAAAGAGGTAAGTCCACTACTTTAAACATAAGTTTTTCTCTTGTTCTTTTTCACTTGCTCCCTAAGCTTTACAACCATGAAGCTTTTCAGTCAATCACTTCCCAACATCTTTTTGGATGTCTCAAGGGCCTAAACACAATCATATCTATCACATAATTCATTAGGACCATGAACTCAAACAATGTTCGGGATTACCCTTCATAAACTCTTAACTCTTTACTTTAACTTTAGGGTTTTCTATCCATCTTTCTAAAAATTACTTTCATAGGTCAACCCCATACAATTTTTCAAGATGAATATAAATATAAGGTTAGATTTATAAAAATCAATCTCCTTCCCTATAAACTGGATAGAAACCATGGTTACCCTTCAAGAAATCCATAAGTTCTCATTTTGATTCTAATGCTTCCAATACTTGTTTCTCTACTTTATCCCACACAAGTTTTCATTTTAAAACCATTGGAAGCATCAAAATCATGAAATTTCAGTCACTATTCACATAAGTGAACAGTAATAGAGAAGAAGTCCAAAAACTACAACTTGGAATTCCAATGATTCTAAACCTATCCAATCCTACACAAAATCATCATATAAATTCAATGGAAGCATTAGCTCATTGAAATCCTCACATATAAATAGTGATACATATAGTAGCAACCAAGAACATAAACCCATAATTGCATGCACACTTGGATTTTCAAGCCAATACTACTTGACTCAAGCTTGCTTCTACTTGTCTATGCTTTGTATAACATAAAATTCATCCTTTCCCCACCATTTAGAATTTTGTCCAGAAGCATATAGGGAGGAATAGAACATTTTCTAACCATTAAATCTAAAAACTAATCCTCCCAACTAGAAACTTAAACACTTAGGGAGAAAGATTACCTTGGTTGCTTGCTTGTTTTCCTCTTGAGTTTGCCTTGGTCTTGGCTTGACTTTTCATTTTGTAATAGGTTCCCCATAATGTCTCCATGCTGCCGTGAATGTTGTTGAAAGTGGGGGATATATATAGAAAATCTTGGGTTAAAATGGAAGGTCAAGATTGCTTTAGTTACTATTTGATATAATGGTCCATATTTGCTCTTGAATCAAGCTTACCCTAAAAGCTAAAGATGACATCATCCATAATATCATCTAGGGACACCTTATAGTACATGTGATAAGATTGCAAGGGGAAGAAGCATATGGAAATATCTTATGCTCTAGTTCTACCGGCATGTGACAAGCCTTCCTATAAATAGTTTTATATGGGGATATACTAATAGGCATCTTAAAAGTAGTGCTATAGGCTCACAAAGCATCATCTAATCAAAGATACCAATTCTTGTTGGGAGGGCCACTACCCACCTAGATAGATAGTCTACAACTAATAATATATATTGAAAACTAACTAAAAGTAGAAAAGGTCCCATGAAATCAATCTCCCACACATAAAAGATCTCACAGAAAAGAATTAGTTGTTAGGGCATTTGATGACGTTTACTAATCCCCTCAAATCCTTGGCATTTATCTAATGCCTTACATAACTCAAAGGAATCTCTAAATAATGTTGGCAAATAAAAACCTGAATTGAGAACCTTTCATACAGTTCTCTTACCCCAAAAATCCAAGAATGAGAAGCTTCTAAAATTTGGATGATATCTTTGTTAGGGATACATCTTCTTAGAACTTGATCAGAGCAAGCTTTCTATAGGTAGGGGTCATCCTATAGGTAATATTTTGATTCACTTATGAGTTTATATGACTAAAATTTAGTCAAGTGAGAAAGGATTAGTCCAATTTCAAGAAAATTCACAAAATGAGCATACCCAGGCTCTGAAATAGACACAGTACATAGAGATTAATCAGGAAAAGAATCACAAATAAGCTTAGAACTGAGTACTCTCCTGATGATAATACACATTTTGTATATGGTTTATGTGACACTTTTAAGAGCTTTATAACAACTTTACCACCATTTTAAGCCTCATATTGTACTTTTATTGTAATACATGATTGTGCATGGCAATATACTAATAAAAGGTTAAAATGGTAAATTAAGTCTTCTAAACTGCATATATTATGTTATTTACTGATTTGGACTTTTACAGTGAGCTTTATTTTGGATTGCAGGCATTTTGGAAGAGAGTAAGGACCAGGAAAGAAATCACAAGCAAATGAAAGTGAAACCATGCTCCTGCATATTTTAGTTGCTACCAAAGAGTCCACCGGTCGCGACCTTGATTCTTCTGAAATGTTCTCTATGTTTATAGGTCACGACTAAAACATGGATCTGGTCGCGACTAATATGCGAAATCGCTAAAATTGCGCATTTTGAATTAGGTTATGTAGAAATAAAAGGAGGAGGAAGGCTACCGTCAAGGGGAGGCTGGTTTTTGGCTTGATTTGGCTAAGAAGCAGTACTCTTGTGCTCTCTGATCACCTTTACCATCTCTACCATCATTCTACACCTCCCCACAGATTTCTCTACCTCTCTACACCAACAACCTACTATCCTCTCACTGTTTCTCTATGGCATCCCAACTGAACAGCGATTGCAGTACAATAGGAGTCATGAGAGGCTAAATCTTTAGCCTCTTGGTGATGGATCAAATATATTGAGCTTATGGACTCAAACGGGGAGTTTCTTCTGTTCTAATTTGCATCTTCTCATCTTATGATTGCTGCTAAATCTAGGGTTTTCATCTTATGAGAAAGTTTTGAATATCGATTGATCATTCTCATATTAGATTTTGTAATTTAATTCGGATTATTTGAACATTTGATTTTAATAGAATATTTCAGTTTCAATTTTAAGAGAGTGGGTTATGATCATGATCATTGTTAATTAATTCATTGCTTCAAATATAAGGTTTTTAATCGACGACCATTTGAGGGCATTTTCATCATCTACTTTTCTACACCATACTTTATTGCATCAATCACTAAAACCAAAAAACCATTTTACCCCAGCTGAGGTTTTTCAACGATTTTGACATCCAATCTACTATGTTTTCACATAAAAGGCTCTTCGAGAAGAACGATAGGGTTGTGCCTTATACTATATTATATTGGGTGCAACAAATTTTATTTTGACGGATCAAACCACCACAGTCTGAGGCCTTATCAGATGATTTATTACATGGTTCACATTTCCATCTTGATCCTTAACTTCGATATCAAACTCTTGGAGCAGCAACATCCATCTTAAGAGACTTGGTTTTGATGGAAGCTGATGAAATATATACTTCACCATTGTATGATATGTGTAAACAACCATTTTGGAATTTATAAGATACACTCTAAATTTGTCCAAAGCCACTATAATTACAAACAATTCTTTTTCAGTTGTAGTATAATTAATTTGTGCAGTATCAAGTGTCTTATAAGCATAAGCAATTACTTTAGAAATATTTCTTTCCTTTTGACCAAACATGGCCCCTACAACAAAATTGGAAGCATCACATGAAAGGTTAAAAGGGAGGTCCCAATTTGGTGAAACAAGGATAGGTGGAGAAATCAGCCTACCCTTCAAATTTTCAAAAGCCTCTTTACATTCATCAGACAAAAACAAAATCTATATCTTTTTGGAGGAGTCTATAAAGTGATGGTAAAGTAATTTTGCTAAAATCCTTTATAAATCTCCTATAACTACTAACGTACCCCAAAAAGGATTGTAATTTTTTCAAAGTAGTAGGGTAGGGTAGCGAGGAGATTACTTTAATGTTTTCTTTATCCACTTCAATCCCTTTGCTATATATAAGATGACCAAGTACTATTCTATGGTTAACCATAAAATGGCACTTTTCAAAGTTTTAAAAAAGTTTCTTCACGGTGTATCTAGCAAGGACTTGATCTATACTTTCCAAACATTGACCAAATGAATTCCATACATAGTAAAATTATCTATGAACAAGTCTATATATTTTTCAATGAAATCAGAAAATATAGATAGCATACAACATTGGAACTTGTGAAGAGCATTACATATACCGAAAGGCATTCTTTTATAGGCATATGTACCAAATAGACATGTAAATGTGGTCTTGTCTTGATCCCTATGGTCTATAGGAATCTAAAAATAACCAGAAAATAATAATGACTTTCCCCATCAACCTATCAAGCATCTTATCAATAAAAGGTAAGGAAATAGGTTTTTCTTAATGGATTCATTCAGTTTTCTATAATCTATGTACACACTCATGAGCTCTACACCCTAGTCAATATTAGCTCATTATTCTCATTTTTTTACCATAGTGATTTCACTCTTTTTAGGCACTACCTGAACTGGAGACACCCATTTGCTAGTAGATATAGCATACATCATCTTTGCTTTCAATAATTTACTTTTTTCTTTCTAGCAACATCAGAAATCAAAGTTAATCTCCTTAGGGGCTATTTAATTTTCTTGGAATCCTCAGTCAGTAATATCCTATTGGTACATACAGTAGTATCTATCCCTTTAGACCAGCTAATTGCCAACCCAAGGCTTTCTTATTCCTACTAAGTATACTTCTCAACCTAGAATCCTTACTGGTAGTCAAAGAGCTTGAAATAATAACAGGTAATTTGAATCAAGTTTGAGGTAAGAATACTTAAGATTGGAAGGTAAATCTTTCAATTCCAAAATAGGTGGTTGGATAATGGAGGGAATTAGATGAGAGGAATCAATAGAGTAAGTAGAACTCCCCTTTATAGACACACGGAGACTGCATTTGTCCATTTCATTCAAACTCAACAAGCTACCTTTAGTGTTTTTGAATGATGCACCAAGCTATGGTTGGTCTATAATAGCAACATTCTTAGGTTGTTCTTCCTTCATCCTATATCATGGTTAGAAATCAAGTCATTCAAATATCATAAAGTATGAGGTATAATCTTAGAGTGTGAGTGATTTAGAGTAAGGTTAGGAAATGTTGACCCTTAAACAAAATTATCCAAGAAATGAGATGGTGGAACTAATGGAAGTTTAAGCTCACTTTTTATATGGAAAAACTCGTGGTGACCTAGTTGTAACATCTTCAACCTTACATCGTGACGAAGGATCATAGTGAACTCTTCTTCAATATTTAGTCATGACCTATCCATCTCTAGGTCACAATGAACATACACAAAGCCTCACCTCCTTATTACTCTTCTCACTAGTCGTGACTAAACTATCATTTGGTTGTGATGTACCAACACAGAGGCTCTCATCCTAAAAATCTTACCCTTTATTCGCGACTAGAGAAGTAGTTGGTTGTGACATATGTTCATGTTCACATAAGCTATATTCTTCAGATTTTGCTCTCTCTTGGTATCAATCATGTCTTGTAACCTTGTAAATTAAATAATAAATCCTTACCAAAGGCAATATGATAGAACATAAATTGTGTATGGTTTTTGTAACATTTTTAGGGTCTTATTATGACTTTACCATTCATTTTATGCCTGTATTTATGCTTTTGTGGTAATACATGATTGTGCTTGGCAATATGCTAATTAAAGGGTAAAATGGTAAATTAATCCTTCTAAACTGCATAAATATTATTCTCTACTGATTTGGACTTTTATAGTGAGCTTTAGTTTTGAATTATAGGTATTTTAGGGAATGACCAAGGACTAATGTGAACAGAAAAAGAAATCATAAGACAAAGAAAATCAGATCACGCATCTGTGCATTTTAATCATGACCAAAGTATCCAAAGGTCATGACTTTATTTCTTCTTGGAAGTTTCTCTGCATTTATAGGTCATGACCAAAACATGGATTTGGTCATGACTAAAATAGACAATCACTGAAGCTATGCATTTTGGATTAGGTCATGTGGGAATAAAAGGAAACTGAAGCTGTAGACATCGGGGAGGCTGGTTTTTAACCTGATTAGGCTAAGAAGCAGTACTCAAATCCTCTCTACACCTTCTCCTGAACCTACATACTTATCTTATATTGTTTTGCACCTTTCCACAGAATCTTACATCTCTACACCATTAACCCATCACCTTTTTTTTATTTTCTTCATGTCATCATATTTGGATAGTGATTACAGCATAGTGGCATGAGAGGCTAAATCCTTAGTCTCTTGGTGATGGATATGATATCTTGAGCTCATAGACTGTACTGGGGAGTTTTTTGTTTAATCTGCACCTATTTCATGTTTTGATGCTGCTAGATCTAGGGTTTTCATTATATGAACAAGGGATTGAATGTTGATTGATTATTCTCAGATTAGACAACTATAATTTACTTTAGATGATTTTGATGTTCATTTTTAATATAGTATTTTGGTTTCAATTTTAGGATAGTTGGACTATTATCAACAATCGTTGTTAAATAATTCAATTGCTTGAAATCTATGGCTATCGATCGATGATCATTTGAGGGCATTTTCATCATCTGATTTAATTGCACGCTAAATAGTTTTTAGCAATTCATTGAGAGTTTTTAAACTAGCTTTGTCAAAGGAGTTCAAGAATTATTAATGCTCTGGACTCAATTGATCGATTGAGGTTTTATTTAAGACTTAGTGATTTCAAAAATCCTATATCAAATCAAGAGCAAGGATAGATAGGCCCCCATTATCAAGAGTCTTTCATAATAGATTTCTTTCACAATCCACTGAATTTCCATCTTAATCAAAAATACAAAAATATTTACTTTACTACACCCTTATTTTATTGCATCAAAAATAATTAAACCCAAAAACCCATTTTACTTTCACTCAGGTTTTCAATAGTTTTGTCAACTATTTGCTAGGTTTCTAATAAAAAGCTCCTCAAAAAGAACGATAGGGTTGTGACTTATACTATATTAATCGGTGTAATTATTTTTGTTTTGATGAGTCTGACGACGACAATCTGTGCTCCAAATCAATTGTGCCATTGTCAGGAAGCCAAGTAATTGGTTCATTAGCAATTGATTGTCAATTTCATTATTTACCTGTGTCAATTTTTGTTTGAATTTTAGTTTTTGTTGTTTTCATCACATAGCATTATGCATTTTTATTTTTTTTTCAAGTTTCTGCGAATTTACTCTCTATGAAATCTAGTTATGACCAAACCACATTTTAGTTGTGACGTGAAATCCATCTTTAAGAACTTTTACTCTTTGTGTAATTGGGTCGCAACCTGAACACCCTTGTGTCGTGACCTATTGAACTTTTCTGCTATAAAACTTGTGTCTGATTTTGATTCCTTGCCTGGTTATTCTTGATTGTTCATGTGCTGCATGTGTAGAATAACTAAACCATTAGTGCCTTTTGAACCTAAAATTAAGATACAACTTAAGAAACTAAGGAGAGAATTTAGAGAAGAGGCAAGATCAGCATAATCTAGTTCACCTTTAGTGTCCCTAAATCTGAAATTGAACTATTTTAGATATTCTATTAGAAATTTCTAACATGGCTGAGATTGATCCTAATAGGCATGATGGGCATAATAGATAAGGAGAAAATGAAATGCTAATGAATGTATAAGATAATAAAAGTGTGAGGGAAATAAATCATTCGCATGTGAATTATGATCCTTATGGCTTTAACACTGAAGAGGCCAATTTTGAAATTAAAGGAGATTTGATTGCAACCTTACCTAAATTTTATAGTTTTGTGGGAGAGTGCCCACATCGGTACTATAAACCATGGATATGATATGCTTTTCAATGAAGCCTTAATTGCCTGCATTGGATGATATTTTCAGGAGGTGTTTACATTTCACTTTGGAAGGGAAGGCTAAGGAGTGGTTATACAATCTACCAACTCATTTCTCTACTTTTACATGGGATCAGTTGAAGTCAACAAATCTAGAATAGTTTTTCCTGGCTTCAAAGACAACTCAAATGAAGAAGGAGATTACGAACAAGCTACAACAGGATGGAGAGTCATTACATGAATATTGGACGATTTATCAATTTGTTGGCTCGTTGTTCACATCACAACGTGACAAAGGCTGATCTGGTAGACATTTTCTTTGATGGTCTACTCCCTCACAATCAAGTGTCCTTGAATGTAATAGCAAGTGGATCTTTACGAGATAAGACTCCATAAGCAAGTTGGTAATTATTCTAGAAAATGGCTAATAAAGACCACCAAACTGAGTATCCAAAGAGAATTACCTCATCATCTTTGGGTAATTCAAAAGAGATTTTGGCATAAATAGTAGCTTTAGAAAACCAAATGGAAAAGAGGATGAATTTAATTGAAAGAGAGTTGTATTCCATAAAGCAAGTTCATGTAATAGGAACCTCACATGTACTAGTTACAAGATGTAAGTCATGCGGTTCAATAATGCATGCTACTAGTACATGCGACATATAATATGAAGAAGTAGTAGCAATGTATCAAGGGAGAGAAAATCAATACCAGAAGAGAGACTCATACTCCAACACATACAACCCTGGTTGGAGAGACCATCCAAATTTCAGGAGGCAGAATGGGGAAAATTGGCCAAACTAATTCTAAGGAGGTGGTGCTTCATCAAGCAACTACCAAAATAATGTAAGGTCTATAGTTCCAACTCACCCTAATGGTTTAGTGGCATCAAGACCATATGAGACTTCTCAGTTGTTGAAGAGTATGGTTGCACAAATGAATAACATGGATGGTAGAATGACCAATATAGACTATAAGCTTAACGAGAATAATGGTTAATTCACCTTCATAGCTTCAATCCTTCAAAATATGCAAAAGGATAATGTTGATGTTCAAAGGAAACTTGAGGAGTTAAGTTCCAAGAATGCAAATATTACAAGTCATTTAACTCAAGTTGCCAATACAGTGAGTGACATCCAAACGAAGAGCAGTGGCAGCACACCTTCGAATACTATCATTAATCAAAAGATTCTGAATGCCATTTCACTCATAAGTAAGAGAGAAGTCTGATTTAAGGAAGATGAAATAGCAAGGGAGGATATGGAAGATTATGAAGTTGAAAATTCAACAATGTCACATATGTAGATTGAAAAATCAGAGAGTATTAAAGAACAACAACTCTTGATCAAGAAGGTAACCCAAGATGAGAACTTACAAGCACAAGAGGAAACACAAGAGAAGCAAGAAGAGGAAGTGATAATTCCAAGTCTAACATATAAGGGAAAACAAATTAAGGAGAAAGTGGAGTCGAGCAAGCAAGGAGCCTCTATGCATATAGGTAAGGAGGTAAGTATAAAGGATCTACCCTTTCCTAAATCTTATTTTGTTAGAAAGAAAACTATTAATTTTGAATTTGCAAAAGATGCTTTGAATCTCTTCACTAAGTTAGAAATAAACATCCCTATGGTTGAATTCCTCAAAAGAAATCCTAAATAAGCTAATTTTTTTAAAAGAGTTGTGTGCTAATAAGAAAAAGTTTAGGCCTCTTAAGATAATTCAGGTGAGTGCTAATGTATCATTACTTTTTAAGGCTGAAATACCAGTTAAGTGCCAAGACCCAAGATCTTACACAATCCTATGCACTATAGGAAAGTTTCATATTAAGGGAGCGTTATTAGATCTAGGTTCTACAATTAATGTAATGCCTTGGTCGGTATACTTAGCTTTAGGTATTAATAATCTTAGAGACACAAGTGTAGTGCTCTAATTAGCTAATAGATCAATTAGGTTCCTTAAGGGAATTCTAAAGGATACTCTAGTGTTAGTTAAGAATTTAGTGTTCCCAGCTGATTTTTATTTTCTGGACATGTCCAGTGAACTAGTGAATGAGAGCACTTTGATCCTAGGTAGACCTTTCCTTCAAACTTCTAAGACAATTATTAGTATGAAGCATAGTTCTATTGCAATAAAAGTTGGAGGACATGTAGTGACTTTCAATATGAACAAAGCAATAAAATATCCTTTTGATAATTCTGAATTTTTTGGGTTGAATGCCATCGATTATGCTATTAACGAAAATAGGGATGAGCATGAATTGAGTATACATGATAAGTATGATCCTATATTGCATAATTCCCAAATTTCCCATGAAGCATTTCAGGAGCATGAGGATTCAAATTCATCTTTGAGTTCTTATGATAAGTAAATGATAAGTATTTTGAATCTATTTCCTCTATTTATTCTTTTTCTTGCTCTTGTGAAAGCAATGCATCTTGTTTTCATGGTTTTGAAGTGAATAACATGCTTTCAGTTTCCAAGGATTTCTCATTCCCATCTAACTTTGATACAATTTCATCATTCTCTATTGATAATGTTTTTGGAAAGGAATTTGTGAGTGATTTCTAGGAATACAAGACATTGTGGAAGCTAGAATTAAAACAAACAAAGAGGGGTCGAGTTTATGTGACCACAAGTCGCAACATCAAGACCTCAACGTCGTGACCAAATATGAACCTGCTAATGTCGTATCCTTATTTTCTCCCTCAGTTATACTTAAATGGAAGTAACTTGAATCAATTAAACAGCTCTTTTCTTTAGAAACATGATTTTTAAAAAAATCTTCTGGGGTACTATTCAGTAGTACTGTTCATTTGGTAATCCAGATTACAAACCTAACTTTGAAAGTTCATAATTAAATATAGAAAAATCTAAATGGAATGATTCCAATTTATAATAAAATATATTTTATTGAAATTTGATTGAAAAATATAAAACTAAGGTTTCATTGTCCGAAGGAAATCAGTTTATTCGTTGAAAAATACTGTTCATTTGGTAAATCTGGAAGTTACAATTTCTTTACCTTATCTTCCAAAATTCATTTCTCCTTGCTTACATATCCAAATGAAGCGTATTACCTATGTATTTAAATCTAAAGATGTGATCTTTAAGTTCATAAAAGTTCGTAGAAAATTTTGTTCATTTACTAAGTAAAATTACCGTTTGAATCTTACTGCCTTTGGATGCTCATTTTATCCCATTCCAAATTTTATCTTCAACTTTGAAAAATCATAACAAATCGAAAACTTAACCAATTGAAGAGTTCTTGGTGTCCAATTAAAGCTATATATCTTACCTATGTTCATACTAAAGTTGAAGTCCAAAATTGTTGGTTAAGTTATCATACTTACTGTTACAAGGTTACTACCTCATAATACAAACACACAATAATGTACTATGCACCCATCATATCATCCCATAGTGTCAAGTAGTTAACATAACTTATTATACAAGTTCAAACATCCCCATTCACCCTTTTTCCTTGGTTCCAGCACCTATAACATGGTTATACATATGGAAAGAATTAGATTTTATAGAAATCTCAATAGCAAGTCATACAAACTATAATATCATGCCTGATTGATTAAATGCCTAACATGTTATAATGAGATGGGAGCTACTTTATAATCATACATAAGAAAGCTCTAGCATGCATCTTGTCATGACATTAGTTGCAAAGAGTTGTAATCATTCACACTTCATCATCATTATTATAGTATCATCTTAAGCTCAACCAAATATCATAACTAACAAGCAAGCATATAATCAAACAAACATGAAATTATAGTTAGGTATTCTTGCTACCTCTTCGGTTAACCTTGACAAAATCTTCTTGAGATGGTCTTCTTTACACACAAATGTCAAAACCTAGCCATTATAAAGTAACATCAAGTTACAACTCAACTTCACAACAATTCCAAGACTAGGTTCTTACTAACTTCCATTCTTTTTCCATTTTAGGTCTTATACTTCCATCTTTCTAAAATAAATTCTCATGGCCCATTTCCACACAATTTTTTATGTAGAATCCAAATATGAAATCAGAATTTCCAAAATCAAATTACATCCTTAGCTACTATACAAAACTGAAATGCCTCCTCTTGTTTCCAAACATTTTCATTTTGATTCCAATGCTTCCACTATTTGTTTCTCTACCTTATACCCACACAATTTTCCATTTTAAACCCATTGGAAGTATCAAAATCATAAAATTATAACATATAAATAGTGATTCATATAGTGGCAACCAAGAACACAAAATCCTAACTACATGTATACTTGAATGTCCAAGCCAATACCACTTTATTCTAGCTTGTTTAAGCTTGTCTAAACTATCCATAACATAAAACTCATATTTTCATCACATATGAATAGCATGTCTAGTAGCAACATCAGGGGAGAAATTCCATAAAAACCTCTTAAAACTAAGAGCAAACGTGCTAGAACAAAGTTCAAGATTAAAGGAACTAGTTACCTTTCTTGTTGCTCCAAGGTGTATGCTTCTTTCTTGCTTCAAACCAAAATTTTGGAAGAGGTTCTGCAAGGTTTCTAAGCTATCGAATAGGTTTGAATATGGGTGTATATATAGAAAAATTTGGGTGGAAATGGAAGGCCAAGATTAATTTGGTTACTATTTGATCTAATGGTCCATAATCCACCTTCCATCAAACTTACCCTAGAAGCCTCATTAATGACATCATCCATGACATCATTTAGGGCTGTGTTTGGTTGACGAAAAGTAAAAATATTGATAGTAAAAATTTTAGTACAGTTTAGTACCGATCTAGGTAGTTCCACAAAAACTAGACTATTTTATGTTCCCAATTTTTATACTATTCCAGAATATGTATTCTATCATGAAAACTGGTGTTTAGGTTTCTCCTACCATTTATATTGTTAGATTGAGTTTTTATCTGTTAACCATCTCTTGAGAAATGATCAAAATACTCTTATTGCACTTTGTTGCATTATATTAACTTTAAGGGCATAATTGTCATTTTACCCCTCTTTATACTTCATGAGGGCATATACTGGCTCTAACTAATCACCCCCTGTACTTGCTTGGACATTTTTTACTTGACCAAAATTCCCTACATCCATTTCTTGTTTATTATTACAATGTAATATCCTTAATCTTCTATACTGGTTCCTATGTACAGATTAAACGGAATATATGAGCTCTGTTTCAGGAAAAACATGTGTACCTTTATGTAAAGAAAATGATTAAATTGCAAAAGAAAGGAAATTAAGGGACCGAAATGCAATTATGGAAAGTTTAAAGTTAGGAATGAAAGGAAGACAAAAATATGGGGTCTTAAAGTGTAATTTTAGCCAAATTAAGGGACTTAATTATAAAGAAGGAAAAGTTCCCTGGGGTTAAAGTATAATTAAAGAAAATAGGCCAGAAGTGATTTGCACCGCCCGACAGCATTTCAGTCCCAGATTCTACCAGAAGGTAGGGCAGGTGACGCCGGGTAACCAAGCCTAATACCGGAATTTTTGAAGACTCCAGATAGCCAGAAATGGACTGATCGTCCAAAAGTTATAAAAATTTATACCGGATACCCTAGATTTCAGATATAAGTGGGAAAATACAGGATGATGCGCCTTTATGGGCGGATGTCGGGAAACTGACAGGATACCGATAGGAGGTCTGTAGGAAAAGTTATTCACAAAATAAAGAAATCCAGACGGAGTGTGAGGCCTCCGGGGATCCGGGTAGGAGATTTATCGGTATTTTTAAAGAGGCTGAATGCGATCGGATGACTTCAGTCAGATGACCGTTATAACCCCCAAGGATGCCTGAACACAGTAGGACACTATATCTGGGAAAAAGAGCCGGTGTCCGGAAAAGGTATATACTCGGTAAATAATAGTTAAAATATTCAATGAATTGTGTTAAAGGAAGATTCCTCGTAATGCGTGCCATACAGGTAATGGACCCAGGAAGCCCGAAAATGGCGCCATTAGAGGCCCAATAAGACTCTTGGACTGATAGGTGGGCCAGTGTCCAGCAGAACCCCGGAAAAGTGCGAAATTACGAAAATGCCCCTATGTTGTACAAAAAGGGCAGCAGATGAATATAGGGTATTCTGGTCATTTTGGATAGACCCAGAGGTCAAGACATGTCTAAATAAGGTTGACTAGAGCCAGTATAAGCTTTGACCGGGTCCAGAAAGGTGTGAAATGACGATTTTGCCCTTAGGGATTAAAATAGGACAAGATAGGGCACCAAGGGCATTTTGGTCATTTCGCAGGGGATCTGTAATTGAGTCTGGACCCAGTATTAAAAAGTTAATGATATAAAGGGTCTAGATGCTAAATGTGAGGTCAGTAGACATAAAAAGGATCTTCAGAAACATCAGATTCAGAAAACGGCACGTTTTTCGAGGCGATGGACCGGAAAGCTTCCAGAACCTCCAAATTTCGTCACATGAAGAATATGGGTGGTGAGGTGTCCTATGAGGTGTCCAGGGTGATGCAGTAAAAAGAATTAAAGAAAATAGGAAATTCCAGGAAAAACCAGGACCACATGTTCAGATGGCTTCAAAATTACAAGAATGCCATCCATTAAAGCTATAAATACCCCCTTCCCCTCCCATTTTATGCATCCCACGTTTTTGGCAAGAAAAGAGAGAGAAAGAAGAGAGAGAAGGAGAAAGAAAGAAAGAAAGGAAGTTCTGGTGGAGTTGGAAGTAGTAAGGAAGTTCTGAAGCTCTGCTTTTGAGGTAATAACTAATCCTAGCTCTTATGTAATGTCTTTGTGATGTGTTGTTTTGTTTGGTTGATTGTTGTCCTATATGTTATGCTTGAAGCTCTATTCCAATGCTATGATCATATGTTATTGAATATGGAAGCATGCAGCATACTTATCTATACACAGTCACAAGCAAGCACCGTCACTTTGCATTACATATTTTGTTATGATTGTTGTTACTGGGATTCTTTTGAATCTCATTCCCAAACATAACATTACAGGGGAGGTTCTGTCAAAATAAAATTTGGAAATCTTAAGAGACGCCGGTAGGCTGCCGAAATTCCGACAACGAAGACGGAACAAAGAAAGGAACTGATACGTACTGTGTACGTAGTGCTGTCTAAGGAGGCTGGAAGTGAGTGGACCCAGCAGGTTCATCCAGTCTTTCCTGGGTACTACGTAGAATGGTAGTTCGCATAAGGGAATTACCGAATCGGTATAACATCAGTTACTTTCTAAAGAAGAATTGTAGCAGTTATGCTGCCGGTTTTTAGACAGAAAAGGATGTAATAAAATATGCGGGAGTTAATCATGCACTAATATATAACAGTTGATTATTTGATATTAATTGTTATCTGGCCTGTATGACTGATATGTGTTGGCTGTAGGCTTGAGTATGTAAAGACTAAATGCTGAAAATAGGCTCAGTGAACAGTAACTCGTGAAGACCCATTCATGTTTGATAAATCATTAAAAATAGTAAATGATTGAATTAATGTACGAAATTTTTAGAGTAAAAAGTAGACATACTAAGATTTAATTTGATATATAGAATGTCTAATTTGGATGTATACACGAAAAGATATAAATTGTTAAAGTTGGGACCAGAATGCTGGATTCAGGAGAAAGTCATTGGATGAACAGTAAGATTGAAACGTTGACCCACGTGAAATTGTCAAGGATTGGTCAACCAATGATTTTTCCCTGAAATATATTTGAGTTAGCTTCATGTAGCAATTTGAACCACTTCATTTCGATTTTTATAGAATTAGTTATAAATTTTCAGGTCACTCATCTGGAATTTGCCACAGTGAACAGTACTCGATATGAATAAAATTCTAGATTAAGTGTTTAGACTTCAATGACCCTGAAAGTGGTTTAAGTGCTACTGAATGGTCCCTAAGATGTATAAATATAAGGATGTGACATTTTGGTATCAGAGCAAAGGATTCTGGCTTAAGAAATGCTCTGAATAGATGATTTATAGAAATATATACCATGATAAAGCCGTCATAATTGACACTAAGTAGTGTTTGCAGGATGGCTAGACATAGATTTGGGTCTGAAACTACGGTAAACCAATGGGAATTAAGACCAGAGGTCTCTAGTTCAGATAGTTCAGAAGAAGAGATAGTAAGCAATGATTCTGACCTCTGGACACCTCCAGTAGCTGGTGATTCTGAGGAGGATAGTTCCTCGATAGGATCAAACTTTCCAATTGATGATCAGGAAGTGATGATAACAGAAGGCCCTATTCCTGCCATTTCCATATGTGCGGTACCCTTGAATATAACAGACAGTTCAGGGTCCAGCCAAGTACGTGTTCAGAGTAATGCGCCAGGTTCCAGTAGGCCCGAAGTGACTCTGGTAGAAATGTATTTGGGAGGTTTAATCGTAAGAATGGTCCCAGGGAGGAACCTGAGTAGAGAGCAACTTGAGAGCTCGGTAGCATTAGCCCGACAACTATACGAGTTGAGGCAGACCCTATTCGAAAACATAGATCAAGATTATTCGGTCTACCAGGAGTTTATCACAAGGGTGAAAGCCATATATCAAGCCTGGGATTCAAATGTGTTAACCATGGGGCTTTGGCTAGAAATTATGAATGACGTATTGCCGAAGACTCCTACCTGGAGATCGGAGTTGGACCAGATTTTGATAGAGAATCATATTGTACCATATCCGACTGGATCTACCTAGTAGAAGAATACATTAGAATAAAGTTTAAGAAAATTAGAGTATAAAAGACTAGAATGGTACTGTGATATGTACATATATTCTGTATGTATATTATGTGTGAAATGAAATTTATTGTATTTCCTTCTGTTTTTAAGTATAACAAAATGGTACGAACAAGGAGAACTATTCTAGCTGAGGAACCCCGAGGGGCTGGAAACCTTAATCAAATGATTCTAGAACGATTAGAACAGCAACAAAAGATGATAAAAGAAATGAGAGCTGCTCAAGCACGAAATGAACAAGACAGAGATGCTGCCATAGCCGCGGCAGTAGCAGCAGCTGTAAATAATTTAAGACCGCCAGAGCCTTCAGGAGTAACTAGTAGAGAACCTGAAGAAGTACCACAGCAGGCCCCCAGAGAAGGGTTGAATCAAGGGAGGAGGCAGTTGGCATCCAACAATGGATGGTGCGATTTTGCAAACACAATCCTCCCATATTCGAAGGGACATTTGAAGTACATGTAGCAGAAAATTGGGTCAGCAGATTAGAGAAGATCTTTAAGGTCCTCGACTGCCCGACTGAAACCAAGGCCCAAATGGCCATCTATCAATTGGAAAAGGATGCGGATAGATGGTGGAAGAATACAGAATTACTTCTCCAAGCAAGAGATATTCCAGTTACCTGGGAAGTATTTCTTGAGCAATTTTATGAGAAATATTTCCCTCAATCTGTCAGAGATGAAAGGGAGGCTGAATTCCTTGTGCTAAGGCAAGGAGAAAAAGAAGCTTTTGATGAATATTTGGCCAAGTTCATCCGGCTATCTCAATATTCAACTTACCTACGCCAAGTAGATGACGAACGCTGGATGACAGAAAGAATGATTCGAGGGCTGAATTCTATGTTAAAGGAGAAGTTAACTCCCCAACAATACAGCCAGTTCAATAAGGCTGTGGAAGCATGTCGAATCGTTGAGAACAGCATGAATCATAGAATGCTGTCCAGATCTGGGAGTAAAGATCAAGCGACTTCTGATAAGGCCGGACGGAATCAAGAAGCGGCCAGTGGGAGCGGCTATAAGAAAAGAAAGCGCCCGTGGCAGACCAAGGGGCCTAATAGGGGAAATTTTCGCGAAAGATCCAATAACAGGGATCCGAAGGCCCCAGTATGTGAAAAGTGTGGAAAGAATCATGGTGACAGACCATGTTTGATGGGCCAGAATGTATGCTACACCTGCGGAAAGCCCGGACATTTTTCCAGAGAATGTCCTCAAGCTATAACTGATCCAAGGCCAAGGACGGCGGGACGAGTGTTTGCACTCACTAGAGAGGATGCTCAGCGATCATCTGAGATGATCCAAGGTACAATCCATCTCAATGATCATGTTGTGACTGCCCTATTTGATTCGGGTACAAGTCATTCCTTTATATCTTATGAATGTGCTAAATGCCTAGGCCTTCTGATAAGCAAGTTATGTTATGATATACAGGTGAAAACCCCCACCAACGCTAGGGTGATCACATCTGATGCCTGTCTAAATAGTATGGTGCGTTATGAGCACTGTAGTACCACCCTGGACCTGATCTGTATGCCTTTCCAGGAGATTGAAGTCATACTCGGTTTAAATTGGTTATCCTCCAATAATGTGATGTTGGACTGCAGAAACAAGACCCTAGTTCTTGGTCCAAAGATCACTGATCGGAGCTTAGAAGTACAACTGAACTTCGTGACAGAGGCTCAGGCAGAAAAATATCTACGGAAAGGATGTCAGGGATATGTGGTATTCTTTTCTGTTCAAACAGAAGTGGAGGAAGGCATCGAGGAGGTTCCTGTAGTCAATGAATTTCTTGAAGTCTTTCCAAAGGAGATTCAGGGATTGCCTTCAGAGCGTGAAGTGGAGTTTGCGATCGACATTATACCTGGAGCTGGACCAGTATCAAAAGCCCCATACAGGATGGCTCCCAACGAAATGATGGAACTGAAGAAGCAAATTGAGGAGCTATTGGAGAAAGGTTTTATACGACCCAGTGTATCGCCATGGGGTGCTCCAGTACTGTTTGTCAAGAAGAAAGATGGTAGCTTAAGGCTGTGCATTGACTACAGGGAATTAAATAAGCTTACAGTTAAGAACAAGTATCCTCTTCCCAGAATTGATGACCTGCTAGATCAATTGGCAGGAGCGAGCTTATTCTCCAAGATTGACTTGAGATCTGGCTACCATCAACTAAGGGTCAAGCCAGATGATATTCCAAAGACGGCGTTCAGAACGCGCTACGGACATTTTGAATTTTTGGTGATGCCTTTTGGACTAACCAATGCACCTGCTATTTTCATGGACTATATGAACCGGATTTTCAGGCCTTATCTAGATTAGTTCGTTGTGGTCTTTATTGATGATATTCTGGTGTACTCCAAATCTCCAGAGGAGCATGAAAGGCATTTGAGGATTGTTCTTGGTATCCTTAAAGAAAAGAAGCTCTATGCTAAGCTGAGTAAGTGCGAGTTTTGGCTTTCAAAAGTCAAATTTCTCGGTCATGTCATATCCCGAGACGGGGTAGCTGTAGATCCTAGCAAAGTTAAAGCAGTTTTGAGCTGGGAACAGCCAAGGACAGTGACAGAGATTAGAAGTTTTCTCGGCCTAGCAGGGTACTACAGACGATTCATTCAAGACTTTTCTCGAATTGCCTTACCACTTACCAAGCTGACCAGAAAGAATCAGCAGTTTAAGTGGGATGAGAAGTGCGAGGCTAGCTTCCAGCAGTTGAAGCAGAGATTAACGACTACTCCCGTGCTAATTATTCCAGACCCAACTCAGACTTATGTAATCTACACTGATGCTAGCAAGCAGGGCCTGGGATGTGTGCTTATGCAGCAAGGTCGAGTAGTAGCCTACGCCTCTCGGCAGTTAAAGCCACATGAAGAGAATTATCCCACTCATGATCTGGAGCTTGCGGCGGTGGTCTATGCCCTGAAGATATGGAGGCACTATTTATACGGAGCAACGATAGAGTTATTTTGCGACCACAAAAGCCTGAAGTATCTGCAGGATCAGAAAGAGCTGAACATGAGGCAGCGGCAATGGATGGAATTGTTAAAAGATTATGACTTCCAGATTAAATACCATCCAGGAAAAGCCAATGTGGTAGCTGATGCCCTGAGTAGAAAGGTGGTGCAGGTTGCATACATGATGATCAAGGAATTGGAACTGATAGAAGATATGCGCGACTGGAGCCCTCTATATCAAATGCAACTGACGGAGAATCCTTTTGGAGGAGTTCATGTCAGAACTTGCATAGAAGATGAGATCAAAGAGGCTCAGGAGCAGGATAAGCTCGCAGCAATATTCAAAGACAAGCTGGAGAAAGGGAAGACAAGGGATTTTGGGATGTCCCCAGACGAATTGCTACAGTTTAGGGGAAAACCCTATATCCCAAATATTGGGGGATTAAGGGAAAGAATTCTGGAGGAAGCACATAAAAGCCGATATACGGTACATCCAGGTATGACCAAAATGTACCATGATGTTAAAAGATTATTCTGGTGGCTTGGACTGAAGAAAGATGTTGTAGCTTACGTATCTAAGTGCTTAACCTGCCAGAAAGTGAAAGTTGAACATCAAAAACCAGCAGGAACGTTGCAGCCTTTAGATATTCCTGAGTGGAAATGGGATGGGATTGCCATGGACTTTGTGGAAGGACTACCCTTGACACCAAGTAGACATGATGCGGTTTGGGTAGTAATCGATCGACTGACAAAGTCAGCACATTTCCTGGCAATCAATAAGAGAGATTCTCTAGAAAAGCTGGCAAAGCTGTATATAAAGGAGATCGTTAGGCTCCATGGTATCCCAAGCAGCATTGTGTCTGATAGAGATCCACGATTTACTTCAAATTTCTGGAGGGCTCTACAGGAAGAAATGGGCACTACTCTCAGATTCAGTACAGCTTATCATCCTCAGACAGATGGTCAATCTGAAAGAACAATACAGACGTTAGAGGATATGCTGAGAGCATGTGTCTTAGATTTCAAAGGCAGCTGGGATATCCATTTACCCCTTATAGAGTTTGCATATAACAATGGTTATCAGGCCAGTATACAGATGGCACCTTTTGAAGCACTCTATGGACGAAAATGTAGATCCCCCTTATGCTGGCTAGAGTTGAGCAAGAGAAGAATGCTTGGTCCGGATATAGTGGATCAAACTGCAAAACAAGTTGCGGTAATTAGAAAATGATTGTTGACGGCTCAAAGCAGACAGAAGAGCTATGCAGATGTCAGAAGGAAGCCGTTGGAATTTGAAGAAGGAGAACATGTATTCCTTAAGTTAACTCCAACCACAGGAGCCGGACGATCGATTAAGGTGAAGAAGTTGCATCCAAGATACATCGGGCCATTCCAGATTCTCTCAAAGATAGGAGCAGTAGCCTACAAGTTAGCTCTTCCTCCGAATCTCAGCCAGATACATGATGTGTTCCATGTTTCCCAATTAAAGAAGTATATTCCAGATCCATCTCATGTGATAGAGCAAGATGAGGTTACACTGCGAGATGACTTGACCTATGAGGTTGGACCGGTGTGAATTGCTGATAGAAAAGTCAAGCAGTTGCGGAATAAGCATATTCCTTTAGTTAAAGTGATCTGGAAAGGTTTGACTGAACAAGAAGCTATATGGGAAACAGAAGAAAAGATAAGAGAAAAGTACCCTGAATTATTGGTATAGGATAGATGTAATGTAAATTTCGGGGACGAAATTTATTTTTAAGGGGAGAGAAATGTAATATCCTTAATCTTCTGTACTGGTTCCTATGTACAGATTAAACGGAATATATGAGCTCTGTTTCAGGAAAAACATGTGTACCTTTATGTAAAGAAAAGGATTAAATTGCAAAAGAAAGGAAATTAAGGGACCGAAATGCAATTATGGAAAGTTTAAAGTTAGGAATGAAAGGAAGACAAAAATATAGGGTCTTAAAGTGTAATTTTAGCCAAATTAAGGGACTTAATTATAAAGAAGGAAAAGTTCCCTGGGGTTAAAGTATAATTAAAGAAAATAGGCCAGAAGTGATTTGCACCGCCCGACAGTATTTCAGTCCCAGATTCTACCAGAAGGTAGGGCAGGTGACGCCGGGTAACCAAGCCTAATACCGGAATTTTTGAAGACTCCAGATAGCCAGAAATGGACTGATCGTCCAAAAGTTATAAAAATTTATACCGGATACCCTAGATTTCAGATATAAGTGGGAAAATACAGGATGATGCGCCTTTATGGGCGGATGTCGGGAAACTGACAGGATACCGATAGGAGGTCTGTAGGAAAAGTTATTCACAAAATAAAGAAATCCAGACGGAGTGTGAGGCCTCCGGGGATCCGGGTAGGAGATTTATCGGTATTTTTAAAGAGGCTGAATGTGATCGGATGACTTCAGTCAGATGACCGTTATAACCCCCAAGGATGCCTGAACACAGTAGGACACTATATCTGGGAAAAAGAGCCGGTGTCCGGAAAAGGTATATACTCGGTAAATAATAGTTAAAATATTCAATGAATTGTGTTAAAGGAAGATTCCTCGTAATGCGTGCCATACAGGTAATGGACCCAGGAAGCCCGAAAATGGCGCCATTAGAGGCCCAATAAGACTCTTGGACTGATAGGTGGGCCAGTGTCCAGCAGAACCCCGGAAAAGTGCGAAATTACGAAAATGCCCCTATGTTGTACAAAAAGGGCAGCAGATGAATATAGGGTATTCTGGTCATTTTGGATAGACCCAGAGGTCAAGACATGTCTAAATAAGGTTGACTAGAGCCAGTATAAGCTTTGACCGGGTCCAGAAAGGTGTGAAATGACGATTTTGCCCTTAGGGATTAAAATAGGACAAGATAGGGCACCAAGGGCATTTTGGTCATTTCGCAGGGGATCTGTAATTGAGTCTGGACCCAGTATTAAAAAGTTAATGATATAAAGGGTCTAGATGCTAAATGTGAGGTCAGTAGACATAAAAAGGATCTTCAGAAACATCAGATTCAGAAAACGGCACGTTTTTCGAGGCGATGGACCGGGCCGATACCAGATTGGACCGGAAAGCTTCCAGAACCTCCAAATTTCGTCACATGAAGAATATGGGTGGTGAGGTGTCCTATGAGGTGTCCCATGAGGTGTCCAGGGTGATGCAGTAAAAAGAATTAAAGAAAATAGGAAATTCCAGGAAAAACCAGGACCACATGTTCAGATGGCTTCAAAATTACAAGAATGCCATCCATTAAAGCTATAAATACCCCCTTCCCCTCCCATTTTATGCATCCCACGTTTTTGGCAAGAAAAGAGAGAGAAAGAAGAGAGAGAAGGAGAAAGAAAGAAAGAAAGGAAGTTCTGGTGGAGTTGGAAGTAGTAAGGAAGTTCTGAAGCTCTGCTTTTGAGGTAATAACTAATCCTAGCTCTTATGTAATGTCTTTGTGATGTGTTGTTTTGTTTGGTTGATTGTTGTCCTATATGTTATGCTTGAAGCTCTATTCCAATGCTATGATCATATGTTATTGAATATGGAAGCATGCAGCATACTTATCTATACACAGTCACAAGCAAGCACCGTCACTTTGCATTACATATTTTGTTATGATTGTTGTTACTGGGATTCTTTTGAATCTCATTCCCAAACATAACATTACAGGGGAGGTTCTGTCAAAATAAAATTTGGAAATCTTAAGAGACGCCGGTAGGCTGCCGAAATTCCGACAATGAAGACGGAACAAAGAAAGGAACTGATACGTACTGTGTACGTAGTGCTGTCTAAGGAGGCTGGAAGTGAGTGGACCCAGCAGGTTCATCCAGTCTTTCCTGGGTACTACGTAGAATGGTAGTTCGCATAAGGGAATTACCGAATCGGTACAACATCAGTTACTTTCTAAAGAAGAATTGTAGCAGTTATGCTGCCGGTTTTTAGACAGAAAAGGATGTAATAAAATATGCGGGAGTTAATCATGCACTAATATATAACAGTTGATTATTTGATATTAATTGTTATCTGGCCTGTATGACTGATATGTGTTGGCTGTAGGCTTGAGTATGTAAAGACTAAATGCTGAAAATAGGCTCAGTGAACAGTAACTCGTGAAGACCCATTCATGTTTGATAAATCATTAAAAATAGTAAATGATTGAATTAATGTACGAAATTTTTAGAGTAAAAATTAGACATACTAAGATTTAATTTGATATATAGAATGTCTAATTTGGATGTATACACGAAAAGATATAAATTGTTAAAGTTGGGATCAGAATGCTGGATTCAGGAGAAAGTCATTGGATGAACAGTAAGATTGAAACGTTGACCCACATGAAATTGTCAAGGATTGGTCAACCAATGATTTTTCCCTGAAATATATTTGAGTTAGCTTCATGTAGCAATTTGAACCACTTCATTTCGATTTTTATAGAATTAGTTATAAATTTTCAGGTCACTCATCTGGAATTTGCCACAGTGAACAGTACTCGATATGAATAAAATTCCAGATTAAGTGTTTAGACTTCAATGACCCTGAAAGTGGTTTAAGTGCTACTGAATGGTCCCTAAGATGTATAAATATAAGGATGTGACATACAACATAAGGGCATTTTCGTAATTTCATAATTTTTCTGGGTTCATTTGGACACTGGCCCATTTGACTGTTCAAATTTTTTATTGGGCTTTTTGGATGCCATTTTGAGTTTCTATATGGATCTAATACTTTTATGGCTCAATCTCAAAAACTTCACCTGAAAGTATTTATCGGGTATATAATTCTACTGTAAATTTCATTAAAAATTCTACATAACTCCTTTTTGAGCTCTGTCAGTTTTATAAATTTCTATATTAATTATGGGAATTTACTACCAAATCTCATATGATTAGAACATCCAAAAAATATGTAATAATCTCCAGACTCTAAAAATTAATATCAATTATCTAGGGCCTCAAATCAAAATTCTGAAAAATAATCCTGGTCTAATTTTCATTCTCTATTTACTGGTAAAATTTAGGACTACAGTATTTCTAGGCAATTATGGGCCTTTTCTGGTACAACTTCCTCATAATTACAAATTTACCCCTTAAACTTTTACTTAATTATATTTATGTCCTCAAACTTTTTGAAATTACACTTATTGGCCTAATTTTTTTCTCTACGTTTTATTTTAGCCCATAAACTTTTCTAAATTTCACTTAGGTCCTTGAACTTTCTATCATTTTCAATTTAATCCGTTTCCTTCCTTGAATTGCAACATTTTTCTTAGAGAATCTCATGTGTATTACGTACAAATTGTACATACATTCAGATAAGAAAATTAGGGATATGACATTTCTCTCCCCTTAAAATAAATTTTATCCTCAAAATTTACAATATATACATACTAAGGAAATAATTAAGGGTACATTTCCTTCATCCTTGCTTATGCTTCCCATGTAGCTTCATTCTTAGTTAATCTTTTCCATACCACTTTAACTAACATAATTTTTTTATTTTGTAGCTGCTTAATCTTTCGATCAATAACTCGTACTGGTCCAACTTCAAAGATTAGGTCATCTCGTAGCATGATATCATCTTGTTCAATCACATGTGATAAGTCTTGAACATACTTCTTCAATTAGGAAACATGAAATACATCATGTATCTAACTAAGATTTAGGGGAAGAGCTAACTTATAAGCCACTGACCCTATCTTTGAGAGAATATGAAATGGTCCTATGTATCTGGGATGCAGCTTCTTCACCTTGATTGATCGTCTGGCTCTTATGGTTGAAGTCAACTTAAGAAACACATGTTCCCCTTCTTCAAACTACAATGGATTTCTTCTAACATCAGTATAACTTTTCTGCCTACTTTGAGCCATCAACAATCTTTTTCTGATCATATCAATCTGTGGTGTAGTTTGATCTACTATATCAGGACCAAGCATTCTTCTTTTACTTAACTCTAACCAGCATAATAGAGATATACATTTATGTCCATAGAGTGCTTCAAATGGGGCCATCTAAATACTATATGATAACTATTGTTATATGCAAATTCTATTAGTGGTAGATGTCCATCCCAACTCCCTTTGAAATCCAAAACACAAGCTTTTAACATATCTTCTAGTGTTTAGATTGTTCTCTTAGACTGACCATCTAGCTGAGGATGATAAGCTATGCTAAACCTAAGAGTAGAGTCCATCTCTTTATGCAACACTCTCTAGAAATTAGATGTAAATCTAGGGTCTCTGTCAGAAACGATACTAATTAAGACACCATGTAGTCTAACAATCTCCTTTATATACAACCTTGACAGCTTTTCCAAAGAATCTTTCTTATTTATGGCTAGAAAATGAGCTAACTTTGTCAATCGATCAATTACTACCCATATTGTATTATGCTTAACTAGTGTTGTGGATAGTCCTTCAACAAAATCTATGGCAATGCTGTCCTATTTCAACTCAGGAATATTGAGAGGTTGTAACTTTCCTACTGGTTTTTGATGTTTAATCTTTACTTTTTGGCATGTCAAGCATTTGGATCCATAAGCCACAATATCCTTCTTTAATCCAGACCACCAAAATAGACTTTTAACATCATGATACATCTTGGTCATACCTGGATGTACTGTATATCGACTTTTATGTGCTTCATCTAAAATTTTCTCTCTTAATCCCATGGCATTAGGGATATACGGTCTTCCCCTAAACCGTAGCATCTCATCTTGAGAGATCTCAAAAGTTTTGGTTTCCCCTCTTTCCAACTTATCTTTAAATATTGTTGCAAGCTTATCATGCTTCTGAGCTTCTTTTATCTCATCCTCAATTAAAGCTCAGACTTGTACTCCTCCATAAATATTCTCTGTGATTTCAATCTGATATAAGGGACTCCAATCTCTGACATCTTCTACTAGTTCCAGTTCTTTAATCATCATATTTGCCACATGTACCACCTTCCTACTTAAGGCATTATCTACAACATTTGCCTTTCTTGGATGGTATTTAGTTTGGAAATCATAATCTTTCAACAATTCCATCCATCTACATTTTCTCATATACAATTCTTTTGGTCATGTAGATACTTCAGCCTCTTGTGGTCACAGTACAATTCTATAGTAGCTCCATACAAATAATGTCTCCAAATCTTGAGAGCATAGACTACCGCTGCAAGCTCCAGATCATGAGTGGGATAATTCTCTTCATGTGGCTTTTACTGTTAGGAAGCATAGGCTACTACTTTTGTAACATCCTTACTTTCATACATCTTAGGGACCATTCAGTAGAATTAAGAACCACTTACAAGACCTTGGAAGTCTATTAGCCAAATCTGGAATTTTACTCTTTCTCGGGTTACTGTTCATATGGTATTCCAGATTACGCAATGAACTTCAAAAAATCATAATTAATTCTAAAAAACTTAAAATGAAGTGGTTCAAAAATATACATGAAGATAACATCTTAAAATATAAGGGAAAAATAATTTCTAGACCAAATGATTATCCAATTAATACAGTTTATTCCTTAAAGTTTACTATTCACTTGGTCAAAAACTCTGGAAACAGATTCTGGTCCCTTACTTTGGAAATTCATTTCTCTTGATATACACATCCAATTGAAACTTTATACCTATAAATTTAAATATCTAGATGTGTACTACATGGTCATAAAATTTTATGAATTAATTCCTTCATTTGCTAGGTCAAAATGAAGCCATAACAAAACTGCTTCAGGACTTACCTTTTTACCATTTCATTTTCTTTCCTTTTACTTTCAATAATTGTTTCAGCATACATAAGCTATCAAATAAGCTTCTTAATATTCATATACATCATGTACATATGCTATAAGTATTTCAAATAGTTTCATCACATAAATAGATACTTTACATGGCTTTGACATACATGGAAAGTGCATAGCATATGCTAACATCTTAAATACTTCACTTTTCTTCTTCCATGCTTTAACTCTTCTCCATGCATACATTATCCATCATGCTTGATCTAAATTGGTTGGTTATGGGAGAGTAAGATTCTAGGGAATCTCAGTAGCAAATATTACCACTTAAATATGCAAGATGGATGCTAATGCATGATATGTAATTTCATTAAACTTTCTTTGATTAGTGACATGCCATCATGCTATATACTTTCACATAAAGTGCATGGCCATGGAAAACATGTTATTCACAATACATTCAACATGATTTATCATGTCACAACATCATTCAAATATCATATACATGTCAACACATAAGCATACCACATCAAGCACATAAAGAGGTAAGTTCACTACCTTGCACTTAAGCTTTCCTCTTGACCTTTAGCCCTTGCTCCCTAGCATTCCAACCATGAAGCCTTTATGTCCATCACTCCCCAACATCTTATTGGATGTTTCATGGTCCTAAACACATTCATATTCATCACATAACTCATTAGGACTCATGAGCTCCAACCATGTTTAAGACTAACTTTGTTACACTCTTTATTGTCATAACCTTCTCTAATATTCACTAATCCACTTGGCTCTTGAACCAATTGATGTCTTGACTTTACCCTACACAATTTCATCTTTTGAATCCATTTATGAGCTTATAATCATGAAATTCCAGCTCCTTCATGGCCTGCTGTACAGAACTGAATATAAGCATACAATTCTGTCAAAAATTCTCATTTTGATTCTAATGCTTCCCAAACTTGTTTCTCCACTTTACCCCACACAACTTTTCATTTTAAAACCATTGGAACCATCAAAATCATAAAATTCCAATCACTGTTCATGCGAGTGAAGAGTAACCGTAAGGAATCTCAAAGACTACACAACCTTGAGATTTTAATGTTTCCAAGGTTCAAAACCTTTCCAATCCTACACAAAATCATCATACAAACTCAATGGAAGCATTAAATCATTGAAATTCCATTTGTTTCCTTCATGAACAGTGCATACCGAACAGGGCACACCATGGCAAAGTCAAGAATATCAACTTGATTCAACAACCAATCACTTAACTAGCTTGTTTAAGCTTCAATCATAAGTTTCTAATTTTAATTTCTTCTTTCCCCTTTTATCTATGGTTTTTGGGCAGCACCTCCCCTTAGAGAAAACTCAACTTTTACCCCATGAAAACCCTAAGTTCAAGCTCCCAAATCAAAGGAAAATAAGCTAGAGATTGCTTACCTTTAATCTCTAGCTTGCTTGAACTTTGGAACCTTGAATCTTCTTTGTCTTGGCTTGAGTTTTCATTTTGCAAGAGTTTCCCCAAGGGTCCATGAAGCCATGGTTTTGATGCAGAAATGAGGGGGTATTTATAGCCAAAATCCAAGAAAAATCAATGGCCAAGATTGATTTGGTTACTATTTGATCTAAAGGCTCACATTTAATCTTGGATTTTACTTTTTCATAAAAGAATAATTATGACATTGTGTGGAACAGCTCATGGGACACCTCATGGGCGTATGTGGCGTGCTCATAGTGTAAGGAAGCTTCTGAAAAAATTCTAGTCCAATCTGGTACCGATCGGAGCAGTTTCACAACAACCGGACTATTTTCTGTTCTGAATTTTGTTATAATATACCAGGATATGTATATGTCCTAGAAATCAATATCTAGTCTTCTCATACCATTAACATGGTTATACTAAATATTTATCTGCCATCCATTCCTTGGGAAATGACCAAAATACCCTTGGTGTCTTTTTGTTGCATTATATTACCCTAAGGGCATAATTGTCATTTCACACCTCTTTATACTACCTCAGGGTGTATCTGGGCTATAAATAATCCTATTTATAATATATGACACATTTTTGGCCTATCCAGAATGACCAAAATGCCCTCCATCCATCACTGGTACAGTATGGGCATCCAGGGGCATTTTTGTAATTTTGCACCTTTTTTGCACACTGGCCCCTTCTACGGATGAACTGGTACCGGGCCCTCCTTGGCGTCATCATGGGCCTATATATGATGTCATTTTATCTCATTCTATCCAGGTTCACATACTGATAAGTTCCATTATCGGATCGCGGGTGTTATCAAACTCCCATCAAAATTCACTGTTATGGAAATAACTTTTTATACAAGACTTCTTCCGGGGTTCTATCAGATTCATAACATCTGACACTGTAAACCAGCATAAAAAATTTCTAATCTCTGTCACTATCCTTGGCTACTCCCAGCTTAATACTGCTTCAACTTTGCTATGATCTACAGTTACCATATGATATGACCGACAAGTTTAACTTCTTGAAGCCAAAACTCACATTTACTAAGCTTAGCATAGAGTTGTTTTTCTTTGAGCATACTAAGGACAATTCTCAAGTGCCTTTCATGCTCTTCAGCAGATCTGTAGTACACTAAGATATCATCAATGAAGACCACAACAAATTGATCTAGGTAGGGCCTGAATATTCTGTTCATGTAATCCATAAAAATTGTAGGCACATTCGTCAGACCAAAAGGCATCACAAGAAATTCAAAATGTCCATAACGAGTCCTAAAAGCAGTCTTTGAAATATCATCTTATTTGATCCTGAGTTGGTGGTAGCCTGTGTTGGAAAATGTGCTCTAGGGGCCAATCATTATCTTATAAACATTATTGATTTATGTGTTTATCAATTGTGTTATCATATTATTCGCATGTTTACTGTGATGACCATCCTTGGATAATTCATGATCTTATCCTAAATGTCCCTGGTCGATCATCTGTACGGGAGCAGAGATGAAATAAGACAGTATGACTTTAAAGATGTATAGAGATATAAATCAAAGTCATACGCACATGTAAGAGTACAAGGTGTTGGACTGACCCACTATGAGAGAGTTGCATGGGTTACGTCATAAGCTTCTCTCATATACAAACCATGTCACTATGCCCTTTGACCTGAGATCATCATAGATTCCAACATGACAAACGCTCAGCTTTGACCTAGTCAAAAGTCACTTTTGACCCAGTGATCATAAAGACTATGTTCGGGCTTAGTGGTTTTTCATGCGGAGGAATGTGAGTGGTCAAGATGGAATTTGTCCCTCACATTCGTATAGAGATATTACTGGGCCCCTCGATGAGTGAGTCTGAGAAATGTATGGCCATACTGTAATGGAAAGGTAGTTCCATTTCTATAGTCAGACTACTCAGGGATCGAGAAAGTAACAGTCAGGAATAGGAGGGTGACATTATCTATGCCTCATCCATGACTAAAATATCGCGTGACAGAAGGGACATGATATGGTTGTATAAAAGGTTACATCGTTTATCGATCCTCATATGATTTGGGTAGTCGTTATGTCTTGCTAAAGACCGCTTGCGACTTGTGGGCCAGTATAGCAAATGGCCCACTGCCAACTTCATATGGGCCTACAGGGTCGCACACAAAATAGCCCAACACGAGCTATGATGTCCAGATTCATTAAATCTAAGAAGTGTCTAGATTCAATGAATGATCCAGGGTTGATGTATATATTTATTTATATTTATATTCGAATATATATAAATTCGTATGTATATTATATATAAGGGATATATAGGATTTAATTTATAAGGATAAATTAAATCTCTATCACGTTTGAATTTAAAATTCAAATTGATAGGATATCTCATATAAGAGATATTTACAAGATTTAATTTATAAAGATAAATTAGATCTCTATCACGTTTGAATTTGAAATTCAAATTGATAAGATATCTCATATAAGAGATATTTACAAGATTTAATTTATAAGGATAAATTAAATCTCTATCACGTTTGAATTTAAAATTCAAATTGATAGGATATCTCAAATTTGATTTATGAGAATAAATCAAATATAGTCCAATCTTATCTTTATTTAAATTAAATAAATAGGTGAATTAAATCTGTGGGACGGATTTAATATAAACATTATTTATTTAATTAGTTTCTTATCAAATTATACAATATGTGATATTGTATTAATTTTAGAATTAATATAGATTAATTCCAAGATCCAATTCGGTTGAGGAAAATGCAGAGCATCCTATATATCTGATTTTAGGAGCTACGTTTTTGACACACAACACACAACACAAAAGGCCGAACGGAATCTGTAAAATTTTTACAGATAAAAAACTGCTGAAGTAGAGACGGAGAGGACGAATTCTTGAGAGAGCCTTGGAGGGACAGGAGACGCTAGCACGTCATTCGTGGTTGAAATGCTGTTCGTGTGGATACCAATAGAGAAAGCTGACCTGAGGTGTAGACTTCTTGCGATCAGAAAGAGAGCACGAGCCGCGGAGAGAAGCTGTGGACATCTTCTTGCGATCGGAAAGAGATCACCAGTTGCGGAGATAAGCTATGGAAGTCGTTGAGGAATACTAAGGGTAATGCTTCTTTCCACTTGACTTAAACACATACGGTAGATCCTAGCAAGGAATAGAAAAAAAATTTTTAAATCAATTTCTGCTGCGTGTCTTCCAATTCCTTACAGCCTGATCTTAAATCAATCTTAGAGAATAAACTTGCTCCAGCCAATTGATCTAGCAGGCCATCAATTCTGGGAAGAGGGTACTTATTCTTAACAGTAATCTTATTCAACTCCCTATAATCGATACACAATCTTAGACTGCCATCCTTCTTCTTTACGAGTAACACTGGAGCACCCCATGGTGAGACACTGGGTCGAATGAAACCCTTCTTTAAAAGCTCCTCAATCTGCTTGTTTAACTCCATCATCTTGTTAGGGGCCATACGGTATGGGCCTTGGATACTGGTCCAGCTCCAGGTATAATATCGATTACAAACTCTACTTCTCGTTCAGGAGATATTCCCTAAATCTCCTTTGGAAAAACTTAAGGAAATTCCTTAACCACTGGAATCCCTTCAATCCTTTCAATCCCTTCAATCCGTTATTCTACTTTTGTTTAAACAGAAAAGAAAATCATATACCCTTGACATCCTTTTCACAAACATTTATCTGCCTAAGCCTCTATTTTAAAATTTAACCTTACTTTTGAACTCAAATTCGTTGCCTTTGGAAAAAGAACTAAGGTCTTGTTCTTACAGTCCAGTATCACATTATTATAAGATAACCAGTTTAATCCAATTATGACATCAATCTCCCAAAAAGGCATACATATTAAGTCTAAAGTAATGCAACAATGTTCATATCGAACAACACTATTTAGGCAGACATCAGAGGAGTTATCACACATATAGCATAATATAACTTGCTAATTGTAAGGCCTAGGCATTCAGCACATTCATAAGAAATAAAGGAATTACTTACACACGAATCAAATAAAGCAATCACATAGTGATTATTGAGATAAATTGTACCTTGGATCATTTCGGGTGACTTCTAAGCATCTTCATGTGTAAGTGCGAACACTCGACCATGAGTTTGTGGCCTTTGATTACTCACTGCTTGAAGACAATCCTTAGAGAAATGTCCAAATTTTCCACAAGTATAACACACATTCTGTCATGAAACACCGCTTGTCACCATGATTCTTTTTGCACTTATCGCATACTCGGTGTAACATCCTAAAAATTCCTTAGTCAAAAAACCCTAAGCTTTGAGCCAAGAAAATGATTAGAGAAAGGTAAATGGTATTATCGACTGAATAAGGATCAACTCGTAAAGTTAGAAAGTATTATGGACAAAAGTGCAAAGTAGACAAAACTTCAGGGACTAAACGGTAAATATGGAAAAGATCAAGGGACCTAAATGCAAATTGTGAAAAGTTACAAAAACTGTACTTTTAGCCCAAAATAGCCTGGTCCATATTTAAGATATGAAAATACCAGGAGATAAAGCACAAAATTTTAGGTTGAATGAGACACGTCAGAATTTTGATTCGAGGTCCCGATTAATTGATAAAAATTTGGTAAGTTTGAGAAAATTACTTGAAATTTTTAGGAGACCGACTAGACTTTAAAATTATGTGAGATTATGATAGAAGATACTTTTTGAATTATGGGAGATTGTAAAAAATACCACACTCCCAAAAGATGTCCAGATAATTTTAAATATAATTTAAAGGAATTTTAGAGCTTGTTTACTAACTCTAAAAAAATTAGGATTTTATTCTTTGAAGGATCAGATCTAAACCAAAGACCATGAAATTTTACCAGAAGGCTCAGAATGATTTTATATGGGTTATTATGGGCTAAGCCAAAATTCGATAGCCAGTACGAGTCCAAACAAAAATCAGGGCAAATTGTAATTTCGGAGGATTTCGGGCCGAAAATGGCAGTTCTAAAAAATATTCAAAAAAATTCCAATAAATTCCATAAAATGGAAAATGAGGCTTTAATACATTTTTATAAAGGAGAGATGACAAAAATACCACTATATAAATTTTTATCGTATTATGGTTTTTATTGAGGTATTTGGAAAAGTTAAGTATTCTGACTATAAAAAGACCTCAGAAAATTATAAGAAAATAGGGATAAATATTTAAGGGTCAATAATGATTTTAGATAGGCAAGACAGGGTTAGAGAGTATTCTAGAAAATATCGTTTTGTTAAATAATTTATTTTTCCCGAGAATCACCCGAATTGGTACCAGCTAATTCTGGAAAAATTGGCTAAAATTCAGTGAACTCCAAAAAGCTTCAAGAAACTCCATGAGGCTCCAAGAAGACTTGAGTTGGAGTCACATAAAAGGGAGAAGGGAAAATAAGAAGACAACTCAAAAGTTGTCATGATTACATTTAAAAAGAGAACAAATCCTAGCCCTTGGATCAAACTTTTAAGAATTGAATCTTAGCCCTTGAATCCCTTCAATTTGCTATATAAATACCCCCTCCCAAGGCTTCCATTTCATGCGGCCCTCTTTACCTAGGTGAAACTCTTGACAATTCAAAACTCAAGCCAAGATCAAAGATTCCAACCTTCCAAAGTTCAAGGATACTAAGGTAAGAATACTTCCAAGCTTTTAGTGATTTAATTGGAAGTTGAAATTATGATTGTTAGGAGTTGGGAACCATAGATTCCTAAGGGTAGATGTTGCCCAAATTAGGAAAAGATGAAAATTATGATAAGGATAGCAAAGACAAGTTGAAAAGGATAAGATGCAACATGTTTAAGCTCATGAAATCAATAATATCTTGGAATTGTTCTTGAAATAACTTGCTGTCCAGATTTGTGCACTTTGTTTTAGGGTTGAGATATGATGATTTTAAGTCCTCCAATGTGTTCAAAATCCATTTTGTGTAGGGTAAAGTAAGAAGACCCTAATAGGAAGCCTTAAGCATCAAAGTGAAATTTTTTGAAAACCCTAGACTATAATTTTCATTCTGTCAGTATGGACAGAATGGGAGATGAAGAAATTTCAAAATTTGGATCACACCATTGGATTCCTTAGCCAAAATTGTGTAGATCCCAAGAGTTAATGTTAGTGCTTGGGAGAAATAAAATGCTAATTTAATTCAAGAAAGGGTAGTTAGGGTTTTTAAGTTTGAATTATGTGTGATAAGTTGTAATGACATGAAATTGTTGTCCATTAATTAGGATTTGACATTTGCACACCTAAAGAACTTCAAGTCAACAAGGAAAGAAAAGGATCTCCAAGAGGTAGCAACAACTCTAACTTTATCATTGTCTTGCAATTATTTATTGGTATTGTTGTTTATGATGTTTGGTTGAGCTTGATATTATGTGATGATTTGCAAGCTTGATGGGCTTAATGATGTGGTAATCTCCTTGCTAAGATGTCATGACAAATGCATGTTAGATAATGCCAAAATATGAGAATGATTATGTTAGCATGCTTAAATTTAACATACTAAGATTTACTTGGACATCAAATACACCCAATTTGGATAAGAAACGAATTTATGGTGATTTTAGGTCAAGAGTTGAATTCTAAAAAACTGGAAATATTACCATATGAACAATTTGTATTTGCGAGTTTACTGGGAATGCTACAGTAACTTTTGAACCTGGTTATTATTTTTTCCATAAATATATCTTAAACAGGTTTTAGTGGGACTTAGACGCACCTTTTTGGAAATTTATAGATTTAAATATGAATTTTCAAAGTTGGGCAAAATTATGAAAAATGCTAAATGATCAGTACCCGAAAGGAATTTGCAAAAATCCATATTCTTGTTTCCAACTTTAATGGATCCTAAAGTGGTTCCAAAGGATACTAATGGATCATATAAAGGTATTAAAGCAAGGATACAACATTTCGGTATCAAAGCTAAAGGTTTTGGCTTTGATACTGAACAAATTTTAGCACAGAACAGAGGTTCTAATGCAAGATAAAATTGCTCTAATTGGGAAACAAAGTATGTAGTGGATTAGCTAAGGCCCAATTGAGATTGAGATTAGTGATGGGTTACTTGTTCATAGTCTAGATAAGATTATGGATTGGAGATGAATGCTCTAAGGAAAATGAACATTGAAGTTTAATAAGAGATAGCTTCTCACCTGACAAAGATCCATGAGGATAGGGAAAACTTAAAAGTATGAATGATATAGAGATGTGAGCCATACCCTTCCTTAGTTAGATGAAAGAAAGCAATTAACTCAGTTATAGATTACGGTGAGGCCAAGGACACAGAAGTCCTTCAGGATAGGGACACGTAAGTTTACAGTCAATAAGAGATATTATGAGGGAGTGAATATAGCCTAGTTAAGATGGCCTAACATGATGCTATTTTAGATTCATGAATTGATAAATAGACGTTTGGAGATGTAAGCTAAAGATAATAGCCTCAGCAATTTCTCGAGGATTAATATAAAGAGATTATAAGAGATATAATATGAGTTTGTGGGAGTGGCCTCTAACCCTAATATAAACCATATTCCTCCTATAAGAGGATAGTCTATGGCTAAGAAATCTAAGCACTGGTACTGGATTATAGGCAGACCATATGTTAGTCCTCCCTTACTAGGGTTTGATGATAGATTTAATATGAGTAACCTACAACAATTCCTTAAAGAGATCCAATCATAGGCTATGGCAATTCCTTCCTATTTTTATAGTTCAAATCAAGGGATGAATAGAAGTAAAGATCAATAACAGTTAGTTTATCTGCATTTCCTTAATGCTATAGTAGTGATGATGATAAACATATATGCAATAGAGGGCATTGACCTAAATTATATTTACATTCCCTCTAAGTCATGATGTGAAGGTGTTTAGGTCGTGACAGGAAAAGACCTTTAGTCATGATAAAAGTACACAGAGCTGTCAAGTTGTGACGAGTAGATTGAGATGGTTGCAACTAAAGTTCATAGAGAAGGTGAGTCCTGACTAGCAAATACTCAGGTTGTGACTAGGATTAACAAAGACTTGATGATGAGAATAAAGATGATAACCTCACTGAAGTCTTTCAGTTAGAAGTTTAGCACATGGTGCATGCAAGCCAAATAGTATGAGTTACAAAGATATAGATCAATTTAAGAAAATGTTAAAAAGTAGATCCTCCGTGTGATCACCAGGAGTTGATCTATGTTATGAAAGATTTATTCAGCTAGTCTTTACTGAACAGAATAATAAGAAGTTAGAGTGAGACTTGCCTAAGAAAGACCTAATACATGGCTTAAGGTTAGAGACATGATGGTTAATAGCTAAAAAGTTAAAGTTCCCATAACAGAGGGATACCATCATGAAGAGACAATAACCTAGTTGACCTAGGGTAGAATACCCTAAAGAACAAAAGTAATAGCACTAGATGATGAATGAGATCTAAGTGACTTAAGTTAGTCACAATCAAGAAAATACTAGAAAGGAACCATAGTCTAGTCTAGAACAGACTGCGACTGACAGGCAGAAGAGTTAAGAGATAGTAAAGAGATTTAAAAGTTACTCCATAGAGATGAAGATTGATCCGCTCACCTGAGAAGTTTTTATCAAATAGTTTACCAGAAGTATTCCTCTCAGTTGGATATCGATAAGCGTGAGGCTAAGAGTTAAAGGAAGGAAAGAGAAACCCTTTGATGAATACTTAGTCGAGTTCATCCACATGAATATTGAGAGTTGAATGGTTGAGAAGTTAGTTCAAGGATAGAATTTTGTGTTACAAATAAAGAACTTTTCTCGGGTAGTTACAGAAGTTCAACAAAGCGATAAATGTATGCAAAATTAGAAAAGAAGTTTATGATGTCTAAAGTGAGAAGATAGCCACAGTTTCAAAGATAAAGAGACTCCCCAATTTAAGAAAGGGTAATGAGCAAGAGTCATATAAAATAATGATGGGTTGAGTCTATACCCTAGTAAGAGGATAATGTGGCAGCCTAAGTTAAATAAGTAGTTATTTTAGGTTCCTGAATGAATGTTTGCATTCTAGAAGATAATATGATAAGAGGAAAGAATGCTTTAAAGTTACCTAGTTAATTGTTTAATTGCAGTATGCTATGATGGATGGTTGAGCAAATTATGTGATGATGATATGGCTTATGTTACCATAAGTTATGATGAACAGTTGCATCTCCTTGCAGTTGCCATATGATGACACGCATGTTAGAGTATGCTGTGATGAATGAACACTCTTCTTTTGCATTACATGTAGGGTAGAGTAGATGTGATGAGAAAGTTTTGAAAAAAAATTCTATTTCTCCTATACCATATGATATGCAATTAGATAATTCAAGTTGATAATGATAAGCAATAGAAAAGTGATACATGAGATAGTTAGCCAGTTAATTCCCAAAAATAGAATGAGAATTTATGACTAGACAATGATAATCAATTAGACAAAGAATGAGATTAGAGATGAATGCAAGTGGTAAACCTATAGACATATGATTATAGTACTCAGGACATATCTCTTTAGTAAAGATAAGATACATGAATGATGTACCCTCAACATGAAATGAAATGAGACACAATTATAAAGATGATGCAGCCCTGAGAGGGAACAACGTCTATGTAAAAGAAGTTAATATTCATGCAATAGAGCTAGATTGCTCTTGTGATAGAGTCAGATTACTCTTGAGATAGAGCCATGAGAATGGATAGTATAGCTCAGGTTAGAGCCATGTCCACTAAATGAGATGTATAGATTATGACATATATGTGTATATAGAGCCTGTATAGCTCTCTGCAGTGCTAGATATGGTAAAGTTATGAAAGTTGAGATCATAAGATAAACTTCTAACTGATAGAGGAAATGCGTGAAGTCTTAATAGATAATATTGGCTTCTGTGGTTAGTTATGGGGAATTATCTGTTGAGTTAGCAACCAAGTAAAAGTGACTAACCTTATAACTTAGTCTATTGGTTTTAGGTCTTCCAGAAATAAGGATACAGTACAATAGAATTGCAATAGATTCTGGAGGATCACAGTTGGATCCTAGTATGGCTCACAGAGAATAGAATTCTAGGGTCACAGTTAGATCCTGAAGGGGCTGACGGTTGATCGTAGTAGATCTCGAGGGTCATAGTAGACCTAGCTTAAGAAAATGAATGAGCCATAAGTATAGTATTTCTTTGGAAGAACAATTACCAAGGATAAGGTTAAGGTAGGGAAACACCACAAGTTGGTTAACTCATAATAGAGAGAGTACCCATAATGTTAATTTCAGATAGCCTTATTATTATTATGGACTAAACTCTAAATTTTCTTACACGAAGAAGGAATTAAGTTATCAGAGTTAAGGTTTTTAGTCCTGAATAACACTTATTTATGAGTCTATAGATAATATGTCTAAAGAAGAGAAAAAGAAAATATGATAAGGTATGAGAAGAGGTCAAGAACAAAGAGATCCCTAAAATGAGGCTAAAGAGAATGAGAATAAGAGCCATATAGAATCAAAAGAGATAGTATAAGAAGGGTCTAAGATAGTAAAGTACTAGAGTTAGAGCCTGTTAGCACTAGTGCTTTGAATTTTATTGACACTTTTCAGTTAATTGTGTTTAGGCAAGAGTAGCCCAATGATGGGTGACCCCCTAGGAAGTGATGGAAAATAGCGTAAATGCCATTGAAGTTTGGAATAGATTCACAAAGTTATGTAGAATGATAGAAAAGGTTATGAAAAGTTAGAAATGGGGATGAATAGTAAGGGACTAAAACCCTTATATCAAATCTAAATAGAGTGGATTTGAAAGGAAAGATTTAGAAAATTTTGCTCAAAACCTAGCTACATTACCAGCTAAAGAGAATGTTAGCCTTATGGTATCTCAGGATACGTCATGATAAGGCAAGATATGCCATGATACAGCTGGATACAGCAAGAGATGTCATGATATGGTATGAAAAGTATGTAATAAGATACGAAACATGTAATGTGATACATGATGAGAAATGTGTATTAAAAAGTATAGTAAGAAGTGGCTTTGTAGCTACCTTTGTAAACAGATTAAGAGGCTCCCTCTAGGAAGGATAAAATGATTGAATAAAATGATATTAAGTAGTAGTGAGTAAGATGCTAAAGCTCCAAATGTTAGAGCAGTGCAAGCTCTATGTGATAGAGTTGTGCAGGCTCCGAGTGTTAGAGTTGTGCATATTAAGGAAATGAATGGTTGAGCTCTAATGTTAGAGCTTTGAATTCATGAGTAGGTATGTAGTCCTATAACATATTGGCCAGGTATTATGCATGTTAGAGTATGTGCTCCTATGTGCTCCTACTTAGCTATAAAGTAAAGCAAGAATAATTGCATAAGTCCTCTCTCTATACTATGATGAATGGTTAAAATGACATGAGCAACTAGTAGAATGATGTAATTCCTAAGGAAAAGAAATATGATGATACGAAAATGAGAGATGAAGTTTTGCGGATGTTCAGAGAATTCTGCTAGATACTCAGATGAGTAATAAGATATATGCACTAAAAAGTATGATTAGTAGTTGATGGAAACTCTAGAATATAGTAATATTGAATAGAGTTTTATATGAAAGAAATAGACACTACTCATAAATCTAGTATAGTGAGAAGTCCATAAGTGAATAGATGCATAGCAAATAATAACAAGTAATAGAATAAAGTAGAGTTTAACTCTGATTGAGTTGATTCAAAAAAGAAGAGTAATGATAACAAATATATGAAGATCTGCAGATATAGAAAGTACTCCGTTAAGATTCAAGATAAAAGATAAAAATAGACACCCTAATCCTTTGTCATGAGCAAAAAGCTGTTAGAATTTGAAAAAGGGGATCACGTATTCCTCAAAATTACTCTAACAACGGGGGTAGGACGATTGATAAAGATGAAAAAGTTACATCTAAGGTACATAGGTCCATACCAAATTCTTGATAAAATAGGATATGTGGCCTATAGATTAGCTCTTCCCTATATTTGAGTCAGATTCATGATATTTTCCATGTTTCCAAACTTAAAAAGTACATCCCAGACCTATCACATATCATCAAACAAGATGATATTACTCTACGAGACAACCTCTCATATGAGGTAGAACTAGCACGAATTGTGGACTGAAAAATCAAGCAATTGAGGATTAAGTAGATTCTGCTGGTCAAGGTCATATGGGAAGGTCTTATAGAGAATAAAGCAACATGGGAAGCAGAAGAAGAACTTAAAAAGACTCATCCGATATTATTTATGTAGTTGTAAATAGTAAATTTTGAGGGCAAAATTTCTTTTTAGGGGTAGAGAAATGTAACATCCAGAAAATTCCTTAGCAGAAAAACCCTAAGCTTTTAGCTAAGAAAATGATTAGAGAAAGGTGAATGGTATTATCGACTGAATAAGGATCAACGCGTAAAGTTAGAAACTATTATGGACAACAGTGCAAAGTAGACAAAACTTCAGGGACTATACGATAAATATGGAAAAGATCAAGGGACCTAAATGTAAATTGTGAAAAGTTACAAAAATTGTACTTTTAGCCCTAAATAGCCCAGTTTGGATTTAAGATATGAAAATACCAGGAGATAAAGCACAAAATTTTGGGTTGAATGAGAGACATTAGAATTTTGATTCGAAGTTCTGATTAACTGATAAAAATGTGGTAAGTCTGAGAAAATTACTTGGAATTTTTAGGAGACCGACTGTACTTCAAAATTATGTGAGATTATGATAGAAGATACTTTTTGAATTATAGGAGATTGTAAAAAAGACCACACTCCCAAAGGAGGTCCAGATAATTTTAAATATAATTTAAAGGAATTTTCAGAGCTTATTTATCGGCTCTAAAAAAAATAAGATTTTATTCGTTGAAGGATCAGATCTAAACCAAAGATCATAAAATTTTACCAAAAGGCTGAGAATGAATTTAGATGGGTTATTATGGGCTAAGCCAAAGTCCAATAGCCAGTACGAGTCTAAACTAAAATAGGGGCAAAATTGTAATTTTAGAGGATTTCAAGCCAAAAATGGCAGTTTTAAAAATTATTTAGAAAAATTCCAATAAATTCCATAAAATGGAAAATGAGGTTCTAATCATTTTTATAAAGGATAAATGACAAAAATACCACTATATGAATTTTTATCGTATTATCGTTTCTTTAGAGGTATATGGAAAAGTTAAGTATTCGAACTATAAAAAGAACCTCATAAAATTATAAGAAAATAGGGATAAATATTTAAATGGTCAATAATGATTTTAGATAGGCTAGACAAGGTCAGAGAGTATTCTAGAAAATATGATTCAGTTAATTTATTTTTTTGAGAATCACCCGAATCGGTACCAGTTAATTTTGGAAAACTTGGATAAAGTTCAAGGAACTCCAAAAAGCTTCAAGAAACTCCATGAAGCTCCAAGAAGCCTTGAGTTTGAGTCACATAAAAGGGAGAAGGGAAAAGAAGAAGACAACTCAAAAGTTGTCATGATTACATTTAAAAAGAGAACAAATCCTAGCCCTTGCATCAAACTTTTAAGAATTGAATCTTAGCCCTTGATTCCCTTCAATTTGCTCTATAAATACCCCCTCCCAAGGCTTCCATTTCATACAGCCCTCTTTACCTAGGTGAAACTCTTGACAATTCAAAACTCAAGCCAAGATCAAAGCTTCCAACCTTCCCAAATTCAAGGATACTAAGGTAAGAATACTTCCAAGCTTTTAGTGATTTAATTGGAAGTTGAAATTATGATTGTTAGGAGTTGGGAACCATAGATTCCTAAGGGGAGATGCTGTACAAATTAGGAAAAGATGAAAATTATGATAAGGATAGCAAAGACAAGTTGAAAAGGCTAAGATGTAACATGTTTAAGCTGATGAAATCAATAATATCTTGGAATTGTTCTTGAAATAACTTGCTGTCCAGATTTATGTACTTTGTTTTAGGGTTGAGATATGATGATTTTAAGGCCTCCAACGTGTTCAAAATGCAATTTTATTGGGTAAAGCAAGAAGACCCTAATTGGAAGCCTTAAGTATCGAAGTGGAAATTTTTGAAAACCCTATTTTGTAATTTTTGTTTCTGTCCGTATGGACAGTATGGGAGATGAAGAAATTTCAAAATTTGGATCACACTATTGGATTCCTTAGCCAAAATTGTGTAGGATAGGATCCCAAGAGTTAATGTTAGTGCTTGAAAAAAATAAAACCCTAATTTAATTCAAGAAATGGTAGTTAGGGTTTTTAAGTTTGTATTATGTGTGAAAAGTTGTAATGTCATGAAATTGTTATCCACTAATTAGGATTTGACATTTTTGCACCTAAAGAACTTCAAGTCAACAAGGAAATAATGGGATCTCCAAGGGATAGCAACAACTCTAACTTTATCATTGCCTTGCAATTATTTATTGATATTGTTGTTTATGATGTTTGGTTGAGCATGATATTATGTGATGATTTGCAAGCTTGATGGGCTTGATGATGTGGTAATCTCCTTGCTAAGATGTCATGACAAATGCATGTTAGAGAAAGCCAAAATATGATAATGATTATGTGGATCCCATATCATATAACATGCTTTAGATATTGCTTGATAATGTTAAAGGTTGTGTTAGTTGCTATTGGGATTTCTTTGGAAATCTCACTCTTTTTCAAATTAAACCATGTTAGGTGCTAAGTATTCCAAAAACAAAGAGCCAATGGATGGTTTTTATAGCATTCTTGGTTGTGTTAGATAAACCTATGTTATGTAAATATGGAACAAAGAGTACTTTGTGTAAGTTTTGTTGGGAGGCAGTGAGCTTGCCGCCATGTTTTGAATATGATATTGTATGAATCAAACTTTGAAATTTAGCTTGCTTAAATTTAACATACTAATATTTACTTGGACATCAAGTACACCCAATTTGGATAAGAAACGAATTTATGGTGATTTTAAGTCAAGAGTTGAATTATGGAAAATTGGAAATATTACCATATGAATAGTTTGTATTTGCAAGTTTACTGGGAATGGTACAGTAACTTTTAAACCAATTTATTATTTTTTCCATACATATATATTAAATAGGTTTTAGTGGGACTTATAATCTCCTTATTTGGAAGTTTATAGATTTAAATATGAATTTTCAAAGTTGGGCAAAATTCTGAAAAATGCTAAATGAACAGTACCTGAAAGGAATTTGCAAAAATCCATATTCTTGTTTCCAACTTTAATGGATCCTAAAGTGGTTCCAAAGGCTACTAATAGATCATATAAAGGTATTAAAGTAAGGATATGACACTTGGAACCTTGAGTCCCAATTACCAACATTGCCTCAAAAGTTTCCTCAATTAGGCCTTCTATTCTACCATTGCCTTTTCCCCTTCTTATAGCCACTACCACTAGCAACATCGCAGCTTTGACTGGTCCTTTCAGGAGTAACAGTTCATTTTCCTTCTAGCTTATAATGTTCGATGATTCGTGCTATTTTCAATTATTCGACATGCCTCCACTGCTTTGTTAAATTGACTGCACTGTTGGGGTGTCATCTTTTCCTTCAATATAGCATTAAGCTCTCTAATCATTCTCTCTGTCATTCATTGTTCATCATCCACTTGTTAGAGATATGTGGACTACTAAGAAAGACGAATTAACTTAAACAAATACTCATCAAATGGATCCTTCTCTCCTTGCCTCAGCACAAGGAATTTAGCCTCCCGTTCATCACATACCGACTGAGGAAAATATTTCTCATAGAATTGTTCAAGAAATACTTCCTATGTAATAGGAATGTTCCTTGCCTGTAGCAATAGCTCAGTGTTCTTCCACCACCGATCTGCATTTTTTCTAGCTGATAAATGGCCATCTGAGCCTTACTTTCAGATGGACAATCAAGCACCTTAAAAATCTTTTCCAATTGACTGATCCAGTTCTCCGCCATTTGAGCATCAAATGTCCTTGCAAATGTTGGAGGATTATGGTTGTAAATTTTCGTCATCCACTACTGATTACCAATAGGATCCACCACCGCCTCAAATTGCCTAGGTGGGACTACTGGATGCTATATAGCTTTTGGTTCCACATTAACTGCACTTGTAGATTATGGCTGTCATAAATTATCTACAGTTGCTGCTACTGCTACTGTTATAGCATCATCTCATTCTTGGTCACTTCGAGCTTCAGCTACTCTCATTTCCTCTATCATCTTTTGTTGTTGCTCTAAGCTTTCCAAAATTAACTGATTAATATCTACGAGATTTTGAGGTTCTTCTGATGGAACAGTTCTTCTTGCTCGTACCATTCTGTTATACTATCTAGATATAAGAGGAAATAAGATAAATAACATAACTTATATTTCATTCATAACATTGTATACAAACAAGTTTGGTAACATCATACACACACATTGTCATACATATCTATTATACATCACTTATATACATACATACATAATATTATCATTCATAAGTATCACATCACATATATTTCATTCATAACATTGTATACAAACAAGTTTGGTAACATTATACACACACATTGTCATACATATCTATTATACATCACTTATATACATACATAATATTATCATTCATAAGTATCACATCAAACTATTCTTTCTTAAAAGTTCTTCTGATAAACTCTTCTATCATGAAGATCCAGTCTGGTATACTTTCATATAGTTCTTCATTAAAAGAATGATCCAATCCTACTCTCTAGGTCTCCATGGTAGGCAAAATATCATCCATGATATTTGTCCAATCCTCTAAGGTAAGGGTATTTGGATCAAAAGCCAAATAAGCTTTACTAACTATGACTATAAAATCTTGATATATCCTGTAGTCTTGGTCTATCTCTCTAACTAAAAGTCAACCTAAATCATATAACCGTCTAGCCAGTTCCACAACATTCTTGAATTGTTATTCATTCATTGATTCTGTAGACACTAGCTGTATGTTATGGGTTTCCAGGGATATCACTACTTTTGGTTTACTAGGACCTGGAATATCTGTCTGATTTAGTAATTGACTGGGTCCTAGAATATCTGTGTTAATAGGCTGTATGAATGAAGGATCTATGGTACCTATAACCTGGGAATGACACTCATCAGATTGTAGTGACTAAGGCTGAGGACATGTTGTATCTCTCACCTCCCTTTCTAGGTTAGGGTCATATAAAGGAGAAATAGGAATAGGTTCCTCATATGCTGTATCAATATCATTTGACCCAATAAATGAACTATCAAATCTATCCAACTCAGAGTCATCATAATCTGGTACATGTATCACTGGAGGAAGCCAATAATCATTATCATTCTCTATCATAAACTCCTCTTTTGAGATTAAACCATACTTATCTGAACTAAAAACCTCTGGCATAGGGTTTCCTTGATTAACTGTGGTTTCTGATATGGTCCTATGTTTAGTTATCTTTGTCCTGCAACAACTAACTTAGTGTCAATTATGAAAATTTTCAATTATGTATTTGCCTATAACTAATCTATTCAGAGCATTTCCTAAGCCAAAATCCTTTGCTCTGAGAGCAAAATATCGTATCCTTATTTTCTCCCTTAGTTATACTTAACTAGAAGTAACTTTAATCAATTAAACACCTCTTTGCTCTAGAAACATGAATTTTCAAAAAAAATGCTTCTCGGGTATTGTTCATTGGTACTGTTTATTTGGTAATCCAGAATATATATATAACTTTGAAAATTCATAATTAAATATAGAAAAATCTAGATATTTATGGACACTGGCCCTTTTTATCCGATGAAGTGATATCATGGGCTTGGGCCTCACTTGACGTCATCATGGGCCTCTCTGTGACATCGTCTGAGCTCATTCAGTCATAACTTGCTTATTGCTTAAGTTTCATAATCAGATCTTAGGTGTTCACAAACTCCCATCAAAATTTACTAAAATGTGAATAGCTTTTCCTACGGAACTCCTTTTGGGGTTTCATCAGTTTCCTAACCTCTTGCTTCATAGGACACACCTTCCTATAACTTTTTCACTTATATCTGAGGTCTAGAAGATCTGATAAAAATTTTAGATAACTTTCAGACTATCAGTTAAATATCAGCTATCTGAAACTCCAATAAAATTTATGTATCATGCTAGATTAACCATCATAACTTTCTCTATCTACTGATAAAATTGTGGGACTAAAATGCTTCCGACGGTTCTAAGCCTTTTCTGACTCAACTTTCTATAATTACAATTTTGCCTTTAGAAACTTTTGAAAATACACTTTAGTCCCTCAACTTTTCATAATTATACTTAATGGCCCATAACTTGTATTTACTTTCATTTTTGGCCTTGGGACTTTTAGACGTTTTAGTTTAGTCCCTCTCTTTCTTCAAAATGACCATTATGCCCCCAGAGGCTTTCACTATTTACAATTTAGTCCCTAATCTTTCACTTACTTGTAGTTTAGTCCCTGAACATAATCTGTATACTTCTGGGACTTCTGGTAAATAGGATTTGGTAGCCTACCTCTTTCAGGTTACACACTGAGCTTCTATGTCTAAAATTAGGATATGACAGGTACCAATCTAAGCAGTTTCACAAAAACTAGACTATTTTATGTTCCCAATTTTTATAATATTTTAGAATATATATTCTATCATGAAAATTAGTGTTTAGGTTTTTCCTACTATTTAAAATATTAGACTGAGTATTTATCTACCAAGCATCCCTTGAAAAGTGACAAAAATACCCTTATTGTACTTTGTTACACTATATTAACCCTATGGGCATAATTATCATTTTACACCTCTTTATACTTCATCAGGGCATATACTGGCTCTAACTAGTCACCCCTGTCCTTGCATGGACATTTTTTACCTATCCAAAATGACCAAAATGCCCTCCAACAATCTCTTGTTCATTATACAACATAGGGCCATTTTCATAATTTCACACTTTTCTAGGTTCATCTGGACATTGGCCCATTTGACTATTAAAATATCTTATTGGGCCTTTTAGAGGCCATTTTGGGCTTCTATATGCATCTAATACCTTTATAGCTCAATTCCTAAAAACCTCACCCTAAAGTATTTATTGGGTATATAATTCTACTGTAAATTCTATTAAAGATTCTACATAACACATTTTTGAGCTCTGTTAGTTTTATAAATTTCTATATTAATTATGGGAATTTACTACCAAATCTCATCTGATTAGGATATCCAGAAAGTCCTATAATAATCTCCAGACTTTAAAAATTAATATCAATTATCTGGGGCCCCAAATCAAAATTCTAAAAAATATGCCTGGCCTAATTTTCATTCTCTATTTACTAGTAAAATTTGGGACTGCAGCATTTTTGGGCAGTTCTGGGCATTTTCTGGCATAACTTCCTCATAATTACAATTTTACCCCTTAAACTTTTACTTAATTACATTTAAGTCTTCAAACTTTTTAAAAGTACACTTGTTGGCCTTACTTTTTTCTCTACTTTTTATTTTAGCCCATAAACTTTTCTAAATTTCACTTAGGTCCTTGAGCTTTCTATCATTTTCATGTTAATCCCTTTCCTTCCTTGAATTGGAACATTTTTCTTAGAGAATCTCATGTATATTACGTACATGGGGGCGACATGGGGATGTAAAAAAGGAAAGAAAGGGATGGGGCTTCTCTCACTTTTGGCAGACTACCTGTACTTGGACAGAAAGACCCTATGAAGCTTCATTATTCTCTGGGATTAATTTGGGCCTTTCAACATAAGATAAGAAATTTGGGGATATGACAGGTGAGGAACAAACTCTCTATGCAACGAAGTCGCGACAGGTTAACTGTTTGATCGTGACAAATATCTCCTGAGATGTTAAGGCGCGACGTGTAGATGATGAAATCACAACTAAATATTAGGATGCTGAGGAATAGACTCTCTGTGATCCTAAGTCACGACTAAATGATGATTATATCATGACCAAACATTTCAGAGACACTCACTGTCAGTTTGAGTCACGACAAAAAGTTGAAGATAAACCTAAGACGTCACGACCATAAATGGTAGACACAGCCAATGAATCTCATATTCCTTCGATTCCACATTTCGCTGTTTTGGTTAAAAGGCCAATATGTTCTAACTCTACTTACCCTCACTCAAATTCACTAATTACCTCTACTTTAAGATTCTTAAATGATTTGATCCCAAATAATGATGCAGGAGTGAAGCGGACTGATCTCAACTATGTTACGGCTATATACCAACTTAAGCTTGGTACAACTCCAGATGAGATTACAGGGAAGATGGAATGTCCTAATGAGCTTAATATGAGCAACCTCTAAGGATCTACAAAAGGGAGTATTTCTAATTTAAATGATTTCCCCATTTGATCCTTTCTAGTATCCAACCCTCGAATTAGAGTTAAAAGATTTACCTTCTAACCTAAAGTATGCTTACCTTAAGCTTGACTCGAAATTGCCAGTAATAATTTCTAGTTCTTTAACTGATAGTGAAGAGTCTAGGTTATTAAGTGTGCTTAGAAATAATAGAGAGGCCTTGGGTTGGCAATTAGCTGATATAAAAGGGATAGATGCCATTGTTTGCACTCATAGGAATTTGTTGAGTGAAGATTCCAATCCAATTAAACAACCCCAAAGAAGATTAAATCCATTGATCTCTGATGTGGTTAGGAAAGAGATTAATAAATTGTTAAAGGCAGGAATCATATATGCTATTTTAGATACTGAATGGGTATCTCCTGTGCATATGGTGCCTAAAAAGAGCGGATTGACAGTAGTAAAGAATAAGAATAATGAATTGATACCTATCATAGTGCAAAATTCATGGAGGGTTTGTATTGATTATCAAAAGTTGAACGATTCTAATAGGAAAGATCATTTTCCCTTACCTTTTATTGATCAAATGCTTGAGATATTTGTAGGGAAAAGCCATTATTGTTTCCTATATGGATATTCAAGATATTTCCAGATTCCAATAGATCCCAGGGACCAAGAAAAGACCATATTTACATGTCCCTTTGGTACATATGCCTATAAAAGAATGCCATTTAGTTTGTGTAATGTTCTAGGCACATTTCAGTATTGTATGCTTTCTATATTTGCTTATTTCATTGAAAAATACATGGATGTGTTCATGGGCAATTTTACTGTATATGGCAATTCTTTTGATGAGTGTCTAGAAAGCCTTCATAGCATCCTTGCTAGATGTATTGAGAAAAAAATGGTTTTGAACTATGAAAAGTGACATTTCATGGTTGATCATGGAATAGTACTTAGACATATTATATCTAGTAAGGGGATTGAGGTGGATAAAGCAAAAATTGAAGTCATTTCCTCATTGCCATACCCCACAACTTTAAAAGAATTTTGATCTTTTTTTGGGCACATTAGATTTTATAGAAGATAATCAAAGACTTTAGTAAAATTGCTTTGCCATTCTCAAAACTTTTTTAAAAGGACACTAAATTTATTTTTTCTGCTGATTGCAAAGAGGCTTTTGAAAAATTGAAGGATAAGTTGGTTTCTCCACCTATCCTAACTTTACCAAATTGGTATCCAAAACTGATTTGCCATTCATGGGTTTATGGTGGTCATTTTGGGGGAAAAGGACTGCACGTAGGGTCTTTCAATCTGGTTTTTATTGGCCCTCCCTTTTCAAAGATTCTTTTGAATTTTGTAGAGCTTGTGATAGGTGCCAAAGATTTAGGGAAATTAGTAAAAGGCATGAGATGCCTCAACAACCTATTCTATTTTGTGAGGTTTTTTATGTATAGGGAATAGATTTCATGGGACATTTTCCACCTTCAACAGGATTTTGTTACATTTTATTGGTTATAGACTATTTATTTAGGTTGGTAGAGGCCATTCCTACAAGACTAGATGATGCCCATACAGTCTTCAAGTTTCTAAGGTCTCACATATTTAGTAGATTTGGAGTACCTAAAGCATTAATTATTGATCAAGGCACCCATTTTTGCAATAAGTTAATCAAACGCTTATTAGCAAAATATAGTGTCACTCATAAAGTATCAACCCCATACCACCCTCAAACTAATGGTCTAGCAAAGGTTTCTAATAGGGAAATTAAGCATATTCTAGAGAGGATTGTTAAGCCATCTAATAAGGATTGGAATTTAAGATGTGATGATGCCTTGTGCATGTACAGAATAGCTTTTAAAACTCCTCTAGGAATGTCCCCTTATAAGACAATTTTTAGGAAGGCTTGTCACATGCCTGTGGAAATAGAGCATAAGATATTTTGGGCAGTGAAGGCCTACAATAAGGACCTTGCAGAAGCTAGTTCAGAGAGGTTGTTACAGATTCAAGAGCTCGAAGACATTAGATTAGATGCCTACAACAGCTCTAAAATTTATAAACAAAAAACAAAGTTATTCCACGATGCTCATATTCTAAGAAAGAGTTTAAGGGGGTGACAGAATATTAAGGTACCAAGCTAGGTTCAAGTTCAAACATGGAAAATTCAAAACTAGCTGGGACGGACCTTACACAATTGTTAAAGTCCACAAATTCAAGATGATTGAATTGAAAGAGGAAGCGACGGGCAAAATTGTCCAGCCTAATGGTCACCATTTGAAACTTTATGAGGAATCTGCTTTGCCTCCATGAGGCCAGGTTGTCCCTTTCCTATCTCCTACCTTTACAAGTTTTCCCTAATGTGATATGTTGATGATGGTTTAAGGATAGGAAAGGGATGTTTCGGTAGGATAGTTTTCATTTTCTGTTTATTTCTGTTTATTCTAGGTGTCTTTCTATTTTGAACAACAACCCGTTACTGTCCATGTGTCACTTACTCATTGATTATTCTCTGTGGAACTTACATACTCACATGCATGATCTTAACTTACCCATCCTGTTATCTATGCCTTACTAGTATTGCTTTGCATGACTTGAATGTGATTGTATGCTGAACTGTTAATTTGCATTGAGTGATTAGGCCACCAACTATTTTGAAGCTAGATATGATTGACTTTATAAAGTGATTATGATCTTTTCTACTTTAGCTTTATTGACGATGAGGACACTGTCAAGGTTAAGTAAGGGGAAGGATGGTTTTTATTTTAATTACGTGAAAAACTCTTCTATTAACCCAATCTTTCATCACAAATTTTTGGTTTTTGGTCTTAATATGTGTGATAAATTGCTGAAAATTGGAGCCCCACTTTAAACTGTGATGATAACTGGAAAGGTGTTAGCATGAAAAAAATGTTTTGGGACTTTGACAATTATCACTCGGTAGTCTATGTGAAAACTGGTCGTGACATATGTGCTTTTTGGTCACGACTTGTAATAGAATTTTCGACTTAACATGCTCTCTGTGAACTACAAACGTGACCTATGTACATAGTGGTCACGGTAATAACTCTCTGTTGATTTGAGTCACTACATGAGTACCTACCTAGTTGCTACTGCTCCTCTCCATGTATTTACGTCGTGAAAGGTACATCATGTGGTCCCGACTAAATGTTTTGAAAATCCTGAGCATGCACCCCTGTGACAAGTGGTCATGACCTCACTATTTTAAGTCGCGGTCTATGTTTGAAAAATGTCCAATTACCTTCTCTTTGCTTTTGGACTACTGTATAGAAGGACTCCTTTTGGACTACTTAGATTCTTTCATAAATGATTCATTGTTTCCTTATTTCCAGACCTTTTTAGCTCCTAGAAACCACTACCTTACTTGAATTTTTTGAAAAATATTAGAAATTGAATTTGAAACACCTAAGCTTTTGCTGTTAGATTTGGATTATCATATGGCTCTAAGTGATTACTTTGAAACTTTTATATCATCGTTTAGAGGGTTTTCAGTTGTGATTTGTGTTTTAATGCCTAGTGAATGATAAATATTGTTTGATACTTTAGCTTATGAGCAATCTAGATCAAAACCTTTATTGGAAGGATTCTCGACCTTAAATTCTATATTGAGTGATTATTCAATTAGTTTATATCCTCTAGAACTTGTCTTAGCTCTGAGTTTAGAATTACTTGCGTATTTATGAATTAAACATGATAGAGGCATTCTTTCTAAACCTTTTTATCCTAAACACAAGCCCATTACTTATTACATCCTTAGTCACCCCTCTTGAGCCCATCACTTTTCTTTTCATCATTCTTATAGAAAGTCATATGTGCATAAACATCATTTTGAAATAAAATTTTTATTCATGCCAAAAATTCATTATTGTTGTGTTATTGTGCTGCAGCTTCCATGAATGAGGTGCCAAATAAAAGAAGAGAAAAGAAGCATATTGCATTGAAAAAAAAGGGAGAGTGCAAGAAAAAGAAAAGAAAAAGAATAGAAAAGAAAGGAGAAGAGTAGAGGGCACCATTATCAACTCTTATTAACACAATTACCATAGCTACATCTCTAGAGACATGAATTCATGCTACATATTCATTGTTGAATGCATATAGTACTTTCTATTCTTCATATTCCATTCCTTGTGGCCCATATCCATCATTTCAACCCTAAAAGACCTCTTGATTCTTTGCATAAGTGCTATATAGTTGATGAGATTTAGATCCATTACAAGCATATGGTAGGATGCTTTTCAATTTGAATATGAGTGAAAGAACCCTAACAATGACAGGAAATAGAGAGCTAAAAACTTACACCCTTTGAGAGGATCTATTGCGCTCATACAATTGAGGTTGATTTCACTTAGTAGTTGATTACTTGGCATTTCTCACATTATCACCTTTGCATTCCCATAAGGTGACCAATTATTTGTTTTCAGGGTAGACTATGGATTATGTTGTTATCTTGAATTTAATAGTGTTGTTCTAGGTGTGATTTATTTCTTTGTCCAAGAGTACAAAGGTTCAAGTGTGGGGGAATTGATAAGACACATTTTGTACATTGTTTCTGTGACATTTTTAAGAGTTTATAACAACTTTACCACTCATTTTATGCCTTAAATTATACTTTTGTGGTAATACATGATTGTGCCTAGCAATATGCTAATTAAAGGGTAAAATGGTAAATTAACTCTTCCAAACTACATATATTTTGTTATTTACTGATTTGGACTTTTATAGTGAGCTTTTATGTTAGATTGCAGGTATTTTGGAAGAGAGCAAGGACCAGGAAAGAAATCACAAGTTAATGAAAGTGAAACCATTCTCCTGCGCCTTTTAGTCGTGACCAAAGAGTCCACCGATCGGGACCTTGATTCTTCTGGAAGTCTCTCTGTGTTTACAGGTTAAGACCAAAACATTGATCTGGTCTCTTTGAATTAGGTTATGTAGAAATAAAAGGAGGAGGAAGGCCGCTGTCAAAGGGGATGCTGGTTTTTGACTCGATTAGGCTAAGAAACAGTACTCTTGCGCTCTTTGATCACCTTCTCCACCTCTGCCAACATCTTATACCTCTCCATAGACTTCTCCATATCTCTACATCATTAATCTACCATTTTCTCATCGTTTCTTCATGGCATCATATTTGGACAGCGATTGCAGTACAACAGGAGTCATAAGAGGCTAAATCTTTAGTCTCTTGGTGATAGGCCTGATATCTTCCGCTCATGGACTAAAACGAGGAGTTTCTACTATTCTAATTTGTATCTTCTCATGTTATGATTGCTGCTAGATCTAGGGTTTTCATTTTATAAGTAAGTTTTGAATATCGATTGATCATTCTCATATTAGACTTTGTAATTGGATTCAGATGATTTTAACGTTTGCTTTTTAATAGAATATTTCAATTTCAATTTTAAGAGAGTTGAGTTATTATCAGCGATCATTGTTAATTAATTCAATTGCTTAAAATCTAGGGTTTTTGATAAACGAATGATAAAACACATTTTGTATATGGTTTCTGTGACATTTTTAAGAGCTTTATAACAACTTTACCATCATTTTAGGCCTTAAATTGTACTTTTATGGTAATACATGATTGTGCATGGCAATATGCTAATAAAAGATTAAAATAGTAAATTAACTCTTTCAAATTGTATATATTCTATTATTTACTGATTTAGACTTTTACAGTGAGCTTTTATTTTGGATTGCAGGTATTTTGGAAGAGAGCAAGGACCAGAAAAGAAATCACAAGCCAATGAAGTGAAATCATGCTCCTGCATCTTTTAGTCGTAACCAAAGAGTCTATTGGTTGCGACCTTGATTATCATATCCTTACTTTTAACCTCAATTATACTCCATTAAAAGTGATTGGAACCAATTCTATGATCATTTGCTTTGAAATCATTCATTTCCAAAACAATTGCTCTCTGGTACTGTTCACTTTTACTGTTCGTTTGGTAATTCCAGAACATATATCCTACTTTAAAAAATCATAAGTAATTGTAGAAATATTGAAATGAGTTAGTTACAATTTCTAATGAAAGCTCTTTCATTGAAAATTGAGGAAAAAATATAAAACTGAGGTTCCATTGTCTTAATGAAATCAGTTTAATCGTTGAAAAATACTGTTCATTCGGTAAACTCTAGAAGTTCCAACTTCTCTGCCTTAACTTCAAAAATTCAGTTCTCTTTGTTTACTTATCCAAATGAACCATGTTACCTATGGATTTGAATATATGGATGTGTTCTTTAATCCTATAAAATTTCATAGAAAACCTCGTTCATTTGTTGTATAAAATCATTGCATGAACATTGCTGCCTCTAGACGCTTACTTCATCTCAAGTCTAGATTTTAACTTCAATTTAGAAAAATCATAATAATTCAAATTCTTAACTAAATGAGGCGTTCTTAGTGTTCATTTAAATATCTGTATATTAAATATAATCATGACAAATATCAGACTAAAAATCATTGATTTAAATGTCATAAACATTGTCACATCACCACGACCTCAGAATAGGGTTATAGAAACATACACCATGCATACTAGCATATCATCCAATAGTGTCATGTAAGTCATGTAACTTATTATACAAACTTAATCATCAAATTTTACTCTCTTCCCTTGAGAGGATCCAGCACCTAAAACATAGTTATGCATGTTGTCATATCCTAATTTTTCCCTATCCGTATAATACTGATAGTGGAAAGAGGTTTGGAAAGGATTATGACAAAAATCAGAAGAAATAATAAAGGTTAGATGATTCTTTAAGGAAGAGAAGGACCTAAACGAAAATTGGAAAAGGTTAAAGGCCAAAAGTTAAAGTAGAAATAAATGTTGGGCCAAAAGTGGTAATTTCCAAAAGTTTAGGGACCTAAATGTAATTAAGCAAAAAGTCAGGGACATAAATGTAATTATAGAAAAGTTCAGCCAGAAAAGGCTTAGAACTGCCTGTAAATATTTCAGTCCCACATTCCATCAGTAAATAGAGGAAGTTATGCTGGGTAATCTGGCATGATACAAAAATTTTATTAGGGCTCCAAACAGCAGAAAATTATCTGATAGTCTAAAAGTTATCTAAATTTTTATTAGATTCTATGGACATCAGATATATGTAGGGGACTTATAGGAAAGTGTGCCCTATAGTGTCAGATGTTATGAATCTGACAGAACCTGGGAAGAAGTCCTATATGAAAAGTTATTCCCACAACAGTGAATTTTGACAGGAGTTTGACAACACCCGTGATCCGATAATAGAACTTATCGGTATGTAAACTTGGATAGAATGAGATCAAATGACCTCATATATAGGCCCATGATGACACCAAGAAAGGCCCAAAACCCAGGGGACTGGACATCAATAGAAGGGCCAGTGTCCAGAAAAAGTGCGAAATTATGAAAATGCCCCTAGATGCCCAGATTATACCAGATATAGATGAAGGGCATTTTGGTCACCTGGGACAGGATAAAAACGTGGCACATGGTATAAATATGATTAGTTGAGCCCAGATACACCCTGAGGCAGTATAAAGAGGGGTAAAATGGCGATTATGCCCTTAGGGTCAATATAGTGTAAGAAAGACACCAAGGGTATTTTGGTCATTTTTCAAGGAATGGATGGCAGATAAATACTTATTATAACCATGTAAAGGGTATGAGAAGCCTAGACATTGATTTCTAGGACATAATACATATCCTGGTATATTATAGAAAAATTCAGAACAGAAAACAGTCCGGTTGTTGTGAAACTGCTCCGATCGGTACTGAATTGGACTGGAATTTTTTCAGAGGCTTTCTTACACTATGAGCACGCCACCTAACCCCTTGAGGTGTCCCTTGAGCTGTCCCACATGATGTTATAATTATTCTTTTATGAAAAAGTTAAATCCAAGATTAAATGTGGGCCTTTAGATCAAATAGTAACCAAATCAATCTTGGCCATTCATTTTTCTTGGATTTTGGCTATAAATACCCCCTCATTCTGCCCAAAACCGTGGCCTTGTGATACCTTAGGGAAACTCTTGCAAAATGAAAACTCAAGCCAAGACAAAGAAGATTCAAGGTTCCAAAGAGCAAGCAAGCTAGAGATTAAAGGTAAGCAATCTCTCCTAGCTTATTTTCCTTTGATTTGGGAGCTTGAACTTAGGGTTTTCATGGGAGAAAAGTTGATTTTTCTCTAAGGGAAGGTGCTGCCCAAAAAACTTAGATGAAAGGGGAAAGAAGAAATTAAAGTTAGAAACATATGATTGAAGCTTAAACAAGCTAGTTAAGTGATTGGTTGTTGAATCAAGTTGATATTCTTGACTTTGCCAAGAGTGAACCTGTTTGGTCTGCACTGTTCATGAGGGAAGGAAATGGAATTTCAATGATTTAATGCTTCCATTGAATTTAGATGATAATTTTGTGTCGGATTGGAAAGGTTTTGTACCTTAAAAGCATTGAAATTCCAAGGTTGTAGTTTTTGAAACCCTTCTCTATTACTGTTCACACATATGAACAGTGATTGTAATTTCATGATTTTGATGCTTCTAATGGTTTTAAAATGAAAAATTGTGTGGGATAAAGTAGAGAAAACAAGTATGGGAAGCATTGGAATCAAAATGAGAATTTTAGAAATAATTGAGTGCAGTTTTGGTTCTGTACAGCATGTTATGAAGGAGTTGGAATTTCATGATTCTAAGCTCATAAATGGATTCAAAAGATGAAATTGTGTAGGGTAAAGTCAAGGCATCAATTGATTCAAAGACCAAGTCTATTGGTTAAGATTAATGAAAGTTAATGAGATTAATGTTCAAGAAGAAGTTATGTTAGTTAAAGTGAGTTTAATGCTCAAGGAAGTTAGATTGTAATGGATGAATGATTATGTGATGTTAGGAATTGATTGGTATGCTCCAAGAGAGGCAGCCACACGTTCAAGGAAAGTGAGAAGAAAGAAGCAAGTTAAGGTAAAAGAAAGTCAAGTGTTCAAGGTAGTAAACTTATCCTAAACTTGTATGCATTGAATGTTATGCTTGATTGTGCTATGGCTTGATTGAATTGTGTTGCCTATGTGCTTATGTATGAAGCTCTGTTTATATGTTTACTTTGGCCAATTGTATTTCATATGTAACATGGAAGCATGCACATGACACAATAGTAACACTTTCACAAGCAAGCACAAGTATTTACATTAATGCATGCATTGTTTAGTACCGTTTGCTACTGAGATTTCACCCGAAATCTCATCCCTTTCCATGTAATCCCAATCCCACAGGTTTATGAATGTGAAAGAGGATGATGATGTAAGGAATTGGAAGACACGCAGTGGAAATTAATTTAAAAATTTTTCCATTCCTTGCCAGGATCTACCGTATGTGTTTAAGTCAAGTGGGAAGAAGTATTACCCTTAGTGTGCCTCAGCGACTTCCACAGCTTTCGGTCACGATGTTCACAGCTTCTCTCTGCGGCTCGTGCTCCCTTTCTGATCACAAGAAGTCGACGACTCAGGTCAGCTTCCTCTACTGGTATCCACACGAACAGCGTTCCAACCAAGAACGACGTGCTAGCGTCTCTTGTCCCTTCAGGGCTTTCTCAAGAGTTCGTCCTCTCCGTCTCTATTTTGGAAGTTTCTTATCTGCAAACCTTTTGCAGAGTCCCCTTCGGCCTTTCTATGTTCTATATGTTTCTCTGTGCAAAACGCAGCTCCTAAAATCAGATATATAGGATGCTATGCGTTTTTCTCTGTCAACCGAATTGGATTTTGGAGTTAATCTTATATTAATTCCAAAATTAATACAATATCATATATTGTATAATTTTATAAGAAACTAATTAAGTAAATAATATCAAATCCGTCCCACAGATTTAATTCCCCATTTATTTAATTTTAAATAAAGATGAGACTGAACTATATTTGATTTATTCTCATAAATCAAATTTGAGATATCCTATCAATTTGAATTTCGAATTTCAAACGTGATAGAGATTTAATTTATCCTTATAAATTAAATCTTATAAATATCTCTTATATGAAATATCCTATCAATTTGAATTTCAAATTTCAAACATGATAGAGATTTAATTTATCCTTATAAATTAAATCTTATAAATATCTCTTATATGAGATATCCTATCAATTTGAATTTCGAATTTTAAACGTGATAGAGATTTAATTTATCCTTATAAATTAAATCTCATATATACATATAATGTATATATACGAATTTATATATATATATACGAATATAAATATAAATAAATATATATACTTCAATCTGGATCATTCATTGAATCTGGACATATCTTAGATTCAATGAATCTGGACATCATAGCTCGTGTTGGGCTATTTTGTGTGCGACCCTGTAGGCCCATACGAAGTTGGCAGTGGGCCATTTGCTATACTAGCCCACAAGTCGCAAGCGGTCTCTAGCAAGACATAACGACTACCCAAATCATATGAGGATCGATAAACGATGTAACCTTTTATACAACCATATCATGTCCCTTCTGTCACGCGATATTTTGGTCATGGATGAGGTATGGATAATGTCATCCTCCTATTCCTGACCATTACTTTCTTGATCCCTGAGTAGTCTGACTAAAGAAATGGAACTACCTTTCTATTACAGTATGGCCATATATTTCTCAGACTCACTCATCGAGGGGCCCAGTAATATCTCTCTACGAATGTGAGGGACAAATTCCATCTTGACCATTCACATTCCTCCGCATGAAAAACCACTAAGGCCGAACATAGTCTTTACGATCACTCGATCAAAAGTGACTTTTGACTAGGTCAAAGCTGAGCGTTTTGTCATGTAGGAATCCATGATGATCTCAGGTCAAAGGGCGTATTGACATGGTTTGTATATGAGAGAAGCTTATGACGTTACCCATGCAGTTCTCTCATAGCGGGTCGGTCCAGCACCTTGTACTCTTACATGTGCTTATGACTTTGATTTATATCTCTATACATCTTCAAAGTTATACTGGTCTTATTTCATCTGTGCTCCCGCATAGATGATCGACCAGGGACATTTAGGATAATATCATGAATTATCCAAGGATGGTCATCATAGTAAACATGCAAATAATATGATAACTCAATTAATAAATTCATAAATCAATAATGTTCATAAGACAATGATTGGCCCCTAGGGCACGATTTCCAACAACCTCCCACTTGCACTAGGTACAATCATTAATTTGACTAATTCCCATTGACCTGACATGACGCTCATGCTTTGCCTGCACAAGCGGCTTTGTTAGAGGATCAGCAACATTATCTTCTCCTGCTACTTTGCATATTTTTATATCACCTCTATCATTGATTTCTCTGATGAGATGAAATCGCCTGAGTATATGCTTGGTCCTTTGATGTGACCTAGGCTCTTTGGCCTGTGCAATAGCACCGCTATTGTCACAGAGCAAAGTTATTGGATCTGAGATGGTAGGTATCACCCCTAGTTCTGTGATGAACTTCCTGATCCAAACGGCTTCCTTAGCTGCATCAGATGCTGCTATATACTCAGCTTCTGTCGCAGAATATGCTACAGTGCCCTGCTTAGAGCTCTTCCAGCTTACTGCTCCATTATTGAGGAGGAATATATATCCAGACTGCGATTTTTGGTCGACCTGGTCAGTTTGGAAACTGGCATCTGTGTAACCAGTTACACAGAGTTCGTCATCCAATCCATCATAGACCAAGAATAAGTCCTTAATCCTTCTTAAGTACTTAAGGATATTCTTGACAGCAGTCCAATGGCCCTCACTAGGGTCCTGTTGATATCTGCTAGTCATACTCAAGGCAAACGAGACATCTGGATGAGTACATAACATGGCGTACATGATAGATCCTATGGCCGAGGCATATGGAACTTTACTCATGCGACCTCGCTGATCAGATGTACTAGGACATAGATCTTTGCTGAGGTGAATACCATGAGACATGGGTATGAAACCCCTCTTTGATTCGTGCATACTGAACCTATGCAGTATTTTATCTATGTATGTACTCTGACTGAGTCCTAGAAGTCTTTTAGATCTATCTCTATAGATCTTGATTCCTAGGATGTAGGTGGCTTTACCCAAGTCTTTCATCGAGAAAGACTTTCCTAACCAAGACTTGACAATCTACACGGTAGGAATGTCATTCCCAATAAGTAGGATGTCATCGACATAGAGTACCAAAAACACAACTATGCTCCCACTAACCTTCTTGTACACACAAGGTTCATCAATGTTTTGAAGAAATCCAAACTCTTTGACTACTTCATCAAAACGTTGATTCCAATTCCGAGAGGCTTGCTTCAGTCCATAAATGGACCTTTGAAGCTTGCACACTTTGCCAGAGTCCTCAGAACGCACAAACCTTTCAGGTTGTGTCATGTACACATCCTCAAGGAGCTTTCCATTAAGGAAGGCTGTCTTGACATCCATCTGCCATATTTCATAGTCATAATATGCTGCTATGGCAAAGAGGATTCTGATTGATTTGGCCATGGCAACTGGGGAAAAGGTCTCATCATAGTCCACACCATGAGTTTGAGTAAATCCTTTTGCAACCAGTCGTGCCTTGAAGACATTTACATTGCCATCCATGTCAGTTTTCTCCTTAAAAGCCCACTTGCACCCGACGGTTTTTACACCTTCAGGCGGGTCGACTAAGGTCCAAACCTTATTGTCGTACATGGATTGCATTTCAGACTTTATGGCATTAAGCCACTTCTCAGAGTTTGGTCCCACTATAGCTTCTCGATAGGTAGTCGGCTCATTATGGTCAATGAGCAACACTTCACGACTATCAGAAATCAGAAATCCATATCTCTGAGGCTGAAGTCGTGTCCTATTAGATTTACGTGGACCTTGCGTGACTTGAGGAGTCTCAACAACTTGTTGTGAGTCTTCTCTATTTTCCATCTGCAGTTCTATGGTGTCTTGTGGATCTCGAACTTCTTCGAGGTGTACCTTACTCCTACTGGTTCTTTTAGAGATAAATTCTCATTCGAGAAAGATACCATTTCTGACAACAAACACTTTGTTATCAGCAGGGTTGTAGACGTAATATCCCTTGGTTTCCTTAGGATATCCCACAAAAAGGCACTTTGAGGATTTGGGCGCTAATTTGTCTGAGGTTTGTTGCTTAACATAGACCTCGCATCCCCAAATCTTGAGGAAAGACAAACTAGGCGTCCTCCCAGTCCATATCTCATACGGAGTCTTTTCAATTGCCTTTGATGGAACACGATTGAGTGTGAACCCAGCTGTCTCTAGGGCATGGCCCCAAAAGGAGGGCGGAAGATCTGTTTGACTCATCATGGATCGAACCATATCTAATAGTGTTCGATTCCTCCGTTCAGAAACGCCATTCCATTGTGGTGTCCCTAGAGGAGTCAATTGTGAGACTATCCCACAACTCCTAAGATGATCTATGAACTCTTGGCTCAAATATTCACCACCCCGATCAAATCGAAGGGCTTTAATTGTTTTGCCAAGCTGGTTTTGTACTTCATTTTGAAATATTTTGAACTTTTCAAAAGATTCAGATTTATGTTTCATCAGATAGATGTACCCATATCTGCTGAAATCATCTATAAATATTATGAAGTACGAATAACCTCCTCTGGCATTTGTGTTCATCGGTCCACACGCATCTGTATGTATGAGGCCCAATAAATCAGTGGCCCTCTCACTGTGCCCAGTGAAAGGTGACTTTGTCATCTTTCCTAACAAGCAAGACTCGTAAGTGTCATATGATTCAAAATCAAATGAGTTTAGAAATCCATCTTGATGGAGTTTGGAAATGCGTTTATCATTTATGTGGCCCAGACGACAGTGCCAGAGGTATGTGGGATTCAAATCGTTTGGTTTGACCCTTTTGGCGGTTATGTTATAGATATTTCCATGATTGGGTTGTTCCAAATTTAATATGTAATGATCAACATGCAAATCACCATGAGCATAGAAAACATCATTACGATAAATAGAAGATCTACTATTCCCAGCAATGGAAGTGAAACCTTCCTTATCCAAATAAGAAAGTGAAACAATGTTACTACTTAAAGCAGGAACATAATAGCAATTGTTCAAAACTAACAAAAGTCCAGTGGGCAGAACTAATTCATAAGTGCCTACAGCTAACGCAGCAACCCTTGCTCTGTTTCCAACTCGTAGGTCAACCTCGCCCTTTTTCAGCTTCCTATTGTCCTTTAGTCCCTGCACATTTGTACAAATGTGAGAACCACACGCAGTATCTAATACCCATGAGGTGGAAGTAGAAAGATGAATGTCTATAACATAAATACCTGAAGCGATAGCCCCGCTATCCTTCTTGTTCTTTTTCAGATCTTCGAGGTAGAGTTTGCAATTCCTCTTCCAATGACCGGGTTCATTGCAGAAGAAGCAGACTCCTTCCTTCGGAGGCTTTGCCTTCTTTGGTGTAGGCTTGGTTTCGGGCTTGCCTGACTCTTTGGTCTTACCTGATGAGCCATGACCCTTCCTCTTGCCTTTGCCTTTCCTTTTAGTACCTTTTCCTTTCTGAACCATCAAAACACTACTGGGTTTCTTCTTAAGACTCGGCTCAGCAGTTTTAAGCATCCCATGCAGTTCAGAAATAGATTTCTCCATGTTGTTCATGTTGTAGTTCATGACAAACTGGTCATAACTTTTCGGGAGTGAGTTCAAGATCAAATCCGTAGCTAACTCCTGGCTCATGGGAAATCCAAGCCTCTCAAGGTGATCAATGTACCCCTTCATCTTTAAGACATGAGTACTGACTGATGCACCTTCAACCATCTTGCAGGAATGTAAGGCCTTAGTGGTCTCATACCTCTCTTGCCTTGCCTGTTGCTGGAACATTTCCTTGAGATGCACAATCATCTCATAAGCTTCCATGTATTCCAGATCTCTTTGGAGCTCCGGAACCATGGTGGCTAGCATCAAGCATCCCACATCGACAGAGTCTTCCTTATGCTTCGTGTAAGCATCTCTCTGAGCTCTAGGAGCATTGGCGGCTGACTCCTCAGGAATGGGTTGATCTAGGATATACGCCTTTCTTTCCTGCTTGAGAACAATTCTCAAGTTCCTAAACCAGTCAAGAAAGTTTGTCCCATTGAGTTTGTCCTTCTTAAGGACAGATCGCAGCGATAATGTAGCAGTATTACTAGTCGTCATGATTCTACAATTAAAATATGCAATGTAATTAGTAATCTCCCACTAAATAAACAACCCTCAATGCAATAGTTAGTGGGCTAAGATCCATATTTGGCTCAAACTTAAGTCCACTTTGGCAGGACGCTTAAATTAAGTTATTTAGGTAGGTAACACCTTTACCAATTACATCAAATGTAACTCGCAGATGTTTATGGGATCCTATCATCATATGATCTGGCATGTTCTAATCCCATCTAATGCCTTGAGATCCAAAACCATTTTGTTAATCTCAATTAAGTCAAACAATAATGAACATATGAGAGTAGCACCATTACTCTTTGCTTATCTTCACAAGATGACTCAAAAGCACCCACTTTGGCAGAGTCCACAATTGAGCGATCGAGGTTTTGACAAGTGTTCATAAATTGACGACATTATGACTTAAGATTTCATTTAGAGGGCTTAATTTAACTGTTTAGTTTATGAGAATGCATGCTTCTTAGTTTGTATCTCATACAATTAATATGCATGTGCTGATATAATCATAAGATGCATAATTTAAATGTGATACAATATGGCTCACCTATCCTAAGTCCCCTCAAGCCAATGAGAGGAGCTCTCTAGTAAGAAAAGGGAAATTACATATAGAAACCTCTTTTAACATTCGAGGGGAGTGAGATGAGAAGAGAAGGTACATTGAGAGTAAATATATAGGAAGGCACGACACGCAGGCCGTATTTAAAAAATTACAACACTTGTAATCTAGAGCCATATTGTTCACCATACCCAAGCATTCAAGAATCAACATTCAGATTTAATTGCAGGGCAATTGATGTTTCAAATCTTAAAACATTCACAAAATAGCATATTCTATGGTTATATTATGCTACGAACAGGTAGCCACGGCGGTCCCGCTAGCCGGTTAGCGGGCGGGGTCTGGGGCAGCGCCCCTAGAAAAAAAATTTTGCTATGTAAATAATCACGAATCTGCATTCGGTTTTCTTGGACCCCTTCTATGTTAATTGATCAAATCAAAACATATCACCACCGATTTCAGTTCCCTTTTAGATTCCTTATATGTCATACATAAGACGGATTCCTTATATGTCACACATGAAACGCAAATTATATGATCGGCTACGACTAACACATATCATATGAATCAACAATCAAGTCTAACTTAAACACAAAACGGCATGGCTCTGATACCACTGTAAGGAATTGGAAGACACGCAGTGGAAATTAATTTAAAAATTTTTCCATTCCTTGCCAGGATCTACCGTATGTGTTTAAGTCAAGTGGGAAGAAGTATTACCCTTAGTGTACCTCAGCGACTTCCACAGCTTTCGGTCACAACATTCACAGCTTCTCTCTGCGGCTCCTGCTCCCTTTCTGATCATAAGAAGTCGACGACTCAGGTCGGCTTCCTCTACTGGTATCCACACGAACAGCGTTCCAACCAAGAACGACGTGCTAGCGTCTCTTGTTCCTCCAGGGCTTTCTCAAGAGTTTGTCCTCTCCGTCTCTATTTTGACATTTTCTTATCTGCAAACCTTTTGCAGAGTCCCCTTCGGCCTTTCTATGTTCTATATGTTTCTCTGTGCAAAACGCAGCTCCTAAAATCAGATATATAGGATGCTATGCGTTTTTCTCTGTCAACCGAATTGGATTTTGGAGTTAATCTTATATTAATTCCAAAATTAATACAATATCATATATTGTATAATTTTATAAGAAACTAATTAAGTAAATAATATCAAATCCGTCCCACAGATTTAATTCCCCATTTATTTAATTTTAAATAAAGATGAGACTGAACTATATTTGATTTATTCTCATAAATCAAATTTGAGATATCCTATCAATTTGAATTTCGAATTTCAAACGTGATAGAGATTTAATTTATCCTTATAAATTAAATCTTATAAATATCTCTTATATGAGATATCCTATCAATTTGAATTTCAAATTTCAAACATGATAGAGATTTAATTTATCCTTATAAATTAAATCTTATAAATATCTCTTATATGAGATATCTTATCAATTTGAATTTCGAATTTTAAACGTGATAGAGATTTAATTTATCCTTATAAATTTAATCTCATATATACATATAATGTATATATACGAATTTATATATATATATACGAATATAAATATAAATAAATATATATACTTCAATCTGGATCATTCATTGAATCTGGACATATCTTAGATTCAATGAATCTGGACATCATAGCTCGTGTTGGGCTATTTTGTGTGCGACCCTGTAGGCCCATATGAAGTTGGCAGTGGGCCATTTGCTATACTAGCCCACAAGTCGCAAGCGGTCTCTAGCAAGACATAACGACTACCCAAATCATATGAGGATCAATAAACGATGTAACCTTTTATACAACCATATCATGTCCCTTCTGTCACGCGATATTTTGGTCATGGATGAGGCATGGATAATGTCATCCTCCTATTTCTGACCGTTACTTTCTTGATCCCTGAGTAGTCTGACTAAAGAAATGGAACTACCTTTCTATTACAGTATGGCCATACATTTCTCAGACTCACTCATCGAGGGGCCCATTAATATCTCTCTACGAATGTGAGGGACAAATTCCATCTTGACCATTCACATTCCTCCGCATGAAAAACCACTAAGGCCGAACATAGTCTTTATGATCACTCGGTCAAAAGTGACTTTTGACTAGGTCAAAGCTGAGCGTTTTGTCATGTAGGAATCCATGATGATCTCAGGTCAAAGGGCGTATTGACATGGTTTGTATATGAGAGAAGCTTATGACGTTACCCATGCAGTTCTCTCATAGCTGGTCGGTCTAGCACCTTGTACTCTTACATGTGCTTATGACTTTGATTTATATCTCTATACATCTTCAAAGTCATACTGGTCTTATTTCATCTGTGCTCCCGCATAGATGATCGACCAGGGACATTTAGGATAATATCATGAATTATCCAAGGATGGTCATCATAGTAAACATGCAAATAATATGATAACTCAATTAATAAATTCATAAATCAATAATGTTCATAAGACAATGATTGGCCCCTAGGGCACAATTTCCAACAGATGAAGCATGAAGAAAAGCTAGGGATTGGATAGTATGTATGTTATGTGAATGTGTAATGTTGCTGTATGACGAATATAAGCAGTGATGGTCATGATGTAATGAAAAATAGTAAATGATGGAATAAATTTATGAATTTTTACCAACATTTAGATGACATGCCAAGCTTCATTTTGAAACCAAGAATGCTTTATTTGGATGTCTGTACAAAGAGAACTGATTTTCCAAAGTAAGGGACCAGAATCTGTTTCCAGGATTTTTAACCAAATGAACAGAAAACTTTGGCAAATAAACTGTATTAATTGGCTAATCATTTTGTCTGAAAATTATTTTTCCCTTAAATTTCAAGATGTTATCTTCACGTATCTTTTTGAAACACTTCATTTTGAATTTTCTAGAATTAGTTATGATTTTTCGAAGTTTGTTGCGTAATCTAGAATATCATATGAACAGTAACTCGAGAAAGAATAAAATTCCAGATTTGGTTAATGGACTTCCAAGGTCTTGTAAGTGATTCTAAATGCTACTGAATGGTCCCTAAGATGTATGAAAGTAAGGATGTTACACATGTGGAAGGAATGAAATTTTATGGAAATCCCAATAGCAAGTTACACAAACTATAATATCATGTATGAATAATTGGATGCTCAACTTGTTATCATGAGATATGAGCTACTTCATAATGGTGTACATAAGCAAACTCTAACATGCATATTTTCATGACATAACTTGCAAGGAGTTTCAATAATTCATACTTCATCATAACATGATGACATAAGCTCAAGCTCAACCAAACACCATATTCAACAAGCAAGCAAACAATTAAACAAACATGAGTTATAGTTAGGTATCCTTGCTACCTCATAGCTATCTTGGTCAAGACCTTCTTGGGATTATTTCCTTCCTCCAAAAATGTCAAAACCTAGCCATTACAAAATAATATCAAGTTACAACTCAACTTGAACACAAAACCAAGACTAGGTTTTCACTAGCTTCCTTTCTTTCTCTACTTTATATTTCTTACTTCCATCTTTCCAAAATAAATTCTCATGGTTCATTTCCACATAATTTTTCATGTAGAATCCAAATATGAAACTAGAATTTCCAAAATCAAAACACTTCAGTAGCTACAGTATCAAACCAAAGTGAAGCCATTGATTTCCAAAAATTCACATTTTGATTCCAATGCTTCCAATTCTTGTTCTCCTACTTTATCCCCACACAATTTTCCATTTTAAACTCATTGGAAGCATCAAAATCATGAAATTTCATCATATGAACAGTTTCACGCACAGTACCAGCAAGAACACAAAACCCTAAATCCAAACATACTTGAATTCCCAAGCTTATACCACTTGATTCTAGCTTGTTTAAGCTTATCTAAACTATCCATAACATAAAACTCATATTTTAACCATATATGAGAATCACTTCCAGCAGCAACCATAAGGGAAATATAGCATGAAAACCCCTTAAAACCATGAGCTAACTTGCTAGAACAAAGCTCAAGATCAAGGGAGATGATTACCTTGCTTGTTACTTCACTTTGGTTGCTTCTTTCTTGGTTGAATGGAAATTTTGCAAGAGTTTCCATATGGTTCACCATGCATGCCAAAGTGATCTGAATAGGGGTATTTATAGAGAAATTTGGGTTGAAATGGATGGCCAAGATTGATTTGATTACTATTTGATCTAAAGGCTCACATTTAATCTTGGACTTAACATTTTCTAAAAAGAATAATTATGACACCATGTGGGACAGCTCATGGGACACCTAATAGGGGTATGTGGCGTGATTCCCATGTAAGGAAGCTTCTAAAAAAATTTTAGTCTAATCTGGTACCGATCGGAGCAGTTTTACCACAACCAGACTATATCCTGTTCCTAATTTTTTATGATATACCAGGATATGTATTATGTCCTGAAAATCAATATATAGGCTTCTCATACCCTTGACAATATTAGACTGAGTATTTATCTTCCATCCATCCCTTGAGAAATGACCAAAATACCCTTGGTGTCCTTTCTTGCCCTATATTGATCTTAAAGGCATAATTGTCATTTTACCCCTTCTTGTACTGCCTCAGAGCATATATTGGCTCTAACTAATCATATTTATACTATGTCCCATGTTTTTAGCCTATCCCAGATGATCAAAATACCCTCCTTCCATCACTGGTATAATATGGGCATCTAGGGGCATTTTCGTAATTTCACACTTCTCGGACACTGGCCCCTTTTACTGATGAATTGTTACCCTGGGTTTTGGGCCGTCCTTGGCATCATCATAGGCCCATATATTAGTCCATCTAAGTTTATTCTATCCAGGCTTATTTACTGATAAGGTCCATTATCGGATCACGGGTGGCTTCAAACTCCTGTCAAAATTCACTGTTATGGGAATAACTTTTTGTACAGGACTTCTTTCGGGGTTCTGTTAGATTCATAACATATGACACTGTAGGGCACACTTTTTTGTAATTCCCCCACTTATATATGATGTCTATGGGATCTGATAAAAATTCAGATAACTTTTAGACTATCAGATAATTTTCTACTGTCTAGAGCTCTAATAAAATTTCTGTATCATGCTAGATTAACTAGCGTAACTTCCTCTATTTACTGATGGAATATGGGACTAAAAAACTTTTAGGCAGTTATAACCCTTTACGGGCTGATCTTTCTATAATTATAATTTTACCCTTGAACTTTTTACTTAATTACATTTAAGTCCCTTAACTTTTGGAAATTACCACTTTTGGCCCAACTTTTATTTCTACTTTAACTTTTTCCTTCTAACCTTTTTTAATTTGAGTTTTGGTCCCTAAAACTTCCTTAGTTTATAATCCCTTTCTTTCCTTTCTTAATCTAATACAGTTTGTGCCAAGATTCTCATATCTATTTCACATAAACTGTCCAGTTACATCAGGTAAGAAAATTGGGGATATGGCATTGATTCTTCTAGAATTTTCTCTGTGTTTACAGATCGTGACCAAAATATGGATCTGGTTGCGACTATTATGTGAAATCGCTAAAACTACACATTTTGAATTAGGTTATGTAGAAATAAAAGGAGGAGGAAGGTCGTCATCAAAGGGGAGGCTTGTTTTTGACCTGATTAGGCTAAGAAGTAGTACTCTTGCGCTCTCTGATCACCTTCTCCACCTCTGCCAACATTCTATACCTGTTCACAGACTTCTCCACATCTCTACACCATCAAACTACCATTTTCTCACTATTTCTCCATGGCATCCCAACTGAACCGCGATTGCAGTACATCATGAGTCATGAGAGGCTAAACTTTTAGCCTCTTGGTGATGAATCAGATATCTTGAGCTTATGGACTCAAACAGGGAGTTTCTTCTGTTCTAATTTGTATCTTCTCATCTTATGATTGCTGCTAGATCTAGGGTTTTCATCTTATGAGCAAGTTTTGAATATCGATTTATCATTCTTAAATTATACCTTGTAATTGAATTTGGATTATTTGAACGTTTACATTTAATAGAATATTTCAGTTTTGATTTTAAGAGAGTAGGTTATTATCAGCAATCGTTGTTAATTAATTCATTGCTTGAAATCTAGGGTTTTTGCTCGACGACCATTCGGGGGCATTTTTAGCATCTAAAATCAATTTACACGCTCAGTGGTTTATGACAGTTCACTAATAGTTCTTAAACCAACTTTGATAAAAGGTGTTTAAGGAAAATTAGGGTTATGGACTCAATCGATCGATTGAGGTTTTCTTTGAGACTTAACGCTTTCTAAACTCTAACTTTAAACCTGAGAGTAAGGATATATACGTTTTCATCATCAAGAGTCTTTCATAGCATATTTCTCAACTAAACCAACTCGTTTTCATCGTAAACAAAAATCCAAAAATATTTACTTGTTTGTACCATACTTTTATTGTATCAATCACTAAAACCCAAAAACTATTTTATCCTTGCTCAGGTTTTTCATTGATTTTGACATCAAATCTACTAGGTTTCCACATAAAAGGCTCCTTGAGAAGAATGATGGGGTTGTGCCTTATACTAAATTATATTGGGTGCAATAAACTTTATTTTGATGGATCAGACCATAACAGTCAAGCCACATCAATGACCATTCGAGGGTGTTTTGATAATCCAATTCAACTTACGTGCTAAGTGGTTTTTGACACTTTGCTAATAGTTCTTAAACCAGCTTTGATCAAAGGTGTTTAAGGAAAATTAGGGTTCTCAACTCAATCGATCAATTGAGGTTTTTTTTAGACTTAGTAATTTCAAAACTCTAATTTTAATGTGAGAGCAATGATAAATACGTTTTCATCAACAAAAGTCTTTCATAACATATTTCTCAAACAAACTAACTCATTTCATCTTAATAAAAAATCTTAAAACATTTAATTTTCCGCACCCTACTTTTATTGCATCAATCACTAAAACCCCAAAAACCATTTTATCCCTACTCACATTTTTCATTAATTTAGATATCCAATCTGCTAGATTCCAAATAAAAGGCTCCTTGAGAATAATGATAAGGTTGTGCCTTATACTATCTTATATTTGGTACAATTAACTTTAATTTGATGGATCAGACCATGATAATTCGACCTCATCAGTATGCTCATTTAATTAATTTCATTGAGATCGGCCTAATCCCATCTCATTTGTCTAAATTTTAGGCTTAAAAGCTCAAGAGTGAATCTAAATACTTTATTTGGGATAACCCTTTTTTGTGGAGGTTGTGTTCAAATCAAGTATTAAGACGATATGTCCCAGACCAAAATTACAAATCAGCTTTTGAAGCTTGCCATTTATGGGTTTGTGGCAGTCATTTTAAGGGAAAAGGATGGCACGTAGGGTCCTTGAATCCAGTTTTTATTGGCCTTCCCTTTTCAAAGATGCTTTTGTGTTTTATAGAGCCTATGATAGGTACCAAAGATTTGGGGGGTTAGTAAAAGGCATGAGATGCCACAATAACTTATTCTATTTTGTGAGGTTTTCAATGTTTGGGAATCAATTTCATGGGACCTTTTCTACCCTCAGTGGGATTTCATTACATTTCATTAGATGTAGACTATTTATCTTGGTGGGTAGAGGCCATTCCTACAAGACTAAATGATGCACAAACGGTCTCTAAGTTTCTAAGGTCTCATATCTTTAGTAGATTTGGAGTACCGAAAGCATTAATCAGTGACCAAGATACCCACTTCTGCAATAAGCTAATCAATAACTTATTAGCAAAATATGGTGTAACCCACAAAGTCTTAAACCCATAGCATCCTCAAATTAATGGTCTAGCAGAGGTTTCTAATAGGGAAATTAAGCACATTCTAGAAAAGATTGTTAAGCCATCCAATAAGGATTGGATTTAAGACTTGATTATGCTTTATGGGCCTACAGAATAGCTTTCAAAACCCCTTTAGGCATTTCCACTTATAGAAGAGTTTTTGGGAAAGCTTGTCAAATACCTGTGAAAATAGAGCATAAGACATTATAGGCAGTGAAGGCTTGTAATGAGGACCTTGTAGAAGCTAGTTCAAAGATGTTGTAGATTTAAGAGCTAGAGGAGATTAGGTTGGATGCCTATAGTAGCTCTGAGATTTATAAACTGAAGACTAAAGTAATCTAAGATTCTCATATTTTGAGGAAAAGGTTTAATCAGGGTGATAGAGTGTTAAGGTACCAAGCTAGGTTCAAGTTCAAACATGGTAAATTCAAAATTGATTGGGATGGACCTTATATAGTTGTTAAAGTCCACAAATTTGGGATGATTGAGCTGAAGGAGGAGGTAATGGGCAAAATCTTCCAGTCAAATTGCCACCTTTTAAAACTTTATGAGGAATCTGCTCTACCGCCTTGAGGTCAGGTTGTCTTTTTCCTATCTCTTACCTTTTACAAATTTGCCTAATGTAATATATGCTTAACATTTTGGTTTGATGATTGGAAAAGGATTAACCAGTAGAAGTAGTAGTTAATTTTTCTGCTTGATGATTTAATAGGATAATGTTTCATCTTAGTTTGTTTCTATTTTGAATAATACCCTTGTGTTGCCCATGTGTTGTTTCTTCAGTGATTATTATATAAGGAGTGACACACCCAATTGCATGTTATAGTTTACCCATCTTGTCATCTTTACTTTTTTTGTATTATGATGTATGAGTTGAATGAGACTGTGTGCTTCATTACTAAATTTGCATTGAGTTGTGTGTTTGTTTATTGTGGGAGAAATCTATTCTGCTGACAATGAGGACATTGTCAAGTTTAATTGTGGGGAGATGTTGTTTTTGTGCTAATTAATGGAAATTCTTCAATTACTCCAATCTTTCATCATAAATTTTTTTATTTTTTATTTTAATGAATGATGAATTACTAAAAATTGGATCCCCACTTTAAACTATTCTACGGTTAGCCAAAAAAGGTTTCAGTGTAAAAGATGTTTTGGGCTTTGAAAAGCATTAAGTGGTAGTTTACGTGGTATTTTGTTGTGAACTATGTGTTGTATGGTCGCGACCTGACTTGGAATTTTGGACTTAATATGCTCTCTGTGAAAATAAGGCACGACATAAGTGTCTTAGGTCACGACAATATGTTTCTTTGTACTTTAGTCACAACCTATGTGATGTATGGTCGCGACTACTTGTTGTAAGTTTAGGGCAAGCACCGAATATGAAATTGGGTCATGACCTTCACTACTTCAAGTCACGACCTGAGTGTGAAAATGCCCATTTACCTTCTCTTTGCTTTGTGTAATGCGTATAGAAGGATTCCTTTTGAGTTACCAAAGTTGTTTTTATAAATAAATGATTCATTTCCCTCTTATTTTCAACCTTTTGCATGAAATAGTTTATAGAAACCATTGTCACACTTGAATTTTTAGAAATGGAACTGAATTGGAAATACTCAAGTTTTTACTGTTAAATTTGGGATTATTACATGATTCTGAGTAATTATTTTGGAATTTTTAATTTATCATTTAAGAGGGTTTTCAATCGTGATAAGTGTTTTAATGCCTAGTGGATGATGAACATTGTTTGAGACTTTAGCTTATGAGCAATTTAGATGAAAACCTTAGTTTGAAGGATTCTCAGCCTAAATTTCTATATTGAGTGTTTATTCAATTAGTTTATATCCTCTAGAACTTGTCTTAGCTCTGAGTTGAAAATTACGTGCGTATTTATGCTATTGAATATGATAGAGGCATTCATTTCTAAACCATTTTATCCCAAACACAAGCCCATCACACATTATATCCATAGTCACCCTCTTTGAGCCAATCACTTTTTCTTTTTCGATCATAGAAAGTTATATATGCATGACACTCTTTTTGAAATAAACTTTTACTCATGTCAGAAAATCATTGTTATTGTAATATTGTGCTACATCTTTTATATACAAGGTGCCAAAAAAGCAAAAAAACAGAGAGAGATGGTGCAATAAAAAGTGAAGAAGAAAGAAAAGAGAAATAAATTAGGCACTATATCAACTCCTATTACCACAATTACCACCTCTACATCTCAGAAGATATAAATTCATGCTATATTTTCATCATCACTTACATATGGTACTTTCTATCCTTTATATTCCATTCCACATGGCATATCTCCTCATTTCACCCCTAAAATACCTCTTGATTCTCTGCATAAGTGTTGTATAGTTGATGAGATTTAGAGCCACTACAAGCATATGGTAGGATATTTTCCAATTTGAATCTGAGTGAAAAAAACCTAACAATGAGAGGACATGGAGAGCTAAACACTTACATCATTAGAAAGAATATATTACACTCATATAGTTGACGTTGATTTCAATTAGTTGTTGATTACTTGGCATTACTTATAGTATCACCTTTACATTCCCAAAAGATTGTGCATTAATTGTCTTAAGGTTTCACTGTGGATTATGCTATTACCTCAGATTTAATAGCTTTGGCTTAGATGTACTTCATGTCTTTAACCAGGAGTACAAAGGTTCAAGTGTGGGGGAATTGATAGAACACAAATTATGTATGGTTTCTATAACAGTTTTAGGGTCTTATTACGACTTTACCATTCATTTTATGCATGCATTTGTGCTTTTATGGTAATACCTGATTGTGCTTGGCAATGTGCTAATTAAAGGGTAAAATGGTAAATTAACCCTTCTACACCACATAAATATTATTCTCTACTGATTTAGACTTTTATAGTGAGCTTTGGTTTTAAATTGCAGGTATTTTGGGGGAGAACCAAGGACTAATGTGAGCATAAAAGAAATCACAAGACAAAGAAAATTAGATAACGCCTCTATGCATTTTAGTCACAACCAAAGTGTCTATAGGTCCCCAACCTACATACTCATATTCCATTATTCTACACCTTTACACAAAATCTCACATCTCTACACCATTAACCCATCACCTTTTTCTACTTTCTTCATGGCATCATATCTAGACAGCGATTGCAGCAAGGTAGGAGTTATGAGAAGCTAAATCCTTAGTCTCTTGGTGATGGATCTGATATCTTGAGCTCGTAGACTGCACTGGGAGTTTTTTGTTTTAATCTGCACCTATTTCAAAACTCCTATATCAAATCAAGAGCAAGAATAGATAGGCCCCCATCATCAAGAGTCATTCGTAACATATTTCTTTCACAATCCACTGAATTTCCATCTTAATAAAAAATACAAAAATATTTACTTTACTACACCTTTACTTTACTGCATCAAAAATCAATGAAACCCCAAAACCTATTTTACTTTCACTCAGGTTTTCAATGGTTTTGTCACCTATTTGCTAGGTTTCCAATAAAAAACTCCTCTAGAAGAATGATTGGGTTGTGTCTTATACTACATTAATTGGGTGCAATTATTTTTATTTTGATGAGTCGGTCGACGATAATCCGTGCTCCAAATCACAACATCAGAATACTCAGTGATGCTTCATGGGAATCATGAAAATTATGTAAAACAGAATCATGCCCATAATGCATGCTCAATTCATGTTCATCTTGAGTTTCTTCTATAGAAAAGTCAATAGCATTTAGTCCAATAAAAGTATAAGTATCAAAAGGATATTGCATGGCTTTTGTCACATCCTTACTTTTAACCTCAATTATACTCCATTAGAAGTGATTGGAACCAATTACATGATCATTTGCTTTGAAAATATCCATTTCCAAAAGATTTGCTTTCAGGTACTGTTCACTGCTACTGTTCATTTGGTAATTCCAAAACATGTACTCTACTTTGAAAATTCATAATTAATTGTACAAAAATCAAAATAATATGGTTCCAATTTCTAATGAAAGCTCTTTCACATATCTTTGAGGGAAAATATGAAACTGAGGTTTTCTTGTCCCAATGAAATCAGTTTAATCATTGAAAATCACTGTTCATTTGGTAAAATCTGGAAGTTCCAGTTTCCTTGCTTGAAATTTAAAAATTTGTTTCTCTTTGGTTACTTGTCCAAATCAAATGTGTTACATATGTAATTAAATCTCTAGATGTCCTCTTTAATATCACCAAATTTCATAGAAAAATTCGTTCATTTGATATATGAAATCATTGCATGAATGTCATTGCCTCTCAGCACTCGTTTTATCTCAATTCCAGATCTTACTTCAAATTTTGGAAAATCATAACAATTCGGATACTTATCCAGTTAAGGCGTTCTTGGTGTCCATTTAAAGATATGTATCTTATCTAACCTCACACCAAATTTCAGACTAAAACTCGTTGGTTTACATATCAAAATCAGCGTCACATCACCACGGCCTCAAAACAGGGTTACAGAAACATACACCATACACACTAACATATCATCCCATATTGTCATGTAAGTCATATAACTTGTTATACAAACTTAATCATCAACAATTAATCTCTTCCCTTGAGAGTATCCAGCACCTAAAACATAGTTATGCATGTGGAAGGAATGAGATTTCATGGAAATCCCAATAGCAAGTTACACAAACTATAATATCATGCATGAATAATTGTATGCTTAACATGTTATCATGTGATGGGAGCTACTTCATAATGGTATATAAGCAAACTCTAACATGCATATTGTCATGAAATAACTTGCAAGGAGTTGCAATCATTCATACTTCATCATAACAGGATGACATAAGCTCAACCTCAACCAAACACCATAATCAACAAGCAAGCAAAACAATTAAACAAACATGAGTTATAGTTAGGTATCGTTGCTACCTCTTAGCTATCTTGGTCAAGACCTTCTTGAAGTGCTTTCCTTCCTTCACAAATGTCAAAACCTAGCCATTACAACATAATATCAAGTTACAACTCAACTTGAAACCAAATCCAAGACTAGGTTTTCACTAGCTCCCTTTCTTTCTCTAATTTATGTTTCCTACTTCCACCTTTCCAAAATAAATTCTCATGGTTCATTTCCAAATAATTTTTCATGTAGAATCCAAATATGAAATCAGAATTTCCAAAATCAAAACATACCAATTGCTACAGTGCCAAACCGAAATGCATGCTCTTGTTTTCCAAAAATTCTCATTTTGATTCCAATGCTTCCAATACTTGTTCTCCTACTTTATCCCCACACAACTTTCCATTTTAAACTCATTGGAAGCATCAAAATCATGAAATTCCATCATATGAACAGTACCACGTACAGTACCAGCAAGAACACAAAACCCTAAATCCAAATATACTTGAATTCACAAGCTTATACCACTTGATTCTAGCTTGTTTAAGCTTGTCTAAACTATCCATAACATAAAACTCATATTTTAACCACATATGAGCAGCACTTCCAGCAGCAACCATAAGGTAAATATAGCATGAAAACCCCTTAAAACCATGAGCTAACTTGCTAGAACAAAGCTCAAGATCAAGGGAGATGATTACCTTGCTTGTTACTTCACTTTGGTTGCTTCTTTCTTAGTTGAATGGAAATTTTGCAAGAGTTTCCCTATGGTTCACCATGCATGCCGAAGTGTTCTGAATAGGGGGAGTATTTATAGAGAAATTTGGGTTGAAATGGATGGCCAAGATTGATTTGGTTACTATTTGATCTAAAGGCTCACATTTAATCTTGGATTTTACTTTTTCTAAAAAGAATAATTATTACATCATGTGGGACAGCTCATGGGACACCTAAGAGGGTTAGGTGGCGTGCTGCCCATGCAAGGAACCTTCTGGAGAAATTCCAGTCCAATCCGGCACCGATCAGTGCAGTTTCACAACAACCGAAATGTGTTATGTTCCTAATTTTTTATAAGATACCAGGATATGTATTCTATCCTGAAAATTAATGTCTAGGCTTCTCATATCATTGAAAATGTTAGACTGAGTATTTATCTGCCATCTATCAATTGAAAAATGACCAAAATGCCCTTGGTGTCCTTTCGTGCACTGTACTGATCCTAAGGGCATAATTGTCATTTCACCCCTCTCTGTACTGCCTTATGGCATATACTGGCTCTAATTAATCATATTTATATCATGTACCATGTTTTTGGACTGTCTATAATGATCAAAATGACCTCCATCCATCACTGGCACAGTATGGGCATCCAGGGGCATTTTCGTAATTTCACACTTTTCCTGGACTGCTCTGGTCTCTGGTCCACAGAAACTGTCCAGTCACCTAAATGGGCTCATGATGGCGCAATTTGGGCCTCACTATGGGCTTATTGCCTGTCTTGCCTTTATAGCCCAATTCATACTATAGCTTCCCCGATCCTATTTATCGGGTATTTTATTTCACTGTAAAATCCCGTATGGTTTCTACAGAATTCTTTTTCTGACTCTCTCAATTTTATAAATTCATATATTAAATATATGAATTTTCTATAAGGTCTCATCTGATTATGAGATCTGAAAAATACTATAATAATTCCTTCTGACTTCAGAAATTTATATCAATTAATCGGGACCTCAAATCAAAATTCTGTGTTGCGTTAAACTGACCGGAATATTTTTGTCAATCTACTGGTAAAATTTGGGTCTGATGTGATTCCGGGCATTTTTGTCCTGTTTTGGCTCAACTTTTCCATATTTACATTTAGGTCCATTAACTTTTGAATAATTGCACTTTAGTCCCTGAACTTTTCATTAATTGCATTTAGGTCCCTCCTTTTTCTTCTGCTTTCACTTTTCACCTTCAAACTTTTAAATTTTCATTTTGGTCCCTATTCTTTCCTTAGTTATTAATCCTTCCCTTTCCTTTCACAATCTGATACAGTTTATTCCAAGAATCTTATATCCATTGCAGACAAACTGTACAGGTACTTCAGGTCAGAAAATTGGGGATATGACATTTCTCTCCCCCTTAAAATAAATTTCGTCCTCAAAATTTACATTACATATACATTAAGGAAATAGTTCAGGGTATATCTCTCTCATCCTTTCCTCTGCTTCCCAAGTAGCTTCATTCTCCGTTAATCCCTTTCATACCACCTTAACTAGAGGGATCTGCTTATTTTGTAACTGCTTGACCTTTCTATCTATAATCTGTACTGGTCCAACTTCATAATTCAGGTCATCTCGCAATGCAATATCATCCTGCTCAATCACATGTGATGGATCTGAAACATACTTCTTTAATTGGGAAACACGGAACACATCATGAATCTTGCTGAGATGTGGAGGAAGAGCTAATTTGTAAGCCACTGATCTTACTCTTGAGAGGATCTGAAATGGCCCAATGTATCTAGGGTGCAGCTTCTTCACTTTGATCGATCGTCCAGCTCCTGTCGTTGGAGTCAACTTAAGGAATACATGCTCTCCTTCTTTAAACTCCAACGGCTTCCTTCTAACATCCGCATAACTCTTCTGTCTGCTTTGAGTTATTAATAGCCTTTTTCTGATCTTATCAATCTGTACTGCTGTCTGGTCTACTATATCAGGACCAAACATCCTCCTTTCGCTCAACTCCACCCAGCATAAGGGAGATCTACACTTTTGTCCATACAGCGCTTCAAATGGAGCCACCTGAATGCTAGCTTGATAACTATTGTTATAGGCAAACTCTATCAATGGCAGATGGACATCCCAACTTCCTTTGAAATCCAAGACACAAGCTCTCAACATATCCTCGAGCGTCTGGATCGTTCTCTCAGATTGACCATCTGTCTGAGGATGGTAGGCTGTACTAAATCTGAGAGTAGTGTTCATTTCTTTATGCAAAGCACGCCAAAAGTTTGATGTAAACCGAGGATCTCTGTCAGAAATAATACTACTGGGAATACCATGTAGTCTAATAATCTCTTTTACATAGAGTTTCGCCAGCTTCTCTAGAGAATCTTTTTTATTGATTGCCAGGAAATGAGCCGACTTCGTTAATCGGTCAATTACCACCCATATAGCATCATGCTTAGTAGGAGTCACAGGCAGTCCTTCAATAAAATCCATGGCAATGCTGTCCCATTTTCACTCGGGTATCTCTAGTGGTTGTAAGTTCCCTGCTGGCTTCTGATGCTCAACTTTCACCTTTTGACATGTCAAACATTTGGACACATAATTTACAACATCTTTCTTCAATCCAGGCCACCAAAATAAACTCTTCACATCATGATACATCTTGGTCATACCTGGATGTACTGTATACTTGCTTTTATGTGCCTCCTCTAGTATCTTTTCTCTCAATCCCATTACATTGGGAATATATGGTCGTCCCCTAAATCGTAGTAATCCATCTTGGGTCACATTAAAGTTTTTAGTTTCCCCTCTTTCCAGCTTACCTTTGAAAATTTCAGCGAGCCTATCCTGCTCTTGAGCCTCTTTTATCTCATCCTCAATAAAAGCTTTTATTTGTGTTCCTCCATAAGAACTTTCTGATGTCTACATTTGATACAGAGGACTCTAATCTCAAACATCTTCTATTAGTTCTAGCTCTTTGATCATGAGACTAGCAACCTGCACCACCTTTCTGCTCAAGGCATCGGCCACTACATTAGCTTTTCCTGGATGATATTTGATCTGGAAATCATAATCCTTCAGAAATTCCATCCATCTCCGTTGCCTCATGTTCAATTCTTTCTGATCTTGCAAATACTTCAGGCTTTTATGATCACAGTACAATTCTATAGTAGCTCCATACAAGTAGTGCCTCCATATCTTGAGAGCATAAACCACCGCTGCAAGCTCCAGATCATGCGTGGGATAATTCTCTTCATGTGGCTTTAACTTTCGAGAAGCATAGGCTACCACTCGTCCTTGCTACATCAACACATATCCCAACCCCTGCTTGCTAGCATCAGTGTAGACTATATAAGTCTGAGTTGGGTCTGGAATAATCAGCACAGGAGTCGTGGTTAATCTCTGCTTTAGTTCATGAAAACTGGCCTCACACTTCTCATCCCACTTGAACTGCTGATTCTTTCTTGTCAGCTTGGTTAACGGTAGAGCAATTCGAGAAAAGTCCTTAATAAATCTTCTATAATACCCTGCTAAGCCCAGAAAACTTCTGATCTCTGTCACTGTCCTTGGCTATTCCCAGCATAGCACTGCTTCAACTTTGCTAGGATCTACAGCTACCCCTTCATGGGATATGATATGACCAAGAAATTTGACTTCTTGCAGCCAAAACTCACATTTACTAAGCTTAGCATAAAGTTGTTTCTCTTTAAGAGTACTAAGAATAATCCTCAAATGCTTTTCATGCTCTGCAGCCGATTTGGAGTACACTTAGATATCATCAATGAAGACTACCACAAACTAATCTAGATAAGGCCTGAAGATTCTGTTCATGTAATCCATGAAAATTGCAGGTGCATTCGTCATACCAAAGGGCATCACTAGAAATTCAAAATGACCATATCGAGTCCTGAATACAGTCTTTGAAATATCATCTGCTTTGATTCTGAGTTGGTGATAACCTGATCTTAGATCAATCTTAGAGAATAAGTTTGCTCCAACCAACTGGTCTAGCAAATCATCAATTCGGGGAAGATGGTACTTATTCTTAATAGTAATCTTATCCAACTCCCGATAGTCAATGCACAATCTGAGACTGCCATCCTTCTTCTTGACAAATAACACTGGAGCACCCAATGGAGAAACACTGGGTTGGATGAAACCCTTTTCTAATAGCTCCTCTATCTGCTTCTTAAGTTCAATCATCTCATTGGGAGCCATACGATATGGGGCTTTAGATACTGGTCCAGCTTCAGGTACGATGTCAATTGCAAACTCCACTTCTCGTTCTGGAGGCAATCCCTAAATCTCCTTTGGAAAGACTTCAGGAAATTCTTTGACCACTGGAATCGCTTCAATTCCTTTTTCCACTTCTGCTTGCACAGAAAAGAAGACCATATATCCCTGACATCCTTTTCGTAAACATCTATCTGCTTGAGCCTTCGTCAGGAAATTCAGTTTCACTTCTGGATTCATATTTGGGGCTTGTGGACAAAGAACTAGAGTTTTGTTCTTACAATCCAGCATTACATTATTGGCAGACAACCAATTCAATCCAAGTATGATATCAATTTCATGGAATGGCATGCATATTAGGTCAAGAATAGTGCAACAACATTCATATCAAATGACACTATTTAGGCAGACATATGATGTAACTACTTTAGCATTTGTAGGGGTTGTGACACATATGGCATAATGCAGCTTGCTAATTGTAAGGCCCAAACGTTTAGCACATTCATAAGAAATAAAGGAATGACTTGCACCCGAATCAAACATAGCAATCACAGCATGATTATTGAGATAGATGATACCTTGGATCATCTCGGGTGATCTCTGTGCCTCTTCCCTTGTCATTGCAAACACTCGCCCTTGAGTGCGCGGCCTTTGATCATCAGCTGCTTGAGGACAACTCCTGGAGAAATGCCCAGGCTTCCCACATGTGTAACAGACATTCTGCCCTATCAAGCATGGTCTGTCTCCATGGTTCTTCCCGCATTTGTCACATACTCTAAACCTCTTATCTCTATTATTTGTGTTTCCCCTGTAACTCCCTCTGATAGGCTTTCAGTTCTGCTGCCACTGCCTTTTCCTCTTCTTGTTATATCCACTGCCACTGGCTGTATTTTTATTCTAGTTAGGTCTCTCAGGAGCAGCTATCTCTCTACTCACCGGTTTCATTAGCATCCGGTGATTCAGGTTATTCTCAATAATTCTGCAGGCCTCTACTGCTTTATTGAACTGATGATATTGTTGGGGGTCATCTTATCCTTCAGAGTAGTATTTAATCCCCTGATCATCCTCTCCGTCATCCATCGTTCATTATCCACCTGTCGTAGGTAAGTGGAATACTGGGAAAGACGGATGAACTTTGCCAAGTATTCGTCAAATGATTATTTTTCTCCTTGTCTCAGCACAAGGAATTCTGCTTCTCGTTCAGCTCGTACTAACTGGGGAAAATACTTCTCATAAAACTATTCAAGGAACACTTCCCATGTGATAGGAATGTGTCTGGCCTGCAATACTAGCTCTATGTTCTTCCACCATCTGTCTGCATCCCTTTCTAGCTGGTAGATTGCCATATGTGCTTTACTCTCATACGGACAACCCAGTACCTTGAAGATCTTCTCCAGTCTGCTGATCCAATCTTCCGCTTTCTGTACATCAAACGTTCCCTCGAACGTCGGAGGACTATGCTTATAGAATTTAGTCATCCATTGTTGAATACCAATAGGATCTACTGTTTGTCCTGTCTGTCTCGGTAGTTCTGTTATCTGTTGAACCATCTCTGGTTCTGTATTAGCTGTACCTGTAGACTCTGGGTGTCTAAGGTTCTCCACTGCTTTAGCTACAGCTGCTGCTATAGCAGCATCCCTTTCCTGCTCACTCCTTGCTTGAGCAGCTTTTACTTCCTCTATCAGCTTCTGCTGCTGTTCCAGCCATTCTAGAATTAACTGATTAATATCTTCGGCATTTTGGGGTTCACCCGAAGCACTAGCTCTTCTGGTTCTTACCATTTTGTTTTACTATTGTAATAGGAAATAGGAAAGGAATATTATAATTAACATACTTTCTATTTCATTCAAAAAATAGCATACAACAAGTTCAACAGCATTACTTCCATAACATACACACATGCATGTATTATGTCATTACTAGTCAAAAGCACATAGATTACATCAACATTAATACATACAGCTATTACACTATGTTTTCTCATAATGGATCCTAATAAATTCCCCTACCATGTAGATCCAATCATGGATATCCTCAAACGGTTCCTCTTCAAAGTACTGATCTAACCCTTCTTTCCATGTTGCTGTAAGAGGCAAAATATCATCCATGATATTAACCCAAGCTTCTAGGGTAAGAGTATCTGGATCATATGCTCGATAAGCCTCTCTTACCCTTGCTATAAAGTCTTTATAAACTCTATAGTCTTGATCAACACCTCTAATCAACATTCTTCCTATATCATATAGCTGTTTTGTGAGTTCCACAGCTTTCCTAAAATGTTCTTCATCCATATCCTCCCCAGGGGTTAACTCAATTATCTGATGGTTACCCAGATATATCTGTACCATTAACTTCTTGGTTCCACTTGGACCTGGAATATCTGTAAGGTCTAGTCTCTGACTAGGTCCAGGTATATCAGCTACATGACTAGGTTCAAGCACATTAGCTGTATGGCTGGGTCCAGGTACATCAACTAGTTTAGGTACCTGACTCGGTCTAGGAACATCTACCTCATCCGCCTGCCTAGGCACAGGGTATGTTGTATTCCTAATATAAGAGTAACCCACATCAGATTGATCCTCTTGAGGGTCTATCATCTCTATATCATCTATCTGACCTGCATCTCTTTCTAATACAATATTCATAAGTGGGGCTGGGTTAGGTTCCTCAAGTTCATCCTCTTCTAATTGTATATCCTCATCTGATATTTCCTCTTCTTCATCATCATCCTCATCCATCTCATTTGATCCCACAGAAGAATTATCTAACCTGCCCAATTCTGATTCACTACTGGAATCCCGAATATTGATCACTGGGGGAAGACCAAACTCCGGATCATGTATGAAATCATCTATCTCTTCTGAGTTCCACCCTGATTTATCAGAACTATAGACTGTGGGTCTAGGGTCCCCCTGGTTCACTGTAGTCTTTGATGTTCTAGACTCAGTCATTGGTATCCTGCAATAATTAACTTAAGGTCAATTATGCAGATGTTCACTTATGTATCAGTCTATAAATAATCTAATCAGAGCATTTCCTCAGCCAGAATCCTTTGCTCTGATACCAAAATATCACATCCTTACTTTTAACCTCAATTATACTCCATTAGAAGTGATTGGAACCAATTACATGATCATTTGCTTTGAAAATATCCATTTCTAAAAGATTTGCTTTCGAGTACTGTTCACTGCTACTGTTCATTTGGTAATTTCAGAACATGTACTCTACTTTGAAAATTCATAATTAATTGTACAAAAATCAAAATAATATGGTTCCAATTTCTAATGAAATCTCTTTCACATATCTTTGAGGGAAAAATATGAAACTGAGGTTTTCTTGTCCCAATGAAATCAGTTTAATCGTTGAAAATCACTGTTCATTTGGTAAAATCTGGAAGTTCCAGTTTCTTTGCTCGAAATTTAAAAATTTGTTTCTCTTTGGTTACTTGTCCAAATGAAATGTGTTACATATGTAATTAAAGCTCTAGACGTCCTCTTTAATATCACCAAATTTCATAGAAAAATTCGTTCATTTGATATATGAAATCATTGCATGAACGTTACTACCTCAGAACACTCGTTTTATCTCAATTCCAGATCTTACTTCAAATTTTGGAAAATCATAACAATTCGGATACTTATCCAGTTAAGGCGTTCTTGGTGTCCATTAAAATATATGTATCTTAGCTAACCTTACACCAAATTTCAGACTAAAACTCGTTGGTTTACATATCAAAATCATCGTCAGATCACCACGGCCTCAAAACAGGGTTACAGAAACATACACCATACACACTAACATATCATCCCATATTGTCATGTAAGTCATATAACTTGTTATACAAACTTAATCATCAACAATTACTCTCTTCCCTTGAGAGGATCCAGCACCTAAAACATAGTTATGCATGTGGAAGGAATGAGATTTCATGGAAATCCCAATAGCAAGTTACACAAACTATAATATCATGTATGAATAATTGTATGCTTAACATGTTATCATGTGATGGGAGCTACTTCATAATGGTACATAAGCAAACTCTAACATGCATATTGTCATGACATAACTTGCAAGGAGTTGCAATCATTCATACTTCATCATAACATGATGACATAAGCTCAACCTCAACCAAACACCATAATCAACAAGCAAGCAAAACAATTAAACAAACATGAGTTATAGTTAGGTATCCTTGCTACCTCTTAGCTATCTTGGTCAAGACCTTCTTGAAGTTCTTTCCTTCCTTCACAAATGTCAAAACCTAGCCATTACAACATAATATCAAGTTACAACTCAACTTGAGCCAAATCCAAGACTAGGTTTTCACTAGCTCCCTTTCTTTCTCTAATTTATGTTTCCTACTTCCACCTTTCCAAAATAAATTCTCATAGTTCATTTCCACATAATTTTTCATGTAGAATCCAAATATGAAATCAGAATTTCCAAAATCAAAACATACCAATTGCTACAGTGCCAAACCGAAATGCATGCTCTTGTTTTCCAAAAATTCTCATTTTGATTCCAATGCTTCAAATACTTGTTCTCCTACTTTAACCCCACACAACTTTCCATTTTAAACTCATTGGAAGCATAAAAATCATGAAATTCCATCATATGAACAGTACCACGTACAGTACCAGCAAGAACACAAAATCCTAAATCCAAACATACTTCAATTCACAAGCTTATACCACTTGATTCTAGCTTGTTTAAGCTTGTCTAAACTATCCATAACATAAAACTCATATTTTAACCACATATGAGCAGCACTTCCAGCAGCAACCATAAGGTAAATATAGCATGAAAACCCCTTAAAACCATGAGCTAACTTGCTAGAACAAAGCTCAAGATCAAGGGAGATGATTACCTTGCTTGTTACTTCACTTTGGTTGCTTCTTTCTTGGTTGAATGGAAATTTTGCAAGAGTTTCCCTATGGTTCACCATGCATGCCGAAGTGTTTTGAATAGGGGGTATTTATAGTGAAATTTGGGTTGAAATGGATGGCCAAGATTGATTTGGTTACTATTTGATCTAAAGGCTCACATTTAATCTTGGATTTTACTTTTTCTAAAAAGAATAATTATTACATCATGTGGGACAGCTCATGGGACACCTAAGAGGGTTAGGTGGCGTGCTGCCCATGCAAGGAACCTTCTGGAGAAATTCCAGTCCAATCCGGTACCGATCAGTGCAGTTTCACAACAACCGGACTGTGTTCTGTTCCTAATTTTTTATAATATACCAGGATATGTATTCTATCCTAAAAATTAATGTCTATGCTTCTAATATCATTGAAAATGTTAGACTGAGTATTTATCTTCCATCCATCCATTGGAAAATGACCAAAATGCCCTTGGTGTCCTTTCGTGTACTGTACTGATCCTAAGGGCATAATTGTCATTTCACCCCTATCTGTACTGCCTTATAGCATATACGGGCTCTAATTAATCATATTTATATCATGTACCATGTTTTTGGCCTGTCTATAATGATCAAAATGACCTCCATCCATCACTGGCACAGTATGGGCATCCAGGGGTATTTTCGTAATTTCACACTTTTCCTGGATGCTCTGGTCTCTGGCCCACATAAACTGTCCAGTCACCTAAATGGGCTCATGATGGCGCCATTTGGGCCTCACTATGGGCTTATTGTCTGTATTGCCTTTATGGCCCAATTCACACTATAGCTTCCCCGATCCTATTTATTGGGTATTTTATTTCACTGTAAAATCCCGTATAGTTTCTACAGGATTCTTTTTCTGACTCTCTCAATTTTATAAATTCATATATTAAATATATGAATTTTCTATAAGGTCTCGTTTGATTATGAGATCTAAAAAATACTGTAATAATTTCTCCCGATTTCATAAATTTATATCAATTAATCGGGACCTCAAATCAAAATTCTGTGTTGCGTTAAACTGACCGGAATATTTTTGTCAATCTACTGGTAAAATTTGGGTCTGATCTGATTACGGGTATTTTTGGCCTGTTTTGGCTCAACTTTTCCATATTTACATTTAGGTCCCTTAACTTTTGAATAATTACACTTTAGTCCCTAAACTTTTCATTAATTGCATTTAGGTCCCTCCTTTTTCTTCTACTTTCACTTTTCACCTTCAAACTTTTAAATTTTCATTTTGGTCCCTATTCTTTCCTTAGTTATTAATCCTTCCCTTTCCTTTTACAATCTGATATAGTTTATTTCAAGAATCTTATATCCATTGCAGACAAATTGTACAGGTACATCAGGTCAAAAAATTGGGGATATGACAGTTTTATTCATATTAAAAGTAATCACATGTTTCTTAACCTTTATAGTGATGAAACTATGTTTCATGCTTATAATGGTCTTAAAGGTTTCAAGGAAAGGTCTTCCTATGATCAAAGTGTTCTTATTCACTAGCTTACTAGATATGTCTAGAACATAGAAATCAGCTCGAAACACTAAATCCTTCACCTGAACCAAAATATCCTCATTGATCCCTTAGGGCATCTAATTAACCTGTTTGCTAATTGGAGTACTACACTAGTGTCCCTAAGACTGTTAAGTCTAAAGCTAGGTATACAACCAAGACGTTATATTTATAGCAACCCCCAAATCTAACAAACCTCTATTAATATAAACTTTTCTTATTTCATAAAGGATAGTGTAGGATCCATGGTGTTGACACTTAATCGATAACTTAGCCTTAAAAAGGGAAGACAAATTAGTAATTACTTATATTCTCTCAAGAGGCCTAAATTTCTACTTATCGACACATAACTCCTTAAGGAATTTGGTATATTAATGGTTTCTCTTAAGAAATTTCACTAAAGGAATATTTTTCTAAAGTTTATTAAATAATGTATAAGCATCTTTGGCAAACTTAGCATCAAAATAAGCTCCAAGAAAAGGGAGATCTTTTGTCTTGCCTCCTTGCCTATAGTCTTAAAGACTCCTTGTACGTTTGTCCTACTTTATCCTCAATATGTTTAACTTTGTATGATGAAATCTACACTATCTCTTCTTCTTGGGTCTCTTGTGCTTCTTCTTGTACTTGTTAGTTCTCTTCTTGACTCACTTCTTTTACAATAAGTTGTTCTTCTTTGGCACTCTCAGACTTCCCAAGTTCCATTGGTATGAGTAGTGGACTATCAATTTTCAAGGTCTTCACCATCCTCATTGGATGCATCATCTTTGAATCGAACCTTCTTACCATTTCTTAGTGAAATAGCATTCAAAACCTTTAGATTTATAACTGTGTTAGAAGGAATGCTATAACTACTCTTGGCTTGAATGTCACTCAATGTATTTAAAACTTGTATCAGATGACTAGAAATATATATTTTTAAAGCTTCTTTTGCACTTCAGTATTGTTATCTTGTGGGACCTACTACCATCCATATTGCTCATCTGTGTAGCCATGCTCCTTAGAAGTTCAGATGTCTCATCAGATCTTGGTGTTGCCAAAGTATGGGGTTAGATAAGAACAATAGGCCTTGGGTTACCTTGACAATTACTAGAGAAGAAGCTCATCGGCTTTGAAATTGACTAGGCTTATTATCTCTACTCTCCCACCTAAAGTTTAGATGATCCCTTTATCCTAGATTTTTGAATAGGGATCTCTCTTTTGAAACTAATTATCCCTTCCTTGACATATTGTTGAAACCTCTTCGTATTGCCTCTCACAAGTGTTTATGTAATGCATCATAGATCCACAAGATTCACACCTAGTAGCTAATGCTTGAGAAGAACCCACAATATTTACTTCCTTAGTAGACTAGATTTCCTTTTTAATTAATCAAATCCTCTTCTCTATCTGGTTACCAACACAAAAAATTAGATAAGATTTCTTTGGAATTGCCTGAATAAGTCATAGTTATTTTCCTAGGATCTTCTTATTGATGATCCTCGTTTTCCATCTTTTTGAAATAATTCCCAGCTCGCTTATGGTGTTTTGTCCCTCATAGATCCATTAGTGGATGCATTCAGTGAAACATTGTTATGTGGCAACAACCCATCGAAGAATATGTCAACCTAATCAACTTTAGTTATATTATGGTGTGGGCATCTAGCTAGTAGATTAATAAACCTTGTCCAATACTCATGGAGTGATTCCCCATCTTGCTGGAAAATATTAACGATTTCCTTCTTCATTCTTGTGGTCTTGGAAGAAGGGAAAATTGCTCTAACAAAATATTAGAGTGGTGAAATATTTTGGCAAGTTGCACAACCACTTTTTCGCTTGCCCCTCCAGAGTGAAATGGAAACATATTCTCAAGACATCATCAAGGAAATTAATTGACGCTTTGTCATATCCTAATTTTTCCCTATCGGTATAATACTGATGGTGGAAAGAGGTTTGGAAGGTATTATGATGAAGATCAGAAGAGATGCTAAAGGTTAGATGAGTCTTGATGAAAGAAAGGGACCTAAGCTAAAATTGGAAAAGTTTAAAGGCCAAAAGTTAAAGTAGAAACAAAAGTTGGGCTAAAAGTGATAATTTTCAAAAGTTTAGGTACCTAAATGTAAATATGCAAAAAAGTTAGGGACATAAATGTAATTAAGAGAAAAGTTTAAGAGCAAAATTGTAATTATAGAAAGTTTAGCCTGAAAAAGGTTAGAACTGACTAGAAGTATTTCATCTCATATTCCATCAGTAAATAGATGAAGATATGCTAGTCAATCTAGCATGATACAGAAATTTTATTAAGGCTCCAGACAGCAGATATTTATTTAATAGTCTGAAAGTTATCTAAAATTTTATCAGATTTTATGGAGTCCAGATATAAGTGGGGGAATTACAAGAAAGTGTGCCCTATAGTGTCTGATGTCTTGGATCTGACAGAACCCCGGAAGAAGTTCTGTATAAAAAGTTATTCACATATTAGTGAATTTTGATGGAAGTTTGATAACACCCGTGATCCGATAATGAAACTTATCGGTATGTGAGCCTGGATAGAATGAGATTAGATGACCTCATATATATATGCTCATGATGATGCCAAGAAGGGCCCAAAACCCAGGGTACTAGTCCATTAGTAGAAGGGGACAGTGTCCAAAAAAGTGTAAAATTACGAAAATGCCCCTGAATGCCTGGATTGTGCCAGTGATAGATGGAGGATATTTTGGTCATCTGGGACAAGCTAAAAACATGGCACATGGTATAAATATGATTAGTTAGAGCCAATACATGCCATAAGACAGTACCAAGAGGGGTGAAATGACAATTATGCCCTTAAGGTCAATATAGTGCAAGAAATGACACCAAGGGTATTTTGGTCATTTCTCAAAGGATGGATGCAGATAAATACTCAGTATAATATTTTTAATGATATGAGAAGCCTATACATTGATTTCTAGGATAGAATACATATCCTGGTATATTATAAAAAATTAGGAACAAAACACAGTCTGGTTGTTGTGAAACTGCTCCGATTGGTACCAGATTGGACTAGAATTTTTTCAGAAGCTTCCTTACATGGGTAACACACCACATGTCCCTCTTAGGTGTCCCATGAGCTATCCCACATGATGTTATAATTATTCCTTTTAGAAAAAGTTAAATCCTAGATTAAATGTGAGCCCTTGGATCAAATAGTAACTAAACCAATCTTGGCCATTGATTTTTCATGGATTTTGGCTATAAATACCCCCTCAATTCTGCAGCAAAACTATGAGCTTGATGTGGTATGCTTATGTGTTAACATGTATATGATATTTTAATGATGTTGTGACATGATTAATGATGTTCAATGTATTGTGAATAACATATTTTCCATGGCCATGCACTTTATGTAAGAGTATATAGTATGATAGCATGTCACTAATCAAAGAAAGTTTAATGAAATTACATATAATGCATTAGCATCCATCTTGCATATTTAAGTGGTAATGTTGGCTACTGAGATTCCCTAGAATCTCACTCTCCCATAACCAACCAATTTAGGTCAAGCATAAAGAAAAGGTATGCATGGAGAAGAACTAAAGAATGGAAGAAAGGAAGTGAAGTATTGAGATTTTAGCATATACTATAAATTGTCCATGTATGTAAATGCCATGTAAGGTGTCCATTTATGTGATGAAACTATTGTAATACTTATGGCATATGTACATAATGTATATGAATGTTGAGAAGCTTATTTGATGGCTTGTGCATGCTGAAACAATTATTGGAAATGAAAGAAAAGAAACTGAAATGGTAAAAATGTAGGTCCTGAAGCAGTTTTATTGTGGCTTCAGTTTAACCTAGCAAATGAAGAAATTATTTTATGGTAGCACACATCCAGAGCTTTAACTGCATAGGTAGAACATTTCATTTTGATGTGTATATCAAGAGAAATGAATTTTCAAAGTAAGGAACCAGAATCTGTTTCTAGAGTTTTTGACCAAATGAATAGTAAATTTTAACGAATAAACTTTATTAATTGGCTAATTATTTGGTCTAGAAATTATTTTTTCCTTAAATTTCAAGATGTTATCTTCACATATCTTTTTGAACCACTTCATTTTGAGTTTTCTAGAATTAATTATGATTTTTCGAAGTTCATTACGTAATCTGGAATATCATATAAATAGTAACCCGAGAAAGAGTAAAATTCTAGATTTAGCTAATGGACTTCCAAGGTCTTGTAAGTGGTTCCAAATGCTATTGAATAGTCCCTAAGACATATAAAAGTAAGGATGCTACACACTTCACGGAATAGCAGATCATATGCATGGTCTGTAGGTGCTGATGTGGACTTTCTCTTGTAAAGCTATGGAATTTAGGTAATTCACAACAAAGCTCCTTTAATCCCAAAATTGACTTCATCAAAGTAAAAACTATAGGGATCATAATTCACGTGCGAATAATTAATCTCCCTAACACTCCTATTATCCTTTACATAGTTGCCCATGTTATTCTCTCCATATTTCCTATGTTGTTCTCTCCATGCCCATTATTCATATTTTTCACATTTGGATTAATCTCAGCCATATAGGGAATATCTAAAGGAATTTCTAAGTTAAGTCCAATTTGAGACCTAGGGACATTAGAGAATGAACTAGATTCTTGTGATCTAACTTCTTCAACTAGAGCTTCACGAGATCCTTGTTCTATAAACTCTTTCCTATGTTTCCTAAGTGACCTCTTAATTTCTAGATCAAAAGGAACTAAAGGTTGAGTCCTTTTATGCATGCAACACAGAAGCAATCAAAAGAAATCAAGCAAACAGTCAGAATGAGTCAGACAAAAATTCAGTAGAAAAACTCTTTCAATTACGATAAACATGACTCTAGGTCACGACTACGATACACAGAGGGTAAAACTTGTGAGTCTCCCTTAGAACAGCAAAGGAGTTTAGTCAAGACTAACTAAGATATTGGTTGTGGCATACAAGCACAGAGCACAAAATTCATAGAAACTTTAAAAATTGAACTAAGTTACTTAGGCAAATGCACTCAAAAACTAGTCAACAATATCCAAAACCTTTATGCAAGTGAAGAATGACTCAAAAATAAAAATTGACAGCTCTCAAGACCTCTCTTTTTACTCAATCAAATAGAGAATAGTGGAACAACAAGGCCAAACTATAAGTAGTCAAAAATACAAGATACTAGTCAAGAATGCAAATGCAAAAGTGAAAGGCAAATAAGATATTTGTCTCTATTTCTAAAAAATTTTATGCCATACAATGAAAACAGTAAAAAAATAAATCTCAACAAGAAAGATAATTCATGTCGATAATGGAATTAACAACCAATTGGTAGGGAACCTAGCTCCTTGGCAATGGCACCATTGACAGGTCTGAATTGTTGCATTTTGATCAATCAAAAATAATGATTGCACCAAATAATATAGGTTAGGGACAACAATATCGTTCTTCTCAAAGAGTCTTTTATTGGAATCCTAACTATTTGATAATACTATGGTGCAATAAAATTAAAAGTGTAGTGAAAGTAAATATTTTTAATGTTTTGGTTAAATGAAGAATGATTTAGATTGTGAGAAAATATGATAAAATAGACCCTTGGTAGTGAAAAGTCAGTTATCGTTGCTCTTAATTAGATATAGGAGTTATGAAATCACTAAGTCTAGATAAAACCACAATCAATCGATCATGTCCAATACATTGATGAGTCAAAAACCACTTTGATCAAAGTTAAGTGTAAAACCCTTCTTAACGCACTAACTATTAAAAACCACTTACTGTGTAAATTAAATTAGATGATGCAGTTGCCCTCGAATAGCTATCAATTAACTACCATAGACTCCAAGTAATCGAATTAAATAACAACAATCATTGATAATCATCCAACTAACCAGAAATCAAAATTGAAATATATATATATATATATAAATTTGCAATCATATCATTCAAGTCAAATACAAGAGTCTAAACTCAAGAATAACCAATTGATATTCAAGTCTCCTTCAAATCATGGAAATCCCTAAATCTATAAATCCAAACATATGAAAAAGCACATATTAGACTTGAATAACTCAATCTATTGATCTCAAACTTTGTTGTCCATCACCAAGAGACTAAAAGATTTAGCCTCTCACAGCTCCAATCGTGCCATAATTGTTGTATGGAGATGCCCCATGAGAAATACGGAAAAAGATGATGGTAAGGTGGAGAAAAAGGTTATGGTAGTGATTTCATTAGTGAAGATTTGAGTGATGGTTGATGAGAGAAGTTGAAAGTAAGTGTTAAGCCTCCCTTTTGTCCAAATCTGGCAAATAAAGCTTGGTCTTTTATTGGATTTTGTTCCCTTTTCCTTATTTGCAAAGTAACCTAATAAAAAACATACAGCTTCACTTAAGGGCCTTTTTCGTCATAACCAAAGAAGGTATTTTGGTCGAACTAATGAGCATAGAAAGTTGTTGGTTTTGACCAGTAAACACCCAGGTAGTAACTAAAGAACACAATAGCTGGCTCTTCTCATTTTTAGTCCTCTTAATCTTGTGACATCTTTCCTACTCTAATTTGAGTCTTTGAATCTCCTCCAAATGCCTGCAATCAAAGGCAAAGCTTTTTGTAAAAATCAAACAAATATAGATCAAGGCATTTACAGTTTGGATGAGATAATTGATCATTTTACTCCTAAATAAGTACAATGCCATACAAAATCAAACATCATAAAAAAAGTACAATTGCATGCATAAAATGACGATAATTGTGTCACAAAACCCTTGAAAATGCTAAAGAAACATGTAGAATTTGTGTCTTATCATGCCATCTATTGCTGGATGCTATTTGGATCAACCACTAGCTCCATTTGTCTTGGCAACTCTACTTGTGGTGGCATAACTTCTGGTACTTCATTGACAACCTTTATTGGCTCCTACTACCTTATATTGCCAATAGCAACTACTACTAATGCTGTTATGGCAACGTCCCTCTCTTGGTCCAGGAAAGCTTGAGTCACCCTCATTTCTTTAATCATTTTTTGTTGTTGATTTAGTCATTATATGACCAACTGAGTAAGGTCTATAGGGTTATGAGGTTCCTCGGGTTGTGTATTTTGTCGAGTTTGAACTATTTTGTTATATTAACTAATTCATGAGAGGTAAATATAGAAATAAATATCATAACTCATCTTTCAACACATAAACTCATATTCATTAAAATTGTAGCATAAGTTATGTATATCTAACAACAGAGTTTTTCATACATAACACACATTTTTTATTAGACAGTCATTACAAATGGTTTTGCATCCCTACCCTATAGAAAATCCTTACTCTTGCATATAATTAGAGACCAAGCTATTATTCCTCCTATCCTAAAAGAATCACAGATAGTGGATAATAACAAAGCCTTTGAGACACCAGATCAAATCCTCTAGTCTAACCATGTGATCCTGTGTACCCATAAAATAGTACATGGAAGAGCATCCACTATTGCCTTCATGAATAGGTTCTCATTCATTGGGATTATGCCTATAATAAGGGCCTCATAAGCAGTCTCACTTGCTAAAAGAAATCCAAATAAATGATCATATCTTTCTATTCAGTGTCCTGTCTACTGACGTAGCGTCCATACCAATCTATCTTAGCTCTTATCTACTCATAAGTATGATACTCATTCCTTATCAGAAAAATCGTAAAAGATGGCAATATTGTAGATATTAGAACTGCTGACTTGGTCCAACTAAAAATCTATCTCAAGGACCTACCTCAACTAAACGTTCAGGTCTTAGGGGTTACTATAAAACTCCCATTGAACACTAACAAACTACTCCCACTCCTCAGCTAATAGGTTAGAAGCTACTAAAGAATATCTAGGACTATTATAATTGGGTATCCACTCTAAAGGGTCTTCCTCAATACCTACATTACCAATACCATCTCACTAGTTAATAGTACTATATGTTCTAGCATCAGGGTCTATCTGGGGTTTTTTTTTGCAAACATTTAACTTATAGGTAAATTTTCCCCCAAAATTGACCAACATACTATGCACTAACCAAGCAAGATATAATTAAGACAATTCTTATCCTATACCAGAATCTTTGCTCATATAAAAAAATGTAACATCCTTAATGTACCCTTCATATATGAACAATTGGAAGCTAACTGAACTACTTAAGGTCCTCTTAAAGTAAAAAGAATGAATTTTCAAAAATCCCTTTCTCGAGTATTGTTCATATGGTCATTTCCAAATTTATAACCTAACTTTAAAAATTTATAATTAATTGTAGAAAAATAAAAATGATGTGATTCAAATTCCATATTGAAGCTCTTTTATTATTCTATGAGGGAATTAATACAATTTATTTGTTAAAAATTATTGTTCATTTCGCAATTCTAGATACATCCAGTTTTAAAGCCTTAATTTCAAAAATTCATATCTTCTCACTCACCTATCCAAATAAGGTCAATTACCTATTATGTTAAATATTAAAACGTGTAATTAAAGTTCACTAAATTTCATAGACAAATTCATTCATTTATTAAGTCAAACTAGAATTGGAATCTTGTTATCTAGACCCACAAATTGCTTATTTCTAGAATTTAACTTTAACTTTGAAAAATCATATTAAATGGAATTCTTATCCAAATGAGGTGGACTTGGTGTCCATTTAAATATTATTATCTTAAATTTAAGTATACAAAATTTCATATCAAAACTCATCCAGTAAGATATTTAAAATAGCATCAAAAGGTTATTGCCTCTTTGGAACATTCATGTCAATGCCCATTTTAGTTCTTTACAATGTATAGCACCATAACTACAAAACGATTCATGCTCAATAATCCGATTTTAAGCCTTTCCCTTTTGAAGCTTTAGCACCTAAAGCATGGTCAAATTTATGGAAGTAATGAGATTTCAAAAAAATCTCAATAACAAGAGATAATACTTTAACATTCATCAAGTTGAGTTATCCGATCACATGCATATGACATGGAAGCAATATAACCTCATCATCAATCATACTCTAACATGCATATTGTCATGACATATATAGAAGGAGATACAACAACCATCATAGTTCATGGCACATAGCCCATAATATCATCACATATTAAGCTCAACCAACCACCATACAAAATGCAATTAAACAAATTTTAAAGTAAGTTATCCTTGCTACATCTTGATGACCTTTTGATGTTTTCTTCCAATTTGAGAGTCCTCCCTTGGAAAATGTCAAATCCTATACATTTCAAAGCAATGACATGTTACAATACCATTCCAAAACACAATTCCAATGTTAAGCTTTCTAGCTACCTTTTCTTATTCAATTTTAGGACTTAGTTGCATCCATCCAAAATTAATTCCCAATATTCAATCCTACATAATTTTCATGTAGAATTCAATTAGGAGTTAGAATTTTGAAAATTAAACTCCTCCTTGAAAATTGGACAGAACCTTAAAGCATCCCTAAAAATTCTAAAAACTTCCTATTCTAATTTCAATGCTTCCACTACATAACCCCACACAATTTTCCATTTTAAACCCATTGGACACATCAAAATCATCAAATTCTAGATCCTACCTAGGCTTCCATATAGTGACAAGTCTGCCCAAAATAGTATTATAAGATTGCATGATTCTATAAGCTTAAACCACTTAATCCTAACTTGTTTCAACTTGTTTAAGCTATCTATAACATGAAATTCATGCTTCCCTTTCATTCATGAATTTCAACCAATACCTCCCCATGATATTTCTTGACACTAGACTCTATTTCTGGACCTACCTGATTTCTTGTAAACTTTTTTCAAAAATGACGCTTATGTCCTCATCTTTTCCAAGAATGACATCCATGTCCCTTAATTTGTCATAGTTACAATTATGTTCCTAAGACTTGTTACTACTTTTACTTTAAGCCTTAGAACTTTTATACTTTATATTCCAGTCCCTTTGCTTTCTTATTTAGACCCTTAAAGACTTTATTTTATTATAATTTAGTCCTTCCTTCCTCTTTCCTCTATCATCTTTCATCTTTCTGTGCCTAGGATACTATTCTGAAGTCTCTAACTTTATTTACATACTTACCCCAGGAACTTTCAATATTTATATTTTAGTCCTTATACTTTCTCTATTTGCAGTTGAGTCTTAACAACCCTATATATATTTTTGGGATTTCTACTCAAAGGGGCCCGAGCCTACCTATTTTAGGCTATGATCTGGGCTTTTAAGCCTAAAAATTAGGATATTACACCTTTGACATTCTTAGGTTGGGTATAATTTAATTAACTAAGCCTTGAACATTACCAAAATGCCCTTAGTTCATTTTTATTCACTCTTTTAACCCTAGGAGTATTTCTGTCTTTTTATATTCCTTCAAGGTATTACTTGGCCCTATTTTACTATTCCTATAACCCTATTTAACTTTTTGTCCAGGATTATATGACTCAAATACCCTTCATTCACTTTTATTTATTTATATAACACTAAGGGCATTTTCATCTTTTTATAATTTACAATATTTCTTAGCCCTGGTCCCCAATTCCTATAACCCTCCTTGACTTCTTATCTATTAAAAATTTAATCTAAAAATATCTAGAAATATTTACTGAAAATTTAATTATTTCAGTAATGTATATCAATTAATCGGGACCTCAAATAAAATTTTTGATAAACACCATACTAATCAGAAAAATCCTCTCTTTTTATTCTTGACTTCATATCATTGTGTTTTTTATCTTTTTCTATAATTATGTTTAGGCCCCTAACTTTATCATTAATGACATCCATATCCCTTCTTTCTAAAAATTACCTTTCTGTCCCTTAATTCTTCATAATTACACATACTTCCCTTATGTTGTGTCTACCTTGACTTTATACTAAGAACTTTTAGGGTTCTCATTTTAGTCCCTTAAAACTTTACAATTTGGTCCCTTTCAATTTCATACTTCTGTTTAGTCATTTCAACCAACTATTTCCTAATATTTTCTCTCACTAGGCTTCAATTACCCTAGATAGTAAATTTAGGGATGTAACACCATTGAATGCCTAATGACTAAGTTCTAAACAAGTGAGAGATTTAAAAGGCTATAGAAAACATTTGGACTTCAATTTGTTACAATAGAGCCCGTGATAAGCTAAGGTTGCAATAGGTTAAGGGATTTTTTTAGAAATTAGGCAGTTTCTCTTAGTCGATAGCTTATAGACCAATCCTCCCAAACTGTAGAGATCACCAAAATGGGTTTTACCTCTCTTAACTAAGCAATTTTCTATACACATGGCCTAGTTTTAACCTAGGACATCATGTTTAAGGGACACAACTATCTACTAAATGTGCCAAGTTTTGTTGGTTAATCACAAAGATTCATGAAGATGGCATAATATGAGCTTTTTTTAATGTCCCATGTAACATCCTTACTTTTATACGTCTTAGGGAACATTCAGTAGCATTCAGAACCACTTACAAGACCTTGGAAGTCCATTAGCCAAATCTGGAATTTTACTCTTTCTCGGGTTATTGTTCATATGGTATTCCAGATTACGCAACGAAGTCCAAAAAATCGTAATTAATTCTAGAAAAATCGAAATGAAGTGGTTCAAAAATATACATGAAGATAACATCTTGAACTTTAAGGAAAAAATAATTTCCAGAGCAAATAATTAGCCAATTAATACAGTTTATTCGTTAAAGTTTACTATTTATTTGGTCAAAAACTCTAGAAACAGATTCTAGTCCCTTATTTTGCAAATTCATTTCTCTTGATATACACATCCAATTGAAATGTTCAACCTATTCATTTAAAGGTCTGGATGTGTAATACATGATCATAAAATTTTGTGAACTAATTCCTTCATTTGCTAGGTCAAACTGAAGTCACAACGAAACTGCTTAGGACTTACGTTTTTACCGTTTCAGTTTCTTTTCTTTCCCTTTCAATAATTATTCAAGCATACATAAGCCATGAAATAAACTTCTCAATATTCATATACATCATGTACATATGCCATAATTATTTCAAATAGCTTCATCACATAAATACACACCTTACATGGCATTTACATACATGGACAATTTATAGTATATGCTAAAATCTCAATATTTCACTTCCTTTCTTCCATTCTTTAGCTCTTCTCCATGCATACCTTTTCTTCATGCTTGACCTAAATTGGTTGGTTATCGGAGAGTGAGATTCTAGGGAATCTCAGTAGCTAACATTACCACTTAAATATGCAAGATGGATGCTAATGCATAATATGTAATTTCATTAAACTATCTTTGATGAGTGACATGCCATCATGCTATATACTCTTAAAGAAAGTGCATGGCCATGGAAAACATGTTATTCACAATACATTCAACATCATTAATCATGTCACAACATCATTCAAATATCATATACATGTCAATACATAAGCATACCACATCAAGCACATAAAGAGGTAAGTTCACTACCTTGCACTTAAGCTTTGCTCTTGATCTTTAGCCCTTGCTCCCTAGCTTTCTGACCATGAAGCCTTTATGTCCATCACTTCCCAACATCTTCTTAGATGTTTCATGGTCCTAAACACATTCATATCCATCACATAACTCATTAGGACTCATGAACTCCAACCATGTTCAAGACTAACTTTGTTACACTCTTTATTGTCATAAATTTCTCTAATTTTCACTAATCCACTTAGCTCTTGAACCAATTGATGTCTTGACTTTACCCTAAACAATTGCATCTTTTGATTCCATTTAGGAGCTTAGAATCATGATATTCCAGCTCCTTCATGGCCTGCTGTACAGAACTGAACATAAGCATACAACTCTTTCAAAAATTCTCATTTTGATTCTAATGCTTCTCATACTTCTTTCTCCACTTTACCCCACACAAATTTTCATTTTAAAACCATTGGAATCATCAAAATCATGACATTCCAATCACTGTTCATGTGAGTGAACAGTACCATAAGGAATCTCAAAGACTACAACCTTGAGATTTTAATGTTTCCAAGGTTTAAAACCTTTCCAATCCTACACAAAATCATCATATAAACTCAATGGAAGTATTAAATCATTGAAATTACATTTCCTTCCCTCATGAACAGTGCATACCAAACAAGGTACACCATGGCAAAGTCAAGCATATCAATTTGATTCAACAACTAACCACTTAACTAGCTTGTTTAAGCTTCAATCATATGTTTCTAACTTTAATTTCTTCTTTCCCCTTTCATCTAAGGTTTTTGGTCAGCACATCCTCTTAGAAAAAACTCAACTTTTCCCCCCTGAAAACCCTAAGTTCAAGCTACCAAATCAAAGGAAAATAAGTTAGGAGAGATTGCTTATCTTTAATCTCTAGCTTGCTTGAACTTTAGAACCTTGAATCTTCTTTATCTTGGCTTGAGTTTTCATTTTGCAAGAGTTTCCCCAAGGTATCCATGGCTCACAGTTTGCTGCAGAAATGAAGGGGGTATTTATAGAAAAATCTTGGTGGAAATCAATGGCCAAGATTGATTTGGTTACTATTTGATCTAAAGGCCCACATTTAATCTTGGATTTTACTTTTTCTAAAAAGATAATTATGACATCATCATGAAATCATAGAGGATAGCTCAAGGGACACCTCAAAGGGGTTATGTGGATAAATTATCATGGTAGGAAGCTTCTGGAAAAATTCTAGTATAATCTGGTACCGATCAGAGCAGTTTCACAATAACCCGACTGTTTTTTGTTCCTAATTTTTTATAATATACCAAGATATGTATTTTGTCCTGAAGATCAATGTCTAGGATTCTCACACCATTGACATACTTGTATTGGGCCTCAACTTAATTACAGATCCCTTGGAAAATGACTGAAATGCCCTTGGTTCACTGTCTTGCACTATATTGACCCTAAGGGCATAGTTGTCATTTCACCCCTCTTTGTACTGCCTCAGGGCATATACTGGCTCAACTAATCATACTTATACCATGTACCACATTTTTATTCTGTCCAAGATGACCAAAATGCCCTTTATCTATTTCTGGTACAATCTGGGCATCCAGGGGCATTTTCATAATTTCGTACTTTTTCTAGACACTGGCCCCTTCTACTGATAGACATACCCTGGGTTTTGGGCCCTTCTTGGCATCATCATGGGCCTATATATGAGGTCATATGATCTCATTCTATCTAGGCTTACATACCGATAAGTTCTATTATCGAATCACGGGTGTTATCAAACTCCCGTCAAAATTCACTGATATGTGAATAACTTTTTATACATAACTTCTTTCAGAGTTCTATCAGATTTAGAACATCTGACATTGTAGGGCACAATTTCCTGTAATTCTCCCACTAATATCTGAAGTCCATGAAATCTGATAAAATTTCAGATAACTTTTAGACTATCAGATAAATATCTGATGTTTGGAGCCCTAATAAAATTTTTGTATTATGTCAGATTAACCAGCGTAACTTCCTCTATTCACTGATGGAATATGGGAATGAAAAACTTTTGGGCAGTTATAACCCTTTCTAGGCTAATTTTTCTATAATTATAGTTTTGCCCTTGAACTTTTCTCTTAATTACATTTATGTCCCTAACATTTTGCATATTTACATTTAGGTTCCTAAACTTTTAGAAATTTTCACTTTTGGCCCAACTTTTGTTTCTACTTTAACTTTTAGCCTTTAAACTTTTCCAATTTTCGTTTAGGTCCCTTTCTTCCTTCAAGACTCATTTAACCTCTATTATTTCTTCTGATCATCGCATAATCCTTTCTAAACCTCTTTTCACTATCAGTATTATCCAGATAGGAAAAAATCAGGAAATAACATCGCAAGTGCCCATTAGTACTGAGTCATTTTATTCAATTATTATTACATGTATTTTGTTTCGGCCAGGCTATTAAACAATTATTTTGTGCCTAATTGATAGTCTTTAGGCATTCTTAAAAGTAATTTTTCAATTTATCTAGAATTTTCATATATCTATATATATATTAGTTAGTGTTTTAGGCTCTAATAGTCTATTATGAACTTTTGGTCTTTGGTAGTCAATCAAGGGATTTTTTTATTTCTTCAAATTAGGTCCATTTAAGGTTATGTGGTGTTTAATATATAAGCTTCTACTACGTATTGAAAGAGTTTTTTGTCTAAGTATAGGTATCCTCCTAGTAGAGGTAATCCTCTTAAAGCCATTGTCGGGTACTAAATGTGGATACTCTCCCAGTGGGGATTCTAACCTTGGTTTGTCATATTGTAAGGAACTAGTTCATTTTGTTAGATCCAACTCCTGTTGCTTGCCTATTGAAAGTTGTCTAAGAAGACATCTCCAGCTTCTCTTTGGACTTCTGTATCATACCTAAAATTATGATAAATTTTGAACTAAAGGAACCACCAATAAATCTATTTGGATCACTAGGAGGAGAAGGTTGCTAAAATTGAAAATAACAACAAAACTTTATAATGTATAAGAGGAAGAATGATGCAGCATTCAATATTCAAAATCAAGGCTTTCAATCCTTTCCCACAAACAAAAGACAAAGTATTAATGCAACTAATAAATTCAATATTGCGATTAATGTAACATCCTAAAATTTTCCCTGTCAGTATAAGATTAATAGAGGAAAGAGTTTATGAAGGGATTAGGATGGTAATCAGAAGAAAAGATAATGATTAGATAAGTTTCAAGTTAAAGAGAAAGAGAAAGTATTAAGTTGTAAAGCCAAATGGGCTAAATTGCAATTAATGGAAGTTCTAAGGACATAATGGTCATTTTGAAAAAGAAAGGGACTAAAGTGAGAACCCTAAAAGTTTCATGGTGTAAAATAGAAGTAGACACAAGTTATAGGCTATTAACTGTAATTATAAAAAGTTAAGGGACTCAAGTACAATTTTCAAGAGTTCAGGGGTAAAATGATAATTATAGAAAGTTGAGCCATAAAAGCCAAAAATTGCCTAGAAATATTTTTATCTCAAATTTTACTAATAAATAGAGAATGGAATTTGGGTTAGGCAAATCTATCAGAATTTTGATTTAAGATCCTGACAAATTGATATTAATTTTTGAAGTCTGGAGATTAGTAAAATATCTTCTGGACCTCATAATTAGATAAAATTTTGTAGTAAATTATTATAATTAATATAAGAATTTATAAAACTAACAAAAATTAAAAAGTAGTCCAATAGAATTAATTATAAATTTAAGGTGAAATCATACACCAATAAAATATTAAAAGAAATTTATAGAATTTTTAACAGGACTTTTGGATCCCAGAAACTTATGAGACTTTATAGACAATTTATTTTATATTATAAGGAATTTATAAACATGTCATAACCTTTAAAAGAATTTTATAGAAGTTATATCAAAAATTAGGATAATTTAAGGACATCGACAAAGAAAATAATATGAGGTGTCTTGGAAATTGTGCCAAATTAATGGATTGGGCCTAGACAAGTCCAATATGGTTTCATATGAAGTCTCAAGTGCTAAGAAAATGTTAGAGGTCAAATTAGATTTTCATGCTATTTTTATGAAAAATAATAATAAGGAGAATTTTCAAGCATGTATTAGTATGTGAGGTGTCCTTGTAGGACCCACATATAACATCCTTACTTTCTTATATCTTAGAGACCATTTAGTAGCATTTAGAATCACTTATAAGACTTTATAAGTCCATTAGTTAAATCTGGATTTTTTACTCTTTGAGTTACTATTCATATGGTATTTCAGATTCGACGATGAACTTTAAACAATCATAATTAATTCTAAAAAATTAAAATTATATGGTTCAAAAAGTCACATGAAGATAAAATCTTGAAATGTAAGGAAAAAATAATTTCTTGACCAAATAATTAGTCAATTAATATAGTTTAATCTTCAAAGTTTACTATTCATTTGGAAAAAAATTCTAAAAATATATTCTGGTCCCTGACTTTGGAAAACTTGTTCTCTTTGTAAAGACATCAAAATTAGGCATACTTGGTGTCAAAATGAAGCTTGACATGTTACCTAAATGTCTGTAAAATTTCATACATTTATTCCATCATTCACTATTTTTCCTTACATCATGAACATTGTTGTTCAAACTTGTCATATAACATTCTTGCTTGTAACAATTTACACATTCATCATATAACATTTATATTATCCAATATCTAACTTCTCTTCATGTTTCTTCATCTTCTTTTATCATTTATAAACCTGTTGGGATTGGGATTACATGGAGGGGTGAAATTATGGGGAAATCTCAGTAGCAAATGGTACTAAACAATGCATGCATTAATATAAATACTTGTGCTTGCTTGTAAAAGTGTTAACATTGTGTAATGTGCATGCTTCCATGTAACATATGAAATAAAATTGGCCAAAGTAATCATAGAAATAGAGCTTCAATCATAAACACATATGCAACACAATTCAACATAGGCATAGCACAACCAAACATAACATTTAATATATACATGTTTAGGATAAGTTTACTACCTCACATGCTTGACCTTCCTTTACTTTTATCTTTGTCTTTTCCTTTTTACTTCTCCTTGATGTGTGGCTACCTCTTTTGAGTACACCAATTAATTCCTAATATAACATTACCATCCATTCATTACAAACTAGCTCTCTTGAACCTTAAGCTTACTTAACTACATTAACTCTCCGTAATCTTTACTAATAGACTTGACCTTTGAATCAATTAATGCATTGACTTTACCTTACACAATTTCATCTTTTGAATCCATTTATGAGCTTAGAATCATGAAATTTCAACTCCTATGCACTGTTCTGGATAGATTTGCATAATCACCATTTTTCTTCTAAAAATTCGCATTTTGATTCCAATGCTTCCAATACTCGTTTCTCTACTTTATCCCACACAAATTTTCATTTTGAAACCATTAGAAGTATCAAAATCATGAAATTCAAATCACTGTTCATGTGAGTGAACAATAACAAAGAAGAATTCTAAAAATTACAACTTTCAATTCCAATGCTTCTAAGGTTCAAAACCTATCAAATCCTACACAAAATCATTGTATAAATTCAATGAAAGCATTAGATCATTGAAATTTCATCTCCTTCTATCATGAATAGTATAGACTGAAAGGTCTCCTCCTTGACAAAGTCAAAAATATTAACTTGATTTAACAACCAATCATCTAACTAGCTTGTTTAAGCATCAAGCACATAACTCTAACTTTAATTTCTTCTTTCTCCTTTCATCTAGGTTTTTTGGATAGCATATACACCCTAGAGAAACCTCATATTTATTCCATGAAAACCCTAAGTTCAAGTCCCTAAATCAAAGGAAAATAAGTTAGGATAGATTGTTTACCTTAATTCCTAGCTAGCTTGAACTTTGGTCCTTGAATTCTTCTTTATCTCGGCTTGACTCTTCGTTTGAGTAGAACCTCCCAAAGGGTTCCAAGGGCCACATTTTTGTGCAGAACAATAGGGGTATTTATAGAAAAATTCTATGAAAAATGAATGGTCAACATCATTTTGATTAGCTCGCCCTAGAAGCCAATCATATGACATCGTTAATGACATCATCAAAGGACACCTCATAACTCATGTGATGAAATTGCAAAGGGAGGAACCATTTGAAAAAATTTTAGTCCAATCAGGTACCGGCTTAGTTCGATTTCCTAAAAAACCAAACTATTTTCTGAATCTAATTTTTCTGAGATTCCACAATATGTTTTTTGAACTTAAATCCATTATCTAGATTCTTCCTACCATTGACATTCTTGGACTGAGTCTAAACTTAATTACAAATCCCTTGGCAAATGACTAAAATGACATTAATTCACTATCTTGCCCTATATTAACCCTAAGGGTATAATTGTTATTTCACACCTCTTTACATCCTCTCAGGGTATGTACTGACTCTGATTATTCATCCCTGTACCTTCCTTGACATGTTTGACCCTGTCCAAATGACCAAAATGTCCTTCTATCTCTAGCCTAATGACACAACCTAGTGGCATTTTTGTAATTTTGTATTTTTTTGGGTCTTTGTTAGCCATAACCCACATACTTATCTGAAAATATTATTAGTCCTATAAGATACCATTTTGGGACTTCTACATGGTCAATTACCTTTATGGGCTCAATTCCCAAAAAATTCTCCTGAAACATATTTTTCGAGTGTTTTAATCCACTGTAAATTCCATAATAAATACATAATTCGTTTTTGAGCTCTATCAGTTTCATAAATTCTTATATTAATTATAAGAATTTAGTACCAAATTTCATCTGATTCTGAGGTTAGAGGATACTGCATTAATTTTTCTTTGTTTAAAAATCCATATCAATTTTTTGGAGCCTCAAATCAAAATTCTATGTTGCGTCAAACTAATCAGAATAATTTTCTCTATTTATTGGAAAGATTTGGGACTGAATTAATTTCAGGCATTTTTAGGCCTTTTTCGGCTCAATTTTAATAATTACCATTTTACCTTTGAACTTTTTAAAATTACACTTTAGGCCCTCAACTTTTCATAATTACACTTAATGGCCCAAAGTTTATGTCTATTTTCATTTTTGTACCATAGAACTTTTAACCTTTTCAGTTTAGTCCCTTTCTTTCTTCAAGACTTATCTAAACTTTATCATTCCTTTTTATCATCATACAATCCTTTATAAACATCTCTCCTCTATTAGTCTTATACAGACAGGTAAAAATTAGGATATGACACCACACATACACCACATGGAAACAAGAGCATGAAGGAAGCATTATCCCATGTGATAAATTATATTAAAATAATATAATAATTAAGTTAATAATGATTAAATTTAATTAATAAAGAAAGTAACCAATAGGAATTAAGATTAGGGAATTATAATAATTAGGAAATTGAGGAGAATAATGGTCCATTCAATCTTAAAAATTCATTATAAATACCCCTCCATTCTCTTCAATTTCGTGCTCCCAAGGACCATGGGGAAACTATGCCAAAATTTTCACTCAAACCTAAAGGAAAAGCATGAACAAGAAGCCTAAGTGATCAAGCTTGCAAGGGATCAAGGTAAGTTATTGATCCTAGCTTATTTTTTTTTAATTTAGAGGCTTGAACCTAAGGTCATAAGGGAAGGAAAATGAGATTTTCCCGTGGTATGCTTACTGTCCAAAATATGGAAATTTAAAGTGAAGAAGAAATTAAAGCAATAACTATGTAATTAGCACTTAAACAAGTTAGTTTGGATGTTAGGTTATGGAATTAAATTGTGATTCTTAAATTTGACTTTAGTGAGGCCATTTACCCACTGCTATTCTGGATAAGAGGAGATTGATTATCAATGATCTAATGTGTAAAATTTGATAGGTTTAGAACCTTGGAGGCATTAGAATTAAAAGTTATAATTTTTAAGTCTTCTATATTACTATTCATAGTATGAATAGTTATTAGAATTTCATGATTTTGATACTTCCAATAGTTTAAAAATGAAAAATGGTGTGGGATAAAGTAGAGAAACAAGTATTAAAAGCATTGGAATCAAAATGAGAATTTTTTGAAACAAATAGGACATGTTTCGGTTCTGTCCAGAACAGTATGCAGCTGTTGGAATTTGGAAATTCTAAGTTCATAAATTGATTTAAAAGGCCAAATTATATAGGTTAAAGTGAAAATGTCAATTGATTCAAAGGCTAAGCTAATTAGAAAAAGTTACCATAATTAATAACTAAGCTTGATACTCTTGAATGTTAATTGAGTTAGTTCATGATGAGTAGATGATAATGTAATGTTAGGATTTGGTTGTGTGCTCAAAGAAGGCAGCCACACATCAAGAAGAAGTAGGAAGCAAGAAGTAAAGAAAAAAGATAAGGAAAGCAATGAGTAAGAGGTAGTGAATTTACCTACTTGTATGCTTATGTTGCTTGAATATTTTATGTGATGTTTACTTACTTTAATTATGTGAAACATGTATGATTAAGTGATGCTCTATTTCTTTGTATGTTATGTCTATATGTTATAATTAAGGAACATGGAAGCATGTAAGATATCATTATGCAAGCATGATCATTAAGTGCACACATATTAACATCAAGCATGTAGTTGCATAAATTGTATAGTTTCCATTTACTACTAAGATTTTTCCTGAAAATCTCACCTCTCCATGTCACACCACAGTAGAGATTTCATATGAGGAAGAGGATGAAGAGATAGGAATTAGTTGCATAATTTATGTGTATATGTATGCAAAGATAGCTGATGAAATTTGTCACTATGAACAGTAACTCATAAGTAGGCAATGACATTTGAGTTGTAATTAAAAATAGTAAATGATGGAATAAATATATGAAAACTTACCAATATTTAGTTAACATGTCAAGCTTCATTTTGACACCAAGAATATCTTATTTTAATGTCAATACAAAGAGAATAAAATTTTAAAGTTAGGGACCATAAACTGTTTTTCAAAATTTTTGACCAAATGAACAATGATTTGTGATGATTAAACTGTATTGATTGACTGAGCATTTGGTCTGGAACTTATTTTTTTCTTAAATTTCAATATGTAAGTTTCGAGTATCCTTCTGAACCACTTCATTTTGATTTTTCTAGAACTAATTATGATCTTCTAAAGTTTATCGCTTAATATGGAATTACCATATTAAGAGTAACTGTGAAGTTTGCAAATTCCAGATTTTGTAATTGAACTTCAATGAATGTTCAAATGGTTCTAAATGGTACCAAATGGTCCCTAAGAAGTATGAAAGTAAGGTGTTATAATTAACATCTAATATGAGTTTTCTTATATTTCTATAATAAAGATGGTAAAAACACAATTAATATGCCCCCAAAAAATCTACTAGCTGAATACTTCATCATGCTACTTGAATCTATGTTCACTATTAAGACTTTGGTAAACATGATATTAATTTATGTTTTAACTATCTGATTTCTAGTTCATTTTATGCAAATCCTATTATCATTAATTTTGTATGGTTATTAATTTTTTAAAACAAAGAATGTCAATATTAATAACATAAGACAAGTTAATCAAACAAGTTTTTTTTTTATGTTCACAAAATCTATTTCAATATCAATTTTTTATATGAATTTTTTTGTTTCTAGATTTTTTTCAACAATGATTTAAACATGGTTTTTTAATTTCTTGTTTACAATACTATTTCTGAGAAACTGCTTTAAGAAAATAATATTGATAATAATAACAATAAAAAGAATCAAATAAGCCCTCTAAAACATCAAAAATTGGCATCTTTATCAGAAGCTCATTTTCATGCATTTTTGGAAACTATGCAAAATGAAAGAGGAATGGTTTTTCATATATAAATAATTCAAAATTTGATATGAAAGTGGAAATTTTTTAATAAATAATTACAATATATTATGGAAAGATAAAACTGTATAAAGTTCGATTTGATGCCCCCAACTTGTGGTCGGGTTGCTGGAGACCACCTGGAGATTCCTTTTTTTTCTCTTTGCCGGAAGTAGTGTTTTTTTTTTTATACAAAACAATTTGGGTAAATTTAGTATTGGTACCCTCATTAAAGTCAGAGCATAAACTCAAGGATTAGATAGTGTTTACATTGGATTTATAAAGTCACATATTAAAAAAGGCCTTATAATAATAGATAGAATCGACTCTCATTCTTATAAGATATAAATCTATTTTTTATTATATATATCAAAGTAGTGTTTCAATTTATTTATTTTTTTGCATAAAAAGGTAGTGTTTTAATTTTTTTTATACAAAAAGTAGTGCTTCAATTTTTCTTTTTTTTGATAAAAGAATTTTTAAAAATGGATTAAGCTCACCTATAATTTAAAGGTAGGATGAAGTTTTTTTTTCTTATAAATAATACTAATATTATATAAGACAAACTGTGTAAGTAGTGTTTCAATTGAATGTAAACAAAAGTTTGGTAGAAAGATCTTAAACAAAACCCAAAAAAAAAAACGGCCCAAGCCCAAACAACACAATCCTAAACTCAAACAAAACTATGATCACAAATCCCAACCCTAAGTCAAAGTCAAAAGCTACATGCGTAATTGCCGCCATTGTTGCTGCCGGAAAAGCAAAGCACCATTGACAACGGCAAATAAGGGATGGCAATGCAACGAACCACCCTAACAGTTATATCCCTTTTGAAAACTCATCTGTCATTTGTCGTCGTGTAGAAACTCCAACGCTAACAACACGTCTACATAATGAAACTCCAGTCAAGTTCTTTCGCCAGCTATACCAAATCAAGGAAAATTAATCAAAGAAGCATATCATACCGAGATCTTCGTGAAGAGATAATAAACGGAGAATCGCGAGGCTGAAAAATATTGTCCTGTAGATGCATAAATAATAAAATATAATGCGTCACCAAAAATAAATAAAATGATAATAAATTTGTAACAATAGATTCTAAGATTTTGTTTGTTTTGTTTTGCCATCCAATGGATTCTAATTTTTTTCAGCATACCAACAAGACCCATTTTTGTGTGGTACTTAATTAGATTATAAAAAATAAATCATGTTATTCACAATTCATAAATGACCAAAAAGTTCATTTAGCCAAGTTGTATATTTTAAATTTAAAATATTCATCTAATGATCAAATGTTTTTTTGTTAAGTATAGGTATTAAAAAATGGGAGAACCGTCTTAGGTGGTTTGGACACGTATAAAGAAGGCCAAGGGATGCGCCAGTAAAGAGGGTTGATCAAACAATATGAATACCGATTAAAAGGAGTAGAGATAGGTCAAAGAGAACACTCAAAAAGGTCATTGAGCGAGATTTCTTGGTCAATAACCTATCCAAGGATTTAGTTTTTGATAAAGCACAATGGCGTCATATGATCCATATAACCGACCACATTTAATGGGATAAGGTTTATTGTTGTTGTTGTTGTATAGGTATTAAAAAATGGTTAAATCTTTTAAATTAAAAATCAAAAACTAATTCAGCTAATTCTTATATATATTTGATAATTTAATTCAATTTTCTGTATTGGACTTGTAGACTTATCAAGGACATATCAAAATAAAAGTCTAGTAACTTTGATATCATTTAGCTTTGGGTCAAGCCTTTGATAGGAGGAATCTAGCACCCATCTCAATCCTTGCTTATTATTTCACAAAAAAGAAGCATGGGGAAAAAATCCACGACCAGCAGCAGCGTAGGTAGTAGGGTTGCTATCTAAATAGGTCCTATTATAGTTTAATCTGAATTAGTCTAGTTTTTAATTGGGGAAAAGATAAAGAAAGCTTAAGTGAATTTTAAAAAGATAATTGGGTAATTGAATATTTAAAAGGACATATTGGATAAGAAGTTCAATTTGTTTTTTATAAATTTAGGTAAAAAGACTAAATTATCCCTAGAATAAATAAAATATATTACTCACGCATCAATATGAAGGAGAAACAATTGGTGCACATGAGATGAACCTTGCGGGAGACATCTTTGGCTGAGCTGAAGCTAGAAATGAGAAAGTGCAAGTAAATTTTTTACACAAATCTTCTTCTTTTACTCCTCCGATTATTACCATTGTTTTGTTTATTCTGATAATAACCTTAGGAGAAAGACTGTAGCTGACACTAGTTTAAGAAAACAGTAGGAGAAATCACGAATTTATTTCTTTTCGTCCATTGCATTTTGTGTTATGCAATCCATTGCTTTCTGTATTGGGGCATTTCTTTTTAGCTCATTCAAATTGAGCAGGAAAGAGAAGTCATTTGTGAAATAGTATACCTTTGCTTTTTGCAAGACATAATGTTTATAATAAGACTTACTTGCAAGTCATTGACGAAGTCATTTGTGAAATAATAGACCTTTACTTTTTGCAAGATATAATGTTTATAATAAAACTTACTTGCAAGTCATTGACGAAACTGCAAATCCCATAGGTAAAGTTGTAAATCCCTTAAGTGAAATTATAAATCCCATTGCAGGAAGTAACAAATTCTATTGGAGGAGTTGCAGGAAGTGACAAATTCTATTGGAGGAGTTGCAAATCCCAATGATGAAGTTGTATATCCCATTAAAAGAAGTTGTAAATCCTATAGATGAAGTTACAAACCCCTTTAGTGAAGTTGTAAATCCCATAGGAAAAGTTATAAATCCTATTGATAAAGTTACAAACCCCATTGGAAGAGCTGCAAATACTATTAGCCAAGCTAAACACTAAAATATTGTTGCAAATCTCATTCTCTAAGGGAACTTTACAAAAATTGAACATTGAAAGGTGATTAACCAAATCAGAATATCAGTCGGTCAATGGTTGAAGTTATTACAAATACCATTGCTTCTTCTCTGTTGTAGAAGATGTAAATATTATTGCAGAAGTTACAAATATTATTGGTAAAGTTGAAAATCCCATTGTGAAAATGGCAAATACTAGTATGAGTTACAAATACTATTAATAAATTTGCAAATACCATTAACAAAGTTGCAAATATTATTGTGGGAGTTTCACATAACATTGACAAAATTGTTAATCCCATTGGCAAAGTTGCTTCTTCTCTATTGTGGGAGTTGCAAATACCATTGGCAAAATTGCAAATACTATTGGAAGTTGCAAATACTATTGGCAAATTTGTTAATCCATTTAGCAAAGTTGCTTCTTCTCCATGGTGGGAGTTGCAAATACCATTGGCAAAGTTTCAAATCCCATTGTGAAAGTGGCAAATACCAGTGGGAGTTACAAATACCATTGACAAACTTGCAAATACTATTGGCAAAGTTGCACATATAATTGTGAGAGTTGCAAATACCATTGGCAAAGTTGATTCTTCTCTATTGTGAGAGTTACAAATACCATTGCGGGAGTTACAAATATCATTGTTGAAGTTGTAAATACCACTATGGGAGTTACAAATATCATTACCAAAGCTACAAACACCATTATTAAAGTTACAAATACCATTGTAAAGTTACAAATACCATTATCAAAATTGCAAATACTATTGTCAAAGTTATAAATATTATTATAGGAGTTACAAATACTATTGTTAGAGTTGTAAATATCATTGACAAAATTGTAAATCGTATTATCAAACTTACAAATTTATTGGCAAAGTGAAGACTAATTTAGTCTTTACACACAATTTTACAAATGAGATGCTCAATTTATCTTTTTGAAATTTAAATAGATTTTTTTTGTCTTTTTGTCTTTTTAATTCTTTAAAAGGTTGATCAAGATATTGGATGCTCACAAAAAAAACAAAAACAAAAAAGGTGTTTTCCTTTGTAGACATACTACCTCCTGTCCATATGCTTGTCATTGACTTTTTTAGTCCAAAACACAAGTTATGTAAAAGTATCTAGATAGTTTTTCATCTGTGTCTCTCAGAAATCTCATTAAAATTTGAGCATATGTTTTACATTTGTTTCATTAATTAGTTCAAACACTGTAGTCGACAATGAAGGGTGTGTTTAATCTTTCCCCTGCAAAGGAAGGTATGGTGTCTTTGAGTGGTTACAAAAGGTAGAATTAAAGTATTAAATGTTTGTATACAAATTTAATAATATAACTATTTTTTGAAGTAGCATAAAAATATTAGAAACAACTAAAGCATTCATTATCTCATTTAGCTGTTTGTGAGACTGTTTGAGCCCCCAAACTAATTTCTCAATCAGTATAAATTATTTTTTGATTAATATTGATATTTGGTTTATCGTTTTCGTAACATGATTTTTAGATCCAAATAGTCTTATAGGATGAAGCTACTTTTTGTAGCTTTTAGGATGTTACTTCTAGCTTTTTTTATCTTGACTTTTTTTTTCTGAATATTCATCCAAATAAATTTTTATCAAACACATTTTTTTTATAAAAGTTAATTTAAATATAAATTACATTATAATATCTAATTTTTATCTAATCTGACTTTTGTAAAAGTTATATTAAAAAAATGTTACTTCTCAACCACTAATCTAAACACACTCTTAAGATATATGAATTGCACTGTCATTAGGGTCTATCAATAATAAAATATTTAACTATATTATTAACTAAAATATTATGTTGAATAATTTTTTAAAGTGTTCTTTTGTGTTTTTCTGTGTTCCAGTAATAAAACTTTTCCATATTTTCGGATCTACGGTACCTCTAAAACTTTTCTATATATTTCCAAACCACCTTAAAATAATTGTTATTATTATTTTCTGCAATAGATGTCAAACGTTAACTCTTGTATATGTTGATTATGCCAAAATTTTATTGTTATACTAAATTCTGCAATATTTTTTTGCCCAACATTCTAACTGCAATAATGGGTGAATTGATGACAGACTTCTGTTCAAAACATAATTCATAACAGAGTTGATCAAATAATTTCGTGACGAACTTATATTCTTAACCAAAAAAATATAAAATTGAAAAGAAAAGGGTTTTAGGTAAAAGTAACGGCTACGTAAGAAATAGAAAATAATACTTCAAAGAAATGGCCGGTTGCCCTATTAAGGAGGGCCAGCTGGATTTACATTAATCTAACGGTCAGGGTTGCGTCATTGTTGGTAAATAACAGTGGTCATAAATGCTACTTTTGCCGCAATCAAACAACATATTTTGACCATTTTATTATGTTTTTAAATTGTAAAATATTTAAAAAAAAAAAGACAAGAAATGCTCATTTCAATTTTAGAAAGATAATTTAGACATCTGAATATTATAAAAGATAGATTAAGCAGGAGGTTCAATCTATCATTTGTAAATATGTGTAGAAATACAAAATTACCCTTGACTAACTAAATGAGAGTATACTGCAGCAAAATCACTGGACATAAGGTACTATTGGCGCGAATGTGAGATGAAGCTTGGTGGGAGACACTTTTGGCTAAGCTAAAGCTGGAAATGAGGAAGTATAAGTAAATTTTTAACATAAATTTTCTTATTTTACTACTCCAGTAATCAATTATATTTTGTTTATTTTGATGGTTACGTGGGGATAAAGAGTTTTACAAATACTGTAGCTTCTACTAGTTTAAGAAAGGTGTAGGAGAAATGATAAAAATTCCCAGGCAATACTTGAAGGTATAGAGAAGTCGATACAATTATGGGGCAAACATGGATATAGTTAGTGTACATTAAGATTGGGGGATTTCGCAATAGGGGTTTCCTTTTCAGCCCATTAAGATTGAGCAGAAAATAGCAGTCAATTGGGAAAGATCAGTCTTTTGCTTTTCGCATGACTCATAATGGTTATAGTAACAGTTACGTATAAGTCATGAAACTAATTAATTGGGTCATTTACTACTCTTATAATGATATTTACAACTTCAGGAATGATTTTTCCAAATTCAGGTAAGACATTTAATACTCCATATAAAAAGTTAGGTGCAATTAGTTAGGTTATTTATTATTCCTCTAATAAGATATATAACTTTAGATCTTAAACAACATCAAATTAAACATTTAATACTATGATAAAAGTTACCTATAATAAGATAGGTCATTTAATACTACTGTAATAGGATTTACAACTTTAATAATTATTTTTACAACTTGAGCCAAGAAATTTACAACTATATAACAAGTAATTGATATTGATTTCGAGTTTGCAATTCATGTAATAGAATTTATAACTTCAGCAATAGTTTTAACAACTTGAGCTAAAATATTTACTATTTTATAGAAAAACTTATAACTTTCATTGCATCAATGATTTTTGTGTTGTTGCTATCTTGTAAAGTGTTGAATGATGATTGTTAGGGGCGTAAGATTATGATGAATGCTTTGTTTGTTACATATTAGTGGGCATGATGATATGTAATATTGAATCGACATCTTCAAAAGAAATTTATTATTTTTTTCATGAGGTGGGGACTTTGTATATAATATTGAAGGTGGAGGTAAATATAATGGTGGGGATATGAAGGTAAAATGGATAAAGGAGGAAATGACACTTAAAGAATTGAGGGTAATAATAGGTGGATGGTTTGGTATAGATGGTAACAGTTGTGTCATGAAATATTTAGTGAAGTTTGATGAGAGGATATTACTAGATTGCAATAATGATGGTGAAGTTTATAATCTTTTTCAGTTTAATGACAGCAGTGCACATATTTATGTAGTAGTTAAAGTAAATGATAATATACTAGAACAAAGTGATGATCTAGAAATGTAAGTGAAATTTCTTTTGTTTATGTAAGTTGTTAATTATTTCATTGTGTTAATGTTTTTGCAAAACTTGTTGTTTTACGTCCAGTATTGAGGATTTTGTCCAGACTATCAGAACAAAGGTGTCCCTCTTCATGGAGGTAGGGTAACAATTTGGAGACTCTATTTAAGGGAAGTACTGTTGGATATATAACTGATAGGGGTGGTGGAGGATTTAATTTAAGCATACCATATGGAATACACAGTGCACAAACATTGATGCTTGCGATAAATTATGTGAAATGGAAGGAAGAGTTGCTTAGAAGGATGCTGAATTTTGCAAATGTAGACACATTTAAGAAGGCATTGCAATAGTTCAATATTGTGTACCAATTCGAGTATAAATATGTAAAAAATTATAAGGACAATACGTATGTGAATGTAAGGTTGAAGATTGTATTATAGGGACAATATTGCACACCAGTTCGCAATTGTGAAGGGAGAGATAGATTATACAGATGACTAAACATATATAACACAACCTCTTACAAATAGACCACCAGGAAGGCCTAGAAATAAAAGGAGAGAATCTCAATTATAAAACAAGAAGATATATCACTGCAGCACATGCCACCAATCTGGCTACACTAGAAGAACATGCAAAAATCCAAATCCAAGATAAAGTTGGTTGTTAGTACATGAGGGATATTTTTTGGTCTTCAACTTATCCTTTTTGTACATAATGTTTGTTGTATACGAAAAAAATGTATAGTGCCTGGAATATGATGTATAGTGTTAATGGTTGAAAATAGTAGGCTCAAGTGACATATTAATGTCTACTTGTTAGTTGTTCATATGTAATGTAATTGTTGTCATAGGCAGGATGATTTTTTGTAAGTGACCTAAGTTAAGTGGTCAATGTCATCAATGAAATTATGCAGTACGTTATGGCTATAAGTTGTAAATACTATTGTGAGACTTGTAAATCCCATTGTAGAAGTTACAAATACCATATCAGGAGTTGTAAACCTCATTAGCAGAGTGGCATCCCATTGTCAGAGTTGCAAATCTAATTGTAGGACATGCAAATACCATTTTGCAATTGGTTCCAAATACCATTGGGAAAGTTGCAAATACCATTGACAAAGTTGTAAATCCAATTGTGGGACTTACAAATACCCTTATACAATTAGTTGCAAGTACCATTGGGGAAGTTGTAAATATCGTTGGAGAAGTTGCAAATACTATTATGCAATTAGTTGCAAATACCATTGGGTTAGTTACAAATACCATTGTACAATTAATTGTAAATACAATTGCAGAAGTTGTAAATACCATTGGTGGAGTTGCAAACCCTATTGTGAAAGTTGCAAATCCAATTGTGGGACTTGCAAATACCATTAGCGATATGTGATGGAAAATATGTACATAGTCATTACAAAATTTAATCATAGTTAGTAGAAAGTTTAACTCTATAAATGTCATACAAGGAAATGTGATTGCCTAAGTTGCAACATCAGTTGGTCAATCGTTGAACTTTCTAAAAATAAAACATTATATAAGTTAGACATTACAACAATTTAAACATAATTTGATCATCGTGGCACTCTTGCTTTGTGGAAGTAGGCTTAATGCAAATTCTCACCTTGAGTTGAGCTTGTGATTAACTAGCCACTATAATAAGTTTTGTCACGCGAACACATGCGACTTATCATTGTGAAAAACACATATTTCACATATGTCAGCCTCTTTTTCCTCTCAATAGGCTTCATCAGCACCCGTGGAGATAGTATTAAAGCTACAGGTTTCTTTTGCTGTTTTGATCTTCTAAGTTGCACTTCCTACGGCACTTCTTCATTATCATTACTTAGACTTTAGAATCTATAGACACAGAGATGGGGTTAACATCATCATCATCACTCATATACACATTAATGGTGCTACCTTCTGCTCCTTGTTCCTTGTGACCACCTCCTTCTCCATCTGCCCCAATACTTCCTTCTCCATGTCCTTTCTCACCAGCTTCTTCTTCTATATGTCCCTTACCAGATCCGTGTCCTCCTTCCTTCTCCCTTCTCAACAATTTCTCCTTCTTTATCTCCCTTATCCCTTTCTTCTCCCCCTCACTATATGCTTCTCTCATTTCATCATCATATGAAACAGAATCATCTTCTCCTTACTTCCTTCTTCAATGTTTACTTGATATTGTCTATGACGATTGGCCTCTTTCTTGAGCTACACCTTCAGCAGCTCTTGCTTCACTACATTAATAAGTCTGTGATTGCTCTCTTCAATTGTAGCTACCAGTTGTGAATGCAAGTCCTTCAACTCCTGCATAACACAATCAGAAGATGGCCAAATCAATGTCATTGAATGAATTTGTGCATTCAGTTGTGACTATTTATGATTTACAATTTCATAATTGTAAATATCTTTACAAAATTTACAAATTCCACTACTGAAGTTGTAAATCTCATTGTATAAGTTGCAAAATCGAAAGCAATATCTTGCAATTTTGGTTGTAAATGGCTTAGGAAAAGTTATGAATCCCATTAGAGGAGTTATAAATGTCATTAGCATGAGTTACAAACTTGAAAGCAATATCTTGCAATTTCAGTTGTAAATGGCTTAGAGAAAGTTGCAAATCCTATTGTTTAAATTGTAAATGCCATTGCAAGAGCTGCAAATACCATTGAATGAGTTGCAAACCCAAAAGTAATATCTTGCAAATTCACTTGTAAATGTCTTAGGGAAAATTGCAAATAAAATTGTAAAAGTTGCAAATCTCATTGCAGGAGTGACAAATACCATTGCAAGAGTTGCAAATCCGAAATCAATATCTTTCAATTTCACTTATAAATATCCTAAGGAAAGTTGCAAATCATATTGTTGAATATAGTCATTACAAAATGTGGTCATAGTCATTACAAAGTTTAACATTACAAAAGTTAAAGACTGAAAAGTGATTACTTATCAGTTAGTCAATAGTTGAACATTACAAAAAATTGAAACATCATTTGGTCAATGTGGCGGTCTCACTTGTTAGAAGTAGATTTAACACAAATTCTCATCTTGAGTTGAGCTTGTGATTTACTAGCTACCACATTAGGTTTTGTCTAAACTCTACAAAGCCAAAAAGATAGCAAAGACCACATATAATTGAAGAGTGTAGAAGAACAACTCAAAATTCCACTTCCTCACCAGAGAAAAAGAGGTCACGACATCAACAAACCAGCTACAAAGCTAATAACTCCTAGAGGTTTTCCATTCCTTGCCAGGATCTACCATATGTGTTTAAGTCAAGTGGGAAGAAGCATTATCCTTAGTGTTCCTCAGCGACTTCCACAGCTTCTGGTCACGACATTCACAGCTTCTCTCTGCGGCTTGTGCTCCCTTTCCGATCGCAAGAAGCCGACGACTCAGGTCGGCTTCCTCTACTGGTATCCACACGAACGACGTGCTAGAGTCTCTTGTCCCTCCAGGGCTTTCTCAAGAATTCGTCCTCTCCATCTCTATTTCAGCAGTTTCTTATCTGCAAACCTTTTACATATTCCCCTTCGGCCTTTCTATGTTCTCTGTATTTTCAAAATGTAGCTCCTAAAATTAGATATATAGGATGCTATGCGTTTTCTTCTACCGAATTGGATTTTTCGAGTTAATCTTATATTAATTTTGAAATTAATACAATATCATATATTGTATAATTTGATAAGAAACTAATTAAATAAATAATATTTATATTAAATTCGTCCCACAGATTTAATTCACCTATTTATTTAACTTAAAATAAAGATAAGACTGAACTATATTTGATTTATTCTCATAAATCAAATTTGAAATATCATATCAATTTGAATTTTGAATTCAAACGTGATAGAGATTTAATTTATCCTTATAAATTAAATCTTATAAATATCTCTTATATGAGATATCGTATCAATTTGAATTTCAAATTCAAACGTGATAGAGATTTAATTTATCCTTATAAATTAAATCTCATATATCTCTTATATATAATGTATATATACAAATTTATATATATACGAATATAAATATAAATAAATATATACATCCACCCTGGATCATTCATTGAATCTGGACATGTCTTAGATTCAATTAATCTAGATATCATAGCTCGTGTTGGGCTATTTTGTGTGCGACTCTGTAGGCCCATATGAAGTTGGCAGTGGGCCATTTGCTATACTGGCCCACAAGTCACAAGCGGTCTCTAGCAAGACATAACGACAACCCAAATCATATGAGGATCGTTAAACGATGTAACCTTTTATACAACCATATCATGTCCCTTCTGTCACGCGATATTTTGGTCATGGATAAGGCATGGATAATATCATCCTCCTATTCCTGACCGTTACTTTCTCGATCCCTGAGTAATCTGACTATAGAAATGGAACTACCTTTCCATTATAGTATGACCATACATTTCTTAGACTTACTCATCGAGGGGCCCAGCAATATCTCTCTACGAATGTGAGGGACAAATTCCATCTTGACCATTCACATTCTTCCGTATGAAAAACCACTAAGCCCGAACATAGTCTTTATGATCACTCAGTCAAAAGTAACTTTTGACTAGGTCAAAGCTGAGCGTTTGTCATGTAGGAATCTATGATGATCTCAGGTCAAAGGGCATAATGACATGGTTTGTATATAAGAGACGCTAATGACGTAACCCATGCAGCTCTCTCATAGCGGGTCAGTCCAATACCTTGTACTCTTACATGTGCCTATGACTTTAATTTATATCTCTATACATCTTCAAAGTCATACTGGTCTTATTTCATCTCTGCCCCTGCATAGATGACTGACTAGGGATATTTAGGATAAGATCATGAATTATCCAAGGATGGTCATCACAGTAAACATGTAAATAATATGATAACACAATTAATAAATTCATAAATCAATAATGTTCATAAGACAATGATTGGCCCCTAGGGCACGATTTCCAACATAAAAGGAGCCTAATATTGTAAGGAGAAGTATATATTTTGCTTGATGAAGCCAACATATTTGATCAGAACCTAGATTTTACTGGTAAAATATTCATATTTGCAGCAACAGGTATGTCAAAGCAAAACCACCTTTTGAGCAACCTTACTTCGTGGTGACCAAATAAAGCCTCAAAATTAGACCATATTTGTACCAATCATGTTTACATTCCATACACAATAATAGTACACTTGCAAGCAAACCTTATTATTTTAAGTGTAAACAGCACCAAGTTAAAGCTAGGCAATATAATCCAATCAAGCCAAGTCGAAGCCCTAGAATTTTCAATATTAGTATGCCAAAAAATCAAAGTTGGAAAGTCAGATAATTATTTTTTTCCTGATAGCAAAATATTTAAAACTTGGGGGGTATTTAAAGGGATTTACAACTCCTGTAATAGAATTTACAATTAGTCTAATAGGATTTATAACTTCAACAAGATGATTTGTAATTTCCCCTCAAACATTTGCAACTTTGAAATTGCAACTCATAAATAGTTGCACAAAAAGCAATAGATTACAGGACATAAAAAGCAATGGATGAAAAGCAATGAATTCATGATTTCTCCTACAACTTTCTTAAACTAATCAAATCTACAGTAAAAATTACATTCTTTCTCCCAAGGTAACTATCAGAATGAACAAAACAATGGTGATTATTGGAAGAGTAAAAGAAGAAGATTTGTATCAAAAATTTACTTACACTTTCTCCTTTTCAGTTTTAGTTCAGCCAAAAATATCTCCTGCAAGCTTCATCTCCCTTGTGCGCCAACAATTCTTTCTTCTTCATATTGATAACTTAGTTATATATTTTATTTATTCTACAGGTAATTTGATATTCTTATCCAAATTTACAAAATGTCCAATTTAAATATTCATTTATTTAAATTATCTTTTTTAAATTCACATAGTCTTTCTTTATCTTTTTCTCAAATATTTACGTACCAGTACTACTCCATCTATCCCTGTTACAAAGTGCCTTTTAAAATGATTTTTTATGCATAATATAAGTTATTAATATTTATTTATCAATTTTTCTCAATAATTATTATCCTGAATATGGCTCATCGTACTTTTTCTCTTTCACTAAAAATATCATCAATAGGGTTACGTAAAATTAATAAATTAACTATTATTTTTTAATTTATATAAATTAGTTGAAAAATAAGTATATTCTATAAGCATATAAAAAAACTAAATTAGGTCGAGAAACTAACATTAGAATAAACCTCATGGCTCAAAATATTCTATAGATTTTTGCTAATCACCCAACAGTGAAATCTTTATCTTTGTAATGAGATTAGAAAGTTTTATTTCTATAATTAATACTATAAATGATGTTGTTTTGAATACCTAATTAAAAGATTTTATATAGTTCCTTTATGCATCACTTTAATTAAAAACAAAAAACTTTTAAATAAGATTTAAAGTATCAAAACCCAACCTTTATTAACTTGTTAGATTAATAAATTAAATGAACAAGTCTCTTAACTAGTTTATTCAAGTCGATCAAGTTAAATTTGTTTCTTTTTATTAATCTTGAAATAACGATATTAGGTTATGAAAAAATTGCAGTACGTTATATTTATATTTTAATAATTCTATTTTATTAAATTATACATAATTTATACATAAATATTCTATTTATTTATAAATTAACTCATTTTTATTTAAATATTACACATTTCATAATTATATATGAATATTTTATATATTTTAATTAAATTATATGCCAAAATATAAGTTTGATCTTCTACATTTGTATTAAGTATTATTTTAGTCTCTTAAATTTAAAAAATATATTTTTAGTGTTTTAAATTTAATATTGTTAACCTTATTAATAGAAAATGTTAACACGGTGAATTGAAAATTATGATTGAGCAATTAAATGTTAATAAAATGTACAATGTCTAAATTTTAATTCTTTAATCTAAAATATAACACTATTTTTTGTCAACAAAATTTAACAATTTTAAAAATAGTAAAATGCAAATATGATTTATCAACATTTAATTGTATAGTCATTATTTAAATTTGATGATGAGTAAGTATTTTCTATTAAATAAAGTTAATGGTTTAAGTTTAACAAATTAAAAATATATTTTTTAAATTTAAAAAATTAAAATATAACGTATTCTAAATATAAAGAATAAATGTATATTTTAACTTAAATTATATTATTTTAATTGTGTTAATATCAATCCAACCATTAAGTAAACCTTAAACCATTAAATCCACCGGTTCAACTATCCAATTTTCAGTGTTAAAGAATTAGTTTCAAAATATTGAAATCAAAACAGAGAACTTTCATTGAAGCTTATAAACAAGTACTGAGAAAGTGAAACCGAAACAGATGCGTTTTAAACTTTCATTGGGACTAAGTGGCTGTTTGAAGAATTCACAAACTTTAGCTTTAAAAGATTTTTAGCCCAAATTTTAATTTAAAAAAATTTAAAATAAATAGTTATATTTGTCTAAAAGAATTTTTAGATAAAACTATAGTTTAAAACTCTAGTTTTAGATAAACTACGGAGACTAGCTTTTGGAACAGTAAAAGAATTTATAGACAATTCAATTATTATTTTTTTCTTATTTTTTTTATATTTTCTCTCATATCTTCTCTCTCATCTCTTTTCTCCTATTTTTAATAAAATCATACATTTTCCAGTAATTTTACAATTATAAAAATATTTCTGGTAATAATTATCCAAACACTTATTTATTTAAAATTATTTTTTTTACAAACTCTTCTTCAAAATCCCATTTTTTAAAAATTATCTATTTTTTTTTCATAAACTCTTATCTAATTATGCCTAAAACATTCTAAGGGCCTAAAAATGTGGCAGAATTACAGGTTGTATGAACTGCCAGAGACAAAACTCCAAACCTGTGATAGATATAGATATATATATATATATATTATTTTAATAATAATAATAACAACACAAATAACATAACATAGGCTTTTTCTGTCTGAGATGAGGACAGGACTGGAAAGAAAAGTCATTGTACGAGTATCTTTGATTGCTTTGTTGGAGCTTTCGGTAACTAAAACCAGCATTTGTGCTTATATTTTGGAGGCACATGTGTGTGAATATCCTCAATTTTATATATTGAGGAACTTGCATGCACTCCCTATGTTTTTATTATAATTAGACTATGAGCATACTATCACTACGAGATGAATTCTATAATTTACATGTTATAAATTATGCGAGTTTATATTTATAACTTATTTTAATTTTTAAAATTCATGCTAATATTTATTATTAATGCCTCTAAGAACCTGCACTAAAAATAAAAATCAAGGTCTTGTTTAATTATATTTTTAACTTTTATGTTCTTAGAGTAGTTTTATGAAGTTATTTTTTAAACAAATTTTGAGAAAAAATGTATTTTGCTATAAATATTGCATGCATGTATAGATATCTATATAACTCCTAGCATTTGGGATTTATCTTAAGATTTATTCTTCTCTTAATGTCATAAATATATAATCTCCTCAATTAATAACTTGAGAGGAGTTTCTTTTTATTAATGCTATTACATTCATCTTTATTACTTTATAACCTTAGGTTTAGTCTTTAATAGTTGTAGTTTATAAATAAAGGTCATGTACAACACATTTGTACTAGTGAACATACAAGTAAATGATGAATACTCCCTTGCCTCCCCTTTCAATCTCTTGTCTTGTTATTTTTGTTTCCTCTCTAACTTATTAATCTTCTCTCATTTTCATAATATGTTATCTGCATAACATTGCTTTAGAAAATTTAAGGTATAAGTTTTTTGTTAATTTATGCATTATTATGTTCAATTATATATAAATATTATTAGTTTTCTCTTTATCTAATTGTTGTATACGTTTTCTTTTCTTCATCATTCTCTTCTTGTGGATGAACAAAACAATAAGCTATCATGAAAAATATGAGATTTGTCTCACTGGGTTAGCTCCATTTCTTGAAGTGAATGTGACTGAACATACTATTTTTCATGCCTATGGTCGTAGTCATGGTTGTGACTGTGACTGTGACCATGGTAGGGGATGTGGCAATTACCATCATCATGGTGGTAGAACTAACAATTATAATCTTAATAACCACCAAAATAAGAAACATAATGAAGGACAGAAAAAAGATAAGAGTGGTCCCTCAAAAACTATAAAAAATCTATATTATAGGTATGGTATGAATGGGCATTGGTCGCATACCTGTCGGATGCCTGAGCATCTAGAAAAGTTTTATCAATTGTCCATAAAAAGGAATTCAAATAATATGGAAGCAAATATGATTTTTCAAAATGATGATATTGAGGCAAATTTTGCATACAATAATGATCATATCAATGAGCTCGATGGTGGCCTTGATGATATGGCACACTTAGAGGTGGTTGTTTTCTTTGACAATCATGATTAGACAAACAAATTTGGCAAAAAATGAATAAGACTATTTTAGTTTATGTTATATATATATTTTTCCTAATTTAGTTTATATTTTATAATTTATTTATGTTTACTTTTAATTTCTTGTTTTAAGAACATTATTGCTCATAATGTATTTTGCATTTATTTTGATGCACTTTTTTTCTTTTGGTGAAGAATATGGATGTTCCTTCCTCTTTTATTAGGAACAAGAATGAGGATATAAGTTTTATAGATAGTGCTATAACACATACGACACTCAAAGATAAAAAATTTTTTTCTCATTTACCAATGAGTGGTGCAAGCATCAATACTATAGCAGGTAATAAAAAATTAATTGAAATCTCCAGAAAAGCAATGATAATATTACCCAAAGGGACAAATTTTGTTATTAATGATGCTTTATATTTCTCTAAGTCTCAAAGAAATTTGTTAAGTTTTAAAGGTATCAGCCAAAATAAGTATCATATTGAGACTACATATGAGAAAAATATTGAATATCTACATACTTACATTGTTAGACATGGAGAAAATGTGTCCTTAAAAAAGTACAAGCATTATCTTCTAGTTTATACTATACAAATATTAGCATAATTGAAATAAATCTTATAGTAAACCATTCGTTTACAGATAAAAATATATTCATTGTTTGGCATGAGCGGTTAGGCTATCCAGGATCAACTATAATGTAAAGAATTATTAAAAATTCACATGGACATCCATTAAAGAGCCAGGAGATATTTTATAGTTTTGATATATGCATCTACAAGATGATCACATGTGTATTTGTTATCTTCATGTAATTTAACGTTTTCTATATTACTTGCTCAAATAATTCGATTAAGAGCACAGTTTCTAAAATATGCAATTAAGACAATTCGTCTTGATAATACGAGTGAATTTTCCTCTCAACTAGAATAATAGTGAAAAAATATATTACTTATATCCACACTCAAAATGATTTGGCTGAATCATTCATTAAATATCTCCAATTGATTACTAGACTAATGCTTATGAGAACAAAATTCCCATTTTAGCTTGGGGACATGCAATTTTACATGTAGCAGTAATTATACGCATCAGGCCAACAAGTTATCATAAATTTTCCCCATTACATTTAGCTTTTGGTCAGGAGCCAAATATTTCTCATCTTCGAATTTTTGGATGTGTGGTATTTGTCCCAATTACTCTGTCATAATGCACAAAGATGGAACCTTAGAGAAGGTTAGAAATATATTGGTTATAAATCTTTTTCTATAATCAAGTATTTAGAATCATTAACAGGAGATTTGTTTACGGCATGTTTCGATGATTATCATTTTGATGAGAGAAATTTTCTAATATTAGGGGGAGATAATAAATAGTTGGATAAAGAAATCACAAGGAAAGTATTATCGCTGTCTCATCTAGATCCTCGAACACAACATTTTAAGCTTGAAGTTCAAAAAATAATTCATTTATAAAATATTACAAATCAACTGCCAGATGTATTTATTAGCCACAAAAGAATTACCAAATCTCACTTTCCAGCTAAAAATGATCTAATTAGAATTGATGTCCCAGCAGGACAAGTAGCAAGTATAAATGAAAGTAAATGACGCTTGAAGCGTTGTAGAGCAATCGGTTGTAAAGATCAAAATCCTAGAAAGAAAAAAGAGCAAATATTCAAGATGGTCAAGTTGAGGAGGATAGTCTTATAAGAGAGACTCGAGACATAACTGATCAAAAGACACTAGAAGAAGTTCAGGCACCTAAAAATAATGAAGAGATATCAATAATTTGTTACTTCAGGAAAAAGATGTAACTAAGAAAATATAGTAGTTGATGATATTTTTTTCATACAATGTTGCTATTAAAATAACTAATCAAAATGAGGATCTTAAACCTATATCAGTTGAAGAATGTAGACATATAAATGATTGGTCAAAATAGAAAAACATAATTCAAGCAAAATTGATTTCACTTTTAAAACGTGAAGTTTTTGGACCTGTAGTCCAAATACCGAATGGTATTGAACCCATGGGTATAGATGGATTTTTGTATGAAAACAAAATGAGAAATATGAGGTTGTTAGATATAAAGCATCACTTGTGGCATAAGTTTTTTTCGCAAAGACCTACATTAATTATAAAGAAACATATTCCCCTGTAGTTGATATAATCACTTTAAGATATCTAATGAATCTAACAATTTATGAAAGACTTGATATGTATATAATAGATATTGTTATAGCATACTTATATAGTTCTTTAGTTAATCTATCCATCAGAATACCTATTCGATTAACTTCTTCTTTTAGCTTCATTTGATTACAAAATCATTTTCATTACTTCAAAAACAATTTTTCACAACATTAATTAACTTCATTCTCATTTCTCTTTTTACATCATCAAAACATATAAATACTAACAAAAACAATCTAGAAGAATGTGATATAACCTCTAAGTGAATATTTGTTAAAGGAAGGTTATAAAAATAACTCAATTAGCCCATGTGTTTTTATAAAAAGGAATGCATTGGAATTGGTCATAATTGCTATCTATGTGGATAACTTGACTATAATTGAAACTCCTAAAGAGATAATTTGAAATGAAAGATTGGGGAAACATAAAGTTTTGTCTCGGTTTACAAATTAAGCACTTAACAAATAGAGTTTTTATTAATCAATCAACTTATATTAAAAAAATATTAAAGCGATTTTATATGGATAAAGTGCATCCATTAACTACTCCAATGGTTGTGAGATCGCTTGTTGAAGAAAAAGGTCATTTTTTCCCTCAAGAGGAAAATGAAGAACTTCATGGTCCTTAAGTACCATATCTTAGTGCTATAGGTGCACTAATGTATCTTGCTATTTAACATGACCTGATATTGCAGTGTTGTGAGTTTATTGATAAGATTTAGTTCTTCTTGAACAAGAAGACATTAGAATGGAGTTAAAAATATATTTCGATACTTTCAAGGGACAATTGATATGAAATTATTTTATTCTAATAAATTTGGATCACAATTGATTGGTTATGCAGATTCAGGATTTTTATCATATCCACATAAAGAAATAATTGTAGTTCATGAGGTAAGTCGAGAATGTGTTTGACTAAGGTCAGTAATCCAACATATCTAAATAATGAGGAGTCTACTTCTAGAACAAGAGATTCTAACATTATTATATGAAGATAATACAGTATGCATAGCTCAATTAAAAGGGGACTATATCAAAGGATATAGAACAAAACATATTTCTCTTCTTTTAACTCATGATTTATGAAATGATGACATAGATGTTCAACAAATTCAATCATGTGAGAACGTTACAGATTTGTTTACCAAGACACTGCCAACTAAGCCATTTGAGAAGTAAGTATATGGTATTAGAATGTGCATATTGAAAAACATAAATTGGCGATGCCATTAGGGGGAGTAAACAAGTACTTGATATACTCTTTTCATTTTCAAGGTTATTTTTTCCCACTAGGTCCTAAAAATGTTATTAATAAGGCAGCATAAATAAGTATTATGTATTCTTTTCCTTCACTACATTTTTATCCCAATGGGTTTTTCCTAGTAAGGTTTTAATGAGACACGATATTTGTCATAGACATCCAAGGGGAGTGTTATAAATATTGCATGCATGTGTGGATGTCCATATAACTCCTAGCGCTTGGAATTCATCTTACGATTCCTTCTCTTAATGTCAAAAACCTATAACTTCCTCGATGAATGACTTGAGAGAAGTTTCTTGTTGTTAATGCTATTACATTCATATTTTTCCTTTGTAACCTTACGTTTGCACTACTGTAAAAAATGCTTTCTAAATCAGTTGAAAATGGTATTCTACATCGGATAAAGACCGATGTCGAAATAGCACGTTTAGAAAGTGTATACTTTTTAAATCGGGCAGTTCACTGGTGTTGAATGAGTATAATTTAATCCGGTCCTTTTTAAAATTAGGAGTAGAATTTGCTAATATCTATAGGTTATGTGAACAGAATTAATCAATGTTTTTACACCAGTTATATTTACACCCGATGTAGATTAATTAATTTTCTACACCTTACCATAAAGACAACCGGTGTAGATGTTGTAATATTTATATATTGTTTCTACACATATTAGTATTCTTTATACGGTTTAAATATATTTTTAAAAAATGACCCTTCAATATTTCATTAACCCCATCTCCTTCACAGAGACAGCAACAGAGACAGAGTTCAAGATGGCAGAGACAAATCTTCAATTGCTCATTATATTATTCATTTAAAAAAATTCAATAAAAATATACAACAATTTGAATAGAAAAATAAAAAAAAATGTATTCTAGTAATGATAAATATTATTGAGAATGAATGATTTGAACCAAAAACTCAGCTCAAATATTGCGCAGGTCCTCAATATCTTGTTCAAAAAATGGGTCAGATTTATCAAACATCTGAAACATCAAATTAAAATAAAAGAAATTAAAACATTACTAAGATATATTAGATTGACAAGAAATATATGAAATCATTAAAAACACAATTTACCTCCTCAGTTAGGTCAGTCCTATTTGAAAAGATGATATTGATCATGTGTCTAACCATGTATAAGCTGCACAAGTTGCTTTCTTTGGGTTGCCTTCGACTCAATAATATTAACATGAACAAAATTATGTGTCATCAGCAAAAAATCACGTGGAGCATAAGACTTACCACTTTTATTACCTTCGGTGTGATCCATTCAGGGTCCCTCACCCAGTTGATTTTCTTAAGACCCCTTGCAATTCCAAATGTCCTCATATCCCTATGACCAAAGTTATGAATTTAGTAACACTTTTATTACAAAGACAATATTTAATTTATTACAAATACCATTGTTCTACAAGGAAGAAACTCACATATTTATAATCTTCTTGGCATCAACCGATGGCTTATAGTGGAAGGAGCATAAGAAGAAAATTTTATAAGTATGCTTATATAGTATGATCAATTGCCAATGATTGCTATAGAAAATAATTAAACAATAATGATTATTAGCATTAAGAAAATACAAACCTAGTATGAAAAAAACTGAAATATTGTTATTCTTACTCCTGCATATATGGTGTGAAGAAACAATCAATATCGGTTTCACCAATCCTTGCAATGTACTAAGTCTTGAAGATTAGGAGGTCCCTTTTGAATAAATCTAAAATGGGCATGGGAATCTGAACTGACCTTTTTTGCCCTTGGAAACTAACTCAGCTTGCATGTACCTACAATTAATGTAATCACGACGTTAGTTAATACAAACACTCAGCTTACATGAATTTTGATATTACATATATTTACATTTAAATTAGACTTACATCAAAAACACTTGGATACACCTGGAGGTTAGCTCATTCCTAGGAGTGATAACAGATTTCACATCTGCATGGTTAACAAAGGTAGGTGCCTCCATGTCACTCACAACTGAATCCATAGTCAACGCATCCATATGAAATATTTCATCAGATGCCAATTGGATCACATGTTACATGGCACTCAAATTGGGAGGTGTTGAAAGTTCGCTTGAGGATGACGCGACGTGAACCGAAATGAGATGCTTTAGCCATAATATGAAAGTCTACTTTGCCTGACTCACAATCTTCACCTCATCAGTCGGTATTAGGATAAGAGCATCTTCAATTATCACGTCTTCAACTGCTACCCTTAACTTATCATCTTGAATTTGGATGTGGTGGGTAGTTGCCCCTAAGATATGGATAGAACTATATGCACTAACCTTTTGAGAAGATCTTCCACATATAGATCACAAGGTTCAGTATCATCTGACAATAGCCTGGCCATGCAATAGCTAAATTTAGAGCTAGGATGGGTGACATTTGATAGCATTTGGGGGGCTTTTGGCTCCTGTTGCCTTGATGTTATCATAGACAATATTTCTTACCTAATCTTTGCCAACCCCTCTTGTAATCATGCCTCAATTAAAGCTTCTGCCTCTGCCTTAGCATCTACCTCATGGTGGATAACAATGATTCTAACTCTACACTCAGCACATATGGGGAATGTTGTAGAGATGCTCCAAGATAATCTCTTATACCAACACCTCCTCTAACTCCTCTAACATGGCCCTCATACTCTTTCTTGCCTGTGGCAATAGTCAAGATGTCATTCATACCATCTGACTTGAAGAAACCATGGGCTTCTTGTTGTTTAAAATTAAACTATAACACAGAATGAGCAAACATAAGAAATAATCACTGGTATAAAATATGTGTTATAAAGCCTCATTTTTAAATCGGTCCTTGCAAAGACGGTTTTAAAAAATGATCGATGGTATTTTTATAAATAAGATAAAATAGTTACATTTGATTAACAGGTCACGGGTATAAAATATAATTACTACACTGGATACTAATATCAATAAGTGTAGATTAGTTGTATCATATTCTGACTCTTTAGTTTCTTGTATATGCTTTCCCGCTTTTTTTCTTTCACTTCTTCAGACCTTGTGGAAAAGCTTTTAGAACAAATGAAAGGTGGTATTTTTGTAAATAAGATAAAATATTTACACTGGATTTACATTGAACTGGTATAAAATATATATAACCGGTGTTAAATATACTTTATATTCTAACTCTTCAGTTTGCTATTTATGCTTTCCCTCTTCTTTTCTTTAACTTCTTTAGACCTTATGGAGAAGCTTTTAGAACAAATGAAATGTGGCGTTTTTATAAATAAGATGAAATATTTACACTGGATTTACATTGAACTAGTGTTAAATATACTTTATATTATGACTCTTCAATTTTCTCTCTATGTTTTCCCACTTCTTTTCTTTGTACCTTCTTAAGCCGTTCATTTCACTTCTTCGGTTCTCAACATTTGTACTCATTATGATAGAAGGCCAATTGTATTCTTCGATATTCTTTTCTAAAATTATTTTTATTTCTCAACAATATGTATACCACTCCTATGATCAGTACTTTTGTCTCATCACTTTATCTCTATTTTATTTTATTTTCTTCTATCTGAATGCTCCAATGGCTTCTTCCTCACGTACACCTCCTTCTCTATCGAACAAAAGAAACAGAGACGATTTTGAAGACAAACATCCTGACCCTTACCCTATAGTTCCTTCTCCTCCTCCCCTGGTTGTCACTCTGATGGAGTGCCTTGAGGAATTAATCATGCGCTTCAATGCTCTGGAGGACTTAGTGGAAGAACTATATGAGAAAGTTACTAGACTGAAAGATAATTTCAGAGCTTTCTATTCAAAAGTTCGCTGCCATCAATAGCATGATAGCTTGTATCATCCTGTTAATCCTATCGACTCTGATGAATCTTATACCTCTAAGTCTGATGAGGAGTGAAAGCCTACAACCTTTATCTACCCCTCCTATTTTACTTTTTTGTACTTCTTGACAAAAAGAGAGAATATATTATCTATTCTGATAGATATTGTGTTTAGAAATTCCATACTTTTGATGTAAAGTTATTAGTAAATATGATTGAATAAAGTTTCTTGTTCTCTGAATGAATGAAGTTTCTTGTTATGATGACATGTTACATTGTTCTTTTAGTTTCCAAAAAAAATACAACAGCTTGAAACTGGACATATCAATGTCAGGTGTAGAATATAATGACTGGTGTAGAACAAGTTATTTCTACACCGGTCTTCCACTTTATCTGATGTAGAGTTGTTCAATTTATGTTATTTTACATTGGTGTAAAAGTTATCGGTGTAGAATATATTGTCCGATTTAGAAAAAAGTTATCTCTACACTGGTGTTGCATTTTATCCGGTATAGATTTGCTCACGAAATACCCTTTAATTTAATCGACAGCCCATTCGCGCCTCCTATATGTCATTTTCACTTATTCGTATATTTAAGTCTTCTTAACCCTTCACAGCTGGTGAGTTTTGTTTTGAACTCCTTGTCTTGAGAATTGAAGATTTATGTACTCTGGTTGTACCTTTTGATGTTATTTGTGTTGGATTCATTGTTGTTATTTACTTGTTTCATTTGATTCATTGCTGCAAGCTAGGTTTTCTTGTTTTCTATTTTCCTAATTTTTTAGTCTTCCACAAATATGGATCATAGTTGGATAAATGCTAAACGAACAAGTATTGAGTATGCTGAGGGGGTAAAGGAGTTTTTGGATTTTGCTAAACAGAACGGTGATAATGACAATAAAAGGTTTTATTGTCCTTATGTGAGTTATTTGAATGAGAGGAAACAAAGTCGTGCAGATATGTACACTCATCTAATTTATGAGGGGTTCTGTAAGAGTTACACAGTATGGGTATTGTATGGTGAATATTTGCAAAGGTCGAGTGCATCTGAACAGTTAGAACAAACCTTTGATGATTACATGGATATTGATGATCGGGTAGAGGACATGATTCGTGATATTAGAGATGATGCTTTTATGTGGTCACATGCATATAGTACTATGTGCAATGATGCATGAAAAACCTTTATACCTAGGGTATAGAAAATACAACCTGTTGAATGCGGTGTTAAGATTGGTGAGTGTGAAAGCACAGTATGGATGGAGTGATAAAGGTTTTTCAGAATTACTTGAGTTGTTGCAAGATATGTTTCCAAAAGAAAATGTGTTACCCAAATGCTACTATAATGCTAAGAAAATAATATGTCCTTTAGGCATGCAAAATAAAAAGATTCATGCATGCCCAAATGATTGCATACTGTACAGGAAAGATTTTGAAGATGAGGAGAAATATCCAATATGTAAGACACCAAGATGCAGATCAAACAAGTGTCCTGCAAAGGTGTTATGGTATCTTCCAATTATACCAAGGTTTAAGCGGCTTTTTGCTAATGAAGATTATGCAAAAAAAATATTTTGACATGCGATTGAAAGGATTTGTGATGGAAAGCTTCGTCATTCAGCTGATTCTTTGCAATAGAAGAAGATTGATGACTTATTTCCTGAATTCAGCAAGGAACCACAAAACCTAAGGCTTGAACTCAGTACAGATGGCAAGAACCCTTATGGTAGCCTTAATAATATACATAGTCCATGGCCCATCCTCTTGGTGGTTTATAACCTATCTCCCATGTTGTGTATGAGATGCAAGTATGTAATGTTATCTATGTTTATCTCAGGACTGAAACAACCAGGAAATGACATAGACGTTTACCTAATACTTTTGATCGAAGATTTGAGGAAGCTATCAGAAGGCGTGGATGTTTTTAATGCTATTAAGAAGGAGGTATTCAATATACGGGCCATGATCTTTTGTACAATTAATGACTTTCCTGTATACATAAATTTGTCAGGATATAGTGTTAAGGGCCATAAAGCATGTCCCATTTGTGAGGAAGGGACTTGTTACTATCAACTTCATCATAGAAGAAAGATAGTCTACCTAGGTTATAGGAGATTTCTAAGATAAGGTCACCCATATCGACTGAAGCAAAAAAAATTTAGCGGCCAAGAATTTGAAAATGCTCTGAAGCTATTGACTGGAGAACAAGTTTATGAAAAGGTGAAAGACATCAACATTTCTTTAGGTAAAACTACTAAGAGAATCGAGAAAAATATATGGAAAAAAGATCTGTCTTCTTTGAGCTTATGTATTGGCAACATCTTCAGGTAAGAGACTGTATTGATGTAATGCATGTGGAGAAAAATGTGTGACAGCATTGTTAAAACACTTCTCAACCTACATGGTAGTTCTAGAGACGCTTTGAAGGCAAGATTAGATTTAGAAGAAATGGGAATACGTGAGGATTTACATCCAAATCCAGATGGTGAAGGGAGTTATTGTGTTGAAGAGATTAATATTTTATCCAACAATGAGAGAAGAAGTATTTGTGAATGTTTACAAAGAATCAAAGTTCCCTCTGGGTAATCATCTAAACTTAAGAAGATTGTGTCGATGAAAGATTTGAAATTAGTAAGCTAAAAGTCTTATGATTGTCATATCTTGATGCAACAATTACCCCCAGTAGCTATTCGAGGAATCCTTCAAGATGATTTGAGACACATTGTGACCCGACTTTACTTCTTCTTCAATGCTATATGTGGCAAAGTCTTTGAGAATGAAAAGTTGGATGAATTAGAGCATGAAGGTTATGTTATTTTGTGCCAACTTGAAAAATTGTTTCTTCTAGGCTTTTTTGACATCATGGTACACCTCATCGTTCATCTAGTATGAGAAATAAAACTGTGCGACCTTATATACTTATGATAGATGTACCCATTTGAAAGATACATGAAAATCCTTAAAGGGTACATGAAGAATCCAAATCGGCTCGAGGCATCCATTGTTCAAAAATATGTTTCTGATGAAGCTACAGATTTATGTTAACACTACATGTCTAAAGTATGACTTACCAGTCTCGCTAAACCCCGTACAAAATAGGGGGTCAACAAGGAATATTGGTGAAGAGTATTAATCGTAATGAATTGCAGCAAATACACTTACACATCTTGAATAACATTGATGAATTTCAAAACTATATAGCTTATCATAAAGAGCTTGTCTGGATACAAAATAATAGAATGACAGAGCAAATACTGATTAGATAACACAACAAATCTTTTGCACATTTATTCAAATAGAAGGTTCAAAATGATGATTGTGTATCTAATTCAGTTAGATGATTGGCATATGGTCCTGAATTTAATGTGATATATTGGAATTCATTTGACATCAACGGATATTCCTTTTATAATAAGTCCCTATATGATAAAAGTAGCGTGCAGAATAGTGGTGTTATTTTAGTGGCTAAATCCACTTCTTCATTCAATTTTGGTAAATTGAATGAAGAAGCAGTGGATTTTGATTGATTTGTATATGATTGCATATATTGTTTTGATGTAATAATAGCACAAGTATATTGTTCTGGTTACATATATTATTTTGTTGTAATTTACAAGTGATAGGTTAATAAAGGGTTGTTTTGAAAAAAAAACAACTCCAATATTTAAACCAATTATACATGTTATCCAACGTAAAAAGTGATCTAAAATCTTTTTTACACTGGTTGTACATGTTATTTCGTGTAGAAATTATTTTGAATTTCAAAATATTAGTCGTTTCATATTCAAAATATGATTTTTACACTGGATTTAAATGTTAACAGATATAAAGAATCTTAAATAAAAATACTTTGTCGAAGCCCGCCCCTTGGCGTGTCTCTTCCTTTCTCATTTCTCAGGTTGTATGCAGTCTTATTTTTTATGTCGTCTATCAGTACGCTAGTCGTCATGCTCTATGGTCTTCATCTTGCTTCACTATGGTTAGTCATTCTTCTCTGTTCTCGCTCTCATTGTGCTTTGTCGTGTACGTGTTCTAAACACTTATTTTCTCGTGTACGTGCTTTGCCCTTTATGTGTTCGTTTAATCTAGGTTTTGTAGTTTTTTGTGATAAATGCTTGCACTTCTATCCATCTATAATGTGTGTACTTCTTTCACTATGGTCAGTCGTTCTTCTCTATTTATCATGTTTGTTTTTGTTATTGCGTATATAGAAATATGGGGGGTAGTGGTAATTAGAATGAAGCTGGCGATGCTCCAAGTGACTCTAAGCAAAGGAGGGGCAAAAGTACGATATAATTGAAAGATATTTTGAAAGATAGGATGGAAGGGAAATTATTATCGATTTAGTTTGACACACGTTTGAACCCAATTAGTGAACACAAGACAAAGTAAATAAATTATGCCAGCCTCTTAGCACACAACAAGACTAACATCGCCATACAGACTTGGGATGCTGTTGATAATCGCGTAAAGAATCAAATTTAGAACTCTATCCGAGTATAAGAACTGCCTATTATATATTGTATGCAGACCAATACTAAAAAACACAACTATTTGTTGATAACTCTACTTTCAATAGAAATTATTGTAGTTTACTTATGATGTTCCCAATAATAAAGTCTTGAAGAAGAAGACTTTGTCTTATTGCGTTGAGCGTTGGAGGGCATTCAAGACACAACTAGCTCGTCAGCATGTGCTTTGCCGAGACAAAGATGGTCAGCCTCATCCTTCTCCATGCAGTAAGTATCAATTCATTAATGAAGCTACTGGCAAAGAATTTGTTAGGCTTCAGACTACTTTAGAAGCTATGGTGAGTTGATATGTTGTGAAAAAAGAATCTTGTATTTCCCATGTTTCTTCCTTTTATATGTATTGGGGATTAACTACTTCAAGTCTTATAGGAAAAAAGAACAAAAGCAATTGAACACGCTCTCAAGAATGATTGCCCCCACATAATGTCTCGAGGGTGTTATGCGAAGGCTGAAAGAGACTTGTTGGGGGCCAAGAGGAAGAGGCTGGAAGAGGCTACTGAGTCTAATCTTAGTGTTACTCTTATCCCCCATCTCTAATATATCGTGAAGATAAGTGGTTGTACACTCACCAAAAAATGAGCAGATCATTTACAAGTAATCACGCCGTATGATTGCGGTAAAAATTGTAAGTACTACTTGTATTATTTTATTTTAGCATACTAATTATATTATTTCTTGTTTTTACTTTGTTTATGTTATAGATTGATCTTAAACAACAAGAAGCCCATGGCTCCTTCAAGTCAGATGGTAGGAATGACATCTTGATTGTTGCCACAGGTAAGGAAGAGCATGAGGGTCATGTCAGGGGAGTTAGAGGAGGTGTCAGTATAAGAGATTTTTTTTTGAGCTTCTCCACAACATTCTCTATATATCCCGAGGGCAGAGCTAGAATTATTGTATCCACCATGAAGGCAGAGGCTTGGGCACAGACAGAAGCTTCAATTTAGGCACAATTACAAGAGAGGTTGGTAAAGATCAGTGAAGAAATGTCAAGGCAACAAGAGCCAAGTGCCACCAAAATGCTCTCACATGCAGCCCATCCTAGCACTAAAGGGATCTGCTGCATGGCTGAGCTGGTGTTAGAGCCTTGTGATTTATATGTGGAGGATCTTATCAAAAGGTTAGTGGCACATAGTTCTATCCATATCTTAGGGGAAACTTCCCACAACATCCAAATTTAGGACGATCAGTTAAGGATGGCAGTTGAAGACATGATATTTGAAGATACTCTTGTCCCAATTCTGACTGATGAGGTGAAGACTGCGAGTCATACAAAGGAGACTTTCATATTATGGCTAAAGCATCTTGTTTCGGATCACATCGTGTCATCCCCAAGTGAACTTCCCACACCTCCCAATTTGAATGCCATGTACCGTGTGATCCAATTGGTATCTGACAAAATATTCCATGTGGATGCATTACCTATGGATTCAGTTGTGGGTGACACAGGGGCACCTGCCTTAGTTGGCATACATATGTGAAATATGTTATCACTCCTAGGAATGAACTAACCTCCGAGTGCATCCAAGTGTTTTTAATATAAGTCTAATTTAAATATAAATATATGTAATAACAAAATTCATGCAAGCTAAGTGTTTGCATTAACTAACATCTGTTGTAGGTACATGCAAACTGAGTTAGTTTCTAAAGGAAAACAAGATTGGTTCAGATTCCCATGCCTATTTCATATTTATTCAAAAGGGACCTCCCAATCTTCAAGACTTTAGTATATTGCAAGGAGGCTTAGTGAAACAAATATTGATTGTTTCTTCGCACCATATATGCAGGAGTAACAATAATAATATTTTAGTTTTTTCATACTAGGTTTGTATTTACTTAATGCTAATAATTATTATTGTTTAATTATTTTTTACAACAATCATTGGCAATTATCATACTTTGTAAGCATACTTATAAAATTTTCTTCTTATACTCCCTCCACTACAAGCCAACAGTTGATGCCAAGAAGATCATGAACATATGATTTTTTCTCCTTACATAATGTCACATCCTTACTTTTAACCTCAATTATACTCCATTAGAAGTGATTGGAACTAATTACATATCATTTTCTTTGAAAACATCCATTTCCAAAGGAATTGCTCTCGGGGACTGTTCATATTTACTGTTCATTTGATAATTCTAGAACATGTATCCTACTTTTAAAATTCATAATTAATTGTAGAAAAATTGTAATAACTTGGTTCCAATTTCTAATGAAATCTATTTCATATATATTTGAGGGAAAAATATGAAACTTCAGTTTTCTTGTCCATATGAAAGCAGTTTATTGGTTATAAATCACTGTTCATTTGGTAAAAATCTGGAAGTTCCAGTTTCTTTGCTTAATTTCCAAAATTCATTTCTCTTTGGTTACTTATCCAAATGAACTGTGTTACCTATGGATTCGAAGCTCTAGACGTCATATTTAAGGTCATAAAATTTTATAGAAAAAATAGTTCATTTGATATATGAAATCATTGCGTGAACGTCACTGCCTCTCAGCACTCATTTTATTTCAATTCCATATCTTACTTCCAACTTTGTAAAATCATAACAATTCAGATACTTATCCAAATGAGGCTTTCTTGTTGTTAATTTAAATATGTATATCTTAAATTTCATCATGCCAAATTTCAAAATAAAACTCATTGATTTAGGCATCATAATCATCCTCACATCACCATTGCTTCAGAACAGGGTTATAAAAACATACATCATGCATACTAGCACATCATCCCATAGTGTCATGTAAGTCATGTAACTTATTATACAAACTTATTCATCAACATTTAATCTCTTCCCTTGAGAGGATCCAGCACCTAAAACATAGTTATGCATGTGGAAGGAATGAGATTTCATGGAAATCCCAATAGCAAGTTACACAAACTATAATATCATGCATGAATAATTATATGCTTAACATGTTATCATGTGATGGGAGCTACTTCATAATGGTACATAAGAAAACTCTAACATGCATATTATCATGACATAACTTGCAAGGAGTTGCAATCATTCATACTTCATCATAACATGATGACAAAAGCTCAAGCTCAACCAAACATCATAATCAACAAGCAAGCAAAACAATTAAACAAACATGAGTTATAGTTAGGTATCCTTGATACCTCTTAGCTATCTTGGTCAAGACCTTCTTGGGATGATTTCCTTCCTTCAAAAATGTCAAAACCTATCCATTACAAAATAATATCAAGTTACAGCTCAACTTGAACATAAAACCAATACTAGGTTTTCAATAGCTCCCTTTCTTTCTCTACTTTATGTTTCCTACTTCCATCTTTCTAAAATAAATTCTCATGATTCATTTCAATATAATTTTTCATGTAGAATCCAAATATGAAATCAGAATTTTCAAAATCAAAACATACCAATTGCTACGATATCAAACCAAAATGGATGCCCCTTTTTCAAAAAATTCACATTTTGATTCCAATGCTTCCAATACTTGTTCTCCTACTTTATCCCCACACAATTTTCCATTTTAAACTCATTGGAAGCATTAAAATCATGAAATTCCATAATATGAACAGTTTCATGAACAGTTCTAGCAAGAACACAAAACCCTAAATCCAAACATACTTGACTTCCTAAGCTTATACCACTTGACCTAGCTTGTTTAAGCTTATTTAAACTATCTATAACATAAAACTCATATTTTAACCACATATGAGCAGAACTTCCAGCAGCAACTATAAGGGAAATATAGCATGAAAACCCCTTAAAACCATGAGCTAACTTGCTAGAACAAAGCTCAAGATCAAGGGAGATGATTACCTTGCTTGTTACTTCACTTTGGTTGCTTCTTTCTTGGTTGAATGGAAATTTTGCAAGAGTTTCCCTATGGTTCACCATGCATGCCAAAGTGATCTGAATAGGGGATATTTATAGAGAAATTTGGGTTGAAATGGATAGCCAAGATTGATTTTATTACTATTTGATCTAAAGGCTCACATTTAATCTTGGACTTAACGTTTTCTAAATAGAATAATTATGACATCATGTGGGACAGCTCATGGGACACCTAGGAGGGGTATGTGGCGTGCTCATAGTGTAAGGAAGCTTTTGGAAAAATTCCAGTCCAATTCGGTACCGATCAGAGCAGTTTCGTAACAACTAGACTGTTTTCTGTTCCTAATTTTTTTATAACATACCAGGATATGTATTCTATCCTGAAAATTAATGTCTAGGCTTCTCATACCATTTCAAATATTATAATGAGTATTTATATGCCATCCATCCCTTGGAAAATGACCAAAATACTCTTGGTATCCTTTCTTGCACTGTACTAACCCTAAGGGCATAAGTGTTATTTCACCCCTCTTTGTACTGCCTTATGGCATATACTGGTTCTAAATAATCACATTTATACTATGTGCCACGTTTTTTACCTATCTAGAATGACTAAAATGACCTCCATCCACTACTGGTACAGTATGGGCATCCAAGGGCATTTTCCTAATTTCGCACTTTTCCTGAACTGCTCTGGTCTCTAGCCCACATAACTGTCCAGTCACCTTAATAGGCTCATGATGATGCCATTTGGCCCTTATTATGGGCTTATTGCTTGTATTATCTTTATGGCCCAATTCACTTTACAACTCTCCCGATCCTATTTATCGGGTATCTTATTTCACTGAAAAATCCCGTATGGCTTCTACAGGATTCCTTTTCTAACTCTGTCAATTTTATAAATTCTTATATTAAATATATGAATTTTCTATAAAGTCTCATCTGATTATGAGATCTAAAAAAATACTGTAATAATTTCTTCTGACTTTATGAATTTAAATCAATTAATCAGGATCTCAAATCAAAATTCTGTGTTGCGTTAAACTGACTGGAATATTTTTGTCTATCTATTGGTAAAATTGGTTCTGATCTGATTCTGGGCATTTTTGGCCTGTTTTGGCTTAACTTTTCCATATTTACATTTAGGTCCCTCAACTTTTGAATAATTACACTTTAGTCCCTGAACTTTTTATTAATTGTATTTAGGTCCCTCCTTTTATTTCTACTTCAACTTTTTGTCTTCAAACTTTTCAATTTATGTTTTGGTCCCTATTCTTTCCTTAGTTATTAATTATTCCCTTTCTTTTCTGAATCTGATATAGTTTATTCCAAGAATTTTATATCCATTGCAGATAAACTGTACAGCTACATCAGGTCAAAAAATTGAGGATATGACATTTCTGTACCCCTTAAAATAAATTTTATCCTCGAAATTTACATTACATATACATTAAGGAAATAGTACATGGTATATCTCTCTCATCCTTTCCTCTACTTCCTAGGTAGCTTCACTCTCTGTTAATCCCTTCCAGAGCACCTTAACTGAAGGGATCTGCTTATTTCGCAACTGCTTGACCTTTCTATCTACAATTTATACTGGTCCAACTTCATAAGTCAGGTCATCTCGCAGTGCAATATCATCCTGCTCAATCACATGTGATGGATCTGGAACATACTTCTTTAACTAAGAAACATGGAATACATCATGAATCTTGCTGAGATGTAGAGGAAGAGCTAATTTATAAGCCCCTGATCCTACTCTTGAGAGGATCTGAAATGGCCCAATGTATCTAGGATGCAACTTCTTTACTTTGATTGATCGTCCAGCTCTTGTCATCGGAGTTAACTTAAGAAATACATGCTCTCCTTATTTAAACTCCAACGGCTTTCCCCTAATATCAGCATAACTTTTCTGTCTATTTTGAGCCGTCAACAGCCTTTCTCTAATCTTATCGATCTGTGCTGCTGTCTGGTCTACTATATCAGGACCAAACATCCTCCTTTCGCTCAACTCCACCTAGCATAAGGGAGATCTACACTTCTGTCCATAGAGTTCTTCCAAAGGGGCCATATGAATACTAGCCTGGTAACTGTTGTTATAGGCAAATCCTATCAACGGCAGATGGACGTCCTAACTCCCTTTGAAATCCAAGACACAAGCTCTCAACATATCCTCAAGTGTTTGGATCGTTATCTCATATTGACCATCTATTTCAGGACGGTAAGCTGTACTAAATCTGCGAGTAGTGTCTATTTCTTTATGTAGAGCTCGCCAAAAGTTTAATGTAAACTGAGGATCTCTGTCAGAAATGATACTACTGGGAATACCATGTAGTCTAACAATCTCTTTTACATACAGTTTCGCCAGCTTCTCAAGAGAATTCTTTTTATTGATTGCCAGGAAATGAGCTGACTTAGTTAATCGGTCAATTACCACCCATATAGCATCATGCTTAGTAGGAGTCATGGGTAGTCCTTCAACAAAATCCATGGCAATGTTGTCCCACTTCCACTCAGGTATCTCTAGTGGTTGTAATTTCCCTGCTAGCTTCTGGTGCTCAACTTTCACCTTTTGACATGTCAAGCATTTGGTCACATAATTTACAACATCTTTCTTCAATCCAGGCCACCAAAATAAACTTTTAATATCATGATACATCTTGGTCATACCTGGATGTACTGTATACTTGCTTTTATGTGCCTCCTCTAGGATCTTTTCTCTCAATCCCATTGCATTGGGAATATATGGTCGTCCTCTAAATCGTAGCAATCCATCTTGGGACACATCAAAGTTTTTAGTTTCCCCTCTTTCCAGCTTACCTTTGAAAATCTCAGCAAGCCTATCCTGCTCCTGAGCCTCTTTTATCTCATCCTCAATGAAAGCTTTAATCTGTGTTCCTCCATAAGAACTTTCTGATGTCTGCATTTGATACAGAGGACTACAATCTCGTATATCTTCTATCAGTTCTAGCTTTTTGATCATGAGACTAGCAACCTGCACCACCTTTTTGCTCAAGGCATCGGCCACTACATTAGCTTTTCCTGGATGGTATTTGATCTAAAAATCATAATCTTTTAGAAATTCCATCCATCTCCGCTGCCTCATGTTCAATTCTTTCTGATCTTACAAATACTTCAGGCTTTTATGATCACAGTATAGTTATATGGTAGCTCCATACAAGTAATGCCTCCATATCTTGATAGCATAAACTACCACTGCAAGCTCCAGATCATGAGTGGGATAATTCTCTTCATGTCACTTTAACTATAGAGAAGCATAGGCTACCACATGTCCCTGCTGCATCAGCACACATCCCAACCCTTACTTGCTAGTATCAGTATAGACTACATAAGTCTGAGTCAGCACAGGAGTCATGGTTAATCTCTACTTTAGTTCATGAAAACTAGCCTCACACTTCTCATCCCACTTGAACTGCTGTTTCTTTCAGTTAGATTGGTTAACGACAGAGCAATTCAAGAAAAGTCCTTAATAAATCTTCTATAATACCCTGCTAAGCCCAGAAAACTTCTGATCTCCATCACTGTCCTTGGTTGTTCCCAGCTTAGCACTGCTTTAACTTTGCTAGGATCTACAGCTACCCCTTCGTGGGATATGACATGAATGAGAAATTTGACTTCTTGAAGCCAAAACTCACATTTACTAAGCTTAGCATAGAGTCATTTCTCTTTAAGAGTATTAAGAACAATCCTCAAATGCTCTTCATGCTCTGCAGTCGATTTAGAGTACACTAAGATATCATCAATGAAGACTACCACAAACTAATAGCGAGTCCTGAATGCAGTCTTTGAAATATGATCTGTTTTGATTCTGAGTTGGTGATAGCCTGATCTCAGATCAATCTTAGAGAATAAGCTTGCTCCAACCAACTGGTCTAGCAATTCATCAATTCTGGGAAGAGGGTACTTATTCTTAACTGTAATCTTATTTCACTCCCTATAGTCAATGCACAATCTAAGACTGTCATCCTTCTTTTTGACAAATAACACTGGAGCACCCCACAGAAAGACACTAGGTCAGATGAAACCCTTCTCTAATAGCTTCTTTATCTGCTTTTTAAGTTCAATCATCTCATTGGGAGCCATACGATATGGGGCTTTGGATACTAGTCCAGCTCTAGGTACGATGTCGATTACAAACTCCACTTCTCGTTCTGGAGGCAATCCCTGAATCTCCTTTGGAAACACTTCGGGAAATTCTTGGATACTGGAATTGCTTCAATTCCTTCTTCTACTTCTACCTGAACAAAAAAGAAGATCATATATCCCTGACATCCTTTTTGTAAACATTTATCTGTTGAGCCTCCGTCAGGAAATTCAGTTTCACTTCTGGATTCACATTTGTAGTTTGTGAACAAAGAACTAGAGTTTTGTTCTTACAATCCAGCATTACATTATTGGCAGATAACCAATTCAATCTAATTATGACATCAATTTCATGGAATGGCATGCATATTAGGTCAAGAGTAGTGCAACAACATTCATATCGAATGATACTATTTAGGCAGACATCTGATGTAACTACTTTAGCATTTGTAGGGGTTGTGACACATATGGCATAATGTAGATTTCTAATTGTAAGGCCCAAACGTTTAGCACATTCATAAGAAATAAAGGAATGACTTGCACCCAAATCAAACATAGCAATCACAGCATGATTATTGAGATAGATGATACCTTGGATCATCTCAGGTGATCTCTATGCCTTTTCCCTTGTCATTGCAAACACTCACCCTTGAGTGTGTGGCCTTTGATCATTAGCTGCTTGGGGACAATTTCTGGAAAAATGTTCAGGCTGGCCACATGTGTAACAGACATTCTGCCCCATCCAGCATGGTCTGTCTCCATGGTTCTTCCCGTATTTGTCGCATACTCTAGACCTCTGGTCTCTATTATTTGTGTCACCCCTATAGTTTCCTCTGTTAGGCTTTCGGTTCTGCTGCCACTGCCTTTTTCTTTTCTTGTTATAGCCACTGCCATTGGCTGTATTTCTATTCTAATTAATTCTCTCAGGAGCAGCAATCTCTCTGCTTACTAGTCTCATCAACATCCAGTGATTCAGGCTATTCTCAATAATTCTGCAAGCCTCTACTGCTTTATTGAACTGATGGTACTGTTGAGGGTCATCTTATCTTTTAGGGTAGCATTCAATCCCCTGATCATCCTCTTCATCATCCATCGCTCATCATCCACCTGTCCCAAGTAAGTGGAATATTGAGAAAGACGAATGAACTTTGCCAAGTATTTGTCAAATGATTCTTTTTCTCCTTGTCTCAGCATAAGGAATTCTGCTTCTTGTTCATCCCGCACTGACTAGGGAAAATACCTCTCATAAAACTGTTCAAAGAATATTTCCCACGTGATAGGAATGTGTCTAGCCTGCAATACTAGTTCTGTGTTCTTCCACCATCTGTCAGCATCCCTTTCTAGCTAGTAGATTACCATATGTGTTTTACTCTCAGACGGACAACCCAGTACCTTGAAGATCTTCTCTAATCTGCTGATCTAATCCTCCACTTTCTGTACATCAAATGTTCCCTCGAACATCAGAGGACTATGCTTACAGAACTTAGCCATCCACTGTTGAATACCAGCAGAATCTACTATCTGTCCTATCTGTCTCGTCTGTTCTATTCCTTGTTGAACCATCTCTAGTTCCGTAATAGTTATACTAGCAGATTTTGGTTGTCGTAGGTTCTCTACCGCTTCTGCTATAGCCGCTGCTATGGCAGCATCCCTTTCCTGTTTACTCCTTGCTTGAGAAGCTCTTACTTCTTCTATCAGCTTCTGCTGCTGTTCTAGCCGTTCTAGAATCAACTGATTAATGTCTCCAGCGTTTTGGGGTTCACCCAAAGAACTAGCTCTTTTTGCTCTTACCATTTTGTTTTACTATTGCAATAGGAAATAGGAAAGGAATATTTTAATTAACATACTTTATATTTCATTCAAAACATAGCATACAGCAAGTTTAACATCATCACATAAACTTTTCATAACATACACAAGATCATCACTAATCATGAGTACATAGATTACAACTATGTTCATAGATATAGCTATTACACTATATTTTCCCATAATAGATCCTAATAAATTCCTGTACCATGTAGATCCAATCATGGATATTCTCAAAGGGTTCCTCTTCAAAGTACTGATCTAGCCCTTCTCTTCATGTTGCTGAAAGAGGCAAAATATCATCCATGATGTTAACCCAATCATTGAGGGTAAGGGTATTTTGATCATATACCTGATAGACTTCTCGCACTCTAGTTATGAAGTCCATGTAAGTTCTGTAATCTTGGTCTACTTCTCTAACCAGCATTCTTCTCAATTCATAGAGTTGCCCAGCTAATTCCACCACTTTCTTGAACCGATCACCAATCATATTCCTTCATAGTACTAACTCTATAACATAGGTAGGAACAAGGTATACTTCTACTACTAGCTTCTTTGTTCCACTGGGACCTGGGATATCTGTAGGGTCTGGTCTATGATTAGGTCCAGGTATGTCAACTACATAATTAGGTCCAGGCACATCAACTGGTTTAAGTACTTCACTTGGACCAATAACATCTACTTCAGCTGTAACATCCTTACTTTCCTACGTCTTAGGAACCATTCAGTAGCATTTGGAACCACTTACAAGACCTTCGAAGTCCATTAGCCAAATCTAGAATTTTACTCTTTCTCAGGTTACTGTTTATATGGTATTCCATATTACGCAATAAAATTTGAAAAATCATAATTAATTCTAGAAAACTCGAAATAAAGTGGTTCAAAAAAATACAGTTTATTCGTTGAATTTTACTGTTCATTTGGTCAAAAACTCTGGAAACAGATTCTGGTCCCTTACTTTGAAAATTCATTTCTCTTGATATACACATCCAATTGAAACTTTATACCTATGCATTTAAAGATCTAGATGTGTACTACATGCTCATAAAATTTTATGAATTAATTCCTTCATTTGCTAGGTCAAACTGAAGCCACAACAAAATTGCTTCAGAACCTACGTTTTTACCATTTCATTTTCCTTCCTTTTACATTCAATAATTGTTTCAGCATACATAAGCTATCAAATAAGCTTCTTAATATTCATATATATCATGTACATATGCCATAAGTATTTCAAATAGTTTCATCACATAAATAGATACTTTACATGGCTTTGACATACATGGAAAGTTCATAGCATATGCTAACATCTTAAATACTTCACTTTTCTTCTTCCATGCTTTAGCTCTTCTCCATGCATACATTATCCATCATGCTTGACCTAAATTGGTTGGTTATGGGAGAGTGAGATTCTAGGGAATCTCAGTAGCAAACATTACCACTTAAATATGCAAGATGGATGCTAATGCTTGATATGTAATTTCATTAAACTTTCTCTGATTAGTGACATGCCATCATGCTATATACTTTTACATAAAGTGCATGGCCATGGAAACATGTTATTCACAATGCATTCAACATCATTTATCATGTCACAACATCATTCAAATAACATATACATGTCAACACATAAGCATACCACATCAAACACATAAAGAGGTAAGTCCACTACCTTGTACTTAAGCTTTGCTCTTGATCTTTAGCCCTTGCTCCCTAGCTTTCCAACCATGAAGCCTTTATGTCCATCACTTCCAAACATCTTCTTGGATGTTCCATGGTCCTAAACACATTCATATTCATCACATAACTCATTAGGACTCATGAACTCCAACCATGTTCAAGACTAACTTGGTTACACTCTTTATTGACATAACTTTCTCTAATCTTCACTAATCTACTTGGCTCTTGAACCAATTGATGTTTTAACTTTACCCTACACAATTTCATCTTTTGAATCCATTTCTGATCTTAGAATCATGAAATTCTATCTCCTTCATGTCCTGCTGTACAGAATTGAACATAAGCATACAATTCTTTCAAAAATTCTTATTTTGATTCTAATGCTTCCCATACTTGTTTCTCCACTTTACCCCACACAACTTTTCATTTTAAAACCATTGGAATCATCAAAATCATGAAATTCCAATCACTGTTCATGTGAGTAAACAGTAACCGTAAAGAATTTCAATAACACAATCTTGAGATTTTAATGTTTCCAAGGTTCAGAACCTTTCCAATTCTACACAAAATCATCATACAAACTCAATGGAAGCATTAAATCATTGAAATTACATTTCCATCCCTCATGAACAGTGCATACCGAACAGGATACACCATGGCAAAGTCAAGAATATCAATTTGATTCAACAACCAATCTCTTAACTAGCTTGTTTAAGCTTCAATCATATGCTTCTAACTTTAATTTCTTCTTTCCCCTTTCATCTAAGGTCTTTGGGAAGCACCACCCCTTAGAGAAAACTCAAATTTTCTCATGAAAACCCTAAGTTCAAGCTCCCAAATCAAAGGAAATAAGCTAGAAGATATTGCTTACCTTTAATCTCTAGCTTGCTTGAACTTTGGAACCTTGAATCTTCTTTGTCTTGGCTTGATTTTTCATTTTGCAAGATTTTCACCAAAGTTCCATCAAGCCACAGTTTTGATGCAGAATGAGGGGGTATTTATAGCCGAAATCCAAGAAAAATCAATGGCCAAGATTGATTTGGTTACTATTTGATCTAAAGGCTCACATTTAATCTTGGATTTTACTTTTTCATAAAAGAATAATTATGACACCATGTGGGACAGCTCATGCGACACCTCATGGGGGTATGTGGCTTTCTCATAGTGTAAGAAAGCTTCTGGAAAAATTCTAGTCCAATTCAGTACCGATCGGAGCAGTTTCACAACAACCAGACTGTTTTCTGTTTCTAATTTTTTTATAACTGGACTGCTCTGGTCTCTGGCCCACATAAACTGTCCAGTCACCTAAATGGGCTCATGATGGCGCCATTTGGGCCTTATTATGGGCTTATTTCCTGTATTGCCTTTATGGCACAATTAACGTTACAACTCTCCCGATCCTATTTATTGGGGTATTTTATTTCACTGAAAAATCCCGTATGGTTTCTACAGGATTTCTTTTCTGACTCTCTCAATTTTATAAATTCATATATTAAATATATGAATTTTCTATAAGGTCTCATCTGATTATGAGATCTATAAAATACTGTAATAATTCCTTCCGACTTCAGAAATTTATATCAATTAATCGGGACCTCAAATCAAAATTCTGTGTTGCGTTAAACTGACCAGAATATTTTTGTCTATCTACTGGTAAAATTTGGGTCTGATCTGATTTTGGGCATTTTTGGCCTGTTTTGGCTCAACTTTTCCATATTTACATTTAGGTCCCTTAACTTTTGAATAATTGCACTTTAGTCCCTGAACTTTTTATTAATTGCATTTAGGTCCCTCCTTTTATTTCTATTTCAACTTTTTATCTTCAAAATTTTCAATTTATATTTTGGTCCCTATTCTTTCCTTAGTTATTAATCCTTCCATTTTTTTTTTGCAATCTGATACAGTTTATTCCAAGAATCTTATATCCATTGCAGATAAACTGTACAGGTACATCAGGTCAAAAAAATTGGGGATATGGCATATTCCCTGTATTGTCTTTATGGCTCAATTCACTTTACAACTCTCCCGATCCTATTTATCGGGTATTTTATTTCACTGAAAAATCCCGTATGGCTTCTACAGGATTTCTTTTCTGACTCTGTCAATTTTATAAATTCTTATATTAAATATATGAATTTCCTATAAAATCTCATCTGATTATGAGATCTGAAAAATACTGTAATAATTCCTTCTGACTTTAGGAATTTAAATCAATTAATCGGGACCTCAAATCAAAATTCTGTGTTGCGTTAAATTGACCGGAATATTTTTGTCTATCTATTGGTAAAATTTGGGTCTGATCTGATTCTAGGTATTTTTGGCCTGTTTTGGCTCAACTTTTCCATATTTATATTTAGGTCCCTCAACTTTTGAATAATTACACTTTAGTCTCTGAACTTTTTATTAATTGCATTTAGGTCCATCCTTTTTATTTCTACTTCAACTTTTTGTCTTCAAACTTTTTAATTTGCATTTTGGTCCCTATTCTTTCCTTAGTTATTAATCATTCCCTTTCTTTTCTCAATCTGATACAATTTATTTCAAGAATCTTATATCCATTGTAGATAAACTGTACAGCTACATCAGGTCAGAAAATTGGGGATATGACACATAACAATGGTGTTTGTAATAAATTAAATATGGTCTTTGTAATAAAATAGTTACTAAGTTCATAACTTTGGTATTAGAGCTATGAGGACGTTTGCAATTATAATGGGTCTTAAGAAAGCTAACTTGGTGAGGGACTCTGAATAGATCACACCAAAGGTAATAAAAGTGTTAAGTGTTATGCTCCACGCAGTTTTTTAATGATGACACATAATGTTGTTCATGTTTATATTACAAAGTCGAAGGCAACCCAAAGAAAGCAACTTGTGCAACTTCTATATGGTTAGACACATGATCAATATCATCTTGTCAAATAAGACTGACCTAACTTAGGAGGTAAATTGTGTTTTTAATTTTGGTCAATTTAATATATCTTAGTAATGCTTTAATTTTTATTTTAATTTGATGTTTCAGATGTTAGATCAATATGACCCATTGCCTAAATAAGATATTGAGGACCTGTGTAATATTTGGGCAGAGTTTTTTGTTCAAATCATTCCTTCTCAATAGTATTTGTCATTACTAGAATTTTTTTTTATTTTTCTATTCAAATAATTGTATTTTTTTTTAATTTTATTAAATGAATAATGTAATGAACAATTGAAGATCTGTCTCTACCATCTTGAACTTTGTCTCTGCTACTGTCTCTTTGAGTCTGTATATTTGGGCAGTTTATTAATGAAGCTTCAAGGGATGGGGTTAATGAAACATTGAAGGGGTCATTTTTTCAAAATACATTTAAATTGGACAAAAAGAATACCAGCATGAGTAGAAACAGTATATGTAAACATGACAACATCTACACCAGTTGTCTTTATAGTGAGGTATAGAAAATTCATTAATCTACAATAGGTATAAACATAACCGGTGTAAAACAAATTAATCTACACCGGGTGCAAACACAATCGGTGTAACCAATTCATTAATCTATAGCAGCCGTTCAAAAGGGATCAGTTCAACCACTGTAGATATTAGCAAATTCTACTCCTGATTTCAAAAGGGACCTGTCTAAATTCTACTCTTTCTACACTAGTGAACCTCCCGATTTAAAAAAGTGTACACTTTCTAAACAGTCCATTTCTACATCAGTCATTGTCCGATGTAGAATACCATTTTCAACCGATTTAGAAAGCCTTATTTGCAGTAGTGAATATAATTAATCTATTAAAACAAAATAATAGAAGTAGTACTTACAATTTTTTCTGCAATCATGCGAGCGTGATCGCTTGTAAATAATTATCTCCTTTTTTAGTGAGCTTACAACTATTTATCTTTGCGACGTATTGGAGATGGTAGAGCAAGAGTAACACTAGGATCAGACTCAGTAGTCCTTCCTCTTGGCCCCCAACAAGGGAATTGAAGCACATGATGAGTTCCTCAAGGCGCTCCATCAGAGTGACAACCAGGGTAGGAGGATAAGGAACTACAGGATGAGGGTCAAGATGTTTGTCTTTAAAATTATCTCTATTTCTTTTGTGCGGCAGAGAAGGAGGTGTGCATGAGGAAAAAGCCATTGGAGTGTTCAGAGAGAAGAAAATAAAATAAAATAAAGATAAAGTGATGAGACGAAAAATACTGATCATAGGAATGGTATACATATGGTTGAGGAATAAGAACAGCTTCAGAAAAGAATATCGAAGAATGCAATTGGCCTTCTATCATAATAAGTACAAACGTTGGGAACCAAATAAGTGAAATGAACAGCCTGAGAAGGTACAGAGAAAAGAAGTGGGAAAACACAAACAGGAAATTTAAGAGTTAGAATAGAAAGTATATTTAACACCAATTATATATATATTACACCGGTTCAATGTAAATTTAGTGTAAATATTTCATCTTATTTACAAAAATGTCACCAGTCATTTGTTCTAAAGCTTCTCCGCAAGGTCTGAAGAAGTTAAAGAAAAGAAGCGAGAAAGTATAGACAATAAACTAAATATTCAAAATATGATGCAGCTAATATACACCTATTGTTACTAGTATCCCGCATAGTAATTATATTTTACACCAGTTACATGTACATCCAGTATAACTATTTTATCTTATTTACAAAAATGCCACCGGTCATTTTTTTTTAAACCGTCTCCGCAATGACCACTTTAAAAATGGGGTTTTAAAAAGCTTATTTTGTATTAGTGTAGCCTTTAATGATTGTGACATATAAATAGAGGTGATGCACAAAGCATTTGTACTAGTAAACATACAAGCAAATTAAGAATACTCTCTTGCCTCCCCTTTAAATATTTTATCTTATTATTTTTTTCTCCCCTCTAGCTTCTTCATCTTCTCTCATTTTTATAATATATTTAGATTATTATTGCAAACAAACACATGTTTTTGCTTCTTTATTTTAAATTCTTTAGAACTAAAAATAACAAAATCCCACTCCGATGTGAGAATCTTATTGATGATAATTTATAAGTATTTTTGTAAATGTTCTTTTAGCCTTGAGATATGCCATAACCTTGGTGAGTCTCTAAGAGTTAATTCACTTAAACTGATTCTTCAAAAATAAAAACAAAATAGATAAAAGTTATTCTAATTTTTTATTTTTGAGGATACATTGCTATTTTTTATTTTGCAAAACATTTAACTAAAAAATAATTACTATTAAATAAATTTTTTATTTTTTATTAAAAGCCAAAAAAATTGTTTTGAAAATAAGCAATCAAAGAGTGCCAAAATTACTTAAAATTCTTTGAAATTATGCTACTTATAATTTATTTTTTAACTACATTAGGAGGACACGTAAAAATATAAAATAATACTCTCTCCTATCATAAATATAGGATATAGTTCATAATATAGCGTTAAACTCTATATTTTAATGATGACAAATGATTAAAATTTTAATTATGCTTTTAACATAGTTTATTTTTTTATAAATTATTCAATAAATAAGAACAAAATTTAATTTACAAAATTAGGTTTTAAAAGGCATTTATTAAAATATTTATTGATAAGAATGTTTATCGATAAACTCTTCTATAAACAAGAACAAAATTCATTTTGTGAAATTTGTTTCTAAAAGGTATTTATCGATAAAACTTTCGATAAATAAGAATAAATTATGTTTATAAATTGTTTTCTAGATGACATTTATTGCAGCATTGATCAATAAGGTAGTTTATTGATAGATATTTCTATGAATAGAGAAGTTTTAGTTTTTGAAATAATTTATGAAACTAGTTAAGCGATATTTAAATCTGAAATCAAATGATCTTATAAAAGTTTAGAAAATCTTAATTTGAAATATATTATTATCTATGTCAACTCTTATTAACTTGTCCTTACAAAACTCTCCCTTTCACAAATCATTCCTTTTGTGGTTATGGATTTAGTAAACCTAGAAAGATTGTTTGGAGAATAAAACCTGGATCCAACTCACATAAATATTTTTACATCAAACAATACTAATAAAAATAATTTAATAAAAATAATTACAAAAGAAAAACAAAAGAAAAGAGGGGTTCAGGGTGTGATCTGAACCGTGATTATATGTATTTAGGCGAAAATGATACGCAAAGAGATTTTTTTTTTTAGTATAAAATTTTTTAGAAAAAGATTAGATTGATCCACAATCTAAAGGTAGGGCGAAATCTCTATTCCTCTTAGACGATACCAATATTAGGTAATACGAGCTGTCTATTTTCCTCAGACATAAACCTAAATACCAATGAGTTAAAATGTCTCCCCAAATATCACGACTAAAATAATAATAAATCGGTACTCTCTATGGATCTAATACACTCTAAATAATTATATATCTCACTTTTTTGTCAATTAAACCTATAAATGATAGGTATGATATTTGAGGAGTCACCCTTTCTCCCAGAAGTTGAAAACGACAACTTCTGTGCCCTACTCAGCTGGGATGGCTCAAATACTCAAAACGTTGGACTCCCACCCCTCTCCAATATTTATCTTCTTTCACTAATTAATCGCTCATGTCTTTGTTTTTAATAATTAACAACTATTTAAATTATGCTAATTAAAGTATTATTAAAATTAATTAAAATTAATAAATATATTAAAAATATAATTCATTTTTAAAATATATCTTTATTTATGATGATGATAAGTAAGAGAGAGAATTAATGAGAAAATATATGAGAGAGAATGAATAAAAGAGAGACATATAATTAATTAAAAATAAAAATAAAAAAATTGTATTAAATTTTTAAACAAATACAATTTATTGTTTATATATAAAATTACTCTTATCAGAGAAAATATTGCTTATAAAAAGAAGTGGAGAGCGTATTAAAATAACTACCACATTTTGATAAAATTTTACCTTTTTTCGTTTACTCGAATATTATTAAAATAGGTTAAAAAATTAAAGAAATAAAAATGTAAGTTATTTGGAGCCTCATAAAATTTATAAAAAATTTAAAAGAATAGAAAATGTATAATTCTTTTTGAAGAAATTAAGGTTTCTAACTGTTTTTTATGAGGTCTATTAGTTTTCATAATTTTTTGCTCCAAAAACATCTTATAAATTGAAAGGGGAGGAGTAATATTTTTCTGGAATACTTTTTGGCTTAAATATTCTCCGTGTTTTTTTTTTCCAAGCGGCCTAAATAATCTTTTAAATATAGCATTGAAGTATATGGCCAAATCTACACACGCTATTGAAGTAAACTGAGATACTACTGAATGGTAGTAAAAACTAAAATAGTAAAAAAAATTACAAAACTATTTTGAAATTCTTAAATGCAACAAATATTTAAAAATAAAAAAAAACAGGAAGAATAATATTTTTCAATCCATATTTTTTTTTAATCTTTGTGGGTATTCATTTCCCCTCAGACATCACCCGAGGGAGCAAAAGCCCGCGGCGCTAATGCTTAGGAAAACTAGTGTTAATTTATTAAAACATTAAATGCTAATTAAACTGAGTCTAAGGCTTGTAACGGAACGGTGATAAAAACCCGAAAGAATATGATGAGTAATTAAATATGTTATCAATTTCGGAGATTTGAATCTTGACTTTATTAATTTTATGGAACAATATTGAAAATTTTCTTGCGAGTTTACATGGATATTGATGGTGAGCGGTGACAAGAATGACTAGTCAAGATCCTATCATTATATGAACTTAGGTCCATTATTAGATTTTTAATAATGAAATATCACTCAAACATCTGTTTAAGTGATTGTACAAGTAAAAATTTATCTCTAAATATAATTTATTTGTATAATAATTAATTTTTTTTTTAATTTTATTCTTATTGAATATAAAAAATTTATAGAATAATTAATAACTTTTAATACGTTTTTACTAAGGGTAAATATAAAAACTTTTATCAATTTAATCTATTTTTTGTTATACAAAAATAAGATACAAATGACTTATATATAGAAATAGAGTAATATGTTTGAAGGTAAAAATATGAAAAATGTATGGTTCAATGACTTAGGACTATTTGCTTAGCTTTATTTGTAAAAATATAAATATATATATATAGATATTTGTTGAGTCAATATTAACTAATGGTATTAAAATTAAAAGATTAAAAGTATATTTTATAAATTTAGGAGATTAAACTAAAATTTGATATAAATTTATAAAACTAAACTATACTTTAGCCCATGAAAATATTATTAAATTTAAAAATTATTAAATTATAATTTATTAAAAATAAAATAAAATTTATCATTTACTAGCATTTATAAATAATACGACTATATTAGTTATGGTTCTCAACTATTTCATAATCCATTTCTAAAGGAGAAAACTTAGAACGTCCATTTTATAAAGTTTTCAATCTTTCTTTGCTAAGTGTCTCAGGTTTTTTAATATATTTATTTAATTTAAATTTACATTAAAAAATAATATATATATATATATATATAAAATAAATTATGGTTGAAAATTTATCATAATAAATATAAAAACTTGACTTACGTATCCATTTTCAGATTCATACATGCCAAAGTTTCTAATTCCTTTCTCTTATGATACATATATAACTCCCTTTGTCAATGTGTGTGTAAGACTTAATGTTTGAAAATTACGGTCTAAATTTTTATAACACGTCCTCAGTTTTTGTATTGCTGGAACTTGAGCATAAGTCGTACTTCGGAGGCTAACAATTTTAACGGAGTAAATTATATTTGTTTTCTAAGAATTTACAATATTGCATCACCAGTTACATCCACCGCCCCCTAACTTTACTAAACTGTATGAAATCCACTCTGATACAACTTTTAAAATTAAAATTATTTACTTCACTTAATTGGCATTTTGAAAATAAATACACTATTATATTGAAAGTCGACATTATATTAATTGTTTTGCAGTTACTTAAACCTTTGATATGTGTGTATGTGAATATATCCTATGAATCAAGGGGTTGGGTTACTTAAATCATCATCCGTAATAAATACTCTCTTGAAAAATTAACCATAAAGAGAACTAATTCTTTTAAGGTATAGAGATCATTAAAATAAATTTTAACTCTTTCAATAAAATATTTTTCATGCATATAACCCTATTTTAAATTTAAAATACTATGTTTAAGAGATCAAATTATCTATCTATTATCCTAGATTTTATTTGTAGTATTAAATTCTTATTTATTCATAACGATATTGTATCAATATAATATTTGTGTCACTATAAAAAAGATTATTTAATCGTTACTCTATTTTTTTTTATACAATTAATCTTTACTCTATTGCAAACAGTTTCAACTCTCAATATATGCTAAACAATGTTTGCCCTAGACCTGCCGCAGTGACAGTTCAGGATTGAACTCGATGAATCCCTCATGCTTGGCATATATACAACCAAATCGTGGTCGTCAGCATGGTATTTTAAGTCAGTAAATCAGATTCCAACCCCATCCGGTCAATATTTCGGACAACACGATTAAGATGAATTCCTCCTATCATTAAATTGTAAGTGAGTTTAATCAATTTTTAAAAAAATTTATACAAAAAAAAAAAGTTGAATTTTATACTTTTCTTCCATTTACTAAAACTAAAACAACATTATTTTGAATAAAAAATAATAGTATATCATATTTGTGCTTTAATCATGAATATATGATTTATCTTTAACCATAAATATTCTATTTACTTATAGGTTAATCTATTTTTATTTAAATATTACTCTTTTCAACATTATATATAAATATTTTTTATATTTTAATTAATTTTATTATTTTTATTCATAATTAAATTGACACTATTTTAATTATGATTGGATCACTGACCCTTCAATCACTAATCCAGTTTCGAATGTTTTATTCATGCAATTTATAATAGCTTTTATAATACAATAAATGTAATAAAAATATTTTAACTTAACTTTTATTAAATCCATCTATTTTATTACTAAAAAAAAGGTTTTTAACACCGGCTCTTCTACACCAGAATGCAAGTAGACAAAGTAAAAATGTGGCTGATGATATTTATGTAAATATAGATAACTCTTTACACCAGGCGTGCATATATGAGATATAAATAAACTCTTTATACCGAATTCACGAGAACTTGACCTATATTTTTATATCGGCTCCTTATGAAACCAATGTAAAAAATACATTTTACATTGACTCTTTAAATGAACAGGTTTATAATCTTCCTGCTTCATCAAAACGTTTCACTCCTACAAGTCCTTTCATCTTCCAACATATTTCTTCTAAGTGATCAGATGTGTCTCTTAGAAATCTCAACATATCATTTCACTCTAGTATTTTTAATTATAAGTACATAAGAGCGATGAAAAGAAGTCTCAAATCTAAAGTCTTAAATCTTTCTCTTTTTCTCTTCCTCCAATTATCATGGTGAAAAAAACAAGAAATGTCTATACTTGGGCTTGTCCTCCCATCGACCCACCCCTCCTCTGCCACCACACCTCCTACCATCAACCCAACCACCAACAACAATTTGTTGAAGGCCATTCTCTACCTCTAGGTTTGTATCATTGAACTGATGAAAGATTGCATTTGCATTGCTAATGATGTGAACGCTCTAAGATAAACTTCTAACAATATAAAACCAAGGTAGACAGGATCTTGAAGCATGTGAATAGGCTGCCTACCAAATGATGACTAGGATAAACCTAAAAGCACGAGAACTTCTAACTCCTCTAACGATGAGGAGGAATTTTAATCTTTTCCTTTTGTTTGTTGTTTAATTAGGTTTTAGATTTAAGTAGATTTTTATTTATTAAGTTGTAGTCCTTTTAATTTATAAATATATATATATGTCCTTTTGACGTGGCCCTTTGTGCGCCACATTAATATATATAAAAATATATAAATTATCATAGTATATTGATCTTTAATGTAAATATTAATTAATCTAGCCAAATAAAATAATAATAATAGTTATGAAAGATATATAAATATTGGTTTAATTAAATTTACACGGGATTTTAGTTCGTTTAGTGTAAAGATGCATATGTACACATGTTTTATGGGTTTGTCTAGTGTAAATATTATGACCTAATTTATAATATGGGATTCTACCTGGTGCCATTTTGCTCCTCATTTTTTCGATCATATGTTTCTTCCTTTGAATTTGTGTGCTAGTGATACGATTTTGTTTGCATTGTGTTTGCTTATGTTGCTAGGGTCCAGCTTTTGCTCGATAGTTTCTTTCTTTCTATTGGGGTGATAGTGTTACGATTTTACTTACATTATGTTCATTTAAGAATGTATTTAGATTAGCAGAGGAGAAGTGACTTTTTTCTAACCTTCTATTTGCAAATATCAGATTGAGTAAAAGTCAAATAATTTAATATGATTTATGTGTGGATTATTTTATAAAAAAATCAATTTGATAGAATAAACTTGTTTGGATAATATAATAAAAAAAAGTAAGTTTAAATATAAAATGACTAAAAATGACATAAGTTTTATAATATACACACACACATTATATTTATATAATTTGATAAATTTTAAAAAATAAGAACTAAAACTAAAAATTTAAAAATAAAAGGAATTAATATATTATTAGAAAAAATTGTAAGTATAGAAAATTAAAAATGTATTTAATGTATAAAAATGTATGTAAATTATAAATATTTTTCAAAGCATGCAAATTAAAATATACAATATCTATTAAATTTTTATTATTATTTCTCAAATCTATAACTATATTTATTACTTTTTATTATTTAGAATATAAAAAATGTTTACCCATGTGACCTCAATTTTGTTTGAAGAAAAGAAAAAGATTATGAGAAATGAAGTGAGTGGTGATTCCACTAGGAGTGTGTATAGTGCTCGTGTGCCCAATACGTCTATCTGAGCTCGAGAAAAAATTGCTTAACTAGGTCTAAAAAATATTGCCTAAAATATATTTGGGTAAGGCCATAAGCTGAGCCAAGTGTCAGGCAAAGTAGAGCACCAGGCAAAGTATGATGCCCTACCTAATCCTATATATATATATATATATATATTTGTGGAAATTTGAAGGATTGAAAGTAAAGAGAAAAAGTTTTAAAATATTATTAATCCTTTTGAATGAATAAGAATACAAATAGGCATTTATATAGACAAAAATATAAATTAATAAGCTAAATCTAAAATTTATCATAATCCTAATATCTCAGATTTATTCTTCTAAGATATGATAATTTAATATTCAAATATGATCCTAAATAATATATAAACTTAAACTTAGATAATTAATTAAATAACTAATAAAATATAATATTAATTAATAATTAGTTCTAAACTACAACATCTCAACACTCTCCCTCAAGCTAGATCTACAGGTTAAATACTTGTGCTTTTCAACACTCCCCCTTAAGTTGGGAGGCAGCTTAGATGTGAGCAGCATCATTATAGAAGAACCAAAATTTTGAATCCTTAAATCAGTAGTGACTACTGAACTAAAGTTAATTGGATCTTGAATATGTATCTTAAGACAAAGTTATGAACTTGACAAATAACTTCCATGTTAGAGGATTAACAAGAATACTTGAAAGAGAGGAATTTGATGAAGAATTATATGTATTAATCCTATAACCTATGAGATTTTGTAGGAAGAGACCCAAGTTACCCTCTTCCATCATATGTGACTAATATTCACTTGAAGGTGTGACTTCTCTTCAGGTTTGACATTTTTCTTCTTCTTCTTTAAACTTAGATACCATGTAGAAATTTAAAAGATTGAAAGTAGAGGGAAAAAGTCTCAAAATATTATTAATCATTTTGAATGAATAAGAATACAAATAGACCTTTATATAGACAAAAATATAAATTAATAAGCTAAATCTAAAATTTATCATAATCCTAATATCTCAGATTTATTCTTCTAAGATATGATAATTTAATATTCAAATCTGATCCTAAATAATATCTAAACTTAAACTTAGATAATTAATTAAATAACTAATAAAATATAATATTAATTAATTAATAATTAATTCTAAACTATAACATCTCAACAATATTATTTTTTATTTTTCTTATAATCTTATTTATTTTCTTAACTTATTCTATTTGTAACTCTATTTTTAAAGTTTTGAATATAACTCTTATATTTACATATATATCGAAGTTATTCTCATTTTTACTTGCAAAGCATTCGATTATTGGTGTTGCAATACTGCCACAGATATCTAAACCCATTACATATTTCAAATTTTTTTATGTATATGCAATGGATTTCAAGATTTTAATAATTACTATCTTTTTGTTACCTTATTTTTAGTGAATTATAAATATTATTTAATTCTTGAAGATATAAATATAGTATTATTTTATAAGTTTATAATTGTAAATTTTTTTCTACAATATGAGCATAGCATCTCAATTTGGGCATGCAAACTCGTATATGCACAGCCCAAAATGATTAAGACTTTTATTAGGCATAATCAAGTACCAGATTATAAAATATAACCTATATTTTTTTTTAGATAGAAGATTACTCTATCCAATCCTACTGATACACATCCTACGTGCAAGGTAAGGAATGATGAGAGAGAGGGAGAGATTGATCAGTGTCTTGTGAATGTTTTGTGCCGTGAAAGCCAATCGCCGAAGCTACATTTTGGGGCTTCCCTCATACCTAGTCTTATGGGATAAAAGCCCATTTGTTCCAATGTGAATCCAAACACGATGAAAAGATAAAAAATAAGCCGAAAGTAGCTTTTGGAGGTGGAGAAGTGAGTTGGGGGCTTGTACCGTGATCCCAAATATACCCTAAATTGTTAGGTTCCACCTTTATTTAGATTCTATATTTTTACCTATAATTTATAGATTCAACTAATAAATGGGTGAGACATGCTACTATTTAAAATGTGTTTGATTTTTAGGGAGTATTATTTTATTGTGATTCTAGTCGCGGTACTTAGAGAGACATCATAACTCTTAGTTACCTATATTTATGTCTGAGAATAATAGACAACTTACCCTGCATAATATTAGTATCACCTAGGAGGAAGTGAGATTTCGTCCTGCCCTTGGATCGTGAATGAGCCCAAATTTTTTCTAAAAATTTTTGTAAAAAAGAAAAAGATTCTATATTTCTTTCTTTAGATTTGTGTGTTGGAGTTACAATTTTACTTGCATTGTATTCGTTTTAAGTTGTCAGGTTTCTGTTTTTGCTCGATTGTTTCTTTCTTTCAATTCATGTACTCATACTATAATTTTATTTGTATTGTGTTCATTTAAGTTGTTAAAGTTGGGCTAGTAGTGGTCGAAAATATAGTTTTCTTACTTTTGAATGGTGTTTTAGCTCAAATTTATTATTTCTATGTGGATTAATTTTGTAACCAGTCGATTTGAATCCCTAGACATATATATTTATATACTTATTAAACCTTCCTTCATTTGTGCTTCTAAAAGTGAAAATAGTAATGATGAGTTGAGGAATAAGACTGTTGGATTGGGGATGAATGACACAAGGATCAAGAGGCTTGAAAGGAGAAATATAGAAAGCTGATGAACTATTTTTAATTATAAAATTAAGTGGGAATTTGAATGTGTGAAGGGTAGAGATAGGCAAAGTGTATATGTTTGACTTTAAAGGCTCTAATTAAGTACATACGTGTATATATATTTAAGTTAGAAACCTTTAAGATTGATCAGGTACCCTTTATTTGCATCAATATGCTTCACTCATTCAAACGATCACTGAATAATGAAAACTAATTCATTCAACTCTTCAAAATTCTCCTTCAAAGACTCTCCAGTTCTATATTTTTCATCCTCTAATTTAGCTGTTTTAATTATCAACTCATCAAGACTATACTCACCAATTGGCAGAAAGATTGTGAAGATAAAAATATACTGTGAAAAATAATTAGAGGAAGATTCAATAATTATATGTGAAGAAGAGTAATGAAGATACAGGAAGGTATTAACACAGACATTTGATTTGTAAGTGTATTTTTAATAAGTTTGATATATATATATATATATATCCTTATTGTTAGATTGATGAGTTGTTTGATGAGTTTACATGTTAATTGAAGTTAACATTGTATTTTCAATTGCAATTTGAATTATTTAATTAAAAAAATTATAGCAATTAACTGTGAATAAAAAATTTAATTTAAAAAAGTTCACTCTTTAATCAGTTATAGCAAACTTATCTAAAGAATTAACTGGTCTAAAGAGAGGGGACTTTTTTTGGACGCACATTTATTACATGGGTTATAAACACAATCAATATAAAATTTATGTGGGTTGTAAATCCAGTGTAGAAAGTCTATACCTATTTGAGAAACCCCCAAACTAAAGTTTTAAAAGGGTTTTTTGACTCAAATTTTAGTTTATAAAAAATTTAAAATAAACAGTTATATTTGTCTAAAAAGGTTTTTGGACTAAACCATAGTTTTAGATAAGCCACTGATCTTTTGGACTAAACCATGATTTTAGATAAGTCACTGAGACTAACTTCTAGAATAGTAAAAGAGCTTATAGACTATCTAATTATTATTTTACCCTTATTTTTCTTACACATTTCTCATTTCTTTTATTTTTAATAAAATTATACACTTTCTGGTAATTTTTTAATTACAAAAGTCTTTCTGGTAATAACTTTTTAAATACTCATTTATTCATAATTATTTTTTTTACAAAAACTCTTCTCAAAAAGCTATTTTCTAAAAATTGTCCAAAAGCCCTTTTTTCCATAAGCCATTTTTTAAACTCTTATCCAAATATACTCTATAACTTTTTTCACCAACTGTATCTAGACTAAATCTAGTCTTAAAAGATTATTTGTAATGGTGTTAAAAGAACTTTTTTTTAGCAGTGTTTGTTTCTAAATTTTGAATATTAAAGTAAAAATTCATCTAAAATAAACTAATTTAATTTAAAAATAAACTCCTTTTTTGCCAACTTAAAGATAAACCTTTATTTTAATTTTATTGTCGATGGCCTTTAATATTAATATAAGTTTTATATATATATATATATAATATTGTATTATTAATTAATTATAAATAGGATAAGGCATTCTTTTTTGTTTTGATAATGTGAGGTATTCTTTAAATTCCATCATTATAGTACTATCCTTGTTTTACAATTTCAATTTCAAACTACATTACATAAAACAATATATAGATTTGGAACATGGTATGGTTAGAAGCAACAAACACTATAAAATTTATCTAGGAAGAAAATTATATGTTTAAAACATTTATTATAACTGAATATTGTTTTAGCTGTGTCCAACTTTTACTTTTAATTTCATTTAGTACCTTTGTTTCTAGTTTTTTCTAATATTTTTTACATACTCAATTATAATATAAATGTTAAAAGAGATTAGCACAATTTTCAAAAAAGTGATTATTTATTCGTACTAAAAATATCTAATTTAATTATACAAGGTTATGAATTATAGTATAAGGGAAGTGAGGACTAATTGGGTCATGACCCCGGGTTTTAATTTTTTATATATAATAAAGTTCTTATTATTTGAAAAAAAATTATAAAATAACTCATATTATAAAATTTATTAATTAAAAGGTACTTAAAATTTATTTAATGAAATGTCTGTAACCTATTTTTAATAGATGTAATCTTTCTTTAATATTTATTTATTATTAAAAAATATTTTTAACTATATATAAAATAAAAAAATATTTAAATATAACTAAAGATATATTGTACAAAATTAAAAAGAAAGTTATATTTATTAACAATAAATTCTACCCATAAAAAACATGTGTCCTTAGCTACCTTAATAAATTTTATACTGAAAGATGTTTTAGCAAGTTTTATTTATTATTTTTGTTTTTTAAATTTATGCAATCTATAAATTATACTTATCTACATGTTAATCTTGGTCCCTCACAAATAAATTCTAGCTCTGCTCATGATAGAATTAAATAAAAGGAAACTATAAGCTGAAGGAAGTACAAGTTATATATTAAAAAACCTTTTTTAAAACTGTTGCAGTTTTTTTATTCTTTTAATTAATATTAAATAAACTAACAAAATTTTAAAAAAAACCCTAGAGGTTTCCTTCACGTAATCGGATCTTCTCAAAAACATTCTTCTTAGAATCTCTCATAATTATTTTGCCTTCACTTCTTAAAAACTGTTTTTTAAAAAAACAATTTAAAAAAGGTTTTTTAAGAAAAATAAAAAATATATTTTTAAATTACTAATAAAAAACAGTTTATTAATATGAAGGATTATGAGGGGAGTGTTTGTGTGAGGATCTGAATCCAATTAAGGAAAAGTATCTAATGAATTACCAATAAAATGTATGCATTACTATGACTTGATATGACATTAGAAAACCAAAGAATTGAATTATGCTTGCGTTGATTGGTTTGAAAGGGATTGGAACCGAGGGATGTCTCAAAGTCTGCTCTTCTCCTTAGGACGTAGGAGTAGTATTAGACTACGACTAACTAGCGTCATGGGAGCATAAGACTTGAATTGAATGTCATTTTCAAGGGCCGCATTATTAAATGAGGCTACGCAATTAATGGCTCAATGTTATATTAGACCTATCACCTCAGCAGTAGAGTATTATCAGTAACAAGGGGCTTTTGAATTGTGACTTGTCATTTGGGTTTAAACCAAAAAAAAAAACACATCCCTCAATTAATCAGTTGGAATAATTAATCAATATTCAATAATTTAATTTTTTATTAAATTAATTGTAATTAAAATATATAAAAATATTTATATATAATTTTAAAAAATTAATATTTAAATAAATAAGGTGTTAATCTATAGATAAATAGAATATTTATGTACAAATTATATATAATTTAATAAAACAAAATTATCAAAATATAAACATAACTTGAGGCTATTTTTAAGTTAAAATAATATTATTTTAAATTTAGCATGAAAAGAAAAAAAATAAAATTAAAGTAATTTGACTGATCAAAATTCTTGACTACTATTGATAGGGGAATTGATTTATAGTTCACTAGCATGAATGGCTATTCCAATTAGATTTTAATACAATGATATTGCTCTAGTCATTTTATAAAAGTTATTTATTTAATTTTAAAAAATTATTTTATTAGAATATATGTATATTAAACTCTTTAAAATATTTTTGTATAATATTAGATTATACTCCCTCCATCCTAAAATATAAGATCATTATCTCTAAATTAATTTGTTCCAAAATATAATATTCTTTTTAAGTTTATCTCAATAATAAATATTTTTATACATATTTTACCCTTAGTTAATTTTATTCTCTCTTATTAATAAATAGATTATTTCTCATCATTTTACTTATTATTACTCTCTTATCTAACTATTATATAAATGAGTATATATTTTGAAAGATAAATATATTTTCTACATATTTATTAGTTTTAACTATTTCTTAAAAAACACTTTACTTAAAAAGATATTATATTTTGAGATGATGAAGTATATTAGTTTATAAGTTAGATAAATTAATTTAAAAAATAATAAATAGAAAAGATAAAATTATATTAAAACTCACCTCTAACTAAGTCATATGCTTAGAATTATATGAATAATATGACCTACTGCAAAAAGATAATATTTACTTTAATTATATTTATAAATTATATTATTAATTTTTTATATAAATATATATAATTTTATCATTTATTTATTATTTTGACTTTAGAGCAAAGTATATATTAAATATAAATAAAATTATTAAATTATTAAATTTTAAAATAAAATTAATAAAATTCTTTTAATTATGTTAAAATATAATAAAAATAACTAATTCTCCTATACTAAAACATTTTACGTTATTAAATATCTTATAAATTGATAAAACAATTTAAATTTAATCTTATTTTTTTTATATTTATAAATTATTTTTGTCTCTTTTATTTTTTTCTTTTTTTAACAAAAAATAAATAAAAATAAAAATAAAAATAATTATTAATAACGTTTAAATAAATTTATATTTAAAAAAAATCTTCTAAAAATAATACTAAGGAGAGTGGTAAGTAAGAAGGGGGTTGAGGGGAGGAAGTGGAGGGGAGGACAGATACTTTGTTTAATTTTAAGGAGAAAAGTCACAAGATCCTTATAGGACACCTCAAAGGCAGCAGGGGAGGCGGCCAGTAGTGGTAGTACCGCAGCATTGGGTGTAGGGACAAAGAGTAATAAAATAAGGCAGCATTGTCTTTGTATTTTGTCACCATGCTGCTATGCTGCCCCTATGAGGGCATTCCCCCCTCCATTGCACTTCTCTCTGCACACAAGACAAATTGTGCCCTGCCCTCTCCTCTTTGCTATTCTTGTATTTCCTTCCCTTGCCCCTCCCTGTGCCCTCCTCACTTACTCCTACTTTCTAATTCCTTTTTTATTTTCTTAATCGTCTTTTACTCCTATCTGCTCTAAACAGTTGTTATTTTAGACAAAACAATTACTACTTCATTTGAAAATAAAATTATAATAAGGGTATTTCAAAAAAAATGCCATTGCATTTTTTTGTTAGAATTTTGGTTATTTATTAGCTTTTTTAAAAAAAATCTACTTCTACAACTTAAATGAAAATTGTTTTGAAATGGGATCTTGTAATATTTTAAATGTTTATTTAGATTTACTTTCAATAAACAGGTACACATAAATTTATTTTAATTTCAATTTTTTTCAAAAATAAAATAAACTTTAAGCAATGTTTGGTTCAATAAAGGAGATGGTAGATTAAATTAATTTAAAGGAAAGTAAAGAAGGGTATGAGAGGTTATAAATATGAAGGTAGAAGAGGAGAGACCATGTTTCTTATTTAGTTTAGGAGGGGAGGGTAGGTAATAAAAAATTGACAAATATATCTTTATGCCTTTATTTAAATTTATTTGTTCTTTATTTATAATATTTATATCAGAATTATTATTTTTTATTTATAAATTTTAAAAAACTTTTTATCTCATTTATATATATGCTAAAAAAATATGATAAAATTTTAACAATATCCCTAATTAATTTTATAATTATTATATATATTAATATAATATATAAATCTGAATGCAAATACACACTACACATAAGCTATAATAATTGAATTCTAATGTATGCCTTAAGAGAAAATTTACTAATAATTGAACATCACCCTACACATATTTAATATTATATATTATTATATAATTACATAGGTAACTCTGAAAGTTTTTTTTATACGTAAAGAACATTAAAAGTCATATGTGTATAAAAAAACGTAATCCCTCTTAATGCCACTAGGCTACTAGAATAAACTTTTCTAATAATTCCTAATTTTTCTTCCACCAAAGGAGATTGGGAAGATCCAACAGTACAGAGTCCCTTATCAACATAATCAGACATGGAATCAATGTCGCCCACATTACAATACATATCTAGCCATGTAGTAAGCACCAAAACATCATCACCCATCCCTAATACAAGGATGCAACCATGATCCATGAACACATCTTCCAAGCTTAAGAAGTCTGTTTTCTCTACATGTCTTGAGTATGCTTGCCATAATTATTGGATTTGGACGAATTTTATTATCTATAATATAAAAAAAAATATGATTGCTTCCTAAAAGAGGCATTGCATATATAAATATAAATATGATTAAGTTTGAATATATACATAGCATTTCAAGATGTTACAACTTACAACAGGACCAACAAAAAATAACCAGAAAACATATATATAAACAAGAAACTACTATTAATAACAATGAAAATATAGAAAGCAAGCATGTATGAGAAGAGGCCTGATGTCTGCTCATTGATTTCATCACTAGGTTGAACTTGATATAAAACAAAAAGTTGTGAAATTACAATCAACAGTGACATTTACCTTAGCTTTCTGTGTGTCAACAACTTTGTTGTCGAGTAGGTCGCATCTGTTACCAACAAGAAGCTTGCAAACGCTGTCATTAGCATATCTATCAATTGCATTCAACCACTGCTTGACATTATTGAAGCTCTCCATCTCAGTAACATCATACACAATCTGTTGCAATCTCAAACCATATATTAGTTCAAAAGTTTGATAGATTTTGCCACTGAGATAAGTCTATATTATATTCCTCGTATTTTAATGACAATTGAATAGAGCCACTTTCAATTATTCCATGACCTCCCCTATAATAACTACTTGTTATGGTTATGAATCTCTCTTGTCCAGCAGTATCCCACTAGAAATGAAAAGGATAGAGTGTCAGATACTTCACTTCTGATTAAAATTTTTACTAAATTATTAGGCTTTGGAGTATATTAGCAAGCAAACTAGAAGCATGTTTTAATAAGGTTACCCCAAATGCCTAAGCTGAATTATACAACCAAGTTGCTTCAGTGAAATCATGAAGATCAAGAGAAAAATGAAGGTGGGTAAACCATTAATGGAAAATTATTACCAAATCACCTTGGCATATTCTATCAAAATCAGATGATATGGGTGTATATTAAATGAAATTTCCAACTTTACATGCAATATTTTGGGAAATCATAGCCCAAATTTGAATGGTTTTGAAGCACAAATGTTCTAAACAATGAAGTAAAATACACACTACTTTTCAGATTTTATAAGACAGGCCACATGAGACAACTCAAAACAACATTAATATAAGTTTCGTCACTTCCTTGAACTTGGTATCATGGATATGATCCTACAAAACATCATAAAGGCCATAGTTTCTACTCACAATATATGGATGCAGATGGTTAAAACCTCTTTCCTAGAATGCTTTCAATTTACGTTTTTTATAATCCAAATCCAAGGTAAACTATCGGTCTAAAAAAAAGGGAGAAGGCATAAATAAAATAAAAATGATGACCCGTTAACTGATTCTAAATTATCCCTAACATCAGATTTTTCAGAACTAAAATGAACATCTGAAACTACAGTCAACACACTGATTTGGCATAAGCTAAATGAAAAATGAAACAAGCACTCAATCACTCACTTGAACGAAGGCGATGGAGGTGGCTGGAGGAGCAGGTGGCAGCAATCAAGGGCAGTGGCTGGAGGTGCGCCGATGACGGGAGGAAGACTGTACAAACAGATCTAGAGGTGCGAACTGGAGACAATGGAGGGAAATGTGTTTTTAGTGAGAGGGGCAAACTTTTAATATTAAAAAATAAGATGTAATAATTTAGTTAATATAATATATAATATATTTTATTTTTTAAATTTAGAGGAGTGAGAGAGGGAAGAGATGAGCAGAAAATGATAAAAAATTTTATTTTTTCTCTATCTTTTTGAACCAAACAACTCTTTTTGAACCAAACAAATAAACCTCAAATATTTCCCTTCCTTCCTTTATTCCCCTTTTCAAAAACTTTCAACTAAACAATACCTTGATATAAATAGTATAATTTATTATCCTCTTATGTCTTTATTATAAGGTGTTTTTATTATTTTTACATATTTTTTAAAATCTAGTTTTACCCTTTTAAAATGGTCCTTTCCTCAATTTTTTTTAAAAGACTCATAAGTAATTTATGGATAAAAATCTACCCAAAAGAAGATTAAGAATAAAAATGTCCAACTATTAGAGATTATGATATCACCTCTTATATTGTAGACTAAAAACAGGTTTTAGAAAACACTATATAATAAAGACTAGAGGGGGAATAAATTTTATATTCGTTGATAGTTTTGATGTGTTTTGACTATTGTTTAAACTCTATGAATGCGTGAAGTGTGTGTCTTGTTTTTATATTTTCAATTTAGATATCTACTCATCTCCTTATGATGAAATATGGATTATCCAAATTTATTTGGTTATAAAAATTTTAATTTTAGTTTAACATAATACATTATTATTTAAAATAATGATAACTAGAGAATTATCAACGTGTAAATACATATAATAAAGTCCAGAACAAGACTATTCGTAAGTCACAAATATTGGGACTTATTTCTCATATTCATCATCCATTAAATATAGTTTAATAATTTAATACAAAAAATAGTTTAATAATCTAAAAAAACTGATAGTTAAAAAAATTATATTTCATCTCAATTAATTAAAGCAAACCAAAAAGGCAAAAATGAACTGTTAGGCGAAAAAAATGATATCCCTGAAACTTTTTGTTTTTATTTTTATTTTTTGTTAATTTAATTTGAAACCGCTTAATAAGGTATTTTCTGGAATTGCCATAATTAATTAACGTAAACCCTCCATAAAATCACGTTATTTTGGGAACGTTTCATTCCAAAATTTTCTCCTCTGTCCCACACTGTATGATGTACACACATGAATATTGCATAATCCCTTTTGCAAGTTCGAAAATGTAGTGCTACATTACCAAATATAAATTCAAAAGAAAACGAAAGCAGCTATAAGCAAGAAAAATCTTGTCTGGTAACAGTGTTTTTCTTTTAATACAAAATCATATTAAACTTTAGACGACGAGTAACACTCATGATTTTTAAAACTTTATAATAAACCCTATACAAAATAACTCATAAACTATATACAGTTTAAAGTTTCAGGAACTATGTACATATTAATTAAAGTTGGTTTAAGGTATAAACTTATTTGAAAAGTTTTCATGCATGAATAATGTTGCCTCAAAAAAATATTTTTTTTTTAGTTTTAAATTCTATTCAAAAAATATTAAAATAGAGTAATATTGTCCCTTACTAGATATTATTAAAAATATTAAATCAGTATCAATTTTTTAACACTGTGATTTAATATTGTTAAGTTTTAAAATTTTTATGATGACATTAAACTCTAAAAAATTTATAAGGCAACGTTAATGAAGATATTTAGAATAAATTTATATTTTAACCCATTAAAATTTGAGGCACATAAAAATAACATTTAAAGGAGCTATATAATTGATATTGGGAGGTTATTCATATCGACTTGATAGTTCATAAAATTTTATTATTAACTGTTATTGATGAAAGGTCATTTGTACTTCATCTAAAATTTAGGCACGTTTTATATAATTTAACTTTATATTTTTTTATTAAATAATGATGCCTGGTGAACTTTTTTTTTCCGCTTACTTAGAGTTTCACAATATTTGACATCTTTTAAAAAGTTTTTTTTAGATAAAATTTTAATTTAAAAAAATTTAAATAAATAATTATATTTATTTAAAAATAATTTTAGTTAAAATTATAATTTTAAAAAAGTTACTAAAACTAATTTTTAGAATAGTAAAATAATTTGTAAATTATCCAATTATTTTATACATATTTTTTTATATCATCTCTCATATCTTATTTTTATCTCTCTTCTCTACCATCTCTACTATCTCATCTCTCTTCTTTATCCTCTCTTCTCTCTCGTCTCTCTTCTCTCTCATCTATTCTCTCTTCTCTACACTCTTTCCTCTTTTTTTTTTCTTTTTTACCCTATTTTTTATCTTATATTTTTAATCAAATTATATTTTAATAAAATTTATTACTTCTGTAGAGAATGATAAAATGATGAGCATTAATAACAATACCAGCCAATAGGCTCCGCAGCCAACATCTAACGAACAATAGTTTAATCAAACTTGACTGCCTTTCAGCTAGATTGAGAGTCGAAGCCTTAGATATGAAAAATAGTATCATATTAAAATTGTTTTTTATAATTAAGTCTAATAATATTTAAATATAAATATATAACTAAGTATTTGATTATTGTATTACCAACAAAAATCACAGAAAGAACCCAAGTCTAATTTAAATATGGGAATTTAAAGCTTAGGGATAGGATGGCACTGATTGTTTATCATTACAATATAATTATAAAATCCAAATTCTGTCAATTAATTTGTAATTCTGTCGGATATTTTTTCCTGAAGATTATTAATATCAATCAATTTATTTATAATAAATCATAATAAATGGTTTATTTCACAACCCTCGGCTAACCAACATTTTTTTTTGAACAATTAAAAAGACTTGTTCAACTATAAGATTTGAACAATTAAAAAGACTTGTTCAACTATAAGAAAGATGAAAAGTTTTTTTTTTTCGCCCTGTAAATGGGGGAAAATATTTTTGGAAGAGCTACAGATAATTGAACTGGACATAATCCAAATTTAACTCAACATCATATATTAGGTAATTGTATTAAAATTATTTTAGTATGCCATCAATATTCCTCACAAAAAAGAAATATTGTGAAAGGCTACGGTAGATTTAAAAAAAAAAACCTTAGAACTATAAATTTTTAGAGTAGAAAAGAGAGCATGAAGGTGGTCAAAAATCTACAAATCTGGGAGATTTTTTTTTGTTTCCTATGAAACCCTAGTTATACTTAATTATAGAAGGAATAACTTGGTGCTTACTGTTAGATCAAGTTAACTTTAATTTTCAAAATTAATAAATATACATGTTAATAATTCTTAAACTAACAAAGTCACCACATTAAATATTTTTTACCAAATTAAAGTTACATTAATGAGTTTGTTAGTTTTAAAAAATTACTAACCGGAACTTTTATTAATTAAGAAAAATAAAAGTTAAATAAAATTAACAATTCAAGCACCAAATTATAATTATAAATGTAGTACAAATTATAAATTATAAGAATTATATAAACTTGATTTTCCAGAACCTCCCTGTCTTCCCCTCTACTGCCCTTTGATTAGTTTCCGTACATAAATTCAATACAGTGGGGCCCGCTGGGGTATCCCTTTCCTCCGGTTCATCAGACCAACCGAAATCTCCGACACCGGCGAACACAACGGCCGACACGCTCCTCTGAACGTCGAACCCCCAACGCCACCGCCGCCACTCCGTTTCTTCCTGACAATCTCCGTCGTAGCAGTGCAAACCAACGCCCCACAGTCCACCCCACCGTAGCCACCCGAACCGGAAGACGTGCTCCGGTTACAGCCAGCCGGCTCAAGCACCGAGTCTGGTGTCATGAACCCGTGGTCGAACCCAGAATCAGGCAACGGCAAATAACTGCACTCGAACAAGTACCCAGAAAGGCCATTCCTTGTCCTCAAAAGGTAATCGATCTGTAAAAAAGTTTAAGTGAATAGAAAGCTGAGGCGATATGAAAGGAATTGTATAAAATGAAATGAAATGAACTCAATCCATTTTTGAGAGAGAGCGAAAGAGTTAACAAGGGAATTTGAGAAAGCTGAGAGATTGTGGGAGAAAAGGGTGGAAATGGAATCATAATGGAATGGGAACTTGGTGTGGTGTATTCTAAGAGATAGAGGACGGTTCCTGATTAGGGTCTTGCTTATTTGTTTATTAATTTATAAATTATTAATTATTTATTTACCATTTAATATTTCATTTGCAAAGCAAAATAAAATAAAATAAAATGATATGGTAGTAAAAAAGAAAGGACCTTGCAAGAGAGAGAGCAGAATTGGTATGGGTCTTGCAGGCTTCTGTCACAGGTACTGCAGAAATTGCCGGAGCCTCTGAAGTTCCTTGTCTGTGGCCTTTGGTTCAAAAATACCACTTTTGCACTGTTCGTAGTATAGGACTGTGAAAGAAAGTGAGAGTGAGAACATAAGACCCAATCCTCTAAAATTCTTATTGTTTAAACCTTCTTCTGTAACTTCATGGCGAATCAATGAACGACGAATAAGAAAGAATATTAATCAAACCCATCCATCGGTTTCTCAAGCATGCACAAACACCAATAAACCCAGAAGAAATATATTATCCAAACAAAAAGCTTTATACCACTTCTAACACTCTAGATTTCATTGTTAAATCCATTGCTAGCACTAAGAATCCACAACCCAGTTTCTCAATTCTCAGTATCTTTCGTTTTTTTCCCTTTTCTTCTTGAATTGTACTGAACATGGGGTTTAATTTTTAACCGAGAAAATTTCACTTACTTGAACAAAAGAGCAGTCAATTAACTTGGCAGCATCATCAAGCCTTATAACGTCGTTATAAACGTACCTTCTAATCTGGAAAAAAACAGCGAGAAAACTAAAAATCAGACCAAAGAACTGAATCAAAGCAAGGAGGAAGATTAAACTAATAATAGGGTTTTGTGTATGAACCTGCAAGAGTCTGTGAGAACGATGAGGGGGCAAACAGTGAGGGCAAAGGCTGATACAACAATCCAAACAGTAAAGGTTCTTCTCGTTCTTCTTGGCTTCCTCGTGAATTATACAAGCGTTATAGAATTTCTCAGTCAGAAGGACTTGAAGCCAGCTGGGAACATCATGTGAAGAAGAAGAAAACAACTGCATAATATGAACATAAATTGGAATCAATTAAACTCACACTCTCGGACTTACACAGAACAAAACAGAAGCGACAAATTTGAAGAAGGCAAAGGAACAAAAGAGAAAGATGAGAGATACCCACCATGATTTTCTTCCTCCGGGGAATTTAAACTCTTGTTGATGCCCTAGCGAGTGTTTCTTGAATTGCAGGTTGTGGCTATGGAGGTAGGGAGGTGGAAAGTGACGATCACAGAGAAAAACTGGATTTGATTTCAGAGAGAGAGAGATAGAAAGGACGAGAGAGAGTATGTCAGTAAAAAGGAACGGCGCTTGACTGCTGAAGAAGCAAATATTACTGTTACCAATGAACGAGAGGGCAGGACGAAAGGGAGGTATGGTGGCCACTATTAAAGAGGATTGTGTCACGCACTGCTCAGCTTAATTTAATTGAATTTTTTAAATATATTTCCTTATAAAATTCTAATTTAAATTGTTATTTAACTAAATAGTTTTATTATTATTTATAATAGAAAAAATATACATTTTATCTTTTATCTTCATTCCAAATTTTATTTTAGTTTCTTTATTTTATAGAAAGTTTTTTAGTGATCAACAAATTTTACTTACAGACAAAATATTTATATATAATGCATACTAAATTTAATTTTAATAATAATAATCCACACAAAAAAAATATTATTAGAATTAAAAACTGACAAACTACTATATAAAATAAAAAGATTAAATTAATATCTTTGTATAAAGTTAGTGGATCGAAAGAAGACACTTGCTTGCCTTTGTTAACATATATTTATTTATCACAAAGTTAGAGACAATTAATATATGATTATATCTTTTAAATATAATTTTATAAATTTAAATTATATTGTGTGTATGAAAAATATTTTATTTAAAAGAATAAAATTTATTTCAATAATCTCTATATCTTAAAATAATTAATCTCTAACTATTAATTGTAGATATTACTTAAACTCTAGAAAAAACACATCTTTATGAATTTGTAAAATTACCCTCATATTTTAATTAAATTAGCGTAGATTTTGTATTATACAAAGATTTTTAGCATAATATTCATAATTCATAAACAGTGTACCAAGTTTGAAATTTTATACGGTAATTTTATAGATTTTTAATAATTAAAGTTATAATAAAAAAATTATAGGATTATAGTCTAAATATTTAAGTAAACAAATAAATTATTTATTTTTAAAAGCAATTTTAAATTTAATTTTAACATATACGTTTTTAACTCTATTTTTCTTTAGATTTGTAAGGGATGAAAAGAAGAAAGTTAAATAAATAAAAAAAAGTAAAGAGGAAAGTCATGCCTTTCAAACAAAAGTTTTGATTTTAATTTAATTAGAATAATGAAAGTCTGATTGAATATAAAAATTTCCAATGAATCATTTTTGAATAGTTGTTGAATGAACTTTTCTATTTAGAAACATTGGTTTCAATTACTGTACATTGTATATGTGCAAATATGCTAGAGGGAAAGTTTGACTAAATTTGACTTTATCTGAGAGCAGTTTTGTTATCTTTTTAATTTATTTCTAAGTTGTTCATGATTCAATCAAAAAAAATAATTAAATTAGTAGTACGAAAATATGGAAGGATAACTAAAACATTTAGGTGTTGAACAAATTTAATTTAATTCAAACAAATGAATAAAACTTAAATTTAGTTGAGATAAGAATATTATTTCTATGACATAATAATATAAATAAATTAGTCTAATCTTACTCATTAAGGGACACTATTAAACAGGAGATTAAGATTTAAAATTGATTATATTTAGCAAAAATTATAGAAAAAGTTATCCCAATATACATAATTTTAGTTTGAGTTGATAAGATTTATAAACCACATAAAATATTTATCTCAACTAAAATTTACATATTGACGATGAAATTATTTAAATACCCTATAAATAACCTCAGCTGAAAGATGACCCCAAGTCTTTTTCTTAATATTAAACTCTAATATTTTAATAATAACAATTGATAAGAGTATGAAAAATATTTTTAAACTTAATTGAATCTTACATTAACATTTATCAATAAATATTTGCTCAATAAACTCTTTGATAAATGAGGAAGAATTTAAAAAAAAAAATAATTTATAATATACATTTATCAAAAACCTATTCAATAAGTAATTTTATCGATAAATACTTAGATAAATAAATATAAATTTAGTTATGACAAAGTATAAGTCATCTAATGTTAGATCAAATTTTATCCATGTAACTTTGAATGGTCATAATTTATTCTATTTAACTCTAAATTTAGCAAATGACCTATCAACGGAAAGATCTTTAAGTCTACTTTCATATGAAACAAGTTTCATTACAATAGCTATTATATACAAAAAGATATGATCAATATGGTAACTAAAGATTAGTACCAAGGCTTGAATTCTAGTTGAAGACTTGTAGAAGAAATATTTGACAAGTCATCTTTTCAATAAATACTTTGATAAATAATATTATATTTGCATCTTTTCGACCAACACATATTTTTAGCCTAACATATGTTTAATATTTTGACTATATCTCACAATATATATATTTATTTGAGAAACTTGATTAATATGGAACTAAACTTAAAATACGGTTCATAGACACCAATATCACCACAAAAGACTTTTATATGAAGGAGATATGTCATTTGCAATATGGAGCATGTAATTGACGCCTTAGCACTAACATTTAGTTACCATATTGATCATATCTTTTTGTATACAATGGCTATTGGAATGAAACTTGTTTCATATAAAAGAGACTTAAAAACCTTTTTGTTGATAGGTTATTTGCTAAGTTTAAAGTTAAATGAAATAAATTATGATCATTCAAAATGACATTGAGAAAACTAGATCCAAGACTCGAGTGTTGGACTAAAACTCGAGTAGGGATGTCATCATTGTCTTCCTCCTCTCAGTCATTATCGTCTCCGTCCACATTATCATCATCTTCTTCCTCCATGCCATCACCACCATTGACCCTCCCATCATTAGTGAACATCCGCTTCTCTCTTTCTTCTGTTTCTCTCTCATCCTCATTGCCTGCTCGTCATTACATATCACAACTTGAGTTCTGTTCTATTTTTAACCTGACATACGTTTAATATTTTGACTATATCTCATAATATACATATCCGTTTGAGATGAAACTTAATTCATATGGAATTAGACTAAGAACCCAGTTCATGAACACTAAGATCATCAAAAAAGAGTTTTATATGAAGGAGATGTGTCATTCACAATATAGAGCATAGATTTAGCACCTTGGACCTGGCCTTCAGTTACCGTATTGATCATATCTTTTTTGTATATAATGGTTATTGAAATAAAACTTATTTTATATGAAAGTAGACTTAAAGAGATTTTCATCAATAGTTTATTTGTTAAGTTTAAAGTTAAATGGAAGAAGTTATAACTATTCAAAATAACTGAAGGTTAGGCTAATATATTTCAAGTTATTTTTTTTAAAGGATTTATAGATAAGTTATTCGATAAAATTATTCTTCGAATAACACTTTGATATATCAAATTCAATTAAATATATTTTAAACTTGATGTATAATATTTTTTAAAGAGTTATTCGAATAGACTATTTATTAATAATATATAAGACTATTCATTGTATTTTTTTACTAAAGACTTATCGAAAAGATATTTGATAAGCCCTCTTTTTTATGAACACTTCGATAAATGATATCAAATTTATCATAATATTTTTGAGTAAATGATTTCAAACTAATCTTATTCTTTTGAAAACAAATTAAATTTTGCATAAATTCTTTCTCTATGTTTTATCCAATACATTTATTGATCAATTGTAGGGAATTAAAAGATGAAATTCAAAATAAAATCTATAAAGCAGAATACTCTACTTATGAGTTGAAAAACAAAAGCGAAATGAGAAGAAAAAAATGGTGAATTAATCACCAATTTAAATTTGTTTATAAATGTGTCCTACTCAAGTAGGATGTAATATATATGAAACTAGATTCAAAATAATCTAGTGTTAGTTATTGGAGCTCGAAGTTAGAGGAGGAGAATAATATATAAGATGCTGATTTGGGAGGAAATTCTAATTGAAGTTATTCTGAGGATATTTAGGTAATTTCACCTTTAATTTATAAATTTTAATTAAGGTCATTAACCCTTTATATATTTTATAAATCTTACCAAATTAAAGTGAAATTAAGTATATTGGCAATTTTTTCTACAATTTTTTCTTATATTTATGAAATTAACATTATATAAATTATAATTGTAATGATCATTCATACGATTTTTTAGAATTTTGATGAAGTTAAATTATTTTTCTTACCGTACAATATGGTAATGTTCGTAGTCAAATTCTAGCGGTTTCATTTATTTCTCGCAGTGAAAAATGATACGAGATCTTAGTGACATTATTATAAACTATCGTAATTAATGTTCTCACAAAGAAAGCCAGGGGTAATTTAGCTTTTCTTTAAAAATAAAAAAAGTGAGTAAAATTAGCTTTATGGACAATAACAAGATACGTTTTGTTTTTTGCCAAAAACAACAAGATACTTTGATATCCCAAAAACGAAAGACCCTACAGACGTAAAAAATTGTTTGTGCTTTGTAGAATTTGCGACTGTTTGGTATTGTCTGGTTTGGGGGGTAGGTGTTTTGGCAAGAGAGAGTCGCTATAAGTATATTTAGTTGAAAAAAATAAAAAAAAATTGAGATTAAAATTTTTATATTTTTGTAGTGGCCTATCCTCCTTCATTTTCTCTTTAAAATTGTGAGTTTTTGAAAAAGATTTTTTTTTAATTTATCTTAATAAAATTACCTATTATATTAATGATTCCCTCCTATTTCAATTAATATAAAAAGGAATTACCACACGATGCGTGTGTAGATATTTACAAGCCGTAAATCTGTCATATTGGTTGGCCTTACATGGCAAATATGTTGATATATCCATTATCCAATGTGGTAGTCATCATCTCAAAGTGCTAATATTGCTTCATCGCAGATTTTTTGACAGACGAAATAAGAACTGACGAGAAAGAAATGATAGACATATAGAGGCATACATATAATGAGATATATTTAAATAAGATATAATATTAAAATGTTATTAAGTTTTTTTTTAATTTTCTTAATTTTATCATATATCTATATAAATGAGATAAAAAGATTTTTTGAGATTTATAAATTAATAAATAATAATTTTAATATAAATATTATAAATAAAAATTAAATAAATTTAAATAAAGAGATAAGGGTATATTTGTCAACTTCTAATTAACTCCCCTCCACTCTTAAACTAAATAAAAAATATCATTTCTCATCTCCTACCTTCATACTCATAATCTCCTTTACCTTTATCTTTTCCTATCATCCTTTAAATTAATCAACTTATCATTCTTTCCGTCAAACCAAATATAACCTTAATTTACTATTTTACAATTTTAATAAAATATTAATTAATACTCAAAAGTAAAAAAAATAGTAAAATACTATATATTACTCACTCTTATTTTTAATATAAAAATCAGTTAATATATTAAATTTAATTTTAAATATAATATCTTAATTTATTTTATCTTTTAAATTTATAATTTTTATTAAAATATCTCTATTAATTATATATATTAAGAAATTTTTATTTAAAGATAATCATGAAGAAAAATAATATTATAAAAAAATTAAATTATATTTTTATAAATAATTAATATAATTAATTTTATTAATCTATTCTAATATCTAATTTTTATTTTAAGAATTTGAGATAATATATTTTTTTATATAGCAAAAATGCTATTATATTGTATGTTATCCAGTAACTTTTTGTATGTGAAAAGTCTCGAAGTAACCATGGTGTTTTAAATGGAAAGTATATACTCAGATCATTAATTTTAAAATTATATAATTAATTTGTCAAAATCAAAACAAATTTATTAGATATTTGTAAAACATATATGTACACTTTCTAAAATAATATTGTTAATCATTTATATTTATATCAAAACTATTTTTAATAGAAACTATTTTTTTATATGTACAATTAATAAAAATAATCTGAAAAAAATTATAAATTTTTAAAAAAAGTAGATCAAACTCTTATATTAAAAATTAAAATATTTTTTAAACTAATTCTAATAAGAATTGAAAAGGGTATAGAGTATATAATAAAATTAAGGACTATATTTATATTAAATTTATTATATCTATTTCATCGGATTCTTGATGGCTATATATACTATATTTTTTGTGCGTTAAAATTAAATAAATATATTAAAAAAGAAGACATAGTAAAATAATATTGAAAAACTTAAATACATAGATGTAAAGAATTTAATTTAAATTTTTTCTTCAAATTAAATATAGTCTTTTAAATTTATAAAATAAGATAAATAAGTGATGCCAATCATGCTTATGAATAAAATAATTTATTATAAAATTATACATGCCAATCTATGGCAATTCATGGACAGGAACACACTATAAAACATCACAATTTATATTCATATAAATATATTATAGGCTTGTTATTTGCATTAAGTTTAAGATACATTTTACTTCTTTATTCTTAAATATAAAATTTATTTTATTAATTTAATTAAATTAAAAAAATTAATTTAGAGTTATTATAATATTTTTTATTAAAATAATTTAATCATATTTTTTAACTCTTTTTTTATTCTCTTATTTTATTATTATTAAGAGATTTTTAATTGAGATAATTTAAGAAATAGTTAATAAATTTTAAAAATAAATATTATATTTAAAATTAATATTAATTTTTTTAATTAGATTATATATTTAGAGTATGATGAGTATTATTCTTGATTTAACAATAATATAACTTTTTACCGTTTAATATTATATACCTTTTCCATCCTCAAATATAATAAGTAGTGGAAAAAAACTCGGAGACTAAGAAGTTTTTAATTAAATAAGGATATTTTTTAAAAAATATTTATTAAATGATGGAAATTCTAAACTACGGATTATATAAAGTGGTGTAAGCTTTAGGCTTTGTTTGGTTCAGCTTAAGAGAGGGTAGATTATGTTAATTTAAGGGAGAATAGGAAAAAATATGAGAGGTTAATGAATCATATTTTTTATTTAGTTCAGAAGGGGAGGGGAGTTAATTAAAAGTTAACAAATATACTCTTATCTCTTTATTTAAATTTATTTACTTTTTATTTATAATATTCATATCAAAATTATTATTTTTTAATTTATGAATCTTAAATTTTTTTATCTCATTTATATATAATAAAATTAAAAAATATAATAAAATTTTAATATTATTTCTTATTAATTTTATAATTGTTATATATTTTAATATAATATATAAATAATTTATTATATTTATTAAGTTTTATTATAATTTATTATAATTATTATGCAATTAAAGAAAAAATTAGGTGTGAGAAAAATAAAAAAAAAGTTTGAGGGTATAATTAGAATATTAAAAAATATTTGAGGTAATTTGGTTAAAAAAGAATAAAAAGTTTATCTTCCTTATAAAAACCCATACTTTTAGAGGGGAGAGAAGGAAGGGGAGCGGAGCACATAAGGACAAAAAATCTCCCCTCCTCTTCTCTCTATTTTTTTCAACTAAACACACTTTTTCCTATTCTCCCTTCTAAAATCTCCCAACCAACTAAAGCCTTAGAGATTGGTTTTAGAGGGGAAATTAGGTGAGTAAAAATTGTTATAGGTTCAATTTAAAAAACAAAATTAGAGAAGTAAGATCATAAAATTTCAATAAAAAAATATAAGATAAAAATAGTAAAAAGAATAATTAATTTTTTTAAGCACAATCCCAAATACTTAATAACCTCTTAATAATAAATAAATACAATATATTGATTAACTAAGTTGAATATAATAAAAATAGTTAATCTTCTTTAAGAGATATATTTATATTTAATATTTAATAGTATTTTAAATATAATTATATCTTTATATATAAAAAATATAATATATTTGAGATGGATGGAGATATTTTATATTTTAATTTATTTTTAAAACTTTATACAATTAATGTTAAAGGCATTAATTAACAATAAACACGTTAATTTTATTAGATTATAGTAGTTAAACTAGATTAGATTATGATTGTGTTTGTAGGAAATTCAAAGGTTAATTACACTAATTATATTCCTTTCTTAATAAATTTTATAAAAAATAATGAAACTTATGTTATATAGATCAAATTTTAATTTATTAGATACAATAAATTATTTAAAATTAAACATTCATTAACGTATAATTTCAAAATAAAAATTTACTAAAACTCGGAGTAGAAGTATTAAATTTAGCTTGAAAGAGAACATAAGACGAGCGGCTGAGATCAACTAAGATAAAAAAAATATGATGGTTTTGCAGATCACAAGGAGCCCATGTCCCGAAGTGCTGAAATTGGCTAACCAAATGGTTAATTATGAAGGGCTGTCTTGCTGGCGCTTTGTTTCTCTCAAACTGCTAAATGACAGCACAACAAACAGTGACTTTTTTCAGTATGCAAAGTGTCAAGTGGGAATAGGCTTCCCTGTGACCATCTCTTGTCAATGACAATTTTGCCCTTCTCCTCTCATTATTATTTTCTAATATTACTATCAATATTTTTACACAATAAAATCTTATTTTTAATATTAAAATATAATTTTTAATTTAATTTTTATCAAATTATTATACATATTTTTATTAATTTAATAAAAATAAAATACAAATTATATTCTTATTCAATAATTTTTAATTAAAAATAAAAATTAAATATATCTAATATTTTAAATTATTTTTTTAAAATAAATCTAATTAGGGTTGATAATATACCCAACCTGCAAAAAATGATGCTAGTTTTTTATACGGGTTTATTGAGCTTGGGTTTGTATTTATTATAAATTATATTTACATATTTTTTTTATATTTCTCTTTGTATGATATTTTTCTATAAAAGTATATTTTCTAAATATTATTATGTTAAAATGTTAGTTTGAGTATTGTCCTTGATTTCTTTTTATGATGATGTGATCCTTTATAATTGTGATAATCATTTCATTTTAAAATTATATTTGAATGCTAATAATACTAAATAAAATTTTTTATTATATTTTCATGTATATTATATAAAAAAAAGTAAAAGAACAATATTTTTTTAAAAAGTTTTAAAAGTGGTTTAGCCAGGCTCATGAAAGTTGGTATTTTTAATCCACCTGTCAGGCACACTCCCCAAAATGAACCAATCTATAAGTGGCATGTTAGCCTATGTTACCACTCTCTACATCTAGCTTGTATTTAATAGTGTAATTGTAAGCCTCATATGTTAAAATTAGAGCAATCTTCACCACAACCTAATAGAACTTAAATGTTGTTTCTAATAAGAAAAGGTTAAGATATAAATTTATTATATAAATTTTTAATTAGTAACAATATTCTCTCAAAAAAAATTTTAGGTTAAAAATTGGATTAGAAGTATTAAAAAAGAGAGTAATATTATTTTTATTGTTAAAAATTTTAATAGTTAATATTAATTTTTTAAAGGTCAATGTTAACAGTAATATTGCCCCTGCAAGCTTCTGGATTTGATTTCTGGAGACCTTGGAACGATTGAACACCTTCAAGAGCTTGATTTCCAACAATTTCCTTAATGGGTCAGTACCCAATTCCATATTCAACGCTTCTGAGCTTCAAGCTCTTTCCCTCGGGCAACAATGTCATCCTAGATGAGCTTTTTTATTAACGTCGGGTGAGGAATAGTCCATTTTTAATTTTTTTCCTTCAAAATAATACTACTATATTATTATTATTTTTGATAAAAAGAGAGGGCTATACGTCCGATTGAACTAAGGGAACTAAACTACATAAGAATTTTTTCCCAAATACACATTAAGGACAATGTGCCTCAAATTTGAGGGACAAGAGTACAATGTCTTCGTCGTATTCAAATTTTCCTTTACAAGAATATCCGACAGTCTGTTTTTACTTATAAAAATATGTTGTATCTTTAAATCTCATAATGATTGAAGCAGCATCTGTATATAGGATAGTAATAAACTACATCTATCTTCTCTAAAATTTAATAACATATTGATGACATTTTTGATATCAAATTCAATAATAACTTTCTTAATACCCAAATCTAAGGCTAATTTTAGCACATTATAAATTGCCCATTGTTCAGCTTTCATAACACTACATGAACCCAATTGAGCAGTAAATCCAGCCACCCAACTTCCAGTATGATCTCAAACTACTCCACCACAACCTGCCCTATTCAAAGATGTGCTTAGGGCACCATCCACATTTAATTTGACCCATCCCATTGGAGGTGGTTCCTAGTCCATAGAAATTGTTGGAGACGATTCATTATCAAGGTAATTCTGTTGAATATGTACAAATCCTTTCCAAGTTTTCATAATGATCGAATAAGGATCCGAAGGTTTGCTAAAATCCTGATCAAAAGTAAAATGATTTCTCTACCTTCACAAACTTCAAATTGTTACTCCCCATATTAGGTTCCAATTTGCACTTTCATATTTCCATAAATCTCTTTTAAGGTTTAAAGTAAACCAATCTCTTAAGGAAGCATTAAAGAATGCAAAAAAAAGGGGGACAAATTAATCTGCGGTAAAGCTGATTAGCATAAGTACAATCCTAAAGAACATGCAACACATCTTCTGTATCTTCACTGCAGAATTGACATAATGCGCTCGATGAAGACCATCTGCTTCTCCAAGCATTTGTTGGCAAACGATTATTGAAAGCCGTCCACATAAATACTCTGATATGTTCTGTACCCTCCACTTCCAAATGTCTTTATATAAATAGTGCTATGATTATTCTCCGATTGTTTTTCAATTAGATACTAGGCACTTTTGATAGTGAAAATCCCATCGTTTGTAGCACTCCATAACATTAAGTCATTGCTTGCTCCCTCTATAGCTGGTATCATGCTTCTTAATCTTTGGAAAGCAGAGCTAGGAATAATACTTGCAAATCTTTGGTAATCCCAAGTCTCAACCTCCACCCAATCGGCAATTTTGGTATTTTCTTCTTCGCATGTGAGTGATCGAAGACAAAACTCCTTTAAATTTTTATCAGTAAAAAGCCATTTATCAGTAAAAAAGTTTACCAATTGCCCATCGTTGATCTACCATTTGGTACCTAATTCCACTATATCTTGTTGTTAAGAGATAAACTTCCACAGTGCAGAATCACCTTTCCTAGCATTCAGTAATTTTTCTTAATTTCTCAACATATATTTATGAAATAACACATCTACCCACAAGCCTTTATCGCCATTGACAAGTTTCCCAGCTATTTTAGCTCCACACGCACGGTTGAAGGAATTAAGCTTCTTGAATCCTAATACACCATATAACTTAGGTCTCACAACCTGATCCCACCCAATGGGATGAAAGCCACGAGGGTTTTGACTGTTATCCCATATAAAATTCCTTTGCAACCTCTTAACTTCCTGACACACGAATATTGGAATTTTGGCCATTTGCATTGGATAAACAGATATATAACTCAGAACAGACTTTGTCAAGGTGATCCTATCAGTAATAGATAACGTACTCTCTTTCCATGCAACAAGTTTAGATATAACTGTGAAAATTTGAAGGATTGAAAGTAGAGGGAAAAAGTCAAAATATTATTAATCCTTGAATGAATGAGAATAAAAATAAGCCTTTATATATATAAAAATATAAGTTAATAAGCTAAACCTATAATCTATTATAATCCTAATATCTCAGATTTATTCTTATAGGATATAATAATTTAATATTTAAATCTGATCCTAAATAATATCTAAACTTAATTTTAGATAATTAATTAAATAACTAACAAAATATAATATTAATTAATTAATAATTAATTCTAAACTATAACATCTTAACACTCCCCCTCAAGCTGGATCTATAGCTTGAATACTTGTGCTTCTTAACACTCCATCTCAAGCTGGGAGGCAGCTTGTATATGAGCAGCATCATTATAAAAGAACTAGAACTTTGAATCCTTAAACCAGTAGTGACTACTAAATTGAAGTTGATTGGATCTTGAATCTGGATCTTAAGACAAAGTTGTGAATTTGACGAAGAACTTCCATGTTGGAGGTTTAACAAGAATACTTGTAAGAGAGGAACTTGATGAAGAATTATATGTACTAATCTCATAACCTATAAGATTTTGTGGAAAGAGATTCAAGTTATTCTCTTCCATCATATGCATTATTCAAGAGCAACATGTTCATACAATCATGGTAACCCACTTGGGTTTACACACTAATCTAACCTCACATGAGGGAGATGAACTAATCCCATAATCTATGAGATTTTGTGAGAAGAGACCCAAGTTATCCTCTTCCATTATAACCCACTTGGGTTTACACATTAATCTAATCTCACTTGAGGTAGATAAACTAATCCTATAACTTATGAGATTTTGTGGGAAGAGACCCAAGTTACTCTCTTCCATCATATGTAACTAATCTTCACTTGAAGGTGTGCCTTCTCTTCAGGCTTGATATTTTTCTTTTTTTTTTTAAACTCTAATACCATGTAGAAATTTGAAGGATTGAAAGTAGAGGGTAAAAATCTCAAAATATTATTAATCCTTGAATGAATAAGAATACAAATAGGCCTTTATATAGGCAAAAATATAAGCTAATAAGCTAAACCTATAATCTATCATAATCCTAATATCTCAGATTTATTCCTACAAGATATAATAATTTAATATTCAAATCTGATCCTAAATAATATCTAAACTTAATTTTAGATAATTAATTGAATAACTAATAAAATATAATATTAATTAATTAATAATTAATTATAAACTACAACATCTCAGCAATAATCCTATCTATTATATATTGGAAAGTGTCTCTAGGTTTCTTCCCTCTGTTGATTGGAAAACCTAGATACTTCCCAATTTCCACCGAAATCTCTATACCTGTAATCCCACTAATTCTTCTCCTCATATTGACATTTACTTTTAGAGAGAAAATTATTGAGGATTTGCTTTTGTTGATTTTCTCTCCTGAAGCAAGACAATTTATCTAAACAGTTCATTATACAAATAGCTTGATTTTCAGATGCTATCCAAACAGAAGAAGATTATCATCAAACATAAGATGAGAAATGTATGTACCACTTTTTGTAATGAAAATTGGTTTCTAATCACCTGCATTCACTGTGTCAGTAATCAAATGGGACAATCTATCCATACAAAGAACAAACAACAAAGGTAAAATGGGATCTCCTTGACGAAGTCATCTTTTAGGATAGAAAAACTCCGTTTGAGATCCATTCCATAATAAATTATAAGACACAGATATAACACATCCCATAATAAGCTTTATGAGATTAGCTTCTAAACCAACATCCTCAAGAACCTGTTGAAGAAAATTTCATCTAATGCAATCATATGCCTTATCTAAATCAATTGTTAAAGCCATTAGACTTTTTTACCTCTGGCTTTCTTTATTATGTGCATGATTTTTTAGCCTATTATAATATTGTCTTATATATGCCTTCCCTTTATAAAACTTGACTGAAAAGGAGAGATTAGTTCATTCATAATATTCCTTAATCTATTTACAATCACTTTAGTAATACATTTATAATACATAGTGCATAAAGCAATATGTCTAAAATGACTAATAACCTTCGGATGATCCCTCTTTGGGATAAGGGAAATCAAAGTTTTATTTGCTTTATCATTAATAGCCCCATTTTGTAAAGCATTTCTAATGAACTCGCACAAAGAATTACCCACTATATTCCAATTTGTTTGGTAAAATATATGAGAGAATCCATCAATTCCATGAGTCTTATAAGGTCCCATAGAAAAAAGAACTTCCTTTATATCTTTATCAGAAGTTAATTGACACATATTGGTAATACGAGCTTTAACCTCGAAAGGGAAATTAGACTTTGTTTGCAAATCACAGGAGTTACTTTTAGAAACATTATATAGATTTTTGAAGTAATTTATAGCCATTAAAACTAAATTAGAATCATCCTCAATCCAATTTCCATTGTTATCCTTAAGGGATAAAACTTTATTTCAACTTCTCATTTTTGTTTTCAAATGATAAAAACGAGTATTCCTATCCCCTATTAATCTATTCAGTTATAGCCTTTTGAAACCACTTAATCTCCTCTAGAACAAAATATTTTATAATTCATCTTGCAAATTCCTTTCAAGCGAGTTTAAAAATACAGAGTTGTGTAAGCTAGAGAGCTTTGAATTCCCTTTAAACATGCAAGCAAGCTTCTTTTCTTTTTTTTAACAAATCCAAAAATATTTTTATTCCAGTCAACAAGACAACTGCCTAATTATTCTAGAGATTTATTTAAATCCTCATCATCTCTCTAGACATCAGAAGTAAATTGTTTGAAGTTTTCATGAGCTAACTACATAGCCTCAAAATGAAAAGGTTTTTGTTTACCAATAACAGAATAATTTTGAAACTACAAAACAATAGGATTATGGTCAAAGAATTGAGTCTTGATAGTACCTTCAAAGCGTCATCAGATAGAACATATAAAAAAATAGACTTAGCTAGAGCATGATCCAATCTTTCATAAATGAGAGAACAACTAGCAATTCGGGGTCCCTTCCATGTAAATTTTGGTCCTTAGAAGCCCATATCTAAAAGTCCACAATCCATAGTTCTATCTTGGAACCAATTTATCCTACTATTGGAGGAAGTCACTCCCCCTATCCTTTCATTTATATTCAGGATATCATTGAAATCTCTGCAAATTGCCCATGTCATATTAATAGAAGAAGACAAATTGTTCAATTCATTCCATAACTCATGCCTAAAATTTGAATGGGGTATAACATATATTGTAGTTAACAAAAAAGGAGGGCGCCCTAAAATTTCACAATGTAAGTGAAAAAATTGCCTATTTTTAATCATAACATATACTTTGATTTGATTACTTTTCCATGTAGCAATCAAACCTCCTAATCGACCTAAACTTAGAATCATTCTTAAAGAATAATAGCCCCAATTTTTCAGAAATCCAAATGTAGCAATAGTAGAGCATTTTGTTTCCGAAACAACAATAAGACTTGGTTTTGCGCCAAAACCACTTTAAATTTCTGAGAAGTCCATTTGCACAAGTTCCTCTCACATTCCAATACATTAAACTATCCATAAAATAATTAATAAAATTCATTTGTAACTAAAACCACAAAAAATAAACACTTAGATCTCCGGTATGAATTGGGTCTCGGCCACTATGCTATCTTCTCCATTTTCACGCGTTTCAATTATTATAGGAAATGGTTTCATATCCATCAAATCTAAAATATGATCTCCAGGTCAATTTCCTCAATTCTAAGGTCATTAGAAATAGCTTGGCCAATGTCATTAGAAATTGCTTGGCCCAATTACGGAAGAATAGTACTTACCTAGGCCTTTGTTGAATTGTCTTTGTTCCAATGATCCACTACACCTATTATCATTTGTCTATTTGCCTCAGCTAATTCTCTAGCTTTCTTCCCGTTGTTGTGCAACTGTGTCAATGTCACCGTCTCATCATTGTTCTCCTCAGTCTGTAGCATATCTCTAGCCCTCTTCTCAGTTCTCACTCCTTCTCTGTACTATCTCCCCTTCATTACTCATTACCATAGCTCTTGTCTCCTTCCTCATTAAATCCTCCTGTTGTTTATTTTTAAAATTCCTCTTTTTTCACACTTTATCTTGCCATATCGCTATTATATCTCCCTGTGGTGGCTATGATTGAATTGCCTCCTGAACGTTACTACTTTGATTACTGTTGCTTCTGTACTGATTTTTGTCTTGGTTCTCCACCTCAACAAGACTTCCAAAACGAGATCCCCTAATTTCTTGGTGAGTCGACTCAGTTTTATTTTCTTTTGGCTTCCTTTGGCGACGCGGTTTTTGCACTACCTTCTATTGCTCATGGTTTCTGGTACTGTCATGCACCGTGTTAGCCCTATTTGGTTGTTGCATATTTTCCTGAGCAACTTCCATATTCTATTGCTAGTTGCAATTTTTGTTCGGGCAAGATTATTAGATACAACAAAATCGAGAACATAAGCAAATACAACAAAACAATCTTAAGTCGCGATCCAAATTCATAATATTATCATATAACAATTTGAGTAACCGTTGAGGGGGTCTAAGCACCTAGTTCGGAGGACAAGACCCATCTAATGAAGCCTTAGTAACCCCAATCAGCTACCAAGTTAGCTTATCTGGGAATCCATATGCATGAATGGTTCCTGGTAACACTTCCTATTCAAAGTCCAGAGAGACACCGTTTCTGTTCAAGCAATCCATCAGCACTTACAGTCAGATTAAAAAAATCACATGATAAAGCTCATTGTCTTTAGCATACTGGAAAGCTGCTTGCATAGCTAAACATTTGGCCATGAGAGCTGAATCCACGTAAATTTTCTCAGTCAAACCATCAAGAAGCCATCAGTTTGCATCTCTGATAATAAAAGCAATTGCTGTAGAGCCATCGTTTCCATTAAAAGCACATTATGAATTAATCTTTAGCTCATTTCCCTGGGGACAAATCCACCTGTGTTTCTTCATAATGTCATTCTGATTTTCAGCTGCACAATTATTTTCCACCAGCAACTATTTGCCTCCCAAAATTCTTGTGAGGTCGTTCTTGCTTTTTTAATAATGTACACAGGGTCAGTAGGAAGATGCTCATATAAATAAACATTTATACCCTTCCAGATTTGCCAAAAAAAGCAAGCAACTAAAGGCAATTGCCAGTCAGATAAATTCTGTTCTAGAAAGCAACAATTGAACCATTGATAGATATCGAATCCACACTCATTAGGGAAGTTAAAGGAAAACTCACTCCCAAACCACACTAATTTTTTAAGTACATCCATTTTTATTGAGGAAAATTATATCACTAAATATTTTAAAATGCTGAATGTATTTAAAAAATTGGTTCAAGTTGCGTTGTGCACTTTATTCCAAAAAATAAACATAAAATTGTGAACTGCCTTACTTTAACATTGAAATTTAAATAATGCATGAACATAAAAGTGATAAAACTATAGATTTAGTTATTTTTAACCAATTAAAAAAAATATACTACATGTCATTATATATATTGTCTATTTTTGAAATTATTCATCAACCATTAAGGGTTTATGAAAAGCTACACTATTTATAACATAAATATAATATATTCCAACTCTCTAAATTTATGTCATATATTAAGTCATCATCTAGCTAGTAAAAATTCTTTTGATAATAATATTATTTATAAAAAGTTAAATGAAATTTTTTTTATATATATGTAATTTTTGCCCATAAAAAACAATTTATACACACACACAATATTAAATTAGGATTGAATATTCTAAATGATCTTTTTATAAAGAGATCAATTTAAGAAAAATATATAGCTATGGTCGGTATTGTAGTTTTAAATGGATGAGAAATTAAAATGCCAGTTTTAATCAAGAAGTGAGTAAGAGAACAAGTTAAGGAGCATATGAACATCCTTCTCCAAAGTACCACTATAGACATAATGTACAAGAAGCATTTTAAGCAGATTCTTCTCGCACGTGACAATATTTACATGGTTGAAGGATGCAAATAATGTTGAGACAACTTGTGTAATCTAGTGTAGCATCAGTCTTAGACAGGAGATGCAAAAAAGTTTGGGGCAAGAAGAAGGTAATTTCACCCATTTGCAGCTTGGGATTTCATCAGACCGACGAAAATTATGACAACACAAGAAGTATGCCGTCGAAATTTTGACATTTCTCATGTAGATTGTCCAATCATGTGTGGACCTGAGAATGTTTTGAATATTGCAACTAGGCAAAATAGAGGAAGGAGCTGGATGTAAAGTATTAGAACTGCATGAAGGGCCTTGCCAATGACAAATCTTTATGAGATTGAAAGGAGCTTCAAAAATCTTGAATTACTTGTTATGGGTTGTTGATGAGGCCCTTGTAAATAGCCAGATCACTACTAGAAAATATATTTTTTAAACCGGTTGAAATGTTATTTTACACCTGACATCGAACTAGTATAGATACAGCCCGTGTAGAAAGTGTATCACATTTTAAATTGGGTGGTATACTAGTGTAAAAGAAATCTTCTTCTAAACCGGTCTAAATATGAGGCGTAGAAGACTCATTTTCTAAGGGAAAAATAGAACATATAAACTGGTCTAAAAGACATCCGGTGTAGAATGTGCTAATATCTACACCAGTTGAAATATCGTTCGGTGTAGACGAATGTATTTTCCATACTAGTTGTGTTACAACCAGTGTAGATGGATCCACTTTCTACACCTTACCTGTATCCAACCGGTGTAGATGAAATTGTTTCTACACTAGATTTTTGTTGTCCAGTTTAAATGTTATTTTTTAATACTACCAATTCACTATTTTATTACCCCATCCCCTGAAGCTTCATATAAATAAACAACCCAAATATACAAATTAAAGAGACATCAATAGAGATAGAGATCAAGATGGTAGAGAAAGAATTTAATTGTTCATTATTTATTTAATAAAATTCAATACAAAAAGTGCAATAATTTGTATAGAAAATTAAAAACTGTATTGAAAGGTAAATATATACTATTGAGAAGAAAGGTTTTGAACAAAAAAATTCAGCCCAACGATTGCACAAGTCCTCAATATCTTGTTTAGAAAATGAGTCAGATTAATCAAACATTTGAAATATCAAATTAAAATCAAATAAATTTAGGCATTACTAATATATATTAAACTAAAAAAATGAAACAATTAAAAAACACAATTTTACCTCATAACCCAGGTCAGTCTTATTTGACAAGATAATATTGACCATGTGTCTAACCATGTATAAGCCGCACAAGTTGCTTTCTCTGAGTTGCCTTCGATTCTATAATATTAATATGATCAAAATTATTTGTCATTATCAAAATATTGACTCTAACACTTAATACTTTTATTACCTTTGGTGTGATGCATTAATGGCCCTATGACCAAAGTTAGCGCGCTTAAGACCTTTTACAATTGCGAACATCCTCATATCCCTATGACTAAAATTATAAAGTTAGTAACCCATTTATTACAAAGACTATTGTTCTGTAGAAGTAAACTCACGAGTTCATAATCTTCTTGACATCACCCGATGACTTATAATGGAGGGAGCATAAGAAAATAACTTTATAACTTCTTACATAGGATGACCAATTGCAATGGTTGCTGTAGAAAATAAAAAGAGACTGAATATTATCATTAAGCAAATACAAAAGTAGTATAAAATAAAATGAAATATTATTTTTCTTCCTTATACATATATGATATGAAGAAACAATCAATATTAGTTTAACGAGCCTCCTCAACATGTATTGAAGTTTTAAAGTTTGAGAGGCCCCTTTTGTATAAATATGAATTGGGCATAGGAATCCAAACTTACCTTATTTGCCCTTAGAAACCAACTCATCTTTCATATACCTACAATTAATGCAAACACGATGTTAGTTATAAGAGTTGAAATTTTTTCTTATATATATTTACATTTCAATTAGCTTACCTCAAAAATACTTGGATGCACTGGATGGTCAATTGATCCTTTGGTGTGATAAGAGACTCCATATCCATAAAGTCAAGATAGGTCAGTACCCCCATGTCGCCTACAACTGAATCCATAGGCAAGCCATCTAGATGGAATATTTTGTCAAATGCCAATAGGATCACATGTTGCATGGCATTTAAAATGGGAGGTGGATTTGGCTTATGAGGAGAAGTTGAAAGTTTGCTTAGTGATGATGCGACATGTTTCAAAAAAAGATGCTTTGACCACAATATACAAGTCTCTTTAGTGATATGACGAGTTATATTTGAATGTGTATGGGAGGTACTTGGCTCCTATTACTGTGATGTCATCATGAACAACATTTCTTCCTTGAGTTTTGCTAACCCCTCTTGTAACCATGCAGCAAGTGAAGCTTTTGCCTCTGCCTCATCCTCACAGTGGCCAACAATGATTCCAACTTTTCCCTCGACACCACATATGGGGAATATTGTGGACATGTTTCAAAGTAATCTCTTATACCTACACATGCTCTAACTCCCTTGACATGATCCCCATGCTCTTGTTTGCACTTTGTGATAGTCAAGATATCATTCTTGCCCTATGACTTGAGGGATCCCTAGGCCTCATGTTGTTTAAGATTGGTCTACATCATATAAAGAACAAATATAATTATTAATATAATCAGTCTACTAAAATAAAATAATAGTGGTACTTATAATTTTTTCTGTAATCATGTGAGTGTGATCACTTGTATATAATTTGCTCCTTATTTGGTAAGCGTACAACTATTTATCTTTGTGACGTACTGAAGATAGGGGAGAAAGAAGAATAGAAGGATATGACTTCGCGTTTTCTTCTAACCTCTTCCTCTTAGCCACCATTAAGTCTCTTTCAGCCTTTGCATAACCCCCTCGAGATATTATGTGGGGGCAATCATTCTTGAGAGCTTGTTCAATCACTTTTGACCTTTTTCCCTACAAGAATTGAAGTATTTAAAATCATTACATATGATAATCCATAATGGGAATCAACCCTAAGATGGATCAACTCACGATAGCTATTGGCGTAGTCTGAAGTCTAACAAATTCTTCCCAAGTAGCTTCATAAATGAATTGATACTTACTACATGGAGAAGGATGAGGCTGACCATCTTTGTCCTTGCCTTGCACATAATAACAAGCAGTTGTGTCTTGAATACCCTTTAACTCTAAGCGCAACAAAACAACGTCTTATTCTTCAAGATTTCATTGTTGGGAACATTATAAGTGATCTGCAATAATTGCTATTGAAAGTAGAGTTAGCAATAAACAATTCTATTTTTTTGGTCTTGCACTCCATACAATAATAGAAAATAATTAGTTTATATGCTTAGATAATATCCCAAATTTGATTCTTCACACTATCATCAACATCACCCCAAGTCTCCACAGTGATGTTAGGTTTATTGCATGATAGAAGGCTGACATAACTTACGTCTTAGTCATTTGTTCACCAATTGGTGTCGTGCTTCTACCCCTCATTTGTGTAAAGTGGCTTAGAGCATCGCTACCCTCATTCTGATTAACACTATCCCCCATATTCCTATGTAAGCAATAACAAAATAAAACATAGTAAACAACCCTTTTTCTTTCACCCTGTTAGAATACTCAATGCTTGTTCCCTTAGCATTTATCCATGGAATTAAGAAGAAATGCATGCATTTATCCCAAAAAAACTAGAAAACTTAGATTAAACAAACACATACATGTACATGGTTAAGCACGTACATGAGAACAGAAGTGCCGATAACACTTACATATTGAGCACAAAGAACATGAGCACATAGAACCATAAGCACAATAAAGTACAACTGATAAGACACAAATTGTGTATGGTTTCTATGACATTTTCAGGGTCTTATTACAACTTTACCATTCATTTTATGCCTGTATTTGTGCTTTTGTGGTAATACATGATTGTGCTTGACAATGTGCTAATTAAAGAGTAAAATGGTAAATTAACTCTTCCAATTTGCATAAATATTTTTCTCTACTAATTTAGACTTTTACAGTGAGCTTTGGTTTTGAATCGTAGGTATTTTGGAGGAGAACTAAGGACTAATGTGAGTAGAAAAGAAATCACAAGATAAAAAAAATCAGATCACGCCTCTGTGCTTTTTAGTCATGACCAAAGTGTCAACAGGTCATGACCTTATTTCTTTTGGAACTTTCTCTGTGTTTATAGGTCATGACCTCATTTCTTCTGGAACTTTCTCTGTTTATAGGTCATGACCAAAACATGGATCTGGTCGTGACTAAAAGAGACAATTGTTGAAGCTGTGCGTTTTGGATTAGGTTATGCAGGAATAAAAGGAAGAGGAAGCTACAGATATAAGGGGGCTGGTTTTTAGACCTGATTAGGCAAAGAAACAATACTCGAATCCTCTCTACACCTCCACAACCTACACACTCACCTTCCATCTTTCTGCACCTTTCCATAGAACTTCACATCTGTACATCATTCATCCATCATCTCGTTTTGCTTTCTTCATACCATCATATCTGGACAGCGATCGTGGCACAGTAGGAGTCATGAGAGGCTAAATATTTAGTCTCTTGGTGATGCGTCGCATATCTTGAGCTCATGGACTACAGTGCATATGGGGAGTTTTCTGTTTTAATTTCACATTTCTTATGTTTTTAGAATTCCTAGATCTAGGGTTTTGATTTTATGAGTAAGGATTAGATATCAATCGATTATTGAGATTAAGTTTTATAATTAAATTTGGATGATTTAGATGTTAGTTTAATATGAATATTTCAGTTTCAATTTCTGGATAATTGGGTTTTTATCAATGATCATTGCCAACTAGTTCAATTATTTGAAATCTATGGTTATTGATCGATGATTATTTGAGGGTATCTACATCATCTTATTTGAATTACATGCTAAGTGGTTTTTAACAGTTCATTAAGAGTTTTTAAACTAGCTTTGATCAAAAGAGTTTAAGGAATGTTACTGTTTTGGACTCAATCGATCGATTGAGGTTTCTTTTAAGACTTAGTGATTTTAAAACCCATATCATATTAAGAGCAAGGACAGATAGTTTTTCATTATCAAGAGTCTGTTTTAACACATTCCTTTTAAAATCTACTCATTTTCCAACTTAATCAAAAATACAAAAGCATTTACTTTACTGCACCCTTATTTTATTGCTTCAAAAATCAATCAAACCCAAAAACCAAATTTTACTTTCACTCAGGTTTTCAATGGTTTTGTCACCAGTTTGTTTGGTTTTCAATAAAAAAGGTTCCTCGAGAAGAATGATAGGGTTATGCCTTATATTATATTAATAGGTGCAATTAATTTTATTTTGATGCATAGGATGATGACAATCCGTGCAAATCAATTAGTTCGTTAGCAATTGGTTGTCAATTTCATTATTTACATGAGTAAGTTTTTGTTTGAATTTTAGTTTGTTGTTTTTAATTGCATTGCACTTTGCATTTTTCTAAAGTTTATGCAAAATCAGTCTCTATGATTGTAAGTCGTGACCAAATATCACTTGAGTCGCGACCTTTTCTCTCTGCGATATTTAGTCACGATCGCAACACATTTTAGTCATGACTAGTGAACTTTTCTACTGTGAAACTTTTGTGTCTGAATTTGATTGCTTGCCTATTATTCTTGATTTTTCCTATGTTACATGTGTAGAAGAACTAAACCATTAGAGAGTTTAGTTCCTTTTGAACCTGAAATTGAGAGACGACTTAGGAAATTAAGGAGAGAATTTAGAGAATAGGCAAGATCAATAGAGTCTAGTCACCCTTTAGTACTTAGGGATCTGAAATTGAAATCAATTTAGAGATTCCATTAGAAATTTCTAACATGGATGATATTAATCCTAATGGACATAATAGGAATAATAGGCAAGGAGAAACTAGAATACCAGTGAATGTAGAAGATAATAGAAATGTGAAGGAAATAAATCATTCGCATGTGAATTATGATCCTTATGGCTTTTACACTGAAGAGGCTAATTTTGAAATTAAAGTAGCTTTGATTGCAGCCTTACCTAAATTTCATAGTTTTGTAGGAGAATGTCCACATTGGCACTTACAAACCATGCATATGATATGCTCTTCGATGAAGCCTCCAATGACTGCATTAGATGATATTTTAAGGAGGTGTTTCCATTTCACTTTGGAAGGGAAGGCAAAGGAGTGGTTATACAATCTGCTAACTCATTTCTCAACTCTTACATGGGATCAGTTGAAGTCAACATATCTAGAATAGTTCTTCCTGGCCTCATACAACTCGGATGAAAAAGGAGATTACAAACATTCTGCAATATGATGGAGAGTCATTATTGGACAAGATTTATCAATTTGTTAGGTCATTGTCCGTATCACAATATGACAAAGGTTGATCTAGTAGACATTTTCTTTGATAGTCTACTCCCTTACATTCAGGTGTCCTTGAATGAAGTAGTAAATGGTTCTTTGAGAGATAAGACTCCATATGCAAGTTGGGATTTATTACAGAAAATGGGTAATGAAGACCATTAGACTGGGGATCCAAGGAGAATGCCTTCATCATCTTTGGGTAATTCAAATGAGATCTTAGCAGAAATAGAAGCTTTAGGAAATCGAATGGAAAAGAGGATGAATGTAATTGAAAGAGAGCTGTATTCCGCAAAGCAAGTTTATGCATTGGGAACCTCCCAAGCACTAGCTACAGGATGTGAATCATGTGGTTCAATGATGCATGCTACCAGTATATGTGACAGATAGTATAAAAAAGTGGCAACAATATATCAAGGTAGAGACAATCAATACCAGAAGAGAGACCTATACTCTAACACATACAACCCTGGTTGGAGATACCACCTAAATTTTAGGTAGGAGAGTGGGGAAAATAGGCTTAACCAATTTTAAAGAGGTGGTGCTTCCTCAAACAACTACCAAAATAATGCAAGGTCTATAGTTTTAACTCACCCTGATGCCTTAGTGGCGTCAAGACCAGATGAGACTTCTCAGTTGTTTAAGAGTATGGCTGCACATATGAATAACATAGATGATAAAATGACAAATATAGGCAACAAGCTCAAAGAGAATGATGGTTAATTCACCTCCATAGCTGCAATCCTTCAAAGTATGCAGAAGGATAATGCTGATGTGCACAGGAAACTTGAGGAGTTAAGTTCTAAGAATGCAGATATTACAAGTCATTTGACTCAAGTCTCTAATATAGTGAGTGACATTCAAATGAAGAGTAGTGGCATCGTACCTTTGAATAATGTCATTAATATGAAGGGTCTGAATGCCATATCACTCAGAAGTGGAAGAAAAGTGCATTTTAAGGAAGATGATACAATATAGGAGGACATGGAAGATCCTGAAGTTGAAAATTCATTAATATCACAGATAAAGATTGGAAAAATAGAAAGTATTAAAGAACAACAACTTATGCTCAAGAAGGCAACCTAAAAGCAAGAAAAGGAGGTGATAATGCCAAGTCCAGCATACAAGCAAGGAGCCTCTATGCATACAAGTAAGGAGTTTATGAGTGATTTTATAGGGTCACAAGATAATTTGGGAGCCATAAGCATAACAAATAAAGCAGGGTCAAGCATATGTGATCCCAAGTTGCGACTAAACATCAATTTGCTGAGTCAAAATGTGAAAATGAGTCTCAACCTGAGAATTATAATGTCGCGACTAACAACTCTCGAGATTGTGTATCACAACATGAGGATGATAATGTCATGACCAGAGGATCAACATAAACTCTTTGTGAAGTGGAGCGGCGATAAGATGTCAGTATGGTCACGACATAAAATTGGCGAGATGTTTAGTCATGACTGAAAGACCACAACGTCATGACCAAAAATTTTATAGACACTCATTGTCAGTTTGAGTCACAACTAAAAGTTGATGATGAACCTAAGGGGTTGCGATCGGAAATTGCAAACACAACTAATGAATCTCATAGTTCCATACTCCACTGCTTTGGTTAAAAGGCCAATATGTTCTAACTCTACTTCTTCTCACTCACATTCAACAATTACCTCTCATATTTTAAGATTCTTAAATGATTTGATCTCAAATAATGATGTAGGAATGAGAGAGTTTGATCTCAACTATATTGCAGTTGTAGACCAACTTAAGCTGGCTGTAACTCCTGAAGAGACTACAATCAAGATGGAATATCCTAATGAATCGTATATGAGCAACCTCCAAGGATCTACAAAAGGGAGTATTTCTAATTTAAATGATTTCCCCTATTTGATCCCTTCCAATGTCCAACCCCTATAATTAGAGTTAAAAGATTTACCTTCTAACCTAAAGTATGTGTACCTTGAGCCAAACTCAAAATTGCTAGTCATAATTTCTAGTTCTTTAACTTTTAGTGAAGAGTCTAGGTTATTAAGTGTGCTTAGAAAGTATAGAGAGGCCTTAGGTTGGCAATTAGCTGATATAAAAGGGATAGATGCCACTGTTTGCACTCATAAGATTCTGCTGAGTGAAGATTCTAAGCCAATTAAACAACCCCAAAGAAGATTAAATCCATTGATCTCTGATATGGTTAGAAAAGAGATTAGTAAATTGTTAAAGGCAGGAATCATATATGCTATTTCAGATAGTGAATCGGTAGCTCTGTGCATATGGTGCCTAAGAAGAGTGGACTGACAGTAGTCAAGAATGAGAATGATGAATTGATACCTACTAGAGTGCAAAATTCATGGAGGGTTTATGTTGATTATCAGAAGTTGAACGATTCTACTAGGAAAAATCATTTTTCCTTACATTTTATTGATCAAATGCTTGAGAGATTACCAGGGAAAACCCATTATTGTTTCCTAGATAGGTATTCAGGATATTTCCAGATTCCAATAGATCTGAGGGATCAGGAAAAAACCACATTTACATGTCCCTTTGGTACCTATGCCTATAAAAGAATGCCATTTGGTTTGTGTAATGCTCCATACACATTTCAGTGTTGTATGCTTTCTATATTTGCTGATTTTATTGAAAAATGCATGGATGTGTTCATGGATAATTTTACTGTATATGGAAATTCTTTTGATGAGTATTTAGAAAGCCTTGATAGTATCCTTACTAGATGTATTGAGAAAAAATTGGTTTTGAACTTTGAAAAGTGCCATTTCTTGGTTGATCATGGAATAATACTTAGATATCTTATATCTAGCAAGGGGATTGAGGTGGATAAAGAAAAAATTGAAGCATTTTCTCATTACCCTACCCCACAACTTTAAAAGAACTTTGATCTTTTCTGGGGCACGTTGGATTTTATAGAAGATTCATCAAAGACTTTAGTAAAATTGCTTTGCTCCTCTCAAAACTTCTTCAGAAGGACACTGAATTTATTTTTTCTACTGATTGCAAATAGGCTTTTAAAAAATTGAAGGATAGGTTGGTTTCTCCACCTATCCTAACTTCACCAAATTGGGATCTTTCTTTTGAACTATTATGTGATGCTTCCAATTATGCTGTGGGAGCTATGATAGGACAAAAGGAAGGTAATTTATCTAGGGTGATTGCCTATGTCTCGAAAATACTTGATGCTTCCCAAATTAATTATACCATTACTGAGAAAGAATTGTTTACAATTGTAGTGGCTTTAGATAAATTCAGAGCATATCTCATTAACTGTAGAGTTGTTATTTACATAGATCATACAGCAGTCAAGTACTTGTTCCATAAATCTCAATCTAAGCTAAGACTTCTATGGTGGATGCTACTACATAAAGAGTTTGATATAGAAGTGAAGGATCGAGCTAGAAGTGTGAACTATATTATAGATCATCTAAGCAGATTACCAATTGAGACAAGCGGAGTACTTAGTTATGATCTTATTTAAGATTCTTTCTCAAATCAATCCCTTTGTTTGATTGCTATTGTAGAACCTTGGTATACTCATTTAGTTAATTTTATTGAGATTGGCCTAATCCTACCTCATTTGTCTAAGTTTCAGGCCCAAAAGCTCAAGAGTGAATCTAAATACTTTATTTGGGACAAACAATTTCTATGAAAGTTGTGCTCAGATCAAGTATTAAGACGATGTGTCCTAAACTAGGATCACAAATCAGTTTTAGAAGCTTGCCATTCATGGGTTTGTGGTAGTTATTTTAGGGGAAAAAGGACTGCACGTAGGGTCCTTGAATCTGGTTTTTATTGGCCTTCCCTTTTTAAAGATGCTTTTAAGTTTGTAGAGCCTATGATATGTGACAAAGATTTGGGGGATTAGTAAAAGGCATGAGATGCCGCAATGACCTATTCTATTTTGTGAGGTTTTTGATGTTTGGGAATAGATTTCATAGGACCTTTTCCACCTTCAGCAGGATTTCATTACATTTTATTGGCAATAGACTATTTATCTAGTTGGGTAGAGGCCATTCCTATAAGACTAGATGATGCCCAAACAGTCTCTAATTTTCTAAGGTCTCACATCTTTAGTAGATTTGGAATACTGAAAGTGTTAATTAGTGATCAAGGTACCCATTTTTGCAATAAGTTAATCAATAGCTTATTGGCAAAATATGGCGTCACTCATAAAGTCTCAACCCTATACCACCCTCAAACTAATGGCCTAGCAGAGGTTTCTATTAGGAAAATTAAGCATATTCTAGAAAGGATTATTAAACCATCTAATAAGGATTGGAATTTAAGACTTGACGATGCCTTGTGGGAGTACAGAACAGCTTGTAAAACCCTCTAGGAATATCTCCTTATATGACAGTTTTTGGGAAGGCTTGTCACACACCTCTGGAAATAGAGCATAAGACATTTTGGGCAGTGAATGCCTATAATGAGGACCTTGCAGAAACTGGTTCAGAGAGGTTGTTGCAGATTCAAGAACTAGAAGAGATTAGATTAGATGCCCATAGCAGCTCTGAGATTTATAAACAAAAAACAAAGTTAATCCACGATGCTCAAATTATGAGAAAGAGTTTTAATGAGGGTGATAGAGTATTAAGGTACCAAGCTAGGTTCAAGTTCAAACATAGAAAATTCAAAACTAGCTCAGACAGACTCTGTAACATCCTCATTTTCTTACATCTTAGGGACCAAATGGTAGCATTTAGAACCACTTTTAAGGCTGTTGAAGTTAAATTGCTCAATCTGGAATTTTACTCTTAGTGTGTACTGTTCACTGTGCATATTCCAGAGCAGTGACCTAACTTCGAAAAATCATAACTAATTCTATAAAAATAGGAATGGAGTGGTTCAAACGTGATAAAGATTTAATTTATCCTTATAAATTAAATCTTATAAATATCTCTTATATATAATGTATATATACGAATTTATATATATGAATATAAATATAAATAAATATATACATCTACCCTGGATCATTCATTGAATCTGGACATGTCTTAGATTCAATGAATCTGGACATCATAGCTCGTGTTGGGCTATTTTGTGTGTGACCTTGTAGGCTCATATGAAGTTGGCAGTGAGCCATTTACTATACTAGCCCACAAGTCAAAAGCGGTCTTTAGCACGGCATAACGACTACCCAAATCATATGAGGATCGTTAAACGATGTAATATTTTATACAACCATATCATGTCCCTTCTGTCACGCGATATTTTGGTCATGGATGAGGCATGGATAATGTCATCCTCCTATTCCTAACCGTTACTTTCTCGATCGCTGAGTAGTCTGACTATAGAAATGGAACTACCTTTCCATTATAGTATGGCCATACATTTCTCAGACTCACTCATCGAGGGGCCCAATAATATCTCTCTACGAATGTGAGGGACAAATTCTATCTTGACCATTCATATTCCTCTGCATGAAAAACCACTAAGCCTGAACATAGTCTTTATGATCACTCGGTCAAAAGTGACTTTTGACTAGGTCAAAGTTGAGCGTTTGTCATGTAGGAGTCCATGATGATATCAGGTCAAAGGGCATAGTGACATGGTTTGTATATGAGAGAAGCTTATGACGTAACCTATGCAACACTCTCATAGCGGGTCAGTCCAACACCTTATACTCTTATATGTGCCTATGACTTTGATTTATATCTCTATCTATCTTCAAAGTCATACTGGTCTTATTTCATCTCTGCTCTCGCATAGATGATCGACCAGGGATATTTAGGATAAGATCATGAATTATTCAAGGATGGTCATCATAGTAAACAAGCAAATAATATGATAACACAGTTAATAAATTCATAAATCAATAATGTTCATAAAACAATGATTGGCCCCTAGGGCACAATTTCTATCAACCTCCCACTTACACTAGGTACAATCATTAATTTGACTAATTCCCATTGACCTAACATGATGCTCATACTTTGCCTACACAAGCAGCTTACAAGCGGCTTTGTTAGAGGATTAGCAACATTATCTTCTCCTGTTACTTTGCATATTTTTATATCACCTCTATTGTTGATTTCTCTGATGAGATGAAATCGCCTGAGTATATGCTTGGTCCTTCGATGTGACCTAGGCTCTTTGGCCTGTGCAATGGCACTGTTATTGTCATAGAGCAAAGTTATTGGATCTAAGATGGTAGGTATCACCCCTAGTTCCGTGATGAACTTCCTGATCCAATCGGCTTCCTTAGCTGCATCAGATGCTGCTATATACTCAGCTTCCATTGCAGAATCTGCTACAGTACCCTACTTAGAGCTCTTCCAGCTTACTGCTCTATTATTGTGGAGGAATATATATATCCAGACTGCAATTTTTGGTCATCCTGGTTAGTTTGGAAACTTGCATCTGTGTAACCAGTTACACAGAGTTCGTCATCCAATCCACCATAGACCAAGAATAAGTCCTTAGTCCTTCTTAAGTACTTAAGGATATTCTTAACAGCAGTCCAATGGCCCTCACTAGGGTCCTGTTGATATTTGCTAGTCATACTTAAGGCAAACGAGACATCCAGTCGCATACATAACATGGCGTACATGATAGATCCTATGGCCGAGGCATATGGAACTTTACTCATGCGACCTCGCTGATTAGATGTACTAGGACACAGATCTCTACTGAGGTGACTACCATGAGACATGGGTATGAAACCCCTCTTTGATTCGTGCATACTGAACCTATGTAGTATTTTGTCTATGTATGTACTCTGACTGAGTCTTAGAAGTCTTTTAGATCTATCTCTATAGATCTTGATTCTTAGGATATAGGTGGCTTCACCCAAGTCTTTCATCGAGAAAGACTTGACAATGTGCAAGGTAGGAATGTCATTCCCAATAAGTAGGATGTCATCGATATAGAGTACCAAAAACACAACTGTGCTCCCACTAACCTTCTTGTACACACAAGGTTCATCAATGTTTTGAAGAAATCCAAACTCTTTGACTACTTCATCAAAACGATGATTCCAACTCTGAGAGGCTTGCTTCAGTCCATAAATGGATCTTTGAAGCTTTGACACTTTACCAGAGTCTTTAGAACGCACAAACCCTTCAGGTTGTGTCATGTACACATCTTCAAGGAGCTTTCCATTAAGGAAGGTTGTCTTGACGTCCATCTGCCATATTTCATAGTCATAATATGCTGCTATGGCAAAGAGGATTCTGATTGATTTGGCCATTGCAACTAGGGAAAAGGTCTCATTATAGTCCACACCATGAGTTTGAGTAAATCCTTTTGCAACTAGTCATGCCTTGAAGACATTTACATTGCCATCTATGTCAGTTCTCTCCTTAAAAATCCACTTACACCCGACAATTTTTACACCTTCAGGCGGGTTGACTAAGGTCCAAACCTTATTGTCGTACATGGATTGCATCTAAGACTTCATGGCATTAAGCTATTTTTTAGAGTTTGGTCCCACTATAGCTTCTCAATAGGTAGTCGGCTCATTATGCTCAATGAGCAACACATCACGACTATCAAAAATCAGAAATCCATATCTTTGAGGCTAAAGTCATGTCCTATTAGATTTTTGTGGACCTTGCGTGACTTGAGGAGTCTCAACAACTTGTTGTGAGTCTTCTTTATTTTCCATATGTAGTTTTGTGGTGTCTTGTGGCTCTCAAACTTCTTCAAGGTGTACCTTTCTCCCACTGGTTCTTTTAGAGATAAATTCTCGTTCGAGAAAGATACCATTTCTGACAACAAACACTTTGTTATTAGCAGGGTTGTAGACATAGTATCCCTTGGTTTCCTTAGGATATCCCACAAAAAGGTAATTTGAGGATTTGGGCGCTAATTTGTCTAAGGCTTATTGCTTAACATACACCTCGCATCCCCAAATCTTGAGAAAAGAAAAACTAGGTGTCCTCCCAGTCCATATCTCATACGGAGTCTTTTCAATTGCCTTAGATGGAACACGATTGAGTGTGAACGTAGCTGTCTCTAGGGCATGGCCCCAAAAGGAGGGCGGAAGATCTGTTCGAGCATTATGGATCGAACCATATCTAATAGTGTTTGATTCCTCCTGTTCAGAAATGCCATTCCATTGTGGTGTCCCTGGAGGAGTCAATTGAGACTATCCCATAACTCTGAAGATGATCTATAAACTCTTGGCTCAAATATTCACCACCGAAATCAGATCGAAGGGCTTCAATTGTTTTGCCAAGCTGGTTTTATACTTCATTTTGAAATATTTTAAACTTTCCAAAAGATTCAAATTTATGTTTCATCAGATAGATATACCCATATCTACTGAAATCATTTATGAATGTTAGAAAGTACGAATAACTAATTCTATAAAAATAGGAATGGAGTGGTTCAAACGTGATAAAGATTTAATTTATCCTTATAGATTAAATCTTATAAATATTTCTTATATATAATGTATATATACGAATTTATATATACGAATATAAATATAAATAAATATATACATCCACCCTGGATCATTCATTGAATCTGGACATGTCTTAGATTCAATGAATCTGGACATCATAGCTCGTGTTAGGCTATTTTGTGTGTGACCTTGTAGGCTCATATGAAGTTGGCAGTGGGCCATTTACTATACTAGCCCACAAGTCAAAAGCGGTCTTTAGCACGGCATAACGACTACCCAAATCATATGAGGATCGTTAAACGATGTAACCTTTTATACAACCATATCATGTCCCTTCTGTCACGCGATATTTTGGTCATGGATGAGGCATGGATAATGTCATCCTCCTATTCCTAACCGTTACTTTCTCGATCGCTAAGTAGTCTGACTATAGAAATGGAACTACCTTTCCATTATAGTATGGCCATACATTTCTTAGACTCACTCATCGAGGGGCCCAATAATATCTCTCTACGAATGTGAGGGACAAATTCCATCTTGACCATTCATATTCCTCTGCATGAAAAACCACTAAGCCTGAACATAGTCTTTATGATCACTCGGTCAAAAGTGACTTTTGACTAGGTCAAAGTTGAGCGTTTGTCATGTAGGAGTCCATGATGATATCAGGTCAAAGGGCATAGTGACATGGTTTGTATATGAGAGAAGCTTATGACGTAACCTATGCAACACTCTCATAGCGGGTCAGTCCAACACCTTATACTCTTACATGTGCCTATGACTTTGATTTATATCTCTATACATCTTCAAAATCATACTAGTCTTATTTCATCTCTGCTTCCGCATAGATGACCGACTAGGGACATTTAGGATAAGATCATAAATTATCCAAGGATGGTCATCATAGTAAACATGTAAATAATATGATAACACAATTAATAAATTCATAAATCAATAATGTTCATAAGACAATGATTGGCCCCTAGGGCACGATTTCTAAAACTGATACCAAAATATAACATCCTTAGTTTAAGGAAAAATGACTACGAAAATATAACATCCTTATTCTAAAACTGATACCAAAATATAACATTCTTATTCTAAAACTGACTACAAAAAATCATAACTAATTCTATGAAAATAGGAATAGAGTGGTTCAAATTGCTACACAAAGCTAACATAATTCTCTTTCAAGGAAAAATGACTTGTTCACCATGCCTTGACCAAGTCAACGTAAATCAACGTCTGAAGTTTACTGTTCCTCCAGCATCTTATCCCTGATTCTAGCATCTCTGGTCCCAACTTTGACAAATCATATCTTTATAAGTAGATTTCCAAATGAGACATTCTATATATAAAATGGAAGCTTGGCATGTCTACTATTTACTGGAAAAATATCATACATTTATTCAATCATTTACTATTTATAATTATAGCTCAAATGTCACTGCCTCTATCATGAGTTACTGTTCACCGTGACAATTTCTAGCAATTATACATACATGGATCACATATAAGTCATGCCAAGCAATTAACATTTCTTCATGCATCTTTATCTCCTCTATCTTGAGAAGACCTACTGGAATTGGATTGATATAGAAGGGGTGAGATTTCTGGGGAAATCTCAGTAGTAAACGGTACTAAACAATGCATGCATTAATGTGAATACTTGTGCTTGCTTGTGAAAGTGTTAGCATTGCATAATGTGCATTCTTCCATGTTACATATGAAATACAATTGTCCAAAGTAATCATAGGAATAGAGCTTCATACATAAGCACATGTTCAAAACAATTCAACAAAGCCATAGCACATCAAGCATAAAATTCAATGCATACAAGTTTAGGATTAGTTTACTACCTGACATGTAGCTTTTCTTCTAGCTCTTAGCCTTTGCTCTAAGGTCTCTTCTTTTCATATGTTAGAGCCTATACACAGTATAATAATATCTTTATTATTATCTAGTACAGCTCTACTTAACTCATGCTTAACTAGGGGTGATATCCTTATTCCGACATTCCCCTGGCTTTCTCTCTACCTTTAGCTACCTTTATTAATAGAGATATTTCTCTATGCTAACCACTAAGAGCAATCCTATACTTTATTAGAGCAGGGACTAGATAACTTTCTTACCTCATTTCTAAGCTTTGCCGAGTCCCTTGGCTCCTGAGACTGCTCCTGACTCCACCAGAACTCCTTCCTTTCTTTCCTTCCCTCTTTCTCTCTTTCTCTCTTCTTTCTCTTCTTTCTCTTGCCAAATCCATGGTGTGCCTTGAAATGGGAGGGGAGTGGGGTATTTATAGGTGAGAGGAGGTGGAATGAATGGTCCAGATTGATTCGTGATGAATGGCTCAGATTGCTTGCTTCCTCAAGAAGCTCTGCCTGCATCATCACGATGACATCACCCTCCCTGATGACTCACCACTCATGACATCATCCAGGACACCTCAAGGGACACCTCAGGAGTATATGTGGAGAAATGGTGGGGCCCTTGGGGCACCTCACCAGCTGACTTAGCCTTTCCAAAGAGTTTTAGAGTCTTTTCCTTGAATGGATGGCCGAGATCGTGCCACGTGTCCTCTTTCTTTTTCTCCTTTTTTTGTAATCATGCCATGTGTCCTTTGCTTTTCTTCTTTACTGTAATCATGCCATGTGGCGTATTATGGGCCCCATTTATGTCCCCTCATAATTCCATATCACTTTACCCAGTTCTATTTTGGACCGGGTTACTTTACTTTATTGAAAAAGCACTAAAATAATATTTTAATGCCTCTTGGGCCCACATTACTCTTGGGCTACGTTTTTGGGCCTTGAATTGTCATCTTGGGTTTCTAAACTAGCCCAAGTACTCTGGTGGCTCAGTTCCCAAGAAACATCCTTAGTAAATTACCATAATGCCCTTAGTTCCTTTTTAGTACTTATAGGAACACTGTTATGTTTCCATACCTTACCAGAGTATCTCTTGACCCTAGTCAACTATCCATATATCCTTTCTTGACTGTCTAACCTTAGTCAAACGATCATAACACCCTTCATCTGACTCTAACTTAATGACACAATACAGTGGCATATCATCAGTGGCATTTTCGTAATTCTTCATTTTTCTCGGTCTTTATTAGCTATGGCCCACATACTTATCTGAAAATATCATTAGGCCTATAAGGTTCCATCTGGACCCTCTGTATGATCCCCTATCTTCATGGGCTCAATTCCTGAGAAATTTCCCCGAAACCTATTTATCGGGTCTTTTAATCCACTGTAAATTCTATAATAAATTCTACAGAACTCCTTTTTGGGTTCTGTCAGTTTAAAAAATTCTTATATTAATTATAGGATTTTATTGCCATATTTCATCTGATTATGAGGTCCAGAGAATACTGTATTAATTTTCTTTCTCTTCAAAATTAATATAAATCTTTCGGGACCTCATATCAAAACTCTGTGTTGCATCAAACTGATCAGCATAATTTTCTCTATTTATTAAGATCTCTACTTAATAGGGTCTGGTAGCATCCCTTTTTCAAGCTATATACTGGGCTTTTAAGCCTAAAAATTGGGATGTGACAGAGCTTACATAGTTATTAAAGTCCACAAATTTGGGATAATTGAATTGACAGAGGAAGCGATAGGCAAAATCTTCCAGGCCAATGGTCACCATTTGAAACTTTATGAGGAATCTGCTTTGCTGCCTTGAGGCCAGGTTGTCCTTTTCCTATCTCTTACTTTTTATAAGTTTTCCTAATATGATATGTTGATGATAGTTTGAGGATTGAAAAGGGATGTTTCAGTAGGGTAGTATTTATCTTCAGTTTATTTATGTTTATTTTCGGTTTATTTCTGTTTTGCATAACATTCCATTATTGTCCATGTCTCACGAACTCATTGATAGTTATTTAAGATGCTTATACACTCACATGCATGATTTTGGCTTACCTATCATGTCATCTTTGCTTTACTTGCATTGCCATGTATGATTTGAATATGACTACGAGCTTCATTGTCAAAATTGTATTGAGTAATGTGTTTGACTGCTGTGCTGGGGCTAGATTGAATTGAGCTTATATAGTGCTATGATTTCTATATTTCGCTGATAGTGAGGATACTGTCAAGTTTAAGTATGGGGAAATGCCATTGTTTCTGTGCTAATTAATGCAAATTCTTGGATTAATCCAATCTTTCATCATAAAATTTTTAGTTTTGGATTTTACTGAAAGATGAATTACTGAAAATTGGATCCCCACTTTAAACTATTTTGTAGTTAGCAAAAAGGTTTCAGTATATAAGGTGTTTTGGGCTTTGAAAAGCATTAAGAGGTAGTCTTTGTGTTATTTTGTCGTGACCTATATGTTTTATAGTCACGACTTGATAGAATTTTAGACTTACTATGCTCTCTGTGAAAATTAGTCATGACATGAGTGCATTAGGTCGTGACAATATTTCTCTATGTATTTGTGTCACGACCAAAATCTTTCAAAGTCCCAACTATATGCTGTAAGTCCAGAGCATGCACCCACCGTGAAATTTGGTCGCTACTTTCATTGCTTTCAGTTGTGACCTGACATGAAAGCGTCCATTTACCTTCTCTTTACTTTGTGCAATGCTGTATAGAAGGATTCCTTTTGAGCTACTAAAGTTTTTATAAATGATTCATTGCCCTCCTATTTTCAACCTTTTGCATGAAATAGCTTATAGAAACCATTGCCAAACTTGAATTTTTGGAAATGGAAATTGAATTTGAAACACTCAAGTTTTTACTGTTAGATTTGGGATTATTACATGATTATGAGTGATTACTTTGGAACTTTTAATCCGTCATTCAAGAGGGTTTTCAATTGTGATAAATGTTTTAATGCCTAGTGAATGATGAACATTATTTGAGACTTTAGCTTATGAGCAATTTAGATGAAAACCTTAATTGGAAGGATTCTCGGCCTAAATTTCTATATTGTGTGGTTATTCAATTGGTTTACATCCTCTAGAACTTGTCTTAGCTCTGAGTTAAAAATTATTTGCGTATTTATGTTATTGAATATGATAAGGCATTCATTTCTAAACCCTTTTATCTCAAACACAAGCCCATCACACATTATATCCATAGTCACCCCCTTTGAGCCCATCACTTTTCTTCTTTCCATCATAGAAAGTTACATATACATGAGCACCTCTTTGAAATAAACTTCTTATTCATGTCATAAAATCAAATCTTTGTGAAATTATTCTACATCTTTTATATATAAAGTGCCAAATAAAAAAAATAAAGGGGAAAGCATATTGCACCAAAAAGAAAAGATAAAGAACAAAAAAAGGAAGAGAGATAGTACAAGAAAAATTGAAGAGGAAAGAAAAGAGAAATAAATTAGGCACTATTATCAACTCCTATTAGCACAATTACCACCTCTACATCTTGGAAGATATGAATTCATGCTATATATTCATCATTATATGCATATGGTACTTTCCACCCTTAATATTCCATTCCACGTGGCTTATCTCCATCTTCTCACCCTTAAAAGATCTCTTGATTCTTTGCGTAAATGTTGTATAGTTGATGAGATTTAGAGCAATTACAAGCATATGGTAGGATGTTTTTCACTTTGAATCTAAGTGAAAGAACCCTAACAATGAGAGGAGATGAGAGCTAAATACTTACATACTTAGAAAGAATCTATTGCGCTCATATAGTTGAGGTTGATTTCAGTTAGTAGTTGATTACTTGACATTGCTCATATTATCACTTTTACATTCCCAACAGATGGTGCATTAATTGTCTTAATGTTTTACTGTGGGTTATGTTATTACCTCAAATTTAATTGCTTTAGCTTAGGTGTACTTCATGTCTTTGTCCAAGAGTACAAAGGTTCAAGTGTAGGGGAATTAATAAGATACAAATTGTGTATAGTTTCTATGACATTTTTAGGGTCTTATTACAACTTTACCATTCATTTTATGCCTATATTTGTACTTTTATGGTAATACATGATTGTGCTTCACAATATGCTAATTAAAGGGTAAAATTGTAAATTAACTCTCCCAAACTGCATAAATATTGTTCTCCACTGATTTGGACTTTTGCAGTGAGCTTTGGTTTCGAATCATAGGTATTTTGGAGGCGAACCAAGGACTAAAGTGAGTAGAAAAGAAATTACAAGACAGAGAAAATTAGATCACGCCTGTGCTTTTTAGTCATGACCAAAGTGTCCACAGGTAGCGACGTCATTTCTTCTAGAACTTTCTTTGTGTTTATAGGTCATGAACAAAACATGGATCTGGTCGCGACTTGTCATATCTCCAATTTTCTTACTTGATATAACTGTACAGTTTATGTGAAATAGATATGAGATTCTTGGAATAAACTATATCAGATTGAGAAAGGAAAAAAAAGGAATTATGAACTAAGGAAAAATAGGGACTTAAACACAAAGTGGAAAAGATTAAAGGCCAAAATTTAAGGTAGAAATAAATATTGGGCCAAAAGTAATAATTTTCAAAAGTTTAGGGACCTAACTATAAATATACAAAAAGTCAGGGACCTAAATGTAATTATAGAAAAGGTCAACCAGAAAAGGCTTAAGACTGTCTAAAAGTATTCCAGTTCCACACTTCATCAATAAATAGAGAAAGATAAGCTAGTTAATCTAGCATAATATGGAAAATTTATTAGAGTCCCAGATAGTGGATATTTATCTGATAGTCTGAAAGTTATTTGAAATTTTATCAGATTTCATGAACTTCAAATATAAGGGAACAAGTTATAGGAAGGTGTGCCTGAGGACATTAGATGTCATGAATTTGACAAGACCCTGGAAGGAGCTCTATAGGAAAAGTTATCCCCATATTAGTGAATTTTGACGGGAGTTTGAGAACACCCATTATCCGATTATAGAACTTAGCAGTAAATAAGCCTGGATAGAATGAACTTATATGACCTCATATATGGTCCTATGATGACGCTAAGGAGGGCCGAAAACCTAGGGTACCGGTTCATTAGTAGAAGGGGCTAGTGTCAAGGAAAAGTGTAAAATTATGAAAATGCCCCTTTATGCCATATTGTACTAGTGATGGTAGGAGGGCATTTTGGTCATTTGGGACAGGCTAAAAGTATGGCATATAGTATACATATGATTAGTCAGAGCCACATACCCCTATGAGGTGTCCCTTGAGTTGTCCCTTGTGATGTAATAATTCTCCTTTTTGAAAAAAAATAAATCCAAGATTAAATTTGAGCCCTTAGATCAAATAGTGCACAAAACAATTTTGGCCATCCATTTCAACCCAAATTCATCTATAAATACCCCCTATTCAGATCATTTGGGTATGCATGGTGAACCATAGGGAAACTCTTGCAAAATTTCCATTCAACCAAGAAAGAAGAACACAAAGTGAAGTAACAATCAAGGTAATCATCTCCCTTGATCTTGAGCTTTGTTATAGCAAATTAGCTCATAGTTTTAAGGGGTTTTTATGCTACATTTACCTTATGGTTACTGCTAGAAATTCTGTTCATATATGGTTAAAATATGAGTTTTATGTTATGGATAGTTTAGATAAGCTTAAACAAGCTAGAATCAAGTGGTATAGGCTTGTGAATTCAAGTATGTTTGGATTTAGGGTTTTGTGTTCTTGCTGGTACCATGCGTGACACTGTTCATATGATGGAATTTCATGATTTTAATGCTTCCAATGAGTTTAAAATGGAAAATTGTGTGGGGATAAAGTAGGAGAACAAGTATTGGAAGTATTGGAATCAACATGTGAATTTTTTGAAAAACAAGAGGGTTGATTCTGTTTGGTACTGTAGCAATTGGTATGATTTGATTTTGGAAATTCTAGTTTTATATTTGGATTCTACATGAAAACTTTTGTGGAAATGAACTATGAGAATTTATTTTGGAAAGATGGAAGTATGAAACATAAAGGGGAGAAAAGAAAGCAAGTTAGTGAAAACCTAGTCTTGGATTTGGTTTCAAGTTGAGTTGTAACTTGATATTATTTTGTAATGGCTAGGTTTTGACATTTGTGAAGGAAGGAAATCATTGCAAGAAGATCTTGACCAAGATATCTAAGAGGTAGGAAGGATACATAACTATACTTCAAGTTTGCTTAATTTTTTGCTTGCTTGTTGATTATGGTGTTTGGTTGAGCTTGAGCTGATGTCATCATATTATGATGAAGTATGAATGATTGCAACTCCTTGCAAGTTATTTCATGACAATATGCATGTTAGAGTTTGCTTATGTACCAATATGAAGTAGCTCCAATCTCATGATAACAAGTTATGCATCCAATTACTCATGCATGATATTATAGTTTGTGTAACTTGCTATTGGGATTTCTATGAAATCTCATTCCTTCCATATGCATAACCTTGTTATAGGTGCTGGAAATTCATATGGATAAAGGGTAAACATAAATGGATGAGTTTGTATAATAAGTTACATTATTTATATGGCACTATGGGATGATATGCTAATATGCATGGTGTGTGATTCTATAACTATGCTCTAAGGCTGACGCATTATGATGATGGTTATAACATCTAAACCAACGAGTTTTAGTCTAAAACTTGACATGATTATAGTTAAGATATAGATATTTAAATGGAAACCAAGAACGCCTCATTTGGTTAAGAATTGGAATTGTTATGATTTTTCTAAGTTGAAGTTAAAATCTGGCGTTGAGATGAAGTAAGCCGTTAGAGGCAGTGACGTTCATGCAATGATTTTATATAACAAATGAACGAGTTTTTCTATGAAATTTTATGAGCTTAAATAACACATCTATAGTTTCAAATCCATATGTAACACAGTTCATTTGGATAAGTAACCAAAGAGAAATAAATTTTTAAAGTTATGGCAAAAAAACTGAAACTTCCAGATTTTACCAAATGAACAGTGATTTTCATCGAATAAACTGATTTTGTTTGGACAAGAAAACCTTAGTTTCATATTTTTACTTCAAATATCTATGAAATATATTTCATTAGAAATTGGAACCATATTATTTCAATTTTTCTACAATTAGTGATGAATTTTCAAAGTTGGGTACATGTTCTGGAATTACCAAATGAAAGGTAAAAGCAAACAGTACCTGAGATCAATTCTTTTGAAAATGGATGTTTTCAAAGAAAATGATGATGTAATTGGTTCCAATAACTTCTAATGAAGTATAATTGAGGTTAAAAATAAGGATGTGACACGACTAAAAGAATTGAAGTACATGTTCTGGAATTACTAAATGAACAGTAAAAGCAAACAGTACCTGAGATCAATTCTTTTAAAAATGGATGTTTTCAAAGAAAATGATCATGTAATTGGTTCCAATAACTTCTAATGAAGTATAATTGAGGTTAAAAATAAGGATGTGACATGACTAAAAGAGACAATTGTTGAAGCTGCACATTTTGGATTAGGTCATGTGGGAATAAAAGTAAGAGGAAGCTGCAGACGTAAGGGGGCTAGTGTTTGGACGTAATTAAGCTAAGAAGTAGTACTCAAATCCTCTCTACACCTTCTCCATAACCTACACACTCACCTTCCATCTTTTTGCACCTTTCTACATAATCTCACATCTCTACATCATTAATACATCAACTCTTTTTGCTTTCATCATGGCATCATATCTGGACAATGATTATGGCACAGTAGGAGTCATGAGAGGCTAAATCTTTAGTCTCTTGGTGATGGATCACATATCTTGAGCTCATAGACTGTAGTGCATGTGAGGCATTTTCATTTTTAATTTTACCTTTCATATTTTTTTGAAATTCCTAGATCTAGGGTTTTAATTTTATAAGTAAGGATTGGATATCGATCGATTATTCTGAGATTAAGTTTTGTAATTGAATTTGGATGATTTGGATGTTGGTTTAATATGACTATTTCAGTTTGGATTTCTAGATAATTGGATTTTTATCAACGATCGTTACTAACTAGTTCGATTGCTTGAAATATATGGTAATCGATCGATGATCATTTGAGGGCATCTACATCATCTGATTTGAATTGCACGCTAAGTGGCTTTTAACAGTTCATTAAGAGTTTTTAAACTAGCTTTGATCAAAAGAGTTTAAGGAATGTTAATGTTCTAGACTCAATCGATCGATTAAGGTTTCTTTTAAGGCTTAGTGATTTTAAAACCCCATATCATATTAAGAGCAAGGATAGATAATTTTCCATCATCAAGAGTCTGTCTCAACACATTCCTTTCAAAATCCACTCAGTTTCCAACTTAATAAAAAATACAAAAGCATTTACTTTATTGCTCCTTGATTTTATTGCTTCAAAAATCAATCAAACCTAAAAACCAAATTTTACTTTCACTCAAGTTTTCAATGGTTTTGTCACCAGTTTGCTAGTTTCCAATAAAAAGGTTCCTCAAGAAGAACGGTAAGGTTGTGCCTTATACTACATTAATAGGGTGCGATTAATTTTATTTTGATGCGTAGGATGATTACAATGCACAACCATGCATGGCAAAGCACAATGAACACGAGAACAAAGAATAATGACTGAGCATGGTGAAGCCCCATAAATACCACAGAACACGGCTAAAGGAGGAATAAGAGAAGTGATAAGGAAGACTAACGAAAACCATCACACACAAGAGATCAAAGAAGAGAATCGAGGACTTTGACATGACATAGAAGTAAAAGAACTAGTGAAAAATGAGATATAAGAGACCTGTGAAGGGGTCTCAAAAATAGTTTTTCAAAAGCCAATCTACATAGGATGAAATGGACAACCGGTGTAGAAATAATAGTTCTGAATCAAACCTACAACACATCCAGTTTAGAATGTTTTCCACTTATTATAAAATGGCACCAATCATTTTTTGAATTTAAAGTATATTTTAGAAGACAATCTATACTGGATGATGTGGACATTCAGTGTAGATATGATAGTTCTAAACTGAGCCATATTAATAAATGGGGTAGAATGTTTTAAACTTATTTTCAAAAATGCCACTAGTAAGTTTTTGTTTTCAAATGTAATTCATAAAGGGTGATAATCTATACCCAATGTTGTCATGTTCGGTTTAAATCTTATAGCTTTATGTTTTCCCACACACTGGTTCATTATGCCATCCCCTGAAGCTATAACATATATGTTCAACAATTTAACATAAGTTAAAGCAATTAGTTAGAGTTAGTGTTAGAGAAACTTATAGAACAAGAACAAGAAAGTTACATTCATTCAATATATATATTGTCCTCCATTTTGTCATTAAATCAAAAAGATAAAACACTCACATATAAATCAATCATAACCCACTTTATCTACATTCAATTTTAGTAACCCTACTAACAAGGAAGGTGTCTCACAAATCAAATCATCATTGTTAACAACCCTGTTTTCTTGGAGAGAAATATACCATCTTTTATTTGTTGGATAAGTGATATAGAACACTTTCTTTCCTTGGTCTTCCATAATGAAAGGCTTATCCCTAATATAACATCCCAAATTTTCCCTATCTATATAAAAATGATAGAGGAAAGAGATTATGAATGGATTTGAATGATAATAAGAAGAAAAAATAATGATTAGATAAGGTTTAAGTCAAAGAAAGAGAGAATGTATAAAGTTATAAATTCAGAGGGACTAAACTGTAAATAGTAAAAGTCTAAGGACTACTTACAAATAGTGTAAAGTTCAATGACCTATGGAGGTTTGATATTTTAGGGACCAAATTAGAATTTTAAATTTGGTTGAAAGGGATTAAAGTGGAATTTGGCAATTTTAAGGACTAAAGTGCAATATTGCCAAATTCAGGGCAAAAGAGTAATTATGAAAAATTGAGCCAGAAAAGGATCAAAATTTCCTAAAAATATTTTGGTCTCAAATTCTACTAGTAAATAGAGGATAGAATTTGGGTCAAGCAAATTTCTCAGAATTTTAATTTAAGGTCCCGATAAATTGATATTAATTTTTGAAGTCTAGAAATTAGTACAGTATCTTCTAGACCTCATAATCAGATAAAATTTTGTAGTAAATTCTTTTAATTAATATAAGAATTTATGAAACTAACAGAAGTAAAAAAGAAATCCTATAGAATTATGAAATTTAAGGTGAAGATAGACACCGATAAAGGATTTAAAGAAAATGTATGGAATTTTTATCAGGACTTTTGGATCTTAAAACATTATGACACTTTGTAAAAAAATTATTTTATATTAGAATAAATTTCTAAAAATGTCATAAATATTAAAAGAGGTATCTAGAATTTATCTTAAAATTAGGGTAATTTAAAAATATAGGTATAAGGGAAGTGCCAATTAGAAATTGGACCCAAGAAAGGCCCAAGGTGGCATCAAGATGGAAGGCCAAAAGTGCTAAGGGTTTGTCTTGGAGCACAAGTTAGCCTTTGGATAATTTATGAATTTTTAAAAAAGAAAGAAATTAAATAAAGCTAAAGGAAACTTCAATATGCATGTGATGACATATGAGGTATCCTTTGTGGGACCCACACCCCTCCACATGGTGCCAAGCCAGGGAGGAAAGGTTTATGCCATTTGCTAAAATATAATAAAATAATATAAGAATTAAGGTAATTGTGATTAAGGTTAATTAATCCAAAACTAAACCAATCAAATTCAAGATTAAGGAGGTGAATAATTATGAAAAGAAGGGATAATCTTGTCACAAGATGCCAAAGTTTTGGCTATAAATACCCCATATTCTTCACAAAATCGTGAGTGCATGGTACCAAGAGGAACCTCTTACAATTTTAAAACTCAACCTAATCCAATGCAATTTAAAAGGAAATTCAAGGGGCTTTTTTATCCAAGAAAGCTAAGGCATAAGGTACACAATCTTCCTAGCTCATATATATTTTAGAAGATTGAACCGTAGGTTTTAATGGTTAAAAAAATATATTTCTCCCTTGATCCTCTTGCTGGCCAAAATTTACAAAATGAAGAAATAGAAAGAAGATTAAGTTAGAATAATGCAATTCACACTTAGATCAGATAGATTGGATAATTGGTTATTGAATTAAATTGTAATTCTACACTTTGCTCTTGTGAGGACCATTCTTCCAACTACTGTTTAGAACCAAGGAGATTGAATTTCATTTTCTAATACTTCCATTGAATTCAAATGATGATTTTGTTTAGAATTGAATAAATCTGGAGCATTGGGAGCATTAGAATAGAAAAAGAGAAATTTGAAACCTTCTCTGTCACTTTTCATATGCATGAACAGTGATAAGAATTTCATAATTTTGAAAATTCTAATGGATTTAAAATGAAAAATTGTGTAAGATAAAGTAGGAAAACAAGTATTGGAAGCATTAGAATCAAAATGAGAAGTTTTAGAAAATGTTGAGGGTACTATACGGTTCTATCCAGATCAAGAGAAGCAACTGGAATTTTGATATTTTGAGTTTAAATGGATTAAGGAGTCAAAATTGTGTAGGTTAAAGTTAAGAAACAAATTAATTCAAAGGATAAGGCAATTAACCACAAATTAAGAAAGTTAGGGGTTAATCGATTAAGTTAAGTTCAATGTCTTAATATGCAAGTTGAATTGGATCATGATGAATGAATATTCAATATTTAGACTTTGATTTGTTTACTCAAGAAGGAAGCCACACATCAAGTAAAAGTTAGAAAGGAAAAGAGTAAGGAAGAGTAAGGAATAGAGGTAGTGAACTTACCTACTTGTATGCTTATGTTCCTTGGATATTTTATATGATGTTTACTTACTCTAATTATGTGAAGCATGTATGATTAAGTGATGCTCTATTTCTTTTTATGATATGGCCATATGTTATAATTAAGGAATGTGGAAGCATGTAAGTTATCATTATACAAGCATGATCATTAAACGCACATATATTAACATCAAGCATGTAGTTGTATACATTATATAGTATCCAAAATATCACCCCTCCATGTCACAACCATTCCAGAAAGGTATTCATGTGAAGAAGATGATGATGATGCATGAAGAAGAGATAGGAAATAGTTTCATAATTGAAATGTATATGTATGTGAAGTAGTGGCTGGAAATTTTGTTTATGAACAATGTCCAGATTTGAGCAGTAATCTTTATGATGTAATAAAAAATAGTTCATAATTGAATAAATGTATGATATTTTTCAAGACGTATTTAATATGTCAAGCTTTATTTTGACACCAAGAATGCCTTATTTCAATGATTATACAAAGATAATAGAATTTTCAAAGTTAGCGACCAGAAATTGTTTTCAGAAGTTTTGACCAAATAAATAATGATATTGATGTCAAATCTGTATTGATTGACTGAGAATTTGAACTAATACTTATTTTTCTCTTAAATTTATTATTTTAGCTTCACGTATCATTTTGAACTACTTCACTTTATTTTTTTTATAATTAGTTATATTTTTTGAAGTTCGTTGCTTAATCTGAAAATACCACATGAACAATACTTGTGAGTTGAAAATTTCTAGATTTTGAAATTGAACTTTAATGATCATAAAAGTGGTTCTAAGTGCTACAGAATGACCCTTAAGACATACAAAAGTAAGATATCAAACCCAAAACTTGTACTATTTAAATTAACAAGTGTAAATCCTAACCGATTGACCAGAACATTGTTATTTACATTAGCCTACCTGCATTTGAATAGGGAAACTATAAATTTGGAGTAGTCCACCTCCTATATCTCTTCAACAGTACCTTAATAAGGGATAACTGCTAATTTATGATTGTTGTCTTTTGAACTAGAGTGTATAGTTTTAGCCACTAACATAACACCACTATTTTGCAAGCTACTTATATCATATAGGGACTTCATATAAAAGGAATACCCACTCATATAAAATGAATTCTAACTTATCACATCAAATTCAAAATCATATGGCAACCATATAACTATATTAGAAACATAATCCTCATTTTTAACCTTCTGTTTGAAATAATGTGCAAAAGATTTGTTGTGTTCTCTAATCAACTTTTGCTATGTTATTCTATTATTTTATTTATTGACAAGCTATTTATGAACAACTATATAGTCTTGAACTTTATCAATGTTATTTAAGATGTGTAAGTGTATTTATTGCAAGTTATTAAGATCAAAACTCTTTATCGTTACCGCATTGACCCCCTCTTTGACATGAGATTTAGGGAGAATGGTAAGTTTACTTTAGACAGGTAGTTTTGATAAAAATACATAGTTTCTTTAGAAATATATTTTTTAACAATGGATGTTTCGGGCCGATTTGAATTCTTCATATACCCTTTTAGGATTTTCATGTACTTTCAAATGGGTATATCCATCAAAAGTATACAGAGTCACAATTTTATCTCTTGTATTAGATAAACAATGAGGTGTACCTTGATGTCAAAAAAGTAGGAAGAAACATTTTTTTAAGTTGGGAAAAAGTAATATAACCCTCATGTTGCAATTCATTCAACTTTTTAGTCTCAAGCTTTGCCATATATAGCTTTGAAGATGAAGCGAAGTCAGGTTATAATGTGTCTCAAATCATCTTGAAGGATGTCTCAAATAGCCTTTGGGAGTAATTGTTGCATCCAAACATGACAATCATGAGACTTTGGGCATACTAATTTCAAATCTTTCGTCGATACAATCTTCTTAAGATTTGACTAGTGCCTAGAGGAAATCTTAAAACTTTGATTCCTTACAAATACTTCTTTTCTCATCCTTGAACAAAATATTACATTCTTCAACATAATAACTCCCCCACAATCTGGCCTTGGATGTAAATCTTCTCGTATTCCTATTTATTCCAAATCCAATCTTGCCTTCAAATTGTCCTTGGAACTACCCTGTATGTTGAGAAGTGTTCTAACAATTCTATAACACACATTTTTCTCCACATGCATTACATCAATGTAATGCCTTACATCAAGATTATGACAATACGAAAGCTCAAAGAAGACATATCTTTTTTCCATATATTTTTCTCACTTCTTTTAGTAGTCTTACCGAAAGTAATATTGATGTCTTTTACCTTTTCATAAACTTGCTCTCCAGTCATTGGCTCTAAGGAATTTTCAAATTCTTGGCCGCCAAAATGTTTTTTCTTCAATCGACAACATTGGAGGCCTTGTCTAAGAAATCTCCTATAACTTAGGTAGACTGTCTTTCTTCTATGAAGGAGTTGATAGTAGCAAGTCCCTTCCTAAAAAAATGGATAGCTTTATGGCCCTTAACACTATACCCTGACAAGTTTATGTATATAGGAAAGTCATTAATTGTACAAAAGATCATAACCCGCAATTTAAAAACATCCTTCTTATTTGCATAAAGAAATGCACGCCTTCCTATAACTTCTTCAAATCTTTGATTATGGGTCTTAGGTAAAGATCTATGTTATTTCCTAGTTGTTTCAGTCCTAAGATCAACATATATAACATTACATTCAATATCATGATATAATATTTTTTTGCATCATCTTCATTAGCAAAGAGACGTTTCAGCCCTATTGTAATTGGAAGATACCATAATACCTTGGTAGGAGAGTTGTTTGATCTTTACATTAGTGTCTTACATATTGTACACTTCTCCTAATCTTCAAACCCTTTGTTATACCATATAAAATTATTTGGGCATGCATGAATCTTTCTAGACTGCATGATAACAGACATATTATTTTTTTCGCATTATAATAGCGTTTCAATAGCACATTTTCTTCTGGAAATATTTCTTGTAACAACTCAAGCAATTCTGAAAAAGCCAATGTCACTCCCTCATGCCATGCTTTCATACTTACTAATCTCAACATCACATTCAACATGTGGTATTTTCTACACCCTGGGTATAGAGGGTTTTCTGCATCATTGCATATATTATCATATGCATGTGATCACATAAAAGTATCTTCTCCAATATCACATCCTAAATTTTCCCTATATGTAGAAGACTGATTTTCCCTACTATAGATGACTGATAAAGGACAGAGGTAAGGAAAGGATTGTGACGATGATAAGAAGAAATTATAATGATTATATGAGTTTTAAGTTGAAAAAAGAAATGAAAAGTTTAAAGTTATAAAGCTTAGGGACCTGAACGCCATTTTTATAAAAGTTTAATATAAAGAATTCAAGGGACCTAAATGGAGTTTTGTGAATTTAAAAGTTAAATTAGAATTTCAAAATGTCTAAAAAGGGACTAAAATGACATTACAAAAAGTGTATTATGGGTTGAAAGGGTAATTTATCAAATTCAGGGGCAAAATTATAATTATGAGAAATTTGAGTCAAAAATAGCCCAGAATTACCCAAAACTGTTATAGTCCCAAATTTTACTAGTAAGTAGATAATGGTAATTAGGCCAGACATATTTTTTAGAATTCTTATTTGAGGTCCCAAAAAATTAATATTAATCTGCAAAGTCTATAAATTATTTTCTAGATCTTAGAATCAGATAAAATTTTGTAGGAAATTCTTATAATTATTATAAGAACTTATGAAGTTGACAGAACTAAAAAGTGAGTCATGTAGAATTTATTATAGAATTTAAGGTAAAATTGGACATTGGTAAAAGGATTTAATGAAAATTATAGAATTTTGTACAGGATTTCTTTGTCTCAAAATATTATGAAACTTTGTAGAAAATTTATTTAATAGTAGACTAAATTCCTAAAAATATCAGGACCCTTAATAAATATTTAAAAAAATTATTCAAACAATTAAGGTATGTTAGGTTACCGGGTAAAGGAAATGCCTTAAGATATATGTCAAATAATGTGTTGGACTCAAACATAGCCCAAAATGGTGTCAAGAATGATGCCCAAGAGCCAAGAAATTGTCTTGTGGTCAAACTAAATTTTATAATATTTTATTAAAAAACAAGATATGAAAGGATGAAAATTCAAGAATATGTGCGGTGTCATTATGCAACCCTCCTCATGTCCAAATGGTGCCATGTGCAAGGGAGAAGGAAGGATTTTGGCATGATATTTTATCTTTTATTTGCTTGGAGGTTAAGTCAGGAATTGAGAGCAAATATCAACCATTATATTAAATCGTGTTGGAATTAATCCTAGCCACTCATGTCCTTGGATATTTGCCTATAAATACCTTTCCATTTCTCTTCATTCATGTCAAACATAAAGGAACCATGGGGAGGTGCTTCCAAAATGAAATCCAAGCAAAAACAATAAGCAATTCAAGAGCCAATCAAGTAAAGATTCATGGTAACTTATTCCTTCTATCTTTATATTATATTATAGGAAGATTTCTCTTGGATTTGGGTGGTTAAAACACCATTATTCTCTCCATATTGGCTACTGGACATGATCTAAAGAAAAGGGGAAAATGAAGATTAAAGCTAGAAATATGAAATTGAAGCTTAAATAAGCTAGAATCAAGTAGAATTAGCTTGGAAATTTAAGTATGTATGCAATTAGGGTTTTATGTTATTGGATTCCACTTTACAAATCACTATTCATATATGGGAATTTCATGATTTTGATTCTTCCATTGTGTTTAAAAGAAAAATTATGTGGGGTAAAGTACAGAAATAAGTATTGGAAGCATTAGAATTAAAATGATATTTTTTAGAAAATAAGGAGGGTATGTTCATTTCTATAAAGAAGCTAAGGGAGGAGTTGAAATTTTGAAATTCTAATCTCATATTTGGATTTCTTGGACAAAAATTATGTAGGATTGGTCTAAGGAAATAATTATTACAAAGCTAAACCACTAACTTTAAGATTTGAGTTAAGAGTTAGGGTTTTAAGGAATTTGATGTAGAATGTTTATATAATAGCTCTAATAAGTTGTATACATAATGTAATTGTGTTTAGGGACATGATATATCAAAGAAAATAAGTTAAAGAGGATGAGCAAATAACCAATATTTGGTTGGAGACAAAGGAAGCAAAGATAAAAGGATAAAGATTTAAGGTAGTCGACTTACCTTTTTATATGCTTGTTGTGATATGTTTATGTGTTGACATGTATATGATGATTGAATGATGTCGTGACATGATAAATGATAGTGAGTATGTTATGTATAACATATTTTCCATGGCCATACATATTTAGTCAAAGCATAAAGGATGATAGCATGTTACTAACTAAAGAAAGTTTAATGAAACTACATATTATGCATTAGCATCCATCTTACATATTTATGTAGTAATATTTGCTATTGAGATTTATAAGAATCTCACCCTCCCAAGAGCTAAAGAATAGAAGAAGGAAAGTGGCAATTATTCATTTTAGCAAAAATTGTACAATTTGCCAACTATGTTCATGTTATGTATTATGCCATTATATGTAAAGAAAACGTATGAAATAATTATGGAATAACCTCATGATGTGTATGATTGTATGAAAGACCAAGTTGATGGTTTATGAATTCTGAATGAATTTATTAGAATTAAAAGAAGAAAGTGGAAAGGTAAAAACGTAAGTCCTAGACCAATTATGTTGTGACTCCAATTTGACCTAGCAAATGAAGGAATTAAATCATGAAACTTTATGAGCCTATACTACATATCCAGATATTCAAATTCATAGGCAACATACCTCATTTAGATGTGTATATCAAGAAAAATGAATTTCAAAAGTTACAAGAAAAAATTTGGAATTTCCAAAATTTACTATATAAACAGTAGGCTTTTGCAATTTAAAAGGATTAAATGGACAGTAAATTTTCAATTTCATATTTTTTCCTTAAAAAGGAATTAAACAGCTTTCAATAGAGATTTGAAATATCTCAATATAATTTTTTTAGAATTAGTTATGAATTTTTAAAGTTAGACTGGCAATCTAGAATTTATCAAATGAACAATACTTGATAAATACATTTAAATTTTTTAATTTTTGGGTCAAAGTAATGCTTTTGCTAATTAAATACGCTTCTAAATATATACTCTGAGGAGTTAAAAGTAAGATATGACATCCAATATCATGAATCATGCCTTATACCTGATCATTAGTATCCATATCATCATTAAAGGTATGTTTCACCTATTCAGATGCACTCCACCTTTCCACATCTTCACTATGCCATACCCATATCGTGTAACTCTCACAAAATCCATCACAAATTAAAGAAGTGTACATATCTGTAGCACATAGTTTCCTCTCATTCAAACATCTTACACAAGGACAATAAAACTACATTGTCATCCTCAATATTTCGTTTAACAAAATCCAAAAACTGCTTCACCCCTTCATAATACTCAACACTTGTTCATTTGGCATTTATCCATCTACAATCCATATTTGTGGAAGAATAAAAACTAGAAAATAAGAAACCTAGCTTTAAGCTAATTATGGTAGATAATATATCACATACAAGTGGAAGAACTCACTAATTCAAACAAGTAAATGACAACAATAAATCCACACAAATAACAGCAAAAGCTACAAGTAGTGTATAAATTTTTAGTTCTCGAGATAAAGAGTTCAAAACAAAACTCACAATGACAGAACAACCAAGAGCATGTACATGAACTAGTGAAAAATAAGAAATGAGAGGTGTAAAGGGGGTTTCGATTAAAGTGTATTTCAGAAGCCAATCTATACCAGATGAAATGGACAATCGGTGTAGAAAAAACTTTCTAAATTGGACATAATACACATCATGCTTAGAAAGATTTTAACATCGCATCAAATGGACAACGAATGTAAAAAGATGCCACCAATCATTTTTTAATTAAAATGTATTTTAGAAGCAAATCTGCACTAGATAAAATTTGCATAAGGTATAGAAAGTGTGATAATCTACACCTGATGTTGATATGCTTGTTTCAATCTATTGTTTTCTTCTTTTGTAATTTTCCCCTTAGTTTTTGATAAATAAAAGTAACACCATGTCAGAACAATAAACTTGTTAAACTTCATTAATTCAAACTTTACTAACTTTACATCCAAAGTTTGAGATCCCAGAAAGATATCTATAAACTTATATATAATATATTCTCTCCTCTTTTTGGTCATTATAACAAAAAGATAACAAAGGAGGGGCAAGGGAAAGGTGAGCCTTTCAGTCATCAGAGTTTTGGGAGTCAGAGTTGGGATCAACAGGAGTATAGAAACTATCATTCTGTTGATAGTGACAAACTTCAGAGTAGAAGTCTATGAAATCTTTCAATCTCTCAAGTTTCAGAGTTAGCTCTTACACAGAGTCCTCCAAGCCATTGAAGCGCAGGATTAGTTCCTCAAGGCACTCCAATAAAGTGAGAAATAGGGAAGGAGGATAAGGAACTAAAGGGTGAGAGTTAGGATGTTTGTCTTTAAAACCATCTCTATTTTTTTGTTCTGTGAAGAAGGAGGTATGCATGAGGAAAAAGCCATAAGAGGGTTTAGATAGAAGAAAAGAAAACAAAAGAAAGTAAGACAAAAATTTATTGAGGAGGGGTATATATTTAAGGTTGAGGAAAGAACAGTTTCAGAAAATAGTATAGAAGAATACAATTAGCCTTTTATCATAGTGATTACAAACGTTGGGAACCAAAAAAGTGAGATGAACTTTATGAAGAAGTGAGATGAAAGAAGTGAGAAAGGATAGACAAGAAACTGAATAGTCACAAGAGTATGAAGCTAATCTACACATAATGAAATGACATTCAGTATATAAATAAAACATCTAAACCATACCTACAACCACCAGATTAGATATGTTCATTATTGTAACAGATGAAAGTAACTGGTGTAGAGAGACCGTTTTACAAAAATGGACCTTAAGGCAACCAGTGCAGAAAGTATATTTTAAACTGGTTATGGAGGTATTTAGTATAGTAAGTTTCTTCTACACCATTCACGATTACATTTGATGTAAATAATTCATCTTATTTACAAAAATACTACCAGCATTTTTTTAAATTGTCTCCACATGGACCTATTTAAAAATGGGGCTTTAGAAAGCCTATTTTGTAGTAATGTTAACTTTTATCCAAATGCTAGTTACATCATTTTTCCTTTTAATTAGAGCTTTTAACTCGCTCAATCCCTATTTAAATTTGGGGATTTATCATAAATAACCTCACAATCCCTTCTTAACCTTTCCTACTTATATCTGCCTTATATAAGTAGGAGAAATTTGGGATGTGATAGGAAGCTAGCATCCCCAAGATAAAACTTACCTACACAACATAGTATGTAAGCCAAAATAAGCATTCATATAAAAGCAAAATAGTCATTTATAGTTTATTATTGATCTTGAGGAATATAATTTTATCTTTTCTTGAAAAAGCATATTTAGGATCCTTGGATCTGAGGCTATTCCTCCCCGCCCAGCCAACACATATGTGAATTTCATATCAAATGAACATGCAGTAAAAGCATTTTGAGTAGGATAATCATTACATCCTTGAAATGAGGCAGCTTTTCCTATAGGCACTCTAGCTTGAACATAGGTCTTATCTATTGCTTTAATACAATCCTAATATGAAATTTGGTTATAGATAACAGATACAATGTATAAATTAAAAAAAACACTAACATAAAAATACACCTTAAAATGTGGGTAGAATATTTCATTTTAAGGATTTTTGGAGGAACCTTTGAGTCAGAAGGCTAAATAAGAAATTATGTCCTAAGAGAAATAATAGCTCATACAAATTATGTAAAAAGTCATCATTCTATTTCTTACATTATGTGGTAGCATGTAAAGAAATTTTTCCATATGCTTCTCAACTATAACAATTCTAGAATCTCTAACTCTACTAGTGTTTCTAAGGCTAGCCCGTAACTACATAAATTTTAGTGGTCTTATGCGAATAACGTCACAACATTTTTCTATCTCTTATAATTATTTCATGAATATTCTCCTCATGTTCTCTTTTATAACATTACCATATCTTATAGGCCAATCAACTAGTGTTGATATCTTACCCAACAAATAAATTGCATGTACAATATAACAAATAAGTTGTACATTACATATTTGTGTGCGACATTCCCAATCTTGTAACCCATTGTTGAAGTTCAAGTTAGGACAATCATATGCTACTTCAAAATTTATGAACTTGTTAAATTCATACTCAAAATCCAACATTTCTTTCTCAAGTCCTTGATCAATCCTTCACTACTAGGAAAAAGTCGTAAAACAGTGGTTTTTTTACCGGCATGTATTCTACCGCCATTGTAAGTCTAACTTTTAATGACTCTTTAAAATTGTTGTTAAATGTAACACGTTAAATGCGATTTTTATAAAGCCTCCATTAAATATTTAGAATGATATGGTGATTTTTAGTAAAATCGTCACATAGTTTAATTATATAATGACAGTTTTGAAGGTAACAATTATTACATTCTATACTTATAACGATGATTTTAAAAAAACCGCTGTTAAAGGATTAATAATTTTAGACTTGCTTTCAATTTTTATATCTATATCCCCCTATATTTGCCATAATGAAGATATACTATAGGTAGCAAAGTATGAAGTAAGTAATACAAAAATTCAAATTAAATGTTAATATATAGTAATAAATTAATTCGAATTCTTATTAATGCATGCATTGAACCAAAATATAAGACAATCATATATACGAGGATATTGTACAATCATATATACACAAAAATGGATGATTGATTAAGGCAAATTCTCAAGGATGGTTTTTGCCAAAGCATCCAACATTGAGTAGATTTGATCATCTTCAAAGCTCATGTTATGTTCGAACAATTGCAATTTAGAAGTAATAGGTAAATATTCAAGATGTGATAAATTGAAAAAGTCTAAATATTTATCACTTTATACCTCATGTACGCTATCCATGATTACTATCTCAATTATCTCGTGCATATATCAGATTATATAATATCCGTACTAAATACTACCATGTTGATGGCGGTACTAATAAAATTGAAAAACACAGAGCATATTAGTTCCTAACTTTCCCCCAAATAAATTTATGAAAATTGAAACTTAAAATTTGAAAAGTGTTAGATTTAGCTAGATAGGCTGGATCAACCAAGAGGTGGGTGAATTGGGTGAATGACAACTTTTAAAAACTTTTAAAATTATTTGAAAAACTTGATGATTCAAGCTGTATAATTTGAAAATTTTTGATTAAAAATAAGTTACTGGAAATTAAAGAGTTAAGGGAGAAGAATTTGCGAAGAGAATTTATCTTGGTTCAGTCTTTCCTTGACCTATGTCCTACGCTAGCTTCTTACTGAGATTTTCCAATCCACTATACCCTAAGATTTCAACTAGCTCTTAATAGCCTTTACAAATTTAATTTTTATGGCTAATTGAGAACCACCTCAAACTTGAGGTTACACCATACTTTCTATGGCAAAACTCCCCCTTAAATAGATACGAGCAATTCCCAACCTTGAATCCCTTGATTCCAAAGTTTTGTTCTTAGATTGATGAAGAATGAAGGTTGAATCTAACTCTCAGAAAGAGTGTATATATGTACATTGTTGCTCTTAACATTTTCTCTCTCATAACATAATGATACATAATGAACAGAGAGTTGAATGCTTTCTGGGTAGAGATGATTATTCATTCATAGCTCTTTTGTTGTTGTCTCTCAGTCATCAACCTCATAACTTTAAATTCTCTTCTATTTATAGTTGATCTTGTGACTGTTAAGCATTATTTCTACTGAGGTTCTCTTCTATTGAGTTCCCATTGGAAATATGACAGTTGAACTAGCCGTTATAGCCGTTGAGACTTCTGACAGAAAGTGTCTTTTTGTCATTAAAAGTCTGTTGGCTTTGATATCAATCTTTTTAATTTTTAGCTTTGAACCTGAATATATGAATCCTATAAACACTTCAATTGACTTAGTAGTTAGTATATAAATATGTCAAGTGAGGATTGATGAATTTAGACTTAATGGAATCATTCACAACAAGAATGATGTGAGAATAATATATACTCAGTCATATGAATTAATATTTGATAGCCCAATCAATGATCAAGTGTATAAAATTAATTCAGTTATAAATACTTCAAGCTCATATAAAGATGCTATTTGTTTTCAAAGATTATTTTATATTAATTGATTACCCAATCAATTAATTAGAATTAACGTGTGAAATAGAAAATAGAGTATCATATTGAATGAATTATTCAAGCATGTGTCATGTAATTTTATAATGATAAGTTTCTCAAAAGATTTATGATGAAGAATAATTAGAAACATTGGCAAGTTATCACTTGAATCAAATATATGAAATAGGAATTTGGTTTAAGGCTTAAACATAGAGTTTCTAACATTTCTAAAGTTAATCGATTAAATAACTGATTAATATAAGTTAATTAAATGATTAGTCGATTAATGTATCTGGAAGATTTGAAATAGAAAAGATTTCAACACATTAATCAAACAATTAATCTATTAATGCAAATTAATCATTTAACCAATCGATTAATTGGTTTATATTTGAATTTTACAAATTGAAACCTCACTGATTAATCGAACAGTTAAAAGATTAATATAAATAATCGATTAATAACAATATCTTTGTTCATGAGAAAATTTGTTTTCAATACATTAATCGATTAACCAATCGATTAATTTCAATTAATCGTTTAACCAATCAATTAATTGGCTCATTAACTTACTTCCAAAAGGGAAGTTCTCGACATTAATCAAATACTTAATTGATTAATGACCACTCATTAATCAATCAACTAATCAATTAATTGATTTTTTTTTGAAATAGAAGGCTACCTTTTGAATTAATCTATTATCCAATCAATGAAGTGATATTAAACTATTACCTAATTGATTAATTATTAATGGATTGACTCAACTAACTTATTCTTTTAACTTCATTTGATTAAAAACACATTTTCATTACTTAAAAAGTTTTTAACATCATGAATCAACTTAATTCTTTTTATTTTCTTTTGACATCATAAAACATATACAATCTAACATTCTCCCCCTTTTTGATGATGTCAAAACTTTAGCGAATTAAAATTGAAGATGGGTGATTTTGAAAATGTTTAAAGTTCAAATTACTCATTTGACCAAAGCAAGAATAAATGGAGACATGAATAATATTTCATTCAAATATCTAAATGTTTTACAATGGATATCAAAAATTTCAAACAAACAAAGCAAGACACATTCATCTGTCAATAGATTGCTTCTCCTCTTTACTTCCTCTCTCCCCTTTTTAAAATCATCCAAAAAGGTAAAGGTTAAGGAGGAAAGAATGACTAAGGGAAACTAGGGTAAAGGCAGGTATAAAACTGAGTCAATGGGTAGTAGAGAACGTTAAGAGAATGATTGAGTACTACTTCTTAGCTGTATCAAGTAAAAACCAGCCTCCCTTTGCATCTGAGGCTTCTCTCCCCTTTTAATGCCAGAATGATCTAATAAAAAACGCACAGCTTCACTGATTGTCTTCTTTGGTCGTGACCATATCCTATTTTTAGTCGCGATTTGTGAATGCAAGAAAGCTTCCCATAAGAAATGAGGTCGCGACGCATGGACACTTTGATGGCGACTGAGTAGCATAGAAGGTGCCTTCCTTGATTTGATTCTCTTTGTCTTGTGATTTCTTTTTTGCTCACATTAGCCCTTGGTTCTCCTCCAAAATACCTGTAATTGAACATCAAAGCTCACTGTAAAAGTTCAACTAGTTACTAAAGAATGACATATATGCAGTTTGGAGGAGTTAATTTACCATTTTACCCTTAAATTAACATATTGCCAAGCATAATCATGTATTACAATAAAAGCACAATTGTAGGTATAAAATGAATGGTAAAGTTGTCACAAAACTCTTAAAATGTCACAGAAACCATACACAATTTATGTCCTATCAATTCTCCCACACTTGAACCTTTGTACTCCTGGACAAAGAATAAAGTACACTTAAGCTAAATCCACAGTGACACCTTAACAAAATTAATGCACCATCTTTTTGGGAATGCAAATGTGATAATATGAGCAATGCTAAGTAATCAACTACTTAATGAAATCAACCTTAACTATATGAGCGTAATAGATTCTCTCTAAGGATGTAAGTGTTTAGCTCTCTATATCCTCTTATTGTGAGGGTTCTTTCACTCAGATTCAAATTGGAAAACATCCTACCATATGCTTGTAATGGCTATAAATCTCATCAACTATACAACACTTATACAAAGAATCAAGAGGTCTTTTAAGGGTGAAATGATAGAGATAGGCCATGTGGAATAAAATATGAAGCATAGAAAGTACCATATACGTAGAACATGTAGCACAACATCACAATAATAATGATTTTTTAGACATGAATAAAAATGATGTTATAGCATATATGACTTTATATAAAACATGATGGAATGAAAAAGTGATGGGCTTAAAGGGGGTGATTATGGATATAATATGTACGGACTTGTGTTTGGGATAAAAGGGTTTAGAAATGGATGCCTCTATCATATTCAATGACATAAATGTGCAAGTAATTTTCAACTCAGAGCTAAGAAAATTTCTAGAGAATATAAACCAATTGAATAACCACTCAATATAGAAATTTAGGCCGAGAATCCTTCCAACTAAGGTTTTCATCTAAATTGCTCAGAAGTTAAAGTCTCAAATAATGTTCATAATTCACTAGGCATTAAAACACTTATCACAACTAAAAATCCTCTTAAATGATGATTTAAATATTCCAAAGTAATCACTCAGAATCATATAATAATCCTAAATCTAATAATAAAAACTTAAGTGTTTTCAATTCAATTTCCATTTTCAAAAATTCAAGTGTGACAATGGTATCTATAAACTATTTATGCAAAAGGTTAAAAATAAGAGAACAATGAATCATTTATAAAAGTATCTTAGTAGCTCAAAAAGAATCCTTCTATACAATATTACACAAAGCAAAGAGAAGGTAAATGGACAATTTCGCATTTAGGTCGCGACTGAAAATAGTGAAGGTCTAGATCAAATTTCATTATGAGTGCTTGCTCCAAACTTACAACAATTAGTCATTACCACAATACACAAAGGTTGCAACTCCTTGCAATAGAGAGGTATTGTCATGACCTAATGCTATCGTGTCACAACTAAAGATCATAGAGCCTACCACTTGATAGTTTTCAAAGCCCAAAACATCTTTTACAGTAAAACCTTTTTAACTAACCACAAAATAGTTTAAAGTGGGGATCCAATTTTCAGCAATTCATCACACATTAAGATCAAAAATCAAAAATGTTTTGATTAAAGATTGTATTAATCGTAGGGTTTACATTAATTAGTATAGAAACAAGAACATCTCCCCCACACTTAAACTAGACAGTGTCCTTACTGTCAATAGAATGATAGACACTATAGTGCTATATAAGGTCAATTTAAATCCAGCTTCAGCACAACAGTTAAACATATCACTCAATGCAAATTCACAATGAAGCTCACAGTCACATTCAAATCATACATCACAATACAAGAAAAGCAAAGATGACAAGATAGGTAAGCTAAAATCATGCATGTGAGTGTGTGGATGGAAAGATAACTGAAGAAAAAGTAAGCCACTGAGGAATTTTATTAAAAAACCCTAAGAAACAATAAACAAAGAAATTAACTACTATTTCTACTGGTTAATCCCTTTCCAATCATCAAACCAACATATCAAACATAAATCACATTAGGAAAACTAGTAAAAGGTAAGAGATAGGAAAGGGATGAGCTGAACTCAAGGCGGTAAAGCATATTACTCATAGAGTTTCAAGAGGTGGCCATTTACCTAGAAGATTTTGCCCGTTGCCTCTTCCTTCAACTTAATCATCCTAAATTCATTGACTTTAATAACTGTGTAAGGTCCATCCTAGCTAGTTTTGAATTTACCATGTCTAAACTTGAACCTAGCTTGGTACCTTAACACTCTATCACCTTCCTTAAACCTCTTCTTCAAAATATGAGCATAATGGATTACTTTTGTCCTTAGCTTTTAAATTTTAGAGCTACTATAGGCATTCAATCTAATCTCTTCTAGCTTTTGAATTTGCAACAACCTCTTTGAACTAGCTTTTACAAGGTTCTCATTGCAAGCTTTCATTGCCCAAAATGTTTTATTCTCTATTTCCACAAGCATATGACAAGCTTTTCTAAAAGCTGTCCTATAAGGAGACATGCCTTGAGGAGTTTTAAAAGCTATTTTGTATGCCCATAAAGTATCATCTAGTCTTAAGTTCCAATCCTTGTTCAGTGGTAGTGTGTATAATTACTTTAACACTCAAAAGATAAGATCTAAATTTATCAAGTACAAACACAATGGTAATGAGTTCTTTTTCAGTGGTAGTGTAATTGTTTTGAGCATTATCTAATGTATTAGAAGCATATGAAATGACTTTAGATAGCTTACCATCTTTCTATCCTAACATTTCACCTACAACATCATTTGATGCATCACATGAAAGCTCAAAATTTAAATGCCAATTAGATACAACAAGTATGGGTGGTGTGATAAGCATAGATTTAATAGTGTCAAATGATCTCTTGCAAGTCTCATCAAACCAAAACTCTATATCTTTTTGTAGAAGTTTAGAAAGTGGGGATGCAATCTTGCTAAAATCCTTAATGAATCTTCTATAAAATCCAGCATGTCCTAGGAATGACCTCAATTCCTTTAAAGAATTGGGATAAGGAAGCTAAGAAATAACCTCAATCTTAACTTTATCTACCTCAATCTCATTCTTAGACTTTCTCTTCCATAACATGACATTTCTCAAAATTCAGCACAAGCTTTTTCTCAATGCATCTTACTAAGACTTTCTTTAAAGTTTCTAAACATTCATCAAAATCCCTACCATACACTGTAAAATCATCCATGAATACCTCCATGCTTCTTTATAAGAATTCACTGAATATGGACATCATAACTCTTTGAAATGTCCCAGGAGCATTGTACAAGCCAAACGGCATCCTACTATAAGCCTAGGTACAAAATAGACATGTGAATGTGGTTTTCTCTTGATCTTACAGTGCAATTCGAATATGAAAATATCCCAAATACCCATCTAGGAAATAGTAATGACTCTTTCCTGCTAATCTCTCAAGTATTTGATCAATAAAAGGCAAGGGAAAATGATATTTCCTATTGGAGTCATTTAACTTCCTATAATCAATACAAACCCTCTAGGAATTTTGCACTCTAGTAGGAATTAATTCATTATTCTCATTCCTTACTACTGTCATTCCACTATTCTTAGGAACTACATGAATAGGAGATACCCATTCACTATCTGATATAGCATATATAATCCTTGCCTTCAGCAATTTATTAATTTCCTTTCTAATAATATTAGAGATCAATGGGTTTAATCTCCTTTGTGGTTGTTTAATTGGCTTGGAATCTTCATTAAGTAAAACCCTATGAGTGCAGATAGTGGCATCTATCCCTTTCATATCAGCTAATTGCCAACCTAAAGCTTCTCTATGCTTTTTAAGTACTCTTAACAGCCTAGACTCTTCACCAATAGTTAAAAAACTAGAAATTATTAATGGTAATTTTGAGCCTGGTTCAAGATAAGCATATTTAAGGTTAGAAGGTAAATCTTTTAACTTTAATTCAAGCAGTTGAACAATAGAAAGGATAAGATGAGAGAAATAAGTTAAGCTAGAATTACTCCCGTTTGTAGATTCTTGGAAGTTGTTCATGTTTGGCTCAATTTGGCCCTTCATCTTGCTTTTAATCTCTTTAGATGTTATACCAAGCTTAAGTTGGTCTATAGCTCTAACATAATTGGGATCAGTCTCTTTCATTTCTACATCATTATTTGTGATCAAATCATTTAAGAATCTTAAAGTATTATAAGTAAGTGTTGAATGTGAGTTAGGATAAATAGAGTTAGAACATATTGGCCCTTTAATCAAAATAGCATAATGTGCAATTGAAGAAATTTGAAATTCACTGGGTGTATCTAGCATTTCTAATTGCGATCTCTCAAGCTTATTTTCAACTTCTAGTCGCGACTCAATCTAACAGAAGGTGTCTTTGACCAAGAGTTTTTTATCACGACCAAACAATCATCTTGTCATGACTCTTTTGAATAAAGAGTTTTCCCTTAGCAAGTTTATATCTAGTCATGACTTTGAGGCCTTTACGTCGTGACTTGGTATCACATAAGCTCGACCCTCTTTGTTTGTTCTATTTCCAGCTTTCACAATGTCTTGTATTCCTATAAAATCAGTCACAAATTTCTTTCCAAAAATACTATCACTGGAGAATGATGAAATTGAATCAAAGTTATATGGGAATGAGAAATCTTTAGAAACTGATGCATTACCTTCACAAGAGCAAGGAAACAAATAAATAGAAGAAAGAGATTAAAAAAAGTTGTCATAAGTATTCAAAGATGAATTTAAATCCATATGCTCGTGAAATGCTTTATGGGACTTTTGGGAATTATGCAACATAAGATCATACCCATCATGCAAACTCAATTCATGCTTATCCCTAGTTTATTAAATAGCATAATCAATGGCATTCAACCCAGCAAAAATAGAATTATCAAAAGGATATTTCATTGCCTCATTCATATTAAAAGTGACTACATGTTATCTAACCTCTATGGTAATGAAACTATGCTTCGTACTAATTATTGCTTAGAAGTTTAGAGGAAAGGTCTACCTAGGATAAAAGTGCTCTCATTCACTAGCTTACTGGACATATCTAGAATAGAGAAATAAGGTAAGAACACTAAATCATTAACTTGCACTAGAATATCCTAAAGAATTCCCTTAGGATACCTAATTGATCTATAAGCTAATTGGAGTACTACACTTGTGTCCCTAAGATTATTAATTATGAAGGTTGAGTATATCGATCAAGACATTACATTAATGGTAGCCCCTAGAGCTAATAATGCTCCCTTAATATGGACATTTCCTATAGTGCATAGGATTGTGTAAGATCCTGGGTCTTGGCACTTAACAATAATTTAGCCTTAAAAAGTGATGACACATTAGCACTCACATAAATTCTATCAAGAGGCCTAAACTTTTTCTTATCAATGCATACCTATTTAAAAAATTTACCATACTTAGGGTTCCTTTTGAGGAATTCAACTATAGGAATATTTATTTCGATTTTATTAAAACAAGTATAAGCATCTTTTGTAAATTCAGGGTTAATCTGTCATATCCTAATTGTTTTCTATCCGTATAATATTGATAGTGGAAAGAGGTTTGGAAAGGATTGTGATGATAAATAGAAAGGAAAAATGATTATTAAATAAAGTGTAATTTTTAAAAGTTCAAGGGCAAAATGGTAATTATTGAATGTTAAGCCGAAAAAGGCCTAAAAATACTTAGAATCAGATTAGTCCCAAATCTTCCTAGTAAATAGAGAAAATTATTCTGATTAGTTTGACATAATACATAATTTTGATTTGAGGTCCCAAAAATTGATATAAATTTCTGAATAAAGGAAAATTAGTATAGTATTCTCTTGACCTTAGAATCAAATAAAATTTGTCAAGAATGTCAATGGTAGGAAGAATCTGGATACTAGATTTACAGTCAAAAAGCATATTATGGAATCTTAGAACAATTAGATTTAGAAAATAGTCTGGCTTTTGGGAAATCAGACTGAGTTGGTACTAGATTAGACTAGAATTTTTCCAGATACTTCCTCCCTTTATATTTCGTCATATAGGCTATGAGGTGTCCTTTGATGATGTCATGGATGATCTCATCTCATTGGCTTATAGGGCAAGCTAATCCGAGATCAAATATGAGCCATTAGATCAAAAGTGCATAAAGTGATATTGGCCATTCAAAATTGTGAAGGAAGAACCCTTGGGGAGGCTATGTCAAAATGGAATCTCAAGCCAAGATAAAGAAGAATCCAAGGTCCAAAGTTCAAGCTAGCAAAAGATTAAAGATAAGCAATCTATCCTAGCTTATTTTTCTCTAATTTGGGGGCTTGAACTTAGGTTTTTTATGGAAAAAAGTTAAGTTTTCTCTAAGGTGTATGTGCTGTCCAAAACCTTACATGAAAGGAGAAAGAAGAAATTAAAGTTAGAGTTATGAGATTGAAGGTTAAACAAGCTAGTTAGGGATTGATTGTTGAATCAAGTTGATATTCTTGACTTTGCCATTGTTGAGACTTTTCGATCTGTACTGTTTATGATAGAAGGAGATGGAATTTCAATGATCTAATGCTTCCATTGAATTTATATGATGATTTTGTGTAGGATTAGATAGGTTTGGAATCTTGGAAGCATGTGAATTGAAGGTTATAATTCTTAGAACTCTTCTCTGTTACTGTTCACTCGTATGAACAGTGATTGGAATTTCATAATTTTGATGATTTCAATGGTTTTAAAATGAAAAGTTGTGTGGGATAAAGTAGAAAAATAAGTATGGGAAGCATTGGAATCAAAATGAGAATTTTTGGAAGATTTATGCATGTTTTTCATTCTATCCATAACAGTTCATAAGAGTTAGAATTGCATGATTCTAAGCTCATAAATAAATTTAAAAGAGGCCAAGTCCATTAGTTAAGATTAAGAAAAGTTAATGTAGTTAAATGAGCTCTATGTTCAAGAGAAAGTTAGATTATAATGGATGGATGATTATGTGATGTTAGAATTTAATAATTGACTCCAAAGAGGTAGCCACACATCAAGAAGAAGTAAGAAGAAAGAGGCAAAGCAAAGTTAAAGTGAAAGAAAGTCAAGTATATGAGGTAGTAAACTTATCTTAAACTTGTATGTATTGAATATTATGCTTGGTTGTGCTATAGCTATGTTGAATTGTGTTTGCTTATATATATGATTGAAGCTCTATTTCCATGATTACTTTGGCCCATTGTATTTCATATGTTATACGGAAGCATGCACATTACACAATGTTAACACTTTCACAAGCAAGCACAAGTATTTACATTAATGCATGCATTGTTTAGTATTGTTTGCTACTGAGGTTTCTCTAAAAATCTCACCTCATCCATGTAATCCCAATCCAAATAGGTTTATGAATGATGAAAGAAGATAAAGAAGCATGAAGAAAAGATAGGGTTTGGATAATATAAATGTGATGTGAAGAATTGTTATGTGTAATGATGTTACATGATAAGTTTGAGCAAGAATGTTCTTGATGTAATGAAAAATAGTAAATGATGAGATAAATGTATGAAATTTTACAGTCATTTAGTTGACGTGTCAAGCTTCATTTTGACTATAAGAACACCTTATTCCGATATCTGTACAAAGAGAAAGAGTTTTCCAAAGTCAGGGACCATAATATGTTGAGTTTTTGACCAAATGAACAATAATATTTAACAGTTAAACTGTATTAATTGGCTAAGCATTTGGTCAGGAAATTATTTTTTCCTTAAAGTTAAAGATGTTATCTTCACGTAGATTTTTGAATCACTTTATTTCAAAGTTTTTAGAATTACTTTTGATTTTTTGAAGTCCATCGCCTAATCTAGAATACCATATGAATAGTAACACGAGAAGAGTAAATTTTCAAATTTAGCTAATGGACTTCCAAGGTCTTGTAAGTGGTTCTAAATGCTACTGAATGGTTCCTAAAATGTATGAAAGTAAGGATGTTTCACAATCATTTTTTCCAGCAAAGTAAACTTTAGGAAAAGGGAGATCCTTCATACTTACCTGTATGTATAGAGGCTCCTTGCTTACTCGACTTCGCCTTCTCCTCAATTTGCTTTCCCTTGTATGCTGGACTTGGTATTATCAGTTCCTCTTCTTGTTGCTTTTGTATTTACTCTTGTGAGTTCTCCTCTTGGATTACTTTCTTAATCATATGCCGATGTTCTTTCTCACTCTTTGATTTCCCAATTTTTATATGTGATAATAATGTATTTTCAGCTTCAAGGTCTTTCATATCCTCCCTTGGTGTATCAACTTCCTTAAAGTGAAATTTTCTCCCACTAATGAGTGATATAACATTCAAACTCTTCGAATTAATAACATTATTTGAAGGTATACTGCCACTGCTCTTTGTTTGGATATCACTCACTGTATTAGAAACTTGAGTTAAATGACCTATAATATCAACATTCTTAGAACTTAACTCCTCAAGTTTCCTGTGTACATCTGCATTATCCTTCTGCATACTTTGAAGAATTGAAGTGGTGGAGGTGAATTGACTATCATTCTCTTTGAGCTTGTTATCTATATTAGTCATTCTACCGTTTATGTTGTTCATTTGTGCAGCCATACTCTTCAACAATTGAGAAGTCCCATCTAGTCTTGATGTTGCTAAGGCTTTAGGTTGAGCAGGAACCATAGACCTTGCATTACTTTGGTTGTTGCTTGATGAAGCACCACCTCCTTAGAATTGGTTTAGCCTATTTTCCCCACTCTCCCACCTAAAATTTTGGTGGTCTCTCTAACCAGGATTGTATGTATTAGAATACAAGTCTCTCTTATGGTATTGATTGTCTCTCCCTTGGTACATTGCTGCTACTTCTTCATACTTTCTGTCACATGTACTAGTAGTATGCATCATTGAACCACATAACTCACACCCTATAACTAATATTTGTGAGGTTTCCATTGTCATACCCTAATTTTTTCCTATTTGTATAAGGCTAATAGAGGAGAGAGGTTTAGAAAGGATTGTGACGATGATCAGAAGGAAAAATAAAGGTTATGAGTCTTGACGAAAGAGAGGGACTAAAATAAAAAGTTTAAAAGTTCTATGATAAAAAATGAAAGTAGACATAAACTTTGAGCCACTAAGTGTAATTATGAAATATTGAGGGCTTAAAGTGTAATTTTCAAAAGTTATGGGGTAAAATGGTAATTATTGAAAGTTGAGCCAAAAAAGGCCTAAAAATGCTTAGAATCATATTAGTCCCAAATTTTGCTAGTAAATAGAGAAAATTATTTTAATCAGTTTGACGTAACACAATTTTGATTTGAGGTCTCGATAAATTGATATAAATTTTTGAAGAAAAGAAAAATTAATACAGTATCCTCTGGACCTCAGAATTAGATGAAATTTGGTAGTAAATTCTTATAATTAATATAAGAATTTATGAAACTAACAGAGATAAAAAAATGAGTTCTGTAGGATTTATTATAAAATTTTATAGTAGATTAAAACACCTGATGAATGTTTCAAGGGCATTTCTCAAGAGTTGAGACAATTAAGGAAGTGGACCATGTAGAGGGCCCAAAATGGTGCCTCATAGGTCTAATGATATTTTAATATAGGCATGTGGGGTAGGGTTAATAAATACCCAGAAAATTAGGAAATTACAAAAATGCCACTAGGTATGCCATTGTGCTGTAATATTGAACAAGATATGAATTAAGGGCATTTTGGTCATTTGAACAGGTTAAAAATGTCTAGGAAAGTACAAGAGTGATTAGTCAGAGTCAGTATATTCTCTGATAAGAAGTAAATAGGTGTAAAATGACAATTATGTCCTTGGGGTTAATATAGTGCAAGATAGTGAACTAAGGGTATTTTAGTCATTTGCCAAGTGATCTGTAGTTAATTTTAGACCCAATCCAAGAATATAAATGGTAGGAAGAATCTGGATACTAGATTTAAGGTCAGAAAGCATATTATGGAATGTCAAAAAAATTAGATTAAGAAAACAAGCTGGTTTTTGGGGAATCGGATTAAGCCGATACTGGATTGGACTGGAATTCTTCTAGATGCTTCCTCCCTTTGCAGTTTCACCACATGTGCTATGAGTTATCCCTTGATGATGTCATGGATGATGTCATAATTGACTTTAAGGATAAGCTTTTTTCAAGTATAAATATGAGCCTTAAGATAAAATAGTGTACAAAGTGATGTTAGCTTTCATTTTCCATTGGATTTTTCTATAAATACCCCCATATTTCTGATTCAAAACCATGGCATGAGAACCCTCAGGGGGAAGCTATGGCAAAATGGAAACTCAAGCCAAGACAAAGAAGAATCTAAGGTCCAAAGTTTAAGCTAGTTAAAGATTAAAGAAATTGATTGTGGACTCAAAAGAGGCAACCACACATCAAGGAGAAGTAAGAAGAAAAAGACAAGGTTAAAGTGAAAGAAGTCAAGCATGTGAGGTTTATGAATGACGAAAGAGGATGAAGAAGCATAAAGAGAAGTTAGGGATTAGTTAGTATAAATGTTAGATGTTATATAACAAGTTTGAGCAACAATGTTAATGATGTAATGAAAAATAGTAAATAATAGAATAAATTTATAAAATTTTATAGATATTTAGTTAACATGACAAGCTTCATTTTTACACCAAGAACACCTTATTTTGATATTTCTACAAAGAGAAAGAATTTTCTAAAGTTAAGGACCAGAATCTATTTTTAGAATTTTTGACCAAATGAACAGTAATATTTAATGATTAAACTGTATTAATTGGCTAAGCATTTGGTCATAAACTTATTTTTTCCTTAAATTTAAATATGTTAGCTTCAAGTAAAATTTTGAACCACTTTATATTATTAATTATGATTTTCTGAAGTTCGTCGTCGAATTTGGAATTCCATATGAACAATAACTCGAGAAGAGTAAAAATTTCAAATTTAGCTAATGGACTTCCAAGGTTTTATAAGTGGTTCTAAATGATACTGAATGATCCCTAAGATGTACAAAAGTAAGGATGTTTCATCCAATGCATAAACTTGCTTTGTAGAATGCATCTCTCTTTCAAGTAAAGTCATTCTCTTTTCCATTCGGTTTCTTAAAGTTGCTATTTCTGCCAAAATCTCTTTTGAATTACCCGAAGATGATGTAAGCATTTTCCTTGGATCCTCACTCTGATGATCTTCATTAACCATTTTCTAGAATAACTCCTAATTTCATTGTGTAGTTTTATCTCTTAAAGATTTATTTACTACAGCAATTCAAAGATACCTTGTTGTGAGGAAGTAGACCATCAAAGAAAATGTTTACTAGATCAACTTTTGTCATGTTGTGATGTGGACATCGAGCCAACAAGTTGATAAATCTTGTCCAATATTCATGTAATAACTCTTCATCCTATTGTAAAATATTTGTAATCTCATTCTCTATTCGAGTTATCTTAGAGGCTAGGAAGAAATGTTCTAAAAATGTTGACTTCAACTGATCCCATGTAAGAGTTGAGAAATGAGTTGATAGATTATATAAACCACTCCTTAGCTTCCCTTCCATAGTAAAATGGAAACACCTCCTTAAGACATCATCCAATGTAGTCATTAGAGGCTTCATTGAAGAGCAAATCATATGCATGGTTTGTAAGGGCCAATGTGGACATTCTCCTGCAAAACCATGAAATTTAGGTAAGGCTACAATCAAATCTCCTTTAATTTCAAAATTAGCCTCTTAAGTGTAAAAACCATAAGGATCATAATTTCATGAGAATGATTTATTTCCCTTGCACTTCTATTATCTTCTACATTCATTAGTATTTCATTTTCTCCTTGTCTATTATGCCCATTATGCCAATTAGGATTAATCTCAGCCATATTAGAAATTTTTAATGTAATCTCTAAATTGAGTTCAATTTTAGATCTCATAACACTAGAGGATGAACTAGATCCTGTTGATCTTGCCTCTTCTCTAAATTCTTTCCTTAGTTTCCTAAGTTATCTCTCAATTTCAGGTTCAAAAGGCACTAATGGTTCAGTTATTCTATGCATGTAACACAGGAACAATCAAGAATAACCAAGTAAGCATCAAAATCAGACACAATTTCATAACAGAAAAGTTTAACTAGTCACGACATAAGGGTATTTAGGTCGCAACCCAATTATATAGAGAGTAACAGTTCTTAAAAATAGATTTTAAGTCACAACTACAATATGGTTTGATTACGACAGAATATCACAGAGAATAAATCTTCCAAAATAGTCATGACCAGAAGTTGTGACTGTTGCGACTTGAGTTCACAGAGAGTAATCAAGTGTTGGAAATCGTGCCCTAGGGGCCAATCATTGTCTTATGAACATTATTGATTTATGAATTTATTAATTGAGTTATCATATTATTTGCATGTTTACTATGATGATCATCCTTGGATAATTCATGATATTATCCTAAATGTCCCTGATCGATCATCTATGCGGGAGCACAGATGAAATAAGACCAGTATGACTTTGAAGATGTATAAAGATATAAATCAAAGTCATAAGCACATGTAAGAGTACAAGGTGCTGGACCGACCCGCTATGAGAGAACTGCATGGGTAACGTTATAAGCTTCTCTCATATACAAACCATGTCAATACGCCCTTTGACTTGAGATCATCATGGATTCCTACATGACAAAATGCTCAGCTTTGACCTAGTCAAAAGTCACTTTTGACCGAGTGATCATAAAGACTATGTTCGGCCTTAGTGGTTTTTCATGCGGAGGAATATGAATGGTCAAGATGGAATTTGTCCCTCACATTCGTAGAGAGATATTACTAGGCCCCTCAATGAGTGAGTCTGAGAAATGTATGGCCATACTGTAATGGAAAGGTAGTTCCATTTCTATAGTCAGACTACTCAGGGATCGAGAAAGTAACGGTCAGGAATAGGAGGATGACATTATCCATGCCTCATCCATGACCAAAATATCGCGTGACAGAAGGGACATGATATGGTTGTATAAAAGGTTACATCGTTTATCGATCCTCATATGATTTGGGTAGTCGTTATGTCTTGCTAGAGACCGCTTGCGACTTGTGGGCTAGTATAGCAAATGGCCCACTGCCAACTTCATATGGGCCTACAGGGTCTCACACAAAATAGCCCAACACGAGCTATGATGTCCAGATTCATTGAATCTAAGACATGTCCAGATTCAATGAATGATCCAGGATAGATGTATATATATTTATTTATATTTATATTCGTATATATATATATAAATTCATATATATACATTATATGTATATATGAGATTTAATTTATAAGGATAAATTAAATCTCTATCACGTTTGAAATTCGAAATTCAAATTGATAGGATATCTCATATAAGAGATATTTATAAGATTTAATTTATAAGGATAAATTAAATCTCTATCATGTTTGAAATTTGAAATTAAAATTGATAGGATATCTCATATAAGAGATATTTATAAGATTTAATTTATAAGGATAAATTAAATCTCTATCATGTTTGAAATTCAAAATTCAAATTGATAGGATATCTTATATAAGAGTTATTTATAAGATTTAATTTATAAGGATAAATTAAATCTCTATCACGTTTGAAATTCAAAATTCAAATTGATAGGATATCTCAAATTTGATTTATGAGAATAAATCAAAAATAGTTCAGTCTCATCTTTATTTAAAATTAAATAAATGGGTAATTAAATCTATTGGACGGATTTGATATTATTTATTTAATTAGTTTCTTATAAAATTATACAATATATGATATTGTATTAATTTTAGAATTAATATAAGATTAACTCCAAAATCCAATTCGGTTGACAAAAAGGAAAAATGCATAGCATCCTATATATCTGATTTTAGGAGCTGCGTTTTATACAGAGAAACATATAGAATATAGAAAGGCCGAAGGGGACTCTGCAAAAGGTTTGCAGATAAGAAACTACTGAAATAGAGACGGAGAGGACGAACTCTTGAGAAAGCCCTGGAGGGACAAGAGACGCTAGCACGTCGTTCGTGGTTGGAACGCTGTTCGTGTGGATACCAGCAGAGGAAGCCGACCTGAGTCGTCGACTTCTTGTGATCAGAAAGGGAGCACGAGCCACAGAGAGAAGCTGTGAACGTCGTGACCGAAAGCTGTGGAAGTCGCTGAGGCACACTAAGGGTAATACTTCTTCTCACTTAACTTAAACACATACGGTAGATCCTGGTAAGGAATGGAAAAAATTTTAAATTAATTTCCGCTGTGTGTCTTCCAATTCCTTTCAGTGGTATCAGATTTGTGTTTAAGTTAGGCTTGATTGTTGATTCATATGATATGTGTTAGTCGTAGCTGATCATATAATATGCGTTTCATGTATGACATATAAGGAATCCGTCTTATGTATGACATATAAGGAATCTAAAAGGGAACTGAAATCGGTGGTGATATGTTTTGATTTGATCAATTAACATAGAAGGGGTCCAAGAAAACCGAATGCAGATTCATGATTATTTACATAGCGGGACTGCCGTGGCTACCTGTTCGTAGCGTAATATGACCATAGAATATGCTATTTTGTGAATGTTTTAAGATTTGAAACATCAATTGCCTTGCAATTAAATCTGAATGTTGATTCTTGAATGCTTGGGTATGGTGAACAATATGGCTCTAGATTACAAGTGTTGTAATTTTTAAATACGGCCTGCGTGTCGTGCCTTCCTATATATTTACTCTCAATATACCTTCTCTTCTCATCTCACTCCCCTCGAATGTTAAAAGAGGTTTCTATATGTAATTTCCCTTTTCTTACTAGAGAGCTCCTCTCATTGGCTTGAGGGGACTTAGGATAGGTGAGCCATATTGTATCACGTTTAAATTATGCATCTTATGATTATATCAGCATATGCATATTAATTGTATGAGATACAAACTGAGAAGCATGCATTCTCATAAACTAAACAGTTAAATTAAGCCCTCTAAATGAAATCTTAAGTCATAATGCCGTCAATTTATGAACACTTGTCAAAACCTCGATCGCTCAATTGTGGACTCCGCCAAAGTGGGTGCTTTTGAGTCATCTTGGGGAGATAAGCAAAGAGTAATGGTGCTACTCTCATATGTTCATTATTGTTTGACTTAATTGAGATTAACAAAACGGTTTTGGATCTCAAGGCATTAGATGGGATTAGAACATGCCAGATCATATGATGATAGGATCCCATGAACATCTAAGAGTTATATTTGATGTAATTGGTAAAGGTGTTACCTACCTAAATAACTTAATTTAAGCGTCCTGCTAAAACGGACTTAAGTTTGAGCCAAATATGGATCTTAGCCCACAAACTATTGCATTGAGGGTTGTTTATTTAGTGGGAGATTACTAATTACATTGCATATTTTAATTGTAGAATTATGACAACTAGTAATACTGCTACATTATCGCTGCGATCTGTCCTTGAGAAGGACAAACTCAATGGGACAAACTTTCTTGACTGGTTTAGGAACTTGAGAATTGTTCTCAAGCAGGAAAGAAAGGCGCATGTCCTAGATCAACCCATTCCTGAGGAGCCAGCCGCCAATGCTCCTAGAGCTCAGAGAGATGCTTACATGAAGCATAAGGAAGACTCTGTCGATGTGGGATGCTTGATGCTAGCCACCATGGTTCCGGAGCTCCAAAGAGATCTGGAACACATGGAAGCTTATGAGATGATTGTGCATCTCAAGGAAATATTCCAGCAACAGGCAAGGCAAGAGAGGTATGAGACCACTAAGGCCTTATATTCCTGCAAGATGGCTGAAGGTGCATCAGTCAGTACTCATGTCTTAAAGATGAAAGGGTACATTGATCACCTTGAGAGGCTTGGATTTCCCATGAGCCAGGAGTTAGCTACGGATTTGATCTTGAACTCACTCCCGAAAAGTTATGACCAGTTTGTCATGAACTATAATATGAACAACATGGAGAAATCTATTTCTGAACTGCATGGGATGCTTAAAACTGCTGAGCCAAGTCTTAAGAAGAAGCCCAGTAGTATTTTGATGGTTCAGAAAGGAAAGGGTACTAAAAAGAAAGGGGAAGGGTCATGGCTCATCAGGTAAGACCAAAGAGTCAGGCAAGCCCGAAACCAAGCCTACACCAAAGAAGGCAAAGCCTCTGAAGGAAGGAGTCTGCTTCTTCTGCAATAAACCCGGTCATTGGAAGAGGAATTGCAAACTCTACCTCGAAGATCTGAAACAGAACAAGAAGGATAGCGGGGCTATCGCTTCAGGTATTTGTGTTATAGACATTCATCTTTCTACTTCCACCTCATGGGTATTAGATACTGCATGTGGTTCTCACATTTGTACAAATGTGCAGGGACTCAAGGACAGTAGGAAGCTGAAAAAGGGTGAGGTTGACCTATGAGTTGGAAACAGAGCAAGGGTTGCTGCGTTAGCTGTAGGAACTTATGAATTAGTTCTGCCCACTGGGCTTTTGTTAGTTTTGAACAATTGCTATTATGTTCCTGCTTTAAGTAGTAACATTGTTTCACTTTCTTATTTGGATAAGGAAGGTTTCACTTCCATTGCTGGGAATAGTAGATGTTCTATTTATCGTAATGATATTTTCTATGCTCATGGTGATTTGCATGTTGATCATTACATATTAAATTTGGAACAACCCAATCATGGAAATATCTATAACATAACCGCCAAAAGGGTCAAACCAAACGATTTGAATCCCACATACCTCTGGCACTGTTGTCTGGGCCACATAAATGAGAAACGCATTTCCAAACTCCATCAAGATGGATTTCTAAACTCATTTGATTTTGAATCATATGACACTTGCGAGTCTTGCTTGTTAGGAAAGATGACAAAGTCACCTTTCACTGGGCACAGTGAGAGGGCCACTGATTTATTGGGCCTCATACATACAGATGTGTGTGGACCGATGAATACAAATGCTAGAGGAGGTTATTCGTACTTCATAACATTTATAGATGATTTCAGCAGATATGGGTACATCTATCTGATGAAACATAAATCTGAATCTTTTGAAAAGTTCAAAATATTTCAAAATAAAGTACAAAACCAGCTTGGCAAAACACTTAAAGCCCTTCGATCTGATCGGGGTGGTGAATATTTGAGCCAAGAGTTCATAGATCATCTTAAGAGTTGTGGGATAGTCTCACAATTGACTCCTCCAGGGACACCACAATGGAATGGCATTTCTGAACGGAGGAATCGAACACTATTAGATATGGTTCGATCCATGATGAGTCAAACAGATCTTCCACCCTCCTTTTGGGGCCATGCCCTAGAGACAGCTGGGTTCACACTCAATCGTGTTCCATCAAAGGCAATTGAAAAAACTCCGTATGAGATATGGACTGGGAGGACGCCTAGTTTGTCTTTCCTCAAGATTTGGGGATGCGAGGTCTATGTTAAGCAACAAACCTCAGACAAATTAGCGCCCAAATCCTCAAAGTGACTTTTTGTGGGATATCCTAAGGAAACCAAGGGATATTACGTCTACAACCCTGCTGATAACAAAGTGTTTGTTGTCAGAAATTGTATCTTTCTCGAAAGAGAATTTATCTCTAAAAGAACCAGTGGGAGTAAGGTACACCTCGAAGAAGTTCGAGAGCCACAAGACACCATAGAACTGCAGATGGAAAATAGAGAAGACTCACAACAAGTTGTTGAGACTCTTCAAGTTACGCAAGGTCCACGTAAATCTAATAGGACACGACTTCAGCCTCAGAGATATGGATTTCTGATTTCTGATAGTCTTGAAGTGTTGCTCATTGAGCATAATGAGCCGACTACCTATCAAGAAGCTATAGTGGGACCAAACTCTGAGAAGTGGCTTAATGCCATGAAGTCTGAAATGCAATCCATGTACGACAATAAGGTTTGGACCTTAGTCGACCCGCCTGAAGGTGTAAAAACCGTCGGGTGCAAATGGGTTTTTAAGGAGAAAACTGACATGGATGGCAATGTAAATGTCTTCAAGGCACGACTGGTTGCAAAAGGATTTACTCAAACTCATGGTATGGACTATGATGAGACCTTTTCCCCAGTTGCCATGGCCAAATCAATCAGAATCCTCTTTGCCATAGCAGCATATTATGACTATGAAATATGGAAGATGGACATCAAGACAGCCTTCCTTAATGGAAAGCTCCTTGAGGATGTGTACATGACACAACCTGAAGGGTTTGTGCATTCCGAGGACTCTGGCAAAGTGTGCAAGCTTCAAAGGTCCATTTATGGACTGAAGCAAGCCTCTCGGAGTTGGAATCAACGTTTTGATGAAGTAGTCAAAGAGTTTGGATTTCTTCAAAATATTGATGAACCTTGTGTGTACAAAAAGGTTAGTGGGAGCACAGTTGTGTTTTTGATACTCTATGTCGATGACATCCTACTTATTGGGAATGACATTCCTACCTTGCAGATTGTCAAGTCTTGGTTAGGAAAGTCTTTCTCGATGAAAGACTTGGGTGAAGCCACCTACATCCTAGGAATCAGGATCTATAGAGATAGATCTAAAAGACTTCTAGGACTCAGTCAGAGTACATACATAGATAAAATACTGCATAGGTTCAGTATGCACGAATCAAAAAGGGGTTTCATACCCATGTCTCATGGTATTCACCTCAGCAAAGATCTATGTCCTAGTACATCTGATCAGCGAGGTCGCATGAATAAAGTTCCATATGCCTCGGCCATAGGATCTATCATGTACACCATGTTATGTACTCGTCCGGATGTCTCGTTTGCCTTGAGTATGACTAGCAAATATCAACAGGACCCTGGTGAGGGCCATCGGACTGCTGTCAAGAATATCCTTAAGTACTTAAGAAGGACTAAGGACTTATTCTTGGTCTATGGTGGATTGGATGACAAACTCTGTGTAATTGGTTACACAGATGCCAGTTTCCAAACTGACCAGGACGACCAAAAATCGCAGTCTGGATATATATTCCTCCTCAATAATGGAGCAGTAAGCTGGAAGAGCTCTAAGCAGGGCACTGTAGCAGATTCTGCGACAGAAGCTGAGTATATAGCAGCATCTGATGCAGCTAAGGAAGCCGTTTGGATCAGGAAGTTCATCACAGAACTAGGGGTGATACCTACCATCTCAGATCCAATAACTTTGCTCTGTGACAATATCGGTGCTATTGCACAGGCCAAAGAGCCTAGGTCACATCAAAGGACCAAGCATATACTCAGGCGATTTCATCTCATCAGAGAAATCAATGATAGAGGTGATATAAAAATATGCAAAGTAGCAGGAGAAGATAATGTTGCTGATCCTCTAACAAAGCCGCTTGTGCAGGCAAAGCATGATCATCATGTCAGGTCAATGGGAATTAGTCAAATTAATGATTGTACCTAGTGCAAGTGGGAGGTTGTTGGAAATCATGCCCTAGGGGCCAATCATTGTCTTATGAATATTATTGATTTATGAATTTATTAATTGAGTTATCATATTATTTGCATGTTTACTATGATGATCATCCTTGGATAATTCATGATATTATCCTAAATGTCCCTGATCGATCATCTATGTAGGAGCACAGATGAAATAAGACCAGTATGACTTTGAAGATGTATAGAGATATAAATCAAAGTCATAAGCACATGTAAGAGTATAAGGTGCTGGACTGACCCGCTATGAGAGAGATGCATGGGTAACGTCATAAGCTTCTCTCATATACAAACCATGTCAATACGCCCTTTGACCTGAGATCATCATGGATTCCTACATGACAAAATGCTCAGCTTTGACCTAGTCAAAAGTCACTTTTGACCGAGTGATCATAAAGACTATGTTCGGCCTGAGTGGTTTTTCATGCGGAGGAATGTGAATGGTCAAGATGGAATTTGTCCCTCACATTCGTAGAGAGATATTACTGGGCCCCTCGATGAGTGAGTCTGAGAAATGTATGGCCATACTGTAATGGAAAGGTAGTTCCATTTCTATAGTCAGACTACTCATGGATCGAGAAAGTAACAGTCAGGAATAGGAGGATGACATTATCCATGCCTCATTCATGACCAAAATATCGCGTGACAGAAGGGACATGATATGGTTGTATAAAAGGTTACATCGTTTATCGATCCTCATATGATTTGGGTAGTTGTTATGTCTTGCTAGAGACCGCTTGCGACTTGTGGGCTAGTATAGCAAATGGCCCACTGCCAACTTCATATGGGCCTACAGGGTCGCACACAAAATAGCCCAACACGAGCTATGATGTCCAGATTCATTGAATCTAAGACATGTCCAGATTCAATGAATGATCCAGGATAGATGTATATATATTTATTTATATTTATATTCGTATATATATATAAATTCATATATATACATTATATGTATATATGAGATTTAATTTATAAGGATAAATTAAATCTCTATCACGTTTGAAATTTGAAATTCAAATTGATAGGATATCTCATATAAGAGATATTTATAAGATTTAATTTATAAGGATAAATTAAATCTCTATCATGTTTGAAATTTGAAATTCAAATTGATAGGATATCTCATATAAGAGATATTTATAAGATTTAATTTATAAGGATAAATTAAATCTCTATCATGTTTGAAATTCGAAATTCAAATTGATAGGATATCTCATATAAGAGATATTTATAAGATTTAATTTATAAGGATAAATTAAATCTCTATCACGTTTGAAATTCGAAATTCAAATTGATAGGATATCTCAAATTTGATTTGTGAGAATAAATCAAAAATAGTTCAGTCTCATCTTTATTTAAAATTAAATAAATGGGTAATTAAATCTGTTGGACGGATTTGATATTATTTATTTAATTAGTTTCTTATAAAATTATACAATATATGATATTGTATTAATTTTGTAATTAATATAAGATTAACTCCAAAATCCAATTCGGTTGACAAAAAGGAAAAACGCATAGCATCCTATATATCTGATTTTAGGAGCTGCGTTTTATACAGAGAAACATATAGAACATAGAAAGGCCGAAGGGGACTCTACAAAAGGTTTGCAGATAAGAAACTACCAAAATAGAGACGGAGAGGACGAACTCTTGAGAAAGCCCTGGACGGACAAGAGACGCTAGCACGTCGTTCGTGGTTGGAACGCTGTTCGTGTGGAAACATTGATAGAATGATTGAGTACTGCTTCTTAATTGTATCAGGTAAAAACCAACTTCTCTTTGCATTTGTAACTTCTCTCCCTTTTTAATGCCAGAATGACCTAATAAAAAAGTGCATCTTCATTGATTGTCTTCTTTGGTCACGACCATATCCTATTTTTAGTTGTGACTTTTGAATGCAAGAAAACTTCCCATAAGAAATGAGGTCACGAACTATAGACACTCTAGTTGCGACTAAAGAGCACAGAAACTGCCTTCCTTGATTTTATTCTCTTTGTCTTATGATTTCTTTTTTGCTCACATTAGTCCTTGGTTCTACTCCAAAATACTTGCAATTCAACATTAAAGCTCACTATAAAAGTCTAACTAGTTACTAAAGAATGGCATATATGTAGTTTGGAGGAGTTAATTTACCATTTACCCTTAAATCAATATATTACCAAACACAATCATGTATTACAACAAAAGCACAATTGTAGGTATAAAATGAATGGTGAAGTTATCACAAAACTCTTAAAATGTCACAAAAACTATACACAATTTGTGTCCTATCACCAAAAATCCCATAGGTGAGCTTCGAGTATAATCTAGATTCCATAGTTATGCCTCTCATAAGGTAAATCTTCTTCCTTCTTAGAAGCTATGAGTTTGTTCTCAAACTCTAAAAACTCCGTCTGAAGGTACCTCTAAATATATGCTCCCAGAAAGGATAGAGTTGTAGATACTTATAGTCTGGCAGAGGAATGACCTTCATCCTGAGAAAGAAAGGTACTGGCAGTTGGTTGCTTAGCTTGAGGGTCCTTTAGAAGCTTGTCCTTCTTGGCATTATGTGATAGCTTGTCTTCATCTTGTTCAGCTACGTCATCCTAAATACACTGATCTCTTCCTTTTTCTATCCCTCTAGATGATAGATGTTGTAGTGCTTAAGGATGAAAGAGACAATCTGGGTAAAGGGCATCAGTGTAGTCTATGTCCTTTTCAGACATAAATCCCTTATCTAGCTATATATGAAATCTCCAAGGTTGAGCTTTTCTCAACTAATGATCCTTGCCAGAGTGATATAGTCCTACTGGTCATTTAACTGAAGCTCGAGGACTTAACTAGCATGCATCGGTATTTAATATAATAGATGATGGCATAATGATTGCATACCTAACTCGAGGTAAAGGTCAGGGATCCTGGTTATGCCTTGTTGGTCTGAAGCAGGATGTGGTATGCCATATTTTGATCTAAAAACTTCATATCTATTGATGGAGGGGCTCCAATAGGATGGTTGATCACACTAAAGTCTAGCTTGATCTTTCTACCCCTAAGCCTGTAGTTAGATAACTGTCTATGATATTATCCTCTTCATCTAAAGTGTCAAATATCTCTATGTTGTAGTAAAATATCCTAACTACCTCTAAGCTATATGGGTCATTAATCCTTAGCTAGCTCTCATAATGGTATAGGGGATCAATGAAATCCAAGTTAACCTTAAGATCAATTTTAAGTGCAGATATATCCATAAATACTATAGGATAACACTTTCTCTCCCTAAACTCAGAGTTAAATAAAGCCATATCTACATCAAAGTTTATGTTACCTTAGAGGAATACCAGGCTAGATGATTGAGGCCCTGAGGGGATTGATGTGTTAGGATTGATAGGATACAAATTGTATACAGTCTCTTTAGCAATTTCAAGGGTTTGGTGACACATTCACATTCATTTTATGCTTGTAATTGAGCCATTGTGGTAATATATGATTGTATTTGCCAATATACTTATAGAAGGGTAAAATGGTAAATTTGTTCTTCCAAATTGGAAATATTTTATTTTTTATATGCTTGATATTTAAAAGGAATTTTTGATTTTATTTTGCAAGCATTTGGAAGACAATTAAAGACCCAAAGTGGAGCAGATAAGAAATCACAAGAGAGAGAGGACCAAATTGAGGAAGCTATCTTCTATGATCTTTAGTCTCGACCTAAATGTCCACAGGTCATGACTTCATTTCTTCTTGGAAGTTTGTTTTGTATTTATAGGTCATGACCAAAATATGGATTTGGTCCTGACTAAAAGAGACAGTTAGTGAAGCTGCACTTTTTTTATTGGGTCATTCTACAATTAAAGGAAGTATGTCAGTGATGAGGTGAGCAGATTGTCATGGTCTAATCCATCAAAACAAAGTTTATTACACCCAATATAATATAGTATAAGGCACAAGCCTATCGTTCTTCTCGAGGAGCCTTTTATGTAGTAAGATAAATATTTTTGGAATCTTGATTAAGATAAAAATAAGTTAGTTTGTTGAGAAATATGTTATGAAATACTCTAGATGATGAAAATGTATCTATCCTTGCTCTCATGTTAAAATTAGAGTTTTGAAGTCACTAAGTCTCAAAGAAAACCCTAATCGATCGATTGATTCTAGAACCCTAATTTTCCTTAAACCCCTTTGATCAAAGCTGGTTTATGAACTATTAGTGAACTAACATAAACCACTTAGCATGTAAATTGAATTTAGATGATGAAAATGCCCTCGAATGGTCGTCGATCGAAAACCCTAGATTTCAAGCAATTGAATTCATTAACAACGATCATTGATAATAACCCAACTTTCTTAAAATTGAAACTGAAATATTCTATTAAAAGCAAATATTCAAATCATTCGAATTCGATTACAAAGTCTAATATGAGAATGATCAATCAATATTCAAAACTTGCTCATAAAATAAAAACCCTGGATCTAGCAATCATTATAACATGAGAATATACAAATTAAAACAGTAGAAACTCCCTGTTTTAGTCCATGAGCTCAAGATATCAGATCCATCACCAAGAGACTAAAGGTTTGGCCTCTCATGGATCCTGCTGTACTACAATCGCTATTTAGATGAGATACCATGAAGAAAATATTAGAAGATAGTAGATTGATGGTGCAGAGAGGTGGAGAAATCTATGGAGAGGTATAGAACAATGGAAGATGTGGAGAAGGTGATCAAAGAGAGCTCGAGTACTATTTCTTAGACTAATCAGGTCAAAAATCATACTCCCCATTGACGACAACCTTCCTCTCCTTTTATTTCTGCATGGCCTAATTCAAAACGCGTAGTTTCAATGATTTCGTATTTTAGTCATGACCTGTAAACACAGAGAGACTTTTAGAAGAATCAAGGTCATGACCGGCAAACTCTTTGGTCGCGACTAAAAGATGCAGGAGCGTGATTTCACTTTCATTGACTTGTGATTTCTTTCCTGATCCTTAGTCTCTTCCAAAATACCTACAATCTAACATAAAAGCTCACTATAAAAGTCCAAATCAGTAAATAACAGAATATACGCAGTTTGAAAGAGTTAATTTACCATTTTACCCTTTAATTAGCATATTGCCATGCATAATCGTGTATTACCACAAAAGTACAATTTAAGGCATAAAATGGATAGTAAAGTTGTTATAAAACTCTTAAAAGTGTCACAGAAACCATATACAAAATGTGTTTTATCAATTCCCCAACACTTGAACCTTTGTACTCCTGGACAAAGAAATGAATCACACCTAGAACAACACTATTAAATTCAAGATAACCACATAATTAATAATGTACCCTGAGAACAAATAATTCGTCATCTTTTGGGAATACAATGGTGATAATGTGAGCAATGCCAAGTAATCAACTACTAAGTGAAATCAACCTCAACTTTATGAGGGCAATATATCCTCTCAAAGTGTGTAAGTGTTTAGCTCTCTATTTCCTCTTATTGTTAGGGTTCTTTCACTTAGATTAAAATTGGAAAACATCCTATCATATGCTTGTAATGGCTGTAAATCTCGGTAACTATATAACACTTATACAAAGATTCAAGAGGTCTTTTAGGGTTGAAATGATGGAGATGGGCCACATAAATGGAATGTGAAGAATAGAAAGTACTATATGCATTCAACAATGAATATATAGCATGGATTCATGTCTCTAGGGATGTAGCTGTGGTAATTATGCTAATAAGAGTTAATAACGGTGCCCTCTTCTCTTCTCTTTTCTTTTTGTTTTCTTTTTCTTGCACTCTCTTTTTTCAGTGCAATATGCTTCTTTTCTCTTCTTCTTTTATTTGGCACCTCATTTGTGGAAGCTACATCACAATAATACAACAATAATGAATTTTTGACATGAATAAAAATTTTATTTCAAAATGATGTTCATGCACATATGATTTTCTATAAGAATGATGAAAAGAAAAAGTGATAGGCTCAAGAGGGGTGACTAAGGATGTAATATGTAGTGGGCTTATGTTTGGGATAAAAGGGTGTAGAAAGAATGCCTCTATCATGTTCAATTCATAAACACGCAAGTAATTCTAAACTTAGAGCTAAGACAAGTTCTAGAGGATATAAACTAATTGAATAATCACTTAATATAGAATTTAAGGCCAAGAATCCTCCCAAAAAAGGTTTTGATCTAGATTGCTCATAATCTAAAGTCTCAAACAATGTTCATCATTCACTAGGCGTTAAACACTTATCAAAACTTAAAAGTTTCAAAGTAATCACTTAGAGCCATGTGATAATCCAAATGTAACATCAAAAGCTTATGTGTTTTCAAATTCAATTTCCAAGATTTTCCAAAAATAATTCAAGTGAGGCAATGGTTTCTAGGAGCTAAAAAGGTTTTAAAATAAGGGAACAATGAATTATTTGTGAAAGAATCTCAATAGTTCAAAAGGGATCCTTCTATACAGCTTTATACAAGGCACAGAGGAGGTAATTGGACATTTTTCAAACATAGGTCGCGACGTAGAACAATGAAGTTGCGACCAATTGTCACAGGGTTGCATGCTCAAGATTTTCAAAACATTTAGTCGCATTCATGGGATGCATCATACATGACACAAACACACAGAGAGGAATAGTCATGACCAGGTAGGTACTCATGTCGCGACTTAAATTAACAGAGAGTTATTGTAGCGACTGCTATGTACATAGGTCACGAGCGTAGTTCACAGAGAGCATGTTAAGTCCAAAATTCCATTACAGGTTGTGACCCAAAAGCCAGTATGTCATGACCAATTTTCACAGAGACTACCGAGTGATAATTGTCAAAGTCCCAAAACAATTTTTCATGCTAAAACCTTTCCACTTATCAACAAAGTTTAAAGTGGGAATCCAAGTTTTTGCAATTCATCACACTTTAAGATCAAAAACAAAAAATTTGTGATGAAAGAATGGATTAATCAAAGAATGTCAAATTGAGTAGCACAGAAACACACATTGAGTAGTACAGAAGTAAAGACATCTCCCCCACACTTAAACTTGATAGTGTTTTCACTACCAACATACCTAAAGCAGAAAAGATCACAATCACTCTGCAAAGTCAATAAAAGCTAGCTTCAAAATAGCATGTAGCCTAATCACTCAATGCAAATTAACAGTTAAGCACACAGTCACATTTCATGCAAAGCGATACTAGTAAGGCAGAGATGACAGGATGGGTAAGCAAAGATCATGCATATGAGTGTGTAAGTTCCACAGAGAACAATCAATGAGTATGCAACACATGCACAGTAACAAGAGAAGTGTTCAAAATAAAAAGACACCTAGAATAAATAGAAAATGAAACTATCCAACTAAAATATCAAGCAAAAAAGATTAACTACTACTTCTACTGGTTCATCCCTTTACAATCATCAAACTAACATGTCAAGCATCTATAAATTTGTAAAAGGTAAGAGGTAGGAAAGGGACAACCTAGCTCAAGAAGGTAGTGAGAAATCATAAAACTTTGAGAGATGGCTATTTGATTAGAAGGTTTTCCCTATTGCCCTCTCTCACCACTTCAGCATTCCAGAATCGTGCACCTTATATTGAGATTCGTCCAAGTTTGTATTGAATTCTCCCTTTTTAAACTTAAACTTATCCAATTGTGGTTGGCATGTTGAAACATCCTTACTTTCATATGTCTTAGAGACCAATCAGTAGCATTTAGAACCACTTACAAGTCTTTGGAAGCCATTAGCTAAATCTGAAATTTTCCTTTTTCTCAGGTTATTGTTCATATGGTATTCCAGATTATGCGACAAACTTTGAAAAATCATAATTAATTATAGAAAAATTGAAATGAAGTGGTTCAAAAAGATATGTGAAGAAAATATCTTGAAATTTAAGGGAAATTCCAGAACAAATGATTAACCAATTAATACAGTTTATTCGTCAAAGTTTACTATTCATTTGGTCAAAAATTCTGGAGACAGATTATGGTCCCTTAATTTGGAAATTCATTTCTCTTGATATACACATCCAAATGAAAGGTTCTACCTATGTACTTAAATCTCTGGATGTGTGCTATATTCTTGTAAAATTTTATGAAATAATTCCTTCATTTTCTAGGCCATTTCAGTTTAGGACCTACGTTTTTACCATTTCAGTTTTTTTCTTTCATTTTCAATAATTGTTGCAACATGTATAAGCGATCAAATAAGCTTCTCAATATTCATATACATCATGTACATATGCCATAATTATTACAAATAGTTTTATCACATAAATGGACACCTTACATGTCATTTACATACACAGATAATTCATAGCATATACTAAGATCTTAATTACTTCCATTCTTTAGCCCTTCTCCATGTATACCTTTTCCATCACGCTTGACCTAGATTGGTTGGTTATGGGAGTGTGAGATTCTAGGGAATTTCAGTAGCAAACATTACCACTTAAACATGCAAGATGGATGCTGATGCATGATATGTAATTTCATTAAACTTTCTTTGATTAGTGATATGCCATCATGAGATATACTTTTACATAAAATGCATGGCCATGGAAACATGTTATTCACAATACATTCAACATCATTTATCATGTCACAACATCATTCAAATATCATATACATGTCAACACATAAGCATACCACATCAAGCACATAAAGAGGTAAGTTCACTACCTTGCACTTAAGCTTTTCTTTGATCTTTTGCACTTGCTCCCTAGCTTTCCCACCATGAAGCCTTTGTGTCAATCACTTCCCAACATCTTCTTGGATGTTTAAAGGTCCTAAACATATTCATATCCAACACATAATTCATTAGGACTCATGAACTCCAACCATGTTCAAGACTAACCTTGTTACACTCTTTATTATCATACTTTCTCTAATCTTCACTAATCCACTTGGCTCTTGAACCAATTGATGTCTTGACTTTACCCTACATAATTTCATCTTTTGAATCCATTTATGAGCTTATAATCATGAAATTCTAGTTCCTTCATGGCCTGCTGTACAGAACCAAACACACATCACACAATTCTTTTAAAAATTCTCATTTTGGTTCTAATGCTTCCCATACTTTTTTTGATACTTTATCCCACATAACTTTTCATTTTAAAATCATTGGAAACATCAAAATCATGAAATTCCAATCATTGTTCATGTGAGTGAATAGTAATAGAGAAGAATTTCAAAAACTACAATCTTAGAATTTCAAGGCTTTTAAGGTTCAAACCTTTCCAATCCTACATAGAATCATCTTATAAATTCAATAGAAGCATTAGATTGTTGAAATTCCATTTCCTTCCCTTATGAATAGTGCATACTAAATAGGTTCATCCATGGCAAAGTCAAGAATATCAATTTGATTCAACAACCAATCACTTAACTAGCTTGTTTAAGCTTCAATCATATACTTCTAACTTTAATTTCTTTTTTCCACTTTCATCTGTGGTTTTTGGATAGCACAACACCTTAGAGAAAATTCAAATTTTCCCCCATGAAAACCCTAAGTTCAAGCTCCCAAATCAAAGGAAAATAAGTTAGGAGAGATTGTTTACCTTTAATCCCTAGCTTGCTTGAACTTTGGTACCTTGAATATTCTTTGTCTTAGCTTAAGTTTCCATTTTGCAAGAGTTTCCCCAAGGTTCATGAGACCACAGTTTTGAACCAGATTTGAGGGGGTATTTATATAAAATTTTATGGAAAATCAATGGCCAAGATTACTTTGTGCACTATTTGATCTAAAGGCTCACATTTGATCTTGGATTTAACTTTTTCAAAAAGAAGATTTATGACATCATCCATGACATCACAAGGGACAACTCATGGGGGTTAGGTGGTGCCATTTCTAGAGGAGAAACTTCTGGAAAAATTCTAGTCTAATCTAGTACTGGCTCAGTCCGATTCCCCAAAAATTAAACTATTCTATAGATCTAATTTTTCTGAGATTTAATAATATGCTTTCTGACCTTAAATCCAGTATCCAGATTCTTCCTACCATTGATACTCTTGTAATGGGCTACAACTTAATTACAAATCCCTTGGGAAATGACCAAAATACCCTTAGTGTCCTTTCTTGCACTATATTGACCCTAAGGGTAAAATTATCTTTTTACCCCTCTTGCTGTCTCAGGGTGTATACTGGCCCTAACTAATCATACTTATACTACACTACACGATTTTGGCCTATCCTAGATGACCAAAATGCCTTCCATCCATCTCTAGTACACTCTGCCTATAAAGGGGCATTTTTATAATTTTGCACTTTTTTTGGACACTGGCCCCTTCTAATGATAAACTGGTACCCTAGGTTTTAGGCCCTCCTTAGCGTCATCATGGGCCTATATATGAGGTTATTTTATACAGAACTCCTTCTGGGGTTCTGTCAAATCCATGACATATGATACTATAGGGCATACTTTTATGTAATTCTCCCACATATATTTGAAGTCCATGAAATCTAATAAAATTTCAGATAACTTTTAGACTATCAGATAAATATCTGCTGTTTGGAGCTATAATAAAATTTCTGTATCATGCTAGATTAACCGGCATGACTTCCTCTATTTACTGATGGAATATGGGACTGAAATTCTTTCAGACATTTCTAAACCTCTTCGGCTGAACTTTCTATAATTACAATTTTGCCCTTAAAGTTTTTACTTAACTACATTTAAGTCCCTTAACTTTTAAAAACTATTACTTTTGGCCCAACTTTTATTTCTACCTTGACCTTTGGCCTTCAACCTTTTCTAATTTACATTTTAGTCCTTCTCTTTCTTCAAGACTCATCTAACCTTTATCATTTCTTCTGATCTTCGTTATAATCCTTTTCAAACCTCTTTCCACTATCAGTATTATACTGATAGGGAAAAATTAGGATATGACATTTCTACCCCCTTAAAATAACTTTCATCCTCAAAATTTACTAGCACCTTAGTCAAGAATCTTGGGTAGATATCCTTGTCTTCTTTTTGATTAAGGATTGGGGTATCCACCTCTTATCTTCTATTTTACATCGTAGTGGAGTACCTTTCATATTCGCAGATCTTCATATCCTTACTATTATTACTTTGTTTTTACTCCAAATCAACTCAATCAGAGTTAAATGATACCTCATTCTGTTACTTGCTTTATTACTTTGCATCCATTTGCATATGGACTTCTCACTATACTAGACTTGTGAGTAGTGTCCATTTCTTTCATATAAAACTGTCTCAAATATTACTATATTCTGGAGTTTTTGTCAACTAGTCATTGTACTTCTTAGTACAATCACTTATTACACATCTGAATATCTAGCAGAATTCTCTGAACATCCGCTCAACTTTATCTCTCATTGCTTTACTAATAAATAGGAGCACATAGAATCATATAGGAGCACATACTCTAACATGCATAATGCCTGGCCAATATGTTGTAGGACTACATACCTGCTCATGAATTCAAAGCTCTAACATCAGAGCTCAAGCATTTATTCTCTTAATATGCACAGCTCTAACACTTAGAGTTTGCACAGCTCTATCACATAGAGCTTGCACTACTCTAATATTTGGAGCTTTAACATATTTTACAAACATAACATAACATAACATAATGCCTGGCATTTTATGCAAGGAGTGAAAGCTCTCGTTTGCTACTTTATCTGTAACATAACACTTAAACATCTTATCCCTTTCAAAAAGGGAGCCTCTCGATCTGTTTACAAAGCTAGCTATAAAGCCACTTCATATTGTATTTCTCAATACATATTTCTCATAACGTATCTTATTAGGTACTTTTCATACCTCTTTCTATCATTTTACATAACTCTGTGCATATATGCCAATGTCTATGTCATTTACACCTTTTTCTATCACTTCCTAATGGGTCACCCATCATTTGGCTACTCTTGCCTGAGCACGCTTAACTGAAAAGTGCAAATATAAATATGAAGCACTGGTGCTAACAGGCTCTAATCTTGGCACTCTACTATCTTATACCCTTCTTGTACTATCTCTTTTGGATCTATCTGGCCTTCTGATCTCTTTATCCTCATCTAAAGGATCTACTTGTCTCTTATTCTTATTCTCTGTAATCTCATAGTAGGGATCTCTTTACTCTTATTTGACCCCTTCTCATATCTTATGAAATATTCTTATAAATCCTTGGGACCCAGGATTAACAACTTTAACTTTTATCACTTATTTCCTGTTACATGTAAGGAGATTATGAGTTCAGTCCCTCATAGTAATAAGGCTATCTAAAACTAACATCATGGGTACTCTCTCTGTTATGAGCTAACCAACTTGTGAAGTTTCTATACCTTAACTTTATCCTTGGTATTCATCCTTCCAAAGAAATACTGTACTTATGGCTCATTACTTTCTTTCTCTAGGCTTGGTTTAATGAGACCCTCAGGATCTACTATGTCACATCCTTAATTTCAACCTCAGTTATACTCAATTGGAACCCATTTGGACCAATCACATAACCTTTGACATTAAAAAGATGTATTTTCAAAAGTTGGTCTCTCGGGTACTATTCATGATATTGTTCATTTGGTAATTTTAGAACATGTAACCATCTTTGGAAAATCATAATTAAATGTAGACAAATCAAAACAAGGTGGTTCCAATTTCTAATGAAAGCTCTTTCATTTAACTTTGAAGGAAAAATATAAAAATGAGGTTTCCTTGACCAAATGAAATCAGTTTATTCGTTGAAAATTACTGTTCATTTGGTAAAAACTGAAAGTTCCAGTTTCTTGGCATAACTTCAAAAATTCATTTCTCTTTGGTTACTTGTCCAAAATGAGACGTGTTACCTATGGATTTATAGATGTAGACTTCCTTGAGAAATCCCAGCACCTAAAACATGGTTATGCATACTAATAAGTTCAATAATCAAATCATGGGTGTTATCAAACTCCCGTCAAAATTCAATTATATGGGAATAACTTTTTATATAGAACTTATTCTGAGGTTCTGTCATATCCATGACATTTGACACTGTAGGGAATACTTTTCTGTAATTCCCCCATTTATATCTGAAGTCCATAAAATCTGATAAAATTTTAGATAACTTTTAGACTATCAGATAAATATCTGTTGTTTGGAGCCCTAATAAAATTTATGTATTATGCTAGATTAACCAGCATGACTTCCTCTATTTACTGATGGAATGTGGGACTAAAATACTTCCAGGCAGTTCTAACCCTTTCCAACCTGATCTTTCTATAATTACAATTTTTCCCTTGAACTTTTTACTTAATTACATTTAAGTCCTTTAACTTTTGAAAATTACCACTTTTGGCCCAATATTTATTTCTACCTTAATCTTTGGCCTTTAATCTTTTCCACTTTTCTTTTAGGTCCCTCTCCTTTTTCAAAACTCATTTAACCTTTATTATCCCTTTTGATTATTGTCATAATCCTTTTCAAACCTGTTTCCACTATTAGTATTATACAGATAGGGAAAAGTTAGGATATAACATTTTTACCCCTCTTAAAATAAATTTCATCCTTGAAATTTACTTGGCACCTTAGTCAACAATCTTAGGTAGATCTCTTTTTCTTCTTTATGACTAAGAACTGGGGTATCTATCTCTTATCTTATATCTTAATATCTTAGCGGAGTACCTTTTATGTCCGCATATCTTTATATCTTTACTGTCATTACTTTCCTTTTATTCTGAATCAACTCAATCAGAGTTGAGTTCTACCTCATTTTGCTACTTACTTTATTGCTTTACATCCATTTGTATATGGATTTCTCACTATACTGGACTTATGAGTAGTGTCCATTTCTTTCATGTAAAACTCTCTCAAATACTGCTATATTCTGGAGTTTCTGCTAACTACTCATCATACTTCTTAGTATAATCATTTATGACTCATTTGAGTATCTAGCGGAATTTTCTAACCATCCACAAAACTTTTTCTCTCTTTTTCATACCATCATACTTTGTTTCTTCCTATCATGTTTAATAACTCATCATAATACAGAGAGAGGACTTATGTCATTATTCTTTCTTTACTTTAATCCTAGACAAGAGCACATATGAGCATATAGGAGTGTTTAAGAGCACATACTCTAACATACATAATGCTTGGCTAACATATTGTAAGACTACAGACCTGCCCATGAATGCAAGGCTCTAACAGCGGAGCTCAAGCATTCCTTTCTTTAATATGCACAGCTCTAACACTCGGAGCTTGCACAGCTCTAACACTTAGAGCTTGTACTGCTTTAACATTCAGAGCTTTAGCATATTTTACAAACATAACATAATGCCTGGCATTTCGTGCAAGGAGTGAAAGCTCTCACTTGCTATTTCATATGCAACATAACATTCAAATATTTGATCCTTTTCAAAAAGGGAGCCTCTCTATCTGTTTACAAAGTTAGCTATAAAGACACTTCATATTGTACTTATCCATACATATTTTTTATAATAATGTATCTCATTATGTACTTTTCATAGCATATCTCATTATGTATCTTTCATGTCGTATCATGGCATATCTAGCCAAATCTGGCTATATCATGGTCCGTCTTGTCTTGTCATAATACATTCTTAAATACCATAAGGCTAACATTATCTTAGGACTTTGCTAGCTTTTAAGAAAATTCTTCTAAATATTTTCTTTCAAATCCATTTCATTTGGACTTGACATAAGGGTTATAGTCTCTTACTACTCATAACCCTTTCTAACTTTTCATAGCTCTCTCTATCATTTTATATAACTCTGTGCATATATACCAATTTTTATGTCATTTACACCTTTTTCTATCACTTCCCAGGGGATCACCCATCATTGGACTACTCTTGCCTGAGCATGCTTAACTGAAATATGTAGATAAAAATCTGAAGCACTATTGTTAACAGGCTCTAGCCCTGGTACTTTACTATCTTAGACCCATCTTATACTATTTCTCTTGGGTCTATTTGGCCTTCTAATCTCTTTATCCTCATCTGGAGGATCTACTTGTCTTTAATTCTTATTCTTTATAATCTCATCATAGGGATCTCTTTATTATTTTCCTCTTCCTTAGGAATATTATCTACAGATTCATAAACATATGTTATTCAAAACTAAAAACTCTAACTCTAATCATTTAGTTCTTGTTGTGTGTACTAAGATTATGAGTTTAGTCCCTAATAGTAATAAAGCTATATGAAATTAACATAATGGGTACTCTCTCTATTATGAGTTAACCAACTTGAGAAGCTTCTATACCTTAACTTTTCCTTGGTATTCGTCCTTCCAAAGAAATACTGTACTTATGGCTCATTACTTTCTTGCTCTAAGCTTAGTCTACTATGACCCTCAGGATCTACTGCGATCAACTGTAACCTTTTTATGATCTAACTATGACCCTATGAGCCATGCTAGGATCTACTGCAATCCTCTAGAATCTACTGTGATTCTGTTGTACTGTATTCTCATATAGAAGATTTAAACCAACGGACAAGGTTACAAGGTTATCCACTTTCACATAGTTATTAACTTAACAAATATTTCCCTAAAAGTCATCACAGAAGCCAATATTATCTATCAGGACTTTACTCATTTCCTTTATCGCTCAGGAATTTCTCATACCATTCTTATCCTTAATATTTTGACTATGTCCATTACTGCAGAGAGCTACATAGGCTCTATCATGCACCTATCCATCATATTCTATTCATTCTCTGAGCTCTATCTGAAGAGTAATTTGACTCTATTGCAATAGCAATATAGCTCTATTGTAAAAACACTGCCCCTCTCAGAGCTACATCATCTTTTATAAAAGCTTTTCATTTCATTTCATATTCATAGTATATCATTCATATATCTTATCCCTACTAAAAGGGTATGTCTTGAGTACTGTAATCATTTTACTATTAGTCTATATCTTTAATCTCATTCTCTATCCAATTGACTATTATTATCTGATCATAAATTCTCTTTCTATTCTTTTGGAATTAACTAGCTAACTATCTCATTTAGCACTTTGTTATTGCTTCATCTTTACCAAGTTAAATTATTTAATTGCATATCGTATAGCATGGGAGCAATATAACTTTTTCAAAACTTTCTCATCATATCTACTCTACCTTGCATGTAATGTAAATAAGAGTGTTCATTCATCATAGCATACTCAACATACATAATATGTAAGGAGATGCAATCTCTCATCATAACTTATGACAACATAAGCCATATCATTATATTGCAATTAAACAATTAACTTGGTAGACTTTAAAGTATTCTATCCCTTTATCACCTTAACTGCTAAGTCCTGATCATATATTCAGGTACCTGAGTCATTTACTTGTTTCACATAGGTTGCCATATTTACTCTCTTACTAGGGTATAAACTCAACCCTTCTTTACTCTTCCTTACATAAGGAATAGGGGAGTCACTTTATCTTTAAATCTGTGGCTACCTTACTAGGCCATATTCATTCTTATCATAACATTTCTCATCGCCTGTAAGACTTCTGTGTCCCTAACCTGAAGGACTTATGTGTCCTTAGCCTCACTATAATCTAGCGGTAACCCATAATTAAGTCAACTATTTTCTTTTAGCTAACTGAGGAAGGGTTTGGCTCATATCTTTATGCCATTTAAACTCTTAAGTTTTCCCTCATCCCCCTGGACTACTAATAGGCAAAAAAGTATCTCTTATTAGGCCTCCATGTTCACGTGAATGAACTCAGCTAATTATTCATCAAAGGGTTTCTCTTTCCCTTGAACTAACCCTTAGCCTTAGCTCATCTCCATCTTGTATAGAGTAACTTTTGTACCTCTTTACTATCTCTTAACTTTTTCTGTCTGTCACTCTCCGTCTACTTTAGACTAGATTGTGGTTCCTTTCTAGTCTGTCTCTAGATCTTGACTAATTTAAGTTACTTGAATATCCTTCATCATCTAGTATTACTACTGTTCTTTAGGGTAGAGCGCTAGGTTTCTGTTGCCTCATGATGGAATCTCTCTGTTTTGGGAACATGAACTTTGTATTTATTATCCATCACGTCTTTAACCTTAAGCCATGTATTATATCATTCTTAGGCAAGTCTCATTCTAACTTCTAACTCTTTTTGTTCAACAAGAGACTAGCTGCATAGAGTCTTTTATAATGTAGATCAACTCCTAATGATTAAACGGAGGATCTACTTCTGAACATTTTCTTAAATTGATTTTCTATATACTAGTACATCGTACTATTTCGCTTGCCTATATCATGTGCTAAATGTCATATCCCAATTTTTAGGACTAGAAGCCTAGTATATAGCCAAAAAAGGGATACTTCCAGGCCCTATTGAGTAGAGGTCTCAGTAAATAGAGAAAATTATGCTGATCAGTTTGATACAACACTGAGTTTTGATATGAGGTCCCGAAAGATTTATATTAATTTCCAAAGAAAATAAAAATTAATACGGTATGCTTTAGACCTCAGAATTAGATGAAATATGGCAGTAAAATCCTATAATTAATATAAGAATTTCTAAAACTAACAGAGCCCAAAAAGGAGTTCTGTAGAATTTATTACAGAATTTACAGTGGATTAAAATACACGATAAATAGGTTTCAGGGGAATTTCTCGGGAATTAAGCCCATTAAGATAGGGGATCATACAGAGAGTCTAGAATGGCACCTTATAGGCCCAATGATATTTTTAGATAAGTATGTGGGCAAGGGCTAATAAAGATCAAGAAAAATGAAGAATTACGAAAATACCATTGAAGGTATGCCACTGTGTTGTGTCCTTAAGTTAGAGTTAGATGAAGGGCATTATGATCATTTGACTAAGGTTAGATAGTCATGAAAGGGTATTGCATAGCTGACTAAGGTTAAGAGATACTCTGGTAAGGTATGAAAAGATAATAGTGCTCCTATAAGTACTAAAGAGGAAGTAAGGGCATTTTGGTAATTTACTAAGGATGTTCCTTGGGAATCGAGCCGCCAGAGTACTTAGGCTAGGTTAGAAACCCAAGATGACAATCCAAGGCCCAAAAACGTAGCCCAAGAGTAATGTGGGCCCAAGAGGCATTAAAATATTATTTTAGTACTTTTTCAATAAAGTAAAGGACCCGGTCAAAGATAGAACTGGGTAAAGTGATCTGGAATCATGAATAGGGCCCACAAGGCACCATATGGCATGATTACAGTAAAAAAAAAGCAAAGGACACATGGCATGATTACAGTAAAAGGAGAAAAAGCAAAAGGACACGTGGCACAATCTCGGCCGTGCATTCAGGGAAAAGACTCTGGAATTCTATGGAGAGGCTGAGTCAGTGAGTGAGGTGTCCCAAGGGCCCGACCATTACACCACATGCCCCTTGAGGTGTCCTGGATGATGTCATTAGTGGTAAGTCATCAAGGAGGGTGATGTCATCGTGATGGTACAGGCAAACCTTCTTGAGGAAGCAAGCAATCTGAGCCATTCATCATAAACCAATATGAACCATTCATTCCACCTCCTCTCACCTATAAATACCCCACCCCTCCTTCCATTCCATTCACGGCCAAAGCAAAGCAAAAAGAAGAGAAAGAAGAGAGAAAGAAGAAAGAAAGGAAAGAAGAAAGAGAAGGAAGGAGTTCTGGTGGAGCCAGGAGCAGTCTAAGGAGCTGAGGGACTCCTCAAAGCTTAGAATGAGGTAAGTAAGTTATCTAGTCCCTGCTCTAATAAAGTAGAGGATTTCTCTTAGTAGTTGGAATAGAGAAATATATCTATTAATAAAGTTAGATATAGATAAAAAGAAAACCAGGGGAATGTTAGATTAAGGATATTACCCCAAAGTTAAGCATGCGTTAAGTATAGCTATACTGGATAATTCTTCAATCTGGAATTTTACTCTTAGTGAGTATTGTTCACGGTGCAAATTCTAAAGGAGTGACCTGAGTTCAAAAAAGCATAACTAATTCAATAAAAGTCAAAATAGAGTGGTTCAAATTACTACACAAAGCTAACATAATGCTCTTTTGGGGAAAAATGACTCATTGACCACGCCTTGACCAGGTCAACTTTGGGCAACATTCTGAAATCACTGTTCCTTCAGCATCCTCTCCCTAATTCCACCATTCTGGTCCCAACTTTGATAGATCATATCTTTATGTGTAGACATCCAAATAAGACGTTTTATATATCAAATTGAAGCTTAGAATGTCTACTATTTACTGTAAAAATATCATACATTTATTCAATCATTTACTATTTATAATTACAGCTCAAGTGTCACAGCCTCACTATGAGTTACTATTCACAGTGACAATTTCCAGCAATTATACATACATGAATCAAATATCAATCATGCTAAGCAATTAACATTTCTTCATGCATCTTTATCTCATCCATATTGATAAGACCTACTATAATTGGATTGATATGGAAGGGGTGAGATTTCTGGGGAAATCTCAGTAGCAAACAGTACTAAACAATGCATGCATTAATGTGAATACTTGTGCTTGCTTGTGAAAGTGTTACCATTGTATCATGTGCATGCTTCCATGTAACATATGAAATACAATTGACCAAAGTAATCATAGGAACAAAGCTTCATACATAAGCACATATTCAATACAATTCAACAAAGCCATAGCACATCAAGCATAACATTCAATGCATACAAGTTTAGGATAAGTTTACTACCTGACATGTAGCTTTTCTTCTAGCTCTTAGCCTTTGCTCTAAGGTTCATTATTTCCATAGACCAGAGCCTATACATAGCATAATAATATCTTTATTATTATCCAGTATAGCTCTACTTAACTCATGCTTAACTTTTAAGTAATATCCTTAATCTGACATTCCCCTGGCTTTCTTTCTATCTATATCTAACTTTATTAATAGATATATTTCTTTATTCTAACTACTAAGAGAAATCCTCTACTTTATTAGAGTAGGGACTAGATAACTTACTTATCTTATTCCTAAACTTTGCCCAGTCCCTCGGCTCCTTAGACTACACTTGGCTCCACCAGAACTCCTTCCTTCTCTTTCTTCCTTCTTTCCTTTCTTTCTCTCTTCTCTCTTCTTTCTCTTCTTTTTGCCTTGCTTTGTCTGTAAATGGAATGGAAGAAGGGGTGGGGTATTTATAGGTGAGAGGAGGTGGAATGAATGGTCTAGATTTATTCGCTATGAATGGCTCAGATTGCTTGCTTCCTCAAGAAGCTTTATCTGCATCATCATGATGACATCACCCTCCTTGATGACTCACCACTAATGACATCATCCAGGACACCTCAAGGGGTATGTTGCGCAATGGTGGGGCCCTTGGGACACCTCACTCACTGACTTAGCCTCTCTAGAGAATTTTAGAGTCTTCTCCCTAAATGCACGGCTGAGATAATGCCACGTGTCCTTTTGCTTTTTCTCCTTTTACTGTAACCATGCCGTGTGTGCTTTGTTTTTTTCACTGTATGTAAGGAATTGGAAGACACGCAGTAGAAATTAATTTAAAAACTTTTCCATTCCTTGCTAGGATCTACCATATGTGTTTAAGTTAAGTGGGAAGAAGCATTACCCTCAGTGTTCCTTAACGACTTCCACAGCTTCTGGTCACGACGTTCACAGCTTCTCTCCGCGGCTCGTGTTCCCTTTTCGATTGCAAGAAGTTGATGACTCAGGTCAGCTTCCTCTACTGGTATCCACACGAACAGCGTTCTAACCACGAACGACGTGCTAGCGTCTCTTGTCCCTCCAAGGCTTTCTCAAGAATTCGTCCTCTACGTCTCTATTTTGGCAGTTTCTTATCTGCAAACCTTTTGCAGATTCCCCTTCGGCCTTTGTGTGTTCTATGTGTGTATCTCGAAAACGCAGCTCCTAAAATTAGATATATAGGATGCTATGCGTTTTTCTCTCTACCGAATTGGATTTTGGAGTTAATCTTATATTTATTCTGAAATTAATACAATATCATATATTGTATAATTTTATAAGAAACTAATTAAATAAATAATATTAAATCCGTCCCACATATTTAATTACCTATTTATTTAACTTTAAATAAATATGAGACTAAACTATATTTGATTTATTCTCATAAATCAAATTTGAGATATTATATCAATTTGAATTTCAAATTCAAACGTGATAAGGATTTAATTTATCCTTATAAATTAAATCTTATAAATATCTCTTATATGAGATATCCTATCAATTTGAATTTCAAATTCAAACGTGATAGGGATTTAATTTATCCTTATAAATTAAATCTTATAAATATCTCTTATATGAGATATCCTATCAATTTGAATTTCAAATTCAAACGTGATAGAGATTTAATTTATCCTTATAAATTAAATCTCATATATCTCTTTTATATAATATATATACGAATTTATATATATACGAATATAAATATAAATAAATATATATATCTATTCTGGATCATTCATTGAATATAGATATGTTTTAGATTCAATGAATTTGGACATTATAGCTCGTGTTGGGCTATTTTGTGTGCGACCCTGTAGGCCCATATGAAGTTGGCAGTGGGCCATTTGTTATACTAGCCCACAAGTCGCAAGCGGTCTCTAGCAAGACATAACGACTACCCAAATCATATGAGGATCGTTAAACGATGTAACCTTTTATACAACCATATCATGTCCCTTCTGTCACGCGATATTTTAGTCATGGATGAGGCATGGATAATGTCATCCTCCTATTCCTGACTGTTACTTTCTCGATCCTTGAGTAGTCTGACTGTAGAAATGGAACTACCTTTCCATTACAGTATGGCCATACATTTCTCAGACTCACTCATCGAGGGGCCCAGTAATATCTCTCTACGAATGTGAGGAACAAATTCCATCTTGACCATTCACATTCCTCCGCATGAAAAACCACTAAACCCAAACATAGTCTTTATGATCACTTGGTCAAAAGTGACTTTTGACTAGTTCAAAGCTGAGCGTTTGTCATATAGGAATCCATGATGATCTCAGGTCAAAGGGCATATTGACATGGTTTGTATATGAGAGAAGCTTATGACGTTACCCATGCAGTTCTCTCATAGCCGGTCTGCCAAACACCTTGTACTCTTATATGTGCCTATGACTTTGATTTATATCTCTATACATCTTTAAAGTCATACTGGTCTAATTTCATATGTGCTCCTGCAGAGATGACCGACCAGGGACATTTAGGATAAGATCATGAATTATCCAAGGATGGTCATCACAATAAACATGCAAATAATATGATAACACAATTAATAAATTCATAAATCAATAATGTTCATAAGACAATGATTGGCCCCTAGGGCACAGTTTCCAACACTATTTACCTTTCATTCGTATTCTTTGTAATAGGTTTATGTGATATACCTATTAATAAATTCTTGAGCTATTTATAATTACAAGCTCTATGTGATAGAGCTGTGCAAGCTCTGAGTGTTAGAGCTGTGTATATTAAGAGAAGGAATGCTTGAGCTTTGATGTTAGAGCTTTGCATTCATGTGCAGGGATGTAGTCCTGCAGCATGCTGGCCAGGCATTATGCATGTTAGAGTATGTGCTCCTATGTACTCCTATATATTCCTGTGTGCTCCTGTTTAGCTGTAGAGCAATAAAAGAAAGAATAATGATATAAGTTCTCTCTTTGTATTATGAGGAGTTATTAAAGATGATAAAAATGTATGATGATATGAGAATGAGAGATAAAGTTTTGTGAATGTTTAGAGAATTCCACTGGAAACTTGGAGGAGTAATAAGTGACTGCACTAAGAAGTATGATGAGTAGTCAACAAAAACTCTAGAATATAGGAGTATATGAGAAAGTTTAATATGAAAGAAAGGGACATTCTCCTCAGAGGAATTCTTCATTAAAGGATGAATAGAGATTTAACCTTGAAATTTTGAGGACAAAATTTATTTTAAGGGGAGGAGAAATATCATATCCCAATTATTAGGCCTAGAAGCCCTGTATATAGACTAAAAAAGGGATGCTACCAGGCCCTGTTGAGCAGAGGTCTCAGTAAATAGAGAAAATTATGCTGATCTGTTTGATGCAACACAAAGTTCTGATATGAGGTCCCGACAGATTTATATTAATTTCTAAAGAAAAGGAAAATTAATACAGTATGCTCTAGACCTCAAAATCAGATGAGATATGACAGTAAAATCCTATAATTAATATAAGAATTTCTAAACTTGACAGAGCCTAAAAAGGAGTTCTGTAGAATTTATTATAGAATTTACAATGGATTAAAATACCTAATAAATAGGTTTCGGGGGAATTTCTTGGGAATTGAGCCCATTAAGATAGGGGATCATACAGAGGGTGTAGAATGACACCTTATAGGCCCAATGATATTTTTAGATAAGTATGTGGGCTAGGGCTAATAAAGACCAAGAAAAATGAAGAATTACGAAAATGCCACTAAAGGTATGCCACTGTGTTGTGTCCTTGAGTCAAAGTCAGAGTCAGACAAAGGGCGTTATGATCATTTGACTAAGGTTATACAGTCAAGAAAGGGTATCTAGATAGTTGACCAGGGTCAAGAGATACTCTAGTAAGGTATGGAAAGATAATAGTGCTCCTATAAGTACTAAAGAGGAATTAAGGATATTTTGGTAATTTACTAAGGATGTTCCTTGGGAACCGAGCCACCAGAGTACTTGGGCTAGGTTATAAACCCAAGATGACAATCCAAGGCCCAAAAAAGTAGTCCAAGAGTAATATGGGCCCAAGAGGCATTAAAATATTATTTTAGTACTTTTTCAATAAAGTAAAGTGACCCGGTCAAAGATAAACTAGGTAAAGTGATCTGAAATCATGAATGGGGCCTACAAGGCATCACATGGAATGATTATAGTAAAAAAATAAAATAAAAGGCCACATGGAATGATTACAGGAAAAGGAGAAAAAGCAAAAGGACACGTGGCACGATCTTAGCCGTCCATTTAGGGAAAAGACTCTAGAATTCTAAGGAAAGGCTGAGTGAGCTGGTGAGGTGTCCCAAGGGCCCCACCATTATGCCACATACCCCCTACGGTGTCCCCTGAGATGTCCTGGATGATGTTATTAGTGGTGAGTCATCAAGGAAGGTGATGTCATCGTGATGGTACAGGCAAAGCTTCTTGAGGAAGCAAGCAATCTGAGCCATTCATCACGAATCAATTTGGACCATTCATTCCACCTCCTCTCACCTATAAATACCCTACCCCTCCTTCCATTACATTCACAGCCAAAGCAAGGCAAAAAGAAGAGAAAGAAGAGAGAATAGAGAAAGAGAGGAAGGAAGGAAGGAAGAGAAAGAAGGAAGGAGTTCTGGTGGAGCCAGGAACAGTCTAAGGAGCCAAGGGACTGGGCAAAGCTTAGGAACGAGGTAAGTAAGTTATCTAGTCCCTACTCTAAAGTAGAGGATTGCTCTTAGTAGTTAAAATAGAGAAATATCTCTATTAATAAAGTTAGCTATAGATAGAAAGAAAGCCAGGGGAATGTCAGAGTAAGAATATTACCCCTAGCTAAGCGTGAGTTAAATAGAGCTATACTGATCAAGTAATAATGAAGATATTATTATGCTATGTATAAGCTCTGACCTATGGAAAGAATGAACCTTAGAGAAAAGGCTAAGAGCTAGAAGAACAGCTACATGTTAGGTAGTAAACTTATCCTAAACTTGTATGCATTGAATGTTATGCTTGATGTGCTATGGCTTTATTGAATTGTGTTGAACTTGTGCTTATGTATGAAGCTCTATTCCTATGATTACCTTGTACAATTGAATTTTATATGTAACATGGAAGCATGCACATGACATAATGGTAACACTTTCACAAGCAAGCACAAGTATTTACATTAATGCATGCATTGTTTAGTACCATTTGCTACTGAGATTTCCCCAGAAATCTCACCCCTTCCATATCAATCCAATTACAGCAGGTCTTCTCAAGATGGAGGAGATAAAGATGCATGAAGAAATGTTAATTGCTTAGCATGATTGATATGTGATTCATGTATGTATAATTGCTGGAAATTGTCACTGTGAACAGTAATTCATGGTGAGGCAGTGACATTTGAGCTATAATTATAAATAGTAAATGATTGAACAAATGTATGCTATTTTTATAGTAAATAGTAGATATTCCAAGCTTCAATTTTATATATAAAACGTCTTATTTGGATGTCTACACATAAATATATGATCTATCAAAGTTGAGACCAGAATGCTGGAATCAGGGATAGGATGCTGGAGGAACAGTGATTTTAGAACATTGACCAAAGTTGACCTGGTCAAGGCGTTGTCAACAAGTCATTTTTTCCTGAAAGATAATTATGTTATATTTGTTTATCAATTTGAACCACTCTATTTCAATTTTTATAGAATTAGTTATGATTTTTCGAAGTCAGGTCACTCATATAGAATTTGCACTGTGAACAGTTCTCGCTAAGAGTAAAATTCCAGATTGAGTAATTTGACTTCAACAGCCTTAGAAGTGGTTCCAGATGCTACCGTTTGGTCCCTAAGATGTAAGAAAATCAGTATGTTTCAAAAATGACTCATTGACCACGCATTGTCCAGGACAACTTTGGTCAACATTCCGAAATCACTGTTCCTCCAGCGTCCTGTCCCTGATTCCAGCATTCTGGTCCCAACTTTGAAAAATCATATCTTTATTTGTAGACATCCAAATAAGATGTTCTATATACCAAATCAAATCTTCACATGTCTAATATTTACTCAAAAAATATCATACATTTATTCAATCATTTACTATTTATAATTACAGCTCAAATGTCATTGCCTCCATCACGAGTTACTGTTCATAGTGACAATTTCCAGCAATTATACATACATGAATCACATATCAATCATGCTAAGCAATTAACATTTCTTCATGCATCTTTATCTCCTCTATCTTGAGAAAACCTGCTGTAATTGGATTGATATGGATGGGGTGAGATTTCTGGGGAAATCTCAGTAGCAAACAGCACTAAAATGATATGCAAGATGGATGCTAATGTATGATAGGCTCTACCATGCACATATCTATCATCATATATTCATCTCATCAGAGGGACCTTACTCTATCTGAGTTATAATGTCCCATCTGTTGGCTTTAGTCTAAAAGCAATCTTACTCCATCGCAAGAGATATCTAGCTCTATTGCAACAACGTTAGCTTATATCATATGGACATTGCTCTTCCTTAGAGCTGCACCATCTTTCATAAATAAAATATTTATAATATACATTAATACTTTAGAGGATTGGAACTGTTAAACTCTAGTAAGGTCAGTATCTTCATTCTTATCATCAGATCCCTATGCATTTTAGTCACCACCTGATTACTTGCTAGCCGCATCTCATATTCTCTATAACCTTTAGTCGTGACAATCTTAACTTCCTTGTTATGACTTGACAGCTTTGCGTTCTTCAGTCTTGACCATAGGTCATCTTCTGTCGTGGCCTAGCAGCTCAAGAAATTCCTGTCATGATCAATGGTCTTTACTTGTCATGACCAAGAGTTTCTGTAAATATTTGTCGTGACCTGTGGCTTAAATCATCATGACTTAACCTGTCTGGTACTTCTAGCCATAACCCTTTATGCCACCATAACATTTGTACATACATTACATGCATATCAATTACATATTCGGGGTACATTATGCTTGTCATACATCTGAGTAATTACTTTACTTTACACTTTACATATTTACATTACCCCTCATCCCTTTTTATATTATCTTCTAGGGAATCATAAACTGCACATACTTCTATATGAAGAAGTACCACCCCTATATATCAACTGGCTGATCTTTTGCCAAAAACTTACTTAGCTCTATGACCACGTAGGGGTATACATTAATATCTGACTTATTACCATCTTATGTTAGTCTGCTAGAGCATATACTTGATTTAGGTTAAGCCCTCTATCGTATATCTGCTTATCATCCTTGCTACAATATTAAGGAAGTGCAGATAACGAGGCTACTTTTGATCTCTACTTCTGTCCATCCCTTGACCTAAACTGAGTAATTCACTCTCCACGGCTTTCTTCAGACTAATATGGTCAACATTATCTATTTTTAACAAAGAAGGTCAAGGTTGACTAGGACCAGGAGCATGCCACTGATCTTTTTTCTATAAAGTCACATATTCCTTGACTTTAGGAATGGACAGGAACTATCATCAACTCTAACTAGATGTCTGAAGTAGGGGACTGTGGTCTATTTCTCATAACAACTTTGTCCTTAAACTCTGATAGAGGAGAAAGAGTATTTGGTCTACCTATAATCCCGTACCAGTTAAGCTTTCTCAACCGTAATATGTCCCCTCATCAGAGGGACAAAGCTTACCTTAGGGTTAGAGGGCACTCCAACAAACTTATACCGTATAGAGTCACTAGACTCAACATCATTTGGTACATACATAACTTTAATATAAATCTCTACATAACCTCCATGCTACAGGTTTGAGTCTACAGAATTATCTATGGGACATCCTACTGTAGACTTCCCTGACTAATTCCCTATACTCTCCTCTGAACTCTTTTCATTGTTTGAAGGATGATCAGAGTATGGATGCATACCATGTCCATACATCACTACTGCCCTGGGGTCTCCCTTAATAACTGCCTTATTAACTAAGGCCTTTAACTTAACTTTAGGAAACCCCATATCTATTCCTACAATATCTCCTTAATCAAGCTATACTAACAATCCTAAAACATACCCTACCTTAACAAAATACTTACTGTTTAGGGTTAGGTATGGGAATAATCTCATATCAGTCCATAAATAATCTAGAAAGCATTTCTTAAGCTAGAATCCTTTGTTCTGATACCAAAATATCACATCCTTAATTTCAATCTCAGTTATACTCAATTGGAACCCATTTGGACCAATAACATAACCTTTAACATTAAAAAGATGTATTTTCAAAAGTTGGTCTTGCGGGTATTGTTCATGATACTGTTGATTTGGTAATTTTAGAACATGTACCCATCTTTGAAAAATCATAATTAAATGTAGAAAAATCAAAACAAGGTGATTCCAGTTTCTAATGAAATGTATTTCATTTAACTTTGATGGAAAAATATAAAACACAGGTTTCCTTAGCCAAATGAAATTAGTTTATTCGTTGAAAATTACTGTTTATTTGGTAAAAACTGAAAGTTCCAGTTTCTTGGCATAACTTCAAAAATTCATTTCTCTTTGGTTACTTGTCTAAATAAGACGTGTTAACAATAGATTTACATCTCTAGACATCCTATTTAAGCCCACAATAATTCATGGAAAAACTCGTTCATTTGCCATACGAAATTCGCGTCAAAACCTCATTGCCTCTAATTGCTTGTTTTATCTCATTTCCAGATCTTAACTCCAACTTATAAACATCATAACAAATTGATTTCTTAACCAATTGAGGCATTCTTAGTGTTCATTTAAATCTCTGTATCTTAACTATAATCATGCCAAATTTCAAGTTCAAACTCGTTGATTAAGGTTCTGTACATATCATCAAAAGGTTACTGCCTCAGAACACTAACACATGAACATTCAATATACATTCCAGCATATGCTTCCATAATGTCAAGCAACTGATTTGGCCTATTATACATGTCTAACCATCCATGCTTACCCTCTTTCCTTGAGAAATCCCAGCACCTAAAACATGGTTATGCATATGGAAGGGATGAGATTTCATGTAAATCCTAATAGCAAGTTACATAAATTATAATATCATGCATGATTAATTGAATGCTTAACATGTTATCGTGAGATGGAAGCTACATCATAATAGTACATAAGCAAACTCTAACATGCATATTGTCATAACATAACTTCCAAGGAGTTGTAATAATTCATACTTGATCATCAACATGATGACATAATATCATGCTCAACTAAACACGATAATCAACAAGCAAGCAAACAATTAGGCATACATGAAAATATAGTTAGGTATTCGTGCTACCTCTTAGCTATGCTTCACAATGTCTTCTTGAAGTAGTTTCCTTCCTTCACAAATGTCAAAACCTAGTCATTACAAAATAATATCAAGTTACAATTCAACTTGAAACTAAATCCAAGACTAGGTTTTCACTAACTTGCTTTCTTTCTTCCTTTTATGTTTCATACTTCCATCTTTCCAAAATAAATTCTCATAGTTCATTTTCACATAATTTTCATGTAGAATCCAAATATGAAACTATAATTTCCAAAATCAAAACATCTCAAAAGGTGCTGTGCCAAACCAAAGTGAATGCCCCCTTTTTTCAAAAATTCACATTTTGATTCCAATGCTTCCAATACTTGTTCTCCTACTTTATCCCCACACAAATTTCTATTTTAAACTCATTGGAAGCATCCAAACCATGAAATTCCATCATATGAATAGTGACACACATAGTACCAGCAAGAACACAAAATCCTAAATCCAAACATAAGTGAATTCCCAAACTTATACCACTTGATTCTAGCTTGTTTAAGCTTGTCTAAACTATCCATAACATAAAACTCATATTCCAACCCCATATGGACAGCACTTCCAGAAGCAACCATAAGGTAAATAGAGCACAAAAACCCCTTAAAACCAAGAGCTAACTTGCTAGAACAAAGCTCAAGATCAAGGGAGATGATTAACTTGCTTCTCACTTCAAGTTGTGTGCTTCTTTCTTAGTTGAATGGAAATTTTGTAAGAGTTTCCCTATGGTTCACTATGCATGCTGAAATGATCTGAAATGAGGGGGTATTTATAAAGAAATTTGGGTTGAAATGGATGGTCAAGATTGATTTGTGCACTATTTGATCTAAAGGCTCACATTTAATCTTATATTTAACTTTATCAAAAATAATAATTATGACATCATCCAAGATGTAACATCCTTACTTTTATACATCTTAGGGACCATTCAGTAGCATTTGGAACCACTTACAAGACTTTGGAAGTCCATTAGCCAAATCTAAAATTTTACTCTTTCTCGGGTTACTGTTCATATGGTATTCCAGATTACGTAACGTGTCATATCCTAATTTTCCCTATCTGTATAGTACTGGTAGTGGAAAGAGGTTTAGAAAGGATTATGATGAAGATAAGAAGGAATGATAAAGGTTATATGAGTCCTGAAGAAGGAGGACTAAAACGCAAATTGGAAAAGTTTAAAGGCCAAAAGTTAAAGTAGAAACAAAAGTTGGGCCAAAAGTGGTAATTTCAAAAAGTTTAGGGACCTAAATATAATTAAGTAAAAAGTCAGGGACCCAAATGTAATTATGGAAAAGTTGAGCCAAAACAGGGCAAAAATGCCCAGAATCAGATCAGACTCAAATTTTATCAGTAGATAGACATAATTATTCTGGTCAGTTTAACGCAACACAGAATTTTGATTTGAGGTCCTGATTAATTGATATAAATTCCTGAAGTCAGCAGAAATTATTGCAGTATTTTTCATATCTCAAAATCAGATGAAACTTTACTGTAAATTCTTATATTTAATATATGAATTTATCAAACTGACAGAGTCAGAAAAGGAATCTTGTAGAATTCTTATGGGATTTTATGGTAAAATAGAATACCCGATAAATAGGACCGGGAGAGGTGTCTTGGGATTTGTGCCATAAAGGGCATAAAGGCAATAAGCCTAAACCAAGCCCCAAATGGTGCCATAGTCGGCCCAATGTGATGACTAGAACGTTAAGTGGGCCAGAGTACAGAACAGTCCAGGATAAGTGCGAAATTACGAAAATACCCCTAGATGCCCATACTGTACCAGTGATGGATGGAGGTCATTTTGGTCATTCTGGACAGGCCAAAAACGTGGGATATAGTATAAATAAGATTATATAGAGTTAATATATGCCCTAAGGCAGTACAAGAAGGGGTGAAATGACAATTATGCCCTTGGGGTCAGTATAGTGCAAGAAAGGACACCAAGGGTATTTTGGTCATTTTCCAAAGGATGGATGGTAGATAAATACTCAGTCTAACATTTTCAATGGTATGAGAAGCCTATACATTAATTTCCAGGATAGAATACATATCCTGGTATATTATAAAAAATTAGGAACAGAACACAGTCCGGTTATTGTGAAACTGCACTGATCGGTACCGGATTGGACTGAAATTTCTCCAGAAGGTTCCTTACACTATGAGCACGCCACCTAACCCCTTGAGGTGTCCCTTGAGCTGTCCCACATGATGTCATAATTATTATTTTATGAAAAAGTTAAATCCAAGATTAAATGTGGGCCTTTAGATCAAATAGTAACTAAATCAATCTTGGCCATTCATTTTTCTTGGATTTTGGCTATAAATACCCCCTCATTCTGCAACAAACCGTAGCTTCATGGACCCTTGGGGAAACTCTTGCAAAATGGAAACTCAAGCCAAGACAAAGAAGATTCAAGGTTCTAAAGTTCAAGCAAGCTAGAGATTAAAGGTAAGCAATCTCTCCTAGCTTATTTTCCTTTGATTTGGGAGCTTGAACTTAGGGTTTTGATGGGAGAAAAGTTGAGTTTTCTCTAAGGGGTGGTGCTTCCCAAAGACCTTAAAGGAAAGGGGAAAGAATAAATTAAAGTTAGAAACACATGATTGAAGCTTAAACAAGCTAGTTAAGTGGTTGGTTGTTGAATCAAATTGATATTCTTGACTTTGCCATGGTGTGCCCTGTTCAGTCTGCACTGTTTATGAGGGAAGGAAATTGAATTTCAATGATTTAATGCTTCCATTGAGTTTGTATGATGATTTTGTGTAGGATTGGAGAGGTTTTGAACCTTGGAAACACTAAACTCTCAAGGTTGTAGTCTTTGAGATTCCTTACGGTTACTGTTCATTTGCATGAACAGTGATTGGAATTTCATGATTTTGATGGTTCCAATGGTTTTAAAATGAAAAGTTGTGTGGGGTAAAGTGGAGAAACAAGTATGGGAAGCATTAAAATCAAAATGAGAATTTTTGAAAGAATTGTGTGCTTATGTTCACTTCTGTACAGCATGCCATGAAGGAGCTGGAATTTTATGATTCTAAGCTCATAAATGGATTCAAAAGATGAAATTGTGTAGGTTAAAGTCAAGACATCAATTGGTTCAAGAGCCAAGTGGATTAGTGAAAATTAGATAAAGTTATGACAATAAAGAGTGTAACAAAGTTAGTCTTGAACATGGTTGGAGTTCATGAGTTCTAATGAGTTATGTGATGAATATGAATGTGTTTAGGACCATGAAACATCCAAGAAGATGTTGGGAAGTGATGGACATGAATGCTTCATGGTTGGAAAGCTAGGGAGCAAGGGCTAAAGGTTAAGAGAAAAGCTTAAGTGCAAGGTAGTGAACTTACCTCTTTATGTGCTTGATGTGGTATGCTTATGTGTTGACATGTATATGTTATTTGAATGATGTTGTGACATGATAAATGATGTTGAATGTATTGTGAATAACATGTTTCCATGGCCATGCACTTTATGTAAAAGTATATAGCATGATGGCATGTCACTAATCAAAGAAAGTTAATGAAATTACATATCATGCATTAGCATCCATCTTGCATATTTAAGTGGTAATGTTTGCTACTGAGATTCCCTAGAATCTCACTCTCCCATAACCAACCAATTTAGGTCAAGCGTGAAGAAAAGGTATGCATGGAGAAGAGCTAAAGAATAGAAGAAAGGAAGTGAAGTATTGAGATTTGAGCATATACTATAAATTGTCTATGTATGTAAATGCCATGTAAGGTGTCCATTTATGTGATGAAACTATTGTAATACTTATGGCACATGTACATGATGTATATGAATGTTAAGAAGCTTATTTAATGGCTTGTGCATGCTGAAACAATTATTGGCAATGAAAGAAAAGAACCTGAAATTGTAAAAACGTAGGTCCTAAAGCAGTTTTGTTGTGGCTTCAATTTGACCTAGCAAATGAAGGAATTAGTTCACAAAATTTTATGAGCATGTAGCACACATCCATATCTTTAAGTTCATAGGTAGAATGTTTCATTTGGATGTGTATATCAAGAGAAATGATTTTCCAAAGTAAGGGACCAGAATCTGTTTCCAGAGTTTTTGACCAAATGAACAGTAAACTTCAACGAATAAACTGTATCAATTGGCTAACCATTTGGTCTAGAAATTATTTTTCCCTTAAACTTAAAGATGTTATTTTCATGTAGATTTTTGAACCACTTCATTTCGAGTTTTCTAGAATTAATTATGATTTTTTGAAGTTTGTTGCGTAATCTGGAATATCATATGAACAGTAACCCGAGAAAGAGTAAAATTCCAGATTTGGCTAATGGACTTCCAAGGTCTTATAAGTGGTTCTAAATACTACTGAATGGTCCCTAAGACGTATAAAAGTAAGGATGTTACATAACGAACTTAGAAAAATGATAATTAATTATAGAAAACTCAAAATAAAGTTGTTCAAAAATATGCATAAAGATAACATCTTAAAATTTAAGGGGAAAAAATTAAAGACCAAATGATTAGCCAATTAATACAGTTTATTCGTTGAAGTTTACTGTTCGTTTGGTCAAAAACTCTAGAAATAGATTTTGGTCCCTTAATTTGGAAAATCATTTCTCTTGATATACACATCCAAATGAAATGTTCTACCTATGCACTTAAAACTCTGGATGTGTGCTACACGCTTGTAAAATTTCATGAAATAATTCCTTCATTTGCTAGGTCAAACTGAAGCCACAACAAAACTATTTTAGGACCTACGTTTTTACCATTTCAGTTTCCTTTCTTTTACTTTCAATAATTGTTCCAGCATGCATAAGCCATCAAATAAGCTTCTCAATATTCATATACATCATGTACATATGCCATAATTATTACAAGTAGTTTTATCACATTGATGGCATTTACATACATAAATAATCCATAGCATATGCTAAGATCGCAATTACTTCCGTTCTTTAGCTCTTATCGATGCATACATTTTCCATCATGCTTGGCCTAAATTGGTTGGTTGTGGGAGAGTGAGATTCTAGGGAATCTCAGTAGCAAACATTACCACTTAAATATGCAAGATGAATGATGATGCATGATATGTAATTTTATTAAACTTTCTTTGATTAGTGACATGCCATCATGCTATATACTTTTACATAAAAGAGCATGGCCATGGAAACATGTTATTCACAATACATTCAACATAATTTATCATGTCACCATATCATTCAAATAATATATACATGTCAACACATAAGCATACCGCATCAAGCACATAAAGAGGTAAGTTCACTACCTTACACTTAAGCTTTCCCCTTGATCTTGTGCACTTACTCCCTAGCTTTTCAACCATGAAGCCTTTATGTCAATCACTTCCCAACATCTTCTTGGATGTTTCAAGGTCCTAAACACATTCATATTCATCACATAATTCATTAGGACTCATGAACTCTAACCATGTTCAAGACTAACCTTGTTACACTCTTTATTATCATAACTTTCTCTAATCCTCACTAATCCACTTGGCTCTTGAACCAATTGATGTCTTGACTTTACCCTACACAATTTCATCTTTTGAATCCATTTATGAGCTTAGAATCATGAAATTCCAGCTCCTTCATGGCCTACTGTATAGAACCAACTCATGCACATAATTCTTTCAAAAATTCTCATTTTGATTCTAATGCTTCCCATACTTGTTTCTCCACTTTACCCCACACAACTTTTTATTTTAAAACCATTGGAAGCATCAAAATCATGAAATTCCAATAACTGTTTATGTGAGTGAACAGTAGCCATGAAAAATTTCAAAGGCTACAATCTTGGAATTTCAATGCTTCTAAGGTTTAAAACCTTTCCAATCCTACACAAAATTATCATATAAATTCAATGGAAGCATTAAATCATTGAAATTCCATTTCCTTCCCTCATGAATAGTGAATACTGAGCAGGTTCCGTTATGGCAAAGTCAAGAATATCAACTTGATTCAACAACCAATCACTTAACTAGCTTGTTTAAGCTTCAATCATATGTTTCTAACTTTAATTTCTTCTTTTCCCTTTCATCTAAGGTTTTTGTGCAGCACCACCCCTTAGAGAAAACACAACTTTTCCCCCATGAAAATCCTAAGTTCAAGTTCCCAAATCAAAGGAAAATAAGCTAGGATAGATTGGTTACCTTTAATCTCTAGCTTGCTTGAACTTTGGTACCTTGAATCTTCTTTATCTTGGCTTGAGTTTCCATTTTGCAAGAGTTTCCCCTAAGGTTCCATGGCTCACGGTTTTGGTGCAGATTTGAGGGGGTATTTATAGCCAAAGTCCATGGAAAATTAATGGTCAAGATTGATTTAGTTACTATTTGATCTAATGGCCCACATTTAATCTTGGATTTTACTTTTTCAAAAAAGTAATTATGACATCATCCTGTAAGGAATTGGAAGACACGCAGTGGAAATTAACTTAAAAAATTTTCCATTCCTTGCCAGGATCTACCGTATGTGTTTAAGTCAAGTGGGAAGAAGCATTACCCTCAGTGTTCCTTAGCGACTTCAACAGATTCTGGTCACGACATTCACAGCTTCTCTCTGCAGCTCGTGCTCCCTTTCCGATCGCAAGAAGTCGACGACTCAGGTCGGCTTCCTTTACTGGTATCCACACAAATAATGTTTCAACCACGAACGAAATGCTAGCGTCTCCTATCCCTCTAGGGCTTTCTCAAGAATTCGCCCTCTCCATCTCTATTTCGGCAGATTCTTATCTGCAAACCTTTTGTAAATTCCCCTCCGACCTTTCTATGTTCTATATCTTTTAAAATATAGTTCCTAAAATCAGATATATAGGATGCTATGCATTTTCCTCTACCGAATTAGATTTTAGAGTTAATCTTTTATTAATTTTGAAATTAATACAATATCATATATATTGTATAATTTGATAAGAAACTAATTAAATAAATAATATTTATATTAAATCCATCCCACATATTTAATTCACCTATTTATTTAACTTAAAATAAAAATAAGACTGAACTATATTTGATTTATTCTCATAAATCAAATTTGAGATATCATATCAATTTGAATTTCAAATTCAAACGTGATAGAGATTTAATTTATCTTTATAAATTAAATCTTATAAATATCTCTTATATGAGATATCCTATCAATTTGAGTTTTAAATTCAAACGTGATAGAGATTTAATTTATCCTTATAAATTAAATCTCATAAATATCTCTTATATGAGATATCCTATCAATTTGAATTTTAAATTCAAACGTGATAGAGATTTAGTTTATCCTTATAAATTAAATCTTATAAATATCTCTTATATATAATGTATATATACGAATATAAATAAATATATACTTCCACCCTGGATCATTCATTGAATTTGGACATGTCTTAGATTCAATGAATCTAGACATCATAGCTCGTGTTGGGCTATTTTATGTGCGACCCTGTAGGCCCATATGAAGTTGGCAGTGGGCCATTTGCTATATTGGCCCACAAGTCACAAGTGATCTCTAGCAAGACATAACGACTACCCAAATCATATGAGGATCGTTAAACGATGTAACCTTTTATACAACCATATCATGTCCCTTCTGTCACGCGATATTTTAGTCATGGATGAGGCATGGATAATGTCATCCTCCTATTCCTGACTGTTACTTTCTCGATCCTTGAGTAGTCTGACTGTAGAAATGGAACTACCTTTCCATTACACTATGGCCATATATTTCTCAGACTCACTCATCGAGGGGCCCAGTAATATCTCTCTACGAATGTGAGGGACAAATTCCATCTTGACCATTCACATTCCTCCGCATGAAAAATCACTAAGCTCGAACATAGTCTTTATGATCACTCGATCAAAAGTGAATTTTGACTAGGTCAAAGCTGAGCATTTGTCATGTAGGAATCCATGATGATCTCAGGTCAAAGGGCATAGTGACATGGTTTGTATATGACATAAGCTTATGACGTAACCCATGCAGCTCTCTCATAGCGGGTCGATCCAACTCCTGATGATCATACGGAGGATCTACTATTGCCTATGCTCTGTGCTAAATCTCTAACTGATAGACTTCAGTGAGGTTGGCATCTTTAGTCTCATGACTCTTGACTTACTATTATCTCATACCAGTCCTCTAAAGGATATTAGGTTAATGCCCTCTACTGGATGTCTGTTTATCATTCCTACTACGGCATTGAGGAACTGTAAATAACTAACTGTTCTTAATCTCTACTTCTATCCATCCCTTGACCTAGACTGAGTAAGTCATTCTCCGCAGCTTTCTTTAGACCAATATGGTCAACACTATCTGTCTTTAACAAAGAAGGCTGCGGTTGACTAGAACTAGGAATATCACACTTATCTTTCTCTATAAAGTCACATATTCCTAGACTTTGGAAATGGACAAGAACTATCATAAACTCTGACTGGATATCTAAATTAGGGGACTGTGGTATCTTACTCATAGTAACTTTATCCTCAAACTCTAATGGAGGAGGAATAATATCTGGTCTACCCATAATCCAGTATCAGTACTCAGCTTCCTCAGCCGTAATTTGTCCTCTCATCAGAGGAATAGAACTTACATCAGAGTTAGAGGGCACTTCAACAACCTCATACTGTGTGGAGTCAGTAGACTCAGCATCATCTAGTGCATATATGGCTTCAGGCTACATCTCTACATCACCTCCAGACTGCAGGTTTAAGTCTACAGAAATGTCTATGGGACATTCCACTGTTGATTTTCTTGGCTGATCCCCTAAACCCTCATCTGGACTCTCTTCATTGTCTAAGGGATGTGGATATATATCATCTTCATATATCACTATTGGTCTGGAGTCTCCCTTATTAACTAAAACCTCTGACTTAACCTTATGGAATCTCATATATATTCTTGCAACATTTGCTTAATTAAACAATGTTAACCATCCCATAACATACCCTAAGTTAACCAAATACTTACTACTTAGGGTTAGGGTATGGGAATAACCTCATATTAATTCATAAATAATCTATTCAGAGCATTTCTTAAACCAGAATCCTATGCTCTGATACCATAATATAACATCCTTACTTTTATACGTCTTAGGGACCATTCAGTAGTATTTAGAACCACTTCCATTCTTTAGCTCTTCTCTATGCATACCTTTTCTTCATGCTTGACCTAAATTAGTTGGTTATGGGAGAGTGAGATTCTAGGGAATCTCAGTAGCAAACATTACCACTTAAATATGCAAGATGGATGCTAATGCATGATATGTAATTTCATTAAACTTTCTTTGGTTAGTAACATTCTATCATGTTATATACTTTTACATAAACTGTATGGCCATGGAAAACATGTTATTCACAATACATTGAACATCATTAATCATGTCACAACATCATTCAAACATCACATACATGTCAACACAAAAGCATACCACATCAAGCACATAAAGAGATAAGTTCACTACCTTGCACTTAAGCTTTTCTCTTGATCTTTAGCCCTTGCTCCCTAGCTTTCCAACCATGAAGCCTTCATGTCAATCACTTCCCAACATCTTCTTGGATGTTTCATGGTCCTAAACACATTCATATTCATTACATAACTCATTAGGACTAATGAACTCCAACCATGTTCAAGACTAACTTTGTTACACTCTTTATTGTTATAACTTTCTCTAATTTTCACTAATCCACTTGGCTCTTGAACCAATTGATGTCTTGACTTTACTCTACACAATTTCATCTTTTGAATCCATTTATGAGCTTAGAATCATGAAATTTCAGCTCCTTCTTGGCCTGCTGTACAGAACTGAACATAAGCATACAATTCTTTTAAAAATTCTCATTTTGATTCTAATACTTCCCATACTTGTTTCTCCACTTTACCCCACACAACTTTTCATTTTAAAACCATTGGAACCATCAAAATCATGAAATTCCAATCACTGTTCATGCAAATGAACAGTAACCGTAAGGAATCTCAAAGACTACAACCTTGAGATTTTAGTGTTTCCAAGGTTCAAAACCTTTCCAATCCTACACAAAATCATCATACAAACTCAATGGAAGCATTAAATCATTGAAATTCAATTTCCTTCCCTCATGAACAGTGCAGACCGAACAGGGCACACCATGGCAAAGTCAAGAATATCAATTTGATTCAACAACCAACCACTTAACTAGCTTGTTTAAGCTTCAATCATATGGTTCTAACTTTAATTTCTTCTTTCCCCTTTCCTTTAAGGTTTTTGGGCAGCACCTTCCCTTAGAGAAAACTTAACTTTTTCCCCATGAAAACCCTAAGTTCAAGCTCCCAAATCAAGGGAAAATAAGCTAGGAGAGATTGCTTACCTTTAATCTCTAGCTTGCTTGAACTTTGGAACCTTGAATCTTCTTTATCTTGGCTTGATTTTTCATTTTGCAAGAGTTTCCCCAAGGGTCCATGAAGCTACGGTTTGCTGCAGAATGAGGGGGTATTTATAGCCAAAATCCAAGAAAAATGAATGGCCAAGATTGATTTGGTTACTATTTGATCTAAAGGCCCACATTTAATCTTGGATTTAACTTTTTCATAAAATAATAATTATGACATCATGGGGGACCCATCAAGGGACACCTCAAGGGGTTAGGTGGCGTGCTCATAGTGTAAGGAAGCTTCTGGAAAAATTCCAGTACTGATCGGTGCAGTTTCACAGCAACCGGACTATTTTCTGTTCCTAATTTTTTATAATATACCAGGATATGTATTCTGTCCTGAAAATCAATGTCTAGGCTTCTCACACCATTAACATACTTGTACTGGCCACAACTTAATTACAGATCCCTTGGAAAATGACCAAAATACCCTTGGTGTCCTTTCTTGCCTATATTGACCCTAAGGGCATAATTGTCATTTCAGCCCTTCTTGTACTGCCTCAGGGCATATATTAACTCTATATAATCATATTTATACTATGTCCCATGTTTTTGGCCTGTCCAGAATGACCAAAATGACATCCATCCATCACTGGTACAGTATGGGTATCCAGGGATATTTTTGTAATTTTGCACTTATCCTAGACTGCTCTGTACTTTGGCCCACTTAACTGTCTAATCATCACATTGGGCCTAATATGGCACCATTTGGGCCTTGGTTTGGGCTCATTGCCTTTATGCCCTTTATGGCACAAATCCCAAGACACCTCTCCCGATCATATTTATCGGGTATTCTATTTTACCATAAAATCCCGTAAGAATTCTATAGGATTCCTTTTCTGACTCTGTCAGTTTGATAAATTCATATATTAAATATAAGAATTTACAGTAAAGTTTTATCTGATTCTGAGATATGAAAAATACTGCAATAATTCCTGCTGACTTCAGGAATTTATATCAATTAATCGGGACCTCAAATCAAAATTCTGTGTTGCGTTAAACTGACCGAAATAATTATGTCTATTTACTGGTAAAATTTGAGTCTGATCTGATTCTGGTCATTTTTGGCCTGTTTTGGCTCAACTTTTCCATAATTACATTTGGGTCCCTGACTTTTTACTTAATTATATTTAGATCCCTAAACTTTTGAAAATGACCACTTTTGGCCCAAATCTTGTTTGTACTTTAACTTTTGGCCTTTAACCTTTTCTACTTTGCATTTTAGTCCTTCTCCTTCTTCAGGACTCATATAACCTTTATCATTCCTTTTTATCTTCGTCATAATCCTTTCTAAACCTCTTTCCACTATCAGTACTATACAGATAGGGAAAATTAGGATATGACATCTTTCATCGAGAAAGACTTGGCAATCTGCAAGGTAGGAATTCCATTCCCAATAAGTAGGATGTCATCGACATAGAGTACCAAAAACACAACTGTGCTCCCACTAACCTTCTTGTTCACATAAGGTTCGTCAATATTTTGAAGAAATCCAAACTTTTTGACTACTTCATCAAAATGATGATTCCAACTCCGAGAGGCTTGCTTTAATCCATAAATGGACCTTTGAAGCTTGCACACTTTACCAGAGTCCTCAGAACGCACAAACCCTTCAAGTTGTGTCATGTACACATCCTCAAGGAGCTTTCCATTAAGGAAGGCTGTCTTGAGGTCCATCTGCCATATTTCATAGTCATAATATGCAGCTATGGTAAAGAGGATTATGATTGATTTGGCCATTGCAATTGGGGAAAAGGTCTCATCATAGTCCACACCATGAGTTTGAGTAAATCCTTTTGTAACCAGTTGTCCCTTGAACACATTTACATTGCCATCCATGTCAGTTTTCTCCTTAAAAACCCACTTGCACCCGACATTTTTTACACCTTCAGGCGGGTCGACTAAGGTCTAAACCTTATTGTCATACATGGATTACATCTCAGACTTCATGACATTAAGCTATTTTTCAGAGTTTGGTCCTACTATAGCTTCTCGATAGGTAGTAAGCTTATTATGCTCAATGAGCAACACATCATGACTATAAAAAATCAGAAATTCATATCTCTGAGGCTGAAGTCGTGTCCTATTAGATTTTCGTGGACCTTGCGTGACTTGAGGAGTCTCAACAACTTGTTGTGAGTCTTCTCTATTTTCCATCTATAGTTCTGTGGTGTCTTGTGGCTCTCAAACTTCTTCGAGGTGTACCTTACTCCCACTGGTTCTTTTAGAGATAAATTCTTGTTCGAGAAAGATACCATTTCTGACAATAAACACTTTGTTATCAGCAGGGTTGTAGATGTAATATCCCTTGGTTTCCTTAGGATGTCCCATAAAAAGGCATTTTGAGGATTTGGGCGCTAATTTGTCTGAGGCTTGTTACTTAACATAGACCTCGTATCCCCAAATCTTGAGGAAAGACAAACTAGGCATCCTCCCAGTCCATATCTCATATGGAGTCTTTTCAATTGCCTTAGATGGAACACGATTGAGTGTGAACGCAGCTGTCTCTAGGGCATGGCCCCAAAAGGAGGGCAGAAGATCTGTTCGACTCATCATAGATCGAACCATATCTAATAGTGTTCGATTCCTCTGTTAAGAAATGCCATTCCATTGTAGTGTCCCTGGAGGAGTCAATTGTGAGACTATCCCACAACCCTTAAGATGATCTATGAACTCTTGGCTCAAATATTCACCACCCCGATCAGATCGAAGGGCTTTAATTATTTTCCCAAGCTGGTTTTGTACTTTATTTTGAAATATTTTAAACTTTTCAAAAGATTCAGATTTATGTTTCATCAGATAGATATACCCATATCTGCTGAAATCATCTATGAATGTTATGAAGTACAAATAACCTCCTTTGGCATTTGTGTTCATCGGTCCACACACATCTGTATGTATGAGGCCCAATAAATGAGTGGCCCTCTCACTGTTCCTAGTGAAAGGTGACTTTGTCATCTTTCCTAACAAGCAAGACTTACAAGTGTCATATGATTCAAAATCAAATGAGTTTAGAAATCCATCTTGATGGAGTTTGGAAATACGTTTCTCATTTATGTGGCCCAGACGACAGTGCCAAAGGTATGTGGGATTCAAATTGTTTGGTTTAACCCTTTTGGCGGTTATGTTATAGATATTTCCATGATTGGGTTGTTCCAAATTTAATATGTAATGACCAACATGCAAATCACCATGAGTATAGAAAACATCATTACGATAAATAGAACATGTACTATTCCCAATAATGGAAGTGAAACCTTCCTTATCCATATAAGAAAGTGAAACAATGTTACTACTTAAAGCAGGAACATAATAGCAATTGTTCAAAACTAACAAAAGCCCAGTGGGTAGAACTAATTCATAAGTGCCTATAGCTAACGCAGCAACCCTTGCTCTGTTTCCAACTCGGAGGTCAACCTCGCCCTTTTTCAGCTTCCTACTGTCCTTTAGTCCCTTCACATTTGTACAAATGTGAGAACCACATAAAGTATCTAATACCCATGAGGTGGAAGTAGAAAGATAAATGTCTATAACATAAATACCTGAAGTGATAGCCCCGCTATCCTTCTTGTTCTTGTTGATATCTTCGAGGTAGAGTTTGCAATTCCTCTTCCAATGACCAGGTTCATTGCAGAAGAAGCAAACTCCTTCCTTCGGAGGCTTTGCCTTCTTTGGTGCAAGCTTAGTTTCGGGTTTACTTGACTCTTTCGTCTTACTTGATGAGCCATGACCCTTCCCCTTGCCTTTGCCTTTCTTTTTCATACCCTTTCATTTCTGAACCATCAAAACAGTACCGGGCTTCTTCTTAAGACTTGGCTCAGTAGTTTTAAGCATCCTATACAATTCATAAATAGATTTCTCCATGTTGTTCATGTTGTAGTTCATGACAAACTGGTCATAACTTTCTGGGAGTGAGTTCAAGATCAAATCCATAGCTAACTCCTGGCTCCTGGGAAATCCAAGCCTCTCAAGGTGATCAATGTACCCTTTCATCTTTAAGACATGAGTATTGACTGATACACCTTCAACCATCTTACAAGAATGTAAGGCCTTAGTGGTCTCAAACCTCTCTTGCCTTGCCTGTTGCTGGAACATTTCTTTAAGATACACAATCATCTCATAAGCCTCCATGTGTTCTAGATCTCTTTGGAGCTCCGGAACCATGGTGGCTAGCATCAAGCATCCCATATCGACAGAGTCTTCCTTATACTTTGTGTAAGCATCTCTTTGAGCTCTAAGAGCATTGGCCGCTGGCTCCTCAGGAATGGGTTGATCTAGGACATGCGCCTTTCTTTCTTGCTTAAGAACAATTCTCAAGTTCTTAAACCAGTCAAGAAAGTTTGTCCCATTGAGTTTGTCCTTCTCAAGGACAGATCGTAGCGATAATATAGCAGTATTACTAGTCGTCATGATTCTACAATTAAAATATGCAATTTAATTAGCAATCTCCCACTAAATAAACAACCCTCAATGTAGTAGTTAGTGGGCTAAGATCCATATTTGGCTCAAACTTAAGTCCGCTTTGGTAGGACGCTTAAATTAAGTTATTTAGGTAGGTAACACCTTTACCAATTACATCAAATGTAACTCTTAGATGTTCATGGGATCCTATCATAATATGATTTGTCATGTTTTTAATCCCATCTAATGCCTTGAGACCCAAAACCGTTTTGTTAATCTCAATTAAGTCAAACAATAATAAACATGTAAAAGTAGCACCATTACTCTTACTTATCTCCCCAAGAAAACTCAAAAGCACCCACTTTGGTGGAGTCCACAATTGAGCGATCGAGGTTTTGAAAAGTGTTCATAAATTGACGGCATTATGACTTAAGATTTCATTTAGAGGGCTTAATTTAACTATTTGGTTTATAAGAATGCATGTTTCTCAGTTTGTATCTCATACAAGTAATATCCATGTTTCTGATATAATCATAAGATGCATAATTTAAACGTGATACAATATGGCTCACATATCCTAAGTTCCCTCAAGCCAATGAGAGGAGCTCTCTAGTAAGAAGAGAAAAATTACATATAAAAACCTCTTTCAACATTCGAGGGGAGTGAGATGAGAAGAGAAGGTACATTGAGAGTATATATAGGAAGGCACGACACGCAGGCCGTATTTAAAAATTACAACACTTGCAATCTAGAGCCATATTATTCGCCATACCCAAGCATTCAAGAATCAACATTCAGATTTAATTGAAGGAAAATTAATGTTTCAAAACTAAAACATTCACAAAATAATATATGTTACGGTTATGTTGCGCTATGAATAGGTAGCCATAGCGGTCATGCTAGCCGGTTAGCGGGCGGGGTGCTGCCCTGGGAAAATTTTTTTTGTTTCATAAATAATCACGAATCTAAATTCGGTTTTCTTAGATTCCATCTATGTTAATTGATCAAATTAAAACGTATCACCACCGATTTCAATTCCCTTTTAGATTCCTTTTATGTCATACATAACACGGATCCCTTATATGACACACATAAAACGCATATTATATGATCGGCTAAGACTAACACATATCATATGAATTAACAATCAAACCTAACTTAAACACAAAACCACATAGCTCTGATACCACTGTAAGGAATTGGAAGACACGCAGCGGAAATTAACTTAAAAATTTTTCCATTGCTTGCCAGGATCTACCGTGTATATTTAAGTCAAGTGGGAAGAAGCATTACCCTCAGTGTTCCTCAGTGACTTCCACAGCTACTGGTCACGACGTTCACAGCTTCTTTCTGCGGCTCATGCTCCCTTTTCGATCACAAGAAGTTGATGACTCAGGTCGACTTCCTCTACTGGTATCCACATAAACAGCGTTCCAACCACGAATGACGTGCTAGCATCTCCTGTCCCTCCAGGGCTTTCTCAAGAATTCATCCTCTCCGTCTCTATTTCGGCAGTTTCTTATCTGCAAACCTGTTGCAGATTCTCCTTCAGCCTTTCTATGTTCTATATATTTCAAAACGTAGCTCCTAAAATTAGATATATAGGATGATATGCGTTTTCCTCTACCGAATTCGATTTTGGAGTTAATCTTAAATTAATTCTGAAATTAATACAATATCATATATTGTATAATTTGATAAGAAACTAATCAAATAAATAATATGTATATTAAATCTGTTCCACAGATTTAATTCACCTATTTATTTAACCTAAAATAAAGATAAGACTGAACTATATTTGATTTATTCTCATAAATCAAATTTGAGATATCATATCAATTTGAATTTCAAATTCAAACGTGATAGAGATTTAATTTATCCTTATAAATTAAATCTTATAAATATCTCTTATATGGGATATCCTATCAATTTGAATTTCAAATTCACACGTGATAGAGATTTAATTTATCCTTATAAATTAAATCTTATAAATATCTCTTATATATAATGTATATATAAGAATTTATATATATATATGAATATAAATATAAATAAATATATACATCTAGCCTGGATCATTCATTGAATCTGGACATGTCTTAATGAATCTGGACATCATAGCTCATGTTGGGCGATTTTGTGTGCGACTCTGTAGGCCCATATGAAGTTGGCAGTGGGCCATTAGCTATACTGGCCCATAAGTCGCAAGCAGTCTCTAGCAAGACATAACGACTACCCAAATCATATGAGGATCATTAAACGATGTAACCTTTTATATAACCATATCATGTCCCTTCTGTCACACGATATTTTGGTCATGGATGAGGCATGGATAATGTCGTCATCCTATTCCTGACCGTTACTTTCTCGATCCCTAAGTAGTCTGACTATAGAAATGGAACTACCTTTCTATTACAGTATGGCCATACATTTCTCAGACTCACTCATCGAGGGACCCAGTAATATCTCTCTACGAATATGAGGGACAAATTCCATCTTGACCATTCATATTCCTTCGCATGAAAAACCACTCAGCCCGAACATAGTTTTTATGATCATTCGGTCAAAAGTGACTTTTGACTAGGTCAAAGCTGAGCGTTTGTCATGTAGGAATCCATGATGATCTCAGGTCAAAAGGCATAGTGACATGGTTTGTATATGAGATAAGCTTATGACGTAACCCATGTAGCTCTCTCATAGCGAGTCGGTCTAACACCTTGTACTCTTACATGTGCTTATGACTTTGATTTATATCTCTATACATCTTCAAAGTTATACTGGTCTTATTTTATCTCTGCTCCCGCATAGATGATTGACCAGGGATATTTAGTATAATATCATGAATTAGCCAAGGATGGTCATCACAGTAAACATGCAAATAATATGATAACACAATTAATAAATTCATAAATCAATAATGTTCATAAGACAATGATTGGCCCCTAGGGTACGATTTCCAATACTTATACCATAATATAACATCCTTATTTTCTTACATCTGAGGGACCAAATGGTAGCATTTAGAACCACTTTTAAGGCTGTTGAAGTCAAATTACTCAATCTGGAATTTTACTCTTAGCTAGTACTATTCACTGTGCATATTCCAGAGGAGTGACCTAACTACGAAAAATCATAACTAATTCTATAAAAATAGGAATAGAGTGGTTAAAATTGCTACACAAAGCTAACATAATTATCTTTCAAGAAAAAATGACTTGTTCACCATGCCTTGACCAAGTCAACGTCAATCAACGTCCTAAGTTTACTATTCCCCCAGCGTCCTATCCCTAATTCCAGCATCTCTGGTCTAAACTTTGACAAATCATATCTTTATGTGTAGACATCCAAATGAGACATTCTGTATATAAAATTGAAGCTTGACATGTCTACTATTTACTGGAAAATTATCATACATTTATTCAATCATTTACTATTTATAATTATAGCTCAAATGTCATTGCCTCCATCACGAGTTGCTGTTCACAGTGACAATTTTTAGCAATTATACATACATGGATCATATATCAATCATGCTAAGCAATTAACATTTATTCATGCATCTTTATCTCCTCTATCTTGAGAAGACCTGCTGGAATTGGATTGATATAGAAGGGGTGAGATTTCTGGGGAAATCTCAGTAGCAAATGGTACTAAACAATGCATGCATTAATGTGAATACTTATGCTTGCTTGTGAAAGTGTTAGCATTGCATAATGTGCATTCTTACATGTTACATATGAAATACAATTGGTCAAACTAATCATAGGAACAGAACTTCATACATAAGCACATGTTCAACACAATTCAACAAAGCCATAGCACATCAAGCATAACATTCAATGCATACAAGTTTAGGATTAGTTTACTACCTAACATATAGCTTTTCTTCTAGCTCTTAGCCTTTTCTCTAAGGTCTATTCTTTTCATATGTTAGAGCCTATACACAGTATAATAATATGTTTATTATTATCCAGTACAGCTCTACTTAACTCATGTTTAACTAGGGGTGATATCCTTATTCCGATATTCCCCTAGCTTTCTCTCTACCTTTAGCTACCTTTATTAATAGAGATATTTCTCTATTCTAACCACTAAGAGCAATCCTCTACTTTATTAGAGTAGGGACTAGATAACTTTCTTACCTTATTCCTAAGCTTTGTCGAGTCCCTCGGCTCCTTAGACTGCTTCTGACTCCACCAGAACTCCTTCCTTTCTTTCCTTCCCTCTTTCTCTCTTCTTTCTCTTCTTTCTCTTGCCAAATACATGGTGTGCCTTGGAATAGGGGGAAGTGGGGTATTTATAGGTGAGAGGAGGTGGAATGAATGGTCTAGATTGATTCGCGATGAATGGCTCAGATTGCTTGCTTCCTTAAGAAGCTTTGCCTGCAACATCACGATGACATCACCCTCCCTGATGACTCACCACTCACGACATCATCCAGGACACCTCAGGAGTATATGTGGAGCAATGGTGGGGCCCTTGGGACACCTCACCAGCTGACTCAGTCTTTTCAGAGAGTTCCAGAGTCTTTTCCTTGAATGGACGACTGAGATCGTGCCACGTTTCCTCTTGATTTTTCTCATTTTTCTGTAATCATGCCATGTGTCCTTTGCTTTTCTTCTTTTACTATAATCATTCCATGTGGTGCATTGTGGGCCCCATTTATGTCCCCTCATGATTTCATATCACTTTACCCAGTTCTATCTTGGACTGGGTCACTTTACTTTATTGAAAAAGCACTAAAAAATATTTTAATGCCTCTTGGGCCCACATTACTCTTGGGCTACGTTTTTGGGCCTTGGATTGTCATCTTGGGTTTCTAACCTAGGCCAAGTACTCTGGTGGCTCGGTTCTCAAGAAACATCTTTAGTAAATTAACATAATGCCCTTAGTTCCTTTTTAGTATTTTTAGGAACACTGTTATCTTTCCATACCTTACCAGAGTATCTCTTGACCCTGGTCAACTATCCAGATATCCTTTCTTGACTATCTAACCTTAGTCAAATGATCATAACACCCTTCATCTGACTCTAACTTAATGACACAACACAATGGCATATGATCAGTGGTATTTTCATAATTCTTCATTTTTCTCGGTCTTTATTAGCCATGGCCCACATACTTATCTGAAAATATCATTGGGCCTATAAGGTGCCATTCTATACCCTCTATATGATCCTCTATCTTTATGGGTTCAATTCCTGAGAAATTTCCCCGAAACCTATTTATCGGGTCTTTTAATCCACTATAAATTCTATAATAAATTTTACAGAACTCCTTTTTGGGTTCTGTCAGTTTCAAAAAATCTTATATTAATTATAGGATTTTATTACCACATTTTATCTGATTCTAAGGTCCAGAGAATACTGTATTAATTTTCCTTCTCTTTAAAATTAATATAAATCTTTTAGGACCTCATATCAAAACTTTGTGTTACATCAAACTGATTAGTATAATGTTCTCTATTTATTGAGACCTCTACTCAATAGGGTCTAGTAGCATCCCTTTTTCAAGCTATACACTAGCCTTTTAAGCCTAAAAATTGGGATATGACAAAGCTTACAAAGTTATTAAAGTCCACAAATTTGGGATTATTGAATTGAAAGAGGAAGCGACAGGCAAAATCTTCCAGGCCAATGGTTACCATTTGAAACTTTATGTGGAATATGCTTTGCTGCCTTGAGGCCAGATTGTCCTTTTCCTATCTCTTACCTTTTATAAGTTTTCCTAATTTGATATGTTGATGATAGTTTGAGTATTAGAAAGGGATGTTTCAGTAGGTAGTATTTATCTTCAGTTTATTTCTATTTATTTTCAGTTTATTTCTATTTTGCATAACATTCCATTATTGTCCATGTCTCACGAACTGATTGATAGTTATTTGAGATGCTTATATACTCACATGCATGATTTTGGCTTACCTATCATGTCATCTTTGCTTTACTTGCATTGCCATGTATGATTTGAATGTGACTGCAAGCTTCATTGTCAAAATTGTATTGAGTAATGCATTTGACTGCTGTGCTGGGGCTAGATTGAATTGACCTTATATAGTGCTATGATTTCTATATTTCGCTAACAGTGAGGACACTGTCAAGTTTAAGTATGGGGAAATGTCATTGTTTATGTGCTAATTAATGCAAATTATTCGATTAATCCAATCTTTTATCATAAAATTTTTAGTTTTTTATTTTACTGAAAGATGAATTGCTGAAAATTGCATCCCCACTTTAAACTATTTTGCAGTTAGCCAAAAAGGTTTTAGTATATAAGATATTTTGGGCTTTGAAAAGCATTAAGGGGTAGTCTTTGTGTTGTTTTGTCATGACCTATATGTTTTATAGTCACGACTTGACAGAATTTTAGACTTACTATGCTCTCTGTGAAAATTAGTCATGACACGAGTGTATTAGGTCATGACAATATCTCTCTATATATTTGTGTCGCAAAATCTTTCAAAGTCCTAACTATATGCTGTAAGTCCAGAGCATGCACCCACTATGAAATTTGGTCGCCGCTTTCACTACTTTCAGTCGTGACCTGACATGAAAGTGTCCATTTACCTTCTCTTTGCTTTGTGCAATGCTGTATAGAAGGATTTCTTTTGATCTACTAAAGTTTTTATAAATGATTCATTGCCCTCCTATTTTCAACCTTTTGCATGAAATAGCTTATAGAAACCATTGCCAAACTTGAATTTTTGGAAATGGAAATTGAATTTGAAACACTCAAGTTTTTACTGTTAGATTTGGGATTATTACATGATTATGAGTGATTACTTTGGAACTTTTAATCCATCATTCAAGAGGATTTTCAATTGTGATAAATGCTTTAATGCCTAGTGAATGATGAACATTATTTGAGACTTTAGCTTATGAGCAATTTAGATGAAAACCTTAGTTGGAAGGATTCTCGGCCTAAATTTCTATATTGAGTGGTTATTCAATTGGTTTACATCCTCTAGAACTTGTCTTAGCTCTGAGTTAAAAATTATTTGCGTATTTATGTTATTGAATATGATAAGGCATTCATTTCTAAACCCTTTTATCTCAAACACAAGCCCATCACACATTATATCCATAGTCACCCCCTTTGAGTCCATCACTTTTCTTCTTTCCATCATAGAAAGTTACATATACATGAGCACCTCTTTGAAATAAACTTCTTATTCATGTCATAAAATCAAATCATTGTGAAATTGTGCTACATCTTTTATATACAAAGTGCCAAATAAAAAAAAAGAAAGGGGAAAGCATATTGCACTAAAAAGAAAAGATAAAGAACAAAAAAAAAGGAAGAGAGATAGTGCAAGCAAAATTGAAGAGGAAAGAAAAGAGAAATAAATTAGGCACTATTATCAACTCCTATTAGCATAATTACCACCTCTACATCTTGGAAGATATGAATTCATGCTATATATTCATCATCATATGCATATGGTACTTTCCACCCTTAATATTCCATTCCACGTGGCTTATCTCCATCTTCTCACCCTTAAAAGACCTCTTGATTCTTTGTATAAATGTTGTATAGTTGATGAGATTTAGAGCAATTACAAGCACATGGTAGGATGTTTTCCACTTTGAATCTGAGTGAAAGAACCCTAACAATAAGAGGAGATGAGAGCTAAATACTTACATCCTTAGAGAGAATCTATTGCGCTCATATAGTTGAGGTTGATTTCAGTTAGTAGTTGATTACTTGGCATTGCTCATATTATCACTTTTACATTACCAATAGATGGTGCATTAATTGTCTTAATGTTTTACTGTAGGTTATGTTATTACCTCAAATTTAATTGCTTTAGCTTAGGTGTACTTCATGTCTTTGTCCAAGAGTACAAAGGTTCAAGTGTAGGGGAATTGATAAGATACAAATTGTGTATAGGTTCTATGACATTTTTAGGGTCTTATTACAACTTTACCATTCATTTTATGCCTGTATTTGTACTTTTGTGGTAATAAATGATTATGCTTGACAATATGCTAATTAAAGGATAAAATTGTAAATTAACTCTCCCAAACTGCATAAATATTGTTCTCCACTGATTTGGACTTTTACAGTGATCTTTGGTTTCGAATCATAGGTATTTTGGAGGAGAACCAAGGACTAAAGTGAGTAGAAAAGAAATTATAAGAAAAAGAAAATTAGATCACGCATGTGCTTTTTAGTAGGGACCAAATTATCCACAGGTAGCGACGTCATTTCTTCTAGAACTTTCTCTCTGTTTACAGGTCATGACCAAAACATGGATTTGGTCATGACTTGTCATATGTCCAATTTTCTTACTTGATATAACTGTACAGTTTATGTGAAATAGATATGAGATTCTTGGAATAAACTGTATCAGATTGATAAAGGAAAAAAAGGAATTATGAACTAAGGAAAAATAGGGACCTAAACACAAAGTGGAAATGATTAAAGGCCAAAATTTAAGGTAGAAATAAATATTGGGCCAAAAGTGATAATTTCCAAAAGTTTAGTGACCTAACTAGAAATATACAAAAAGTCAGGAACCTAAATGTAATTATAGAAAAGGTCAGCCAGAAAAGGCTTAAGACTGTCTGGAAGTATTCTAGTTCCACACTTCATCAATAAATAGAGAAAGATAAGCTAGTTAATATAGCATAATATGGAAAATTTATTAGAGTCCCAAATAGTGGATATTTATCTGATAGTCTGAAAGTTATCTGAAATTTTATCAGATTTCATAGACTTCAAATATAAGGGAACAAGTTATAGGAAGGTGTGCCTCAGGACATTGCATGTCATGAATCTGACAAGACCCTGGAAGGAGCTCTATAGGAAAAGTTATCCCCATATTAGTAAATTTTGACGGGAGTTTGAGAACACCCCGTTATCTGATTATAGAACTTAGCAGTAAATAAGCCTGGATAGAATGAACTTAGATGACCTCATATATGGGCCTATGATGACGCTAAGGAGGGCCCAAAACCTAGGGTACTGGTTCATTAGTAGAAGGGGCTAGTGTCCAGGAAAAGTGTAAAATTATGAAAATGCCCCTTTATGCCATATTCTGAGATTAAGTTTTGTAATTGAATTTGGATGATTTGGATGTTGGTTTAATATGACTATTTCAGTTTGGATTTCTAGATAATTGGGTTTTTATTAACGATCGTTACTAACTAGTTCGATTGCTTGAAATATATGGTCATTGATCGATGATCATTTGAGGGCATCTATATCATCTGATTTGAATTGCATGCTAAGTGGCTTTTAACAGTTCATTAAGAGTTTTTAAACTAGCTTTGTTCAAAAGAGTTTAAGGAATGTTAATATTCTGGACTCAATCGATCGATTAATGTTTCTTTTAAGGGTTAGTGATTTTAAAATCCCATATCATATTAAGAGCAAGGATAGATAATTTTCCATCATCAAGACTGTCTCAACACATTCCTTTCAAAATTCACTCATTTTCCAACTTAATAAAAAATACAAAAGCATTTACTTTACTGCTCCTTGATTTTATTGCTTCAAAAATCAATCAAACCCAAAAACCAAATTTTACTTTCACTCAAGTTTTCAATGGTTTTGTCACCAGTTTGCTAGTTTCCAATAAAAAGGTTCCTCAAGAAGAACGATAAGGTTGTGCCTTATACTACATTAATACGGTGCGATTAATTTTATTTTGATGCGTAGGATGATTACAATGCACAACCATGCATGGCAAAGCACAATGAACACGAGAACAAAGAATAATGACTGAGCATGGTGAAGCCCTATAAATACCATAGAACATGGCTAAATAAGTAATGAGAGAAGTGATAAGGAAGACTAACGAAAACCATCCCACACAAGAGATCAAAGAAGAGAATCGGGGACTTTGACGTGACAGAGAAGTAAAAGAACTAGTGGAAAATGAGATATAAGAGACCCGTGAAGGGGCTTCAAAAATAGTTTTTCAGAAGCCAATCTACACAGGATGAAATGGACAACTGGTGTAGAAATAATAGTTCGGAATCAAACCTATAACACATCCAGTTTAGAATGTTTTCCACTTATTATAAAATGGCACCAATCATTTTTTGAATTTAAAGTATATTTTAGAAGACAATCTATACTGGATGATGTGGACATTCGGTGTAGATATGATAGTTCTAAACTGAGCCATATTAATAAATAGGGTAGAATGTTTTAAACTTATTTACAAAAATGCCACTAGTAAGTTTTTGTTTTCAAATGTAATTCATAAAGGGTGATAATCTACACCCAATGTTGTCATGTCCGATTTAAATCTTATAGCTTTATGTTTTCCCACACACTGGTTCATTATGCCATCCCCTGAAGATATAACATATATGTTCAACAATTTAACATAAGTTAAAGCAATTAGTTAGAGTTAGTGTTAGAGAAACTTATAGAACAAGAACAAGAAAGTTACATTCATTCAATATATATATATATTGTCCTCCATTTTGTCATTACATCAAAAAGATAAAACACTCACATATAAATCAATCATAACCCACTTCATCTACATTCAATTTTAGTAACCCTGCTAACAAGGAAGGGGTCTCACAAATCAAATCATCATTGTTAACAACCCTTTTTTCTTGGAAAGCCATATACCATCTTTCATTTGTTGGATCAGTGACATATAACACTTTCTTTCCTTGGTCTTCCATAATGAAAGGCTTATCCCTAATATAACATCCCAAATTTTCCCTATTTATATAAAAATGATAGAGGAAAGAGATTATGAATGGATTTGAATGATAATAAGAAGAAAAAAAATAATGATTAGATAAGGTTTAAGTCAAAGAAAGAGAGAATGTATAAAGTTATAAAGTCAGAGGGACTAAACTGTAAATAGTAAAAGTCTAAGGACTACTTACAGATAGTGGAAAGTTCAATGACCTATGGAGGTTTGATATTTTAGGGACCAAATTAGAATTTTAAATTTGGTTGAAAGGGATTAAAGTGGAATTTGGCAATTTCAAGGACTAAAGTGCAATGTTGCCAAATTCAGGGCAAAAGAGTAATTATGAAAAACTAAGCTAGAAAAGGACCAAAATTTCCTAAAAAAATTTTGGTCTCAAATTCTACTAGTAAATAGAGGATAGAATTCGGGTCAAGCATATTTCTCAGAATTTTAATTTAAGGTCCCGATAAATTGATATTAATTTTTGAAGTCTAGAAATTAGTACAGTATCTTCAAGACCTCATAATCAGATAAAATTTTGTAGTAAATTCTTTTAATTAATATAAGAATTTATGAAACTAACAGAAGTAAAAAAGAAGTCCTATAGAATTATGAAATTTAAGGTGAAGATAGACACCAATAAAGGATTTGAAGAAAATGTATGGAATTTTTATCAGGACTTTTGGATCTCAAAACATTATGACACTTTGTAAAAAAAATATTTTATATTAGAATAAATTTCTAAAAATGTCATAAATATTAAAAGAGGTATCTAGAATTTATCTTAAAATTAGGGTAATTTAAAAATATAGGTATAAGGGAAGTGCCTTGGGATATGTGCCAATTAGAAATTGGACCCAAGAAAGGCCCAAGGTGGCATCAAGATGGAAGGCCAAAAGTGCTAAGGGTTTGTCTTGGAGCACAAGTTAGCCTTTGGATAATTTATGAATTTTTAAAAAAGAAAGAAATTAAATAAAGCTAAAGGAAACTTCAATATGCATGTGATGACATATGAGGTATCCTTTGTGGGACCCACACCCCTCCACATGGTGCCAAGCCAGGGAGGAAAGGTTTATGCCATTTGCTAAAATATAATAAAATAATATAAGAATTAAGGTAATTGTGATTAAGGTTAATTAATCCAAAACTAAACCAATCAAATTCAAGATTAAGGAGGTGAATAATTATGAAAAGAAGGGATAATCTTGTCACAAGATGCCAAAGTTTTGGCTATAAATACCCCACATTCTTCACAAAATCGTGAGTGCATGGTACCAAGAGGAACCTCTTACAATTTTAAAACTCAACCTAATCCAATGCAATTTAAAAGGAAATTCAAGGGGCTTTTATCCAAGAAAGCTAAGGCATAAGGTACACAATCTTCCTAGCTCATATATATATTTTAGAAGATTGAACCGTAGGTTTTAATGGTTAAAAAAATATATTTCTCCCTTGATCCTCTTGCTGGCCAAAATTTACAAAATGAAGAAATAGAAAGAAGATTAAGTTAGAATAATGCAATTCACACTTAGATCAGATAGATTGGATAATTGGTTATTGAATTAAATTGTAATTCTACACTTTGCTCTTGTGAGGACCATTCTTCCAACTACTGTTTAGAACCAAGGAGATTGAATTTCATTTTCTAATACTTCCATTGAATTCAAATGATGATTTTGTTTAGAATTGAATAAGTCTGGAGCATTGGGAGCATTAGAATAGAAAAAGAGAAATTTGAAACCTTCTCTGTCACTTTTCATATGCATGAACAGTGATAAGAATTTCATAATTTTGAAAATTCTAATGGATTTAAAATGAAAAATTATGTAAGATAAAGTAGGAAAACAAGTATTGGAAGCATTAGAATCAAACTGAGAAGTTTTAGAAAATGTTGAGGGTACTATACGGTTCTATCCAGATCAAGAGAAGCAACTGGAATTTTGATATTTTGAGTTTAAATGGATTAAGGAGTCAAAATTGTGTAGGTTAAAGTTAAGACACAAATTAATTCAAAGGATAAGGCAATTAACCACAAATTAAGAAAGTTAGGGGTTAATCGATTAAGTTAAGTTCAATGTCTTAATATGCAAGTTGAATTGGATCATGATGAATGAATATTCAATATTTAGACTTTGATTTGTTTACTCAAGAAGGAAGCCACACATCAAGTAAAAGTTAGAAAGGAAAAGAGTAAGGAAGAGTAAGGAATAGAGGTAGTGAACTTACCTACTTGTATGCTTTTGTTCCTTGGATATTTTATATGATGTTTACTTACTCTAATTATGTGAAGCATGTATGATTAAGTGATGCTCCATTTCTTTTTATGATATGGCCATATGTTATAATTAAGGAATGTGGAAGCATGTAAGTTATCATTATACAAGCATGATCATTAAACGCACATATATTAACATCAAGCATGTAGTTGTATACATTATATAGTATCCAAAATATCACCCCTCCATGTCACAACCATTCCAGAAAGGTATTCATGTGAAGATGATGATGATGCATGAAGAAGAGATAGGAAATAGTTTCATAATTGAAATGTATATGTATGTGAAGTAGTGGCTGGAAATTTTGTTTATGAACAATGTCCAGATTTGAGCAGTAATCTTTATGATGTAATAAAAAATAGTTCATAAATGAATAAATGTATGATATTTTTCAAGACGTATTTAATATGTCAAGCTTTATTTTGACACCAAGAATGCCTTATTTCAATGATCGTACAAAGAGAATAGAATTTTCAAAGTTAGCGACCAGAAATTGTTTTTTAGAAGTTTTGACCAAATAAATAATGATATTGATGTCAAATCTGTATTGATTGACTGAGAATTTGAACTAATACTTATTTTTCTCTTAAATTTATTATTTTAGCTTCACGTATCATTTTGAACTACTTCACTTTATTTTTTTTATAATTAGTTATATTTTTTGAAGTTCGTTGCTTAATCTGGAAATACCACATGAACAATACTTGTGAGTTGAAAATTTCTAGATTTTGAAATTGAACTTTAATGATCATAAAAGTGGTTCTAAGTGCTACAGAATGACCCTTAAGACATACAAAAGTAAGATGTCACACCCAAAACTTGTACTATTTAAATTAACAAGTGTAAATCCTAACCGATTGACCAGAACATTGTTATTTACATTAGCCTACCTGCATTTGAACAGGGAAACTATAAATTTGGAGTAGTCCACCTCCTATATCTCTTCAACAGTACCTTAATAAGGGATAACTGCTAATTTATGATTGTTGTCTTTTGAACTAGAGAAGTGTATAGCTTTAGCCACTAACATAACACCACTATTTTGCAAGCTACTTATATCATATAGGGACTTCATATAAAAGGAATACCCACTCATATAAAATGAATTCTAACTTATCACATCAAATTCAAAATCATATGGCAACCATATAACTGTATTAGAAACATAATCCTCATTTTTAACCTTCTGTTTGAAATAATGTGCAAAAGATTTGTTGTGTTCTCTAATCAACTTTTGCTCTGTTATTCTATTATTTTATTTATTGACAAGCTATTTATGAACAACTATATAGTCTTGAACTTTATCAATGTTATTTAAGATGTGTAAGTGTATTTATTGCAAGTTATTAAGATCAAAACTCTTTATCATGACCGCATTGACCCCCTCTTTGACATGAGGTTTAGGGAGAATGGTAAGTTTACTTTAGACAGGTAGTTTTGATAAAAATACATAGTTTCTTTAGAAATATATTTTTGAACAATGGATGTTTCGGGCCGATTTGAATTCTTCATATACCCTTTTAGGATTTTCATGTACTTTCAAATGGGTATATCCATAAAAAGTATACAGGGTCACAATTTTATCTCTTGTATTAGATAAACAATGAGGTGTACCTTGATGTCAAAAAAGTAGGAAGAAACATTTTTTTAAGTTGGGAAAAAGTAACATAACCCTCATGTTGCAATTCATTCAACTTTTTAGTCTCAAGCTTTGCCATATATAGCTTTGAAGATGAAGCGAAGTCAGGTTATAATGTGTCTCAAATCATCTTCAAGGATGTCTCAAATAGCCTTTGGGAGTAATTATTGCATCCAAACATGACAATCATGAGACTTTGGGCCTACTAATTTCAAATCTTTCATCGATACAATCTTCTTAAGATTTGATGAGTGCCTAGAGGAAATTTTAAAACTTTGATTCCTTGCAAACACTCACAAATACTTCTTTTCTCATCCTTGAACAAAATATTACATTCATCAACATAATAACTCCCCCATAATCTGGCCTTAGATGTAAATCTTCTCGTATTCCTATTTATTCCAAATCTAATCTTGCCTTCAAATTGTCCTTGGAACTACCCTGTATGTTGAGAAGTGTTCTAACAATTCTATATAACACATTTTTCTCCACATGCATTACATCAATGGATGCCTTACATCAAGATTATGACAATATGGAAGCTCAAAGAAGACATATCTTTTTTCCATATATTTTTCTCACTTCTTTTAGTAGTCTTACCGAAAGTAATATTGATGTATTTTACCTTTTCGTAAACTTGCTCTCCAATCATTGGCTCCAAGGAATTTTCAAATTCTTGGCCGCCAAAATGTTTTTTCTTCAATCGACAACATTGGTGGCCTTGTCTAAGAAATCTCATATAACTTAGGTAGACTGTCTTTCTTCTATGAAGGAGTTGATAGTAGCAAGTCCCTTCCTAAAAAATTGGACAGCTTTATGGCCCTTAACACTATACCCTGACAAGTTTATGTATATAAGAAAGTCATTAATTGTACAAAAGATCATAACCCGCAATTTAAAAACATCTTTCTTATTTGCATAAAAAAATGCACACCTTCCTATAACTTCTTCAAATCTTTGATTATGGGTCTTAGGTAAAGATCTATGTTATTTCCTAGTTGTTTCAGTCCTAATATCAACATATATAACATTACATTCAATATCATGATATAATATTTTTTTTGCATCATCATCATTAGCAAAGAGGCGTTTCAGCCCTAGTGTAATTGGAAGATACCATAATACCTTGGTAGGAGAGTTGTTTGATCTTTACATTAGTGTCTTACATATTGTACACTTCTCCTAATCTTCAAACCCTTTATTATACAATATAAAATTATTTATTTATGCATGCATGAATCTTTCTAGACTGCATGATAACAGACATATTATTTTTTTCGCATTATAATAGCATTTCAGTAGCACATTTTCTTCTAGAAATATTTCTTGTAACAATTCAAGCAATTTTGAAAAAGCCAATGTCACTCCCTCATGCCATGCTTTCACACTTACTAATCTCAACATCACATTCAACATGTGGTATTTTCTACACCCTGGGTATAGAGGGTTTTCTGCACCATTTCATATATTATCATATGCATGTGATCACATAAAAGTATCTTCTCCAATGTCACATCCTAAATTTTCCCTATATGTAGCAGATTGATTTTCCCTACTATAGATGACTGATAAAGGACAGAGGTAAGGAAAGGATTGTGACAATGATAAGAAGAAATTATAATGATTAGATGAGTTTTACGTTGAAAAAAGAAATGAAAAGTTTAAAGTTATAAAGCTTAGGGACCTGAACGCCATTTTTATAAAAGTTTAATATAAAGAATTCAAGGGACCTAAATGGAGTTTTGTAAATTTAAAAGTTAAATTAGAATTTCAAAATGTCTAGAAAGGGACTAAAATGACATTACAAAAAGTGTATTATGGGATGAAAGGGTAATTTATCAAATTCAGGAGCAAAATTATAATTATGAGAAATTTGAGTCAAAAATAGCCCAAAATTACCCAAAACTGTTATAGTCCCAAATTTTACTAGTAAGTAGATAATGGTAATTAGGCTAGACATATTTTTTAGAATTCTGATTTGAGGTCCCAAAAAATTAATATTAATCTGCAAAGTCTATAAATTATTTTCTAGATCTTAGAATCAGATAAAATTTTGTAGGAAATTCTTATAATTATTATAAGAACTTATGAAGTTGACAAAACTAAAAAATGAGTCATGTAGAATTTATTATAGAATTTAAGGTAAAATTGGACACTGGTAAAAGGATTTAATGAAAATTATAGAATTTTGTACAGGATTTCTTTGTCTCAAAATATTATGAAACTCTGTAGAAAATTTATTTAATAGTATACTAAATTTCTAAAAATATCAGGACCCTTAATAGATATTTAAAAAATTTATTCAAATAATTAAGGTATGTTAGGTTATCGGGTAAAGGAAATGCCTTAAGATATATGTCAAATAATGTGTTGGACTCAAACATAGCCCAAAATGGTGTCAAGAATGATGCCCAATAGCCAAGAAATTGTCTTGTGGTCAAACTAAATTTTATAATATTTTATTTAAAAAACAAGATATGAAAGGAAGAAAATTCAAGAATATGTGCGGTGTCATTATGCAACCCTCCTTATGTCCAAATGGTGCCATGTGCAAGGGAGAAGGAAGGATTTTGGCATGATATTTTATCTTTTATTTGCTTGGAGGTTAAGTCAGGAATTGAGAGCAAATATCAACCATTATATTAAATCGTGTTGGAATTAATCCTAGCCACTCATGTCCTTGGATATTTGCCTATAAATACCTTTCCATTTCTCTTCACTCATGTCAAACATAAAGGAACCATGGGGAGGTGCTTCCAAAATGAAATCCAAGCAAGAACAATAAGCAATTCAAGAGCCAATCAAGTAAATATTCAAGGTAACTTATTCCTTCTATCTTTATATTATATTATAGGAAGATTTCTCTTGGATTTGGGTGTTTAAAACACCATTATTCTCTCCATATTGCCTACTGGACATGATGTAAAGAAAAGGGAAAAATGAAGATTAAAGCTAGAAATATGAAATTGAAGCTTAAATAAGCTAGAATCAAGTAGAATTGGCTTGGAAATTTAAGTATGTATGCAATTAGGGTTTTATGTTATTGGATTCCACTTTACAAATCACTATTCATATATGGGAATTTCATGATTTTGATTCTTCCATTGTGTTTAAAAGAAAAATTATGTGGGGTAAAGTACAGAAATAAGTATTGGAAGCATTAGAATTAAAATGATAATTTTTAGAAAATAAGGAGGGTATGTTCAGTTCTATAAAGACGCTAAGGGAGGAGTTGAAATTTTGAAATTCTAACCTCATATTTGGATTTCTTGGAAAAAAATTATGTAGGATTGGTCTAAGGAAATAATTATTACAAAGCTAAACCACTAACTTTAAGATTTGAGTTAAGAGTTAGGGTTTTAAGGAATTTGATGTAGAATCTTTATATAATAGCTCTAATAAGTTGTATACACAATGTAATTGTGTTTAGGGACATGATATGTCAAAGAAACTAAGTTAAAGAGGATGAGCAAATAACCAATATTTGGTTGGAGACAAAGGAAGCAAAGAGAAAAGGATAAAGATTTAAGGTAGTTGAGTTACCTTTTTATATGCTTGTTGTGATATGTTTATGTGTTGACATGTATATGATGATTGAATGATGTCGTGACATGATAAATGATATTGAATATGTTATGTATAACATATTTTCCATGGCCATACATATTTAGTCAAAGTATAAAGGATGATAGCATGTTACTAACTAAAGAAAGTTTAATGAAACTACATATTATGCATTAGCATCCATCTTACATATTTATGTATTAATATTTGCTACTGAGATTTATAAGAATCTCACCCTTCCAAGAGCTAAAGAATGGAAGAAGGAAAGTGGCAATTATTCATTTTAGCAAAAATTGTACAATTTGCCAACTATGTTCATGTTATGTATTATGACATTATATGTAAAGAAAATGTATGAAATAATTATGGAATAACCTCATGATGTGTATGATTGTATGAAAGACCAAGTTGATGGTTTATGAATTCTGAATGAATTTATTAGAATTAAAAGAAGAAAGTGGAAAGGTAAAAACGTAAGTCCTAGACCAATTCTGTTGTGACTCCAATTTGACCTAGCAAATGAAGGAATTAAATCATGAAACTTTATGAGCCTCTACTACACATCTAGATATTCAAATTCATAGGCAACACACCTCATTTGGATGTGTATATCAAGAAAAATGAATTTCCAAAGTTACAAGAAAAAATCTGGAATTTCCAAAATTTACTATATAAGCAGTAGGCTTTTGCAATTTAAAAGGATTAAATAGACAGTAAATTTTCAATTTCATTTTTTCCCTTAAAAAGGAATTAAACAGCTTTCAATAGAGATTTGAAATATCTCTATATAATTTTTTTAGAATTAGTTATGAATTTTTAAAGTTAAACTGCCAATCTAGAATTTATCAAATGAACAATACTTGATAAATACATTTAAAATTTTTAATTTTTGGGTCAAAGTAATGCTTTTACTAATTAAATACGCTTCTAAATATATACTCTGAGGAGTTAAAAGTAAGATATGACATCCAATATCATGAATCATGCCCTATACCTGATAATTAGTATCCATATCATCATTAAAGGTATATTTCACCTATTCAGATGCACTCCACCTTTCCACATCTTCACCATGCCATACCCATATCATGTAACTCTCACAAAACCCATCACAAATTAAAGAAGTGTACATATATGTAGCACATAGTTTCCTCTCATTCAAACATCTTACACAAGGACAATAAAACTACATTGTCATCCTCAATATTTCGTTTAACAAAATTGAAAAACTGCTTCACCCCTTCATAATACTCAACACTTGTTCATTTGGCATTTATCCATCTACAATCCATATTTGTGGAAGACTAAAAAACTAGAAAATAAGAAACCTAGCTTTAAGCTAATTATGGTAGATAATATATCACACACAAGTGGAAGAACTCACTAATTCAAACAAGTAAATGATAACAATAAATCCACACAAATAACAGTAAAAGCTACGAGTAGTGTATAAATTTTTAGTTCTCGAGATAAAGAGTTCAAAACAAAACTCACAATGACAGAACAACGAAGAGCATGTACATGAACTAGTGAAAAATAAGAAATGAGAGGTGTAAAGGGGGTTTCGATTAAAGTGTATTTCAGAAGCCAATCTATACCAGATGAAATGGACAACCGGTGTAGAAAAAACTTTCTAAAACAGACATAATACACATCATGCTTAGAAAGATTTTAACATCGCATCAAATGGACAACCAATGTAAAAAGATGCCACCAATCATTTTTTTAATTAAAATGTATTTTAGAAGCAAATCTGCACTAGATGAAATTTGCATAAGGTATAGAAAATGTGATAATCTACAACTGATGTTGATATGCTTGTTTCAATCTATTTTTTTCTTCTTTTGTAATTTTTCCTTTAGTTTTTTATAAATAAAAGTAACACCATGTCAGAACAATAAACTTGTTAAACTTCATTAATTCAAACTTTACTAACTTTACATCCAAAGTTTGAGATCTCAAAAAGATATCTATAAACTTATATATAATATATTCTCTCCTCTTTTTGGTCATTATAACAAAAAGATAACAAAGGAGGGGCAAGGAAAAGGTGAGCCTTTCAGTCATAAGAGTTTTGGGAGTCAGATTTGGGATCAACAGGAGTATAGAAACTATCATTCTGTTGATAGTGACAAACTTCAGAGTAGAAGTCTGTGAAATGGTCTTTCAATCTCTCAAGTTTCAGAGTTAGCTCTTACATAGAGTCTTCCAAGCCATTGAAGCACAGGATTAGTTCCTTAAGGCACTCCAATAAAGTGAGAAATAGGGAAGGAGGAGAAGGAACTAAAGGGTGAGAGTTAGGATGTTTGTCTTTAAAACCATCTCTATTTTTTTGTTCTGTGAAGAAGGAGGTATGCATGAGGAAAAAGCCATAAGAGGGTTTAGATAGAAGAAAAAAAAACAAAACAAAAGAAAGTAAGACAAAAATTTATTGAGGAGGGTTATATATTTAAGGTTGAGGAAAGAACAATTTCACAAAATAGTATAAAAGAATACAATTAGCCTTTTATCATAGTGACTACAAATGTTGGGAACCAAAAAAGTGAGATGAACTTTATGAAGAAGTGAGATGAAAGAAGTGAGAAAGGATAAACAAGAAACTGAATAGTCACAAGAGTATGAAGCTAATCTACACATAATGAAATGACATTCAGTATAGAAACAAAACATCTAAACCATACCTACAACCACTGGATTAGATGTGTTCATTATTGCAATGGATGAAAGGAACTAGTGTAGAGAGACCATTTTACAAAAATGGACCTTAAGGCAACCAGTGTAGAAAGTATATTTTAAACTGGTTATGGAGGTATTCGGTGTAGTAAGTTTCTTCTACACCATTCACGATTACATTTGGTGTAAATATTTCATCTTATTTACAAAAATACTACCAGTCATTTTTTTAAATTGTCTCCACATGGACCTATTTAAAAATGGGGCTTTAGAAAGCCTATTTTGTAGTAATGTTAACTTTTATCCAAATGCTAGTTACATCATTTTTCCTTTTAATTAGAGCTTTTAACTCGCTCAATCCCTATTTAAATTTGGGGATTTATCATACATAACCTCACAACCCCTTCTTAACCTTTCCTACTTAAATCAGCCTTATATAAGTAGGAAAAATTTGGGATGTGATAGGAAGCTAGCATCTCCAAGATAAAACTTAACTACACAACATAGTATGTAAGCCAAAATAAGCATTCATATAAAAGCAAAATAGTCATTTATAGTTTATTATTGATCTTGAGGAATATAATTTTATCTTTTCTTGAAAAAGCATATTTAGGATCCTTGGATCTGAGGCTATTCCTCCCCCCCCAGCCAACATATATGTGAATTTCATATCAAATGAACATGCAGTAAAAATATTTTGAGTCGGATAATCATTACATCCTTGAAATGAGGCAGCTTTTCCTATAGGCACTCTAGCTTGAACATAGGTCTTATCTATTGCTTTAATACAATCCTAATATGAAATTTGGTTATAGATAAAAGATACAAAGTACAAATTAAAAAAAAAACACTAACATAAAAATATACCTTAAAATGTGGGTAGAATATTTCATTTTAAGGATTTTTGGAGGAACCTTTGAGTCAGAAGGCTAAATAAGAAATTATGTCCTGAGAGAAATAATAGCTCATACAAATTATGTAAAAAGTCATCATTCTATTTCTTACATTATGTGGTAGCATGTGAAGAAATTTTTCCATATGCTTCTCAACTATAACAATTCTAGAATCTCTAACTCTACTAGTGTTTCTAAGGCTAGCTGGTAACTACATAAATTTTAGTGGTCTTATGCAAATAACGTCACAATATTTTTCTGTCTCTTCTAATTATTTCATGAATATTCTCCTCATGTTCTCTTTTACAACATTACCATATCTTATAGGCCAATCAACTAGTGTTGATATCTTACCCAACAAATAAATTGCATGTACAATATAACAAACAAGTTGTACATTACATATTTGTGTATGACATTCTCAATCTTGTAACCCATTGTTGAAGTTCAAGTTAGGACAATCATATGCTACTTCAAAATTTATGAACTTGTTAAATTCATACTCAAAATCCAACATTTCTTTCTCAAGTCCTTGATCAAAGGTTGCAATGTAAGGAATTGGAAGACACGCAGCGGAAATAAACTTTAAAAATTTTCCATTCCTTGCCAGGATCTGCCGTATGTGTTTAAGTCAAGTGGAAAGAATCATTACCCTTAGTGTTGCTCAGCGAATTTCACAGCTTCTCTACGTGGGTGGTGATCTCTTTCTGATCGCAAGAAATCGACGGAGTGTTCCTCAGCGACCTTCACAGATTCTCTCCGCGGACGGTGGTCTCTTTCCGATCACAAGAAGTCGACGCCTCAGGTCGGCTTCCTCTACTGGTATCCACACGAAAAGCATTCCAACCACGAACGACGTGCTAGCGTCTCCTGTCCCTCCAAGGCTTTCACAAGTCTCCGTCTCTATTTCGGCAGTTTCTTGTCTGCAAACCTTTTGCAGATTCCGTTCGGCCTTTTGTGTTCTATATTATTTTCAAACGTAGCTCCTCCAATCAGATATAGAGGATGCTATGCGTTTTTCCACTTAACCTAATTGGATTTTGGAGTTAATCTTATATTAATTCCAAATTGATACAATATCATATATTGTATAATTTTATAAGAAACTAATTAAATAAAATAATATTAAATCCGTCCCACAGATTTAATTACCTATTTATTTAACTTTAAATAAAGATGAGACTGAGTTATATTTGATTTATTCCCATAAATCAAATTTGAGATATCCTATCAATTTAAATTTCGAATTTCAAACGTGATAGAGATTTAATTTATCCTTATAAATTAAATCTTATAAATATCTCTTATATGAGATATCCTATCAATTTGAATTTCGAATTTCAAACGTGATAGAGATTTAATTTATCCTTATAAATTAAATCTTATAAATATCTCTTATATGAGATATCCTATCAATTTGAATTTCGAATTTCAAACGTGATAGAGATTTAATTTATCCTTATAAATTAAATCTTATAAATATCTCTTATATGAGATATCCTATCAATTTGAATTTCGAATTCAAACGTGATAGGGATTTAATTTATCCTTATAAATTAAATCTTATAAATATCTCTTATATGAGATATCCTATCAATTTGAATTTCGAATTCAAACGTGATAGGGATTTAATTTATCCTTATAAATTAAATCTCATATATCTCATATATATAATATATATATATATGAATTTATATATATACGAATATAAATATAAATAAATATATATACATTCACCTGGATCTTTCATTGAATCTGGACATGTCTTAGATTCAATGAATCTGGACATCATAGCTCGTGTTGGGCTATTTTGTGTGCGACCCTGTAGGCCCATATGAAGTTGGCAGTGGGCCATTTGCTATACTAGCCCACAAGTCGCAAGCGGTCTCTAGCAAGACATAACAACTACCCAAATCATATGAGGATCGATAAACGATGTAACCTTTTATACAACCATATCATGTCCCTTCTGTCACGCGATATTTTGGTCATGGATGAGGCATGGATAATGTCATCCTCCTATTCCCGACCGTTACTTTCTCGATCCCTGAGTAGTCTGACTATAGAAATGGAACTACCTTTCCATTACAGTATGGCCATACATTTCTCAGACTCACTCATCAAGGGGCCCAGTAATATCTCTCCACGAATGTGAGGGACAAATTCCATCTTGACCATTCACATTCCTCCGCATGAAAAACCACTAAGCCCGAACATAGTCTTTATGATCACTCGGTCAAAAGTGACTTTTGACTAGGTCAAAGCTGAGCGTTTTGTCATGTAGGAATCCATGATGATCTCAGGTCAAAGGGCATATTGACATGGTTTGTATATGAGAGAAGCTTATGACGTTACCCATGCAGTTCTCTCATAGCGGGTCGGTCCAACACCCTGTACTCTTACATGTGCTTATGACTTTGATTTATATCTCTATACATCTTCAAAGTCATACTGGTCTTATTTCATCTGTGCTCCCACATAGATGATCGACCAGGGACATTTAGGATAATATCATGATAGTAAACATGCAAATAATATGATAACTCAATTAATAAATTCATAAATCAATAATGTTCATAAGACAATGATTGGCCCCTAGGGCACGATTTCCAACATGCAACTAGTCATGACCATAATACACAAAGGTTGCAACTCCTTGCAATAGAGAGGTATTGTCATGACCTAATGCACTCGTGTCACAACTAAAGATCACAGAGCTTACCACTTGATAGTTTTCAAAGCCCAAAACATCTTTTATAGTAAAATCTTTTTAGCTAACCACAAAATAGTTTAAAGTGGGGATCCAATATTCAGCAATTCATCACATATTAAGATAAAAAATAAATTTTTTTTTGATGAAAGATTGTATTAATTGTAGGATTTTACATTAACTAGACAGTGTCTTTACTGTCAATAGAATGATAGATGTCACATCCTTACTTTTAACCTCAATTATACTCTATTAGAAGTGATTGGAACCAATTACATGATCATTTGCTTTGAAAATATCCATTTCCAAAAGATTTGCTTTTGGACAGTTCACTGTTACTGTTCATTTAATAATTCCAGAATATGTACTCTACTTTGAAAATTCATAATTAATTGTAAAAAAATCAAAATAATATAATTCCAATTTCTAATGAAAGCTCTTTCACATATCTTTTAGGGGAAAATATGAAACTGAGGTTTTCTTGTCCCAATGAAATCAGTTTAATCGTTGGAAATCACTGTTCATTTGGTAAAATCTGGAAGTTCCAGTTTCTTTGCTTGAATTTAAAAATTTGTTTCTCTTTGGTTACTTGTCCAAATGAAATGTGTTACATATGGAATTAAATCTCTAGACGTCCTCTTTAAGATCACCAAATTTCATAGAAAAATTCGTTCATTTGATATATGAAATCATTGCATGAACGTTACTGCCTCTTAGTACTCGTTTTATCTCAATTTCAGATCTTACTTCAAACTTTGGAAAATCATAACAATTAGGATACTTATCCATTTAAGTCTTTCTTGGTGTCCATTTAAAGATATGTATCTTAGCTAACCTCACACCAAATTTTAGACTAAAACTCGTTGGTTTACATATCAAAATCAGCGTCACATCACCACGGCCTCAAAACAAGGTTACAGAAACATACACCATACACACTAACATATCATCCCATATTGTCATGTAAGTCATATAACTTGTTATACAAACTTAATCATCAACAATTACTCTCTTCCCTTGAGAGGATCCAGCACCTAAAACATAGTTATGCATGTGGAAGGAATGAGAATTCATGGAAATCCCAATAGCAAGTTACACAAACTATAATATCATGCATGAATAATTGTATGCTTAACATGTTATCATGTGATGGGAGCTACTTCATAATGGTACATAAGCAAACTCTAACATGCATATTGTCATGACATAACTTGCAAGGAGTTGCAATCATTCATACTTCATCAAAACATGATGACATAAGCTCAAGCTCAACCAAACACCATAATCAACAAGCAAGCAAAACAATTAAACAAACATGAGTTATAGTTAGGTATCCTTGCTACCTCTTAGCTATCTTGGTCAACACCTTCTTGAAGTGCTTTCCTTCCTTCACAATTGTCAAAACCTAGCCATTACAACATAATATCAAGTTACAACTCAACTTGAAACCAAATCCAAGACTAGGTTTTCACTAGCTCCCTTTCTTTCTCTAATTTATGTTTCCTACTTCCACCTTTCCAAAATAAATTCTCATGGTTCATTTCCACATAATTTTTCATTTAGAATCCAAATATGAAATCAGAATTTCCAAAATCAAAACATACCAATTGCTACAGTGCCAAACCGAAATGCATGCTCTTGTTTTTCAAAAATTCTCATTTTGATTCCAATGCTTCTAATACTTGTTCTCCTACTTTATCCCCACACAACTTTCCATTTTAAACTCATTGGAAGCATCAAAATCATGAAATTCCATCATATGAACAGTACCACGTACAGTACCAGCAAGAACACAAAACCCTAAATCCAAACATACTTGAATTCACAAGCTTATACCACTTGATTCTAGCTTGTTTAAGCTTGTCTAAACTATCCATAACATAAAACTCATATTTTAACCACATATGAGCAGCACTTCCAGCAGCAACCATAAGGGAAATATAGCATGAAAACCTCTTAAAACCATGAGCTAACTTACTAGAACAAAGCTCAAGATCAAGGGAGATGATTACCTTTCATGTTACTTCACTTTTGTTGCTTCTTTCTTGGTTGAATGGAAATTTTGCAAGAGTTTCCCTATGGTTCACCATGCATGCCGAAGTGTTCTGAATAGGGGGTATTTATAGAGAAATTTGGGTTGAAATGGATGGCCAAGATTGATTTGGTTACTATTTGATCTACAGGCTCATATTAAATCTTGGATTTTACTTTTTCTAAAAAGAATAATTATTACATCATGTGGGACAGCTCATGGGACACCTAAGAGGGTTAGGTGGCGTGATGCCCATGCAAAGAACCTTCTGGAGAAATTCCAGTCCAATCCGGTACCGATCAGTGCAGTTTCACAACAACCGGACTGTGTTCTGTTCCTAATTTTTTTACAATATACCAAGATATGTATTCTATCCTAGAAATTAATGTCTAAGCTTCTCATATCATTGAAAATATTATACTGAGTATTTATCTGCCATCCATCCCTTGGGAAATGACCAAAATACCCTTGGTGTCCTTTCCTATACTGCACTAACCCTAAGGGCAAAATCGTCATTTCACCCCTCTTGATACTGGCTCATGGTGTATATGGGCTCTAAATAATCCTCTTTATCCTATATGACACGTTTTTAGCCTGTCTAAAGTGACCAAAATGACCTCTATCCACTACTGGTATAGTATGGGCATCTAGGGGCATTTTCGTAATTTTACACTTTTCCTGAACTGCTCTGGTCTCTGGCCCACATAACTGTCCAGTCACCTTAATGGGCTTATGATGGCGCCATTTGGGCCTTATTATGGGCTTATTGCCTGTATTGCCTTTATGGCCCAATTCACGTTACAACTCTCTCGATCCTATTTATCGGGTATTTTATTTCACTGAAAAATCCCGTATGGTTTCTACAGGATTCCTTTTCTGACTCTCTCAATTTTATAAATTTATATATTAAATATGTGAATTTTCTATAAGGTCTCATCTGATTATGAGATCTGAAAAATACTGTAATAATTTCTTTCGACTTCAGAAATTTATATCAATTAATCGGGACCTCAAATCAAAATTCTGTGTTGCGTTAAACTGACCGGAATATTTTTGTCTATCTACTGGTAAAATTTGGGTCTGATCTGATTCCGGGCATTTTTGGCCTGTTTTGGCTCAACTTTTCCATATTTACATTTAGGTCCCTTAACTTTTGAATAATTGCACTTTAGTTCCTGAACTTTTCATTAATTGCATTTAGGTCCCTCCTTTTTCTTCTACTTTCACTTTTCACCTTCAAACTTTTAAATTTTCATTTTGGTCCCTATTCTTTCCTTAGTTATTAATCCTTCCCTTTCCTTTCACAATCTGATACAGTTTCTTCCAAGAATCTTATATCCATTGCAGATAAACTGTACAGGTACATCAGGTCAAAAAAATTGGGGATATGACAATAGACACCATAGTGCTATATAAGGTCAATTTAAATCCAGCTTCAGCATAACAGTTAAACATATCACTCAATGCAAATTCACAATGAAGCTCACAGTCACATTCAAATCATACATCACAATACAAGAAAAGCAAAGATGACAAGATGGGTAATCTAAAATCATGCATGCGAGTGTGTGGATGGAAAGATAACTGAAGAAAAAGTAAGTCACTGAGGAATTTTATTAAAAAACCCTAAGAAACAATAAACAAAGAAATTAACTATTATTTCTACTAGTTGATCCCTTTCCAATCATCAAACCAACATATCAAACATAAATCACATTAGGAAAACTAGTAAAAGGTAAGAGATAGGAAAGGGATGACCTGAACTTAAGGCGGTAAAGCATATTACTCATAGAGTTTCAAGAGGCGGCCATTTACCTAGAAGATTTTGCCCGTTGTCTCCTCCTTCAACTCAATCATCCTAAATTCATTGACTTTAATAACTGTGTAAGGTCCATCCTAGCTAGTTTTGAATTTACCATGTCTAAACTTGAACCTAGCTTGGTACCTTAACACTCTATCACCTTCCTTAAACCTCTTCTTCAAAATATGAGCATAATGGATTACTTTTGTCTTTAGCTTATAAATTTTAGAGCTACTATAGGCATTCAATCTAATCTCTTCTAGCTTTTGAATTTGCAACAACCTCTCTGAACTAGCTTTTACAAGGTCTTCATTGCAAGCTTTCATTACCCAAAATGTTTTATGCTCTATTTCCACAAGCATATGACAAGCTTTTCTAAAAGCTATCCTATAAGGAGACATGCCTTGAGGAGTTTTAAAAGCTATTTTGTATGCCCATAAAGCATCATCTAGTCTGAAGTTCCAATCCTTGTTGGATGACTTAACAATCCTTTCTAGAATATGCTTTATTTCCCTATTTGAAACCTCTGCTAGACCATTGGTTTAACGGTGGCATGGCATTGAGACTTTATGAGTTACACCATATTTTTCCAATAAGTTATTGATTAACTTATTACAAAACTAGGTGCCTTGATCACTAATTAACTCTTTAGGTACTCTAAATCTACTAAAGATGTGAGACCTTAGAAATTTGGAGATCGTTTGAGCATCATCAATTCTTGTAGGAATAGCCTTTACCCACATAGATAAATAGTCTACAACCAAAAGAATGTAGTAAAACCCTGGTAAAGGTGGAAAAGGTTCCTTGAAATCTATTCCCCATACATTAAAAACTTCATAAAATAGAATAAGTTATTGCAGCATCTCATACCGTTTACTAATCCCCTAAATCTTTGGCATCTATCACAGGCTTTACAAAACTCAAAGGTATATTTAAAAAAGGAAGAACAATAGAAACCATACTCAAGGACCCTACGTGTAGTCCTTTTCCCTCAAAATAACCCCTACATACCCATTAATGGTAAGCCTCTAAAATTGATTTGTGCTCTTGGTCAGGAACACGTCATCTTAATACTTGATAAGAGCACAACTTCCATAGAAAAGGTTTGTCCCAAATAAAGTATTTAGATTAACTATTGAGCTTTTGGGCCTGAAATTTAGATACATGAGATGGAATTAAGCTAGTTTCAATGAAATTAACTAGATGAGTATACCAAGGTTCCACAACAGCAACCAAACAAAGAGACTGATAAGGGAAAGAATCACAAACAAAATCAGAACTAAGTACTCCCCTTGTCTCTGTCGGTAATATGCTTAGATGATCTGCGATTTGGTTAAGTTTTTTAGCTCGATCTCTTACCTCTATATCAAACTCCTGTAGCAGTAGCATCCATAAGAGAAGTTTTATTTTTGATTGTGGCTTTTTAAATAAGAACTTTACAGTAGCATGGTCATTGTGTATAATCACTTTAACACTAAAAAGATAAGATCTAAATTTATCAAGCACAAACACAATGGTAATGAGTTCTTTATCAGTGGTAGTGCAATTCTTTTGAGCATTATCTAATGTATTAGAAGCATATGAAATGACTTTAGACAGCTTACCATCTTTCTGTCCTAACATTTCACCTATAACGTCATTTGATGCATCACATGAAAGCTCAAAATTTAAATGCCAATTAGATACAGCAAGTATGGGTGGTGTGATAAGCATAGATTTAATAGTGTAAAATGATCTCTTGTAAGTCTCATCAAACCAAAACTCTATATTTTTGTAGAAGTTTAGAAAGTGGGGATGCAATCTTGCTAAAATCCTTAATGAATCTTCTATAAAATCCAGCATGGCCTAGGAATGACCTCAATTCCTTTAAAGAATTGGGATGAGGAAGCTATGAAAAAACCTCAATCTTAACTTTATCTACCTCAATCCCACTCTTAGACTTTCTCTTCCATAACATGACATTTCTCAAAATTCAGCACAAGTTTTTTCTCAATGCATCTTACTAAGACTTTCTCTAAAGTTTCTAAACATTCATCAAAATCCCTACCATACACTGTAAAATCATCCATGAATACCTCCATGTTGCTTTATAAGAATTCACTGAATATGGACATCATAACTCTTTGAAATGTCCCAGGAGCATTGTACAAGCCAAATGGCATCCTGCTATAAGTATAGGTACAAAATAGATATGTGAATGTGGTTTTCTCTTGATCTTCTAGTACAATTCAAATATGAAAATATCCCAAATACCCATCTAGGAATTAGTAATGTCTCTTTCCTGTTAATCTCTCAAGTATTTGATCAATAAAAGGCAAGGGAAAATGATATTTCCTATTGGAGTCATTTAACTTCCTATAATTAATACAAACCCTCTAGGAATTTTGCACTCTAGTAGGAATTAATTCATTATTCTCATTCCTTACTACTGTCATTCCACTCTTCTTAGGAACTACATGAATAGAAGATACCCATTCACTATCTGATATAGCATATATAATCCCTACCTTCAGCAATTTATTAATTTCCTTTCTAACAATGTTAGAGATCAATGGGTTTAATTTCCTTTGTGGTTGTTTAATTGGCTTGGAATCTTCATTAAGTAAAACCCTATGAGTGCAGATAGTGGCATCTATCCCTTTCATATCAGCTAATTGCCAACCTAAAGCTTCTCTATGCTTTCTAAGTACTCTTAACAGCTTAGACTCTTCACCAACAGTTAAAAACTAGAAATTATTAATGGTAATTTTGAGTCTGGTTCAAGATAAGCATATTTAAGGTTAGAAGGTAAATCTTTTAACTCTAATTCAAGCAGTTGAACAATATAAAGGATAAGATGAGAGAAATAAGTTAAGTTAGAATTACTCCCGTTTGTAGATTCTTGGAAGTTGTTCATGTTTAGCTCAATTTGGCCCTTCATCTTGCTTTTAATCTCTTTAGATGTTGTGTCATATCCTAAATTTTCCCTATCTGTATAGTACTGATAGTGGAAAGAGGCTTAGAAAGGATTATGACGAAGATCAGATGGGATAATAAAGATTAGATAAGTCTTAAAGAAAGAGAAGGACCTAAACACAAATTGAAAAAGGTTAAAGGCCAAAAGTTAAAGTAGAAATAAATGTTGGGCCAAAAGTGGTAATTTCTAAAAGTTTAGGGCCTAAATGTAATTAAGCAAAAAGTCAGGGACATAAATGTAATTATGGAAAGGTTGAGCCAAAATAGGCCAAAAATATCCAAAATCATATCAGACTCAAATTTTACCAGTAGATAGACAAAATTATTCTGGTTAGTTTAACGGAACACATAATTTTGATTTGAGGTCCCGATTAATTGATATAAATTTATGAAGTCAGAAGAATTATTACAGTATTCTTCAGACATCAAAATCAGATGGGATATTATAGGAAATCCCCATATTTAATATAAGAATTTATAAAATTGATAAAGTCAGAAAAGGAATCCTGTAGAAGCCTTATAGGATTTTACAGTGAAATAAAATACCCGATAAATAGGATCTGGTGAGATTTATTGTAAATTGTGCCATAAAGGTAATGAGGCTAAGGAGCCCATACCAAGGCCCAAATGGCACCATAGTGAGCCCAATAAAGTAGTGAGACAGTTATGTGGGCTAAAGTCCAGAGTAGTCCAGGAAAAGTGTGAAATTACAAAAATGCCCCTAGATGCCCTATTGTAGCAGTGATGGATGGAGGCTATTCTGGTCATTCTAGACAGCCAAAAACGTGTAAGATGGTAAAAAGATGATTAATTAGAGCTAGTAAATAGTCTGATGATGTTTGAAAAGACGATAATGCCCTTTGATAAATTAAAGTAAAATCGGACATCGATAAAGGGTTAAAGGAAATGTAGGGAATTTTTATCAGGACTTTTAGGTCTCAAAAAATTATGAGACTTTACAGGGAATTTATTTTATATTAGAATGAATTTCTAAAAATGTTAGAACCATTAAAAGAGGTGTCTAGCATTTATTTCAAAACCAGGATATTTTAAGAATATCAGTATAAGGAAAGTACCTTGGGATTTGTGCCAATTAGCTATTGGACCCAAGGAAGGCCTATGGCAGCCAAAAATTTCGTGCTAGGGCAGCCCATTAAGTCCCAAGAGTTGTCTTGGAGCCCAAGTCCAATAATGAATAATTTATGAATTTTTGAAAAGAAAAAAAAGATAAAGTGTGAATTATGGCTTGCACATGGTGGGACCCACACACCCACACACTTGGCATACAAGACAAGGGGGGAGAAGATTTTTGTAATATGGATTTATCTCAAGTTGGCTTGGAGAGGAAGCTTGATGTAAGAACAAATATGAGCCATTAGATCAAATAGTATACAAAGTGATCTTGGCCATTCATTTTCCATGGATTTTTTCTATAAATAGCCCCTCAATTCTGCAGCCAAACCATGAGCAAAGAACCCTTGGGGAAACTCTTGCAAAATGAAAACTCAAGCCAAGACAAAGAAGATTCAAGGTTCCAAAGTTCAAGCAAGCTAGAGATTAAAGGTAAGCAATCTCTCCTAGCTTATTTTCCTTTGATTTGGGAGCTTGAACTTAGGGTTTTGATGGGCGAAAAGTTGAGTTTTCTCTAAGGGGTGGTGCTGCCCAAAGACCTTAAAGGAAAGGGGAAAGAAGAAATTAAAGTTAGAACTATATGATCGAAGCTTAAACAAGCTAGTTAAGTGGATGGTTGTTGAATCAAATTGATATTCTTGACTTTGCCATGGTGTACCCTATTCGGTATGCACTGTTCATGAGGGAAGGAAACTGAATTTCAATGATTTAATGCTTTCATTGAGTTTGTATGATGATTTTGTGTAGGATTGGAAAGGTTTTGAACCTTGGAAACATTAAAATCTCAAGGTCTTTGAGATTCCTTATAGTACTGTTCACTCACATGAACAGTGATTGGAATTTCATGATTTTGATGGTTCCAATGGTTTTAAAATGAAAAGTTGTGTGGGGTAAAGTGGAGAAACAAGTATGGGAAGCATTAGAATTAAAATGAGAATTTTGAAAGAATTGTATGCTTATGTTCAGTTCTGTATAGCAGGCCATGAAGGAGATGGAATTTCATGATTCTAAGCTCATAAATGGATTCAAAAGATGAAATTGTGTAGGTTAAAGTCAAAACATCAATTGGTTCAAGCGCCAAGTGGATTAGTGAAAATTAGAGAAAGTTATGACAATAAAGAGTGTAACAAAGTTAGTCTTAAACATGGTTGGAGTTCATGAGTCCTAATGAGTTATGTGATGAATATGAATGTGTTTAGGACCATGAAACATCCAAGAAGATGTTGGCAAGTGATGGACATAAAGGCTTCATGGTTGGAAAGCTAGTGAGCAAGGGCTAAAGGTCAAGAGAAAAGCTTAAGTGCAAGGTAGTGAACTTACCTCTTTATGTGCTTGATGTGGTATGCTTATGTGTTGACATGTATATGTTATTTGAATGATGTTGTGACATGATAAATGATGTTGAAATAAGACCATCTATGTGGGAGCACAGATGAAATAAGACCAGTATGACTTTGAAGATGTATAGAGATATAAATCAAAGTCATAAGCACATGTAAGAGTACAGGGTGTTGGACCGACCCGCTATGACAGAACTGTATGGGTAACGTCATAAGCTTCTCTCTTATACAAACCATGTCAACATGCCCTTTGACCTGAGATCATCATGGATTCCTACATGACAAAACGCTCAGCTTTGACCTAGTCAAAAGTCACTTTTGACCGAGTGATCATAAAGACTATGTTCGGGCTTAGTGGTTTTTCATGCGGAGGAATGTGAATGGTCAAGATGGAATTTGTCCCTCACATTCGTGGAGAGATATTACTGGGCCCCTCGATGAGTGAGTCTGAGAAATGTATGGCCATACTGTAATGGAAAGGTAGTTCCATTTCTATAGTCAGACTACTCAGGGATCGAGAAAGTAACGGTCGGGAATAGGAGGATGACATTATCCATGCCTCATCCATGACCAAAATATCGCGTGACAGAAGGGACATGATATGGTTGTATAAAAGGTTACATCGTTTATCGATCCTCATATGATTTGGGTAGTCGTTATGTCTTGCTAGAGACCGCTTGCGACTTGTGGGCTAGTATAGCAAATGGCCCACTGCCAACTTCATATGGGCCTACAGGGTCGCACACAAAATAGCCCAACACGAGCTATGATGTCCAGATTCAATGAATGATTCAGGTGAATGTATATATATTTATTTATATTTATATTCGTATATATATAAATTCGTATATATATATTATATATATATGAGATATATGAGATATAATTTATAAGGATAAATTAAATCTCTATCACGTTTGAATTTGAAATTCAAATTGATAGGATATCTCATATAAGAGATATTTATAAGATTTAATTTATAAGGATAAATTAAATCTCTATCACGTTTGAATTCGAAATTCAAATTGATAGGATATCTCATATAAGAGATATTTATAAGATTTAATTTTAAGGATAAATTAAATCCCTATCATGTTTGAATTTGAAATTCAACTTGATAGGATATCTCAAATTTTTTTTATGAGAATAAATCAAATATAGTTCAGTCTCATCTTTATTTAAAGTTAAATAAATAGGTAATTAAATCTGTGGGACGGATTTAATATTATTTATTTAATTAGTTTCTTATAAAATTATACAATATATGATATTGTATTATTTTTGGAATTAATATAAGATTAACTCCTAAAATCCTTTTCGGTTAGGAAAAACGCAGAGCATCCTATATATCTAATATTAGGAGCTACGTTTTTGAAGAGACACACACATAGAACACAGAAAGGCCGAAGGGGACTCTGCAAAAGGTTTGCAGATAAGAAACTGCTGAAATAGAGACGGAGAGGACGAACTCTTGAGACAGCCCTGGAGGGACAAGAGACGCTAGCACGTCGTTCGTGGTTGAAAAGCTGTTCGTGTGGATACCAGTAGAGGAAGCCAACCTGAGTCATCAACTTCTTGTGATCAGAAAGGGAGCACGAGGCGCAGAGAGAAGCTGTGAACGTCGTGACCGAAAGCTGTGGAAGTCGCTGAGACACACTGAGGGTAATGCTTCTTCCCACTTGACTTAAACACATACGGTAGATCCTGGCAAGGAATGGAAAAAATTTTAAGATAATTTCCGCTGCGTGTCTTTCAATTCTTTACAAATAACATGTTTCCATGGCCATGCACTTTATGTAAAAGTATATAGCATGATGGCATGTCACTAATCAAAGAAAGTTAATGAAATTACATATCATGCATTAGCATCCATCTTGCATATTTAAGTGGTAATGTTTGCTACTGAGATTCCCTAGAATTTCACTCTCCCATAATCAACCAATTTAGGTCAAGCATGATGGATAATGTATGCATGGAGAAGAGTTAAAGTATGGAAGAAGAAAAGTGAAGTATTTAATATGTTAGCATATGCTATGCACTTTCCATGTATGTCAGAGCCATGTAAAGTATCTATTTATGTGATGAGATTGTATGAAACAATTATTGTATAACCCCATGATGTATATGAATTCAGAAAAAGCAAAAGAGATGATTTATGTATGCTGGAACAATTATGGAAAGTGAAAGAAAGGAAACTGAAATGGTAAAAAACTAGGTCCTAAAACAGTTTTGTTTGGGCTTCAGTCTGACCTAGCAAATGAACAAATTATTTCAAGAAATTTTATGAGCATGTAGTACACATCAGGAGCTTTAAGTTCATAGGTAGAACGTTTCGTTTGGATGTGTATATCAAGAGAAATGAATTTCCAAAATAAGGGACCAGAATCTGTTTCCAGAGTTTTTGACCAAATGAACAGTAAATTTTAACAAATAAACTGTATTAATTGGCTAGTCATTTGGTCTGGAAATTATTTTTTCCTTAAATTTTAAGAAGTTATCTGCATGTAGGTTTTTGTACCACTTCATTTTGAGTCTTCTAGAATTAATTATGATTTTTTGAAGTTTGTTGCGTAATCTGGAATACCAGATAAACAGTAACCCGAGAAAGAGTAAAATTCCAGATTTGGCTAATGGACTTCCAAGGACTTGTAAGTGGTTCTAAATGCTACTGAATGGTCCCTAAGACATATGAAAGTAAGGATGTTAAATGTTGTGCCAAGCTTAAGTTGGTCTACAGCTCTAACATAATTAGGATCAGTCTCTTTCATTTCTACATCATTATTTGTAATCAAATCATTTAAGAATCTTAAAGTATTAGAAGTAAGTGTTGAATGTGAGTTAGGATAAGTAGAGTTAGAACATATTGGCCCTTTAATCAAAATAGCAGAATGTGCAATTGAAGGAATTTGAAATTCACTGGGTGTGTCTAGCATTTCTAATTGTGACCTCTCAAGCTTATTTTCAACTTCTCGTCATGACTCAATCTGACAGAAGGTGTCTTTGAAATGTTTTGTCACGATGTAGTCGTCTTTTAGTGGCAAATTGGAATCATAGAGAGACTCTCCCTCAGCACCCTGATATTCCATCGCGACTTCATTATCCTCGCATCGCCACTGGACGTCTCAAGAGTTTTTGATCATGACCAAACAATCATCTTGTCATGACTCTTTTGAATAAAGAGTCTTTCCCTTAGCAAGTTCATATCTAGTCATGACTTTGAGGCCTTTACGTCGTGACTTGGTATCACATAATGTCGACCCTCTTTGTTTATTCTATTTCCAGCTTCCATAATGTCTTGTATTCCTATAAAATCACTCACAAATTTCTTTCCAAAAATATTATCACTAGAGAATGATGAAATTGGATCAAAGTTATATGGGAATGAGAAATCTTTAGAAACTGAAAGAATGCTATTTACATCAAAACATTTAAAACATGATGCATTACCTTCACAAGAGCAAGGAAAAGAATAAATAGAAGAAAGAGATCAAAAAAAGTTGTCATAAGTATTCAAAGATGAATTTAAATCCATATGCTCGTGAAATGCTTTATGGGACTTTTGGGAATTATGCAACATAAGATCATACCCATCATGCAAACTCAATTCATGCTCATCCCTAGTTTATTAAATAACATAATCAATGGCATTCAACCCAGCAAAAACAGAATTATCAAAAGGATATTTCATTGCCTCATTCATATTAAAAGTGACTACATGTTATCTAACCTCTATTGTAATGAAACTATGCTTTGTACTAATTATTATCTTAGAAGTTTAGAGGAAAGGTCTACCTAGGATCAAAGTGCTCTCATTCACTAGCTTACTGGACATATCTAGAATAGAGAAATAAGGTAGGAACACTAAATCATTAACTTGCACTAGAATATCCTAAAGAATTCCCTTAGGATACCTAATTGATCTATAAGCTAATTGGAGTACTACACTTGTGTCCCTAAGGTTATTAATTCTGAAGGATGAGTATATCGATCAAGGCATTACATTAATGGTAGCTACATCCTTACTTTTATACGTCTTAGGGACCATTCAGTAGCATTTAGAACCACTTACAAGACCTTGGAAGTTCATTAGCCAAATCTGGAATTTTACTCTTTCTCGGGTTACTGTTCATATGGTATTCCAGATTACGCAACAAACTTCAAAATATCATAATTAATTCTAGAAAACTTGAAATGAAGTGGTTCAAAAAGGTAATGAACATAACATCTTGAAGTTTAAGGTAAAAATAATTTCTAGACCAAATGATTAGCCAATTGATATAGTTTATTCGTTGAATTTTACTGTTCATTTGGTCAAAAACTCTGGAAACAGATTCTGGTCCCTTACTTTGGAAATTCATTTCTCTTGATATAAACATCCAAATGAAACGTTCCACCTATGAATTTAAAGCTCTGGATGTGTGCTACATGATCATAAAATTTCGTGAACTAATTCCTTCATTTGCTAGGTCAAACTGAAGCCACAACAAAACTGCTTTAGGACCTACGTTTTTACCATTTCAGTTTCTTTTCTTTCATTTCCAATAATTGTTTCAGCATGCACAAGCCATCAAATAAGCTTCTTAACATTCATATACATCATGTACATATGCCATAAGTATTAAAATAGTTTCATCACATAAATGGACACCTTACATGGCATTTACATACATGGACAATTTATAGTATATGCTAAAATCTCAATACCTCACTTCCTTTCTTCCATTCTTTAGCTCTTCTCCATGCATACATTTTCTTCATGCTTGACCTAAATTGGTTGGTTATGGGAGAGTGAGATTCTAGGGAATCTCAGTAGCAAACATTACCACTTAAATATGCAAGATGGATGCTAATGCATGATATGTAATTTCATTAATCTTTCTTTGATTAGTGACATGCTATCATGCTATATACTTTTACATAAAGTGCATGGCCATGGAAACATGTTATTCACAATACATTCAACATCATTTATCATGTCACAACATCATTCAAATAACATATACATGTCAACACATAAGCATACCACATCAAGCACATAAAGAGATAAGTTCACTACCTTGCACTTAAGCTTTCCTCTTGATCTTTAGCATTTGCTCCCTAGCTTTCCAACCATGAAGCCTTTATGTCCATCACTTCCCAATATCTTCTTGGATGTTTCATGGTCCTAAACACATTCATATTCATCACATAACTCATTAGGACTCATGATCTCCAACCATGTTCAAGACTAAGTTTGTTACACTCATTATTGTCATAACTTTCTCTAATTTTCACTAATCCACTTGGCTCTTGAACCAATTGATGTCTTGACTTTACCCTACACAATTTTATCTTTTGAATCCATTTATGAGCTTAGAATCATGAAATTCTAGCTCCTTCATGGCCTGCTGTACAGAACTGGACATAAGCATACAATTCTTTCAAATATTCTCATTTTGATTCTAATGCTTCCCATACTTGTTTCTCCACTTTACCCCACACAACTTTTCATTTTAAAACCATTGGAACCATCAAAATCATGAAATTCCAATCACTGTTCATGCGAGTGAACAGTAACCGTAAGGAATCTCAAAGACTACAACCTTGAGATTTTAATGTTTCCAAGGTTCAAAACCTTTCCAATCCTACACAAAATCATCATACAAACTCAATGGAAGCATTAAATCATTGAAATTCAATTTCCTTACCTCATGAACACTGCAGACCGAACAGGGCACACCATGGCAAAGTCAAGAATATCAATTTGATTCAACAACCAACCACTTAACTAGCTTGTTTAAGCTTCAATCATATGTTTCTAACTTTAATTTCTTCTTTCCCCTTTCATCTAAGGTTTTTGGGCAGAACCTTCCCTTAGAGAAAACTCAACTTTTTCCCCATGAAAACCCTAAGTTCAAGCTCCCAAATCAAAGGAGAATAAGCTAGGAAAGATTGCTTACCTTTAATCTCTAGCTTGCTTAAACTTTGGAACCTTGAATCTTCTTTGTCTTGGCTTGAGTTTCCATTTTGCAAGAGCTTCCCCAAGGGTACATGAGCTTACGGTTCTGAACCAGAATTGAGGGGTATTTATAGCCAAAATCCAAGAAAAATGAATGGCCAAGATTGATTTGGTTACTATTTGATCTAAAGGCCCACATTTAATCTTGGATTTAACTTTTTCATAAAATAATAATTATGACATCATGTGGGACAGCTCATGGGACACCTAAGATGGTTAGGTGGCGTGCTGCCCATGCAAGGAACCTTCTGGAGAAATTCCAGTCCAATCCGGTACCGATCAGTGTAGTTTCACAACAACCGGACTATTTTCTGTTCTAAATTTTTCTATAATATACCAGGATATGTATTATGTCCTGGAAATCAATGTCTAGGCTTCCCACACCATTGAAATACTTGTACTGACCACAACTTAATTACAGATCCCTTGGGAAATGACCAAAATACCCTTGGTGTCCTTTCTTGCACTATATTGACCCTAAGGGCATAATTGTCATTTCACCCCTCTTTGTACTGCCTCAGGGCATATATTGGCTCAAATAATCATATTTATACCATGTGTCATGTTTTTAGCCTGTCCCAGATGACCAAAATGCCCTTCATCCATCTCTGGTACAATCTGGGCATCCAGGGGCATTTTCGTAATTTCATACTTTTTCTGGCACTGGCCCCTTCTACTGATAGACTGGTACCCTGGGTTTTGGGCCTTCCTTGGTGTCATTATGGGCCTATATATGAGGTCATATGATCTCATTCTATCCAGGCTTACATACCGATAAGTTCTATTATCGGATCACGTGTGTTAACAAACTCCCGTCAAAATTCACTGATATGTGAATAACTTTTTATACAGAACTTCTTCTGGAGTTCTGTCAGATCAAGGACATCTGACACTGTAGGGCACAATTTCTTGTAATTTGTCCACTTATATCTGAAGTCCATGAAATCTGATAAAATTTCAGATAACTTTTAGACTATCAGATAATTTTCTACTGTCTGGAGCCTTAATAAAATTTATGTATCATGCCAGATTACCCAGCATGACTTCCTCTATTTACTGATGGAATGTGGGATTGAAATACTTACAGGCAGTTCTAAGCCTTTTCTGGCTGAACTTTTCCATAATTATATTTATGTCCCTGACTTTTTGCTTAATTACATTTAAGTCCCTAAACTTTTGGAAATTACCACTTTTGGCCCAATATTTATTTCTACTTTAACTTTTGGCCTTTAACCTTTTCCAATTTGCGTTTAGGTCCTTCTCTTTCTTTAAGACTTATCTAACCTTTATTATTTCGTCTGATCTTTGTCATAATTCTTTCTAAACCTCTTTCCACTATCAGTACTATACAGATAGGGAAAATTTAGGATATGACAGTTTTACCCCCTTAAAATAAATTTCGTCCTCGAAATTTAGTCAACACCTTAGTCAAGGATTGGGGTATTTACCTCTTATCTTTTATCATGACATATTAACGGAGTTCTTTTTATATCCGCAATTCTTCATATCTTACTATGATCATCCTTTTGTCATGAATCAACTCTCTCAGAGTTGAACTCTAGTTCATTCTATTACTTACCTTCTTACTATGCATTTATCTACATATGGACTCCTCACTATACTGGACTTGTGAGTAGCGTCCATTTCTTTCATACTAAACTCTCTCGAATACTACTATATTCGGGAGTTTCTATTAACTATTCATCATATTTTTTAGTGCAATCACTTATTGCTCATTTGAGTATCTAGCAGAATTCTCTGAATATCCGCACACTTTAACTCTCATTCTCATATCATCATACATTCTTATCATCTTTAAAAACTCATCATAATACAGAGAGAGGACTTATATCATTATTCTTTCTTTCATTGCTCTACTGCCAGCAGGAGCACATAGGAGCATATAGGAGCACATATTCTAACATGCATAATGCCTGGACAACATGCTACAGGACTACATACATGCTCACGAATGCAAAGCTCTAACATCGGAGCTCAAGCATTCCTTCTCTTAATATGCACAGCTCTAACACTCGGAGCTTGCATAGCTCTAACATTCGGAGCTTTAGCATATTTTACAAACATAACATAACATGACATAATGCCTGGCATTTTATGCAAGGAGTGAAAGCTCTCACTTGCTCTTTTATACGTAACGTATCATTCAAATGTCTTACCCCTTTCAGCAGGGAGCCTCTCTATCTGTTTACAAGGCTAGATATTACGCCACTTCGTATTGCATTTCTCAATACATCTTTCTCATAACATAACTTATTTCATATCTTTTATATCATAACATGACATATCTAGCCACATCTGGCTATAACATAGTTTATCTTTCAAATCCATTTCATTTGGACTTGACATAAGGGTTCTAGTCTCTTACTGTTAATAACCCTTTCTTACTTTTCATAGCTCTTTCTATCATTTTACATAGCTTTGTGCATATATGGCAATTTCTTGTGGCATTCACATTTTTTTCATCACTTCCCAGGGGTCACCCATCATTGAATTACCCTTACCTGAGCACGCTTAACTAAAATGTGCATATAAAAATCTAAAGCACTGGTGCTTATAGGCTTAAACCCTAGTACTTTACCATCTTAGACCGATCTTATACTAACTCTCTTGGGTCTATCTGGCCTTCTAATCTCTTTATCCTCATATAGAAGATCTACTTGTCTCTTATTTTCTGTAATCTCATCATAAGGATCTTTTCTCATATCTTATGTAATATTCCCATAAATCCTTGGGACTCAGCATTAACAGCTTTAACTTTGACCACTTAGTTCCTGTTACGTGTAAGAAGATTCTGAGTTCAGTCCCTGATAGTAATAAGGCTATCTGAAACTAGCATCATGGGTACTCTTTCTATTATGAGTTAACCAACTTGTGAAGCTTCTATACCTTAACTTTTCCTTGGTATTTGTCCTTCCAAAGAAATACTGTACTTATGGCTCATTACTTTCTTGCTCTAGGCTTGGTCTACTATGACCCTCAGGATCTACTGCGATCAACCGTAAGCCTCTTCAGGATCTAACTATGACCCTGTGAGCCATACTAGGATCTAACTACAATCCTCCAGAATCTACTGGATTCTGTTGTACTGTATTCTCATCTTTGGAAGACCTAAACCAACAGACAAAGTTACAAGGTTAGTCACTTCCACATGGTTGTTAACTCCACAGATAATTCCCCAAAAATGATCACAGAAGCCAATATTATCTATTAGGACTTGACTTATTTCCTCTATCACTTAGGAACTTCATCTACCATTCTTATCTTTATAACTTTATTACATTTAACATTGTAGGGAGCTACACAAACTCTACCATGCACATATCTGTCATCATCTATTTATCTCACCAGAGGGACTTTACTCTATTGCAAGAGCAATCTAGCTCTATTGCAAAAACATTAACTTATATTACATAAAAACTGCTCTTTCTTAGAGCCATATCATCTTTCATAACTGCGTCTCATTTCCTTTCCCATTGACTATCATAGTCTGATCATAAATTCTCTTTCTATCTTCTGAGAATCAAGTAGCTAACTTTCTAGTTTAGCACTTTGCTATTGCTTCATTCTTGTTAAGTTGAATTATTTAATTGCATGTCATAGGGCATGGGAGCAACATAACTTTCTCATCTAGTATACTCTACCTAGTACGTACTGTATAAGGGGAGTATTCATTTATCATAGCATACTCAACAAGCATATTATGCAAGGAGATGCAATCCTTTAAGCAATCTCTAACATGTGTGTCCTCATATGACGACTGCAAGGAGATACAACTTCTCATCATAGCTTATAACAACATATGCAATATCATTATTACATACATCTACTCAACCATCCCTTATCACCTTAATCACTAGGTCCTGATCATTTATTCAGGTACCTAAGTCATTTACTTGTTTCACTTAGGCTGCCACATCACCCTCTTGCTAGGGTATAGGCTCAACCCTTCTTTACTCTTTCTTACATAAGAATAAGGGAGTCACTTTATCTTTGAATCTATGGCTACCTTACTAGGCCATATTTATTCTATCATATCATCCCTTATTGCCTGTATGATTTTTGTTTCTCTAACCTGAAGGATTTCTGTGTCCTTGGCCTCACTGTAATCTATCTGTAATCCATAACTGAGTCAGCTGTCTTCTTTCAGCTAATTGAGAAAAGGTTTAGCTCCTATCTTTATGCCATTCGAACTTTTAAGTTTTCCCTAATCCTCCTGAATTACTAACAGGCGAGAAAGTATCTCTTATTAAGCCTTAAGGTTCATATAAATGAACTCGATTTAGTATCCATCAAAAGGGTTCTCTTTCCTTTGCTCTAACCCTTAACTTCATGCTCACCTCTCTCTCTCCAATTGAGAGGAATGCTTCCTTTAAACTTCTTTGAGAAAAACTTCTCAAGTGAGCGAATCACTCTCCATCTCGTATGGAGTAACTTCTGTATCCCTTAATTCTTTTAACTCTTTCTGTCCATCAGTCTTAGTCTACTCTGGACTAGACTATGATTCTTTTCTGGTCTACCTCTAGATCCTAACCAATTCAGGTCACTTGGATCTTATTCATCACTTAACATTACTATTTCTATTCTCTAGGTCAGAGTGTTAGGTTACTAGCTCTTCGTGATGGAATTCCTCTGTATTAGGAACATTAACTTTCTATCTATTATCCATCACAACTTTAACCTTAGTCCATGTATTAGATTATTCTTAGGCAAGTCTCATTCTAACTTCTCATTATCCTTTTCCGTAAAGACTAGCTGCACAAAGTCTTTCGTACTGTAGATCAATTCCTGATCATCATACGAAGGATCTACTGTTGAAACTCTTCTTAAACTGATCTTCTGTATCTTAGTGCTTCGTACTGTTTAACTTGCCTATACTCTGTGCTAAATCTCTAACTGATAGACTTCAGTGAGGTTGGCATCTTTAGTCTCATGACACTTGACTTACTATCATCTCATACCAATCCTCTAAAGTATATTAGGTTAATGCCTACTACTGAATGTCTATTTATCATTCCTACTATGTTATTAAGGAACTATAGATAACTAATTGTTCTTAATCGCTACTTCTGTCCATCCCTTGACCTGGACTGAGTAAGTAATTCTCCGCAGCTTTCTTCAGACTAATATGGTCAACACTAACTGTCTTTAACAAAGAAGGCTGGAGTTGACTAGAACCAGGAACATCAAACTGATCTTTCTTTATAAAGTCACATATTCCTGGACTTTGGAAATGGACAGGGACTATCATAAACTCTGACTGGATATCTGAATTAGGGGACTGTTGTATCTTAATTATCTTAAATCAATCCTCAAACTTTGGTAGAGGAGGAATAATATATGGTCTACTCATAATTCAGTACCAGTACTCAGCTTCCTCAACTGTAATCTATCATCTCGTAAGAGGGATAAAGCTTATATCAGGGTTAGAGGGCATTCCAACAAACTTATACTGTATAGAGTCACTAGACTCAACATCAACTGGTGCATATTAGGCTTCAGGTTGAATCTCTACATGACATCCAGATTGCAGGCTTGAGTATACAGAAATGTCTGTGGGACATTCCACTGTAGATTTTCCTTATTGATCCCCTAAACTCTCATCTGGACTCTCTTCATTGTCTAAGAGATGTGGATATATATCATCTTCATATATCACTAATGGTCTGGAGTCTCCCTTATTAACTGAAGCCTCTGACTTAACCTTATCAAATCTCATATATATTCCTGCAACATTTGCTTAATTAAGCAATGTTAACCATCCCAACATACCCTAACTTAACAAAATACTTATTGTTTAGGGTTAGGGTCTGGGTATAATCTCATATCAGTCTATAAATAATCTATTCAGAGCATTTCTTAAGACAGAATCCTTTGCTCTGATACCAAAATGTAACATCCTTACTTTTATACGTCTTAGGGACCATTCAGTAGCATTTAGAACCACTTACAAGACCTTGGAAGTTCATTAGCCAAATCTGGAATTTTACTCTTTCTCGGGTTACTGTTCATATGGTATTCCAGATTACGCAACGAACTTCGAAAAATCATAATTAATTCTAGAAAACTCGAAATGAAGTGGTTCAAAAAGGTAAATGAACATAACATATTGAAGTTTAAGTTAAAAATAATTTCTAGACCAAATGATTAGCCAATTGATATAGTTTATTCGTTGAAGTTTACTGTTCATTTGGTCAAAAACTCTAGAAACAGATTCTGGTCCCTTACTTTGGAAATTCATTTCTCTTGATATAAACATCCAAATGAAACTTTCCACCTATGAATTTAAAGCTCTGGATGTTTGCTACATGATCATAAAATTTCGTGAACTAATTCCTTCATTTGCTAGGTCAAACTGAAGCCACAACAAAACTGCTTTAGGACCTACGTTTTTACCATTTCAGTTTCTTTTCTTTCATTTCCAATAATTGTTTCAGCATGCACAAGCCATCAAATAAGCTTCTTAACATTCATATACATCATGTACATATGCCATAAGTATTAAAATAGTTTCATCACATAAATGGACACCTTACATGGCATTTACATACATGGACAATTTATAGTATATGCTAAAATCTCAATACTTCACTTCCTTTCTTCCATTCTTTAGCTCTTCTCCATGCATACCTTTTCTTCATGCTTGACCTAAATTGGTTGGTTATGGGAGAGTGAGATTCTAGGGAATCTCAGTAGCAAACATTACCACTTAAATATGCAAGATGGATGCTAATGCATGATATGTAATTTCATTAATCTTTCTTTGATTAGTGACATGCTATCATGCTATATACTTTTACATAAAGTGCATGGCCATGGAAACATGTTATTCACAATACATTCAACATCATTTATCATGTCACAACATCATTCAAATAACATATACATGTCAACACATAAGCATACCACATCAAGCACATAAAGAGATAAGTTCACTACCTTGCACTTAAGCTTTTCTCTTGACCTTTAGCCCTTGCTCCCTAGCTTTCCAACCATGAAGCCTTTATGTCCATCACTTCCGAACATCTTCTTGGATGTTTCATGGTCCTAAACATATTCATATTCATCACATAACTCATTAGGACTTATGAACTCAAACCATGTTCAAGACTAAGTTTGTTATACTCTTTATTGTCATAACTTTCTCTAATTTTCACTAATCCACTTGGCTCTTGAACCAATTGATGTCTTGACTTTACCCTACACAATTTCATCTTTTGAATCCATTTATGAGCTTAGAATCATGAAATTCCAGCTCCATCATGGCCTGCTATACAGAACTGAACATAAGCATACAATTCTTTCAAACATTCTCATTTTGATTCTAATGCTTCCCATACTTGTTTCTCCACTTTACCCCACACAACTTTTCATTTTAAAACCATTGGAACCATCAAAATCATGAAATTCCAATCACTGTTCATGCGAGTGAACAGTAACCGTAAGGAATCTCAAAGACTACAACCTTGAGATTTTAATGTTTCCAAGGTTCAAAACCTTTCCAATCCTACACAAAATCATCATACAAACTCAATGGAAGCATTAAATCATTGAAATTCAATTTCCTTACCTCATGAACAGTGCAGACCGAACAGGGCACACCATGACAAAGTCAAGAATATCAATTTGATTCAACAACCAACCACTTAACTAGCTTGTTTAAGCTTCAATCATATATTTCTAACTTTAATTTCTTCTTTCCCCTTTCATCTAAGGTTTTTGGGCAGAACCTTCCCTTAGAGAAAACTCAACTTTTTCCCCATGAAAACCCTAAGTTCAAGCTCCCAAATCAAAGGAGAATAAGCTAGGAAAGATTGCTTACCTTTAATCTCTAGCTTGCTTGAACTTTGGAACCTTGAATCTTCTTTGTCTTGGCTTGAGTTTCCATTTTGCAAGAGCTTCCCCAAGGGTACATGAGCTTACGGTTCTGAACCAGAATTGAGGGGTATTTATAGCCAAAATCCAAGAAAAATGAATGGCCAAGATTGATTTGGTTACTATTTGATCTAAAGGCCCACATTTAATCTTGGATTTAACTTTTTCATAAAATAATAATTATGACATAATGTGGGACAGCTCATGGGACACCTAAGATGGTTAGGTGGCGTGCTGCCCATGCAAGGAACCTTCTGGAGAAATTTCAGTCCAATCTGGTACCGATCAGTGTAGTTTCACAACAACCGGACTATTTTCTGTTCTAAATTTTTCTATAATATACCAGGATATGTATTATGTCCTGGAAATCAATGTCTAGGCTTCCCACACCATTGAAATACTTGTACTGACCACAACTTAATTACAGATCCCTTGGGAAATGACCAAAATACCCTTGGTGTCCTTTCTTGCACTATATTGACCCTAAGGGCATAATTGTCATTTCACCCCTCTTTGTACTGCCTCAGGGCATATATTGGCTCAAATAATCATATTTATACCATGTGTCATGTTTTTAGCCTGTCCCAGATGACCAAAATGCCCTTCATCCATCTCTGGTACAATCTGGGCATCCAGGGGCATTTTTGTAATTTCGTACTTTTTCTGGCACTGGCCCCTTCTACTGATAGACTGGTACCCTGGGTTTTGGGCCTTCCTTGGTGTCATTATGGGCCTATATATGAGGTCATCTGATCTCATTTTATCCAGGCTTACATACCGATAAGTTCTATTATCGGATCACGGGTGTTAACAAACTCCCGTCAAAATTCACTGATATATGAATAACTTTTTATACAGAACTTCTTCTGGAGTTCTGTCAGATAAATGACATCTGACACTGTAGGGCACAATTTCTTGTAATTTGTCCACTTATATCTGAAGTCCATGAAATCTGATAAAATTTCAGATAACTTTTAGACTATCAGATAATTTTCTGCTGTCTGGAGCCCTAATAAAATTTATGTATCATGCCAGATTACCCAGCATGACTTCCTCTATTTACTGATGGAATGTGGGACTGAAATACTTACAGGCAGTTCTAAGCCTTTTCTGGTTGAACTTTTCCATAATTACATTTATGTCCCTGACTTTTTGCTTAATTACATTTAAGTCCCTAAACTTTTGGAAATTACCACTTTTGGCCCAACATTTATTTCTACTTTAACTTTTGGCCTTTAACCTTTTCCAATTTGCGTTTAGGTCCTTCTCTTTCTTTAAGACTTATCTAACCTTTATTATTTCGTCTGATCTTCGTCATAATTCTTTCTAAACCTCTTTCCACTATCAGTACTATACAGATAGGGAAAATTTAGGATATGACAGTAGCCCCTAGAGCTAATAATGATCCCTTAATATGGACATTTCCTATAGTGTATAGGATTGTGTAAGATCCTGGGTCTTGGCACTTAACAGTAATTTAGCCTTAAAAAGTGATGACACATTAGCACTCACATGAATTCTATCAAGAGGCCTAAACTTTCTCTTATCAATGCATACCTAGTTAAAAAATTTAGCATACTTAGAGTTCCTTTAGAGGAATTCAACTATAGGAATATTTATTTTGATTTTATTAAAACAAACATAAGCATCTTTTGTAAATTCAGGGTTAATCTGTCATATCCTAATTTTTTTCTATCTGTATAATATTGATAGTGGAAAGAGGCTTGGAAAGGATTATGATGATAAATAGAAAGGAAAAGTGATTATTAAACAAAGTGTAATATTTAAAAGTTCAAGGGCAAAATGGTAATTATTGAATGTTAAGCCGAAAAAGGCCTAAAAATACTTAGAATCAGATTAGTCCCAACTCTTCCTAGTAAATAAAGAAAATTATTTTGATCAGTTTGACGTAATATAGAATTTTTATTTGAGGTCCTAAAAAATTGATATAAATTTCTGAATAAAGGAAAATTAATACAGTATTCTCTTGACCTTAGAATCAGATGAAATTTGTCAAGAATGTCAATGGTAGGAAGAATCTGGATACTAGATTTACAGTCAAAAAGCATATTATGTAATCTTAGAAAAATTAGATTTAGAAAATAGTATGGGTTTTGGGAAATCAGACTGAGTCGGTACTAGATTAGACTAGAATTTTTTCAGATACTTCCTCCCTTTATATTTTGTCACATAGGCTATGAGGTGTCCTTTGATGATGTCATGGATGATCTCATCTCATTGGCTTATAGGGCAAGCTAATCCGAGATCAAATATGAGCCATTAGATCAAAAGTGCATAAAGTGATATTGGCCATTCAAAATTATGAAGGAAGAACCCTTGGGGAGGCTATGTCAAAATGGAATCTCAAGCCAAGACAAAGAAGAATCCAAGGTCCAAAGTTCAAGCTAGTAAGAGATTAAAGATAAGCAATCTATCCTAGCCTATTTTCCTCTAATTTGGGGGCTTGAACTTAGGGGTTTTATGGAAAAAAGTTAAGTTTTCTCTAAGGTGTATGTGCTGTCCAAAACCTTATATGAAAGGAGAAAGAAGAAATTAAAGTTAGAGTTATGAGATTGAAGGTTAAACAAGCTAGTTAGGTGATTGGTTGTTGAATTAAGTTGATATTCTTGACTTTGCCATTGTTGAGACTTTTTGATCTGTACTATTTATGATAGAACTAATGCTTCCATTGAATTTATATGATGATTTTGTGTAGGATTAGATAGGTTTGGAATCTTGGAAGCATGTGAATTGAAAGTTATAATTTTTAGAATTCTTCTCTGTTACTGTTCACTCGTATGAATAGTGATTAGAATTTCATAATTTTGATGATTCCAATGGTTTTAAAATGAAAAGTTGTGTGGGATAAAGTAGAAAAACAAGTATGGGAAGCATTGGAATCAAAATGAGATTTTTTGGAAGATTTATGCATGTGTTTCATTCTGTCCATAACAGTGCATAAGAGTTGGAATTTCATGATTCTAAGCTCATAAATAAATTTAAAAGAGGCCAAGTCCATTAGTTAAGATTAAGGAAAATTAATATAGTTAAATGAGCTCTATGTTCAAGAGAAAGTTAGATTATAATGGATGGATGATTATGTGATATTAGAATTTAATAATTGACTCCAAAGAGGCAGCCTCACATCAAGAAGAAGTAAGAAGAAAGAGGCAAAGCAAAGTTAAAGTGAAAGAAAGTCAAGTATATGAGGTAGTAAACTTATCTTAAACTTGTATGTATTGAATGTTATGCTTGGTTGTGCTATAGCTATGTTGAATTGTGTTGCTTATGTATATGATTGAAGCTCTATTTCCATGATTACTTTGGCCCATTGTATTTCATATGTTACACGAAAGCATGGACATTACACAATGTTAACACTTTCACAAGCAAGCACAAGTATTTTCATTAATGCATGCATTGTTTAGTACTGTTTGCTACTGAGATTTCTCTAAAAATCTCATCTCATCCATGTAATCCCAATCCCAATAGGTTTATGAATGATGAAAAAAGATAAAGAAGCATGAAGAAAATATAGGAATTGGATAATATAAATGTGATGTGAAGAATTGTTATGTGTAATGATGTTACATGATAAGTTTGAGCAAGAATGTTCTTGATGTAATGAAAAATAGTAAATGATGAGATAAATGTATGAAATTTTACATGCATTTAGTTGACGTGTCAAGCTTCATTTTGACTATAAGAACACCTTATTCTGATATCTGTACAAAGAGAGAGTTTTCCAAAGTCAGGGACCAGAATATGTTTTGAGTTTTTGACCAAATGAACAATAATATTTGACAGTTAAACTGTATTAATTGGCTAACCATTTGGTCAAGAAATTATTTTTTCCTTAAAGTTAAAGATGTTATCTTCACGTAGATTTTTGAATCACTTTAGTTCAAATTTTTTAGAATTAATTTTGATTTTTTGAAGTTTGTCGCCTAATCTAGAATACCATATGAATAGTAACATGAGAAGAGTAAAATTTCAAATTTTGCTAATGGACTTCCAAGGTCTTGTAAGTGGTTCTAAATGCTACTGAATGGTTCCTAAAATGTATGAAAGTAAGGATGTTTCATAATCATTTTTTCCAGCAAAGTAAGCTTTAGGAAAAGGGAGATCCTTTATACTTACCTCCTTACCTATATGTATAGAGGCTCCTTGCTTACTCGACTTCACTTTCTCCTCAGTTTGCTTTCCCTTGTATGCTGGACTTGGTATTATCAGTTCCTTTTCTTGTTGCTTTTGTATTTACTCTTGTGAGTTCTCCTCTTGGATTACTTTCTTAATCATATGCCGATGTTCTTTCTCACTCTTTGATTTCCCAATTTTCATATGTGATAATAATGTATTTTCAGTTTCAAGGTCTTTCATATCCTCCCTTGGTGTATAACTTCCTTAAAGTGAAATTTTCTCCCACTTCTGAGTGATATAGCATTCAAACTCTTCGAATTAATAACATTATTTGAAGGTATACTGCCACTGCTATTTGTTTGGATATCACTCACTGTATTAGAAACTTGAGTTAAATGACCTATAATATCAACATTCTTAGAAACTTAACTCCTCAAGTTTCCTGTGTATATCTGCATTATCCTTCTGCATACTTTGAAGAATTGAAGTGGTGGAGGTGAATTGACCATCATTCTCTTTGAGCTTGTTATCTATATTAGTCATTCTACCATTCATGTTGTTCATTTGTGCAGCCATACTCTTCAACAATTGAGAAGTCCCATCTAGTCTTGATGTTGCTAAGGCATTAGGTTGAGCAGGAACCATAGACCTTGCATTACTTTGGTTGTTACTTGATGAAGCACCACCTCCTTAGAATTGGTTTAGCCTATTTTCTCCACTCTCCCACCTAAAATTTAGGTGGTCTCTCCAACCAGGATTGTATGTATTAGAATACAGGTCTCTCTTATGGTATTGATTGTCTCTCCCTTGGTACATTGCTGCACTTCTTCATACTTTCTGTCACATGTACTAGTAGTATGCATCATTAAACCATATAACTCACACCCTGTAACTAATGCTTGTGAGGTTTCCACTGTCATATCATAATTTTTCCCTATTTGTATAAGCTGATAGAGGAGAGAGGTTTTGAAAGGATTGTGACGATGATCAGAATGAAAAATAAAGGTTATGAGTCTTGAAGAAAGAGAGGGACTAAAATGAAAAGTTTAAAAGTTCTATGATAAAAAATGAAAGTAGACATACACTTTGAGCCATTAAGTGTAATTATGAAATATTAAGGGCTTAAAGTGTAATTTTCAAAAGTTACGGGGTAAAATGGTAATTATTGAAAGTTGAGCCGAAAAGGCCTAAAAATGCTTAGAATCATATTAGTCCCAAATTTTCCTAGTAAATAGAGAAAATTATTTTGATCAGTTTGACGTAACACAATTTTGATTTGAGGTCCCAATAAATTGATATAAATTTTTGAAGAAAAGAAAAATTAATACAGTATCCTCTGGATCTCAGAATCAGATGAAATTTGGTAGTAAATTCTTATAATGAATATAAGAATTTATGAAATTAACAGAGATAAAAAAATGAGTTCTGTAGGATTTATTATAAAATTTACAGTGGATTAAAACACCTGGTAAATGTTTCAAGGGAATTTCTCAAGAGTTGAGCCAATTAAGGAAGTGGACCATGTAGAGGGCCCAAAATGGCGTCTCATAGGTCTAATGATATTTTTAGATAGGCATGTGGTGTATGGTTAATAAATACCCAGAAAATTGGGAAATTACAAAAATGGCACTAGGTATGCCATTGCGCTGTAATATTGAACAAGATATGAATTAATAACATTTTGGTCATTTGAACAGGTCAAAAATGTCTAGGAAAGTACAAGAGTGATTAGTCAGAGTCAGTATATGCTATGATAAGAAGTAAATAGGTGTAAAATGACAATTATGTCCTTGGGGTTAATATAGTGCAAGATAGTGAACTAAGGGTATTTTAGTCATTTGCCAAGTGATCTGTAGTTAATTTTAGACCCAATCCAAGAATATAAATGGTAGGAAGAATCTGGATACTAGATTTAAGGTCAGAAAGCATATTATGGAATGTCAGAAAAATAGATTCAGAAAACAGGCTGGTTTTTGGGGAATCGGATTAAGCCGGTACTGGATTGGATTGGAATTCTTCCAGATTCTTCCTCCCTTTGCAGTTTCACCACATGTGCTATGAGTTATCCCTTGATGGTGTCATGGATGATGTCATAATTGACTTTAAGGATAAGCTTTTTTCAAGAATAAATATGAGCCTTAAGATAAAATAGTGTACAAAGTGATCTTAGCTTTCATTTTCCATTGGATTTTTCTATAAATACCCCCATATTTCTGATTCAAAACCATGGCATGAGAACCCTCGGGGGGAAGCTATGGTAAAATGGAAACTCAAGCCAAGACAAAGAATAATCTAAGGTCCAAAGTTCAAGCTAGTTAAAGATTAAAGAAATTGATTGTGGACTCAAAAGAGGCAACCACACATCAAGGAGAAGTAAGAAGAAAAAGACAAGGTTAAAGTGAAAGAAGTCAAGCATGTGAGGTTTATGAATGATGAAAGAGGATGAAGAAGCATAAAGAGAAGCTAGGGATTAGATAGTATAAATGTTAGATGTTATATAACAAGTTTGAGCAACAATGTTAATGATGTAATGAAAAATAGTAAATAATAGAATAAATGTATAAAATTTTATAGATATTTAGTTAACATGTCTTCATTTTTACACCAAGAACACCTTATTTCGATATTTCTACAAAGAGAAAGAATTTTCCAAATTTAAGGACCATAATCTATTTTTAGAATTTTTGACCAAATGAACAGTAATATTTAATGATTAAACTTTATTAATTGGCTAAGCATTTGGTCATAAACTTTTTTTTCCTTAAATTTAAATATGTTAGTTTCGAGTAAAATTTTGAACCACTTTATATTAATTTTTCTAGAATTAATTATGATTTTCTAAAGTTTGTCGCCGAATTTGGAATTCCATATGAACAATAACTCGAGAAGAGTAAAAATTCCAAATTTAGCTAATGGACTTCCAAAGTTTTATAAGTAGTTCTAAATGCTACTGAATGATCCCTAAGATGTATAAAAGTAAGGATGTTTCATCCAATGCATAAACTTGCTTTGTAGAATGTAGCCCTCTTTCAAGTAAAGTCATTCTCTTTTCCATTCTGTTTCTTAAAGTTGCTATTTCTACCAAAATCTCTTTTGAATTACCCGAAGATGATGTAAGCATTTTTCTTGGATCCTCACTCTGATGATCTTCATTAACCATTTTCTGGAATAACTCCTAATTTCATTGTGTAGTTTTATCTCTTAAAGATCTATTTACGACAGCAATTCAAAGATACCTTGTTATGAGGAAGTAGACCATCAAAGAAAATGTCTACTAGATCAGCCTTTGTCATGTTGTGATGTGGACATCGAACCAACAAGTTGATAAATCTTGTCCAATATTCATGTAGTGACTCTTCATCCGATTGTAAAATATTTGTAATCTCGTTCTCTATTCGAGTTGTCTTCGAGGCTGGGAAGAAATGTTCTAAAAATGTTGACTTCAACTAATCCTATGTAAAAGTTGAGAAATGAGTTGATAGATTGTATAAACCACTCCTTAGCTTCCCTTCCATAGTAAAATGGAAACACCTCCTTAAGACATCATCCAATGTAGTCATTAGAGGCTTTATTGAAGAGCAAATCATATGCATGGTTTGTAAGGGCCGATGTGGACATTCTCCTGCAAAACCATGAAATTTAGGTAAGGCTACAATCAAATCTCCTTTAATTTCAAAATTAGCCTCTTAAGTGTAAAAACCATAAGGATCATAATTTACATGAGAATGATTTATTTCCCTCGCACTTCTATTATCTTCTACATTCATTGGTATTTCATTTTCTCCTTGTCTGTTATGCCCATTATGCCAATTAGGATTAATCTCAGCCATATTAGAAAGTTTTAATGGAATCTCTAAATTGAGTTCAATTTTAGATCTCATAACACTAGGGGATGAACTAGATCCTGTTGATCTTGCCTCTTCTCTAAATTCTTTCCTTAGTTTCCTAAGTTATTTCTCAATTTTAGGTTCAAAAGGAACTAATGGTTCAGTTATTCTATGCATGTAATACAGGAACAATCAAGAATAACCAAGTAAGCATCAAAATCAGACACAAAATTTCATAGCAGAAAAGTTTAACTAGTCACGACATAAGGGTATTTAGGTCGCAACCCAATTATATAGAGAGTAAAAGTTCTTAAAAATAGATTTTGAGTGGCGACTACAATATGGTTTGATCGCGACAGAATATCACAGAGAATAAATCTTCCAAAATAGTCATGACCAGAAGTTGTGACTGTTATGACTTGAGTTCACAGAGAGTAATCAAGTACTACAGAAATGCAATCAGGTCATGACCCAATTATGTGGGGTCATGACTCAAAGGTAAAGAGAGAAAATTCATAGAAACTTGAAAAAAATGCAGAATGCTATGCAATGAAAATAACAAAAACTAAAATTCAAACAAAAAAATGACTTAGGTAAATAATGGAATTGACAACCAATTGCTAATGAACCAATTACTTGCTCCTCGACAATGGCGCCATTGACTTGCTCGGATTGTCTTTGTCTGATTCATCAAAATAAAAATAACTACTCCCTATTAATGTAGTATAAGGTACAACCTTATCGTTCTTCTCAATGAGCCCTTTTTATTGGAATCCTAGCAAATCGATGACAAAACCATTGTAAACCTGAGTGAAAGTAAAATGGGTTTTGGGTTTGATTGATTTTTGAAGCTATAAAATAAGGGTGCAGTAAAGTAAATATTTTTGTATTTTTGATTAAAATGGAAAATGAGTTGATTGTGAAAGAAATATGTTAACAAAGACTCTTGATGATGGAAACCTATCTATCCTTTCTCTTAATTTGATATGGGAATTTTAAAATTACTAAGTCTTAAATAAAACCTCAATCGATCGATTGAGTTTAGAATATTAACATTCCATAAACTCCTTTGATCAAAGCTAGTTCAAAAACTATTAATGCGCTGTTAAAAACCACTTAGTGTATAATTAAATTAGATGATAAAAATGCCCTCAAATGATCATCGATCGATAACCATAGATTTCAAGCAATCGAATTAGTTAGCAATGATCGTTGATAACAACCTAATTATCTAAAAATTAAAACTGAAATATTCATATTAAAATCAACATTAAAATAATCCAAATTTAATTATAAAACCTAATGTCATAATGATCAATCGATATTCAATCCATACTTATACAATGAAAGCCCTAGATCTAGGAATTCAAAAACATGAAAAAGGTGGAGATTAAAAGAGAAAACTTCCCAATGCAATGCAGTCCATGAGCTTAAGATATGTGATCCATCATAAAGAGACTACAGATTTAGCTTCTCATAACTCCTACTATATTGCAATCACTGCTCAGATATAATGTCATTAAGAAAGTAGAAAACATTAATGGTAAGATGAATGATGGAAGATATGTGTGTAGGTTATGGAGAGAACATTGATAGAATAATTGAGTACTGCTTCTTAGTTGTATCAGGTAAAAACCAACTTCTCTTTGCATTTGTAACTTCTCTCCCTTTTTAATGCCAGAATGACTTAATAAAAAAGTGCAGCTTCACTAAATGTCTTCTTTGGTCACGACCATATCCTATTTTTATTTGTGACTTTTGAACGCAGGAAAACTTCCCATAAGAAATAAGGTCACGAACTATGGACACTCTAGTTGCGACTAAAGAGCACAAAACTGTCTTCCTTGATTTTATTCTCTTTGTCTTGTGATTTCTTTTTCGCTCACATTAGTCCTTGGTTGTCCTCCAAAATACTTGCGATTCAACATCAAAGTTCACTATAAAAGTCTAACTAGTTACTAAAGAATGGCATATATGTAGTTTGGAGGAGTTAATTTACCATTTACCCTTAAATCAATATATTACTAAACACAATCATGTATTACAACAAAAGCACAATTGTAGGTATAAAATGAATGGTAAATTTATCATAAAACTCTTAAAATGTCACAAAAACCATACACAATTTGTGTCCTATCACAAAAGATCCCATAGGTGAGCTTCGAGTATAATCTAGATTCCATAGTTATGCCTCTCATAAGGTAAATCTTCTTCCTTCTTGGAAGCTATGAGTTTGCTCTCAAACTCTAAAAACTCTGTCTGAAGGTACCTCTATATATATGCTCCCAGAAAGGATAGAGTTGTAGATACTTATGGTCAGGCAAAGGAATGACCTTCATCCTGAGGAAGAAAGGTATTGGCAGTTGGTTGCTTAGCTTGAGGGTCCTTCAGAAGCTTGTCCTTCTTAGCATTATGTGATAGCTTGTCTTCATCTTGTTCAGCTACGCCATCCCAAATACATTGATCTCTTCCTTTTTCTATCCCTCTAGATGATAGATGTTGTAGTGCTTGAGGATGAAAGAGACAATCTAGATAAAGGGCATCGGTGTAGTCTATGTCCTCTTCAGACAGAAATCCCTTATCTGTCTATATATGAAAGCTCCAAGGTTGAGCTTTTCTCAACTGATGATCCTTGCCAGAGTGATATAGTACTACTGGTCATTTAACTGAAGCTTGAGGATTTAACTAGCATGCACCGGTATTTAATATAATAGATGATGGCATAATGATTGCATATCTGACTCGAGGTAAAGGTCAGGGATCCTGGTTATACCTTGTTGGCCTGAAGCAGGATGTGGTGTGCCTTATGATGGCATAATGATTGCATATCTGACTCGAGGTAAAGGTCAGGGATCCTAGTTATACCTTGTTGGCCTGAAGCACGATGTGGTATGCCTTATTTTGATCTACAAACTTCATATCTATTGATGGAGGGGCTCCAATAGGATGGTTGATCACACTAAAGTCTAGCTTGATCTTTCTGCCCCTAAGACTGTAGTTAGATAACTGTCTATGATATTATCCTCTTCATCTAAAGTGTCAAATATCTCTATGTTGTAGTAAAATATCCTAACTATCTCTAAGCTATATGGGTCATTAATCCTTAGCTAGCTCTCATAATGGTATAGGGGATCAATGAAATCCAAGTTAACCTTAAGATCAGTCTTAAGTGCAGATATATCCATAGATACTATAGGATAACACTTTCTCTCCCTAAACTCAGAGTTAAATAAAGCCATATCTACATCAAAGTTTATGTTACCTTAGAGGAATACCAGGCTAGATGATTGAGGCCCTGAGGGGATTGATGTGTTAGGATTGGTAGGATACAAATTGTATATAGTCTCTTTAGCAATTTCAAGGGTTTGGTGACACATTTACATTCACTTTATGCCTATAATTGAGCCATTGTGGTAATATATGATTGTATTTGCCAATATACTTATAGAAGGGTAAAATGGTAAATTTGTTCTTCCAAATTGGAAATATTTTATTTTTGATATGTTTGATCTTTAAAAGGAATTTTTTATTTTATTTTGCAAGCATCTGGAAGACAATTAAAGACCCAAAGTGGAGCAGATAAGAAATCACAAGACAAAGAGGACTAAATCGAGGAAGCCATCTTCTATGATCTTTAGTCTCAACCTAAATGTCCACAGGTGGTGACTTCATTTCTTCTTGGAAGTTTGTTTTGTATTTATAGGTCATGACCAAAATATGCATTTGGTCCTGACCAAAAGAGACAGTTATTGAAGCTGCACTTTTTTATTGGGTCATTCTACAATTAAAGGAAGTATGTCAGTGATGAGGTGAGCAGATTGTCATGGTCTAATCCATCAAAACAAAGTTTATTACACCCAATATAATATAGTATAAGGCACAAGCCTATCGTTCTTCTCGAGGAGCCTTTTATGTAGAAATCTAGCATATTGGATGTCAAGATCAATGAAAAACCTGACCAAAGAAAACAAATGGTTTTGGGGTTTTAGAGATTGATGCGACAAAAGTATGATGCAGTAAGGTAAATATTTTTGGAATTTTGATTGAGATAAAAATAAGTTAGTTTGTTGAGAAATATGTTATGAAATACTCTTGATGATGAAAATGTATCTATCCTTGCTCTCAAGTTAAAATTAGAGTTTTGAAGTCACTAAGTCTCAAAGAAAACCTCAATCGATCGATTGATTCTAGAACCCTAATTTTCCTTAAACCCCTTTGATCAAAGCTGGTTTATGAACTATTAGTGAACTGACATAAACCACTTAGCTTGTAAATTGAATTTAGATGATGAAAATGCCCTCGAATGGTCGTCGATCAAAAACCCTAGATTTCAAACAATTGAATTAGTTAACAATGATCGTTGATAATAACCCAACTTTCTTAAAATTGAAACTAAAATATTCTATTAAAAGCAAACATTCAAATCATTCGAATTCAATTATAAAGTCTAATATGAGAATGATCAATCGATTTTCAAAACTTCCTCATAAAATAAAAACCCTGGATCTAGCAATCATTATAACATGAGAATATACAAATTAAAACAGTAGAAACTCCCTGTTTTAGTCCATTAGCTCAAGATATCAGATCCATCACCAAGGGACTAAAGGTTTGGCCTCTCATGGCTCCTGCTATACTGCAATCGCTATTTAGATAAGATACCATGAAGAAAATAGTAGAAGATAGTAGATTGATGGTGTAGAGAGGTGGAGAAATCTATGGAGAGGTATAGAACAACGGAAGATGTGGAGAAGGTGATCAAAGAGAGCTCGAGTACTGCTTCCTAGCCTAATCAGGTAAAAACTCAGCCTCCCCATTGAGGACAACCTTCCTCTCCTTTTATTTCTGCATGACCTAATTCCAAACGCATAGTTTCAACGATTTCGTATTTTAGTCGTGACCTGTAAACACAGAGAGACTTTTAGAAGAATCAAGGTCACGACCGGAAGACTCTTTGGTCGCGACTAAAAGATGCAGGAGCGTGATTTAACTCTCATTGACTTGTGATTTCTTTCCTGGTCCTTAGTCTCTTCCAAAATACTTACAATCCAACATAAAAGCTCACTGTAAAAGTCCAAATCAGTAAATAACAGAATATATGCAGTTTGAAAGAGTTAATTTATCATTTTACCCTTTAATTAGCATATTGCCACGCACAATCGTGTATTACCATAAAAGTACAATTTAAGGCATAAAATGGATAGTAAAGTTGTTATAAAACTCTTAAAAGTGTCACAGAAACCATATACAAAATGTGTCTTATCAATTCCCCCACACTTGAACCTTTGTACTCCTGGACAAAGAAATGAATCACACCTAGAACAACACTATTAAATTCAAGATAACCACATAATTAATAATGTACCCTGAGAACAAATAATTCGTCATCTTTTGGGAATGCAATGGTGACAATGTGAGCAATGCCAAGTAATCAACTACTAAGTGAAATCAACCTCAACTTTATGAGGGCAATAGGTCCTCTCAAAGGGTGTAAGTGTTTAGCTCTCTATTTCCTCTCATTGTTAGGGTTCTTTTACTCAGATTAAAATTGGAAAATATCCTATCATATGCTTGTAATGGCTCTAAATCTCGGTAACTATATAACACTTATACAAAGATTCAAGAGGTCTTTTAGGGTTGAAATGATGGAGATGGGCCACATAAATGGAATATGAAGAATAGAAAGTACTATATGCATTCAACAATGAATATATAGCATGGATTCATGTCTCTAGGGATGTAGCTGTGGTAATTGTGCTAATAAGAGTTAATAACGGTGCCCTCTTCTCTTCTCTTCTCTTTTTGTTTTCTTTTTCTTGCACTCTCTTTTTTCAGTGTAATATGCTTCTTTTCTCTTCTTCTTTTATTTGGCACCTCATTCATGGAAGCTACATCACAATAATATAACAATAATGAATTTTTGACATGAATAAAAATTTTATTTGAAAATGATGTTCATGCACATATGACTTTCTATAAGAATGATGAAAAGAAAAAGTGATGGGCTCAAGAGGAGGTGACGAAGGATGTAATATGTAGTGGGCTTATGTTTGGGATAAAAGGGTGTAGAAAGAATGCCTCTATCATGTTCAATTCATAAATAGGCAAGTAATTCTAAACTTAGAGCCAAGACAAGTTCTAGAGGATATAAACTAATTGAATAATCACTTAATATAGAATTTAAGGCCAAGAATCCTTCCAACAAAGGTTTTGATCTAGATTGCTCATAATCTAAAGTCTCAAACAATGTTTATCATTCACTAGGCATTAAACACTTATCACAACTTAAAAGTTTCAAAGTAATCACTTAGAGCCATGCGATAATCCAAATGTAACATCAAAATCTTATGTGTTTTCAAATTCAATTTCCAAGATTTTCCAAAAATAATTCAAGTGAGGCAATGGTTTCTAAGAGCTAAAAAGGTTTTCAAATAAGGGAACAATGAATCATTTGTAAAAGAATCTCAATAGTTCAAAAGGGATCCTTCTATATAGCTTTGTACAAGGCATAGAGAAGGTAATTGGACATTTTTCAAACATAGGTCGTTACATAGAATAGTGAAGTTGCGACCAATTGTCATAGGGGTGCATGCTCAGGATTTTCAAAACATTTAGTCGCATTCATGGGATGCATCATACATGACACAAACACATAGAGAGGAATAGTCATGACCAGGTAGGTACTCATGTCGCGACTCAAATTAACAGAGTTATTGTCACGACCGCTATGTACATAGGTCACGAGTATAGTTCACAGAGAGCATGTCAAGACCAAAATTCTATTACAGGTTGTGACCCAAAAGCCAGTATGTCATGACCAATTTTCACATAGACTATCGAGTGATAATTGTCAAAGTCCCAAAATGAATTTTGATGCTAAAACCTTTCCACTTATCAACAAAGTTTAAAGTGGGAATCCAAGTTTTTGCAATTCATCACACTTTAAGATCAAAAACAAAAATTTTGTGATGAAAGAATGGATTAATCAAAGAATGTCAAATTGAGTAGCGCAGAAACACATATTGAGTAGCACAGAAGTAAAGACATCTCCCCCATACTTAAACTTGATAGTGTTTTCACTGTCAACATACCTAAAGCAGAAAAGATCACAATCACTCTGCAAAGTTAATAAAAGCTAGCTTCAAAATAGCAGGTAGCCTAATCACTCAATGCAAATTAACAGTTAAGCACACAGTCACATTTCATGCAAAGTGATACTAGTAAGGCATAGATGATAGGATGAGTAAGCAAAGATCATGCATATGAGTGTGTAAGTTCCACAGAGAATAATCAATGAGTATGCAACACATGCACAGTAACAAGAGAAGTGTTCAAAATAAAAAGACACCTAGAATAAATAGAAAATGAAACTATCCTACTAAAACATCAAGCAGAAAGATTAACTACTACTTCTACTTGTTCATCCCTTTCCAATCATCAAACTAACATGTCAAGCATCTATAAATTTGTAAAAGGTAAGAGGTAGGAAAGGGATAACCTGGCTAAAGGAGGTAGTGGGAAATCATAAAACTTTGAGAGATGGCTATTTGATTAGAAGGTTTTCCCTGTTGCCCTCTCTCACCACTTCAGCATTCCAGAATCGCGCACCTTATATTGAGATTCGTCCAAGTTTGTATTGAATTCTCCCTTTTTAAACTTAAACCTATCCAATTATGGTTGGCATGTTGAAACATCCTTACTTTCATATGTCTTAGATACCAATCAGTAGCATTTAGAACCACTTACAAGTCTTTGGAAGTCCATTAGCTAAATCTGGAATTGTCCTCTTTCTCAGGTTACTGTTCATATGGTATTCCAGATTATGTAACTATCTTTGAAAAATCATAATTAATTATAGAAAAATTAAAATGAAGTAGTTAAAAAATATATATGAAGAAAACATCTTGAAATTTAAGGGAAATTATAGAACAAATGATTAACCAATTAATACAGTTTATTCGTCAAAGTTTACTATTCATTTGGTCAAAAATTCTGAAGACAAATTATGGTCCCTTAATTTGAAAATTTATTTCTCTTAATATAAACATCCAAATGAAAGGTTATACCTATGCACTTAAATCTCTGGATGTGTGCTATATTTTTGTAAAATTTTGTGAAATAATTCCTTCATTTTCTAGGCCATTTTAGTTTAGGACCTACGTTTTTACCATTTCAGTTTTTTTTTTCTTTCATTTTCAATAATTGTTCCAACATGTATAAGCCATCAAATAAGCTTCTCAATATTCATATACATCATGTACATATGCCATAATTATTACAAATAGTTTTATCACATAAATGGACACCTTACATGTCATTTACATACACAGATAATTCATAGCATATACTAAGATCTTAATTACTTCCATTCTTTAGCCCTTCTCCATGTATACCTTTTCCATCATGCTTGACCTAGATTGGTTGGTTATGGGAGAGTGAGATTCTAGGGAATTTCAGTAGCAAACATTACCACTTAAACATGTAAGATGGATGCTGATGCATGATATGTAATTTCATTAAACTTTCTTTGATTAGTGATATGCCATCATGAGATATACTTTTACATAAAATGCATGGCCATGGAAATATGTTATTCACAATACATTCAACATCATTTATCATGTCACAACATTATTCAAATATCATATACATGTCAACACATAAGCATACCACATCAAGCACATAAAGAGGTAAGTTCACTACCTTGCACTTAAGCTTTTCTTTGATCTTTTGCACTTGCTCCCTAGCTTTCCCACCATGAGGCCTTTGTGTCAATCACTTCCCAACATCTTCTTGGATGTTTCAAGGTCCTAAACATATTCATATCCAACACATAATTCATTAGGACTCATGAACTCCAACCATGTTCAAGACTAACCTTGTTACACTCTTTATTATCATACTTTCTCTAATCTTCACTAATCCACTTGGCTCTTGAACCAATTGATGTCTTAACTTTACCCTACATAATTTCATATTTTGAATCCATTTATGAGATTAGAATCATGAAATTCCAGCTCCTTCATGGCCTGCTATACAGAACCGAATACACGCCACAATTCTTTCAAAAATTCTCATTTTGGTTCTAATGCTATCCATACTTTTTTCGGTACTTTATCCCACATAACTTTTCATTTTAAAATCATTAGAAACATCAAAATCATGAAATTCCAATCATTGTTCATGTGAGTGAATAGTAATAGAGAAGAATTTCAAAAACTACAATCTTAGAATTTCAAGGCTTATAAGGTTCAAACCTTTCTAATCCTACACAGAATCATCTTATAAATTCAATAGAAGCATTAGATTGTTGAAATTTCATTTCCTTCCCTCATGAATAGTGCAGACCGAACAGGTTCATCTATGGCAAAGTCAAGAATATCAATTTGATTCAATAACCAATCACTTAACTAGCTTGTTTAAGCTTCAATCATATACTTCTAACTTTAATTTATTTTTTCCACTTTCATCTAAGGTTTTTGGACATCACAACACCTTAGAGAAAATTCTAATTTTCCCCCATGAAAACCCTAAGTTCAAGCTCCCAAATCAAAGGAAAATAAGCTAGGAGAGATTGTTTACCTTTAATCCCTAGCATGCTTGAACTTTGGTACCTTGAATATTCTTTGTCTTGGCTTAAGTTTCCATTTTGCAAGAGTTTCCCCAAGGTTCATGAGGCCACGGTTTTGAACCAGACTTGAGGGGGTATTTATAGAAAATTTCATGGAAAATCAATGGCCAAGATTACTTTATGCACTATTTGATCCAAAGGCTCACATTTGATCTTGTATTTAACTTTTTCAAAAAGGAGATTTATGACATCATCCATGACATCACAAGGGACAATCATGGGGGTTAGGTGGTGCCATTTCTAGAGGGAGAAACTTCTGGAAAAATTATAGTCCAATCTAGTAATGGCTCGGTCTGATTCCCCAAAAACTGGACTGTTCTATAAATCTAATTTTTCTGAGATTTCATAATATGCTTTCTGACCTTAAATCCAGTATCCAGATTCTTCCTACCATTGATACTCTTGTAATGGACTACAACTTAATTACAAATCCCTTGGGAAATGACCAAAATACCCTTGGTGTCCTTTCTTGCACTGTATTGACCCTAAGGGTAAAATTGTCTTTTTACCCCTCTTGCTGTCTCAGGGTGTATACTGGCCCTAACTAATCATACTTATACTACACTACACGATTTTGGCTTGTCCTAGATGACCAAAATGCCCTCCATCCATCTCTAGTACACTCTGCCTATAAAGAGGCATTTTCATAATTTTGCACTTTTTTTGGACACTGGCCCCTTCTAATGATAAACTGGTACCCTGGGTTTTGGGCCCTCCTTAGCGTCATCATGGGCCTATATATGAGGTTATTTTATACAGAACTTCTTCTGGGATTCTGTCAGATCCATGACATATGATACTATAGGGCACACTTTCCTGTAATTCTCCCACATATATTTGAAGTCCATGAAATCTGATAAAATTTCAGATAACTTTCAAACTATCAGATAAATACCTACTGTTTGGAGCCATAATAAATTTTTGTATCATGCTAGATTAATCAGCATGACTTTCTCTATTTACTGATGGAATACGGGACTGAAATTCTTCCGAACAGTTCTAAACCTCTTCGGCTAAACTTTCTATAATTACAATTTTGCCCTTGAAGTTTTTACTTAATTACATGTAAGTCCCTTAACTTTTAAAAACTATCACTTTTGGCCCAACTTTTATTTCTACCTTAACCTTTGGCCTTCAACCTTTTCTAGTTTATGTTTTAGTCCTTCTCTTTCTTCAAGACTCATCTAATCTTTATCATTTCTTCTGATCTTCGTTATAATCTTTTTCAAACCTCTTTCCATTATCAGTATTATACTGATAGGGAAAAATTAGGATATGACATTTCTACCCCCTTAAAATAACTTTCATCCTCAAAATTTACTTAGCACCTTAGTCAACAATCTTGGGTAGATATCCTTGTCTTCTTTTTTATTAAGGATTGAGGTATCCACCTCTTATCTTCTATTTTACATCATAGTGGAGTACCTTCATTACTTTGCATCCATTTGCATATGGACTTCTCACTATACTAGACTTGTGAGTAGTGTCTATTTCTTTTATATAAAACTCTCGAATATTACTATAGTCTGGAGTTTTTGTCAACTACTCATTGTACTTCTTAGTACAATCACTTATTACATATTTGAATATCTAGCGAAATTCTCTGAACATCCGCACAACTTTATCTCTCATTGCTTTACTAATAAATAGGAGCACATAGAAGCATATAGGAGCACATACTCTAACATGCATAATGTCTGGCCAATATGTTGTAGGACTACATACCTGCTCATGAATTCAAAGCTCTAACATCAGAGCTCAAGCATTCCTTCTCTTAATATGCACAGCTCTAACACTCAGAGCTTGCACAGCTCTATCACATAGAGCTTGCACTACTCTAACATTTGGAGCTTTAACATATTTTACAAACATAACATAACATAACATAACATAATGCCTAGCATTTTATGCAAGGAGTGAAAGCTCTCATTTGCTACTTTATATGTAACATAACACTTAAACATCTTATCCCTTTCAAAAAGGGAGCCTCTCGATCTGTTTACAAAGCTAGCTATAAAGCCACTTCATATTATATTTCTCAATACATATTTCTCATAACGTATCTTATTACATACTTTTCATACCTCTTTCTATCATTTTACATAACTCTGTGCATATATGCCAATTTCTATGTCATTTACACCTTTTTCTATCACTTCTTAAGTGGTCACCCATCATTAGGCTACTCTTACCTGAGCACGCTTAACTAAAAAATGCAAATATAAATATGAAGCACTGGTGCTAACAGGCTCTAATCTTGGCACTCTACTATCTTAGACCCTTCTTATACTATCTCTTTTGGGCCTATCTGGCCTTCTGATCTCTTTATCCTCATCTGAAGGATCTACTTGTCTCTTATTCTTATTCTCTATAATTTCATAGTAGGGATCTCTTTATTCTTATTTGATCCCTTTTCATATCTTATGAAATATTCTTATAAATCCTTGGGACCCAGGATTAACAACTTTAACTTTTATCACTTATTTCCTATTACGTGTAAAGAGATTATGAGTTCAGTCCCTGATAGTAATAAGGCTATCTAAAACTAACATCATGGGTACTCTCTCTATTATGAGCTAACCAACTTGTGAAGTTTCTATACCTTAACTTTATCCTTGGTATTCATCCTTCCAAAGAAATACTGTACTTATGGCTCATTACTTTCTTTCTCTAGGTTTGGTCTAATGCGATCCTCAGGATCTACTGTGTCACATCCTTCATTTCAACCTCAGTTATACTCAATTGGAACCCATTTGGACCAATCACATAACCTTTGACATTAAAAAAATGTATTTTCAAAAGTTGGTCTCTCAGGTACTATTCATGATACTATTCATTTGGTAATTTCAGAACATGTACCCATCTTTGAAAAATCATAATTAAATGTAGAAAAATCAAAACAAGGTGGTTCCAATTTCTAATGAAAGCTCTTTCATTTAACTTTAAAGGAAAAATATAAAAATGAGGTTTCCTTGACCAAATGAAATCAATTTATTCGTTGAAAATCACTGTTCATTTGGTAAAAACTGAAAGTTCCAGTTTCTTGGCATAACTTCAAAAATTCATTTCTCTTTCGTTACTTGTCCAAATGAGACGTGTTACCTATGGATTTATAGCTCTAGACTTCCTTGAGAAATCCCAGCACCTAAAACATGGTTATGCATACTGATAAGTTCAATAATCGGATCACGGGTGTTATCAAACTCCTGTCAAAATTCAATTATATGGGAATAACTTTTTATATAGAACTTATTCCGAGGTTCTGTCATATCCATGACATTTGACACTGTAGGGAACACTTTTCTGTAATTCCCCCATTTATATCTGAAGTCCATAAAATCTGATAAAATTTTAGATAACTTTCAGACAATTAGATAAATATCTGCTGTCTGGAGCCCTAATAAAATTTATGTATTATGCTAGATTAACCAGCATGACTTCCTCTATTTACTGATGGAATATGGGACTAAAATACTTCCGGGCAGTTCTAACCCTTTCTAAGCTGATATTTCTATAATTATAATTTTTCCCTTTAACTTTTTACTTAATTACATTTAAGTCGCTTAACTTTTGAAAATTACTACTTTTGGCCTAACATTTATTTCTACCTTAACCTTTGGCCTTTAATCTTTTCCACTTTTCTTTTTGGTCCCTCTCTTTTTTCAAAACTCATTTAACCTTTATTATTCCTTCTGATTATCGTCATAATCCTTTTCAAACCTCTTTCCACTATCAGTATTATACAGATAGGGAAAAGTTAGGATATGACATTTCTACCCCTCTTAAAATAAATTTCATCCTCAAAATTTACTTGGCACCTTAGTCAACAATCTTAGGTAGATCTCTTTTTCTTCTTTATGACTAAGAACTGGGGTATCTATCTCTTATCTTCTATCTTAATATCTTAGCGGAGTACCTTTCATGTCTGCATATCTTCATATCTTTACTGTCATTACTTTCCTTTTATTCTGAATCAACTCAATTAGAGTTGAACGCTACCTCATTTTGCTACTTACTTCATTGCTTTGCATCCATTTGTATATGGATTTCTCACTATACTGGACTTATGAGTAGTGTCCATTTCTTTCATGTAAAAATCTCTCTAATACTGTTATATTCTGGAGTTTCTGCTAACTACTCATCATACTTCTTAGTATAATCATTTATGACTCATTTGAGTATCTAGCGGAATTTTCTAACCATCCACAAAACTTTTTCTCTCTTTTTCATACCATCATACTTTGTTTCTTCCTATCATGTTTAATAACTCATCATAATACAAAGAGAGGACTTATGTCATTATTCTTTCTTTCTTTACTTTAATCCTAGACAAGAGCACATATGACCATATAGGAGTGTTTAAGAGCACATACTCTAACATACATAATGCCTGGCTAACATATTGCAGGACTACATACCTGCCCATGAATACAAGGCTCTAACAGCGGAGCTCAAGCATTCCTTTCTTTAATATGCACAGCTCTAACACTCAGAGCTTGTGCTACTTTAACATTCAGAGCTTTAGCATATTTTACAAATATAACATAATGCCTGGCATTTCATGCAAGGAGTGAAAGCTCTCACTTGCTATTTCATATGCAACATAACATTCAAATATTTGATCCTTTTCAAAAAGGGAGCCTCTCTATCTATTTATAAAGCTAGCTATAAAGACACTTCATATTGTACTTATCCATACATATTTTTCATAATAATGTATCTCATTATTTACTTTTCATAGCATATCTCATTACGTATCTTTCATGTCGTATCATGGCATATTTAGCCAAATCTGGCTATATCATGGTCTGTCTCGTCTTGTCATAATACATTCTTAAATACCATAAGGCTAACATTATCTTAGGACTTTGCTAGCTTTTAAGAAAATTCTTCTAAATATTTTCTTTCAAATCCATTGCATTTAAACTTTACATAAGGGTTATAGTCTCTTACTACTCATAACCCTTTCTAACTTTTCATAGCTCTCACTATCATTTTATATAACTCTGTGCATATATACAAATTTCTATGTCATTTACACCTTTTTCTATCACTTCACAGGGGGTCACCCATCATTGGACTACTCTTGCCTGAGCATGCTTAACTGAAATATGCAGATAAAAATCTGAAGCACTATTGTTAACAGGCTCTAGCCCTAGTACTTTACTATCTTATACCCATCTTATACTATCTCTCTTGGGTCTATCTGGCCTTCTAATCTCTTTATCCTTATCTGGAGGATCTACTTGTCTTTAATTCTTATTCTTTATAATCTCATCATAGGGATCTCTTTATTCTTTTCCTCTTCCTTTGGAATATTATCTACAGATTCATAAACATATGTTATTCATAACTAAAAACTCTAACTCTAATCATTTAATTCTTGTTGCGTGTACTAAGATTATGAGTTTAGTCCCTAATAGTAATAAAGTTATCTGAAATTAACATCATGGGTACTCTCTCTGTTATGAGTTAACCAACTTGTGAAGCTTCTATACCTTAACTTTTCCTTGGTATTCGTCCTTCCAAAGAAATACTGTACTTATGGCTCATTACTTTCTTGCTCTAGGCTTAGTCTACTATGACCCTCAGGATCTACTGCGATCAACTGTAACCTTTTTAGGATCTAACTGGACCCTATGAGCCATGCTAGGATCTACTGTAATCCTCTAGAATCTACTGTGATTATGTTGTACTATATTCTCATCTAGAAGATCTAAACTAACGGACAAGGTTACAAGGTTATCCACTTTCACATAGTTATTAACTTAACAGATAATTCCCTAAAAGTCATCACAGAAGCCAATATTATCTATTAGGACTTTACTCATTTCCTTTATCACTCAGGAATTTCTTATACCATTCCTATCCTTCATAATTTGACTATGTCCATTACTGCAGAGAGCTACATAGGCTCTATCATGCACCTATCCATCATAATCTATTCATTCTCTGAGCTCTATCTCAAGAGTAACTTTACTTTATTGCAATAGCAATCTAGCTCTATTGTGAAAACACTGCCCCCCTCTCAGAGCTACATCATCTTTTCTAAATGCTTTTCATTTCATTTCATATTCATAGTATATCATTCATATATCTTATTCCTACTAAAAGGGTATGTCTTGAGTACTGTAATCATTTCACTATTAGTCCACATCTTTAATCTCATTCTCTATCCAATTGACTATTATTATCTGATCATAAATTCTCTTTCTATTCTTTTAGAATTAACTAGCTAACTATCTCATTTAGCACTTTGCTGTTGCTTCATCTTTACCAAGTTAAATTATTTAATTGCATATCGTATAACATGGGAGCAACATAACTTTTTCAAAACTTTCTCATCATATCTATTCTACCTTGCATGTAATGTAAATGAGAGTGTTCATTCATCATAGCATACTCAACATGCATAATATGTAAGGAGATGCAATCTTTCATCATAACTTATGGCAACATAAGCCATATCATTATTACATAATTTGCTTAACCATCCCTTATAATCATATTGCAATTAAACAATTAACGAGGTAGACTTTAAAGTATTCTATCCCTTTATCACCTTAACTGCTAAGTCTTGATCATCTATTCAGGTACCTGAGTCATTTACTTGTTTCTCGTAGGCTGCCGTATTTGACATATCCTAATTTTTCCCTATCTGTATAGTACTGATAGTGGAAAGAGGTTTAAGAAGGATTATGACAAAGATCAGAAGAAATGATAAAGGTTAAATTAAATGAGTCTTGAAGGAAGAAAGGGACCTAAACGAAAATTGGAAAAGTTTAAAGGCCAAAAGTTAAAGTAGAAACAAAAGTTGGGCCAAAAGTTATAATTTTCAAAAGTTTAGGGACCTAAATATAAATATCCAAAAAGTTAGGGATATAAATGTAATTAAGCAAAAAGTCAGGGACCCAAATGTAATTATGGAAAAGTTGAGCCAAAACAGGCCAAAAATGCCCGGAATCAGATCAGACTCAAATTTTACCAGTAGATAGACATAATTATTCCAGTCAGTTTAACGAAACACAGAATTTTGATTTGAGGTCCCGATTAATTGATATAAATTCCTGAAGTCAGCAGGAATTATTGCAGTATTTTTCATATCTCAGAATCAGATGAAACTTTACTGTAAATTCTTATATTTAATATATGAATTTATCAAACTGATAGAGTCAGAAAAGGAATCCTGTAGAATTTTTAAGGGATTTTATGGTAAAATAGAATACACGATAAATAGGATCGGGAGAGGTGTCTTGGGATTTGTGCTATAAAGAGCATAAAGGCAATAAGCCCAAACCAAGGCCCAAATGGCGCCATAGTAGACCCAATGTGATGACTAGACAGTTAAGTGGGCCAGAGTATAGAGCAGTACAGGATAAGTGCAAAATTACGAAAATACCCCTAGATGCCCATAATGTACCAGTGATGGATGAAGGGCATTTTGGTCATCTGGGATAGGCTAAAAATGTGGCACATGGTATAAATATGATTAGTTCAGCCAATATATGCCCTGAGGCAGTACAACAAGGGGTGAAAGGACAATTATGCCCTTAGGGTCAGTATAGTGCAAGAAAGGACACTAAGGGTATTTTAGTCATTTCTCAAGGGATCTGTAATTCAGTTGTGGCTAGTACAAGTATGTCAATGGTGTGAGAAGCCTAGACATTGATTTCCAGGACAGAATACATATCCTGGCATATTATAAAAAAATTCATAACAGAAAACAGTCCGGTTGCTGTGAAACTGCACCGATTGGTACTGGATTGGACTAGAATTTTTCCAGAAGGTTCCTTATACTATGAGCACGCCACCTAACCCCTTGAGGTGTCCCTTGATGGGTCCCACATGATGTCACAATTATTATTTTATGAAAGTTAAATCCAAGATTAAATGTGGGCCTTTAGATCAAATAGTAACCAAATCAATCTTGGCCATTCATTTTTCTTGGATTTTGGCTATAAATACCCCTCCATTTTGCAACCAAACCGTAAGCTCATGGACCCTTGGGGAAACTCTTGCAAAATGAAAACTCAAGCCAAGACAAAGAAGATTCAAGGTTCCAAAGTTCAAGCAAGCTAGAGATTAAAGGTAAGCAATCTTTCCTAGCTTATTTTCCTTTGATTTGGGAGCTTGAACTTAGGGTTTTCAAGGGGAAAAGTTGAGTTTTCTCTAAGGGGAGGTGCTGTCCAAAATCCATAGATGAAAGGGGAAAGAAGAAATTAAAGTTAGAAACTTATGATTGATGCTTAAACAAGCTAGTTAAGAGATTGGTGGTTGAATCAAATTGATATTCTTGACTTTGCCAAGAGTGAACCTGTTTGGTATGCACTGTTCATGAGGGAAGGAAATTGAATTTCAATGATTTAATGCTTCCATTGAGTTTGTATGATGATTTTGTGTAGGATTGGAAAGGTTTTGAACCTTTGAAACATTAAAATCTCAAGGTTATAGTCTTTGAGATTCCTTATGGTTACTGTTCACTCGCATGAACAGTGATTGGAATTTCATGATTTTCATGGTTCCAATGGTTTTAAAATGAAAAGTTGTGTGGGGTAAAGTGGAGAAACAAGTATGGGAAGCATTAGAATCAAAATGAGAATTTTTGAAAGAATTGTATGCTGATGTTCAGTTCTGTACAGCAGGCCATGAAGGAGCTAGAATTTCATGATTCTAAACTCATAAATGGATTCAAAAGATGAAATTGTGTAGGGTAAAGTCAAGACATCAATTGGTTCAAGAGCCAAGTGGATTAGTGAAAATTAGAGAAAGTTATGACAATAAAGAATGTAACAAAGTTAGTATTGAACATGGTTGGAGTTCATGAGTCCTAATGAGTTATGTGATGAATATGAATGTGTTTAGGACCATGAAACATCCAAGAAGATATTGGGAAGTGATGGACATAAATGCTTCATGGTTGGAAAACTAGGGAGCAAGGGCTAAGGTCAAGAGGAAAGCTTAAGTGCAAGGTAGTGAACTTACCTCTTTATGTGCTTGATGTGGTATGCTTATGTGTTGACATGTATATGTTATTTGAATGATGTTGTGACATAATAAATGATATTGAATGTATTGTGAATAACATGTTTCCATGGCCATGCACTTTATATAAAAGTATATAGCATGATGGCATGTCACTAATCAAAGAAAGTTAATGAAATTACATATCATGCATTAGCATCCATCTTGCATATTTAAGTGGTAATGTTTGCTACTGAGATTCCCTAGAATCTCACTCTCCTATAACCAACCAATTTAGGTCAAGCATGACGAAAAGGTATGCATGGAGAAGAGCTAAAGAATGGAAGAAAGGAAGTGAAGTATTGAGATTTTAGTATATACTATAAATTGTCCATGTATGTAAATGCCATGTAAGGTGTCCATTTATGTGATGAAACTATTGTAATACTTATGGTATATGTACATGATGTATATGAATGTTAAGAAGCTTATTTGATGGCTTGTGCATGCTGAAACAATTATTGGAAATGAAAGAAAAGAAACTGAAATGGTAAAAACGTAGGTCCTAAAGCAGTTTTGTTGTCGCTTCAGTTTGACCTAGCAAATGAAGGAATTAGTTCACAAAATCTTATGAGCATGTAGCACACATCCAGAGCTTTAAATTCATAGGTGGAACGTGTCATTTGGATGTGTATATCAAGAGAAATGATTTTCCAAAGTAAGGGACCAGAATCTGTTTCCAGAGTTTTTGACCAAATGAACAGTAAAGTTCAACGAATAAACTGTATCAATTGGCTAATCATTTGGCCTAGAAATTATTTTTCCCTTAAATTTCAAGATGTTATCTTCATGTATATTTTTAAACCACTTTATTTCGAGTTTTTTAGAATTAATTATTATTTTTTGAAGTTCAGTGCGTAATCTGGAATACCATATGAACAGTAATCGGAGAAAGAGTAAAATTCCAGATTTGGCTAATGGACTTCCAAGGTCTTGTAAGTGGTTCTAAATGCTACTGAATGGTCCCTAAGACGTATAAAAGTAAGGATGTTACATTTTGGTATCAGAGCAAAGGATTCTGGCTTAAGTAATGCTCTGAATAGATTATTTATGGACTGATATGAGATTATTCCCAGACCCTAACTCTAAATAGTAAGTATTTGGTTAAGTTATGGTGTATTATGGGATTGTTAACATTGCTTAATAAAGGAAATATTTCAGGAATATATATGAGATTCCATAAGGTTAAGTCAGAGGCTTCAGTTAATAAGGGAGACTCCATACCAATAATGATATATGAAGATCATCCCTCAGACAATGAAGAGAGTTTAGCGGAGAGTATGGGGGATCAGTCAGGAAAATCTACAGTGGAATGTCCCATAGACATTTTTGTAGACTTAAACCTGCAGTCTGGAGGTCATGTAGAGATTCAGCCTGAAGCCTAATATGCACCAATTGATGTTGTGTCTAGTGACTCTATACGGTATAAGTTTGTTGGAATGCCCTCTAACCCTGATATAAGCTTTATCCCTCTTACGAGATGATAGATTACGACTGAGGAAGCTGAGTACTGGTACTGGATTATGGGTAGACCATATATTATTCCTCCTCTACCAGAGTTTGAGGATAGATTTAAGATAATTAAGATACAACAGTCCCCTAATTCAGACATCCAGTCAGAGCCTATGATAGTTCTTGTCCATTCCTAAAGTCCAAGAATATGTGACTTTATAGAGAAAGATCAATGGGATGTTCCTAGTCCTAGTCAACCCCAGCCTTCTTCATTAAAGACAGATAGTGTTGACCATATTGGTCTGAAGAAAGCTGTGGAAAGTGAATTTCTCAGTATAGGCCAAGGGATGGACAAAAGTATAGATTAAGAACAGTTAGTTATCTACAGTTCCTCAATGTCGTAGCAGGAATGATAAACAGACATCCAGTAGAGGGCATTAACCTAATATACTTTAGAGGATTGGTATGAGATGATAGTAAGTCAAGAGTCATGAGACTAAAGATGCCAACCTCACTGAAGTCTATCAGTTAGAGATTTAGCACAGAGTATAGGCAAGTTAAACAGTACGAAGCACTAAGATACAGAAGATCAGTTTAAGAAGAGGTTCAACAGTAGATCCTCCGTATGATCATCAAGAGTTGATCTACAGTACGAAAGACTTTGTGCAGCTAGTCTTTACAGAAAAGAATAATGAGAAGTTAGAATGAGACTTGCCTAAGATGATTTAATACATAGCCTAAGGTTAAAGACATGAAGGCTAATAGACAAAAAGTTAATATTCCTAAATAGAGGGATCACATCACGAAGAGACAGTAACCTAGTACACCTAGGGTAGATCACCCTAGAGGACAAAAGTAATGTTAGATGATGAAGGAGATCCAAGTGACTTAAATTAGTCAGGATCCAAAGATAGACCAGAAAGGGATCACCGTCCAGTCAAGAACATACTAAGACAGACAGACAGAAAGAGTTAAGAGATACTTTCTCACCTGTTAGTAATCCAGGAAGATAAGGGAAAAAGTTTGAATAGCATAGAGATGTGAGCCTGACCTTTCCTCAGTTAGCTAAAAGAAGACAGCTGACTCAGTTATGTATTACATATAAATTACAGTGAGGCCAAGGACACAGAAGTCCTTCAGTTTAGAGACATAGAAGTCTTACAGGCGATGAGAAATGTTATGGTAGGATGACTATGGCCTAGTAAGGTAGCCACAGATTCAAAGATAAAGTGACTCCCCTATTCCTATGTAAGAAAGAGTAAAGAAGGGTTGAGTCTATACCCTAATAAGAGGGTAAAGTGGCAACCTAAGTGAAACAAGTAAATGATTTAGGTTCCTGAATAAATGATCAGGACCTAGTGATTAAGGTAATGAAGGAACAAAATGTTTTAAAGTCTACCTAGTTAATTGCTTAATGGCAATGTGAGTATGAGGGATGGTTGAGCAAACTATGTAATGATGCATGGCTTATGTTTCCATAAGGTATAATAAGAAATTGCATCTCATTGTAGTTGTCATGTGATGACACACATACTAGAGAATGCTTAATTGATTGCATCTACTTGCATATTATGCATGTTGAGTATGCTATGATAAATGAATACTCCCCTTATGCAGTACGTACAGGGTAGAGTATACCAGATGATAAAGTTATGTTGCTCCCATGCCCTATGACATGCAATTAAATAATTCAACTTAGCAAGAATGAAGCAATAGTAAAGTGCTAAACTAGAAAGTTAGCTACTTGATTCTCAGAAGATAGAAAGAGAATTTATGATCAGACTATGATAGTCAATGGGATAGAGAATGAGATTAAAGATGAAGATTAGTAGTGAGCCTATAGATAAATGATTATGATACTCAGGACATATCCCTTTAGTAGGGATAAGATAGATGAAAGGAAATGAGACGTAGTTATGAAAGATGATACGGCTCTAAGAAAGAGCAATTTTTAAGTAATGTAAGTTAATGTTTTTGCAATAGAACTAGATTGCTCTTGCAATAGAGTAAAGTCCCTCTGATGAGATAAATAGATGATGACAAATATGTGCATGGTAGAGCTTGTGTAGCTCCTTGCAATGTTAAATGTAATAAAGTTATAAAGATGAGAATGGTATATGAAGTTCTTGAGTGATAGAGGAAATGAGTCAAGTCCTAATAGATAATATTGGCTTCTATGATCATTTTTGGGGAATTATTTGTGGAGTTATCAACTATATGGAAGTGACTAACCTTGTAACTTTGTCTGTTGGTTTAGGTCTTCCAGAGATGAGAATACAGTACAACAGAATCCAGTAGATTTTGGAGGATTGCAGTTAGATCCTAGTATGGCTCACAGGGTCACAGTAGATCATGAAAGGCTTACGGTTGATCGCAGTAGATCCCGAGGGTCACAGTAGACCAAGCCTAGAGCAAGAAAGTAATGAGCCATAAGTACAGTATTTCTTTGGAAGGACAAATACCAAGGAAAAGTTAAGGTATAGAAGCTTCACAAGTTGATTAACTCATAACAGAGAGAGTACCCATGATGCTAGTTTTAAATAGCCTTATTACTATCAGGGACTGAACTCAGAATCTCCTTACATGTATCAGGAACTAAGTGATCAAAGTTAAAGCTCTTAATCCTGAGTTCCAAGGATTTATGAGTATGTTTTATAAGATATGAGAAAAGGTCAAATGAGAATAAAGAGATCCTTACGATGATATTACAAAGACTAAAAATAAAGGTAAGTAGATCCTCCAGATGAGGACAAAGAGATTAGAAGGCTAAATAGCCCCAAGAGAGATAGTATAAGATGGGTCTAAGATAGTAAAGTACCAGGGTTGGAGCCTGTAAGCACCAGTGCTTCAGATTTTTATCTGCGCATTTCGGTTAAGCGTGCTCAGGCAAGGGTAATCCAAGGATGGGTGACCCCCTGAGAAGTGATGAAAAAAAATGTGAATGCCACAAGAAATTGGCATATATGCACAAAGCTATGTAAAATGATAGAAAGAGCTATGAAAAACTAGAAAGGGTTATCAACAGTAAGAGACTAGAACCCTTATGTCAAGTTCAAATGAAATAGATTTGAAAGATAGACTATGATATAGCCAGATATGGCTAGATATGTTATGTTATGATATAAAAGATATGAAATGAGATATGTTATGAGAAAGGTGTATTGAGAAATACAATACGAAGTGGCGTAATAGCTAGCCTTGTAAACAGATAGAGAGGCTTCCGTTCTAGAAATAATAAGATGTTTGAATGATGAGCTACATGTGAAAGAGCAAATGAGAGCTTTCACTCCTTGCATAAAGTGCCAGGCATTATGTTATGTCATGTTATATTTACAGAATATGCTAAAGCTCCGAATGTTAGAGCAGTGCAAGCTCTATGTGATAGAGTTATGCAAGCTCCGAATGTTAGAGCTGTGCATATTAAGAGAAGGAATGCTTGAGCTCCAATGTTAGAGCTTTGCATTCATGAGCAGGTATGTAGTCCTGTAACACGTTAGCCAGGTGTTATGCATGTTAGAGTATATGCTCCTATATACTCATATGTGCTCCTGTTTAGCAGTAGAGCAATGAAAGAAAGAATAATGATATAAGTCCTCTCTCTGTATTATGATGAGGTTTTAAAGATGATAAGAATGTATGATGATATGAGAATGAGAGTTAAAGTGTGCGGATATTCAGAGAATTTCGCAAGATACTCAGATGAGAAAGAAGTAGTTGCACTAAAAAGTATGATGAGTTATTAATAGGAACTCCCGAATATAGCAGTATTCGAGAGAGTTTAATATGAAAGAAATGGACGCTACTCACAAGTCCAATATAGTGAGGAGTCTATATGTTGATAAATGCATAGCAAAAAGGTAAGTAATAGAATAAACTGGAGTTCAACTCTAAGTGAGTTGATTCATGACAAAAGGATGATCATAGTAAGATATGAAGAATTGCGGATATAAAAAGAACTCCGTTAATATGTCACGATAAAAGATAAGAGATAGATACCCCAATCACTGACTAAGGTGCTCAGTAAATTTCGAGAACGAAATTTATTTTAAGGGGGTAGAAATGTCATATCCTAATTTTTCCCTATCTGTATAGTACTGATAGTGGAAAGAGGTTTAAGAAGGATTATGACAAAGATCAGAAGAAATGATAAAGGTTAAATGAGTCTTGAAGGAAGAAAGGGACCTAAACGAAAATTGGAAAAGTTTAAAGGCCAACAGTTAAAGTAGAAACAAAATTTGGGCCAAAAGTTGTAATTTTCAAAAGTTTAGGGACCTAAATGTAAATATCCAAAAAGTTAGGGATATAAATGTAATTAAGCAAAAAGTCAGGGACCCAAATGTAATTATGGAAAAGTTGAGCCAAAACAGGCCAAAAATGCCCGAAATCAGATCAGACTCAAATTTTACCAGTAGATAGACATAATTATTCCGGTCAGTTTAACGCAACACAGAATTTTGATTTGAGGTCCCGATTAATTGATATAAATTCCTGAAGTCAGCAAGAATTATTGCAGTATTTTTCATATCTCAGAATCAGATGAAACTTAACTATAGATTCTTATATTTAATATATGAATTTATAAAACTAATAGAGTCAGGAAAGGAATCCTGTAGAATTCTAATGGGATTTTACGGTAAAATAGAATACCCGATAAATTGGATCGTGAGAGGTGTCTTGGGATTTGTGCCATAAAGGGCATAAAGGCAATAAGCCCAAACCAAGGCCCAAATGGCACCATAGTGAGCCCAATATGATGATTGGATAGTTAAGTGGGCCAGAGTCCATACAAGTCTAAGAAAAGTGCAAAGTTAAGTGGCACCTAGATACCCATACTATACCAGAGATAGATGGAGGGCATTTTGGTCATTCTGGATAGGCCAAAAAGTCCAAGACAATATAAGAATGATTAATTAGAGCTAGTATACACCCTGAGGCAGTGTAAAGAGGTGTGAAATGACAATTATGCCCTTAGGTTAATATAGTGCAAGATAGTGAACCAAGGGCATTTTAGTCATTTTCCAAGGGATCTATAATTAAGTTATGGCCAGTACAAGAATGTTACTGATAGGAAGAATCTGGATACTGGATTTAAGTTTAGAAAGTATATTTTAAAATATTAGAAAAAATAGATTTATAAAACAGTCCGGTTTTTGGGAATCGGACCGTGCTGGTGCCGGATTGGACTAAAATTTTTTCAGAACATTCTTCCCCCATTAGAATTATGCCACATAACCCCATGAGGTGTCCCCTTGAGTTATCCCTTGATGATGTCATGGATGTGTTGGAAATCGTGCCCTAGGGGCCAATCATTGTCTTATGAATATTATTGATTTATGAATTTATTAATTGTGTTATCATATTATTTGTATGTTTATTGTGATGACCATCCTTGGATAATTCATGATCTTATCCTAAATATCCTTAGTCGGTCATCTATGTAGGAGCAGAGATGAAATAAGGTCAGTATGACTTTGAAGATATATAGAGATGTAAATCAAAGTCATAGGCACATGTAAGAGTACAAGGTGTTGGACCGACCCGCTATGAGAGAGCTGCATAGTTTACGTCATAAGCTTCTCTCATATACAAATCATGTCACTATGCCCTTTGACCCGAGATCATCATGGATTCCTACATGACAAACGCTCAGCTTTGACCTAGTCAAAAGTCACTTTTGACCGAGTGATCATAAAGACTATGTTCGGGTTTAGTGGTTTTTCATGCGGAGGAATGTGAATTGTCAAGATGGAATTTGTCCCTCACATTCGTAGAGAGATATTACTGGGCCCCTTGATGAGTGAGTCTGAGAAATGTATGGCCATATTGTAATGGAAAGGTAGTTCCATTTCTATAGCCAGACTACTCAGGGATCGAGAAAGTAATGGTCAGGAATAGGAGGATGACATTATCCATGCCTCATCCATGACCAAAATATCACGTGACAGAAGGGACATGATATGGTTGTATAAAAGGTTACATCGTTTATCGATCCTCATATGATTTGGGTAGTCATTATGTCTTGCTAGAGACCGCTTGCGACTTGTGGGCCAGTATAGCAAATGGCCCACTGCCAACTTCATATGGGCCTACAGGGTCGCACACAAAATAGCCTAACACGAGCTATGATGTCCAGATTCATTGAATCTAAGACGTCTCCAGATTCAATGAATGATCCAAGGTTGATGTATATATTTATTTATATTTATATTCGTATATATATATATATAAATTCGTATATATACATTATATATAAGGAATATATAGGATTTAATTTATAAGGATAAATTAAATCTCTATCACGTTTGAATTTGAAATTCAAATTGATAGAATATCTTATATAAGAGATATTTACAAGATTTAATTTATAAGGATAAATTAAATCTCTATCACGTTTGAATTTGAAATTCAAATTGACATGATATCTCAAATTTGATTTATGAGAATAAATCAAATATAGTCCCGTCTTATCTTTATTTTAAATTAAATAAATAGGTGAATTAAATCTGTGGGACGGATTTAATATAAACATTATTTATTTAATTAGTTTCTTATCAAATCATACAATATATGATATTGTATTAATTTCAGAATTAATATAGATTAATTCCAAAATCCAATTCAGTTGAGAAAAACGCAGAGCATCCTATATATCTGATTTTAGGAGCTACTTTTTTGTAACACACATAACACAGAAGGCCAAAGGGAATCTGCAAAAGGTTTACAGATAAGAAACTACTGAAGTAGAGACAGAGAGGACGAATTATTGAGAAAGCCTTGGAGGGAAAGGAGACGCTAGCACGTCGTTCGTGGTTGGAACGTTGTTTGTGTGGATACCAGTAGAGGGAGCTGACCTGAGACGTCAACTTCTTGCGATCAAAAAGAGAGCACGAGCCGCGAAGAGAAGCTGTGGACGACTTCTTGTGATCGAAAAGAGAGCACCAGCCATGGAGAGGAGATGTGGAAGTCACAGAGGAACATTGAGGGTAATGCTTCTTCCCACTTGACTTAAACACATACGGTAGATCCTAGCAAGGAATGGAAAAATTTTTAAGTTAATTTTCGCAGCGTGTCTTCCTATTCATAACATTTTGGTCATCTGGGATAGGCTAAAAATATGGCATATAGTATAAATATGATTAGTTAGCACTAGTATATGCCCTTAGGCAGTACAAAGAGGGGTGAAATGACAATTATGCCCTTAAGGTTAATATAGTGCAAGAAAGGACACCAAAGGTATTTTAGTCATTTCCCAATGAATGGATGGCAGATAAATATTCAATATAACAATTTCAATGGTATGAGAATCCTATACATTAATTTCCAAGATAGAATACATATCTTGGTATATTATAAAAATTAGGAATAGAAAACAGTCCAGTTTTTGGTGAAACTGCTCCAATCGGTACCGAATTAGACTAGAATTTTTCCAAAGGCTTCCTTACATGAAAATTTTGCCACATACCCCCATGAGGTTTCCTTTGTGATGTCATGGATGATGTCATAATTTCTCTTTTTGAAAAAATTAAATCCAAGATTAAATGTGAGCCCTTAAATCAAATAGTGCACAATTTAATCTTGGCCATTGATTTTCCATGGATTTTGGCTATAAATACCCCTCAAATCTGAACCAAAACCGTGAGCACAAGAACCATGGGAAAACTCTTGCAAAATTTCCATTCAACCAAGAAAGAAGCACACAACTTTGAGCAACAAGCAAGGTATTTATCTCCCTTGATATTGAGCTTTATTCTAGGAAGCTAGCTCTTGATTTTAAGAGGTTTTTGTTCTCTATTTCCCTTATGGTTGTTGCTATAAGTGCTGTCCATATGGGGTTGGAATATGAATTTTATGTTATGGATAGTTTAGACAAGCTTAAACAAGCTAGAATCAAGTGGTATAAGCTTGGAAATCCAAGTATGTTTGGATTTAGGGTTTTGTGTTCTTGCTGATACTATATGTGACACTATTCATATGTTGGAATTTCATGATTTTGATGCTTTCAATGGGTTTAAAAGGAAAAATTGTATGGGATTAAAGTAGGAGAACAAGTATTGGAAGCATTGGAATCAAAATGTGAATTTTGGAAAAAAAAGGGGGTGTACTTCGGTCAAGGGCAGCAGCTTGTGATATGATTTGATTTTAGAAATTCTAGTTTCATATTTAGATTCTACATGAAAAAATATTTGAAAATGAACCATGAGAATTTATTTTGGAAAGATGGTAGCACGAACAGTACCCGAGAGACCAACTTTTGAAAATACATCTTTTTGATGTAAAATGTTATGTAATTGATCCAAATGGGTTCCAATTGAGTATAACTGAGGTTGAAATTAAGGATGTGACATCATGCCAGTCCTCTAGAGTATATTAGGTTAATGCCCTTTACTATATGTCTGTTCAGTATCCCTGCTACGGCATTGAGGAATTGTAGATAAACTAATTGTTCTTAATCTCTATTTTTGTCCATCCCTTGACCTAGACTGAGTAATTCACTCTCCATAGCTTTCTTAAGAATAATATGGTCGACACTATCTATCTTTAACAAAGAAGGTAGGGGTTGACTAGGACCAGGAACATCCCATTGATCTTTCTTTATAAAGTCACATATTCTTGGACTTTGGGAATGGACAAGAACTGTCATAAACTCTAACTAGATGTCTGAATTAGGGGACTGTGATATATTACTTATAACAACTCTATCCTCAAACTCTAGTGGAGGAGGAATAATATCTGGTCTATCCATAATTCAGTACCAGTACTCAGCTTTCTCAGCCATAATCTATCCTTTCATCATAGGGATAAAGCTTATATCAGGGTTAAAAGGCACTCTAACAAACTTATACCGTCTAGAGTCACTAGACTCAACATCATTTGGTACATACATAGCTTCAATATGAATATCTATATAACCTCTAGGCTACAGGTTTCAGTCTACAGAAACATCTTTGGGATGTCCTACTATAGACTTCCCTAACTGGTCCCCTATACTCTCCTCTAAACTCTCCTCACTATCTGAGGGATGATAAAAATCTAGATGCACATTATCTTCATATCATTACTGGCCAGGAGTCTCTCTTATCAACTGCCTTATTAACTAAAGCCTCTATCTTAACTTTAGGAAAGCCCTATCTACTTCTTCACTATCTACTTAATCAAGCCATGCTAACTATCCCAAAACATACCCTACCTTAACAAAATACTTATTGTTTAGGGTTATGGTCTGGGAATAATCTCATATCAATGTATAAATAATCTATTCAAAGCATTTCTTAAGCCAAAATCCTTTGCTCTAATATCAAAATAAACATCCTTACTTTCATATGTCTTAGAAACAAATCAGTAGCATTTAGAACCACTTACAAGTCTTTGGAAGTCTATTAGCTAAATCTATAATTTTTCTCTTTCTCGGGTTACTGTTCATATGGTATTCCAGATTACGCGACGAATTTTAAAAAATCATAATTAATTATAAAAAAATTGAAATGAAGTGGTTCAAAAAGATGTGAAGATAACATCTTGAAACCAATTAATACAGTTTATTCGTCAAAGTTTACTATTCATTTGGTCAAAAATTCTGAAGACAGATTATGGTCCCTTACTTTGAAAATTCATTTCTCTTGATATACACATCCAAATTAAATGTTCGACCTATGCACTTAAAGCTCTGGATGTGTGCTATACGCTTGTAAAATTTTGTGAAATAATTCCTTCATTTTCTAGAACTAAACCCACAACATAACTACTTTAGGACCTACATTTTTACCATTTTAGTTGTTTTTCTTTCACTTTCAATAATTGTTCCAACATGTATAAGGCATCAAATAAGCTTTTCAATATTCATATACATCATGTACATATTCCATAATTATTACAAATAGTTTTATCACATAAATAGACACCTTACATGGCATTTACTTACATAGATAATTCATAGCATATATTAAGATCTTAATTACTTCTATTCCTTTCTTCCATTCTTTAGCCCTTCTCCATGTATACCTTTTCCATCATACTTGAACTAGATAGGCTGGTTATGGGAGAGTGAGATTATAGGGAATCTCAGTAGCAAACATTACCACTTAAACATGCAAGATGGATGCTGATGCATGATATATAATTTCATTAAACTTCTTTGATTAGTGACATGCCATCATGCGATATACTTTTACATAAAATACATGCCATAGAAAAATGTTATTCACAATACATTCAATATCTTTTATCATGTCACAACATCATTCAAATATCATGTACATGTCAACACATAAGCATACCACATCAAGCACATAAAGAGGTAAGTTAACTACCTTGTACTTAAGCTTTTCTTTTGTTCTTTTGCACTTGCTCCCTAGCTTTCCCACCATGAAACCTTTGTGTCAATCACTTCCCAACATCTTCTTGGATGTTTCAAGGTCCTAAACACATTCATATTCATCACATAATTCATTAGGACTCATGAACTCCAACCATGTTCAAGACTAACCTTGTTACACTCTTTATTATATACTTTCTCTAATCTTCACTAATCCACTTGGCTCTTGAACCAATTGATGCCTTGACTTTCCCCTACATAATTTCATCTTTTGAGTCCATTTATGAGTTTATAATCATGAAATTCCATATCCTTAATTGCTTGTTGTACAGAACCGAACACATGCACACAATTCTTTTAAAAATTCTCATTTTGGTTATAATGCTTCCCATACTTGTTTCTCTACTTTATCCCACAGAATTTTTCATTTTAAAATCATTGGAAGTATCAAAATCATAAAATTCCAATCACTGTTCATGTGAATGAACAGTAATAGAGAAGAATTTCAAAAACTATAATGTTAGAATTTCAAGGCTTCCAAAGTTCAAAACCTTTCCAACCCTACACAAAATCATCATATAAATTCAATGGAAGCATTAGATCATTGAAATTCTATTTCCTTTACTCATGAACAGTGCAAACCGAACATGTTCATCCATGGCAAAATCAAGAATATCAATTTGATTCAACAACCAATCACTTAACTAGCTTGTTTAAGCTTCAATCATATACTTCTAACTTTAATTTATTCTTTCCCCTTTCATCTAATGTTCTTGGGAAGCACAATACCTTAGACAAAATTCAACTTTTCCCCCATGAAAACCCTAAGTTCAAGCTCCCAAATCAAAGGAAAATAAACTAGGAGAAATTGCTTACCTTTAATCCCTACCTTGCTTGAACTTTGGTACCTTGAATATTCTTTATCTTGGCTTAAGTTTCCATTTTGCAAGAGTTTCCCCAAGGTTCATGAGGCCACAGTTTTGAACCAGATTTGAGGGGGTATTTATAGAAAATTTCATGGAAAATCAATGGCCCAGATTACTTTGTGCGCTATTTGATCTAAAGGCTCACATTTGATCTTAGATTTAACTTTTTTAAAAAGGAGATTTATGACATCATCCATGACATCACAAGGGACAACTCATGGGGATTAGGTGGTGCCATTTCTAGAGGGAGAAACTTTTGGAAAAATTCCAGTCCAATCCTGTATCAGCTCGGTCCGCCCAAAAAATCAAATTGTTCTATAAATCTATTTTTTCTGAGATTTTATAACATGCTTTCTGACCTTAAATCCAGTATCTAGATTCATCTTACCATTGACACTCTTGTAATGGGCTATAACTTAATTACATATCCCTTAGAAAATGACCAAAATACCCTTGGTGTCCTTTCTTACATTATATTGACCCTAAGGGTAAAATTTTCTTTTCACCCCTCTTTGTATTGCCCCAGGGTGTATACTGGCCCTAACTAATCATACTTATACTACACTACACATTTTTGGCCTATCCCAGATGACAAAAATACCCTCCATCCATCTCTAGTAACTTTAGTTACATAGGGGCATTTTTCATAATTTTACACTTTTTCTGGACACTGGCCCCTTCTACTGATAAACGATGGAAATCGTGCCCTAGGGGCTAATCATTGTCTTATGAACATTATTGATTTATGAATTTATTAATTGTGTTATCATATTATTTGCATGTTTACTATGATGACCATCCTTGGATAATTCATTATCTTATCCTAAATGTCCCTGGTCGGTCATCTATGCGGGAACAGAGATAAAATAAGATTAGTATGACTTTAAAGATGTATAGAGATATAAATCAAAGTCATAGGCACATGTAAGAGTACATGGTGTTGGACCGACACGCTATGAGAGAGCTGCATGAGTTACATCATAAGCTTCTCTCATATACAAACCATGTCACTATACCCTTTGACCTGAGATCATCATAGATTCCTACATGACAAACGCTCAGCTTTGACCTAGTCAAAAGTCACTTTTGATCGAGTGATCATAAAGACTATGTTTGGGCTTAGTGGTTTTTCATGCGGAGGAATGTGAATGGTTAAGATGGAATTTGTCCCTCACATTCGTAGAGAGATATTACTGGGCCCCTCGATGAGTGAGTCTGAGAAATATATGGCCATACTGTAATGGAAAGGTAGTTCTATTTCTATAGTCAGATTACTCAGGGATCGAGAAAGTAATGGTCAGGAATAGGAGAATGACATTATCCATGCCTCATCCATGACCAAAATATCGCGTGACAGAAGGGACATGATATGGTTGTATAAAAAGTTACATCGTTTACTGATACTCATATGATTTGGGTAGTCGTTATGTCTTGCTAGAGTCTGCGTGCGACTTATTGATAAATTTATATTCGTATATATATAAATTCATATATATACATTATATATGAGATATATGATAAATTAAATCTCTATCACGTTTGAATTTGAAATTCAAATTGATATGATATCTCAAATTTGATTTATGAGAATAAATCAAATAGAGTTCAGTCTTATCTTTATTTTAAGTTAAATAAATAGGTGAATTAAATCTGTGTGACAGATTTAATATAAATATTATTTATTTAATTACTTTCTTATCAAATTATACAATATATATGATATTGTATTAATTTCAGAATTAATATAAGATTAACTCTAAAATCTAATTCGGTAGAGAAAAACACATCGTATCCTATATATCTGATTTTAGGAGCTATATTTTAAAAGATATATAACACAGAAAGGCCAGAGGGGAATTTGCAAAAGGTTTGTAGATAAGAAACTGCTGAAATAGAGACGAAGAGGATGAATTCTTGAGAAAGCCCTGGAGGGACAGGAGATGCTAGCACGTCATGCATGGTTAGAATGCTATTCGTGTGGATACTAGTAGAGGAAGCTGACCTGAGTCATCGACTTCTTGCAACTGGAAATGGAGCATGAGCCGCAGAGAGAAGCTGTGAACGTCGTGACCAGAAGCTATGGAAGTCGCTGAGGTACACTGAGGGTAATGCTTTTTCCCACTTGACTTAAACACATACGGTAGATCCTCGCAAGGAATGGAAAAATTTTTAAGTTAATTTTCTCTGTGTGTCTTCCAATTCCTTATAATAAACTGGTACCCTAAGTTTTGGGCCCTCCTTGGCATCATCATGGGCCTATATATGAGGTCATATGATCTTAGTCTATCTAGACTTACATATTGATAAGTTCCATAATTGGATCACGGGTGTTCTCTGTCATATCCTAAATTTTCCCTATTTGTATAGTACTGATAGTGGAAAGAGGCTTAGAAAGGATTATGACAAAGTTCAGACGAGATAATAAAGGTTAGATAAGTCTTAAAGAAAGAGAAGGACCTAAACGTAAATTGGAAAAGGTTAAAAGCCAAAAGTTAAAGTTTCTGAGTGATAGAGGAAATGAGTCAAGTACTAATAGATAATATTGGTTTCTGTGATCATTTTTGGGGAATTATCTATGGAGTTAACAACTATGTGGAAGTGACTAACCTTGTAACTTTGTCTGTTGGTTTAGGTCTTCCAGAGATGAGAATACAGTACAACGGAATCTAGTAGATTTTGGAGGATTGCAGTTAGATCCTAGTATGGCTCACAGGGTCACAGTTAGATCCTGAAAAGCTTACGATTGATCGTAGTAGATCCCGAGGGTCACAGTAGACCAAGCCTAGAGTAAGAAAGTAATGAGCCATAAGTACAGTATTTCTTTGGAAGGACATATACCAAGGAAAAGTTAAGGTATAGAAGCTTCACAAGTTGATTAACTTATAACAGAGAGAGTACCCATGATGCTAGTTTCAGATAGCCTTATTACTATCAGGGACTGAACTCATAATCTCCTTAAACGTATCAGGAACTAAGTGATCAAAGTTAAAGCTATTAATCCTGAGTTCCAAGGATTTATGAGAATGTTTTATAAGATATGAGAAAGGGTCAAATAAGAATAAAGAGATCCTTACGATGATATTACAAAGACTAAAAATAAAGGTAAGTAGATCCTCCAGATGAGGACAAAGAGATTAGAAGGCCAGATAGACCCAAGAGAGATAGTATAAGATGGGTCTAAGATGGTAAAGTACCAGGGTGAGAGCCAGTGAGCACCAGTACTTTAGATTTTTATCTGCACATTTCAATTAAGCGTGCTCAGGCAAGAGTAGTCCAATGATAGGTGACCCCCTGGGAAGTGATAAAAAAATGTGAATGCCACAAGAAATTGGCATATATGCACAAAGCTATGTAAAATGATAGAAAGAGCTATGAAAAGCTAGAAAGGGTTTTGAACAGTAAGAGACTAGAACCCTTATGTCAAGTTCAAATGAAATGGATTTGAAAGATGAACTATGATATAGCCAGATTTGGCCAGATATGCCATTTTATGTCATGAAAGATACGAAATGAGAAGATATACCTTGAGAAGCGGCTGTATAACTAGCTTTATAAACAAATAGAGGGGCTTCCATTCGGGAAAAGATAAGATGTTTGAATGATGACCTACATGTGAAAGAGGAAATGAGAGCTTTGAGAGCTTTCACTCCTTGCATAGAATGCCAGGCCTTATGTTACGTTACATTATGTGATATTTACAGAATATGCTAAAGCTCTAAATGTTAGAACAGTGCAAGCTCTGGGTGTTAGAGTTGTGCAAGCTCTGGGTGTTAGAGCTGTGCATATTAAGAGAAGGAATGCTTGAGCTCTGATGTTAGAGCTTTACATTCATGGGCAGGTATGCAGTCCTGCAATATGTTGGCCAAGCATTATGCATGTTAGAGTATATGCTCCTATATACTCCTATGTGCTCCCGTTTAGTAGTAGAGCAATGAAAGAAAGAATAATGATATAAGTCCTCTCTCTGTATTATGATGAGTTTTTAAAGATGATAAGAATGTATGATGATATGAGAATGAGAGTTAAAGTTTGCAGATATTCAGAGAAATCCGCTAGATACTCAAATGAGCAATAAGTGATTGCACTAAGAAATATGATGAATAGTTAGTAGAAGCTCCAGAATATAGCAGTATTCGAGGGAGTTTGACATGAAAAAAATGGACACTACTCACAAGTCCAGCATAGTGAGAAGTCCATATGCAGATAGATGCGTAGCAAGAAAGTAATAGAATGAACTGGAGTTCAACTCTGATTGAGTTGATTCATAATAGAAGAACGACTATAGTAAAGATATGAAGAATTATGGATATGAAAAGTACTCCGCTAAGATGTTTATTTTAAGAGATAGATACCCCAATCATTGATTGAGATGTTGAGTAAATTTTGAGGACAAAATTTATTTTAAGGGGGTTAGAAATGTCATATCCTAAATTTTCCCTATCTGTATAGTACTGATAGTGGAAAGAGGCTTAGAAAGGATTATGACGAAGATCAGACTAGATAATAAATGTTTGATAAGTCTTAAAGAAAGAGCAGGACCTAAACGCAAATTGGAAAAGGTTAAAGGCCAAAAGTTAAAGTAGAAATAAATGTTGGGCCAAAAGTGGTAATTTCCAAAAGTTTAGGGACCTAAATGTAATTAAGCAAAAAGTCAGGGACATAAATGTAATTATGAAAAAGTTCAGCCAAAAAAGGCTTAGAACTGCCTGTAAGTATTTTAGTCCCATATTCAATTAGTAAATAGAGGAAGTCATGCTGGGTAATCTGGTATGATACAGAAATTTTATTAGGGCTCCAGACAACAGAAAATTATCTGATAGTCTAAAAGTTATCTAAATTTTTATCAGATTCTATGGACATCATATATATATAGGGGAATTACAGGAAAGTGTGCCCTACAGTGTCATATTAATGAATTTTGACAGGAGTTTGATAACACCCGTGATCCGATAATGGAACTTATCGGTATGTGAGCCTAGATGAAATGAGACTAGATGACCTCACATATAGGAGCATGATGATGCCAAGAAGGGCTCAAAACCCAGGGTACCAGTCCATCAGTAGAAGGGGCTAGTGTCCAGAAAAAGTGCGAAATTATGAAAATGCCCCTGGATACCTAGATTGTACCAGAGATGGATGAAGGGCATTTTGGTCACCTGGGACAGGCTAAAACGTGGTACATGGTATAAATATGATTAGTTGAGCCCAGATACACCCTGAGGCAGTATAAAGAGGGGTAAAATGACGATTATACCCTTAGGGTCAATATAGTATAAGAAAGGACAACAAGGGTATTTTGGTCATTTCCCAAGGAATAGATGGCAGATAAATACTCAGTATAACCATGTCAAGGGTGTGAGAAGCCTAGACATTGATTTTTAGGATAGAATACATATCCTGGTATATTATAGAAAAATTCGGAACATAAAATAGTCCGGTTATTGTGAAACTGCTCCGATCGATACCGGATTGGACTAGAATTTTTCCAGAAGCTTCCTGGCATGGTGAGCATGCCACATAACCCCTTGAGGTGTCCCTTGAGCTGTCCCAAATGATGTTATAATTATTGTTTATGAAAAAGTAAAATCCAAGATTAAATGTGAGCCTTTAGATCAAATAGTAACCAAATCAATCTTGGCCATTGATTTTTCTTGGATTTTGGCTATAAATACCCCTCCAGTCTGCAACCAAACCGTAAGCTCATGGACCCTTGGGGAAACTCTTGCAAAATGAAAACTCAAGCCAAGACAAAGAAGATTCAAGGTTCCAAAGTTCAAGCAAGCTAGAGATTAAAGGTAAGCAATCTCTCCTAGCTTATTTTCCTTTGATTTGGGAGCTTGAACTTAGGTTTTTGATGGGAGAAAAGTTGAGTTTTCTCTAAGGGGTGGTGCTGCCCAAAGACCTTAAAGGAAAGGGGAAAGAAGATATTAAAGTTAGAACCATATGATTGAAGCTTAAACAAGCTAGTTAAGTGGTTGGTTGTTGAATCAAATTAATATTCTTGACTTTGCCATGGTGTGCCTGTTTGGTATACACTGTTCATGAGGGAAGGAAATTGAATTTCAATGATTTAATGCTTCCATTGAGTTTGTATGATGATTTTGTGTAGGATTTGAAAGTTTTGAACCTTGGAAACATTAAAATCTCAAGGTTGTAGTCTTTGAGATTCCTTACGGTTACTATTCACTAGCATGAACAGTGACTGGAATTTCATGATTTTGATGGTTCCAATGGTTTTAAAATGAAAAGTTGTGTGGGTAAAGTGGAGAAACAAGTATGGGAAGCATTAGAATGAAAATGAGAATTTTTGAAAGAATTGTATGCTTATGTTCAGTTCTGTACAGCAGGCCATGAAGGAGCTGGAATTTCATGATTCTAAGCTCATAAATGAGTTCAAAATATGAAATTGTGTAGGGTAAAGTGAAGACATAAATTGATTCATTAGCCAAGTGGATTAGTGAATATTAGGGAAAGTTATGACAATAAAGAGTGTAACAAAGTTAGTCTTGAACATGCTTGGAGTTCATGAGTCCTAATGAGTTATGTGATGAATATGAATGTGTTTAGGACCATGAAACATCCAAGAAGATGTTGGGAAGTGATGGACATAAAGGCTTCATGGTTGGAAAGCTAGGGAACAAAGGCTAAAGGTCAAGAGAAAAGCTTAAGTGCTAGGTAGTGAACTTACCTCTTTATATGCTTGATGTGGTATGCTTATGTGTTGACATGTATATGTTATTTGAATGATGTTGTGACATGATAAATGGTGTTGAATGTATTGTGAATAACATGTTTCCATGGCCATGCACTTTATGTAAAAGTATATAGCATGATGGCATGTCACTAATCAAAGAAAGTTAATGAAATTACATATCATGCATTAGCATCCATCTTGCATATTTAGTGGTAATGTTTGCTACTGAGCTTCCCTAGAATCTCACTCTCCCATAACCAACCAATTTAGGTCAAGCATGATGGATAATGTATGCATGGAGAAGAGTTAAAGCATGGAAGAAGAAGAGTGAAGTATTTAAGATGTTAGCATATGCTATGCACTTTCCATGTATGTCAAAGCCATGTAAAGTATCTATTTATGTGATGAGATTGTATGAAACAATTATTGTATAACCCCATGATGTATATAAATTCAGAAAAAGCAAAAGAGATGTTTTATGTATGCTGGAACAATTATGGAAAGTGAAAGAAAGGAAACTGAAATGGTAAAAAACTAGGTCCTGAAGCAGTTTTGTTGTGGCTTCAGTCTGACCTAGTAAATGAATGAATTATTTCAAGAAATTTTATGAGCATGTAGTACACGTCCAGAGCTTTAAGTGCATAGGTAGAACGTTTTATTTGGATGTGTATATCAAGAGAAATGAATTTCCAAAATAAGGGACCAAAAACTGTTTCTAGAGTTTTGACCAAATGAACAGTAAACTTCAACGAATAAACTGTATCAATTGGCTAATCATTTGGTCTATAAATTATTTTTCTCTTAAATTTCAAGATGTTATCTTCATGTATCTTTTTGAACCACTTCATTTTGAGTTTTCTAGAATTAATTATGATTTTTTAAAGTTCATTGCGTAATCTGGAATACCATATGAACATTAACCCGAGAAAGAGTAAAATTCCAGATTTGGCTAATGGACTTCCAAGGTCTTGTAAGTGGTTCTAAATGCTACTGAATGGTCCCTAAGACGTATAAAAGTAAGGATGTTACATTCTCAAACTCCTGACAAAATTCAATTATATGGGGATAAACTTTTATACAGAACTCTTCTGGAGTTCTGTCAGATCCATGATATCTGACATTATAGGGCACACTTTCCTATAATTCTCTGACATATATCTTAAGTCCATGAAATCTAATAAAATTTTAGATAACTTTTAGACTATCAGGTAAATATCTATTGTCTAGAGCCCTAATAAAATTTATGTATTGTGCTAGATTAACTAGCATGACTTCCTCTATTTACTGATGGAATATGGGACTAAAATTCTTATGGATAGTTCTAAACCTCTTCGGCTAATCAAATACTCCCACATTCCATCAGTAAATAGAGGAAGTTATAATGGTTAATCTAGCATGATACAGAAATTTTATTAAGGCTCCAGACAGTAGATATTTATCTCATAGTCTAAAAGTTATCTGAAATTTTATCAGATTTCATGGACTTTAGATATAAGTGGGAGAATTACAGGAAAGTATACCCTATAGTGTCAGATGTCATGGATCTAACAGAACTTCAGAAGGAGTTTTGTATAAAAGTTTATCCCCATATAAGTAAATTTTGTCAGGAGTTTGAGAATACTCGTGATCTGATTATGGGATTTAGTAGTAAGTATGCCTGGACAGAATGAGCTCAGATGATCTCATATATAGGCCCATGATGACACTAAGGAGGGCCCAAAACCTAAGGTAACAGTTCATCAGTAGAAGGGGCCAGTGTCTAGAAAAAGTGTAAAATTATGAAAATGCCCTTATATAGCCAGATTATGCTGGAGATGGATGAAGGGAATTTTGGTCATTTAGGACAGGCTAAAAATGTATAGTGTAGTATAAAGATGATTAGTTAGAGCTAGTATACACCCGGAGGTAGTATAAAGAGGTGTGAAATGATAATTATGCCCTTAGGGTTAATATAGTGCAAGACGGTGGACCAATGGCATTTCAGTCATTTTCTAAGGGATCTGTAATTAGGTACTGACTTAGTACAAGTATGTCAATGGTAGGAAGAATTCAGATACTGGATTTAAGGTCAGAAAACATATTATGGAATCTCAGAAAAATTAGATTTATAAAACAGTCCAATTTTTGGGGAATCAGACTGAGCCTGTACCAGATTGGACTGGAATTTTTCTAGAAGCTTCCTCCCTATGAGAATTGTGCCACATAACCCCATGAGTTATCCCTTGTGATGTCATGGATGATGTCATAATTATTCTTTTTGAAAAAGTTAAATTCAAGATTAAATGTGAGCCTTTAGATCAAATAGTGCATAAAGTAATCTTGGCCATTGATTTTGCATGAAATTTTCTATAAATACCCCCTCAAATCTGGTTCAAAACTATGAGCTCAGGGACCCTTGGGGAAACTCATGCAAAATGGAAACTCAAGCCAAGACAAAGAAGATTCAAGGTATCAAAGTTCATGAAAGCTAGAGATTAAAGGTAAGCAATCTCTCCTAGCTTATTTTTCTTTGATTTGGGAGCTTGAACTTAGGGTTTTCATGGGGACAAGTTGAATTTTCTCTAAGGTTTTGTGCTGCCCAAAAACCTTAAATGTAAGGGAAAGAAGAAATTAAAGTTAGAGACATGTGATTGATGCTTTAAGTAAGCTAGTTAAGTGATTGGTTGTTGAATCAAGTTGATATTCTTGACTTTGTCATGGATGAACCTATTCAGTATGCATTGTTCATGGGGGAAGGAAATGGAATTTCAATGATCTAATTCTTCCATTGAATGTATATGATGATTTTGTGGAGGATTGGAAAGGTTTTGAACATTGGAAACATTAAAATCTCAAGATTGTAGTTTTTAAAATTCTTCTCTGTTACTATTTACTCACATGAATAGTTCTTGGAATTTCATGATTTTTATGCTTCCAATGGTTTTAAAATGAAAATTTGTGTGGGATAAAGTAGAGAAACAACTATGGGAAGTATTAGAACCAAAATGAGAATTTTTGAAAGAATAGTGTGCATGTGTTTGGTTCTATATAGCAGGGCATGAAGGAGCTGGAATTTCATGATTATAAAATCATAAATGGATTCAAAAGATGAAATTGTGTAAGTCAAAGTCAAGACATCAATTTATTCAAGAGCTAAGTGGATTAGTGAAGATAAGAGAAAGTTATGATAATAAAGAGTGTAACAAGGTTAGTCTTAAACATGGTTGGAGTTCATGGGTCCTAATAAATTATGTGATGAATATGAATGTGTTTAGGATCTTGAAACATACAAGAAGATGTTGGGAAGTGATTGACATAAAGGCTTCATGGTTGGAAAGCTAGGGAGCAAGTGCAAAAGATCAAGAGAAAAGCTTAAGTGCAAGGTAGTGAATTACCTCTTTATATGCTTGATGTGGTATGCTTATGTGTTGACATGTATATGTTATTTGAATGATATTGTGACATGATAAATAATGTTGAATGTATTGTGAATAACATGTTTTCCATGGCCATGCACTTTATGCAAAAGTGTATAGCATAATGGCATGTCACTAATTAAAGAAAGTTATTGAAATTACATATCATGCATTAGCATCCATCTTGCATATTTAAGTGGTAATGTTTGCTACTTAGATTCCCTAGAATCTCACTCTCCCATAACCAACCAATCTAGGTCAATCATGATGGAAAAGTACATTGCAGAATATATGCAGTTTAGAAGAGTTAATTTACCATTTTACCCTTTAATTAGCATATTGCCATGCACAATCATGGATTATGACAAAAGTACAATTTAAGATATAAAATGGATGGTAAAGTTGTTATAAAACTGTCAAAAGTGTCACAGAAACTATATACAAAATTTATCTTATCAGTAAGTAACCATAAAGGGAGAGCATTTTTGCTGCAAGATTTGGCTAAGAATAGTCATATCTTATCCTCTCAACTTCTCTCTACAACTTCCATCCCAATCATCCATTTTTCTTCATATTTCTATAGTTTTCTCCATTTTTGCACCAATTAATTCATTCCCACACCTTTTCTCTTCATCTTTCCATTACCTCTTTTCTACACTTCTCATGGCACCAACCTTAGATCATGATTGCGGCATGGCCGAATCTATGAGAGGATAAATTTCTTAGCCTCTTGGTGATGGGCATCATAGACTGAGCTTATGGATGACAATGGGGAAGTTTCTGTATTAATCTACACTTGTACATGAATTCAATAGACTAATTCTATAATTAGAAATTTGTAATTAATATTGGATGATGTGATTGCTGATTTTAATGTAAATATTTCATTTTTTATTTATGTTTAGTTGGATAAATATCAACATTTGTTGGTGTTTAATTTGATTACTTTAAGTTTATGGTTATTGATTGATGACCATTCGAGGGCATTATTATCATCTAATTTAATTACACATTAAGTGATCTTTAACAATGCATTAAGAAGTTTTTAAACTAGGTTTGATCAAAGGAGTTTAAGAACCATTAATGCATTGGACTCAATTGATTGATTGAGGTTTTATCTATGACTTAGTGATTTGATAACTCCCATATCAAATTAAGAGCAAGGAGAACTTTGTTTTATCAAGAGGTGATTTCATCCTATTTTTCTTACATTCATCACTACTTTCACATTAATGAAAAATATCAAAAACATCTACTTTTACTGTACTCTAATTTTATTGTATCAACGTTCAATCAAACCCAAAACCCATGGTTTTACTCAAGTTTTCAATGGATTCGTTCACCAATTTACTAGGATTATAATAAAAAGGCTTCTTAAGAAGAATAAGGTTGTGCCTTATACTACATTATCGGGTACAATCATTATTTTGATAGACCAGACAATGACAATCTGATCCTTTTGAGGCTTCCTAGATGTCCTTTGTCTCTTTCCAAGAGAGTCAGTAGCTTTCTCTACAATCCTCTTGATCATGTCTGTGAACTCTGGATCAGAGTTAGTATAGGAGTTTACCTACTGCCTGTCACATCCTTACTTTTAACCTCAATTATACTCCATTAGAAGTTATTGGAACCAATTACATGATCATTTGCTTTGAAAATATCCATTTCCAAAAGATTTGCTTCCGGGTACTGTTCACTGTTACTGTTCATTTGGTCATTCCATAACATGTACTCTACTTTGAAAATTCATAATTAATTGTACAAAAATCAAAATAATATGGTTCCAATTTCTAATGAAAGCTCTTTCACATATATTTGAGGGAAAAATATGAAACTGAGGTTTTCTTGTCCCAATGAAATCAGTTTAATCGTTGAAAATCACTGTTCATTTGGTAAAATCTGGAAGTTCCAGTTTCTTTGCTTGAATTTTAAAAATTTGGTTCTCTTTGGTTACTTGTCCAAATGAAATTTGTTACATATGGAATTAAAGCTCTAGACGTCCTCTTTAATATCACCAAATTTCATAGAAAAATTCGTTCATTTGATATATGAAATCATTGCATGAACGTCACTGCCTCTCAGCACTCGTTTTATCTCAATTCCAGATCTTACTTCAAACTTTGGAAAATCATAACAATTCGGATACTTATCCAGTTAAGGCGTTCTTAGTGTCCATTTAAAGATATGTATCTTAGATAACCTCACACCAAATTTCAGACTAAAACTCGTTGGTTTACATATCAAAATCAGTGTCACATCACCACAGCCTCAAAACAAGGTTACAGAAACATACACCATACACACTAACATATCATCCCATATTGTCATGTAAGTCATATAACTTGTTATACAAACTTAATCATCAACAATTACTCTCTTCCCTTGAGAGGATCCATCACCTAAAACATAGTTATGCATGTGGAAGGAATGAGATTTCCTAGAAATCCCAATAGCAAGTTACACAAACTATAATATCATACATGAATAATTGTATGCTTAACATGTTATCATGTGATGGGAGCTACTTCATAATGGTACATAAGCAAACTCTAACATGAATATTGTCATGACATAACTTGCAAGGAGTTGCAATCATTCATACTTCATCATAACATGATGACATAAGCTCAAGCTCAACCAAACACCATAATCAACAAGCAAGCAAAACAATTAAATAAACATGAGTTATAGTTAGGTATCCTTGCTACCTCTTAGCTATCTTGGTCAAGACCTTCTTGAAGTGCTTTCCTTCCTTCACAAATGTCAAAACCTAGCCATTACAACATAATATCAAGTTACAACTCAACTTGAAACCAAATCTAAGACTAGGTTTTCACTAGCTCCCTTTCTTTCTCTAATTTATGTTTCCTACTTCCACCTTTCCAAAATAAATTCTCATGGTTCATTTCCACATAATTTTTCATGTAGAATCCAAATATGAAATCAGACTTTCCAAAATCAAAACATACCAATTGCTACAGTGCCAAACCGAAATGCATGCTCTTGTTTTCCAAAAATTCTCATTTTGATTCCAATGCTTCCAATACTTGTTCTCCTACTTTATCCCCACACAACTTTCCATTTTAAACTCATTGGAAGCATCAAAATCATGAAATTCCATCATATGAACAGTACCACATACAGTACCAGCAAGAACACAAAACCCTAAATCCAAACATACTTGATTCACAAGCTTATACCACTTGATTCTAGCTTGTTTAAGCTTGTCTAAACTATCCATAACATAAAACTCATACTTTAACCACATATGAGCAGCACTTCCAGCAGCAATCATAAGGGAAATATAGCATGAAAACCCCTTAAAACCATGAGCTAACTTGCTAGAACAAAGCTCAAGATCAAGGGAGATGATTATCTTGCTTGTTACTTCACTTTGGTTGCTTCTTTCTTGGTTGAATGGAAATTTTGCAAGAGTTTCCCTATGGTTCACCATGCATGCCGAAGTGTTCTGAATAGGGGGTATTTATAGAGAAGTTTGGGTTGAAATGGATGGCCAAGATTGATTTAGTTACTGTTTGATCTAAAGGCTCACATTTAATCATGGATTTTACTTTTTCTAAAAAGAATAATTATTACATCATGTGGGGCAGCTCATGGGACACCTAAGAGGGTTAGGTGGCGTGCTGCCCATGTAAAGAACCTTCTGGAGAAATTCTAGTCCAATTCGGTACCGATCAGTGCAGTTTCACAACAACCGGACTGTGTTTTGTTCCTATTTTTTTTATAATATACCAGGATATGTATTCTATCCTAGAAATTAATGTATAGGCTTCTCATATCATTGAAAATATTATACTGAGTATTTATCTGCCATCCATCCCTTGGGAAATGACCAAAATACCCTTGGTGTCCTTTCCTGCACTGCACTAACCCTAAGGGAAAAATAGTCATTTTACCCCTCTTTATACTGGCTCATGGTGTATATGGGCTCTAAATAATCCTCTTTATACTATATGACACGTTTTTAGCCTATCTAAAGTGACCAAAATGACCTCTATCCACTACTGGTATAGTATAGGCATCCAGGGGCATTTTCGTAATTTTGCACTTTTCTTGGACTGCTCTGGTCTCTGGCCCACATAACTGTTGTCATATCCTAATTTTTCCCTATCTGTATAGTACTGATAGTAGAAAGAGGTTTAGAAAGGATTATGACGAAGATCAGAAGAAATAATAAAGGTTAAATGAGTCTTGAAGGAAGAAAGGGACCTAAACGAAAATTGGAAAAGTTTAAAGGCCAAAAGTTAAAGTAGAAACAAAAGTTGGGCCAAAAATTGTAATTTCCAAAATTCTAGGGACCTAAATGTAAATATCCAAAAAGTTAGGGACATCAATGTAATTAAGCAAAAAGTCAAGGACATAAATGTAATTATGGAAAAGTTCAGCCAGAAAATGCTTAGAACTGCCTGTAAGTATTTCAGTCCCACATTCCATCAGTAAATAGAGGAAGTCATGCTGGGTAATCTGGCATGATACAGAAATTTTATTAGGGCTCCAGACAGCAGAAAATTATCTGATTGTCTAAAAGTTATCTGAGTTTTTATCAGATTCTCTGGACATCAGATATATGTGGGGGAATTACAGGAAAGTGTGCCCTACAGTGTCAGATGTTATGAATCTGACAGAACCCCGAAAGAAGTTATGTTTAAAAAGTTATTCACATATTAGTGAATTTTGACGGGAGTTTGTTAACACCCGTGATCCGATAATGGAACTTATCGGTATGTAAGCCTAGATAGAATGAGATCAGATGACCTCATATATAGGCCCATAATGACGCCAAGGAAGGCCCAAAACCCAGGGTACCAGTCTATCAGTAGAAGGGGCCAGTGCCAGAAAAAGTGTGAAATTACGAAAATGCCCCTAGATGCCCAGATTGTACCAGAGATGGATGAAGGGCATTTTGGTCATCTGGGATAGGCTAAAAACGTGGCACATGGTATAAATATGATTAGTTGAGCCAATATATGCCCTGAGGCAGTACAAGAAGGGGTGAAATGACAATTATGCCCTTAGGGTCAATATAGTGCAGGAAAGGACACCAAGGGTATTTTGGTCATTTTCCAAGGGATCTATAATTAAGTTGTGGCCAGTACAAGTATGTCAATGGTGTGAGCAGCCTAGACATTAATTTCCAGGATAGAATACATATCCTGGTATATTATAAAAAAATTAGGAACAGAACACAGTCCGGTTGTTGTGAAACTGCACTGATCGGTACCGGATTGGACTGGAATTTCTCCAGAAGGTTCCTTGCATGGGCAGCACGCCACCTAACCCTCTTAGGTGTCCCATGAGCTGTCCCACATGATGTCATAATTATTACTTTATGAAAAAGTTAAATCCAAGATTAAATGTGGACCTTTAGATCAAATAGTAACCAAATCAATCTTGGCCATTCATTTTTCTTGAATTTTGGCTATTAATACCCCTCAATTCTGGTTCAGAACCGTAAGCTCATGTACCCTTGGGGAAGATCCTGCAAAATGGAAACTCAAGCCAAGACAAAGAAGATTCAAGGTTTCAAAGTTCAAGCAAGCTAGAGATTAAAGGTAAGCAATCTCTCCTAGCTTATTTTCCTTTGATTTGGGAGCTTGAACTTAGGGTTTTGATGGGAGAAAAGTTGAGTTTTCTCTAAGGGGTGGTGCTGCCCAAAGACCTTAAAGGAAAGGGGAAAGAACAAATTAAAGTTAGAACTATATGATTGAAGCTTAAACAAGCTAGTTAAGTGGTTGGTTGTTGAATCAAATTGATATTCTTGACTTTGCCATGGTGTGCCCTGTTCGGTCTGCACTGTTCATGAGGGAAGAAAATTGAATTTCAATGATTTAATGCTTCCATTGAGTTTGTATGATGATTTTGTGTAGGATTGGAAAGGTTTTGAACCTTGGAAACATTAAAATCTCAAGGTTGTAGTCTTTGAGATTCCCTACGGATACTGTTCACTCGCGTGAACAGTGATTGGAATTTCATGATTTTGATGGTTCCAATGGTTTTAAAATGAAAAGTTGTGTGGGGTAAAGTGGAGAAACAAGTATGGGAAGCATTAAAATCAAAATGAGAATTTTTGAAAGAATTGTGTGCTTATATTCAATTCTGTACAGCAGGCCATGAAGGAGCTGGAATTTCATGATTCTAAGCTCATAAATGAGTTCAAAATATGAAATTGTGTAGGGTAAAGTGAAGACATAAATTGATTCATTAGCCAAGTGGATTAGTGAATATTAGGGAAAGTTATGACAATAAAGAGTGTAACAAAGTTAATCTTGAACATGGTTGGAGTTCATGAGTCCTAATAAATTATGTGATGAATATGAATGTGTTTAGGACCTTGAAACATCCAAGAACATGTTGGGAAGTGATTGGCATAAAGTCTTAATGGTTGGAAAGCTAGGGAGCAAGGGCTAAAGGTCAAGAGGAAAGCTTAAGTGCAAGGTAGTGAACTTACCTCTTTATGTGCTTGATGTGGTATGCTTATGTGTTGATATGTATATGTTATTTGAATGATGTTGTGACATGATAAATGATGTTGAATGTATTGTGAATAACATGTTTCCATGGCCATGCACTTTATGTAAAAGTATATAGCATGATGGCATGTCACTAAGCAAAGAAAGTTAATGAAATTACATATCATGCATTAGCATCCATCTTGCATATTTAAGTGGTAATGTTTGCTACTGAGATTCCCTAGAATCTCACTCTCCCATAACCAACCAATTTAGGTCAAGCATGAAGAAAAGGTATGCATGGAGAAGAGCAAAAGCATGGAAGAAGAAAAGTGAAGTATTTAGGATGCTAGCATATGTTATGCACTTTCCATGTATGTTAAAGCCATATAAAGTATCTATTTATGTGATGAGATTGTATGAAACAATTATTGTATAACCCCATGATGTGTATGAATTCAAAAAAGGCAAAAGAGATGATTTATGTATGCTGAAACAATTATCGGAAATGAAAGAAAAGAAACTGAAATGGTAAAAACGTAGGTCCTGAAGCAGTTTTGTTGTGGCTTCAGTTTGACCTAGTAAATGAAGGAATTAGTTCACGAAATTTTATGAGCACGTAGTACACATCCATATCTTTAAGTTCATAGGAAGAACGTTTCATTTGGATGTGTATATCAAGAGAAATGATTTTCCAAATTAAGGGACCAGAATCTGTTTCCAGAGTTTTTGACCAAATGAACAGTAAACTTCAACGAATAAACTGTATCAATTGGCTAACCATTTGGTCTAGAAATTATTTTTCCCTTAAATTTCAAGATGTTATGTTCATTTAGCTTTTTGAAACACTTCATTTCGAGTTTTCTAGAATTAATTATGATTTTTCGAAGTTCATTGCATAATCTGGAATACCATATGAACAGTAACCCGAGAAAGAGTAAAATTTCAGATTTGGCTAATGTACTTCCAAGGTCTTATAAGTGGTTCTAAATGCTACTGAATGGTCCCTAAGACGTATAAAAGTAATGATGTTACAACTGTCCAGTCACCTTAATGGGCTTATGATGGTGCCATTTGGGCCTTATTATGGGCTTATTGCTTGTATTGCCTGTATGGCCCAATTAACGTTACAACTCTCCCGATCCTATTTATCGGGTATTTTATTTCACTGAAAAATCCCGTATGGTTTCTACAGGATTCTTTTTCTGACTCTCTCAATTTTATAAATTCATATATTAAATATATGAATTTTCTATAAGGTCTCATCTAATTATGAGATCTGAAAAATACTGTAATAATTCCTTCCGACTTCAGAAATTTATATCAATTAATCGGGACCTCAAATCAAAATTCTGTGTTGCGTTAAATTAACCAGAATATTTTTGTCTATCTATTGGTAAAATTTGGGTCTGATCTGATTCCGGGTATTTTTGGCCTGTTTTGGCTCAACTTTTCCATATTTACATTTAGGTCCCTTAACTTTTGAATAATTGCACTTTAGTCCCTGAACTTTTCATTAATTGTATTTAGGTCCCTCATTTTTCTTCTACTTTCACTTTTCACCTTCAAACTTTTAAATTTTCATTTTGGTCCCTATTCTTTCCTTAGTTATTAATCCTTCCCTTTCCTTTCACAATCTGATACAGTTTATTCCAAGAATCTTATATCCATTGCAGATAAACTGTACAGGTACATCAGGTCAAAAAAATTGGGGATATGACATTTCTCTCCCCCTTAAAATAAATTTCGTCCTCAAAATTTACATTACATATACATTAAGGAAATAGTTCAGGGTATATCTCTCTCATCCTTTCCGCTGCTTCCCAAGTAGCTTCATTCTCCGTTAATCCCTTCCATACCACCTTAACTAGAGGGATCTGCTTATTTCGCAACTGCTTGACCTTTCTATCTATAATCTGTACTGGTCTAACTTCATAAGTCAGGTCATCTCGCAATGCAATATCATCCTGCTCAATCACATGTGATGGATCTGAAACATACTTCTTTAATTGGGAAACATGGAACACATCATGAATCTTGCTGAGATGTGGAGGAAGAGCTAATTTGTAAGCCACTGATCCTACTCTTGAGAGGATCTGAAATGGCCCAATGTATCTAGGGTGCAGCTTCTTCACTTTGATCGATCGTCCAGTTCCTGTCGTTGGAGTCAACTTAAGGAATACATGCTCTCCTTCTTTAAACTCTAATGGCTTCCTTCTAACATCCACATAACTCTTCTGTCTGCTTTGAGCTGTTAATAGCCTCTTTCTGATCTTATCAATCTGTACTGCTGTCTGGTCTACTATATCAGGACCAAACATCCTCCTTTCACTCAACTCCACCCAGCATAAGGGAGATCTACACTTTTGTCCATACAGCGCTTCAAATGGAGCCATCTGAATGCTAGCTTGATAACTATTGTTATGGGCAAACTCTATCAACGGCAGATGGACATCCCAACTTCCTTTGAAATCCAAGACAAAAGCTCTCAACATATCCTCGAGCGTCTGGATCATTCTCTCAGATTGACCATCTGTCTGAGGATGGTAGGCTGTACTAAATCTGAGAGTAGTGTTCATTTCTTTATGTAAAGCACGCCAAAAGTTTGATGTAAACCGAGGATCTCTGTCAGAAATGATACTACTGGGAATACCATGTAGTCTAATAATCTCTTTTACATAGAGTTTCGCCAGCTTCTCTAGAGAATCCTTTTTATTGATTGCCAGGAAATAAGCCGACTTCGTTAATCAGTCAATTACCACCCATATAGCATCATGCTTAGTAGGAGTCATGGGCAGTCCTTCAACAAAATCCATGGCAATGCTGTCCCATTTCCACTCGGGTATCTCTAGTGGTTGTAATTTCCCTGCTAGCTTCTGATGCTCAACTTTCACCTTTTGACATGTCAAACATTTGTACACATAATTTACAACATCTTTCTTCAATCCAGGCCACCAAAATAAACTTTTCACATCATGATACATTTTGGTCATACCTGAATGTACTGTATACTTGCTTTTATGTGCCTCCTCTAGTATCTTTTCTCTCAATCCCATTGCATTGGGAATATATGGTCGTCCCCTAAATCGTAATAATCCATCTTGGGACACATCAAAGTTTTTAGTTTCCCCTCTTTCCAGCTTACCTTTGAAAATTTCTGCGAGCCTATCCTGCTCCTGAGCCTCTTTTATCTCATCCTCAATAAAAACTTTAATCTGCGTTCCTCCATAAGAACTTTCTGATGTTTACATTTGATACAGAGGACTCCAATCTCGAACATCTTCTATTAGTTCTAGCTCTTTGATCATGAGACTAGCAACCTGTACCACCTCTCTGCTCAAGGCATCAGCCACTACATTAGCTTTTCCTGGATGGTATTTGATATGGAAATCATAATCCTTTAGAAATTCCATCCATCTCTGTTGCCTCATGTTCAATTCTTTCTAATCTTGCAAATACTTCAGGCTTTTATGATCACAGTACAGTTCTATAGTAGCTCTATACAAGTAGTGCCTCCATATCTTGAGAGCATAAACTACCGCTGTAAGCTCCAGATCATGCGTGGGATAATTCTCTTCATGTGGCTTTAACTGTCGAGAAGCATAGGCTACCACTCGTCCTTACTGCATCAACACACATCCCAACCCCTACTTGCTAGCATCAGTGTAGACTACATAAGTCTGAGTTGGGTCTGGAATAATCAGCACAGGAGTCATGGTTAATCTCTACTTTAGTTCATGAAAACTGGCCTCACACTTCTCATCCCACTTGAACTGCTGATTCTTTCTTGTCAGCTTGGTTAACGGTAGAGCAATTCGAGAAAAGTCCTTAATAAATCTTCTATAATACCCTGCTAAGCCCAGAAAACTTCTAATCTCCATCACTAGCCTTGGTTGTTCCCAGCTTAACACTGCTTCAACTTTGCTAGGATCTACAGCTACCCCTTCATGGGATATGACATGCCCGAGAAATTTGACTTCTTGTAGCCAAAACTCACATTTACTAAGCTTAGCATAAAGTCGTTTCTCTTTAAGAGTACTAAGAACAATCCTCAAATGCTCTTCATGCTCTGTAGCCGATTTGGAGTACACTAAGATATCATTAATGAAGACTACCACAAACTGATCTAGATAAGGCCTGAAGATTCTGTTCATGTAATCCATGAAAATTGCAGGTGCATTTGTCAAACCAAAGGGCATCACTAGAAATTCAAAATGACCATATCGAGTCCTGAATGCAGTCTTTGAAATATCATCTGCTTTGATTCTGAGTTGGTGATAACCTGATCTCAGATCAATCTTAAAGAATAAGTTTGCTCCAACCAACTGGTCTAGCAAATCATCAATTCAGGGAAGAGGGTACTTATTCTTAACAGTAATCTTATTCAACTCCCGATAGTCAATGCACAATCTGAGACTGCCATCCTTCTTCTTAACGAATAACACTGGAGCACCCCATAGAGAAACACTGGGTCAAATGAAACCCTTCTCTAATAGCTCCTCTATATGCTTCTTAAGTTCAATCATCTCATTGGGCGCCATACGATATGGGGTTTTAGATACTGGTCCAGCTCCAGGTACGATGTCAATTGCAAACTCCACTTCTCGTTCTGGAGGCAATCCATGTATCTCCTTTGGAAAGACTTCAGGAAATTCTTTGACCACTGGAATTGCTTCAATTCCTTCTTCCACTTCTGCTTGAACAGAAAAGAAGACCATATATCCCTGACATCCTTTTCATAAACATCTATCCATTTGAGCCTCCGTCAGGAAATTCAGTTTCACTTCTGGATTCACATTTGGGGCTTGTGGACAAAGAACTAGAGTTTTGTTCTTACAATCTAGCATTACATTATTGGCAGACAACCAATTCAATCCAATTATGACATCAATTTCATGGAATGGCAAGCATATTAGGTCAAGAGTAGTGCAACAACATTCATATCGAATGACACTATTTAGGCAGACATCAGATGTAACTACTTTAGCATTTGTAGGGGTTGTGACACATATGGCATAATGCAGCTTGCTAATTGTAAGGCCCAAACATTTAGCACATTCATAAGAAATAAAGGAATGACTTGCACCCGAATCAAACATAGCAATCATAGCATGATTATTGAGATAGATGATACCTTGGATCATCTTGGGTGATCTCTGTGCCTCTTCCCTTATCATTGCAAACACTCGCCCTTGAGTGTGCGGCCTTTAATAATCAGCTGCTTGAGGACAACTCCTGGAGAAATGTCCAGGCTTCCCATATGTGTAACAGACATTTCGCCCCATCAAGCATGGTTTGTCTCCATGGTTCTTCCCGCATTTGTCACATACTCTAGACCTCTGATCTCTATTATTTGTGTTTCCCCTGTAATTCCCTCTGCTAGGCTTTTGGTTCTGCTGCCACTGCCTTTTCCTTTTCTTGTTATAGCCACTGCCACTGGCTATATTTCTATTCTGGTTAGGTCTCTCAGGAGCAGTAGTCTCTCTGCTCATCAGTTTCATTAGCATCCGATGATTCAGGCTATTCTCAATAATTCTGCAAGCCTCTACTGCTTTATTGAACTGATGGTACTGTTGAGGGGTCATCTTATCTTTCAGGGTAGCGTTCAATCCCCTGATCATCCTTTTTGTCATCCACCGCTCATCATCTACCCGTCATAGGTAAGTGGAATACTGAGAAAGACGGATGAACTTTGCTAAGTATTCATCATAGGATTCTTGTTCTCCTTGTCTCAGCACAAGGAATTCTGCTTCTCGTTCATCCCGCACTGACTAGGGAAAATACTTCTCATAAAACTGTTCAAGGAACACTTCCCACGTGATAGGAATGTGTTTGGCCTGCAATACTAGCTCTGTGTTCTTCCACCATATATCTGCATCCCTTTCTAGCTGGTAGATTGTCATATGTGCTTTATTCTCAGACGGACAACCCAGTACCTTGAAGATCTTCTCCAGTCTGCGGATCCAATCTTCCGCTTTTTGTAGATCGAACGTTCCCTCGAATGTCGGAGGACTATGCTTACAGAATTTAGTCATCTATTGTTGAATACCAGTAGGATCTACTATTTGTCCTGTCTGTCTCAGTAGTTCTATTGTCTGTTGAACCATCTCTGGTTCTGTATTAGCTGTACCTGCAGACTCTGGGTGTCTGAGGTTCTCCACTGCTTTAGCTACAGCTATTGCTATAGCAGCATCCCTTTCCTGCTCACTCCTTGCTTGAGCAGCTTTTACTTCCTCTATCAGCTTCTGCTGCTGCTCCAGCCGTTCTAGAATCAGCTGATTAATATCTCTGGTATTTTGGGATTCACCCGAAGCACCAGCTCTTCTGGTTCTTACCATTTTGTTTTACTATCGTAATAGGAAATAGGAAAGGAATATTATAATTAACATACTTTATATTTCATTCAATACATAGCATACAACAGGTTTAACATCATTACATAAACTCTTCATAACAGACACACATACATGTATTATGTCATTACTAGTCAAAAGTACATAGATTACAACAACATTCATACATACAGCTATTACACTATGTTTTCTCATAATGGATCCTAATAAATTCCCCCACCATGTAGATCCAATCATGGATATCCTCAAAGGGTTCCTCTTCAAAGTACTGATTTAACCCTTCTCTCCATATTGCTGTAAGAGGCAAAATATCATCCATGATATCAACCCAAGCTTCTAAGGTAAGAGTATATGGATCATATGCTTGATAGGCCTCTCTTACCCTTGCTATGAAGTCTTTATAAACTCTATAGTCTTGATCAACACCTCTAATCAACATTCTTCCTATCTCATATAGCTGTTTTGTGAGTTCCACAGCTTTCCTGAAATGTTCTTCATCCATATCCTCCCCAAGGGTTAACTTAATTATCTGATGGTTACCCAGATATATCTGTACCATTAACTTCTTGGTTCCACTTGGACCTAGAATATCTGTAAGGTTTGGTCTCTGACTAGGTCCAGGTATATCAGTTACATGACTAGGTTCAGGCACATTAGCTGTATGGCTGAGTCCAAGTACATCAACTGGTTTAGGTACCTGACTCGGTCTAGGAACATCTACCTCATCCGCCTGCCTAGGCACAGGGTATGTTGCATTCCTAATATAAGAGTAACCCACATCAGATTGTTCCTCTGGAGGGTCTATCATCTCTATATCATCTATCTGACCTGCATCTCTTTCTAATACAATATTCATAGGTGGGGCTGGGTTAGGTTCCTCAAGTTCATCCTCTTCTGATTGTATATCCTCATCTGATATTTCCTCTTCTTCATCATCATCCTCATCCATCTCATTTGATCCCACAGAAGAATTATCTAACCTGCCCAATTCTGATTCACTACTGGAATCCCGGATATTGATCACTGGGGGAAGACCAAACTCTGGATCATGTATAAAAGCATCTATCTCTTCTGAGTTCCACCCTGATCTATCATAACTATAGACTGTGGGTCTAGGGTCCCCCTGGTTCACTGTAGTCTCTGATATTCTAGACTCAATCATTGGTATCCTGCAATAATTAACTTAAGGTCAATTATGCAGATGTTCACTTATGTATCAGTCTATAAATAATGTAATCAGAGCATTTCCTAAGCCAGAATCCTTTGCTCTGATACCAAAATGTCACATCCTTACTTTTAACCTCAATTATACTCCATTAGAAGTGATTGGACCCAATTACATGATCATTTGCTTTCAAAATATCCATTTCCAAAAGATTTGCTTTCGGGTACTGTTCACTGTTACTGTTCATTTGGTAATTCCAGAACATGTACTCTACTTTGAAAATTCATAATTAATTGTACAAAAATCAACATAATATGGTTCCAATTTCTAATGAAAGCTATTTCACATATCGTTGAGGGAAAAATATGAAACTGAGGTTTTCTTGTCCCAATAAAATCAGTTTAATCGTTGAAAGTCACTGTTCATTTGGTAAAATCTGGAAGTTCCAGTTTCTTTGCTTGAACTTTAAAAATTTGTTTCTCTTTGGTTACTTGTCCAAATGAAATGTGTTACATATGGAATTAAATCTCTAGATGTCCTCTTTAAGATCACTAAATTTCATAGAAAAATTCGTTCATTTGATATATGAAATCATTGCATGAACGTCACTGCCTCTCAGCACTCGTTTTATCTCAATTCCAGATCTTACTTCAAACTTTGGAAAATCATAACAATTCGGATACTTATCCAGTTAAGGCGTTATTGGTGTCCATTTAACGATATGTATATTAGCTATCTTCACACCAAATTTCAGACTAAAACTCGTTGGTTTACATATCAAAATCAGCGTCACATCACCACAGCCTCAAAACAAGGTTACAGAAACATATACCATACACACTAACATATCATCCCATATTGTCATGTAAGTCATATAACTTGTTATACAAACTTAATAATCAACAATTAATCTCTTCCCTTGAGAGGATACAGCACCTAAAACATAGTTATGCATGTGGAAGGAATGAGATTTCCTGGAAATCCCAATAGCAAGTTACACAAACTATAATATCATGCATGAATAATTGTATGCTTAACATGTTATCATGTGATGGGAGCTACTTCATAATGGTACATAAGCAAACTCTAACATGCATATTGTCATGACATAACTTGCAAGGAGTTGCAATCATTCATACTTCATCATAACATGATGACATAAGCTCAAGCTCAACCAAACACCATAATCAACAAGCAAGCAAAACAATTAAACAAACATGAGTTATAGTTAGGTATCCTTGCTACCTCTTAGCTATCTTGGTCAAGACCTTCTTGAAGTGCTTTCCTTCCTTCACAAATATCAAAACCTAGCCATTACAACATAATATCAAGTTACAACTCAACTTGAAACCAAATCCAATACTAGGTTTTCACTAGCTCCCTTTCTTTCTCTGATTTATGTTTCCTACTTCCACCTTTCCAAAATAAATTCTCATGGTTCATTTCCACATAATTTTTCATGTAGAATCCAAATATGAAATCAGACTTTCCAAAATCAAAACATACCAATTGCTACAGTGCCAAACCGAAATGCATGCTCTTGTTTTCCAAAAATTCTCATTTTGATTCCAATGCTTCCAATACTTGTTCTCCTACTTTATCCCCACACAACTTTCCATTTTAAACTCATTGGAAGCATCAAAATCATGAAATTCCATCATATGAACAGTACCACGTACAGTACCAGCAAGAACACAAAACCCTAAATCCAAACATACTTGAATTCACAAGCTTATACCACTTGATTCTAGCTTGTTTAAGCTTGTCTAAACTATCCATAACATAAAACTCATATTTTAACCACATATGAGCAGCACTTCCAGCAGCAATCATAAGGGAAATATAGCATGAAAACCCCTTAAAACCATGAGCTAACTTGCTAGAACAAAGCTCAAGATCAAGGGAGATGATTACCTTGCTTGTTACTTCACTTTGGTTGCTTCTTTCTTGGTTGAATGGAAATTTTGCAAGAGTTTCCCTATGGTTCACCATGCATGCCGAAGTGTTCTGAATAGGGGGTATTTATAGAGAAGTTTGGGTTTAAATGGATGGCCAAGATTGATTTGGTTACTATTTGATCTAAAGGCTCACATTTATTTTTGGATTTTACTTTTTCTAAAAAGAATAATTATTACATCATGTGGGACAGCTCATGGGACACCTAAGAGGATTAGGTGGCGTGCTTCCCATGCAAAGAACCTTCTGGAGAAATTCCAGTCCAATCCAGTACCGATCAGTGCAGTTTCACAACAACCGGACTGTGTTCTGTTCCTAATTTTTTTATAATATACCAGGATATGTATTCTATCCTAGAAATTAATGTCTAGGCTTCTCATATCATTGAAAATATTATACTGAGTATTTATCTGCCATCCATCCCTTGGAAAATGACCAAAATACCCTTGGTGTCCTTTCCTGCACTGCACTAACCCTAAGGGCAAAATCGTCATTTCACCCCTCTTTATACTGGCTCATGGTGTATATGGGCTCTAAATAATCCTCTTTATACTATATGACACGTTTTTAGCCTATCTAAAGTGACTAAAATGACCTCTATCCACTACTGGTACAGTATGGGCATCCAGGGGCATTTTCGTAATTTTGCACTTTTCCTGGACTACTCTAGTCTCTGGCCCACATAACTGTCCAGTCAACTTAATGGGCTTATGATGGCGCCATTTGGGCCTTATTATGGGCTTATTACCTGTATTGCCTGTATGGCCTAATTCACGTTACAACTCTCCTGATCCTATTTATCGGGTATTTTATTTCACTGAAAAATCCCGTATGATTTCTACAGGATTCCTTTTCTGACTCTCTCAATTTTATAAATTCATATATTAAATATATGAATTTTCTATAAGGTCTCATCTAATTATGAGTTCTGAAAAATACTATAATAATTCCTTCCGACTTCAGAAATTTATATCAATTAATCGGGACCTCAAATCAAAATTCTATGTTACGTTAAACTGACCAGAATATTTTTGTCTATCTACTGGTAAAATTTGAGTCTGATATGATTCTGGGCATTTTTGGCCTGTTTTGGCTCAACTTTTTCATATTTACATTTAGGTCCCTTAACTTTTGAATAATTGCACTTTAGTCCCTAACTTTTCATTAATTATATTTAGGTCCCTCCTTTTTCTTCTACTTTCACTTTTCACCTTCAAACTTTTAATTTTTCATTTTGGTCCCTATTCTTTCCTTAGTTATTAATCCTTCCCTTTCCTTTCACAATCTGATACAGTTTATTCCAAGAATCTTATATCCATTGCAGATAAACTGTATAGGTACATCAGGTCAAAAAAATTGGGGATATGACACTGCCTCTTGGCCTTACAATTAGATTGAGGAGATTTCTCAGGGACTTGACTCTTTCCCTTTACTAGTGTCTCGATCACTGAAACCTTTCTTTTCCCTTTCTGTACATCTGGCCCATCCTTGGCCACCTTTGGTTGGAATTTCTTTTTTGTCTCCTTCGGTTAAGAGGCTTGAGGCGTGTTTGAAACTGTATTTGATGGTTGTTACTAAGATCCATCCATATTTTAGGTTTTAGTTCTAGCCATCCTCTGTCATTTTTGAGAGATTAAACGGTGAAATGGAGGAATTTGGAAGTGAAATTGGGTGGCTAGGGTTGAAGTTAATTGATTTAGTTAATTGGGATTGAAGTTAAATAGTGAAGGGTCTCGACGGATAACTGTTAAAACCCGATATTAATTGATTAAGGCCCATTAATCAATTAAGTAATTGATTAATTTCAGCAATTAACCAATTAGTATTCAATTAATTCCAATTAATCGGATGATTAATCAATTAATTATGAAGAAAACAATATTCAACACCATTTTAACAACGATTAAATGATTACATGTTCGATTAACTACCATTAATTGATCAATCAATTGATTATTTCTCAGTAGGCACAACTTTTCATAGACATTACTCATTAATCGATTAGTTGTTCTATTAATTTTTATTAATCAACTTATTAATCGATTAATTTTAACATAAAACACTTTTGACTATCTTTTCAACTATGATTAATTGATTGACTATTCGATTATTTGATATTAATAAATCTTTAATCGATTAATTTCAAAACAAAACATCTTTTAACATCTCTTCAAACATCATTTATTCCAATCATTAATCAATTAACTTATAGAAAAATGAAATCATTGGAGAATGAAAAAAGTTAACTTTTCTTTTGAATTTTTTGAAAAATAAGTTCACACATGAAACATTTTAAAGCATATAAATACATGTATAATAAACAACGCATTAATATCAAAATCCAACAATCATATTTTTAATGTAAAGAGAATGTTGAAGGAAGCTTATCCAGATTTTTGTAGCTTGATGTATTGACTCATTTTCCTTTCTTTCTAAGTATTGACTCATTTTCCTTTCTTTCTTTGAGTAGCATATTGTATTAGCATTGGTCGTTTCCTCAACTAACTCAATCTTGATATGCCATTATAGTTCATTGAGATACCTCCATATTCTCCTGTCATGAAACAAATCTATTTCTTTCTTTGGAGAATGGTTAGTATGATCATAAATAGATTGACTTCTAAAATATATGTGAGATCATATAAAGACAACTCATCATCAAAATATATCATTTTTTCAATGAATACATATGAGTATTCTTAAAAACTTGATCTTTTAAGATAATCTCATTTTCTTTTGTTTTTTTTTAAAACATCTTGAGATAATATTTTTAAAACAAATATTCATTTTGTAAAGTCAATTGATGTAGGGATTTTGAAATCTCACTTTCACCTTTGAAATCTTAAATACGTAAATTTAGAAATCAAGAAAAATTTATGAATTGAAATTCTCAAAAGTAATATTTTGAAAGCACAACTATGTATAACCCATTTAGCAATATAAACATATGTTAAAAAAGCTTTAAAAATTATTGCTATTGGAATTCAATCAGGAACAAATATTTATTACCCACATATGAATTTTTAATAAAGAAAAGGGGTAGGAATAGATTTCACCATTATTGCTCTTGTTCCATTGTATATTTTCCTCAGGTACAACTTTCTTACAATATAAAAACTTTTCTGTCATGGTATCCAACTTCACTTGGATATACTATGGTTAGTCTGTAGGAAACCCAACACGCTTCATATGCTCAGAGAATATGATTAGTTTCAAATAATTGAGCATAATGAAAGATAAATGTCTTTATGCATAAAATAAATATTTTTCTTTTCTGAAAACAAGTATGCATAAAGATTTGTACTTATGAACATTGCTTTTTCTCCTTTTGAAATAAAAATTTGTCAATATATAAAAAGCAATTCGAAATGAATTGCAATGTTTACTTTTTAAAGATAAAGATGTTAACTTCAAAGATAAGTTAAAGTCGTCCAATGTAACATCAATATTATTAGCGAGGGGAGTTTTCAAAGGGTAGAGGATATCTTTGTATTGATTAGTTATTGCTTTATATTTGTGCTTAGATGGCTTTTGCAAAGAATCCTGAGGTCAACAAGAGATCTTGATCAAGAGCCCTTGCCAAATTAAACTGAAAGATGGCTGGAGAAATGTTTAACACATGAGGCATGGTTCAAGAAAATGAGTTCTAAAAACTAATCAGGTGGATTTTTATAAGTTAGCTATTGTCATATCCTAATTTTTCCCTATCTGTATAGCACTGATAGTGGAAAGATTCTTAGAAAGGATTATGACAAAGATCAGATGAAATAATAAAGGTTAGATAAGTCTTAAAGAAAGAGAAGGACCTAAATGCAAATTGGAAAAGGTTAAAGGCCAAAAGTTAAAGTAGAAATAAATGTTGGGCCAAAAGTGGTAATTTCTAAAAGTTTAGGGACCTAAATGTAAATATGCAAAAAGTTAGGGATATAAATGTAATTAAGCAAAAAGTCAGGGACATAAATGTAATTATGGAAAAGTTCAGCCAGAAAAGGCTTAGAACTGCCTGTAAGTATTTCAGTCCCACATTCCATCAGTAAATAGAGGAAGTCATGCAGGTTAATCTGGCATGATACAGAAATTTTATTAGGGCTCCAAACAGCATGAAATTATCTGATAATCTAAAAGTTATCTGAAATTTTATTAGATTTCATGCACTTCAGATATAAGTGGACAAATTACAGGAAAGTGTGCCCTACAGTGTCAGATGTCCTGGATCTGACAGAACTCCAGAAGAAGTTCTGTATAAAATGTTATTCACATATCAGTGAATTTTGACGGGAGTTTGTTAACACCTGTGATCTGATAATGGAACTTATCGGTATGTAAGCCTGGATAAAATGAGATCAGATGACCTTATATATAGGCCCATAATGATGCCAAGGAAGGCCCAAAACCCAGGGTACCAGTCTATCAGTAGAAGGGGCAAGTACCAGAAAAAGTGCGAAATTATGAAAATGCCCCTGGATGCCCAGATTGTACCAGAGATGGATGAAGGGCATTTTGGTCATATGGGATAGGCTAAAAACGTGTCACATGGTATAAATATGATTAGTTGAGCCAATATATGCCCTGAGGCAGTACAAAGAGGGGTGAAATGACAATTATGCCCTTAGGGTCAGTACAGTGCAAGAAAGGACACCAAGGGTATTTTGGTCATTTCCAAAGGATGGATGGCAGATAAATACTCAGTCTAACATTTTTAATGGTATGAGAAGCCTAGACATTAATTTTCAGGATAGAATATATACCCTGGTATATTATAAAAAATTAGGAACAGAACACAGTCCGGTTGTGAAACTGCACTGATCGGTACCGGATTGGACTGGAATTTCTCCAGAAGGTTCCTTGCATGGGCAGCACGCCACCTAACCCTCTTAGGTGTCCCATGAGCTGTCCCACATGATTTCATAATTATTATTTTATGAAAAAGTTAAATCCAAGATTAAATGTGGGCCTTTAGATCAAATAGTAACCAAATCAATCTTGGCCATTCATTTTTCTTGGATTTTGGCTATAAATACCCCTCAATTCTGGTTCAGAACCGTAAGCTCATGTACCCTTGGGGAAGCTCTTGCAAAATGGAAACTCAAGCCAAGATAAAGAAGATTAAAGGTTCCAAAGTTCAAGCAAGCTAGAGATTAAAGGTAAGCAATCTCTCCTAGCTTATTTTCCTTTGATTTGGGAGCTTGAACTTAGGGTTTTGATGGGAGAAAAGTTGAGTTTTCTCTAAGGGGTGGTGCTGCCCAAAGACCTTAAAGGAAAGGGGAAAGAACAAATTAAAGTTAGAACCATATGATTGAAGCTTAAACAAGCTAGTTAAGTGGTTGGTTGTTGAATCAAATTGATATTCTTGACTTTGCCATGGTGTGCCCTGTTCGGTCTGCACTGTTCATGAGGGAAGGAAATTGAATTTCAATGATTTAATGCTTCCATTGAGTTTGTATGATGATTTTGTGTAGGATTGGAAAGGTTTTGAACCTTGGAAACATTAGAATCTCAAGGTTGTGTAGTCTTTGAGATTCCTTACGGTTACTGTTCACTCGTATGAACAGTGATTGAAATTTCATAATTTTGATGGTTCCAATGGTTTTAAAATGGAAAGTTGTGTGGCGTAAAGTGGAGAAACAAGTATGGGAAGCATTAGAATGAAAATGAGAATTTTTGAAAGAATTGTATGCTTATGTTCAGTTCTGTACAACATGCCATGAAGGAGCTGGAATTTCATGATTCTAAACTCATAAATGGATTCAAAAGATAAAATTGTGTAGGGTAAAGTCAATACATCAATTGGTTCAAGAGCCAAGTGGATTAGTGAAAATTAGAGAAAGTTATGACAATAAAGAGTGTAACAAACTTAGTCTTGAACATGGTTGGAGTTCATGAGTCCTAATGAGTTATGTGATGAATATGAATGTGTTTAGGACCATGAAACATCCAAGAAGATGTTGGGAAGTGATGGACATAAAGGCTTCATGGTTGGAAAGCTAGGGAGCAAATGCTAAAGATGAAGAGGAAACCTTAAGTGCAAGGTAGTGAACTTACCTCTTTATGTGCTTAATGTGGTATGCTTATGTGTTGACATGTATGTGATATTTGAATGATGTTGTGACATGATTAATGATGTTCAATGTATTGTGAATAACATGTTTTCCATGGCCATGCACTTTATGTAAAAGTATATAGCATGATAGCATGTCACTAACCAAAGAAAGTTTAATGAAATTACATATCATGCATTAGCATCCATCTTGCATATGTAAGTGGTAATGTTTGCTACTGAGATTCCCTAGAATCTCACTCTCCCATAACCAACCAATTTAGGTCAAGCATGAAGAAAAGGTATGCATGGAGAAGAGCTAAAGCATGGAAAAAGGAAAGTGAAGTATTTAAGATTCTAGCATATGCTATGCATTTTCCATGTATATAAATGCCATGTAAGGTGTATATTTATGTGATAAACTTGTATGTAATAATTATGGCATATGTACATGATATATATGAATGTTAAGAAGCTTATTTAATGGCTTGTGCATGCTGAAACAATTATTGGAAATGAAAGAAAAGAAACTGAAATGGTAAAAACGTAGGTCCTGTAGCAGTTTTGTTGTGGCTTCAGTTTGACCTAGCAAATGAAGGAATTAGTTCACGAAATTTTATGAGCATGTAGCACACATCTAGATATTTAAATTCATAGGTATAACATTTCATTTGGATGTGTATATTAAGAGAAATGAATTTCCAAATTAAGGGACCAAAAACTGTTTCCAGAGTTTTTGACCAAATGAATAGTAAACTTCAACGAATAAACTGTATCAATTGGCTAATCATTTGGTCTAAAACTTATTTTTCACTTAAAGTTCAAGATGTTATCTTCATGTATCTTTTTGAACCACTTCATTTCGAGTTTTGTAGAATTAATTATGATTTTTCGAGTGGTATAAGATTGGAAATTCAAGTATGTTGGAATTAGGGTTTTGTGTTCATGGCTAGTACTATATGTGACACTATTCATATGTTGGAATTTCATGATTTTGATGCTTCCAATGAGTTTAAAATGGAAAATTATGTGGGGATAATGTAGGAGAACGAGTATTGGAAGCATTGGAATCAAAATATGAATTTTGGAAAAAAATGGGGTTTGCTTCAGTTTGAACAGTCCCTTGTGACATGTTTTGATTTTGGAAATTCTAATTTCATATTTTGATTCTACATGAAAAATTCTGTGGAAATGAACTATAAGAATTTATTTTGGTAAGATGGAAGTATGAAACATAAAATAGAGAAAGAATGGAAGTTAGTGAAAGCCTAGTCTTAGACTTTTTTTCAAGTTGAGTTGTAACTTGATATTACTTTGTAATGGCTAGGTTTTGACATTTGTGAATGAAGGAAATCATCTCAAGACGACCTTGACAAGGGTAGCTAAGAGGTAGCAAGAATACCTAACTATAGTTTCATGTTTGCTTAATTGTTTGCTTGCTTGTTGATTATGATGTTTGGTTGAGCATGAGATTGTGTCATCATGTTGATGATGAAGGATGAATGATTGCAACTCCTTGCAAGTTATGTCATGACAATATACATGTTAGAGTTTACTTATGTACCATTATGAAGTAGCTCCCATCTCATGATAACATGCTAAGCATCCAATTAATCGTGCATGATATTATGGTGTGTGTAACTTGCTATTGGGATCTCCATGAAATATCATTCCTTCCATATGCATAACCATGTTATAGGTACTGGAACTTCACAAGAAAAAAGGGTAAACATAGATGGTTGAACTTGTATAATCATTTACATGAGTTATGTCATATCCTAAATTTTCCCTATCTGTATAGTACTGATAGTGGAAAGAGGCTTAGAAAGGATTATGACGAAGATCAGACGAGATGATAAAGGTTATATGAGTCCTAAAGAAGGAGAAGAACTAAAACACAAAGTAGAAAAGGTTAAAGGCGAAAAGTTAAAATAGAAACAAGATTTGGGCCAAAAGTGGTAATTTCCAAAAGTTATGGGACTTAGATGTAATTAAGTAAAAAGTTCAAGGGCAAAATTGTAATTATAGAAAGATCAGCCCGAAAAGGGTTAGAACTGCCCAGAAGTATTTTAGTCCCATATTCCATTAGTAAATAGAGGAAGGTATGCTGGATAATCTGACATGATACAGAAATTTTATTAGGGCTTCAGACAACAGATATTTATCTGATAGTCTAAAAGTTATCTAAAATTTTATCAGATTTTATGGACTTCAGATATAAGTGGGCAAATTACAGGAAAGTGTGCCCTGCAGTTTTAGATATCCTAGATCTGACAGAACTCCAGAAGAAGTTCTGTATAAAAAGTTATTCACATATCAGTAAATTTTGACGGGAGTTTGTTAACACCCGTGATCCGATAATGGAACTTATCGGTATGTAAGCCTGGATAGAATAAGATCAGATGACCTTATATATAGGCCCATAATGATGCCAAGGAAGGCCCAAAACCCAGGGTACCAGTCTATCAGTAGAAGGGGCCAGTGCCAGAAAAAGTGCGAAATTACGAAAATGCCCCTAGATGCCCAGATTGTACCAGAGATGGATGAAGGGCATTTTGGTCATATGGGATAGGCTAAAAACGTGACACATGGTATAAATATGATTAGTTGAGCCAATATATGCCCTGAGGCAGTACAAAGAGGGGTGAAATGACAATTATGCCCTTAGGGTCAGTACAGTGCAAGAAAGGACACCAAGGGTATTTTGGTCATTTCCAAAGGATGGATGGCAGATAAATACTCAGTCTAACATTTTCAAGGATGAAGGGCATTTTGGTCATCTGGGACAGGCTAAAAATATGGCACATGGTATAAATATGATTATTTGAGCCAATATATGCCCTGAGGCAGTACAAAGAGGGGTGAAATGACAATTATGCCTTTAGGGTCAATATAGTGCAAGAAAGGACACCAAGGGTCTTTTTGTCATGTCCTAAGGGATCTATAATTAAGTTGTGGCCATTACAAGTATGTCAATGGTGTGGGAAGCCTAGACATTGATTTCTAGGACATAATACATATCCTGGTATATTATAAAAAATTAGAAACAGAAAACAGTCTGGTTGTTGTGAAACTGCACTGATCGGTACCGGATTGGACTGGAATTTCTCCAGAAGGTTCCTTACACTATGAGCATGCCAACTAACCCCTTGAGGTGTCCCTTGATGGGTCCCACATGATGTCATAATTATTATTTTATGAAAAAAGTTAAATCCAAGATTAAATGTAGGCCTTTAGATCAAATAGTAACCAAATCAATCTTGGCCATTCATTTTTCTTGGATTTTGGCTATAAATACCCCCTCATTCTGCAACAAACCGTGGCTTCATGGACCCTTGGGGAAACTCTTGCAAAATGGAAACTCAAGCCAAGACAAAGAAGATTCAAGGTTCCAAAGTTCAAGCAAGCTAGAGATTAAAGGTAAGCAATCTTTCCTAGCTTATTCTCCTTTGATTTGGGAGCTTGAACTTAGGGTTTTGATGGGAGAAAAGTTGAGTTTTCTCTAAAGGGTGGTGCTTCCCAAAGACCTTAAAGGAAAGGGGAAAGAAGAAATTAACGTTAGAACTATATGATTGAAGCTTAAACAAGCTAGTTAAGTGGTTAGTTATTGAATCAAATTGATATTCTTGACTTTGCCATGGTGTGCCCTGTTCGGTCTGCACTGTTCATGAGGGAAGGAAATTGAATTTCAATGATTTAATGCTTCCATTGAGTTTGTATGATGATTTTGTGTAGGATTGGAAAGGTTTTGAACCTTAGAAACATTAATATCTCAAGGTCGTAGTCTTTGAGATTCCTTACAGTTACTATTTACTAGCATGAACAGTCATTGGAATTTCATGATTTTGATGGTTTGAATGGTTTTAAAATGAAAAGTTGTGTGGGGCAAAGTGGAGAAACAAGTATGGGAAGCATTAGAATCAAAATGAGAATTTTTGAAAGAATTGTATGCTTATGTTCAATTCTGTACATCAGGCCATGAAGGAGCTAGAATTTTATGATTCTAAGATCATAAATGAGTTCAAAATATGAAATTGTGTAGGGTAAAGTCAAAACATCAATTGATTCAAGAGCCAAGTGGATTAGTGAATATTAGGGAAAGTTATGACAATAAAGAGTGTAACAAAGTTAATCTTGAACATGGTTGGAGTTCATGAGTCCTAATGAATTATGTGATGAATATGAATGTGTTTAGGACCTTGAAACATCCAAAAACATGTTGGGAAGTGATTAACATAAAGGCTTATTGGTTGGAAAGCTAGGAAGGAAATGCTAAAGATCAAGAGGAAAGCTTAAGTGCAAGGTAGTGAACTTACCTCTTTATGTGCTTGATGTGGTATGCTTATGTGTTGACATGTATATGTTATTTGAATGATGTTGTGACATGATAAATGATGTTGAATGTATTGTGAATAACATGTTTCCATGGCCATACACTTTATGTAAAAGTTTGTAGCATGTTGGCATGTCACTAATCAAAGAAAGATTAATGAAATTACATATCATGCATTAGCATCCATCTTGCATATTTAAGTGGTAATGTTTGCTACTGAGATTCCCTAGAATCTCACTCATCCATAACCAACCAATTTAGGTCAAGCATGAAGAAAAGGTATGCATGGAGAAGTGCTAAAGAATGGAAGAAAGGATGTGAAGTATTGAGATTTTAGCATATACTATAAATTGTCCATGTATGTAAATGCCATGTAAGGTGTCCATTTTTGTGATGAAACTATTGTAATACTTATGGCATATGTACATGATGTATATGAATGTTAAGAAGCTTATTTGATGGCTTGTGCATGCTGAAACAATTATTGGAAATGAAAGAAAAGAAACTGAAATGGTAAAAACGTAGGTCGTGAAGCAGTTGTGTTGTGGCTTCAGTCTGACCTAGCAAATGAAGGAATTATTTCAAGAAATTTTATGAGCATATATTACACATCCAGAGCTTTAATTGAATAGGTAGAACGTTTCATTTGGATGTGTATATCAAGAGAAATGAATTTCCAAATGAAGGGACCAGAATCTGTTTCCAAAGTTTTTGACCAAATGAACAGTAAACTTCAACGAATAAAATGTATCAATTGGCTAATCATTTGGTCTAGAAATTATTTTTCCCTTAAACTTCAAGACGTTATGTTCATTTATCTTTTTGAACCAGTTCATTTCGAGTTTTCTAGAATTAATTATGATTTTTTGAAGTTCATTGCGTAATCTGGAATACCATATGAACAGTAACCCGAGAAAGAGTACAATTCCAGATTTGGCTAATGGACTTCCAAGGTCTTGTAAGTGGTTATAAATGCTACTGAATGGTCCCTAAGATGTATAAAAGTAAGGATATTACAAGTTACATGTCACTATGAAAGGATATGATGGATGTATTATGTATGATTTGTAATTGTGTTATGAGACCATGGTGGTGTGACGATGATTACGATACCTTAATCAATGAGTTTGAACTTGAAATTTGGTATGCCAATAGCTAAGATATAGAGATTTAAATGGACATGAATAATGCCTCAATTGGTTAAGTATTCGAATTGTCATGAATTTTCTAAGTTGGCATAAAAATCTGGAATCAAGGGAAAGTAAGCAACTGGAGGCAGTGACCTTCCAACGTGAATTTTATATAGTCAATGAACAAGTTTTTTCTTGAAATTTTGTTAGATTAAAGAGAATATCTAGAGATTTAAATTCATAGGTAACACAATTCATTTGGACACGTAGCAAAAGAGAAATGAATTTTTGAAGTTAAGGCAAAGAAACTAGAACTTTCAGATTTTACCAAATGAATAGTGTTTTTCAACAAATAAACTGATTTCATTAAGACAATGAAACCTCAGTTTTATATTTTTCCTTCAAATATCTATGACAGAGCTTTCAGTAGAAATTGGAACCACCTTATTTCAATTTTTTTTACATTTAATTATGAATTTTTAAAGTAGGGCACATGTTTTGGAATTACCAAATGAACAGTGACATGAACAGTAGCCTAGAGCAATTCTTTTGAAAATGAAGGTTTCCAAAGCAAATGGTCATGTAATTGGTTCTAATGACTTTCAAATGAGTATAATTGAGGTTGAAAGTAAGGATACGATAGAGAGTGTGTATTGATTTCTGAAAATTGAATGATGCAACTAGGAAGGACCATTTCCCTTTATCATTTATAGATCAAATGCTGGAAAGACTTGCTGGAAAGGCCAATTACTGCTTTCTTGATGGTTGTTCAGGATATTTTTAGGTTCCAATTGCACCGAAGCATTAAGAGAAGGCCATATTCGCATGCCCATTTGGTGCCTATGCTTATAGGAGGATACCATTTTGCTTGTTCAATGCTCCTAAAACATTTCAAAGAGCTATGATGTCCATATTCAGTGAATTCTTAGAAAGAAACATGGAGGTATTCATAGATGATTTTACAGTGTATGGTAAGGACTTTGAAGAGTGTTTAGGAAGTTTAGAGAAAGTTTTAGCAAGATGCATTGAGAAAAAGCTTGTGCTGAATTTTGAAAAATGTCACTTCATGGTAGATAAAGGCATAGTTATAGGCCATTTAATATCTAAAGATTGGATCATGGTAGATAAAGCTAAGATTAAGGTTATTTCTTCTCTTCCTTATCCCAAATATTTAAAAAAACTAAGGTCATTTATAGGAGATACTGGATTCTACAGAAGGTTCATTAAGGACTTTAGCAAAATTTCATCTCCACTTTCTAAACTCATGCAAAAAGATAGAGTTCTATTTTGATGATACTTGCAAGAGAGCATTTGACACTATTAAAGTTATGCCTATCACACCACCTATACTTGTTGTACCTAATTGGCATGTAGATTTTGAGCTTTCATGTGATGTATCAAATGAAGCTATAGGTGCAATGTTAGGTGTCACATCCTTATATTTATACATCTTAGGGACCATTCAGTAGCACTTAAACCACTTTCAGGGTCATTGAAGTCTAAACACTTAATCTGGAATTTTATTCATATCGAGTACTGCTCACTGTGGCAAATTCCAGATGAGTGACCTAATTTTGAAAATTTATAACTAATTCTATAAAAATCGAAATGAAGTGGTTCAAATTGCTACATGAAGCTAACTCAAATATATTTCAGGGAAAAAAAATCATTGGTTGACCAATCCTTGACAAATTTCACGTGGGTCAACATTTCAATCTTACTGTTCATCCAATGACTTTCTCCTGAATCCAGCATTCTGGTCCCAACTTTAACAATTTATATCTTTTCGTGTATACATCCAAATTAGACATTCTATATACCAAATTAAATCTTAGTATGTCTACTTTTTACCCTAAAAATTTCGTACATTAATTCAATCATTTACTATTTTTAATGATTTATCAAACATGAATGGGTCTTCACGAGTTACAGTTCACTGAGCCTATTTTCAGCATTTAGTCTTTACATACTCAAGCCTACAGCCAACACATATCAGTCATACAGGCCAGATAACAATTAATATCAAATAATCAACTGTTATATATTAGTGCATGATTAACTCCCTCATATTTTATTACATCCTTTTCTGTCTAAAAAAACCGGCAGCATAACTGCTACAATTCTTCTTTAGAAAGTAACCGATGTTATACCGATTCGGTAATTCCCTTATGCGAAATACCATTCTACGTAGTACCCAGGAAAGACTGGATGAACCTGCTGGGTCCACTCACTTCCAGCCTCCTTAGACAGCACTACGTACACAGTACGTATCAGTTCCTTTCTTTGTTCCGTCTTTGTTGTCAGAATTTCGGCAGCCTACCGGCGTCTCTTAAGATTTCCAAATTTTATTTTGACAGAACCTTCCCTGTAATGTTATGTTTGGGAATGAGATTCAAAAGAATCCCAGTAACAACAATCATAACAAAATATGTAATGCAAAGTGACGGTGCTTGCTTGTGACTGTGTATAGATAAGTATGCTGCATGCTTCCATATTCAATAACATATGATCATAGCATTGGAATAGAGCTTCAAGCATAACATATAGGACAACAATCAACCAAACAAAACAACACATCACAAAGACATTACATAAGAGCTAGGATTAGTTGTTACCTCAAAAGCAGAGCTTCAGAACTTCCTTACTACTTCCAACTCCACCAGAACTTCCTTTCTTTCTTTCTTTCTCCTTCTCTCTCTTCTTTCTCTCTCTTTTCTTGCCAAAAACGTGGGATGCATAAAATGGGAGGGGAAGGGGGTATTTATAGCTTTAATGGATGGCATTCTTGTAATTTTGAAGCCATCTGAACATGTGGTCCTGGTTTTTCCTGGAATTTCCTATTTTCTTTAATTCTTTTAACTGCATCACCCTGGACACCTCATGGGACACCTCATAGGACACCTCACCACCCATATTCTTCATGTGACGAAATTTGGAGGTTCTGGAAGCTTTTCGGTCCAATCTGGTACCGGCCTGGTCCATCGCCTCGAAAAACGTGCCGTTTTCTGAATCTGATGTTTCTGAAGATCCTTTTTATGTCTACTGACCTCACATTTAGTATCTAGACCCTTTATATCATTAACTTTTTAATACTGGGTCCAGACTCAATTACAGATCCCCTGCGAAATGACCAAAATGCCCTTGGTGCCCTATCTTGTCCTATTTTAATCCCTAAGGGCAAAATCGTCATTTCACACCTTTCTGGACCCAGTCAAAGCTTATACTGGCTCTAGTCAACCTTATTTAGACATGTCTTGACCTCTGGGTCTATCCAAAATGACCAGAATACCCTATATTCATCTGCTGCCCTTTTTGTACAACATAGGGGCATTTTCGTAATTTCGCACTTTTCCGGGGTTCTGCTGGACACTGGCCCACCTATCAGTCCAAGAGTCTTATTGGGCCTCTAATGGCGCCATTTTTGGGCTTCCTGGGTCCATTACCTGTATGGCACGCATTACGAGGAATCTTCCTTTAACACAATTCATTGAATATTTTAACTATTATTTACCGAGTATATACCTTTTTCGGACACCGGCTCTTTTTCCCAGATATAGTGTCCTACTGTGTTCAGGCATCCTTGGGGGTTATAACGGTCATCTGACCGAAGTCATCCGATCGCATTCAGCCTCTTTAAAAATACCGATAAATCTCCTACCCGGATCCCCGGAGGCCTCACACTCCGTCTGGATTTCTTTATTTTGTGAATAACTTTTCCTACAGACCTCCTATCGGTATCCTGTCAGTTTCCCGACATCCGCCCATAAAGGCGCATCATCCTGTATTTTCCCACTTATATCTGAAATCTAGGGTATCCGGTATAAATTTTTATAACTTTTGGACGATCAGTCCATTTCTGGCTATCTGGAGTCTTCAAAAATTCCGGTATTAGGCTTGGTTACCCGGCGTCACCTGCCCTACCTTCTGGTAGAATCTGGGACTGAAATGCTGTCGGGCGGTGCAAACCACTTCTGGCCTATTTTCTTTAATTATACTTTAGCCCCAGGGAACTTTTCCTTCTTTATAATTAAGTCCCTTAATTTGGCTAAAATTACACTTTAAGACCCCATATTTTTGTCTACTTTTCATTCCTAACTTCAAACTTTCCATAATTGCATTTAGGTCCCTTAATTTCCTTTCTTTTGCAATTTAATCCTTTTCTTTACATAAAGGTACACATGTTTTTCCTGAAACAGAGCTCATATATTCCGTTTAATCTGTACATAGGAACCAGTACAGAAAATTAAGGATATTACATTAGGACAGAAAGATGGTAAGCTATTTAAAGTCATTTCATATGCCTCTAAGACATTAGATAATACTCAAAAGAACTATACTACCACAGAAAAAGAACTCTTTGCATTGTGTTTGCACTAGACAAATTCAAATCTTATCTTTTGAGTTCTAAATTGATTATATACACTAACCATGCTGTTGTCAAGTTCTTGTTTAAAAAACCACAACCCAAACCTAGACTCTTGAGATGGATGCTGCTAATCTAAGAATTTGATGTGGAGATAAGGGATAAAATTGGAACAGACAATGTGGTGACTGATCATTTAAGTAGATTGCCTGAAAATACAAGGGGAGTATTAGATTATGACATTACTTGTGAAACATTTAGAGATTATTCTGTCTCTATAATTTTGTGGTTATGCCTTGGTATTACCATTTAGTGAATTATATTGTTACTTGTTTAATTTCACCTTCTTTATCTTATTTTTAGGGCTAGAAGATCAAGCATAAGGTGAAATTTTATATTTGGGAACTACCTATTATATGGAAAATATGTAGTGATCAAGTTATAAGAAGATGTGTGCCAAGTGAAGAAGTGGACAATATTCTTACAGCTTGTCATTCTTCAGTTTGTGGAGGACATTTTAGTGCAAAGAAGACATCAAGGAAGATTCTTGATGCTGGTTTTTATTGGCCACCAATATTCAAAGACTGCTATGAATTCTAAAAGGCTTGTAATAGGTGTGAATGTAACATCCTCATTTTCATATGTCTTAGGGACCAAACAGTAGCATCTGGAATGACTTCTAAGGCTGTTGAAGTCAAATTACTCAATCTGGAATTTTACTCTTAGCGAGAACTGTTCACTATGCGAATTCCAAAGGAGTGACCTGATTTCAAAATATCATAACTAATTCTATAAAAATTGAAATGGAGTGGTTCAAATTGCTGCATGAATCTAACATAATTATCTTTCAGTTAAAAATGACTCATTTTCCATGCCTTAACTAGGTCAACGTTGGTCAATGTCTGAATTTTAGTGTTCCTCCAGCATCCTGTCCTTGATTCCAGCATTCTGGTCCCAACTTTGATAAATCATATCTTTATGTGTAGACATCCAAATGAAATGTTCTATATATCAAATCGAAGCTTGGCATGTCTACTACTTACAAAAAAAATATCATATATTTATTCAATCATTTACTATTTATAATTATAGATCAAATGTCACTGCCTCACCACGAGTTACTGTTCATAGTGACAATTACCAACAATTATACATACATGAATCACATATCAATCATGCTAAGCAATTAACATCTCTTCATGCATCTTTATCTCCTCCATCTTGAGAAGACCTGTTATAATTGGATTAATATGGAAAGGGTGCGATTTATGGGGAAATCTCAGTAGGAAACGGTACTAAACAATACATGCATTAATGTGAATACTTGCGCTTGCTTGTGAAAGTGTTAATATTGTCTAATGTGCATGCTTCTGTGTTAAATATGAAATACAATTGGCCAAAGTAATCATAGGAACATAGCTTCATACATAAGCACATATTCAACATAATTCAACAAAGCCATAGCACATCAAGCATAACATTCAATGCATACAAGTTTAGGATTAGTTTACTACCTTGAGCACTTGACTTTCTTTCACCTTAACTTGCTTCTTTCTTCTCACTTTCCTTGAACATGTGGCTGCCTCTCTTGGAGCACACCAATCAATTCCTAATATCACATAATCATTCATCAATTACAATCTAACTTCCTTGAGCATTAAACTCACTTTAACTAACAACTTTTTTTTGAACATTAATCTCATTAACTTTCCTTAATCTTAACCAATGGACTTGGTCTTTGAATCAATTGATGCCTTGACTTTACCCTACACAATTTCATATTTTGAATCCTTTTATGAGCTTAGAATCATGAAATTCTAGCTCCTTCATCACATGCTGTACATAACCGAAACTGCAATTAATTCTTTCAAAAAAGCTCATTTTGATTCCAATGCTTCCCATACTTGTTTCTCTACTTTATCCTACACAACTTTTCATTTTAAAACCATTCGAAGAATCAAAATCATGAAATTCCAATCACTGTTCATGCGAGTGAACAGTAACAGAGAAGGATTTCAAAAACTACAATCTTGGAATTTCAATGCTTTCAAGGTTCAAAACCTTTCCAACCCTACACAAAATCATCATCTAAATTCAATGGAAGCATTAAATCATTGAAATTAAATTTCCTTCCCTCATGAACAGTGCATACCAAACAGGTTCCATTAAGGCAAAGTCAAGAATATCAACTTGATTCAACAACCAATATCTTAATTAGCTTGTTTAAGCTTCAATCATATGTTTCTAACTTTAATTTCTTCTCTCCCCTTTCATCTAAGGTTGTTGGGCAGCACAACCCCTTAGAGAAAACTCAACTTTTCTGCCATGAAAACCCTAAGTTCAAGCTCCCAAATCAAAGGAAAATAAGCTAGGATAGATTGCTTACCTTTAATCTCTAGCTTGCTTGAACTTTGGAACCTTGAATCTTCTTTGTCTTGGCTTGAGTTTTCATTTTGCAAGAGTTTCCCCAAGGTATCACAAGGCCACGGTTTTGGGCAGAATGAGGGGGTATTTATAGCCAAAATCTAAGAAAAATCAATGGCCAAGATTGATTTGGTTACTTTTTCATAAAAGAATAATTATGACATCATGGGGATATCTCATGGGACACCTAAGAGGGATAGGTGGCATGCTCATAGTGTAAGGAAGCTTCTGGAAAAATTTCAGTCCAATCCGGTACTGATCGGAGCAGTTTCACAACAACCGGACTATTTTCTATTCTGAATTTTTTTATAATATACCAGGATATATATTCTGTCCTGAAAATCAATGTCTAGGCTTCTCATACCCTTGACATGGTTATACTGAGTTTTTATCTACCATCCATTCATTAGGAAATGACCAAAATACCCTTGGTGTCCTTTCTTACACTATATTGACCCTAAGGGCATAATCGTTATTTTACCCCTCTTTATACTGCCTCAGGGTGCATCTGGGCTCAACTAATCATATTTATACCATGTGCCACGTTTTTATCCTGTCCTAGGTGACCAAAATGCCCTTCATCCATCTCTGGTATAATCTGGGCATTTTTCACACTTTTTTTCTGGACACTGGCCCTTCTACTGATAGACTGGTACCCTGGGTTCTGGGCCCTTCTTGGTGTCATCATGGGCCTATATATGAGGTCATATGATCTCATTTTATCCAGGCTTACATACCAATAAATTCCATTATTGAATCACATATGTTGTTAAACTGCCGTCAAAATTCATTAATAAGTGAATAACTTTTTATACAGAACTTCTTCCAGAGTTCTGTCAGATCCAGGACATCTGACACTGTAGGGCATATTTTCCTATAATTTGCCCGCTTACATATGAAGTCCATGAAATCTGATAAAATTTTAGATAACTTTTAGACTATCAGATAATTTTATGTTGTCTTGAGTCCTAATAAAATTTCTGTATCATGCCAGATTAACCAGCGTAACTTCCTCTATTTACTGATGGAATGTGAGACTGAAAAACTTCTGGGCAGTTATAACCCTCTTCGGGCTGATCTTTCTATAATTACAAGTTTGCCCTTGAACTTTTTACTTAATTACATTTAAGTCCCTTAACTTTTAGAAATTACCACTTTTGGCCCAAATCTTATTTCTACTTTCACTTTTTGCCTTTAACCTTTTCTACTTTTCATTTTAGTACTTCTCTTCCTTAAAGAATCATCTAACCTTTATTATTTCTTCTGATGTTTGTCATAATCCTTTCCAAACCTCTTTCCACTATCAGTACTATACGGATAGGGAAAAATTAGTATATGGCATTTCTACCCCCTTAAAATAAATTTCGTCCTCAAAATTTACTTAGCACCTTAGTCAACAATCTTGGATAGGTATTCTTGTCCTCTTTATGACTAAGAATTGGGGTATCTATCTCTTAAAAGAAACATCTTAGCGGAGTACTTTTCATATCCGCAATTCTTCATATCTTTACTATGGTGAATCTTCTATTCTGAATCAACTCAATTAGAGTTGAACTCCAGTTCATTCTATTACTTACTCGCTATACATCTATCTGCATATGGACTTCTCACCATACTAGACATGTGAGTAGTGTCCATTTCTTTCATATCAAACTCCTTCGAATACTACTATATTCTTGAGTTTTTATTAACAACTGATCATACTTTTTAGTGCAATCACTCTTTCTTATATGAGTATCTAGCGGAATTCTCTGAATACCCACACACTTTAACTCTCATTCTCATATCATCATACATTCTTATCATCTTTAGTAACTCATCATAATATAGAGAAAGGACTCTTATCATTATTCTTTCTTTCATTACTCTACTACTAAACAGGAGCACATAGGAGCATATAGGAGAGCATATAGGAGCACATACTCTAACATGTATAATGCCTGGCTAGCATATTGTAAGACTGCATACCTGCCCATGAATCCAAAGCTCTAACATCAGAGCTCAAGCATTCCTTCTCTTAATATTCACAGCTCTAACACTCAGATCTTGCACAGCTCTGACACTCAGAGTTTGCACTGCTCTAACATTCAGAGCTTTAGCATATTCTATAAACATCACGTAATATAACATAACATAAGGCCTGGCATTCTATGCAAGGAGTGGAAGCTCTCAAAGCTCTCATTTGCTCTTTCACATGTAGTTTAACCTTCAAACATCTTATCCCTTTCAAAAAGGGAGCCTCTCAATCTGTTTATAGGGCTAACTATAAAGCTACCTCATATTGTACTTCTCATAACATATTTCATTACATACTATTCATAGCATTCCTTATTTCGTATCTTTTCATATCATAACATGACATATCTGGCCACATCCGTCTACATCACAGTTCATCTTTCAAATCCATTTCATTTGGACTTGACATAAGGATTCTAGTCTCTTACCGTTCATAACCCTTTCTAGCTTTTCATAGCTCTTTCTATCATTTTACATAGTTCTACGCACATATGCCAAATTTCTATGGCATTCATACCTTTTTCATCACTTCCTAGGAGGTCACCCATCATTGGGCTACTCTTGCCTAAGCACGCTTAACTAAAATATGCAGATAAAAATCTAAAGCACTGGTGCTCACTAGCTCCAACCTTGGTACTTTACTATCTTAAACCCATCTTATACTATCTCTCTTGGGTTTATCTGGCCTTCTAATCTCTTTATCCTCATCTGAAGGATCTACTTACCTTTATTTTTAGTCTTTGTAATCTCATCGTAAGGATCTCTTTATTTTCATTTGACCCTTTCTCATATCTTATGAAACATTATCATAAATCCTTGGAACTCAGGATTAACAACTTTAACTTTGATCACTGAGTTCCTGCTACGTGTAAGAAGATTCTGAGTTCAGTCCCTAATAGTAATAAGGCTATCTGAAACTAGCATCATGGGTACTCTCTCTGTTATGAGTTAATCAACTTGTGAAACTTCTATACCTTAACTTTTCCTTGGTATTCGTCCTTCCAAAGAAATATTGTACTGATGGCTCATTACTTTCTTACTCTAGGCTTGGTCTACTGCGACCCTTAGGATCTACTATGATCAACCATAAGCCTTTCAGGATCTAACTGTGACCCTATGAGCTATACTAGGATCTAATAGCAATCCTCCAGAATTTACTGCGATTTTGTTGTACTGTATTCTTATCTTTGGAAGACCTAAACCAACGGACAAAGTTACAAGGTTGGTCACTTCCACATCATTGTTAACTTCACAGATAATTCCCCAAAAATGATCACAGAAGCCAATATTATCTATTAGGACTTGACTCATTCCCTCTAACACTCAGGAACATCATATACCATTCTTATCTTTATAACTTTACTTTATCCATTACTATAGAGAGCTACACAGGCTCTATCATGCACATGTCCATCATCATCTATTCATACATCTTACCCCTATTGAAGGGATATATCCTGAGTATCATAATCATTTATCTGCATATTTACTATTAATTCTCATCTTTAATCTCATTGACTATCACTGTTTGATCATAATTTCTCTTTCTACTCTTTGGGACTTAACTAGCTAACTATCTCGTTTAGCCCTTTGTTGTTGCTTCATCCTGACCAAGTTGAATTATTTAATTGCATGTCGTAGGGCATGGGAGCAATATAACTTTCTCATCATATCTACTCTACCCTGCATGTAGTGTAAAGGGGAGTATTTATCCATCATAACATACTCAACATGCATAATATGCAAGGAGATGCAATCATTTAAGCAGTCTCTAACATGCATGTCATTATATGACAACTACAAGGAGATGCAACTTCTCATCATATCTTATGGCAACATAAGCCGTACCACTATCGCATATATCTACTCAACCATCCCTTATACTCACATTGCAATTAAATAATTAACCAAGTAGACTTTAAAGTATTTTGTTCCTTTATTACCTTAATCACTAGGCCCTGATCATTTATTCAGGAACCTGAATCATTTACTTATTTCACTTAGGTTACCACTTTACCCTCTTACTAGGGTATAGACTCAACCCTTCTTTACTCTTTCTTACATAAGAAATGGGGAGTCACTTTATCTTTGAATATTTGGCTACCTTACTAGGTCATATTCATTCAATCATATTATCTCTTATCGCTTGTAAGACTTCTATGTCTCTAGCCTGAAGGATTTATGTGTCCTTGGCCTCATCGCAATCTAGTAGTAATCCATAATTAAGTCAGCTATTTCCTTTCAGCTAACTGAGGAAATATTTGACTCATATCTTTATGCCATTTAAACCTTTAAGTTTTGCCCTATCCTCCTGGATTACTAATTGGCGAGAGAAAGTAACTCTTACTAAGCCTCAAGGTTCATATAAATGAACTCGATTTAGTATCCATCAAAAGAGTTCTCTTTCCTTAGCTCTAACCCTTAGCCTCACGCTCACCTCTCTCTCTAATTGAGAGGAATGATTTCTTTCTGGTCTCTCTCTAGATCTTGACCAATTCAGGTAACTTGGATCTCATTAATCACTTAACATTACTATTTCTACTCTCTAGGGTAGAGCGTTAGGTTCCTATCTCTTCATGATGGAATCCCTCTGCGTTAGGAACATTAACTTTCTATCTATTAGCCATCACATCTTTATCCTTAAGTCATACGTTAGGCTTCTTTCTAGGCAAGTCTTTCATAACATAGATCAACTCCTAATGATCATACGGAGGATCTACTTTTGAGCCTCTTCTTTAACTGATCTTCTGTATCTCAGTGTATCGTACTATCTAACTTGCCCACACTCTCTACTAAGCCTCTAACTGATAAAGTTAAGTGAGGTCAACATCTTATTCTTATCATCAAGTCTTTGTACATTTTAGTCACCACCTAAGTACTTGCTAGCCGTCTCATATTCTTTGTAAATTTTAGTCGTGACCATCTCGAGTTACTTGTCACAGCTTAATAGCTATGTATTCTTCTGTTGCGACCATAGGTCATCTTCGATTGCGGCCTAGTAGCTCGTAAAAACTCTTGTCTTTGGATGACTCTAAATTAATTAAAGCGCATTCATATACATACATCATAGTCACACTTAAATAGGGAACATATTCACATACATGTTCAACCAACATTCATATTCCATATTACCATAACATTTGTACACACATTACATGCATATCAATTACATATTTGGGGTACATCATAACATCATACACATGAGTAATTACTTTTCTTTTCACTTTACCTATTTACATTACCCCTCATCTACTTTTACATTTCTTTCTAAGGGATTATAGACTGCACATACTTCTATACACGAATATGCCACCCCTGAATATCAGCTAGCGGATTATTTGCCAGATACTCACTTAGCTTTATATGCCATGTAGGGGTATATGGCAGTACTTGGCTTACTATCATCTCATGTCAGTCCTCTAGAGTATACTTGATTTAGGTTAATGCCCTCTATTGCATATCTATTTATCATTTCTGATATGGCATTGAGGAACTGTAAGTAAACTGACTGCTCTTGATCTCTACTTCTGTCTATTCCTTGAACTAGACTGAGTAATTCACTCTCCATAGCTTTCTTGAGACTAATAGGGTTAGTGTCATATCCCAAATTTTAGGCTTAGAAGCCCAGTATATAGCCTAAAAAAGGGATGCTACCAGAGACTATTGAGCAGACGTCTCAGTAAATAGAGAAAATTATGATGATCAGTTTGATGCAACACAGAGTTTTGATATGAGGTCCCGAAAGATTTATATTAATTTCCAAAGAGAAGAAAAATTAATACAGTATTCTCCAGACCTCAGAATCAGATGAAATATGGTAGTAAATTCCTATAATTAATATAAGAAGTTCTGAAACTGACAGAGCTCAAAAAGGAGTTCTGTAGAATTTACTACATAATTTACAGTGGATTAAAAGACCCGATAAATAGGTTTCGGGGGAATTTCTCGGGAATTGAGCCCATAAAGATAGGGGATCATACAGAGGGTCCAGAATGGCACCTTATAGGCCCAATGATATTCTTAGATAAATATGTGGGCCAGGGCTAATAAAGATCGAGGAAAATAAAGAATTATGAAAATGCCACTGAAGGTATGCCACTATGTTGTGTCATTAAGTCAGAGTCAGACAAAGGGCGTTATGATTATTTAACTAAGGTTACACAGTTAAGAAAGGGTATCTAGATAGTTGACCAGGGTCAAGAGATACTCTGGTAAGGCATGAAAAGACAATAGTGCCCCTAGAAGTACTAAAGAGGTAGTAAGGGCATTTTAATAATTTACTAAGGATGTTCCTTGGGAACTGAGCCACCAGAGTGCTTGGGCTTGATTAGAAACCCAAGAGTAATATGGGCCCAAGAGGCATTAAAATATTATTTTAGTGCTTTTTCAATAAAGTAAAGTCACCCGGTCCAAGATAGAACTAGGTAAAGTGATCTGGAATCATGCGAGGAAATAAATAGGGCCCACAATGCGCCACATGGCATGATTACAGTAAAAGAAGAAAAGCAAAGGACACATGGCATGATTAGAGAAAAAGGAGAAAAAGCAAGAGGACACGTGGCACGATCTCGACCGTCCATTCAGGAAAAAGACTCTAGAACTCTCTGGAAAGGCTAAGTCAGCTGGTGAGGTGTTCCAAGGGCCCCACATTTTGCCACATATACCCCTGAGGTGTCTCTTGAGGTGTCCTAGATGATGTCATGAGTGGTGAGTCATCAGGGAGGGTGATGTCATCGTGGTGATGCAGGCAAAGCTTCTTGAGGAAGCAAGCAATCTAAGCCATTCATCGCGAATCAATCTGGACCATTCATTTGACCTCCTCACCTATAAATAGGCCACTCCCCTCCCATTTCAAGGCACACCATGGATATAGAAAGAAAAGGAAGAGAAAGAAGAGAGAAAGAGAGAAAGAGAGGAAAGAAAAGAAGGAGTTCTGGTGGAGCCAAGAGCAGTTTAAGGAGCCGAGGGACTGGGCAAAGCTTAGGAATGAGGTAAGAAAGCTATCTAGTCACTGCTCTAATAAAGTATAGGATTTCTCTTAGAGGTTATAATAGAGAAATATCTCTATTAATAAAGGTAGCTAAAAGTAGAGAGAAAGCCAGGGGAATGTCATAATAAGGATATCACCCCTAGTTATGTATGAGTAAAATAGAGCTATACTGATAGAGTAATAATAAAGATATTATTGTGCTATGTATAGGCTCTGACCTATGGAAAGAATGAACCTTAGAGCAAAGGCTAAAAGCTAGAAGAAAAGCTACATATCAGGTAGTGAACTAATCCTAAACTTGTATGCATTGAATGTTATGCTTGATGTGCTATGGCTTTGTTGAAATGTGTTGAATATGTGCTTATGTATGAAGCTCTATTCCTATGATTACTTTGTCCAATTGTATTTCATATGTAACATGGAATCATGCATATTACACAATGTTAACACTTTCACAAGCAAGCACAAGTATTCACATTAATGCAAGCATTGTTTAGTGTTGTTTGCTACTGAGATTTCCCCAGAAATCTCACCCCTTCCATATCAATCCAATTAGATCAGGTCTTCTCAAGATGGAGGAGATAAAGATGCATGAAGAGATGTTAATTACTTAGCATGATTGATATGTGATTCATGTACGTATAATTGCTGGAAATTGTCACTATGAACAGTAACTCGTGATGGAGGCAGTAACATTCAAGCAGTAATTATAAATAGTAAATGATTGAATAAATGTATGATATTTTTCCAGTAAATAGTATACATACCAAGCTTCAATTTTATATATAGAACATCTCATTTGGATGTCTACACATAAAGATATGATTTATCAAAGTTGGAACCAGAATGCTGGAATCAGGGACAGGACGCTGGATGAACAGTGTTTTCAGAACATTGACCAACGTTGACCTTGTCAAGGCATAGTCAACGAGTCATTTTTCCCTGAAAGAAAAATAAGTTAGCTTCAAGTATCAATTTGAACCACTCCATTTCAATTTTTATATAATTAGTTATGATTTTTTGAAGTCAGGTCACTCCGCTGGAATTTACATAGTGAACAATACTCACTAGGAGTAAAATTCCAGATTGTATGATTTGACTTCAATGGCCCTAGAAGTGGTTCCAAATGCTACTGAATTGTCTCTAATATGTAATAAAAGGAGGATGTTATAATTTGATATTAGAGCATAAGATTCTGGCACAGAACAGAAGGTTCTGGCTCAGTGATGCTTTGGAGTAGATAAACTAACCCCTTAAAACAAGTTAGGGATGTGAACTACAGAGGTTTCCTCCCTAGTATGAGATATGGGGATGATGTTCACTACCTAGAGAATGATTTTGAACAAGAGATAGTGACACCCAGACAGATAGAATAGTACCCCATAACTTATAGTAGTACGGGGTAATCTTCAAGAAACTGGCTAGTCTTAATCAGCTGTTACTGCCGAGGTCTCATGTTTCTTCGCACGATGTGGCTGGACTAAGCAGGATAATGTCTGGGGAGCAGTTTTCTCTATGAATAGAGATAGAAGTTGACCAGTCCCAGGTTAAGGAAAACTACTAGACGTTACAGTACCAACCTCGCTGAAGTTCATCAGCTAGAGGGTTAGTACTAATATACAATGTTCAGAAGTAGATCCTCTATAAGAGTATATCTACATTACGAAAGAATTAAAGGTAGATTGGAGGCTTGCCTAGGAATAATCCTAGCACATGACCTAAAGTTAGAGATGAGATGGACTGCTGATGTCCCCAAGATAGAGGAACCACAGTCTAGTCTAGAGTAGACTAAGAGTAATAAAGAAAAAGGTGGCCACAGTTTTAAAGATAAAGTGACTCTTCTGTTCCCTATGTAAGAAAGGGTAATAAAGGGTTAAGTCTATACCCTAGTAAGAGGGTAATATGGCAGCCTAAGTCAGATAAATAGTTATTTCGATTCCTAAATGAATGTTTGGGATCTGGACAATACGATCAGACAATGATAGGTAATGAGATTAAGATGATGATTAATAGTGAATCTACAGATACATGATTATGATACTTAGGATATATCCCTTCAGTAAGGGTAAGGAATATGAGTGATATGAAATAAAAAGAGAAGCATGTATGAAAGATAGTACATCTCTAAGAAAGAGCAGTGTCTATAAAGACATAGGCTAGTGTTGTTGCAATAGAGCTAGATTGCTCTTGCGATAGAGTAAGATTACTTTTAGAATAAAGCCAAGAGATGGGACAGTATAACTCAGTTAGAGTAAGGTCTCTTTGATGAGATGAATAGATAAGGATAGATATGTGCATGGTAGAGCCTGTGTAGCTCCCTGTAATATTAAATGTAATAAAGTTATAAAGAATGAGAATGATATGAGAAGTTCCTAAGTGATAGAGGAAATGGGTAAAGTCCTGATAGAAAATATTGGCTTATGTGATCTTTTTAGGGGAATTATCTATTGAGTTAACAACTATGTGGAAGTGATTAACCTTGTAATTTTGTCCGTTGGTTTAAGTCTTCTAGAGATGAGAATACAGTACAATGGAATCATAGTAGATTATGGAGGATTGTAGTTAGATCCTAGTATGGCTCCCAGAGAATAGAATTCCAGGGTCACAGTTATATCCTGAAGAGGCTTACGGTTGATCGAAGTAGATCCCTAGGGTCGCAGTAGACCTGGCCTAGAGAGAGAAAGTATTGAGCCATAAGTACAGTATGTCTTTGGAAGGATGAACACTAAGGAAAAGTTAAGGTATAGAAGCTTCACAAGTTAGTTAGCTCTTAACAGAGAGAGTACCCATGATGTTTGATAGCCTTATTATTATCAGGGACTGAACTCAAAATCTTCTTACACGTAATAGGAACTAAGTGGTCAAAGTTAAAGTTATTAATCCTGAGTGCCAAATAGTTATGAGAAAATCTCATAAGATATGAGAAAGGGTCAAATAAGAATAAAGAGATCTTTACGATAAGAATAAAAGACAGATAGATCCTCCAGATGAGAATAAGGATATTAGAAGGCCAGATAGACCCAAGAGAGATAGCATAAGATGGGTCTAAGATAGTAGAGTACCATGGTTAGAGCCTGTGAGCATCTGTGCTTCAAATTTATATCGGCACATTTCAGTTAAGCGTGCTCAGGCAAGAGTAGCCCAATGATGGGTGACCCCTGGGAAGTGATGAAAGAGGTATGAATGCCACAAGAAGTTGGCATATATGTACACAGAGTTATGTAAAATGATAGAAAGAGCTATGAAAAGTTAGAAAGGGTTATGAATAGAAAGAGAATAGAACCCTTATGGCAAGTCCAAATGAAATGGATTTGAAAGGAAATATTTGTAAAGGCTAGCAATATTTTAAGAGAATATTTTATGATAAGGCTAGATAGACTATGATATCACCAAATATGGCCAGATATGCTATGATACAACATAAATGATATGTGATAAGATATGCTATGAAAAGTACGTAATGAGATACATCATGAGAAATATGTATTAAGAAGTACACTATGAATTTACTTTATAGCTAGCCTTGTAAACAGATTGAGAGGCTCTATCTTTGAAAGAGATAAGATGTTTGAATGATGAGTTACATGTGAAAGAGCAAATGAGAGCTTTCACTCCTTGCATAAAATGCCAGGCATTATGTTATACTATATTATGTTATGTTTGCGAAATATGCTAAAGCTTCGAATGTTAGAGCAGTGCAAGCTCTATGTGATAGAGCTGTGCAAGCTCCGAGTGTTAGAGTTATGCATATTAATAGAAGGAATGCTTGAGCTCTGATGTTAGAGCTTTGCATTCATGAGCAGGTATATAGTCCTGCAGCGTGTTAGCCAGGTATTATGCATGTTAGAGTATGTGCTCCTATATGCTCTTATATGCTACTGTTTAGCAATAGAGCAATTAAAGAAAGAATAATGATATAAGTCATCTCTCTGTATTATGATGAGTTAGTAAAGATGATAAAAACGTATGATGACATGAGAATGACAAATAAAGTTTTGCGGATATTTACAAAATGCAGCTGAATACTCAGATAAGTAATAAGTGGCTGCACTAAGAATCATGATGAGTAGTCAACAAAAACTCTAGAATATAGGAGTATATGAGAAAGTTTAGTATGAAAGAAAGGGACATTCTCCTCAAAGGAACTCTTCATCGAAGGATGAATAGAGAGTTAGCCCTGAAATTTTGAGGATGAAATTTATTTTAAGGGGAGGAGAAATATCATATCCCAAATTTTAGGCTTAAAAGCCCAGTATATAGCCTAAAAAAGGGATGCTACAAGACCCTATTGAGCAGAGGTCTCAGTAAATAGAGAAAATTATGATGATCAGTTTGATGCAACACAGAGTTTTGATATGAGGTCCCGAAAGATTTATATTAATTTCCGAAGAGAAGGAAAATTAATATAGTATTCTCCAGACCTCAGAATCAGATGAAATATGGTAGTAAATTCCTATAATTAATATAAGAAGTTCTGAAACTGACAGAGCTCAAAAAGGAGTTCTGTAGAATTTACTACATAATTTACAGTGGATTAAAAGACCCGATAAATAGGGTTCGGGGGAATTTCTCGGGAATTGAGCCCATGAAGATAGGGGATCATATAGAGGGTCCAGAATGGCACCTTATAGGCCCAATGATATTTTCAGATAAATATGTGGACCAGGGCTAATAAAGACCGAGAAAAATGAAGAATTACGAAAATGCCACTGAAGGTATGCCACTATGTTGTGTTATTAAGTCAGAGTCAGACAAAGGGTGTTATGATTATTTAACTAAGGTTAGACAGTTAAGAAAGGGTATCTAGATAGTTGACCAGGGTTAAGAGATACTCTGGTAAGGTATGAAAAGACAATATTGGCCCTAGAAGTACTAAAGAGGTAATAAGGGCATTTTGGTAATTTACTAAGGATGTTCCTTGGGAACTGAGACACCCGAGTACTTAGGCTTGGTTAGAAACCCAAGATGACAATCCAAGGCCCAAAAACGTAGCCCAAGAGTAATGTGGGCCCAAGAGGTATTAAAATATTATTTTAGTGCTTTTTCAATAAAGTAAAGTCACCCGGTCCAAGATAGAACTGGGTAAAGTGATCTGGAATCATGAGGGGACATAAATGGGGCCTAAAATGTGCCACATGGCATGATTATATTAAAAGAAGAAAAGCAAAGGACACATGGCATGATTAGAGAAAAAGGAGAAAAAGCAAGAGGACACGTAGCACGATATCGGCCGTCAATTCAGGGAAAAGACTCTGGAACTCTCTGGAAAGGCTGAGTCAGCTGGTGAGGTGTCCCAAGAGCCCCACATTTCACCATATATAACCCTGAGGTGTCCCTTGAGGTGTCCTATATGATGTCATGAGTGGTGAGTCATCAGGGAGGGTGATGTCATCGTGATGATGCAGGCAAAGCTTCTTGAGGAAGCAAGTAATCTGAGCCATTCATCGCCAATCAATCTGGACCATTCATTCTACCTCCTCTCACCTATAAATAGGCCACTCCCCTCCCATTTCAAGGAACACCATGGATCTAGCAAGAAAAGGAAGAGAAAGAAGAGAGAAAGAGAGGAAGAGAGGAAAGAAAGGAAGGAGTTCTGGTAGAGCTAAGAGCAGTTTAAGGAGCCGAGGGACTGGGCAAAGCTTAGGAATGAGGTAAGAAAGCTATATAGTCCCTGCTCTAATAAAGTATAGGATTTCTCTTAGTGGTTAGTATAGAGAAATATCTCTATTAATAAAGGTAGCTAAAAGTAGAGAGAAAGCCAGGGGAATGTCAGAATAAGGATATTACCCCTAGTTATGTATGAGTAAAATTGAGCTATACTGATAGAGTAATAATAAAGATATTATTATTCTATGTATAGGCTCTGACCTATAGAAAGAATGAACCTTAGAGCAAAGGCTAAAAGCTAGAAGAAAAGCTACATGTCAGGTAGTGAACTAATCCTAAACTTGTATGAATTGAATGTTATGCTTGATGTGCTATGGCTTTGTTGAAATGTGTTGAATATGTGCTTATGTATGAAGCTCTATTCCTATGATTACTTTGGCCAATTGTATTTCATATGTAACATGGAAGCATGCACATTACACAATATTAACACTTTCACAAGCAAGCATAAGTATTCACATTAATGCATGCATTGTTTAGTGTTGTTTGCTACTGAGATTTCCCTACAAATCTCACCCATTCCATATCAATCAAATTACAGCAGGTATTTTCAAGATGGAGGAGATAAAGATGCATAAAGAGATGTTAATTACTTAGCATGATTGATATGTGATTCATGTACATATAATTGCTGGAAATTGTCACTATGAACAGTAACTCGTGATGGAGGCAGTAACATTCAAGCAGTAATTATAAATAGTAAATGATTGAATAAATGTATGATATTTTTCCAGTAAATAGTATACATACCAAGCTTCAATTTTATATATAGAAGGTCTCATTTGGATGGCTAGACATAAAGATATGATTTATCAAAGTTGGGACCAGAATGCTGGAATCAGGGACAGGATGCTCGATGAACAGTGTTTTCAGAACATTGACCAATGTTGACCTGTTCAAGGTATAGTCAACGAGTCATTTTTTCCTAAAAGAAAAATAAGTTAGCTTCAAGTATCAATTTGAACCACTCCATTTCAATTTTTGTAGAATTAGTTATGATTTATACAGTGAACAATACTCCCTAGGAGTAAAATTCCAGATTGTATGATTTGACTTCAATGGCCCTAGAAGTGGTTCCAAATGCTACTGAATGGTCCCTAAGATGTAAGAAAAGGAGGATGTTATAGTTAGCATTATCTATCTTTAACAAAGAAAGCTGGGGTTGACTAGGGCCAGGAATATCACACTGATCCTTCTATATAAAGCCACATATTCCTGGACTTTGGGAATGAATAGGTTCTATCATAAACTCTGACTGGATATCTGAATTAGGGGATTGTGGTATATTGCTCATAGTAACTCTATCCTCAAACTCTAGTGGAGGAGGAATAATATCTGGTCTACCCATAATCCAGTACCAGTACTCAGCTTCCTCAGCCGTAATCTGTCATCTCATTAGAGGAATAGAACGTACATCAGGGTTAGATGACACTCCAACAAACTCATACTGTGTAGAGTCACTAGACTCAGCATTATCTGGGGTATACTACCCTTCAGGCTATATCTCTACGTGACCTCCAGACTGCAGGTTTGAGTCCAGAGAAATATCTATGGGACATTCCACTGTAGACTTTCCTGACTAATCCCCTAAACTTTCCTCTAAACTTTCTTCATTGTCTAAAGGATCAAAGTCTGGATGTACATCATCTTCATATATCACTACAGAATGGGGGTCTCCGTTATTAACTGAAGCCTCTGAATTAACTTTATGAAATCCCATACCTTCTCCTACAATATTTGCTTAATTAAGTAATGCTAATTATCCTAATAAATACCCTAACTTAACGAAACACTTACTTTTTAAGGTTAAGGTTTGGGAAATATCTTATATCATGCTAAAACTTTTGCTCTGATACCAAAATATAATATCCTCATTTTCATATGTCTTAGGGACCAAACAGTAGCATCTGGAACCATTTCAAAGGTTGTTGAAGTCAAATTACTCAATCTGTAATTTTAATCTTAGCGAGTACTGTTCATTGTGCGAATTCTAGAGGAGTGACCTGATTTCAAAAAATCATAACTAATTCTATAAAAATTGAAATGGAGTGGTTCAAATTGCTACACGAAGATAACATGATGCTATTTTAGGTAAAAATTACTCGTTCACCATGACTTAACCAAGTCATAGTTGGTCAATGTCTGAAGTTTAGTGTTCCTCCAGCGTCCTGTCCCTGATTCCAGCATTCTGGTCCCAACTTTGATAAATCATATCTTTATGTGTAGACATCCAAATGAAACATTCTATATATCAAATTGAATCTTGGCATGTATACTATTTACTGTAAAAATATCATATATTTATTCAATCATTTACTATTTATAATTACAGCTCAAATGTCACTGCCTCACTACGAGTTACTGTTCATAGTGACAATTTCCAGCAATTATACATACATGAATCACATATCAATCATGCTAAGCAATTAACATCTCTTCATGCATCTTTATCTCCTCCATCTTGAGAAGACCTGCTGTAATTGGATTGATATGGAAAGGGTGCGATTTTTGGGAAAATCTCAGTAGCAAATGGTACTAAACAATGCATGAATTAATGTGAATACTTGCGCTTGCTTGTGAAAGTGTTAATATTGTCTAATGTGCATGCTTCTGTGTTAAATATGAAATACAATTGGCCAAAGTAATCATAGAAACATAGCTACATACATAAGCACATATTCAACACAATTCAACAAAGCCATAGCACATCAAGCATAACATTCAATGCATACAAGTTTAGGATTAGTTTACTACCTTAAGCACTTGACTTTCTTTCACCTTAACTTGCTTCTTTCTTCTCACTTTCCTTGAACATGTGGCTGCCTCTCTTGGAGCATACCAATCAATTCCTAGGACAGGCCAAAAATGTGGTACATGGTATAAATATGATTAGTTGAGCCCAGATACACCCTGAGGTAGTATAAATAGGGGTAAAATGACGATTATGCCCTTAGGGTCAATATAGTGTAAGAAAGGACACAAAGGATATTTTGGTCATATTCCAAGAGATGGATGGTAGATAAATATTTAGTATATCATTTTCAATGGTATTAGAAGCCTAGATATTGATTTCTAGGACATAATACATATCTTGGTATATTATAAAAAAATTCAGAACAGAAAATAGTCCGGTTGTTGTGAAACTGCTCCGATCGGTATCGGATTGAACTTGAATTTTTCTAGAACCTTCTTTACATGGGCAGCATGCCACCTAACCCTCTTAGGTGTCCCATGAGCTGTCCCACATGATGTCATAATTATTCCTTTTAGAAAAAGTTAAATCCAAGATTAAATGTGAGCCTTTAGATCAAATAGAAACCAAATCAATCTTGGCCATCCACTTCAACCCAAATTTCTCTATAAATACCCCCTCATTTCAGACCATGTGCTTCAGCCTTGAGAACCATAGGGAAACTCTTGCAAAATTTTCACTCAATCAAGAAAGAAGCACACAACTTGAAGCAAGAAGCAAGGTAATCATCTCCCTTGATCTTGAGCTTTGTTCTAGCAAGTTAGCTCATGGTTTTAAGGGGTTTTCATGCTATATTTCCCTTATGGTTGCTGCTGGAAGTGCTGCTCATATGTGGTTAAAATATGAGTTTTATGTTATGGATAGTTTAGACAAGCTTAAACAAGCTAGAATCAAGTGGTATAAGCTTGAGAATTCAAGTATGTTTGGATTTAGGGTTTTGTGTTCTTGCTGGTACTGTATGTGGTACTGTTAATATGATGGAATTTCATGATTTTGATGCTTCCAATGAGTTTAAAATGGAAAATTGTGTGGGGATAAAGTAGGAGAACAAGTATTGGAAGCATTGGAATCAAAATGCGAATTTTTGGAAAAAAAGGGACCTTCAGTTCGGTTTGGTACTGTAGCAACTGAAGTGTTTTGATTTTGGAAATTCTGATTTCATATTTGGATTCTACATGAAAAATTATGTGGAAATGAACCATGGGAATTTATTTTGGAAAGATGGAAGTAAGAAACATAAAGTAGAGAAGGAAAGGGAGCTAGTGGAAACCTAGTTTTGGAGTTAGTTTCAAGTTGAGTTGTAACTTGATATTATGTTGTAATGGCTAGGTTTTGAACTTTGTGAAGAAAGGAAAGAGCTTCAAGAAGGTCTTGACCAAGATAGCTAAGAGGTAGCAAGGATACCTAACTATAACTCATGTTTGTTTAATTATTTTGCTTGCTTGTTGATTTTAGTGTTTGATTGAGCTTAAGCTTATGTCATCATGTTATGATGAAGTATGAATGATTGCAACTCCTTGCAAGTTATGTCATGACAATATGAATGTTAGAGTTTTCTTATGTACCATTATGAAGTAGCTCCCATCAGATGATAACATGTTAAGCATTCAATTATTCATGCATGATATTATAGTTTGTGTAACTTGCTATTGGGATTTCTATGAAATCTCATTCCTTCCATATGCATAATCTTGTTATAGGTGTTGTAACTTCACATGGAAAAAGGGTAAACATGGATGAATGAGGTTGTATAATAGGTCACATGAGATATTTGACTTTATGGAAGCATATGATAGCATGTATGGTTGAATAGTGTATGATTTTGTAATTCTATTTTGAGGCTGTGGTGATGTGATGATGTTTATGATGCTTAAATCAACGAGTTTTAGTCTTCAACTTGGTATGATTAAATTTAAGATACATATATTTAAATGGACACCAAGAAATCCTCATTTAGATAAGTATCCGAATTACTATGATTTTCCAAAGTGGGCAGTAAGTCCTGGAATTGAGATAAAACGATTACTGAGAGGCAGTGACTTTCACCCATTGGTTTCATATATCAAATGAACGAATTTTTTAGGAAATTTAGTGAGCTTAGAGAGGACGTCTAGAGATTTAATTCCATAGGTAACACAGCTCATTTGGATAAGTAACCAAAGAGAAATGAATTTTTAAAATTAAGGCAAAAAAACTGGAACTTCCAGATTTTACCAAATGAACAGTGATTTTTAACCAATAAACTGATTTCGTATGAACAAGATAACCTCAATTTCATATTTTTCCCTCAAAGATTTATGAAATAGATTTCATTATAGATTGGAACCACATTATTTTGATTTTTCTACAATTAATTATGAATTTTCAAAGTAAGGTACATGTTCTGGAATTACCAAATGAACAGTAATAGTAAACAGTACCCGAGAGCAAATCTTTTGGAAATAGATGTTTTCAAAGAAAATGATCATGTAATTGGTTTTAATCACTTCTAATGGAGTATAATTGAGGTTAAAAATAAGGATGTGACAATTTTGGCATTAGAACAAAGGATTCTGGCTTAAGAAATACTCTGAATAGATTATTTATGGACTGATATGAGATTGTTCCTATACCCTAACCCTAAATAGTAAGTATTTGGTTAAGTTAAGGTATGTTATGGGATATTTAGTATTGCTTAATAAAGAAAATGTTACAGGAATAGATATGAGATTTTATAAGGTTAAGTCAGAGGTTTCAGTTAATAAGGGAAACCCCCATCTAGTAGTAATATATGAAGATGATAGTTAACCGAACTTTGATCCTTCAGACAGTAAAGAGAGTTTAGATGAGAGTATGGGGGATCAGTCAGGAAAGTCTACAGTATAATACCCTATAGATATTTCTGTAGACTTAAACCTGCAGTCTGAAAGTGATGTGGAGATTCATCCTGAAGCCGTGAATGCACCATATGATATTGAGTCTAGTGACTGTACATAGTATAAGGATTGTTAGAGTGCCCTCTAACCCTGATGTAAGCTCTATTCCTCTGATGAGATGATAGATTACAACTGAGGAAGCTGAGGACTGGTACTAGATTATGGGTAGACCAAATATTATTCCTCCTTTACCAGAGTTTGAGGATAGAGTTATTATGAGTAAGATACCACAGTCCCCTAATTCAGATATCCAATCAGAGTTTATGATAGATCCTGTCTATTTCCAAAGTCCAGGAATATGCTACTTTATAGAGAAAGATCAGTGTGATATTCTTGGTTCTAGTCAACTCCAGCGTTCTTTGTTAAAGACAGTTAGTGTTGACCATATTGGTCTGAAGAAAGCTGTGGAGAGTGACTTACTCAGTCCAGGTCAAGGGATGGATAGAAGTAGAGATTACGGATAGACAGTTTACACACAATTCCTCAATGTCGTAGTAGGGATGATAAGCAGATGTATGATAGAGGCCTTTAACCTAAATCAAGTCTGTGCTCTAGCAGACTCACATGGGATGGTAATAAGTCAGATACTAACATATATCCATACATGGCATATAGAGCTAAGTAAGTATCTGGCAAATGATCTGATAGCTAATATTCAGGGGTAGCACATCCGTGTACAGAAGTATGTGCAATATATGATCCCTTAGAGAGAAAAGTAATTACTCATGTGTATGATAGTTATGATGTACCCCAAATATGTAATTGATATGTATGTAATATGGGTACAAAGGTTATGGTAATATGGATTATGGATGTTGGTTGAACATGTATGTGAATATGTTCCCTATTTAAGTGTGACAAGTAAGTTGAGATGGTCACGACTACAAGTTATAGAGAATATGAGACGGCTAGCAAGTACTTAGGTGGTGACTAAAATGCATAGAGACCTGATGACAAGAATAAGATGCTAACCTCACTGAAGGTTATCAGTTAGAGGTTTAGCACAGAGTGTAGGCAAGTTAGACTGTATGATACACTAAGATATGGAAGATCAGTTTAAGAAAAGGTTTAGAAGTAGATCCTCCATATGATCATCAGGAGTTGATCTACAGTACGAAAGACTTTGTGCAGCTAGTCTTTATGGAAAAGAATAATGAGAAGTTAGGATGAGACTTGCCTAAGAATGATCTAATACATGGCTTAAGGATAAAGATAGGGTGGTTAACAAATAGAAAGTTAATGTTCCCAAACAAAGGGATCCCATCATGAAGAGACAGTAACCTAGTACCCTTAGGGTAGAGTACCTAGAGAACAAAAATAGTAATGTTAAGTGATGAATGAGATCTAAGTAACCTTAATTGGTCAGGATCTAGAGATAGACCAGAAAGGAAGCATAATCTAGTCTAGAGTAGACTTAGACTGATGGACATAAAGAGTTAAAAGAATTAAGAGATACAAAAGTTACTCCATACAAGATGGAGAGTGATCCGCTCACTTAAGAAGTTTTTCTCAAAGAAGTTTAAAGGAAGCATTCCTCTCACTTAGAGAGAGGTGAGCGTGAAGCTAAGGGTTAGAGCAAAGGAAAGAGAACCCTTTTGATGGATACTAAATCGAGTTTATTTATATGAACCTTGAGGCTTAGTAAGAGTTACTTTCTCGCCTGTTAGTAATCCAGGAGGATAAGGGACAACTTAAAAGTTCAAATGGCATAAAGATATGAGTCAAACCTTTCCTCAGTTAGCTGAAAGTAAATAGCTAACTCAGTTATAGATTACTGCTAGATTACGATGAGGCCAAGGACACATAAATCCTTCAGGCAAGAGGCACAGAAGTCTTACAGGCGATAAGAGATGATATGATAGAATAAACATGGCCTAGTAAGGTAGCCACATATTTAAAGATAAAGTGACTCCCCCATTTCTTATGTAGGAAAGAGTAAAGAAGGGTTGAGTCATACCCTAGTAAGAGGGTGATGTGGTAGCCTAAATGAAACAAGTAAATGACTCAGGTACCTGAATATATGATCAGGACCTAGTAGTTAAGGTAATAAAGGAACAGAATACTTTAAAGTCTAAAGTCTACTTGGTTAATTGTTTAATTGCAATGTTAGTATCAAGGATGGTTGATCATATATATGTGATAGTGGTATGGCTTATGTTGCCATAAGATATGATGAGAGGTTGCATCTCCTTGCATTTGTCATGTGATGACACGCATGTTAGAGAATGCTTAAATAATTGCATCTCCTTGCATGTTATGCTATGATGAATGAATACCCCCCTTTACATTACATGCAGGGTAGAGTAGATATGATGAGAAAGTTATGTTGTTCCCATGCCCTATGACATGCAATAGAGCTAGATTGCTCTTGCGATAGAGTAATAATACTTTTGAAATGAAACCAAGAGATGGACAGCATAGCTCATGTAGAGTAATATTCTTCACATGAGACGAATAGATGATGATAGACATATGCATGGTAGAGCCTGTGTAGCTCTCTACAGTAATGGATCTAGTAAGTTATAAAGTATGATAATGATATGAGAAGTTCCTGAGTGATAGAGGAAATGAGTAAAGTCCTAATAGATAATATTGGCTTCTATGACCATTTTTGGGGAATTGTCTATTGAGTTAACAGCTATGTGAATGTGACTAACCCTGTAACTTTGTCTGTTAGTTTGGGTCTTCCAGAGATGATAATACAGTACAACGGAATCGTAGTAGGTTCCATAGGATTGCAGTTAAATCTTAGTATAGCTCATAGGGTCATAGTTAGATCCTGAAGAGGCTTACAGTTGATCACAGTAGATCCTGAGGGTCACAGTAGACCAAGCCTAGAGCAAGAAAGTAATGAGCCATAAGTACAGTATTTCTTTAGAAGGATGAATACCAAGGAAAAGTTAAGGTATAGAAGCTTCACAAGTTGGTTAACTCATAATAGAGAGAGTACCCATGATGCTAGTTTCAGATAGCCTTATTACTAATAGGGACTGAACTCATAATCTTCTTACACGTAACAGGAACTCAGTGATCAAAGTTAATGTTGTTAATCCTGAGTTCCAAGGATTTATGAGAATGTCTTATAAGATATGAGAAAGGGTCAAATGAGAATAAAGAGATCCTTACGATGAGATTATAAAGACTAAAAATAAAGGTAAGTAGATCCTCTAGATGAGGACAAAGATGTTAACAGGCTAGATAGACCCAAGAGAGATAGTATAAGATGGGTCTAAGATAGTAAAGTACCAGGGTCAGAGCCAGTAAGCACCAGTGCTTCAGATTTTTATCTGCATATTTCAGTTAAGCGTGCTCACGCAAGGGTAGTCCAATAATGGGTGACCCCTGGGAAGTGATGAAAAGAAAAAGTGTGCCATAAGAAATTGGCATATATACACAAAGCTAAGTAAAATGATATAAAGAGTTATGAAAAGCTAGAAAGGGTTATGAACAGTAAGAGACTATAACCCTTATGTCAAGTCCAAATGAAATGGATTTGAAAGATGAACTATGATATAGCCAGATTTGGCCAGATATGCCATTTTATGTCATGAAAGATATGAAATGAGAAGATATGCCTTGAGAAGCGGCTGTATAGATAGCTTTATAAACAGATAGAGAGGCTTCTGTTTTGGAAAAGATAAGTTGTTTGAATGATGAACTACATGTGAAAGAGCAAATGAGAGCTTTGAGAGCTTCCACTTCTTGCATAGAATACCAGGCCTTATGTTACGTGATATTATGTGATGTTTATAGAATATGCTAAAGCTCCGAATATTAGAGCAGTGCAAGCTCTAAGTGTTAGAGTGGTGCAAGCTCCGAGTGTTAGAGCTGTGCATATTAAGAGAATGAATGCTTGAGCTCCAATGTTAGAGCTTTGCATTCATGGGCAGGTATGCAATCCTGTAATATGCTGGCCAGGCATTATGCATGTTAGAGTATGTGCTCCTATATGCTCCTATATTGTCCTATGTGCTCCTATTTAGCAGTAGAGCAATGAAAGAAAGAATAATGATATAAGTCCTCTCTCTGTATTATGATGAGTTTTTAACAATGATAAGAATGTATGATGATTTGAGAATGAGAGTTAAAGTGTGCAGATATTCAGATAATTCTGCTAGATACTTAGATGAGAAAGAAGTGATTGCACTAAAAAGTATGATGAGTTGTTAATAGAAACTCCATAATATAGTAATATTCGAAGGAGTTTGATATGAAAGAAATGGACAATACTCACAAGTCTAGTATGATGAGAAGTCCATATGCAGAAAGATGCGTAGCAAGAAAGTAATAGAATGAACTGGAGTTTAACTCTGAGTGAGTTGATTCAGAATAGAAGAATGATCATAGTAAAGATATAAAGAAGTGCGGATATGAAAAGTACTCCGCAAAGATGTCAAGATAAAAGATAAGAGATAGATATCCCAATCCTTAGTCAAAAAGAAGACAAGGATATCTATCCAAGATTACTGACTAAGGTGCAAAGTAAATTTCGAGGACAAAATTTATTTTAAGGGGAGTAGAAATGTCATATCCTAATTTTTCCCTATCTGTATAATATTGATAGTGGAAAGAGGTTTGGAAAGGATAATGACGAAGATCAGAAGAAATAATAAATGTTAGATAAGTCTTGAAGAAAGAGAAGGACCTAAACAAAAATTGGAAAAGGTTAAAGGCCAAAAGTTAAAGTAGAAATAAATGTTGGGCCAAAAGTGATTTCCAAAAGTTTAGGGACCTAAATATAATTAAGCAAAAACTCAGGGACATAAATGTAATTATGGAAAAGTTCAGCCAGAAAAGGCTTAGAACTGCCTATAAGTATTTCAGTCCCACATTCTATCAGTAAATAAAGGAAGCCATGCTGGGTAATATGGTATGATACAGAAATGTTATTAGGACTCTAGACAGCAGGAAATTATCTGATAGTCTAAAAGTTATTTGAATTTTTATCAGATTCTATGGACATCAGTATAAGTAGGGGAATTACAGGAAAGTGTGCCCTACAGTGTTAGATGTTATGAATCTGACAGAACCACGAAAGAAGTTCTGTATAAAAAGTTATTCACATATTAGTGAATTTTGACGAGAGTTTGATAACACCTGTGATCCGATAATGGAACTTATTGATATGTAAGTTTGGATAAAATGAGATCATACCTCATATATAAGCCCATGATGACACCAAGAAGGACCCAAAACCCATGGTACCAGTCCATCAGTAGAAGGGGCCACTATACAGAAAAAGTGAGAAATTACGAAAATGCCCCTAGATGCCCATGTACAAGAGATGGATGAAGGCATTTTGGTCATCTGGGATAGGCTAAAAACGTGGTACATGGTATAAATATGAATATTTGAGACCAGATACACCCTGAGAAAGTATAAAGAGGGGTAAAATGACGATTATGCCCTTAGGGTCAATATAGTGTAAGAAAGGACACCAAGGGTATTTTGGTCATTTCTCAAGGGATGGATGGCAGATAAATATTCAGTATATCATTTTAAATAGTATGAGAAGCCTAGATATTGATTTCTAGGACATAATACATATCTTGGTATATTATAAAAAAAATTCGGAACAGAAAACAGTCCGGTTGTTGTGAAACTGCTCTGATCGGTACCGGATTGGACTGGAATTTTTCCAGAACCTTCTTTACATGGTCAGCACGCAACCTAACCCTATTAGGTGTCCCATGAGCTGTCCCACATGATTTCATAATTATTATTTTTAGAAAAAGTTAAATCCAAGATTAAATGTGAGCCTTTACATTAAATAGTAACCAAATCAATCTTGGCCATCCATTTCAACCCAAATTTCTCTATAAATACCCCCTCATTTCAGAACATGTACTTCAGCCTTGAGAACCATAGGGAAAATCTTGCAAAATTTTCACTCAACCAAGAAAGAAGCACACAACTTGAAGCAAGAAGCAAGGTAATCATCTCCGTTGATCTTGAGCTTTGTTCTAGCAAGTTAGCTCATGGTTTTAAGGGGTTTTCATGCTATATTTCCCTTATGGTTGCTGCTGGAAGTGCTGCTCATATGTGGTTAAAATATGAGTTTTATGTTATGGATAGTCTAGACAAGCTTAAACAAGCTAGAATCAAGTGGTATAAGCTTGAGAATTCAAGTATGTTTGGATTTAGGGTTTTGTGTTCTTGCTGGTACTGTACTTGGTACTGTTCATAGAATGGAATTTCATGATTTTTATACTTCCAATGAGTTTAAAATGGAAAATTGTGTGGGGATAAAGTAGGAGAACAAGTATTGGAAGCATTGGAATCAAAATGCGAATTTTTGGAAAAAAAAGGGACCTTCAGTTCGGTTTGGTACTGTAGCAACTGAAGTGTTTTGATTTTGGAAATTCTGATTTCATATTTGGATTCTACATGAAAAAATATGTGGAAATGAACCATGAGAATTTATTTTGGAAAGATGGAAGTAAGAAACATAAAGTAGAGAAAGAAAGGGAGCTAGTGGAAACCTAGTCTTGGATTTGGTTTCAAGTTGAGTTGTAACTTGATATTATGTTGTAATGGCTAGGTTTTGACATTTGTTAAGAAAGGAAAGCACTTCAAGAAGGTCTTGACGAAGATAGCTAAGAGGTTGCAAGGATAGCTAACTATAACTCATGTTTGTTTAATTGTTTTGCTTGCTTATTGATTATGGTGTTTGGTTGAGCTTAAGCTTATGTCATCATGTTATGATGAAGTATGAATGATTGCAACTCCTTGCAAGTTATGTCATGACAATATGCATGTTAGAGTTTGCTTATGTAACATTATGAAGTAGCTCTCATCACATGATAACATGTTAAGCATTCAATTATTCATGCATTATATTATAGTTTGTGTAACTTGCTATTGGGATTTCTATGAAATCTCATTCCTTCTATATGCATAATCAAGGGGCATTTTCATAATTTCCCACTTTTTTCTGACACTGGCCCCTTCTACTAATGGACTAGTACCCTAGGTTCTGAGCCCTTCTTGGCGTCATCATGGGCCTATATATGAGGTCATATGATCTCATTCTTTCCAGGCTTACATACCGATAAATTCCATTATCAAATCACGGGTGTTATCAAACTCCCGTCAAAATTCATTAATAAGTAAATAACTTTTTATACAAAACTTCTTCTAGAGTTCTGTCAGATCCAGGACATTTGACACTGTAGGGCACATTTTCCTGTAATTTGCCCACTTATATCTAAAGTTCATGAAATCTGATAAAATTTTAGATAACTTTTAGACTATCAAATAATTTTATGTTGTCTGGAGTCCTAATAAAATTTCTGTATCATGCCAGATTAACCAGCGTAAATTCCTCTATTTACTGATGGAATGTGGGAATGGAAAACTTCCAGGTAGTTATAACCCTCTCCAGGCTGATCTTTCTATAATTACAATTTTGCCCTTAAACTTTTTACTTAATTACATTTAAGTCCCTTAACTTTTAGAAATTACCACTTTTGGCCCAAATCTTATTTCTACTTTCACTTTTTGCCTTTAACCTTTTCTACTTTTCATTTTAGTCCTTCTCTTCCTTAAAGAATCATCTAACATTTATTATTTCTTTTGATGTTCGTCATAATCCTTTCCAAAACTCTTTCCACTATCAGTACTATACGGATAAGGAAAAATTAGGATATGACAGTCAACGCTTTAGTAGACTGACCAAAAGGTATGAGATGCCTCAGTAACCTATGCTATTTTGTGAGGTGTTTGAAATACGTGGCATTGACTTCATGGGACTATTTCCACCATCTTTTGGCTATATATATCCTGCTAGCTATAGACTATCTTCTAAGTTAGGTGTATCACATCCTACTTTTCCCTATTTATATAATACTGATAGTGGAAAGAGGTTTGGAAAGTATTGTGATGATGAATAGAAAGGAAAAAATAATGATTAGACAAAGGTATAATGATGAGGGACTAAAATAAAAAGTTTAAAGGTTCTTTGGTGCAAAAATGAAAGTAGAAATAAACTTTGGGCCATTAAACGTAATTATGAAAAGTTGAGGGCCTAATGTGTAATTTTCAGAAGTTCAGGGCAAAATGGTAATTATTAAAAGTTGAGCCAAAAGAGGCCCAAAAATGCCCAGAATCATATTAGTCTCAAATTTTTCCAGTAAATAGAGAAAATTATTCTGATCAATTTGACGCAACACAGAATTTTGATGTGAGGTCCCGAAAAATTTATATTAATGTATGAAGAAAGGGAAATTAATACAGTATCCTCTGGACCTCAAAATTAGATGAAATTTAGAAGTGAATTCCTATAATCAATATAAGAATTTATGAAATTGACATTGCTCAAAATGGAGTTATGTAGAATTTGTTATGGAATTTACAGTGGATTAAAACACCCGATAAATATGTTTTAGGGGAATTTCTCAGGAGTTTAGCCTATGAAGGTAGTGGACCATGTAAAGGGCCCAAAATGGCATCTTATAGGCCCATTAATATTTTTAGATAAGTATGTAGGATAGGGCTAATAAAGATCGGGAAAAATATAAAATTATGAAAATGTCATTCAATGTGCTATTGTGTTGTGTCTATGACCCACAGATAAATAAAGGGTATTTTGGTCATTTGATTAAGGTTATATAGTCAAGGAGAGTTCCCAAAATAGTTGACCAAGGTCAGGGAATACTCTGATGAGGAATAAAAAGACAATAATGCCCTTTGAGAAATTAAAGTGAAATCGGATAACGATAAAGGGTCTTGATGAAATGTAGGGAATTTTTATCAGGAATTTTGATTCTAAAAAAATTATGAGACTTTACAGGGGAGTTATTTTATATTGGAATGAATTTCTAAAAATGTTATAACAATTAAAAGAGGTGTCTAGCATTGATTTTAAAATCAAGATATTTTAAGGACATTAGTATAAAGAAAGTGCATTGGGAATTGTGTGAATTAGCTATTGGACCTAAGGAAGGCCTAAGGCAGTCCAATATTTCTTCCTAGGACTTCCTAATAAGTCCCAAAAGTTGTCTTGGGGCCCAAGTCTAATAATGAATAATTTATGAATTTTTGAAAAAGAAAAGAAAAGGAATAAAGTGAGAATTAGGGTTTGCACATGGTGGGACCCACAAGACCTCACACATGGTATATAAGACAAGGGGAAGAGAAGAGTTTTGTCATGTGATCTTATCTCAAGTTGGCTTGGTGGGCAAGTTTAAGGTAAGAGCAATTATGAGCTATTAGATCAAATAGTGCACAAAGTAATATTGGGCATTCATTTTCCATGGAATTTTTCTATAAATACCCCACTATTTTTTCCTCAAAATCATGAAGGAGAACCCTTGGGGAACCTCTTGAAAAATGAAAACTCAAGCCAAGACAAAGAAGAATCTAAGGTCCAAAGTTCAAGCTAGAGATTAAAGGTAAGCAATCTATCCTAGCTTATTTTCCTTCGATTTGGGAGATTGTACTTAGGGTTTACATGGAATAAAGTTGAGTTTTCTCTAAGGTATATATGCTTTGCAAAACCTTAGATGAAAGGAGGAAGAAGAAATTAAAGTTAAAAATTGTGATTGAAGCTTAAACAAACTAGTTAGGTAATGGGTTGTTGAATCAAGTTGATATTCTTGACTTTGTTATGGTTGAACTATTTTGGTTTGCACTATTCATGGTAGATATGTGATTAATGCTTCCATTGAATTTATATGATGATTTTGTGTAGGATTGGATAGGTTTTGAACATTGGAAGCATTGGAATTCCAAGTTGTATTTTTTGAAGTTCTTCTCTATTACTGTTCACTAGCATGAACAGTGATTCAAATTTCATGATTTTGATGATTCCAATGGTTTTGAAATGAAAAGTTATGTGGAATAAAGTAAAGAAACAAGTATGAGAAGAATTCAAATAAAAATGAGAATTTTTGAAAGAATTATGCATGTTTTTCACATTAGTCCAAAACAGTGCATAGGAGTTGGAATTTCTTAATGATAAACTCATAAATGGATTCAAAAGATGAAATTATGTAGGGTAAAGTCAAGAGATCAATTGATTCAAAGGCCAAGTCCATTTGTTAAGATTAAGGAAAGTTAATGTAGTTAAATGAGTTCAATGTTCAAGAGAAAGTTAGATTGTAATGGATGAATGATTATGTGATGTTAGGATTTGATTGTGGACTCCAAAGAGACAGCCACACATCCAAGAGAAGTAAGAAGAAAGAGGCAAAGTTAAAGTGAAGGAAATCAAGCAAGTGAGGTAGTAAACTTATCATAAACTTGTATGTATTGAATGTTATGCTTGGTTGTGCTATGGCTTAATTGAATTGTGTTGCACTATGTGTTTATGATTGAAGCTCTATTTCTATAATTACTTTATCCAATTGTATTTCATATGTAACATGGAATCATACATATTACACAATGTTAACACTTTCACAAGCAAGCACAAGTATTTACATTAATGCATGCATTGTTTAGTTCCATTTGCTACTAGGATTTCCCCATAAATCTCACCCCCTCCATGTAATCCCAATCCCACAGGTTTATTAATGATGAAAGAGGATGAAGAAGCATGAAGAGTAGTTAGGGATTAGATGATGTAAATGTTATATGATGAATGTATAAATTGTTGCAAGTCATAATGTTATATGTCATGTTTGAGGCACAATGCTCATGATGTAATAAAAAATAGCAAATGATAAGATAAATGTATGAAATTTTACAGACATTTAGTTAACATGTCAAGCTTCATTTTGACACCAAAAACACTATATTTCTATGTCTGTACAAAGAGAATGAAGTTTTCAAAGATAGGGACCAGAATCTATTTTCAGAATTATTGTCCAAATGAACAGTAATTTGTGACAAATAAACTGTATTAATTGGCTAAGTATTTGGTCTAGAAATTATTTTTTTCTTAAATTGCAAGATATTATCTTCACGTAGCTTTTTGAACTTCATTTTGATTTTTCTAGAATTAATTATGATTTGTTTTGAAATTTGTCACATAATCTGGAATACCACATTAACAGTAACTCGAGAAAAGTAAAATTTCAGATTTAGCTAATGGACTTCCAAGGTCTTGTAAGTAGTTCTAAATGCTACTGTATGATCCCTAAGATGTATAAAAATAAGGATGTTTCATTTTGGTATCAGAGCAGGAGTTTTTCGCATAATATAAGACAGTCCTTAGACCCTAACTTTAAGTAGTAATTACTTTGTTAAGTTATGATATTTATTAGGATAGTTAGTATTGCTTATTTAAGTAACTCCTGCAGAAGTAGATATGGAATTTCATAAAATTAAGTCAGAACCTTTAGTTTAGTTAATAAGGGAGACACTTGACCAATAGTGATATATGAAGATAATGTACATCCAGACTATGATCCTCCTTCAGACAGTGAAGAGAGTTCAGACGGTAGTATAGAGGATCTGTAAGAAAGAACTATAGTAAAATATCTTATAGATATTTCTGTATACTCAAACCTATAGTCTGGAGGTTATGTAGAGATTCAGCCTAATGTTGTACATGCACTAGATGATGCTGAGTCAGTAACTCTATACAATATGAGTTTGTGGGAGTACCCTTTAACCCTGATGTAAGCTCTATTCCTCTGACGAGAGGACAGATTATGGTTGAGGAAGCTGAGTACTGGTACCAGATTAAAGTAGACCAGATATTATTCCTCCACTATCAGAGTTTAAGGATAGATTTGCTATGAGTAATATACAACAGTCCCTTAATCCAGAGATCTACCAGTCAGCGTCTATGATAGATCCTTTCTATCCTCAAAGTCCAAGAATATGTGACTTCATAGAGAAATATCAGTGTGATGTTCCTGGTCCTAGTACTTCTTTATTGAAGATAGATAATGTTGACTATATCAGTCTCAAGAAAGTTGTGGAGAGTTAATTACTCAGTATAGGTCAAGGGATGGATGGAAGTAAAGATCAAGAGTAGCCAATTTATCTAAAGTTCCTCAATACCGTATCTGGGATGATAGACAGATATACAATAGAGGGTATTGACCTAAATTAGGTTTACACTCTAGAAGATTGGCATGAGATGGTAGTAAGTAAGATACTGTCATATACCCTTATATGGGACGTAGAGTTAAGTGAGTTTTTGGCAAATGATCTGCCAACTGATATACAGGGGTGGCATTTTTTTATGAAAAATTATTTATAGTTCACTATTCCCTAGAAAAGAATGTAAAAAGAGATGAAGGGTAAGGTAAATTTGTAAATAATGTAAAGTAATTACATAGATGTATGATAGTTGTGATGTACCCTGTCATATCCTAATTTTTCCCTATCTGTATAGTACTGATAGTGGAAAGAGGTTTAGAAAGGATTATGATGAAGATAAGAAGGAATGATAAAGGTTATATGAGTCCTGAAGAAGGAGGACTAAAACGCAAATTGGAAAAGTTTAAGGGCCAAAAGTTAAAGTAGAAACAAAAGTTGGGCCAAAAGTTGTAATTTCAAAAAGTTTAGGGACCTAAATATAATTAAGTAAAAAGACAGGGACTCAAATGTAATTATGAAAAAGTTGAGCCAAAACAGGCCAAAAATGCCCGGAATCAGATCAAACTCAAATTTTACTAGTAGATAGACATAATTATTTCGGTCAGTTTAACGCAACACAGAATTTTGATTTGAGGTCCCGATTAATTGATATAAATTCCTGAAGTCAACAGAAATTATTGTAGTATTTTTCATATCTCAGAATTAGATGAAACTTTACTGTAAATTCTTATATTTAATATATGAATTTATCAAACTGACAGAGTCAGAAAAGGAATCCTGTAGAATTCTTACGGGATTTTATGGTAAAATAGAATACCCGATAAATAGGACTAGGAGAGGTGTCTTGGGATTTGTGCCATAAAGGGCATAAAGGCAATAAGCCTAAACCAAGGCCCAAATGGCACCATAGTAGGCCCAATGTGATGACTAGACAGTTAAGTGGGCCAGAGTACAGAACAGTCCAGGATAAGTGCGAAATTACAAAAATACCCCTAGATGCCCATACTATGCCAGTGATGGATGGAGGTCATTTTGGTCATTCTGGACAAGCCAAAAACGTGGGACATAGTATAAATATGATTATATAGAGTTAATATATGCCCTAAGGCAGTACAAGAAGGGGTGAAATGACAATTATGCCCTTAGGGTCAGTATAGTGCAAGAAAGGACACCAAGGGTATTTTGGTCATTTCCCAAGGGATGGATGGCAGATAAATACTCAGTCTAACATTTTCAATGGTATGAGAAGCCTATACATTAATTTCCAGGATAGAATACATATCCTGGTATATTATAAAAAATTAGGAACAGAACACAGTCGGGTTGTTGTGAAACTGCACTGATCGGTACCGGATTGGACTGGAATTTCTCCAAAAGGTTCCTTACACTATGAGCACGTCACCTAACCCCTTAAGGTGTCCCTTGAGCTGTCCCACATGATGTCATAATTATTATTTTATGAAAAAGTTAAATCCAAGATTAAATGTGGGCCTTTAGATCAAATAGTAACCAAATCAATCTTGGCCATTCATTTTTCTTGGATTTTGGCTATAAATACCCCCTCATTCTGCAACAAACCGTAGCTTCATGGAACCTTGGGGAAACTCTTGCAAAATGGAAACTCAAGCCAAGATAAAGAAGATTCAAGGTTCCAAAGTTCAAGCAAGCTAGAGATTAAAGGTAAGCAATCTCTCCTAGCTTATTTTCCTTTGATTTGGGAGCTTGGACTTAGGGTTTTGATGGGAGAAAAGTTGAGTTTTCTCTAAGGGGTGGTGCTGCCAAAAGACCTTAAAGGAAAGGGGAAAGACTAAATTAAAGTTAGAAACACATGATTGAAGCTTAAACAAGCTAGTTAAGTGGTTGGTTGTTGAATCAAATTGATATTCTTGACTTTGCCATGGTGTGCCCTGTTCAGTCTGCACTGTTCATGAGGGAAGGAAATTGAATTTCAATGATTTAATGCTTCCATTGAGTTTGTATGATGATTTTGTGTAGGATTGGAGAGGTTTTGAACCTTGGAAACATTAAAATCTGAAGGTTGTAGTCTTTGAGATTCCTTACGGTTACTGTTCACTCGCATGAACAGTGATTGGAATTTCATGATTTTGACGGTTCCAATGGTTTTAAAATGAAAAGTTGTGTGGGGTAAAGTGGAGAAACAAGTATGGGAAGCATTAAAATCAAAATGAGAATTTTTGAAAGAATTGTGTGCTTATGTTCAATTCTGTACAGCATGCCATGAAGGAGCTGGAATTTTATGATTCTAAGCTCATAAATGGATTCAAAAGATGAAATTGTGTAGGGTAAAGTCAAGACATCAATTGGTTCAAGAGCCAAGTGGATTAGTGAAAATTAGAGAAAGTTATGACAATAAAGAGTGTAACAAAGTTAGTCTTGAACATGGTTGGAGTTCATGAGTTCTAATGAGTTATGTGATGAATATGAATGTGTTTAGGACCATGAAACATCCAAGAAGATGTTGGGAAGTGATGGACATAAATGCTTCATGGTTGGAAAGCTAGGGAGCAAGGGCTAAAGGTCAAGAGAAAAGCTTAAGTGCAAGGTAGTGAACTTACCTCTTTATGTGCTTGATGTGGTATGCTTATGTGTTGACATGTATATGTTATTTGAATGATGTTGTGACATGATAAATGATGTTGATTGTATTGTGAATAACATGTTTCCATGGCCATGCACTTTATGTAAAAGTATATAGCATGATGGCATGTCACTAATCAAAGAAAGTTAATGAAATTACATATCATGCATTAGCATCCATCTTGCATATTTAAGTGGTAATGTTTGCTACTGAGATTCCCTAGAATCTCACTCTCCCATAACCAACTAATTTAGGTCAAGCGTGAAGAAAAGGTATGCATGGAGAAGAGCTAAAGAATGGAAGAAAGGAAGTGAAGTATTGAGATTTTAGCATATACTATAAATTGTCTATGTATGTAAATGCCATGTAAGGTGTCCATTTATGTGATGAAACTATTGTAATACTTATGGCACATGTACATGATGTATATGAATGTTAAGAAGCTTATTTAATGGCTTGTGCATGCTGAAACAATTATTGGGAATGAAAGAAAAGAAACTGAAATTGTAAAAACGTAGGTCCTGAAGCAGTTTTGTTGTGGCTTCAGTTTGACCTAGCAAATGAAGGAATTAGTTCACAAAATTTTATGAGCATGTAGCACACATCCATAGCTTTAAGTACATAGGTAGAACGTTTCATTTGGATGTGTATATCAAGAGAAATGATTTTCCAAAGTAAGGGACCAGAATCTGTTTCTAGAGTTTTTGACCAAATGAACAGTAAACTTCAACGAATAAACTGTATCAATTGGCTAATCATTTGGTCTAGAAATTATTTTTCCCTTAAACTTAAAGATGGTATGTTCATGTATCTTTTTGAACCACTTCATTTCGAGTTTTCTAGAATTAATTATGATTTTTTGAAGTTCATTGCGTAATTTGGAATACCATATGAACAGTAACCCGAGAAAGAGTAAAATTCCAGATTTGGCTAATGGACTTCCAAGGTTTTATAAGTGGTTCTAAATGCTACTGAATGGTCCCTAAGATGTATAAAAGTAAGGAGTTACATATCCCAAATATGTAGTGGACATGTATGTAATGCATGTACAAATGTTATAGTGATATGAAATATGAGTTTTTATGTGATATAATAATAAAATGATAGTTGGTTGAACATCTATGAGAATATGTTCCTTATTTAATGTGATTATGATAGATAGATATGAATGAGTTTCAGTTGACTCAAGCTCATCAAAGTCAGGAGCATTGGAATCGAATGTTTAGAAAAAGCTATGCCCAGGTCGTGATGTGAAGCAGTTTAGGTCACGACTAGAAGTTCCAGAGAAGTTAAGCGCGATGAGTTAAGTCACGAGGCACGACAAAGATTCATAGAGGCATTTTGGTCATGACAAGTAAAGACCTTTGATTACGACTGAAGGGCACAGAGCTATCAAGTCGTAACGAGTAAGTTAAGATAATCGCAACTAAAGTTCATAGAGAATACGAGTCGCATCTAGACAGTACTTAGGTTGCTGACCTCACTGAAGTTTATTAATTAGAGGTTTAACACATCATGCAGGCAAGCCAAACAGTACGAGGCACTGGGATACATAAGATTAGCTTAAGAAAATGTTCAAAAATAAATCCTCTGTATGATCACTAGGAGTTTATCTATGTTATGACAGATTTATGCAGCTAGTCTTTACTAAATAGAATAATAAGAAGTTAGAATGGGACTTGCCTAAGAATGAGCTTAATACATGGCTTAACGTTAGAGACATGATGGTTAATAGATAAAAACTTAAAGTTCCCATAACAGAGGGATTTCATCATGAAGAGACAGTAACCTAGCAGACCTAGGGTATTGTACCCTAGAGAACAAAAGTAATAGTACTAGATGATGAAGGAGATCCAAGTGACTTAAGTTAGTCAAGATCAAGAAAATACCAGAAAGAGTTAAGAGATAGAAGAGAGATACATAAGTTACTTCATAGAGATGGAGATTGATCCGCTCAATTGAGAAGTTTTTTCTCTAATAGTTTACGAGAAGCATTCATCTCAGTGAGATAGTGATGAGAATGAGGCTAAGGGTTAAAATAGGGAAAGAGAAACCCTTTAATGAATACTTAGCCGAGTTCATCCACATGAACATTGAGAATTGAATGACTGAGAAGTTAGTTAATGGATTAAATTATGTGTTACAAAGAAAGACTTTTTCTTAGGTAATTGTAGAAGTTCAACAGAGCGGTAGATGTATGCAAAATAAGAATATGATGCTTAAAGAGACAAAGGTAGCCACAGTTTCAAAGATAAAGTGACTCCCTTATTCCCTATGTAAGAAAGAGTAATGAAGGGTTAAGTCTATACCCTAGTAAGAGGGTAACGTGGTAGCCTAAGTTAAATGAATAATTACTTCATATTCTTGAATAAATTGTCAGATCTTGACCAGATAGATAGTCTAACAGAGAAAATAATACTTTAAAATTTACCTAGTTAATTGTTTAATTGCAATGTGCGTATGAGGGATGGTTGAGCAAATTAGGTGATATGGCTTATGTTGCCATAAGATATGATGAACATTTGCATCTCCTTTCAGTTGTCATATAATGATATACATGTTAGAGAATGCTTAAATGATTGTATCACCTTACATATTATGCATGTTAGAGTATGCTATGATATGCAATTAAATAATTCATATTAAATAATTGCATTTTATTAAGGGTAAAGTATATATTATGAGAAAATTATGTTGCTCCCATGCCATATGATATGCAATTAAATAATTCAACTTGGTAATGATAAAGCAATAGAAAAGCAAGAAATGAGATTAGAGATGAAGGTTAATATTGAATCTATAGACAAATAATTATAGTACTTAGGACATATCTTTTCAGCAGGGATAAGATACATGAATGATGTATGATGAATGTGAAATAAGGATTTATGAAAGATAATGTAGCTCCAGGAAGGAGCAGTATCTATGTAATAAAAGTTAATGTTCTCATAATAGAGCTAGATTGCTATTACGATAGAATCAGATTGCTCTTGAGATAAAGCCAAGAGAATGGACAGTGCAGCTCATGTATAGTAATGTCCACCAAATGTGATGTACAGACTATGATAGATATATGCATGGTAGAGCCTGTGTAGCTCTCTACGGTAATAGACATAGTAAAGTTATGAAAGATAGGAATGATATGAGAAATTCCTAGTGATAGAGAAATGAGTAAACTCCTAATAGATAATATTGGCTTCTATGATCATTTTTGGAAAATTATCTGTTCAGTTAACAACTAACTGGAAGTGGCTAACCTTGTAACTTTATCCGTTGGTTAGGTCTTCCAGAAATGAGAATACAAAATAATATAATCACAGTAGATTCCAGAGGATTACAGTTAAATCCTATCATGGCTCACAGAGAATAGAATTTAAGGGTCATAGTTAGATCCTAAAGAGGCTTACAGTTGATTGCAATAGATCTCGAGGGTTGTAGTAGACCTAGCCTTTAAGTACAGTATTTCTTTAGAAGGATGAATACCAAGGAAAAGGTTAAGTTAGAGAAGCTTCACAAGTTGGTTACTCATAACAGAAAGAGTACCCATTATATTAATTTCATATAGCCTTATTACTATTGTGGACTTAACTCATAATCTTCTTACACGCAACAGGAAATAAGTGATCAAAGTTAAAGTTGTTAATCTTGAGTACCAAGAATTTATGAGAATAACTCATAAGATATGAGAAGGGGTCAATTAAGAATAAAGAGATCCTTACAATGAGATTATAGAGAATAAGAATGAGAGACAAATAGATCCTCCAGATGAAGATAAAGAGATTAGAAGGACAGACATACCCAAAAAGTTAGTATGAGAAGGGTCTAAGATAATAAAGTATCAGGGTTAGAGCCTGTTAGCACTAGTGCTTCATATTTTTGTCTACACTTTTCAGTTAAGTGTGCTTAGGCAAGAGTAGCCCAATGATGAGTGACCCCTGGGAAGTGATGAAAAAGGTGTAAATGCCACAAAATTTTGGCATATACGCACAGAGTTATGTAAAATGATAGAAAGAGCTATGAAAAGTTAGAAATGGTTATGAACAGTAAGAGACTAGAACCCTTATGTCAAGTCCAAATGAAATGGATTTGAAAGGAAATATTTATAAGAGTTTTCTCAAAAGTTAGCAAAGTTATAAGTTAAAGAGAATGTTTGATTTATGATATCTCAAAATAAGTCATGAAAAGGTGCGATAGACCATGATATAGCCAGATCTGGCCATATATGCCATAATACAGCCTGAAAAGTAGTAATGAGATACATTATGAGAAATAGGTAATGTGATACATAATGAGAAATATGTATCAAGAAGTACAATACAGAGTGGCTTTATAGCTAGCTTTGTAAACAGATAGAGAGGCTCCCTTTTTTAAAGGGATAAGATGTTTAAATATTATGTTACAGATGAAATAGCAAGTGAGAGCTTTCACTCCTTACATGAAATGCCAAGCATTATGTTATGTTTGAAAAATATGCTAAAACTCCAAATGTTAGAGTGGTGCAAGCTCCATGTGATAGAGCTGTGCAAGCTCTAAGTGTTAAAGCTGTGCATATTCAGAAAAGGAATGCTTTAGCTCTGATGTTAGAGCTATGTAGTCCTGCGATATGTTGGCTAGCCATTATGCATGTTAGAGTATGTGCTCCTATATACTCCTATTTAGTAATAAAGTAAAGAAAAAAAGAATAATGACACAAGTCCTCTCTCAGTATTATGATGAATTATTAAAGATGATAAGAAGTATGATGAGTAGTTTACAGAAACTCCATAATGTAGCATCATTCGAGAGAATTTTATATGAAAGAAATAGACACTACTCACAAGTCTAGTATAGGGAGAAGTCCATATGCAAATGGATGCATAGCAAGTAAGCAAGTATTAGAATAAAGTAGAGTTTAACCTTGATTGAGTTGATTCATAACAGAAGAATAATCATAGCAAAGATATAAAATTCTACAGATATGGAAAGTACTCCGTTAAGATGTCAAGATAGAAGATAAGAGATAGATACCCCAATCTTTAATCATAAAGTGGGAAAAAGATATATATTTAATATAGTTAACTGAGGTGCTAAGTAAATTTTGAGGACGAAATTTATTTTAAGGGGGTAAACATGTCACATCCTACCTTTTCCCTATCTGTATAATACTGATAGTGGAATGATGAATAGAAAGGAAAAACAATGATTAGATAAAGGTATAAATATGAGGGATTAAAATAAAAAGTTTAAAGATTCTTTGGTGCAAAAATGAAAGTAGAAATAAACTTTAGGCCATTAAACGTAATTATGAAAAGTTGATGACCTAAAGTGTAATTTTCAAAGTGCAGGGCAAAATGGTAATTATTAAAAGTTGAGTTGGAAGAGGCCAAAAAATACCCAAAAATAGATTAGTCCCAAATTTCCCCAGTAAATAGAGAAAATTATTCTGATTAGTTCGACACAACAAAGAATTTTGATGCAAGGTCCCAAAAATTTATATTAATTTATGAAGAAAGTGAAATTAATACAATATCCTTTGGAACTCAGAATCAAATAAAATTTGGCAATAAATTCTTATAATTAATATAAGAATTTATGAAATTGACAGAACTCAAAAAGGAGCTCTGAATAATTTATTATGGAATTTACAGTGAATTAAAACACTTGATAAATATGTTTCAGAGAAATTTCTCGGGAGTTTAGCCCATAAAGGTAGCTGACCATGTAGATGGCCCAAAATGGCATCTTATAGGACTAGTAATATTTTTAGATAAGTATGTGGGTTAGGGCTAATAAAGACTGGGAAAAATGTAAAATTACGAAAATACCACTGAGTGTGCCATTGTGTTGTGCCAATGAGCCAAAGATAAATGAAGGGTATTTTAGTCATTTTACTAAGGCTAGATAGTGAAGGAGAGTTCTAAAAATATTTGGCCAAGGTTAGGGAATACTCTGATGATGTGTGAAAAGACAATAATGCCCTTTGAGAAATTAAAGTGAAATCGGACACCGATAAAGGGTCACACAGAAATATAGGGAATTTTATCAGAACTTATGGGTTTCAAAAAATTATGAGACATTGTAGGGGAGTTATTTTATGTTAGAATGAATTTTTAAAAATATTAGAACCATTAAAAGAGGTGTCTAGCATTTATTTCAAAATCAAGATATTTTAAGGATATCGATATAAGGAAAGTGCTTTAGGAATTGTGCCAATGGCTATTGGACTAAGGAAGGACTAGGGAAGTCCAATATTTCATCCTAGGGCAGCCCAATAAGTCCCAAAAGTTGTCTTGGAGCCCAAGTTTAATAATGAATAATTTTTGAATTTTTGAAAAAGAAAAGAAAAGGAATAAAGTGAGAATTAGGGTTTGCACATGGTGGGACCCATAAGACCTCTCACATGGCGTCCAAGACAAGGGGAAGAGAAGAGTTTTGTCATGTGATCTTATCTCAAGTTGGCTTTGTCATATCCTTACTTTTAACCTCAATTATACTTGATTAGAAATGATTGGAACCAATTACATGATCATTTGCTTTGAAAACATCCATTTCCAAAAGATTTGCTCTAGGGTACTGTTTCCTTTTACTGTTCATTTGGTAATTCCAGAACATGTACCCTACTTTTAAAATTCATAATTAATTGTAAAAAAATCGAAATAACATGGTTCCAATTTCTAATGAAATGTCTTTCACATATCTTTGAGGAAAAAATATGAAACTGAGGTTTTCTTGTCCCAATGAAATCAGTTTAATCGTTGAAAATCACTGTTCATTTGGTAAAATCTGGAAGTTCCAGTTTCTTTGCTTAACTTCAAAAATTCATTTCTCTTTGGTTACTTATCCAAATGAACTGTGTTACCTATGGATTTGAAGCTTTAGACGTTATCTTTAAGCTCATAAAATTTCGTAGAAAAACACGTTCATTTGGTATATGAAATCTTTGTGTAACCGTCACTGCCTCTCAGCACTCGTTTTACTCAATTCCAGATCTTACTTCCAAATTTGGAAAATCATAACAATTCAGATACTTATCCAAATGAGGTGTTCTTGGTGTTCATTTAAATCTCTGTGTCTTAAATTTAAGAGGGCCAAGTTTCAGATTAAAACTCGTTGATTTAGATGCCAAAAACATTGTCAAATCACCACGGCCTCAAAACAGGACTAGAGAAACATACACCATGCATACAAGCATATCATCCCATAGTGTCATGTAAGTCATGTAGCTTATTATACAACTTATTCATCAACATTTACTCTCCTCCCTTGAAAAGATCCAGCACCTAAAACATAGTTATGCATGTGGAAGGAATGAGATTTCATGGAAATCCCAATAGCAAGTTACACAAACTATAATATCATGCATGGATAATTGTATGCTTAACATATTATCATGAGATGGGAGCTACTTCATAATGGTACATAAGCAAACTCTAACATGCATATTGTCATGACATAACTTGCAAGGAGTTGCAATCATTCATACTTCATCATAACATGATGACATAAGCTCAAGCTCAACTAAACACCATAATCAACAAGCAAGCAAAACAATTAAACAAACATGAGTTATAGTTAGGTATCCTTGCTACCTCTTAGCTATCTTGGTCAAGACCTTCTTGAAGTGCTTTCCTTCCTTCACAAATGTCAAAACCTAGCCATTACAACATAATATCAAGTTACAACTCAACTTGAAACCAAATCCAAGACTAGGTTTTCACTAGCTCCCTTTCTTTCTCTAATTTATGTTTCCTACTTCCACCTTTCCAAAATAAATTCTCATGGTTCATTCCCACGTAATTTTTCATGTAGAATCCAAATATCAAATCAGAATTTCCAAAATCAAAACATACCAATTGCTACAGTGCCAAACCGAAATGCATGCTCTTGTTTTCCAAAAATTCTCATTTTGATTCCAATGCTTCCAATACTTGTTCTCCTACTTTATCCCCACACAACTTTCCATTTTAAACTCATTGGAAGCATCAAAATCATGAAATTCCATCATATGAACAGTACCACGTACAGTACCAGCAAGAACACAAAACCCTAAATCCAAACATACTTGAATTCACAAGCTTATACTACTTGATTCTAGCTTGTTTAAGCTTGTCTAAACTATGCATAACATAAAACTCATATTTTAACCACATATGAGAAGCACTTCCAGCAGCAACCATAAGGGAAATATAGCATGAAAACCCCTTAAAACCATGAGCTAACTTGCTAGAACAAAGCTCAAGATCAAGGGAGATGATTACCTTGCTTGTTACTTCACTTTGGTTGCTTCTTTCTTGGTTGAATGGAAATTTTGCAAGAGTTTCCCTATGGTTCACCATGCATGCCGAAGTGTTCTGAATAGGGGGTATTTATAGAGAAATTTGGGTTGAAATGGATGGCCAAGGTTGATTTGGTTACTATTTGATCTAAAGGCTCACATTTAATCTTGGATTTTACTTTTTCTAAAAAGAATAATTATTACATCATGTGGGACAGCTCATGGGACACCTAAGAGGGTTAGGTGGCGTGCTGCCCATGTCAAGAAGGTTCTGGAAAAATTCCAGTCCAATCCGGTATCGATCGGAGCCGTTTCACAACAACCAGACTGTTTTCTGTTTTGAATTTTTTTTTTATAAAATACCAGGATATGTATTATATCTTGGAAATCAATATATAGGCTTCTCATATCATTGAAAATGATATATTGAATATTTATCTGCCATCCATTCCTTAAAAAATAACCAAAATACTCTTAGTGTCCTTTCCTGCGCTGTACTAACCCTAAGAGCAAAATCGTCATTTCACACCTCTTTACACTGCCTCAGGGCATATATTGACTCTATATAATCATATTTATACTATGTCCCACGTTTTTGGCCTATCCATAATGACCAAAATGACCTCCATCCATCACTGGTACAGTATAGGCATCCAGGGACATTTTCGTAATTTTACACTTTTCCTGGACTGCTCTGGCCTATGGCCCATATAACTGTCCAGTCACCTTAATGGGCTCACGATGGTGTCATTTGGGCCTTATTATGGGCTTATTGCCTATATTGCCTTTATGGCCCAACTCACTGTACAACTCTCCCGATCATATTTATCGGGTATTTTATTTCACTGTAAAATCCCGTATGGCTTCTACAGGATTCCTTTTCTGATTCTGTCAATTTTATAAATTCATATATTAAATATATAAATTTTCTATAAAGTCTCATCTAATTATGAGATCTCAAAAATACTGCAATAATTCCTTCTGACTTTATGAATTTATATCAATTAATCGGGACCTCAAATCAAAATTCTGTGTTGAGTTAAACTGACCGGAATATTTTTGTCTATCTACTGGTAAAATTTGGGTCTGATCTGATTTCGGGCATTTTTGGCCTGTTTTGGCTCAACTTTTCCATATTTACATTTAGGTCCCTTAACTTTTGAATAATTGCACTTTAGTCCCTGAACTTTTCATTAATTGCATTTAGGTCCCTCCTTTTTCTTCTACTTTCACTTTTCACCTTCAAACTTTTAAATTTTCATTTTGGTCCCTATTCTTTTCTTAGTTATTAATTCTTCCCTTTCCTTTCACAATCTGATACAGTTTATTCAAAGAATCTTATATCCATTGCAGATAAACTGTACAGGTACATCAGGCCAAAAAATTGGGGATATGACATTTCTCTCCCCCTTAAAATAAATTACGTCCTTGAAATTTACATTACATATACATTAAGGAAATAGTTCAGGGTATATCTCTCTCATCCTTTCCTCTGCTTCCCAAGTAGCTTCATTCTCTGTTAATCCCTTCCAGACCACCTTAACTAGAGGGATCTGCTTATTTCACAACTGCTTGACCTTTCTATCTACTATCTGTACTGGTCTAACTTCATAAGTCAGGTCATCTCGCAGTGCAATATCATCCTGCTCAATCACATGTGATGGATCTAAAACATACTTTTTTAATTGGGAAACATGGAACACATCATGAATCTTGCTGAGATGTGGAGGAAGAGCTAATTTCTAAGCCACTGATCCTACTCTTGAGAGGATCTAAAATGGCCCAATGTATCTAGGATGCAGCTTCTTCACTTTGATTGATCGTCCAGCTCCTGTCGTTGGAGTCAACTTAAGGAATACATGCTCTCCTTCTTCAAACTCCAACGGCTTCCTTCTAACATCAGCATAACTCTTCTATCTGCTTTGAGCTGTTAATAGCCTTTTTCTGATCTTATCAATCTGTACTGCTGTCTGGTCTACTAGATCAGGACCAAACATCCTCATTTCGCTCAACTCTACCCAGCATAAGGGAGATCTAAACTTCTGTCTATAAAGTGCTTTAAACGGAGCCATCTGTATGCTAGCTGATAACTGTTGTTATAGGCAAACTCTATCAATGGTAGATGGGCATCCCAACTCCCTTTGAAATCTAAAACATAAGCTCTTAGCATATCCTCAAGCATCTGGATTGTTCTCTCGGACTGACCATCTGTTTGAGGATGGTAAGCTGTACTAAATCTTAGAGTAATGTCCATTTCTTTATGTAGAGCTAGCCAAAAGTTTGATGTAAACCGAGGATCTCTGTCAGAAATGATACTACTGGGAATACCATATAGTCTAATAATCTCTTTTACATAGAGTTTTGCCAGCTTCTCTAGAGAATCCTTTTTATTGATTGCCAGGAAATGAGCTGACTTCGTTAATCGGTCAATTACCACCCATATAGCATCATGCTTAGTAGGATTCATGGGCAGTCCTTCAACAAAATCCATGGCAATGCTGTCCCATTTCCACTCGGGTATCTCTAGTGGTTGTCATTTCCCTGCTGGCTTCTGATGCTCAACTTTCACCTTTTGACATGTCAAACATTTGGACACATAATTTACAACATCTTTCTTCAATCCAGGCCACCAAAATAAACTCTCCACATCATGATACATTTTGGTCATACCTGGATGTACTGTATACTTGCTTTTATGTGCCTCCTCTAGTATCTTTTCTCTCAATCCCATTGCATTGGGAATATATGGTCGTCCCCTAAATTGTAGTAATCCATCTTGGGACATATCAAAGTTTTTAGTTTCCCCTCTTTCCAGCTTACCTTTGAAAATTTCTGCTAGCCTATCCTGCTCCTGAGCCTCTTTTATCTCATCCTCAATAAAAGCTTTAATCTTTGTTCCTCCATAAGAACTTTCTGATGTCTGCATTTGATACAGAGGACTCCAATCTCGAACATCTTCTATTAGTTCTAGCTCTTTGATCATGAGACTAGCAACCTGCACCACCTTTCTGCTCAAGGCATCGGCCACTACATTAGCTTTTCCTGGATGGTATTTGATCTGGAAATCATAATCCTTTAGAAATTCCATCCATCTCCGTTGCCTCATGTTTAATTCTTTCTGATCCTGCAGATACTTCAGGCTTTTATGATCACAGTATAGTTCTATGGTGGCTCCATACAGGTAGTGCCTCCATATCTTGAGAGCATAAACTACTGCTGCAAGCTCTAGATCATGCGTGGGATAATTCTCTTCATGTGGCTTTAACTGTCGAGAAGCATAGGCTACCACTCGTCCTTGCTGCATCAACACACATCCCAACCCCTGCTTGCTAGCATCAGTATAGACTACATAAGTTTGAGTTGGGTCTGGAATAATCAGCATAGGAGTCATGGTTAATCTCTGCTTTAGTTCATGAAAACTGGCCTCACACTTCTCATCCCACTTGAATGGCTGATTCTTTCTTGTTAGCTTGGTTAACGGTAGAGCAATTCGAGAAAAGTCCTTAATAAATCTTCTATAATACCCTGCTAAGCCCAGAAAACTTCTGATCTCTGTCACTGTCCTTGGTTGTTCCCAACTTAGCACTGCTTCAACTTTGCTAGGATCTACAGCTACCCCTTCATGGGATATGACATGACCGAGAAATTTGACTTCTTGAAGCCAAAACTCACATTTTACTAAGCTTAGCATAAATTCATTTCTCTTTAAGAGTACTAAGAACAATCCTCAAATGCTCTTCATGCTCTGCAGCCGATTTGGAGTACACTAAGATATCATCAATGAAGACTACCACAAACTGATCTAGATAAGGCCTGAAGATTCTGTTCATGTAATCCATGAAAATTGCAGGTGCATTCGTCAGACCAAAGGGCATCACTAGAAATTCAAAATGACCATATCGAGTCCTGAATGTAGTCTTTGAAATATCATCTGCTTTGATTCTGAGTTGGTGATAACCTGATCTCAGATCAATCTTAGAGAATAAGCTTGCTCCAACCAACTGGTCTAGCAAATCATCAATTCGGGGAAGAGGGTACTTATTCTTAACAATAATCTTATTCAACTCCCGATAGTCAATGCACAATCTGAGACTGCCATCATTCTTCTTGACAAATAACACTGGAGCACCCCATGGAGAAACACTGGGTCGGATGAAACCCTTCTCTAATAGCTCCTCTATCTGCTTCTTAAGTTCAATCATCTCATTGGGAGCCATACGATATGGGGCTTTAGATACTGGTCCAGCTCCAGGTACGATGTCAATTGCAAACTCCACTTCTCGTTCTGGAGGCAATCCCTGAATCTCCTTTGGAAAGACTTCAAGAAATTCTTTGACCACAAGAATTGCTTCAATTCCTTCTTCCACTTCTGCTTGAACAGAAAAGAAGACTATATATCCCTGACATCCTTTTCGTAAACATCTATCCGCTTGAGCCTCCGTCAAGAAATTCAGTTTCACTTCTGGATTCACATTTGGGGCTTGTGGACAAAGAACTAGAGTTTTGTTCTTACAATCCAGCATTACATTATTGGCAGACAACCAATTCAATCCAATTATGACATCAATTTCATGGAATGGCATGCATATTAGGTCAAGAGTAGTGCAACAACATTCATATTGAATGACACTATTTAGGCAGACATCTAATGTAACTATTTTAGCATTTGTAGGGGTTATGACACATATGGCATAATGCAGCTTGCTAATTGTAAGGCCCAAACATTTAGCACATTCATAAGAAACAAAGGAATGACTTGCACCCGAATCAAACATAGCAATCACAGCATGATTATTGAGATAGATGATACCTTGGATCATCTCGGGTGATCTCTGTGCCTCTTCCCTTGTCATTGCAAACACTCGCCCTTGAGTGCGTGGCCTTTGATCATTAACTGCTTGGGGACAATTTTTGGAAAAATGTCCAGGCTGGCCACATGTGTAACAGACGTTCTGCCCCATCAAGCATGGTCTGTCTCCATGGTTCTTCCCGCATTTGTTGCATACTCTAGACCTCTGGTCTCTATTATTTTGGTTGCCCCTATAATTCCCTCTGTTAGGCTTTTGGTTCTACTGCCACTGCCTTTTCCTCTTCTTGTTATAGCCACTATCACTGGCTGCATTTCTATTCTGGTTAGGTCTCTCAGGAGCAGCAGTCTTTCTGTTTATTGGTCTCATCAGCATCCGGTGATTCAGACTATTCTCAATAATTCTGCAGGCCTCTACTGCTTTATTGAACTGATGGTATTGTTGAGGGCTCATCTTATCTTTTAGAGTAGTATTCAATCCCCTGATCATCCTCTCCGTCATCCACCGCTCATCGTCCACCTGTCGTAGATAAGTGGAATACTGGGAAAGACGGATGAACTTTGCTAAATATTCGTCAAAGGATTCTTTTTCTCCTTGTCTTAGCACAAGGAATTCTGCTTCTCGTTCATCTTGTACAAACTGGGGAAAATACTTCTCATAAAACTGTTCAAGGAACACTTCCCATATGATAGGAACATGTCTAGCCTGCAATACTAACTCTGTGTTCTTCCACCATCTGTCCGCATCCCTTTCTAGCTGGTAGATTGCCATCTGTGCTTTACTCTCAGATGGACAACCTTGTACCTTAAAGATCTTCTCTAATCTGCTGAACCAATCCTCCACTTTCTGTACATCGAACGTTCCCTCAAATGTCAGAGGACTATGCTTATAGAACTTAGTCATCCATTGTTGAATACCAGTAGGATCTACTGTTTGTCCTGTCTGTCTCGGTAGTTCTGTTGTTTGTTGAACCATCTCTGGTTCTGTATTAGCTGTACCTACAGACTCTGGGTGTCTGAGGTTCTCCACTGCTTTAGCTACAACTGCTGCTATAGTAGTATCTCTTTCCTGCTCACTCCTTGCTTGAGCAGCTTTTACTTCCTCTATCAGCTTCTACTGCTGCTCCAGCCGTTCTAGAATCAGCTGATTAATATCTTCGGCGTTTTGGGATTCACCCGAAGCACTAGCTCTTCTGGTTCTTACCATTTTGTTTTACTATCGTAATAGGAAATAGGAAAGGAATATTATAATTAACATACTTTATATTTCATTCAAAACATAGCATACAACAGGTTTAACATCATTACATAAACTCTTCATAACAGACGCACATACATGTATTATGTTATTACTAGTCAAAAGTACATAGATTATAACAACATTCATACATACAGCTATTACACTATGTTTTCTCATAATGGATCCTAATAAATTCCCCTACCATGTAGATCCAATCATGGATATCCTCAAAGGGTTCCTCTTTAAAGTACTGATCTAACCTTTCTCTCCATGTTGCTGTAAGAGGCAAAATATCATCCATGATGTTAACCCAATCAGTAAGGGTAAGAGTATTTGGATCATATGCCTGATAGGCCTCCCTTACTCTTGCTATGAAATCTTTGTAAACTCTATAGTCTTGATCCATATCTCTAATCAACATGCTTCCTATCCCATATAGCTGCTTTGTGAGTTCCACAGCTCTCCTAAAATGTTCTTCATCCATATCCTTCCTAGGGATTAACTCAATTATCTGATGGTTACCCAGGTATAGCTGTACTACTATCTTCTTGGTTCCACTTGGACCTGGAATATCTGTAGGGTCTGGCCTCTGACTAGGTCCAGGTATATTAGCTACATGACTAGGAGCAGGTATATTAGCTATATGGCTGGGTCCAGGTACATCAACTGGTTTAGGTACCTGACTCAGTCCAGGAACATCTACCTTATCGGCCTTCCTAGGCACAGGGTCTGTTGCACCCCTAACATAAGAGTAACCCATATCAGATTGTTCCTCTTGAGGGTCTATCATTTCTTTATCATCTATCTGACCCGCATCTCTTTCTAGTACAATATTCATGGGTGGGGCTGGGTTAGGTTCCTCAAGTTCATCATCTTCTGATGGTATATCCTCATCTGATATTTCCTCTTCTTCATCATCATCCTCATCCATCTCATTTGATCCCACCGAAGAATTATCTAACCTACCCAATTCTGATTCACTACTGGAATCCCGGATATTGATCACTGGGGGAAGACCAAACTCCGGATCATGTATGAAAGCATTTATCTCTTCTGAGTTCCACCATGATCTATCAGAACTATAGACTGTGGGTATAGGGTCACCCTAGTTTACTGTAGTCTCTGATGTTCTAGACTCAGTCATTGCTATCCTGTAATAATTAACTTAGGGTCAATTATGCAAATCTTTACTTATGTTTCAGTCTATAAATAATGTAATCAGAGTATTTCTTAAGCCAGAATCCTTTGCTCTGATACCAAAATGTCATATCCTTACTTTTAACCTCAATTATACTTGATTAGAAGTGATTGGAACCAATTACATGATCATTTGCTTTGAAAACATCCATTTCCAAAAGATTTGCTCTCGGGTACTGTTCACTTTTACTGTTCATTTGGTAATTCTAGAACATGTACCCTACTTTGAAAATTCATAATTAATTGTAGAAAAATAGAAATAACATGGTTCCAATTTGTAATGAAATCTCTTTCACATATCTTTGAGGAAAAAATATGAAACTGAGGTTTTCTTGTCCCAATGAAATCAGTTTAATCCTTGAAAATCACTGTTCATTTGGTAAAATCTGGAAGTTCCAGTTTCTTTGCTTAACTTCAAAAATTCATTTCTCTTTGGTTACTTATCCAAATGAACTGTGTTACCTATGGATTTGAAGCTTTAGACGTTATCTTTAAGCTCATAAAATTTTGTAGAAAAACACGTTCATTTGGTATATGAAATCTTTGTGTAACCGTCACTGCCTCTTAGCACTCGTTTTACTCAATTCCAGATCTTACTTCCAACTTTGGAAAATCATAACAATTCAGATACTTATCCAAATGAGGTGTTCTTGGTGTTCATTTAAAGCTCTGTCTTAAATTTATGAAGGCCAAGTTTCAGATTAAAACTCGTTGATTTAGATGCCAAAAACATTGTCAAATCACCACGGCCTCAAAACAGGACTAGAGAAACATACACCATGCATACTAGCATATCATCCCATAGTGTCATGTAAGTCATGTAGCTTATTATACAACTTATTCATCAACATTTACTCTCCTCCCTTGAAAAGATCCAGCACCTAAAACATAGTTATGCATGTGGAAGGAATGAGATTTCATGGAAATCCCAATAGCAAGTTACACAAACTATAATATCATGCATGGATAATTGTATGCTTAACATATTATCATGAGATGGGAGCTACTTCATAATGGTACATAATCAAACTCTAACATGCATATTGTCATGACATAACTTGCAAGGAGTTGCAATCATTCATACTTCATCATAACATGATGACATAAGCTCAAGCTCAACCAAACACCATAATCAACAAGCAAGCAAAACAATTAAACAAACATGAGTTATAGTTAGGTATCCTTGCTACCTCTTAGCTATCTTGGTCAAGACCTTCTTGAAGTGCTTTCCTTCCTTCACAAATGTCAAAACCTAGCCATTACAACATAATATCAAGTTACAACTCAACTTGAAACCAAATCCAAGACTAGGTTTTCACTAGCTCCCTTTCTTTCTCTAATTTATGTTTCCTACTTCCACCTTTCCAAAATAAATTCTCATGGTTCATTCCCACGTAATTTTTCATGTAGAATCCAAATATCAAATCAGAATTTCCAAAATCAAAACATACCAATTGCTACAGTGCCAAACCGAAATGCATGCTCTTGTTTTCCAAAAATTCTCATTTTGATTCCAATGCTTCCAATACTTGTTCTCCTACTTTATCCCCACACAACTTTCCATTTTAAACTCATTGGAAGCATCAAAATCATGAAATTCCATCATATGAACAGTACCACGTACAGTACCAGCAAGAACACAAAACCCTAAATCCAAACATACTTGAATTCACAAGCTTATACTACTTGATTCTAGCTTGTTTAAGCTTGTCTAAACTATGCATAACATAAAACTCATATTTTAACCACATATGAGAAGCACTTCCAGCAGCAACCATAAGGGAAATATAGCATGAAAACCCCTTAAAACCATGAGCTAACTTGCTAGAACAAAGCTCAAGATCAAGGGAGATGATTACCTTGCTTGTTACTTCACTTTGGTTGCTTCTTTCTTGGTTGAATGGAAATTTTGCAAGAGTTTCCCTATGGTTCACCATGCATGCCGAAGTGTTCTGAATAGGGGGTATTTATAGAGAAATTTGGGTTGAAATGGATGGCCAAGGTTGATTTGGTTACTATTTGATCTAAAGGCTCACATTTAATCTTGGATTTTACTTTTTCTAAAAAGAATAATTATTACATCATGTGGGACAGCTCATGGGACACCTAAGAGGGTTAGGTGGCGTGCTGCCCATGTCAAGAAGGTTTTGGAAAAATTCCAGTCCAATCCGGTATCGATCGGAGCCGTTTCACAACAACTGGACTGTTTTCTGTTTTGAATTTTTTTTTATAAAATACCAGGATATGTATTATGTCTTGGAAATCAATATATAGGCTTCTCATATCATTGAAAATGATATATTGAATATTTATCTGCCATCCATTCCTTAAAAAATAACCAAAATACTCTTAGTGTCCTTTCTTGCGCTGTACTAACCCTAAGAGCAAAATCGTCATTTCACACCTCTTTACACTGCCTCAGGGCATATATTGACTCTGTATAATCATATTTATACTATGTCCCACATTTTTGGCCTATCCATAATGACCAAAATGACCTCCATCCATCACTGGTACAGTATAGGCATCCAGGGGCATTTTCGTAATTTTACACTTTTCCTGGACTGCTCTGGCCTGTGGCCCATATAACTGTCCAGTCACCTTAATGGGCTCACGATGGTGTCATTTGGGCCTTATTATGGGCTTGTTGCCTATATTGTCTTTATGGCCCAATTCACTGTACAACTCTCCCGATCATATTTATCGTGTATTTTATTTCACTGTAAAATCCCGTATGGCTTCTACAGGATTCCTTTTCTGATTCTGTCAATTTTATAAATTCATATATTAAATATATAAATTTTCTATAAAGTCTCATCTAATTATGAGATCTCAAAAATACTGCAATAATTCCTTCTGACTTTACGAATTTATATCAATTAATCGGGACCTCAAATCAAAATTCTGTGTTGCGTTAAACTGACCAGAATATTTTTGTCTATCTACTGGTAAAATTTGGGTCTGATCTGATTCTGGGCATTTTTGGCCTGTTTTGGCTCAACTTTTCCATATTTACATTTAGGTCCCTTAACTTTTGAATAATTGCACTTTAGTCCCTGAACTTTTCATTAATTGCATTTAGGTCCCTCCTTTTTCTTCTACTTCCACTTTTCATCTTCAAACTTTTAAATTTTCATTTTGGTCCCTATTCTTTTCTTAGTTATTAATCCTTCCCTTTCCTTTCACAATCTGATACAGTTTATTCGAAGAATCTTATATCCATTGCAGATAAACTGTACAGGTACATCAGGTCAAAAAATTGGGGATATGACAGGCTTGGTGGGCAAGTTTAAGGTAAGAGCAATTATGAGCCATTAGATCAAATAGTGCACAAAGTGATATTGGGTATTCATTTTCCATAGAATTTTTCTATAAATACCCCACTATTTTCTGCTCAAAACCATGAAGGAGAACCCTTGGGGAACCTCTTGAAAAATGAAAAATCATGCCAAGACAAAGAAGAATCCAAGGTCCAAAGTTCAAGTAAGCTAGAGGTTAAATGTAAGCAATCTATCCTAGTTTATTTTCCTTTGATTTGGGAGATTGAACTTAGGGTTTACATGGAAGAAAGTTTAGTTTTATCTAAGGTGTATATGCTGTCCAAAATCTTAGATGAAAGGAGAAAGAAGAAATTAAAGTTAGAGATATGTGATTGAAGCTTAAACAAACTAGTTAGGTAATGGGTTGTTGAAACAAGTTGATATTCTTGACTTTGCCATAGTTGAACCATTTTAGTTTGCACTATTCATGATAGATATATGATTAATTCTTCCATTGAATTTATATGATGATTTTGTGTAGGATTGGATAGGTTTTGAACCTTGGAAGCATTGAAATTCTAAGTTATAATTTTTAAAGTTCTTTTCTATTACTGTTCACTCACATGAACAGTTATTCAAATTTCATGATTTTGATGATTCTAGTGGTTTTAAAATGAAAAGTTATGTGGGATAAATTAGAGAAATAAGTATGAGAAGTATTGGATGAGAATTTTTGGAAGAATTATGCATATTTTTCAAATCCATCTAGAATAATGCATAGGATCTAGAATTTCATGATTCTAAGCTCATAAATGGATTCAAAAGATGAAATTGTGTAGGGTAAAGTCAAGATATCAATTAATTCAAATGCCAAGTCTATTAGTTATGATTATGGAAAGTTAATGTAGTTAAATGAGTTCAATGTTCAAGAGAAAGTTAGATTGTAATGGATGAATGATTATGTGATGTTAGGATTTGATTGTGGACTCCAAAGAGGCAGCCACACATCTAAGATAAGTAAGAGGAAAGAGGCAAAGTTAATGTGAAAGAAATAAAGCAAGTGAGGTAGTAAACTTATCCTAAACTTATTTGTATTAAATGTTATGCTTGGTTGTGTTATAGCTTGGTTGAATTGTGTTGCATGTGTGTTTATGATTGAAGCTCTATTTCTATGATTACTTTGTCCAATTGTATTTAATATGTAATATGTAAGCATACACATTACACAATGTTAACACTTTCACAAGCAAGCACAAGTATTTACATTAATGCATGCATTTTTTAGTACCGTTTGGTACTGAGATTTCCCCATAAATCTCACCCCCTCCATGTAATCCCAATCCTAGCAGGTTTATTAATGATAAGTTAGGGATTGGATAATGTAAATGTTATATGATGAATGCAAGTCATGATGTTATATGTCATGTTAGAGCCACAATGCTCATGATGTAATGAAAAATAGCAAATGATGAGATAAATGTATGAAATTTTACAAATATTTAGTTAACATGTCAAGCTTTATTTTGACACCAAGAACACTTTATTTTGAATTATGTACAAAGAGAATGAATTTTTCAAAAAAGGGACTAGAATCTGTTTTCAGAATTATTGACCAAATGGACAGTAATTTTTAACGAATAAACTGTATTAATTACTAAGCATTTGGTCTAGAAATTATTTTTCCCTTAAATTTCAACGTTATCTTCACGTTTCTTTTTAAATCACTTCATTTTGATTTTTCTAGAATTAATTATGATTTTTTGAAGTTCATCGCCTAATCTGGAATACCACAAATAGTAACTCGAGAAGAGTAAAATTCCATATTTAGCTAATAGACTTCCAAGGTCTTGTGAGTGGTTTTAAACACTACTGTATGGTCCCTAAGACTTATAAAAGTAAGGATGTTTCATGTGGAGGCTATACTAACAAGGAAGGATGATGTAGTAATAGTTTCTAAATTTCTCAAGTCACACATCTTCTCAAGGTTTGGTGTACCAAGAGCTATAGTGAGGGATCAAGGCTCTCATTTTTGTAATAAGATTTTAGGTGGGTTATTTGCGAAATTTGGGATCAAGCACAAGGTTTCAACAGCTTACCATCCTCAAACAAATGGTCAAGCTGAAAATTCTAACAAAGCTATCAAGAGGATTATGGAGAGGATAGTAAAACACCACTGGAAATGTCCCCATACATAATGGTATATGGTAAAATGTGTCATCTAACAGTAGAAGTTGAGCGCAAAGCATTATAGGCAGTCAAAGCTTGCAACATGGATTTTGACACTGCTGGAGAAGAAATAATGTTGCAGATTCAAGAATTAGAAGAAATAAGGCTATATGCTTATGAGAATTCCTGGATATATAAGGAAAAAGCCAAGTTTCTTCATGATAAACAAATTATGCTTAAGGGATTTCAGGTTAGAGATAAAGTGTTGAGATTTAAGGCTAGATATGCTTTCAAGCCTAGAAAACTTGTTGCTAGATGGGATGGTCCATATGTGGTTACCAAGGTACATGACTTGGAACAATTGAATTATTGGATGAAGCAGATAGCATAGCTTTTCAGGTCAATGGCCACTTATTGAAGCTAAATAAGGAGACCTTTAAGCTCCCATGATACTCAGGTTGTCTCCTTCCTTGTTTATCCACTTACAATAGTCTGGTTTACACTGTTTTACTTGTATACTAGAGCTGATATTTGTGATTAAGTGTAAGAAGGAGACCAAGTCAGTAGGGGTAGATAAAACTTAATAAGTTCATCTTGGATTTTGATTCATCTTTGTCCTCTTCATTACTTTAGCCTTTGCATGTGTTTCTCTACTTCTTCACATGGGGGAGTAGTTTGTGAAATTGGTAAGTAAAATCAGATAATTGTTGTGATTCTGTATTATAGTCGCAACCTTGTGATGTTCTTGTCGCGACTAATATGTGAAAAAAATGTCAAGTTTATTCTCTATGAAAATTAGTCACGACCAATGAACATGTTTGTCACGACCAATAATTCTTACTTTCTGATAAGTACCTATCTGTGATGTTTTGGTCATGATTTGTGCTTATCTTTGTCGCGACTATAACTCTCTGTGTGTCACATCCTAATTGTTCCCTATCTTTATAATATTGATAGTGGAAAGAGGTTTGGAAAGGATTGTGATGATGATTAGAGAGGAAAAATAATGATTAGATAAAGGTATAAAGATGAGGGACTAAAATGAAAAGTTTAAAAGTTCTATGGTGCAAAGTGTGAAGTAACAAAATCTTTAGGCCATTAAGTGTAATTATGAAAAGTTGAGGGCTTAAAGTGTAATTTTTAAAAGTTTAAGGGCAAAATGGTAATTATTGAAAGTTGAGCCAAAAATTTCAAGAATGAGATTAGTCACAAATTTTTTCAGTAAATAGAGAAAATTATTCTAATCAGTTTGACACAACACATAATTTTGATTTGAAGTCCCGACAAATTTATATTAATTTTTGAAGAAAAGGAAATTAATATAGTTCCTTTGGACCTCAGAATCAGATGAAATTTGCTACTAAATTTCTATAATTAATATAAGAATTTATGAAACTGACAGAGCTCAAAAACGAGTTCTGTAGAATTTATTATGCAATTTACAGTAGATTCAAACACCTGATAAATACGTTTTGGGAGAATTTCTCAGGAATTTAGCCCATGAAGATAGTAAAACATGTAGAGGGCCCAAAATGGCATCTTATAGGCCTAGTAATATTTTCAGATAAGTGTGAGCCAGGGCTAATAAAGACAGAGAAAAATATAAAATTATGAAAATGCCACTGAGTGTGCCATTTTGTTGTGTCAATAAGCCAGAGATAAATGAAGGGTATTTTGGTCATTTTATTAAGGTTAGACAGTCAAGGAGAGTTCCCAGAATAGTTGATTAAGGTCAGGGAATACTCTTATGAAGTGTGAAAAGACGATAATAACCTTGAGTTATTAAAGTAAATAAAGAAGAACCAAGGGGCATTTTGGTAATCTGCCAAGGGATCTGTAATTAAGTTTAGATCCAGTACAAGAATGTCAATTATAGGAAGAATCTGGATACTAGATTTAAGGACAGAAGGCATATTATGGAATCTAAAAAAAATTAGATTCAGAAAATAGTCTGGTTTTTGGGAATCGGATTGAATCTATACCGGATTGGACTAGAATTTTTCCAGATACTTTCTCCTTTTATAATTTTGTCACATGGTCATTGAGGTGCCCTTTGATGATGTCATGGATGATATCATCTCATTGGCTTATAGTGCAAGCTAATCCAAGATCAAATGAGCCATTAGATCAAATAGTGCATAAAGTGATCTTGGCCATTCATTTTTCATGGAATATTTCTATAAATACCCCCATTTTTTTTGCACAAAACTGTGTCCCTTGGAACCCTTAGGGAGGTGATTCTTAAATGAAGAGTCAAGCCAAAAAAAGAAGATTCAAGGTACCAAAGTTCAAGCTAGCTAGAGATTAAGGTAAGTGATCTATCCTAGCTTGTCTTCCTTTGATTTGGGGGCTTGAACTTAGGATTTTCATGGAAGAAAGTTGAGTTTTCTTAAGGTGTATGTGCTGTCCAAAACCATAGATGAAAGGAGAAAGAATAAATTAAAGTTAGAGTTATATGATTGAAACTTAAACAAGTTAGTTAGGTGATTGGTTATAGAATCAAGTTGATATTCTTGACTTTGCCATAGTTGAAACCTTTCGGTTTGCACCATTCATGAAAGAAGGAGATGGAATTTCAATGATATAATGCTTCCACTAAATTTATATGATGATTTTGTCTAGGATTGGATAGGTTTTAAACCTTGGAATTGAAAGTTGTAATTCTTAAAATTCTTCTATGTTATTGTTCACTCGCATGAACAGTGATTGACATTTCATGATTTTGATGTTTCCAATGGTTTTAAAATGAAAGGTTGCATGGGATAAAGTAGAGAAACAAGTATGGGAAGCATTGGAATCAAAATGAGAATTTTTGAAAAAATTATGTATGTTTTTCAAATATGTCCAGAACAGTGCATAGGAGCAAGAATTTCATGATTCTAAGCTCATAAATGGATTCAAAAGATGAAAGTGTAGGGTAAAGTCAAGATATCAATTGATTCAAAGGCCAAGTCCATTACTAAGATTAAGGAAAATTAATGTAGTTAAATTTTGCTCAATGTTCAAGATAAAGTTATATTTTAATGGATGGATGATTATGTGATGTTAGGATTTAATTGTGGACTGCAAAGAGGCAGCCACACATGGTGAAGAAGTAAGAAGAAAGAGGCAAAGCAAAGTTAAAGTGAAAGAAAGTCAAGTATATGATGTAGTAAATTTATCCTAAACTTGTATGTATTGAATGTTATGCTTGGTTGTGTTATGGCTTGGTTGAATTGTGTTGCATATGTGTATATGATTGAATCTCTGTTTCTATGATTACTTTGGCCAATTGTATTTTATATGTTACATGGAAGCATGCACAGTACATAATGTTTACACTTTCACAAGCAAGCACAAGCATTTACATTAATGCATGCATTATTTAGTACTGTTTACTACTGAGATTTCCCCATAAATCTCACCCCTTCATGTAATCCCAATCCTAGCAGGTTTATGAATGATGAAAGAGGATGATAAAGCTTGAAGAAAAGCTATGGATTGGATAGTATAGATGTTATGTGAAGAATTGTTGTGTAATGTTGCTATATGACCAATATAAGTAGTGATGGTCATGATGTAATGAAAAATGGGAAATGATGGAGTAAATATATTAAATTTTACATACATTTATTTAACATGTAAAGCTTCATTTTATCACTAAGAACACCTTATTTCAATGTCTGTACAAAGAGAATGAATTTTTGAAAGTAAGGGACCAGAATCTATTTTTAGAATTTTTGACTAAATGAATAATAAACTTTGTCAAATAAACTGTATTAATTGACAAATCATTTGGTCTAGAACTTATTTTTCCCTTAAATTTCAAAATGTTATCTTTATGTAGCTTTTTGAACCACTTTATTTTGATTTTTCTAGAATTAATTAGGATTTTTTAAAGTTCGTCGCCTAATATGGAATACCATATGAACAGTAACTCGAAAAGAGTAAAATTTCAAATTTAGCTAATGGACTTTGAAGGTCTTGTAAGTGGTTCTAAATGCTACTAAGTGGTCCGTAAGATACACAAAAGTAAGGATATTTCATTTTGCTATCTTGATCAGATAATGTGATAGATAGTTTGACAGATAATATGATAGAGGAAAGAATGTTATAAAGTTTACCTAGTTAATTATTTAATTGTAGTGTGTATATGATGGATGGTTGAGTTAATTGTTGAACACATATTTTTGAAGATTGGCAAGCTTGTTAAAGTATGAGTTGCTTGTTTCATTGATTGATTACTAGAAATTGTGTAGCATGAATGATTGATCTCATGTATTTAGTTTAATATTCATGTAATAGTGATATTGTGAGTTGATTAGGGTGAGTAAGCTAGATGGAAGGATCTTTAAGCCTCCAACAGATATTCATTACATTGTGTGACACGATCTAGTTTGATAACTTTGTAGAACTTGTCTCAATCCTTGATTCAAAACGACATTAGCTTATTGGAATTGTGAAAATGATAAGGGCATTTCTTTCTAAACCCTCTTTACTAAACAGTAGCCACATAAAAGTCAAATCCTTTGCTTACCCCTTAGAGACCTTTACTTTCTTTTAAAATTTCATCCTTGGTTTGTATAGGATTTTTGCTGTTATAGTAAGTCTTAAATTGTGAAAAAACTAATAAATTGCACCACTTGTTGGATATCTGAACTTCAATATATGTACTATCTGGTTCAATAGTGAAAGAAAAGAAAGAAAAAAGAAAAAAGTACATAAAAAAGAGGAAAAGAAAGAAAAAAGAGATAGACCAGATAAAAAAATATGATATTCAACTTGTATGAAAGGAAAATATTTGGTGATTTGTGATATTTTTTGCAATTGCACAATTGAAACTGTAAGTAAGTGATGAAATAGCTTAAATAAGTCGATCATGTGCAGTATTTCATTAATCATTGACATGAATTTCCATTTCATAACTTAGCCTTTCCAATATTACAACCTAATCAAGACCCTTTGATTCACAACCCTTATGGCATGTAGTGGTGGAGATGTAGGATGGTTACAAGCCTATGGGAAGCCTAAGCTAGATGGTTGAGTGAAATTACCTTGATAAGAGAATGAGTAAAATACTACACCTTGTGAGGAAATCTCACATTGTTGCTTACTATGATTTTATTGCATGAGTCATATTCTTTGATAGATATGAGATTAGTTTGGATTATTGCCAATTGAAGGGAAAAGGTTGATGACTGCAAGTGCTTATACTAAATTTGTTTTGCCAAATTTGCTGAACATGAGTGTTTGAATTTCAATTTTGATCCATAATTTTGCTCAGAGAGCAAAAGCTAAGTATGGGGGAAGGTGATAAAGTCCTATTTGTAGTATTTTAGTGTGTTTAAAGTGAGTTTTATTATTGATTTTATCCCATTTACCAATATGATGAGCAATTAATTAATAAAATTAAAATAGAGCAATTGGAAATTAATTGATTTGATTTTAGTGATTAATTGGATAAATAATCTATTAAATTTCTATTTTGTAGTGACCAATCAACATATTAGATCAATTGATAGCTGGACATTAGACATGTGCTAGATTTGATAACAAATTTGAACACATGGCTAATAGGAAGAAGTGGGCTACAATTGTTTAAAGGCACATGCTAAATCATATGCTAGGATGAGCTGCTAACAGAAGCAAGTGGGAATCACACATGAGATGTAATAGATCACACACGTGTTGGACTGAGCAAGTAGGTTAACTGATTGGAAATTGGGTGGGAGCTAATATAAATCACATGACAGTTAGACAGTAGGAGATGCATGAACACCATCACTCACACCAACTGTATATCACTTCATATCTGATAGCACCATACATACCCTTCTCATATATATTATTGAATAGATCCACACTGATGGGGGATCAGTTCCATACTATTCAGATTCAGTCCTGACACTGGATTGCACACCCACACCATATTCTTCTCTATTTTATCCGCTCTATTCAATCTCTGACCTACATGCCATTCTCCTACTCCATTTCCATCTCTATTTTCCATTTCTATTATGTAACTTTCCTCTGTTCTAGACAATAGAACTAGAGAAAAGTGCAGCTATCAAACTTCATCTTCTTCCTCCACATTAATCATGAATGCTGCTATGTTTTCTGTTGTTATTGGAGTTCAGATGGAAGTGCAAGACTAAGCTATTGTGCTCTCTTGGAGATAATGCTAAACCTAAATCCTTAAGATGAATATGGAGTTCATTGTGTCTTTAATCCATATTTGATTGTATTGAGTTGATGTAGTTATTTCTAATTTATTGATTCAATTAGAGTTAGTAGATGACAAAGAAGTAGGGAACTAAGTTGGATTTCTTATTTCTGCATTATTGATGCTTTGATTGATTTTCATCCTTGGATCGAGTTGGACATGATGTAGTTAATTAGAGTAATCATGAACAGAGTACAGTTGTATCTGTTAATTCATCTTCTTCTATCTTTGAGTTTAATGATTCATAATCTCTTTTAATGTATGCGAGTTGTAGCTTTGATTGAGATTTAGCTAGCGAGTTGTTAGCTAACATATTCTAATTCAACTGATTAACTTATCATATTATGTGGATAATAAAGTTAAGGTAATCTCCAAGGGAACACACTTGTCATTCATTTATCTCATCTTCATAAACACTTAAAAACATAAACAATAGCATAGGATTTACTTTCAGAAGTTAAATAAAATCTCATCAAACACCATCTCTTTAACTTGTTAATTTGTGGCTCATTAGATTAATTAGGTACCTTAGCATCCATCTAGGCTCCTTGTGAATCGACATAGGTTAGCTTCCACTTACTATTGGTTAGCTTAGTTTTGTTTGATAATTAGAACGACAATTATCAATTGCCCTGCCCAGCCTTGCCCATGCATAACCCTAGCATAAACTTCCCCAAAGGAAATTTGTAGGATTTTGAGGGATGAATTTGAGAGAAATTGGGATTTAGTCGATTAGGGTTGAAGTTAAATAGTGAAGAGTCTCAATTGATGACTGTTAAAACCCGATATTAATCGATTAACTAGTCGATTAATGCCCATTAATCGATTAAATAACTAATTAATTTTATCAATTAACTTATTAGGTGTTCGATTAATTCTAATTAATATGTTGATTAATCGATTAATTGTGAACAAAATAATATTCAACACCACTTTAACAATGATTAATCGATTAACTACCATTAATTGATCAATCAACTGATTAATTCTCAATAGACACAACTTTTTACACATATATTATCCATTAACCAATTAGTTGTTTGATTAATTTTTATTAATCGACCTATTAATCGATTAATTTCAACTTAAAACACCTTTGAATATCTTTTTCATTTATGATTAATTGATTGAATGTTTGATTAATTGACATTAATACAATCTTTAATCGATTAATTTCAAAATAAAACATCTTTTAACATCTCTTCAAAGATCATTTAATCTAATCATTAATCAATTAACTTATAGAAATGAAATCACTACACAATGAAAAATGTTAACTTTTCTTTTGAATTTTTTGAAAAATAAGTTCACACATGGAACATTTTAAAGCATATAAATACATGTATAATAAACAACACAGTAATATCAAAATCCCACAATCATATTGTAAAGAGAAGGTTGAAGGAAGCTTATTCAGATTTTTGTAGCTTGATATATTGACTCATTTTCCTTTCTTTCTTTGAGCAGCATCTTGTATTGGCATTGGTCATATCCTCTACTATCTCAAACTTGATACTCCATTGTAGTTCATTGAGATACCTCTATATTCTCCTGTCATAAAAAAATCTCTTTCTTTCTTTAGAGAATAGTTAGTATGATCATAAATAGATTGACTTCTAAAATATATGAAAGATCATACAAAGACAATTGATCATCAAAATATATCATTTTTTCAGTGAATACAGATAAATATGCTTAAAAACTTGATCTTTTAAGATAGTCTCATTTTCTTTTTCTTTTTTTTAAAAACATCTTGAGATAATTTTTTTAAAATAGATATGCATTTTGTAAAATCAATTCATGCATGGATTTTGAAATCTTAATTTCACCTTTGAAATCATAAATATGGAAATTTATAAATCAAGAAAAATTTATGAATTGAAATTCTTAAAAATAATATTTTAAAAACACAACTATGTATAACCCATTTAACAATATGAAAATATGTTAAAAAAACTTTAAAGAATTATTGCAAAATGGAATTCAATCAGGAACAAATATTTATTACCCAAATATGAATTTTTTTAATAAACCCAAGGTAAGAGTAGATTTTACCATTATTGCTCTTATTCCATTGTATATTTTCATGAGGTACAACTTTTCTATAATATAGAAACATTTCTTTCACGTTATCCAACTTCACTTATATCTACTTATGGTTAGTCTGTAGTAAACCCAACACACTTCATATGCTTAGAGAATATGATTAATTTGAAATAATTGAGCATAGTGAAAGATAAATGTGTTTATGCATAAAAGAAATATTTTTCTTTTCTGGAAACATGTATACATAACGATTTGTACTTATAAACATTGTTTTTCTCCTTTTGAAAGAAAAATTTGTCAATTATGTTTCTTTAGGAGTATATAAAAAAGCAATTTGAAATCAATTGCAATGTTCACTTTTAAAGATACAGATGTAAACTTCAAAGATAAGTTAAACATGATAATTCAAAAAAATTACCATTCCATATTTACCTTATGTGGAAGAAGGATTGCCTTTAGAAACCCATTGTATCTTTTGATTACTTTTGACAAATGCTTGCAATGGTGTCTCAACTGATTTGGACATTAAAGTATGAGAGATCCTTCTTATTTTTCTATTCTCTTCAAGATAGTTGAATGGTACTCTGTGATAGTCTATTATTGAGGTAGAACATACTTGGATTTTTCTCCATTGGTTCTTATGGATTGCCTTTGATATATCAGCAATGGATGTTATGTGAGTTATCCTAAGTGATGCTACTTTCACTTATGCACGAGAGACTCTTAGAAGTCCAGTTCTCTATGTATCATGTCCATTCTTCTGATGGATATCCTCAAAGGGTTCCTCTTCAAAGTACTGATCTAACCCTTCTCTCCATATTGCTGTAAGAGACAAAATATCATCCATGATGTTAACCCAAGTTTCTAGGGTAAGGGTATCTAGATCATATGCTCGATAAGCCTCTCTTACTCTTGCTATGAAATCATTGTAAATTCCATAGTCTTGATCCACATCTCTAATCAACATTCTTCCTATCTCATATAGCTGCTTAGCAAGTTCTAAAGCTTTCCTGAAATGTTCTTCATCCATATCCTCCCTAGGGGTTAATTCAATTATTTGATGGTTACCCAGATATATATGTACCATTAACTTCTTAGTTCCACTTGGACCTGGAATATCTATAGCGTCTGGTCTCTGACTAGGTCCAAGTATATTAGCTACATTACTAGGTTCAGGCACATTAGCTGTATGGCTGGGTCTAGGTACATCAACTAGTTTAGGTACTTGACTCGGTCCAGAACATCTACCTCATCTGCTTTCCTAGGCACAGAGTCTGTTGCACCCCCAACATAAGAGTAACCCACATCAAATGTCATATCCTAATTTTCCCTATCCATATAGTACTGATAGTAGAAAGAGGTTTGTAAAGGATTATGACGAAGATCAGAAGAAAAGATAAAGGTTAGTTGGGTCTTGAAGAAAGAGAAGGACTAAAACAAAAATGAGAAAAGGTTAAAGGCCAAAAGTTAAAGTAGAAACAAGATTTGGGCCAAAAGTGATAATTTCTAAAAGTTAAGGGATTTAAATGTAATTAAGTAAAAAGTTCAAGTGCAAAATTGTAATTATAGAAAGATCAGCCCGGAAAAGGGTTATAACTGCCAAGAAGTTTTTCAGTCCCACATTCCATCAGTAAATAGAGAAAGTTACGCTGGTTAATCTGGCATGTAGAGAAATTTTATTAGGGCTCCAGACAGTAGAAAATTATCTGATAGTCTAAAAGTTATCTGAATTTTTAGCATATTCCATGGACATCAGATATAAGTGGGGAAATTATAGAAAAGTGTGCCCTACAGTGTCAGATATTATGAATCTGACAGAACCCCAGAAGAAGTCTTGTATACAAATTTATTCCTATAACAGTAAATTTTGACGGGAGTTTGATAACACCCGTGATCCGATAATGGAACTTATCGGTATGTGAGCCTGGATAGAATGAGATCAGATGACCTCACATATAGGCCCATGATGATGCTAAGAAGGGCCCAAAACCCCGGGTACCAGTCTATGCGTAGAAGGGGCCAGTGTCTAGAAAAAGTGCACAATTACGAAAATACCCCTGGATGCCCAAATTATACCAGAGATGGATGGAGGGCATTTTGGTCATCTAAGACAGGCTAAAAACGTGGCATATAGTATAAATGTGATTATTTAGAGCCAGTAAGAGATGTGAAATTATGATTTTGCCCTTAGGGTTAGTACAGTGCAAGAAAGGACACCAAGGGTATTTTGGTCATTTTCCAAGGGATGGATGGCAGATGAATATTCAGTATATCATTGTCAATGGTATGAGAAGCCTAGATATTGATTTTCTAGGATAGAATACATATCCTAGTATATTATAAAAAATTTGAAACAGAAAACAGTCCGGTTGTTGTGAAACTACTCTGATCGGTATCAGATCCACATTGGAGGGACATCATACCAAAGTCGTACAATTAGGATCAAACTGACAGAGTCAGAAAAGGAATCCTGTAGAATTCTTATAGGAGTTTATGGTAAAAAAGAATACCCAAAAAATAAGATTGGGAGAGGTGTCTTGGGATTTGTGCCATAAAGGGCATAAAGGCAATGAGCCCAAACCAAGGCCCAAATGGTGCCATAGTAGGCCCAATGTGATGACTAGACAGTTAAGTGGGCCAGAGTACAGAGCAGTCTAGGATAAGTGCGAAATTACAAAAATACCCCTAGATGCCCATACTATACCAGTTATGGATGGAGGTCATTTTGGTCATTCTGGACAGGCAAAAAATGTGGAACATAGTATAAATATGATTATATAGAGTTAATATATGCCCTCAGGCAGTACAAGAAGGGGTGAAATGACAACTATACCCTTAGGGTCAGTACATGTAAGAAAGGACACCAAGGGTATTTTGGTCATTTTCCAAGGGATAGATGGCAGATAAATACTCAGTCTAACATTTTCAATGGTATGAGAAGCCTATACATTGATTTCCAGGATAGAATACATATCTTGGTATATTATAAAAATTAGGAACAGAACACAGTCCGGTTGTTGTGAAACTGCACTGATCGGTACCGGATTGGATTGGAATTTCTCTAGAAGGTTCCTTACACTATGAGCACGCCACCTAACCCCTTGAGGTGTCACTTGATAGGTCCCACATGATGTCATAATTATTATTTTATGAAAAAGTTAAATCCAAGATTAAATATGGGCCTTTAGATCAAATAGTAACCAAATCAATCTTGGCCATTCATTTTTCTTAGATTTTGGCTATAAATACCCCTCCAATTCTGAACCAAACTGTAAGCTCATGGACCCTTGGGGAAACTCTTTCAAAATGAAAACTCAAGCCAAGACAAAGAAGATTCAAGGTTCCAAAGTTCAAGCAAGCTAGAGATTAAAGGTAAGCAATCTCTCCTAGCTTATTTTCCTTTGATTTGGGAGCTTGAACTTAGGGTTTTCATGGGGAAAAGTTGAGTTTTCTCTAAGGGGTGGTGCTACCCAAAGACCTTAAAGGAAAGGGGAAATTGACTGGTAGAGGCATATGGCCAACCTGAGTACCCTAGTAGAGTCATGGGACTTGGTCTTATTCCCACTCTAACGAGACTAAGAAAGTCTTCAGTTGCTCTCGAGTCATTTTCTCTCAGTCATAAGATGTATGCATCCATAACAGTGTACAAGTTAGGTGTAAAATCAATATATCTGTGGAAGAGTTTCAGGAGGATGTCCTACTCATGGTTCAGTCGCAAGTGCACATGTAATTATATTCACAAGTGGCTAGTATGGTGCAGTTCTTTTAGAGCCAGGTGGACACATTCCTGAGGTCAATATTCACACAAATTCCTAGCATAACCACTCATTCAACAATGCCTAAGATTCGCTTACCGCCTATCATCATGTCAATCCTACAGTTGATTTCTTTATTTTTTTAAAACTTTACTATTAGTTGTAGTTTATTTCACAAAGTTTAGATATTATGAATTTAATTTTGTTTAATTATTTCACAAATTGTAGTTTCATTTATTTACAAAAACCTAATTTATTTTCTGGCACTTTTGTAGCAGTTTGTAACTGCTACAAAGTGATAATTTTTAAATCAAAATTCCTTCTAGCCTGTGCATTTTGTAATAGTTTACCACCACTGTAAATGTTTAAATTTGAAATTCAAAATTCCCTCCAGCCTAAGAGGTGCCTCTGACATTTTGTAGCAACCACTACAAATGTGCAAATTTTAAATTCAAAATTCCTTGCAGCAATCTCATATTTTGTAGCTATTATAACTTTGTAGTGGTTTGTATAACCGCTACAAATTTTTCATCGTTAGAATTCATCCTTGTAAGGGATTAGACTTTGGTTTAACTTCATTATAAATTCTAATTGAGCTTTTACTCTTACATTTTCTCCAGATCGTATCTACAACAATAACGGATAAGACTTGGATGAAATTGCCAGAAACATCCTTGCTCTAACTGGACTCAACTTTTTCTTGGATTTCACATTAAATAATGCATTAACCAACTATAAGATTCAATGTCTATGACCTATCTGTAATTTCAGTAAGTGTCATCTAAGAAATATTGTTATGGACAATTTGATTGTTAAGGCCTTCCCACAAAATTTTGTTATTTGGACTATACGTGGGGAATAACCTGATATGATTGTTGAGTCATCAATTCTTGTTATATCACAAATGGGAGTTCGAGTGGACCAACCTGATGCTATGAATGATGCGATGTGTGGTGTATTTGGCATTCATGAAGGCCACACTCTTGAGGAAGCACAAGGCTCTGCATTGGAGTTCGAGAGGAATGACATTGGTCAAGAATTTTTTGAACTAATGAATGAAGCTGACAAGCCTCTATATCATGGGTGTACAAGGTGTTATAAATTGTACTTCTTGATAAAACTGTATCATATTAAATGTTGTGCTATATCACAGAGAAGGACATGTCCATGCTATTAGAATTGTTCAAAGATACTTTCCTCAAATTTGTATCCCCTCTATCTTTTTATGAAGCAAAAAATATTATTAAAAAGCTTGAATTCAACTATAACAAGATTGATTCTTGTCTTATCCTTATTTTCAACCTTGATTATACTCAAATGGAAGTAGCTTGAATAAATTACATATCTCTTTGCTTTAGAAATATGAATTTTCAAGAAAATACTTCTCGGGTATTGTTCTCAGGTACTGTTCATTTTGTAATCCAAATACATGCTAAATTTGGAAATTAATAATTAAATAAATAAAAATAAAAATGTAGTGGTTCCAATTTCTAGTGTAAACTCTTTCATTTAACATTGAATGAAAAATATAAAACTGAAGTTTCATTGTGCAAATGAAATCAGTTTGCTCATTGAAAAACATTGTTCATTTGGTAAATTTGGAAGTTCCAGCTTCTTTGCCTTAAATTAAAAACTTTATTTATCCTTTATTACTTGTCTAAATGAGGACGTGTTACCTATAGATTTAAAGCTCCAGATGTTTTCTTTAAGTCCATAAATATTTGTAGAGAATTTTGTTCATTTACTATATGAAATTAGTGATTGAACGTCCCTACCTCCAGTCCCTCACTTTATCTCAATTCTAGATTCTATCTCCAACTTAGAAAAATCATATTAAATAAAAAACTTAACCAATTGAGGAGATTTTGGTGTCCATTTAGAGCTCTGTATCGTAGCTACTTTCATGTCTAAACTCATTGGTTTAGTCATTGTAATTACTGTCAAAAGGTTACTGCCTCATAATACAAACACACTATAATAAGCTAGGTTCTCATCAAGTCATCTCATAGTGCCAACTAGTAAGCATAACTTGTTACACAAATGCAAACATCCATATTTAACCTTTTCCTTAAGATGTTTTAGCACCTATAACATGGTTATGCATATGGAAAGAATAAGATTTCATGGAAATCTCAATAGCAAGTCATACAAACTATAATATAATACATGATTGATTAAATGTCTAACATGTTATCATGAGATGGGAGCTACTTCAGGTTCATACATAAGCAAACTCTAACATGCATATTGTCATGACATTAGTTGCAAGGAGTTGCAATCATTCAAACTTCTTCATCATCATCATAGTATAATCTTAAGCTCAACCAAACATCATAAATAACAATCAAGCATTCAATCAAACAAACATAACATTATATTTGGGTATTCTTGCTACCTCTTGGGTTATCCTTGATAAACTCTTCTTGTGATGGTCTTCTTTCCCAACAAATGTCAAAACCTAGCCATTACAAAGTAACATCAAGTTACAACTCAAGTTCACAACCATTCCAATACTAGGTTATAACTAGATTCCATTCTTTGTCTACTTTATCACTTATGCTTCCATCTTTATAAAATAAATTCTCATGGTTAATTTCCACATAAATTTTCATGTTCAATCCAAATATGAAACCAGATTTTCCAAAATAAAATCACATCCTTGGCTACTATACAGAACCGAAATGTCTCCCCTTATTTTCAAAAAATTATCATTTTGATTCTAATGCTTCCACTACTTGTTTCACTACTTTATCCCCACACAATTTTCCATTTTAAACCCATTGAAAGCATCAAAATTATAAAATTCTAACATATGAATAGTGATTCATACAGTGGCAGCCAAGAACACAAAACTCTAACTACATGTATACTTGAATTTCCAAGCTAATACCACTTGATTCTAGCTTGTTTAAGCTTGTCCAAACTATCCATAACATAAAATTCATATTCCCATCACATATGAACAGAATGACCAGAAGCAACATCAAAGGGAAAGTGCCATAGAAACCTCTTAAAACCAAGAGCAAACTTGCTAGAAGAAAGTCCAAGATCAAAGGAACTAATTACCTTTCTTGTTGCTCCAAGATGTATGCTTCTTTCTTGCTTCAAAGTAAATTTTGGCAGATATTCCCTAAGGATTCTAATGTACCAAACAGGTCTGGAATTGGGGGGAATTTATAGATAAAATTGGGTGGAAATGGAAAGCCAAAATTAGTATGGTTACTATTTGATCTAGTGGTCTATAATCCACCTTGCATCAAACTTGCCCTATAAGCCTCATTAATGACATAATCCATGACATCATTTAGGGTTGTGTTTGGTTGAAGAAAAGTATAAATACTGATAGAAAAATTACAATCCAGTCTGGTACCGATCTAAGAAGTTTTACAAAAGCCGGACTGTTTGATGTTCCCAATTTTTATAATATTCCAGAATATGTATTCTATCATGAAAACTAGTGCTTAAATTTTTCCTACCATTGACATTGTTAGACTGAGCATTTATCTGCTAACCATCCCTTGAGAAATAACCAAAATACCCTTAGTGTACTTCTTGCACTATATTAACCCTAAGGGCATAATTGTCATTTCACACCTCTAGATACTTCATCAGGGCATATATTGACTCTAACTAATTATCCCTATACTTACTTACACATGTTTGACCTGTCTAAAATGACAAAAATGCCCTCCTTCCATCTCTTGTTCATTATTACAACATAGGGATATTTTCGTAAATTTGCACTTTTTCTGGATTCCTCTGGACACTGGCCCATTTGACTGTTAAATATCTTATTGGGCCTTTTGGACACCATTTTGGGCCTCTATATGAGTCCAATATATTTATGGCTCAATTCTCAAAAACCTCACCCAAAAATATTTATTGGGCATATAATTCTACTATAAATTCCATTAAAATTCTACATAACTTCTTTTTGAGCTTTGTCAGTTTTATAAATTCCTATATTAATTATGGGAATTTATTGCTAAATTTTATCTAGTTAGGACATCTAGAAGGACTTGTAATAATCTCTAGACTTTAAAAATTAATATCAATTTTGTAGAGCCTCAAATCAAAATTCTAAAAAATATGCCTGGCCCAATTTTCATTCTCTATTTAATGATAAAATTTGGGACTACAGCATTTCCAGGTAGTTCTAGACCTTTTATGGCACAACTTCCTTATAATTACGATTTTGCCCTAAGAACTTTGCTTAATTATATTTAGATCCCTAAACTTTTTGAAATTACACTTAATGGCCAACTTTTTTCTTTACTTTCTATTTTGCCCATAAAACTTTTATAAATTCTATTAGGTCCTTGAACTTTCTATTATTTACACTTTAATCCCTTTCCTACAATAAATTTCTACAATTTCCCTAGAGAATGTCATATTTATTACATACGAATTGTACATACATACCAGTTAAGAAAATTAGGGATATGACAATGCTTGCCCAAAGGATTGTATGTTGTACTAGGGAGATGATGTAAACAAGGAGATTTGTAAGCATTGTAAGACATATCGGTACAAGATAGTGTGAAAGGGGAAAAAGCAGAAGAAGAAACCTGCAAAAATTCTTTAGTAATATTTGTTAATTTCAACTGCTACTTAATTTTGTTGGTTAATAAATAACAATTTGAATTATTAGGTACTTCCCATTAAAGACGTGGTTGTAGCGAATGTATATGTCATCTAAAATGGAAGAGCATATAAGGTTGCAAGTTCTTAAGTATAATACTCTAATAGGAATTGAACCTACAAATTTGCCAATATGATTTGGGCGCTTTAACCATTACCATCGGTAGAGTTTGTAAGACCACGATTGATCTATAAAGGAAGAATGGAGGCTATTATGCCGAGTTCCTTAGAGTGAGTTGTCTCGTGCCATTAGACGAGAGGATCAGGAAGGACACACCTCTGGTATACCAATTATCATGCCTGTGGTAAATGCTGGGTAGCTAAGTATGGAGTGGATAACTGTTGGAGATAAGAAGCTAAGACATTAGCAGGATTCTGAGGCTGGGAAAATGTTTGACTTATAGTTCCCAGATTTTGCCCATGATAGAAGAAATATATGTCTCTCTTTAGTGACCGATAATTTTAACCCATTTAGATACATGAGCACCACCTACAGTATCTGGCTTGTTGTGTTAATTCCATACATTCTCCCACCTTGGATATGCATGAAAGAGTACGCTCTTGCTTTCCATGATCAACCCTAGAAAGAAAGCACCAAGAAATGATATAGATGTGTACCTATAGCTGTTGATACAAGAGATGATACACCTGTAGACAGATGTTATCAAGATGTATGGCTTATACGAGAAGCATCTATTCAACCTCCGTGCAATGTTGATGTGAAAGATAAGTGATTTTATAGGTTTAAGAACTTTGTTCGGTTGGAACATGCATACTAGGTTGGCCTATCCAGAGTGCAATTTCTATGCTTTATTATGCTTCTTTCCACAGAAAGTGGTGTTTTCTTGGACATCGATAATTCCTCGTTTTCAAACACAAATTTAGATTGCAACGGATTCACTTTAATAAGAAATAAGAAAAGAAAGATCCTCTAGGACATTTTGTCTGATATTGACATATTTTAATAGCTAAAAGATGTTGATGTCGAGTTTAGCAAGAATGTTAAGGATCTTGAGTGATAGGAAGACCATCTCATGGGACATAGAGTGATTAGCCTCTGTAGTGGCGCAAGAGAAGTATCCTTTTCACCCTTATTAGAAACATAATTTGCTAAACCATAGTTTGGATGTTATTCATATTGATAAAAATGTGCAATAATGTGTTATACACATTGCTCAATGAGCCTAGAAAGTCTAAGGATCATCTCACAGCTAGGAAAGATTTAAGCACTTGGGGAATTTACGAACAGGCTTGGCTAGATCACAACGACAAGTTTCAGCCAGCTAAGTTTACCTTGACTGAGTAAAATAAGGCTATCTTCCTTTCAAAGTCTAGGAATATCAAAGTTCATTATGGATATTCTAGCTACTTATCAAGATGTATCTATCTTCTATCCTAAAAGGTTTTTGGCTGAAAGAGTCATGATTCGCATGTTCGAATGCAATAGCTCCTCTTTCTAGCTTTGAGACACATGCTTCCTCCTGACGTATCTGTGCTATTGGTGGAATTGTGTTCTTTTTTTAAGAATTTGTGGGAAAAGGTTTGATACCTCAGGAGCTTGACCATTTACTGGAAAAAATTATTCTTACACTGTGTCACTTATAGATGATATTTCCTCTATCATTTTTCACTGCACAATTCACTTGACAATCCACCTAGTTTGAGAAATAAAGCTTACTAGCCCAGTTAAATATTGCTAGATATACCCTATTAAGAGGTACGAGATACTTTATGTCTTCGTACTTTACTTGAAACTTGTGATTCCACAATACACATGGTTGGTAATCGAAAGTTATTCAAGGGACCAGGTCTTAACTTTATGTTCAAGGTACTTTAGTAACATGGGGATGTATTTTAACCGCTTACGTTATGTTGATGATTCTCTTTCTCATCATTCCATGTCAAGTGATTTGTTTCCTTCTGTTGGGAAACTTTTTAGAGGATTTTAGTTTTTCAAACTCACTCCCACAGAGAAACTTTAGGCAAACATACATGTTTTGATAAATTGCAATGAAGTTAAACCTTTCCTCCCATAAGTATATATACATTAATAGAATGCACACTATTTTTATACTTGTTATTCAGTCTATTCATCTTTAATGCTTGTAAAACAAACTACACTTCATTGTATAGGGAGTACATAAGTCATGTTAGGCGCTAGCTACAAGTAAATGGGTATGAAAATGAGGTGTAGAATGCTCATTTTTCTTAACATTTAAATCAGACCCTTTTGATATCAGGTGTAGAATTTACTAATATCTACACTGGTTGTAAGGACATCAGGTACAGATGAATGCCTTTTCTATACTGCTGTAAATGAAAGAATTTTTTACACCGATTGTGTTTATGTCCATTATATATTCATCTATTTTATACACCTCACCATGCATACAACCGGTATAAATGTTATAATATTTTTATATTGTTTTTACACTTGTCGGTATTCTTTGTCTAGTTTAAATATATTTTTTAAAAACAACATATTCATTCTTTCATAACCCTATCCCCTAAAGTTTCATAAATATACTGCCCAAATATACGACTCAAAGAGATAGTAGCATAGATAGAGTTAATGATGGCAGAGACAAAATTCAACTGTTCTTTATTCATTTAATAAAATTCAATACAGAAAGTGAAACAATTTGAAAAAAAATAAAAAAATGTATTGAGTGAAAGATAATTATGTTTGAGAAGAAAGGAATTGCACAAAAAAATTGGTCCAACGATTGTACAAGTCCTCAATATCTTGTTCAAGAAATAGGTCAAGTTGATCAAAACTCTGAAATATCGAATTAAAATCAAAGAAATTAAGGCATTACTAATATATATTAAATTAAAAAGAAATATGAAATCATTAAAAACACAATTTTACCTCTTTAGTTAGGTCAGTCCTATTTGACAAGATAATATTGACCATGTGTTTAACTATGTATATTATTCAGGGTCTTCACTAAGTTGTCTTGCTTAAGACCTGTTGCAATTGCGTACATCCTTATAGCCCTATGACCAAAGTTATAAAATTAGTAACCCATTTATTACAAAGACCATATTTATTACAAAGATCATTGTTTTGTAAAAGAAAACTGACATATTCATAATCTTCTTGATATCAACTGATGACTTATAAAGGAGGGAGTATAAGAAGACAACTTTATAACTATACTTAGATAGGATGACCAATTGCCCATGGTTGCTATAGAAATTAAAAAGAATGAGTATTATCATTAGGAAAATAAAAAACTAGTATGAAATAAAATGAAATATTATTCTTACTCATGCATATAATGTGCGAAGAAATAATGAATATCGATTTCACCAAGCCTTCTAGAAATGTATTGAAGTCTCAAAACTTGAGATCCCTTTTGCATAAATTTAAGTTGGGCATAAGAATCCAAAATTAACTTGTTTGCCCTTGGAAAGTAGCTTAGATTGCATGTACCTAAATTAATGCAAACATAACGACATTAGATATAAGAGTTAAAATTTATTATTATATATATTTACATTTAAATTAGACTTACATTAAAAACACTGGATGCACTTGGAGGTTAGTTCATCCTTATAAGTGATAAAAGTTTTCACATTAGCATGGTCAACAAAGGTCGGTGCCCCCATGTCACCTACAACTGAATCTATAAGTAACGCATCCAGAATGAATGTTTTGTCAAATGCTAATAGGATCACATGTTGTATTACACTCAAAGTAGGAGGTGTGGGAAGTTGACTTGGGGATTTTGCGATATGATCTAAAACGAGATGCTTTGGCCACAATATGATAGTCTCTTTTACTTGACTCATTATCTTTACCTCATCAGTAGGAATTGGGACAAGTGCGTCTTCAATTTCTATATCTTTAACTGTCACCCTTAATTAATTGTCATGAATTTAGATGTAGTAGATAGCTGCCCCTAAGTTATAGATGGAATCATGTGCCACTTACCATCTAAGAGGATCCTCTATATATAGATCACAAGGTTCAATATATGGATCTACAGGATCCTCTAACGATGCCTGACCATGTAATAAATCCCTTTAGTACTATGACTAGTTGCAAATGAGTGCATTTATGGGGAACTCAGCTCCTATTGCTTTGATATCATCATGAAAAATATTTCTTCCTCAAGCTTTGCCAACCCCTCTTGTAACTATGCCTCAAGTGAAGCTTCTACCTCCACCCTAGCCTCTACCCTCAAGGTGTCCAATAGCAATTCTAACTCTGCCCTTGGCACCATATATAGGTAATGTCGTGGAGATGCTTAATAAGACACAAATTGTGTATAGTTTCTATGACATTTTGAGGGTCTTATTACAACTTTATCATTCATTTTATGCTTGTATTTGTACTTTTGTGGTAATACATGATTGTGCTTGGCAATGTGCTAATTATAGGGTAAAATGGTAAATTAACTCTTCCAAACTGAATAATTATTGTTCTCCACTAATTTAGACTTTTACAGTGATCTTTAGTTTTGAATCGCAGGTATTTTAAAGGAGAACACAGGACTAATGAACCATCCTTACTTTTGTACATCTTAGGAACCATTCAATAGCATTTAGAACCACTTACAAGACTTTGGAAGTCCATTAGCTAAATGTAGAATTTTTCTCTCTCTCGAGGTACTGTTCATATGGTATTCTAGATTATATGATGAACTTCAAAAAAGCATAATTAATATTACAAAAATTGAAATGAAGTGGTTTAAAAAGATATATGAAGCTAACATCTTGAAATTTAAGGGAAAAATAATTTTCAAACCAAATGCTTAGCCAATTTATATAGTTTATTCGTCAAAGATTACTATTCATTTGGTCAAAAATTCTAAAAATAGATTCTGGTCCCTTACTTTGGAAAATTAGTTCTTTTTGTGCAAACATCAAAATAAGGCATTCTTAGCTTCAAAACAAAGCTTGACATGTTACTAAATGTCTGTAAAATTTCATACATTTATCTCATCATTTACTATTTTTTATTACATCATGATCATCACTACTTGCATTGGTCAAATAATAACATTACATATAACAATTCTTTATATAACATTTACATTATCCCATCCCTAGCTTCTCTTCATGCTTTTTCAACCCTCTTTCATCATTAACAAACCTGTGGGATTGGGATTACATGGAAGGGGATGAGATTTCTGGGTAAATATCAGTAGCAAACTATATTAAACAATGCATGCATTAATGTAAATACTTGTGCTTACTTGTGAAAGTGTTAACATTGTATAATGTGCATGCTTCCATGTAACATATGAAATACAATGAGTCAAAGTAATCATAGAAATAGAGCTTCATACATAAGCACATATGCAATACAATTCAACAAAGCCATAGCATAATCAAGCATAACATTCAACGCATACAAGTTTAAGATAAGTTTACTACCTCATATACTTGACACTCTTTCACTTCATCTTGCTTCTTCCTTCTCACTTCTCTTGGATATGTGGCTGCCTATTTTGGAGCATACCAATCAATTCCTAACATCATCCATCACAATCTAACTTTCTTGAGCATTAAACTCACTTTAACTAACATAACTTCATCTTTAATATTAAGTTCATTTAACTACATTAACTGTCCTTAATCTTAACTAATAGACTTGGCATTTGAATCAATTGATGTAACTTTAACCTACACAATTTTATATTTTCAATCCGTTTATGAGTTTAGAATCATGAAATTCCAGCTCCTTTATGGCCTGCCAGACAGAACTGAAGAAAACATAATTCCTTCAAAAATTCTCATTTTGATTCTAATGCTTCCCACACTTGTTTCTCCACTTTACCCCACAAAATTTTTCTTTTTAAAACCATTGGAAGTATCAAAATCATAAAATTCCAATCACTATTCATGCGAGTGAACAGTAGTAGAGAAGAATTTCAAAAACTATAATCTTGGAATTTCAATGTTTTCAAGGTTCAAAACCTTTCCAATCCCACACAAAATCATCATATAAGTTAAATGGAAGCATCAAATAATTGAAATTCCATTTCCTTCCATCATGGAAAGTGCAGACCGAACAGGTTCAACCATGGCAAAGTCAAGAAGATCAACTTGATTCAACAACCAATCACTTAACTAGCTTGTTTAAGCTTCAATCATAAATCTGTAACTTTAATTTCTTCTTTTCCCTTTAATCTAAGATTTTTGGATAGCACATCACCTTAGAGAAAACTCAACTTTCCTCCATGAAAACCCTAAGTTCAACCTCCCAAATTAAAGGAAAATAAGCTAGGATAGATTGCTTACCTTTAATCTCTAGCTTGCTTGAACTTTGGTACCTTGAATCTTCTTATTCTTGGGTTGAGTTTTCATTTTGCAAGAGTGTCCCCAAGGTTTTCATGCTCACGGTTTGGTTCAAATTTGAGGGGTATTTATAGAAAAATCTCATGGAAAATCAATGGCCAAGATTAATTTGTGCACTATTTGATCTAATGGCTCACATTTAATCTTTGATTTAACTTTTTCAAAAAGAGAATTATGAAATCATCCATGACATCACAAAGGGACAACTCATAGGGCTAGGTGGCAAAATTCCAATGGGGGAAGATTCTGGAAAAATTCCAGTCCAATCCGGTACCTGCTCAGTTCGATTCCCCAAAAACAAGACTGTTCTATAAATCTATTTTTTTTTAGATTCCATAATATACTGTCTAACCTTAAATCCAGTATCCAGATTCTCCCTACCATTGACATTCTTGGACTGGGCCAAAATTTAATTATAGATCCCTTATGAAATGACTGAAATGCCCTTGGTCCACTATCTTGCACTATATTAACCCTAAAGGCATACTTGTCATTTTACACTCCTTTATACTACATCAGGGTGTATACTGGCTCTAACTAATATCTTTATACTAGCTTGGATGTTTTTGGCCTGTCCAGAATGACCAAAATGCCATCCATCTATCACATCCTTACTTTTAACATCAATTATACTCTATTAGAAGTAATTGGAACCAATTACATGATCTTTTGCTTTGAAAACATCTATTTATGAAAGAATTGCTCTTGGTACTGTTCACTTTTACTGTTCATTCGGTAATTCTAGAACATTTACCCTACTTTGAAAATTCATAATTAATTGTAGAAAAATCAAAATAATGTGGTTCCAAGTTCTAATGGAAGCTCTTTCAAATATCTTTGAGGAAAAAAATATGAAACTGGGGTTTTCTTGTCCAAATGAAATCAGTTTATTCGTCAAAAATCACTGTTCATTTGGTAAAATCTGAAAGTCCCAGTTTCTTTGCCTTAACTTCAAAAATTCATTTCTATTTGGTTACTCATCCAAAAGAACCGTGTTACCTATGGATTTAAAGCTTTGGATGTGTTATTTAAGCTCATAAAATTTCATAGAAAAAATCGTTCATTTGGTATATGAAATCATCGTGTGAACGTCGCTACCTCTAAACGCTTACTTCATCTCAATTCCAGATTTTAACTTCAACTTAGAAAAATCATAACAATTCGAATTCTTAACCAAATGATGCGTTCTTGGTGTTCATTTAGAGCTCTGTATCTTAACTATGATCATACCAAGTTTCAGACTAAAACTCGTTGGTTTAGACATTTTAACCATCGTTATAAAGCGTTAGCCTTAGAATATAGTTATATAATCATACACCATGCATACTATCATATCATCCCATAGTGCCATGTAAGTAATGTAACTTATTACACAAACTCATTCATCTATGTTTACCCATTTTCCATGTGAAGTTCCAGCACCTATAACAAGATTATGCATATGGAAGGAATGAGATTTTATAGAAATCCAAATAGCAAGTTACACAAACTATAATATCATGATGATTAATTGGATGCTTAACATGTTATCATGAGATGGGAGCTACTTCATAGTGGTACATAAGCAAACTCTAACATGCATATTGTCATGAAATAAATTGCAAGGAGTTGTAATCATTCATACTTCATCATAGACATGATGGCATAAGCTCAAGCTTAACCAAACACCATAATCAATAAGCAAGCAAACATGAAATATAGTTAGGTATCCTTGCTACCTCTTAGCTATCTTGGTCAAGATCTTCTTGGGATGATTTCCTTCCTTCACAAATGTCAAAACCTAGACATTACAAAATAATATCAAGTTACAACTGAACTTGAAACCAAATCCAAGACTAGGTTTTCACTAACTTCCTTTCTTTCTCCCTTTTATGTTTAATACCTTTATCTTTCCAAAATAAATTCTCATAGTTCATTACCACATATTTTTTCATGTAGAATCCAAATATGAAACTAGAATTTCCAAAATCAAAACATACCAATTGCTACAATACCAAACTAAAATGAATGTCCCTTTTTCCAAAAATTCACATTTTGATTCTAATGCTTCCAATACTTGTTCTACTTTATCCCCACACAATTTTCCATTTTAAACTCATTGGAAGCATAAAAAACATGAAAATCCCTTATATAAAAAGTGTCACACATAGTACCAACAAGAACAAAAAACCCTAAATCCAAACATACTTGAATTCCAAGCTTATACCACTTGATTCTAGCTTGTTTAAGCTTATCTAAACTATCCATAACATAAAACTCATATTTTAACCATATATGAGCAGCACTTCTAGCAGCAACCATAAGGGAAATATAGCATAAAAACCCCTTAAAACCATGAGCTAACTTTTATTTTTTGCCTTCAACCTTTTATAATTTTCATTTTAGTCCCTCTCTTCCTTTAAGACTCATCTAACCTTTATTATTTCTTTTGATCATCGTCACAATCTGTTTCAAACCTCTTTCTACTATCAGTATTATACAGATAGGAAAAAATTAGGATATGATATTTCTACCTTCCTTAAAATAAATTTTGTCCTCGAAATTTACTCAGCACCTTAGTCAACAATCTTGGATAGATATCCTTTTCTCACTTTATGACAAAGGATTGAGATATCTACCTCTTATCTTCTATCTTGATATCTTTAGTGGAGCACTTTCCATAGCCGCAGATCTTCATATCATTATTGTGCTCATTCTTCTGTTCTGAATTAACTCAATTAGAGTTAAATTCTACTTCATTCTATTACTTGCTTATTTGCTATGCATCTATCTGCATATGGACTTCTCACCATACTAGACTTATGAGTAGTGTCCATTTCTTTGATATCAAATTCTCTCGAATACTGCTATAGTCTAGAGTTTCTATTAATTACTCATCATGCTTCTTAGTGCAATCACGTATTACTCATATGAGTATCTAGCATAATTCTTTAAACATCCACCAAACTTTATCTCTCATTTTCGTACCATCGTACTTCTTATCATCTTTAATGAGTTCATCATAATACAAAGAGAGGACTTATGTCACTATTCTTCCTTTCTTTACTTTACTGCTAGATAGGAGCACATAGGAGCATATAGGAGCACATACTTTAACAAGCATAATGCCTGGCCAACATGTTACAGGACTACATACCTGCCCATGAATGCAAAGCTCTAACATTAGAGCTTAAGCATTATTTCTCTTAATATGCATAGCTCTAAAACTCAGAGCTTGCACAGCTATAATATTTGGAGCTTTAGCATATTTTATAAACATAACATAATGCCTGGCATTTCATGCAAGAAGTGAAAGCTCTCACTTGATATTTCATATGTAACTTAATATTCAAACATCTTATCCCTTTCAAAAAGATAGCCTCTCTATCTGTTTACAAAACTAGTTATAAAGCCACTTCATATTGTACTTCTCAAATATGGCTACATCATGGTCTATCTTACCTTGTCATAATGTATTCTAAGATACAATATGTTAAACATTCTCTTTAACTGAGAACTTTGTTAGCTTTTGAGAAAAATCTTATAAATATTTCCTTTGAAATTGATTTCATTTTGACTTGACACTAGGTTCTAACCTCTTACTATTCATAACTCTTTCTAACTTTTCATAGCTCTTTCCAACATCTTACATCATTCTGTGAATATATGCCAAACTTCTGTGGCATTTACCCCTTTTTCTATCACTTCCCAGGGGGTCACCTATCATTTGACTAGTCTTGCCTGAGCATGCTTAACTAAAAGGTGCAGATAAAAATCTAAAATACTGGTGCTAACATGCTCTAACCCTAATACTTTACTATTTTAGACCCTTCCTATACTGTCTCTTTTGGGTCTATCTGGCCTTCTATTCTCTTTATTCTCATCTAGACGATATATTTGTCTCTTACTCTTATTCTTTGTAATCTCATCGTAGGAATCTCTTTATTCTCATTTAACCCCTTCTCATATCTTATGAAATATTCTCATAAATCCTTGGTACTCAAGATTAACACTTTAACTTTGATCACTTAGCTCTTATTGCGTGTAGGAAGATTCTAAGTTCAGTCCCTGATAGTAATAAGGCTATCTAAAACTAGCATCATGGGCACTCTCTTTGTTATGAGTTAACCAACTTGTGAAGCTTCTCTACCTTAACCTTTCCCTTAGTATTCTTCCTTCCAAAGAAATATTATACTTATGGCTCAATACTTTCTTTCTCTAGGCTAGGTCTACTATGACCCTCAAGATCTACTGCGGTCAACCATAAGTCTCTTCAGGATCTAAAACATCCTTCTTTTCGTACGTCTTAGGTACCAAACGGTAGCATCTAGAACCCCTTCTAAGGCTATTGAAGTTAAATTACTCAATCTGGAATTTTACTCTTAGCGAGTACTATTCACTGTGTAAATTCTAGTGGAGTAACCTGACTTCGAAATATCATAACTAATTCTAGAAAAATCAAGATGGGGTGGTTCAAATTGTTACACGGAGCTAACTTAATGTTCTTTTAGGGAAAAATAACTTGTTGACCATGCCTTCACCAGGTCAATGTAAGCAAACATCTGAATTTTACTGTTCATCCTACTATTTTCCCTGATCCAACACTTTGGTCCCAACATTTGCACTATCTAATCCACATCTTTTCTTCATGCTTCTTTAGTCCTCTTCTAACATACCTGTGGGATTGGGATTACATGAAAGGGGATGAGATTTCTAGGGAAATCTCAGTAGCAAATGGAAACCATACAATATATGCAACTATATGCTTGATGTAACATAAAAATTCTCATTTTGATTCTAATGCTTCCCATACTTGTTTCTCCACTTTACCCCACACAACTTTTTATTTTAAAACCATTGGAAGCATTAAAATCATAAAATTCCAATTATTGTTCATGTGAGTGAACAGTAACAGAGAAGAATTTCAAAAACTACAATCTTGGAATTTGAATGCTTCTAAGGTTCAAAATCTTTCCAATCCTACACAAAATCATCATATAAGTTAAATGGAAGCATCAAATCATTGAAATTCCATTTCCTTCCATCATAGAAAGTGCAAAATGAACAGGTTCAACCATGGCAAAGTCAAGAAGATCAACTTGATTCAACAACCAATCACTTAACTAGCTTGTTTAAGCTTCAATCATAAATCTCTAACTTTAATTTATTCTTTCCCCTTTCATCTAAGATTTTTAGATAGCACAACACCTTAGAGAAAACTCAAATTTCCTCCATAAAAACCCTAAGTTCAAGCTCCCAAATCAAAGAAAAATAAGCTAGGATAGATTGCTTACCTTTAATCTCTAGCTTGCTTGAACTTTGGTACCTTGAATCTTCTTATTCTTGGCTTGAGTTTTCATTTTGCAAGAGTATCCCCAAGGTTTTCATGCTCACGGTTTGGTTCAAATTTGAGGGGTATTTATAAAAAAATCTCATGGAAAATCAATGGCCAAGATTAATTTGTGCACTATTTGATCTAATGGCTCACATTTAATCCTTGATTTAATTTTTTCAAAAAGAGAATTATCAAATCATCCATGACATCACAAAGGGACAACTCATAGGGCTAGGTGGCAAAATTCCAATGGGGGAAGATTCTGGAAAAATTCCAGTCCAATCCGGTACCTGCTCAGTTCGATTCCCCAAAAACCAGACTGTTTTATAAATCTAATTTTTTTGAGATTCCATAATATACTATCTAACCTTAAATCCAGTATCCATATTCTCCCTACCATTGAAATTATTGGAATGGTCCAAAACTTAATTACAGATCCCTTGGGAAATGACTGAAATGCCCTTGGTCAACTATCTTGCGCTACAATAACCCTAAGGGCATATTTGTCATTTCACACTCCTTTTGGTGTATACTGGCTCTAACTAATCATCTTTACACTAGCTCAAATGTTTTTGGCCTATCCAAAATGACCAAAATGGCCTCCATCCATCACTCATACAATCTGACCACACAGGGGCATTTTCATAATTTCACACTTTTTTGGGATTGCTCTAGACTCTAGCCCACTTAACTATCTAATCACCTTATTGGGCCTCTTGGGACGTGATTTGGGCCTTAATATTAGTCCATTACCTTTATGGCATAAATTCCAAGGAACCTCTCCCGACAGCATTTATCGGGTATTTTATTCCACTGTAAATTCCTGTAAGAATTCTACAGGATTCCTTTTCTGACTCTGTCAATTTTATAAATTCTTATATTAATAAATATATGAATTTATTGTAAAGTGTTATCTAATTCTGAGGTATAAAAAATACTGTAATAATTCTTCCTAACTTTAGAAATAATATCAATTAATCGGGACCTCAAATCGAAATTATGTGTTGTGTTAAACTGATCAAAATAATTTTATCTAGCTACTGGTAAAATTTGGGACTAAACTGCTTCCAGTCAATTTTTGGCCTTTTTCGATTCAATTTTCTCATAATTATATTTTTATCCCTGAAATTTTGCTTAATTACATTTAGTTCTCTAAACTTTTGATAATTACCACTTTTGGCCTAACTTTTGTTTCTACTTTCATTTTTGGCCTTCAACCTTTTATAATTTTCATTTTAGTCCCTCTCTTCCTTCAAGACTCATCTAACCTTTATTATTTCTTTTGATCATCATCATAATCCTTTCCAAACCACTTTCCACTATCAGTATTATACAAATAGGAAAAATTAGGATACGAAAACTAACGTGAGTATAAAAGAAATCACAAGACAAAGAAAATCAAATCACGCTTCTGTATATTTTAGTCATGACCAAAGTGTCCACAGGTCATGACCTTATTTCTTCTGGAACTTTCTCTGTGCTTACAGGTTGTGACCAAAACATGGATCTAGTCGGGACTAAAAGAGACAATCGCTAAAGCTACGCGTTTTGGATTAGGTCATGTGGGAATAAAAGGAAGAGGAAGCTGCAGATGTAGGGGGCCTAGTTTATGGACCTTATTAGGCTAAGAAGCAGTACTCGAATCTTCTCTACACCTTTTCCATAACCCACACACTCATCTTCCATCTTTCTACACCTTTCCATAGAATCTAACATCTTTACATCATTAATCCATCACCTCTTTCTGCTTTCTTCATGGCATCATATATGGACAGCGATTGTGGCACAAAAGGAGTAATGAGAGGCTAAATCTTTAGTCTCTTGGTGATGGATCGCATGTCCTGAGCTCATGTAGTGCACATAGGGAGTTTTCTACTTTTAATCTAACCTTTCTTATGTTTTTGGAATTCCTAGATCTAGGGTTTTAATTTTATGAGTAAGGATTAGATATCAATCAATTATTCTAAAATTAAGTTTTGTAATTAAATTTAGATGATTTAGATGTTGGTTTGATATGAATATTTCAGTTTTAATTTCTAGATAATTTGATTTTTATCAACGATCATTGCTAACTAATTTAATTGCTTGAAATCTATGGTCATCGATCGATGATCATTTGAGGGCATCTAGATCATCTGATTTAAATTACACACTAAGTGGCTTTTAACAGTTCATTAAGAGTTTTTAAACTAGCTTTGATCAAAGGAGTTTAAGGAATATTAATGTTCTAGACTCAATAGATTGATTGAGATTTCTTTTAAGACTTAGTGATTTTAAAACCCCATATCATATTAAGAGCAAGGATAGATAGGCTTTCATCATCAAGAGTCTTTCTAAATATATTTCTTTATCAATCCACTTATTATCAATCTTAATAAAAAATACAAAAATATTAATTTTTCTGCACCCTTACTTTATTTTATCAAAATCAACCAATCCTAAAACCCATTTTGACTTTCACTCAGGTTTTCAATAGAAAGGTTCCTCAAGAAAAAATGATAGGTGCCATATCCTAATTTTTCCCTATCTGTATAATACTGATAGTGGAAAGAGGTTTGGAAAGGATTAAGATAAAGATTAGAAGAAAGGATAAAGGTTAGATGAGTCTTAAAGAAAGAGAAGGACTAAAACATAAAGTAGAAAATGTTAAAGGTAAAAAGTGAAAGTAGGAACAAAAGTTGAGCCCTTAAGGGTAATTTTCAAAAGTTAAGGGACTTTAATGCAAATAGCCAAAAGTCCAGGGGCCTAAGTGTAATTATTCAAAAGTTTAAGGACCTAAATGTAAATATGAGAAAGTTGAGCCAAAACAAGCCAAAAATGCCTGAAATCATATTAGACTCAAATTTTACCAGTAGATAGACAAAGTGATTTCGGTCAGTTTAGGGAGTCACAGAATTTTGATTTGAGGTCCCGATTAATTGATATAAATTTCTGAAGTCATAAGGAATTATTGTAGTATTTTTTGGATCTCAGAATCAGATAAAACTTTACCATAAATTCTTATATTTAATATATGAATTTATAAAGCTGACAAAGTCAGAAAAGGAATCCTGTAGAATTCTTACGAGATTTTACGGTAAAATAGAATACCCTATAAGTAGGATCGGGAGAGGTGTCTTGGGATTTGTGTCATAAAGGGTGTAAGGGAAATAAGACCAAACCAAGGCCCAAATACGGCCATAGTAGGCCCAATATAATGACTGGACAGTTAAGTGGGCTAGGGTTCAGCATAGTCCAGGAAAAATGTGAAATTATGAAAATACCCCTATATGCGCATACTATACCAAAGATAGATGGAGGGCATTTTGGTCATTCTAGACAGGCCAAAAATGTCCAAGATAGTATAAGGATGATTAGTTAGAGCCAGTATACACCCTAAGGCAGTGTAAAGAGGTGTAAAATGACAATTACGCCCTTAGGGTTAATATAGTGCAAGATAGTTAACCAAGGCATTTTAGTCATTTTCCAAGAGATCTATAATTAAGTTGTGGCCAGTACAAGAATGTTAATGGTAGGAAGAATCTGGATACTGGATTTAAGGTTAGAAAGCATATTTTGAAATATTAGAAAGATTAGATTTATAAAATAGTCCAGTTTTTGGGGAATCGGACCGAGCCGATACCAAATTGGACTGGAATTTTTCCAGAACATTCTTCCCCCATTGGAATTGCCCCACATCACCCCATGAGGTGTCCCCTTGAGTTGTCCCTTGATGATGTCATGGATGATGTCATAATTATCTTTTTGAAAAAGAGAAATCCAAGATTAAATGTGGGCCATTAGATCAAATAGTGTACAAACTAATCTTAGCCATTGATTTTCACCAAGATTTTTCTATAAATACCTCCTCAAATCTGTATCCAAACCGTGGCATGTCAACTCTTGGGGAAACTTTTGCAAAATGAAAACTCAAGCCAAGACAAAGGAGATTCAAGGTACCAAAGTTCAATCAAGCTAGAGATTAAAGGTAAGCAATCTCTCCTAGCTTATTTCCCTTTGATTTGGGAGCTTGAACTTAGAGTTTTCATGGGGAAAAGTTGAGTTTTCTCTAAGAGGTTTTGCTGCCCAAAGACCATAAATGAAAGGGAGAAGAAGAAATTAAAGTTAGAAACATATGATTGAAGCTTACACAAGCCAGTTAAGAGATTGGTTGTTGAATCAAGTCGATATTCTTGACTTTACCATAATTGAAACTAATTGGTCAGCACTGTTCATCATGGAAGGAAATGGAATTTCAATGATTTAATGCTTCCATTGAATTTATATGATGATTTTGTGTAAGATTGAAAAGGTTTTGAAACTTGGAAACATTAAAATCTCAATATTGTAGTTTTTGAAATTCTTCACGGTTACTGTTCACTCACATGAACAGTTATTGGAATTTCATGATTTTGATGCTTCCAATGGTTTTAAAATGAAAAGTTTTATGGGACAAAGTGGAGAAACAAGTGTGGGAAGCATTAGAATCAAAATGAGAATTTTTAAAAGAATTGTATGCATGTATTCTATTCTGTACAGCAGGCCATGAAGGAGCTGAAATTTCATGATTCTAATCTCATAAATGGATTCAAAAGATGAAGTTGTGTAAGGTAAAGTCAAGACATCAATTGGTTCAAGAGCCAAGTGGATTAGTGAAGATTAGAGAAAGTTATGATAATAAAGAGTGTAACAAGGTTAGTCTTGAACATGGTTGAGATTTATGAGTCCTAATGAATTATATGATGAATATGAATATGTTTAGGACCTTGAAACATCCAAGAAGATGTTGGGAAGTGATTGGCATAGAGGCTTCATGGTTGGAAAGCTAGGGAGCAAGCGCTAAAGATCAAGAGGAAAGCTTAAGTGCAAGGTAGTGAACTTACTTCTTTATGTGCTTGATGTGGTGTGCTTATGTGTTGACATGTATATGATATTGAATGATGTTGTGACATGATAAATGATGTTCAATGTATTGTGAATAACATATTTTCCATGGCCATGCACTTTATGTAAGAGTATATAGCATGATGGCATGTCACTATTCAAAGAAAGTTTAATGAAATTACATATCATGCATTAGCATCCATCTTACATATGTAAGTGATAATGTTTGCTATTGAGATTTCCTAGAATCTCACTCTCCCATAACCAACCAATTTAGGTCAATCATGATGGAAAATGTATGCATGGAGAAGAGATAAAGAATGGAAGAAAGGAATGGAAGTAATTGAGATCCTAGCATATGCTATGGATTATCTATGTATGTAAATGCCCTATAAAGTGTCCATCTATGTGTTGAAACTATTTGTAATACTTATGGCATATGTACATGATGTATATTGAAAGTCAAAGAAAGGAAACTGAAATGGTGAAGATGTAGGTCCTGAAGCAGTTTTGTTGTGACTTCAGTTTGACCTAGCAAATGAAGGAATTATTTCATGAAATTTTACAAGCGTGTAACACACATCCATACCTTTAAGTTTATAGGTAGAACATTTCATTTGGACATGTATATCAAGAGAAATGAATTTCCAAAGTAAGGGACGAGAATCTGATTCCAAAGTTTTTGACCAAATGAACAGTAAATTTCAATGAATAAACTGTATTAATTGGCTAATCATTTGGTCTGGAAATTATTTTTACCTTAAATATCAAGATGTTATCTACATGTAGCTTTTTGAACCACTTCATTTAAATTTTCCTATAATTAATTATGATTTTTTGAAGTTCGTTATGTAATATGGAATACCATATTAACAGTAACCCGAGAAAGAGTAAAATTCCAGATTTGGCTAATGGACTTCCAAGGTCTTGTAAGTGGTTCCAAATGCTATTGAATAGTTCCTAAGAATTATAAAAATAAGGATGTTAAAATAGGGTTGTGCCTTATACTACATTAATAGAGTGTAATTACTTTTATTTTGATGCATAGGATGATGACAACACATGCAAATTAATGGCACTATTGACGGGGAGCCAAGTAATTGGTTCATTAGCAATTGGTTGTCAATTTCATTATTTACCTGAGTCAGTTTTTGTTTTAATTTTAGTTTGTTGTTTTTAATTGCATTGCACTTTGCATAACTCTAAGTTTCTACAAAATCAGTCTCTATGACTAAAAGTCGTGACCAAACATTACTTGCATTGTGACCGTTTCTCTCTGCGATATTTGGTCGCGACCACAACACATTTTAGTCGCAACAAATGAACTTTTATGATGTGAAACTTTTGTGTCTGAATTTGATTGCTTGCTTGGTTATTCTTGATTATTCCTATGTTGCATGTGTAGAAGAACTAAACTATTAGTGCATTTTGAACCAGAAATTGAGAGATGACTAGGAAACTAAGGAGAGAATTTAGAGAAGAGGCAAGATCAATAGAGATTAATTCACCCTCTAGTGCTCAGGGATCTGAAACTAAACTTAATTTAAAGATTGCATTAAAAATTTCTAACATAGTTGATATTAATCCTAATGGTCATAATAGAAATAATAAGTAAGGAGAAAATAAAATACCAGTGAACGTAGAAAATAATAAAAGTGTGAGGGAAATAAATCATTCACATGTGAATTATGATCCTTATGGCTTTTATACTGAAGAAGCTAATTTTGAAATTAAATGAGCTTTGATTGCAACCTTAAATTTCATGATTTTGTAAGTGAATGTCCATATTGGCACTTACAAACCATGCATATGATATGCTCTTCGATAAAGCCTCTAATGACTGCATTGGATGATGTTTTAAGGAAGTGTTTCCATTTCACCTTGGAAAGGAAGGCAAAGGAGTGGTTATACAATCTGCCAACTCATTTCTCAACTCTTACATGGGATCAGTTGAAGTCAACATATATAGAATAGTTCTTCCTAGCCTCAAAGATAACTCAGATGAAGAAGGAGATTACAAACATTCTACAACAGTATGGAGAGTCATTACATGAATATTATACAAGATTTATCAATTTGTTGGCTCATTGTCGGCATCATAATATGACAAAGGCTGATCTAGTAGATATTTTCTTTGATGTTCTACTATCTAACAATTAGGTGTCCTTGAATGCAGCAACAAATGTCTCTTTGAGATATAAGACTCCACAAGCAAGTTGGGATTTATTCTAGAAAATGGCTAATGAAAACCATCAACTGGGGATCCAAGGAGAATGCCCTCATCATCTTCGGGTAATTCAAATGAGATCTTAGCATAAATAGCAGCTTTGGGAAATCGAATGGAAAAGAGGATGAATGTAATTGAAAGAGAGCTGTATTCCATAAAGCAAGTTCATGCAGTGGGAACCTCACAAGTACTAGTTATAGGATGTGAATCATGTGGTTTAATGATGCATGCTACTAGTACATATGACAGACAGTATCAAGAAGTGGCAGCAATGTATCAAGGGAGAGATTATCAATACTAGAAGAGAGACCTATACTCTAATACATACAACCCTGGTTAGAGAGACAACCCAAATTTTAGGTGGGGAATGGGGAAAATAGGCCAAACCAATTCTAAGGAGGTGATGCTTCCTCAAGAAACTACCAAAATAATGCAAGGTCTATAGTTCTAACTCACCCTAATGCCTTAGTGGCATCAAGACCAAATGAGACTTCTCAGTTGTTGAAGAGTATGGCTGCACATATGAACAACATGGATGGTAGAATGACTAATATAGACAACAAGCTCAAAGAGAATGATGGTCAATTCACCTCTATAGCTTCAATCCTTCAAGGTATGCAGAAGGATAATGTTGATGTGCACAGGAAACTTGAGGAGTTAAGTTCCAAGAATTCATATATTACTAGTCATTTAACTTAAGTCTCCAATATAGTGAGTGGCATCCAAACGAAGAGTAGTGGCAACATACCTTCGAATACTGTCATTAATCCGAAGCGTCTAAATGCCATATCACTTAAAAGTGGAAGAAAAGTGAATTTTAAGGAAGATGATACAGTACAGGAGGATATGGAAAATCTTGAAGTTGAAAATTCATCAATGTCATAGATAAAGATTAGAAAATTAGAAAGTATTAAAGAACAACAACTTATGCTCAAGAAGGAAACCCAAAAGCAAGAAGAGGAGGTGATAATGCCAAGTCCAACATATAAGGGAAAGCAAAATGAGGAGAAGATAGAATTGAGCAAGCAAGGAGCCTCTAAGGTTACAGGTAAGGAGGTAAGTATAAAAGATCTCCCTTTTTCTAAATCTTATTTTGCTGGAAAGAAAATTATTGATTCTAAATTTGCAAAAGATGCTTTCAATCTCTTCAATAAGTTAGAAATAAATGTTCCTATAGTTGAATTCCTCAAGAGAAACCTTAAATATGCTAAATTTTTAAAAGAATTGTGCGTTGATAAGAAGTTTAGGCTGTAAGGAATTGGAAGACACGCAGCGGAAATTAATTTAAAAATTTTTCCATTCCTTGCCAGGATCTACCGTATGTGTTTAAGTCAAGTGGGAAGAAGTATTACCCTTAGTGTGCCTCAGCGACTTCCACAGCTTTTGGTCACGACGTTCACAGCTTCTCTCTGCGGCTTGTACTCCCTTTCTGATCACAAGAAGTCGACGACTCAGGTCGGCTTCCTCTACTGGTATCCACACGAACAGCGTTCCAACCACGAACGACGTGCTAGCGTCTCTTGTCCCTCAAGGCTTTCTCAAGAGTTCGTCCGCTCCGTCTGTATTTCGGCAGTTTCTTATCTGCAAACCTTTTGCAGAGTCCCCTTCGGCCTTTCTATGTTCTATATGTTTTTTTTGTGCAAAACGCAGCTCCCAAAATCAGATATATAGGATGCTATGCGTTTTTCTCTGTCAACCGAATTGGATTTTGGAGTTAATCTTATATTAATTCAAAAATTAATACAATATCATATATTGTATAATTTTATAATGAACTAATTAAATAAATAATATCAAATCCGTCCCACAGATTTAATTACCTATTTATTTAATTTTAAATAAAGATGAGACTGAACTATTTTTGATTTATTCTCATAAATCAAATTTGAGATATCCTATCAATTTGAATTTCGAATTTCAAATGTGATAGAGATTTAATTTATCCTTATAAATTAAATCTTATAAATATCTCTTATATGAGACATCCTATCAATTTGAATTTTGAATTTCAAACATGATAGAGATTTAATTTATCCTTATAAATTAAATCTTATAAATATCTCTTATATGAGATATCCTATCAATTTGAATTTTGAATTTCAAACATGATAGAGATTTAATTTATCCTTATAAATTAAATCTCATATATACATATAATGTATATATACGAATTTATATATATATATGAATATAATTATAAATAAATATATATACATCTATCCTGGATCATTCATTGAATCTGGACATGTCTTAGATTCAATGAATCTGGACATTATAGCTCGTGTTGGGCTATTTTGTGTGCGACCCTGTAGGCCCATATGAAGTTGGCAGTGGGCTATTTGCTATACTAGCCCATAAGTCGCAAGCGGTCTCTAGCAAGACATAACGACTACCCAAATCATATGAGGATCGATAAACGATGTAACCTTTTATACAACCATATCATGTCACTTCTGTCACGCGATATTTTGGTCATGGATGAGGCATGGATAATGTCATCCTCCTATTCCTGACCGTTACTTTCTCGATCCCTGAGTAGTCTGACTATAGAAATGGAACTACCTTTCCATTACAGTATGGCCATATATTTCTCAGACTCACTCATCGAGGGGCCCAGTAATATCTCTCTACGAATGTGAGGGACAAATTCCATCTTGACCATTCACATTCTTCCGCATGAAAAACCACTAAGGCCGAACATAGTCTTTATGATCACTCGGTCAAAAGTGACTTTTGACTAGGTCAAAGCTGAGCGTTTTGTCATGTAGGAATCCATGATGATCCCAGGTCAAAGGGCGTATTGACATGGTTTGTATATGAGAGAAGCTTATGACGTTACCCATGCAGTTCTCTCATAGCGGGTTGGTCCAGCACCTTGTACTCTTACATGTGCTTATGACTTTGATTTATATCTCTATACATCTTCAAAGTCATACTGGTCTTATTTCATCTGTGCTCCCGCATAGATGATCGACCAGGGATATTTAGGATAATATCATGAATTATCCAAGGATGATCATCATAGTAAACATGCAAATAATATGATAACTCAATTAATAAATTCATAAATCAATAATGTTCATAAGACAATGATTGGCCCCTAGGGCACAATTTCCAACACATTCTGCAGCCAAACCGTAAGCTCATGGACCCTTGGGGAAACTCTTGCAAAATGAAAACTCAAGCCAAGGCAAAGAAGATTCAAGGTTCCAAAGTTCAAGCAAGCTACAGATTAATGGGAGAAAAGTTGATTATTCTCTAAGGGAAGGTGCTGTCCAAAATCCATAGATGAAAGGGGAAAGAAGAAATTAAAGTTAGAACCATATGATTGAAGCTTAAACAAGCTAGTTAAGTGGTTAGTTGTTGAATCAAATTGATATTCTTGACTTTGCCATGGTGTGGCCTGTTCGGTATGCACTGTTCATGAGGGAAGGAAATTGAATTTCAATGATTTAATGCTTCCATTAAGTTTGTATGATGATTTTGTGTAGGATTGGAAAGGTTTTGAACCTTGGAAACATTAAAATCTCAAGGTTGTAGTCTTTAAGATTCCTTACGGTTACTGTTCACTCACATGAACAGTGATTAGAATTTCATGATTTTGATGGTTCCAATGGTTTTAAAATGAAAAGTTGTGTGGGGTAAAGTGGAGAAACAAGTATGGGAAGCATTAGAATCAAAATGAGAATTTTTGAAAGAATTGTATGCTTATGTTCAGTTCTGTACAGCAGGCCATGAAGGAACTGGAATTTCATGATTCTAAGCTCATAAATGGATTCAAAAGATGAAATTGTGTAAGGTAAATTCAAGACATCAATTGGTTCAAGAGCCAAGTGAATTAGTGAAAATTAGAGAAAGTTATGACAATAAAGAGTGTAACAAAGTTAATTTTGAACATGGTTGGAGTTCATGAGTCCTAATGAATTATGTGATGAATATGAATGTGTTTAGGACCTTGAAACATCCAAGAACATGTTGGGAGGTGTTGGACATAAAGGCTTCATGGTTGGAAAGCTAGGGAGCAAGTGTTAAAGATCAAGAGAAAAGCTTAAGTTCAAGGTAGTGAACTTACCTCTTTATGTGCTTGATGTGGTATGCTTATGTGTTGATATGTATATGTTATTTCAATGATGTTGTGACATGATAAATGATGTTGAATGTATTGTGAATAACATGTTTCCATGGCCATGCACTTTATATAAAAGTATATAGCATGATGGCATGTCACTAATCAAAGAAAGTTAATGAAATTACATATCATGCATTAGCATCCATCTTGCATATTTAAGTGGTAATGTTTGCTATTGAGATTCCCTAAAATCTCACTCTCCCATAACCAACCAATTTAGGTCAAGCATGAAGAAAAGGTATGCATGGAGAAGAGCTAAAGAATGGAAGAAAGGAAGTGAAGTATTGAGATTTTAGCATATACTATAAATTGTCCATGTATGTAAATGCCATGTAAGGTGTCCATTTATGTGATGAAACTATTGTAATACTTATGGAATATGTACATGATGTATATGAATGTTAAGAAGCTTATTTGATGGCCTGTGCATGCTGAAACAAATATTGGAAATAAAAGAAAAGAAACTGAAATGGTAAAAACGTAGGTCCTAAAGCAGTTTTGTTGTGGCTTTAGTTTGACCTAGCAAATGAAGGAATTATTTCACGAAATTTTATGAGCATGTAGTACACATCCAGATCTTTACATGCATAGGTGGAACGTTTCATTTGGATGTATATATCAAGAGAAATGAATTTCCAAATTAAGGGACCAGAATCTGTTTCCAGAGTTTTTGACCAAATGAACAGTAAACTTCAACGAATAAACTGTATCAATTGGCTAATCATTTGGTCTGGAAATTATTTTTCCCTTAAATTTCAGGATGTTATCTTCACGTATATTTTTGAACCACTTCATTTCGAGTTTTCTAGAATTAATTATGATTTGTTGAAGTTTGATACGTACTCTGGAATACCACATGAACAGTAACTCAAGAAAGAGTAAAATTCCAGATTTGGCTAATGGACTTCCAAGGTCTTGTAAGTGGTTCTAAATGCTACTGAATGGTCCCTAAGACGTATAAAAAGTAAGGATGTTATGGTTTGCACTGTTCATGAGGGAAGGAAATTGAATTTAAATGATTTAATGCTTCCATTGAGTTTGTATGATGATTTTGTGTAGGATTGGAAAGGTTTTGAACCTTGGAAATATTAAAATCTCAAGGACGTGGTCTTTGAGATTCCTTATGGTTACTGTGCACTTGCATGAACAGTGATTGGAATTTCTTGATTTTGATGGTTCCAATGGTTTTAAAATGAAAAGTTGTGTGGGATAAAGTAGAGAAACAAGTATGGGAAGCATTGGAATCAAAATGAGAATTTTTGAAAGAATTGAGTGCAGTTTCGGTTCTGTACAGCATGTGATGAAGGAGCTGGAATTTCATGATTCTAAGCTCATAAATAGATTAAAAAGATGAAATTGTGTAGGGTAAAGTCAAGACATCAATTGATTCAAAGGCCAAGCCCATTAGTGAAGATTATAGAAAGTTGTGAAACTAAAGAATGTAATAAAGTAGACTTTAACATGGTTGGAGTTCATGAGTCCTAATGAGTTATGTGATGAATATGAATGTGTTTAGGACCATGAAACATCCAAGAAGATAATGGGAAGTGATGGACAGAAAGGCTTCATGGTTGGAAAGCTAGGGAGCAAGGGCTAAAGCTCAAGAGAAAAGCTTAAGTGCAAGGTAGTGAACTTACCTCTTTATGTGCTTGATGTGGTATGCTTTTGTGTTGACATGTATATGTTATTTGAATGATGTTGTGACATGATAAATGATGTTGAATGTATTGTGAATAACATGTTTCCATGGCCATGCACTTTATGTAAAAGTATATAGCATGATAGCATGTCACTCACCAAAGAAAGTTTAATGAAATTACATATCATGCATTAGCATCCATATTGCATATTTAAGTGGTAATGTTTGCTACTGAGATTCCCTAGAATCTCACTCTCCCATAACCAACCAATTTAGGTCAAGCATGAAGAAAAGGTATGCATGGAGAAGAGCTAAAGAATGGAAGAAAGGAAGTGAAGTATTGAGATTTTAGCATATACTATAAATTGTCTATGTATGTAAATGCCATGTAAGGTGTCCATTTATGTGATGAAACTATTGTAATACTTATGTCATATGTACATGATGTATATGAATGTTAAGAAGCTTATTTGATGGCTTGTGCATGCTGAAACAATTATTGGAAATGAAAGAAAAGAAACTTAAATGGTAAAAACGTAGGTCCTGAAGCAGTTTTGTTGTGGCTTCAGTTTGACCTAGCAAATGAAGGAATTAGTTCACGACATTTTATGATCATGTTGCACGCATCCAGAGCTTTAAATTAATGGGTAGAACGTGTCATTTGGATGTGTATATCAAGAGAAATGATTTTCCAAAGTAAGGGACAAGAATCTGTTTCCAGAGTTTTTGACCAAATGAACAGTAAACTTCAACGAATAAATTGTATCAATTGGCTAATCATTTGGTCTAGAAAGTATTCTTCCCTTAAATTTGAAGATGTTATATTCATGTAGCTTTTTGAACCACTTCATTTTGAGTTTTCTAGAATTAATTATGATTTTTTGAAGCTCGTTGCGTAATCTGGAATACCATGTGAACAGTGACCGAGAAAGAGTAAAATTCCAGATTTGGCTAATGGACTTCCAAGGTCTTGTAAGTGGTTCTAAATGCTACTGAATGGTCCCTAAGACGTATAAAAGTAAGGATGTTACAATAGAGGCTTTGGTATATGATCTAGAATATGGATTGCCTCCAGTAATCCACATTCATGATTCTAGCAGTGAATCAGAACTGGCCAGGTTAGATAGTTCTTCAGTTGGGTCAAATGGGATAGATGAGTCATCATATGAGAAACCTATTCCAACCCCACCTATTAATGTGGTACCTCCTGAGGAAGCCAACCCTAATGGAGAGGGAGATATAGATCAGATGGATGATGTAGAGATGGAAGATCCTCATGAAGAACAGTTTAAGGAGGGTTACTCTTATGTTGTGGGAACTTTAGAACCTGTACCCATACAGGCTACTGAGATAAATGTCCCATATACAAATCAAGTGCCAGAACCAGTTGATGAACCTACACCCAGTGATACAGTTAACATACCTGGACCTAGTCATAGACCAAACCAGACAGATATCCTAGGTCCTAGTGGAACCAAGAAACCAATGGTAGAGATATACCTGGACCCTAATCATGTTATAGAGTTGGTACTAGGAAAGACTATGATAGAGGATTAGTTTGAAAAAGTTGTGGAGTTAGCAAGGCAGCTATATGATTTAGGAAGGATGTTGGTCAGGGAAGTAGATCAAGAATACCAAATCTACAAGGATTTCATAGCAAGGGTAAGAGAGGCCTACCTACCATATGATCCAGATACCCTTACCCTTACTGATTGGATTAATATCATGAATGATATATTGCCTCTTACAACAACATGGAGAGAAGGTCTAGATCAATACTTTGAAGAGGAACCCTTTGAGGATATCTATAATTAGATCTATATGGTAAGGGAGTTCATTATGATCCACTTTGAGAAAACATAATGTAATAGCTGTATGTATGAATATTGTTGTAATCTATGTACTCATGACTAGTAATGACATTGTACATATATGTGTGTATGTTATGAAAAGTCTATACAATGCTGTTAAACTTGTTGTATGATGTGTTATAAATGAAATGTGAATTATGTTAATTATAGTATTCCTTTACTATTTCCTATTACCATAGTAAAACAAAATGGTAAGAATAATAAGAACTAGTTCTTCAGGCGAACCCCAAAACACCAGAGACATTAACCAGTTGATTCTAGAACGAATGGAACAACAACAAAAGTTGATTAAGGAAGTAAGAGCCACTCAAGCAAGGAGCGAATAGGAAAGGGATGCTGCCATAGCAACGGTAGTAGCAGAAGAGGTAGAGAACCTAGAGTAACCAGAATATGCTGGTACAGCCAATACAGAGCTAGAGATGGTTCAACAGATAATAGAGCCACCAAGATAGATAGGACAGATAGTAGATCCTACTGGTATTTAATAGTGGATGGCTAAGTTATGTAAGCATAGTCCTCCGACGTTCGAGGGAATGTTCGATGTACAGAAAGTGGAGGATTGGATCAGCAGACTAGAGAAGATCTTTAAGGTACTGGGTTATCCATCTGAGAGTAAAGTACAGATGGTAATATACTAGCTAGAGAGAGATGCTGATAGATGGTGGAAGAATACAGAGTTAGTATTGCAAGCAAGGCACATTCCTATCACATGGGAAATAGTTTTATGAGAAGTATTTCCCCCAGTCTATACGAGATGAACGAGAAGTATAATTCCTTATGCTGAGACAAGGAGAAAAAGAATCTTTTGACGAGTACTTAGCAAAGTTCATATGTCTTTCCCAGTATTCCACTTACATGCGGCAGGTGGATGATGAACAGTGGATGACGGAGAAGATAATCAGGGGATTAAATGCTACCCTAAAAGATAAGATGGCCCCCAATAATACCATTAGTTCAATAAAGCAGTAGAGGCCTACAGAATTATTGAGAATATTCTGAATCATTGGATACTAATGAGACCAGTAAGTAGAGAGATTGCTGCTCTTAAGAGAACTAATCAGAATAGAAATACAGCCAGTGGTAGTGGCTATAACAAGAAAAGAAAAAGGCAGTAGCAGCAGAACTGAAAGCCTAACAGAGGAAACTACAGGGGTAACACAAGTAATAGAGACCAGAGGTCTAGAGTATATGACAAATACGGGAAGAACCATGGAGACAGACGATGCTTGATGGGGCAAAATGTCTTTTACACACGTGGGAAACCTGGACATTTCTCCAGGAATTGTCCTCAAGCAGCTGATGATCAAAGGCCTCACACTCAAGGGTGAGTGTTTGCAATGACAAGGGAAGAGGCACAAATATCACCTGAGATGATCCAAGGTATCATCTATCTCAATAATCATGCTTTGATTGTTATGATTGATTCGGGTGCAAGTCATTCATTTGTTTCTTCTGAATGTGCTAAGAAGTTAGGCCTTATAATTAACAAATTGCATTATGCTATATGTGTGATAACTCCCACAAATGCTAAGGTAATTACGGCAGATATCTGCCTAAATAGTGTCATTAAATATGAGTGTTGTTGCACTACTCTTTACCTAATATGCATGCCATTTCATGAAATTGATGTCATAATTGGATTGAATTAGTTGTTTGCTAATAATGTAATGTTGGATTGTAAGAACAAAACTCTAGTTCTTGGTCCATAAGCCTCAAATGTAAATCCAGAAGTGAAACTAAATTTCCTGACGGAGGCTCAGGTAGATAGATGTCTATGAAAAGGATGTAAGGGATATATGTTTTTCTTTTTTGTTCAAGCAGAAGTCAAAGAAGGAATTGAAATGATTCCCATAGTTAAGGAATTTCCTAAAGTCTTTCTAAAAGAGATTCAAGGATTGCCTCCAGAATAAGAAGTGGAGTTTACAATCAATATTATAGCTAGAGCTAGACCAGTATCGAAAGCCCCATACCGTATGGCTCCCAACGAGATGATTGAGCTTAAGAAGCAGATAGAGGAGCTTTTAGAGAAGGGTTTTATCTGACCTAGTATTTCTCCGTGGGGTACTCTAGTGTTATTCATCAAGAAGAAGGATGGCAGTCTTAGATTGTGTATTGACTATTGGGAGTTGTATAAGATTACATTTAAGAATAAGTACCCTCTTCCCATAATTGATGATTTGCTAGACCAGTTGGTTGGAGCAAGCTTATTCTCTAAGATTGATCTGAGATCAGGTTATCACTAACTCAGAATCAAAGCAGATGATATTTCAAAGACTGCGTTCAGGACTCGATATGGTCATTTTGAATTCCTGGTAATGCCCTTTGGTCTGAAGAATGCGCCTGTAATTTTCATGGATTACATGAACATGATCTTCAGCCTTATCTAGATCAGTTTGTGGTAATTTTCATTGATGATATCTTAGTGTACTCCAAATCTGCAGCAGAGCATGAAGAGCATTTGAGGATTGGTCTTAGTACTCTTAAAGAGAAATGACTCTATGCTAAGCTTAGTAAATGTGAGTTTTGGCAGCAAGAAGTCAAATTTCTCGGTCATGTCATATCCCACGAAGGGGTCGCTGTATATCCTAGTAAAGTTGAAGCAGTGTTAAGCTGGGAACAACTAAGGACAGTGACAGAGATCAGAAGTTTTCTGGGCTTAGCAGGGTATTACAGAAGATTTATTAAGGAGTTTTCTTGAATTGCTCTACCGTTAACCAAGCTGACCAGAAAGAATCAGTAGTTCAAGTGGGATGAGAAGTGTGAGGCTAGTTTTTATTAACTACAGCAGAGATTAACCACGACTCCTATGCTGATTATTCTAGACCCAACTCAGACTTATGTAGTTTACACTAATGCTAGCAAGCAGGGGTTAGGATGTATGCTGATGCAGCAGGGATGAGTGGTAGCCTATGCTTCTTGACAGTTAAAGCCATATGAAAAGAACTATCCCACTCATGATCTGGAGCTTGCAGCGGTAGTTTATGCTCTCAAGATACGGATACATTTTCTGTATGGAGCTACCATAGAGCTGTACTGTGACCATAATAGCCTAAAGTACCTACAAGATCAGAAATAATTAAACATGAGACAACAGAGATAGATGGAATTTCTGAAGGATTATGATTTCCAAATCAAATATCATCCAGGAAAAGCTAATGTAGGGGGTGATGCCTTAAGCAGAAAGGTGGTGCAGGCTTGTGTGCTTTATTTTTTGACACGCAACCTCGTCACCTTTTTCCTTTAACAATTCACTTCAATCTCTGCATCATCTCCTTTATGATTGCCCTCCTCACTCACAAGTCAATTTTTTTATCAAATTATGCAAAAAATTATACACATTTAAACTACGGTCTCCTTTGTATTTGATCCTAATAACATGTACAGCTGAAACTCTTAATAAGTTGGGTTGAACAGGTTTGCTGGAGCATGGGAATACTCTTTTATCTCTCTCCTTCCCTATTTCTTTTAGAGGGGTTGCTAGTCTTATGATCAAAGAGTTGGAATTGATAGAAGATGTACAAGATTGGAGTACTCTATATCAAATGTAGACAGTAGAAAGTTCTATGGAGAAACGCAGATTAAAGCTTTTGTTGAGGATGATATCAAAGAGGCTTAGGAGCAAGATAGGCTTGCTGAAATTTTCAAGAGTGCTGGAAAGAGGGGAAACTAAGAATTTTGATGTATCCCAAGATGGGTTGCTATGATTTATAGGGTGATTATATATTCCTAATACAATGGGATTGAGAAAGAAAATCCTAGATGAGGCACATAAAAGCAAATATACACTACATCTAGGCAAGACCAAAATGTATCATGATGTTAGAAGCTTATTTTAGTGGCCAGGATTGAAGAAAGATATTGTAGATTATGTGTCCAAATGCTTGACATGTCAGAAAGTGAAAGTTGAACACCAGCGGCCAGCAGGAAAATTACAACCACTAGAGATACCTAAGTGGAAATGGGATAGTATTGCCATGGATTTTGTTGAGGGACTGCCCATGACTCTTACTAAGCATGATGTTATATAGGTAGTAATTGACCGATTAACCAAGTTGGCTCATTTCCTGACAATCAATAAGAAAGATTCTCTTGAGAAGCTGGCAAAACTGTATGTAAAGGAGATTGTTAGACTACATGGTATTCCTAGTAGTATCATATCTAATAGAGATCTACGATTTATGTCAAATTTTTTGTGGGCTTTATAAAAAGAAATGGACACTACTCTCAGATTTAGTACAACTTATCATCCTCAGACAGATGGTCAATCTGAGAGAATGATCCAGACACTTGAGGATATGTTGAGAGCTTGTGTCTTAGATTTCAAAGGAAGTTGGGATGTCCATCTGCCATTGATAGAGTTTGCCTATAACAACAATTATCAGGCTAGTATTCAGATGGCCCTTTTTGAAGTACTCTATGGATAAAAGTGTATATCTCCCTTGTGTTAGGTGGAGTTGAGCGAAAGGAGGATGTTTGGTCCTAACATAGTATACTTGACAGCAGTACAGATCGATAAGATTAGAAAGAAGTTGCTGATGGCTCAAAGTAGACAGAAGAGTTATGCTGATGTTAGAAGGAAGCTGTTGGAGTTTGAAGAAGGAGAACATGTATTTCTTAAGTTAACCTTGATGACAGGAGCCGGACAATCGATTAAAGTGAAGAAGCTGCATCCTAGATATATTGGGCCATTTCATATCCTCTTAAGAGTAGGATTAGTGGCTTACAAGTTAGCTCTTCCTCTACATCTCAGCAATATTCATGATGTGTTCCATGTCTCCTAATTAAAGAAGTATGTTCTAGATCCATCACATGTGATTGAGCAAGATGATATTGCATTATGAGATGACCTGACTTATGAAGTCAGACCAAAATAGATTGTAGATAGAAAGGTCAAGCAGTTGCAAAATAAGTAGATCCCTCTAATTAAGGTGGTCTGTAAGAGATTAAAAGAAAATAAAGCTACTTGGGAAGCAGAGGAAAGGATGATAGAAGCATACACTGAACTATTTTCTTAGTACATGTAATGTAAATTTTGAGGACAATTTATTTTAAGGGGAAGAGAAATGTCATATCCCCAATTTTCTTACATGATGTAACTGTACAATTTATCTACAATGTGTCATATCCTAAATTTTCCCTATCTGTATAATATTGATAGTGGAAAGAGGTTTGGAAAGGATTATGATGAAGATCAGAAGAAAAGATAAAGGTCAGATGAGTCTTGAAAGAAGAAAGGGACCTAAACGAAAATTAGAAAAGTTTAAAGGCCAAAAGTTAAAGTAGAAACAAAAGTTGGGCTAAAAGTGGTAATTTCTAAAAGTTTAGAATAGCCCTAAAGTATTTCCACCCCATATTCCATTAGTAAATAGAGGAAGTTATGCTGGTTAATCTAGCATGATACAAAAATTTTATTATGGCTCCAGACAGCAGAAAATTATCTGATAGTCTAAAAGTTATCTGAATTTTTATCAGATTTTGTGGACTTCAGATATAAGTGGGCAAATTATAGGAAAATGTACCCTACAATATTAGATGTTATGAATCTGACAAAACTCTGGAAGAAGTCTGTATAAAAAGTTATTCACATATTAGTGAATTTTGACGAGAGTTTGATAACACCCGTGATCCGATAATGGAACTTATCGGTATGTAAGCCTGGATAGAATGAGATCAGATGACCTCATATATAGTCCCATGATAATGCTAAGAATGGCCCAAAACCTAGGGTACCAGTTCATCAGTAGAAGGGGCCAGTGTCCAAAAAAAGTGTGAAATTACAAAAATATCCCTAGATGCCCAGATTGTACCAGAGATGGATGAAGGGCATTTTGGTTATTTGGGATAGGTTAAAAATGTGGCACATGGTATAAATATGATTAGTTGAGCCAGTATATGCCCTGAGGCAGTACAAAGAGGGGTGAAATGACAATTATGCCCTTAAGGTCAATATAGTATAAGTAATGACACCAAGGGTATTTTGGTCATTTTTTAAGGGATCTATAATTAAGTTGTGGCTCAATACAAGTATGTAAATGGTGTGAGAAGCCTATACATTGATTTCTAGGATAGAATACATATCCTGGTATATTATACAAAATTAGGAACAGAAAATAGTCTGGTTGATGTGAAACTGATCCAATCGGTACCGGATTGGACTGGAATTTTTCCAGAAGCTTCCTACCATGATAATTTTGCCATATAAACCCATGAAGTGTCCCTTGAGGTGTCCCTTGTGATGTCACAATTTGCTTTATGAAAAAGTAAAATCCAAGATTAAATGTAAGCCCTTGGATAAAATAGAAACCAAATCAATCTTGGCCATTGATTTCCACCAAGATTTTTCTATAAATACCCCCTTCATTTCTGTAGCAAACCGTGAGCCATGGATACCTTGGGGAAATTGTTGCAAAATGAAAAATAAAGCCAAGATAAAGAAGATTCAAGGTACCAAAGTTCAAGCAAGCTAGAGATTAAAGGTAAGCAATCTCTCCTAGCTTATTTTTCTTTGATTTGGGAGCTTGATCCTAGGGTTTTCATGGGGGAAAAGTTCAGTTTTATCTAAGAGGAGGTGCTGCCCAAAAGCCATAGATGAAAAGGGAAAGAATAAATTAAAATTAGAAACTTATGATTGAAGCTTAAACAAGCTAGTTAAGTGATTGGTTGTTGAATCAAGTTGATATTCTTGACTTTGCCATGGTGTGCCCTTTTCATTCTGCACTGTTCATGAGGGAAGGAAATGGAATTTCAATCAGTTAATGCTTCCATTGAGTTTGTATGATGATTCTGTGTAGGATTGGAAATGTTTTGAACCTTGGAAACATTAAAATCTCAATATTGTAGTTTTTCTAATTCTTCACGGTTACTATTCACTCACATGAACAATTATTGGAATTTCAAGATTTTGATGGTTCCAATGGTTTTAAAATGAAAAGTTGTGTGGGGTAAAGTGGAGAAACAAGTATGGGAAGCATTAGAATCGAAATGAGAATTTTTGAAATAATTGTATGCTTATGTTCAGTTCTGTACAGCAGGCTATGAAGGAGCTAGAATTTCATGATTCTAAGCTCATAAATGGATTCAAAAGATGAAATTGTGTAGGGTAAATTCAAGACATTAATTGGTTCAAGAGCCAAGTGGATTCGTGAAGATTAGAAAAAGTTATGACAATAAATAGTATAACAAAGTTATTATTGGACATGGTTGGAGTTCATGAGTCCTAATGAGTTATGTGATGAATATGAATGTGCTTAGGACCATGAAACATCCAAGAAGATAATGGGAAGTGATGGACATAAAGGCTTCATGGTTGGAAAGCTAGGGAGCAAGGGCTAAAGGTCAAGAGGAAACCTTAAGTGTAAGGTAGTGAACTTACCTCTTTATGTTCTTGATGTGGTATGCTTATGTGTTGACATGTATATGAAATTTGAATGATGTTTTGACATGATTAATGATGTTCAATGTATTGTGAATAACATGTTTTCCATGGCCATGCACTTTATGTAAGAGTATATAGCATGATCGCATGTCACTAATCAAAGAAAGTTCAATGAAATTACATATCATGCATTAGAATCCATCTTGCATATTTAAGTGGTAATATTTGCTACTGAGATTCCCTAGAATCTCACTCTCCCATAACCAACCAATTTAGGTCAAGCGTGAAGAAAAGATATGCATGGAGAAGAGCTAAAGAGTGGAAGAAAGGAAGTGAAGTATTGAGATTTTAGCATATACTATAAATTGTCTATGTATGTAAATGCCATGTAAGGTGTCCATTTATGTGATGAAACTATTGTAATACTTATGGCATATGTACATGATGTATATGAATGTTAAGAAGCTTATTTGATGGCTTGTGCATGCTGAAACAATTATTGGAAATGAAAGAAAAGAGACTGAAATGGTAAAAACGTAGGTCCTAAAGTAGTTTTGTTGTGGCTTTAGTTTGACCTAGCAAATGAAGGAATTAGTTCACAAAATTTTATGACCATGTAGCAAACATCCATATATTTAAATTCATAGGTAGAATGTGTCATGTGGATGTGTATATAAAGAGAAATGATTTTCCAAAGTAAGGGACCAGAATTTGTTTCTAGGATTTTGGACAAAATGAATAGTAAATTTTGTCGAATAAACTGTACTAATTGGATAATCATTTAGTCTGCAAATTATTTTTCCCTTAAAGATCAAGGTGTTAGCTTCATGTAGCTTTTTGAACCACTGTATTTAGATTTTTATAGAATTAATTATCATTTTTTGAAATTTGTTGTGTAATTTGGAATGTCATATGAACAGTAACCCAAGAAAGGGTAAAATTCTAGATTTGTGTAATGGACTTCCAAGGTCTTGTAAGTGGTTATAATTGCTACTAAATGGTCCCTAAGACGTATAAAAGTAAGGATGTTACACAATGGATATGAGATTCTTGGAATAAACTATATCAGATTGAGAAGGAAAAGGAAGGATTAATAACTAAGGAAATAATAGGGATCAAAACGCAAATTAGAAAAGCTTGAAGGCAAAAAGTGAAAGTAGAAGAAAAATGAGGGACCTAAATGCAATTAATGAAAAATTCAGGGACTCAAGTGCAATTATTCAAAAGTGAGGGACCTAAATATAAATATAGAAAAGTTGAACTAAAAAATACTAAAAAATGTTCAGAATCATATCAGACCCAAATTTTACCAGTAGATAGACAAAAATATTCTGGTCAGTTTAACGCAACACATAATTTTGATTTGAGGTCTCGATTAATTAATATAAATTCGTAAAGTTAGAAGGAATTATTATAGTAAGTTTTAGATCTCAGAATCAGATGACACCTTACAGGAAATTCATATATTTAATATAAGAATTTATAAAATTGACAGAGTCAGAAAATAAATCCTGTAGAATCCATATGAGATTTTACAGTAAAATAAAATACCTGATAAATAGGATCGGGAAAGTTATATTGCGAATTGGTCCATAAAGGCAACGTAGGCAATAAGCCCATATCAAGGCCCAAATGGCGCCATCATGAGCTCATTAAGGTGACTGGACAGTTAAGTGGGCCAGAGTCCAAAATAGTCCAGGAAAAGTCTAAAATTATGAAAATGTCCTATATGCCCATACTGTATCAGTGATGGATGGAGGTCATTTTGTTCATTTTGAACAACCCAAAAATGTGGTACATAGTATAAATATGATTAGTTAGAGCCATTATATGACATAAGGCAGTACAAAGAGGGGTGGAATGATAATTATGCCCTTAGGGTCAATATAGTGCAAGAAACAACACCAAGGGTATTTTGGTCATTTCTCAAGGGATGGATGACAGATAAATACTCAGTCTAATATTGTCAATGGTAATAGAAGCCTAGAAATTGATTTCTAGGACAGAATACATATCCTAGTATATTATAAAAAAATTAGGAACAAAACACAGTCCAGTTGTTGTGAAACTGCTCCGTTCGGTACCGGATTGGACTGGAATTTTTCCAGAAGATTCCTTACATGGGAATCACATGATGTCATAATTATTCTTTCTAGAAAAAGTTAAATCTAAGATTAAATATGAGCCCTTGGATCAAATAGTAACCAAATTAATCTTGGCCATCTATTTCAACCCAAATTTCTCTATAAATACCCCCTATTCAGATGGCTTCGGTATGCATGGTGAACCATAAGGAAACTCTTGAAAAATTTCCATTCTATCAAGAAAGAAGCACACAAAATGAAGTGACAATCAAGGTAATCATCTGCCTTGATCTTGATCTTTGTTCTAGCAAGTTAGCTCATGGTTTTAAGGGATTTTCATGCTACATTTTCCTTATGGTTTCTGCTGGAAGTGCTGCTCATATATGGTCAAAATATGAGTTTTATGTTATGGATAGTTTAGATAAACCTAAACAAGCTAGAATCAAGCGGTATAAGCTTGGGAATTCAAGTATGTTTGGATTTAGGGTTTTGTGTTCTTGCTAATACTGTATGTGAAACTATTCATATGATGGTATTTCATGATTTTGATGCTTCCAATGAGTTTAAAATGGGAAATTTTGTGGGGATAAAGTAGGAGAACAAGTATTGGAAGCATTGGAATCAAAATGTGAATTTTTGGGAATCAATGGCTTCACTTCAATTTGGTACTGTAGCTACTGAAGTGCTTTGATTTTGGAAATTTTAGTTTCATATTTGGATTCTAAATGAAAAATTATGTGGAAATGAACCATGAGAAATTATTTTGGAAAGATGGAAGTAAGAAACATAAAGTAGAGAAAGAAAGGGAGCTAGTGAAAACCTAGTCTTAGTTTAGTGTTCAAGTTGAGTTGTAACTTGATATTATTTTGTAGTTGCTAGGTTTTTGCATTTGTGAAGGAAGGAAATCATCCCAAGAAGGTCTTGACCAAGATAGCTAAGAGGTAGCAAGGATACCTAACTATAACTCATATTTGTTTAATTGTTTGCTTGCTTGTTGATTATGGTGTTTGCTTGAGCTTGAGCTTATATCATCATGTTATGATGAAATATGAACGATTGCAACTCCTTGCAAGTTATGTCATGACAATATACATGTTGTAGTTTGCTTATATACCATTATGAAGTAGCTCCCATCTCATGATAACATGTTAAGCATCCAATTATTCATGCATGATATTATAGTTTGTGTAACTTGCTATTAGGATTTCCATGAAGTTTCATTCCTTCCACATGCATAACTATGTTTTAGGTACTGGATCCTCTCGAGGAAAGAGAGTAATGTTGATGATTAAGTTTGTATATTAATTTACATGACTTACATGATACTATGGGATGATATGCTAGTATGTAGGTGTATGTTTCTATAACCCTGTTCTAAGGTTGTGGTGATGTGACGATGATTTTGACGCTTAGTCAAAGAGTTTGAGTCTGAAATTTGGTATGATAATATCTAAGATAAATATCTTTAAAGAAACACTCGGAATGCCTCAATTGGTTAAGAATTCAATTTGTTATGATTTTTCTAATTTGAAGTTAAAATCTGGACTTGAGATGACGTAACTGTTTAGAGACACTGACGTTCACACAATAATTTAATATAACAAATGAACAATTTTTTCTATGAAATTTTATGAGCCTAAAGAGGACGTCTGGAGATTCAAATCCATAAGTAACACGATTCATGTGGATAAGTAACCAAAGAGAAATGAATTTTTGAAGTTAAGGTAAAGAAACTGAAACTTCCAGATTTTACCAAATGAACAGTGATTTTCAACGAATAAACTGATTTCATTTGGACAAGAAGACCTCAGTTCCATATTTTTCCTTCAAGGATCTATGAAAGAGATTTCATTTGAAATTGGAACCACATTATGTCAATTTTTTTACAATTAATTATGAATTTTCAAAATAGGATACATGTTATGGAATTACCAAATGAACAATATAAGTGAACAGTACCCGAGAGTAAGTCTTTTGGAAATGAATGCTTTCAAAGCAAATAATCATGAAATTGGTTCTAATCACTTATAATGGAGTATAATTGAGGTTAAAAGTAAGGATGTGACACACAACACCTTAGAGAAAACTCAACTTTCCTCCATGAAAATCCTAAGTTCAAGTTCTCAAATCAAAGAAAAATAAGCTAGGATAGATTATTTACCTTTAATCTCTTGCTTGCTTGAACTTTGGTACCTTTAATCTTCTTTGTCTTGGCTTGATTTTAATTTTTCAAGAGTTTCCCTAAGGGTTCATGCTCTAGGGTTTGCTTCAGATTTGTGGGGATATATATAGAAAACTCTTGTGGAAAATCAATGGCCAAGATTAGTTTGTGCACTATTTGATCTAATGGCTCAAATTTAATCTTGGATTTAACTTTTCTAAAAAGATAATTATAACATCATCCATGACATCATCAAGGGACATTTCATCAGGCTAGGTGACGAAATTCTAAGGGGAGGAAGCTTCTGAAAAAATTCTAGTCTAATCCGGTACCGACTCAGTCCGATTCCCCAAAACTCAGACTGGTTTATAAATATAATTTTTTTGACATTTCATAATATGCGTTTTGACCTTAAATACAGTATCTAGATTCTTCTTACCATTGCAATTCTTGTACTGGGTCAGTACTTCATTACAGATCCCTTGGTAAATGACAGAAATGCCCTTGGTTTACTATCTTGTACTATATTAACTCTAAGGGCATAATTATCATTTTATACCTTTTTATACTTCATCAAAGTATATACTGGCTCTAACTAATTATCCCTATACTTGCTGGGACATTTTTTACCTATCCAGAATGACCAAAAGGCCCTCTATCCCTCTCTGGTACAATATGGATACATAGGGGCATTTTCGTAATTTCACACTTTTCAGGGCTACTCTCGACTCTGTCACACTCAACTATCCAATCATCTCATTGGGCCTCTTGGGATGCCATTTGGGCCTTAATATTGGTCTATTACCTTTATGGCACAAATCTCAAGGAACCTCTCATGACAGTATTTATCGGATATTTTATTACACTATAAAATCCTGTAAGAACTCTACATGATTCCTTTTCTAACTCTATCAATTTCATAAATTTTCATATTAATTATAAGAATTTACTGTAGAGTTTTATCTAATTTTGAGGTCCAAAAAATACTATAATAATTTTTTCCTAACTTCAGGAATTTATATCAATTAATCGGAACCTCAAATCAAAATTCTGTGTTGTGTTAAACTGATCAGAATAATTTTATCTACTTACTGGTAAAATTTGGGACTAATCTAATTCTGGGCATTTTTTAGCCTTTTTTGGCTCAACTTTCTTATAATTACGTTTTTGCCCCTGAACTTTTGATAAATTACATTTAAATCTCTTAACTTTCGATAATTACACCTTTTGGCCCAACTTTTTTCTCTAACTTTAGTTTTGGCCTTAAACCTTTTCTAAATTTCATTTAGGTCCTTGAACTTTTAAAAATTATACTTTAGCCCCTCAACTTTTCATAATTACACTTAATAGCCCAAAGTTTATTTCTACTTTCATTTTTCACCATAGAACTTTTAAACTTTTCATTTTAGTCCCTCTCTTCCCTCAAGACTCATTTGACCTTCATTATTCCTTCTAATCATCATCACAATCCTTTCCAAATCTTTTTCCTCTATCAGCATTATACATATAGGAAAAAGTTAAGATATGACATTTCTACCCCCTAAAATAAATTTCGTCTTCAAAATTTACTTGGTACCTCAATCTTGGATGGATATCCTTGTATTCTTTATGACTAAGGATTGGGGTATCTATCTCTTATCTTCTATCTTAACATCTTAATGGAGTACCTTACATGTCCACAAATCTTCATATCTTTACTGTTATTACTTTTCTTCTGTTTTAAATCAACTCAATCAAGGTTGAACGCTACCTCATTCTGTTACTTGCTTACTTGCTTTGCATCTATTTGCATATGGACTTCTCACCACACTGGACTTGTGAGTAGTGTCCATTTCTTTCATATAAAACTCCCTCAAATACTACTATATTCTGGAGCTTCTATTAACTACTCTTCATACTTCTTAGTGCAATCACTTATTACTTCATCTGAGTATCTAGCGGAATTCTCTAAACATCCATAACACTTCATCTCTCATTTTCGTACCATCGTACTTCTTTTCTTCTTATAATCTTTAATCACTCATCATAATATAGAGAGATGACTTATGTCATTATTCTTTCTTTATTTACTCTACTGCTAGATAGGAGTACATACTCTAACATGCATGATGCCTGGCCAAAATATCGCAGGACTACATACCTGCCTATGAATGCATAGCTCTAACATTAGAGCCTAAATATTCCTTTTCTTTAATAGGTAAGCTCTAACACTCAAAGTTTGCACTGCTCTAACATTTGGAGCTTTATCATATTTTACAAATATCACATAATGACTGGCATTTCATGCAAGGAGTGAAAGCTCTCACTTGCTACTTCATCTGTACAAAACCTTTAATAATCTTATCCATTCCAAAGAGGGAGCCTCTCTATCTGTTTATAAAGCTAGCTATAAAGGCACTTCATATTGTAGTTCTTGATACATATTTCTCATTATGTATCATGTTACATATTTCTCATAACATATTTTATTACATACTTTTCATGTTGTATCATGGTATATATGGCCAAATCTGGCTATATCATGGCCTATCTTGCCTTGTCATAATGTATTATGAGATACCATAAGTGAAACATTCCCTTCAACTTATAACTTTGCTAGCTTTTAAGAAATATCTTCTAAATAATTTTTTTCAAATCCATTTCATTTGGACTTGACATAAGGGTTCTAGTCTCTTACTATTCATAACCCTTTTCTAATTTTTCATAGTTCTTTCTATCATTTTATATAACTCTGTGCATATATGCCAAACTTATGTGGCATTTACACCCTTTTTATCACTTCCTAGGGGTCACCCATCATTGGGCTACTCTTGCCTCTTAACTGAAAAATGCAGATATAAATCTGAAGCACTGCTGCTACCAGGCTCAAATTCTAGTACTTTATTATCTTGGACCCTTCTTATATTATCTCTCTCGAGTCTATTTGGCCATCTAATCTCTTTATATTCTTTTGGAAGATATATTTGTCTCTCATTCTTATTCTCTATAATCTCATCTTAAGGATTTTTCTGTCCTTACTTAACCATTTCTTATAACTTATGAAATATTCTCATAAATCTTTGGTACTCATGGTTAATAACTTTAATTTGATCACTTAGTTCCTATTATGTGTATGAAGATTCTGAGTTCAATCCCTAATAGTAATAAGGCTATCTGAAATTAACATCATGGGTACTATCTCTGTTATGAGTTAACCAACTTGTGAAGCTTCTATACCTTAACATTTTCCTTGGTATTCATCCTTCTAAAGAAATAATCTACTTATGGCTTATTACTTTCTTTCTCTAGGCTTGGTCTATTGTGACCCTCGGGATCTACTGCGATCAATTGTAAGCCTTTTTAGGATCTAACTATGAACCTATAATTTTATTAACTGTGAGCCATCCTAGGATCCAACTGCAATCCGCCAGAATCTACTGCGATTCTGTTGTACTGTATTCTCATCTCTGGAAGACCTAAACCAATGGACGAAGTTACAAGGTTAGTCACCTCCACATAATTGTTAACTCAATAGATAATTCCCCAAAAATGATCACATAAGCCAATATTATCTATTAGGACTTCACTTATTTCCTCTATCACTCAGGAATTCTCTCATATCATTCTCATCTTTCATAACTTTACTACATGCATTACTAAAGAAAGCTACATAGGCTCTACCATGCATATATCTGCATAATCTGTTCATTCTCTGGGCTCTATCTCAAGAGCAATCTAACTCTATTGCAAGGGCAATCTAGCTCTGTTGCAAAAATGTTAACTTATATTGCATAGACGCTGCTCCTTCTCAGGGCTACATCATCTTTCATAACTATGTCTCATTTCATTTAATGTTTATAGCACATTATTCATGTATCTTATCCCCACTGAAGCGATATGTCCTAAGTACTATGATCATTTGTCTATAGATTCACTATTAACCTTCATCTTTAATCTCATTTATTGCTTTATCATTACCAAGTTAAATTATCTAATTGCATGTCATATGACATGGGAGCAATAACTTTTTTTTCCATCATATATACTCTATCCTTAATGAAATGTGGAAAGGGGTATCCATTCATCATAGCATACTCCAACATGCATAATATGCAAGGAGATGCAATCATTTAAGCATTCTCAAAGATGCGTGTCATCATATGACAACTGTAAGGAGATGCAACTTCTCATCATAACTCATGGCAACATAAGCCATATTATCATTACATAATTTGCTCAGCCATCTTCTATATGCATACTGCGATTAAATAATTAACTAGGTAATCTTTTAAAGCATTATGTCTCTTTATCACCTTAACTGCCAGATTATATATCATATTATCTGATCAGATCCTTGTCAGATCTTGAAGTCACTATTTATCTAACTTGGCTTGCCACGTTACTTTCTTACTAGGATCTAAACTTAACCCTTCATTACTCTTTCTTACATATAGAATAGGAGAGTCACTTTATCTTTATAACTGTGGCTACCTTTCTCTCTCTAAACATCATAAACTTCTTTTCTTATTTTATATACATCTACCGCTCTGTTGAACTACTACAACTACCTGAGAAAAACTTTATTTATAACACGGAATTCAATCCGGGAGCTAACTTCTCAGTCATTCAACTCTCAATGTCCATGTGGATGAACTTGGCTAAGTATTCATCAAAGGGTTTCTCTTTCCTTGCTTTAACCCATAGCCTCACATTCATCTCTATTTAACTGAGAGGAATGCTTTTAGTAAACTCTTCGAGAAAAACTTCTCAGGTGAGCGGATCAATCTCATCTCATATGGAGTAACTTCTATATCTCTCTACCATCTCTTAAATCATTTTGTCTATCAGTGTTAGTTGACTCTGGACTAGACTATAGTTCTTTTCTAGTCTGTCTCTAGATCCTGACTAATTTTAGTTAATTGGATCTCATTAACCATTTAGTACTATTACTTTTGTTTTTGAGGATGCTCTACTTTAAGTCTGCTAAGTTATTATCTCTTCATGATGGTATACCTCTATTATGGGAACTTTAACTTTTTATCTATTGACCATCATGTCTCTAACCTTAAGCCATATATTAGGCTCATTCTTAGGCAAGTCTCATTCTAACTTCTTATTATTCTGTTCAGTAATGAATATTTCCTAAGATAGATTAACTCCTGGTGATCATATGGATGATCTACTTTTGAACATTTTCTTAAACTGATATTCTATATCTTAGTGCCTCATACTATTTGGCTTGCTCGCACACTGTGTTAACCTCTAATTGATAAACTTCAGTGATGTCAGCATCTTCATTCTTGTCATCAGATCTCTGTGCAATTTATTTGCAACTTGTGTGCTGGCTATTCATGACTCATATTCTCTATAAACTTTAGCAGCGGCTATCTCCACCTACTTGTCACGACTTGACAGCTCAGTGTTATTTAGTTGCGACCATAGGTCATGTTCTATCGCGACCTGATCTGCTTATACATTACCTCTCATCTCTTTTACATTCTTTTATAGGGAATAGTGGATTGTAAATACTTCTGCATACAGAAGTGCCACCCCTGTATATCACTTGGCAGATCAATTGCCAAAACTCACTTATCTCTATGTGCCATGTAGGGGTATATGGTAGTATCTATTTTACTACCATTTCATGCTAGTCTGCTAGAGTATAAACCTGATTCAAGTCAATCCCTTTATTGTATATCTGTCTATCATCCCTGTTATGACATTGAGGAACTGTAGATAAACTGACTACTCTTGATCTCTACTTCTATCCATCCCTTGACCTAGACTGAGTAATTCGCTCTCCACAGCTTTCGTGAGACTGATATGGTCAACATTATCTGTCTTTAACAAGGAAGGCTTGGGTTAACTAACACTAGGAACATCACACTAATCTTTCTCTATAATGTCATATATTCCTGGACTTTGAGAATGGACAGGGACTGTCATAAACTCTAACTGGATCTCTGGATTAAGGGACTATTGTATATTACTAATAGAAAATCTATCCTCAAACTCTAATGGAGGAAGACTAATATCTAGTTTACCTATAATCTAGTACCAGTACTGTAACACCTTACTTTTTGACATCTTAGGGACCAAACAGTAGCATTTGGAACTACTTATATGATTAATGAAGTCAAATAACATAATCTGGAATTTTTGATCATGAGTTACTGTTCATTTGGCAAAACTCTATATAAGTGATGCACCTTCAAAAATTCATAACTAATTCCAAAAAACTCAAAATGAAGTGGTTCAAGTTGCTATACGAAGCTAACACAAGCCTGTTTAAAGGAAAAATATGAATCTAACCAAACTCCATACCAATTAACACAGTATTGGCGTGAAATATTATTGTTCATTTGGTCAGTTTCACAGTTTCCAGATTTGGTTCCCTAACTTTAAAAAATTCGTTCTCTTTGTACAAATATCGGAATAAGGCGTACTTGGTACCAAAATGAATTTCAACATGTCTATTATCATACTATAAAATCTCATACATTTATCTAAAGGTTAACTATTTTTCCCAAGTCTCAACAAAACATAACCAGAACTAAAATGAGTACTTAATACACACATTACATATTTTCATAAAAAGTCTCCTATACAATAAAGTATCTATCCATCATAACTTCTTCATTCTCCTTCCTTGATTCCATAAGATGATCCTTTTGTGATGTTTGTATCATGGAAGGGGTGAGATTTCTGAAAAAATCTCAGTAGCAAACATAAACCAAACAGTGTATGCAACTCAATGCTTGATGTTAATGTGTGTGCTTAATGATCATGCTTGCATAATGATATCTTTACATGCTTCCATATTCCTTAAATTATAACATATGTCCATAGCATAAAAAGAAACAGAGCATCATTCAATAATACATACTTCACATCATCAAAGTAAACATCCAACACATAAAACATCTAAGCAAGAAAAGCATACAAGTTAGGTAAGTTTACTACCTTGGAATAGCTCTCCTTTAACCTTTTATTTCTTGATCTTTTAGTATCCTCTTTCACAAATATCAAAGCCTAATCATGGTAGAGTAACACACTTATTACAATCCATACCAATTCAGCTCTGCATCTACGTTAATAATTTACTTCCATTTTCCTAAACAAATAAACTCCTAACTTTCTGTATTTGTGATTAATTATCTTGTCCCTTGACTTAAATGGTGCCTTGACTATATCCCACACAATTTTTCTCAAGGAATCCAAATATGGATTCAGAATTTCAAAATTCTAATGTTTCCTTTAGGTCTGGACAGAAACAGAAACAGCACATGCAATTTTCCAAAAATTCCTCTTTTCAATTCCAATGCTTCCAAGACTTTGATCTTACTTAATCCTACACAATTTTGCATTTTAAACCCATTGGAAACAACAAAATCATGAAAATCCAATCACTATTCATACACATGAACAGTAATAGAGAAGGTTTCAAATTATCCCTTTCTCAATTTCAATGTTTCCAAGCTTCCAATCTTATTCAATCCTACACAAAATCATCATATAAATTCAATGGAAGCATTATATCATTGAAATTTAATGTTCTTCTTTCAGTTCTTTCCTAGGCCGAAAGTCACATGAATTGGGATTTCAAGGATTACACAATTAATTCAAGCAATAGCCAATAATCCAAGCTTATCTAGGTTAATATTTCATAGTTCTAACTTGTTTTTCATCTTTCTTGATTTCTGTCAAGATTTGGACAGCATGCTTCTTTGAGGATTATTCCTAAATGTAACTATTAAATCCCTAGTTTCAACCTCCCAAATTGAGGTAAAATAAGTTAGGATAAATTACTTACCTTGCTTCTTAGCTTGTTTGATCACTAAGTACCTTGAATGCCTCTTGGAATGCTTTAGATTATGTTGAGTTTTGAAATTGCAAGAACTTCCCCAAGCTTCTTGGCTCTACGTTTTACAAAAGGGAAGGGAGGGTATTTATAGAGTAATATTTGGCACCTTAGGACTAATCTACCCTTCCATTTCCAAATTATTACAATGGCTTAGACTTAATTCTCATTGGTTGGATTTTAGATTAATTAATCTTAATCATCATTAAACTATTTATTATATTATTTTAATGTAATAAGGCACATGTGATAATTCATTCCTCTTGCTATGCTTGGTGGGTCCCACATGGGACACCTCACCATACACCTCACATGTCTTGAAACTTCCTCCTTTCTCTTCTTTTTTTTTTATAAAAATAACTTAAAAATTCATCTGGCCACAAGACCATTCTTGATCATCTTGGGCTGCTATAAAACGTGACTTGGGCCCTAAATTGAGTCCAATTGCCAATTGGCTCAATTCCCAAGGCATATCCTATGCTGATATCTTTAAAGTATCCTAAGTTTTAGGATAAATGCTAGACACCTCTTTCAATGGTTTTAACATTTTTAAAAATTCATTCTACTATAAAATGAATTTCCTACAAAGTCTTATAATTTTCTAAAACCTATAAGTCATAATAAAAATTCCCTATATTTCCTTTAACCCTTTATAGGTGTCCGATTTCACCAAAATTTCATAATTAATTCTATAGGACTCCTTTTTGACTTATATTAGTTTTACAAATTCTTATATTAATTATAAGAATTTACTACTAAATTTCATATGATTATAAGGTTTGAAAGATACTATAATAATCTCCCAACTTCAGAAATTTATATTAATTTTTCAGGACCTCAAATCAAAATTCTGTATTACGTTAAACTAATCAGAATAACTTTCTCTATTTTATGGTAAAATTTAGGACTAAAATACTTTCGGGCATTTTTTGGCCTCTTATGGCTCAAATTTCCATAATTACCATTTTGCCCATGAACTTTTGGAAATTGCACTTTATGCCCTCAACTTTTCATAATTACACTTAAAGGCCCAAAGCTTATGTCTACTTCCATTTTGCACCATGGAACTTTTAAAGTTTTCACTTTAATCCCTTTCTTTTCCAAAATGACCATTTGAAACTTTCACTAATTGCAATTTAGTCCCTAAACTTTTTGTAAATTGCAATTTAACCCCTTTTACTTTACAAGTTTATACCTTATCTCTTTCTTTGGCTTAACACTTATCTTACTCATTATCTTTTCTTCTTATTACCATTTCAATCTCTTCATAACTTCTTTCCTTTATCAGTCTTATATAGATAGGGAAAATTTGGGATGTTACAAGTACTTAGCTTCCTCAGCTATAATTTGTCCTCTTATCGGAGGAATAGGGTTTACGTCAGGGTTAGATGGCACTCCCACGAGCTCATCTTATATTTATTTCTATTAATCCTTGAGAAATTTATGAGGCTATTGATCTTTAACGTACATCTCCAATATCCTATTTATCCATTTTAAGAATATGAGATAGTTATCATGTTAGGCCATTGTACCTTAACTAGGCTATACTCCTTCTATCATAACATCTCTCATCGCCTGTAAGACTTTTGTGTCCCTAGACTAAAGGACTTATGTGTCCTTAGCCTCACTATAATCTAACTAGAATCCATAATTGAGTTAACTGTTTTCTTTCAGCTAACTGAGGAAGGGTCTGGCTCACATCTTTATGCCATTCATACTTTTAAGTTTTCCCTTATCCTCTTGGATCACTAACAGTCAAGAAGGTATCTCTTATTAATCCTCAATGTTCCATTTCTCTAGAGCATTCAACACCAATCCATAATCTTAATTGGACTGTGAACAAGTAACCCACTACTAACCTCAACATCAATTGGGCCTTTGGTAACCTCTACATACTCTATTTCCCAAGCAGAGCAAGTTTATCTTGCACCAGAACCTCTATTCTGTGCTAAAACTTTATTCTGTACTAATATTAGAACCTTTTGCTCTAATACCAAAATGAAACATTCTACTTTTACCACCTCATAGTATGTATTCAGATGCAAATTTGATTAGCGAAAGCATTACATTAGCCTAAAAATTAAAATCTTAAAACTTACTTATCGGGTACTGTTAACTTGGTAATTTCTAGATTTATAGTCCAATATTAAAAATTCATAACTAATTGAAGAAAAATGTATCGAGGTGCTCAAAATTTCTAATTGAAGCTCTTTAGTAGCTCTTTAAGGGAAAAAATATAAATCTAGACATTTACCTTGCCAATTGATACAGTTAAATCGTAAATTTTTACTGTTCCAATGGCAAATTCTGGAAATTCTAGATTCTGTCTATTAATTTTGGAAATTCATTTCTCTTGATATACACATCCAAATGAGGTGTACTACCTATGAATTTAAAGATATAGATGTGTATTACATGCTCATAAAATTTTGTGGATTAATTCCTTCATTTTCTAGGTCAAACTGAAGCCACAACAAAACTACTATAGGACCTACGTTTTTACCGTTTCAGTTTCCTTTCTTTCACTTCCAATAATTGTTACAGCATGCATAATGTAACATCCTTACTTTTATATGTTTTAGGGACCATTCAGTAGCATTTAGAACCACTTACAAGACCTTGGAAGTCCATTAGCCAAATCTGGAATTTTACTCTTTCTCGGGTTACTGTCATATGGTATTCCAGATTATGCAACAAACTCGAAAAATCATAATTAATTATAGAAAACTCGAAATGAAGTGGTTCAAAAACCTACATGAAGAAAACATCTTGAAATTTAAGGGAAAAATAATTTCTAGACCAAATGATTAGCCAATTGATACAGTTTATTCGTTGAAGTTTACTGTTCATTTGGTCAAAAACTCTGGAAACAGATTCTGGTTCCTTACTTTGGAAAATCATTTCTCTTGATATACACATCCAAATGACACGTTATACCTATGAATTTAAAGCTCTGGATGTGTCCTACATGTTCATAAAATTTCGTGAACTAATTCCTTCATTTGCTAGGTCAAATTGAAGCCACAACAAAACTGCTTCAGGACCTATGCTTTTACCATTTCAGTTTCTTTTCTTTCATTTCCAATAATTGTTTCAGCATGCACAAGCAATCAAATAAGCTTCTCAACATTCATATACATCATGTACATATGCCATAAGTATTACAATAGTTTTATCACATAAATGGACACCTTACATGGCATTTACATACATGGACAATTTATAGTATATGCTAAAATCTCAATACTTCACTTCCTTTCTTCCATTCTTTAGCTCTTCTCCATGCATACCTTTTCTTCATGCTTGACCTAATTTGGTTGGTTATGGGAGAGTGAGATTCTAGGGAATTTCAGTAGCAAATATTACCACTTAAACATGCAAGATGGATGCTAATGCATGATATGTAATTTCATTAACTTTCTTTGATTAGTGATATGCCATCATGCTATATACTTTTACATAAAGTGCATGGCCATGGAAAACATGTTATTCACAATACATTGAACATCATTAATCATGTCACAACATCATTCAAATATCACATACATGTTAGCACATAAGCATACCACATCAAGCACATAAAGAGATAAGTTCACTACCTTGCACTTAAGCTTTCCTCTTGATATTTAGCATTTGCTCCCTAGCTTTACAACCATGAAGCCTTCATGTCAATCACTTCCCAACATCTTCTTGGATGTTTCATGGTCCTAAACACATTCATATTCATTACATAAATCATTAGGACTCATTAACTCCAACCATGTTCAAGACTAACTTTGTTACACTCTTTATTGTCATAACTTTCCCTAATATTCACTAATCCACTTGGTTCTGGAATCAATTGATGTCTTGACTTTACCCTAAACAATTTCATCTTTTGAACTCATTTATGAGCTTAGAATCATAAAATTCCAGCTCCTCCATGGCCTGCTGTACAGAATTGAACATAAGCACACAATTCTTTCAAAAATTCTCATTTTGATTCTAATACTTCCCATACTTGTTTCTCCACTTTATGTCATATCCCAATTTTTAGGCTTAGAAGCCCAGTATATAGCCTGAAAAAGGGATGCTACCAGACCCTGTTGAGCAGAGGTCTGAGTAAATAGAGAAAATTATGTTGATCAGTGTGATGCAACACAAAGTTCTGATAAGAGGTCATGAAAGATTTATATCAATTTCCAAAGAAAAGGAAAATTAATACAGTATGCTCTAGACCTCAGAATCAGATGAAATGTGGCAGTAAATTCCTATAATTAATATAAGAATTTCTGAAACTGATAGAGCTCAAAAAGGAGTTCTGTAGAATTTACTACAGAATTTACAGTGGATCAAAAGACCCGATAAATAGGTTTCGGGGGAATTTCTCGGGAATTGAGCCCATGAAAATAGGGGATCATACAGAGGGTCCAGAATGGCACCTTATAGGCCCAATGATATTTTCAGATAAATATATGGGCCAGGGCTAATAAAGACCGAGAAAAATGAAGAATTACGAAAATGCCACTGAAGGTATGCCACTTTATTGTGTCATTGAGTTAGAGTCAGACGAAGGGCATTATGATCGTTAGACTAAGGTTAGACAGTCAAGAAAGGGTATTTGGATAGTTGACTAGGGTCAAGAGATACTCTGATAAGGTATGAAAAGACAATAGTGCCCCTAGAAGTACTAAAGAGGTATTAAGGGCGTTTTGGTAATTTACTAAGGATGTTTCTTAGGAACCGAGCCACCAGAGTGCTTGGGCTTGGTTAGAAACCCAAGTTGATATTTAAAGGCCCAAAAACGTAGCCCAAGAGTAAAGTGGGCCCAAGAGGCATTAAAATAATGTTTTAGTGCTTTTTCAATAAAGTAAAGTGACCCGGTCCAAGATAGAACTGGGTAAAGTGATCTGGAATCATGAGAGGACATAAATGGGGCCCACAATGTGCCACATGGCATGATTATAGTAAAAGAGGAAAAGCAAAGGACACATGGCATGATTATAGAAAAAGGAGAAAAAGCAAGAGGACACGTGGCACGATCTCGGCCGTCCATTCAGGGAAAAGACTCTGGAACTCTCTGGAAAGGCTGACTCAGCTGGTGAGGTGTCCCAAGGGCCCCACATTTCGCCACATATACCCCTTAGGTGTCCCTTGAGGTGTCCTAGATGATGTCATGAGTGGTGAGTCATCAAGGAGGGTGATGTCATCATGATGATGTAGGCAAAGCTTCTTGAGGAAGCAAGCAATCTGGGCCATTCATCATGAATCAATCTGGACCATTCATTCCACCTCCTCTCACCTATAAATAGGCCACTCCCCTCCCATTTCAAGGCACACCACGGATCTAGCAAGAAAAGGAAGAGAAAGAAGAGAGAAAGAGAGAAAGAGAGAAGGAAAGAAAGAAAGGAAAGGAAGGAAGGAGTTCTGGTGGAGCCAGGAGCAGTCTAAGGAGCTGAGGGACTGGGCAAAGCTTAGGAATGAGGTAATAAAGTTATCTAGTCCTTTCTCTAATAAAGTATAGGATTTCTCTTAGTGGTTAGAATAGAGAAATATCTCTATTAATAAAGGTAGTTAAAGGTAGAGAGAAAGCCAGGGGAATGTCAGATTAAGGATATTACCCTTGAGCTATGTATGAGTTAAATAGAGCTATGCTGATAGAATAATAATGAAGATATTATTATGCTATGTATAGGCTCTAACCTATGGAAAGAATGAACCTTAGGGCAAAGGCTAAGAGCTAGAAGGAAAAGCTACATGTCAGGTAGTAAACTAATCCTAAACTTGTATGCATTGAATGTTATGCTTGATGTGCTATGGCTTTGTTGAATTGTGTTGAATATGTGCCTATGTATGAAGCTCTGTTCCTATGATTACTTTGGCCAATTGTATTTCATATGTAACATGGAAGCATGCACATGACATAATGCTAACACTTTCACAAGCAAGCACAAGTATTCACATTAATGCATACATTGTTTAGTGCTGTTTGCTACTGAGATTTCCCCAGAAATCTCACCCTTCCATATCAATCCAATTACAGCAGGTCTTCTCAAGATGGAGGAGATAAAGATGCATGAAGAGATATTAATTACTTAGCATGATTGATATGTGATTCATGTATGTATAATTGCTGGAAATTATCACTATGAACAGTAACTCGTGATGGAGGCAGTGACATTTGAGCTGTAATTATAAATAGTAAATGATTTAATAAATGTATGGTATTTTACTAGTAAATAGTAGACATACCAAGCTTCGATTTGATATATAGAACGTATCATTTGGATGTCTACACATAAAGATATGATTTTTCAAAGTTGGGACCAGAATGCTGGAATCAGGGACAGGACGCTGGATGAACAGTGAATTACGGACATTGACTGACGTTGACCTGGTCAAGGCGTGGTCAACAAGTCATTTTTCCCTGAAATATTATTATGTTAGCTTCAAGTAGCAATTTGAACCACTCCATTCCGATTTTTATAGAATTAGTTATGATTTTTCGAAGTCAGGTCACTTCTCTGGAATTCGTGCAGTGAACAGTACTCGCTAGAGTAAAATTCAGATTGAGTAATTTGATTTCAACAGCCTTGGAAGTGGTTCCAGATGCTACTGTTTGGTCCCTAAGACGTATGAAAAGTGAGGATGTTACACTTTACCCCATACAACTTTTCATTTTAAAACCACTGGAACCATCAAAATGATGAAATTTCAATCACTGTTCATATGAGTGAACAGTAACCATATGGAATCTCAAAGACTACAACCTTGAGATTTTAATGTTTCCAAGGTTCAAAACCTTTCCAATCCTACACAAAATCATCATACAAATTCAATGGAAGCATTAAAACATTGAAATTCAATTTCCTTCCCTCATGAACAGTGCATACTGAACAGGACACACCATGGCAAAGTCAAGAATATCAATTTGATTCAACAACCAACCATTTAACTAGCTTGTTTAAGCTTCAATCATATAGTTCTAACTTTAATTTCTTCTTTCCCCTTTCCTTTAAGGTCTTTGGGTAGCACCACCCCTTAGAGAAAACTCAACTTTTCTCCCATCAAAACCCTAAGTTCAAGCTCCCAAATCAAAGGAAAATAAGTTAGGAGAGATTGCTTACCTTTAATCTCTAGCTTGCTTGAACTTTGGAACCTTGAATCTTCTTTGTCTTGGCTTGAGTTTCCATTTTGCAAGAGCTTCCCCAAGGGTACATGAGCTTAAGGTTCTAAACCAGAATTGAGGTGTATTTATAGCCAAAATCCAAGAAAAATGAATGGCCAAGATTGATTTGGTTACTATTTGATCTAAAGGCCCACATCTAATATTGGATTTAACTTTTTCATAAAATAATAATTATGACATCATGTGGGACACCTCAAGGGGTTAGGTGGCATGCTCATAGTGTAAGAAAGCTTCTAGAAAAATTCTAGTCCAATCCAATACCGATCGGTGCAGTTTCACAGCAACCGGACTGTTTTCTGTTCCTAATTTTTTATAATATACCAGGATCTGTATTCTGTCCTAGAAATTAATGTCTAGGCTTCTCACACCATTTACATACTTGTACTGGCCACAACTTAATTACAGATCCCTTGGGAAATGACCAAACTACCCTTGGTGTCATTTCTTGCACTATATTGACCCTAAGGGCATAATTGTCATTTCACCCCTCTTTGTACTGCCTCAGGGCATATATTGGCTCAACTAATCATATTTATACCATATGCCACATTTTTACCCTATCCCAGATGACCAAAATGCCCTTCATCCATCTTTGGTATAATCTGGGCATCCAGGGGCATTTTCGTAATTTCGCACTTTTTCTGGCACTGGCCCCTTCTACTGATAGACTGGTACCCTGGGTTTTGGGCCTTCCTTGGCGTCATTATGGGCCTATATATGAGGTCATCTGATCTCATTCTATCTAGGCTTATATACCGATAAGTTCCATTATCGGATCACGGGTGTTATCAAACTCCCGTCAAAATTCACTAATATGTGAATAACTTTTTATACATAACTTCTTCTATAGTTCTATCAGATCTAGGATATCTGACACTGCAGGGCACACTTTCCTATAATTTGCCCACTTATTTCTGAAGTCCATGAAATCTGATAAAATTTCAGATAACTTTTAGACTATCAGATAAATATCTGCTGTCTGGAGCCCTAATAAAATTTCTGTATCATGTCAGATTATCCAGCATACCTTCCTCTATTTACTGATGGAATATGGGACCAAAATACTTCTGGGCAGTTCTAACCCTTTTCGGGCTGATCTTTCTATAATTACAATTTTGCCCTTGAACTTTTTACTTAATTACATTTAAGTCCCATAACTTTTAGAAATTACCACTTTTGGCCCAAATCTTGTTTCTACTTTAACTTTTGGCCTTTAACCTTTTCTACTTTGCGTTTTAGTCCTTCTCCTTCTTAAAGACTCATATAACCTTTATCATTCCTTCTTATCTTCGTCATAATCCTTTCTAAACCTTTTTCCACTATCAGTACTATACAAATAGGGAAAAATTAGGATATGACACATAAACCATCTCTTTTGCCTTTCACGCATTCATATACATCATGGGGTTATGCCATAATTCTTTTATATATTTTCTTTACATACAATGGATATTACATAACATTACATAACAAGGCTAACATACATGTATGCCTTCACTTGTCTACTCTTCCTCTTCCATTCCTTAGCTCATGTACCAAACATGATTCTTCTATCATGAATAACCTATTATGGTTGGTTATGGGAGGGTGATATTCTAGGGAATCTCAGTAGCAAACATTACCACTTAAATATACAAAATGGATGCTAATGCATGATATATAATTTCATTAAACTTTCTTTAATTAGTGACATGCTATCATGCAATATACTTTTGTATAAAAGTGTATGGCCATGGAAAACATGTTATTCACAATACATTCAACATCATTTATCATGTCACAACATCATTCAAATATTATATACATGTCAACATATGAGCATACCACATATAGCACATAAAGAGGTAAGTCCACTACCTTACACTTAAGCTTTTCTGTTGATGTTTTGCACTTGCTCCCTAGCTTTCCAACCATGAAATCTTTTGGTCAATCACTTCCCAACATCTTCTTGGATGTTTTAAGGTCCTAAACACATTCATATTCATCACATAATTTCATTAGACTATGAACTCTAACAATGTTCAAGACTAACCTTGATAAAGTCTTTACTAACATAACTTTCTCTAGTCTTCATTAATTAACTTGGCCTTTGAACCAATTGTTGTCTTGATTTTATCCCATATAATTTCATCTTTTGAATCCATTTATGAGCTTAGAATTATGAAATTCCAGCTCCTATGTACTGTGCTATACAGAATTGCATAAAACAACCATTTTCCTTCAAAAATTCTCATTTTGATTCTAATGCTTCCCATACTTGTTTCTCCACTTTATCCCACACAGCTTTTCATTTTAAAACCATTGGAAGTATAAAAATCATGAAATTCTAATCACTGTTTATGTGAGTGAACAATAACAGAGAATAATCTTAAAAGTTACAACTTGGAATTCCAATGCTTCTAAGGTTCAATACCTATCCAATCCTACACAAAATCATCATAAAAATTCAATAGAAGCCTTAAATCATTGAAATTCCATTTACTTCCATCATGAACAGTGCAAACCAAAATGGTTCAACCATGGGAATGTCAAGAATATCAACTTGATTCCATAACCAATTACTTAACTAGCTTGTTTAGCTTCAATCATATAACTCTAACTTTAATTTCTTCTTTCTCCTTTCATCTAAGGTTTTTGGACAGCACAACACCTTAGAGCAAACTCAACTTTCCTCCATGAAAACCCTAAGTTCAAGCTCCCAAATCAAAGGAAAATAAGCTAGGATAGGTTGCTTACCTTTAATCTCTAGCTTGCTTGAACTTTGGTACCTTGAATCTTCTTTGTCTTGGCTTGAGTTTTCATTTTGCATGAGTTTCCCCAAGGGTTCATGCTCCACAGTTTGTTTCAGATTTGTGGGGGTATTTATAGAAAAATCCCATGGAAAATCAATGGCCAAGATTAGTTTGTGCACTATTTGATCTAATGGCTTACATTTAATCTTGGATTTAAATTTTCTAAAAAGATAATTATGACATCATCTATGACATCATTAAGGGACACTTCATAGGGATAGGCGATAAAATTTTAAGGGAGGAAGCTTATGGAAAAATTATAGTCCAATCCGGTACCGGCTCAATCCGATTCTCTAAACACCATACTGTTTTATAAATCTAATTTTTTTGAGATTTCATAATATGCTTTCTGACCTTAAATCTAGTATATGGATTCTTCTTACCATTGAAATTCTTGTACTGGGTCAGTACTTAATTACAGATCCCTCAATAAATGACAGAAATGCCCTTGGTTCACTATCTTGCACTATATTAACCCTAAAGGCATAATTGTTATTTCATACCTCTTTATACTTCATCATAGTATATATTGGCTCTAACTAATCATCCCTGTACTTGATGGGACATTTTCTACCTATCCAAAATGACCAAAATGCCCTCCATCCCTCTCTGGCACAATATAGATACATAGGGGCATTTTCATAATTTCACACTTTTCGGGGCTACTCTCGACTCTGGCACACTCAACTATCCAATCATCTCATTGGGCCTCTTAGGACGCCATTTGGGCCTTAATATTGGTCCATTACCTTTATGGCATAAATCCCAAGGAACCTCTCCCGATAGTATTTATCGGGTATTTTATTACATTGTAAAATCCTGTAAGAATTCTACAGGATTCCTTTTTTGACTCTGTCAATTTTATAAATTTTTATATTAATTATAAGAATTTACTATAGAGTTTTATCTGATTTTGAGGTTCAAAAAATATTGTAATAAATTTTCTTAACTTCATGAATTTATATCAATTAATCGGGACCTTAAATCAAAATTCTGTATTGCGTTAAACTGATCAGAATAATTTTCTCTACTTAGTGGTAAAATTTGGGACTAATATTATTTTGGGCATTTTTAGGCCTTTTTTGGCTCAACTATCTCATAATTACATTTTTGCCTTTGAACTTTTGATAAATTATATTTAAGTTCCTTAACTTTTGGTAATTACACCTTTTGGCCCAAATTTTTTCTCTACCTTCAGTTTTGGCCTTAAACCTTTTCTAAATTTCATTTAGGTCCTTGAACTTTGAAAATTACACTTTAGGCACTCAACTTTCATAATTACACTTAATGACCCAAAGTTTATTTCTACTTTCGTTTTTCACCATAGAACTTTTGAACTTTTCATTTTAGTCATTCTCTTCCCTTAAGACTCATTTGACCTTCATTATTCCTTCTGATCATCATCACAATTATTTCCAAATCTCTTTCCTCTATCAGCATTATACAAATAAGGAAAAGTTAGGATATGACAATTTACATGTCCCTTTGGTACATATGTCTATAAAAGAAAACTATTTGGTTTGTGTAATGCTCCAGGCATATTTTAGTGTTGTATGCTTTCTATATTTACTGATTTCATTGAAAAATGCATGGATGTGTTCATGGACTATTTTACTGTATATGGCAATTCTTTTGATGAGTGTATAGAAAGCCTTTACAGCATCCTTGCTAGATGTATTGAGAAAAAATTAGTTTTAAACTTTGAAAAGTGTCATTTCATGTTTGATCATGAAATAGTACTTGGACATCTTATATATAGCAAGGGGATTGAGGTGTATAAAATGAAAATTGAAGTCATTTTCTCATTGCCCTACCCCACAACTTTAAAAGAACTTCGATCTTTTTTAGGGCACGTTAGATTTTATAAAAGATTCATCAAAGACTTTAGTAAAATTGCTTTGCCTCTCTCACAACTTCTTTAAAAGGACACTGAATTTATTGTTTTTGCTGATTGCAAAGAGGCTTTTAAAACATTGAAAGATATGTTGGTTTTTCCATCTATCCTAGCTTCACCAAATTGGGATCTTCCTTTTGAACTATCATGTGATGTTCCAATTATGTTGTGGGAGCTATGATAGGACAAAAGGAAAGTAATTTATCTTGGGTGATTGCCTATACCTCAAAAACACTTGATGTTACTCAAATTAATTATACCACTACTGAGAAAGAATTGTTTGCAATTATAGTTGCTTTGGATACATTTTGAGCATATCTCATTAACTCTATAGTTGTTGTTTACACAGATAATTCAACAATCAAATACTTGTTCCATAAACCTCAATCTAAGCCAAGACTTCTACAGTGGATGCTACTACTTCAAGAGTTTAATATAGAAGTGAGGGATCGAGCTGGAAATATGAACCACATTGCAGATCATCTAAGCATGTTACCAACAGAGATAAGGGGAGTACTTAGTTCTGATCTTGCTGTTGTAGAACCTTGGTATGCTCATTTAGTTAATTTCATTGAAACTGGCCTAATCCCATCTCATTTGTCTAAGTTTTGGGCCCAAAAGCTCAAGAGTGAATCTAAATACTTTATTTGGGACAAACCTTTATGGAAGTTGTGCTAAGATAAAGTATTAAGAAGATGTGACCTAGACCAAGATCATAAATCAGTTTTGGAAGCTTGCCATTCATGGGTTTGTGGTGGTCATCTTGGGGAGGGTCCATGAATCTGTCTTTTATTGGCCTTCCCTTTTCAAAGATACTTTTGAGTTTTGTAGAACCTTTAATAAGTGCCAAAGATTTGGGAGGATTAGTCAAAGGCACAAGATGCCATAATAACCTATTTTGTTTTGTGAGGTTTTTGATGTTTGGGGAATAGATTTCATGGGACCTTTTCAACCTTCAGCAGGATTTCATTACATTTTTTATAGATTATTTATCTAGGTGGGTAGAGGCCATTCTTACAATACTAGATGATGCCCAAACGGTCTCCAAGTTTCTAAAGTCTCACATCATTAGTAGATTGGAGTACCGAAAACGTTAATTAGTGATCAAGGTACCCATTTTTGCAATAAGTTAATCAATAACTTATTGGCAAAATATGGTGTCACTCATAAAGTCTCAACCCCATACTACCCTCAAACTAATGGCCTAGCAGAGGTTTCTAATAGGGAAATTAAGTATATTCTAGAAAAGATTGTTAAGCCATCCAATAAGAATTGGAATTTAAGGCTTGACGATGCCTTATGGGCGTACAAAACAACTTTTAAAACCCCTATAGGAATGTTCCCTTATAGGATAGTTTTTGGAAAGGCTTGTCACATGCCTGTGAAAAGAGTATAAGACATTTTGGGCAGTGAAAGCCTACAATAAGGACCTTGTAAAAGCAAGTTCAGAGAGGTTGTTACAGATTCAAGAGCTATAAGAGATTAGATGCCTATAGTAGCTTTGAGATTTATAAACAAAAAACAAAGTTAATCCATGATGCTCATATTCTAAGAAAGAGTTTTAAGGAGGTTGATAGAGTATTAAGGTACTAAGCTAGGTTCAAGTTCAAACATGAAAAATTCAAAACTAGCTAGGATGGACCTTACACCGTTGTTAAAGTCCATGAATTTGGGATGATTGAATTGAAAGAGGAAACGACGGGCAAAATCTTCTAGGCCAATGGTCACCATTTGAAACTTTATGAGGAATCTGCTTTGCCACCTTGAGGCCAGGTTATCCCTTCCTATCTCTTACCTTTTACAAATTTACCTAATGTGGTATATGTTTGACATGTTGGTTTGATGATTGGAAAGGGATAAACCAATAGAAGTAGTAGTTAATTTTTTTGCTTGATGATTCAGTAGAATAGTATTTATCTTCAGTTTAGTTCTATTTATTTTTGGTTTATTTCTATTTTACATAACACCCCGTTATTGTCCATGTCTCACAAACTCATTGAAGGTTATTTGAGATGCTTATCACATGCATGATTTTAGCTTACCCATCATGTCATCTTTACTTTACTTGTATTGCCATATATGATTTGAATGTGACTGCGATCTTCATTTTCAAAATTGCATTGGGTAATTTGTTTGACTGCTATGGCGGGGCTAGATTGAATTGACCTTATATAGTACTGTGATTTCTATTTTTCACTGATAGTGAGGACACTATCAAGTTTAAGTATGGGGAGATGTTATTGTTTCTATGCTAATTAATGCAAAAGGTTTTGCGGTTAGCTAAAAAGGTTTAAGTGTAAAAGATGTATTAGGCTTTGAAAAGCATTAAGTGGTAGTCTCTGTGGTGTTTAGTCGTGACCTATGTGTTTTATGGTCGTGACTTGACATATAATTTTGGACTTAATATGCTCTCTATGTAAATAAGTCGTGACATGAGTGCCTTAGGTTGTGACAATATCTCTCTGTGCATTTGTGTCACGAGCAAAACTCTTTCCTGGTCGTGACTAGTTTCTGTAAGTTCAGAGCAAGCACTCACTGTGAAATTGGATCACGACTTTCACTGTTTTTAGTCGCGACCGTAGTGTGAAAATATCAATTTACCTTCTCTTTGCTTTTTATAATGCTGTATAGAAGGATTCCGTTTGAGCCACTAAGGTACTTTCATAAATGATTCATTGCCCTCTTGTTTTTTTAACCTTTTGCATAAAAAGTTTATAGAAACCATTGTCACACTTGAATTTTTGAAAGTAGAAATGAATTGGAAACACTTAAATTTTTACTGTTAGATTTGGGATTATTACATGATTCTGATTGTTTACTTTAGAACTTTTAATCCTTCATTTAAGAGGGTTTTCAATTGTGATAAATGTTTTAATGCTTAGTGAATTATGAACGTTGTTTAAGACTTTAGCTTATGAGCAATTTAGATGAAAACCTTAGTTAGAAGGATTCTCGGCCTAAATTTCTATATTGAGTGGTTATTCAATTAATTTATATCCTCTAGAATTTGTCTTAGCTCTGAGTTGAAAATTACTTGTGTATTTATGTTATTGAATATGATAGAGGCATTCATTTCTAAACTCTTTTATCCCAAACACAAGCCTATCGCACATTATATCCATAGTCACCCCCTTTGAGCTCGTCATTTTTCTTCTTTCCATGATAGAAAGTTATGTATATATGAGTACCTCTTTGAAATAAACTTCTTATTCATGTCATAAAATCAAATCATTATGAAATTATGCTACATCTTTTATATACAACGTGCCAAATAAAAAAAGAGAAAGCATATTGCACTAAAAAGAAAAGAAAAAGAACCAAAAAATAGAAGAGAGATAGTGCAAGAAGAATTGAAGAGGAAAGAAAAGAGAAATGAATTAGGCACTATTATCAACTCGTATTAGCACAATTACCACCTCTACATCTCAGAAGACATGAATTCATGCTATATATTCATTATCACATGTATATGGTGTAAGGAATTGGAAGACACGCAGCAGAAATTAACTTAAAAATTTTTCATTCCTTGCCAGGATCTACCGTATGTGTTTAAGTCAAGTGGGAAGAAGCATTACCCTCAGTGTTCCTCAGCGACTTCCACAACTTCTGGTCACCACGTTCACAGCTTCTCTTCGCGGCTCATGCTCCCTTTCTGATAACAAGAAGTCGACGACTCATGTCGGCTTTCTCTACTAGTATCCACACGAACAGCGTTCCAACCACGAACGATATGCTAGCTTCTCCTATCCCTCTAGGGCTTTCTCAAGAATTCGTCCTCTCCGTCTCTATTTTGGTAGTTTCTTATCTGCAAACCTTTTGCAGATTCCCCTTTGGCCTTTCTGTGTTCTATATGTTTCAAAACGTAGCTCCTAAAATTAGATATATAGGATGCTATGCGTTTTCCTCTACCGAATTGGATTTTGGAGTTAATCTTATATTAATTTTGAAATTAATACAATATCATATATTATATAATTTGATAAGAAACTAATTAAATAAATAATATTTATATTAAATCCATCTCACAGATTTAATTCACCTATTTATTTAACTTAAAATAAAGATAAGCCTGAACTATATTTGATTTATTCTCATAAATCAAATTTGAGATATCATATCAATTTGAATTTCAAATTCAAACATGATAGAGATTTAATTTATCCTGATAAATTAAATTTTATAAATATCTCTTATATGAGATATCCTATCAATTTGAATTTCAAATTCAAACGTGATAGAGATTTAATTTATCCTTATAAATTAAATCTTATAAATATCTCTTACATGAGATATCCTATCAATTTGAATTTCAAATTCAAACGTGATAGAGATTTAATTTATCCTTATAAATTAAATCTCAGATATCTCTTATATATAATGTATATATACGAATATAAATATAAATAAATATATACATCCACCCTGGATCATTCATTGAATCTGGACATGTCTTAGTTTCAATGAATCTGGACATCATAGCTCATGTTGGGCTATTTTGTGTGCGACCCTGTAGGCCCCTATGAAGTTGGCAGTGGGCTATTTGCTATATTGGCCCATAAGTCACAAGCGGTCTCTAGCAATATATACATATCATGTTCCTTCTGTCACGCGATATTTTGGTCATGGATAAGGCATGGATAATGTCATCCTCCTATTCCTGACCGTTACTTTCTCGATCCTTGAGTAGTCTGACTATAGAAATGAAACTACCTTTCCATTACAGTATGGCCATATATTTCTCAAACTAACTCATCGAGGGGCCCAGTAATATCTCTCTACGAATGTGAGGGATAAATTCCATCTTGACCATTCACATTCCTCCGCATGAAAACCCACAAAGCCCGAACATAGTCTTTATGATCACTCGGTCAAAAGTGACTTTTGACTAGGTCAAAGCTGAGCATTTGTCATGTAGGAATGCATGATGATCTCAGGTCAAAGGGCATAGTGATATGGTTTGTATATGAGAGAAGCTTATGACGTAACCCATGCAGCTCTCTCATAGCGGGTCGGTCTAACACATTGTACTCTTACATGTGCCTATAACTTTGATTTATATCTCTATACATCTTCAAAGTCATACTGGTCTTATTTTATCTCTGCTCCCACATAGATGATTGACCAGGGACATTTAGGATAAGTTCACGAATTATCCAAGGATGGTCATCACAGTAAACATGCAAATAATATGATAACACAATTAATAAATTCATAAATCAATAATGTTCATAAGACAATGATTGGCCCCTAGGGCACAATTTCCAACATATGGTACTTTCCATCCTTCATATTCTATTCCACGTGACCTATCTCCATCATCTCACCCTTAAAAGACCTCTTGATTCTTTGCATAAGTGTTGTATAGTTGATGAGATTTAGAGCAATTAATATCATATGGTAGTATGCCTTCCACTTTGAATCTGAGTGAAAGAACCCCAACAATGAGAGGACATGAGTGCTAAATACTTACATCCTTAAAGAGAATATATTGCACTCATATAGTTGAGGTTGATTTCAGTTAGTAGTTAATCACTTGGTATTTTTCATATTACCACTTTTGCATTCCTAAAAGTTGGTGCATTAATTGTGTTAAGGTTTCCTTGTGGATCATGTTATTACCTCTAATTTAATAGCTTTAGCTTAAGTATACTTCATGTCTTTGTCCAAGAGTACAAAGGTTCAAGTGTGGGGAAATTGATAAGACACAAATTGTGTATGGTTTCTATAACATTTTTAGAGTCTTATTACAACTTTACCATTCATTTTATGGTTGTATTTGTGCTTTTATGGTAATACATGATTTTGCTTGGTAATATGCTAATTGAAGGGTAAAATAGTAAATTAACTCTTCCAAGGACTAATAGTGAGCTTAACTCTTACAACTTTACCATTCATGTTATGCCTATATTTGTTTTCCACTGATTTGGACTTTTACAGTGAGCTTTAGTTTTGAATTGTAGGTATTTTAGAGGAGAACCAAGAACTAATGTGAGCAGAAAAGAAATCACAAGACAAAGAAAATCATATCACACCTCTGTGCTTTTTAGTCGTGACCAAAGTGCCCACAGGTCGTGACCAAAATATGGATATGGTCGCGACTAAAAGAGACAATCACTGAAGCTGCGCATTTTGGATTAGGTCATGTGGGAATAAAAGGAAGAGGAAGCTGCAGACATAGGGGCTAGTTTTTGGACCTGATTAGGCTAAGAAGAAGTACTCCAATCTTCTCTACACCTCCTCCACAACCTACGCACTCATCTCCCATCTTTCTACATCATTAATCTATCACCTCTTTCTGCTTTCTTCATGGCATCATATCTAGACAGCGATTACAGCATAGCAGGAATCATGAGAGGCTAAATCTTTAGTCTCTTAGGGATGGATCGCATATCTTGAGCTCATGGACTACAGTACATATGGGGAGTTTTCTACTTTTAATCTCACCTTTCTTATGTCTTTGGAATCCCTAGATCTAGAGTTTTGATTTTATGAGTAAGGATTGGATATTTATCAATTATTCTGAGATTAAGTTTTGTAATTGAATTTAGATGATTTGGATGCTAGTTTAATATGAATATTTCAGTCTCGATTTCTGGATAATTAGGCTTTTATTAATGATTGTTGCTAACTAATTCGATTGCTTGAAATCTATGGTCATCGATCGATGATCATTTGAGGGCATATACATCATCTGATTTAAATTGCATGCTAAGTGGCTTTTAACAGTTCATTAAGAGTTTTTAAACTAACTTTGATCAAAGGATTTTAAGGGATGTTAATATTCTAGACTCAATCGATCGATTGAGGTTTCTTTTAAGACTTTGTGATTTTAAAAGTCCATATCATATTAATAGCAAGGATAGATAGGTTTCCATCATCAAGTGTCTTTCCAAACATATTTCTTTATCAATCCACTTATTCTCAATCTTAATAAAAAATACAAAAACATTAAATTTTCTGCACCCTTACTTTATTTCATAAAAAATCAACCAATCCTAAAACCCATTTTGACTTTCACTTAGGTTTTCAATGGTTTTGTCACCAATTTGCTAGGTTTCTAATAGAAAGGTTCCTCGACAAGAAGGATAAGGTTGTGCCTAATACTAATAAGGTGCAATTACTTTTATTTTGATGCACAGGACTCTAACTCCATTGACACTACAAAAAGGCTTTCTAAATCAGTTGAAAATGGTATTCTACACCGGACAATGATTCGGTGTAGAAATAGACAGTGTAGATAGTGTACAATTTTAAATCGAGTGGTTCATCGATATAGAATGAGTAGAATTTAAACTAATCCCTTTTGAAACCAGGAGTATAATTTACTAATATCTACATAGGTTATATGAACGGCAGTTGCAGATTAATGATTTTTTTATACTGGTTATGTTTACACCCAGTGTAAAATAATCCATTTTCTACATCTTACCACAAAGACAACCGATATAGATGTAGTAATATTTACACGTGGTTTCTACACCTACCGTCATTCTTTAAAAAAATGACCCCTTATATATTTCATTAACCCCATCCGCTGGTGCTTCATGAATAAACTGCCTAAATATACATACCCAAAGAGACAACACCAGAGATATAGTCCAAGATGGTAGAGACAAATCTTCAATTGCTCATTACATTATTCATTTAATAGAATTCAATAAAACTGCAACAATTTGAATAGAAAAATAAAAAATGTGTTTAGTTCATGAAAATACTATTGAGAAAGAATGAATTGAACAAAAAACTCAGCCCAAATATTGTGCAGGTCCTCAATATCTTGTTCAAAAAATGGGTCAAATTGATCAAACATTTAGAACATCAAATTAAAATAAAAGAAATTAAGGCATTAATAATATACATATTAAATTGACAAGAAATATGAAATAATTGAAAATACAATTTACCTCCTCAGTTAGGTCAGTCCTATTTGATAACATGATATTATGGTCTGACCATGTAGAAGCCGCATATGTTGCTTTGTTTGGGTTTCCTTCAACTATGTAATATTAACATGAACAAAATTATTTGTCATCAGCAAAATACAGTGGAGTATAAGACTTTACACTTTTATTACCTTCAGTGTGATCCATTCAGGGTCCCTTATCGAGTTGGCTTTCTTAAGACTCCTTGCAATTGCAAAACATCCTCATAGCCTTATGACCAAAATTATGAACTTAGTAAACTATTTATTACAAATACCATTATCCTGTATAGAAGAAAACTCATGTGTTTATAATCTTCTTGGAATCAACTGATGGCTTATAGTGAAGGGAGCATAAGAAGAAAATTTTATAAGTGTGCTTGCATAGTATGATCAATTTCCAATTATTGCTATAAAAAATAATTAAACAATAATGATTATTATAATTAAGCAAATACAAAACAAGTATGAAATGAAATGAAATATTATTATTCTTATTCCTTCATATATGGTGCGAAGAAACAATCAACATCAGTTTCACCAAGCCTCATTGAAATATATTGAAGTCTCAAAGATTGGGAGGTCCCTTTTACATAAATTTGAAATAGACATAGGAATCCGAACTGACATCATTTGCCCTTGGAAACCAACTTAGCTTGTATGTATATATAATTAATGCAAACAAGACTTTCGTTAATGCAAACACTCAACTTGCATGAATTTTGTTATTACATATATTTACATTTAAATTAGACTTACATTAAAAATACTTGGATGCACCCTGATGTTAGTTCATTCCCAGGAGCGATAACATATTTCACATCTATATGGTCAACAAAGGCAAGTACCACCATGTCACCCACAATTGAATCCATAAGCAACGCATCTAAATGGAATAATTCGTTAGATGCCAATCGGATCATACGTTGCATGTCACTCAAATTGGGAGGTGAGGGATGTTTGTTTGGGGATGATGTGACATGATATGAAACAAGATGCTTTGGCCATAATACAAAAGTCCCCTTTACCTGACTCATTGTCTTCATCTCATCAGTGGAAATTAGGATAAGAGCATCTTAAATTATCATGTCTTTAATTGCCACCCTTAACTGATCGTCCTGAATTTGGATGTGGTGGGTAGTTACCCCTAAGTTGTGGATAGAACCATATGCCACTAACCTTTTGAGAGGATCCTTTAAATATAGATCACATGGTCCAGCATCCTTTAACACTAGACCAGCCATGCAATAACTCCCCTTAGTGTTACGACAGGCTATATTTGAGAGCATTTGGGGGCACTTAGCTCCTGTTGCCTTGATGTCATCATGGATAACATTTCTTCCTTGATCTTTACTAACCCTCTTATAATCATGCCTCAATTGAAGCTTCTGCTAATGTCCTAGCCTCTATCCAAGCCTCTACTGTCGTGATTGATAATAATGATTCTAGCTCTCCCTCAACACATATGGGGAATATCGTGGAGATGCTCCAACGTAATCTCGTATATTGACACCTCCTCCAACTCCCCAATAGTTAATATGTCATTCCTACTATATGAATTGAAGGAGCCATGGGCTTCTTGTTCTTTAAGATCAGCCTATAACATATAAAGAGAAAATATAAGAAATAATATAATTAGTATAAGAAATAATATAATTAGTCTATTAAAACAAAATAATAGAAGAACCACTTACAATTTTTTGTTTGCAATCATGCGAGCTTAATCACTTGTAAATAATTTTCTCCCTGTTTAATTAGCATCCAACCATTTATCTTTGCGACGTATTGGAGATAAGGGAGCAAGAGTAACACTAGGATTGGACTCAACATTTTCTTCCAGCCTCTTTCTCTTGGCCCCCAACAAGTCTCCTTCTGCCTTCGCGTAACCCCTTGAGACATTGTGTGGGGGCAATCATTCTTGAGAGCGTGTTCAATGGATTTTGCTCTTTTTTCCTACATGACTTGAAGAAGTTCAAATCAATACATACAAAAGGAAGAAATAAGGGAAATGCAAGATTCCTTTTTAATGACATATACATACAGGACACTCTAACCTGTATAACTCACCATAGTTCCTAGTGTAGTCTGAATCCTAACAAATTCTTCCCAAGTAGCTTCGTCAATGAATTGATACTTGTTGCATAGAGATGGATGAGGCTGACTATTATCTTGGCCATGCACATACTGGTGAGCTAGTTATGTCTTGAATTCCCTCTAATACTCAGCACAATAACACAATATCTTATTCTTTAAGACTTCATTGTTGGGAACATCAAAAGTGAGATGTAATAATTGCCATTTAAAGCAGAGTTATCAACAAACAATTATATTTTTTGATATTGCTCTGCATACAATATATAATAGTCAGTTCCTATACACAGCTATAGTCCCAAATGTGATTCCTCACGCAATTATCAATGGCATCCCAAGTCTCTATGGCGATATTAATCTTGTTATGCTAGAAGGCTGACATAACTCATGTACTTGGTCCTATGTTCACCAATTGGGTTCCAACATGTGTTAAACCTGGCATATCCTAATTTTCCCTATCTGTATAATACTGATAGTGGAAAGAAGTTTAGAAAGGATCACGACAAATATAAGAAGAAATGATAAAGGTTAAAGGAGTATTGAAGAAAGAGAAGGACCTAAACACAAAGAAGAAAAGGTTAAAGGCCAAAAGTTAAAGTAGAAACAAGATTTGGGCCAAAAGTAGTAATTTCCAAAAGTTAAAGGACTTAAATGTAATTAAGTAGAAAGTTCAAGGGCAAAATTATAATTATAGAAACATCAGCCCATAAAGGGTTAGAACTGCCTGAAAGTATTTCAATCCCATATTCCACCAGAAAATAGAGGAAGATATGCTGGTTAATCTGCATGATACAGAAATTTTATTAGAGCTCTAGACAGCAGATATTTATTTGATAGTCTAAAAGTTATCTAAAATTTTATCATATTTTATGGACTTCAAATATAAGTGGGGGAATTACAGGAAAGTATGCCCTATAGTGTCAGATGTCCTGGATCTGACAGAACCTCAGAAGAAGTTCTGTATAAAAAGTTATTCACATATTAGTGCATTTTTACGGGGAGTTTGATAACACCCATGTTCCGATAATAAAACTTATTGGTATATAAGCCTGGATAGAATGAGATCAGATGACCTCACATATAGGCCCATAATGACGCCAAGAAAGGCCCAAAACCCAGGGTACCAGTCCATCACTAAAAGGGGCCAGTGTCCAGAAAGAGTGTGAAATTACAAAAATGCCCCTAGATGCCCAGATTGTACCAATGATGGATGGAGGGTATTTTGATCATCTAGGACAGGCTAAAAATGTGGCACATGGTATAAATATGATTATTTGAGCCAGTATATGCCCTAAGGTAGTACAAAGAGGGGTGAAATGACAACTATGCCCTTAGGGTCAATATAGTAAAAGAAATGACACCAAGGGTATTTTGGTCATTTCTCAAGGGATGGATGGCAGATAAATACTCAATCTAATATTTTAAATGGTATGACAAGTCTAGACATTGATTTCCAGGATAGAATACATATCCTGGTATATTACAAAAAAATTAGGAATAGAACACAGTCCAGTTGTTATGAAACTGCTCTGATCGGTATCGAATTAGACTAGAATTTTTCCAAAAACTTCCTTACATGGACAGAATGCCACATACCCCTTTTAGGTGTCCCATGAGCTGTCCCACATGATGTCATAATTATTCTTTTTAGAAAAATTTAAATCCAAGATTAAATGTGAGCCCTTTGATCAAATAGTGTACAAATCAATCTTGGCCATCCATTTTCACCCAAATTTCTCTATAAATACCCCCTCATTTCAGACCTATTCATCAGCCCTTGGAACCATGGGGAAACTCTTGCAAAATTTCCACTCAACCAAGAAAGAAGCACACAACTTGAAGCGAGAAGTAAGGTAATCATCTCCCTTGATCTTGAGCTTTGTTCTAGCAAGTTAGCTCTTGGTTTTAAGGGATTTTTGTGCTATGTTTCCCTTATGGTTGCTGCTGGAATTTCTGTCCATATGGGGTTGGAATATGAGTTTTATGTTATGGATAGTTTAGACAAGCATAAACAAGCTAGAATCAAGTGGTATAAGCTTGGGAATTCAAGTATGTTTGGATTTAGGGTTTTATGTTCTTGCTGGTACTGTGTGTGACATCATGTGTGACACATGATGAGTTCCTCAAGGTGCTTCATTAGAGTGTTAACTAAGGGGAAGGAGGAGAAGGAACTATAGGGTGAGGGCCAGGATTTTTGTCTTCAAATTTGTCTCTATTTCTTTGGTGTAACAGATAAGGAGGTGTATGTGAGGAAGAAGCCATTAGAGGGTTCAGATAGAAGAAAAAAATAAAACAAAGAGATAAAGTGATGAGATAAAAAGTATTTATCATAGGAATGGTACACATATGGTTGTGGAATAAGAACGATTTTAGAAAAGAATATTAAAGAATACAATTGGCCTTATATCACAATGAGTATAAACATTGGGAATTGAAGAAGTGAGAATATAAAGTAATTTAACACTAATTATATATATTTTACACCGGTTACATGTAAATCTAGTGTAAATATTTTATCTTATTTATAAAACTACCACCTATCAATTTTTTAAAACGTCTCCGTAAGGTCTGAAGAAGTTACAGAAAAGAAGTGGGAAAGCACAGACAAGAAACTGATGAAGAGTTAGAATATGACGAGCTAATCTACACCTATTGAAATTAGTTTATGGCGTAGTAATTATTGGCACATCCTACTTTTTCCCTATATGTATAATACTAATAGTGGAAAGAAGTTTGGAAAGTATTTTGATGATAAATAGAAAGGAAAAACAATGATTAGACAAAGGTATAAAGATGAGGAATTAAAATGAAAAGTGTAAAGTTCTATAGTGCAAGGTGTAATTTTTAAAAGTCATAGGACATAATGGTAATTATGAGAAAGTTGAGCCGAAAAATACCTAAAAATACCCAAAATCAGATTAATCCCAAATTTTCCCAGTAAGTAGAGAAAATTATTCTGATTAGTTTGACGTAACACAGAATTCTGATGAGAGGTCTCAAAAAAATTATATTAATTTATGAAGGAAAGGGAAATTAATACAGTATCCTCTGGACCTTAGAATCAGATAAAATTTGGCATTAAATTCCTGTAATTAATATGAGAATTTATGAAACAAACAGAGCTCAAAAAGGAGTTATGTAGAATTTATTATATAATTTACAGTAGATTAAAATACCCGATAAATATGTTTCGGGGGAATTTCTCGGGAGTTGAGCCCTCAAAGGTAGTGGACCATGTAGAGGGCCCAAAATAGTATCTTATAGGCCTAGTAATATTTTTAGAGTATGTGGGTCAGGGCTAATAAGGACTGAGAAAAATGTAAAATTACAAAAATGCCATTGTATTGTGCATTGAGTCAGAGTTAGACGAAGGGCATTTTGGTCAATTGACTAAGGTTAGATAGTCAAGGAGAGTTCCCAAAATAGTTAATAAAGGTCAGGGAATACTCTAATGATGTGTGAAAAGACAATAATGCCCTTTAAGAAATTAAAGTGTAATCAGACATCAATAAAGGGTTAAAGAAAATGTAGGGAATTTTTTTCATAACTTTTGGGTCTCAAAAAATTATAAGACTTTGCAGTGGATTTATTTTATGTTAGAATGAATTTCTAAAAATGTTAGAATCATTAAAAGATGTGTTTAGCATTTATTTCAAAATAATGATATTTTAAGGATATCTGTATAAGGAAAGTGCCTTCAGATTTGTGCCAATTAGCTATTATACCCAAGGAAGGCCTAGGGTAGTCCAAAATTTTGGCCTAGGTTAGCCCAATAAGTCCCAAAACTTGTCTTGGAGCCCAAGTCCAATAATAAATAATTTTTGAAAAAGAAAAGAAAAAGGAATAAAGTGAGAATTAGGGTTTACACATGGTGGGACCCATAAGACCTCACACATGACATCCAAGACAAGGGGGAGGAGAAGATTTTTGTCATGTGACCTGTCATATCCTGATTTTTCCCTATCTGGATAATACTGATAGCGGAAAGAGATTTGGAAAGGATTATGACGATGATCAGAAGAAATAATAGAGGTTAAATGAGTATTGAAGGAAGAAAGGGACCTAAATGAAAAATAAAAAAGTTTAAAGGCCAAAAGTTAAAGTAGAAACAAAAATTGGGCCAAAAGTGGTAATTTCCAAAAATTTAGGGACCTAAATATAAATATGCAAAAGGTTAGGGACTTAAATGTAATTAAATAAAAAGTTAAAGGGCAAAATTGTAAATATAGAAAGATCAGCCCAAAAAGGGTTATAACTGCCTAGAAGTTTTTTAGTCCCATATTCCATCAGTAAATAGAGGAAGTTATGCCAGTTAATCTGGCATGATACAGAAATTTTATTAGGACTTCAAACAGTAAAAAATTATCTGATAGTCTAAAAGTTATCTGAATTTTTATCAGATTCCATGGATATCAGATATAAGTAGGGGAATTATAGGAAAGTGTACCCTACAGTGTCAGATGTTATGAATCTGACAGAACCCTGGAAGAAGTCCTGTATAAAAAGTTATTCCCACAACAGTGAATTTTGACGGGAGTTTGATAACACCCGTGATCCGATAATAGAACTTATTGGTATGTGAGCCTAAATAGAATGAGATCAGATGACCTCATATATAGGCCCATGATGGCACCAAGAAGGGCCCAAAACCCAGCACACCAGTGTATTAGTAGAAGGGGCCAGTATAGTGCAAGAAAGGACACTAAGGGTATTTTGGTCATTTTCCAAGGGATGGATGGCAGATAAATATTCAATATATCAATGTCAATGGTATGAGAAGTCTAGACATTGATTTCTAGGACAGAATACATATCCTGGTATATTATAAAGAAAAATAGGAATAAAAAACAGTCCGATTATTGTGAAACTGCTCCGATAGGTACCGGATTGGACTAGAATTTTTCCAGAAGCTTCCTCCCCCTAAGATTTCTCCACATAAGCCCATGAAGTGTCCCTTTAGGTGTCCCTTGTGATTTCATGATGATGTCACAATTTTCTTTATGAAAAAGTAAAATCCAAGATTAAATGTGAGCCCTTGGATCAAATAGAAACCAAATCAATCTTGGCCATTGATTTTCACCAAGAATTTTCTATAAATACCCCCTTCATTTCTGCAGCAAATCATAAGTTCATGGACCCTTGGGGAAACTCTTTCAAAATGAAAACTCAAGCCAAGACAAAGAAGATTCAAGGTTCCAAAGTTCAAGCAAGCTAGAGATTAAAGGTAAGCAATCTCTCTTAGCCTATTTTCCTTTGATTTGGGAGATTGAACTTAGGGTTTTCATGGGGGAAAAGTTGAGTTTTCTCTAAGGGGAGGTGTTGCCCAAAAACCATAGATGAAAGGGGAAAGAAGAAATTAAAATTAGAAACTTATGATTAAAGCTTAAACAAGCTAGTTAAGTGATTGGTTGTTGAATGAAGTTGATATTCTTGACTTTGCCATGGTGTGCCCTGTTTGTTCTTTACTGTTCATGAGGGAGAGAAATGGAATTTCAATGATTTAATGCTTCCATTGAGTTTGTATGATGATTTTGTGTGGAATTGGAAAAGTTTTGAACCTTGGAAACATTAAAATCTCAAGGTTGTAGTCTTTGAGATTCCTTACGGTTACTGTTCACTTGCATGAACAGTTATTGGAATTTCATGATTTTGATGGTTCCAATGTTTTTAAAATGAAAAGTTGTGTAGGGTAAAGTGGAGAAACAAGTATGGTAAGCATTATAATCAAAATGAGAATTTTTGAAAGAACTGTATTCTTATGTTTAGTTCTATACAGCAGGCCATGAAGGAGCTGGAATTTCATGATTCTAAGCTCATAAATGGATTCAAAAGATGAAATTGTGGAGGGTAAAGTGAAGACATCAATTGGTTCAAGAGGCCAAGTGGATTAGTGAAAATTAAAGAAAGTTATGACAATAAAGAGTGTAACAAAGTTAGTCTTGAATATGGTTGGAGTTCATGAGTCCTAATGAGTTATGGGATGAATATGAATGTGTTTAGGACCATGAAACATCCAAGAAGATGTTGGGAAGTCATGGACATAAAGGCTTCATGGTTGGAAAGCTAGGGAGCAAGGGCTAAAGGTCAAGAGGAAAGGTTAAGTGCAAGGTAGTAAACTTACCTCTTTATCTGCTTGATGTGGTATGCTTATGTGTTGACATATATATGATATTTGAATGATGTTGTTATATGACTAATGATGTTCAATGTATTGTGAATAACATGTTTTCCATGGCCATGCACTTTATGTAAGAGTATATAGCATGATAGCATGTCACTAATTAAAGAAAGTTTAATGAAATTACATATCATGCATTAGCTTCCATCTTGCATATTTAAGTGGTAATGTTTGCTACTGAGATTCCCTAGAATCTCAATATCCTATAACCAACCAATCTAGGTCAAACATGAAGAAAAGGTATGCATGGAGAAGAGCTAAAGAATGGAAGAAAGGAAGTGAAGTATTGAGATTTTAGGATATACTATTAATTGTCCATGTATGTAAATGCCATGTAAGGTATCCATTTATGTGATGAAACTATTGTACTACTTATGGCCTATGTACATGATATATATGAATGTTGAGAAGCTTATTTGATGGCTTGTGAATGCTGAAACAATTATTGGAAATGAAAGAAAAGAAACTGAAATGGTAAAAACGTAGGTCTTGTAGCAATTTTGTTGTGGCTTCAGTTTGACTTAGCAAATGAAGGAATTAGTTCACAAAATTTTATGAGCATGTATCACACATCTAAAGCTTTAAATGCATATGGAGAACCTGTCATTTGGATTTGTATAACAAGAGAAATGAATTTCCAAAGTAGGAGACTATAATCTGTTTCCAGAGTTTTCGATCAAATGAACAGTAAACTTTAACGAATAAACTGTATTAATTGGCTAGTCATTTGGTCTGGAAATTATTTTTCCCTTAAATTTTAAGATGTTATCTTCATGTAGCTTTTTGAACCACTTCATTTCAATTTTTTCTAGAATTAATTATGATTTTTTGAAGTTTGTTGTGTAATCTGGAATACCATATGAATAATAACCCAAGAAAGAGTAAAATTTCAGATTTGGCTAATGGACTTCCAAGGTCTTATAAGTGGTTCTAAATGCTACTGAATGGTCACTAAGACGTATAAAAGTAAGGATGTTACATTTTGGTATCAGAGCAAAGGATTCTAGCTTAAGAAATGCTCTGAATAGATTATTTATGGACTGATATGAGATTATTCCCAGACCTTAACCCTAAACAGTAAGCATATTGTTAAGTTAGGGTATTTATTGGGATAGTTAGCGTTGCTTAATTAAGCAAATATTGCAAGAACATATATGAGATCTTATAAGGTTAAGTCAGAGGCTTCAGTTAATAGAGAGGCCCTAGGCCAGTAGTGATATACGGATATGGTGTACATCCAGACTCTGATCATCTCTTAGACCATAAAGAAAGTTTAGATGAGAGTATAGGAGATCAGTCAGGAAAGTCTACAGTATAATACCCTATAGATGTTTGTGTAGACTTAAACCTGCAGTCTGGAGGTGATGTAGAGATTTATTCTGAAGCCGTGAATGCACCATATGATATTGAGTCTAGTGACTCTACATAGTATGAGGATTGTTAGAGTACCCTCTAACCTTGATGTAAGCTCTATTCCTCCGATAAGAGGACAGATTACAGCCGAGGAAGCTGAGTACTAGTACTAGATTAAGGGTAGACTAGATAGCATTCCTCCTCCACTAGAGTTTGAGGATAGAATTATTATTAGTAATACATCATGGTCCCCTAATTCAGATATCCAATAAGAGTTTATGATAGTTCTTGTCTATTCCCAAAGTCCAGGAATATGTGACTTTATAGAGAAAGATTAGTGGGACATTCCTAGTCCTAGTCAACCCCCGCATTCTTTATTAAAGACTACAGAGAGTGACTTACTCAGTCCAGGTTAAGGGATAGACAGAAATAGAGATTAAGAACAGACAGTTTACATGTAGTTCCTCAATGCCGTATCAGGGATGATAAACAGATACACAGTGGAGGGTCTTAACCTAAATCAAGTTTATGCTCCATAAGACTAGCATGAGATAGTAGTAAGTCAAATACTACCATATACCCATACATGGCACATAGAGCTAAGTGAGTTTTTGGCAAACGATCCGCCAACTGATATTCAAGGGGTGGTATTTCTCTATACAAAAGTATGTGCAGCCCATGATTTCTAGGAAAGAATGTAAAAGAGATAAAGGTAATGTGTGTACAAATGTCATGGTGACATAAAAGGTGATGGCTAGAAGTGCTAGATAAGTTAAGTCATGATGAGTTAAGCCATATGTCATGACAGATATTTACAGAAACTCTTGGTCATGACAAGTAAAGACCATTGATCGCAATAGGAATTTTCTGAGCATTTAGGTCACGACAGAAGATGACCTATGACCACAACTAAAGAACACAGAGCAAGTTATGACAAGCAAGTGTAAGTGGTCGCAACTAAAGTGTACAGAGAATATGAGTCATGACTAGCTAGCACTCAAGTTATGACTAGTTGCACAGGGACCTGACGATAAAGAATGAAGATGCTGACCTCACTAAAGTTTATCAGTTAGAGGTTTAGCATATGGTATAGGCAAGCTAAATGATACAAGAAACTGTGATACAGGAGACCAGTTTAAGAAAATATTCAATAGTAGATCCTCCGTATGATCATCAGGAGTTGATCTATGTTACGAAAGACTTGCCTAGAAGGGAGCCTAATGTATGGCTTAAGGTTAAAGACTTGATGACTAATAAATAGAAAGTTAATATTCCTAAATAGATAGATTCCAGCACGAAGAGACAGTAACCTAGCACACCTAGGGTAGAACCCCTAGAGAACATAAATAGTAATGCTAGGTGATAAATGAAATCCAAGTGACATAAATTAGTCAGGATCTAAAGATAGACTAGAAAGGAATAATAGTCCAATCAAGAGCAGACTAAGACAGACAGATAGAAAGAGTTAAGAGATATAGAGAAATACAAAAGTTACTCCATACGAGATGAAGAGTGATCCGCTCACTTGAGAAGTTTTTCTCAAAAAGTTTAAAAGAAACATTCCTCTCAATTAGAGAGAGGTGAGTGTGAGGCCAAGGGTTAGAGTAAAGGAAAGAGAAACCCTTTGACGAATAATTAGTTGAGTTCATCTATATGAACCTTGAGCCTTAATAAGAGATATTTTCTCGCCTGTTAGTAATCCAAGTGGATAAGGGAAAATTTAAAAATTCGAATGGCATAAGAGATGTGAGCCAGCCCTTCCTCAGTTAGCTAAAAAAACTGACTTAGTTATAGATTACCGCTAGATTATAGTGAGGCCAAGGACACATAAGTCCTTCAGGCTAGGAACATAGAAGTAGTACAGGCAATGAGAAATGTTATGATAAGAATGAATATGTCCTAGTAAGGTAGCCACAGATTCAAAGGTAAAGTGACTCCCCTATTCCTTATGTAAGAAAGAGTACAGAAGGGTTGAGTCTATACCCTAATAAGAGGGTGATGTGGCAGCTTAAGTGGAATAAGTAAATGACTTAGATTCCTGAATAGATGATCAGGACCTAGCAGTTAAGGTGATAAAGGGACAGAATGCTTTAAAATTTACCTAGTTAATTATTTAGTTACAGTGTACATATAAGGGATGGTGGAGCAAATTATGTAATAATGATATTGCTTATGTTGCTATAAGTTATGATGAGAAGTTACATCTCCTTGCAGTTGTCATGAGATGATACGCATGTTAGAGAATGCTTAAATAATTGCATCTCCTTGAATATTATGCATGTTGAGTATGCTATGATGAATGAATACTCCCCTTTACATTATGTCATATCCCAATTTTTAGGCTTAGAAGCCCAGTATATAGCCTGAAAAAGGGATGCTACTAGACCCTATTAAGCAGAGGTCTCAATAAATAGAGAAAAAGATGCTGATCAATTTGACGCAACACAGAGTTTTAATATGAAGTCCCAAAAGATTTATATTAATTTTAGAAGAGAAGGAAAATTAATACAGTATTCTCTAGACCTCAGAATCAGATAAAATGTGGCAGTAAATTCCTATAATTAATATAAGAATTTTTGAAACTGACAGAGCTCAAAAAGGAGTTCTATAGAATTTACTACAGAATTTACAGTGGGAATTTCTCAGGAATTGAGCTCATGAAGATAGGGGATCATACAGAGGGTCCAGAATGGCACCTTATAGGCCTAATGATATTTTTAGATAAATATGTGGGCTAAGCCTAATAAAGACCAAGAAAAATGAAGAATTATGAAAATGTGACTGAAGGTATGCCACTGTGTTGTGTCCTTTAGTCAGAGTCAGAGTCAGAGTCAGATGAAGGGCGTTATGATCATTTAACTAAGGTTAGACAGTTAAGAAAGGGTATATGGATAGTTGACCAGGATCAAGAGATACTCTGGTAAGGTATAAAATGACAATAGTGCCCCTATAAGTACTAAAGAGGTACTAAGGGCATTATGGTAATTTACTAAGGATGTTTCTTGGGAATCGAGCCACCAGAGTGATTGGGCTTGGTTAAAAACCCAAGATGATATTTGAAGGCCTAAAAACGTAGCCCAAGAGTAATGTGGGCCCAAGAGGCATTCAAATAATGTTTTAGTGCTTTTTCAATAAAGTAAAGTGACCCGGTCCAAGATAGAACTAGGTAAAGTGATCTGGAATCATGAGAGGACATAAATGGGTCCCACAATGCGCCACATGACATGATTATAGTAAAAAAGGAAAACAAAGGACACATGGCATGATTACAAGAAAAGGAGAAAAAGCAAGAGGACACGTGGCATGATCTCGGCCGTCCATTTAGGGAAAAGACTCTGGAACTCTTTGGAAAGGCTGAGTCAGCTGGTGAGGTGTCCCAAGGGCCCCACATTTCACCACATATACCCTTGAGGTGCCCCTTGAGGTGTCCTAGATGATGTCATGAGTGGTGAGTCATCAGAGAGGGTGATGTCATCGTGATGATGTAAGCAAAGCTTCTTGAGGAAGCAAGCAATCTGAGTCATTCATCGCGAATCAATCTGGACCATTCATTCCATATCCAGTCACCTATAAATATACAACTCCCCTCCACTTAATTCCCATGGCCAAAGAAATCCAAAGGAAGAGAAATAAGAGAGAAGATAGAGAGATAAAGAAAGGAAGGAAGGAGTTCTGGTGAAGCCAGGAGCAGTCTGAGAAGCTAAGGGACTGGGCAAAGCTTAGGAATGAAGTAAGAATGTTATCTAGTCCCTGCTCTAATAAAGTAGAGGATTGCTCTTAGTAGTTACAGTACAGAAATATCTCTATTAATAAAGGTAGCTAAAGGTAGAAAGAAAGACAGGGGAATGTCAGATTAAGGATATTACCCTTTAGTTAAGCATGAGTTAAATAGAGCTACGCTAATAGAATAATAATGAAGATATTATTATGCTATGTATAGGCTCTGACCTATGGAAAGAATGAACCTTAGAGCAAAGGCTAAGAGCTAGAAGAAAAGCTACATGTCAGGTAGTGAACTTATCCTAAACTTGTATGCATTGAATGTTATGCTTGATGTGCTATGGCTTTGTTGAATTGTGTTGAACATGTGCTTATGTATAAAGCTCTGTTCCTATGATTACTTTGGCCAATTGTGTTTCATATGTAACATGGAAGCATGCACATTAGACAATGTTAACACTTTCACAAGCAAGCACAAGTATTCACATTAATGCATGCATTGTTTAGTACTGTTTGCTACTGAGATTTCCCTAGAAATCTCACTCCTTCCATATCAATCCAATTATAGCAGGTCTTATCAAGATGGAGGAGATAAAGGTGTATGAAGAGATGTTAATTTACTTAGCATGATTGATACGTGATTCATGTATGTATAATTGCTGGAAATTGTCACTGTGAACAGTAACTCGTGATGGAGGCAATGACATTTGTGCTATAATTATAAATAGTAAATGATTGAATAAATGTATGATATTTTTCCAGTAAATATTATACATGTCAAGCTTCAATAAGATATATAGAATGTCTCATTTGGATGTCTACACATAAAGATATGATTTATCAAAGTTGGGACCAGAATACTGGAATCAGGGACAGAACGCTGGAGGAACAGTAAACTTCGGACATTGACTTACATGAACCTGGTCAAGGAGTTGTCAACAAGATATTTTTTCCGAAAAGAAAATTAAGTTAGATTCGAGTATCGATTTGAACCACTCCATTTCAATTTTTCAAGAATTAGTTATGATTTTTTGAAGTTAGGTCACTCCGCTGGAATTTATACAATGAATAGTACTAGCTGGGAGTAAAATTTCAAATTGTATGATTTGACTTCAATAGCCCTAGAAGTGGTTCCAAATGCTACTAAATGGTCCCTAAGATGATAGAAAAGGAGGATGTTACAATTTGGTATCAGAGCATAAGATTCTGGCACTGAACAGAAGGTTCTGGCTGAGTGATGCTCTGGAGTAGATAGGCTAACCCCTTAAAACAAGTTAGAGATGTGAATTATAGATGTTTCCTCCCTAGTATGAGATATAGGGATGGTGTCCACTACCTAGAGAATGATTTGAACAAGAGATAGTGACACCCAGACAGATAGAATAGTACCCCATAACTTACAGCAATTTAGGGTAATCTTCAAGGAAGTGACTAGTCTTAGTTAGCCGTTACAGCCGAGGTCTCGTGTTTCTTAGCACGATGTGGCTGGACTAAGCAGGATAACGACTGGGCAGCATTTTTCTCTATGAATAGAGATAGAAGCTGACCAGTCCCAGGTCAAGGGAAACTGTCAGACATTATAGTAACAATTATAATAAAGGTACCAACCTGGTTGAAATTAATCAACTAGAGGATTGGTACAAAGCATAATCAAGCCAAATAATATAAAGTAAGGAGATATGAAAGGTTAGATGATGTTCAGAAGTAGATCCTCTATGTGAGTAGATCTCTATTACGAAAGAATTTGTTCAGCTAGTGTTTCCTGAACAAAAGAATGAGGCTTGCCTAGGAATAATCCTAGCACATGGCCTAAAGTTAGAAACCAGATGGGCTACTGATGTTCCTAAGATAGAAGAACCATAGTCTAGTCTAGAGTAGACTAAGACTAATAAAGAGAAAGGTAGCCACAGTTTTAAAGATAAAGTGACTCTCCTATTCCCTATGTAAGAAAGGATAATGAAGGGTTGAGTCTATACCCTAGTAAGAGGGTAATGTGGCAGCCTAAGTCAGATAAATAGTTATTTCCAATTCCTAAATGAATGTTTAGGATCTGGACAATATGATCAGACAATGATAGGCCATGAGATTAAGATGATATATAGATACATGATTACGATACTCAGGATTTATCCCTTCAGTAAGGGTAAGGAATATGAATGATGAAAATGAAATGAAAAGAGAAGCATGTATGAAAGATGGTACAACTCTAAAGAAAGAGCAGTAAAGACATAAGCTAGTGTTGTTGCAATAGAACTAGATTGCCCTTGCGATAGAAAATGATTGCTTTTAGAATAAAGCCAAGAGATGGGATAGTATAACTTAGATAAAGTAAGGTCTCTCTGATGAGATGAATAGATGATGATAGATCTGTGCATAGTAGAGCCTGTGTAGCTCTCTGCAGTAAAGCATATAGTAAAGCTATGAAAGATGAGAATGGTATGAGAAGTTCCTAAGTGATAGAGGAAATGAGTAAAGTCCTGATAGATAATATTGGCTTATATGATCATTTTAGGGGAATTATCTATTGAGTTAACAACTATGTGGAAGTGATTAACCTTGTAACTTTGTCCATTGGTCTAGGTCTTCTAAAGGTGAGAATACAGTCCAATGGAATCACAGTAGATTCTGGAGGATTGCAGTTAGATCCTAGTATGGCTCCCAGAGAATAGAATTCCAGGGTCGCAGTTAGATCCTGAAGAGGCTTACGGTTGATCGCAGTAGATTCCGAGGGTCGCAGTAGACCTAGGCTAGAGAGAGAAAGTATTGAGCCAAAAGTACAGTATTTCTTTGGAAGGACGAATACCAAGGAAAAGTTAAGGTATAGAAGCTTCACAAGTTGATTAACTCATAACAGAGAGAGTACCCATGATGCTAGTTTTAGATAGCCTTATTACTATTAGGAACTGAACTCAAAATCTTCTTACACATATAGGAACTAAGTGATCGAAGTTAAAGTTATTAATCTTGAGTACCAAGGAGTTATGAGCAAATCTCATAAGATATGAGAATGGGTCAAATGAGAATAAAGAGATCCTTACGATGAGATTACAAAGACTACAAATAAAGGTAAGTAGATCCTCCAGATGAGGACAAAGAGATTAGAAGGCTAGATAGACCCAAGAGAGATAGTATAAGATGGGTCTAAGATAGTAGAGTACCAGGATTTGAGCCTGTTAACACCAATGCTTCATATTTTTATCTACACATTTCAGTTAAGCGTACTCAGGCGAGAGTAGCCCAATGATGGGTGACCTCTTGGGAAGTGATGAAAAAAGTATGAATACCATAGAAATTTGGCATATGTGCACGTAACTATGTAAAATGATAGAAAGAGCTATGAAAGGTCAGAAAGGGTTATGAACAGTAAGAGACTAGAACCCTTATGTCAAGTCCAAATGAAATGAATTTGAAAGATGAACTATGATATAGCCAGATTTGTATAAATATGCCATTTTATGTCATGAAAGATACGAAATGAGAAGATATGCCTTGAGAAGTGGTTGTATAGCTAGTTTTGTAAACAGATTGAGAGGCTCTATCTTTGAAAGAGATAAGATGTTTGAATGATGAGTTACATGTGAAAGAGCAAATGAGAGCTTTCACTCCTTGCATGAAATGCCAGGCATTATGTTATGTTATGCTAAAGCTCTGAATGTTAGAGCAGTGCAAGCTCTATGTGATAGAGTTGTGCAAGCTCCGAGTTTTAGAGTTGTGCATAGTAAGAGAAGGAATGCTTGAGCTCCGCTGTTAGAGCTTTGCATTCATGAGAAGGTATATAGTCCTGTAGCATGCTGGCCGAGCATTATGCATGTTAGAGTATGTGCTCCTATATGCTCCTATATGCTATTATGTTCTCCTGTTTAGCAGTAGAGCAATGAAAGAAAGAATAATGATATAAGTCCTCTCTCTGTATTATGATGAGTTAATAACGATGATAAAAGCATATGATGATATGAGAATGAGAGATGAAGTTTTGCGGATATTTAGAGAATTCCGCTGAATACTCATATGAGTAATAAGTGACTGCACTAAGAATCATGATGAGTAGTCAACAAAAACTCTAGAATATAGGAGTATATTAGAAAGTTCAGTATGAATGAAAGGGACATTCTCCTCAGAGGAACTCTTCATCGAAGGATGAATAGTGATTTAGCCCTGAAATTTCAAGGACAAAATTTATTTTAAGGGAAGGAGAAATGTCATATCCTAATTTTTAGGCTTAGAAGCCCAGAATATAGCCTGAAAAAGGGATGCTACTAGACCCTATTGAGCAGAGGTCTCAATAAATAGAGAAAAAGATGCTGATCAGTTTGATGCAACACAGAGTTTTAATATGAGGTCTCGAAAGATTTATATTAATTTTTAAAGAGAAGAAAAATTAATACAGTATTCTCTAGACCTTAGAATCAGATGAAATGTGGCAGTAAATTCCTATAATTAATATAAGAATTTTTGAAACTAACAGAGTTCAAAAAGGAGTTATGTAGAATTTACTATAGAATTTAAAGTGGCTTAAAGACCCGATAAATAGGTTTTGGGGGAATTTCTTGGGAATTGAGCCCATGAAGATAGGGGATCATACAGAGGGTCCAGAATGGCACCTTATAGGCCTAATGATATTTTCAGATAAATATGTGGGTCAAGGCTAATAAAGACCAAGAAAAATAAAGAATTATGAAAATACCACTGAAGGTATGCCACTGTGTTGTGTCCTTGAGTCGGAGTTAGATGAAAGGCGTTATGATCATTTAACTAAGGTTAGATAGTTAAGAAAGGGTATCTGGATAGTTGACCAGGGTCATTAGATACTCTAGTAAGGTATGAAAAGATAATAGTGTCCCTATAAGTACTAAAGAGGTACTAAGGGCATTATGGTAATTTACTAAAGATGTTTCTTAGGAACCGAGCCACCAGAGTGATTGGGCTTGGTTAAAAACCCAAGATGATATTTAAAAGCCCAAAAACGTAGCCCAAGAGTAATGTGGGCCCAAGAGGCATTAAAATAATATTTTAGTGCTTTTTCAATAAAATAAAGTGACCCAGTCCAAGATAGAACTAGGTAAAGTGATCTGGAATCATGAGAGGACATAAATAGGTCCCACAATGCGCCACATGGCATGATTACAGTAAAAGAGGAAAAGCAAAGGACACATGGCATTATTACAAGAAAAGGAGAAAAAGCAAGAGGACACGTGGCACGATCTCGGCCGTCCATTTAGGGAAAATACTCTGGAACTCTCTGGAAAGGCTGAGTCAGCTGGTGAGGTGTCCCAAGGGCCCCACATTTCACCACATATACCCTTGAGGTGCCCCTTGAGGTGTCCTAGATGATGTCATGAGTGGTGAGTCATCAGGGAGGGTGATGTCATCGTGATGATGCAAGCAAAGCTTCTTGAGGAAGCAAGCAATCTGAGTCATTCATCGTGAATCAATCTGGACCATTCATTCCATAACCACTCAGCTATAAATAGACAACTCCCCTTAACTTCATTCCCACGGCCAAAGCAAACCAAAGGAAGAGAAACAAGAGAGAAGAGAGAAAGAGAGAAAGGAAAGAAGGAAGAGAAAGAAGGAAGGAGTTCTGGCGGAGCCAGGAGCAGTCTGAGGAGCCGAGGGACTGGGCAAAGCTTAGGAATGAGGTAAGAAAGTTATCTAGTCCCTGCTCTAATAAAGTAGAGGATTGCTCTTAGTAGTTACAGTACAGAAATATCTCTATTAATAAAGGTAGCTAAAGGTAGAAACAAAGACAAGGAAATGTCAGACTAATGATATTACCCTTTAGTTAAGCATGAGTTAAATAGAGCTACGCTAATAGAATAATAATGAAGATATTATTATGCTATGTATAGGCTCTGACCTATGGAAAGAATGAACCTTAGAGCAAAGTATAAGAACTAAAAGAAAAGCTACATGTCAGGTAGTGAACTTATCCTAAACTTGTATGCATTGAATGTTATGCTTGATGTGCTATGGCTTTGTTGAATTGTGTTGAACATGTGCTTATGTATGAAGCTCTGTTCCTATGATTACTTTGGCCAATTATATTTCATATGTAACATGGAAGCATGCACATTAGACAATGTTAACACTTTCACAAGCAAGCACAATTATTCACATGAATGCATGCATTGTTTAGTACTGTTTGCTACTAAGATTTCCCCAGAAATCTCACCCCTTCCATATCAATCCAATTATAGCAGGTCTTATCAAGATGGAGGAGATAAAGGTGTATGAAGAGATGTTAATTTACTTAGCATGATTGATACGTGATTCATGTATGTATAATTGCTGGAAATTGTCACTGTGAACAGTAACTCGTGATAGAGGCAGTGACATTTGAGCTATAATTATAAATAGTAAATGATTGAATAAATGTATGATATTTTTCCAGTAAATACTATACATGTCAAGCTTCGATTTGATATATAGAATGTCTCATTTGGATGTCTACACATAAAGATATGATTTATCAAATTTGGGACCAGAATGCTAGAATTAAGGATAGAACACTGGAGGAACAGTAAACTTTGGATGTTGACTTACATAGACCTGGTCAAGGAGTGGTCAACGAGATATTTTTTCCTGAAAGAACATTAAGTTATGAGTTTTTCTTGAACCACTCCATTTCAATTTTTCTAGAATTAGTTATGATTTTTTGAAATCAGGTCATTCCGCTAGAATTTACACAGTGAACAGTACTCGCTGGGAGTAAAATTCCAGATTGTATGATTTGACTTCAATGGCCCTAGAAGTGGTTCCATATGCTACTGAATGGTACCTAAGATGATAGAAAAGGAGGATGTTACACATTACATGCAGGGTAGAGTAGATATGATGAGAAAGTTATGTTGCTCCCACGCCCTACGACATGCAATTAAATAATTCAACTTGGTAAGGATGAAGCAATAGCAAAGGCCTAAACACGATAGTTAGCTAGTTCAGTCCCAAAGAGTAGAAAGAGAAATTATGATCAAACAATGATAGTCAATAAGATTGTAGATGAGGATTAATAGTGAATATATAGATAAATGATTATGATACTTAGGATATATCCCTTCAGTAGGGGTAAGATGTATGAGTGATATGGCCCCACGAAGGAGCAAATTCTAAGTGATATAAGTTAATGTTGTTGCAATAGAGCTAGATTGCTCTTGCGATAGAGTAAGATTACTTTTGAAATAAAACCAAGAGATGGACAACATAGCTCATGTAGAGTAATATTCTTCATATGAGATAAATGGATGATGATAGACATATGCATGGTAGAGCCTGTGTAGCTCTACAATAATGGACATAGTAAAATTATGAAAGATGAGAATGATATATGAAGTTTTTGAGTGATAGAGGAAATGAGAAAAGTCCTAATAGATAATATTGGCTTCTGTGATCATTTTTGGGGAATTATTTGTGGAGTTAATAACTATGTGAAAGTGACTAACCTTGTAACTTTGTCCGTTGGTTTAGGTCTTCCAGAGATGAGAATACAGTACAATGGAATCGCAGTAGATTTTGGAGGATTGCAGTTAGATCCTAGTATGGCTCATAGGGTCGCAATTAGATCCTAGTATGGCTCACAGGGTCACAGTTAGATCCTGAAGAGGCTTATAGTTGATCATAGTAGATCCCAAGGGTCGCAATAGACCAAGCCTAGAGCAAGAAAGTAATGAGCCATAAGTACAATATTTCTTTGGAATGATGAATACCAAGGAAAATTTAAGGTATAGAAGCTTCACAAGTTGGTTCACTCATAATAGAGAGAGTAGCCATGATGTTAGTTTCAGATAGCCTTATTACTATCAGGGACTGAACTCAGAATCTTCTTACACGTAATAGAAACTTAGTGATCAAAGTTAAAGTTGTTAATCCTGAGTCCCAAGGATTTAAGGGAATATTACATAAGACATGAGAAGAGATCCTTATGATGAGATTATAGAAAATAAGAGACAAGTAGATCTTCCAGATGAGGATAAAGAGATTAGACAGCCAGATAGACCCAAGAGAGATAGTATAAGATGGGTCTAAAATAATAAAGTACTAGGGTTGAAGCCTGTTAGCACTAGTGCTTCAGATTTATATCTGCACTTTTCAGTTAATTGTGCTCAGGCAAGGGTAATTCAATGATGGGTGACCCCTGGGAAGTGTTAGGAAAGGTAGAAATACCATAGAAATTGGCATATATGCACAAAGCTATGTAAAATGATAGAAAGAGCTATGAAAAGCTAGAAAGGGTTATGAGCAGTAAGAGACTAGAACCCTTATGTCAAGTCCAAATGAAATGGATTTGAAAGATAGATAATGATATAACCAGATTTGGCCAGACATGCCATGATACGGCATGAAAGATATGAAATGAGATATGTATTGAGAAGTACACTATGAAGAGGCTTTATATCTAGCCCTATAAATAGATTGAGAGGCTCTATTTTTGAAAAGGATAAGATGTTCAAAAGTTATATTATAGATGAAAGAGAAAATGAGAGCTTTCACTCCTTGCATGAAATGTTAGGCATTATGTTATGCTATGTTAAGTTATGTAATATAATGGACTGGAGTTCAACTCTGATTGAGTTGATTCAGAATAGAAGAATGATCATAGCAAAGATATGAATAATTGCAGATATGAAAAGTACTCCGCTAAGATGTCAAGAGAAAAGATAAGAGATAGATACCCCAATTCTTGACTGAGGTGTTGAGTAAATTTTGAGGACAAAATTTATTTTAAGGGAGGTAGAAATGTCATATCCTGATTTTTCCCTATCTAAATAATACTGATAGTGGAAAGAGGTTTGGAAAGGATTATGACGATGATCAGAAGAAATAATAGAGTTTAAATGAGTATTGAAGGAAGAAAGGGACCTAAATGAAAATTAGAAAAGTGTAAAGGCCAAAAGTTAAAGTAGAAACAAAAATTGGGCCAAAAGTGGTAATTTTCAAAAGTTTAGGGACCTAAATGTAAATATGCAAAAAGTTAGGGACTTAAATGTAATTAAGTAAAAAGTTTAAGGGTAAAATTGTAATTATAGAAAGATCAGCGCGGAAAGGGTTATAACTGTCCAGAAGTTTTTCAGTCCCATATTCCATCAGTAAATAGAAGAAGTTACGCTGGTTAATCTAGCATGATACAAAAAATTTATTAGGGCTCCAGACAGCAGAAAATTATCTAATAGTCTAAAAGTTATCTGAATTTTTATCAGATTCCATGGATATCAGATATAAGTGGGGGAATTACAGAAAAGTGTGCCCTACAGTGTCATATGTTATGAATCTAACAGAACATGGGAAGAAGTCATGTATAAAAAGTTATTCCCATAACAGTGAATTTTGAGGGAGTTTGATAACACCCGTGATGCGATAATAGAACTTATCGGTATGTGAGCCTAGATAGAATGAGATCAGATGACCTCATATATAGGCCTATGATGACGCCAAGAAGGGCCTAAAACCAAGTGTACCCTATAACATCCTCACTTTTCATACGTCTTAGGGACCAAACAGTAGCATCTGGAACCACTTCCAAGGCTGTTGAAATCAAATTACTCAATCTGGAATTTTACTCTAGCGAGTACTGTTCACTGCACGAATTCCAGAGAAGTGACCTGACTTCAAAAAATCATAACTAATTCTATAAAAATCGGAATGGAGTGGTTCAAATTGCTACATGAAGCTAACATAATACTCTTTCAGGGAAAAATGACTCGTTGACCAAGCCTTGACCAGGTCAACGTCAGTCAACGTCCGTAATTCACTGTTCATCCAGCGTCCTGTCCCTGATTCCAGCATTCTGGTCCCAACTTTGAAAAATCATATCTTTATGTGTAGACATCCAAATGATACGTTCTATACATCAAATCGAAGCTTGGCATGTCTACTATTTACTGGTAAAATACCATTCATTTATTAAATCATTTACTATTTATAATTACAGCTCAAATGTCACTGCCTCCATCACGAGTTACTGTTCATAGTGATAATTTCCAGCAATTATACATACATGAATCACATATCAATCATGCTAAGTAATTAATATCTCTTCATGCATCTTTATCTCCTCCATCTTGAGAAGACCTGCTGTAATTGGATTGATATGGAATGGTGAGATTTCTGGGGAAATCTCAGTAGCAAACAGCACTAAACAATGTATGCATTAATGTGAATACTCGTGCTTGCTTGTGAAAGTGTTAGCATTATGTCATGTGCATGCTTCCATGTTACATATGAAATACAATTGGCCAAAGTAATCATAGGAACAGAGCTTCATACATAGGCACATATTCAACACAATTCAACAAAGCCATAGCACATCAAGCATAACATTCAATGCATACAAGTTTAGGATTAGTTTACTACCTGACATGTAGCTTTTCCTTCTAGCTCTTAGCCTTTGCCCTAAGGTTCATTCTTTCCATAGGTTAGAGCCTATACATAGCATAATAATATCTTCATTATTATTCTATCAGCATAGCTCTATTTAACTCATACATAGCTCAAGGGTAATATCCTTAATCTGACATTCCCCTGGCTTTCTCTCTACCTTTAGCTACCTTTATTAATAGAGATATTTCTCTATTCTAACCACTAAGAGAAATCCTATACTTTATTAGAGAAGGGACTAGATAACTTTATTACCTCATTCCTAAGCTTTGCCCAGTCCCTCAGCTCCTTAGACTGCTCCTGGCTCCACCAGAACTCCTTCCTTCCTTTCCTTTCTTTCTTTCCTTCTCTCTTTCTCTCTTTCTCTCTTCTTTCTCTTCCTTTTCTTGCTAGATCCGTGGTGTGCCTTGAAATGGGAGGGGAGTGGCCTATTTATAGGTGAGAGGAGGTGGAATGAATGGCCCAGATTGATTCACAATGAATGGCTCAGATTGCTTGCTTCCTCAAGAAGCTTTGCCTGCATCATCATGATGACATCACCCTCCTTGCTGACTCACCACTCATGACATCATCTAGGACACCTCAAGGGACACCTAAGGGGTATATGTGGCGAAATGTGGGGCCCTTGGGACACCTCACCAGCTGAATCAGCCTTTCCAGAGAGTTCCAGAGTCTTTTCCCTGAATGGACGGCCGAGATCGTGCCACGTGTCCTCTTGCTTTTCCTCTTTTACTATAATCATGCCATGTGGCACATTGTGGGCCCCATTTATGTCCTCTCATGATTCCAGATCACTTTACCCAGTTCTATCTTGTACCGGGTCACTTTACTTTATTGAAAAAGCACTAAAACATTATTTTAATGCCTCTTGGGCCCACTTTACTCTTGGGCTACGTTTTTGGGCCTTTAAATATCAACTTGGGTTTCTAACCAAGCCCAAGCACTCTGGTGGCTCGGTTCCCAAGGAAAATCCTTAGTAAATTACCATAATGCCCTTACTACCTCTTTAGTACTTATAGGGGCACTATTGTCTTTCCATACCTTACCAGAGTATCTCTTGACCCTAGTCAACTATCCAAATACCCTTTCTTGACTGTCTAACCTTAGTCTAACGATCATAATGCCCTTCGTCTGACTCTAACTCAATGACACAACACAGTGGCATACCTTCAGTGGCATTTTCGTAATTCTTCATTTTTCTCGGTCTTTATTAGCCCTGGCCCATATATTTATCTGAAAATATCATTGGGCCTATAAGGTGCCATTCTGGACCCTCTGTATGATCCCCTATCTTCATGGGCTCAATTCCTGAGAAATTCCCCCGAAACCTATTTATCGGGTCTTTTGATCCACTGTAAATTCTGTAGTAAATTCTACAGAACTCCTTTTTGAGCTCTGTCAGTTTCAGAAATTCTTATATTAATTATAGGAATTTACTGCCACATTTCATCTGATTCTGAGGTCTAGAGCATACTGTATTAATTTTCCTTTTCTTTGGAAATTAATATAAATCTTTCATGACCTCTTATCAGAACTTTGTGTTGCATCACACTGATCAACATAATTTTCTCTATTTACTCAGACCTCTGCTCAACAGGGTCTGGTAGCATCCCTTTTTCAGGCTATATACTGGGCTTCTAAGCCTAAAAATTGGGATATGACATTTCTCCTCCCCTTAAATAAATTTCGTCCTCGAAATTTCAGGGCTAAATCTCTATTCATCCTTCGATGAAGAGTTCCTTTGAGGAAAATGTCCCTTTCTTCCATACTAAACTTTCTCATATACTCCTATATTCTGGAGTTTTTGTTGACTACTCATCATGATTCTTAGTGCAGTCACTTATTACTCATCTGAGTATTCAGCGGAATTCTCTAAATATCCGCAAAACTTCATCTCTCATTCTCATATCATCATATGATTTTATCATCTTTACTAACTCATCATAATACAGAGAGAGGACTTATATCATTATTCTTTCTTTTGTTGCTCTACTGCTAAACAGGAGCACATAATAGCATATAGGAGCATATAGGAGCACATACTCTAACATGCATAATGCCCGGCTAGCATGCTGCAGGACTACATACCTGCTCATGAATGCAAAGCTCTAACAGCGGAGCTCAAGAATTCCTTCTCTTAATATGCACAGCTCTAACACTCGGAGCTTGCACAGCTCTATCACATAGAGCTTGCACTGCTCTAACATTCAGAGCTTTAGCATATTTTATGAACATATCATAACATAATGCCTGGCATTTTATGCAAGGAGTGAAAGCTCTCATTTGCTCTTTCACATGTAACTCATCTTTCAAACATCTTATCTCTTTCAGAGATAGAGCCTCTCAATCTGTTTACAAGGCTAGCTATAAAGCCACTTCATAGTGTACTTCTTAGCACATACTTTTCATACCTTTCATGCCGTATCATGGCATATCTGGCCACATCTAGCGATACCATAGTCTATCTGGCCTTGTCATAAAACATTCTCTTTTTCCTTAAAATATTGCTAGCCTTTAAGAGAATTCTTCTAAATATTTCCTTTCAAATCCATTTCATTTGGACTTGACATAAGGGTTCTATTCTCTTTCTGTTCATAACCCTTTCTAACTTGTCATAGCTCTTTCTATCATCTTACATAACTCTGTGTACATATATGCCAACTTCTTGTGGCATTCATACCTCTTTCATCACTTCCCAGGGGGTCACCCATCCTTGGGCTACTCTTGCCTGAGCATGCTTAACTGAAATGTGCAGATATAAATCTGAAACACTGGTGCTAACAGGCTCAAACCCTGGTACTCTACTATCTTAGACCCATCTTATGCTATCTCTCTTGGGTCTATCTGGCCTTCTAATCTCTTTATCCTCATCTGGAGGATCTATCTGTCTTTTATTCTGTAATCTTATCATAGGGATCTCTTTATTCTCTTTTGACCCTTTCTCATATCTTATTAGATTTGCTCATAACTCCTTGGCACTTAGGATTAATAACTTTTAACTTTAATCACTCAGTTCCTGTACGTGTAAGGAGATTCTGAGTTCAATCCCTGATAGTAATAAGGCTATCTAACATCATGGGTACTCTCTCTGTTAGGAGCTAACCAACTTGTGAAGCTTCTGTACCTTAACTTTTCCTTGGTATTTGTCATTCCAAAGACATACTGTACTTATGGCTCAATATTTTCTCTCTCTAGGCCAGGTCTACTGCGACCCTTGGGATCTACTGTGATCAACCATAAGCCTCTTCAGGATCTAACTGTGACCCTGGAATTCTATTCTCTGGGAGCCATACTAGGATCTAACTGCAATCCTCCAGAATCTACTGAGATTCTGTTGTACTGTATTCTCATCTTTGGAAGACCTAAACCAATGGACAAAGTTACAAGGTTAATCACTTCCACATAGTTGTTAACTCAACAGATAATTCCCCTAAAATTATCACATAAGCCAATATTATCTATCAGGTCTTTACTCATTTCCTCTATCACTTAGGAACTTCTCATATAATTCTCATCTTTCATAGCTTTACTATATCCTTTACTGCAGAGAGCTACACAGGCTCTACCATGCACATATCTATCATCATCTATTCGTCTCATCAGAGGGACCTTACTCTATCTGAGCTATACTGTCCCATCTCTTGGCTTTATTTCAAAAGCAATCATTTTCTATCGCAAGAGCAATCTAGCTCTGTTGCAACAATACTAACTTATGTCTTTACTGCTCTTTCTTAGAGCTATACCAACTTTCATAAATGCTTCTCATTTCATTTCATTTTCATCACTCTTATATCTTACCCTTGAAGGGATATATCTTGAGTATCGTAATCATCTATCTGTAGATTCACTATTAATCATCATCTTAATCTTATTGCCTATCATTGTCTGATCATATTGTCCAGATCCCAAACATTCATTTAGGAATCGGAAATAACTATTTATCTGACTTAGGTTGCCACATTACCCTCTTACTAGGGTATAGACTCAACCCTTCATTACCCTTTCTTACATAGGGAACAGGAGAGTCACTTTATCTTTAAAAATGTGGCTAGCTTTCTCTTTATCAGTCTTAGTCTATTCTAGATTAGACTGTGGTTCCTTTATCTTGGGAACATCAGTGGCCCATCTTGTCTCTAACTTTAGGCCATGTACTAGGATTATTCCTAGGTAAACCTCATTCTAACTTTTAATTCTTTTGTTCAGAAAACACTAGCTGAACAAATTCTTTCGTAACGTAGATCTACTCACATAGAGGATCTACTTCTGAACATCATCTAACCTTTCATATCTTAATTTATATTATCTGGCTTGATTATACTTTATACCAATCATCTAGTTGACAAACTTCAACGAGGTTGGTATCTTTATTATAACTGTAACGTCTGGTAGCTTCCCTTGACCTAGGACTGGTCAGCTTCTATCTCTACTCATAAAGGAAACTGCTCCCCAGATGTTATCCTGCTTAGTCTAGCCACATCGTGCTAAGAAACACGAGACCTCGGCGGTAACGGCTGACTAAGACTAGCCACTTCCTTGAAGATCGCCTCGTACCGCTGTAAGTTATGGGGTACTATTATATCTGTATGGGTGTCACTATCTTCAAATCATTCTCTAAGTAGTGAACACCATCCCCATATCTCATACTAGGGAGGAAACCTCTGTAGTTCACATCTCTAACTTGTTTTAAGGGGTTAGTTTATCTACTCCAGAGCATCACTGAGCCAGAACCTTCTGTTCTGTGCCAGAATCTTATGCTCTGATACCAAATATAACATCCTCACTTTTCATACGTCTTAGGGACCAAACAGTAGCATCTGGAACCACTTCCAAGGCTGTTGAAATCAAATTACTCAATCTGGAATTTTACTCTAGCGAGTACTGTTCACTGCACGAATTCCAGAGAAGTGACCTGACTTCAAAAAATCATAACTAATTCTATAAAAATCGGAATGGAGTGGTTCAAATTGCTACATGAAGCTAACATAATACTCTTTCAGGGAAAAATGACTCGTTGACCAAGCCTTGACCAGGTCAACGTCAGTCAACGTCCGTAATTCACTGTTCATCCAGCGTCCTGTCCCTGATTCCAGCATTCTGGTCCCAACTTTGAAAAATCATATCTTTATGTGTAGACATCCAAATGATACGTTCTATACATCAAATCGAAGCTTGGCATGTCTACTATTTACTGGTAAAATACCATTCATTTATTAAATCATTTACTATTTATAATTACAGCTCAAATGTCACTGCCTCCATCACGAGTTACTGTTCATAGTGATAATTTCCAGCAATTATACATACATGAATCACATATCAATCATGCTAAGTAATTAATATCTCTTCATGCATCTTTATCTCCTCCATCTTGAGAAGACCTGCTGTAATTGGATTGATATGGAATGGTGAGATTTCTGGGGAAATCTCAGTAGCAAACAGCACTAAACAATGTATGCATTAATGTGAATACTCGTGCTTGCTTGTGAAAGTGTTAGCATTATGTCATGTGCATGCTTCCATGTTACATATGAAATACAATTGGCCAAAGTAATCATAGGAACAGAGCTTCATACATAGGCACATATTCAACACAATTCAACAAAGCCATAGCACATCAAGCATAACATTCAATGCATACAAGTTTAGGATTAGTTTACTACCTGACATGTAGCTTTTCCTTCTAGCTCTTAGCCTTTGCCCTAAGGTTCATTCTTTCCATAGGTTAGAGCCTATACATAGCATAATAATATCTTCATTATTATTCTATCAGCATAGCTCTATTTAACTCATACATAGCTCAAGGGTAATATCCTTAATCTGACATTCCCCTGGCTTTCTCTCTACCTTTAGCTACCTTTATTAATAGAGATATTTCTCTATTCTAACCACTAAGAGAAATCCTATACTTTATTAGAGAAGGGACTAGATAACTTTATTACCTCATTCCTAAGCTTTGCCCAGTCCCTCAGCTCCTTAGACTGCTCCTGGCTCCACCAGAACTCCTTCCTTCCTTTCCTTTCTTTCTTTCCTTCTCTCTTTCTCTCTTTCTCTCTTCTTTCTCTTCCTTTTCTTGCTAGATCCGTGGTGTGCCTTGAAATGGGAGGGGAGTGGCCTATTTATAGGTGAGAGGAGGTGGAATGAATGGCCCAGATTGATTCACAATGAATGGCTCAGATTGCTTGCTTCCTCAAGAAGCTTTGCCTGCATCATCATGATGACATCACCCTCCTTGCTGACTCACCACTCATGACATCATCTAGGACACCTCAAGGGACACCTAAGGGGTATATGTGGCGAAATGTGGGGCCCTTGGGACACCTCACCAGCTGAATCAGCCTTTCCAGAGAGTTCCAGAGTCTTTTCCCTGAATGGACGGCCGAGATCGTGCCACGTGTCCTCTTGCTTTTCCTCTTTTACTATAATCATGCCATGTGGCACATTGTGGGCCCCATTTATGTCCTCTCATGATTCCAGATCACTTTACCCAGTTCTATCTTGTACCGGGTCACTTTACTTTATTGAAAAAGCACTAAAACATTATTTTAATGCCTCTTGGGCCCACTTTACTCTTGGGCTACGTTTTTGGGCCTTTAAATATCAACTTGGGTTTCTAACCAAGCCCAAGCACTCTGGTGGCTCGGTTCCCAAGGAAAATCCTTAGTAAATTACCATAATGCCCTTACTACCTCTTTAGTACTTATAGGGGCACTATTGTCTTTCCATACCTTACCAGAGTATCTCTTGACCCTAGTCAACTATCCAAATACCCTTTCTTGACTGTCTAACCTTAGTCTAACGATCATAATGCCCTTCGTCTGACTCTAACTCAATGACACAACACAGTGGCATACCTTCAGTGGCATTTTCGTAATTCTTCATTTTTCTCGGTCTTTATTAGCCCTGGCCCATATATTTATCTGAAAATATCATTGGGCCTATAAGGTGCCATTCTGGACCCTCTGTATGATCCCCTATCTTCATGGGCTCAATTCCTGAGAAATTCCCCCGAAACCTATTTATCGGGTCTTTTGATCCACTGTAAATTCTGTAGTAAATTCTACAGAACTCCTTTTTGAGCTCTGTCAGTTTCAGAAATTCTTATATTAATTATAGGAATTTACTGCCACATTTCATCTGATTCTGAGGTCTAGAGCATACTGTATTAATTTTCCTTTTCTTTGGAAATTAATATAAATCTTTCATGACCTCTTATCAGAACTTTGTGTTGCATCACACTGATCAACATAATTTTCTCTATTTACTCAGACCTCTGCTCAACAGGGTCTGGTAGCATCCCTTTTTCAGGCTATATACTGGGCTTCTAAGCCTAAAAATTGGGATATGACATACCCGTTCATTAGTAGAAGGGGCTAGTGTCCAGAAAATGTGCAAAATTACGAAAATACCCCTGGATGCCTGGATTATACCATTAATGGATGGAGAGCATTTTGGTCATTTGGGATAGGCTAAAAATGTGGCACATGGAATACATATGATTAGTTGAGCCAGTATGTGCCCTGAGGTAGTACAAAGAGGGGTGAAATGACAATTATGCCCTTAGAGTTAGTATAGTGCAACAAAAGACACCAAGGGTATTTTGGTCATTTTCTAAGGGATGGATGACAGATAAATATTCAATATATCAATGTAAATGGTATGAGAAGTCTAGACATTGATTTTCAGGACAAAATACATATCCTGGTATATTATAAAGAAAATTAGGAATAGAAAACTATCCAATTATTGTGAAATTGCTCCGATCGGTACCAGATTGGACTGGATTTTTTCCAAAAGCTTTCTCCCCCTAAGATTTTTCCACATAAGCCCATGAAGTATCCCTTGAGGTGTCCCTTGTGATTTCATGATGATGTCACAATTTGCTTTATGAAAAAGTAAAATCCAAGATTAAATGTGAGCTCTTAGATCAAATAGTAACCAAATCAATGTTGCCCATTGATTTCCACCAAGATTTTTCTATAAATACCCCCTTCATTTCTGCAGCAAACCATAAGTTCATGGACCCTTGGGGAAACTCTTTCAAAATGAAAAATCAAGCCAAGACAAAAAAGATTCAAGGTTAAAGTTCAAGCAAGCTAGAGATTAAAGGTAAGCAATCTCTCTTAGCCTATTTTCCTTTGATTTGGGAGCTTGAACATAGGGTTTTCATGGGGGAAAAGTTGAGTTTTCTCTAAGAGGAGGTGCTGTCCAAAAACTATAGATGAAAGGGGAAAGAAGAAATTAAAATTAGAAACTTATGATTAAAGCTTAAACAAGCTAGTTAAGTGATTGGTTGTTGAATTAAGTTGATATTCTTGACTTTGCCATGGTGTGCCCTGTTCATTCTGTACTATTCATGAGGGAGGGAAATGGAATTTCAATGATTTAATGCTTCCATTGAGTTTGTATGATGATTTTGTGTGGAATTGGAAAAGTTTTGAACCTTGGAAACATTAAAATCTCAAGGTTGTAGTCTTTGAGATTTCTGATGGTACTGTTCACTCGCATGAACAGTAATTGGAATTTCATGATTTTGATGGTTCCAGTGGTTTTAAAATAAAAAGCTGTGTGGGGTGAAGTGGGGAAACAAGTATGGGAAGCATTATAATCAAAATGAGAATTTTTGAAAGAATTGTATTCTTACATTTAGTTCTGTACAGCATGCCATGAAGGAGCTAGAATTTCATGATTCTAAGCACATAAATGAATTCAAAAGATGAAATTGTGTGGGGTAAAGTCAAGACATCAATTTTTTCAAGAGCCAAGTGGATTAGTGAAAATTATAGAAAGTTATGACAATAAAGAGTGTAACAAAGTTAGTCTTGAATATGGTTGGAGTTCATGAGTCCTAATGAGTTATGTGATGAATATGAATGTGTTTAGGACCATGAAACATCCAAGAAGATGTTGGGAAGTCATGGACATAAAGGCTTCATGGTTGGAAAGCTAGGGAGCAAGGGCTAAAGGTCAAGAGGAAAGCTTAAGTGCAAGGTAGTGAACTTACCTCTTTATGTGCTTGATGTGGTATGCTTATGTGTTTACATGTATATGATATTTGAATGATGTTGTGACTTGATTAATGATGTTCAATGTATTGTGAATAACATGTTTTCCATGGCCATGCACTTTATGTAAGAGTATATAGCATGATAGCATGTCACTAATCAAAGAAAGTTTAATAAAATTACGTATCATGCATTAGCTTCCATCTTGCACATTTAAGTGGTAATGTTTGCTACTGAGATTCCCTAGAATCTCACTCTCCAATAACCAATCAATTTAGGTCAAGCATGAAGAAAAGGTATGCATGGAGAAGAGCTAAAGAATGGAAGAAAGGAAGTGAAGTATTGAGATTTTAGCATATACTATAAATTGTCCATGTATGTAAATGCCATGTAAGGTGTCCATTTATGTGATGAAACTATTGTAATACTTATGGCCTATGTACATGATGTATATGAATGTTGAGAAGCTTATTTGATGGCTTGTGCATGCTGAAACAGTTATTGGAAATGAAAGAAAAGAAACTAAAATGGTAAAAACGTAGGTCCTGTAGTAGTTTTGTTATGGCCTCAGTTTGACCTAGCAAATGAAGGAATTAGTTCATAAAATTTTATGAGCATGTAGCACACATCCAAAGCTTTAAATTCATAGGTAGAACATGTCATTTAGATGTTTATAACAAGAGAAATGAATTTCCAAAAGTAAGGGACCAGAATCTGTTTCCAGAGTTTTTAACAAATGAACAGTAATATTTAACGAATAAACTGTATTAATTGGCTAGTCATTTGGTCTGGAAATTATTTTTCCCTTACATTTTAAGATTTTATCTTCATGTATCTTTTTGAACCACTTCATTTCAATTTTTCTAGAATTAATTATGATTTTTCGAAGTTTGTATGTAATCTGAAATACCATATGAACAGTAACCCGAGAAAGAGTAAAATTTCAGATTTAGCTAATGGACTTCCAAGGTCTTGTAAGTGGTTCTAAATGCTATTGAATGGCCCCTAAGACGTATAAAAGTATGTTACATGACCTAATCTCAAGCTGGCTTAGTGAGTAAGTTTAATATGAGAGCAATTATGAGCTATTAGATCAAATAGTACACAAAGTGATCTTGGCCCTTTATTTTCCATGAAATTTTTCTATAAATGCCCCACTATTTCTGCTCAAAACTGTGGCATGAGAACCCTTGGGTAACCTCTTGAAAAATGAAAAATCAAGCCAATACAAAGAAGGTTCAAGGTACCAAAGTTCAAGGAAGCTAGAGATTAAAGTAAGCAATCTATCCTAGCTTATTTTCCTTTGATTTGAGAGCTATAACTTAGGGTTTCTATGGAAGAAAGTTGAGTTTTCTCTAAGGTATTGTGCTGTCCAAAAATGTTAGATGAAAGGAAAAGGAAGAAATTAATGTTAGAGATATGTGATTGAAGCTTAAACAAGCTAGTTAAGTGATTGGTTGTTGAATCAAATTGATATTGTTGACTTTGCCATGGTTGGACCATTTCGGTTTGCACTGTTCAATATGGAAAGAAATGGAATTTCAATGATCTAATGCTTCCATTCAATGTATATGATGATTTTGTGTAGGATTGGATAGGTTTTGAACCTTGGAAGCATTGGAATTCCAAGTTATAATTTTTTAGATTCTTCTATGTTTCTATTCACTCACATGAACAATGATTGGAATTTCATGATTTTGATGCTTCTAATGGTTTTAAAATGAAAAGTTGAGTGGGATGAAGTGGAGAAACAAGTATGGGGAGCATTATAATCAAAATGAGAATTTTTGAAAGAAAAGAGGGTGTTATGTAATTATGTACATAACAATATATAGGAGTTGAATTTCATGATTCTAAGCTTATAAATGGATTCAAAAGATGAAACTGTGTAGGGTAAAGTAAAGACCTCAATTGGTTCAAAGGCTAAGTTAATTAGTGAAGACTATAGAAAGTTATGTTAGTAAAGAGTTAAGAGTTTATCAAGGATAGGCTTGAACATTGTTGGAGTTCTTGGTCCTAATGAATTATGTGATGAATATGAATGTGTTTAGGACCTTGAAACATCCAAGAAGATGTTGAAAAGTGATTGATCGAAAGACTTCATGGTTAGAAATCTAGGGAGCAAGTACAAAAGATCAAGAGAAAAGCTTAAGTGTAAGGTAGTGGACTTACCTCTATGTGCTTGATGTGGTATGCTTATGTGTTGACATGTATATGATATTTGAATGATTTTGTGATATGACAATGATGTTGAATGTATTATGCATAACATGTTTCCATGCCCTTGCACTTTTATGCAAAAGTATATAGCATGATGGCATGTCACTAATCAAAGAAAGTTTAACAAAATTACATATCATGCATTAGCATCCATCTTGCATATTTAAGTGGTAAAGTTTGCTACTGAGATTCCCTAGAATCTCACCCTCCCACAACCAACCATAACAGGTTATTCAAGATGGAAGAATCATGTTTGGTACATGAGCTACGGAATGGAAGAGGAAGAGTAGACAAGTGATGGCATTCATGTATGCTAGTTTAATGTAATGCTATGTAATACCCATTATATGTAAAGAAATTGTATGAAACAATTATGGCATAACCCCATGATGTATATGAAGGTATGAAATGCAAAAGAAATGGTTTATGCATGCTAGAGCAATTATTGAAAGTAAAACAAAGGAAACTGAAATGGTAAAAACGTAGGTCCTGTAGCAGTTTGGTTGTGGCTTTAGTTTGACCTAGCAAATGAATGAATTAATACATGAAATTTTATGAGCACGTATTACACATCTAGATATTTAAATTTATATGTAATACACCTTATTTGGATGTGTATATGAAGAGAAATGAATTTCTCAAGTTAAGAGACAAAATCTGGAATTTCCAAAATTTGCTATATGAACAGTAAAAAGTAACGATTTAACAGTATCAATTGGCAAGCTAAATGTCCAGATTTATATTTTTCTCTTAAAGATCTATGAAAGAACTTCAATTAATTTGGATCATCTACACATTATTTTTCTACAATTAGTTATGAATTTTTAAATTTGGACTGTAAATCTGGAAATTACCAAGTGACAGGACCTGATAAGTAAGTTTTAAAATTTTAATATTTGGCCTAATGTAATACTTCCGCTAATCAAATATGCTTCTAAATACGTACTCTGATGTGGTAAAAGTAGGAATTTTCATTTTGGTATTAGAGCAAAACGTTATGGCATTTGTACAAAACAAAGTTTACCATAGCATAGAGGTTCTGGTGCAAGGTAAACTTTATCTGATTAGGAAACAGAGTATGTAGCGGTTACTTGAGGCCTAATTGAGGTTGAGGTTAGTAATGGGTTACTTGTTCATAGTCCAACTAAGGTTATGAATTGGTGATTAATGCTCTAGGGAAATGGAACATTGAGGCTTAATAAGAGATACCTTCGCACCTGTTAGTGATCCAAGAGGATAAGGGAAAACTTAAAAGTATGAATATCATAGAGACGTGAGCCAGACCCTTCCTCAGTTAGTTGAAAGAAAGCAGTTGACTTAGTTATGGATTATACTGAAGCCAAGGACACATAAGTCCTTAAGGCTAGGGATACAGAAGTCTTATAGGTGATGAGAGATATTATGGTAGAATGTATATAGCTTAATCAAGGTGTAATGGCCTAACATGATATCTATCTTAGATTCCTAAAATTGATAAACGGGATCTTGGAGATGTAAGCTAAAGAGCAATAGCCTTAGAAATTTCTTGAGGATTAGTAGAAAGAGATGGTAAAAGATATACTATAAGTTTTTCGAGTGCCCTCTAACCCTGATGTAAGTTTTATTCCTCCAATGAGAGGACAGTTTATGGCAGAGGAAGCTAAGTACTGGTATTGGTGAAAGGAATTGGAAGACACGCAGCGGAAATTAATTTAAAAATTTGTCCATTCCTTGCCAGGATCTACCGTATATGTTTAAGTCAAGTGGGAAGAAGCATTACCCTCAGTGTTCCTCAGCTACTTCCACAGCTTCTGGTCACGACGTTCACAGCTTCTCTCTGCGGCTCATGCTCCCTGTTCGATCGCAAGAAGTCGACGACTTAGGTCAGCTTCCTCTACTAGTATCTACACGAACATACTTCCAACCATGAACGACGTGCTAGCGTCTCTTGTCCCTCCAGGGCTTTCTCAAGAATTCGTCCTCTCCATCTCTATTTCGGCAGTCTCTTATCTGCAAACCTTTTGCAGATTCCCTTTCGGCCTTTTTGTGTTCTATGTGTATATTTAAAACGTAACTCCTAAAATCATATATATAGGATGCTATGCATTTTTTTCTCTACCAAATTGGATTTTGGAGTTAATCTTATATTAATTCCAAAATTAATACAATATCATATATTGTATAATTTTATAAGAAACCAATTAAATAAATAATATTAAATTCGTCCCACAGATTTAATTACCTATTTATTTAACTTTAAATAAAGATGAGACTGAACTATATTTGATTTATTCTCATAAATCAAATTTGAGATATCATATCAATTTGAATTTCAAATTCAAACGTGATAGGGATTTAATTTATTCTTATAAATTAAATCTTATACATATCTCTTATATGAGATATCCTATCAATTTGAATTTAAAATTCAAACGTGATAAGGATTTAATTTATCCTTTAAATTAAATCTTATAAATATTTCTTATATGAGATATCCTATCAATTTGAATTTCAAATTCAAACATGATAGAGATTTAATTTATCCCTATAAATTAAATCTCATATATCTCTTATATATAATATATATACGAATTTATATATATACGAATATAAATATAAATAAATATATACATCTACCCTGGACCATTCATTGAATCTCGACATGTCTTATATTCAATGAATCTGGACATCATAGCTCGTGTTGGGCTATTTTGTGTGCGACCCTGTAGGCCCATATGAAGTTGGCAGTGGGCCATTTGCTATACTGGCCCACAAGTCACAAGCGGTCTCTAGCATGACATAACGACTACCCAAATCATATGAGAATCATTAAACGATGTAACCTTTTTATACAACCATATCATGTCCCTTCTGTCACGCGATATTTTGGTCATGGTTGAGGCATGGATAATGTCATCCTCCTATTCCTGACTGTTACTTTCTTGATCCCTGAGTAGTCTAACTATAGAAATGGAACTACCTTTCCATTACAGTATGGCCATACATTTCTCAGACTCACTCATCGAGGGGCCCAGTAATATCTCTCTACGAATATGAGGGAAAAATTCCATCTTGACCATTCATATTCCTCCGCATGAAAAACCACTAAGCCTGAACATAGTCTTTATGATCACTAGGTCAAAAGTGACTTTTGACTAGGTCAAAGCTAAGCGTTTGTCATGTAGGAATCCATGATGATCTCAAGTCAAAGGGTATATTGACATGGTTTGTATATGAGAGAAGCTTATGATGTTACCCATGTAGTTCTCTCATAGCGGGTCAGTCCAACACCTTGTACTCTTACGTGTGCCTATGACTTTGATTTATATCTCTATACATCTTCAAAGTCATACTGGTCTTATTTCATCTGTGCTCCTACAAAGATGACCGACCAGGAACATTTAGGATAAGATCATGAATTATCCAAGGATGGTCATCAGAGTAAACATGGAAATAATATGATAACACAATTAATAAATTCATAAATAAATAATGTTCATAAGACAATGATTGGCCCTTAGGGAACGATTTCTAACAATTGGATTATAGGTAAAGCATATATTATTCCTCTTCTACCAGAGTTGAGGATAGATTTTAGATAAGTAATATACAACAGTCCCTTAATCTAGAGATCTAGTTAGAGTTTATGATAGTCCCTGTCCATTCTTAAAGGCTAAGAATGTGTGACTTTATAGAGAAAGATCAGTTTGATTTCCTGGTCCTATCCTAGCCTTCTTTGCTAAATACAGATAATGTTGAATATATCAATCTCAATAAAGTTGTGGAGAGTGAATTACTCAGTCTAGGTCAAGTGATGGATAGAAGTAGAGATCAAGAGCAGTCCGTTTATCTACAGTTCCTCAATGCCATAGCAGGGATGATAAGCAGATATACGATAGAGGGTCTTAACCTAAACCAAGTTTATACTCTAGACTATTTGCATGAGATGGTAGTAAGTCAGATATTGCCATATACCCCTACATGGCACATAGAGATAAGTGAGTTTTGGCAAATGATCTGCCAACTGATATACAGGGGTGGCACTTCTGTATGTAGAAATATGTGCAGTTTATGGTTCCCTAAAAAAGAATGTAAAAAGAGACGAGGGGTAATGTAAACATGTAAACATGGTAAAATAAAGTAATTACTTAGATGTATGATAGTTGTGTTGTACCACGAATATGAAATTGATATGTATGTAATGTATGTGCAAATGTTAAAGTGATATGAAATATGAGTTCTAATGTGATATAATAAGATGATAGTTGGTTGAACATCTATGTGAATATGTTTCCAATTTAATGTGATTATGATATATAGTTATGAATGAGTTTCAATTGACTCAAATTCATCAAAGTCAAGAATATTAGAAGAAAATATTTAGGAAAAGTTATGGCCAGGTCGCGATGTGAATCATTTTAGGTCACTACTAGAAGTTCTAGAGAAGATAAGTCGCGATGAGTTAAGCCACAAATCATGACAAATATTTACAGAGCTTTCTAGTGGCGATAAGTCCAAGCTATAGGGCGCGACTAATGAATAAGCAGATCAGGTCACGACAGAACATGACCTATAGTCATGACTAAGGAACACAGAGTTATCAAGTCATGACGAGCAGGTGGAGATGGTCGCGACTAAAGTTTACAGAGAACATGAGTTGTGACTAGTCAGTACTCAGGTAGATTGTACAGAGACCTGATGACAAGAATAAAGATGATGACCTCACTGAAGTTTATCAATTAGAGGTTTAGCACATGGTACAGGCAAGACAAACAGTATAAGACACTAAGATACAAAAGATCAATTTAAAAAGTTGTTCAGAAATAAATCCTGCATGTGACCATTAGGAGTAAATATATATTACCAAAGAATTTAAGTCATATTAAGACTTACCTAGAAATGAGCCTAGCATGTGGCTTAAGGTTAAAGACGTGATGGCTAATAGATAGAAAGTTCATGTTCCCAAAACAGAGGGATCCCATCATGAAGAGACTGTAACCTAGCATACCTAGGATAGAGCACCCTAGAGAACAGAAGTAATGGTGCTAAATGATGAATGAGATCCATATGACCTAAATTATTCAGAATCTAGAGATAGACTCGAAAAGAATCCTAGTTAAGTCCAGAGCTGACTAAGACTAACAGACATAAAGAGTTTAGAGATAGTAGAGAGATAAAGAAGTTACTCCATATAAGATAGAGATTGATCCGCTCACCTGAAAAGTTTTTCTCGAAGAGTTTATGAGAAATATTCCTCTCAGTTAGAGAATGAGGAGCGTGAGGCTATGGGTTCAAGCAAAGAAAGAGAAACCCTTTGATGAATACTTAGTTGAGGTCATCCACATGGACATTGAGAGTTGAATGACTGAGAAGTTAGTTTGCAGATTGAATTTCGTGTTACAAGGAAAGAGTTTTTCTCAAGTAGTTGTAGAAGTTCAATAGAGCAGTAGATGTATGTGAAATAAGAAAAGAAGTTTATGATATTTAGAGAAAGAAAGGTAGCCACAGTTAAAAAGATAAAGTGACTCCTCTAATCGCCATGTAAGAAATAGTAATTAAGGGTTGAGTCTAGACCCTAGTAAGAAGGTAATGTGGTAGCCCAAGTTAGATAAATAGTGACTTTAAGATCTAACAAGGATCTGACAATGATATAATCAAATAATATGATATAAAATATGGCAGTTAAGATGATGAAGGGATAGAATGCTTTAAAAGATTACCTAGTTAATGGTTTAATGGTAGTGTGCATATAGAGGATGGTTTCTAATTATGTAATAATGATATGGCTTATGTTGCCATGAGTTATGATAAGAAGTTGCATCTCCTTGCAGTTGTCATATGATGACAAGCATATTAGAGAATGCTTAAATGATTGCATCTCCTTGCATATTATGGATGTTGGAGTATGATATGATGAATGGATGCCCCTCCATATTTCATTAAGGGTAGAGTATATATGATGAGAAAATTATGTTGCTCCTATGGCATAAGACATGTAATTAGATAATTCAACTTAGCAATGATAAAGCAATAGCTGAGATTAGAGATCAAGGTTAATAGTGAATGTATAGATAAATGATCATAGTACTCAGGACATATCCCTTCAGTAGGGATAAGATACATGAATGATGTGCTATGAGCATGAAATGAAATGAGTAGTTATGAAATATGATGTAGCTCAAATAAGGAGTAGTGTCTATGCAATGAAGTTAACATTTTTGCAATAGAGCTAGATTGCTCTTGCAATAAAGTCATATTGCTCCTGAGATAGAACCAAGGAAATGAACAAATTATGATAGATATGTGCATGGTAGAGCCTATGTAGCTCTCTGCAGAAATAGACATAGTCAAATAATGAAAGATGGGAATGGTATGAGAAATTCCTGAGTGATAGAAGAAATGAATAAAGTCCTAATAGATAATATTGGCTTATGTGATCATTTTTGGGGAATTATCTATTGAGTTAAAAACTATGTGGAGGTGACTAACCTTGTAACTTTGTCTGTTGATTTAGGTCTTCTAGAGATGATAATATAGTACAACAGAATCACAGTAAATTCTAGAGGATTGTAGTTAGATACTATCATGGCTCACAATGAATAAAATTTTAGGGTCACAGTTAGATCCTGAAGAGGCTTACGGTTGATCGTAGTAGATCCTGGGGGTCATAGTAGTCCTAGCCTAGAGAAAGAAAGTAATGAGTCATAAGTACAGTATTTCTTTGGAAGGACGAATACCGAGGAAAAGGTTAAGGTATAAAAGCTTCACAAGTTGGTTAACTCATAATAAAGAGAGTACCATAATGTTAATTTTAGATAGCCTTATTACTATTAGGGATTGAACTCATAATCTTCTTACACGCAATAGGAACTAAGTGATGGGAGTTAGGTTATTAATCCTGAGTGCCCAAGATTTATAAGAATATCTCGTAATATTTGAGAAGGGGTCAAATAAGAATAAAAAGATTCCTATTATGAGATTACAGAGAATAAGAATGAGATACAAATAGATCCTCTAGATGAATATAAAGAGATTAAGAAGGCCACATAGACCCAAGAGAGATAGTATAAGGATATTTTAAGATAGTAAAGTACCAGGATTAGGGCCTATTAGAACCAGTGCTTCAGATTTATATCTGTATTTTTCAGTAAGCGTGCTCAGGCAAGAGTAGCCTAATGATAGGTGACCCCCTGGGAAGTGATAAAAAGGATGTAAATGCCACAGAAGTTTGGCATATATGCACAGAGTTATGTAAAATAAGAGAAAGAGCTATGAAAAGTTATAAAGGGTTATAAACAGAATGAGACTAGAACCCTTATGTCAAGTCCAAATGAAATGGATTTAAAAGGAAATATTTAGCAGAATTTTCTCAAAAGCTAGCAAAGTTATAAGTTAAAGGGAATGTTTAACTTATGGTATCTCAAAATACGTTATGACAAGGCAAGATAGATCATGATATAGCCAGATTTGGCCATATATGCCATGATACGGCATGAAAAGTACATAATGTGATACATAATGAGAAATATGTAATGAGAAGTACAATATGAAGTGGCTTTATAGCTAGCTTTGTAAATAGATAGAAAGGCTTCTTTTTTTTAAAAGGATAAGATGTTTAAAGGTTATGTTACAGATGAAGTAGCAAGTGAGAGCTTTCACTCCTTGCATGAAAAAAATGAAACATTCTACTTTTACCATGTTAGAGTACGTATTCTAAAGCATATTTGATTAGCGGAAGCATTACATTAGCCCAAAAATTAAAATTTTAAAACTTACTTATCAGGTACTGTTCACTTGGTAATTTCCATATTTATAGTCCAATTTTAAAAATTCATAACTAATTATAGAAAAACTGTATGAAGATGATCCAAAATTCTAATTGAAGCTCTTTCATAACTTTTTAAGGGAAAAATATAAATCTGGACATTTACCTTGCTAATTGATACAGTTAAATCATTACTTTTTACTATTCATATGGCAAATTCTGGAAATTCTATATTCTGTCTCTTAACTTTCAAAATTCATTTCTCTTGATATACACAGCCAAATAAGGCATATTACATTTGAATTTAAAGATCTAGATGTGTACTATGTGCTCATAAAATTTCATGTATTAATTCATTCATTTGCTAGGTCAAACTGAAGCCACAACCAAACTACTATAGGACCTACGTTTTTACCATTTTAGTTTCCTTTCTTTTACTCTCAATAATTGTTCCAGCATACATAAACCATTTCTTTTGCCTTTCATACCTTCATATACATCATGGGGTTATGCTATAATTGTTTCATACAATTTCTTTACATATAATGGGTTACATAACATTACATAAAACTAACATACATGCATGCCATCACTTGTCTACTCTTCCTCTTCCATCCTTTAGCTCATGTACCAAACATGATTCTTCCATCTTGAATAACCTATTATGGTTGGTTGTGGGAGGGTGAGATTCTAAGAAATCTCAGTAGAAAACTTTACCACTTAAATATGTACGATAGATGCTAATGCATGATAAGTAATTTTATTGAACTTTCTTTTATTAGTGACATGCCATCATGCTATATACTTTTGCATAAAAGTGCATGGCCATGGAAACATGTTATTCACAATACATTCAACATCATTATCATGTCACAACATCATTCAAATATCATATACATGTCAACAGATAAGCACACCACATCAAACACATATAGAGGTAAGTCCACTACCTTGCAATTAAGCTCTTCTCTTGATCTTTTGGACTTGCTCCCTAGCTTTCCAACTATGAAGTCTTTCAGTCAATCACTTCCCAACATCTTCTTGGATGTTTCAAGGTCCTAAACACATTCATATTCATCACATAATTCATTAGGACCAAGAACTCCAACAATATTCAAGACTATCCTTGATAAATTCTTAACTCTTTACTAACTTAACTTTCTGTAGTCTTCACTAATTAACTTGACCTTTGAACCAATTAATGTCTTAAGTTTAACCTACACAATTTCATCTTTTGAATTCATTTATAAGCTTATAATTATAAAATTTTAGCTCCTATTCACTGTTGTGTACAGAATTGCATAACACCCTATTTTCTTTCAAAAATTCTCATTTTGATTCTAATGCTTCCCATACTTCTTTCTCCACTTCATCCCACACAACTTTTAATTTTAAAACCATCAGAAGTATAAAAATCATGAAATTCCAATCACTATTCATGTGAGTGAATAGTGCATAGGAGAATTTCAAAAACTACAATCTTAGAATTTCAATGTTTCCTAGGTTCAAAACCTATCCAATCCTACACAAAATCATCATATAAATTCAATGGAAGCCTTAAATAATTGGAGTTCCATTTATTTCCATCATGAACAGTGCAAACTAAAGTGGTTCAACTATGGCAAAGTCACGAATTATAACTTGATTCAACAACCAATCACTTAACTAGCTTGTTTAAGCTTGAATCATATAACTCTAACTTTAATTTCTTCTTTCTCCTTTTATCTAAGGTTTTTGTCCAGCACAACACCTTAGAGAAAACTCAACTTTCCTCCATGAAAACCCAAAGTTCAAGGTCCCAAATCAAAGGAAAATAAGCTAGGATAGATTGCTTACATTTAATCTCTAGCTTGCTTGAATTTTAGTACCTTGAATCTTCTTTGTCTTAGCTTGAATTTTCATTTTGCAAGAGTTTCCCCAAGGGTCTTGTGCTCATGGTTTTGCTTCAGATTTGAGGGGGTATTTATAGAAAAATCTCATGGAAAATCAATGGCCAAAATTAGTTTTTGCACTATTTAATCTAATGGCTCACATTTAATCTTGGATTTTCCTTTTTCAAAAAGAGAATTATGAAATCACCAAAGGTCACTTCATAGGGCTAGGTGGCACAATTCCATTGGGTAGAAGCTTCTAGAAAAATTATAGTCCAATCTGGTACTGGCTCAGTCTAATTCCCTAAAAACTAGATTGTTTTATCAATCTAATTTTTTTAAGATTTCATAATATGCTTTATGACCTTAAATTCAGTATCCAGATTATTCCTACCATTGAAATTCTTGGAGTGGATCAAAACTTAATTACAGATCCTATGGCAAATGACAGAAATGCCCTTGGTTCACTGTCTTGCACTATATTAACCCCAAGGGTATAATTGTCATTTAACACCTCTTTATATTGTATCAGGGTATGTACTAGCTCTAATAATCATCCCTATACCATCTTACACATTTTTGGCCTGTCTAGAATGACCAAAATGCCCTCTATCCATCTCTGGTACAATCTGGCCTATATAGGGGCATTTTCATAATTTCACACTTTTCCTGTGTTACTATGGACTCTGGCCCACTTAACTGTCTCACCACCTTATTGGACCTCTTAAGATGCCATTTTGGCCTTTCTGTGACATCATATGAGCTCATTCAGGCATAACTTGCTTACTGTTAAGTTTCATAATCAGATGTCAGGCTTTCATAAACTCCCCTCAAAATTCACTAAAACGAAAATAACTTTTCATACATAACTCATTTCGGGGTTCTATCTGATCCATAACATCTGACATCATAGGGCACACCTTCCTATAACTTCTTCACTTATATATGAGGTTCATAAGATCTGATAAAATTTCAAATAATTTTCAGACTATCAGATAAATATTAGCTATATAGAACTTCAATAAAATTTCTATATCATGCTAGATTAACTAGCATAACATTCTCTATCTACTGATGAATTTTGGGACCGAAAAACTTCTGAGCAATTCTAAGCCTTTTATGTCTGAACTTTCTATAATAACAATTTTGCCCTTATAAACCTTTAGAAATTACGATTTAGCCCCTCAACTTTTCATAATTACACTTAATGGCCCAACTTTTGTTTCTACCTTCACTTTTGGTCTTTAACCTTCTCTAATTTTCATTTAGGTCCCTCTCTTCCTTCAAGACTCATTTACCCTTTATTATTTCTTCTAATCATTGTCATAATTTTTTTCAAACCTCTTTCCACTATCAGTATTATACAGATAGGGAAAAATTAGGATATGACATATTGACATATACATGATATTTGAATAATGTTGTGACATGATTAATGATGTTGAATGTATTGTGAATAACATGTTTTCCATGGCCAAGCACTTTTATCCAAAAGTATATAGCATGATGGCATGTCACTAACTAAAGAAAGCTTAATGAAGTTACATATCATACATTAGCATCCATCTTGCATATTTAAGTAGTAATATTTGCTACCGAGATTCCTAGAATCTCACCCTCCCATAACTAACCAATTTAGGTCAAGCATGAAGGAAAATGTATGCATGAAGAAGAGCTAAAGAATGGAAAAAGGAAAGTGAAGTATTTAAAATTCTAGCATATGCTATGCATTTTGCATGCATGTAAATGCCATGTAAGGTGTCTATTTATGTGATGAGATTATATGAAATAATTACGGCATAAGCCCATGATGTATATGAAGGCATGAAATGCAAAACAGATGGTTTATGTGTCATATCCTAAATTTTCCCTATCTGTATAATACTGATAGTGGAAAGAGGTTTGGAAAGGATTATGATGAAGATTAGAAGGAATGATAAAGGTTAGATGAGTCTTGAAGAAAGAGAAGGACTAAAACGTAAAGTATAAAAGGTTAAAGGTAAAAAGTGAAAGTAGAAACAAAAGTTGGGCCCTTAAGTGTAATTTTCAAAAGTTCAGGGACTTCAATGTAATTATTCAAAAGTTTAGGGACCTAAATGTAAATATGAGAAAGTTGAACCGAAACTGGCCAAAAATGCCCAAAATCATATTAGACTTAAATTTTACTAGTAGATAGACAAAGTGATTCCGGTCAGTTTAAGGAGTCACAGAATTTCGATTTGAGGTCCCGATTAATTGATATAAATTTATGAAGTCAAAATAATTATTAGAGTATTTTTTAGATCTCATTATCAAATGAAACTTTACCATAAATTCTTACATTTAATATATGAATTTATAAAACTGAGAGAGTCAGAAAAGGAATCCTATAGAATTCTTATGAGATTTTACAGTGAAATAAAATACCCAAAAATAGGATAGGGAGAGTTGTCTTGTAAATTGCGCAATAAAGGCAATAAGACCATATTAAGGCCCAAATGGCACCATCATGAGCCCAATAAGGTAGTGAGACAGTTAAGTGGGTAAGGGTCCATAATAGTCCAGGAAAAGTGTAAAATTACGAAAATACCCCTAGATGCCTAGATTGTATCAGAGATAGGTGGAGGGCATTTTGGTCATTTTAGACAGGCAAAAAATGTCCAAGATAGTATAAATATAATTATTTAGAACCAGTATACACCCTAAGGCAGTGTCAAGAGGTGTGAAATGACAATTATGCCCTTAGGGTTAATATAATACAAGACAGTGAACCAAGGGCATTTTAGTCATTTTTCAAGGGATCTGTAATTAAGTTGTGGCCAGTACAAGAATGTTAATGGTAGGAAGAATCTGGATACTCGATTTAAGGTCAAAAAGTATATTTTTAAATATTAGAAAAATTATATTTATAAAATAGTTCAATTTTTTGAGAATTGCACTGAGTTGGTACCGGATTAGACTGGAATTTCTCCAGAACATTCTTCCCCAACTAGAATTGTGCCACATCACCCCATGAGGTGTCCCCTTGAGTTGTCCCTTGATGATGTCATGGATGATGTCATAATTATCTTTTTAAAAAACTAAAATCCAAGATTTAATGTGGGCCATTAGATCAAATAGTGTACAAACTCATCTTGGCCATTGATTTCCATCAAGATTTTTCTATAAATACCCCCTCAAATATGTATCCAAACCGTGGCTTATCAAACCTTAGGGAGACTCTTGCAAACTGAAAACTCAAGCCAAGACAATGAAGATTCAAGGCACCAAAGTTCAAGCAAGCTAGAGATTAAAGGTAAGCAATCTCTCCTAGCTTATTTTCCTTATATTTGGGAGCTTGAACTTAGGGTTTTCATAGGAGAAAATTTGAATTTTCTCTAGGATGTTGTGCTGCCCAAAAACCTTAGACGAAAGGGAAAAGAAGAAATCAAAGTTAGAGACATATGATTAAAGCTTAAACAAGCTAGTTAAGTGATTGGTGTTGAATCAAGTTGATATTCTTGACTTTGCCAAGGGTGAACCTGTTTGGTATGTACTGTTCATGATGGAAGGAAATGTACTTTCAATGATTTAATGCTTCCATTGAATTTATATGATGATTTTGTGTAGGATTGGAAAGGTTTTGAACCTTGGAAACATTAAAATCTCAAGATTATAGTTTTTGAAATTCTTCATAGTCACTGTTCACTCGCATGAACAGTGATTGGAATTTCATGATTTTGATGCATCCAATTGTTTTAAAATGAAAAGTTATGTGGGATAAAGTGGAGTAACAATTATAAGAAGCATTAGAATCAAAATGAGAATTTTTGAAAGAATTGTGTGCATGTGTTCGGCTCTATACAGAAAGCCATAAAGGAGCTAGAATTTCATGATTCTAAGCTCATAAATGGATTCAAAAGATTAAATTGTGTAGGGTAAAGTCAAGACATCAATTGGTTTAAGAGCCAAGTGGATTAGTGAAGATTAGAGAAAGTTATGATAATAAAGAGTGTAATAAGGTTAGTCTTAAACATGGTTAGAGTTCATGAGTCCTAATGAATTATGTGATGAATATGAATGTGTTTAGGACCTTGAATTATCCAAGAAGATGTTGGGAAGTGATTAACATAGAGGCTTCATTGTTGGAAAGCTAGGGAGCAAGTGCAAAAGATCAAGAGAAAAGCTTAAGTGCAAGGTAGTGAACTTACTTCTTTATGTGCTTGATGTGGTATACTTTTGTGTTGACATGTATATGATATTTGAGTGATGTTGTGACATAATAAATGATGTTGAATGTATTATTAATAACATGCTTTCCATGGCCATACACTTTATGTAAAAGTATATAGCATGATGGCATGTCACTAATCAAAGAAAGTTTAATGAAATTACATATCATGCATTAGCATCCATCTTGCATATTTAAGTGGTAATGTTTGCTACTGAGATTCCTGAGAATCACTCTCCCATAACCAACCAATTTAGGTCAAGCATGATGGAAAATGTATGCATGGAGAAGTGCTAGAGAATGGAAGAGAGGAATGGAAGTAATTGAGATCCTAGCATATTCTATGGATTATCTATATATGTAAATGCCATATAAGGTATCCATATATATGATGAAACTATTTGTAATACTTATGGCATATGTACATGATGTATATGAATATTGAGAAGCTTATTTCATGGCTTATGCATGCTGGAACAATTATTGAAAGTAAAAGAAAAGAAACTAAAATGGTAAAAATGTAGGTCCTAAAGTAGTTTTGTTGTGGCTACAGTTTGACCTTGCAAAGGAAGGAATTATCTCACAAAATTTTATGAGCATGTAGAACACATCCAGAGATTTAAATGCATAGGTAGAACACTTCATTTGGATGTGTATAACAAGAGAAATTAATTTACAAAATAAGGGACTAGAATCTGTCTTCAGAATTTTGATCAAATGTACAGTAAAATTTGACGAATAAACTATTAATTGGTTAAGCATTTGGTATGGAAATTATTTTTTCCTTAAATTTCAAGATGTTTTCTTCACGTATCTTTTTGAACCAACTCATTTTAATTTTTCTAGAATTAATTATGATTTCTCAAACTTCATTGCATAATCTAGAATACAATATGAACAGTAAGTCGAGAAAGAGTAAATTCTAGATTTGGATAATGGACTTCCAAGGTCTTGTAAGTGGTTCTAAATGCTACTGAATGGTCTCTAAGACATATGAAAGTGAGGATGTTACAGTATGCATGCTGGAACAATTATTGAAAGTAAAACAAAGGAAACTAAAATGGTAAAAACGTAGGTCCTAAAGTAGTTTGGTTGTGGCTTTAGTTTGACCTAGTAAATGAATGAATTAATCCATGAAATGTTTTTACCAAGTAGTAAACATCCATATCTGTAAATGCATAGGTAGCATGCTTCATTTGGATGTGTATAACAAGAGAAATGAATTTCCAAAGTTAAGAGACAAAATATGGAATTTCTAGAATTTGCCATATGAATAGTAAAAAATAACGATTTAACTGTATCAATTGGCAAGGTAAATGTCCAGATTTATATTTTTTCCTTAAAGAGATATGAAAGAGCTTCAATTAGAAATTTGGTCTACCTCCATACAATTTTTCTATATTTAGTTATGAATTTTTAAACTTGGACTATAAATATGAAAATTACCAAGTGAATAGTGCCCAATAAGTAAGTTTTATATTTTTAAATTTTTGGGCTAATCTAATGCTTCTACTAATCAAATATGCTTCCGAATATGTACTCTAAGGTGATAAAAGTAGGATGTTTTATTTTAGTATCAGAGTAAAAGGTTATGGCATTGGTATAGAACAAAGTTTAAGCATAGAATAGAGGTTTTGGTGCAAGATAAACTTGCTCTGATTGGGAAACAGAGTATGTAGCGGTTACTTAAGGCTCAATTGAGGTTGAGGTTGAGGTTAGTAATGGGTTACTTGTTTAGAGTCTAACTAAGATTATGGATTGGTGATAAATGCTCTAGGGAAATAGAATATTGAGGCTTAATAAGAGATACTTTCTCGCTTGATAGTGACCCAGGAGGATAAAGGAAAACTTAAAAGTATGAATGGCATAGAGACGTGAGATGTAACATCCTTACTATCATACGTCTTAGGGACCATTCAGTAGCATTTAGAACCACTTATAAGACCTTGGAAGTCCATTAACCAAATCTGAAATTTTACTCTTTCTCGGGTTACTGTTCATATGACATTCTAGATTACACAATGAATTTGAAAAATCATAATTAATTCTAGAAAAATTGAAATACAGTGGTTCAAAAAGCTACATGAAGCTAATGTAAGGAATTGGAAGACACGCAGCGGAAATAAACTTTAAAAATTTTCCATTCCTTGCCAGGATCTGCCGTATGTGTTTAAGTCAAGTGGAAAGAATCATTACCCTTAGTGTTGCTCAGCGAATTTCACAGCTTCTCTACGTGGGTGGTGATCTCTTTCTGATCGCAAGAAATCTACGGAGTGTTCCTCAGCGACCTTCACAGATTCTCTCCGCGGACGGTGGTCTCTTTCCGATCACAAGAAGTCGACGCCTCAGGTCGGCTTCCTCTACTGGTATCCACACGAACAGCGTTCCAACCACGAACGACGTGCTAGCGTCTCCTGTCCCTCCAAGGCTTTCACAAGTCTCCGTCTCTATTTCGGCAGTTTCTTGTCTGCAAACCTTTTGCAGATTCCGTTCGGCCTTTTTGTGTTCTGTGTTATTTTCAAACGTAGCTCCTCCAATCAGATATAGAGGATGCTATGCGTTTTTACACTTGACCTAATTGGATTTTGGAGTTAATCTTATATTAATTCCGAATTGATACAATATCATATATTGTATAATTTTATAAGAAACTAATTAAATAAAATAATATTAAATCCGTCCCACAGATTTAATTACTTATTTATTTAACTTTAAATAAAGATGAGACTGAGTTATATTTGATTTATTCCCATAAATCAAATTTGAGATATCCTATCAATTTAAATTTCGAATTTCAAACGTGATAGAGATTTAATTTATCCTTATAAATTAAATCTTATAAATATCTCTTATATGAGATATCCCATCAATTTAAATTTCGAATTTCAAACGTGATAGAGATTTAATTTATCCTTATAAATTAAATCTTATAAATATCTCTTATATGAGATATCCTATCAATTTGAATTTCGAATTTCAAACGTGATAGAGATTTAATTTATCCTTATAAATTAAATCTTATAAATATCTCTTATATGAGATATCCTATCAATTTGAATTTCGAATTCAAACGTGATAGGGATTTAATTTATCCTTATAAATTAAATCTCATATATCTCATATATATAATATATATATATATACGAATTTATATATATACGAATATAAATATAAATAAATATATATACATTCACCTGGATCTTTCATTGAATCTGGACATGTCTTAGATTCAATGAATCTGGACATCATAGCTCGTGTTGGGCTATTTTGTGTGCGACCCTGTAGGCCCATATGAAGTTGGCAGTGGGCCATTTGCTATACTAGCCCACAAGTCGCAAGCGGTCTCTAGCAAGACATAACAACTACCCAAATCATATGAGGATCGATAAACGATGTAACCTTTTATACAACCATATCATGTCCCTTCTGTCACGCGATATTTTGGTCATGGATGAGGCATGGATAATGTCATCCTCCTATTCCCGACCGTTACTTTCTCGATCCCTGAGTAGTCTGACTATAGAGATGGAACTACCTTTCCATTACAGTATGGCCATACATTTCTCAGACTCACTCATCGAGGGGGCCCAGTAATATCTCTCCACGAATGTGAGGGACAAATTCCATCTTGACCATTCACATTCCTCCGCATGAAAAACCACTAAGCCCGAACATAGTCTTTATGATCACTCGGTCAAAAGTGACTTTTGACTAGGTCAAAGCTGAGCATTTTGTCATGTAGGAATCCATGATGATCTCAGGTCAAAGGGCATATTGACATGGTTTGTATATGAGAGAAGCTTATGACGTTACCCATGCAGTTCTCTCATAGCGGGTCGGTCCAACACCCTGTACTCTTACATGTGCTTATGACTTTGATTTATATCTCTATACATCTTCAAAGTCATACTGGTCTTATTTCATCTGTGCTCCCACATAGATGATCGACCAGGGACATTTAGGATAATATCATGAATTATCCAAGGATGGTCATCATAGTAAACATGCAAATAATATGATAACTCAATTAATAAATTCATAAATCAATAATGTTCATAAGACAATGATTGGCCCCTAGGGCACGATTTCCAACAACCTCCCACTTGCACTAGGTACAATCATTAATTTGACTAATTCCCATTGACCTAACATGACGCTCATGCTTTGCCTGCACAAGCGGCTTTGTTAGAGGATCAGCAACATTATCTTCTCCTGCTACTTTGCATATTTTTATATCACCTCTATCGTTGATTTCTCTGATGAGATGAAATCGCCTGAGTATATGCTTGGTCCTTTGATGTGACCTAGGCTCTTTGGCCTGTGCAATAGCACCGCTATTGTCACAGAGCAAAGTTATTGGATCTGAGATGGTAGGTATCACCCCTAGTTCTGTGATGAACTTCCTGATCCAAATGGCTTCCTTAGCTGCATCAGATGCTGCTATATACTCAGCTTCCGTTGCAGAATCTGCTACAGTGCCCTGCTTAGAGCTCTTCCAGCTTACTGCTCCATTATTGAGGAGGAATATGTATCCAGACTGCGATTTTTGGTCGTCCTGGTCAGTTTGGAAACTCGCATCTGTGTAACCAGTTACACAGAGCTCATCATCCAATCCACCATAGACCAAGAATAAGTCCTTAGTCCTTCTTAAGTACTTAAGGATATTCTTGACAGCAGTCCAATGGCCCTCACCAGGGTCCTGTTGGTATCTGCTAGTCATACTTAAGGCAAACGAGACATCCGGTCGAGTACATAACATGGCGTACATGATAGATCCTATGGCCGAGGCATATGGAACCTTACTCATGCGACCTCGCTGATCAGATGTACTAGGACACAGATCTTTGCTGAGGTGAGTACCATGAGACATGGGTATGAAACCCCTCTTTGATTCGTGCATACTGAACCTATGCAGTATTTTGTCTATGTATGTACTCTGACTGAGTCCTAGAAGTCTTTTAGATCTATCTCTATAGATCCTGATTCCTAGGATGTAGGTGGCTTCACCCAAGTCTTTCATCGAGAAAGACTTTCCTAACCAAGACTTGACAATCTGCAAGGTAGGAATGTCATTCCCAATAAGTAGGATGTCATCGACATAGAGTACCAAAAACACAACTGTGCTCCCACTAACCTTCTTGTACACACAAGGTTCATCAATGTTTTGAAGAAATCCAAACTCTTTGATTACTTCATCAAAATGATGATTCCAACTCCGAGAGGCTTGCTTTAGTCCATAAATGGACTTTTGAAGCTTGCACACTTTACCAGAGTCCTCGGAACGCACAAACCCTTCAGGTTGTGTCATGTACACATCCTCAAGGAGCTTTCCATTAAGGAAGGCTGTCTTGACGTCCATCTGCCATATTTCATAGTCATAATATGCTGCAATAGCAAAGAGGATTCTGATTGATTTGGCCATTGCTACTGGGGAAAAGGTCTCATCATAGTCCACACCATGAGTTTGAGTAAAACCTTTTGCAACCAGTCGTGCCTTGAAGACATTTACATTGCCATCCATGTCAGTTTTCTCTTTGAAAACCCACTTGCACCCGACGGTTTTTACACCTTCAGGCGGGTCGACTAAGGTCCAAACCTTATTGTCGTACATGGATTGCATCTCAGACTTCATGGCACTAAGCCATTTTTCGGAGTTTGGTCCCACTATAGCTTCTCGATAGGTAGTCGGCTCATTATGCTCAATGAGCAACACATCACGACTATCAGAAATCAGAAATCCATATCTCTGAGGCTGAAGTCGTGTCCTATTAGACTTTCGTGGACCTTGCGTGACTTGAGGAGTCTCAACAACTTGTTGTGAGTCTTCTCTATTTTCCATCTGCAGTTCTGTGGTGTCTTGTAGCTCTCGAACTTCTTCGAGTTGTACCTTACTCCCACTGGTTCTTTTAGAGATAAATTCTCGTTCAAGAAAGATACCATTTCTGACAACAAACACTTTGTTATCAGCAGGGTTGTAGACGTAATATCCCTTGGTTTCCTTAGGATATCCCACAAAAAGGCATTTTGAGGATTTGGGCGCTAATTTGTCTGAGGCTTGTTGCTTAACATAGACCTCGCATCCCCAAATCTTGAGGAAAGACAAACTAGGCGTCCTCCCAGTCCATATCTCATACGGAGTCTTTTCGATTGCCTTAGATGGAACACGATTGAGTGTGAACGCAGCTGTCTCTAGGGCATAGCCCCAAAAGGAGGGCGGAAGATCTGTTCGACTCATCATGGATCGAACCATATCTAATAGTGTTCGATTTCTCCGTTCAGAAACGCCATTCCATTGTGGTGTCCCTGGAGGAGTCAATTGTGAGAGTGTCCCACAATTCCTAAGATGATCTATGAACTCTTGGCTCAAATATTCACCACCCCGATCAGATCGAAGGGCTTTAATTGTTTTGCCAAGCTGGTTTTGTACTTCATTTTGAAATATCTTGAACTTTTCAAAAGATTCAGATTTATGTTTCATTAGATAGATGTACCCATATCTGCTGAAATCATCTATGAATGTTATAAAGTACGAATAACCTCCTCTGGCATTTGTGTTCATCGGTCCACACACATCTGTATGTATGAGGCCCAATAAATCAGTGGCCCTCTCACTGTGCCCAGTGAAAGGTGACTTTGTCATCTTTCCTAACAAGCAAGACTCGCAAGTGTCATATGATTCAAAATCAAATGAGTTTAGAAATCCATCTTGATGGAGTTTGGAAATGCGTTTCTCATTTATGTGGCCCAGACGACAGTGCCAGAGGTATGTGGGATTCAAATCGTTTGGTTTGACCCTTTTGGCGGTTACGTTATAGATATTTCCATGATTGGGTTGTTCCAAATTTAATATGTAATGATCAACATGCAAATCACCATGAGCATATAAAACATCATTACGATAAATAGAACATCTACTATTCCCAGCAATGGAAGTGAAACCTTCCTTATCCAAATAAGAAAGTGAAACAATGTTACTACTTAAAGCAGGAACATAATAGCAATTGTTCAAAACTAACAAAAGCCCAGTGGGCAGAACTAATTCATAAGTGCCTACAGCTAACGCAGCAACCCTTGCTCTGTTTCCAACTCGTAGGTCAACTTCACCCCTTTTCAGCTTCCTACTGTCCTTTAGTCCCTGCACATTCGTACAAATGTGAGAACCACATGCAGTATCTAATACCCATGAGGTGGAAGTAGAAAGATGAATGTCTATAACATAAATACCTGAAGCGATAGCCCCGCTATCCTTCTTGTTCTTTTTCAGATCTTCGAGGTAGAGTTTGCAATTCCTCTTCCAATGACCCGGTTCATTGCAGAAGAAGCAGACTCCTTCCTTCGGAGGCTTTGCCTTCTTTGGTGCAGGCTTGGTTTCGGGCTTGCCTGACTCTTTGGTCTTACCTGATGAGCCATGACCCTTCCCCTTGCCTTTGCCTTTCTTTTTCGTACCCTTTCCCTTTTGAACCATCAAAACACTACTGGGTTTCTTCTTAAGACTCGGCTCAGCAGTTTTAAGCATCCCATGCAGTTCAGAAATAGATTTCTCCATGTTGTTCATGTTGTAGTTCATAACAAACTGGTCATAACTTTCCGGGAGTGAGTTTAAGATCAAATCTGTAGCTAACTCCTGGCTCATGGGAAATCCAAGCCGTTCAAGGTGATCAATGTACCCTTTCATCTTTAAGACATGAGCACTGACTGATGCACCTTCAGCCATCTTGCAGGAATGTAAGGCCTTAGTGGTCTCATACCTCTCTTGCCTTGCCTGTTGCTGGAACATTTCCTTGAGATGCACAATCATCTCATAAGCCTCCATGTGTTCCAGATCTCTTTGGAGCTCCGGAACCATGGTGGCTAGCATCAAGCATCCCACATCGACAGAGTCTTCCTTATGCTTCATATAAGCATCTCTCTGAGCTCTGGGAGCATTGGCGGCTGGCTCCTCAGGAATGGGTTGATCTAGGACATGCGCCTTTCTTTCCTGCTTGAGAACAATTCTCAAGTTCCTAAACCAGTCAAGAAAGTTTGTCCCATTAAGTTTGTCCTTCTCAAGGACAGATCGCAGCGATAATGTAGCAGTATTACTAGTCGTCATGATTCTACAATTAAAATATGCAATGTAATTAGTAATCTCCCACTAAATAAACAACCCTCAATGCAATAGTTAGTGGGCTAAGATCCATATTTGGCTCAAACTTAAGTCCGCTTTGGCAGGACACTTAAATTAAGTTATTTAGGTAGGTAACACCTTTACCAATTACATCAAATGTAACTCTTAGATATTCATGGGATCCTATCATCATATGATCTGGCATGTTCTAATCCCATCTAATGCCTTGAGATCCAAAACCGTTTTGTTAATCTCAATTAAGTCAAACAATAATGAACCTATGAGAGTAGCACCATTACTCTTTGCTTATCTCCCCAAGATAACTCAAAAGCACCCACTTTGGTGGAGTCCACAATTGAGCGATCGAGGTTTTGACAAGTGTTCATAAATTGACGGCATTATGACTTAAGATTTCTTTTAGAGGGCCTAATTTAACTATCTGGTTTATAAAACGCATGTTTCTCAGTTCGTATCTCATACAAGTAATATGCATGTGCTGATCTAATCATAAGATGCATAATTCAAACGTGATACAATATGGCTCACCTATCCTAAGTCCCCTCAAGCCAATGAGAGGAGCTCTCTAGTAAGAAAAGAGAAATTACATATAGAAACCTCTTTTAACATTCGAGGGGAGTGAGATGAGAGGAGAAGGTACATTGAGAGTATATAGAGGAAGGCACGACACGCAGGCCGTATTTTTAAAATTACAACACTTGCAATCTAGAGCCATATTGTTCACCATACCCAAACATTCAAGAATCAATATTCAGATCTAATCGAAGGGCAAAAAAACATTTACAAAGTAACATATGTTACGGTTATGTTGCGCTACGAACAGGTAGCTACGGCGGTCCCGCTAGCCGGTTAGCGGGCGGGGTCTCTGGGGCAGCGCCCCGGAAGAAATTTTTTTTTTTTTTTTGTTTCATAAATAATCACGAATCTGAATTCGATTTTCACAAATAATCACAAATTCGAATTCGGTTTTCTTAGACCCCATCTATGCGGATTGATCAAATCAAAAAGCATCACCACCGATTTCAATTTCCTTTTAGATTCCTTTTATGTCATACACAACAAGGATTCCATATATGTCACACATACAACGCTTATTATATGATCGGCTACTACTAACATATATCATATAAATCACAAATCAAGCCTAACTTAAACACAAAACGGCATGGCTCTGATACCACTGTAAGGAATTGGAAGACACGCAGCGGAAATAAACTTTAAAAATTTTCCATTCCTTGCCAGGATCTGCCGTATGTGTTTAAGTCAAGTGGAAAGAATCATTACCCTTAGTGTTGCTCAGCGAATTTCACAGCTTCTCTACGTGGGTGGTGATCTCTTTCTGATCGCAAGAAATCTACGGAGTGTTCCTCAGCGACCTTCACAGATTCTCTCCGCGGACGGTGGTCTCTTTCCGATCACAAGAAGTCGACGCCTCAGGTCGGCTTCCTCTACTGGTATCCACACGAACAGCGTTCCAACCACGAACGACGTGCTAGCATCTCCTGTCCCTCCAAGGCTTTCACAAGTCTCCGTCTCTATTTCGGCAGTTTCTTGTCTGCAAACCTTTTGCAGATTCCGTTCGGCCTTTTTGTGTTCTGTGTTATTTTCAAACGTAGCTCCTCCAATCAGATATAGAGGATGCTATGCGTTTTTACACTTGACCTAATTGGATTTTGGAGTTAATCTTATATTAATTCCGAATTGATACAATATCATATATTGTATAATTTTATAAGAAACTAATTAAATAAAATAATATTAAATCCGTCCCACAGATTTAATTACTTATTTATTTAACTTTAAATAAAGATGAGACTGAGTTATATTTGATTTATTCCCATAAATCAAATTTGAGATATCCTATCAATTTAAATTTCGAATTTCAAACGTGATAGAGATTTAATTTATCCTTATAAATTAAATCTTATAAATATCTCTTATATGAGATATCCCATCAATTTGAATTTCGAATTTCAAACGTGATAGAGATTTAATTTATCCTTATAAATTAAATCTTATAAATATATCTTATATGAGATATCCTATCAATTTGAATTTCGAATTTCAAACGTGATAGAGATTTAATTTATCCTTATAAATTAAATCTTATAAATATCTCTTATATGAGATATCCTATCAATTTGAATTTCGAATTCAAACGTGATAGGGATTTAATTTATCCTTATAAATTAAATCTCATATATCTCATATATATAATATATATATATATACGAATTTATATATATACGAATATAAATATAAATAAATATATATACATTCACCTGGATCTTTCATTGAATCTGGACATGTCTTAGATTCAATGAATCTGGACATCATAGCTCGTGTTGGGCTATTTTGTGTGCGACCCTGTAGGCCCATATGAAGTTGGCAGTGGGCCATTTGCTATACTAGCCCACAAGTCGCAAGCGGTCTCTAGCAAGACATAACAACTACCCAAATCATATGAGGATCGATAAACGATGTAACCTTTTATACAACCATATCATGTCCCTTCTGTCACGCGATATTTTGGTCATGGATGAGGCATGGATAATGTCATCCTCCTATTCCCGACCGTTACTTTCTCGATCCCTGAGTAGTCTGACTATAGAGATGGAACTACCTTTCCATTACAGTATGGCCATACATTTCTCAGACTCACTCATCGAGGGGGCCCAGTAATATCTCTCCACGAATGTGAGGGACAAATTCCATCTTGACCATTCACATTCCTCCGCATGAAAAACCACTAAGCCCGAACATAGTCTTTATGATCACTCGGTCAAAAGTGACTTTTGACTAGGTCAAAGCTGAGCATTTTGTCATGTAGGAATCCATGATGATCTCAGGTCAAAGGGCATATTGACATGGTTTGTATATGAGAGAAGCTTATGACGTTACCCATGCAGTTCTCTCATAGCGGGTCGGTCCAACACCCTGTACTCTTACATGTGCTTATGACTTTGATTTATATCTCTATACATCTTCAAAGTCATACTGGTCTTATTTCATCTGTGCTCCCACATAGATGATCGACCAGGGACATTTAGGATAATATCATGAATTATCCAAGGATGGTCATCATAGTAAACATGCAAATAATATGATAACTCAATTAATAAATTCATAAATCAATAATGTTCATAAGACAATGATTGGCCCCTAGGGCACGATTTCCAACAGCTAACATCTTGAACCTTAAGGGAAAAATAATCCTTTCCAAACCTCTTTCCACTATCAGTACTATACGGATAAGGAAAAATTAGGATATGACATTTCTACGCATCTTAAAATAAATTTCGTCCTCAAAATTTACTTAGCACCTTAGTCAGTAATCTTGGATAGATATCCTTGTCTTCTTTTTTTACTAAGGATTGGGATATCTATCTCTTAAAATAAACATCTTAGCGGAGTACTTTTCATATCCATAATTCTTCATATCTTTACTATGATCATTCTTCTATTATGAATCAACTCAATCAGAGTTGAACTCCCATTCATTCTATTACTTACTTTCTTGCTATGCATCTATCTATATATGAACTTTTCACCATACTAAACTTGTGAGTAGTGTATATTTCTTTCATATTAAACTCTCTTGAATACTGCTATATTCAGGAGTTTCTGTTAATGATTCATCATACTTCTTAGAGCAATCATTTATGACTCATTTGAGTATCTAGCGGAATTCTCTGAACATCCGCACGACTTAACTCTCATTCTTATGTCATCATACATTCTTATCATCTTTAATATCTCATCATAATACAGAGAGAGGATTTATGTCACAATTCTTTCTTTTGTTGCTCTATTACTAAATAGGAGCACATAGGAGCATATAGGAGCACATACTCTAACATGCATAATGCCTAGCCAGCATGTTGTAGGACTACATCCCTGCTCATGAATGCAAAGCTCTAACATTTGAGCTCAAGTATTCCTTCTCTTAATATGCACAGCTCTAACACCCAGAGCTTGCACAACTCCATCACATAGAGCTTGCACTACATTCAGAACTTTAGCATATTTTACAAACATAACATAACATAATGCCTGGCATTTTATGCAAGGAGTGAAATCTCTCATTTGCTCTTTCACCTATAACTTATCATTCAAACATCTTATCCCTTACAAAAAGGGAGCCTTTCCATCTGTTTATAGGGCTAGCTATAAAGCCACATCAGCTTGTACTTCTCAATACATATTTCCCATAACGTATCTCATTACTTACTTTTCATAGCATATCTTATCACATATCTTTTATGCCGTATCATGGCATCTCTGGCCAAATCTGGCTATATCATAGTCTATCTTGCATTCTAAATCCATTTCATTTGAACTTGACATAAGGGTTATAGTCTCTTACTGTTCATAACCCTTTCTAACTTTTCATAGCTCTTTCCATCATCTTACATAACTCTGCTCATATAGGCCAACTTCTATGGTATTTCCATCTTTTCTATAATTTCCCAGGGGGTCACCCATCATTGGGCTACTCTTGCCTTAGCAAGCTTAACTAAAATATGCAGATAAAAATCTGAAACACTAGTGCTCATAGGCTCCAACCCTGGTACTTCACTATCTAATACCCTTCTTATACTATCTCTCTTGGGTCTATCTAGCCTTCTAATCTCTTTATCCTCATATGGAGGATCTACTTACCTTTATTTTTAGTCTCTGTAATCTCATCGTAAGGATCTCTTTATTCTCATTTGACCCTTTCTCATATCTTATGAAACATTCTCATAAATCCTTGGAACTCAGGATTAACAGCTTTAACTTTAATCACTTAGTTCCTAATACGTGTAAGGAGATTCTGAGTTTAGTCCCTAATAGTAATAAGGCTATATGAAACTAGCATCATGGGTACTCTCTCTGTTACGAGTTAACCAACTTGTGAAGCTTTTACACCTTAACTTTTTCTTAGTGTTCGTCCTTCCAAAGACATACTGTATTTATGGCTCATTACTTTCTTGCTCTAGGGTTGGTCTACTACGACCCTCGGGATCTACTGCGATCAACCATAAGCCTTTCAGGATCTAACTATGACCCTGTGAGCCATACCAGGATCTAACTGTAATCCTCTAGAATTTACTGTGATTCTGTTGTACTGTATTCTCATCTCTGGAAGTCCTAAACCAACTGACAAAGTTATAAGGTTGGTCACTTCCACATCGTTGTTAACTCCACAGATAATTCCCCAAAATTGATCACAGAAGCCAATATTATCTATCAGGACTTTACTCATTTCCCTATCACTCAGGAATTTCTCATATCATTCTCATCTTTTAATCTCATTCTCTATCCCATTAACTATCATAGTTTGATCATAAATTCTCTTTCTATCTTCTGAGAATCATGTAGCTAACTTTCTAGTTTAGCACTTTGCTATTGCTTCATCCTTGCTAAGTTTAATCATCTAATTGTATGTCGTAGGGCATGGGAGCAACATAACTTTCTCATATAATATACTTTACCATGTATGTACTGCATGCGGGGAGTTTTCATTTATCATAGCATACTCTATCAAGCATAATATGCAAGGAGATGCAATCATTTAAGCATTCTCTAACATGCATGTCATCATATGACAACTGCAAGTAGATGTAACTTCTCATCATATCTTATGGCAACATAAGCCATATCACTATCACATATATCTGCTCAACCATCCCTTATACTCACATTGTAATTAAGCAATGAACTAGGTAGACTTTAAAACATTTTGTCCCTTAATTACCTTAATTACTAGGTTCTGATCATTTATTCAGGAACCTTAATCATTTACTTGTTTCACTTAAGCTGCCACATTACCCTCTTATTAAGGTATAGACTTAACCCTTTCTTACTCTTTCTTACATAAAGAATAGGGAGTCACTTTACCTTTGAATAGGTAGCTACCTTACTTTCCTTAAACCTTATAAACTTCTTTCCTTAGCTTACATATATCTTTTTCTACTAATCCTCAACCAATTTCTGAGGCAATTATCTTTAGCGTACATCTCCAGTATCCTATTTATTTATTTAGGAATCGAAGATAGCTTATCATATCAGGCTATCTTACTAGGCCATATTCATTCTTATTATAACATTTCTCATCCCCTGTAAGACTTCCATGTCTCTAAACTGAAGGACTTCTATGTCTTTGGCCTCACTGTAATCCATAACTGAGTCAGTTGTCGTCTTTTAGCTAACTGAGAAAAGGTTGGGCTCACATCTTTATGCTATTTAAACTTTTTAAGTTTTCCCTTATCCTCCTGGATTACTAATAGGTGAGAAAGTATCTCTTATTAAGCCTCAGGGTTCATATGAATGAACTCGGTTAAGTATCCATCAAAAGAGTTCTCTTTCCTTAGCTCTAAGCCTTAGCCTCACACTCATCGCTCTCTCTAATTGAGAGGAATGCTTCTTTTAAACTCTCTGAGAAAAACTTCTCAAGTGAGCTAATCACTTTCCATCTCATATGGAGTAGCTTCTGTGTGTCTCTGTATCTATTTACTCTTTTTGTCCGTTAGTCTCAATCTACTCTGGACTAAACTATACTTCCTTTATGGTCTGTCTCTAGATCCTAACCAATTCAAGTCACTTGGATCTCATTCATCTCCTAACATTACTATTTATGTTCTCTAGGGCAGAGCATTAGGTTACTATCTCTTCGTGATGGAATCCCTCTGTCTTGGGACATTAACTTTCTATCTATTATTCATCATATCTTTAACCTTAGGCCATGTATTAGATCATTCTTAGGCAAGTCTCATTCTAACTTCTCATTATTCTTTTCCGTAAAGACTAGCTGCACAAAGTCCTTTATACTGTAGATCAACTCCTGATGATTATACGGAGGATCTACTGTTGAATCTCTTCTTAAACTGATCTTCTGTATCTTAGTACTTCATACTGCTTAACTTGCCTATACTCTATACTAAACCTCTAACTGATAGACTTTAGTGAGGTTGGCATCTTTAGTATCATGACACTTGACTTACTATCATCTCATACCAATCCTCTAAAGTATATTAGGTTAATACCATCTACTAGATGTCTGGTTATCATTCCTGCTACGGCATTGAGGAATTGCAGATAACTAATTGTTCTTAATCTCTACTTCTGTCCATCCCTTGGCCTAGACTGAGTAATTCACTCTCCACAGCTTTCTTTAGACCATATAGTCAACACTAACTGTCTTTAACAAAGAAGGCTGGAGTTGACTAGAACCAAGAACATCACACTGATCTTTCTCTATAAAGTCACATATTCTTGGACTTTGGAAATGGAAAGGATCTATCATAAACTCTAACTGGATATCTGAATTAGGAGACTATGGTATCTTACTCATAGTAACTCTATCCTCAAACTCTGGTAGAGGATGAATAATATCTGGTCTACCCATAATCCAGTACTAGTACTCAATTTCCTCAGCCATAATCTGTCCTCTCATCGGAGGAATATAACTTACATGAGGGCTAGAGAGCGCTCCAACAAACTTATACTATGTAGAGTCACTAGATTTAGCATTATCTGGGGTATACTGGGCTTCAGGCTGTATCTCTACATGACCTCCACACTACAAGTTTGAGTCTACAGAGACGTCTATGTAATATTCCACTATAGATTTTTTAGATTGATCCCCTATACTCTCCTCTAAACTCTCCTCATTGTCTGAGGGATGATCTTCATATATCATTACTAGTCTTGAGTCTCACTTATTGATTGAAGCCTCTGACTTAGCTTTATGAAACCCCATATTTACTCCTACAATCTTTGCTTAATTAAGTAATGCTAACTATCTCAATACATACCATAACTTAACAAAACATTTACTGTTCATGGTTAGGATCTGGGAATAATCTCATATTAGTCCATAAATAATCTGTTCAGAGCATTTCCTAAGTCAGAATCCTTTGCTCTGATACCAAAATGTAGCATCCTTACTTTTATATGTCTTAGGGACCATTCAGTAGCATTTACAACCACTTATAAGACCTTGGAAGTCCATTAGCCAAATCTAAAATTTTACTCTTTCTCGGGTTACTGTTCATATGACATTCCAGATTACATAACGAACTTCAGAAGCTCATAATAAATTCTAGAAAAATCTAAATATAGTGGTTCAAAAAGCTACATGAATCTAACATCTTGAACCTTAAGGGAAAAATAATTTCCAGACCAAATGATTATCCAATTAGTACAATTTATTCGGCAAAGTTTACTGTTCATTTGGTCAAAATTCCTAGGAACAGATTCTGGTCCCTTACTTTGAAAAATCATTTCTCTTGATATACACATCCAAATGACACGTGCTACCTATGCATTTAAAGATATGGATGTGTGCTACATGTTCATAAAATTTAGTGAACTAATTCCTTCATTTGCTAGGTCAAACTGAAGCCACAATAAAATTGCTTTAGGACCTACAATTTTACTATTTTAGTTTCCTTTCTTTTACTTTCAATAATTGTTCTAGCATACATGAATAATCTCTTTTGCCTTGTATGAATTCATATACATCATGGGGTTATACAATAATTGTTTCGTACAATCTCATCACATAAATAGATGCTTTACATGGCTTTGACATACATGGAAAGTGAATAGCATATGCTAACATCTTAAATACTTCACTTTTCTTCTTCCATGCTTTAGCTCTGCTCCATGCATACATTATCCATCATGCTTGACCTAAATTGGTTGGTTATTGGAGAGTGAGATTCTAGGGAATCTTAGTAGCAAACATTACCACTTAAATATGCAAGATGGATGCTAATGCATGATATGTAATTTCATTAAACTTTCTTTGATTAGTGACGTGCCATCATGCTATATACTTTCACATAAAGTGCATGGCCATGGAAAACATGTTATTCACAATACATTCAACATCATTTATCATGTCATAACATCATTCAAATATCATATACATGTCAACACATAAGCATACCACATCAAGCACATAAAGAGGTAAGTTCACTACCTTATAGACTTGACTTTCTTTCACTTTATCTTGCTTCTTTCTTCTCACATCTCTTAGACATGTGGCTGCCTCTTTTGGAGCATACCAACAAATCCCTAACATCACATAACCATTCATCCAATACCATCTAATTTCCTTGAGCATTAAACTTACTTTAACTAACATAACTCCCTCTTGAACATTAAGCTCATTTACTTTCCTTAATCTTAACTAATGGAGTTGGTCTTTGAATCAATTGATGCCTTAACTTTACCCTAAACAATTTCAACTTTTGAATTCATTTATGAGCTTAGAATCATGAAATTCCAGCTCCTTCATTGCCTGCCGTACAGAACTGAACATAGGCATGCAATTCTTTCAAAAATTCTCATTTTGATTCTAATGCTTCCCATACTTGTTTCTCCACTTTACCCCATACAACTTTTCATTTAAAGCCATTGGAACATCAAAATTATTAAATTCCAATCACTGTTTATGTGTGTGAACATTAATAGAGAAGGGTTTCAAAAACTACAATCTTGGAATTTCAAGGTTCAAAACCTTTCCAAATCTACACAAAACCAACATCTAAATTTAATGGAAGCATTAAATCATTGAAATTAAATTTCCTTCCCTAATGAAAAGTGCAGACTGAACAGGGAACATTATGGCAAAGTCAAGAATATCAACTTGATTCAACAACCAATCTCTTAACTAGCTTGTTTAAGCTTCAATCATATATTTCTAACTTTAATTTCTTCTTTCCCCTTTCATCTAAGGTTTTTGGACAGCACCTCCCCTTAGAGAAAAATCAACTTTTTTCCCATAAAAACCCTAAGTTCAATCTCCCAAATCAAAGGAAAATAAGCTAGGAGAGATTGCTTACCTTTAATCTCTAGCTTGCTTGAACTTTGGTACCTTGGATCTTCTTTGTCTTGACTTGAGTTTTCATTTTGCAAGAGTTTCCCCAATGGTCCATGAAGCCACAGTTTTGATGCAGAATGAGGAGGTATTTATAGCCAAAATTCATGAAAAATGAATGGCCAAGATTGATTTGGTTACTATTTGATCTAAAGGCCTACATTTAATCTTGGATTTAACTTTTTCTAAAAAGAATAATTATGAAATCATGTGGGACAGCTTAAGGGACACCTCATGGGGGTATGTGGCCTTTTCATAGTGTAAGGAAGCTTCTGGAAAAATTTTAGTCCAATCCGGTACCGATCAGAGCAGTTTCACAATAACCAGACTGTTTTCTGTTCTGAATTTTTTATAATATACTAGGATATGTATTATGTCCTGGAAATCAATATCTAGGCTTCTCATACTATTAACATACTTGTACTGGCCACAACTTAATTACATATCCCTTGGGAAATGACCAAAATACCCTTGGTGTCCTTTCTTGCACTATATTGACCATAAGGGCATAATTATCATTTCACCCGTCTTTACACTGCCTCAAGGCATACATTGGCTCTAACTAATCATATTTATACCATGTCCCACATTTTTGGCCTATCCAAAATGACCAAAATGACCTCCATCTAACACTGGTACAGTATGGACATCTAGGGGCATTTTTGTAATTTCGCACTTTTCCTAGACCACTCTGGACTCTAGCCCACATAACTGTTTCACTACTTTATTGGGCACATTATGGCGCTATTTGGGCCTTGGTATAGGCTCATTGGCCTCATTACCTTTATGGAACAAATCCTAATAAATCTCACTCGATCCTATTTATCGGGTATTTTATTTCACCGTAAAATCCCATAAGACTTCTACAGGATTCCTTTTCTGGCTCTGTCGATTTTATAAATTTTTACATTAAATATAGGAATTTTCTATAAAGTTTTATCTAATTCTACTGTCTGAAAAATACTGTAATAACTCTTCTGACTTCATAAATTTATATCAATTAATCAGGACCTCAAATCAAAATTCTGTGTTGCGTTAAATTAACCGAAATAATGTTGTCTATCTACTAGTAAAATTTGGGTCTTATCTGATTTCGGGCATTTTTAGCCTGTTTTAGCTCAACTTTCTCATATTTACGTTTAGATCCATGAACTTTTGAATAATTGCACTTTGGCCCTTAAACTTTTAGCTATTTGCATTTTAGCCTTTTAACTTTTAAAAATTACACATAAGGGCCTAACTTTTATTTCTACCTTCACCTTTTGCGTTCAACCTTTTCTAATTTTTGTTTGTCCTTCTTTTTCTTTAGAACTCATTTAACCTTTATCATTTCTTCTGATCTTCATCAGAATCCTTTCCAAACCTCTTTCCACTATCAGTACTATACGAATAAGGAAAAATTAGGATATGACATGAGCCAGACCCTTCCTCAATTAACTAAAAGAAAGTAGCTAACTTAATTATGGATTATGTCATATCCTAATTTTTCCCTATCTGTATAATACTGATAGTGGAAAGAGGTTTGAAAAGGATTATGACGGTTATCAAAAGAAATAATAAAGGTTAGATGAGTCTTGAAGGAAGTGAGGGACTCAAAATGAAAAGTTTAAAAGTTTCATGTTAGAAAATGAAAGTAGACAAAAGTTTTAGGCCAAAAGTGGTAATTACCAAAAGTTTAGGGACATAAATATAATTAAGCAAAAGTTCAGGGGTAAAAATATAATTATGAGAAAGTTGAATTGGAAAAGGCCCAAAAATGGCCAGAATCAAATTAGTCTCAGACTTTACCAGTAAATAGACAAAAATTATTCTGATAAGTTTAACACAACATATAATTTTCATTTGAGGTCCCGATTAATTGATAAATTCCTGAAATCAGGAAAAATTATTGCATTATTTTTTGGACCTCAGAATCATATCAAATTTGGCAGTAAATTCCTATAATTAATATAAGAATTTCTAAAACTGACAGAGCTAAAAAAGGAGTTCTGTAGAATTTACAGTGGATTAAAACACTCAATAAATCTGTTTTAAGAGAATTTCTTGGGAATTGAACCCATGAAGGCAGTGGATCATACAGAGGGCCCATAATGGCGCCTTATAGGACTAATGATATTTTCAGATAAGTATGTGGGCAAGGGCTAATAAAGACCGGAAAAAATATAAAATTACAAAAATGCCATTGTGTTGTGCCATTGAGGCAGAGTTGGACGAAGGGCATTTTGGTCATTTGGACAAGCCAAAAACATCCAGACAAGTACAGGAGTGATTAGTCAGTGTAAAATGACAATTATGCTCTTGGGGTTAAAATAGGGCAAAACAGTGAATCAAGGGCATTTTATTTATTTCCTAACGGATCTATAATTAAGTTTTGGCCTATTCCAAGAATGTCAATGGTAGGGAGAATTTGAATATTGGATTTAAGGGTAGACACTATATTATAGAATTTTAGAAAAATTAGATTTATAAAACAGTATGGTCTTTGGGAAATCGAACTGAGCTGGTGCCAGTTTGAACTGGATTTTTCCAGAAGCTTCTCTCCCATGGAATGGTGCCACCTAGTCCTATGAGTTGTCCCTTTATGATTTCATGGATGATGTCATAATTCTCTTTTTGAAAAAGTTAAATCCAAGATTAAATGTGAGCCTTTCGATCAAATAGTGCACAAAGTAATCTTGGCCATTAATTTTCTGTGAGATTTTTCTATAAATACCCCCTTATTTCAGCCTCCAAACTGTGAGGTCAAGAACCCTTGGGGAAACTCTTGCAAAATGAAAACTCAAGCCAAGACAAAGAAGATTCAAGGTACCAAAGTTCAAGTAAGCTAGAGATTAAAGGTAAGCATCTATCTAAACTTATTTTCCTTTGATTTGGGAGCTTGAACTTAGGGTTTTCATGGAGGAAAGTTGATTTTTCTCTAAGATGTTGTGCTGTCCAAAAATTGTAGATGAAAGGGAAAAGAATAAATTAAAGTTAGAGATTTATGATTGAAGCTTAAACAAGCTAGTTAAGTGATTGATTGTTGAATCAAGTTAATATCCTTGACTTTGGCATGGTTGAACCTATTCGGTCTGCACTATTCATGATGGAAGGAAATGTAATTTCAATGATTTAGTGCTTCTATTGAATTGATATAATGATTTTGTGTAGGATTGGAAAGGTTTTGAACATTGGAAGCATTGAAATTCCAATATTGTAGTTTTTGAAATTCTCCTCTGTTAGTGTTCACTCACATGAACAGTGATTAGAATTTCATGATTTTGATGCTTCCAATGGTTTTAAAATGAAAAGTTGTGTGGGGTAAAGTAGAGAAACAAGTGTAGGAAGCATTGGAATCAAAATGAGAATTTTTGAAAGAATTAAGTGCATGTGTTTGGTTCTATCCAGCAGGCCATGAAGGAGCTGGAATTTCATGATTCTAAGAACATAAATGGATTCAAAAGATGAAATTGTGTAGGGTAAATTCAAGACATCAATTGATTAAAAGGACAAGTCCATTAGTTATGATTATGGAAAGTTAAGGTAGTTAAGTGAGCTTAATGTTCAAGAGGAAGTTATGTTAGTTGAAGTAAGTTTAATGCTCAAGGAAGTTAGATTGTGATGGATGAATGGTTATATGATGTTAGGGATTGATGGATATGCTCCAAAAGAGGCAGCCACATATCTAAAAGAAGTGAGAAGAAAGAGGCAAGGTTAAAGTGAAAGAAATCAAGTATATGAGGTAGTAAACTTATCCTAAACTTGTATGCATTGAATGTTATGCTTAGTTGTGCTATAGCTTTGTTGAATTGTGTTGCATATGTGCTTATGTATGAAGCTCAAAATTTCTATGATTCCTTTGGCCAATTGTATTTCATATGTTACATGGAAGCATGCACATTACACAATGTTAACACTTTCACAAGCAAGCACAAGTATTTACATGAATGCATGCCTTGTTTAGTACTATTTGCTATTGAGATTTCCCCATAAACCTCATCACATTCCATGCAATCCTAATCCTATAGGTTTGTTAAATATGAAAGTGGATTTAAGAACCATGAAGAGAAGCTAGGGATTGGATAGTATAAATGGTTTGTGAAGAATTGTTATATGTAATGTTACTATTTGACTAATGCTAGTAGTAATGATCTTGATGTAATGAAAAATAGTAAATGATGAGATAAATGTATGAAATTTTACAGACATTTAGTTAACATGTCCAGCTTCATTTTGACACCAAGAATGTATCATTTTGATGTTTGTACAAAGAGAACTAATTTTCTAAAGTAAGGGACCAGAATCTATTTTCAAAATTTTTTACCAAATGAATAGTAATTTTTCACGAATAAATTTTATTAATTAACGAATCATTTAGTCTAGAAAATATTTTTCCCTTAAATTTCAATATGTTATCTTCATCTAACGTTTTGAACCACTTCATTTCAATTTTTCTAGAATTAATTATGATTCTTTGAAGTTCATCATGTAATCTGGAATGTCATATGAACAATAACTCGATAAAGAGAAAAATTCTAGATTTAGCTAATGGACTTCTAAAGTCTTGTAAGTGGTTATAAATTCTACTGAATGGTTCCTAAGATGTACAAAAGTAAGAATGTTTTATTTTGGTATCAGAGTAGAAGTTTCTAGCATGATATAAGATAGTTCCCATACCCTAACTTTAAATAGTAAGTACTTTGTTAAGTTAGGGTATTTATTGGGATAGTTAGCATTGCTTAATTAAGCAAATAGTGAGTAGATATGGGGTTTCATAAAGTTAAGTCAGAGGCCTTAGGAGATAAGAGAGTTAATGAGAGAGACCCTTGGTCAGTGGTGATAGACGAAGATGATGTACATCCATATCCTTTAGGCAATGAAGAGAGTTCATATGAGAATATAGGGGATCAGTCAGGGAGATCTATAGTAGAATATCCCATAGATATTTCTGTAGACTTAAACCTGCAGTTTAGAGGTTATGTAGAAATTAGCCTGAAGTTATGTATGTAGCAGATGATGCTGAGTCTAGTGACTCTATATAGTATGAGTTTGTTGGAGTACCCTCTAACCCTGATGTAAGCTTTATTCATCCGATGAGAGACAGATTACGGCTGAGGAAGCTGAATACTGGTACTAGATGATGGGTAGACCAGATGTTATGCTTCTTTCACCAGAGTTTGAGGATATAGTTGTTATGAGAAATATGCCATAGTCCCCTAATTCAAATATTCAGTCAGAGTTTATGACAATTTTTGTCCATTTCCAAAGTCTAGGAATATGTAACTTTATAGTGAAAGATTAGCACAGTGTTCTAGGTCCTAGTTAACCCCATCCTTCTTTGTTAAAGATAGATAATACTAATCATATCAGTCTCAAGAAAGCTGTGGAGAGTGAATTACTCATTCTAGGTTAGGGAATAGATAGAAGTAGAGATCAAGAGTAGTCAAATTATCTGCAGTTCCTCAATGCCGTAGCAAGGATGATAAATAGATATATAGTATAGGGCATTAACCTAAATCAAGTTTATGCTCTAGCAGACTGGCGTGAGATGGTAGTAAGTCAGATACTATCATATAACCCTACTGGCATGTAAGGTTAAGTAAATTTATGGCAAATGACCTACCAGCTGATATACAGGGGTAGCACTTCTGTATGCAAAAGTATGTGTAGTTTATGATTCCCTAGAAAATAACTTAAAAGAGATGAGGGATAATGTAAACATGGTAAAGTAAAGTAATTACTTAGATGTATGATAGTTACAATGTACCCCGAATATGTAATTGATATGTATGTAATGTATGTGCAAATGTTATGGTGACATGAAATATGAAGTTTTGTGTGATATAATGAAATGATAGTTGGTTGGACATTATGTGAATATGTTCCCTATTTAATGTTGTTATGAGGAATATATAACAGTCCCTTAATCCATAGATCCAGTCAGAGTCGATGACAGTCCCTGTCCATTGTCAAAGTCCAGGAATAGGTGACTTTATAGAGAAAGATAAGTGTGATATACTTGGTCCTAGTCAACCCCAGCCTTCTTTGTTAAAGACAGATAATGTTGACCATATTAGTCTCAAGAAAGTTATGGAGAGTGAATTACTCAGTCTAGGTCAATGGATGGACAAAAGTAGAGATCAAGAGAAGTCAGTTTCTCTACAGTTCCTCAATGCCGTAGCAAGGATGATAGACAAATATAAAGTAAGAGGATATTGACTTGAATGAAGTTTATACTCTAAAAGACTGGCATGGGATAGTAGTAAATTAGATACTGCCATATACCCCTACATAGTAACTAGAGCTGAGTGAGTTTTTGGCGAATGATTTGACAACTGATATACAGAAGTAGTACTTCTGTATGCAAAAGTATTTATAGTCCTCTATTCCCTAGAAAATAATGTAACAGAGATGAGGAGTAATGTAAATAGTGTAAAGTAATTACATAGATGTATGATGGTTATGATGTATCCCGGATATGAAATTGATATGTATGTAATGTATGTGCAAATCCTAAGGTGATATGAAATATGAGTTCTGATGTGATATAATAAGATGATTGCACATCTATTTGAATATGTTCCTAATTTAATATGATTATGATATATAGATATGAATGAGTTTCAATTGACTAAAATTCATCAAAGTCAAGGACATTAGAAGTGAATATTTTGAAAAAGTTATGGCCAGGTCACAATGTGAATCAGTTTAGGTCACGACTAGAAGTTCCAAAGAAGATAAGTATCAATGAGTTAAGCCACAGATCGCGACAAAAATTTACAAAAGCTTTAGGTCGTGATGAGTAAAAGCCCTTGGTTATGACAGGAAGCCCAAAGCTATTAGGTTATGATGAGTCCAAGCCATAGGACGTGACTAATGTATAAGCAAATCAGGTTACGACAGAATATGACCTATGGTCACAACTAAAGAACATAGAGCTATCAAATTATGATGAGCAAGTGGAGATGACAGTGACTAAAGTTTATAGAGAATAAGTCACGATTAGCCAGCACTCAGGCTGCGACTAGATTGCATAGAGGCCTGATAACAATAATAAAGATGATGACCTCACTGAAGTTTATCAGTTAGAGGTTTAGCATATGATATAGGCAACCCAAACAGTACAAGGTAATGAGATATAGAAGATCAGTTTAAGAAGATGTTCAAAAATAGATCCTCCACGTGATCATCAGGAGTAGATCAACATTATGAATGAATTAAAGTCATATTAAGACTTGCCTAGAAATGAGCCTAGCATGTGGCTTAAGGTTAAAGACGTGATGGCTAATAGATAAAAAGTTCATGTTCCCAAAATACAGGGATCCCATCACAAAAAGACAATAAACTAGCATACCTAGGGTAGAGTACCCTAGAGAGAAAAAGTAATAGTACTAGATGATAAATGAGATCCATGTAACTTAAGTTAGTCAGGATCCAGAGATAGACCTAAAAAGAACCGCAATCTAGTCTAGAGCCGACTAAGACTGATAGATAGAAAGATTTAAGTGATAGTATAGAGATACAGAAGTTACTCCATATGAGATGGAGAGTGATTCGCTCACCTGGGAAGTTTTAATCGAATAGCTTACCAGAGGCATTCCTCTCAGTTAGATAAAGATGAGTATGAGGGTAAGGGTTAAAGTAGAGAAAGATAAACCCTTTGGTGAATACTTAGCCGAGTTCATCTATATGGACATTGAGAGTTGAATGACTGAGAAGTTAGCTCAGATTGAATTCTATATTACAAAGAAAGAGTTTTTCCTAGGTAGTTGTAAAAGTTCAACAGAGAGGTAGATGTATGTGAAATAAGAAAAGAAGTTTATGATATTTAGAGAGAGAAACGTAACCACAGTTAAAAAGATAAAGTGACCCCTATTCCCTATGTAAGAAAGAGTAATGAAGGGTTGAGTCTAGACCCTAGTACGAGGGTAATGTGGCAACCTAAGTTAGATGAATAGTTATGTTAGATCTGATAATGATCTGATCAGATAATGTGATAGATAATATGACAGAGGAAATAATGTTTTAAAAGATTACCTAGTAATTGTTTAATTGCAGTATGCATATAAGGGATGGCTGAGCAAATTGTGTAATGATGATATGGCTTATGTTGCCATTAGTTATGATAAGAAGTTGCATCTCCTTGCAGTTGTCATATGATGACACGCATGTTTGAGAATGCTTAAATAATTGCATCTCCTTGCATATTATGCATGTTAGAGTATGCTATGATGAATGGATACCCATTCAGCATTTCATTAAGGATAGAGTATATATGATGAAAAAAAAGCTATTGCTCCCATGTCATACGACATGTAATTAGATAATTCAACTTTGTAATTATAAAGCCATAGAGGAGATTAGAGACAAAGGCTAATAGTAAATCTATAGACAAATGATCATAGTACTCAGGACATATCCCTTTAGTAGGGATAAGATACATGAATGATATGCTATAAACATGAAATGAAATGAGACACAGTTATGAAAGATGATATAGCTTTGAGAAGGAGCAGTGTCTTTGCAATTGAAGTTAACTATTTTGCAATGGAGTCAGATTGCTCTTGAAGATAGAGCTAAGGGAATGAAAAAGTTATGATAGATATGTGCATGGTAGAGCCTATATAGCCCTCTGCAATAATGGACATAGTCAAATTATGAAAGATAGGAATGATATGAGAAATTCCTGAGTGATAGAAGAAATTAGTAAAGTCCTAATAGATAATATTGGCTTATGTGATCATTTTTGGGGAATTATCTATTGAGTTAACAACTATGTGGAAGTGACTAACCTTGTAACTTTATCTATTGGTTTAGGTCTTCTAGAGATGAGAATATAGTACAATGGAATCGCAGTAGATTCTGGAGGATTATAGTTAGATCATAGCATGGCTCATAGTGAATAAAATTCTTAGGTCACAGTTACATCCTGAAAAGGCTTACAGTTGATCACAGTAGATCCTGAGGGTCGTAGTAGATCTAGCTTAGACAAAGAAAGTAATGAGCCATAAGAACAATATTTTTTTGTAAGGACGAATACCGAGGAAAAAGGTTAAGGTATAAAAGCTCCACAAGTTAGTTAGCTCATAATAAAGAGAGTACCCATGATGTTAATTTCATATAGCCTTATTATTATAGGAATCTTAAACACAATAGGAACTAAGTTATCAAAGTTAGAGTTGTTAATCATGAGTACCCAGGGATTTATGAGAATATCTCGTAAGATATGAGAAGGGCTCAAATAAGAATAAAGAGATCCCTACAATGAGATTACAAAGAGTAAGAATAAGAGACAAATATATCTTCCAGATGAAGATAAAGAGATTATAAGGCCAGATAGACCTAAGAGAGACAGTATAAGAATGGTTTAAGATAGTAAAGTTTCAGGATTGGAGCCTGTTAGCACCAATGCTTTAGATTTTTATCTGCACTTTTTAGTTAAGTGTGCTCAGGCAAGAGTAGCCCAATGATGGGTGACCCCTTGAGGAGTGATGAAAAGGGTGTAAATGCCACAGAAGTTTGGCATATATGCACAGAGTTATGTAAAATGATAGAAAGAGCTATGAAAAGTTAGCAAAGGGTTATGAATAGAAAGAGACTAGAACCCTTGTGACAAATACGCCATGATATGACATGAAAAGTACATAATAAGATACGTTATGAGAAATATGTATTAAGAGGTACAATATGAAGTGGATTGATAGCTAGCTTCGTAAGCAAATAGAGAGGCTCCCTTTTTGAAAAGGATAAGATGTTTAAAGATTATGTTACAGATGAAGTAGCAAGTGAAAGCTTTCACTCATTGCATGAAATGCCAGGCATTATGTGATATTTGTAAAATATGCTAAAGCTCCAAATGTTAGAGCTGTGCAAGCTCTGAGTGTTAGAGCTGTGCATATTAAAGAAAGGAATGCTTGAGCTCCGATGTTAGAGCTTTGCATTCATAGGCAGGTATGTAGGCCTGCAATATGTTGGCCAAGCACTATGCATGTTAGAGTATGTGCACCTATCTAGCAGTAAAGTAAAGAAAGAATAATGGCGTAAGTCCTCTCTCTATATTATGATGAGTTATTAAAGATGATAAGAAGTACGATGGTACAAAAATGAGAGATGAAGTTTAGCGGATGTTTAAAGAATTCTGCTAGATACTCAGATAAGTAATAAGTGATTTCACTAAGAAGTATGATGAGTAGTTAATGAAAACTCCATAATAGAATAGTATTCAAGAGAATTTTATATGAAAGATATGGACAATACTCACAAGTCTAGTAGGGTGAAAAGTCCGTATTCAAATGGATGCAAAGCAAGTAATAGAATGAGGTAGTATTCAACTCTAATTGAGTTGATTCATAACAGAAAAAGTAGTAGTAGTAAAGATATGAAGATCTACAGACATGAAAAGTACTCCGCTAAGATGTTAAGATAGAAGATAAGAGCTAGATACCCCAATCCTTAGTCATAAAGAAGAAAAACAGATCTATCAAAGATTGTTGACTAAGGTGCCAAGCAAATTTTGAGGACGAAATTTATTCTAAGGGGTGTAGAAATGTAATATCCTAATTTTTCCCTATCTTTATAATACTGATAGTGGAAAGAGGTTTGGAAAGGATTATGACGATGATTAGAAGAAATAATAAAGGTTAAATGACTCATGAAGGAAGAGAGGGACCTAAATGAAAATTAGAAAATGTTGAAGGCCAAAAGTGAAGGTAGGAATAAAAGTTGAGCCATTAAGTGTAATTATCAAAAGTTGAGGGACTAAAGTGTAATTTTCAAAAGTTTCTAAGGGCAAAATTGTAATTATAAAAAGTTCAACCAGAAAAGGCTTAGAACTGCTCAAAAGCATTTTAGTCCCAAAATTCATCAGTAGATAGATAAATTTATGCAGGTTAATCTAGCATGATACAGAAATTTTATTGAAGTTCCATATAGCTCATATTTATCTGATAGTCTGAAAGTTATCTAAAATTTTATCATATGTTATGAACCTTAGATATAAGAGAAACATTTATAGGAAGGTGTGCCTTATGACTTCAGATGCCATGGATCTAACAGAACCCCGAAAGGAGTTTTATATGAAAAGTTATTCACGTTTTAGTGAATTTTGACAGGAGTTTGTGAAAACCCGACATCTGATTATGAAACTTAGCAGTAAGCAAGTTATGGCTGAATGAGCTTAGGTGATGTCATAGAAAGGCCCAAATGGAATCCTAAGAGGTCCAATAAGGTGGTGAGACAGTTAAGCGGGCCAGAGTCCAGAGCAACACAAGAAAAGTGTGAAATTACGAAAATGCCGCTGTGTAGCCAGATTATACCAGAGAGGGATGGAGGGTATTTTGGTCATTTTGGACAGGCCAAAAATGTGTAAGATAGTATAGGGATGATTATTAGAGCCATTACATACCCTGATGTAGTATAAAGAAGTGTAAAATGACAAGTATGCCCTTAGGGTTAATATAGTGCAAGATAGTGAACCAAGGGCATTTTTGTCATTTACCAAGGGATCTGTAATTAAGTACTAACCCAGTACAAGAATGTCAATGGTAGGAAGAATTCATATACTAGATTTAAGGTCAGAAAGCATATTATGAAATGTCTGAAAAATTAGATTTATAAAATAGTCTGGTTTTTGGGGAATGGGACTGAGCCGGTACCAGATTGGACTGGAATTTTTCTAGAAGCTTTTCCCCCATGGAATGGCACCACATAGCCCTATTAAGTGTCTCTTGGTAATGTCATGGATGATGTCATAATTCTCTTTTTGGAAAAAGGAAAATCCAAGATTAAATACCTAGCCAACATGTTACAAGACTAAATACCTAGCCATGAATGCACAACCCTAATATTGGAGATCAAGCATTCATTTTCTTAATATGTATAGCTCTAACACGTAGAGCTTGCATAGCTCTATCACGTGGAGGTTGTACTATTCTAACATTTAGAGATTTAGCATATTTTACAAACATAACATAATGCCTTGCATTTCATGCAAGGACTAAAAGCTCTCACTTGCTATTCCATATGTAACATAACATTCAAATATCTTATCCTTTTCAAAAATGGAGCCTCTCTATTTGTTTACAAAGCTAGCTACAAAGCCATTTCATATTGTACTTCTCAATATATATTTTTCATTATGTATCACATTACATATTTCTCATAACATATCTCTTTATGTACTTTTCATGTCGTATCATGGCATATCTAGCCAAATCTGGCTATATCATGGTATATCTCACCTTTTCATGACTTATCTTGAGATACCATAAGTCTAACATTCTCTTTAACTTATAACTTTGCTAGCTTTTGAGAAAAATCTTCTAAATAATTCCTTTCAAATCCATTGTATTTGGACTTGATATAAAGGTTCTAGTCTCTTACCGTTTATAACCCTTTCTACCTTTTTCATAGCTCTTTCTATCATTTTACATAACTCTGTGCATATATGCCAAACTTCTGTGGCATTTACACCCTTTTTTATCACTTTCCAGGGGGTCACCCATCATTAGACTACTCTTCCCTGAGCACACTTAACTGAAAAGTGCCGATAAAAATCTAAAGCATTGGTACTAATAGGCTCCTACGTACTTTACTATCTTAAACCTTTCTCATATCTTATGAGATATTATTCTTCTCTTCCTTAGGCATATTATCTACAGACTCATAAATATCTATTACTCAGGATTAAAAACTTTAACTCTAATCCCTTAATTCCTTTTTCATGTAAGAAGATTTTGGGTTCAGTCTATAATAGTAATAAAGTTATATGAAATTGGAGTATACTGAGGAATAGCAGACGATTGGAGTATACTGAGGAATAGGATAATATCTAGTTACATAAGCATTTACCACCTACTTTTGAGGGAATATTCAAGATCTCTAAAGTATTAAAATGTCCCTCAGAGTGGAAGGTATTGCTAAATGCTTACAAACTAGAGAAAGATGTTAAGTGATAGAGTAAAGGTTGTAGAAGTTACCCTACAAGAAAAGAATAATCAGCTCACTTGGGAAACTTTACTTGAGCAGTTTTACAAGAAGCATTTTCCTTGGTTGAATAAAGATGAGCATGAGGTTAATTTTAAGGAATAAAATAGGTGAGAAAAGGAACCCTAAACACTTAGCCAAGTTCATCCACTTGAATGATGAGAGATGAATGACTGAGAAGTTAACTTAGGGATTGAATTATGTGCTACAATAAATAATTCTTTTAAGGCAGTTACAAAGGTTTAACAAAGTGGTAGAGGCATAAAGATTATAGAGAAAATTTTGTAATGACAAGAAAGGGTAAAGTCTAGAAAGTTTAAAAGAGAAATAATAAGAGTAGTAAGCTAGGATGTGCAAACATGCAATCAAAGCCTAATAAATATGAAATATGTGGTCATTATGCTCGTCAGTCACAACCAAACAATAATTTGATTGTGACTCACCAACATAGAGATTCTTTTCCTCAGGAATTTAATCTTTAGTCACTACGGGAGGTTCAATTAGTTGCGACTTGGCACCACAAAGGCTCAACCCTTCATAATTTATTCTACTTTCAACATCTATGATATGTTGCAAACCTACAAACTTACTCAACAAATCCCTGCCAAAAGTCAATGTCACTCGAGAAAGATGAAATATAATCAGAATTCGATAAGAATATGAAATCTTAGGAAACGAAGAGCATGTTATTAATGTCCAAGCAATTAAAACATTGTGCAGTAGTTCCACAAGAACAAAAGAAAGAATAAATAGAAGAGAGAGATACAAAATAATTATCACAAGCACTCAAAGATGAATTTGAATCAACATGCTCTAGAGATACTTAATGAGAATTATGGAAATTATGCAACACATGATCATACCTATCAAGCAAACTCAATTCATGCTCATCTCAAGTTTCTTCAATAGCATAATTAATATTAGTCAACCTAACAAAATTAGAATTGTTAAAAGGATATTTCATGGCTTCATTCATATTAAAAGTAATGACATGTTCTCTAACTTCCATTGTAATAGAACTATACTTCATACTAATGATTGTCTTAGAATTTTGGAGAAAATATCTATTTAGGATCAAAGTACTCTCATTAACTAGCTCACTAGACATATCAAGGATATAAAAATTAGCTGAAAACACTAAGTCATTGACTTGCACTAGAATATCCTCAAGAATTCTTTTAGGGTATCTAATTGATATATCAGCTAACTATAGCACTATGCTTGTTTCTCTGAGATTGTTAATACCTAAAGCTAATTATACCAACTAAGGCATTACTTTGATGGAAGACCCTAGATCTAACAATGCTACCTTAATATGGACTTTTCCTATTGTTTAATGCTACCTTAATTAATAAGTCAAGGCATTTTAAGCAAAGAGTTTAAAACAAGATTTTATTAGATTTTGATATTTAATTCTAAATCATTAGTAAACTCTTAATTTATGCTTAAATTTATTATATATCTTTACTATTACATTTTTATAACTTATTTACACACTGAATCAATATTAACAAAGAGATAAACTAAAGAGCCAAATCCACACGTCAGCAATAACGACTATATTTAATAATGACTATCACAACGGCCACTTCAATTCTTCAACAGAATTTTGATGAACTGAGTATAAAAGAAGAAGAAGCCAAAGTGAGAAAGTTGAAAAAGATGGGAGAAACGCATGACAATACAACAACTATTCAATATACATTTTGATCATACTCAGTGTTTGTCTCTATTATACTCTATTTCTCTTCTTATGGTTGAGAGCATACATATCCTTATAAGAGAGAAACTTAGATCGTGAGCTTAAGTGTTTAACTTATCTAATCTATTAAGAGAGTTTTATCTCTATCAAACTATTTCTAAATTGCCCAAGAGGATTCTTGAGGGAGTTGTAAACATATAGGTGTAAAGGGGAGTGAGAGGAATTCTCACTAGAGAGCAACCTTCCGATTGTAAGGAGAAGTGAAAGGGATTCTCACTGATTTTAACCTTACTAGTTGTAAGGGGGAGTTAGAGGGAATTCTTATGTGATTGTACTGAGGAACCAAGAGCTCACATAACCTTACAGATAGTTGAACACTCAGAGGAAGACTATGGAGATTAGTCGTAGGCCAAGTGTGTAACATCCCAAATTTTCCCTATCTATATAAGACTGATAGAGGAAAGACATTGAGAAAGGATTTTGATAATAACATGAAGAAAAGATAATGGTTAGGTTAGTTTTATGTTGAAGAAAGAAATAAAAATATGAAATTATAAAGCCTAAGGATGTAAATGTTATTTGGGCAAAAATTAAATATTGAAACTTCAAAGGAAATAGAAAGGGACTTAAATAAAGTTTTGTAATTTAGGGACTAAACTAGAACTTCAAAAAGTAAAAAGGGACTAAAGTAGAATTTGGCAAATTTAGGGACTAAAGTGCAATTTTACCAAATTCAAGGGCAAAAGTGTAATTATAGAAAGTTAAGCTAGAAAAGTCCTAAAATTCCCCAAAAATGTTACAGTCCTAAATTTTATAAGTAAATAGGAAATGGTAAATGGCCCAGAAATTTTTTAGAATTTCAATTTGAGGTCCCAAATGATTGATATTAATTTTTAAAGTCTGGAAGTTATTACAGGACCTTTTAGACCTCAAAATTAGATGAAATTTTACAAAAAATCTTATAATTAATATAGAAATTTATGAAATTGATTTAGTTTAAAAAAGAATTATGTATAATTAATTATAAAATTTACGGTGACAAAAGGTACTGGTAAAGGATTTAAAGAAAATATATAGATTTTTTATCAAAACTTTGGAGTCTTAGAAAATTATTAGACTTTGCAAAAAATTCATTTTATAGTATAATGAATTTCTAAAAATTTTAAAACCCTTAAATAATTTAATAAAATTTATCTAAAAAATTATGATAATTTAAGGATATCGGTATAGGAAATTAAAGGGAAATACCTCGGGATTTGTGATAATTAACAATTGGACCCAGGGAAGGCCCAATAAGCCAAGGGTTGTATTGGAGCAGAAGTTGGTGTTTTGGATGATTTATGAATTTTTAAAAGGAAGAAAATCCAAGGAAAATCAAGATATGCCTAGGTGTTATGTGAAGTGTCCCTTGTTAGACCCATACCATGTGCAAGATGCCATATGGAAGCCAAGTGCAAGGAGAAGAAGTTTGGGCACATGATGGATTATAAATAAATGATATAAGAATTAAGTTCATGAAGATTAAGGTTAATTAATCAAGAAAGTAACCAATGAGAGAAGACATGTCAAAGTAACCAATCAGGAAACATTAAGGGGATGTACTAATCAATAAAGTAACCAATCAAGAAAGATTAAGGGGATGTACTAATTAGGAACTTAAGGGGCATAATGATACCAATATGTCAAAGTTTTCACTATAAATATCCCCTTGTCTTGCATAAACTGTGAACCATAGTGTACCTTGGGGAAACTCTTGTAGTCTAAAAACTCAAACAAAGTAAAGGCAATCCAAGACATTTAGAGACTAACTTAGTTAAGGATCAAGGTAAGAAATCATTCCTAAATTATTTATATATATTTTAGAAGGATGAAACTTAGGGTTTAATGGTTATAAACTTCTTTTTATCTTAATAAACCTTGCTGGTTGAAACTTATACATGAAGAAGGAAAAGGAAGATTAAGCTATAACTATGTAATAGGCACTTAGATAAGCTAGATTGGATAGTTAGTTATGGAATTAGAATGAAATTCTTGACTTTGTTCTTTAAGAGAGCTATTTAGCCAAGTGTAGAACTAGAAGAAGAAGTGTGATTTGTAATGTTCTAATACTTTTATTGAATCTAGAAGATGATTTTGTGTAGGATTGAACGATAAAATTTTAAAACCTTATATTTTATTGTTCATGGACCTAAACAGAGATGATAGTTTCATGATTTTGATACTTTCAATAGTTTTAAAATGAAAAATTGTGTAGGAAAAGTAGAGAAACAAGTATTGAAAGTATTGTAATCAAAATGAGAATTTTTGGAAGAATGATATACACCCTTTTGATTATGTCTAGTAGGATATGTAGGAATTTTGTAATTCTAAGCTCATAAATGGATTTAAAAGGTAAAATTTTATAGGGTAAAGCTAAGACACAAGTTAGTTCAAAGGATAAGTGTCATATCCCCAATTTTCTGACCTGATGTACCTGTACAGTTTATCTGCAATAGATATAGGATTCTTGGAATAAACTGTATTAGATTGCAAAAAGAAATAGAAGGATTAATAACTAATGAAAGAATAAGGACCAAAATGCAAATTGAAAAGTTTGAAGACAAAAAGTTGAAATAGAAATAAAAGGAGGGACCTAAATGCATTAATTGAAAGTTTAGGGACTAAAGTCCAATTATTCAAAAGTTAAGGGACCTAAATGTAAATATGGAAAAATTGAGCCAAAACAGGCCAAAAATGCCCAGAATCAGATCAGACCCAAATTTAACCAGTAGATAGACAAAAATATTCTGGTCAGTTTAACGCAACACAGAATTTTGATTTGAGGTCCCGATTAATTGATATAAATTTCTAAAGTTGGAAAAAATTATTACAGTATTTTTCAGATCTCATAATCAGATGAGACCTAATAGAAAATTCATATATTTAATATATGAATTTATAAAATTGAGAGAGTCAGAAAAAGAATCCTGTAGAAACCATACGGGATTTTACAGTGAAATAAAATACCCGATAAATAGGATTGGGGAAGCTATAGTATGAATTGGGCCATAAAGGCAATACAGGCAATAAGCCCATAGTGAGGCCCAAATGGCACCATCATGAGCCCATTTAGGTGACTGGACAGTTTATGTGGGCCAGAGACCAGAGCAGTCCAGGAAAAGTGCGAAATTACGAAAATGCCCCTGGATGCCCATACTGTGCCAGTGATGGATGGAGGTCATTTTGATAATTCTAGACAGGCCAAAAACATGGTACATAATATAAATATGATTAATTAGAGCTAGTATATGCCATAAGGCAGTACAGAGAGGGGTGAAATGACAATATACCCTTAGGATCAGTACAGTGCACGAAAGGACGCCAAGGGCATTTTGATCATTTTCCACTGGATGGATGGTAGATAAATACTCAGTCTAACATTTTCAATGATATGAGAAGCCTAGACATTAATTTCCAGGATAGAATACATATCCTGGTATATTATAAAAAATTAGGAACAGAACACAGTCCGGTTATTGTGAAATTGCACTGATCGGTACCGGATTAGACTGGAATTTCTCCAGAAGGTTCCTTGCATGGGCAGCACGCCACCTAACCCTTTTAGGTGTCCCATGAACTGTCCCCCATGATGTAATAATTATTCTTTTTAGAAAAAGTAAAATCCAAGATTAAATGTGAGCCTTTAGATCAAATAGTAACCAAATCAATCTTGGCCATCCATTTCACCCCAAATTTCTCTATAAATACCCCCTATTCAGAACACTTCGGCATGCATGGTGAACCATAGGGAAACTCTTGCAAAATTTCCATTCAACCAAGAAAGAAGCAACCAAAGTGAAGTAACAAACAAGGTAATCATCTCCCTTGATCTTGAGCTTTGTTCTAGCAAGTTAGCTCATGGTTTTAAGGGGTTTTCATGCTATATTTCCCTTATGGTTGCTGCTGTAAGTGCTACTCATATGTGGTTAAAATATGAGTTTTATGTTATGGATAGTTTAGACAAGCTTAAACAAGCTAGAATCAAGTGGTATAAGCTTGTGAATTCAAGTATGTTTGGATTTAGGGTTTTGTGTTCTTGCTGGTACTGTACGTGGTACTGTTCATATGATGGAATTTCATGATTTTGATGCTTCCAATGAGTTTAAAATGAAAAATTGTGTGGGGATACAGTAGGAGAACAAGTATTGGAAGCATTGGAATCAAAATGAGAATTTTTGGAAAACAAGAGCATGCATTTCGGTTTGGTACTGTAGCAATTGGTATGTTTTGATTTTGGAAATTCTGATTTCATATTTGGATTCTACATGAAAAATTATGTGGAAATGAACCATGAGAATTTATTTTGGAAAGGTGGAAGTAGGAAACATAAATTAGAGAAAGAAAGGGAGCTAGTGAAAACCTAGTCTTGGATTTGGTTTCAAGTTGAGTTGTAACTTGATATTATGTTGTAATGGCTAGGTTTTGACATTTGTGAAGGAAGGAAAGCACTTCAAGAAGGTCTTGACCAAGATAGCTAAGAGGTAGCAAGGATACCTAACTATAACTCATGTTTATTTAATTGTTTTGCTTGCTTGTTGATTATGGTGTTTGGTTGAGCTTGAGCTTATGTCATCATGTTATGATGAAGTATGAATGATTGAAACTCCTTGCAAGTTATGTCATGACAATATGCATGTTAGAGTTTGCTTATGTACCATTATGAAGTAGCTCCCATCACATGATAACATGTTAAGCATACAATTATTCATGCATGATATTATAGTTTGTGTAACTTGCTATTGGGATTTCCATGAAATCTCATTCCTTCCACATGCATAACTATGTTTTAGGTGCTGGATCCTCTCAAGGGAAGATAGTAAATGTTAATGATTAAGTTTGTATAATAAGTTATATGACTCACATGACACTATGGGATGATATGCTAACATGCAAGGTGTATGTTTTCTGTAACTCTGTTGTGAGGCCGTGGTGATGTGATGATGATTTTGATATGTAAACCAACGATTTTTAGTATGAAATTTGGTGTGAAGTTAGATAAGATACATATCTTTAAATGGAAACCAACAACACCTTAATTGGATAAATATCCGAATTGTTATGATTTTCCAAAGTTGCAAGTAAGATCTGGAATTGAGATAAAACGAGTGCTGAGAGGCTGTAATGTTCACGCAATGATTTCATATATCAAATGAACGAATTTTTCTATGAAATTTGGTGATATTAAAGAGGACGTCTAGAGCTTTAATTCCATATGTAACACAGTTCATTTGGATAATTAACCAAAGAGAAATGAATTTTTAAAATTAAAGCCAAGAAACTGGAACTTCCAGATTTTGCCAAAGGAACAGTGATTTTTAACCAATAAACTGATTTCATGTGAACAAGATAACCTCAATTTCATATTTTTCCCTCAAATATTTATAAAATATATTTCATTAGAAATTGGAACCACATTATTTTGATTTTTCTACAATTAATTATGAATTTTCAAAGTAGGGAACATGTTCTGGAATTACCAAATAAACAGTAATAGTGAACAGTACCCGAAAGCAAATCTTTTGGAAATGGATATTTTCAAAGCAAATGATCATGTAATTGGTTCCAATCACTTCTAATGGAGTATAATTGAGGTTAAAAGTAAGGATGTGACATTTTGGTATCAGAGCAAAGGATTCTAGCTTAGGAAATGCTCTGATTAGATTATTTATAGACTGATACATAAGTGAACATCTGCATAATTGACCTTAAGTTAATTATTGCAGGATACCAATGACTGAGTCTAGAACATCAGAGACTACAGTGAACCAAGGGGACCCTAGACCCACAGTCTATATTTTTGATAGATCAGGGTGGAACTCAGAAGAGATAGATGCTTTCATACATGATCCGGAGTTTGGTCTTCCCCCAGTGATCAATATCCGGGATTCCAGTAGTGAATCAGAATTGGGCAGGTTAGATAATTCTTCTGTGGGATCAAATGAAATGGATGAGGATGATGATGAAGAACAGGAAATATCAGATGAGGATATACCATCAGAAGAAGATGAACTTGAGGAACCTAACCCAGCCCCACCTATGAATATTGTATTAGAAAGAGATGCAGGTTAGATAGATGATATAGAGAGGATAGACCCTCAAGAGGAACAATCTGATATGGGTTACTCTTATATTAGGAATGCAACATACCCTATGCCTAGGAAGGCTGATGAGATAGATGTTCCTGGACTGACTCAGGTACCTAAACCAGTTGATGTACCTAGACCCAGCCATACCGCTAGTATACCTGAACTTAGTCATGTAGCTGATATACCTAGACCTAGTCAGAGACCAGACCCTATAGATATTCTAGGTCCAAGTGGAACCAAGAAGTTAATGGTACAAATATATCTGGGTAACCATCAGATAATTGAGTTAACCCCTGGGGAAGATATGGATGAAGAACATTTCAGGAAAGCTGTGGAACTTGCAAAGCAGCTATATGAGATAGGAAGAATGTTGATTAGAGGTGTTGATCAAAACTATAGAGTTTATAAAGACTTCATAGCAAGGGTAAAAGAGGCTTATCAAGCATATGATCCAGATACTCTTACCCTAGAAGCTTGGGTTAATATCATGGATGATATTTTGCCTCTTACAGCAACATGGAGAGAAGGGTTAGATCAGTACTTTGAAGAGGAACCCTTTGAGGATATCCATGATTGGATCTACATGGTAGGGGAATTTATTAGGATCCATTATGAGAAAATATAGTGTAATAGCTGTATGCATTAATGTTGATGTAATCTATGTGCTTTTGACTAGTAATGACATAATACATGTATGTGTGTATGTTATGGAAGTAATGCCGTTGAACTTGCTGTATGCTATGTTTTGAATGAAATATAAAGTATGTTAATTATAATATTCCTTTCCCATTTCCTATTACGATAGTAAAACAAAATGGTAAGAACCAGAAGAGCTAGTGCTTCGGGTGAACCCTAAAACGCTGGAGATATTAATCAGTTGATTCTAGAACGGCTGGAACAGCAGCAGAAGCTGATAGAGGAAGTAAAAGCTGCTCCAGCACGGAGTGAACAGGAAAGGGATACTACCATAGCAGCAGCTGTAGCAGAAGCGGTAGAGAATCTACGGTAACCAGAATCTGCTGGTACAACTAATACAGAACCAGAGATGGTTCAACAGACAACAGAACAGCTGAGACAGATAGGACAAACAGTAGATCCTACTGGTATTCAACAATGGATGGCTAAGTTCTGTAAGCATAGTCCTCCGACATTCGAGGGAATGTTCGATGTACAAAAAGCGGAGGATTGGATCAGCAGACTGGAGAAGATCTTCAAGGTACTGGGTTGTCCGTCTGAGAGTAAAGCACAGATGGCAATCTACCAGTTAGAGAGAGATACCGACAGATAGTGGAAGAACACAGAGCTAGTATTGTAGGCCAGACACATTCCTATCACATGTGAAGTGTTCCTTGAACAGTTTTATGAGAAGTATTTTCCCCAGTCAGTACGAGATGAACGAGAAGCAGAATTCCTTGTGCTGAGACAAGGAGAAAAAGAATCATTTGACGAATACTTGGCAAAGTTCATCCGTCTTTCCCAGTGTTCCACTTACCTGCGACAGGTGGATGATGAACGATGGATGACGGAGAGGATGATCAGGGGATTAAATACTACTCTAAAGGATAAGATGACCCCCGAACAATATCATCAGTTCAATAAAGCAGTAGAGGCCTGCAGAATTATTGAGAACAGCCTGAATCACCGGATGCTAATGAAACCAGTGAGCAGAGAGATAGCTGCTCCTGAGAGACCTAACCAGAATAAAAATGCAGCCAGTGCCAGTGGATATAACAAGAAGAGGAAAAGGCAGTGGCAGCAGAACTGAAAGCCTAGCAGAGGGAGTTACAGGGGAAACACAAATAATAGAGATCAGAGGTTTAGAGTATGTGACAAATACGGGAAGAACCATGGAGATAGACCATGCTTGATAGGGCAGAATGTCTGTTACACATGTGGGAAGCCTGGAAATTTCTCTAGGAGTTGTCCTCAAGCAGCTGATGATCAAAGGCCGCGCACTCAAGGGCGAGTATTTGCAATGACAAGGGAAGAGGCATAGAGATCACCAGAGATGATCTAAGGTATCATCTATCTCAATAATCATGATGTGATTGCTATGTTTGATTCGGGTGCAAGTTATTCCTTTATTTCTTATGAATATGCTAAACGTTTGGGCCTTACAATTAGTAAGCTGCATTATGCCATATGTGTCACAACCCCTACAAATGCTAAAGTAGTTACAGCAGATGTCTGCCTAAATAGTGTCATTCGATATGAATGTTGTTGCACTACTCTTGACCTAATATGCATGCCATTCCATGAGATTGATGTCATAATTGGATTAAATTGGTTGTCTGCCAATAATGTAATGCTGGATTGTAAGAACAAAAGTCTAGTTCTTTGTCCACAAGCCCCAAATATGAATCCAGAAGTGAAACTGAATTTCCTGACGGAGGCTCAAGCAGATAGATGTTTACGAAAAGGATGTCAGGGATATATGGTCTTCTTTTCTGTGCAAGCAGAAGTGGAAAAAGGAATTGAAGCAATTCCAGTGGTCAAAGAATTTCTTAAAGTCTTTCCAAAGGAGATTCAGGAATTGCCTCCAGAACAAAAAGTGGAGTTTGCAATTGACATCGTACCTGGAGCTGGACCAGTATCTAAAGCCCCATATCGTATGGCTCCCAATGAGATGATTGAACTTAAGAAGTAGATAAAGGAGCTATTAGAAAAGGGTTTCATCTGACCCAGTGTTTCTCCATGGGGTGCTCCAGTGTTATTTGTCAAGAAGAAGGATGGCAGTCTCAGATTGTGCATTGATTATCAGGAGTTGAATAAGATTACTGTTAAGAATAAGTACCCTCTTCCCCGAATTGATGATTTGCTAGACCATTTCATTGGAGCAAGCTTATTCTCTAAGATTGACTGAGATCAGGTTATCACCAACTCATAATCAAAGCAAATGATATTTCAAAGATTGCGTTCAGGACTCGATATGGTCATTTTGAATTTCTAGTAATGCCCTTTGGTCTAACGAATGCACCTGCAATTTTCATAAATTACATGAACAGAATCTTCAGGCCTTACCTAGATCAGTTTGCGGTAGTTTTCATTAATGATATCCTAGTGTACTCCAAATCTGCTATAGAGCATGAAGAGCATTTGAGAATTGTTCTTAGTACTCTTAAAGAGAAACGACTCTATGCTAAGCTTAGTAAATGTGAGTTCTGGCTACAAGAAGTCAAATTTCTCAGTCATGTCATATCCCATGAAGGGGTAGTTGTAGATCCTAGCAAAGTTAAAGCAGTGCTAAGCTGGGAACAACCAAGGATAGTGACAGAGATCAGAAGTTTTCTGGGCTTAGCAGGGTATTATAGAAGATTTATTAAGGACTTTTCTCGAATTGCTCTACCGTTAACCAAGCTGACCAGAAAGAATCAGCAGTTCAAGTGGGATGAGAAGTGTGAGGCCAGTTTTCATGAACTAAAGCAGAGATTAACCACGACTCCTGTGCTGATTATTCCAAACCCAACTCAGACTTATGTAGTCTACACTGATGCTAGCAAGCAAGGGTTGGGATGTGTGTTGATGTAACAGGGATGAGTGGTAGCCTATGCTTCTCGACAGTTAAAGCCACATGAAGAGAATTATCCCACTCATGATCTGGAGCTTACAGCAGTAGTTTATGCTCTCAAGATATGGAGGCACTACTTGTATGGAGCTACCATAGAACTGTACTGTGATCATAAAAGCCTAAAGTACCTGCAAGATCAGAAAGAATTAAACATGAAGCAATGGAGATGGATGGAATTTTTGAAGGATTATGATGTCCAAATCAAATACCATTCAGGAAAAGCTAATGTAGTGGCCGATGCCTTGAGCAGAAAGGTGGTGCAGGTTGCTAGTCTCATGATCAAAGAGCTAGAACTAATAAAAGATGTTCGAGATTGGAGTCCTCTGTATCAAATGCAGACATCAGAAAGTTCTTATGGAGGAACACAGATTAAAGCTTTTATTGAGGATGAGATAAAAGAGGCTCACGAGCAGGATAGGCTCGCTAAAATTTTCAAAGGTAAGCTGGAAAGAGAGGAAACTAAAAACTTTGATGTGTCCCAAGATAGATTACTACGATTTAGGGGACGACCATATATTCCCAATGCAATGGGATTGAGAGAAAAGATACTAGAGGAGGCACATAAAAGCAAGTATACAGTACATCCAGGTATGACCAAGATGTATCATGATGTGAAGAGTTTATTTTGGTGGCCTGGATTGAAGAAAGATGTTGTAAATTATGTGTCCAAATGTTTGACATGTCAAAAGGTGAAAGTTGAGCATCAGAAGCCAGCAGGGAATTTAGAACCATTAGAGATACCCAAGTGGAAATGGGACAGCATTGCCATGGATTTTGTTGAAGGACTGCCCATGACTCCTACTAAGCATGATGCTATATGGGTAATAATTGACCGATTAATGAAGTCGGCTCATTTCCTGGCAATCAATAAAAAGGATTCTCTAGAGAAGCTGGCGAAACTCTATATAAAAGAGATTGTTAGACTACATGGTATTCCCAGTAGTATTATTTCTGATAGAGATCCTCGGTTTACATCAAACTTTTGGCATGCTTTACATAAATAAATGAACACTACTCTCAGATTTAGTACAACCTACCATCCTCAGACAGATGGTCAATATGAGAGAATGATCCAGACGCTCGAGGATATGTTGAGAGCTTGTGTCTTGGATTTCAAAGGAAGTTGGGATGTCCATCTGCCGTTGATAGAGTTTGCCTATAACAACAGTTATCAAGCTAGCATTCAGATGGCTCCATTTGAAGCGTTGTATGGACGAAAGTGTAGATCTCCCTTATGCTGGGTGGAGTTGAGTGAAAGGAGGATGTTTGGTCCTGATATAGTAGACCAGACAGCAGTATAGATTGATAAGATCAAAAAAATACTATTAATAACTCAAAGCAGATAGAAGAGTTATGCTGATGTTAGAAGGAAGCCGTTGGAGTTTAAAGAAGGAGAGCATGTATTCCTTAAGTTGACTCCGACGACAGGAGCTGGACAATCAATCAAAGTGAAGAAGCTGCACCCTAGATACATTGGGCCATTTCAGATCCTCTCAAGAGTAGGATCAGTGGCTTATATATTAGCTCTTCCTCCACATCTTAGCAAGATTCATGATGTGTTCCATGTTTCCCAATTAAAGAAGTATGTTCTAGATCCATCACATGTGATTGAGCAGGATGATATTGCACTGCGAGATGACTTGACTTATGAAGTTGGACCAGTACAGATAGTAGATAGAAAGGTCAAGCAGTTGTGAAATAAGCAGATCCCTCTAGTTAAGGTGGTCTGGAAGGGATTCACAGAGAATGAAGCTACTTGGGAAGTAGAGGAAAGGATGAGAGAGATATACCCTGAACTATTTCCTTAGTATATATGTAATGTAAATTTCGAGGACGAAATTTATTTTAAGGGGGAGAGAAATGTCATATCCCCAATTTTCTGACCTAATGTACCCGTACAATTTATCTGCAATAGATATAAGATTCTTGGAATAAACTGTATTAGATTTCAAAAAGAAATGGAAGGATTAATAACTAAGGAAAGAATAGGGACCAAAATGCAAATTGAAAAGTTTGAAGACAAAAAGTTGAAATAGAAATAAAAGGAGGGACCTAAACGCAATTAATGGAAAGTTCAGGGACTAAAGTGCAATTATTGAAAAGTTAAGGGACCTAAATGTAAATATGGAAAAGTTGAGCCAAAACAGGCCAAAAATGCCCAGAATCAGATCAGACCCAAATTTAACCAGTAGATAGACAAAAATATTTAATATATTACGGTATTTTTCAGATCTCATAATCAGATGAGACCTAATAGAAAATTCATATATTTAATATATGAATTTATAAAATTGAGAGAGTCAGAAAAAGAATCCTGTAGAAACCATACGGGATTTTACAGTGAAATAAAATACCCGATAAATAGGATCGGGGAAGCTATAGTATGAATTGGGCCATAAAGGCAATACAGGCAATAAGCCCATAGTGAGGCCCAAATGGCACCATCATGAGCCCATTTAGGTGACTGGACAGTTTATGTGGGCCAGAGACCAGAGCAGTCCAGGAAAAGTGCGAAATTACGAAAATGCCCCTGGATGCCCATACTGTGCCAGTGATGGATGGAGGTCATTTTGATAATTCTAGACAGGCCAAAAACATGGTACATAATATAAATATGATTAATTAGAGCTAGTATATGCCATAAGGCAGTACAGAGAGGGGTGAAATGACAATATACCCTTAGGATCAGTACAGTGCACGAAAGGACGCCAAGGGCATTTTGATCATTTTCCACTGGATGGATGGTAGATAAATACTCAGTCTAACATTTTCAATGATATGAGAAGCCTAGACATTAATTTCCAGGATAGAATACATATCCTGGTATATTATAAAAAATTAGGAACAGAACACAGTCCGGTTATTGTGAAATTGCACTGATCGGTACCGGATTAGACTGGAATTTCTCCAGAAGGTTCCTTGCATGGGCAGCACGCCACCTAACCCTTTTAGGTGTCCCATGAACTGTCCCCCATGATGTAATAATTATTCTTTTTAGAAAAAGTAAAATCCAAGATTAAATGTGAGCCTTTAGATCAAATAGTAACCAAATCAATCTTGGCCATCCATTTCACCCCAAATTTCTCTATAAATACCCCCTATTCAGAACACTTCGGCATGCATGGTGAACCATAGGGAAACTCTTGCAAAATTTCCATTCAACCAAGAAAGAAGCAACCAAAGTGAAGTAACAAACAAGGTAATCATCTCCCTTGATCTTGAGCTTTGTTCTAGCAAGTTAGCTCATGGTTTTAAGGGGTTTTCAGGCTATATTTCCCTTATGGTTGCTGCTGTAAGTGCTACTCATATGTGGTTAAAATATGAGTTTTATGTTATGGATAGTTTAGACAAGCTTAAACAAGCTAGAATCAAGTGGTATAAGCTTGTGAATTCAAGTATGTTTGGATTTAGGGTTTTGTGTTCTTGCTGGTACTGTACGTGGTACTGTTCATATGATGGAATTTCATGATTTTGATGCTTCCAATGAGTTTAAAATGAAAAATTGTGTGGGGATACAGTAGGAGAACAAGTATTGGAAGCATTGGAATCAAAATGAGAATTTTTGGAAAACAAGAGCATGCATTTCGGTTTGGTACTGTAGCAATTGGTATGTTTTGATTTTGGAAATTCTGATTTCATATTTGGATTCTACATGAAAAATTATGTGGAAATGAACCATGAGAATTTATTTTGGAAAGGTGGAAGTAGGAAACATAAATTAGAGAAAGAAAGGGAGCTAGTGAAAACCTAGTCTTGGATTTGGTTTCAAGTTGAGTTGTAACTTGATATTATGTTGTAATGGCTAGGTTTTGACATTTGTGAAGGAAGGAAAGCACTTCAAGAAGGTCTTGACCAAGATAGCTAAGAGGTAGCAAGGATACCTAACTATAACTCATGTTTATTTAATTGTTTTGCTTGCTTGTTGATTATGGTGTTTGGTTGAGCTTGAGCTTATGTCATCATGTTATGATGAAGTATGAATGATTGAAACTCCTTGCAAGTTATGTCATGACAATATGCATGTTAGAGTTTGCTTATGTACCATTATGAAGTAGCTCCCATCACATGATAACATGTTAAGCATACAATTATTCATGCATGATATTATAGTTTGTGTAACTTGCTATTGGGATTTCCATGAAATCTCATTCCTTCCACATGCATAACTATGTTTTAGGTGCTGGATCCTCTCAAGGGAAGATAGTAAATGTTAATGATTAAGTTTGTATAATAAGTTATATGACTCACATGACACTATGGGATGATATGCTAACATGCAAGGTGTATGTTTTCTGTAACTCTGTTGTGAGGCCGTGGTGATGTGATGATGATTTTGATATGTAAACCAACGATTTTTAGTATGAAATTTGGTGTGAAGTTAGATAAGATACATATCTTTAAATGGAAACCAACAACACCTTAATTGGATAAATATCCGAATTGTTATGATTTTCCAAAGTTGCAAGTAAGATCTGGAATTGAGATAAAACGAGTGCTGAGAGGCTGTAATGTTCACGCAATGATTTCATATATCAAATGAACGAATTTTTCTATGAAATTTGGTGATATTAAAGAGGACGTCTAGAGCTTTAATTCCATATGTAACACAGTTCATTTGGATAAGTAACCAAAGAGAAATGAATTTTTAAATTTAAAGCCAAGAAACTGGAACTTCCAGATTTTGCCAATGGAACAGTGATTTTTAACCAATAAACTTATTTCATGTGAACAAGATAACCTCAATTTCATATTTTTCCTTCAAATATTTATAAAATAGATTTCATTAGAAATGGAACCACATTATTTTAATTTTTCTACAATTAATTATGAATTTTCAAAGTAGGGTACATGTTCTGGAATTACCAAATGAACAGTAACAGTGAACAGTACCCGAAAGCAAATCTTTTGGAAATGGATATTTTCAAAGCAAATGATCATGTAATTGGTTCCAATCACTTCTAATGGAGTATAATTGAGGTTAAAAGAAAGGATGTGACAATAAGATAATTTGCCACAAATAAAGAAAGTTAGGGGTTAGTTAGTTAACGAAGTTCAGTGTTTTTAAATATTGATTGAAACGAGATTGTGATACATGTGTGTTGAAGAAGACATCCTCAAATCAAGGAAATGTGACAAATAAGAGGATAAAGAAAAGTAAAGCATCAAGGTAGTAAACTTACCTAAACTTTATGTATTGATTGTATGGATGATTGTGTTATGTCTTGGTTGATTGATGTTATTCATATGTAATTATTGAAGCTTTATACTATGATTACTTTAGCCAATTGTATTTTATATGTTACATGGAAGCATGCACAATACATTATATTAACACAGTCACAAGCAAGCACAAGTTCCAAGCGTTAATGCATACATAGTTTAGTACCGTTTATTATTGAGATTTCCCCATAAATCTCCCCCCAAATTATATCTCCAATCAGTATGAACTTCAAGCATGAGAGAAGAATTAAATATGATGATATAGTTTGTTTGTATGGATATGTTATGGACAAGTTTTGGAATGTATGTGTGCATAGTTAGTCATGAAAATTTTGTATGTGAACAGTGATAGTTTCAAGGCAATGACATTTGATATGTAATGGAAAATAGTAAATTATATAATAAATGTATGATATTTTACCAGTATTTAGTAACATGTCAAGCTTCTTTTTGTTGTCAATAATGCCTTATTTCAATGTCTATATAAGGAGGACGTATTTTTTAAAGTTAAGCGCTAGAAGCTGTTTCGAGAATTTTTTACCAAATAAATGGTGAGTTTACGCTAAAATTGTATTCAATTGATGAGCATTTTGTCTAAGAATTATTTTTCTCTTAAAATTCATTATGTTATCTTTATGTATCCTTTTGAACCGCTTTATTTCAATTTTTTTTATAATTAATTATGATTGTTTGAAATTTGTCACTGAATCTATAATTGCCATATGAATAGTAACTATGAACTTTAAAATTCCATATTTTGTGTATGAACTTTGATGGTATGTAAGTGGCTCTAGATGCTACTAAATGGTCTATAAGACGTAAGAAAGTAAGGTGTTACAAAGTGGATTGTGCCAAACTAGTATAAATCATCGTGTGTAATATTTCTCCTACAACTTCTTCCTTTGATGATATCATTCTAAACTCTACTCTTTCATTCAAATATCTTTAGAGTTTTCAAAATTTTTAAAATCACCCAATTCACCCCTATCTTGGATGAAATAGTCATTCTAATATTTTTAATATCATGGTACATCTTGGTCATACATATATGCACTGTATATTTACTCTTATATGCTTTGTCTAAAATTATTTGCCTTAATCTTGCTACATTAGGGATTTATGACCTTCTTCTGAACTATAGCAATCTATCTAGGGAGATATCAAAATTGTTAGTTTCTCTTCTCTGTAGCTTATTTTTAAAGATTACTGCAAGCTTATCATGTTCTTGAGTTTCTTTTATTTCATCCTTAATTAAAAGCCCTGGGTTGTGTTCCTCCATAAGGACTTCCTATTATCTACATCTAGTACAAAGGACTCCAATCCCATAAAATCTTCTACCAATTTTAGTTCTTTGATTATTAGGATTGCCACCTGTACTACTTTTCTACCTAAAACATCATCTACGAAATTCATTTTTCCTATAAGGTATTTAATCTAGAAATCATAATCTTTCAATAATTACATCCATCTTCATTATCGCATATTCAATTATTTATGATCCTATTGATACTTCAGACTTTTGTGGTCACATAACAACTCTATGGTCACTCCGTACAGATAATAACTTTATATCTTGAGGGCATAGACTACCACTGCAAGCTCTAGATCATGAGTGTGATAATTTTCTTCTTGTGGTTTTAATTGTCGAGAGGCATAGGCTATAACTCGACTTTGGTAAATAAGTACATATCCTAACCCTTGTTTACAAGCATCTATATGGACCCTATAGGTCTAGCTTGTATTAGGAATAATTAGCATGGGAGTAGCACTTAATCTATGCTTCAACTCTTGGAAACTAGCCTTATATTTCTTATCCCACTTAAACTGTTGGTTCTTTCTGGTCAACTTCATTAACCATAGGGTAATTCGAGAAAAATCTTAATAAATCTTCTGTAATACCCTGCTGGTCCCCAAAAACTTATAATCTCTATCACTGACCTTAGTTGTTTCTAGCTTAGTACTGCTTCAACTTTGCTAGGATCCACAGCTACTTATCACATGATATGACATGATCAAGAAATTTGACTTCTTGAAGCCAAAACTCACATTTACAAAGGTTAGCATACAACTGCTTCTCGTTAAGAGTACTAAGGAAAATTCTCAAATGCCTTTTGTCACAATGCAATTTTTCCCCATCTACATAAGACTGATAGAGGGAAGAGGTTTAGAATGGATTGTGACAATAAACAGAAATAAAGATAATGAGTAGACAAGGGTATAAAGAATAGGGGCTAAAGTAAAAACCCTAAAAGTTACATGGTGTAAATTGAAAGTAGACATAAGCTTTAGGCCATTAAGTGTAATTATGAAAAGTTGAGAGCCTAAAGTGTAATTTTTAAAAATTTAGGGGCAAAGGGTAATTGTGGAAAGTTGAGCCTAAAAAGGCCTAAAATAGCCTGGAAATGGTTTGCCCCCAAATTTTGTCAATAAATAGAGAAAATTATTCTGATCAGTTTAACGCAATACTAAATTTTAATTTGAGGTCCCGATAAATTAATTTGAATTTATTATATTTGGAAATTATTACAATATCTTCTGGATCTTAGAATAAGATCAAATTTAGTAGTAAATTCTTATAAATAATATAAGAATTTACAAAAAAAGATAGAAGTCAAAAAGGAGTCTTGTAGAATTAATTAGAGAATTTAAGGTGAAAAATGACACTAATAAAAGATTTATAAGAAATGTATGTAATTTTTAACAAGGCTTCTGAGTCACAAAAAATTATGAGACTTTGTAAAAAAATTATTTTATTTTATAATAAATTTATAAATATGTTACAATTATTAAAAGATCTCTATAGAATTTATCTTAAAAATTAGGGTAATTTAAGGATATCAATATAGGGAATTCCTTGGAATTTGTGCCAATTAACCAATTGGACCTAATTTAGGCCCAATAAGCCATGAAATTTAGCATGTGGCTAGATGAATTTTCTATGATATTTTATAAATTTTTAAAAAGAAAGAAATCAAGAAAATCAAGAGATAAGGCTAGGTGTCATTGGTGGGACCCATGCCATGTGCAGGAATGCCACTTGGAAGCCAAATAAAAAGGAAGAGTTCTTGCATATGTGAAATTATATTAAAATAATGTAAGTTAATGGTAATTAAGGAATTAAGCAACCAATGAGATTCAATATTAAGGCATTATAATAAATAGTTGAAGGAGGGTAAATTAATCAATGACCATTGAAATTTCACTATAAATGCCCCTTCCTCCTTCATAATTTCATGCATTGGGGCAAACCATGCCAAACTTAAGAGAGAACTCATATGATCAAGGAGAAGCTACCCAAGCAAGTACCTAAGGTAAGCAATCATTCATAGTTTATTTATAAGTGTTTTGGAAGGAAGAAACTTGGGTTTTAATGGTTAGAGACTTCATTATTCCCTTGGAACCCTTGCTGTCCAAAATTGAAAGTTAAAGGAGGAAGAGAAAAACTAAGTTAGAACTATGAAATTGATGCATAGATGTGCTAGAATTAATGATTGATTGTTGAATTGAATTGTGTTATTGACTTTACCGTTTAAGAGACCATTATGCCACCTACCGTATAGGACCAAGAAGAATGAATTTTAATGATATAATACTTCCATTGAATTAAAATGATGATTTTGTGTAGGATTAGATAGATTTGTAACCTTGGAAGGATTAGAATAGAAAGTTTTAATTTTTAAGTCTTCCATATTACTATTCACATGAATGAACAATGATAGGAATTCATGATTTTGATGCTTCCAATGGTTTTAAAATGAAAAATTATTTGGATAAAGTAGGAAAACAAGTATTAGAAGTATTAGAATCAAAATGAGAATCTCTGAAAACAAATAGGACATGCTTCAGTTATATCTATAACAGTATGCAATTGATAGAATTTAGGAATTTTGAGTCCATAAATAGAAAGCCAAATTGTATATGATAAGGTTTAGACATCAATTGTTCAAAGGCCAAATTAATTAGTAAAGATTAAGGAAAGTTAGTTTAGTTAAGTAAGCTCAATGTTAAAAGAAAGTTAGATTGTAATTATTGGATGATAATATAATATTAGGATTTTAATTATGTGCTCAAAAGAGGGAAGCAACATATCAAGGAGAAGTAAGAAGCAAAAGGCAAAGATAAAGTAAAGGAAAGTCAACCATGTGAGGTAATAAACTATCCTAAACATGTATGTATTTGATGTTAAGCTTGGTCGTACTACAGGTATGTTGAATTGTGTAGCATATGTGTATATGAATGAAGCTTTGTTTCTATGATTACTTTGCCCAATTATATTTTATATGTTACATGGAAGTATGTACACTACACAATGTTGACACTTTCACAAGCAAGCACAAGTATTTATATTGATGCATACATTGTTTAATACATTTTGCTACTAAGATTTCCCCAGAAATCTCACTCCATCGATGTAATTCAAATCCTAACAGGTTCATGAATAATGAAAGTAGATGAAGAAACATGAAGAGATGTTAGGGATTGGATAGTATAAATGTTATATGATGAATGTATGAATTGTTGTATGTAATAATGTTATATTATCAATTTAAGCAATGATGTTTATGATGTAACAAAAATAGTAAATGATAGAATAAATGTATGAAATTTTACATAGACTTAGTTAATATTTGAAGCTTCATTTTAACACCAAGTGCATTTTATTTTGATGTATGTACAAAGAGAACGAATTTTTGCAAAATCATGGACCAAAAACTATTTTCCATAAATTTTGACCAAATGAACAGTAAATTTTGACTCAATTGAGTTGTCAATTGGTCTGAGGAAGTATTTTTTTATTTAAATTTCATTATGCTATCTTCATGTAGTTTTTTGAACCACTTTATTTCAATTTTTCTAGAATTAATTATGATTTTTTGAATTAATCGTCGAATATGGATATACCGTATGAACAGTAACTCATGAAGAGTGAAATCCTAGATTTAGCTAATAGACTTCAAAGGTCATGTAAGTGGTTCTAAATGCTACTAAATTGTCCCTGAGATGTAAGAAAGTAAGGTGTTAGACCTTTCATGCTCCTTTGTAGACTTAAGTACACTAAAATATCACAATATTGCAAAATATACTTTTTAAAGCCCCAATTTTAGACCTATCCTTGCGGAGATGGTTTGAAAAAATGATCAATGGCATTTTTATAAATAAGATAAAATATTTACACCAGATGTACATGTAATTAGTGTAAAATATAATTACTACACCAGATACTAATATCAATAGGTGTAGATTAGCTGCTTCATATTCTAACTCTCATCAGTTAATTGTCTATGCTTTCTCACTTCTTTTTTGTAACTTCTTCAGACCTTGTGGAGATGCTTTAAAAAATGATAGGTGGCATTTTTTTAATAAGATGAATATTTACACTAGATTTACATGTAACTGGTGTAATATATATAATTGGTGTTAAATAACTTTCTATTGTGACTCTTTATTTTCCTGTCTATGCTCTTCCGCTTCTTTTCTATGTACCTTCTCATATTGTTCGTTTCACTTCTTCATTTCCTAATGTTTCTACTCATTATGATAGAAGGCTAATTGTATTCTTCGATATTCTTTTCTAAAACCATTCTTATTCCTCGACCATATGTATACCATTTCTATGATCAATACTTTTCATCTCATCACTTTATCTCTTTGTTTTCTTTTATTTTCTTCTATTTGAACCCTCCAATGGCTTCTCCTCATGCATACCTCTTTCTCTGCCACACAAAAGAAATAGGGACAAATTTGAAGACAAATATCTTGACCCTGACCCTGTAGTTCCTTCTCCTCCTCCCCTAGTTATCACTCTGATAGAGCTACTTGAGGAAACTCATCATGCACTTCAATGGCCTAGAGGACTCAATGAAAGAACTGACTTAGAAAGTTAACATATTGAAAGATAGTTTTAAAGCTTTTTGCTTAGAAGTTCATCATCATCAACAGAATGATAGCTTGTATAATCCTGTTGATCCTACAGACTAATGAATCCCAGACCTCCGAGTATGATGAGGAGTGAAAGCCTATAACCTTTATCTACCCCTCTTATTTTATTATTTGTACATAATGACAAAAAGAGAGAATATATTATATTTTCTTATAGATATTGTTTTAGAAATTTCACACTTTTGATGTAAAGTTATTAGTAAAGTTGAATGAACGAAGTTTCTTGCTTTGATGACATGGTATTCTTTTATTTTTGAAAAACAAAAAAAATGTAACAGATTGAAACATGACATGTCAATGTCAAGTATAGAATATAATGTCCATTTTAGAAAAAGTTATTTCTATACCAATGTTCCATTTCATCATATGTAGATTTATACAATTTATAATATTTTACACTGGTTTAGAATATAATGTCAGGTTTAGAAAAAAATATTTTTACACCGGTGTTACATTTTATCTGGTGTAGATTTACTTATGAAATACATTTTAATTTAATTGAAACCCCCTTCGCTTCTCTCATCTGTCATTTTTCACTAGTTCACACATTTAAGTCTTGTTGACCCTTCATAAACGGTGAGTTTTATTTTGAATTTCTTGCCTTGAGAACTGAACATTTATGCACTACTGGTGGTAGCTTTTGCTATTATTTGCTGGATTCTTTGTTGTAATTTACTTGTTTCATTTGGTGAGTTCTTCCACTTGTTCGTGATATATTCTCTCATATAATTAGCTACAAGCTAAGTTTTCTTGCTTTTTGTTTTTTTAGTTTTTTAGTCTTCAACAAATATGGCTTGTAATTGGATAAATGCTAAACAAACAAATGTTGAGGGGTGAAGGGGATTTTGGATTTTGCCAAACAAAATGGTGATGATGACAATGGAAGGTTTTATTTTAATGAGAGGAAACAAAGTCTTGCAGATATGTACACTCATCTAATTTATGAGGGATTTTGCAAGAGTTACACAGTATAGGTATGGCATGGTGAAAATGTGTAAAGGTCAAGTGTATCTGAATAGTTAGAACAAACATTTGATGATGACATGGATACTGATGATCGGGTAGAGCACATGATTTGTGATATTGGATAAGATGCTTTTATGCGGTTACATACATATGGTAATATGTTCAATGATGCATAAAAACCTCTATACTCATGGTGTAAAAATATAGCCTATTGAATGTGGTGTTGAGATTGGTAAGTGTGAAAGCACGGCATAGGAGGAGTGATAGAGGTTTTTTCGAATTGCTTGAGTTGTTGCAAGAAATGTTTTCAGAAGAAAATGTGTTACCCAAATGCTACTATGATGCTAAGAAAATAATGTCCTTTAGGCATGCAATATAGAAAAATTCATGCATGCCCAAATGATTGCATATTGTACAGGAAAGGTTTTAAAGATAAGGATAAATGTCCAATATGTAAGACACTAAGGTACAACTCAAACAAATCTCCTGCAAAGGTGTTATGGTATCTTCCAATTATACTAAGGTTTAAGCTACTTTTTGCTAATGAATATGATACAAAAAAGGTTATGGCATGCGACTGAAAAGATTTATGATCGAAAGTGAAACATCCTTCTTTTCTTACGTCTCATGGACCAAATGGTAGCATATGGAACCACTTCTAAAGCTATTGAAGTCAAATTACACAGTCTTGAATTTTACTCTTTGTGTAACATCCTTACTTCCTACGTATTAGGGACCATTCAGCAGCATTTAGAACCACTTATAAGACCATGGAAGTCCATTAGCCAAATCTGGAATTTTATTCTTTCTCGGGTTACTGTTCATATGGTATTCCAGATTACGCAATGAACTTCAAAAAATCATAATTAATTCTAGAAAACTCAAAATTAAGTGGTTCAAAAAGCTACATGAACATAACATCTTTAAATTTAAGGGAAAAATAATTTCCAGACCAAATAATTCTCCAATTGATACAGTTTATTCGTTGAATTTTACTGTTCATTTGGTCAAAAACTCTGGAAACAGATTCTGGCCCCTTACTTTAGAAATTCATTTCTCTTGATATACACATCCAAATGAAACGTTCCACCTATGAATTTAAAGCTCTGGATGTGTGATACATGCTCATAAAATTTTGTGAACTAATTCCTTCATTTGCTAGGTCAAACTGAAGCCACAACAAAACTGCTTCAGGACCTACGTTTTTACCATTTCAGTTTCTTTTCTTTCATTTCCAATAATTGTTTCATCATGCACAAGCCATTAAATAAGCTTCTTAACATTCATATACATCATGTACATATGCCATAAGTATTACAATAGTTTTATCACATAAATGGACACCTTACATGGCATTTACATGCATGGACAATTTATAGTATATACTAAAATCTCAATACTTCACTTCCTTTCTTCCATTCTTTAGCTCTTCTCCATGCATACATTTTCTTCATGCTTGGCCTAAATTGGTTGGTTACGGGAGAGTGAGATTCTAGGAAATCTCAATAGCAAACATTACCACTTAAATATGCAAGATGGATGCTAATGCATGATATGTAATTTCATTAACTTTCTTTGATTAGTGACATGCCATCATGCTATATACTTTTACATAAAGTGCATGGCCATGGAAACATGTTATTCACAATACATTCAACATCATTTATCATGTCACAACATCATTCAAATAACACATACATGTCAACACATAAGCATACCACATCAAGCACATAAAGAGATAAGTTCACTACCTTGCACTTGAGCTTTTCTCTTGACCTTTAGCCCTTGCTCCCTAGCTTTCCAACCATGAAGCATTTATGTCCATCACTTCCCAACATCTTCTTGGATGTTTCATGGTCCTAAACACATTCATATTCATCACATAACTCATTAGGACTCATGAACTCCAACCATGTTCAAGACTAACTTTGTTACACTCTTTATTGTCATAAACTTTATCTAATTTTCACTAATCCACTTGGCTCTTGAAACAATTGATGTCTTGACTTTACCCTACACAATTTCATCTTTTGAACTCATTTATGAGCTTAGAATCATGAAATTCCAGCTCCTTCATGGCATGCTGTACAGAATTGAACATAAGGACACAATTCTTTCAAAAATTCTCATTTTGATTCTAATGCTTCCCATACTTGTTTCTCCACTTTACCCCACACAACTTTTCATTTTAAAACCATTGGAACCATCAAAATCATGAAATTCCAATCACTGTTCATGAGAGTGAACAGTAACCGTAAGGAATCTCAAAGACTACAACCTTGAGATTTTAATGTTTCCAAGGTTCAAAACCTTTCCAATCCTACACAAAATCATCATACAAACTCAATGGAAGCATTAAATCATTGAAATTCAATTTCCTTCCCTCATGAACAGTGCAGACCGAACAGGGCATACCATGGCAAAGTCAAGAATATCAATTTGATTCAACAACCAACCACTTAACTAGCTTGTTTAAGCTTTAATCATATGGTTCTAACTTTAATTTCTTCTTTCCCCTTTCATCTAAGGTTTTTGGGCAGCACCTTCCCTTAGAGAAAACTCAACTTTTTCGCCATGAAAACCCTAAGTTCAAGCTCCCAAATCAAAGGAGAATAAGTTAGGAAAGATTGCTTACCTTTAATCTCTAGCTTGCTTGAACTTTGGAACCTTGAATCTTCTTTGTCTTGGCTTGAGTTTCCATTTTGCAAGAGTTTCCCCAAGGGTCCATGAAGCCACGGTTTGCTGCAGAATGAGGGGGGTATTTATAGCCAAAATCCAAGAAAAATGAATGGCCAAGATTGATTTGGTTACTATTTGATCTAAAGGCCCACATTTAATCTTGGATTTAACTTTCATAAAATAATAATTGTGACATCATGTGGGACCCATCAAGGGACACCTCAAGGGGTTAGGTGACGTGCTCATAGTGTAAGGAACCTTCTGGAGAAATTCCAGTCCAATCCAGTACCGATCGGTGCAGTTTCACAGCAACCGGACTGTTTTCTGTTCCTAATTTTTTATAATATACCAGGATATGTATTATGTCCTGGAAATCAATGTCTAGGCTTCCCACACCATTTACATACTTGTACTGGTCACAACTTAATTACAGATCCCTTGGAAAATGACCAAAATACCCTTGGTGTTCTTTCTTGCACTATATTGACCATAAGGGCATAATCGTCATTTTACCCCTCTTTATACTGTCTCAGGGTGTATCTGGGCTCAACTAATCATATTTATACCATGTGTCACGTTTTTACCCTATCCCAGATGACCAAAATGCCCTTCATCCATCTCTAGTACAATCTGGGCATCCAGGGGTATTTTTGTAATTTCACACTTTTTCTGGCACTGACCCCTTCTACTGATAGACTGGTACCCTGGGTTTTGGGCCTTCCTTGGCATCATTATGGGCCTATATATGAGGTCATCTGATCTCATTCTATCTAGGCTCACATACTGATAAGTTCTATTATCAGATCACGGGTGTTGTCAAACTCCCATCAAAATTCACTAATATGTGAATAACTTTTTATACATAACTTCTTCTGGGGTTCTGTCAGATTCATAACATCTGACACTGTAGGGCACATTTTCCTGTAATTCCCCTACATATATCTTATGTCCATAGAATCTGATAAAAATTCATATAACTTTTAGACTATCAGATAATTTTCTGTTGTCGGGAGCCCTAATAAAATTTCTGTATCATGCCAGATTACCCAGCATGACTTCCTCTATTTACTGATGGAATGTGGGACTGAAATACTTACAGGCAGTTATAAACCTTTTCTGGCTAAACTTTTCCATAATTACATTTATGTCCCTGACTTTTTGCTTAATTATATTTATGCCCCTAACTTTTTGGATATTTACATTTAGGTCCCTAAACTTTTGGAAATTACAACTTTTGGCCCAACTTTTGTTTCTACTTTAACTTTTGGTCTTTAAACTTTTTCAATTTTCGTTTAGGTCCCTTTCTTCCTTCAAGACTCATTTAACCTTTATCATTTCTTCTGATCTTCGTCATAATCCTTCCTAAACCTCTTTCCACTATCAGTACTATACAGATAGGGAAAAATTAGGATATGACACTTCGCGAGTACTGTTGATGGTGCAAATTCCAGAGAAGTGACCTGACTTCAAAAAATCATAACTAATTCTAGAAAAATTGAAACGAAGTGGTTCAAATTTCTACACGAAACTAACTTAATGATCTTTCAGTAAAAAATAATTCGTTGACCACATCTTGACCAGGTCAATGCAGTCAACTTTCCAATTTTACTGTTCATCCAGCATCCTGTCCCTGATTCCAGTATTTCTGGTTCCAACTTTGAAAAATCACATCTTTATATGTAGACATCCAAATAAGACATTCTATATATCAAGTTGAAGCTTGGAATGTCTACTATTTACTAGAAAAATATCATACATTTATTCAATCATTTACTATTGATAATTATAACTCAAATACCATTGCTTCACCACGAGTTACTGTTCACAGTGATAATTTCTAACAATGATACATACATGAATCACACATCAATCATGCTAAATAATTAACATATCTTCATGCATCTTTATCTCCTTTATATTGGGAAGACCTGCTGTAATTGGATTGATATGGAAAGGGTGAGATTTTTGGGGAAATCTCAGTAGCAAACGAAACTAAACAATGCATGCATTAATGTGAATACTTGTGCTTGCTTATGCAAGCGTTAGCATTGTCTAATGTGCATACTTCCATGGTACATATGAAATACAATTGGCCAAAGTAATCATAGAAATAGAGCTTCATACATAAGCACATATGCAACACAATTCAACAAAATCATAGCACATCAAGCATAACATTCAATACATAGATGTTTAAGATAAGTTTACTACTTGACATGTAGCCTTTCCTTCTAGCCTTTAGCCTTGCCTATAAGGTCCCTTCTTTTCATACGTCAGAGGCTATACATAGCATAATAATATCTTTATTATTATCCAGTATAGCTATACTTAACTCACGCTTAACTAGGGGTAATATCCTTAATCCGATATTCCCCTAACTTTCTCTCCATCTATAGCTAACCTTATTAATAGAGATATTTCTCTATTCTAACCACTAAGAGCAATCCTCTACTTTATTAGAACAGGGACTAGATAACTTACTTACCTCATTCCTATGCTCCTGGATCCACTATAACTCCTTCCTTTCTTTATTTCTCTCTCTCTTTCTTTCTTCTTTCTCTTCTTCCTTTTGCCCCTTGGACGTGACATTCCTTGAGGGAGGGGTGGCCTATTTATAGGTGAGTAGAGGTAGAATGAATGGCTTGTTGGAAATTGTGCCCTAGGGGCCAATCATTGCCTTATGAACATTGTTGATTTATGAATTTATTAATTATGCTATCATATTATTTGCATGTTTACTGTGATGACCATCCTTGGATAACTCATGATCTTATCCTAAATGTCCCTGGTTGGTCATCGATATGGGAGTAGAGATGAAATAAGACCAGTATGACTTTAAAGATGTATAGAGATATAAATCAAAGTCATAGGCACATGTAACAGTACAAGGTGTTAAACTGACCTGCTATAAGAGAGCTGCATGGGTTAAGTCATAAGCTTCTCTCATATTCAAACCATGTCACTATGCCCTTTGACCTGAGATCATCATGGATTCTTATATGACAAACGCTCATCTTTGACCTAGTCAAAAGTCACTTTTGACCGAGTGATCATAAAGACTATGTTCGGGCTTAGTGGTTTTTCGTGCGGAGGAATGTGAATGGTCAAGATGGAATTTGTCCCTCACATTCGTAGAGAGATATTACTGGGCCCCTCAATGAGTGAGTTAGAGAAATGTATGACCATACTGTAATGGAAAGGTAGTTCCATTTCTATAGTCAGACTACTTAGGGATCAAGAAAGTAACGGTCAGGAATAGGAGGATGACATTCTCCATGCCTCATCCATGACCAAAATATCGTGTGATAAAAGGGACATGATATGGTTGTATAAAAGGTTACATCGTTCATCGATCCTCATATGATTTAGGTAGTCGTGATGTCTTGCTAGAGACCGCTTGCAACTTATGAGTCAGTATAGTAAATGGCCCACTGCCAACTTCATATGGGCCTACAAGGTCGCACACAAAATAGCCTAACACGATCTATGATGTCCAGATTCAATGAATGATCTAGGGTGGATGTATATATTTATATTCGTATATATACTATATATAAGAGATATTTACAAGATTAATTTATAAGGATAAATTAAATCTTTATCACGTTTGAATTTGAAATTCAAATTGATATGATATTTCATATAAGAGATATTTACAAGATTTAATTTATAAGGATAAAATTAAATCTCTATCACATTTGAATTTGAAATTCAAATTGATATGATATCTCAAATTTGATTTATAAGAATAAATCAAATGTAATTCCGTCTTATCTTTATTTTAAATTAAATAAATGGATGAATTAAATCTGTGGGATGGATTTAATACAAACACTATTTATTTAATTAGTTTGTTATCAAATTATACAATATATGATATTGTATTAATTTCAGAATTAATATAAGATTAATTCCAAAAATCCAAGTCTGTGGGAACACGCATAGCATCTGATATATCTGATATTTGGGAGCTATGGTTAGGACAAAAAAAAGAGTGAACGAGAATCCATAAAAGGTTTATAGATAAGAAAATACCAAAATAGAGATGAAGAGGACGAATTCTTGAGTAAGCCCTGGAGGGACAGGAGGTGCTAGCACGTCGTTCGTGGTTGGAACGTTGTTCATGTGGATACCAGTAGAGGAAGCCGACCTGAGTCATCGACTTCTTGCGATCGAAAAGAGATCACGAGCCACGGAGAGAAGCTGTAGACATCGCAACCAGAAGCTGAGAAAGTTGCGACTGAATACTGAGGGTAATACTTTTTTCCACTTGACTTAAACACATACGGTAGATCCTAGCAGGGAATGAAAAGTTAATTTCTGCTGCGTGTCTTCCAATTCCTTACATGCCCAGATCGAATCGTGATGAATGGCCTAGATCGCTTAGCTTCCTCAAGAAGCTTCACCTGTATCATCACTATGACATCATCCTCCTTGGTGACTCACTAATATGACATCATGCAAGGACACCTCAGGGAGTATGTGGAGCAAATGGTGAGGCCCTTGGGACACCTCACCAGCTGACTCAGCCTTTCCAGAGAATTCCATAGCCTTTTCCTGGAATGAGCGGTGAGGCTGTGCCACGTGTCCTTTTTACTTTTTCTCCTTTTTCCTATCTCATAACATGTGTCCTTAACTTTTCTTCTTTTCCTGTAATCATGGCATGTGGCACCTTATGGGTCATATGAGGACACCTTTCATGCCACCTCATGGTCTACAGTCATATCTGATCACTTTTCCCAGTTCTATCCTTAACTGGGTAACTTTACTTTATGGTAAAGCACTAAAATAGTTTTTTTAATGCCTCTCAAACTCCAATAACTATTGGGCCTACGTTTTTGGGCCTTTAAATGTCATCTTGGGTTTCTAACCAAGCCCAAGCACTCTGGTAGCTTGGTTCCCAAGAAATACTTCTTACTTCTTTATGCCCATAGGGACTTTCACTGTTTTCCTTGAATTTTCACTTTCTTGCATAACAGGGTCTAGTAGCCTGCCTTTTTTAGGCTACAAACTGAGCTTCTAGGCCTAAAAATTGGGATATGACATTCTCCTCTCCTTAAAATAAATTTTGTCCTTGAAATTTGAGGTTTAAATCTCTATTCATTCCTTTATGAATAGTTTTCTATGAGGAGAATGTCCCTTTTATTTCATAACACTTTCTTGACTTTCTTAGCTCTTCTTAACTTTTCTTACTACCTTTCATAACTTCGTGTATTTATACCAAACTCTTATGGTATTTACACCCTTTCTCATATAACTATGTTATTTCTTTACTCTATCTTAGACCCTCTTCTCTAGGTCTTGCTAACCTTTTAGCTTCTTTATCCTTATATGAAGGATTTATCTATTCATACTTTTCCATTCTCACAACATATGGGGTTCTCTTCTCTATTCCTTAGGCATACTTCTACAAAACTTTTTGAATATTAGCACTCAGATTTGAACTTGGACTCCATCTTTGTTTAGAAAAACTAAGTTCAATCTGTATATAATATAGGCTATTTGAGGAAAATTATTATAAATAAGTTTTCTAGAGGAGTTAATCAACTCGTGAAGTTCCTTACCTTAACTTCATCTTTGGTACTCATCTTTCCAGAGAGATATTGTATTCTTCTCATTTCTTCATGGCTCCTTACTTTCCTTAGGCTAGGTCTAACTGTGACCTTGAGATTTAACTGAGATCAACTGTAAGCCTTTTCAGAATCTAACTGCAACTCTGAAGTTGTTAGGATCTAATTGTGACCCTTGAGCCATGCTAGGATCTAACTTTGACCCTCCAGAATCCTCTATGATTCTGTTGTACTGTATCATCATCTCTAAAAGATATCATTTAATAGACTAAGTTATAAGGTTAACTGCTTCTACTTGTTGATAACTCAATAAAATTTTAAAATACATTCCGTAGCCCATAATATTTACCAAGACTTTACTTATTTTTTGTCTTACTCAAGAGTTCCTTCTCATCTTTCTTACTCTATTGTGGCTTACCAATTATGGTCAAACCACCTGCCATTGCATTATGTTCTATGGCCTCATCATAACTTCTTATTTCAGTCTGTGCTCTAACTGTGAGCCATTTAAACTATGCTCTAACTGTGAGCAATATGTATAAGATCTAACTCTTATCTGAAGAGTGATCTAAACTCATCTAAATTTAGCTCTATCTGAGAGCCATCTGTTTCATATCCAACTCTTATTTGAAGAGTGATATGAAAATAATCTCTTTACTGCTATCTCTTATTCTTTATGTATACCATTTCTTCTGATAAAGTTATAATACTACCATCTTCTTGATACTTGCTATAACCCTAAGATAAGAAATGGCCCTGAGTATTGTATTCACAAGTCTATAGAAATACCTGAGTAACCCCAATCATACTGTAACAACTGTCCCACTTGCTGAGACTATTTCTCATCCTCGGTATATTCTTATTGCATGTCGTATGGTATGGGAGCAACATAACTTTCTCATCATAAACTCTACCCTGCATGTACTGCATGAGGGGAGTATTCATAGCATACTCTAACATGTGTGTCATCATATGACAACTGCAAGGAGATACAACTTCTCATCATAACTTATGGCAACATAAGCCATATTATCATCACATAAATTTGCTCAACCATCCATCATACGTACACTGCAATTGAACAATTAACTAAACTTTAGAACATTCTTTCCTCCATCACATCATTTGCCAAATTTCAAACATTCATTTAGGAACCTGAAATAATTACTCATTTAACTTAGGCTGCCATATTACCCTCTTACTAGGTTATAGACTCAACCCTTCATTACTTGATTTGACTCTTGCTCATTTTCTTAAATTGGGGAGTCTCTTTATCTTTGAAACTATAGCTACCTTTCTCTCTCTAGACATCATAAACTTCTTTCTTTGTAACACCAAATTCAATCTGTGCTAACTTCTTAGTCATTCATCTCTCAACTCTTTCTTTCTATCAATCTTCAGTCAACTCTAGACTAGACTATAGTTCCTTTTTGGTCTATCTCTGGATCCTGACTTGGATCTCATTCATCATCTACTACTATTACTTATGATCTCTAGGGTACTCTGCCCTAGGTTTGCTAGATTACTATTATTTCATGATGTGATCCCTCTGCATTGGGAACATCAGCTCTTTATCATTTTAACTTTTGATTATTTTGTTCAAGAAGCACTAGCTGAACAAATTCTTTCGTAATGTAGATCTACTCACATAGAGGAACTACTTCTGAACATTGTCTTAAACTAATCTTTTATATCTCCTTACTTTATACTATCTGACTTGATTATGCTCTTTGTACCAATCCTTTAGTTGATTAACTTCAACCAGGTTGGTACCTTCATTATTCTTGCCACTGTAATGTCTGGCAGCTTCCCTTGACCTAGGATTGGTCAGCTTCTGTCTCTATCCATAAAGGAAACTGCCTCCCAAACGTTATCCTGCTTAGTCCAGCCGCATCATGCTAAGAAGCACGAGACCTTGGTGGTAACGGCTGACCAAGACTAGTCTATCGTAGTCATTTCCTTGAAGACTACCTCATAAAGCTGTAGGGTATGGGGTATTGTTCTATTTATCTGGGTGTCACTCTCTTGTCTGAATCATTCTCTAAGTAGTGAACACCATCCTCATATCTTATACTAGAGAGGAAACGTTTTTAGTTCAAATCTCTAACTATACTAGAGCATTGCAGAGCCAGAACCTTCTGTGCCAGAATCTTATGCTCTGTGCCATAACCCTTTACTCTATACTAGAACCCTCTCAATTCTATACTAGAACCTTATTATCTGTACCAGAATCATTTTGTTCATGTATTAGAACCCTGTCGATTCTATACCAGAACCTTCTGCTCTAAGCCAGAATCCTCTATTTTGATACTAAAATGAAACATTCTTCTTTTGTTATGTCTCAGGGACCAAATGGTAGCATATGGAACCACTTCTAAGGCTATTGAAGTCAAATTACACAGTCTGGAATTTTACTCTTAGTGAGTACTATTCTTGGTGCAAATTCTAGAAAAGTGACCTGACTTTGAAAAATCATAACTAATTCTAGAAAAATCAAAATGAAGTGATTTAAATTGGTACATGAACCTAACTTAATTTTCTTTCAGGGAAAAATAACTCATTGATCACACCTTGACCAGGTCAACAACAACCAATGTTTTGATTTTACTATTCATCTAGTGTCTTGTCCCTGATTCCAGCATTTCTGGTCCCAACTTTGAAAAATCATATCTTTATGTGTAGACATCCAAATAAGACGTTCTATATATCAAATTAAAGCTTGGAATGTATACTAGTTACTGGAAAAATATCATACATTTATTCGATCATTTACTATTGATAATTACAGATCAAATGTCACTGCCTCACCATGAGTTACTGTTCATAGTGATAATTTCCAGCAATGATACATACATGAATCACACATCAATCATGCTAAATAATTAACATATCTTCCTGCATCTTTATCTTCTTTATATTAGGAAGACCTGCTGTAATTGGATTGACATGGAAAGGGTGAGATTTTTGGGGAAATCTCAATAGCAAACGAAACTAAACAATGCATGCATTAATGTGAATACTTGTGCTTGCTTATACAAGCGTTAGCATTGTCTAATGTGCATACTTCCATGGTACATATGAAATACAATTGGCCAAAGTAATCATAGAAATAGAGCTTCATACATAAGCACATATGCAACACAATTCAACAAAGCCATAGCACATCAAGCATAACATTCAATACATAGATGTTTAAGATAAGTTTACTACTTGACAGGTAGCCTTTCCTTCTAGCCTTTAGCCTTGCCTCTAAGGTCCATTCTTTTCATAAGTCAGAGCCTTTACATAGAATAATAATATCTTTATTATTATCTAGTATAGCTATACTTAACTCACGCTTAACTAGGGGCAATATCCTTAATCCGATATTCCCCTAACTTTCTCTCCATCTATAGCTAACCTTATTAATAGAGATATTTCTCTATTCTAACCATTAAGAGAAATCCTCTACTTTATTAGAGCAGGGACTAGATAACTTACTTACCTCAGTCCTAAGCTCTGCCTAGTCCCTCGGCTCCTTAGACTGCTCTTGGCTCTACTTGAACTCCTTCATTTCTTTCCTTTATTTCTCTTTCTCTCTTCTTTCTCTTCTTCCTTTTTCTCCTTGGCCATGACATTCCTTGAAGGAGGGGTGGCCCATTTATAGGTGAGTATAGGTGGAATGAATGGCTCAGATAGAATCACGATGAATGGTCTAGATCCCTTAGCTTTCTCAAGAAGCTTCGCTTGCATCATCACTATGACATCATCATCCTTGATGACTCACCAACATGAAATCTTCCAAGGATACCTCAGGGAGTATGTGGCACAAATGGTGAGGCCCTTGGGATACCTCACCAGCTGACTGTTAGGAATAGGAAGACACGCAGCGAAAATTAACTTAAAAATTTTTCCATTCCTTGCCAGGATCTACCGTGTGTTTAAGTCAAGTGGGAAGAAGCATTACCCTCAATGTTCCTCTGCGACTTCCACAGCTCCTCTCCACGGCTGGTGCTCTCTTTCCGATCACAAGAAGTCATCCACAGCTTCTCTCCATAGCTCATGCTCTCTTTCTGATCGCAAGAAGTCGATGCCTCAGGTCGGCTCCCTCTACTGGTATCCACACGAACAGCGTTCCAACCACGAACGACGTGCTAGCGTCTCCTTTCCCTCTAAGGCTTTCTCAACAATTCGTCCTCTCTGTCTCTACTTTAGCAGTTTCTTATCTGTAAACCTTTTGCAGATTCCCTTTGGCCTTTTGTGTTATGTGTGTTACAAAAAAGTAGCTCCTAAAATCAGATATATAGGATGCTCTGCGTTTTTCTCAACCGAATTGGATTTTGGAATTAATCTATATTAATTCTGAAATTAATACAATATCATATATTGTATGATTTGATAAGAAACTAATTAAATAGATAATATTTATATTAAATCCGTCTCACAAATTTAATTCACCTATTTATTTAATTTAAAATAAAGATAAGACGGGACTATATTTGATTTATTCTCATAAATCAAATTTGAGATATCATGTCAATTTGAATTTCAAATTCAAACGTGATAGAGATTTAATTTATCCTTATAAATTAAATCCTATATATTCCTTATATATAATGTATATATACGAATTTATATATATATACGAATATAAATATAAATCAATATATACATCAACCTTGGATCATTCATTTAATCTGGACACGTCTTAAATTCAATGAATCTGGACATCACAGCTCGTGTTGGGCTATTTTGTGTGCGACCCTGTAGGCCCATATGAAGTTGGCAGTGGGCCATTTGCTATATTGGCCCACAAGTCGCAAGCGGTCTCTAACAAGACAAAATGACTACCCAAATCATATAAGGATCGATAAACGATGTAACCTTTTATACAACCATATCATGTCCCTTCTGTCACATGATATTTTGGTCATGGATGAGGCATGGATAATGCCATCCTCCTATTCTTGACCGTTACTTTCTCGATCCCTGAGTAGTCTAACTATAGAAATGGAAATACCTTTCCATTACAGTATGGCCATACATTTCTCAGATTTACTCATCGACGGGCCCAGTAATATCTCTCTACGAATGTGAGGGACAAATTCTATCTTGACCATTCACATTCCTCCGCATGAAAAACCACTAAGCCTGAACATAGTCTTTATGATCACTCGGTCAAAAGTGACTTTTGACTAGGTCAAAGCTGAGCGTTTGTCATGTAGGAATCCATGATGATCTCAGGTCAAAGGGCATAGTGACATGGTTTGTATATGAGAGAAACTTATGACGTAACCCTTGTAGCTCTCTCATAGTGGGTCAGTCCAACACCTTATACTCTTACATGTGCCTATGACTTTGATATATATCTCTATACATCTTCAAAGTCATACTGGCCTTATTTCATCTCTGCTCCCACATAGATGACCGACTAGGGACATTTAGGATAAGATCATGAATTATCCAAGGATGGTCATCACAATAAACATACAAATAATATGATAACACAATTAATAAATTCATAAATCAATAATGTTCATAGGATAATGATTGTCCCCTAGGGCACATTTTCCAACAACCTCCCACTTGCACTAGGTACAATCATTAATTTGACTAATTCACATTGACCTAACATGACGCTCATGCTTTGTCTGCACAAGCGGCTTTGTTAGAGGATCAGCAATATTGTCTTCTCCTGCTACTTTGCATATTTTTATATCACCTCTATCGTTGATTTCTCTGATGAGATGAAATCTCCTGAGTATATGCTTGGTCCTTTGATGTGACCTGGGCTCTTTGGCCTGTGCAATGGTACCGCTATTGTCACAGAGCAAAGTTATTAGATCTGAGATGGTAGGTATCACCCCTAGTTCCATGATGAACTTCCTGATCCAAACGGCTTACTTAGCTGTATCAGATACTGCTATATACTCAGCTTCTGTTGTAGAATTTGCTACAGTGCCCTGCTTAGAGTTCTTCCAGCTTACTGCTCCATTATTGAGGAGGAATATATATCCAGACTGCGATTTTTGGTCGTCCTGGTTAGTTTGGAAACTCGTGTCTGTGTAACCAGTTACACAGAGTTCGTTATCCAATCCACCATAGACCAAGAATAAGTCCTTAGTCCTTCTAAAGTACTTAAGGATATTCTTGACAGCAGTCCAATGGCCCTCACCAGGGTCCTATTGATATCTGCTAGTCATACTTAAGGCAAACGAGACATCCGGTCGAGTACATAACATGGCGTACATGATAGATCCTATGGCCGAGGCATATGGAACTTTACTCATGCGACCTCGCTGATTAGATGTACTAGGACATAGATCTTTGCTGAGGTGACTACCATGAGACATGGGTATGAAACCCCTCTTTGATTCATGCATACTGAACCTATGCAGTATTTTGTCTATGTATGTACTCTGACTGAGTCATAGAAGTCTTTTAGATCTATCTCTATAGATCCTGATTCCTAGGATGTAGGTGGTTTCACCCAAGTCTTTCATCGAGAAAGACTTTCCTAACCAAGACTTGACAATTTGTAAGGTAGGAATGTCATTCCCAATAAGTAGGATGTCATAGTCCACACCATGAGTTTGAGTAAATCCTTTTGCAACCAGTCGTGCCTTGAAGACATTTACATTGCCATCCATGTCAGTTTTCTCCTTAAAACCCCACTTGCACCCGACAGTTTTTACACCTTTAGGCGGGTCGACTAAGGTCCAAACCTTATTTTCATACATGGATTGCATTTCAGACTTCATGGCATTAAGCCACTTTTTAGAGTTTGGTCCCACTATAGCTTCTCGATAGGTAGTCGGCCCATTATGTTCAATGAGCAACACATCACGACTATCAGAAATTAGAAATCCATATCTCTGAGGATGAAGTCATGTCCTATTAGACTTCCGTGGACCTTGCATGACTTGAGGAGTCTCAACAACTTGTTGTGAGTCTTCTCTATTTTCCATCTGCAGTTCTGTGGTATCTTGTGGCTCTTAAACTTCTTCAAGATGTACCTTACTCCCACTGGTTCTTTTAGAGATAAATTCTCGTTCGAGAACGATACCATTTCTGAAACCAAACACTTTGTTATCAGTAGGGTTATAGATGTAATATCCCTTGGTTTCCTTAGGATATCCCACAAAAAGGCACTTTGAGGATTTGGGCGCTAATTTGTCTGAGGCTTGTTGCTTAACATAGACCTCGCATCCCTAAATCTTGAGGAAAGACAAACTAGGCGTCCTCTTAGTCCATATCTCATATGGAGTCTTTTCAATTGCCTAAGATGAAACACGATTGAGTGTGAACGCAGATGTCTCTAGGCATGGCCCCAAAAGGAGGGTGGAAGATCTGTTCGACTCATCATGGATCGAACCATATCTAATAGTGTTCGATTCCTCCGTTCAGAAACACCATTCCATTATGGTGTCCCTGGAGGAGTCAATTGTGAGACTATCCCACAACTCCTAAGATGATCTATGAACTCTTGGCTCAAATATTCACCACCCCGATCAGATCGAAGTGCTTTAATTGTTTTGCCAAGCTGGTTTTGTACTTCATTTTGAAATATCTTAAACTTTTCAAAAGATTCAGATTTATGTTTCATCAGATAAATGTACCCATATCTGCTGAAATTATCTATGAATTTTATGAAGTACGAATAACCTCCTCTGGCATTTGTGTTCATTGGTCCACACACATCTGTATGTATAAGGCCCAATAAATCAGTGGCCCTCTCACTGTGCCCAGTGAAGGGTGACTTTGTCATCTTTCCTAACAAGCAAGACTCGTAAGTGTCATATGATTCAAAATCAAATGAGTTTAGAAATCCATCTTGATGGAGTTTGGAAATAGGTTTCTCATTTATGTGGCCCAGACGACAGTGCCAGAGGTATGTCGGATTCAAATTGTTTGGTTTGACCCTTTTGGCAGTTATGTTTTAGATATTTCCATGATTGGGTTGTTCCAAATTTAATATGTAATAATCAACATGCAAATCACCATGAGCATAGAAAACATCATTACGATAAATAAAATATCTACTATTCCCAGCAATGGAAGTGAAACCTTCCTTATCCAAATAAGAAAGTGAAACAATGTTACTACTTAAAGCAAGAACATAATAGCAATTGTTCAAAACTAACAAAAGCCCAGTGGGCATAACTAATTCATAAGTGCCTACATCTAATGCAGCAACCCTTGCTCTATTTCCAACTCGTAGGTCAACCTCGCCCTTTTTCAGCTTTCTACTGTCCTTTAGTCCCTGCACATTTGTACAAATATGAGAACCACATGTAGTATCTAATACCCATGAAGTGGAAGTAGAAAGATGAATGTCTATAACATAAATACCTGAAGCGATAGCCCCGCTATCCTTCTTGTTCTTTTTCAGATCTTCGAGGTAGAGTTTGCAATTCCTCTTCCAATGACCAGGTTCATTGCAGAAGAAGCAGACTCCTTCCTTCGAAGGCTTTGCCTTCTTTGGTGCAGGCTTGGGTTCGGGCTTGCCTGACTCTTTGGTCTTACCTGATGAGCCATGACCCTTCCCCTTGCCTTTGCCTTTCTTTTTCATACCCTTTCCTTTCTGAACCATCAAAACAGCATTGGGCTTCTTCTTAAGACTCGGCTCAGTAGTTTTAAGTATCCCATGCAGTTCAGAAATAGATTTCTCCATGTTGTTCATGTTGTAGTTCATGACAAACTGGTCATAACTTTCTGGGAGTGAGTTTAAGATCAAATCGTTAACTAACTCCTGGCTCATGGGAAATCCAACCCTTACAAGGTGATCAATGTACCCTTTCATCTTTAAGACATGAGTACTGACTGATGCACCTTTAGCCATCTTGCAGGAATATAAGGCCTTAGTGGTCTCATACCTCTCTTGCCTTGCCTGTTGCTAGAATATTTCCTTGAGATGCATAATCATCTCATAAGCCTCCATGTGTTCCAGATCTCTTTGGAGCTCTGGAACCATAGTGACTAGCATCAAGCATCCCATATCAACAGAGTCTTCCTTATGCTTCGTGTAAGCATCTCTCTGAGCTCTAGGAGCATTGGCCGCTAGCTCCTCAGGAATGGGTTGATCTAGGACATGCGCCTTTCTTTCCTGCTTGAGAACAATTCTCAAGTTCCGAAACCAGTCAAGAAAGTTTGTCCTTCTCAAGGGTAGATCGCAGCGATAATGTAGTAGTGTTACTAGTTGTCATGATTCTACAATTAAAAATGTGCAATTTAATTAGCAATCTCCCACTAAATAAAGAACCCTCAATGCAATAGTTAGTGGGCTAAGATCCATATTTAGCTCAAACTTAAGTCTACTTTGGCAGGACGCTTAAATTAAGTTATTTAGGTAGGTAACACCTTTACCAATTACATCAAATGTAACTCTTAGATGTTCATGGGATTCTATCATCATATGATCTGTCATGTTTTTAATCCCATCTAATGCCTTGAGACCCAAAACCGTTTTGTTAATCTCAATTAAGTCAAACAATAATAAACATATGAGAGTAGCACCATTACTCTTGCTTATCTCCCCAAGATAACTCAAAAGCACTCACTTTGGTGAAGTCCACAATTGAGCGATCGAGGTTTTGACAAGTGTTCATAAATTGACAGTATTATGACTTAAGATTTCATTCAGAGGGCTTAATTTATCTATCTTGTTTATAAGAATGCATGTTTCTCAGTTTATATCTCATACAAGTAATATGCATGTTTATGATATAATCATAAGATGCATAATTTAAACGTGATACAATATGGCTCACCTATCCTAAGTCCCCTCAAGCCAATGAGAGGAGCTCTCTAGTAAGAAAAGGGAAATTACATATAGAAACCTCATTTAACATTCGAGGGGAGTGAGATGAGAAGAGAGGGTACATTGAGAGTATATAAAGGAAAGCATGACACGCAGGCCGTATTTAAAAATTATAACACTTGCAATCTAGAGCCATATTGTTCACCATACCCAAACATTCAAGAATCAATATTCAGATCTAATTGAAGGGCAATTAATGTTTCAAATCTAAAACATTCATAAAATAACATGCGTTACGATTGTGTTGAGCTACGAACAGGTAGTCATGGAGGTCCCGCTAGCCTGTTAGTGGGCGGCGGTCCATAAATAATGATCAAATCAAAAAGCATCACGAATCTACATTCGGTTTTCTTATACCCCATCTATGTTAATTGATCAAATCAAAAAGCATCACCACCGATTTCAATTCCCTTTTAGATTACTTTTATGTCATACATAACACAGATTTCTTATATGTCATACATAAAATGCATATTATATGAACGGCTATGACTAACACATATCATATTAATCAACAATCAAGCCTAACTTAAACACAAAATGGCATGGCTCTGATACCACTGTTAGGAATAGGAAGACACGCAGCGGAAATTAACTTAAAAATTTTTCCATTCCTTGCCAAGATCTACCGTATGTGTTTAAGTCAAGTGGGAAGAAGTATTACCCTCAATGTTCCTCTGCGACTTCCACAGCTCCTCTCCGTGGCTGGTACTCTCTTTCCGATCGCAAGAAGTCATCCACAGCTTCTCTCCGTGGCTCGTGCTCTCTTTCTGATCACAAGAAGTCAATGACTCAGGTCAGCTCCCTCTACTGGTATCCACACAAATAGCGTTCCAACCACGAAGGACGTGCTAGCGACTCCTTTCCCTCCAAGGCTTTCTCAACAATTCGTCCTCTCTGTCTCTACTTCAACAGTTTCTTATCTGTAAACCTTTGGCAGATTCCCTTCAGCCTTTTGTGTTATGTGTGTTACAAAAAAATAGCTCCTAATATCAGATATATAGGATGCTCTACGTTTTTCTCAACTGAATTGGATTTTGGAATTAATCTATATTAATTCCGAAATTAATACAATATCATATATTGTATGATTTGATAAGAAACTAATTAAATAAATAATGTTGATATTAAATCCGTCCCACATATTTAATTCACCTATTTATTTAATTTAAAATAAAGATAAGACCGGACTATATTTGATTTATTCTCATAAATCAAATTTGAGATATCATGTCAATTTGAATTTCAAATTCAAACGTGATAGAGATTTAATTTATCCTTATAAATTAAATCCTATATATTCCTTATATATAATGTATATATACAAATTTATATATATATACGAATATAAATATAAATAAATATATACATCAACCTTGGATCATTCATTGAATCTGGACACGTCTTAGATTCAATGAATATGGATATCATAGCTCGTGTTGGGCTATTTTGTGTGCGACCCTGTAGGCCCATATGAAGTTAGCAGTAGGCCATTTGCTATACTAGCCCACAAGTTTCAAGCGCTCTCTAGCAAGACATAACGACAACCCAAATCATATGAGGATCGATAAACGATGTAACCTTTTATACAACCATATCATGTCCCTTCTGTCGCGTGATATTTTGGTCATGGATGAGGCATGAATAATGTCATCCTCCTATTCCTGATCGTTACTTTCTCGATCCCTGAGCAGTCTGACTATAGAAATGGAACTACCTTTCCATTACAATATGGCCATACGTTTCTCAGACTCACTCATCGAGGGGCCCAGTAATATCTCTCTACGAATGTGAGGGACAAATTCCATCTTGACCATTCATTCCTCCGCATGAAAAACCACTAAGCCTGAACATAGTCTTTATAATCACTCGGTCAAAAGTAACTTTTGACTAGGTCAAAGCTGAGCGTTTGTCATGTAGGAATCCATGATGATCTCAGGTTAAAGGGCATAGTGACATGGTTTGTATATGAGAGAAGCTTATGACGTAACCCATGCAGCTCTCTCATAGTGGGTCGGTCCAACACCTTGTACTCTTACATGTGCCTATGACTTTCATTTATATCTCTATACATCTTCAAAGTCATACTGGCCTTATTTCATCTCTGCTCCCACATAGTTGACCGACCAGGGACATTTAGGATAAGATCATGAATTATCCAAGGATGGTCATCACAATAAACATGCAAATAATATGATAACACAATTAATAAATTCATAAATCAATAATATTCATAAGATAATGATTGGCCCCTAGGGCACATTTTCCAATACTGACTCATCCTTTCCAGGGAATTCCAGAGCCTTTTCCTGGGATAAGCGGCCGAGACTGTGCCATGTGTCCTTTTTACTTTTTCTCCTTTTTCCTATCTCATGACATGTGTCCTTAACTTTTCTTCTTTTCTTGTAATCATGGCATATGGCACCTTGTGGGTCCTATGAGGACACCTTTCATGCCACCTCATAGTCTATAGTCATATCTAATCACTTCTCCTAGTTCTATCCTTAACCGAGTAACTTTACTTTATGGTAAAGCACTAAAATATTTTTTTAATACCTCTCAAACTCCCATAACTACTAGGCCTATGTTCTTAGGCCTTTAAATGTCATCTTGGGTTTCTAACCAAACCCAAGCACTCTAGTGGCTCAGTTCCCAAGAAATACTTCTTACTTCTTCTTTGTGTCCACAGGGACTTTCAATGTTTTCCCTAAATTTTCACTTTCTTACAGTTTAGTCCCTAAACATCATCTGTATACTTCTGGGACTCCTGCATAATAGGGTCTAGTATCCTGCATTTTTTAGGCTACAAACTGAGCTTCTAGGCCAAAAAATTAGGATATGACAGAAAGCTTCGTCATCTGACTGATTCTTTACAATGGAAGAAGATTGATGACTTATTTCTTGAGTTCGGCGATGAACTAGAAAACCTAAGGCTTGGACTTATTACATATGGCATGAACCCTTATGGTAGCCTTAATAATATACATAGTTCATGGCCCATCCTTTTGGTGATTTACAACCTATCTCCCTTATTGTATATGAGATACAAGTATGTAATATTGCCTATATGGATCTCAAGATCAAAACAACTAGAAATAGCATAGATGTTTACTTAATGGCCTTGATTGAAGATTTGAAAAAGCTATAGGAAGGTGTGTATGTTTTTTATGCGATTAAGAAGGAGGTTTTCAATATGCGGGCCATGATCTTTTGTACAATTAATGACCTTCTTACATACAGAAATTTGTCATGGAAAAAAGACAGTCTACCTAGGTTATAGGAGATTTCTAAGGTAATACCACCCACACCATCGACTAGAGATCTTTTTTTTGCAGCCAAGAATTTGAAAATACTCTAGAACCATTGGCTGGAGAACAAGTTTATGAAAATGTGAAATACTTCAACGTTACTTTAGGTAAGACTACTAAGAGAAGTAACAAAATATATATGGAAAAAATATTTGTCTTCTTTGTGCTTTCGTATTGGCAACATCTTCATGTAAGGCATTATATTGATGTCATGCATGTGGAGAAAAATGTGTTACAACATTGTTAGAACACTTCTCAACATACATGGTAGTTCCAAACACTTTTAAGACAATATTAGATTTGCAAGAAATAGGAATACGTGAAGATTTACATCCAAGGCTAGATAGCGGAAAGACGAAGATTAGAAGAAATGATAAAAGTTAGACTAGTATTGAAGAAAGAGAATGACCTAAACGCAAAGTAGAAAAGGTTAAAGGCCAAAAGTTAAAGTAGAAACAAAAGTTGGGCCAAAAGTAGTAATTTCCAAAAGTTAAGGGACTTAAATGTAATTAAGTAAAAAGTTCAAGGGTAAAATTGTAATTATAGAAAGATCAGCCCGAAAAGGGTTATAACTGTCTGGAAGTTTTTGAGTCCAATATTCCATAAGTAAATAGAGGAAGTTACGCTGATTAATCTGGCATGATACAGAAATTTTATTAGGGCTCCAGACAGTAGAAAATTATCTGATAGTCTAAAAGTTATCTGAATTTTTATCAAATTCCATGGATATCAGATATAAGTGGGGGAATTATAGGAAAGTGTGCCCTACAGTGTCAGATGTTATGAATTTGATAACACCAGTGATCCGATAATAGAACTTATCGGTATATGAACCTGGATAGAATGAGATCAGATGACCTCATATATAGGCCAATAATGATGCCAAGAAGGGCCCAAAACCTAGGGTACCAGTCCATCAGTAGAAAGGGCCAATGTCCATAAAAGGTGAAAAATTATAGAAATGCCCTTGGATGCCCATATTGTACTAGAGATGGATAGAGGGCATTTTGGTCATTTGGGATAGGCTAAAAATATGGCACATGGAATAAATATGATTAGTTGAGCCAGTATATGTCCTGAGGCAGTATAAAGAGCGATGAAATGACAATTATGCTCTTAGGGTTAGTACAGTGCAAGAAATGACACTAATGGTATTTTGGTCATTTTCTAAGGGATAGATGGTAGATAAATCTTCAGTATATCATTGTCAATGGTATGAGAAGCCTAGACATTAATTTCTAGGATAGAATACATATCCTAGTATATTATAAAAAATTAGGAACAGAATATAGTCCGGTTGTTATGAAACTGCTCCGATCGATACTGGATTGGATTCAAATTTTTTCAGAAGCTTCCTTACATGGACAACATGCCACATACCCCTCTTAGGTGTCCCATGAGATGTCCCACATGATGTCATAATTATTCTTTTTAGAAAAAGTTAAATCCAAGATTTAATATGAGCCCTTGGATCAAATAGTGTACAAATCAATCTTGGCCATCCATTTCACCCCAAATTTCTCTATAAATACCCCCTCATTTCAGACCTATTCGACAGCCCTTGGAACCATGGGGAAACTCTTGCAAAATTTCCACTCAACCAAGAAAGAAGCACACAACTTGAAGCAAGAAGCAAGGTAATCATCTCCCTTGATCTTGAGCATTGTTCTAGCAAGTTAGCTCTTGGTTTTAAGGGGTTTTTGTGCTCTATTTCCCTTATGGTTGCTGCTGGAAGTGCTTTCCATATGTGGTTAAAATATTAGTTTTATGTTATGGATACTTTAGACAAGCTTAAACAAGCTAGAATCAAGTGGTATAAGCTTGGAAATTCAAGTATGTTTGGATTTAGGGTTTTGTGTTCTTGCTGGTACTATATGTGGTACTGTTCATATGATGGAATTTCATGATTTTGATGCTTCCAATGATTTTAAAATGGAAAATTGTGTGGGGATAAAGTAGGAGAACAAGTATTGGAAGGATTGGAATCAAAATGTGAATTTTTGGAAAAAGGGACATTTATTTCAGTTTGGTACTGTAGCAACTGAAGTGTTTTGATTTTGGAAATTATAGTTTCATATTTGGATTCTACATGAAAAATTATGTGGAAATGAACCATGAGAATTTATTTTGCAAAGATGGAACTAAGAAACATGAAGTAGAGAAAAAAAGGGAGCTAGTGAAAACCTAGTCTTGGTATTGTATTCAAGTTGAGTTGTAACTTGATATTATTTTGTAATGGCTATATTTTGATAGTTGTGAAGGAAGAAAATCATCCCAAGAAGGTCTTGAACAAGATTTCTAAGAGGTAGCAAGGATACCTAACTATAACTCATGTTTGTTTAATTGTTTTGCTTGCTTGTTGATTATGGTGTTTGGTTGAGCTTGAGCTTATGTCTTCATCTTATGATGAAGTATGAATGATTGCAATTCCTTGTGTAACATCCTTATTTTCATACATATTAGGAACCAATCAGTAGCATTTAGAACCACTTACAAGACCTTGGAAGTTCATTAGCTAAATCTGGAATTTTACTCTTTCTCGGGTTACTGTTCCTGTGGTATTCCAGATTACATAACAAAATCTGAAAAATCATAACTAATTCTAAAAAACTTAAAATGAAGTGGTTCAAAAAGCTAACTGAAGATAACATCTTGAACTTTAAGGAAAAATAATTTCTAGACCAAATGATTAGCCAATTAGTACAGTTTATTTACCAAAGTTTACTGTTCATTTGGTCAAAAATCCTGGAAACAGATTCTGGTCCCTTACTTTGGAAAATCAGTTCTCTTTGTACGAATATCCAAATAAAGTATTCTTGGTGTCAAAAAGAAGCTTGACATGTCATATAAATGTCTGTAAAATTTCATACATTTATTCCATCATTTACTATTCTTCATTACATCATGACCATCACTGCTTACATTGGTCATACAGCAACATTACACATTCACATAACATATATACTATCCAATCCCTAGCTTTTCTTCATGCTTCATCATCCTATTTCATTATTCATAAACTTGTGGGATTGGGATGACATGGAAAGGGATAAGATTTTGGGGGAAATCTCAGTACAAACGATACTAAACAATGCATGCATTAATGTAACTACTTGTGCTTGCTTTTGAAAGTGTTACTATTGTGTCATGTGCATGCTTCCATGTTACATATGAAATACAATTGGCCAAAGTAAACATATAAATAGAGTTTCATACATAAGCACATAGGCAACACAATTCAATCAAGCCATAGCACAATCAAGCATAACATTCAATGCATATAAGTTTAGGATAAGTTTACTACCTTTAACACTTGACCTTCTTTCACCTTAACTTGCTTCTTTCTTCTCACTTTCCTTGAACGTGTGGCTGCCTCTTTTGGAGCATACCAATCAATTCCTAACATCACATAATCATTCATCCATTACAATCTAACTTCCTTGAGCATTAAACTCACTTTAACTAACATAACTTCTTCTTGAACATTAATCTCATTAACTTTCCTTAATCTTAACCAATGAACTTGGTCTTTGAATCAATTGATGCCTTGACTTCACCCTGCACAATTTCATCTTTTGAATCCATTTATGAGCTTAGAATCATGAAATTCCAGCTCCTTCATCACATGCTGTATAGAACCGAAACTGCACTCAATTCTTTCAAAAATTCTCATTTTGATTCTAATGCTTCCCATACTTGTTTCTCCACTTTATCCCACACAAATTTTCATTTGAAAACAATTGGAACCATCAAAATCATGAAATTCCAATTATTGTTCATGCATGTGAACAGTAACAGAGAAGGGTTTCAAAATCTACAACATTGGAATTTCAATACTTCCAAGGTTCAAAACCTTTCCAATCCTACACAAAATCATTATACAAACTCAATGGAAGCATTAAATCATTGAAATTCAATTTCATTCCCTCATGAATAGTGCATACTAAATAGGTTCCACTAAGGCAAAGTCAAGAATATCAACTTGATTCAACAACCAATCTCTTAATTAGCTTGCTTAAGCTTCAATCATATGTCTCTAACTTTAACTTCTTCTTTCCCCTTTCATCTAAGGTTGTTGGGAAGCACAACCCCTTAGAGAAAACTCAACTTTTCTCCCATGAAAACCCTAAGTTCAAGCTCCCAAATCAAAGGAAAATAAGCTAGGATAAATTGCTTACCTTTAATCTCTAGCTTGCTTGAACTTTGGAACCTTGAATCTTCTTTGTCTTGGTTTGAGTTTTCATTTTGCAAGAGTTTCCCCAAGGTATCACAAGGCCACGGTTTTGGGCAGAATGAGGGGGTATTTATAGCCAAAATCCAAGAAAAATGAATGGCCAGGATTGATTTGGTTACTATTTGATCTAAAGGCCCACATTTAATTTTGGATTTAACTTTTTCATAAAATAATAATCATGACATCATGTGGGAAAGCTCAAGGGACACCTCAAGGGGTTAGGTGGCGTGCTCATAGTGTAAGGAAGCTTCTAGAAAAATTTCAGTCCAATCCAGTACCAATCGGAGCAGTTTCACAACAACCGGATTATTTTCTATTTTGAATTTTTCTATAATATACCAAGATATGTATTCTGTCCTGGAAATCAATGTCTAGGCTTCTCATACCCTTGACATGGTTATACTGAGTACCCTTGACATGGTTATACTGAGTATTTATCTACCATCCATTCCTTGGGAAATGACCAAAATACCCTTAGTGTCCTTTCTTACACTATATTGACCCTAAGGGTATAATCATCATTTTACCCCCTCTTTATACTGCCTCAAGATGTATCTGGGCTCAACTAATCATATTTATACCATGTGCCACATTTTTAGCCTGTCCCAGGTGACCAAAATGCCCTTCATCCATCTCTGGTACAATCTGGGCATCCATTTAAGATAAATAACTTTAAATGAACACCAAGTAAGCCTCATTTGGATAAGTAGATAAATTGTTATGATTTTTCAAAGTTGGAAGTAAGATCTGGAATTGAGATAAAATGAGTGTTGAGAGGCAGTGATGTTCACACAATGATTTCATATAACAAATGAATGATTTTTTCTATGAAATTTTATGAGCTTAAAGAGGACGTCTAGAGCTTCAAATTCATAGGTAACATAGTTCATTTGGACAAGTAACCAAAGAGAAATGAATTTTTGAAGTTAAGCAAAGAAACTAGAACTTTCAAATTTTACCAAATGAATAGTGATTTTTAACCAATAAACTGATTTCACGTGGACAAGAAAACGTCAGTTTCATATTTTTCCTTCAAATATCTATGAAAGAGATTTCATTAGAAATTAGAACCACATTAATTTGATTTTTCTACAATTAATTATGGATTTTCAAAGTAGGGTACATGTTCTAGAATTACCAAATGAACAGTAAAAGTGAACAGTACCCTAGAGCAATTCTTTTGGAAATGAATATTTTCAAAGCAAATGATCATGTAATTGGTTCCAATCATTTCTAATGGAGTATAATTGTGGTTAAAAGTAAGGATGTGACAAAATTAGTAGGCCAAAAGTCTCTTGATTGTCATGTCTTGATATAACAATTACTCCCAGTAGTTGTTCGAGGAATCCTTCAAGATGATTTGAGATATATTGTAACCTAACTTTACTTCTTCAATGCTATATGTGGAAAAGTCTTTGAGACTTCAAAGTTGGATGAATTGGAGCTTGAGGGATATGTTATTTTGTGTCATCTTGAAAAACTTTTTCTTCTTGGCTTTTTGACATTATGGTACTCCTCATCGTTCATCTAGTGTAAGAGATAAAACTGTGTGGCCTTGCATACTTATGATAGGTGTACCCATTTAAAAGATGAAAATCCTTAAAGGCTATATGAAGAATCCAATTGGCATGAGGCATCTATTATTCAAAAATATGTTTCTAAAGAAGTTATGGATTTTTGTCAATATTACCTGTCTAAAGTAAGACTTATCGGTCTCACTAAACCTCGTGCCAAACAAGGAGGTCAATGTAGAATGTCGATGAAGAGTGTTGATCATAATGAATTGTAGCCATCCTTTATTATGGCCTTATTGAAGAGACTTGGGAGATGGACTTCACCAAATTCATAATTCCCATGTTTAAATACAAGTGGGCTAATGTAAACAACGGTATTATGGTAAATCTATTAGGACTTATAGTGGTTGATTTGAATAGTAAAAGTTTTAGGAATAAACCTTTCATTATGGCAGACCAATCAAAGCAAGTGTTCTATATCACTACTCTGGCAAATAAAAGATGGTTTGTCACTCTCTAAGGAAAAAGAGTTAATGACGATGATGATTCAATTTATGAGACCCCTTCTTTTTTAGTAGGTTTACCAAAATTGAATAAAGAAGAAGTGGATTCTGATTGATTTGTATGTGAATGTTTTATGTTTTTTAGGTAGTAATGCAATTATGTTTATTTTTTTGATTGGATATATTATTTTGATGTAATAATAGCACAAGTTTATTGTTCTGATTGCATATATATATTGTAACTTCAAGTGATGGGGTAATAAGAAGGTAGGTGGGAAAAATAACTCTAATATTTAAACCGATTGTACACGTTATCCGGTGTAAAAAGTGATATGAAAAACTTAAGGTGCAATTTTCTTTAAATAAACTAAAATCATCTTTACATCAGATTTATATTTTATCTAGTGTAGAAAGTCTTCTGAAATTCAAAATATTAGTCATGGCATTTTTGAAAATAAGTAGACATCTTTTTAAACTAGTTATTGTGTTAGTCAGGCCTAAAAATATGATTTACTACACCGGATTTATATTTCATCTGGTGTAGAAAGTATTCTGCAATTCAAAATATTATTCATGGCATTTTTAAGTGGCATCTTTTTAAACCAGTTATTGTGTTAGTCAGTTTTAGAAATATGTAAACCAGTGTACAAAGTTTTCCTCACAAAATATTTTTGAAGCCTGCCCCTTGATGCCTCTCCTATTTCCCATTTCTCAGGTTTTCTTCAGTCTTGTTTCTTACTTCTATCGTTACTCTACTCATCATGCTCTGTGGTTTTCATCGACCTTTGCTATGCTCAGTCTTTCTTCTCTATTCTTGCTCTGATTGTACTTTGCTGTGTATATGTTATTGACACTTATTTTCTCATGTACGTGCTTTGCCGTTTATGTGTTCATTTAATCTAAGTTTTGTAGTTTTCCTATGATAAATATTAGCACTTCTTTCCATGGATAAATGGTAAAGGAACAAGTTTTGTGTATTCTAACGAAAGGCAAAAGGGTTAAGTTTGTTTACTATGTTTGATTTTGTTATTGCGTATATAGGAATATGGGGGTAGTGGTAATTAGAATGAGGTTAACGATGCTCCAAGTGACTATAAGAAACAGAGGGACAGAAGTGCGATACGATTAAAAGACATTACAAAAGATAGGAAGGAAGGGAAATTACTACTGATTGAGTTTGTCTCATGTTGGAACCCAATTTGTGAACACAATACCAAGTACATGAGTTATATCAGCCTCCTAGCACGCAATAAGACTAACATCGCCATAAAGACTTGGAATGCTATTGATAATCGCGTGAATAATCAAATTTGGGACTCTATCTGTGTATAGGAACTGACTATTGTATATTATATGCATAGTAATACAAAAAAACACAACTGTTTATTGATAACTAACTTTGCTTTCAATGGCAATTATTGCAGCTCACTTATGATGTTCCCAATAATAGAGTCTTAAAGAAGAAGACGTTGTCTTATTGCGATGAGCACTTAAGGGCATTCAACAAACCACTAGCTCGTCAGTATGTGCACAGCTGGGACAAAAATGGTTAGCCTCATCCTTCTCGATGCAGTAAGTATCATAAATTCATTAGTAAAGCTACTTGGGAAGAATTTGTTAGGTTTAGACTACACTTGCAGTTATGGTGTCATATCCCCAATTTTCTTATCTGGTATGTATGTATAGTTTGTATGTAATAAATATGAGATTCTCGAAGTAAAGTGTAGAAATTTAAGGAAGGAAAGGGATTAAAGTGTAAATAATAGAAAGTTCAATGACCTAGATGGAATTTATAAAAGTTTTATGGCCCAACTAGAAAGTAGAGAAAAAAGTTGGGCCATTAAGTGTTCAAAAAGTTTAGGGACCTAAATATAATTAAGCAAAAGTTCAAGGGGCAAAATCGTAATTATGATGAAGTTGTGCCAAAAAAGGCCCAGAAATGCCCAAAAATGCTGTAGTCCCAAATTTTACCAATAAATAGAAAATAGAAATTGGGTCAGGCATATTTTTCAAAATTTTGATATAAGGCCTGAGATAATTGATATTAATTTTTAAAGTCCAGATATTATTATAGGTCCTTTTGGATCTCCTAACCAGATAAAATTTGACAGTAAATTCCCATAATTAATATAGAAATTTATAAAATTGACAGAGTTCAAAACGAAGTTCTGTAGAAATTTTAATAGAATTTATAGTAGAATTATATACCGGATAAATACTTTTAGGGGAGGTTTTGAGAATTCAGCCATAAATATATTAGACCTATATAGTGGCCCAAAATGGCATTCAAAAGGCCCAATAAGATATTTGAACAGTCAAATGGGCCAATGTACAAAGGAACCCGGAAAAAGTATGAAATTATGAAAATGCCCATGTATTGTAATAATGAACAAGAGATATATTGAGGGTATTTTGGTCACTTTGGACAATTCAAAAATGTCCAAGCAAGTACATGGGTGATTAGTTAGAGCCAGTATATGCCTTAATGAAGTATAAAGAGGTGTGAAATGATATTTATGCCCTTAGGGTTAATAATATAGTGCAAGAAAGTGCAATAAGGGTATTTTGATCATTTCTCAAGGGATGGTTAGCAGATAAATACTCAGTCTAACAATGTCAATGGTAAAAAGATCCTAAAAAATGGTTTTTATGACATAATACATATTTTAGAATATTATAAAAATTGGGAACATAAAGCAGTCCGATTTTTATAAAAATGGTTAGATTAGTACCGGATTGGACTATAATTTTTCTTACCAGTATTTCCCCATTATTTGTGCCAAACACAACCCTTTTTGATGTTATGGATGATGTCATTAATGAGGCTTCTAGGGCAAGTTTGATGGCAGGTGGATTATGGACCATTAGATCAAATAATAAATAAACTAATCTTGGTATTCCATTTCTACACAATTTTGTCTATAAATACCCACCAATTCCAGACCTGTTCAAAAGCTTAGAAGCCTTGGGGAACCTCTTCCAAAATTCACTTTGAAGCAAGAAAGAAGTGTACACCTTGGAGAAACAAGAAAGGTAACTAGTTCGTTTGATCTTGGAGCTAGTTTGCTCTTGGTTTTAAGAGGTTTCCATGTGCTTTCCCTTATATGTTGCTACTGGTCATGCTGTTCATATGTGGTAGGAATATGAATTTTATGTTATGGATAGTTTAGACAAGCTTAAACAAGCTAGAATCAAGTGGTATTAGCTTGGAAATTCAAGTATACATGTAGTTAGGGTTTTGTGTTCTTGGCTGCCACTGTACGAATCACTATTCATATGTTAGAATTTCATGATTTTGATGCTTCTAATGTTGGAAATCATGCCCTAGGGGCCAATCATTGTCTTATGAACATTATTGATTTATGAATTTATTAATTGAGTTATCATATTATTTACATATTTACTATGATGATCATCCTTGGATAATTCATGATATTATCCTAAATGTCCCTGGTCGATCATCTATGCGGGAGCACCGATGAAATAAGACCAGTATGACTTTAAAGATGTATAGAGATGTAAATCAGAGTCATAAGCACATGTAAGAGTACAAGGTGCTGGACTGACCCGCTATGAGAGAACTGCATGGGTAACGTCATAAGCTTCTCTCATATACAAACCATGTCAATACGCCCTTTGACCTGAGATCATCATGGATTCCTACATGACAAAACGCTCAGCTTTGACCTAGTCAAAAGTCACTTTTGACCGAGTGATCATAAAGACTATGTTCGGCCTTAGTGGTTTTTCATGCGGAGGAATGTGAATGGTCAAGATGGAATTTGCCCCTCACATTCGTAGAGAGATATTACTGGGCCCCTCGATGAGTTAGTCTGAGAAATGTATGGCCATACTATAATGGAAAGGTAGTTCCATTTCTATAGTCAGACTACTCAGGGATTGAGAAAGTAACGGTCAGGAATAGGAGGATGACATTATCCATGCCTCATCCATGACCAAAATATCGCGTGACAGAAGGGACATGATATGGTTGTATAAAAGGTTACATCGTTTATCGATCCTCATATGATTTGGGTAGTCGTTATGTCTTGCTAGAGACCGCTTGCGACTTGTGGGCTAGTATAGTAAATGGCCCACTGCCAACTTCATATGGGCCTATAGGGTCGCACACAAAATAGCACAACACGAGCTATGATGTCCAGATTCATTGAATCTAAGACATGTCCAGATTCAATGAATGATCCAGGATAGATGTATATATATTTATTTATATTTATATTCATATATATATATAAATTCGTATATATACATTATATGTATATATGAGATTTAATTTATAAGGATAAATTAAATCTCTATCATGTTTGTAATTTGAAATTCAAATTGATAGGATATCTCATATAAGAGATATTTATAAGATTTAATTTATAAGGATAAATTAAATCTCTATCATGTTTGAAATTCGAAATTCAAATTGATAGGATATCTCATATAAGAGATATTTATAAGATTTAATTTATAAGGATAAATTAAATCTCTATCACGTTTGAAATTTGAAATTCAAATTGATAGGATATCTCAAATTTGATTTATGAGAATAAATCAAAAATAGTTCAGTCTCATCTTTATTTAAAATTAAATAAATGGGTAATTAAATCTGTGGAACGGATTTGATATTATTTATTTAATTAGTTTCTTATAAAATTATACAATATATGATATTGTATTAATTTTGGAATTAATATAAGATTAACTCCAAAATCCAATTCAGTTGATAGAGAAAAACGCATAGCATCCTATATATCTGATTTTAGGAGCTGCGTTTTGCACAGAGAAACATATAGAACATAGAAAGGCCGAAGGGGACTTTGTAAAAGGTTTGCAGATAAGAAACTGCCGAAATAGAGACGGAGAGGACGAACTCTTGAGAAAGCCCTGGAGGGACAAGAGACACTAGCACGTCGTTCGTGGTTGAAACGCTGTTCGTGTGAATACCAGTAGAGGAAGCCGACCTGAGTCGTCGACTTCTTGTGATCAGAAAGGGAGCACGAGCCGCAGAGAGAAGCTGTGAACGTCGTGACCGAAAGCTGTGGAAGTCGCTGAGGCACACTAAGGGTAATACTTCTTCCCACTTGACTTAAACACATACGGTAGATCTTGGCAAGGAATGGAAAAATTTTTAAATTAATTTCCGCTGCGTGTCTTCCAATTCCTTACAGTGGTATCAATGCCATGCCGTTTTGTGTTTAAGTTAGGCTTGATTGTTGATTCATATGATATGTGTTAGTCGTAGCCGATCATATAATATGCGTTTCATGTATGACATATAAGGAATCCGTCTTATGTATGACATATAAGGAATCTAAAAGGGAACTGAAATCGGTGGTGATATGTTTTGATTTGATCAATTAACATAGAAGGGGTCCAAGAAAACCGAATGCAGATTCGTGATTATTTACATAGCCAAATTTTTTTTTCTAGGGGCGCTGCCCCAGACCCCGCCCGCTAACCGGTTAGCGGGACCGCCGTGGCTACCTGTTCGTAGCGTAATATGACCATAGGATATGCTATTTTGTGAATGTTTTAAGATTTGAAACATCAATTGCCTTGCAATTAAATCTGAATGTTGATTCTTGAATGCTTGGGTATGGTGAACAGTATGGCTCTAGATTACAAGTGTTGTAATTTTTAAATACGGCCTGCGTGTCGTGCCTTCCTATATATTTACTCTCAATATACCTTCTCTTCTCATCTCACTCCCCTCGAATGTTAAAAGAGGTTTCTATATGTAATTTCCCTTTTCTTACTAGAAAGCTCCTCTCATTGGCTTGAGGGGACTTAGGATAGGTGAGCCATATTGTATCATGTTTAAATTGTGCATCTTATGATTATATCAGCACATGCATATTAATTGTATGAGATACAAACTGAGAAGCATGCATTCTCATAAACTAAACAGTTAAATTAAGCCCTCTAAATGAAATCTTAAGTCATAATGCCGTCAATTTATGAACACTTGTCAAAACCTCGATCGCTCAATTGTGGACTCCGCCAAAGTAGGTGCTTTTGAGTCATCTTGGGGAGATAAGCAAAGAGTAATGGTGCTACTCTCATATGTTCATTATTATTTGACTTAATTGAGATTAACAAAACGGTTTTGGATCTCAAGGCATTAGATGGGATTAGAACATGCCAGATCATATGATGATAGGATCCCATGAACATCTAAGAGTTACATTTGATGTAATTGGTAAAGGTGTTACCTACCTAAATAACTTAATTTAAGCGTCCTGCCAAAGCGGACTTAAGTTTGAGCCAAATATGGATCTTAGCCCACTAACTATTGCATTGAGGGTTCTTTATTTAGTGGGAGATTACTAATTACATTGCATATTTTAATTGTAGAATCATGACGACTAGTAATACTGCTACATTATCGCTGCGATCTGTCCTTGAGAAGGACAAACTCAATGGGACAAACTTTCTTGACTGGTTTAGGAACTTGAGAATTGTTCTCAAGCAGGAAAGAAAGGCGCATGTCCTAGATCAACCCATTCCTGAGGAGCCAGCCGCCAATGCTCCTAGAGCTCAGAGAGATGCTTACATGAAGCATAAGGAAGACTCTGTCGATGTGGGATGCTTGATGCTAGCCACCATGGTTCTGGAGCTCCAAAGAGATCTGGAACACATGGAAGCTTATGAGATGATTGTCATCTCAAGGAAATGTTCCAGCAACAAGCAAGGCAAGAGAGGTATAAGACCACTAAGGCCTTACATTCCTACAAGATGGCTGAAGGTGCATCAGTCAGTACTCATGTCTTAAAGATGAAAGGGTACATTGATCAGCTTGAGAGGCTTGGATTTCCCATGAGCCAGGAGTTAGCTACGGATTTGATCTTGAACTCACTCTCGGAAAGTTATGACCAGTTTGTCATGAACTACAACATGAACAACATGGAGAAATCTATTTCTGAAATGCATGGGATACTTAAAACTGTTGAGCCAAGTCTTAAGAAGAAGCCCAGTAGTGTTTTGATGGTTCAGAAAGGAAAGGGTACTAAAAAGAAAGGCAAAGGCAAGGGGAAGGGTCATGGCTCATCAGGTAAGACCAAAGAGTCAGGCAAGCCCGAAACCAAGCCTACACCAAAGAAGGCAAAGCCTCCGAAGGAAGGAGTCTGCTTCTTCTGCAATGAACCCGGTCATTGGAAGAGGAATTGCAAACTCTACCTCGAAGATCTAGAAAAGAACAAGAAGGATAACGGGGCTATCGCTTCAGGTATTTATGTTATAGACATTCATCTTTCTACTTCCACCTCATGGGTATTAGATACTGCATGTGGTTCTCACATTTGTACAAATGTGCAGGGACTAAAGGATAGTAGGAAGCTGAAAAAGGGCGAGGTTGACCTATGAGTTGGAAACAGAGCAAGGGTTGCTGCGTTAGCTGTAGGCACTTATGAATTAGTTCTGCCCACTGGGCTTTTGTTAGTTTTGAACAATTGGTATTATGTTCCTGCTTTAAGTAGTAACATTGTTTCACTTTCTTATTTGGATAAGGAAGGTTTCACTTCCATTGCTGGGAATAGTAGATGTTCTATTTATCGTAATGATGTTTTCTATGCTCATGGTGATTTGCATGTTGATCATTACATATTAAATTTGGAATAACCCAATCATGGAAATATCTATAACATAACCGCCAAAAGGGTCAAACAAAATGATTTGAATCCCACATACCTCTGGCACTGTCGTCTGGGCCACATAAATGAGAAACGCATTTCCAAACTCCATCAAGATGGATTTCTAAACTCATTTGATTTTGAATCATATGACACTTGCGAGTCTTGCTTGTTAGGAAAGATGACAAAGTCACCTTTCACTGGGCACAGTGAGAGGGCCACTGATTTATTGGGCCTCATACATACAGATGTGTGTGGACCGATGAACACAAATGCTAGAGGAGGTTATTCGTACTTCATAACATTTATAGATGATTTCAGCAGATATGGGTACATCTATCTGATGAAACATAAATCTGAATCTTTTGAAAAGTTCAAAATATTTCAAAATGAAGTACAAAACCAGCTTGGCAAAACAATTAAAGCCCTTCGATCTGATTGGGGTGGTGAATATTTGAGCCAAGAGTTCATAGATCATCTTAGGAGTTGTGGGATAGTCTCACAATTGACTCCTCCAGGGACACCACAATGGAATGGCGTTTCTGAATGGAGGAATCGAACACTATTAGATATGGTTCGATCTATGATGAGTCAAACAGATCTTCCGCCCTCCTTTTAGGGCCATGCCCTAGAGACAGCTGGGTTCACACTTAATCGTGTTCCATCAAAGGCAATTGAAAAGACTCCGTATGAGATATGGACTGGGAGGACGCCTAGTTTGTCTTTCCTCAAGATTTGGGGATGCGAGGTCTATGTTAAGCAACAAACCTCAGACAAATTAGTGCCCAAATCCTCAAAGTGCCTTTTTGTGGGATATCCTAAGGAAACTAAGGGATATTACGTCTACAACCCTGCTGATAACAAAGTGTTTGTTGTCAGAAATGGTATCTTTCTCGAAAGAGAATTTATCTCTAAAAGAACCAGTGGGAGTAAGGTACACCTCGAAGAAGTTCGAGAGCCATAAGACACCATAGAACTGCAGATGGAAAATACAGAAGACTCACAACAAGTTGTTGAGACTCCTCAAGTCATGCAAGGTCCACGTAAATCTAATAGAACATGACTTCAGCCTCAGAGATATGGATTTCTGATTTCTGATAGTCGTGAAGTGTTGCTCATTGAGTATAATGAGCTGACTACCTATCCAGAAGCTATAGTGGGACCAAACTCTGAGAAGTGGCTTAATGCCATGAAGTCTGAAATGCAATCCATGTACGATAATAAGGTTTGGACCTTAGTCGACCCGCCTGAAGGTGTAAAAACCATCGGGTGCAAGTGGGTTTTTAAGGAGAAAACTGACATGGATGGCAATGTAAATGTCTTCAAGGCACGACTGGTTGCAAAAGGATTTACTCAAACTCATGGTGTGGACTATGATGAGACCTTTTCCCCAGTTGCCATGGCCAAATCAATCAGAATCCTCTTTGCCATAGCAGCATATTATGACTATGAAATATGGCAGATGGATGTCAAGACAGCCTTCCTTAATGGAAAGCTCCTTGAGGATGTGTACATGACACAACCTGAAGGGTTTGTGCGTTCCGAGGACTCTGGCAAAGTGTGCAAGCTTCAAAGGTCCATTTATGGACTGAAGCAAGCCTCTCGGAGTTGGAATCAACATTTTGATGAAGTAGTCAAAGAGTTTGGATTTCTTTAAAACATTGATGAACCTTGTGTGTACAAGAAGGTTAGTGGGAGCACAGTTGTGTTTTTGGTACTCTATGTCGATGACATCCTACTTATTGGGAATGACATTCCTACCTTGCAGATTGTCAAGTCTTGGTTAGGAAAGTCTTTCTCGATGAAAGACTTAGGTGAAGCCACCTACATCCTAGGAATCAGGATCTATAGAGATAGATCTAAAAGACTTCTAGGACTCAGTTAGAGTACATACATAGATAAAATACTGCATAGGTTCAGTATGCACAAATCAAAGAGGGGTTTCATACCCATGTCTCATGGTATTCACCTCAGCAAAGATCTATGTCCTAGTACATCTGATCAGCGAGGTCGCATGAGTAAAGTTCCATATGCCTCGGCCATAGGATCTATCATGTATGCCATGTTATGTACTCGTCCGGATGTCTCGTTTGCCTTGAGTATGACTAGCAGATATCAACAGGACCCTGGTGAGGGCCATTGGACTACTGTCAAGAATATCCTTAAGTACTTAAGAAGGACTAAGGACTTATTCTTGGTCTATGGTGGATTAGATGACGAACTCTGTGTAACTGGTTACACAGATGCCAGTTTCCAAACTGACCAGGACGACCAAAAATCGCAGTCTGGATATATATTCCTCCTCAATAATGGAGCAGTAAGCTGGAAGAGCTCTAAGCAGGGCACTGTAGCAGATTCTGCGATAGAAGCTGAGTATATAGCAGCATCTGATGCAGCTAAGGAAGCCGTTTGGATCAGGAAGTTCATCACAGAACTAGGGGTGATACCTACCATCTCAGATCCAATAACTTTGCTCTGTGACAATAGCGGTGCTATTGCACAGGCCAAAGAGCCTAGGTCACATCAAAGGACCAAGCATATACTCAGGCGATTTCATCTCATCAGAGAAATCAATGATAGAGGTGATATAAAAATATGCAAAGTAGCAGGAGAAGATAATGTTGCTGATCCTCTAACAAAGCCGCTTGTGCAGGCAAAGCATGAGCGTCATGTCAGGTCAATGGGAATTAGTCAAATTAATGATTGTACCTAGTGCAAGTGGGAGGTTGTTGGAAATCGTGCCCTAGGGGCCAATCATTGTCTTATGAACATTATTGATTTATGAATTTATTAATTGAGTTATCATATTATTTGCATGTTTACTATGATGATCATCCTTGGATAATTCATGATATTATCCTAAATGTCCCTGGTCGATCATCTATGCGGGAGCACAGATGAAATAAGACCAGTATGACTTTGAAGATGTATAGAGATATAAATCAGAGTCATAAGCATATGTAAGAGTACAAGGTGCTGGACCGACCCGCTATGAGAGAACTGCATGGGTAACGTCATAAGCTTCTCTCATATACAAACCATGTCAATACGCCCTTTGACCTGAGATCATCATGGATTCCTACATGACAAAACGCTCAGCTTTGACCTAGTCAAAAGTCACTTTTGACCGAGTGATCATAAAGACTATGTTCAGCCTTAGTGGTTTTTCATGCGGAGGAATGTGAATGGTCAAGATGGAATTTGTCCCTCACATTCGTAGAGAGATATTACTGGGCCCCTCGATGAGTTAGTCTGAGAAATATATGGCCATACTGTAATGGAAAGGTAGTTCCATTTCTATAGTCAGACTACTCAGGGATCGAGAAAGTAACGGTCAGGAATAGGAGGATGACATTATCCATGCCTCATCCATGACCAAAATATCGCGTGACAGAAGGGACATGATATGGTTGTATAAAAGGTTACATCGTTTATCGATCCTCATATGATTTGGGTAGTCGTTATGTCTTGCTAGAGACCGCTTGCGACTTGTGAGCTAGTATAGCAAATGGCCCACTGCCAACTTCATATGGGCCTATAGGATCGCACACAAAATAGCCCAACACGAGCTATGATGTCCAGATTCATTGAATCTAAGACATGTCCAGATTCAATGAATAATCCAGGATAGATGTATATATATTTATTTATATTTATATTCGTATATATATATAAATTCGTATATATACATTATATGTATATATGAGATTTAATTTATAAGGATAAATTAAATCTCTATCATGTTTGAAATTCGAAATTCAAATTGATAGGATATCTCATATAAGAGATATTTATAAGATTTAATTTATAAGGATAAATTAAATCTCTATCATGTTTAAAATTCGAAATTCAAATTGATAGGATATCTCATATAAGAGATATTTATAAGATTTAATTTATAAGGATAAATTAAATCTCTATCACGTTTGAGATTCGAAATTCAAATTGATAGGATATCTCAAATTTGATTTATGAGAATAAATCAAAAATAGTTCAGTCTCATCTTTATTTAAAATTAAATAAATGGGTAATTAAATCTGTGGGACGGATTTGATATTATTTATTTAATTAGTTTCTTATAAAATTATACAATATATGATATTGTATTAATTTTGGAATTAATATAAGATTAACTCCAAAATCCAATTCGGTTGATAGAGTAAAACGCATAGCATCCTATATATCTGATTTTAGGAGCTGCGTTTTGCACAGAGAAACATATAGAACATAGAAAGGCTGAAAGGGACTCCGCAAAAGGTTTGCAGATAAGAAACTGCCGAAATAGAGACGGAGAGGACGAACTCTTGAGAAAGCCCTGGAGGGACAAGAGACACTAGCACGTCATTCGTGGTTGGAACGCTGTTCGTGTGGATACCAGTAGAGGAAGCCGACCTGAGTCGTCAACTTCTTGTGATCAGAAAGGGAGCACGAGCCGCAGAGAGAAGCTGTGAACATCGTGACCGAAAGCTGTGAAAGTCGCTGAGGCACACTAAGGGTAATACTTCTTCCCACTTGACTTAAACACATACGGTAGATCCTGGCAAGGAATGGAAAAATTTTTAAATTAATTTCCGCTGCGTGTCTTCCAATTCCTTACATCTAATGGGTTTAAAATGGAAAATTGTGTGTGGATAAAGTAGTGGAAGCATGTGAATCAAAACTAGGAACACCGTGCTGATCTTTCACTATAAAGTCACATATTTCTGAACTTTAGGAATTGACAGGAACTGTTATAAACTCTGATTGGATGTCTAAATTAGGGAATTGTGGTATATTGTTCATAACAACTCTATCCATAAACTTTGGTAGAGGAGGAATAATATCTGGTCTACCCATCATCAAGTACCAGTACTCAGCTTCCTTAGCCGTAATATGTCCTCTCATCGGAGGAATACAGCTTACATGAGGGTTAGAGGACTCTCTGACAGACTCATATTGTATAAGTCACTAGACTCAACATCATTTGGTACATACACAACTTCAAGCTGAATCTCTACATGACTTCCAGACTGTAGGTTTGGGTCTACAGAAACATCTAGGGAATATTCTACTGTAGACCTTCCTGATTGATCATCAGAGTTTAGATGTACATTATCTTCATATATCACTACTGGACAGGGGTCTCCCTTATTAACTGAGGCATTTGACTTAACTTTATGAAACCCATATATACTCCTGCACTATTTACTTAATTAAGCAATGCTAACTATTCCCATAAATACCATAACTTAACAAAATACTTACTATTTAGAGTTAGGGTCTGGGAACTATCACAAATCATGCCAGAAACTTCTGCTCTAATACCAAAATGAAACATCCTTATTTTCATATGTCATAGGGACCATTTAGTACCATTTAAAACCACTTACAAGACTTTGGAAGTCCTTTAGCTAAATCTAGAATTTTTCTCTTTCTCGAGCTATTGTTCATATAGCATTCTAGATTACGTGATGAACTTCAAAAAATCATAATTAATTTTTAAAAAATCAAAATGAAGTGTTTCAAAAAGCTAAATGAAGATAAAATCTTTCCATTTAAGGGAAAAATAATTTCCAGAATAAATGCTTAGCCAATTAATACAATTTAGTCGTCAAAAAATACTGTTCATTTGGTCAAAAATTCTAAAACAGATTCTAGTCCCTTAATTTGGAAAATTAGTTCTCTTTGTACAGACATCAAAATAAGGCATTCTTGAAATCAAATGAAGCTTGACATGTTAAATAAATGAATATTAAATTTTATACATTTATCTCATCATTTACTATTTTTTATTACATCATGATCATCACTACTTCCATTGGTCAAATAGTAATATTATATATAACAATTCTTCACATAACATTTATATTATCCAATCCCTAGCTTATCTTCATGCTTCTTCAATTATCTTTCATCCTTAACAAACCTGTGGGATTGGGATTACATGGAAGGGGATGAGATTTCTGGGGAAATCTCAGTAGCAAATGGTACTAAACAATGCATGTATTAATGTAAATACTTGTGCTTGCTTGTGAAAGTGTTAACATTTTGTAATGTGCATACTTCCATGTAACATATGAAATACAATTGGCCAAATTAATCATAGAATAGAACTTCATACATAAGCACATCTGTAACACAATTCAACAAAGCCATAGCACAATCAAGCATAACATTCAATGCATACAAGTTTATGATAAGTTTATTACCTCATACTTGATTTCTTTCACTTTAACCTTGCTTCTTTCTTCTCAATTCTCTTGGATATGTGGCTGCCTCTTTTGGAGCATACCAATCAATTCCTAAAATCGCATAATGATTCATCCATCACAATCTAACTTCCTTGAGTATTAAACTCACTTTAACAAACATAACTTCCTCTTGAATATTAAACTCACCTAACTACATTGACTTTCCTTAATCTTAACTAAAGGACTTGGCCTTTGAATCAATTGATGTCTTAACTTTACCCTACACAATTTCATATTTTGAATCCATTTACACGCTTAGAATAATGAAATTTCAGCTCCTTCATGGCCATCTGGATAGAACCAAACTCATGTACATAATTCCTTCAAAAAATCCCATTTTGATTTTGATGCTTCCTATACTTGTTTCTCCACTTTATCTCATACAACTTTTCATTTTAAAATCATTGGACGTATCAAAATTATGAAATTCCAATCACTGTTCATGTAATATCCTTACTTTTATACATCTTAGGGACCATTAAGTAGCATTTAGAACCACTTACAAAACCTTGGAAGTCCATTAGCCAAATCTGAAATTTTACTCTTTCTCGGGTTACTGTTCATATGGTATTCCAGATTATGCACTGAAGTTCGAAAAATCATAATTAATTCTAGAAAACTCGAAATGAGGTGGTTCAAAAAGCTACATGAAGATAATATCTTTAAATTTAAGGGAAAAATAATTTATAGACCAAATTATTAGCCAATTGATACAGTTTATTCGTTGAAGTTTACTGTTCATTTGGTCAAAAACTCTGGAAACAGATTCTGGTCCCTTACTTTGGAAAATCATTTCTCTTGATATACACATCCAAATGAAACGTTCTACCTATGAAATTAAAGACCTGGATGTGTACTACATGCTCATAAAATTTCTTGAACTAATTCCTTCATTTGCTAGGTCAAACTGAAGCCACAAGAAAACTGCTTCAGGACCTACGTTTTTACCGTTTCAGTTTCTTTTCTTTCATTTCCAATAGTTGTTTCAGCATGCACAAGCCATCAAATAAGCTTCTTAACATTCTTATACATCATGTACATATGCCATAATTATCTCAAATAGCTTCATCACATAAATACACACCTTACATGGCATTTACATACATGGATAATTCATAGCCTATGCTAGTATCTGAATACTTCACTTTCCTTCTTCCATGCTTTAGCTCTTCTCCATGTATACATTTTCCTTCATGCTTGACCTAAATTGATTGGTAATGGAAGAGTGAGATTCTAGGGAATCTCAGTAGCAAACATTACCACTTAAATATGCAAGATGGATGCTAATGCATGATATGTAATTTCATTAAACTTTCTTTGGTTAGTGACATGCTATCATGCTATATACTTTTACATAAAGTGCATGGCCATGGAAACATGTTATTCACAATACATTCAACATCATTTATCATGTCACAACATCATTCAAATAACATATACATGTCAACAAATAAGCATACCACATCAAGCACATAAAGAGGTAAGTTCACTACCTTGCACTTAAGCTTTTCTCTTGACCTTTAGCCCTTGCTCCCTAGCTTTTCAACCAAGAAGCCTTTATGTCCATCACTTCCCAACATCTTCTTGGATGTTTCATGGTCCTAAACACATTCATATTCATTACATAACTCATTAGGACTCATGAACTCCAACCATGTTCAGGATTAACTTTGTTACACTCTTTATTATCATAACTTTCCCTAATATTCATTAATCCACTTGGCTCTTGAATCAATTGATGTCTTGACTTTACCCTACACAATTTCATATTTTGAACTCATTTATGAGCTTAGAATCATAAAATTCCAGCTCCTTCATGGCCTGCTGTACAGAATTGAACATAAGCACACAATTCTTTCAAAAATTCTCATTTTGATTCTAATGCTTCCCATACTTGTTTCTCCACTTTACCCCACACAACTTTTCATTTTAAAACCATTGGAACCATCAAAATCATGAAATTCCAATCACTGTTCATGCGAGTGAACAGTAACCGTAAGGAATCTCAAAGACTACAACCTTGAGATTTTAATGTTTCCAAGGTTCAAAACCTTTCCAATCCTGCACAAAAATCATCATACAAACTCAATGGAAGCATTAAATCATTGAAATTCAATTTCCTTCCCTCATGAACAGTACAGACCGAACAGGTACACTATGGCAAAGTCAAGAATATCAATTTGATTCAACAACTAACCACTTAACTAGCTTGTTTAAGCTTCAATCATATGGTTCTAACTTTAATTTCTTCTTTCCCCTTTCCTTTAAGGTCTTTGGGCAGCACCACCCCTTAGAAAAACTCAACCTTTCTCCCATCAAAAGCCTAAGTTCAAGCTCCCATATCAAAGGAAAATAAGCTAGGAGAGATTGCTTACCTTTAATCTCTAGCTTGCTTGAACTTTGGAACCTTGAATCTTCTTTGTCTTGGCTTGAGTTTTCATTTTGCAAGAGTTTCCCGAAGGGTCCATGAAGCTACCATTTGCTGCAGAATTGGAGGGGTATTTATAGCCAAAATCCAAGAAAAATGAATGACCAAGATTGATTTGGTTACTATTTGATCTAAAGGCCCACATTTAATCTTGGATTTAACTTTTTCATAAAATAATAATTATGACATCATGTGGGACCCATCAAGGGACACCTCAAGGGGTTAGGTGGCGTGCTTATTGTGTAAGGAAGCTTCTGGAAAAATTCCAGTCAAATCCAGTACCGATCGGTGCAGTTTTATAGCAACCAGATTGTTTTCTGTTCCTATTCTTTTATAATATACCAGGATATGTATTCTGTCCTGGAAATCAATGTCTAGGCTTCCCACACCATTGAAAATGTTATACTGAGTATTTATCCGCCATCCATCCCTTGGGAAATGACTAAAATACCCTTGGTGTCCTTTCTTGCACTGTACTGACCCTAAGGGCATAATTGTCATTTCACCCCTTCTTGTACTGCCTCAAGGCATATATTAACTCTATATAATCATATTTATACTATGTCCCACGTTTTTGTCCTGTCCAGAATGACCAAAATGACCTCCATCCATCACTGGTACAGTATGGGCATCCAGGGGTATTTTCGTAATTTCGCACTTATCCTGGACTGCTCTGTACTTTGCCCACTTAACTGTCTAGTCATCACATTGGGCCTACTATGGTGCCATTTGGGCCTTGGTTTGGGCTCATTGCCTTTATGCCCTTTATGCACAAATCCCAAGACAACTCTCCTGATCCTATTTATCGGGTATTCAATTTTACCATAAAATCCCATAAGAATTCTACAGGATTCCTTTTCTGACTCTGTCAGTTTGATAAATTCATATATTAAATATAAGAATTTACAGTAAAGTTTTATCTGATTCTGAGATATGAAAAATACTGCAATAATTCCTGCTGACTTCAGGAATTTATATCAATTAATCAGGACCTCAAATCAAAATTCTGTATTACGTTAAATTGATCGGAATAATTATGTCTATCTACTGGTAAAATTTGAGTCTGATATGATTCCGGGCATTTTTGGCCTATTTTGGCTCAACTTTTTCATAATTACATTTGGGTCCCTAACTTTTTACTTAATGACATTTAAGTCCCATAACTTTTGAAAATTACCACTTTTGGCCCAAATCTTGTTTCTACTTTAACTTTTGGCCTTTAACCTTTTCTACTTTGCATTTTAGTCCTTCTCCTTCTTCAAGACTCATATAACCTTTATCATTCCTTCTTATCTTCGTCATAATCCTTTCTAAACCTCTTTCCACTATCAGTACTATACAGATAGGGAAAAATTAGGATATGACAGTTCATGTGAGTGAACATTATAGAGGATAATTTCAAAAACTACAATCTTGAAATTTCAATGTTTCCAAGGTTCAAAACCTACCTAATCCTACACAAAATTATCATATAAATTCAATGGAAGCATTAAATCATTGAAATTCCATTTCCTTTCATCATGAACATTGAAAATTTAACTGGTTCAACCATGGCAAAGTCAAGAAGATCAACTTGATTCAAAAACCAATCACTTAACTAGCTTGTTCAAGCTTCAATCATAAATCTCTAACTTTAATTTCTTCTTTTCCCTTTTATCTAACATTTTTGGACAGCACAACACCTTAGAGAAAACTCAACTTTATTTCATGAAAACCCTAAGTTCAAGCTCCCAAATTAAAGGAAAGTAAGCTAGGATAGATTGCTCACCTTTAATCTCTAGCTTGCTTGAACTTTGGTACCTTGAATCTTCTTTGTCTTGGCTTGAATTTTCATTTTGCAAGAGTTTCCCCAAGGGTTCTTGTGCTCATGGTTTGCTTCAGATTTGAGGGGGTATTTATAGAAAAAATCTCATCGAAAATCAATGGGCAAGATTACTTTGTGCACTATTTGATCTAATAGCTCACATTTAATCTTGGATTTAACTTTTTCAAAAAGAGAATTATGAAATCATCCATGAAATCATCAAGGGACAACTCATAGGGCTAGGTGGCAAAATGCCAAGGGGAGGATGCTTCTAGAAAATTTTCAATCAAATCCAGTACTCGCTCAGTCTGATCCCCCAAAAACTAGACTGTTTTATAAATATAATTTTGTTGAGATTTCATAATATGCTTTTTGACCTTAAATCTAGTATCCAAATTCTTCCTACCATTGACATTCTTGTACTGGGTCAGTACTTAATTACAAATCCCTTGGCAAAGGAAGGAAATGCCCTTGGTTCACTTTCTTGTCTTATATTAACCCTAAGGGCATAATTGTCATTCATACCTCTTTATACTTTATCAGAGTATATAATGGGTCTAACTAATCATCCCTATACTTGCTAGGACATTTTTACCTATCCAGAATGATCAAAATGCCCTCCATCCTTTTCTAGTACAATCTAGCTACATAGGGGATTTTCATAATTTCATAATTTTTTTGGGCTGATCTGAGGTCCAACCCGCTCAACCATCCATCCACCTCACTGGGCCTCTGGGACACCATTTTGTGCCTTGATATGGGTCCATTGCCTTTATAGCACAAATCACGAGAAACCTCTGCTGAAGGTATTTATCGAGTATTTTATCATACCGTAAATTCCATTAAAAAGTCTACAATATTCCTTTTCTAACCCTATCAATTTTATAAATTCTCATATTAATTATAGGAATTTACTGAAAGATTTCATCTAATTCTGAGGTCTAAAAAATACTGCGATAATTTTTTCTGACTTCAGGAATTTATATCAATTAATTGGGACCTCAAATCAAAATTCTATGTTACATTAAACTGATCAGAATAATTTTCTCTACTTACTGGTAAAATTTGGGACTACTATGATTCTGGGCATTTTTTGGCCTTTTTCGGCTCAACTTTCTCATAATTATAGTTTTGCCCCTGAACTTTTGATACATTATATTAAAGTCCCTTAACTTTTGGTAATTACACCTTTTAGCCCAACTATTTTCTCTACCTTTAGTTTTGGCCTTAAACCTTTTCTAAATTTCATTTAGGTCCTTGAACTTTGAAAATTACACTTTAGGTCCTCAACTTGTCATAATTACACTTAATGGCTCAAAGTTTATTTCTACTTTTCATTTTAGTCCATCTCTTTCTTCAAGACTCATCTGACCTTTATTATTCTTTCTTATCATCGTCACAATCCTTTTCAAACCTCTTTCCACTATCAGTATTATACAAATAGGGAAAAATTAGGATATGACAGAGTCAGTGGTGGATCCTATTAGTATCGAACATTAGATGACAAAATTTTCCAAACACAGTCCTCTAACATTTAAAGGGACATTTGATGCTCAAATGGCAGAGAACTGGATCGGTCAATTATAAAAGATTTTCAAGTTGCTTGATTGTTTATTTGAAAGTAAGGCTCAGATGGCCATTTATTAGCTAGAAAAAGATGCAGACTGGTGGTGGAAGAACACTGAGCTATTGTTACAGGCAAGGAACATTTCTATTACATGGGAAGTATTTCTTAAGCAATTCTATGAGAAATATTTTCCTCAGTCAGTACGTGAACAACTGGAAGCTGAGTTCCTTATATTGAGGCAAGGAGAGAATGAGCCATTTGATGAGTATCTAGCTACGTTTATTTGTCTTTCTTAGTATTCCACATATCTCCATCAATTGGATGATGACTGATAGATGACAGAGAGAATGATCAGTGGATTGAATGGTATATTGAAGGAAAAGATGACACCCCAATAGTATAGTCAATTTAATAAAGCAGTGAAGGCATGCTGACTAATTGAAAATAGCCTTAATCATTAAATAGTATTTAAGCCATTAGGCAAAGGAACTATAACTCCTAAAAGGACCAGTCCAAGCCGTGATGTTGCTGGTAGAAGTGGCTATAAGAAGAAAAATAGGAAATGGCATAACAGAAGGCCTAATTGAGGAAACTTTTAAGGCAATATTAGCAACCGGGACTCACGGTTCCGAGTATGTGATAAGTGTGTAAAGAATCATAGTTACATGCCATATTTGATGGGACAAAATGTTTGTTATACATATGGGAAGCTTGGAAATTTCTATAAGGATTGCCCTCAAGCAGCGAATAATCAAAGGCCATGAACTCAAGGATAAGTGTTCGTACGTACTCGTGAGAATGCTAAAAAATCACCCGAAATGATCCAAGGTACAATTTATCTCAATAATCACTCTGTGATTGCTATGTTTGACTCAGGTGCAAGTCATTCCTTTATTTCTTATGAATGTGCTAAATGACTTGGCCTTATGATTAGCAAGTTGCATTATGCTATATGTATGACAATCCCTACAAATACTCAAGTAGTTACATCTGATATTTGCCTAAACAGTATTGTTCGATATCAATATTATTGCACTACTCTAGACTTAATATGTATGCCTTTTCATGAGATTGATGCCATAATTGGATTAAACTGGTTATATTCTAATAACGTGATGTTGGATTATAAGAACAAGACCCTAGTTCTCTGTCTAAGAACAATAGATATAAGTCCAAAAGTAAGGCTAAATTGGATGACGGAGGCTCAAGTAGATAAATGCTTACGCAAAGGATGTCAATGGTATATGATCTTCTTTTCTGTATAGGCAGAAATAGAAGAAGGGGTTGAGGAGATTTCAGTTGTTAAGGAATTTCCTGAAGTTTTTCCAAAGGTGATTTATGGTTTGCCTCTTGAATGAGAAATGGAGTTTGTAATCGATATCGTAGCTAGAGCTATACCAGTATCCAAAGCCCCATATCGTATAGCCCCTAATAAGATGATGGAGTTAAAGAAGCAAATTGAAGAGCTTTTAGAGAAGGGTTTCATCTGACCTAGTGTTTCACCATGGGGTACTCCAGTATTATTTGTTAAGAAGAAAGATAGCAGTCTAAGATTATGTATTGATTATAGGGAGTTAAATAAGATTACTATTAAGAATAAACACCCTCATCTTATAATTGATGACCTGCTAGATTAGTTGGCTGGAGCCAGTTTATTCTCTAAGATTGGTTTGAGATCTAGTTATCATCAACTCAGGATTAAATCATATGATATTTTGAAGACCGCTTTTAGGACTCGTTATGATCATTTTAAATTTCTTATGATGCCTTTTGGTCTAACAAATGCACCTGCAATTTTTATGGATTACATTAACCGAATCTTCAGGCGTATTTGGATCAATTTGTTATGGTCTACATTGATGATATTCTAGTGTACTCCAAATATGCTGAAGAGCATGAAAGGCATTTGAGAATTGTCCTTAGCATTCTTAAAAAAAATAGCTTTATGCTAAGCTTAGTAAATGTGAGTTTTGGCTTCAAGAAGTCAAATTTCTTGGTCATGTCATATCCTATGAAGGGGTAGCTGTAGATCCTAGTAAAGTTGAAGCAGTATTAAGCTAGGAGAAACCAATGACAATGACAAAGATTAGAAGTTTTCTGGGCTTAGCAGGGTATTATAGAAGATTTATTAAGGATTTTTCTTGAATTACTCTATCGTTGACTAGAAAGAATCAGCCGTTCAGGTGGGATGAGAAGTACCAGGATAGTTTTCATCAAAGAATTGAAATTAGTAGAAGATGTCAGAGATTGGAGTCTGTTATATCAAGTGCATATAATAGAGAATCATTATGTACGAGTACAGGTCAGAGCTTTTATTGAAGATGAGATAAAAGAAGCTCAAATGTATGATAAGCTCGCAGCAATTTTTAAAGATAAGTTAGAGAGAGGGAAAGCTAAAAATTTTGAAATCTCTCATGATGGATTTCTACAGTTTAGGGAAAGACCATATATTCCTAATGCCATGGGATTAAGAGAGAAAATTTTAGATGAAGCACATAAAAGCCTATATACAGAACATCCAGGTATGACCAAGATGTCAGAAAGTAAAAGTTTAGCATCAAAGGCCAGCAGGAAAATTACTACCACTAGATATACCTGAGCGGAAATAGGACAGTATTGCCATGGATTTTGTAGAAGGACTGCCCATGACTCCCACTAAGCGTGATGCAATATGGGTGGTAATTGATCGATTGACAAAGTCAGCTCATTTTCTGGCAATAAATAAAAGAGTTTCTCTAGAAAAGCTGGTAAAATTGTATATAAAAGAGACTGTTAGACTTCATGGTGTTCCAAGTAGTATTACGTATGATAGAGACTCTAGATTCACAACTAATTTCTGGATAGTTTTGTACAAATAAATGGATACTACTCTCAAGTTTAGTACAGCTTATTATCCTCAAACAAATGGACAGTCTGAGAGAATAATATAGACACTAGAAGATATGCTAAGAGCTTGTGTTTTGGATTTCAAAGGAAGTTGGGATGTCCATATACCATCAATAGAATTTGCTTATAACAATAGTTATCAGATTAGTATTCAAATTACCCTATTTAAAGCACTCTACGGACGTAAATATATATCTCCATTATGTTGGTTAGAGTTGAACGAAAGAAGAATGTTTGGTCCTAATATAGTATATCAAATAGCAACACAAATTGACATGATTAGAAAAAGATTGTTAATGATTCAAAGTATATAGAAAACTACGGGAGCTAGATGATCAATCAAAGTGAAGAAGTTACATCCTAGATACATTAGACTATTTCAAATTCTCTCAAAGGTAGGATTAGTGGCTTATAAGTTAGCCCTTCCCCCTAATCTCAGCCATAAACATGATGTATTTCATGTTTCCCAATTAAAGAAGTATGTTCCAAACTTATCACATGTGCTTGAACAAGATGATATCATGCTACGAGTTGACCTGACTTATGAAGTGGGACAAGTATGAATTATTGATCGAAAGGTTAGACAACTACAAAATAAACAAATTTTGTTAGTCAAAGTAGTATGGAAAGGATTAATTGAGAATAAAGCCATATGGGAAGCAGAGGAAAGAATGAAGGAGATATATCCTGAATTATTTCCTTAATATGCATATATTGTAAATTTTGATGACAAAATTTATTTTAATGGGAGAGAAATGGCATATCCTTAAATTTTTATATGCTATGTATGTACAGTTTGTATATAATAAATATAAGGTTCTCTAAGGAAAGTATAGAAATTTATGGAAGGAAAGGGATTAAAGTGTAAATAATAGAAAGTTCAAGGATCTAGATGGAATTTATAAAAGTTTTATGGCCAAAACAGAAAGTAGAGAAAAAAGTTGGGCCATTAAGTGTAATTTCAAAAAGTTTAGGGACCTAAATATAATTAAGTAAAAGTTCAAGGGGCAAAATCGTAATTATGAGGAAGTTGTGCCAGAAAAGGCCCAGAACTGCCTGAAAATGATGTAGTCCCAAATTTTACTAGTACATAGATAATGGAAATTGGGCCAGTCATATTTTTCAGAATTTTGTTTAGAGGCCCCAGATAATTGATATTAATTTTTAAAGTCCAGAGATTATTATAGGTCCTTTTGGATCTCCTAACAAAATAAAATTTGGCGGTAAATTCCCATAATTAATATAGTAATTTATAAAATTGACAGAGCTTAAAAATAAGTTCTGTAGAATTTTTATTGGAATTTACAGTAGAATTATATGTTCGATAAATACTTTCAGGTGAGGTTTTGGGAATTGAGCCATAAATATATTGGACCCATATAGAGGCCCAAAATGGCAATCAAAAGGCCTAATACAATATTTGAACAATCAAATGGGCCAGTACCCAGAGGAACCCAGAAAACGTATGAAATTACTAAAATGCCCTTGTGTTGTAATAATGAAGAAGAGATGGATGGATGGCATTTTGGTCATTTTGGACAAGTGAAAATGTCCAAGGAAGTATACGGTTGATTAGTTAGAGCCATTATATGCTCTAATGAAGTATAAAGAGGTTTAAAATGACATTTATACCCTTAGGGTTAATATAATGCAAGAAACTGCAATAATGGTATTTTGGTCATTTCTCAAGGGATGGTTGGTAGATAAATAGTCAGTCTAACAATTTAAATGGTAGGAAAAACCTAAACACTAGTTTTATGACAGAATACATATTCTGGAATATTCTAAAAGTTGGGAACATAAAACAGTCCAGCTTTTGCGAAACTGCATAGATCGGTACCAGACTAAACTATAATTTTTCCTACTAGTATTTCCCCATTATTTGTGCCACACACAACCCTTTTTGATGTCATCAATGATTTCATTAATGAGGCTTCTAGGGCAAGTTTGATGTAAGGTAGATTATGGGCCACTAGAGCAAATAGTAACCAAACTAATCTTGGCCTTCCATTTCCACCCAATTTTGTCAATAAATACCCACCAATTCTAGACCTGTTTGGCATATTAGAAGCCTTGGGGAACTTCTACCAAAATTTACTTTGAAGCAAGAAAGAAGCATACACCTTAAAGCAACAAGAAAGGAAACTAGTTCCTTTTATCTTGGACTTTATTCTAGCAAGTTTGCTCTTGGTTTAAAGAGGTTTCTATGGAACTTTCCCTTTCATGTAGCTATTGGTCATTCTGTTCATATGTGGTGGGAATATAAATTTTATGTTATGGATAGTTTAGACAAGCTTAAACAAGCTAGAATCAAGTAGTATTACATTGGAAATTCAAGTATACATGTAGTTAGGGTTTTCTATTATTGGCTACCACTGTATGAATCACTATTTATATGTTAGAATTTCATGATTTTGATGCTCCTAATGGGTTTAAAATGGAAAATAGTGTGGGGATAAAGTAGTGGAAGCAATGGAATCAAAATGAGAATTTTTGAAAAACAAGGGGAGACATTTAGGCATTTAATCAATCATGCATGATATTATAGTTTGTATGAGTTGGTATTGAGATTTCAATGAAATCTCATTCTTTCCATATGCATAACCATGTTATAGGTGCTGGAACCTCCCAAGAAGAAGGTTAAATGTGGATGTTTGAATTTGTGTAATAAGTTATGCTTACTACTTGGCACTATGAGATTACTTGATGGGATACCTAGCATATTATAGTGTGTTTGTATTATGAGGTAGTAACCTTATGATAGTAATTATGATGACTTATCAAATGAGTTTAGATGTGAAATTTAGGTTAAAAGTATATAAGATACAGAGCTTTAAATGGACATCAAAGACTTCTCAATTGTTTAAGTTTTCAATTTAATATGATTTTTCTAATTTGGAGATAGAAGCTAGACTTGAGATAAAGTGAGCGACTGGAGGTAGTGATGTTCAATCACTAATTTAATATAGTAAACGGATAAATTTCTATATAAAATTTTATGGGCTTAAAGAAAACATATGGAGCTTTAAATCCATAGGTAACATGTTTTATTTGGACAAGTAACCAAAGAGAAATGAATTTTTGTATTTAAGACAAAGAAGCTGGAACTTCCAGAGTTATCAAATGAACAGTGTTTTTCAATGAATAAAATAATTTCATTTGGACAATGAAACCTTAGTTTTATATTTTTCTTTCAAATTTAAATGAAAGAGCTTCCATTAGAAATTGGAACCAATAAAACTTTAGTTTTATATTTTTCATTAAAATTTAAATGAAAGACCTTCCATTAGAAATTGGAACCACTTTATTTCTATTTTTTATATTTAATTATTAATTTTAAAAGTTAGGGATGTATTCTAGATTACCAAATGAACAGTACATGTGAACAGTACCACGAAGTATTTTCTTGAGAATTCAAATTTCTAAAGCAAAGAAATATGTAATTGGTTCAAGTTACTTCCAATTGAGTATAATTGAGGTTAAAAATAAGGACACGACATATGCTGAGTTGACGAAGCTACTTGTATTTCCCGTGTTTCTTCCTTTTGTATGTATTGATTTTAACTACTTCAAGTCTTGTAGGAAAAAAGAGAAAAAGCCATTGAACTCGCTATCAAGAATATTTCTCCCACACAATGTCTCGAGGGGTTACAAGAAGGCTAAAATAGACTTGTTGGAGGGCAAGAGGAAGAGGCTGGAAGAAAATACTGAGTCTAATCATAATGTTACTCTTGTTCCCTATCTCCAATCAAAGATAAATGGTTGCATGCTCACGAAAGAAGGAGTGGATCATTTATAAGCGATAAAGCTCACATGATTGTGAAAAAAATTGTAAGTATTACTTCTATTATTTTGTTTTATTAGACTCATTATATTATTTCTTATTATAATTATATTATTTCTTATATTTGTTCTTTATATGTTATAGGCTAATCCTAAACAACAAGAAGCCTATGGATCCTTCAAGTCAGAAGGTAGGAATGACATCTTCACTATTGCTATGGGCAAGTAAGAGCATGGGGCTGTGTCAAGGGAGCTAGAGGAGGTGTCGGTATAAGAGATTAATTTAGAGCATATCCATGATCTTCCCTATATATGCTTAGGGCAGAGCTGGAATCATTATTATCCACCATGAGGGTAGTGCTATGGCAGAGGCTTGGGCACAGGCAAAAGCTTTAATTGATGCCTAATTACAAGAGGGGTTAGCAAATACTAAGGAATAAATATTGTCCATTATGACATCAAGGCAATAGGAGGCAAGTGCCCCCAAATGCTCTCAAATGTAGCATATTCTAGCACTAAAGGGAGCTGTTGTATGGCTGTGTCGATATTAGAGGATGCTGAACCTTGTGATCTATATGTGAAAGATGCTCTCAAAAGGTTAGTAGCACATAGTTCCATCCATAGCTTAGGGGCAACTGCCTACCACATCCAAATTCAGGACTATCTGTTAAGGGTGAAAGTTAAAGACGTGATAATTGAAGATGCTCTTGTCCCAATTTCCACTAATAAGGTGAACATAGTGAGTATGGCAAAGGGGAGTTTCATATTTTAGCCAAAGTATTTTGTTTTGGATCATATCGAGTCATCCCCAGGTGTCATATCCTAAATTTTTACCTATCTGTATAATACTGATAGTGGAAAGAGGTTTGGAAAGGATTATGACAAAAATCAAAAGAAATAATAAAGGTTAGATAAGTCTTGAAGAAAGAGAAGGACCTAAACAAAAATTGGAAAAGGTTAAAGGCCAAAAATTAAAGTAGAAATAAATGTTGGGCCAAAAGTGGTAATTTCCAAAAGTTTAGGGACCTAAATATAATTAAGTAAAAAGTCAGGGACCTAAATGTAATTATGAAAAAGTTGAGCCAAAACAGGCAAAAAATGCCTTGAATCTGTTGGAAATCGTGCCCTAGGGGCCAATCATTGTCTTATGAACATTATTGATTTATGAATTTATTAATTGAGTTATCATATTATTTGCATGTTTACTATGATGACCATCCTTGGATAATTCATGATATTATCCTAAATGTCCCTGGTCGATCATCTATGTGGGAGCACAGATGAAATAAAACCAGTATGACTTTGAAAATGTATAGAGATATAAATCAAAGTCATAAGCACATGTAAGAGTACAGGGTGTTGGACCGACCCGCTATGAGAGAACTGCATGGGTAACGTCATAAGCTTCTCTCATATACAAACCATGTCAATATGCCCTTTGACCTGAGATCATCATGGATTCCTACATGACAAAATGCTCAGCTTTGACCTAGTCAAAAGTCACTTTTGACCGAGTGATCATAAAGACTATGTTCAGGCTTAGTAGTTTTTCATGCGGAGGAATGTGAATGGTCAAGATGGAATTTGTCCCTCACATTCGTGGAGAGATATTACTAGGCCCCTCGATGAGTGAGTCTGAGAAATGTATGGCCATACTGTAATGGAAAGGTAGTTCCATTTCTATAGTCAGACTACTCAGGGATCGAGAAAGTAACGGTCAGGAATAGGAGGATGACATCATCCATGCCTCATCCATGACCAAAATATCGCGTGACAGAAGGGACATGATATGGTTGTATAAAAGGTTACATCGTTTATCGATCCTCATATGATTTGGGTAGTCATTATGTCTTGCTAGAGACCGCTTGCGACTTGTGGGCTAGTATAGCAAATGGCCCACTGCCAACTTCATATGGGCCTACAGGGTCGCACACAAAATAGCCCAACACGAGCTATGATGTCCAGATTCATTGAATCTAAGACATGTCCAGATTCAATGAATGATCCAGGTGAATGTATATATATTTATTTATATTTATATTCATATATATATAAATTCGTATATATATATATATATATATATATATTATATATATGAGATATATGAGATTTAATTTATAAGGATAAATTAAATCCCTATCACGTTTGAATTCAAAATTCAAATTGATAGGATATCTCATATAAGAGATATTTATAAGATTTAATTTATAAGGATAAATTAAATCTCTATAACGTTTGAATTCGAAATTCAAATTGATAGGATATCTCATATAAGAGATATTTATAAGATTTAATTTTAAGGATAAATTAAATCCCTATCATGTTTGAATTTGAAATTCAAATTGATAGGATATCTCAAATTTGTTTTATGAGAATAAATCAAATATAGTTCAGTCTCATCTTTATTTAAAGTTAAATAAATAGGTAATTAAATCTGTGGGACGGATTTAATATTATTTATTTAATTAGTTTCTTATAAAATTATACAATATATGATATTATATTATTTTCGGAATTAATATAAGATTAACTCCTAAAATCCTTTTCGGTTAGGGAAAACGCAGAGCATCCTATATATCTAATATTAGGAGCTACGTTTTGAAACAGACACACACATAGAACACAGAAAGGCCGAAGGGGACTTTGCAAAAGGTTTGCAGATAAGAAACTGCCGAAATAGAGACGGAGAGGACGAACTCTTGAGGAAGCCCTGGAGGGACAAGAGACGCTAGCACGTCGTTCATGGTTGAAAAGCTGTTCGTGTGGATACCAGTAGAGGAAGCCGACCTGAGTCGTCGACTTCTTGTGATCAGAAAGGGAGCACGAGCCGCAGAGAGAAGCTGTGAACGTCGTGACCGAAAGCTGTGGAAGTCGCTGAGACACACTGAGGGTAATGCTTCTTCCCACTTGACTTAAACACATACGGTAGATCCTGGCAAGGAATGAAAAATTTTTAAGATAATTTCCGCTGCGTGTCTTCCAATTCCTTACAGAATCAGATCAGACTCAAATTTTACCAGTAGATAGACAAAATTATTCCAGTCAGTTTAACGCAACACAAAATTTTGATTTGAGGTCCCAATTAATTGATATAAATTTATGAAGTCAGAAGAATTATTACAGTATTCTTCAGACATCAGAATCAGATAAGATATTATAGGAAATTCCCATATTTAATATAAGAACTTATAAAATTGATAGAGTTAGAAAAGGAATCCTGTAGAAGCCTTACGGGATTTTACGGTGAAATAAAATACCCGATAAATAGGATCGGGTGAGATTTATTGTGAATTGTGCTATAAAGATAATGAGGCTAATGAGCCCATACCAAGGCCCAAATGGTGCCATAGTGAACCCAATAAAGTAGTGAGACAGTTATGTGGGCCAGAGTCTAGAGCAGTCCAGAAAAAGTGCAAAATTATGAAAATGCCCCTAGATGGCCCTATTGTACCAGTGATGGATGGAGGGTATTCTGGTCATTCTGGACAGGCCAAAAATGTGTAAGATGGTATAAGATGATTAATTAGGGCTAGTAAATACTCTGATAATGTTTGAAAAGACGATAATGCCCTTTGAGACATTAAAGTAAAATCGGACACCGATAAAGGGTTAAAGGAAATATAGGGAATTTTTATCAGGACTTCTAGGTCTCAGAAAATTAGGAGACTTTACAGGAAATTTATTTTATATTAGAATGAATTTAAAAAACTATTAAAACCATTAAAAGAGGTGTCTAGTATTTATTTCAAAATCAGGATATTTTAAGAATATCAGTATAAGGAAAGTACCTTGGGATTTGTACCAATTAGCTATTGGACCCAAGGAAGGCCTATGGCATCCCATTAAGTCCCAAGAGTTGTCTTGGAGCCCAAGTCCAATAATGAATAATTTATGAATTTTTGAAAAGAAAAAAAAAGATAAAGTGTGAATTATGGCTTGCACATGGTGGGACCCACACACCCACACACTTGGCGTACAAGACAAGGGGGAAGAGAAGATTTTTGTCATGTGGATTTAACTCAAGTTGGCTTGGAGAGGAAGCTTGATGTAAGAACAAATATGAGCCATTAGATCAAATAGTGTACAAAGTGATCTTGGCCATTCATTTTCCATGGAATTTTTCTATAAATAGCCCCTCCATTCTGCAGCCAAACCGTGAGCAAAGAACCTTGGGGAAACTCTTGCAAAATGGAAACTCAAGCCAAGACAAAGAAGATTCAAGGTTCCAAAGTTCAAGCAAGCTAGAGATTAAAGGTAAGCAATCTTTCCTAGCTTATTCTCCTTTGATTTGGGAGCTTGAACTTAGGGTTTTCATGATGAAAAGTTGAGTTTTCTCTAAGGGGAAGTGCTGTCCAAAATCCATAGATGAAAGGGGAAAGAAGAAATTAAAGTTAGAAACATATGATTGAAGCTTAAACAAGCTAGTTAAGAGATTGGGTGTTGAATCAAATTGATATTCTTGACTCTACCATGATGTGCACTGTTTGGTTTGCACTGTTCATGAAGGAAGGAAATTGAATTTCAATGATTTAATGCTTCCATTGAGTTTGTATGACGATTTTGTGTTGGATTGGAAAGGTTTTGAACCTTGGAAACATTAAAGTCTCAAGGTTGTAGTCTGAGATTCCTTATGGTTACTGTTTACTCACATGAACAGTAATTGGAATTTCATGATTTTGATGGTTCCAATGGTTTTAAAATGAACAGTTGTGTGGGGTAAAGTGGAGAAACAAGTATGGGAAGCATTAGAATCAAAATGAGAATTTTTGAAAGAATTGTATGCTTATGTTGAATTCTGTACAGCAGACCATGAAGGAGCTGGAATTTCATGATTCTAAGCTCATAAATGAGTTCAAAAGATGAAATTGTGTAGGGTAAAGTCAAGACATCAATTGATTCCAGAACCAAGTGGATTAGTGAATATTAGGGAAAGTTATGACAATAAAGAGTGTAACAAAGTTAGTCTTGAACATGGTTGGAGTTCATGAGTCCTAATGATTTATGTAATGAATATGAATGTGTTTAGGACCATGAAACATCCAAGAAGATGTTGGGAAGTGATTGACATGAAGGCTTCATGGTTGTAAAGCTAGGGAGCAAATGCTAAATATCAAGAGGAAAGCTTAAGTGCAAGGTAGTGAACTTATCTCTTTATGTGCTTGATGTGGTATGCTTATGTGCTAACATGTATGTGATATTTGAATGATGTTGTGACATGATTAATGATGTTCAATGTATTGTGAATAACATGTTTTCCATGGCCATGCACTTTATGTAAAAGTATATAGCATGATGGCATATCACTAATCAAAGAAAGTTAATGAAATTACATATCATGCATGAGCATCCATCTTGCATGTTTAAGTGGTAATGTTTGCTACTAAGATTCCCTATAATCTCACTCTCCCATAACCAACCAAATTAGGTCAAGCATGAAGAAAAGGTATGCATGGAGAAGAGCTAAAGAATGGAAGAAAGGAAGTGAAGTATTGAGTTTTTAGCATATACTATAAATTGTCCATGTATGTAAATGCCATGTAAGGTGTCCATTTATGTGATCAAACTATTGTAATACTTATGGCATATGTACATGATGTATATGAATGTTGAGAAGCTTATTTGATGGCTTGTGCATGCTGAAACAATTATTGGAAATGAAAGAAAAGAAACTGAAATGGTAAAAGCGTAGGTCCTGAAGCAGTTTTGTTGTGGCTTCAATTTGACCTAGCAAATGAAGGAATTAGTTCACGAAATTTTTTGAACATGTAGGACACATCCAGAGCTTTAAATTCATAGGTATAACGTGTCATTTGGATGTGTATATCAGGAGAAATGATTTTCCAAAGTAAGGGACCAGAATCTGTTTCTAGAGTTCTTGACCAAATGAACAGTAAATTTCAACGAATAAACTGTACTAATTGGCTAATCATTTGGTCTGGAAATTATTTTTACCTTAAATTTCAAGATGTTATCTTCATGTATATTTTTGAACCACTTCATTTCGAGTTTTCTATAATTAATTATGATTTTTCGAAGTTTGTTACGTAATCTGGAATACCACATGAACAGTAACCCGAGAAAGAGTAAAATTCCAGATTTGGTTAATGGACTTCCAAGGTCTTGTAAGTGGTTCTAAATGCTACTGAATGATCCCTAAGACATATAAAAGTAAGGATGTTACATCGAGCGAACTTCCCATACCTCCCAATTTGAGTGACATACAACGTGTGATCCAATTGGCAGCTAACAAAATGTTCCATATGGATGCGTTGCCTATGGATTTTGTTATGGGTGACATGGGGGCACCTACCTCTCTTGACCATGTAGATGTAAAATCTGTTATTACTCCTAAGAATGAACTAACAACCTCTAGGTGTATCCAAGTGTTTTTTATGTAAGTCTAACTTAAATGTAAATATATGTAATAACAAAATTCATGCAAGCTGAGTGTTTGTATTAACCAACGTTCTGTTTGCATTAAATATAGATGGTTCTGTTTGCATTAAATATAGATGCATGCAAGCTGAGTTGGTTTCTAAGGGCAAATGAGGTCAGTTCGGTTCATATGCCCATTTCAGATTTATACAAAAGAGGCCTCTATTGATTGTTTCTTTGCATCATATATGCTGGAGTAAGAATAATAATATTTAATTTTATTTCTCACTAGTTTTGCATTTGTTTAGTGCTAATAATCATTATTTTTTAATTATTTTCTACAGCAATCATTGGTAATTGATTATACTATGCAAGTACACTTATAAAGTTTTCTTCTTATGCTCCCTCCACTACAAGCGATCGGTTGATGACATGGATTATGAACACGTGAGTTTTCTTCTATACATAACAATTGTGTTTGTAATAAATATGATCTTTGTAATAAATGGGTTATTAAGTTTATAACTTTGGTCACAGGGGTATATGGATGTTTGCAATTACAAGGGGTTTTAAGAAAGCCAACTCGATTAGGGACCCTGAATGGATCACACCGAAGGTAATCAAAGTGTAAGTCTTATGTTAATATTACAGAGTTGAAGGTAACCCAAACAAAGCAACTTGTGGGGCTTATACATGGTTAGACACATGATCAATATCATCTTGTCAAATGGGACTGACCTAACTAAAGAAGTAAATTGTGTTTTAATGATTTAATATTTCTTGTCAATTTAATATATATTAGTAATGCTTTAATTTCTTTTATTTCAATTTGATGTTTTAGATGTTTGATCAATCTGACCCCCATTTCCTGAATAAGATATTGAGGACCTGTACAATATTTGAGCTGAGTTTTTTTGTTTAATTCATTGGTTATCAATAGTATTTTTCATTAACTGAATACATTTTTTTATTTTTCTGCTCAAATTGTTGCATTTTTTATTGAATTTTATTAAATGAATAATGTAATGAACAATTGATGACTTTTATCTACCATCTTGAACTCTGTCTCTATTGTTATCTCTTTGAGTCTATATATTTAGGTTGTTTATCATGAAGCTTCAGGGATAGGGTTAATGAAATACTAAAGGGGTCATTTTTTAAAAATATATTTAAACCGAACAAAGAATACCAGCAGGTTTAAAAAAATATGTAAATATTACAACATCTACACCATTTGTCATTATGGTGAGGTATAGAAAATAAATTATTCTAGATCGAGTGTAACAATATTGATGTAAAAAATTCATTAATCTACAGCTCCCATTCACATAACCCATGGAGATATTAGTAAATTCAACTCCTGATTTCAAAAGGGACCAGTTTAAATTCTACTCATTCTACACTAGTGAACTACCCGGTTTAAAAAGTGTACACTTTCTACACAATCTGTTTCTACACTGGATCGTTGTCCGGTGTAGAATACCATTTTCAACCTACTTAGAAAGCCTTTTCTACAGTAGTGTGATCAACAAAGACCACAACAAACTGATTTAAATAAGACCTGAAGATTATGTTCATATAATGCATGAAAATTGTATTACATTAGTCAAACTAAATGGCATCACAAGGAATTCAAAATGCCCTTATCTAGCACTAAATGCATTCTTAGAAGTATCATTTGACTTAATTTTGAGTTAATGGTAGCCTGATCACAAGTCAATCTTAGAAAATAGACTCGTTGCATCCAACTGATCTAATAGGTAATCAATTATAGGGAGAGGGTACTTATTCTTCATAGTAATCTTATTTAGCTCCTTATAATCTATAAACAAATTTTAGACTACCATCTTTCTTCATAACAAACAATAGCGGAGCACTCTATGGCAAAACACTAGGTTGGATGAAACCCTTTTGTAAAAGCTCCTCAATCTGCTTATTCAATTCAATCATCTTATTAGGAGCCATACGATATTGATTGTAAACTTTACTTCTTGTTCCAGAGGCAATCCTTGAATCTCTTTTGGGAATACTTAGGGAAACTCCTTGACCACTATAATCTTCTCTATCCCTTCCTTTACTTCTGCTTAGACAGAAAAGAAAACCATATATCCTTAACATCCTTTCCATAAACATTTATATGCTTAGGCCTACTTTATAAAATATAGTCTAACTTCTAAACTCAGGACCATTACTCTCAAACAAAGGACTAGGGCCTTGTTCTTATAGTCCAACATTACATTATTAGAAGATAACCAGTTTAATCCAATTATGACATCAATTTCTTAGAAAGGCATATATATTAAAGTCTAGAGTAGTGCAACAATACTCATATCGAATAACACAATTTAGGCATACATCAGACGTAACTACTATAGCATTTATAGATGTTGTTATACATATATTATAGCGTAATTTGTTAACATTAAGGCCTAGTCGTTCATCACAATCATAAGAAAAGGAATGACTTGTACCCAAATTAAACATAGCAATCATAAAGTAATTATTGAGATTAATGATACCTTGAATCATAGCGGGTGATTTGCAGGCATCCTTCCTTATCAGTGCAAACACTCAACCTAGGATTCACGACCTTTGATTATCTGTGTTATATGGATACTCCTTAGAAAAATGTCCAGGTTTTTCGCATATATCACAGATATTATGCCCTTTCAAGCATGATCTATCACCATGGTTCTTTCTATATTTTTCACAAACCCTGAACCTCTGGTTTCAATAGCAAAAAATTGCCCCAAAACTTTTCTCTATTAGGCCTTCTATTCTACCATTGCCTTTTTCTCTTCTTATTGCCACTACCACTAGCAATATCTCAGCTTTGGCTACTCTTTTTAGGAAAAGAATTTCCATTGTATGCTAGCTTGAATAGTTCTCGGTTGTTTAGGCTATTTTCAACTATTTGGCAAGCCTTTATTGCTTTATTGAATTGGCTATACTACTGAGTAGTCATGTTATCCTTTAACATAGTGTTTAGTCCTCTGATCAATCTTTCTATCATCCATCGCTCATCATCCACTTGTCTAAGATATGTGGAATAATGAGAAAGTCAGATAAACTTGGCCAGGTACTCATCAAATAGCTATTTTTCTCTTTGCCTCAGCACAAGGAACTGAACTTCCCATTTGTCACATTTACCCCTCTTTACACTGCCTCAGGACATATACTAGCTCTAACTAATCATATTTATACTATGTCCCACATTTTTGGCCTATCTAGAATGACCATAACGACCTTCATCCTTCACAAGTACAATTTGGGCATCTATGGGTATTTTCATAATTTCGCACTTTTCCTGTACTACTCTGGTATCTGGCCCACACTGTCCAGTCATCTTAATGGGCTTATGATGGGCGCATTTCCTTTATGCCCTTTATGGCATAAATCCCAAGACAACTCTCCTGACCTTATTTATCAGGTATTTCATCTCACTGTAAAATCCTATAAGAATTCTACAGGAATCCTTTTCTGACTCTGTCAGTTTTATAAATTATTATATTAAATATATGAATTTCTTGTAAAGTTTCATCTAATTCTAAAATCTGAAAAATACTGCAATAATTCCTTCTCATTTCAGGAATTTATATCAATTAATCGGGACCACAAATCAAAATTATGTGACTCCTTAAACAGACTAAAATAACTTTATCTATCTGCTAGTAAAATTTGGGTCTAATCTGTCTTCGAGCATTTTTGAGCATTTTCTAGTTCAACTTTTCCATAATTATATTTAGGTCCCTAAACTTTTGAAAATTATCACTTTTGGCCCAACTTTTGTTTCTACTTTAACTTTTTACCTTTAACCTTTTCCACTTTGCACTTAGGTCCCTATATTTCCCTTAGCTCATCATTTCTTTCTTTCCTTTCACAATCTGATACATCTTACTCCAAGAATTTTATATATATTACAAATAAACTGTACAACTACATCATGTAAGAAAATTGGAGACATGACATAAGTTGCCCTCATATCTTTGAAAATCTTTTATTGTTGATCCAGTCATTCTAGGATGAATTAGTTAGAGTCTACATAGTTTCGTGGTTCCTCGGTTGTACAATTAATCTTGTTCGGATCATTTTGTTTAACTATCTTAATATGAGAGGGAATAAAATAAATAGCATAACTCATATTTTATTTATAAACATAAGTACAGTAGTTTCAAAACATTGTATACATACACATTGTCATAAATATACATGTACAACACTATCATACACAAGTTTCATGCATATCACATCATGTCTTCTTAAAGGTTCTACAGATAAACTCTTTTACTAGAAAAAAGACATCAAAGGTTCTTTAGTAAACTACTGATCTAACCCTAATATCTATGTCTAAGTGGTAGGAAGGATATTATTCATAATGTTGATCCAATCCTCAACACCAAAGTATCAAGATCGAAGGCTAAGTATGCCTCCTAAACGCTAACTATAAAGTCTTGATAAATTCTATAATCCTGATCCACTTTCCTAACCAGATATCGGCCTATATCAAATAGTTGTTGAGCTAGTTCCATAACTTTCTTGGAATGTTACTCCTCTATTGCCCCTGTAGGCTCAACCTCTATATCTGTGGGTCTAAAGTCCATATGTATAACTATCCCAACTGACCTTTGAGGTATCTGACTAGGTCCAGGGATATCATGGTTAATAGGTTGTTTAGGGATAGGATCTATTATGGCTAAGACTTGAGAATGGAACTCGTCTAGTTATAGCGGCTTAAGATTAGGTATACCATCCTCATCTAAATAAATTGTATCAGGTATTGGATTAGGGCATGGGTCTAGCACATTTGGATATGTTGCCTGATTAGGAGAAGCTAGGATTGGTTTTTCCTCAACCATTTGATTGGGCCGATTGTCGTTGTCTGACTCATCAAAATAAAAGTAATTGTGCCCTATTAATTCAGTATAAGGCACAACCCTATTGCTCTACTCAATGAGCCATTTTTATTGGAACCCTAGCAGATTGGTGACAAAATCATTAAAAACTTGAGTAAAAGTAAAAATGGGTTTAAGGTTTGGTTGATTTTTTATGCAACAAAATAATGGTGTAGTAAAGTAAATATTTTTGTATTTTTTATTAAGATAGAAATAAGTGGTTTGTTAAAGAAATATTTTGAGAAGGACTCTTGATGATGGAAACCTATCTATCCTTGCTTTGAATATGATATGGGAATTTTAAAATCACTAAGTCTTTAATAAAACCTCAATCGATCGATTGAGTCCACAACATTAATATTCCTTAAGCTCCTTTGATCAAAGCTAGTTCAAAAACCACCAATACGATGTTTAAAAACCACTTAACGTGTAATTAAATTAGATGATGAAGATGCCCTCGAATTATCATCAATCGATGACCATAGATTTCAAGCAATCAAATCAGTTAGCAATGATTGTTGATACAAACCCAATTATCCAGAAATCAAAACTAAAATATTCATATTAAACTAACATCTAAATCATCCAAATTCAATTACAAAACCTAATCTCATTATACTCGATCAATATCTAACCCTTACTCATAAAATCAAAACCCTTGATCTAGGAATTCCAAAACATAAGAAAGGTGAGATTAAAAAAGAAAACTCCCCAATACAATGCAATTCATGAGCTCAAGATATGGGATCCATCACCAAGAGACTAAGGATTTAGCCTCTGATGACTCTTGCTATGCTGTAATCGCTTCTTAGATGTGATGCCATAAAGAAAGTAGAAAAATAGTGATGGAAGGATGTATGATGGAAGATATGAGGGTAGGTTATGGAGAGAGTGTGAAGAGAATATTTGAGTACTACTTTGCTGTATCAGGTAAAAACCCAACCTCCTTGACTCCTACTGCTCGCCTATCCTTTTAAAGCTAGAATAACCTAATCAAAAATGCGCAGCTTCACTTATTTCCTTATTTGGTCGTGAGTAGATCCTATTTTTTGTCGCGGCCCATGAACATAGGAAAACTTTCCAGAATAAGTGAGGTCGCGACCTATGGATACTTTGGTCGCGACTGACGTGAACAAAGGCGACCCTTCTTGATTTGGTCATCTTTGTCATGTGATCTCTTTTCTGCTAATGTTAATCCTTAGTTCTCCTCTAAAATACCTACAACTCAACATCAAAGTTCACTGTAAAAGCCCAACCAGTTACTAAAGAACAACATATATACAGTTTGAAAGAGTTAATTTACCATTCCATAAATTAGCATATTGCCTAGCACAACCATGTATTACCCCAAAAATACAATTGCATGCATAAAATGAATGGTAAAGTTGTCATAAAACCCTCAAAATGTTACAGAAACCACACACAATTTGTGTCCTATCACCATTCCTATCTCATTGGATCCCATTGATGAACTTGCATATCTATCTAAAGTAGACACCCCTGAACCCGAGTCATTAGGAATGGGAACAAAATTCTTCTGGATCCAAGAGTTTATCTTCTGAAGCTAAACTTGAAATATCAAAATATAATATCTCAGGTATATAGTCAATCGTATCCTTACTTTAATACCTTTATATGATCCATTAGTAGCCTTTGGAACCGCTTTAGGATCTATTAAAGTTGGAAACAAGAATCTGGATTTTTGTAAAATCCTACAGGGTACTGTTCATTTATCATTTTTCAGAATTTTGCCCAACTTTGAAAATTCATATTTAAATCTATAAAATTCCAAATCAGGTGCTTCCTGTCATATCCCAATTTTTAGGCCTTAAAGCCCAATATATAGCCTAAAAAAGGGATGATACCAGACCCTATTGAGCAGAGGTCTCAATAAATAGAAAAAATTATGATGATCAATTTGATGCACCACAGAGTTTTGATATGAGGTCTCGACAGATTTATATTAATTTTTGAAGAGAAGGAAAATTAATATAGTATTCTCTAGACCTCAGAATCAGATGAAATGTGGCAGTAAATTCCTATAATTAATATAAGAATTTTTGGAATTGACAGAGCTCAAAAAGAAATTATGTAGAATTTACTACAGAATTTACAGTAGATTAAAAGACCCGATACATAGGTTTCGGGGGAATTTCTCAGGAATTGAGCCCATGAAGATAGTGGATCATACAGAGGGTCCAGAATGGCACCTTATAGGCCCAATGATATTTTCAGATAAATATGTGGGCCAGGGCTAATAAAGACCGAGAAAAATGAAGAATTACGAAAATGCCACTAAAGGAATGCCACTGTGTTGTGTCATTAAGTTAGAGTCAGACGAAGGGCATTATGATCTTTTGACTAAGGTTAGATAGTTAAGAAAGGGTATCTGGATAGTTGCCCAGGGTTAAGAGATACTCTGGTATGGTATGAAAAGACAATAGCGCCCTATAAGTACTAAAGAGGTAGTAGGGCATTTTGGTAATTTACTAATGATGTTCCTTGGGAACCGAGCCACCAGAGTGCTTGGGCTTGGTTAGAAACCCAAGATAATATTTAAAGGCCCAAAAACGTAGCCCAAGAGTAATGTGGGCCCAAGAGGCATTAAAATAATGTGTTAGTGCTTTTTCAATAAAGAAAAGTGACTCGGTCCAAGATAGAACTGGGTAAAGTGATCTGGAATCATGAGAGGATATAAATGGCACCCACAATGTGCCACATGGCATGATTATAGTAAAAGAAGAAAAGCAAAGGACACATGGCATGATTATAGAAAAAGGAGAAAAAGCAAGAGGACACGTGGCATGATCTCGGCCGTCCATTCAGGGAAAAGACTGTGGAACTCTCTGGAAAGACTGAGTCAGCTGGTGAGGTGTCCCAAGGGCCCCACATTTCACTACATATACCCTTAAGGTGTCCCTTGAGGTGTCCTAGATGATGTCATGAGTGGTGAGTCATCAAGGAGGGTGATGTCATCGTGATGATGCAGGCAAAGCTTCTTGAGGAAGCAAGCAATCTGAGCCATTCATCGCGAATCAATCTGGACCATTCATTCTACCTCCTCTCACCTATAAATGGCCACTCCCCTCCCATTCCAGATTAGGAATGAGGTAAGAAAGTTATCTAGTCCCTACTCTAATAAAGTAGAGGATTGCTCTTAATGGTTAGAATAGAGAAATATCTCTATTAATAAAGTTAGCTATAGATAGAAAGAAAGTTAGAGGAATGTCGGAGTAAGGGTATTTCCCCTAGCTATGCATGAGTTAAATAGAGCTATAATGATAGAGTAATAATGAAGATATTACTATGCTATGTATAGGCTCTAACCTATGGAAAGAATGAACGTTAGAGCAAAGGCTAAGAGATAGAAGGAAAGCTATATGCCAGGTAGTAAACTAATCCTAAACTTGTATGCATTGAAAGTTATGCTTGATGTGCTATGGCTTTGTGGAATTGTGTTGAATATGTACTTATGTATGAAGCTCTATTCCTATGATTACTTTGTCCAATTGTATTCATATGTAACATGGAAGCATGCACATTATGCAATGCTAACACTTTCACAAGCAAGCACAAGTATTCACATTAATGCATGCATTGTTTAGTGCTGTTTGCTACTGAGATTTCCCCAGAAATCTCACCCCTTCCATATTAATGCAATTACAATAGGTCTTCTCAAGATGGAGGAGATAAAGATGCATGAAGAGATGTTAATCGATTAGCATGATTGATATGTGATTCATGTATGTATAATTGCTAGAATTGTCACTGTGAACAGTAACTCATGGGGAGGTAGTGACATTTGAGCTGTAATTATAAATAGTAAATGATTGAATAAATATATTATATTTTTCTAGTAAATAGTAGACATGCTAAGATTCAATTTGATATATGGAACGTCTCATTTGGATGTGTACACATAAAGATATGATTTATCAAAGATGGGACCAGAATGCTGGAATCAGGGACAGGACGTTGGATGAACAGTGATTTTAGAACATTGACCAACGTTGACCTGGTCAAGGCGTGGTCATTGAGTCATTTTTCCCTGAAATAACATTAAGTTATTTTCGAGTATCAATTTGAACCACTCCATTTAGATTTTTCTATAATTAGTTATGATTTTTTGAAGTCAGGTCACTCTGCTGGAATTTACACAGTGAACAGTACTCACTGGGAGTAAAATTCCAGATTGTATGATTTGACTTCAATGGCCCTAAAAGTGGTTCCAAATGCTACTGAATGGTCCCTAAGGCATAATAAAAGGAGGATGTTGCAATTTGGTATCAGAGCATAAGATTCTGGCACAGAATAGAAGGTTCTGGCTCAGTGATGCTCGGGAGTAGATAGACTAACACTTAAAAAGTTAGAGATGTGAACTACAGAGGTTTCCTCCCTAGTATGAGATATGGGGATGGTGTTCACTACCTAGAGACTGATTTAGACAAGAGATAGTGACACCTAGATAGATAGAATGGTACCCCATAACTTACAGCGGTACGGGGTAATCTTCAAGGAAGTGACTAGACTTAGTCAGCCGTTACCGCCGAGATCTCATGTTTCTTAGCACGATGTGGCTGGACTAAGTAGGATAATATCTGAGGAGCAGTTTTCTCTATGAATAGAGACAGAAGCTGACCAGTCTCAGGTCAAGGGAAACTGTCAGACGTTATAGTAAATGAAGGTACCAACCTGGTTAAAATTAATCAACTAGAGGATTGGTACAAAGCATGATCAAGCCAGATAGTATAAAGTAAGGAGATATGAAAGGTAGCCACAGTTTTAAAGATAAAGTGACTCTCCTGTTCCCTATGTAAGAAAGGGTAATGAAGGGTTAAGTCTATACCCTAGTAAGAGGGTAATGTGGCAGCCTAAGTCAGATAAATAGTTATTTCTTATTCCTAAATGAATGTTTAGGATTTGGACAATATGATCAGACAATGATAGGTAATGAGATTAAGATGATGATTAATAGTGAATCTACAGATAGATGATTACGATACTCAAGATATATCCCTTCAAGGGTAAGGTATATAAGTGATGAAAGTGAAATGAAAAGAGAAGCATGTATGAAAGATGGGACAGCTCTAAGAAAGAGCAGTAAAGACATAAGTTAGTATTATTGCAATAGAGCTAGATTGCTCTTACAATAGAAAAGGATTGCTTTTGCAATAAAGCCAAGAGATGGGACAGTATAACTCAGATAGAGTAAGGTCCCTCTAATGAGACAAATAGATGATGATAGATATGTGTATAGTAGAGCTTGTGTACTTCTCTGCAGTAAAGAGTATAGTAAAGTTATGAAAGATGAGAATAGTATGAGAAGTTCCTAAGTGATAGAGGAAATGAGTAAAGTCCTGATAGATAATATTGGCTTATGTGATCATTTTAGGGGAATTATCTGTTGAGTTAACAACTATGTGGAAGTGACTAACCTTGTAACTTTGTCCGTTGGTTTAAGTCTTCCAGAGATGAGAATACAGTACAACGGATTCGTAGTAGATTCCAATGGATTGTAGTTAGATCCTAGTATGGCTCCCAGAGAATAGAATTCCAGGATCACAGTTAGATCCTAAAGAGGCTTACGGTTGATCGTAGTAGATCCTGAGGGTCGCAATAGACTTAACCTAGAGAGTGAAAGTATTGAGCCACAAGTACAGTATGTCTTTGGAACGACAAATACCAAGGGAAAGTTAAGGTACAAAAGCTTCACAAGTTGGTTAGCTCCTAACAGAGAGAGTACCCATGATGTTAGATAGCCTTATTACTATCAGGAACTGAACTCAAAATCTCCTTACACGTACAGGAACTAAGTGATCAAAGTTAAAGTTATTAATCCTGAATACCAAGGAGTTATGAGTAAATCTCATATGATAAAGGGTCAAGTAAGAATAAAGAGATCCTTATGATAAGATTATAGAGAATACAAGACAGATAGATCCTCTAGATGAGGATAAAAAGATAAGAAGGCCAGATAGACCCAAGAGAGAAAGCATAAGATGGGTCTAAGATAGTAGAGTACTAGGGTTTGAGCCTATAAGCATCAGTGCTTCAGATGTATATCTGCACATTTCAGTTAAACGTGCTCAGGCAAGAGTAGCCCAATGATGGGTGACCCCTAGGAAGTGATGAACGAGGAATGAATGCCACAAGAAGTTGGCATATATGTACCCAGAGTTATGTAAGATGATAGAAAGAGCTATAAAAAGTTAGAAAGGGTTATGAACAGAAAGAAACTAGAACCCTTATGTCAAGTCCAAATGAAATGGATGTGAAAGATGAACTATGATATAGCCAGATTTGGCCAGATGTGCCGTGATATGGCATAAAAGATATGTGATGAGATATGTTATGAAAGATATAAAAAGTATGTAATGATAAGTACAATATAAGGTGGCTTTATAGCTAGCCCTATAACATATCGAGAGGCTCTATCTTTGAAAGAGATAAGATGTTTCAATGATAAGTTACATGTGAAAGAGCAAATAAGAGCTTTCACTCCTTGCATGAAATGCCAGATATTATGTTATGTTATGCTAAAGCTCTGAATGTTAGAGCAGTGCAAGCTCTATATAATAGAGTTGTGCAAGCTCTGAGTGTTAGAGCTATGCATATTAAGAGAAGGAATGCTTGAGCTCCGCTATTAGAGCTTTGCATTCATGAGCAGGTATGTAGTCCTGCATCATGCTGGCCGGGCATTATGCATGTTAGAGTATGTGCTCCTATATGCTCCTATATGCTATTATGTGCTCCTGTTTAGCAGTAGAACAACGAAAGAAAGAATAATGGCATAAGTCATCCCTCTAAATTATGATGAGTTAGTAAAGATGATAAAAACGTATGATGACATGAGAATGAGAAATAAAGTTTGGCGAATATTTAGAGAATTCCGCTGAATACTCAGATAAGTAATAAGTGACTGTACTAAGAATCATGATGAGTAGTCAAAAAAACTCCAGAATATAGGAGTATATGAGAAAGTTTAGTATGAAAGAAAGGGACATTCTCCTAAGAGGAACTCTTCATCGAAGGATGAATAGAGATTTAGCCCTGAAATTTCGAGGACGAAATTTATTTTAAGGGGAGGAGAAATGTCATATCCCAATTTTTAGGACTTAAAACCCAACATATAGCCTAAAAAAGGGATGATACCAGACCCTATTGAGCAGAGGTCTCAATAAATAGAGAAAATTATGATGATCAGTTTGATACACCACAAAGTTTTGATATGAGGTCTAAACAGATTTATATTAATTTTTGAAGAGAAAGAAAATTAATATAGTATTCTCTAGACCTCAGAATCAGATGAAATGTGGCAGTAAATTCCTATAATTAATATAAGAATTTCTGGAACTGACAGAGCTCAAAAAGGAGTTATGTAGAATTTATTACAGAATTTACAGTAGATTAAAAGACCCGATATATTGGTTTCGGGGGAATTTCTCGGGAATTAAGCCCATGAAGATAGTGGATCATACTGAGGGTCCAGAATGGCACCTTATAGGCCCAATGATATTTTCAGATAAATATGTGGGCCAGGGCTAATAAAGACCGAGAAATATGAAGAATTACGAAAAGGCCACTGAAGGAATGCGACTGTGTTGTGTCATTAAGTTAGAGTCAGACGAAGGGCATTATGATCTTTTGACTAAGGTTAGATAGTTAAGAAAGGGTATCTGGATAGTTGACCAGGGTTAAGAGATACTCTGGTATGGTATGAAAAGACAATAGTGCCCTATAAGTACGAAAGAGGTAGTAGGGCATTTTGGTAATATACTAAGGATGTTCCTTGGGAACCAAGCCACCAGAGTGCTTGGGCTTGGTTAGAAACCCAAGATAATATTTAAAGGCCCAAAAATGTAGCCCAAGAGTAATGTGGACCCAAGAGGCATTAAAATAATGTGTTAGTGCTTTTTCAATAAAGAAAAGTGACCCGGTCCAAGATAGAACTGGGTAAAGTGATCTGGAATCATGAGAGGACATAAATGGGGCCCACAATGTGCTACATGACATGATTATAGTAAAAGAGGAAAAGCAAAGGACACATGGCATGATTATAGAAAAAGGAGAAAAAGCAAGAGGACACGTGGCACGATCTCGGCCGTCCATTCAGGGATAAGACTGTGGAACTCTCTGGAAAGGCTGAGTCAACTGGTGAGGTGTCCCAAGGGCCCCACATTTCGCCACATATACCCTTAAGGTGTCCCTTGAGGTGTCCTAGATGATGTCATGAGTGGTGAGTCATCAGGGAGGGTGATGTCATTGTGATGATGCAGGCAAAGCTTCTTGAGGAAGCAAGCAATCTGAGCCATTCATCGCGAATCAATCTGGACCATTCATTCCACCTCCTCTCACCTATAAATGGCCACTCCCCTCCCATTCCAAGTCACACCACGGATCTAGCAAGAAAAGGAAGAGAAAGAAGAGAGAAAGAAAGGAAGAGAGGAAGGAAGAAAGGAAGGAAGGAGTTCTTGTGGAGCCAGGAGTAGTCTAAGGAGCCGAGGGACTGGGCAAAGCTTAGGAATGAGGTAAGAAAGTTATCTAGTCCCTGCTCTAATAAAGTAGAGGATTGCTCTTAATTGTTAGAATAGAGAAATATCTCTATTAATAAAGTTAGCTATAGATAGAAAGAAAGTTAGAGGAATGTCAGAGTAAGGATATTTCCCCTAGCTATGCATGAGTTAAATAGAGCTATACTGATAGAGTAATAATGAAGATATTATTATGCTATGTATAGGCTCTAACCTATGGAAAGAATGAAACTTAGAGCAAAGGCTAAGAGCTAGAAGGAAAGCTACATGCCAGGTAGTAAACTAATCCTAAACTTGTATACATTGAAAGTTATGCTTGATGTGCTATGGCTTTGAGGAATTGTGTTGAATATGTGCTTATGTATGAAGCTCTGTTCCTATGATTACTTTGGCCAATTGTATTCATATGTAACATGGAAGCATGCACATTATGCAATGCTAACACTTTCACAAGCAAGCACAAGTATTCACATTAATGCATGCATTGTTTAGTGCTGTTTGCTACTGAGATTTCCCCAGAAATCTCACCCCTTCCATATCAATCCAATTACAACAGGTCTTCTCAAGATGGAGGAGATAAAGATGCATGAAGAGATGTTAATCGCTTAGCATGATTGATATGTGATTCATGTATGTATAATTGCTGGAATTGTCACTGTGAACAGTAACTCGTAGGGAGGTAGTGACATTTGAGCTATAATTATAAATAGTAAATGATTGAATAAATGTATTATATTTTTCCAGTAAATAGTAGACATGCTAAGCTTCGATTTGATATATAGAACATCTCATTTGGATGTCTACACATAAAGATATGATTTATCAAAGATGGGACCAGAATGCTGGAATCAGGGACAAGACGCTGGATGAACAGTGATTTCAGAACATTGACCAACGTTGACCTGGTCAAGGCGTGGTCAATGAGTCATTTTTCCCTGAAATAACATTAAGTTATTTTCAAGTAGCAATTTGAACCACTCTATTTAGATTTTTCTATAATTAGTTATGATTTTTCGAAGTCAAGTCACTCCGCGCGAATTTACACAGTGAACAGTACTCGCTGGGAGTAAAATTCCAGATTGTATGATTTGACTTCAATGGCCCTAAAAGTGGTTGCGAATGCTACTGAATGGTCCCTAAGACATAATAAAAGGAGGATGTTGCACTTCCAAGTCCCACTAAAACATATTTAAGTCATATTTATGTGAAAAATAATAATTATGTTCAAAAGTTAGTGTAGCATTCCTAGTAAACTCGCAAATGCATACTGTTCATATGATAATTTTTCCAGGTTTCCATAATTCAACGCTTGACTTTGAAAAATCACCATAAATTCTTTTCTTATCCAAATTGGGTGTACTTGATATCCACTTAAATATTATGATGTTAACTTTTAGCATGCTAAATTTCAGAGTTTGATCCATACAATATAATATTAAAAACATGGCGGAAAGCTCACTGCCTCCCAACAGAACTTACACAAAGTACTCTTTGTTCCATATTTACATAACATAGGTTTAACTAACACAACCAAGCATGCTTCAAACACCATCCATTGGCTCTTTGCTTCTAGAATGCTTAGCATCTAACATGGTTTAATTTGAAAAAGAGTGAGATTTCTAAAGAAATCCCAATAGCAACTAAAACAACCTTTAACATCACCAAGCAATTATCCAAAGCATGTTATTTGATATGGGAACCACATAATCATTCTCATATTTTGGCATTCTCTAATATGCATTTGTCATGACATCTTAGCAAATAGATTACCATATCATCAATTCCATCAAGCTTGCATATCATCACATAATATCATGCTCAACCAAACATCATAAACAACAATACCAATAAATAATTGCAAGACAATGATAAAGTTAGAGTTGTTGCTGCCTCTTCGAGATCCTTTTCTTTCCTTGTTGACTTGCAGTTCTGTAGGTGAACAAATGTCAAATCCTAATTAGTGAACACAAATTTTATGTCATTACAACTTTTCAAACATAATTCAAATTTAAGAACCCTAACTACCCTTTCTTGAATTAAATTAGGATTTTATTTCTCCCAATCACTAACATTAACTCTTGGGATCCTATCCTACACAATTTTGGCTAAGGAATCCAATGGTGCAATCCAAATTTTGAAATTTCTTCATCTCCCATACTGTACGTACGGTCAGAAACGAAAATTGCAACTTAGGGTTTTCTAAACTTTCCATTTTGATGCTTAAGGCTTCCAATTAGGTTCTCCCTACTATACCCTACACAAAATTGCATTTTGAAAACATTGGAGGCCTTAATATCATCATATCTTAACCATATAACAGAGTGCGCAAATCTGGACAGCAAGCTGTTTCAAGAACAATTCGAAGAAACTATTGATTTCATGAGCTTAAACATGTTACATCTTATCCTTTTCAGATTGTCTTTACTACTCTTATCATAACTTATCATCTTTTCCTAATTTTGACATCATCTCCCCTTAGCAATTCATGGTTCCCAACCCCTAAAAACCATAAATTAAACTTCCAAATAAATCACTAAAAGCTTGGAAGTATGCTTACCTTAGTATCCTTGAATTTTGGGAGGTTGGAAGCTTTGATCATGGCTTGAGTTTTGAATTGTCAAGAGTTTCCCCTAGGTAAAGAGGGATGCACGAAATGGAGGTCTTAGGAGGGGGTATTTATAGAGCAAATTGAAGTGAATCAAGGGCTAAGATTCAATTCGTAAAAGTTTGATCCAAGGGCTAGGATTTATACTCTTTTTAAATGTAATCATGACAACTTTTGAGTTATCTTCTTCTTTTCCCTTCTCCCTTTCATGTGACACCAACTCAAGGCTTCTTGGAGCTTCATGGAGTTTCTTGATGTTTTTGGAGTTCCTTGAATTTTATTCAATGTTTCCGGAATTAACCTGTACCGATTCGGGTGATTTTCGAGAAAAATAAATTATTTAACGAAACGATATTTTCTAGAAAACTGTCTGACCCTGACTAACCTATCTAAAATCATTATTAACCCTTTAAATATTTATCCCCATTTTCTTATAATTTTCTGAAGTCTTTTTATAGTTCGAATACTTAACTTTTCCACTCACCTCAAAATAAACCATAATTCAAAAAAAAATCATATAGGGGTATTTTTGTCATTTTCCCTTTACAAAATGTCTTAGAAATTTTAAGAATTGCCACTTTTTGCCTGAAATCCTCTAAAATTACAATTTTGCCCCAATTTTAGTTTGGACTCGTACTGGTTATTGGACTTTTACTTAGCCCATAATAACCCATCTAAATTCATTCTGAGCCTTCTGGTAAAATTTTATGGACTTTGGTTTATATATGATCATTCATCGAATAAAATCCTATTTGTTTTAGAATCAATAAACAAGCTCCTAAAATTCCTTTAAATTATATTTCAAAATTACCTGGACCTCTTTTGGGAGTGTGGTCTTTTTTACAATCTCCCAAAATTCAAAAACTATTTTCTATCATAATCTAACATAATTATGAAGTCCAGTACGTCTCCTAAAAATTCCAAGTAATTTTCTCAAACTTACTGAATTTTTTATCAATTAATCGGAACCTCAAATCAAAATTCTAACGTCTCTCATTCAACCCAAAATTTTGTGCTTTATCTCCTGGTATTTCAGATGTTAAATTCAGACCAGTCTATTTTGGGTTGAAAGTACAATTTTTGTAACTTTCTCAATTTACATTTAGGTCCCTTGAACTTTTCTATATTTATAGTTTAGTCCCTAAAGTTTTGTCTACTTTGCACTTTTGGTCATAATACTTTTTAACTTTACGATTTGATCCTTATTCAGTAAATAATACCATTTATATTTCTCTACTCATTTTCTTGGCTAAAAGCTTAGGGTTTTCTGGCTAAGGAATTTCAAGATGTTACTGGGTCACCCTGATTAACTATTGCCTCTGACCTTGGCCTATACAAGTTCATAATTCTATCCTACAATTATGACAATTAATGATAATTTATCTAGCTATGTTTAATCTAATAAGAGCATTTCTTAAACTAGAATCCTTTACTCTGATACCAAGCTATCGTGTTCTTATTTTTACCCTCAATTATGCTAAAGTTGAAGTAACTTGAACCACTTATAAACCCTAGTTTGAAAAAATAAATTTTCAAAAATTTAATTATATGGGTACTATTCATGTGGTCATACCAGATTGTAAAACAAAATTTGATAGTCTATAATTAATTCTAGAAATAAAATAAAATTGAGTGGTTCAAATTTCTAATGAAATCTCTTTCATAAATATTTGAGGAAAAAATATGAAACTAAGGTTTTAATTTGAGGGAAAAATATGAAATTAAGGTTTTTTGACCAATTAATTCCAGTTTTTTTGTTAAAAAACTACTATTTGTTTGATAAATATGGAAATTTAAGTTTTCAATCTTTAACTTCAAAAATTCATTTCTCTTTTATCCCTTATCCAAATAAGGCATGTTACATGTGGTTTAAAAGATAAGGACGCTTACTTTAAGCTCATAAAATATCATGGTCAAATTACTTTTTTTGATATTTCAAAACATCACTTGAACCTCGCTGCCTCTCGACATACGTTTTACTTCTTTCCAAATTTTATTTCTAACTTTGAAAAATATATTAAATTGAAAACTGAACCAATTGATGTGTTCTTGGTGTCCAATTAAAGATGTGATTCTTAAATTTATTCATACCAAGTTTCACATCATATCTCATCCTTTAACATATTGAAAATCATGTCATAAGGTTGTTGGCTCCTACTTACATTCATACTATAGCATACCAAAGTATTTCATATTTGTTTAGGATCACTACATAACATATTACAAGTTCATTAATCCACATTTAATCCTTTTCCCTTTGAATTTCCAGCACCTAGGACATGGTTATTCATATGAAAAAAATAAAATTTTAAATAAATCCCAATAACAAGTCATACAACCTATAATATCATGCATGCTTGATTAAACGCACCCAATATGTTATCATGATATGTGAGCTAATTCATAATCAAATATAAGAAATCTCTAACATGCATATTGTCATGATATACATTGCAAGGAGTTGCATCCATTCATTCACCATCATCATCATAACATCATATAAAGCTCAACCAAAAATCACAATGAATAAGGAAGCAAGAAATCAAACAAAATAACATTATAGTTAAATAATTTTTGGTCACTTACCAAATTTTTGAGATTATAGTTTGGTCCCTAAATTTTCCCTTTGTATTTTATTTCTTCTGTAATGCTTATATATTTTGTAATTTAGCCCCTTTCTTCCATTGAATTGTAACATTTTCCTTTATTAAAATTCATGTACACTTGATACAGACTTTATATACACTAAATAAAAAAATTGGGGATATGACATGATGTGCTTTCATTTCATACACAATTGTTAATATGTATATGTTTTAATGATGCCAAAAGAAAAAGACAATGAAGTTGTTTAATGTTGTGAAAATTTGTTCTTGAAGTAATAAAAATAAATTTTCATTCAAATAAAGTTAAAAGAGTTAACCGATTAATTATTTGAATATTAATAGTTAATCGATTAATATCAAAAAATCAATTGAATCTTAGATTAATTGAAATGGCAGCCTCTTATTTTTAAAAGAAGATAAATTAATCGATTAATAGTAGATAATTAATTAGTTAAGCGATTAATGTTGACTAGCATTCTTCTTTGCTTTAAACTAAAAAGTTAATTAATCGATTGGTTAATCAATTAATTATAATTAATCACTTAGTTATTCAATTAATTTTTTTAATATAGATTTCCAATAGAGCAAATATATTGCTATTAATTGAATAAATAATCAATTAATCCATATTAATCTGTTAACTGTTTGATTAATCACTGAAGTATCTATTTTGTAAAAATTCAAATATAAATCGATTAATCGATTAGTTAATCGATTAATTGTTCGATTAATATAGGTTGAAATATTTTATCATTCATTTTCCTAGACACATTAATCGACTAAACATTCAATTAACTTATATTTATTGATTAACTTCATAAAGTTAAGAAATTTGAAATATATCTCTATTTTGAGTTACAAACTTATTTCTGATTACATATGATTAATTTATGTGATAAAATCACATCATATATGCAAGAATCATTCAATCAATATGATGCTCTATTTTGTGTTTAACACGTTAACTCTATTTAATCGATTATTATAGATTAATATTTGAAAACAAGTAGAATCTTTGTATAATCTTGAAGTATTTATAACTGACTTAATCTTTTACGTATGTTATTGATTTGGGTTATTAAATATTAATTAACATGCATTATACTACCATCATTTATGTTATGATTAAATTTAATCAAGTTTAATATCAGTTACTCAAATCCCTACTCCATGTATTTATATACTAACGATTATTTTTGAAGTGTTTACATAATTAATATCAAATAGTTTAGATTCCATTAAGATCAAAACTAAATTAGAGAATAGACCAAGATTAAAGCTAATAGACTTTCAATGACAAAAGGACAAAAGCCTCAACAACTATAACGACTAGTTCAACGGTCATATTTCCAATGGATAGAAATTTCAAAGTAAGAGAACCTTAATGAAATTAATGATTAACAGTTACAAAGATCAACTATAAATAGAAAAGCGTTCAAAGTAATGAGGTTAGTGACAAACTCATATTTGTAGTGACTTTTAGTATGTTTAAAGTGAGTTTATTATTAATTTTATCCCCATTTATCAATATATCAAGCAATTATTAAATAAATAATATTCATAATAGTTGAAAATTAATTGATATCTATTTAGTTCTTAAAGTGAATAAATAATCTGTTTATTCTAATTTTTTATCACAGATCAATGGATTAAGGGAGAATGATAGCTGTACTTAAGGAGTTGATGACATCTGACAGCACATGGGCTAGATCTAGGAATTGAGGAACATATTATGAGTGGGAGCTCATGCATATGCTGAAGCACTGTTCACGCACATTTGGCACTGTTCACACACACCTCTGGCACTATTCACGCACATACAACAGAATCACACATTCCAGCAGCAACTCATGCACTCCACACATCATTCACACCATTTCAGCTACCCTTCACATCCTTCCATACCTATATATACATCCACACCATTCCATATCAAGGGAGTCTACTTCTTCCATATTCTAGCTTACACACATTCTGCATCATTCATCACTCTATATCTATCCCATTCTACTATGCCAAATGCCACATTTCCTTTCTATTTCCATTATGCAATTTCCTTTATTCTGGACAATAGAACCAGAGGAAAGTTCTACAGTTCATGTTCATCTTCTTCTATCATTTTCACCATGAGTTCTGCTATATTTTCTATTGCTACTGAAGTTCAGATAGCAATGCAAGGCTAAGCTGCTGTGCTCTCTTAGAGATAATACTGAACCTAAATCCTTAAACTGAACAGGGAGTTCATTGTGTCTTTAATTAAGAGTTAATTATATCAATTGATGTAGTTAATTCTATAATTAATAATGCAATTAGAGTAGTAGAGGACAAAGAAGTAGGGAACCAAATTGGATATCTTATTTCTGCATAACTATCCTTTGATTGATTTGCATCTTTTATCAAGTTGAACCTAGTGGTAATTGATTGAAGTGATTCTGTTTAATTAATATTCTACTATCTCTAAGTTTAATGATTCTTAATCTCTTTTAATGTCTGTAATTTATAGCTTTGATTGAAATTTGGCTAGCGAGTTATTAGCTAACATATTCTAATTCAACTGATCTAATCCTCATATTCTGTGGATAATGAATATAAGGTAATCCCCAAGGGAACATACTTGTCATTCATTCATCTTATTATCATAAAAACTTAAAAGCATAAACAATAGCATAGGATTTACTTTTAGTAGTTAGATTGAAACTCAACAAACACCATCTCTTTAATTTGTTAATTCGTGGCTCATTAGATTAATTAGGAACTTCAACATCCATCTAGGCTCCTTGTGAAAGGTTAGCCTCCGCTTTACTACTGGTTAGCTTAGTTTTTATTTGATAATTAAAATAACAGTTACCAAAATGGTTCTATTGCTAGGGAGCCTTACTTGTTAAGATTTTCTAAGCAATCTCCTGGGCCAAAAATCATAAAAAGTATATAGGTGTTTCAGTTTTTTTGCGTATTTAGTGTTTTGTCTTGTTTAGTTGTGACCAATAGCCTTTCTCGTCTCAACTAAAGTTCTTAAACTTGATTTCTGAGCGTCTCTATGAACTTTAGTCATGACCAGAAGCACATGTGGTCATAATCAAAAATTTGTTTTCAACTCATTTTGCTCTCTGTAACTTTTAGTCATGATCGGACTACTTTTTGGTCGCAACTAAAAATATTTTTCATCTAGATTTCTTCTTTGTGATTTCTAGTGGCAACTAGTTTGACACTTAGTCATAACCAAAAATCATTATTTCAATCAGATTTACTCTCTGTGATTTTTGGTCGTGACCTAAGTGACAATTAGTCACAACCTGAAACTGGAAACTTCAAGTATTTTACTATATGTGGTTTTTAGTTGCAACCAAAGTGACATTTGGTCGCGACCAAAAATCCTGATTAAGAATGTTTCCTCTCTATGACTTGAAGTCCTGACCTCAAGTTCATTTTTGTTGCAATCTTTATTTTTTGTGCTCATTAGTCGAGACCTGGTAACCATTTAGTCACATCCTTACTATTTTAAACTGTGATTATTTGACCTGAATTGCTAAAATTGCTGCATCTATGACATATTTGATATTCTGCATCATTGTTGAGCGTGATTTGCATGAACAGAAGCTCTAAATTCTTTCCTTTGGATAAAGATATCAATAGAACACTTAGGCAAATTAAGAAGGCTAAGATCATAAATAAAACTAGTATTGCATCTTTTGTTTAGCCTAGTTCCTCTGGTAAATCTTTTGCTGCTGAGACTTATTTTATATCTGGTGCTATATTAGATAAGTATTTTGTCATAGAGCATGTTAATGAAGCTAAAACTCATACTCATAATCAGAATATTCAAAATGAGCAACATGGAGAGAATAACATGAACAATAGAAGAGCACATACGAGTACAAGAGAATTGACTTCTTCTCATGTAAACGTTGATCCTTTCCACACTTATCCTGCTTTAGATGTTAATTTTGAGTTAAAAGGACTGTTGTTAAGTAACTTACCAAAATTTTATGGATTGGCAGGTGAAGATCCTTTCAAGCACTTGAAAACTATATAGTAGGTTTACTTATCTATGAAACCTATAGTTACTGATATGGATGCTGTGCAGAGACAAGTATTCCACTTTATACTTGAATAAAAGGTAAAGGAATGGTTTTATATGCTACCACATCATACACCTCAAGCATTGGATTCCTGGAAGAACTTAAGGACTACTTTCCTAGAGAGACACTTCCATACTTCAAAGACAACTACATTAAGGAAGGAGATTTTTACTTTAAAATAGTATGATCAAGAATCTTTCCATGAGTTTTAGGGAAAATTTCAAGAGCTGCTAGCTAGATGTCTATACCACCAGATTCTAACTGAGCATTTGGTGCAATATTTCCATTTAGGATTATGTTATGCATGCATAAAGAATTTGGATACAGTTGTTGGAAGTTTCATTGATGATTTAACTCCAAATGAAGCATGGAACCTGATTAAGAAAATAGCAAGCAATGACCAGCAGTATGGGGGGCTATGATGCTCGGCAAGTCTATGAGGTTTATGCAAGGCCCTCTCAAGACTATAATTGTTTATCCTCTCAAGTTACTGCCATGAATGCTTATATCAATAACATAGCTGCTCAACTGGGAAATTCACATGTTCAAAACCCATACTCTCAAGCTCTTGTTGCTCTAATTTGTCAACTTTACTATTCTCTTATGCACACTACTATCAATTACCCTACACACTATAAAGATATATCAGTTATCTATCAAGGCAAACATAATTAGTATCCATAAAGGAATCTATACTCTAAATACTCTAACATATATAATAAAGGATGGAGAGATCATCCTAATTTTAGATGGAGGGATAGAGGTAGAGACAGGAATTTTGGATAGAATAGATTCAACAATGATGGACAAGTGGCTTAATCTTCTAAAGCTATAAAAGTACCCTCTACTATAAAGGATGATAGAATATCTGAGATAATAAGAGCATTAATATGATGAATTCAAATATAAACTCTATCAACACAAATTTCTGCTATAACTTTAAGGACTTGAGACCTATTGTGGAGAAAAATCAAGCAATGACAGTGTCCAGGTTTGCTGCCTTGGATAATAAGATATAACAGTGGGAAACAAAAGCTACAAATATGAATGGCTATGTATCACAACTAGCCAATTCAATTAATGATGTTTAGGTGAGAATCAATGGAGATATACCTTCGAACACAATTATTAACCCTAAATCTGTTAATGTCATAAGTTTGATAGATGAAGAACAAGTTACAGATATTAACCGTGAAGAGGAATGTGAGGTAGACGCTGATTCCAAGGTAGCATTGGAAAGTATGAAAATACAAAAGAAGCATAACCACTAGGGAAGGAAAAGGTTAGAAAAAGTCAAATCAATTCTGCCTCAGATTTAAAAGGTTGTAGACAGCTTAACAGCATGGAAACTGCACTACCTGAAGCTATGGATTCTAATTTAAGGAATCTTATAGTGGACATAACTGAAGAAACACAACCAGCAGTAAATTCAGAGCTTAAGTAGTAGGAAACAACCTATGGTGTAGCTGGGGAAAAGGTACATATGAAGGAACTACTTATTCTAAGGGAATTCATGAGCAATGAGAAGAAAGCCTTACACAAGCAGAACAAGGAAGTGCTTAATTCTTTTAGCAAGATTGAAGTGAATGTGCCTATGCTAGAGAGAATTCAAAGAGTGTCAGAATATACAAAATATTTTGAGGACAAATGCACACAAAAGGAAAGACATAAACCTAATAAAATAGTGCAAGTGGGACCTAAAGCTTCTGCACTCTTTAACTCTCAACTTCTAGTGAAGTGTAAATATCCAAGTGCATTTTCTATTCCTTGTACAATTGGCAAGATAACTATTCCTAAAGCATTGCTAGATTTAGGTGTTGCTATTAATTTTATGCCAAGTTCCATTTATCATGCCTTAGGCATAAATCTGATTAAACCAACTATGGTGTTAGCTCAATTGGCTGATAAGAGATTTATTAATCCTAAGGGAATTTTAGAAAATATTTTAGTTCAAGTTAAGGAACTTATTTTTCCTGTGGACTTTTATGTTTTTGATATGTTAAATAAATCTCTTGGTGATAGTATTCTTATTCTAGGAAGGCCATTCTTGAAGACATCTAACACCATGATTTATGTCATATATCAATTTTTAGGCCTAGAAGCTTAGTTTGTATCCTGAAAAAGGCAAGTTAATAGACCCTATTATGCAGGAGTCCTAAAAGTATACAAATGATGTTCAGGGACTAAATTGCAAGAAAGTGAAAATTCAGGGAAAATAGTGAAAGTCCCTGTGGGCATAAAGAAGTAAGAAATGTTTCTTGGGAACCAAGCCACCAGAGTGCTTGGGCTTGGTTAGAAACCCAAGATGACATTTAAAGGCCCAAAAAAGTAGGCCCAATTGTTATGGGAGTTTTAGAGATATTAAAATAATATTTTAGTGTTTTACCATAAAGTAAAGTTACCCTATTAAAGATAAAACTGGGAAAAGTGACCTGATATGACTGTAGACCATGAGGTGGCATGAAAGGTGTCCTCATGGGACCCACAATTTTCCACATGGCATGATTACAGGAAAAGAAGAGAAGTTAATGACACATGTCATGAGATTAGAAAAAGGGGAAAAAGTAAAAAGGACACGGGGCATAATCTTGGTCGCTCATTCCAGGAAAAGACTCTGGAATTCTTTGGAGAGGCTGAGTCAGCTGGTGAGGTATCCCAAGGGCCTACCATTATGCCACATACCCCCTGAGGTGTCCCTTGAGTTGTCTATGTATGATGTCATGATGGTGAGTCATTGAGGAGGAGGATGTCATCTTGATGATGCAGGCGAAGCTTCTTAAGGAAGCTAAGTGATATGGGCCATTCATCATGATTCAATCTGAGCCATTCATTCCATCTACACTCACCTATAAATAGGCCACCCCTCCCTTAAGGAATGTCACGACCAAGGAGCAAAAGAAAGAAGGGAGAAGGAGAAAGAAAGGAAAGAAAGGGAGTTTTGGTAGAGCCAAGAGCAGTCTAAGGAGCCGAGGGACTAAGAAGAGCTTAGGAATAAGGTAAGTAAGTTATCTAGTCCCTGCTCTAATAAAGTATAGGATTGCTCTTAGTGGTTAGAATAGATAAATATCTCTATTAATAAAGTTAACTATAGTTAGAAAGAAAGTTAGAGGAATGTCAGAGTAAGGATATTACCCCTAGTTGAGCATGAGGTAAGTAGAGCTATATTGGATAATAATAAAGATATTATTATGCTATGTATATGCTCTGACTTATGAAAATAAGGGACCTTAAAGGCAAGGCTAAGAGCTGGAAGGAAAGGTTACACGCTAGGTAGTAAACTTACCTACTTGTATGCTTATATTGCTTGGATATTTTATGTGATGGTTACTTACCTTAATGATGTGAGGCATGTATGATTAAGTAATGCTCTGTTTCTTTTTATGCTATGGCCATATGTTATAATTAAGTAACATGGAAGCATGTATGTTATCATTATGCAAGCATGATCATTAAGTACACACATAGTAACATCAAGCATATAGTTGCATACATTGTATGGTTTCTGTTTGCTACTGAGATTTCCCCATAAATCTCACCCCTTCCATGTAATCCCAATCCCATAGGTATGTTAAAAGAGGATTGAAGAAGCATGAAGAGAAGCTGGGGATTGGATAGTGCAAATGTTGGGACCAAAATGCTGGAATCAGGGAAAAACGCTGAATGAACAGTAAACTTCAAACATTTACTGATATTGACCTGGTCAAGGTGTGATCAACGAGTTATTTTTTCCTTAAAGAGAATTAAGTTAGCTTCATGTAGCAATTTGAATCACTTCATTTCAATTTTTCTATAATTATTTATGATATTTCGAAGTCAGGTCCCTCCTCTGGAATTTACACAGTGAATAATACTTGCTAAGAGTAAAATTCCAGATTAAGTAATTTGACTTCAATAGCCTTAAAAGTGGTTCTAGATGCTACCATTTGGTCCCTAAGACATATGAAAATGAGAATGTTTCAATTTGCATGAAAGATGGAATTATTAAAATAGAATTTGGTGGGCATATAATTCAGTTCAACATGTATAGACACCCACATTAGGATCATTCTCTCATATGACTTAACATGATTGGTACATCACTTGAAAATGAGTGTGATAATATTCATGAGCTTGAAAATGATGATAAAGTTGAAAAAACTTCCATTTCTAACCCCTCCACTAATTTTTTTATTTTTTCTTCATATAATGGTGATTTGTTATGCATTAGTTCTAAAATTGATGGCTGGCTTACCGCTATGGGTGATTTTTTTTCATCTTCAACTAATATTTTTTCTATTGGAACTAACCTCACTATTTTAAGTGATGAGCAATATCCAGGAAGGTTTGTAGCAGATTTAACAAAGTTATAGGACAAGCATTATGCAACATACTTTGAGAGAGAAGGAATTGGAACCTCTGAGCTAGGGAGTTTTCAATTCAATAATTATATACTGCATTCTAACCCTCTTCATAAGAGCTTCAAATTGGAATTTTTAGATATTTTAGGACTGCAACAATTGAAGGATATAGTCCAACATCAACATAATTACTTGGTAAGGACAAAAGTGAATAATGCAACAATTATATCAGGATATGCATATATTCCCAATATAAAGCATTTATATCATAATAATGCAGCAGTTATATCAGGATATGCATATCTTCTCACTATCTTTTGGATATGCATATATTCTACAAGCTGTGGATTATCTTTTGAGATGGATAAAGGCTATACCGGTAAGACAAGATGAAGCAGATGGTACAACATCCCAGGATAATGGCCAAGTATTCAAGCTATACAAGGAGAACTTCAAGCCCCCAGAATACTCAGGTTATATCCTTCCTTATTTCCCCACTTACAATAGTATGGTTTAAATTATTTTACTTATATACTTGAGCTATAAATTGTTGATTAAGTGTGAGGGAGGAGACCAAGTTAGTAGGGGTAGATAAAAATTAATAAGTTCATCTTGGATTCTAATTCAGCTTTGTCCTCTCTATTACTTTAGCCTTTTCATGCGTTTCACTACTTCTTCACATTGAGGACAATGTAGAAATTAAGTGTAGGGAAGTAGTTTGTGAAATTAGTAAGTAAAATCAGATAATTGTTGTGATTTTGTATTTTGGTTGTGACCTTGAGATGTAATTATCGCGACTAATATGCACAATAATGTCAGGTTTTTTCTCTGTGAAAATTAGTCATGACTGATGAACATGTTTGTTGCGACCAGTAATTCTTATTTTCTTATGCTTACTCATTGTGATATTTTTGTCGTGTTCTATGCTTATCTTTGTCGCGACTGTAACTCGCTGTGAATTTTGGTCGTGGCTGGATTGACACTTGGTTGTGACCTGTGCTTGTGTTTTTGTCAGGATTACTCTCTGCATACGTCGCGACCAATGTGCCTGTTAGTCACGACTAATATTGCCTGTTTTCAGAAAAATTCTTCTCTATGTAAAACAGTCATGACCAGAAGCCCTTTTTGTCGTGACTAGACTTAAACTTCTGTAGAAAAATTCTCTTATTTCATCTAATTGTTGCTTGGTCTGATTGAACTTACTGTCATAGATTTAAAATTAAACTTTCAACATATACTTTTGAACATTGGCAAGCTTGATGAAGTATGAGTTGCTTGTTTCAATGATTTACTACTGGAAATTATGCAACATGAATGATTGATCTCATGTAATTTGCTTAATATTCATGCAATATTGTCATAGTGAGTTGATTAGGGTGATCAAGCTAGATGGAAGGAATTTGAGCCTCTAACAGATACTCATTATATTGTGTGACACTGTCTAGTTTAGTGACTTTGTAGAACTTGTCACAATCCTTGATTCAAAATCACATTAGCTTCTTGGAATTATGAATATGATAAGGGCATTTCTTTCAAAACCCTTTTGCCCAAACAGTAGCCACCTAAAAAAGACTAAATCCTTTACTGAACCCCTTTGAGGCCTTCACTTTCTTTTAAAAGTTCTACCATTGATTAATGAATGCTCTACAGGGTACTTGCTGCTATGAAATAAATGTTAAATTGTACCACTTGTTGGATGGTTAAACTTCAATATATTTGCTATCTAGTTTAATAGTGAAAGAAAATAAAAGCAAAAAAGGAAAATAAAGTATAGAAAAGAGAAAAAGAAAGAAAGAAATAAGAGATAGACCAGAAAGAACAAAAGTGATATTCAACTTGAATAAAAGGAAAATGATTGGTACTCTCTGCAGTGCAAGTTTAAATTAGACTGGAGACTTAAGATCATGTGCAGTATTTCATTAATCATTGATATTTATTTCCATTTCATCACTTAGCCTTTCCAACATTACAACCTAATAAAGACCCTTTGATTCACAATCCTTGTAGCAGTTAGTGGTGGAGATGTAGGATGGTTACAAGCCTATGGGAAGCCTAAGCTAGATGGTTGAGAGAAATTACCTTGATAAGAGAATGAGTGAAACACTACACCTTATGAGGAAATCTCAACCTAGTTGCTTAGAGTGATTTCATTGCATGTTTTGGATTCTTTGATATGAGATTAGTTTGGACTGCTACCAATTAAAGGGAAAAGGCTGATGACTACAAGTGTTTATGCCAAATCTCTTGCCAAATATGCTGAACAAGTATGTTTGAATTTTAATTTTGATTCATAATTTTGCTCATAGTGCAAAAGCTAAGTATGGGGGAGTTGATAAACTCATATTTGTAGTGACTTTTAGTGTGTTTAAGATGAGTTTATTATTGATTTTATCCCCATTTATCAATATATCGAGCAATTATTAAATAAATAATATTCAGAATAGTTGATAATTAATTGATTTCAATTTAGTGCTTAAAGTGAACAAATAATCTGTTTATTCTAATTTTCTATCACATATCAATGGATTAAGGGAGAATGACAGCTGCACTTAAGGAGTTGATGACATCTGACAGCACATGGGCTAGATCCAGGAATTGAGGAATAGATTATGAGTGGGAGCTCATGCATATGCTAAAGTATTGTTCACACATAAAGCACTGTTCACGTGTATATGTCACTGTTCATGCACACACAATAGAATCACATATTCCAGCAGTAACTTATGCACTCCATACATCATTCACACAATTTCAGCTACCCTTCACATCCTTCCACATCTCGATATACATCCATACTATTCCATATTAGGGGAGTTTGCTTCTGCTATATTCCAGCTTACACACATTATGCATCATTAATCACTCCACATCTATCCTATTCTACCACACCAGATGCCATTCCATTTCCATTTCCTTTCCATTTCCATTATGTACTTTCCTTTGTTTTGGACAATAGAACCAGAGGAAAGTTCTGCAATTCATCTTCATCTTCTTCTATCATTTTCACCGTGATTGTAGCTATTTTTTCTGTTGCTGCTGAAGTTCAGATAGCAATGCAAGGCTAAGCTATTGTGCTCTCTTGGAGATGATGTTGAACCTGAATCCTTGATCTGAATAGGGACTTCATTGTATCATTAATTCAGAGTTAATTATACCAAGTTGATGTAGTTAATTTTATAATTAATGATGCAATTAGAGTAGTAGAGGTCAAAGAAGTAGGGAATAGAGTTGGATATCTTATTTCTGTATAACTATCCTTTGATTGATTTGCATCTTTGATCGAGTTGCGCATAGTTGTGATTGATTGAAGTGATTATGTTTAATTAATCTCTTTTAATGTCTATGACTTGTAGCTTTGATTGAGATTTGGCTAGCGAGTTGTTAGCTAACATATTCTAATTCAACTGATCTAATCCTCATATTCTATGGATAATGAAGGTAAGGTAATCTCCAAGGGAACACACTTGTCATTCATTGATCTCATCATCATAAAAACTTAAAAGCATAAACAATAGCATAGGATTTACTTTCAGTAGTTAGATTTAAAGATCCATATGTATTCTTTAAGTCCATAAAAGTTCGTATAAAAATTTATTCATTTACTATTTGAAATTTGAACTTGAACCTAACTGTCTCTGGATGCTCATTTGATCTCATTCCAGATTTTATCTTCAAATTAGAAAAATCATAATAAATTGAAAACTTAACAAACTAAAGTGTTTTTGGTGTCCATTTAAAGATTTGTATCTTTGCTACGCTCATGACAAATTTCAAGTCTTAACTCACTGGTTAAGTCATCGTAATTATCATCATAAGGTTACTGCCTCATAATACAAACACACTATCATGTACTATGCATCCCATCATGTCATCCCATAGTGTTAAGTAGTAAACATAACTTATATATAAGTTCAAACATCCATATTTACCCTTTTTCCTTAGGAGTTTCCAGCACCTATAACATGGTTATGCATATGGAAAGAATGAGATTTCATGGAAATCTTAATACCAAGTCATACAAACTATAATATCATGCATGATTGACTAAATAGCTATCATGTTATCATGAGATAGGAGATACTTCATAATCATAGATAAGCAAACTCTAACATGCAAATTTTCATGACATTAGTTGCAAGGGGTATCAATCATTCATACTTCATCATCATCATCATAGTATTATCTTAAACTCAACCAAACATCATAACTAACAAGCAAGCATACAATTAAACAAACATAAAATTATAGTTAGGTATTCTTGCTACCTCTTGGGTTATCCTTGATAAACTCATATTGAGATGGTATTGTTCCCACATAAATGTAAAAACCTAGCCATTACAAAGTAACATCAAGTTTCAACTCAACTTCAAAACAATTCCAAGACTAGGTTCTTACTTCCATTCTTTTTGCATTTTGTCTTATACTTCCCTCTTTCTAAAATAAATTCTCAGGGTCCACTTCCCCATAATTTTTCATGTACAATCCAAATATGAAATTAGAATTTCCAAAATCAAGCTAATTCCTTGGCTATTATATAGAGCCAAAATGCCTCCTCTTGTTTTTAAAAAAAATCATTTTGATTCCAATGCTTCCACTACTTGGCTCTCTACCTTGTCCCGACACAATATTCCATTTTAAACCCATTGGAAGCATCAAAACCAAAGAATTCTAACATATGAATAGTGATTCATACAGTTGTAGTCAAGAACGCAAAACCCTAACAACATGTATATTTGAATTTCCAACACCACTTGATTCTAGCTTATTTAAACCTGTCTAAACTATCCAAAACATAATAATCATATTTCCATCACGTATGAAAATCATGTCCAGCAGCAACATCAAGGGAGAAACACCGTAAAAACCTCTTAAAACCAAAAGCAAACTTGCTAGATTAAAGGAACTAGTTACCTTTCTTGTTGCTCCAAGGTGTATGCTTCTTTCTTGCTTCAAAGTAAATTTTGGTGGAGGTTCCCTAAGGTCCTGCCAAATCATGTCTAAAAGTGGGGGTATATATAGAAAAAGTTGTGTGGAAGTGGAAGGCCAATATTAGCTTGTTACTATTTGATTTAATAGTCCATAATTCAACTTCCATTAAACTTGCCCTAAAAGCATTATAATGACATAATCCATAAAATCATTTAGGGTTGTGTTTGGCTCAAGAAAACTAGAAATATTGATAGAAAAATTCCAGTTCAGTCCAGTATTGATCTAGGCAGTTTAACAAAAAGTATATTGTTTTATGTTCCAAATTTTTATAATATTCCAGAATATGTATTCTGTCACTAAAACTAGTGTCTAGATTTTTTCTACTATTGACATTATTAGACTGAGCACTTATCTACTTTTTATCCCTTGAAAAATGACTAAAATGCCCTTAGTTCTCTATCTTGCACTATATTAACCCTAGGGGCATAATTGTCATTTCACACCTCTTTACTTCTTATTAGGCATATACTGACTCTGATTAATCATGCCTGTACTTGGATGGACATTTTGACCTATGCAAAATGATACAAAAAGCCCTCCATCTATCTCTTGTTCATTATTACAACACAGGAACATTTTTGTAATTTTGCACTTTTTTAGGTTCCTTTGGACACTGGCCCATTTGACTATTCAAAAATCTTATTATCCTTTTGGATGCCATTTTGGGTCTCTAAATGGGTACAATACCTTTATAGCTCAATTCCCAAGAAACCTCACCTGAAAGTATTTATCGTGTATATAATTCTACTATAGATTCCATTAAATATTCTACATTACTCCTTTTTGAGCTGTGTGAGTTTTATAAATTTCTATATTAATTATGGGAATTTATTGCCAAATTTCATATGATTAGGAAATCCAGAAGGTCCTATAATAATCTCTAAACTTTAAAAATTAATATCAATTATCTGGGGCCTCAAATCAAAATTATGAAAAAACTGTCTAAGCCAATTTTCATTCTCTGTTTGTTGGTAAAATTTGGGACTACATTATTTCTGGTTCATTTTGGGTCTTTTCTGGCACAACTTCCTCATAATTACAATTTTGCCTGTTAAACTTTTGCTTAATTACATTTAGGTCCTCATACTTTTTGAAATTACACTTATTGGCCCAATTTTTTTATCTACTTTTTATTTTGGCCCATAAACTTTTCTAAAATTCACTTAGGTCCTTGAATTTTCTCTCATTTTCAATTTAATCCCTTTCCTTGCTTGAATTATAACTTTTTTCTTTGAGAATCTCATGTATATTACGTACAAACTGTACATACATATAAAATAAGAAAATTGGGGATATGATATTTCTCTTCCCCTTAAAATAAATTTTGTCCTCAAAATTTACAATATATACATTGTCACATCCTTATTTTTTACCTCAATTATACTCCATTAGAAGTTATTGGAACCAATTACATAATCATTTGCCTTGAAAACATCCATTTCCAAAAGAATTGCTCTTTGGGAACTGTTCACTTTTACTGTTCATTTGGTAATCCCATAACATATATCCAACTTTGAAAATTTATAATTAATTGTATAAAAATTTAAATAATGTGGTTCCAAATTTTAATGAAAGCTCTTTCATAGATATTTGAAGGAAAAATATGAAACTGAGGTTTTCTTGTCCACATGAAATCAATTTATTTGTTAAAAAAATCACTATTCATTTGGTAAAATCTGGAAGTTCCAGTTTCTTTGCCTTAACTTCAAAAATTAATTTCTGTTTGGTTACTTGTCCAAATGAACCATGTTACCTATGGCTTTGAAACTCTCAATGTCCTCTTTAAGGTCACAAAATTTCATAGAAAAACTCATTCATTTGTTATATAAAATTATCATGTGAATGTCGCTACCTCGAAATGCTTACTTAATCTCAACTCTAGATTTGAACTTCAACTTAGAAAACTCATAACAAATCGAATTCTTAACCAATTGAGGTGTTCTTGGTGTCCATTTAAAGCTCTATGTATTGAATATAATCATGCCAAATTTCAAATTCAAAATCATTGATTAAGGTATCCTAACCATCATCACACCATCACGGCCTTATAACAGAAATTTCAGAATCATACACCATACATCCATACATGCTATCATATGCTTCCATAAGGTCAGGTAACTCATGTAACTTATTATACAAACTCATCCATCTATATTTACCCTCTTTCCTTGTGAAGTTTCAGCACCTATGACATGGTTATGAATATGGAAAGAATGAGATTTCATGGAAATGCCAATAGCAAGTTACACAAACTATAATATCATGCATGATCAATTGGTTGCTTAGCATGTTATCATGAGATGGGAGCTACTTCATAAAGGTACATAAGCAAACTTTAACATGCATATTTTCATGACATAACCTGCAAGGAGTTGTAATCATTCATACTTCATCATAGGCATGATGACATAATCTCAAGCTCAACCAAATACCATAATCAACAAGCAAGCAAACAATTAAGCAAACATGAAAAATAGTTAGATATCCTTGCTACCTCTTAGCTATCCTTGTCAAGGTCTTCTTGGAATGATTTCCTTCCTTCACAAATGTCAAAACCTAGCCATTACAAAGTAATATCAAGTTACAATTCAACTTGAAGCCAAATCCAAGACTAGGTTTTTACTAACTTCTTTTCTTTCTCTTTTTTATGTTTCATACTTCCATCTTTCCAAAATAAGTTCTCATGGTTCATTTCCACATAATTTTTCATGTCGAATCCAAATATGAAATCAGAATTTCTAAAATCAAAACACATCAAAATGTCCTGCCCTTGACCGAAGTGCATGCCCTTATTTTCCAAAATTCACATTTTGATTCCAATGCTTCCAATATTTGTTCTCCTACTTTATCCCCACACAATTTTCCATTTTAAACTCATTGGAATCATCAAAATCATGAAATTCCATCATATGAACAGTGTCACATACAGTACCAGTAAGAACACAAAACCCTAAATCCAAACATACTTGAATTCCCAAGCTTATACCACTTGATTCTAGCTTGTTTAAACTTATCTAAACTATCCATAACATAAAACTCATATTTTAACCATATATGAGCATCACTTCTAGCAGCAACCATAAGGGAAATATAGCATAAAAAACCCTTAAAACCATGAGCTAACTTGTTAGAACAAAGCTCAAGATCAAGGGAGATGATTACCTTGATTGTTGCTTCACTTTGTGTGCTTCTTTCTTGGTTGAATAAAAATTTTGCAAGAGTTTCCTTATGGTTCACCATGCATGCTGAAATGATCTAAATAGAGGGTGTTTATAGATGAATTTGGGTTGAAATATATGGCCAAGATTGATTTGTCCACTATTTGATCTAAGGGCTCACATTTAATATTGGATTTAACTTTTTCGAAAAGGAGAATTATGACATCCCAAGGGACAACTCAAAGGACACCTCATGGGGGTATGTGGTGAAATTCTCATGTAAGGAAGCCTCTAGAAAAATTCCAATCCAATCCGGTACCAATCGGAGAAGTTTCACAAAATCCGGACTATTTTCTATTCCTAATTTTTATAATATACTAGGATATGTATTATGTCCTGGAAATCAATGTCTAGGCTTCTCATACCATTGACATTGTTATACTGAGTATTTATCTACCATCCATTGCTTGGAAAATGACCAAAATACCCTTGGTGTCCTTTCTTACACTATATTAACCCTAAAGGCATAATTGTCATTTTATCCTTCCTTGTACAGCCTCAGAGCATAAACTAGCTCTAACTAATCAAATTTATACTATGTCCCATGTTTTTAGCCTATCCCAGATGACTAAAATACCCTCCTTTTATTACTAGTACAATATGCGCATCCAGGGGCATTTTCATAATTTTACACCTTTCCTGGACACTAACCCCTTCTACTGATAAACTGGTACCCTGGGTTTTGAGTCCTCCTTAGCGTCATCATAGGCCCATATATGAGGCCATCTGAGTTCATTCTATCCAGGCTTATTTACTGCTAAGTTCCATAATCAGATAACGGGTGTTCTTAAACTCCCTTCAAAATTCACTAATATGGAGATAACTTTTCCTATAGAGCTCCTTTTAGGGTCCTGTCATATTCATGACATCTGATGTCATGAGGCATACCTTCCTATAACTTGTCCCCTTATATCTAACAACCATAAGATCTGATAAAATTTTAGATAACTTTCAGACTATCGGATAAATATCCACTATCTGGGACCTTAATAAAATTTATGTATTATGCTAGATTAACCAGCTTAACTTTCTCTATTTACTGATGAAATATGGAACTGGAATACTTCTAGATACTCTTAAGCCTTTTCTAGCTAAACTTTTCCATAATTACATTTAGGTCCCTGACTTTTTATTTATTTACATTTAGGTCCCTAAACTTTTAGAAATTGCCCCTTTTGGCCCAACTTTTGTTTCTACTTTAACTTTTGGCTTTTAACCTTTTCCAATTTGCATTTAGGTCCCTAAAATTTCTTTGGTTTATAATCCCTTTCTTTCCTTTCTCAATCTGATATAGTTTATTCCAAGAATGTCATATCCATTTCACATAAACTGTATAGTTATATCAGGTAAGAAAATTAGGGTTATGACATACATACTAAGTAAATAATTCATATATTTATCTCCTTCATTCTTTCCTCTACTTCCCATGTAGCTTCACTCTCAATTAATCCTTTTCATACCACTTTAACTAACGTAATTTGTTTATTTTGTAGCAGCTTAACCTTTCGATCAATAACTTTTACTGGTCCAACTTCATAGGTCAAGTCATCTTACAGCATGATATCATCTTGTTCAATCACGTGATGAGTCTGGAACAAACTTCTTTAATTGGGAAACATGAAATACATCATGTATCTGGCTGAGATTTGGAGAAAGAGCTAACTTATAAGCCAATGATCATATCTTTAAGAGAATCTGAAATGGTCCTATGTATCTGGGATGTAACTTCTTTACCTTGATTGATCGTCCAGCTCCCGTAGTTGGAGTCAACTTAAGAAACACATATTCCCCTTTTTTAAACTCCAATAGTTTTCTTTTAACATCAGCATAACCTTTTTGTCTACTTTGAGCTATCAATAATCTTTTTCTAATCATAACAATTTGTATTGTAGTTTCATCTACGATATCAGGACCAAACATTCTTCTCTCACTTAACTCTAACCAGCATAATAGATATCTACACGTGAGTTCATATAGTGCTTCAAATGGGGCCATATGAATACTAGTCTGATAACTATTGTTATAAGAAAATTCTATTAATGGCAAATGAACATCCTAACTTCCTTTGAAATCTAAAACACAAGCTCTTAGCATATCTTCTAGTGTCTGGATTATTTTCTAAGATTGACTATCCGTTTGAGGATGATAAGCTGTGCTAAACTATAGAGTAGTGCCCATTTGTTTGTGCAAAGCTCTCCAGATATTAGATATAAATTTTGGGTATCTGTCAGACACAATATTGCTTGGAACACCATATAGTCTAACAATATCTTTTATATACAACTTTGCTAGCTTCTCTAGAGAATCTCTCTTATTTATTACCAGGAAATGAGCTACTTTGTCAATCGATCACCACTCATATTGTATCATGCTTAATGTCATATCCTAATTTTTCTCTATTCGTATAGTACTGATAGTGGAAAGAGGCTTTGAAAGGATTATGACAAACATCAGAAGAAATAATAAAGGTTAGATGATTCTTTAAGGAAGAGAAGGACTAAAATGAAAAGTAGAAAATGTTAAAGGCAAAAAGTGAAAGTAGAAACAAGATTTGGGCCAAAAGTGGTAATTTCCAAAAGTTAAGGGACTTAAATGTAATTAAGTAAAAAGTTCAAGCGCAAAATTGTAATTATAGAAATATCAGCCCGAAAAGGGTTATAACTGCCCAGAAGTTTTTTAGTCCCATATTCCATCAGTAAATAGAGGAAGTTGCGCTGGTTAATCTAGCATGATACAAAAATTTTAATAGGACTCCAGACAATAGAAAATTATCTAATAGTCTAAAAGTTATATGAAATTTTATTATATTTCATGGACTTCAGATGTAAGTGGGCAAATTATAGGAAAATATGCCCTACAATGCCAGATGTCCTAGATCAGATAGAACTCCGGAAGAAGTTCTATATAAAAATTTATTCACATATTAATGAATTTTAACGGGAGTTTGATAACACCCGTGATCCAATAATATAATTTATTGGTATGTAAGCCTGGATAGAATGAGATCAGATGACCTCATATATAGGCCCATTATGATGCCAAGAAGGGCCCAAAACCCAGGGTACTAGTTCATCAGTAGAAGGGGCCAGTGTCCAGGAAAAGTGCGAAATTACGAAAATGCCCTTTGATGCCCAGATTGTACCAGAGATGGATAAACTGCATTTTGGTCATCTGGGACAGGATAAAAACATGGCACATGGTATAAATATGATTATTTGAGCTAGTTTATGCCCTGAGACAGTGTAAAGAGGGGTGAAATGACAACTATGCCTTTAAGGTCAATATAGTGTAAGAAAGGACACAAAGGGTATTTTGGTCATTTTTTAGGAATGGATGGCAGATAAATACTCAATATAACCATGTTAAGGGTATGAGAAGCCTAGACATTGATTTCTAGGACATAATACATATCCTGGTATATTATAAAAAATTTAGAACAGAAAACAGTCCGGTTGTTGTGAAACTGCTCTGATCGGTTCCAGATTGGACTAGAATTTTTCCATAAGCTTCCTTACAATATGAGCACGCCACCTATCCCTCTTAGGTGTCCCATGAGCTGTCCCACATGATGTCAGAATTATTCTTTTATAAAAAAGAAAAATCCAAGATTAAATGTGAGCCTTTAGGTCAAATAGTAACCAAATCAATCTTGGCCATTGATTTTTCTTATATTTTTGCTATAAATACCCCCTCATTCTGCCCAAAACCATGGCCTTGTGATACCTTGGGTAAACTCTTGTAAAATGAAAACTCAAGCCAAGACAAAGAAGATTCAAGGTTTCAAAGTTCAAGCAAGCTAGAGATTAAAGGTAAGCAATCTATCCTAGCTTATTTTCCTTTGATTTGGGAGCTTGAACTTAGGGTTTTCATGGGATAAAAGTTAAGTTTTCTCTAAGGGGTTGTGCTTCCCATCAACCTTAGATGAAAGGGGAAAGAAGAAATTAAAGTTAGAAACATATGATTGAAGCTTAAATAAGCTAATTAAGAGATTGGTTGTTGAATCAAGTTGATATTCTTGACTTTGCCTTAATGGAACCTATTTGATATGCACTGTTCATGAGATAAGGAAATTGAATTTCAATGATTTAATGCTTCCATTGAATTTAGATGATGATTTTGTGTAGGATTGGAAATATTTTGAACTTTGAAAGCATTGAAATTCCAAGATTGTAGTTTTTGAAATCCTTCTATATTACTGTTCACTAGCATGAACAGTTATTGGAATTTCATGATTTTGATGCTTCCAATGGTTTTAAATGAAAAGTTGTGTGGGATAAAGTAGAGAAACAAGTATGGGAAGTATTGGAATCAAAATGAGATTTTTTTTAAAGAATTAAGTGCATTTTTGGTTCTGTACAACATGTGATGAAGGAGCTGGAATTTCATGATTCTAAGCTCATAAATGGATTCAAAAGATTAAATTATGTAGGGTAAATTCAAGGCATCAATTGATTCAAAGACCAAGTCCATTGGTTAAGATTAAGGAAAGTTAATGAGATTAATGTTCAAGAAGAAGTTATGTTAGTTAAAGTGAGTTTAATGCTCAAGGAAGTTATATTGTAATTGATGAATGGTTATGTGATATTAGGAATTGATTTGTATGCTCCAAGAGAGGAAGCCACATGTTCAAGGAAAGTGAGAAGAAAGAAGCAAGTTAAGGTGAAAGAAAATCAAGTGTTCAAGATAGTAAACTAATCCTAAACTTGTATACATTGAATGTTATGCTTGATTGTGCTATGGCTTGATTGAATTGTGTTGCCTATGTTCTTATGTATGAAGCTCTATTTATATGTTTACTTTGGTCAATTGTATTTCATATGTAACATGGAAGCATGCACATGACACAATAGTAACACTTTCACAAGCAAGCACAAGTATTTACATTAATGCATGCATTGTTTAGTACCATTTGCTACTGAGATTTCCCCCAAAATCTCATCCCTTTCCATGTAATCGCAATCCCAGAGGTTTATGAATGATGAAAGAGGATGATAAAGTATGAAGAAAAGCTAGGGATTGGATAGTATATATGTTATGTGGATGTGTAATGTTGCTATATGACCAATGTAAGCAGTGATGGTCATGATGTAATGAAAAATAGTAAATGATGGAATAAATGTATGAAATTTTACAGAAATTTAAATGACATGCCAAGCTTCATTTTGACACCAAGAATGCTCTATTTGGATCTATGTACAAAGAGAACTGATTTTCCAAAGTAAGGGACCAGAATCTGTTTCCAGGATTTTTTATCAAATGAACAGTAAACTTTGGTGAATAAACTATATTAATTGGCTAATCATTTGGTATAGAAATTAGTTTTACCTTAAATTTCAAGATGTTATATTCATGTATCTTTTTGAACCACTTCATTTTGAGTTTTCTAGAATTAGTTATGATGTTTTGAAGTTTGTTGCGTAATCTAGAATACCATATGAACAGTAAACTGTGAAAGAGTAAAATTCCAGATTTAGCTAATGAACTTCTAAGGTCTTGTAAGTAGTTCTAAATGCTACTGAATGGTCCCTAAGGCTTATGAAAGTAAGGATGCTACACTTAACTGGTGTCATTGGTAGTCTATCAACAAAATGTATGGCAATACTATCCTATTTCCACTTAGGAATATCAAGAGGTTGTAATTTTCCTGCTAGCCTCTGATGCTCAACTTTTACTTTTTGGCATGCTAGGCATTTTGATATATAAGCCACAACATCCTTCTTTAATGGGCCATAAAAATAGACTTTTAACATCATGATACATCTTGGTCATACCTAGATGTACTATATATCAGCTTTTATATGCTTCATCTAAAATTTCTCTCTTAATCCTGTGGAATTAGGGATATACAGTCTTCCCTTAAACTGTAGCAATTCATCTTGAGAGATATCAAAATTTTTAGTTTTCCCTCTTTCAACTTATATTTAAAAATTGATGCGAGCTTATCATGCTTCTGAGCTTCTTTTATCTCATCCTCAATGATCTACATCTGATATAAAGGACTATAATCTCTAACATCTTCTACTAATTTTAGTTCTTTGATCATCATGCTTGCCACCTGTACCACTTTCCTGCTTAAGGCATCATCTACAACATTTTCTTTTCATGTATGGTATTTAATTTGGAAATCATAATCTTTCAGCAATTCTATCCATCTACGTTGTCTCATATTCAGTTCTTTTTGTCATGCAGATACTTCAAATTTTTATGGTCACAGTACAATTCTATAGTAGCTCCACACAAATAATGTCTCAAAATCTTGAGAGCATAGACTACCGTTATAAGCTCCAGATCATGAGTGGGATAATTCTCTTCATACAGCTTTAACTATCAAGAAGTGTAGGCTACTACTCCTTGTTGCATTAACACATATCCCAGCCCCTGCTTACCAGCATTAGTATATACCACATAGGTCTGGGTAGGATTTGGAATAATCAGTACTAGAGTAGTGGTTAACTTTTGTTTCAATTCATGAAAACTATCTTGGTACTTCTCATCCCTCCTGAACGGATGATTCTTTCTAGTCAACGACAGAGTAATTCGAGAAAAATCCTTAATAAATGTTCTATAATACCCTACTAAGCCTAAAAAACTTATAATCTCTGTCATTGTCCTTAGCTGCTCCCAGCTTAATAATGCTTCAACTTTGCTAGGATCTACAGCTACCTTTTCATGGGATATAACATGAACAAGAAATTTTACTTCTTCGAGCCAAAACTCACATTTACTAAGCTTAGCATAGATCTATTTTTCTTTTAAGAGTATTAAGGATGATTCTCAAGTGCCTTTCATACTCTAAGCAGACTTAGAGTATACTAGGATATTGAAACATCCTTCTTTTCTTACATCTTAGGGACCAAACGGTAGCATCTAGAACCACTTTTAAGGCAATTGAAGTCAAATTACTCAATCTAGTTCAAAAAATTGAAACTAATTATCTGACTTAAAAAAATCATAACTAATTATAGAAAAATCGAAACGAAGTGGTTCAAATTGCTGTACAAAGTTAACTTAATGACCTTTTAGGGAAAAATAACTCATTGACTATGCCTTGACTAGATCAACATCAGTCAACATCTGAAGTTTACAGTTTATCCTGCGTTTTCCCTGATCCAGCACTTTGGTCCCAACATTTGCACTATCCAATCCCCAGCTTCTCTCCATGCTTCTTTAGTCCTTCCTTATCATAAAACTGTGGGATTGGGATTACATGGAAGGAGATGAGATTTATAATAATATCTTTATTATTATACAATATAGCTCTACTTACTTATGCTCATTTTGAGGCAATATCCTTAATCTGACATTTACTTAACTTTCTTTCCATCTATTACTAACCTTATTAATATAGATATTTCTCTATTCTAACCATTAAGAGTAATCCTTTACTTTATTAGAGTAGGGGCTAGATAACTTACTTACCTCATTCCTAAACTCTGCTCAGTCCCTCAGCTCCTTGGACTGCTCCTAGCTCCACCATAACTCCTCCTTTATTTCTCCCTTTATCGTTTCTCTCTTCTTTCTCTTCTTTTCCTTGCTCTTGGCTGTGGATTCCTTTAAGGGAGGGGTGTCCTATTTATAGGTGAGTGGAGGTGGAATGAATGGCTCAGATCGAATCGTGATGAATGGCTCAGATTGCTTAGCTTCCTCAAGAAGCTTTGCTTGCATCATCACGATGACATCATCCTCCTTAATGACTCACCATTATAAAATTATCCAAGGACACCTCAGGGAGTATGTGGCACAATTGGTGGGGCTCTTGGGACACCTTACCAGCTGACTCAACCTCTCCAGATAATTCCAGAGCCTTTTCCTGGAATGAATGGCCGAGATTGTGCAACGTGTTCTCTTTACTTTTTCTCCTTTTTCTAAGATCATGACATGTGTCCTTAACTTTTCTTCTTTTCCTGTAATAATACCATAGAATGTAACATCCTTACTTTTATACATCGTATAGACCATTCAGTAGCATTTGGAACCACTTACAAGACCTTGGAAGTCCATTAGCCAAATCTGAAATTTTACTCTTTCTCAGGTTATTGTTCATATAGTATTCTAGATTTTACAGAAAACTCAAAATGAAGTGGTTCAAAAAGATAAATGAAGATAACATCTTAAAATTTAAGGGAAAAATAATTTTTAGACCAAATGGTTAGCCAATTAATACAGTTTATTTGTTAAAGTTTACTGTTCATTTGGTCAAAACTCTGGAAATAGATTCTGGTCCATTAATTTGGAAATTCATATCTCCTGATATAAACATCCAAAGGAAACATTCTACCTATGCACTTAAATCTAGGGATGTTTGCTACATGCTCATAAAATTTCATGAAATAATTCTTTCATTTGCTAGGTCAAACTGAAGCCAAAACAAAACTGCTTTAGGATCTACTTTTTTACCATTTCATTTTCCTTCCTTTTACTTTCAATAATTGTTTCAGCATGCATAAGCTATCAAATAAGCTTCTTAATATTCATATACATCATGTACATATGCCATAAGTATTTCAAATAGTTTTATCACATAACTAGACACCTTACATGGCATTTACATACATGGGCAATTCATAGTATATGCTAAAATCTCAATACTTCACTTCCTTCTTCTATTCTTTAGCTCTTCTCCATGCATACCTTTTCCATCATGCTTGACCTAAATTGGTTGGTTATGGGAGAGTGAGATTCTAGGGAATCTCAGTAGCAAACATTACCACTTAAATATGCAAGATGGATGCTAATGCATGATATGTAATTTCATTAAACTTTCTTTGATTAGTGACATGCCATCATGCTATATACTTTTACATAAAAGTGCATGGCCATGGAAACATGTTATTCACAATACATTCAACATCATCTATCATGTCACAACATCATTCAAATATCATATAGATGTCAAGACATAAGCATACCACATCAAGCATATAAAGAGGTAAGTTCACTACCTTACACTTAAGCTTTACTCTTGATCTTATGCACTTGCTCCCTAGCTTTCCAACCATGAAGCCTTTATGTCAATCATTTCTCAACATCTTCTTGGATGTTTCAAGTTCCTAAACACGTTCATATTCATCATATAATTCATTAGGAGTCATGAACTCCAACCTTGTTCAAGACTAACCTTGTTACACTCTCTATTACATAACTTTCTCTAGTCCTCACTAATCCACTTGGCTCTTGAACCAATTAATGTCTTGACTTTACCCTACACAATTTCATCTCTTGAATCCATGTATGAGCTTAGAATCATGAAATTCAAGCTCTTTCATGGCCTGCTATACATAATTGAACATATGCATACAATTCTTTCAAAAATTCTCATTTTGATTCCAATGCTTCCCATGAAAACCATAAGTGCAAGCTCCTAAATCAAAGGAAAATAAGCTAGGAGTGATTGCTTATCTTTAATATCTAGCTTGCTTGGACTTTGGTACCTTTCCATTCTTTATCTTGGCTTGAGTTTCCATTTTCCCCTAAGGTTCCATTTTCATCTAACCTTTATCATTTCTTCTGATCTTCATCATAATCCTTTCCAAACCTCTTTCCACTATCAGTACTATACAGATAGGGAAAAATTAGGCTATGACAAATGGCATGTCACTAATTAAAGAAATTTTAATGAGATTACATATCATGCATTAGCATTCATCTTGCATATTTAAGTTGTAATGTTTACTTATGAGATTCCCCATAATCTTACCCTCCCATAATCAACCAATATAGGCCAATTATGATAGAAGACATATGCATGAAGAAGAGCTACAATATGGAACAAAGAAAATGAAGTAATGGATGTCCTAGAGATGTTATATTTCCATGTATGTATGGTATGTAAAGTACTTATTTATGTAAATCAAATATATGAAATAATTATGGCATATCTCCATATTGTATATGAATGTATGAGAGGCAAAAGAGATGGTCTATGCATGCTGGAACAATTATTGAGAATTAAGAAAGGAAACTAAAATGGTAAAAGTGTAGGTCCTGTAGCAGTTTTGTTGTGGCTTCAGTTTGACCTAGAAAATGAAGTAATTAATTCACAAAATTTTATGAGAAAATAGTAAACATCTAGAGCTTTAAATTAATAGGTAACACATCTCATTTGGATGTGTATATAAAGAGAAATGAATTTCCAAATTTAAGAGATAGAATATAGAATTTATAGAATTTGCCATATGAACAGGAAAAAGTAACAATTTAACTGTATTGATTAGCAACGTAAATGTCCAAGTGAACATTGGACTATTAATATGGAATTTACCTCCATATGGTTTTTTTAGAATTAATTATGAATTTTTAAAATTGGGATGTTAATAAGGAATTTACCAAGTCAATAGTACCCAATAAGTAAGTTTTAAAATTTTAATTTTGGGGCTAAATTAATACTTCCACTAGTTAAATATTCTTCTGAATACGTACTCTGAAAGGCTAAAAATAGGATGTTTTAGTTTTACTCTATCTCATTAGCTTAGCATCAGCCTTACCACTACCACAACTTCCCCTAGTCATTCCTTCCTCCCTTCCCTTGAATTTTTTGGATGATTTCAAAAAGGGGGAGAGAAGAAGTAAAGAGGAGAAGGAATCCTCTTTCACAGAGTCGCTAGATTGATGACTATTTGAGTGATTTATTTTTTGTTTTGGCTTGTATATTTTTATGTAAAACTTTTAAAGTTTTAATGAAATGTTATTCATGATGTTATTCTATCATTGTCCATTACTTTTTTATATATTGACTAAGATGTAATTGAATTTAAAAAGCTTCTTAACTTAACTTCACTTTTACGAAGTTTTGCCATCATAAAACATGGGAGAATGTTAATATGTATATGTTTCGATAATGTCAAAAGAAAAAAGAGAATAAGTTGTTTAATACTGTGAAAAATTGTTTTTAAAGTAATAAAAATAATTTTTGATTCAAACGAAGTTAAAAGAAGTAATTGATTAGTTATTCGATTAGTGATAGTTAATAGATTAATATCAATTAATTGATTGAATGTTAGAATAATTGAAAAGGTAGCCTTTGTTTTTTTTAAATAAATTAATCGATTAATATGAGACAATTAATCGATTAGTTAATTGATGAGGTCAGATTGTCGTAGTCAGATCATTCAAAATAAAGTTATTGCACCAATATAATATAGTATAAGGCACAACCTTATCGTTCTCTCGAGGAGCCTTTTATGTGAAAACGTAGTAGATTGGATGTCAAAATCAATGAAAAACCTGAGCAGGGATAAAAGGGTTTTTAGGTTTTAGTGATTGATGCAATAAAAGTAGGGTGCAAATGTAGATATTTTTTTATTTTTGTTTACGATGAAAACGAGTTGGTTTGAGTTGAGAAATATGCTATGACATACTCTTGATGATGAAAATGTATCTATCCTTGCTCTCACATTTAAAATTGGAGTTAGAAATTACTAAGTCTCAAAGAAAACCTCAATCGATCGATTGAGTCCAGAACTCTATTTTTCCTTAAACCCCTTTTGATCAATGCTAGTATAAGAACTATTAGTGAACTATCATAAACCACTTAGAGTGTAAATTGAATTTAGATGATGAAAACACCCATGAATGGTCATCGATCGAAAACCCTAGATTTCAGGCAATGAATTAATTAACAACGATCGCTAGTAAATAACCCACTCTCTTAAAATTGAAGCAAAAATAATCTATTAAAAGCAAACGTTCAAATCATCATAATCCAATTACAAAATCTAATTTGATGAAAAATCAATCGATATTCAAACTTCTCAAAAGATGAAAACCCTAGATCTAGCAGCAATTATAAGATAAGAAGATGCAAATTAGAATAGAAGAAACTCCCCGTTTAAGTCCATGAGCTCAAGATATCTAATTCATCACCAAGATTTTAAATGTTTAGCCTCTCATGACTCCTGCTGCAATGCAATCGCTGTACAGTTGAGATATCATGAAGAAACAATGAGAAGGTGGTAGGTTGATGGTGTAAAGAGGAGGAGAATTCTATGGAGAGGTATAGAATGATGGTAGGGGTAGAGAAGATGATCAGAGAGTGTCAAAGTACTGCTTGTTAGCCTAATCAGGTATAAAAAAATAGTCTCCCTAGACGGTAGCCTTTTGTCCCCTTTTATTTCTGCATAACCTAATTTAAAACGCACAGGTTCAGCAATTTCGCATATTAGTCGTGACCATATCTGTGTTTTGGTCGTGACCTATAAACACAGAGAAAATTCCAGAAGAATAAAGGTCACAACCGGCGGACTCTTTGGTCGCAACTAAAAGATGCAGGAGCATAGTTCCACTTTCATTGACTTGTGATTTCTTTTCTGGTCCTTGTTCTATTCCAAAATACCTGCAATCCAAAATAAACGCTCATTGTAAAAGTCTAAATCAGTGAATAATAGAATATATGTAGTTTAGAAGAGTTAATTTGCCATTTTACCTTTTTATTAGCACATTATCACGCACAATCATGTATTACAACAAAGGTAAAATTTAAGACATAAATGAATGGTAAAGTTGTTATAAAGCTCTAAAAAGTGTCACATAAACCATATACAAAATGTGTCTTATCAATTCCCCCACTCTTGAACCTTTGTACTCCTGGACAAAGAAATGAATCACACCTAGAACAAAACTATTAAATTTAAGATAATAGCATAATCCATAGTGTACCCTGAAAACAAATAACTCATCATCCTTTGTAATGCAAAGGTGATAATGTAAGCAACACCAAGCAATCAACTACTAAGTGAAATTAACCTCAACTGTATAAGCGCAATTGATCCTCTCAAAGGTTAAGTGTTTAGCTCTCTATTTCCTCTCATTGTTAGGTTCTTTCACTTAGATTTAAATTGGAAAACACCCTACCATATGCTTGTAATAGCTCTAAATCTAAGCAACTATATAGCACTTATGTAAGGAATCAAGAGGTCTTTTAGGGTTAAAAGGATGGAGATGGGCCACATGGAATGTAATGTGAAGAATAGAAAGTACTATATGCATTCAACATTAAATATGTAGTATGAATTCATGTCTCTAGGGATGTAGCTGTGGTAATTGTGCTAATAAGAGTTGATAACGGTGCTCTCTCCCTTTTTCTTTTCTTTTTCTTGCACTCTGTCTCTTTCTTTCTTTTCTTTTTTTAGTGCAATACGCTTCTTTTCTCTTCCTTTACTTGGCACCTTGTTCATGGTAGCTGTAGCACAATAACACAACACTGATGAATTTTTGACATGAATAAAAATTTTATTTCAAGATGATATTTATGCACATATGACTTTCTATGAGAATGGAAAAAAAGAAAAAATGATGGGCTCAAAAGGGGTGACTAGGGATGTAATATATAGTGGACTTGTGTTTGGGATAAAAGGCTTTAGAAAGAACGCTTCTATCATGTTCAATTCATAAATGCACAAGTAACTCTAAACTCAGAGCCAAGGCAACTTCTAGAGAATATAAATTAATTGAATAATCACTCAATATAGAATTTAAGGCCGAGAATCCTTCTAACAAAGGTTTTGATCTAGCTTGCTTATAAGCTAAAGTCTCAAATAATGTTCATCATTCACTAGACATTAAAACACTTATCACAACTGAAAACCCTCTAAATGATTATTTACAAGTTTCAAAGTAATCACTTAGAACCATGTGATAACCTAAATGTAACAGCGAAGGGTTAGGTGTTTTCAAATTCAATTTCCAAGATATTTCAAAAAGTTCGAGTTGGCCAATGGTTTCTAGGAGCTAAAAAGGTTTTAAAATAAGGGGACAATGACTTTTTTGTAAAAAGGTATCAGTAGTTCAAAAAGGGTCCTTATATATAGCTTTGCATAAGGCAAAGAGAAGGTAATTGGACATGTTTAAACCTTGGTCATGACGAATAACAGTAGAGGTCGTGACCAAATGACACAGGGGTGCATGCTCAGGACTTTTAGATCATTAGTCGCATCCACGAGGTGTATCCTTCGCGACATAAATACTCAAAGAGTAATAGTCATGACTAAGTGGGTAATCATGTCACGACTCTAATCGACAGAGAGTGTTGTCGTGACCGATATGTATAAAGGTTGTGACAGTAGGTCATAGAGAGTATATCAAGTCCAAAATTTCATTATAGGTCACGAAACCTTTTAGTTATCAACAAAGTTTAAAGGCAAGGTCCAATTTTCAGAAATTGATCACACATTAAGATCAAAAACAAAAAAATATGATGAAAAGATTGGATTAGCAAAGATTGAGTAGCACAAAAGTAAGACATCTCCCCCACACTTAAATTTAATAGTATCCTTACTGTCAATAGAACTAAAGCAAAAAATATCACAGTCACTCTGCAAAGCCAATCAAATATAGTTGAAAAATAGCAGGTAGCCTAATCACTCAATGTAAATTAACAATTCAACACATAGTCACATTCAGGGCATGTAAAACAATATTAGTAAGACAAAGATGACAAGATGGGTAAGCTAAGATATGCATGTGAGTGTAGAAGCTCTAGAGGGAACAATCAATGGCTAAACAATATATGGATAGGAATGGGGTGTTCAAAATAGAAAGAACCCTAGAATAAAAAGAAATAAACAAAAAAAATTAAAACTACCCTACTGAAGCATCGAGCAGAAAATTAACTACTACTCCTACTAGTTCATCCCTTTACAATCACCAAACCAACATGTTAATCACATATGAATTCGTAAAGGAAAGAGATAGGAAAGGGATAACCTGTCCTCAAGGCAGAGGTGAGAAATCATAGAACTTTGAAAAATGGTTGTATGATTAGACAGTTTTCCTAGTTGCCCTTTCTATCCACTTTAGCATTCCACAATCGCGCATCTTATACTAAGATTCGTCTAGTCACGTCTTGAATTTTTCGTGTTTAAACTTGAACTTACCCAACTGTGGTTGGCATATTGTGGCAACAGACTTGGGAAATAATTCGTTTGCATCCTTCGTATATTCCTTACAGTTGCTCTTCTCTAGCTTGTGTAAGCCCTCTAATTTATGATGTGTTTCCCTAAGTTTCAAGCCAAGCTGAGGTTGGTCTACGACTTCAGTTGATAGTGTGTATCTCTGGAGCTTTTAGTCGCGACCTGTTCATCTTTTAGTCGTGACTTATGGTCACAAAAAGGCTCTCCTTTAATAGATTGATGTGTAGTTGCGACATCTTCATCTTCGTGTCACAACAGGTGGTCGCTGGGGTTTTGTATTGAGATCGTAAAGCCATTAGGTCATGACTCATATTGACAATAGATCTCAGGTTGATGTTTAGTCATGACGGGGAGCCAATTTGGCCATGACCTTTGGTCACAAAAATTCAGCCATTCTTCATGTAAGCTCAGTTCATATTCATCCCTAGTCCTTTAACAACATAATTAATGGCATTTAAAGCAATAAAAGCAAAATTATCAAGAGAAAATTTCATTGCTTAATTCATGTTGAAGGTTACTACACATGTTCTAACTTCCATTATGATGGAACTATATTTCATACTAATGATGGTCTTGAAGGGAATTGTAAGACACGCAGCGGAAATTAACTTTAAAAATTTTTCCATTCCCAGCCAGGATCTACCGAATGTGTTTAAGTCAAGGAGAAAGAAGTGTTACCTTCGGTTTCAAGCTTTGGTCGCGACCTCAGTGTCCACTAGTCGCGACTCCTCGCCTCTGGAACTTTCAGTCGCGACCTCCTCAGCTTCTAGTCGCGACCTGTCGCCTCTGGAGTTTGTAGTCGCGACCTACTCTTCTTCTAGTCGCGACCTGTCGCCTCTGGAGCTTTTAGTCGCGATCTCTTCAACTTCACGTCGCGACCTGTCTCCTCTTTTCGGATTTCTGACGTTCAGATGCCCGTTTGGTCGCGACCTAAGTGTGTTCTGGTCGCGACCTTTCTTCGTGTCTGGCCGTATCGTAGAAGTCGACAGCTCAGATCGGCTTCCTCTACCGGTATCCACACGAACAGCGTTCCAATTGCGAACGACGTGCTAGCGCCTCTTGTCCCTCTAAGGCTTTCTGGAGATTCCGTCCTCACCGTCTCTATTTCGGCAGTTTCTTATATGCAAACCTTTTGCACTCTCCCTGCCCCCTTTTCTCACGACTGAATGTGTGTGAAGAGATCTATTGTGTATTTTTAAAACCCTAACTCCTAATGTCAAATATATAGGAAGCTATCGGGCTTCTAATAGGGCCGGGCTTCAGAATTAATCTTATATTAATTCTGAATTAATACAATATCATATATTGCATAATTTAATAAGAAACTGATTAAATAAATATGGTTTATATTAAATCCGTCCCACAGATTTAATTCACCTATTTATTTAATTTAAAATAAAGATAAGACAGAATTATATTTGATTTATTCTCATAAATCAAAATTGAGATATCTTATCAATTTGAATTTCAAATTCAAATAGATCATATCCATTTAAATTCAAATTCAAAAATGATAGAGATTTAATTTATCCTTATAAATTAAATCTTACAAATATCTCTTATATTATTTATATAATATATATATATAAACTAATTTATATATATATATAAAATATATATCCACCCTAGATTATTCATTGAATTTAGACATCTCTTAGATTCAATGAATCTGGACATCATAGCTCGCATTGGGCTGTTTTGTGTGCGACCCTGTAGGCCCATATGAAGTTGGCAGTGGCCCAGTTACTATACTGACCCACAAGTCGTAAGCGGTCTCTAGCAAGGCATTACGACTACCCAAAACATATGAGGATCGATAAACGATGTAACCTTTCATACAACCATATCACGTCCCTTTTGTCACACGATATTTCGGTCAAGGATGAGGCATGTTGAACGTCATCCTCCTGTTCCTGACCGTTACTTTCTCGATCCCTGAGTAGTCTGAATATAGAAATGGAACTACCCTTCCATTCCAGTATGGCCATACATTTCTCAGACTCACTCATCGAGGGGCCCAGTAATATCTCTCTACGAATGTGAGGGACAAATTCCATCTTGACCATTCACATTCCTCCGCATGAAAAACCACTAAGCCCGAGCATAGCCTTTATGATCACTCGGTCAAAAGTGACTTTTGACTAGGTCAAAGCTGAGCGTTTGTCATGTAGGAATCCATGATGATCTCAGGTCAAAGGGCATAGTGACATGGCTTGTACATGAGAGAAGCTTATGACTTGACCCATGCAGCTCTCTCATTGCGGGTCGGTCCAGCACCCTGTACTCTTACATGTGCCTATGACTTTGATTTATATCTCTATATATCTTCAAAGTCATACTGGTCTTATTTCATCTCTGCTCCCGCATAGATGACCGACCAGGGACATTTAGGATAAGATCACGAGTTATCCAAGGATTGTCATCATAGTAAACATGCAAATAATATGATAACTTTATTAAGAAATTCATAAATCAACAATGTTCATAAGATAATGATTGGCCCCTAGGGCACAATCTCCAACATCCTCCCACTTGCACTAGGTACAATCATTAATTTGCCTAATTCCCATTGACCTAACATGACACTCATGTTTTGCTTGCACAAGCGGCTTTGTTAGAGGATCAGCAACATTGTCTTCCCCTGCTACCTTGCATATTTTTATATCACCTCTATCATTGATTTCTCTGATGAGATGAAATCGCCTGAGTATATGCTTGGTCCTGTGATGTGACCTAGGCTCTTTGGCCTGTGCAATGGCACCACTATTGTCACAGAACAAAGTTATTGGATCTGAGATGGTAGGTACCACCCCTAGTTCTGTAATGAACTTCCTGATCCAAACGGCCTCCTTAGCTGCATCAGATGCTGCTATGTACTCAGCTTCCGTTGCAGAATCTGCTACAGTGCTCTGCTTAGAGCTCTTCCAGCTTACTGCTCCATTATTCAGGAGGAATATGTATCCAGATTGCGATTTCTGGTCATCCTGGTCAGTTTGGAAACTTGCATCTGTGTAACCAGTTACATAGAGCTCGTCTACCAATCCACCATAGACCAAGAATAAGTCCTTAGTCCTTCTTAAGTACTTAAGGATATTCTTGACAGCAGTCCAATGGCCCTCACCAGGGTCCTGTTGATATCTGGTAGTCATACTTAAGGCAAACGAGACATCCGGTCGAGTACATAACATGGCGTACATGATAGATCCTATGGCCGAGGCATATGGAATCTTACTCATGCGACCTCGCTGATCTGGTGTACTAGGACACAAATCCTTGCTGAGGTGAATACCATGAGACATGGGTATGAAACCCCTTTTTGATTCCTGCATACTGAACCTATGCAGTATCTTGTCTATATATGTGCTCTGACTCAGTCCTAGAAGCCTTTTAGATCTATCTCTATAGATCCTAATTCCTAGGATGTAGGTGGCTTCACCCAAGTCTTTCATCGAGAAAGATTTTCCTAACCAAGACTTGACAATCTGCAAGGTAGGAATGTCATTCCCAATGAGTAGGATGTCATCGACATAGAGTACCAAAAATACAACTGTGCTCCCACTAACCTTCTTGTACACACAAGGTTCATCAATATTTTGAAGAAATCCAAACTCTTTGACTACTTCATCAAAACGATGATTCCAACTCCGAGATGCTTGCTTCAGTCCATAAATGGACCTTTGAAGCTTGCACACCTTACCAGAGTCCTCAGAACGCACAAAACCTTCAGGTTGTGTCATGTACACATCCTCAAGGAGCTTTCCATTAAGGAAGGCTGTCTTGACGTCCATCTGCCATATTTCATAGTCATAATATGCTGCAATGGCAAGGAGGATTCTGATTGATTTGGCCATTGCAACTGGGGAAAAGGTCTCATCATAGTCCACACCATGAGTTTGAGTAAATCCTTTTGCAACCAGTCGTGCCTTGAAGACATTTACATTGCCATCCATGTCAGTTTTCTCTTTAAAAACCCACTTGCACCCGACGGTTTTTATACCTTCAGGCGGGTCGACTAAGGTCCATACCTTATTGTCGTACATGGATTGCATCTCAGACTTCATGGCATTAAGCCATTTCTCAGAGTTTGGTCCCACTATAGCTTCTTGATAGGTAGTGGGCTCATTATGCTCAATGAGCAACACATCACGACTATCAGAAATCAGAAATCCATATCTCTGAGGCTGAAGTCGTGCCCTATTAGATCGCCTTGGGCCTTGCGTGACTTGAGGAGTCTCAACAACTTCTTGTGAGTCTTCTCTACTTTCCATCTCTAGTTCTGTGGCGTCTTGTGGCTCTCGAACTTCTTCGAGGTGTACCTTGCTCCCAGTGGTTCTTTTAGAGATAAATTCTCGTTCTAGAAAGATACCATTTCTGACAACAAACACTTTGTTATCAGTGGGGTTGTAGACATAATATCCCTTGGTTTCCTTAGGATATCCCACAAAAAGGCACTTTGAAGATTTGGGCGCTAACTTATCTGAGGCTTGTTGCTTAACATAGACCTCACATCCCCAAATCTTGAGAAAAGACAACCTAGGTTTCTTCCCAGTCCATATCTCATACGGAGTCTTTTCAACTGCCTTAGATGGAACACGATTCAGTGTGAACGCAGCTGTCTCTAGGGCGTGGCCCCAAAAGGATGGTGGAAGATCTGTTCGACTCATCATGTATCGAACCATATCCAATAGTGTTCGATTCCTCCGTTCAGAAACCCCATTCCATTGTGGTGTTCCTGGAGGAGTCAATTGTGAGACTATTCCACAATTCCTAAGATGATCGATAAACTCTTGGCTCAAATATTCACCACCTCGATCAGATCGAAGGGCTTTAATTGTTTTGCCAAGCTAGTTTTGTACTTCATTTTGAAATATCTTGAACATTTCAAAAGATTCGGATTTATGTTTCATTAGATAGACATAGCCATATCTACTGAAATCATCTATGAATGTAATGAAGTACGAATAACCTCTTCTGGCATTTGTATTCATCGGTCCACACACATCTGTATGTATGAGGCCCAACAAATCAGTGGCCCTCTCACTGTGCCCAGTGAAAGGCGACTTTGTCATCTTTCCTAACAAACAAGATTCGCAAGTATCATATGATTCAAAATCAAATGAGTTGAGAAATCCATCTTGATGGAGTTTAGAAATGCGTTTCTCATTTATGTGGCCTAGACGACAGTGCCAGAGGTACGTCGGATTCAAATCATTTGGTTTGATCCTTTTGGCGGTTATGTTATAGATATTTCCATGATTGGGTTGTTCCAAGTTTAATATGTAATGATCAACATGCAAATCACCATGAGTATAGAAAATATCATTACGATAAATAGAACATTTACCATTCCCAGAAATGGAAGTGTAACCTTCCTTATCCAAATAAGAAAGAGAAACAATGTTACTACTCAAAGCAGGAACATAATAGCAATTGTTCAAAACTAACAAAAGCCCAGTGGGCAGAACTAATTCATAAGTGCCTACAGCTAGAGCAGCAACCTTTGCTCTATTTCCAACTCGTAGGTCAACTTCGCCCTTCTTCAGCTTTCTACTGTCCTTTAGGCCCTGCACATTTGTACAAATGTGAGAACCACATGCAGTATCTAATACCCATGTAGTGGAAGTAGAGAGATGAATGTCTATAACATAAATACCTGAAGCGATAGCCCCGCTATCCTTCTTGTTCTTTTTCAGATCTTCAAGGTAGAGTTTGCAATTCCTCTTCCAATGACCCGGTTCATTGCAGAAGAACCAAACTCCTTCCTTTGGAGGCTTTGCCTTCTTTAGTGCAGGCTTGGTTTCGGGCTTGCCTGACTCTTTGGTCTTACCAGATGAGCCGTGACCCTTCCCCTTACCCTTGCCTTTCTTTTTCATACCCTTTCCTTTCTGAACCATCAAAACAGTACTGGGCTTCTTCTTAACAGTCGGCTCAGCAGTTTTAAGCATCCCATGCAGTTCAGAAATAGATTTCTCCATGTTGTTCATGTTGTAGTTCATGACAACCTGGTCATAACTTTCCGGGAGTGAGTTCAAGATCAAATCTGTAGCTAACTCCTGGCTCATGGGAAATCTAAGCCTCTCAAGGTGATCTATGTACCCTTTCATCTTTAAGACATGAGTACTCACTGATGCACCTTCAGCCATCTTGCAGGAATGTAAGGCCTTAGTGGTCTCATACCTCTCTTGCCTTGCTTGTTGCTGGAACATTTCCTTAAGATGCACAATCATCTCATAAGCCTCCATGTGTTCCAAATCTCTTTGGAGCTCCAGAACCATGGTGGCAAGCATCAAGCATCCCACATCAACAGAGTCTTCCTTATGCTTCGCATAAGAATCTCTCTGAGCTCTAGGAGCATTGGCTGCTGGCTCCTCAGGAATGGGTTGATCTAGGACATATGCCTTTCTTTCCTGCTTGAGAACAATTCTCAAGTTCCTGAACCAGTCAAGAAAGTTTGTCCCATTGAGTTTGTCCTTCTCAAGGACAGATCGCAACGATAATGTAGCAGTATTACTAGTCGTCATGATTCTACAATTAAAATATGCAAGCGAATTAGCAATCTCCCACTGAATAAAACAACCCTCAATGTAATAATTAGTGGGCTAAGATCCATATTTGGCTTAAACTTGAGTCCGCTTTGGCTGGACGCTCAACTTTAAGTTATTTAGGTAGGTAACAACTTTACCAATTATATCAAATGTAATTCTTAGATATTTATGGGATTCAATCATCATATGATCCGGCATGTTTTAATCCCATCTAATGCCTTGAGACCCAAAACCGTTTTGATAATCTCAATTAAGTCAAACAATAACAAACATAAGAGTAGCACCATTACTCTTGCTTATCTCCCCAAGATAACTCAAATGCACCCACTTTGGTGGACCTACAAATGAGCGATCGAGGTTTTGACAAGTGTCCATTAATTGACGGCATATGACTTAAGATTTCTTTTAGAGGGTTTAATTAATTATCTGGTTTATAAGATGCATGTATCGCGGTTGTATCTCATACAAGTATTATGCATATAAAACATACATGCAGTGATCTAATCAAAAGATGCATAATCTTAAACGTGATACAATATGGCTCACCTATCCTAAGTCCCCTCAAGCCAATGAGAGGAGCTCTCTAATTAGAATAGGAAAAGTACATAAGGAAACCTCGTTTTAACATTCGAGGGGAGTGAGATGAGAAGAGAATGTACAACGAGAGTCATTAGAGGAAGGCACGACACGCAGGCCGTATTTAGAAAAATTACAACACTTGTAATCTAGAGCCATATTGTTCACCATACCCAAACATTCAAGAATCAAAATTCATGCTATTTGAAGGGCAATAAATGTTTCAAAACATTCATATATCAGGAAAGTCAATACATATTACGATTATGTTGCGCTACGATTAAATAGCCACGGCGGTCCCGCTAGCCGGTTAGCGGGCGGGGTGTGGGGCAGCGCCCCAATAGAAATTTTTTTTGATAAATAATCAAGAATCTTAATTCTTTTTCCTTAGACCCCATCAATATTAATTGATCAAATCAATTGATATACACCACCGATTTCAGTTTCCTTTTAGATTCCGTATATGTCATACATAAACAGATTCCATATATGTCATACATATCACGCATGTTATCATATAATCAGCTAAGAAGTCTAACATACATCACATGTATCAACAATCAAACCTAACTTAAACACAAAACGGCATGGCTCTGATACCACTGAAGGGAATTGTAAGACACGCAGCGGAAATTAACTTTAAAAATTTTTCCATTCCCAGCCAGGATCTACCGAATGTGTTTAAGTCAAGGAGAAAGAAGTGTTACCTTCGGTTTCAAGCTTTGGTCGCGACCTCAGTGTCCACTAGTCGCGACTCCTCGCCTCTGGAACTTTCAGTCGCGACCTCCTCAGCTTCTAGTCGCGACCTGTCGCCTCTGGAGTTTGTAGTCGCGACCTACTCTTCTTCTAGTCGCGACCTGTCGCCTCTGGAGCTTTTAGTCGCGATCTCTTCAACTTCACGTCGCGACCTGTCTCCTCTTTTCGGATTTCTGACGTTCAGATGCCCGTTTGGTCGCGACCTAAGTGTGTTCTGGTCGCGACCTTTCTTCGTGTCTGGCCGTATCGTAGAAGTCGACAGCTCAGATCGGCTTCCTCTACCGGTATCCACACGAACAGCGTTCCAATTGCGAACGACGTGCTAGCGCCTCTTGTCCCTCTAAGGCTTTCTGGAGATTCCGTCCTCACCGTCTCTATTTCGGCAGTTTCTTATATGCAAACCTTTTGCACTCTCCCTGCCCCCTTTTCTCACGACTGAATGTGTGTGAAGAGATCTATTGTGTATTTTTAAAACCCTAACTCCTAATGTCAAATATATAGGAAGCTATCGGGCTTCTAATAGGGCCGGGCTTCAGAATTAATCTTATATTAATTCTGAATTAATACAATATCATATATTGCATAATTTAATAAGAAACTGATTAAATAAATATGGTTTATATTAAATCCGTCCCACAGATTTAATTCACCTATTTATTTAATTTAAAATAAAGATAAGACAGAATTATATTTGATTTATTCTCATAAATCAAAATTGAGATATCTTATCAATTTGAATTTCAAATTCAAATAGATCATATCCATTTAAATTCAAATTCAAAAATGATAGAGATTTAATTTATCCTTATAAATTAAATCTTACAAATATCTCTTATATTATTTATATAATATATATATATAAACTAATTTATATATATATATAAAATATATATCCACCCTAGATTATTCATTGAATTTAGACATCTCTTAGATTCAATGAATCTGGACATCATAGCTCGCATTGGGCTGTTTTGTGTGCGACCCTGTAGGCCCATATGAAGTTGGCAGTGGCCCAGTTACTATACTGACCCACAAGTCGTAAGCGGTCTCTAGCAAGGCATTACGACTACCCAAAACATATGAGGATCGATAAACGATGTAACCTTTCATACAACCATATCACGTCCCTTTTGTCACACGATATTTCGGTCAAGGATGAGGCATGTTGAACGTCATCCTCCTGTTCCTGACCGTTACTTTCTCGATCCCTGAGTAGTCTGAATATAGAAATGGAACTACCCTTCCATTCCAGTATGGCCATACATTTCTCAGACTCACTCATCGAGGGGCCCAGTAATATCTCTCTACGAATGTGAGGGACAAATTCCATCTTGACCATTCACATTCCTCCGCATGAAAAACCACTAAGCCCGAGCATAGCCTTTATGATCACTCGGTCAAAAGTGACTTTTGACTAGGTCAAAGCTGAGCGTTTGTCATGTAGGAATCCATGATGATCTCAGGTCAAAGGGCATAGTGACATGGCTTGTACATGAGAGAAGCTTATGACTTGACCCATGCAGCTCTCTCATTGCGGGTCGGTCCAGCACCCTGTACTCTTACATGTGCCTATGACTTTGATTTATATCTCTATATATCTTCAAAGTCATACTGGTCTTATTTCATCTCTGCTCCCGCATAGATGACCGACCAGGGACATTTAGGATAAGATCACGAGTTATCCAAGGATTGTCATCATAGTAAACATGCAAATAATATGATAACTTTATTAAGAAATTCATAAATCAACAATGTTCATAAGATAATGATTGGCCCCTAGGGCACAATCTCCAACAGGTCTAGGAGGTTTGGAGGAAAGGTCGGCCTAGGATCAGATTTATGTTATTTACTAACTCATTGAACATGTCCAGAATATAAAAATCAGCTCAAAACACTAAATCCTTAACCTATACAAGAATATCCTCAAGGATTCCCTTAGGATATCTAATTGACCTAACTACTAACTAGAGAACTACATTTGTGTCTCTAAGGTTGTTGATTCCTAAGGCTTGATATACTGATAAAGGCATTACATTAATGGCTAACCCTAGATCTAGTAACTCTCCCTTAATAGGAACATTTCCTATAATGAATAGAATGGTGTAGGATCCTGGGCCTTGGCATTTAACAGGTAGTTCAGCCTTAAATAGTGATGACACATTAGCACTCACTTGGATTATCTCAAGAGGCCTAAACTTCTTTTTATTGGCACATAATTCTTTCAAAAATTTTGCATACTTAGGGTTTCACTTGAGGAACTCGACTAAAGGGATATTTATTTATAACTTGTTGAATAGAGTGTAAATATCTTTTGCAAAGTCAGGGCCAATTTTTTTCTTTCCAGCAAAGTAAGAGTTAGAAAAAGGGAGATATTTTATACTTACCTTATTACCTTTGTGCATAGAGGCTCCTTGCTTGCTCGACTCTGACTTCTTCTCAGGTTGCTTTCCTGTGTAGGCTGGACTTGGTATTGTTGATGCTTCTTCTTACATCTCTTATATCTCCACTTGGGTTTCTTAGTTCTCCTCTTGGGTTGGCTTCTTCATTACAAGCTGCCATTCTTTAGCACTTTTAGATTTCCCAATTTGTACCATGGTAGAGATGAATTCTCAATTTCAGCATCTTCCACATCCTACTCTGGTGTATCAGCTTCCTTAAAATGAACCTTTCTGCCACTTATTAGGGATATAGCATTCAAACCCCTATGATTGATGATAGTATTCGAAGGTATACTGCCACTAATCTTTCCTTGGATGTTACTCATTGTATTAGAGACTTGAGTTAAGTGACTTGTGATATATACATTCTTATAACTCAACTTCTCAAGTTTCTTGTGCACATCAACATTAACCTTATGCATACTTTGAAGGATTAAAGCTATATAAGTGAATTGATCGTCATTCTCTTTGAGCTTATTGTCTATATTGGTCATTCTACCGTCCATATTATTCATCTACGTAGCCATACTCTTTAACAATTGAGCAGTCTCATATGGCCTTGATGTTAATAAGGTCATAGGGTGAGTTGGAACTATAGACCTTGCATTATTTTGGTAGTTGCTTGAGGAAGCACCACCTCCTTGGAATTGATTTGTCCTATCACCCCACCTAAAATTTGGGTGGTCTCTCTAGCCAGGGTTGTATGTGTTGGAGTATAGGTCTCTCTTCTGGTATTGATTTTCCTTTCCTTGATATATTACTGCCACTTCTTCATACTATATGTCACATGTACTAGTAGCATGCATCATATAACCACATGATTTGCATCTTGTAACCAAGGATTGTGAGGTATCCACTACATGAACTTGTTTTGTGGAATGTAGCTCTCTTTCAATCAAATTCTTCATCTTCTCTATTCTATTTCCCAGTGATGCTATTTTAGCCAATATCTCTTTTGAATTACCCTAAGAAGATATGGGAATTGTCCTTGGATCCCGTATTTGATGGTCTTCATTTGCCATTTTCTATAACAACTCCCAACTTGCTTATGGAGTCTTATCTCTCAATGATCTATTTACTGTAGCATTCAAGGAAACCTGATTATAAGGAAGTAGACCATCAAAGAAAATGTATACTAAATTAGCCTTAGTCATGTTGTGGTGAGGGCATCAAGCCAACATATTAAGAAACCTCATCTAATACTCATGTAAAGATTCTCCATCCTGTTGTAGAATATTCATGATTTCCTTCTTCATTCGAGCGGACTTTAAAGCCTGGAAAAACTGTTTAAGGTATGCTGACTTCAGCTGATCCCATGTAAGAGTAGAGAAATGGGTAAGTAAATTGTACAGCCACTCCTTAGCCTTCCCTTCCAAGGTAAAATGAAAACACCTCCTTAAGACGTCATCTAGTACAATCATTGGGGGTTTCATTAAAGAACAGATCATATGCATGGTTTCTAAGTGCCTGTGTGGACATTCTCTAGTAAAACCATTAAATTTAGGTAAAGCTGTAATCAAAGCTCCTTTAATCTCAAAATTAACTTCTTCAGTATAGAAACCATAAGGATTATAATTTACATGTGAATGATTAATTTCCCTCTTACTTCTATTATCATATGGGTTCATTGGTATTTCATTTTCTCCATGCCCATTAGGCACATGATGATTATTGTCATCCATATTCGGTTCAGTTTTAGACTTAGGAATAATAAAGGAGGAACTATATTTTGCTTCTTCTTCTCTAAATTCTCTAAACTCTCTCTTTAGTTTCCTAAGTCTTCTCTCAATTTCAGGTTCAAAAGGCACTAATGGTTTAGTTCTTTTACGCAAGCAATACAGAACAGATAGAGAATAATAAATGTAATAAGTCACAGTCAGTCACAAAAGGCACCAAAAAGTGTTTTAGTCACAACACAATATCATAGAGAAAAGTGGTCGCGACTGGTTTAAATTTGTCCCAATGAAATTAGTTTATTCATTGAAAAACACTGTTCATTTGGTAAAATCTAGAAGTTCTAGTTTCTTTGCCTTAAGTTCAAAAATTAATTTCTCTTTGGTTACTTGTCCAAATGAATTACCCATGCATTTAAAGCTCTAGATGTGCTCTTTAAGTTCACCAAATTTCAAGGAAAAATCGTTCATTTACTATACCAAATTCATGTGGGAACGTTACTTCCTCTGGTTTCTTACTATCTCTATTCCATATCTTAACTCCAATTAGAAAAATCATATAAATTGAATTCTTACCCAATTAAGGGGTTCTTGGTGTTCATTTAAAGTTTTGTATCTTAAATATAATCATACCAAATTTCAAGTTCAAAATCGTTGATTAAGGAATCTTAAACATTGTCACACCATCACGGCCTCATAACACAATTACAGAATTATACATCACACATCCATCATGTGCTTCCATAATGCCAAGTAACTCATGTAACTTATTATAGAAGTCCATCCAACTATGCTTACCCTCTTTCCTTGAGAAATTCCAGCACCTAAAACATTATTATGCATATGGGAGGAATGAGATTTCATGGAAATCCCAATAACAAGTTACACAAACCATAATATCATGCATAACTAATTGGATGCTTAATGCAAGCAAACTCTAACATGAGATGGGAGCTACTTCATAATGGTACATAAGCAAACTCTAACATGCATATTGTTATGAAATAACTTACAAGGAGTTGCAATCATTCATACTTCATCATAAACATGATGACATAATCTCAAGCTCAACCAAACACCATAATCAACAAGCAAGCAAACAATTAAGCAAACATGAAACTATAGTTAGGTATTCTTGCTACCTCTTAGATATCCTTGTCAAAGTCTTCTTGAGATGATTTCCTTCATTCACATATATCAAAACCTAGCCATTACAAAGTAATATCAAGTTATAACTCCACTTGAAAACAAATCTAAGACTAGGTTTCCACTAACTTCCATTCTTTTTATATTTTAGGTTTCATACTTCCATCTTTCCAAAATAAATTCTCATAGTTCATTTTCACATAATTTTTCATTTAGATTGCAAATATGAAGCTAGAATTTCCAAAATCAAATAATGTCACAAGCTGCTGTACAGAACCAAAACATACCCTTGATTTTCCAAACATTCACATTTTGATTCCAATGCTTCCAATACTTGTTCTCCTAATTTATCCCCACACAATTTCCCATTTTAAACTCATTAGAAGAATCAAAATCATGAAATTCCAACATATGAATAGTGTCACATACAGTAGCAGCCATGAACACAAACTTCCATTTACTTGCATACATGAATTTCCAAGCTTATACCACTTGATTCTAGCTTGTTTAAGATTGTCTAATGTAACATCCTTACTTTCATACATCATAGGGACTATTCAGTAGCATTTAGAACCACTTACAAGACCTTGGAAGTCCATTAGCCAAATCTGGAATTTTATTCTTTCTCGGGTTACTGTTCATATGGTATTCCCGATTACGCAACAAAATTAAAAAAATCATAATTAATTCTAGAAAACTCAAAATGAAGTGGTTCAAAAATCTACGTGAATATAACATCTTTAAATTTAAGGGAAAAATAACTTCTAGACCAAATGATTATCCAATTAATACAGTTTCTTTGCCAAAATTTACTGTTCATTTGGTCAAAAATCTTGGAAACAGATTCTGGTCCCTTAATTTGGAAAATCAGTTCTCTTTGTACAAACATCCAAATAAAGCATTCTTGGTGTCAAAACGAAGCTTAGCATGTCATCTAAATGCGTGTAAAATTTCATATATTTATTTCATCATTTACAATTTTTCATTACATCATGACCATCACTTCTTACACTGGTCATATAGCAACATTACACATTCACATAACATATATACTATCCAATCCCTAGCTTTTCTTCATGCTTCAACATCCTCTTTCATCATTCATAAACCTGTGGGATTGGGATTACATGGAAAGGGATGAGATTTTGGGGGAAAACTCAATAGCAAACGGTACCAAACAATGCATTCATTAATATAAATACTTGTGCTTGCTTGTGAAAGTGCTACTATTGTGTCATGTGCATGCTTCCATGTTACATATAAAATACAATTGGCCAAAGTAAACATATAAACAGAGCTTCATACATAAGCACATAGGCAACACAATTCAATGAAGCCATAGCACAATCAAGCATAACATTCAATGCATATAATTTTAGGATTAGTTTACTACCTTGAACACTTGACTTTCTTTCACCTTAACTTGCTTCTTTCTTCTCACTTTCCTTGAACATGTGGCTGCCTCTCTTGGAGCATACCAATCAATTCCTAACACCACATAATCATTCATCCTTTACAATCTAACTTCCTTGAGCATTAAACTCACTTTAACTAACATAACTTCTTCTTGAACATTAATCTCATTAACTTTCCCTAATCTTAACCAATGGACTTGGTCTTTGAATCAATTGATGCCTTGACTTTACCCTACACAATTTCATCTTTTGAATCCATTTATGAGCTTGGAATCATGAAATTCCAGCTCCTTCATCACATGCTGTATAGAACTGAAGCTGCACTTAATTCTTTCAAAAAATCTCATTTTGATTCCAATGCTTCCCATACTTGTTTCTCTACTTTATCCCACACAACTTTTCATTTTAAAACATTTGGAAGCATCAAAACGATGAAATTCCAATCACTGTTCATGCCAGTGAACAGTGATAGAGAAGGATTTCAAAAACTACAATCTTAGAATTTCAGTGCTTTCAAGGTTCAAAACCTTTCCAATCCTACACAAAATCATCATATAAATTCAATGGAAGCATTAAATCATTGAAATTCAATTTCCTTCCCTCATGAACAGTGCATATGGAACAGGTTCCATTAAGGCAAAGTCAAGAATATCAACTTAATTCAACAACCAATCTCTTAATTAGCTTGTTTAAGCTTCAATCATATGTTTCTAACTTTAATTTCTTCTTTCCCCTTTCATCTAAGGTTGTTGGGCAGCACAACCCCTTAGAAAAAACTAAAATTTTCTCCCATGAAAACCCTAAGTTCAATCTCCTAAATCAAAGGACAATAAGCTAGGATAGATTGCTTACCTTTAATCTCTAGCTTGCTTGAACTTTGGAACCTTGAATCTTCTTTGTCTTGGCTTGAGTTTTCATTTTACAAGAGTTTCCCTAAGGTATCACAAGGCCACGGTTTTGGGCAGAATGAGGGGGTATTTATAGTCAAAATCCAAGAAAAATCAATGGCCAAGATTGATTTGGTTTCTATTTGATCTAAAGGCTCACATTTAATCTTGGATTTTACTTTTTCATAAAAGAATAATTATGACATCATGTGGGAAAGCTCGTGGGACACCTAAGAGGGCTAGGTGGCGTGCTCATAGTGTAAGGAAGCTTCTGAAAAAATTATAGTCCAATCCGGTACTGATCGGAGCAGTTTCACAACAACTGGACTGTTTTCTGTTCTGATTTTTTCTATAATATACCAGGACATGTATTCTGTCCTAGAAATTAATGTCTAAACTTCTCATACCCTTGACATGGTTATACTGAGTATTTATTTCCCATCATTCCTTGGGAAATGACCAAAATACCCTTGGTGTCCTTTCTTACACTGTATTGACCCTAAGGGCATAATCGTTATTTTACCCTTCTTTATACTGCCTTAGGGTGTATCTGGGATCAACTAATCATATTTATACCATGTGACACATTTTTAGCCTGTCCCAGGTGACCAAAATGCCCTTCATCCATCTCTAGTACAATCTGGGCATCCAGGGGCATTTTAGTAATTTCACACTTTTTCTGGACACTGGCCCTTCTACTGACGGATTGGTACCCTGGGTTTTGGGCCCTTCTTGGCATCATCATGGGCCCATATATGAGGTCATCTAGGCTCATTTCATCTAGGCTCACATATCGATAAGTTCCATTATCGGATCACAGGTGCTATTAAACTCCCGTCAAAATTCACTATTATGGGAATAACTTTTTATACAGGACTTCTTCCATGGTTCTGTCCAATTCATAACATCTGAAACTGTAGGGCTCACTTTCCTATATTTTCTCCACTTGTATATGATGTACATGGATTCTGATAAAAATTTAGATAACTTTTAGACTATCAGATAATTTTATGCTGTCTAGAGCCCTAATAAAATTTCTGTATCATGCCAGATTAACCAACGCAACTTCCTCTATTTAGTGGTAGAATATGGGACTGAAAAACTTCTACACAGTTATAACCCTTTTCAGGATGATCTTTCTATAATTACAATTTTGCCCTTAAACTTTTTAGTTAATTACATTTAAGTCCCTTAACTTTTTGAAATTACCCCTTTTGGCCCAAATCTTGTTTCTACTTTCACTTTTTGCCTTTAACCTTTTCTACTTTTCATTTTAGTCCTTGTCTTCCTTAAAGAATCATCTAACCTTTATTATTTCTTTTGATTTTCATCATAATCCTTTTCAAACCTCTTTCCACTATCAGTACTATACGGATAAGAAAAAATTAGGATATGACATTTCTACCCCCTTAAAATAAATTTCGTCCTCGAAATTTACTTAGCACCTTAGTCAACAATCTTGGATAGGTATCCTTGTCCTCTTAGCATATTCTGTAAATATCACATAATATAACGTAACATAAGGCCTGACATTCTATGCAAGGAGTAGAAGCTCTTAAAGCTCTCATTTGCTCTTTCACATGTAGTTTAACCTTCAAAAATCTCATCCCTTTCAAAAAGGGAGCCTCTCAATCCGTTCATAGGGCTAACTATAAAGCCACCTCATATTGTACTTCTCATTACATACTTCTCATAACATATTTCATTACGTATTATTCATAGTTTTTCTCATTTTGTATATTTTCATATAATAACATGACATATCTAGCCACATCCGTCTACATCACAGTTCATCTTTCAAATCCATTTCATTTGGACTTGACATAAGGGTTCTAGTCTCTTACTGTTCATAAACCTTTCTAGCTTTTCATAGCTCTTTCTATCATTTTACATAGTTCTGCACACATATCCCAAATTTCTATGGCATTCATACATTTTTTATCACTTCCCAGGAGGTTACCCATTATTGGGCTACTCTTACCTGAGCACGCTTGACTGAAATATGCAGATAAAAATCTGAAGCACTGGTACTAACATGCTCAAATCCTAGTACTCCACTATCTTAGACCCATCTTATGCTATCTCTCTAGGGTCTATCTGACCTTTTAATCTCTTTTTATCCTCATTTGGAGGATCTATTTGTCTTTCATTCTTATTCTTGGTAATCCCATCGTAAGGATCTCTTTAATCTTATGAAATATTCTTATACATCCTTGGGACTCAGGATTAACAACTTTAACTTTGATCACTTAGTTCCTATTACGTGTAAGGAGATTATGAGTTCAATCCCTGATAGTAATAAGGCTATTTAAAACTAGCATCATGGGTACTCTCTCTGTTATGAGTTAACCAACTTGTGAAGCTTCTATAACTTAACTTTTCCTTGGTATTTTTCCTTCCAAAGAAATACTGTACTGATGGATCATTACTTTCTTGCTCTAGGCTTGGTCTACTGTGACCCTTGAGATCTATTGCGATCAACCGTAAACCTTTTAGGATCTAACTGCGACCCAGTGAGCCATACCAGGATCTAACTGTAATCCTCCATAATCTACTGCGATTCTGTTGTACTGTATTCTTATCTCTGGAAGACCTAAACCAATAGACAAAGTTACAAGGTTAGTCACTTCCACATAGTTGTTAACTCGACAGATAATTTCCCAAAAATGATCAAAGAAGCCAATATTATTTATCAGGACTTGACTCATTCCCTCTATCACTCAGGAACTTCATATACTATTCTTATCTTTATAAATTTACTTTATCCATTACTACAGAGAGCTACACAGGCTCTATCATGCACATGTCCATCATCATCTATTCATCTCATCAGAGGGACCTTACTCTATTGCAAAAATATTAACTTATATTACTTAAAAACTGCTATTTCTTAGAGTCGTATCATCTTTCATAACTGCATCTCATTTCCTTTCATCTATCTTATCACTACTGAAGGGATATGACCTGAGTATCATAATCATTTATCTGTATACTCACTACTAATCTTCATCTTTAATCTCATTCTCTGTTCCATTGAGTATCATTGTCTGATCATAAATTCTCTTTCTATCTTCAGAGAATCAAGTAGCTAACTTTCTAGCTTAGTACTTTGCTATTGCTTCATTCTTACCAAGTTGAATTATTTAATTGCATGTCGTAGGGCATGGGAGCAACATAACTTTCTCATCATATCTACTCTACCCTGCATATAATGTAAAGGGGAGTATTTATCCATCATAACATACTCTACATGCATAATATGCAAGGAGATGCAATCATTTAAGCAGTCTCTAACATGCATGTCATCATAAGACAACTGCAAGGTGATGTAACTTCTCATCATATCTTATGGCAACATAAGCCATACCACTATCACATACATCTGCTCAACCATCCCTTATACTCACATTGCAATTAAATAATTAACTAAGTAGACTTTAAAGTATTTTGTTCCTTCATTACCTTCATCACTAGGGCCTGATCATTTATTCAGGAATCTGAATCATTTACTTATTTCACTTAGGTTGCCACTTTACCCTCTTACTAGGGTATAGACTCAACCCTTTTTTACTCTTTCTTACATAAGAAATGGGGAGTCACTTTATCTTTGAATATGTGGCTACCTTACTAGGTCATATTCATTCTATCATATCATCTCTTGTCTCTTGTAAGACTTCTGTGTCTCTAGGCTGAAGGATTTATATGTCCTTAGCCTCATCGCAATCAAGCAGTAATCCATAACTAAGTCAGCTATTTCCTATCAGCTAACTGAGGAAAGGTCTGGCTCATATCTTTATGCCATTTAAACCTTTGAGTTTTCCCCTATCCTCCTGGATTACTAACAGGCGAGAGAAAGTAACTCTTACTAAGCCTCAAGGTTCATATAAATGAACTTGATTTAGTATCCATCAAAAGAGTTCTCTTTCCTTAGCTCTAACCCTTAGCCTCATGGTCACCTCTCTCTCTAATTGAGAGGAATGTTTCCTTTAAACTTCTTTGACAAAAACTTCTCAAGAGAGTAGATCACTCTCCATCTCGTATGGAGTAACTTCTGTATCTCTTAATTTTTTTAACTCTTTCTGTCCATTAGTCTCAGTCTACTCTGGACTATATTATGCTTTCTTTCTGATCTGTCTCTAGATCCTGACCAATTTAGGTCACTTGGATCTCATTCATCACTTAACATTACTATTTCTGCTCTCTAGGGCAGAGCGTTAGGTTACTATCTCTTTGTGATAGAATCCCTCTACGTTAGGAACATTAAATTTCTATCTATTAGCTACCACATCTTTATTCTCAAGTCATAAGTTAGGCTTCTTTCTAGGCAAGTCTTTTGTAACACGGATCAACTCCTGATGATCATAAGGAGGATCTACTTTTGAGCCTCTTCTTTAACTGATCTTCTGTATCTTAGTGTATCGTACTATCTAACTTGCCCGCACTCTCTACTAAGCCTCTAACTGATAAACTTTAGTGAGGTCAGCATCTTATTCTTATCATCAGGTCTCTGTTCATTTTAGTCACCACCTAAGTACTTGCTAGCCATCTCATATTCTCTGTAACTTTTAGTCGTGACCATCTCGAGTTACTTGTCACAGCTTAAAAGCTATGTACTCTTCCGTCGTGACTATAGGTCATCTTCTGTCATGGCCTAGCAACTCGTAAAAACTCTTGTCTTTGGATGACTCTAAATTAATTAAAGCACATTCATATACATACATCATAATCACACTTAAATAGGGAACATATTCACATATCCATATTCCATATTACCATAACATTTGTACACACATTACATACATATCAATTACATATTTAGGGTATATCATAACTATCATACACATGAGTAATTACTTTTCTTTTCACTTTACCTATTTACATTACCCCTCATCTACTTCTACATTTCTTTCTAAGGGATCATAAACTGTACATACTTTTGTACACGGATATGCCACCCCTCAATATCAACTAGCAAATCATTTGCTAGATACTCACTTAGCTCTATATGCCATGTAGGGGTATATGGCAGTACTTGGCTTACTATCATCTCATGCTAGTCTTCTAGAGTATAAACTTGATTTAGGTTAATGCCCTCTATTGTGTATCTATTTATCATCCCTGATATGACATTGAGGAGCTATAAGTAAACTGACTGCTCTTGATCTCTACTTCTGTCCATTCCTTGAACTAGACTGAGTAATTCACTCTCCACAACTTTCCTGAGACTGATATGGTCAGCATTATCTATCTTTAAAAAAGAAAGTTAGGGTTGACTAGGGCCAGGAACATCACACTGATCCTCCTATATAAAGCCATATATTCCTGGACTTTGGGAATAAACAGATTTTGTCATAAACTCTGACTGGATATCTGAATTAGGGGAATATGGTATCTTACTCATAGTAACTCTATCCTCAAACTCTGGTAGAAAAGGACTAATATCTGGTCTACTCATAATCCAGTACCCGTACTCAACTTCCTCAGCCGTAATCTATCCTCTCATTGGAGGAATAGAACTTACATCAGGGTTAGAGGGCACTCTAACAATCCTTATACTATGTAGAGTCACTAGACTGAGCATTATCTGGGGTATACTGGGCTTCAAGCTGTATCTCTACGTAACCTCCAAATTGCATATTTGAGTCCACATAAACATCTATAGGACATTCTACTGTAGACTTTCCTAACTGATCCCCTAAACTTTCCTCTGATTTTTCTCCATTGTTTGAAGGATCAAAGTCTGGATGCATATCATCTTCAATATCACTACAGGATGGGGGTCTCCCTTACTAACTGAAGCCTCTGACTTAACTTTATGGAATCTCGTATCTATCCCTGCAACATTTGCTTAATTAAGCAATGCTAATTATCCCAATAAATACCCTAACTTAACAAAATACCCACTGTTTAGGGTTAGGGTCTGGGAATATCTTATATCATGCAAGAAACTTCTGCTCTAATACCAAAATATAACATCCTTACTTTCATACACCATAGGGACTATTCAATAGCATTTAGAACCACTTACAAGACCTTGGAAGTCCATTAGCCAAATCTAGAATTTTATTATTTCTTGGGTTACTGTTCATATGGTATTCCCGATTACGCAACAAAATTCAAAAAATCATAATTAAATCTAGAAAACTCAAAATGAAGTGGTTCAAAAATCTACGTGAGTATAACATCTTTAAATTTAAGGGACAAATAATTTCTAGACCAAATGATTATCCAATTAATACAGTTTCTTTGCCAAAGTTTACTGTTCATTTGGTCAAAAATCTTGGAAATAGATTCTGGTCCCTTCATTTGGAAAATCAGTTCTCTTTGTACAAACATCCAAATAAAGCATTCTTGGTGTCAAAACGAATCTTAGCATGTCATCTAAATGTGTGTAAAATTTCATATATTTATTCCATCATTTACTATTTTTCATTACATCATGACCATCACTGCTTACACTGGTCATACAGCAACATTACACATTCACATAACATATATACTATCCAATCCCTAGCTTTTCTTCATGCTTCAACATCCTCTTTCATCATTCATAAACCTGTGGGATTGGGATTACATGAAAAGGGATGAGATTTTGGGGGGAAAACTCAATAGCAAACGGTACCAAACAATGCATTCATTAATATAAATACTTGTGCTTGCTTGTGAAAGTGCTACTATTGTGTCATGTGCATGCTTCCATGTTACATATGAAATACAATTGGCCAAAGTAAACATATAAACAGAGCTTCATACATAAGCACATAGGCAACACAATTCAATGAAGCCATAGCACAATCAAGCATAACATTCAATGCATATAAGTTTAGGATTAGTTTACTACCTTGAACACTTGACTTTCTTTCACCTTAACTTGCTTCTTTCTTCTCACTTTCCTTGAACATGTGGCTGCCTCTCTTGGAGCATACCAATCAATTCCTAACATCACATAATCATTCATCCTTTACAATCTAACTTCCTTGAGAATTAAACTCACTTTAACTAACATAACTTCTTCTTGAACATTAATCTCATTAACTTTCCCTAATCTTAACCAATGGACATGGTCTTTGAATCAATTGATGCCTTGTCTTTACCCTACACAATTTCATATTTTGAATCCATTTATGAGCTTGGAATCATGAAATTCCAGCTCCTTCATCACATGCTGTACAGAACTGAAGCTGCACTTAATTCTTTCAAAAAATCTCATTTTGATTCCAATGCTTCCCATACTTGTTTCTCTACTTTATCCCACACAACTTTTCATTTTAAAACCATTGGAAGCATCAAAATCATGAAATTCCAATCACTGTTCATGCGAGTGAACAGTGACAGAGAAGGATTTCAAAAACTATAATCTTGAAATTTCAGTGCTTTTAAGGTTCAAAACCTTTCCAATCCTACACAAAATCATCATATAAATTCAATGGAAGCATTAAATCATTGAAATTCAATTTCCTTCCCTCATGAACAGTGCATACCGAACAGGTTCCATTAAGGCAAAGTCAAGAATATCAACTTAATTCAACAACCAATCTCTTAATTAGCTTGTTTAAGCTTCAATCATATGTTTCTAACTTTAATTTCTTCTTTCCCCTTTCATCTAAGGTTGTTGGGCAGCACAACCCCTTAGAAAAAACTCAACTTTTCTCCCATGAAAACCCTAAGTTCAATCTCCCAAATCAAAGGACAATAAGCTAGGATAGATTGCTTACCTTTAATCTCTAGCTTGATTGAACTTTGGAACCTTGAATCTTCTTTGCCTTGGCTTGAGTTTTCATTTTACAAGAGTTTCCCTAAGGTATCACAAGGCCACGGTTTTGGGCAGAATGAGGGGGTATTTATAGTCAAAATCCAAGAATAATCAATGGCCAAGATTGATTTAGCTTCTATTTGATCTAAAGGCTCACATTTAATCTTGGATTTTACTTTTTCATAAAAGAATAATTATGACATCATGTGGGAAATCTCATGGGACACCTAAGAGGGCTAGGTGGCATGCTCATAGTGTAAGGAAGCTTCTGGAAAAATTCCAGTCCAATCCAGTACTGAACAGAGCAGTTTCACAACAACCGGACTATTTTTTGTTCCAAATTTTTCTATAATATACTAGGATATATATTCTGTCCTATAAATCAATGTTTACACTTATCATACCCTTGACATGGTTATACTGAGTATTTATCTGCCATCCATTCCATGGGAAATGACCAAAATACCCTTGGTGTCCTTTCTTACACTATATTGACCCTAAAGGCATAATCATCATTTTATCCTTCTTTATACTGCCTCAGGGTGTATCTGGGCTCAACTAATCATATTTATACCGTGTGATATGTTTTTAGCCTGTCCTAGGTGACCAAAATACCCTTTATCCATCTCTGGTATAATTTGGGCATCTAGGGGTATTTTCGTAATTTTACACTTTTTCTGGACACTGGCCCCTTCTACTGATGGACTGGTACCTTGGGTTTTGGGCACTTCTTGGCATCATCATGGGCCCATATATGAGGTCATCTAGTCTCATTTCATCTAGGCTCATATACCGATAAGTTTTATTATCAGATCATGGGTGTTATTAAACTCCCGTCAAAATTCACTGTTATGGGAATAACTTTTTATACAGGACTTCTTCTGGGGTTCTGTCCAATTCATAACATCTGACACTATAGGGCACACTTTCCTGTAATTACCCCACTTATATATGATGTCCATGGATTCTGATAAAAATTTAGATAACTTTTAGACTATCAGATAATTTTCTGCTGTCTCGAGCCCTAATAAAATTTCTATATCATGCCAGATTAACTAGCGCAACTTCCTCTATTTACTGATAGAATGTGGGACTGAAAAACTTCTGGGCAGTTATAACCCTTTCCAGGATGATCTTTCTATAATTACAATTTTGCCCTTGAACTTTTTAGTTAATTACATTTAAGTCCCTTAACTTTTCAAAATTACCACTTTTGGCCCAAATCTTGTTTCTACTTTCACTTTTTGCCTTTAACCTTTTCTACTTTTCATTTTAGTCCTTCTCTTCCTTAAAGAATCATCTAACCTTTATTATTTCTTTTGATGTTCATCATAATCCTTTCCAAACCTCTTTCCACTATCAGTACTATATGGATAAGGAAAAATTAGGATATGACATCTAAACTATCCATAACATAAAACTCATATTCTAACCATATATGGATAGCACCTCTAGGAGCAACCATAAGGGAAATAGGGCACAAAAACCCCTTAAAATCAAGAGCTAGCTTGCTAGAATAAAGCTTAAGATCAAGGGAGATGATTACCTTGCTTTGTGCTCCAAGTTGTGTGCTTCTTTCTTGGTTAAATGGAAATTTTTCAAGAGTTTCCCCATGGTTCCCAAAGCTGCCAAAAGTGGTATGAAATGAGGGGTATTTATAGAAAAATTTGAGTGGAAATGGATGTCCGAGATTGATTTGGTTACTTTTGATCTAGTGGTCCATATTCATTCTTAAACCAATCGTGCCCTAGAAGCCTTAATATTTTCGTCATGCATAACATCATTAAGGCCATGTTTGGCTGGAAAAAGTTAAATATACTGATAGGAAAAATTCTAGGCCAATCCGGTACCGATCAGAGCAGTTTCACAAAAACCAGACTATTTTCTGTTCCTAATTTTTATAATATTTCAAGATATGTATTCTGTCCTAGAAACTAGTGTCTAGGTTTCTTATACCATTGAAAATGTTAGACTAAGTATTTATCTTCCATCCATCCCGTAGGAAATGACCAAAATACCCTTAGTGTCCTTTCTTGCACTATATTAACTCTAAGAGCATAATTGTCATTTCACCCCTCTTTGTATTATCTCATGGCCTATACTGGCTTGAACTAATCATATTTATACTATATCCCATATTTTTAGCCTATCCTGGATGACCAAAATGCCCTCCATCCATCACTGGTACAATATAGTCATCTAGGGGTATTTTCATAATTTTGCACCTTTCCTTAACACTAGCCCTTTCTACTGATGAACTGGTTTAATGGGTCTTGGGCCCTCCTTGGCGTCATCATAGGCCTATATATGAGGTCATTTGAGCTCATTCTATCCAGGCTTACCTACCGCTAAGTTTCATAATCGGATTACTAGTGTTCTCAAACTCCCATCAAAATTCACTAATATGGGGATAACTTTTCATATAGAGCTCCTCCCGGGGTTCTATCAGATGCATGTTATCTGATGTCATAAGGCACACCTTCTTGTAACTTTTCCACTTATACCTAAAGTCCATGAGATCTAATAAAATGTTAGATAACTTTTAGACTATAAAAAAATATCAACTATCTGGAACCCTAATAAAATTTTTGTATTATGCTAGATTATCCAGCATAACTTTCTCTATTTACTAATGAAATATGGGATTGGAATACTTCTAGGTAGTTCTAAGCCTTTTTTGGTTGAAATTTTCCTTAATTACATTTAGGTCCCTCACTTTTTGCTTAATTATATTTAGGTCCCTAAACTTTTGAAAATTACCACTTTTGGCCCAACTTTTGTTTCTACTTTAACTTTTAGCCTCCAACCATTTCTAATTTTTTTTAGGTCCCTTTCTTCCTTCAAGATTCATTTAACCTCTATTATTTCTTCTTATCGTCATCATAATCCTTTCCAACCTCTTTCTACTATCAGTATTGTATAGATAGGAAAAAAATTAGGATATGACAATAAGCTCAACATATCTAATTCATCACTAAGAGCCTAAAGGTTTAGCCTATCATGATTCCTGCTATATTGCAATCACTGTTCAGTTGAGAGCTTATGAAGAAACATTGAGAAAGTGGTAGGTTTATGGCATGAAGAGGTGGAGAAATTTGTGGATAGGTGTAGAATGATAGTAGGGGTGGAGAAGATGATCAGAGAGCATCAGAGTATTGCTTCTTAGCCTAATCAAGTCCAAAAAAATAACCTCCCTGGACAACAACCTTCCTTGCCCTTTTGTTTCTGCAAAACCTAATTCAAAACGCGTAGCTTCAGCGATTTCGCATATTAGTCATGACCATATCTATGTTTTGGTCATGACGTGTAAACATACAGAATATTCCAGAAGAATAAAGGTCACGATCGGCAGACTCGTTGGTCGCGACTAAAAGATGAAGGGCGTGGTTCCACTCTCATTGACTTGTGGTTTCTTTCCTAGTCCCTGCTCTATTCCAAAATACCTGCAATCCAAAATAAAAACTCACTGTAAAAGTCCAAATCAGTGAATAATAGAATATATGCAGTTTAGAAGAGTTAATTTATCATTTTACCCTTTTATTAGCACATTACCACGCACAATCATGCATTACCATAAAGGTACAATTTAAGGCATAAATGAATGGTAATGTTGTTTATAAAGCTCTAAAAATTGTCACATGAACCATATGCAAAATGTCTCTTATCATTAATCAATAATTGTCGACTGGTGTTCTACTATGCTTTAAACTGAAAAAGTCAATTAATCGATTGGTTAATTGATTAATTATAATTAATCACTTAGTTATTTGATTAATTTTTTGAAAACATATTTCCAATAGAACAAATATTTTGGTGTTAATCGATTAAGTAATCAATTAATCCATATTAATATGTTAATTGTTCGATTAATCAGTGAAGTATCAATTTTATGAAAATTCAAATATAAATCAATTAATAGATTAGTTAATCGATTAATGTGCATTAGTGAATTAATTGTTCATTGAATATTTGTTGAAAACTCTTCTCATTCACTTTTCTAAACCCATTAATCGATTAAGCATTCGATTAACTTATATTAGTCGATTAACTTCATAAATTTTAGAAATTTGAATTATATATCTGTTTTGAGTTACAAACTCATTTTTGATTTCATATGATTAATTTATGTGATAATATGTCAATGTTTTTACTAATTCTTCATGAAAAAACTTTTTGATAAACCTATCTATTTAAAATCACATCATATATGTCATAATCATTCAATCAATATGATGCTCTATTTTCTATTTCACATGTTAACTCTATTTAATTGATTAGGTAATTGATTTTAATATAGAATAATATTTGAAAACAAGTAGAATCTTTGCATGATCTTGAAGTGTTTATAACCAAATTAATCTTATACACTTGATTATTGATTTGGGTTATTAAATATGAATGAACATGCATTATTCTACCATCATTTCTATTGTGATTAAATTTAGTCAAGTTTAATATCAGTTACTCAAATCCTCACTCCACTTATTTATATACTAACAATTAATTTTGAAGTTTTTACATAATTACTATTAAAGAGTTTAAATTCCAGTAATATCAAAGCTAAATTAGAGATCATACCAAGATAAAAGCCAATGGACTTTCAATGACAAGAAGACAAAAGCCTAAATGGTTATAACAGCTATTTCAATAGTCATATTTCTAATGGAAAGAAAACTCAAAGGAAGAGAACCTCAATAGAAACATTGCTCAACAGTTACAAAGATAAACTATAAATAGAAGAGCATTCAAAGTAATGAGGTTAGTAACGATGAATAAAAATATGATGATGAGATATCAATGATAACAATACTTAGCGATTAAAGTATCAAATAGTCAGAAACCCATAAAACATTTCAACTCTCCAATCTCCATGTATTATTTTTTTAGAGAGATTTACAATGAGCTTTAATGTCTATATACTCATTCTCTTTTAGAGTTAGATTCACCCCTCATTCTTCATCTATTTGAGAGCAAAACCTTGGAATCATAGGATTCAAGGTTGGGAATTGCCGTATCGGTTTAAGGGGTGTGGTGTAAGCTCAAGTTTGAAGTGGTTCTCAATTAGGCATTACAATTGTGTTTGTAAAACTTACCAAGAGCCCATTGTAATATTGAGGTTTATAGTGGATAGGAAAATCTTAGTGGGAAGCTGATGACTAGACATAGGTCAAGGAAAGACCAAACCAGGAAAAACTACTTGCGCAAAATCTTCTTCCTTAACTCTTTGAATTCCAATAATCTATTTTTCAATCAAAACTTATTACTCTCCAAACTATATTGATTTATTTAGTAATTTTTTCAAAGAGGTTTGAAAACATTTTAAAAGTAGTCGTTCATCCAATTCACTCCCTTTGGCTGATCCAACTTATTTAACTGAAACTAACAACAATGAGGGAGGCAAGTTATAAATCACAAAGAGAATTGGCTAATCACTATGTGTGCTATTGAGATTTCCATATAGATTGATTCAGTTTGTACATAACCCAAGCTAAAGATTTGTAGGCTCATAACTAACTTATGGAAATTTTTGATCTATTGTCTTTCATTGAGGATAATCAGCTAGGTGACAAAGTTAGTTCTTTGTATATGTGGTGTTAGCAAACAAACACTTAAATTGTGGTATTATTATAATATACCATAACACCTTCAAAAGAGAGCCTTTGGTAGTCTCATCACAATTATCACTGCCTTTCTTCACTTTACATCTTGAAGTGCCACATTTAGGGCAATTATTTAGTCATTCATACTAATTTTTTAACAATATGCAATTGTTAGGGCAGCATGTATCTTCTTATATGACAAATCTGTCAGACACAATATTTTCTTTGCCTCGTACATTGATTTTGGTAGTGTATTGCCTACAATAAAGGCATCACTCAACAACTCAAGCAATTTCATCAAACTAGAATTGGTCTAACTATTTCTCTTTTTCAAATTCATCAATTGCAACACATATTTCAACCTTATGTACTCATCTTTACTACTCGAGTACAATGACATCTTATCATCACTTAGCAAGCTTTCACATATAGGAGAGAACTGTGGAAAGGACTTGGCTCCAATATCTTGAAACATATATGAAATTATATCACTAAAGTTATTATTCATAACTTCTTCACTTAAAGGAGTCCTCCTACTCTCACTGTGCCAAATCTAATTTATATATCTTAAATTTATTCCATCACATATAAGATGTTCTCTTATATAATGAATAGACAATCTATTATAGTTAATACAATTTACACAGGGATAGATGATTTGCTTGGATTGTCGCTATCTGATCCATAAAAAATAATGATTGTACCTAATAATGTAGTATAAGCACAAACCTATCATTATTCTCAAGGAGACTTATTATTGGAATCCTAGCAAATTAGTGAGCAAAGCCATTGAAACACTGAGTAAAAACATGGGTTTTTGGTTTTGATTGAATATTAATGCTATAAAATAAGGGTACAGTAAGTAAATATTTTTGTACTTTTTATTAAGATGAAAATGAGTTGGATTATGAAATAAATATGTTACGAAACACTCTTGATGATGAAAACATAACTATCATTGCTCTTCATTTGATATAGGAGGTTTAAAATTATTAAATCTTAAGTAAAACCTCAATCAATCAATTGAGTCCAGTGTAATAAAAGTTCTTAAACTCCTTTCATCAAAGCTAGTTTAAAAATTTCTTAATACCCTGTTGAAAACCACTTAGCGTGTAATTAAATCATATAATGATAATGCCCTAAAATGATCATCATTCGATAACCATAGATTTCAAACAATTGAATTAAACATAAATAATCATTGACAATAGTCCAACTATCCATAAATCAAAACTGAAATGTTTATATTAAAATCAACAATCTCATCATCCAAAGTAAATTACAAATATCTAATATGAGAATAATCAATCAACATTCAATCCCTAGTCATATAATGAAATCCTTAAATCTATAAATGTCAAAATATCAAATAAGTGCAGGTTTAGATAGAAAACTCCCTAGTACATTCCATGAGCTCAAGATATGCTATCCATCACCAAGAGACTAAAGTTCTACCTTCTCATAGCTCCCATTATGTTGTCATCATTATGCATAAATGATGCCATGAAGAATATATAAAAAGGTGATGGAAAGGTTAAGATAAAGATGGTAGAAGTGGATTAAATGGTTCATAAATATGAAAATATGTGGAAAGGTGAAGAAAAATGAAAGATATGTATGACAGTTGTATAGAGAATATTGAGGGAGAGTGAGTACTGCTTCTTAGCCAGATCTAGCAAAAAATCTAGCCCCTACTTTGTTTGACTGCTCCTCCTTCCTTTAATTCCATAATGACCAAGTAAAAAATTTGCAACTTCACTAACTGTTCCTTTTAGTCACTACCTGATTCATATTTTGGTCATGACCTATAAACATAGAAAAGCTTCCTAGAAGAAATAAGGTCGCGACTACATACCACAGAAATTGGCTTCCTTTTTTGATCATTTTTGTCTTGTGATATCTTTTTTGCTTACCTTAGTCCTTAGTTCTCCTCTAAAATACCTGCAATTCAAAATCAAAACTCACTGTAAAAGTCCAACTAATTGAAGAACAACATAAATACAGTTTGGAAGAGTTTATTTACCATTTAACCCTTTAACCCTTTAATCAGCACATTGCCATGCACAATCAAGTAGTAAAACAAAAGCACAATTACAGGCCTAAAATGAATGGTAAACTTCCCATAAAACCCTTAAAAATTCAAGGAAACCATCCTTAAAAATTCAAGGAAACCATATTCAAATTGCATCCTATCAATTCCCCTACACTTGAACCTTTGTACTCCTAGACAAATAAATGAATTACACATAAGCTAATGCTTATTAAATCTAAGATAACAACATAATCCATAGTGAACCCTTAAAACAATTAATTCACCATCTTTTTAGAATGTAAAAGTGATAACATGAGCAATGCCAAGGAATTAACTACTAAATGAAATTAACCTTAGCTGTATGAGTGCAATAGATTTTCTATGCAGATATAAGTGTTTAGCTCTCTATATCCTCTCATAATTAGGGTTCTTTCACTCATATTCGAATTGGCAAATACCCTACCATATGCTTGTAATGGCTCTAAATCTCCTCAACTATACAACACTTATGTAAAGAATCAAGGGGTCTTTTAAGGGTGAAACGGTAGAGATATGGAGGAAAAGGGAAAAGAAGAAAATTGAGTGTCTTAATTAAAGATAAAGCAAGTCAAATTTCACTTAAGTACCAAAACCATATCCTTCTATTATAGAGAATACTTATTTCTCTTGTATTCCTTTACTATAGATTCTTGGCAATGCTACACAATTCTCTTTTTTTCAAATATACAATATTTCCATAAGCTCCTTGAAGGTTATATGGATTCAAGTAAAAATATGAACTTGACTTTATTATAATGAAATTTAGACACAAGAAAAAATGAGATAACAATATAATAGCATTAAAGGTCTAATGGGTAAACAATGGATCAAAATTTATGGCTTGTGTTTAGGCTCAAAGGTTTAGAAATAAATGCTTCTATCATATTCAATAACATAAATGTCCAAGTAGTTTTTAACTCAGAGTTAAGACAAGTTCTAGATGATATAAACCAATTGAATAATCACTCAATATAGGAATTAAGGTTGAGAATCCTTCCAACTAGGGTTTTCATCTAAATTGCTCATACACTAAAGTCTCAAAATATATTCATTATTCATTGGGCATTACAAATCTTATCACAACTAAAAACCCTCTTAAACGTTGATTTAAAAGTTCAAAAGGAATAACTCAAAATCATGTAATAATCCTAAGTTTAACAATAAAAACTTAAGTGTTTCCAATTCTATTTTCAAGATTTTAAAAACTTCAAGTGTGACCATCATTTCTATAAAAAATTTATGCAAAAAGGCTAGAAATAGTAGGGCAATGGATCACTTATATAACACCTTAGTAGTTCAAAATGAATCCTTCTATACAGCATTGCTCAAGGAAAAGAGAAGGTAAATGGACATTTTCACATTCTGGTCACAACTAAAAAATAGTGCAGGTCACGACTAAATTTCACAGTGAGTGCTTGTGTCACATCCTTACTTTTAACCTCAATTATACTCCATTAGAAGTGATTGGAACCAATTACATAGCCTTTTACTTTAGAAGCCTTCATTTTCAAAAGATAACTCTAGGGTACTGTTAACTTTTACTGTTCATTTGGTAATTCCAGAACATGTACCCTACTTTCAAAATTCATAATTAATTGTAGAAAAATTGAAATAATGTGGTTCAAATTTTTAATGAAATATATTTCATAGATATTTGAGAAAAAAATATGAAAATGAGGTTTTCTTATCCACATGATATCAGTTTATTGGGTAAAATCACTGTTGATATGGTAAAATCTGGAAGTTCCAGTTTCTTTGTTTAACTTCAAAAATTCATTTCTCTTTGGTTACTTATCCAAATGAACTGTATTACCTATGAATTTGAATCTCTAGACGTCCTCTTTAAGCTCAGAGAATTTCATAGAAAAACTCATTCATTTGATATGTGAAATCATTGCGTGAAAGTCACGGCCTCTCAGTACTCGTTTTATCTCAATTCCAGATCTTACTTCCAACTTTGGAAAATCATAACAATTCGGATACTTGTCCAAATGAGGCATTCTTGGTATTAATTTAAATCTCTGTATCTTAAATTTAATCATGCCAAGTTTCAGACTAAAAATTGTTAGTTTAGAGGTTATAGCCATTGTCACAAAGCATTAGCCTCAAAACATAGTTACAGAAATATACACCATACATGCTAGCATATCATCCTATAGTGTCATGTAAGTCATGTAACTTATTATACAAACTTAATCATCAACATTTACTCTCTTCCCTTGAGAGGATCCAGCACCTAAACCATATCTATGCATGTGGAAGGAATGAGATTTCATGGAAATCTCAATAGCAAGTTACACAAACTATAATATCATGCATGAATAATTGGATGCTTAACATGTTATCCTGAAATGGGAGCTACTTCATAATGGCACATAAGCAAACTCTAAAATGCATATTTTCATGACATAAATTGCAAGGAGTTGTAATCATTCATACTTCATCATAACATGATGACATAAGTTCAAGCTCAACCAAACATCATAATCAACAAGCAAGCAAACAATTAAGCAAACATGAAATATAGTTAGGTATCCTTGCTACCTCTTAGCTGTCCTTCACAAGGTCTTCTTGAAGTAGTTTCCTTCCTTCACAAATGTCAAAACCTAGCCATTACAAAATAATATCAAGTTACAATTCAACTTGAAACTAAATCCAAGAGTAGGTTTTCACTAACTTGCTTTCTTTCTTCCTTTTATGTCTCATACTTCCATCTTTCCAAAATAAATTCTCATAGTTCATTTCTATATAATTTTTCATTTAGAATTCAAATATGAAACTAGAATTTCCAAAATCAAAACACTTCAGTTGCTACAGTACCAAACCGAAGTGAAGCCCTTGATCCCCAAAAAATCACATTTTGATTCCTATGCTTCCAATACTTGTTCTCCTACTTTATCCCCACACAATTTTCCATTTTAAACTCATTGGAAGCATCAAAATCATGAAATTCCATCATATGAACATTACCACATACAGTACCAGCAAGAACACAAAATCCTAAATCCAAACATACTTGAATTTCCAAGCTTATACTACTTGATTCTAGCTTGTTTAAGCTAGTCTAAACTATCCATAACATAAAACTCATATTCCAAACCCATATGGACAGCACTTCCAGCAGAAACCATAAGGGAAATAGAGTACAAAAACCCCATAAAACCAAGAGCTACTTGCTAGAACAAAGCTCAAGATCAAGGGAGATGATTACCTTGCTTCTTGCTTAAAGTTGTGTGCTTCTTTCTTGGTTGAGTGAAAATTTTGCAAGAGTTTCCCCATGGTTCCAAGGGCTACCGAATAGGTCTGAAATGAGAGGGTATTTATAGAGAAATTTGGGTTAAAATGGATGGCTAAGATTATTTTGGTTACTATTTCATCTAAGGACTCACATTTAATCTTGGATTTAACTTGTTCTAAAAAGAATAATTATGACATCATGTGAAACAGCTCATGGGACACCTAAGAGGGGTATATGGCGTGCTGTCCATTAAGGAAGCTTATGGAAAAATTATAGTCCAATCCGATACCGATCGGAGCAATTTCACAACAACCGGACTGTGTTATGTTCCTAATTTTTTATAATATACCAGGATATGTATTCTGTCCTAGAAATTAATGTCTAGGCTTCTCATACCATTTACAATGATATACTAAAGATTTATCTGCCATCCATCCCTTAGGAAATAACCAAAATACCCTTGGTGTCCTTTCTTGCACGTACTAACCCTAAGGGCATAATTGTCATTTCACCTCTCTTTGTACTACCTCAGGGCATATACTGGCTCAACTAATCATATTTATTCAATGTGCCATGTTTTTAGCCTATCCCAGATGACCAAAATGCCCTCCATCCATCTTTAGTACAATATGGCCATCCAGGGGTATTTTCGTAATTTCGCACATTTTCTGGACACTGGCCCCTTCTACTGATGAACTGGTACCCTGGGTTTTGGGCCCTCCTTGGCATCATGATGGGCCTATATATGAGGTCATATGATCTCATTCTATCCAGGCTCACATACCGATAAGTTCTATTATCGGATCACAGGTGTTATCAAACTCCTGTCAAAATTCACTGTTATGGGAATAATTTTTTATACAGGACTTCTTCCAGGGTTTTGTCATATTCATAACATTTGACACTGTAGGGTACACTTTCCTGTAATTCCCCTACTTATATCTGATGTCCATGGAATCTAATAAAAATTTAAATAACTTTTAGACTATCAGATAATTTTCTGTTGTTTGGAGTGCTAATAAAATTTCTGTATCATGCAAGATTGATCAGCACATCTTCCTCTATTTAATGATGGAATATTGGACTGAAATACTTCCGGGCAGTTCTAACCCTTTCCAGGCTGATCTTTCTATAATTACAATTTTGCCCTTGAACTTTGTACTTAATTACATTTAAGCCCCTTAACTTTTGGAAATTATCACTTTTGGCCCAACTTTTGTTTCTACTTTAACTTTTGACCTTTAACCTTTTCTACTTTTTGTTTAGGTCCTTCTCTTTCTTCTATACTCATCTAACCTTTATCATTTATTCTGATCTTCGTCATAATCCTTTCCAAACCTCTTTCCACTATCAGTATTATACAGATAGGACAAAATTTAGGATATGACAGCTTGCTCTGAACTTACAAATTTAGTCATGACCACATTACACATAGGTCACAACACCTTGTCACAAAGAGCCCATAAAGTCCAGAATTTTATCCTAGGTCATGACCATATAACACATCTATCACAACTAAATTCCAAAGAGGCTACCAAATGATGATTTTTAAAGCCCAAAATAATGTTCACCTTAAACCCTCTTTAGCAAACAACAAAACAGTTTAAAATAGGGGTCCAATTTGTATCAATTCATCACATATTAAGATCAACGCAAAAATATTTTGTGATGAAAGATTGGATTTATGAAATTTTTTTGGCATTTTTAGTGCAGAAACATAAACATCTCCCACACACTTAAACTAGATAATGTCCTCACTATCAACAGAGCTATACAACACACAATCATAATAATGAATTAATATCCTAAATCTCTCCCACAACAAACACATAACTCAATGCAAATTTAGCAACGAATCACACAATCATATTCAAATCATACCTCACAATTCAAGGAAAGCAAAGATAATATGATGGGTAAACTATAACATGCAATTGAGTGTGTAGATGAAAAGACAACATCATACAACAAGTATACAATTGAGGAGTTTTTATTCAAAAACCAAAGAAACATTAAGCAAAGAAATTTACTACTAGTAGTTCATGCCTTTCAAAACTCATCCAACTATCACATGCAATACGATATTAGCAAATTATAGTAGCATATGAAAAGTAAGATAAAGGAAAAGGATGACCTGACCTCATGGAGGCAATAGGAGCTCATAGAATTTTGAAAGATGGCCATTTGATTGAAAAATTTTCCCCACTTCCTTATCTCTCCACTCTAACATCCCAAAATCTTGCACTTTGACTATATTGTGAAGTCCATCTAAGCTTGTTTTGAATATTCTCTATTTAAACTTGAACTTTCATATCTGTAGTTGGTATATAGCAAGAACAAACTTGGGTAGTGTTCCCTTCGCATACTTTGTATATTCTTAGAAGTTGCTCATGTTCAGTTCATCTAGACTCTCTATCTTGTTATGAATCTCTTCATGCATTACGCCAAGCTTAGGTTGTTTCACAGTTACAACATAGTTGAATGTATTGTCATTCATACCTACATCATAATCAAAGATTAAATCATTCAGAAATAGTTAGGTATGAGATGTAATCTTAAAATGGAAGTAAGGAATAGTAGAGTTAGAACATAATAGCCCTTTAACCGAAACATTAGAATATGGGACTAAAAAACTTTGAAGTTCACTAGTTACATATGACATTCCTAGTCGCGACCTCTTAAGATTGGTTGTGAATTGATCATCTAAAGGTCGTTACTCTTTGTCTCAGGAGTATTTGGTCATGACAACACAATCATCTTGTTACGACGTATTTTCACATAGAGTCTCTCCTTCAGCAAGATGGTACATGTTCATGACCTGAAGATCATCATGTTACAACTTAGTATCACATCAACTTGTCCCTTCTTTATTTGCTCCACTTCCAACTTCCATAATCTCTTGTATTCCTATAAAATCACTCAACAAATCCTTTGCAAATGCATTATCACTTGAAAATGATGAAATTGAATCAAAATTTGATAAGAACGAGAAATCTTGAGAAACTGAAAGCATGCTATTTACATCTAAGCAATTGAAATATGATGCATTGCTTTCACAAGAATAATAAAAATAATAAACAGAAGAAAGAGATGCAAAATAATCATCACAAGCACTCAAATATGAATTTGACTCAATATGCTCTTGAGATATTTCATGGAATTTTTTGGAATTATGAAGCATAGAATGATACCCATCATGAAAACTCAATTCATACTCATCACTAGCCTCTTCAAAAAATAATCAATAGCATTAAACCTAGCAAAAGCATAATTGTCAAAAGGACATTTCATTGCTTCATTCATATTGAAAGTTACTACATGTTCTCTAACTTCCATTCTAATATAACTATGCTTCAAACTAACAATTGTCTTGGAAGTTTGGAGGAAAGGTCTATGAAACATCCTTACTTTCGTACATCTTAGAGACCATTCAGTAGAATTTAGAACTACTTACAAGACTTTGGAAGTGCATTAGCTAAATCTGGAATTTTACTCTTCCCGAGTTATTGTGCATATGCTATTTCCAGATTAGATGACGAACTTCAAAAAATCATAATTAGTTCTAGAAAAATTAAAATGAAGTGGTTAAAAAAAACTACATGAAGATTATATCTTGAAATTTAAGTGAAAAATAAGTTCTAAGCTAAATGCTTAATCAGTTAATACATTTTATTTGTTGAAGATTACTGTTCATTTGGTCAAAGAATTTGAAAACAGATTCTGGTCCCTTACTCTGGAAAATTCGTTCTCTTTGTACAGACATCAAAATAAGGCATTCTTAGTGTCAAAACAAAACTTGCCATGTTAAATAAATTTTTGTAAAATTTCATATATTTATCTCATCATTTGTTATTTTTCATTACATCATGAGCATCGTGGCTTAAACATGTCATATAACATCATTACTTGCAACAATTTATACATTCATCATATAACATTTACATTATCTAATCCCTAACTTCTCTTCATGCTTTTTCATCCTCTTTCATCATTAATAAACCTGTGGGATTGGGATTATATGGGGGAGTGAGATTTTTGGGAAAATCTCAGTAGCAAACGGTACTAAACATTGCATGCATTAATGTGAATACTTGTGATTGCTTGTGAAAGTGTTAACATTGTGTAATGTCCATGCTTCAATGTAAAATATGAAATACAATTGGCCAAAGTAATCATAGAAATAGAGCTTCAATCATAAACACATATGCAACACAATTCAACTAAGCCATAGCACAACCAAGTATAACATTCAATACAAACAAGTTTAGGATAAGTTTACTATCTCGCTTGCTTGATTTCTTTCACTTTAACTTTTCCTCTTTCTTCTTACTTCTCTTAAATGTGTGGCTGCCTCTTTGGAGTTCACAAATCAAATCCTAACATCACATAATCATTCATCCATTACAATCTAACTTTCTCTTTAACACTGAGCTTAATTAACTACATAACTTCCTTAATCTTAACTAATGGACTTGGCATTTGAATCAATTGATGTCTTGACTTTACCCTACAAAATTTCATCTTTTGAATCCATTTATAAGCTTAGAATCATGAAATTCCAGCTCCTATGCACTATTCTGGACAGATTTGAAAAAACATGCATAATTCTTCAAAAAACTCTCATTTTAATTCCAATGCTTTCAATACTTGTTTCTCTACTTTATCCCACACAACTTTTCATTTTAAAACCATTGGAATCATCAAAATCATGAAATTCCATTTACTATTCATGAGAGTAAATAGTAATAGAGAAGAACTTTAAAAACTACAACTTAGAATTCCAATGCTTCCAAGGTTCAAAACCTATCAAATCCTACACAAAATTATCCTATAAATTCAATGAAAGTATTAAATCATTGAAATTACACCTCCTTATATCATAAACAGTGAAAACCTAAATGGTTCAACCATGGTAAAGTTAAGAATACCAAGTTGATTCAACAACCAATCACCTAACTAGTTTGTTTAAGCTTCAATCACATATTATGAATGGCCAAGATCACTTTGTGTACTATTTGATCTAATGGCTCATAATTGCTCTTACATTAAACTTTCCCACCAAGCCAACTTGAGATAAGATCATATGACAAAAATCTTCTCTTCCCCCTTGTCCTGGATGCCATGTGTAAGGTCTTATGGGTCCCACCATGTGCAAACCCTAACTCTCACCTTATTCCTTTTTATTTTCTTTTTCAAAAATTCAAAAATTATTCATTGTTGAATTTGGGCTCCAAGATAACTTTTGGGACTTATTAGGCTTCCCTAGGACAAAATATTGGACTGCCCTAGGATTTCCTTGGGTCCAATATATAATTGGCACAATTCCTAAGACACTTTCCTTATACTAATATATTTAATATATCTTGATTTTGAAATAAATGCCAGACACCTCTTTTAATGGTTCTAACATTTTTAGAAATTCATTGTAATATAAAATAACTCGCCTACAAAATCTCATAATTTTTTGAGAATCAAAAGTCCTGATAAAAATTCCCTACATTTCTTCAAGACCCTTTACCGGTGTCCGATTTCACTTTAATTTCTCAAAGGGCATCATTGTCTTTTCACACATAATCAGAGTATTCCCTGACCTTGGTCAACTATTATGGGAATTCTCCTTGACCATCTAACCTTAGTCAAATGACCAAAATGACCTTCTTCTGACTCAAACTCAATGACACAACATAGTGGCATACGTAGTGGCATTTTTATAATTTTATACTTTTTTTGGGTCTTTATTAGCCCTAGCCCACATATTTATCTAAAACTATTACTGGGCCTATAAGATACCATTTTGGTCCTCTACATGGTCCACTAACTTCATGGGCTAACCTCTCGAGAAATTCCCTTTAATCCACTATAAATTCCATAATAAATTCTACATAACTCCTTTTTCAGCACTGTCAAGTTCATGAATTCTTATATTAATTATAAGAATTTATTGCCAAATTTCATCTTATTATGAGGTCAATAGGATATTGTATTAACTTTCCTTTCTTTATAAATTAATATAAATTTTTTAGGACCTCACATTAAAAATTCTGTGTTGCGTCAAACTGATCAGAATAATTTTCTCTATTTACTGTGAAAATTTGGAACTAGTATGATACTAGGCATTTTTGGGCCTTTTCTGGCTTAACTTTCAATAAATACCATTTTTCCCTAAACTTTTGAAAATTACACTTTAGGCCCTCAACTTTTCATAATTACACTTAATCGCCCAAAGTTTATTTATACTTTCATTTTTAACCATAGAACTTTTAAACTTTTCATTTTAGTCCCTAATCTTTATACCTTTGTCTAATCATTATTTTTCCTTTCTATTCATCATCACAATCCTTTCCAAACATCTTTCCACTATCAATATTATATTAATAGGAAAAAGTATAATGTGACATTTCTACCCCCTTAAAATAAATTTCATCCTCAAAATTGACTTAGCACCTCTGTCAACTATCTTAGATATATATATATATATATATATTCTTTTCCCACTTTATGACTAAGGATTTGGGGTATCTATCTCTTATCTTCTCTTTTGACATATTAGCGGAGTACTTCCCATATCCGCAAATCTTCATATTTTTTCTATGATTATTCTATTTTGAATCAACTCAATCAGAGTTAAACTCTACTTTATTCTATTACTTGCTTACTTGCTATGCATCTATTTGCATATGGACTTCTCACTACAATGGACTTGTGAGTAGTGCCCATTTATTTCATATAAAACTCTCTCGAATACTACTATATTCTGTAGTTTCTGTCAACTACTCATCATACTTCTTCCTTTTCTTATCGTCTTTAATAATTCATCATAATACAAAGAGAGGACTTATGTCATTATTCTTTCTTTCTTTACTTTACTACTAAATAGGAGCACATACTCTAATATGCATAATGCCTGGCCAACATGTTATAGGACTACATCAGAGCTCAAGCATTCCTTTTATTAATATGCGTAGCTCTAATACTCGAAGCTTGCACAACTCTATCACATGGAGTTTGCACTGCTCAAACATTTGGAGCTTTAGCATATTTTACAAACATAACATAATGCCTGGAATTTTATGCAAGGAGTAAAAGCTCCCACTTGCTATTTCATCTGTAACATAACATTTAAACATCTTATCACTTTCAAAAAGGGAGCCTCTCTATATGTTTATAAAGCTAGCTATAAAGTAACTTCGTATTGTACTTCTTGATAAATATTTCTCATTATGTATCACATTACATATTTTTCATAACGTATCTCATTACGTATTTTTCATGATGTATCATGGCATAGCTGGCAAAATCTGGTTGTATCATAGTCCATCTTGTCTTATCATGACGTATCCTGAGATACCATAAGTCTAACATTCTCTTTAACTTATAACTTTGCTAGCTTTTGATAAAACTCTTCTAAATATTTCTTTTCAAATCCATTTCATTTGGACTTTATATAAGGGTTATAGTCTCTTACAATTCATAACCCTTTCTAACTTTTTTAACTCTTTATATCATTTTACATTATTCTGTGCATATATGCCAAATTTATGTGGCATTTACACCCTTTTCATCACTTCCCAGGGGCTTGCCCATCATTAGGCTACTATGCCTGAGCATGCTTAATTGAAAAATACAAAAAAAAAAATCTAAAGTACTAGTGTTAATAGACTCCAACCTTGGTACTTTACTATCTTAGACCCTTCATATATTGTCTCCTTGGGTCTATTTGGCTCTTACTTTCATTCTCTTTAGCCTCATCTTACAGATTTTTCTTTTCTTACTTGACCTCTTTAAATATCTCATAAGGTATTCTTCTTCTACTGCCTTAGGCATATTATTTGTAGACTCAAAATTATCTGTTACTCAAGACTAAAAATTTTAACTTTGATCACTTAATACCTTTTTTATGTAAGAAGATTATGAGTTTAGTTTATAATAATAAGGCTATCTGAAATTAACATCATGTGTACTCTTTTTGTTATGAGCTAAGCAACTTGTGAGGCTTCCCTACATTAACCTTGTCCTTGGTATTCATTCTTCCAAATAAATATTGTACTTATGGTTCATTACTTTCTTTTTCTAGCCTAGGTCTACTGCGACCCTCGGGATCTACTGTGATCAACCGTCAGCCTCTTTAGTATCTAACTATGACCCTATAATTCTATTCTCTATGAGCTATATTAGGATCTAACTGTAATTCTCTATTGTACTGTATTCTTATCTCTGGAAGATCTAACTAACCGACAAAGTTACAAGGTTAGCCACTTCCACTTAGTTGTTAACTCAATAGATAATTTCCCAAAAATGATCACATAAGCCAATATTATCTATTAGGAGTTTACTCATTTCCTCTATTAGTAGGAATTTCTCATATCATTCCCATCTTTCATAACTTTACTATGTCCATTACTGTAGAGAGCTACACAGGCTCTACCATGCACATATCTATCATAGTCTATACGTCATATCTGGTGGACATTACTCTACATGAGCTATATTGTCCATTCTATTGGCTTTATCTCAAGAGCAATCTGACTCTATCGTAAGAGCAATATAGATCTATTATGATAATGTTAACTTTTATTACAAAGACACTGCTCCTTCTTAGAGCTACATTATCTTTCATAAATGCTTATTTCATATTCATCATACATCATTCATGTATCTTATCCTACTGAAGGGATATGTCCTGAGTATTATAATCATTTATCTATAGATTCGCCATTAACCTTAATCTCTAATCTCATTTATTGCTTTTCTATTGCCTTAACATTACCAAGTTGAATGATTTAATTGAATGTCGTATGGCATGGGAGCAACATAATTTTCTCATCATATATACTCTACCCTTAATGAAATGCGAAAGGGGAGTATTCATTCATCACAGCATACTCTAACATGCATAATATGTAAGGAGATGCAATCATTTAAGCATTCTTAAACATGCATGTCATCATATGACAAATGCAAGGAGATGCAACTGTTCATCATATCTTATGGCAACATAAGCCATATCACATAATTTGCTTAACCATCCCTCATACGTACATTGCAATTAAACAATTAATTAGGTAAACTTTAAAGCATTATTTATTCTATCATATTATCTGTTAGACTATCTATCTAGTCAAATCATTATCAGATCCTAAAGTAACTATTCATCTAACTTAGGCTACCACATTAACCTCTTACTAGGGTATAGACTCAACCTTCATTACTCTTTCTTACATAGGGAATAGGGGAGTCACTTTATCTTTAAAACTATAGCTACCTTTCTCTCTATATATATCATAAACTTCTTTTCTTATTTCGTATACATCTACCGCTCTGTTGAACTTCTACAATTACATGAGAAAAACTCTTTCTTTGTAACACATAATTTAATCCGTGAACTAACTTCTCAGTTATTCAATTCTCAATGTTCATGTAGATGATGCAATATCCTTACTTTCATACGTCTTAGGGACCATTTAGTAGCATTTAGAACTACTTATAAGACCTTGGAAGTCCATTAGCCAAATCTGGAATTTTATTCTTTCTCAGGTCACTGTTCATATGGTATTCCAGATTACGCAACGAACTTCAAAAAATCATAATTAATTCTTGAAAACTCGAAATGAAGTGGTTCAAAAAGCTACATGAATAAAACATCTTGACATTTAAGGGAAAAATAATTTCCAGACCAAATGATTAGCCAATTAATACAGTTTATTCTCCAAAATTTACTGTTCATTTTGTCAAAAATCCTGGAAAAAGATTCTGGTCCCTTACTTTGGAAAATCAGTTCTCTTTGTATAGACATCCAAATAAATCATTCTTGGTGGCAAAACGAATCTTGGAATGTCATCTAAATGTCTGTAAAAGTTCACACATTTATTCTATCATTTACTATTTTTCATTATATCATGACCATCACTACTTACATTGATCATACAACAACATTACACATTCACATAACATATATACTATCCAATCTCTAGCTTTTCTTCATACTTCATCATCCTCTTTCATCATTCATAAACCTGTGGGATTGGGATTACATGGAAAGGGATGAGATTTTGGGGGAAATCTCAGTAGCAAACAGTACTAAACAATATATGCATTAATGTAAATACTTGTGCTTGCTTGTGAAAGTGTTACTATTGTGTCATGTGCATGCTTCCATGTTACATATGAAATACAATTGGCTAAAGTAAACATATAAACAGAGCTTCATACATAAGAACATAGGAAACACAATTCAATCAGGCCATAGCACAATCAAGCATAACATTCAATGCATACAAGTTTAGGATAAGTTTACTACCTTGAACACTTGACTTTCTTTCACCTTAACTTGTTTCTTTCTTCTCACTTTCCTTGAACATGTGGCTGCCTCTCTTGGATCATACCAATCAATTCCTAACATCTCATAATTATTCATCCATTACAATCAAACTTCCTTGAGCATTAAACTCACTTTAACTAACATAACTTCTTCTTGAACATTAATCTCATTAACTTTCCTTAATCTTAACCAATGGACTTGGTCTTTGAATCAATTGATGCCTTAACTTTACCCTACACAATTTCATCTTTTGAATCCATTTATGAGCTTAGAATCATGAAATTCCATCTCCTTCATGGCCTGCTGTATAGAACTGAACATAAGCATACAATTCTTTCAAAAATTCTCATTTTGATTCTAATGCTTCCCATACTTGTTTGTCTACTTTATCCCACACATCTTTTCATTTTAGAACCATTGGAAGCATCAAAATCATGAAATTCTAATCACTGTTCATGCGAGTGAACAGTAACAGAGAAGGATTTCAAAAACTACAATCTTGGAATTTCAATGCTTTCAAGGTTCAAAACCTTTCCAATCCGACACAAAATCATCATCTAAATTCAATGGAAGCATTAAATCATTGAAATTCCATTTCCTTCCCTCATGAACAGTGCATACTGAACAGTTCCATTAAGGCAAAGTCAAGAATATCAACTTGATTCAACAACCAATCTCTTAATGAGCTTATTTAAGCTTCAATCATATGTTTCTAAATTTAATTTCTTCTTTCCCCTTTCATCTAAGGTTGTTGAGTAGCACAACCCCTTAGAGAAAACTTAACTTTTCTCCCATGAAAATCCTAAGCTCAAGCTCCCATTGTGATGTCCCAAAATTTAGACCGTGACCGGCATAGAATATGATTAATTTCACATTCTGAAATTCTAACACTTTAAATAAAACATTCAAATTTTCCATAACGTTTTTCAATATAAACATAATCTTTTCTAAGGTCTATGTGAAGCTTTTACCCGTTTCAAAATAATACAAGTTCTTAAGAGAAGTAGTTACATTAAAATAATATTTGTCAAAAATGATGCTTCGGGTTGACAGTGAGAATCTTTAATGCTCAGCAGGAGGATTATGGTCACCTGCACTATCTGAAGCCAAATAATCTATTCGTGAATAAAGTCCCAAAAAAAACATGATTAAAAGAATGCGAAAGTCAACAATGCATAATCATGCTGAAAATGTATTCCATAATATTTCTTAATTTGATGCAAGCTTTTCTGTAAACATTTGTATTTCAGGGAACAATAACAATATGAAATAACCATTTCAAATCAATCTGAAATAATCATTCAAATCAATCATTTAACAATAATCCTTTAAAAACCATAATCTTTTCTGTAGAACTTTAACAGAACAAAAACAGACGTGGACACATAGTCCATGAGGGTAACTAACCATTCTGGTGGCTCGAAGCCACTAACTGTCACAAGAATGAATCCCATGAAATAATTCTGGTGGCTCTAGGCCACAAACTGTCACGAGAGTAAATCCCACGAAATAATTCTAGTGGCTCAATGCCACAAACTGTCGCGAGAGTAAATCCCACGAAATAATTATGGTGGCTCAGGGCCACAAACTGTCGAGCTAGAGTAACCAAGGTGCACCAAGGGCTAATAGTACTGCTGTTAGCAACGAGCGTTCTGTATTCTATCCTAAAACATTTCCATCATGCGTGGGGTTTATTTCACATAAAATAATCTCGATCGTTTAAATGCCATAACCATTGGTAAAATCACTTTAACTTTCCAAAACCTTAGCATGTACATTTGAAATCAAATTACTGTGAAAACATATGAAATTCAACTAGGAAAATATTTCATGAATAACATCAGTTCAATGCAACTTTTGCCAAACTCTTTTCAAAACCTTATTCATCCATTTTCATACATAATCATAATTCCTTTGTAAACCAATCGAAAGAAAATTATTTCTAACTATCTAAACCATACTTTCATAAAATTTGCTTTTCAAAATTTATATTTGAAATTCAACATTTGAAATGACAATGTATTTGAAAATGTAAATTTTAGGGAATGGTATTCACTCACCTGTTGAGCTTTCCAAAATGGAACTTATTCTTCCAAGACCTCCTACAATAATTGCCCTTACACAACTCAACCAATCGGAGTCCTTTCTTCCAAGTTACCTTTTGCTATTTTCCTTTATAGGGTTCCTTGGCGGCTCAGGCAAATATCAAATCCTATATTAGTTATCCATATAGGGTTATTAGTATTTAAGACCTTAATACATAGCATTTGCACAATAAATCGCTCTATCACACCCAACTCTAAACCCCGCATTATTAACTCTATAATCTTTTCATTTTTATGATAGCTTCAACTTTGTCTACTTTGGTACTTGAATTTTAGAATCTATAGTAACATGTGTTTGTTAGACGACGACAATATACACTTACGCATAACATCACATTAATTATTTGTTATCCATAATTTGTATCTTAAATAAAGCCCTTTTACAAAAACTGGAAATTCCTAAAAACTTAATTTCTTTAATGTAATTCCTTTGAACTTGTGTCTATCTATAACTTATTCAATCCATTCAACTCTTTTAAATATAATGGGTAAATGTGTATGTATACACACAATTTAATTCAAATTAACATTTGAATTTGTTTTCTCCTTTAACAAAACATGCTACATGTCATATCCTAATTTTTCCCTATATGTATAATACTGATAGTGGAAAGAGGTTTGGAAAGGATTATAACGAAGATAAAAAGAAATAATAAATGTTAGATAAGTCTTATGGAAAGAGAAGGACCTAAAAGAAAATTGGAAAAGTTTAAAGGCCAAAAGTTAAAGTAGAAATAAATGTTGGGCCAAAAGTGGTAATTTCTAAAAGTTTAGGGACCTAAACATAAATATGTAAAAAGTTAGGGATTTAAATGTAATTAAGTAAAAAGTTCAAGGGCAAAATGGTAATTATATAACTGCCTAGAAGTATTTCATTCTCATATTCCATCAGTAAATAGAGAAAGGCATGCTGGATAATCTGACATGATACAGAAATTTTATTGGAGCTCCAGACAGCAGAAAATTATCTGATAATCTAAAAGTTATATGAATTTTTATCATATTCTATGGACATCAGATATAAGTGAGGGAATTACAGGAAATTGTGCCCTACAGTGTCAGATGTTATGAATCTGACATAACCACAGAATAAGTTCTGTATAAAAAGTTATTCACATATTAGTGAATTTTGACGGGAGTTTGATAACACCTGTGATCCGATAATGGAACTTATCGGTATATAAGCTTAAATAGAATGAGATCAGATAACCTCATATATAGGCCCATGATGATGCCAAGAAGGGCCCAAAACCCAGGGTACCAGTCCATCAGTAGAAGGGGCCAATGTACAGAAAAAGTGAGAAATTATGAAAATGCCCTTAAATGCCCAGATTGTACCAGAGATGGATGAAGGCATTTTGGTCATCTGGGATAGGCTAAAAACATGGCACATGGTATAAATATGATTATTTGAGCCCAAATACACCCTGAGAAAGTATAAAGAGGTGTGAAATGATGATGATGCCCTTACGGTCAATATAGAGCAAGAAAGGACACCAAGGGTATTTTGGTCATTTCCCAAGAGATGGATGGTAGGCAAATATTTAGTATATCATTTTCAATGGTATGAGAAACCTAGATATTGATTTGCAGGACATAATACATATATTGGTATATTATAAAAAAATCGGAACATAAAACAGTCCCGTTGTTGTAAAACTGCTCTGATCGGTACCGGAATGGACTGGAATTTTTCCAGAACCTTCTTTACATGGGCAGCACGCCACGTAACCCTCTTAGGTGTCCCATGATCTATCCCACATGATGTCATAATTATTCTTTTTAGAAAAAGTTAAATCCAAGATTAAATGTGAGCCTTTAGATCAAATAGTAACCAAATCAATCTTGGCCATCCATTTCAACCCAAATTTCTCTATAAATACCCCCTCATTTCAGACCATGTGAGGCAGCCTTGATAACCATAGGGAAACTCTTGCAAATGTTTCACTCAACCAAGAAAGAAGCACACAACTTGAAGCAAGAGGCAAGGTAATCATCTTCCTTGATCTTGAGCTTTGTTCTAGCAAGTTAGCTCATGGTTTTAAGGGGTTTTCATGCTATATTTCCCTTATGGTTGCTGCTGGAAGTTCTGCTCATATGTGGTTAAAATATGAGTTTGATGTTATGGATAGTTTAGACAAGTTTAAACAAGCTAGAATCAAGTGGTATAAGCTTGAGAATTCAAGTATGTTTGGATTTAGGGTTTTATGTTCTTGCTGGTACTGTATGTGGTACTGTTCATATGATGGAATTTCATAATTTTGATGCTTCCAATGAGTTTAAAATGGAAAATTGTGTGGGGATAAAGTAGGAGAACAAGTATTGGAAGCATTGGAATCAAAATTTGAATTTTTGGAAAAAAGGGACCTTCACTTCGGTTTGGTACTGTAGAAACTAAAGTGTTTTGATTTTGCAAATTTTGATTTCATATTTGGATTCTACATGAAAAATTATGTGGAAATGAACCATGGGAATTTATTTTGGAAAGATGGAAGTAAGTAACATAACGTAGAGAAAGAAAAGGAGTTAGTGAAAACCTAGTCTTGGATTTGGTTTTAAGTTGAGTTGTAACTTGATATTATGTTGTAATGGCAAGGTTTTAACATTTGTGAAGAAAGGTAATTACTTCAAGAAAGTCTTGACCAAGGTAGCAAAGAGGTAGCAAGGATACCTAACTATAACTCATGTTTGTTTAATTGTTTTGCTTGCTTGTGTTGGAAAATGTGCCCTAGGGGCCAATCATTATCTTATAAACATTATTGATTTATGAGTTTATCAATTATGTTATCATATTATTCGCATGTTTACTGTGATGACCATCCTTGGATAATTCATGATCTTATCCTAAATGTCCCTGGTCGGTCATCTGTGCGGGAGCAGAGATGAAATAAGACCAGTATGACTTTGAAGATGTATAGAGATATAAATCAAAGTCATAGGCACATGTAAGAGTACAAGGTGTTGGACTGACCCGCTATGAGAGAGTTGCATGGGTTACGTCATAAGTTTCTCTTATATACAAATCATGTCACTATGCCCTTTGACCTGGGATCATCATGGATTCCTACATGACAAACGCTTAGCTTTGACCTAGTCAAAAGTCACTTTTGACCGAGTGATCATAAAGACTATGTTCAGGCTTAGTGATTTTTCATGTGGAGGAATGTGAGTGGTCAAGATGGAATTTGTCCCTCACATTCGTAGAGAGATATTAGTGGGCCCCTCAATGAGTGAGTCTGAGAAATGTATGGCCATACTGTAATAGAAAGGTAGTTCCATTTCTATAGTCAGACTACTCAAGGATCGAGAAAGTAACGGTCAGGAATAGGAGGATGACATTATCCATGCCTCATCCATGACTAAAATATCGCGTGACAGAAAGGACATGATATGGTTGTATAAAAGGTTACATCGTTTATCGATCCTCATATGATTTGGGTAGTCGTTATGTCTTGCTAGAGACCGCTTGTGACTTGTGGGCCAGTATAGCAAATGGCCCACTGCCAACTTCATATGGGCCTACAGGGTCGCACACAAAATAGCCCAACACGAGCTATGATGTCCAGATTCATTGAATCTAAGACGTGTCTAGATTCAATGAATGATCCAGGGTTGATGTATATATTTATTTATATTTATATTCGTATATATATAAATTTGTATATATATATTATATATAAGGGATATATAGGATTTAATTTATAAGGATAAATTAAATCTCTATCACGTTTAAATTTGAAATTTAAATTGATAGGATATCTCACATAAGAGATATTTACAAGATTTAATTTATAAGGATAAATTAAATCTTTATCACGTTTGAATTTAAAATTCAAATTGATAGGATATCTCAAATTTGATTTATGAGAATAAATCAAATATAGTCCAATCTTATCTTTATTTAAATTAAATAAATAGGTGAATTAAATCTGTGGGACGGATTTAATATAAACATTATTTATTTAATTAGTTTCTTATCAAATTATACAATATGTGATATTGTATTAATTTCGGAATTAATATAGATTAATTCCAAAATCCAATTCGGTTGAGGAAAACGTAGAGCATCCTATATATCTGATTTTAGGAGCTACGTTTTTGACACACAACACAGAACACAAAAGGCCGAACGGAATCTGTAAAAGGTTTGCAGATAAGAAACTGCTGAAGTAGAGACGGAGAGGACAAATTCTTGAGAGAGCCTTGGAGGGACAGGAGACGCTAGCACGTCATTCGTGGTTGGAACGCTGTTCGTGTGGATACCAGTAGAGGAAGCCGACCTGAGGCGTTGACTTCTTGCGATCAGAAAGAGAGCACGAGCCGCGGAGAGAAGCTGTGGACATCTTCTTGCGATCGGAAAGAGATCACCAGTCGTGGAGAGAAGCTATGGAAGTCGCTGAGGAACACCAAGGGTAATGCTTCTTTCCACTTGACTTAAACACATATGGTAGATCCTGGCAAGGAATGGGAAAAAATTTTTAAATTAATTTCCACTACGTGTCTTCCGATTCCTTACAACTTGTTGATTATGGTGTTTGGTTGAGCTTGAGCTTATGTCATCATTATATGATAAAGTATGAATGATTGCAACTCCTTGCAAGTTATTTCATGACAATATGCATGTTAGAGTTTGCTTATGTACCATTATGAAGTGGCTCCCATCACATGATAACATGTTAAGCATTCAATTATTCATGCATGATATTATAGTTTGTGTAACTTGCTATTGGGATTTCTATGAAATCTCATTCCTTCCATATGCATAATCTTGTTATAGGTGTTGGAACTTCACATGGAAAAAGGGTAAACATGGATGAATGAGGTTGTATAATAGGTCACATGAGATATTTGACTTTATGGAAGCATATGATGGCATGTATGGTTGAATAGTGTATGATTCTGTAATTTTGTTTAGAGGCTGTGGTGATGTGATGATGTTTGTCATATCCTAATTTTTCCCTATCTGCATAGTACTGATAGTGGAAAGAGGTTTAAGAAGGATTATGACAAAGATCAGAAGAAATGATAAAGGTTAAATGAGTCTTGAAGGAAGAAAGGGACCTAAACGAAAATTGGAAAAGTTTAAAGGCCAAAAGTTAAAGTAGAAACAAAAGTTGGGCCAAAAGTTATAATTTTCAAAAGTTTAGGGACCTAAATGTAAATATCCAAAAAGTTAGGGATATAAATGTAATTAAGCAAAAAGTCAGGGACCCAAATGTAATTATGGAAAGTTGAGCCAAAACAGGCCAAAAATGCCCGGAATCAGATCAGACTCAAATTTTACCAGTAGATAGACATAATTATTCCGGTCAGTTTAACGCAACACATAATTTTGATTTGAGGTACCGATTAATTGATATAAATTCCTGAAGTCAGCAGGAATTATTGCAGTATTTTTCATATCTTAGAATCAGATAAAACTTTACTATAAATTCTTGTATTTAATATATAAATTTATCAAATTGACAGAGTCAAAAAAGGAATCCTATAAAATTCTTACGGGATTTTATGGTAAAATAGAATACCCGATAAATAGGATCGGGAGAGGTATCTTGGGATTTGTGCCATAAAGGGCATAAAGGCAATAAGCCCAAACCAAGGCCCAAATGGTGCCATAGTAGGCCCAATGTGATGACTAGACAGTTAAGTGGGCCAGAGTATAGAGCAGTCCAGGATAAGTGCGAAATTACGAAAATACCCCTGGATGCCCATACTGTACCAGTGATGGATGAAGCGCATTTTGGTCATCTGGGAAAGGCTAAAAATATGGCACATGGTATAAATATGATTAGTTGAGCCAATATATGCCCTGAGACAGTACAAGAAGGGGTGAAAGGACAATTATGCCCTTAGGGTCAGTACAGTGCAAGAAAGGACACTAAGGGTATTTTGGTCATTTCTCAAGGGATCTGTAATTCAGTTGTGGCTAGTACAAGTATGTCAATGGTGTGAGAAGCCTAGACATTGATTTCCAGGACAGAATACATATCCTGGCATATTATAAAAAATTCAGAACAGAAAACAGTCCGGTTGCTGTGAAACTGCACCGATCGGTACTGGATTGGACTGGAATTTTTTCCAGAAGGTTCCTTACACTATGAGCACGCCACCTAACCCCTTGAGGTGTCCCTTGATGGGTCCCACATGATGTCACAATTATTATTTTATGAAAAAGTTAAATCCAAGATTAAATGTGGGCCTTTAGATCAAATAGTAACTAAATCAATCTTGGCCATTCATTTTTCTTGGATTTTGGCTATAAATACCCCTCCATTCTGCAACCAAACCGTAAGCTCATGGACCCTTGGGGAAAATCTTGCAAAATGAAAACTCAAGCCAAGACAAAGAAGATTCAAGGTTCCAAAGTTCAAGCAAGCTAGAGATTAAAGGTAAGCAATCTTTCCTAGCTTATTTTCCTTTGATTTGGGAGCTTGAACTTAGGGTTTTCATGGGGAAAAGTTGAGTTTTCTCTAAGGGGAGGTGTTGTCCAAAATCCATAGATGAAAGGGGAAAGAAGAAATTAAAGTTAGAAACTTATGATTGATGCTTAAATAAGCTAGTTAAGAGATTGGTGGTTGAATCAAATTGATATTCTTGACTTTGCCAAGAGTGAACCTGTTCGGTCTGCACTGTTCATGAGGGAAGGAAATTGAATTTCAATGATTTAATGCTTCTATTGAGTTTGTATGATGATTTTGTGTAGGATTGGAAAGGTTTTGAACCTTGGAAACATTAAAATCTCAAGGTTGTAGTCTTTAAGATTCCTTACAGTTACTGTTCACTCGCATGAACAGTGATTGGAATCTCATGATTTTGATGGTTCCAATGGTTTTAAAATGAAAAGTTGTGTGGGGTAAAGTGGAGAAACAAGTATTGGAAGCATTAGAATCAAAATGAGAATTTTTGAAAGAATTGTATGCTTATGTTCAGTTCTGTACAGCAGGCCATGAAGGAGCTGGAATTTCATGATTCTAAGCTCATAAATGGATTCAAAAGATGAAATTGTGTAAGGTAAAATCAAGACATCAATTGGTTCAAGAGCCAAGTGGATTAGTGAAAATTAGAGAAAGTTATGACAATAAAGAGTGTAACAAAGTTAGTCTTGAACATGGTTGGAGTTCATGAGTCCTAATGAGTTATGTGATGAATATGAATGTGTTTAGGACCATGAAACATCCAAGAAGATATTGGAAAGTGATGGACATAAATGCTTCATGGTTGGAAAGCTAGGGAGCAAGGGCTAAGGTCAAGAGGAAAGCTTAAGTGCAAGGTAGTGAACTTACCTCTTTATGTGCTTGATGTGGTATGCTTATGTGTTGACATGTATATGTTATTTGAATGATATTGTGACATGATAAATGATGTTGAATGTGTTATGAATAACATGTTTCCATGGCCATGCACTTTATGTAAAAGTTTGTAGCATGATGGCATGTCACTAATCAAAGAAAGTTAATGAAATTACATATCATGCATTAGCATCCATCTTGCATATTTAAGTGTTTGCTACTGAGATTCCCTAGAATCTCACTCTCCCATAACCAACCAATTTAGGTCAAGCATGAAGAAAAGGTATGCATGGAGAAGAGCTAAAGAATGGAAGAAAGGAAGTGAAGTATTGAGATTTTAGCATATACTATAAATTGTCTATGTATGTAAATGCCATGTAAGGTGTATTTATGTGATGAAGCTATTTGAAATAATTATGGAATATGTACATGATGTATATGAATGTTAAGAAGCTTATTTGATGGCTTGTGCATGCTGAAACAACTATTGGAAATGAAAGAAAAGAAACTGAAATGGTAAAAACGTAGGTCCTAAAGCAGTTTTGTTGTGGCTTCAGTTTGACCTAGCAAATGAAGGAATTAGTTCAAGAAATTTTATGAGCAAGTAGTACACATCCAGAGCTTTAAGTGCATAGGAAGAACTTTTCATTTGGATGTGTATATCAAGAGAAATAATTTTCCAAAGTAAGGGACCAGAATCTGTTTCCAGAGTTTTTGACCAAATGAACAGTGAACTTCAACGAATAAACTGTATCAATTGGATAATCATTTGGTCTAGAAATTATTTTTCACTTAAATTGCAAGATGTTATCTTCATGTAACTTTTTGAACTACCCCATTTCGAGTTTTCTATAATTAATAATGATTTTTTGAAGTTTGTTGCGTAATCTGAATTACCATATGAACAGTAACCCGAGAAAGAGTAAAATTCCAGATTTTGCTAATGGACTTCCAAGGTCTTGTAAGTGGTTCTAAATGCTACTGAATGGTCCCTAAGACGTATAAAAGTAAGGATGTTACAATGTTTATGATGCCCAAATCAACGTGTTTTAGTCTAAAACTTGGTATGATTAAATTTAAGATACAGATATTTAAATGGACACCAAGAACGCCTCATTTGGATAAGTATCCGAATTATTATGCTTTTCCAAAGTGGGCAATAAGACCTGGAATTGAGATAAAATGAGTGTTGAAAGGCAGTGACGTTCACGCAATAATTTCATATATCAAATGAACGAATTTTTCTATGAAATTTGGTGAGCTTAAAGAGGACATCTATAGATTTAATTTCATATGTAACACAGTTCATTTGTACAAGTAACCAAAGAGAAATGAATTTTTAAAGTTAAGGCAAAGAAACTGGAACTTCCAGATTTTACCAAATGAATAGTTATTTTTATCCAATAAACTGATTTTGTGTGAAGAAGATAATCTCAATTTCATATTTTTTTCCTCAAATATTTATGAAAGAGCTTCCATTAGAAATTGGTACCACATTATTTATATTTTTGCTACAATTAATTATAAATTTTCAAATTAGGGTACATGTTCTAGAATTACCAAATGAACAGTAACAGTGACAAATCTTTTGGAAATGGGTGTTTTCAAAGCAAATGATCATATAATTGGTTCCAATCACTTCTAATGGAGTATAATTGAGGTTAAAAATAAGGATGTGACACTACATATCCAATTAAAATTCCAATCTATATATTGAATTTATGGACCCTAGAATTGATGAATAATCAATGAAAATTTAGAAAGAAGGTTCTTGTATTAATCATGCATTTACACCACTGATATGACGATAATAATTTGAAACTTCTACACACTTACGATTTTAAAAATTCACCAATTCCATGCTTATGAGAAAAATTTTGAAAACTAAAGAAAACAAGAATTGGAATAGCATCTTATCCATTAGACCAGAAAAGAACAACGCATCCACAAACCACAACATATAGGACCAACTTTCTGCATCTTTCATCAAACAAACAAGAAGAAGAAAAAAACATTATGTTTCCTTTCCTACAGGACTTGTTCCTTCAAGGACTCATATAAATATGAAACATGCCGTTGCTATTTGGTTTCCTATTACTACCTTTCCTCAATCATAGTCTACAAATCTTCTCACAATAGAAATTTGAGAAACAACAATGAAACCTGATTTTACAAGATATACTTCCTATAGCTATCACTACTTGGAAGGTTAAGCCAAAAAACACAGCTTAAATGGATCATACAGAATTTTTTTTCCACACACAAAAATAATAGGTAAAGGGTGACTAATTACCTTCCTAATCATACCCAAAATTATTTTAAACATTTTATCATTCATGCTTTTGTACTCATTAACCATAAAGCCATCAATTAGCTTCACAAGTTTCAACTTAATTTAATTCTATGTTATTTAGAATTCATTGGCCAAATCACTAACCACACAGAAATAAACCACATCCCATCAAAATAGAGAGTTTCTGTTTCAAGAATCACCACCCAAGCACAAACACAGCAGCGCACACAAGCATAAATGTTCTTACTAAACTTCAGTCTGTCCAACCTTTCTCTGAATGTCAAAGACTCAAACTAGAACTCATATGTATAGAAATGCCAGCTCACGGTGGACATACAACATAACCCACTCAACTTGACATCAACCTCTACAACATCACCATCCTAAATTCACCCACCAAACAAAATAGTGAGGGCACCACACATTCTGGTAAAATCAAGAGAAATGGCAAAGGTATGAAAAGGAAAACAGAGAAGGAAGAAGAGATTCGAACAATCCCAAAGAAGCAACATACTTTAAAACTAAAGCTTGATTCTATGTCCTTGAACTTCAATCCTTACTTAATCAGAAATTAAATCTCAAGCCAAATTCAACATCTTTAATCGGTGAAAACACATAACAGAACCAACTCACACGCATAGACCCTTACAGACGCAGAACATAATGAGCATTACCAATGTTCCTTTCGGCAATCTCACTGGATCGAGCAAAGGAAGAACATGCAACAACCACCGAAAACAAACCCAACCCCATAATTTCAAAACAACAAGGACAGATAACAAAAATGGAGTCGAAGAACTTACAACTGATGACTGATGACTCTGCAGCTCAGTCTCTGACATCGCAAGCTCGAATTCCTCTTCTCCTCTGATGCACTCTTGCTCTCACACTACTTTTCACCAACAGAGAAGAAACACACATAGCCATAATGATGATAGAGCAAGCAAGCGTCGGCGACAATAGCTTAGATAATAGGGGAACGGCGACCAATACATAACTACATCCAATTGATGTAAAACCTCACCTCATAATTTCTCTGGTTTTCACTCTCTCCAATCCCCCTTGAGTGAAACCAAAATGGTACCTAATATAGTGCTAAGGAGGAATGATGACGGTTGGCGTTGATGGAACCACACAGCAAATACACTGGTAGAAGCAAAGCTAGAGTACACGGCGTCGATGGCTTGAGGATTTCTGCTTTGCGCTGCTGCTACTTCCTTCTACGTAGCCACCGAAGGAAATCAGAAAAAAATAAAGGCAGTGGAGTACAATTTCTGAAGGAAATAGGGGAAGGGTAATGTTGTAATTTCGCATGCCAAAGAAAAAAAATAAACTCCCCTAACACTTTCCCACAATCGAACACAGCTCGCCCTAGCCGTTCCTCTGCCACTTGGCCACTTAGCTAATACCTCCTCATTGACATTCTCTAAAATGCAAATGTATTTGTCCTTTGTCAAATAGATCTAAAAATTCCAGAACCATTACACCCAAATCAAAGGAAAATAAGCTAGGATAGATTGCTTACCTTTAATCTCTAGCTTGCTTGAACTTTAGAACCTTGAATCTTCTTTGTCTTGGCTTGAGTTTTCATTTTGCAAGAGTTTCCCTGAGGTATCACAAGGCCACGGTTTTGGGAAGAATGAGGCGGTATTTATAGCCAAAATCCATGAAAATGAATGGCCAAGATTGATTTGGTTACTATTTAATCTAAAGGCCCACATTTAATATTGGATTTAACTTTTTCATAAAAGAATAGTTATGACATCATGTGGGACAGCTCAAGGGACACCTCAAGGGGTTAGGTGGCGTGCTCATAGTGTAAGGAAGCTTCTAGAAAAATTCTAGTCCAATCTGGTACCGATTGGAGTAGTTTAACAACAACTGGACTGTTTTCTGTTCTGAATTTTTCTATAATATACTAGGATATGTATTCTATCTTGAAAATCAATGTCTAGGCTTCTCATACCATTAACATGGTTATACTGAGTATTTATCTGCCATCCATTCCTTTGAAAATGACCAAAATACCCTTGGTGTCATTTCTTACACTATATTGACCCTAAGGGCATAATCGTCATTTTACCCCTCTTTATACTACCTCAGGGTATATCTCAGCTCAACTAATCATATTTATACCATGTACAACGTTTTTAACCTATCCCAGGTGACCAAAATGCACTTCATCCATCTCTGGTATAATCTGGGCATCCAAGAGCATTTTTGTAATTTCGCACTTTTTCTGGACACTGGCCCCTTTTACTAATGGACTAGTACCCTGGGTTTTGGGCCCTTCTTGGCATCATCCTGGGCCCATATATGAGGTTATCTAGGCTCACATACCGATAAGTTCCATTATCGGATCACGGGTGTTATTAAACTCCCGTCAAAAATCACTGTTATGGGAATAACTTTTTATACAAGACTTATTCCTGGGTTCTGTCCAATTGATAACATCTGACATTGTAGGGCATACTTTTCTGTAATTTCCCTACTTATATATGATGTCCATGGAATCTGATAAAAATTCAGATAACTTTTAGACTATCAGATAATTTTCTGCTGTTAACAGCCCTGATAAAATTTCTATATCATGCCAGATTAACCACTGTAACTTTCTCTAATTACTGATGGAATGTGGGACTAAAAAACTTCCAGGCAGTTATAACCCTTTATGGGCTGATCTTTGTATAATTACAATTTTACCCTTGAAATTTTTACTTAATTACATTTAAGTCGCTTAACTTTTAGAAATTACCACTTTTGGCCCAAATCTTGTTTCTACTCTCACTTTTTGCCTTTAACCTTTTCTACTTTTTATTTTAGTCCTTCTCTTCCTTAAAGAATCATCTAACCTTTATTATTTCTTCTGATGTTCGTCATAATTCTTTCCAATCCTATTTTCACTATCAGTACTATACGGATAGGGAAAATTAGGATATGACAGATGAACTCAACTAAGTATTCATCAAAGGGTTTCTCTTTCCCTAATTTAACCCTTAGCCTCACACTCATCTCTATCTAACTGAGAGGAATGCTTCTCATAAACTATTAGAGAAAAACTTCATAAGTGAGCGAATCAATCTCCATCTCTATGGAGTAACTTCTGTATCTCTCATCTATCTCTTAGCTCTTTCTGGGTCTTTTTTTATCCTGACTAACTTAAGTCACTTGGATCTTATTCATCATCTAGTACTATTAATTTTGTTCTCTAGGGTTCTATACCCTAAGTCTGCTAGGTTGTTATCTCTTCATTATGGTATCCCTTTGTTCTTGGAACTTTAACTTTTTATCTATTAACCATCATGTCTCTAACGTTAAGCCATGTATTGGTAAAATTTGGGACTAATCTGATTCTAGGTATTTTTTGACCTTTTCTAGTTTAACTTTCTCATAATTACATTTTTGTCCCTGAACTTTTGGTTAATTACGTTTAAGTTCCTAAACTTTTGATAGTTATAATTTAGGCCCTCAACTTTTCATAATTATACTTAATGGCCCAAAGTTTATTTCTACTTTCATTTTTCACCATAGAACTTTTGAACTTTTTATTTAGTCTCTCTCTTCCATCAAGACTCATTTGACCTTTATTATTCCTTCTGATCATCGTCACAATCCTTTCCAAACCTCTTTCCTCTATCAACATTATATAGATAGGGAAAAGTTAGGATATGATACTTTTCATATGCATAACCATGCCATAGGTGCTGGAACCTCTCAAGGAAAAAGGGTAAAAATAGATTGTTGAACTTGTATAATAAATTATATTGGTTACTTGACACTATGGAAGGATATGATGGAATGTATTGTGTATGATTATGTAGTTGTATTATTAGGCTGTGGTGGTGTGATGATATTTATGATGCTTTAACCAACGAGTTTGAACTTAAAATTTTGTATGATAATAGCTAAGATATAGAGCTTTAAATGAACACCAAGAATGCCTTAATTGGTTAAGTATTTTATTTATTATGATTTTTTTAAGTTGGAGTTAAAATCTGGAATTGAGATAATAAAGTGAGCAACTATAGGCAGTAATGTTCCGATGTTAATCTCATATGGTAAATGAAATTTTTTTTATATGAAATTGTATGATCTTAAAGAGCACATCTGGAGCTTTAAACGTATAGGTAACACGGTTCATTTGGATAAGTAACAAAAGAAAAATGGATTTTTGAAGCTAAGGCAAAGAAACTAGAACTTCCAGATTTTACCAAATGAACATTATATTTTAACGAATAAACTAATTTCATTGGGACAATGAAACCTCATTTTTATATTTTTCCTTCAAATTTAAATTAAAGATCTTTCACTAGAAATTGGAACTGCCATATTTTGATTTTTTTACATTTAATTATGAATTTTTAAAATTGGGTACATGTTATAGATTACCAAATGAACAGTAACCATGAACAGTACCTGAGAAGCAATCTTTTGAAAATGCATCTTGATAAGGCAAAAGGATATGTAATTGGTTCAAATAACTTCCAACTAAGTATAATTGAGGTTAAAAATAAGGATACGACACTCAGCCATAATATTTCCTCTCATCGGAGGAATAGAGCTTAAATCAAGGTTAGGGGGCACTCCAACAAACTCATACTATATAGAGTCACTTAACTCAGTATCATCTGGTGCAATATCATCTAGTGCATGCACAACATTAGGCTGAATCTCTACATAACCTCCAGACTGTAGGTTTGAGTCTATAGAAACATCTAGAGAATATTATACTGTAGATCTTCCTAACTGATCATCTATACTATCATATGAACTCTCTTTACTACCATATGTACATCATCTTCATATATCACTACTAGCCGGGGGTCTCCCATATTAACTAAAGGCTCTGACTTAACTTTATGAAATCCTATATCTATTTCTACAATATTTGCTTAAATAAGCAATGCTAACTATCCCAACCAATACCCTAATATAACAAAGCACTTACTATTTAAAGTTAGGGTCCAGGAACTATCTTATATTATGCCAGAAACTTCTGCTCTAATACCAAAATGAAATATCCTTGCTTTCGTATGTCTTAAGGACCATTTAGTAGCATTTAAAACCACTTACAAGACTTTAGAAATCCATCAGCTATATCTGCAATTTTACTCTTCTTGAGTTATTGTTAATATGGTATTTCCAGATTAGGTGATGAACTTCAAAAAATCATAATTAATTCTAAAAAGTTGAAATTAAGTGGTTAAAAAAACTACATGAAGATAACATCTTTAAATTTAAGATAAAAATAAGTTTCAGACCAAATGCTTAGTCAATTAATACAGTTTCTTCTTCGAAGATTAATGTTCATATGGTCAAAAATTCTAAACCCTTACTTTAGAAAATTCGTTCTCTTTGTGCAGACATTAAAATAAGTTGTTCTTGGTGTCAAAACAAAGCTTGACATGTTAACTAAATGTCTATAAAATTTCATACCTTTATCTCATAATTGACTATTTTTATTACATCGTGACCAATGTTGCTAAAACATGTCATATAACATCATTACTTGCAACAATTTATACATTCATCATATAACATTTACATTATCCAATCCCTAACTTCTCTTCATGTTTCTTCATCTTCTTTTATCATTAATAAACATCTAAGGTTGGGATTATATGGAGGTGAGATTTCTAGGGAAATCTCATAAGCAAACTGTACTAAACAATGCATGCATTAATGTAAATACCTGTGCTTACTTGTGAAAGTGTTAACATTGTGTAACGTATATACTTCTGAAACATCCTCCTTTTCATATATTTTAGGGACCAAACGGTAGCATATGGAACCACTTTTAAGTCTATTGAAGTCAAATTACTCAATCTAGAATTTTACTCTTAGCGAGTATTGTTCACTGTGTAACTTTCAGAGGAGTGACCTGACTTCGAAAAATCATAACTAATTCTAGAAAAATTGAAATGAAGTGGTTCAAATTGATACACAAAGCTAACTTAATGGTATTTCAAGGAAAAATAACTCGTTGACAACACCTTGGCCAAGTCAATGTCAGTCAACACCTAAAATTTACTGTTTATCCTACTTTTTTCCCTGATTCCAGCATTTTGGTCCCAACATCTGCACTATGCAATCCCCAGCTTTCCTCCATGATTCTTTAATCCTATTCTAACATACATGTGGGATTGGTATTACATGGAAGGGGTGAGATTTCTTGGGGAAATCTCAATAGCAAACAGAAACCATACAATGTATGCAACTATATGCTTGATGTTAATGTGTGTACTTAATGATCATGCTTGCATAATGATAACATATATGCTTCCATGTTGCTTAATTATAAATATGGCCACAGCATAAAAAAGAAACAGAGCATTACTTAATTATACATGCTTCACATCATCAAGGTAAGTAACCATCACATAAAATATCCAAGCAATATAAGCATACAAGTAGGTAAGTTTACTACCTGGAGTATATCCTTTTCTTCCATCTCTTAGCCTTGTGTCTAAGGTCCCTTCTTCTCATAAGTCAGAGCCTATACATAGCATAATAATATCTTTATTATTATCCAGTATAGCTCTACTTACTTTATGCTTAACTAGGGGTAATATCCTTACTTTGACATTCCCCTAACTTTCTTTTTCTCTTTCGGTACCTCTACTAATAGAGATATTTCTCTATTCTAATTACTAAGAGCAATCCTATACTTTGTTAAAGAAGGGACTAGATAACTTACTTACCTCATTCCTAAGCTCTGGCCAGTCCCTCAGCTCCTTAGACTGCTCTTGGCTCAACTAGAACTCTTTCCTTTCTTTCCTTTCTTTCTCTCTTCTTTCTCTTCTTCCTTTTGCTCCTTGGCAGTGGCATTCCTTGAGGTAGTGGTGGCCTATTTATAGGTGAGTGGAGGTAGAATGAATGGCTCAGATTGAATCGTGATGAATGGCCTAGATCGCTTAGCTTCCTCAAGAAGCTTTGCCTACATTATGATGATGAAATCATCCTTCTTGATAACTCACCAACATGACATCATCCAAGGGCACCTCAGGGAACACCTTAGGGGGTGGCGCAATTGGTGGGACCCTTGGGACACCTCACCAGCTAACTCAGCCTCTCCAGAGAATTCTAGAGCCTTTTCCTGGAATGAGTGGCTGAGATTGTGCCACGTATCCTTTTTACTTTTTCTCCTTTTTCTAATCTCATGACAAGTGTCATTAACTTTTCTTCTTTTCCTGTAATAGTGTCATGTGGTGTCTTGTGGGTCCCATGAGGACACCTTTCATGTCACATCATGGTCTACAATCATATCTGATCACTTTCCCCATTTCTATCCTTAACTGGGTAACATTACTTTATAGAAAAATACTAAAATATTATTTTAATGCCTTTTAAACTCCATACTCATTGGGCCTACGTTTTTGGATTCTTGGATTGCTATCTTGGGTTTCTAACTAAGCGCAAGCACTCTGGTGGCTCAGTTCCCAAGAAACACCCCTTACTTTTCCATTATGCCTACAGGGACTTTCACTATTTTCCTTGAATTTTCACTTTCTTGCAGTTTAGTCCCTAAACATCATTTGTATACTTCTGGGACTCCTGCATAATAGGGTCTAATAGCCTGCCTTTTTTAGGCTACATATTAGGCTTCTAGGCCTAAAAATTGGGATATGATAGCTTCCATGTAACATATGAAATACTATTGGCCAAAGTAATCATAGAAATAGAGCTTCAGTCATAGACGCATGTAACACAATTCAACCAAGCTATAGCACAATTAAGCATAGCATTCAATATATACAAGTTTAGGATTAGTTTACTATCTCACTTACTTGATTTATTTTACTTTAACTTTGCCTCTTTCTTCTTACTTCTCTTCGATATGTGGCTGTCTCTTTGGAGTCCATAATGAATTCCGAATATCACATAATCATTCATCCATTACAATCTAACTTTCTCTTGAACATTTAGCTCATTTAACTACATTAACTTTCCTTAATCTTAACTAATGGATTTGTCCTTTGAATCAATTGATGTCTTTACTTTAATCTACACAATTTCATCTTTTGAATCCATTTATGAGCTTAGAATCATGAAATTCTAGCTCATATGCACTGTTCTAGACAGATTTAGAATCATGAAATTCTAGCTCCTATGCACTGTTCTAGACAGATTTAGAATCATGAAATTCTAGCTCCTATGCACTGTTCTAGACAGATTTAGCATCATGAAATTCCAGCTCATATGCACTGTTCTAGACAGATTTGAAAACATGCATAATTCTTCCAAAAATTCTCATTTTCATTCCAATGCTTCTCATACTTGTTTCTCTACTTTATCCCACACAACTTTTCATTTAAAAATCATTGTATTCATCAAAATCATGAAATTCTAATCACTGTTCATGAGAGTGAACAGTAACAGATAATAACTTCAAAAACTACAACTTGGAATTCCAATGCTTCCAAGGTTCAAAACCTATCCAATCATATAAATTCAATGGAAGCATTAAATCATTGAAATTCCATCTCCTTCTATCATGAACAGTGCAAACCAAAATGGTTTAATCATGGCAAAGTCAAGAATATCAACTTGTTCAACAACTAATCGCCTAACTAGGTTGTTTAAGCTTCAATCATATATCTCTAACTTTAATTTCTTCTTTCTCCTTTAATCTAAGGTTTTGGACAGCATATACACCTTAAAGAAAACTTAACTTTCTTCCATAAAAGACCTAAGTTTAAGCTCCCAAATCAAAGGAAAATAACCTAGGATAGATTACTTACCTTAATCTCTAGCTAGCTTTAACTTTGACACTTGAATGTTCTTTGTCTTGGCTTGAGTTGGCATTTGGGTAGCACCTTCCCAAGGGTTCCAAAGCCATTGTTTTGAGCAAAAATAGTGGGGTATTTATAGAAAATTCCTTGGAAAATGAATGGCCAATATCACTTTGTGTACTATTTGATCTAATTGCTCATAATTGCTCTTACATTAAACTTGCCACCAAGGCAACTTCAGATAAGATCACATGACAAAAATCTTCTCTTCCCCTTGTCTTGGATGCCATGTGTGAGGTCTTGTGGGTCCCACTATATGCAAATCCTAATTCTCACCTTATTCCTTTCCCTTTTCTTTTTAAAAAATTTATAAATTATTCATTAATGGACTTGGGATCCAATAAAACTTTTGGGACTTATTGGGCTGCCCTAGGACAAAATATTGGACTACCCTAGGCCTTCCTTGGGTCCAATAGCTAATTGCCACAATTCCTAAGGCACTTTCCTTATACCAATATCCTTAAAATATCCTAATTTTAAAATAAATTCTAGACACCTCTTTTAATGGTACTAACATTTTTAGATATTCTAACTCACTTACAAAGTCTCATAATTTTCTGAGACCCAGAAGTCCTGATAAAAATTCCCTATATTTCTTTAAGACCCTTTATCTGTGTCCAATTTCACTTTAATTTCTCAAAGGGTATTATCCTCTTTTCACACATCATCAGAGTATTTCCTAACCTTGGTCAACTATTCTGGGAATTCTCCTAAACCATCTAACCTTTGTCAAATGACCAAAATGACCTTTGTCTGACTCTGACTCTGACTCAATGACACAACACAGTGGTATAACATCCTTACTTTCATATCACATAGGAACCAACTAGTAGCATTTAGAGCCACTTACAAGACCTTGGAAATCCATTAACCAAATCTGGAATTTTACTCTTTCTTAGGGTACTGTTCATATGGTATTCTAGATTACGCAACAAAATTTGAAAAATCATAATTAATTCTAGAAAACTCAAAATGAAGTGGTTCAAAAAGCTACATGATGATAACATCTTGAAATTTGAGGGAAAAATAATTTCTAGACCAAATGATTAGCCAATTAATACAGTTTATTCGTTAAAGTTTACTATTTATTTGCTCAAAAACTCTGGAAACAAATTCTGGTCCTTTTGGAAATTCATTTATCTTGTTATACACATCCAAATGACACGTTCTACCTATGCATTTAAATCTCTGGATGTGTGCTAAATGCTCATAAAATTTAGTGAACTAATTCCTTCATTTGGTAGGTCAAACTGAAGCCACAACCAAACTACTTTAGGACCTACATTTTTACCATTTCATTTTCCTTCCTTTTACGTTCAATAATTGTTTCAGCATACATAACCTATCAAATAAGCTTCTTAATATTCATGTACATCATGTACATATGCCATAAGTATTTCAAATAGTTTTATCACATAAATAGATACTTTACATGGCTTTGACATACATGGAAAGTGCATAGCATATGCTAACATCTTAAATACTTCACTTTTCTTCTTCCATGCTTTAGCTCTTCTCCATGCATACATTATCCATCATGCTTGATCTAAATTGGTTGGTTATGGAAGAGTGAGATTCTTGGGAATCTCAGTAGCAAACATTACCACTTAAATATGCAAGATAGATGCTAATACATGATATGTAATTTCATTACTTTGATTAGTGACATGTTATCATGCTATATACTCTTACATAAAGTGCATGGCCATAGAAAACATGTTATTCACAATACATTGAACATTGTTAATCATGTCACAACATCATTCAAATATCATGTACATGTCAACACATAAGCATACCACATCAAGCACATAATGAGGTAAGTTCACTACCTTGCACTTAAGCTTTCCTCTAGATCTTTAGCATTTGCTCCCTAGCTTTCTAACCATGAAGCCTTTATGTCCATCACTTCCCAACATCTTCTTAGATGTTTCATGGTCCTAAACACATTCATATTCATAACATAACTCATTAGGACTCATGAACTCCAACCATGTTTAAGACTAACTTGGTTACACTCTTTATTGACATAACTTTCTCTAATCTTCACTAATCTACTTGGCTCTTGAACCAATTGATGTCTTGACTTTACCCTGCACAACTTTTCATTTTAAAACCATTGGAACATCAAAATCATAAAATTATAATCACTGTTCATACGAGTGAACAGTAACTGTAAGGAATCTCAAAGACTACAACCTTGAGATTTTAATGTTTCCAAGGTTCAAAACCTTTCCAATCCTACACAAAATCATCATATAAACTCAATGGAAGAATTAAAGAATTGAAATTCCATTTCCTTTCCTTATGAAAAATGCAGCCCAAACAGGGCACACCATGGCAAACTTAAGAATATCAATTTAATTCAACAACCAACCACTTAACTAGCTTATTTAAGCTTCAATCATATGGTTCTAACTTTAATTTCTTCTTTCCCCTTTCATCTAAGGTTTGTGGGAAGCACCACCCCATAGAGAAAAATCAAATTTTCCCTATAAAAACCCTAAGTTCAAGCTCCCAAATCAAAGGAAAATAAGCTAGGAGAGATTGCTTACCTTTAATCTCTAGTTTGCTTAAACTTTGGTACCTTGAATCTTCTTTATCTTGGATTGAGTTTCCATTTTGCAAGAGATTCACCAAGGGTCCATGAACTTATGGTTTGCTGCAGAAATGAATGGGGTATTTATAGAAAAATCTTGGTGGAAATCAATGGCTAAGATTTATTTGGTTACTATTTGATCTAAAGGCCCACATTTAATCTTGGATTTTACTTTTTCAAAAAGGTAATTATGACATCATAAAGGACAGCTCAAGGGACACCTCAAAGGGGTTATGTGGAGAAATTATCATGGTAGGAAGCTTCTGGAAAAATTGCAGTCTAACCCGGTACCGATCGGAGCAGCTTTACAACAATCAGACTGTTTTATGTTCCTAATTTTTTATAATATACCAGGATATGTATTTTATCCTGGAAATCAATATCTAGGATTCTCACACCATTGACATACTTGTATTGGGCCTCAACTTAATTACAGATCCCTGAGGAAATAACTGATATGCCCTTGGTTCACTGTCTTGCATTATATTAACCCTAAGGGCATAATTGTCATTTTACACCTCTTTACACTACCTCATGGCATATATTGAATCTAACTAACCATATTTATACTATGTCCCATGTTTTTGGCCAATCCAGAATGGCCAAAATGCCCTCCATCCATCACTGGTACAACAGTAGCATCTAGGGGCATTTTTGTAATTTCACACTTTTCCTAGATTGCTCTGGACCCTGGCCCACATAACTGTCTCACTACTTTTATTGGGCTCATGATGGCGCCATTTGGGCCTTAATATAGGCTCATTTTCTTTATTACCTTTATGGCCTAATTCACATGACAACTCTCCCGATCTTATTTATCGGGTATTTTATTTCACTATAAAATCCCATAAGGATTCTACAGGATTCCTTTTTTGACTCTGGTAATTTTATAAATTCTTACATTAAATATGAGAATTTCTAGTAAAGTTTCATCTGATTTTGATATCTAAAAAATACTGTAATAATTCTTTTGATTTCACAAATTTATATCAATTAATTGGGACCTCAAATCAAAATTATGTGTTGTGTTAAACTGACCGAAATAATTTTGTGTATCTACTGGTAAAATTTAGGTCTAATATGATTTTGGGCATGTTTAGCTTATTTCGGCTCAACTTTCTCATATTTATATTTAGGTCCCTAAACTTTTAAATAATTGCATTTTGGGCACTGAACTTTTAACTATTTACATTTAAGTCCCTTAACTTTTAAAAATTGCACTTAAGGGCCTAACTTTTGTTTCTACTTGCACTTGTTGCCTTTAACCTTTTCTACTTTTCATTTTAGTCATTCTCTTCATTAAAGAATCATCTAACCCTTATTATTTCTTCTGATCTTCATCATAATCCTTTCCAAACCTCTTTCCACTATCAATATTATACCGATAGGAAAAAAATTAGAATATGACATGTCTACCCCCTTAAAATAAATTTCGTCCTCGAGATTTTCTCAAACCTTAATCAAGGATTAGGGTATCTATTTCTTATCTTTTGTCTTGACATATTAGCGGAGTACTTTTCATATCCGCAATTCTTCATATTTTTACTGTGATAATTCTTCTGTTCTGAACCAACTCAATCAAAGTTGAACTCCAGTTCATTCTATTGTTATGCATCTATCAACATATGGACTCCTCACTATACTAAACTTATGAGTAGTATCCATTTCTTTCATATTAAATTCTCCCAAATACTGCTATATTCGGGAGTATCTGTTAATAACTCATCATACTTCCTAGTACAATCACTTATTACTCATCTGAGCATCTAGCGAAATTCTTTAAACATCCGCCAACATCATCTCTTACTTTCATATCATTACACTTCTTATCATCTTTAATAATTCATCATAATACAGAGAAAGGACTTATATCATTATTTTTTCTTTCATTGTTCTACTACTAAACAGGAGCACATAGGAGCATATAGGAGCTCATAGGAGCACATATTCTAACATGCATAATGCCTGGCCAGCATGCTGTAGGACTATATACCTGCTCATGAATGTAAAGCTCTAACATCAGAGCTCAAGCATTCATTTTCTTAATACGCATAGCTCTAACACTCAGAGCTTGCACAGCTCTATCACATAGAGCTTGCACTGCTCTAACATTCGGAGCTTTAGCATATTTTACAAACATAACATAACATAGCTTAACATAATGCTTGGCATTTTATGCAAGAGTGAAATCTCTCATTTGCTCTTTCACATGTAGCTCATCATTTAAACATCTTATCCCTTTCAAAAGGGAGCCTCATAATCCATTTATAGGGCTAGCTATAAAGCCACTTCATGTCATACTTCTCAACACATATTTTCCTATCTATATAGTACTGATAGTGGAAAGAGGTTTGGAAAAGATTATGATGAAGATCAGAAGAAATGATAAAGGTTAAATGAGTCCTAAAGAAAGAGAAGGACTAAAACAAAAATTAGAAAAGGTTGAAGGCAAAAAGTGAAGGTAGAAATAAAAGTTGGGCCCTTAAGTGTAATTTTAAAAAGTTAAGGGGCTAAAATGCAAATAACTAAGTTTAGGGGTTATAGTGCAATGATTAAAAAATTCAGGGACAGAAATATAAATATGGACAAGTTGAGCCAAAATAGGCCAAAAAAGCCCAGAATCAGATCAGAGCCAAATTTTACCAATAGATAGATAAAATTATTCTGGTCAGTTTAACGCAACACATAATTTTGATTTGAGGTCCCAATTAATTGATATAAATTTATGAAGTCGAAAGAGTTATTACAGTATTTTTGAAACAACAGAATCAGATGAAACTTTATAGGAAATTCCTATATTTAATGTAAGAATTTATAAAATTGGCAGAGTCAGAAAAGGAATCTTGTAGAAATCTTACAGGATTTTACGATGAAATAAAATACTGAATAAGTAGGATCAGGGTGAGATTTATTGGGATTTATTCCATAAAGGTAATGAGGCTAATGAGCCCATACCAATGCCCAAATGGCACCATAATGAGCCCAATAAAGTAGTGAAACAGTTATGTGGGACAGAGTCCAGAGCAGTCCAGGAAAAGTGCAAAATTATGAAAATGCCCTTAGATGCCCATACTGTACCAGTGTTAGATGGAGGTCATTTTGGTCATTATGGACAAGCCAAAAATATGGGACATAGTATAAATATGATTAGTTAGAGCCAATATATGCCCTGAGCCAGTGTAAAGAGGGGTGAAATGACAATTATGCCCTTAGGGTTAGTACAGCACAAGAAAGGACACTAAGGGTATTTTGGTCAATTTATAAAGGATGGATGGCAGATAAATATTCAATATATCAAGTTCAATGATATGATAAGCATAGATATTGATTTCCAGGACAAAATACATATCCTAGTATATTATAAAAAAATTAGGAACAGAAAATAGTCTGGTTGCTGTGAATCTGCTCTAATCGGTATCGGATTAGACTGGAATTTTTTCAGAAGCTTCCTAGCATGGTAAGCACGCCACATACCCCCATGAGGTGTCCCTTGAGCTGTCTCACATGATGTCATAATTATTCTTTTTAGAAAAAGTTAAATCCAGGATTAAATGTAGGCCTTTAGATCAAATAGTAACTAAATCAATCTTGGCCATTCATTTTTTCATGGATTTTGGCTATAAATACCCCCTCATTCTGCATCAAAACTGTGGCTTCAAGGACCCTTGGGGAAACTCTTACAAAATGAAAACTAAAGCCAAGACAAAGAAGATTCAAGGTTCCAAAGTTCAAGCAAGCTAGAGATTAAAGGTAAGCAAACTCTCCTAGCTTATTTTCCTTTGATTTGGGAGCTTGCACTTAGGGTTTTCATGGGAGAAAAGTTGATTTTTCTCTAAGGGGAGGTGCTGCCCAAAGATCTTAGATGAAAGGGGAAAGCAGAAATTAAAGTTTGAAACATATAATTGAAGCTTGATAAGCTAGTTAAGAGATTGGTTGTTGAATCAAGTTGATATTCTTGACTTTGCCATGATGTTCCCTGTTCGGTATGCACTGTTCATGACTGAAGGAAATTGATTTTCAATGATTTAATGCTTCCATTGAGTTTATATGATGATTTTGTGTAGGATTGGAAAGGTTTTGAACTTTGGAAATATTAAAATCATAAGGTTGTAGTCTTTGAGATTCCTTACAGTTACTGTTCACCTGCATGAATAGTGATTGGAATTTCATGATTTTAATGGTTCCAATGGTTTTAAAATGAAAAGTTATGTGGGATAAAGTGGAGAAACAATTATGGGAAGCATTAGAATCAAAATGAGAATTTTTGAAAGAATTGCATGCTTATGTTCAGTTATGTACAGCAGGCCATGAAGGAGCTGGAATTTCATGATTCTAAGCTCATAAATGGATTCAAAAGATGAAATTGTGTAGGGTAAAGTCAAGACATCAATTGGTTCAAGAGCCAAGTGGATTAGTGAAGATTAGAGAAAGTTATGATAATAAAGAATGTAACAAAGTTAGTCTTGAACATAGATGGAGTTCATGAGTCCTAATGAGTTATGTCATAAATATGAATGTGTTTAGGACCTTGAAATATCCAAGAAGATGCTGGGAAGTGATTGACATAAAGGCTTGATGGTTGGAAAGCTAGGGAGCAAGGGCTAAAGGTGAAGAGGAAAGCTTAAGTGCAAGGTAGTGAACTTACCTCTTTATGTACTTGATGTGGTATGCTTATGTGTTAACATGTATATGATATTTGAATGACATTGTGACATGATAAATGATGTTGAATGTATTGTGAATAACATGTTTTCCATGTCCATGCACTTTATGTGAAAGTATATAGCATAATGGCATGTCACTAATCAAAGAAAGTTTAATGAAATTACATATCATGTATTAGCATCCATCTTGCACATTTAAGTGGTAATATTTGCTACTGAGATTCCCTAGAATCTCACTCTCCCATAACCAACCAATTTAGGTCAAGCATTATGGATAATGTATGCATGGAGAAGAGCTAAAGCATGGAAGAAGAAAAGTGAAGTATTTAAGATGTTAGCATATGCTATGCACTTTCCATATATGTAAATGCCATGTAAGGTGTCTAGTTATATGATGAAACTATTTGAAATATTTATGGTATATGTACATGATGTATATGAATATTAAGAAGCTTATTTGATAGCTTATGTGTGCTGAAACAATTATTGAAAGTAAAAGGAAGGAAAATGAAATGGTAAAAATGTAGGTCCTGAAGCAGTCTTGTTGTGGCTTCAGTTTGACCTAGCAAATGAAGGAATTAATTCATGAAATTTTATGAGCATGTAGTACACTAGAGCTTTAAATTCATAGGTATAACATTTCAATTGGATGTGTATATCAAGAAAAATGAAATTCCAAAGTAAGGGACCAAAATCTATTTACAGAGTTTTTGACCAAATGAACAGTAAACTTTAACGAATAATTATTTCTTCTATAAATTATTTTTCCCTTATATTTCTGGAATTAATTATGATTTTTTGAAGTTCATTGCGTAATCTGGAATATCATATGAATAGTAACTCGAGAAAGAGTAAAATTCCAGATTTGGCTAATGGACTTCCAAGGTTTTGTAAGTAATTCTAAATGCTACTAAATGGTCCATAAGATGTATGAAAGTAAGGATGTTACAAAATCTGCTATATAACATCCTTAAGACAGAATCCTATGCTCTGATACCAAAATATAACATCCTTACTTTAATATCTCTTAGGGACCATCCAGTAGCATTAAGAACCACTCAGAAGACCTTGGAAGTCCATTAGCCAAATCTAGAATTTTACTCTTTCTCAAGTTACTGTTCATATGGTATTCTAGATTACACAACAAACTTTAAAAAATCATAATTAATTCTAGAAAACTTGAAATGAAGTGGTTCAAAAAGCTACATGAAGATAACATCTTGAAAGTTGAGGAAAAATAATTTCCAGACCAAATGATTAGCCAATTAATACAGTTTATTCGTTAAAGTTTACTGTTCATTTGGTCAAAAACTCTAGAAACAGATTCTAGTTCCTTAATTTAGAAATTTATTTCTCTTGTTATACACATCCAAATGACACGTTCTACCAATGCATTTAAAGCTCTGGACGTGTGCTAAATGGTCATAAAATTTAGTGAACTAATTCCTTCAGTTGGTAGGTCAAACTGAAGGCACAACAAAACTACTTCAGGACCTACGTTTTTACCATTTCATTTTCCTTCCTTTTACTTTCAATAATTGTTTCAGCATACATAAGCTATCAAACAAGCTTCTTAATATTCATGTACATCATGTACATATGCCATAAGTATTTCAAATAGTTTCATCACATAACTAGATACTTTACATGGCTTTGACATACATGGAAAGTGCATAGCATATGCTAACATCTTAAATACTTCACTTTTCTTCTTCCATGCTTTAGCTCTTCTCCATGCATACATGATCCATCATGCTTGACCTAAATTGGTTGGTTATGGGAGAGTGAGATTCTAGGGAATATTAGTAGCAAACATTACCACTTAAATATGCAAGATGGATGCTAATGCATGATATGTAATTTCATTAAACTTTCTATGATTAGTGACATGCTATCATGCTATATACTCTTACATAAAGTGCATGGATGTAACATCCTTACTTTTATACGTCTTAGGGACCATGTAGTAGCATTTAGAACCACTTACAAGACCTTGGAAGTCCATTAGCCGAATCTATAATTTTACTCTTTCTCAGATTACTGTTCATATGGTATTTCACATTACGCAAGGAACTTTGAAAAATTATAATTAATTCTATAAAACTCAAAATGAAGTGGTTCAAAAAGCTACGTGAAGATAACATCTTAGACTTTAAGGAAAAAATAATTTCCAGACCAAATGATGTGATAATCAATACAGTTTATTCGTCAAAGTTTACTGTTTGTTTGGTCAAAAATCCTGGAAATAGATTATGGTCCCTTACTTTAAAAATTTATTTCTCTTCATATACATATCCAAATGAGACGTTCTACCTATGCACTTAAAGTTCTGGATGCGTACTACATGCTCATAAAATTTTGTGAAATTTAATCATTCTATCTTGATTAATATCGGTTTAGCATGTTAGATATTCATATCAGGATTATTCAAAGTAATAGCAAAACAATCATGATAACTAAAATCATTAGCAAGATCCGTAATAAAGAACTTTTGAAAACAAAAAGTTGAACTATAAAATATTGAGCTACTATAAATGTTAACAACTTTACCATGAAAGTTTACATTAAACCCAAAGTTTAATAAGTAAATAACATAAACTAAATTATGTCAGATGTAAAGAGCATATATCATATCATGTGTCATATCCTAATTATTCCCTATCTGTATAATATTGATAGTGGAAAGAGGTTTAGAAAGGATTATGATGATGATCAAAAGAAATAATAGACATTAAATGAGTCTTGAAGGAAGAAAGGGACCTAAACGAAAATTCGAAAAGGCTGGAGACCAAAAGTTAAAGTAGAAACAAAGGTTGGGCTAAAAGTTATAATTTTCAAAAGTTTAGGGACCTAAATGTAATTAAGCAAAAAGTCAGGGACCTAAATGTAATTATGGAAATGTTCATCCAGAAAAGGCTTAGAACTACCTGAAGGTATTCCACTTCCATATTTCATCAGTAAATAGAGAAAGTTATGCTGGTTAATCTAGCATAATACAAAAATTTTATTATGGTTCCAGATAGTGAAAATTTATCTGATAGTCTGAAAGTTTTCTAAAATTTTATCAGATCTCATGGACCTCAGGTATAAGTGGAAAAGTTACAGGAAGGTGTGCCCCATGACATCAGATGTCATGAATCTGACAGAACCCTGGAAGGAGCTATGTATGAAAAGTTATCCCCATATTAGTGAATTTTGACGGGAGTTTGAGAACACCCGTGATCCAATTATGGAACTTAACAGTAAGTAAGCCTATATAGAATGATCTCATATGACCTCGTATATAGGCCTATGGTGACGCTAAGGAGGGCCCAAAACCCATAATACCAGTTCATCAGGAGATGGGGCCAGTGTTTAGGAAAAGTGCGAAATTATGAAAATGTCCCTGAATGACCATATTATACAGTGATGGATGGAAGGCATTTTGGTCATTATAGACAGGCTAAAAACATGGGATATAGTATAAATATGATTAGTTAAAGCCAGTATAGGCCCTAAGGCAGTACAAAGAGGGGTGAAATGATAATTATGCCCTTAGGGTTAATATAGTGCAAGAAATGACACCAAGGGTATTTTGGTCATTTTCCAAGTGATGGATGGTAGATAAATACTCAATCTAACATTGTCAATGGTATAAGAAACCTAGACACTAGTTTCCAGGATAGAATACATATCCTGGAATATTATAAAAATTAGGAACATAAAACAGTCTGGTTTTTGTGAAATTATTCCGATAGGTACCAGATTGGACTAGAATTTTTCCTATCAATATATTTAATTTTTTCTAGCCAAACATGGTCCTAATGATGTCATCCATGATGAAAATATTAAGGCTTATAGTGAAAGATTGGTTTAAGAATGAATATGGACCACTAGATCAAATAGTAACCAAATAAATCTTGGCCATCCATTTCCACCCAAATTTTTCTATAAATACCCCCTTATTTCAGACCACTTTTGGAAGCTGTGGGAACCATGGGAAAACTCTTGCAAATTTTTCATTCAACCAAGAAAGAAGCAGACAACTTACAGCACAAAGAAAGGTAATCATCTCCCTTGATCTTGAGCTTTATTCTATCAAGCTAGCTCTTGATTTTAAGGTATTTTTGTGCCCTATTTCCCTTGTGGTTGCTGCTGGAGGTGCTGTCCATATATGGTTAGAATCAAGTAGTATAAGTTTGAAAATTCATGTGTGCAAGTAAATGGAAGTTTGTGTTCATGGCTGCTACTGTACATGACACTATTCATATGTTGGAATTTCATGATTTGGATTCTTCCAATGAGTGTAAAATGGAAAATTGTTTGGGGATAAAGTAGGAGAACAAGTATTGGAAGCATTGGAATCAAAATGTCAATTTTTGGAAAATCAAGGGTATGTTTCGATTTTCTACAACAGCTTGTGACATTTTTTTATTTTGGAAATTCTAGCTTCATATTTGTATTATAAAGGAAAAATTATGGGGAAATGAACTATGAGAATTTATTTTGGAAAGATGGAAGTATGAAACATAAAATAGAGGAAGAATGGAAGTTAGTGGAAACCTAGTCTTGGATTTGTTTTCAAGTTGAGTTATAACTTGATATTACTTTGTAATGGCTAGGTTTTGACATTTGTGAAGGAAGGAAATCATCTCAAGAAGACTTTGACTAGGATAGCTAAGAGGTAGCAAGAATACCTAACTATAGTTTCATGTTTTTTAAATTGTTTGCTTACTTGTTGATTATGGTGTTTGATTGAGCATGACATTGTGTCATCATGTTGATGATGAAGTATGAATGATTGCAACTCGTTACAACTTATGTGATGAAAATATGCATGTTAGAGTTTGCTTATGTACCATTATGAAGTAACTCCAGTCTCATGATAACATGTTAAGCATCCAATTAATCATGCATGGTATTATGGTTTGTGTAACTTGCTATTGGGATTTCCATGAAATCTCATTCCTCCCCTATGCATAATCATGTTTTAGGTGCTGTAATTTCTAAAATAAAAAGGTTAAGAATAGATGGTTGAATTTGTACAATAAGTTACATGAGTTGCTTGACATTATGAAAGCACACTGGAATGTAAATTGAATGTTCATGTGTTGCTATTCTGAGGCCGTGATGGTATGATGATGTTTATGATGCCTTAATCAACGAGTTTGAACTTGAATTTTGGCATGATTATAGTTAAGGTATAGATATTTAAATGAACACCAAGAACGCCTTAATTGGGTAAGCGTTATATTTCTTATGATATTTCTAATTTGGACGTGGGTTCTGGAATTTAGATAAGTGAGTGGTTAGAGGCAGCGGTGTTCATGCATGGATTATATATAGCAAATGAACGAATTATTCTACAAAATTTTGTGGAATTAAATTACACATGTAGAGCTTCAAATCCATAGGAAACACAGTTCATTTGGATAAGTAAGCAAAGAGAAATGAATTTATGAAGTTAAGGCAAGGAAACTAGAACTTTTAGGTTTTACCAAATGAAAGTATTTTTCAACGAATAAACTGATTTCATTAGGGCAAAGGAACCTCATTTTTGTATTTTTGCTTCACAGATAAAGGAAAGAGCTTTCATTAGAAATTGGAACCAACCTATTTCAATTTTTCTACATTTAATTATGATTTTTGAAAATTGGATACATGTTTTGGAATTACCAAATGAACAGTGACATGAACAATTATGATAAACCAACTTTTGAAAATACATCTTTTTGATGCTAAAGGTTATGTAATTGGTCCAGATGGGTTCCCAATTGAGTATAACTAATGTTGGACTTAAGGATGTGATATTTTGGTATCAGAGCAAAGGATTTGACTTAAGAAATGCTCTAAATAGATTATTTATAGGCTAATATGAGATTATTCCCATACCCTAACCTTAAATAGTAAATATTTTGTTATGTTAGGGTATGTGTTGGGATAGTTAGTATTGCTTAGCTAAGCAAATCATGTAGGAGTAGATATATGGGATTTCATAAATATAAGTCAAAGGCCTTAGTTACTAAGGCAGTTAATAAGGGAGACCCCATGCTAGTTGTAATAAATGAACATGATGTACATCTAGAGCTATTACGTCGCGACAGAAGATGACCTATAGTCATAACTAAAGAACACAGAGTTGCCAAGTTGTGATGAGTAAGTGAAGAAGGTCACGACTAAAGTTTACAGAGAATATGAGATGCGACAAGCTAGTACTCAGGATGTGACTTTAATGCACAGAGACCTGATGATAAGAATAAAGATGCTGACCTCACTGGAGTTATCAGTTAGAGGTTTAGCTCAATGTACAACCAAGATAAACAATACGATGTATTGGGATATAGAAGATTAGTTTAAGAATATGTTTAGGAGTAGATCCTCCGTATAATCATTAAGAGTTTATCTACATTACGATTGATCTATATTACGAAAGACTTTGTGCAGTTAGTCCCTTACTGAACAGAAGAGTTAGATGTTAGAATGAGACTTGCCTAAGAATGATCTAATACATGGCTTAAGGTTAAAGACGTAGTGACTAATAGATAAAAAGTGAATGTTCCAAAATTAGAGGGAAAATAGAGGGATCCCAGCACAAAGGGATAGAAAACTAGTAAACCTAGGGTAGAGCACCCTAGAGAACAAAAGTAGTAATGCTAAATGATGAATGAGATCCAAGTGACTTGAAGTAGTTAGGATCCAAAGACAGACTAGAAAGGAACCAAGGTCTAGCTCAGAACAAACTGAAATAGACATATAAGGAGAATTAAGGGACAGAGATAAGGGTGAGGCTAAGGGTTAAAGCAAGGAAAGAGAAACCCTTTGATGAATACTTAGCCGAATTTATCTATATAAACATTGTGCCTCAATAAGAGACACTTTCTCTCCTATTAGTAATTCGGGAGGATAAGGGAAAACTTAAAAGTATGAGTGGCATAAAGATGTAAGCCAGACCCTTAGTTAGCTAAAAGAAGATAGATGACTCAATTATGGATTACAGTTAGATTACAATGAGGCCATGGATACATAAGTTCTTCAGGCTAGGGACACAAAAATCTTATAGGCGATGAGAGATATTATGATAGAATGAATATAGCCTAGTAATGTAAAATGGCCTGATATGATAAGCTATCTTATACTCCTAAATAAATAAATAGCATATTGGAGATGTAGGCTAAAGATAGAGTCACCTCAGAAATTTCTCGAGGATTAGTAGAAAGAGATATATGCAAGATAAGGAAAAGAAGTTTACGATGTCTAGAGAAAATAAGATAGCCATAGATTCAAAGATAAAGTGACTCCCTTATTTCCTATGTAAGAAAGAGTAAAGAAGGGTTGAGTCTATACTCTAATAAGAGGGTAATATGGCAGCCTAAGTGAGATAAGTAAATAACTCAGGTTCCTGAATAGATGATCAGGACCTAGTAGTTAAGGGACAGAATACTTTAAGGTTTACCTAGTTAATTGTTTAATTGCAATATGAATATGGGGATGGTTGAGCATATTTATGTGATGATGGTATGGCTTATGTTGCCATATGTTATGATGAATAGTTGCATCTCCTTGCATATTATGCATGATAGAGTATGCTATGATAAATAAATACTCCCCTCACACAGTACATATAGGGTAGAGTATACCAGATGAAAAAGTTGTGTTGCTCCTGTGCCATATGATATGAAATTAAATAATTTAACTTGTTGATGATGAAGAAAAGAAAAACCAATAGCAAAGTGATAAATGAGATAGTTAGCCAGTAAATCTTAAAAAATAGAATGGAAATTTATGGTCAGTCAATAGGATAAAGGATGAGGATTAATGATGAAGCTATAAACAAATGGTTACAGTACTCAAGACATACTCCTTTGGTAGCGACTATAAATATGAAATGACTGGAAAGTGTAACATCCTTACTTTTATACATTTTAAAGACCATTAAGTAGCATTTGGAACCACTTACAAGACCTTGGAAGTCCATTAGCCAAATCTGGAATTTTACTATTTCTAGGGTTACTGTTCATATGGTATTCCAAACTACGCAATAAAATTCAAGAAATCATAATTAATTATATAAAAATCAAAATGAAATGGTTGAAAAAGCTACGTTAAGATAACATCTTGAAATTTAGGAAAAAATAATTTCTAGACCAAATGATGTGTCAATCAATACAGCTTATTCGCTAAATTTTACTATTCATTTGGTCAAAAAATATGAAAACAGATTCTTGTCCCTTATTTTGGAAAATTAGTTCTCTTTGTACAGACATCCAAATAAAACCTTCTTAGTGTCAAAATGAAGCTTAGCATGTCATCTAAATATCTGTAAAATTTCATACATTTATTCCATCATTTACTATTTTTCTTTACATCATGACCATCACTACTTACATTGGTCGTACAACAACTTTACACTTAACAAATAATCACATAACATACCTACTATCCAATCCCTAATTCCTCTTCATGCTTCATCATCCTCTTTCATCATTCATAAACCTGTAGGATTGGGGTTACATGGAAAGGGATGAGATTTTGGGGGAAATCTCAGTAGCAAACAATATTAAATAATACATGCATTAATGTAGGTACTTGTGCTTGCTTGTGAAAGTGTTACCATTGTGTAATGTGCATGCTTCCATGTAACATATAAAACACAATTGGCCAAAGTAATAATATAAATAGAGCTTCATACATAAACACATTTGTAACACAATTCACCAAAGCCATAGCACAATCAAGCATAACATACAATGCATACAAGTTTAGGATAAGTTTACTACCTTATAGACTTGACTCTCTTTCACTCTATCTTGCTTCTTTCTTCTCACATCTCTTGGACATGTGGCTACCTCTCTTGGAGCATAACAACCAATCCCTAATATCACATAACCATTCATCCATTATCATCTAATTTCCTTGGGCATTAAACTTACTTTAACTAACATAACTTTCTCTTGAACATTAAGCTTACTTATTTTCCTTAATCTTAACTAATGGACTTGGCATTTGAATCAATTGATGTCTTGACTTTACCCTATACAATTTCATCTTTTAAATCTATCTATGAGCTTAAAATAATGAAATTTCAGCTCCTTCATGGCCTACTATAGAGAACTGAACATATGCATACAATTGTTTCAAAAATTCTCATTTTGATTTTTATGTTTTCCATACTTGTTTCTCCACTTTACCCCACACAACTTTTCATTTTAAAACCATTGGAAGCATCAAAATCATGAAATTTCAATCACTGTTCATGCGTGTGAACAGTACCGTTAAGAATTTCAAAACTACAATCTTGGAATTTCAATGCTTCCAAGGTTCAAAACCTTTCCAATCCTGCACAAAATCATCATATAAATTCAATGGAAGCATTAAATCATTGAAATTCCATTTCCTTCTCTCATGAACAGTGCATACCAAACAGGTTCATCCATGGCGAAGTCAAGAATATCAATTTGATTCAACAACCAATCACTTAACTAGCTTGTTTAAGCTTCAATCATACACTTCTAACTTTAATTTCTTCTTTCCCCTTTCATCTAAATTGTTTGGGAAGCACCACCCCTTAGAGAAAACTCAACTTTCCCCCCATGAAAACCCTAAGTTCAAGCTCCCAAATTAAAGGAAAATAAGCTAGGAGAGATTGCTTACCTTTAATCTCTAGCTTGCTTGAACCTTGATACCTTGAATCTTCTTTGTCTTAGCTTGAGTTTTCATTTTGCAAGAGTTTCCCCAAGTGTTGACATGCCACGGTTTGGATGCATATTTGAGGGGGTATTTATAGAATAATCTTGGTGGAAATCAATGGTGAAGATTAGTTTGTACACTATTTGATCTAATGGCACACATTTAATCTTGGATTTTACCCTTTCAAAAAAGAATAATTATGACATAATGTGGGACAGCTTAAGGTACACCTCATGGGGGTATGTAGTAAAATTCTAATGGGGGGAACCTTCTGGAAAAATTCCAGTCCAATCCGATACCAATCAGAGCAGTTTCACAACAATTAGACTATTTCCTGTTCCTAATTTTTTATAATATACCAGGATCTATATTCTGTCCTATAAATCAATGTCTAGGCTCCTCATACTATTGACAATGATATACTAAATATTTATCTGCCATCCAACCCTTGAGAAATGACTAAAATACCCTTGGTGTCCTTTCTTGCACTATACTAACCCTAAGGGCATAATTGTCATTTCACCCCTCTTTACACTACCTCAGGGCATATATTATCTCTAAATAATCATATTTATACTATGTCCCATGTTTTTGGCCTGTCCAAAATGATCAGAATGCCCTCCATCCATCACTGGTACATTATGGGCATCTAGGGGCATTTTCTTAATTTTGCACTTTTCCTGGATTGCTCTGGACTCTAGCCCACTTAACTGTCTCACTACCTTACTGGGCTCATGATGATGCCATTTAGGCCTTGATAGGGTCTCATTGCCTGTATTGCCTTTATGGCCCAATTCACAATACAACTCTCCCAATCCTATTTATCTGGTATTTTATATCACTGTAAAATCCCATATGCCTTCTACAGGATTCCTTTTCTGACTCTGTCAATTTTATAAATTCATATATTAAATATAAGAATTTATGGTAAAGTTTCCTCTAATTCTGAAGTCTAAAAAATACTACAATAATTCTTCTTACTTTAGAAATTTATATCAATTAATCGGGATCTCAAATCAAAATTCTGTGTTGCGTTAAACTCACCAAAATAATTTTGTCTATCTACTTATAAAATTTGGGTCTAATATGATTTAGGGCATTTTTGGCCTGTTTTGGCTCAACTTTCTCATATTTACATTTAGGTCCTTAAACTTTTGAATAATTGCCCTTTGGCCCCTGGACTTTTAGCTATTTGCATTTAAGTCCTTTAACTTTTGTAAATTACACTTAAGGGCCCAACTTTTGTTTCTACCTTCACTTTTTACCTTCAACCTTTTCTAATTTTTGTTTTAGTCATTCTCTTTCTTCAAGACTCATATAACCTTTATCTTTTCTTCTGATCTTCATCATAATCCTTTCTAAAACTCTTTCCACTATCAGAACTATACGGATAGGGAAAAATTAGGATATGACATTTCTACCCCCTTAAAATAAATTTTGTCCTCAAAATTTACTTAGCACCTTAATCAACAATCTTGGATAGGTATCCTTGTCCACTTTATGACTAAGGATTGGGACATTTATCTCTTATCTTCTCTCTTGACATCTTAGCAGAGTACTTTTCATATCCGCAATTCTTCATATCTTTAGTATGATCATTCTTCTGTTCTGAATCCACTCAATCAGAGTTGAACTCCTGTTCATTCTATTACTTACTTTCTTGCTATGCATCTATCTATATATGGACTTCTCACGATACTAAACTTGTGAGTAGTGTCCATTTATTTCATATTAAACTCTCTCGAATATTGCTATATTCAGGAGTTTCTATTAATGATTCATCATACTCCTTAGAGTAATCATTTATGACTCATCTGAGCATCTAGCGGTATTCTCTGAATATCCGCAAAACTTTATCTCTCATTTTCATATTATCATACTTCTTATCATCTTCAATAACTTATCATAATACAGAGAGAGGGCTTACGTCATCATTATTTCTTTTGTTGCTTCATTACTAAACAGGAGCACATAAAAGCATATAGGAGAACATACTCTAACATGCATAATGTCTGGCCAACATATTACAGGATTACGTACCTGCTCATGAATGCAAAGCTCTAACATCGGAGCTCAAGCATTCTTTCTCTTAATATGCACAACTCTAACACTCGGAGCTTGCACAGCTCGATCACATAGAGCTTGCACTGCTCTAACATTCAGAGCTTTAGCATATTTTACAAACATAACATAACATAGCATAACATAATGCCTGGCATTTTATGCAAGGAGTAAAAGCTCTCATTTGCTCTTTCACATGTAGCTTAACATTCAAACATCTTGTCCCTTTCAAAAAGGGAGGCTCTCTATTTGTTTAACAATGCTAGCTATAAAGCCACTTCTCAATGCATACTTCTCATCATGTATCATATCACATATTTCTCATAACATATCTCATTATGTACTCTTCATAGCATTTCTCATTTCGTATCTTTCATGCCATAACATGGCATATCTGGCCAAATCTGACTACATCATAGTCAATGTTTCAAATCCATTTCATTTGGACTTGACATAAGGGTTCTAGTCTCTTATTATTAATAACCCTTTCTAGCTTTTCATAGCTCTTTCTATCATTTTATATAGCTTTGTGCATATATGCCAAATTTCTATGGCATTTACACATTTTTCTATCACTTCCCAGGGGGTCACCCATCATTGGTCTACCCTTGCCTAAGCACGCTTAATTGAAATGTGCAGATAAAAATTTGAAGCACTGGTGCTACAAGCTCTAACCCTGGCACTTTATTATCTTAGACCCACCTTATATTGTCTCTATAGGGTCTATCTGGCCTTCTGATCTCTTTATCCTCATATGGAGGATATATTCATCTTTTATTCTATCCTGGAAATCAATGCCTAGGCTCCTCAAACCATTGACAATGATATACTGAATATTTATCTACCATTCATCCCTTGAGAAATGACCAAAATATCCTTGGTGTCCTTTCTTGCACTATACTAACCCTAAGGGCATAATTGTCATTTCACCCCTCTTTACACTGTCTCAGGGCATATATTGTCTTTAACTAATCATATTTATACTATGTCCCATGTTTTTGGCCTGTCCAAAATGATCAGAATGCCCTCCATCCACCACTGGTACATTATGGGCATCTAGGGGCATTTTCGTAATTTTGCACTTTTCCTGGATTACTCTGGACTCTAGCCCACTTAACTGTCTCACTACCTTACTGGGCTCATGATGGTGCCATTTAGGCCTTGATATGGGCTTATTGCCTATATTGCCTTTATGGCCCAATTCACAATACAACTCTCCCGATCCTATTTATCTGATATTTTATATCACTGCAAAATCCCATATGCTTCTACAGGATTCCTTTTCTGACTCTGTCAATTTTATAAATTTATATATTAAATATGAGAATTTATGGTAAGGTTTTGTCTGATTCTGAAGTCTGAAAATTACTATAATAATTCTTCTTACTTCAGAAATTTATATCAATTAATCGGGATCTCAAATCAAAATTTTGTGTTGCGTTAAAATGACCAAAATAATTTTGTCTATCTACTTGTAAAATTTGGGTCTAATATAATTTTGGACATTTTTGGCCTATTTTAGCTCAATTTATATTTACATTTTGGGTCCTAAACTTTTGAATAATTACACTTTGGCCCTTGGACTTTTAGTTATATGCATTTAAGTCCCTTAACTTTTATAAATTACACTTAAGGGCCCAACTTCTATTTCTACCTTCACTTTTTGCCTTCAACCTTTTATAATTTTCATTTTAGTCATTCTTTTTCTTCAAGACTCATCTAACCTTTATCTTTTCTTCTGATCTTCGTCATAATCCTTTTCAAACCTCTTTCCACTATTAATACTATACAGATAGAAAAAAATTTGGATATGACAAGAAGCATATATGAAAGATGATGCAGCTATAAGAAGGAGCAGTGTTTATGTAATGTATGCTAACATTCCTGCAATAGAGCTAGATTGCTCTTGTGATAGAGTAAGAATGATTTTGAGATAAAGTGAAGAAAATGGACAATATAGCTCATATAGAGTAATATCCCTCAGGTGAGATGAGAAGATGATGATAGATGTATGCATGGTAGAGTTGGTGTAGCTCTCTACAATACTAAATGTAGTAAAGTTATAAAAGATAAGAATGATATGAGAAATTCCTGAGTGATAGAGGAATGAGTAAAGTCCTGATAGATAATATTAGCTTTTGTGATGGTGTTTGGGGAATTATCTGTTGAGTTAACAACTATATAGATGTGACTAACCTTGTAACCTTGTCTGTTGGTTTAGGTTTTCCAGAGATAGGAATACAGTATAACAGAATCACAGTAGATTTTGGAGGATTGCAGTTAGATCTTGTATGGCTAATAGGGTCATAGTTAGATCTTGAAAAGGTTTACGGTTGATTGTAGGAGATCCTAAGGGTCGCAGTAGACCAAGCCTAAAGAAAGAAAGTAATAAGCCATAAGTACAAGATTTCTTTGGAATGACGTATACCAAGGAAAAGATTAAGGTTTAGAAGCTTCACAAGTTAGTTAACTCATAACAGAGAGAGTACCCATGATGTTAGTTTTAAATAGCCTTATTACTATTAGGGACTAAACTCAGAGTCTTCGTACATGCAATAGGAACTAAATGACCAAAGTTAAAATTATTGATTAGAGTTAAAGTTGTTAGTCCTGAATAACATATGTTTATAAGTCTGTACATAAGATCCTTAAGGAAGAGGAAAAGGATATCTCATAAGATATGAGAAGGGGTCAAATAAGAATGACGAGATCCCTATGATGAGATTTTAGAGAGTAAGAATAAGAGATAAATAGATCCTTCATATGAGAATAAAGAGAATAGAAGGACATATAGAACCAAAAGAGACAGTATAAGAAGGGTCTAAGATAGTAAAGTACCAAGATTATAGCTTGTTAGCACCAGTGCTTCATATTTATATCTACACTAGCCAGTTAAGTGTACTCTGGCAAGAGTAACCCAATGATGGGTGACCCCCTGGGAAGTGATAGAAAATGATATAAATGCCACAAAAGTTTGACATATGTGCACAGAATGATGTAAAATAATAGAAAGAGCTATGAAAAGTTAGGAAAGGGTTATGAACAATCAGAGACTATAACCCTTATGTCAAGTCCAAATGAAATGGATTTAAAAGAAAATATTTAGAAGAATTTTCTTAAAAGCTAGAAAAGTCCTAAGATAAAGAGAATGTTAGCCTTATGGTATTTAAGAATGCATTATGACAAGGCAAGACGGATGATGATATAGCCATAATTGGTCACATATGCCATGATACGACATGAAAGATACGTAATGAGATATGCTGTGAAAAGTATGTAGTGAGATACGTTATGAGAAATATGTGACATGATACATAATGAGAAATATGTATTAAGAAGTACAATATAAAGTGGCTCTATAGCTAGCTTTGTAAATAGATAGAGAGGCTCCCCTTTTGGAAAGGGATAAGATGTTTAAGTACTATATCACAAATGAAGTAGCAAGTAAGACCTTTCACTCCTTGCATGAAATGTCAGGCATCATGTTATGTTTATAAAATATGCAAAAGCTCCGAATATTAGAGCTGTGCAAGCTCTGAGTGTTAGAGTTGTGCATATTAAGAAAAGGAATGCTTGAGCTCTTATGCTAGAGCTTTGCATTCATGAGTAGGTATGTAGTCTTGCAATATGTTGGCCAGGCATTATGCATGTTAGAGTATGTGCTCCTATATGCTCTTATCTAGCAGTAAAGTAAAGAAAAAAAGAATAATGGCATAAGTCCTCTTTTTGCATTGTGACAAGTTATTAAAGATGATAAGAAGAAAAGAAGTACAGTGGTACAAAAATGAGAAATGAAGTTTTGCGGATATTAAGAAAATTTCTGTTAGATACTCAGAGAAATAATAAGGGATACGTGTTAAAGTTATGACAAGGATTTCACAGAAACTCTAGAGTACAGCAATATTCAAGAGAGTTTTATATGAAAGAAATGGACACTACTCACAAGTCTAGTGTAGTGAGAAGTCCATATGCAAATGGATGCAAAGCCAGTAAGCAAGTAACAGAATGAGGTAGCGTTCAACTCTGATTGAGTTGATTTAGAATAGAATAATGAACACAATAATGATATAAAGATCTAAGGACATGAAAGGTATTTCGCTAAGATGTAAGATAGAAGATAAGAGATAGATACCCCAATCCTTAATAATAAAGAAGACAAGTATATTTATCTAAGATGGTTGATTAAGGTGCTAAGTAAATTTCGAGGATAAAATTTATTTTAAGGGGGTAGAAATGTCATATCCTAATTCTTCCCTATCTGTATAATACTGATAGTGGAATGAGGTTTGGAAAGGATTATGATGATGATTAGAAGAAACAATAGTGGTTAAATGAGTCTTGAAGGAAGAAAGGGACCTAAATAAAAATTAGAAAAGGTTGGAGGCCAAAAGTTAAAGTAGAAACAAAAGTTGGGCCAAAGGTAGTAATTTCCAAAAGTTTAGGGACCTAAATATAATTAAGCAAAAAGTCAGGGACCTAAATGTAATTATGGAAAAGTTCAACCAAAAAAGGCTTAAAACTGTCTAGAAGTATTCCAGTCCCACATTTCATCAGTAAATAGAGAAATTGATGCTGATTAATCTAGCATAATACAGAAATTTTATTAGGGTTCCAGATAGTGGATATTTATCTGATAGTCTAAAAGTTATCTGAAATTTTATTAGATCTCATGGACCTTAGGTATAAGTGAAAAACTTATAAGAAGGTGTGCCCCATGACATCAGATGTCATAAATCAGACAGAACCCTAGAAGGAGCTCTGTATGAAAAGTTATCCCCATATTAGTGAATTTTGACGGGAGTTTGAGAACACCCATGATCCGATATGGAACTTAACAGTAAGCCTAGATAAAATGAGCTCAGATGACCTTATATATAGGCCTATGATGACGCCAATAAGGGCCCAAAACCCATGAGACCACCAGTTCATCAGTAGAAGGGGCTAGTATTTAGGAAAAGTGCAAAATTACAAAAATGCCCCTCGATGACTATATTGTACTAGTGATGGATGGAGGGTATTTTGGTCATTTTGGATAGGCTAAAAATGTGGGATATAGTACAAATATGATTAGTTAGAGCCAATATAGGCCCTGAGGCAGTACAAATAGGGGTGAAAGGATAATTTTGCCCTTAGGGTTAATATAGTGTAAGAAAAGATACCAAGGATATTTTGGTCATTTTTCAAGTGATGGATGGCAGATAAATACTCATTATAACATTTTCAATGGTATAAGAAACCTAAACACTAGTTTCCAGGACAAAATACATATATTAGAATATTATAAAAATTAGGAATAGAAATCAATCTAATTTTTGTGAAACTGCTCTGATCAGTATCATACTAGATTGAAAATTTTCCTATCTATATATTTAAATTTTTCCAGCAAAACATGTCCCTAATGATGTCATGCATGACAAAAATACTAAGGCTTCTAGGGCAAGATTGGTTTAAGAATGAATATGGACCACTAGATCAAATAGTAATGAAATCAATTTTGGCTATCCATTTCCATCCAAATTTTTCTATAAATACCCCCTTATTTCAGACCACTTTCATCATCTTTGGGAACCATGGGGAAAATCTTGCAAAATTTCCATTCAACCAAGAAAGAAGTAGACACCTTGGAGCACAAAGCAAGGTAATCATCTCCCTTGATCTTGAGCTTTATTCTAGCAAGCTAACTCTTGATTTTAAGGGTTTTTTGTGCCCTATTTCCCTTGTGGTTTCTGCTAGAGGTGCTGTCCATATATGGTTAGAATATGAGTTTTATGTTATGGATAGTTTAGACAAGCTTAAACAAGCTAGAATCAAGTGGCATAAGCTTGGAAATTCATGTATGGAAGTAAATGAAAGTTTGTGTTCATGGCTGCTACTATACTTGACACTGTTTATATATTGGAATTTCATGATTTTCATGCTTCCAATGAGTTTAAAATGGAAAATTGTGCGGGGATAAAGTAGGAGAACAAGTTTTGGAAGCATTGGAATCAAAATGTGAATTTTTGGAAAATCAAGGGTGTGTTTCAGTTCTGTACAGCAGCTTGTGACATTATTCAATTTTGTAAATTATAGCTTCATATTTGGATTCTACATGAAAAATTATGCAGAAATGAACTATGAGAATTTATTTTGGAAAGATGGAAGTATGAAACCTAAAATAGAGGAAGAATGGAAGTTAGTGAAAACCTAGTCTTGAATTTATTTTCAAGTTGAGCTATAACTTGATATTACTTTGTAATGGCTAGGTTTTGGCATTTGTGAAGGAAGGAAATCATCTCAAGAAGACTTTGACAAGAATAACTAAGAGGTAGCAAGAATACCTAACTATAGTTTCATGTTTGTTTAATTGTTTGATTGCTTGTTGATTATGGTGTTTGGTTGAGCATGAGATTGTGTCATCATGTTGATGATGAAGTATGAATGATTGCAACTCCTTACAACTTATGTCATGACAATATGCATGTTAGAGTTTGCTTATGTACCATTATGAAGTAGCTCCCATCTCATGATAACATCTTAAGCATCCAATTAATCATGCATGATATTATGGTTTCTATAACTTACTATTGGGATTTCCATGAAATCTCATTCTTCCCCTATGCATAATCATGCTTTAGGTGCTAGAATGTCTCAAGGAAAGAGGGTAAGCATAGATGGTTGAACTTGTACAGTAAGTTACATGAGTTGCTTGACATTATGGAAGCATATGCTGGAATGTAAATTGATCATGTATTGCTATTCTGAGGCAATGATGGTGTGATGATGTTTAAGATGTCTTAATCAACGATTTTGAACTGAAAATTTGGCATGATTATAGTTAAGATACAAATATTTAAATGAATTCCTTAATTAGGTAAGAATTTGATTTCTTATGATTTTTCTAAGTTGGACGTGAGTTCTGGAATTGAGATAAAGTGAGCAGTTAGATTCAGCGGCGTTCACGCATGGATTATATATAGCAAATGAACGAATTATTCTATGAAATTTTTTGGACTTAAAGTACATGTCTATAGATTCAAATCCATAGGAAACACAGTTCATTTGAATAAATAACCAAAGAGAAATGAATTTTTGAATTTAAGGCAAGGAAATTGGAAGTTCCAGGTTTTAACAAATGAACAGTTTTTTTCAACGAATAAACAGATTTCATTGGGGCAAAGGAACCTCAGTTTTGTATTTTTCATTCAAATATAAAGGAAATACTTTTCATTATAAATTGGAACCAACCTATTTTGATTTGTCTACATTTAATTATGATTTTTTAAAGTTGGGTACATGTTATAGAATTGTCAAATAAACAGTGACATGACTAGTACCCCCGATAAACCAACTTTTGAAAATACATCTTTTTGATGCTAAAGGTTATGTAATTGGTCCATATGGGTTCCAATTGAGTATAACTAAGGTTGAAATTAAGGATGTGACATCATGCAGCATCAAGGTCTTTCCACCACAGAAAATAAGTTTGTAGGTGTCAATGCCTTTAACCTTGATCCTTGCATTATTCCCCACGAAAATACACTTGCTTTGATACAGCAACCGACTGTATTCCACAAGAAAAAATAGGTTTTGTTAGAAAAGTAGTATGAGAAACAAATGAGACACGTGAATTCGCATAATTCACTGTTACCTTTTTGCTCTTAACTTATTTAGAACAGTCTCATGCGAAATGCCCCATATTGTGGTAGGCAAAGAATTTGACCTTCTTCAAGTCTAGCTTTTTCTTGCCACCTTTCTTTCCTTTCTTGTATTTTTACTTGCCTTTCTTCAGTGGAGGACAACCTTTATTCCTATTCTTCTAAAATTTCATTCCCTTCTTAAATTCAGGCTTTAAATGGGAAAGACCAGTACCTTCGATCAAATAGGCTTGTCCAATTGCCTTGTAAGCCTCTAGATGTTCATCCTCTAGCTCCGAATGCTTAGTTACTTCATTAAAAGTGATTATATTTTCATTATGTGTCAGATAACTTTCAAGTACTCCTAACTAGTAGGAAGTGACCTGATGACAGCTTGTACTTACTACTTGTCACATAGAATATGTCAACCTTTTTTAGTTCACAAATCATGTTAGACACCTCTCTCAAATATTGCCTCATAAGGTTATTTTGCTTTAGCTTATCGGTTTCAAAATTTAATCGTCAACCTTCTTCGCTTATCATAGAAACTCTGCCAAACTTATCCTTGAGGGCTATCCACATAGCTTATGCCATTCTATGTCTCAAACTCACACATCACATCATCAGCTATGGCACTCAGTAGCATGATTCTTGCAACGTTATTCTTCTTTTTTTGGGATAGGTATGCCTCCTGCTATCTCCTGTACTAGACCGTATTTCCAAACTTAGGTTCTATTAGTGCCATTATTAATGGCTCAATTGCAAACTATTCTTCTAGGATATATTTGACCTTTCAATGCCAAATATCCCAGTTATTCCCGTTAAATTTTTTCCCTTGTTTAATTCAGCAATAACATTCTTGGTTTCCATCTTCAATTTCAGTTATGTGACAAACTTATCCCATATTAATTTATTGAACCATAGAACATTTAACTAAATTTACATATATAACACATGTGAAGTATACAATGTCATGTACTTATATCTTTTTTATCAGAAAATGATAACATCACTATACCTATGATCAGGAGAATATGTTTGTACCTCCCATCACATAGGCACTAGCAATAGCCATCACTTCCTATCAAAATTAATATAAGTATTATGCTCATTAAGTTTTGATTTTAGAAGACTCATTATTTAAAAGGCTCCCACAAATAAGAAGTATGCATGAATCATAATTAAAAAAATGAAACATGTTCCTTAAGTATATAAGGCATGTAATAAATTAAAGTTTTTACGAAGAAAGAGTAATAAACATGTCCTTAATAAAGCAAAGCAAAAGAAATTGAAGATAAATGTACATCATTTGATATGAACATGACAGTATATAAGTATCACTTTTCTCAATTTCTTATGCTTGCAAGGCATTGTTATACAGTTACATACAAACTCTATAGTTTAAAGCAAGTATACATGCCTTATGCGTCTTCCTTTGGGCTTTCCTCTAACCCTAGTAGCTCTTATATATTTTATTATGACTTTTATGTTGAATTAAGTATTATACTTATATGTCATAAACCCAATGTATTTGGCAAGCATGCCATTAATTTCTTTTTTAGGCACAGACTTGGGGTTTGAATCTAAAAAAACCATGAAAGGCTACTCAGGAAGTGGTTCTATGGGGAATGAAGTTTTCAACCTCAGTACATAATCACATTCTACTTGAGGTTCCTTATGTGGTACTTTTTTCACCAACTCCTCTATGTCTTCTTCTGAAAGGTCATCAAGTTTTGGTTATGGATCCTCTTCAGGTTCTCCTTGAGGTCCTCTTAAAGGTTTTACTCTGGATCATTGACATATTAACCTTATATAAGATCATTATGTATATCCTTTTCACTAAGAAGTTTTGCATCCTCATCATCACCTTGAGGTTCATACACTAGTAACTCATCATCCATGTATTAAATGTAATCATATAAACCATATCTCAAGGTTTCAATGCTAGATAAAGACATTTTCACCTATATATTTAAAAATATTAATTATCATAATTTTTTTAAGTTTTTTAAACACTAAAAACACCAAAAAATGCACTTAATACTCAAATAGGTCCATAATTTCCCCAAAAATAGGAAAATTATATACCAAAATAAATATTTTGATTTTATAGATTTTTAGGGACAAACTACACTTCAATCAGAAGTCACACGCTCCCTCACTTGCCCCAATAAGGAAAATTCATAAAAAAAAGAACTTTGCCTACTCTTGATATTATCAGGTGGTATCCATTCACCAATCTAGCACTATCACGTGGCCACGTGCCATGTGTAACTCAACAATAATCCTTTTTTTAAAATATTAAAAATATACTACCAAAAAAATTTATTTTTTTATTTTGGGCTTAGGTTGGATCTACTTATCTTATTGGACCTAATACCCCATGGCCCTAAAAAATTTTTTCTAAATGGAATCATGGGCCTAACCCCTTGCCCTATAAATATTTCCTCTCTCAGACTGGGCTGCCTAATTCGTGAGTAGCCTAACTTTTTTTTATTAAAAGGGTCAAAATGTTGCGCAGAGGTCATAGCTGGGTCACATAAGGCCTAGCTGGTATGGGGGTTAGGTCTGTCAAACTTGACTCACCTCTCCTCCATAACTTGTCTGTCTAACAATCATTTTGAACATTATTGGTGTCATTTCCTTTTTTTTACACAATAGGACAATTTCAAGGACTAAAAATGCATTTTTCTAGTTACCCAATTTAGACTGAAAAAGCTATTTTTGGTACTACAATGTGATTTTGTTCATTTTATGATTCAGATGCATGTTCTATGTATCTTGGTATAAAATAAGTACATTAAACAAAAATAAAGACAAGAACATTAGATAGGACCATAGACAAAAACATCATAGTAAAGCACAAACTAAAGCATAGAACGGTTGAAGCAGTAAACCTTGTTCATGATACCATATTAGGATTTTGGCATACCTGGAATCTTACTCGGCCTCTATGCATGCGCACATGAAATTATACCACTTATATTACACTCTGTTTACATTTCACAGCAAATAACACTAAAGGGAGGAAGAAAGTTTTTGACACAAGCAGAGAGGAATGAAGAAAAAATGTTCAAAAATATTAATTCTCAATTATGCTATCCTCATGTCTGTATGTTATGGTGGTAGTAGTGGGATTCTCATAACTTCCCAATCCCTTATTTTTCTCCTTTCAAAAAAAGAAAATGCTCCCTCTATTATTTTACATATAGACCTGGGCCAAATCCGTCATGGGTGGACTAGCCCATTTTCCAACAGTGGTGAACAAGGTCCCAATTAAAAGTACATACTTAATATCTTTGTCTGTATAGCCATTCCAACCTTTTAGCGAATTTACAAGGCATATATTCTAATAATTGCATAAAGTTATATGAATTAGTTATACTATTCATGCTTTATAAATAATAACACTTGTTATAAGTATATATTAAATGCTATTACCTTTTACATTGTAAGAAGTGTAAGAAATGAGTTACACCATTTATAGTTTATCAATTGTGCTTTGTTTCAATTCAATTTTATTGTATATAATAGTACCTTAACTTGGTTATGAAAGATATCCATTAAAATAGATTTATGGTCATCTAATAATGCCGCTAATAAATACAAACTTTTTTTGCCATAGTAGAAAGTTATGGACTCTAAAAGTTGCCCAATAACACAAAAGATACTTTTAGTGTAGCCAATACTTTTTAATGGAAATATAAGTTGCATAAGTAAGTGAAAATGTAAAAATAAACTCAATTTGTATCATTACAAGTGGTGTATGATATAATGGGAAAAAAGTTTGACTAATTCACATGTGAAATCAAGAATTATGTTGGTGGGATCTCTGGTACAAAATATGCTTTTGAAAGACTCATTTTTAAATCGGTCCTTGTGGAGACGATTTAAAAAAAATGACCGGTGACACTTTTGTAAATAAGATAAAATAATTACACCAAATGTACACGTAATTGGTGTAAAATATAATTACTATGCCAGATACTATCATATCCTAATTTTTTCTATCTGTATAATATTGATAGTGAAAACAAGTTTAGAAAGGATTGTGATGATGAATAGAAAGGAAAACAATGATTAGACAAAGGTATAAAGAGAAGGGACTAAATTGAAAAGCTTAAAAATTCTATGGTGCACAAATGAAAATAGAAATAAACTTTGGGCTATTAAGTGTAATTATAAAAAGTTAAGGGCCTAAAGTATAATTTTCAAAAGTTTAAGGGCAAATAGTAATTATTGAAAGTTGAACCAAAAAAGGCCCAAAAATTCCTAGAATCATATTAGTCCCAAATTTTTCCAATAAATAGAGAAAATTATTCTGATCCATTTTACGCAATACATAATTTTTATTTGAGATCTCGAAAAATTTATATGAATTTTTAAAGAAAAAAATTAATACAGTATCATCTGGACCTTAGAATCAAATGAAATTTGGCAGTAAATTCCTATAATTAATATAAGAATTTATGAAACTGACAGAGGTCAAAAAGGAGTTTTGTAGAATTTATTATAGAATTTATAGTGAATTATAACAATATATAAATATGTTTGAGGCCAATTTCTCAGGAGTTGAGCCTATGAAGGCAGTTGATCATGTAAAAGGCCCAATAATATTTTTACATAAGTACGTGGGCCAAGACTAATAAAGATCAGAAAAAATGTAAAATTATGAAAATGCCACTGAGTATGCCACTATGTTGTGTCATTAAGTTTAGCCCCAGTACAAGAATGTCAATGGTAGGAAGAATTCGGATGCTAGATTTAAGGTCAGAAAGCATAATATGAAATATCAAAAAAATTAGATTAAGAAAATAGTCTGGTTTTTGGGAATCGAACTGAATCGGTACCAGATTGGACTTGAATTTTTTTAGAAGCTTCTCTCCCTTGGAATTTCTACACATATCCCTATGAGTTTTCTCTTGATGAAGTCATCTCATTGGCTTCTAGGGCAAGCTAATCTAAGATTAAATACGAGCTGTCAGATCAAATAGTGCATAAAGTGATATTAGCCATTCATTTTCCATTAGATTTTTCTACAAATACCCCCATATTTCTGATTCAAAATGGTGAAGGAAGAACCCTTGGGGAGGCTATGTCAAAATGGAAACTCAAGCTAAGGCAAAGAAGAATCCAAGGTCCAAAGTTCAAGCTAGCTACAAATTAAAGTTAAGCAATCTATCCTGGCTTATTTTTTCTCTAATTTGGAGGTTGAAATTAGGGTTTTCATGGAAGAAAGTTGAGTTTTCTCTAAGGTGTATGTTCTGTCCAAAACCTTAGATGAAAGGAGAAAGAAGAAATTAAAGTTAGAGTTGTGTGATTGAAGCTTAAACAAGATAGTTAGGTGATTGGTTGTTGAATCAAGTTGATATTCTTGACTTTGTCATTATTGAGACCTTCCGATCTGGACTATTCATTATAGAAGGAGATGGATTTTTAATGATTTAATACTTCCATTGAATTTATATGATGATTTTGTGTAGGATTAGATAGGTTTTGAACCTTGGAATCATTGGAATTAAAAGTTGTAATTCTTGGAATTCTTCTCTGTTACTGTTTACTCGTATGAATAGTGATTAAAATTTTATGATTTTGATTATTCCAATGAGTTTAAAATGAAAAGTTGTGTGGGATATAGTAGAGAAACAAGTATAAGAAGCATTGGAATCAAAATGACAAGTTTTGGAAGAATTATGCATGTTTTTCAAATCTGTCCATAACAATACATAGGAACTATAACTTAATGATTCTAAGCTCATAAATGGATTCAAAAGATAAAATTGTGTAGGGTAAAGTAAAGACATCAATTGATTTATATAACATCCTTACTTTTATACGTCTTAGGGATCATTTAGTGGCATTTAGAACTACTTACAAGACTTTGGAAGTCTATTAACCAAATCTGGAATTTTCCTCTTTCTCAGGTTACTGTTCATATGGTACTCCAGATTACGCAACGAATTTCAAAAAATCATAATTAATTCTATAAAAATTGAAATAAATGGTTCAAAAAGATACCTGAAGATAACATCTTGAAATTTAATGAAAAAAATACTTTATAGACCAAATGATTAGCCAATTAATACAGTTTATTTGTTAAAGTTTACTATTTATTTGGTCAAAAATTCTGGAAACAGATTCTGGTCCCTTTGAAAAATTAGTTCTATTTGTACAGACATTGAAATAAGGCATTCTGGGTGTCAAAACAAAGCTTGGCATGTCAACTAAATGTCTATAAAATTGTATATATTATCTCATCATTTACTATTTTTCATTACATCATGACCATCACTACTTATATTGGTCATATAGCAACATTACACATAACAATTCTTCACATAACATATGCACTATCCAATCCCTAGCTTTTCTTCATGCTTCATCATCTTCTTTTATTGTTCATAAACCTATGGGATTGGGATTATATGGAAAGGGATGAGATTTCTAGGGAAATCTCAGTAGCAAATAATACTAAACAATGCATGCATTAATGTAATTACTCGGGCTTGCTTGTGAAAGTATTAACATTGTGTAATGTGCATGCTTCCATGTAACATATGAAATACAATTGGCCAAAGTAATCATAGAAATAGAGCTTCATACATAAGTACATATGCAACACAATTCAACAAAGCCATAGCACAATCAAGCATAAAATTTTATGCATACAAGTTTAGGACAAGTTTACTACCTTATACATATGACTTTCTTTCACCTTATCTTGCCTCTTTCTTCTCACTTTTCTTGAACATGTGGTTAAATTTTTTGGAGCATAACAACTAATTCCTAACATCACATAATCATTCATCCATAACAATCTAACTTCCTTGAGCATTAAACTCACTTTAACTTAACATAACTTCCTCTTGAACATTAATCTCATTAACTTTAATTATTCTTAACTAATAGGCTTGGTCTTTGAATCAATTGATGTCTTGACTTTACCCTACACAATTTCATCTTTTGAATCCATTTATGAGCTTATAATCATGAAATTTCAGCTCCTTCATGGCCTACTGTACATAACCGAACATATGCACCCAATTCCTTGAAAGATTCTCATTTTGATTCTAATGCTTCCCATATTTGTTTCTCCACTTTATCCCACACAAATTTTCATTTTAAAACCATTGGAAGCATCAAAATCATGAAATTACAATCACTTTTCATGAGAGTGAACAGTACCGTGAAGAATTTCAAAGGCTACAATCTTGGAATTTCAATGCTTTTAAGGTTCGAAACATTTCCAATCCTACGTAAAATCATCATATAAATTCAATGGAAGCATTATATCGTTGAAAATCCATTTCCTTCCCTCATGAATAGTGCATATTGAACAGGTTACACCATGGCAAAGTCAAGAATATCAACTTGATTCAACAACAAATTACTTAATTAGCTTGTTTAAGCTTCAATCATATGTCTCTAACTTTAATTTCTTCCTTCCCCTTTCATTTAAGGTCTTTGGGAAGCACCACCCCTTAGAGAAAACTCAACTTTTCCCCCATGAAAACCTTAAGTTAAAACTCCCAAATCAAAGGAAAATAAGCTAGGAGAGATTGCTTACCTTTAATCTCTAGCTTGCTTAAACTTTGGTACCTTGAATCTTCTTTGTCTTAGCTTGAATTTTTATTTTGCAAGAGTTTACCCAAGGGTTCATGTGCTTTACGGTTGTGGGCAGATTTGAGGGGGCATTTATAGAAAAATCTTGGTGGAAATCAATGGCCAATATTAGTTTGTACACTATTTGATCTAAAGGCTCACATTTAATCTTGGATTTAACTTTTTCAAAAAGATAATTATGACATCATCCATGACATCATCAAGGGACAACTCAAGGGGACACCTCATGGGGTTATGTGGTGCAATTCCAATAGGGGAAGAATGTTTTGAAAAAATTCTAGTCCAATCCGGTACCGACTTGGTCTGATTCCTTAAAAACTAGACTGTGTTATAAATCTAATTTTTCTGATATTCCATAATACACTTTTTGACCTTAAATCCAGTATCCGGATTCTTCCTACCATTGACATACTTCTACTAGGAACAAATTAATTATAGATCCCATGGGAAATGACTGAAATGACCTTGGTTCACTGTCTTGCACTATATTAACCCTAAGGGCATAATTGTCATTTCACACCTCTTTATACTACCTCCTGGTGTATACTAGCTCTAACTATTCATCTTTATACTATCTTGGACATTTTTGGCCTATTTAGAATGACCAAAATGCCCTCCATCTATCACTGGTACAATATAGGCATCTAGGGGTATTTTCATAATTTCACACTTTTCTTGGACTGCTTTGGACTCTAGCCTACTTAACTGTCCAGTCACCATGTTGGGCTCATGATAGGGCCATTTAGGCCTTTATATGGGCTCATGATGGTGCCATTTAGTCCTTTATATGGGCTCATTGCCTTTATTGCCCTTATGGCCTAATTCACAAGACATATCTCCCGATCCTATTTATCGGATATTTTATTTCACCATAAAATCCCATAAGAATTCTACAGGATTCCTTTTTTGACTCTATCAATTTTATAAATTCTTATATTAAATATAGAAATTTACTGTAAAGTTTCATCTGAAGTGTAAAAATACTATAATAATTTCTTCTGACTTCAGAAATTTATATAAATTAATTGGGACTTCAAGTCAAAATTATGTGTTGCGTTAAATTAACTGAAATAATTTTGTATATCTACTGGTAAAATTTGAGTCTGATATGATTTTGGGCATTTTTTGCCTATTTTGTCTCAACTTTTCCATATTTATATTTAGGTCCATCAACTTTTGAATAATTGCACTTAAGCCCCTGAACTTTTGGCTATTTGCATTTTGGTCCCTCAATTTATTTCTACTTTCACTTTTTGTCTTCAACCTTCTCTAATTTTGTTTTAGTCTTTCTCTTTCTTCAAAACTCATCTAACCATTATCATTTCTTATGATCTTCGCCATAATCCTTTCCAAACCTCTTTCTACTATCAGTATTATACATATAGGGAAAAATTAGGATATGACAATTTAAAGGCCAAGTCCATTATTTAAGATTAAGAAAAGTTAATGTAGTTGAATGATTTCAATGTTCAAGAGAAAGTTATATTGTAATGAATAAGTGATTATGTGATATTAGGATTTGATTGTGGACTCCAAATAGGCAGCCACACATCAAGAAGAAGTTACAAGAAAGAGGCAAAGCAAAATTAAAGTGAAAGAAAGTCAAGTATATGAGGTAGTAAACTTATCATAAACTTGTATGTATTGAATGTTATGCTTAATTGTGCTATGGCTTTATTGAATAGTGTTGCATATGTGTTTATGGTTGAAGCTCTATTTCTATGATTACTTTGGCAAATAGTATTTCATATGTTACATGGAAGCATGTACATTATGTTGGAAATCATGCCCTAAGGGCCAATCATTTTCTTATCAACATTATTGATTTATGAATTTATTAATTATATTATCATATTATTTGCATGTTTACTATGATGACCATCCTTGGATAATTCATTATCTTATCCTAAATGTCCCTGGTCGGTCATCTATGCGGGAGTACAGATGAAATAAGACCAGTATGACTTTGAAGATATATAGAGATATAAATCAGAGTCATAGGCACATGTAAGAGTACAAGGTGTTGGACTGACCCGCTATGACAGAACTGCATGGGTAACATCATAAGCTTCTCTTATATACAAACCATGTCAATATGCCCTTTGACATGAGATCATCATGGATTCCTACATGACAAACGCTCAGCTTTGACCTAGTCAAAAGTCACTTTTGACCGAGTGATCATAAAGACTATGTTCAGGCTTAGTGGTCTTTCAAGCGGAGGAATGTGAATGGTCAAGATGGAATTTGTCCCTCACATTCGTAGAGAGATATTACTGGGCCCCTCAATGAGTGAGTCTGAGAAATGTATGGCCATACTGTAATGGAAAGGTAGCTCCATTTCTACAGTCATACTAGTCAGGGATCGAGAAAGTAACGGTCAGGAATAGGTGTAACATCCTCCTTTTCTTACATCTTAGGGACCATTCAGTAGCATTTGGAACCACTTTTAGGGCCATTGAAGTCAAATCATACAATTTGGAATTTTACTCCCAGCGAGTACTGTTCATTGTGTAAATTCCAGCGGAGTGACCTGACTTCAAAAAATCATAACTAATTCTATAAAAATCAAAATAGAGTTGTTCAAATTGCTACACGAAGCTAACATAATTATATTTCAGGGAAAAATGACTCGTTGACCATGCCTTGACCATGTCAATGTTGGTAAACGTTCTGAAATCACCGTTCATCCAACATCCTGTCCCTGATTCCAGCATTCTGGTCCCAACTTTGATAAATCATATCTTTATGTGTAGACATCCAAATGAGACGTTCTATATGTCAAATCGAATCTTGGTATGTCTACTATTTAGTGGAAAATATCATACATTTATTCAATCATTTACTATTTATAATTACAGCTCAAATGTCATTGCCTCCATCACGAGTTACTGTTCACAGTGACAATTTCCAGCATTTATACATACATGAATCACATATCAATCATGATAAGTAATTAACATCTCTTCATGTATCTTTATCTCCTCCATCTTGAGAAGACCTGCTATAATTGGATTTATATGGAAGGGGTGAGATTTCTGGGGAAATCTCAGTAGCAAACAACATTAAACAATGCATGCATTAATGTGAATACTTGTGCTTGCTTGTGAAAGTGTTAACATTACATAATGCACATGCTTCCATGTTACATATGAAATACAATTGGACAAAGTAATTATAGGAATAGAGCTTCATACATAAGCATATATTCAACACAATTCAACAAAGCCATAGCACATCAAGCATAACATTCAATGCATACAAGTTTAGGATAAATTCACTACCTGGCATATGGCCTTCCTCTAGCTTTTAGCCTTTGCTCTAAGATTCCTTCTTTTCATAGGTTAGAGCCTATACATAACATAATAATATCTTTATTATTATTCTATCAGTATAGCTCTATTTAATTCATGCATAGCTAGGGGTAATATTCTTACACTGACATTCCCCTGGCTTCTTTCTACTTTTAGCTACCTTTATTAATAGAGATATTTCTCTATTCTAACCACTAAGATCAATCCTCTACTTTATTAGAGCAGGGACTAGATAACTTTCTTACCTCATTCCTAAGCTTTGCCCAGTCCCTCAGCTCCTCAGACTGCTCTTGGCTCCACCAGAACTCCTTCATGTCTTTCCTTTCTTTCTCTCTTCCTCTCTTTCTCTCTTCTTTCTCTTCCTTTTCTTGCTAGATCTGTGGTGTGCCTTGAAATGGGAGGGGAGTGGCCTATTTATAGGTGAGAGGAGGTGGAATGAATAGTCCAGATTGATTCGCGATGAATGGCTCAGATTGCTTGCTTCCTCAAGAAGCTTTGCCTGCATCATTACGATGACATCACCCTCCTTGATGACTCACCACTCATGACATCATCTAGGACACCTCAAGGGACACCTCAGGGGTATATGTGGTGAAATATGGGGCCTTTGGGACACCTCACCAGCTGACTCAGCTTTTCCAGAGAGTTCCAGAGTCTTTTCCCTGAATGGACGGCCGAGATCGTGCCACGTGTCCTCTTGCTTTTTCTTCTTTTTCTGTAATCATGCCATGTGTCCTTTGCTTTTCCTCTTTTACTGTATTAATTTTCCTTCTCTTCGGAAATTAATATAAATCTTTCAGGATCTCATATCAAAACCTTGTGTTGTATTAAACTGATCAGCATAATTTTCTCTATTTATTGAGACCTCTTCTCAACAGGGTCTAGTAGCATCCCTTTTTCAGGCTATATACTGGGCTTCTAAGCCTAAAAATTGGGATATGACAATAGGAGGATGACATTATCCATGCCTCAACCATGACCAAAATATCGCATGACAAAAGGGACACGATATGGTTGCATAAAATGTTACATCGTTTAACGATCCTCATATAATTTGGGTAGTTGTTATGTCTTGCTAGAGACTGCTTGCAACTTATGGGCCAGTATAGCAAATGGCCCACTGCCAACTTCATATGGGCCTATAGGGTCGCACACAAAATAGCCCAACACGAGCTATGATGTCCAGATTCATTGAATCTAAGACATGTCCATATTCAATGAATGATCCAGGGTGGATGTATATATTTATTTATATTTATATTTGTATATATATATATTATATATAAGAGATATATGATATTTAATTTATAAGGATAAATTAAATCTCTATCACGTTTGAATTTGAAATTTAAATTGATAGAATATCTCATATAAGAGATATTTATAAGATTTAATTTATAAGGATAAATTAAATCCCTATCACGTTTGAATTTTAAATTCAAATTGATAGGATATCTCATATAAGAGATATTTATAAGATTTAATTTATAAGGATAAATTAAATCCCTATCACATTTGAATTTGAAATTCAAATTGATAGGATATCTCAAATTTAAATTATGAGAATAAATCAAATATAGTTCAGTCTCATCTTTATTTAAAGTTAGATAAATAGGTAATTAAATCTGTGGGACATATTTAATATTATTTATCTAATTAGTTTCTTATAAAATTATATAATATATGATATTGTATTAATTTTGGAATTAATATAAGATTAACTCCAAAATCCAATTTGGTAGAGAGAACAAAAATGCATAGCATCCTATATATCTGATTTTAGGAGCTGTGTTTTAGTAACACACATAGAACACAGAAAGGCCGAAGGGGAATCTGTAAAAGGTTTGCAGATAAGAAACTGCCGAAATAGAGATGGAGAGGACGAATTCTTGAGAAAGACCTAGAAGGACAAGAGATACTAGCACGTCATTCGTGGTTGGAACGCTGTTCGTGTGGATACCAGTAGAGGAAGCCAACCTGAGTAGTTGACTTCTTGTGACCAGAAAGGGAACACGAGCTGCTAAAAGAAGCTGTGAATGTCGTGCCCAGAAGCTGTGGAAGTCGCTGAGGAACACTGAGGGTAAAGCTTCTTCCCATTTGACTTAAACACATACGGTAGATCCTGGCAAGGAATGGAAAATTTTTTAATTTAATTTCCGCTGCGTGTCTTCCAATTCCTTACACATTACACAATGTTGACACTTTTACAAGCAAGAACAAGTATTTACATTAATGCATGCATTGTTTAGTACAATTTGTTGCTCAGATTTCCCCAAAAATCTCATTTTGAACTACTTCATTTTTATTTTTTCTAGAATTAATTATGATTGTTCAAAGTTCTTCGCCTAATCTGGAATACGATATGAACAGTAACTAGAGAAGAGTAAAAGTTCATATTTAACTAATGGACTTTCAAGGTCTTATAAGTGATTTTAAATTATACTGAATAGTCCCTAAGACGTACTAAAGTAAGGATATTTCATATACTAATATCAATAGGTGTAGATTAGCTGCATGATATTCAAACTCTTCAGTTTTTTTTCTATCATTTCCCACTTCTTTTCTTTAACTTCTTCAGACCTTGCAGAGAAACTTTAAAACAAATGACTAGTGGCATTTTTGTGTATAAGATGAAATATTTATAGCGGATTTACATTGAACTAGTGTAAAATATATATAACCGGTGTTAAATAGATTTTCTATTATGACACTTCAATTTATTGTCGATCCTTTCCAGCTTCTTTTCTTTGTACCTTCTCAGGCCATTCATTTTACTTCTTCGGTTTCCAATGTTTGTACTCATTATGATAGAAGGCCAATTGCATTCTTCGATATTATTTTCTGAAATAGTTCTTATTACTCAACTATATGTATATCATTCCTATGATCAGTACTTTTAATCTCATCACTTTAACTCTATTTTTTTTCTTTTCTTCTATCTGAATGCTCCAATGGCTTTTTCCTCAAGCGCACCTCCTTCTCTACCACACGAAAGAAATAGAGACAATTTTGAAGACAAACATTCTAACCCTCACTCTATAGTTCCTTCTCCTCCTCCCTTGGTTATCACCATGATAGTGTGCCTTGAAGAACTTATCATACACTTCATTGCCCTAAAGGACTCAGTCAAAGAACTGTCTCAAAAGGTTAATAGACTGAAAGATAGTTTCAGAACTTTTCACTCAAAACTTTATCACCATTAACAGAATGATAACTTGTGTAATCCTGTTGATCATACTAACTCTGATGAATCCCAGACCTTCAAGTCTTATAAGGAGTGAAAGCCTGCAACCTTTATCTACCACTTCTATTTTATTTTTTTGTACTTAATGACAAAAAGAGAGAATATATTATATATTATGATAGATATTGTTTTAGAAATTTCTTACTTTTGATGTAAAGTTATTAGTGAAGCTAAATGAATGGAGTTTCTTTTTCGGATGACATGTTATTTTATTTTTCAAAAACAAAAAAAAATATAACAGATTGAAACTGGACATGTCAATGTCAGATGTAGAATATAATGACAAGTTTATAACAAGTTATTTCTACATCGGTCTTTTACTACACTGGTGTAAAGTTGTTTAATTTATATTATTTTAATCTTTTTCCTAGTCTTTTCATCTTCCATAAATATGGATCGTAGTTGGATAAATGTTAAATAAATAAGTGTTGAGTATGTTGAGGGGTAAAGGAGTTTTTGGATTTTGCTAAACAAAATGGTGATGATGACAATAGAATATTTTATTATCCTTGTGTGAGTTGTTTGAATGAGAGGAAACAAAATCCCGCAGATAGTACACTCATCTAATTTATGAGCGGTTTTGTAAAAGTTACACAATATGTGTATGGCATGGTGAAAATGTGGAAAGATCGCATACATCTAAACAATTGGAACATACCTTTGATGATGACATAGATATTGATGATCGGGTAAAGGACATGATTCGTTATATTGGAGAAGATGCGTTTATTTGATCACATGCATATGGTAATATGTGTAATGATGCATAAAAATCTCTATACCCAGGGTGCAGAAAATACAACATGTTGAATGCAGTGTTGAGATTGGTAAGTGTGAAAGCACGACATGGGTGGAGTGATAGAGGTTTTTCAGAATTGCTTGAGTTGTTGCAAGACATACTTCTAGAAGAAAATGTGTTACCCAAACACTACTATGATACTAAAAAAATAATATGTCCTTTAGGCATATAGTATAGAAAGATTCATGCATGCCCAAATGATTGAATATTGTACAAGAAATATTTTGAGGATGAGGAGAAATGTCTAATATGTAAGACATCAAGGTACATATCAAACAAGTCTCCTGTAAAGGTGTTATGGTATCTTCCAATTATACTAAGGTTTAAGTAGCTTTTTACTAATGAAGATAATGAAAAAAAATGTTATGTCATGCAACTGAAAGGATTTGTGATGGAAAGCTTCATCATCCGGTTGGTTCTTTGCAATGGAAGAAGATTGATGACTTATTTTTTGAGTTCAGCAATGAACCATGAAACCTAAGTGATTTGCACATATTGTCATCGTCCGATTCATCAAAATAAAATAATTGCACTCTATTAATGTAGTATAAGGCATAACCCTATCGTTCTTCTTAACGAGCCATTTTTATTGGAACCCTAGGAAATCAGTGGCAAAACCATTAAAAACCTAAGGGAAAGTATAATTGTTTTGGGTTTGATTGATTTTTTATGCAAAATAAGGGTGCAGTAAAGTAAATGTTTTGTATTTTTTATTAAGATGGAAAATGAGTGAATTGTGAAAGAAATATGTTGAGGAAGACTCTTGATGATGTAAACTTATCTATCCTTGCTCTTAATTCGATATAGGAAGATTAATGCTAGTTCAGAAGATTAACATTACTTAAATTCCTTTAATCAAAGCTAGTTCAAAAACCATTAATGCGTTGTTAAAAACAACTTTATGTGTAATTAAATCAGATGATGAAAATGCCCTCAAATGATCATCAATCCATTACCATATATTTCAAACAATCGAATTAGTTAGCAACGATCGTTGATAACAACCCAATTATCCAGGAATCAAAACTAAAATATTCATATTAAAATCAACATTCGAATTAGCCAAATTCAATTACAAAACAAATCTCAGAATAATCGATCGATTTTCAATCCTTACTCATAGAATAAAAACCCTAGATCTAGGAATTCTAAAACATGAAAAAGGTGGAGATTAAAACAAAAAACTCCCCATGTGCAATACAGTACATGAGCTCAAGATATACGTTCTATCACCAAGAGACTAAAGATTTAGCCTCTCTTGACTCCACTGTGCTTCAATCGCTGCTCAACTGTGATGCCATTAAGAAAGTAGAAAAATAAATGATGGAAGATATGTATGTAGGTTATGGAGAGTATTGAGAGAATGATGGAGTACTACTTCTTGGCCGTATCAAGTAAAAACTAGCCTCCGTTGCGTGCTTCCCTCTATTTTCAAAGCCATAATCACCTAATAAAAAATGTGCATATTTACTTATTCTCTTCTTTGGTTGTGACCATATCCTATTTTTGGTAGTGACCTATAAATGCAAGAAACTTCCCACAATAAATGAGGTCACAACCTGTGGACATTTTGGTCGTGACTAAAGAGCACAGAAGCTACTTTCCTTGATTTGATTATCTTTGTCTTGTGATTTCTTTTCTACTCACATTAATCCTTGATTCTTCTCCAAAATACCTACAATTCAACATCAAAGCTCACTGTAAAAATCCAACCAGTAACTAAAGAATGACATATATGCAATTTGGAGGAGTTAATTTACCATTTTACTCTGAAATCAGCATATTGCCAAGCATAATCATGTAATACCACAAAAGCACAATTGCAGGTATAAAATGAATAACAAAGTTGTTACAAAATGCTTAAAATATCACAGAAACATACACAATTTGTGTTTTATCAATTCCCGCACACTTGAACCTTTGTACTCCTGGACAAAGAAATGAAGTACACCTAATATAAAACTATTAAATCTGAAATAACAACATAATCCACAGTGAAACCTTAAGACAATTAATGCACCATCTTTTGGGAATGCAAAATTAATAATATGAGCAATGCCAAGTAATCAATTACTAAATGAAATAACCTTAACTATATAAGCGCAATAGTCTCTCTCTAAGGATGTAAGTGTTTAGCTCTCTGCATCCTTTCATTGTTAGGGTTCTTTCAGTCAGATTCAAATTGGAAATATCATACCATATGCTTGTAATAGCTCTAAATCTCATCAACTATACAACACTTATACAAAGAATCAAGATGTCTTTTAAGGGTAAAATGATGGAGATAGGCCACGTGGAATGGAATATGAAGGATAGAAAGTACCATATGCATTTAATAATGAATATATAGCATGAATTCATGTCTTCAGAGATGTAAATATGGTAATTATGTTAATAGGAGTTGAAAATAGTGCCTCATTCATTGCTCTTTTCTTCTTCAATTTTTCTTGCCATAACTCTCTTTTGTTTCTTTATTTGTGCAATATGCTTTTTCTTTACTTTTTTTTTATTTTGGAACCTTTTATATAAAAGATGTAGCACAATTTCACAATAACAATAATTTTATGACATTAATAAGAAATTTATTTCAAAAAGATGTTCATGCATATATAACTTTCTATGGTGGAAAAAGAAAAGTTATGGCTCAAAGGGGGTGACAACAAATATAATATGTGTGGGATTGTGTTTGGGATAAAAGGGTTTAGAAATGAATGCCTCTATCATATTCAATAATCACTCAATATAGAAATTTAGGCCAAGAATGCTTCCAACTAAGGCTTTCATCTAAATTGCTCATAAGCTAAAGTCTCAAACAATGTTCATCATTCACTAGGCATTAAAACACTTATCACAACTGAAAAACCCTTTTAAATGATGAATTAAAAGTTTCAAAGTAATAACTCATAATCATGTAATAATCTCAAATTTAACAGTAAAAACATAAGTATTTCCAATTCAATTTGCATTTTCAAAAATTTAAGTGTGACAATTGTAACACCTTACTTTCATACATCTTAGGGACCAAGCAGTAGCATTTAGAACCACTTACAAGACTTTAGAAGTCCATTAGCTAAATCCGAAAATTTTTCTCCTTCACGGGTTACTGTTCATATGATAATCCCGATTTCGCAACAAACTTTGAAAAATCATAATTAATTCTAGAAAAATCAAAATCAAGTGGTTCAAAAAGCTACGTGAAATAACATATTGAAATTTGAGGGAAAAATAATTTTTAGATCAAATGATAAGCCAATTAATACAGTTTATTCGCCAAAATTTACTGTTCATTTGGTCAAAAATTCTGAAAACAGATTCTGGTCCCTTACTTTGGAAAATTAGTTCTATTTGTACATACATCAAAATAAGGCATTCTTGGTGTCAAAATGAAGCTTGGCATGTCAACTACATGTCTGAAAAAATTCATACATTTAGTACATCATTAACTATTTTTAAGTACAGCCCAAGTGTCATAGCTGAAAACTGTTTTTGTTCCAGTGCAGAATTTTAACAACTAACTTTACTTACATTCACCCCAAAACTTGACTATAACATAACCATATAAGCAAAACATATCTTCATCTAACATTCTTCCTCTTTCATGCTTGAGGTTCCTGCTAATTAGAGATAAAATTTGGGGTGAGATTTCTGGGGAAATCTCAGTAGTAAACGGGACTAAACAATGTGTGCATTAATGCTTGGTATTAGTGCTTGTTTGTGATTGTGTCAACATAATGTAATGTGCATGCTTCCATGTAACATATGAAATACAATTGGCCAAAGAAATCATAGCATAGAGCTTCAATATTTACATATGAACAACATTAATCAAGCCATAACACAATCAACCATACATTCAACACATACAAGTTTAGGTAAGTTTACTACCTTGATGCTTTACTTTTTCCTTATCCTCTTTCTTGTCACCTTTCCTTGTAGTAAGGTTGTATTCTTGAATACACAATCAAATCCTAAACATCACATAATCACTCATTCCTCATGATTCACTCAATTGGCATATAAGGACATTAAACTCAACTTAATCAATTAATCCCTATCTTTCTTAATTTGTGGTTAACTGCCTTGTCCTTTGAATTAATTTGTGTCTTGGCTATACCCTTCACAATTACATCTTCTAAATCCATTTATGAACTTAGAATCATGAAATTACAGCTCCTTCATGGCCTACTGGACAAAACTGAAAATATGGGTATAATTCTTTCAAAAATTCTCATTTTAATTCCAATGCTTACAATACTTGTTTTTCTACTTTATCCCACATAATTTTTCATTTTAAAACCATTGGAAGCATCAAAATCATAAAATTATAATCACTGTTCACGCGTATGAACAGTAACAGAGAAGGTTTAAAAAATACAACTTTCAATTCAAATGTTTCCAAGGTTCCAAATCTATCCAATCCTACACAAAATCATCATATAAATTTAATGAAAGCATTAGATCATTGAAATTCATTCTTCTTGGTCCAGAACAGACCTAGGCTGAATATCTCCATCGATGACAAAGTCAAGAGCACAACTTAATTCAACAACCAATCATCAAAACCAACTTATTTAAACCTTAATCACCTAGTTCTACCTTTATTTTCTTCTTCCTCCTTTAACTTAAAATTTGGACAGCAAGCATACTCTAGATTTAATGGAATTTCCAACCACTAAAACCTAGGTTTTACCCTTCCAAAAAACATCTAAATAAACTAGGAAGAATCACATACCTTATGCCTTGACTACCTTGATCTCTAAGTGCCTTGAATTGTCTTTATCTTGGTTAAGTTTTCAAATGACAAGAGTTTCTCCAATGTAACCAAGGGTGCACGTTTTTGTGAAGAAGGGGGGGCATTTATAGCCAACATTTTTGCACCTTGGGTACATAATGTCCTCACTTTTCCTAATTATTACAATGGCTTAATATTGAATTTGATTGGTTAGCTTTTGGATTAATTAACCTTAATCATCATTAGGTTAATTCTTATATTATTTTATTATATTTTAACACATGTTATAATCTTCCTTTCCTTTTCTTGGTGCCATGTGTAAAGCTTGTGGGTCCCACAAGGACACCTCACATGCTTCTTGGACTTTCTTTAATTATTTATCTTTTAGAAGTACATAAAATATTCTAAAAATTCTTTTGACCACATAACAATTCCTTGGGCTTATTAGGCTTGTATAACACGTCCTATTGGGCCTCTTTTAAGTCCAATAGCTACTTGGCACAAATCCTAATGCATTTTCCTTATACCGATATTCTTAAATCACCCCTATTTTTAGGATAAATGCTAGACACCTCTTTTAATTCTACAGGCCTCCTTTTTGACTTCTGTCTATTTCATAAATTCTTATTACCATTCCAATCTTTTCATAAGCTCTTTCCTCTATCAATCTTATACATATAGGAAAAATTTGGGATGTTACAACAATGGTTTCTATAAACTATTTATATAAAAGGTTAAAAATAAGAGGGCAATGAATCATTTATAAAACCTTAGTAGCTCAAGAGAAATCCTTCTATACAGTATTACACAAAGCATGGAGATTTCCATAGTCAGGTCATGACTAAAAGTAGTGGAGATCATGACCAAATTTCACAGTGAGTGCTTACTCAAAAATTACAATTTAGTCGCGACCCCAATATATAAGAGGCATTATCGCGACCTAATCCACTTGTGTCATGACTTATTTTTAGAAAGATCATATTAAGTCCAAAATTCCATGTCAGGTCATGACCATACAACACATAGATCATGACTAAAACCCACAAAGACTACTACTTGATAGTTTTCAACACCCAAAATATAGTTTGCACTAAAATCTTTTTAGTTAACAACAAACAGTTTAAAGTAGGAACCCAATTTTCAGCAATTTATCACACATTAAGATAAAAAACTAGAAACTTTGTGATAAAAGATTGGATTAATAGAATAATTTTATATTAATTAGCACATAAACAAGAACATCTCTTCCATACTTAAACTTGACAGTGTCCTCACTGTCAACAGAATTATAGACACCACAGCGCTATATAAGATCAATGTAAATCCAAGTTTAGATAGCAGTTAAAGGCATTATTCAATGCAATTTCACAGAGAAGCTCACAGTCACATTCAAATCATACATCGTAATATAAGGAAAACAAAGATAACAAGATAGCAAGTTAAAATCATGCATGCAAGTATGTGTATGGCAAGATAACTGAACAAAAAGTGAGTCACTAAGGAATTTTATTCAAAACCCTAAGAAACAATAAACAAAGAAATTAACTACTACTTGTATTAGTCCATCCCTTTCCAATCATGAAACCAACACATCAAACATAAATCACATTAGGAAAACTAGTAAAAGGTAAAAGATAGGAAAGGGACAGCCTAGCATCAAAGTGGTGGTGGAAGCTAATAGAATTTTGAGATATGGTTGTTTGATTGAAAAATCTTCCCCATGTGCAGTGTAGTCCATGAGCTCAAGATATGCAATCTATCATCAAAAGACTATAGATTTAGCCTCTCATGACTCCTACTGTACTGTAATTGTTCCTCAGATATGATGCCATTAAGAAAGTAGAAAAATGGTGATGGAAAGATAAATGATAGAAGATATGTGTGTAGGTTATAGAGAGAGTGTTGAGAGAATGATAGAGTACTACTTCTTAACTGTATATGGTAAAAACTAGCCTCCCTTGTGTCTATGGCTTCCCTCACCTTTTAAAGCCATAATAAGCTAACAAAAAATATGCAGCTTCACTAATTCTCTTATTTGGTCATGACCATATCCTATTTTTGGTCGCGACCTGTGAATGTAGGAAACTTCACAAAAGAAATGAGGTCACGACTTGTGGACACTTTGGTCATGACTAAAGATTACAAAAGCTATCTTACTTGATTTGATTTTCTTTATCTTGTGATTTCTTTTCTACTCATATTAATCCTTGATTATTCTCCAAAATACCTGTAATTCAATATCAAAGCTCACTGTAAAAGTCTAACCAGTAACTAAAGAATGACATTTATGCAGTTTGGAGCCAAGAATATTAAAATGCTCTGAAGCCATTAACTGAAGAACAAGTTTATCAAAAGGTGTAAGACATAAATATTACTGTCAGTAAGACTACTAAGAGAAGTAAGAAATATATATATGGAAAATAAGATATATCTTCTTTGAGCTTCCACATTGGCAACATCTTTAGGTAAACATCTTGAAGAACATTGATGAAGTTTAAGACTATATATCTGTTCAAAAAGAGCTTGTTTGGAAATAGAATAGTAGAATGATAAAGAAAAAACTTATTAGAGAACACAAAAAATCTTTTGCACATTGGTTCAAACATAAGGTTTAAAATGATGATTGTGTTTATGATTAAGTTAGATGTTTGGCATATGGTTTTGAATTTAATGTGATATGTTGGAATTTATTTGATATCAACGGGTATTCCTTTTATACAAAGTCCCTAGATGATAAAAGTAGCATGCAAAATAGTGGCATTATGTTAGTGGCCAAAGTTATGCACTTCTTCAGTACAAAATACAACAATATTAAATTAGCAGTCATCCCTTGTTATGGCATTGTTGAAGAGATTTGCGAGTTAGACTGCACCAAATTCATAGTTCCCATGTTTAAATGCAAGCGGGCTAATGTAAACAATGGTGTTATGGTGGATCGGTTATGATTTATACTGGTTAATTTGAATAGTACAAGTGTTGGGAATGGGCCTTTCATTATGGTAGACCAAGCAAAACAAGTGTTCTATGTCACTGATCTGGCAAATAAAAGATGGTCTATCACTTTCCAAGGAAAAAAGGGTTGTTGATGATGATGATTCAATTTGTGAGATCCCTTCTTTTCTGTAGGTTTACCAAAATTGAATAAAGAAGTGGAATATGATCGATTTGTATGTAATTGCATACATTGTTTTGATGTAATAATAGCACAAGTATATTGTTCTTATTGTATATATGGTTTTGTTGTAACTTAGAAGTGATGGGTTAATAAAAGGGTTAGTTTGGAAAAACAACTCCAATATTTAAACTGGTTATGCATGTTATCCGGTGTAAAAAGTGATATGAAAAACTTAAGGTCACATTTTTTACACTATTTGTACATGTTATCTAGTGTAAAAAGTGATCTAAAAACACATTTTTTTACACTGGATTTATATGTTATCCGGTGTAGAAAGTTTTTTGGAAATTTGAAATATTAGTCATTTCATATTCAAAATATGATTTTTACACCGAATTTAAATGTTAATTGATGTACAAAGTCTTAATGAAAATAGTTTATTGAAGGTCACCCTTTGGTGTGTCTTTTCATTTCTCATTTCTCAAGATTTATTCAATTTTATTTTTTATGTCGTCTATCATTACACCAGTCGTCGTGGTCTGTGGTTTTCATCGGGCTTCACTGTGGTCAATCATTCTTCTTTATTCCAGCTCTCATTGTGCTTTACCGTGTACGTGTTCTAGAAACTTATTTTCTCATATACGTTCTTCACCTTTTACGTGTTTATTTAATATAGGTTTTATAGTTTTTTATGATAAACACTTGTACTTCTTTCACTGTGGTCAGTCATTATTCTCTATTTACTTGTTTGTTTTTGTTATTGCATATATAGGAATATGGGGGGTAGTGGTAATAAGAATGAGGCTACCGATGCTGCAAGCGACTCTAAGCAAAGGAGGGGCAGAAGTGCAACATGATTGAAAGACATTTGGAAAGACAAGAAGGAAGGGAAATTACTACCGATTGAGTTTGACACATGTTGGAATCCAATTGGTGAACATAGGACTAAGTACATGAGTTATTTTAGCCTGCTAGAACGTAACAAGACTAACATTGCCATATAGACTTGGATGCTATTGATAATCATGTGAAGAATCAAATTTGGGACTATATCCGATATAGGAACTGACTATTTTATATTTTTGTAGATCAATACCAACAAACACAATTGTTTGTTGATAAATCTACTTTCAATGGAAATTATTGTAGCTCACTTACGATGTTCCCAACAATGAAACACTGAAGAAGAAGACATTGTCTTATTGTGCTGAGTATTGGAGGGCATTCAAGACATAACTAACTCGTCAGTATGTGCATGGCCAGGACAAAGATAGTCAGTCTCATCCTTGTCCATGCAGCAAGTATAAATTCATTGACGAATTGACTAGAGAACAAGTTCATGGAAAGGTGAAAGACATTAATGTTACTTTTGGTAAGACTACTAAGAGAAGTAAGAAATATATATATATATTGAAAATAAGATATATCTTCTTTGAGCTTCCATATTGGCAACATCTTTAGGTAAACATCTTGAAGAACATTGATGAAGTTTAAGACTATATATCTATTCAAAAAGAGCTTGTTTGGAAATAGAATAGTAGAATGATAAAGAAAAAACTTATTAGAGAACACAACAAATCTTTTGCACATTGGTTCAAACATAAGGTTTAAAATGATGATTGTGTTTCTGATTAAGTTAGATGTTTGGCATATGGTTTTGAATTTAATGTGATATGTTAGAACTTATTTGATATCAACGGGTATTCCTTTTATACAAAGTCCCTAGATGATAAAAGTAGCATGCAGAATAGTGGCATTATGTTAGTGGCCAAAGTTATGCACTTCTTCAGTACAAAATACAACAATATTAAATTAGCAGTCATCCCTTGTTATGGCACTGTTGAAGAGATTTGCGAGTTAGACTGCACCAAATTCATAGTTCCCATGTTTAAATGCAAGCGGGCTAATGTAAACAATGGTGTTATGGTGGATCAGTTATGATTTATACTAGTTAATTTGAATAGTACAAGTTTTGGTAATGGGCCTTTCATTATGGTAGACCAAGCAAAACAAGTGTTCTATGTCACTGATCTGGCAAATAAAAGATGGTCTATCACTTTCCAAGGAAAAAAGGGTTGTTGATGATGATGATTCAATTTGTGAGATCCCTTCTTTTCAGTAGGTTTACCAAAATTGAATAAAGAAGTGGAATATGATCGATTTGTATGTAATTGCATACATTGTTTTGATGTAATAATAGCACAAGTATATTGTTCTTATTGTATATATGGTTTTGTTGTAACTTAGAAGTGATGGGTTAATAAAAGGGTTAGTTTGGAAAAACAACTCCAATGTTTAAACTGGTTATACATGTTATCCGGTGTAAAAAGTGATATGAAAAACTTAAGGTCACATTTTTTACACTATTTGTACATGTTATCCGGTGTAAAAAGTGATCTAAAAACACATTTTTTTACACTGGATTTATATGTTATCCGGTGTAGAAAGTTTTTTGGAAATTTGAAATATTAGTCATTTCATATTCAAAATATGATTTTTACACCGAATTTAAATGTTAACTGATGTACAAAGTCTTAATGAAAATAGTTTATTGAAGGTCACCCTTTGGTGTGTCTTTTCATTTCTCATTTCTCAAGATTTATTCAATCTTATTTTTTATGTCGTCTATCATTACACCAGTCATCGTGGTCTGTGGTTTTCATCGGGCTTCACTGTGGTCAATCATTCTTCTTTATTCCAGCTATCATTGTGCTTTACCGTGTACGTGTTCTAGAAACTTATTTTCTCATATACGTTCTTCACCTTTTACGTGTTTATTTAATATAGGTTTTATAGTTTTTTATGATAAACACTTGTACTTCTTTCACTGTGGTCAGTCATTATTCTCTATTTACTTTGTTTGTTTTTGTTATTGCATATATAGGAATATGGGGGTAGTGGTAATAAGAATGAGGCTACCGATGCTGCAAGCGACTCTAAGCAAAGGAGGGGCAGAAGTGCAACATGATTGAAAGACATTTGGAAAGACAAGAAGGAAGGGAAATTACTACCGATTGAGTTTGACACATGTTGGAACCCAATTGGTGAACATAGGACTAAGTACATGAGTTATGTTAGCCTGCTAGCACGTAACAAGACTAACATTGGCATATAGACTTGGATGCTATTGATATTCATGTGAAGAATCAAATTTGGGACTATATCCGATATAGGAGCTGACTATTTTATATTTTTGTAGATCAATACCAACAAACACAATTGTTTGTTGATAAATCTACTTTCAATGGAAATTATTGTAGCTCACTTACGATGTTCCCAACAATGAAACACTGAAGAAGAAGACATTGTCTTATTGTGCTGAGTATTGGAGGGCATTCAAGACATAACTAACTCGTCAGTATGTGCATGGCCAGGACAAAGATGGTCAGTCTCATCCTTGTCCATGCAGCAAATATAAATTCATTGACGAATTGACTAGAGAACAAGTTCATGGAAAGGTGAAAGACATTAATGTTACTTTTGGTAAGACTACTAAGAGAAGTAAGAAATATATATATATTGAAAATAAGATATATCTTTTTTGAGCTTCCATATTGGCAACATCTTTAGGTAAACATCTTGAAGAACATTGATGAAGTTTAAGACTATATATCTGTTCAAAAAGAGCTTGTTTGGAAATAGAATAGTAGAATGATAAAGAAAAAGCTTATTAGAGAACACAACAAATCTTTTGCACATTGGTTCAAACATAAGGTTTAAAATGATGATTGTGTTTCTGATTAAGTTAGATGTTTGGCATATGGTTTTGAATTTAATGTGATATGTTGGAATTTATTTGATATCAACGAGTATTCCTTTTATACAAAGTCCCTAGATGATAAAAGTAGCGTGCAGAATAGTGGCATTATGTTAGTGGCCAAAGTTATGCACTTCCTCAATACAAAATACAACAATATTAAATTAGCAGTCATCCCTTGTTATGGCATTGTTGAAGAGATTTACGAGTTGGACTGCACCAAATTCATAGTTCCCATGTTTAAATGAAAGCGGGCTAATGTAAACAATGGTGTTATGGTGGATCGGTTATGATTTATACTGGTTAATTTGAATAGTACAAGTTTTGGGAATGGGCCTTTCATTATGGTAGACCAAGCAAAACAAGTGTTCTATGTCACTGATCTAGCAAATAAAAGATGGTCTATCACTTTCCAAGGAAAAAAGGGTTGTTGACGATGATGATTCAATTTGTGAGATCCCTTCTTTTCAGTAGGTTTACCAAAATTGAATAAAGAAGTGGAATATGATCGATTTGTATGTAATTGCATACATTGTTTTGATGTAATAATAGCACAAGTATATTGTTATTATTGCATATATGGTTTTGTTGTAACTTACAAATGATCGGTTAATAAAACGGTTAGTTTGAAAAAACAACTCCAATATTTAAACTGGTTGTACATGTTATCTGGTGTAAAAAGTGATCTAAACAACTTAAGGCCACATTTTTTACACTATTTATACATGTTATCCAGTGTAAAAATTTATCTAATAACACATTTTTTTACACCGGGTTTATATGTTTTCCAGTGTAGAAAGCCTTTTGAAATTCAAAATATTAGTTGTTTCATATTCAAAATATGATTTTTACACTGGATTCAAATGTTAACCAGTATAAAAAGTCTTAATGAAAACACTTTAATGAAGCCCACCCCTTGGCATGCCTCTTCATTTCTCATCTCTCTAGTTTTATTTAGTCTTATTTTTTACATCGTCTATCATTACGCCATTCATTGTGCTCTATGGTTTTTGTCAGGCTTTGCTGTGGTCAATCATTCTTCTCTGGTCTAGATCTCATTGTGCTTTACCATGTACGTGTTCTAGAGACTTATTTTCTAGTGTTAGTTTAATATAGGTTTTATAGATCTTTGCGATAAATGCTTGCACTTCTTTCCATCGATAAATGCTTGAACTTCCTTCACTGTAGTCAATAGTTCTTCTTTATTTACTTTGTTTAATTTTGTTATTACGTATATAGGAATATGGGTAGTAGTAATCAAAATGAGGCTAGAGATGCTTTAAGGAACTCTAAGCAAAGGAGGGGTAAAAGTGCGACGTGATTGAAAGACATTTCGAAAGACATGAATGAAAGGAAATTACTACCGATTGAGTTTGACACACGTTGGAACCCAATTAGTGAACACAAGACCAAGTACATGAGTTATGTTAGCCTCCTAGCACGCAACAAAACTAATATCACCATACAAACTTGGGATACTATTGATAATCGCATGAAGAATCAAATTTAGGACTCTATTTGGGTATAGGAACTAACTATTGTATATTGTATGCAGACCAATACTAAGAAACACAACTGTTTATTGATAAGTCTGCTTTCAATAGAAATTATTGCCTCTCACTTATGATGTTCCCAACAATGAAGTCTTGAAGAAGAAAGCGTTGTCTTATTGCACTGAGCGTTGAAGGGCATTCAAGACACAACTTGCTCGTCAGTATATGTATGGATGGGACAAAGATGGTCAGCCTAATCCTTCTCCATGTAGCAAGTATTAATTCATTAATGAAGCTACTTGGGAAGAATATGTTAGGCTTCAGACTACTACAGAAGCTATGGTGAGTTGATATGTTGTGAAAAAGGAATCTTGTATTTCCCATGTTTCTTCCTTTTGTTTGTATTAGGGATTAACTACTTCAAGTCTTGTAGGAAGAAAGAGCAAAAGCTATTGAACAAGCTCTCAAGAATGATTGCCCCCACACAAAGTCTCGAGGGATTACGCGAAGGCTGAAAGAGACTTATTGGGGGCCAAGAAGAAGAGGCTAGAAAAGCCAGCTGAGTCTGATCCTGGTGCAACAATCACTCGCCTATCTCTAATACATCATGAAGATAAATGGTTGTACGCTCACCAAAATAGGAAAAAGAAAACTAGAGATGAAAATAGGGGAAAATGATTTTTCCCCATATTGGAGTCAAAAGTAGGAGGATTGAAATAGGGTGTGGGAGTCAACTCTTTTTCTTCCTCAATTTTCTCTCTACAAGTGGAGAGATTTGGGGAATCAAAACACACATTTCGCCTTCTTCCCATAGTGACTTTGTTGAATTTTTCTTCTTTGTATTCTTGAAACCCAACATTATCACTCATTTTTGTTACAGCTGACTTTTTTTTTATTTTATTTGCCATAGCTGACTTTTTTTCTTAAGTTTTTTTAGTTACAGGCTGACTTTACAGGAAAAGTGTCACATCCTTACTTTAACCTTAATTATACTCCATTAGAAGTGATTGGAACCAATTACATGATCACTTGCTTTGAAAACATCCATTTCCAAAAGAATTGCTCTCGGGTACTGTTTACTTTTACTGTTCATTTGGTAATTCTAGAACATGTACCCTACTTTAAAAATTCATAATTAATTATAGAAAAATTGAAATAATGTGGTTCCAATTTCTAATGAAATATCTTGCATAGATATTTGAGGAAAAAAATATGAAACTGAGGTCTTCTTTAACAAATGAAATCAGTTTATTCGTTGGAAATCACTATTCATTTGGTAAAAACTGGAAGTTCCAGTTTCTTTGCCTTAGCTTCAAAAATTCATTTCTCTTTGGTTACGTATCCAAATGAACCGTGTTACCTATGGATTTGAAGCTCTGGATGTTTTGTTTAAGGTCATAAAATTTCATAGGAAAATTCATTCATTTGATATATAAAATCATCATGTGAACGTAGTTGCCTCTAAATGCTTACTTTATCTCGATTCCAGATTTTAACTTCAACTTAGAAAAATCATAACAATTCGAATTCTTAACCACGTAAAGCATTCTTGGTGTTCATTTAAAGCTATGTATCTTAAATATACTCATGCAAAATTTTAGATTCAAAAATCGTTGATTAAGGCATCCTAACCTTCGTCACACCATCACATCCTCAAAACAGAATCATACATCATACAACCATACATGCTATCATATGCTTCCATAATGTCAAGTAACTCATGTGACTTATTATACAAACTCATCCATCTATGTTTAACCTTTTTCCATGTGAAGTTCCAGCACCTATAACAAGGTTATGCATATGGAAGGAATGAGATTTCATCGAAATCCCAATAGCAAGTTACATAAACTATAATATCATGCATGATTAATCAGATGCTTAACATGTTATCATGAGATGGGAGTTACTTCATACTAGTACATAAGCAAACTCTAACATGCATATTGTCATGATATAACTTGCAAGTAGTTGCATTCATTCATAACTTATCATCAACATGATGACACATTCTCATGCTCAACCAACCACCATAATCAACAAGAAAGCAAACATAAAACTATAGTTAGGTATTCTTGCTACCTCTTAGCTATCTTGGTCAAGATCTTCTTGGGATGATTTCCTTCCTCCACAAATTTCAAAACCTATCCATTACAAAATAATATCAAGTTACAACTCAACTTGAAACCAAATCCAAGACTAGGTTTTCACTAGCTTCCTTTCTTTCTCTCTTTTATGTTTCATACTTCCATCTTTCAAAATGAATTCTCATAGTTCATTTCCGCATAATTTTTCATGTAGAATCCAAATATGAAACTAGAATTTCTAAAATCAAAACATACCAATTGCTACAGTAACTGAAGTAACCCTCTTGTTTTCCAAAAATTCACATTTTGATTCTAATGCTTCCAATACTTGTTCTCCTACTTTATCCCCACACAATTTTCCATTTCAAACGCATTGAAAGCATAAAAATCATGAAATTCCATCATATAAACCGTGTCATGCACAGTACCAGCAAGAACATAAAACCCTAAATCCAAACATACTTGAATTTCCAAGCTTAAGCCACTTGATTCTAGCTTGTTTAAGCTTGTATAAACTATCCATAAAATAAAACTCACATTTTAACCACCTATGAAAAGAACTTCCAGTAGCAACATGAGAGAAATATAGCATAAAAAACCCTTAAAATCATGAGCTAACTTGCTAGAACAAAGCTCAAGATCAAGGGAGATGATTACCTTGATTGTTGCTTCACTTTGTGTTCTTCTTTCTTACTTGAATGGAAATTTTGCAAGTGTTTCCCTATGGTTCACCATGCATGCTGAATAGGTTTGGATTCGGGGGGTATTTCTAGATGAACTTGAGTTGAAATGGATGGTCAAGATTTATTTGGTTACTATTTAATCTAATGGTCCATATTCAATCTTGCACTTGGCTTGCCCTAGAAGACTCTTACTTGATACCATGCATGACATCATTAAGGGTCATGTTTGGATAAAAAATATGAAATATACTGATAGGGAAAATTCTAGTCTAGTTTGGTATCGATCAGAGCTTCCTAAAAACTAGATTATTTTTGTTCCTAATTTTATAATATTTCAGGATATGTATTTTGTCCTGGAAACTAGTGTCTAGGTTTCTCATACCATTGAAAATGTTAGACTGAGTATTTATCTACCATCCATCCCTTGGGAAATGACCAAAATACCCTTGGTGTCTTTTCTTGCACTATTTTAACCCTAAGGGCATAATTATCTTTTCACCCCTATTTGTACTACCTCAGGGCGTATACTAGCTCTAACTAATCATATTTATACTATATTCCTTATTTTTGACCTATCCTAGATGACCAAAATGACCTCCATCCATCACTGGTACAATATGGGCATCTAGGGGCATTTTCATAATTTCACACTTTTCCTGGACACTGGCCCCTTCTATTGATAAACTAGTACCCTGGGTTTTGGGCCCTCCTTGGTATCATCATAGAACCATATATGAGGCCATCTGAGTTCATTCTATGCAAGTTTATTTACTGCTAAGTTCTATAATTCGTATAACGGGTGTTCTCAAACTCCCGTCAAAATTCACTAATATGGGTATAACTTTTCCTATAGAGCTCCTTTCATGGTCCTATCAGATTCATGACATCTGATGTCATGAGGCACACCTTCCTATAACTTGTCCCCTTATATCTAAAGTCCATGAGATCTGATAAAATTTTAGATAACTTTCAGACTATCAGATAAATATCCACTATTTGGGACCCTAATAAATTGTTTGTATTATGCTAGATTAACCAGCTTATCTTCCTCTATTTGCTGATAAAGTGTGGAACTGAAATACTTCCAGACAGTCTTAAACCTTTTTTGGCTGACCTTTTCATAATTACATCTAGGCCCTTGACTTTTTGTATATTTATATTTAGGTCCCTAAACTTTTGGAAATTACCACTTTTAGCCCAACATTTATTTCTACTTTAACTTTTAGCCTTTAACCTTTTCCACTTTGCATTTAGGTCCCTATAATTTCCTTAGTTCATAATCCCTTTCTTTCCTTTCTCAGTCTAATACAGTTTATTCCAAGAATCTCATATCTATTTCACATAAACTGTACAGTTACATCACATAAGAAAATTGGGGATATGACAAAAAGTATGATTCAATGTTATATTTTTACCAAATAATTTAATTTAAGTTATTTTATCATATTACTTTTAATATGATTTTTATTGTAATATTTAATTTGATTTTAAAATGTTATGGAATTTTAATCGTTAAGATAATGTTAGGAAATGGACCAGTCCACCCATTATGGATTAGGCTCAAATCCATATGAGTATATTCAATAGAGGGGAAATGGAGGGAACATTTTTCCCTCTTCCTTTTTGAAAGGAGAAAAATGTGGTAGTGCAAAGTTATATGTTAATCTCACTCCTCCCACCCCACACAGAAATAGATATACGCTTGAACATAGAGAGGGACTAAGTATGTGGTCATTCAATTTTCATACTCTCTTATGCTCATTTCCCTTTACATCTGAAACTCTACTTTTTCTTCTTTTGTGCCTTTAATGTGTAGACATAACCAAAGCCTAAACAAAGTGCTCTAATTTCGTGTGGGTATCTTGGTGAAGTGAGAAGATCAAAGGTATGCCCGTAACCCTATATTGGTACTAGAGCCAATTTTCTACTTTTGCTGGTGTTCTGCTATTTTTTTGTTGTTTGAATGTATGAGATGTTCATGTCCTTGTTTATGTTTTAAGTTTTTATTTTGTGATAAGATGCATGAGGCATAGATTTAAACAGTAAAACAAAAGTAAACATAGCATACATTGAACATAGCTCCTTTTTTTCAAAATTGGTTCATTAGAAAACTATATTTTTAGGGCTTAAAATTAGTCTCATTGTGTAGAGTACCAAAAAACAAAGAAAATGACATACAAATGTCAAAAGTGGACATCAAACTGAGAAATTATGGATGAAAAATAAGTCGAGTTTAACAGACCTGACCTGTTAACTAGTCGGGTATAGTGTGACTCGGCTAGATGTCAGGGATGATCAAAATGGTGTATTTTTATCATCCCCAAAAATGGCATTATTTTGAGTTATAATGCTCCCTCTACTCTTACATATAATGTTTTGGCAAAAAAAACTGTGCATTAGAATGGGCTTGGTAACAATAAAAAGTTTTTGTTTTGGCTGCCGACGAGCTAAGCATATTTGAAAATAATTTGGCAGTAGGGGTATGGGTTTGGGTTTGATCAGTGGATCCCTCTTGGACCCACAAATAAAAAAATGTAATTTTTTTATTTATTTTATTTTTATTTTATAGAAAAACAAAAATCTAGTGGCTGACACGTGGCAGTGGCCACATAGTTAATGCACGTGCCAATACTGAAAGTTGGGTTAGTTTTATTTTTTTATTTTATTTCTAAATTTTTCATTCTTGGGGCACTTGAGGGAGCGTGGGACTTCCGATTAAGGTATTGTTTATGACTAAAAATCCTTAAAATCAATATTTTTGTTTTGATATATAATTTTCCCATTTATAGGTGCAATTATGGACCTATTTGTCAGTATTCAGTGTATTTTCTAGTGTTTTTAGCTTTTAAAAATTTCAAAAAAATATGATCATTAATATTTTTTATTATTTTAGTGAAAATTACTTCATCTAGCACTAAATCCTTGGGATATGGTCTATAAGATAACATCTTATACCTTGATGATGAGTTACTATTGTTTGAATATTAAAATTATGATAAGGATGAAAAACTTCTAAGGGAAAAAGATCTATAGAAGGTCTAGATGTAAATGACCTATAGGAGGACCTTTAAGATGACCTCAAAGGGGAACCTGAAGAGTACCAGAACTATAACTTGATGAATTTTGATGAATTTTCTGAAGAAAACTAGGAGTTAGTGGAGGAAGTACCACAAGAGGAACCTAAGAAATATGTGCTTAACGATTAAGGTCAGAAACTTTATTCCCTATCAAACCCCTTCCTGAGTAGCCTTTCATTATTTCTTCAGATTCAGACCCCAAGTTAGAGCCCACTCTTCATGATAAATCTCCAGTTGAGGACAGGGAGGAAGTGAACCAACATCTTACCCCTGCTTTGCCTATGAGTATAGCTAAAAGAGATGTAATGAAACTAACAAATATAAAAGTCATTAACAACGTGCTTGTCAAATACACTGGATTCATGACAGATAAGTAGAATACTAAATTCTATGTAAAAGTCATAATGGAATATATAAGAGCAACTAGGATTAAAGGTGAGCCTAAAGGGAGACTCGTATAGAAGGTGTATTGGCTTAAAAGTATAGAGTTTGTATCTAACTGTCACAATTTGCCTCAAAAGCTTAAGAAGCTAAGAAAAGTAATGTTATATTACTGTAATACTCATATCAAATTATATACATTTGTATTTGATTTATGCTGCTTTGCTTTGTTAAGGACATGTTTTATCACTCTTTGTTTGTAAAGACTTACAATTTATTACATGTTTTGTATGTAAAAGAAACATGTTTCCAATCATTTTTTTGTTATGATTCAAGTATACCTTTTCTAAGTGGGAGCCTTTTAAATAATGAGTCTTTTAAAAGCAAAATTTGATGATAATAGTGCTTATATCAATTGATAGGATGTGATGGCTATTGTTAATGCCTATGTGATAGGAGGTACAAACATATTTTCTTAATTATGGGTATAGTGATGTTATTATTTTATGATAAAAAATGATAAAAGAACATGACATTGTATATGTCATAGCATACTTTTCCCTGTCAGTATAATACTGACAGTGAAAGATATTTGGAAAGGATTGTGATGATGAATATAAAGGAAAAACAATGATTAGACTAAGGTATAAAGATGAGGGAGTAAAATGAAAGGCTTAAAAGTTCTATAGTGCAAAGTGTACTTTTCAAAAGTTTAAGGGCAAAATGGTGATTATTGAAAGTTGAGCCAAAAATGACCTAAAAATACCCAGAATCATATTAGTCCCAAATTTTTCTAGTAAATAGAGAAAATTATTCTGATCAGTTTGTCGCAACACATAATTTTGATGAGAGGTCCTGAAAAATTTATATTAATTTATGAAGGAAAGAGAAATTAATATAGTATCCTTTAGACCTCAGAATGAGATGAATTTTGGCAGTAAATTCATATAATTAATATAAGAATTTATGAAATAAACAGAGCTCAAACAGGAGTTTTGTATAATTTATTATAGAATTTACAGTGGATTAAAACACCCGATAAATATGTTTTAGGGGAATTTCTTATGAGTTGAGCCCATAAAGGCAGTGGACCATGTAGAGGGCCCAAAATCGCATCCTATAGGCCCAGTAATATTTTTAGATAAGTGTGTAGGGCAGGGCTAATAAGGACCGAGAAAAATATAAAATTACAAAAAATGCCACTAAGTATGCCACTGTGTTGTGTCATTGAGTCAGAGTTAAACGAAGGGCATTTTGGTCATTAGAGTCCCCAAAATAGTTGACCAAGGTCAATAAATACTCTGATGAAACATGAAAATATGATAATGCCCTTTGAGAAATTAAAATGAAATCGGACACCAATAAAGGGTCTTGAAGAAATGTAGGAAATTTTTATCAGGACTTTTGGGCCTTAGAAAATTATGAGACATTGTAGGGGAGTCATTTTATATTAGAATGAATTTCTAAAAATGTTAGAACCATTAAAAGAGGTGCCTAGCATTTATTTCAAAATCAAGATATTATAAGGATATCGATATAAGGAAAGTGCCTTGGGATTTGTGCCAATTAGCTATTAGACCTAAGGAAAGGCCTTGGGCAGTCCAAAATTTTGTCATAGGGCAACCCAGTAAGTCCCAAAATTTGTCTTGGAACCCAAGTCTAATAATGAATAATTTATGAATTTGTGAAAAAAGAAAAGAGAAAGGAATAAAGTGAGAATTAGGGTTTACACATGGTGGGACCCACAAGACCACACACATGGCATACAAGACAAGAGGAGGAGAAGATTTTTGTCATGTGACCTTATCTCAAGTGTTTTGGTGAGTAAGTTTAATTTGAGAGCAATTATGAGCTATTAGATCAAATAGTGCACAAAGTGATCTTGGCCCTTCATTTTCCATGGAATTTTTCTTTAAATCAAGTTGATATTCTTGACTTTACCATGGTTGAACCATTTTGGTTTGCATGGTTTATGATAGAAGGAAATGGAATTTCAATGATTTAATGCATCCATTGAATTTATATGATGATTTTGTGTAGGATTGAATAGGTTTGGAACCTTCAAAGCATTGGAATTCCAAGTTGTAGTTTTTAAAGTTCTTCTCTATTACTATTCACTCGTATGAACAGTGATTCAAATTTTATGATTTTGATACTTCCAATAGTTTTAAAATAAAAAGTTGTGTGGGATAAAGTGGAGAAACAAGTATGGAAAACATTAGAATCAAAATGAGTTTTTTTTTTAAAGAAAATAGGGTGCTTTGTGTCACATTTTTATTTTTAACCTCAGTTATATTCCATTAGAACTAATTGGAACCAATTACATGATCATTTTCTTTGAAAATATCCACTTCCAAAAGAATTGCTCTTGGGTACTGTTCACTTTTACTGTTTATTTGATAATTCTATAACACGTACACTACTTTGAAAATTCATAATTAATTGTAGAAAAATCTAAATAATGTGGTTCCAATTTTTAATGAAAGCTCTTTCATATACCTTTGTGGGAAAAATATGAAAATGGGGTTTCCTTGTCCACATGAAATCAATTTATTGGTTAAAAGGCATTGTTCATTTGGTAAAATCTGGAAGTTCAACCAAACACCATAATCAACAAGAAAGCAAACAATTAAGCAAACATGAAATATATTTAGGTATCCTTGCTACTTCTTAGCTATCTTTGTCAAGGTCTTCTTCGAATGATTTCCTTCCTTCACAAATGTTAAAACCTAGCCATTATAAAATAATATCAAGTTACAATTCAACTTGAAACCAAATCCAAGACTAGGTTTTCACTAACTTGCTTTCTTTCTCCCTTTTATGTTTCATACTTCCACCTTTCCAAAATAAATTCTCATAGTTCATTTCCACATAATTTTTCATGTAGAATTAAAATATGAAACTAGAATTTCCAAAATCAAATCATACCACTTGTTACAGTACCAAACCGAATGCATGCTCTTGTTTTCCAAAAATTCACATTTTGATTCCAATGCTCCAATACTTGTTCTCCTACTTTATCCCCACACAATTTTCCATTTTAAACTCATTGGAAGCACCAAAATCATGAAATTCCATCATATGAGCAGTGTCACTCACAGTTCCAGCAAGAACACAAAACCCTAAATCCAAACATACTTGAATTCTCAAGCTTATATCACTTGATTCTAGCTTGTTTATGTTTATCTAAACTATCCATAACCTAAAACTCATACTTTAACCACATATGGGAAGCACTTCCAGAAGTAACTATAAGGAAAATATAGCATGAGAACCCCTTAAAACCATGAGCTAACTTGGTAGAACAGAGCTCAAGATCAAGGGAGATGATTACCTTGATTGTTGCTTCACTTTGTATGCTTCTTTCTTGGTTGAATAGAAATTTTGCAAGAGTTTCCCTATGGTTCACCATGCATAATGAATCCATCTGAATAGGGGGTATTTATAGAGAAATTTGGGTTGAAATGGATGGCAAAGATTGATTTGATTACTATTTGATCCAAGGGCTCACATTTAATCTTGGATTTAAATTTTTCAAAAAAGAATAATTATGACATCATAAGGGACAGCTCAAGGGAAACCTCATGGGGTTATGTGGTTCCAATTTCATGCAAGGAAGCTTTTGGAAAATTTCTAGTCCAATCCGGTACCTATCGGAGCAGTTTCACAACAACCGGATTGTGTTCTATTTCTATTTTTTTATAATATACCAGGATATGTATTCTATCCTAGAAATCAATTTCTAGGCTTCTTATAACATTTAAAATGTTAGACTTAGTATTTATCTGCCATCCATCCCTTGAGAAATGACCAAAATACCCTTAGTGACCTTTCTTGTACTATATTGACCATAAGGGCATAATTGTCATTTCACCCCCTTTGTACTGCCTCAGGGCATATAATGACTCTAATTAATCATATTTATACTATATGTCATGTTTTTGGCCTATCCATAATGACCAAAATGCCCTCCATCCATCACTGGTACAATATGGGCATCTAGGGATATTTTCTTATATTCACACTTTTCCTATACTGCTCTAGACTCTGGCCCACATAATTGTTTCATTACTTTATTTGGCTCATGATGGCACCATTTGGTCCTTGATATGGGCTCATTGCCTATATTGCCTTTATGGCCCAATTCAAATACAACTCTCCCGATCCTATTTATCAGGTATTTTATTTCACTATAAAATTGCGTATGGATTCTACTGGATTCATTTTCTAACTCTGTCAAATTTATAAATTCTTATATTAAATATATGAATTTCCTGTAAGGTCTCATTTGATTCTAAGATCTAAAAAATACTATAATAATTCTTTCTAATTTTAATAATTTATATCAATTAATGGGGACTTCAAATCAAAATTCTGTGTTGTGTTAAACAGATCGGAATATTTGTACCTATCTATGGGTAAAATTTGTGTCTAATGTCATTCAAGGCATTTTTGGCCTGTTTTGGCTCAACTTTTTCATATTTATATTTAGGTCCCTCAACTTTTGAATAATTGCACTTTAGTCCCTGAACTTTTCATTAATTGTATTTAGGTCCCTCCTTTTTCTTCTACTTTAACTTTTTGCCTTCAAGCTTTTCAATTTTTGTTTAGGTCCCTCTTATTTCCTTAGTTATTAATCTTTCCCTTTCCTTTCTCAATCTAATACAGTTCATTTCAAGAATCTCATATCTATTGCAGATAAACTATACAGTTACATCAAGCAAGAAAATTGGGGATATGACATTTCTCTCCCTTTAAAATAATTTTTGTCCTCAAAATTTACATTCCATATACTAAGAAAATAGTCTAGGATATGCTTCTCTCATCCTTTCCTTTACGTCCTAAGTAGTTTCATTCTCTGTTAATCCTTTCCAAACCACCTTAACCAGACAAATCTGCTTATTTTGCAATTGCTTGACCTTTCTATCTATAATTTATACTGGTCTGACTTCATAAGTTAGGTCATCTCATAGTGCAATATCATCCTGCTCAATCACGAGATAGATCTGGAACATACTTCTTTAATTGGGAAACATGTAACACATCATGAATATTGTTGAGATGTGGAGAAAGAGCTAACTTGTAAGCCATTGATCCTACTCTTGAGAGGATCTAAAATGACCAATGTATTGAGGACGCAACTTCTTCACTTTAATTGATCGTTCAGCTCCTGTTGTCAGAGTTAACTTAAGAAATACATGCTCTCCTTCTTCAAACTGCAACGGCTTCCTCCTAACATCATCATAACTCTTCTGTCTGCTTTGAGCTGTCAATAATCTCTTTCTAATCTTATCGATCTGTGCTACTGTCTAGTCTACTATATCAGGACCAAACATCCTCCTTTCACTCAACTCTACCCAGCACAAGGGAGATCTACGCTTCCATCCATAGAGTGCTTCAAATAGGGCCATATGAATACTAGCCTGGTAACTATTGTTATAGGAAAATTCTATCAATGGAAGATGGACATCCCAACTCCCTTTGAAATCCAAGACACAAGTCCTCACTATATCCTCAAGTGTCTAGATTGTTCTCTCAGATTGACCATCTGTGTGAGGATAGTAAGTCGTACTAAATATGAGAGTAGTGTCCATTTCTTTATGTAAAGCTCGTCAAAAGTTTGACATAAACTGAGGATCTCTGCCATATATGATCCTATTTAGAGTGCCATGTAATCTAATTGTAACATCCTTACTTTCATATGTATTAGGGACCAATCAGTAGCATTTAGAACCACTTACAAGACCTTGGAAGTTCATTAGCTAAATCTGAAATTTTACTCTTTCTTGGGTTACTGTTCATATGGTATTCCACATTACGCAATGAACTTCGAAAAATCATAAATAATTGTAGAAAACTTGAAATGAAGTGGTTTAAAAATATACATGAAGATAACATCTTGAAATTTAAGGGAAAAATATTTTCCAGACCAAATAATTAGCCAATTAATACAGTTTATTTGCCAAAGTTTACTGTTCATTTGGTCAAAAATCCTGGAAACAGATTCTGGTCCCTTACTTTGGAAAATCAGTTCTCTCTGTATAGACATCCAAATAAAGCATTCTTAGTGTCAAAACGAAGCTTGGCATGTCATATAAATGTCTATAAAATTTCATACATTTATTCCATCATTTACTATTTTTTATTACATCATGACCATCACTGCTTACATTGGTCATACAGCAACATTACACATTCACATAGCATATATACTATCCAATCTCTAGCTTTTCTTCATGCTTCATCATCCTTTTTCATCATTCATAAACCTGTGGGATTGGGATTATATGAAAAGGGATGAGATTTCGGGGGAAATCTCAATAGGAAACGATACTAAACAATGCATGCATTAATGTAAATACTTGTGCTTGCTTGTGAAAGTGTTACTATTGTGTCATGTGCATGCTTCCATGTTACATATGAAATACAATTGGCCAAAGTAAACATATAAATAGAGCTTCATACATAAGCACATAGGCAACACAATTCAATCAAGCCATAGCATAATCAAGCATAACATTCAATGCATACAAGTTTAGGATAAGTTTACTACCTTGAGCACTTGACTTTCTTTCACCTTAACTTGCCTCTTTCTTCTCACTTTCCTTAAACATGTGGTTGCCTCTCTTGGAGCATACCAATCAATTCCTAACATCACATAATCATTCATCAATTACAATCTAACTTCCTTGAGCATTAAACTCACTTTAACTAATAACTTCTTCTTGAACATTAATCTCATTAACTTTCCTTAATCTTAACCAAATGGACTTGGTCTTTGAATCAATTGATGCCTTGACTTTAGCCTACACAATTTCATCTTTTGAATCCATTTATGAGTTTAGAATCATGAAATTCCAGCTTCTTCATCACATGCTGTACAAAACCGAAACTGCACTTAATTCTTTCAAAAAATCTCATTTTGATTCCAATGCTTCCCATACTTGTTTCTCTACTTTATCCCACACAACTTTTCATTTTAAAACCATTGGAATCATCAAAATCATGAAATTTCAATCACTGTTCATGCGAGTGAACAGTAATAGAGAAAGATTTCAAAAACTACAATCTTGGAATTTCAATGCTTTCAAGGTTCAAAACCTTTCCAATCCTACACAAAATCATCATCTAAATTCAATGGAAGCATTAAATCATTGAAATTCAATTTCCTTACCTCATAAACAGTGTGACCAAACAGGTTCCATTAAGGCAAAGTCAAGAATATCAACTTGATTCAACAACCAATCTCTTAATTAGCTTGTTTAAGCTTCAATCATATGTTTCTAACTTTAATTTCTTCCTTCCCCTTTCATCTAAGGTTGTTAGGCAGAACAACCCATTAGAGAAAACTGAACTTTTCTCCCTTGAAAACTCTAAGTTCAAGCTTCCAAATCAAAGGAAAATAAGCTAGGATAGATTGCTTACATTTAATCTCTAGCTTGCTTGAACTTTGGTACCTTGAATCATCTTTGTCTTGGCTTGAGTTTTCATTTTGCAAGAGTTTCCCCAAGGTATCACAAGGCCATGATTTTGGGAAGAATGAGGGGGTATTTATAGCCAAAATCCAAGAAAAATCAATGGCCAAGGTTGATTTGGTTACTATTTGACCTAAAGGCTCACATTTAATCTTGGATTTTACTTTTTCATAAAAGAATAATTATGACATCATGTGGGACAACTCATGGGACACCTAAGAGGGCTAGGTGGCATGCTCATAGTGTAAGGAAGCTTATAGAAAATTCAAGTCCAATCCAGTACCGATCGGAGCAGTTTCACAACAATCGGACTATTTTCTGTTCTAAATTTTTCTATAATATACCAGGATATGTATTCTGTCCTAGAAATCAATGTGTAGGCTTCTCATACCCTTGACATGGTTATACTGAGTATTTATCTGCCATCTATTCCTTGAGAAATGACCAAAATACCCTTGGTGTCCTTTTCATGCACTATATTGACCCTAAGGGCATAGTTGTCATTTTGTCCCTCTTTGCATTGCCTCAGGGTATAAACTAGGTCAAATAATCATATTTATACCATGTGCCACATTTTTATCCTGTCCCAGATGACCAAAATTCCCTTCATCCATCTCTGGTACAATCTAGGCATCTAGGGGCATTTTTGTAATTTCGCACTTTTTCTAAATTGCTCTGGACTCTGGCCCACATAACTGTCTCATTGATTTATTGGCATCATGATGCCACCATTTGGTCCATTATATGGGCTCATTGATTGTATTACCTTTATGGCCCAATTCACAATACAACTCTCCTGATCCTATTTATTGGGTATTTTATTTCACTGTAAAATCGCGTATGGATTCTACAGGATTCCTTTTCTGACTCTGTCAATTTTATAAATTCTTATATTTAATATATGAATTTCCTGTAAGGTCTCATCTAATTCTAAGATCTAAAAAATACTGTAATAATTCCTTCTGACTTCAGGAATTTATATCAATTAATCGGGACCTCAAATCAAAATTCTGTGATGCGTTAAACTAACCGAAATATTTTTGTCTATTTACTGGTAAAATTTGGGTCTAATCTAATTTTGGGCATTTTTGGCTCAAATTTTAGATATTTATTTACATTTAGGTCCCTCAACTTTTGAATAATTGCATTTTAGTCCCTGAACTTTTCATTAATTGCATTTAGGTCCCTCCTTTTTCTTTTACTTTAACTTTTTGCCTTCAAGCTTTTCAATTTTTATTTAGGTCCCTATTCTTTCCTTAGTTATTAATCCTTCATTTTCCTTTCTCAATCTGATGTAGTTTATTCCAAGAATCTCATATCCATTGCAGATAAACTATACAGTTACGTCAAGCAAGAAAATTGGGGATATGCCATTATGCAATTCTGTATAGAACAGTACATAGGAGCTGGAATTTGATGATTCTAAGCTCATAAATGGATTTAAATGATGAAATTTTGTTAGGTAAAGTCAAGACATCAATAGGTTCAAGGGCTGAGTTAATTAGTGAAGACTAGAGAAAGTTATGTTAGCAAAAGAGTTTATCAAGGTTAGTCTTGAACATTGTTGGAGTTCATGGTCCTAATGAATTATGTGATGAATATAAATGGGTTTAGGAACTTGAAACATCCAAGAAGATATTGGGAAGTGATTGACTGAAAGGCTTCATGGTTGGAAAGCTATGGAGCAAGTGTAAAACAACAAGAGAAAAGCTTAAGTGCAAGGTAGTGGACTTACCTCTTTATGTGCTTGATGTGGTATGCTTATGTGTTGACATCTATATGATATTTGAATGATGTTGTGACATGATAAATGATGTTAAATGTATTGTGAATAACATGTTTTCTATGGCCATGCACTTTTATGCAAAAGTATATAGTATGGTGGCATGTAATGCCATATCCAAATTTTTAGGCCTAGAAGCCTAGTATGTAGCATAAAAAAGGTAGGCTACTAGGCCCTATTATACAAGGGTCCTAGAAGTATACAAGTGATGTTCAGGGACTAAATTGCAAGTAAGTGAAAATTCAGGGACTAGAGCGTAAATAGTAAAAGTCCCTGTGGGAATAATGGAAAAGTAAGATGTGTTTCTTGGGAACTAAGCCACCAGAGTGCTTGGGCTTGGTTAGAAACCCAAGATGACATTTAAAAGTCTAAAAACGTAGGCCCAGTAGTTATGAGAGTTTGAGGGGCATTAAAATAATATTTTAGTGCTTTTCAATAAAGTAAAGTGACCCGATCAAAGATAGAATTGGGGAAAGTGATATGGAATCATGAGGTGGCATAAAAGGGACCCACAAGGTGCCACATGGCATTATTATAGGAAAAGAAGAAAAGTTAAGGACACATGTCATGAGATTAGAAAAAGGGGAAAAAGTAAAAAAGACACATGGCACAATATCGGCCACTCATTCCAGGAAAAGGCTCTGGAATTCTCTGGAGAGGCTGAGTCAGCTGGTGAGGTATCCCAAGGACCCCACCATTGTGCCACATACCCCTGAGGTGTCCTTGAATGATGATGTCATAATGGTGAGTCATCAAGAAGGATGTTGTCATCGTGATGATGCAGACAAAGCTTCTTGAGGAAGATAAACAATCTGGGCCATTCATCACAATTTGATCTCATCCATTTATTTCACCTCCACTCACCTATAAATAAGCCACTCCCCTCCCATTCCATGCCACGGCCAAGCATGGCCAAAGAAGAGAAAGAAGAGAGAAAAAGAGACAGAGAGAAAGAAAGGAAGGAGTTTTGGCGGAGCCAGGAGCAGTCCAAGGAGCTTAGGGACTGGGCAGAGCTTAAGAATGAGGCTCTGACTTATGAAAAGAAAGGACCTTAGAGATAAGGCTAAGAGCTGGAAGGAAAGGCTACACGCCAGATAGTAAACTTATCCTAAACTTGTATGCATTGAATTATACGCTTGATTGTGCTATGACTTTGGTGAATTGTGTTGCAAATGTGTTTATGTATGAAGCTCTATTTCTACGATTACTTTGGCCAATTGTATTTCACATATTATATGGAAGCATGCACATTACACAATGATAACACTTTCACAAGCAAGCACAAGTACTTACATTAATGCATACATTATTCAGTACTATTTGCTACTGAGATTTCCCTATAAATCTCACCCCCTTCCATGTGATCCCAATCCCACAGGTTTAAGATGAGGAAAGATTGAAGAAGCATGAAGAGAAGCTGGGGATTGGATAGTGCAAATGTTGGGACCAAAATGCTGGAATCAAGGAAAAATGCTGGATGAACAGTAAACTTCAGATGTTTGCTAATATTGACTTGGTCAAGGAATGGTCAACAAGTTATTTTTTCCTAAAATAACATTAAGTTAGCTTTGTGTAGCAATTTGAACCACTCCGTTTCGATTTTTCTAGAATTAGTTATGATTTTTCGAAGTCAGGTCACTCCTCTGGAATTTACATAGTGAATAGTACTCGCTAAGAGTAAAATTCTAGAATGAGTAATTTGACTTCAATAGCTTTAAAAGAGGTTCCAGATGCTACCATTTGGTTCCTAAGATGTAAGAAAAGGAGGAAGTTTCATGTAACTAATTAAAGAAAGTTTAATGAAATTATATATCATACATTTGCATCCATCTTGCATATTTAAGTGGTAATGTTTGTTACTAAAATTCCCTAGAATCTCACCCTCCTATAACGAACCATAATAGGTTATTCATGTTGGAAGAATTATGTTTGGTACATGAGCTAAGGAATGGAAGAGGAAGAGTAGACAAGTGATGGCCTGCATGTATGTTAGCCTTTTTATTTAATGTTATGTAATATCCATTATATATATAGAAAATGTATGAAAGAATTATGGCATAAACCCATGATGCATATGAATGCATGAAAGGCAAAAGAGATGGTTTATGCATGCTGGAACAATTATTGAAAGTGAAATAAAGGAAACTGAAATGGTAAAACGTAGGTCCTAAAGCAGTTTAACCTAGCAAATGAATTAATTAATCCACAAAATTTTATGATAACGTAGTACACATCTACATCTTTAAATGCATATGTTATACGCCTCATTTGGATGTGTATATCAAGAGAAATAAATTTCTAAAGTCAAGAGATAGAATCTGGAAAATTCAAGAATTTGCCATATGAATAGTAAAAAGTAATGATTTAACTGTATCAATTGGCAAGGTAAATGTCCAGATTTATAGTTTTTCCTTAAAGAGCTATGAAAGAGCTTCAAATAAAAATTGGGATCACCTCCATATGATTTGTCTACAATTAGCTATGAATTGTTAAAGTTGGACTATAAATTTGGAAATCACCAAATGAAGAGTACCCGAGAAGTAAGTTTTAAAATTTTAATTTTTGGGCTAATGTAATGCTTTTGCTAATCAAATATGCCTCTGAATACGTACTTTGAGGTGGTAAAAGTAGAATGTTTCATTTTTGGTATTAGAGAAAAAGTTTTTGGCATTGGTACAGAGTAAAGTTTTTGCACAAAATAGAGGTTCTGGTGCATGATAAACTTGCTCTGATTATGAAACATAGTGTATAGCGGTTACCTAAGGCCCAATTGAGGTTGAGGTTAGTAATGGGTTACTTGTTTACAGTCCAACTAAGATTATAGATTGGTGATGAATGCTCTAAGGAAATTGAAGATTGAGGCTTAATAAGAGATACCTTCTCGTCTGTTAGTGATCCAGAAGGATAAGGGAAAACTTAAAAGTATGAATGGCATAGAGATATGAACCAGACCCTTCCTCAATTAGCTGAAAGAAAATAGCTGACTCATTTATGGATTATAGTTAGATTACAATGAGGCTAAGGGAACATAAGTCCTTCAAGCTAGGTACACAGAAGTGTTACAGTCGATGAGAGATGTTATGATAGAATGAATATAGCCTAGTTAAGGTAAAATGGCCTAATATGATAAGCTATCTCATATTTCTAAATGAATAAATAGGATATTGGAGATGTAAGCTAAAGATAAATAGCCTCAAAAATTTCTTGAGGATTAGTAGAAAGAGATTATAAGAGATATAATATGAAGTCCTTCCTTACCAGAGTTTGAGGATAGATTTGCTATGAGAAATATATAGCAGACCCTTAATCCAGAGATCTAGTCAGAGTTTATGACAGTCCCTGTCCATTCTTAAAGTCCAGGAATATGTGACTTTATAGAGAAAGATCAGTGTGATATTCCTGGTCCTAGTCAACCCCACCCTTCTTTGCTAAAGATATATAATGTTGTCTATATCAGTCTCAAGAAAGCTGTGGAGAGTGAATTACTCAGTCTAGGTAAAGGGATGGACAGAAGTAGAGATCAAGGGTAGTCATTTTATTTACAATTCCTTAATGTCATAGCAGAGATGATAAACATATATACAAGAGAGGGTATTGACCTAAATCAAGTTTATACTCTATAAGACTTGCATGAGATGGTAGTAAGTCAGATACTGCCATATACCCCTGCGTGGCACGTAGAGCTAAGTGAGTTTTTGGCAAATGATCTGCCAACTGATATTCAGGGGTGGCATTTCTATATACAGAAGTATTTATAGTTCACTATTCCCTAAAAAAATAATGTAAAAAGAGATGAGGGGTAATGAAAATTGGTAAATAGTGTAAAATAAATACATAGATATATGATAGTTATGATGTACCCCGAATATGTAGTGGACATGTATGTAATATATGTATAAATGTTATAATGACATGAAATATGAAGTTTTGGATGTGATATAATAAAATGATAGTTGATTAAACATTTATGTGAATATGTTCCCTATTTAATGTGATTATGATAGATAGATATTAATGAGTTTCAATTGACTCAAACTCATCAAAGTCAGGAACATTAGAAGAGAATATTTAGAAAAAGTTATGCCCAGGTTGTGATGCGAATCATTTTAGGTCGTGACAAATATTTATAGAAGTTTTTGGTTGTGACGAGTAAAGACCATTGGTCGTGACAGGAAGCTCCAGAGCTATCAGGTCGCGATGAGTCTAAGCCATAGGATGCGACTAATGTATAAGCAGATCAAGTCATAACAGAAGATGACTTATGTCACGACTAATAAACACAAAGCTGTCAAGTTGTGACGAAGGAGTAGAGATGGCTGAGACTACAGTTTACAGAGAATATGAGTCATAACTAGACAGTACTCAGGTCGTGACTATAATGTACAGAGACCTAATGACAAGAATAAAGATGCTAACCTCACTAAAGTTTATCAGTTAGAGGTTTAGCATATGATACATACAAGACTGAGTACTGTCTAGCTATGAGATAGAGATTGATCCTCTCACTTGAGAAGTTTTTATCGAATAGTTTACTAGAGGCATTCCTCTTAGTTAGATAGAGATGAGCGTGAGGCTACAGGTTAAAGCAAAGAAAGAGAAACCCTTCGATGGATACTTAGTTGAGTTTATCTACATGAATATTGAGAGTTGAATGACTGAGAAGTTAGCTCACAGATTGAATTCTGTGTTACAAAGACGTTGGAAAATGTGCCCTAGGGGCCAATCATTATCTTATAAATATTATTGATTTGTGAGTTTATCAATTGTGTTATCATATTATTCGCATGTTTACTGTGATGACCATCCTTGGATAATTCATGATCTTATCCTAAATGTCCCTGGTCGATCATCTGTGCGGGAGTAGAGATGAAATAAGACCAGTATGACTTTGAATATGTATAGAGATATAAATCAAAGTCATAGACAAGGTGTTGGACCGACCCGCTATGAGAGAGTTGCATGCATTACGTTATAAACTTCTCTCATATACAAACCATGTCACTATGCCCTTTGACCTGAGATCATCATGGATTCCTACATGACAAACGCTCAGCTTTGACCTAGTCAAAAGTCACTTTTGACCGAGTGATCATAAAGACTATGTTCGGCCTTAGTGATTTTTCATGCGGAGGAATGTGAGTGGTCAAGATGAAATTTGTCCCTCACATTTATAGAGAGATATTACTGGGCCCCTCGATGAGTGAGTCTGAGAAATGTATGGCCATACTGTAATGGAAAGGTAGTTCCATTTCTATAGTCAGACTACTTAGGGATCGAGAAAATAACGGTCAGGAATAGGAGGATGACATTATCCATGCCTCATCCATGACTAAAATATCGCGTGACAGGAGGGACATGATATGGTTGTATAAAAGGTTACATCGTTTATCGATCCTCATATGATTTGGGTAGTCGTTATTTCTTGCTAGAGACCACTTGCGACTTGTGGGCCAGTATAGCAAATGGCCTACTGCCAACTTCATATGGGCCTACAGGGTCACACACAAAATAGCCCAACACGAGCTATGATGTCTAGATCCTCATATGTCTTATGATTCCATGAGTTATGATGAGAAGTTGTATCTCCTTGCAATTATCATATGATGACATGCATGTTAGAGAATGCTTAAATGATTGCATCTCCTTACATATTATGCATGTTAGAGTATGTTATGATGAATGAACACTATCCTTTTGCATTACATGCAGGGTATAGTAGATATAATGAGAAAGTTTTGAAAACATAATTGCTCCCATGCCATACGACATGCAATTAGATCATTTAACTTGGTAATGATAAGCAATAGAAAAGCACCAAAATAAGATTAGAGATGAAGGTTAATAACGAATTTATAGATAGATTATTCTAGTACTCAGGATATATCCCTTTAGTAGGGATAAGATACATGAATTATGTACCATGAACATGAAATGAAGTGAGACGCATTTATAAAAGATGATGTAGCTCTGAGAGAAAGTAGTGTCTACGTAATAAAAGTTAACGTTTTCACAATAGAGCTAGATTGCTCTGCAATAAAGTCATATTACTCTTTAGATAAAGCCAAGAGAATGGATAAGGCACCTCATATAGAGTAATGTCACCAGATAAGATGCAGATTATGATAGATATGTGAATGGTAGAGCCTATGTAGCTCTCTACAGTAATGGACATAGTAAAGTTATGAAAGATGGGAATGATATGAGAAATTCCTTAGTTATAGAGGAAATGAGTAAAGTCCTAATAGATAATATTGGCTTATATGATCATTTTTGGGGAATTCTCTATTAAGTTAACAACTAAATAGAAGTCGCTAACCTTGTAACTTTGTCTATTGGTTAGGTCTTCCATATATGAGAATACAGTACAACGGAATCGTAGTAGATTTTGGAGGATTGCAATTAGATCCTATTATGGATCACAGAGAATAAAATTCTAGGGTCTTAGGTCTTGAAGAGGCTTACAGTTGATCTCAATATATCCCGAGGGTCACAATAAACCTAGCCTACAGAAATAAGTATTGACCCATAAGTACAATATTTCTTTGGAAGGACAAATACTAAGGAAAAGGTTAAGGTTGAGAAGCTTCACAAGTTGGTTAACCCATAACAGAAAGAGTACCCATGATGTTAATTTTGGTAATTTGGATAAGCCAAAAATGTCCAGACAAGTACAGAAGTAGTTAGTCAGTGTTAGTATATGCTCTGATAAGAAGTAAAGAGGTGTAAAATGACAATTATGCCCTTACGGTTAATATAGGGCAAGACAGTGAACTAAGGGCATTTTAGTCATTTCCTAAGGGATCTGTAATTAAGTTTTGGCCCAGTCCAAGAATGTCAATGGTAGGGAGAATCCGGATACTAGATTTAAGGTTAGATAGTATATTATGGAATTTTAGAAAAATTAGATTTATAAAATAGTCTGGTTTTTGGGAAATCGGACTGAGCCAAAACCGGACTACACTAGAATATTTCAAAATGCTTCTATCCCATGGAATGGCACCACCTATCCCTATGAGTTGTATCTTGATGATGTCATAGAAGATGTCATAATTCTCTTTTTGAAAAAGTTAAATCCAAGATTAAATGTGAGCCTTTAGATCAAATAGTGCACAAAGTAATCTTGGCCATTGTTTTTTCATGAGATTTTTCTATAAATATCCCCTTATTTCAGCCTCCAAACTGTGAGCTCAAGAGCCCTTGGGGAAACTCTTTAAAAATGAAAACTCAAGCCAAGACAAAGAAGATTCAATGTACCTAAGTTTAAGCAAGCTATAGATTAAAGGTAAGCAATCTATCTTAGCTTATTTTCCTTTGATTTGGGAGCTTGAACTTAGGGTTTTGATGGGAGAAAAGTTGAGTTTTCTCTAAGGGGTGCTGCTGCCCAAAGACCTTAAAGGAAAGGGGAAAGAAGAAATTAAAGTTAGAGATTTATGATTGAAGCTTAAACAAGCTAGTTAAGTGATTGGTTGTTGAATCAAGTTGATATTCTTGACTTTGCCATGGTTGAACCTGTTTGGTATGCACTATTTATGATGGAAGGAAATGGAATTTCAATGATTTAATGCTTCTATTGAATTTATATGATGATTTTGTGTAGGATCATAAAGGTTTTGAACCTTGGAAGCATTGAAATTCCAAGTTTGTAGTTTTTGAAATTATCATCTATTACTATTCACTTACATGAACAGTAATTGAAATTTCATGATTTTGATACTTCCAATAGTTTTAAGATGAAAAGTTGTGTGGGGTAAAGTAGATAAACAAGTATGGGAAGCATTGGAATCAAAATGAGAATTTTTGAAAGAATTAAGTGCATGTGTTCGGTTCTGTCCAGTAGGCCATGAAGGAGCTGGAATTTCATGATTCTAATCTCATAAATGGATTCAAAAGATAAAATTGTGTAGGGTAAAGTCAACACATCAATTGATTCAAAGGCCAAGTCCATTAGTTATGATTAAGGAAAGTTAAGGTAGTTAAGTGAGCTTAATGTTCAAGAGGAAGTTATGTTAGTAAAAGTGAGTTTAATGCTCAAGGAAGTTAGATTGTGATGGATGAATGGTTATGTGATGTTAGGGATTGATGGACATGCTCCAAAAGAGTTAGCCACATATCCAAAATAAGTGAGAAGAAAGAGGCAAGGTTAAAGTGAAAGAAATCAAGTATATGAGGTAGTAAACTTATCCTAAACTTGTATGCATTGAATGTTATGCTTGGTTATGCTATGGCTTTGTTGAATTGTGTTACATATGTGTTTATGTATGAAGCTATGTTTCTATGATTACTTTGGCCAATTGTATTTCATATGTTACGTGGAAGCATGCACATTACACAATGTTAACACTTTCACAACCAAGCACAAATATTTACATTAATGCATGCCTAGTTTAGTACTGTTTGCTACTGAGATTTCCCCAGAAATCTCATCCCATTCCATGTAATCCTAATCCCATAGGTTTGTTAATGATGAAAGAGGATTGAATAAGCATGAAGAGAAGCTAGGGATTGGATAGTATAAATGTTATGTGAAGAATTGTTATATGTAATGTTACTATTTGACTAATGCAAGTAGTAATGATGTTGATGTAATGAAAAATAGTAAATGATGAGATAAATGTATGAAATTTTACAAACATTTAGTTCCCAGACCCTGACTTTAAATAGTAAGTACTTTAATAAGTTAAGGTATTTATTGGGATAGTTATCATTGCTTAATTAAGCAAATAGTGCAAGAGTAGATATGGGGTTTCATAAAGTTAAGTCAGAGGCCTCAGGTGATAAGGTAGTTAATAAGAGAGACCCTTGGCCAGCAGTGATAGACGAAGATGATGTACATCTATATCCTTCAGGCAATGAAGAGAGTTTAGATGAGAGTCTAGGGGATCAGTCAGGGAGATATACAGTAGAATATCCCTTAGATGTTTATGTAGATTCAAACCTGTAGTCTAGAGGTTATGTAGAGATTGAGCCTACAGTTATGTATGTACCAGATGATGTTGAGTCTAGTGAATCTATACAGTATAAGTTTATTGGAGTACCCTTTAACCCTGATGTAAGCTCTATTCATCCGATGAGAGGATAAATTACGGCTGAGGAAGCTAAGTACTGGTATTAGATGATGGGTAGACCAGATATTATTCTTCCTCCACAAGAGTTTGAGGATAGAATTATTATGAGTAATATGCCACAGTCCCCTAATTTAGATATCCAGTTAGAGTTTATGACAGTTTCTATCTATTCCCAATGTCCAAGAATATATGACTTTATTGTGAAAGATAAGCACGGTGTTCTTGGTCCTAGTTAACCCCAGCCTTCTTTGTTAAAGATATATAATATTGATCATATTAGTTTCAAGAAAGCTGTGGAGAGTGAATTATTCATTCTAGGTTAGGGGATGGATAGAAGTAGAGATCAAGAGTAGTCAAATTATTTGCAGTTTCTCAATGCCATAGCAGGGATGATAAACAGATATATAGTAGAGGGTATTAGCCTAAATCAAGTTTATGCTCTAGCAGACTGGCCTGAGATGGTAGTAAGTCATATACTACCATATACCCCTACATGGCATGTAAGGTTAAGTGAGTTTCTGGCAAATGATCCACCAGCTGATATATAGGGGTGGCACTTCTGTATGCAGAAGTATGTGTAGTTTATGATTCTCTATAAAAGAACGTAAATGAGATGAGGGGTAATGTAAACATGTAAACATGGTAAAGTAAAGTAATTACTCATATGTATGATAGTTACAATGTACCCCGAATATGTAATTGATATGTATGTAATATATGTACAAATGTTATGGTGACATGAAATATGAAGTTTTTGTGTGATATAATGAAATGATAGTGATTATGATGTATGGATATGAATGAGTTTCAATTGAATCAAATTCATCAAAATCAAGAATATTAAAAGTGAATATTAGAGAAACCTATGCTAGGTCGCGACAAATATTTACGAAAGCTTTTGGTCATGACGATTAAAGACTATTGGTCGTGATAGGAAGCTCCAAAGCTATCAGGTCACGATGAGTCCAAGCCATAGGGTGCGCTAATGTATAGTTGAAACATACTCATTTTCATACATCTTAGGGACCAAATGGTAGCATCTGGAACCACTTATAAGGCTATTGAAGTCAAATTACTCAATCTGGAATTTTACTCTTAATGAGTACTATTCACTGTGTAAATTCTAGAGGAGTGACTTGACTTCAAAAAATCATAACTAATTCTAGAAAACTTGAAATAAAGTGGTTCAAATTGCTACACGAAGCTACCTTAATCTTCTTTCAGGGAAAAATAACTTGTTGACCACACCTTAACCAGGTCAATGTCAGCAAACATCTGAAGTTTACTGTTCATCCATCATTTTTCCCTGATTCTAGCATTTTGGTCTCAACATTTGCACTATCCAATCCCCAACTTCTCTTTATGCTTCTTTAATCCTTTTCTAACATACCTATGGGATTGGGATTACATTGAAGGGGGTGTGATTTCTAGGGAAATCTCAGTAGCAAACGAAAATATACAATGTATGCAACATATGCTTGATGTTACTATGTGTGTACTTAATGATCACTCTTGCATCATGATAGCATACATGCTTCCATGTTACTTAATTATAACATATGGCCATAGTATAAAAAGAAATAGAGCATTAGTTAATCATACATGCCTCACATCATCAAGGTAAGTAACCATCACATAAAACATCCAAGCAGTATAAGCATACAAGTAGGTAAGTCTACTACCTGGCGTGTAGCCTTTCCTTCTAGCTCTTAACCTTGTCTCTGAGGTCCCTTCTTCTCATAAGTCAGAGCCTATACATACCATAATAATATCTTTATTATTATCCAGTATAGTTCAACATAACTCATGCTTAACTAGGGGTAATATCCTTAATCTGACATTCCCCTGGCTTTCTTTCTACATTTAGCTACCTTTATTAATAGAGATATTTCTCTATTCTAACTATTAAGAGAAATCCTCTACTTTATTAGAGCAGGGACTAGATAACTTACTTACCTCATTCCTAAGCTCTGCCTAGTCCCTAAGCTCCTTGGACTGGTCTTGGCTCCACATAACTCCTTTATTTCTTTCTCTTCCTTCCTTTCTTCCTTTCTTTCTTTCTCTCTTCTTTCTCTTTATTTTCCTTGCTTGGCCATGGCATGGAATGGGAGGGGAGTGGGGTATTTATAGGTGAGTGGAGGTGGAGTGGATGGCTCAGATCAAATCATGAGAAATGGCCCAGATTGCTTAGCTTCCTTAAGAAGCTTTGCCTGCATCATCACGATAACATCATCCTCCTTGATGACTCACTATTATGACATCATCCAAGGACACCTCAGGGAAAAACTCAGGGGGTATGTGGCACAATTGGTGGGGCCCTTAGGATACCTCACCAGCTGACTTAGCCTCTCTAGAGAATTCCAAAGCCTTTTCCTGGAATGAACGGCCGAGATTGTGTCACGTGTCCTTTTTACTTTTTCTCATTTTTCTAATCTCATGACATGTGTCATTAACTTTTCTTCTTTTCTTGTAAAAATGCCATGTGGCACCTTATGGGTCCCATGAGGACACCTTTCATGCCACCTCTTAGTCTAAAGTCATATCTGATCACTTTTCCCAGTTCTATCCTTAACCGGGTAACTTTACTTTATGGAAAAGCACTAAAATATTATTTTAATACCTCTTAAACTCCATAATTCTTGGGCCTACGTTTTTGGGCTCTTGGATTGCTATCTTGGGTTTCTAACCAAGCCCAAACACTCTGGTTACTCGATTCCTAAGAAACACCTCTTATTTCTTCTCTATGTCCATAGGGACTTTCACTATTTTCCCTAATTTTTCACTTTCTTGCAGTTTAGTCCCTGAACATCATTTGTATGCTTCTGGGACTCCTGCATAATAGGGTCTAGTAGCCTTTCTTTTTCAGGCTACATACTAGGCTTCCAAGCCTAAAAATTAGGATATGACAATAATCATATCAGGTCACGATAGAAGATGATCTATGGCCACGACGAAAAGACACATAGCTATCAAGCCGTGCCAAGTAAGTTAAGATAGTCACAACTAAAGTTTACAGAGAGTATGAGTCACGACTAGCCAGTGCTGAGGTTGTGAGAAGAATGTACAGAGACCTGATGATAAGAATAAAGATGTTGACCTTACTGAAGTTTATGAGTTAGAGGTTTAGCTTAGTGTGCAAGAAAGCTAAACAGTACGATGCATTAAGATACAGAAGAGTAATTTAAGAAAACATTCAGAAGTAGATCCTCCGTATGATCATTAGGAGTTGATGTACATTACGAAAGACCTTGTGCAGCTAGTCTTTATTGAACAAAAGAATTAAAAGTTAGAAAAAGACTTGCCTAAGAAGGAGTTTAATACGCATCTTAAGGTTAGAGACATGATTATTAATAGATAAAAAGTTAATGTTCCTAAAACAAAGGAATCCCATCATGGAACAGTAACTTAGCGCTCAACCTTAGAGAATATAAGTAGTAATGCTAGATGATGAATGAGATCCATATGGCTTAAAATAGTCAGGATCCAAAGAAAGACTAAAAAGGAGCTACAGTCTAGTCTAGAGTAAACTGAGACTGACAGACATAAAGAGTTAAGAGATAGTAGAGAGATGTAGAAGTTGCTCCATAGAGATGAAGATTTATTCTCTCACTTGAGATGTTTTCCTCAAAAAGTTTACAACAAGCATTCCTCTTAGTTAAGAAGAGATGAGTGTAAGGCTAAGGGTTAATGCAAGGGAAAGAGAAACTCTTTGCTGAATACTTAGCCAAGTTCATCCACATGAACATGGAGGCTTAATAAGAGACACTTTCTCGCCTATTAGTAATTGAGGAGGATAAGGGAAAATTTAAAAGTATGAATGGCATAGAGATGTGAGCTAGACCCTTCCTCAGTTAGCTAAAAGAAAATAACTAACTCAGTTATGGATTATAGTTAGATTACAGTGAGGCCAAAGACACATAAGTCCTTCAGGCTAGGGACACAGAAGTCTTATAGGCGATGAGAGATGTTATGATAGAATGATTATAGCCTAGTAAGGTAGCCACATGTTTAAAGATAAAGTGACTCCCCTATTTCCTATATAAGAAAGAGTGAATAAGGGTTGAGTCTATACCCTAGTAAGAGGGTAACGTGGCAGCCTAAGTGAAATAAGTAAATGAGTCAGGTTCCTAAAAAGATGATCAGGACCTGGCAGTTAAGGTGATAAAAGGGACAAAATGCATTAAGGTTACCTAGTTAATTGTTTAATTGTAATATGAGTATGGGGATGGTTGAGCAGATTGATGTGATGATGATATGGCTTTGTTCCCATATGTTATGATGAATAGTTGCATCTCCTCACAATTGTCATATGATGACACTCATGTTAGTGTATGCTATGATAAATGAATACTCCCCTCACGCAGTATATATATGGTAGAGTATACCAGATGAGAAAGTTATGTTGCTCCCATGCTATACGATAAGCAATAAATAATTCAACTTGTTAATGATAAAGCAATAGCAGAGTGATAAAAGAGATAGTTAGCCAATTAATTCCCAAAGAATAGAATGAGAATTTATGATCAGATAATGATAGTTAATTGGGTGGGGAGTGACATTAAAGATGAAGAGGAATAGTGAATTTATAGACAAATGATTACAATACTTAAGACCAACCCCTTTAGTAGGGATAAGATACATGAATAATGTGATATGAAATGAAATGAAATAAAATGAGAAGCATTTATAAGAAATGATGTAGCTCTGAGAGAAAGCAGCGTCTATATAATAAAAGTTAACGTTCTTGTAATAGAGTTAAATTGCTTTTGAGATAAAACCAAGAGAATGGACAATATAGCTCATATAGAGTAATGTCCCTCAGATGAGATGGATAGATGATGATAGATATGTGCATGGTAGAGCATGTGTACCTCTCTACAATGCTAAATGTAGTAAAGTTATAAAACATGAGAATGATATGAGAAATTCCTGAGCAATAGAGGATATGAGTAAAGTCCTGATAGATACTATTGGCTACTGTGATCATTTTAGGATAATTATCTGTTGAGTTAACAACTATGTAGAAGTGACTAATCTTGTAACTTTGTCCGTTGGTTAGATCTTCTAGAGATAAGAATACAGTATAATAGAGTCACAGTAGATGCAGGAGGATTACAATTAGATCCTAGTACAGCTCACAGAGAATATAATTCCAGGGTCCTAGTTAGATCCTAAAGAGGCTTACAGTTGATCGTAGTAGATCTTGAGGGTTGCAGTAGACCTAGCCTAGAGAAAGAAAGTATTGAGCCATAAGTATAGTATTTCTTTAGAATAACGAATACCAAGGAAAAGGTTAAGGTAGAGATGCTTCACAAGTTGGTTAACTCACAATAGAGAGAGTACCCATGATGTTAATTTCATATAACCTTATTACTATCAGGGACTAAACTTATAATCTTCCTACATGCAATAGGAACTAAGTGATTAAAGTTAAGGTGTTAATCATGAGTACCGAGGATTTATGAGAATATTTCATAAGATATGAGAAGGGGTTAAATGAAAATAAAGAGATACCTATGATGAGATTACAGAGAATAAGAATAAGAGACAAATATATCCATGAGATGAAAATAAAGAGATTAGAAGGCCAGATAAACCTAAGAGAGACAACATAAGAATAATCTAAGATAGTAAAGTACCAGGGTTAGAGCTTATTAGCACCAGTGCTTCAGATTTTTATCTGCACTTTTTAGTTAAGCGTGCTCAGGAAAGAGTAGTCTAATGATGGGTGACCCCCTGGGAAGTGATAGAAAAAGGTGTAAATACCATAGAAATTTGGCATATATGCACAGAGTTATGTAAAATGATAGAAAGAGCTATGAACCGTTAGAAAGGGTTATGAACAGAAAGAGACTGTAACCCTTATTTAAAGTCCAAATGAAATGGATTTGAAAGGAAATACTTAGAAGAATTTTCTCAAAATCTAGCAAAGTTCTCAACTAAAGAGAATGTTTGATGTATTGTATCTCATAATACATTATGACAAGGTAAGATAGACCGTGATGTAGCCAGATTCGGCCAGATATGCCATGATATGGTATGAAAGATACATAATAAGATATGCCATGAAAAGTACATAATGAGATACATTATAAGAAATATGTATTGAGAAGTACAATATGAAGTGACATTATAGATAGCTTTATAAACAGATAGAGGTATAAGATGTTTGAATGTTAAGTTACACATGAAATAGCAAGTGAGAGCTTTCACTCCTTGCATGAAATGCTAGGCATTATGTTATATTTGTAAGATATACTAAAGGTTCAAATGTTAGAGCAGTGCAAGCTCTATGTGATAGAGATGTGCACGCTCCGAGTGTTAGAACTGTGTGTATTAAGAAAAGGAATGCTTGAGCTCCAATGTTAGAGCTTTGTATTTATGGGTAGGTATGTAATCCTGCAATAAGATGGCCAGGCATTATGCATGTTAGAGTATGTGGTCCTATATGTTCCTATCTAGCACCAAAATAAGGAAAGAATAATGACATAAGTCCTCTCTCTGTAGTATGATGAGTTATTAAAGATGATAAGAAGTATGATGGTACGAAAATAAGAGATGATGTTTTGCGGATGTTCAGAGAATTCCGCTAGATACTCAGATGAGTAATAAGTTATTCCACTAAAAAGTATGATGAGTAGTTAATAGAAACTCCAGAATATAGCAGTATTTGAGAGAATTTGATATGAAAGAAATGGACACTACTCACAAGTCTAGTATAGTGAGAAGTCCATATGCAGATAGATGCATAGCAAGTAAGCAAGTAATAGAATGAAGTGGAGTTCAACTCTGATTGAATTGATTCAGAACAAAAGAATGATCATAGTAAAGATATGAAGATCTGCGGATATGGAAAGTACTCTGTTAAAGATATCAAGATAGAAGATAAGAGGTAGATACCCCAATCCTTAGTCATGAAGTGAGAGAAGAATATATATTCAAGATTGTTGACCAATGTACTGAGTAAATTTTGAGGACAAAAATTATTTAAGGGGTAAAAATATCATATCCTAATTTTTCTCTATTTGTATAATACTGATAGTGGAAAGAGGTTTGGAAAGGTTTATGACGATGATAAGAAGAAATAATAAATGTTAGATGAGTCTTGAAGGAAGCGAGGGACTACAATGAAAAGTTTAAAGGTTTCATGGTAGAAAATGAAAGTAGACAAAAGTTTTGGACCAAAAGTTGTAATTACCAAAAGTTTAGAGACCTAAATGTAATTAAGCAAAAGTTTAAGGACCTAAATGTAATTAAGCAAAAGTTTAGGGATAAACATGTAATTATGAGAAAGTTGAACCAGAAAAGGCCAAAAAATGCCCAGAATCATATTAGTCCCAAACTTTACCAATAGATAGACAAAATTATTTTGATCAGTTTAATGTAACACAAAATTTTAATTTGAGGTCCCGATTAATTGATATAAATTCTTGAAGATAGAAAAATTATTGTAGTATTTTTTGGACCTCAGAATCAGATGAAATTTAACAGTAAATTCCTATAATTAATATATGAATTTCTAAAACTGACAGAGCTCAAAAAGGAGTTATGTATAATTTATTATAGAATTTACAGTAAATTAAAACACCCGATAAATATGTTTTAGGGGAATTTCTCAGGAATTCAACCCATGAAGGCAGTGGATCATACAGAGGGCCCAAAATGGTGCCTTATAGGACCAATGATATTTTTAAATAAGTGTGTGGGCCAGGGCTAATAAAGAACGGGAACAATATAAAATTACGAAAATGCCACTGTGTTGTGTCATTGAGGTAGAGTTAGACGAAGGGTATTTTGGTCATTTGGACAAGCATAAAATGTCTAGAGAAGTATAGGAGTGATTATTCAGTGTCAGTATATGCTCTGATAAGAGGTAAAGAGGTGTAAAATGACAATTATGCTCTTAGGGTTAATATAGGGCAAGACAGTGAACCAAGGGCATTTTAGTCATTTCCTATGGGATATGTAATTAAGTTTTGGCCTAATCCAATAATTTCAATGGTAGGGAGAATCCATATACTAGATTTAAGGTTAGAGAATATATTACGGAATTTTAGAAAAAATAGATTTATAAAATAGTCTGGCTTTTGGGAAATCGGACTGAGCCAGAGCCAGATTACACTGGAATTTTTTCAGAAGCTTCTCTCCCATGGAATGGTGCCACCTAGCCCTATGAGTTGTCCCTTGATGATGTCATGGATGATGTCATAATTCTCTTTTTGAAAAAAGTTAAATCCAAGATTAAATGTGAGCCTTTAGATCAAATAGTGCACAAAATAATCTTGGCTATTGATTTTCCATGAGATTTTTCTATAAATACCCCCTCAAAGCCAAGACAAAGAAGATTCTATAAAGCCAAGATAAAGAAAATTCAAGGTACCAAAGTTCAAGCAAGCTAGAGATTAAAGGTAAGCAATCTATCTTAGCTTATTTTCCTTTGATTTGGGAGCTTGAACTTAGGGTTTTCATGGAGGAAAGTTGAGTTTTCTCTAAGATGTTGTGCTGTCCAAAAAAAGTATATGAAAGGGAAAATAAGAAATTAAAGTTAGAGATTTATGATTGAAGCTTAAACAAGCTAGTTAAGTGATTGGTTGTTGAATCAAGTTGATATTCTTGATTTTGCCATGGTTGAACCTATTCGGTATGCACTGTTCATGATGGAAGGAAATGGAATTTCAATGATCTAATGCTTTCATTGAATTTATATGATGATATTGTGTAGGATTAGAAAGGTTTTGAACCTTGAAAGCATTGAAATTCCATGATTGTAGTTTTTGAAATTATCTTCTATTACTGTTCACTTGAATGAATAGTGATTGGAATTTCATGATTTTGATGCTTCCAATGGTTTTAAGATAAAAAGTTGTGTGGGGTAAAGTAGAGAAACAAGTATGGGAAGCATATGTGCTTATGTATAAAGCTCTGTTTCTATGATTACTTTGGCCAATTGTATTTCATATGTTACATGAAAGCATGCACATTACACAATATTAACACTTTCACAAGCAAGCACAAGTATTTATATTAATGCATGCCTTGTTTAGTACCGTTTGCTATTGAGATTTTTCCATAAATCTCATCCTATTCTATGTAATCCCAATCCCACAAGTTTGTTAATGATGAAAGAGATTGAAGAAGAATGAAGATAAGATAGGGATCGGATAGTATAAATGTTATGTGAAGAATTGTTATATGTAATATTACTATTTGACTAATGCAAGTAGTAATGATCCTGATGTAATAAAAAAATAGTAAATGATGAGAAAAATGTATGAAATTTTACATACATTTAGTTAACATGTCTAGCTTCATTTTGACACCAAGAACGCCTTATTTTGATGTTTGTACAAAGAGAACTAATTTTCCAAAATAAGGGACCAGAATCTGTTTTCAAAATTGTTGACCAAATAAACAGTAATCTTTGATGAATAAACTGTATTAATTGGCTAAGCATTTGGTCTAGAAATTATTTTTCCCTTAACGCTCAAGATGTTATCTTCGTGTTGTTTTTTGAACCACTTCATTTTGATTTTTCTAGAATTAATTATGATTTTTTGAAGTTCATCATGTAATCTGGAATGCCAGATGAACAGTAACTTGAGAAAGAGAAAAATTCCAAATTTAGATAATGGACTTCCAAAGCCTTGTAAGTGGTTCTAAATGCTACTGTATGGTCCCTAAGACGTATAAAAGTAAGATGCTTCAGCATACCTATCTTAGAAAAGGAAGAATAGGATTACAAGAATCACGTTACTGAGAGCCATAGGTGATGACTTAATGTATGAATTTGAGATACACATAATGGCACGAGCTTTATGGATATCCCTCAAGGATAAGTTTGGCAGAGTCTCTATGACTAAGCTAAGGAGGTTGATGATTAAATTCAATACCTATAAGCTAAAGCTAAATAATCCAACATGATTCGTTAATTAAAGGAGGCTGGACAATCTATTTGATGAGAAGCAAATACAGGTTGTCATCAGGTAACTCCCTACCAGTTAGGAGTACATAAAAGTTAATTTGGCCCATAATGAAAAATATCATCACTTTTAATGATGTAGCTAAACATTTGAAGCTAGAGGATGAACGTTTAGAGGCTTATAAGGCTATTGGACAAGCCTATTTGACTGAAGATGCTGGTCTTTCCCATTCAAAGCTTGAATTTATGAAGGATTAGAAATCTCAGAAGAATGGAAAGAAAGGTGGTTCTCCAGCCAAGTTAGGCAAGCAATAATACAAGAAGAATGGAAAGAAAGGCGGCAAGAAAAAGTTAGCTCTAAAGAAGGTTAAATGCTTTGCTTGCCACAACATAGGGCATTTTATAACAATGAATTATGTGAATTCACATGTCTCATTTATTTCTAGTACTATTTTTCTGACAGAACCTATTTCTTCTTCTTGGATTATTGACTCAAGCTTTATAGATCATGTAAGTTGAGATCGAGGATCTTTCATGGAATACCGTCAGTTACCATATCAAAGCAAGTTGCTTTACATTAAGGATAATGCAAGGATTGAGGTTCAAGGCATTGGCGCTTGTAAACTTATTTTGCATGATGGACAGACCTTGATACTGCATGATGTACTTCATGCACTCGACATCTAATAGAATTTAGTTGCTGTTATTTATTGTTAGACTGCGGGTTTAATATAAACTTTCATAGTAAAGTTGTAGACATTTATAGCAACTTAATATTTTATAGTTTAGCTTTATGTTTTAAAATGTTCTTTATTATAGATTTTGCTGGTAATTTTAATACTCACGATTGTTTTACTATTACTTCAGATAATCTAATATGAATATCTAGCATGCTAGACTAGGACATATTAATCAAAATATAATGATTAAACTAGAAAAATAAGGCATGTTGGGGTAGTCTCTAAAATGGATATGTCATTATACGAAGCTATCTAGCTAGTAAGGCAAGTAGTAAGCCATTCAGGTAAGGAAACACGAGCCAAAAAATCCATTAAAATTAATCCATTTTGATATTTGTGATCCAATGAGTGTAAGGGTGAGACAAAGAGCTTGGTATTTTATTACCTTTATTGATAATTTTTCATGATATGTTCATGTCTATTTGATCTCACATACGTCAGAGGCACTAGAGTGTTTTATAATACATAAATAAAGTAGAGAATCAAATAGACAATAAAATCAAGGCATTATGCACTAATCGAAGTCGTGAATACCTTTCAGATAAATTCAAATGACTATGTAAAGAAGAAGGGATTATTAGGAAACTTACTATCTCTAGCATACCTCAATAGAATGGGGTTGGTGAAAGAGGAAATATAACTCTTTTGGATATGGTTAGGTCTATAATAACTCAAGAAAACATTCCAATTTCACATTAGGGTGATGCTTTATTGACGGCAACCTTCATATTTAACTGTGTGCCCTCAAAGTTAATCACTTCTATGCCCTACAAGTTATAGACTAAATGATAGCCAGATCTAAGCATCATAAACCTTGTGGTTTGATGGCCTATATCCATAATAGTTCTCACAGACATGAGAAACCTTGTCCTAGATGGAAGAAATATATTTTCATAAGGTACTATGAACCCTTAAAAGGAAATACATTCATAAGTGAAATTGAAGATGGGATAGTGACTGAAATAGAATCAAGAGATGTTGTTTTCATTGACACTGAATTTTCCAGTAGGGAAGATATTAACTGTACTATAGAAGACAAACAACACAAAATTGAGACAAACGAGAAAAGACAAACAAGTAGCGCCAATCATAAGGAGTAACAGGGAAAGTGTTCCAAAGAGACACTTCCAAATAGAAGGCAAAGCACTCTTAGTTACTCTAGAAGGGGATGATGAACCCTGCTCTATTCATGAATGAAAGAGGAGATGGACTCAATGATGAAAACCAAGTTTTATAATTGGTTGATCTGCCAAAAGAGCATAAAACCATTGGGAACAAATGGGTTTTCAAAACAAAAGAAAGGTGGATGGATCAATTGACAAATTCAAAGCCTAATTGTTTGTAAAGGGATATACACAATAGGAAGGTATAGACTATGATAATACTTTTTCACCTATTGTGCACTTCAATCTGATAAGACTTATTTTGACAATAGTAAACAATTTAACCTTAGAGTTACATTGGACAGATGTGAAAATCACATTATTGAATGGCGATCTAGATGAAGAAATCTATATAGAACAACTAATAGGTTTCATTGAAAAAGGACTTGAACACAAGAAGTGTAAACTTAAGAGATCCATTGATGGATTAAAATAATCATAAAGACAGTAGTACTTGAAGTTTCACATGGCAATAACTTCATATAACTTCTAGATAATAGAGGAAGACTACTGCTTCTACATTAAGCAGTTTGAGGGTAACTTTGTAATATTATCCTTATACATAGATGATGTACTCTTAGCTAGAAATAGTATTGATTAGATTATAGCTATTAAAGAATGGTTCTTGTCGAATTTCAAGATGAAATACATGGGTGAAGCATAATACATGCTTGGAGTCAAGATTCAAAGAAATAGCTCCAAGAGAATCCTCACTCTTTCACAAGAGAATTATATTAAGAAGATACTTGAGCGATTCTATATGAGTGACTGTAATCCCATGGACATCCTTGTAGCCACTGGTGTAGCCTTGAGTTTTGACATGTGTCTCAAAAATGAATTAGATAAAAAGCAAATAGAAAGAGTTCCATATGCTAGTGCCATTAGTACCCTGATGTATGCGATGGTGTGTACAAGACCAGATATTTGTTATGTCATAGGGCTGGTTAGTAGAACCCAGTCCAATCTTAGTGAGAAATACTGAAAAGTAATGAAGATGATCTTAATATACTTAAAGGACACTCCTGACTATGCTTTGTGTTATCAAGGAAGCGATTTACGCCTAGTTAGATGATCTGATATTGATGTAGGCGGTGATAAAGAAGAAAGAAGATTGACTTTAGGATACAACTTCTTGCTTAACAACGGTGTCATATTTTAGAGTTGTAAAAAGCAGACATGTATTGCCTTGCACTCTATAGAAGCTGAGTTTGTCGCATGCATTATAGTAACATAAAAGACTATCTAGTTAAAGAGATTTATTGAACACCTAGGATTTAGAAATGAGAGTATCGATTTGTTGTTGTTACACTGTGACAATACTGCAACCATAATCTACACCAAAGACCCTAAGTATCACAGTAAGATCAAACACATTGATATCAAGTATAACTTTGTGAGAGATTATATAGCACAAAAAATTATAACTATATAATACATTTCAACCAAATGTATGCAGTCCCCCTAACTAAGCCAATAGGTAAAGAAACATTTGAGAAACATGTAAAAACCATTGGCATGCATAAAATATAAGATTGCATACTATATGTAATATTTTATTTCTCATTAATGATATCATGCCATTTATTATTGTAACATCCTTACTTTTATACATTTTAGGTACCAATCAGTAACATTTAGAACCACTTACAAGACCTTAGCATTTAGAACCACTTACAAGACCTTGGAAGTCCATTAGCCAAATCTGGAATTTTACTCTTTCTCGGGTTACTGTTCATATGGTATTCCAGATTATGCAACAAACTTTGAAAAATCATAATTAATTTTAGAAAACTAGAAATGAAGTGGTTCAAAAACCTACATGAATATAACATCTTAAAAGTTAAAGAAAAATAATTTCCAGACCAAATGGCTAGCCAATTAATACAGTTTATTCGTTAAAATTTATTGTTCATCTAGTCAAAAACTCTAGAAACAGAGTCTGGTCCCTTACTTTGGAAATTCATTTCTCTTGTTATACACATCCAAATGACGCGTTCTACCTATGAATTTAAATATCTGGATATGTGCTACATGCTCATAAAATTTTGTGAACTAATTCCTTCATTTTCTAGGTCAAACTGAAGCAACAACAAAACTGCCTCAAGACCTACGTTTTTACCATTTTAGTTTTCTTTCTTTCATTTCCAATAATTTTTTCAGCATGCACAAGCCATCAAATAAGCTTCTCAACATTCATATACATCATGTACATATGCCATAAGTATTACAATAGTTTCATCACATAAATGGACACCTTACATGGCATATACATACATGGACAATTTATAGTTTATGCTAAAATCTCAATACTTCACTTCCTTTCTTCCATTCTTTAGCTCTTCTCCATGCATACCTTTTCTTCATGCTTGGCCTAAATTGGTTTGTTATGGGAGAGTGAGATTCTAGGGAATCTCAGTAGCAAACATGACCACTTAAATATGCAAAATGGATGCTAATGCATGATATGTAATTTCATTAAACTTTCTTTGATTAGTGACATGCTATCATGCTATATAGTCTTACATAAAGTGCATGGCCATAGAAAACATGTTATTCACAATACATTGAACATCATTAATCATGTCACAACATCATTCAAATATCATATACATGTCAACACATAAGCATACCATATCAAGCACATAAAGAGGTAAGTTCACTACCTTGCATTAAGCTTTCCTCTTGACCTTTAGCCCTTGCTCCCTAGTTTTCCAACCATGAAGCCTTTATGTCCATCACTTCCCAACATCTTATTGGATGTTTCATGGTCCTAAACACATTCATATTCATCACATAACTCATTAGGACTAATGAACTCTAACCATATTCAAGACTAACTTTGTTACACTCTTTATGGTCATAACTTTTTCTAATTTTCACTAATCCACTTGGCTCTTGAACCAATTGATGTCTTGACTTTAACCTGCACAATTTCATCTTTTGAATCCATTTATGAGCTCGGAATCATGAAATTCCAGCTCCTTTATGGCCTGCTGTACATAACTGAACACAAGCATACAATTCTTTCAAAAATTCTCATTTTGATTCTAATGCTTCCCATATTTGTTTATCCACTTTACCTTCCCATACTTGTTTCTCCACTTTACCTCACACAACTTTTCATTTTAAAACCATTGGAATCATCAAAATTATGAAATTCCATTCACTGTTCATGTGAGTGAACAGTAACCATAAGGAATCTCAAAGACTACAACCTTGAGATTTTAATGTTTCCAAGGTTCAAAACCTTTCCAATCCTACACAAAATCATCATACAAATTCACTGGAAGCATTAAACCATTGAAATTCCATTTCCTTCCCTCATGAATAGGGCACACCATGGCAAAGTCAAGAATATCAACTTGATTCAACAACCAATCACTTAACTAGCTTGTTTAAGCTTCAATCATAAGTTTCTAATTTTAATTTCTTCTTTCCCCTTTCATCTATGGTTTTTGGGAATCACCTCCCCTTAGAGAAAACTCAACTTTTCCCCATAAAAACCCTAAGTTCAAGCTCCCAAATCAAAGGAAAATAAGCTAGGAGAGATTGCTTACCTTTAATCTCTAGCTTGCTTGAACTTTGGTACCTTGAATCTTCTTTGTCTTGACTTGAGTTTTCATTTTACAAGAGTTTTCCCAAGGGTCCATGAACTCATTGTTTTCTGCAGAAATGAAGGGGGTATTTATAGAAAAATCTTGATGGAAATCAATGGCCAAGATTGATTTGGTTACTATTTGATCCAAGGGCTCACATTTAATCTTGGATTTTACTTTTTCATAAAGCTGTAAGGAATTGGAAGACACGCAGCGGAAATTAATTTAAAATTTTTTCCATTCCTTGCCAGGATCTACCATATGTGTTTAAGTCAAGTGGGAAGAAGTATTACCCTTAGTGTGCCTCAGCGACTTCCACAGCTTTTGGTCACGACGTTCACAGCTTCTCTTTACGGCTCGTGCTCCCTTTCTGATCACAAGAAGTTGACGACTCAGGTCGGCTTCCTCTACTGGTATCCACACGGACAGTGTTCCAACCACGAACGACGTGCTAGCGTCTCTTGTCCCTCCAGGGCTTTCTCAAGAGTTCATCCTCTCCGTCTCTATTTCAGTAGTTTCTTATCTGCAAACCTTTTGCAGAGTCACCTTCGGCCTTCCTATGTTCTATATGTTTCTCTATGCAAAATGCAGCTCCTAAAATCAGATATATAGGATGCTATGCGTTTTTCTCTGTCAACCAAATTGGATTTTGGAGTTAGTCTTATATTAATTCTAAAATTAATACAATATCATATATTGTATAATTTTATTAGAAACTAATTAAATAAATAATATCAAATCCATCCCACAGATTTAATTACCCATTTATTTAATTTTAAATAAAGATGAGACTGAACTATATTTGATTTATTCTAATAAATCAAATTTGAGATATCCTATCAATTTGAATTTCGAATTTCAAACGTGATAGAGATTTAATTTATCCTTATAAATTAAATCTTATAAATATATCTTATATGAGATATCCTATCAATTTGAATTTCGAATTTCAAACATGATAGAGATTTAATTTATCCTTATAAATTAAATCTTATAAATATCTCTTATATGAGATATCCTATCAATTTGAATTTCGAATTTCAAACGTGATAGAGATTTAATTTATCCTTATAAATTAAATCTCAAATATACATATAATGTATATATACGAATTTATATATATATATGAATATAAATATAAATAAATATATATACATCTATCTTGGATCATTCATTGAATCTGGACATGTCTTAGATTTAATGAATCTGGACATCATAGCTCATGTTAGGCTATTTTGTGTGCGACCCTGTAGGCCCATATGAAGTTGGCAGTGGGCCATTTGCTATACTAGCCCACAAGTCGCAAGCGGTCTCTAGCAAGACATAACGACTACCCAAATCATATGAGGATCGATAAATGATGTAACCTTTTATACAACCATATCATGTCCCTTCTATCACGCGATATTTTGGTCATGGATGAGGCATGGATAATGTCATCCTCCTATTCCTGACCGTTACTTTCTCGATCCCTGAGTAGTCTGACTATAGAAATGGAACTACCTTTCCATTACAGTATGGCCATACATTTCTCAGACTCACTCATCGAGGGGCCCAGTAATATCTCTCTACGAATGTGAGGGACAAATTCCATCTTGACCATTCACATTCCTCCGCATGAAAAACCACTAAGGCCGAACATAGTCTTTATGATGACTCGGTCAAAAGTGACTTTTGATTAGGTCAAAGCTGAGCGTTTTGTCATGTAGGAATCCATGATGATCTCAGGTCAAAGGGCGTATTGACATGGTTTGTATATGAGAGAAGCTTATGACGTTACCCATGCAGTTCTCTCATAGGGGGTTAGTCCAGCACCTTGTACTCTTATATGTGCTTATGACTTTGATTTATATCTCTATACATCTTCAAAGTCATACTGGTCTTATTTCATCTGTGCTCCCGCAAAGATGATCGACCAGGTACATTTAGGATAATATCATGAATTATCCAAGGATGGTCATCATAGTAAACATGCAAATAATATGATAACTCAATTAATAAATTCATAAATCAATAATGTTCATAAGACAATGATTGGCCCCTAGGGCACGATTTCCAACAAAAGCAAATTGTGACATCATCATGACATCACAAGGGACACCTCAAGAGACACTTCATGGGCTTATGTGGTGAAATATTAGGGGGAGGAAGCTTATGGAAATATTTCAATCCAATCCGGTACCGATCGGAGCAATTTCACAGCAATCAGACTATTTTCTGTTCCTAATTTTTTTATAATATACCAGGATATGTATTCTATCCTGGAAATTAATGTCTAGGTTTCTCATACCATTGACAATGATATACTGAATATTCATATGCCATCCATCCCTTAGGAAATGACCAAAATACCCTTGATGTCCTTTCTTGCATTGTATTAACCTAAGGGCATAATTGTCATTTCACCCCTATTTGTACTGCCTTATGGCATATACTGGCTCTAACTAATCATATTTATTCCATGTTCCACATTTTTATCTGATCCCAAATGACCAAAATACCCTCCATCTATCTCTAGTACAATCTGGGCGTTTAGGGGTATTTTCATAATTTTGCACCTTTTTTGGACATTGGCCCCTTTTACTGATGAACTAGTACCTTGGGTTTTGGGCCCTCCTTGGCGTCATCATGGGCTTATATATGTGGTCATCTGGTCTCATTCTATCCAGGATGACATACTGATGAATTTCATTATCGGATCACGGGTGTTAACAAACTCCCGTCAAAATTCAATGATATGTGAATAACTTTTTATACAGAACTTCTTCCAGAGTTCTGTCAGATTCAGGACATCTGACACTGTAGGGAACACTTTCCTATAATTTTCCACTTATATCTAAAGTCCATGAAATTTGATAAAATTTTAGATAACTTTCAGACTATCAGATAAATATTTGCTGTATAGAGCTCTAATAAAATTTCTATATCATGCTAGATTGACCAACATATCTTTCTCTAATTTTTGATGGAATATGGGACTGAAATACTTCTGGGCAGTTTTAACCCTTTCTAGGTTGATCTTTCTATAATTACAATTTTACGCTTGAACTTTTCTCTTAATTACCTTTATATCCCTAACTTTTTGCATCTTTACATTTAGGTCCTTAAACTTTTGAAAAGTACCACTTTTGGCCCAACTTTTGTTTCTACTTTAACTTTTGGCCTTTAAACTTTTCTAATTTTTGTTTAGGTCCTTTTCTTCATTCAAGACTCATTTAGCCTTTATCATTTCTTCTGATCTTCGTCATAATACTTTCCAAACCTCTTTCCACTATCAGTATTATACAAATAGGGAAAATTTAGGATATGACAATTATTACTTATAAGTTTGGGTGAAAGTACACAATATCTAGTATATTGTACAGGTTGAAAAGGTTAGCTCTCTCATACGAGCAACTGCTTGTGATGCTAGAGAAGTATTCAAAGATGAGACACGTATTCACCAGTAAAGCAGCAAAAGTGCTACTATGGTAGAAAAGAATCACAATAAATGTCACCTTGGATTAAAAAGTGCAGTAAGTAAAGATGAGATATGTGAGTATAGATATGGATCAAACTATGGATACCAACATCCATGAAACCTATTGCCAAGTAATAAATTCTTCAAAATTGATGTCATATTATGTGAATAGAATTGAAGAGTTTGGGTTTAGTACTATGAGTGTCTGTACAATGTAATTGATAGAATCAAAATGATGAATACTCTTATAGGACAAAAGGAACACTATAACATGTGATTCATACCACATATACTAAAGACACATAAATGGAAAGCAAGTGAATCAATCATTGCTTCATTGTTATGTGAGTTCTATAAAGGTATAATCTTTCATTAACGTCTTTTGACTTTGACAGTATTATTGAGGTATGTTTTAGCAATTGCTACTTTAGTCAATGTCATATGGTCAAATTATATATGAATCAAAGGTATTATGTAAGGAAAACAGTTGATTCATATAAAAATGATATATGGGCGAAAGAAAGATTACCATAATATACACATCCATACTAGTATCTATGACTGGTCCCTTGTGATGTTATTTTGATAATTCATATATGTGGATACTATGCATAAGTGGAGGCTATATGAGTTACATGCTAACTCAATGAGGAATTAGATTAGCCATAAGAAAAGTGTATATGGATAAATCTATGACATTTATGGCACTATAAAATATTTTAGTGGAGTTGCACCAGAGGGTTATTTTGTGATAGTCTCTATAAAAGGGATTTCTAGTACAACGCCTAAATGGAGACATCATGGCAAAGCACTAGTATGAAAGAAAGAAGAAAATGAGATTGGAGCTATTATCCAATCTACCAAGTATGAGTGAGATATGTTAGGAAATATGCCAGTCTACCTTTGGTGGATTAAACCCATATCCATATGAGTATGTACAATAGGGGAAATAGAGGGAACAATTTTTTCTCTTGCTTTTTGAAAGGAGAAAAATGTGAGAGTTGGAAGTTATATGTTAATCCCACTCTTCCTACCATGCACTAAAGTAGATATGCGCATGAACACAAAGGGAAACTAAGTGTGTTTATATTCAATTTTCATACTCTTTTCTTCTCGTCTCCTTCTGCATATGAAAATCTACTTTTTATATTCTGTGTATTTACTGTGTAGTTGTAACCAGAGTCTAAACAATGTGCTTCAGTTTCATGTGGGTATCTCAGTGAACTAGAGAAGGTCTAATGTAATATCCTAAAATTTTCCTATCTGTACAAGACTTATAGATAAAAGGGGTTATGAAGGGATTTTTGATGGTAATTAGAAGAAAAATGATTAAGAATAAGTTTAAAGCCAAAGAAAGAGTAAAGGTATAAAGCTATAAAGAAAGAGTTAAGGTATAGGGATTAAATTGTAATTAATGAAAGTTTCAAGGATATAATGGTCATTTTGGAAAAGACAGGGACTAAAGTGAAAAATCTAAAAGTTTCATGGTACAAAATGGAAGTAGACATAATCTTTGGGCCATTAAGTGTAATTATGAAAAATTGAGGGCCTAAAGTGTAATTTTCAAAAGTTTAAGGGCAAATTGGTAATTATGAGAAAGTTGAGTCAGAAAATGCCCAAAACTTTTTGGAAGCATTTTAGTCCCAAATTTTACCATAAAATAGAGAAAATTATTTTGATCAGTTTAACGTTACACGAAATTTTGATTTTAGGTCCCGATAAATTGATATGAATTTCTAAAATCTAGAGATTTATGCAATATCCTGTGGACCTCATAATCAGATAAAATTTGATAGTAAATTCTTATAAAGAATATAAGAATTTATGAAAATCACACAAGTTAAAAAGAAGTCATGTAGAATTAATTATTAAATTTACGGTAAAATTAGATACCAATAAAGGGTTAAAGGAAATGTATGAAATTTTTATCTAGACTTTTGGGTCTCAAAAATTATGAAACTCTGCATGAAAATTATTTTATATTATAGTGAATTTCTTAAAATGATAGAATCCTTAAAAGAATTTTATAGAATTTATTCCAAAAATCAGGAGAATTTAAGGATAACGGTATAGAATGTGCCTTGGGAATTGAAGCAATTGGCAATTGGACTTAATTTAGGGCCCAAGTGACGTTTTACAGTAGCCCAAGATTATAAGGAATAGTCTTGTGGCTTAATTAATTTTAAAGATATTTTAATAAAAAAATAAGACATGAGGTGTATGGTGAGGTGTCTCATGTGGGACCCACCTTGTGCCACATGTTAAGTATAGCAAGAGGAATGAATTACCACATGTTCCTCATTACATTAAAATATTATAATAACTAGTTTAATGATGATTAAGATTAATTAATATAAAATCTAACCAATGAGAATTAAGTTTAAGCCATTGTAACAATTAGAAAATGGAAAGGTAGATTAGTCATAAGGTGCCCAAAATTACTCTATTCCCTTTGTAAGACACAGAGCAAATAAGCTTGGGGAAGTTTTTGCCATTTCAAAACTCAACCTAATATAAAGCTAAAACATCCTTACTTTTGTATACCTTAGGGACCATTCAGTAGCATTTAGAACCACTTACAAGACCTTGGAAATCCATTAGCTAAATCTGGAATTTTACTCTTCTCAAGTTAATGTTCATATGGTATTCCAAATTAAGCGACAAACTTCAAAAATTCATAATTAATTATAGAAAAAATGAAATGAAGTAGTTCAAAAAGATAAGTGAAGATAACATCGTGAAATTTAAAGGGAAAATAATTTTGAGACCAAATGCTTAGTCAATTAATACAGTTTATGCATCAAAGATTACTGTTCATTTTGTCAAAAATTTTAAAAACAAATTCTGGTCCCTTATTTTGGAAAATCTGTTCTCTTTGTATAGACATAAAAATAATCCATTCTTGGTGTCAAAACAAAGCTTGACATGTTAACTAAATGTCTATAAAATTTTATACATTTATCTCATCATTTACTATTTTTCATTACATCATGACCATCACAACTTATGTTGGCCATATAGCAACATTACATGTAACAATTCTTCACATAACATTTATACAATCAAATCCCTAACTTCTCTCCATGCTTCATCATCCTTTTTCATCATTCATAAACCTGCTAGGATTGGGATTACATGGAGAGGATGAGATTTTTGGGAAATCTTAGTAGCAAATGGTACTAAACAATGCATGCATTAATGTAAATATTTGTGCTTGCTTGAGAAAGTGTTAATATTGTGTAATATGCATGCTTCTATGTAACATATGAAATACAATTGGCCAAAGTAATCATAAAAATAGAGCTTCAATCATAAACACATATGTACCACAATTCAACAAAGCCATAGCATAACAAAGCATAACATTCATCGCATACAAGTTTAGGATAAGTTTACTACCTCACTTACTTTATTTCTTTCACTTTAACCTTGTCTATTTATTCTTACTCCTATTGGATGTGTGGCTACCTCTTTGGAGTTCACAATCAAATCCTAAAATCACATAATCATCTATCTATTAAAATCTAACTTTCTCTTGAACATTGGGCTCATTTAACCACATTAACTTTCCTAAATCTTAACTAATGGACTTGACATTTGAATCAATTGATGTCTTGACTTTACCCTACACACTTTCATCTTTTGAATCCATTTATGAGCTTAGAATCATAAAATTTCACCCCCTATGCACTATTATGGCCAGATTTGAAAAATATGCATAATTCTTCCAAAAATTCTCATTTTGATTCCAATGCTTCCCATACTTGTTTCTCTACTTTATCCCACACAACTTTTCATTTTAAAACTATGGGAAACATCAAAATCATGAAATTTCAATTACTGTTCATGCAAGGGAACAGTAATAGAGAAAAATTCGAAGAATTACAACTTCCAATTCTAATGTTTCTAAGTTTAAAAACCTATCCAATCCTACACAAAATCATCATATAAATTTAATGGAATCATTAAATCATTGAAATTCCATCTCCTTCTATCATGAACAGTAAAGACTAAAATATATCTTCAATAGCCAAGTGAAGAATATCAAGTTGATTCAACAACCAACATCTAACTAACTTGTTTAAGCTTCAATCACATAACTCTAACTTTAATTTCTTCTTTCTCCTTTCATCTATGGTTTTGGGCAGCACATACACCTTAGAGAAAACTCAACTTTCTTCCATGAAAACCCTAAATTCAAGCTCCAAAATCAAAGGAAAATAAGTTAGGATAGATTGCTTACCTTTAAACTCTAGCTTGCTTGAACTTTGGATCTTGGATTCTTCTTTATTTTGGCTTGAGTTTTTACTTTACCATAGTTTCTGCAAGAGTTCTTGCCTCACAGTTTTAAGCATAAATAGTGGGGGGAAATGAATGGCCAAGATCACTTTGTGCACTATTTCATCTAGTGGCTCATAATTGCGCTTACATCAAACTTGCCCACCAGGACAACTTGAGATAAGATCACATGATAAAAATAATCTCTTCCTCTTGTCTTGGACACCATGTGTGAGGTCTTATGGGTCCCACCATGTGCAAACCCTAATTCTTACTTTATTATTTTTTCTTTTCTTTTTTCAAAAATTCAAAAATTATTTATTATTGGACTTGGGCTCTAACTCCGCCTACGCATGTAGTCGGTCCCAAGCCCGGGTAAAGGAGGAGAATTGTGTTAGGTCCCGACAGCCAACGTAAAACTTGTCGAATCTTATGAACATGGACATACGAAGAAATTGCGCTAATACTAGGTCGTTGCCCGTAAGTAACGCGCTGTATGGCTCGAGTATAGTGAGAAGTGAGCAAGGGCTGCTGCATCGTCGCCCGGATGTAGTGTTAAATGAGCAAGGGCTACCGCTCTCTTATGGACAGAGGCGGCTAAAGAAGCTAGTTCAGGAGAGAAAGATTAGATTTGGCACTTGGAATATTGGAACTATGACCGAAAAAGCATGGGAGGTGGTGGGTGAAATGGTAAAGTGAAAGATTAACATCTTGTGCCTTTAGGAAACTAAATGGGTTGGAGAAAAATCTCGGGAGATCAATGAGTTCAAATTTTAGTATACAGGTAAAACAAGTACGAGGAATGGTGTTGGTATCATTGTGGATAAAGAGTGGAAGACGAATGTGGTGGATGTTAAAAGGATTGATGACAGAATTATATCTTCAAGAATAATTATTGGTAGGGATACAATCAACGTTATTAGTGCTTATGCACCTCAAGTGGGAACAGAAGCACATCTTAAAGAAAAGTTTTGGGAAGATTTGGAGGGGCTGATTCAGAGCATACCACTTACTGAAAAGATTTTTATTGGTGGGGATCTTAATGGTCATGTTGGTAAGGAAGCAGGGCAATATGCAGTGGCTCATGGTGGTTTTGGTTTTGGGAAAATTAATATTGAAGGGCAATCTATCCTTGAGTTTTCCTTAGCTTACAACCTTAAGATTGTCAACACGTGCTTTAAGAAGCGGGAGGAGCACTTGATCACATACAAGAGTGGGGTCCACAGATCACAGATTGATTTTTTTTTGGTAAGGAGTCAAGACAGAAGACTTTGTACAAATTGTAAAGTGATTCCAGGGGACGGAGTGACAACTCAGCATAGGTTAATGGTCCTTGACGTGCGTATTAAGTGTAGGAATGAAAAGCGGCAACATGTTTTAAACACAAGAGTCAAGTGGTGGCAGTTAAAGGGGGAGAAGAAGGAAACTTTTAAAAGAACTATGTTAAATGAGAGGATTTGGGAGGTGCAGGAAAATGCTGATATCATGTGGAAGGAAATGGCTGAAAAGGTCCGAGTGGTTGCTAAAGTAATTTTGGGAGAATCTAAAGGTTTTGGTCGACGAGATAAGGAGACTTGGTGGTGGAACGAGGATGTACAACAGAAAGTTAAGTACAAGAGAGATTGTTTCAAAGCTATACACTTATGTAATAATACCGAAAATTGGGAAAAGTATCGTTTAGATAAGAAGGAAACTAAAAAGGTGGTGAGTGCAGCTCGTTTTAAGGCTTTTGAGGAATTTTATAAGGAGTTAGAAACAAAGTCGGGAGAATGAAAGATTTATAAGATTACAAGAGACAGGGAAAGGAAATCGAGGGATTTGGATCAAGTACGATGTATTAAGGATGAAGAGGGCAATGTTTTGGTTGTAGATAGTGATATTAAAGAACGGTGGGAGACCTATTTTTACAAATTGTTTAATGATGAGGGAGGAGGGTCAATTTTTGAGCTAGAGGATTTAACAGGAGAAGTTGAACTAAATTTAGCTTTTTACCGTAGGATCCGTGTTGGCGAGGTTAAAGAAGCGCTTAAGAAAATGGAAAATAGTAAAGCTGTTGGACCTGATGGTATTCCTATTGAAGTTTGGAAGTGTTTAGGTGAAGCGGGGGTGGTGTGGCTTGCTAAACTTTTTAATGTGATCTTAAGCTCTAAGAAAATGTCGGATGACTGGAGGAAAAGTACTTTAGTTCCTATTTACAAAAACAAAGGGGATATCCAAAATTATGCAAACTACAGAGGGATAAAGCTTATGAGTCATACTATGAAGTTGTGGGAAAAGATAATTGAACACATATTGAGATTAGAGACTGATATTACTGAGAATCAGTGTGGTTTCATGCCGGGTAGATATACAATAGAGGCGATTTATTTATTAAGGGGGTTAATGGAAAGGTACCGGACTAAAAGAAGAGACTTGCATATGGTCTTCATTGATTTAGAAAAAGCATATGATCGAGTGCCAAGGGAGGTGCTTTGGAAAGCTTTGGAAAAGAAAGGTGTACGCATGGCATATATCAAGGCAATAAAAGATATGTATGAGGGGGTAACAACTACTGTAAGAACGTCTAGGGGCGAAACAAAGGATTTTCCCATAAGGATTGGTCTACATCAGGGATCATCCTTGAGTCCTTATTTATTTAATCTAGTAGTGGATGTTCTAACTAAGCCTATTCAAGAGGAAATCCCTAAGTGCATGCTTTTTGTGGACGATATAGTTCTGGTGGCGGAATCAAGAGAAGAAATTAATTTCAAACTTGAGTTATGGAGAAGTACTTTAGAGTCAAAGGGTTTCCGTCTGAGTAGAAGTAAGACTGAATATATGCATTGTAATTTTGATAAGAGGCAAGTTAGAAGTAACTTGGAGGTCAAATTGGGAGATCAAGTTATTCCACAAATAGATAAGTTCAAATATTTGGGATCAATTATACAGAAGGACGGTGAAATTTTGGAAGATGTTCATCATAGAATTCAGGCCAGGTGGTTTAAATGGAGAAAGGCTACTGGGGTTATATGTGATCGAAAAGTACCAGATAAAATTAAAGGAAAGTTTTATCGCATTGCTATAAGACCAGCAATGCTTTATGGAAGTGAATGCTGGGCTTTAAAAGGACAGCATGAGCATAAAGTTGGGGTAGCTGAGATGAGGATGTTGAGATGGATGTGTGGGCATACAAGAAAAGATAAGATTCGTAATGAACATATATGGGGAAGAGTTGGAGTGGCACCTATTGAAGAGAAAATGGTAGAGAACCGTCTTAGGTGGTTTGGACACGTACAAAGAAGGCCAAGGGATGCGCCAGTGAAGAGGGTGGATCAAACAGTATGGACACTGGTTAAAAGGACTAGAGGAAGGCCAAAGAGAACGATCAAAGAGGTCATTGAGCGGGATCTCCTGGTTAATAACCTATCCAAGGATTTAGTTTTTGATAGAGCACAATGGCGTCGTATGATCTATGTAGCCGACCCCATTTAATGGGATAAGGCTTGTTGTTATTGTTGTTGTTGTATTGGACTTGGGCTCCAAGACAACCTTTGAGACTTATTGGGCTTCCCTAGGATGAAATATTAGACTTCCCTAGGCCTTCCTTGAGTCCAATAGCTATTTGGAACAAATCCAAAGGCACTTTCCTTATACCGATATTCTTAAAATATCCTAATTTTGAAATAAAGGCTAGGCACGTCTTTTAATGGTTCTAACATTTTTAAAAATTTATTATAATATAAACTAAATCCCCTAAAAAGTCTCATAATTTTTTGAGACCTAAAAGTCCTGATAAAAATTCTCTACATTTCCTCAATACCCTTTATCGGTGTCTAATTTCACTTTAATTTCTCAAAAAGCATTAACGTCTTTTCACACATCATCATAGTATTCCCTTACCTTTGTCAACTATTTTGGGAACTCTACTTATCTATCTAACCTTAGTTAAATGACCAAAATACCTTTCATTTATCTCTGGCTTATTGACATAACACAGTGGCATACTCAGTGGTATTTTCGTATTTTTATTTATTTCCCTGTCTTCATTAGCCCTGACCCACATATTTATCTAAAACTATTATTGGGCCTACAAGATGTCATTTTGGGCCCTCTACATGGTCCACTACTTTCATGGCCAAACTCCCAAGAAATTCCCCCAAAACATATTTATCTGGTGTTTTAATATACTGTAAATTCCATAACAAGTTCTACAAAACTCCTTTTTGAGCTCTATCAATTTAATAAATTTTTATATTAATTATAGGAATTTATTGCTAAATTTCATCTGATTCTGAGGTCTAGAGGATATTGTATTAATTTTCCTTTCTTCATAAATTAATATAAATTTTTCGGGACCTCAAATCAAAATTATGTGTTGTGTTAAACTAATTAGAATGATCTTCTCTATTCACTGGAAAAATTTGGAACTAATCTGAATTCAAGCATTTTTGGGCCTTTTTCGACTCATTTTCAATAATTACCATTTTTGCTCTTGAACTTTTGAAAATTACACTTTAGGCCCTCAACTTTTTATAATTACACTTAATAGCCCAAAGTTTATTTCTACCTTCATTCTTGCACCAAAGAACTTTTAAACTTTTCATTTTAGTCCCTCATCTTTATACCTTTTCCTTTCTATTCATCATCACAATCCTTTCTAAACCTCTTTCCACTATCAATATTATACAAATGGGGAAAAAGTAGGATGTGACATTTCTAGCCCCTTAAAAAAAATTTTGTCCTCAAAATTTACTTAGCACCCCAGTCAACTATCTTAGATATATATCTTTTTCCCAGTTTATGACTAAAGATTGGGGTATCTATCTCTTATCTTCTCTCTTGACATTTAGCGGAGTACTTTCCATATTCATAGATCTTCATATATTTGTTGTGATTATTCTTCTGTTCTGAATCAACGCAATCATAGTTGAACTCTCCTTCATTCTATTATTTTTTTACTCGCTATGCATCTATTTACATATGAACTTCTCACCAGACTAGAATTGTGAGTAGTATCCATTCCTTTCATATTAAACTCTCTCGAATATTACTATATTATGGAGTTTTCATCAACTACTCATCATACTTTATAGCACATATCTCTTACTACTTATTGTAACATCCGTAAATCTTCAATTGCTTTCACATCATCATACTTCTTCTTTTTTTAACATCTTTAATAATTAATCATAATACAGAGAGAGAACTTATGTCATTATTCTTTCTTTCCTTACTTTATTACTAAATAGGAGCACATACTCTAACATGCATAATGCCTGGCCAATATGTTGCAGGACTACATACCTTCCCATGAATGCAAAGCTCTAACATCGGAGCTCAAGCATTCCTTTTCTTAATATGCATAGCTCTAACACTCAGAGTTTGCATAGCTATATCACATGGAGCTTGCTCTGCTTTAACACTTGGAGCTTTAGCATATTTTACAAATGTAAAATGCCTGGCATTTTATGAAAGGAGTGAAAGCTCTCACTTCCTATTTCATATGTAACATAACATTCAAACATATTATCCCTTCCAAAAAGGGAACCTCTCTATCTGTTTACAAAGCTAGCTACAAAGCCATTTCATATTGTATGTCATATCCTAATTTTTTTCTATATGTATAGTACTAATAGTGGAAAGAGGTTTAGAAAGGATTATGACGAAGATAAGAAGGAATGATAAAGGTTATATGAGTCCTGAAGAAGGAGAAGGACTAAAACGCAAAGTAGAAAAGGTTAAAGGCCAAAAGTTAAAGTAGAAATAAGATTTGGGCCAAAAGTGGTAATTTTTAAAAGTTAAGGGACTTAAATGTAATTAAGTAAAAAGTTCAAGGGCAAAATTATAATTATAGAAAGATCAGCCCAGAAAGGGTTAGAACTGCCCAGAAGTATTTTAGTCCTATATTCCATCAGTAAATAGAGGAAGGTATGCTGGATAATCTGACATGATACATAAATTTTATTAGGGCTCCACACAGTAAATATTTATCTGATAGTCTAAAAGTTATCTGAAATTTTATCAGATTTCATTGACTTCAGAAATAAGTGGGCAAATTATAGGAAAGTGTGCCCTACAGTGTCAGATATCCTAGATCTGACAGAACTCTGGAAGAAGTTCTGTATAAAAAGTTATTCACATATTAGTGAATTTTGACGGGAGTTTGATAACACCCGTGATTCAATAATAGAACTTATCGGTATGTAAGCCTAGATAGAATGAGATCAGATGACCTCATATATAGGCCCATAATGACGCCAAGGAAGGCCCAAAACCCAGGGTACCAATCTATCAGTAGAAGGGGCCAGTGCCAGAAAAAGTGCGAAATTACAAAAATGCCCCTGGATGCCCAGATTGTTTAGAGATGGATGAAGGGCATTTTGGTCATCTGGGACAGGGTAAAAATGTGGCACATTGTATAAATATGATTAGTTGAGCCAATATAAGCCCTGAGGCAGTACAAAGAGGGGTCAAATGACAGTTATGCCCTTAGGGTCAATATAGTGCAAGAAAGGACACCAAGGGTATTTTGGTCATTTCCCAAGGGATCTATAATTAAGTTGTGGCCAGTACAAGTATGTCAATGGTGTGAGAAGCCTAGACATTGATTTATAGCACAAAATACAAATCCTAGTATATTATAAAAAATTAGGAACATAAAACAGTCCGGTTGCTGTGAAACTGCACCGATCGGTACTGGATTGGACTGAAATTTTTCCAGAAGCTTCCTTACACTATGAGCACACCACCTAACCCCTTGAGGTGTCCCTTGATGGGTCCCACATGATGTCATAATTATTATTTTATGAAAAAGTTAAATCCAAGATTAAATGTGGGCCTTTAGATCAAATAGTAACCAAATCAATCTTGGCCATTCATTTTTCTTGGATTTTGGCTATAAATACCCCTCAATTCTGGTTCAGAACCGTAAGCTCATGTACCCTTGGGGAAGCTCTTGTAAAATGGAAACTCAAGCCAAGACAAAGAAGATTCAAGGTTCCAAAGTTCAAGCAAGCTAGAGGTTAAAGGTAAGAAATCTCTCCTAGCTTATTTTCCTTTGATTTGGGAGCTTGAACTTAGGGTTTTGATGGGAGAAAAGTTGAGTTTTCTCTAAGGGTGGTGCTGCCCAAAGACCTTAATGGAAAGGGGAAAGAAGAAATTAAAGTTATAACTATATGATTGAAACTTAAACAAGCTAGTTAAATGGTTGGTTGTTGAATCAAATTGATATTCTTGACTTTGCCATGGTGTGCCCTGTTCAGTCTGCACTGTTCATGAGGGAAGGAAATTGAATTTCAATGATTTAATGCTTCCATTGGGTTTGCATGATGATTTTGTGTAGAATTGGAAAGGTTTTGAACCTTGGAAATATTAAAATCTCAAGGTTGTAGTCTTTGAGATTCCTTACGGTTACTGTTCACTCGCATGAACAGTGATTGAAATTTCATGATTTTGATGGTTCCAATGGTTTTAAAATGAAAAGTTGTGTGGGGTAAAGTGGAGAAACAAGTATGGGAAGCATTAGAATCAAAATGAGAATTTTTGAAAGAATTGTGTGCTTATGTTCAATTCTGTACAGCATGCCATGAAGGAGCTGGAATTTTATGATTCTAAGCTCATAAATGAGTTCAAAATATGAAATTGTGTAGGGTAAAGTCAAGACATCAATTGATTCAAGAGCCAAGTGGATTAGTGAATATTAGGGAAAGTTATGACAATAAAGAGTGTAACAAAGTTAATCTTGAACATGGTTGGAGTTCATGAGTCCTAATGAATTATGTGATGAATATGAATGTGTTTAGGACATTGAAACATCCAAGAACATGTTGGGAGGTGATTGACATAAAGGCTTATTGGTTGGAAAGCTAGAGAGCAATTGCTAAAGATCAAGAGGAAAGCTTTAGTGCAAGGTAGTGAATCTATCTCTTTATGTGTTTGATGTGGTATGCTTATGTGTTGACATGTATGTCATATTTGAATGATGTTGTGACATGATTAATGATGTTCAATGTACTGTGAATAACATGTTTTCCATGGCCATGCACTTTATGTAAAAGTATATAGCATGATAGCATGTCACTAACCAAACAAAGTTTAATGAAATTACATATCATGCATTAGCATCCATCTTACATATTTAAGTGGTAATGTTTGCTACTGAGATTACCTAGAATCTAACTCTTCCATAACCAACCAATTTAGGTAAAGCATGAAGGAAAATGTATACATGGAGAAGAGCTAAAGCATGGAAGAAGGAAAGTGAAGTATTAAGATTCTAGCATAGGCTATGAATTATCCATGTATGTAAATGCCATGTAAGGTGTGTATTTATGAGATGAAGCTATTTGAAATAATTATGACATATGTACATGATGTATATGAATTTCAAGAAGCTTATTTGATGGCTTGTGCATGCTGAAACAACTATTGGAAATGAAAGAAAAGAAACTGAAATGGTAAAAACGTAGGTCCTAAAGCAGTTTTGTTGTGGCTTCAGTTTGACCTAGCAAATAAAGGAATTAGTTCAAGAAATTTTATGAGCATGTAGTACACATCCATATCTTTAAGTGAATAGGTAGAAAGTTTCATTTGGATATGTATATCAAGAGAAATGATTTTCCAAAGTAAGGGACCAGAATCTGTTTCCAGAGTTTTTGACCAAATGAACAGTAAAATTCAACGAATAAACTGTATCAATTGGCTAATCATTTGGTCTAGAACTTATTTTTCCCTTAAATTTCAAGATGTTATCTTCATGTATATTTTTGAACTACCTCATTTCGAGTTTTCTAGAATTAATTATGATTTTTCGAAGTTTGTTGCGTAATATGGAATACCATATGAACAGTAACCCGAGAAAGAGTAAAATTTCAGATTTGGCTAATGGACTTCCAAGGTCTTGTAAGTGGTTCTAAATGCTACTGAATGGTCTCTATGACGTATAAAATTAAGGACGTTACATTATGGTATTAGAGCATAGGATTCTGGCTTAAGAAATGCTTTGGATAGATTATTTATGGACTAATATGAGATTATTCTCAGACCCTAACTCTAAATAGTAAGTATTTGGTTAACTTATGGTATATTATGGGATAGTTAGCATTGCTTAATTAAGCAAATAGTACAAGAATAGATATGAGATTCCATAAGGTTAAGTCAAAAGCTTCAGTTAATAAGGGAGACCCTAGGCTAGTAGTGATATATGGATATGGTATACATCTAAACTCTGAGCATCCCTTACACAATGAAGAGGGTTCAGAGGAGAGTATGGGGGACCAGTCAGGAAAGTCTACAGTGGAATATCACATAGATATTTCTGTAGACTCAAGCCTGCAGTCTAGATGTCATGTAGAGATTCAGCCTGAATCCTAATATGCACCAACTGATGTTGAGTCTAGTGACTCTATACGGTATAAGTTTGTTGAAATGCCCTCTAACCCTGATATAAGCTTTATCCCTCTTATGAGATGATAGATTATGGTTGAGGAAGCTAAGTATTAGTACTGGATTATGGGTAGACCAGATATTATTCCTCCTCTACCAGAGTTTGAGGATAGATTTAAAATAATTAAGATACCACAGTCCCCTAATTCAGATATCCAGTCAGAGTTTATGATAGTCCCTGTCTATTCCCAAAGTCCAGGAATATGTGACTTTATAAAGCGAGATCAGTGGGATGTTCCTAGTTCTAGTCAACCCCAGCCTTATTTGTTAAAGACAGATAATGTTGACCATATTGGTCTGAAAAAAGCTATGGAGAATGACTTACTCAGTCCAGGTCAAGGGATGGAATAAGTAGAGATTAAGAACAGTTAGTTATCTGCAATTCCTCAATGCCGTAGTAGGAATGATAAACAGACATTCAGTAGTGGGCATTAACCTAATATACTTTAGAGGATTGGTATGAGACGATAGTAAGTCAAGTTTCATGAGACTAAAGATGCCAATCTCACTAAGGGTTATCAGTTAGAGGTTTAGTACAGAGTATAGGCAAGTCAAACAGTACGAAGCACTAAGATACAGAAGATTAGTTTAAGAAGAGGTTCAATAGTAGATCCTCCATATGATCATCAGGAGTTGATCTACAGAACGAAAGACTTTGTACAGCTAGTCTTTACTGAACAAGAATGATAAGAAGTTAGAATGAAACTTACAATGGTCTAATACATGGCTTAAGGTTAAAGACGTGATGGCTAATAGACAAAAAGTTAATATTCCCAAATAGAAGGATCCCATCATGAAGAGACAGTAACCTAGCACATCTAGGTAGAGCACCTAAAGAACATAAATAGTAATGTTAAGTGATGAATGAGATCCAAGTGACCTGAATTGGTCAGGATCTAGAGGTAAACCAGAAAAGAATCACAGTCTAGTCCAGAGTAGACTGAGATTGATAGACAGAAAGAGTTAAGAGATACTTTCTCGCCTGTTAGTAATCCAGGAGGATTAGGGAAAACTTAAAAGTTTGAATAGCATAGACATGTGAGCCTGACCTTTCCTCAGTTAGCTGAAAGAAGACAGCTGACTCAGTTATGGATTACAGATAGATTACAGTGAGGCCAAGGACACATAAATCCTTCAGGTTAGAGACATAAAAGTCTTAAGGCAACGAGAAATGTTATGATAAGATAGCCTAATATGATAAGCTATCTTCGATTCCTAAATAAATAAATAGGATACTGGAGATGTAAGCTAAAGATAAAGTGCCTCAGAAATTGTTTGAGGGTTAGTAGAAAAAGATATATGTAAGCTAAGAGAAAGAAGTTTATGAGGTTTAAAGAAAGTAAAGTAGCCACAGATTTAAAGGTAAGGTGACTCCTCTATTCCCTATATAAGAAAGAGCAATTTTTAAGTAATATAAGTTAATGTTTTTGCAATAGAGCTTGATTGCTCTTGCAATAGAGTAAAGTCCCTTTGATGAGATAAATAGATGATGATAGATATATGCATGGTAGAGCTTGTGTAGCTCCCTGCAATGTTAAATGTAGTAAAGTTATAAAGATGAGAATGGTATATGAAGTTCTTGAGTGATAGAGGAAATGAGTCAAGTCCTAATAGATAATATTGGCTTCTGTGATCATTTTTAGGGAATTATCTATGGAGTTAACAACCATGTGGAAGTGATTAACCTTGTAACTTTGGCTGTTGGTTTAGGTCTTCCAGAGATGAGAATACAGTACAACATAATCCAGTAGATTCCGGAGGATTGCAGTTAGATCCTAGTATGGCTCACAGGGTCACAGTTAGATCCTGAAAGGCTTACGGTTGATCGTAGTAGATCCCGAGGGTCGCAGTAGACCAAGCCTAGAGCAAGAAAGTAATGAGTCATAAGTACAGTATGTCTTTGGAAGGACGAATACCAAGGAAAAGTTAAGGTATAAAAGCTTCACAAGTTAGTTAACTCATAACAGAGAGAGTACCCATTATGCTAGTTTCAGATAACCTTATTACTATTAGGGATTAAACTCAGAATCTCCTTACACGTATCAGGAACTAAGTGATCAAAGTTAAAGCTATTAATCCTGAGTTCCAAGGATTTATGAGAATGTTTTATAAGATATGAGAAAGCGTCAAATAAGAATAAAGAGATCCTTACGATGATATTACAAAGACTACAAATAAAGGTAAGTTGATCCTCTAAATGAGGACAAAGAGATTAGAAGGCTAGATAGACCCAAGAGAGATAGTATAAGATGGGTCTAAGATGGTAAAGTACCAGGGTCAGAGCTAGTGAGCATCAGTGCTTTAGATTTTTATTTGCACATTTCAGTTAAGCGTGCTCAGGCAAGGGTAGTCCAATGATGGGTGACCCCCTGGGAAGTGATGGAAAAGTGTGTAAATGCCATTAAAATTGGCAAATGTGCACAGAGCTATGTAAAATGATAGAAAGAGCTATGAAAAGCTAGAAAGGGTTATGAATAATAAGAGACTAGAACCCTTATGTCAAGTCCAAATGAAATGGATTTGAAATATAGACTATGATGTAGCTAGATTTGGCCAGAGATGCCATGATACGGCATAAAAGATATGTGATAAGATATGCCTTGAGAAGCGGCTATATAGCTAGCTTTGTAAATAGATAGAGAGGCTTCCGTTCTGGAAATGATAAGATGTTTGAATGATGAGCAACATGTGAAAGAGCAAATGAGAGCTTTCACTCCTTGCATAAAGTGCCAGTCATTATGTTATGTTATGTTATGTTTGTAAAATATGCTAAAGCTCCTAATGTTAGAGCTGTGCAAGCTCCGAGTGTTAGAGCTGTGCATATTAAGAGAAGGAATGCTTGAACTCCGATGTTAGAGCTTTGCATTCGTGAGCAGGTATGTAGTCCTGCAGCATGTTGTCTAGGCATTATGCATGTTAGAGTATGTGCTCCTATATGCTCCTATGTGCTCCTATTTAGTAGTAGAGCAATGAAAGAAAGAATAATGATATAAGTCCTCTCTCTGTATTATAATGAATTTTTAAATATGATAAGAATGTATGATGATATGAGAGTGAGAGTTAAAGTTTGCAGATATTTAGAGAATTCTGCTAGATACTCAAATGAGCAATAAGTGATTGCACTAAGAAATATGAACAGTAACCCAAGAAAGAATAAAATTCTAGATTTGGCTAATGGACTTCCAAGGTCTTGTAAGTGGTTCTAAATGCTACTGAATGGTCCCTAAGATGTATGAAAGTAAGGATGTTACATAATGCCTGACATTTTATGTAAGGAGTGAAAGCTCTCATTTGCTCTTTCACATGTAGCTTAACCTTCAAACATCTTATCCTTTTCAAAAAGGGAGCCTCTCGATCTGTTTACAAGGCTAGCTATAAAGCCACTACATATCGTACTTCTCAATACATATTTCTCATAATATATCTCATTATGTACTCTTTATAGCATTTCTCATTTCATATTTTTCATGTCATAACATGGCATATCTGGCAACATCATAGTCTATCATCTTACATAGCTCTGTGCACATATGCCAAATTTCTATGGCATTTGCAGCTTTTCTATCACTTCCTAGGGGGTCACCCATTATTAGACTACCCTTGCCTGAGCACGCTTAACTGAAATGTGCAGATAAAAATCTGAAGCACTGATGATCACAGGCTTCAACCTTGGTACTTTAATATGTTAGACCCATCTTATACTATCTCTCTTGGGTCTATCTGGCCTTCTAATCTCTTTATCCTCATCTAGAGTATCTATTTACATTTCATTCTTATTCTTTGTAATCTTATCGTAAGGATTTCTTTATTCTCATTTGACCATTTCTCATATCTTATGAAATATTCTTTTAAATCCTTGGGATTTAGTACTAATAACTTTAACTTTGATTACTTAGTTCCTATTACGTGTAAGGAGATTATAAGTTCAGTCCCTGATAGTAATAAGGCTATCTGAAACTAGCATCATGGGTACTCTCTCTGTTATGAGTTAACCAACTTATGAAGCTTCTATACCTTAACTTTTCCTTAGTATTCGTCCTTCCAAAGAAATACTGTACTTATGGATCATTACTTTCTTGCTTTAGGCTTGGTCTTTGTGACCCTTAGGATCTACTGCGATCAACCATAAGCCTTTTTAGGATCTAACTGTAACCCTGTGAGCCATAGTAGGAACTAACTGCAATCCTCCAGAATCTACTGCGATTCCATTGTAATGTATTCTCGTTTCTGGAAGACCTAAATCAACGGATAAAGTTACAAGGTTAGTCACTTCCACATAGTTGTTAACTCCACAGATACTTCCCCAAAAATGATCACAAAAACCAATATTATCTATTAGGACTTTCTCATTTCCTCTATCACTCAGAAACTTCATATATCATTCTCATATTTTATAATTTTACTATATCCATTATAGTAGAGAGCTACATAGGTTCTACCATGCATATATCTATCATCATGTATTCATCTTATCATAGGGACCTTACTCTATTTGAGTTATACTGTCCCATCTCTTGGCTTTATTTCAAAATAAATCTTTCTCTATCGCAAGAGCAATCTAGCTCTATTGCAAAATATTAACTCATATTATTTAAAAAATGCTCTTTCTTGGAGCTGCACCATCTTTCATAACTGTATCTCATTCCCTTTCATATTCATAGCACATCATTCATATATCTTATCCCTACTAAAAGGATATGTCCTAAATACTGTAATCATTTATCTATAAATCCACTACTAGCCTTTAATCTTTAATCTCATTCTCTATCCCATTGACTATCATTGTCTATTCATAAATTCTCATTCCATTCTTTGGGAATTAACTGGCTAACTATTTTGTTCATCACTTTTCTATTGCTTTATCATCACCAAGTTAAGTTATCTAATTGTATGTCGTAGGGCATGCGAGCAATATAACTTTCTCATCTGATACACTCTACCCTGTATGTACTACGTAAGGGGAGTATTCATTCATCATAGAATACTCAACATACGTGTCCATTGACAACTACGAGGAGATACAACTATTCATCATAACATATGCCAACATAAGCCATACCGTTATTACATAGTTTGCTCAATCATCCCTTATACTCACATTACAATTAAGCAATTAACTAGGTAGACTTTAAAACATTATATCCCTTAATCACCTTAATCACTAGGTCCTAATCATCTATTCAGGTACCTGAGTCATTTATTTATTTCACTTAGGCTGCCACATCACCATCTTACTAAGGTATAGACCCAACCCTTCTTTACTCTTTCTTACATGAGGAATAGGGGAGTCACTTTATCTTTGAACCTGTTGCTACCTCACTAGGTCATATTCATTCTATCATATTATCTCTTATCGCCTGTAAAACTTCTGTGTCTCTAGCCTAAAGGATTTATGTGTCCTTGGCCTCACTGTAATCTATAACTGAGTCATCTATTCTCTTTTAGCTACTGAGGAAAGGTCGGCTCATATCTTTATGCCATTTGCACTTTTAAATTTTCCTTTATCCTCCTGGATTATTAACAGGCGAGAAAGTATCTCTTATTAAGCCTCAAGGTTCATGTAGATGAACTTGACTAATTATTCAGCAAAGCGTTTCTCTTTCCTTTGTTCTAAACATCAAAACTTCTTTTCTTATTCTGCATATATCTACCGCTTTGTTGAACTTTTCCAATTACCTAAGAAAAACTCTTTTTTTTGTAACACCAAATTCAATCCGTGAGCTAACTTCTTTGTCATTCAACTCTCAATGTTCATATGGATGAACTCAGCTAAGTATTCATTAAAGTGTTTCTCTTTTCCTACTTTAACCCTTTGCCTCACACCCATCTCTATCTCATATGGAGTAACTTTTGTATATCTCTATTATCTCTTAAATATTTCTATCTGTCAGTCTTAGTCAGCTGTGGATTAGACTGTGGTTCCTTTTTTGTTTGTCTCTGGATCCTGACTAACATAAGTCACATAGATCTCATTCATCATCTAGCCCTATTACTTATATTCTCTAGGGTGCTCTACCCTATGTATGCTAGGTTACTATCTCTTCGTGATGATATCCCCTATTTTGGGAACTTTAACCTTTTATCTATTGACCATATGTCTCTAACCTTAAGACATGTATTAGGCTCATTCTTAGACAAGTATCATTCTAACTTCTTATTAGTTTGTTCAGTAAAGACTAGTTGAATGAATCTTTCGTAACATATATCAACTCTTGGTGATCATATAGAGGATCTACTTTTGAATATTTTCTTGGTGATCATATAGAGGATCTACTTTTGAATATTTTCTTAAATTGATCTTCTATATCTCAGTGCCTCGTACTGTTTGGCTTGCCTATATAATGTGCTAAACCTCTAATTGATAATCTTCAGTGAGGTTGGCATCTTCATTCTTGTCATTAGGCCTCTATGCATTCTAGTCGTGAAACATACACTCTACAGACTTTAGTCGTGACCATCTCAGCTTACTTGTCATGACCAAAAGCTTCTGTAAATATTTGTCATGACCTGTGGCTTAACTTATCGTGACTTAACTTCTCTGGAACTTCTAGTCATGACCTAAAATGCTTCACATTGCAACCTGGGCATAACTTTTTCTAAATATTCTCTTCTAATGTTCCTAACTTTGATGAGTTTGAGTAAATTGAAACTCATTCATATCTATCTATCATAATCACATTAAATAGGGAACATATTCACATAAATGTTCAAACAACTATCATTTCATTATATCACATTAAAACTCATATTTCATATCACCATAGCATTTGCACATACAATACATACTGTCCACTACATATTTGGGGTACATCATAACTATCATACATCTATGTAATTACTTTACACTATTTACATTACCCCTAATCTTTTTTACATTCGTTTTTAGGGAGTAGTGAACTATAAATACTTCTACATATAGAAATAATGCCCCTATATATCAGTTGGCAGATCATTTGCCAAAAACTCACTTAACTCTACATGCCATCTAGGGGTATATGGTAGTATCTGAGTTACTACCATCTCATGCCAGTCTGAGAATGTAAACCTGATTCAAGTCAATGACCTCTATTATATATCTATTTATCATCCCTGCTATGACAGTGAGGAACTATAGATAAATTGACTACTCTTGATCTCTACTTCTGTCCATCCCTTGACCTGGACTGAGTAATTCACTCTCCACAACTTTCTTGAGACTGTTATAGTCAACATTATCTGTCTTTAGCAAAGAAGGCTGAGCTTGACTAGGACTAGGAACATCATACTTATCTTTCTCTATAAAGTCACATATTCCTAGACTTTGAGAATGGACAGGGACTGCCATAGACTCTAACTGGATTTCTAGATTAAGGGACTATTGTATATTACTCATAGAAAATCTAACCTCAAACTCTGATGTGGGAGGACTAATATCTAGTCTATCAGTAATCCAGTACCAGTACATAGCTTTCTCAGCTGTAAATTATCCTCTTATGGGAGGAATAAGACTTATATTATGTTTAGAAGGCATTACCAAAAACTCATATTATATCTCTTATCATCTCTTTCTACTAAACCTCAAGAAATTTCTGAGGCTATTTATCTTTAGCTTATGTCATATCCTAATTTTTCCTATCTGTATAATACTGATAGTGGAAAGAGGTTTAAAAAGGATTATGATGAAGATTAGAAGAAATGATAAAGGTTAGATGAGTATTGGAGAAAGAGAAGGACCTAAATGCAAAGTAGAAAATGTTAAAGGCCAAAAGTTAAAGTAGAAACAAAAGTTGGGCCAAAAGTGGTAATTTTCAAAAGTTAAGGGACTTAAATGTAATTAAGTAAAAATTTCAAGGAAAAAATTGTAATTATAGAAAGATCAGCCCAGAAAGGGTTATAACTGCCCAGAAGTTTTTCAGTCCCATATTTCTTTAGTAAATAGAGGAAGTTACGCTTGTTAATCTAGCATGATACATAAATTTTATTAGGGCTCTAGACAGCAAAAAATTATTTGATAGTCTAAAAGTTATCTGAATTTCTATCAGATTCCATGGACATCAGATATAAGTGGGGAAATTACAGGAAAGTGTGCCCTATAGTGTCAGATGTTATGAATCTGACAGAACCCCGAAAGAAGTCCTATACAAAAAGTTATTCACATAACAGTGAATTTTGACAGGAGTTTGATAATACCCATGATTCGATAATAAAACTTATCGATATGTGAGCCTTGATAGAATGAGATCAGATGACCTCATATATAGGCCCATGATGACGCCAAGAAGGGCCCAAAACTCAGGGTACTAGTCCATTAGTAGAAGGGGCTAATGTCCAGAAAAGGTGCAAAATTACGAAAATGCCCTTGGATGCCCAGATTGTACTAGAGATAGATGGAGGGCATTTGGGTCATATTGGATAGGATAAAAATGTGGTACATGGAATAAATATGACTAGTTGAGCAGTATATGCCCTAAGGCAGTACAAAGAGGGGTAAAATGACAATTATGCCCCTAGGGTTAGTACAGTGCAAAAAAAGACACCAAGGGTATTTTGGTCATTTTCCAAGGGATGGATGACAAATAAATCTTTAGTATACCATTTTCAATGGTATGATAAGCCTAGACATTCATTTCTAGGACATAATACGTATCCTAGTATATTATAAAAAATTAGGAACAGAACAATGTCCGGTTGTTATGAAACTGCTCTGATCAGTACTAGATTAGACTGAAATTTTTCTAGAAGCTTCCTTACATGGAAAGCACGCCACATACCCCTCTTATGTGTCCCATGAGCTGTCCCATATGATGTCATAATTATTCTTTTTAGAAAAAGTTAAATTCAAAAATAAATGTGAGCCCATGAATCAAATAGTATGCAAATCAATCTTGGCCATCCATTTTCACCCAAATTTCTCTATAAATGCCCCCAAAACAGAACCCATTTGGTATGCATGGTGAAGCATAGGGAAATGCTTGCAAAATTTTCATTCAACCAAGAAAGGAGCAACCAAAGTTAAGTAACAAGCAAGGTAATCATCTCTCTTGATCTTGAGCTTTGGTCTAGTAAGCTAGCTCTTAGTTTTAAGGGGTTTTGTGCTATATTTCCCTTATGGTTTCTGCTGGAAGTGCTGTCCATATGTGGTTAAAATATGAGTTTTATGTTATGGATAGTTTAGACAAGCATAAACAAGCTAGAATCAAGTGGTATAAGCTTAGAAATTCAAGTATGTTCAGATTTAGGGTTTTGTGTTCTTGCTAGTACTGTATGTGGTACTTTTCATATGATGGAATTTCATGATTTTGATGCTTCTAATGAGTTTAAAATGTAAAATTGTGTGGGTATAAAGTAGGAGAACAAGTATTGGAAGCATTAGAATCAAAATGTGAATTTTTGGGAATCAAGGGCTTCACTTCGGTTGGGCACTGTAGCAACTAAAGTGTTTTGATTTTGGAAATTGTAGTTTCATATTTGGATTCTAAATGAAAAAATATGTGGAAATCATGAGAATTTATTTTGGAATGATAGAAGTAAGAAACATAAAGTAGAGAAAGAAAGGGAGCTAGTGAAAACCTAGTCTTGGTTTTGTATTCAATTTGAGTTATAACTTGATATTATTGTGTAATGGCTAGGTTTTGACATTTGTGAAGGAAGGAAAGCACCTCAAGAAGACTTTGATAAGGATAACTAAGAGGTAACAAGGATACCTAACTATAACTCATGTTTGTTTAATTGTTTTGCTTGCTTGTTGATTATGGTGGTTGGTTGAGCTTGAGCTTATGTCATCATGTTATGATGAAGTATGAATGATTGCAACTCGTTGCAAGTTATGTCATGACAATATGCATGTTAGAGTTTTCTTATGTACCATTATGAAGTAGCTCCCATCTCATGATAACATGTTAAGCATCCAATTATTCATGCATGATATTATAGTTTGTGTAACTTGCTATTGGGATTTCCATGAAATCTCATTCCTTGCACATGCATAACTATGTTTTAGGTGCTGGATCCTCTCAAGGGAAGAGAGTAAATGTTGATGATTAAGTTTGTATAATAAGTTACATGACTTACATGACACTATGGGATGATATGCTAGCATGTATGGTGTATTTTTCTGTATCTATGTTTTGAGGCTGACACTTTGTGATGGTTATAACATCTAAACCAACAAGTTTTAGTTTGAAACTTGGCATGAGTAAATTTAAGATATAGATATTTAAATGAATACCAAGAACGACTCATTTGGACAAGTATCCGAATTGTTATGATTTTCCAAATTTGGAAGTACGATCTGGAATTGAGATAAAACGAGTACTGAGACGCAGTGACGTTCACACAATGATTTCATATATCAAATGAACTAGTTTTTCTATGAAATTTGATGAGCTTAAAGAGGACGTCTATAGCTTCAAATCCATAGGTAACATAGGTCATTTGGATAAGTAACCAAAGGGAAATGAATTTTTGAAGTTAAGCAATGAAATTGGAACTTTCAGATTTTACCAAATGAACAATAATTTTTAACCAATAAACTGATTTCATGTGAACAAAAAAACCTCAGTTTCATATTTTTTCCTCAAAGATCTATGAAATATATTTCATTAGAAATTGGAACCACATTATTTCCATTTTTTTACAATTAATTATGAATTATCAAAGTAGGGTACATGTTTTGGAATTACCAAATGAACAGTAAAAGTGAACAGTACCCAAGAGCAATTCTTTTATAAATGAATGTTTTCAAAGCAAATGATCATGTAATTGGTTCCAATCACTTATAATTGAATATAATTGAGGTTAAAAGTAAGGATGTGATAGCTTATATCTCCAATATCCTGTTTATTCATTTAGGAATATGAGATAGCTTATCCTATCAGGCCATTTTACCTTAACTAGGCTATGTTCATTCTATCATAACATCTATCATCACTTGTAAGACTTCTGTGTCCCTAGCCTAAAGGACTTATGTGTCCTTGGCCTCATTGTAATCTAATTGTAATCCATAACTGAGTCAGCTATTTTCTTTCAGGTAATTGAGTAAGGGTCTGGCTCACATCTCTATGCCATTCATACTTTTAAGTTTTCCACTATCCTCCTGGATCCCTAACAGGCGAGAAGGTATCTCTTATTAAGCCTCAATGTTTTATGTCACTAGAGCATTCATCACCAATCTATAATCTTAGTTGGACTATGAACAAGTAATCCATTACTAACCTCAATCCCAATTGGGCCTTAGGTAACCGCTACATACTCTATTTCCCAATCAGTGCAAGTTTATCTTACACCAAAAATCTGTTCTGTGCTAAAACTTTATTCTGTACCAATGCCATAAACTTTTGCACTGATACCAAAATGAAACATTATACTTTTACCACCTCAGAGTACTTATTTAGAAGCATATTTGATTAGCGGAAGCATTACTAAGCCCAAAAAATTTAAACCTTTAAAACTTACTTCTATAGTACTGTTCATTTGGTGATTTCCAGATTTACAGTCTAACTTTAAAAATTCATAACTAATTATAGAAAGATTGAGGTGATCCAAATTTCTAATTAAAGCTCTTTCATATCTCTTTAAGGGAAAAATAAAAATCTGGACATTTACTTTGCCAATTGATACAGTTAAATCGTTACTTTTTACTGTTCATATGACAAATTCAGGAATTTCTAGATTCTGTCTCTTAAGTTTGGAAATTCATTTCTCTTGATATCCACATCCAAATGAGGGGTGTTACCTATGAATTTAAATCTATGGATGTTTAATGCATGCTTCTAAAATTTCATGAAATAATCATTTTATTTGCTAGGTCAAACTGAAGCCACAACAAAGCTGCTTGAGGACCTACATTTTTACCATTTTAGCTTCCTTTCTTTCAATTTCAATAATTGTTCCAGCATGCATAAACCATCTCTTTTACCTTTCATGCATTCATATACATCATGGGATTATACCATATTTCTTTCATATATTTTCTTTACATATAATGGATATTACATAACATTACATAAAAGGTCTAACATCCATGCATGCCATCACTTGTCTACTCTTCCACTTCCATTCCTTAGCTCATGTACCAAACATAATTCTTTCATCATGAATAACCTATTATGGTTGGTTATGGGAGGGTGAGATTCTAGGGAATCTCAATAGTAAATATTGCCACTTAAATATACAAGATGGATGCTAATGCATGATATGTAATTTCATTAACCTTTCTTTAATTAGTGACATGCCATCATGCTATATACTTTTGCATAAAAGCGCATGGCCATGGAAAACATGTTATTCACAATACATTCAACATCATTTATCATGTCACAATATCATTCAAATATCATATACATGTCAACACATAAGCATACTACATCAAGCACATTAAGAGGTAAGTCTACTACCTTGCACTTAAGCTTTTCTCTTGATCTTTTGCACTTGCTCCCTAGCTTTCCAACCATGAAGTCATTAGGTCAATCACTTCCCAACATCTTCTTGGATATTTCAAGGTCCTAAACACATTCATATTTATCACATAATTCATTAAGACCATGAATGTAAGGAATTGGAAGACACGCAGCAGAAATTAACTTAAATTTTTTTCCATTCCTTGCCATGATCTACCGTATGTGTTTAAGTCAAGTAGGAAGAAGCATTACCCTCAGTGTTCCTCATCGACTTCCACAGCTTCTGGTCACGACTTTCACAGCTTCTCTTTGTGGCTCGTGCTCCCTTTCCGATCGCAAGAAGTCGATGACTCAGGTCAGTTTCCTCTACTGGTATCCACACGAACAATGTTCCAACCACGAACGACGTGCTAGTGTCTCCTGTCCCTCCAAGATTTTCTCAATAATTTGTCCTCTCCGTCTCTATTTCAGCAGTTTCTTATCTGTAAACCTTTTTTAGATTCTCCTTCGGCCTTTGTGTGTTCTATATCTTTTAAAACGTAGCTCCTAAAATCAGATATATAAGATGCTATGCATTTTCCTCTACAGAATTGGATTTTGGAGTTAATCTTATATTAATTCCAAAATTAATACAATATCATCTATTGTATAATTTGATAAGAAACTAATTAAATAAATAATATTTATATTAAATCTGTCCCACAGATTTAATTAACCTATTTATTTAACTTAAAATAAAGATAAGACTGAACTATATTTGATTTATTCTCATAAATCAAATTTGACATATCATATCAATTTGAATTTTAAATTCAAACGTGATAGAGATTTAATTTATCCTTATAAATTAAATCTGATAAATATCTCTTATATGAGATATCCTATCAATTTGAATTTTAAATTCAAACGTGATAGAGATTTAATTTATCCTTATAAATTAATTCTTATAAATATCTCTTATATGAGATATCCTATCAATTTGAATTTCAAATTCAAATGTGATAAAGATTTAATTTATCTATCTATTATATATAATGTATATATACGAATATAAATATAAATAAATATATACATGCACCCTGGATCATTCATTGGATGCGGACATGTCTTAGATTCAATGAATCTGGACATCATAGCTCGTGTTGGGCTATTTTGTGTGTGACCCTGTAGGCCCATATGAAGTTGGCAGTGGGCCATTTGCTATACTAGCCCACAAGTCGCAAGCGGCCTCTAGTAAGACATAATGACTACCCAAATAATATGAGGATCGTTAAACGATGTAACCTTTTATACAACCATATCATGTCCCTTTTGTCACGCGATATTTTGGTCATGGATAAGGCATGGATAATGTCATCCTCCTATTCCTGACCGTTACTTTCTCGATCCCTGAGTAGTCTGACTACAGAAATGGAACTACCTTTCCGTTACAATATGGCCATATATTTCTCAGACTCACTCATCGAGGGGCCCAGTAATATCTCTCTACGAATGTGAGGGACAAATTCCATCTTGACCATTCACATTCCTCCGCATGAAAAACCACTAAGCCCGAACATAGTCTTTATGATCACTCGATTAAAAGTGACTTTTGACTAGGTCAAAGCTGAGCGTTTGTCATGTAGGAATCCATCATGATCTCAGGTCAAAGGGCATAGTGACATGGTTTGTATATGAGAGAAGCTTATGACGTAACCCATGCAGCTCTCTCATAGCGGGTTAGTCTAACACCTTGTACTATTACATGTGCCTATGACTTTGATTTATATCTATATATATCTTCAAAGTCATACTGGTCTTATTTCATCTCTGCTCCTATATAGATGACCGACCAGGGATATTTAGGATAAGTTCATGAATTATCCAAGGATGGTCATCATAGTAAACATGCAAATAATATGATAACACAATTAATAAATTCATAAATCAATAATGTTCATAAGACAATGATTGGCCCCTAAGGTACGATTTCCAACAACCTCCCACTTGCATTAGGTACAATCATTAATTTGACTAATTCCCATTGACCTAACATGACGCTCATGATTTTCCTGCACAAGCGGCTTTGTTAGAGGATCGACAATATTATCTTCTCCTGCTACTTTGCATATTTTTATATCACCTCTATCGTTGATTTCTCTGATGAGATGAAACCGCCTGAGTATATGCTTGGTCCTTAGATGTGACCTAGGCTCTTTGGCCTATGCAATGGCACCGTTATTGTCACAGAGTAAAGTTATTAGATTTGAGATAGTAGATATCACCCCTAGTTCAGTGATGAACTTCCTGATCCAAACAGCTTCCTTTTCTGCATCAGATGCTGCTATATACTCAGTTTCCATTATAGAATCTGCTATAGTGCCCTGCTTAGAGCTCTTCCAGTTTACTGCTCTATTACTGAGGAGGAATATATATCCAAACTTCGATTTTTGGTCATCCTGGTCAGTTTGAAAACTTGTATCTGTGTAACCAGTTACACAGAGTTCATTATCCAATCCACCATAGACCAAGAATATGTCCTTAGTCCTTCTTAAGTACTTAAGGATATTCTTGACAGCAGCCTAATGGCCCTTACCAGGGTCCTGTTGATATCTGCTAGTCATACTTAAGGCAAACGAGACATCTAGTCGAGTACATAACATGGTGTACATGATAGATCCTATGGTCGAGGCATATGGAACTTTACTCATGCGACCTCGCTAATCAGATGTACTAGGACACAGATCTTTGCTGAGGTGACTACCATGAGACATGGGTATGAAACCCCTCTTTGATTCGTGCATACTGAACCTATGCAGTATTTTGTCTATGTATGTACTCTGACTGAGTCCTATAAGTCTTTTAGATCTATCTCTATAGATCCTTATTCCTAGGATGTAGGTGGCTTCACCCAAGTCTTTCATTGAGAAAGACTTTCCTAACCAAGACTTGACAATCTGCAAGGTAGGAATGTTATTCCCAATAAGTAGGATGTCATCGACATAGAGTACCAAAAACACAACTGTGCTCCCACTAACCTTCTTGTACACACAAGGTTCATCAATATTTTGAAGAAATCCAAACTCTTTGACTACTTTATCAAAATGATGATTCCAACTCTGAGAGGCTTGGTTTACTCCATAAATGGACCTTTAAAGCTTGCACACTTTACCGGAGCCCTCAGAATGCACAAACCCTTCAGGTTGTGTCTTGTACACATCCTCAAGGAGCTTTCCATTAAGGAAGGATGTCTTGACATCCATCTGCCATATTTCATAGTCATAAAATATGCTACTATGGCAAAGAGGATTCTGATTGATTTGGCCATTGCAACTGGGGAAAAGGTCTCATCATAGTCCACACCATGAGTTTGAGTAAATCCTTTTGCAACTAGTCATGCCTTGAAGACATTTACATTGCCATCCATGTCGGTTTTCTCCTTAAAAACCCACTTGCACCTAATAGTTTTTACACCTTTAGGCGGGTCAACTAAGGTCTAAACCTTATTGTCGTACATGGATTGCATCTCAAACTTCATGGCATTAAGCCATTTTTCAGAGTTTGGTCACACTATAGCTTCTCGATAGGTAGTCAGCTCATTATGCTCAATGAGCAACACACGACTACTAAAAATCAGAAATCCATATCTCTGAGGCTGAAGTCGTGTCCTATTAGATTTCCGTGGACTTTGCGTGACTTGAGGAGTCTTAACAACTTGTTGTGAGTCTTCTCTGTTTTCCATCTGCAGTTTTGTGGTGTCTTGTGGCTCTCGAACTTCTTCAAGGTGTACCTTACTCTCACTAGTTCTTTTAGAGATAAATTATCTTTTGAGAAAGATACCATTTATGATAACAAACACTTTGTTATTAGTAGGGTTGTAGACGTAATATCCCTTGGTTTCCTTAGGATATCCCACAAAAAGGCACTTTGAGGATTTGGGCGCTAATTTGTCTAAGGCTTATTGCTTAAGATAGACCTCGCATACCCAAATCTTGAGGAAAGACAAACTAGGTGTCCTCCCAATCCATATCTCATACGGAGTCTTTTCAATTGCCTTAGATGGAACATGATTGAGTGTGAACGCAGCTGTCTCTAGGGCATGGCCCTAAAAGGAGGGTTGAAGATCTGTTCGACTCATCATGGATCGAACCATATCTAATAGTGTTCGATTCCTCCATTTAGAAATGCCATTCCATTGTGGTGTCCCTGGAGGAGTCAATTGTGAGACTATCCCATAACTCCTAAGATGATCTATGAACTCTTGCCTTAAATATTCACCACCCCGATCAGATCAAAGGGCTTTAATTATTTTGCCAAGATAGTTTTGTACTTCATTTTGAAATATTTTGAACTTTTCAAAAGATTCAGATTTATGTTTCATCAGATAGATATACCTATATCTTCTAAAATCATCTATGAATTTTATGAAGTACGAATAACCTCCTATAGCATTTGTGTTCATCGGTCAACACACATCTGTATGTATGAGGCCCAATAAATCAGTGGCCCTCTCACTGTGCCTAGTGAAAGGTGACTTTGTCATCTTTCCTAACAAGCAAGACTCGCAAGTGTCATATGATTCAAAATCAAATGAGTTTAGAAATCCATCTTGATGGAGTTTGGAAATGCGTTTCTTATTTATATGGCCCAGACGACAGTGCCAGAGGTATGTGGGATTCAAATTGCTTGGTTTGACCCTTTTGGCAGTTATATTATAGATATTTCCATGATTGGGTTATTCCAAATTTAATATGTAATAATCAACATGCAAATCACCATGAGCATAAAAAACATCATTACGATAAATAGAACATCTACTATTCCTAATAATGGAAGTGAAACCTTCCTTATCCAAATAAGAAAGTGAAACAATGTTACTACTTAAAGCAGGAACATAATAGCAATTGTTCAAAACTAACAAAAGCCCAGTGGGCAGAACTAATTCATAAGTGCCTACAACTAACGCAGTAACCCTTGCTTTGTTTCCAACTAGTAGGTCAACCTCGCCCTTTTTCAGCTTCCTACTGTCTTTTAGTTCCTGCACATTTGTACAAATATGAGAACCACATACAGTATCTAATACCCATGAGATAGAAGTAGAAAGATGAATGTCTATAACATAAATACCTGAAGTGATAGCCCCGCTATCCTTCTTGTTCTTTTTCAGATCTTCGAGGTAGAGTTTGCAATTCCTCTTCCAATGACCATTGATGAAGAAGCAGACTCCTTCCTTCAGAGGCTGCCTTCTTTGGTGCAGGCTTGGTTTCAGGCTTGCTTGACTATTTGGTCTTACCTGATGAGCCATGACCCTTCCCCTTGCCTTTGCCTTTCTTTTTCATACCCTTTCATTTATGAACCATCAAAATAGTACTGGGCTTCTTCTTAAGACTCGACTCAGTAGTTTTAAGCATTCCATGTAGTTCATAAATAGATTTCTCCATGTTGTTCATGTTGTAGTTCATGACAAACTGGTCATAACTTTCTGGGAGTGAGTTCAAGATCAAATCCATAGCTAACTCCTGGCTCATAGGAAATCCAAGCCTCTCAAGGTGATCAATGTACCCTTTCATCTTTAAGACATGAGTACTGACTAATACACCTTCAGCCATCTTGTAGGAATGTAAGGCCTTAATGGTCTCATACCTCTTTTGCCTTGCCTGTTACTGGAACATTTCCTTGAGATGCACAATCATCTCATAAGCCTCCATGTGTTGTAGATCTCTTTGGAGTTTCGGAACCATGGTGGCTAGCATCAAGCATCCCACATCGACAGAGTCTTCCTTATGCTTCATGTAAGCATCTCTCCGAGCTCTAGGAGCATTGGCCGCTGACTCCTCATGAATAGGTTGATCTAGGGCATGCGCCTTTCTTTCCTGCTTGAGAACAATTCTCAAGTTCCTAAACCAGTCAAGAAAGTTTGTACCATTGAGTTTATCCTTCTCAAGGATAGATCGCAGAGATAATGTAGCAGTATTACTAGTCGACATGATTCTACAATTTAAAATATGCAATTTAATTAGCAATCTCCCACTAAATAAACAACCGTTAATGTAATAGTTAGTGGGCTAAGATCCATATTTGGATCAAACTTAAGTACGCTTTGGCAGGATGCTTAAATTAAGTTATTTAGGTAGGTAACATGTAACATCCTTACTTCTATACATCTTAGGGACCATTCAATAGCATTTAGAACCATTTACAAGACCTTGGAAGTCCATTAGCCAAATCTGGAATTTTACTCTTTCTCGGGGTTATTGTTCATATAGTATTCCAGATTATGCTACAAACTTCAAAAAATCATAATTATTTCTAGAAAATTCGAAATGAAGTGGTTCAAAAAGATACATAAACATAACATCTTGAAATTTAAGGGAAAAATAATTTCTAGACCAAATGATTAGCCAATTGATACAGTTTATTCGTTGAAGTTTACTGTTCATTTGGTCAAAAACTATGGAAACAGTTTCTGGTCCCTTACTTTGGAAATTCATTTCTCTTGATATACACATCCAATGGAAACGTTCTACCTATACATTTAAAGCTATGGATGTTTACTACATGATCATAAAACTTCGTGAACTAATTCCTTCAATTTCTAGGTCAAACTGAAGCCACAACAAAACTGCTTCAGGACCTACGTTTTTACCATTTTAGTTTCTTTTCTTTCATTTCCAATAATTGTTTCAGCATGCACAAGCCATCAAATAAGCTTCTCAACATTCATATATATCATGTACTTATGCCATAAGTATTACAATAGTTTCATCACATAAATGGACACCTTACATGGCATTTACATACATGAACAATTTATAGTATATGCTAAAATCTCGATACTTCATGTAAAATCCTTACTTTTATACGTCTTAGGGACCATTCAGTAGCATTTAGAACCACTTATAAGACCTTGGAAGTCCATTAGCCAAATCTGGAATTTTACTCTTTCTTGGGTTACTGTTCATATGGTATTCCAGATTACGCAACGAACTTCAAAAAATCATAATAAATTCTAGAAAACTCGAAATGAAGTGGTTCAAAAAGATACATGAACATAACATCTTTAAGTTTAAGGGAAAAATAATTTCTAGACCAAATGATTAGCCAATTGATACAGTTTATTCGTTGAAGTTTACTGTTCATTTGGTCAAAAACTCTGAAAATAGATTCTGGTCCCTTACTTTGCAAAATCATTTCTCTTGATATACACATCCAAATGAAACGTTCTACCTATGCACTTAAAGCTATGGATGTGTGATACATGCTCATAAAAGTTTGTGAACTAATTCCTTCATTTGCTAGGTCAAACTGAAGCCACAACAAAACTGCTTCAGGACCTACGTTTTTACAATTTCAGTTTCTTTTCTTTCATTTCCAATAATTGTTTCAGCATGCACAAGCCATTAAATAAGCTTCTTAACATTCATATACATCATGTACATGTGCCATAAGTATTACAATAGTTTCATCACATAAATGGACACCTTACATGGCATTTACATACATAGACAATTTATAGTATATGCTAGAATCTCAATACTTCACTTCCTTTCTTCCATTCTTTAGCTCTTCTCCATGCATACCTTTTCTTCACGCTTGACCTAAATTGGTTGGTTATGGGAGAGTGAGATTCTAGGGAATCTCAGTAGCAAACATTACCACTTAAATATGCAAGATGGATGCTAAGGCATGATATGTAATTTCATTAACTTTCTTTGATTAGTGACATGTCATCATGCTATATACTTTTACATAAAGTGCATGGCCATGGAAACATGTTATTCACAATACATTCAACATCATTTATTATGTCACAACATCATTCAAATAACATATACATGTCAACACATAAGCATACCACATCAAGCACATAAAGAGGTAAGTTCACTACCTTGCACTTAAGCTTTTCTCTTGACCTTTAGCCCTTGCTCCCTAGCTTTCCAACCATGAAGCATTTATGTCCATCACTTCCCAACATCTTCTTGGATGTTTCATGGTCCTAAATACATTCATATTCATCACATAACTCATTAGAACTCATGAACTCCAACCATGTTCAAGACTAACTTTGTTACACTCTTTATTGTCATAACTTTCTCTAATTTTCACTAATCTACTTGGCTCTTGAACCAATTGATGTCTTGACTTTACCCTACACAATTTCATCTTTTGAATCTATTTATGAGCTTAGAATCATAAAATTCCAGCTCCTTCATGGCATGCTGTACAGAATTGAACATAAGCACACAATTCTTTCAAAAATTCTCATTTTGATTGTAATGCTTCCAATACTTGTTTCTCCACTTTACCCCACACAACATTTCATTTTAAAACCATTGGAATCATCAAAATCATGAAATTCCAATCACTGTTCATGCGAGTGAACAGTAACTGTAAGGAATCTCAAGGACTACAACCTTCAGATTTTAATGTTTCCAAGGTTCAAAACCTCTCCAATCCTACACAAAATCATCATACAAACTCAATGGAAGCATTAAATCATTGAAATTCAATTTCCTTCCCTCATGAACAGTGCAGACTGAACAGGGTACACCATGGCAAAGTAAAGAATATCAATTTGATTCAACAACCAACCACTTAACTAGCTTATTTAAGCTTCAATCATGTGTTTCTAACTTTAATTTATTCTTTCCCCTTTCCTTTAAGGTCTTTGGGCAGCACCACCCCTTAGAGAAAACTCAACTTTTCTCCCATCAAAACCCTAAGTTCAAGCTCCCAAATCAAAGGAAAATAAGCTAGGAGAGATTGCTTACCTTTAACCTATAGCTTGCTTGAATTTTGGAACCTTGAATCTTCTTTGTCTTGGCTTGAGTTTCCATTTTGCAAGAGTTTCCCCAAGGGTCCATGAAGGTACGGTTTGTTGCAGAATGAGGGGGTATTTATAGCCAAAATCCAAGAAAAATGAATGGCCAAGATTGATTTGGTTACTATTTGATCTAAAGGCCCACATTTAATCTTGGATTTAACTTTTTCATAAAATAATAATTATGACATCATGTGGGACAGATCAAGGGACACCTCAAGGGGTTAGGTGGCGTGCTCATAGTGTAAGGAACCTTCTGGAGAAATTCCAGTCCAATCCGGTACCGATTAGTGCAGTTTCACAATAACCGGACTGTGTTCTGTTCCTAATTTTTTATAATATACCAGGATATGTATTCTATCCTGGAAATTAATGTATAGGCTTCTCATACCATTGAAAATGTTAGACTGAGTATTTATTTGCCATCCATCCCTTGGAAAATGACCAAAATACCCTTGGTGTCCTTTCTTGCACTATACTGACCCTAAGGGCATAATTGTCATTTCACCCCTTCTTGTACTGCCTTAAGGCATATGTTAACTCTATATAATCATATTTATACTATGTACCATGTTTTTGGCCTATCCAGAATGACCAAAATGACCTCCATCTATCACTGGTACAGTATGGGCATCTAGGGGTATTTTCGTAATTTCGCACTTATCCTGGACTATTATGTACTCTGGCCCACTTAACTGTCTAGTCATCACATTGGGCCTACTATGGCGCCATTTGGGCCTTAGTTTAGGCTTATTACCTTTATGCCCTTTATGGCACAAATCCCAAGACACCTCTCTTGGTCCTATTTATCAGGTATTCTACTTTACCATAAAATCCCGTAAGAATTCTACAGGATTCCTTTTCTGAATCTGTCAGTTTGATAAATTCATATATTAAATATAAGAATTTACAGTAAAGTTTCATCTGATTCTGAGATATGAAAAATACTGCAATAATTTCTGCTGACTTTAGGAATTTATATCAATTAATCGGGACCTCAAATCAAAATTCTGTGTTGCGTTAAACTGACCAGAATAATTATGTCTATCTACTAGTAAAATTTGAGTCTGATTTGATTCCGGGCATTTTTGGCCTGTTTTGGCTTAACTTTTCCATAATTACATTTGGGTCCCTGACTTTTTATTTAATTATATTTAGGTCCCTAAACTTTATGAAATTACAACTTTTGGCCCAACTTTTTTCTACCTTAACTTTTGGCCTTTAAACTTTTCCAATTTGCGTTTTAGTCCTCCTTCTTCAGGACTCATATAACCTTTATCATTCCTTCTTATCTTCGTCATAATCCTTTCTAAACCTCTTTCCACTATCAGTACTATACAGATAGGGAAAAATTAGGATATGACACTTCACTTCCTTTCTTCCATTCTTTAGCTCTTCTCCATGCATACCTTTTCTTCATGCTTGACCTAAATTGGTTGGTTATGGGAGAGTGAGATTCTAGGGAATCTCAGTAGCAAACATTACCACTTAAATATGCAAGATGGATGCTAATGCATGATATGTAATTTCATTAATCTTTCTTTGATTAGTGACATGCCAACATGGTACAAACTTTTACATAAAGTGCATGGCCATGGAAACATGTTATTCATAACACATTCAACATCATTTATCATGTCAAAACATCATTAAAATATCATATACATGTCAACACAAAAGCATACCACATCAAGCACATAAAGAAGTAAGTTCACTACCTTCACTTAAGCTTTCCTCTTGATCTTTAGCATTTGCTTCCTAGCTTTCCAACCAATAAACCTTTATGCCAATCACTTCCCAACATGTTCTTGGATGTTTCAAGGTCCTAAACACATTCATATTCATCACATAATTCATTAGGACTCATGAACTGCAACCATGTTCAAGATTAACTTTGTTACCCTCTTTATTGTCATAACTTTCCCTAATATTCACTAATCCACTTGGCTCTTGAACCAATTGATGTCTTGATTTTACCCTATATAATTTCAGCTTTTGAACTCATTTATGAGCTTAGAATCATGAAATTCTAGCTCCTTCATGGCCTTCTGTACAGAATTGAACATAAGCATACAATTCTTTCAAAAATACTCATTTTGATTCTAATGCTTCCCATACTTGTTTCTCCACTTTACCCCACACAACTTTTCATTTTAAAACCATTGGAACCATCAAAATCATGAAATTCCAATCACTGTTCATGCGAGTGAACAGTAACCGTAAGGAATCTCAAGGACTACAACCTTCAGATTTTAATGTTTCCAAGGTTCAAAACCTCTCCAATCCTACACAAAATCATCATAAAAACTCAATGGAAGCATTAAATCATTGAAATTCAATTTCCTTCCCTCATGAACAGTGCAGACTAAACAGGGCACACCATGGCAAAGTCAAGAATATCAATTTGATTCAACAACCAACCACTTAACTAGCTTGTTTGAGCTTCAATCATGTGTTTCTAACTTTAATTTATTCTTTCCCCTTTCCTTTAAGGTCTTTGGGCAGCACCACCCCTTAGAGAAAACTCAACTTTTCTCCCATCAAAACCCTAAGTTCAAGCTCCCAAATCAAAGGAAAATAAGCTAGGAGAGATTGCTTACCTTTAACCTATAGCTTGCTTGAATTTTGGAACCTTGAATCTTCTTTATCTTGGCTTTAACCAAAATGACATCCATCCATCACTGGTATAGTATGGGCATCCAGGGGTATTTTTGTAATTTCGCACTTATCCTAGACTGCTCTGTACTCTGGCCCACTTAACTGTCTAGTCATCACATTGGGCCTACTATGGCGCCATTTGGGCCTTGGTTTGGGCTCATTTCCTTTATGCCCTTTATGGCACAAATCCCAAGACACCTCTCCTGATCCTATTTATCGGGTATTCTATTTTACCATAAAATCCCGTAAGGATTCTATAGGATTCCTTTTCTAACTCTGTCAGTTTGATAAATTCATATATTAAATATAAGAATTTACAGTAAAGTTTCATATGATTATGAGATATGAAAAATACTGCAATAATTCCTGCTGACTTCAAGAATTTATATCAATTAATTAGGACCTCAAATCAAAATTCTGTGTTGCGTTAAACTGACCAGAATAATTATGTCTATCTACTGGTAAAATTAGAGTCTGATATGATTCTGGGCATTTTTGGCCTGTTTTGGCTCAACTTTTCTATAATTACATTTGGGTCCCTAACTTTTCACTTAATTACATTTAGGTCCCTAAACTTTTAGAAATTACCACTTTTGGCCCAACATTTATTTCTACTTTAACTTTTGGCCTTGAACCTTTTCCAATTTGCGTTTAGGTCTTTCTCTTTCTTTAAGACTTATCTAAGCTTTATCATTCCTTCTTATCTTCGTCATAATCCTTTCTAAGCCTCTTTCCACTATCAGTACTATACAGATAGGGAAAATTTAGGATATGACATTTCTACCCCTTGAAATAAATTTAGTCCTCGAAATTTACTCAACATCTCAGTCAATGATTGGGGTATCTATCTCTTAAAATAAACATCTTAGCCGAATACTTTTCATATCCGCAATTCTTCATATCTGTACTATGGTCATTCCTCTATTCTGAATTAACTCAATCAGAGTTGAACACCAGTTAATTCTATTACTTTCTTGCTACGCATCTATCTGCATATGGACTTCTCACTATGCTAGACTTGTGAGTAGTGTCCATTTCTTTCATGTCAAACTCTCTCGAATACTGCTAGACTCTGGAGCTTCTACTGACTATTTATCATATTTCTTAGTGCAATCACTTATTACTCATTTGAGTATCTAGCAGATTTCTCTAAATATCCACAAACTTTAACTCTCATTCTCATATCATCATACATTCTTATCATCTTTAAAAGCTCATCATAATATAGAGAGAGGACTTATATCATTATTCTTTCTTTCATTGCTCTATTGCTAAATAGGAGCACATAGGAGCATATAGGAGCACATACTCTAACATGCATAATGCCTGGACAACATGCTGCAGGACTACATACCTGCTCATGAATGCAAAGCTCTAACATCGGAGCTCAAGCATTCCTTCTCTTAATATGCACAGCTCTAACATTCAGAGCTTGCACAACTCTATCACATAGAGCTTGCACTGCTCTAACATTAGGAGCTTTAGCATATTCTGTAAATATAACATAGTATAACGTAATGCCTGGCATTTTATGCAAGGAGTGAAAGCTCTCATTTGCTCTTTCACATGTAGCTCATCATTCAAACATCTTATCCTTTTCAAAACGGGAGCCTCTCTATCTGTTTACAAGGTTATCCATTACGCCACTTCGTATTGTATTTCTCAATACATCTTTCTCATAACATAACTCATTTCATATCTTTTCATGCCATAACATAGCATATAGGGCCAATTCTGGCTATATCATAGATTATCTTTCAAATCCATTTCATTTGGACTTGACATAAGGCTCTAGTCTCTTACTATTCATAACCCTTTCTAGCTTTTCATAGGTCTTTCCATCATTTTACATAGCTTTGTGCATATATGCCAATTTCTTGTGGCATTCACATTTTTTTTCATCACTTCCCAAGGGGTCACCCATCATTGGACTACCCTTGCCTGAGAACGCTTAACTGAAATATGCAGATAAAAATCTAAAGCACTGGTGCTCACTGGCTTTGACCCTGGTACTTTACCATCTTAGACCTATCTTATACTATCTCTCTTGGGTTTATCTGGCCTTCTAATCTCTTTGTTCTCATCTAGAGGATCTACTTACCTTTATTTTTAGTCTTTGTAATATCATCGTAAGGATCTCTTTATTCTCATTTGACCCTTTCTCATATCTTATAAAACATTCTCATAAATCTTTGGAACTCAGGATTAGTAGCTTTAACTTTGATCACTTTGTTCCTGATACGTGTAAGGAGATTCTGAGTTCAGTCCCTAATAGTAATAAGGCTATCTGAAACTAGCATAATGGGTACTCTCTCTGTTATGAGTTAATCAACTTGTGAAGCTTCTATACCTTAACTTTTCCTTGGTATTTGTCCTTCCAAAGAAATACTGTACTTATGGCTCATTACTTTCTTGCTCTAGGCTTGGTCTACTGCGACCCTCAGGATCTACTGCGATCAACCTTAAGCCTCTTCAGGATCTAACTGCGACCCTGTGAGCCATACTAGGATCTAATTGTAATCCTCTAGAATCTACTGGATTCCATTGTACTGTATTCTCATCTCTGGAAGACCTAAACCAACAGGCAAAGTTACAAGGTTAGTCACTTCCACATAGTTATTAACTCCATAGATAATTCCCCAAAAATGGTCACAGAAGCCAATATTATCTATCAAGACTTCACTTATTTCCTCTATCACTCAGGAACTTCTCATATCATTCTCATACTTTATAACTTACTAGATCCATCACTGCAGAGAGCTACATAGGCTCTACCATGCACATATCTATTATCATCTATTTATCTCATCAGAGGGACCTTACTTTATCTGAGTTATACTATCCTATATCTTAGCTTCATTTCGAAAGCAATCTTATTTTATTGCAAGAGCAATCTAGCTCTATTGCAAAAATATTAACTTATATTACTTAGAATTCACTCCTTCTTGGAGCCATATCATTCATATATCTTACCCCTACTGAAGGGATATATCCTGAGTATCATAATCATTTATCATAGCATACTCAACAAGCATATTATGCAAGGAGATGCAATCCTTTAAGCAATCTCTAACATGCATGTCCTTATATGACAACTGCAATGAGATGCAATTTCTTATTATAACTTATGGCAACATAAGCCATACCACTATCACATACATCTGCTCAACCATCCCTTATACTCACATTGCAATTAAATAATTAACCAAGTAGACTTTAAAGTATTATGTTCCTTCATTACCTTAATCACTAGGTCCTGATCATTTATTCAGGAACCTGAGTCATTTACTTGTTTTACTTAGGCTGCCACATCACCCTCTTACTAGGGTATAGACTCAACCCTTCTTTACTCTTTCTTACATAGGAATAGGGGAGTCACTTTATCTTTGAATCTGTGGCTACCTTACTAGGCCATATTTATTCTATCATATCATCCCTTATTGCCTGTAAGACTTCTATGTCTCTAAACTAAAGGACTTCTGTGTCCTTGGCCTCACTGTAATTTATATGTAATCCATAACTGAGTCAGCTGTCTTCTTTTATCTAATTGAGGAAAGGTCAGGCTCACATCTCTATGCTATTCAAACTTTTAAGTTTTCCCTAATCCTCTTGGATTACTAACAGGTGAGAAAGTATCTCTTAACTATTTCTGTCTATCAATCTCAGTCTACTCTGGACTAAACTATGATTCTTTTCTAGTCTGCCTCTAGAACCTGACCAATTCAGGTCACTTGGATCTCATTCATCACTTAACATTACTATTTATATTCTCTAGGTCAGAGCATTAGGTTACTATCTCTTCGTGATAGAATCCCTTTGCTTTGGGAACATTAACTTTCTATCTATTAACCATCACGTCTTTAACCTTAAGCCATGCATTAGATTATTCTTAGGCAAGTCTCATTCTAACTTCTCATTATTCTTTTCAGTAAAGACTAGCTGCACAAAGTCTTTCATACTGTAGATCAACTCCTGATGATCATACGGAGGATCTACTCTTGAACCTCTTCTTAAACTAATCTTCTGTATCTTAGTTCTTCATACTGTTTAACTTGCCTATACTCTATGCTAAATCTCTAACTGATAGACTTTAGTGAGGTTGGCATCTTTAGTCTCATGACACTTGACTTACTATCATCTCATACCAATCCTCTAAAGTATATTAGATTAATGCCCACTACTGAATGTATGTTTATGATTCCTACTACGGCATTAAGGAACTATAGATAACTAACTGTTCTTAATCGCTACTTCTGTCCATCCCTTGACCTGGACTGAGTAAGTCATTCTCCACATCTTTCTTTAGACCAATACGGTCAACACTATCTATCTTTAACAAAGAAGGCTAGGGTTGACTAGAACTAGGAACATCCTACTGATCTTTCTTTATAAAGTCACATATTCCTGGACTTTGGAAATGGACAAGAACTATCATAAACTCTGACTGGATATCTGAATTAGGGGACTGTTGTATCTTAATTATCTTAAATATATCCTCAAACTCTAGTAGAGGAGGAATAATATATGGTCTACCCATAATCCAGTACCAGTACTCAGCTTCCTCAGCCGTAATCTATCATCTCATAAGAGGGATAAAGCTTATATCAGGGTTAGAGGGCATTCCAACAAACTTATACCATATAGAGTCACTAGACTCAACATCAACTGGTGTATATTAGGCTTCAGGCTGAATCTCTACAACACCTCCAGACTGCAAGTTTAAGTCTACATAAATGTCTATGGGATATTCCACTGTAGATTTTCCTGGCTGATCCCCTAAACTCTCATCTGGACTCTCTTCATTGTCTAAGGGATGTGGATATATATCATCTTCATATATCACTATTGGTTTGGAGCCTCCCTTATTAACTAAAGCCTCTGACTTAACCTTATGGAATCTCATATATATTCCTGCAACATTTGCTTAATTAAGCAATGTTAACTATCCCATAACATACCCTAACTTAACAAAATACTTACTATTTAAGGTTAGGGTCTGGGTATAATCTCATATCAGTCCATAAATAATCTATTCAGAGCATTTCTTAAGCCAGAATCCTATGCTCTGATACCAAAATGCAGAGTTCTTCTTGGGACTACATAAGGTACCTCAGACGCAAGTTTTACGCACCAACCTCTCGACTGCAATGCAACCTTCTGGTGGCGAAGCCAGTAGGCCATGTTGGGGTAAGAGCCAACGCTTCGTCCCACTCTCACACAGTGAGAACCCCTGATCATGGTGAAGAATCTTAGCCATCTCATAACTTGCTCTGATACTAAAATGTAACATCCTTACTTCTATACGTCTTAGGGACCATTCAGTAGCATTTAGAACCATTTACAAGACCTTGGAAGTCCATTAGCCAAATCTGGAATTTTACTCTTTCTCGGGATACTGTTAATATGGTATTCCAGATTACGCAATGAACTTCAAAAAATCATAATTATTTCTAGAAAACTCGAAATGAAGTGGTTCAAAAAGATACATAAACATAACATCTTGAAATTTAAGGGAAACATAATTTCTAAACCAAATGATTAGCCAATTGATACAGTTTATTTGTTGAAGTTTACTGTTCATTTGGTCAAAAACTCTGGAAACAGTTTCTGGTCCCTAATTTTGGAAATTCATTTCTCTTGATATACACATTCAAATAAAACATTCTACCTATGAACTTAAAGCTATGGATGTGTACTACATGCTCATAAAATTTTGTGAACTAATTCCTTCATTTGCTAGGTCAAACTGAAGCCACAACAAAACTGCTCCAGGACCTACGTTTTTACCATTTCAGTTTCTTTTCTTTCATTTCCAATAATTGTTTCAGCATGCACAAGCCATCAAATAAGCTTCTTAACATTCATATACATCATTTACATATGCCATAAGTATTACAATAGTTTCATCACATAAATGGACACCTTACATGGCATTTACATACATAGACAATTTACAGTATATGCTAAAATCTCAATACTTCATTTCCTTTCTTCCATTCTTTAGCTCTTCTCCATGCATACCTTTTCTTCATGCTTGACCTAAATTGGTTGGTTATGGGAGAGTGAGATTCTAGGGAATCTCAATAGCAAACATTACCACTTAAATATGCAAGATGGATGCTAATGCATGATATGTAATTTCATTAATCTTACTTTGATTAGTGACATGCCAACATGGTACAAACTTTTACATAAAGTGCATGGCCATGGAAACATGTTATTCATAACACATTCAACATCGTTTATCATGTCACAACATCATTAAAATATCATATACATGTCAACACAAAAGCATACCATATCAAGCACAGAAAGAAGTAAGTTCACTACCTTCACTTAAGCTTTCCTCTTGATCTTTAGCATTTGCTTCCTAGCTTTCCAACCAATAAACCTTTATGCCAATCACTTCCCAACATGTTATTGGATGTTTCAAGGTCCTAAACACATTCATATTCATCACATAATTCATTAGGACTCATGAACTGCAACCATGTTCAAGATTAACTTTGTTACCCTCTTTATTGTCATAACTTTCCCTAATATTCACTAATCCACTTGGCTCTTGAACCAATTGATGTCTTGATTTTACCCTACATAATTTCATCTTTTGAACTCATTTATGAGCTTAGAATCATGAAATTCCAGCTCCTTCATGGCCTTCTGTATAGAATTGAACATAAGCATACAATTCTTTCAAAAATTCTCATTTTGATTCTAATGCTTCCCATACTTGTTTCTCCACTTTACCCCACACAACTTTTCATTTTAAAACCATTGGAACCATCAAAATCATGAAATTCCAACCACTGTTCATGCGAGTGAACAGTAACTGTAAGGAATCTTAAAGACTACAACCTTGAGATTTTAATGTTTCCAAGGTTTAAAACCTTTCCAATCCTACACAAAATCATCATACAAACTCAATGGAAGCATTAAATCATTGAAATTCAATTTCCTTCCCTCATGAACAGTGTAGACCGCATAGGGCACACCATGGCAAAGTCAAGAATATCAATTGAATTCAACAACCAACTACTTAACTAGCTTGTTTAAGCTTCAATCATATGTTTCTAACTTTAATTTCTTCTTTCCCCTTTCATCTAAGGTTTTTGGGAAGCACCACCCCTTAGAGAAAACTCAACTTTTCTCCCATCAAAACCCTAAGTTCAAGCTCCCAAATCAAAGGAAAATAAGCTAGGAGAGATTGTTTCCCTTTAATCTATAGCTTGCTTGAACTTTGGAACCTTGAATCTTCTTTATCTTGGCTTGGGTTTTCATTTTGCAAGAGTTTCCCCAAGGGTCCATGAAGCTACGATTTGCTGCAGAATGAGGGGGTATTTATAGCCAAAATCCAAGAAAAATGAATGGCCAAGATTGATTTGGCTACTATTTGATCTAAAGGCCCACATTTAATCTTGGATTTAACTTTTTCATAAAATAATAATTAAGACATCATGTGGGACCCATCAAGGGACACCTCAAGGGGTTAGGTGGTGTGCTCATAGTGTAAGGAAGCTTTTGGAAAAATTTCAATTTAATCCAGTACCGATCGGTGCAGTTTCACACCAACCAGACTGTTTTCTGTTCCTAATTTTTATAATATACCAGGATATGTATTATGTCCTGGAAATCAGTGTCTAGGCTTCTCACACCATTTACATACTTGTACTAGCCACAACTTAATTACAGATCCCTTGGGAAATGACCAAAATACCCTTGGTGTCCTTTCTTGCACTATATTGACCCTAAGGGCATAATTGTCATTTCACCCATCTTTGTACTGCCTCAGGGCATATATTGGCTCAACTAATCATATTTATACTATGTACCACATTTTTAGCTTGTCCCAAATGACCAAAATGACATCCATCCATCACTGGTACAGTATGGGCATCCAGGGGTATTTTTGTAATTTCGCACTTATCCTGGACTGCTCTATACTCTGGCCCACTTAACTGTCTAGTCATCACATTGGGCCTACTATGGCGCCATTTGGGCCTTGGTTTGGGCTCATTGCCTTTTTGCCCTTTATGGCACAAATCCCAAGACATCTCTCTCGATCCTATTTATTGGGTATTCTATTTTACTATAAAATCCTGTAAGGATTCTATAGGATTCCTTTTCTGACTCTGTCAGTTTGATAAATTCATATATTAAATATAAGAATTTACAGTAAAGTTTCATCTGATTCTGAGATATAAAAAATACTGCAATAATTCCTGCTGACTTCAGGAATTTATATCAATTAATCGGGACCTCAAATCAAAATTCTGTGTTGCATTAAACTGACCGGAATAATTATGTCTATCTATTGGTAAAATTAGAGTTTGATATGATTCCGGGCATTTTTGGCCTGTTTTGGCTCAACTTTTCCATAATTACATTTGGGTCCCTGACCTTTTACTTAATTACATTTAGGTCCCTAAACTTTTAGAAATTACCACTTTTGGCCCAACATTTATTTCTACTTTAACTTTTAGCCTTTAACCTTTTCCAATTTGTGTTTAGGTCTTTCTATTTCTTTAAGACTTATCTAACCTTTATCATTCCTTCTTATCTTCGTCATAATCCTTTCTAAGCCTCTTTCCACTATCAGTACTATACAGATAAGGAAAATTTAGGATATGACATAACACCTTTACCAATTACATCAAATGTAACTCTTAGATGTTCATGGGATCCTATCATCATATGATGTGTCATGTTTTTAATCCTATCTAATGCCTTGAGACCCAAAACCATTTTGTCAACCTTAATTAAGTCAACAATAATAAACATGTGAGAGTAGCACCATTACTAGTGCTTATCTCCCCAAGATAACTCAAAAGCACCCACTTTGGTGGAGTCCACAATTGAGTGATCGAGGTTTTGACAAGTGTTCATAAATTGATGGCATTATGACTTAAGATTTCATTTACAGGGCTTAATTTAACTATCTGGTTTATAAGAATGCATGTTTCTCAGTTTGTATCTCATACAAGTAATATGCATATTTCTGATATAATCATAAGATGCATAATTTAAATGTGATACAATATGGCTTACCTATCATAAGTCCCCTCAAGCCAATGAGAGGAGCTCTCTAGTAAGAAGAGGGAAATTACATATAGAAACCTCTTTTAACATTCGAGGGCAGTGAAATGAGAAGAGAAGGTACATTGATAGTATATATAGGAAGGCACGACACGCAGGTCGTATTTAAAAATTACAACACTTGTAATCTAGAGCCATATTGTTCACCATACCCAAGCATTCAAGAATTAACATTCAGATTTAATTGAAGGGCAATTAATGTTTCAAAACTAAAACATTCACAAATTAATATATGTTACGGTTATATTGCGCGACGAATCGGTAGCCACGGTTTTCTTAGACCCCATCTATGTTAATTGATCAAATCAAAACGTATCACCACTGATTTCAATTACCTTTTAGATTCCTTTTATGTCATACATAACATGGATCCCTCATATATCACACATAAAACGCATATTATATGATCGGCTACGACTAACACATATCATATGAATCAACAATCAAGCCTAACTTAAACACAAAATGGCATGGCTCTATACCACTATAAGGAACTGGAAGATATGCAGCGGAAATTAACTTAAAATTTTTTCCATTCCTTGCCAGGATCTACCGTATGTGTTTAAGTCAAGTGGGAAGAAGCATTACCCTCAGTGTTCCTCAGTGGCTTCCACAGCTTCTGGTCACGACGTTCATAGCTTCTCTCCGCGCCTCGTGCTCCCTTTCCAATCGCAAGAAGTCGACGACTTAGGTCAGCTTCCTCTACTGGTATCCACACGAGCAGCATTCCAACCATGAACGACGTGCTAGCGTCTCCTGTCCCTCCAGGGCTTTCTTAAGAATTCGTCCTCTCTGTCTCTATTTTGGTAGTTTCTTATCTACAAACCTTTTACAGATTCCCCTTTGGCCTTTCTGTGTTCTATATCTTTCAAAACGTAGCTCTTAAAATCAGATATATAGGATGCTATGCGTTTTCCTCTACCGAATTGGATTTTGGAGTTAATCTTATATTAATTCTGAAATTAATATAATATCATATATTTTATAATTTGATAAGAAACTAATTAAATAAATAATATTTATATTAAATCCGTCCCACAAATTTAATTCACCTATTTATTTAACTTAAAATAAAGATAAGAATGAACTATATTTGATTTATTCTCATAAATTAAATTTGAGATATCATATGAATTTGAATTTCAAATTCAAACGTGATAGAGATTTAAATTATCCTTATAAATTAAATCTTATAAATATCTCTTATATGAGATATCCTATCAATTTGAATTTCAAATTCAAACGTGATAGAGATTTAATTTATCCTTATAAATTAAATCTCATATATCTCTTATATATAATGTATATATACGAATATAAATATAAATAAATATATACATCCACCCTGGATCATTCATTGAATCTGGACATGTCTTAGATTCAATGAATCTAGACATCATAGCTCGTGTTGGGCTATTTTATGTGCGACCCTGTAGGCCCATATGAAGTTGGCAGTGGGCCATTTGCTATACTAGCCCACAAGTCACAAGCGGCCTCTAGTAAGACATAATGACTACCTAAATCATATGAGGATCGTTAAACGATGTAACCTTTTATACAACCATATCATGTCCCTTTTGTCACGCGATATTTTGGTCATGGATAAGGCATGGATAATGTCATCCTCCTATTCCTGACCATTACTTTCTCGATCCCTGAGTAGTCTGACTATAGAAATGGAACTACCTTTCCATTACAGTATGGCCATACATTTCTCAGACTCACTCATCGAGGGGCCCAGTAATATCTCTCTACGAATGTGAGGGACCAATTCCATCTTGACCATTCACATTCCTCCGCATGAAAAACCACTAAGCCCGAACATACTCTTTATGATCACTCGGTCAAAATTGACTTTTGACTAGGTCAAAGCTGGGCGTTTGTCATGTAGGAATCCATCATGATCTCAAGTCAAAGGGCAAAGTGACATGGTTTGTACATGAGAGAAGCTTATGACGTAACCCATGCAGCTCTCTCATAGCTGGTCGGTCTAACACCTTGTACTCTTACATGTGCCTATGACCTTAATTTATATCTCTATACATCTTCAAAGTCATACTAGTCTTATTTCATCTCTGCTCCCGCATAGATGATCGACCAGGGATATTAAGGATGAGTTCATGAATTATCCAAGGATGGTCATCACAGTAAACATGCAAATAATATGATAACACAATTAATAAATTCATAAATCAATAATGTTCATAAGACAATGATTGGCCCCTAGGGCACGATTTCCAACAATAAACTCCAACAATGTTCAAGACTAACCTTGATAAACTCTTTACTAACATAACGTTCTCTAGTTTTCACTAATTAACTTGGTCCTTTAACCAATTGATGTCTTGTCTTTACCCTACACAATTTCATATTTTGAATCCATTTATGAGCTTAGAATCATGAAATTCAAGCTCCTATGCATTTTTTATGCAGAATTACATAACACCCTCTTTTCTTTCAAAAATTCCCATTTTGATCCTAATACTTCCCATATTTGTTTCTCCACTTTATCCCACACAACTTTTCATTTTAAAACCATTGGAAGCATTAAAATCATGAAATTCCAATAACTGTTCATGTGAGTAAACAGTAATATAGAAGAACTTCAAAAACTACAACTTAGAATTCTAATTTTTTCACCATGGCAAAGTCAAGAACATCAACTTGATTCAATAACCAATCACTTAACTAGCTTGTTTAAGCTTTAATCATATACTCTAACTTTAATTTCTTCTTTTTCCTTTCATATAAGGTTTTAGACAGCACAAAAACCTTAGAGAAAACTCAACTTTTTTCCATGAAAACCCTAAATTCAAGCTCCCAAATTAAAGGAAAATAAGCTGGGATATATTGCATACCTTTAATCTCTAGCTTGCTTGAACTTTGGTAGCTTGAATATTCTTTTCCTTGGCTTGAGTTTTCATTTTGCAAGAGTTTCCCCAAGGGTTGTAATGCCACATCTTGCTTCAGATTTTGTGGGGGTATTTATAGCTAAATCGCATAGAAAATCAATGGCTAAGATTACTTTGTACACTATTTGATCTAATGGCTCACATTTAATCTTGGATTTAATTTTTCTAAAAAGATAATTATGACATCATCCATGACATCATCAAGGGACATTTCATAAGGCTAGGTGGTGCCATTTCAAGGAAAGAAGCTTTTGGAAAAATTTTAGTCAAATCCAGTACCGAGTCAGTCTGATTTCTCAAAAACTAGATTGTTTGATAAATATAATTTTTCTGAGATTCTATAATATACTATCTAACCTTAAATCCAGTATCCAAATTCTTCCTACCATTGACATTCTTTGATTAGACCAAAACTTAATTATAGATCCCTTGGCAAATGACTTAAATGCCCTTAGTTCACTATCTTGCACTATATTAACCCTAAGGCATTGTTTGGTATAAGGAATTTGGATGGGAGGGGAGAGGAAGGGAGGCATTTTGCTCCCCTCCCCTTGTTTGGCTCCATAAAATATTTAGGAGGGGAGGGCAAATTTTTTAAAATTTTCCCTCCCCTCCCCAACTTTACCTCCCCTCCATGGGGGAATTTGGAGGGGAGGTATGAAATTATTATTTTATAATATTAATATACCCATAATTTTTTTAATATCCCAATATTATCCCTATATTATATTTTATTAAAATATTATATAAAATAATATAAGATAAATTTATTTATATAAAAATATTTTCCCTTATTTTCCTTCCTGAACCAAATAAGGTAATATAAAAATCCCTCTCTTCTCCTCCTTTAATCTTAATCCAAACAAGGTAATAATAAAATCCCTCTCCTTCCCTTCCTTCCCTTTCCCTTTATTAAAATCCTTCCCGTCCCCTCCCCTCTATTGAGCCAAACATAGCTTAAGCGCATAATTGTCATTTTATACCTCTTTACTTCTTATTAGGGCATATACTAATATTGACTAATCACTCCTGTAGTTTCCTGGACATTTTTGACCTGTCCAAATGACCAAAATGCCCTTAATCTGATTCTTACTTAATGAACAACATAATGGCATACATTCAGTGGCATTTTCATAATTTTATGGTTTTCCCGGTCTTTATTAAACCTAGCCCACATACTTATCTAAAAATATCATTGGGCCTATAAGATGCTATTTTGGGCCCTCTACATGATCCACTGCTTTCATGGGCTCAATTTTTGAAAATTTTCCTAAAACATATTTATCAGCTGTTTTAATCCACTGTAAATTATATAATAAATTCTACATAACTCCTTTTTAAGTTCTGTCAGTTTTATAAATTCTTATATTAATTATAGGAATTTATTGCCAACTTTCATCTGATTTTGAGGTCCAGAGGAAACTATATTAATTTCCCTTTCTTTAGAAATTAATAAAAAAAATGTGGGACCTCATATCAAAATTCTGTGTAGAGTCAAACTAATCAGAATAATTTTCTCTATTTACTGAAAAATTTAGGACTAATATGATTATGGGCATTTTTAGGCCTTTTCCGGCTCAACTTTCTCATAATTACCATTTTGCCATTGAACTTTTGAAAATTACACTTTAAGCATTACACTTAATGCCCAAAGTTTATTTCTACTTTCATTTTTCACCATAGAACTTTTAAACTTTTCATTTTAGTCACTCATTTTTATACCTTTGTCTAATCACTGTTTTTCCTTCCTATTCTCATCACAATCCTTTCCAAACATATTTCCACTATCAGTATTATACAAATAGGGAAAAAGTATGATGTGACATTCATAGTCTAACTAAGATTATGGATTGGAGATGAATGTTAGAAGGAAAATGAACATTGAGGTTTAATAAGCGATAGCTTCTCACTTGACAGAGGTCCATGAGGATAGGGGAAACTTAAAAGTATAAATGACATAGAGATGTGAGCTAGACCTTTCCTCAGTTAGTGAAAGAAAGCAGCTGACTTAATTATATATGGATTACAATGAGGCTAAGGACACAGAAGTCCTTCAGGATGGGGACACAAAAGTCTTATAGGCGATGTGAGATGTTATAATTGAATGAATATAGCCTAGTTAAGATGGCCTAACATGATAGTTATTTCATATTCCTAAATTGATAAATAAACTCTTAGAGATGGAAGCTAAAGATAAATAGTCTCACAAATTTCTCTAGGATTAATAGAAAGAGCTTATAAGAGATATAGTATGAGTTGGTGGGAGTGCCTCTAACACTAATATAAACCGTATTCCTCCTATTAGAAGACAATATACGGTTGAGAAATCTAAGGACTAAAATTAGATTACAGGTAGACCATATATTAGTTCTCCCTCACTAGGGTTTGAGGATAGATTTGATATGAGTAACCTACAACAGTTCCTTAATCTAGAGATCTAATCATAGTCTACAACAAGCCCTTCCTACTTTTACAGTCCAGGTCAAGGGATGGATAGAAGTAAAGATCAAGAGCAATCAGTTTATCTGTATTTCCTCAATGCTATAGCAAGGATGATAAACATATATGTAATAGAGGGCATTAACTTGAATTATGTTTACATTTTAGAAGACTCAACAAAGAATATTATAAGAGAATATTTAGAGAAAGTTATGTCCAAGTTGTGATATGAAGGTGTCTAGGTCATGACAAAAGTACACAGTTGTCAAGTCATGACGAGTAAATTGAGATGGTTGTGACTAAAGTTATCATATCCCCAATTTTATTGTCTAATGTGTATGTACATTTTATATGTAATGGACATGATATTCTTGGAATAAACTGTATCAGATTGAGGAAGGAAAGAAAGGGATTATTAACTAAGGAAAGTTCAAGGACTTAAACGCAAATTAGAAAAGGTTAGAGGCAAAAAGTTAAAGTAGAAACAAAAGTTGTGCCAAAAGTGGTAATTATCAAAAGTTTAGGGACCTAAATATAATTAAGCAAAAAGTTAGGGACCTAAATGTAATTACGAGAAAGTTGAACTGAAAAAGGCTAAAAAATGCATGGAATCATATTAGACCCAAATTTTACCAGTGGATAGACAAAATTATTCCTGTCAGTTTAACGCAACACAAAATTTTGATTTGAGGTCCTGAGTAATTGATATAAATTCCTAAAGTCAGGAAAAATTATTACTGTATTTTTTATACCTCAAAATCAAATAAAACCGTACAATAAATTCCTATATTTAGTATAAGAATTTATAAAACTGACAGAATCAGAAAAGGAATCTTGTAGAATTTTTACAAGATTTTATAATGGAATAAAATACCCGATAAATATTGTCAGGAGAGGTTTCTTTAAAATTGAGCAAAAAGGTAATGCACCCATATAATGGCCTAAATGGCACCATAATAAGCTCAATAAGGTGACTGGACAGTTAAGTGGGCTAGAGTCCAGAATAACCATGGAAAATTGTAAAATTATAAAAATACCCCTGTATGGTCAGGTTATACTAGTGATGGATGAAGGGCATTTTGGTCATTTTGGATGGCTAGAAATGTGCCATATAGTATAAATATGATTAGATAGAGCTAGTATATACCCTAATACAGTGTAAAAAGATGTGAAATACAGTTTTGCCCTTAGGGTTAATATAGTCAAGAAAGGGCAACAAGGGTATTTTGGTCATTTTCTAAGGGATGGATGGCAAATAAATACTCAGTCTAACAATTTCAATGGTATAAGAAACCTAGACACTAGTTTCCAGGATAGTATACATATTCTAGAATATTATAAAAATTAGGAATATAAAACAGTCTGATTTTTGTGAAATTGTTCCGATCAGTACCAGACTAGACTAGAATTTTTCTACCAGTATATTTACATTTTTCTAGCAAAAAATGACCTTATATGATGTCATGCATGGACCATTAGATCAAATAGTAACCAAATCAATATTGGCCATCCATTTCCTCCCAAATTTATCTATAAATACCCCCTCATTTCAGATTGGATTTGGCAGCTTTGGGAACCTTAGGGAAACTCTTGAAAATTTTCTATTGAACCAAGAAAGAAGCACATAACTTGAAGCAACAAGCAAGGTAATTATCTCCCTTGTTCTTGAGCTCTATTCTAGCAAGTTATGTCTTGGTTTTAAGGGGTTTTTGTGGCCTTTTTCCCTTAAGGTTGCTACTGTAAGTACTGTACATATATGGTTAGAATATGAGTTTTATGTTATGGATAATTTAGATAAACTTAAACAAGCTAGAATCAAATGGTATGAGCTTGGAAATTCAAGTATGCATAAAGTTAGGGTTTTGTATTCATGGCTGTTACTGTACATGAAACTGTTCATATGTTGGAATTTCATAATTTTGATGCTTCCAATGAGTTTAAAATGGAAAATTGTGTGGGGTTAAAGTAGGAGAACAAGTATTGGAAGCATTGGAATGAAAATGTGAATTTTGGAAAACAAGGGAGTTCACTTTGGTCAAGAATAGCAGCTTGTGATGTGTTTTGATTTTGGGAATTCTAATTTCATATTTGGATTCTAAATGAAAAATTATGTGGAAATGAACCATGGAAAATTATTTTAGAAAGGTGAAAGTATGAAACATAAAATAGGAAAAGAAGGGAAGTTAATGAAAATCTAGTCTTGGAATTGTGTTCAAGTTGAGTTGTAATTTGATGTTGCTTTGTCATGGATAGGTTTTGAAATTTGTGAAGGAAGGAAATTATCTCAAGAAGACCTTGTCAAGGATAGCTCAAGAGGTAGGAAGAATACCTAACTATAGTTTCATATTTGCTTGCTTGTTAGTTATGGTGTTTGGTTGAGCATGAGATTATATCATCATGTTGATGATGAAGTATGAATTATTGCAACTCCTTGCAACTTATGTCATGACAATATGCATGTTAGAGTTTGCTTATGTATCATTATGAAGTAGCTCCCATCTCATAATAACATGTGAAGCATCCAATTAATCATGCATGATATTATAGTTTGTGTAACTTGCTATTGGAATTTCCATGAAATCTCATTCCTCCCATATGCATAACCATGTCATAGGTGCTAGAACTTCTCAAGGAAAGAGGGTAAGCATGGGTGGTTAAACTTGTATAATAAGTCAAATGAGTTGCTTGACATTATGGAAGCACATGCCGGAATGCATATTGAATGTTCATGTGTTAGTGTTCTGAGGCAGTGACCTTTTAATGATATTTACCACACCTTAATCAATGAGTTTTAACTTGAAATTTGGCATGAGTATATTTAAGATACAGAGATTTCAATAGACACTGAGAACGCCTCAAATGGTTAAGAATTCGATTTGTTATGATTTTTCTAATTTGGAATTAGGATCTGGAATTGAGATAAAGTGAGTGGTTAGAGATAGCGACGTTCACACATTGTTTTTATATAGCAAATGAACAAATTCTTTTATGAAATTTTGTCGACCTAAAGAAAATGTCTGGAATATAGGTAACACGGTTCATTTGGACAAGTAACCAAAGAGAAATGATTTTTTGAATTTAAGGTAAAGAAACTGGAACTTCCAGATTTTACCAAATAAATAGTGTTTTCAATAAATAAACTGATTTTATTGGGAAAATGGAACCTCAATTTGACATTTTTATTTCAAATTTAAATGAAATAGCTTTCATTAGAAATTGGAACCACCCTATTTTGATTTTTCTATATTTAATTATGATTTTTTAAAGTAGCATACATGTTCTGAAATTACCAAATGAATATTAGGATGAACAATACTCAAGAGCAATTCTTTTAGAAATAATTGTTTTTAAGGCAAGAGGTCATGTAATTCGTTCCAATAACTTCTAATACAGTATAATTGAGGTTGAAATTAAGGATGTGATATTTTGGTATCAGAACAAAGGATTTTGGCTTAGAAAATAGTCTGAATAGATTATTTATAGACTGATGCATAACTAAACATTCCCATAATTGACACTAAGTTAGTGATTACAGGATAAAGATGGCTAAACCTAGGACTGGATTAGAGACTACTGTGAATTAGGGGGACCCTATACCAGAAGTCTTTAGTTCAGATAGGTCAGGGTTGAACCCAGAGGAGGTTGATGCGTTGATAAATGATCATGAGTTTGGACTTCCTCCAGTGATCCATATCCTAGATTCTAGTAGTGACTCAGAACTGGACGGATTATATAGTACATTAATAGGGTCTAATGCAATAGATGATGTGTTAGATGATGATGAATCTGAGGAACCTGTTTTAGCCTCTCTTGTTAATGCGACACCTCCAGAAGAGGGTAATCCTAGTATAAAAGGGAATGTAGTTCAGAGGAGTAAGGAAGAACAGTTTGATGAGGGTTATTCCTATATTGTGGGTATTACAGAACCTACACATAGACAGCTAATGGAGGTAGATATTCTTGGTTCAAGTCAAGTACTTAACCCAGCTGAGATACTTGGACCTAGCCATGTACCCAGCCAGACAGATATTCCAGGTCCTAGTAGAACAAAAAAGCCAATAGTAGAAATATACTTGGACCATAATTAGGTTATAGAGTTAGAACTGGCAAAGGATATGACGGAAGAACAGTTCAGGAAAGCTGTAGAGTTGGCTAGGCAACACTATGATCTAGGAAGAATGTTGTTTAGAGAGGTAGATCAGGATTACAGAATTTATAAGGACTTCATAACAAGAGTACAAGAAGCCTATCAAGCTTATGATCCAGATACCTTTACCCTTGAGAATTGGACGTACATCATGGATGATATTTTACCTCTCACAGTGACATAGAGAGTAGGGCTGGATCAGTATTTTGAGGAGGAACCTTATGAGGACATTCTTGACTGGATCAATATGATAGAAGAGTTTATTAGGATCTATTGTGAGAAAGCATAATGTAATGGTTATATCTATGAATGCTATTGTGATCTATGTACTTATGAATAGTGATGATGTTGTACATGTATTTATGTTATGAAAGATCTATGTACTGCTACTGAACTTACTGTATGTTATGTTTTGAATGAAATATGAATTATGTTAATTATAGTATTCCTTTCCTATTACAATAGTAAAATAAAATGGTAAGAACGAGAAGAATAAGGTATGTGGGAGAACCCCAAAATGCTAGAGACATTAACCAGCTAATCCTAAAATGATTAGAACAACAACAGAAGATGATCAAAGAAGTGAGAGTAGCTCAGATGAGGAGTGATTAGGAGAGGGATGCTGCCATAATAGTAGTGATAGCAGAAGCAGTAGGAAATATAAGGCATCCAGAATCTGCGAGTATAGCTGATATAGAACTAGAAATGGCACAACTGACAATAGAACCACCAAGACAGATAGGATAGGTCGTGGATTCCACTAGTGTTCAATAGTGGATGACCAAATTTTGTAAGCATAGTGCTCCAATGTTTGAGGGGACATTTGATGTATAGAAAGCGGAAGACTATATTAGCCGACTGGAGAAGATTTTCAAGGTACTTGATTATTCATCAGAGAGCAAAGCACAGGTGGCAATCTATTAGCTGGAAAGAGATGTAGATAGATGGTGGAAGAACACTGAGCTGGTGTTACAGGCTAGACACATTCCTATCACATGGGAAGTGTTTCTTGAACAGTTTTATGAGAAGTATTTCCCTCAGTCAGTATGGGACGAGAGAGAAGCGAAGTTCCTTGTGCCGAGATAAGGAGAGAAAGAATCTTTTGATGAGTATCTGGCTAAGTTCATTCATCTTTCCCAATACTCCACTTATATGTGATAGGTAGATGATAACCGTTGGATGTCAGAAAGGAAGATCAGAGGATTGAATGTTACTCTGAAGGAGAAGATGACTCCTCAGTAGTATAGTTAGTTTAATAAAGTAGTGGAGGCCTACAAAATAATTGAAAATGGCCTGAATCATCGAATACTGATAAAACTGGTGAGCAGGGATGTTGTTCCTGGAAGGACCAGCCAAGGTCAAGATATGGCTGATGGTAGTGGCTATAATAGAAAGAGGAAGAGACAGTGGCAGAATAGAAGACCCATTAGAGGGAACTTCAGAGGCAATACAAGTATTGGAAGCATTATAATTAAAATGTGAATTTTGGAAAACAAGGGAGTTCACTACGGTTAAGAACAATAGCTTGTGATATGTTTTGATTTTTGGAATTCTAGTTTCATATTTTGGTTCTACATGAAAAATTATATGAAAATGAACCATCTGAATTTATTTTAGAAAGATGGAAGTATGAAATATAAAATAGGAAAAGAATGGAAGTTAATGAAAGCCTAGTCTTGGAATTGTGTTCAAGTTGAGTTGTAACTTGATATTACTTTGTAATGGCTAGGTTTTGATATTTATGAAGGAAGGAAATTATCTCAAGAAGACCTTGTCAAGGATAGCTCAAGAGGTAGCAAGAATACCTAAATATAGTTTCATGTTTGCTTGCTTGTCAGGTATGGTGTTTGATTAAGCATGAGATTTTGTTATTATGTTGATGATGAACTATGAATGATTGCAACTCCTTGCAACTCATGTCATGAAAATATGCATGTTAGAGTTTGCTTATGTATCATTATGAAGTAGCTCCCATCTCATAATAACATGTTAAGCATCCAATTAATCATGCATGATATTATAGTTTGTGTAACTTTCTATTGGGATTTCCATGAAATCTCATTCCTCCAATATGCATAACTATGTCATAGGTGCTAAAACTTCTCAAGGAAAGAGGGTAAGCATGGATGGTTAAACTTGTATAATAAGTCAAATGAGTTGCTTGACATTATGGAAGCACATGCTGGAATGCATATTGAATGTTCATGTGTTAGTGTTCTGAGGCAGTGACCTTTTAATGATATTTACCACACCTTAATCAATGAGTTTTAACTTGAAATTTGGCATGAGTATAGTTAAGATACAGAGATTTCAATAGACACTGAGAACGCCTCAAATGGTTAAGAATTCGATTTGTTATGATTTTTCTAATTTGGAATTAGGATCTGGAATTGAGATAAAGTGAGTGGTTAAAGGCAGCGATGTTCACGTGTTAATTTTGTATAGTAAATGAACGAATTCTTTTATGAAATTTTGTGGACATAAAGGACACGTACGGAGATTTAAATCTATAGGTAACATGGTTCATTTGTACAAGTAACAAAAGAGAAATAAATTTTAAGCTAAGGCAAAGAAACTGGAACTTCAATATTTTACCAAACCAACATTGTTTTTCAACGAATAAACTGATTTCATTAGGACAATGGAACCTCAATTTGAAATTTTTCTTTCAAAGGTAAATGAAAGAGATTTCATTAGAAATTCGAACCACCCTATTTTGATTTTTCTACATTTAATTATGAATTTTCAAAGTAGGGTACATGTTCTAGAATTACCAAATGAACAGTACCCGAGAGCAATTCTTTTGGAAATACTTGTTTTTAAGGCAAGAGGTCATGTAATTGGTTCCAATAACTTCTAATATAGTGTAATTGAGGTTGAAATTAAGGATGTGACCAAAGTTCATAGAGAAGGTGAGTCACAACTGGTCAATACTCAGGTCGTGACTAGGATGTACAGAGACCTTATAATGAGAATGAAGATGCCAACCTCACTGAAGTTTTTTAGTTAGAAGTTTAGTATATGGTGTATGCAAGCCATACAATAGGAGATACAAAGATACATATCAATTTAAGAATATACTTAGAAGTAGATCCTCTATGTGACTATCAAAAAGTAAATCTATATTACAAAAGAATTTGTTCAATTAGTATTTCCTGAACAAAAGAAATAAAAGTTAGAATGAGCCTAGTACATGGCTTAAAGTTAGAGACATGATGGTTAATAGATATAAAGTTGATATTTCTGAAACAGAGGGATCCCATCACTAAGAAATAATAACCTAGTAGACCTAGGGTAGAGCACCCTAGGTAGCAAAAGTAATAGTACTAGATGATGAATTAGATCCATGTGACGCGAGTTTGCTAGGATCAAGAGACAGACTAGTAAGGACTACAATCTGATCAAGAGCATGATAGGATTGAAATATAGACAAAAATAGTTAAGAGAGAGTAGAGAGATGCAAAAGTTACTCCATAGAGATACAAATTGATCTGCTCACTTGAGATATTTTTCTTGAATAGTTTATGAGAAGCATTCCTCTGAGTTAGGTAGAGATAAGTGTGAGGCTAAGGGTTAAAGTAGAGAAAGAGGAATTCTTTGATGAATACTTAGCCGAGTTCATCAACATGAGTAGTAACAGTAGAATGATTGAGAAGTTAGGTCATGGACTGAATTACATATTACAAAGAAAGAACTTTTCTCTAGTAGTTGCAGAAGTTCAACAGAGCGGTTTATGTATGTAAGATTAGAAAATAAGTTTATGATGTCTAAAGAGAGAAAGGTAGACATAGTTTAAAAAATAAGGAGACTCCCCAATTTAAGAAAGAGTAATGAGCAAGAGTTAAATAAAGAAATAAAGGGATGATTCTATACCCTAGTAAGAGGGTAATGTAGCAGCCTAAGTTAAATGGGTAGTTATCTTAGGTTCCTTAATGAATGATTGGGATCTGGAAGATAATATGATAGAGGAAAGAATCCTTTAAAGTTTACCTAGTTAATTATTTAATTGCAGTGTGCATATTGTCATATCCCCAATTTTCCTATATGATATGTGTCTACAATTTATCTGAAATGCTAAGTTAACAATGATGACAGGAGCCGGATTATCGATCAAAGTGAAGAAGCTGTATCCTAGATACATTGGGCCATTTCATATCCTCTCAAGAGTAGGATTAGTGGCTTATAAATTAGGTCTTCCTCCATATCTCATCAAGATTCATGATGTATTCCATGTTTCCTAGTTAAAGAAGTATGTTCTAGATCCATCACATGTGATTGAGCAGGATGATATTGCACTGCAAGATGACCTGACTTATGAAGTAGGTCTACTACAAATTGTAGATAAAAAGGTCCAGCAGTTGCAAAATAAGCAGATCCCTTTAATTAAAGTGATCTAGAAGGGATCAACAGAGAGTGAAGCTACCTGGGAAATAGAGGAAAGAATTAAAGAAACATACACTGAACTATTTCCTTATTATATATGTAATGTAAATTTCGAGGGTAAAATTTATTTTAAGGGGGAGAGAAATATCATATACCCAATTTTTCTATCTAATATGTGTGTAAAATTTATCTGAAATGGATATGAGTTTCTTGGACTAGACTGTATCAGATTGAGAAGGAAATGAAAAGATTAATAACTAAGGAAAGAATAGGGATCTAAACAAAAATTGAAAAGTTTGAAGGTAAAAAGTTGAAGTAGAAATAAAAGGAGGGACCTAAATGCAATTAATGAAAAGTTCAGGGACTAAAGTGCAATTATTCAAAAGTTAAGAGACTTAAATGTAAATATGAAAAAGTTGAGTCAAAATAGGCCAAAAATACCCTGAATCAGATCATACCCAAATTTTACCAGTAGAAAGACAAAAATATTCTAGTTAGTTTAACACAGTACAGAATTTTGATTTGAGGTCCCAATTAATTGATATAAATTCTTGAAGTTAGAAGGAATTATTACAATATTTTTCAGATCTCAGAATTAGATGAGACCTTACAAGAAATTCATATATTTAATATATGAATTTATAAAATTGACAGAATCAGAAAATGAACCCTGTAGAAATCATACCAGATTTTATAGTAAAATAAAATACCCGATAAATATGATCAGGAGATTTGTACAGTGAATTGGGCCATAACAGAAATACAAGTAATAAGCCCATAATAAGGCCCAAATGGCGCCATCATAGGCCCATTACGGTGACTGGACAGTTAAGTGGGCCAGAGACCAGAGCAGTCCAGGAAAAGTGCAAAATTACGAAAATGCCCTTGATGCCCATATTGTACCAGTAGTGGATGGAGGTCATTTTGGTCATTCTGGATAGGCCAAAAATATGGCACATAGTATACATGTTATTAGTTAGAACTAGTATATGCCATAAGGCAGTACAAAGAGGGGTGACATAACAATTATGCCTAAGGGTTAGTACAGTGCAAGAACGATACCCAGGGCATTTTGGTCATTTTCCAAGGGATGGATGGTAGATAAATACTCAGTCTAACATTTTCAATGGTATGAGAAGCCTAGACATTAATTTTTATGATAGAATACATATCCTGGTATGTTATAAAAAATTAGGAACATAAAACAGTCTGGTTGTTGTGAAACTGCTCTGATCGGTATTGGATTGGACTATAATTTTTCTAGAAGCATCCTTACTTGGGAAACATGCCACATACCCCTCTTAGGTGTCCCATGAACTTTCCCACATGATGTCATAATTATTCTTTTTAGAAAATGTTAAATCCAAGATTAAATGTGAGCCCTTGGATCAAATAGAAACCAAATCAATCTTGGCCATCCATTTTAACCCAATTTCTCTATAAATACCCCCTATTCAGATCACTTTGGCATTCATGGTGAAACATAGGGAAACTCTTGCAAAATTTCCATTCAACCAATAAAGAAGCAACCAAAGTAAAGTAACAAGCAAGGTAATCATCTCCCTTGACTTGAGCTTTGTTCTAGTAGGTTAGCTTATGGTTTTAAGGGAATTTTTTTGCTATAGTTTCTGCTGTAAGTTCTGCTCATATATGGTTAAAATATGAGTTTTATGTTATGGATAGTTTAGATAAGCTTAAACAAGCTAGAATCAAGTGTTATAAGCTTGGGAATTCAAGCATGTTTGGATTTAGGGTTTTGTTTCTTACTGGTACTGTATGTGACACTGTTCATATGATGGAATTTCATGATTTTGATGCTTCCAATTAGTTTAAAATGGAAAATTGTGTGGGGATAAAGTAGGAGAACAAGTATTGGAAGCATTGGACTCAAAATGTGAATTTTTGGAAACAAGAGCATGCATTCGGTTTGGTACTGTAGCAAGTGGTATGTTTTTATTTTGGAAATTCTGATTTCATATTTGGATTCTAAATGAAAAATTATATGGAAATGAACTGTGAAAATTTATTTTGGAAAGATGGAAGTAGGAAACATAAAGTAGAGAAATAAAGGGAGCTAGTGAAAACCTAGTCTTGGTTTTGTGTTCAAGTTGAATTGTAACTTGATATTATTTTGTAATGGCTAGGTTTTTACATTTTTGAAGTAAGTAAATCATCCCAAGAAGGTCTTGACCAAGATAGCTAAGAGGTAGAAAGGATACCTAACTATAACTCATGTTTGTTTAATTGTTTTGCTTGCTTGTTGATTATGGTGTTTGGTTGAGTTTGAGCTTATGTCATAATGTTATGATGAAGTATGAATCATTGCAACTCCTTGAAAGTTATGTCATGACAATATGCATGTTAGAGTTTGCTTATGTACCATTATGAAGTAGCTCCCATCACATTATAACATGTTAAGCATTCAATTATTCATTCATGATATTATGGTTTGTGTAACTTGCTATTGGGATTTCCATGAAATCTCATTCCTTCCATATGCATAACTATGTATTAGGTGCTGGATCCTCTCAAGGTAAAAGAGTGAATGTTGATGATTAAGTTTGTATAATAAGCTACATAACTTACATGACGCTATGGGAAGATATGCTAGTATGCATGATGTATGTTCATATAACCCTATTCTACGGATATGGTGATGTGATGATGATTTTGATGCTTACATCAGAGATTTTTAATCTGAAATTTGGCATGAGAATAGATAAGATACATATATTTAAATAAACACCAAGAACGCCTTAATTGGACAAGTAACCGAATTGTTATGATTTTCCAAAGTTTGACCTAAAATCTGGAATTGAGATAAAGTGATTGATTAGAGGCAGCGACGTTCACACGATGATTTCATATAACAAATGAATGAATTTTTCTATAAAACTTGGTGAGATTAAAGAGGACGTCTGTATATTTAATTTTATAGGTAACACAGTTCATTTGGATAAGTAACCAAAGAGAAATGAATTTTTGAAGTTGAAGCAAAGAAACTGGAACTTCCAAACTTTACCAAATAAATAGTGATTTTTAACCAATAAACTGTTTTCATGTGGACTAGAAAACCTCAGTTTCATATTTTTACCTCAAATATTTATGAAGTAGCTTTCATTAGAAATTGGAACCACATTATTTCGATTTTTTTACAATTAATTATGGATTTTTAAAGTATGGTACATGTTCTGGAATTACCAAATGAACAGTAAAAGTGAACAGTATCCAAGAGCAATTCTTTTGAAAATGGATGTTTTCAAAGCAAATGATCATATAATTGATTCCAATCACTTCTAATGGAATATAATTGAGATTAAAAGTAAGGATGTGACACATATGATGGATGGTTGAGTAAATTATGTGATGATGATATGACTTATGTTACCATAAGTTATGATAAACAGTTGTATCTCCTTACAATTATCATATGATAACGCACATGTTTAAGTATGCTTAAGTGATTGCATTTCCTTGCATAATATGCATGTTAGAGTATGCTATGATGAATGAACATTCTCCTTTTGCATTACATACAGGGTAGAGTAGATATGATGAGAAAGTTTTGAAAAAATTGGTATTGCTCCCATATCATATGACATGCAATTAGATAATTTAACTTGGTAATGATAAAGTAATAGAAAATTGATAAATGAGATAGTTAGTCAGTTAATTCTCAAAGAATAGAATGAGAATTTATGACTAAACAATGAGAGTCAATTAGACAAAGAATGAGATTAGAGATAAATATTGGTGGCAAACCTATAGACATATGATTATAGTACTCAGGACATATCCTTTTAGTAGGGATAAGATACATAAATGATGTACCATGAACATGAAAGAAATGAGACACAAATATAAAACAAGATGCAGCTTTGAGAGGGAGTAGCTTCTATGTAAAAGAAGTTAACATTCTACAATAGAGCAAGGTTATTCTTGCGATAGAGTCATATTACTATTGAATAGAGCCATGAGAATGGATAGTGTAGCTCAGGTTACAGCCATGTCCACTAAATAAAATGTATAGATTATGACAAATATGTTTATAGTAGAGCCTGTGTAGCTCTCTATAGTGCTAGATATGGTAAAGTTATAAAAAATGAGAATGATAAGATAAATTTATGAGTGATAGAGGAAATGAGCGAAATCTTAATAGATAATATTGGCTTCTGTGATAAGTTGTAGGGAATTATCTGTTGAGTTAGCAACTAAGTAGAAGTGACTAATCTTATAACTTAGTATATTGGTTTTAGGTCTTCAAGAGATAAGGATACAATACAACATAATCCCAATAGATTCTGGAGGATAACAGTTGGATCCTAGTATGACTCCTAGAGAATAGAATTCCAGTGTCGTAGTTAGATCCTGAGGGACGCTTTAGACCTAGCCTAAGAAAATGAGTGAGCCATAAGTACAGTATTTCTTTGTAAGGATGATTACTAAAGACAAGGTTAAGGTAGGGAATCTCCACAAGTTGGTTAACTCATAATAAAGAGAGTACCCATAATGTTAGTTTCAGATAGCCTTATTATTATTATGGACTAAACTCATAATTTTCTTACGCGAAGAAGGAATTAAGTGATGAGAGTTAAGATTTTTAGTCATGAGTAACAGATATTTATGAGTATGTAGATATTATGCCTAAGGAAGAGAAAAAGAAAATATCATGAGATATGAGAAGGCTCGAGTAAGAACAGATAGATCCCTAAAATGAGGCTAAAGAGAATGAGAATGAGAATACGATCTAGATATACTCAAGAGAGACAATATAAGAAGGGTCTAAGACAGTAAAGCACTAGGGTTAGAGCTTGTTATCGCTAATGCTTCATATTGTATTGGCACTTTTTAGTTAATCGTGCTTAGGCAAGAGTAGCCTAATGATAATGACCCCTAGGAAGTGATGAGAAAGGGTGTAAATGCCATAAAAGTTTGGCATAGATTCACAAAGTTATGTATAATGAAATAAAAGGTTATGAAAAGTTAGAAAGGGTGATGAACGATAAGAGACTATAACCCTTATGTCAAATCCAAATAGAGTTGATTTGAAAGGAAAGATTTAGAAAATTTTACTCAAAAGCCAGCAAAGTTATAAGCTAAAGAGAATGTTAGCCTTATAGTATCTCAGGACACGTCATGATAAGGCAAAATATGCCATGATACAGCTGGATACGGCAAGAAACACCATGATATAGCATGAAAAGTACGTAATAAGATGCATTATGAGAAACATGTTATGTGGTACATGATGAGAAATGTGTATTGATAAGTATAGTAAGAAGTGGCTTTAAACCTACCTTTATAAACAAATTGAGAGTCTCCTTCTATGACGGATAAAATGATTGAATAAAATGATATTAAGATAGTAGTGAGTAAGAGCTTTCACTCCTTGTATGAAATGACATGCATTATATTATGTTTGTAAAATATGCTAAGGCTCCAAATGTTAGAGCAGTGTAAGCTCCATGTGATAAAGGTGTGCAAGCTCCGAGTGTTAGAGTTGTACATATTATGGAAAGGAATGTCTGAGCTCTAATATTAGAGCTTTCCATTCATAGGCAAGTATGTAGTCCTACAATATACTAACCAGGCATTATGCATGTTACGAATGGTTAAAAACAATATGAGCGACTAGTAGAATGATGTAATTCCTAAGAAAAAGAAATATGATGATACGAAAATAAGAGATGAAGTTTTACGGATGTTCAGAGAATTTTGCTAGATACTCAGATGAGTAAAAAGAGATATGCACTAAAAGTATGATGATTAGTTGATGGGACCTGACTTCGTGGTATGATCCATCAAAATAAAGTTTGTTGCACCCAATATAATGTAGTATAAGGCACAACCCTATCCTTCTTCTCGAGGAGCCTTTTATGTGGAAACCTAGTAGATTGGATGTCAAAATCAATGAAAAACCTGAGTAAGGATAAAATGGTTTTTGGGTTTTAGTGATTGATGCAATAAAAGTAGGGTGCAGAAAGTAAATATTTTTGGATTTTTGTTTATGATGAAAATGAGTTGGTTTAGTTGGGAAATCTGCTATGAAAGACTCTTGATGATGAAAATGTATCTATCCTTGCTCTCACGTTTAAAGTTAGAGTTTAGAAAAGCACTAAGTCTCAAAGAAAACCTCAATCAATTGATTGAGTCAAGAACCCTAATTTTCCTTAAACCCCTTTGATCAAAGCTAGTTTAAGAACTATTAGTAAACTGTCATAAACCACTTAGCGTGTAAATTTAATTTAGATGAGAAAAATGCCCCAGAATGGTCATCGATCAAAAACCCTAGATTTTATGTAATGAATTAACTAACAATGTTTGTTGATAATAACCCACTCTCTTAAAACTGAAATTGAAATATTCTATTATAAGTAAATGTTCAAATCATCTGAATTCATATACAAAGTCTAATATGGGAATGATCAATCCATATTCAAAACTTGCTCATAAGATGAAAATCCTAGATCTAGTAGTAATCATAAGATGAGAAGATTCAAATTAGAATAGAAGAAACTCCCCGTTTGAGTCCATTAGCTCAAGATATATGATTCATCACCAAGAGGCTAAAGGTTTAGCCTCTTATCACTCCTGTTGTACTGCAATCGCTGTTTAGTTGAGATGTCATGAAGAAACGATAAGAAGATGGTAGGTTGATGGTGTAGAGAGGTGAATAAATCTGTGTAAAGGTATGGAATGATGCAGAGATAGCGAAGGTGATGAGAGAGAGGGTACTACTTCTTAGACTAATCATGTCAAAAACTAGCCTCCCTTGATGGCAACCTTCCTCCTCCTTTTATTTCTGCATAACCTAATTCAAAACACGCAATTTCAGCGATTTTCCATATTAGTCACGACCAAATCTATGTTTTGGTCGCGACCTATGAACACAGAGAGAATTCCAGAAGAATCAAGGTCACGACCGAATGACTCTTTGGTCATGACTAAAAGTTGCAGGATTATGGTTTAACTTTCATTGGCTTGTTATTTCTTTTCTGGTCCTTACTCTCTTCCAAAATACCTACAATCCAAAATAAAAGTCACTGTAAAAGTCAAAATCAGTAAATAACATAATATATGCAGTTTGGAAGAGTTAATTTACCATTTTAACCTTTTATTAATACACCTCCATGCACAATGTCATATCCTTATTTTCAACCTTAATTATACTTAGTTGGGAGTCAGTTGAACCAATTACATAGCCATTTGCCATAGAAACATGCATTTCCAAAAGAATTGCTCTCGGCTACTGTTCATGCACCTGTTACTTTGTAATTTCAAAACATGTACCCAACTTTGATAATTCATAATTAAATGTAGAAAAATCAAAATAGGGTGGTTCCAATTCTAATGAAAGCTCTTTCATTTAAATTTGAAGGAAAAATGATAAACTGAGGTTCCATTATCCCAATGAAATCAATTTATTTGTTGAAAGACTTTGTTCAATTGGTAAAATCTGGAAATTCCAGTTTCTTTGCCTTAACTTCAAAAATTCATTTCTCTCTCGTTACTTGGCAAAATGAACCGTGTTATCTATGTAATTAAAGCTCTAGACGTGTTATTTAAGGTCATAAAATTTCATAGAAAAAATCGTTCATTTACTATATTAAAACAACATCAGAATGTCATTGCCTCTAGATGTTCACTTTATCTTAGTTCCAGATTTTAACTACAACTAAGAAAAACCATAACAAATCAAATTCTTAACTAATTGAGTCATTCTTAGTGTCCATTTAAAGCTTTTTATCTTAGCTATTATCCTACCAAATTTCAAGTTCAAACTCATTGGTTAAGGCATCATAAACATCATCACAAGACGTCAGCCTTAGAATACAAGTACATTATCATACTCCATACATGCCAACATATAATTCCATAGTGCCAAGTAACTCATGTAACTTATTATACAAGTTTAACCATCCATGTTTACCCCATTTCCTTGAGAAGTTCTAGTGCCTATGATATGGTTATGCATATGGAAGGAATGAGATTTCATGAAAATCCCAATAGCAAGTCATACAAACAATAATATCATGCATTATTAATTGAATGCTTAACATGTTATCATGAGATGGGAGCTACTTCATAATGATATATAAGCAAACTCTAACATGCATATTGTCATGACATAAGTTTCAAGGAATTACAATCATTCATATATCATCAGCAACATGATGACACAACCTCATGCTCAACCAAATATTATAACTAACAAGCAAGCATACAATCAAGCAAACATGAAAATATAGTTAGGTATTCTTGCTACCTCTTTAGCTATCCTTGTCAAAATCTTCTTGAGATTATTTCCTTCCCTAACAAATGTCAAAACCTAGCCATTACAAAGTAAGATCAAGTTACAACTCAACTTGAAAACAAATCCAAGACTAGGTTTTCACTAACTTCCATTTTATGTTTCTTACTTTCATCTTTCTAAAATAAATTCTAATGGATCATTCCCACATAATTTTTCATGTAGAACCCAAATATGAAACCAGAATTTCCAAAATCAAAACATCCCATGAGATGCTGTGTCAAATTGAAGTGAAATCCTTGATTTTCCAAAAATTCCCATTTTGATTCCAATGCTTCCAATACTTGTTCTCCTACTTTATCCCCACACAATTTTCCATTTTAAACTCATTGCAAGCATCAAAATAATGAATTCTAACATATGAATAGTGTCAAACATAGTAATAGCCATGAAAACAAACTTCTAACTATATGCATACTTGAATTTTCAAGCTTATACCTCTTGATTCTAGCTTGTTTAAGCTTATCTAAACTATCCATAACATAAAACTCATATTCTTATCACATTTGGACATAACTTTTAGCAACAACCATGAGGGAAATATGGCACAAAGACCCCTTAAAATCAAGAGATAGCTTGCTAGAATAAAGCTCAAGAACAAGGAAGATAATTACCTTGCTTGTTACTTCAAGTTGTGTTCTTCTTTCTTGGTTCAAATGAAATTTTGCTAGAGTTTCCCTAAGGTTCCCAAAGCTTCCATATGAAGTCTAAAATGAGGGGTATTTATAGATAAATTTGGGTGAAAATAGATGGTCAAGATTGATTTGATTACTATTTGATCTAATGGTCCATATTAATTCTTTAATCTAGCTTTCCCAAGAAGCCAAAACTTGACGCCATGAATGACATCATTTAGGGGCATGTTTGGATAGAAAAGGTAAATATACTGATAGGAAAAATTATAGTCCAGTCCAGTACTGATCGGAGCAGTTTCACAAAAACTAGACTATTTTTTGTTCCTAATTTTTAAAATATTCCAGAATATGTATTTTGCCCTAGAAACTAGTGTCTAGGTTTCTCATACCCTTAAAATTGTTAGACTGAGTATTTATCTGCCATCCAACCCTTAAGGAATGACCAAAATACCCTTAGTGTCTTTTCTTACACTATATTAACCCTAAGGGCATAATTGTCATTTCACACCTCCTTATACTGCCTCAGGGCATACACTAGCTCTAACTAATAATATTTATACTATCTTGGATTTTTTGGCTTGTCCAGAATGACCAAAATGCCTTCTATCTATCGCTAGTATAAGCTGGTCATCTAGGGGCATTTTCATAATTTTGTACTTTTCCTAGGCTGCTCTGGACTCTGGCCCACTTAACTAGTTCATTACCTTATTGGACCTATTGGGATGCCATTTTGGCCTTGGTATTAGTCCATTAGCTTTATGGCACAAATCCCCAAAAATCTTTTATGACCCTATTTATGGGGTGCTCTATTCTGCTGTAAAATCCTGTAAGAATTCTACAGGATTCCTTTATCTGACTCTATCAATTTTATAAATTCTTATATTAAATGTAAGAATTTACTGTAAGGTTTCATCTGATTCTGAGGTATGAAAGATACTACAATAATTCTTCCTGACTTCGGGAATTTATATCAATTAATCGGGATCTCAAATCAAAATTATATGTTGCATTAAACTGACCAGAATAATTTTGTCTATTTACTAGTAAAATTTGAAACTAATCTGATTCTAGGCATTTTTAAGCCTTTTTCAGTTCAACTTTCTCAGAATTACATTTAGATCCCTGACTTTTTGCTTAATTACATTTAGGTCCCTAAACTTTTGATTATTTGCATTTAGGTCCCTCCTTTTGTTTCTACTTTCACTTTTGGCTTTCAACCATTTATAATTTTCATTTAGGTCCCTTAAATTTCATTAGTTAATAATCCCTCTATTTCCTTCCTCAATCTGATATAGTTTATTCCAAGAATCTTGTGTCCATTACATGTAAACTGTACGCATACATCAAACAAAAAAATTAGGGATATGACACACAATCATGTATTTCCATAAAAGTACAATTTAAGGCCTAAAGTGATGGTAAAGTTGTTATAAAGCTCTTAAAAATATCACAGAAACCATATACAAAATCTGTCTTATAAATTCCCCCACATTCGAACCTTTGTACTGCTGGACAAAGAAATGAACCACACCTAGAACAACACTATTAAATTCAAGATAACAACATAATCCATTGTGCACCCTAAAAACAAATAACTCTTCATCTTTTGGAAATGCAAGGTGATAATGTGACCAATGCCAAGCAACCAACTACTAAGTGAAATCAACCTTAACTGTATGAGTGCAATAGATACTCTCAAAGGTTAATTGTTTAGCTCTCTACTTCCTCTCATTGTTAGGGTTCTTTCACTCAGATTAAAATTGGAAAATATCTGACCATATGCTTGTAATGGCCCTAAATCTCATCAACTATATAGCACTTATGCAAGGAATCAAGAGGTCTTTTAGGGTTGAAATGATGGAGATGGGCCACATGGAATGGAATATGAAGAGTAGAAAGTACTATATGCATTCAACAATGAATATGAATTCATGTCTCTAGGGATGTAGCTTGGTAATTGTGCTAATAAGAATTGATAATGGTGCCCTCTTCTATTTTCTTTTTGTTTTTTTCTTGCATTTTCTCTCTTTTTTTGTGCAATATGTTTCTTTTCTCTTCTTTTGTTTGGCACCTCATTCACAAAAGCTCTAGCACAATAACATAACAATAATGAATTTTTGACATGAATAAAAATTGTATTTCAAAATTATGTTTATGCACATATGACTTTCTATAGGAATAATGAAAAGAAAAAGTGATGGGCTCAAGAGGGGTGACTAAGGATGTAATATGTAGTGAGCTTGTGTTTGGGATAAAAAGGCTTAGAAAGAATGCCTCTATCATGTTCAATTCATAAATGTACAAGTAATTCTAAACTTAAAGCCAAGACAAGTTCTATAGAATATAAACTAATTGCATAATTACTCAATATAAATTTAACGCCAAGAATCCTTCCAACAAAGGTTTTGATCTAGGTTTCTTATAAGTTAAAGTCTCAAATAATGTTCATTATTCACTAGACATTAAAACACTTATCACTGAAAACCCTCTAAATGATGATTTGCAAGTTTCAAAGTAATAACTTAGAACCATGTGATAATCCAAATGTAACAGCGAAGGCTTAGGTGTTTTGAAATTCAATTTCAAATATATTTCAAAAAATTCAAGTAGGGCAATGGTTTCTAGGAGCTAAAAGGGCTTTTAAATAAGGGAACAATAAGTCATTTGTGAAAAATATCTTGATAGTTCAAAAGGGATCCTTCTATACAGCTTTGCACAAGGCAAAAAAGAAGGTAATTGGACTTTTTCATACATTGGTCGCGACATAGAATAGTGTAGGTCGTGACCACTTGTCACATGGGTACATGCTTAAGATTATCAAAATATTTAGTTGCGTCCATGGGGTGTATCTTTCATGATGTAAACACATATAGAGAAATAGTCACGACCATGTAGGTAATCATGTCGCGACTCAAATCAACAGGGAGTTATTATCGTGACCACTATGTTCATAGGTCATGACTGTAGGTCACAGAGATTAGACCAAGTCCAAAGTTTTATTGCAAAGCTGATCAAATATAGCTGTAAAACAGTAGGTAGCCTAATCACTCAATGTAAATTAACAATTCAGCACATAGTCACATTCAGGTCATGCAAAGAAATACTAATAAGGCAAAGATGACAATATGGGTAAGCTAAGATTATGCCTGTGAGTGTGGAAACTCCAGATGGAACAATTAGTGAGTAAATGATATATGGACAGGAACGGGGGTGTTCAAAAAGATAGACACCTAGAATAAATAGGAAGAAATAGAAAAATGAAACTATCCTATAGAAACAGCAAGCAGAACAATGAACTACTACTTCTACTGGTTTATCCCTTTCCAATCACCAAACCAACATGTCAAGCACATATGAATTCGTAAAGGAAAGAGATAGGAAAGGGACAAACTGGCCTCAAGGCGGCGGTGGAAAATCATAAAATTTTGAGATATGGCTGTTGGATTAGAAGGTTTTCCCAGTTGCCCTCTCTCTCCACTTTAGCATTCCACAATCGTGCATCTTATACTAAGATTCATCTAGGCCAGTATTGAATTCCCCCTTGTTTAAACTTTAACTTACCCAACTATTGTTGGCATGTCGCGGTAACAGACTTGGGAAATAATTCCTTTACGTCCTTCATATATTCCTTACAGTTGGTCTTTTCTAGCTTGTGTAGGCCCTCTAATTTATCATGTGCTTCCCCAAGTGTCACACTAATCTGAGGTTGGTCTATGACTGCAATGTACTTGGAATCATTCTTTTACATACCTATATTAGTATTAGAGATTAGATCTTTTAAAAACCTGAAGGTATGAGATGTAATTTTGGAATGATACAAAGGTTGAGAAGACTTAGAATGGATTAGGCCTTTAACCAAGGCAGTGAAATATGGAGCCAAATGAGTGTGGGGATCCCTGGTTGCATTTGGCATTTCTAGTGGCGACCTTTCATCTTCTCGTTATGACTTAAGTTGATAGGGTGTGTCTCTCAAACTTTTTGTCATCACCTGTTCATCCTTTAGTCATGACTTTTGGTCTCTCCCTCAGCAGATTGAGGTTTAGTTGTGACATCTTTCTCTGTGTCATTACCTTAAAGCCATTTAGTCATGACTCAGATTCATAATGGATCTCATGTTGATGTTCAGTCGCGATAGGGAAAATATTTGGTTCTACTTCCAGCTTCCAAAACATCTTGGGCTCTTGCAAGATCACCCAACAAACCTTTTACAAGCTCGTTATGTCTATCATTATCATGTAAACTTAGTTCATATTCGTCCCTAGTCTCTTCAACAGCATAATTAATGGCATTCAAAGTAGAATTATCAAGAGGAAATTTCATTGCTTCATTAATGTTTATGATTACCACATGTTCTCCAACTTCCATTGTGATGGAACTATGCTTCATACTAATGATGGTCTTGGAAGTTTAGAGGAAAGGTTGGCCTAGGATTAGAGTGCTATCATTTACTAACTCATTGGACATGTCCAAAATATAAAAATTAGCTGGGAACACTAAGTCCTTGACTTATACTAGAATATCCTCAAGGATTCCCTTAGGATACCTAATTGACCTATCAGCTAACTGGAACACATGTTTATGTCTCTAAGGTTATTCATTCCTAAGGCTTGATATATTGATCAAGGTATTACATTAATGGCTGCCCCTAGATCTAGTAATACTCCCTTAATAGGAATATTTCCTATAGTGCATGGGATTGTGTAGGACCCTAGGTCTTGGCACTTAACAGGTAGTTCAACCTTAAATAGTGATGGCATATTAGCACTCACCTGGATTTTCTTAAGAGGCCTAAACTTCTATTTATCAGCACAAAGTTCTTTCAAAACTTTTGCATACTTAAGGTTTCTCTTGAGGAACTCAACCAAAGGGATGTTTGTTTCTAGCTTATTGAATAGAGTATAAGCATCTTTTGCAAAATTAGGATCAATTATTTTCTTTCTAGCAAAGTAAGAATTAGAAAAAGGGAGATCTTTTATACTTACCTCCTTACCTTTGTGCATAGAGGCTCGTTGCTTGCTCGACTCTGGCTTCTCTTCAGGTTGCTTTCCTTTGTAGGCTGGACTTGGTACTATTATTGCTTCTTCTTGTAGCTCTTGCATCTCCAGTTAGGCCTGTTAGTTTCTCCTATTGGGTTGGCTTTTTCATTACAATCTACTGCTCTTTAGTACTTTCAGATTTCCCAATTTGTACTTGTGGCCAAGATAAATTATCAATTTCAGCATCTTCCACATCTTGCTCTAGTGTATCAGCTTCCTTAAAATGAACATTTTTACCACTTTTGAGGGATATAGCATTCAAACCCCTCAAATTGTTACAGTATTCGAAGGTATACTACCACTGCTCTTTCCTTGAATGTCACTCACTGTATTGGAGACTTGAGTTAAGTGAATTGTGATATCTGTATTATTGGAACTTAACTCCTCATGTTTCCTGTGCACATCAGCATTATCCTTCTACATACTTTAAAGAATTGAAGCTATGGAGGTTAATTGACTATCATTCTCTTTGATCTTGTTGTCTATATTTGTCATTCTATCGTCCATGTTGTTCATCTATACAGCCATACTCTTTAAGAATTGAGAAGTCTCATATGACCTTAGATTATTTTGGTAACTGCTTGAGGACTTGGAATTGATTTGGCCTATCACCCCCACCTAAAGTTTGGGTGGTCTCTCCAACCAGGGTTGTATGTGTTGGAGTATGGGTCTCTCTTCTGGTATTAATTATCTCTCCCTTGATACATTGTTGCCACTTCATCATACTGTCTATCACATATACTAGTAGCATGCATCATAGAACCACATGATTCCCATTCTGTTACCAAGGCTTGTGAGGTATCCACTACATAACTTGTCTTATGGAATGTAACTCCCTTTCAAGCAAATTCACCCTTTTCTCCATTCTGTTTCTCAAGGCTGCTATTTTTGCTAAGATCTCTTTTGAATTACCCAAAGAAGATATGGGTATTCTCCTTGGATCCCTTGTCTGGTGGTCTTCATTGGCCATTTTTTGAAATAACTCCCAGCTAGCCAATTCAAATAATGATGTTTAGGCAAGAATCAATGGAGATATGCCTTCCAATATAATTATTAACCCTAAATCTATTAATATTATAAGTTTGACAGATGAAGAACAAGTTGGGGAACAAGCTATAAATGTTAATAATGAAGAGGAATATGAGGTAGACACTGATTCCAATAAGAGCATTGAGAAGTCTGAAAATACAAAAGAAGCACAACCACTGGGAAAGGAAAAGGTTACAAAAAGTCAAATCAATTTTGTTCCAAATTTAGAAGGTTGTAGACAGCTTAACAGTAAGGAAACTACACTACCTGAAGCTATAGATTCTGATTTAAAGAATCTTAGAGTGGCCATAACTGATGAAACACAACTAGCAGTAAATTTAGAGCTCAAGCAACAAGAAATAACTTCTGTAGCTGAGAAAAATGTGCATATGAGGGAATTAGCTATTCGAAGGGACTTCATGAGTAGCAAGAAGAAGGCCTTAGAAGAGCAGAACAAGGAAGTGCTTAATTCATTCAAACAGATTGAAATAAACGTGCTTATGCTAGAGAGAATTCAAAGAGTGTCAGATTATGCAAAATGTTTAAAGGATGGATGCACACACAAGGAAAGACGTAAACCTAATAAACTAGTGCAAGTTGGACCTAAAGCTTCTGCACACTTCAACTCTTAACTTCTATTAAAGTGTAAAGATCTAGGTGCATTTTCTATTCCTTGTACAATTGGCAAGTTAACTATTCCTAAAGCATTGCTAGATTTAGGTGTTGTGTCATATCCTAATTTTCCCTATCCGTATAGTACTGATAGTGGAAAGATGTTTGGAAAGGATTATGACGAAAATCATAAGAAATGATAAAGGTTAAATGAGTCATGAAGAAAGAGAAGGACTAAAACGAAAATTAGAAAAGGTTGAAGGCAAAAAGTAAAGGTAAAAATAAAAGTTGGGCCCTTAAGTGTAATTTTCAAAAGTCAAGGGGCTAAAATGAAAATAGCTAAAAGTTCAGGGGCCAAAGTGCAATTATTTAAAAGTTTATGGACCTAAATGTAATTATAAAAAGGTTGAGCCAAAACAGGCCAAAAATATCCATAATCAGATAAGACCCAAATTTTACCAGTAGATGGACAAAATTATTCTGGTCAGTTTAACGCAACACAGAATTTTGATTTTAGGTCCCGATTAATTGATATAAATTTATGAAGTCAGAAGAGTTGTTACAGTATTTTTTAGACAGCAGAATTAGATGAAACATTATAGGAAAATCCTATATTTAATGTAAAAATTTATAAAATTGACAGAGTTAGAAAAGGAATCCTGTAGAAGTCTTATGGGATTTTACGGTGAAATAAAATACCCGATAAATAGGATCGGGTGAGATTTATTGGGATTTGTGCCATAAAGGTAATGAGGGCAATGAGATCATACCAAGGCCCAAATAGCGCCATAATGAACCCAATAAAGTAGTGAAACAGTTATGTGGGGCAGAGTCCAGAGCAGTCCAGGAAAAGTGTAAACTTACGAAAATACCCCTAGATACCCATACTGTACCAGTGTTAGAAGGAGGTCATTTTGGATAGGCTAAAAATGTGGGACATAGTATAAATATGATTAGTTAGAGCCAATATATGCCATGAGGCAGTGTAAAGAGGGGTGAAATGACAATTATGCCCTTGGGGTTAGTACAGCACAATAAAGGACACCAAGGGTATTTTGGTCATTTTCTAAAGGATAGATGGCAGATAAATATTCAGTATATCAAGTTCAATGATATGATAAGCCTATACATTGATTTTCAGGATAAAATACATATCCTCGTATATTATAAAAAAGTTAGGAAAAGAAAGCAGTACGGTTGCTGTGAAACTGCTCTGATCGGTACCGGATTAGACTAGAATTTTTCCAGAAGCTTCCTGGCATGGTAAGCACACCACATACCCCCATGAGCTGTCCCTTGAGATGTCCCACATGATTTCATAATTAAACTTTTTAGAAAAAGTTAAATCCAAGATTAAATGTGGGCCTTTAGATCAAATAGTGCATAAAGTAATCTTGACCATTGATTGTTCATGAGATTTTTCTATAAATACCCCCTCATTTCTATAAATACTGATTCAATGACATAACACAGTGGCATACCTTCAGCGGCATTTTCATAACTTTATATTTTTCCTGATCTTTATTAGCCCTGACCCACATACTTATATGAAAATATCATTGGCCCTATAAGGTGCCACTCTGGGCCCTCTATATGGTCCACTGCCTTCATGGGCTCAATTCCCGAGAAATTCCCCCAAAACCTATTTATTAGGTATTTTAATTTACAATAAATACCATAATAAATTATACATAACTCCTTTTTGAGCTCTGTTAGTTTTAGAAATTCGTATATTAATTATAAGAATTTACTACCAAATTTCATCTAATTCTGAGGTCTAGAGGATATTGTATTAATTTTCCTTTCTTCAAAAATTAATATAAATTTTTAGGACCTCATATCAAAATTCAGTTTTATGTTAAACTGATCAGAATATTTTTATCTGTTTACTAGAAAAATTTGGGACTAATATGATTATGGGCATTTTGTAGCCTTTTCGATTCACCTTTCTTATAATTACATTTAGGTCCCTAAACTTTTGCTTAATTGTATTTAGGTCCCTAAACTTTTGCTTAATTGCATTTAGATCCCTAAACTTTTAGTAATTATACCTTTTGGCCTAACTTTTGTTTCTACTTTCATTTTTAGCCTTCAACCTTTTCTAATTTTTGTTTAGGTCCTTGAACTTTTGAAAATTACACTTTAGACCCTCAACTTTTCATAATTACACTTAATGGCCCAAAGTTTATTTCTACTTTTGTTTTCCACCATAGAACTTTTGAACTTTTCATTTTAGTCCCTCTCTTCCTTCAAGACTCATTTGACCTTTATTATTTCTTCTAATCATCGTCACAATCATTTCCAAACATCTTTCCTCTATCAGCATTATACATATAGGGAAAAGTTAGGATATGACAATCTCCATCATTTCAACCCTAAAAGACCTCTTGATTCTTTGCATAAGTGTTATATAGTCATTGAGATTTATAGCCATCACAAGCATATGGTAGGATATTTTCCAATTTGAATATGAGTGAAAGAACCCTAAAGAGGAAATAGAGACCTAAACACTTACACCCTTTGAGAGGATCGATTGCGCTCATACAGTTGAGGTTAATTTCACTTAGTAGTTAATTACTTGGCATTAAAAACATTATCACCTTTGCATTCCCAAAAGATGACAAATCATTTATTTTATAGGAACACTATAGATTATGTTATTATCTTGAATTTAATAGTGTTGTTCTAGGTGTGATTCATTTCTTTGTCCAGGAGTACAAAGGTTCAAGTGTGGGAAAATTGATAAGACACATTTTGTATATGGTTTATGTGACATTTTTAAGAGTTTTATGACAACTTTACCATTAATTTTATGCCTTAAATTGTACTTTTGTGGTAATACATGATTGTAAGTGGCAATGTGCTAATTAAAGGGTAAAATAGTAAATTAACTTTTCTAAACTACATATATTATGTTATTTACTGATTTTGAGCTTGACAGTGAGCTTTTATGTTAGATTATAGGTCTTTTCGAAGAGAGCAAGGACCAGGAAAGAAATCACATGTCAATGAAAATGAAATCATGCTCCTACACCTTTTAGTTGAGACCAAAGAGTCTGTTGCTCGCGACCTTGATTCTTCTAGAAGCCTATATGTGTTTACAGGTCATGACCACAACATGTATTTGGTCGTGACTAAAATGTGAAATCGCTGAAACTGCACTTTTGAATTAGGTCATGTAGAAATAAAAGGAGATAAGGGTTGTCGTCAAGGGGAGGCTAGTTTTTTACCTTATTAAGCTAAAAAGCAGTACTCGAGTGCTCTCTGCTCACCTTTTCCATATCTTCCATCATTTTATACCTTTCCATAAACTTCTACATATGTTTACACTATCAATCTACTGTCTTCTCATCGTTTCATCATGGCATCACATCTGGACAGCGATTATAGTGTAGCAAGGGTAATGAGAGTCTAAAGCTTTAGTCTCTTGGTGATTGATCTGATATCTTGAGCTCATGGACTAAAATGGGGAGTTTCTACTATTCTAATTTATATATTCTCATGTTATGATTGTTGCTAGATTAAGGGTTTTCATTTTATGAGCAAGTTTTGAATATCGATTGATCATTCTCATATTATACTTTGCAATTGAATTCGGATGATTTGAACGTTTACTTTTTAATAGAATATTTTAGTTTTGATTTTAAGAGAGTTGGGTTATTATCAGTGATTATTGTTAATTAATTCAATTTCTTAAAATCTAGGGTTTTCGATCGATGATGATTAGAGGGCATTTTCATCATCTAATTCAATTTACACGCTAAGTGGTTTCTGACAGTTCGCTAATATTTCTTAAACCAACTTTGATCAAAGTTTAAGGAAAATTAGGGTTATAGACTCAATCGATCGATTGAGGTTTTCTTTAAGACTTAATGATTTAAAACTCCCATTTTAACGTGAGGGCAAGGATAGATACGTTTTCATCATCAAGAGTATTTCATAACATATTTCTTAAAAAAAGCAACTCATCTTCATCTTAATAAAAAATCCCAAAATATTTACATTTCTACATCCTACTTTTATTGCATCAATCACTAAAACCCCAAAAACCATTTTATCCCTACTCAAGCTTTTAATTGAGTTTGACATCCAATCTGCTAAGTTTCCAAATAAAAGGCTCCTTGAGAAGAACGATAGGGTTGTGCCTTATATTATATTATATGGGGTGCAATTAACTTTATTTTGATGGATCAGACAACGACAATCTACCCCTCATCAATGGCACCGTTGCCAGGGAGCCAAGTAATTGGTTCCCTTGTAATTGTTTGTCAATTTCATTAGCTACCTGGGTCATTTTTCTTGTTTTTGTTTGTATTTTAACTTTTAGTAGTTTTTAAATTGCATTGCATTTTTCACTTTTTTGAGCTTCTGCAAAAAATAGTCTATGTGATTGTGAGTCGTAACCTAAATGCACATGCATCACGATAATTACTCTCTATGACTTTAAGTCACAACAAAACACCATTTGTGTTGTGACCTGATTGCTTCCCTGTGAAATTTTACTACTCTGTGAAAACCAGTCTTGACATTTAAACATTTAGTCGCGACTAATAATCTCTGTGATATTGAGTCACCACTAAAACACACTTTAGTCATGATTAACTAAAAATTTTCTACTGTGCAACTCCCATGACTGACTCTGACTGATTGCATTGATTATTCTCTATTGTTTCTACATTGTATGCATAAAATAACTGAACCATTAGTGCCTTTTGAACCTAAAATTGAGAGAAGACTTAGGAAACTAAAGAGACAATTTAGGGAATTTAGAGAAGAAGAAAAATATAGTTCCTCCTCTAGTATTCTAGAGTCAGAAATTGAACTGAATATGACAGATATTAATCATAATGGGCATAATGGCCATGGAGAAAATAAAATACCAATGAATGTATAAGATAATAGAAGTGTGAGGGAAATTAATCCTTCACATGTGAATTATGATCCTTATGGTTTCTATACTGAAGAAGCTAATTTTGAGATTAAAGGAGCTTTGATTGTAACCTTACCTAAATTTCATGGTTTTGCAGGAGAATGTCCTCACAGGAACTTACAAACCATGCATATTATCTGTTCTTCAATAAAACCTCCAATGATTGCACTAGATGATGTCTTAAGGAGGTATTTTCATTTTACCTTGGAAGGGAAGGCTAAGGAATGGCTATACAATTTGCCAATTCATTTCTCCACTCTTACATGGGAACAGCTGAAGTCAACTTATCTTGAACAGTTTTTCCCAGCCTCAAAGACCACTCGAATGAAGAAGGAATCACTAATATTCTATAACAAGATGGAGAATCTTTACATGAGTATTAGATTAGGTTTCTTAACCTATTGGCTCGATGCCCTCACCATAACATGACTAAGGCTAATTTAGTAGACATTTTCTTTAATGGTCTACTTTCTCATAATCAGGTTTCCTTGAATGCTATAGCAAATAGATTATTGAGAGATAAGACTCCATAAGCAAGTTAATAGTTATTACAAAAAATGGCCAATGAAGACCATCAGACATGGGATATAAGGAGAATGCCCATATCTTCTTTGGGTAACTCAAATGTGATCTTGGCTAAAATAGTAGCCCTGGGAAAAATAATGGAGAAGAGGATGAATTTGATTGAAAGAGAGCTATATTGCACAAAATAAGTTCATGCAGTGGATACCTCAGTAGCCTGGGTTACAGGATGTGAATCATGCGGTTCAATGATGCATGCTACCAGTACAGGTGACAAATAGTTTAAAGAAGTGGCAGCAATGTATCAAGGGAGAGACAATCAATACCAGAAGAGAGACCCATACTCTAACACATACAACTCTAGTTGGAGAGACCACCTAAACTTTAGGTGGGGGTGACAGGCCAAATCAATTTCAAGGAGGTGGTGATTCCTCAAGCAACTACCAAAATAATGTAAAGTCTATAGTTCCAACTCACCCTAATACCTTATTAACATCAAGGCCAAATGAGACTTCTCAGTTGTTGAAGAGTATGGTTGCATAGATAAATAACATGGACGATAGATTGACCAATATAGATAATAAACTCAAAGTGAATGACGGTTAATTCACCTCCATAGCTTCAATCCTTCAAAGTATGCAGAAGGATAATGTTGATATGCATAGGAAACTTAAGGAGTTAAGTTCTAAGAATGCAATGTCATAAGTCACTTAACTCAAGTCTCCAATACAGTGAGTGACATTCAAGGAAAGAGTAGTGGCAATATACCTTAGAACACCATTATTAATCCAAGGGGTCTGAATGCTATATCCCTTAGAAGTGGCAGAAAGGTGCATATTGGGAAATCTGAAAGTGCTAAAGAACAATAATTTATAAAGAATAAGCTAACCCAAGAGGATAACTCACAAGCCCAAGTGGAGATACAAGATCTGTAACAAGAAGTAGTAATAGTACTAAGTTCAACCTATAAAGGAAAGCAACCTGAGGAGAAGCCAGAGTCGAGCAAGCAAGGAGCCTTTATGCACAAAGGTAAGTAGGTAAGTATAAAAGATCTCCCTTTTCCTAACTCTTACTTTGCTGGAAAGGAAAAGATTAACCCTAATTTTGCAAAATATGCTTATACTCTATTAAATAAGTTTGAAATAAACATCCTTTTGGTTAAGTGCTAAGACCTAGGATCCTACATAATCCAATGCACTATAGGAAATTTTCCTATTAAGGGAGTATTACTAGAACTAGGAGCAACCATTAACGTAATATGTTGGTCGATATATCAAGTTTTTTGTATCAACAATCTTAGAGACACAAACATAGTGCTCCAGTTAGTTGATAGGCCAATTAGGTATCATAAGGAAATCCTTGAGGATATTCTAGTATAGGTAAAGGACTCAGTGTTCTCAGCTAATTTTTATGTTTTGGACATATCCAATGAGTTAGTAAATGATAGCACTCAGATCCTAGGCCTACCTTTCCTTTAAACTACCAAGACCATCATTTGTATGAAGCATAGTTCCATCACAATGGAAGTTGGAGAGCATGTGGTAACCTTCAATATTAATGAAGTAATGAAATTTCCTTTTGATAATTTTGCTTTTACTACTTTGAATGCCATTGATTATGCTATTGAAGACACTAGGGATGAACATGAATTGAGTTTACATGATAATAATAGAGATAATGCGTTTGCAAAAGGTTTGTTGAGTGATTTTGCATATCCCAATATGTTCTGGAAGCTGGAAGTGCAACAATTGAAGAAGGGTCAAGTTTATCACACCCCAATTTTTAAGCATAAAAGTCCAGTATGTAGTTTGAAAAAGGTAGGTTACCAGGCCCTGTTGTGCAGGAGTCCCAGAAGTATACAAATGATATTTAGGGACTAAACTGCAAATAATGAGAGTTCAGGGACTAAATTATAAATAGTAAAAGTCCATGGGGGCATAATGGTCATTTTGAAAAAGGAGAGGGACCTAAACGCAAAGTGGAAAAGATTAAAGGCCAAAATTTAAGGTAGAAATAAATGTTGGGCCAAAAGTGGTAGTTTTCAAAAGTTAGGAATTAAGTAAAATATTACGAAAATGCCCCTATATGGTCAGAGTGTACTAGAGATGGATAGAGAGTATTTTGGTAATCTAGGATAGGCTGAAAATGTGGAATATAGTATAAATATGATTAGTTAGAGTAAGTATAGACTTGAGGTAGTATAAGGAGGGGTGAAAAGATAATTTTACCCTTAAGGTCAATATAGTGCAAGAAAGAACACTAAGGGTATTTTGGCAATTTTCTAAGGGATGTTTCTTGGGAATCAAGCCACCAAAGTTCTTGTGCTTGATTAGAGACACAAGATGACATTCCCAAAGGTCCAAAACCATGGCCTAAGAGTGATGTGAGTCCAAATGGCATTAAAGTATTAGTTTAGTACTTTTTCAATAAAGTAAAGTTACCCAGTCAAAGATAGAATTGGGGAAAGTGATCAGAGAGAACTTTAGACTCATCCAAAATCATGAGGTGGCGTAAAAGCTGTCCTCATGGGACCCACAAGGCACCACATGTCATGAGCATAGAAAAAGAAGAAAAAGCTAAGGACACGTGGCACAATCTCAGCCGTTCATTCCAGGAAAAGACTATAGAATTCTCTTAAAATGTTAAGTCACTAGTGAGGTATCCTAAGGGCCCCAGTATTATGCCACCTAGCATGTGAGGTGTCCCATGGATGATGTCACTTTGATAAGTCATTGAGGAGGAGGATGTCATCGTGATGATGCAGGCAAAGCTTCTTGAAGAAGCTAAGCAATCTAAGCCATTCATCGCAATTCAATCTGGACAATTCATTCTACCTCCACTCTACTATAAATACCCCATTCCCCCTCACTTTATTCCCACGGCCAAGCATGCGAAAACAAGAGAAAGAAGAGAGAAAGAAAGAGAAAGAAATGAGGAGTTTTAGTGGAGTTAGGAGCAATCCAAGGAGCTTAGGGACTTGGCAGAGCTTAGGAATATGGTAAGTAAGTTATTCTAGTCCCTTCTCTAATAAATTAGAGGATTTTTCTTATGGAGTTAATAGTTATAGTAGAGAAATATCTCTCTTGATAAGGTTAGCATGGATAGAAAGAAAGTTAAGGGATTGACAGATTAAGGGTATTACCTCAAGTTAAGCATGAGTTAAGTAGAGCTATACTGGATAGAGTAATAATAAAGATATTATTATGCTATGTATAGGGTATGACCTATGAAAATAAGGAACCTAAGAGAAGAGGCTAAGAGTTAGAGGAAAGGCTACATGTCAGGTAGTAAACTTATCCTGAACTTGTATGCATTGAATGTTTTGCTTGAATGTGCTATGACTTTGTTGAATTGTGTTGCTTATGTTCTTATGTATGAAGCTTTGTTGATTACTTGGCCAATTGTATTTCATATGTTACATGGAAGCATGCACATTACACAATGTTAACAGTTTTACAAACAAGCACAAGTATCTATATTAATGTATGCATTGTTTATTAATGTTTGCTACTGAGATTTTGCTAGAAATCTCATTCCTTTCCATGTAAACCCAAACCCATAGGTTTGTGAATAATTAAAGAGGATGATGAAGAATGAAGAAAAGCTAGGGATTGGATGGTATATATGTTATGTAAATGTGTAATGTTGTTGTATGACCAATGTAAGTAGTGATGGTCATGATGTAATTAGAAATAATAAATAGTTAAATAAATGTATGATATTTTACCAATAAATAGTAGACATGATAAGCTTCGATTTGATATATAGAATGTCTCATTTGGATGTCTACATATGGATATATGATTTTTCAAAATTGGGATAAAATGCTATAATTAGGGGAAGGACGCTGCATGAACAATAAACTTCAGGCATTGACTAACGTTGACTCGGTCAAGGTGTGGTCAACAAATTATTTTTCCCTGAAATATCATTAAGTTAGCTTCCTGTAGCAATTTGAACCACTTCATTTCAATTTTTCTAGAATTGTTTATGATTTTTTGAAATTTGTTGTGTAATCTGTAATATCATATGAACAGTAACCTGAGAAAGAGTAAAATTCCATATTTGGCTAATGGACTTCGAAGGTCTTGTAAGTGGTTCCAAATACTACTGAAGTGTCCCTAAGATGTATAAAAGTAAGGATGTTACAGAGTTTCTATGACCCAAGGTTGTCATATCCTAACTTTTCCCTATCTGTATAATACTCCGAGTGGAAAGAGGTTTGAAAAGGATTATGATGATGATCAGAAGAAATTATAAAGGTTAGATGAGTCTTGAGGGAACAGAGGGACTAAAATGAAAAGTAGAAAAGGTTGAAGGCCAAAAATGAAAGTATAAACGAAAGTTAGGCCAAAAGTGGTAATTATCAAAAGTTTAGGGACCTAAATGTAATTAAGCAAAAGTTCTGGGACACAATGGTAATTATGAAAAGTTGAGCCAGAAAAGGCCTAAAAAGTCTATAATCAGATTAGTCCCAATTTTTCCTAGAAAATAGAGAAAATTATTCTGATCAGTTTGACGCAGTATAGAATTTTGATATGAGGTCCCGAAAGTTTATATTAATTTATGAAGAAAGAAAAATTAATACAGTGTCTTCTGAACCTCATAATCAGATAAAATTTAGTAGTAAATTCCTATAATTAATATAATAATTTTTAAAACTGACAGAGCTCAAAAAGGAATTCTGTAGAATTTATTATATAATTTACAGTAGATTTAAACACCTGATAAATATGTTTCGGGGGAATTTCTCAGGAATTAAGCCCATGAAGGAAGTGGATCATACAAACAGCCCAGAATGGCGCCTTATAGGCCCAATGATATTTTTAGATAAGTATGTGGGCTAGGGCTAATAAAGACTGAGAAAAATATAAAATTATGAAAATGCCAATGTAGGTATACCACTGTGTTGTGGCATTGTGTTAGAGTTTGACAAAGGGCATTTTGGTCATTTATACAAGCCAAAAATGTCCAAGCAAGTACATGAGTGATTATTTAGTGTCAGTATATGCTCTTATAAGAAGTAAATAGGTGGAAAATGACAATTATGCCCTTAGGGTTAATATAGGACAAGATAGTGAACCAAGGGTATTTTACTCATTTCCCAAGGGAAATGTAATTAAGTTTTGACCTTGTCCAAGGATGTCAATGGTAGAAAGAATCCTGACACTGGATTTAAGGTTAGACAGTATATTATGGAATTTTAGAAAATTATATTTATAAAACAGTCTTATTTTGGGAAATCAGACTAAGTCGATACTAGATTGGACTATAATTTTTGTACAAGCTTCTCTCCCATGGAATGGCGTGACCTAGCCTTATGAGTTGTCCCTTGATGATGTCATGGATGATGTCATAATTCTCTTTTTGAAAAAGTTAAATCCAAGATTAAATGTGAGCCTTTAGATCAAATAGTGCATAAAGTAATCTTGACCATTGATTGTTCATGAGATTTTTCTATAAATACCCCCTCATTTCAGCCTCAAAACCATGAGCTCAAGAACCCTTGGGGAAACTCTTACAAAATAAAAACTCAAGCCAAGACAAAGAAGATTCAAGGTACCAAAGTTCAAGAAAGCTAGAGATTAAAGGTAAGCAATCTATCCTAACTTATTTTTCCTTTGATTTGGCAGCTTGAACTTAGGGTTTTTATGAAGGAAAGTTGAGTCTTCTCTAAGATGTTGCGCTGTCCAAAAATCTTAGATGAAAGGGAAAAGAAGAAATTAAAGTTAGAGATTTATGATTGAAGCTTAAACAAGCTAGTTAAGTGATTGGTTGTTGAATCAAGTTGATATTCTTGACTTTGCCATGGTTGAACCTATTCGGTCTGCACTGTTCATTATGGAAGAAAATAGAATTTCAATGATTTAATACTTCCATTGAATTTATAAGATGATTTTGTGTAGGATTGGAAAGGTTTTGAACATTGGAAGCATTGAAATTCTAAGATTGTAGTTTTTGAAATTCTTCTCTATTACTGTTCACTTGCATGAATAGTGATTGAAATTTCATGATTTTGGTTCTTCCAATTGTTTTAAAATGAAAAGTTGTGTGGGGTAAAGTAGAGAAACAATTATGGGAAGCATTGGAATCAAAAGGAGATTTTTTGAAAGAATTAAGTGCATGTGTTCGGTTCTATCTAGTAGGCCATGAAGGAGCTAGAATTTCATGATTCTAAGCTTATAAATGGATTCAAATGATGAAATTGTGTAGGTTAAAGTCAAGACATCAATTGATTCAAAGGCCAAGTCCATTAGTTAAGATTAAGGAAAGTTAATGAGCTTAATGTTCAAGAGGAAGTTATGTTAGCTAAAGAGAGTTTAATGCTCAAGGAAGTTAGATTGTGATGGATGAATGATTATGTGATGTTAGGAATTGATTGGTATGCTCCAAAAGAGGTAGCCACATGTCCAAGAGAAGTGAGAAGAAAGAAGCAGGATAAAGTGAAAGAGAGTCAAGTATATGAGGTAGTAAATTTATCCTAAACTTGTATGCATTGAATGTTATGCTTGATTGTGCTATGGCTTTGTTGAATTGTGTTGCGTATGTGCTTATGTATGAAGCTCTATTTTTATGATTACTTTGGCCAATTATATTTCATATGTTACATGGAAGCATGCACATTACACAATATTAACACTTGCATAAGCAAGCACAAGTATTTACATTAATGCATGCATTTTTTAGTACCGCAAGCACAAGTATTTACATTAATGCATGCATTTTACTTTGAACTACTTCATTTTATTTTTCTATAATTAATTATGATTTTTTGAAGTTCATCGCGTAATTTGGAATGCCATATGAACAGTAACCTGAGAAAGAGAAAAATTCTAGATTTCGCTAATGGACTTTCAAAGTCTTGTAAGTGGTTCTAAATACTACTGAATAGTCCCTAAGACGTACAAAAGTAAGGATGCTTCAAAGGTCATGACTAAATGACCTCCACATCACGACTAAATATCAATCTGAGATCCGTTGTGATGCTGAGTCACAACCAAATGTCTTTAAGGTCACAACACAACTCTATAAATGATCTGTTGTGACACAAAGATGAAGATATCACGACTAAACATCAATCTGCTAAGGGACAGCCTTTCTGTGACCCCAAGTTGTGAATAAAAGATGAGTAGGTTGAGATAAAAAGTTCTAGAGACACATCCTGCCAATTGGAGTCACGACAAGAAGTTGAAAGGTCATGACCAGAAATGCTAGATGCAACTAGGGAACTCCAAACTCCTTCAGTTCCATATTACACTATTTTGGTTAAAGGGCCAATACATTCTAACTCTTCTCACCCTCATTCTCATTCCAAAATTACATCTCATAACTTAAGGCTTTTGAAAGATTTAATCTCTAATAATAATGTAGTTGTGGAAAGGAATGATCCTAAGTATGTTACAGTTGTAGACCAACCTTAGCTTGGTACGACACTTGGGGAAGTAGATGATAAATTGGAGGATCTACACAAGCTACGGAAGAGTAACTGTAGGGAATATTTGAAGGATGCGAAGGAAAAACTTTCCAAGTCTGTTACTGCTACATGCTAACGACAGTTGGGCAAGTTCAAGTTTAAAGAGGAAAAATTCAATATGAGCTTGGGCGAATCTCAGTATAAGATGCACAATTATGGAATGCTGAAGTGGAAAGAGAGGGCAATGGAGAAAATCTTCCAATTAAACAATTAGCTCTCAAAGTTTTATGATTTGCCACCGCCGCCTTTAGGCCAGGTTTTCCCTTTCCTATCTCTTACCTTACAGGTTTTCCCTAATGTGATATGTTGATGATGGTTTAAGGATAGGAAAGTGATGTTTCAGTAGGATAGTTTCATTTTCTATTTATTTCTATTTATTCTAGGTGTCTTTATGTTTTGAACACCTCGCATACTTATTGATTGTTCTCTCTGGAACTTACACACTCACATGCATAATTTTAGGTTACCCATCATATCATCTTTGCTTTAATAGTATTGCAATATATGATTTGAATAGACTATGTGCTAAACTTTTAATTTGCATTGAGTGATTAAGCTACCTGCTATTTTGAAACTAGATTTTATTGCCTTTACAGAGTGATTGTGATATTTTCTACTTTAGTTCTATTGACAATGAGGAAACTATCAAGTTTAAGTGTGGAGGAGGATGTTATTCTGTAAAAAATACTCTTCTATTAATCCAATCTTTCATCACAAATTTTTGGTTTTTGATCTTAATGTGTGGGATGAATTACTAAAAATTGGACCCATACCTTAAATTGTGTTGATAACTGGAAAGGTGTTAGCATGAAAAGCGTTTTGGGACTTTAACAATTATCACTCGGTATTCTCTGTGAAAACTGGTCATGACATCTGTGCCTTTTGGTCACGACCTGTAATGGAAATTTGGACTTAACATGCTCTCTGTGAACTACGATCATCACCTATGTACATAGTACTCACGACAATAACTATCTGTTGATCTGAGTCGATATATGAGTACCTACCTAGTTGTGACTGTTGCTCTCTGTCATATCCCTAATTTTCTTATCTGATGTATGTGCACATTTTATATGTAATGGATATGAAATTCTTGGAATAAACTGTATCAGATTGAGGGAGGAAAGAAAGGGATAATTAATTAAGAAAAGTTCAGGGACCTAAACGAAAATTAAAAAAGGTTGAGGCAAAAAGTGAAAGTAGAAACAAAAGGAGGTGTCATATCCTTACTTTTAACCTCAATTATACTTGATTAGAAGTGATTAGAACCAATTACATGACCATTTGTTTTGAAAACATCCATTTCCAAAAGATTTGCTCTCGGGTACTGTTCACTTTTACTGTTCATTTGGTAATTCCAGAACATGTACCCTATTTTAAAAATTCATAATTAATTGTAGAAAAATCGAAATAACATGGTTCCAATTTCTAATTAAATATCTTTCACATATCTTTGGAAAAATATGAAACTGAGGTTTTCTTGTCCCAATGAAATCAGTTTAATCATTGAAAATCACTGTTTATTTGGTAAAATCTGGAAGTTCCAGTTTCTTTGCTTAACTTCAAAAATTCATTTCTCTTTGGTTACTTATCCAAGTGAACTGTGTTACCTATGGATTTGAAGCTTTAGACGTTATCTTTAAGCTCATAAAATATCGTAGAAAAACGCGTTCATTTGGTATATGAAATCTTTGTGTAACCGTCACTGCCTCTCAGCACTCGTTTTACTCAATTCTAGATCTTACTTCCAAATTTGGAAAATCATAACAATTCAGATACTTATCCAAATGAGGCGTTCTTGGTGTTAATTTAAAGCTCTGTGTCTTAAATTTAAACAGGCCAAGTTTCAGATTAAAACTCGTTGATTTAGATGCCAAAAACATTGTCAAATCACCACGGCCTCAAAACAGGACTAGAGAAACATACACCATGCATACTAGCATATCATCCCATAGTGTCATGTAAGTCATGTAGCTTATTATACAAACTTATTCATCAACATTTATTTTCCTCCCTTGAAAAGATCCAGCCCCTAAAACATAGTTATGCATGTGGAAGGAATGAGATTTCATGGAAATCCCAATAGCAAGTTACACAAACTATAATATCATGCATGGATAATTGTATGCTTAACATGTTATCATGAGATGGGAGCTACTTCATAATGGTACATAAGCAAACTCTAACATGCATATTGTCATGACATAACTTGCAAGGAGTTGCAATCATTCATACTTCATCATAACATGATGACATAAGCTCAAGCTCAACCAAACACCATAATCAACAAGCAAGCAAAACAATTAAACAAACATGAGTTATAGTTAGGTATCCTTGCTACCTCTTAGATATCTTCTTGAAGTGCTTTCCTTCCTTCACAAATGTCAAAACCTAGCCATTACAACATAATATCAAGTTACAACTCAACTTAAAACCAAATCCAAGACTAGGTTTTCACTAGCTCCCTTTCTTTCTCTAATTTATGTTTCCTACTTCCACCTTTCCAAAATAAATTCTCATGGTTCATTTCCACATAATTTTTCATGTAGAATCCAAATATGAAATCAGAATTTCCAAAATCAAAACATACCAATTGCTACAGTGCCAAACCGAAATGCATGCTCTTGTTTTCCAAAAATTCTCATTTTGATTCCAATGCTTCCAATACTTGTTCTCCTACTTTATCCCCACACAACTTTCCATTTTAAACTCATTGGAAGCATCAAAATCATGAAATTCCATCATATGAACAGTACCATGTACAGTACCAGAAAGAACACAAAACCCTAAATCCAAACGTACTTGAATTCACAAGCTTATACCACTTGATTCTAGCTTGTTTAAGCTTGTCTAAACTATCCATAACATAAAACTCACATTTTAACCACATATGAGCAGCACTTATAGCAGCAACCATAAGGGAAATATAGCATGCAAACCCCTTAAAACCATGAGCTAACTTGCTAGAACAAAGCTTAAGATCAAGGGAGATGATTACCTTGCTTGTTACTTCACTTTGGTTGCTTCTTTCTTGGTTGAATGGAAATTTTGCAAGAGTTTCCCTATGGTTCACCATGCATGCCGAAGTGTTCTGAATAGGGGGGTATTTATAGAGAAATTTGGGTTGAAATGGATGGCCAAGATTGATTTGGTTACTATTTGATCTAAAGGCTCACATTTAATCTTGGATTTTACTTTTTCTAAAAAGAATAATTATTACATCATGTGGGACAGCTCATGGGACACCTAAGAGGGTTAGGTGGCGTGCTGCCCATGCAAAGAACCTTCTGGAGAAATTCCAGTCCAATCCAGTACCGATCAGTGCAGTTTCACAACAACCGGACTGTGTTCTGTTCCTAATTTTTTATAATATACCAGGATATGTATTCTATCCTGGAAATTAATGTCTAGGCTTCTCATATCATTGAAAATATTATACTGAGTATTTATCTGCCATCCATCCCTTGGAAAATGACCAAAATACCCTTGGTGTCCTTTCCTGCACTGTACTAACCCTAAGGGCAAAATCGTCATTTCACCCCTCTTTATACTGGCTCATGGTGTATATGGGCTCTAAATAATCCTCTTTATACTATATGACACGTTTTTAGCCTATCTAAAGTGACTAAAATGACCTCTATCCACTACTGGTATAGTATGGGCATCCAGGGGCATTTTCGTAATTTTGAACTTGTCCTGGACTGCTCTGGTCTCTGGCCCACATAACTGTCCAGTCACCTTAATGGGCTTATGATGGCGCCATTTGGGCCTTATTATGGGCTTATTGCCTATATTGCCTTTATGGCCCAATTCACTGTACAACTCTCCCGATCATATTTATCGAGTATTTTATTTCACTGTAAAATCCTGTATGGCTTCTACAGGATTCCTTTTCTGATTCTGTCAATTTTATAAATTCATATATTAAATATATGAATTTTCTATAAAGTCTCATCTAATTATGAGATCTCAAAAATACTGCAATAATTCCTTCTGACTTCAGGAATTTATATCAATTAATCGGGACCTCAAATCAAAATTCTGTGTTGCGTAAAACTGACCGGAATATTTTTGTCTATCTACTGGTAAAATTTGGGTCTGATCTGATTCCGAGCATTTTTGGCATGTTTTGGCTCAACTTTTCCATATTTATATTTAGGTCCCTTAACTTTTGAATAATTGCACTTTAGTCCCTGAACTTTTCATTAATTGCATTTAGGTCCCTCCTTTTTCTTCTACTTTCACTTTTAACCTTCAAACTTTTAAATTTTCATTTTGGTCCCTATTCTTTCCTTAGTTATTAATCCTTCCCTTTCCTTTCACAATCTGATACAGTTTATTCCAAGAATCTTATATCCATTGCAGATAAACTGTACAGGTACATAGGTCAAAAAAATTGGGGATATGACATTTCTCTCCCCCTTAAAATAAATTTCATCCTCAAAATTTACATTACATATACATTAAGGAAATAGTTCAGGGTATATCTCTCTCATCCTTTCCTCTGCTTCCCAGGTAGCTTCATTCTCTGTTAATCCCTTCCAGACCACCTTAACTAGAGGGATCTGCTTATTTCGCAACTGCTTGATCTTTCTATCTACTATCTGTACTGGTCTAACTTCATAAGTCAAGTCATCTCACAGTGCAATATCATCCTGCTCAGTCACATGTGATGGATCTGGAACATACTTCTTTAACTGGGAAACATGGAATACATCATGAATCTTACTGATCCTACTCTTGAGAGGATCTGAAATAGCCCAATGTATCTAGGATGCAGCTTCTTCACTTTGATTGATCGTCCAGCTCCTGTCGTTGGAGTCAACTTAAGGAATACATGCTCTCCTTCTTCAAACTCCAACGGCTTCCTTCTAACATCAGCATAACTCTTCTGTTTGCTTTGAGCTGTTAATAGCCTTTTCTGATCTTATCAATCTGTACTACTGTCTGGTCTACTAGATCAGGACCAAACATCCTCCTTTAGCTCAACTCCACCGAGCACAAGGGAGATCTACACTTCTATCCATAAAGTGCTTCAAACGGAGCCATCTGTATGCTAGCCTGATAACTGTTATTATAGGCAAACTCTATCAATGGTAGATGGGCATCCCAACTCCCTTTGAAATCTAAAACACAAGCTCTTAGCATATCCTCAAGCGTATGGATTGTTCTCTCGGACTGACCATCTGTTTGAGGATGGTAAGCTGTACTAAATCTGAGAGTAGTGTCCATTTCTTTATGTAGAACTCGCCAAAAGTTCGACGTAAATCGCGGATCTCTGTCAGATATGATACTACTGGGAATACCATGTAGTCTAATAATCTCTTTTATATACAGTTTTGCCAGCTTCTCAAGAGAATCCTTTTTATTGATTGCCAGGAAATGAGCCGACTTTGTTAATCGGTCAATTACCACCCATATAGCATCATGCTTAGTAGGAGTCATGGGTAATCCTTCAACAAAATCCATGGCAATGCTGTCCCATTTCCACTCAGGTATCTCTAATGGTTGTAATTTCCCTGCTGGCTTCTGGTGCTCAACTTTCACCTTTTGACATGTCAAGCATTTGGATACATAATCTACAACATCTTTCTTCAATCCAGGCCACCAAAATAAACCTTTAACATCATGGTACATCTTGGTCATACCTGGATGTACTGTATACTTGCTTTTATGTGCCTCTTCTAAGATCTTTTCTCTCAATCCCATTACATTGGGAATATATGGTCGTCCCCTAAATCGTAGTAATCCATCTTGGGACACATCAAATTTTTTAGTTTCCCCTCTTTCCAGCTTACCTTTGAAAATTTCTATGAGCCTATCCTGCTCCTGAGCCTCTTTTATCTCATCCTCAATAAAAACTTTAATCTGTGTTCCTCCATAAGAACTTTCTGATGTCTGCATTTGATACAGAGGACTCCAATCTCGAACATCTTCTATTAGTTCTAGCTCTTTGATCATGAGACTAGCAACCTGCACCACCTTTCTACTCAAGGCATCGGCCACTACATTAGCTTTTCCTGGATGGTATTTGATCTGGAAATCATAATCCTTTAGAAATTCCATCCATCTCTGTTGCCTCATGTTCAATTCTTTCTGATCTTGCAAATACTTCAGGCTTTTATGATCACAGTACAGTTCTATAGTAGCTCCATGCAAGTAGTGCCTCCATATCTTGAGAGCATAAACTACCGCTGCAAGCTCCAGATCATGCGTGGGATAATTCTCTTCATGTGGCTTTAACTGTCGATAAGCATAGGCTACCACTCGTCCTTACTGCATCAACACACATCCTAACCCTTGCTTGCTAGCATCAGTGTAGACTACATAAGTCTGAGTTGGGTATGGGATAATCAGCACAGGAGTCGTGGTTAATCTCTGCTTTAGTTCATGAAAACTGGACTCACACTTCTCATCCCACTTGAATTGCTGATTCTTTCTTGTCAGCTTGGTTAATGGTAGAGCAATTCGAGAAAAATCCTTAATAAATCTTCTATAATACCCTGCTAAGCCCAGAAAACTTCTGATCTCTGTCACTGTCCTTGGCTGTTCCCAGCTTAGCACTGCTTCAACTTTGCTAGGATCTACAGCTACCCCTTCATGGGATATGACATGACCGAGAAATTTGACTTCTTGAAGCCAAAACTCACATTTACTAAGCTTAGCATAAAGTCATTTCTCTTTAAGAGTACTAAGAACAATCCTCAAATGCTCTTCATGCTCTGCAGCTGATTTGGAGTACACTAAGATATCATCAATGAAGACTACCACAAACTGATCTAGATAAGGCCTGAAGATTCTGTTCATGTAATCCATGAAAATTGCAGGTGTATTCGTCAGACCAAAGGGCATCACTAGAAATTCAAAATGACCATATCGAGTCCTGAATGCAGTCTTTGAAATATCATCTGCTTTAATTCTGAGTTGGTGATAACCTGATCTCAGATCAATCTTAGAGAATAAGCTTGCTCCAACCAACTGGTCTAGCAAATCATCAATTTGGGGAAGAGGGTACTTATTCTTAACAGTAATCTTATTCAACTCCTGATAGTCAATGCACAATCTGAGACTGCCATCTTTCTTCTTGACGAATAACACTGGAGCACCCCATGGAGAAACACTGGGTCGGATGAAACCCTTCTCTAATAGCTCCTCTATCTGCTTCTTAAGTTCAATCATCTCATTAGGAGCCATACGATATAGGGCTTCAGATACTGGTCCAGCTCCAGGTACGATGTCAATTGCAAACTCCACTTCTCATTCTGGAGGCAATCCCTGAATCTCCTTTGGAAAGACTTCAGGAAATTCTTTGACCACTGGAATTGGTTCAATTCCTTCTTCCACTTTTGCTTGAACAGAAAAGAAGACCATATATCCCTGACATCCTTTTCGTAAACATCTATCCACTTGAGCCTCCGTCAGGAAATTCAGTTTCACTTCTGGATTCACATTTGGGGCTTGTGGACAAAGAACTAGAGTTTTGTTCTTACAATCCAGCATTACATTATTGGCAGACAACCAATTCAATCCAATTATGACATCAATTTCATGGAATGGCATGCATATTAGGTCAAGAGTAGTGCAACAACATTCATATCGAATGACACTATTTAGGCAGACATCTGATGTAACTACTTTAGCATTTGTAGGGGTTGTGACACATATGGCATAATGCAGCTTGCTAATTGTAAGGCCCAAACATTTAGCACATTCATAAGAAACAAAGGAATGACTTGCACCTGAATCAAACATAGCAATCACAGCATGATTATTGAGATAGATGATACCTTGGATCATCTCGGGTGATCTCTGTGCCTCTTCCCTTGTCATTGCAAACACTCTCCCTTGAGTGCGTGGCCTTTGATCATTAACTGCTTGGGGACAATTTTTGGAAAAATGTCCAGGCTGGCCACATGTGTAACAGACATTCTGCCCCATCAAGCATGGTCTGTCTCCATGGTTCTTCCCGCATTTGTTACATACTCTAGACCTCTGGTCTCTATTATTTGGGTTGCCCCTGTAATTCCCTCTGTTAGGCTTTCGGTTCTGCTGCCACTGCCTTTTCCTCTTCTTGTTATAGCCACTATCACTGGCTGCATTTCTATTCTGGTTAGGTCTCTTAGGAGCAGCAGTCTCTCTGTTTACTGGTCTCATTAGCATCCGGTGATTCAGACTATTCTCAATAATTCTGCAGGCCTCTACTGCTTTATTGAACTGATGGTATTGTTGAGGGGTCATCTTATCTTTTAGAGTAGTATTTAATCCCCTGATCATCCTCTCCGTCATCCACCACTCATCGTCCACCTGTCGTAGATAATTGGAATACTGGGAAAGACGGATGAACTTTGCTAAGTATTCGTCAAAGGATTCTTTTTCTCCTTGTCTTAGCACAAGGAATTCTGCTTCTCATTCATCTCGTACAGACTGGGGAAAATACTTCTCATAAAACTGTTCAAGGAATACTTCCCATGTGATAGGAACGTGTCTAGCCTGCAATACTAACTCTGTGTTCTTCCACCATCTATCCGCATCCCATTCTAGCTGGTAGATTGCCATCTGTGCTTTACTCTCAGACGGACAACCTAGTACCTTAAAGATCTTCTCTAATCTGCTGATCCAATCCTCCGCTTTCTGTACATCGAACGTTCCCTCAAATGTCGGAGGACTATGCTTACAGAACTTAGTCATCCATTGTTGAATACCAGTAGGATCTACTGTTTGTCCTGTCTGTCTCGGTAGTTCTATTGTCTGTTGAACCATCTCTGGTTCTGTATTAGCTGTACCTGCAGACTCTGGGTGTCTGAGGTTCTCCACTGCTTCAGCTACAGCTGCTGCTATAGCAGCATCCCTTTCCTGCTCACTCCTTGCTTGAGCAGCTTTTACTTCCTCTATCAGCTTCTACTGCTGCTCCAGCCATTCTAGAATCAGCTGATTAATATCTCCGGCATTTTAGGATTCACCCGAAGCACTAGCTCTTCTGGTTATTACCATTTTGTTTTACTATCATAATAGGAAATAGGAAAGGAATATTATAATTAACATACTTTATATTTCATTCAAAACATAGCATACAACAGGTTTAACATCATTACGTAAACTCTTCATAACAGACACACATACATGTATTATGTCATTACTAGTCAAAAGTACATAGATTACAACAATATTCATACATACAGCTATTACATTATGTTTTCTCATAATGGATCCTAATAAATTCCCCTACCATGTAGATCCAATTATGGATATCCTCAAAGGGTTCCTCTTCAAAGTACTGATCTAACCCTTCTTTCCATGTTGCTGTAAGAGGCAAAATATCATCTATGATGTTAACCCAATCAGTAAGGGTAAGAGTATTTGGATCATATGCCTAATAGGCCTCCCTTACTCTTGCTATGAAATCTTTGTAAACTCTATAGTCATGATCCATATCTCTAATCAACATCCTTCCTATCCCATATAGCTGCTTTGTGAGTTCCACAGCTCTCCTAAAATGTTCTTCATCCATATCCTTCCCAGGGATTAAGTCAATTATCTGATGGTTACCCAGGTATAGCTGTACTACTATCTTCTTGGTTCCACTTGGACCTGGAATATCTGTAGGGTCTGGCCGCTGACTAGGTCCAGGTATATCAACTACATGACTAGGAGCAGGTATATTAGCTGTATGGCTGGGTCCAGGTACATCAACTGGTTTAGGTACTTGACTCGGTCCAGGAACATCTACCTTATCGGCCTTCCTAGGCACAGGGTCTGTTGCACCCCTAACATAAGAGTAACCCACATCATATTGTTCTTCTTGAGGGTCTATCATTTCTTTATCATCTATCTGACTTGCATCTCTTTCTAGTACAATATTCATGGGTGGGGCTGGGTTAGGTTCCTCAAGTTCATCATCTTCTGATGGTATATCCTCATCTGATATTTCCTCTTCTTCATCATCATCCTCATCCATCTCATTTGATCCCACCGAAGAATTATCTAACCTGCCCAATTCTGATTCACTACTAGAATCCTAGATATTGATCACTGGGGGAAGACCAAACTCCGGATCATGTATGAAAGCATCTATCTCTTCTGAGTTCCACCCTGATCTATCAGAACTATAGACTGTGGGTCTAGGGTCCCCCTGGTTCACTGTAGTCTCTGATGTTCTAGGCTCAGTCATTGGTATCCTGCAATAATTAACTTAGGGTCAATTATGCAAATCTTTACTTATGTTTCAGTCTATAAATAATGTAATCAGAGCATTTCCTAAGCCATAATCCTTTGCTCTGATACCAAAATGTCATATCCTTACTTTTAACCTCAATTATACTGGATTAGAAGTGATTGGAACCAATTACATGACCATTTACTTTGAAAACATCCATTTCCAAAAGATTTGCTCTCGGGTACTGTTCACTTTTACTGTTCATTTGGTAATTCCAGAACATGTACCCTATTTTAAAAATTTATAATTAATTGTAGAAAAATCTAAATAACATGGTTCCAATTTCTAATGAAAGCTCTTTCACATATCTTTGAGGGAAAAATATGAAACTGAGGTTTTCTTGTCCCAATTAAATCAGTTTAATCATTGAAAATCACTGATTATTTGGTAAAATCTGGAAGTTCCAGTTTCTTTGCTTAATTTCAAAAATTTATTTCTCTTTGGTTACTTATCCAAATGAACTGTGTTACCTATGGATTTGAAGCTTTAGACGTTATCTTTAAGCTCATAAAATTTCGTAGAAAAACGCGTTCATTTGTATATGAAATCTTTGTGTAACCGTCACTGCCTCTCAACACTCGTTTTACTCAATTCCAGATCTTACTTCCAACTTTGGAAAATCATAACAATTCAGATACTTATCCAAATGAGGCATTCTTGGTGTTAATTTAAAGCTCTGTGTCTTAAATTTAAGCAGACCAAGTTTCAGATTAAAACTCGTTGATTTAAATTCCAAAAACATTGTTAAATCACCACGGCCTCAAAACAGGACTAGAGAAACATACACCATGCATACTAGCATATCATCCCATAGTGTCATGTAAGTCATGTAGCTTATTATACAAACTTATTCATCAACATTTATTCTCCTCCCTTGAAAAGATCCAGCACCTAAAACATAGTTATGCATGTGGAAGGAATGAGATTTCATAGAAATCCCAATAGCAAGTTACACAAACTATAATATCATACATGGATAATTGTATGCTTAACATGTTATCATGAGATGGGAGCTACTTCATAATGGTACATAAGCAAACTCTAACATGCATATTGTTATGAAATAACTTGCAAGGAGTTGTAATCATTCATACTTCATCATAACATGATGACATAAGCTCAAGCTCAACCAAACACCATAATCAACAAGCAAGCAAAACAATTAAACAAACATGAGTTATAGTTAGGTATCCTTGCTACCTCTTAAATATCTTGGTCAAGACCTTCTTGAAGTGCTTTCCTTCCTTCACAAATGTCAAAACCTAGCCATTACAACATAATATCAAGTTACAACTCAACTTAAAACCAAATCCAAGACTAGGTTTTCACTAGCTCCCTTTCTTTCTCTAATTTATGTTTCCTACTTCCACCTTTCCAAAATAAATTCTCATGGTTCATTTCCACATAATTTTTCATGTAGAATCCAAATATGAAATCAGAATTTCCAAAATCAAAACATACCAATTGCTACAGTGCCAAACCGAAATGCATGCTCTTGTTTTCCAAAAATTCTCATTTTGATTCTTTCCAATACTTGTTCTCCTACTTTATCCCTACACAACTTTCCATTTTAAACTCATTGGAAGCATCAAAATCATGAAATTCCATCATATGAACAGTATCAAGTATAGTACCAGCAAGAACACAAAACCCTAAATCCAAACATACTTGAATTCACAAGCTTATGCCACTTGATTCTAGCTTGTTTAAGCTTGTCTAAACTATCCATAACATAAAACTCACATTTTAACCACATATGAGCAGCACTTCCAGCAGCAACCATAAGGGAAATATAGCATGAAAACCCCTTAAAATCATGAGCTAACTTGCTAGAACAAAGCTTAAGATCAAGGGAGATGATTACCTTGCTTGTTACTTCACTTTGGTTGCTTCTTTCTTGGTTGAATGGAAATTTTGCAAGAGTTTCCCTATGGTTCACCATGCATGCCAAAGTGTTCTGAATAGGGGGTATTTATAGAGAAATTTGGGTTGAAATGGATGGCCAAGATTGATTTGGTTACTATTTGATCTAAAGGCTCACATTTAATCTTGGATTTTACTTTTTCTAAAAAGAATAATTATTACATCATGTGGGACAGCTCATGGGACACCTAAGAGGGTTAGGTGGCGTGCTGCCCATGCAAAGAATCTTCTGGAGAAATTCCAATCCAATCCAGTACCGATCAGTGCAGTTTCACAATAACCGGACTGTGTTCTGTTCCTAATTTTTTATAATATACCAGGATATGTATTCTATCTTGGAAATTAATGTCTAGGCTTCTCATATCATTGAAAATATTATACTGAGTATTTATCTGCCATCCATCCCTTGGAAAATGACCAAAATACCCTTGGTGTCCTTTCCTGCACTATACTAACCCTAAGGGCAAAATCGTCATTTCACCCCTCTTTATACTGGCTCATGGTGTATATGGGCTCTAAATAATTCTCTTTATACTATATGACACGTTTTTAGCCTGTCTAAAGTGACTAAAATGACCTCTATCCACTACTGGTACAGTATAGGCATATAGGGACATTTTCGTAATTATTTTACTTTTCCTGGATTGCTCTGGTCTCTGGCCCACATAACTGTCCAGTCACCTTAATGGGCTTATGATGGCGCCATTTGGGCCTTATTATGGGCTTATTGCCTTTATGGCCCAATTCACTGTACAACTCTCCCAATCATATTTATCGGGTATTTTATTTCACTGTAAAATCCCGTATGGCTTCTACAGGATTCCTTTTCTGATTCTGTCAATTTTATAAATTCATATATTAAATATATGAATTTTCTATAAAGTCTCATCTAATTATGAGATCTCAAAAATACTGCAATAATTCCTTCTGACTTCAGGAATTTATATCAATTAATCGGGACCTCAAATCAAAATTCTGTGTTGTGTTAAACTGACCGGAATATTTTTGTCTATCTACTGGTAAAATTTGGGTCTGATCTGATTCCGGGCATTTTTGGCCTGTTTTGGCTCAACTTTTCCATATTTACATTTAGGTCCCTTAACTTTTGAATAATTGCACTTTAGTCCCTGAACTTTTTATTAATTGCATTTAGGTCCCTCCTTTTTCTTCTACTTACACTTTTCACCTTCAAACTTTTAAATTTTCATTTTGGTCCCTATTCTTTCCTTAGTTATTAATCCTTCCCTTTCCTTTCACAATCTAATACAGTTTATTCCAAAAATCTTATATCCATTGCAGATAAAATGTACAGGTACATCAGGTCAAAAAAATTGGGGATATGACAGGAGGGACCTAATTGCAAATAGCCAAAAGTTGGGGGACCTAAGTGCAATTATCCAAAAGTTGAGGGACCTAAATGTAATTATGAGAAAGTTGAACTAAAAAAGGCTAAAAAATGCCTGAAATCAGATTAGATCCAAATTTTACCAGTAGATAGATAAAATTATTCCGATCAGTTTAATGTAACACATAATTTTGATTTGAGGTCCTGATTAATTGATATAAATTTTTGAAGCCAGGAAGAATTATTACAGTATTTTTCAAACCTTAGAATAAGATGAAACCTTATAATAAATTCCCAAATTTAATATAAGAATTTATAAAATTGTCAAAGTTAGAAAAGGAATCTTGTAGAATTCTTACAGGATTTTACAGTGGAATAAAATACTCGATAAATATTATCGAGAGAGGTTTCTTTAGAATTGGGCAAAAAGGTAATGAGCCTATACAAAGGCCCAAATGGTGTCATAATAAGCCCAATAAGTTGACTGGACAATTAAGTGGGATAGAGTCCATAACAACCCTGAAAAAGTGTTAAACTATGAAAATGCCCCTAAATGATCAGCTTGAAATAGTGATGGATGGAGGGTATTTTGGTCATTCTAGACAGGCTAGAAACATTCCATATAGTATAAATATTATTATATATAACCATTATATACCCTAATATAGTGTAAAGAGGTATAAAATGACAGTTTTGCCCTTTTCCAATGGATGGATGGAAGATAAATACTCAGTCTAACAATGTCAATGGTATAAGAAACCTATACACTGGTTTCCAGGATAAAATACATATTCTAGAATATTATAAAAATTAGGAACATAAAACAGTTTGATTTTTATAAAACTGTTCCGATTGGTATCAGACTGGACTAGAATTTTTCCTACCAGTATATTTACCTTTTCTAGCCAAACATGGCCTTGTATGATGTCATGCATAGCCTCAAGTTTGTGGCTTATAGGGCTAGTTTATTTCAAGAATGAATATAGATCATTAGATCAAATAGTAACTAAATCAATCTTGGCCATCCATTTTCACCCAACCTTATCTATAAATACCCCTCATTTCAGATTGGATTTGTCATATCCTAATTTTTTCCTATCTGTGTAATATTGATAGTGGAAAGATGTTTGGAAAGGATTATGACGATGATAAGAAGAAATAATATAGGTTAAATGAGTCTTGAAGGAAGAGAGGGACCTAAACAAAAATTAGAAAATGTTGGAGGCCAAAAGTTAAAGTACAAACAAAAGTTGGGCAAAAAGTGGTAATTTTTAAAAGTTTAGGGACCTAAATGTAATTATGTTAAAGTTCATCCAGAAAAGGCTAACTGCCTAAAAGTATTCCAGTCCCACATTTCATCAGTAGATAGAGAAAGTTATGCTGATTAATCTAGCATAATATAGAAATTTTATTAGGGTTCCAGGTAGTGGATATTTATGTGATAGTCTAAAAATTATTTGATCTCACATACCTCAGGTAGTGGATATTTATTTGATAGTCTAAAAGTTATCAGATCTCACAGACCTCAGGTATAAATGGAAAAGTTACAAGAAGGTGTGTCCCATGATATCAGTTGTTATGAAGTTGACAGAACCCCGAAAGGAGCTCTGTATGAAACGTTATCCCCATATTAGTGAATTTTGAGGAGAGTTTGAGAACACTCGTGATCCAATTATGGAACTTAGCAGTAAGTACGCTTGGATAGAATGAGCTCAGATGACCTCATATATAGGCCTATGATGACGCTAATGAGGGCCCAAAACCCATGATACCAGTTCATCAGTAGAAAGGGCCAGTGTCAAGGAAAAGTGTGAAATTATGAAAATGCCCCTGGATGACTATATTGTACTGGTGAGGGATGGAGGGTATTTTGGTCATTATGGATAGGTTAAAAATGTGGGATATATTGTAAATATGATTAGTTAGAGCCAGTATATGCCTTGAGGCAATATAAAGGGGGTGAAATGACAATTGTGCCCTTAGGGTTAATATAGTGCAAGAAAGGACAACAAGGGTATTTTGGTCATTTACCAAGGGATGGATGGCAGATAAATACTCAGTCTAATAATGTCAATGGTATGAGGAACCTAGACACTGGTTTCCAGGATATAATACATATCCTAAAATATTATAAAAATTCGGAACAGAAAATAGTCTGGTTTTTATGAAACTGCTTCGATCGGGACCGGAATGGATTGGAATTTTTCCTATCAGTGTAATTGCCTTTTTCTAGCCAAGCATGGCCCTAATGATATCATGCATGACGAAAATAGTAAGGCTTCTAGGGCAAGATTTATTTAAGAATGAATATAGACTACAAGATCAAATAGTAACCAAATCAATCTTGGCCATCCAGTTCCACTCAAATTTTGTTATATATACCCCCTTATTTTAGACCACTTTTGGCATCTTTGAGAACCATGGGGAACTCTTACAAAATTTCCATTCAACCAAGAAAGAAGCACACAACTTGGAGCACAAAGTAAGGTAATCATATCCCTTGTTCTTGAGCTTTGTTCTAGCAAGCTAGCTCTTGATTTTAAGGGGTTTTTGTGCCATATTTTCCTTGTGGTTGCTTCTGGAAGTTCTGTCCATATATGGTTAGAATATGAGTTTTATGTTATGGATAGTTTAGATAAGCTTAAACAAGCTAGAATCAAGTGGTATAAGCTTGGGAATTCAAGTATGCAAGGAAATGGAAGTTTTTGTTCATGGCTGCTACTATGTGTGTCACTGTTCATATGTTGAAATTTCATGATTTTGATGCTTCCAATGACTTTTAAAATGGAAAATTGTGTGGGTATAAAGTAGGAGAACAAGTATTGGAAGCATTGGAATCAAAATGTGAATTTTTGGAAAATCACGGGTGTGTTTTGGTTCTGTACAGCAGCTTGTGACATGATTTGATTTTGGAAATTCTAGCTTCATATTTGGATTCTACATGAAAAATTATGTGGAAATGAACCATGAGAGTTTATTTTGGAAAGATGGAAGTATGAAACATAAACTAGAGAAAGAATGGAAGTTAGTGAAAACCTAGTCTTGGATTTGGTTTCAAGTTGACTTTTAACTTGATATTACTTTGTAATGGCTAGGTTTTGAAAATTTTGAAGAAAGGAAATCATGTCAAGAAGACCTTGACAAGGATAGCTAAGAGGTAGCAGGACTACCTAACTATAGTTTCATATTTATTTAATTGTTTGCTTGCTTGTTGATTATGTTGTTTGGTTGAGCTTGAGATTATGTCATCCTGTTTATGATGAAGTATTAATGATTGCAACTCCTTGAAACTTATGTCATGACAATATGCATGTTAGAGTTTGCTTATATATCATTATGAAGTAGCTCCCATCTCATGATAACAAGTTAAGTAACAAATTAATCATGCATGATATTATAGTTTGTGTAACTTGTTATTGGGATTTCCATGAAATCTCATTCCTCCTATACGCATAATCATGTTTTAGGTGCTGGAATTTCCCAAAAAAAGAGGGTAAGCATAGTTGGATGGACTTGTATAATAAGCTACATGAGTTACTTGGCATTATGGAAGCACATGATGGATGTATGATGTATGATTCTATAATTGTGTTATGAGGCCGTGATGGAATGATGATGTTTAAGATGCCTTAATCAACGTGTTTGAACTTGCAATTTTGTATGATTATAACTTAGGTACACAAATTTAAATGGACACCAAGAACACCTCAATTGGTTAAGAAATCGATTTATTATGATTTTCCAAAGTTGGAGTTAAAATCTGGAATAGAGTTAAAGTAAGCAACTGGAGGCAGTAACATTTCGATGTTAGTTTCAGATGGTAAATCAATGAGTTTTTCTATGAAATTTCGTGAACTTAAAGAGCATGTCTAGAGATTCATAGGTAACAAAGTTCATTTGGGCAAGTAACGAAAGAGAAATGAATTTTTGAAGTTAAGGCAAGAAAACTGGAACTTCCAGATTTTACCAAATGAACACTATTTTTCAATGAATAAAAGGATTTCATTAGGGCAATGGAACCTCATTTTTATATTTTTCCTTAAAATTTAAAGGAAAGAGCCTCCATTATAAATTAGAACCAACCTATTTCAATTTTTCTACATTTAATTATGATTTTTCAAATATGGGTACATGTTCTGGAATTACCATATGAACAGTTGCATGAACAGTCCCGATAAGCCAACTTTTGAAAATACATCTTTTTGATGCTAAAGGTTATGTAATTGGTCCAAATGGGTTCCAATTGAGTATAACTGAAGTTGAAATTAAGGATGTGATAGGATTCAGCAGTTTTGGGAACCTTAGGGAAACTCTGGCAAAATTTCATTTGAATCAAGAAAGAAGCACACAACTTGAAGCAATAAGCAAGGTAATTATCTCCCTTGTTCTTGAGATTTGTTCTAGCAAGCTAGCTCTTGCTTTCAGGGGTTTTTTATACCATATTTCCCTTGGGTTTGCTGTTGTAAGTGCTGCCCACATGTGATTAGAATATGAGTTTTATGTTATGGATAGTTTAGATAAGCTTAAACAAACTATAATCAAGTGGTATAAGTTTGGAAATTAAAGTATGCATAAAGTTAGGGTTTTGTGTTCATGGCTGTTACAATACATAACACTGTTCATATGTTGGAATTTCATGATTTTGATGCTTCTAATGGGTTTAAAATGGAAAATTACGTGGGGATGAAGTAGGAGAACAAGTATTGGAAGCGTTGGAATCAAAATGTGAATTTTGGAAAACAAGGGAGTTCACTTCAATTTGGCACAGCAGCTTATGATGTGTTTTGAACCATGAGAATTTATTTTAGAAAGATGGAAGTATGAAACATAAAATAGGACAAGATTGGAAGTTAATGAAAACCTAGTCTTAAAATTATGTTCAAGTTGAGTTGTCACTTGATATTACTTTGTAATGGCTAGGTTTTGACATTTGTGAAGGAAGGAAACCATCTCAAGAAGACTATGACAAGGATAGCTCAATAGGTAGTAAGAATACCTAACTATAGTTTCATGTTTGCTTAATTGTTTGCTTGCTTGTTAGTTATGGTGTTTGGTTGAGCTTGAGATTGTGTCATCATGTTGATGATGAAGTATGAATGATTGCAACTTCTTGCAACTTATGTTATGACAATATGCATGTTAGAGTTTGCTTATGTATCATTATGAAGTAGCTCCCATATGATAATAACATGTTAAACATCTAATTAATCATGCATGATATTATAGTTTGTGTAACTTGCTATTGGGTTTTGCATGAAATCTTATTCCTCCCATATGCATAACTATGTCATAGGTACTGGCACTTCTCAAGGAAAAAGGGTAAGCATAGATGGTTGAACTTGTATAATAAGTCAAATGAATTGCTTGACATTATGGAAGCATATGCTGGAATGTTCATGTGTTGGTGTTATGAGGTGGTGACCTTTTTACAATATTAACCATACATTAATCAATGATTTTAAACTTGAAATTTGGCATGCATATAGTCAAGATACAGAGCTTTAAATGGATATCAATAACACCTCAAATGGTTAAGAATCCAATTTGTTATGATTTTTCTAAGTTGGAATTAAGATCTAGAATTGAGATAAAGTGAGTGGTTAGAGACAGCGACATTCACGCATTGTTCTAGCAAGTTAGCTCATGGTTTTAACGGGTTTTCCTGCTATATTTCCCTTATGGTTGCTGCTGGAAGTGCTGCTCATATATGGTTAAAATATGAGTTTTATGTTATGGACAGTTTAGACAAGCTTAAACAAGCTAGAATCAAGTGGTATAAGCTTGAGAATTCAAGTATATTTGGATTTAGGGTTTTGTGTTCTTTCAATGAGTTTAAAATGGAAAATTGTGTGGGGATAAAGTAGGAAAACAAGTATTGGAAGCATTGGAATCAAAATGTGAAGTTTTGGAATAAAGGGACCTTCAGTTCGGTTTGGTACTGTAGCAATTGAAGTGTTTTGATTTTGGAAATTCTGATTTCATATATGGATTCTACATAAAAAAATATGTGGAAATGAACCACGGGAATTCATTTTGGAAAGATAGAAGTAAGAAACATAAAGTAGAGAAAGAAAGGGAGCTAGTGAAAACCTAGTCTTAGATTTGGTTTCAAGTTGAGTTGTAACTTGATATTATGTTGTAATGGCTAGGTTTTGACATTTTTGAAGAAAGGAAAGAACTTCAAGAAGGTGTTGACCAAGATAGCTAAGAGGTAGCAAGGATACCTAACTATAACTCATGTTTGTTTAATTGTTTTGCTTGCTTGTTGATTTTAGTGTTTGGTTGAACTTGAGCTTATGTCATCATGATATGATGAAGTGTGAATGATTGCAACTCCTTGCAAGTTATGTCATGACAATATGCATGTTAGAGTTTGCTTATGTACCATTATGAAGTAGCTCCCATTACATGATAACATGTTAAGCATTCAATTATTCATTCATGATATTATAGTTTGTGTAACTTGCTATTGGGATTTCTATGAAATCTCATTCCTTCCATATGCATAATCTTGTTATAGGTGTTGGAACTTCACATGGAAAAAGGGTAAACATGGATGAATGAGGTTGTATAATAGGTCACATGAGATACTTGACTTTATGGAAGCATATGATAGCATGTATGGTTGAATAGTGTATGATTCTGTAATTCTGTTTTGAGGCTGTGGTGATGTGACGATATTTATGATGCCTAAATCAACAATTTCTAGTCTGAAACTTGGTATGATTAAAGTTAAGATACAGAGCTTTAAATGGCCACCAAGAAAGACTCATTTGGATAAGTATCCGAATTATTATGATTTTCCAAAGTGGGCAGTAAGTCCTGGAATTGAGATAAAACGAGTGCTAAGAGGCAGTGACATTCATGCAACGGTTTCATATATCAAATGAATGAATTTTTCTATAAAATTTGGTGAGATTAGAGAGGACTTCTACAGATTTAATTCCATAGGTAACACAGTTCATTTGGATAAGTAACCAAAGAGAAATGAATTTTTAAATTTAAGGCAAAGAAACTGGAATTTCCAGATTTTACCAAATGAACAGTGATTTTTATCCAATAAACTGATTTCGTGTGAAGAAGATAACCTCAATATCATATTTTTTCCTCAAAGATTTATGAAAGAGATTTCATTAGAAATTGTAACCATATTATTTTGATTTTTCTACAATTAATTATAAATTTTTAAAGTAGGGTACATGTTATAGAATTACCAAATGAACAGTAATAGTGAACAGTACCCCGAGAGCAAATCTTTTGGAAATGGAGGTTTTCAAAGAAAATGGTCATGTAATTGGTTCCAATCACTTCTAATGGAGTATAGTTTAGGTTAAAAATAAGGATGTGACAATTTTGGTATCAGAGCAAAGGATTCTGGCTTAAGAAATGCTCTGAATAGATTATTTATAGACTGATATGAGATTATACCCAGACCTTAACCCTAAACAGTAAGTATTTTGTTAAGTTAGGGTATGTTATGGGATGGTTGGAATTGCTTAATTAAGCAAAGATTCTAGGAATAGATATGAGATTTTATAAGGTTAAGTCAGAGGTTTCAGTTAATAAGGGAAACCCCCGTCCAGTAGTGATATATGAATATGATGGTTAACTGGACTTTGATCCTTCAAACAGTGATGACAGTTTAGATGAGAGTATGGGGGATCAGTCAGGAAAGTCTACAGTAGAATACCCCATAGATGTTTCTGTAGACTTAAACCTGTATTCTAGAGGTGATGTAAAGATTCATCCTAAAACCGTGAATGAACCATATGATATTGAGTCTAGTGACTCTACATAGTATGAGGATTGTTAGAGTGCCCTCTAACCCTGATGTAAGCTCTATTCCTCTGGTGAGAGGATAGATTACGGCTGAGGAAGCTGAGGACTGGTACTGGATTATGGGTAGACCAGATATTATTCCTCATCTATCAGAGTTTGAGGATAGAGTTACTATGAGTAAGATACCACAGTCCCCTAATTCAGATATCCAGTCAGAGTTTATAATAGATCCTGTCCATTTTCAAAGTCCAGGAATATGTGACTTTATAGAGAAAGATCAGTGTGATATTCCTGGTTCTAGTCAACTCCAGCCTTATTTGTTAAAGACAGTTAGTGTTGACCATATTGGTCTGAAGAAAGCTGCGGAGAGTAACTTACTCAGTCCAGGTCAAGGGATGGACAGAAGTAGAGGTTACGGATAGACAATTTACACGTAGTTCCTCAATGTCATAGTAGGGATGATAAGCAGATGTATGATAGAGCGCTTTAACCTAAATCAAGTCTGTACTCTAGCAGACTCACATGGGATGGTAATAAGTCAGATACTAACATATATCCCTACATGGCATATAGAGTTAAGTGAGTATCTGGCAAATGATCCGTCTGCTGATATTCAGCGGTGGCACATCCGTGTACAGAAGTATGTACAATCTATGGTCCCTTAGAAAGAAATGTAGAAGTAGATGAGGGGTAATGTAAATAGGCAAAGTGAAAAGAAAAGTAATTACTCATGTGTATGATAGTTATGATATACCCCAAATATGTAATTGATATGTATGTAATGTGAATACAAATGTTATGGTAATATGGAATATGGATGTTGGTTGAACATGTATATGAATATGTTCCCTATTTAAGTGTGACAAGTAAGTTGAGATAGTCATGACTATAAGTTACAGAGAATATGAGACGGCTAGCAAGTACTTAGGTGGTGACTAAAATGCATAGAGACCTGATGACAAGAATAAGATGCTAACCTTACTGAAGGTTATCAGTTAGAGGTTTAGCACAGAGTGTAGGCAAGTTAGACTGTACGATATACTAAGATATGGAAGATTAGTTTAAGAAAAGGTTAAGAAGTAGATCCTCCATATGATCATCAGGAGTTGATCTACAGTACAAAAGACTTTGTGCAACTAGTCTTTATGGAAAAGAATAATGAGAAGTTATAATGAGACTTTCCTAAGAATGATCTAATACATGGCTTAAGGATAAAGATAGGATGGTTAACAAATAGAAAGTTAGTGTTCCAAACGCAGAAGGATTCCATCATGAAGAGATAGTAACCTAACGCTCTGCCCTAGAGAGCAGAAATAGTAATGTCAAGTGATGAATGAGATCCAAGTGACCTGAATTGGTTAGGATCTAGAGGCAGACCCAAAAAGGAATCACAGTCTAGTCCATAGTACACTAAGACTGATAGACAAAAAGAATAAAGAGATACAGAAGTTACTCCATATGAGATGGAGAGTGATCCGCTCACTTGAGAAGTTTTTCTCACAGAAGTTTAAAGGAAGCATTCCTATCAATTAGAGAGAGAGGTGAGCGTGAGGCTAAGGGTTAGAGCAAAGGATAGAGAACCCTTTTGATGGATACTTAATCAAGTTCAATCATATGAACCTTGAGGCTTAATATGAGTTACTTTCTCGCCTGTTAGTCATCCAGGAGGATAAGGGATAATTTAAAAGTTCGAATGGCATAAAGATATGAGTCAAACATTTTCTCAGTTAGCTGAAAGGAAATAGCTAACTCAGTTATGGATTACTGATAGATTAGAATGAGGCAAAGGACACATAAATCCTTCCGGCAAGAGGCACAGAAGTCTTACAGGCGATAAGAGATGATATGATATAATGAACATGGCCTAGTAAGGTAGCCACAGATTTGAAGATAAAGTGACTCCCCCATTCTTATGTAGGAAAGAGTAAAGAAGGGTTGAGTCATACCCTAATAAGAGGGTGATGTGGTAGCCTAAATGAAATAAGTAAATGACTCAGGTACCTGAATAGATGATCAGGACCTAGTGGTTAAGGTAATAAAGGAACATAATACTTTAAAGTCTAAAGTCTATTTGGTTAATTGTTTAATTGCAATGTTAGTATCAGGGATGGTTGAGCAAATGTATGTGATAGTGGTATGGCTTATGTTGCCATAAGATATGATGAGAGGTTGCATCTCCTTGCACTTGTCATATGATGACACGCATGTTAGAAAATGCTTAAATAATTGTATCTCCTTGCATGTTATGCATGTTAAGTATGCTATGATAAATGAATACTCCCATTTACATTACATGCAGGGTAGAGTAGATATGATGAGAAAGTTATGTTGCTCCCATGCCTTATGACATGTAATAGAGCTAGATTGCTCTTGCGATAGAGTAAGAATAGTTTTGAAATGAAACTAAGAGATGGACAACATAGCTCATGTAGAGTAATATTCTTCATATGAGACGAATAGATTATGATAGACATATGTATGGTAGAGCCTGTGTAGCTCTCTACAATAATAGATCTAGTAAGTTATCAAGTATGAGAATGATATGAGAAGTTCCTGAGTGATAGAGGAAATGAGTAAAGTCCTAATAGATAATGTTGGCTTCTGTGACCATTTTTGCGGAATTATCTATTAAGTTAACAGCTATGTGAAAATGACTAACCCTGTAACTTTGTCTGTTGGTTTGGGTCTTCCAGAGATGATAATATAGTACAATAGAATCGCAGTAGGTTCCAGAGGATTGCAGATAGATCCTAGTATAGCTCATAGGGTCACAGTTAGATCCTGGATAGGCTTACAGTTGATTGTAGTAGATCCCGAGGGTCACAGTAGACCAAGCCTAGAGCAAGAAAGTAATGAGCCATAAGTACAGTATTTCTTTAGAAGGACGAATACCAAGGAAAAGTTAAGGTATAAAAGCTTCACAAGTTGGTTAACTCATAACAGAGAGAGTACCCATGATGCTAGTTTCAGATAGCCTTATTACTATTAGGGACTGAACTCATAATCTTCTTACACGTAACAGGAACTCAGTGATCAAAGTTAATGTTGTTAATCCTGAGTTCCAAGGATTTATAAGAATGTCTTATAAGATATGAGAAAGGGTCAAATGAGAATAAAGAGCTCTTTACGATGACATTACAAAGACTAAAAATAAAGGTAAGTAGATCCTCCAGATGAGGACACAGAGATTAGAAGGTTAGATAGACGTAAAAGAGATAGTATAAGATGGGTCTAAGATGGTAAAGTGCTAGGGTCAAAGCCAGTGAGCACCAGTGCTTTAGATTTTTATCTGCACATTTAAGTTAAGCATGCTCAGGAAAGGGTAGTCCAAGGATGGGTGACCCCCTAGGAAGTGATGGAAAAAAGTGTAAATGCCACAAGAAATTAACATATATGCACAAGGCTATGTAAAAGGATAGAAAGAGCTATGAAAAGCTATAAAGGGTTATAAACAGTAAGAGACTATAACCCTTATGTCAAGTCCAAATGAAAGATACAAAATGAGAAGATATGCCTTGAGAAGCGGCTGTATAGCTAGCTTTGTAAACAGATAGAGAGGCTTCTGTTCAGGAAAAGATAAGATGTTTGAATGATGAGCTACATGGGAAAGAGCAAATGAGAGCTTTAAGAGCTTCCACTCCTTGCATAGAATGCCAGGCCTTATGTTACGTTATATTATGTGATGTTTACAGAATATGCTAAAGCTTCGAATGTTAGAGTAGTGCAAGCTCTGAGTGTTAGAGCTGTGCAAGCTCTGAGTGTTAGAGCTGTGCATATTAAGAGAAGGAATGCTTAAGCTCCAATGTTAGAGCTTTGTATTCATGGGCAGGTATGTAGTCCTGCAATATGCTGGCCAGGCATTATGCATGTTAGAGTATGTGCTCCTATATAGTCTTATATGCTCCTGTTTAATAGTAGAGCAATGAAAGAAAGAATAATGATATAAGTCATTTCTCTGTATTATGATGAGTTATTAAAGATGATAAGAAGTATAATGATATGAAAATGAGAGATAAAGTTTTGCAGATGTTCAAACAATTCCGCTAGATGCTCAGATAAGCAATAAATGATTGCACTAAGAAGTATGATGAATAGTTAGCAGAAGCTCGAAAATATAGCAGTATTCGAGGGAGTTTGACATAAAAGAAATGGACACTACTCACAAGTCCAGCATAGTGAGAAGTCCATATGCAGATAGATGCGTAGCCAGAAAGTAATAGAATGAACTGGAGTTCAACTCTGATTGAGTTGATTTAGAACAGAAGAATGATCGTAGTAAAGATAGAAGATTCGCGGATATGAAAAGCACTCTGTTAAGATATCAAGATAAAAGATAAGAGATAGATACCCCAATTCTTAGTCATAAAGAGGACAAGGATACCTATCAAAGATTGTTGACTAATGTGCTACGTAAATTTTAAGAACAAAATTTATTTTAAGTGGGGTAGAAATGTCATATCCTAATTTTTCTCTATCTGTATAGTACTGATAGTGGAAAGAGGTTTGGAAAAGATTATGACAAACATCAGAATAAATAATAAAGGTTAGATGATTCTTTGACTAAAATGAAAAGTAGAAAAGATTAAAGGCAAAAAGTGAAAGTAGAAACCAGATTTGGGCCAAAATGGTAATTATAGAAAGATTAGCCTGGAAAGGGTTATAACTGCCTAGAAGTTTTTCAGTCCCATATTCAAGGGCAAAATGGTAATTATAGAAAGATCAGCCCAGAAAGGGTTATAACTACCTAGCAGTTTTTCAGTCCCATATTCTATCAGTAAATAGAGGAAGTTACGCTGGTTAATCTAGCATGATACAGAAAATTTATTAGGACTCCAGACAGCAGAAAATTATCTTATAGTCTAAGAGTTATCTGAATTTTTATCATATTCCATGGACATCAGATATAAGTGAGGGAGTTACAGGAAAGTGTGCCCTACAATGTCAGATGTTATCAATCTGACAAAATCACGGAAGAAGTTCTGTATAAAAAGTTATTCACATATTAGTGAATTTTGACGGGAGTTTGACAATACCCATGATCCGATAATAGAACTTATCGGTATGTAAGGCTGAATGGAATGAGATCAGATGACCTTATATATAGGTCCATGATGTCGCCAAGAAGGGCCCAAAACCCAGGTTACCATTTCATCAGTAGAAGCGGCCAATGTACAAAAAAAGTGTGAAATTACAAAAATGCCCCTATATGCCCATATTATACCAGAGATGGATGAAGGGTAATTTGGTCATTCTAGACAAGCCAAAAACTTGTCATATAGTGTAAAGAGGATTTTTTACAGCCCATATACACCCTGAGGCAGTATAAAAAGGTGTGAAATGACGATTTTGCCTTTAGGGTCAATATAGAGCAAGAAAGCACACCAAGGGTATTTTAGTAATTTTCCAAGGGATGGATGCCAGATAAATATTTAGTATATCATTTTCAATGGTATGAGAAGCCTAGATATTGATTTCCAGGACATAATACATATCTTGGTATATTATAAAAAAATTCGGAACAAAAAACAGTTTGGTTGTTGTGAAGCTGCTCTGATCGGTACCAAATTGGACTGGAATTTTTCCAGAACATTCTTTACATGGGCAGCACGCCACCTAACCCTCTTAGGTGTCCCATGAGCTGTCCCACATGATGTCATAATTATTTTGTTTAGAAAAAGTTAATTCCAATATTAAATGTGAGCCTTTAGATCAAATAGTAACCAAATCAATCTTGACCATCCATTTTTCTTGGATTTTGGCTATAAATACCCCCTTATTCTGCCCAAAACCGTGGCCTTGAGAACCATAGGGAAACTCTTGCAAAATTTTCACTCAACCAAGAAAGAAGCATACAACTTGAAGCAAGAAGCAAGGTAGTCATCTCCCTTTATCTTAAGCTTTATTCTAGTAAGTTAGCTCATGGTTTTAAGGGGTTTTCATGCTATATTTCCCTTATGGTTGATGCTGGAAGTGCTGCTCATATATGGTTAAAATATGAGTTTTATGTTATGGATAGTTTAGACAAGCTAGAATCAAGTGGTATAAGCTTGAGAATTCAAGTATGTTTGGATTTAGGGTTTTGTGTTCTTGCTGGTACTGTATGTGGTACTGTTCATATGATGGAATTTCATGATTTTGATGCTTCCAATGAGTTTAAAATGGAAAATTGTGCGGGGATAAAGTAGGAGAACAAGTATTGGAAGCATTGGAATCAAAATGTGAACTTTTGGAAAAAAGGGACCTTCAGCTCGTTTGGTACTGTAGCAACTGAAGTGTTTTGATTTTGGAAATTCTGATTTCATATGTGGATTCTACATGAAAAATTATGTGGAAATGAACCATGGGAATTTATTTTGGAAAGATGGAAGTAAGAAACATAAAGTAGAGAAAGAAAGGGAGCTAGTGAAAACCTAGTCTTGGATTTGGTTTCAAGTTGAGTTATAACTTGATATTATGTTGTAATGGCTAGGTTTTGACATTTGTGAAGAAAGGAAAGCACTTCAAGAAGGTGTTGACCAAGATAGCTAAGAGGTAGCAAGGATACCTAACTATAACTCATGTTTGGTTAATTGTTTTGCTTGCTTGTTGATTTTGGTGTTTGGTTGAGCTTGAGCTTATGTCATCATGATATGATGAAGTATGAATGATTGTAACTCCTTGCAAGTTATTTCATGACAATATGCATGTTAGAGTTTGCTTATGTACCATTATGAAGTAGCTCCCATCTCATGATAACATGTTAAGCATACAATTATCCATGCATGATATTATAGTTTGTGTAACTTGCTATTGGGATTTCCATGAAATCTCATTCCTTCCATATGCATAATCTTGTTATAGGTGTTGGAAATTCACATGGAAAAAGGGTAAACATGGATGAATGAGGTTGTATAATAGGTCACATGAGATATTTGATTTTATGGAAGCATATGATAGCATGTATGGTTGAATAGTGTATGATTCTGTAATTCTGTTTTGAGGTTGTGGTAATGTGACGATGTTTATGATGCCTAAATCAACGAGTTTTAGTCTGAAACTTGGTATGATTAAAGTTAAGATACATAGATTTAAATGGACACTAAGAAAGACTCATTTGGGTAAGTATCCGAATTATTATGATTTTCCAAATTGGGCAGTAAGACCTGGAATTGAGATAAAACGAGTGCTGAGAGGCAGTGACGTTCACGCAATGGTTTCATATATCAAATGAACGAATTTTTCTATGAAATTTGGTGATCTTAGAGAGGACATTTACAGGTTTAATTACATAGGTAACATAGTTCATTTGGATTAGTAACCAAAGAGAAATGAATTTTTAAATTTAAGGAAAAGAAACTTGAACTTCCAGATTTTACCAAATGAACAGTGATTTTTATCCAATAAACTGATTTCGTGTGAAGAAGATAACCTCAATTTCATATTTTTTCCTCAAAGATTTATGAAATAGATTTCATTAGAAATTGTAACTACATTATTTTGATTTTTCTAAAATTAATTATAAAGTTTTAAAGTAGGGTACATGTTCTGGAATTACCAAATGAACAGTAACAGTGAACAGTACCCGATAGCAAATCTTTTGCAAATAGAGGTTTTCAAAGCAAATGATCATGTAATTGGTTCCAATCACTTCTAATGGGGTATAATTGAGGTTAAAAATAAGGATGTGATAGGTAGACATTCCTCATCAAAGTCAAGTACCTAACCCAGCGGAGATACCTAGAACTAGCCATGTACCCAAGTAGACAAATATTCCAGGTCCTAGTGGAACAAATAAGCCAATAGTAGAAATACACCTAGACCATAATCAAGTTATAGAGTTATAACTATGAAAGGATATGTTGTGACCTTGATTCTTCTGGAAGTATCTCTACATTTATAGATCGCGACCAAAATATGGATTTGGTTGCGACTAAAATACGAAATCACTGAAACTGCACGTTTTGAATTAAGTCATGTATAAATAAAAGGAGAGAAGGGTTGCCATCAATGGGAGGCTAGTTTTTTACCTGATTAGGCTAAGAAGTAGTACTCGAGCGCTCTCTAATACCTTCTCCACTTCTTCCATCATTCTACACCTTTCCACAGGCTTCTCCACATCTCTATACCAGCAATCTACTGTCTTCTCATCGTTTCTTCATAGCATCATATATTGATAGTGATTGAAGTATAGCAGGAGTCATGAGAGGCTAAATCTTTAGTCTCTTGGTGATGGATATGATATCTTGAGCTCATGGACTAAAATAGGGAGTTTCTATTGTTCTAATTTATATCTTCTCATGTTATGATTGTTGCTAGATCTACGGTTTTCATTTTATGAGCAATTTTTGAATATCGATTGATTATTCTTAGATTAGACTTTTCAATTGAATTTGGATGATTTTAATGTTTGTTTTTTAATAGAATATTTCAGTTTTGATTTTAAGAGAGTTGGGTTATTATCAGTGATTATTGTTAATTAATTCAATTACTTGAAATCTAGGCTTTTCAATCGACAACCATTCGAGGACGTTTTCATCATCTAATTCAACTTACACGCTAAGTGGTTTCTGACAGTTCACTAATAGTTCTTAAACCAGCTTTGATAAAAGGTGTTTAAGGAAAATTAGGGTTCTAGACTCAATTGATCAATTGAGGTTTTCTTTTAGACTTAGTGATTTCAAAACTCTAATTTTAACGTGAGAGGAAGGATAGATATATTTTCATCATCAAGAGTCTTTCATAACATATTTCTCAAATAAACTAACTCGTCTTTATCTTAATCAAAAATCCCAAAACATTTACTTTTCTACACCCTACTTTTATTACATCAATCACTAAAACTCCAAAAATCGTTTTATCCCTACTCAGGTTTTTTATTGACTTTTGACATCCAATCTGCTAGGTTTTAAAATAAAAGGCTCCTTGAGAATAACGATAGAATTATACCTTATACTATATTATATTGGTTGCAATTAACTTTATTTTGATGGATTGGACCACGACAATCTGCCCCTCATCAGATGACATCCTCTATGACATCATCAAAGAACACTTCAAAGCCCATATGACAAAATTACAAAGGGAGGAAGCATATGGAAAAATTCTAGTCCAATATGGTACCAATTCATTCCGATTTCCCAAAAAATAGGCTATTTTATGAATTTAATTTTTCTAAGATTCCATAAGATGCTTTATGACCTTAAATCTAGTATCCAGATTCTTCCTATCATTGACATTCTTGTACTAGGTCTAAACTTAATCACAGATCCCTTAGCAGATTACTAAAACGCCCCTTGGTTCTTATTTATTTACTTTATTACCTCAAGGGCATTATCGTCTTTTCACACATTATCAGAGTATTCCCTGACCTTAATAAACTATTATGGGAACTCTCCTTCATTGTCTAACCTTAGTCAACTGACAAAAATACCCTTCGTCTATTTCTGACTCAATGACACAACACAATGGCATACTCAGTAGCAATTTCATAATTTTATATTTTTCTGAGTCTTTATTAGCCCTGGTCCACATACTTATCTAAAACTTTTTCTGATCTACTACCTTCTTGGGCTCAACTACCTAGAAATTCCCCTGAAACATATTTATCAGGTGTTTTAATCCACTGTAAATTCCATAATAAATTCTACAAAACTCCTTTTTGAGCTCTATTAGTTTCATAAATTCTCACATTAATTATAAGAATTTAGTGCCAAATTCCATCTGATTTTGAGGTCAAGAGAATACTGTAAACTTTTCTATTCTTCAAAAATTAATATATAATTTTTGGGACCTCACATCAAAATTTTGTATTGTGTCAAACTGATCAGAATAATTTTCTCTATTTACTAGAAAAATTTGGGACTAATATGATTGTAGGCATTTTTGGGCCTTTTCTGACTCAATTTCAATAATTACCATTTTTGTCGTTGAAGTTTTAAAAATTACACTTTAGGCCCTCAACTTTCGTAATTACACTTAATGGCCCAAAGCTTTTGTTTACTTAACACTTTGCATCATAAAACTATCAAAATTTTCATTTTAGTCCCTCATCTTTATACTTTTATCTAATCATTTTTTCCTTTCTATTCATCATCACAATCCTTTCTGAATCTCTTTCCACTATCAATATTTACAGATAGGGAAAAAGTATGATATGACATTTCTACCTCATTAAAAAAGTTTTATCCTCAAAATTTACTTAGCACCTCAGTCAACTATCTTAAATATATATCATTTTCCCACTTTATGACTAAGGATTTGGTTATCTATCTCTTATCTTCTATCTTGACATCTTAGTGGAGTACTTTCCATATCCACATATCTTCATATCTTTGCTGTGATTATTCTTCTATTCTGAATCAACTCAATTAGAATTCAACTCTACTTCATTTTGTCATTTGATTACTTGCTATGCACCTATTTGCATATGGACTTCTCACTATACTAGACTCGTAAGTAGTATACATTTCTTTCATATCAAGCTCTCTCGAATTCTATTTTGTTTTGGAGTTTTCATTAACTACTCATCATACATTTAACACATATCACTTATTATTTCTCTGAGTATCTAGCAGAATTTTCTTAATATCCGTAAAGCTTTATATTTCATTTTTGTATCATCGTATTTCTTCTTCTTATCATCTTTAATAATTTATCATAATACAAATAAAGGACTTCTGTCATTATTCTTTCTTTCTTTACTTTACTACTAGGTAGAAGCACATACTCTAAAATGCATAATGCCTGGCCAACATGTTGTAGGACTACATACTGAAACATCATACTTTTACCATCTCAGAGTGCGTATTTGGAAGCATATTTGATTAGTGGAAGCATTACATTAGCCCAAAACCTAAAATTTTAAAACTTACTTATCGGGTACTGTTCATGGGGTAATTCTCATGTTTACAGTCCAACTTTACAAATTAATAGCTAATTGAAGAAAAATCATATGGAGGTCATCCAAATTTATAATTAAAGCTCTTTCATATCTATGTAAGGAAAAAATATAAATCTGGATATTTACTTTTCCAATTGATACAGTTAAATCGTTACTTTTTACTGTTCATATGGCAAATTCTGGAAATTCCAGATTCTGTCTCTTAAATTTAGAAATTCATTTCTCTTGATACATACATCCAAATGAAGCATATTACCTATGCATTTACAGATCTGGATCTTTGCTACTTGATTATAAAATTTTGTGGATTAATTCATTCATTCGCTAGGTCAAAATGAAGCCACAACAAAAATGCTTTAGGACATACGTTTTTACCATTTCAGTTTCCTTTCTTTCACTTTCAATAATTATTCCAGCATGCATAAACCATCTCTTTTGCCTTTCATGCATCAGATACATTATGGGGTTATGTCATAATTCTTTCATACATGTTCTTTACAAAATAGACACCGTACATGGCATTTACATACATGGATAATTTATAGCATATGCTAAGATCTCAATTACTTCACTTCCTTTCTTCTATTCTTTAGCTCTTCTCCATGCATACATTTTTCTTCATGCTTGACCTAAATTGGTTGGTTATGGGAGGGTGAGATTCTAGGGAATCTCAGTAGCAAACATTACTACTTAAATATGCAAGATGGATGCTAATGCTTGATATGTACTTTCATTAAACTTTCTTGGATTAGTGACATGCCATCATGCTATATACTTTTGCATAAAAGTACATGGTCATGGAAAACATGTTATTCACAATACATTCAACATCATTTATCATGTCACAACATCATTCAAATATCATATACATGTCAACACATAAGCATACCACATCAAGCACATAAAGAGGTAAGTCTACTACCTTGCACTTAAGCTTTTCTCTTGATCTTTTGCACTTGCTCCCTAGCTTTCCAACCATGAACCTTTTGGTCAATCACTTCCCAACATCTTCTTGGATGTTTCAAGGTCTTAAACAAATTCATATTCATGACATAATTCATTAGGACCAAGAACTCCATCAATGTTCAAGACTATCCTTGATAAATTCTTAACTCTTTACTACATAACTTTCTCTAGTCTTCACTAATCAACTTGGCCTTTGAACCAATTGATTTCTTGACTTTACCCTACACAATTTCACCTTTTAAATCCATTTATGAGTTTTGAATCATGAAATATGCACTGTTTTGTACAGAATTACATGACACCCTCTTTTCTTTCAAAAAATCTCAATTTGATTCTAATGCTTCCCATACTTGTTTCTCCACTTTATCCCACAAAACTTTTCATTTTAAAACCATTGGAAGCATCAAAATCATGAAATTCCAATCATTGTTCTTGTGAGTGAAAAGTAATAGAGAATAATCTCAAAAATTACAACTTGGAGTTCCAATCTTTTAATCCTATACAAAATCATCATATAAATTCAATGAAAGTATTAGATCATTGAAATTCCATTTCCTTTCATCCTGAACATTGTAAACCAAAATGGTTAAACTATGGAAAAGTCTAGAATATCAACTTGATTCAACAACCAATCACTTAACTAGCTTGTTTAAGCTTTAACCATATAACTCTAACATCATCTATTAATTCCAACTCTGTGATCATTAGACTTGCCACCTGCACCACCTTTCTACTTAAGGCATCAACTACCATATTTGCTTTTCCTATATGGTACTTAATCTAGAAATCATAATCCTTCAGAAATTCCATCTATCTCCGCTGCCTCATATTCAATTCTTTCTGATCTTGTAAATACTTCAGGCTTTTATAGTCACAGTACAGCTCTATGGTAGCTCCATATAGATAATGTGAAAATGAACCATGAGAATTTATTTTAGAAAGATGGAAGTATGGAACATAAAATAGGAAAATAATGGAAGTTAATGAAAACCTAGTCTTAGAATTGTGTTCAAGTTGAGTTGTAACTTGATGTTACTTTGTAATGGCTAGGTTTTGACATTTTTGAAGGAAGGAAATTATCTCAAGAAGACTTTGTCAAGGATAGCTCAAGAGGTAGCAAGAATACCTAACTATAGTATCATATGTGCTTGATTGTATGCTTGCTTGTTAGTTATGATAGTTGGTTGAACATTTATGTGAATATGTTCCCAATTTAATGTGATTATGATATATAGATATGAATAAGCTTTAATTTACTTAAATTCATCAAAGTAATAATGATTCAAGAAAGCTGTAGAGCTGGCTAGGCAATTATATGATATAGGAAAATAGTTGGTCAGGGAAGTCGAACAGGATTACATAATTTATATGGATTTAATCACTAGAGTAAGGGAGGCCTATAAAGCTTTTGATCTAGATACCCTTACCCTTAAGGACTGGACTAACATTATGGATGATATTTTGCCTCTTACGGAACCTGGAGAGTGGGATTGAAACAATTCCAGTAGTTAAGGAATTTCCTAAAGTTTTTCCAAAGGAGATTCAAGGGTTATCTCTAGAATGATAAGTCAAATTTGCAATTGACATTGTGCCTAGAGCTGGACTAGTATCCGAAGCCCCATATCGTATGACTCCCAATGAGATGATTGATCTAAAGAAGCAAATTGAGGAGCTTTTAAAGAAGGGTTTCATTTGAACCAGTGTATCTCTGTGGGGTGCTCCAGTGTTATTCATTAAGAAAAATGATGGTAGTCTTAGACTATGTATTGACTATAGGGAGTTGAATAAGATTACTGTTAAGAATAAGTACCCTCTTCCCCAGATTGATGATCTATTGGACCAGTTGGTGGGAGCAAGTTTATTCTCTAATATTGATCTAAGATTAAGCTATCACCAACTCAGAATCAAAGCAGATGATATTTCAAAGATTGCTTTTAGGACTCGCTACAGTCATTTTGAGTTTTTAGTGATGCCTTTTGGTATGATGAATACACCTATAATTTTTATAGATCACAGAATCTTCAGGTCTTATCTAGATCAATTTGTTATGGTCTTCATTGATGATATTCTATTGTACTCCAAATCTGCAGCAGAGCATTTGAGAATTGTTCTTAGTACTCTTAAAGAGAAACGACTCTATGCTAAGCTTAGTAATTTGACTTTAAGAAGTCAAATTTCTCAAGCATGTCATATTCCATTAAGGGGTAACTGTAGATGCTAGCAAAGTTGAAGTAGTATTGAGCTGGGAACAGCCAAGGATAATGACACATATTGGAAATTTTCTGGCTTAGCAGGGTATTACAGAAGATTTATTAAGGACTTTTCTCGAATTGATCTATTGTTAACCAAGCTAACTAGAAAGAACCAGTAGTTCAAGTGGGATGAGAATGCAGGCTAGTTTTTAAAACCTAGCCATTACAAAGTAACATCAAGTTACAACTCAACTTGAACACAATTTCAAGACTAGGTTTTCATTTACTTCCATTATTTTCCTATTTTATGTTCCATACTTCCATCTTTCTAAAATAAATTCTCATGGTTCATTTCCACATAATTTTTCATGTAGAATCCAATATGAAATCATAATTTCCAAAATCAAACCACATCACAAGTTGATGTGCCAAACCGAAGTGACCTCTTAATTTTCCAAAAAATCACATTTTGATTTTAATGCTTCTAATACTTGTTCTCCTACTTTATCCCCACACAATTTTTCATTTTAAACTCATTGGAAGCATCAAAAATCATGAAATTCCAATATATGAATAGTGTTTTGTACAGTAGCAGCCAAGAACATAAAACCCTAACTACATGCATACTTGAATTTCCAAGCTTATACCACTTGATTATAGCTTGTTTAATCTTATCTAAACTATCCATAACATAAAACTCATATTCTCATCACATATGGACAGCACTTCTAGCAGCACCCATAAGGAAAAGAAGTCACAAAAACCCTTTAAAACCAAGGGCTAACTTGTAGATTAAAGTCCAACAACAAGGGAGATAGTTACCTTGCTTATTGCCCAAGTTTTGTGCTGCTTTCTTGGTTCAAATGAAATTTGGCCAGTGGTTACCTAAGGTACCATGCATACCAAATCCAATCCGGTTTTGGGGGCATTTATAGAAAATCTTGGGTAGAAATGAATGGCCAAGATTAGTTTGGTTACTATTTGATCTAATGGTCTATATTCATTCTTGAACCAAGCTTGCCCTAGAAGCCTTTCCTTTGACACCATGCATGACATCATTTAGGGGCACGTTTGGCTAGAAAAAGGTAAATATACTGATAGAAAAAATTCTAGTCTAGTCTGGTACTGATCGGAGCAGTTTCACAAAAACCACACTGTTTTATGTTCATAATTTTTATAATATTCCAAATTATGTATTCTGCCCTTGAAACTAGTGTTTAGGTTTCACATACCATTAAAATTGTTAGAATGAATATTTATCTGCCATCCATCCCTTGCTAAATGACCAAAATACCCTTATTGCTCTTTCTTGCACTATATTAACCCTAAGGGCAAAACTGTCATTTCACACCTGTTTGTATTACACTAGGGCATATACTGGCTCTAACTAATCATCCTTATACTATCTTATATGTTTTTGGCCTATATGGAATGACCAAAATACCCTCAATCCATCTCTGGTACAATCTAACCACCTAAGGGCATCTCTGGTACAGACTTTTCCTAGGTTGTTTTGGACTTTGGCCCACTTAACTGTCTCATTACCTTATTGGCCTATTGGGATGCTATTTGGGCCTTGGTATTGGTCCATTAACTTTATGGCACAACTCCCAAGAAATCACTTCTAACCTTACTTGTCACATCTTTACTTCCAAGCTCAGTTATACTCAATTGGAACCCATTTGGACCAATTACATAACCTTTAGCATCAAAAAGATGTATTTTCAAAAGTTGGTTTCTCAGGTACTATTCATGTCACTGTTCAATTGGTCATTCCATAACATGTACCCAACTTTAAAAAATCATAATTAAATATAGAAAAATCAAAATAAGGTGTTTCCAATTTCTAATGAAAGCTCTTTCATAGATCTTTAACAAAAAATATAAAATGAGATTCCATTTTCTCAATGAAATCAGTTTATTCGTTGAAAAGCATTGTTCATTTGGTAAAATCTGGAAGTTTTAGTTTCCTTACCCTAACTTCAAAAATTTATTTCTCTTTGGTTACTTATACAAATAAACTGTGTTACCTATGTATTTGAAGCTCTAGACGTGTACTTTAAGTCCAAAAAAATTCATAATAGAATTCTTTCATTGGCTATATACAATTCACGCGTGAAAGCTGCTGCCTCTAACCGCTCACTTGATCTCAATTCTATAACTCACGTCCAATTTAGAAAAATCATAATAAATCCAATTCTTACCCAATTAAGGCATTATTCATGTTCATTTAAAGATCTGTATTGTAAATATAATCATGCAAAATTTCAAGTTCAAACTCATTGATTAAGGCATCTTAAACATCATCACATCATCACGGCCTCAGAACACCAACACATAAACATTCAATTTACATTCCAGCATATGCTTCCATAATGTCAAGCAACTCATGTAACTTATTGTACAAGTTCAACTATCTATGCTTAACCTATTTCCTTGAGAAATTCCAGCACCTAAAACATTATTATGCATATGGGAGGAATGAGATTTCATAGAAATCTCAATAGCAAGTTACACAAACCATAATATCATGCATGATTAATTGGATGCTTAACATGTTATCATGAGATGGGAGCTACTTCATAATGTTACATAAGCAAACTCTAACATGAATATTGTCATGACATAACTTGCAAGGAGTTGCAATCATTCATACTTCATCATAGATATGATGACATAATATTAGGTTCAACTAAACACCATAATCAACAAGCAAGCAAATAATTAAGCAAACATGAAACTATAGTTAGGTATTCTTGCTACCTGTTAGATATCCATGTCAAAGTCTTTTTGAGATGATTTCCTTCCTTCACAAATGTTAAAACCTAGCCATTACAATCTAATATCAAGTTATAACTCAACTTGAAAATAAATCCAATACTAGGTTTTCGCTAACTTCCATTCTTTCTCTATTTTAGGTTTCATACTTCCATCTTTCCAAAATAAATTCTCATAGTACATTTTCCACATAAATTTTCATGTAGAATCCAAATATGAAATTAGAATTTCCAAAATCAAAATCGTGTCACAAGGTGCTGTACAGAACCGAAACATACCCTTGATTTTCCAAAAAATCATATTTTGATTCCAATGCTTCTAATACTTGTTCTCCTACTTTATACCCACACAATTTTCCATTTTAAAAGTCATTGGAAGCATCAAAATCATGAAATCCCAACATATGAATAGTGACACACACAGTAGCAGCCATGAACACAAACTTCCATTTACTTGCATACTTGAATTCCCAAGCTTATACCACTTGATTCTAGCTTGTTTAAGCTTATCTAAACTATCCATAACATAAAAATCATATTCTAACCATATATGGACAGAACTTCTAGCAGCAACCACAAGGAAAATATGGCACAAAAACCCCTTAAAATCAAGAGCTAGCATGCTAGAATAAAGCTCAAGATCAAGGGAGATGATTACCTTGCTTTGTGCTCCAAGTTGTGTGCTTCATTCTTGGTTGAATGGAAATTTTGCAAGTGTTTCCCCATGGTTCCCAAAGCTGCTGAAAGTGGTCTGAAATGAGGGGTATTCATAGAAAAATTTGGGTGGAAATAGATGGCCAGGATTGATTTGGTTACTATTTGATCTAGTGGTCCATATTCATTCTTAAACCAATCTTGCCCTAGAAGCCTTATTATTTTCGTCATGCATGATATAATTAGGGCCATGTTTGTCTGGAAAATGTTAAATATAATGATAGAAAAAATTTCAGTCTAGTCCGGTACCGATTGGAGCAGTTTCATAAAAACCATACTATTTTCTATTCCTAATTTTTATAATATTCCATGATATGTATTCTTTCATGAAAACTAGTGTCTAAGTTTCTTATACCATTGACAATATTAGACTAACTGAGTATTTATTTGTCATCCATCCATTGAAAAATGACCAAAATACCCTTAGTGTCCTTTCTAGCACTATATTAACCCGAAAGGCATAATTGTCATTTCACCCCTCTTTGTACTACCTCAAGGCTTATACTGGCTCTAACTAATCATATTTATACTATATCCCACATTTTTATCCTATCCAAAATGACCAAAATGCCCTCTATCCATCACTGGTACAATATAGTCATCTAAGGGCATTTTCGTAATTTCACAATTTCTTGAACATTGGCCACTTCTACTAATGAACTGGTATCATGGGTTTTGGGAGGTCATCTGAGGTCATTCTATCTAGGCTTACTTACTGTTAAGTTCCATAATTGGATCACGGATGTTCACAAACTCCTGTCAAAATTCACTAATATGGGCATAACTTATCATATAGAGCTCCTTCCGGGTTCTGTCAGATTCATGACATCTGATGTCAATGGGCACAACTTCCTGTAACTTTTCTACTTATACCTAAGGTCCATAAGATCTGATAAAATTTTAGATAACTTTCAGTCTATCAGATAAATATCCACTATTTTGAACCCTAATAAACTTTCTATATTATGCTATATTAACCAGCATAACTTTCTCTATTTACTGATGAAATGTGGGACTGGAATACTTCTAGGCAATTCTAAGCCTTTTCTAGTTGAACTTTTCCATAATTACATTTAGGTCCCTTACTTTTTGCTTAATTACATTTAGGTCCCTAAACCTTTGAAAATTACCACTTTTGGCCTAACTTTTATTTCTACTTTAACTTTTGGCTTCCAACCTTTTCTAATTTTTGTTTAGGTCCTTTTCTTCCTTCAAGACTCATTAACCCTCTATTATTTCTTCTGATCATCGTCATAATCCTTTCCAAACCTCTTTCAACTATCAGTATTATATAGATTGGGAAAAATTAGGATATGACACTACTTATCGGGTATTTTATTCCATTATAAAATCCCGTAAGAATTCTAAAGAATTTCTTTTTTGACTCTATCAATTTTATAAATTCTTATATTAAATATAGGAATTTACTGTAAGGTTTCATCTAATTATGAGGTCTAAAAAATATTGTAATAATTCTTCATAACTTCAGCAATTTATATCAATTAATCGAGACCTCAAATCAAAATTCTGTGTTACGTTAAACTGATTGGAATAATTTTGACTATCTACTGATAAAATTTGGGTCTAATCTAATTCTGGGTATTTTTAAGCCTTTTTCAGTTCAACTATCTCATAATAACATTTAGGTCCCTAAACTTTTGATTAATTACATTTAGGTCCGTAAACTTTTGGCTATTTGCATTTAGGTCCCTCCTTTTGTTTCTACTTTCACTTATGGCCTCTAACCTTTTCTAATTTTCATTTAGGTCCCTAAATTTTCCTTAGTTAATAATCCCTCTATTTAATTCTTCAATTTGATACAGTTTATCCCAAGAATCTCATGTCCATTACACATCAACTGTACATATATATCAGATAAGAAAATTGGGGATATGACACATACCTGCTAAAGCATTCATTTCCTTAATATGCATAGCTCTAACACTCGAAGCTTGCATAACTCTATCACATAGAGCTTGCACTGGTCTAACATTTGGAGCTTTCAAATATTTACATATATAATATAGTGCCTGGCATTTTATGCAAGGAGTGAAAGCTCTCACTTTCTATTTAATCTATAACATAACATTCAAGCACCTTATACCTTTCAAAAAGGGAGCCTATCTATCTGTTTATAAAGCTAGCTATAAAGCCACTTTGCATTATGTATCACATTACATGTTTCTCATAGCATATCTCATTATGTATTTTTCATACAATATCATAGCATATCTAGCCAAATCAGGCTTTATCATGGAACATCTCACCTTTTCATGACTTATCTTGAGATACCATAAGTCTAACATTCTATTTAACTTATAACTTTGCTAGCTTTTGAGAAAACTCTTCTAATATTTCCTTTCAAATATATTTTATTTGGACTTGACATAAGGGTTCTAATCTTTTACTGTTCATAACCTTTTGTAATTTTTCATAGCTCCTTCTATCATTTTTCATAACTCTGTGCGTATATGCCAAACTTTTGTCGCATTTACACCCTTTTTATCCCTTCCTAGGGGTCACCCATGATTGGACTACTCTTGCCTGAGCATACTTAACTGAAAAAGTGCCGATAAAAATTTAAAGCATTGGTGCTAACAGGCTCAAACCCTGGTACTTTACTATCTTAAACCCTTCTCATACTATCTCTCTTGGGTCTATTTTGCTTTTTAATCTCTTTATCCTCATATGGATGATCTATTTGTCTCTCATTCTTATTCTCTTTAATCTTATCTTTGAGATTTCTCTTTCTTACTTGACTGCTTCTTATATCTCATGAGATATTCTCACAAGTCCTTGTTAGTCAAGACTAACAACTTTAACTCTAATCACTTAATTCCTGTTGAGTGTAAAAAGATTGAGTTTAGTCCCTAAAGTAATAAGGCTATATGAAATTAACGTCATGGGTACTCTCTCTATTATGAGTTAACCAACTTGTGAGGCTTCCCTACCTTAACCTGTTCCTTAGTAATTCGTCCTTCCAAAGAAATATTGTACCTATGGCTCATTCATCTTCTTACTTTAGGCTAGGTCTACCGCGACCCTCGAGATCTACTGCGATCAAACGTAAGCCTATTCAGGAACAAACTGTGACCCTAGAATTATATTCTCTATGAGCCATGTGAGCTTAAGTTACAACATTAGCCACTTCCACTTAGTTGTTAACTCAACAGATAATTCTCCAATAATGATCACAAAAGCCAACATTATTTATTAATACTTTACCAATTTCCTCTATCACTCAAGAATTTCACATATAATTCTCATCTTTCATAACTTTACTACATTTAGTATTGCAGAGAGCTACACGGACTCTACCATGCACATATCTATCATAATCTGTACCTTTCATCTTGTGGATATTACTCTACATAAGCTGCATTGTCCATTCTCTTGGTTTTATCTCAAGAGCAACCTGACCCTATTAAAAAAGCAATCTAGCTCTATTGTGAGAATGTTAACTTTTATTACATAGACACTACTCCTTCTTAGAGCTGCATCATCTTTCATAAATTCTTCTCATTTCATTTCATGTTTAAGGTAAATCATTTATATATCTTATCCATATTGAAGGAATATGTCCTGAGTACTGTAACCATATGTCTATATATTTGCTACTAACCTTCATCTTTAATCTCATTCTCTACCCAATTTACTATCATTGTCTGATCATAAATTCTCACTGTATTCTTTAGGAATTAACTAACTACTATCTCATTTATCACTTTTCAATTGCTTTATCGTTACCAAGTTGAATTATTTAATTACTTGTCATATAGTATGGGATTAACATAATTGTCTCATCATATATACTCTACCCTTAATGAAATACTAAAGGGGAGTATTCATTCATCATGGCATACTCTAACATGCATAATATGCAAGGAGATGCAATGATTTAATCATTCTCTAACATGTGTGTCATCATATGACAATTGCAAAGAGATGCAACTGCTTATCATAACTTATGGCAACATAAGCCACATCATTATTGCATAACTTGCTCAACCACCCCTTATACGTACATCGCAATTAAACAATTAACTAGGCAATCTTTTAAAGTATTTTGTCCCTTTATCACCATAACTACTAGATTATCTATCACATTATATGATCGTGATCTGACAATTTATCTGAAATAACTATTTATCTAACTTATATTACCATGTTACTCTCTTATTAGGATATAAACTCAACCGTTAAATACTCTTTCTTACATAAGGAATAGGGGAGTCACTTTATCTTTGAAACTGTGGCTACCTTTCTCTCTTTAGGCATCACAAACTTCTTTTTCTAACCTTGCATACATCTACCACTCTATTGAACTTCTACAACTACATGAGAAAAACACTTTCTTCGTAACACGAAATTTAATCCGTGAACAAACTTCTCAGGTAAGCAGATTAATCTCCATCTCTATAAAGTAATTTCTAAATCTCTCTACTATCTCTTGATTCTTTTTGTATGTCAGTCTCAATCTACTTTGGACTATACTGTGGTTTATTTTTGGTATGTCTCTAGATCCTAACTAACTTGAGTTGCATGGATCATTCATCATCTAGCACTATTGCTTTTGTTCTCTAGGGTACTCAACCTTAGGTCTGCTAGATTACTGTATCTTCATGATATGATCCCTCTAGTTTGGGAACATTGACTTTCTATCTATTAACCATCACGTCTCTCAACTCAAGCCATACGCTAAGCTAATTTCTAGGTAAGGGTCATTCTAACTTTTAATTATTTTGTTTAGATAAGACTAGTTTAATGATGTATTTCATAACGTAGATTAACTCTTAGTCATCATATGAAGGATATACTTCTGAACATCTTTCTAAATTGATCTTTTGTATCTTAGTACTTTGTACTATTTGGCTTACATGCACACTATGCTAAACCTCTAACTGATAAACTTCAGCAAGGTTGGCATATTCATTCTTGTTATCAAGTCTTTGTGCATTCTAGTCATGACCTGAGTACTAGCTAGTCGCGACTCATACTCTTTGTAAACTTTAGTCGCGACCATATTAACTTACTCATCACGACTTGACAGTTTTATGTTCTTGAGCACGACCAAAGGTTTTCTCAAGTCATGACCAGAATTGCTTTGTATATATTAGTCACGTCCTATGACTTGACTCATCGTGACCTAATAGCTCTGGAACTTCCAACCTTTACTTGAACAATTGCCAACTCCTATTCTTGGCTTTGATAAGCTTGAGTCAATTAAAACTCATTCATATCTATCTACCATAATCACATTAAATAGGGAACATATTCACATAAATGTTCAACCAATTATCATTTTATTATATCACATCAAAACTCATATTTCATGGCACCATAACATTTGTACATACATTACATACATGTGAATTACATATATGAGGCAAGTCATAACTATTATACATCTGTGTAATTACTTAAATTTACACTATTTACAAATTTATATTACCCCTAATATCTTTTTACATTCTTTTCTAAGGAATAGTGAACTGCAAATACTTCTACATACATAAATGTCACCCTTGTACATCAGTTGGCAGATCATTTGCCATAAACTCACTTAGCTCTATGTGCCATGTAGGGGTGACAATATTTGACTTACTACCATCTCATGCTAATCTTCTAGAGTATAAACCTTATTAAAGTCAATACCCAACTACCATCTCATGCTAATCTTCTAGAGTATAAACCTTATTCAAGTCAATACCCAACTACCATCTCATGCTAATCTTCTAGAGTGTAAAATTGATTCATGTTAATACCCTCTGTTATATATCTGTTTATTATCCCTGCTACAGCATTGAGGAACTACAGATAAATTGACTACTCTTGATCTCTACTTCTGTCTATCCCTTAATATAGACTGAGTAATTCACTCTCCACAACTTTCTTGAGACTGATATAATCAACATTATTTGTCTTTAGCAAAGAAAGCTGGGGTTGACTAGGACCAGGAATATCACATTGATCTTTCTCTATAAAGTCACATATTCCTATACTTTGAGAATGAAAAGGGACTATCGTAGACTCTGACTGAATCTCTAGATTAAGGGACTACTGTAGGTTACTCATATCAAATTTATCCTTAAACTCTAGTGAAAGAGGAATAATATCTGGTCTACCTATAATCCAATACCAGTACTCATATTCCTCAATCGTAATTTGTCCTCTCATTGGAGGAATATAGCTTACATCAGGGTTAGAGGGCACTCCAACAAACTCATATTGTATATAGTCACTAGATTCAATATTATATAGTACATGCACAACTTCAAATTGAATCTTTACATAACCTTCTAATTGCATGTTGAGTATACAAAAACATCTATGTGATATTCTATTGTAGACTTCCCTGACTGATCTCCTATACTATCATCTGGACTTTCTTTACTGTTTGAAGGAGGATCATAGTCTAGATGTACATCATCTTCATATATCATTATTAGTCATGGGTCGCCCTTATTAACTGATAGTTTTGAATTAACTTTATGAAATACCATATTTACTTTTGCAAGAGTTACTTAAATAAGCAGTACTAACTATCCTAATAAATACCCTAACTTAACATAGTAGTTATTAGTTAGTGTTAGGGTCTAGGGACTATCTTATATTATGCTATAAATTTTTGATTTTATACTAAAATGAAAATCCTTACTTTCGTCCATCTTGTGGACCATTCGGTAGCATTTAGAACCAGTTACAAGACCTTGGAAGTCTATTAGGTAAATCTAGAATTTTACTCTTCTCGAATTAATGTTCATATGGTATTCCAGATTAGGCGACGAACTTCAAAACATAACAATTAATTCCAAAAAAATCGAAATGAAGTGGTTCAAAAAGTTACGTGAAGATAACATCTTGAAATTTAAGAGACAAATAATTTCCAAACCAAATCCTTAGTCAATTAAGATAGTTTATTCATCAAAGATTACTGTTTATTTGGTCAAAAATTTTAAAAATAGATTCTGGTCCCTTACTTTGGAACGAGTGAATAAGGTGTTCTTAGTGTCAAAATAAAGCTAGACATGTTAACCAAATGTCTGTAAAATTTCATACATTTATCTTATCATTTACTATGGTTCATTATATTGAAACATCCTCCTTTTCTTATGTCTCAGGGACCAAACAGTAGCATCTGTAACCACTTATAAGGCTATTGAAGTCAAATTACTCAATCTGGAATTTTACTCTTAGCAAGTACTATTCACTGTGTAAATTCTAACGGAGTGACCTGACTTCGAAAAATCATAACTAATTCTAGAAACATTGAAATGAAGTGGTTCAAATTGCTACACGAAGATAACATAATTTTCTTTTAGGGAAAAATGACTCGTTGACCACGCCTTGACCAGGTCAATTTTGGTCAACATTCCAAAATCACTGTTCTTCCAGCATTTTTCCCTGATTCCAGCATTTTGGTCCCAACATTTGCACTATCCAATTCCTAGCTTCTCTTTATGCTTCTTCAATCCTTTTCTAACATACCTGTGGGATTGGGATTACATGGAAGGGGATGAGATTTATGGGGAAATCTCAGTAGCAAATGGAAACCATACAATGCATGCAACTATATGCTTGATATTACTATGTGTGTACTTAATGATCATGCTTGCATCATGATAACATACATGCTTCCATGTTACTTAATTATAACATATGGCCATAGCATAAAAAGAAACAGAGCATTACTTAATCATACATGCCTCACATCATCAAGGTAACAAAACATCACATAAAACACCTAAGCAGTATAAGCATATAAGTAGTAAAGTTTACTACCTGGCGTGTAGCCTTTCCTTCCAGCTCCTAGCTTTGTCTCTAAGGCCCCTTCTTTTCATAAGTTAGAGCCTATACATAGCATAATAATATCTTTATTATGATTATCCAGTATAGCTCTACTTAACTCATGCTTAACTTGGGGTAATATCCTTAATCTGATATTCCCCTAACTTTATTTCTTTCTACAGCTAACCTTATTAATAAAGATATTTCTCTATTCTAACTATTAAGAGCAATCCTCTACTTTATTAGAGCAAGGACTAGATAACTTACTTACCTCATTCCTAAGCTCTGCCCAGTCCCTAAGCTCCGCCATAACTCCTTCCTTTCTTTCTCTCTTTCTCTCTTCTTTCTCTTCTTTTTCTTGCCAAATCCGTGAATGAAATAGAGGGAGGGGAGTTCTTATTTATAGGTGAGTGGAGGTGGAATGAATGGCTCAGATCGCTTGCTTTTTCAAGAAGCTTTGCCTACATCATCACGATGATATCATCTTCCTTGATGACTCACCAATATGACATCATCCAAGGACACCTTAGGGGGTATGTGGGGAAATGGTGGGGCCCTTGGGACACCTCACCAGCTAACTCAACCTCTCCAGATTGTGCCACGTGTCCTTTTTACTTTTTCTCCTTTTTCTAATCTCATAACATATGTCCTTAACTTTTCTTCTTTTCCTATAATAATGCCATGTGGCACCTTGTGGGTCCTGTTCTTTTCCTATAATAATGCCACCTCATGGTCTACAGTAATATCTAATTACTTTTTCCAGTTCTATCTTTAACCGGGTAACCTTACTTTATGGAAAAGCACTAAAATATTATTTTAATGCCTCTCAAACTCCTATAACTATTGGGCCTACGTTTTTTGTCCTTTTAAATGTCATCTTGGGTTTCTAACTAAGCCTAAGCACTATGGTGGCTCAATTCCCAAGAAACACTACTTACTTCTTTTTGCCCACAGGGACTTTCATTATTTTCCCTAAATTTTTACTTTCTTGCAGTTTAGTCCCTGAATATCATTTGTATACTTCAGGGACTCCTGCATAATTGGGTCTAGTAGCCTTCCTTTTTTAGGCTACATACTGGCCTTCTAGGCCTAAAAATTGGGATATGACATACATCATGACTATCACTATTTATATTGGTCATATAGCAACATTACATATAACAATTCTTCACATAACATTTATACTATCCAATCCCTATCTTCTCTTAATGCTTCTTCATCCTCTTTCATCATTAATAAACTGTGGGATTGGGATTATATGGAGGGGTGAGATTTCTGGGGAAATCTCAGTAGCAAATAGTACTAAACAATGTATGCATTAATGTAAATACTTGTGCTTGCTTGTTAAAGTGTTAACATTGTGTAATGTGCATGCTTCTATATAACATATGAAAGACAATTGGCCAAAGTAATAAGAGAAATAGAGCTTAAATCATAAACACATATACAACACAATTCAACAAAGCTTTAGCACAACCAAGCATAACATTCCATACATACAAGTTTACTACCTCATATAATTGACTTCCTTTCACTTTAACTTTGCTTTGCCTCCTTCTTCTTACTTCTTCTTGTTGTGTGGCTGTCTCTATAGAGTCCACAACTAAATCCTTGAAATATCCTACTTTTACCACCTCATAGTATGTATTTGGAAGTATATTTGATTAGCGGAAGCATTACATTAAACCAAAAATTAAAATTTTAAAACTTACTTATCGGGTATTATTTATCTGGTGATTTCTAGATTTATAGTCAATTTTAAAAATTCATAACTAATTATAGAAAAATCGTATGGAGGTCATCCAAATTTCTAATTCAAGCTCTTTCATAGACCTTTAAGGAAAAAAAAAATAAATCTAGACATTTACTTTTCCAATTGATAAAGTTAAATCATGACTTTTTACTGTTCATATGGCAAATTATGGAAATTATAGATTATGTCTCTTAAATTTGAAAATTCATTTCTCTTGATATACACATCCAAACGAGGTGTGTTACCTATGAATTTAAATCTATGGATGTGTACTACATGCTTATAAAATTTTGTGAAATAATCCTTTCATTTGCTAGCTCAAACTGAAGTACTAACAAAACTGCTTAAGGACCTACGTTTTTACCATTTAATCTTTTTGCATAAATGTTCATAAACTAATCTAGCATTCCTAAATCATCAAATAAGCTTCTCATATATTAATATACATCATTTCCATATGCCATAATTATTTCATACATTTTTATCACATAAATAGACACCTTACCTAGCATTTACATATATGGAATATTCATAGCATATGCTAGGACCTTAATTGCCTCATTTCTTTCTTCCATTCTTTAGCTCTTCTCCATGCATACATTTCCCTTCATGCTTGACCAAAATTGGTTGGTTATGGAAGGCTGAGATTCTAGGGAATCTCAATAGCAAACATTACCACTGAAATATGCAAGATAGATGCTAATGCATGATATGTAATTTTATTAAACTTTCTTTAATTAGTGGCATGCCATCATGCTATATACTTTGCATAAAAATGCATGGCCATGGAAACCATGTTATTCATAACACATTCAACATCATTTATCACGTTACAACATTATTCAAACATCATATACATGTCAACACATAAGTATACCACATCAAGCATATAAAGAGGTAAGTCCACTACCTTGCACTTAAGCTTTTATCTTGTTCTTTTGCACTTGCACCCTAAGCTTTCTAACCATGAAGCCTTTCGGTCAATCACTTCCCAACATATTCTTGGATATTTCAATGTCCTAAATACATTCATATTTATCACATAATTCATTAAGACCATGAACTCTAATAATGTTCAAGACTATCCAATCCTACACAAAATCATCATATGAATTGAATGGAAGCATTATATCATTGAAATTATATCTCCTTCCATCATGAACAGTGTAGACCAAAATGTTTCAACAATGGCACTTATGAATTAGTTCTGCCTACTAGGCTTTTTTTAGTTTTGAACAATTGCTATTATGTTCCTGCTTTAAGTAGTAACATTGTTTCACTTTCTTATTTGGATAAGGAAGGTTTCACTTCTATTGCTGGGAATAGTAGATGTTCTATTTATCGTAATGATGTTTTCTATGCTCATGGTGATTTGCATGTTGATCATTACATATTAAATTTGAAACAACCCAGTCATGAAAATATCTATAACATAACCGCCAAAAGGGTCAAACCAAACGATTTGAATCCCACATACCTCTAGCACTCTCGTCTAGGCCACATAAATAAGAAACGCATTTCTAAACTCCATCAAGATGGATTTCTAAACTCATTTGATTTTGAATCATATGACACTTGCGAGTCTTGCTTGTTAGAAAAGATGACAAAGTCACCTTTCACTGGGCACTGTGAGAGGGCTACTGATTTATTAGGCCTCATACATACAGATGTGTGTGGACCGATGAACACAAATGCCATAGGAGGTTATTCATACTTCATCACATTCATAGATGATTTCAGCAGATCTGGGTATATCTATCTGATGAAACATAAATCTGAGTCTTTTAAAAAGTTCAAAATATTTCAAAATGAAGTACAAAACCAGCTTAGCAAAACAATTAAAGCCCTTCAATCTGATCGGGGTGGTGAATATTTGAGCCAAGAGTTCATAGATCATCTTAGGAGTTGTGGGATAGTCTCACAATTGACTCCTCCAGGGACACCACAATGGAATGGCATTTCAGAATGGAGGAATCAAACACTATTAGATATGGTTCGATCCATGATGAGTCAAACAGATCTTTCACCCTCCTTTTGGGGCCATGCCCTAGAGACAGCTGCGTTCACACTCAATCGTGTTCCATCTAAGGCAATTGAAAAGACTCCGTATAAGATATGGACTGGGAGGACGCCTAGTTTATCTTTCCTCAAGATTTGGGGATGCGAGGTCTATGTTAAGCAACAAGCCTCAGACAAATTAGCGCCCAAATCCTCAAAGTGCCTTTTTGTGGGATATTCTAAGGAGACCAAGGGATATTACGTCTATAACCCTGCTGATAACAAAGTGTTTGTTGTCATAAATGGTATCTTTCTCGAACGAGAATTTATCTCTAAAAGAACTAGTAGGAGTAAGGTACACCTCAAAGAAGTTTGAGAGCCACAAGACACCACAGAACTGCAGATGGAAAATAGAGAAGACTCATAACAAGTTGTTGAGACTACTCAAGTCATGCAAGGTCCACGGAAGTCTAATAGGACATGACTTCAGCCTCAGAGATATGGATTTCTGATTTCTGACAGTCGTGATGTGTTACTCATTGAGCATAATGAGCTGACTACCTATCGAGAAGTTATAGTGGGACCAAACTCTAAAAAATGGCTTAATGTCATGAAGTCTGAAATACAATCCATGTACGACAATAAGGTTTAGACCTTAGTCGACTTGCCTGAAGGTGTAAAACCCGTCAGGTGCAAGTGGATTTTTAAGGAGAAAACTGACATGGATGGCAATGTAAATGTCTTCAAGGCACGACTGGTTGTAAAAGGATTTACTCAAACTCATGGTGTGGACTATGATGAGACCTTTTCCCCAGTTGCAATGGCCAAATCAATCAGAATCCTCTTTGCCATAGTAGCATATTATGACTATGAAATATGGCAGATGGACGTCAAGACAGCCTTCCTTAATGGAAAGCTCCTTGAGGATGTGTACATGACACAACCTGAAGGGTTTGTGCGTTCTGAGGACTTTGGTAAAGTGTGCAAGCTTCAAAGGTCCATTTATGGACTGAAGCAAGCCTCTCGGAGTTGGAATCATCGTTTAGATGAAGTAGTCAAAGAGTTTGGATTTCTTGAAAACATTGATGAACCTTGTGTGTACAAGAAGGTTAGTGGGAGCACAGTTGTGTTTTTGGTACTCTATGTCGATAACATCCTACTTATTGGGAATGATATTCCTACCTTACAGATTGTCAAGTCTTGGTTAGGAAAGTCTTTCTCGATGAAAGACTTGGGTGAAGCCACCTACATCCTAGGAATCAGGATCTATAGAGATAGATCTAAAAGACTTCTAGGACTTAGTCAGAGTACATACATAGACAAAATACTGCATAGGTTCAGTATGCACGAATCAAATAGGGGTTTCATACCTATGTCTCATGGTAGTCACCTCAGCAAAGATTTGTGTCCTAGTACATCTGATCAGCGAGGTTGCATGAGTAAAGTTCCATATGCCTCGGCCATAGGATCTATCATGTACGCCATGTTATGTACTCGACCGGATGTCTCATTTGCCTTAAGTATGACTAACAGATATCAACAGGACCCTGGTGAGGGCCATTGGATTGCTGTTAAGAATATCCTTAAGTACTTAAGTAGGACTAAGGACTTATTCTTGGTCTATAGTGGATTGGATGACGAACTCTATGTAACTGGTTACACAAATGCAAGTTTCCAAACTGACCAGGATGACCAAAAATCGCAGTCTGGATATATATTCCTCCTCAATAATGGAGCAGTAAGCTAGAAGAGCTATAAGCAGGGCACTGTAGCAGATTCTGTAATGGAAGCTGAGTATATAGCAGCATCTGATATAGCTAAGGAAGCTGTTTAGATCAGGAAGTTCATCACGGAACTAGGGGTGATACCTACCATCTCAAATCTAATAACTTTCCTCTGTGATAATAGCGGTGCCATTGCACAGGCTAAAGAGCCTAGGTCACATCAAATAGCCAAGCATATACTCAGACGATTTCATCTCATCAAAGAAATCAACGATAAAGGTGATATAAAAATATGCAAACTAGCAGGAGAAGATAATGTTGCTGATCCTCTAACAAAGCCGCTTGTGTAGGCAAAGCATGAGCATCATGTTAGGTCAATGGGAATTAGTCAAATTAATGATTGTACATAGTGTAAGTGGGAGGTTGTTGGAAATTGTGCCTTAGGGGTCAATCATTATCTTATGAACATTATTGATTTATGAATTTATTAATTGTGTTATCATATTATTTGCATGTTTATTGTGATAACCATCCTTAGATAATTCATGATCTTATCCTAAATATCTCTGGTCGGTCATCTATGCGGGAGCATAGATTAAATAAGACCAGTATAACTTTGAAGATGTATAGGATATAAATCAAAGTCATAGGCACATGTAAGAGTATAAGGTGTTGGACTGACCCGCTATGAGAGAACTGCATGGGTAACGTCATAAGATTCTCTCATATACAAACCATGTCAATATGCCCTTTGACCTGAGATCTTTATGGATTCCTACATGACAAACGCTCAGCTTTGACCTAGTCAAAAGTCACTTTTGATCGAGTGATCACAAAGACTATGTTCGGGCTTAGTGGTTTTTCATGCGGAGAAATGTGAATGGTCAAGATGGAATTTGTTCCTCATATTCGTAGAGAGATATGACTGGGCCCCTCGATGAGTGAGTCTGAGAAATGTATGGCCATACTGTAATGGAAAGGTAGTTCCATTTCTATAGTCAGACTACTCAGGGATCGAGAAAGTAACGGTCAGGAATAGGAGGATGACATTATCCATGCCTCATCCATGACCAAAATATCGCGTGACAGGAGGGACATGATATGGTTGTATAAAAGGTTACATTGTTTATCGATCCTCATATGATTTGGGTAGTTGTTATGTCTTGCTAGAGACCATTTGCGACTTGTAGGCCAGTATAGCAAATGGCCCACTGCCAACTTCATATGGGCCTACAGGGTCGCAAACAAAATAGCCCAACACGAGCTATGATGTCCAAATTCATTGAATCTAAGACGTGTCCAGATTCAATGAATGATCCAAGGTTGATGTATATATTTATTTATATTTATATTCGTATATATACATTATATATAAGGCATATATATAGGATTTAATTTATAAGGATAAATTAAATCTCTATCATGTTTGAATTTGAAATTCAAATTGATAGGATATCTCATATAAGAGATATTTACAAGATTTAATTTATAAGGATAAATTAAATCTCTATCATGTTTGAATTTAAAATTCAAATTGATAGAATATCTCATATAAGAGATATTTACAAGATTTAATTTATAAGGATAAATTAAATCTCTATCACATTTGAATTTGAAATTCAAATTGACATGATATCTCAAATTTGATTTATGAGAATAAATCAAATATAGTCCAGTCTTATCTTTATTTTAAATTAAATAAATAGGTGAATTAAATCTGTGGAACGGATTTAATACAAACATTATTTATTTAATTAGTTTCTTATCAAATTTCACAATATGTGATATTGTATTAATTTTGGAATTAATATAGATTAATTCTAAAAATCCAATTCGGTTAAGAAAACACTGAGCATCCTATATATCTGATTTTAGGAGCTACATTTTGAAAAAAACAACACATAACACAAAAGGCCGAAGGGAATTTGCAAAAAGGTTTGCAGATAAGAAACTGTTGAAGTATAGACGGAGAGGACGAATTCTTGAGAAAGCCTTGGAGGGACAGGAGACGCTAGCACGTTGTTCGTGGTTAGAACGTTGTTCGTGTGGATACCAATAAAGGAAGCCGACCTAAGGCGTCGACTTCTTGCGATCAGAAAGAGAGCACCATCCGCGGAGAGAAGCTGTGGAAGTCACTAAGAAACACTGAGGGTAATGCTTCTTCCCACTTGACTTAAACACATACGGTAGATCCTGGCAAGGAATGGAAAAATTTTTAAATTAATTTCCGCTGCATGTCTTCCAATTCCTCTCATGTTTAAGCTTGTATAAACTATCCATAACGTAAAACTCATATTCTTATCACATATGTACAGTACTTCTATAACATCCTCCTTTTCTTACATCTTAGGGACCATTCAGTAGCATTTGGAACCACTTCTAGGGCTATTGAAGTCAAATCATACAATTTGGAATTTTACTCCCAGCGAGTACTGTTTACTGTGTAAATTCCAGTGGAGTGACCGGACTTCAAAAAATCATAACTAATTTTAGAAAAATCAAAATAGAGTGGTTCAAATTTCTACACGAAGATAACATAATTATATTTCAGAAAAAAATGACTCGTTGACCACGCCTTGACCAGGTAAACATTGGTCAACGTTCCGAAATCACTATTCATCCAGCATCTTGTCCCTGATTCCAGTATTCTGGTCCCAACTTTGATAAATCATATCTTTATGTGTAGATATCCAAATGAGACGTTCTATATATCAAATCGAATCTTGGAATGTCTACTATTTACTGGTAAAATATCATACATTTATTCAATCATTTAATATTTATAATTACAGCTCAAATGTCACTGCCTCCATCACGAGTTACTGTTCATAGTGACAATTTCCAGCAATTATACATACATGAATCACATATCAATCATACTAAGCAATTAACATATATTCATGCATCTTTATCTCCTCCATCTTGAGAAGACCTGCTGTAATTGGATTGATATGGAAGGGGTGAGATTTCTGGGGAAATCTCAGTAGCAAACAACACTAAACAATGCTTGCATTAATGTGAATACTTGTGCTTGCTTGTGAAAGTGTTAACATTGCATAATGTGCATACTTCCATGTTACATATGAAATACAATTGGCCAAAGTAATCATAGGAATAGAGCTTCATACATAAGCACATATTCAACACAATTCAACAAAGCCATAGAACATCAAGCATAACATTCAATGCATACAAGTTTAGGATAAGTTTACTACCTGACATGTAGCTTTTCTTCTAGCTCTTAGCCTTTGCTCTAAGGTTCATTCTTTCCATAGGTCAGAGCCTATACATAGCATAATAATATCTTCGTTATTATTCTATCAGTATAGCTCTATTTAATTCATGCATAGCTAGGGGTAATATTCTTACACTGATATTCCCCTGGCTTCTTTATACTTTTAGCTACCTTTATTAATAGAGATATTTCTCTATTCTAACTACTAAGAGCAATCCTCTACTTTATTAGAACAGGGACTAGATAACTTTCTTACCTCATTCCTAAGCTTTGCCCAGTCTCTCAGCTCCTTAGACTGCTCCTAGCTCTACCAGAACTCCTTCCTTTCTTTCCTTTCTTTCTTTCTTCCTCTCTTTCTCTCTTTCTCTCTTCTTTCTCTTCCTATTCTTGCTAGATCCATTGTGTGCCTTGAAATGGGAGGGGAGTGGCCTATTTATAGGTGAGAGGAGGTGGAATGAATGGTCCAGATTGATTCATGATGAATGGCCCAGATTGCTTGCTTCCTCAAGAAGCTTTGCCTGCATCATCATGATGACATCACCCTCCTTGATGACTCACCACTCATGACATCATCTAGGACACCTCAAGGGTATATGTGGCGAAATGTGGGGTCCTTTGGACACCTCACCAGCTGACTCAGCCTTTCCAGAGAGTTCCAGAGTCTTTTCCCTGAATGGATGGCCGAGATCGTGCCACGTGTCCTCTTGCTTTTTCTCCTTTTTCTCTAATCATGCCATGTGTCCTTTGCTTTTCCTCTTTTACTATAATCATGCCATGTGGCACATTGTGGGCCCCATTTATGTCCTCTCATGATTCCAGATTACTTTACCCAGTTCTATCTTAGACCGGGTCACTTTACTTTATTGAAAAAGCACTAAAATAATATTTTAATGCCTCTTGGGCCCACATTATGCTTGGGCTACGTTTTTGGGCCTTTAAATATCATCTTGGGTTTCTAACCAAGCGCAAGCACTCTGGTGGCTCGGTTCACAAGGAACATCCTTAGTAAATTACCAAAATGCCCTTACTACCTCTTTAGTACTTATAGGGGTACTATTATCTTTTCATACCTTACCAGAGTATCTCTTGACCCTGGTCAACTATCTAGATACCCTTTCTTAGCTGTCTAACCTTAGTCAAACGATTATAACGCCATTCGTCTGACTCTGACTTAATGACATAACACAGTGACATACCTACAGTGGCATTTTCGTAATTCTTCATTTTTCTCAGTCTTTATTAGCCCTAGCCCACATACTTATCTGAAAATATCATTGGGCATATAAGGTGCCATTTTGGACCCTCTGTATGATCCACTATCTTCATGGGCTCAATTCCTGAGAAATTCCCCTTAAACCTATTTATCAGGTCTTTTAATCTATTGTAAATTCTATAGTAAATTCTACAGAACTCCTTTTTGGGCTCTGTCAATTTTAGAAATTCTTATATTGATTATAGGAATTTACTGCCACATTTCATCTGATTCAGTCGTCTAGAGAATACAATATTAATTTTCCTTCTCTTGAATATTAATATAAATCTTTCGAGACCTCATATCAAAACTTTGTGCTGCATCAAACTGATCATCATAATTTTCTCTATTTATTGAGACCTCTACTCAATAGGGTCTGGTAGCATCCCTTTTTCAGGCTATATACTGGGCTTCTAAGCCTAAAAATTGGGTTATGACAACTTCCAGCAGTACCCATAAGGGAAATAAGTCACAAAAACCCCTTAAAACTAAGAGCTAACTTGCTAGCTTAAAGTCCAAGAACAAGGGAGGTAATTACCTTGGCCAGAAATCAAGTCTGGTTTGGGGGTATTTATAGAAAATTTTGGGTGGAAATAAATGGCCAAGATTAGTTAGGTTACTATTTGATCTAATGATCCATATTCCACCTTGAACCAAGCTTGCCCTAGAAGCTTTAAGTTGAAGCCATGCATGACATCATTTAGGGCCCTGTTTGGCTAGAAAAAGGTAAATATACTTATAGGAAAAATTCTAGTCCAGTCCAGTACCGATCGGAGCAGTTTCACAAAAACCAGTATGTTTTATGTTCCTAATTTTTGTAATATTTTAGAATATGTATTCTATCATGGAAACCAATGTCTACGTTTCTCCTACCATTGACATTGTTAGATCGAGTATTTATCTGCCAACCATCCCTTGGAAAATGACCAAAGTACCCTTGTTGCTCTTTCTTGCACTATATTAACCATAAGGGCATAATTGTCATTTCACATCTCTTTATACTGCACCAGGGCATATACTGGCTCTAAATAATCATCTTTATACTATATTGGACATTTTTGGCTTATCCAGAGTGAGCAAAATGCCCTCCATCCATCACTGGTACAATTTGGCCACTTAGGAGCATTTTCATAATTTCACACTTTTCCTGAGTTGCTCTGGACTCTGGCCCACTTAACTGTTTTACCACCTTATTGAGCCTATTGGGACGCCATTTAGGCTTTAGTATTCGTCCATGACCTTTATGGCACAAATCCCAAGAAATCTCTTCTGACCATATTTATTGAGTATTTTATTCCACTGTAAAATCCTGTAAGAATTCTACAGGATTCCTTTTCTGACTCTGTCAATTTTATAAATTCTGATATTAAAGATAGGAATTCACTGTAAAGTTTCATATGATTCTGAGGTCTGAAATATACTCTAATAATTCTTCTTGACTTCAAGAGTTTATATCAATTAATCGAGACCTCAGATCAAAATTTTATGTTGCGTTAAACTGATCAGAATAATTTTGTCTATCTACTGGTAAAATTTGGGATTAATCTGATTCTGGGCATTTTTTAGCCTTTTTCTATTCAACTTTCTCATAATTACATTTAGGTCCCTAAACTTTTGGCTAATTGCATTTAGGTCCCTCCTTTTGTTTCTACTTTCACTTTTGGCCTCCAACCTTTTCTAATTTTTATTTAAGTCCCTGAACTTTCCTTAATTAATAATCCCTTTCTTTCCTTCTTCAATCTAATACAATTTATTCCAAGAATCTCATGTCCGTTACATATAAACTGTACATATACATCAAATAAGAAAATTGGGGATATGACAATATATATATCAACACATAAGCATACTACATCAAGTACATAAAGAGGTAAGTCCACTACCTTGCACTTAAGCTTTCCTCTTGTTATTTTGTACTTGCTCCCTAAACTTTCCAACCATGAAGCCTTTCGGTCAATCATTTCCCAATATCTTCTTGGATATTTCAAGGTCCTAAACACATTCATATTCATCACATAATTTATTAGGACCATGAACTCCAACAATGTTCAAGACTATCCAATCCTACGTAAAATCATCATATAAATTCAATGGAAGCATTAGATCATTGAAATTACATCTCCTTCCATCATGAACAGTGTAGAACAAAATGTTTTAACAATGGCAAAGTAAAGAATATAAACTTGATTCAACAACTAATCACCTAACTAGCTTGTTTAAGCTTCAATCACATAACTCTAACTTTAATTTCTTCTTTCCCCTTTCATCTAAGGTTTTGGACAGCACAAACATCTTAGAGAAAACTCAACTTTCCTTCATGAAAATCGTAAGTTCAAGCTCCTAAATCAAAGGAAAATAAGCTAGGATAGATTGCTTACCTTTAATCTCTAGCTTTCTTGAACTTTGGATCTTGGATTCTTCTTTGTTTTGGCTTGAGTTTTCATTTTGCAAGAGGTTCCCCAAGGGTTCTCCTTCACGATTTTGCATCAAAAATTGGTGGTATTTATAGAAAATCTCATAGAAAATCAATGGTCAAGATCACTTTGTGAACTATTTGATCTAATGGCTCACATTTAATCTTGGATTTAACTTTTCTAAAAAAACTAATTATGACATCATCCATGACATCATCAAAGGACACCTCATAGGACATGTGGCAAAATTTACAAGGGACAGATCCCTTGGCAAATTACCAAAATGCCCCTTAGTTCCTCTTTATTCACTTTAACATCTCAAGGGTATTATCATCTCTTCATACCTCATCAGAGTATTCTTTGACCTTGGTCAACTAACCTGGGGACACTTCTTTATTGCTAACCTTATTCAAATGACCAAAATGCCCTTTGTCTAACTCAAACTCAATGACACAACACAGTGGCATACTACGTGGCATTTTCGTAATTTTATATTTTTCTAATTTTTATTAGCCTTGGCCCACATACTTTTCTAAATATATTACTGGGACTATAAGATGCCATTTTGGGCCCTCTACATGGTCCACTAACTTCACGGGCTAAACTCCAGAGAAATTCCCCCAAAACATATTTATCGGGTGTTTTAATCCGCTATAAATTCCATAATAAATTCTATAAAACTCCTTTTTGAGCTCTGTCAGTTTTATAAATTCTCATATTAATTCCAAGAATTTACTACCAAATTTCATTTCATTATGATATCTAGAGTATAATGTATTAATTTTTCTTTCTTCATAAATTTATATCAATTTTTTGGGACCTCAAATCAAAATTCTGTGTTGCGTCAAACTAATCAGAATAATTTTCTCTATTTACTGGGAAAATTTGGGACTAAGACGATTTCGGGCTTTTTTAGGCACTTGCTAGCTCAACTTTCTTATAATTACCATTTTGCCCTTGAACTTTTAAAAATTACACTTTAGGCCCTCAACTTTTTATAATTACACTTAAGGGCTCAAAGTTCATTTTCCACCATAAAACTTTTCAACTTTTCAATTTAGTCATTCTCTTCCTTCAAGACTCATCTAACCATTATTATTCATTCTGATCGTCGTCACAATTCTTTCCAAACCTGATTCCTCTATCAATATTACACATATAGGGAAAAATTAGGATATGACAATCCTAACATCAAATAATCATCCATCCATTACAATCTAACTTTCTCTTGAACATTGAGCTAATTTAACTACATTAACTTTCCTTAATCTTAACTAATGGACTTGGCCTTTGAATCAATTGATGTATTGACTTTACCCTACATAATTTCATCTTTTGAATCCATTTATGAGCTTAGAATCATGAAATTCTAGCTTATATGCGTTGTTTTAGACAGATTTGAAAAACATGCATAATTTTTTTAAAAAAAACTCATTTTGATTCCAATGCTTCCCATACTTGTTTCTCTACTTTATTCCACACAGATTTTCATTTTAAAACCATTGGAATCATCAAAATCATGAAATTCCAATCACTGTTCATGCGAGTGAACAGTATAGGAGAATTTAAAGAATTACAACTTTCAATTCCATTGTTTCCAACATTTTAAACCTATCAAATCCTACACAAAATTATCATATAAATTCAATAGACGCATTAGATCATTGAAATTCTATCTCCTTCTATCATGAACAATGCAGACCAAAATATATTTTCAATGGCCAAGTCAAGAATATCAACTTGATTCAACAACCAATCATTTTACTGCTTGTTCAAGCATCAATCACATAATTCTAACTTTAATTTATTCTTTCTCATTTCAGCTAGGGTTTTTGGATAGCATATACACCTTAGATAAAACACATATTTCTTCCATGAAAATCCTAATTTCAAGCCCCAAAATCAAAGGAAAACAAGCTAGGATAGATCACTTACCTTAATCTCTAGCTAGCTTGAACTTTGGTAACTTGGATCTTTGTCTTGGCTTGACTCTTCATTTGAGCAGCACCTCCCCAAGATTTCCAAGGGCCACAGTTTTGTCCAGAAAAATGGGAGTATTTATAGAAAAATTCCATGGAAAATGAATGGCCTGGATCACTTTGTGGACTATTTGATCTAATGGCTCATATTTGATATTGGATTAGCTTACCTTAGAAGCTAATGAGATAACATCATCCATGACATCATCAAATGACATCTCTAAGCCCATGTGATGAAATTACAAAAGGAGGAAGCATCTGGAAAAATTCCAGTCTAATCTAGTACCGATTTAGTTCAGTTTTCCAAAACCTATACTATTTTTTAATCTAATTTTTCAAAGATTCCATAATATGCTTTATGACCTTAAATCTAGTATCCAGAGTATTCCTATCATTGACATTCTTGTACTAGGTCTAAACTTAATTATAGATCCCTTGGTAAATTACCAAAATGCCCCTTGTTTCTTATTTATTTACTTTAATACCTCAAGGGCATTATCATCTTTTCACACATCATCAGAGTATCCCTAACCTTGATCAACTATTCTAGGAATTCTCCTTGACGGTCTATGTAACATCCTTACTTTTATACATCTTAGGGACCATTCAGTAGCATTTAGAACTACTTACATGACCTTGGAAGTCCATTAGCCAAATCTGGAATTTTACTCTTTCTCGGGTTACTGTTCATATGGTATTCCAGATTACGCAACGAACTTCGAAAAATCATAATTAATTCTAGAAACCTCAAAATGAAGTGGTTCAAAAATATACATGAAGATAACATCTTGAAATTTAAGTAGAAAATAATTTCTAGACCAAATGATTAGCCAATTGATACAGTTTATTCGTTGAAGTTTACTGTTCATTTGGTCAAAAACTCTGGAAACAGTTTCTGGTCCCTGATTTTGGAAATTCATTTCTTTTGATATACACATCCAAATGAAATGTTCTACCTATGCACTTAAATCTATGGATGTGTGCTACATGATCATAAAATTTTGTGAACTAATTCCTTCATTTGCTAGGTCAAACTGAAGCCACAACAAAATTGCTTTAGGACCTACGTTTTTACCATTTCAGTTTCTTTTCTTTCATTTCCAATAATTGTTTCAGCATGTACAAGACATTAAATAAGCTTCTTAACATTCATATACATCATGTACATATGCCATAATTATTACATACAAGTTTATCACATAAGTAGACACCTTACATGGCATTTACATACATGGAAAATGCATAGCATATGCTAGAATATTAAATACTTCACTTTCCTTTTTCCATGCTTTAGCTCTTTTCCATGCATACCTTTTCTTCATGCTTGACCTAAATTGGTTGGTTATGGGAGAGTGAGATTCTAGGGAATCTCAGTAGCAAACATTACCACCTAAATATGCAAGATGGATGCTAATGCATGATATGTAATTTCATTAACTTTATTTGATTAGTGACATGCCATCATGCTATATATTTTTACATAAAGTGCATGGCCATGGAAACATGTTATTCACAATACATTCAACATCATTTATCATGTCACAACATCATTCAAATAACATATACATGTCAACACATAAGCATACCACATCAAGCACATAAAGAGGTAAGTTTACTACCTTGCACTTAAGCTTTCCTCTTGATCTTTAGCATTTGCTCTCTAGCTTTCCAACCAATAAGCCTTTATGTCAATCACCTCCCAACATGTTCTTGGATGCTTCAAGGTCCTAAACACATTCATATTCATCACATAATTCATTATAACCCATGAACTCCAACCATGTTCAAGATTAACTTTGTTACACTCTTTATTGTCATAACTTTCCCTAATATTCACTAATCCACTTGGCTCTTGAATCAATTGATGTCTTGACTTTACCCTACACAATTTCATCTTTTGAATCCATTTATGAGCTTAGAATCATGAAATTCCAGCTCCTTCATGGCCTGCTGTACAGAACTGAATATAAGCATACAATTCTTTCAAAAATTCTCATTTTGATTCTAATGCTTCCCATACTTGTTTCTCCACTTTACCCCACACAAATTTTCATTTTAAAACCATTGGAACCATCAAAATCATGAAATTCCAATCACTGTTCATGTGAGTGAACAGTAACCGTAAGGAATCTCAAAGACTACAACCTTGAGATTTTAGTGTTTCCAAGGTTCAAAACCTTTCCAATCCTACACAAAATCATCATACAAACTCAATGGAAGCATTAAATCATTGAAATTTGATTTCCTTCCCTCATGAACAGTGCATACCAAACAGCGCACACCATGGCAAAGTCAAGAATATCAATTTGATTCAACAACCAACCACTTAACTAGCTTGTTTAAGCTTCAATCATATAGTTCTAACTTTAATTTCTTCTTTCCCCTTTCCTTTGAGGTCTTTGGGCAGCACCACCCCTTAGAGAAAACTCAACTTTTCTCCCATCGAAACCCTAAGTTCAAGCTCCCAAATCAAAGGAAAATAAGCTAGGAGAGATTGCTTACCTTTAATCTCTAGCTTGCTTGAACTTTGGAACCTTGAATCTTCTTTGTCTTGGCTTGAGTTTCCATTTTGCAAGAGCTTCCCCAAGGGTACATGAGCTTACGGTTATGAACCAGAATTGAGGGGTATTTATAGCCAAAATCCAAGAAAAATGAATGGCCAAGATTGATTTGGTTACTATTTGATCTAAAGGCCCACATTTAATCTTGGATTTAACTTTTTTATAAAATAATAATTATGATATCATGTGAGACCCATCAAGGGACACCTCAAGGGGTTAGATGGCATGCTCATAGTGTAAGGAAGCTTCTAGTAAAATGATAGTCCAATCTAGTACTGATCAGTGTAGTTTCACAACAACCGGACTGTGTTCTGTTCCTAATTTTTTATAATATACCAGGATATGTATTCTATCCTGGAAATTAATGTATAGGCTTCTCATACCATTGAAAATGTTAGACTAAGTATTTATCTGCCATCCATCCCTTGGGAAATGCCCAAACTACCCTTAGTGTCCTTTCTTGCACTGTACTGACCCTAAGGGGATAATTGTCATTTCAGCCATTCTTGTACAGCCTCAGGGCATATATTAACTCTATATAATCATATTTATACTATGTACCATGTTTTTGGCCTATCTAGAATGACCAAAATGACCTCCATCCATCACTGGTACAGTATGGGCATCTAGGGGTATTTTCATAATTTCGCACTTATCCTGGACTGCTCTATACTCTGGCCTACTTAACTGTCTAGTCATCACATTGGGCCTACTATGGCACCATTTGGGCCTTGGTTTGGGTTCATTGCCTTTATGCCCTTTTATGGCACAAATCCCAAGACACCTCTCCTGATCCTATTTATCGGGTATTCTATTTTACCATAAAATCCCGTAAGAATTCTACAGGATTCCTTTTCTGACTCTGTCAGTTTGATAAATTCATATATTAAATATAAGAATTTACAGTCAAGTTTTATCTGATTCTAAGATATGAAAAATACTGCAATAATTCCTGCTGACTTTAGGAATTTATATCAATTAATCGGGACCTTAAATAAAAATTCTTTGTTGCGTTAAACTGACCGGAATAATTATGTCTATGTACTGGTAAAATTTGAGTCCGATCTGATTCCGGGTATTTTTGGTCTGTTTTTACTCAACTTTTCCATAATTATATTTGGGTCCTTGACTTTTTACTTAATTACATTTAGGTCCCTAAACTTTTGAAAATTACCACTTTTGGCCTAACATTTATTTCTACTTTAACTTTTGGCCTTTAACCTTTTCTAATTTGCGTTTAGGTCCTTCTCTTTCTTTAAGACTTATCTAACCTTTATTATCTCGTCTGATCTTCGTCCTAATCCTTTCTAAATCTCTTTCCAATATTAGTACTATACAGATAGGGAAAATTTAGGATATGATAGTCTAACCTTATTCAAATTACCAAAATACCCTTCATCTATCTTTTACTCAATGACATAACACATTGGCATCCTTAGTGGCATTTTCGTAATTTTATATTTTTCTGAGTCTTTATTAGCCCTGGGCCACACACTTATCTAAAAATATTATTGGCCCTATAAGATGCCATTTTGGGCCCTCTACATGATTCACTGCCTTCATAGGCTCAACTACCGAGACATTCTCCTAAAACACATTCATTAGGTGTTTTAACCCACTATAAATTCCATAATAAATTCTTCAGAACTCCTTTTTGAGCTCTATAGTTCCATAAATTGTCATATTAATTATAAGAATTTACTAACAAATTCTATCTGATTCTGAGGTCCAGAAATTACTATATTAATTTTTATTCTTTAAAAGTTAATATAAATTTTTCGGGATCTCACATCAAAATTCTGTCTTGCGTCAAATTGATCAAAATAATTTTCTTTATTTATTGGAAAAATTTGGGACTAATCTGATTCTAGGCATTTTTGGGCATTTTCTGGCTCAATTTCAATAATTACCATTTTTGCCCTTGAACTTTTTAAAATTACACTTTAAGCCCTCAGCTTTTTTATAATTATACTTAATGGCCCAAAGCTTTTGTCTGCTTTACACTTTACACTATAGAACTATTAAACTTTTCATTTTAGCCCCTTATTTTTATACCTTTGTCTAATCATTATTTTTTCCTTTCTATTCATCATCACAATCCTTTCCAAACCTCTTTCCACTATCAGTATTATACAGATAGGGAAAAAGTAGGATATGACATATTACATACAAATTGTACATTTATATCATATAAGAAAATTGGAAAAATAACAAATTTCTTTATATTAAAACCTACAGTCTAGAGATTTTTTAGAGATTCAGCTTGAAGTTGTGTATGCACCAGATGATACTGAGTCTAGTAACTCTATAGAGTGTGAGTATGTTGGAGTGCCTTTTAACCTTGATGTCCGCTTTATTCTTTCAATGAGAGGATAGTTCCTACCCTACCAGGTTTCAAGTATATATTTGATATGAGTGACTTGTAGTAGTTGTTGGAAATCGTGCCCTATGGGCCAATCATTGTCTTATGAACATTATTGATTTATGAATTTATTAATTGAGTTATCATATTATTTGCATGTTTACTATGATGACCATCCTTGGATAATTCATGATATTATCCTAAATATCCCTGGTCGATCATCTATGTGGGAGCACAGATGAAATAAGACCAGTATGACTTTAAAAATGTATAGAGATATAAATCAAAGTCATAAGCACATGTAAGAGTACAGGGTGTTGGACCGACCCGCTATGAGAGAACTGCATGGGTAACGTCATAAGCTTCTCTCATATACAAACTATGTCAATATGCCCTTTGACCTGAGATCATCATGGATTCCTACATGAAAAAACACTCAGCTTTGACTTAGTCAAAAGTCACTTTTGACCGAGTGATCATAAAGACTATGTTCGGCCTTAGTGATATTTCATGCGGAGGAATGTGAATGGTCAAGATGGAATTTGTCCCTCACATTTGTAGAGAGATATTACTGGGCCCCTCGATGAGTGAGTCTAAGAAATGTATGGCCATACTGTAATGGAAAGGTAGTTCCATTCCTATAGTCAGACTACTCAGGGATTGAGAAAGTAACGGTCAGGAATAGGAGGATGACATTATCCATGCCTCATCCATGACCAAAATATCGCGTGACAGAAGGGACATAATATGGTTGTATAAAAGGTTACATCGTTTATCGATCCTCATATGATTTGGGTAGTCGTTATGTCTTGCTAGAGACCGCTTGCGACTTGTGGGCTAGTATAGCAAATGGCCCACTGCCAACTTCATATGGGCCTACAGGGTCGCACACAAAATAGCCCAACACGAGCTATGATGTCCAGATTCATTGAATCTAAGACATGTCCAGATTCAATGAATGATTCAGGTGAATGTATATATATTTATTTATATTTATATTCGTATATATATAAATTCGTATATATATATATATATTATATATATGAGATATATGAGATTTAATTTATAAGGATAAATTAAATCTCTATCACGTTTGAATTCGAAATTCAAATTGATAGGATATCTCATATAAGAGATATTTATAAGATTTAATTTATAAGGATAAATTAAATCTCTATCACGTTTGAATTCGAAATTCAAATTGATAGGATATCTCATATAAGAGATATTTATAAGATTTAATTTATAAGGATAAATTAAATCCCTATCATGTTTGAATTTGAAATTCAAATTGATAGGATATCTCAAATTTGTTTTATGAGAATAAATCAAATATAGTTCAGTCTCATCTTTATTTAAAGTTAAATAAATAGGTAATTAAATCTGTGGGACGGATTTAATATTATTTATTTAATTAGTTTCTTATAAAATTATACAATATATGATATTGTATTATTTTCAGAATTAATATAAGATTAACTCCTAAAATCCTTTTCGGTTAGGGAAAATGCAGAGCATCCTATATATCTAATATTAGGAGCTACGTTTTTGAAGAGACACACACATAGAACACAGAAAGGCTGAAGGGGACTCTGCAAAAGGTTTGCAGATAGTAATACTGCTACATTATCGCTGCGATCTGTCCTTGAGAAGGACAAACTCAATGGGACAAACTTTCTTGACTGGTTTAGGAACTTGAGAATTGTTCACAAGCAGGAAAGAAAGGCGCATGTCCTAGATCAACCCATTCCTAAGGAGCCAGCCGCCAATGCTCCTAGAGCTCAGAGAGATGCTTACACGAAGCATAAGGAAGACTCTGTCGATGTGGGATGCTTAATGCTAGCCACCATGGTTCTAGAGCTCCAAAGAGATCTCGAACACATGGAGGCTTATGAGATGATTGTGCATCTCAAGGAAATGTTCCAGCAACAGGCAAGGCAAGAGAGGTATGAGACCACTAAGGCCTTACATTCCTGCAAGATGGCTGAAGGTGCATCAGTTAGTACTCATGTCTTAAAGATGAAAGGGTACATTGATCACCTTGAAAGGCTTGGATTTCCCATGAGCCAGGAGTTAGCTACGGATTTGATCTTGAACTCACTCCCGGAAAGTTATGACCAGTTTGTCATGAACTACAACATGAACAACATGGAGAAATCTATTTCTGAACTGCATGGGATGCTCAAAACTGCTGAGCCGAGTCTTAAGAAGAAACCCAGTAGTGTTTTGATGGTTCAGAAAGGAAAGGGTACGAAAAAGAAAGGCAAAGGCAAGGGGAAGGGTCATGGCTCATCTGGTAAGACCAAAGAGTCAGGCAAGCCCGAAACCAAGCCTGCACCAAAGAAGGCAAAGCCTCCGAAGGAAGGAGTCTGCTTCTTCTGCAATGAACCGGGTCATTGGAAGAGGAATTGCAAACTCTACCTCGAAGATCTGAAAAAGAACAAGAAGGATAGCGGGGCTATCGCTTCAGGTATTTATGTTATAGACATTCATCTTTCTACTTCCACCTCATGGGTATTAGATACTGCATGTGGTTCTCACATTTGTACAAATGTGCAGGGACTAAAGGACAGTAGGAAGCTGAAAAGGGGTGAAGTTGACCTACGAGTTGGAAATAGAGCAAGGGTTGCTGCGTTAGCTGTAGGCACTTATGAATTAGTTCTGCCCACTGGGCTTTTGTTAGTTTTGAACAATTGCTATTATGTTCCTGCTTTGAGCAAGGTTTTACTTCCATTGCTGGGAATAGTAGATGTTCTATTTATCGTAATGATGTTTTCTATGCTCATGGTGATTTGCATGTTGATCATTACATATTAAATTTGGAACAACCCAATCATGGAAATATCTATAACATAACCGCCAAAAAGGTCAAACCAAATGATTTGAATCCCATATACCTCTGGCACTGTCGTCTGGGCCACATAAATGAGAAATGCATTTTCAAACTCCATCAAGATGGATTTCTAAACTCATTTGATTTTGAATCATATGACACTTGCGAGTCTTGCTTGTTAGGAAAGATGACAAAGTCACCTTTCACTGGGCACAGTGAGAGGGCCACTGATTTATTGGGCCTCATACATACAGATGTGTGTAGACCGATGAACACAAATGCCAGAGGAGGTTATTCGTACTTCATAACATTTATAGATGATTTCAGCAGATATGGGTACATCTATCTGATGAAACATAAATCTGAATCTTTTGAAAAGTTCAAAATATTTCCAAATGAAGTACAAAACCAGCTTGGCAAAACAATTAAAGCCCTTCGATCTGATCGGGGTGGTGAATATTTGAGCCAAGAGTTCATAGATCATCTTAGGAGTTGTGGGATACTCTCACAATTGACTCCTCCAGGGACACCACAATGGAATGGCGTTTCTGAATGGAGGAATCAAACACTATTAGATATGGTTCGATCCATGATGAGTCTAACAGATCTTCCGCCCTCCTTTTGGGGCCATGCCCTAGAGACAGTTGCATTCACACTCAATCATGTTCCATCTAAGGCAATCGAAAAGACTCTGTATGAGATATGGACTGGGAGGATGCCTAGTTTGTCTTTCCTCAAGATTTGGGGATGCGAGGTCTATGTTAAGAACCAAGCCTCAGACAAATTAGTGCCCAAATCCTCAAAATGCCTTTTTGTGGGATATCCTAAGGAAACCAAGGGATATTACGTCTACAACCCTGCTGATAACAAAGTGTTTGTTGTCAGAAATGGTATCTTTCTTGAACGAGAATTTATCTCTAAAAGAACCAGTGGGAGTAAGGTACAACTCGAAGAAGTTCGAGAGCTACAAGACACCACAGAACTGCAGATGGAAAATAGAGAAGACTCACAACAAGTTGTTGAGACTCCTCAAGTCACGCAAGGTCCACGTAAATCTAATAGGATACGACTTCAGCCTCAGAGATATGGATTTCTGATTTCTGATAGTCGTGATGTGTTGCTCATTGAGTATAATGAGCCGACTACCTATCGAGAAGCTATAGTGGGACCAAACTCCGAAAAATGGCTTAGTGCCATGAAGTCTGAGATGCAATCCATGTACGACAATCAGGTTTGGACCTTAGTCGACCCGCCTAAAGGTGTAAAAACCGTCGGGTGCAAGTGGGTTTTCAAAGAGAAAACTGACATGGATGGCAATGTAAATGTCTTCAAGGCACGACTGGTTGCAAAAGGTTTTACTCAAACTCATGGTGTGGACTATGATGAGACCTTTTCCCCAGTAGCAATGGCCAAATCAATCAGAATCCTCTTTGCTATTGCAGCATATTATGACTATGAAATATGGCAGATGGACGTCAAGACAGCCTTCCTTAATGGAAAGCTCCTTGAGGATGTGTACATCACACAACCTGAAGGATTTGTGCGTTACGAGGACTCTGGTAAAGTGTGCAAGCTTCAAAAGTCCATTTATGGACTAAAGCAAGCCTCTCGGAGTTGGAATCATCGTTTTGATGAAGTAATCAAAGAGTTTGGATTTCTTCAAAATATTGATGAACCTTGTGTGTACAAGAAGGTTAGTGGGAGCACAGTTGTGTTTTTGGTACTCTATGTCGATGACATCCTACTTATTTGGAATGACATTCCTACCTTGCAGATTGTCAAGTCTTGGTTAGGAAAGTCTTTCTCGATGAAAGACTTGGGTGAAGCCACCTACATCCTAGGAATCAGGATCTATAGAGATAGATCTAAAAGACTTCTAGGACTCAGTCAGAATACATACATAGACAAAATACTGCATAGGTTCAGTATGCACAAATCAAAGAGGGGTTTCATACCCATGTCTCATGGTACTCACCTCAGTAAAGATCTGTGTCCTAGTACATCTGATCAGCGAGGTCGCATGAGTAAGGTTCCATATGCCTCAGCCATAGGATCTATCATGTACGCCATGTTATGTACTCGATCGGATGTCTCGTTTGCCTTAAGTATGACTAGCAGATACCAACAGGACCCTGGTGAGGGCCATTGGACTGCTGTCAAGAATATCCTTAAGTACTTAAGAAGGACTAAGGACTTATTCTTGTTCTATGGTGGATTGGATGATGAGCTCTGTGTAACTGGTTACACAGATGCGAGTTTCCAAACTGACCAGGACGACCAAAAATCGCAGTCTGGATACATATTCCTCCTCAATAATGGAGCAGTAAGCTGGAAGAGCTCTAAGCAGGGCCCTATAGTAGATTCTGCAACGGAAGCTGAGTATATAGCAGCATCTAATGCAGCTAAGGAAGCAGTTTGGATTAGGAAGTTCATCACAGAACTAGGGGTGATACCTACCATCTCAGATCCAATAACTTTGCTCTGTGACAATAGCGGTGCTATTGCACAGGCCAAAGAGCCTAGGTCACATCAAAGGACCAAGTATATACTCAGGCGATTTCATCTCATCAGAGAAATCAACGATAGAGGTGATATAAAAATATGTAAAGTAGCAGGAGAAGATAATGTTGCTGATCCTCTAACAAAGCCGCTTGTGCAGGCAAAGCATGAGCGTCATGTTAGGTCAATGGGAATTAGTCAAATTAATGATTGTACCTAGTGCAAGTGGGAGGTTGTTGGAAATCGTGCCCTAGGGGCCAATCATTGTCTTATGAACATTATTGATTTATGAATTTATTAATTGAGTTATCATATTATTTGCATGTTTACTATGATGACCATCCTTGGATAATTCATGATATTATCCTAAATGTCCCTGGTCGATCATCTATGTGGGAGCACAGATGAAATAAGGCCAGTATGACTTTGAAGATGTATAGAGATATAAATCAAAGTCATAAGCACATGTAAGAGTACAGGGTGTTGGACCGACCCGCTATGAGAGAACTGCATGGGTAACGTCATAAGCTTCTCTCATATACAAACCATGTCAACATGCCCTTTGACCTGAGATCATCATGGATTCCTACATGACAAAACGCTAAGCTTTAACCTAGTCAAAAGTCACTTTTGACCGAGTGATCATAAAGACTATGTTCGGGCTTAGTGGTTTTTCATGCGGAGGAATGTGAATGGTCAAGATGGAATTTGTCCCTCACATTCGTGGAGAGATATTACTGGGCCCCTCGATGAGTGAGTCTGAGAAATGTATGGCCATACTGTAATGGAAAGGTAGTTCCATTTCTATAGTCAGACTACTCAGGGATCGAGAAAGTAACGGTCAGGAATAGGAGGATGACATTATCCATGCCTCATCCATGACCAAAATATCGTGTGACAGAAGGGACATGATAGGTTGTATAAAAGGTTACATCGTTTATCAATCCTCATATGATTTGGGTAGTTGTTATGTCTTGCTAAAGAGCGCTTGCGACTTGTGGGCTAGTATAGCAAATAGCCCACTGCCAACTTCATATGGGCCTACAGGGTCGCACACAAAATAGCCCAACACGAGCTATGATGTCCAGATTCATTGAATCTAAGACATGTCCAGATTCAATGAATGATCCAAGTGAATGTATATATATTTATTTATATTTATATTCGTATATATATAAATTCATATATATATATTATATATATATGAGATATATGAGATTTAATTTATAAGGATAAATTAAATCTTTATCACGTTTGAATTCGAAATTCAAATTGATAGGATATCTCATATAAGAGATATTTATAAGATTTAATTTATAAGGATAAATTAAATCTCTATCACGTTTGAATTCGAAATTCAAATTGATAGGATATCTCATATAAGAGATATTTATAAGATTTAATTTTAAGGATAAATTAAATCCCTATCATGTTTGAATTTGAAATTCAAATTGATAGGATATCTCAAATTTGATTTATGAGAGTAAATCAAATATAGTTCAGTCTCATCTTTATTTAAAGTTAAATAAATAGGTAATTAAATCTGTGGGACGGATTTAATATTATTTATTTAATTAGTTTCTTATAAAATTATACAATATATGATATTGTATTATTTTCAGAATTAATATAAGATTAACTCCTAAAATCCTTTTCGGTTAGGGAAAATGCAGAGCATCCTATATATCTAATATTAGGAGCTACGTTTTTAAATAGATACACACATAGAACACAGAAAGGCCGAAGGGGACTCTGCAAAAGGTTTGCAGATAAGAAACTGCTGAAATAGAGACGGAGAGGACGAACTCTTGAGAAAGCCCTGGAGGGACAAGAGAAGCTAGCACATCGTTCGTGGTTGCAAAGCTGTTCCTGTGGATACCAGTAGAGGAAGCCGACCTGAGTCATCGACTTCTTGTGATCAGAAAGGAAGCACGAGGTGCAGAGAGAAGCTGTGAACGTCGTGACCGAAAGCTGTGGAAGTCGCTGAGACACACTGAGGGTAATACTTCTTCCCACTTGACTTAAACACATACGGTAGATCCTGGCAAGGAATGAAAAATTTTTAAGATAATTTCCGCTGCGTATCTTTCTACGCCATGTTATGTACTCGACCGGATGTCTCGTTTGCCTTAAGTATGACTAGCAGATACCAACAAGACCCTGGTGAGGGCCATTGGACTGCTGTCAAGAATATCCTTAAGTACTTAAGAAGGACTAAGGACTTATTCTTGGTCTATGGTGGATTGGATTATAAGCTCTGTGTAACTGGTTACACAGATGCGAGTTTCCAAACTGACCAGGACGACCAAAAATCGCAGTCTGGATACATATTCCTCCTCAATAATGGAGCAGTAAGCTGGAAGAGCTCTAAGCAGGGCACTGTAGCAGATTCTGCAACGGAAGCTGAGTATATAGCAGCATCTGATGCAGCTAAGAAAGCCGTTTGGATCAGGAAGTTCATCACAGAACTAGGGGTGATACCTACCATCTGAGATCCAATAACTTTGCTCTGTGACAATAGCGGTGCCATTGCACAGGCCAAAGAGCCCAGGTCACATCAAAGGACCAAGCATATACTCAGGCGATTTCATCTCATCAGAGAAATCAATGATAGAGGTGATATAAAAATATGCAAAGTAGCAGAAGAAGATAATGTTGCTGATCCTTTGACAAAGCCGCTTGTGCAGGCAAAGCATGAGCGTCATGTTAGGTCAATGGGAATTAGTCAAATTAATGATTGTACCTAGTGCAAGTGGGAGGTTGTTGGAAATCGTGCCCTATGGGCCAATCATTGTCTTATGAACATTATTGATTTATGAATTTATTAATTGAGTTATCATATTATTTGCATGTTTACTAGGATGATCATCCTTGGATAATTCATGATATTATCCTAAATATCCCTGGTCGATCATCTATGTGGGAGCACAGATGAAATAAGACCAGTATGACTTTAAAAATGTATAGAGATGTAAATCAAAGTCATAAGCACATGTAAGAGTACAGGGTGTTGGACCGACCCGCTATGAGAGAACTGCATGGGTAACGTCATAAGCTTCTCTCATATACAAACCATGTCAATATGCCCTTTGACCTGAGATCATCATGGATTCCTACATGACAAAACACTCAGCTTTGACTTAGTCAAAAGTCACTTTTGACTGAGTGATCATAAAGACTATGTTCGGCCTTAGTGATTTTTCATGCGGAGGAATGTGAATGGTCAAGATGGAATTTGTCCCTCACATTTGTAGGGAGATATTATTGGGCCCCTCGATGAGTGAGTCTGAGAAATGTATGGCCATACTGTAATGGAAAGGTAGTTCCATTTCTATAGTCAGACTACTCAGGGATCGAGAAAGTAACGGTCAGGAATAGGAGGATGACATTATCCATGCCTCATCCATGATCAAAATATCGCGTAACAGAAGGGACATGATATGGTTGTATAAAAGGTTACATCGTTTATCGATCCTCATATGATTTGGGTAGTCGTTATGTCTTGCTAGAGACCGCTTGCGACTTGTGGGCTAGTATAGCAAATGGCCCACTGCCAACTTCATATGGGCCTACAGGGTCGCACACAAAATAGCCCAACACGAGCTATGATGTCCAGATTCATTGAATCTAAGACATGTCCAGATTCAATGAATGATCCAGGTGAATGTATATATATTTATTTATATTTATATTCGTATATATATAAATTCGTATATATATATATTATATATATATGAGATATATGAGATTTAATTTATAAGGATAAATTAAATCTCTATCACGTTTGAATTCAAAATTCAAATTGATAGGATATCTCATATAAGAGATATTTATAAGATTTAATTTATAAGGATAAATTAAATCCCTATCACGTTTGAATTTGAAATTCAAATTGATAGGATATCTCAAATTTGTTTTATGAGAATAAATCAAATATAGTTCAGTCTCATCTTTATTTAAAGTTAAATAAATAGGTAATTAAATCTGTGGGATGGATTTAATATTATTTATTTAATTAGTTTCTTATAAAATTATACAATATATGATATTGTATTATTTTCGGAATTAATATAAGATTAACTCCTAAAATCCTTTTCGGTTAGGGAAAACGCAGAGCATCCTATATATCTAATATTAGGAGCTACGTTTTAGAAGAGACACACACATAGAACATAGAAAGGCCGAAGGGGACTCTGCAAAAGGTTTGCAGATAAGAAACTGCCGAAATAGAGACGGAGAGGACGAACTCTTGAGAAAGCCCTGGAGGGACAAGAGACGCTAGCACATCGTTCGTGGTTGAAAAGCTGTTCGTGTGGATACTAGTAGAGGAAGCCGACCTGAGTCGTCGACTTCTTGTGATCAGAAAGGGAGCACGAGCCGCAGAAAGAAGCTGTGAACGTCGTGACCGAAAGCTGTGGAAGTCGCTGAGACACACTGAGGGTAATGCTTCTTCCCGCTTAACTTAAACACATACGGTAGATCCTGGCAAGGAATGAAAAATTTTTAAGATAATTTCCGCTGCGTGTCTTTCAATTCCTTACAGTAGTTCCTTAACACAAAAACCAACCCACAATCTATGACAGTGCCTTTATATTCTCACAATACAGGGTTATATGACTTTATAAATATATATCAGTAGGATATTCTTGACCAAGTCAACCCTAGCCTTCTTTGCCAAATATAGTTAATGTTGACTATATCAGTCTCAAGAAAGCTATGGATAGTGAATTACTCAATCTAGGTTAAGGGATGGATAGAAGTAGAGATCAATAGCAATTAGTCTACGTGCATTTTTAATGTCGTATCAGGGATGATAAATAGATATACAATAGAGGGCATTGACCTGAATTAGGTTCATATTGTAGAAGACTAGCATGAGATGGAAGTAAGCTATATACTTCCATATACCCCTATATGGCATATAGAGCTAAGTTAGTTTTTAATGAATGATCCACCAATTGATCTATAGGGGTGGCAATTTCGTATGCATAAGTACTTACAGTTCATTATATTGGAAATCGTGCCCTAGGGGCCAATCATTGTCTTATGAACATTATTGATTTGTGAATTTATTAATTGAGTTATCATATTATTTGCATGTTTACTATGATGACCATCCTTGGATAATTCATGATATTATCCTAAATGTCCCTGGTCGATCATCTATGTGGGAGCACAGATGAAATAAGACCAATATGACTTTGAAGTTGTATAGAGATATAAATCAAAGTCATAAGCACATGTAAGAGTACAGGGTGTTGGATCGACCCGCTATGAGAGAACTGCATGGGTAACGTCATAAGCTTCTCTCATATACAAACCATGTCAATATGCCCTTTGACCTGAGATCATCATGGATTCTTGCATGACAAAACGCTCAGCTTTGACCTAGTCAAAAGTCACTTTTGACCGAGTGATCATAAAGACTATGTTCTGGCTTAGTGGTTTTTCATGCGGAGAAATGTGAATGGTCAAGATGGAATTTGTCCCTCACATTCGTGGAGAGATATTACTGGGCCCCTCGATGAGTGAGTCTGAGAAATGTATGGCCATACTGTAATGGAAAGGTAGTTCCATTTCTATAGTCAGACTACTCAGGGATCGAGAAAGTAACGGTCGAGAATAGGAGGATGACATCATCCATGCCTCATCCATGACCAAAATATCGCGTGACAGAAGGGACATGATATGGTTGTATAAAAGGTTACATCGTTTATCGATCCTCATATGATTTGGGTAGTCGTTATGTCTTGCTAGAGACCGCTTGCGACTTGTGGGCTAGTATAGCAAATGACCCACTGCCAACTTCATATGGGCCTACAGGGTCGCACACAAAATAGCCCAACACGAGCTATGATGTCCAGATTCATTGAATCTAAGACATGTCCAGATTCAATGAATGATCCAGGTGAATGTATATATATTTATTTATATTTATATTCGTATATATATAAATTCGTATATATATATATTATATATATGAGATATATGAGATTTAATTTATAAGGATAAATTAAATCTCTATCACGTTTGAATTCGAAATTTAAATTGATAGGATATCTCATATAAGAGATATTTATAGGATTTAATTTACAAGGATAAATTAAATCTCTATCACGTTTGAATTCGAAATTCAAATTGATAGGATATCTCATATAAGAGATATTTATAAGATTTAATTTATAAGGATAAATTAAATCTCTATCACGTTTGAATTCGAAATTCAAATTGATAGGATATCTCATATAAGAGATATTTATAAGATTTAATTTTAAGGATAAATTAAATCCCTATCATATTTGAATTTGAAATTCAAATTGATAGGATATCTCAAATTTGTTTTATGAGAATAAATCAAATATAGTTCAGTCTCATCTTTATTTAAAGTTAAATAAATAGGTAATTAAATCTGTGGGACGGATTTAATATTATTTATTTAATTAGTTTCTTATAAAATTATACAATATATGATATTGTATTATTTTTGGAATTAATATAAGATTAACTCCTAAAATCCTTTTCGGTTAGGGAAAATGCAGAGCATCCTATATATCTAATATTAGGAGCTACGTTTTGAAAAGACACACAGACATAGAACACAGAAAGGTCGAAGGGGACTCTGCAAAAGGTTTGCAGATAAGAAACTGCCGAAATAGAGACGGAGAGGACAAACTCTTGATAAAGCCCTGGAGGGACAAGAGACGCTAGCACGTCGTTCGTGGTTGGAAAGCTGTTCGTGTGGATACCAGTAGAGGAAGCCGACCTGAGTCGTCGACTTCTTGTGATCAAAAAGGGAGCACAAGCCGTAGAGAGAAGCTGTGAACATCGTGACCGAAAGCTGTGGAAGTCGCTGAGGCACACTAAGGGTAATACTTCTTCCCACTTGACTTAAACACATGCGGTAGATCCTGGCAAGGAATGGAAAAATTTTTTTAAATTAATTTCCGCTGCGTGTCTTCCAATTCCTTACAGTGGTATCAAAGCCATGCCATTTTGTGTTTAAGTTAGGCTTGATTGTTGATTTATATGATATATGTTAGTAGTAGCCGATCATATAATAAGCGTTGTATGTGTGACATATATGGAATCCGTGTTGTGTATGACATAAAAGGAAATTGAAATCGGTAGTGATGCTTTTTGATTTGATCAATTCGCATAGATGGGGTCTAAGAAAACCGAATTCGAATTTGTGATTATTTGTGAAAACCGAATTCAGATTCGTGATTATTTATGAAACAAAAAATAAAAAAAAATTTCTTCCAGGGCGCTGCCCCAGAGACCCCGCCCGCTAACCGGCTAGCGGGACGGCCGTAGCTACCTATTCGTAGCGCAACATAACCGTAACATATGTTACTTTGTGAATGTTTTAGATTTGAAACATTAATTGCCCTTCGATTAGATCTGAATATTGATTCTTGAATGTTTGGGTATGGTGAACAATATGGCTCTAGATTGCAAGTGTTGTAATTTTTAAATACGGCCTGCGTGTCGTGCCTTCCTCTATATACTCTCTATGTACCTTCTCCTCTCATCTCACTCCCCTCGAATGTTAAAAGACAAACTCAATGGGACAAACTTTCTTGACTGGTTTAGGAACTTGAGAATTGTTCTCAAGCAGGAAAGAAAGGCGCATGTCCTAGATCAACCCATTCCTGAGGAGCCAGCCGCCAATGCTCCTAGAGCTCAGAGAGATGCTTACATGAAGCATAAGGAAGACTCTGTCAATGTGGGATGCTTCATGCTAGCCACCATGGTTCCAGAGCTCCAAAGAGATCTCGAACACATGGAGGCTTATGAGATGATTGTGCATCTCAAGGAAATGTTCCAGCAACAGGCAAGGCAAGAGAGGTATGAGACCACTAAGGCCTTACATTCCTGCAAGATGGCTGAAGGTGCATCAGTTAGTACTCATGTCTTAAAGATGAAAGGGTACATTGATCACCTTGAAAGGCTTGGATTTCCCATGAGCCAGGAGTTAGCTACGGATTTGATCTTGAACTCACTCCCGGAAAGTTATGACCAGTTTGTCATGAACTACAACATGAACAACATGGAGAAATCTATTTTTGAACTGCATGGGATGCTTAAAACTGCTGAGCTGAGTCTTAAGAAGAAACCCAGTAGTATTTTGATGGTTCAGAAAGGAAAGGGTACGAAAAAGAAAGGCAAAGACAAGGGGAAGGGTCATGGCTCATCAGGTAAGACCAAAGAGTCAGGCAAGCCCGAAACCAAGCCTGCACCAAAGAAGGCAAAGCCTCCGAAGGAAGGAGTCTGCTTCTTCTGCAATGAACCGGGTCATTGGAAGAGGAATTGCAAACTCTACCTCGAAGATCTGAAAAAGAACAAGAAGGATAGCGGGGCTATCGCTTCAGGTATTTATGTTATAGACATTCATCTTTCTACTTCCACCTCATGGGTATTAGATACTGCATGTGGTTCTCACATTTGTACAAATGTGTAGGGACTAAAGGACAGTAGGAAGCTGAAAAAGGGCGAGGTTGACCTACGAGTTGGAAACAGAGCAAGGGTTGCTGCGTTAGCTGTTGGCACTTATGAATTAGTTCTGCCCACTGGGCTTTTGTTAGTTTTGAACAATTGCTATTATGTTCCTGCTTTGAGCAAGGTTTTACTTCCATTGCTGGGAATAGTAGATGTTCTATTTATCGTAATGATGTTTTCTATGCTCATGGTGATTTGCATGTTGATCATTACATATTAAATTTGGAACAACCCAATCATGGAAATATCTATAACATAACCGCCAAAAGGGTCAAACTAAACGATTTGAATCCCACATACCTCTGGCACTGTCGTCTGGGCCACATAAATGAGAAACGCATTTCCAAACTCCATCTAGATGGATTTCTAAACTCATTTGATTTTGAATCATATGACACTTGCGAGTCTTGCTTGTTAGGAAAGATGACAAAGTCACCTTTCACTGGGCACAGTGAAAGGGCCACTGATTTATTGGGCCTCATACATACAGATGTGTGTGGACCGATGAACACAAATGCCAGAGGAGGTTATTCGTACTTCATAACATTTATAGATAATTTCAGCAGATATGGGTACATCTATCTGATGAAACATAAATCTGAATCTTTTGAAAAGTTCAAAATATTTCAAAATGAAGTACAAAACCAGCTTGGCAAAACAATTAAAGCCCTTCGATCTGATCGGGGTGGTGAATATTTGAGCCAAGAGTTCATAGATCATCTTAGGAGTTGTGGGATACTCTCACAATTGACTCCTCCAGGGACACCACAATGGAATGGCGTTTCTGAACGGAGGAATCAAACACTATTAGATATGGTTCGATCCATGATGAGTCTAACAGATCTTCCGCCCTCCTTTTGGGGCCATGCCCTAGAGACAGCTGCGTTCACACTCAATCGTGTTCCATCTAAGGCAATCGAAAAGACTCCGTATGAGATATGGACTGGGAGGACGCCTAGTTTGTCTTTCCTCAAGATTTGGGGATGCGAGGTCTATGTTAAGCAACAAGCCTCAGACAAATTAGTGCCCAAATCCTCAAAATGCCTTTTTGTGGGATATCCTAAGGAAACCAAGGGATATTACGTCTACAACCCTGCTGATAACAAAGTATTTGTTGTCAGAAATGGTATCTTTCTTGAACGAGAATTTATCTCTAAAAGAACCAGTGGGAGTAAGGTACAACTCGAAGAAGTTCGAGAGCTATAAGACACCACAGAACTGCAGATGGAAAATAGAGAAGACTCACAACAAGTTGTTGAGACTCCTCAAGTCACGCAAGGTCCATGTAAATCTAATAGGATACGACTTCAGCCTCAGAGATATGGATTTCTGATTTCTGATAGTCGTGATGTGTTGCTCATTGAGCATAATGAGCCGACTACCTATCGAGAAGCTATAGTGGGACCAAACTCCAAAAAATGGCTTAGTGCCATGAAGTCTGAGATGCAATCCATGTACGACAATCAGGATTGGACCTTAGTCGACCCGCCTGAAGGTGTAAAAATCGTCGGGTGCAAGTGGGTTTTCAAAGAGAAAACTGACATGGATGACAATGTAAATGTCTTCAAGGCACGACTGGTTGCAAAAGGTTTTACTCAAACTCATGGTGTGGACTATGATGAGACCTTTTCCCCAGTAGCAATGGCCAAATCAATCAGAATCCTCTTTGCTATTGCAGCATATTATGACTATGAAATATGGCAGATGGATGTCAAGACAGCCTTCCTTAATGGAAAGCTCCTTGAGGATGTGTACATGACACAACCTGAAGGGTTTGTGCATTCTGAGGACTCTGGTAAAGTGTGCAAGCTTCAAAAGTCCATTTATGGACTAAAGCAAGCCTCTCGGAGTTAGAATCATCGTTTTGATGAAGTAATCAAAGAGTTTGGATTTCTTCAAAATATTGATGAACCTTGTGTGTACAAGAAGGTTAGTGCGAGCACAGTTGTGTTTTTGGTACTCTATGTCGATGACATCCTACTTATTGGGAATGACATTCCTACCTTGCAGATTGTCAAGTCTTGGTTAGGAAAGTCTTTCTCGATGAAAGACTTGGGTGAAGCCACCTAGATCATAGGAATCAGGATCTATAGAGATAGATCTAAAAGACTTCTAGGACTCAGTCAGAGTACATACATAGACAAAATACTGCATAGGTTCAGTATGCACGAATCAAAGAGGGGTTTCATACCCATGTCTCATGGTACTCACCTCAGCAAAGATCTGTGTCCTAGTACATCTGATCAGCGAGGTCGCATGAGTAAGGTTCCATATGCCTCGGCCATAGGATCTATCATGTACGCCATGTTATGTACTTGACCGGATGTCTCGTTTGCCTTAAGTATGACTAGCAGATACCAACAGGACCCTGGTGAGGGCCATTGGACTGCTGTCAATAATATCCTTAAGTACTTAAGAAGGACTAAGGACTTATTCTTGGTCTATGGTGGATTGGATGATGAGCTCTGTGTAACTGGTTACACAGATGCGAGTTTCCAAACTGACCAGGATGACCAAAAATTGCAGTCTGGATACATATTCCTCCTCAATAATGGAGCAGTAAGCTGGAAGAGCTCTAAGCAGGGCACTGTAGCAGATTCTGCAACGGAAGCTGAGTATATAGCAGCATCTGATACAGCTAAGGAAGCCGTTTGGATCAGGAAGTTCATCACAGAACTAGGGGTGATACCTACCATCTCAGATCCAATAACTTTGCTCTGTGATAATAGCGGTGCATTGCACAGGCCAAAGAGCCCAGGTCACATCAAAGGACCAAGCATATACTCAGGCGATTTCATCTCATCAGAGAAATCAACGATAGAGGTGATATAAAAATATGTAATGTAGCAGTAGAAGATAATGTTGCTGATCCTCTAACAAAGCCGCTTGTGCAGGCAAAGCATGAGCGTCATGTTAGGTCAATGGGAATTAGTCAAATTAATGATTGTACCTAGTGCAAGTGGGAGGTTGTTGGAAATCGTGCCCTAGGGGCCAATCATTGTCTTATGAACATTATTGATTTATGAATTTATTAATTGAGTTATCATATTATTTGCATGTTTACTATGATGACCATCCTTGGATAATTCATGATATTATCCTAAATGTCCGTGGTCGATCATCTATGTGGGAGCACAGATGAAATAAGACCAATATGACTTTGAAGATGTATAGAGATATAAATCAAAGTCATAAGCATATGTAAGAGTACAGGGTGTTGGACTGACCCGCTATGAGAGAACTGCATGGGTAACGTCATAAGCTTCTCTCATATACAATCCATGTCAATATGCCCTTTGACCTGAGATCATCATGGATTCCTACATGACAAAACGCTCAGCTTTGACCTAGTCAAAAGTCACTTTTGACCGAGTGATCATAAAGACTATGTTCGGGCTTAGTGGTTTTTCATGCGGAGGAATGTGAATGGTCAAGATGGAATTTGTCCCTCACATTCGTGGAGAGATATTACTGGGCCCCTCGATGAGTGAGTCTGAGAAATGTATGGCCATACTGTAATGGAAAGGTAGTTCCATTTCTATAGTCAGACTACTCAGGGATCGAGAAAGTAACGGTCGGGAATGGGAGGATGACATCATCTATGCCTCATCCATGACCAAAATATCACGTGACAGAAGGGACATGATATGGTTGTATAAAAGGTTACATCGTTTATCGATCCTCATATGATTTGGGTAGTCATTATGTCTTGCTAGAGACCCCTTGCGACTTGTGGGCTAGTATAGCAAATGGCCCACTGCCAACTTCATATGGGCCTACAGGGTCGCACACAAAATAGCCCAACACGAGCTATGATGTCCAGATTCATTGAATCTAAGATATGTCCAGATTCAATGAATGATCCAGGTGAATGTATATATATTTATTTATATTTATATTCGTATATATATAAATTCGTATATATATATATTATATATATGAGATCTATGAGATTTAATTTATAAGGATAAATTAAATCTCTATCAGGTTTGAATTCAAAATTCTAATTGATAGGATATCTCATATAAGAGATATTTATAAGATTTAATTTATAAGGATAACTTAAATCTCTATCACGTTTGAATTCGAAATTCAAATTGATAGGATATCTCATATAAGAGATATTTATAAGATTTAATTTTAAGGATAAATTAAATCCCTATCATGTTTGAATTTGAAATTCAAATTGATAGGATATCTCAAATTTGTTTTATGAGAATAAATCAAATATAGTTCAGTCTCATCTTTATTTAAAGTTAAATAAATAGGTAATTAAATCTGTGGGACGGATTTAATATTATTTATTTAATTAGTTTCTTATAAAATTATACAATATATGATATTGTATTATTTTCAAAATTAATATAAGATTAACTCCTAAAATCCTTTTCGGTTAGGGAAAACGCAGAGCATCCTATATATCTAATATTAGGAGCTACATTTTGAAAAGACACACAGACATAGAACACAGAAAGGCCGAAGGGGACTCTGCAAAAGGTTTACAGATAAGAAACAGCCGAAATAGAGATGGAGAGGATGAACTCTTGAGAAAGCCCTGGAGGGACAAGAGACGCTAGCACGTCGTTCGTGGTTGGAAAGCTGTTCGTGTGGATAACAGTAGAGGAAGACGACCTGAGTCGTCGACTTCTTGTGATCAGAAAGGGAGCACAAGCCGTAGAGAGAAGCTGTGAACATCGTGACCGAAAGCTGTGGAAGTCGCTGAGGCACACTAAGGGTAATACTTCTTCCCACTTGACTTAAACACATGCGGTAGATCCTGGCAAGGAATGGAAAAAAATTTTTAAATTAATTTCTGCTGCATGTCTTCCAATTCCTTACACATTATCCCTTATGAAAGAATTTAAATAGATATGAGGAGTAATATAGATATGTATAATAGTAATAGTATACCTCGATATGTAGTTGACATGTATATAATATATGTATAAATACTATGATGACATGAAATATGAGTTTTTATGTGATATAATGAAGCGATAGATTGGTTGTACGTTTATGTGAATATATTACTTATTTAATTTAATTATGGTAGATAAATATGGATGATCATGATACTCATAAGTTGAAAACCTTTAATTAAGTACATCATACTAGGGAACTAGTAACCAAAACTTGAATCTATTTCAAGTTATTTTGACTAGATTAGAATAGCAATAGCTAGTTATGGATGATATTTAGATGAATTAAGCTCGTCAAAATCAAGAACAAGATGAAGCCAATTCAAGAGTATTTATAGCTATAGTAGTTAATTTTTATTGACCCAAGAGGGAAGCAATATTAGAACATGATGTTAGGAATAAAGTTATGATAGAAAACTAAGAATAAAACATGGGATAGGACAGCAATAGGAAATTACTCAGGAGGATAGACAGTCTTAGCAAGTGGGACAGTCAATTACAACATGATGATTGGGTTATTCAGATATTTCTATAGGCTTATGAATACAGTACTCAAGGTTATTTCTTATGTTAGGGTTTCAGCAAGTACCTGGAGGGTGATAGTGTTATAACTCTATCAAAAGAAATGGCAAATAGAAAGAATAATAAATAATAGTAAAGAGATTATTTTCATATCCCTCTTTATATAAGAATTGGATATGAAACAAAAGACTCTCAGACAAAGCTAGATTCAGAGGAGTTTAAATTACTTTTCAGATAAGAGTTAGATATGATACATATTGCTCTTAAGATAAAAGCACAATTCAAATACAAATTGCTCACAGTTAGAGTACACATTGAAATGAGAAGTTATGATATGGTCATAGTGATAGAATGCTATGACAGGTGGTTAGACCATGATTGCACAAGGCAACAACCCATGGTAAACCATAACAGAGTAAGAAAGAAGAAAAGGAACTCCTGATTAGGAGAGAAAATAAGTAAAGTCTTGGTAAATAATATGAGTTACTAGATGTATTTCTTAAAAAAGTTTACCAATTAAGTTATTTATTGATAATTGTCATTTTAATTATTAAATAACACTAAGCTAACAAATAATAAAGTGAAGCTAACTTAGGTCAATTTACAAGGAGCCTATATGGATATAAAGGTACCTAATTAATCAAATGAGCCACAAATTAACAAATTAATCAGATGAATTGTGAGATAAGGTGTTTGAAATAATTCTAAATGTAAATCCTATGCTACTATTTGTGATTTTAAGTGTGTTCCCTTGGAGATTACCTTACCTTCCTTATCCACAGAATATATGAAGTTGATTAGTTGAATTAGAATAGGTAGCTAACAATTCGCCAGCTAAAATCTTAGTCAAAGCTACAACTCACAGATATCGAATAGATAAATAAGAATCATTCAACTTGAGATTGAAGAAAGATAAAGTAAACATATACAATTGTACTCTATTTTATGATTACTTTAATTAATCACAACTATATCCAACTCGGTCCAAGGTTGAAAATAATCAAACATCAATTATGCTGAAATAGGAAATCCAACTTAGTTCCCTAATCATTAATCATCTATAACTCTAATTGCATCAGTAATTATAGAATTAACTACATAAACTCGATACAATCAATTATGAATTAAAGACACAATAAACTCCTTATTTAGCTCAAGGATTCTAGTTCAGCATCATCTCCAAGAGAGCACAATGGATCTAGCCTTCTATTACTATGAAGACTTCAATAGCAGCAAACAGATTAGCAATCATGGTGAATATGGAAGAAGATAAAGATGAAGATTGAACTTTTCTGTAGTTCTATTGTATAGAATAGAGGAAGGTTATAGATGAGAGATAATAGAAATAGAGATAGAGGGAGATGGAGAAGTTGTGTGATTGGTGGGAGTTATGGTGGAGTTTGATATGGAATGATGTATGGAGTATGGTGAGTAGAAGAAGAGTGAATTGGTGCATCCATTGGCATAGGCATGAAGTCCCTATGCTGATGTGTGTGTTATATAGAAGAAGTGTGAACGGTATCACTGATATGAAATGATGAGTTATGTAAAGTGTGTGATGACAGTATGTGCATGAATATGTTATAGAAAATGTGTGAATCTCCCACTTACTTATATTATCAGCTCCCTCCAGCATGTAATTCTGTTAGTATGTGCATTCAAACAACTGCAACCCACTTGTTCCTATTAGCCATGTGCTTAAATCTACTATCAGCTTCTTTGATCTAGCATATGTCTAATTTCCTATCCAGTTGTTAATTGATCTAATATATGATTGGTCATTGTATTCCTATAATGGAAATTTAATAGATTATTTATGCAATTAATCACTAAAATCAAATTAATTAATTTTCACTTGTTTATTTGAATTTTATTAATTAATTGCTTAGCATATCAGTAAATAGGGATAAAATCAATAATAAATTTCACTTTAAACACACTAAAAATGAAACATCCTACTTTTATCACCTCAGAGTCTGTATTCAGAAGCATATTGGATTAGCAAAAGCATTACATTAGTCCAAAAGTTAAAATTTTAAAACTTACTTATCGAGTACTGTTCACTTGGTGATTTCTAGATTTATAGTCTAACTTTAAAAATTCATAACTAATTGTAAAAAAAATCATATGGAGGTGATCCAAATTTTTAATTGAAGCTCTTTCACAGCTCTTTAAGGAAAAAATATAAAACTGTAATTCTATTATCTTGAATATGGATCACCAACCATGAAAGATGGATACGAATGCATGATATGTAATTTCATTAAACTTTCTTTGATTAGTGACATGCCATCATGCTACATACTTTTGCATAAAAGTGCATGGCTATGGAAAACATATTATTCACAATACATTCAACCTCATTTATCATGTCACAACACCATTCAAATATCATATACATGTCAACACATAAGTATACCACATCAAGCACATAAAAAGGTAAGTCCACTACCTTACACTTAGCTTTCCTCGATCTTTGCACTTGCTCCCTAGCTTTCCAACCATGAAGCCTTTCGGTCAATCACTTCCCAACCATCTTCTTGGATGTTTCAAGGTCCTAAACACATTAATATTATCATATCCTAATTTTTCCCTCTTTGTATAATATTGATAGAGGAAAAAGGTTTTGAAAGGATTATGACGATGGTCATAAAATATAATAGAGGTTAAATGAGTCTTGAAGGAAGGGACCTAAATGAAAATTAAAAAAGGTTAAAGGCAAAAAGTTAAAGCAGAAACAAAAGTTAGGCCAAAAGTGGTAATTTCCAAAAGTTAAGGGACTTAAATGTAATTAAGTAAGAAGTTCAAGGGCAAAATTTTAATTATGGAAAGGTCAGCCTAAAAAGGGTTAGAACTGCGCGAAAGTATTTCAGTCCCATATTCCATCAGTAAATAGAGGAAGTTGTTGGAAAATGTGCCCTAGGGGCCAATCATTGTCTTATAAACATTATTGATTTATGAGTTTATCAATTGTATTATCATATTATTTACATGTTTACTGTGATGACCATCCTTGGATAATTCATGATCTTATCCTAAATGTCCCTGGTCGGTCATCTGTGTTGGAGCAGAGATAAAATAAGACTAGTATGACTTTGAAGATGTATAGAGATATAAATCAAAGTCATAGGCACATATAAGAGTACAAGGTATTGGACTGACCCGCTATGAGAGAGTTGCATGGGTTACGTCATAAGCTTCTCTCATATACAAACCATGTCACTATGCCCTTTGACCTGAGATCACATGGATTCCTACATGACAAACGCTCAGCTTTGACCTAGTCAAAAGTCACTTTTGACTGAGTGATCATAAAGACTATGTCCGGGCTTAGTGGTTTTTCATGCGGAGGAATGTGAATGGTCAAGATAGAATTTGTCCCTCACATTCATAGAGAGATATTACTGGGCCCCTCGATGAGTGAGTCTGATAAATATATGGCCATACTGTAATGAAAAGGTAGTTCTATTTCTATAGTCAGACTACTCAGGGATCGAGAAAGTAACAGTCAGAAATAGGAGGATGACATTATCCATGCCTCATCCATGACTAAAATATCGCATGACAGACGGGACATGATATGGTTGTATAAAAGGTTACATCGTTTATCGATCCTCAAATGATTTGGGTAGTCATTATGTCTTGCTAGAGACTGCTTGAGACTTATGGGCCAGTATAGCAAATGGCCCACTGCCAACTTCATATGGGCCTACAGGGTCGCACATAAAATAGCCCAACACAAGCTATGATGTCCAGATTCATTGAATCTAAGACGTGTCTAGATTCAATGAAAGATCCAGGGTTGATGTATATATTTATTTATATTTATATTCGTATATATATAAATTCGTATATATATATTATATATAAGAGATATATAGGATTTAATTTATAAGGATAAAGTAAATCTCTATCACGTTTGAATTTGAAATTCAAATTGATAGGATACCTTATATAAGAGATATTTACAAGATTTAATTTATAAGGATAAATTAAATCTCTATCACGTTTGAATTTGAAATTCAAATTGATAGGATATCTCATATAAGATATATTTACAAGATTTAATTTATAAGGATAAATTAAATCTCTATCATGTTTGAATTTAAAATTCAAATTGATAGGATATCTCAAATTTGATTTATAAGAATAAATCAAATATAGTCCAATCTTATCTTTATTTAAATTAAATAAATAGGTGAATTAAATCTGTGGGATGGATTTAATATAAACATTATTTGTTTAATTAGTTTCTTATCAAATTATACAATATATGATATTGTATTAATTTTGGAATTAATATAGATTAATTCCAAGATCCAATTCGGTTGAGGAAAACGCAGAGCATACTATATATCTGATTTTAGGAGCTACATTTTTTTGGCACACAACACACAACACAAAAGGCCAAACGGAATATGCAAAAGGTTTGTAGATAAGAAACTGCTGAAGTAGAGACGGAGAGGACGAATTCTTGAGAGAGCCTTGGAGGGACAGGAGATGCTAGCACGTCATTCATGGTTGGAACATTGTTCGTGTGGATACCAGTAGAGGAAGCTGACCTGAGGCATCGACTTCTTGCGATTAGAAAGAGAGCACGAGGTGCGGAGAGAAGCTGTGGACATCTTCTTGAGATCGGAAAGAGAACACCAGTCGCGGAGAGAAGCTGTGGAAGTCGCTGGGGAACACCAAGGGTAATGCTTCTTTCCACTTGACTTAAACACATACGGTAGATCCTGGCAAGGAATGGGGAAAAATTTTTAAATTAATTTCCACTGCGTGTCTTCCAATTCCTTTCAGAAGATACGCTGGTTAATCTAGCATGATACATACATTTTATTAGGGATCCAGACAGCAGATATTTATCTGACAATCTGAAAGTTATCTAAAATTTTATCAAAATTCATGGACTTCAGATATAAGTGGGGGAATTGCAAGAAAGTATGCCCTATAGTGTTAGATGTCCTGGATTTGACAGAACCGCAGAAGAAGTTCTATATAAAAAGTTATTAAGATATTAGTGAATTTTGACCGGAGTTTGATAACACCCGTGATCCGATAATGAAACTTATCGGTATGTAAGCCTAGATAGAATGAGATCAGATGACCTCATATATAAGCCCACGATGACGCCAAGGAGGGCCTAAAACCCAAGGTACCAGAGTATCAGTAGAAGGGGCCAGTGTCCAGAAGAAGTGCAGAATGATGAAAATGCCCTTAGATGCCCAGATTGGATCAGAGTTGGATGAAGGGCATTTTGGTCATCTAGGATAGGCTAAAAATGTGGGATATAGCCTAAGTATGATTATTTAGAGCTAGTATAGGCCCTAAGGCAGTGCAAAGAAGGGTGAAAATACGATTTTACCCTTAGGGTCAATATAGTGCAAGAAAGGACACCAAGGGTATGTTGATCATTTCCCAAGGGATCTGTAATAAAGTTGTGTCCCAGTACAAAAATGTCAATGGTAGGAAGAATCCAGTTACTGGATTTAAGGTAAAAAAGCTTACTATGAAATCTAAAAAAAATAGATTTATAAAATAATTCAATTTTTAGGAATCGGACTGAGCCAGTACCTGATTGGATTAGATTTTTTCTAAAAGGTTCTCCCTCTAGACACATAACCCCTTTGAGGTGTCCCTTGTGATGTCATGGATGATGTGCACAAAGTAATATTGGCCATTGATTTTCCATGAATTTTTCTATAAATACCCCCTCAAATCTGGTCCAAACCTTGAGCTTGTGATACCTTGGGGAAACTCTTACAAAATGGAAACTCAAGCCAAGACAAAGAAGATTAAAGGTTCCAAAGTTCAAGCAAGCTAGAGATTAAAGGTAAGCAATCTATCCTAACTTATTTTCCTTTAATTTGGGAGTTTGAACTTAGGGTTTTCATGGGAGAAAATTTGAGTTTTCTCTAAGGTGTTGTGCTGCCCACAAACATTAGATGAAAGGGAAAAGAAGAAATTAAATTTAGAGACGTATGATTGGAGCTTAAACAAGCTAGTTAAGTGGTTGGTTGTTGAATCAAGTTGATATTCTTGACTTTGCCATGGTTTAACCTATTCGGTCTGTACTGCTCATGAGGGAAGGAAATGGAATTTCGATGATTTAATGCTCCCATTGAATTTATATGATGATTTTGTGTAGGATTGGAAAGGTTTTGAACCTTGGAAGCATTGAAATTACAATATTTTAGTTTTTGAAAATCTTCACGGTTACTGTTCACTCACATTAACAGTGATTGAAATTTCATGATTTTGATGCTTCCAATGGTTTTAAAATGAAAAGTTATGTGGGATAAAGTGGAGAAATAAGTATGAAAAGCATTAGAATCAAAATGAGAATTTTTAGAACAATTATGTGCATATTTCGGTTCTATACAGCAGGCCATAAAGGAGCTAAAATTTCATGATTCTAGGCTCATAAATGGATTCAAAAGAGGAAATTGTGTAGGGTAAAATCAAGACATCACTTGATTCAAAGGCCAAGTCTATTATTTAAGATTAAGGAAAATAAGTGAGCTTAATGTTCAAGAGGAAGTTATGTTAGTTAAAGTGAGTTTGATGCTCAAGGAAATTAGATGATGATGGATCAATGGTTATGTGATGTTAGGGATTGATTGATATGTTCCAAAAGAGGAAGCCACATATCCAAGAGAAGTGAGAGGAAAGAAGCAAGATAAAGTGAAAGAAATTAAGTATATGAAGTAGTAAACTTATCCTAAACTTGTATGCATTGAATGTTATGCTTGAATGTGCTATGGCTTTGTTGAATTGTGTTTCATATGTGCTTATGTATGAAGCTTTGTTGTTATGATTACTTTGGCCAATTGTATTTCATATGTTATATGGAAGCATATATATTACATAATGTTAACACTTTCACAAGAAAGGACAAGTATCTACATTAATATATGCATTGTTTAGTAATGTTTGCTACTGAGATTTCTCCAGAAATCTTATTCCTTTTCATGTAAACCCAATCCCACAAATTTTTGAATAAGGAAAGAGGATGATGAAGCATGAAGAAAAGCTAGGGATTGGATGGTATATATGTTATGTAAATGTGTAATGTTGCTGTATGACCAATGTAAGTAGTAATGGTCATGATGTAAAGAAAAATATAAAATGATGGAATAAATGTATGAAATTTTACAGACATTTAGATGACATGCCAAGCTTCATTTTGACATAAAGAACACCTTATTTCGTTGTCTTTACAAAGAGAACTAATTTTCCAAAGTAAGGGACTAGAATCTGTTTTTAGAATTTTTGACCAAATGAACAATAATATTTGTCGAATAAACTGTATTAATTGGTCAATCATTTGGTCTAAAAATTATTTTTCCCTTCAATTTAAAGATGTTATCTTCATGTATCTTTTTAAACCACTTCATTTCAATTTTCTATAATTAATTATGATTTTTCAAAGTTTGTTGCATTATCTGGAATATCATATGAATAGTAGTAACCCGAGAAAGAGTAAACTTTCAGACTTGGTTAATGGACTTCTAAGGTCTTGTAAGTGGTTCCAAATGCTATTGAATGGTCCCTAAGACATATAAAAGTAAGGATGTTACACATATTCATCACATAATTCATTAGGACGATGAACTCCAACAATGTTTAAGATTAACCTTGATAAATTCTTAACTCTTGACTAACATAACTTTCTTTAGTCTTCACTAATTAACTTGGCCTTTGAACCAATTAATGTCTTGACTTTACCCTATATAATTTTATATTTTGAATCCATTTATGAGCTTAGAATCATGAAATGCCAGCTCCTATGCACTATTCTGTACATAATTACATAACACCCTCTTTTCTTTCAAAAATTCTCATTTGGATTCTAATGCTTCCCATACTTGTTTCTCCACTTTATCCCACACAACTTTTCATTTTAAAACCATTGGAAACATCAAAATCATGAAATTCTAATCACTATTCATGATTTCAAAAACTACAATCTTAGAATTACAATGCTTCCAATGTTCAAAATCTATCCAATCCTACACAAAATCATCATATAAATTCAATGGAAGCATTAGATAATTGAAATCCCATTTCCTTCCATAATGAACAGTGCAAACTGAACTTGTTCAACTATAGCAAAGTGAAGAATATCAATTTGATTCAACAGCTAATCACTTAACTAGCTTGTTTAAGCTTCAATCATATAATTCTAACTTTAATTTATTCTTTCTCCTTTCATCATAAAATTTTTTGACAGCAAAAAACCTTAGAAAAAACTCAACTTTCCCCCAAGAAAACCCTAAGTTCAAGCTCCCAAATCAAAGGAAAATAAGCTAGGATATATTGCTTACCTTGAATCTCTAGCTTGCTTGAACTTTGGTACCTTGAATCTTCTTTATCTTGGCTTGAGTTTTCATTTTACAAGAGCTTTCCCAATGTTTCATGCTCCATAGTTTTGAATCAGATTTGAGGGGGTATTTATAGAAAAATCTCATGGAAAATCAATGGCCAAGATTACTTTGTGCACTATTTGATCTAGTGGCTCACATTTAATCTTGGATTTAACTTTTTCAACAAGGAAAACTATGAAATCATCCATGACATCATCAAGCAACAAATCATAGGGCTAGGTGGCAAAATTCCAATGGGGAAGCTTCTGGAAAAATTTCAGTCTAATCCGACACTTGCTTAGTCTGATTCCTCAAAAACCAAACTATTTTCTAAATCTAATATTTTTTAGATTCCATAATATGCTATATAACCTTAAATCCAGTATCTGGATTCTTCCTACCATTGACATTATTGGACTGAGTCAAAACTTAATTACAGATCCCTTGGCAAATCACTGAAATGCCCTTAGTCTACTATCTTGCACTATATTAACTTTAAGGGCATAATTGTCATTTTACATTCCTTTATATTGCACCAGACAGTATACTAGCTTTAACTAACAATCTTTATACTAGCTTAGAGGTTTTTGGCCTAACCAAAATGCCCTCCATCCATTACTGGTATAATTTGGCCAACAGGGGCATTTTCGTAATTTCACACTTTTATTGGGTTTCTTTGGACTTTAGCCCACTTAATTGTCCAATCACCTTACTGGGCCTCTTAGGATGCCATTTAGGCCTTAATATTGGTTCATTACCTTTATGGCATAACTCCCAAGGAATCTCTCCTGATCATATTTATCGGGTATTTTATTTTATTGTAAAATCCTGTAAGAATTCTACAGGATTCCTTTTCTGACTCTGTTAATTTTATAAATTTTTATATTAAACATAGGAATTCACTGTAAAGTTTCATCTAATTATGAGGTCTAAAAGATACTGTAATAATTCTTCATGACTTTAGGAATTTATATCAATTAATTAGGACCTCAAATCAAAATTCTGTGTTGCATTAAACTGATCAGAATAATTTTGTCTATCTACTGGTAAAATTTGAGACTAATATGATTCTAGTCATTTTTGGGCCTTTTTTGGCTCAACTTTCTTATAATTATATTTAGGTCCCTAAACTTTTGGTTAATTGCATTTAGGTCCCTAAACTTTTGATTAATTGTATTTAGGTCCCTAAACTTTTCATTTTAGTCCCTTTCTTCCTTCAAGACTCATCTAACCTTTATTATTTCTTCTGATCATCGTCATAATCTTTTCAATTATGCCCTTAGGGTTAATATAGTGTAAGAAATGACACCAAGGGTATTTTGGTCATTGATCAAGGGATAGATGGCAGATAAATACTCAGTATAATAATGTCAATGGCATAAGAAACTTAGACATTGATTTCCAAGATAGAATACATATCCTGGTATATTATAAAAATTAGGAACATAAAATAGTCCAATTTTTGGTAAAACTGCTACGATTGGTACCGGATTAGACTATAATTTTTCCAGAGGCTTCCTACCATGAGAATTTTGCCACATGTCCCATGAGGTGTCCCTTGAGTTATTCCTTGTGATGTTATGGATGATGTCATAATTATTATTTTTGATAAAGCTAAATCCAAGATTAGATGTGAGCCTTTAGATCAAATAGTGTAAAAAGTAATATTGGCCATTGATTTTCCATGAAATTTTCTATAAATACACCCTTAAATCTGGTTCAAAACTGTGGCCTCATGAACCTTGGGTAAACTCTTGCAAAATGGAAACTCAAGCCAAGACAAAGAAGATTCAAGGTACCAAAGTTCAAGCAAGCTATAGATTAAAGGTAAGCAATCTCTTCTAGCTTAATTTCCTTTGATTTGAGAGCTTGAACTTAGGGTTTTCATGGGGGAAAAGTTGAATTTTCTCTAAGGTGTTATGCTTCCCAAAAACTTTAGATGAAAAGGGAAAGAAGAAATTAAAGTTAGAAGTATATGATTGAAGCTTAAACAAGCTAGTTAAATGATTGGTTGATGAATCAAATTGATATTCTTGACTTTGCCATGGATAAACCTGTTCAGTCTGCACTGTTAATGATGGAAGGAAATAGATTTTTAATGATTTAATGCTTCCATTGAATTTATATGATGATTTTGTGTGGGGTTTGAAAGGTTTTGAATCTTGGAAACATTAAAATCTCAAGATGGTAGTTGTTAAAATTCTTCTATGTTACTGTTCACTCGCATGAACAGTGATTGAAACTTCATGATTTTGGTGCATCCAATGGTTTTAAGGTGAAAAATTGCGTGGGATAAAGTGGAGAAACAAGCATGGGAAGCATTAGAATCTAAATGAGAATTTTTGAAGTAATTGTGTGCATGTGTGCAGTTCTGTACAGCAGGCCATGAAGGAGCTGGAATTTCATGATTCTAAGCTCATAAATGGATTCAAAAGATGAAATTATGTAGGGTAAAGTCAAGACATCAATTGGTTCAAGAGCCAACTGGATTAGTGAAGATTAGAGAAAGTTATGACAATAAAGAGTGTAACAAGGTTAGTCTTGAACATGGTTGGAGTTTATGAGTCCTAATGAATTATGTGATGAATATGAATGTGTTTAGGACCTTGAAACATCCAAGAAGATGTTGGGAAGTGATTGACATAAAGGCTTCATGGTTGGAAATCTAGGGAGCAAGTGCAAAAGATCAAGAGAAAAGCTTAAGTGCAACGTAGTGAACTTACCTCTTTATGTGCTTGATGTGGTATGCTTATGTGTTGACATATATATGATATTTGAATGATGTTGTGACATGATAAATGATGTTGAATGTATCAAGAATAACATGTTTTCCATGGCTATGCACTTTATGTAAAAGTATATAGCATGATGGCATGTCACTAATCAAAGAAAGTTTAATGAAATTACATATCATGCATTAGCATCCATCTTGCATATTTAAGTGGTAATGTTTGCTACTGAAATCCTACCATATGAGATGAATTATCTTTGTATGTAAATGTCACGTAAGGTTTCCATTTATATGAGAAAACTATTTGCAATAATTATGGCATATGTACATTATGTATATGAATATTGAGAAGCTTATTTGATGGCTTATACATGTTGGAACAATTATTGAAAGTGAAAGAAAAGAAACTGAAATGGTAAAAATGTAGGTTCTGAAGCAGTTTTGTTGTGGCTTCAGTTTGACCTCGGAAATGAAGGAATTATTTCACAAAATTTTATGAGTGTGTAGAACACATCCATAACTTTAAGTTAATAGGAAGAACGTTTCTTTTGGATGTGTATAACAAGAGAAATGAATTTCCAAATTAAGGGACCAAAATCTATCTTCATAAATTTTGACCAAATGAACAGTAAACTTTAACGAATAAACTGTATCAATTGGTTAATCATTTAGTCTGGAAATTATTTTTCCCTTAAATTGCACGATGTTAGCTTCACGTAGGTTTTTGAACCACTTTATTTTGATTTTTCTATAATTAATTATGATTTTTTGAAGTTCATTGCGTAATCTGGAATACCATATAAACAGTAACCTGAGAAAGAGCAAAATTCTAGATTTTGCTAATGGACTTCCAAGATTTTGTAAGTGGTTCCAAATGCTATTGAATAGTCCCTAAAAGGTATAAAAGTAAGGATGTTTCTTTTTGGTAAAAGAGCAAAGGATTATGGCTTAAGAAATGCTCTGAATTGATTATTTATAGAATGATATGAGATTATTCCCAAACCCTAACCCTAAATACTAAGTACTTTGTTAAGTTAAGGTATGTAATGGGATAGTTAGCATTGCTTAATTAAGCAAATATTGCAAAAGTAATATGATATTTCATAAAGTTAAGTCAGAGGCTTCAGTTAGTAAGGAAGACCCCAAGCCATTAGTGATGTATGGACATGGTGTACATCCATACTTTGATCATCCTTCAGACAATGAAGAGAGTTCAGAGGAGAGTATAGGAGATCAGTCAAGAAGTCTATAGTAGGATGTTCCATAGAAGTTTTTGTAGACTCAAACCTGCAATCTAGAGGTCATGTAGAGATGTAGCTTGAAGCCAATATGGACCAGATGATGTTGAGTCTAGTGACTCTATATGGTATGAGTTTGTTTGAGTACCTTCTAACCCTGATATAAGCTTAATCTCCCTAATGAGAGGATAGATTACGACTGAGGAAGCTGAGTACTAGTACTGAATTATGGGTAGACTAGATATTATTCCTCCTCCACTAGAGGTTAAGGACAGAGTATTATAAGTAATAGATCACAGTCCCCAAATTCAAACATTCAGTTAGAGTTTATGACAGTTCCTGTCCATTTCCAAAGTCCAAGAATATGTGACTTTATAGAGAAAGATCAGTGGGATGTTCCTGGTCCTAGTCAACCCCAGCCTTCTTTGTTAATGACAAAAAGTTTTGACCATGTTAGTCTGAAGAAAGCTATGGAGAGTGAATTACTCAGTCTAGGTCAAGGAATGGACAAAAGTAAAATTAAGAACAATCAGTTTATCTGCACTTCCTCAATACTGTATTAGAGATGATGAACAAACATACAGTATAGGGCATTAACCTAATATACTCTAGAGGACTGGCATGAGATGATAGTAAGTTATGTATTGCCATATACCCCTACATGGAGTATAGTATTAAGTGAGTATTTGGCAAATGATCTGCCAATCGATATACAAGGGGTGGTAATTCTGTATGCAAAAGTATGCGCAGTTCATGATTTCTAGGAAAGAATATAAAAGAGATAAGGGGTAATGTATGTACAAATGTTATGGTGACATAAAAGGTGATTGCTAGAAATACCAGACAAATTAAGTCTGTGATGACTTAAGCCACAGGTCGCGACAAATATTTACGGAAACTCGTGGTTGTGATAAGTAAAGACCATTGATCGCGATAGGAATTTCACGAGCTGCTAGGCCGCGACGGAAGATGATCTATCGTTGTGATGAAAGAATATAGAGCTGTTAAGGCGTGACAAGTAAGTTGAGATGGTCATGACTAAATGTTATAGAAAATATGATATGCGGCTAGCAAGTATTCAAGTGGCGACTAAAATGCGCAGAAACCTGATGATAGGAATGAAGATGCTAACCACACTGAAGGTTATCAGTTAGAGGTTTAGCATAGAGTGTAGGTGTAACATCCTTACTTTTATACATTTTAGCGACTAATCAGTGGCATTTAGAACCACTCACAACACCTTGGAAGTCCATTAGCCAAATCTAGGATTTTACTCTTTCTTGGGTTACTATTCATATTGTATCCCAAATTACGTAACAAATTTTAAAAAATCATAATTAATTCTAGAAAAATAGAAATGAAGTAGTTCAAAAATCTACATGAAGATAACATCTTAAAATTTAAGGAAAAAATAATTTCCAGACCAAATGACTAGCCAATTAATATAGTTTATTCGTTAAATTTTACTGTTCATTTGGTCAAAAACTCTGGAAATAGATTTTGGTCCCTTAATTTGGAAATTCATTTCTCTTGATATACACATCCAAATGAAACGTTCTACCTATGCACTTAAAGATATGGATGTGTACTACATGCTCATAAAATTTCATGAACTAATTCCTTCATTTGCTAGGTCAAACTAAAGCCACAACAAAACTGCTTTAGGACCTACGTTTTTACCATTTTAGTTTCTTTTCTTTCATTTCCAATAATTGTTTCAGCATGCACAAGCCATCAAATAAGCTTCTCAACAGTCATATACATCATGTACATATGCCATAAGTATTACAATAGTTTCATCACATAAATGGACACCTTACAGTTTATAGTATATGCTAAAATCTCAATACTTCACTTCCTTTCTTCCATTATTTAGCTCTTCTCCATGCATACCTTTTCTTCATGCTTGACCTAAATTGCTTGGTTATGGGAGAGTGAGATTCTAGGGAATCTCAGTAGAAAATATTACTACTTAAATATGCAAGATGGATGCTAATGCATGATATGTAATTTCATTAAACTTTCTTTGATTAGTGACATGCCATCAAGCTATATATTCTTACATAAAGTGCATGGCCAGGTAAAACATGTTATTCACAATACATTCAACATCATTTATCATGTCACAACATCATTCAAATATCATATACATGTCAACACATAAGCATATTACATCAAGCACATAAAGAGATAAGTTTACTACCTTGCACTTAAGCTTTTCTTTTAACCTTTAGCCCTTGCTCCCTAACTTTCCAACCATGAAGCCTTTACGTCCATCACTTCGCAACATCTTCTTGGATGTTTCATGGTTCTAAACATATTCATATTCATCACATAACTCATTAAGACTCATGAACTCTAACTATGTTCAAGACTAACTTTGTTACACTCTTTATTGTCATAACTTTCTATAATTTTCACTAATCCAGTTGGCTCTTGAACCAATTGATGTCTTGACTTTACCCTACACAATTTCATCTTTTGAATCCATTTATGAGCTTAGAATCATGAAATTACAGCTCCTTCATGGCCTGATGTAAAGAACTGAACATAAGCATATAATTTTTTCAAAAATTCTCATTTTGATTCTAATGCTTCCCATACTTGTTTCTCCACTTTACCCCACACAACTTTTCATTTGAAAACCATTGGAGCCATCAAAATCATGAAATTCTAATCACTGTTCATTCGAGTGAACAGTAACCGTAAGGTATCTCAAAGACTACAACCTTGAGATTTTAATGTTTCCAAGGTTCAAAACCTTTCCAATCCTACACAAAATCATCATATAAACTCAATGGAAGCATTAAATCATTGAAATTCCATTTCCTTCCCTCATGAACAGTGCATACCGAATAGGGTACACCATGACAAGGTCAAGAATATCAACTTGATTCGACAACCAATCACTTAACTAGCTTATTTAAGTTTCAATCATAAGTTTCTAATTTTAATTTCTTCTTTCCCCTTTCATATATGGTTTTTGGGCAGCACCTCCCCATTAGAGAAAACTCAACTTTTCCCACATGAAAACCCTAAGTTCAAGCTCCCAAATCAAAGGAAAATGAGCTAGGAAAGATTGCTTACCTTTAATCTCTATCTTGCTTGAACTTTGGTACCTTGAATCTTCTTTGTCTTGGCTTGAGTTTTCATTTTGCAAGAGTTTCCCAAGGTATCCATGGCTCACAGTTTGCTAAAGAAATGAAGGGGGTATTTATGGAAAAATCTTGGTGGAAATCAATGGCCAAGATTTATTTGGTTACTATTTGATCCAAGGGCTCACATTTAATCTTGGATTTTACTTTTTCATAAAGCAAATTGTAAAATCATCATGACATCACAAGGGACTCCTCAAGGGACACTTCGTGGGCTTATGTGGTGAAATCTTAGGGGGAGGAAGCTTCTGGAAAAATTCTAGTCCAATCTAGAACTGATCGGAGCAGTTTCACAACAACCGGACTGTTTTCTGTTCCTAATTTTTTTATAATATACCAGGATATGTATTCTATCCTAGAAATCAATGTCTAGGCTCCTCATACCATTGACAATGATATACTAAATATTCATCTACCATCCATCCCTTGGGAAATGACCAACATACCCTTGGTGTCATTTCTTGCACTGTATTGACCCTAAGGGCATAATTGTCATTTCATCCCTCTTTGTACTATCTCAGGGCATATACTGGCTCAACTAGTCATATTTATACCATGTGCCACATTTTTAGCTTGTCCCAGATGACCAAAATGGCCTCAATCCATCACTGGTACAATCCAGGCATCCAGGGGCATTTTTGTAATTTCGTACCTTTTCTAGACACTGGCCCCTTCTACTGATGGACTGGTACCCTAGGTTATGGGGCCTTCTGGCGTCATCATGGGCCTATATATGAGGTCATATGGTCTCATTCTATCTAGGCTTACATACTGATGAATTCTATTATCAGATCACAGGTGTTATCAAACTCCCGTCAAAATTCATTAATATGTGAATAACTTTTTATATAGAACTTCTTCCGGTGTTCTATCAGATCTAGGACATCTGACACTGTAGGGCACATTTTCCTTTAATTTGCCCACTTACATCTGAAGTCCATGAAATCTAAAAAAATTTAGATAACGTTTAGACTATCAAATAATTTTCTGTTGTCTGGAGTCCTAATAAAATTTCTATATCATGCCAGATTAACCAGCACAACTTCCTTTATTTACTGATGGAATGTGGGACTAAAAAACTTTCGGGCAGTTATAACCCTTTCCAGGCTGATATTTCTATAATTACAATTTTACCCTTGAACTTTTTGCTTAATTACATTTAAGTCCCTTAACTTTTAGAAATTATCACTTTTGGCCCAAATATTATTTATACTTTCACTTTTTGCCTTTAACATTTTCTACTTTTCATTTTAGTCCTTCTCTTCCTTAAAGAATCATCTAACCTTTATTATTTCTTCCGATGTTCATCATAATCCTTTCCAAACCTCTCTCCACTATCAGTACTATACAGATAGGGAAAAATTAGGATATGACATTTCTACCCCCTTAAAATAAATTTCGACCTCGAAATTTACTCAACATCTCAGTCAATGATTGGGGTATCTATCTATTAAAATAAACATCTTAGTGGAGTACTTTTCATATCCGTAATTCTTCATATCTTTACTATGGTCATTCTTCTATTCTGAATCAACTCAATCAGAGTTGAACTCCAGTTTATTCTCTTACTTACTTGCTATACATCTATCTGCATATGGACTTCTCACCATACTAGACTTGTGAGTAGTGAACATTTCTTTCATATCAAGCTCCTTCGAATACTACTATATTCTGGAGTTTCTATTAACAACTCATCATACTTTTTAGTGCAATCACTTCTTTCTCATCTGAGTATCTAGCGGAATTCTCTGAATATCCTCACACTTTAACTCTCATTCTCATATCATCATACATTCTTATCATCTTTAATAACTCATCATAATACAGAGAGAGGACTTATATCATTATTCTTTCTTTCATTGCTCTACTGCTAAATAGGAGCACATAAGAGCATATAGGAGCACATACTCTAACATGCATAATGCCTGGCCAACATATTGCAAGACTGTATACCTGCCCATGAATGCAAAGCTCTAACATTGGAGCTCAATGATTCCTTCTCTTAATATGCATAGCTCTAACACTCAGAGCTTGCACAGCTTTAACACTAAGAGCTTGCACTACTTTAACATTCAGAGCTTTAGCATATTTTGTAAACATCAAGTAATATAACATAACATAAGGCCTGGCATTCTATGCAAGGAGTAGAAGCTCTCAAAGCTCTCATTTGCTATTTCACATGTAGTTAACCTTCAAACATCTTATCCCTTTCAAAAAGGGAGCCTCTCAATCCCTTCATAAGGCTAACTATAAAGACACCGCATATTGTACTTCTCATTACATACTTCTCATAATATATTTCATTATGTACTATTCATAGCATTTCTCATTTTGTATCTTTTCATATCATAACATGACATATCTGGCCATATCCGTCTACATCATAGTTCATCTTTCAAATCCATTTTATTTGGACTTGACATAAGGGTTCTAGTCTCTTACCGTTCATAACCCTTTCTAGCTTTTCATAACTCTTTCTATCATTTTGCATAGTTATGCGCACATATGCCAAATTTCTATGGCATTCATACCTTTTTCATCACTTCCCAGGAGGTCACCCATCATTGGGCTACTCTTGCCTAAGCACGCTTAACTGAAATGTGCAAATAAAAATCTAAAGCACTGGTGCTCACTAGCTCCAACTGCAACATCCTTACTTTTATACGTCTTAGGGACCATTCAGTAGCATTTATAACCACTTACTAGACCTAGGAAGTCCATTAGCCAAATCTGGAATTTTACTCTTTCTCAAATTACTGTTCATATGGTATTCCAGATTATGCAACAAACTTCAAAAAATCATAATTAATTATAGAAAACTCGAAATGTAGTGGTTCAAAAATATACGTGAAGATAACATCTTGAAATTTAAGGAAAAAATAATTTCCAGACCAAATGATTCGCCAATTGATACAGTTTATTCGTTGAAATTTACTGTTTATTTGGTCAAAAACTCTGGAAACAGATTCTGGTCCCTTATTTTGGAGAATCATTTCTCTTGATATACACATCCAAATGAAACATTCTACCTATGCACTTAAAGATATGGATGTGTACTAAATGCTCATAAAAGTTCATGAACTAATTCCTTCATTTGCTAGGTCAAACTGAAGCCACAATAAAACTGCTTTAGGACCTACGTTTTTACCATTTCAGTTTCTTTTCTTTCATTTCCAATAATTGTTTCAGCATGCACAAGCCATCAAATAACCTTCTTAACATTCATATACATCATGTACATATGCCATAAGTATTACAATAGTTTCATCACATAAATGGACACCTTACATGGCATTTACATACATGGACAATTTACAATATATGCTAAAATCTCAATACTTCACTTCCTTTCTTCCATTCTTTAGCTCTTCTCCATGCATACCTTTTCTTCATGCTTGACCTAAATTGGTTGGTTATGGGAGAGTGAGATTCTAGGGAATCTCAGTAGCAAACATTACCACTTAAATATGCAAGATGGATGCTAATGCATGATATGTAATTTCATTAAACTTTCTTTGATTAGTGACATGCTATCATGCTATATACTTTTACATAAAGTGCATGGCCATGGAAAACATGTTATTCACAATACATTGAACATCATTAATCATGTCACAATATCATTCAAATATCACATACATGTCAACACATAAGCATACCACATCAAGCACATAAAGAGATAAGTTCACTACCTTGCCCTTAAGCTTTCCTCTTGATCTTTAGCCTTTGCTTCCTAGCTTTCCAACCAATAAGCCTTTATGCCAATCACTTCCCAACATGTTCTTGGATGTTTCAAGGTCCTAAACACATTCATATTCATCACATAATTCATTAGGACTCATGAACTGCAACCATGTTCAAGATTAACTTTGTTAGCCTCTTTATTGTCATAACTTTCCCTAATATTCACTAATCCACTTGGCTCTTGAATCAATTGATGTCTTGAATTTACCCTACATAATTTCATCTTTTGAACTCATTTATGAGCTTAGAATCATGAAATTCCAGCTCCTTCATGGCCTGCTGTACAGAATTGAACATAAGCATACAATTCTTTCAAAAATTCTCATTTTGATTCTAATGCTTCCTATACTTGTTTCTCCACTTTACCCCACACAACTTTTCATTTTAAAACCATTGGAACCATCAAAATCATGAAATTCCAATCACTGTTCATGCGAGTGAACAGTAACCGTAAGGAATATCAAAGACTACAACCTTGAGATTTTAATGTTTCCAAGGTTCAAGACCTTTCCAATCCTACACAAAATTATCATACAAACTCAATGGAAGCATTAAATCATTGAAATTCAATTCCCTCATTAACAGTGCAGACCAAACAGGGCACACCATGGCAAAGTCAAGAATATCAATTTGATTCGACAACCAACCACTTAACTAGCTTGTTTAAGCTTCAATCATATGGTTCTAACTTTAATTTCTTCTTTCCCCTTTCCTTTAAGGTCTTTGGGCAGCACCTTCCCTTATAGAAAACTCAACTTTTCTCCCATCAAAACCCTAAGTTCAAGCTCCCAAATCAAAGGAAAATAAGCTAGGAGAGATTGCTTACCTTTAATCTCTAGCCTTCTTGAACTTTGGAACCTTGAATCTTCTTTGTCTTGGCTTGAGTTTCCATTTTGCAAGAGCTTCCCCCAGGGTACACGAGCTTACGGTTCTGAACCAGAATTGAGGGGTATTTATAGCCAAAATCCAAGAAAAATGAATGGCCAAGATTGATTTGGTTACTATTTGATCTAAAGGCCCACATTTAATCTTCGATTTAACTTTTTCATAAAATAATAATTATGACAACATGTGGGACCCATCAAGGGACACCTCAAGGGGTTAGGTGAAGTGCTCATAGTGTAAGGAAGCTTCTGGAGAAATTCCAATCCAATCCGGTACCGATCAGTGCAGTTTCACAACAACCGGACTGTGTTCTGTTCCTAATTTTTTATAATATACCAGGATATGTATTCTATCCTGGAAATTAATGTATAGGATTCTAATACATTGAAAATGTTAGATTGATTATTTACCTGCCATCCATCCCTTGGAAAATGACCAAAATACCCTTAGTGTCCTTTCTTGCACTATATTGACCCTAAGGGCATAATTGTCATTTCACCCCTCTTTGCACTATCTCAGGGCATATATTGGCTCAACTAATCATATTTATACCATGTACCACGTTTTTAGCCTGTCCCAGATGACCAAAATGCCCTTCATCCATCTCTGGTACAATCTGGGCATCTAGGGGCATTTTCGTAATTTCGCACTTCTTCTGGCACTGGCCCCTTCTACTGATAGACTGGTACCCTGGGTTTTGGGCCTTCCTTGGCGTCATTATGGGACTATATATGAGGTCATATGATCTCATTCTATCCAGGCTTACATACTGATAAGTTCCATTATCGGATCACGGGTGTTAACAAACTCCCGTCAAAATTCACTGATATGTGAATAACTTTTTATACATAACTTCTTATGGAGTTCTGTCAGATCCAGGACATCTGACACTATAGGGCACACTTTCTTGTAATTTGCCCACTTATATCTGAAGTCCATGAAATCTGATAAAATTTCAGATAACTTTTAGACTATCAGATAAATATCTACTGTTTGGAGCCCTAATAAAATTTCTGTATCATGTCAGATTATCTAGCATACCTTCCTCTATTTACTGATGGAATATGGGACTAAAATACTTTTGGGCAGTTATAATCCTTTTCGGGCTAATCTTTCTATAATTACAATTTTACCCTTGAACTTTTTACTTAATTACATTTAAGTCCCATAACTTTTGAAAATTACCACTTTTGGCCCAAATCTTGTTTCTACTTTAACTTTTGGCCTTTAAACTTTTCCAATTTGCGTTTAGGTCCTTCTCTTTCTTTAAGACTTATCTAACTTTTATTATCTCATCTGATCTTCGTCATAATCCTTTATAAGTCTCTTTTCACTATCAGTACTATACAGATAGGGAAAATTTAGGATATGACACCAACCCTGGTACTTTACCATCTTAGACCCATCTTATATTATCTCTCTTGGGTCTATCTGGCCTTCTAATCTCTTTGTCCTCATCTAAAGGATCGACTTACCTTTATTTTTAGTCTTTGTAATCTCATTGTAAGGATCTCTTTATTCTCATTTGACCCTTTCTCATATCTTATGAAACATTCTCATAAATCCTTGAAACTCAGGATTAACAACTTTAACTTTGATCACTGAGTTCCTATTACGTGTAAGAAGATTCTTAGTTAAGTCCCTAATAGTAATAAGGCTATCTAAAACTAGCATCATGGGTACTCTCTCTATTATGAGTTAATCAACTTGTGAAGCTTCTATACCTTAACTTTTCCTTGGTATTCATCCTTCCAAAGAAATACTATACTAATGGCTCATTACTTTCTTGCTCTAGGCTTAATCTACTGTGACCCTCAGGATCTACTGCGATCAACCATAAGCCTTTCAGGATCTAACTATAACCCTGTGAGCCATACCAGGATCTAACTGCAATCCTTTGGAATTTACTGCGATTTTGTTGTACTGTATTCTCATCTTTGGAAGACCTAAACCAATGGACAAAGTTACAAGGTTGGTCACTTCCACATCGTTGTTAACTCCACAGATAATTCCCCAAAAATGATCATAGAAGCCAATATTATCTATTAGGACTTGACTTATTCCCTCTATCACTCAAGAACTTCATATACCATTCTCATCTTTATAACTTTACTTTATTCATTACTGCAGAGAGCTACATAGGCTCTATCATGCACATGTCCATCATCATCTATTCATACATCTTACCCCTACTGAAGGGATATATCCCGAGTATCATAATCATTTATCTGCAGATTCACTATTAATTCTCATCTTTAATCTAATTAACTATCACTGTTTGATCATAATTTCTCTTTCTACTCTTTGGGACTTAACTAGCTAACTATCTCGTTTAGCCCTTTGTTGTTGCTTCATCCTTACCAAGTTGAATTATTTAATTGCATGTCGTAGGGCATGGGAGCAACATAACTTTCTCATTATATCTATTCTACCCTACATGTAATGTAAAGGGGAGTATTCATTCATCATAGCATACTCAACATGCATAATATGCAAGGAGATGCAATTATTTAAGCATTCTCTAACATGCATGTCATCTGATGACAACTACAAGGAGATGTAACTTCTCATCATAACTTATAGCAACATAAGCAATATCATTATTACATAATTTGCTCCACCATCCCTTATATGCACACCGCAACTAAATAATTAACTAGGTAAATTTTTAAAACATTCTGTCCCTTAATCACCTTAATCACTAGGTCTTGATCATCTATTTAGGTACTTGAGTCATTTACTTATTTAACTTAGGTTGCCACTTTACCCTTTTACTAGGGTATAGACTCAACCCTTCTTTCCTCTTTCTTACATAAGAGATGGGGAGTCACTTTATCTTTGAATATGTGGCTACCTTATTAGGTCATATTCATTCTATCATATCATCTCTTACCGCTTGTAAGACTTCTATGTCTCTAGGCTGAAGGATTTATGTGTCCTTGGCCTCATTACAATATAGCAGTAATCTATAACTAAGTCAGCTCTTTCCTATCAGTTAACTGAGGAAAGGTCTGGCTCATATCTTTATGCCATTTAAACCTTTAAGTTTTCCCCTATCATCCTGGATTAATAACAGGCGAGAGAAAGTAACTCTTACTAAGGCTCAAGGTTCATATAAATGAACTCGATTTAGTATCCATCAAAAGAGTTATCTTTCATTAGCTCTAACCCTTAGCCTCACGCTCACCTCTCTCTCTAATTGAGAGGAATGCTTCCTTTAAACTTCTTTGAGAAAAACTTCTCAAGTGAGCATATCACTCTCCATCTTGTAAGGAGTAACTTCTGTATCTCTTAATTCTTTTATCTCTTTATGTCCATCAGTCTCAGTCTACTCTGGACTAGACTGTGATTCTTTTATGGTCTGCCTCTAGATCTTGACCAATTCAGGTCACTTGGATCTCATTCATCACTTAACATTACTATTTCTGTTCTCTAGGGAAGAGTGTTAGGTTACTATCTCTTCGTGATGGAATCCCTCTGCATTGGGAACATTAACTTTCTATCTATTAGCCATCACATTCTTATCCTTAAGTCATAGGTTAGGCTCCTTTCTAGGCAAGTCTTTCATAACATAGATAAACTCTTGATGATCATATGGAGGATATACTTTTGAGCCTCTTCTTTAACTGATCTTCTGTATCTCAGTGTATCGTACTATCTAACTTGCCCACACTCTCTACTAAGCCTCTAACTGATAAACTTCAGTGAGGTCAGCATCTTATTCTTATCATCAGGTCTCTGTGCATTTTAGTCACCACCTAAGTACTTGCTAGTTGTCTCATATTCTTTGTAACTTTTAGTCATTACTATCTCGAGTTACTTGTCACAGCTTAACAGCTATGTATTCTTTCATCGCGACCATAGGTCATCTTCTATCGTGGCCTAGGAGCTCATAAAAACTCTTGTCTTTGGATGACTCTAAATTAATTAAAGCGCATTCATATACATACATCATAGTCACACTTAAATAGGGAACATATTCACATACATGTTCAACCAACATCCATATTCCATATTACCATAACATTTGTACACACATTACATATTTAAGGTACATCATAACTACCATACACATGAGTAATTACTTTTCTTTACACTTTACCTATTTACATTACCCCTCATCTACTTCTACATTTCTTTATAAGGGATTATAGACTACACATACTTCTGTACATGGATATGCCACTCCTGAATATCAATTGGCAAATTATTTGCCAGATACTCACTTAACTCTATATGCCATATAGGGGTATATGGCAGTACTTGGCTTACTATCATCTCATGTCAGTCCTCTAGAGTATAAACTTGATTTAGGTTAATGCCCTCTACTGCATATCTATTTATCATCCCTGATACGACATTGAGGAACTGTAAGTAAACTGACTGCTCTTGATCTCTACTTCTGTCCATTCCTTGAACTAGACTGAGTAGTTCACTCTCCACAGCTTTCTTGAGATTGATATGGTCAGCATTATCTATCTTTAACAAAGAAAGCTGGGGTTGACTAGGGCCAGGAACATCACACTGATCCTTCTCTATAAAGCCACATATTCCTGGACTTTGGGAATGAACAGTTTCTATCATAAACTCTGACTGGATATCTGAATTAGGGGATTGTGGTATATTACTCATAGTAATTCTATCCTCAAACTCTGGTAGAGGAGGAATAATATCTAGTCTACCCATAATCCAGTACCGGTACTCAGCTTCCTCAGCCGTAATCTATCCTCTCATTGGAGGAATAGAACTTACATCAAGGTTAGATAGTACTCCAACAAACTCATACTGTGTAGAGTCACTAGACTCAGTATTATCTGGGGTATACTGGGCTTCAGGCTGCATCTCTATGCGACCTACAGACTGCAAGTTTGAGTCCATAGAAACATCTATGGGACATTCCACTGTAGACTTTCCTTACTGATCCCCTAAACTTTCCTCTGAACTTTCTTCATTGTCTAAAGGATCAAAGTATGGATGTACATCATCTTCATATATCACTACTAGCCTGGGCTTTCCCTTATTAACTGAAGTCTCTGACTTAACCTTATGGAATCTCATATCTATTTCTGCAATATTTGCTTAATTAAGCAATGTTAACTATCCCATAACATACCCTAACTTAACAATATGCTTACTATTTATGGTTAGAATATGGGAAATATCTTATATCATGCTAGAAACATCTGCTCTGATACCAAAATGTAACATCCTTACTTTTATACATATTAGGGACCAATTAGTGGCATTTAGAACCACTTACAAGACCTTGGAAGTTAATTAGTTAAATCTGGAATTTTACTCTTTCTCAGGTTACTGTTCATATGGTATTCCAGATTACGCAACGAACTTCAAAAAATCATAATTAAATCTAAAAAACTCAAATGAAGTGGTTTAAAAATAAAAGTGAAGATAATATCTTGAAATTTAAGGAAAAAATAATTTCCAGACTAAATAATTAGCCAATTAATACAATTTATTTGCCAAAATTTACTGTTCATTTGGTCAAAAATTCTGGAAACAGATTCTGGTCCATTACTTTGGAAAATCAGTTATCTTTGTATAGACATCCAAATAAAGTATTCTTGGTGTCAAAAAGATGCTTGGCATGTCATGTAAATGTTTGTAAAATTTCATACATTTATTCCATCATTTACTATTTTTCATTACATCATGACCATCACTGCTTACATCGGTCATACAGCAACATTACACATTCACATAACATATATATTATCCAATCCCTAGCTTTTCTTCATGCTTCATCATCCGCTTTCATCATTCATAAACCTGTGGGATTATGATTACATGGAAAAGGATGAGATTTTAGGGGAAATCTCAGTAGCAAACAATACTAAACAATGCATGCATTAATGTAAATACTTGTGCTTGCTTGTGAAAATGTTACTATTGTGTCAAGTGCATGCTTCCATGTTACATATGAAATACACTTGGCCAAAGTAAACATATAAATAGAGCTTCATACATAAGCACATAGGAAACACAATTCAATCAAGCCATAGCACAATCAAGCATAACATTCAATGCATACAAGTTTAGGATTAGTTTACTACCTTGAGCACTTGACTTTCTTTCACATTAACTTGATTCTTTCTTCTCACTTTCCTTGAACATGTGACTGCCTCTCTTGGAGCGTACCAATCAATTCCTAACATCACATAATCATTCATCAATTACAATCTAACTTCCTTGAGCATTAAACTCACTTTAACTAATATAACTTCTTCTTGAACATTAATCTCATTAACTTTCCTTAATCTTAACCAATGGACTTGGTCTTTGAATCAATTGATGCCTTGACTTTACCCTACACAATTTCATCTTTTGAATCCATTTATGAGCTTAGAATCATGAAATTCTAGCTCCTTCATCACATGCTGTACAGAACAGAAACTGCACTTAATTCTTTCAAAAATTCTCATTTTGATTCCAATGCTTCCCATACTTGTTTCTCTACTTTATCCCACACAAATTTTCATTTTAACCATTGAAAGCATCAAAATCATGAAATTCCAATCACTATTCATGCGAGTGAACAGTAATAGAGAAGGATTTCAAAAACTACAATCTTGGAATTTTAACGCTTTCAAGGTTCAAAACCTTTCCAATCCTACACAAAATCAACATCTAAATTCAATGGAAGCATTAAATCATTGAAATTCCATTTCCTTCCCTCATCAACAGTGCAAACCGAACAGGTTCCATTAAGGCAAAGTCAAGAATATCAACTTGATTCAACAACCAATCTCTTAATTAGTTTATTTAACCTTCAATCATATGTTTCTAACTTTACTTTCTTCTTCCCCTTTCGTCTAAGGTTGTTGGGCAGCACAACCCCTTATAGAAAACTCAACTTTTCTCCTATGAAAACCCTAAGTTCAAGCTCCAAAATCAAAGCAAAATAAGCTAGGATAGATTGCTTACCTTTAATCTCTAGCTTGCTTGAACTTTGGAACCTTGAATCTTCTTTGTCTTGGCTTGAGTTTTCATTTTGCAAGAGTTTCCCCAAGGTATCACAAGGACACGGTTTTGGGCATAATGAGGGGGTATTTATAGAAAAAATCTAAGAAAAATCAATGGCCAAGATTGATTTGGTTACTATTTGATCTAAAGGCTCACATTTAATCTTGGATTTTACTTTTTTATAAAAGAATAATTATGACATCATGTGGGACAGCTCATGGGACACCTCAAGGGGTTAGGTGGCATGCTCATAGTGTAAGGAAGCTTCTAGAAAAATTCCATTCTAATCCGGTACCGATCAGAGCAGTTTCATAACAACAAGACTATTTTCTGTTCCAAATTTTTCTATAATATATTAGGATATGTATTCTGTCCTGGAAAACAATGTCTAGGCTCCTCATACTATTGACAATGATATACTAAATATTCATCTGCCATCCATCCCTTAGGAAATGACTAACATTCCCTTGGTGTCCTTTATTGCACTATATTGATCCTAAGGGCATAATTGTCATTTCACCCCTCTTTATACTATCTCAGGGCATATCCTGGCTCAACTAGTCATATTTATACCATGTGCCACATTTTTATCCTATCCCAGATGACCAAAATGCCCTCTATCCATCACTGGTATAATCCAGGCATCCAGGGGCATTTTTGTAATTTCGCACCTTTTCTGGACACTAGCCCCTTCTACTGATGGATTGATACCCTGGGTTCTGGGTCCTTCTTGGCATCATCATGGGCCTATATATAAGGTCATATGGTCTCATTCTATCTAGGCTTACATACAAATAAATTCCATTATCGGATTACGGGTGTTATCAAACTCCCGTCAAAATTCATTAATATGTGAATAACTTTTTATATAGAACTTCTTCCAGAGTTTTGTCAGATCTAGGACATCTGACACTATAGGGCACATTTTCCTATAATTCGCCCACCTACATCTGAAGTCCATGAAATCTGATAAAATTTCAGATAACTTTTAGACTATTAGATAATTTTATGTTATCTGGAATCCTAATAAAATTTCTATATCATGCCAGATTAACCGGCGCAACATCCTCTATTTACTGATGGAATATGGGACTGAAAAACTTTTGGGCAGTTATAACCCTTTCCAGGCTGATCTTTCTATAATTACAATTTTGCCTTTGAACTTTTTACTTAATTACATTTAAGCCATTAACTTTTAGAAATTACCACTTTTGGCCCAAATCTTATTTCTACTTTCACTTTTTACCTTTAACATTTTCTACTTTTCATTTTAGTCATTCTCTTCCTTAAAGAATCATCTAACCTTTATTATTTCTTCTTATGTCTGTCATAATCCTTTCCAAACCTCTTTCCACTATCAGTACTATACGGATAGGAAAAAATTAGGATATGACAAGTAGCCAGTTAATTTCTAAAGAATCGAATGAGAATTTATGATCAAGCAATGATAGTCAATGAGATAAAGAATGAGATTAAAGATGAGAATTAATAATGACTCTGCGGATAAATGATTATGATACTCAGGATATATTCCTTTAGTTAGGGTAAGATATATGAATGATGTGCTTTGAATATGAAATGAAATAAGAAGCATTTATAAAAGATGATACAACCCTAAGAAGGAGCAGGTTCTGAGTAATATAAGTTAATATTTTTGCAATAGAGCTAGATTGCTCTTGTGATAGAGTAAGATTACTTTTGAAATGAAACTAAGAGAATGGACAACATAGCTCATACAGAGTAATGTCCTTCAGATGAGATGAATAGATGATGATAGATATGTGTATGATAAAGCCTGTGTAGCTTTCTATAGTAATGGATATAGTAAAGTTATAAAAGAAGAGAATGATATATGAAGTTCCTGAGTGATAGAGGAAATGAATAAAGTTCTAATAGATAATATTGTCTTCTGTGATCATTTTTGGGGAATTATTTGTGCAGTTAACAACTATGTGAAAGTGACTAACCTTGTAACTTTGTCCGTTGGTTTAGGCCTTCTAGATATTAGAATATAGTACAACAGAATCACAGTAGATTCTAGAGCATTACAGTTAGATCCTAGTATGGCTCCCATAGAATAGAATTCTAAGGTCACAGTTAGATCCTGAAGAGGCTTACAGTTGATCGTAGTAGATCCTGAGGGTCATAGTAGACCAAGCCTAGATTAAGAAAGTAATAAACCATAAGTACAGTATTTCTTTGGAAGGATGAATACAAAGAAAAAGTTAAGGTATAGAAGCTTCACAAGTTGGTTAACTCATAACAGAAAGAGTACCCATGATGTTTTTCAAATAGCCTTATTACTATTAGGGGCTGAACTCAGAGTCTTCATAAACACAACAGGAACTCAATAATTAGAGTTAAAGTTGTTAATCCTAAGTCCCAAGGATTTATAAGAATATTTCATAAGATATGAGAAAAGGTCAAATGAATAGATCCTTATGATAAGATTACAAGGAATAAGAATGAAAGACAAGTAGATCCTCCAGATAAGGATAAAGAGATTAGAAGGCCAGATAGACCCAAAAGAGATAGTATAAGAAGGGTCTAAGATAGTAAAGTACCAGGGTTGGAGCCTATTAGCACCAGTGCTTCAGATTTTTATCTGCATATTTCAGTTAAGCGTGCTAGGTAAGAGTAGACTAATAATGGGTGACCCCCTGGGAAGTAATAGAAAAAGGTGTAAATGCCATACAAATTGGCATATATGCATAGAGTTATGTAAAATGATAGAAAGAGCTATGAAAGATACGAAATGAGATATGTTATGAAAAATATGTATTCAGAAATACAATATGAAGTGGCTTAATAGCTAGCCTTGTAAATAGATAGAGAGGATCCCTATTGAAAGGGGTAAGACATTTGAATGAGATGTTACTTATAAAAGAGCAAGTGAGAGCTTTCACTACTTGCATGAAATGCCAGGCATTATGTTATGTTTGTAAAATATGCTAAAGCTTCGAATGTTAGAGATGTGCAAGCTCTGAGTGTTAGAGCTGTGCATATTAAAGAAAGGAATGCTTAAGCTCCGACGTTAGAGCTTTGCATTCATAAGTAGGTATGTAGTCTTGCAACATGTTGGCCAGACATTATGCTTGTTAGAGTATGTGCTCCTATATGCCTCTATGTGCTTCTATTCATTAGTAAAGCAATAAAAGAAAGAATAATGACATAATTCCTCTCCCTCTATATTATGATGAGTCATTGAAGATGATAAGAAGTATGATAATATGAAGATGAAAGTAAAGTTGTGCGGATGTTCAGAGAATTCTGCTAGATACTCAGATAAGTAATAAATGATTATACTAAGAAGTATGATGAATAGTTAGGAGAAACTCCAGAATATAGTAGTATTTGAGAGAGTTTTACGTGAAAGAAATTGACACTACTCACAAGTCTAGTATAGTGAGAAGTCCATATGCAAATAGATTCAAAGTAATGAAGTAAGTAATAGAATGAGGTAGCGTTTAACTCTGATTGAGTTGATTTGGAATAAAAGGAAAGTAATGACAGTAAAGATATGAAGATCTGCACACATAAAAGGTACTCCACTAGCTGTTAAGATAGAAGATAAAAGATAGATACCCCAGTCCTTAGTCATAAAAGTGAGAAAGAAGAAAAAGAGATCAACTTAAGATTGTTGACTAAGGTGTCAAGTAAATTTTGAGGATAAAATTTATTTTTAAGTGGGTAGAAATTTTATATCCAAATTTTTTCCTATCTGTATAATACTGATAGTGGAAAGAGGTTTGGAAAGGATTATGACGAAGATAAGAAGAAATGATAAAGGTTAGATGATTCTTGAAGAAAGAGAAGGACTAAAATGTAAATTAGAAAAGGTTAAAGGCAAAAAGTTGAAGTAGAAATAAAAGTTGTGCCAAATGTGGAAATTTCTAAAAGTTAAGGGACTTAAATGTCATTAAGCAAAAAGTCAGGGACCTAAATGTAATTATAGAAAAGTTTAGCTAGAAAAGGCTTAGAACTGCCTGGAAGTATTTCAGTCACACATTCCATCAATAAATAGAGGAAGATGTGCTAGTTAATCTAACATGATACATGAATTTTATTAGGGCTCCAGATGGTAGATATTTACCGATAGCCTGAAAGTTATTTGAAATTTTATCAGATTTCATGGACTTCAGATATAAGTGGGAGAATTACAGGAAATTGTGTCCTATAGTGTCAGATGTCATGGATTTGACAGAACCCCAGAACAAGTTCTATATAAAAAGTTATTCCCATATAAGTGAATTTTGACGGGAGTTTGAGAACACCCGTGATCCGATTATGGGATTTAGCAGTAAGTAAGCCTGGATAGATTCAGATCAGATGACCTCATATATCAGCCCATGATGACTCCAAGGAAGGCCCAAAACCCAGGGTACCAGTTCATCAGTAAAAGGGGCCAATGTCTAGAAAAAGTGTGAAATTATGAAAGTGCTCTTGTGTAGCTAAAGTGTACTAGAGATGGATAGAGGGCATTTTGGTCATCTGGGATAGGCTAAAAACGTGGCATATAGTATAAGTATGATTAGTTAGAGCCAGTATATGCCCTGAGGTAGTACAAAAAGGGGTGAAATGACAATTATGCTCTTAGGGTTAATATAGTGTAAGAAAGGACACTAAGGGAATTTTGGTCATTTCCCAAGGGATAGATGGCAAATAAATACTCAATATAACAATGTCAATGGTGTGAGAAACCTAGATATTGATTTCTAGGACATAATACATATCCTGGTATATTATTAAAAATTGGAACATAAAACAGTCTGATTTTTGGTGAAATTGCGACGATCGGTACTGGATTGGACTAGATTTTTTCCAGAGGCATCCTACCATGAAAATTTTGCCACATGTCCCATGAGGTATCCCTTGAGTTGTTCCTTGTGATGTCATGGATGATGTCAAAATTATTATTTTTGAAAAAGTTAAATCCAAGATTAAATATGAGCCTTTAGATCAAATAGTGCACAAAGTAATATTTGCCATTGATTTTCCATGAAATTTTATATAAATACCACCTCAAATCTGGTTCAAAACCATGGCCTCATGAACCTTGGGGAAACTCTTGCAAAATGGAAACTCAAGCCAAGACAAAGAAGATTCAAGGTACTAAAGTTCAAGCAAGCTAGAGATTAAAGGTAAGCAATCTCTTCTAGCTTATTTTCCTTCGATTTGAGAGCTTGAACTTAGGGTTTTCATGGGGAAAATTTGAATTTTCTCTAAAGTGTTGTGCTGCCCAAAAACCTTAGATGAAAGGGGAAAGAAGAAATTAAAGTTATAAGTATATGATTGAAGCCTAAACAAGCTAGTTAAGTGATTGTTTGATGAGTCAAATTGATATTCTTGACTTTGCCATAGATGAACCTGTTTGGTATGCACTTTTCATCATGGAAGGCAATGGAATTTCAATGATTTAATGCTTCCATTGAATTTATATGATGATTTTGTGTAGGATTGGAAAGGTTTTGAACCTTGGAAACATTAAAATCTCAAGATTGTAGTTTTTAAAATTCTTCTCTATTACTGTTCAGTCACATGAATAGTGATTAGAATTTCATGATTTTGGTGCTTCCAATGGTTTTAAAATGAAAAATTGTGTGGGATAAAGTAGAGAAACAAGTATGGGAAGCATTAGAATCAAAATGAGAATTTTTTAAATAATTGTGTGTATGTGTTCATTTCTGTATAGCAGGCTATGAAGGAGCTAGAATTTCATGATTCTAAGCTCATAAATGGATTCAAAAGATGCAATTGTGTAGGGTAAAGTCAAGACATCAATTGATTAAAGAGCCAAGTGGATTAGTGAAGATTAGATAAAGATATGATAATAAAGAATGTAACAAGGTTAGTCTTGAACATGGTTGGAGTTCATGAGTCCTAATGAATTATGTGATGACAATGAATGTGTTTAGGACCTTGAAACATCTAAGAAGATGTTGGGAAGTGATTGACAATAATTGTGTGCATGTGATCGCATGTCACTAATTAAAGAAAGTTCAATGAAAATACATATTATGCATTAGCATCCATCTTGCAGATTTAAGTGATAATGTTTGCTACTGAGATTTCCTAGAATCTCACTCTCCCATAAACAACCAATCTAGTTCAATCATGATGGAAAAGGTATACATGGAAAAGAGCTAAAGAATAGAAGAAAGGAAGTGAAGAAATTGAAATCCTAGCATATGCTATGAATTATTTGTGTATGTAAATGCTATGTAAGGTGTCCATTTATGTGAGGAAACTATTTGTAATAATTATGGAATATGTACATAATGTATATGAATATTGAGAAGCTTATTTGATGGCTTATACATGTTGGAACAATTATTGAAAGTGAAAGAAAAGAAACTTAAATGGTAAAAACATAGGTCCTAAAGCAGTTTTATTATGGCTTCAATTTGACCTAGCAAATGAAGGAATTATTTCACAAAATTTTATGAGTGTGTAGTACACATCCATAACTTTAAGTTCATAGGAAAAACATTTCATTTAACTAGAGAAATGAATTTCCAAATCAAGGGACCAGTATCTATCTTTAGAATTTTTGACTAAATGAATAGTAAATTTTGACAAATAAACTGTATTACTTGGTTAGTCATTTCGTCTGGAAATTATTTTTTCCTTAAATTTCAAGATGTTAGCTTCACTTAGTTCGTTGAACCACTTCATTTTATTTTTTCTATATGAACAGTAACCCGAGAAAGAGTAAAATTCCAGATTTGGCTAATGGACTTCCAAGGTCTTGCAAGTGGTTCTAAATGCTATTGAATGGTCCCTAAGAGGTATAAAAGTAAGGATGTTTCAAAATGCATGTCAATGATTAGTGAGATATTGCACATGACCTTACTTCTTCAAGCTATTTCAAGTATAGATCATAATTTCAATTGTGCAACTGCAAAGAATCACAAGTCACCAAATAATTTTCTTTCATACAAGTTAAATACATTTTTTTCATCTGGTCAATCTCTTATTTCTTTCTTTTTCTCTCTTTTCTATACTTTTTTCTTTTTCCTTTTCTTTTCTTTCAACTATTAACTAGATAACACATATATTGAAATTCAGATATCTAACAAGTGGTGTAATTTATTAGTTATGTCACAATTCATTAATCAATGATGGAATTTTAAAAGAAAGTGAAGGTCTCAAAGGGGTAAGCAAAGGATTTAATTTTCATGTTGCTACTGTTTGATAAAAAGGGATTGGAAAGAAATGCCCTTATCATATACACAATTACAATAAGTTTATGTGGTTTTGAATCAAGGATTGAGACAAGTTTCGCGAAGTTACCAAACTAGATAGTGTCACACAATGTAAATGAGTAGATGTTAGAGGCTTAAAAATTCTTCCATCTAGCTTACTCACCCTAATCAATTCACTATGACAAGATTGCATAAATATTAACTAAATATATTATATCAATCATTCATACTACACAATTATCAGCTCCTCCAACATGTGATAATGTTAGTATGTGATTTAAACAACTGTAGCCCACTTGTTCCTATTTTAAATATGTTATCAGCTTCTTCAATCTAGCACAGGTCTAATTTCCTATCCAGCTATTAATTGATGTAATCTGTTGATTGGTCATTGTAGTTTTATTATAGAAATTTAATAGATTATTTATCCAATTAGTTACTAAAATCAAATCAATTAATTTCTACTTGTTCCATATTAATTTTATTAATTAATTGCTTATCATATTGGTAAATAGGGATAAAATCAATAATAAAACTCACTTTAAACACAATAAAAATTACTACAAATTTTATTTTATCAGTTATCAACAAGTAGAAATGGTTAACCTTATAACTTAGTCTGTTGGTTTTAGATCTTTAAAAGATGATGTTGCAATACAATAGAATAACAGAGGATTTTGGGGGATTATAGTTAGATCCTAACATGGCTCAACGGTCATAGTTAGAGCTTGAAAAGGCTTACAATATATCTCAGTTAGATCCCAAGGTCGCAATAAAACTAGCCTAAGGAAAGTAATGAGCCATGAATATATTAGAATGTAGTATCTCTCTGGAAAGATGATTACCAAAGACAAAGTTAATATAAGGAAGCTTCACAAGTTAATTAACTCATTCAGATAAAGTATTTATAATAATTTTCCCATATAGCCTATATTATATACAGACTAAACTTAGTTTTTCTAAATGAAGACAAAGTCTAAGTTCAAATATGAGTGTTGATATTCAAAGTTTTGTAGAAGTATGCCTGAGAAATAGAGAAGAGAACCCTATATATTTTCATAATACAGAAGAATTAGCAGATAGATCCTCCAGATAAGGATCAAGAGATTAAAGCCCAAAGAGGCCCAGAGGAGATAGTCTAAGGAAGAGTAAAGATAGAACACAACTCAATGAGAAAGAATATACTAGGGCTTAGAGTCATATAAAGTGTAACCTAGCCCTAATATAGCAACATGCTTAACTGAAAGGTGCTCAGGTCAGAGAAGTCTAGAGATGGGTAACCCACTAGGAAGTACAGTATTGAGTCACAAAGTTAGAGAGAGTTCTAATATGCTAAGAAAGAAAGAATAGCAAGAACAGATAATCGCATAAGTGGTCAATAGAAAGAAAATAAGGGACTTCGTTATCCCTTGTATTAATTCTAAACAAATGAACTCTATGAGAAGAAAGGTATAGAAATAAAGAGATAGAAAGATAGAAAAATATTTCAAGTATCTAACAGAAACCCTATAGTATATTAAAGTATACGAGAGTTCAAAATGAACGAAATGGACACTACTCACAAGTTTAATTGTCCATAAGTATGAGTAGATAGAAACGCTCAGCTTTAGTTATAAAGCATAAAAGGATATAAAGAGGAGATATATCCAAGAGAATTTGATTATAGTACAAAGTAAATTTTGAGGATGAAATTTTTTTAAGGAGGTGGAAATGTCACATACTAATTTCTTTATCTGTATAAGACTGATAGAGGAAAGAGGTTTTGAAGGAATCTTAACTATAAATTTAAAGAAAGGTAAAGAGTAGACAAGGTATAAAGAAGAGGAACTAAAGTAAAAACCCTAAAAGTTCCATTGTGCAAAATAAAAGTAGATATAAGCTTTAGGCCATTAAGTGTAATTATGAAAAGATGAGAGCCTAAAGTGTAATTTTCAAAAGTTCAGGGGGCGAAATGGTAATTATAGAAAGTTGAACTATAAAAGGCCCAAAACTGCATAGAAATGTTTTAGCCCAAAATTTTACTAATAAATATAGAAAATTATTCTGATTAGTTTAACGCAGCACGAAATTTTATTTTAGGTCCCAATAAATTGATATAAATTTCCAAAGTCTAAAAATTATTACAGTATCTTCTGGATCTCAAAATCATATAAAATTTGTTAGTAAATTCTTATAATTAATAGAAAAATTTATGAAACTAATAGAAGTCAAAAAGAAGTTATGTAGAATTAATTAGAGAATTTAAGGTGAGAATGACACATATAAAGGATTAAAAGAAATGTATGTAATTTTTCTTAAGACTTGCACGTCTTAGAAAATTATGAGACTTTACAGAAAATTCATTTTATGTTATAATGAATTTCTAAAAAATTTATAACCAATAAAAGAGGTTTTTAGAATTTATCTTAAAAATTAGAGTAATTTAAGGATATCGGTATAGGAAGTGCCTTGGGATGTGAGCCCAAAATAATGGTTTAGGCCTAAACAAGCACATAATGGCATCATATAGGCGTCCATGGAGCCCAAGAATTTTTCATGTGATTAAATGGATTTTCTAGAGTATTTGATGAATTTTTAAAAAATAATAATTTAAAGAAAAATCAAGAAGGTGGAGGGTGGCATGTGAGATGTCTTGTGGTGCCAATAACAAGGAAGAAAGGGTTATGCCATGTGCTCAATTATATTCAAATAATACAAGAATTAACCTAATTGTATTGAAAGTTCTAGATTAAGCCACTGTAATAATTAAGCAATATGGACCTAAGGTGCTAAAGATTTTGCTATAAATAACCCCATTTATGCACAAAACTATGATGCTAAGTGGCCATTTGGGAAACTCTTGTCAACCAAAGCAAAGGCAATCCAAAGTGCTTTTATTCAAGTTAGATAAAGCATAAGGTAAGCAATCATTCTTAACTTATTTATATATGTTTTTGAAGGGAGAAACCTAGGTTTTATATGTTAGAAAATCCATTAAACTTAGAGTATGCTTGCTATCCAAATTTTAAGTTAAATGAGGAAGAAGGAAATAAAACTATAACTATGTGATTAATGCTTAGATAAGTTAGTTTACATGATTAGTTATTGAATCAAGTTGATATTCTTAACCTTTATAATAGAAGAGGCATGCCAGTCAAGGCTATTCTGGTTAGGAAGAAATGGAATTTGAATTATTTAATGCTTCCATTGAATTTATATGATGATTTTGTGAAGGATTGGATAGAGTTGGACCTTGGAAGCATTGGAATTGAAAGTTATAATTTCAAGTGTTCTTTGTTACTATTCACACACGAACAGTGATTGAAATTTCAAGATTTTGATGCTTCCAGTGATTTTAAAATAAAACAAATGTATGGGGTAAAATAGAGAAACAATTATTGGAAGTATTGGAATCAAAATAAGAATTTTTGAAAGAAAAATATAAGCTTTTGGGTTCTATCCATAACAGGTTGTAGCTATTGGAATTTTGAAATTATGAGTTCATAAATGGATTAAGAAGTCCAAATTGTGCAAGGTAAAGTCAAGATATCAATTGATTCAAAGGCCAAGCTAGTTAGAAGAAATTAGGAAAAATTATCAAGCTTAATACTCTTGTGTAATAATTGAGTTAGTTCATGAATGAATAGATGATAATGCTTTTGTATGATAATGAAATGATAGGATTTGGTTTATATGAGCAACAAGACAAGTTTACATCATGGAAAGGTGACAAGGAAGAGGATAAAATAAAAATAAAGCATCAAGGTAGTAAACTTATCTAAACCTGTATGTGTTTAATTATGGTTGATTGTGTTATGGCTTGATTGATGTTATTTATATGTAATTGTTTAAGCTCTGTGCTATAATTACTTTCGCCAATTGTATTTTATATATTGCATGGAAGCATGCACATTATATTATGTTGACACAATCGTAAGTAAGCACTAATACCAAGGGTTGATGCATATATTGTTTAGTATCATTTACTATAGATATTTCTCCAGAAATCTTACCCAAATAGTATCTCTAATCAGTAGGAACATTAAGCATGAGAGAGGAATAATGTTAGATGATGATATAGTTTGTTTGTATGGTTATGTTATAGACAAGTTTTTGGATTAATGTATGTAAAGTTAGTTGTTATAATTCTGCACTTGAACAATAGACAATTTTAAGATATGACACTTTGTCTTCAATAAAAAATAGTTAATGATGTAATAAATGTATGATATTTTAGCAGTAGTTAGTTAATATGCCAAGCTTTATTTTGACACTAAGAACACATTCTTTTGATGTCTATACAAAGAGAACAAATTTTTCAAAATCAGTGATCATAATCTATTTCCATAATTTTTCACCAAATGAACAGTAAACTATAACATCATAGTTGACTCAGGCTATTATGTTAGCTTCAAGTAGCCTCTTGAACCATTTCATTTTGATTTTTCTATAATTAGTTATGATTTTTCAAAAATCGTCGTTGAATTTGGATTTACCAAATGAACAAAAACTGTAAACCTGTAGATTTTTTATTTTGAGATTGAACTTCAATGAACTTGTAAGTGGTTCTAAATGCTACCAAATGATCCCTAAGATGTATAAAAGTAAGGTGTTACATAATCTAATTATTACAATATTTTATTGCTATGGAGCACATGTGTTAATGCTTTCTTCTTTGCCCTTTATGCTTGTGGAATAGGTGAGGGTCAGATAAACTCTTATTTGTATTGATTTTAGTATGTTTAAAGAGGGTTTTATTTTTTATTTTTATCCCCATTTTCAATATATTGAGGAATTAATAAATAAAATAAAAATGCAACAAGTGGAAATTAATTGATATGATTTTATTGATTAATTTGATAAATAATCTATTTAATTTTCATTATATGAATACAGTAACATATTAGGTGGAGGTTAGTTAACATGTGGACAAGAGGATATTTAAACATGTGCTAGAAAAGAGAGGCTAACAGATTAAGCATGTGTTGGACTAAACAAGTGGGCTAACAGAATCACATGGATAGGGTGCTGAACAAAAGCAAGTAGGCTAATAGCAAGTGGAAAGTATGCAAATGACACACCTTACATCACACATTAATTTTCACATACAGACCATATCACTCATTCCACACTTCTCTTATATATTCACATTATCTGCACATATGAGAGGAATCAATTTCCCATACTCATCATCATATCACATCATTTTCGCATAGCTTCTACTCTGATTCCATCTCCCACACATAAGCCATCACTCTCATTCTACTCCACTCCACCTATATCTAATTTTTATCCATCCCTATTCTCTCTCTCTCCATCAACAACTTTTCTCTATCTAGGCAATATAACTAGAGGAAAGTTCTGCTTTCATTTTCATCTTCTCTTTCTACATCCACCATGATTATTGTTGGTTTTACTATTGTTATTGAAGTCTTGATAGCAATGGAAGCCTAGAGTTGCTATGCTCTCTGGGAGATGATGCTGAATCATAATCCTTGATTTTAAACAAGGAGTTCATTGTGTCTTTAATTCATATTTGATTATATCAAGTTGATATAGTTAATTATGAAATAATTGATTCAATTAGAGTTAGTAGATGATTAATAATTAGGAAACCTAGTTGGATTTCCTATTTCTACATAATAATTGCTTTGATTGATTCTCATCCTTGAACTAATTGGACATAGTTATGGTTAATTGAAGTAATTATATAACAGAGTAAATAGTATCTATTAAATTCATCTTCTTCTATCTCTTCAGTTGAATGATTCATATTTCTCTATTCAATGTCTGCGATTTAGTTGGCAAGTTTTTAGCTAACACATTCTAATTCAAATAATTAACTCTAGATACTATGTGGTTAATGAAGGTAAGGTAATCTCTAAGGGAATACACGTGCCATTAATTCATTTCATCATAAAAAATACCTAAAATCATAAACAATATCATAGGATTTACATTCACAATTTAGTCAATAGTTCATGTCATAATTCATCGGATTAATATGTTAATTTGTGGCTCATTGGAATAATTAGGTACTTTAGCATCTATTTAGGCTCCTTGTGAATCGACCTATATTAGCTTCACTCTACTATTGGTTAGCTAAGTTGCCTGTTTGATAATTAAAATGACAGTTATCAAAATGGTGGCGTTGCCAGGGAGCCTTTTGTGTTAAGGTTTCCTAAGAAATCTGTTTGGCCTCAAAATCATAAAATGTATATAGGTGTTTCAGTTTTATGTAAATATAGTCTTTTGTCTTTTTGTACCGCGACTATATTTGCCCTTATAATCGCTACTAGATTAGAAAAATTGATTTCTAAGAGTCTCTGTTAATTTTAGTCTTGACCATAAACATATTTGGTCACAAACTAAAATTATTTGTTAACTCAGATTTGCTCTCTATAATTTTTTGTCGCCACCGGAGTGCTTTGGGTCTCTACCAAAGATTTTTTCATCAAGTTTTCTTCTCTATGATTTGTAGTCACAACCAAATTGACACTTACTCATGACCAAAAATTAGTATTTAATGCATAATTACTCTCTATGATTTTTAGTCACAACCGAAGTAACATTTGGTCACAACCAAAACTTCATATTTCAAGAAATAGCTTTCTTGTATTTTTAGTTGCAACTAAACTCATATTTGGTCGCAATAAAAAATCTTGATTCAAAAATTTTGCTCTTAAGACTAACAGTCGCAATGTGAAGTTCATTTTTGTCGCGATCTCTATTCTCTGTGATTATTAGTCGTGACCTAAAGACCTCTTAGTCATGACCAGAGTATTTTAAACTGCGATTACTTGATGTAAATTTCTAAAATTACTACATCTATGATATACTTGATATCTTGCATAATTATTGAGTGTGATTTGCATGACCAAAAGCTCTGGATTCTTTCCTTTGGACAAAAATCAATAGAACACTTAGGCAAATTATGAAAACTAAAATCTTCAATCAAGTTAGTGTTGCATCTGTTATTGAGCTCAGTTCTTTTAGTGAATCTATTGCAGCATAAACTAAATTTGCATTAGGTGATATCTTGGATAATCATTTTGTCGTAGAGCAAGTTAATGAGGGAGATGTTCATACTCATAATTAGAACAATCAAAATGAACAACATGGAGAGAATAACATGAATAATAGAAGCGCACATAGGAGTATAAAAGAACTCACTTCTTCTTATACAAACTTTGATCCTTTTTGTACTTGTCCTGTGTTAGATGTTAAGTTTGAAGTAAAAGGTCCTTTATTAAGTAACTTACCAAAGTTTTATGGATTGGCAAGTGAGGATTCTTTCGAGCACTTAAAGATTATGTAGTGGGTTTACTCATATATGAAACTTGTAGGTGCTAATATGGATGTTCAAGTATTCCATTTTACACTTAAAGTAAAGGGAAATGAATGGTTTTATATGCTGCCATATCATACACATCAAGCCTTAGACTATTGGAATAACTTGAGGACTGCTTTCTTAGAGGGATACTTCCCTAGTTCCAAGACTGTTACATTAGGGAAGAAAATCTTTAATGCAAAATAGTGTGATCAAGAGTCTTTATATGAATTTTGAGGAAGGTTTATAGAGCTACTAGCTAGATGTCCATACCACCAGATTTCAAGTGAGCATTTGGCACAGTATTTTCATTTAGGATTGTGTTATGCATGCAAAAAGAATTTTGATGCAGCTACTGGGGGTTCTATTGATGATTTAACTCTAGATAAAGTGCATAACTTGATTGATAATATAGCAAGCAATGACCAGCAGTATAGAGACTATGATACTAAGCAAGTCCAAGAGGTTTCTGCAAGGTCTTCTCAAGATTATAATAGCTTGTCTTCTTAAATTTCTGCTATGGATGCTCAGATAAACAATTTACCTGCTCAATTGAGCAATTCACATGTTCAAAGCCCATATTCTCAAGCTCTTATTGCTCCTAGTTATCAACTTAGTTTTTCTCCTATAATCACCAGTATCAATTGTCTTACACGCTGTGAAGATGTATCATCCATCTATCAAGGCAAACTAAACCAGTATCAACAAAGGAATCTATACTTTAACACATATATTGAAGGATGGAGAGATCATCCTAATTTCAGATGGAGGGATAGAGGTGTAGACAGGAATTTTGGATAAAATAGATTCAACAGTGATTGACAAGTGGTTGAATCTTCTAAAGCTTTAGAATTACCTACTGCTACAAAGGATGATTGTATATCGAGATTATCAAGAGCATTAATGTGATGAATTCAAATATAAACTCCATAAACATAAAATTTAGCTCTAACTTTAAGGACCTAAAATCTACTATGGAGAATAACCTAGCCATCACAGATTCTAAGTTTGTTGCCTTGGAGAGTAAAATAGAATGGTGGGACAAAAGTTTCAAACATGAATGGCTATATACCACAGCTAGCTAATTCAATAAGTGATGTTTAGGCAAGAATCAGTAGAAATCTACCTTCAAATACAATTTTGAACCCCAAGTCAGTGAATGTTATAAGTTTGAAAAGTAAAAAGCAAGTTGGGGAGCAAGTTATATATACTAAACATGATGAGGAATATGAGGTAGACACTGGTTCCAACAGTCTAATGACAAATAGCATTGAGAAGTATGAAAGCAAGAAGGAAACCCAGCTCATTGGGAAGAAAAAAGGTTACATTAAATATTATAGAATGTCAAATTGAATTTGCACAAGATTCTGAAGGTTGTGGATGGCCAGACAACAAGAAAATTTAGCTACTTAAGGCTATAGATACTAAGTTAAGAAATCCTATAATAGACACAACTAAAGAAACTCAATTAGCAGTAAATTCATAGCTCAAGTAGAAAGAACAAACACTGGTTTAGTTGAGAAAGAAGTAAATATGAAGGATTTACCTGTGCCAAGGGAATTCATTAGTGAGGAGAAAGCCTTAGAGTAGTAGAACAAGAAAGTGAATGATTTTTTAGCAAGATTGAAGTAAATAGGCCTGTATTGGAGAGAGTTAAGAGAGTGCAAGAATATCCAAAGTATTTGAAGGAAAGTTGCACACAAAATAAGAGATACAAATCTAATGAAATGGTGTAAGTGGCACCTAATGCTTATGCACTTTTCAACTCTCAACTTCCAGTAAAGTGTCAAGATCCAAGTGCATATTCTATCCCTTGTACAATTTGCAAGATAATTGTTTCTAGCGCATTATTAGATTTAGGCGCTGTTATTAATGTGATGCCAAGTTCAATGTATCATCTATGGGAGTGAATCTGATTAAACTGTGTGTTATCTCAATTGGCTAATAAGAGTATTATAAATCCTAAGGGAATCTTAGAAGACATTTTAGTTCAAGTTAAGGAACTTGTTTTTTCTATAGACTTTTATGTTTTGGACATGTCAAATGAATCTTTTGATGATAGTAATCTTATGTAGGAAGGTCATTCTTGAAGAAAACTAACACCATGATTTGTATAAATGATGGAATTATTAAAATGAAATTTGGTGGGCACATAATTCAGGTTAACATGTATAAACACCCACATCAGGATTGTCCTCTCCTATGACTTAACATGATTGATGCATCACATGAAAATAAGTGTGATGATATTCATGAGCTTGATAATGATAAAGAATTTGAAGAACCTTCCATTTATTACTCCTCAACTGATCTCTCTTCTTTTTCTTCATTCAATGGTAATACCGTATGCATTAATTCTAAAGTTGATAGCTGGCTTCCCACTATGGGTGATTTTTCTTCATCTTCATCTACTATTTCCTCGATTGGAACTAACCATACTATTTTAAGTGATGAGGTATGTCTAGAAAAGTTTATGGAAAATTTAATAGAATTGAAAGGCAAGGATATTGCTATAGACTTTGAACGAAAAGAAGCTGAAATTTTTGAGCTAGGGAGTTTTCAATTTAATACTTATAATATCCTATACTCTAATCCTATTCATAAGTCTTAAACTTGAAATTTTTAAACATTTAAGGGCTATAAAAATTGAAGGGTATTATCCAAAATCAACATAATTTCACTGTAAGGGCAGACCTAGATAATATAATAGTTACATCAAGAAAACCATTTCTACTATCTATTGGCTATGCTATATTCTACTAGCTATGGATTATCTCTTAAGATGGGTAGAGGCTATACTAACAAGGAAGGATGAAGTAGATGGTACAGTATTTTAGGTAAATGGCCACCAATGGCTATGGATTATCTCTTACAATAGTCAGTTCTACACAGTTTTACTTATATACTTGAGCTGTTAATGTTGATTAAGTGTGGGGGAGGATACTGTTGGAAATCGTGCCCTAGGGGCCAATCATTGTCTTATGAACATTATTGATTTATGAATTTATTAATTGAGTTATCATATTATTTGCATGTTTACTATGATGACCATCCTTGGATAATTCATGATATTATCCTAAATGTCCTTGGTCGATCATCTATGTGGGAGCACAGATGAAATAAGATCAATATGACTTTGAAGATGTATAGAGATATAAATCAAAGTCATAAGCACATGTAAGAGTACAGGGTGTTGGACCGACCCGCTATGAGAGAACTGCATGGGTAACGTCATAAGCTTCTCTCATATACAAACCATGTCAATATGCCCTTTGACCTGAGATCATCATGGATTCCTACATGACAAAACGCTCAGCTTTGACCTAGTCAAAAGTCACTTTTGACTGACTGATCATAAAGACTATGTTCGGGCTTAGTGATTTTTCATGCGGAGGAATGTGAATGGTCAAGATGGAATTTGTCCCTCACATTCGTGGAGAGATATTACTGGGCCCCTCGATGAGTGAGTCTGAGAAATGTATGGCCATACTGTAATGGAAAGGTAGTTCCATTTCTATAGTCAGACTACTCAGGGATCGAGAAAGTAACGGTCGGGAATAGGAGGATGACATTATCCATGCCTCATCCATGACCAAAATATCGCGTGACAGAAGGGACATGATATGGTTGTATAAAAGGTTACATCGTTTATCGATCCTCATATGATTTGGGTAGTTGTTATGTCTTGCTAGAGACCGCTTGCGACTTGTGGGCTAGTATAGCAAATGGCCCACTGCCAACTTCATATGGGCCTACAGGGTCGCACACAAAATAGCCCAACACGAGCCATGATGTCCAGATTCATTGAATCTAAGACATGTCCAGATTCAATGAAAGATCCAGGTGAATGTATATATATTTATTTATATTTATATTCGTATATATATAAATTCGTATATATATATTATATATATGAGATATATGAGATTTAATTTATAAGGATAAATTAAATCCCTATCACGTTTGAATTCGAAATTCAAATTGATAGGATATCTCATATAAGAGATATTTATAAGATTTAATTTATAAGGATAAATTAAATCTCTATCACGTTTGAAATTCGAAATTCAAATTGATAGGATATCTCATATAAGAGATATTTATAAGATTTAATTTATAAGGATAAATTAAATCTCTATCACGTTTGAAATTCGAAATTCAAATTGATAGGATATCTCATATAAGAGATATTTATAAGATTTAATTTATAAGGATAAATTAAATCTCTATCACGTTTGAAATTCGAAATTTAAATTGATAGGATATCTCAAATTTGATTTATGGGAATAAATCAAATATAACTCAGTCTCATCTTTATTTAAAGTTAAATAAATAGGTAATTAAATCTGTGGGACGGATTTAATATTATTTTATTTAATTAGTTTCTTATAAAATTATACAATATATGATATTGTATCAATTCGGAATTAATATAAGATTAACTCCAAAATCCAATTAGGTTAAGTGGAAAAACGCATAGCATCCTCTAGATCTGATTGGAGGAGCTACGTTTGAAAATAACACAGAACACAAAAGGCCGAATGGAATCTGCAAAAGGTTTGCAGACAAGAAACTGCCGAAATAGAGACGGAGACTTGTGAAAGCCTTGGAGGGACAGGAGACGCTAGCACGTCGTTCGTGGTTGGAACGATGTTCGTGTGGATACCAGTAGAGGAAGCCGACCTGAGGCGTCGACTTCTTGTGATCGGAAAGAGACCACCGTCCGCGGAGAGAATCTGTGAAGGTCGCTGAGGAACACTCCGTCGATTTCTTGCGATCAGAAAGAGATCACCACCCACGTAGAGAAGCTGTGAAATTCGCTGAGCAACACTAAGGGTAATAATTCTTTCCACTTGACTTAAACACATACGGCAGATCCTGGCAAGGAATGGAAAATTTTTAAAGTTTATTTCCGCTGCGTGTCTTCCAATTCCTTTCAGTGGTATCAGAGCCATGTCGTTTTGTGTTTAAGTTAGGCTTGATTTGTGATTTATATGATATATGTTAGTAGTAGCCGATCATATAATAAGCGTTGTATGTGTGATATATATGGAATCCATGTTGTGTATGACATAAAAGGAATCTAAAAGGAAATTGAAATCGGTGGTGATGCTTTTTGATTTGATCAATCCGCATAGATGGGGTCTAAGAAAACCGAATTCAAATTTGTGATTATTTGTGAAAACCGAATTCAGATTCGTGATTATTTATGAAACAAAAACAAAAAAAAAATTTCTTCCGGGGCGCTGCCCCAGAACCGTAACATATGTTACTTTGTAAATGTTTTTTGCCCTTCGATTAGATCTGAATATTGATTCTTGAATGTTTGGATATGGTGAACAATATGGCTCTAGATTGCAAGTGTTGTAATTTTTAAATACGGCCTGCATGTCGTGCCTTCCTCTATATACTCTCAATGTACCTTCTCCTCTCATCTCACTCCCCTCGAATGTTAAAAGAGGTTTCTATATGTAATTTCTCTTTTCTTACTAGAGAGCTCCTCTCATTGGCTTGAGGGGACTTAGGATAGGTGAGCCATATTGTATCACGTTTGAATTATGCATCTTATGATTAGATCAGCACATGCATATTACTTGTATGAGATATGAACTGAGAAACATGCGTTTTATAAACCAGATAGTTAAATTAGGCCCTCTAAAAGAAATCTTAAGTCATAATGCTGTCAATTTATGAACACTTGTCAAAACCTTGATCGCTCAATTGTGGACTCCACCAAAGTGGGTGCTTTTGAGTTATCTTGGGGAGATAAGCAAAGAGTAATGGTGCTACTCTCATAGGTTCATTATTGTTTGACTTAATTGAGATTAACAAAACGGTTTTGGATCTCAAGGCATTAGATGGGATTAGAACATGCCAGATCATATGATGATAGGAGCCCATGAATATCTAAGAGTTACATTTGATGTAATTGGTAAAGGTGTTACCTACCTAAATAACTTAATCTAAGCGTCCTGCCAAAGCGGACTTAAGTTTGAGCCAAATATGGATCTTAGCCCACTAACTATTGCATTGAGGGTTGTTTATTTAGTGGGAGATTACTAATTACATTGCATATTTTAATTGTAGAATCATGACGACTAGTAATACTGCTACATTATCGCTGCGATCTGTCCTTGAGAAGGACAAACTCAATGGGACAAACTTTCTTGACTGGTTTAGGAACTTGAGAATTGTTCTCAAGCAGGAAAGAAAGGCGCATGTCCTAGATCAACCCATTCCTGAGGAGCCAGCCGCCAATGCTCCTAGAGCTCAGAGAGATGCTTACACGAAGCATAAGGAAGACTCTGTCGATGTGGGATGCTTAATGCTAGCCACCATGGTTCCAGAGCTCCAAAGAGATCTCGAACACATGGAGGCTTATGAGATGATTGTGCATCTCAAGGAAATGTTCCAGCAACAGGCAAGGCAAGAGAGGTATGAGACCACTAAGGCCTTACATTCCTGTAAGATGGCTGAAGGTGCATCAGTTAGTACTCATGTCTTAAAGATGAAAGGGTACATTGATCACCTTGAGAGGCTTGGATTTCCCATGAGCCAGGAGTTAGCTACGGATTTGATCTTGAACTCACTCCCGGAAAGTTATGACCAGTTTGTCATGAACTACAACATGAACAACATGGAGAAATCTATTTCTGAACTGCATGGGATGCTTAAAACTGCTGAGCCGAGTCTTAAGAAGAAACCCAGTAGTGTTTTGATGGTTCAGAAAGGAAAGGGTACGAAAAAGAAAGGCAAAGGCAAGGGGAAGGGTCATGGCTCATCAGGTAAGACCAAAGAGTCAGGCAAGCCCGAAACCAAGCCTGCACCAAAGAAGGCAAAGCCTCCGAAGGAAGGAGTCTGCTTCTTCTGCAATGAACCGGGTCATTGGAAGAGGAATTGCAAACTCTACCTCGAAGATCTCAAAAAGAACAAGAAGGATAGCAGGGCTATCGCTTCAGGTATTTATGTTATAGACATTCATCTTTCTACTTCCACCTCATGGGTATTAGATACTGCATGTGGTTCTCACATTTGTACGAATGTGCAGGGACTAAAGGACAGTAGGAAGCTGAAAAGGGGTGAAGTTGACCTACGAGTTGGAAACAGAGCAAGGGTTGCTGCGTTAGCTGTAGGCACTTATGAATTAGTTCTGCCCACTGGGCTTTTGTTAGTTTTGAACAATTGCTATTATGTTCCTGCTTTAAGTAGTAACATTGTTTCACTTTCTTATTTGGATAAGGAAGGTTTCACTTCCATTGCTGGGAATAGTAGATGTTCTATTTATCGTAATGATGTTTTCTATGCTCATGGTGATTTGCATGTTGATCATTACATATTAAATTTGGAGCAACCCAATCATGGAAATATCTATAACATAACCGCCAAAAGGGTCAAACCAAACGATTTGAATCCCACATACCTCTGGCACTATCGTCTGGGCCACATAAATGAGAAACACATTTCCAAACTCCATCAAGATGGATTTCTAAACTCATTTGATTTTGAATCATATGACACTTGCGAGTCTTCCTTGTTAGGAAAGATGACAAAGTCACCCTTCACTGGGCACAGTGGGAGGGCCACTGATTTATTGGGCCTCATACATACAGATGTGTGTGGACCGATGAACACAAATGCCAGAGAAGGTTATTCGTACTTTATAACATTCATAGATGATTTCAGCAGATATGGGTACATCTATCTAATGAAACATAAATCTGAATCTTTTGAAAAGTTCAAGATATTTCAAAATGAAGTACAAAACCAGCTTGGCAAAACAATTAAAGCCCTTCGATCTGATCGGGGTGGTGAATATTTAAGCCAAGAGTTCATAGATCATCTTAGGAGTTGTGGGATACTCTCACAATTAACTCCTCCAGGGACACCACAATGGAATGGCATTTCTGAACGGAGAAATCGAACACTATTAGATATGGTTCGATCCATGATGAGTCGAACAGATCTTCCGCCCTCCTTTTGGGGCCATGCCCTAGAGACAGCTGCGTTCACACTCAATCGTGTTCCATCAAAGGCAATTGAAAAGACTCCGTATGAGATATGGACTGGGAGGACGCCTAGTTTGTCTTTCCTCAAGATTTGGGGATGTGAGGTCTATGTTAAGCAACAAGCCTCAGACAAATTAGCGCCCAAATCCTCAAAATGCCTTTTCGTGGGATATCCTAAGGAAACCAAGGGATATTACGTCTACAACCCTACTGATAACAAAGTGTTTGTTGTCAAAAATGGTATCTTTCTTGAACGAGAATTTATCTCTAAAAGAACCAGTGGGAGTAAGGTACAACTCGAAGAAGTTCGAGAGCTACAAGACACCACAGAACTGCAGATGGAAAATAGAGAAGACTCACAACAAGTTGTTGAGACTCCTCAAGTCACGCAAGGTCCACGAAAGTCTAATAGGACACGACTTCAGCCTCAGAGATATGGATTTCTGATTTCTGATAGTCGTGATGTGTTGCTCATTGAGCATAATGTGCCGACTACCTATCGAGAAGCTATAGTGGGACCAAACTCTGAAAAATGGCTTAGTGCCATGAAGTCTGAGATGCAATCCATGTACGACAATCAGGTTTGGACCTTAGTCGACCCGCCTGAAGGTGTAAAAACCGTCGGGTGCAAGTGGGTTTTCAAAGAGAAAACTGACATGGATGGCAATGTAAATGTCTTCAAGGCACGACTGGTTGCAAAAGGTTTTACTCAAACTCATGGTGTGGACTATGATGAGACCTTTTCCCCAATAGCAATGGCCAAATCAATCAGAATCCTCTTTGCTATTGCAGCATATTATGACTATGAAATATGGCAGATGGACGTCAAGTCAGCCTTCCTTAATGGAAAGCTCCTTGAGGATGTGTACATGACATAACCTGAAGGGTTTGTGCGTTCTGAGGACTCTGGTAAAGTGTGCAAGCTTCAAAGGTCCATTTATGGACTAAAGCAAGCCTCTCGGAGTTGGAATCATCGTTTTGATGAAGTAATCAAAGAGTTTGGATTTCTTCAAAACATTGATGAACCTTGTGTGTACAAGAAGGTTAGTGGGAGCACAGTTGTGTTTTTGGTACTCTATGTCGATGACATCCTACTTATTGGGAATGACATTCCTACCTTGCAGATTGTCAGGTCTTGGTTAGGAAAGTCTTTCTCGATGAAAGACTTGGGTGAAGCCACCTACATCCTAGGAATCAGGATCTATAGAGATAGATCTAAAAGACTTCTAGGACTCAGTCAGAGTACATACATAGAAAAAATACTGCATAGGTTCAGTATGCACGAATCAAAGAGGGGTTTCATACCCATGTCTCATGGTACTCACCTCAGCAAAGATCTGTGTCCTAGTACATCTGATCAGCGAGGTCGCATGAGTAAGGTTCCATATGCCTCGGCCATAGGATCTATCATGTACGCCATGTTATGTACTCGACCGGATATCTCGTTTGCCTTAAGTATGACTAGCAGATACCAACAGGACCCTGGTGAGGGCCATTGGACTGCTGTCAAGAATATCCTTAAGTACTTAAGAAGGACTAAGGACTTATTCTTGGTCTATGGTGGATTGGATGATGAGCTCTGTGTAACTGGTTACACAGATGCGAGTTTCCAAACTGACCAGGACGACCAAAAATCGCAGTCTGGATACATATTCCTCCTCAATAATGGAGCAGTAAGCTGGAATAGCTCTAAGCAGGGCACTGTAGCAGATTCTGCAACAGAAGCTGAGTATATAGCAGCATCTGATGCAGCTAAGGAAGCCGTTTGGATCAGGAAGTTCATCACAGAACTAGGGGTGATACCTACCATCTCAGATCCAATAACTTTGCTCTGTGACAATAGCGGTGCTATTGCACAGGCCAAAGAGCCTAGGTCACATCAAAGGACCAAGCATATACTCAGGCGATTTCATCTCATCAGAGAAATCAACGTTAGAGGTGATATAAAAATATGTAAAGTAGCAGGAGAAGATAATGTTGCTGATCCTCTAACAAAGCCGCTTGTGCAGGCAAAGCATGAGCGTCATGTTAGGTCAATGGGAATTAGTCAAATTAATGATTGTACCTAGTGCAAGTGGGAGGTTGTTGGAAATCGTGCCCTAGGGGCCAATCATTGTCTTATGAACATTATTGATTTATGAATTTATTAATTGAGTTATCATATTATTTGCATGTTTACTATGATGACCATCCTTGGATAATTCATGATATTATCCTAAATGTCCTTGGTCGATCATCTATGTGGGAGCACAGATGAAATAAGATCAGTATGACTTTGAAGATGTATAGAGATATAAATCAAAGTCATAAGCACATGTAAGAGTACAGGGTGTTGGACCGACCCGCTATGAGAGAACTGCATGGGTAACGTCATAAGCTTCTCTCATATACAAACCATGTCAATATGCCCTTTGACCTGAGATCATCATGGATTCCTACATGACAAAACGCTCAGCTTTGACCTAGTCAAAAGTCACTTTTGACCGAGTGATCATAAAGACTATGTTCGGGCTTAGTGATTTTTCATGCGGAGGAATGTGAATGGTCAAGATGGAATTTGTCCCTCACATTTGTGGAGAGATATTACTGGGCCCCTCGATGAGTGAGTCTGAGAAATGTATGGCCATACTGTAATGGAAAGGTAGTTCCATTTCTATAGTCAGACTACTTAGGGATCGAGAAAGTAACGGTCGGGAATAGGAGGATGACATTATCCATGCCTCATCCATGACCAAAATATCGCGTGACAGAAGGGACATGATATGGTTGTATAAAAGGTTACATCGTTTATCGATCCTCATATGATTTGGGTAGTTGTTATGTCTTGCTAGAGACCGCTTGCGACTTGTGGGCTAGTATAGATGAAAGATCCAATGAAAGATCCAGGTGAATGTATATATATTTATTTATATTTATATTCGTATATATATAAATTCGTATATATATATTATATATATGAGATATATGAGATTTAATTTATAAGGATAAATTAAATCCCTATCACGTTTGAATTCGAAATTCAAATTGATAGGATATCTCATATAAGAGATATTTATAAGATTTAATTTATAAGGATAAATTAAATCTCTATCACGTTTGAAATTCGAAATTCAAATTGATAGGATATCTCATATAAGAGATATTTATAAGATTTAATTTATAAGGATAAATTAAATCTCTATCACGTTTGAAATTCGAAATTCAAATTGATAGGATATCTCATATAAGAGATATTTATAAGATTTAATTTATAAGGATAAATTAAATCTCTATCACGTTTGAAATTCGAAATTTAAATTGATAGGATATCTCAAATTTGATTTATGGGAATAAATCAAATATAACTCAGTCTCATCTTTATTTAAAGTTAAATAAATAGGTAATTAAATCTGTGGGACGGATTTAATATTATTTTATTTAATTAGTTTCTTATAAAATTATACAATATATGATATTGTATCAATTCGGAATTAATATAAGATTAACTCCAAAATCCAATTAGGTTAAGTGGAAAAACGCATAGCATCCTCTAGATCTGATTGGAGGAGCTACGTTTGAAAATAACACATAACACAAAAGGCCGAACGGAATCTGCAAAAGGTTTGCAGACAAGAAACTGCCGAAATAGAGACGGAGACTTGTGAAAGCCTTGGAGGGATAGGAGACGCTAGCACGTCGTTCGTGGTTGGAATGCTGTTCGTGTGGATACCAGTAGAGGAAGCCGACCTGAGGCGTCGACTTCTTGTGATCGGAAAGAGACCACCGTCCGCGGAGAGAATCTGTGAAGGTCGCTGAGGAACACTCCGTCGATTTCTTGCGATCAGAAAGAGATCACCACCCACGTAGAGAAGCTGTGAAATTCGCTGAGCAACACTAAGGGTAATGATTCTTTCCACTTGACTTAAACACATACGGTAGATCCTGGCAAGGAATGGAAAATTTTTAAAGTTTATTTCCGCTGCGTGTCTTCCAATTCCTTTCAGATACCAAGTCAGTAGGGGTAGATAGAAAATCCAATAAATCCATCTTACATTTTGGTTCAATTTTGTCTTCATTACTTATGCCATTACACGTGTTTCATTACTTCTTCACATTGAGGACAATATAGGAACTAAGTGTGGGGAGGATGAATTTTAGAGTGTGAAATGGTTGAATCTGTATCTTTTGGTTGTAACCTTATGTTGTTCTTGTCATGACTAATGTGTACCAATATGTCAAGTTTCTTCTCTGTGAAAATTAGTCACAACCAATGCTCATTTTTGTTGCGATGAGGAGTTCATATATTTTGATATTTAACTATCTATGATGTGTAGTCATGATCTATACTTATCTTTGTTGTGACTATAACTCTATGAATTTTGTTCATGATTGGATTGATACTTGGGTCACAACTAGAGCATGTGTGGTTATCAAAGTTATTCTTTGTGATTATCAGTTCCAACCAGTGTCCATTTAAGTCGCAACCAATATTCCTTATTTTTTGAAAATTTCTTCTCTGTGTAAAATAGTCGCGACCTGATGTCCTTTTCGTAGCGACTGCAAGAAAACCTCTAGTAAAAATCCTTCTATTTCTTTCTGATTGTTTCTTGACCTATTGGAATTCACTTTCATTGATTTCAAATTGAATTTTGATCATATATTTTTTAAAATTGGCAAACTAGTATAGTATGAGTTCTTGTTTCTTTGATTGACTGCTAGAAATTGTTAATTATGAATGATTAGTCTCATGTATTTAGTTTAAAATTCATGCAATCTTGTCATGGTGAGTTGATTAGGGTGACTAAGCCAAATAGAAGAATTTTGAGCCTCCAACATATACTCATTTACATTGTGTGGCACCATCTAGTTTGGTAACATTGCAAAACTTGTCTCAATCCTCGATTCAAAACCATGTTAGCTTCTTGGAGTTCTGAATATGATAAGGGTATTTCTTTGAAAACCCTTTTTGACCAAACAGTAGCCACATAAAAATTAAATCCTTTGCTTACACCCTTTTGAGACCTTTACTTTCATTTAAAATTCCATCATTGATGAATGAATATTGTACAAGATATTTGTTACTGTAGTAAGTCTTTAATTTTAAAATAACTAGTAAGTTGCATGTAACATCCTTACTTCCATACGTATTAGGGACCATTCAGCAGCATTTAGAACCACTTACAAGACCATGGAAGTCCATTAGCCAAATCTGGAATTTTATTCTTTCTCGGGTTACTGTTCATATGGTATTTCAGATTACGCAATGAACTTCAAAAAATCATAATTAATTCTATAAAACTCAAAATGAACTGGTTAAAAAAGCTACATGAAGATAACATCTTAAATTTTAAGGGAAAAATAATTTCCAGACCAAATGATTTGCCAATTGATACAGTTTATTCGTTGAAGTTTACTGTTCATTCGGTCAAAAACTCTGGAAACAGATTCTGGTCCCTTATTTTGGAGTAAACATTATCACTTAAATATGCAAGATGGATGCTAATGCATGATATGTAATTTCATCAACTTTCTTTGATTAGTGACATGCCATCATGCTATATACTTTTACATAAAGTGCATGGCCATGGAAACATGTTATTCACAATACATTCAACATCATTTATCATGTCACAACATCATTCAAATAACATATACATGTCAACACATAAGCATACCACATCAAGCACATAAAGAGATAAGTTCACTACCTTGCACTTAAGCTTTCCTCTTGATCTTTAGCATTTGCTTCCTAGCTTTCCAACCAATAAACCTTTATGACAATCACTTCCCAACATGTTCTTGGATGATTCAAGGTCCTAAACACATTCATATTCATCACATAATTCATTAGGACTCATGAACTCCAACCATGTTCAAGACTAACTTTGTTACACTCTTTATTGTCATAACTTTCTCTAATTTTCACTAATCCACTTGGCTCTTGAACCAATTGATGTCTTGACTTTACCCTACACAATTTCATCTTTTGAATTCATTTATGAGCTTAGAATCATAAAATTCCAGCTCCTTGATGGCATGCTGTACAGAATTGAACATAAGCACACAATTCTTTTAAAAAAATCTCATTTTGATTCTAATGCTTCCCATACTTGTTTCTCCACTTTACCCCACACAACTTTTCATTTTAAAACCATTGGAACTATCAAAATCATGAAATTCCAATCACTGTTCATGCGAGTGAACAGTAACCGTAAGGAATCTCAAAGACTACAACCTTGAGATTTTAATGTTTCCAAGGTTCAAAACCTTTCCAATCCTACACAAAATCATCATACAAACTCAATGGAAGCATTAAATCATTGAAATTCAATTTACTTCCCTCATGAACAGTGCAGACCAAACAGGGCACACTATGGCAAAGTCAAGAATATCAATTTGATTCAACAACCAACCACTTAACTAGCTTGTTTAAGGTTCAATCATATAGTTCTAACTTTAATTTCTTCTTTCCCCTTTCCTTTAAGGTCTTTGGGAAGCACCACCCCTTAGAGAAAACTCAAATTTTCTCCCATCAAAACCCTAAGTTGAAGCTCCCAAATCAAAGGAAAATAAGCTAGGAGAGATTGCTTACCTTTAATCTCTAGCTTGCTTGAACTTTGGAACCTTGAATCTTCTTTGTCTTGGCTTGAGTTTCCATTTTGCAAGAGCTTCCCCCAGGGTACACGAGCTTATGGTTCTGAACCAGAATTGAGGGGTATTTATAGCCAAAATCCAAGAAAAATGAATGGCCAAGATTGATTTGGTTACTATTTGATCTAAAGGCCCACATTTAATCTTGGATTTAACTTTTTCATAAAATAATAATTATGACATCATGTGGGACAGCTCAAGGGACACCTCAAGGGGTTAGGTGGCGTGCTCATAGTGTAAGGAACCTTCTGGAGAAATTCCAGTCCAATCCGGTACCGATCAGTGCAATTTCATAACAACCGGACTGTGTTCTGTTCCTAATTTGTTATAATATACCAGGATATGTATTCTATCCTAAAACTTAATGTCTAGGCTTCTTATACCATTGAAAATATTAGACGGAGTATTTATCTGCCATCCATCCCTTGAGAAATGACCAAAATACCCTTGGTGTCCTTTCTTGCACTGCACTGACCCTAAGGGCATAATTGTCATTTCACCCCTTCTTGTACTGCCTCAGGGCATATATTGGCTCAACTAATCATATTTATACTATTTCCCACGTTTTTGGCCTGTCCAGAATGACCAAAATGACCTCCATCCATCACTGGTACAGTATGGGCATCCAGGGGTATTTTCGTAATTTCGCACTTATCCTGGACTGCTCTGTACTCTGGCCCACTTAACTGTCTAGTCATCACATTGGGCCTACTATGGAGCCATTTGGGCCTTGGTTTGGCTTATTGCCTTTATGCCCTTTATGGCACAAATCCCAAGACACCTCTCTCGATCCTATTTATCGGGTATTCTATTTTACCATAAAATCCCGTAAGAATTCTACAGGATTCCTTTTCTGACTCTGTCAGTTTGATAAATTCATATATTAAATATAAGAATTTACAGTAAAGTTTCATCTGATTCTGAGATATGAAAAATATTGCAATAATTCCTGCTGACTTCAGGAATTTATATCAATTAATCGGGACCTCAAATCAAAATTCTGTGTTGCGTTAAACTGATCGGAATAATTATGTCTATCTACTGGTAAAATTTGAGTCTGATCTGATTTCGGGCATTTTTGGCCTATTTTGGCTCAACTTTTCCATAGTTACATTTAGGTCCCTGACTTTTTGCTTAATTACATTTAAGTCCCATAACTTTTGGAAATTATCACTTTTGGCCCAAATCTTGTTTCTACTTTAACTTTTGGCCTTTAACCTTTTCTACTTTGCATTTTAGTCCTTCTCCTTCTTCAAGACTCATATAACCTTTATCATTCCTTCTTATCTTCATCATAATCCTTTCTAAACCTCTTTCCACTATCAATACTATACAGATAGGGAAAAATTAGGATATGACATTGCACATCTTGCTGAATATCTTAAATGTATTTGTTATTTGGTTTAATAGTTAAAAGAAAAGAAAAGCAAAATGAAATAGTATAGAAAAAAGAAAAAGAAAAAAAAGAGAAAGACCATTTAGCAAGATGTGATGTTCAATGAAATAAAGTTAACTTATAAATAATACTTTTTGCAGTTGCATAACTCAATTTGGGATTAAGTGTTGAAATAGCTTGAAGAAGTAAGATCATATACTATTTGTAGTTTCATCACTTAGCCTTTCTAACATTATAACCTAATAAAGACCCTTTGATTCATAAACCTTGTGACATACAGTGGTGGAGATGTAGGATGGTTATAAGCATATGAGAAACTTAAGCTAGATGGTTGAGTGAAATTACCTAAACAAGAGAATGAGTGAAACACTACACCTTATAAGGAAATCTCACTTAGTCTTACCATGATTTAATTGTATGAGTTAGATTCTTTGAGTGATATGAGATCAATTTAGACTGTTACCAATTAAAAGGAAAATATTGATGATGCAAGCATTTATGCTAAATCTGTTTGCCAAATTTGCTAAACATGTGTATTTAAATTTCAATTTTGATCCATAATTTTGCTCAAAGTGCAAAAGCTAAGTGTGGGGGAATTGATAAACTCATATTTGTGTTGATTTTAGTATGTTTAAAGAGGATTTTATTATTGATTTTTGTCCCCATTTATCAATATATTGAGCAATTAACAAATAAAATAAAAATGGAACAAGTGAAAATTAATTGATATAATTTTAGTGATTAATTTGATAAATAATCTATTAAATTTCTATTATAGGAATGCAGTAACAAATTAGGTGGAGGTTAGTTAACTATTAGACAATAAAATATTTAAACATGTGTTGGAAGGGAGAAGTTAATAGATTAAGCATGTGTTGGACTAAATAAGAGGGCTAACATAATTAGATGGATAGGGTGCTGAATAGAAGCCAGTGGGCTAACAGTTGGTGGAAAGCATGTAGACGACACACCTTGCATCACATATTCATTCCAAATGGTATTCACTCCATACATACCATATCACTCATTACACACTTTTCTTGTATATTCACACTATATGCACATATGAGAGGGATCAATTTCCATACTCATCATCAGATCATATCATTTTCGCACAGCTTATACTCTGCTTCCATCTTCTACACATACACCATCACTCTCATTCTACTCTACTCTACCCAGATTTAATTTCTCTCCATCTCCATTCTCTCTTTCCATATACAACTTTCCTCTATTATAGGCAATAGAACTTGAGAAAAGTTTTACTTTCATTTTCATCTTCTCTTTCTACATTCACTATGACTACTGCTGATTTTATGTTGCTGTTAAAGTCTTGACAGCAAAGGAAGGCAAGAGTTGTTGTGCTCTCTTGGAGATGATGTTGAACCATAATCCTTGATTTGAAATAGGGAGTTCATTGTGTCTTTAATTTAGATTTGATTGTATCAAGTTGATGTAGTTAATTATGAAATTATTGATTCAATTAAAATTAGTAGATGATTAATGATTAGGGAACCGAGTTAGATTTCCTATTTCTACATAATAGATGTGTGATTGATTCTCATCCTTGAACTACTTGTACATGGTTATGATTAATTGAAGTAATTTTATAATAGAGTATAGTTGTATCTATTAAATTCATCTTCTTCTATCTCTTGAGTTGTATGATTCATATTTCTCTATTTAATGTCTATGAGTTGTAGCTTTGATTGAGATTTAGCTGGCCAGTTGTTAGCTAACACATTCTAATTCAACTAATTAACTCCATATACTATGTGGATAATGAAGGTAAGGTAATCTCCAAGGGAACACACTTGTCATTGATTCATTTTATCACCAAAAATACCTAAAATCATAAATAATAGTATATGATTTACATTCAGAATTTAGTCAATAGCTCATCTCACAATTCATCTGAGTAATTTCTTAATTTGTGGCTCATTGGACTAATTAGGTATTTTAGCATCCATTTAGGCTCCTTGTGAATCAACCTAAGTTAGCTTCGCTCTACAATTGGTTAGCTTAATTTCTTGTTTGATAATTAAAAACATGGTTATCAGGTTCCCACAAGGGACACTTCACAAGCCAACTCATACTCTTGCTATTTCCTTGAAGTTTCCTTTCTTTTTCTTCTTTTATAAAATGGTATAAAAATTCCATTTAGATTCTACATAATTTCTTGTCATTTTGGGCCTTCATGTGACACCATTTTGGGCATAAATTTGGTCAAACTCAAAATTAGGCACGTATCCCAAGGCATTTCCTTTGCCAAGTATCTAAATTACCCTAATTTTTGAGATAAATTCTATAAAATTCTTTTAATTTTTTGACATTTTTATAAATTAATTCTACTATAAAATGAATTTTCTGAAAAGTCTCGTAATTTTCTAAGACCCAAAATTTCTGATAAAAATTCTATATGTTTTCTTTAAATCGATGTCCGATTTCACTTTAAATTTTATAATTAATTCTACAAGACTCCTTTTTTAATTTTGTTAGTTTCATAAATTCTTCTATTAATTATAAGAATTTCTTATAAAATTTCATATGATTATGAGGTTCTGAAGACCTTGTAATAATTTCCATACTTTGAAGATTAATATTAACTTTTTTGTACCTCAGGCTGAAATTCTAAAAACTAGCTATGGCCCAAATTTCATTCTCTATTTATAGGTAAATTTTGGGATCGTAACATTTTCAAGCAATTTTACACTTTTTCTGGCTCAACTTTATATAATTACACTTTTGCCCCTAAATTTGGCAAAATTGCACTTCAGTCCCTAAAATTGCCAATTGCCAAATTCCATTTTAGCCTCTTTCTACCAAATTTGAAATTCAAATTTGGTACCTAAAATCTCAAAACTCCACTTTGGTCTTCAAACTTTATATTATTTACAATTTAGTCCCTAGACTATCGCTGTTTACAATTTAGTTCCTGAACTTTTACTATTTATGGTTTCGTCCCTTTAGCTTTTTTTTTTTGGTGATACGTCCCTTTAGCTTTATAACCTTATACTTTCTGTCTTTCTTTGATTTAAACTTATATAATCATTATTTTTCTTCTAATTACCATCCCAATACCTTTATAATCTCTTTTCTCTATCAGCCTTATATAGAGATTGGAAAAATTTGGGATATTACACTTTCCCAAAGGGTCCCAAAATTGACGCCACACAAGGGAAAATGAGGGGTATTTATACTAAAATTTTAGGGCTCCTATGACAAAAATGCCCTTAGTAGTTGTGAACTATTACCATGCTCTAATCTTGCTTTTGATTCGTGGATTATTTTCTTAATCATGGTTTAGCATATTTCTTTGATTATTTTAGTCCTAATTATGTTGTTAAAATTCTTCCTCCTTATAATGCTAACATGTGGCACTATATGTGTGGATCTCATAAGGACCCTTGACATGGTGTGTCACTATTTGTAGAAGCTTATAGGTTAATCCAGAGCTAATCAGTCCAACTATGATCAAATATATACTGCATTGAGGGCTTTTTCTAGATTATTAGACCATCTTTAAGTCCAATAATTTTCAAGTGTTCCAATGATGTTTATTGTCAAGAAAACATTGTCTAAAAATTTACTAATAAAAATCCCTTAATCTGATCAATTTCACAGTTATAATTTCAACTAGGTAATTGTACGTTTCTAAAAATTACTAACATATTATTTTAATTGTTCTTAGGCGCAAATAACTATTCGACCATGGTTTTGGGCCTCTTAGGACGTCATCTTGGGTTTTTGATTAAGCCCAACTCCTCTGATGGCTCAAATTCTAAGGAATTTCCCTAAAGCTTTTATCGAGTTCCCTAATTAACCTTAATTTCTATTATACATTTTGCACAACTTATTTTTAGTTATGTTAGTTCATAAATTTCTAAAACTTCAGAGACTGATATCAATTTTTTGGGATCTCAAATCAAAATTTTGATGAATACGGTTGCAATCATAATCATTTCACCTATTTCCTGATAAAATTTGGGACTGAAATGCTTCTAGGCAATTTTTGGCCATTTCTGGCTCATTTTCTTATAATTACAATTTTACCACTAAATTTGGTAAAATACACTTAGTCCCTAAATTTGACCAAATTTTATTTTAGTCCCTTACTGCACTTTTTGAAATTCCAATTGGGTACCTAAAATTAAAATCCCTTTTTCTATTTTTCTTGTTCTTTTCCAACTTAAATATTCTCTAATTATTATTTCTTATTCTAGTCATCGTTACGATCCTTTCCTAGTATATTTCCTCTATCAATTTCGATGTGACATGCCTGCTAGAGAAATTGGTCTATATCTCAGGTATCGAATCTCTTCACTTTCTTAATGCATTAAGCATCTTTGCTCATTTTTTTAACTTTCTAGAGATCAAAGAAATGGAATATTTTCAGCCACAAAAAATAAAATATAACATATGATCCTATAAAGAATTAACAGAATCAAAATTCTTCTCTATTTTAATTTAAAAAATTAACAATATAGGGATATAACATTTTAAAATATTTAAAAAATGATTACAAATATTGACATAATTTTTTAATAGGAAATATAACTAAGGGGCTGAAAAATATCATTCTGAAGGACCTTTCTCATACTCGGTACCCAACTTAACTTAAATCATAATCAATTGGTAATATCTTATTGTGTTAAATAAAAGTAAATTTAAACCACTAAAATCAATCAAAATCAATTATGCGTTTGATTCCACTTCAATTTACTCAACTTTGGAAATGTTCGTGCGTGCGTGAGACAGAGTGCGTGTATTAATTTTGTATTAGATTATTCTGCCATTTGGACAATCTAAATAAAATTAAAGAAGAGAATAAAACTACTGTAAACTTCAATTGGTGATTGCAGTTGCAAAATCTTCCTCATCAAGGATCAACACGGGCCGCACAACCCTAATGTAATATAATTATTTAAATCCCTTCCATAACTTACGGGGCTCTAGGAGGCTCCAAGTGGATTACTAATGGGTTTTAAAATTCAAGATGGGGGTTACCATCAACTCTGCCTGCTTCTCTCTCAAGACACACAACTAAAAAGATGTTTGTGGGATTCGATGAGTTTGTTCAACTAATTTTTTTAATGGAATATTGTTGTAAATATTATGATAATTTTAATTAATAATGTTCATATCCTTTCAAAATGACCTCTTTGGAATTTGACTAGTAAGTGGCTTAACCTCTCAATTGAATAATTTTCTAATATTTTCTTGTGACTTTTGGTCAACTATCTATTGTTATGTCTCTTTTGTGGTTTGGCGTCCACATATAGGAAAGGGGGAAGAGAGGAGGCCTTGAAACATAAGGAAGCTCTTAGGTTTTTAGTGATAAGAGAGTGCTCTTAACACTTAAGTTAGGGGAGTCCTGATGTCATTAGGAAAGAGTGAAGCCTGATGTTATTAAGAAAGGGGAGAAGGCAGCCAAGAGGAGGCTTACTTAAGTGATAAGTGAGTGTGCTTATCACTAGGGTTAGGTAGGCTTTATAGTGAATTGAGCAATTTATTTGATAGGGGCCAATGCAAAGGTTAAGGGCTAGGCCAATTTAAAGTGGAAATACAGGTGAAATTGCTAAGTCCTAACATTTAGGATGTGGGGTTTTAAATGTATTAGCTTAAATAAATAAATTCCCTCCGGTGCAATTCTTAACCTTGGATAAATCATCAACTCTCCAAAACCATCTAGAATAGCGCCATTTTCATATTGATAAACCTATATTCTATTTTATTTGGTGTATTTATAGTGGTTTTGTATACAGTTTAGAGCCTAGTTGTTTCCATTTGTGCTTAATTGTGTTCTAGGGATAATTGCCTTAATTGTGACTAAAACGGGCATTTTGGTCATATTTGTTGTATTTGTTTCTTAGATTATTATTTTTTACGGAACATTTGATTTTACCTTGGTTTAAATTGATAGTAGGAAGCTCTTGGAGAAATTGGAGTTTGGTAACTAGACTTGAAGAATGGCAATCAAGGGCCCTGGTGATAATATCAAAGAAGGGCCCAAGAATTTAGAATGGCATTTGAGGACCGAAGTAAAATGCAGAATTTGGGCTTCGCTGTGATGAATGTACACCCTCACTGGGGTGAATGTTCAAATTCTATAGCAACATATTTTGCTGTGTTTTTCCCTTGGATCCGGTTTTAACCCACTTTCAGCACTTGATCCGACCTCTTAAGCATAAGTTTGACCTAAACATAGCCCAATTAATTCATTATTCATCTTTGAACCCTAAGACACTCTCAATTCCTCTCACTCGCATTTTATTTTCATCTCCTACGATTTTGGTCCACTTCCTTCATCTTTTCCACCATGGGCCTGCTGGATAAGCTTTAGTTTGTTGCTAGTCAAGTAGCTATGCGTGGCTGAGTTTCTTTAGGTCTCTTGAGGATGGGTCGAAGGTGGCTCAAAGCTTTGGTTCCTCAATCGGGGAGTTTTCTTGAGTCCATTAGTGTGATTTATGTGTTCTCTATGTATTTATTTTTTTTATCCTTGTTCGATTCCAAACCTTGTATATTTTGTAGACCTATGTTACACTTTGATGTTGATGTATTTTGATTTATGTATTTTAAACTTTATTATTACATAAATGCAATTTCCATTAGCGATATGTTATGAAGTTATCATGTATATGTTATTAATTTCTTAATTATACTTTGATTGATATTGCAAGATGATAGTTTTATTTTGGTTTAGTGCATTTGTCATTGAGTGCATGGCATCATTAGTGCTAGGAGCATTCCATTACTAAAACTTTTCCCAAAGGCACCAAGTTAAATAACCTATCTTAATCATAGTCTTGGAGCAAGTCTTACTTATCTAGTTTTCAATGTCCCTATGTATGTGAAATGGCATCAAGAGTTATTTGGTTAATGTGGACTCTCCATTTGTGATAGGAAAATGAATCCAATGACCAGGTTGTCTTGGATGTAGTTTTATGTAATTAGGCGATTGGATTTAGAAATGTCTTGAGCTTTCCTATTAATTGAAATTGAATCCAAGCGAAAATTCCCTATGGAATAAACTAATATTGTGACTCTAATGACCCTATAAAGCATCACATCTCATTGTTATCAACTTGTTTTCCATTCCATTCCATCTTTTATCCCAAAAATCCAAAAACATATTTACTTCCCACAAGCATTGTGTCATTGTTTACAAAATGATTCATCAAAACCCTTATGTTTATAGCTTTAAATTGCATTTAGTTTACTAGGTTAGTCATTAAGGCTCTCTAAGTGAAACGATCATAAAATTAGTAAAATCATGTATGCAAGATTATAATCAATGCCAAGTATAAAGTTGGGTAAATGCAAGAATTGATCAATTTCAACACACATAACTGATGGGCCTTGTGGCTAGTTGATAAACTCATATTTGTAGTGATTTTTAGTGTGTTTAAAGTGAGTTTTATTATTGATTTTATCCCATTTACCAATATGATGAGCAATTAATTAATAAAATAGAAATGGAGTAAGTGAAAATTAATTGATTTGATTTTAGTGATTAATTTGATAAATAATCTATCAAATTTTCACTTTGCAGTGACCAATCAGCATGTTAGATCAATTGATAGCTGGATATGTAAGTTGGTACTGGATCCAAGAGCTGCAGAATCATATGGAACATGTGCTGGATCTAGATCTGATAACATATTGCAAGTAGGAGATCAAGCATGTGCTGTAACATAACAAAATTCCACATACATGGCACTGTTCACGCACGCATCTAGCACTGTTCATGCACACACACACCTCATCTGAACAAAATCACACATTTCAGCAACAACTCATGCATTCCACACATCATTCACACTATTTCAGCTACCCTTCACATCCTTCCACACCTATATATACACACCATCACATTTCATATTTGGCTTTCTTATTTCTGCATAACTGACCTTTGATTAATTCTCATATTTGATCGAGTTGAACATAGTTGTGATTAATTGAAGTGATCATATTTAATTCATATTCTACTATCTCTGAGTTGAATGATTCTTAACCCTTTTAATATCTGTGAGTTATAGTTTTAATTGAGATTTAGCTAGTGAGTTGTTAGCTGTCATATTCTAATTTTTCCCTATCCGTATAGTACTGATAGTGGAAAGAGGTTTGGAAAGGATTATGACGAAGATAAGAAGAAATAATAAAGGTTAGATGATTCTTTGAGGAAGAGAATGACTAAAATGAAAAGTAGAAAAAGGTTAAAAGCAAAAAGAAAGTAGAAACAAAAGTTAGGCCCTTAAGTGCAATTTTCAAAAGTTAAGGGGCTAAAATGCAAATAGCCAAAAGTTTAGGTGCCTAAGTGCAATTACGCAAAAGTTCAAGGACCTAAATATAATTATGGAAAAGTTGAGCCAAAACAGGCCAAAAATGTCTAAAATCAGATTAGACTCAAATTTTACCAGTAGATAGATAAAATTATTCTGGTCAGTTTAACGTAACACAAAATTTTGATTTGAGGTTCCAATTAATTGATATAAATTTATGAAGTTAGAAGAATTATTACAGTATTCTTCAGACATCAGAACCAGATGGGATATTATAGAAAATTTCTATATTTAATATAAGAATTTATAAAATTTTCAGAGTCAGAAAAGGAATCCTGTAGAAGCCTTATGGGATTTTACAGTGAAATAAAATACCCGATAAATAGGATCGGGTGAGGTTTATTGGGATTTATGCCATAAAGGGCATAAAGGCAATGAGCCCAAACCAAGGTCCAAATGGCACCATATTAGGCCTAATGTGATGACTAGAAAGTTAAGTGGGCCAGAGTTTAGAGCAGTCTAGGAAAAGTGTGAAATTACAGAAAAGCCCCTGGATACCCATACTGTACCAGTGATGGATGGAGGGCATTTTGGTTATTATGGATAGGCTAAAAACGTGTCATATAGTATAAAGAGAATTATCTAGAGCCCATATACACCTTGAGGCAGTATAAAGAGGTGTGAATGACGATTTTGCCCATAGGGTTAGTACAGTGTAAGAAAAGACATCAAGGGTATTTTAGTCATTTCTCAAGGGATGGATGGCAGAAAAATATTTAGTATATCATTGTCAATTGTATGAGAAGCCTAGATGTTGATTTCTAGGATAGAATACATATCCTGGTATATTATAAAAATTTCAGAACAGAAAATAGTTCGATTGTAGTGAAACTGCTCCGATCGGTACCGGATTGGACTGAAATTTTTTCAGAAGCTTCCTTACACTATGAGCACGCCACATACCCCCATGAGGTGTCCCATGATCTGTCCCACATGATTTCATAATTATTTTTTTATGAAAATATAAAATACAAGATTAAATGTGAGCATTTAGATCAAATAGTAACCAAATCAATCTTGGCCATTATTTTTTCTTGGATTTTGGCTATAAATACCCCCTTATTTCTGCATCAAAACCGTGGCTTCATGGACCCTTGGGGAAACTCTTGCAAAATAAAAACTCAAGCTAAGACAAAGAAGATGCAAGGTGTAAGGAATTGGAAGACACGCAGCAGAAATTAACTTAAAAACTTAAAAATTCTACCGTATGTGTTTAAGTTAAGTGGAAAGAAGTATTACCTTCAGTATTCAGTCACGACTTTCTTATCTTCTGGTTGCGACGTCCACAGCTTCTCTCCAAGTCTCGTGATCTCTTTTCGATCGTAAGAAGTCGATGACTCAGGTCGGCTTCCTCTACTGGTATCCATATGAACAACGTTCTAACCACGAATGACGTGCTAGCGCCTCTGTACCTCTAGGGCTTACTCAAGAATTCGTCCTCTCCGTCTCTATTTTGGCAGTTTCTTATCTGTAAACCTTTTACGGATTCCCGTTCACACTTTTTTTTCTGTCCCAACCGTAGCTTCTAAATATCAGATATATTGGATGCTATGCGTGTTACCATAGACTTGGATGTTTGAAATTAATCTTATATTAATTCTAAAATTAATACAATATCATATATTGTATAATTTGATAAGAAACTAATTAAATAAATAGTGTTTGTATTAAATCCGTCCCACAGATTTAATTCACCCATTTATTTAATTTAAAATAAAGATAAGACAGAATTACATTTGATTTATTCTCATAAATCAAATTTGAGATATCATATCAATTTGAATTTTAAATTCAAACGTGATAGAGATTTTATTTATTCTTATAAATTAAATCTTGTAAATATCTCTTATATATAATATATATACGAATTTATATATATACGAATATAAATATAAATAAATATATACATCTACCCTGGATCATTCATTGAATCTGGACATGTCTTAGATTCAATGAATTTGGACATCATAGCTCGTGTTTGGCTATTTTGTGTGCAACCCTGTAGGCCCATATGAAGTTGGCAGTGGGTCATTTACTATACTGACTCACAAGTCGCAAGCGGTCTCTAGCAAGACATCATAACTACCCAAATCATATGAGGATCGATAAACAATGTAATCTTATATACAACCATATCATGTCCCTTTTGTCACACGATATTTTGGTCATGGATGAGGCATAGAGAATGTCATCCTCCTATTCCTGACCGTTACTTTCTCGATCCCTGAGTAGTCTGACTATAGAAATAGAACTACCTTTCCATTACAGTATAGCCATACATTTCTCAGACTCACTCATCGAGGGGCCCAGTAATATCTCTCTATGAATGTAAGAGACAAATTCCATCTTGACCATTCATATTCCTCCGCACGGAAAACCACTAAGCTTGAACATAGTCTTTATGATCACTCGATCAAAAGTGACTTTTGACTAGGTCAAAGCTGATCGTTTGTCATGTAGGAATCCATGATGATCTCAGGTCAAAGGGCATAGTGACATGGTTTGTATATGAGAGAAGCTTATGACTTAACCTATGCAGCTCTCTCATAGCGGGTCGGTCTAACACCTTGTACTCTTACATGTGCCTATGACTTTGATTTATATCTCTATACATCTTCAAAGTCATACTGGTCTTATTTCATCTATACTCCCGCATAGATGACTGACCAGGGACATTTAGGATAAGATCATGAGTTACCCAAGGATGGTTATCATAGTAAACATGCAAATAATATGATAACACAATTAATAAATTCATAAATTAACAATGTTCATAAGACAATGATTGGCCCCTAGGGCATAATTTCCAACAAAAGCTTCCAAAGTTCAAGCAAGTTAGAGATTCAAGGTAAGCAATACCTCCTAGCTTATTTTCCTTTGATTAGGGAGCTTGAACTTAGGGTTTTCATGGGAGAAAATTTGAGTTTTCTCTAAGGGGTTGTGCTTCCCAAACACCTTAGATGAAAGGGGAAAGAAGAAATTAAAGTTAGAAACATATGATTGAAGCTTAAATAAGCTAGTTAAGTGATTGGTTGTTGAATCAAGTTGATATTCTTGACTTTGTCAAGAGTGAACCTGTTCGGTATGAACTGTTCATGAGGGAAGGAAATTGAATTTTAATGATTTAATGCTTCCATTGAATTTAGATGATGATTTTGTGTAGGATTGGAAAGGTTTTGAACCTTGAAAGCATTGATATTCCAAGATTGTAGTTTTTGAAATCCTTCTCTTTTACTATTCACTCGCATGAACAGTGATTGGAATTTCATAATTTTGATGCTTCCGATGGTTTTAAAATGAAAAAGTGTGTGGGATAAAGTAGAGAAACAAGTATGGGAAGATTGGAATCAAAACGAGAATTTTTGAAAGAATTGTGTGCAATTTTGGGTCTGTACAGCATGTTAGGAAGGGGCTGGAATTTTATGATTCTAAGCTCATAAATGGATTCAAAAGAGGAAATTGTGTAGGGTAAAGTCAATCCATCAATTGATTCAAAGACCAAGTCCATTAGTTAAGATTAAGGAAAGTTAATGGGCTTAATGTTCAAGAAGAAGTTATGTTAGTTAAAGTGAGTTTAATGCTCAAGGAAGTTAGATTGTGATGAATTAATGATTATGTGATGTTAGGAATTGATTGGTATGCTCCAAGAGAGGCAGCCACATGTTCAAGGAAAGTGAGAAGAAAGAAGCAAGTTAAGGTGCAAGAAAGTCAAGTGTTCAAGGTAGTAAACTTATCCTAAACTTGTATGCATTGAATGTTATGCTTGATTGTGCTATGGCTTGATTGAATTGTGTTGCCTATGTGCTTATGTATGAAGTTCTGTTTATATGTTTACTTTGTCTAATTGTATTTCATATGTAACATGGAAGCATGCACATGACACAATAGTAACACTTTCACAAGCAAGCATAAGTATTTACATTAATGCATGTATTGTTTAGTACCGTTTGCTATTGAGATTTCCCCCGAAATCTCATCCCTTTCCATGTAATCCCAATCCCACAGGTTTATGAATGATGAAAGATGTCATATCGTAAATTTTCCCTATCTGTATAGTACTGATAGTGAAAAGAGGTTTAGAAAGGATTATGACGAAGATCAGACGAAATAATAAAGGTTAGATAAGTCTTAAAGAAAGAGAAGGACCTAAATGTAAATTGGAAAAGGTTAAAGGCCAAAAGTTAAAGTAGAAATAAATGTTGGGCTAAAAATGGTAATTTCCAAAATTTTAGGGACCTAAATGTAATTAAGCAAAAAGTCAGGGATATAAATGTAATTATGGAAAAGTTCAGCCAGAAAAGGCTTAGAACTGCCTGTAAGTATTTCAGTCCCACATTCCATCAGTAAATAGAGGAAGTCATGCTGGGTAATCTGGCATGATACAGAAATTTTATTAGGGCTCTAGACAGCAGAAAATTATCTGATAGTCTAAAAGTTATCTGAATTTTTATCAGATTCCATGGACATCAGATATATGTGGGGGAATTATAGGAAAGTGTGTCCTACAGTGTCAGATGTTATGGATCTGACAGAACCCTGGAAGAAGTTATGTATAAAAAGTTATTCACATATTAGTGAATTTTGATGGGAGTTTAGCAACACCCGTGATCCGATAATGGAACTTATCGGTATGTGAGCCTGGATAGAATGAGATCAGATGACCTTACATATAGGCCCATGATGACGCCAAGAAGGGCCCAAAACCCAGGGTACCAGTCCATCAGTAGAAGGGGCTAGTGTCCAGAAAAAGTGCAAAATTATGAAAATGCCCCTGGATGCCCAGATTATACCAGAGATGGATAAAGGGCATTTTGGTCACCTGGGACAGGCTAAAAATGTGGTACATGGTATAAATATGATTAGTTTAGCCCAGATACACCCTGAGGCAGTATAAAGAGGGGTAAAATGAGGATTATGCCCTTAGGGTCAATATAGTGTAAGAAATGACACAAAGGGTATTTTGGTCATTTTCCAAGAAATAGATGGTAGATAAATACTCAGTATAACCATGTCAAGGGTATGAGAAGCCTAGACATTGATTTCCAGGATAGAATACATATCATGGTATATTATAGAAAAATTCAGAACAGAAAACAGTCTGGTTGTTGTGAAACTGCTCCGATCGGTACCGGATTGGACTGGAATTTTTCCAGAAGCTTCCTGGCATGGTGAGCACGCCACATAACCCCTTGAGGTGTCCCTTGAGCTGGCCCACATGATGTCATAATTATTCTTTTATGAAAAAGTAAAATCCAAGATTAAATGTGGCCATTGATTTTTCTTAGATTTTGGCTATAAATACCCCTCCATTCTGCAACAAACCATGGCTTCATGGACCCTTGGGGAAACTCTTGCAAAATGAAAACTCAAGCCAAGACAAAGAAGATTCAAGGTTCCAAAATTCAAGCAAGCTAGAGATTAAAGGTAAGCAATCTCTCCTATCTTATTTTCCTTTGATTTGGGAGCTTGAACTTAGGGTTTTGATGGGAGAAAAGTTGAGTTTTCTCTCAGGGGTGGTGCTTCCCAAAGACCTTAAATGAAAGGGGAAAGAAGAAATTAAAGTTAGAAACCATATGATTGAAGCTTAAACAAGCTAGTTAAGTGGTTGGTTGTTGAATCAAATTGATATTCTTGACTTTGCCATGATGTGCCCTGTTTGGTCTGCACTGTTCATGAGGGAAGGAAATTGAATTTCAATGATTTAATGCTTCCATTGAGTTTGTATGATGATTTTGTGTAGGATTGGAAAGGTTTTGAACCTTGGAAACATTGAAATCTCAAGATTGTAGTTCTTTAAGTTCTTCACGGTTACTGTTCACACGCATGAACAGTGATTGGAATTTCATGATTTTGATGCTTCCAATGGTTTTAAAATGAAAAATTGTGTGGGATAAAGTAGAGAAACAAGTATGGGAAGCATTGGAATCAAAATGAGAATTTTTGAAAGAATTGAGTGCAGTTTTGGTTATGTACAGCATGTGATGAAGGAGCTGAAATTTCATGATTCTAAGCTCATAAATGGATTCAAAAGATGAAATTGTGTAGGGTAAAGTCAAGACATCAATTGATTCAAAGGCCAAGCCCATTAGTGAAGATTAGAGAAAGTTGTGATACTAAAGAATGTAATAAAGTTAATCTTGAACATGGTTGGAGTTCATGAGTCCTAATGAATTATGTGATGAATATGAATGTGTTTAGGACCTTGAAACATCCAAGAACATGTTGGGAAGTGATTGGCATAAAGGTTTATTAGTTGAAAAGCTAGGAAGCAAATGCTAAAGATCAAGAGGAAAGCTTAAGTGCAAGGTAGTGAACTTACTTCTTTATGTGCTTGATGTGGTATGCTTATGTGTTGACATGTATATGTTATTGAATGATGTTGTGACATGATAGATGATGTTGAATGTATTGTGAATAACATGTTTCCATGGCCATGCACTTTATGTAAAAGTATATAGCATGATAGCATGTCACTAATCAAAGAAAGTTAATGAAATTACATATCATGCAGTAGCATCCATCTTGCATATTTAAGTGGTAATGTTTGCTACTGAGATTCCCTAGAATCTCACTCTCCCATAACCAACCAATTTAGGTCAAGCATGATGGACAATGTATGCATGGAGAAGAGCTAAAGCATGGAAGAAGAAAAGTGAAGTATTTAAGATGTTAGCATATGCTATGCACTTTCCATGTATGTTAAAGCCATGTAAAGTATCTATTTATGTGATGAGATTGTATGAAATAATTATTGTATAACCCCATGATGTATATAAATTCAGAAAAATTAAAAGAGATGATTTATGTATGTTGGAACAATTATGGAAAGTGGAAGAAAGGAAACTGAAATGCTAAAAACGTAGGTCCTGAAGCAGTTTTGTGGTGGCTTCAGTTTGACCAAGCAAATGAAGGAATTATTTCAAGAAATTTTATGAGCATGTAGTAAACATCCAGATATTTAAGTTCATAGGTAGAACGTTTCATTTGGATGTGTATATCAAGAGAAATGAATTTCCAAAATAAGGAACAGAAATTGTTTCCAAAGTTTTTGACCAAATGAACAGTAAACTTCAACAAATAAACTGTATCAATTGGCTAATCATTTGGTCTAGAAATTATTTTTCCCTTAAATTTCAAGATGTTATCTTCATGTATCTTTTTGAACCACTTCATTTCAAGTTTTCTAGAATTAATTATGATTTGTTGAAGTTCATTGCGTAATCTGGAATACCTTATGAATAGTAACCCAAGAAAGGGTAAAATTCCATATTTGGCTAATGGACTTCCAAGGTCTTGTAAGTGGTTCTAAATGCGACTGATTGGTCCCTAATACATATAAAAGTAAGGATGTTACAACTTCCAAGGTCTTGTAAGTGGTTCTAAATGCTACTGAATAATCCCTAAGACGTATGAAAGTAAGGATGTTACAGTAGCCTTGTGTCTAAGGTCCCTTCTTTTCATAAGTCAGAACCTATACATAGCATAATAATATATTTATTATTATCCAGTATAGCTTTACTCAATCTCAGGCTTAACTAGGGGTAATATCCTTAATTTGACATTCCCCTGGCTTTCTTTCTATCTTTAACTACCTTCATTAATAGAGATATTTCTCTATTCTAAATATTAAGAGCAATCCTCTACTTCATTAGAGCAGGGACTAGATAACTTACTTACCTCATTCCTAAGCTCTGCCTAGTCCCTAAGCTCCTTGGACTGCTCCTGGCTTCCCTATAACTCCTTCCTTTCTTTCTCTCTTTCTCTCTTTCGCTCTTCTTTCTCTTCTTTCATGGCTCTTGGCTGTGGCATTCCTTGAGGGAGGGGTGGCCTATTTATAGGTGAGTGGAGGTAGAATAAATGGCTCAGATTGAATCATGATGAATGGCTCATATTGCTTAGCTTCCTCAATAAGCTTTGCCTACATCATCATCATGACATCACCCTCCTTAATGACTCACCAATATGACATCATCTAAGGACACCTCAGGCGGTATGTGGCGTAATTGGTGGGGCCTTTGTGACACCTCACTAGCTGACTTAACCTCTCCAGAGAATTCTAGAGTCTTTTCAATGAATGAGCGGCTAAGATTGTGCCACGTGTCCTTTTTACTTTTTCCCCTTTTCCTAATCTCATGACATGTATCCTTAACTTTTCTTCTTTTCCTATAATCGTGCCATGTGGCACCTTGTGGGTCCCTTTTATGCCACCTCATGATTCTAGATCACTTTACCCAGTTCTATCCTTAACCAGGTAACTTTACTTTATGGTAAATCACTAAAATATTATTTTAATGCCTCTCAAACTCCCATAACTACTGGGCCTACGTTTTTGGGCCTTTAAATGTCATCTTGAGTTTCTAACCAAGCCCAAGCACTCTGGTGGCTCGATTCCCAATAAACACTTTGTACTTCTTCTTTATGCCCACAGGGACTTTCACTATTTTCCCTGAATTTTCACTTTCTTGCTGTTTAGTCCCTGAATATCATCTGTATACTTCTAGGACTCCTGCATTATATGGTCTAGTAGCCTGCCTTGTTCAGGCTATAAACTAAGCTTCTAGGCCTAAATATTAGGATATGACAAATACTAAATCTATAGATAAAGGATTGTAGCCCTAAAGACATATCCCATCACTAGGGATAAGGTATATGAAAGGAAATGAGATGCAGTTATGAAAGATGATGTGGCTCTAAGAAAGAGTAGTTTTTAAATAATATGAGTTAATATTTTTGCAATAGAGTAAGATTGCTTTTGAAATAAAACCAAGAGATGGGACAATATTGTTGGAAAATGTGCCCTAGGGGCCAATCATTGTCTTATGAATATTATTGATTTATCAATTGTGTTATCATATTATTTGTATGTTTATTGTGATGACCATCCTTGGATAATTCATGATCTTATCCTAAATGTCCCTGGTCGGCCATCTATGTGGGAGCAGAGATGAAATAAGACCAGTATGACTTTGAAGATGTATAGAGATATAAATCAAAGTCATAGGCACATGTAAGAGTACAAGGTGTTGGACCGACCCGCTATGAGAGAGCTACATGGGTTACGTCATAAGCTTCTCTCATATACAAACCATGTCACTATGCCCTTTGACTTCAGATCATCATGGATTTCTACATGACAAACGCTCAGCTTTGACCTAGTCAAAAGTCACTTTTGACCAAGTGATCATAAAGACTATGTTCGGGCTTAGTGGTTTTTCATACGGAGGAATGTGAATGGTCAAGTTGGAATTTGTTCCTCACATTCGTAAAGAGATATTACTAGGCCCCTCGATGAGTGAGTCTGATAAATGTATGGCCATACTGTAATGGAAAGGTAGTTCCATTTCTATAGTCAGACTACTCAGGGATCGAGAAAGTAACAGTCAGGAATAGGAGGATGACATTATCCATGCCTCATCCATGACTAAAATATTGTGTGATAGAAATATCGCATGACAGAAGGGACATGATATGGTTGTATAAAAGGTTACATCGTTTATCGATCCTCATATGATTTGAGTAGTCGTTATGTCTTGCTAGAGATCACTTACGACTTGTGGGTCAGTATAGCAAATGGCCCACTACCAACTTCATATGGGCCTACAGGGTCGCACACAAAATAGCCCAACACGAGCTATGATGTCCAGATTCATTGAATCAAAGACGTGTCTAGATTCAATGAATGATCCAGGGTTGATGTATATATCTATTTATATTTATATTCGTATATATATAAATTCGTATATATATATTATATATAAGGGATATATAGGATTTAATTTATAAGGATAAATTAAATCTCTATCACATTTGAATTTGAAATTCAAATTGATAGGATATCTCATATAAGAGATATTTACAAGATTTAATTTATAAGGATAAATTAAATCTCTATCACGTTTGAATTTGAAATTCAAATTGATAGGATATCTTATATAAGAGATATTTACAAGATTTAATTTATAAGGATAAATTAAATCTCTATCATGTTTGAATTTGAAATTCAAATTGATAGGATATCTCATATAAGAGTTATTTACAAGATTTAATTTATAAGGATAAATTAAATCTCCATCACGTTTGAATTTGAAATTCAAATTGATAGGATATCTCAAATTTGATTTATGAGAATAAATCAAATATAGTCCAATCTTATCTTTATTTAAATTAAATAAATAGGTGAATTAAATCTGTGGGACGGATTTAATATAAATATTATTTATTTAATTATTTTCTTATCAAATTATATAATATGTGATATTGTATTTATTTCAGAATTAATATAGATTAATTCCAAGATCCAATTCGGTTGAGGAAAACGTAGAGCATCCTATATATCTAATTTTAGGAGCTATGTTTTTGGCACACAACACACAACACAAAAGGCCGAACAGAATCTGCAAAAGGTTTGCAGATAAGAAACTGCTAAAGTAGAGACGGAGAGGATGAATTCTTGAGAGAGCCTTAGAGGGACAGGAGACGCTAGCACGTCGTTCGTGGTTGGAACGCTGTTCATGTGGATACCAGTAGAGGAAGCTGACCTGAGGCGTCGACTTCTTGCGATCAGAAAGAGAGCACGAGCCGCAGAGAGAAGTTGTGGACATCTTCTTGAGATCGGAAAGAGATCACCAGTCACGGAGAGAAGCTGTGGAAGTCACTGAGGAATACTAAGGGTAATGCTTCTTTCCACTTGACTTAGACACATACGGTAGATCCTGGCAAGGAATGGGAAAAAAAATTTTAAATTAATTTCTGCTGTGTGTCTTCCAATTCCTTTCAAATATAACTCAAATAGAGTAAGGTCCCTCAGATGAGATGAATAGATGATGATTGATATGTGCAGGGTAGGCCTATGTAGCTCTCTGCAGTAATGGATATAGTAAAGTTATAAAAGATAAGAATGATATGAGAAATTCCTGAGTTATAGGGAAATGATTAAAGTCCTAATAGATAATATTGCTTCTGTGACCATTTTTGGGGAATTATCTATTGAGTTAATAGCTATGTGGAGGTGACTAACCTTATAACTTTGTCTGTTAGTTTAGGTTTTCCAGAGATGAGAATACAGTACAATAGAATCACGGTAGATTCTAGAGGATTATAGTAGATCCTAGTATGGCTCATAGGGTCACAGTTATATCCTGAGAAGGCTTACGGTTGATCGCAGTAGATCCCCGAGGGTCGCAGTAGACCAAGCCTAGAGCAAGAAAACAATAAGCCATAAGTACAGTATTTCTTTGGAAGGACGAATACTAAGGAAAAATTAAGGTATAGATGCTTCACAAGTTGGTTAACTCATAACAGAGAGAGTACCCATGATGCTAGTTTCAGATAGCCTTATTACTATCAGGGATTGAACTCAGAATCTCCTTACATGTAACAGGAACTAAGTGATCAAAGTTAAAGTTGTTAGTCCTGAATCCCAAGGATTTATAAGAATATTTCATAAGATATGAGAAAGGGTTAAATGAGAATAAAGAGATCCTTATGATAAGGTTACAAAGAATAAGAATGAAAGGTAAATAGATCCTCCAAATGAGGATAAGGAGATTAGAAGGCCAGATAGACCCAAGAGAGATAGTATAAGATGTGTCTAAGATAGTAAAGTACCAGGGTTGGAGCCTATAAGCATCAGTGCTTCAGATTTATATATGCATATTTCAGTTAAGCGTGCTCAGGCAAGAGTAGCCCAATGATGGGTGACCCCTAGAAAGTGATAGAAAAAGGTAGAAATTGGCATATATGCACAAAGCTATGTAAGATGATAGAAAGAGCTATGAAAAGTTAGAAAAGGGTTATGAATAGTAAGAGTTAAAACCCTTATGTCAAGTCCAAATGAAATGGATTTGAAAGATAGATATAGCCAGATTTGTCCAAATATGCCATGTTATGACATGAAAAATACGAAATGAGAAATGCTATAAAGAGTACGTAATAAGATATGTTATGAGAAATATGTATTGAGAACTACGATATGAAGTGGTTTTATAGCTAGCCTTGTAAACAGATTGAGGTTTTTAAAGGGATAAGATGTTTAAGTAATAAGTTACAGATGAAGGAGCAAGTGAGAGCTTTCACTCCTTGCATAAAATGCCAGGCATTATTTATGTTGTGTTATGTTATGTTGTAAAATATGCTAAAGCTCCAAATGTTAGAGCAATGCAAACTCTGAGTGTTAGAGCTGTGCATATTAAGAGAAGGCATGCTTGAGCTCCAATGTTAGAGCTTTGCATTCATGGGCAGGTATGTAGTCCTGCAACATGTTGGCCAGGCATTATGCATGTTATAGTGTGTGCTCCTATATGCTCCTATGTGCTCCTAGTTAGTAGGAAAGCAACGAAAGAAAGAATAATGATATAAGTCCTCTCTCTATATTATGATCAATTATTAAAGATGATAAGAAGTATGATAATATGAAAATGAGAGATAAAGTTGTGCGGATGTTTAGAGAATTCTGTTAGATACTCAGATGAGCAGTAGGTGATTGCACTAAGGAGTATGATAAGTTGTTAATAGAAACTCCGGAGTATAGTAGTATATGAGGGAGTTTAATATGAAAGAAATGGACACTGCTCACAAATTTAGTATGGTGAGAAGTCCATATGTAAATAGATGCATAGTAAGAAAGTAAGTAATAGAATGAACTGGAGTTCAACTCTGATTGAGTTGATTCAGAATAGAAGAATGATCATAGTAAAGATATAAAGATTTTGCAGATATGAAAGGTACTCTGCTAAAATGTCAAAATAGAAAATGAGAAGTAGATACCCCAGTCCTTAGTCAAAAAGAAGATAAGGATATGTATCCAAGATTTTTTACTGAGTTGTTGAGTAAATTTTGAGGACAAAATTTATTTTAGGGGGGTAGAAATGTCATATACTAATTTTCCCTATATGTATAATACTGATAGTAGAAAGAGGTTTAGAAAGGATCATGATGAAGATCAAAAGAAATGATAAAGGTTAGATGAGTATTGAAGAAAGAGAAGGACTTAAACACAAAGTAGAAAAGGTTAAAGCCTAAAAGTTAAAGTAGAAACAAAAGTTAGGCCAAAAGTGGTAATTTCCAAAAGTTAAGGGACTTAAATGTAATTAAGTAAAAAGTTCAAGAGCAAAATTGTAATTATAGAAAGATCAGGCCAGAAAGGGTTATAACTGCCTGGAAGTTTTCCAGTCCCACATTCTATCAGTAGATAGAGGAAGTTACGCTGGTTAATCTGGCATGATACAGAAATTTTATTAGGGTTGTAGACAGCAGAAAATTATCTGATAGTCTAAAAGTTATCTGAATTTTTATCAGATTCCATGGACATCAGATATAAATGAGGGAATTACAAGATAGTGTGCCCTACAGTGTCAGATGTTATGAATCTGACAAAACCCCGGAAGAAGTCATATATAAAAAGTTATTCCTAAAACAGTGAACTTTAACGGGAGTTTGATAACACCTGTGATTCGATAATAAAACTTATCGGTATGTGAGCCTAGATAGGATAAGATCAGATGACCACATATATAGGCCCATGATGATGCCAAGGAGGGCCCAAACCCAGGGTACTAGTTCATCAGTAGAAGGGGCCAGTGTCCAGAAAAAGTACGAAATTACGAAAATACCCCTAGATGCCCATATTGTACTAGAGACGGATAGAGGGCATTTTGGTAATTTGGGATAGGCTAAAAATGTGGTACATGGAATAAATATGATTAGTTGAGCCAGTATATGCCCTGAGGCAATATAAAGAGTGGTGAAATGACAATTATGCCCTTAAGGTTACTATAGTGCAAGAAAAGACACCAAGGGTATTTCAGTCATTTTATGTCATATCATAATTTTTAGGCCTAGAAGCACAGTATATTGTCATATCCTACTTTTTCCGTATCTGTATAGTACTGATAGTGGAAAGAGGTTTAGAAAGGATTGTGACGAAGATCAAACGAAATAATAAAGGTTAGATAAGTCTTAAAGAAAGAGAAGGACCTAAACGAAAATTGGAAAAGTTTAAAGGCCAAAAGTTAAAGTAGAAACAAAAGTTGGGCCAAAAGTTGTAATTTCTAAAAGTTTAGGGACCTAAATGTAAATATCCAAAAAGTTAGGGATATAAATGTAATTAAGAGAAAAGTTCAAGGGCAAAATTGTAATTATAGAAAGATCAGCCCGAAAAGGGTTATAACTGCCCAGAAGTATTTTAGTCCCATATTCCATCAGTAAATAGAGGAAGGTATGCTGGATAATCTGACATGATATAGAAATTTTATTAGGGCTCCAGACAGCAAATATTTATCTGATAGTCTAAAAGTTATCTGAAATTTTATCAGATTTCATGGACATCAGATATAAGTGGGAAAATTACAGGAAAGTGTGCCCTACAGTGTCAGATGTCCTGGATCTGACAGAACTCCAGAAGAAGTTATGTATAAAAAGTTATTCACATATTAGTGAATTTTGACGGGAGTTTGTTGACACCCGTGATCCGATAATGGAACTTATCGGTATGTAAGCCTGGATAGAATGAGATCAGATGACCTCATATATAGGCCCATAATGATGCCAAGGAAGGCCCAAAACCCAGGGTACCAGTCTATCAGTAGAAGGGGCCAGTGCTAGAAAAAGTGTGAAATTACGAAAATGCCCCTGGATGCCCAGATTGTACCAGAGATGGATGAAGGGCATTTTGGTCATCTGGGACAGGATAAAAATGTGACACATGGTATAAATATGATTAGTTGAGCCAATATATGCCCTGTGGCAGTACAAAGAGGGGTGAAATGACAATTATGCCCTTAGGGTCAGTACAGTGCAAGAAAGGACACCAAGGGTATTTTGGTCATTTCCAGAGGATGGATGGCAGATAAATACTCAGTCTAACATTTTCAATGGTATGAGAAGCCTAGAAAATAATTTTCAGGATAGAATACATATCCTGATATATTATAAAAAATTAGGAACAGAACACAGTCCGGTTGTTGTGAAACTGCACTGATCGGTACCGGATTGGACTGAAATTTCTCTAGAAGGTTCCTTGCATGGGCAGCACACCACCTAACCCTCTTAGGTGTCCCATGAGCTGTCCCACATGATGTCATAATTATTATTTTATGAAAAAGTTAAATCCAAGATTAAATGTGGGCCTTTAGATCAAATAGTAACCAAATCAATCTGGGCCATTCATTTTTCTTGGATTTTGGCTATAAATACCCCCTCATTCTGCAGCAAACCGTGGCTTCATGGACCCTTGGGGAAACTCTTGCAAAATGAAAACTCAAGCCAAGACAAAGAAGATTCAAAGTTCCAAAGTTCAAGCAAGCTAGAGATTAAAGGTAACCAATCTTTCCTAGCTTATTCTCCTTTGATTTGGGAGCTTGAACTTAGGGTTTTCATGGGGAAAAGTTGAGTTTTCTCTAAGGGGAGGTGCTGTCCAAAATCCATAGATGAAAGGGGAAAGAAGAAATTAAAGTTAGAAACTTATGATTGAAGCTTAAACAAGCTAGTTAAGTGGTTGGTTGTTGAATCAAATTGATATTCTTGACTTTGCCATGGTGTTCCCTGTTCGGTCTACATTGTTCATGAGGGAAGGAAGTTGAATTTCAATGATTTAATGCTTCCATTGAGTTTATATGATGATTTTGTGTAGGATTGGAAAGGTTTTGAACCTTGGAAACATTAAAATCTCAAGGTTGTAGTCTTTGAGATTCCTTACGGTTACTGTTCTTCCAATGGTTTTAAAATGAAAATTTGTGTGGGGTAAAGTGGAGAAACAAGTATGAGAAGCATTAGAATCAAAATGAGAATTTTTGAAAGAATTGTATGCTTATGTTCAGTCCAGTACAGCAGGCCATGAATGAGCTGGAATTTCATGATTCTAAGCTCATAGATGAGTTCAAAAGATGAAATTACGTAGGCTAAAGTCAAGACATCAATTGATTCAAGAGCCAAGTGGATTAATGAAGATTAGGGAAAGTTATGTAAAGAGGGTAACAAAGTTAGTCTTGAACGTGGTTGAAATTCATGAGTCCTAATGAGTTATGTGATGAACATGAATATGTTTAGGACCATGAAACATCCAAGAAGATGTTGGGAAGTGATGGACATAAAGGCTTCATGGTTGGAAAGCTAGGGAGCAAGGGCTAAAGGTCAAGAGAAAAGCTTAAGTGCAAGGTAGTGAACTTATCTCTTTATGTGCTTGATGTGGTATGCTTATGTGTTGACATGTATATGTTATTTGAATGATATTGTGACATGATCAATGATGTTGAATGTGTTATGAATAACATGATTCCATGGCCATGCACTTTATGTAAAAGTATATAGCATGATGGCATATCACTAATCAAAGAAAGTTAATGAAATTACATATCATGCATTAGCATCCATCTTGCATATTTAAGTGGTAATGTTTGCTACTGAGATTTCCTAGAATCTCACTCTCCCATAACCAACCAATTTAGGTCAAGCATGAAGAAAAGGTATGCATGGAGAAGAGCTAAAGCATGGAAGAAGGAAAGTGAAGTATTTAAGATTCTAGCATATGCTATGCATTTTCCATGTATGTAAATGCCATGTAAGGTGTCTATTTATGCGATAAACTTGTATGTAATAATTATGGCATATGTACATGATATATATGAATGTTAAGAAGCTTATTTAATGGCTTGTGCATGCTGAAACAATTATTGGAAATGAAAGAAAAGAAACTGAAATGGTAAAAACGTAGGTCCTAAAGCAGTTTTGTTGTGGCTTTAGTTTGGCCTAGCAAATGAAGGAATTAGTTCACGAAATTTTATGAGCATGTAGCACACATCCATAGCTTTAAGTGCATAGGTAGAACGTTTCATTTGGATGTGTATATCAAGAGAAATGATTTTCCAAAGTAAGGGACCAGAATCTGTTTCCAGAGTTTTTGACCAAATGAACAGTAAACTTCAACGAATAAACTGTATCAATTGGCTAATAATTTGGTCTAGAAATTATTTTTCCCTTAAACTTCAAGATGCTATGTTCATGTAGCTTTCTGAACCACTTCATTTCAAGTTTTCTATAATTAATTATGATTTTTTAAAGTTCATTGCGTAATCTGGAATACCATATGAAAAGTAACCCGAGAAAGAGTAAAATTCCAGATTTGGCTAATGGACTTCCAAGGTCTTTTAAGTGGTTCTAAATTCTACTGAATGGTCCCTAAGACATATAATAGTAAGGATGTTACATATATAGCCTGAAAAAGGGATGCTACCAGGACCTGTTAAGCAGAAGTCTTAGTAAATAGAGAAAATTATGCTGATCAGTTTGATGCAACACAGAGTTTTGATATGAGGTCCCAAAAGATTTATATTAATTTCTAAAGAGAAGAAAAATTAATATAGTATTCTCTAGACCTCAGAATAAGATGAAATATGGCAGTAAATTCCTATAATTAATATAAGAATTTATGAAACTGACAGAAATAAAAAAGGAGTTATGTAGAATTTACTAAAGAATTTACAGTAGATTAAAAGACTCGATAAATAAGTTTCAGGGGATTTTTTTGAGAATTGAGCCCATGAAGATAGGGGATCATACAGAGGGTCCAGAATGGCACCTTATAGGTGTAATGATATTTTCAGATAAGTATGTGGGCCAGGGCTAATAAAGACTGAGAAAAATGAAGAATTACAAAAATGCCATTGAAGGTACGCAACTGTTTTGTGTCATTAAGTCAAAGTAAGACGAAGGGCGTTATGGTCATTTGACTAAGGTTAGACAGTCAAGAAAGGGTATCTGGATAGTTGACCGGGCTCAAGAGGTACTTTGGTAAGGATGAAAAAATAATAGTGCTCCTATAAGTACTAAAGATGAATTAAGGGCATTTTGGTAATTTATTAAGGATATTTCTTGGGAACAGAGCCACCAGAGTGCTTGGACTTGGTTAGAAACCCAAGATGACAATCCAAGGCCCAAAAATGTAGTCCAAGAGGGATGTGAGCCCAAGAAGCATTAAAATATTATTTTAGTACTTTTTTAATAAAGTGAAGTAACCCGGTCTAAGATATAACTGGGTAAAGTGATATGGAATCATAGATGGCATGAATGGGGCCCACAAGGAGCCACATGCCATGATTACAGTAAAGGAAGAAAAGCAAAGGACACATGGCATGATTACAAAAAAAGGAGAAAAAGCAAGAGGACATGTGGAACGATCTCGGCCGTCCATTCAGGGAAAAGACTCTAGAACTCTCTGGAAAGGCTGAGTCAGCTAGTGAGGTGTCCCAAGGGCCCCACCATTGCGCCATATATACCCCTGAGGAGTCCCTTGAGGTTTCCTGGATGATGTCATGAGTAGTGAGTCATTAAGGAGGGTGATGTCAGCATGATGATGCAAGTAAAGCTTCTAGAGGAAGCAAGCAATTTAAGCCATTCATCGCGAATCAATTTGGACCATTCATTCCACCTCCTCTCACCTATAAATAGGCCACTCCCCTCCCACTTCAAGGCACACCACGGATTTGGCAAGAGAAAGAAGAGAATGAAGAGAGAAAGAGAGAAAGAGAGAAGGAAAGAAAGGAAGGAGTTCTGATAGAGCCAGGAGCAGTCTAAGGAGCCGAGGGACTGGGTAAACCTTAGGAATAAGGTAAGTAAGTTATCTAGTCCTTGATCTAATAAAGTAGAGGATTGCTCTTAGTAGTTAGAATAGAGAAATATCTCTATTAATAAAGTTAGCTATAGATAGAAAGAAAGCTAGGGGAATGTTAGAGTAAGAATATTACCCCTAGCTAAGCATGAGTTAAATAGAGCTATACTGATAGAGTAATAATGAAGATATTATTATGCTATGTATAGGCTCTGACCTATGGAAAGAATGAACCTTAGAGCAAAGGCTAAGAGCTAGAAGAAAAGCTACATGTCAGGTAGTAAACTTATCCTAAACTTGTATGCATTGAATGTTATGCTTGATGTGCAATGGTTTTGTTGAATTGTGTTGAATATGTGCTTATGTATGAAGCTCTGTTCCTATGATTACTTTGTCCAATTGTATTTCGTATGTAACATGGAAGCATGCACATTATGCAATGCTAACACTTTCACAAGCAAGCACAAGTATTCACATTAATGCATGCATTGTTTAGTACCGTTTGCTACTGAGATTTCCCTAGAAATCTCACCCCTTCTATATCAATCCAATTATAGCAAGTCTTCAAAAGACGGAGGAGATAAATATGCATGAAGACATGTTAATTGCTTAGCATGATTAATATGTGATTCATGTATGTATAATTGATGGAAATTGTCACTGTTAACAGTAACTCGTGGTGAGGCAGTAGCATTTAAGCTGTAATTATAAATAGTAAATTATTGAATAAATGTACAATATTTTTATGGTAAATAGTAGACATACAAAGATTCGATTTGATATATAGAATGTCTCATTTGGATGTCTACACATAAAGATATGATTTATCAAAGTTGGGACCAGAATGCTGGAATCAGGGACAGGACGCTGGAGGAACAGTAAACTTCGATCATTGACCAATGTTGACCTGGTCAAGTAATGGTGAACAAGTCATTTTTCCGTAAAAGAGGATTATGTTAGCTTTATGTATCAATTTCAACCACTCCATTTTCATTTTTATAGAATTAGTTATGATTTTTTGAAGTCAGGTTACTCCTTTGGAATTTGTACAGTGAACAGTACTTGCTAAGAGTAAAATTCCAGATTCAGTAATTTGACTTCAACAGCCTTGGAAGTGGTTCCATATGCTACTGTTTGGTCCCTAAGACGTATGAAAATGAGGATGTTATATTTTCCAAGGGATCTGTAATTAAGTTATAGCCAAGTACAAGAATGTTAATGGTAGGGAGAATGCGGATACTGGATTTAAGGTCAGAAAGTATATTATGAAATTTCAGAAAAATTAGATGCAGAAAACAGTCCAGTTTTTAGAGAATTAGACTGAGCTGGTACTAGATTGGACTAAAATTTTCCAGAGCTTTCCTCCCCCATGTGAATTACGCCACCTAGCCCCATGAGGTGTCCCTTGTGATGTCATGGATGATGTCACAATTACCTTTTTGAAAAAGGAAAATTCAAGATTAAATGTGGGCCATTATATCAAATAGTAACTAAATCAATCTTGGACATTAATTTTTCATGGATTTTGGCTATAAATACCCCCTCAATTCTGTAGCAAAACTGTGAGCCATGAACCCTTGGGGAAACTCTTGCAAAATGAAAACTCAAGCTAAGACAAAGAAGATTCAAGGCTCAAAAGTTCAAGCAAGCTAGAGATTAAAGGTAAGCAATCTCTCCAAGTTTATTTTCCTTTGATTTGGGAGCTTGAACTTAGGGTTTTCATGGGGAAAAATTTGAGTTTTCTCTAAGGGGCGGTGTTGCCCAAAGATCTTAGATGAAAGGGGAAAGAAGAAATTAAAGTTAGAAACATATGACTGAAGTTTAAACAAGCTAGTTAGGTGATTGGTTGTTAAATCAAGTTGATATGCTTGACTTTGCCATGGTGTGCCCTGTCTGTATGCACTGTTCATGAGGGAAGAAAATGGATTTTCAATGATTTAATGCTTCCATTGAATTTATATGATGGTTTTTTGTAGGATTGGAAAGGTTTTCAACCTTAGAAACATTAAAATCTCAAGATTGTAGTTTTTGAAATCCTTCACGATTACTGTTCACTCATATGAACAGTGATTGGAATTTCATGATTTTTATGGTTCCAATGGTTTTAAAATAAAAAGTTGTGTGGGGTAAAGTGGATAAACAAGTATGGGAAGCATTAGAATCAAAATGAGAATTTTTGAAAGAATTGTGTGCATGTGTTGGTTCCGTACAGCAGGCCATGAAGGAGCTAGAATTTTATGATTCCAAACTCATAAATGGATTCAAAAGATGAAATTGTGTAAGGTAAAGTCAAAACATCAATTGGTTCAAGAGCCAAGTGGATTAGTGAAGATTAAAGAAAGTCATGACAATAAAGAGTGTAACAAAGTTAGTTTTGAACATGGTTGGAGTTCATGAGTCATAATGAGTTATGTGATGAATATGAATGTGTTTAAGACCTTGAAACATCGAAGAAAATATTGGGAAGTGATGGACATAAAGCTTCATGGTTGGAAAGCTAGGGAGCAAATGCTAGAGATCAAGAGGAAAGCTTAAGGGCTAGGTAGTGAACTTACCTCTTTATATGCTTGATGTGGTATGCTTATGTATTGACATGTATATGATATTTGAATGCTATTGTGACATGATAAATGATGTTGAATATATTATGAATAACAAGTTTTCCATGCCCATGCACTTTATGTAAGAGTATATAGCATAATGGCATGTCACTAATCAAAGAAAGTTTAATGAAATTACATATCATGCATTAGCATCCATCTTGCATATTTAAGTGGTAATGTTTGCTACTGAGATTCCCTAAAATCTCACTCTCCCATAACCAACCAATTTAGGTCAAGCATGAGGGAAAATGTATGCATGGAGAAGAGCTAAAGAATAGAAGAAAGGAATGGAAGTAATTGAGATCCTAACATATGCTATGGATTATCTATGTATGTTAATGCCATATAAGGTGTCAATCTATGTGATGAAACTATTTGTAATACTTATGGAATATGTACATGATGTATATGATTATTGAGAAGCTTATTTGATGGCTTATGCTTGCTGGAACAATTATTAAAAGTAAAAGAAAGGAAACTGAAATGGTAAAAACGTTGGTCCTGAAGTAGTGTTATTGTGGCTTCAGTTTGACCTAGCAAATGAAGGAATTATCTCATGAAATTTTGCAAACGTGTAGCACACATCCAGATCTTTAAATTCATAGGTAGAAAGTTTCATTTGGATGTGTATATCAAGAGAAATGAATTTCCAAAATAAGAGACCAGAATCTATTTCTAGAGTTTTTGATCAAATGAACAGTAAAGTTCAATGAATAAACTGTATTAATTAACTAATCATTTGATCTTGAAATCATTTTTCCCTTAAATTTAAAGATGTTAGCTTCATGTAGATTTTTGACCCACTTCATTTTGATTTTTTTAGAATTAATTATGATTTTTCGAAGTTCATTGCATAATCTGGAATGCCATATGAACAGTAATCCCAAAAAGAGTAAAATTCTAGATTTGGCTAATGGACTTCCAAGATCTTGTAAGTGGTTCTAAATACTACTGAATGGTCCCTAAGATGTATAAAAGTAAGGATGTTACAGAAGAAGTAGAGAAACACATGCAAAGTTTGAAGTAATAAAGAATACAAAGCTGAATTAGAATTCAAGATGAACTTATTAATTTTTTCTCTACCCTACTGACTTGGTCTCCTCTCCCACACTTAATCAACAATTTATAGCTCAATTATATAAGTAAAACTATGTAAAACAGATTATAGTAAATGGGAAACAAGGAAGGAGACAACCTGAGTATCATGGGGGCTTGAAGTTCTCCTTGTACAGCTTGAAGAATTGACCATTAACTTGGGATACTGTACCATCTGCTTCATCTTATCTTGTTGATATAGCCTTTATCCATCTTAAGAGATAATCCACAGCTTGTAGAATATATGCATATCCAAAAGATAGTGGGAATGGTCTTGATGATATAACTGCTATATTATCCATCTTTTTCCTTGCAATGCAATTCTGTTGATGTTGGACCATATCCTTAAATTGTTGCAATCATGAAATGTCTAAAATTTCCAATTTGAAGCTCTCATGAATAGGGTTAGAATGCAGTATATAATTATTGAATTGAAAACTCCCTAACTTAGAGGTTCCAATTCCTTATCTCTCAAAGTATGCTACATACTCCTTGTCTTGCAATTCTGTTAAATTTGTTACAAACTTTTATGGATATTGTTCATCACTTGAAACAATGAGGTTAGTTCCAATAGAAAAAATATTAGATGAAGATGAAGAAAAATACCTATAGTGGTAAGCCAGCCATCAATTTTAGAATTAATGCATAATACATCACCATTGGATGAAGAAAAAGCAAATAAATTAGAGGAGTTAAAAATAGAAGATTCTTCAACTTCATCATCATTTTCAAGCTCATGAATATTATCACACTCATTTCTAAGTGATGCACTAATCATGTTATGTCCTAGGAGAGAATGATCCTGATATGGGTGTCTATACATGTTAAACTGAATTATGTTCTCACCAAATTCCATTTTAATAATTCCATTTTTCATACAAATCATGGTATTAGCTGTCTTCAAGAATGGCCTTCCTAGAATAAGAGTACTATCATCAAGAGACTTATTTGACATATCCAAAACATAAAAGTCCACAGGAAAAACAAGTTCCTTAACTTGAACTAAAATGTCCTGTAAAATTCTCTTAGGATTAATAATTCTCTTATCAGCCAATTGAACTAACACATTAGTTGGTTTGATTAGATTTACTTATAAGGCATGATCAATGGAACATGGCATAACATTGATAGCAGCATCTAAATCTAGCAATGCTTTAGCAATAGTTATCTTGCCAATTGTATAAGGAATAGAAAATGTACCTGGATCTTTACACTTTACTGGAAGTTGAGAGTTGAAGAGTGCAGAAGTTTTAGGTCCCACTTGCACCAGTTTATTAGGTTTATGTCTTTCCTTTTGAAAGAATTAAGCACTTCCATGTTCTGCTCCTCTAAGGCCTTCCTCTTGCTGCTCATGAATTCCCTTGGGATAGGTAGTTCCTTCATATGTACCTTTTCCTCAGCTACATCAGAGGTTGTTTCTTGTTGCTTGAGTTCTAAATTTACTGTTGGTTATGTTTCTTCAATTGTGTCCACTCTAGGATTCCTTAAATCATAATCCATAGCTTTAGGCAGCGTAAATTCCTTACTATTTAGCTATCCACAACCTTCTAAATTTGGGGCATAATTGATTTGACTTTTTGTAACTTCTTCATTCCCCAGGGGTTGTGCTTCTTTTGTATTTTCAGACTTCTCAATGCTACCATTGGAATTAGTGTCTACCTCACATTTTTCTTTACTGTAAACATCTGTAGCTTGTTCCCCAACTTGTTCTTCATCACATATTTGGGGTTAACAACTATGTTCGAAGGTATATCTCTATTAATTCTTGCATGAACATCATTAATGGAATTGGCTAGCTGTGATACATAGCCATTAATGTTTACAGCTTTTGTTTCCCATTGTTCCATCTTATTATATAAGGCAGCAAACCTATACTCTATCATGGCTTGATTGTTCTCCACAATATATCTCAAGTCCTTAAAATTAGAGAAGTTTGTGTTGATAGAGTTTATATTTGAATTCATCATATTAATGCTCTTTATTATCTCAGATATTCCATCATCCTTTATAGCAGAGGGTACTTCTATAGCTCTAGAAGATTCAACCACTTTTCTATCACTGTTAAATATATTCTGCCCAAAATTCCTATATCCACCTCTATCCCTCTATCTAAAATTAAGATGATCTCTCCATCCTTCATTATATGTGTTAGAGTATTGATTCCTTTGTGGATACTGGTTTAGTTTGCGTTGATAGATTGCTGATACACCTGCAAAATGTGTAGGACAATTTACAGTGGTGTGCATAGGAGAATAACAAAGTTGACAACTAGGAGCAATAAGAGCTTGAGAGTATGGGCTCTCAACATGAGAATTTTCTAATTGAGCAGCCAGGTTGTTGATCTGAGCATTCATGGTTGTGACTAGAAATCACATAGAAGAAATCTGGATGAAAAATGTTTTTGGTTGAACTAAAAAGCAGTCTGGTCATGACTAAAATTTACAAAGAGCAAAATCAAATCAAAGGTGGCAACCATATCTGTTTCTGGTCACAACCAAAGTTCACAGAGATGCTCATAAATCAATGTTAAGTACTTTGGTCACGATGAGAAAGGCAATTGGTCGCAACTCAACAAAACAAAACACTGAATATGTAGAAAAAACTAAAACGCCTACTCTACTTTTATGATTTTAGGCCCAGGAGATTGCTTAGAAAACCTTAACAAGAAGGCTCCCTAGCAACAATGCCATTTTGAGAACTGTCATTTTAATTTTCAAACAAAACTAAGATAACCAATAGTAAAGTGAAGGCTAACCTATGTCGATTAACAAGGAGCCTAAATGGATATAGAAGTTCCTAATTAATCTAATGAGCCACAAATTAACAAGTTAAAGAGATGGTGTTTGATAAGTTTCAATCTAACTACTGAAAACAAATCCTATGTTATTATTTACGCTTTTAAGTGTTTATGATGATGAGATGAATGAATGACAAGTGTGTTCCCTTAGAGATTACCTTACCTTCATTATCCATAGAATATGAGGAGTATATCAGTTGAATTAGAACATGTTAGCTAATGTAACATCCTTACTTTTATACGTATTAGGGACCAATCAGTAGCATTTAGAACCACTTACAAGATTTTAGAAGTCTATTAGCCAAATCTGGAATTTTACCCGTTATTGGGTTACTATTCATATGGTATTCTAGATTACGCAATGAACTTCAAAAAATCATAACTAAATCTAGAAAACTCGAAATAAAGTGGTTCAAAAAGATACAGGAAGATAACATCTTGAAATTTAAGGAAAAATAATTTTTTAACCAAATAATTAGCAAATTAATACAGTTTATTCGTCACACTTTACTGTTCATTTAGTCAAAAATCTTGGAAACAGATTCTGGTCCCTTACTTTGGAAAATTAGTTCTCTCTGTATAGACATCCAAATAAAGCATTATTAGTGTCAAAACGAAGCTTGGCATGTCATATAAATGTCTGTAAAATTTCATACATTTATTCCATCATTTACTATTTTTTATTACATCATGACCATCACTGCTTAAATTGGTCATATAGCAACATTACACATTCACATAACATATATACTATCCAATCCCTAGCTTTTCTTCATACTTTATCATCCTCTTTCATCATTCATAAACCTGTGGGATTGGGATTACATGGAAAGGGATGAGATTTTGGGGGAAATCTCAATAGGAAACGGTACTAAACAATACATGCATTAATGTAAATACTTATGCTTGCTTGTGAAAGTGTTACTATTGTGTCATGTGCATGCTTCCATGTAACATATGAAATACAATTGGCCAAAGTAAACATATAAACAGAGCTTCATACATAAGCACACAGGCAACACAATTCAATCAAGCCATAGCACAATCAAGCATAACATTCAATGCATACAAGTTTAGGATAAGTTTACTACCTTGAGCACTTGACTTTCTTTCACCTTAACTTGCCTCTTTCTTCTCACTTTCCTTGAACATGTGACTGCCTCTCTTGGAGCACATCAATCAATTTCTAACATCACATAATCATTCATTCATCGCAATCTAACTTCCTTGAGCATTAAACTCACTTTAACTAACATAACTTCTTCTAGAACATTAAGCCCATTAACTTTCCTTAATCTTAACTAATGGACTTGGTCTTTGAATCAATTGATGGATTGACTTTACCCTACACAATTTCCTCTTTTGAATCCATTTATGACCTTAGAATCATGAAATTCCAGCCCCTTCCTAACATGCTGTATAGAACCAAAATTGCACACAATTCTTTCAAAAATTCTCATTTTGATTCCAATGCTTCCCATACTTGTTTCTCTACTTTATCCCACACATTTTTTCATTTTAAAACCATTGGAAGCATCAAAATCATGAAATTCCAATCACTGTTCATGAGAGTGAACAGTTTAGAGAAGGATTTCAAAAACTACAATCATGGAATTTCAATGCTTTCAAGGTTCAAAACCTTTCCAATCCTACACAAAATCATCATCTAAATTCAATGGAAGCATTAAATCATTGAAATTCTATTTCCTTCCCTCATGAACAGTGCAGACCAAACAGGTTCACTCTTGGCAAAGTCAAGAATATCAGCTTGATTCAATAACTAATCACTTAACTAGCTTGTTTAAGCTTCAATCATATATTTCTAATTTTAATTTCTTCTTTCCCCTTTCATCTAAGGTATTTGGGCAGCACAACCCCTTAGAGAAAACTCAACTTTTCTGCCATGAAAACCCTAAGTTCAAGCTCCCTAATCAAAGAAAAATAAGCTAGGAGAGATTGCTTACCTTGAATATCTAGCTTGCTTGAACTTTAGTACCTTGCATCTTCTTTGTCTTGGCTTGAGTTTTTATTTTGCAAGATTTTCCCCAAGGGTCCAGGAAGCCACGATTTTGATGCAGAAATGAGGGGGTATTTATAGCCAAAATCCAAGAAAAATCAATGGTCAAGATTGATTTGGTTACTATTTGATTGTATTTTACTTTTTCATAAAAGAATAATTATGACATCATGTGGGACAGCTCATGAGACAGCTCATGGGGGTATGTGGCATGCTTATTTTTTCAGTACCGATCAGAGCAGTTTCACTACAACCTGACTATTTTCTGTTCTAAAATTTTTATAATATACTAGGATATGTATTTTGTCCTGGAAATCAATATCTAGGCTTCTCATATAATTGACAATGATATACTAAATATTTTTCTATCATCCATCCTTTGAGAAATGACCAAAATACCCTTGATGTCTTTTCTTGCACTGTACTAACCCTATGGGCAAAATCGTCATTCCACACCTCTTTATACTGCCTCAAGGTGTATCTGGGCTCTAGATAATCCTCTTTATACTATATGACACATTTTGGCCTGTCCATAATGACCAAAATGCCCTCCATCCATCACTGGTATAGTATGGGAATCCAGGGGTATTTCCGTAATTTCGCACTTTTCCTAGACTGCTCTGGACTCTGGCCCACTTAACTTTCCAGTCATCATATTGGGCCTAATATGGCGCCATTTGGGCCTTGGTTTGGGCTCATTTCCTTTATGCCCTTTATGGCACAAATCCCAATAAACCTCACCCGATCCTATTTATCGGATATTTTATTTCACCGTAAAATCCCGTAAGGCTTCTACAAGATTCCTTTTCTGACTGTCAAGTTTATAAATTCTTATATTAAATATAGAAATTTTCTATAATATCCCATCTGGTTTTGATGTCTGAAGAATACTGTAATAATTCTTCTGACTTCATAAATTTATATCAATTAATCGGGACCTCAAATCAAAATTCTGTGTTACGTTAAACTGACCGAAATAATTTTGTCTATCTACTGGTAAAATTTGAGACTGATATGATTTTAGACATTTTTGGCCTATTTTGGCCCAACTTTTCCATAATTACATTTAAGTCCCTAAACTTTTACATAATTGCACTTAGGCCCCTAAACTTTTGGCTATTTGCATTTTAGCCCCTTAACTTATGAAAATTACACTTAAGGCCCCAACTTTTGTTTCTACTTTCTTTTTGCCTTTAACCTTTTATACTTTTCATTTTAGTCCTTCTCTTCCTTAAAGAATCATCTAACCTTTATTATTTCTTCTGATCTTCATCATAATCCTTTTCAAACCTCTTTCGACTATCAGTACTATACGGATAGGGAAAAATTAGAATATAACAGAAGTCTATTAGTCAAATCTGGAATTTTACTCTTTCTCGGGTACTGTTCACTTGGTATTATAGATTACGTAACGAACTTCAAAAAATCATAATGAATTCTACAAAACTCGAACTGAAATGATTAAAAAAGATACATGAAGCTATCATCTTGAACTTTAAGGGAAAAATAATTTCCAGACCAAATAATTAGCCAATTAATATAGTTTATTTGTTAAATTTTATTGTTCATTTGGTCAAAAACTCTAGAAATAGATTATGGTCCCTTACTTTGGAAATCCATTTCTCTTGAAATACAGATCCAAATGACACATTTTACCTATGCATTTAAAGCTTTGGATGTGTGCTACGTGCTCATAAAATTTTGTGAACTAATTCCTTCATTTGCTAGGTCAAACTGAAGCCACAACAAAACTACTTCAGGACTTATGTTTTTACCATTTTAGTTTCTTTTCTTTCATTACCAATAATTGTTTCAGCATGCATAAGCCATCAAATAAGCTTATCAACATTCATATACATCATGTACATATGCCATAAGTATTTCAAATATTTTTATCACATAAATAGGCACCTTATATGGCACTTACATACATGGGCAATCTATAGTATATGCTAAAATCTCAATACTTCACTTCCTTTCTTCCATTCTTTTGCTATTCTCCATGCATACCTTTTCCATCATGGTTGACCTAAATTGGCTGGTTATGGGAGAGTGAGATTCTAGGAAATCTCAGTAGCAAATATTACCACTTACATATGCAAGATGGATGCTAATGCATGGTATGTAATTTCATTAAACTTTCTTTGATTAGTAATATGCAATCATGCTATATACTCTTGCATAATGTGCATGGCCATAGAAACATGTTATTCACAACATATTTAACATCATTTATCATGTCACAACATCATTCAAATATCATATACATGTCAACACATAAACATACCACATAAAGCACATAAAGAGGTAAGTTCACTACCTTGCACTTAAGCTTTCCTCTTGATCTTTAGCATTTACTCCCTAGCTTTCCAACCATGAAGCCTTTATGTCAATTACTTCCCAACATGTTCTTAGATGTTTCAAGGTCCTAAACACATTCATATTCATCACATAACTCATTAGGACTCATGAACTCCAACCATGTTTAAGACTAACTTTGTTACACTCTTTATTGACATAACTTTCTCTAATCTTCACTTATCCACTTGGCTCTTGAACCAATTGATGTCTTGACTTTACCCTACACAATTTGATCTTTTGAATCCATTTATGAGCTTAGAATCATGAAATTCCAGTTCCTTCATGGCCTGCTGTATAGAACTAAACATAAGCATACAATTCTTTCAAAAATTCTCATTCTGATTCTAATGCTTCCCATACTTGTTTCTCCACTTTTGCCCACACAACTTTTCATTTTAAAACCATTAGAACCATCAAAATCATGAAATTCCAATCACTGTACATGTGAGTGAACAGTAACTGTAAGGAATCTCAAAGACTACAACCTTGAGATTTTAATGTTTCCAAGGTTCAAAACCTTTCCAATCGTACACAAAATCATCATATAAATTCAATGGAAGCATTAAATCATTGAAATTCTATTTCCTTCCCTCATGAACAGTGCATACTAAACAGGACACACCATGGCAAAGTCAAGAATATCAAGATGATTCAACAACCAATCATTTAATTAGTTTGTTTAAGCTTCAATCATAAGTTTCTAACTTTAATTTCTTCTTTCCCCTTTCATCTATGGTTTTTGGGCAGCACCTACCCTTAAAGAAAACTAAACTTTTCCCCATGAAAACCCTAAGTTCAAGCTCCCAAATAAAAGGAAAATAAGCTAGGAGATATTACTTACCTTTAATCTTTAGCTTGCTTGAACTTTGGAACCTTGAATCTTCTTTGTCTTGGATTGAGTTTTCATTTTGCAAGAGTTTCCCCAAGGTATCCATGGCTCACAGTTTGCTGCAGAAATGAAGGGGGTATTTATAGAAAAATCTTGGTGGAAATCAATGGCCAAGATTGATTTGGTTACTATTTGATCTAAGGGCTCACATTTAAGCTTGGATTTAACTTTTTCTAAAAAGAATAATTATGACATCATTTAGGACAGCTCATGGGACGCCTAAAAGGGGTATGTGGCGTGCTACCTTTGTAAGGAAGCTTATGGAAAAATTTTTGTCCAATCCGGTACTGATCGAAAAGTTTCACAGCAACCGGACTGTTTTATATTCGTAATTTTTTTATAATATACCGGGATATGTATTCTCTCCTGGAAGTCAATGTATAGGCTTCTCACACCATTGACATACTTGTACTAGGCCACAAATTAATTGTAGATCCCTTGGAAAATTACCAAAATACTCTTGGTATCATTTCTTGCACTATATTGACCCTAAGGGCATGGTTGTCATTTCACCTCTCTTTGTACTGCTTCAGGGCATATACTGGCTCAACTAATCATATTTATACCATGTGCCAAGTTTTTAGCCTATCCCAGATGACCAAAATGCCCTTCATTCATCTTTGGTACAATCTGGGCATCTAGGGGCATTTTCATAATTTTGCACTTTTTTTTAGACACTAGCCCCTTCTACTAATGGACTAGTATCCTGGGTTTTGGGCCTTCCTTGGCGTCATCATGGGCCTATATATGAGGTTATCTTTTCTCATTCTATCAAGGCTTACATACTGATAAATTCCATTATCGCATCATAGGTGTTATCAAACTCCCGTCAAAATTCACTAATATGTGAATAACTTTTTATATAGAACTTCTTCCAGAGTTCTGTCAGATCCAGGACATGTGACACTGTAGGGCACACTTTCCTGTAATTTGCTCACTTATATTTGAAGTCCATGAAATCTGATAAAATTTCAGATAACTTTTAGACTATCAAATAAATATCTGCTATCTGGAGTCCTAATAAAATTTCTGTATCATGTCAGATTAACCAGCATATCTTCCTCTATTTACTGGTGGAATATGGGACTGAAATACTTCTGGGCAGTTATAACCCTTTCCGAGATGATCTTTCTATAATTACAATTTTGCCCTTTAACTTTTTACTTAATTACATTTAAGTACCCTAACTTTTGAAAATTACTACTTTTGGCCTAACTTTTGTTTCAACTTTAACTTTTGGCGTTTAACCTTTTCTAATTTTCATTTTAGTCATTCTCTTTCTTCAAGACTCATCTAACCTTTATTTTTTCTTCTGATCTTCGTCATAATCCTTTCCAAACCTCTTTCCACTATCAGTACTATACGGATGGGGAAAAATCAGGATATGACATTTCTACCCCCCTTAAAATAAATTTTGTCCTCAAAATTTACTCAACATCTCATTCAAGGATTGGGGTATCTATCTTTTATCTTGACATCTTAGCGGAGTACATTTCATATCTGCAATTCTTCATATCTTTACTATTATTGCTTTCTCTTATTCTGAATCAACTCAATTAGAGTTGAACTTCAGTTCATTCTATTACTTTCGTACTTGCTATGCATCTATCTGTATATAGACTTTTCACCATACTAAACTTATGAGTAATGTCCATTTCTTTCATACTAAACTCTCTCGAATACTGCTATATTCAGGAGTTTCTATCAACAACTCATCAAGTGCAATCATTTCTTTCTCATCTGAGTATCTAGCAGAATTCTCTGAATATCCCCACACTTTAACTCTCATCCTCATATCAACATACATTCTTATCATCTTTAATAACTCATCATAATACAGAGAAAGGACTTATGCTATCATTCTTTCTTTCGTTGCTCTACTATTAAATAGGAGCACATAGGAGCACATACTCTAACATGCATAATGCCTGGCCAGAATGCTGCAGGACTACATACCTGCTTATGAATGCAAAGCTCTAACATCAGAGCTCAAGCATTCCTTCTCTTAATATGCACATCTCTAACACCCGGAGCTTGCACAGCTCTAATACTCAGAGCTTGTACTGCTCTAACATTCAGAGCTTTAGCATATTCTGTAAACATCACATAACATAACATAACGTAGCATAACATAATGCCTAGCATTTCATGCAAGGAGCGAAAGCTCTCATTTGCTCTTTCATCTATAATATAACATTTGAACATCTTATCCTTTTCAAAAATAGAGCCTCTCAATCTGTTTACAAGGCTAGCTATAAAGCCACTTTATATCGTACTTCTCAATACATATTTCTCATTTTGTATCTTATTACATACTTTTCATAATATATCTCATTTCATATCTTTCATGCCATAACATGGCATATCTGGCCAAATTTGGCTATATCATAGTCTATCTTTTAAATCCATCTCATTTGAATTTGACATAAGGGTTATAGTCTCTTACTACTCAAAACCCTTTCTAGCTTTTCATAGCTCTTTCTATCATTTTACATAGCTCTGTACATATATGCCAATTTCTATGGCATTTCTACCTTTTTCTATCACTTCCCAGGGGGGGTCACCCATAATTAAATTACCCTTGCCTGAGCATGCTTAACTGAACAATGCAGATATAAATCTAAATCACTGGGGCTAACAAGCTTCAACCTTAGTACTTTATTATCTTAGACCCATCTTATACTATCTCTCTTATATTATCTCTCTTGGGTCTATCTGGCCGTCTAATCTCTTTATCCTCATCTGGAGGATCTACTTATCTCTTATTTTCTGTAATCTCATCATAAAGGATCTCTTCTCATATCTTACGTAATATTCCCATAAATCCTTGGGACTCAGGATTAACAACTTTAACTTTGATCATTGAGTCCCTGTTACGTGTAAGAAGATTATGAGTTTAGTCCCTAATAGTAATAAGGCTATTTGAAACTAACATTATGGGTACTCTCTCTTTTATGAGTTAACCAACTTGTGAAGCTTCTATATCTTAACTTTTCCTTGGTATTCGCCCTTCTAAAGAAATACTTTACTTATGGCTTATTACTTTCTTGCTCTAGGCTTGGTCTACTGCGACCCTAGAGATCTACTGAGATCAACCGTAAGCCTTTTTAGGATCTAACTGTGACCCTGTGAGCCATACTAAGATCTATTGCAATCCTCTGGAACCTACTGCAATTTTGTTGTACTGTATTCTCATCTCTGGAAGACCTAAACCAACGGACAAAGTTACAAGGTTAGTCGCTTCCACATAGTTGTTAACTCCACAAATAATTCCACAAAAATTATCACAGAAGCCAATATTATCTATTAGGACTTTACTCATTTCCTCTATCACTTAGGAACTTATCATATCATTCTCATACTTTATAACTTTACCATATCCATTACTGTAGAGAGCTATACATGCTCTACTATGCATATGTCTATCATCATCTATTCATCTCATCTGAAGAATATTACTCTACATGAGCTATACTGTCCATCTTTTGATTTCATTTCAAAAGTAATCTTACTCTATCGCAAAAGTAATATAGCTCTATTGCAACAACATTAACTTATATCACTTAGAATTTGCTCCTTCTTGGGGCCACATCATTCAGACATCTTACCCCTATTGAAGGGATATATCTTAAGTATCATAATTATTTATCTGTAGATTCACTATTAATCCTCATCTTCAATCTCATTCTCTATTTCATTGACTATCACTATTTGATCATAATTTCTCTTTCTACTCTTTGGGACTTAACTAGCTAACTATCGTGTTTAGCCCTTTGTTGTTGCTTCATCTTTACTAAGTTGAATTATTTAATTACATGTCGTAGGGCATGGGAGCAACATAACTTTCTCATCATATATACTCTACCCTGTATGTACTGTGTAAGGGGAGTTTTTATCCATCATAGCATACTCAACATGCATAATATGCAAGGAGATACAATCATTTAAGCAATCTCTAACATGCATGTCATTTTATGACAATTGTAAGGAGATGTATCTTCTCACCATAACTTATAGCTGTTGGAAATCGTGCCCTAGGGGCCAATCATTGTCTTATGAACATTATTGATTTATGAATTTATTAATTGAGTTATCATATTATTTGCATGTTTACTATGATGACCATCCTTGGATAATTCATGATATTATCCTAAATGTCCCTGGTCGATCATCTATGTGGGAGCACAGATGAAATAAGACCAGTATGACTTTGAAGATGTATAGAGATATAAATCAAAGTCATAAGCACATGTAAGAGTACAGGGTGTTGGACCGACCCGCTATGAGAGAACTGCATGGGTAACGTCATAAGCTTCTCTCATATACAAACCATGTCAATATGCCCTTTGACCTGAGATCATCATGGATTCCTACATAACAAAACGCTCAGCTTTGACCTAGTCAAAAGTCACTTTTGACCGAGTGATCATAAAGACTATGTTCGGGCTTAGTGGTTTTTCATGCGGAGGAATGTGAATGGTCAAGATGGAATTTGTCCCTCACATTCGTGGAGAGATATTACTGGGCCCCTCGATGAGTGAGTCTGAGAAATGTATGGCCATACTGTAATGGAAAGGTAGTTCCATCTCTATAGTCAGACTACTCAGGGATCGAGAAAGTAACGGTCGGGAATAGGAGGATGACATTATCCATGCCTCATCCATGACCAAAATATCGCGTGACAGAAGGGACATGATATGGTTGTATAAAAGGTTACATCGTTTATCGATCCTCATATGATTTGGGTAGTTGTTATGTCTTGCTAGAGACCGCTTGCGACTTGTGGGCTAGTATAGCAAATGGCCCACTGCCAACTTCATATGGGCCTACAGGGTCGCACACAAAATAGCCCAACACGAGCTATGATGTCCAGATTCATTGAATCTAAGACATGTCCAGATTCAATGAAAGATCCAGGTGAATGTATATATATATTTATTTATATTTATATTCGTATATATATAAATTCGTATATATATATATATATTATATATATGAGATATATGAGATTTAATTTATAAGGATAAATTAAATCCCTATCATGTTTGAATTCGAAATTCAAATTGATAGGATATCTCATATAAGAGATATTTATAAGATTTAATTTATAAGGATAAATTAAATCTCTATCACGTTTGAAATTCGAAATTCAAATTGATAGGATATCTCATATAAGAGATATTTATAAGATTTAATTTATAAGGATAAATTAAATCTCTATCACGTTTGAAATTCGAAATTCAAATTGATAGGATATCTCATATAAGAGATATTTATAAGATTTAATTTATAAGGATAAATTAAATCTCTATCACGTTTGAAATTCGAAATTTAAATTGATAGGATATCTCAAATTTGATTTATGGGAATAAATCAAATATAACTCAGTCTCATCTTTATTTAAAGTTAAATAAATAAGTAATTAAATCTGTGGGACGGATTTAATATTATTTTATTTAATTAGTTTCTTATAAAATTATACAATATATGATATTGTATCAATTCGGAATTAATATAAGATTAACTCCAAAATCCAATTAGGTCAAGTGTAAAAACGCATAGCATCCTCTATATCTGATTGGAGGAGCTACGTTTGAAAATAACACAGAACACAAAAGGCCGAACGGAATCTGCAAAAGGTTTGCAGACAAGAAACTGCCGAAATAGAGACGGAGACTTGTGAAAGCCTTGGAGGGACAGGAGACGCTAGCACGTCGTTCGTGGTTGGAACGCTGTTCGTGTGGATACCAGTAGAGGAAGCCGACCTGAGGCGTCGACTTCTTGTGATCGGAAAGAGACCACCGTCCGCGGAGAGAATCTGTGAAGGTCGCTTAGGAACACTCCGTCGATTTCTTGCGATTAGAAAGAGATCACCACCCACGTAGAGAAGCTGTGAAATTCGCTGAGCAACACTAAGGGTAATGATTCTTTCCTCTTGACTTAAACACATACGGCAGATCCTGGCAAGGAATGGAAAATTTTTAAAGTTTATTTCCGCTGCGTGTCTTCCAATTCCTTACAATAGCAACATAAGCAATATCATTATTACATAATTTACTCCACCATCCCTTAGATGCACACTACAACTAAATAGTTAACTAGGTAATTTTTAAAGCATTCTGTCCCTTTATCACCTTAACTGCCAGGTCTTGATCATCTATTCAGAAACCTAAGTCATTTACTTGTTTTACTTAGGCTGCCACGTTACCCTCCTACTAGGGTATAGACTCAACCCTTCTTCACTCTTTCTTACGTAAGAAATGGGGAGTCACTTTATCTTTGAATCTGTAGCTACCTTACTAGGTAATATTCATTCTATTATATCATCTCTTATCGCCTGTAAGACTTCTATGTCTCTAGCATAAAGGATTTATGTGTCCTTGGCCTCACCATAATCTAGCGATAATCCATAACTGAGTCAGCTATTTCCTTTCAACTAATTGAGGAAGGGTTTGGCTCATATCTTTATGCCATTTGAACCTTTAAGGTTTCCATTATCCTCCTAGATTACTAACAGGTGAGAGAAAGTAACTCTTACTAAGCCTCAAGGTTCATATGAATGAACTCAATTTAGTATCCATCAAAAGGGTTCTCTTTCCTTTGCTCTAACCCTTAGCTTCATGCTCACCTCTCTCTAATCGAGGGAAATGCTTCTTTTAAACTCTTCGAGAAAAGCTTCTCAAGTGAGCGGATCACTCTCCATCTCATATAGAGTAACTTCTATATCTCTATGTATCTCTTAACTTTTCCTGTCTATCAGTCCCAGTCTGGTCTTGATGAGACTGTGATTCCTTTCTGGTCTGTCTTTAAATCCTGACTAATTTAAGTCACTTGGATCTTATTCATCACCTAGAATTACTATTTATGTTCTCTAGGGCTCTACCCTAGGTGTGCTAGGTTACTATCTCTTCGTGATAGCATCCCTCTATTTTAGGGAACTTTAACTTTCTATCTATTATCTATCACATGTTTAACCTTAGGCCATGTATTAGATCATTTTTAAGCAAGTCTTATTCTAACTTCTTATCATTCTATTCGATAAAGACTAGCTGCTCAAAGTGTTTCGTAATGTAGATTAACTCCTGATGAACATATGGAGGATCTACTTCTGAACCTCTTCTTAAACTGGTCTTCTGTATCTCAGTGCATCATAATATCTAGCTTGCCTGCACTCTATGCTAAACCGTTAACTAATAACCTTAAGTGAGGTCAACATCTCTAACTACTAACCTTCAGTGAGGTCAGCATCTTCATTCCTATTACAATCAATGATCTTTACTTGTCATGACTAAGTTTTTGTAAATATTTGTCGCGACCTATGGCTTAACTCATCGCAACTTAACTTGTCTAGTACTTCTAACCAGAACCTTTTATGTCACCATAACATTTGTACATACATTACATACATGTCGATTACATATTTGGGGTACATTATAACTATTACATATCTATGTATTCATCTTACACTTAACATATTTACATTACCCCTTATCTCTCTTTACATTGTTTCTTAGGAAATCATAAACTACACATACTTCTACAAACAGAAATATCTCCCCCGCATATCAGCGGGCAAATTATTTGCCAAAACTCACTTGTCTCTATATACCATACATGGGTATATGGCAATATCTAACTTACTACCATCCTATGTCAGTCTGCTAGAGTATAAACTTGATTTAAGTTAAAGCCCTCTATCATACATCTACTTATCATCTCTCCTACGATATTGAGGAACTGAATGTAAATTGTCTGTTCTTAATCTCTATTTCTGTCCATCCCTTGAACTGGACTGAGTAAGTCACTCTCTGTAGCTTTCTTTAGACCAATACGGTCAACACTAACTGTCTTTAACAAAGAAGGATGGGGTTGACTAGGACCAGGAACATCCCACTAATCTTTCTTTATAAAGTCACATATTCCTGGACTTTGGGAATGGACAAGAACTATCATAAACTCTGACTGGATATCTGAATTAGGGACCCTGATCTATTATTCATAATAATTTTGTCCTCAAACTCTGGTGGAGGAGGAATACTATCTGGTCTACCCTTAATCTAGTACTAGTACTCAGCTTTCTCAGCCGTAATTTGTCCTCTCATAAAAGGAATAGAGCTTACATCAGGGTTAGAGGGCACTCTAACAATCCTCATACTATGTAGAGTCACTAGACTCAATATCATATGGTTCATTCATGACTTCAGAATGAATCTCTACATCACCTCCATACTGTAGGTTTAAGTCTACAGAAAAATCTATGGGGTATTCTACTATAGACTTTCTTGACTGATGTCCTATACTCTCATCTGAACTCTCTTTATTGTCTAAGGGATGATCTTCATATATCATTACTGGTATTGGGTTTCCTTTATTAACTAAAGCCTCTAACTTAATCTTATATAGTCTCATATCTGTTCCTGTAACATTTGCTTAATTAAGCAATGTTAACCATCCCATAACATACCCTAACTTAACAAAATACTTACTATTTAGGGTCAGGGTATAGGAACAATCTCATATCAGCCACAATAATCTATTCAGAGCATTTCTTAAACCATAATCCTATCCTCTAATACTAAAATGTAACATCCTTACTTTCATACGTCTTAGAGACCATTCAATAGCATTTAGAACCACTTACAAGACCTTGGAAGTCCATTAGCCAAATCTGGAATTTTACTCTTTCTTGGGGAACTGTTCACTTGGTATTCCAGATTATGCAATGAACTTCAAAAAATCATAATTAATTCTACAAAACTCGAACTAAAATGGTTAAAAATGATACATGAAGCTAACATCTTGAACTTTAAGGAACACATAATTTCCAAACGAAATGATTAGCCAATTAATACAGTTTATTCGTTAAATTTTATTGTTCATTTAGTCAAAAACTTTGAAAACAGATTCTGGTCCCTTATTTGGAAATTGATTTCTCTTGATATACACATCCAAATGACATGTTCTACATATGCATTTAAAGCTCTATATGTATTCTACATGCTCATAAAATTTCGTGAACTAATTCCTTCATTTGCTAGGTTAAACTGAAGCCACAACAAAACTCCTTTAGGACCTACGTTTTTACCATTTCAGTTTCTTTTCTTTCATTTCCAATAGTTGTTTCAGCATGCACAAGCCATCAAATAAGCTTCTCAACATTCATATACATCATGTACATATGCCATAAATATTTCAAATAATTTTATCACATAAATAGGCACCTTATATGGCACTTACATACATGGGCAATCTATAGTATATGCTAAAATCTCAATACTTCACTTCCTTTCTTCCATTCTTTAGCTGTTCTCAATGCATACCTTTTCCATCATGCTTGACCTAAATTGGTTGGTTATGGGAGAGTGAGATTCTAGGGAATCTCAGTAGCAAACATTACCACTTACATATGCAAGATGGATGCTAATGCATGATATGTAATTTCATTAAACTTTCTTTGATTAGTAACATGCCATCATGCTATATACTCTTGCATAATGTGCATGGCCATAGAAACATGTTATTCACAACATATTTAACATGATTTATCATGTCACAACATCATTCAAATATCATATACATGTCAACACATAAACATACCACATCAAGCACATAAAGAGGTAAGTTCACTACCTCGCACTTAAGATTTCCTCTTGATCTTTAGCATTTACTCCCTAGCTTTCCAACCATGAAGCCTTTATGTCAATTACTTCCCAACATGTTCTTAGATGTTTCAAGGTCCTAAACACATTCATATTCATCACATAACTCATTAGGACTCATGAACTCCAACCATGTTTAAGACTAACTTTGTTACACTCTTTATTGACATAACTTTCTCTAATCTTTACTTATCCACTTGGCTCTTAAACCAATAGATGTCTTGACTTTACCCTACACAATTTCATCTTTTGAATCCATTTATGAGCTTAGAATCATGAAATTCCAGCTCCTAAATGGCCTGCTGTACAGAACTGAACATAAGCATACAATTCTTTCAAAAATTCTCATTCTGATTCTAATGCTTCCCATACTTGTTTCTCCACTTTAGCCCACATAACTTTTCATTTTAAAACCATTGGAACCATCAAAATCATGAAATCCTAATCACTATTTATGCGAGTGAACAGTAACCATAAGGAATCTCAAAGACTACAACCTTGAGAATTTAATGTTTCCAAGGTTCAAAACCTTTCCAATCCTACACAAAATCATCATATAAACTCAATGGAAGCATTTAATCATTGAAATTCCATTTCCTTCCCTCATTAACAGTGCAGACCAAACAGGATACACCATGGCAAAGTCAAGAATATCAACTTGATTCAACAACCAATCACTTAATTAGCTTGTTTAAGCTTCAATCATAAGTTTCTAACTTTAATTTCTTCTTTCCCCTTTCATCTATGGTTTTTGGGCAGCACCTCCCCTTAAAGAAAACTCAACTTTCCCCCATGAAAACCCTAAGTTCAAGCTCCCAAATCAAAGGAAAATATGCTAGGAGAGATTGCTTACCTTTAATCTCTAGCTTGCTTGAACTTTGGAACCTTGAATCTTCTTTGTCTTGGATTGAGTTTTCATTTTGCAAGAGTTTTCCCAAGGTATCCATGGATCACGTTTTGATGGAGAAATGAAGGGGGTATTTATAAAAAAAAAATCTTGGTGGAAATCATTGGCCAAGATTGATTTGGTTACTATTTGATCCAAGGGCTCATATTTAAGATAGCTCATGGGACACCTAATAGGGGTATGTGGCATGCTGCCCATGTAAGGAAGCTTCTGGAAACATTCCAGTTCATCTGGTACCGATCGGAGAAGTTTCACAGCAATCGGACTGTTTTCTGTTCCTAATTTTTTTATAATATACCAGGATATGTATTTTGTCCTGGAAATCAATGTCTAGGCTTCTCACTCCATTGAAATACTTGTACTAGGGTACAACTTAATTACAGATCCCTTAGGAAATGACCAAAATACCCTTGGTGTCCTTTCTTGCACTTTATTGACCCTAAGGGCATAGTTGTCATTTCACCCCTCTTTGTACTGCCTCAGGGCATATACTGGCTCAACTAATCATATTTATACCATGTGCCACATTTTTAGCCCATCCTAGATGACCAAAATGCCCTTCATCCATCTCTGGTACAAACTGGGCATCCAGGGGCATTTTCATAATTTTGCAGTTTTTCTGGAGACTGGCCCCTTCTACTAATGGACTTGTATCCTAGGTTTTGGGCCTTCCTTGGCATCATCATGGACCTATATATGAGGTCATCTGATCTCATTCAATCCATGCTTACATACTGATAAATTATATGATCAGATCATGGGTTTTATCAAACTCCCGTCGAAATTCACTAATATGCGAATAACTTTTTATGCATAACTTCTTTCGAATTTATGTCAGATCCAGGACATCTAACACTGTAGGGCACACTTTCCTATAATTTGCCTACTTATATCTAAAGTCCATGAAATTTGATAAAATTTCAAATAACTTTTAGACTATCAGATAAATATCTGCTGTCTGGAGCCTTAATAAAATTTATGTATCATGTCAGATTAACCAGCATATCTTCCTCTATTTACTAGTGGAATATGGGACTGAAATACTTTTGGGCAATTATAACCCTTTCCGGGCTGATCTTTCTATAATTATAATTTTGCCCTTAAACTTTTTACTTAATTACATTTAAGTCCCTTAACTTTTGCAAATTACCACTTTTGGCCCAAATTTTGCTTCTACTTTAACTTTTAGCTTTTAACATTTTCTAATTTTTATTTTAGTCCTTCTCTTTCTTCAAGACCCATCTAACCTTTATTTTTTCTTCTGATCTTTATCATAATCCTTTCCAAACCTCTTCCACTATTAGTACTATATGGATAGGGAAAAAATAAGATATGACAGCTACGAGTTGGAAGGAGTGACTACACGCCAGGTAGTAAACTTACCTACTTGTATGGTTATACTGCTTGGATGTTTTATGTGATGTTTACTTACTTTGATAATGTGAAGCATGTATGATTAAGTAATACTCTGTTTCTTTTTATACTATGGCCATATGTTATAATTAACATGGAAGCATGTGTGTTATCATTATGCAAGCATAATCATTAAGTACACACATAGTAACATCAAGCATATAGTTGCATACATTGTATGGTTTCTATTTGCTACTAAGATTTCCCTAGAAATCTCACCCCCTTCCATGTAATCCCAATCCCACAGGTATGTTAGAAAATAATTGAAGAAGTATAAAGAGAAGCTGGGGATTGGATAGTGCAAATGTTGGGACCAAGATACTGGAATCAGGGAAATGGTGGATAAATAGTAAGTTTTGGATGTTTACTGATGTTGACCTAGTCAAGGCGTGGCCAATGAGTTATTTTTCCATAAAAGAGCATTAAGTTAGCTTTGTGTAGCAATTTGAACTACTTCGTTTTGATTTTTCTAGAATTAGTTATGATTTTTCGAAGTCGGGTTACTCCTCTGGAATTTACACATTGAACAGTACTCGCTAAGAGTAAAATTCTAAATTGAGTAATTTGACTTCAATAGCCTTAAAAGTGGTTCCAAATGCTACCGTTTGGTCCCTGCGACTAAAAAAAGGAGGATGTTACATTATTGATCTTTCATCTCTAATCCCATTCTCTATCCCATTGACTATCATTGTCTGATCGTAAATCCTTATTCCATTATTTGGGAATTGACTAGCTAACTATTTTGTTCATCATTTTTCTATTGCTATATCATCATTAGGTTTAATTATTTAATTGCATGTCATAGGATATGGGAGCAATAAATTTTTCAAAACTTTCTCATCATATCTACTCTACCCTGCATGTAATGTAAAGGGGAGTATTCATTCATCATAGCATACTCAACATGCATAATATGCAAGGAGATGCAATCATTTAAGCATTCTCTAACATGTGTGTCACCATATGACAACTACAAGGAGATACAGCTTCTTATCATAACTTATGGCAACATAAGTCATATCACTATTACATAATTTACTCAATCATCCCTTATACTTATATTGCACTTAACAATTATCTGGGTAAACTTTAAATTATTCTATCCCTTTATCACCATAATCGCTAGGTCCTGAACATCTATTCAAGTACCTGAGTCATTTACTTGTTTCACTTAAGCTGCCACATTACCCTCTTACTAGGGTAGAGACTCAACCCTTCCTTACTCTTTCTTACATACGGAATAAAGGAGTCACTTTATCTTTGAATCTGTGGCTACCTTACTAGGCCACATTCATTCTTAACATAACATTTGTCATTGCCTGTAAGACTTCTGTGTTTCTTGCCTAAAGGACTTATGTGTCATTGGCCTCACCATAATCTTGCGGTAATCCATAACTGAGTCAGCTATTTTCTTTTAGTTAACTGAGGAAAGGCCTAGCTCATATCTTCATGTCATTCAAACTTTTAACCTGGATTACTAACAAGCAAGAAAGTATCTCTTATTAAGCCTTAAGGTTCATATAGATTAACTTGACTAATTATTCATTAAAAGGGTTTCTCTTTCCTTTACTCTAACCCTTAGGCTTACGTTCATTTCTCTCTAACCGAGAGGAACGTTTCTTTTAACTTTATTTGAGAAGAACTTATCAAGTGAATGGATCACTCTCCATCTCGTATAGAGTAATTTCTGTATCTCTTAACTCTTTCTGTCTGTTAGTCTCAGTCTGCTCTTGACTGTACTGTGATGCCTTTATGGTCTGTCTTTAGATCCTGAATAATTTAAGTCACTTGGATCTCATTCATCATCTAACATTACTACTTTTCATTATTATATTCCATAAAGACTAACTGCACAAAGTCTTTCGTGCTGTAGATTAACTCCAGATGATCATACGGATGATCTACTTCTAAACCTTTTCTTAGATTGATCTTCTATATCTTAGTGCTTCGTACTGTTTAACTTGCCTGCACTCTGTGCTAAACCTCTAATTGATAACCTTTAGTGAGGTTAGCATCTTCATTTCTGTCATCAGGTATCTGTACATTTTAGTCGCCACTTGAATACTTGCTAGCCATCTCATATTCTCTGTAACCTTTAGTCGTGACCATCTTAACTTACTTGTCATAACTTAACAGCTTTGTATTCTTCCGTCACTGCCTACAGCTCTAAAAACTCCTATCACAGTCATTGGGCTTTAATTGTCATGACCAAACATTTATGTAAATATTTTTCGTGACTTATGGCTTAACTCATTGTTACTTAACATGTATGGTACTTCTAACCATCACCTTTTATGTCACCATAACATTTGTACATACATTACCCCTTATCTCTTTTACATTCTTTTCTATAAATCATGGACTGCACATACTTTTGCATACAGAAGTGCCACCCCTTGTATATCGGTTGGCAGATCATTTGCCAAATACTCACTTAATTCTATATGTCATGTAGGGGTGTATGGCAGTACTTGACTCACTACTATCTCATGCCAGTCTGCTAGAACATAAACTTTATTTAGGTTAAAGCCTCCACTATGTATCTGCTTATCATCCCTGATACGACATTGAGGAACTACAGATAAACTGACTGTTCTTAATCTCTACTTTTGTCCATCCCTTGACCCAGACTAAGTAATTCACTTTCCACAGCTTTCTTGAGACTGATACAGTCAGCATCATCTATCTTTAACAAAGAAGGCTAGGGTTGACTAGGACCAGGAACATCACGCTGATCTTTCTCTATAAAGTCACATATTCCTAGACTTTGGGAATGGACAGGAACTGTCATAAACTCTGACTGGATGTCTGAATTAGGGAATTGTGGTCTATTACTCATAACAAATTTGTCCTCAAACTCTAGTAGAGGAGGAATAATATCTGGTCTGCCCATAATTCAGTACCAATACTCAGCTTGCTCAGATGTAATTTGTCCTCTTATCGGAGGAATAGAGCTTATATCAGGGTTAAAGGGCACTCCAACAAACTCATACTGTGCAGAGTCACTAGACTCAACATCATATGGTGCATATTGGGCTTCAGGCTGCATCTCTATATGACCTCCAGACTGCAAGTTTGAGTCTACATAAACATCTATGGGACATTCTACTATAGACTTTCCTGACTGATCCCCTATACTCTCATCTGAACTCTCTTCATTGTGTAAGGGATGATCAGAGTTTAGATGTACACCATGTCCATATATCACTTCTAGCCTAGGGTCTCCCTTATTAATTGAAGCCTATGACTTAACTTTATCAAATAGTGTAATATCCTTAATCTTCTGTACTGGTTCCTATGTACAGATTAAACGGAATATATGAGCTCTGTTTCAGGAAAAACATGTGTACCTTTATGTAAAGAAAAGGATTAAATTGCAAAAGAAAGGAAATTAAGGGACCTAAATGCAATTATAGAAAGTTTAAAGTTAGGAATGAAAAGTAGACAAAAATATGGGGTCTTAAAGTGTAATTTTAGCCAAATTAAGGGACTTAATTATAAAGAAGGAAAAGTTCCCTGGGGCTAAAGTATAATTAAAGAAAATAGGCTAGAAGTGATTTGCACCGCCCGACAGCATTTCAGTCCCAGATTTTACCAGAAGGTAGGGCAGGTGACGCCGAGTAACCAAGCCTAATACCGGAATTTTTGAAGACTCCAGATAGCCAGAAATGGACTGATCGTCCAAAAGTTATAAAAATTTATACCGGATACCCTAGATTTCAGATATAAGTGGGAAAATACAGGATGATGCGCCTTTATGGGCGAATGTTGGGAAACTGACAGGATACCCATAGGAGGTCTGTAGGAAAAGTTATTCACAAAATAAAAAAATCCAGACGGAGTGTGAGGCCTCCGGGGATCCGGGTAGGAGATTTATCGGTATTTTTAAAGAGGCTGAATGCGATCGGATGACTTTGGTCAGATGACCGTTATAACCCCCAAGGATGCCTGAACACAGTAGGACACTATATCTGGGAAAAAGAGCCGGTGACCGGAAAAGGTATATACTCGGTAAATAATAGTTAAAATATTCAATGAATTGTGTTAAAGGAAGATTCCTCGTAATGCGTGCCATACAGGTAATGGACCCAGGAAGCCCGAAAATGGTGCCATTAGAGGCCCAATAAGACTCTTGGACTGATAGGTGGGCCAGTGTCTAGCAGAACCCCGGAAAAGTGCGAAATTACGAAAATGCCCCTATGTTGTACAAAAAGGGCAGCAGATGAATATAGGGTATTCTGGTCATTTTGGACAGACCCAGAGGTCAAGACATGTCTAAATAAGGTTGACTAGAGCCAGTATAAGCTTTGACCGGGTCCAGAAAGGTGTGAAATGATGATTTTGCCCTTAGGGATTAAAATAGGACAAGATAGGGCACCAAGGGCATTTTGGTCATTTTGCAGGGGATCTGTAATTGAGTCTGGACCCAGTATTAAAAAGTTAATGATATAAAGGGTCTAGATACTAAATGTGAGGTCAGTAGACATAAAAAGGATCTTCAGAAACATCAGATTTAGAAAACGGCACGTTTTTCGAGGCGATGGACCGGGCCGGTACCAGATTGGACCGGAAAGCTTCCAGAACCTCCAAATTTCGTCACATTAAGAATATGGGTGGTGAGGTGTCCTATGAGGTGTCCCATGAGGTGTCCAAGGTGATGCAGTAAAAAGAATTAAAGAAAATAGGAAATTCCAGGAAAAACCAGGACCACATGTTCAGATGGCTTCAAAATTACAAGAATGCCATCCATTAAAGCTATAAATACCCCCTTCCCCTCCCATTTTATGCATCCCACGTTTTTGGCAAGAAAAGAGAGAGAAAGAAGAGAGAGAAGGAGAAAGAAAGAAAGAAAGGAAGTTCTGGTGGAGTTGGAAGTAGTAAGGAAGTTCTGAAGCTCTGCTTTTGAGGTAATAACTAATCCTAGCTCTTATGTAATGTCTTTGTGATGTGTTGTTTTGTTTGGTTGATTGTTGTCCTATATGTTATGCTTGAAGCTCTATTCCAATGCTATGATCATATGTTATTGAATATGGAAGCATGCAGCATACTTATCTATACACAATCACAAGCAAGCACCGTCACTTTGCATTACATATTTTGTTATGATTGTTGTTACTGGGATTCTTTTGAATCTCATTCCCAAACATAACATTACAGGGGAGGTTCTGTCAAAATAAAATTTGGAAATCTTAAGAGACGCCGGTAGGCTGCCGAAATTCCGATAACGAAGACGGAACAAAGAAAGGAACTGATACGTACTATGTACGTAGTGCTGTCTAAGGAGGCTGGAAGTGAGTGGATCCAGCAGGTTCATCCAGTCTTTCCTGGGTACTACGTAGAATGGTAGTTCGCATAAGGGAATTACCAAATCGGTACAACATCAGTTACTTTCTAAAGAAGAATTGTAGCAGTTATGCTGCCGGTTGTTAGACAGAAAAGGATGTAATAAAATATGAGGGAGTTAATCATGCACTAATTTATAACAGTTGATTATTTGATATTAATTGTTATCTGGCCTATATGACTGATATGTGTTGGCTGTATGCTTGAGTATGTAAAGACTAAATGCTGAAATAGGCTCAGTGAACAGTAACTCGTGAAGACCCATTCATGTTTGATAAATCATTAAAAATAGTAAATGATTGAATTAATGTACGAAATTTTTAGAGTAAAAAGTAGACATACTAAAATTTAATTTGATATATAGAATGTCTAATTTGGATGTATACACGAAAAGATATAAATTGTTAAATTTGGGACCAGAATGCTGGATTCAGGAGAAAGTCATTGGATGAACAGTAAGATTGAAACGTTGACCCACGTGAAATTTGTCAAGGATTGGTCAACCAATGATTTTTCCCTGAAATATATTTGAGTTAGCTTCATGTAGCAATTTGAACCACTTCATTTCGATTTTTATAGAATTAGTTATAAATTTTCAAAATCAGGTCACTCATCTGGAATTTGCCATAGTGAACACTACTCGATATGAATAAAATTCCAGATTAAGTGTTTAGACTTCAATGACCCTGAAAGTGGTTTAAGTGCTACTGAATGGTCCCTAAGATGTATAAATATAAGGATGTGACAAATAGCATATCTATTACTGCAATCTTTACTTAATTAAGCAATGCTAACTATCTCAATACATACCCTAACTTAACAAAGTACTTACTATTTAGAGTTAGGGTATGGGAAATATCTTAAAGCATGACAGAAACTTCTGCTCTGAAACCAAAATGTAACATCCTTACTTTTATACATCTTAGGTACTATTCAGTAGCATTTAGAACCACTTACAAGACCCTGGAAGTCTATTACCTAAATCTAGAATTTTAATCTTTCTCGGGTTATTGTTCATATGGTATTCCAGATTACATAATGAAATTCAAAAAATCATAATTAATTCTACAAAAATTGAAAAGAAGTGGTTCAAAAAGATACATGAAGATAACATCTTTAAATTTAAGGAAAAAATAATTTCCAGACCAAATGATTAGCCAATTAATACAGTTTATTCGTTGAACTTTACTGTTCATTTGGTCAAAAACTCTGCAAACAGATTCTGGTTCCTTAATTTGAAAATTCATTTCTCTTAATATACACATCTAAATGAAACATTCTACTTATGAATTTAAAGCTTTTGATGTGTGCTATATGCTTATAAAATTTTGTGAAATAATTCCTTGTTTTGCTAGGTCAAACTGAAGCCACAACAAAACTGCTTTAGGACCTACGTTTTACCATTTCAGTTTCTTTTCTTTCACTTTCAATAATTGTTCCAACATGTATAAGCCATCAAATAAGCTTCTCAATATTCATATACATCATGTACATATGCCATAATTATTACAAATAGTTTCATCACATAAATGGACACCTTACATGGCATTTACATACATAGATAATTCATACCATATAATAAGATCTCAATTACTTCCATTCTTTAGCTCTTCTCCATGTATACATTTTCCATCCTGCTTGACCTAGATTGGATGGTTATGGGAGACTGAGATTCTAGGGAATCTCAGTAGCAAACATTACCACTTAAACATGCAAGTTGGATGCTAATGCATGATATGCAATTTCATTAAACTTTCTTTGATTAGTGACATGCCATCATGCTATATGCTTTTACATAAAAGTGCATGGCCATGGAAACATGTTATTCACAATACATTCAATATCATTGATCATGTCACAACATTATTCAAATAACATATACATGTTAACACATAAGCATACCACATCAAGCACATAAAGAGGTAAGTTCACTACCTTGCACTTAAGCTTTCCTCTTGATCTTTTGCACTTGCTCCCTAGCTTTCCAACCATGAAGCCTTTATGTCAATCATTTTGATTCTAATGCTTCCCATACTTGTTTATCCACTTTACCCCACACAAATTTTCATTTTAAAACCATTGGAACCATCTAAATCATGAAATTCCAATCACTGTTCATGCGAGTGAACAGTGTCATGAAGGATTTCAAAAACTACAACCTTGCAATTTTATTGTTTCCAAGGTTCAAAACCTTTCCAATCCTACACAAAACCATCATATAAATTCAATGGAAGCATTAAATAATTGAAAATCCATTTTCTTCACTCATGAACAGTGCATACCAAATAGGGCACAACATGGTAAAGTCAAGCATATCAACTTGATTCAACAACCAATCACTTAACTAGCTTATTTAAGCTTCAATCATATGTTTCTAACTTTAATTTCTTCTTTCCCCTTTCATATAAGGTCATTGGGCAGCACCACCCCTAAGAGAAACTGAACTTTTTCCCCATGAAAACCCTAAGTTCAAAATCCCAAATCAAAGGAAAATAAGCTAGGAGAGATTGCTTACCTTTAATCTCTAGCTTGCTTGAACTTTGGAACCTTGAATCTTCTTTGTCTTGGCTTGAGTTGTCATTTTGCAAGAGTTTCCCCAAGGGCTCATGGTTCACGGTTTTGCTACAGAATTGAGGGGGTATTTATAGCCAAAATCCATGAAAAATTAATGGCCAATATTGATTTAGTTACTATTTGATCTAATGGCCCACATTTAATCTTGAATTTTCTTTTTTCAAAAAGGTAACTGTGACATCATCCATGATATCACAAGGGACAACTCATGGGGCTTAGGTGGCATAATTTATATGGAGGAGGAAAGCACTGGAAAATTCTAGTCCAATCCAGTGTCGGCTCAGTCCGATTCTCCAAAAACTGGACTCTTTTTTGCATCTAATTTTTTCTAAAATTTCATAATATACTTTCTGACCTTAAATCCAGTATCCAGGTTCTCCCTACCATTAACATTCTTGTACTGGGCCATAACTTAATTACATATCCCTTGGGAAATGACTGAAATACCCTTGTTATCTTTTCTTGCACTATACTAAACCTAAGGGCATAATTGTCATTTTACCCCTATTTGTACTGGCTTAAGGCATATACTGGCTCAAATAATCATATTATTCCATGTGCCACATTTTTATCCTATCCCAGATGACCAAAATGCCCTCCATCTATCTCTAGTACAATCTGGGCATCTAGGGGCATTTTTATAATTTTGTACTTTTTCTTGACACTGGCCCCTTCTACTAATAAACTGGTACCCTGGATTTTGGGCCCTCCTTGGGGTCATCATGGGCCTATATATGAGGTCATCTGATCTCATTCTATTTAGGCTCACATACCAATAAGTTACATTATCGGATCACGGCTGTTATCAAACTCCCGTCAAAATTCACTATTTTGGGAATAACTTTTTATACAAGATTTCTTCCGGGGTTCTGTCAGATTCATATCTTACACTATAAGGAACACTTTCTTAAAATTCCCCCACTTATATCTGATATCCATGGAATCTGATAAACATTCATATAACTTTTAGACTATCAGATAATTTTCTGTTGTCTAGAGCCCTAATAAAATTTATGTATCATGCCAGATTAACTAGTGTAACTTCCTCTATGTACTGATGGAATATGGGATTGATAAACTTTTGAGTAGCTATAAACCTTTTCGAGCTGATCTTTCTATAATTACAATTTTGTCCTTGAACTCTTTATTTAATTACATTTAAGTCCCTTAACTTTTGAAAATTATCATTTTTGGCCTAACTTTTGTTTCTACTTTAACTTTTAACCTTTATCCTTTTCTACTTTGCGTTTAGGTCCTTCTCTTTCTTCAATACTCATATAACCTTTATCATTTCTTTTGATCTTTGTCATGATCCTTTCTAAACCTCTTTCCACTATCAGTATTATACAGATAGGGAAAATTAGGATATGACATCTTCGCATTAAGAATAATGTAGAAATTATGTGTGGGGGAGTAGTTTATGAAATTGGTAAGTAAAATAAGATAATTGCTATGATTTTGTATTCTAGTCGTGACCTTGAGATGTCATTGTGGCAACTAATATGTGTAAAAATGTCAAGTTTCTTCTGTGTGAAAATTAGTCGCAACCAATTAACATGTTTGTCGCTATCAGTAATTCTTACTCTCTGATGATTACCTGTCTATGATGTTTTAGTCATGATCTGTGCTTATCTTTGTCGCGACTGTAACTCTGTGTGAATTTTGGTTGTGACTGGATGGACGCTTGATTACGACCTGAGATTGTGTGTTTGTTAGCATTATTCTCTATGATCATGCGTGGCGACCAATGTGCATGTTGGTCATGACCATTATTCCTTATTTTCTGAAAATTTGTTCTCTGTGTAAAATAGTCGTGACTTGAAGACCTTTTTGTGGCGACTAGACTTAAACTTCAGCTGAAAAATTCTCTTAGTTCATCTGATTGCTGCTTGTCTAATTGAATTTACTGTCATGGATTTAAAATTGAATTTTGAACACATACTTTTGAACATTTGCAATCTTGATCAAATATGAGTTGCTTATTTTATTGATTTACTACAAGAAATTATGTAGCTTGAATGATTGATCTCATGTATTTAGTTTAATATTCATGCAATCTTGTCATTGTGAGTTGATTAGGGTGAGTAAGCCCTTTGAGACCTGCACTTTCTTTTAAAATTCAATCCTTGATTAATGATTGTTGTACAGGGTACTTGATGCTATGAAACAACTGTTAAATTATACCACTTGTTGGATATTTGAACTTCAATATATTTGCTATCTGGTTCAATAGTAAAAGAAAAGAAAAGCAAAAAACAGAACAAAAAGAACATAAAAGAGAAAAACAAAGAAAGAAGAGATAGACCATAAAGAACAAAAGTGATATTCAACTTGAATGAAAGGAAAATGTTTGGTACTCTCTGCAGTGCAAGTTCATATTAGATTGGAGATTTAACATCATGTGCAGTATTTCTTTAGTCATTGACATGTATTTCCATTTCATCACTTAGCCTTTCCAACATTACAACCTAATAAAGACCCTTTGATTCGCAATCCTTATAGTAGTTAGTGGTAGAGATGTAGGATGGTTACAAGCCTATAAGAAGCCTAAGCTAGATGGTTGAGGGAAATTACCTTGATAAGAGAGTGAGTGAAGCACTACACCTTATAAGGAAATCTCAACCTAGTTGCTTACTATGATTTCATTGCATGATTTGGATTCTTTGATTGACATGAGATTAGTTTAGACTGCTGCCAATTGAAGGGAAAAGATTGATGATTGCCAGTGCCCATGCTGAATATGTTTTACAAAATATGCTGAACATGTGTGTTTGAATTTCAATTTTGATATATAATTTTACTCGGAGTGCAAAAGCTAAGTATAGGGGAGTTGATAAACTCATATTTGTAGTGATTTTTAGTGTGTTTAAAGTGAGTTTTATTATTGATTTTATCCCCATTTACCAGTATGATGAGCAATTAATTAATAAAGTAAAACTGGAGCAAGTGGAAATTAATTGATTTGATTTTAGTGATTAATTTGATAAATAATCTATCAAATTTCCATTTTGTAGTGAATAATCAGCATGTTAGACTAATTGACAGCTGGATATGTAAGCTTACGTGGATCTAAGGGCTGTAGAATCATATGGAACATATGCTAGATCTATATCTGATAATAGATTGCAAGTGGGAGATCAAGCATGTATTGTAATATAACAGAATTCCACATATCTGGCACTATTCACGAACACATATGGCATTGGTCACACACACACCTGGCACTGTTCATGCAGACAACACTGTTCACGAACACACACCTCATCTGAATATAATCACACATTGCAGTAGCAGCTCATGCATTCCATACATCATTCACACCATTTCAGCTACCCTTCACATCATTCCACACATATATATACACACCATCATATTTCATATTGGGGATGCCTGGTGGTTCAAACACAATTGAGAGCTGAGACCTGATTCTGCATAATTCATCACCCAATTCCATATTCACACCTTCCTTCTCCATTTATTCCATCTCTATTTCTCTCTACATCTTCATTTTCTCTTCTACAAACCTTCCTCTGTTCAAGTCAATAGAACCAGAGGAAAGTTCTACAATCTATCCTTATCTTCTTCTATCATTTTCATGATGATTGCTGCTGTGCTTTCTGTTGCTATTAAAGTTTAGATGGCAATACAAGGCTAAGCTACTGTGCTCTCTTGGAGATGATGCTGAACTGGAATCCTTGAATTGAATAGTGAGTTCATTGTGTCTCTAATTCACAGTTAAATGTATCAAGTTAATATAGTTAGCTCTATAATTACTGATGCAATTATAGTAGTAGATGACAAAGAAGTAGGGAACCGAGTTAGCTTTCTTATTTATGCATAACTGACCTTTGATTAATTCTCATCTTTGATCGAGTTGAACATAGTTGTGATTAATTGAAATGATTATGTTAATTCATATTATACTACCATTGAGTTTAATGATTCTTAATATCTTTTAATATCTGTGAGTTATAGTTTTAATTGAGATTTAGCTAGTGAGTTGTTAGCTAACTTATTCTAATTCAACTAATCTACTCCTCATATTCTATGGATAATGAAGGTAAGGTAATCTCAAAGGGAACACACTTGTCATTCATTCATCTCATCATCATAAACACTTAAAAGCATAAATAATAGCATAATATTTGTTTTCAGTATTTAGATTGAAACTCATCAAACACCATCTCTTGAACTTGTTAATTTGTTTCTCATTAGATTAATTTGGAACTTCTACATCCATTTAGGCTCCTTGTGAATCAACATAGGTTTGCCTCTACTTTACTATTGGTTAGCTTATTTTTGTTTGGTAATTAAACGACAGTTATCACTAGGCTCTCAAATTAATACTAAATATACCGTATGTACTATAGTGGTAAACCTAGGTCAGTTCTCTACTTCTCATTGAGGAGTTCAAGCTACTTAAGTATTTTGTTTTAATTGTGTGCCAATACGAATTAACTTTGGCCTTCCTTGCTTATTTGTATAATGATGTCTAGCTAAAAGATTTGACTTATTTAGAAGACCCTATAGATTCAGGTTTAGTTAAACAACTAACAAACATCAATGTCACTTTAAGGTCAAATTATGGAGTGGATATGAAAATGGCTTTGAAATGTATGAAATGGTCGGATACTCTTAAAAATGGATTAGTGGCTATCCTCATTCAAATAGATATGGGAACTAAAAATTCACTAAACCTTGAAGATAACAAACACCAAACATTGTTTGACTCTAGCATTGTTATAGTGATTACTCCTAGAACTTTAGAAAATAACCAACCCTTAAGGCTTTTTTAAAAATAGCTTAGTGTATGATTAAAAATAAATTAATATAGACTGTTGAATTCATCTCTCAAAGGGAAGCTCAACTGAGACATCCCTATAATGCTTAACCGAGACACCCAATGTCAGGCTCAAATCAATCATAAAATAAAATACAAATATGCTAGACAATACTATATCAATGAACTTGAATAGAATATATATAACTCAAGCTACAAAACATAATCCAAATCACAAGTGTCAATCTAATATAGATGTACAACTTTCAATCTTCATCTTAAAATACAACAAAATATTCCTAAACTTATGAAATCTAAATACAAAGTCGAGTATAGGATTAAACTAAATAAACTCCCTTAAATAAGCTTTGGATCAAGCCCTACCTTCCATCACCAAGAGTTAAAAGTTTAACCACTCATGACTTTAAATAAAGTTTTAATGAACTTGATAGAAACTTGGGTCATAGAGGAATATGAAGGAGGGACATATTTGAGAGAGGAAAGGAAGAGTTGGTGAGAGAATGGAAAGGAGATGTTGAAAATATAATGATGATATTAAGGGATATTATTTTAGATTATTACTATTGTTATGAATATTCAATGTATATGGATGTCTATCTCCCTCTTCAACTCTTAGCCTTTCATATACTCTATTCATGTATAGTAATAAGGAGTTTTTATTTTGTAACTCAAAGGTCACATAGTGAACATTCATGTGAATTAATGTTGCTATTCATTTCACGTGACTATTGGTTGAGGATTGAATGCCTCTAAATAGAAGGTGGTGTAATATACATTGAGATACCAAGTGAATAAGGATTACTCCCTCTTTCTCTTGAATCTCTTTTGTCTTATTCATCTCTCTTATTTCAATATCTTTTATTATCCTTATTTTATAACAACTGTAAATATTATTTAGAAGATATTATTGTATATATTAGCTCATTTTATTAGATATATGATCAGGTGATTGCACTTATATATGTATAGCTTTGTTACTCATAATAATACAATGAATTCTTTCCACATATTCGAACATGGCACCAAAGCCAAAAAATTATAATTCTATAAGTCATTGGAACAAAACCTACTTCCAAATTTGACAATGAAGCTACAAAATTAGAAAAATGGCAGAATAAACCATGAAGCATGTTGTAACATCGATCATCGTAAGTCAAGACAACTCCATGCTTCGGTGACCCTTCTATTGGATGAGACAAATTATTCACTCTAGTCACAACTCATGCATATGAGGATATCTGCTTGAAACAAATATGGTTACCTGATAAGAGAATCGAAGAAGTTTGCAACTATTAGTCTAACATATGTTAGTTGGCTCACAAATAATAACAAAGTACAAAGCTTGTTATTGATGCTATGCAGCTAAACCTTAAGCAAAGTTTCATCAACTTCTGACTACAAAAGAAGTTTGGGATGTATTAGCTCAAACCTTTTATGATGGCATAGATGAAACAATGATCTTTGATTAAATCAAAGGCTATTCAACACCAAATGGAATGGTATACCCCTTTCTATTTATTATAATGAACTTTTTGACATTTTTAGGAAATAAATAATCAAACAAACACCTAAAGCAACATAGTGGATGGAGTCATTCAACTATACTCGACAATGACATGACTTTGAGTTCATATCTTTCTTAGTGGACTTAATGTCGAGTTTGATCAGGTTAGTAGTGAAATTCTCCAAAGGGAGCATAAGCTAGACCTAGAGAGGACATATACTTATGTTTATCTTAAATACTAGCAAAAGTAGGTGATGAACTACGCTAGAGTTCCCCTAAAAGCATTGTACTTCTAACAAAAAACCACATAGTATACATACATCAAAGACTCACACCAAGAAAAATGATTTGACTTGTACTCACTGTGGGAGATAAGGCACTCCAGACAAATATGCTATAAAGTTATTAGATACCCTTAATGGTAGGATTTCTCAAAGAAATATAGGAGGAAAATAAGAGGAAAATTGATTAATACTACCACAGATGAATAGCCTTACTCAAATAGCCATTTAGAAGCATGACTCGTGGTAAGTCTTCATCTCAATTACCTAACACACAGATCATTAACACAGGCCTCAGACCATATGACCTATCATGCATCAATTTTAAAGTATATGCTCCCCTTCACAATCTCATGTTACCATAACTAGTATTGTACTCAAATAACAGGACAAGGAGAATGCAATTTGTGAGATTCTCTAACTCTTTCTACTATTATAGTTGTTTTGGAATTTGATAACAACCTCTTATCTATTGGTTAAATTACTATTACTCTTAATTGTACTGTAACTTTTTGGCCTACATATTGGGTTTACCAAGACATTATAACTCAGAGGATTCTTGGCTATGGTATTAAATGAGACAAATAAGTGTAATTTCAAAAGTTTGAAGACCTAAATGTAATTAAGTAAAAGTTCAAGAGGTGAAATTGTAATAATGAGGAACTTGTGCTAGAAAAGGCCTAGAAATGCTAGGAAATGTTATAATCCTAAATTTTACTAGTAAATAGAGAATAAAAATTGGGCCAAACATATTTTTTAGAATTTTGATTTGAGGCCCCAGATAATTGATATTAATTTTTTAAAGTCCAGAGATTATTATACGATCTTTTAGATTTCCTAATCAGATGAGATTTGGTAGTAAATTCCCATAATTAATATAGAAATTTATAAAACTAACAGAGCTCAAAAATGAGTTATGTAGAATTTTTAATAGAATTTACAGTAGAATTATATACCTGATAACTACTTTCGGATAAGCTTTTTAGGAATTAAGCCATAAAGGCATTGAATCCATATAGAGGCCCAAAATGGGTCCAAAAGGCCCAATAAGATATTTAAATAGTCAAATAGGCGAGTTTTTACATGAACCCATAAAAAGTGAAAAATTATGAAGATGCCCCTATGTTGTAATAATGAACAAGAGATAGAAGGAGGGCATTTTGGTTATTTTAGACAGGTCAAAAAGATTCAAGCAAGTACAGGGATGACAATTATGCCCTTAGGATTAATATAGTGCAAGAAAGTGTAATAAGGATATTTTGGTCATTTCTCAATGGATGGTTGGTAGATAAATACTCAATCTAACAACGTCAATGGTAGGAGAAACCTAAAAACTTGTTTTCATGATAGAATACATATTCTGAAAGATTATAAAAATTGGGAACATAAAATAGTCTGGCTTTTGTGAAACTGTCTAGATCAGTACCAAACTGGATTGGAATTGTTCCTATAAGTATTTTTACTTTTCTCCAACCAAACATGACCCTAAATGATTTCATTAATGAGGCTTCTAGGGCAAGTTTGATTGAAGGTAGATTATGGACCATTAGATCAAATAGTAACTAAACTGATCTTGTCCTTCCGTTTTCACCTAACTTTTTCTATAAATACCCCCATATTTAGACCTGTTCAATTGCTTAAAAACCTTACGGAACCTCTGCCAATATTTTATTTGAAGCAAGAAAGAAGAATACACCTTAGAGTAACAAGAAAGGTAACTAGTTCCTTTAATCTTAGACTTTATTCTAGCAAGTTTGCTCTTAATTTTAAGAGGTTTTTATGGCATTTCTCCCTTGATGATTCTGCTGGACATGCTGTTCATTTGTGATGAAAATATGAGTTTTATGTTATGGATAGTTTAGATAAGCTTAAACAATCTATAATCAAGTGGTATTAGCTTAGAAATTCAAGTATACATGTAGTTAGGGTTTTGTGTTCTTGGCTGCCACTGTATGAATCACTATTTATATGTTAGAGTTTCATGATTTTGATTCTTCTAATAGGTTTAAAATGGAAAATTATGTGGGGATAAGGTAGAGAAATAAGTAGTGGAAGCATTGGAATCAAAATGAAATTTTTTGAAAATGAAATTTTTTGAAAATGCAACATCCTTACTTTTATACGTCTTAGGGACCATTCGGTAGCATCTAGAACCACTTACAAGACCTTGGAAGTCCATTAGCCAAATTTGGAATTTTACTCTTTCTCAGGTTACTGTTCATATGGTATTCCAGATTACGCAACAAACTTCAACAAATCATAATTAATTCTAGAAAACTTTAAATGAAGTGGTTTAAAAAGCTACATGAAAATAACATCCTAAAATTTAAGGGAAAAATAATTTCTAGACCAAATGATTTGCCAATTGATACAGTTTATTCGTTGAAGTTTACTATTCATTTGGTCAAAAACTCTGGAAACAGATTCTGGTCCCTTACTTTGGACAATCATTTCTCTTGATATACACATCCAAATGACACATTCTACCTATGAATTTAAATCTATGGATGTGTGCTACATGATCATAAAATTTCGTGAACTAATTCCTTCATTTGCTAGGTCAAACTGAGCCACAACAAAACTGCTTTAGGACCTACGTTTTTACCATTTCAGTTTCTTTTCTTTTATTTCCAATAATTGTTTCAGCATGCACAAGCCATCAAATAAGCTTTTTAACATTCATATACATCATTTACATATGCCATAATTATTTCAAATAGCTTCATCACATAAATACACACCTTACATGGCATTTACATACATGGATAATTCATAGCCTATACTAGAATCTTAATACTTCACTTTCCTTCTTCCATGCTTTAGCTCTTCTCCATGTATACATTTTCCTTCATGCTTGAACTAAATTGGTTGGTTATAGAAGAGTGAGATTCTAGGAAATCTCAGTAGCAAACATTACCACTTAAATATGCAAGATGGATGCTAATGCATGATATGTAATTTCATTAACTTTCTTTGATTAGTGACATGCCATCATGCTATATACTTTTACATAAAGTGCATGGCCATGGAAACATGTTATTAACAATACATTCAACATCATTTATCATGTCACAATATCATTCAAATAACATATACATGTCAACACATAAGCATACCACATCAAGCACATAAAGAGGTAAGTTCACTACCTTGCACTTAAGCTTTCCTCTTGATCTTTTGCATTTGCTCTCTCGCTTTCCAACCAATAAGCCTTTATGTCAATCACCTCCCAACATGTGCTTGGATGTTTCAAGGTCCTAAACACATTCATATTCATCACATAATTCATTAGGACTCATGAACTCCAACCATGTTCAAGATTAACTTTGTTACATTCTTTATTGCCATAACTTTCCCTAATATTCACTAATCCACTTGGCTCTTGAATCAATTGATGTCTTGACTTGAATCTACACAATTTCATCTTTTGAATCCATTTATGAGCTTAGAATCATGAAATTCCAGCTCCTTCATGACCTGCTGTACAGAACTGAACATAAGCATACAATTCTTTCAAAAATTCTCATTTTGATTCTAATGCTTCCCATACTTATTTCTCCACTTTACCCCACACAACTTTTCATTTTAAAACCATTGGAAGCATCAAAATCATGAAATTCCAATCAGTGTTCATGCGAGTGAACAGTAACCATAAGGAATCTCAAAGACTACAACCTTGAGATTTTAATGTTTCCAAGGTTCAAAACATTTCCAATCCTACATAAAATCATCAAACAAACTCAATGGAAGCATTAAATCATTGAAATTCAATTTCCTTCCCTCATGAACAGTGCAGACCGAACATGGCACACCATGGCAAAGTCAAGAATATCAATTTGATTCAACAACCAACCACTTAACTAGCTTGTTTAAGCTTCAATCATATGGTTCGAACTTTAATTTCTTCATTCCCCTTTCCTTTAAGGTTTTTGGGCAGAACCTTCCATTAGAGAAAACTCAATTTTTCCCCATGAAAACCCTAAGTTCAAGATCCCAAATCAAAGGAGAATAAGCTAGGAAAGATTGCTTACCTTTAATCTCTAGCTTGCTTGAACTTTGGAACCTTGAATCTTCTTTATCTTGGCTTGAGTTTTCATTTTGCAAGAGTTTCCCCAAGGGTCCATGAAGCTATGGTTTGCTGCAGAATGAGGGGGTATTTATAGCCAAAATCCAAGAAAAATGAATGGCCAAGATTGATTTGGTTACTATTTAATCTGAAGGCCCACATTTAATCTTGGATTGAACTTTTCCATAAAATAATAATTATGACATCATGTGGGACCCATCAAGGGACACCTCAAGGGGTTAGGTGGCGTGCTCATAGTGTAAGGAACCTTCTAGAGAAATTCCAGTCCAATCCAGTACCGATCAGGGCAGTTTCACAACAACCGGACTGTGTTCTGTTCCTAATTTTTTATAATATACCAGGATATGTATTCTATCCTGAAAATTAATGTATAGGCTTCTCATACCATTGAAAATGTTATACTGAGTATTTATCTGCCACCCATCCCTTGGAAAATGACCAAAATACCCTTATTGTCCTTTCTTACACTGTACTGACCCTAAGAGCATAATTGTCATTTCACCCTTTCTTGTACTGCCTCAGGGCATATATTAACTCTATATAATCATATTTATGCTATGTCCCACATTTTTAGCCTGTCCAAAATGACCAAAATGACCTCAATCCATCACTGGTACAGTGTGGGCTTCTAGGGGTATTTTCGTAATTTCGCACTTATCATGGACTGCTCTATACTCTAGCCCACTTAACTGTCTAATCATCACATTAGGCCTACTATGGCGCCATTTGGGCCTTAGTTTAGACTCATTGCCTTTATGCCCTTTATGGCACAAATCCCAAGACACCTCTCCCGATCCTATTTATCGGGTATTCTATTTTACCATAAAATCCCGTAAGAATTCTACAGGATTCTTTTTCTGACTCATTCAGTTTGATAAATTCATATATTAAATATAAGAATTTAAGGTAAAGTTTCATCTGATTATGAGATATGAAAAATACTGCAATAATTCCTGCTGACTTCGGGAATTTATATCAATTAATCGGGACCTCAAATCAAAATTCTAGGACTCCTTAAACTGACCGGAATAACTTTATCTATCTACTGGTAAAATTTGAGTCTAATCTGATTCTGGGCATTTTTAGTCTGTTTTGGCTCAACTTTTCCATAATTACATTTAGGTCCCTGACTTTTTACTTAATTACATTTAGGTCCCTAAACTTTTGGAAATTACCACTTTTGGCCCAATATTTATTTCTACTTTAACTTTTGGCCTTTAACCTTTTCCAATTTGTGTTTAGGTCCTTCTCTTTCTTTAAGACTTATCTAACCTTTATTATCTCGTCTGATCTTCGTCATAATCCTTTCTAAGCCTCTTTCCACTATCAGTACTATACAGATGGGGAAAATTTTGGATATGACAGAAAACAAGAGGAGGCATTTTGGTTTTGTATAGTAGCTAAGGAAGTAATTTGATTTTGGAAATTCTGATTTCATATTTAAATTCTACATGAAAAATTGTGTTGAAGTGAACCATTATAATTTATTTTAGAAAGATGAAAGGATAAGACATAAAATGGAAAAAAATGGAATTTAGTAAGAACCTAGTATTGGAATTGTTGTGAGTTGAGTTATAACTTGATGCTACTTTGTAATGGCTAAGTTTTCACATTTGTGTGAAAAGAAGATCATGTCAAGAAGAGTTTGTCAAGGATATCCGAAGAGGTAGCAATAATACCTAACTATAATTTCATGTTTGTTTGATTGTATGCTTGCTTGTTAGTTATGATGTTTGGTTGAGCTTAAGATGATACTATAATGATAATGATGAAGTATGAATGATTGCATCCTTGCAACTAATGTTATGACAATATGCATGTTAGAGTTTGCTTATGTATGATTATAAAGTAGCTCCCATCTCATGATAACATGTTAGGCATTTAATCAAACATGCATGATATTATAGTTTGTATGAATTGCTATTGGGATTTCCATAAAATTTCATTCTTTCCATATGCATAACCATGTTATAGGTGCTATAACCTCCCAAGGAAAAAGAGTAAATGGGGATGTTTGAACTTGTATAATAAGCTATGTTAATTACTTGATACTATGGGATAATATGATGGGATGCATAGTACATTAGAGTGTGTTTGTATTATATAACAATAACCTTGTGATGGTAATTACGATGCCTTAACCAACAAGTTTTGATGTGAAATTTGGTATGAACATAGATAAGATACAGATATTTAATTGGACATCAAGAACACTTCAATTGGTTAAGTTTTTGATTTGTTATGATTTTTCCAATTTGAAGATAAAATATGGAATGGGATAAAATGAGAGTCCAGAGGTAGTAAGATCGAAGCACAAATTTCGCTTAGTAAATGAATGAATTTTTTTACAAAATTTTATAAAATTAAAGAGAACAAATTTAGCTTTAAATCCATAGGTAATATGTTTCATTTGGATGAGTAAGCAAGGAGAAATGAATTTTTGAAGATAAGACAAAGAAATTTGAACTTCCAGATTTACCAAATGAACAATATTTTTCAACGAATAACGGATAATGAAACCTCAGTTTATATTTTTCATTCAAATTTCAATTAAAGAGATTTCACTATAAATTAGAATCACTCAATTTAGATTTTTCTAGATTTAATTATGAATTTTCAAAGTTAAGTATGTATTCAGGATTACCAAATGAATAATACCAGTAAACAGTACCCGAGAAGCATTTTTTTAAAGTTCATATTTCTAGAGCAAAGAGGTGTTAAATTGATTTAAGTTACTACTAGTTAAGTATAACTGAGAGAGAAAATAAGGGTACGATAGATCACTTATCATTTAGTTATTTACAAACGTTGAAATCTGTATTACTTTCAAAGTTAAATTTGTCATAATTTTCTTGTGAAGTTTGTTAGTTGGTAAAGAGTCATCATGTTTCATATTCATTAAATTTCAATAAAAGCATATAACCTTTTTTAGTTATCCACTCTAATGTTTAGGGTCCTTCTAAGGTTCTTACACTCTGCTTGTTACTTTGTCCTATTTACTAATAAATGCACCAGAATGACTTGGGTTTCTTTATTTTGACATAAATATGAAGTGTTTAGGTCTTCAATGAATCCTTTATAATGGTAAAAAATCAATACAAATGTATTATTGGGTGTTTTAAACTGAAAATTAAATCAAATATGTTAACACCCAGATGATAGAATTTATGAAGGCTCACAGAGTCCATCACCAAACTTTGTGCACTTATACTCTATAATAGAATGGTATTACAGAACAAAAAATATCAACTACTAAAAGAGGTGTGAGCCTCCTTGTTTGGCATGAACATGCCCTTAGTATATTAAGGAGAAGGGTTAAGATGAGCCACATATCTAATTAATTGAGTACCTTCAAGTGTATTGAATTTCAAGTCTCCATTGCAAGTAATACATTATCTTCTAACCATTCGTTGCATACCCAATCCAAACTATAAGTGTTTGGATACACTACTTATGTTCATATTTCAAAGTAATTACGAGGAAAACTTGATCCTTGTGAACGTCGCTGTGTGTTTGTGGGATACTCTAACCTTAAAAAGGATATTGTTGTTATAATCCTCTTACTCATAAATTATACACTATCATATCCTTATTTTCAAACTCAATTATAATCAATTGGAAGTAGCTTAAACCAATTAAATACCTCTTTAACTTAGAAACATGAATTTTCAAGAAAATGTTTCTCGAGGTACTGTTCCTTTGGTAATCTAGAACACATACCTAATTTGAAAATTCATAATTAAATCTAGAAAAATCAAAATGGAGTGGTTCCAATTTATAATGAAATCTATTTCATTGATCTTTGAACTCAAAACAAAAAACTGAGGTTTCATTGTCCAAATGAAATTAGTTTGTTAGTTAAAAAATACTGTTCATTTGGTAAAATTTGGAAATTCCAGGTTCTTTGCATTAAATTCAAAAATTCATTTCTCCTTCCTCACTTCTCCAAATGAACCATGTTACATGTGTATTTAAAGCTAAAGATGCACTCTTTAGGTTCATAAAATTTAGTAGAAAAATTCATTCATTTACTATGTAAAATTAGCGCTTTAACGTCACTGCCTCTAGTCACTCACTTTATCTCAATTCCAGATTTTATCTCCAAATTAGGAAAATCATATCAAATTGAAAGCTTCACTAATTGAGATGTTCTTGGTGTCCATTTAAATATTTGTATCTTAACTACTTCCATGACAAATTTCACGTCATAAGCCATTCGCTAATCCATGGAAAATCTTGTCAAAAGGTTACTACCTCATAATACATACATGTTATAATGTATCATTGCATCCCATATTGCATCTCATAGTGTTAAGTAGTCAACTTAACTTATATTAAAAGTTCATTAATCAATATTTACCCTCTTTCCTTTATAGGTTCCATAACCTATAACATATTTATGCATATGAAAAGAATAAGATTTCATGGAAATCTCAATAGCAAGTCGTATAAACTAAAATATCATGCATGCTTGATTAAATACCTAACAAGTTATCATGATGTGGGAGCTACTTCATGTTCATACATAAGCAAACTCTAACATGTATATTATCATGCCATTAGTTGCAAGGAGTTACATTCATTCGTACTTCATCATCATCATCATCATAACATCAACTTAAGCTCAACCAAATATCACAACTAACAAACAAGCAGTCAAACAAACATAAGATTATAGTTAGATATTCTTTCTACCTCATAGGTTATCCTTGTCAAACTCTTCTTGAGATGATCTTTAAAAGCTAACCATTACAAAGTAATATCAAGTTACAACTCAACTCCAAAACAATTCCAAGACTAGGTGTTTACTAGATTCCATTATTTCTCCATTTTATGTCTTATACTTCCATCTTTCTAAACTAAATTCTCATGGTTTATTTCCAAATAATTTTTTATGTAGAATCCAAATATGAAATCAGAATTTCTAAAATCAAATAACTCCCTTGGCTACTATACAGAACCGAAATACTTCTTTTTATTTTCCATTACAATGCTTCTATTACTTGTTTCTCTACCTTATCCCCACACAACTTTCCATTCTAAACCCATTGGAAGAATCAAAATCATAAAATTCTAACATATGAAAAGTGATTCATATAGTGGCAACCAATAACACAAAACCATAACTACATGTATACTTGAATTTTCAAGCCAATACCAATTGATTCTAGCTTGTTTAATCTTGTCTAAACTATCCATAACATAAAATTCATAATCCTAATACACATGGACAGCATGTCCAGTAGTAACATCAAGGGGAAAATGCCATAGAAACTTTTTAAAACAAAGAGCAAACTTACTAGATTAAAGGAACTAGTTAGATTTCTTGTTGCTCCAAGGTGCATAATTCTTTCTTGCTCCAAAGTAAATTTTGATAGAGTTTCCCTAAGGATTACAAGCTATCAAACATGTCTAAATATGGGGGGTATTTATAGAAAAAGTTGGGTGGAAATGGAAGGCCAAGACTACTTTGATTACTATTTGATCTAATGGTCCATAATTTACCTTCCTTCATGCTTGCCCTAGAAGCCTTATAATGACATCATCCATGATATCATATAGGACTGTGTTTGGCTCAAGAAATAGGGAAATACTGATAGAAAAAATTATAGTCCAATCCGGTACTGATCCAGACAGTTTCATGAAAACTAGACTATTTTATGTTTCTAATTTTTATAATATTCTAGAATATGTATTCCATCCTTAAATCTAGTATCTATATTTTTCCTACCATTGACATTGTTAGACTAAGCATTTATCTGCTTACCATCCCTTAGAAAATGACTGAAATACCATTGGTTCACTATCTTACCATCCCTTGTACTTATTTGGACATTTTTTAACTATCTACAATGACCAAAATGCCCTTTATCCATCTCTTGTTCATTATTACAACACATGGACATGTTTGTAATTTTGTATTTTTTTTTGGTTCCTCTGGACACTGGCCTACATAACTATTGAAATATTTTGTTGGGCTATTGGGATGCCATTTTGGGCCTCTATATGGGTCTAATACCTTTATGGCTCAATTCCCAAGAAACCTTTTCTAAAAGTATTTATCGGGTATATAATTCTACTATAAAATCCATTAAAATTTCTAGAACTCCTTTTTTAATTATGTCAGCTTTATAAATTCTCATATTAATTATAAGAATTTATTGTAGGATTTCATCTGATTCTAAGGTCTAAAAAATATTATACAACTTTTCCCCATCTTCATAAAGTTATATCAATTTATGTGGGACTTAAAATCAAAATTCTGTGTTACATTAAACTGATCATAATAGTTTTCTCTATTTACTAGTAAAAGTTGGGATTGAACTAATTTTGTGCAGTTTTGGGTCTTTTCCAGTTCAACTTCCTCATAATTACAATTTCCCCCTTGAACTTTTGCTAAATTATATTTAGGTCCTCAAATTTTTTAAAATTACACTTATTTGCCCAACATTTACATATACCTTTTATTTTGGCCCATAAAATTTTCTAAATTTCACTTAGGTCCTTAAACTTTCTATTTTTTACAATTTAATCCCTTTTCTTCCCTAAATGACGATATTTTCCTTAAAGAATCTCATGCATATTACGTACAAACTGTACATATATATCAGATAAGAAAATCAGGGATATGACATATACCACCTTCAATGTTTCATTTATGGAATCCAAGCCCTACCACTCTCCCACCAACCATTCACTTCAGGTGGAGAAGTATGTGGAAGAAAAGGTTAGTGGACTAGAAATTGAAAGAGAATTTGAAAAGTTGAAGATTTAGGTGACTATATTCAAACAATAGTATTGGATGAAGAAGAAATTGATAAGGTAGAAATTCCAATAGAATTGGTTGACTCTACTGCACATGATGATGAAATTGTACTTCCACCTAAATTATTAATATTTGATGTACTCAATATGATATTGAGATGGAATAGGACTGCCATATCACTGGAATGCAAAGGAAGATCTAACAAAGAGCAACAAAATGAGTACTTAGAAAGTAGTATAAGGCTGGTCCACGACCTTGCAATAAGTTTTGAACATACCAGTGTATGACCTTAGATAAATTAGTAACCTCTCATACTATTATTGTGAACTATATATGTGTCAAAGATAAGTATCCCTACTAGTTTTTGAGAATCTCTACTTGATCAAGAGTAAAAGAAAAGGCAATAGATAAAGAACTTGAAGCCATAAAGAAGAACCACATATGGGACTTTGTGACATTGCCTGAAGGAAAAAAGACTATTAGATGTAAGTGGGTCTTTACCTATAAGCTCAATGAAAATAGTAGCTTAAACATGTATAAGGTAAGGTTAGTGGACAATGGATGCACCTATAATCTAGTGTGGACTATGATAAAATTGTCGCCCCAATAGCCCATATTAATACTATTTCTATACTATTTTCCCTAGCTACAAATGAGAATTGGCCTCTAATGCAACTAGATGTGAAAAATGCATTACTTAATGGAGATTTGAAAGAGGGGTGTATATGAATATACAACCAAGAGTAGGGTATGAGTCTATAAATGGCACTAATGAATCCCTATTTTATCATATTATTTCCTATCTATTTCAAGGAATTTATTATGTTGAATATGCATTATTTTAATAGTTATGGCTATTTTGTGCTTTAATTGATTATAAGTTAAATGACTAAAATGTCATTTTCTTGTGTTTTTATTGATTTTATTATTTCTCTTGATTAAATTAATTTGGATGAAGGTATTTTGCTTTCATGTATTTTAAGAAATTGAGAAAAATAAATAAATGATGACTAGAATCCATATCAATTACTACACAAGTTTATTATATCACTACTGCAAAAAAGGCATTATAAATCAGTTGAAAATTGTATTATATACCGGACAATGACCGGTATAGAAACATACTGTGTAGAAAGTGTACACTTTTTAAATCGGGTGGTTCACCGGTATAAAGTGAGTAGAATTTAAACCGGTCCCTTTTAAAATGAGAAGTAGAATTTTCTAATATCTACATGGGTTATGTGAATAGATTCATCAATTTTTTACATTGGTTATGTTTACACCCAGTATAGATTAATCCATTTTCTACACCTCGCTATAAAGATAACTAGTGTAAATGTTGTAATGTTTACATTTTGTTTCTACACCTGCCCCGTATTCTTTGTCTAGGTTAAATGTATTTTTGAAAAAATGACCCTTTCAATATTTCATTAACCCCATCCCCTGAAGCTTCATGAATAAACTGCCTAAATATACAGACTAAGACAGTGTTAAAGATGAGAGAGACAAAACTTGAATTGCTCATTATATTATTTATTTAATAAAATTCAATAAAAGAATACAATAATTTGAATAGAAAAATACAAAAATATTTTGTTAATGACAAATAATATTGAGAAGGAATTATTTGAACAAAAAACTTAGCCCTAATATTGTGCAGGTCCTCAATATCTTGTTCAGGAAATGGGTCAAATTGATCAAATATCTGAAACATCAAATTAAAATAAAAGAAATTAAGGCAATACTAATATATATTAAATTGACAAGAAATATGCACTATTGTAAAAAAGGCTTTCTAAATCGGTTGAAAATAGTATTCTACATCGAATAATCACAGATGTAGAAACAAACCATTTATAAAGTGTACACTTTTTAAATCAGGTGGTTCACCGGTGTAGAATGAATAGAATTTAAACCGGTCCCTTTTGAAATCAGGAGTAGAATTATCTAATATCTACATGTTATGTGAACAATATTAATCAATTTTTTACACCGAATGTATTTACACCCATGTAAATGTTATAATATTTACATATATAATTGTTTCTACACCTACTGGTATTCTTTGTCCAGTTTAAATATATTTTTAAAAACTAATCCCTTCAATATTTCATTAACCCCATCCCCTTCAAAGAGACAGTAGCAGAGACAGAGTTCAATATGATAAAGACAAATCTTCAATTGCTCATTATATTATTCATTTAATAAAATCCAATAAAAATATACAAAAATTTGAACAGAAAAATACAAAAATATTATGGAAATGACAAATACTATTGAGCCTCTTGTATATTCCTTGATTTTTGCAAATCCCTCTTGTAATTGTGCCTCAATTGAAGCTTCTTCTTGTGCCCTACCCTCTTCCCAAGCCTCTGCCCTCATGGTGGATAACAATGATTCCAGCTCTACCCTTGGCACATATAGGGAATGTCATAGAGATACTCCAAAATAATCTCTTAGACTAACACCTCCTCCAACTCCCTTGACACGGCCCTTATACTCTTACTTGCCCGTGGCAACAGTCAAGATGTCATTCCTACCATCTGACTTAAAAGAGACATGGGCTTCTTGTTAATTAAGATTAACCTATAACATTTAATGAGCAAACATAATAAATAATATAATTAGTCTACTAAAACAAAATAATAGAAGTAGTACTTATAATTTTTTCTGCAATTATGCGATCGTGATCGCTTGTAAATTATCTGCTCCTTTTTTAGTGAGCATACAACCATTTATGTTCGCAACATATTAGAGATAAGGGATCCTCTTGGCCCCAAATAAGTGTCTTTCAACTTCGCGTAACCCCCTCCAGATATTGTGTAGGGGCAATCATTCTTGAGAGCGTGTTAAATGGCTTTTGTTCTTTTTTCCTAGGAGACTTGTAGTATTTAAAATCAATACATATAAAAGGAAGAAACATGGGAATGCAAGATTCCTTTTTTATGACATATTAACTCACCATAGCTACTATCTTAGTCTGAAGCCCAATAAATTCTTCCTAAGTAACTTCGTTAATGAATTTATAGAGAAGGATAAGGCTGACCATATTTATCTCAGCCACGCACATATTGATAAGCAAGTTGTGTCTTGAATGCCGTCTAACGCTCAGCACAATAAGACAATGTCTTCTTCAAGACTTCATTGTTAGAAAAATCATAAGTGAGCTGCAATAATTTCCATTGAAAGTAGAGTTATCAACAAATAGTTATATTTTTTGGTATTGGTCTGCATACAATATACAATAGTCAGTTTCTATACCTAGATAGAGTCCTAAATCTGATTATTCACATGATTATCAATAGCATACCAAGTCTGTATGGCGATGTTAGTCTTGTTGCGTGCTAAAAGGCTAACATAACTCATATACTTGGCCCTGTGTTCACTAATTGGGTTCCAACATGTGTCAAACTCAATCAATAGTAATTTCCATTCCTTCTTGTCTTTCAATCATGTCGCACTTCTACCTCTTCTTGCTTAGAGTCGCTTAAACCATTGGTAGCCTTATTCTGATTACCACAACCCCCCATATTCTTATATACATAATAACAAAATTAAACCTAGTAAACAGACTTAAACCTTTTGCCTTCCATAAAAATACATAAAACTTATTCCTTTATCATTTATCCATGGAAAGAAGTGCAAACATTTATCACAGGAAAACTACAAAACTTAAATTAAATGAGCACATAAACGATGAAGCATGTACATAGAAAATAAGTGTCGATAATGCATACACTGCAAAGCACAATGAGAGTGAGAATAGAGAAGAATGACTGAGCATAGCGAAGCTGATGAAAACTACATAGCATGATGAGTGGAGTAATGATAGACGATATAAGAAATAAGACTGAATAAAACCTGAGAAATGAGAAATGAAAAGATGCGCCAAGGGGCTGGCTTTGAAAAAGTATTTTCTATAAGACTTTTTACACTGGTTAACATTTAAATCCGGTCTAAAAACATATTTTGAATATGAAATGACTAATATTTTGAATTTTATAAGACTTTCTACACTAGATAACATAAATCTGGTATAGTAAAAGTGACCTTAAAATTTTCATATCACTTTTTACATCGAAAAACATAAATTCGGTGTAAAAAATGTGACCTTAAATTTTTTAGATTTCTTTTTACACCAGATAACATCTAAATCTGGTGTAAAAAGGGTGACCTTAAGTTTTCCATATCACTTTTTACATCGGATAACATGTATAACAAGTTTAAATATTAGAGTTATTTTTTGAAACCAACCCTTTTATTAACCCATCACTTGTAAGTTACAACAAAATAATATATGTAACCATAACAATATACTTGTGCTATTATTACATCAAAACAATATATGCAATCAAAACAATATACTTGTACTATTATTACATCAAAATAATATATGTAATCACATACAAATCAATCAGAATCCACTTATTCTTCATTCAATTTTGGTAAACCTACTTAAAAAGAAGGTGTCTCATGTCATATCCTAATTTTTCCCTATTTGTATAGTACTGATAGTAGAAAGAGGTTTAGAAAGGATTATGACGAAGATCAGAAGAAATGATAAAGGTTAAATGAGTCTTGAAGGAAGAAAGGGACCTAAACAAAAATTGGAAAAGTTTAAAGGCCAAAAGTTAAAGTAGAAACAAAAGTTGGGCCAAAAATTGTAATTTCCAAAAGTTTAGGGACCTAAATGTAAATATCCAAAAAGTTAGGGACATAAATGTAATTAAGCCAAAAGTCAGGGACATAAATGTAATTATGGAAAAGTTCAGCCAGAAAAGGCTTAGAACTGCCTGTAAGTATTTCAGTCCCACATTCCATCAGTAAATAGAGGAAGTCATGCTGGGTAATCTGGCATGATACAGAAATTTTATTAGGGCTCCAAACAGCAGAAAATTATCTGATTGTCTAAAAGTTATCTGAATTTTTATCAGATTCTCTAGACATCAGATATATGTGGGGGAATTACAGGAAAGTGTGCCCTACAGTGTCAGATGTTATGAATCTGATAGAACCCCGGAAGAAGTTATGTATAAAAAGTTATTCACATATTAGTGAATTTTGACGGGAGTTTGTTAATACCCGTGATCCGATAATGGAACTTATTGGTATATAAGCCTAGATAGAATGAGATCAGATGACCTCATATATAGGCCCATAATGACGCCAAGGAAGGCCCAAAACCCAGGGTACCAGTCTATCAGTAGAAGGGGCCAGTGCCAGAAAAAGTGTGAAATTACAAAAATGCCCCTCGATGCCCAGATTATACCAGAGATGGATGAAGGGCATTTTGGTCATCTGGGATAGGCTAAAAATGTGGCACATGGTATAAATATGATTAGTTGAGCCAATATATGCCATGAGGTAGTACAAGAAGGGGTGAAATGATAATTATGCCCTTAGGGTCAATATAATGCAGGAAAGGACACCAAGGGTATTTTGGTCATTTTCCAAGGGATATATAATTAAGTTGTGGCCAGTACAAGTATGTCAATGGTGTGAGAAGCCTAGACATTAATTTCCAGGATAGAATACATATCCTGGTATATTATAAAAAAATTAGGAACAGAACACAGTCCGGTTGTTGTGAAACTGCACTGATCGGTACCGGATTGGACTGGAATTTCTCCAGATGGTTCCTTGCATGGGAAGCACGCCACCTAACCCTCTTAGGTGTCCCATGAGCAGTCCCACATGATGTCATAATTATTATTTTATGAAAAAGTTAAATCCAAGATTAAATGTGGACCTTTAGATCAAATAGTAACCAAATCAATCTTGGCCATTCATTTTTCTTGGATTTTGGCTATAAATACCCCTCAATTCTGGTTCAGAACCATAAGCTCATGTACCCTTGGGGAAGCTCTTGCAAAATGGAAACTCAAGCCAAGACAAAGAAGATTCAAGGTTCCAAAGTTCAAGCAAGCTAGAGATTAAAGGTAAGCAATCTCTCCTAGCTTATTTTCCTTTGATTTGGGAGCTTGAACTTAGGGTTTTGATGGGAGAAAAGTTGAGTTTTCTCTAAGGGGTGGTGCTGCCCAAAGACCTTAAAGGAAAGGGGAAAGAACAAATTAAAGTTAGAACTATATGATTGAAGCTTAAACAAGCTAGTTAAGTGGTTGGTTGTTGAATCAAATTGATATTCTTGACTTTGCCATGGTGTGCCCTGTTCGGTCTGCACTGTTCATGAGGGAAAAAAATTGAATTTCAATTATTTAATGCTTCCATTGAGTTTGTATGATGATTTTGTGTAGGATTGGAAAGGTTTTGAACCTTGGAAACATTAAAATCTCAAGGTTGTAGTCTTTGAGATTCCCTACAGTACTGTTCACTCGCATGAACAGTGATTGGAATTTCATGATTTTGATGGTTCCAATGGTTTTAAAATGAAAAGTTGTGTGGGGTAAAGTGGAGAAACAAGTATGGGAAGTATTAAAATCAAAATGAGAATTTTTGAAAGAATTATATGCTTATGTTTAGTTCTGTACAACAGGCCATGAAGGAGCTGGAATTTCATGATTCTAAGCTCATAAATGAGTTCAAAATATGAAATTGTGTAGGGTAAAGTGAAGACATCAATTGATTCAATAGCCAAGTGGATTAGTGAATATTAGGGAAAGTTATGACAATAAAGAGTGTAACAAAGTTAATCTTGAACATGGTTGGAGTTCATGAGTCCTAATAAATTATGTGATGAATATGAATGTGTTTAGGACCTTGAAACATCAAAGAACATGTTGGGAAGTGATTGGCATAAAGTCTTAATGGTTGGAAAGCTAGGGAGCAAGGGCTAAAGGTCAAGAGGAAAGCTTAAGTGCAAGGTAGTGAACTTACCTCTTTATGTGCTTGATGTGGTATGCTTATGTGTTGATATGTATATGTTATTTGAATGATGTTGTGACATGATAAATGATGTTGAATGTATTGTGAATAACATGTTTCCATGGCCATGCACTTTATGTAAAAGTATATAGCATGATGGCATGTCACTAAGCAAAGAAAGTTAATGAAATTACATATCATGCATTAGCATCCATCTTGCATATTTAAGTGGTAATGTTTGCTACTGAGATTCCCTAGAATCTCACTCTCCCATAACCAACCAATTTAGGTCAAGCATGAAGAAAAGGTATGCATGGAGAAGAGCAAAAGCATGGAAGAAGAAAAGTGAAGTATTTAGGATGTTAGCATATGCTATGCACTTTCCATGTATGTCAAAGCCATATAAAGTATCTATTTATGTGATGAGATTGTATGAAACAATTATTGTATAACCCCATGATGTGTATGAATTCAGAAAAGGCAAAAGAGATGATTTATGTATGCTGAAACAATTATCGGAAATGAAAGAAAAGAAACTGAAATGGTAAAAACGTAGGTCCTGAAGTAGTTTTGTTGTGGCTTCAGTTTGACCTAGTAAATGAAGGAATTAGTTCACAAAATTTTATGAGCACATAGTACAAATCCATATCTTTAAGTGCATAGGAAGAAAGTTTCATTTGGATGTGTATATCAAGAGAAATGATTTTCCAAAGTAAGGGACCAGAATCTGTTTCCAGAGTTTTTGACCAAATGAACAGTAAACTTCAACGAATAAACTGTATCAATTGGCTAACCATTTGGTCTAGAAATTATTTTTCCCTTAAACTTCAATATGTTATGTTCATTTTTATTTTTGAACCACTTCATTTTGAGTTTTTTAGAATTAATTATGATTTTTTGAAGTTTGTTGCATAATCTGGAATACCATATGAACAGTAACCCGAGAAAGAGTAAAATTCCAGATTTGGCTAATGGACTTCCAAGGTCTTGTAAGTGGTTCTAAATGCTACTGAATGGTCCCTAAGATGTATAAAAGTAATGATGTTACATTATGGTATCAGAGCATAGGATTCTGGCTTAAGAAATGCTCTAAATAGATTATTTATGGATTGATATGAGATTATACTCAGACCCTAACCCTAAACAGTAAGTATTTTGTTAAGTTAGGGTATGTTATGGGATGGTTAACATTGCTTAATTAAGCAAATGTTGCAGGAATATATATGAGATTCCATAAGGTTAAGTCAGAGGCTTCAGTTAATAAGGGAGACTCCAGACCAATAGTGATATACGAAGATGATATATATCCACATCCCTTAGACAATGAAGAGAGTCCAAATGAGAGTTTAGGGGATCAGTCAGGAAAATCTATAGTGGAATGTCCCATAGACGTTTCTGTAGACTTAAACCTGTAGTCTGGAGGTGATGTAGAGATTCATTTTGAAGCCATGAATGCACCATATGATATTGAGTCTAGTGACTATACGGTATAAGTTTGTTGGAATGCCCTCTAACTCTGATATAAGCTTTACCCCTTTTACGAGATGATAGAATACGGCTGAGGAAGCTGAGTACTGGTACTGGATTATGGGTAGACCATATATTATTCCTCCTCTACCAGAGTTTGAGGATAGATTTATGATAATTAAGATATAACAGTCCCCTAATTCAGATATCCAGTCAGAGTTTATGATAGTTCTTGTCCATTCCCAAAGTCCAAGAATATGTGACTTTATAAAGAGAGATCAGTGTGATGTTCCTAGTTCTAGTCAACTCCAGCCTTCTTTGTTAAAGATAGTTAGTGTTGACCATATGGTCTGAAGAAAGCTGCGGAGAATGACTTACTCAGTCCAGGTCAAGGGATGGACATAAGTAGAGATTAAGAACAGTTAGTTATCTGAAGTTCCTTAATGCCGTAACAGGAATGATAAACAGACATCCAGTAGAGGGCATTAACCTAATATACTTTAGAGGATTGGTATGAGGTGATAGTAAGTCAAGTGTTATGAGACTAAACATGCCAACCTCACTGAAGTCTATCAATTAAAGGTTTAGCACAGAGTATAGGCAAGTTAAACAGTACAAAGCACTAAGATACAGAAGATCAGTTTAAGAAGAGGTTCAACAGTAGATCCTCCGTATGATCATCAGGAGTTGATCTATAGTACGAAAGACTTTGTTCAGCTAGTCTTTACGGAAAAGAATAATGAGAAGTTAGAATGAGACTTGCCTAAGAATGATTTAATACACAGCCTAGGGTTAAAGACGTGATGGTTAATAGATAGAAAGTTAATGTTCCCAAAGCAAAGGGATTCCATCACGAACAGACAATAACCTAGCACATATAGGGTAGAGCACCTAGAGAATAGAAATAATAATGTTAAGTGATGAATGAGATCCAAGTGACATGAATTGGTCAGGATCTAGAGGTAGACCAGAAAAGAATCATAATCTAGTCCAGAGTAGACTGAGATTGATACACAGAAAGAGTTAAGAGATACAGAGAGGCACAGAAGTTACTCCATATGAGATGGAGAATTATCCGCTCACTTGAGAAGTTTTTCTCAAAAAGTTTAAAAGAAGCATTCCTCTCAATTAGAGAAAGGTGAACATGAAGTTAAGGGTTAGAGTTAAGGGAAGAGAACTCTTTTGATGGATACTTAATTGAGTTCATTTATATGAACCTTGAGGCTTAATAAGAGATACTTTCTCGCCTTTTAGTAATCCAGGAGGACTAGGGAAAACTTAAAAGTTTGAATAGCATAGAGATGTGAGCCTGACCTTTCCTCAGTTAGCTAAAAGAAGACAGCTGACTCAGTTATGGATTGTTGTGAGGCCAAGGACACATAAATCCTTCAGGCTAGAGACATAGAAATCTTACAGGCAATAAGGAATGGTATGATAGAATAAATATGGCCTAGTAAGGTAGCCATATATTCAAAGATGAAGTGACTCTCCTATTCCTTATGTAAGAAAGAGTAAATAAGGGTTGAGTCTATACCCTAATAAGAGGGTAAATTGGCAACCTAAGTGAAATAAGTAAATGATTTAGGTTCCTGAATAAATGATCAGGACCTAGTGATTAAGGTAATGAAGGAACAGAATACTTTAAAGTCTACTTGGTTAATTATTTAATTGCAATGTGAGTATAAGGGATGGTTGAGCAGATGTATGTGATAGTGGTATAGCTTATGTTGCCATAAGTTATAATAAGAAATTGCATCTCATTGCAATTGTCATATGATGACACACATGTTAGAGAATGTTTAAAGGATTGCATCTCCTTGCATATTATACAAGTTAAGTATGCTATGATAAATAAATACTCCCCTTTACATTACATGCAGGGTAGAGTATACCAGATGAGAAAGTTATGTTGCTCTCATGCCCTATGACATGCAATTAAATAATTCAACTTAGCAATAATGAAGCAATAGTAAAGTGCTAAACTAGAAAGTTAGCTACTTGATTCTCAGAAGATAGAAAGAGAATTTATGATTAGACTATGATAGTCAATGGGATAGAGAATGAGATTAAAGGTGAAGATTAGTAGTGAGCCTACAGATAAATGATTATGATACTCAGGACATATCCCTTTAGTAGGGATAAGATAGATGAAAGGAAATGAGACGCAGTTATGAAAGATGATATGGCTCTAAGAAAGAGCAGTTTTTAAGTAATATAAGTTAATGTTTTTGCAATAGAGCTAGATTGCTCTTGCAATAGAGTAAAGTCCCTCTGATGAGATGAATAAATAGATGATGATAGATATGTGCATGGTAGAGCCTATGTAGCTCTTTGCAGTGATGGATCTAGTAAGTTATAAAGTATGAGAATGATATGAGAAGTTCCTGAGTGATAGAGGAAATGAGTGAAGTCTTGATAGATAATATTGGCTTCTGTGACCATTTTTGGGGAATTATCTGTGGAGTTAATAACTATGTAGAAGTGACTAACCTTGTAACTTTGTCCGTTAGTTTAGGTCTTCCAGAGATGAGAATACAGTACAATGGAATCCAGTAAATTCTGGAGGATTGCCGTTAGATCCTAGTATGGCTCATAGGGTCGCAGTTAGATCCTAAAAGGCTTACGGTTGATCGCAGTAGATCCTGAGGGTCGCAGTAGACCAAGCCTAGAGCAAGAAAGTAATGAGCCATAAGTACAGTATTTCTTTGGAAGCACGAATACCAAGGAAAAGTTAAGGTATAGAAGCTTCACAAGTTGATTAACTCATAACAGAGAGAGTACCCATGATGCTAGTTTCAGATAACCTTATTACTATCAAGGTCTTGTAAGTAGTTATAAATGCTACTGAATGGTCCCTAAGACGTATAAAAGTAATGATGTTACATCTCACAAATTGAATCATTATCAACAACCCTTTTTCCTTGGAGAGCGACAGACCATCTTTATTTGCCAGATCACTGATATAGAACACTTGCTTTACTTGGTCTGCCATAATTAAAGGCTCATTCCCAAAATTTGTACAATTCAAATCAACTAGTATAAATCCTAACTGATCCATCACAACACCATTATATACATTAGCCCACTTGCATTTGAACATGGGAACTGTGAATTTGGTGTAGTCCAGCTCCTAAATCTCTTAAACAATACCATAATAAGGGATGACTACCAATTTAGGATTATTGTCTTTTAAAGTAGAGAAGTGTATAGCTTCAGCCACTAATATAACTCCACTATTTTGAATGCTGCTTTTATCATATAGGGACTCTATATAAAATGAATACCTGTTGATATCAAATGAATTCTAACATATCACATTAAATTCAGGACTATATGCCAACCATCTAACTGAATTAGATACACAATCATCATTTTTAACCTTCTGTTTGAACAAATGTGCAAAAGATTTATTGTATTCTCTAATCAACGTTTGCTCTATCATTATATTATTTTGTTTCTGGATGAGCTCTTTATGAACAACTATATGTCTTGAACTTTATCAATATTATTCAAGATGTGTAAGTGTATTTGTTATAATTCATTACGATCAACACTCTTCATCGACATTTTACATTGACCCCTATTTGGCATGGGGTTTAGTGAGACCGGTAAGTCTTACTTTAGACAGGTAGCATTTATGAAAATGCATAGCTTGTTCAAAAACATATTTTTTAATAATGGATGCTTGGGGCCGATTTGGATTCTTTATTTACCCTTTAAGGATTTTCATGTATGTTTCAAATTGGTACATCCATCATAAGTTTACAGGGCCACAATTTTATCTCTCATACTAGATGAACGATGAGGTATACCATGATATCAAACAAGCCTGGAAGAAATAGTTTTTCAAGTTAACACTAAATAACATAACCCTCATGCTCTAATTCATCCAACTTTTTAGTCTCGAAGATTTTGCCACATATAACATTGAAGAAGAAGCAAAGTCGGGTTACAATATGCCTCAAATCATCTTAAAGGATTACTCGAACAGTTACTAGAAGTAATTGTTGCATCAAGACATGACAATCTTGAGACTTTGGCCTACTAATTTCAAATCTTTAATCAACACAATCTTCTTAAGATTAGATGAGTACCCAGAGGAAACTTTGATTCCTTGCAAACATTCACAAATAATCCTTTTCTTATCATTGGATAAAATATTAATCTCTTCAACACAATAACTCTTCTCACCATCTGGCATTGGATATAAATCCTCACGTATTCCCATTTCTTTCAAATCTAGTCTTGGCTTTAAAGTGTCTTTGGAACTACCATGTAGGTTGAGAAGTGTTCCAATAATGCTATCACACACATTTTTCTCAATATGCATGATATCAATACAGTGCCTTACTTTAAGATGTTGCCAATATGAAAGCTTAAAGAAGGCAGCTCTTTTTTCCATATATTTTTCTCACTTCTCTTGGTAGTCTTACGAAAGTAATGTTGATGCCTTCCAACTTTTCATAAACTTGTTCTTGAGTCAATGGCTCCAGAGCATTTTCAAGTTCTTGGCCACCAAAATGTTTTTTCTTCAGCCGATAATATGGGTGGCCTTGTCTTAGAAATTTCTATAACCTAGGTAGACTGTCTTTCTGCCATGATAAAGTTGATAGTAGTAAGTCCCTTCCTCACAAATCGGATGTGCTTTATGGCCCTTAACACTATACCCTAACAAAATTCCTTTTTTATTAATTCCATATACTTTAGAGTTAAGAGTTGAATAATTTTATGTTTTGATATTTTCCTTAATGTAAATTTATGTTTCCCTAAATTTAGGTTTTGATATTTGTATATATTGGACCTAGAGTTTCGATTGAGACCCCTTTGTGATCAATCCCTCATGATTTTTTATTTCAATTATGGTTTAGTATTCTTTATTTAATATCTTTAGTTCTCTCTTATAATTATTCATATTGGGTTCCCATGTTTAGTTATAGGGTTTTTGGTTGAATATCTATGATAGAGGAACAAATCAGTTATTATTTAATTTATTACACGTTAAGTGGATCTTCACTATCACTATTGATACAATTGTAGTCTAGATCTAGGTATAATTATGGATTGTTTGATTATGACCATGGTGGATGTTAAGTAGATCTTCACTAACATTCTTGATACAATTGTATTCTAGATCTAGGTATAATTGTGGATTGTTTAATTATGACCATGGTGGATGTTTAAGGTTCTGCAAGTTAGGGACTAAGCATATATAATTCTTATAACTCCAATATGTTATTGAACAATGATAGCCATGGATTAATCCTTGGGAGGGCCCATCTTATTAGTGATATACTTATACACTCTTACTTTTATTTATTTTTGTTATTATATATTTTGTATTTTCTAAAAATTATTAATCAAGTTTTCTTCTGCTACTCCTTGTTCTTACACTTACTCCAATCTAGAGTTAAGCCACGCATTGACACCATGTAACAAATACAACATAGTTTGACGTCTATACTATATATAGATTAATTTTAGGCTTTAAGGATAGGTGACATGAGGGACGCAGGTATATAAGCTATGAAATTCACTAGGCTGAAGCAAACGCCACATGCTTGGTTTAGAAAACTTATTGCAACTCTAAGATAATTTGGTTACAAAAAATGTAACTCAAATCATACAATTCATCAAGAGAAGAAAGGGGAAGTAACAAATTTAAAACGGTTAATGACCAAATTTAAAAATGAAATATTTGGGATACCTAAAATGTCATATCCTAATTTTTCCCTATCCGTATAGTACTGATAGTGGAAAGAGGTTTGTAAAGGATTATGGCGAAGATCAGACGAAAAGATAAAGGTTATATGAGTCTTAAGGGAAGAGAAGGACTAAAACATAAAGCAGAAAAGGCTAAAGGCAAAAGGTGAAAGTAGAAACAAAAGTTAGGCCCTTAAGTGTAATTTTCAAAAGTTAAGGGAATTAAATAGAAATAGCCAAAGGTTAAGGGGCTAAGTACAATTATTCAAAAGTTCAGAGACCTAAATGTAAATGAGAAAGTTGAGCCGAAACAGGCAAAAAATACCCGAAATCGTATTAGACTCAAATTTTACTAGTAGATAGAAAAAGTGATTCCGATCAGTTTAAGGAGTCACAGAATTTCGATTTGAGGTCCCGATTAATTGATATAAATTCCTGAAGTCAGAAAGAATTATTACAGTATTTTTTAGATCTTAGAATCAGATGAAACTTTATCGTAAATTCTTATATTTAATATATGAATTTATAAAACTGACAGAGTTAGAAAAGGAATCCTGTAGAATTCTTACGAAATTTTACGGTAGAATATAATACCCGATAAATAGGATCAAGAGAGGTATCTTGGGATTTATGCCATAAAGAGCATAAAGGCAATGAGCCCAAATCAAGGTCCAAATGGCACCATAGTAGGCCCAATATGATGACTGGACAGTTAAGTGGGCCAAGGTCCAGAGTAGTACAGGAAAAGTGCAAAATTATGAAAATGCACCTAGATGCCTATACTGTACCAGACATAGATGGAGGGCATTTTGGTCATTTTAGACAAGCCAAAACCATCCAAGACAGTATAAGTATGATTAATTAGAGCCAGTATACACCCTGACGCAGTGTAAAGAGGTGTGAAATGACAATTATACCCTTAGGATTAATGAAATGCAAGACAGTGAACCAAGGCCATTTTAGTCATTTTCCAAAGGATGTGTAATTAAGTTGTTGGCAGTACAAGAATGTTAATGGTAGGAAGAATCTAGATACTAGATTTAAGGTCAGAAAGTATATTTTGAAATATTAGAAAATTAGATTTATAAAACAGTCCGGTTTTTGGGAAATCGGATCGAGTTGGTACTATATTGGACTAGAATTTTTCTAGAACATTCTTTCCCCATTGGAATTGCGTCACATCACCCCATGAGGTGTCCCCTTGAGTTGTCCCTTGATGATGTCATGGATGATGTCATAATTATCTTTTTGAAAAAGTGAAATCAAAGATTAAATATGGGCCATTAGATCAAATAGTGTACAAACTAATCTTGGCCATTGATTTCCACCAAGATTTTTCTATAAATACCCTCTCAAATCTGCATCCAAACTGTGGCTTGTCAACCCTTGGGGAAACTCTTGCAAAATGAAAACTCAAGCTAAGACAAAGAAGATTTAAGGTACCAAACTTCAAGCAAGCTAGAGATTAAAGGTAAGTAATCTCTCATAGCTTATTTTCCTTTGATTTGGACGCTTGAACTTAGGGTTTTCATGGCGAAAATTTGAATTTTCTTTAAGGGGTTGTGCTGCCCAAAAATCTTAGATGAAAGGGAAAAGAAGAAATTAAAGTTAGAGATGTATGATTAAAGCTTAAACAAACTAGTTAAGTAGTTGGTTGTTGAATCAAATTGATATTTCTCACATTGTCATAGTTTACCCTGTTCGGTCTGCACTGTTCATGAAGGAAGGAAATGGAATTTCAATGATTTAATGCTTCCATTGAATTTATATGATAATTTTGTGTAAGATTGCAAAAGTTTTGAACCTTGGAAGCATTAAAATCTCAATATTGTAGTTTCAAAATTCTTCACAGTTACTGTTCACTTGCATGAACAGTAATTGTAATTTCATGATTTTGATGCTTCCAATGGATTTAAAATGAAAAGTTGTTTGGGATAAAGTGGAGAAATAAGTATGGGAAGAAGCATTAGAATCAAGTGAGAATTTTTGAAAGAATTGTGTACATGTTTCAGTTCTATACAGCAGGCCATGAAGGGGCTGGAATTTTATTATTCTAAGCTCATAAATGGATTCAAAAGATGAAATTGTGTAGGGTAAAGTTAAGACATCAATTGGTTCAAGAGCCAAGTTGATTAGTGAAGATTAGAGAAAATTATGATAATAAAAAGTGTAACAAAGTTAGTCTTGAACATGGTTGGAGTTCATGAGTCCTAATGAATTATATGATAAATATGAATGTGTTTAGGACCTTGAAACATCCAAGAAGATGTTGGGAAGTAATTGACATAAAGTCTTCATGGTTGGAAAGCTAGGGAGCAAGTGCACAAGATCAAGAGGAAAGCTTAAGTGTAAGGTAGTGAACTTACTTCTTTATATGCTTGATGTGGTATGCTTATGTGTTGACATGTATATGATATTTAAATGATGTTGTGGCATGATAAATGATGTTTAATGTATTTTGAATAACATGTTTTCCATGGCCATGCACTTTATGTAAAAGTATATAGCATGATGGCATGTCACTAATCAAAGAAAGTTTAATGAAATTACATATCATGCATTACCATCCTTCTTGCATATTTAAGTGGTAATGTTTGCTGCTAAGATTCCCTAGAATCTTAATCTCCCATAACCAACCAATTTAGGTCAAGCATGATGGAAAATATATGCATGGAGAAGAGCTAAAGAATGGAAGAAAGGAATGGAAGTAATTGAGATCATGGCATATGCTATGGATTATCTATATATGTAAATACCATATAAGGTGTCCAATTATGTGATGAAACTATTTATAATACTTATGGCATATGTACATAATGTATATGAATATTGAGAAGCTTATTTGATGGCTTATGCATGCTGGAACAATTATTGAAAGTAAAAGAAAAGAAACTAAAATGGTAAAAACGTAGGTCCTAAAACAGTTTTGTTGTGGCTTTAGTTTGACCTAGCAAATGAAGGAATTATTTCATGAAATTTTACAAGAGTGTATGACACATCCAGAAATTTAACTACATAGGTAGAACGTTTCATTTAGATGTGTATATCATGAGAAATGAATTTCCAAATTAAGGGACAAGAATCTATTTCCAGAATTTTTGACCAAATGAACAGTACATTTTAGCGAGTAAACTGTATTGATTGAGGCATCATTTGGTCTGAAAATTATTTTTCCCTTAAATTTCAAGATGTTATCTTCATATAACTTTTTGAATCACTTCATTTAAATTTTTCTAGGATTAATTATGATTTTTCAAAGTTTGTTGCGTAATCTAGAATACCATATGAATAGTAATATGAGAAAGAGTAAAATTCTATATTTGGCTAATGGACTTCCAAGGTCTTGTAAATGGTTTCAAGTGCTACTAAATGGTCCCTAAGACATATAAAAGTAAGGATGTTACATAAAATACTTTATTGGGTTTGAAGTAACACAATCTAATCATGGATTCTTTCTTTCATAGAGGAAATGCATTCTAGATCTCCTTCATGAAATAGGTAAAATGAACTATGGAGCAATAGAGTCATCAATGGAAATGAATAATCATTTGGACTTTTATCCAGGCTACGCACCTATAGAAAATAAGAGGTACTAGAGACTAATAGGAAAGTTAATGTATCTATCACATACTCAACCAGACATCATGTACACAATGGGAGTAGTGAGCTAGTTTATGCAAACTCCAAGTAAAGATTATATGAATGTTGTATTTTAAATACTAAGTTACCTTAAGGAAACAACAAAAAATGGGTTGATATTTTGAAAGGTGAAGATATATCAATCATTAAGGGATACACGAAAGGAGAAGCGCCATAAATTGAAAGTTTTAGACTCATATTAGGCTAGTGGCCAAACTACTTGAAGATATACCTCTAATTATTTCATATTTGGAGGTGGAAATCTTGTATCTTGGAGAAGCAAGAAACAAAAGGTGGTAGAAAGATCAAGTGCAGAAGTAGAATTTAGAGGAACGGTGAGATTTGTGAGATGCTTTGGCTTTATAGAATTATGTGATAATTGGGCTTCACCCACAAGGGACCCATGGTGTTATATTTTGACATTAAAGCAGCAATCAAGATAGCCTATAACCTAGTCCAACATGATCGCATAAAATATGTAGAATTGATTGTCACTTTATTTGGGAGAAACTTGTTCAAAATACAATTCACTTCCCATATGTCTAGTCACAAAACCAACTCACTAATGACCTTATAAAGGTCATATCTATTTAGGAATTTTATAAGGCTACAAACAAGTTAGACATGATGAATATCTATACTCCAACTTGTGGTAGAGTATTAAATATATGATGATGATATTAAGGGATATTATTCTAGATTATTACTATAAATATTATTTAAAAGATATAATTGTATATATTTGATTATTTGATTAGATATAGGATTAGGTCCTTGAACCTATATATGTATAGCTATGCTATTCATAATAATATAATAAATTCTTTCAACATATTGGAATAGGAGATGATGGTTATGGTGCTTGAGGTAAGGTTGGATAACAATAATAATAGAGTCTATAGAGGAATAAGATGATGAAGACGGATATGGAGGATGGAGGCCTGAGTATAGAGTGGATGGAGGAGGAAGATGAAGGGTAGAGGTAAAATGGAGTAATGGAAGTCTATAGGTGATGGTATGTGAAGCTGATAGTGAAAGTGATAAGTTAAGAGTAATTGATGAAGATCGTTGATGATGGTGAGACATAAGGAGGAGGTTGAATAGAGTGTGGTGAATGGTGGTTAATTAAGGTCGTGAAAAAAGTAAAGTGGGAGGTAAAGGTGGATGAAAGGGTGAAGATGGATAATGATGGAGTCAGCTTCCTAAATGAAGAAGTTGTCATACCTTAGTTTTACACTATATTATAGTTCATTTATATTCTTTGGAACCATTATGGAAGGCCCAAGATTCAAGGAAAGCAAATCTGGAATTTTTGTTTTCTTGGGTTACTGTTTATTTGGTAATTCCAGAGTTTATGCCCAATTTTAAAAATTCATAACTAACTATAGAAAAGTTAAAATTGAGTGGTTCTAAGTTTGACTAAAATATATTTTATAGTTCTTTAAAGGAAAAATATGTAAATCCTTTCCAATTTGTACAGTTTATTAATTGAATTTTTGTGTTCATTTGGTCAATTCTGGAACTTCTAAATTTCCAACCCTAAGTTTGGAAAACCTTCATAAATTGTACACAAATCCAATTTAGGTGTTCTACCTATGCATTTAAAGCTTATTATGTATACTTTAAGTATGTGAAATTTTGAAGTCTTATTCAAAAATTTACTTCATCAGAACATAGCTCAAATATTTCTATCTCATACAAACTATACATATTGTCATGAGTAATTACATACAACATTATGTAATCATTTATCAATACATAAATACTCTTGTATTCCCTCATTAATATCTTGCCCTATGCCACCTTATTCCCTAAATAATTGTTCAATTGGCGGAGAGAGATTTTAAAGAAATCCCAATAGCAAGACTTATCAACAAAAATATTAACAAACATGATTATTATGAAACTACGTATAATGCCATAATTAAGGAACTACTTTATCTCATGTCAACTCAATCAAGCATCAAGTCAAGGAATCACAATACAAAGAGTAGCATCATATCATCATTTTTAGTTCAACCAACAATTATGGCAAATACACATGTAATAATCAAAGCAAGTTAAAATCAAGTTGAGTAGTCATGCTACCTTGATCAAATAATGCCTTAGCTCTTGTTCTTGAGTTTAGTCCTTTCTCTCACAAATGTTAAACCCTATTCCAATATTACAAAATAAAGCATAACCATCAATACACATTCCATTAACTATAGTTTAGACAAAAACCCCTTAAATCCTAAACTTTAACTTAATTTTTAGGGCTTTCTTTCCACTAACTTAATGAGTATTCTGTTAGGTCATTCCTACATAATATGAGCTTGATTTTATAAAAACCAAACTCCTCCCTTATATTTGTTCCATGGTTGAGAGGTACCAAGGAGGAATCCTAAATTTTTAATTTTGATTCCTATGCTTCTAAAGCTTGTTTCTTAGGTTCATCCTACACCCTTTTTAATTTTAAACATATTAGAAGCATCAAAATCAACAAATTCAATTCCTAAGATAGAAAGTTTATATTTCTCGAGAGGCATGGAAAAATTTCAATTCAAGAAAATTAAACAATCTCCATTCAATACCACTTAAGCTATACACTAATCAATGGCTTTAACCTAGGTTTAACATCAAGATCATATATCCCTAGGTCTTATACATTTTGGCCAGCATGCATCCATATGGAAATCTTGATTTTCGAACCATCTAAACCATGATTTAACTAGCTAAAACATTAATTAAAAGGTTGGAGACATAAACTAACCTTTAATTCAAGCTAAGTGACCAAATTGGCTAGCTCTTCCTTGTCTTGAAAGGTCAATAATAAATTTTAGAATAGTTTCCTTTGTTGGCCAAAACATGAAATAGTGAGAGGAGGAGGGGTATTATTTATAGACCATGGGATAATTGTTTAGCCTCCAAGTTCACCCTAATTACATCCTTATGTATCAAATTGTCATGGCTTCTTATGAAAGATCCCAATTTTACCATCTCAGGGTATGTATTTGGAAGCATATTTGATTAGCAAAAGCATTACATTAGCCCAAAAATTAAAATTTTAAAACTTACTTATTGGGTACTGTTCATTCAGTGATTTCCAAATTTACAGTCCAAATTTAAAAATTCATAACTAATTGTAGAAAAATTATATGGAGGTGATCCAAATTTCTAATTGTAGTTATTTCATAGCTCTTTAAGGAAAAAATATAAATCTGGACATTTACTTTGCCAATTGATATAGTTAAATCGTTACTTTTTACTGTTCATGTGACAAATTATGGAACTTCCAAATTCTATCTCTTAATTTTGAAATTCATTTCTTTTGATACACATATACAAATGAGGTGTGTTACATATGAATTTAAATATCTGGATATATACTACATGCTCATAAAATTTTCAAAATTAATTCCTTCATTTGCTAGGTCATACTGAAGCCACCACAAAAGTGTTTTAGGACCTACATTTTCACCATTTCAGTTTCCCTTCTTTCACTTTGACTAATTGTTCTAACATGCATAAACCATCTATTTTGCCTTTAATGCATTTATACACATCATATACATGTGCCATAATTATTTCACATAGTTTCATCACATAAATAGACACCTTACATGGCATTTACATACATGGATAATTCATAACATATGCTAGGATCTCAATTACTTCACTTCCTTTCTTTCTTTTTTAGCTCTTCTCCATGCATACATTTTCCTTCATGCTTGACCTAAATTGATTGGCTATAGGAGGGTGAGATTCTAGAGAATCTCATTAGGAAATATTACTACTTAAATATGCAAGATGTATGCTAATGCATGATATGTAATTTCATTAAACTTTATTTAATTAGTGATATGCCATCATGCTATATACTTTTGCATAAAAGTGCATGGCCATGGAAAACATGTTATTCACAATACATTTAACATCATTTATCATGTAAAAATATCATTCAAATATCATATACATGTCAACACTTAAGCATACCACATCAAGCACATAAAGAGGTAAGTCCACTACCTTGCACTTAAGCTTTTCTCTTGATCTTTTGCACTTGCTCGCTAGCTTTCCAACCATGAAGCCCTTCGGTCAATCACTTCCCAACATCTTCTTGGATGTTTCAAGGTCCTAAACAAATTCATATTTATCACATAATTTATTAGGACCGTGAACTCCAACAATGTTCAAGACTATCCTTGATAAATTCTTAACTTTTTACTAACATAACTTTATCTAATCTTCACTAATTAATTTAGCCTTTGAACCAATTGATGTCTTGACTTTGCCCTATACAATTTCATCTTTTGAATCCATTTATGATCTTATAATCATGAAATTCTAGATCCTATTCACTGTTCTGTACATAATTATGTAACACCCTATTTTCTTTCAAAAATTCCCATTTTGATTCTAATGCTTCCCACACTTGTTTCTCCACTTTATCCCACACAACTTTTCATTTTAAAACCATTAGAAGCATCAAAATCATAAAATTATAATCACTGTTCATGACACTAAACAGTAACTGAGAAGAATCTAAAAAATTACAACTTGGAATTCCAATGCTTCCTAGGTTCAAAACCTATCCAATCCTACACAAAATCATCATATAAATTCAATCATATAACTCTAACTTTAATTTCTTATTTATCCTTTCATCTAAGGTTTTGGGCAACACAAACACCTCAGAGAAAACTCAATTTTATTCCATGAAAACCCTAAGTTCAAGCTCCCAAATCAAAGGAAAATAAGCTAGGATATATTGCTTACCTTTAATCTCTAGCTTGCTTGAACTTTGGTACCTTGAATCTTCTTTGTCTTGGCTTGAGTTTTGATTTTGCAAGAGTTTCCCCAAGGGATCATGCTCCACGGTTTGCTTTAGATTTGTGGGGGTATTTATAGAAAATCTCATGGAAAATCAATGGCCAAGATTAGTTTGTGCACTATTTGATCTAACTACTCATATTTAATCTTGGATTTAACTTTTTGAAAAAGAGACTTATGACATCATCCATAAAATCATCAAGAGATACTTCATAGGGCTAGGTGGCAAAATTCCAAGGGGAGGAAGCTTATGGAAAAATTTTAGTCCAATCTAGTACCTGCTCAGTTCGATTTCTCAAAAACCAGACTGTTTTCTGAATCTAATTTTTTTGAAATTCCATATTATGCTTTCTGACCTTAAATCCAATATCCAAATTCTTCCTACCATTGACACTCTTGTACTGGGTCAAAACTTAATTACATATCCCTTGACAAATGACTAAAATGCCTTTGGTTCACTGTCTAGCACTATAATGATCATAAGGGCATAATTGTCATTTTACACCTCTTTATATTGCATCAGAGTATATACTGGCTCTAACTAATAACCCTTGTACTTGCTTGAATATTTTTTACCTGTCCATAATGACCAAAATGCGCTGCATTCATCTCTGGCACAATTTGGCTACACAAGGGCATTTTTGTAATTTCACAGTTTTCCTATGTTGCTCTGGACTTTGGCTCACTTAACTGTCTAAGTACCTTATTGGGCCTCTTGGGATGACATTTGGGCCTTAATATTGGTCCATTTCCTTTATAGCACAAATCCCAAGGAACCACTCCTGACAATATTTATCGGGTATTTTATTACACTGTAAAATCCCGTAAGAATTCTACAGAATTCCTTTTATGACCTTGTCTATTTTATAAATTATCATATTAATTATAGGAATTTACTATATAGTTTCATTTGATTATGAGGTCCAAAAAATATTGTAATAAGTTTTTCTAACTTCAGGAATTTATATCAATTAATTGAGACCTCAAATCAAAATTATGTGTTGCCTTAAACTGATCAGAATAATTTTCTCTACTTACTGATAAAATTTGAGACTAATATGATTTTGGACATTTTGGGGCCTTTTCTGGCTCAACTTTCTCTTAATTACATTTTTGCCCCTGAACTTTTGATAAATTACATTTAAATCCCTTCTCTTTAGGTAATTATACCTTTTGGCCCAACTTTTTTCTCTACCATTAGTTTTTGGCCTTAAATCTTTTATAAATTTCATTTAGGTCCTTGAACTTTTAAAAATTACACTTTAGGCTCTCAACTTTTTATAATTACACTTAATAGCCCAAAGTTTATTTATACTTTCATTTTTCACCATAGAACTTTTGAACTTTTCATTTTAGTCCCCCTCTTCCTTCAAGACTTATTTGACCTTTATTATTCTTTCTGATCATCATCACAATCCTTTTCAAACCTCTTTCCTCTATCAATATTATACAGATAGGGAAAAATTAGGATATGACATTTCTACCCCTTAAAATAAATTTGATCCTCGAAATTTACTTGGTACCTTAGTCAACAATCTTGGATGGATATCCTTGTCTTCTTTATGACTAAGGATTAGGGTATCTATCTCTTATCTTCTATTTTGACGTCTTAGCGGAGTACTAACCATGTCCGCATATCTTTATATCTTTACCGTTGTTACTCTTCTTCTGTTCTTAATCAACTCAATCAGAGTTGAACGCTACCTCATTCTGTTACTTGCTTACTTACTTTGCATTTATTTTGCATATGGACTTCTCACTATAATGGACTTGTGAGTAGTGTCTATTTCTTTCATATAAAATCCCTTGAATACTGCTATATTATGGAGCTTCTATCAACTACTCTTCATACTTCTTAGTGCAATCACTTATTACTTCATATGAATATCTAGCGGAATTCTCTAAACATATGTAAAACTTCATCTCTCAATTTTGTACCATCGTACTTCTTTTATTCTTATCATCTTTAATAACTCATCATAATATAGAGAGAGGCCTTATGTTATTATTCTTTCTTTCTTTACTTTACTGCTAAATAGGAGCACATAAGAACACATACTCTAACATGCATAATGCCTAACTAACATATCACGAGACTACATACCTGCCCATGAATACAAAGCTGTAAAATCGAAGCTCAAGCATTCCTTTCTCAATATGCACAGCTCTAACACTCAGAGCTTACACTGCTATAACATTTAGAGCTTTAGCATATTTTACAAACATCACATAATGCATGGCATTTCATGCAAGGAGTGAAATATTTCACTTGCTACTTCATCTGTAACATAACCTTTAAACATCTTATCCCTTTCAAAAAGGGAGCATCTCTATCTGTCTACAAACCTAGCTGTAAAGCCACTTCATATTGCACTTCTTTATACATATTACTCATAATGTATCTTATTACGTACTTTTCATGCCATATCATGGCATATCTGGCCAAATCTGGCTATATCATGGTCTATCTTGCCATATCCTAGCGTATTCTGAGATACCATAAGTCTAACATTCTCTCTAACTTATAACTTTGCTAGCTTTTAAGAAATCTCTTCTAAATATTTATTTTCAAATCCATTTTATTTAGACTAGGGTTCTAGTCTCTTACTATTCATAATCGTTTCTAACTTTTCATAGCTCTTTCTATCATTCTATAAACCCTGTGCATATATGCCAAACTTCTGTGGTGTTTACACCCTTTTTATCACTTCTTAGGGTGTCACCCATCATTGGACTACTCTTACATGAGCATGCTTAACTAAAAAGTGACGATATAAATCTAAAGCACTGGTGCTAATAAGCTCTAACTCTGGTACTTTACTATCTTAGACCCTTCTCATACTATCTCTTTTGAGTCTATCTAGCCTTCTAATCTCTTTATCCTCATCTGGAGGATATATTTGTCTCTTATTCTTACTCTCTGTAATCTCATCTTAGGGATTTTTTCTGTTCTTACTTGACCATGTCTCATATCTTTTGAAATATTCTCATAAATCCTCGGTACTCAGGGTTAATAACTTTAACTTTGATCACTTAGTTCTTGTTACGTGTAAGAAGATTCTGAGTTCAGTCCCTAATAGTAATAAGGCTAACTAAAATTAATATCATGGGTACTCTCTCTATTATAAGCTAACCAACTTGCAAATCTCTATACCTTAACATTTTCCTTGGTATTCGTCCTTCCAAATATATACTGTACTTATGGCTCATTACTTTCTTTCTCTAAGCTTGGTCTACCATGACCCTCAAGATTTAGTGCGATCAACCGTAAGCCTTTTTAGGACCTAACTGTGACCCTGGAATTTTATTCACTATGAGCCATGCTAGGATCTAATTGCAATCCTCCAAAATCTACTGTAATTCTATTGTACTATATTCTTATCTCTAGAAGAACTAAACCAACGAACAAAGGTACAAGGTTAGTCACTTCCACATAGTTGTTAACTCAATAGATAATTCCCCAAAAATATTCATAGAAGCCAATATTATCTATTAGGACTTTATTCATTTCCTCTATCACTCAGGAATTTACATATCATTTTTATCTTTTATAACTTGACTATATCTATTACTGCAGAGAGCTACACAGGCTCCACCATGCACATATCTCTCATAATTTGTTCATTCTCTTGGTGTTATCTCAAGAACAATATGTCTCTATTGCAAGAGCAATCTAGCTCTATCGCAAAAACATTAACTTATATTGCATAGACACTGCTCCCTCTTAGAGCTACATCATCTTTCTTAACTACGTCTCATTTTATTTCATGTTTATAGATTCACTATTAACCTTCATCTCTAATCTCATCTATTACTTTATCATTACCAAGTTGAATTATCTAATTGCATGTCGTATGACATGGGAGCAATAACTTTTTTCATCATATATACTCTATCTTTAATGAAATGTGGAAGGGGTATCCATTTATTATAGTATACTCTAACATGAATAATATCCAAGGAGATGTAATCATTTAAGCATTCTCAAACACGACGTGTCATCATATGACAACTGTAAGGAGATGCAACTTCTCATCATAACCCATGGCAACATAAGCCATATCATCATTACATAATTTGCTCAGCCATCCTTTATATGCATACTGCAATTAAACGATTAACTAGGTAATCTTTTAAAGCATTCTATCCTTTTATTTCCTTAACTTCCATATTATCTATCACATTATCTGATCATATCATTGTTATATCCTAAAGTAACTATTTATCTAACTTATGCTGCCATGTTACCCTCTTACTATTGTATAGTGCCATATCATAACTTTTCCCTATTTGTATAATGCTGATAGAGGAAAGAGGTTTGGAAAGGATTGTGACAATGATCAGAAGGAATAATAAAGGTCAAATGAGTGTTAAAGGAAGAAAGGGACTAAAATGAAAAGTTCAAAAGTTCAAGGACCTAAACAAAAATTAGAAAAGGTTAAAGGCTAAAAGTGAAAGTAGAAACAAAAGTTGGGCTAAAAGGTGTAATTGCCAAAAATTTAGAGACCTAAATGCAATTAACCAAAAGTGTAGGGACCTAAATGCAATTAACCAAAAGTTTAAGGACCTAAATGTAATTATGAGAAAGTTGAACCGAAAAAGGCTAAAATATGCCTAGAATCATATTAGTCCCAAATTTTACCAGTAGATAGACAAAATTATTCTGAACAGTTTAACGCAACACAGAATTTTGATTTGAGGTCCCGATTAATTAATATAAATTCCTAAAATCAGGAAGAATTATTACAGTATTTTTTACACCTCAAAATCAGATAAAACTTTATAGTAAATTCTTATATCTAATATAAGAATTTATAAAATTGACAGTCATAAAAGAAATCCTGTAGAATTCTTACGGGAACCTATAGTAGAATAAAATACCCGATAAATGCTATTAGGAGAGGTTCCTTGGGATTGCGCCATAAAGGTAATGGACCAATATTAAGGCTGAAATGGCATCCCAAGAGGCCCAATAAGGTGATTATATAGTTAAGTGGGCCAGAGTAACCCCGAAAAAGTTTGAAATTATGAAAATGTCCCTGTGTGGCCAGATTGTACTAGTGATAGATGGAAGGTATTTTGGTCATTATGGATAGGCCAAAAATGTCCAAGCTAGTATAAAGATTATTAGTTAGAGCTAGTATACACCCTGGTGCAATATAAAGGGGTGTAAAATGACAATAATGCCCTTAGGGTTATTATAGTGTAAGATAGTGGACAAGGGCATTTCAGTCATTTCCCAAGTGATCTGTAATTAATTTTTAGCCCAGTTCAAGAATGTTAATGCAAGGGAGAATCTAGATACTAGATTTAAGGTTAGATAGTATATTATGAAATCTCAGTAAAATTATATTTATAAAACAGTCTGGTTTTTGGGGAATCGAACTCAGCCGGCACCGGATTGGACTAAAATTTTTCCAGAACCTTCCCCTATTGGAATTTCACCACCTAGACCTATGAGTTGTCCCTCGGTGATATCATGGATGATGTCATAATTATCTTTTTGAAAAAGTGAAATCCAAGATTAAATGTGAGCCATTAGATCAAATAGTATACAAACTAATCTTGGCCATTGATTTTCCATGAGATTTTTCTATAAATACCCCCTCAAATCTGATTCAAAACCGTGGAGCATGAACTCTTGGGGAAACTCTTGCAAAATGAAAACTCAAGTCAAGACAAAGAAGATTCAAGGTACCAAAGTTCAAGCAAGCTAGAGATTAAAGGTAAGTAATCTATCCTAGCTTATTTTCCTTTGATTTGGGAGCTTAAACTTATGATTTTCTTGGAGGAAAGTTGAGTTCTCTCTAAGGTGTTGTGCTATCCAAAAACCTTAGATGAAAGGAGAAAGAAGAAGTTAAAGTTAGAGTTATATGATTGGAGCTTAAACAAGCTAGTTAAGTGATTGGTTGTTGAATCAAGTTGATATTCTTGACTTTGCCATGTTGAACCAGTTTGGTTTGCACTGTTCATGAGGTAAAGAAATGGAATTTCGATGATTTAATGCTTCCATTGAATTTATATGATAATTTTGTGTAGGATTGGATGGGGTTTGAACCATGGAAGCATTGAAATTCCAAGATTGTAGTTTTTGAAATCCTTCTGTTACTATTCACTCGCATGAATAGTGATTGGAATTTCATGATTTTGATGCTTCCAATAGTTTTAAAATGAAAAGTTGTGCGGTATAAAGTGGAGACACAAGTGTGGAAAGCAATAAAATCAAAATGAGAATTTTTGAAAGAAAAGAGGGTGTTATGTAATTATGTACATAACAGTGCATAGGAGCTGGAGTTTCATGATTCTAAGCTCATAAATGGATTCAAAATATGAAATTGTGTAGGTTAAAGTCAAGACATCAATTGGTTCAAAAGCCAAGTTGATTAGTGAATACTATAGAAAGTTATATTAGTAAAGAGTTAAGAATTTATCAAGGATAGTCTTGAACCTTGTTAGAGTTCTTGGTCCTAATAAATTATGTGATGAATATGAATGTGTTTAGGACCTTGAAACATCCAAGAAGATGTTGAGAAGTGATTTACCAAAGACTTCATGGTTGGAAAGCTAGGGAGCAAGTACAAAAGATCAAGAGAAAAGCATAAGTGCAAGGTAGTGGAGTTACCTCTTTATGTGCTTGATATGGTATGCTTATCTGTTGATATGTATATGATATTTGAATGATGTTGTGACATGATAAATAATGTTGAATATATTTTAAATAATATATTTTTCATGGCCATGCACTTTTATACAAAAGTATATAGCATGATGTCACTAATCATAGAAAGTTTAATGAAATTACATATCATTCACTAGCATCCATCTTCATATTTAAGTGGTAATGTTTGCTATTGAGATTCCATAGAATCTCACCCTCCCATAACCAACCATAATAGGTTATTCAATATGGAAGAATCATGTTTTGTACATGAGCTAAGGAATGGAAGAGGAAGAGTAGACAAGTGATGGCATGCATGTATATTAGTTTTTATGTATTATCCATTATATGTAAAGAAAATGTATGAAATAATTATGCCATAACCCCATGATGTATATGAATGCATGAAAGGCAAAAGAGATTGTTTATGCATGCTGGAAAAATTATTGAAAGTGAAAGAAAGGAAACTGAAATGGTAAAAACGTAGGTCCTGAAACAGTTTTGTTGTGGCTTCAATTTGACCTAGCAAATGAAGGAATTAATTCATGAAATTTTATGAGAATGTATTACACATCCAAAAATTTAAATTCATAGGTAATATGCCTCATTTGGATGTGTATATCAAAAGAAATGAATTTCCAAAGTTAAGAGACAAAATCTGGAATTTCCAGAATTTGCCATATGATCAGTAAAAAGTAATGATTTAACTATATTAATTGGTAATGTAAATGTCCATATTTATATTTTTCCCTTAAAGAGAAATGAAAGATATTCAATTATAAATTTGGATAACCTCCATACGAGTTTTCTATAATTAATAATGAATTTTTAAAGTTGGACTGTAAATCTGAAAATTACCAAATGAATATTACCCGAGAAGTAAGTTTTAAAATTTTAATTGTTGGGCTAATGTAATTCTTCCGCTAATCCAATATGCTTCTGAATACGTACTCTGAGGTTGTAAAAGTAGGATATTTCATATAGACTTAACCCTTCATTACTCTTTCTTACATAGGGAATAGGGGAGTCACTTTATCTGTTTAAATGCGGATACCTTTCTTTCTCTAAATATCATAAACTTCTTTTATTATTTTACATGCATCTACCGCTCTATTGAACTTCTATAACTACATGAGAAAAACTCTTTCTTTGTAAAACAAAATTCAATCTGTGAGCTAACTTCTTAGTCATTCAACTCTCAATGTCCATGATGAACTCGACTAAGTATTCATCAAAGGATTTCTCTTTCTCTACTTTAACCCTTCGCCTTATGCTCATCATTCTCTATCTAACTAAGAGGAATGCTTCTAGTAAACTCTTCAAGTAAAACTTCTCAGGTGAGCGGATCAATCTCCATCTCATATGGAGTAACTTCTACATCTCTTTACTATCTCTTTAACTTTTTCTGTATGTCAGTCTCAGTTGGCTCTGGACTAGACTGCGGTTCCTTTCTGGTCTGTCTCTAAAGCTTGACTAACTTAAGTCACATGGATCTCATTCATCAGCTAGTACTATTACTTTTGTTCTATAGGGTGCTCTACCCTAGGTCTAATAGGTTACTGTCTCTTTATGATGGTATCCCTCTGTTCTGGGAATATAAACTTTCTATCTATTAGCCATCACGTCTTTAATCTTAAGCCATATATTAGGCTCATTCTTAGGTAAGTCTCATTATAAATTATTATTATTCTTTTTAGTAAAGACTACTGAACACATTATTTTGTAATATAGATATACTCCTGATGGTCACATGGAGGATCTATTTTTGAACATCTTCTTAAAGTGTTCTTCTGTATCTCAGTGCCTCATACTATTTGGCTTGCTTGCACACTGTGTTAACCTCTAACTAATAAACTCCAGTGACATCAGCATCTTCATTCTTGTCATTAGGTCTCTGTGCAATTTAGTTGCAACCTGAGTGCTGGCTAGTTGCGACTCATATTCTTTATAAACTTTAGTCACGGCCATCTCCACTTGCTTGTCACTACCTGACAGCTCAGTGTTCTTTAGTCGCGACTATAGGTCACGTTCTATCATGACCTGATAGCTCTGGAACTTTACGTTGCAACCAATGGTCTTTACTCGCCATGACCAAAATGCGTCTGTAAATATTTGTTGCAACCCATGGCTTAACTCATTGCGATTTAACTTCTCTGAAACTTCTAGTCGTGACATAAATTGCTTTACATCGCGACCTGAGCACAACTTTTTCTAAACATTCACTTCTAATGTTCTTGACTTTGATGGATTTGAGTCAATTGAAACTCATTTATATCTATATATCATAATCATATTCAAATGGGAACATATTCACATAGATGTTCAACCAACTATCATTTCAATATACCACATCAAAACTCATATTTCAGATCACCATAACATTTACACATACATTACATACATATCAATTTCATATTTAGGGTACAATGTAACTATCATACATCTAAGTAATTATTTTACTTTACCATGTTTACATGTTTACATTAACCCTCATCTCTTTTTACATTATTTTCTAGGGAACCATAAATTGCACATACTTCTGCATATAGAAGTGCTAACCCTGTATATCAGCTGACGGATCATTTATCAAAAACTCAATTAGCTCTATATTCCATATAGGGGTATATGGCAGTATATGACTTACTGCTATCTCATGCCAGCCTTTTGGAGTATAAACTTGATTCAAGTTAATGCCCTCTATAGTATATCTACTTATCATCCCTGCTATAGCATTGAGGAACTGCAGATAAACTGACTACTCTTGATCTCTACTTCTGTCCATCCCCTGACCTAGACTGAGTAATTCACTCGCCATAGCTTTCTTGAGACTGATATAATCAATATTATCTATCTTTAACAAAGAAGGCTAAGGTAGGACCAGGAACGTCACACTGATCTTTCTCCATAAAGTCACCTATTCCTAGAATTTGAGAATGAATAAGGACTGTCATCGACTCTAACTGGATTTCTAGATTAAGGGACGATCATATATTACTTATCTCAAATCTATCCTTAAACTCTGGTAGAGGAAGAATAATATCTAGTCTACCCATAATCTAGTACTAGTATTCAGCTTCCTAAACCATAATTTGTCCTCTTATCAGAGGAATTAAACTCATATTAGGGTTAGAGAGCACTCCCATAGACTCCTATTATATCTCTTTCATCTTTTTCTACTAATCCTCAATAAATTTTGGAGGCTATTTATCTGAAGCTTATATCTCCAATATCCTATTTATTCATTTAGGAATCTGAGATAGCTATCATGTTAGGCCATTCTACTTTAACTAGGCTATACTCATTCTATCATAACATCTCTCATCGCCTATAAGACTTCTGTATCCCTAGCCTAAAGGACTCATGTGCTCTTAGCCTTACTTTAATCTATAACTAAGTCAGCTGCTTTCTTTCAGCTCACTAAGAAAGGGTCTAGTTCACATTTCTATGCCATTTATACTTTTAAATTTTCCCTTATCATCTTGGGTCACTAACATGCAATAAGGTATCTCTTATTGAGCCTCAACATTCCATTTCCCTATAGCATGAATCACCAACCCATAATCTTAGTTAGACTGTAAACAAGTAACCTCTTACTAACATTAATCTCAATTAGGCATTATGTAACCGCTATATACTCTGTTTTCCAATCATAGCAAGTTTATCTTGCACTAGAACCTCTATTATGTGCTAAAACTTTGTTATGTACCAATGCCAAAACCTTTTGCTCTCATACCAAAATAAAACATCCTACTTTTACCATCTCAGAGTAGTATTCAGAAGCATATTTGATTAGCGGAAGCATTACATTAGCCCAAAAATTAAAATTTTAAAACTTACTTATCGGGTACTATTTATTTGATGATTTCTAGATTTACAATCCAATTTAAAAAATTCATAACTAAATGTAGAAAAATTGTATAAAGGTGATCAAAATTTCTAATTGTAGCTCATTCATAACTCTTTCTATCATTTTACATGGCTTTGTGCATATATGCCAATTTCTTGTGGCATTCGTACTTTTTTTTCATCACTTCCTAGGGGGTCACCCATCATTAGACTACCCTTACCTGAGCACGCTTAACTAAAATGTGCAGATAAAAATCTAAAGCACTGGTGCTCATTGGCTCTAACCCTAGTACTTTACTATCTTAGGACATCTTATACTATCTCTCTTGGGTCTATCTGGCCTTCTAATCTCTTTGTCCTCATTTGGACGATCTACTTACCTTTATTTTTAGTCTTTGTAATCTCATCTAAGGATCTCTTTATTCTCATTTGACCCTTTCTCATATCTTATGAAACATTCTCATAAATTCTTGAAACTTAGGATTAACAACTTTAACTTTGATCACTGAGTTCTTGTTACGTGTAAGAAGATTATGAGTTCAGTCCCTAATAGTAATAAGGCTATCTGAAACTAGCATCATGGGTAGTCTCTCTGTTATGAGTTAATCAACTTGTGAAGCTTATATACCTTAACTTTTCCTTGGTATTTGTCCTTCCAAAGAAATATTGTACTGATGGCTCATTACTTTCTTGCTCTAGGCTTAGTCTACTGTGACCCTCGGGATCTACTGTGATCAACCGTAAGCCTTTCAGGATCTAACTGTGACCCTGTGAGCCATACCAGGATCTAACTGCAATCCTCCAGAATTTACGGTGATTTCGTTGTATTGTATTCTCATCTTTAGAAGACCTAAACTAACGGATAAAGTTACAAGGTTAGTCACTTTCACATAATTGTTAACTTCACAGATAATTCCCCAGAAATTATCACATAAGCTAATATTATCTGTTAGGACTTTGCTCATTTCTTCTATCACTCAAGAACTTCTCAGATCATTCTCATACTTTATAACTTACTAGATATATTACTGTAGAGAGCTACACAAGCTCTACCATGCGTATGTCTATCATTATCTATTCATCTCATCTGAAGAATATTACTCTACATGAGCTATGTTGTCCATCTCTTGGTTTTATTTCAAAAGTAATCTTACTCTATCGCAAGAGCAATCTAGCTTTATTGCATGTCGTAGGGCATGGGAGCAACATAACTTTCTCATCATATCTACTCTACCCTGCATGTAATGTAAAGGGGAGTATTTATCCATCATAACATACTCAACATGCATAATATGCAAGGAGATGCAATCATTTAAGCAGTCTCTAACATGCGTGTCATCATATGACAACTGCAAGGAGATGCAAATTCTCATCATATCTTATGGCAACATAAGCCATACCACTATCACATACATTTGCTCAACCATCCCTTATACTCATATTGCAATTAAATAATTAACCAAGTAGACTTTAAAGTATTATGTTCCTTCATTACCTTAATCATTAGGTCCTGATCATTTATTCAGGAACCTGAATCATTTACTTATTTCACTTAGGTTGCCACTTTACCCTTTTACTAGGGTATAGACTCAACCCTTCTTTACTCTTTCTTACATAAGAAATGGGGAGTCACTTTATCTTTGAATCTGTGACTACCTTACTAGGTCATATTCATTCTATCATATCATCTCTTATCGCTTGAAAGGCTTCTGTGTCTCTAGGCTGAAGGATTTATGTGTCTTTTGCCTCATCGCAATCTAGTAGTAATCCATAACTAAGTCAGCTATTTCCTATAAGCTAACTGAGGAAAGGTCTGGCTCATATCTTTATGCCATTTAAACCTTTAAGTTTTCCCCTATCCTCCTGGATTACTAACAGGCAAGAGAAAGTAACTCTTACAAAGCCTCAAGGTTCATATAAATGACCTTGATTTAGTATCCATCAAAAGAGTTCTCTTTCCTTAGCTCTAACCCTTAGCCTCACGCTCACCTCTCTCTCTAATGGAGAGGAATGCTTCCTTTAAACTTCTTTGAGAAAAACTTCTCAAGTGAGCGGATCACTCTCCATCTTGTATGGAGTAACTTCTATATCTCTTAATTCTTTTAACTCTTTATGTCCATCAGTCTTAGTCTACTCTAGATTAGACTGTGATTCCTTTATGGTCTGTCTTTAAGTCTTGACTAATTTAAGTCACTTAGATCTCATTCATCATCTAACATTACTATTTTTGTTCTCTAGGGCATAGTGTTAGGTTACTATCTCTTCGTGATGGAATCCCTCTACGTTTGGAACATTAACTTTCTATCTATTAGCCATCACATCTTTATCCTTAAGTCATATGTTAGGCTCCTTTCTAGGCAAGTCTTTCGTAATATAGATCAACTCCTGATGATCATATGGAGGATATACTTTTGAGCCTCTTCTTTAACTGATCTTTTGTATCTCAGTGTATCATTCTGTTTAACTTGCCCACACTCTCTGCTAAGCCTCTAACTGATAGACTTCAGTGAGGTTGGCATCTTTAATCTCATGACACTTGACTTACTATCATCTCATACCAATCCTCTAAAGTATATTAGGTTAATGCCCTCTACTGAATGTCTGTTTATCATTCCTGCTACGGCATTGAGGAACTACAGATAACTAATTGTTCTTAATCTGTACTTCTGTCCATCCCTTGACCAAGACTGAGTAATTCACTCTCCACTGCTTTCTTCAGACCATATGGTCAACACTAACTGTCTTTAACAAAAAAAGCTGGGGTTGACTAGGGCCAGGAACATCACACTGATCCTTCTCTATAAAGCCACATATTTTTGGACTTTGGGAATGAACAGGTTTTGTCATAAACTCTGACTGGATATCTGAATTAGGGGATTATGGTATATTACTCATAGTAACTTTGTCCTCAAACTCTAGTGGAGGAGGAATAATATCTGGTTTACCCATAATCCAGTACCAGTACTCAGCTTCCTCAGCCATAATATGTCCTCTCATTTGAGGAATAGAACGTATATCAGGGTTAGATGGCACTCCAACAAACTCATACTGTGTAGAGTCACTAGACTCAACATTATATGGGGTATACTGGGCTTCAGGCTGTATCTCTACATGACCTCCAGACTGTAGGTTTGAGTTTATAGAAATATCTATGGGATATTCCACTGTAGACTTTCCTGACTGGCTCCCCATACTCTCATCTAAACTCTCTTCATTGTCCGAGGGATGATCTTCATCTATCATTACTGATCTAGAGTCTTCTTTATTAACTGAAGCCTCTGACTTAACCTTATGGAATATCATATCTATTTCTGCAATCTTTGCTTAATTAAGCAATGTTAACTATCCCATAATATACCCTAACTTAACAATATGCTTACTGTTTATGGTTAGAATATGGAAATAATCTCATATCATGGCAGAAACTTCTGCTCTTATACCAAAATGCAGAGTCCTTCTTGGGACTACATAAGGTACCTCAGAAGCAAGTTTTAAGCACCAGCCTCTTAACTGTAATGCAACCTCCTGGTGGCGAAGCCGGTTGGCCATGTCGGGGTAAGAGCCAACGCTTCGTCCCACTCTCACACAGTGAGAACCCTCGATCATGGTGAAAAATCTTAGCTATCTCATAACTTGTTCTGATACCAAAATGTAACATCCTTACTTTCATATGTATTAGGGACCAATCAGTAGCATTTATAACCACTTACAAGACCTCAGAAGTTCATTAGCTAAATCTGGAATTTTACTCTTTCTCGGGTTACTGTTCATATGGTATTCCAGATTACGGAACAAACTTCAAAAAATCATAACTAATTCTATAAAACTCAAAATGCAGTGAAGATAACATCTTGAAATTTAAGGAAAAAATAATTTCTAGATCAAATGATTAGCCAATTAATACATTTTATTCGCCAAAGTTTACTGTTCATTTGGTCAAAAATCCTGGAAACAGATTCTGGTCCCTTACTTTGGAAAATCAATTCTCTTTGTACAGACATTCAAATAAAGCATTCTTAGTGTAAAAACAAAGCTTGGAATGTCATCTAAATGTCTGTAAAATTTCCTACATTTATTCCATCATTTACTATTTTTCATTACATCATGACCATCACTACTTACATTGGTCATAGAGCAACATTACACATTCACATAACATATATACTATCCAATCCCTAGCTTTTCTCCATGCTTCATCATCCTCTTTCATCATTCATAAACCTGTGGGATTGGGATTACATGGAAAGGGATGAGATTTTGGGGAAAATCTCAGTAGCAAACGGTACTAAACAATGCATGCATTAATGTAACTACTTGTGCTTGCTTGTGAAAGTGTTACAATTGTGTCATGTGCATGCTTCCATGTTACATATGAAATACAATTGAACAAAGTAAACATATAAACAGAGCTTCAGACATAAGCACATGGGAAACACAATTCAATTAAGCCATAGCACAATCAAGCATAACATTCAATGCATACAAGTTTATGATAAGTTTACTACCTTGAGCACTTGACTTTATTTCTCCTTAACTTGCTTCCTTCTTCTCACTTTTCTTGAACATGTGGCTGCCTCTCTTGGAGCATACCAATCAATTCTCAACATCACATAATCATTCATTCATCACAAACTAACTTCTTTGAGCATTAAACTCACTTTAACTAACATAACTTCTTGAACATTAAGCCCATTAACTTTCCTTAATCTTAACTAATGAACTTGGTCTTTGAATCAAATGATGTCTTGACTTTACCCTACACAATTTCCTCTTTTGAATCCATTTATGAGCTTAGAATCATGAAATTCCAGCTCCTTCATCACATGCTGTACAGAACCGAAACTGCACTTAATTCTTTCAAAAATTCTCATTTTGATTCCAATGCTTCCCATACTTATTTCTCTAGTTTATCCCACACAACTTTTCATTTTAAAACCATTGGAAGCATCAAATCATGAAATTCCAATCACTGTTCATGCGAGTGAACAGTAACAGAGAAAGATTTCAAAAACTACAATCTTGGAATTTCAATGCTTTCAAGGTTCAAAACCTTTCAAATCCTACACAAAATCATCATCTAAATTCAATGGAAGCATTAAATCATTGAAATTCAATTTCCTTCCCTCATGAACAGTGTAGACAGAACAGGTTCCATTAAGGCAAAGTCAAGAATATCAACTTGATTCAACAACCAATCTCTTAATTAGCTTGTTTAAGCTCAATCATATGTTTCTAACTTTACTTTCTTCTTTCCCCTTTCATCGAAGGTTTTTGGGCAGCACCTTCCCTTAGAGAAAACTCAACTTTTCTCCCATGAAAACCCTAAGTTCAAGCTCCCAAATCAAAGGAAAATAAGCTAGGAGAGATTGCTTACCTTTAATCTCTAGCTTGCTTGAACTTTAGAACCTTGAATCTTCTTTGTCTTGGCTTGAGTTTTCATTTTGCAAGAGTTTCCCCAAGGGTTCTTTGCTCACAGTTTGGCTGCAGAATGGAGGGGCTATTTATAGAAAAATTCCATGGAAAATGAATGGCCAAGATCACCTTGTACACTATTTGATCTAATGGCTCATATTTGTTCTTACATCAAGCTTCCTCTCCAAGCCAACTTGAGATAAATCCATATGAAAAAAATCTTCTCCTCCCCCTTGTCTTGGATGCCAAATGTGTGGGTGTGTGGGTCCCACCATGTGCAAGCCATAATTCACACTTCATCCCTTTTTTTTCTTTTCAAAAATTCAAAAATTATTCATTATTGGACTTGGGCTCCAAGACAACTCTTGGGACTTAATGGGATACCCTAGCACGAAATTTTGGGCTTCCATAGGCCTTCCTTTGGTCCAATAGCTAATTGGCACAAATCCCAAGGTACTTTTCTTATACCGATATTCTTAAAATATCCTAATTTTGAAATAATTGCTACACACCTCTTTTAATGGTTCTAACATTTTTAGAAATTAATTCTAATATAAAATTAATTCCCTATAAAGTTTTATTACCTTTATTACCTTTATGGCTCAATTCACAATAAATCTCACCCGATCCTATTTATCAAGTACTTTATTTGACCGTAAAATCCCATAAGGTTTTTACAGGATTCCTTTTCTGACTTTGTCAATTTTATAAATTCTTATATTAAATATGGGAATTTCCTATAATATCCCATCTGATTCTGATGTCTGAAGAATACTGTAATAATTCTTCTGACTTCATAAATTTATATCAATTAATCGGGACCTCAAATCAAAATTATGTGTTGCGTTAAACTGACCAGAATAATTTTGTCTATCTACTAATAAAATTTGAGTCTGATCTGATTCCAGGCATTTTTGGCCTATTTTGGCTCAACTTTTCCATAATTATATTTAGGTCCCTGACTTTTTACTTAATTACATTTAGGTCCCTAAACTTTTGGAAATTATCACTTTTGACCCAATATTTATTCCTACTTTAACTTATGGCCTTTAACCTGTTTCAATTTTTGTTTAGGTCCTTATCTTTCTTCAAGACTTATCTAACCTTTATTATTTCTTTTGATCTTCGTCACAATCCTTTCCAAATCTCTTTTCACTATCAGTATTATACAGATAGGGAAACACTTAGGATATGACAATTTGAACATTTACTTTTTAATAGAATATTTCAGTTTCAATTTTAAGAGAGTTAGGTTATTATCAGCGGTCATTGTTAATTAATTCAATTGCTTGAAATATACGGTTTTTGATCAACGACCATTTGAGGGCATTTTTATCATCTAATTCAACTTACACGCTAAGTAGTTTCTGAAAGTTCGCTAATAGTTCATAAACCATCTTTGATCAAAAGGGTTTAAGGAAAATTTTGGTTCTAGACTCAATCGATCAATTGAGGTTTTCTTTGTGACTTAGTGATTTCAAAACTCCAATTTTAACGTGATAGCAAGAATAGATACGTTTTCATCATCAAGAGTCTTTCATAACATATTTCTCAAACAAACCAACTCATTTTCATCTTAATCAAAAATAAAAAAAATATTTACTTTTCTGCACTCTACTTTTATTTCATCAATCACTAAAACCCCAAAAACCATTTGATCCCTGCTCAGGTTTTTCATTGATTTTGACATCCAATATGCTAGTTTCCAAATAAAAGGCTACTTGAGAACAATGATAGGGTTGTACCTTATACTATATTATATTGGGTGCAATTAACTTTATTTTGATGGATTGGACCATGATAATCTGCCCTCATCAAGACTTATTTGAATTGTCCAAAACATAAAAGTCTATAGGAAAAACAAGTTCCTTAACTTGAACTAAAATGTCTTATAAAATTACCTTAGAATTAATAATTCTCTTATCAGCCAATTGAGCTAACACACTAGTTGGTTTAATCAGATTTACTCTTAAGGCATGCTAAATGGAACATGGCAAGTTATGTGCATAGGAGAATAATAAAGCTTATAACTAGTAGTAACAAGAGCTTGAAAGTATGAGCTTTGAACATGTGGATTGCTCAGCTAAGCATCTAGATTATTGATTTGAGCATTCATGGCAGCAACTTGAGAAGATAAGCTACTGTAATCTTGAGAAGGCCTTACAAAAACCTCATGGATTTGCCTAGAATCATATCCCCCACATTGATGGTCATTACTTGCTATCTTCTCAATCAAGTTCCATTCTTCATCTAGAGTTAAACCATTAATAGAACCTCTATCAACTGCTTCCAAATTCTTTCTGCATGCATAGCACAATACTGAATGAAAATACTACACCAAATGCTCACATGAAATCTGATGGTATAGACATCTAGCTAGCAACTCTTGAAATCTTCCCTAAAACTCATGAAAAGACTCTTGATCATACTGTTTTGTAACAAAAATGTCTTTCTTCAATGTAGTAGTCTTGGAAGTATAGAAGTATCTCTTTAAGAAGGCAGTCCTTAAGTTATTCTAGGAATCCAAGGCTTGAGGTGTATGATGTGGTAGCATATAAAACCATTCCTTTGCTTTTCCTTCAAGTGTAAAATGGAATACTTGTCTCTACACATCATCCATGTCAATACCTATAGGTTTCATGGATGAGCAAACCCATTGCATAGTCTTCAAATGCTTAAAATGATCCTCACCTGTCAATCGATAAAACTTTAGTAAGTTACTTAGTAAAGGACCTCTAAGCTCAAATTTAACATCTAAAGTAGGACAAGTGCGAAAAAGAACAAAGTTTGCATTAGAAGAAGTAAGTTCTTTTATGCTCATACGTACTCTTCTATTGTTCATGTTATTATCACCATATTTCTCATTTTCAATATTTTGGTTATGAGTATGAGCTTCTCCTTCATTAACATGCTCCATGACAAAAAGATTAGCTAATATAGCACCAGATGCACAATCAATTTTAGCTACAATAGATTCACCAGAAGAGCTAGGCTCAACAGAAGATACAACATTAGCTTGATTTAAGATTTTAGCCTTCTTAATTTGCCTAAGTGTTATATTGATTTTTATATCCAAAGGAAATAATTCAGAGCTTCTGTTTATATAAATCACACTCAACAAAGATGCAGGATATCAAATATATCACATATGTAACAATTCCATAAATTCAGATCAAATAGTCGCAGTATAAAATAGTCAAGTTGCGACTAGCAGGTCACTAGGTTATGAGTAATAATCACAAAAAAGAAAGATCACGAGAAAATTAAACTTCACATAATGACTGTCAGACACAGAGAGGAAATATTCTGAATCAAGATTTTTTGTTGTGACCAATATCACTTTGGTTGTGACTACAAATCATAGATAGCAAAATGCTTGAAGTTTTCAATTTCTGGTTGCGACCAATTGTTACTCAGTTCGTGACTAAAAATCACATAGTACATCTGATTGAAATACTGATTTTTGGTCATGACTAAGTATCAAATTGGTTGCGATTAGAAATCACATAGAAGAAAACTATATGAAAAATATTTTCGGTTCTGACCACTAAGTAATACAGTTGTGACTAAAAGTAACAGAGAGCAAAATGAGTTGAAAACAAATTTTTGGGACTAAAGTTCACAGAGATGCTTAGAAATCAATTTTAAACACTTTGGACTTGACTAGAGAGGCAATTAGTCGTGACCCAATAAGACAAAATGTCATATCCCCAATTTTCTTATCTGATATGTGTACAAGTTTATCTGTAATGGATATGAGATTTTTGGAATAAACTGTATCAAATTGAGAAAAGAAAGGGAATGATTAATAACTAAGGAAAGAATAGGGACCAAACGCAAATTAGAAAAGCTTGAAGGCAAAAAGTGAAAGTAGAAGAAAAATGAGGGACCTAAATGCAATGAATGAAAAGTTTAGCAACTAAAGTGCAATTATTCAAAAGTTGAGGGATCTAAATGTAAATATGGAAAAGTTGAGCCAAAATAGGCCAAAAATGCCCAGAATCAAATCAGACTCAAATTTTACCAGTAGATAGATAAAAGTATTCTGGTCAGTTTAACGCAACACATAATTTTGATTTGAGGTCCCGATTAATTGTTATAAATTCCTAAAGTCGAAAGGAATTATTACAGTAATTTTCAGATCTCAGAATTAGATGAGACCTTATAGGAAATTCATATATTTAATATAAGAATTTATAAAATTGTCAGAGTCAGAAAATAAATCCTGTAGAATCCATATGGGATTTTATAGTGAAATAAAATACCCGATAAATAGGATCAGGAGAGTTGTATTGTGAATTCGACCATTAGGGCAACACAGACAATAAGTCCATATCAAGGCCTAAATGGAGCCATCATGAGATCTCTTTAAGGTGACTAGACAGCTAAGCAGATTAGAGTCCAGAGCAGTCCAGAAAAAGTGCAAAATTATGAAAATGCCCCTAGAGGCCCATACTATACCAGTGGTGGATGGAGGTCATTATGGTCATTCTGGACAGGCCAAAAACATGGAACATAGTATAAATATGATTATTTAGAGCCAGTATATGCCATAAGGCAGTACAAAGAGGGGTGAAATGACAATTATGCCGTTAGGGTCAATATAGTGCAAGAAAGGACACCAAGGGTATTTTGGTTATTTCCCAAGAGATGGATGGCAGATAAATCTTTAGTATATCATTTTCAATGGTATGATAAGCCTAGAAATTAATTTCCAGGACATAATACATATCCAGGTATATTTTAAAAAATTAGGAACAGAACACAGTCCGGTTATTGTGAAACTACTCCGATCAGTACCAGATTGTACTAGAATTTTTCTAGAAGCTTCCTTACATGGGAATCACGCCACATACCCCTATTAGGTGTCCCATGAGCTATCCCACATGATGTCATAATTATTATTTTTAGAAAAAGTTAAATCCAAAATTAAATGTGAGCCCTTGGATCAAATAGTAACCAAATTAATCTTGGACATCCATTTCAACCTAAATTTTTCACTATAAATACCCCCCATTCAGATGGCTTCGGTATGCATGGTGAACCATAGGGAAACTCTTGCAAAATTTCCATCCAACTAAGAAATAAGCACACAAAGTGAAGCAACAATCAAGGTAATCATCTCCCTTGATCTTGAGCTTTGTTCTAGCAAGTTAGCTCATGATTTTAAGGGGTTTTCATGCTATATTTGCCTTATGGTTACTGCTAGAAGTGCTGATCATATATGGTTAAAATATGAGTTTTATGTTATGGATAGTTTAGATAAGCTTAAACAAGATAGAATCAAGTGGTATAAGCTTGGGAATTCAAGTATGTTTGGATTTAGGGTTTTGTGTTCTTGCTGATACTTAAGTCGTATAAGCTAGAATCATATGATGGAATTTAATTATTTTGATGCTTCCAATGAGTTCAAAATAGGAAATTGTGCGGGGATAAAGTAGGAGAACAAGTATGGAAGTATTGGAATCAAAATGTGAATTTTTGGGAATTAATGGCTTCACTTCAGTTTGGTACTGTAGCTACTTAAGTGTTTTGATTTTGGAAATTCTAGTTTCATATTTGGATTCTAAATGAAAAATTATGTGAAAATGAACCATGATAATTTATTTTGGAAAGATGAAGTAAGGAACATAAAGTAGAGAAAGAAAGGGAGCAAGTGAAAAACTAGTCTTGGTTTTGTGTTCAAGTTGAGTTGTAACTTGATATTATGTTGTAATGGCTAGATTTTGACATTTTTGAAGGAAGGAAATCATCCCAAGAAGGTCTTGACCAAGATAGCTAAGAGGTAGCAAAGATACCTAACTATAACTCATGGTTGTTTAATTGTTTGCTTGCTTGTTGATTATGGTGTTTGGTTGAGCTTGAGCTTATGTCATCATGTTATGATGAAGTATGAATGATTGCAACTGCTTACAAGTTATTTCATGACAATATGAATGTTAGAGTTTGCTTATGTACCATTATGAAGTAGCTCCCATCTCATGATAACATGTTAAGCATCCAATTATTCATGCATGATGTTATAGTTTATGTAACTTTCTATTGGGATTTCCATAAAATCTTATTCCTTCCACATCCATAACTATATTTTAGGTGCTAGATCCTCTCAAGGGAAGAGATTAAATGTTGATGATTAAGCTTGTATAATAAGTTACATGACTTACATGACACTATGGGATGCTATGCTAGTATGCATGGTGTATGCTTCTATAACCCTATTTTGAAGCTGTGGCAATGTGACGATAATTATGATGCTTAAATCAACAAGTTTTAGTTTGAAATTTGGCATGATAATAGCTAAGATACAGAGCTTTAAATGCACACCAAGAACATCTTAATTGGATAAGTATCCGAATTGTTATGATTTTCCAAATTGGGAACTAAAATCTGGAATGGAGATAAAATAAGTGTTAAGAGGTAGCGACATTCACACAAAGATTTTATATAACAAATGGATGAGTTTTTCCACGAAATTTTGTGATCTTAAAGAGGACATATAGATATTTAATTCCATAAGTAACACGGTTCATTTGGACAAGTAATGAAAGAGAAATGGATTTTTGAAGTTAAGGCAAACAAATTGGAACTTCTAGCTTTTACCAAATGAACAGTGATTTTCAACGATTAAGCTGATTCCATTTGGACAAGAAAACCTCAGTTTCATATTTTTTCCTTAGAAATTTGAACCACATTACTTCAATTTTTTCTACAATTAATTATGAATTTTCAAAGTAGGGTACATGTTCTGGAATTACCAAATGAACAGTAGAAGTGAACAGTCCCGAGAGCAATTTTTTGGAAATGGATGTTTTCAAAGCAAATGATCAAATAATTGGTTTTAATCACTTCTAATGGAGTATAATTGAGGTTAAAGGTAAGGATGTGACACAAAACACTAAATTAACAGAAAAACTAAAACACCTATATACTATTTATGATTTTTAGGCCCAGCAGATTGCTTAGGAAACCTTAACAAGTAAGGCTCCCTAGCAATATCACTATTTTGATAACTATTGTTTTAATGATTAAATAAAATTAACCTAACCAATAGTAAAGTGGAGGCTAACCTATGTCTATTAACAAGGAGCCTAGATGGATGCTAAGATACCTAATTAATCTAATGAGCTACAATTTAACAAGTTAAAGAGATGGTGTGTGATGAGATCTTATCTAACTTCTAAAAGTAAATCCTATGCTATTGTTTATGATTGTAAGTGTTTATGATGATGAGATGAATGAATGACCAGTGTGTTCCCATGGACATTACCTTACCTTCATTATCCATAAAATATGAGAGGTTAATTAGTTGAATTAGAATGTGTTAGCTAACAACTTGCTAACTAAATCTCAATTAAAGCTACAACTCGCAGACAATGATAGAGATTATAAATCATTCAACTCAGTGATAGAAGAAGATGTAGTACAAAGATACAACTGTATATTTTATTATTACTTTAATTAACTACAACCATGTCCAATGTGATCCAAGGATGAAAATCAATCAAATCATCAATAATGTAGAAATAAGAAATCTAACTTTGTTCCCTACTTCTTTGTCATCTACTAACTCTAATTGAATCAATAAACCAGAAGTAACTATATCAACTTGATACAGTTAAATATGACTTAAGACATAATGAAACTCCCTGTTTAGCTCAAGGATTCTAGTTCAGTATCATCTCTAAGAGAGCACAATAGCTTAGCCATGCATTGTCATCTAGACTTTAGCAACAACAAAAAATGTAGTAGCAGTCATGTGAAAGTGAAAGAAGAAGATAAATATGATAGTTGAACTTTCCTCTGGTTCTATTGTCTAGAACAGAAGAAAGTTACAGATGAGATAGTAGAAATAGAGATGAAGAGAGAGAGAGTAAGAATGGCATGTGGTTATGTGATATGAGAAAAATGATAGAGCTAGATGGAATGAAGTGAGAATGGATAGATGATATGTAGTGGAATATGAGTTTCTATTGTGCATGAAGTGTTCCCCCAACTGTAATACTGATAGATGGTGCCCTTTATAGAAGTGTGGGTGAGTGAAATTGACTGAATGAATTGAATGACAGCTCCATGAATATGTTATAGAGCATGTGTGAATCACCAACTTGCTTCTGTTGTGTTGCACATGTGCCGTGATCCCCACTTGCTTCTTTAATCCAGCACCTTGTCCATATGATTCTAGTAGCCCACTTGCTCATATTTGCCATGTGCTTAACTCTGTTATCAGCTTCTTCAATCCAGCATATGTCTAATTTCCTGCCAACTGTCAATTGATCTAATATGTTGTTTGGTCACTGCATAATAGAAATTTAATAGATTATTTATCTAATTAATCACTAAAATCAAATCAATTAATTTTTACCTGTTCCATTTTAATTTTATTAATTAATTGCTCATCATATTGGTAAATGGGGATAAAATCAATAATAAAACTCACATTAAATACACTAAAAATCACTATAAATATGAGTTTATCAGTCACATGCATATGCTAATATATACAATGATAGATAAAAACCTCTATACTTAGGGTGTAGAAAATATAACCTGTTGAATGTGGTGTTGAGATTGTAAGTGTGAAAGCATGGGATGGTTAAAGTGATAGAGGTTTTTTATAATTGCTTTAGTTATTGCAAGACATGTTTTCAGAATAAAATGTGTTACCCAAAGGCTGTTATGATGCTAAGAAAATAATATATCCTTTCAGCATGCAGTGTAGAAAGATTCATGCATGCTCAAATGATTGCATATTGTACAGGAAATATTTTGAAGATAAGGAGAAATGTCCAATATGTAAGACACCAACGTATAGATCAAACAAGTCTCCTACAAAGGTGTTATAGTATCTTCCAATTATACCAAGGTTTTAGCGGATTTTTGCTAACGAAGATTGAAACATCCTCCTTTTCTTACATTTTACGGACCATTAAGTAGCATTTAGAACCACTTCTAGGGCCATTGAAGTCAAATCATACGATCTAAAATTTTACTCCTAGCAAACACTGTTCATTGTGTAAATTCCAGCGGAGTGACCTGACTTCAAAAAATCATAACTAATTCTAGAAAAATTGAAACTAAGTGGTTCAAATTGCTACACGAAGCTAACGTAATTATATTTCATGGAAAAATAACTCGTTGAACACTCCTTGACCAGGTCCACATCAGTCAATGTCTGAAGTTTACTAATTATCCTGCATTTTTCCCTGATTCCAGCACTTTGGTCCCATCTTTGCATAACCTCTGTATTATCCAATCCCTTGCTACTCTCTATGATTCTTTAGTCCTCTTTAAACATACCTGTGGGATTGGGATTACATGGAAGGGGATGATATTTATGGGGAAATCTCAGTATCAAACGGTAACCATATAATGTATGCAACTATATGCTTGATGTTACTATGTGTGTACTTAATGATCATGCTTGCATCATGATAACATACATGCTTCCATGTTACTTAGTTATAACATATGGCCATAGTATAAAAAGGAACAGAGCACTACTTAATCATACATGCCTCACATCATCAAGGTAAGAGAATATCACATAAAACATCCAAGCAGTATAAGCATACAAGTATGTACGTTTACTACCTAGCGTGTAGCCTTTCCTTCCAGCTCCTAGCTTTGTCTCTAAGGTCCCATCTTTTCATATTTTAGAGCCTATACATAGCATAATAATATCTTTATTATGATCTAGTACAGTTCTACTTAACTCATGCTTAACTAGAGGTGATATCCTTATTCTGACATTCCCCTGGCTTTCTCTCTAGCTTTAGCTAACTTTATTAATAGAGATATTTCTCTATTTTAACCACTAAGAGCAATCCTCTACTTTCTTAGAGCAGGGAATAGATAACTTTCTTACCTCATTCTTAAGCTTTGCCCAGTCCCTCAGCTCCTTAGACTGCGCCTGGCTCCACCAGAACTTCTTCCTTTCTTTCCTTATCTTTCTCTCTTCTTTCTCTTCCTTTTCTTGCTAGATCCATGGTGTGCCTTGAAATGGCAGGGGAGTGTCCTATTTATAGGTGAGAGGAGGTGGAATGAATGGTCTAGATTGATTTATGATGAATGGCTCATATTGCTTGCTTCCTCAAGAAGCTTTGCCTGCATCATCACGCTGACATCACCCTCCTTAATGACTCACCACTCATGACATCATCCAGGACACCTCAGGGGTATATGTGGTGCAATAGTGGGGCCCTTGGGACACCTCACCAGATCACTCAGCCTTTCCCGAGAGTTCCAGATTCTTTTCCTTGAATGGATGGCCGAAATCGTGCCACGTGTCCTATTGCTTTTTCTCTAATCATGCCATGTGTCCTTTGCTTTTTTTCTTTTATTGTAATCATGCCATGTGGCACATTGTGATCCCCATTTATGTCCCCTCATGATTCCATATCACTTTACCCAGTTCTATCTTGGACGTCACTTTACTTTATTGAAAAAGCACTAAAATAATATTTTAATGCCTCTTGGGCCCATATTACTCTTGGGCTACATTTTTGGGCCTTGGATTGTCATCTTGGGTTTCTAACTAAGCCCAAACACTCTGGTTGCTCAGTTCCCAAGAAATATCCTTAGTAAATTACCATAATGCCCTTAGTTCCTTTTTAGTACTTATAGGAGCACTGTTATATTTCTATACCTTATCAGAGTATCTCTTGACCCTGGTCAGCTATCGTGATACCCTTTCATAACTATCTAACCTTAGTCAAATGATCATAACACCCTTCGTCTGACTCTAACTCAATGACACAACACAGTGGCATACCTTCAGTGGCATTTTCATAATTCTTCATTTTTCTCAGTCTTTATTAGCCCTGGCCCACATACTTATCTGAAAATGTCATTAGGCCTATAAGGTGCCATTCTGGACCCTCTGTATGATCCACTATCTTCATGGGCTCAATTCCCGAGAAATTCCCCTGAAACCTATTTATCGGGTATTTTAATCCACTATAAATTCTGTAGTAAATTCTATAGAACTCCTTTTTGGTCTCTGTCAGTTTCAAAAATTCTTATATTAATTATAGGAATTTATTGCCATATTTCATTTGATTCTAAGGTCTAGAGAATACTGTATTAATTTTCCTTCTCTTCAGAAATTAATATAAATCTTTCAGGACCTCATATCAAAACTCTGTATTGCATCAAACTGATCAGCATAATTTTTTATATTTACTGAGACCTCTGCTCAATAGGGTCTAGTAGCATCCCTTTCTTAGGCTATATACTGGGCTTCTAAGCCTAAAAATTGGGATATGACAAAAGATTATGCAAAAAAATGTTATGGCATACAACTAAAACGATTTGTAATGGAAAGCTTTATCATCTTTCTGATTCTTTGCAATGGAAGAAGATTTATGACTTATTTCCTAAGTTTAGCAATAAACCATAAAACCTAAGGCTTAGACTTAGTACAGATGGCATGAACCCTCATAGTAGCCTAACTTTAGTAGTATAGATAGTTCATGGCCCATCTTCTTGGTGATTTACAACCTATCTCCCTTGTTGTGTATGAGACACAAGTATGTAATGTGTCATATCCTAAATTTTCTCTATCTGTATAGTACTGATAGTGGAAAGAGGCTTAGAAAGGATTATGACGAAGATCAGACGAGATAATAAAGGTTAGACAAGTCTTAAAGAAAGAGAAGGACCTAAATGCAAATTAGAAAAGGTTAAAGGCCAAAAGTTAAAGTAGCAAGAAATGTTGGGCCAAAAGTGGTAATTTCCAAAAATTTAGGGACCTAAATGTAATTAAGTAAAAAGTCAAGGATCCAAATGTAATTATAGAAAAGTTGAGCCAAAACAGGCCAAAAATGCCCAGAATCAAATCAGACTCAAATTTTACCAGTAGATAAACATAATTATTCCGGTCAGTTTAACGCAACACAGAATTTTGATTTGAGGTCCTAATTAATTGATATAAATTCCTGAAGTCAGCAGGAATTATTGCAGTATTTTTCATATCTCAGAATCAGATCAAAACTTTAGTGTAAATTCTTATATTTAATATATGAATTTATCAAACTGACAGAGTCAGAAAAAGAATCCTGTAGAATTCTTACGGGATTTTATGGTAAAATAGAATACACGATAAATAGGATCAGGAGAGGTGTCTTGGGATTTATGCCATAAAGGGCATAAAGGCAATGAGCCCAAACCAAGGCCCAAATGGCGCCATAGTAGGCCCAATGTGATGACTAGCCAGTTAAGTGGACCAAAGTACATAGCAGTCCAGGATAAGTGTGAAATTACGAAAATACCCCTAGATGCCCATACTGTACCAGTGATGGATGAAGGTCATTTTGGTCATTATGGATAGGCCAAAAATGTGGGACATAGTATAAATATGATTATATAGAGTTAATATATGCCCTGAGGCAGTACAAGAAGGGGTGAAATGACAATTATGCCATTAGGGTCAGTACAGTGCAAGAAAGGACACCAAGGGTATTTTGGTCATTTCTCAAGGGATGGATGGCAGATAAATACTCAGTCTAACATTTTTGATGGTATGAGAAGCCTAGACATTAATTTCCAGGATAGAATATATATCCTGATATATTATAAAAAATTAGGAACAGAACACAGTCCGGTTGTTTTGAAACTGCACTGATCGGTACCGGATTAGACTAGAATTTCTCCAGAAGGTTCCTTACACTATGAGAACGCCACCTAACCCCTTGAGGTGTCCCTTTATGGGTCCCACATGATGTCATAATTATTATTTTATGAAAAAGTTAAATCCAAGATTAAATGTGGGCCTTTAGATCAAATAGTAACCAAATCAATCTTGGCCATTCATTTTTCTTGGATTTTGGCTATAAATGCCCCTCAATTCTGGTTCAGAACCGTAAGCTCATGTACCCTTGGGGAAGCTCTTGCAAAATGAAAACTCAAGCCAAGATAAAGAAGATTCCAGGTTCCAAAGTTCAAGCAAGCTAGAGATTAAAGGTAAGCAATCTTTCCTAGCTTATTCTCCTTTGATTTGGGAGCTTGAACCTAGGGTTTTCATGGGGAAAAAGTTGATTTTTCTCTAACAGAAGGTGCTACCCAAAAACCTTAAAGGAAAGGGGAAAGAAGAAATTAAAGTTAGAACCATATGATTGAAGCTTAAACAAGCTAGTTAAGTGGTTGGTTGTTGAATCAAATTGATATTCTTGACTTTGCCATGGTGTTCCCTATTTGGTATGCACTGTTCATGAGGGAAGGAAAATGAATTTCAATGATTTAATGCTTCCATTGAGTTTGTATGATGATTTGGTGTAGGATTGGAAAGGTTTTGAACCTTGGAAACATTAAAATCTCAAGGTTGTAGTCTTTGAGATTCCTTACGGTTACTGTTCACTCTCATGAACACTGATTGAAATTTCATGATTTTGATGGTTCCAATGGTTTTAAAATGAAAAGTTGTGTGGGGTAAAGTGGAGAAATAAGTATGGGAAGCATTAGAATCAAAATGAGAATTTTTGAAAGAATTGTATGCTTATGTTCAGTTCTGTACAGCAGGCCATGAAAGAGCTAGAATTTCATGATTCTAAGCTCATAAATGGATTCAAAAGATGAAATTGTGTAGGGTAAAGTCAAGACATCAATTGGTTCAAGAGCCAAGTGGATTAGTGAATATTAGGGAAAGTTATGACAATAAATAGTGTAACAGAGTTAATCTTGAACATGGTTGAAGTTCATGAGTCCTAATGAATTAGGTGATGAATATGAATGTAGTTAGGATCTTGAAACATCCAAGAACATGTTGGGAGGTGATTGACATAAAGGTTTATTGGTTGGAAAGCTAGAGAGCAAATGCTAAAGATCAAGAGGAAAGCTTAAGTGCAAGGTAGTGAACTTATCTCTTTATGTGTTTGATGTGGTATGCTTATGTGTTGACATGTACATGTTATTTGAATGATGTTGTGACATGATAAATGATGTTGAATGTATTGTGAATAACATGTTTCCATGGCCATGCACTTTATGTAAAAATATATAGCATGATGGCATGTCACTAATCAAAGAAAGTTAATGAAATTACATATCATGCATTAGCATCCATCTTGCATATTTAAGTGGTAATGTTTGCTACTGAGATTCCCTAGAATCTCACTCTCCCATAACCAACCAATTTAGGTCAAGCATGAATAAAAGGTATGCATGGAGAAGAGCTAAAGAATGGAAGAAAGGAAGTGAAGTATTGAGATTTTAGCATATACTATAAATTGTCCATGTATGTAAATGCCATGTAAGGTGTCCATTTATGTGATGAAACTATTTTAATACTTATGGTATATGTACATGATGTATATGAATGTTAAGAAGCTTATTTGATGGCTTGTGCATGCTGAAACAATTATTGGAAATGAAAGAAAAGAAACTAAAATGGTAAAAACGTAGGTCCTAAAGCAGTTGTGTTGTGGCTTCAGTTTGACCTAGAAAATAAAGGAATTAGTTCACAAAATTTTATGAGCATTTATCACACATCCAGAGCTTTAAATTCATAGGTAGAATGTGTCATTTGGATGTGTATATCAAGAGAAATGAATTTCCAAACTAAGGGACCAGAAACTGTTTCCAGAGTTTTTGACAAAATGAACAGTAAACTTCAACGAATAAACTGTATCAATTGGCTAATCATTTGGTCTAGAAGTTATTTTTCCCTTAAATTTCAAGATGTTATCTTCACGTAGATTTTTGAACCACTTCATTTCGAGTTTTCTATAATTAATTATGATTTTTTGAATTTCATTGTGTAATCTGGAATACCATATGAACAGTAATCTTAGAAAGAGTAAAATTCCAGATTTGACTAATGGACTTCCAAGGTTTTGTAGGTGGTTCTAAATGCTACTGAATGGTCCCTAAAATGTATAAAAGTAAGGATGTTACATAATGTTGTCTATGTTAATCTTAGGATTGAAACAACCGGGAAATGACATAGAAGTTTACCTAATGCCCTTGATCGAAGATTTGAAGAAGCTATGGGAAGGTTTGAATATTTTTTATGCGATTAAGAAGGAGGTCTTCAATATGCAGGCCATGATATTTTGTACAATTAATGACTTTCTTACATTTGAAAATTTGTCAAGTTATAGTGTTAAAGGTCATAAAGCATGTCTGATTTGTGAGTAAGGGACTTGCTAATATCAACTTCATTATAGAAGAAAAATAGTCTACCTAGGTTATAGGAGAGTTCTAAGATAAGGCCACACATATCGTCCACTAAAGAAAAAGAATTTGGTGGCCAAGAATTTAAAATTGCTCTAGAGCCATTGATTGGAGAACAAGCATATGAAAAGGTGAAAGACATCAATGTTACATTCGGTAAGACTACTAAGAGAAGTGAGAAAAATATAGGGAAAAAATATGTCTTCTTTGAGCTTCCTTATTGGCAACATCTTCATGCAAGGCACTGTATTGATGTCATGAATGTGGATAATACGTGAGATTTAATCCAAGGCCAGATGGTGAGGAGAGTTATTGTGTTGAATACATTAATATTTTGTTCAAGGATGAGAGAAAATGTATTTGTGAATGTTTAAAAGGAATCGAAGTTCCCTCTTAGTATTGATCTAACCTTAAGAAAATTGTGTCATTGAAAGATTTGAAATTAGTAGGCCAAAAGTATCATGATTTTCATGTCTTAATGCAACAATTACTCCCAGTAGCTGTTCGAGAAATCCTTCAAGATGATTTGAGATACCTTGTAACCCGACTTTATTTCTTCTTTAATGCTATATGTGGCAAAGTCTTTGAGACTAAAAAGTTAGATGAATTGGAGCATGAGGGTTATGTTATTTTGTGCCATCTTGAAAAACTGTTTCTTCATATTTTTTGATATCATCGTACACCTTATAGTTCATCTAGTGTGAGATAAAAATGTGTGGTCCTATATAATACAGTAGATGTACCAATTTGAAAGATATATGAAAATCCTTAAAGGGTATATGAAGAATCCAAATCGGACTGTGGCATCCATTACTCAAAAATATGTTTCTGAACAAGCTATAGATTTTTGTCAACGCTACCTGCCTAAAGTAAGACTTATTAGTCTCTCTAAACCCCATGCCAAATAGGGGTATCAACATGGTAATGAATTGTAGAAAATACACTTACACATCTTAAATAACATTGATAAAGTTCAAGACTATATAGTTGTTCATAAAGAGCTTGTCTGAAAACAAAATAATAGAATGACATAACAAAAGCTTATTAGATAACACAATAAATCTTTTGCACATTGGTTCAAACAAAAGGTTAAAAATGATGATTGTGTATCTGATTTAGTTAAATGGTTGGCAAATGGTCCTAAATTAAATGTGATATGTTGGAATTGATTTGATCTCAACGGGTATTCCTTTTATATGAAGTCCCTAAATGAAAAAAGTAGCGTGCAGAATAGTGGTGTTATGTTAGTGGTTGAAGTTGTGTACTTCTCTAGTTCAAAAGACAACAAACCTAAATTAGCAGTCATCCCTTATTATGGTGTTGTTAAAGAGTTTTGGGAGCTGGACTATACCAAATTCACAGTTCTCATGTTCAAATACAAGTGAGCTAATGTAAATAGCGGTGTTATGGTAGATTAGTTAGTACAAGTTTTAGGAATAAGCCTTTCATCATGGTAGACCAAGCAAAGCAAGTGTTATATATCATTGATCAGGTAAGTAAAAGATGGTATATAGCTCTCCAAGGAAAAAAGGTTGTTAACAATAATGATTTAATTTGTGAGACCCCTCCTTTTTAGTAGGTTTATCAAAATTGAATGAAGATGAAGTGGATTCTGATTGATTTGTATGCTGGTGTTTTATGTTTTTAGGCATTAATGCAATTAAGTTTATTTTTCTAATTGTATATATTGTTTTGATGTCATAATGGCACAAGTTTATTGTTCTGATTGCATATATATGTTGTAACTTCAAGTGATGGGGTAATAAGAAGGTAGGTGAGAAAAAATAACTCCAATATTTAAACCGATTGTACATGTTATCTGGTGTAAAATGTAATATGAAAGACTTAAGGCATAATTTTTTAAATAAATTAAAATCTTTTTTACACCAGATTTATATTTTATCTGGTGTAGAAAGTCTAATGAAATTCAAAATATTAGGCATGGCATTTTTTAAAATAAGTAGACATCTTTATAAACCGTTTATTGTGGTAGTTAGGTTTAGAAATATGATTTACTATACTAGATTTATATTTTATCAGGTGTAGAAAGTCTTATGAAATTCAAAATATTAGGCATGGCATTTTTGAAAATAAGTAGACATCTTTCTAAATCGATTATTGTGTTAGTCAGGTTTAGAAATATGATTTACTACACCATATTTATATTTTATCAGGTGTAGAAAGTCTTATTCAAAATATTAGTTGTGGCATTTTTTAAAATAAGTAGACATCTTTCTAAAATGGTTATTGTGTTAGTTAGGTTTAGAATATGTAAACTGGTGTAAAAATTCTTCCTCACAAAACATTTTCGACGCCCGCCCCTTGGCGCATATCTCATTTCTTATTTCTCAGGTTTTCTTCAATCTTATTTCTTACTTCTATCATTACTCAACTCATCGTACTTTATGGTTTTCATCGGGCTTCACTATGCTTAGTCATTCTTCTCTGTTATCACTCTCATTGTGCTTTGCCATATACGTGTTCTCGACACTTATTTTCTCGTGTACATTTTTTGCCATTTACGTGTTCATTTAATATAGTTTTTGTAGTTTCCTGTGATAAATGCTTGCATTTCTTTCCATAGATAAATGCTAAAGGAACAAGTTTTGTGTATTCTCACATAAGGCCAAAAGGTTAAGTCTATTTACTATATTTAATTTTTTTATTGCGTATATAGGAATATGGGGGTAGTGGTAATCGAAATGAGGCTAGCGATACTCCAAGTGACTCTAAGCAAAGGAGGGGTAAAAGTGTGACGCGATTGAAAGACATTATGAAAGATAAGAAGGAAGGATAATTACTACTGATTAAGTTTGACACACATTAGAACCTAATTGGTGAACACAGGACCAAGTACATGAGTTATGTCAGCCTCCTAGCATATAACAAGACTAACATCGCCATACAGACTTGTTAAATTGTTGATAATTACATGAAGAATCAAATTTGGGACTCTATCCAGGTATAGGAACTAAATATTGTATATTTTATGTAGAGCAATACCAAAAAAATACCAATGTTTATTGATAACTCTTCTTTAAATGTCAATTATTGTAGCTCACTTATGATATTCCCAACAATAAAGTCTTAAAGAAGAAGATGTTGTCTTATTGTGCTGAGAGTTGGAGGGAATTCAAGACACAACTAGCTCGTCAATATGTGCATGCCTGGGACAAAGATGGTCAGCCTTATCTTTCTCCATGTAGCAAGTATAAATTCATTGACGAAGCTACTTAGGAAGAATTTGCTAGGGTTTAAACTATGCCAACAACTATGGTGAGTTGACAAAGCTACTTGCATTTCTCATGTTTCTTCCTATTGTATGTATTGATTTTAGCTACTTCAAGTCTTATAGGAAAAAGAGCAAAAGTCATTCAACACGCTCTCAAGAATGATTGCCCCACACAATGTCTCGAGGGGTTACACGAAGGCTAAAAGAAAATGCTAAGTCTAATCCTAGTGTTACTCTTGCTCTCCATCTCCAATACACCATGAAGATAAATGGTTGTATGCTCACCAAATAAGGAGCAGATCATTTATAAGAGATAAGCTCGCATGATTGCAAAAAAAATTGTAAGTACTACTTCTATTATTTTATTTTAGTAGAGTAATTATATATTTTTTTCTTTTGTTAATTATATTATTTATTATGTTTGCTCTTTATATATTATAGGCTGATCTTAAACAACAAGAAGTCAATGACTCTTTCAAGTCAGATGGTAGGAATGACATCTTGATTGTTGCCACACGCAAGCAAGACTAAATGTTCTATGTGAATGTGTTGCCTATAGATTCAGTTATGGGTAACATGGGGGTATCTGCCTTTGTTGACCATGCAGATGTGAAACCTATTATCACACCTGGGAATGAATTAACCTCCGGGTGCATCAAAGCACTTTTTATGTAAGTCAAATTTAAATGTAAATATATGTAATAACAAAATTCATGCAAGCTGAGTGTTTGCATTAACTAACGTCGTGCTTGCATTAATTGTAGGTACATGCAAGCTGAGTTGGTTTCCAAGGGCAATTGAGGTTGGCTTGGATTCCTATTGCAAGGGGTCTTAACAAACCCAACTCAGTGAGGGACCCTGAATTGATCACACTGAAGGTAATAAAAGTGTTAAGTCTTATGTCCACGGTTTTTTTTGCTAATGTCAAATAATTTTGTTCATGTTAATATTATAGAGTCAAAGGCAACCCAAACAAAGCAACTTGTGCGGCTTCTACATGGTCATACACATGATCAATATCATCTTGTCAAATAGGACTGACATAATTAAGGAGGTAAATTGTGTTTTTAATGATTTCATATTTCTTATCAATTTAATATACATTAGTAATGCCTTAATTTCTTTTATTTTAATTTGATGATTCAAATGCTTGATCAACCTGACCCATTTCTTGAATAATATATTGTGGACTTGCGCAATATTTAGGCTAAGTTTTTGTTTAATTCATTCCTTCTCAATAGAATTTGTCATTAACTGAATACACTTTTTTATTTTTCTATTCAAATTGTTGCATTTTTTATTGAATTTTATTAAATGATTAATGTAATGAGCAATAGAAGATCTGTATCTGCCATCTTGAACTCTGTCTCTGTTGCTGTCTCTTTGAGTCCGTATATTTGGGCAGTTTATTAATAAAACTTTAGGGGATGGGGTTGCTGAAATATTGAAGGGATCATTTTTTAAAAATACATTTAAACCGGACAAAGAATACCGACATGTTTAGAAACAATATGTAAATATTAAAACATCTACACCAGTTGTCTTTATGGTGAGGTGTAGAAAATGGATAATTTTACATCGGGTGTAAACACGACCAGTGTAAAAAATTCATTAATCTATAGCTCCCCTTCACATAACCCATTGAGATATTAGTAAATTCTACTCCTAATTTCAAAAGGGACCAATTTATATTCTACTCATCATACACCGATGAATCGATTGGTTTAAAAAGTGTACACTTTCTACACGGTATGTTTTTACATCGGATCATTGTCAAGTGTAGAGTACCATTTTTAACCGATATATAAAGCTTTGTTGCAGTAGTGAACCAATCTTACTTTAAATAGTCCAATTATTTTTGCTCTTGAAGATGCTATTTAATCATTCACAGAATGGACTGTGAAATTTAATTAGGAAGCTTCTTTTAAATCAAAATTTAATACTATACCAGCATTATGGACCATTGGAAGCGATCAAGAATGCACCATCCGTATGCTACTAACATTCTCAAGTAGAGGTTTGTTTTATTGTTTTTCCTTCCACTATAGTTGAATGTGTCACTCAAATTAAGTGAACTATGAAATTGATGCTTAATTGGGCATTGAATTAAACTGTATTGGGAATGATAATCTACTTACCGATTATTACATTGTTTTCTCTTTTTGAGTTAGTAGATATTGCTATATTTTATTATTTGTCAGTGCACTAAACGATATGTATACATAATAAGATGGATAATTAGAAGGGTAAAGTAGACAATGGATTGGATTCTTTTTGCCTTCCAAGGTATACCTTAATGGGTTTTCCTAGGAATCTTTATTAGTTGATTCCATTTGATATTGTACATATAACTCTTAGTAAGATTAGTTAAGGATGATTTGTTAATGAACTTCAAGGATAATTTTGTTTATATACCTCTTAGCAAGAAATCATTGCAGTTCTAGAGTGCCGCATTATTTTTTTAAAATCTACAAAAAAATAAATAAAATCAAACACAATAAATTAGAATCGACATCTTACTACTACTTTTAAATTTTTAATACCTTCTTCAGAAATTATGCGCCTCTTCAATTCCGTATTCTTCTCTCTGCAAAACCCTTGCATTTCTCCCCATCAAAGCTCTTTCCTTCCTTCTCTCTCCAAAGTACCCATAAAGTCTCTTCACCAAAGTATTTTTGCTTCCTTCCTTCTGAATAGGAATCTTCGACTTGCTGGTTGTATTAATCAACGCAAGTGTACAATGTAGTTGATTAGATCACGAATTAAGCCTCTTTGCAAGCTACAGTAAAAATGAATTTCAAACTTGGTATCCTGCGGGTTTTTGGGGGCTAAAATTGGTATTTGATGAACATATCCTTAATTTGAATAAAACTTACGAGAAAACCTGTAATAATTTCTCATACCATACAATACCATAATTTTTTTTTTTGCCAACCTTAAATTTGAAATAGATGATCATATAGGATGAATTTTATTTTAATAACCTATAACTCAAATTGTTTTATACTATACGACTATATGTGAACTAATTATTTTGCTTATTTTATTATAACTCTTAAGAAAATGAGAGGCATTCGTTTGTTTCCCGTCCAAATTCTTCTTTTCTTTTAAACCATTGAAAAGTTATCCATGTTACAGGAAGCATATTGTTCAAGGATTTAGACACAAACTAAGGTTGTCATCATTGCCAAAAAGGACAATATAACTGCTCTCTGTTGGATTCATCAATCTAACATCCTCAATCCTTCAGCGCAGTAATCCCTAGATAACATCTGCATCTCCAAGAAGTTTATCTAGCTACAGGACCAGATTAATTCTTGGTCTAATGTAGTTCAAGACTCAAGAGGATATTTTTTCTATGCTTCATGCCTTCTTATCCCATATTTTCTAATGGCTTCTTCTTCATCCTTTTATATATAGGTTTCTTAGATGTAATTTTAGTCCTATGGTTCATCTTACCTTGTGATTAACCTTTATTTCTCATTAATATCATCTAGTCTTAAAAAAGGACAATATAAGAAGAAACCAATTTGGAAGTTCATCAGATTAAAAAAACAATTCAAATGACTTTTTTAGATAAAAATTATGTTTTTCATATAAAAAAATGATAGTTAAAAGATTATATTTATTTTATATTATATGCTTATTAAAATATTCTTTTAAAAAAATACATAATAATAAATAAATAAATTTGTACCATCCAAATCTAGATTTGATAAGCTTTTGATTTATAAGAATAAATAAAAATTAAAATATATCTAGCTTATTACAAAATTAAAATCATGAGCCAATGTGAGATTCCAATACAAACAACAGATCTTACTAAACTTTGTAATTTCATATGTAAATCACACTAGACATACAATGATACAAACACATTGGCTTTTGACAGCCCCCCCATATATATATTGGGAATTAAGAGAGATCCCAAGCTTGACCACCTCTCATATTGTGTTTCTTGAGCTTCCCAAAGAACATGACCACTATAAGAATGAACTTTCCTTTGTTACTCCATTTACCTGAAAGTCCAATACACAAATTTCTGCAATTCGCATCTGCTTTCAATTGTCTTTCGCAACTATATCCCATTGAGAATCCCACGTTTCCATACGCACTGCATTTTATAATTTTGTACCAAAGTTTTTTCATTATTAGTATTCACATGTGTGTATATACACAATATGCTAGCTTCTAAATTCTACTCTTTAATATAAAGCATAATAAGGTAGTTGATTTTGATCTTAAATATAAGACATATTTTCCATCTGCATAAGTATTTTCTCAACTTACCCCTATTAATACTCCCTCAACAATAATTAAGAGAAAAGGGAAGGAAATTAAAGAAGATAATTAGGGTGTTATAGAAAAACTATTATATTAACTAATTTGATTAACTTCCTTAATCTAATCAAATTAGTTGAATATGTTTTATATTAAGGATGTGAGTAAGAATGTGTTTTCAAATAAGTAAGAAAAACTTTTCAAGTCAAAGATAGCCAGAGAATCATCATCACTTGCCTGATGACTTCTAGAGTAATGCTCAACACATTAAAGTTGAGGGGATCTTCTTTCATTCTTCTGCTTTCAGTAAGGCAAATCAAAATTATGAATATGACAAGATATGAGAGTTGAGAGAACAAAAACCACTCCCTGAGGCTTGTTTTCCCTTTCTTTGTCTCATTCTTGTTGTCTCTTATGGGTAAAAATGTTGTGTATGGTGGGAGGTACCTGTTATATATTAAAGAACAAAAAAAAAAAAGAAGTTAGAAGAAGTACACTTAGAAAGAGTATTTAAATTCATTTTATATGTTCTGCTTGGTAATATTCTGCACAGTCAACCATTTACCATATATACTCGTTCCGGTGAAGTTAGATTATATTCTCGATGGAAAATATTACCAGCAAAGCATTCTGAATATTGGAATTTATAAAGTTCGAGAGAATCTAGCATTATTTTGCTGTTTCGTCAATTATTAATAGAATTCCAATTAATATTGTTCCCTCTCTCACTTGTACCTATCATAAAGTGGAAATCCTTTTCATGAGATAACAATAATATAATTAATCAACAACAGGGCTTTTAACAGTTAATTGACTGTATAGGAACCACACCAATCATCGTGGAATACCAAGTACCATAGAATTCAAATTGATATGACTCCAATAGAAATACTAGAGATAATCTTTCTAAGGTAGATTTAGAATAGTAACAAAAAAGCCAGGAATTTTCCAGACACACATGGGAATGATACAAAAAATGTGCTTCAATGGAAAATGATGTGTCTAGGTATAATTGGTTGGAAGTTGAGCACGCGACAAGACAACTGCATTTGGATACTTGTTCAAGTTCCAAAAACCACTAAGTTTCAATATGTGGCTATTTGTTCCTCCATGTCATTTCATGTCCAATGAGATGTCGCCATTTAAACACAACCATATTTAAAATGCTATATTCATATATATTAAAACACCACACGGAAATATATATAAGCATAGAGTAGTGACGATTACTTACATCATGACAACGAAGAGCATCAATATTGCAGAAGATATTGAAGACAAATCGAAAACAGTTTCGCCGGCATGTCTCGCATTTGTAATTTCGAACAATGAAGCAATCAGTTTCTGATAGCTATTTAGACCGTCCATGTTCTCTGAATTCCACTCCAGGCAGCAGAACATCACGAACTGTATTAGATTAAAACCTAAAACAGTAGCAACAAGGAGCCAGCAATGAACACGAGAAAGCAAATGAATATAACCGATCTCCTTATAATTCTTCTGAATATAAGTGAACTCTTCTCTTTCCATCACTTTGCCAAGAACCCAGATCACGAGCCTTACGAACGGCGCGTACATGGTGTTCCCAATATAAAGAAATGGCAAAATAAGCAAGAGAAAACCTGAATTCTTCTTGAACACAATCATATTCTCGTTTGTGGGTACGAAACCACAAGAAGCGAAGGAGGAAACTATGGTGAACACAGAAAAAGTTTGTATGCTAATCCCTTTGTTTCTCAGTACTCGTCTCGCACTTGGTACGATGCTTATGTAGGTTGAGACCAAACCAGAACCTACTAAGTGAACTGCCATAATAGAACCCAAAATCACAAACCCAAGACACTTAACAGACCTACGCTTCAGTTCACTCAACTTATCTTCTTGAACAATATTATTGTCACTACGATCATCTTCATTCTGCTTTTTCAGAGAAACTAAATTGATCTCGATTTGATTGGGATTATTAGGAACTTGATGAGGAATATGGTGAGTTGTTACTGTATTTTTTAGGCTCTGTTTCTGGGAAAGATTGAAGGAAGAAGAGAAAAGGCCAAGCATGGAAGTGAAAACCTCGCTACCAACAAACATAAGGAAGGTCATGAGAATGAGCTGTGAATTAGAGAAAACTTCCATTTCTACAGCAGTCATACTGGAAACAGTGGCTGTAGAAACAGAAGTGTACAATAAATCCATGTTACTTGTGGCAAGAGGGACTCTTGGCTTTAAGATTTTGAGACCAAGGAAACCAAAAACAGACATGACTATGAAATAAAAGAGTTCAAAGTAAAAGGGACCGACGCGGACGGCAAGAACACGAAACAAAGACATAATAAGAGTGACAAGGGAAACAAGTTGAGAACTAAAACGAGAAAGAAGATGCTTCATATTATTACTGAACGATATAGAACAAGTTGGTGAACCGATGAAGTAGTACGTGCTGGGTAAAGGGAAGGGAAGGCATTGGTTTATAAATGCGTAAGAAAAGCAGTGTGCATGTGGGCTCTCGAATTGGTTCTAGTGGAAAGAGCAATAACAGACCAAAGGTATACACGCATAAAAAAATAGAATGTGGAGGCAAATGCCAATGGAAGAATATTTATATTATATACTTAGAGGCAATATCGAAAGCACGATGCACAGTACAATCTACGCACGTCAATTTTCTGTAATTATTTCATCTGCAAATCATTATTTTCTTCTTAATACTATTGATCCCTCTTTTTTTGGATTAGTCATTTTTAATGCAAGTCAAGCAAGTGATTCATTCTTATCATATTTTGACCTAATTTATCAACTTTCTGTATGTGAAAAAATTACAATTTATAAACTTATTTAAAAGATTAATATAATTATGAACAAATTATTACCCAATTTTTGTATGTAAAGAAGGGTATATGGAAATGGAGGATCCATCAATGAACGTTTGTTCAAGTGGAATGGGCTGGAGGTATGAAGTTTGTGTCCGTATTAATACAGAAAACACATTTGGAAGAGTTACCCTCAATTGGACTTTATAATACTTAAATATGATCATACAGATATCTATTAAAAAAAAGAAGAAATGGAGGATCCTTTCCCTTGGTTTGGTTGGGGTGGGGGGCGGGGGGAAGGGAGAGAAAAGATTTTAATAAGCTTGATTTTTTTTAAAAAAAAAGGGCAAGTGGAGCTAAGAAAATTTTAACTAATTTTCCTTGCCTTTTTCATCTTATATCTCTTCTCTCTATTAATATTTTATAACCTTAGTTTGTTGGATTAATATTATGCAACTTGGTGCCCCAACCACAGATAATTTTCTTTTTTTAAAAAAATCTAATATTGTTAAAGTTAGTGGCATATGGACCGACTTATGCAAGATATTGGTGTAATACTTTTGAGATAGCTTGAACCACTTATAAGAACATTATGACTATAGCTGTATCTTAGAAAATAATTGAATTAGATATGATTGGTGAGATACCTTAGTAGTAGAAGTATGAGTTGATTAATATTGAGGGACTAAGAATTTATAAAATACTACCTCTAATTCTAATTATAAAATCTAGTTGACTTTTTTTTTATATGTTAAAAAAACCAAATAAATCAATTAATTATAACTAATATAAGTATTAGTTAACTAATTTGGGTAAATTAATGAGTATATAATATGAATTCATCTTAAAAAGTTATATTTAGTTATAATTAAATAATTTATTGAGCTTCCTTAATACATATAAAAAAGTCAATAGCTCTTATAATTATAATGAAAAAAAGTAATAGAGAAGGACCAAACCTTTGAAAACAAACAAAGAAAATGGATGAAAATGCCCCTATATATAGTCATATGACTATATATATAGCTTACTTGACAATACCAAAGCTCACTTCATAATTTCACATGACTCCATTTGACGAAATAAAACCAAATATGTAAAGTTGTCTAGAACCCTAAGTATGACTTAAGGTAGTCTTAATATAATAATTAGTTAAATTTTTTTAATAAACTGACAAAGCCAAATAAATTAGTTCATTATAATATAAAAGCTTGTTGACTAATTTAAGTAGATTGAGGAGTATATAATATAAATTTATCTTAAGATCGAGGTTATATTTGGTCATAATTAATTAATTTATTTGAATTCCTTAATTTATTTAAAAAATTTAACTAACTCTTATATTAAGAACTGAAAAGAGTAATTTTTAAAGATTCTAGGTTAAAAGGTTAAATTTGAAGATAAATATCCGTAGGGTCTAAAATGAAAAGTGGAAAATTTGTAAGAAAGTAAGAAAGAAGTTTTATGGACTAAATTGAAAAATTAAAAGTTGTGGTCCTTGGTTGTCAATCGGTTTTGAAAATATTTTGGGATGAGAAACCGAGCCTCACAAGAATGGATATCTTGAAAAACGTATCCCTATGCCAAATTTGTTCTACGAAGTGCAATGGTAGGGTCCATTTACACATATGAATTCCTTAAGATATAAAAATAAATAAAATTAGAAAACTTTGGTCATACAGTTGTTATTCACGAGGAGGTTATCACAAGAGACCAATAAACTTTATGTAATTTGCGGAGAGGCCATAAACCCTAGGGAAAGTGATCTTTAAACAATTTTAGGGGATTAGAGAAGACAAAGAAAGATGAATTGTAAAAAGTATAATAGTGCATGTGTGAATACCAAAGGGCTGGAACAATATGTCAAGCCTGCAACGATACAGTAGCTTAACACCCACTATGGTCAATTATCGAACATGATCTAAAGATTAGAAAGAGAAAAAATAATTTTAATAATGATTGGTCAAAGTTAGACCACATAAAAGGTAATTAAAGTTACTCTAGATCAGTTAAAGTATGGTTTAGTTTTGGCACTGATTGTAGGAAGTGCAACATAATAAAAAATGCCAAGATGGTGAAGGGATTAAATTGGCCATAATAATAGAAGATAATGATATCACAAAAGAAAGGAAGAAGGAACTAATCAAATAAAACAAGAAAATAAACCGTTTTAGGAAATTGCACTAAGCAAATGAAAAGCCCAAAACAAAAATTAAAACCTCAAAAATTGAATCGAAAAGTATAAATATTCTCAAGTAATGCCAATCCAAGCGAGATACAGAATATAAGCTCACTAAGAAGGGCGTAAATGGTGCCATGTTAATAGAAAATAAGGAAATCAAAATAAAATGACCAATGAAAAACAAGAAAAGAAAATAGAATAAAAGCAAAGAAAACAAAGTTCAACCGGGCCTAAAATTTCAAGACATTCAACCTTAGAACTATAAAGAAACAAGCCCAAGCCCAAAAAGATTAGGTCTAGGTGGTGTGATATTAATTGGGGGAAGTCAAGTCTTGATGGTCAGGAAAGGAATAACAAATTGCTGCTTGGAGGCCTAGTTTAAGAATTATGGCTGATTAGAAAGCAAGATCTAAAGGTTAAGATTATATGTGACAATGAAAACCTTATATGGTCAATTCATAAAGCCCAAGTAGCTCATTCTCCTTGCTGATTTTTTTCACCAAGATTGAGTAAAGAGAGAAAATTTCAAGAGCATCCATGGAGAAAATAAAAAGAAAGTTTTATAGAGTGAAGATTGGCAAGGTTGAGACCATTGAAGATAACACTAAAAGATGAAGGTAAGTGGTTAAAGAACAATGACGAAGGATGAGGGTGGAGAAGACCGAAGGTGAGCATGAGTAAAAGAAGGTATGTTGGTAGAGCTTGGGAATTGGAGGAGACATGGAGGACAATTTGGTCCAAAAATAATTTTTACATACAGAGTGAACATTTTCCAAAACCTAACCTGAGGAACCCATATGGAAATTGATTTTCCTAATAATCCAGCATACATAAACTTGTTACATATTTTTTGATAGGGTGATATTTCTTGTATTAATCTCAACTCTTTCTTTCAATTTCGGAGGTATCAGGTCTACAATCATTATTTTTTTTCTTGTTTTTCATGTCCCAAATCAAATGGCTCTAATGCGATATTAACTATTAATTTTTTAAGACATAGATATATATGTGTTATCTTTCTATTAATTTGATAGTATTTTTCTTGACATTATATACCTTTATGCTTTGCAGAAAAGCAAATCAACAAAGAAAAATAATCTAGCACTTATCAGGAAGAAACGGTTAACCCTATCAGCACCTTCAAACCTCTAAAAAATTATGATAATATAGAGTATTTGTTTGATGAACGTAATAATAGGCCAAGAAGGGAACGAAGGCCCCCATATGGGCCAAAGATTATGTATGTAATTTGATAACTGAATGCAATTATAATATAAAGTCAGCAAATACCAAGTGTAAGTATCCAATAAAAAATTATATATCCTCTAGGAATATTTCCTCGTCTTATATGTTTTATGTTCTATTGATATGTTTTCTGAGCCTTACTTTTATGATGAAGCTGTTAAAGATATTAATTGGGTACGAGTTATGAGAAAAGAGATAGAAGCTCGAGAAAACAATGGGACTGGGGTTCTTAGTTCCTTTGCTTAGAGGTAAAAGGCTGATAGGGTGCAAGTGAGTATTTAAAATTAGTATAAACCTGATGGGGACATTTAAAACTACGTTTGTAGCAAAAAGATATAGCAAAAAGTTGGCAGCAACAATGGATGTGGTCCGGTACATGAAGTAGTTAGTAGGACTTGGAATATTGCTCAGCTGAAAAGGAGAACTAATAATGCATTGTTGTATAAGAAATAGTGTGGGTTAAAGGTTTACTGGAAGATATGGGTATTAGTGATTCAGATTCTGTAAAAGTATATTATAACAACTAACACTGTGTTTCAGTTAGTGCATGTGAGTTCTTCGAGGCGGACATATTGACGAAAGCAATAAGGTCCTCATATTAAACTTCTCAGCAAGTTAGGGACTTGTGACATGTTCAGCTCAGCCCCTCCAACTTGAGGTGGAGTATTAGCAATTGTTTAGTTTTATTTAATTAGGCCTGTTTAGTTAATGGGCATAGGAATTTGAGCCCCATTTTGTTTTTATAAGTAAGACCGTTTGTCAGGTTGCTATGCGTGGATTTCATTATCAATTCAATAATTTTTTTTTGGTTGCCCATCCTATTTACCAGAGTTTTGCCCCTACTACATCTAGATCCAATCCGTGTCGCGCACTTAGCTATAGTGGTTGAGTCTCCCAATGGGAATTTTCTGCATATTCCAATAGTCACTATACTTAGTTTTAGCATCACATAAACACATCAATGGTTGCAAACTTTAGAAAATCATAACTTTACCTAAGGGTATCCAAATAAAGCAAATTTGGATTCTTTGGAAAGCTCTACTCGTAAACCAAGTGCTATCAAAATTACAAGCCAAAAGAATTTTGTATGGTATTTGATGTTAAGCTCTAATATTTTGATGATGACAATTGAGAAAATATTTCATAAAGTGCTTTAACTCATAAAGAACATTTATCGACAAGTTTAACAATAAAAGGTTTAGATTCTAATGCTAACAAAATTACAAGTCAAAAGAATTTTATATGGTCTTTGATGTTAGACTCTAATGATTTGATAATGACAATTGAGAAAATATTTCAAAAAGTATTTTAACTCATAAAGAATATTTATCAATAAGCTTATCCATAAAAGGTTTGATCGATAAACTCTTCAATAAATAATAAAGAAATTTATGAAAAAAAATATATTTTCTAAAGTACATCTATCAAAGTCTTATTCAATAAGATTGCTTATTGATAAAGCCTTCGATAAATGGGTAACTTAATTAGTCTGAATCTTTGTTTTTAAACCTTAATTTTTCAAAGACATATTCGATAAGGCTGTTTATTGCTAGAACATTCAATAAATTAGAAAGTGACTCAATGTGTTATATGAAAATATTTGTCAAAGTATTTATCAAATAAAGTATTACTCAATAAAGACTTCAAACAAAATGTTTTGGGAAAATAGTTTTTGAATTGGATTTATTGAAGTTTTAATGGATAAATGAATTCATCGATAAAGCATTCGATAAATGAAGTAAATCAATTTTGAACTCCATTTTAAACAACTTATCAGCATATTGATAAATTATTCGATAAATATCAAGTTTGTTTTGGATTTCTCAGACTTAATTTATTGAAGTACTATTTGATAAGGGCATTTATAGAAGAACACTTTGATAAATAGAGAAAATTTCACATGACAGAGTTGGTGAAGTTTTAAAGTTAAAGTATTGTGCACAAGTTATTTTTAAAAGGATTTATCAATAAGTATTCGATAAGGCTATTCTTCGAATAACACTTTGATAAATCATATAACGTGAAATAAATCTAAGGCTGATTCAGCGTATAGTATTTATCAAAAAATTATTCGAATACGCTATTGAAACATCCTCATTTTCATACATCTTAGGGACCAAATAGTAGCATATGGAAACATTTTTAAGGCTATTGAAGTCAAATTACTTAATCTAGAATTTTACTCTTAGCAAGTATTGTTCACTGTGGAAATTCCACAGGAGTGACCTGACTTCGAAAAATCATAACTAATTCTAGAAAAATTAGAATAAAGTGGTTCAAATTGCTACACGAAGCTAACTTAATTATCTTTTAGGGAAAAATAACTAGTTGACCACGCCATGACCAGGTCAATGTCAGTAAATGTCTAAAATTTACTATTCATCTAGCATTTTTCCCTGATTCCAGCATTTTGGTCCTAACTTTGCACTATCCAATCCCCAAATTCTCTTCATGCTTCTTCAATCTTTCCTCATCTTAAACCGGTGGGATTGGGATTACATGGAAGGGGGTAAGATTTCTAGGGAAATCTCAGCAGCAAACGGAAACCATACAATGTATGCAACTATATACGTGATGTTACTATGTGTGTAATTAATGATCATGCTTGCATCATGGAATGGATGGCTCAGATTGAATCGTGATGAATGGCCCTGATGAATGGCCCAGAATGTTTAGCTTCCTCAAGAAGCTTTGCCTGCATCATCACGATGACATCATCCTCCTTGATGACTTACCAACATGACATCATCCAAGGATACTTTAGGGGATACCTTAGTGGGTATGTAGCACAATTGGTGGGGCTCTTGGGACACCTTACCAGCTGACTCAGTATCTCTAGATAATTCTAGAGTCTTTTCCTGGAATAAGCGACCGAGATTGTGCCACGTGTCCTTTTTACTTTTTTCCCTTTTTCTAATCTCATGACATGTGTCATTAACTTTTCTTCTTTTCTTGTAATCATGCCATATGGAACCTTATGGGTCCTATGAGGACACCTTTCATGCCACCTCATGGTCTAGTCATATCTGATCACTTTTCCCACTTCTATCCTTGACAGGGGTAACCTTACTTTATGGAAAAATACTAAAATATTATTTTAATGTCTCTTAAACCCCATAATTCTTGGGCCTACGTTTTTGGGCTTTTAAATGTCATCTTGGGTTTCTAACCAATCCCAAGTACTCTGAAGGCCCAGTTCCCAAGAAACACCTTTTTCTTTTCCGTTATGCCCACAAGGACTTTCCCTATTTTCCCTGAATTTTTACTTTCTTGCAGTTTAGTCCCTAAACATCATTTGTATACTTCTGGGATTTCTGCATAATAAGGTCTAGTAGCCTTCCTTTTTCAGGCTACATACTGGTCTTCTAGGCCTAAAAATTGGGATATGACAGCTATTTATCGATAAGATAAGAAAATGTTCATTAAAGAAATTTATTCAAGTCTTATTGAAATCCTCTTTGATAAGATATCTTATCTATGGACTTTTCAATAAAAACCTATAGAAATTCAAAAGATTTTTAGACCAGATTTTGAAATATCAATTTAGATTAGAGTAATCCTTCTTATATATTTTTAATCATTATATATTACTCTCACAAAGTATTCCTAGTTATTTCCGTTACAAAGAACTCCAAGACATAGTTGCGGCTAAAAGCAAAATTGTGAAAAGTGCATTAGATGCAACTACCTATTGCCATCAACCACCAATAGCTTTGTCTCAGCTTCACTCAAACCTCCATGTATCTAACGGATAACTCACAAGCTGAAGCTAAAAATAAGAGACCAATTGAAAGTGGAGTTGATCCGATAAGAGAACTTTATCGTATATTTATAGGTATCTATTCAATACATGTTCCTAGGCAAATAATACCATTAGGACACATGGACATTATTAGACTATAGGATAGTCTAATAATTCAGGAGAATCCCTCTATAAAGTATAAGATTGTACATAATTGTATAGAATATACTAGAGTGCTGTAGAGTCTTCTAGAAGCCATAAGGTATACTCATGGGACCCACCAAAATGGCACATGTCCTTATTTTGGAATAGAAGAAATCTCCAATAAATCCTAGCCACATAAGTATGTAAAGAGAAAACACGTGGCACAATCTTGGCTATTCACTGTTCAGGAGAAAACACTAGAGGGTTTTAGAAGCGGTGACTCGTCATGTAAGGTGTCCCTATGGGACTCATACAAGGAGCCACCTAGTATGATGACATAAGGGAGATGAGGTCATCTAGGTGATGTAATCCTAACTTGGTGAGAAAGTAATGCGATCTTATCCATTCATTACAATTCAATTTAGGCCATCCAATCCATTTTAGTTCAACTATAAATAACCCCATCTCTTCCCTTTAAGGAATTCATAGCAAGCAAGAAGTAAACAGAAGAGAGCGAGCGAGAGAGGAAGAAAGGAAGAAAAAGGAATAGATCTGATTGAGTAGGAGCAATTCAAGGAACTTAGGGACTTAGTAAGCTTAGGATTGAGATAGGTAACTGAAAATGCCAGAGATGTTAACTATTCGGACTTTTCAAAATAAAGATTGCACCCAATAATATAGTATAAGGCACAACCCTATCATTCTTTTGAATGAGCCTTTTTACTGGAATCCTAGCAAATTAGTGAACGATAACATTGAAAACCTAAGTGAATGCATGTGTTGGGTTTTATCTAATTTTGATGCAATAGAAGTAAGGGTGTAGTAAAAGTAAATATTTTTGAAATTTTTTATTAGTATGAAAATGGTTTGGATTATGAAAGAAATATAGTAGAAAAGACTCTTGATGATGAAAATATAGTTATCCTCACTCTTGATTTGAAATAGGAGTTATGAAATCACTAAATCTTAACTAAAACCTTAATCAATTGATTGAGTCTAGTTCATTAATAAATTTGAAACCACTTTAAACAAATTCAAATTAAAAATCTCTTAATGCATGTTGAAAACCACTTAGTATGTAAATTGAATTGGATGATGTAAATTAATTATCAAACAATAGCTAAAGACACTAATCAATTGAATTATTTACTAGCAATGACTAATAATTATTCAACTCATCAGCAATCAAATTGATATATATTATATATGAAATTAAGTAATCACATAATCTAAATCAAATACAAATATCTAATCTGAAAAATAATCAATCGATATTCAATTATTATACATATCAAGGAAATTCCTAAATCTAGAACCCCAAAATATGAACAAGTGTAGATTAGAATAAAATAACTCCCCTATTTCAGTCCATGAGCTTAAGTTGTGTTGTCTATCACCAAGAGGCTAAAAGATCTATCCTTTTATAGTTTCAGTTGTGCTACAATCACTGTTCAAAGTCGCTGCCATGAGAAGTGCAACAAAAGGTAAGGGAAAGATGAAGAGAAAGGTGGCAGAGATGAATTAATCGGTTCAGAAATAGAGAAATTGGTGGGAAAATGAAGAAAAATGGAAGATTTGATGGAAAGTTGATGAGAGAAGTTGAGAGGATAAGATGAAAATGCTCTGACCAAATCTGGAAAAAATTCAGCCTCCCTTTCGTGGTTATTGATTCCCTTTCCTTATTTGCATAATAACCTAGTAAACAACACAACTTTACTAATTGTCGCTTCTAGTCGCGACCATATCCACGTTTTTGGTTATGACCAGTGAACACAGAGAATCTCCCAGAAGAAAATAGGTCACGACTAATAGTCACAACAATTGTCTTCTTTGCTCTACTTTAGGTCTTTGAATCTCTTCCAAATGACTATAAGTAAAACCAAACTCCTTGTGAAAGTCAACTAAATTAACGATCAAGGCATTTGAAATTTTGAATAAGTAATTGACCAATGCTATTCAAAATCAAATATTATCATGCAAGTACAGCTGCATGCATACAAAGAGGGTAAGTGTTATAAAACCCTTTAAAATGTTAAAGAAACCATATATAATTTGTATCTTATCAATTTGTTCACACTTGAAACTTTGTACTCTTGGACAAAGAATTGGATCACACCTTGGTAAACGCTGGCAAAACCAAGGAGAACAACATAATCAACAATAATCCTTTGAGAAAATTAATCAATCATATTTTTTTAAATTCAAGAATGATAACATGAGCAATGCCAAATAACTAACTATCTAGTACAATTAACTTTAAAGCCATGAGTGCAATATATTATCTATGGGGATACAAGTGTTTAGCTCTCTAACCTCTTATTGTTAGGGTTATTTAACTCTAATTCAAGTGCCAAACACTTATCATAGACTTGTAATAGCTCTAAATCTCCTATACTAATCAACATTCATGGAACGAATAAAGAGGGCTTTTAAGGTTAAACTGGTGGAAAGGCTAAGTGGAATAGAAATAGGGTGTACTCGTGCGCCTTGATTAAAGATAATAGTCAAGTTTCGTCTAAATAAGCTTAAACCATAACCTTCTATTATCAGGAAGTATTTTTTTTCAAATTTATTCTTTTGTTATAGCATATTGACATTGCTACAACTTTATTCAACTTTTTTTGTTTATTTCTTCTCTTTTCTGTGTTTTTCTCTTTTTTTCACAATTTAGGTTCTTACTATACTTCCCATAAATTCCTTGAAGGTTATATAGTTTCAAATAGGAAGATGAAGTTGACTTAATTTACTATGCTAATTGGACACTCAACCAACCAATCTATGTAATGAAAGAAGAAAGGGCCCAATGGGGTGAATGATGGACTAGTATTTATAGCTTGTGTTTGTGCCCAATGGTGTAGAAATGAATGCCTCTATCATATTCAATAACATAAATGTACAAGTAATTTTTGACTTAGAGCTAAGGGAAGTTATAGAGAATGCAAAATAAATGAATAATCACTCAATATAGTAATTAAAGATGAGAATCCTTCCAACAAGGATTTATATCTAAATTGCTCACACACTAAAGTCTCAAACAACGTTCGTTATTTACTAGATATTAAAACACTTATCATAATTGAAAACTCTCTAAAATGATTATTAAGGATATCAAAATAACCATTCAAGATCATGTATGAATCCCCATATCACTAGTGTAATCTTCTAATTTCATTTCCAAGATTTTCAAAAATTCAAGCATGAGAATGGTTTTTAGAAAACTTTTGACTCAAAAAGGTTAAAATAACAAGGCAATGATTTACTTGTGTAAAGTACCGTGGTAGTTCAAAAGTCTTTCTATATAGAATTGTATAAAGCATAGAGAATGAAGATGAATATTTTCAAAATGGGAATCTTAGTCGCAACCAAAACTAGTTTAGGTAACGACCAGATTACGTAGTGAACAAACTTCTAAACCTTAGGAATTTTAGTCTAATGTTCATTTAGTTATAACTAATAATCACAGTAAGCACATAACCACACTTCAAAGGATTTGGTCACAACCAATGGTACATCTAATCACAACCATAGAACATAGTAAGTTCAATCAGTTCATAAATCAATATTTTGTCATGACCAAACAATAATTATGTTGCAACTGATAAACGCATAAACCACCAAGCAAAAGTTTTGAAAGCCCAAAACATTTTTAACACTCAAACTCCTTTTAGTAAGCATAAAAGGAGTTAAAATGAAAATCCAATATTCAAATATTCATCATTTAATAATTAAAAAACCAAAGATTATGCAAAGAAAGATTGGATTATTCAATCTATTTGCATTTTGGCAATGGAACCAAAATAGGAAGTCACATATTCACATTAAACTCTCTCCCACAGTTAAACTTGATTGTGTCCTCACTATCAATGGGGAAAAGAATATAAAATTTTAGTATTCCATAGATAATTAGGAATAATAGCTAAGAATATGATCAATTAAATCTAACCCCAGCATATCAATCCAACACACAACTCAAATCAATGTTCACAATTAAGCACAGTCACATTCTAAGCATACAAAGCAATTTGAAAAAAGTTAGGATGAAAGGATAGGTAAGCTACAACATGCAATTGAGTATGTGGGTGATAAAATAACATCATACAATAGAATGCAAGTGGATGACAGATGAATTTTATTCAAACACAAGTAAACAAAAAAAATCATTATTCTTATTAAATTATCCCTTTCAAATGTTATAAATACATATGAAAAGTAAGAGAGAAATAAAAGGGATAATCTGGCCTCATGGAGGTAGAGTGAACTCTTCATAGAGTTTCAAGAGGTGGCTATTTGCTTGGAAGATTTTGATCATTGCTCTTGATAGGCTCAAATTGTCATCATCCAATCTATCAAAATAATGATTACACTTGGTAATGTAGTATAAGGCACAACCCTATTTCATTTTTCTCAAGGAGCCTTTTTATTAGAATCCTAGCAAGTTGGTGGGTAGAGCCATTGAAAACTGAGTAAAAACTTGGGTTTTGGGTTTGATCAAACGTTGATGCTATAAAATAATGGGGTAGTAAAGTAAATGTTTTTGTTTTTTTGATTAAGAGGAAATTGAGTTGCATTGTGAAAGAAATATGTTAAGAAAGGCTCTTGATGATGAAAACATAGCTATCCATGCTCTTAATTTGATATGGGAGATTTGAAATTACCAAGTCTTAAATAAAACCTTAATCAATTGATTGAGTCCAGTACAATAATAGTTCTTTAACTCCTTTAATCAAAGCTAACTTAAAACATTCTTGATGCACTGTTGAAAACCACTTAGGTGTAATTAAATCAAATGATGATAATGACTCTCAAATTATCGTCGATCTACATCCATAGACTTCAAACAATAGAATTAAACATCCACAATAGTTGATAATAGTCCAACTATCCAGAAATGAAAATCAAAATATTTATATTAAAGTCAACAATCTCATCATCTAATATCAATTACAAATATCTAACCTGAGAATAATCAATTGACATTTAATCCATATTCATACAATAAAATCCTTAAATCTAGAATTGTCAAAACATGAAATAGGTATAGATTAAGATAGAAAACTCCCTAGTGCAATCATAAGCTTAAGATATGTTGTCTATTACTAAGAGACTAAAGTTCTACCTTCTCATAGCTATTGTGCTATCACTACTACCCAGAAATGATGCCACAAAGAATGCAAAAAAATGATGGAAAGGTCAAGAGAAAGATATTAGAAGTATATTAATCGGTTTATAAATGTGAAAATATGTGAAAAATCAATACAAATGGAAGGTGTGAATGGAGGTTGTAGAGAGAATATTGAGAGAGACTGAACAGTTGTTTCCTAGCCAAATCTGGCAAAAATCTAGCCTCCTCTCTCTAACTGATCCCCTTGCCTTAATTGTAGAGTAACCTAAATGAAAACACACAGCTTCACTAACTAGCTATTATAGTCGTGACCAAATCCTAATTTTGGTCACAACCTTAGAACATAGAGAACATCCTGGAAGAAAATAGCTCACAACTAGTGGACTTTTAGGTTGTAACTATAAATCACATAAGCTAACTTTCATATTTTAGGTCTTCTTTGCCTAGTGATTCCTTCTATGCTTCACATTGGTTCCTTGATTCTCCTCCAAAACACTTGCAAATCAAAATCAAAGCTCACTATACAAGGCCAACTAATTAAAGAACAACATAAATATAGTTTGGAATAGTTATTTTACTATTTAATAAGCAAATTTCCATGAACAACATGTATTACCACAAAATCGCAATTATAGGCATAAAATAAATGCTAAACTTCTCATAAAACCCTTAAAAATGTCAAAGAAACCATATACAATTTGCATCCTGTCAATTTCTCCACACTTGAATCATTGTACTCTTGGACAAAGAAATATATGACACCTAAGCTAATGCTAGTAAATCTGAGATAACAACATAATCCACAATGAAACCTTAAGACAATTAATTCACCATCTTTTAGGAATACAAAAATGATAATATGAGCGATGCTAGGTAGTTAAATACTAAATGAAATCAACTATAACTGTAAGAGTGCAATAGATTCTCTCTAAGGATATAAGTGTATAGCACTCTATATCTTCTCATTATTAGGGTTCTTTCACTAAAAATTAAATTGGCAAACAACCTACCATATGCTTGTAATGACTCTAAATTTCCTCAACTATATAACACTTATGCAAAGAATCAAGAGGTATTTTAAAGGGTAAAACAATATATATATGGAGGAAAAGAGAAAAGGATAAAATTGAGTGTCTTAATTAATGATGATGTAAGTCAAATTTCATCTAAATACCCCAAACCATATCCTTATATTATAGAGAAAACTTATTTCTCCTTTATTCTTTTGCTATAGCTTCTTGACATTGCTATACCATTCTCTCTCTTTTTTTTCTTTCTTGTTTTCTTTTTTTAATCTAGAAATCAACCAGCTTATATACAATACTTCTGCAAGCTCCTTAAAGGTGATATGGGTTCAAGTAAAAAGATGAACTTGACTTATAATGCAATTTAGACACATGCAAAAATGAGCTAACAATGGAATAGAAATGAAGGTCTAATGGGTAAATAATGGATCAAAAGTTATGGCTTGTGCTTAGGCCCAAAGGTTTAGAAATGAATGCCTCTATCATATTCAATAACATAAATGCCAAGTAATTTTCAACTCAAAGCCAAGACAAGTTCTACAGGATATAAACTAACTGAATTATCATTCAATATAGAAATTATGGCTGAGAATTCATCCAACTAAGGCTTTTATCTAAATTACTTATACACTAAATTCTCAAACAATGTTCATTATTCACTAGGCATTAAAGCACATATCACAATTGAAAATCCCTCTTAAATGATGATTAAAAGTTCCAAAGTAAATGCTCAGGGTCATATTACAATTCAAAATTTAATATTAAAAATGTAAGTATTTCCAATTCAATTTTGAAGATTATAAAAAATTCAAGTGTGAAAATGGTTTATATAAAACTATTTATGCAAAAAGGTTAGAAATAATAGGGCAATGAATCACTTATAACAACACCTCCAAATCTCTTGCACTTATTGCACGCCTTACAAAACTCAAAAAGAATTCTCTAAACAATGTAGGACAATAAAAACCTGACTTGAGAACTCTATGTGCATTTCTCTTACCCTGAAAGTAACCCCTATTGACCCAAGAATGGCAAGCTTCTAAAGCTTAGGTATGGTCTCTATCAGGGACACATCTTCTTCAGACTTCATCTAAGCATGCTTTGCTCAAACAGGGGTTATCCCAAAGATAGTATATAGATTCACTCCTATGCTTTTATGCCTAAAATTTAGTTAAATGAGATGGGATTGTACCAGTTTTAAGGAAATTTATCAAGTGAGCATAGTAAGGTTCTACAACAGACACCACATAAAGATTGATCATGGAATGAATCACAAATAAGTTTAGAACTAAGTACTTCCCTTTTCTCCAATAGTAATCTACTCAGATAGTCTACAACATAGTTCACAATTATAGCACGATCCTTCACTTTCATGTTGAACTCTTGAAGCAATAACATACATTGTCATATCCCAATTTTAGGCCTAGAAGCCTAAAAAAGTAGCCTAAAATAGATAGGATACTAGGTCCCTTCAAGTAGAAGTCACATAAATATACAAAGGGTTTTTAGGGACTAAACAATAGATAGTATAAGTTTAGGGACTAAATTACAAATAATGAAAAGTTAAAGGACTTATGTGTAATTTAGTAAAGTCCTAAGGCCTAAAATAAATGTAGAGATAAGTTATAAACCATAAAGTATAATTATAAAAAGTATAGTAAGGGACCAAAGTGGAAATTTTATAAATTTAGGGGCTAAAAGTTCAATTTGTAAAAATTCAAGGGCAAAGTAATTATGAGGAAATTGAGCCAAAAAGGCCTAAAACTATCCAAAACTATTATGTTCTCAAATTTTAATAATAAATGGAGAATGGTAATTAGGCCAGAAATATTTTTATCAGAACTTTGATTTAAAATCTCAGATAATTAATATTAATTTTTAAAGTCTGAAAATTATTATAGGATCTTCTGGACATCATAATTAGATTAAATTTATACAAAATTCTCATAATTAATATAACAATTTATAAAATTGATAGAACTTAAAAAGAAGTTATGTACAATCTATAATGGAATTTATAGTGAAATAAACTACCCGATAAATATTTTTAGGTGAGGATTATTGGTAATTGAGCCCATAAAAGCATTTAAAACAATTAATGGCCCAAGTTGGTATTGCATAGGTCTAATATTGTACTTTAATAGTTATGTGGGCCAGTGTGTAGAAAGACCCTAAAAAGTGCAAAATTATAAAAATGCCCTTATGTTTTAATAGAGACCAAGAGATGAATGGAGGGCATTTTGGTCATTTGGGTCATGGTCAAAAGGTCAAAAGAGATACATGAATGATTGATCAAAGCTAGAATAAGGCCTGATGAAGTATAAAGAGATGTGAAATGACAATTATGCCCTTTCGGTTAACATAGTATAAAATAAAGAACCAAGGGCATTTAGTCATTTTCAAAGGGATGGTAAGCAGATAAATATTCAGCCTAACAATGCCAATGGTAGACAAAAATTAGACATTGGATTTCTTGATAGAATACATACTTTAGAATTTTATAAAAATTAGAGTTATTAAACAGTCTGATTTTTATGAAATTTGACTAGATCAATACTAGATTGTACCAGGATTTTTCCTCGCAGTATTTTTCTATGTGTGGTTCCAAATAAGGCCTTATGTGATCTAATGGATGATGTCATCTTCGATTTGGTCAGCAAGCAAAATCTCAAGAGTGAATATGGACCCTTTGATCAAATAGTGCTTGGATTAATCTTAGCCCTTCATTTTTCACTCAACCTCATCTTTAAATACCCTCATTTCCCTTTAGATTTTGACAACCTCATGAACCATAAGGGAAACTGTGTCAAAATTAATTTCGAGGAAGGGGAAAACATACAACTTTGAAGCAAAAAGAAATGTAATTGCTTCATTTGATCTTGAATTTTATTATATGAAATTTTTCCTTTGAATTAAGGGGTGTAATGGTAATTTTTGCTTGGGTATGGCTTATGGAAATTCTATTCATATGTTATGAGAATATAAATTTTAAGCTATAGATGATTTAGATTAGCTAAAACAAGTGGAAATCAAATAATATTGGCTTGGAAATTCAAGTATGCATGAAATTAGGATTTTATGTCGGTTGCTACTATTGTACATATCACTATTTATATATGGGAATTTCATGATTTTGATGCTTCCATTGTGTTTAAAATGGAAAAATTTTGTGACATAAAATAGAGAAACAAGTATTAGAAGCATTGAAATCAAAATGAGAATTTTTCAAAATAAAGAGAGTAAGTTTTGTTCCTATATAGAATATGAGTAGGGAGTTATAATTTTGAAATTATAACCTTATACTTGGGTTCCTTGGACAAATTTATGTAGGTTTAGTCTAAAGAAATAATTATTACAAAGCTAAACCATTAACTCCAAGAATTAAGTTAAGAGTTAGGGTTTTAAGGAACTTGATGTATAATGTTTATGTAGTGACCCTAATGAGTTATATACACAATGTAATTATATTTCGGTCCATGATATGTCAAAGAAAATGAGTTAAAGAGGATGAGCAAGCAATCAAGACAAATGGAGCAAAGAGAAAAAAATAAAGTCTTAAGGTAGTGGACTTACCTCTTTATGTGCTTGATATGGTTTGGTTACGTGTGACATGTATATGACGATTGAATGATGTTGTAACATGATAAATAATGTTAAATATGTTATGAATAACATTTTTCTCATGGTCATGCATTTTTATACAAAGTATATAGCATGATGGCATGTCACTAATGAAATAAAGTTTAATGAAATTATATATCAAGCATTAGCATCTATCTTGCATATTTAATTAGTAATGTTTGCTACTGAGATTCCCTAAAATCTCACCCTCCCACAACCAACCAATTTAGGTCAAGCTTGATGGAAAAAATATGCATGGAGAAGAGTTAAAGAATGGAATAAAGAAAGTGAACACATTAATACTCTAGCTTATGATGTATGGTTTCCTTATTTATGAAAATGCTATGTAAAGTGCCTATTTATGTGATGAAAATGTATGAAATAATTATATCATATTTGCATGATATATATATGAATATATAGGAAGCCTACTTGATAGTTTATGAATGCTGGATTAATTTAAGGAAATTAAAGAAAGAAGATAAAATGACAAAAATGTAGGTCCTGGAGCAGTTTTGCTTTAACTCTAGTCTGACCTAGTAAATGAAATAATTAATTCACAAAATTTTATCAGCATGTAGTAAACATCCAAAGCTTCAAATTATAGTTAACACACCTTATTTGAATGTTTATATTGAGAGAAATGAATTTATAAAGTTAAGGGACAAAATTTGAAACTTCCAGGATTTACCATATGAATAGTAAATTTTGATGATTTAACTAGATTAAATGGAAGACCTTTGAAAAATCACCATATGATTGTTCTATAATTAGTTATAATTTTTTAAAGTGAGACTGTTAATATAGAATTTACCAAAGGAACAATATCTGAGAGTTAAACTTAAAAATTTTAATTATTGGGTCAAAGCAATACTTTTGGTAGTTAAATACTCTTTTGAATACATACTCTAAGGGGTTAAAATTAGGATACGACATTTTGGTACGGGATAGAGGTTTTGGTACAAGATAAACTTGCTCTGATTAGAAAATAGTGTATGAAGCAGATTAGTTAAGGCCCATTTTAGATCGATGTTAGTGATGGGTTATATGTTCATAGTCCAAGATTATGGATGGGAGATAAAGACTCTAGGAAAATTGAACATTAAGGTTTAATAAGAGATAAAAGTGATTTCTCAGTTAATTGAGATAAAGTTTAAACATTAGTTAGTTAAATTCAAAGGAGAATTGAGATTTAATGGAAGAGATAACTTCCCACATGATAGGGATCCTGTCTTATCCTTATTTTCTACCTCAATTATACTTCATTAGAAGCTATTAGAACTAATTACATGACCATTTGCTTTGGAAACATTCATTTTCAAAAGAATTGCTTTTGGGTACTGTTCATGTTACTGTTCATTTGGTAATTCTAGAACATGCACCCAAATTTGAAAATTGGTAATTAAATGTAGAAAACTTGAAATAGGTTGGTTCCAATTTCTAATGAAATCTATTTCATTGAAATTTGAGGTAAAAATATAAAAGTGATGTTCCATTGTCTCAATGAAATCAGTTTATTCGTTGAAAAATACTGTTCATTTGGTAAAATCTAGAAGTTCTGGTTTCATTGTCACACCACCATGGCCTCATAACATAATTACATAATCATACATGATACATTCATCCTATCCTTTCATAGTGACATGTAACTCATATAATTGATCATACAAGTTCAACCATCTATGTTTACTCTTTTTCCTTGTGTGGTTCTAGCACCTATGACATAGTCATGCATATGGAAGGAATGAGATTTTATGGAAATCCCAATAGCAAGTTACACAAACCATAATATCATGCATGATTAATTGGATGCTTAACATGTTATCATGAGATGGGAGCTAATTCATAATGGTACACAAGCAAACTCTAACATGCATAATGTCATGACATAAATTGTAAGGAGTTGGAATCATTCATACTTCATCATAGACATGATGACATAGTCTTAAGCTCAACCAAACACCATAATCAATAAGCAAGCAAACAATTAAGCAAACATGAAACTATAGTTAGGTATTCTTGCTACCTCTTGGCTATCATTGTCAAGGTCTTCTTGAGATGATTTCCTTCCTTCACAAATGTCAAAACCTAGCCATCACAAAGTAACATCAAGTTACAACTCAACTTGAACACAATTCCAAGACTAGGCTTTCATTAACTTCCATTCTTTTCCTATTTTATATTTCCTACTTCCATCTTTCAAAAATAAATTCTCATGGTTAATTTTCACATAATTTTTCATGTAGAATCCAAATATGAAATCAGAATTTCCAAACTAAAAACATACCAATTGCTACAATACCAAACCGAAATGCATGCTCATGTGTTCCAAAAATTCACATTTTGATTCCAATGCTTCCAATACTTGTTCTCCTACTTTATCCCCACACAATTTTCCATTTTAAACTCATTGGAAGAATTACAATCATGAAATTCCATCATATTAACAGTTTCACACACAGTTCCAGCAAGAACACAAAACCCTAAATCTAAACATACTTGAATTCCCAAGCTTATACCACTTGATTCTAGCTTGTTTAAGCTTCTCTAAACTATCCATAACATAAAACTCCTATTTTAACCACATATGAGCAGAACTTCAAGAAGCAACCATATGGGAAATATAGCATGGAAACCCCTTAAAACCATGAGCTAACTTGCTAGAACAAAGCTCAAGATCAAGGGAGATGATTACCTTGATTGTTACTTCACTTTGGTTGCTTCTTTCTTGGTTGAATGGAAATTTTGCAATAGTTTCCCTATGGTTCACCATGCATACCAAAATGATCTGAATAGGGGGGCATATTTATAGAGAAATTTGGGTTGAAATGGATGGCCAAGATTAATTTGGTCACTATTTGATCTAAGGGCTCACATTTAATCTTATATTTAACTTTTTCTAAAATGAATAATTATGAAATCATGTGGGACAGCTCATGGGACACCTAAGAGATTTAGGTGGCATGCTACCCATGTCAGAAAGTTTCTGGAAAAATTTTAGTCCAATCTGGTATCGATCGGTGCAGTTTCACAACAACCGGACTATTTTCTATTCTTAATTTTTTATAATATACCAGGATATGTATTCTATCCTATAAATTAATGTATAGGCTTATCATACCATTGAAATTATTATACTAAGTATTTATCTGCCATCTATCCCTTGGAAAATGGCCAAAATACCCTAGGTGTCCTATCTTGCATTATAGTAACCCTAAGGGCATAATTGTCATTTCACCCCTATTTACACTATCTCAAAGCATATATTGGCTCTATATAATCATATTTATACTATGTACCACTTTTTTGGCTGGTCCAGAATGATCAAAATGACCTCCATCCATCACTGGTACAGTATGGGCATCTAGGGGTATTTTTGTAATTTCACACTTTTCCTGGACTGCTCTAGTCTCTAGCCCACATAACTGTCCAGTTACCTTAATGGGCTTATGATGGCGCCATTTGGGCCTTGGTATGGGCTTATTGCCTTTATGGCCCAATTCATAATATAACTCTCCTGATCCTATTTATCGGATATTTTATTTCACTGTAAAATCCCATATGGTTTCTACAGGATTCTTTTTCTGACTCTGTCAATTTTATAAAATCTTACATTAAATATATGAATTTCCTATAAGGTCTCATCTAATTATGAGATCTTAAAAATACTATAATAATTCCTTCAGACTTCAGGAATTTATATCAATTAATCGAGATTTCAAATCAAAATTATATGTTGCATTAAACTGACTGGAATATTTTTGTCTGTCTGCTAGTAAAATTTGGGTCTGATATGATTTTGGGCATTTTTGGCCAACTTTTCCATATTTATATTTAGGTCCCTTAACTTTTGAATAATTGCACTTTAGTCCCTGAACTTTTTATTAATTGCATTTAGGTCCCTCCTTTTATTTCTACTTCAACTTTTTACCTTCAAAGTTTTCAATTTTCGTGTTGGTCCCTATTCTTTCCTTAGTTATTAATCCTTTCCTTTCCTTTCTCAATTTGATACAGTTTATTCTAAGAAACTCATATCCATTTCAAATAAACCGTACACACATATCAGATAGGAAAATTTGGGATATGACATCAAGCATGCCAAAAGGGTTTGATTTGAGGGGGTATTTATCGATGAGTTTGAGTTGAAATGGATGCCCAATATTGATTTTGTTACTATTTGATCTAATAGTCCATATTCATTCTTGCATAAGCTTACCCTAGAAGCCTGGCCTTTAGATGCCATACATGACATCATTTAAGGTCATGTTTGGCTGAAAAAGGTAAAATATACTGATAGGAAAAATTATAGTCCAGTCCAGTGTCGATCGAAGCAGTTTCACAAAAACTAGACTATTTTCTGTTCTTAATTTTTATAATATTCCAGAATATATATTCTATCCTGGAAACCAGTGTCTATGTTTCTTGTACCATTGACATTGTTATACTGAGTATTTATCTACCATCTATCCCTTGGGAAATGACCAAAATACCGTTGGTGTCATTTTTTACACTATATTAATCCCAAGGGTATAATTGTCATTTTACCCATCTCTATACTGCTCCAGGGCATATATTGGCTCTAACTATCATATTTATACCATGTTACACTTTTTTGGCCTATCCAGAATGACCCAAATGCCCTCTATCCATCACTGGTATAATTTGGGCACTTAGGGGCATTTTCATAATTTCACACTTTTGCTGGACAACTATAGGCTGTCGACTCTAGTCCACCCAACTATCCAATCACCATATTGGGCTCATGATGGCGCCATTTGGGCCTTGGCATGGGCTCATTTCCTTTATGCCCTTTATGGCACAAATCCCAAGACAACTCTCCCGACCATATTTATCAGGGTATTCTATTCCACTGTAAAATCCCGTAAGAATTCTACAGGATTCCTTTTCTAACTCTGTCAATTTTATAAATTCATATATTAAATATATCAATTAATCAGGAACTCAAATCAAAATTTTGTGACTCCTTAAACTGACCAGAATAACTTTGTCTATCTATCGGTAAAATTTGGGTCTGATATGATTCTAGGCATTTTTGACCTGTCTTGACTCAAATTTTGTATAATTATATTTAGGTCCCCAAACTTTTGAAAATTACCACTTTTGGCCCAACTTTTGTTTCTAATTTAACTCTTGGCCTTTAACCTTTTATACTTTGCGTTTATGTCCCTATATTTTTCCTTAGTCAATAATCCCTCTCTTTCCTTCCTCAATCTGATACAGTTTATTCCAAGAATCTCATGTCTATTTCAGGTTATATCAGGTTAGGGATATGACATTTCTCTCCCCCTTAAAACAAATTTCGTCCTCAAAATTTACGTTACATATACACTAAGGAAATAGTTCAGGATATGCTTCTCTCATATGTTCCTCTGCTTCCCATGTAGTTTCATTCTCCATTAATCCCTTCCATACCACCTTAACTAACGAGATCTGCTTATTTCGCAACTACTTGACCTTTCTATCTATAATCTGTACTGGTATGACATTATAAGTTAGGCCATCTCATAGTGCAACATCATCCTGCTCAATCACATGTGATGGATTTGGAACATACTTCTTTAACTGGAAACATGGAATACATTATGGATCTTGCAGAGATTTGGAGGAAGAGGTAACTTATAAGCCACTGATCCTATTCTTGTGAGGATCTAGAATGGCCCAATGTATCTAGGATGTAGCTTCTTCACTTTAATTGATCGTGTGGCTCCTGTCATTGGAGTCAACTTTAGGAATACATGCTCTCATTCTTCAAACTCCAACGACTTTCTTCTAACATCAACATAACTTTTCTATCTACTTTGAATAGTCAGCAACCTTTTTCTAATCTTATCGATATGCGCTACTGTCTGATCTACTATATCAGGACTAAACATCCTTATTTCACTCAACTCTACCCAGTACAAGGGAGATCTACACTTCCGTTCGTAAAGTGCTTCAAATGGGGCCATCTGAATACTAGCCTAATAACTGTTGTTATAGGCAAACTCTATCAATAGTAGATGGACATCCCAACTCCCTTTGAAATCCAAGACACACGCTCTCAACATATCCTCTAGGGTTTGAATTGTTCTCTTAGATTGACCATCTGTCTGAGAATGATAAACTGTACTAAATCTAAGAGTAGTATCCGTTTCTTTAAGTAAATCTCGCAAAAAAATTTGACATAAATTGAGGATCTCTATCAGATATGATACTACTTGGAATACCATGTAGTCTAATAATCTCCTTTGCGTGTAGTTTTGCCCATTTCTCCAAAGAATCTCTCTTGTTGATTGCCAAAAAATGAGTCGACTTAGTCAATTGGTCAATTACTACCCATATAGCATCACGCTTAGTAGGAGTCATGGGCAGTCCTTAAACAAAATCCATGGCAACGCTGTCCCATTTCCACTTAGGTATCTCTAGTTGTTGCAATTTCTCTACTGGCCTTTGGTGCTCAACTTTCACTTTTTGACATGTTAAGCACTTGGACACATAGGCCACAACATCCTTCTTTAATCCAGGCCACCAAAATAAATGTTTAACATCATGATACATCTTGGTCATACCTGGATGTACTGTATATTTGCTTTTATGTGCCTCATCTAGGATCTTCTCTCTTAATCCTATTACATTGGGGATATATAGCCATCCCCTAAATCATAGTAATCCATCTTAGGAGACATCAAAATTCTTAGTTTTCACTCTTTCCAATTTATTCCTAAAGATCTCTGTGAGCTTATCCTACTTGTTAGCTTTTTTTATTTCATCGTCAATGAAAGCTTTAATCTGCATTCGTCCATAAGAACTTTCTACTATCTACATTTTATACAAAGGACTCCAGTCTCTGACATCTTCTATTAATTCTAGCTCTTTGATCATTAAACTTGTCGCCTGTACCACCTTCTTGCTCAAGGAATCAGCTACCATATTTGCCTTTCCTAGATGGTACTTTATCTATAAATCATAATCCTTCAGAAATTGCATCTATCTCTGATACCTCATATTCAATTCTTTATAATATTGCAGGTACTTTAGGCTTTTGTGGTCATAATACAGCTCTATGGTCGCTCCATATAGGTAATATGTCCAGATCTTAAGAGCATAAACTACCGTTGCAAGCTCCATATCATGAGTGGGATAGTTCTCTTCATGTGGCTTTAATTGCTGAGGAGCATAGTGTTACATCCTTACTTTTAACCTCAATTATACTCCATTAGAAGTGATTGGAACCAATTACATGATCATTTGCTTTGAAAATATCCATTTCCAAAAGATTTGCTTTCGGGTACTGTTCACTGTTACTGTTCATTTGGTAATTCCAGAACATGTACCCTACTTTGAAAATTCATAACTAATTGTAGAAAAATCAAAATAATGTAGTTCCAATTTCTAATGAAATATATTTCATAAATATTTGAGGGAAAAATATGAAATTGAGGTTATCTTGTTCACATGAAATCAGTTTATTGGTTAAAAATCACTGTTCATTTGGTAAAATCTGGAAGTTCCAGTTTCTTTGCCTTAACTTTAAAAATTCGTTTCTCTTTGGTTACTTGTCCAAATGAACTGTGTTACATATGGAATTAAAGATCTAGACGTCCTATTTAATATCACCAAATTTCATAGAAGAATTCGTTCATTTGATATATGAAATCATTGTGTGAACGTCACTGCCTCTCAGCACTCGTTTTATCTCAATTCCAGATCTTACTTCCAACTTTGGAAAATCATAACAATTCGGATACTTATCCAATTAAGGCGTTCTTGGTGTCCATTTAAAGGTCTGTATCTTAACTTTAATCATGCCAAGTTTCAGACTAAAACACGTTGATTTGGGCATCATAAACATCGTCACATCACCATAGTCTCAAAACAGAATTACAGAACCATACACCATTCAACCATACATACTATCATATGCTTCCATAAGGTTAAGTAACTCATGTGACTTATTATACAAACTCATTCATCTATGTTTACCCTTTTTTCCATGTGAAGTTCCAGCACCTATAACAAGATTATGCATATGGAAGGAATGAGATTTCATGGAAATCCCAATAGCAAGTTACACAAACCATAATATCATGCATGAATAATTGAATGCTTAACATGTTATCATGTGATGGGAGCTACTTCATAATAGCACATAAGCAAACTCTAACATGCATATTGTCATGACATAACTTGCAAGGAGTTGCAATCATTCATACTTCATCATAACATGATGACATAAACTCAAGCTCAACCAAACACCATAATCAACAAGCAAGCAAAACAATTAAACAAACATGAGTTATAGTTAGGTATCCTTGCTACCTCTTAGCTATCTTGGTCAAGACCTTCTTGAAGTGCTTTCCTTCCTTCACAAATGTCAAAACCTAGCCATTACAACATAATATCAAGTTACAACTCAACTTGAAACCAAATCCAAGACTAGGTTTTCACTAGCTCCCTTTCTTTCTCTAATTTATGTTTCCTACTTCCACCTTTCCAAAATAAATTCTTATGGTTCATTTCCACATAATTTTTCATGTAGAATCCAAATATGAAATCAGAATTTCCAAAATCAAAACATACCAATTGCTACAGTACCAAACCGAAATGCATGCTCTTGTTTTCCAAAAATTCTCATTTTGATTCCAATGCTTCCAATACTTGTTCTCCTACTTTATCCCCACACAATTTTCCATTTTAAACTCATTGGAAGCATCAAAATCATGAAATTCCATCATATGAACAGTACCACGTACAGTACCAGCAAGAACACAAAACCCTAAATCCAAACATACTTGAATTCCTAAGCTTATACCACTTGATTCTAGCTTGTTTAAGCTTGTCTAAACTATCCATAACATAAAACTCATATTTTAACCATATATGAGCATCACTTCCAGCAGCAACCATAAGGGAAATAGAACATGAAAACCCCTTAAAACCATGAGCTAACCTACTAGAACAAAGCTCAAGATCAAGGGAGATGATTACCTTGCTTGTTACTTCACTTTGGTTGCTTCTTTCTTGGTTGAATGGAAATTTTGCAAGAGTTTCCCTATGGTTCTCAAATCTGCCGCACATGGTCTGAAATGAGGGGGTATTTATAGAGAAATTTGGGTTGAAATGGATGGCCAAGATTGATTTGGTTACTATTTGATCTAAAGGCTCACATTTAATCTTGGATTTAACTTTTTCATAAAATAATAATTATTACATCATGTGGGACAGCTCATGGGACACCTAAGAGGGTTAGGTGGCGTGCTTCACATGTGAAGAAGGTTCTGGAGAAATTCCAGTCCAATCCGGTACCGATCGGAGCAGTTTCACAACAACCGGACTGTTTTCTGTTCTGAATTTTTTTATAATATACCAGGATACGTATTATGTCCTGGAAATCAATATCTAGGCTTCTCATACCATTGAAATGATATATTAAATATTTATCTGCCATCCATCCCTTGGGAAATGACCAAAATACCCTTAGTGTCCTTTCCTGCACTGTACTAACCCTAAGGGCAAAATCGTCATTTCACACCTCTTTACACTGCCTCAGGGCATATATTGATTCTATATAATCATATTTATACTATGTCCCACGTTTTTGGCCTGTCCATAATGATCAAAATGACCTCCATTCACTACTGGTACAGTATGGCCATCCAGGGGCATTTTCGTAATTTCACACTTTTCCTGGACTGCTCTGGTCTCTGGCCCTCATAACTGTCCAATCACCTTAATGGGCTTATGATGGCGCTATTTGGGCCTCAGTATGGGCTTATTGCCTGTATTGCCTTTATGGCCCAATTCACAATATAGCTCCCCCGATCCTATTTATCGGGTATTTTATTTCACTGTAAAATTCCGTATGGCTTCTACAGGATTCCTTTTCTGACTCTGTCAGTTTTATAAATTCATATATTAAATATATGAATTTTCTATAAGGTCTTATCTGATTCTGAGATCTGAAAAATACTGTAATAATTCCTTCTGACTTCAGGAATTTATATCAATTAATCGGGACCTCAAATCAAAATTCTGTGTTGCGTTAAACTGACCGGAATATTTTTGTCTATCTACTGGTAAAATTTGGGTCTGATCTGATTCCGGGCATTTTTGGCCTGTTTTGGCTCAGCTTTTCCATATTTACATTTAGGTCCCTTAACTTTTGAATAATTGAACTTTAGTCCCTGAACTTTTCATTAATTGCATTTAGGTCCCTCCTTTTATTTCTACTTCAACTTTTTGTCTTCAAACTTTTCAATTTTCGTTTAGGTCCCTATTATTTCCTTAGTTATGAATCCTTCCCTTTCATTTCTCAATCTGATACAATCTATTCCAAGAAACTCATATCCATTTCAGATAAACTGTACAGCTACATCAGGTCAGAAAATTGGGGATATGACATTTCCCTCCCCCTTAAAATAAATTTCGTCCTCGAAATTTACATTACATATATATTAAGGAAATAGTTCAGGGTATACTTCTCTCATCCTTTCCTCTGCTTCCCAGGTAGCTTCACTCTCTGTTAATCCCTTCCAGACCACCTTAACTAGAGGGATCTGCTTATTTCGCAACTGCTTGACTTTTCTATCTACAATCTGTGCTGGTCCAACTTCATAAGTCAGGTCATCTCGCAGTGCAATGTCATCTTGTTCAATCACATGCGATGGATCTGGAACATACTTCTTTAACTGGGAAACATGGAAAACATCATGAATTTTGCTGAGATGTGGAGGAAGAGCTAACTTGTAAGCCACTGATCCTACTCTTGAGAGGATCTGAAATGGCCCAATGTATCTAGGATGCAGCTTCTTCACTTTGATTGATCGTCCAGCTCCTGTCGTCGGAGTCAACTTAAGGAATACATGCTCTCCTTCTTCAAACTCCAACGGCTTCCTTCTGACATCAGCATAACTTTTCTGTCTGCTTTGAGCCGTCAGCAATCTCTTTCTAATCTTATCGATCTGTGCTGCTGTCTGGTCTACTATATCAGGACCAAACATCCTCCTTTCGCTCAACTCCACCCAGCATAAGGGAGATCTACACTTCCGTCCATACAATGCTTCAAATGGAGCCATCTGAATGCTAGCCTGATAACTATTGTTGTAGGCAAATTCTATCAACGGCAGATGGGTATCCCAACTCCCTTTGAAATCCAAGACACAAGCTCTCAACATATCCTCGAGCGTCTGGATCGTTCTCTCAGATTGACCATCTGTCTGAGGATGGTAGGCTGTACTAAATCTGAGAGTAGTGTTCATTTCTTTATGTAAAGCACGCCAAAAGTTTGATGTAAACCGATGATCTCTATCAGAAATGATACTACTGGGAATACCATGTAGTCTAATAATCTCTTTTACATAAAGTTTCGCCAGCTTCTCCAGAGAATCCTTTTTATTGATTGCCAGGAAATGAGCCGACTTCGTTAATCGGTCAATTACCACCCATATAGCATCATGTTTAGTAGGAGTCATGGGCAGTCCTTCAACAAAATCCATGGCAATGCTGTCCCATTTCCACTCAGGTATCTCTAGCGGTTGTAATTTCCCTGCTGGCTTCTGATGCTCAACTTTCACCTTTTGACATGTCAAACATTTGGACACATAATTTACAACATCTTTCTTCAATCCAGGCCACCAAAATAAGCTCTTAACATCATGATACATCTTGGTCATACCTGGATGTACTGTATACTTGCTTTTATGTGCCTCCTCTAGTATCTTTTCTCTCAATCCCATTGCATTGGGAATATATGGTCGTCCCCTAAATCGTAATAATCCATTTTGGGACACATCAAAGTTTTTAGTTTCCCCTCTTTCCAGCTTACCTTTGAAAATCTCAGCGAGTTTATCTTGCTCCTGAGCCTCTTTAATTTCATTCTCAATGAATGCTTTAATCTGCGTTCCTCCATAAGAACTTTCTGATGTCTGCATTTGATACAGAGGACTCCAATCTCGTACATCTTCTATCAGTTCTAGCTCTTTGATCATGAGACTAGCAACCTGCACCACCTTTCTGCTCAAGGCATCGGCCACTACATTAGCTTTTCCTGGATGGTATTTGATCTGGAAATCATAATCCTTCAGAAATTCCATCCATCTCCGCTGCCTCATGTTTAATTCTTTCTGATCTTGCAGGTACTTCAGGCTTTTATGATCACAGTACAGTTCTATGGTAGCTCCATACAAGTAGTGCCTCCATATCTTAAGAGCATAAACTACCGCTGCAAGCTCCAAATCGTGAGTGGGATAATTCTCTTCATGTGGCTTTAACTGTCGAGAAGCATAGGCTACCACTCGTCCCTGCTGCATCAACACACATCCCAACCCCTGCTTGCTAGCATCAGTGTAGACTACATAAGTCTGAGTTGGGTTTGGAATAATCAGCACAGGAGTCGTGGTTAATCTCTGCTTTAGTTCATGAAAACTAGCCTCACACTTCTCATCCCACTTGAACTGCTGATTCTTTCTGGTCAGCTTGGTTAACGGTAGAGCAATTCGAGAAAAGTCCTTAATAAATCTCCTGTAATACCCTGCTAAGCCCAGAAAACTTCTGATCTCTGTCACTGTCCCTGGCTGTTCCCAGCTTAGCACTGCTTCAACTTTGCTAGGATCTACAGCTACCCCTTCGTGGGATATGACATGACCGAGAAATTTGACTTCTTGCAGCCAAAACTCACATTTACTAAGCTTAGCATAGAGTCGTTTCTCTTTAAGAGTACTAAGAACAATCCTCAAATGCTCTTCATGCTCTACAGCCGATTTGGAGTACACTAAGATATCATCAATGAAGACTACCACAAACTGATCTAGATAAGGCCTGAAGATTCTATTCATGTAATCCATAAAAATTGCAGGCGCATTCGTTAGACCAAAGGGCATCACTAAGAATTCGAAATGTCCATAGCGAGTCCTGAACGCAGTCTTTGAAATATCATCTGCTTTGATTCTGAGTTGGTGGTAACCCGATCTCAGATCAATCTTAGAGAATAAGCTTGATCCAACCAACTGGTCTAGCAAATCATCAATTCGGGGAAGAGGGTACTTATTCTTAACAGTAATCTTATTCAACTCCCGATAATCAATACACAATCTGAGACTGCCATCCTTCTTCTTGACAAATAACACTGGAGCACCCCACGGAGAAACACTGGGTCGGATGAAACCCTTCTCTAATAGCTCCTCTATCTGCTTCTTAAGTTCAATCATCTCATTGGGAGCCATACGATATGGGGCTTTAGATACTGGTCCAGCTCCAGGTACGATGTCAATTGCAAACTCCACTTCTCGTTCTGGAGGCAATCCCTGAATCTCCTTTGGAAAGACTTCAGGAAATTCTCTGACCACTGGAATCGCTTCAATTCCTTCTTCCATTTCTGCTTGAACAGAAAAGAAGACCATATATCCCTGACATCCTTTTCGTAAACATCTATTCGCTTGAGCCTCCGTCAGGAAATTCAGTTTCACTTCTGGATTCATATTTGGGGCTTGTGGACAAAGAACTAGAGTTTTGTTCTTACAATCCAGCATTACATTATTGGCAGACAACCAATTCAATCCAATTATGACATCAATCTCATGGAATGGCATGCATATTAGGTCAAGAGTAGTGCAACAACATTCATATCGAATGACACTATTTAGGCAGACATCTGATGTAACTACTTTAGCATTTGTAGGGGTTGTGACACATATGGCATAATGCATCTTGCTAATTGTAAGGCCCAAACGTTTAGCACATTCATAAGAAACAAAGGAATGACTTGCACCCGAATCAAACATAGCAATCACAGCAAGATTATTGAGATAGATGATACCTTGGATCATCTCGGGTGATCTTTGCGCTTCTTCCCTTGTCATTGCAAACACTCGCCCTTGAGTGCGCGGCCTTTGATCATTAGCTGCTTGAGGACAACTCCTAGAGAAATGTCCAGGCTTCCCACATGTGTAACAGACATTCTGCCCCATCAAGCATGGTCTGTCTCCATGGTTCTTCCCGCATTTGTCACATACTCTAGACCTCTGATCTCTATTATTTGTGTTTCCCCTGTAATTCCCTCTGCTAGGTTTTCGGTTCTGCTGCCACTGCCTTTTCCTTTTCTTGTTATAGCCACTGCCACTGGCTGCAATTCTATTCTGGTTAGGTCTCTCAGGAACAGCAGTCTCTCTGCTCAACGGTCTCATCAGCATCCTGTGATTCAAGCTGTTCTCAATAATTCTGCAGGCCTCTACTGCTTTATTGAACTGATGATATTGTTGGGGGGTCATCTTATCCTTCAGAGTAGTATTCAATCCCCTGATCATCCTTTCCGTCATCCACCGCTCATCATCCACCTGTCGCAGGTAAGTGGAATACTGGGAAAAACGGATGAACTTTGCCAAGTATTCGTCAAATGATTCTTTTTCTCCTTGTCTCAGCACAAGGAATTCTGCTTCTCGTTCATCTCGTACTGACTGGGGAAAATACTTCTCATAAAACTGTTCAAGGAACACTTCCCACGTGATAGGAATGTGCCTGGCCTGCAATACTAGCTCTGTGTTCTTCCACCATCTGTCAGCATCCCTTTCTAGCTGGTAGATTGCCATCTGTGCTTTACTCTCAGACGGACAACCCAATACCTTGAAGATCTTCTCCAGTCTGCTGATCCAATCCTCCGCTTTCTGTACATCGAATGTTCCCTCGAATTTCGGAGGACTATGCTTACAAAACTTAGCCATCCACTGTTGAATACCAGCAGGATCTACTGTCTGTCCTGTTTGTCTTGGCAGTTCTGTTGTCTGTTGAACCATCTCAGGTTCTGTATTAGCTGTACCTGCAGACTCTGGGTGTCTGAGGTTCTCCACTGCTTCAGCTACAGCTGTTGCTATAGCAATATCCCTTTCCTGCTCACTCCTTGCTTGAGCAGCTTTTACTTCCTCTATCAGCTTCTGCTGCTGTTCCAGCCGTTCTAGAATCAACTGATTAATATCTCCGGCATTTTGGGGTTCACCCGAAGCACTAGCTCTTCTGGTTCTTACCATTTTGTTTTACTATCGTAATAGAAAATAGGAAAGGAATATTATAATTAACATACTTTATATTTCATTCAAAACATAGCATACAGCAAGTTTAACATCATTACATAAACTCTTCATAACAGACACACATACATGTATTATGTCATTACTAGTCAAAAGTACATAGATTACAGCAACATTCATACATACAACTATTACACTATGTTTTCTCATAATGGATCCTAATAAATTCCCCTACCATGTAGATCCAATCATGGATATCCTCAAAGGGTTCCTCTTCAAAGTACTGATCTAACACTTCTCTCCATGTTGCTGTAAGAGGTAAAATATCATCCATGATATCAACCCAAGCTTCTAAGGTAAGAGTATCTGGATCATATGCTTGATAGGCCTCTCTTACCCTTGCTATGAAGTCTTTATAAACTCTATAGTCTTGATCAACACCTCTAACCAACATTCTTCCTATCTCATATAGCTGCTTCGTGAGTTCCACAGCTTTCCTGAAATGTTCTTCATCCATATCTTCCCCAGGGGTTAACTCAATTATCTGATGGTTACCCAGATATATCTGTACCATTAACTTCTTGGTTCCACTTGGACCTGCAATATCTGTAGGGTCTGGTCTCTGACTAGGTCCAGGTATATCAGCTACATGACTAGGTTCAGGTATATTAGCTACATGACTAGGTTCAGGCATGTTAGCTGTATGGCTAGGTCCAGGTACATCAACTGGTTTAGGTACCTGACTCGGTCCAGGAACATCTACCTCATCCGCCTGCCTAGGCACAGGGTCTGTACCACCCCCAACATAAGAGTAACCCACATCAGATTGTTCCTCTTGAGGGTCTATCATCTCTCTATCATCTATCTGACCTGCATCTCTTTCTAGTACAATATTCATAGGTGGGGCTGGGTTAGGTTCCTTAAGTTCATCCTCTTCCGATGGTATATCCTCATCTGATATTTCCTCTTCTTCATCATCATCCTCATCCATTTCATTTGATCCCACAGAAGAATTATCTAACCTGCCCAATTCTGATTCACTACTGGAATCCCGGATATTGATCACTGGGGGAAGACCAAACTCCGGATCATGTATAAAAGCATCTATCTCTTCTGAGTTCCACCCTGATCTATCAGAACTATAGACTGTGGGTCTAGGGTCCCCCTGGTTCACTGTAGTCTCTGATGTTCTAGACTCAGTCATTAGTATCCTGCAATAATTAACTTAAGGTCAATTATGCAGATGTTCACTTATGTAACAGTCTATAAATAATCTAATCAGAGCATTTCCTAAGCCAGAATCCTTTGCTCTGATACCAAAATGTTACATCCTTACTTTTAACCTCAATTATACTCCATTAGAAGTGATTGGAACCAATTACATGATCATTTGCTTTGAAAATATCCATTTCCAAAAGATTTGCTTTCGGGTACTGTTCACTGTTACTGTTCATTTGGTAATTCCAGAACATGTACCCTACTTTGAAAATTCATAACTAATTGTAGAAAAATCAAAATAATGTGGTTCCAATTTCTAATGAAATATATTTCATAAATATTTGAGGGAAAAATATGAAATTGAGGTTATCTTGTTCACATGAAATCAGTTTATTGGTTAAAAATCACTGTTCATTTGGTAAAATCTGGAAGTTCCAGTTTCTTTGCCTTAACTTTAAAAATTCGTTTCTCTTTGGTTACTTGTCCAAATGAACTGTGTTACATATGGAATTAAAGATCTAGACGTCCTCTTTAATATCACCAAATTTCATAGAAGAATTCGTTCATTTGAAATATGAAATCAGAATTTCCAAAATCAAAACATACCAATTGCTACAGTACCAAACCGAAATGCATGCTCTTGTTTTCCAAAAATTCTCATTTTGATTCCAATGCTTCCAATACTTGTTCTCCTACTTTATCCCCACACAATTTTCCATTTTAAACTCATTGGAAGCATCAAAATCATGAAATTCCATCATATGAACAGTACCACGTACAGTACCAGCAAGAACACAAAACCCTAAATCCAAACATACTTGAATTCCCAAGCTTATACCACTTGATTCTAGCTTGTTTAAGCTTGTCTAAACTATCCATAACATAAAACTCATATTTTAACCATATATGAGCATCACTTCCAGCAGCAACCATAAGGGAAATAGAACATGAAAACCCCTTAAAACCATGAGCTAACCTACTAGAACAAAGCTCAAGATCAAGGGAGATGATTACCTTGCTTGTTACTTCACTTTGGTTGCTTCTTTCTTGGTTGAATGGAAATTTTGCAAGAGTTTCCCTATGGTTCTCAAATCTGCCGCACATGGTCTGAAATGAGGGGGTATTTATAGAGAAATTTGGGTTGAAATGGATGGCCAAGATTGATTTGGTTACTATTTGATCTAAAGGCTCACATTTAATCTTGGATTTAACTTTTTCATAAAATAATAATTATTACATCATGTGGGACAGCTCATGGGACACCTAAGAGGGTTAGGTGGCGTGCTTCACATGTGAAGAAGGTTCTGGAGAAATTCCAGTCCAATCCGGTACCGATCGGAGCAGTTTCACAACAACCGGACTGTTTTCTGTTCTGAATTTTTTTATAATATACCAGGATATGTATTATGTCCTGGAAATCAATATCTAGGCTTCTCATACCATTGAAATGATATATTAAATATTTATCTGCCATCCATCCCTTGGGAAATGACCAAAATACCCTTAGTGTCCTTTCCTGCACTGTACTAACCCTAAGGGCAAAATCGTCATTTCACACCTCTTTACACTGCCTCAGGGCATATATTGATTCTATATAATCATATTTATACTATGTCCCACGTTTTTGGCCTGTCCATAATGATCAAAATGATCTCCATTCACTACTGGTACAGTATGGGCATCCAGGGGCATTTTCGTAATTTCACACTTTTTCTGGACTGCTCTGGTCTCTGGCCCTCATAACTGTCCAATCACCTTAATGGGCTTATGATGGCGCTATTTGGGCCTCAGTATGGGCTTATTGCCTGTATTGCCTTTATGGCCCAATTCACAATATAGCTCCCCCGATCCTATTTATTGGGTATTTTATTTCACTGTAAAATTCCGTATGGCTTCTACAGGATTCCTTTTCTGACTCTGTCAGTTTTATAAATTCATATATTAAATATATGAATTTTCTATAAGGTCTTATCTGATTCTGAGATCTGAAAAATACTGTAATAATTCCTTCTGACTTCAGGAATTTATATCAATTAATCGGGACCTCAAATCAAAATTCTGTGTTGCGTTAAACTGACCGGAATATTTGTCTATCTACTGGTAAAATTTGGGTCTGATCTGATTCCGGGCATTTTTGGCCTGTTTTGGCTCAGCTTTTCCATATTTACATTTAGGTCCCTTAACTTTTGAATAATTGAACTTTAGTCCCTGAACTTTTCATTAATTGCATTTAGGTCCCTCCTTTTATTTCTACTTCAACTTTTTGTCTTCAAACTTTTCAATTTTCGTTTAGGTCCCTATTATTTCCTTAGTTATGAATCCTTCCCTTTCATTTCTCAATCTGATACAATCTATTCCAAGAAACTCATATCCATTTCAGATAAACTGTACAGCTACATCAGGTCAGAAAATTGGGGATATGACACATAGGCTACCACTCGACCCTGCTGCATTAATAGTCATCCTAACCCCTGCTTGCAAGTATATGTATAGACTACATAAATCTGAGTTGGGTATGGAATAATCAGCATAGGAGTCATGGTTAATCTTTACTTTAATTCTTGGAAACTAGCCTCGCACTTCTCATCCCACTTGAACTGCTGATTCTTTCTAGTTAGCTTAGTTAACAGCAGAGTAATTCAAGAAAAGTTCTTAATAAATCTTCTGTAATACCCTGCCAAGCCCAGAAAACTTTTGATCTCTGTCACTGTCCTCGGTTGTTCCCAGCTTAACACTGTTTTAACTTTGCTAGAATCTACAGCTACCCCTTCATGGGTTATGACATGACTGACAAATTTGACTTCTTGAAGCCAAAACTCACATTTACTAAGCTTAGCATAGAGTCATTTTTCTTTAAGAGTACTAAGAACAATTCTCAAATATTCCTCGATGCTCTTCAATAGATTTGGAGTACACTACGATATCATTAATGAAGACCATAACAAACTGATCTAGATAAGGCCTAAAGATCCTATTCATATAATCAATGAAAATTGTAGGTGTATTGGTCAGACCAAAGGGCATTACTAGAAATTCAAAATGACCATATCGAAACCTGAACGCAATCTTTGAAATATCATTTGCTTTGATTATGAGCTGATGATAACCTGACCTCAGATCAATCTTAAAGAATAAACTCGCTCTAACCAACTGGTCCAGTAAATCATCAATCAAAGGAAGATGGTACTTATTCTTAACTGTAATCTTATTCAACTCCCAATAGTCAATGCATAGTATAAGACTAAGACTACCATCCTTCTTCTTAACGAATAACACTGGAGCACCCCACGGAGAAACACTGGGTCTAATGAAACCTTTCTCTAAAAGCTTCTCAATCTACTTCTTTAGCTCAATCATTTCGTTAGGAGCCATATTATATGGGGCTTTAGATACTAGTCTAGCTCCAAGTACAATATTGATTGCAAATTCTACTTCTCGTTCTGGAGGTAGTCCTTGAATCTCCTCTGGAAAGACTTCAAAAAATTCATTGACTACTGAAATTGTCTCAATCCCTTCTTCTACTTCTACTTGAATAGAAAAAAAGACCATATATCTCTAACATCTTTTCCATAAATATTTATCTACCTGAGCCTCTGTTAGGAAATTCAATCTCACTTCTGGATTCATATTTGTAGTTAATGGACAAAGAACTAGAGTTTTGTTCTTACAATCCAACATCACATTATTGGCATACAACCAATTCAATCCAATTATCACATCAATCTCATGGAAGGGCATGCATATTAGGTCTAGTGTAGTGCAATAACACTAATATTGAATGATACTATTTAGGCAGACATCTGATGTAACTACTTTAACATTCGTAGGGGTTGTCACACATATAGCATAATGCAACTTGTTACTTGTAAGGCCTAACCATTTAGCACACTCATAAGAAATAAAGGAATGACTTGCACCCGAATTAAACATAGCTATCACATAATGATTATTGAGATAAATGATACCTTGAATCATCTTGGGTGATCTCTTTGCATCTTCCCTTATTAATGTGAACACTCGCCCTTGAGTGCGTGGACTTTGGTCATTTATTGCCTGGGACAATTCCTGGAAAAATGTCCAGGTTTCCCACACGTGTAACAAATGTTCTGACCCATCAAGCATGGTTTATCTCTATGGCTTTTCCCGTACTTGTCACATGTTCTGAATCTCGGGTCTCTATTATTTGTGTTGCCCCTAAAATTTCCTCTAGTAGGCCTTTTGTTCTGCTGCCACTATCTTTTCCTCTTTCTATTATAGCCACTGCCACTGGCCACATTTCTATTATGGCTAGTTCTCTCAGGAACAGTAGTCTCTCTGCTTATTGGTCTCATCAGCATCCGATGATTTAGGTTATTCTTAATGATTCTACAGGCCTCTACTGCTTTATTAAACTAGTTATACTATTAGGAAGTCATCTTATCTTTTAGAGTAACATTCAGTCCCCTGATCATTCTCTCTGTCATCCAACATTCATCATCCATATGTCGCATATAAGTAGAATACTGAGAAAGACAGATGAACTTAGCCGGTACTCGTCAAAAGATTCTTTCTCTCCTTGTCTCAGCACAAGGAACTCTGCTTCTCTTTCATCCTGTACTGACTGAGGGAAATACTTCTCATAAAACTATTCAAGAAATACTTCCCATGTGATAGGAATGTGTCTCGCCTGCAGTAATAGCTCAGTATTCTTCCACCATCTATATGTATCTCTTTCTAGCTAATAGATTGCCATATGTGCTTTACTCTCAAACGGACAATCAAGTACCTTGAATATCTTCTATAGTCTACTGATATAATCTTCATCTTTTTGTACATCAAATATCCCCTCAAACGTCTGAGGACTATGTTTACAGAATTTAGCTATCACTGCTAAATGCCAGTGGGATCCACTGTCTGTCCCATCTGTCTTAGTGGCTCATTTGTCTGTTAAACTATTTCTGGTTTTGTATTAGTTGTACCCGCAGATTCTAGTTGCCATAAATTCTCTACTACTTCTACTACAGCCGCTGGTATGGCAGTATCCCATTCCTGTTCGCTCCTCGCCTGAGTTGCTCTCACCTCTTCAATCAGCTTCTATTGTTCTAATCGTTCTAGAATTAACTGGTTAACGTCTAAGGGTTCTCCCGAAGAACTAGCTCTTTTGATTCTTATCATTTTGTTTTAATATTATAATAGGAAAGGAATACTATAATTAACATAGTTCATATTTCATTCAAAACATAGCACACAATAAGTTTAGTAGCATTACATAGATCTTTCATAACATACATACATGTACAAAATCATCACTAGTCATAAATACATAGATCACAGTAACATTCATAGATACAGCCTTTATGTTATGCTTTCTCATAATGGATCTGAATGAACTCTCCTATCAGATAGATCTAGTCAGTAATGTCCTCATAAGATTCCTCATCAAAATACTAATCCAGACCTTCTCTCTATGTCACGGTGAGAGGTAAGATATCATCCATGATATTAGTCCAATCTTCTAGGGTAAGGATATCTGGATCATAGGCTTGATAAACTTCTCGCACTCTTGTTATGAAGTCCTTATAGATTATGTAATCCTAATCTACCTCTTTAACCAACATTTTTTCTAGATCATACAACTATCTAGCTAGTTCCACTACTTTCTTGAATTGGTCTTCATTCATATCCTTGCCTTGGAAAAGGAACATCTACCTCTACAGCCTGCCTAGGTATAGGTTTTGTAGTACCCCTAACATAGGAGTAACCCCATCAATCGTTCCTCTTGAGGGTCAACCATATCTCTATCCTCTACCTGATCTACATCCCCCTCTGTACTAGGTTCAGCCTCTTCAAGAGGTACAACATTAATAGGTAGGGCCGAAATAAGTTCCTTAGGTACATCCTCATCTGATGACTTATCTATCCCATTTGATCCAATTGAAGAACTATCTATCCTATCCAGTTCTGAAACACTATTGGAATCTCGGATATGGATCACTAGAGGAAGCCTAAACTCCATATCATTTACCAAAGCTTCTACCACCTCTGGGTTTAACCCTAATCTAAAAGAACTAAATACCACCTCTATAGTCTCTGAAGTCCTAAAGTCAATCATCTTTACCCTGCAATAACTAACTCAGTGTCAATTATTCAGATGTTTAGCTATATATCAGTCTATAAATAATCTATTTAGAGCATTTCCTAAGCCAGAATCCTTTGCTCTAATACCAAAATGTCATATCCTTATTTTTAACCTCAATTATACTTCATTAAAAGCTATTAGAACCAATTACATGACCATTTTCTTTGAAAACATTCATTTTCAAAAGAATTGCTCTTGGGAACTGTTCATGTTACTATTCATTTGGTAATTCTATAACATGTACCAAATTTTGAAAATTCATAATTAAATGTAGAAAAATTGAAATAGATTGGTTTCAATTTCTAATGAAAGCTCTTTCATTTAACTTTGAGGGGGAAAATATAAAACTGTGGTTCCATTGTCTCAATGAAATCAGTTTATTCATTGAAAAACACTGTTCATTTGGTAAAATCTAGAAGTTCCAGTTTCTTTACCTTAACTCCAAAAATTTATTTCTCTTCGGTTTCTTATCCAAATAAATCATGTTACCTATGAATTTAAAGCTCCAGATATTTTATTTATGTTCATAAAATAGCATGGAAAAATTTATTCATTTAGTATACAAAATTCACGTCAGAAGGTTATTGCCTCTAGTTGCTTACTTTATCTTGATTCCAGATTTTAACTTTAATTTAGGAAAATCATAACAATTTGAATACTTAACCAATTGAGGTATTCTTAGTGTTCATTTAAACCTCTGTATCTTAGCTATTATCATACCAAATTTGAAGTTAAAACTCGTTGATTAAGGCATCCTAATCATTGTCACACCACTATGGCCTCATAACATAATTACATAATCATACATAATACATCCATCCTATCCTTTCATAGTGACATGTAACTCATATAATTGATCATACAAGTTCAACCATCTATGTTTACTCTTTTTCCTTGTGAGGTTCTAGCACCTATGACATGGTTATGCATATGGAAGGAATAAGATTTTATGAAAATCCCAATAGCAAGTTACACAAACCATAATATCATGCATGATTAATTGGATGCTTAACATGTTATCATGAGATGGGAGCCACTTCATAATGGTACATAAGAAAACTCTAACATGCATATTGTCATGACATAAAATGCAAGGAGTTAAAATATTCGTACTTCATCATAGACATGATGACATAGTCTCAAGCTCAACCAAACTCCATAATCAATAAGCAAGCAAACAATTAAGAATACATGAAACTATAGTTAGGTATTCTTTCTACCTCTTGGCTATCCTTGTCAAGGTCTTCTTGAGATGATTTCCTTTCTTCACAAATATCAAAACCTAGCCATTACAAAGTAATATCAAGTTACAACTCAACCTTAAAACAAATCTAAGGCTAGATTTTCACTAACTTCCATTCTTTATTTTAGGTTTCATAATTCTATCTTTCCAAAATAAATCCTCATATTTCATTTCCACATAATTTTTCATATTGAATACAAATATAAAACCAGAATTTCCAAAATCAAAACACATCACAAGTTGCTGCCCTTGACCGAATCAAAACCCTTATTTTCTAAAAATTAATGTTTATAGAGTTTCCCCTGAAAATTTAGCAAGAGTTTCCCTATGGTTCTTCAAGAATGTCCATATTCATCTTACACAAGCTTGCCCTATAAGCCTTGCCTTTTGACACCATGCATGATATCATTTAAGGTCATGTTTGGCTGCAAAAGGTAAAATATACTGATAGGAAAAATTCTAGTATAGTCCGGTATTGATCTAAGCAGTTTCACAAAAACCAGACTATTTTCTGTTCTTAATTTTTATAATATTCAAGAATATATATTCTATCCTAGAAACCAGTGGCTATGCTTCTTATACCATTGACATTGTTATAATGAGTATTTATCTACCATCCATCCCTTGGGAAATGTCCAAAATACCCTTGGTATCCTTTCTTGCACTATATTGACCCTAAGGGCATAATTGTCATTTTACCCCTCTCTGTACTACCTCAGGGCACATACTAGCTCTAACGAATCATATTTATACCATGCTACACATTTTTGGCCTATCCAGAATTACCAAAATACCCTCCATCCATCACTAGTATAATTTGGGCATCAAGGGGCATTTTCATAATTTCACACTTTTCCTGCACTGCTATAGACTCTAGCCCACCTAACTATCCAGTCACCATATTGAGCTCATAATGGCACCTTTTGGGCCTTGGCATGGGTTCATTGCCTTTGTGCCCTTTATGGCATAAATCCCAAGATAACTCTCCTAACCATATTTATCGGGTATTTTATTCTACCGTAAAATCCTGTAAGAATTCTACGGGATTCCTTTTCTGATTTTGTCAATTTTATAAATTCTTATATTAAATACAGGAATTTATTATAATGTTTCATCTAATTTTGAGGTCTGTAAAATGCTATAATAATTTCTTCTGACTTCAGGAATTTATATCAATTAATCGAGACCTCAAATCAAAATTCTGACTCCTTAAACTGATCAGATTAACTTTATATATCTGCTAGTAAAATTTGGGTCTGATATGATTTTGGGCATTTTTGGCTTGTCTTGACTCAACTTTTCCATAATTACATTTAGGTCCCTGACTTTTTGCTTAATTAAATTTAAGTCTCTAAACTTTTGGAAATTACTACTTTTGGCCTAACTTTTGTTTCTACTTTAACTTTTGGCCTTTAACCTTTTCTACTTTGCGTTTAGGTCCCTATATTTTTCCTCAGTCAATAATCCCTCTCTTTCCTTCCTCAATCTGATACAGTTTATTCCAAGAATCTCATGTCCATTTCACATAAACTGTACAGTTACATTAGGTTGGGTATATGACAGATCCTTGAGGATTAGGGAACTTAAAAGTATGAATGGCATAGAGATATGAGCCATGTCCTACCTCAGTCAATTAAAAGAAGACAGTTTACTTAGTTAAGGATCATATAGTGGCTAAGGACACATAAGTTCTTTAGGCTAGGGACATAGATGTCCTATAGGCGATCGAAAATAAAACTAAATATGTTCAATAAAAGTTAAGGGAAATGTAGCCACAAATTATGAGACTCCCCTATCTAAGAAAGTGTAGTGCCTGAGAGTCATATAAGGCAGTCAAGAATTAGTTTATACCCTATTCTCAATAGGAGAGTAAAGTGGCAACCTAAACTAAATAAATTAATATAGTCTAGGTAAGGCAAGATTGCATGACATAATAGCTATCTCATATCCCTGAATTAATAAAAAGGATTTGATCTTGGAGATAGTAAGCTAAAGATAAATAGCCTAAATAACTTCTCTAGGATTAATATAAAGAGATGATAAGAGATAAAGAATGAGACAGTTATTTAGGGGAAACTAGAATGATGAGAGATAAGCAACCTCCCGATAATGTTATAAGAAATTCAGTTGTGGGGTTAAGTTGAGAGGCTCTTGAGTAAGGGATATGATGTATGAAGTTCTGGCCACCTAGCTTTCTTAAGAATTGGGAACTAGTCCTTCAAATAAGAGTTAATATTGCTCTAGATAGAGCAAGATACCCTATATGTGTAAAAAGGGGATGTAGCTAAGATGGAGTTGATGTTGATTTGCCAGAAGATTATAACCTTCATGAAGAACAAATAGAATACATCCAAGCACTACTGCAAAAAAGGCTTTCTAAATCGGTTAAAAATGGTGATATATATCAGACAATGACCGGTGTAGAAATGAACCATTTAGAAAGTGTACATTTTTTAAATTGGGCGGTTCACCATTGTATAAAGTGTTGAATTTTGACTGGTCCCTTTTGAAATTTGGCGTAGAATTTGCTAATGTCTGCACTGGTTGAACAGATCCCATTTTAATGGTTTTATGAATTGTTTACATTGGCTGTGTTTTCACCCGATGTAGATTAATGAATTGTTTACACCAGCTATTTTTAAACCCGGTGTAGATTAATGAATTTTCTACACCTTACTATAAAGACAACCGATGTATATGTTGTCATATTACATATACTATTTCTACTCCTGCTGGTGTATATACTGTTTCATTAACCCCATCCCTTGAAGCTTAATGAATAAACTGCCCAAATATACAGACTGAAAGAGATAGCAGTAGAGGCAAAGTTCAAGATGGTAGAGATAGTTCTTCAATTGCTCATTACATTATTCATTTAATAAAATTCAATAAAAAAATACAATTATTTGAAGAGAAAAATAAAAAAATGTATCTTGGTACATAATGACAAATACTATTGAGAAGGAATTATTTGAACAAAAAACTCAGCCCAAATATTGCGCAAGTCCTCAATATCTTGTTCATGAAATGGGTTAGATTGATCAAGCATATGAAACATCAAATTAAAATACAATAAATTAAAGCATTACTAAGATATATTAAATTGACCAGAAATATATGAAATCATTAAAAACACAATTTACCTCCTCAGTTAGGTCAGTCCTATTTGACAAGATAATATTGATCATGTGTCTAACCATGTAGAAAAATTATATGTAATCAACAAAAAACTGCGTGGAGCATAACACTTAACACTTTTATTACCTTCGGTGTGATCTATTCAGGTCCTCACCGAGTTGGCTTTCTTAAGACCCATTGCAATTACAAACGTCCTCATAGCCTTATAACCAAAGTTATGAACTTAGTAATCATTTTATTACAAAGACCATATTTAATTTATTACAAATACCATTATTCTATAAGGAAGAAAACTCACATGTTCATAATCTTCTTGGCATCAACCGATGGCTTGTAGTGGAGGGAGCATAAGAAGAAAAATTTATAAGTATGCTTACATAGTATGATTAATTGCCAATGGTTGCTCTAAAAAATAATTAAACAATAATGATTGTTAGCATTAAGCAAATACAAACAAAGTATGAAAAAATTGAAATATTATTATTCTTACTCTTCCATATATAGTGCGAAGAAACAATCCATATTGGTTTCACCAAGCCTCCTTGCAATGTAATCAAGTCTTAAAGATTGGGAGGTTCCTTTTGAATAAATCTAAAATGGGCATAGGAATCTGAAATTACCTTGTTTTCCCTTGAAAACCAACTTAGCTTGCATGTACCTCTAGTTAGTGTAAACACGATGTTAGTTAATGCAAACATTCAACTTGCATGAAATTTGTTATTACATATATTTACATTTAAATTAGACTTACATTAAAAACATTTGGATGCACCCGGAGGTTAGTTCATTCCTAGGTGTGATAACTAATTTCACATCTGCATGGTAAACAAAGGCAGCAACCCCTGTGTCATCCACAACTGAATCCATAGATAACGCATCAACATGGAACATTTCGTCAGATGCTAATTGGATCACATGTTGCATGGAACTCAAATTAGGAGGTGTGGGAAGTTTGCTTGGGGATGACGCGATATGATCCGAAACAATATGCTTTAGACATAATATGAAAGTCCCCTTTGCTTGACTCACAGTCTTAACCTCATCAGTCAAAATGGGGACTAGAGCATATTCAAATATCACGTCTTCAACTGCCACCCTTAACTGATCATCCTAAATTTGGATGTGGTGGGCAGTTTCCCCTAAGATATGGATAGAACCATGTGCCACTAACCTTTTAATAGGATCCTCCATATATAGATCACAAGGTTCGGTATCCTTTGACACCTTTTTGGCCATGCAACAACTCCCTTTAGTGCTAGGATGGGTTGTATGTGATAGCATTTGTGTGGCACTTGGCTCCTGTTGCCTTGATGTCAATATGGAAAATATTTCTTCCTCGATCTTTTCCAACCCCTTTTATAATTGTGCCTAAATTGAAGCTTCTATTTATGTCCTAGCCTCTACCCAAATATCTGCCTTAGCATCTTCCCTCATGGTAGATAACAATGATTTTAACTCTGCCCTCGAGGAAGTATGGGGAATGTCATGGAGATGCTCCAAAAAAATCTCTTATACCAACACCTTGACTAACTCCCCTAACATGACCCCATACTCTTGCATACCCGTAGCAACAGTCAAGATATCATTCCTACCATCTAACTTGAAGGAGCCATGGGCTTCTTGTTGTTTCAGATCAACCTATAACATAAAAGGAGCAAACATAAGAAATAGTATAATTAGTCTACTAAAACAAAATAATACATGTAGCACTTACAATTTTTTCCACAATCATGCTAGCGTGATCGCTTATAAATGATCCGCTCCTTTTTGGGTGAGCGTTCAACCGCTTATCTTCATGATGTATTGGAGATGGGGGAGCGACAGTAACACTAGGATCAGACTCAGTAGCCTTTTCTAGCCTCTTCCTCTTGGGCCACAATAAGTCTCTTTTAACCTTCACATAACCCCCTCGAGACATTGTGTGGGGGCAATTATTCTTGAGAGCGTGTTCAATGGCTTTTGCCCTTTTTTGCTACAAGACCTGAAGTAATTAATCCCTAATACATACAAAAGGAAGAACCATGAGAAATGCAAGATTCCTTTTTAATTGACTTGATACTTGCTGCATGAAGAAGGATTAGGTTGACCATCTTTATCCTGGCCATGCATATACTGACGAGGTAGTTGTGTCTTGAATGTCTTCTAACGCTCAGCGCAATAAGACAATGTCTTCTTCTTCTTCAAGATTTCATTATTGGGAACATCGTAAGTGAGCTGCAATAATTTCCATTGAAAGCAGAGTTATCAACAAATAGTTGTGTTTTTCGGTATTGGTTTGCATACAATAGGCAGTTCTTATACCCGGATAGAGTCCCTAATTTGATTCTTCTAGCGATTATCAATAGTATCCCAAGTTTGTATGGTGATATTAGTCTGGTTGCATGCTAGAAGGCTGATATAACTCATGTACTTTGTCCTGTGTTCACCAATTGGGTTCCAATGTGTGTCAAACTCAATCGGTAGTAATTTCCCTTATATTCTATCTTTTGAAATATCTTTCAATCGCATCACACTTTGGACCCTCCTTTTCTTAGAGTCGCTTAGAGCATCACTAGCCTCATTATGATTACCACTAGCCCCCATATTTCTATATACGCAATAACAAAAATAAACATGGTAAATAGAGAAAAATGACTGATCACAACGAAAGAAGTGTAAGTATTTATCAATGGAAAGAAATGCAAGCATTTCTTGCAAAAAACTGTAAAACCTAGATTCAACGAACACGTAAAAGGCGAAGCACGTACACTAGAAAATAAGTGTCCAGAACACGTATATGGCAAAGCACAATGAGAGCGAGAACAAAGAAGAACGATTAACCATAGTGAAGCAAGATGAAAATCATATAGCACGACGACTAGTGTAATGATAGAAGACGTGAAAACTAAGACTGCATACAACCTGAGAAATGAAAAAGGAAGAGACGCACCAAGGGGTGGGCTTCGATAAAGTATTTTCATTTAACTTTTTACACCAGTTAACATTTAAATTTGGTGTAAATATCATACTTTGAATATGAAATGACTAATATTTTAAATTTCAAAATAATTTCTACACTAGATAACATGTACAACCTGCGTAAAAAAGTTTTTAAATCGCTATTTATGCCGAATAACATGTACAACCGATTTAAATATTATTTGTTTTCCTAAATAATCCTTTATTAACCCATCACTTGTAAGTTGTAACAAAATAATATATGCAATCAAAACAATATACTTGTGCTATTATTACATCAAAACAATATATGTAAGAACATAAAAATCAATTAGAATCCACTTCTTCTTTATTCAATTTTGGTAAACTTACTGAAAATGAAGGGGTCTCACAAATTGAATCATCATCGTCAATAACCCTTTTTCCTTAGAGAGTGACAGACTATCTTTTATTTGCCGGATTAGTGATATAGAACGCTTGCTTTGGTTGGTCTACCATAATGAAAGGCTTATTCCCAAAACTTGTTCTTTTTAAATCAACCTGTATAAATCCTAACTGATCCACCATAACACCATTGTTTACATTACCCACTTGCATTTGAACATAGAAACTGTGAGTTTGGTGTAGTCTAACTCCAAAATCTCCTCAGTGACACCATAATAAAGGATGGCTACTAATTTATGATTGTTGTTTTTTGAACTAGAGAAGTGTATAGCTTTATCCACTAATATAAGACCACTATTATGCATGCTACTTTTATCATCTAGGGACTTAGTATAAAAGGAATACTTGTTGATGTCAAATGAATTCTAACATATCACATTAAATTTAGGACCATATGCTAAATATCTAACTAGATCAGATACACAATCATTATTTTCAACCTTCTATTTGAACCAATGTGCAAAAGATTTATTGTGTTCTCTAATCAGCATTTGCTCTGTCATTCTATTATTTTGTTTGTGGATAAGCTCTTTATGATTAACTATATATTTTTGAACTTTATCAATGTTATTCAAGATGTGTAAGTGTATTTGCTACAATTTATTATGATCAACATTCTTCACTGACATTCTGTGTTGCCCCCTATTTGGCACGGGGTTTAGCGAGGCCAATAAGTCGTACTTTAGACAAGTAGTGTTGACAAAAATCTATAGCTTCTTCAGAAACATATGTTTTAACAATGGATGTATGGGGCCGATTTGGATTCTTCATGTACCCTTTAAGGATTTTCATGTATCTTTCAAACGGGTACATCCATCATAAGTATACAGGGCCACACAATTTTATCTCTCACACTAGATGAACGATGAGGTGTACCATGATGTCAGAAAAGCCTAGAAGAAATAGTTTTTCAAGTTGGCATAAAATAACATAACCCTCGTGCTCCAATTTATCCAATTTAGTCTCAAAGGCTTTGCCACATATAGCATTGAAGAAGAATCAAAGTCGGGTTACAATGTGTCTCAAATCATCTTGAAGGATTCCTTGAACAGCTAGTACGAGTAATTGTTGCATCAAGACATGACAATCATGAGACTTTTGGCCTACTAATCTCAAATCTTTCATTGACACAATCTTCTTAAGATTATATGAGTACCTAGAGGGAACTTTGATTCCTTGTAAAAATTCACAAATACTTCTTCTCTTATCCTTAGACAAAATATTGATCTCTTCAACACAATAACTCCCCTTACCATCTAGTATTGGATGTAAATCCTCACGTATTCCCATTTCTTGCAAATCTAATCTTGCCTTCAAAGCGTCTTTAGAACTACCATGTTGGTTAAGAAGTGTTCCAAAATATTGTCACACACATTCTTCTCCATATGCATGACATTAATACAGTGCCTTACCTGAAGATGTTGCCAATACGGAAGCTCAAAGAAGACAGATATTTTTTTTGATATATTTTTCTCACTTCTCTTGGTAGTCTTATCAAAAGTAATGTTGATGTCTTTCACCTTTTAATAAACTTGATTTCCTGTCAATGGCTTTAGAGAATTTTTAAATTCTTGGCCACCAAAATATTTTTTCTTAAGTCGATGGTATGAATGGCCTTGTCTTAGAAATCTCCTATAACCTAGGTAGACTATCTTTCGTCCATTACGAAGTTGATAGTAGCAAGTCCTTTCCTCACAGATGGGACATGCTTTATGGCCCTTCACACTATATCTTGACAAATTTTCGTATGCAGGAAAGCATTACTTGTACAAAAAATCATGGCCCTCATATTGAATACCTTCTTCTTAATAGCATCAAAAACATCCATGCCTTCCCATAGCTTCTTCAAATCTTCAATCAAGTGCATTAGGTAAACGTCTATGTCATTTCTCAGTTGTTTTGGTCCTGAGATCAACATAGACAATATTACATACTTGTGTCTCATACATAACAAGGGAGAATAGGTTGTAAACTACCAAGAGGATGGCCATGAACTAGGTATACTACTAAGGATACTATAAGAGTTCATGCCATCTGTACAGAGTCCAGGACTTAGGTTTTGTGGTTCCTTGCCAAACTCAAGAAATAAGCCATCAATCTTCTTCAGTCATATCCCCAATTTTATTGTCTGATGTATATGTACAGTTTATATGTAATGGATATGAGATTCTTGGAATAAACTGTACCAGATTGAGGAAGGAAAGAAAGGGATTATTAACTAAGGAAAGTTTAGGGACCTAAACAAAAATTGGAAAAAGGTTGGAGGCCAAAAGTTAAAGTTGAAACAAAATTGGGCTAAAAGTGGTATTATCAAAAGTTTAGGGACCTAAATGTAATTAAGCAAAAAGTCAGGGACCTAAATATAATTAAGCAAAAATTCAGGGACCTAAATGTAATTATGAGAAAGTTCAACTGAAAAAGGATTAAAAAATGCCTAGAATTATATTAGACCCAAATTTTACCAGTAGATAGACATAATTATTCCTGTCAGTTTAACGCAACATAAATTTTTGATTTGATGTCCCGATTAATTAATATAAATTCCTAAAGTCAGAAGGAATTATTACAGTATTTTTCAGACCACAGAATCAGATAAAACCTTATCATAAATTCTTATATTTAATATAAGAATTTATAAAACTAACAAGTCAGAAGAGGAATCCTGTAGAATTCTTATGAGATTTTACAGTGGAATAAAATACCTGATAAATATTATCGGGAAAGGTTTCTTTAGAATTGGACAAAAGGTTAATGAGCCCATACAAAGGCCCAAATGGCTCCACAGTAAGCCCAATAAGGTGATTGGATAGTTAAGTAGCCCAGAGTCCAAAACAACCCTGAAAAAGTATAAAATTATGAAAATGCCCCTATATAGTCAGATTGTACCAGGGATAGATGGAGGGTATTTTGGTCATTATGGATAGGCTATAAATGTCCCATATAGTATAACTATGATTAGATAGAGACAGTATATACCCTAATACAGTGTAAAGAGGTATGAAATGACAATTTTGCCTTTAGGGTTAATATAGGGCAAGAAAGGGCAACAAGGGTATTTTGGTCATTTTTCAAGGGATGGATAGAAGATAAATACTCAGTCTAACAATTTCAATGGTATGAGGAACTTAGACACTAGTTTCTAGGACATAATACATATCCTTAAATATTATAAAAATTAGGAACATAAAACAGCCTGCTTTTTATGAAACTGCTCCGATCGGTACTTGACTGGACTAGACTGGAATTTTTTCTATAAGTATATTTACCTTTTTTTAGCCAAACATGTCCTTGTATGATTTCATGCATGGCGTCAAGTTTGTGGTTTCTAGGGCAAGTTTGTTTCAAGAATGAATATGGACTATTAGATCAAATAGTAACCAAATCAATCTGGACTATCCATTTCCACTCAAATTTTATTTATAAATATCCCTCATTTCAGATTGCATTCAGCAGCTTTGGGAACCTTAGGGAAACTCTTTCAAAATTTCTATTGAACCAAGAAAGAAGCACACAACTTGAAGCAACAAACAAGGTAATTATCTCCCGTGTTCTTGAGTTTTATTCTAGCAAGCTAGCTCTTGATTTTAAGGGATTTTTGTGCCATATTTCCCTTGTGGTTGCTGCTGGAAGTGCTTTCCATATGTTGTTAGAATATGAGTTTTATGTTATGGATAGTTTAGATAAGCTTAGACAAGTTAGAATCAAGTGGTATAAGCGTGAAAATTCAAGTATGCATGAAGTTAGGGTTTTGTGTTCATGGCTACTACTATGTGTGATAAAACATCCTTACTTTCATATGTCTTAGGGACCAATCAGTAGCATTTAGAATCACTTACAAGTCTTTGGAAGTCCATTAGCTAAATCTGGAATTTTTCTCTTTCTTGGGTTACAGTTCATATAATATTCAAGATTACGCCATGAACTTTAAAAAATCATAATTAATTTTAGAAAAATCAAAATGTAGTGGTTCAAAAAGATACGTGAAGCTAACATCTTCACATTTATGGAAAAAATAATTTCCATACCAAATGATTAACCAATTAATACAATTTATTCATCAAAGTTCACTGTTAATTTGGTCAAAAATTCTCAAGACATATTCTGGTCCCTTAATTTGGAAACACATTTCTCTTGTTATACACATCCAAATGAAGTGTTCTACCTATGAATTTAAAGCTCTGGGGTACCACACACTCATAAAATTTTGTACAATAATTCCTTCATTTGCTAGGTCAAACTAAAGCGACAACAAAACTTCTTCAGGACCTACGTTTTACCATTTCAGTTTCTTTTCTTTCACTTTCAAGAACTGTTCTAACATGTATAAGCCATAAAATAAGCTTCTCAATATTCATATACATCATGTACATATACCATAATTATTACAAATAGTTTTGTCACATAAATGGACACCTTACATGGCATTTACATATATAGATAATTCATAGCATATAATAAGATCTCAATTACTTCCATTCTTTAACTCTTCTCGATGTATACATTTTCCATCATGCTTTACCTAGATTGGTTGGTTATAGGAGAGTGAGATTCTAGGGAATCTCTGTACCAAACATTATCACTTAAACATGAAAGATGGATGCTAATGCATGATATGTAATTTCATTAAAATTTCTTAGATTAATGAAATGCCATTATGCTATATGCTTTTACATAAAAGTGCATGGCCATGGAAACATGTTATTCACAATACATTCAACATCATTGATCATGTCAAAACATTATTCAAATAACATATACATGTCAACACATAAGCATACCACATCAAGCACATAAAGAGGTAAGTTCACTACCTTGCACTTAAGCTTTCCTCTTGATCTTTTGCACTTGCTCCATAGCTTTCCAACCATGAAGCCTTTGTGTCAATCACTTCCCAACATCTTCTTGGATGTTTCAAGGTCCAAAACGCATTCATATTCATCACATAATTTATTAGGACTCATGAACTATAACCTTGTTCAAGACTAACCTTGTTACACTCTTTATTATCATAACTTTCTCTAAACTTCACTAATTCACTTGGCTCTTGAACCAATTGATGTATTGACTTTACCCTACACAATTTCATATTTTGAATCCATTTATGAGCTTAGAATCATGAAATTCCAGCTCCTTTATGGCCTTCTGTATAGAACTGAACACATGCACACAATTCTTTCAGAAATTCTCATTTTGATTCTAATGCTTCTCATACTTGTTTCTCCACTTTATCACACACAACATTTCATTTTAAAACCATTGGAAGTATCAAAATCATGAAATTCCAACACCTCATGTGAGTGAACAGTAATAGAGAAGAATTTCAAAAACTACAATCTTGGAATTTTGATGTTTCCAAGGTTCAAAACCTTTCCAATCCTACACAAAATCATCATATAAATTCAATGGAAGCATTAAATCATTGAAATTCCTTTTCCTTCCATCATGAACAGTGAAGACCGAGTAGGTTCATTCATGGAAAAGTCAAGAATATCAATTTGATTCAACAACCAATCACTTAACTAGCATGTTGAAGCTTTAATCATGTGTCTCTAACTTTAATTTTTTCTTTTCCCATTAATCTAAGGTTTTTGGGTGACACAAGACCTTAGAGAAAATTCAACTTTTCCCCATGAAAACCCTAAGTTCAAGCTCCTAAATCAAAGGAAAATAAGCTAGGATAGATTGCTTACCTTTAATCTCTAGCTTGCTTGAACTTTGGAACCTTGAATCTTCTTTATCTTGGCTTGAGTTTCCATCTTGTAAGAGTTTCCCCAAGGTTCATGAGGCCATGGTTGTGAACCAGATTTGAGGGGGTATTTATAGAAAATTTCATGGAAAATCAATGGCCAAGATTACTTTGTACACTATTTGATCTAAAGGCTCACATTTAATCTTGGATTTAACTTTTTCAAAAAAGAATAATTGTGACATCATAAGGGATAGATCAAGGGACACTTCATGGGGGTATGTGGTGAAACTATCATGTAAGGAAGCTTTGAGAAAAATTCCAGTCTAATCCGATACCGACCAGAGTAGTTTCACAACAACCGAATTGTTTTCTGCTCCTAATTTTTTTATAATATACAAGGATATGTATTATGTCCTGGAAATCAATGTCTAGGCTTCTCATACCATTGACATTGATATACTGAATATTTATCTGCCATCCATCCCTTGGGAAATGACCAAAATACCCTTAGTGTCATTTATTGCACTATATTAACCCTAAGGGCATAATTGTCATTTCACCCTCATTGCCCTGCCTCACGGCATATACTTGCTTTAACTAATCATATTTATGCTATATCCACATTTTTAGCTTATTCCAGATGACCAAAATGCCCTCCCTCCATCTCTGGTACAATATAGGCATCCTGGGGCATTTCGTAATTTTGCAATTTTTCTGGACGCTGGCCCCTTCTGCTGATGAACTGGTACCCTAGGTTTTGAACCCTCCTTGGCATCATCTTGGACCTATATATGAGGTCATCTGATCTCAATCTATCCAGGCTTACATTCTGATAAGTTCAATAATCAGATTACGGGTGTTATCAAACTCCCATCAAAATTCATTAATATGGGGATAACCTTTTATATAGAACTCCTTTCGGGGTTCTGTCACGTGTGTTATCAGACTCCCATCAAAATTCACTAATACGGGGATAACCTTTTATACAGAACTCCTTTTGGGTTTCTGTCAGATCCATGACATATGACACTATAGGACACACTTTCCTGTAATTCTCCTACTTATATATGAAGTCCATGAGATCTGATAAATTTTTAAATAACTTTCAAATAGTCAGATAAATATCTGCTTTCTAGATCCCTAATAAAATTTCCGTATCATGCTAGATTGACCAGTGTATCTTCCTTTATTTACTGATGGAATATGGGACTGAAATACTTCTGGGCATTTCTAACCCTTTTCGGGCTGACTTTTCCATAATTACAATTTTGCCCTTGAACTTTTTACCTAATTATATTTAAGTCCCTTAACGTTTGGAAATTACCACTTTTGGCCCAAATTTTGTTTATACTTTAACATTTTGCCTTTAAACTTTTCTAATTTTTAATTTAGGTCCTTATATTTCTTCAAGACTCATCTACCCTCTATTATTTCTTTTGATCATCATCATAATCCTTTCTCTATCAGTATTATACACATAGAGAAAAATTAGGATATGACATTTCTACCCCTTAAAATAAATTTCATCCTTGAAATTTACTCAACACCTCAATCAAGGATTGGGGTATCTATCTCTTATCTTTTATCTTGACATCTTAGCGGAGTACTTTTCATATCCGTAATTCTTCATGTTTACTATTATTACTTTCTTCTGTTCCGAATCAACTCAATTAGAGTTGAACACTACCTCATTATGTTACTTGCTTACTTGCTTCGCATTCATTTGCACATGGACTCCTCACTATACTGAACTTGTGAGTAGTGTCTATTTCTTTCATATTAAATTCTCTCGGATACTGCTATATTCCGAAGTTTCTATTAACTTCTCATCATACTTCTTAGTACAATTACTTATTACTTATCTAAATATCTAGAGGAATTCTCTGAACATCTGCAAAACTTTATCTCTCATTTTCATATCATCATACTTCTCATCATCTTTAATAACTAATCATAATACAGAGAGATGATTTATGTCAGAGCTAACATGCATATAAGAGCACATACGACTTATGTCAAAGGGAGGACTCATTTTCGTTGCTCCACTACTAAATAGGAGAACATAGGAGCATATAGGAGAACATACTCTAACATGCATAATGCATGGCCAACATATTGTAGGAGTACATTCCTGTCCATGAATGTAAAGCTTTAACATTGGAGCTCAAGCATTCTTAATATGCACAACTCAAACACTCGAAGCTTGCACAGCTCTAACACTCAAATCTTGTACTACTATAACATTCAGAGCTTTAGCATGTTCTATAAACATAAGATAACATAATGACTGGCATTTTTTGTAAGGAGTAAAAGCTCTCATTTGCTACATCATCTATAACATAACACTTAAACATCTTATCCCTTTCAAAAAGGGAGCCTCTCTATCTATTTATAGCTCTCATTTGCTATATCATCTATAACATAACACTTAAACATCTTATCCTTTTCAAAAAAGGAGCCTCTCGATCTGTTTACAAAGTTAGCTATAAAGCCACTTCTCAATACATATTTCTCATAACGTATCTTATTATGCACTTTTCACAGCTCTTTCTATCATTTTACATAACTCTGTGCATATATACCAATTTCTATGGTATTTACACCTCTTTCTATCACTTCCCAGGGGTCACTCATCATTGGGTTACTCTTACCTGAGCACGCTTAACTGAAAAGTGTAGATATAAATCTGAAGTACTGGTACTAATAGGCTCAAATCCTGGTACTCTACTATCTTAGACATTTATTATACTATCTCTTTTGGGTCTATCTGGCCTTCTAATCTCTTTATCCTCATATAGAGGATTTACTTGTCTTTCATTCTTATTCCTTGTAATCTTATCGTAAGGATCTCTTTATTCTCATTTGACCATTTTTCTCATATCTTATGAGATATTCTCATAAATCTTTGGTATTTAGAGTTAATTACCTCAACTTTGATCATTTAGTTCTTGTTGCGTGTACGAAGATTCTGAGTTCAGTCCCTCATAGTAATAAGGCTATCTGAAATTAGTATCATGGGTACTCTCTCTGTTATGAGTTAACCAACTTGTGAAGCTTCTATACCTTAACTTTTCCTTAGTATTCGTCTTTCCAAAGAAATATTGTACTTATGGCTCATTACTTTCTTGCTCTAGGCTTCGTCTACTACAACCCTCAGGATCTACTGTGATCAACCGTAAGCCTTTTCAAGATCTAACTATGACCCTATAAGCCATGCTAGGATCTACTGCAATCCTCCAGAATCTACTGCGATTCTGTTGTAATGTATTCTCATCTTTAGAAGACCTGAACCAACGGACAAAGTTACAAGGTTAGTCACTTCCACATAGTTGTTAACTTAACAAATAATTCCCCAAAAATGATCACAAAAGCCAATATTATCTAGTATGACTTTACTCATTTCCTCTATCACCCAGGAACATCATATATCATTCTCATCTTTTATAACTTTACTATATCAATTACTGTAGAGAGCTACACAGGCTCTATCATGCACACATCTGTCATCATATATTCATAAATGCTTCTTATTCCATTTCATATTCATAGCACATCATCCATATATCTTACCCTTACTAAAGGGATATATCCTGAGTATCATAATCATTTATCTGTAGATTCATTATTAATCCTCATATTTAATCTCATTCTATATCTCATTGACTATCATTACTTGATCATAAATTCTCATTCTATTCTTTGGAAATTAACTGGCTACCTATCTCGTTCATCATTTTTTTATTGCTTTATCATCACCAAGTTAAATTATCTAATTGCATGTCATAGGGCATGGAAGCAGCATAACTTTCTCATCTGGTATACTTTACCCAGTACATACTGTGTAAGGGGAGTATTCATTTATCATAGCATACTCAACATGCATATTATGCAAGGAGATACAATCTTTTAAGCATTCTCTAATATGTGTGTCATCATATGACAACTGTAAGTAGATGCAACTTTTTATCATAACTTATGGCATCATAAGCCATACCATTATTACATAGTTTGCTCAACCATCCCTTATACTCACATTGTAATTAAACAATTAACTAGGTAGACTTTAAAGTATTATGTTCCTTTATTACCTGAACTGCTAGGTCCTGATTGTCATATCCCTAATTTTCTGACCTGATGTACCTATACAGTTTATCTGTAATAGATATAAGATTCTTGAAATAAACTGTATCAGATTGCAAAAAGAAATGGAAGGATTAATAACTAAGGAAAGAATAGGGACCAAAATGCAAATTGAAAAGTTTGAAGACAAGAAGTTGAAGTAGAAATAAAAGGAGGGACCTAAATGCAATTAATGGAAAGTTCAGGGACTAAAGTGCAATTATTCAAAAGTTAAGGGACCTAAATGTAAATATGGAAAAGTTGAGCCAAAACAGGCCAAAAATGCCCGAAATCATATCAGACCCAAATTTTACCAGTAGATAGACAAAAATATTCCGGTCAGTTTAACGCAACACAGAATTTTGATTTGAGGTCCCGATTAATTGATATAAATTCCTGAAGTCAGAAGGAATTATTACAGTATTTTTGAGATCTCATAATTAGATGAGACTTTATAGAAAATTCATATATTTAATATATGAATTTATAAAATTGACAGAATTAGAAAAGGAATCCTGTAGAAGCCATACGGGATTTTACAGTGAAATAAAATACCCGATAAATATGATCGGGAGAGTTGTACGGTGAATTGGGCCATGAAGGCAATATAAGCAATAAGCCCATAATAAGGCCCAAATGACACCATCATGAGCCCATTAAGGTGACTGGACAGTTATATGGGCCACAGGCCAGAGCAGTCCAGGAAAAGTGCAAAATTACGAAAATGCCCCTGGATGCCTATACTGTACCAGTGATGGATGGAGGTCATTTTGGTCATTATGGTGTTGGAAATCGTGCCATAGGGGCTAATCATTGTCTTATGAACATTATTGATTTATGAATTTATTAATTGAGTTATCATATTATTTGCATGTTTACTATGATGACCATCCTTGGATAATTCATGATATTATCCTAAATGTCCCTGGTCGATCATCTATGTGGGAGCACAGATGAAATAAGACCAGTATGACTTTGAAGATGTATAGAGATATAAATCAAAGTCATAAGCACATGTAAGAGTACAGGGTGTTGGACCGACCCGCTATGAGAGAACTGCATGGGTAACGTCATAAGCTTCTCTCATATACAAACCATGTCAATATGCCCTTTGACCTGAGATCATCATGGATTCCTACATGACAAAACGCTCAGCTTTGACCTAGTCAAAAGTCACTTTTGACCAAGTGATCATAAAGACTATGTTCGGGCTTAGTGGTTTTTCATGCGGAGGAATGTGAATGGTCAAGATGGAATTTGTCCCTCACATTCGTGGAGAGATATTACTGGGCCCCTCGATGAGTGAGTCTGAGAAATGTATGGCCATACTGTAATGGAAAGGTAGTTCCATTTCTATAGTCAGACTACTCAGGGATCGAGAAAGTAACGGTCGGGAATAGAAGGATGACATTATCCATGCCTCATCCATTACCAAAATATCGCGTGACAGAAGGGACATGATATGGTTGTATAAAAGGTTACATCGTTTATCGATCCTCATATGATTTGGGTAGTTGTTATGTCTTGCTAGAGACCGCTTGCGACTTGTGGGCTAGTATAGCAAATGGCCCACTGCCAACTTCATATGGGCCTACAGGGTCGCACACAAAATAGCTCAACACGAGCTATGATGTCCAGATTCATTGAATCTAAGACATGTCCAGATTCAATGAAAGATCCAGGTGAATGTATATATATTTATTTATATTTATATTCGTATATATATAAATTCGTATATATATATATTATATATATGAGATATATGAGATTTAATTTATAAGGATAAATTAAATCCCTATCACGTTTGAATTCGAAATTCAAATTGATAGGATATCTCATATAAGAGATATTTATAAGATTTAATTTATAAGGATAAATTAAATCTCTATCACGTTTGAAATTTGAAATTCAAATTGATAGGATATCTCATATAAGAGATATTTATAAGATTTAATTTATAAGGATAAATTAAATCTCTATCACGTTTGAAATTCGAAATTTAAATTAATAGGATATCTCAAATTTGATTTATGGGAATAAATCAAATATAACTCAGTCTCATCTTTATTTAAAGTTAAATAAATAGGTAATTAAATCTGTGGGACGGATTTAATATTATTTTATTTAATTAGTTTCTTATAAAATTATACAATATATGATATTGTATCAATTCGGAATTAATATAAGATTAACTCCAAAATCCAATTAGGTTAAGTGGAAAAACGCATAGCATCCTCTATATCTGATTGGAGGAGCTACGTTTGAAAATAACATTGAACACAAAAGGCCGAACGGAATCTGCAAAAGGTTTGCAGACAAGAAACTGCCGAAATAGAGACGGAGACTTGTGAAAGCCTTGGAGGGACAGGAGACGCTAGCACATCGTTCGTGGTTGGAACGCTGTTCGTGTGGATACCAGTAGAGGAAGCCGACCTGAGGCGTCGACTTCTTCTGATCGGAAAGAGACCACCGTCCACGTAGAGAAGCTGTGAAATTCGCTGAGCAACACTAAGGGTAATGATTCTTTCCACTTGACTTAAACATATACGGCAGATCCTGGCAAGGAATGGAAAATTTTTAAAGTTTATTTCCGCTGCGTGTCTTCTAATTCCTTTCAGTGGTATCAGAGCCATGCCGTTTTGTGTTTAAGTTAGGCTTGATTTGTGATTTATATGATATATGTTAGTAGTAGCCGATCATATAATAAGCATTGTATGTGTGACATATATGGAATCCATGTTGTGTATGACATAAAAGGAATCTAAAAGGAAATTGAAATCGGTGGTGATGCTTTTTTGATTTGATCAATCCGCATAGATGGGGTCTAAGAAAACCGAATTTGAATTTGTGATTATTTGTGAAAACCGAATTCAGATTCGTGATTATTTATGAAACAAAAAAAAAAAAAATTCTTCCGGGGCGCTGCCCCAGAGACCCCGCCCGCTAACCAGCTAGCGGGACAGTCGCCCGCTAACCGGCTAGCAGGACCGCCGTAGCTACCTGTTCGTAGCGCAACATAACCGTAACATATGTTACTTTGTGAATGTTTTTTTTTGCCCTTCGATTAGATCTGAATATTGATTCTTGAATGTTTGGGTATGGTGAACAATATGGCTCTAGATTGCAAGTGTTGTAATTTTTTAATACGGCCTGCGTGTCGTGCCTTCCTCTATATACTCTCAATGTACCTTCTCCTCTCATCTCACTCCCCTCGAATGTTAAAAGAGGTTTCTATATGTAATTTCTCTTTTCTTACTAGAGAGCTCCTCTCATTGGCTTGAGGGGACTTAGGATAGGTGAGCCATATTGTATCACATTTGAATGATGCATCTTATGATTAGATCAGCACATGCATTTTACTTGTATGAGTTACAAACTGGGATACATGCATCCTCATAAAATCAGATAGTTAATTAAGCCCTCTAAAAGAAATCTTAAGTCATAATGCTGTCAATTTATGAACACTTGTCAAAACCTTGATCGCTCAATTGTGGACTCCACCAAAGTGGGTGCTTTTGAGTTATCTTGGGGAGATAAGCAAAGAGTAATGGTGCTACTCTCATAGGTTCATTATTGTTTGACTTAATTGAGATTAACAAAACGGTTTTGGATCTCAAGGCATTAGATGGGATTAGAACATGCCAGATCATATGATGATAGGATCCCATGAATATCTAAGAGTTACATTTGATGTAATTGGTAAAGGTGTTACCTACCTAAATAACTTAATTTAAGCGTCCTGCCAAAGCGGACTTAAGTTTGAGCCAAATATGGATCTTAGCCCACTAACTATTGCATTGAGGGTTGTTTATTTAGTGGGAGATTACTAATTACATTGCATATTTTAATTGTAGAATCATGACGACTAGTAATACTGCTACATTATCGCTGCGATCTGTCCTTGAGAAGGACAAACTTAATGGGACAAACTTTCTTGACTGGTTTAGGAACTTGAGAATTGTTCTCAAGCAGGAAAGAAAGGCGCATGTCCTAGATCAACCCATTCCTGAGGAGCCAGCCGCCAATGCTCCTAGAGCTCAGAGAGATGCTTACACGAAGCATAAGGAAGACTCTGTCGATGTGGGATGCTTAATGCTAGCCACCATGGTTCCAGAGCTCCAAAGAGATCTCGAACACATGGAGGCTTATGAGATGATTGTGCATCTCAAGGAAATGTTCCAGCAACAGGCAAGGCAAGAGAGGTATGAGACCACTAAGGCCTTACATTCCTGCAAGATGGCTGAAGGTGCATCAGTTAGTACTCATGTATTAAAGATGAAAGGGTACATTGATCACCTTGAAAGGCTTGGATTTCCCATGAGCCAGGAGTTAGCTACGGATTTGATCTTGAACTCACTCCCGAAAAGTTATGACCAGTTTGTCATGAACTACAACATGAACAACATGGAGAAATCTATTTCTGAACTGCATGGGATGCTTAAAAATGCTGAGCTAGTCTTAAGAAGAAACCCAGTAGTGTTTTGATGGTTCAGAAAGGAAAGGGTACGAAAAAGAAAGGCAAAGGCAAGGGGAAGGGTCATGGCTCATCAGGTAAGACCAAAGAGTCAGGCAAGCCCGAAACCAAGCCTGCACCAAAGAAGGCAAAGCCTCCGAAGAAAGGAGTCTGCTTCTTCTGCAATGAACCGGGTCATTGGAAGAGGAATTGCAAACTCTACCTCGAAGATCTGAAAAAGAACAAGAAGGATAGCGGGGCTATCGCTTTAGGTATTTATGTTATAGACATTCATCTTTCTACTTCCACCTCATGGGTATTAGATACTGCATGTGGTTCTCACATTTGTACAAATGTGCAGGGACTAAAGGACAGTAGGAAGCTGAAAAAGGGCGAGGTTGACCTACGAGTTGGAAACAGAGCAAGGGTTGCTGCATTAGCTGTAGGCACTTATGAATTAGTTCTGCCCACTGGGCTTTTGTTAGTTTTGAACAATTGCTATTATGTTCCTGCTTTAAGTAGTAACATTGTTTCCCTTTCTTATTTGGATAAGGAAGGTTTTACTTCCATTGCAGGGAATAGTAGATGTTCTATTTATCGTAATGATGTTTTCTATGCTCATGGTGATTTGCATGTTGATCATTACATATTAAATTTGGAACAACCCAATCATGGAAATATCTATAACATAACCGCCAAAAGGGTCAAACCAAACGATTTGAATCCCACATACCTCTGGCACTGTCATCTGGGCCACATAAATGAGAAACGCATTTCCAAACTCCATCAAGATGGATTTCTAAACTCATTTGATTTTGAATCATATGACACTTGCGAGTCTTGCTTGTTAGGAAAGATGACAAAGTCACCCTTCACTGGGCACAGTGAGAGGGCCACTGATTTATTGGGCCTCATACATACAGATGTGTGTGGACCGATGAACACAAATGCCAGAGGAGGTTATTCGTACTTCATAACATTTATAGATGATTTCAGCAGATATAGGTACATCTATCTGATGAAACATAAATCTGAATCTTTTGAAAAGTTCAAAATATTTCAAAATGAAGTACAAAACCAGCTTGGCAAAACAATTAAAGCCCTTCGATCTGATCGGGGCGGTGAATATTTGAGCCAAGAGTTCATAGATCATCTTAGGAATTGTGGACACTCTCACAATTGACTCCTCCAGGGACACCACAATGGAATGGCGTTTCTGAACGGAGAAATCGAACACTATTAGATATGGTTCGATCCATGATGAGTCAAACAGATCTTCCGCCCTCCTTTTGGGGCTATGCCCTAGAGACAGCTGCGTTCACACTCAATCGTGTTCCATCTAAGGCAATCGAAAAGACTCCGTATGAGATATAGACTGGGAGGACGCCTAGTTTGTCTTTCCTCAAGATTTGGGGATACGAGGTCTATGTTAAGCAACAAGCCTCAGACAAATTAGTGCCCAAATCCTCAAAATGCCTTTTTGTGGGATATCCTAAGGAAACCAAGGGATATTACGTCTACAACCCTGCTGATAACAAAGTGTTTGTTGTCAGAAATGGTATCTTTCTTGAACGAGAATTTATCTCTAAAAGAACCAGTGGGAGTAAGGTACAACTCGAAGAAGTTCGAGAGCTACAAGACACCACAGAACTGCAGATGGAAAATAGAGAAGACTCACAACAAGTTTTTGAGACTCCTCAAGTCACGCAAGGTCCACGAAAGTCTAATAGGACATGACTTCAGCCTCAGAGATATGGATTTCTGATTTCTGATAGTCGTGATGTGTTGCTCATTGAGCATAATGAGCCGACTACCTATCGAGAAGCTATAGTGGGACCAAACTCCGAAAAATGGCTTAGTGCCATGAAGTCTGAGATGCAATCCATGTACGACAATCAGGTTTGGACCTTAGTCGACCCGCCTGAAGGTGTAAAAACCGTCGGGTGCAAGTGGGTTTTCAAAGAGAAAACTGACATGGATGGCAATGTAAATGTCTTCAAGGAACGACTGGTTGCAAAAGGTTTTACTCAAACTCATGGTGTGGACTATGATGAGACCTTTTCCCCAGTAGCAATGGCCAAATCAATCAGAATCCTCTTTGCTATTGCAGCATATTATGACTATGAAATATGGCAGATGGACGTCAAGACAGCCTTCCTTAATGGAAAGCTCCTTGAGGATGTGTACATGACACAACCTGAAGGGTTTGTGCGTTCCGAGGACTCTGGTAAAGTGTGCAAGCTTCAAAAGTCCATTTATGGACTAAAGCAAGCCTCTCGGAGTTGGAATCATCGTTTTGATGAAGTAATCAAAGAGTTTGGATTTCTTCAAAACATTGATGAACCTTGTGTGTACAAGAAGGTTAGTGGGAGCACAGTTGTGTTTTTGGTACTCTATGTCGATGACATCCTACTTATTGGGAATGACATTCCTACCTTGCAGATCGTCAAGTCTTGGTTAGGAAAGTCTTTCTCGATGAAAGACTTGGGTGAAGCCACCTACATCCTAGGAATCAGGATCTATAGAGATAGATCTAAAAGACTTCTAGGACTCAGTTAGAGTACATACATAGACAAAATACTACATAGGTTCAGTATGCACGAATCAAAGAGGGGTTTCATACCCATCTCATGGTACTCACCTCAGCAAAGATCTGTGTCCTAGCACATCTGATCAGCGAGGTCGCATGAGTAAGGTTCCATATGCCTCGGCCATAGGATCTATCATGTACGCCATGTTATGTACTCGACCGGATGTCTCGTTTGCCTTAAGTATGACTAGCAGATACCAACAGGACCCTGGTGAGGGCCATTGGACTGCTGTCAAGAATATCCTTAAGTACTTAAGAAGGACTAAGGACTTATTCTTGGTCTATGGTGGATTAGATGATGAGCTCTGTGTAACTGGTTACACAGATGCGAGTTTCCAAACTGACCAGGACGACCAAAAATCGCAGTCTGGATACATATTCCTCCTCAATAATGGAGCAGTAAGCTGGAAGAGCTCTAAGCAGGGCACTGTAGCAGATTATGCAACGGAAGCTGAGTATATAGCAGCATCTGATGGAGCTAAGGAAGCCGTTTGGATCAGGAAGTTCATCACAGAACTAGGGGTGATACCTACCATCTCAGATCCAATAACTTTGCTCTGTGACAATAGCGGTGCTATTGCACAGGCCAAAGAGCCTAGGTCACATCAAAGGACCAAGCATATACTCAGGCGATTTCATCTCATCAGAGAAATCAACGATAGAGGTGATATAAAAATATGTAAAGTAGCAGGAGAAGATAATGTTGCTGATCCTCTAACAAAGCCGCTTGTGCAGGCAAAGCATGAGCGTCATGTTAGGTTAATGGGAATTAGTCAAATTAATGATTGTACCTAGTGCAAGTGGGAGGTTGTTAGAAATCGTGCCCTAGGGGCCAATCATTGTCTTATGAACATTATTGATTTATGAATTTATTAATTGAGTTATCATATTATTTGCATGTTTACTATGATGACCACCCTTGGATAATTCATGATATTATCCTAAATATCCCTGGTCGATCATCTCTGTGGGAGCACAGATGAAATAAGACCAGTATGACTTTGAAGATGTATAGAGATATAAATCAAAGTCATAAGCACATGTAAGAGTACAGGGTGTTGGACCGACCCGCTATGAGAGAACTGCATGGGTAACATCATAAGCTTCTCTCATATACAAACCATGTCAATATGCCCTTTGACCTAAGATCATCATGGATTCCTACATGACAAAACGCTCAGCTTTGACCTAGTCAAAAGTCACTTTTGACCAAGTGATCATAAAGACTATGTTCGGGCTTAGTGGTTTTTCATGCGGAGGAATGTGAATGGTCAAGATGGAATTTGTCCCTCACATTCGTGGAGAGATATTACTGGGCCCCTCGATGAGTGAGTCTGAGAAATGTATGGCCATACTGTAATGGAAAGGTAGTTCCATTTCTATAGTCAGACTACTCAGGGATCGAGAAAGTAACGGTCGGGAATAGGAGGATGACATTATCCATGCCTCATCCATGACCAAAATATCGCGTGACAGAAGGGACATGATATGGTTGTATAAAAGGTTACATCGTTTATCGATCCTCATATGATTTGGGTAGTTGTTATGTCTTGCTAGAGACCGCTTACGACTTGTGGGCTAGTATAGCAAATGGCCCACTGCCAACTTCATATGGGCCTACGGGGTCGCACACAAAATAGCCCAACACGAGCTATGATGTCCAGATTCATTGAATCTAAGACATGTCCAGATTCAATGAAAGATCCAGGTGAATGTATATATATTTATTTATATTTATATTCGTATATATATAAATTCGTATATATATATTATATATATGAGATATATGAGATTTAATTTATAAGGATAAATTAAATCCCTATCACGTTTGAATTCGAAATTCAAATTGATAGGATATCTCATATAAGAGATATTTATAAGATTTAATTTATAAGGATAAATTAAATCTCTATCACGTTTGAAATTCGAAATTCAAATTGATAGGATATCTCATATAAGAGATATTTATAAGATTTAATTTATAAGGATAAATTAAATCTCTATCACGTTTGAAATTCGAAATTTAAATTAATAGGATATCTCAAATTTGATTTATGGGAATAAATCAAATATAGTTCAGTCTCATCTTTATTTAAAATTAAATAAATGGGTAATTAAATCTGTGGGACGGATTTGATATTATTTTATTTAATTAGTTTCTTATAAAATTATACAATATATGATATTGTATCAATTCAGAATTAATATAAGATTAACTCCAAAATCCAATTAGGTTAAGTGGAAAAACGCATAGCATCCTCTATATCTGATTGGAGGAGCTACGTTTGAAAATAACATTGAACACAAAAGGCCGAACGGAATCCGCAAAAGGTTTGCAGACAAGAAACTGCCGAAATAGAGACGGAGACTTGTGAAAGCCTTGGAGGGACAGGAGACGCTAGCACGTCGTTCGTGGTTGGAACGCTGTTCGTGTGGATACCAGTAGAGGAACCCGACCTGAGGCATCGACTTCTTCTGATCGGAAAGAGACCACCGTCCACGTAGAGAAGCTGTGAAATTCGCTGAGCAACACTAAGGGTAATGATTCTTTCCACTTGACTTAAACATATACGGCAGATCCTGGCAAGGAATGGAAAATTTTTAAAGTTTATTTCCGCTGCGTGTCTTCTAATTCCTTTCATATGGATAGGCCAAAAACGTGGGACATAGTATAAATATGATTATATAGAGTCAATATATGCCCTGAGGTAGTGTAAAGAGGTGTGAAATGACGATTTTGCTATTAGGGTTAGTACAGCACAGGAAATGACACTAAGAGTATTTTGGTTATTTTTTTAAGGAATGGATGGCAGATAAATATTCAATATATCATTTTCAATGATATGAGAAGCCTAAATATTGATTTCCAGGACATAATACATATCGTGGTATATTATAAAAAAATTCAGAACAGAAAACAGTCCAGTTGTTGTGAAACTGCTCCGATCGGTACCAGATTGGACTGGAATTTTTCCAGAACCTTCTTGACATGGGCAGCACGCCACCTAACCCTCTTAGGTGTCCCATGAGCTGTCCCACATGATGTCATAATTGTTCTTTTATGAAAAAGTTAAATCCAAGATTAAATGTGAGCCTTTAGATCAAATAGTAACCAAATCAATCTTGGCCATCCATTTCAACCCAAATTTCTCTATAAATACCCCCTATTCAGATCACTTCGGCATGCATGGTGAACCATAGGGAAACTCTTGCAAAATTTCCATTCAACCAAGAAAGAAGCAACCAAAGTGAAGTAACAAGCAAGGTAATCATCTCCCTTGATCTTGATCTTTGTTCTAGTAGGTTAGCTCATGGTTTTAAGGGGTTTTCATGCTATATTTCCCTTATAGTTACTGCTGGAAGTGCTGCTCATATGTGGTTAAAATATGAGTTTTATGTTATGGATAGTTTAGACAAGCTTAAACAAGCTAGAATCAAGTGGTATAAGCTTGTGAATTCAAGTATGTTTGGATTTAGGGTTTTGTGTTCTTGCTGGTACTGTACGTGGTACTGTTCATATGATGGAATTTCATGATTTTGATGCTTCCAATGAGTTTAAAATGGAAAGTTGTGTGGGGATAAAGTAGGAGAACAAGTATTGGAAGCATTGGAATCAAAATGAGAATTTTTGGAAAACAAGAGCATGTATTTCGGTTTGTCACTGTAACAATTGATATGTTTTGATTTTGGAAATTCTGATTTCATATTTGGATTCTACATGAAAAATTATGTGGAAATGAACCATAAGAATTTATTTTGGAAAGGTGGAAGTAGGAAACATAAATTAGAGAAAGAAAGGGAGCTAGTGAAAACCTAGTCTTGGATTTGGTTTCAAGTTGAGTTGTAACTTGATATTATGTTGTGATGGCTAGGTTTTGACATTTGTGAAGGAAGGAAAGCACTTCAAGAAGGTCTTGACCAAGATAGCTAAGAGGTAGCAAGGATACCTAACTATAACTCATGTTTGTTTAATTGTTTTGCTTGCTTGTTGATTATGGTGTTTGGTTGAGCTTGAGCTTATGTCATCATGTTATGATGAAGTATGAATGATTGCAACTCCTTGCAAGTTATGTCATGACAATATGCATGTTAGAGTTTGCTTATGTACCATTATGAAGTAGCTCCCATCTCATGATAACATGCTAAGCATACAATTATCCATGCATGATATTATAGCTTGTGTAACTTGCTATTGGGATTTCCATGAAATCTCATTCCTTCCACATGCATAACTATGTTTTAGGTGCTGGATCTTTTCAAGGGAGGAGAGTAAATGTTGATGAATAAGTTTGTATAATAAGCTACATGACTTACATGACATTATGGGATGATATGCTAGTATGCATGGTGTATGTTTCTCTAGTCCTGTTTTGAGGCCGTGGTGATTTGACAATGTTTTTGGCATCTAATTCAACGAGTTTTAATATGAAACTTGGTCTGATTAAATTTAAGACACAGAGCTTTAAATGAACACCAAGAACGCCTCATCTGGATAAGTATCTGAATTGTTATGATTTTCCAAAGTTGGAAGTAAGATCTGGAATTGAGTAAAACGAGTGCTGAGAGGCAGTGACGTTCACACAAAGATTTCATATACCAAATGAACGCGTTTTTCTATGAAATTTTATGAGCTTACAGATAACGTCTAAATCTTCAAATCCATAGGTAACATAGTTCATTTGGATAAGTAACCAAAGAGAAATGAATTTTTGAAGTTAAGTAAAGAAACTGGAACTTCCAGATTTTACCAAATGAACAGTGATTTTCAACGATTAAACTGATTTCATTGGAATAAGAAAACCTCAGTTTCATATTTTTCCCTCAAAGATATGTGAAACATCTTTCATTAGAAATTGGAACCATATTATTTCGATTTTTCTACAATTAATTATGAATTTTCAAAGTAGGGTACATGTTCTGGAATTACCAAATGAACAGTAAAAGTGAACAGTACCCAAGAGCAAATCTTTTGGAAATGGATGTTTTCAAAGCAAATGATCATGTAATTGGTTCCAATCACTTCTAATCAAGTATAATTGAGGTTAAAAGTAAGGATATGACATTTTGGTATCAGAGCAAAGGATTCTGGCTTAGGAAATGCTCTGATTACATTATTTATAGACTGAAACATAAGTAGAGATTTGCATAATTGACCCTAAGTTAATTATTGCAGGATACCAATGACTGAGTCTAGAACATCAGAGACTACAGTGAACCAGGGGGACCCTATACCCGTAATCTATAGTTCTGATAAATTAGGGTGGAACTCAGAAGAGATAGATGCTTTCATACATGATCCGGAGTTTGGTCTTCCCCCAGTGATCAATATCTGGGATTCCAGTAGTGAATCAGAATTGGGCAGGTTAGATAATTCTTCGGTGGGATCAAATGAGATGGATGAGGATGATGATGAAGAAGAGGAAATATCAGATGAGGATATACCATCAGAAGATGATGAACTGGAGGAACCTAACCCAGCCCCACCCATGAATATTGTACTAGAAAGAGATGCAGGTCAGATAGATGATAAAGAAATGATAGGCCCTCAAGAGGAACAATCTGATGTGGGTTACTCTTATATTAGGGGTGTAACAGACCCTATGCCTAGGCAGGCGGATGAGGTAGATGTTCCTGGACCGAGTCAGGTACCTAAACCAGTTGATGTACCTGGTCCCAGCCATACAGCTAATGTGTCTGAACCTAGTCATGTAGCTAATATACCTGCTCCTAGTCATGTAGCTGATATACCTGGACCTAGTCAAAGGCCAGACCCTACAGATATTCCAGGTCCAAGTGGAACCAAGAAGATAGTAGTACAGCTATACCTGGGTAACCATCAGATAATTGAGTTAATCCCTGGGAAGGATATGGATGAAGAACATTTTAGGAGAGCTGTGGAACTCACAAAGCAGCTATATGGGATAGGAAGGATGTTGATTAGGGATGTGGATCAAGACTATAGAGTTTACAAAGATTTCATAGCAAGAGTAAGGGAGGCCTATCAGGCGTATGATCCAAATACTCTTACCCATACTGATTGGGTTAACACCATGGATGATATTTTGCCTCTTACAGTAACATGGAGAGAAGGGCTAGATCAGTACTTTGAAGAGGAACCCTTTGAGGATATCCATAATTGGATCTACATGATAGGGGAGTTCATTAGGATACACTATAAGAAAACATAATGTAATAGATGTATGTATAAATGTTGCTGTAATCTATGTACTCATGGCTAGTAATGACATAGTACATGTATGTGTATATGTTATCAAAAGTTTATGTAATGATGTTAAACTTGTTGTATGCTATGTTTTGAATGAAATATAAAGTATGTTAATTATAATATTCCTTTCCTATTTCCCATTACCATAGTAAAACAAAATGGTAAGAACAAGAAGAGCTAGTGCTTCGGGTGAACCCCAAAACGCTGGAGACAATAACCAGTTGATTATAGAAAGGCTAGAACAGCAACAGAAGCTGGTTGAGGAAGTAAGAGCCGCTCAAGCAAGGAGCGAACAGGAAAGGGATGCTGCCATAGCAGCGGCTGTAGCAGAAGCAGTAGAGAACCTACGGCAACCAGAATTTGCTAGTACAGCTAATACAGAACCAGAAATGGTTCAACAGACAACAGAACTACTGAGACAGACAGGACAAATAGTAGATCCTGCTGGTATTCAACAGTGGATGGCTAAGTTCTGTAAGCATAGTCCTCCAACATTTGAGGGAACGTTCGATGTACAGAAAGCGGAGGATTGGATCAGCAGATTAGAGAAGATCTTCAAGGTACTAGGTTGTCCGTATGAGAGTAAAGCACAGATGGTAATCTACCAGCTAGAAAGGGATGCGGACAGATGGTGGAAGAACACAGAGTTAGTATTGCAGGCTAGACACGTTCCTATCACATGGGAAGTGTTTCTTGAACAGTTTTATGAGAAGTATTTTCTCCAGTCTGTACGAGATGAACGAGAAGCAGAATTCCTTGTGCTGAGACAAGGAGAAAAAGAATCCTTTGACGAATACTTAGCAAAGTTCATCTGTCTTTCCCAGTATTCCACTTATCTACGACAGGTGGACGATGAGCGGTGGATGACGGAGAGGATGATCAGGGGATTGAATGTAAGGAATTAGAAGACACGCAGCGGAAATAAACTTTAAAAATTTTCCATTCCTTGCCAGGATCTGCCGTATGTGTTTAAGTCAAGTGGAAAGAATCATTACCCTTAGTGTTGCTCAGCGAATTTCACAGCTTCTCTACGTGGGTGGTGATCTCTTTCTGATCGCAAGAAATCGACGGAGTGTTCCTCAGCGACCTTCACAGATTCTCTCCGCGGACGGTGGTCTCTTTCCGATCACAAGAAGTCGACGCCTCAGGTCGGTTTCCTCTACTGGTATCCACACGAACAGCGTTCCAACCACGAACGACGTGCTAGCGTCTCCTGTCCCTCCAAGGCTTTCACAAGTCTCCGTCTCTATTTCAGCAGTTTCTTGTCTGCAAACCTTTTGTAGATTCCGTTCGGCCTTTTGTGTTCTGTGTTATTTTCAAACGTAGCTCCTCCAATCAGATATAGAGGATGCTATGCGTTTTTCCACTTAACCTAATTGGATTTTGGAGTTAATCTTATATTAATTCCGAATTGATACAATATCATATATTGTATAATTTTATAAGAAACTAATTAAATAAAATAATATCAAATCCGTCCCACAGATTTAATTACCCATTTATTTAATTTTAAATAAAGATGAGACTGAACTATTTTTGATTTATTCTCATAAATCAAATTTGAGATATCCTATCAATTTGAATTTCGAATTTCAAACGTGATAGAGATTTAATTTATCCTTATAAATTAAATCTTATAAATATCTCTTATATGAGATATCCTATAATTTGAATTTCGAATTTCAAACGTGATAGAGATTTAATTTATCCTTATAAATTAAATCTTATAAATATCTCTTATATGAGATATCCTATCAATTTGAATTTCGAATTTCAAACGTGATAGAGATTTAATTTATCCTTATAAATTAAATCTTATAAATATCTCTTATATGAGATATCCTATCAATTTGAATTTCGAATTCAAACGTGATAGGGATTTAATTTATCCTTATAAATTAAATCTCATATATCTCATATGTATAATATATATATATATACGAATTTATATATATACGAATATAAATATAAATAAATATATATACATTCACCTGGATCTTTCATTGAATCTGGACATGTCTTAGATTCAATGAATCTGGACATCATAGCTCGTGTTGGGCTATTTTGTGTGCGACCCTGTAGGCCCATATGAAGTTGGCAGTGGGCCATTTGCTATACTAGCCCACAAGTCGCAAGCGGTCTCTAGCAAGACATAACGACTACCCAAATCATATGAGAATCGATAAACGATGTAACCTTTTATACAACCATATCATGTCCCTTCTGTCACGCGATATTGTGGTCATGGATGAGGCATGGATAATGTCATTCTCCTATTCCTGACCGTTACTTTCTCGATCCTAGAGTAGTCTGACTATAGAAATGGAACTACCTTTCCATTACAGTATGGCCATACATTTCTCAGACTCACTCATCGAGGGGCCCAGTAATATCTCTCCACGAATGTGAGGGACAAATTCCATCTTGACCATTCACATTCCTCCGCATGAAAAACCACTAAGCCCGAACATAGTCTTTATGATCACTCGGTCAAAAGTGACTTTTGACTAGGTCAAAGCTGAGCGTTTTGTCATGTAGGAATCCATGATGATCTCAGGTCAAAGGGCATATTGACATGGTTTGTATATGAGAGAAGCTTATGACGTTACCCATGCAGTTCTCTCATAGCGGGTCGGTCCAACACCATGTACTCTTACATGTGCTTATGACTTTGATTTATATCTCTATACATCTTTAAAGTCATACTGGTCTTATTTCATCTGAGCTCCCACATAGATGATCGACCAGGGACATTTAGGATAATATCATGAATTATCCAAGGATAGTCATCATAGTAAACATGCAAATAATATGATAACTCAATTAATAAATTCATAAATCAATAATGTTCATAAGACAATGATTGGCCCCTAGGGCACGATTTCCAACATTGAATACTACTCTAAAAGATAAGATGACCCCTCAACAATACCATCAGTTCAATAAAGCAGTAGAGGCCTGCAGAATTATTGAGAATAGTCTGAATCACCGGATGCTAATGAGACCAGTAAATAGAGAGACTGCTGCTCCTGAGAGACCTAACCAGAATAGAAATGCAGCCAGTAATAGTGGCTATAACAAGAAGAGGAAAAGGCAGTGGCAGTAGAACCGAAAGCCTAACAGAGGGAATTATAGGGGCAACCCAAATAATAGAGACCAGAGGTCTAGAGTATGCAACAAATGCGGGAAGAACCATGGAGACAGACCATGCTTGATGGGGCAGAATGTCTGTTACACATGTGGCCAGCCTGGACATTTTTCCAAAAATTGTCCCCAAACAATTAATGATCAAAGGCCACGCACTCAAGGGCGAGTGTTTGCAATGACAAGGGAAGAGGCACAGAGATCACCCGAGATGATCCAAGGTATCATCTATCTCAATAATTATGCTGTGATTGCTATGTTTGATTCGGGTGCAAGTCATTCCTTTGTTTCTTATGAATGTGCTAAATGTTTAGGCCTTATAATTAGCAAGCTGCATTATGCCATATATGTCACAACCCCTACAAACGCTAAAGTAGTTACATCAGATGTTTGCCTAAATAGTGTCATTCGATAAGAATGTGGTTGTACTACTCTTGATCTAATATGCATGCCATTCCATGAAATTGATGTCATAATTGGATTGAATTAGTTGTCTACCAATAATGTAATGCTGGATTGTAAGAACAAAACTCTAGTTCTTTGTCCACAAGCTACAAATGTGAATCCAGAAGTGAAACTGAATTTCCTGACGGAGGCTCAGGCAGATAGATGTCTACGAAAAGGATGTCAGGGATATATGGTCTTCTTTTCTATTCAAGCAGAAGTGGAAGAAGGAATTGAAGTGATTCCAGTGGTCAAAGAATTTCCCGAAGTCTTTCCAAAGGAGATTCAAGGATTGCCTCTAGAACGAGAAGTAGAATTTGCAATCGACATCATACCTGGAGCTGGACCAGTATCCAAAGCCCCATACCGTATGGCTCCCAACGAGATGATTGAGCTAAAAAAGCAAATAGAGGAGCTATTAGAGAAGGGTTTCATTCGACCCAGTGTTTCTCCGTGGGGTGCTCCAGTGCTATTCGTCAAGAAGAAGGATGGCAGTCTCAGATTGTGCATTGACTATCGGGAGTTAAATAAGATTACAGTTAAGAATAAGTACCCTCTTCCCAGAATTGATGATTTACTAGACCAGTTGGTTGGAGCAAGCTTATTCTCTAAGATTGATCTGAGGTCAGGTTATCACCAACTCAGAATCAAAGCAGATGATATTTCAAAGACTGCGTTCAGGACTCGATATGGTCATTTTGAATTTCTAGTGATGCCCTTTGGTCTGACGAATGCGCCTGCAATTTTCATGGATTACATGAATAGAATCTTCAGGCCTTATCTAGATCAGTTTGTGGTAGTCTTCATTGATGATATTTTAGTGTACTCCAAATCGGCTGCAGAGCATGAAGAGCATTTGAGGATTGTTCTTAGTATTCTGAAAGAGAAACGACTCTATGCTAAGCTTAGTAAATGCGAGTTTTGGCTTCAAGAAGTCAAATTTCTCGGTCATGTCATATCCCATGAAGGGGTAGCTGTAGATCCTAGCAAAGTTGAAGCAGTGCTAAGCTGGGAATAGCCAAGGACAGTGACGGAGATTAGAAGTTTTTTGGGCTTAGCAGGGTATTACAGAAGATTTATTAAGGACTTTTCTCGAATTGCTCTGCCGTTAACCAAGCTAACTAGAAAGAATTAGCAGTTCAAGTGGGATGAGAAGTGTGAGGCTAGTTTTCATGCATTAAAGCAGAGATTAACCACAACTCCGGTGCTGATTATTCCAGACCCGACTCAGCCTTATGTAGTATATACTGATGCTAGCAAGCAAGGGTTGGGATGTGTGCTGATGCAGCAAGGACGAGTGGTAGCCTATGCTTCTCGACAGTTAAAGCCACATGAAGAGAATTATCCCACTCATGATCTGGAGCTTGCGGCGGTAGTTTATGCTCTCAAGATATGGAGGCACTACCTGTATGGAGCCACCATAGAACTGTACTGTGATCATAAAAGCCTGAAGTATCTGCAGGATCATAAAGAATTAAACATGAGGCAACGGAGATGGATGGAATTTCTGAAGGATTATGATTTCCAGATCAAATACCATCCAGGAAAAGCTAATGTAGTGGCCGATGCCTTGAGCAGAAAGGTGGTGCAGGTTGCTAGTCTTATGATCAAAGAGCTAAAACTGATAGAAGATGTTCGAGATTGGAGTCCTTTGTATCAAATTCAGACAACAAAAAGTTCTTATGGAGGAACGCAGATTAAAGCTTTCATAGAGGATGAGATAAAAGAAGCTCAAGAGCAAGATAGACTCGCTGAGATTTTCAAAGGTAAGCTGGAAAGAGGGGAAACTAAAAATTTTGATATGTCCCAAGATAGGTTACTATGATTTAGGGGACGACCATATATTCCCAATGCAATGGGATTGAGAGAAAAGATCTTAGAAGAGGCACATAAAAGCAAGTATACAGTACATCCAGGTATGACCAAGATGTACCATGATGTTAAAGGTTTATTTTGGTGGCCTGGATTGAAGAAAGATGTTGTAGATTATGTGTCCAAATGCTTGACATGTCAAAAGGTGAAAGTTGAGCACCAGAAGCCAGCAGGGAAATTACAACCATTAGAGATACCTGAGTGAAAATGGGACAGCATTGCGATGGATTTTGTTGAAGGATTACCCATGACTCCTACTAAGCATGATGCTATATGGGTGGTAATTGACCGATTAACAAAGTCGGCTCATTTCCTGGCAATCAATAAAAAGGATTCTCTTGAGAAGTTGGCAAAACTGTATGTAAAAGAGATTATTAGACTACATGGTATTCCCAGTAGTATCATATCTGACAGAGATCCTCGATTCACGTCAAATTTTTGGCAAGCTCTACATAAAGAAATGGACACTACTCTCAGATTTAGTACAGCTTACCATCCTCAAACAGATGGTCAGTCTGAGAGAACAATCCAGACGCTTGAGGATATGCTAAGAGCTTGTGTTTTAGATTTCAAAGGGAGTTGGGATGCCCATCTACCGTTGATAGAGTTTGCCTATAACAACAGTTATCAGGCTAGCATACAGATGGCTCCGTTTGAAGCACTTTATGGACGGAAGTGTAGATCTCCCTTGTGCTGGGTGGAGTTGAGCGAAAGGAGGATGTTTGGTCCTGATCTAGTAGACCAGACAGCAGTACAGATTGATAAGATCAGAAAAAGGCTATTAACAGCTCAAAGCAGACAGAAGAGTTATGCTGATGTTAGAAGGAAGCCGTTGGAGTTTGAAGAAGGAGAGCATGTATTCCTTAAGTTGACTCCAACGACAGGAGCTGGACGATCAATCAAAGTGAAGAAGCTGCATCCTAGATACATTGGGCCATTTCAGATCCTCTCAAGAGTAGGATCAGTGGCTTATAAATTAGCTCTTCCTCCACATCTCAGCAAGATTCATAATGTATTCCATATTTCCCAGTTAAAGAAGTATGTTCCAGATCCATCGCATGTGCTTGAGCAGGATGATATTGCACTGCGAGATGACCTGACTTATGAAGTTGGACCAGTACAGATAGTAGATAGAAAGGTCAAGCAGTTGCGAAATAAGCAGATCCATCTAGTTAAAGTGGTCTGGAAGGGATTAACAGAGAATGAAGCTACCTGGGAAGCAGAGGAAAGGATGAGAGAGATATACCCTGAACTATTTCCTTAGTATATATGTAATGTAAATTTCGAGGACGAAATTTATTTTAAGGGGGAGAGAAATGTCATATCCCCAATTTTCTGACCTGATGTACCTGTACAGTTTATCTGCAATAGATATAAGATTCTTGGAATAAACTGTATCAGATTGTAAAAAGAAATGGAAGGATTAATAACTAAGGAAAGAATAGGGACCAAAATGCAAATTGAAAAGTTTGAAGACAAGAAGTTGAAGTAGAAATAAAAGGAGGGACCTAAATGCAATTAATGGAAAGTTCAGGGACTAAAGTGCAATTATTCAAAAGTTAAGGGACCTAAATGTAAATATGGAAAAGTTGAGCCAAAACAGGCCAAAAATGCCCGAAATCAGATCAGACCCAAATTTTACCAGTAGATAGACAAAAATATTCCGGTCAGTTTAACGCAACACAGAATTTTGATTTGAGGTCCCGATTAATTGATATAAATTCCTGAAGTCAGAAGGAATTATTGCAGTATTTTTGAGATCTCATAATTAGATGAGACTTTATAGAAAATTCATATATTTAATATATGAATTTATAAAATTGACAAAATTAGAAAAGGAATCCTGTAAAAGCCATACGGGATTTTACAGTGAAATAAAATACCCGATAAATATGATCGGGAGAGTTGTACGGTGAATTGGGCCATGAAGGCAATATAAGCAATAAGCCCATAATAAGGCCCAAATGACACCATCATGAGCCCATTAAGGTGACTGGACAGTTATATGGGCCACAGGCCAGAGCAGTCCAGGAAAAGTGCAAAATTACGAAAATGCCCCTGGATGCCTATACTATACCAGTGATGGATGGAGGTCATTTTGGTCATTATGGATAGGCCAAAAACGTGGGACATAGTATAAATATGATTATATAGAGTCAATATATGCCCTGAGGCAGTGTAAAGAGGTGTGAAATGACGATTTTGCCATTAGGGTTAGTACAGCACAGGAAAAGACACTAAGAGTATTTTGGTTATTTTTTTAAGGAATGGATGGCAGATAAATATTCAATATATCATTTTCAATGATATGAGAAGCCTAAATATTGATTTCCAGGACATAATACATATCTTGGTATATTATAAAAAAATTCAGAACAGAAAACAGTCCGGTTGTTGTGAAACTGCTCCGATCGGTACCAGATTGGACTGGAATTTTTCCAGAACCTTCTTGACATGGGCAGCACGCCACCTAACCCTCTTAGGTGTCCCATGAGCTATCCCACATGATGTCATAATTGTTCTTTTATGAAAAAGTTAAATCCAAGATTAAATGTGAGCCTTTAGATCAAATAGTAACCAAATCAATCTTGGCCATCCATTTCAACCCAAATTTCTCTATAAATACCCCCTATTCAGATCACTTCGGCATGCATGGTGAACCATAGGGAAACTCTTGCAAAATTTCCATTCAACCAAGAAAGAAGCAACCAAAGTGAAGTAACAAGCAAGGTAATCATCTCCCTTGATCTTGAGCTTTGTTCTAGTAGGTTAGCTCATGGTTTTAAGGGGTTTTCATGCTATATTTCCCTTATGGTTACTGCTGGAAGTGCTGCTCATATGTGGTTAAAATATGAGTTTTATGTTATGGATAGTTTAGACAAGCTTAAACAAGCTAGAATCAAGTGGTATAAGCTTGTGAATTCAAGTATGTTTGGATTTAGGGTTTTGTGTTCTTGCTGGTACTGTACGTGGTACTGTTCATATGATGGAATTTCATGATTTTGATGCTTCCAATGAGTTTAAAATGGAAAGTTGTGTGGGGATAAAGTAGGAGAACAAGTATTGGAAGCATTGGAATCTAAATGAGAATTTTTGGAAAACAATAGCATGTATTTCGGTTTGTCACTGTAGCAATTGATATGTTTTGATTTTGGAAATTCTGATTTCATATTTGGATTCTACATGAAAAATTATGTGGAAATGAACCATAAGAATTTATTTTGGAAAGGTGGAAGTAGGAAACATAAATTAGAGAAAGAAAGGGAGCTAGTGAAAACCTAGTCTTGGATTTGGTTTCAAGTTGAGTTGTAACTTGATATTATGTTGTGATGGCTAGGTTTTGACATTTGTGAAGGAAGGAAAGCACTTCAAGAAGGTCTTGACCAAGATAGCTAAGAGGTAGCAAGGATACCTAACTATAACTCATGTTTGTTTAATTGTTTTGCTTGCTTGTTGATTATGGTGTTTGGTTGAGCTTGAGCTTATGTCATCATGTTATGATGAAGTATGAATGATTGCAACTCCTTGCAAGTTATGTCATGACAATATGCATGTTAGAGTTTGCTTATGTACCATTATGAAGTAGCTCCCATCTCATGATAACATGCTAAGCATACAATTATCCATGCATGATATTATAGCTTGTGTAACTTGCTATTGGGATTTCCATGAAATCTCATTCCTTCCACATGCATAACTATGTTTTAGGTGCTGGATCTTTTCAAGGGAGGAGAGTAAATGTTGATGAATAAGTTTGTATAATAAGCTACATGACTTACATGACATTATGGGATGATATGCTAGTATGCATGGTGTATGTTTCTCTAGTCCTGTTTTGAGGCCGTGGTGATTTGACAATGTTTTTGGCATCTAATTCAACGAGTTTTAATATGAAACTTGGTCTGATTAAAGTTAAGACACAGAGCTTTAAATGAGCACCAAGAACGCCTCATCTGGATAAGTATCTGAATTGTTATGATTTTCCAAAGTTGGAAGTAAGATCTGGAATTGAGTAAAACGAGTGCTGAGAGGCAGTGACGTTCACACAAAGATTTCATATACCAAATGAACGCGTTTTTCTATGAAATTTTATGAGCTTACAGATAACGTCTAAATCTTCAAATCCATAGGTAACACAGTTCATTTGGATAAGTAACCAAAGAGAAATGAATTTTTGAAGTTAAGTAAAGAAACTGGAACTTCCAGATTTTACCAAATGAACAGTGATTTTCAACGATTAAACTGATTTCATTGGGACAAGAAAACCTCAGTTTCATATTTTTCCCTCAAAGATATGTGAAAGATCTTTCATTAGAAATTGGAACCATGTTATTTCGATTTTTCTACAATTAATTATGAATTTTCAAAGTAGGGTACATGTTCTGGAATTACCAAATGAACAGTAAAAGTGAACAGTACCCGAGAGCAAATCTTTTGGAAATGGATGTTTTCAAAGCAAATAATCATGTAATTGGTTCCAATCACTTCTAATCAAGTATAATTGAGGTTAAAAGTAAGGATATGACACTGATCATGTATTCAGGTACCTGAGTCATTTACTTGTTTCACTTAGGCTGCCACGTTACGTTTTTACTAGGGTATAGACTCAACCCTTCTTTACTCTTTCTTACATAGGAATAGGGGAGTCACTTTATCTTTGAATTTATGGCTACCTTACTAGGCCATATTTATTTTTATCGTAATATTTCTCATCGCCTGTCAGACTTTTGTGTCCCTAGCCTGAAGGACTTATGTGTCATTGGCCTCAGTGTAATCTAACGATAATCTCACATCTCTATGCCATTCAAACTTTTAAGTTTTCCCCTTATCGTCCTAGATTGCTAACAAGCGAGATAATATCTCTTATTAAGCCTCAAGGTTCATGTATCTGAACTCAGCTAATTATTCATCAAAGGGTTTCTCTTTCCTTTGCTCTAACCCTTAGCCTCACGCTCACCTCTCTCTAATTGAGAGAAATACTTCTTTTAAGCTCTTCGAGAAAAACTTCTCAAGTGAGCATATCACTCTCTATCTCGTATGGAGTAACTTCTGTATCTCTTAACTCTTTTTGTCTCTCCGTCTCAGTCTGTTCTTGACTGGACTATAATTTCTTTATGGTATGCCTTTAGATCCTGACTAATTTAGGTCCTGTGAATCTCATTCATCATCCAACACTATTACTTATGCTCTATGGGGTGATCTACCCTAGGTGTACTAGGTTACTGTCTCTTCGTGATAGAATCCCTCTATTTTGGGAACATTAACTTTCTATCTATTAGCCATCACATCTTTAACCTAGCCATCACATATTTAACCTTAGGCCATGTGTAGCATCCTTACTTTTATACATCTTTGGATCCACTTACAAGACCTTGGAAGTCCATTAGTCAAATATGAAATTTTACTCTTTCTTGGGTTACTGTTCATATGGTATTCCAGATTATGCAATGAATTGTGAAAAATCATAATAAATTCTAGAAAACTCAAAATGAAGTGGTTCAAAAAGATACATGAAGATAACATCTTGAGAGTTAAGGGAAAAATAATTTCTAGAACAAATGATTAGCCAATTAATACAGTTTATTTGTTAAAGTTTACTATTCATTTAGTCAAAAACTCTGGAAACAGATTATGGTCCCTTACTTTTGAAATTTATTTCTCTTGTTATACACTTCCAAATGACACGTTCTACCTATGCACTTAAATTTATGGATGTGTGCTAAATGCTCATAAAATTTCATGAACTAATTCATTCATTTGCTAGGTCAAACTGAAGCCATAACAAAACTATTATGGGATCTATGTTTTTACCATTTCAGTTTCTTTTCTTTCATTTCCAATAATTGTTTCGGAATGCACAAGCCATCAAATAAGCTTCTCGACATTCATATACATCATGTACATACGCCATAAGTATTTCAAATAGTTTCATCACATAACTAGACACCTTACATGGCATTTATATACATGGGCAATTCATAGTATATGCTAAAATCTTAATACTTCACTTCCTTCTTCCATTCTTTAGCTCTTCTCCATGCATACCTTTTCCATCATGATTGACCTAAATTGGTTGGTTATGGGAGAGTGAGATTCTAGGGAATCTCAATAGCAAACATTACCACTTAAATATGCAAGATGGATGCTAATGCATGATATGTAATTTCATTAAACTTTCTTTGATTAGTGACATACCATCATGCTATATACTCTTACATAAAATGCATGGCCATGGAAAACATGTCCTTCACAATACATTCAACATCATTTACCATGTCATAACATTATTCAAATATCATATACATGTCAACACATAAGTATACCACATCAAGCACATAAAGAGGTAAGTTCACTACCTTGCACTTAAGCTTTCCTCTTGATCTTTAGCATTTGCTCCCTAGCTTTCCAACCATGAAGCCTTTATGTCCATCACTTTCCAACATCTTCTTGGATGTTTCAAGGTCCTAAACACATTCATATTCATCACATAACTCATTAGGACTCATGAACTCCAATCATGTTCAAGACTAACTTTGTTACACTCTTTATTGTCATAACTTTCTCTAATCTTCACTAATCCACTTGGCTCTTGAACCAATTGATTTCTTGACTTTATGCTACACAATCTCATCTTTTGAATCCATTTACGAGCTTAGAATCATGAAATTACAGCTCCTTCATGGCCTGCTGTACAGAACTGAACATAAGCATTCAATTCTTTCAAAAATTCTCATTTTGATTCTAATGCTTCCCATACTTGTTTCTCCACTTTAACCCACACAACTTTTCATTTTAAAACCATTGGAACCATAAAAATCATGAAATTCCAATCACTGTTCATGCGAGTGAACAGTAACAGTGAAGAATTCCAAAAACTACAATCTTGAGATTTTAATGTTTCCAAGGTTCAAAACCTTTCCAATCCTACACAAAATCATCATACAAACTCAATGGAAGCATTAAATCATTGAAATTCAATTTCCTTCCCTCATGAACAGTGCAGACTGAACAGGGCACACCATGGCAAAGTCAAGAATATCAATTTGATTCAACAACCAACCACTAAACTAGCTTGTTTAAGCTTCAATCATATGTTTCTAACTTTAATTTCTTCTTTCCCCTTTCATCTAAGGTTTTTGGGCAGCACCTCCTCTTAGAGAAAACTCAACTTTTCCCTCATGAAAACCCTAAGTTCAAGCTCCCAAATCAAAGGAAAATAAGCTAGGAGAGATTGCTTACCTTTAATCTCTAGCTTGCTTGAACTTTGGTACCTTGAATCTTCTTTGTCTTGGCTTGAGTTTTCATTTTACAAGAGTTTTCCCAAGGTATCCATGGCTCACGGTTTGCTGCAAAAATGAAGGGGGTATTTATAGAAAAATCATGGTGGAAACCAATGGCCAAGATTAATTTGGTTACTATTTGATCCAAGGGCTCACATTTAATCTTGGATTTTAATTTTTCATAAAGCAAATTGTGACATCATCATAACATCACAAGGGACACCTCAAGGGACACTTTATCGGCTTATGTGGCAAAATCTTGGGGTAGGAAGCTTCTAGAAAAATTTTAGTCCAATCCGGTACCAATCGGAGCAATTTCACAGCAACCAGACTTTTTTCTATTTCTATTTTTTTTATAATATATACCAGGATATGTATTCTATCCTGAAAATTAATTGCTAGGCTCCTCATACCATTGACAATGATATACTAAAAATTCATCTGCCATCCATCCCTTGGGAAATGACCAAATGCCCTTGGTGTCCTTTCTTGCACTGTACTAACCCTAAGGCATAATTGTCATTTTACCCCTCATTGTACTGCCTCAGGGCATATACTGGCTCAATTAATCATATTTATTTCACGTGCCACATTTTTAGCCTATCCCAGATGACCAAAATGCCCTCTATCCATCTCTAGTACAATCTGGGCATCCAGGGGTATTTCCATAATTTTGCACCTTTTCTATACACTGGTCCCTTCTACTGATGAATTGGTACCATAGGTTTTGGGCCCTCCTTGGCGTCATCATGAGACTATATATGAGGTCATCTGATCTCATTTTATCCAGGCTCACATACTAATAAGTTCTATTATTGGATCACGGGTGTTATCAAACTCCCGTCAAAATTCACTAATATGTGAATAACTTTTTATACAGAACTCCTTTCGGGGTTCTGTCAGATTCATAACATCTGACACTGTAGGGCACACTTTCCTATAATTCCCCCACTTATATATGATGATCATGGAATCTGATAAAATTTCAGATAACTTTTAGACTATCAGATAATTTTCTGCTGTTTAGAGCCCTAATAAAATTTATGTATCATGCTAGATTGACCAGTATATCTTCCTCTATTTACTAATGGAATATGGGACTAAAGTACTTATGGGCAGTTCTAACCGTTTTTGGGCTGAACTTTCTATAATTACAATTTTGCCCTTGAACTTTTGTCTTAATTATATTTATGTCCCTAACTTTTTACATATTTACATTTAGGTCCCTAAACTTTTGGAAATTACCACTTTTGGCCCAACTTTTGTTTCTACTTTAAGTTTTGTCCTTTAAACTTTTCCAATTTTTGTTTAGGTCCCTTTCTTCCTTCAAGACTCATTTAACCTTTATCATTTCTTCTGATATTTGTCATAATCCTTTCCAAACCTCTTTCTGCTATCAGTATTATACAGATAGAGAAAATTTAGGATATGACACCAAGTATTAGATCATTCTTAGGCAAGCCTCATTCTAACTTGTTATTATTCTATTCAATAGAGACTAGCTGCACAAAGTGTTTCGTAATGTAGATCAACTCCTGATGATCATACGGAGGATCTACTTCTAAACCTCTTCTTAAACTAATCTTCTATATCTCAGTACAACGTGTTGCGTAGCTTGCCTGTACTCTATGCTAAACCTCTAACTAATAACCTTCAGTGAGTTTAGCATCTTCATTCATGTCATCAAGTCTCTGTGCATGTTAGTCGCCACTTGAGTACTTGATAGCCGCGTCTCATATTCTCTGTAACCTTTAGTCGTGACCATCTCAACTTACTTGCCATGACTTAACAGCTATGTATTCTTCTGTCATGACCATAGATTATCTTCCATCATGGCCTAATAGCTCGAAAAAATTCCTGTCGTGATCAATAGTCTTTACTTGCCATGACCATGACTTTATGTAAATATTTGTCGCAACCTGTGGCTTAACTCATCATGACTTAACTTGTCTGGTACTTCTAGCCATCACCTTTTATGTCACCATAACATTTGTACATACATTACCGCTTATCTCTTTTACATTATTTCCTATAAATCATGAAATGCACATACTTTTGTATACAGAAGTATCACCCCTTATATATCAGTTAGCAGATCATTTGCCAAATACTCACTTAACTCTATACGCCATGTAGGGGTATATGGCAATACATGACTTACTATCATCTCATGCCAGTCCTCTAGAGTATATTAGGTTCATGCCCTCTACTGTATGTCTGTTCATCATCCATACTATGGCATTGAGGAACTGCAGATAAACTGACTGTTCTTAATCTCTACTTTTGTCCATCCCTTGACCTAGACTGAGTAATTCACTCTCTATAGCTTTCTTCAGGCGTAATTTATCCTCTCATTAGAGGGATAAAGCTTATATCAGGGTTACAAGCCACTCTAACAAACTTATACCATATAGAGTCACTAGACTCCACATCATTTGGTACATATATAGCTTCAATATGAATCTCTACATGACCTCTAGGCTACAGGTTTGAGTCTACATAATCATCTATTGAACATTCTAATATAGACTTCCTTGACTGATCCCCTATACTCTCATCTAAACTCTCTTTATTGTGTATGGGATGATCAGAGTTTGGATATACATTATCTTTATATACTACTACTGACATGGGGTCTCTCTTATCAAATACCTTATTAACTAAGGCCTCTGTCTTAACCCCATGAAACCCCATATCTACTCCTGTACTATTTACTTAATCAAGGAATACTAACTATCTCAAAATTTACCCGATCTTAACAAAATACTTACTGTTTAGGGTTAGGGTGTGGGAATAATCTCATATCAGTCTATCAATAGTCTATTTAGAGCATTTTTTAAGCCAGAATCCTATGCTCTGATACTAAAATGAAAAATCCTTACTTTCATATGTCTTATAGACCAATAAGTAGCATTTAGAACCACTTACAAGTATTTGGAAGTCCATTAGCTAAATGTAGAATTTTTCTCTTATTCAGGTTACTGTTCAAATAGTATTCCAGATTATGCCATGAACTTTAAAAAATCATAATTAATTATAGAAAAATTGAAATGAAGTGGTTCAGAAAGATACGTGAAGCTAACATCTTCAAATTTAAGAAAAAAATAATTTTCAAACAAAATGATTAACTAATTAATACAGTTTATTCGTCAAAATTTACTGTTAAGATAGATTCTAGTCCCTTAATTTGGAAACTCATTTCTATTGTTATATACATCCAAATGAAGAGTTCTACCTATGAACTTAAAGCTCTGGATGTGTGCTACATGTTCATACAATTTTGTGAACTAATTCCTTTATTTGCTAGGTCAAACTGAAGCGACAACAAAATTGCTTCAGGACCTACGTTTTACCATTTCAGTTTCTTTTCTTTCACTTTCAATAATTGTTCCAACATGTATAAGCCATCAAATAAGCTTCTCAATATTCATATACATCATGTACATATGCCATAATTATTACAAATAGTTTCATCACATAAATGGACACCTTACATGGCATTTACATACTTAGATAATTCATAGTATATAATAAGATCTCAATTACTTCTATTCCTTTCTTCCATTCTTTAGCTCTTCTCCATGTATACATTTTCCATCATGCTTGACCTAGATTGGATGGTTATGGGAGAGTGAGATTCTAGGGAACCTCAGTAGCAAACATTTCTACTTAAACATGCAAGATCGATGCTAATGCATGATATGTAATTTCATTAAACTTTCTTTGATCAGTGACATGCCATCATGCTATATGCTTTTACATAAAAGTGCATGGCCATGGAAACATGTTATTCACAATACATTCAACATTATTGAGCATTTCACAACATTATTCAAATAACATATACATGTCAACACATAAGCATACCACATCAAGCACATAAAGAGGTAAGTTCACTACCTTGCACTTAAGCTTTCCTCTTGATCTTTTGCACTTGCTCCCTAGCTTTCCAACCATGAAACCTTTATGTCAATCAATTCCCAACATCTTCTTGGATGTTTCAAGGTCCTAAACACATTAATATTCATCAAATAATTCATTAGGACTCATGAACTCCAACCATGTTAAAAACTAACCTTGTTACACTCTTTATTATCATAACTTTCTATAATCTTCACTAATCAACTTGGCTCTTGAACCAACTGTTGTCTTGACTTTACCCTACACAATTTCATCTATTGAATCCATTTATGAGCATAGAATCATGAAATTCCAGCTCCTTCATGGCCTTCTATACAGAACCAAAAACATGCGCACAATTTTTTCAAAAATTCTCATTTTGATTTTAATGCTTCCCATACTTGTTTCTTCACTTTATGCCACACAACATTTCATTTTAAAACCATTGGAAGCATCAAAATCATGAAACTCCAATCACTGTTCATGTGAGTGAACAGTAATGAGAAGAACATCAAAAACTATAATCTTAGAATTTCAATGTTTCCAAGGTTCAAAACCTTTCCAATCCTACACAAAATCATCATATAAATTCAATGGAAGCATTAAATAATTGAAATTCCATTTCCTTCCATAATGAATAGTGCATACCGAATAGGTTCATCCATGGCAAAGTCAAGAATATCAATTTGATTCAACAACCAATCACTTAACTTAAGTAGCTTGTTTAATCTTCAATCATATATTTTTAACTTTAATTTCTTCTTTTCCCTTTCATCTAAAGTTTTTGGGCAGCACAACACCTTAGAGAAAATTCAACTTTTCTACATGAAAACTATAACATCCTCCTTTTCTTACATCTTAGGGACCATTCAGTAGCATTTAGAACCACTTCTAGGGTCATTGAAGTCAAATCATATAATCTGGAATTTTAGTCCCAGCGAGTACTGTTCACTGTGTAAATTCCAGCGGAGTGACCTGACTTCAAAAAATCATAACTAATTCTATAAAAATCAGAATAGAGTGGTTCAAATTTCTACACCAAGCTAACATAATTCTATTTCAAGGAAAAAATGACTCGTTGACCATGCCTTGACCAGGTCAACGTTGGTCAATGTTCTGAAAACACTGTTCATCCAGCGTCCTGTCCCTGATTCCAGCATTCTGGTCCCAAATTTGATCAATCATATCTTTATGTGTAGACATCCAAATGAGACGTTCTATATATCAAATTGAAGCTTGGCATATATACTATTTATTGGAAAAATATCATACATTTATTCAATCATTTACTAGTTATAATTACAGCTCAAATGTCACTGTCTCCATCACGAGTTACGGTTCACAGTGACAATTTCCAGCAATTGTACATACATGAACCACATATCAATCATACTAAGCAATTAACATCTCTTCATGCATCTTTATCTCCTCCATCTTGAGAAGACCTGCTGTAATTGGATTGATATGGAAGGGGTGAGATTTCTAGGGAAATCTCAATAGCAAACAATACTAAACAATGCATGCATTAATGTGAATACTTGTGCTTGCTTGTGAAAGTGTTAATATTGTCTAATGTGCATGCTTCCATGTTACATATGAAATACAATTGGCCAAAGTAATCATAGGAACAGAACTTCATACATAATCACATATTCAACATAATTCAACAAAGCCATAGCACATCAAGCATAACATTCAATGCATACAAGTTTAGGATTAGTTTACTACCTGGCATATAGCCTTCCTCTAGCTTTTAGCCTTTTCTTTAAGATTCCTTCTTTTCATAGGTCAGAGCCTATACATAGCATAATAATATCTTTATTATTACTCTATCAGTATAGCTCTATTTTACTCATACTTAACTAGGGGTGATATCCTTAATCTGACATTCCCCTGTCTTTCTTTCTACCTTTAGCTACCTTTATTAATATAGATATTTATCTATTCTAACCACTAAGAGCAATCCTCTACTTTATTAGAGCAGGGACTAGACAACTTTCTTACCTCATTCCTAAGCTTTGCCAAGTCTCTCGGCTCCCCAGACTGCTCCTGGCTCCGCCATAACTCCTTCCTATCTTTCCTTTCTTTCTTTCCTTCTCTCTTTCTCTCTTTTCCTCTTCTTTCTCTTCCTTTTCTTGCTAGATCCGTGGTGTGCCTTGGAATGGGAGGGGAGTGGCCTATTTATAGGTGAGTGGAGGTGGAATGAATGGTCCAGATTGATTCATGATGAATGGCCTAGATTGCTTGCTTCCTTAAGAAGCTTTGCCGGCATCAGCATGATGATATCACCCTCCTTGATGACTCAACACTCATGACATCATCTAGGACACCTCAAGGGTATATGTGGCGAAATATGGGGCCCTTGGGACACCTCACCAGCTAACTCAGCCTTTCCAGAGAGTTCCAAAGTCTTTTCCCTGAATGGACGGCCGAGATCGTGCCACGTGTCCTCTTGCTTTTTCTCCTTATTCTCTAATCATGCCATGTGTCCTTTGCTTTTCCTCTTTTACTGTAATCATGCCATGTGGCACATTGTGGGACCCATTTATGTCCTCTCATGATTCCAGATCACTTTACCCAGTTCTATCTCATACCGGGTCACTTTACTTTATTTAAAAAGCACTAAAATAATATTTTAATGCCTCTTGGGCCCATATTACTCTTGGGCTACGTTTTTGGGCCTTTAAATATCATCTTGGGTTTCTAACCAAGCCCAAGCACTCTGGTGGCTCGATTCCCAAGAAACATCCTTAGTAAATTACTATAATGCCCTTAGCTGCTTTTTAGTACTTATAGGAGCACTGTTATATTTCTATATCTTACCATAGTGTCTCTTGACCCTGGTCAGCTATCCAGATACCCTTTCTTAACTATCTAACCTTAGTCAAATGATCATAATGCCCTTCGTCTGACTCTGACTCAATGACACAATACAGTGGCATACCTTCAGTGGCATTTTTGTAATTCTTTATTTTTCTCAGTCTTTATTAGCACTGGCCCACATACCTATCTGAAAATATCATTAGGCCTATAAGGTGCCATTTTGGACCCTCTGTATGATCCACTATCGTCATGGGCTCAATTCCCCAGAAATTCCCCCGAAACCTATTTATCGGTTCTTTTAATCCACTGTAAATTCTGTAGTAAATTCTACAGAACTCCTTTTTGAGCTCTGTCAATTTTAAAAATTCTTATATTAATTATAGGAATTTACTACCACATTTCATCTAATTATGAGGTACAGAGCATACTGTATTAATTTTCTTTTGTTTGGAAATTAATATAAATCTCTCAACACCTCATATCAGAACTCTGTGTTGCATCAAACTAATTAGTATAATCTTCTCTATTCACTGAGGCCTCTGCTCAACAGGATCTGGTAGTATCCCTTTTTCAGGCTATATAATGGGTTTCAAGGCCTAAAAATTGGGATATGACAAAAACTCTAAGTTCAAGCTCCCAAATCAAACAAAAATAAGCTAGGATAGATTACTTACCTTTAATCTCTAGCTTGCTTGAACTTTGGAGCCTTGAATGAGGACATGGTTTTGAACCAGATTTGAGGTGGTATTTATAGAAAATTTCATGGAAAATCAATGGCCAAGATTACTTTGTGCACTATTTAATCTAAAGGCTCACATTTAATCTTGGATTTAACTTTTTCAAAAAATAATAATTATGACATCATAAGGGATAGCTCAAGGGACACCTCATGGGGGTATCTGGCAAAATTCTCATGTAAGGAAGCTTATGGAAAAATTCTAGTCCAATCTGACACCGATCTCAGCAGTTTCACAACAACCGGACTATTTTCTGTTCCTAATTTTTTTATAATGTACCAGTATATGTATTATGTCCTAGAAATCAATGTCTAGGCTTCTCATACCATTGACATTGATATATTGAATATTTATCTGCCATCCATCTATTAAGAAATGACCAAAATACCCTTGGTATCCTTTCTTACACTATATTAACCCTAAAGGCATAATTGTCATTTCACCCCTCATTGCCCTGCCTCATGGCATATACTGTCTCTAACTAACCATATTTATACTATATCCCACATTTTTAGTCTATTTCAGATGACCAAAATGCCCTCCATCCATCACTAGTACAATCTGGGCCTATAGGGACATTTTTGTAATTTTATACTTTTTTAGGACACTGGCCCCTTTTGCTGATGAACTAGTACCCTAGGTTTTTGACCCTCCTTGGTGTCATCTTGGAACTATATATAAGGTCATATAATCTCAGTCTATCCAAGCTTACATACTGATAAGTTCAATAATCGGATCACGGGTGTTATCAAACTCCCATCAAAATTCACTAATATGGGGATAACCTTTTCTACAGAACTCCTTTTGGGGTTCTATCAGATCCATGACATCTGACATTATAGGGCACACTTTTCTATAATTCTCCCACTTATATCTTAAGTCCATAAAATATGATAAAATTTTAGATAACTTTTAGACTTTCAGATAAATATCTGTTGTCTGGATCCCTAATAAAATTTCTGTGTCATGCTAGATTGACCATCATATCTTCCTTTATTTACTGATAGAATATTAGACTGAAACACTTCTGGGCAATTCTAACCCTTTTCAGGCTGACCTTTCCATACTTACAATTTTGCCCTTGAACTTTTTACTTAATTATATTTAAGTCCCTTAACTTTTGAAAATTATCACTTTTGGCCCAACTTTTATTTCTACTTTAACTTTTGGCTTTTAAACTTTTCTAATTTTTGTTTAGGTCCTTCTCTTTCTTCAAGACTCATCTAACCTTTATTATTTCTTCTGATCATCATCATAATCCTTTTTATACCTCTTTCCTCTATCAGTATTATACAATTAGGAAAAATTAGGATATGACATGTGACACTATTCATATGTTGGAATTTCATGATTTTGATTCTTACAATGAGTTTAAAATGGAAAGTTGTGTGGAGTTAAAGTAGGAGAACAAGTATTGGAAGCATTGGAATCAAAATGTGAATTTTGGAAAACGAGGGAGTTCACTTCTGTCATGAAAAATAGCTTGTGATGTGTTTTGATTTGGGAAATTCTAGTTTTATATTTGGATTCTACATGAAAAATTATGCGGAAATTAACTATGAGAATTTATTTTGGAAAGATCAAAGTGTGAAACATAAAATAGAGAAAGAATAGAAGTTAGTGAAAACCTAGTCTTGGAATTGTGTTCAATTTAAGTTGTAACTTGATGTTACTTTGTAATGGCTAGGTTATGACATTTGTGAAGGAAGGAAATCATATCAAGAAGGCTTTATCAAGGATATCTCAAGAGGTAGCAAGAATACCTAACTATAGTTTCATGTTTGCTTAATTGTTTGCTTGCTTGTTTGTTATGATGTTTGGTTGGGCATAAGATAGTGTCATCATATTGATGATGAAGTATGAATGATTGCAATTCCTTACAACTTATGTCATGACAATATGCATGTTAGAGTTTGCTTATGTATCATTATGAAGTAGCTCCCATCTCATGATAACATGTTAAGCATCTAATTAATCATGCATGATATTATAGTTGTGTGACTTGCTATTGGGATTTCCATGAAATCTCATTTCTCCCATATCCATAACCATGTCATAGGTGCTGGAACTTCTCAAGGAACAAGGGTAAGCATAGATGGATGAACTTGTATATAAGTCAAATGAGTTGCTTGATATTATGGAAGCACATGCTGGAATGTATATTGTATGTTCATGTGTTGGTGTTCTGAGGCAATGACCTTTCGACGATCTTTATAATACCTTAATCAACGAGTTTGAACTTGAATTTTGGCAGGTTTATAGATAACATACAGAGCTTTAAATGAACACCAAGATTACCTCAATTGGTTAAGTAATGTTCTGACATTGATTTGATATTGTAAATAAACAAGTTTTTCTATGAAATTTTATGAGCTTAAAGAACACATCTGGAGGTTTAAATCCATAGGTAACACGGTTTATTTGGACAAGTAGCTATAGTGAAATGAATTTTTGAAGTTAAGGCAAAGAAACTGGAACTTCCAGATTTTACCAAATGAACAGTGTTTTTCAACGAATAAACTGATTTCATTGGGACAATGGAACCTTAATTTGACATTTTTCTTTCAAAGCTAAATGAAATAACTTTCATTAGAAATTGGAACCACCATATTTTGATTTTTTACATTTAATTATGAATTTTTAAAGTTGGGTACATGTTCTAGAATTACTAAATGAACAGTAGCATGAACAGTGTCATATCCCCATTTTTCTTACCTGATGTAGCTGTACAGTTTATCTGTAATAGATATGAAATTCTTGGAGTAAGTTGTAGCAGATTAAGAAAGGAATTATGAACTAAGGGAAATATAGGGACCTAAACACAAAGTGGAAAAGGTTAAAGGTCAAAAGTTAAAGTAGAAATAAAAGTTAGGCCAAAGTGGTAGAAATAAAAATACCCGGAATCATATTAGATCCAAATTTTACCAGTAGATAGATAAAGTTATTCCGATCTATTTAAGGAGTCATAAAATTTTGATTTGAGGTCACGATTAATTGATATAAATTCTTGAAATCAAAAATAATTATTGCAGTATCTTTTAGACCTCAAAATTAGATGAAACTTTACAGGAAATTCATATATTTAATATAATAATTTATAAAACTGACAGAGTCAGAAAAGGATTCCTATAGAATTCTTACAGGATTTTACAGTGAGATAAAATACCCGATAAATAGGGTCGGGAGAATTGTCTTGGGATTTGTGCCATAAAGGGCACAAAGGCAATGAGCCCATACTAAGGCCCAAATGGCTCCATCATGGGCCCATTAAGGTGACTGGACAGTTAAGTAGGCCAGAGACTAGAGAAGTCTAGGAAAAGTGTGAAATTACAAAAATGCCTTGGATACCCATACTGTACCATTGAAGGATGGAGGTCATTATTGTCATATCCCAATTTTTAAGCCTTAAAGCCCAATATATAGCCTGAAAAAGGGATGCTACCAAGCCCTATTGAGCAGTGGTCTCAATAAATAGAGAAAATTATGATGATCAGTTTGATGCAGCACAAAGTTTTGATATGAGGTCTTGAAAGATTTATATTAATTTTTGAAGAGAAGGAAAATTAATATAGTATTCTCTAGACCTCAGAATTAGATGAAATGTGGCAGTAAATTCCTATAATTAATATAAGAATTTCTAAAATTGACAGAGCTCAAAAAGGAGTTATGTAGAATTTACTACAGAATTTATAGTGGATTAAAAGACCCGATAAATAGGTTTCGGGGGAATTTCTCGGGAATTGAGCCCATGAAGATAGTGGATCATACAGAGGGTCCAGAATGGCACCTTATAGGCCCAATGATATTTTCAGATAAATATGTGGGCCAGGGCTAATAAAGACCGAGAAAAATGAAGAATTACGAAAATGCCACTGAAGGTATGCCACTGTGCTGTGTCATTAAGTCTGAGTCAGACAAAGGGCATTACGATCATTTGAATAAGGTTAGACAGTCAAGAAAGGGTATCTGGATAGTTGACCAGGGTCAAGAGATACTCTGATAAGGTATGAAAAGGCAATAGTGCCCCTAGAAGGACTAAAGAGGTAGTAAGGGCATTTTGGTAATTTACTAAGGATATTTCTTGGGAATCGAGCCACCATAGTATTTGGGCTAGGTTAGAAACCCAAGATGATATTTAAAGGCCCAAAAACGTAGCCCAAGAGTAAAGTGGGCCCAAGAGGCATTAAAATAATGTTTTAGTGCTTTTTCAATAAAGTAAAGTGACCCGGTCCAAGATAGAACTGGGTAAAGTGATCTGGAATCATGAGATGACATAGATGGGGCCCGCAAGATGCCACATGGCATGATTACAGTAAAATAGGAAAAGCAAAGGACACATGGCATGATTATAGAAAAAGGAGAAAAAGCAAGAGGACACGTGGCACGATCTCGGCCGTCCATTCAGTGAAAAGACTCTAGAACTCTCTGGAGAGGCTGAGTCAGCTGGTGAGGTATCCCAAGGGCCCCACATTTCACCACATATACCCCTTAGGTGTCCCTTGAGGTGTCCTAGATGATGTCATGAGTGGTGAGTCATCAAGGAGGGTGATGTCATTATGATGATGCAGGCAAAGCTTCTTGAGGAAGCAAGCAATCTGGGCCATTCATCACGAATCAATCTGGACCATTCATTCCACCTCCTCTCACCTATAAATAGGACACTCCCCTCCCATTTCAAGGCACACCACGGATCTAGCAAGAAAAGGAAGAGAAAGAAGAGAGAAAGAGAGAAAGAGAGGAAGAAAGCAAGAAAGGAAGGAGTTTTGGTGGAGCCAGGAGCAGTCTGAGGAGCTGAGGGACTGGGCAAAGCTTATGAATGAGGTAAGAAAGTTATCTAGTCCCTGATCTAATAAAGTAGAGGATTGCTCTTAATGGTTAGAATAGAGAAATATCTCTATTAATAAAGTTAGGTATAGATAGAAAGAAAGTTAGAGGAATGTCGGAGTAAGGATATTACCCCTAACTATGCATGAGTTAAATAGAGCTATACTAATAGAGTAATAATGAAGATATTATTATGCTATGTATAGGCTCTAACCTATGGAAAGAATGAACCTTAGAGCAAAGGCTAAGAGCTAGAAGAAAAGCTACATGTCAGGTAGTGAACTAATCCTAAACTTGTATGCATTGAATGTTATGCTTGATGTGCTATGGCTTTGTTGAATTGTGTTGAACATGTGCTTATGTATGAAGCTCTGTTCCTATGATTACTTTGGCCAATTGTATTTCATATGTAACATGGAAGCATGCACATTATGTAATGCTAACACTTTCACAAGCAAGCACAAGTATTCACATTAATGCATGCATTGTTTAGTGCTGTTTGCTACTAAGATTTCCCGAGAAATCTCACCCCTTCCATATCAATCCAATTATGGCATGTCTTCTCAAGATGGAGGAGATAAAGATGCATGAAGAAATGTTAATTGCTTAGCATGATTGATATGTGATTCATGTATGTATAATTGCTGAAAATTGTCACTATGAATAGTAACTCGTGATGGAGGCGGTGACATTTGAGCTGTAATTATAAATAGTAAATGATTGAATAAATGTATGATATTTTTCCAATAAATAGTATACATTCCAAGCTTCGATTTGATTTATAGAACGTCTTATTTGGATGTCTACACATAAAAATATGATTGATCAAAATTGGGACCAGAATGCTGGAATCAGGGACAGGACGCTGGATGAACAGTAAACTTCGGACATTGACCAACGTTGACCTGGTCAATTTATGTCAAAGAGTCATTTTTACATGAAATATAATTATGTTAGCTTCGTGTAGAAATTTGAACCACTCGATTTTGATTTTTACAGAATTAGTTATGATTTTTCGAAGCCAGGTCACTCCTCTGGAATTCGCACAGTGAACAGTACTCGCTAAGAGTAAAATTCCAGATTGAGTAAATTGACTTCAACAGCCTTGGAAGTGGTTCCAGATGCTACTGTTTGGTCCCTAAAACGTATAAAAAGGAGGATGTTATAATTATCGTCATTGTGGATAGGCCAAAAATGTGGGACATAGTATAAATATGATTAGTTAGAGCCAGTATATGCCTTAAGGCAGTGTAAAGAGAGGTAAATGACAATTATGCCCTTAGGGTTAGTACAGTGTAAGAAATGACACCAAGGGTATTTTGGTCATTTCGCAAGGGATGGATGGTAGATAAGTATTCATTATATAATTTTCAATGGTGTGAGAAGCCTAGACATTGATTTTACTTGCATGAAGATGCCACCACATAGCCCCATGAGGTGTCCATTGAACTGTCCCTCATGATATCATAATTATTCTTTTTGGAACAAGTTAAATTCAAGATTAAATGTGAGCCCTTATAGCAAATAGTGTACAAATCAATCTTGGCCATCGATTTTAACCTAAATTTCTCTATAAATACCCCTATTCAGATGGATTCAATATGCATGGGGAACCATAGGTAAACTCTTGTAAAATTTGCATTCAACCAAGAAAGAAGTGCACAAAGTGAAGCAACAATCAAAGTAATCATCTCCCTTGATCTTGAGCTTTGTTTTAGTAAGCTAGCTTATGGTTTTAAGGGTTTTTCATGCTATATTTCCCATATGGTTGCTGCTGGAAGTTTTGTCCATATGTGGTTAAAATATGATTTTTAGGTTATGGATAGTTTAGATAAGCTTAAACAAGCTAGAACCAAGTGTTATAAGCTTAGGAATTTAAGTATGTTTGAATCTAGGGTTTTGTATTCTTGATGGCACTGTACATGGCACTGTTCATATTATGGAATTTCATGATTTTGATGCTTCCAATGAGTTTAAAATGGGAAATTGTGTGGGGATAAAGTAGGAGAACAAGTATTGGAAGTATTGGAAACAAAATGTGAATTTTTGGAAAACAAGAACATGCATTCAGTTTGGTACTGTAGCAAGTGGTATGATTTGATTTTGGAAATTCTAGTTTCATATTTGGATTCTACATGAAAAAATATGTGGAAATGAACCATGAGAATTTATTTTGGAAACATGGAAGTATGAAACATAAAGTAGAGAAAGAAAGGGAGTTAGTGAAATTCTAGTCTTGGATTTGGTTTCAAGTTGAGTTGTAACTTGATATTACTTTGTAATGGCTAGGTTTTGATATTTATGAAGGAAGGAAAGCACTTCAAGAAGACCTTGACAATAATAGCTAAGAGGTAGCAAGGATACCTAACTATAACTCATGCTTGTTTAATTGTTTGCTTGCTTGTTGATTATGGTGTTTGGTAGAGCATGAGAATGTATCATCATGTTGATGATGAAGTATGAATGATTGCAACTCCTTGCAAGTTATGTCATGACAATATTCATGTTAGAGTTTGCTTATGTACCATTATGAAGTAGCTCCCATCACATGATAACATGTTAAGCATACAATTATTCATGCATGATATTATAGTTTGTGTAATTTGCTATTGGGATTTCCATGAAATCTCATTCCTTCCACATGCATAACTATGTTTTAGGTGCTGTATCCTCTCAAGGGAAGAGAGTATATGTTGATGATTAAGTTTGTATAATAAGTTACATGACTTACATGACACTATAGGATGATATGCTAGTATGAATGGTGTATGTTCCTGTAACTATGTTCTGAGGGTATGGTGGTGTGACAATGATTCTGATGCATAAATCAACGAGTTTTAGTCTACAATTTGGTATGATAATATCTATGATACATAGATTTAAATGGACACTAAGAACACCTCAATTGGATAAGTATCCGAATTGTTATGATTTTCCAAAGTTTGAACTAAAATCTGGAATTGAGATAAAGTGAGTGATTAGAGGCAACAATGTTCACGTGATGAATTTATATATCAAATGAACAAATTTTTCTATGAAATTTTATGAGCTAAAATAAAACATCTAGAGCTTCAAATACATAGGTAACACAGTTCATTTGGATAAGTAACCAAAGAGAAACAAATTTGTAAAGTTAAGGTAAAGAAACTGGAACTTCCAGATTTTACAAAATGAATAGTGATTTTCAATGAATAAACTTATTTTATTTGGATAAGAAGACCTCAGTTCCATATTTTTTCTTCAAAGATCTATGAAATAGATTTCATTAGAAATTGGAACCGCATTATTTCAATTTTTTTACAATTAGTTATGAATTTTCAAAGTAGGGTACATATTTTAAAATTACCAAATGAACAGTAAAAGTGAACATTACCTTAGAGCAATTCTTCTGAAAATGGATATTTTCAAAGTAAGTGATCATGTAATTGGTTCCAATCACTTCTAATAGAGTATAATTAAGGTTAAAAGTAAGGATGTGACATTTTGGTATCAGAGCATAGGATTATGGCTTAAGAAATAACTTGAATAGATTATTTTAGACTGATACATAAGTGAACCTATGAATGTACTTATGACAGTGAGGTTATTGTATATGTATGTATATTATGAAAAGTCTATGTAATGCTGTTAAACTTATTTGATGCTATGTTTTGAATAAATTATGAATTATGTTAATTATAGTATTCCTTTCCTATTTCCTATTACAATAGTAAAATAAAATGGTAAGAACAAGAAAAGCTAGTTCTTCGGGTGAACCCCAAAATGCCAGAGATATTAACCAATTGATTTTAGAATGACTGGAACAGCAATAGAAGTTGATTGAAGAAGTAAGAGTAGCTCAGGTTAGGAGCGAACAGGAAAGGGATGCTGCTATAGTAGTAGCTGTAGCTGAAGCAGTGGAGAACCTCAGACACCCAGAGTCTATAAGTATGACTGATACAGAACCAGAGATGGTGTAGTAGACAATGGAGCCACAAAGATAGACAGGGTAGACAGTGGATCTTACTGGCATTCAAGGATAAAATACATGTCTTGGGATATTATAAAAATTAGGAACAGAAAACAGTCTGGTTTTTGTGAAACTGCTCCGATCGGTACCGGACTAGACTAAAATTTTTCCTATCAGTATATTTACCTTTTTCTAGCCAAACATGGCCTTATGTAATGTCATGCATGGTGTCAAAAGGCATGGCTTCTAGGGTAAGTTTGTTCAATAATGAATATGGACCATTAGATCAAATAGTAACCAAATCAATATTAACCATCCATTTTCACCCAAATTTATCTATAAATTCCCCCTAATTTTAGACCCCGTTTGGCATGCTTGAGAACCATAGCGAAAATCTTGCAAAATTTCCATTCAACCAAGAAAGAAGCACGCAACTTGAAGTAACAAGCAAGGTAATCATCTCCCTTGATCTTTAGCTTTATTCTAGCACTAGCTCTTAATTTTAAGTAGTTTTTGTGCCATATTTCCCTTGTAGTTGCTTCTGGAAGTGTTCTCCACATGTGGCTAGAACATGAGTTTTATATTATGGATAGTTTAGATAAGCTCAAACAAGTTAGAATCAAGTGGTATAAGCTTGGAAATTCAAGTACGATTGTAGTTAGAAGTTTGTCTTAATGGCTGTTACTGTATGTGACACTGTTCATATGTTGGAATTTTATGACTTTGATGCTTCCAATGAGTTTAAAATGGAAAATTGTGTGGGGATAAAGTTGGAGAACAAGTATTGGAAGCATTGGAATCAAAATGTGAATTTTTGGAAAATAAGGGTTTGCTTTGTTCAAGGGTAGCAGCTTATTTGATGTTTTGATTTTAGAAATTCTAGTTTCATATTTGGATTCTAAATGAAAAATTATGTGAAAATGAACTATGAGAATTTATTTTGGAAAGATGGAAGTATGAAACCTAAAATAGAGAAAGAATGGAAGTTAATGAAAACCTAGTCTTGGATTTGTTTTCAAGTTGAGTTATAACTTGATATTACTTTGTAATGGCTAGGTTTTGACATTTGTGAAGGAAGGAAATCATCTCAATAATACCTTGACAAGGATACTAAGAGGTAGCAAGAATACCTAACTATAGTTTCATTCATGCTTGATTGTATGTTTGCTTGTTGATTATGTTGTTTAGTTGAGCTTGATATAATGCCATCATGATGATGATGACATATGAATGATTGCAACTCCTTGCAACTTATGTCATGACAATATGCATGTTAGAGTTTGCTTATGTACCGTTATGAAGTAGCTCCTATCTCATGATAACATGTTAAGCATCCAATTAATCATGCATGATATTATAATTTGTATGACTTGCTATTGGGACTTTCATGAAATCTCATTCCTCCCATATGCATAACCATTTTATAGGTGCTGGAACTTCTCAAGGAAAAAGGGTAAGCATGGATGGTTAAACTTGTATAATAAGTCAAATGAGTTGCTTGACATTATGGAAGCACATGCTGGAATGTATATTGAATATTCATGTGTTAGTGTTCTGAGGCTGTGACCTTTTGACAATATTTACAATACCATAATCAATGAGTTTGAACTTGAATATGGTATGATAATAGCTAAGATACGGAACTTTAAATGGACACCAAGAACGCCTCAATTGGTTAAGTATTTGATTTGTTATGATTTTTCTAAGTTGAAGTTAAAATCTGGAACTAAGAGAAAGTAAGCAACTGGAGGTAGTAAATTTATGACACAAATTTTATATAGTAAATGAATGAGTTTTTCTGTGAAATTTTGTGATCATAAAAAGAACGTCTGGATTTTTAAATCCATAGGTAACATAGTTCATTTAGACAAGTAATTGAAGAGAAATGAATTTTTGAAGTTAACGCAAATAAACTGGAACTTCCAGATTTTACCAAATGAACAGTATTTTTCAACGAATAAACTGATTTCATTGAGACAATGGAATCTCTGTTTTACATTTTTCCCTCAAAGTTCAATGAAATAGCTTTCATTAGAAATTGGAACCACCCTATTTCATTTTATTCTACATTTAATTACGAATTTTTAAAGTTGGTTACATGTTCTGGAACCACCAAATGAACAGTAGAGTGAGTAGTACTCGAGAGTAAATCTTTTGAAAATGAATGTTTCTAAGAAAAAAAGACTATATACTTGGTTCCAATGACTTTCAAATGAGTATAATTGAGGTTGAAAATAAGGATACAATAGCTAACAGCACAAAGTAGATAGAAGAGTTACGCTGGTGTCAGAAGGAAGCTGTTGGAGTTTAAAGAAGGAGAGCATGTATTCCTTAAATTGACTCCAACTATAGGAGCCAGACGATCAATCAAGATGAAGAAGTTACATCCTAAATAGATTGGGCCATTCCAAATCCTCACAAGAATAGGATCAGTGGCTTAGAAGTTAGCTCTCCCTCCAAATCTCAGTAAGATATATGATGTATTCCATGTTTCCCAATTGAAGAAGTATGTTCCAGACCCATCACATGTGATTGATGTCACATCCTTACTTTTAACTTCAATTATACTCCATTAGAAGTGATTGGAACTAATTACATGATCATTTGCTTTGAAAATATCCATTTCCAAAAGATTTGCTTTTGGGTACTGTTCACTGTTACTGTTCATTTGGTAATTCCAGAACATGTACTCTACTTTGAAAATTCATAATTAATTGTACAAAAATCAAAATAATATGGTTCCAATTTCTAAAGAAATATCTTTCACATATATTTGAGGGAAAAATATGAAACTGAAGTTTTCTTGTCCCAATGAAATCAGTTTAATCGTTGAAAATCACTGTTCATTTGGTAAAATCTAGAAGTTCCAGTTTCTTTGCTTGAACTTTAAAAATTTGTTTCACTTTGGTTACTTGTCCAAATGAAATGTGTTATATATGTAATTAAAGATCTAGATGTCCTCTTTAAGATCACCAAATTTTATAGAAAAATTCGTTCATTTGATATATGAAATCATTGCATGAACGTCATTGCCTCTCAGCACTCGTTTTATCTCAATTCCAGATCTTACTTCAAACTTTGGAAAATCATAACAATTCGGATACTTATCCAGTTAAGGCGTTCTTGGTTTCCATTTAAATATATGTATCTTAGCTAACCTCACACCAAATTTCAGACTAAAACTTGTTGGTTTACATATCAAAATCAGCATCACATCACCACGGCCTCAAAACAGGGTTACAGAAACATACACCATACACACTAGCATATCATCCCATATTGTCATGTAAGTCATATAACTTGTTATACAAACTTAATCATCAAAAATTACTCTCTTCCCTTGAGAGGATCCAGCACCTAAAACATAGTTATGCATGTGGAAGGAATGAGATTTCATGGAAATCCCAATAGCAAGTTACACAAACTATAATATCATGCATGAATAATTGTATGCTTAACATGTTATCATGTGATGGGAGCTACTTCATAATGGTACATAAGCAAACTCTAACATGAATATTGTCATGACATAACTTGCAAGGAGTTGCAATCATTCATACTTCATCATAACATGATGACATAAGCTCAAGCTCAACCAAACACCATAATCAACAAGCAAGCAAAACAATTAAGCAAACATGAGTTATAGTTAGGTATCCTTGCTACCTCTTAGCTATCTTGGTCAAGACCTTCTTGAAGTGCTTTCCTTCCTTCACAAATGTCAAAACCTAGCCATTACAACATAATATCAAGTTACAACTCAACTTGAAACCAAATCCAAGACTAGGTTTTCACTAGCTCCCTTTCTTTCTCTAATTTATGTTTCCCACTTCCACCTTTCCAAAATAAATTCTCATGGTTCATTTCCACATAATTTTTCATGTAGAATCCAAATATGAAATCATAATTTCCAAAATCAAAACATACCAATTGCTACAGTGCCAAACCAAAATGCATGCTCTTGTTTTCCAAAAATTCTCATTTTGATTCCAATGCTTCCAATACTTGTTCTCCTACTTTATCCCCACACAACTTTCCATTTTAAACTCATTTGAAGCATCAAAATCATGAAATTCCATCATATTAACAGTACCACATACAGTACCAGCAAGAACACAAAACCCTAAATCCAAACATACTTAAATTCACAAGCTTATACCACTTGATTCTAGCTTGTTTAAGCTTGTCTAAACTATCCATAACATAAAACTCATATTTTAACCACATATTAGCAGAACTTCCAGCAGCAACCATAAGGGAAATATAGCATGAAAACCCCTTAAAACCATGAGCTAACTTGCTAGAACAAAGCTCAAGATCAAGGGAGATGATTACCTTGCTTGTTACTTCACTTTGGTTGCTTCTTTCTTGGTTGAATGGAAATTTTGCAAGAGTTTCCCTATGGTTCACCATGCATGCTGAAGTTTTCTGAATAGGGGGGGTATTTATAGAGAAATTTGGGTTGAAATGGATGGCCAAGATTGATTTGGTTACTATTTGATCTAAAGGCACACATTTAATCTTGGATTTTACTTTTTCTAAAAAGAATAATTATTACATCATGTGGGACAGCTCATGGGACACCTAAGAGGGTTAGGTGGCGTGCTGCCCAATCAAAGAACATCCTAGAGAAATTCCAGTCCAATCCGGTACCGATTAGTGCAGTTTCACAACAATCGGACTGTGTTCTGTTCCTAATTTTTTTTTATAATATACCAGGATATGTATTCTATCCTAGAAATTAATGTCTAGGCTTCTCATATTATTGAAAATATTATACTGAGTATTTATCTACCATCCATCCCTTGAGAAATGACCAAAATACCCTTAGTGTCCTTTCCTGCACTGTACTAACCCTAAGGGCAAAATCATCATTTCACCCCTCTTTATACTGGCTCATGGTGTATATGGGCTCTAAATAATCCTCTTTATACTATATGACACGTTTTTAGCCTGTCTAAAGTGACCAAAATAACCTCTATCCACTACTGGTACAGTATGGGCATACAGGGGTATTTTCGTAATTTTGCACTTTTCCTGGACTGCTCTGGTCTCTGGCCCACATAACTGTCCAGTCACCTTAATGGGCTTATGATGGCGCCATTTGGGCCTTATTATGGGCTTATTGCCTGTATTGCCTTTATGGCCCAATTCGCGTTATAACTCTCTCGATCCTATTTATCGGGTATTTTATTTCACTGAAAAATCCCGTTTGGTTTCTACAGGATTCCTTTTCTGACTCTCTCAATTTTATAAATTCATATATTAAATATATGAATTTTCTATAAGGTCTCATCTGATTATGAGATCTGAAAAATACTGTAATAATTCCTTCCGACTTCAGAAATTTATATCAATTAATCAGGATCTCAAATCAAAATTCTGTGTTGCGCTAAACTGATCGGAATATTTTTGTCTATCTACTGGTAAAATTTGGGTCTGATCTGATTCTGGGCATTTTTGGCCTGTTTTGGCTCAAGTTTTTCATATTTATATTTAGGTCCCTTAACTTTTGAATAATTACACTTTAGTCCCTGAACTTTTCATTAATTGCATTTAGGTCCCTCCCTTTTCTTCTACTTTCACTTTTCACCTTCAAACTTTTAAATTTTCATTTTGGTCCCTATTCTTTCCTTAGTTATTAATCCTTCCCTTTCCTTTCACAATCGATACAGTTTATTCCAAGAATCTTATATCCATTGCAGATAAACTGTACAGGTACATCAGGTCAAAAAAAATTGGGCATATGACAATTGAGCAAGATGATGTTGTACTGCGAGATGACCTAACTTATGAAGTTGGGCTAGTACAAATTGTAGATCGAAAGCTTAAGCAGTTGCGAAATAAGGAAATCTCTTTAGTTAAGGTGGTCTGGAAGGGATTAACTGGGAATTAGGCTATGTGGTAAGCAGAAGAAAGAATGAAGGAGGCATATCTTGAACTATTTCCTTAGTATATAAGTAATGTAAATTTCGAGGACGAAATTTATTTTAAGGGGAGAGAAATGTCATATCCCCAATTTTCTTATCTGATGTATATGTATAGTTTATACGTAACGGACATGGGATTGTTGGAATAAACTGTATCAAATTGAAGAAAGAAAGAGAGGGATTATTAACTAAGGAAAGTTTAGGGATGTAAATGAAAATTCGAAAAGGTTGGAGGCCAAAAGTGAAAGTAGAAACAAAAGGAGGGACCTAAATACAATTAACCAAAAGTGTAGGGACTTAAATGCAATTAGCCAAAAGTTTAGTGACCTAAATATAATTATAATAAAGTTGAACTGAAAAAGGCTAAAAAATACCCAGAATTAGATTAGTCCCAAATTTTACAAGTAGATAGATAAAATTATTCTGATTAGTTTAAAGCAACACATAATTTTGAGGTCCTGATTAATTGACATAAATTCCTAAAGTCAGGAAGAATTATTACAATATTTTGTAGACTTCAAAATCAGATAAAACTTTATAGTAAATTCCTATATTAATATAATAATTTATAAAATTGACAAAGTCAGAAAAGGAATCTTGTATAATTCTTACGGGATTTTACAATGGAGTAAAATACCCGATAAATATGGTCAAAAGAGATTTATTGGGATTTGTGTCATAAAGGTAATGGACCAATACTAAGGCCCAAATAGCATCCCAATAATCCCAATAAGGTGGTGAGACAATTAAGTAGGCCAGAGTCTAAAGCAACCTAAGAAAAATGTGAAATTATAAAAATGCCTCTAGGTGGCCAGATAGATGGTGGGCATTTTGGTAATTCTGGATAGGCTAAAAACGTCCAAGATAGTATAAATATTATTAGTTAGAGCTAGTATATGACCTGATGCAGTATAAAGAGGTGTGAAATGACAATTATGCCCTTAGGGCTAAGATAGTGCAAGAAAGAGCAACAAGGGTATTTTGGTCATTTCCCAAGGGATGGTTAGCAAATAAATACTCAGTCTAACAATGTCAACGGTAGGAGAAACCTAGAGATTGGTTTCTATGACAGAATACATATTCTGGAATAGTATAAAAATCGGTACGAGACTGGACTGGAATTTTTTCTATCATTATATTTACCTTTTTTCAGCCAAACATGGCCCTAAATGATTTCATGCAAGGCATCAACTTAAGGCTTCTAGGGCATGCTTGGTTCAAGGTAGAATATGGACCATTAGATCAAATAGTAACCAAACTAATCTTGGCCATTTATTTCCACCCAAAATTTTCTATAAATTACCCCCAAAACCATACTTGATTTGGCATGCATGGTACCTTAGGGAACATCTGGCCAAATTTTGTTTGAAGTAAGAAAGAAGCACACAACTTAGAGTAACAAGCAAGGTAACTAGCTCTCTTGTTCTTGGACTTTAATCTAGCAAGTTAGCTCTTGGTTTTGAGGGATTTTTGTGACTTATTTCCCTTGCGGGTTATGCTGGAAGTGCTGTCCATATGTGATAAGAATATGAGTTTTATGATATGGATAGTTTAGATAAGCTTAAACAATCTAGAATCAAGTGGTATAAGCTTAGAAATGTAAGTATGCATGTAGTTAGAGTTTTGTGTTCTTGGCTGCTACTGTATGAATGACTATTCATATGTTAGAATTTCATGATTTTAATGCTTCCAATGAATTTAAAATGAAAAATTATGTGGGGATAAAGCAGGAGAACAATTATTGGAAGCATTGGAATCAAAATGTGAATTTTTAGGGGAAAAAAGGGTTCACTTTGTTTTTGTACAGCAGCTCATGGTGTGTTTTGATTTTGAAAATTCTGGTTTCATATTTGTATTTTACATGAAAAATTATGTGGAAATGAACTATGAGAATTTATTTTAGAAAGATAGAAGTATGGAATATAAAATAGAAAAATAATGGAAGTTAATGAAAACCTAGTCTTGGAATTGTTTTCAAGTTGAGTTGTAACTTGATGTTACTTTGTAATGGCTAGGTTTTAAAATTTGTGAGGAAAGGAAATCCTCTCAATAAGACTTTGTCAAGGATAGCTATAGAGGTAGCAAGAATACCTAACTATAGTTTCATGTTTGCTTGATTTTATGCTTGCTTGTTAGTTATGATGTTTGGTTGAGCTTGAGATTATGCCATCATGTTTATGATGAAGTATGAATGATTGCAACTCCTTACAACTAATGTCATGACAATATGCATGTTAGAGTTTGCTTATGTACTATTATGAAGTAGCTCCCATATCATGATAACATGTTAAGCATCTAACTAATCATGCATGATATTATAGTTTGTATAACTTGCTATTGGGATTTGTAACATCCTTACTTTTATACGTCTTAAGGACCATTCAGTAGCATTTAGAACCACTTACAAGACCTTGGAAGTCCATTAGCCAAATCTGGAATTGTACTCTTTCTCGGGTTACTGTTCATATGGTATTCCAGATTACGCAACGAGCTTCGAAAAATCATAATTAATTCTAGAAAACTCGAAATGAAGTGGTTCAAAAAGATACATGAAGATAACATATTTAAATTTAATGAAAAAATAATTTCTAGACCAAATGATTAGCCAATTGATACAGTTTATTCGTTGAAGTTTACTGTTCATTTGGTCAAAAACTCTGGAAACAGATTCTTGTCCCTTAATTTGGAAAATCATTTCTCTTGATATACACATCCAAATGACACGCTCTACCTATTAATTTAAAGATCTGGATGTGTTCTACATGATCATAAAATTTTGTGAACTAATTCCTTCATTTGCTAGGTCAAACTGAAGCCACAACAAAACTGCTTCAGGACCTACGTTTTTACCATTTCAGTTTCTTTTCTTTCATTTCCAATAATTGTTTCAGCATGCACAAGCCATCAAATAAGCTTCTTAACATTCATATACATCATGTACATATGCCATAAGTATTACAATAGTTTCATCACATACATGGACACCTTACATGGCATTTACATACATACAAAATTTATAGTATATGCTAAAATCTCAATACTTCACTTCCTTTCTTCCATTCTTTAGCTCTTCTCCATGCATACCTTTTATTCATTCTTGACCTAAATTGGTTGGTTATGGGAGGGTGAGATTCTAGGGAATCTCAGTAGCAAACATTACCACTTAAATATGCAAGATGGATGCTAATGCATAATATGTAATTTCATTAAACTTTCTTTGGTGAGTGACATGCTATCATGCTATATACTTTTACATAAAGTGCATGGCCATGGAAACATGTTATTCACAATACATTCAACATCATTTATCATGTCACAACATCATTCAAATAACATATACATGTCAACACATAAGCGTACCACATCAAGCACATAAAGAGGTAAGTTCACTACCATGCACTTAAGCTTTTCTCTTGACCTTTAGCCCTTGCTCCCTAGCTTTCCAACCATGAAGCCTTTATGTCCATCACTTCCCAATATCTTATTGGATGTTTCATGGTCCTAAACACATTCATATTCATCACATAACTCATTAGGACTCATTAACTCCAACCATGTTCAAGTCTACTTTATTACATTCTTTAGTATCACAACTTTCTCTAATCTTCACTAATCCACTTGGCTCTTGAATCAATGGATTTCTTGACTGTACCCTACACAATTTCATATTTTGAACTCATTTATGAGCTTAGAATCATGAAATTCCAGCTTCTTCATGGCCTGCTGTACAGAGTTGAACATAAGCACACAATTCTTTAAAAAATTCTCATTTTTATTCTAATGCTTCCCATACTTGTTTCTCCACTTTACCCCACACAACTTTTCATTTTAAAACCATTGGAACCATCAAAATCATGAAATTCCAATCACTGTTCATGCGAGTGAACAGTAACTGTAAGGAATCTCAAAGACTATAACCTTTAGATTTTAATGTTTCCAAGGTTCAAAACCTTTCCAATCCTACACAAAATCATCATACAAACTCAATGGAAGCATTAAATCATTGAAATTCAATTTACTTCCATCATGAACAGTGCATACCAAACAGGGCACACCATGGCAAAGTCAAGAATATCAATTTGATTCAACAACCAACCATTTAACTAGCTTGTTTAATCTTCAATCATATAGTTCTAACTTTAATTTCTTCTTTCCCTTTCCTTTAAGGTCTTTGGGCAGCACGACCCCTTAGAGAAAACTCAACTTTTCTCCCATCAAAATGCTAATTTCAAGCTCCCAAATCAAAGGAAAATAAGCTAGGAGAGATTGCTTACCTTTAATGTCTAGCTTGCTTGAACTTTGGAACCTTGAATCTTCTTTGTCTTGGCTTGAGTTTCCATTTTGCAAGAGCTTCCCCAAGGGTACATGAGCTTACAGTTCTGAACCAGAATTGAGGGGTATTTATAGCCAAAATCCAAGAAAAATTAATGGCCAAGATTGATTTGGTTACTATTTGATCTAAAGGCCCCCATTTAATCTTGGATTTAACTTTTTCATAAAATAATAATTATGACATCATGTGGGACCCATCAAGGGACACCTAAAGGGGTTAGGTGGCGTGCTCATAGTGTAAGGAAGCTTCTAGAAAAATTTCAGTCCAATCCAGTACCGATCGGTGCAGTTTCACAGCAACCAGACTGTTTTCTGTTCCTAATTTTTTATAATATACCAGGATATGTATTTGTTGGAAAACGTGCCCTAGGGGCCAATCATTGTCTTATGAACATTATTGATTTATGAATTTATTAATTGTGTTATCATATTATTTGCATGTTTACTGTGATGACCAACAACAACAAGCCTTATCCCATTAAATGGGGTCGGCTACATGGATCATACGACGCCATTGTGCTCTATCGAAAACTAAATCCTTAGATAGGTTATTGACCAGGAGATCCCGTTCAATGACCTCTTTGAGCATTCTCTTTGGCCTTCCTCTACCCCTTTTAACCGGTGTCCATACTATTTGATCCACCCTCTTCACCGGCGCATCCCTTGGCCTTCTTTATACGTGTCCAAACCACCTAAGATGGTTCTCTACCATTTTCTCTTCAATAGGTGCCACTCTAACTCTTCCCCGTATATGTTCATTACGAATCTTATCTTTTCTTGTATGCCCACACATCCATCTCAGCATCCTCATCTCAGCTACCCCAACTTTATGCTATTGCTGTCCTTTTAAAGCCCAGCATTCACTTCCATAAAGCATTGCTGGTCTTATAGCAGTGCGATAAAACTTTCCTTTTACTTTATCTGGTACTTTCCGATCGCATATAACCCCAGTAGCCTTTCTCCATTTAAACCACCCGGCCTGAATTCTATGATTAACATCCTCCAAAATTTCACCGTCCTTCTGTATTATTGATCCCAAATATTTGAACTTATCTATTTGTGGAATAACTTGATTTCCCAATCTGACCTCCAAGTTACTTCTAACTTGTCTCTTATCAAAGTTACAATGCATATATTCCGTCTTACTTCTACTCAGACGAAAACCCTTCGACTCTAAAGTACTTCTCCATAACTCAAGTTTAAAATTAATCTCTTCTCTTGACTCTGCCACAAGAACTATATCGTCCGCAAAAAGCATGCACTTAGGGATTTCTTCTTGAATAGGCTTAGTTAGAACATCCACTACTAGATTAAATCAATAAGGACTCAAGGCTGATCCCTGATGTAGACCAACCCTTATGGGAAAATCCTTTGTTTCGCCCCCAGATGTTCTTACAGTAGTTGTTACCCCTCATACATATCTTTTATTGCCTTGATATATGCCATACGTACACCTTTCTTTTCCAAAGCTTTCCAAAGCACCTCTCTTGGCACTCGATCATATGCTTTTTCTAAGTCAATGAAAACCATATGCAAGTCTCTTCTTTTAATTCGGTACCTTTCCATTAACCCCCTTAATAAATAAATCGCCTCTATTGTAGACCTACTTGGCATGAAACCACACTGATTCTCAGTAATATCAGTCTCTAATCTCAACCTGTGTTCAATTACCTTTTCCCACAACTTCATAGTGTGACTCATAAGCTTTATCCCCTGTAGTTTGCATAATTTTGAATATCCCCTTTATTTTTATAAATAGGAACTAAAGTACTTTTCCTCCATTCATCTGGCATTTTCTTAGAACTTAATATCACATTAAAAAGTTTAGCAAGCCACACCACCCCCATTTCACCTAAACACTTCCAAACTTCAATAGGAATACCATCAGGTCCAATAGCTTTACCATTTTCTATTTTCTTAAGCGTCTCTTTAACCTCGCCAACACATATCTTACGGTAAAACGCCAAATTTGGTTCAACTTCTCCTGTTAAATCCTCTAGCTCATAACTCGACCCTCCTCCCTCGTCATTAAACAATTTGTAAAAATAGGTCTCCCACCGTTCTTTAATATCACTATCTGCAACCAAAACATTGCCTTCTTCATCTTTAATACATCGTACTTGATCCAAATCCCTCGATTTCCTTTCCATGTTTCTTGCAATCTTATAAATCTTTCATTCTCCCGACTTTGTCCCTAACTCTTTATAAAATTCCTCAAACGCCTTAAAACGAGCTGCACTCACCGCCTTCTTAGTGTCCTTCTTAGCTAAACGATACTTTTCCCAATTTTCGGTATTATTACACAAGTGTATAGCTTTGAAACAGTTTCTCTTGGACTTAACTTTCACTTGTACTCATTCCACCACCAAGTCTCTTTATCTTGTCGACTAAAACCTTTAGATTCTCCCAAAATTACTTTAGTAACGGCTCGGACCTTCTCAGCCATTTCCTTCCACATCATATTAGCATTTTCTTGCCCCTCCCAAATCCTTTCATTTAACATAGTTCTCTTAAAAGTTTCTCTCTTCTCCCCTTTCATTTAACATAGTCCTTTCATTTACTGTGATGACCATCCTTGGATAATTCATGATCTTATCCTAAATGTCCCTGGTCGGTCATCTGTGCGGGAGCAGAGATGAAATAAGACCAGTATGACTTTGAAGATGTATAGAGATATAAATCAAAGTCATATACACATGTAAGAGTACAAGGTGTTGGACTGACCCGCTATGAGAGAGTTGCATGGGTTACGTCATAATCTTCTCTCATATACAAACCATGTCACTATGCCCTTTGACCTGAGATCATCATGGATTCCTACATAACAAACGCTCAGCTTTGGCCTAGTCAAAAGTCACTTTTGACCGAGTGATCATAAAGACTATGTTCAGGCTTAGTGGTTTTTCATGCGGAGGAATGTGAATGGTCAAGATGGAATTTGTCCCTCACATTCGTAGAGAGATATTACTGGGCCCCTCGATGAGTGAGTCTGAGAAATGTATGGCCATACTGTAATGGAAAGGTAGTTCCATTTCTATAGTCAGACTACTCAGGGATCGAGAAAGTAATGGTCAGGAATAGGAGGATGACATTATCCATGCCTCATCCACGACCAAAATATCGCGTGATAGAAGGGACATGATATGGTTATATAAAAGGTTACATTGTTTATCGATTCTCATATGATTTGGGTAGTCGTTATGTCTTGCTAGAGACCGCTTGCGACTTGTGGGCCAGTATAGCAAATGGCCCACTGCCAACTTCATATGGGCCTGCAGGGTCACACACAAAATAGCCCAACACGAGCTATAATGTCCAGATTCATTGAATCAAAGACGTGTCTAGATTCAATGAATGATCCAGGGTTGATGTATATATTTATTTATATTTATATTCGTATATATATATATATATTATATATAAGGGATATATAGGATTTAATTTATAAGGATAAATTAAATCTCTATCATGTTTGAATTTGAAATTCAAATTGATAGGATATCTCATATAAGAGATATTTATAAGATTTAATTCATAAGGATAAATTAAATCTCTATCACGTTTGAATTTGAAATTCAAATTGATAGGATATCTCATATAAGAGATATTTACAAGATTTAATTTATAAGGATAAATTAAATCTCTATCACGTTTGAATTTGAAATTCAAATTGATAGGATATCTCAAATTTGATTTATGAGAATAAATCAAATACAATCCAATCTTATCTTTATTTAAATTAAATAAATAGGTGAATTAAATCTGTGGGACGGATTTAATATAAACATTATTTACTTAACTAGTTTCTTATCAAATTATACAATATGTGATATTGTATTCGGAATTAATATAGATTAATTCCAAAATCCAATTCGGTTGAGAAAAACGCAGAGCATCCTATATATCCGATTTTAGGAGCTACGTTTTGAACACAACACATAACACAAAAAGGGCCGAACAGAATCTACAAAAGGTTTGCAGATAAGAAACTGCTGAAGTAGAGACGGAGAGGACTAAAAACTCTTGGGAAAGCCTTGGAGGGACAGGAGACGCTAGCACGTCGTTCGTGGTTGGAACGCTATTCGTGTGGATACCAGTAGAGGAAGACGACCTGAGGAGTCGACTTCTTGCGATCAAAAAGAGAGCACGAGCCGCGGAGAGAAGTTGTGGACGTCTCCTTACCATCAGAAAGAGATCACCAGCCGCGGAGAGAAGCTGTGGAAGTTACTGAGAAACACTGAGGGTAATGCTTCTTCCCACTTGACTTAAACACATACGGTAGATCCTGGCAAGGAATGGAAAAATTTTTAAATTAATTTCCGCTGCGTGTCTTCCAATTCCTTACAGTGGTATCAGAGCCATGCTGTTTTTTGTTTAAGTTAGGCTTGATTGTTAATTGATATGATATGTGTTAGTCATAGCCGATCATATAATATACGTTTTATGTATGACATATAAGGAATCCGTGTTATGTATGACATAAAGGCTAGCGGGACCGCCGCCCACTAACCGGCTAGCGGGACCGCCGTGGCTACCTGTTCGTAGCGCAACATAACCGTAACATATGTTATTTGGTGAATGTTTTAGATATGAAACATTAATTACCCTTGAATTAAATCTGAATATTGATTCTTGAATGTTTGGGTATGGTGAACAATATGGCTCTAGATTACAAGTGTTGTAATTTTTAAATACGGCCTGCGTGTCGTGCCTTCCTCTATATACTCTTAATGTACCTTCTCTTCTCATCTCACTCCCCTCGAATGTTAAAAGAGGTTTCTATATGTAATTTCCCTTTTCTTACTAGAGAGCTCCTCTCATTGGCTTGAGGGGAGTTAGGATAGGTGAGCCATATTGTATCACGTTTAGATTATGCGTATTATGATTATATCAGCACATGCATATTACTTTTATGAGATACAAAATGAGAAACATGCGTTTTTATAAACCAGATAGTTAAATTAGGCCCTCTAAATGAAATCTTAAGTCATGATGCCGTCAATTTATGAACACTTATCAAAACATCGATCGCTCAATTGTCGACTCCACCAAAGTAGGTGCTTTTGAGTTATCTTGGGGAGATAAGTAAAAGTAATGGTGCTACTCTCACATGTTTATTATTGTTTGACTTAATTGAGATTAACAAAACTGTTTTGGGTCTCAAGGCATTAGATGGGATTAAAAACATGCCAGATCATATGATGATAGAATCCCATAAACATATAAGAGTTACATTTGATTTAATTGGTAAAGGTGTTACCTACCTAAATAACTTAATTTAAGCGTCCTGCCAAAGCGGACTTAAGTTTAAGCCAAATATGGATCTTAGCCCACTAACTAATGCATTGAGGGTTATTTATTTAGTGGGAGATTGCTAATTGAATTGCATATTTTAATTTTAGAATCATGACGACTAGTAATACTACTACATTATCGCTGCGATCTGTCCTTGAGAAGGACAAACTTAATGGGACAAACTTTCTTGACTGGTTTAGGAACTTGAGAATTGTTCTCAAGTAGGAAAGAAAGGCGCATGTCCTAGATCAACCCATTCCTGAGGAGCCAGCAGCCAATGCTCCTAGAGCTCAGAGAGATACTTACACGAAGCATAAGGAAGACTCTGTCGATGTGGGATGCTTGATGCTAGCCACCATGGTTCCAGAGCTCCAAAGAGATCTTGAACACATGGAGGCTTATGAGATGATTGTGCATCTCAAGGAAATGTTCCAGCAATAGGCAAGGCAAGAGAGGTATGAGACCACTAAGGCCTTATATTCCTGCAAGATGGCTGAAGGTGCATCAGTCAGTACTCATGTCTTAAAGATGAAAGGGTACATTGATCACCTTGAAAGGCTTGGATTTCCCATGAGCCAGGAGTTAGCTACGGATTTGATCTTGAACTCACTCCCAGAAAGTTATGACCAGTTTGTCATGAACTACAACATGAATAACATGGAGAAATCTATTTCTAAACTGCATGGGATACTTAAAACTGCTGAGCTGAGTCTTAAGAAGAAGCCCAGTACTGTTTTGATGGTTCAGAAAGGAAAGGGTATGAAAAAGAAAGGCAAAGGCAAGGGGAAGGGTCATGGCTCATCAGGTAAGACCAAAGAGTCAGGCAAGCCCGAAATCAAGCCTGCACCAAAGAAGGCAAATCCTCCTAAGGAAGGAGTCTGCTTCTTCTGCAATGAACCTAGTCATTGGAAGAGGAATTGCAAACTCTACCTCGAAGATCTGAAAAGGAATAAGAAGGATAGTGGGGCTATCGCTTTAGGTATTTATGTTATAGACATTTATCTTTCTACTTCCACTTCATGGGTATTAGATACTGCATGTGGTTCTCACATTTGTACAAATGTGCAGGGACTAAAGGACAGTAGGAAGCTAAAAAAGGGCGAGGTTGACATACGAGTTGGAAACAGAGCAAGGGTTGCTGCGTTAGCTGTAGGCACTTATGAATTAGTTCTGCCCACTGGGCTTTTGTTAGTTTTAAACAATTGCTATTATGTTCCTGCTTTAAGTAGTAACATTGTTTCACTTTCTTATTTGGATAAGGAAGGTTTCACTTCCATTGCTGGGAATAGTAGATGTTCTATTTATCATAATGATATTTTCTATGCTCATGGTGATTTGCATGTTGATAATTATATATTAAATTTGGAACAACCCAATCATGGAAATATCTATAACATAACTGCCAAAAGGGTCAAACCGAACGATTTGAATCCGACATACCTCTGGCACTGTCGTCTGGGCCACATAAATGAGAAACGCATTTCCAAACTCCATCAAGATGGATTTCTAAACTCATTTGATTTTGAATCATATGACACTTGCGAGTCTTGCTTGTTAGGAAAAATGACAAAGTCACCCTTCACTGGACACAGTGAGAGGGCCACTGCTTTATTGGACCTCATACATACAGATGTGTGTGGACCGATGAACACAAATGCCAGAGTACTTCATAACATTCATAGATGATTTCAGCAGATATGGGTACATCTATCTGATGAAACATAAATCTGAGTCTTTTGAAAAGTTCAAGATATTTCAAAATGAAATACAAAACCAGCTTGGCAAAACAATTAAAGCCTTTCGATCTGATCGGGGTGGTGAATATTTGAGCCAAGAGTTCATAGATCATCTTAGGAGTTGCGGGATAGTCTCACAATTGACTCCTCCAGGGACACCACAATGGAATGGCGTTTCTGAACGGAGGAATCGAACACTATTAGATATGGTTCGATCCATGATGAGTCGAACAGATCTTCCGCCCTCCTTTTGGGGTCATGGCCTAGAGACAACTACGTTCACACTCAATCGTGTTCCATCTAAAGCAATCGAAAAGACTCCGTATGAGATATGGACTGAAAGGATGCCTAGTTTGTCTTTCTTCAAGATTTGGGGATGCGAGGTCTATGTTAAGCAACAAGCCTCAGACAAATAAGCGCCCAAATCCTCAAAATACCTCTTTGTGGGATATCCTAAGGAAACCAAGGGATATTATGTCTACAACCCTGCTGATAACAAAGTGTTTGTTGTCAGAAATGGTATCTTTCTCGAACGAGAATTTATCTCTAAAAGAACCAGTGGGAGTAAGGTACACCTCAAAGAAGTTCGAGAGCCACAAGACACCACAGAACTGCAGATAGAAAATACTGAAGACTCACAACAAGTTGTTGAGACTCCTCAAGTCACGCAAGGTCCACGGAAGTCTAATAGGACACGACTTCAGCCTCAGAGATATGGATTTCTGATTTCTGACAGTCGTGATATGTTGCTCATTGAGCATAATGAGCCAACTACCTATCGAGAAGCTATAGTGGGACCAAACTCTGAAAAGTGGCTTAATGCCATGAAGTCTGAAATGCAATCCATGTACGACAATCAGGTTTGGACCTTAGTCAACCCGCCTGAAGGTGTAAAAATGGCCAGGTGCAAGTGGGTTTTTAAGGGGAAAACTGACATGGATGGCAATGTAAATGTCTTCAAGGCACGACTGGTTGCAAAAGGATTTACTCAAACTCATGGTGTCGACTATGATGAGACCTTTTCCCCAGTTGCAATGGCCAAATCAATCAGAATCCTCTTTGCCATAGCAGCATATCATGACTATGAAATATGGCAGATGGACGTCAAGACAGCCTTCCTTAATGGAAAGCTCCTTGAGGATGTGTACATGACACAACCTGAAGGATTTGTGCGTTCTGAGGACTCTGGTAAAGTGTGCAAGCTTCAAAGGTCCATTTATGGACTGAAGCAAGCCTCTCGGAGTTGGAATCATCATTTTGATGAAGTAGTCAAAGAGTTTGGATTTCTTCAAAACATTGATGAACCTTGTGTGTACAAGAAGGTTAGTGGGAGCACAGTTGTGTTTTTGGTACTCTATGTCGATGACATCCTACTTATTGGGAATGACATTCCTACCTTGTAGATTGTCAAGTCTTGGTTAGGAAAGTCTTTCTCGATGAAAGACTTGGGTGAAGCCACCTACATCCTAGGAATCAGGATCTATAGAGATAGATCTAAAAGACTTCTAGGACTCAGTCAGAGTACATACATAGACAAAATACTGCATAGGTTCAGTATGCACGAATCAAAGAGGGGTTTCATACCCATGTCTCATGGTAGTCACCTCAGCAAAGATCTGTGTCCTAGTACACCTGATCAGCGAGGTCGCATGAGTAAAGTTCCATATGCCTCAGCCATAGGATCTATCATGTACGCCATGTTATGTACTTGACCGGATGTCTCATTTGCCTTAAGTATGACTAGTAGATATCAACAGGACCCTGGTGAGGGCCATTAGACTGCTGTCAAGAATATCCTTAAGTACTTGAGAAGGACTAAGGACTTATTCTTGGTCTATGGTGGATTGGATGACGAACTCTATGTAACTGGTTACACAGACGCGAGTTTCCAAACTAACCAGGACGACTAGAAATCGCAGTCTGGATATATATTCCTCCTTAATAATGGAGCAGTAAGCTGGAAGAGCTCTAAGCAAGGCACTGTAGCAGATTCTGCAATGGAAGCTGAGTATATAGCAGCATCTGATGCAGCTAAGGAAGCCGTCTAGATCAGGAAGTTCATCACGGAACTAGGGGTGATACCTACCATCTCAGATCCAATAACTTTGCTCTGTGACAATAGCGGTGCTATTGCACAGGCCAAAGAGCCTAGGTCACATCAAAGGACGAAGCATATACTCAGGCGATTTCATCTCATCAGAGAAATCAACGATAGAGGTGATATAAAGATATGCAAAGTAGCAGGAGAAGACAATATTGCTGATCCTCTAACAAAGCCGCTTGTGCAGGCAAAGCATGAGCGTCATGTTAGGTCAATGGGAATTACTCAAATTAATGATTGTACCTAGTGCAAGTGAGAGGTTATTGGAAAATGTTCCCTAGGGGCCAATCATTGTCTTATGAACATTATTGATTTATGAATTTATTAATTGTGTTATCATATTATTTGCATGTTTACTGTGATGACCATCCTTGGATAATTCATGATCTTATCCTAAATGTCCCTGGTCGGTCATCTGTGCGGGAGCAGAGATGAAATAAGACCAGTATGACTTTGAAGATGTATAGAGATATAAATCAAAGTCATATACACATGTAAGAGTACAAGGTGTTGGACCGACCCGCTATGAGAGAGTTGCATGGGTTACGTCATAATCTTCTCTCATATACAAACCATGTCACTATGCCCTTTGACCTGAGATCATCATGGATTCCTACATGACAAACGCTCAGCTTTGGCCTAGTCAAAAGTCACTTTTGACCGAGTGATCATAAAGACTATGTTCGGGCTTAGTGGTTTTTCATGCGGAGGAATGTGAATGGTCAAGATGGAATTTGTCCCTCACATTCGTAGAGAGATATTACTGGGCCCCTCGATGAGTGATTCTGAGAAATGTATGGCCATACTGTAATGGAAAGGTAGTTCTATTTCTATAGTCAGACTACTCAGGGATCGAGAAAGTAACGGTCAGGAATAGAAAAATGACATTATCCATGCCTCATCCATGACCAAAATATCGTGTGACAGAAGGGACATGATATGGTTGTATAAAAGGTTACATCGTTTATCGATTCTCATATGGCCATATGGCCATACTGCAGGGTCGCACACAAAATAGCCCAACACGAGCTATGATGTCCAGATTCATTGAATCTAAGATGTGTCTAGATTCAATGAATGATCTAGGGTTGATGTATATATTTATTTATATTTATATTCGTATATATATATATTATATATCAGGGATATATAGGATTTAATTTATAAGGATAAATTAAATCTCTATCACGTTTGAATTTGAAATTCAAATTGATAGGATATCTCAAATTTGATTTATGATAATAAATCAAATACAGTCCAATCTTATCTTTATTTAAATTAAATAAATAGGTGAATTAAATCTGTGGGACGGATTTCATATAAACATTATTTATTTAATTAGTTTCTTATCAAATTATACAATATGTGATATTGTATTTGTAATTAATATAGATTAATTCTAAAATCCAATTCGGTTGAGAAAAACACAGAGCATCCTATATATCCGATTTTAGGAGCTACGTTTTGAACACAATACATAACACAAAAAGGGCCGAACAGAATCTGCCAAAGGTTTGCAGATAAGAAACTACTGAAGTAGAGACAGAGAGGACGAACTCTTGGAAAAGCCTTGGAGGGATAGGAGACGCTAGCACGTCATTCGTGGTTGGAACGCTGTTCGTGTGGATACCAGTAGAGGAAGACGACCTGAGGAGTCGACTTATTGCGATCAAAAAGAGAGCACGAGCCACGGAGAGAAGCTGTGGACGTCTCCTTATGATCAGAAAGAGATCACCAGCCGCGGAGAGAAGCTGTGGAAGTCACTGAGAAACACTGAGGGTAATGCTTCTTCCCACTTGACTTAAACATATACGGTAGATCCTGGCAAGGAATGGAAAAAATTTAAATTAATTTCCGCTACGTGTCTTCCAATTCCTTACAGTATTCTGTCCTAGAAATCAATGTCTAGGGTTCTCACACCATTGACATACTTGTACTGGCCACAACGTAATTACATATTCCTTGGAAAATGACCAAAATACCCTTGGTGTCCTTTCTTGTATTATATTGACCCTAAGGGCATAATTGTCATTTCACCTCTCTTTGTACTACCTCAGGGCATATATTGGCTGAACTAATCATATTTATACCATGTACCACATTTCTAGCTTGTCCCAGATGACCAAAATGACCTCCATCCATCACTGGTACAGTCTGGGCATCTAGGGGCACTTTCGTATTTTTACACTTTTTCTGGCACTGGCCCCTTCTACTGATAGACTGGTACCCTGGGTTTTGGACCTTCCTTAGCATCATTATGGGCCTGTATATGAGGTCATATGATCTCATTCTATCTAGGCTTATATACCGATAAGTTCCATTATCGGATCACGGGTGTTAACAAACTCCCGTCAAAATTCACTGATATGTGAATAACTTTTTATACATAACTTCTTCTGGAGTTCTGTCAGATCCAGGACACCTGACAATATAGGGCACACTTTCCTGTAATTTGCCTACTTATATCTGAAGTCCATGACATCTGATAAAATTTCAGATAACTTTTAGACTATCAGATAATTTTCTGCTGTCTAGAGTCCTAATAAAATTTATGTATCATGCCAGATTACCTAGCATGACTTCCTCTATTTACTGATGGAATGTGGGACTAAAATACTTCTAGGCAGTTATAACCCTTTTCGGGCTGATCTTTCTATAATTACAATTTTGCCCTTGAACTTTTCTCTTAATTACATTTATGTCCCTAATTTTTTGGATATTTACATTTAGGTCCCTAAACTTTTGGAAATTACCACTTTTGGCCTAACATTTATTTCTACTTTAACTTTTGGCCTTTAACCTTTTCCAATTTTTGTTTAGGTCCGTTTCTTCCTTCAAACCTTTATCTTTTCTTCTGATCTTCATCATAATCCTTCCTAAACCTCTTTCCACTATCAGTACTATACAAATAAGGAAAAATTAGGATATGACAGGATTTCCATAAAATCTCATTCTTTCCATATGCATAACCATGTTATAGGTGCTAGAACTTGCAATTTGGTATGATAATAGCTAAGATATAGAGATCTAAATTAACACTAAGAATGCCTTAATTGGTTAAGTATTCAATTTATTATGATTTTTTTAAGTTGGAGTTAAAATCTAGAATTGAGATAAAGTGAGCAACTAGAGGCATTAACGTTTCGACATTAATTTCATATGGTAAATGAATGAGTATTCTTTTGAAATTTTATGATCTTAAAGATCCCATCTAGATATTTAAATCCATAGGTAACATGGTTCATTTGGACAAGTAACGGAAGAGAAATGAATTTTTAAATTTAAGCCAAAGAAACTGGAACTTCCAGATTTACCAAATCAACAGAGTTTTTCAACGAATAAACTGATTTCATTGGGGCAATGAAACCTTAGTTTTATCTTTTTCCTTCAAATTTAAATGAAATAGCTTTCATTAGAAATTGGAACCACCCTATTTCATTTTTTCTACATTTAATTATGAATTTTTAAAGTTAGGTACATATTCTGGATTACCAAATGAACAGTAACTATGAACAATACCCGAGAAGTAAGCTTTTGAAAATGTATCTTTCTAAGGAAAAAGGCTATGTAATTGATTAAAATGCCTTCCAAATAAGTATAATTAAGGTTTAAAATAAGGATACGACATTTGACCTGTCCAAATAACCAAAATGCCCTTCATCTAACTCTAACTCAATGACACAACATAGTGGCATACCTTTAGTGACATCTTTATAATTTTATATTTTCCCCGTCTTTATTAGACCTGGCCCACATACTTATCTAAAAATATCATTGAGCCTATAAGGCACCATTTTGGGCCCTCTACATGATCCACTACCTTTATGGGCTCAATTCCCGATAAATTCCCCTGAAACATATTTATCGAGTGTTTTAATCCTTTGTAAATTCTATAATAAATTATACATCACTCCTTTTTAAGTTCTGTCAATTTTATAAATTCTTATATTAATTATAGGATTTTACTGCCAAATTTCATCTGATTATGAGGATCAGATGATACTGTATTAATTTCCCTTTTTTCTAAAATTAATATAAATTTTTTGGGACCTCATATCAAAATTCTGTGTTGTGTCAAACTGATCAGAATAATTTTCTCTATTTACTGACAAAATTTGGGACTAATATGATTCTGGGTATTTTTGGGTCTTTTCTAGCTCAACTTTCTCATAATTACCATTGCATCCCAGAATTTTTAAAAATTACACTTTAGGCCCTCAACTTTTCATAATTATACTTAATAGCCCAAAGCTTTTGTTTACTTTCATTTTTTACCATAGAACTTTTAAAATTTTCATTGTAGTCCCTCATATTTATACCTTTGTCTAATCATTATTTTTCCTTTCCATTCATCATCACAATCCTTTCCAATCCCCTTTCCACTATTAGTATTATATAGTTAGGGAAAAAGTAGGATGTGACATCTATTTTCATTATCACTGTTCTATTTAGTAAAATCCAAAAACTCCTTCACCCCTCAGCATACACAATACTTGTTCATTTAGCATTTATCCAACTATGATCCATATTTGTAGAAGACTGAAAAACTAAGAAAATATAAAACAAGAAAATCAAGCTTGCATCAATGAATCAAATGAAACAAGTAAATCACAGCAATTAATCCAGCACAAATAACAGAGGTACTGCCAGTAGTTCATAAATCTTCAGCTGTCGAGACAAGGAGTTCAAAACAAAACTCACCGGCTGTAAAGGGTTAAGAAGACTTAAACGCGCGAACAAGTGAAAATGACAGATGGGAGGCGCGAAGGGGATTTGGATTAAATTAAAGGGTAGAATCTACACAAGATAAAATGAAACACCGGTGGAGAAATAACTTTTTTAAACTAGTCATTATATTCTACCCCATATATTGATATGTCCGGTTTCATGTTGTTGCATTTTTTTGCAAAATAAAATAACATGTTATCATAATGAGAAACTTCATTCATTCAGAGAACAAGAAACTTCATTGACTTGACTTTTCTAATAACTTTACATCAAAAGTATGAAATTCCCAAACACAATATCTATCAGAATATAAAATATATTCTCTCCTTTTGTCATTAAGTATAAAAAATAAAATAGGAGGGGCAACAGATAAAGGTTGTAGGCTTTCACTATTTATCAGACTTAGAGGTCTGGGATTCATCAGAGTGGGTAAGATCAACATGATGATAGAAGCTATCTTGTTGTTGATGGCGACAAAATTTTGAGTGAAAAGATCTAAAACTGTATTTCAATCTAGTAACTTTCTCAAACAGTTCTTCCATTGAGTCCTCTAAAGCATTGAAGCGTATGATCAGTTCCTTAAGCCGCTCCATCAGAGGGACAACTAGGGGAGGAAGAGAAGGAGCTGTAGGGTGAGGGTCAGGATGTTTGTCTTGAAAATCTTCTATATTTCTTTTATGAGGTGGAGAAGGAGGTGTGTGTGAGGAAGAAGCTATTGGTGCATTGAGATAGAAGGAAAGAAAATAAAATAGTGATAAAGTGATGAGACAAAAGTACTGATCATATGAATGGCATACCTATGGTTGAGGAATAAGAACAATTTCATAAAAGAATATCAAAGAATGTAATTGGCCTTCTATCATAATGAGTACAAACATTGAGAATCGAAGAAGTGAAATGAACGGCCAGAGAAGTTACACATAAAAGAAGCGGGAAAGCATAGACAGGAAACTAAAGAGTCATAATAGAAAGTATATTTAATACCGGTTATATATATTTTACACCAATTCAATGTAAGTCCAGTGTCAATATTTTATCTTATTTATAAAAATACTACATTTCATTTGTTCTCAAAGCTTCTCCATAAGGTATAAAGAAGTTAAAGAAAATAAGTGGTAAATCATAGATAGGAAACTGAATAGTCAGAATAGATAGTATATTTAAGACCAATTCAACATAAATCTGATGTAAATATTTCATATTATTTACAAAAATGCCACCTTTCATTTGTTCTAAAAGCTTATCCATAAGGTTTGAAGAAGTTAAAGAAAAGAAGCAGGAAAGTATAGACAAGAAGAGATTAAAAGGCCAAAGAGACCTAGAGAAGAGGGTCTAAAGTGGAGTAAAGTATTAATAATTAATATTGGCTTATGGAATCAGTCTTAGGAAATTATCAGTTGAGTTACTGATTAACTAGAAGTAACTAACCTTCTAACTTAGTCAATTAGTTTTAGGTCATCTAAAGATAAGGATACAGTATAACAAGATCACAGTAAATTTTGGAGGATCGCAGTTAGATCTTAGCAGGGCTCACATATAATAGAATTTTAGGGTTAAAATTAGATCTTGAAGAGGATTATAGTCTATCGTAGTACATTTTGAGGGTCACAGTAGACCTAGCCTAAGGAATGAAAAGGACTGAGCCATAAGTATAATATTTCTTTAGAAAGACAATTACGAAGGAAAAGGTTAAGGTAGGGAAGCCTCCCAAGTTTATTAACTCATAATAGAGAGAGTAACCACGATGCTAATTTCAAATAGCCTCGTTATTATGTACTGAACTCAATCTTTTTACATGAAGAAGGAATTAAAATTAACAGAGTTAAAGTTTATAGTCCTGAGTACTAGGTATTTATAAGTCTGTAAGTAGTATGCCTAAAGAAGACAAGAAGAATACCTCACAATATATGAGCAATAATCAAGTAAGAATAGAGAGATCCCTAAGATGAGGCACAAGAGAATGAGAATAAGAGCCAAATAGACCCAAGAGAGACAATATGAGAAGGGTCTACAATAGTAAAGTACCAAGGTAAGAGCTTGTTAACACTAATGCTTTAAAATTTGCATCAACATTTTTATTTAAGCGTGCTCAGACAAATGCCACAGAGGTTTGGCATATATACACCAAGTTACATAAGAGGATAAGAAGAGCTAGAAAAAGTTATGAAAAGCAAGAGAGTAAAACCCCTTATTTTATATCCAAAGAGATTATCTAAAAGAAAATATTTAGATTATGACTATGTTTCAAGAGAAAGTAGGGCAAAAGCCCAATATTCTCCTGAGAGGTTGGTAAAGTTGTAAGTCAAAGAGAATGTTAGACTTATAGTATCTCATGATACACAAATAAAGATGCACAATGAGAAACATGAAGAAACTAATAAGGTAATATATAAGTAGTGAAAAGAATAGTAAGAGAAAGGTGCATAGCAACACGAGAAAGATATGAAGTTTTGCAAATAGTAAGAGAACTCTGCCATATGTCAAGATAAGAGATAGATACCCCTTAACCTTAGTCATGAAATAAAGAAAGATATACAAGAGATATATCCAGAGCTATTTGACAAAGGTAGAAGAGTTAAATTTTGAGGACGAAATTTATTTAAAGGGGAAGAAATGTCATATCCTAATTTTTAGGCCTATAAGCCTATAAAGTAGCCTAGAATAGATAGGTTACTAGTTCCCTTTGAATATAAGTCCCAAAAAATATATAGAGGGTTTTCAAGGACTAAACCGTAAATGGTGATAGTTTAAGGACTAAATTACTAGTAATGAAAAGTTATAGAGATATGTGATAAGTGATGGGATATAAAGTGTAATATAAAAAGTATAGTAAGGATCAAAGTGGAAATTTTATAAATATAGGGGCTAAAAGTGTAATTTACAAAAATTATAGGGTAAAGTTATAATTATGAGGAAATTGAGACAAAAAAGGCCCAATCTGCTTAAAAATGTTACAATCTCAAATTTTACCAATAAATAGATAATGGTAATTGGGTCAGACATATTTTTTTTTAAAATTTTGATTTGAGGCTTCAAATAATTAATATTAATTTTTAAAGTCTGAAGATTATTACATGATATTTTGAACCTCATAATTAGATAAAAGTTTATAAAAATTCTCATAATTAATATAAGAATTTATGAAATGACAGAACTCAAAAAGAGTTATGTACAATTTATAATAGAATTTATAGTGAAATAAATTACCCGATAAATACTTTTAAGTAAGGTTTATTGGGAATTGAGCCCATAAAGGTATTGGACCCAGTTAAAGGCCAAAGTTGGCATCCCATAGGCCTAGTATTGTACTTAAACAATTATGTGGGTTAGTGTCTAGAAAGACAATGAAAAGTGCAAAATTACAAAAATGCTTATATGTTATAATATTAACCAAGAGATAAATAGAGGGCATTTTGGTCATTTGGGCCATGGTCAAAAGGTGTGAAATGACAATTATGCCCTTAGGGTTAATATAGTATAAAATAATAAACCAAGGTTATTTCAATCATTTTCCAAGGGACGATAAATAGATAAATATCCATTATAACAATGTCAGTTGTTGGAAAAATCTACACACTAGATTTATTGATAGAATACATACTTTGGAATATTATAAAAATTAGAGTTATTTAACAGTGTAGCTTTTGTGAAATTTGACCGGGCATGTATCGGATTGTACTATATTTTTTCCTATCAATATTTTTCTATGTGTGGTGCCAAACAAGGCCTTAAGTGACATCATGGATGATGTTATCCTTGAGGTAGTGGGCAAGAAAAATCTTAAGAGTGAATATGGACCCTTAGATCAAATAATGCTTGGATTAATCTTAGCTCTTCATTGTCACTCAACCTCATATATAAATACACTCTATATCCCTTCATATTTCAGTAGCCTCATGAACCATAGGGGAAACTCTATCAAAATTAATTTTGAGGAAGGAAAAAGCATACAACTTTGAAGCAAAAAGAAAGGTAATTGATTCCTTAGATCTTGAAGTTTATTCTAGGAAGTTTTCCCTTGGAATTAAGTGTTTTAATGCCAATTTATACTTGGGTATGGCTGCTGGACATTCTATTTATATGTGATGGGAATATAAATTTTAAGTTGTAGATGATTTAGATAAGCTCAAACAAGTGGAAATCAAGTAGTATTGGCTTAGAAATTCAAGTATGCATGAAATTAGGATTTTGTGTCCATTGTTGCTCTATACGTATCACTATTCATATTTAGCAGTTTCATAATTCTAATTCTTCCAATGTGTTTAAAATGGAAAATTGTGTGGGATAAAGTAGGGCAATAAGTATTAGAGACATTGGAATCAAAATGAGAATTTTTAGAAATAAAGAGAGTATGTTTTGGTTATGTATATAATATGAGTAAGGAGTTGGAATTCTCAAATTCTAACCTTATATTTGGATTCCTTGGACAAAACTATGTAGAGTTGGTCTAAGGAAATAATTATAACAAAGCTAAACCACTAACTCCAATAATTAAGTTAAGGGTTGGGGGTTTTAAGGAACTTGTTGTACAATATTTATGTAGTAGCTCTAATGAGTTATATAAATAGTGTAATTGTGTTTATGGCTATGATATATCAAAGATAATGAGTTAAAGAGGATGAGCAAGCAATCAATATTTGGTCGAAGACTGTCACACTATACTTTCATACGTCTTAGGGACCATTTGACAATATTTAGAACTACTTAAATATCTATTGAAGTTCAATTGCAAAATCTAAAATTTTCAAATTTCACAGGTACTATTTATGTGATATTTCTAGATTATGTGATGAACTTCAAAAAATCATAATTAATTATTGAAAAATTGAAGGGAAATGGTTCAAAAGGATACTTAAAGCTAACATAATGAACTTTAATAAAACAATAATTCTCAGACAAAATGCTCAACCAATTATTATAGTTTAACTGTTAAAAGTCACTGTTCATTTGATCAAAATTTATGAAAAATAGTGTTTGACCCCCAACTTTACAAATTTTGTTCTTGTTGTGTTGACATTGAAATAAGTCATTGTTGGTGTCAAAATAAAGTTTGATATGTTAACTAAGTGCTGGTAAAATTTCATACATTTATTTAATCATTTACTATTTTTCATGACATCTCAAATATTACTCTAACTGGCAAAATTACTTCCTTCCCTCTTTCTTTTTCATATTCAGTTAGCATATTCCACCAAAGAATAATTCATTTTCTATCCTTAAAAACTTAGGTTTCAATTTTCCAAAACATATACATAAAAGCTAGGAAGATTGCTTACCTGATAAGACACATTTTGTATATGGTTTTTGTGACCCTTTTAAGCGTTTTATAACAACTTTGCCATTCATTTTATACCTTAAATTGTACTTTTGTGGTAATACATGACTGTGCGTGGCAATGTGCTAATTAAAGGGTAAAATGATAAATTAACTATTTCAAACTACATATATTCTGTTATTTTCTGATTTGGACTTTTACAGTGAACTTTTATGTTGTATTGCAGGTATTTTGGAAGAGAGCAAGGACCAGGAAAGAAATCACAAGTCAATAAAAGTGAAATCATGCTCCTTCATATATTCTATTATTTATCTAGGGTGATTGCCTATGCCTCGAAGACACTTGATGCTGCTCAAATTAATTATACCACTACTGAGAAAGAATCGCTTGCAATTGTAATGGCTTTGGATAAATTCAAAGCATATCTCATTAACTCCAGAGTTGTTGTTTACACAAATTATGCAGCAATCAAGTACTTGTTCCATAAACCTCAATCTAAGCCAAGACTTCTACGGTAGATACTACTACTTTAAGAGTTTGATATAGAAGTGAGGGATCGAGCTGGAACTGTGAACCATATTACATATCATATAAGCAGGTTACTAACAAAGATAAGGAAATGCTTAGTTCTGATCTTTTTTGTGATTCTTTTCTTGATCAATCCCTTTGTTTGATTGTTGTTGTAGAACCTTAGTATGCTCATTTAGTCTATTCCATTGAGATCGGACTAATCCCATCTCATTTGTCTAAGTTTTAGGCCTAAAATCTCAAGAGTTAATCTAAATACTTTATTTTGGACAAGCCTTTTCTATGGAAGTTATGCTCAGATCAAGTATTAAGACAATGTGTCTCAGACCAAGATAACAAATTAGATTTGGAAGCCTGCCATTCATGGGTTTGTGGTGGTCATTTTGGGGGGAAAAGGACTATATATAGGGTCCTTGAATCTAGTTTTTATTGGTCTTCCCTTTTTAAAGATGCTTTTGAGTTTTATAGAGCATGTGATAGGTGCTAAAGATTTTGGGGATTAGTAAAAGGCATGAGATATCGCAACAATCTATTCTGTTTTGTGAGGTTTTTGATGTATAGGGAATATATTTCATGGGACCTTTTCCACCTTCAGCAGGATTTTGTTACATTTTATTGGCTGTAGACTATTTATCTAGGTGGGCATAGGCCATTCCTACAAGACTAGATGATGCCTAAACAGTCTCCAAGTTTCTAAGGTCTCACATATTTAGTAGATTTAGAGTACCTAAAGCGTTAATCAGTGATCAAGGAACCCATTTTTGCAATAAGTTAATCAATCGCTTATTGGCAAAATATGGTGTCACTCATAAAGTCTCAACCCTATACTACCCTCAAACTAATAGGCTAGAAGAGGTTTCTAATAGGGAAATTAAGCTTATTAAAGAGAAGATTGTTAAGCCATCTAATAAGGATTAGAATTTAAGACTTGATAATGCCTTGTGGGCTTACATAACAGCTTTTAAAACCCCTATAGGAATGTCCCCTTATAGGATAATTTTTGGGAAGGCTTGTCACATGCCTGTGAAAATTGAGCATAAGATATTTTGGGCAATGAAGGCCTGTAATGAGTACCTTGCAAAAGTTGGTTCAAAGAGGTTTTTGCATATTCAAGAGCTAGAAGAGATTATATTAGATGCCTACAATAGCTCTAAAATTTATAAACAAAAAACAAAGTTATTCCATGATGCTCATATTATGAGAAAGAGTTTTAAGGAGGGTGACAGAGTATTAAGGTACTAAGCTAGGTTCAAGTTCAAACATAGAAAATTCAAAACTAGCTGGGACGGACCCTCCAGAGTTGTTAAAGTCCATGACTTCGGGATGATTAAATTAAAAGAGGAGGCGACAGGCAAAATCTTCTAGGCCAATGGTCACTATTTAAAACTTTGAGGAATCTGCTTTGTTGCTTTGAGGCCAGGTTGTCCCTTTCCTATCTATTACCTTTTACAAATTTATATATGCTTGACATGTTAGTTTAATGATTGGAAAGGGATTGACTAGTAGAAGTAGTAGTTAATTTTTTTGTTTGATATTTTAGTAGGATAGTTTTCATTTTATGTTTATTTCTATTTATTCTAGGTGTCCTTCTATTTTGAATAATAACTCGTTACTGTCCATGTGTCGCTTACTCATTGATTGTTCTCTTTGGAACTTACTAGTATTTCTTTGCATGACTTGAATGTGACTGTGCTCTAAACTGTTAATTTACATTAAGTGATTAGGCTACTTGCTGTTATGAAGCTAGATTTGATTGACTTTACAAAGTGATTGTAATATTTTTGACTTTAGTTCTACTGTGATGACCATCCTTGGATAATTCATGATCTTATCCTAAATGTCCCTGGTCGGTCATCTGTGCGGGAGCAGAGATGAAATAAGACCAGTATGACTTTGAAGATGTATAGACATATAAATCAAAGTCATAGGCACATGTAAGAGTACAAGGTGTTGGACCGACCCGCTGTAAGAGAGTTGCATGGGTTACGTCATAAGCTTCTCTCATATACAAACCATGTCACTATACCCTTTGACTTGAGATCATCATGGATTCCTATATGACAAACACTTAACTTTGTGTTGGAAAATGTGCCCTAGGGGCCAATCATTATCTTATGAATATTATTGATTTATGAATTTATTAATTGTGTTATCATATTATTTGCATGTTTATTGTGATGACCATCCTTGGATAATTCATGATCTTATCCTAAATGTCCCTGGTCGGTCATCTATGTGGGAGCAGAGATGAAATAAGGCCAGTATGACTTTAAAGATGTATAGAGATATAAATTAAAGTCATAGGAACATGTAATAGTACAAGGTGTTGGACCGACCCGCTATGAGAGAGCTGCATGGGTACGTCATAAGCTTCTCTCATATACAAACCATGTCACTATGCCCTTTCACCTGAGATCATCATGGATTCCTACATGACATATGCTCAGCTTTGACCTAGTCAAAATTCACTTTTGACCGAGTGATCATAAAGACTATGTTCGGGCTTAGTGGTTTTTCATGCGGAGGAATGTTAATGGTCAAGATGGAATTTGTCCCTCACATTCATAGAGAGATATTACTGGGCCCCTCGATGAGTGAGTCTGAGAAATGTATGGCCATACTGTAATGGAAAGGTAGTTCCATTTCTATAGTCAGACTACTCAGGGATCGAGAAAGTAACGGTCAAGAATAGGAGGATGACATTATCCTCGGTCAAGAATATGGTTGTATGAAAGGTTACATCGTTTATCGATCCTCATATGATTTGGGTAGTCGTTATGTCTTGCTAGAGACCGCTTGGGACTTGTGGGCCTATAGGGTCACACACAAAATAGCCCAACATGAGCTATGATGTCCAGATTCATTGAATCTAAGACGTGTCCAGATTCAATGAATGATCCAAGGTTGATGTATATATTTATATATACTTATATTCGTATATATATATAAATTCGTATATATACATTATATATAAGGGATATATAGGATTTAATTTATAAGGATAAATTAAATCTCTATCATGTTTGAATTTGAAATTCAAATTGGTAGGATATCTCATATAAGAGATATTTACAAGATTTAATTTATAAGGATAAATTAAATCTCTATCACATTTGAATTTGAAATTCAAATTGATAGAATATCTCATAAAAGAGATATTTACAAGATTTAATTTATAAGGATAAATTAAATCTCTATCACGTTTGAATTTGAAATTCAAATTGACATGATATCTCAAATTTGATTTATGAGAATAAATTAAATATAGTCTAGTCTTATCTTTATTTTAAATTAAATAAATAGGTGAATTAAATATGTGAGACAGATTTAATATAAACATTATTTATTTAATTAGTTTCTTATCAAATTATACAATATATGATATTGTATTAATTTTAGAATTAATATAGATTAATTCCAAAAATCCAATTTGGTTGAGAAAAACGCAGAGCATCCTATATATCTATTTTTAGGAGCTACGTTTTTTAAAAACAACACATAACACAAAAGGCCGAAGGGAATCTGCAAAAGGTTTGCAGATAAGAAACTGCTAAAGTATAGACGGAGAGGACGAATTCTTGAGAGAGCCTTGGAGAGACAGGAGACGCTAGCACGTCATTCGTGGTTGGAACGCTGTTCGTGTGGATACCAGTAGAGGAAGCTGACCTGAGGCATCGACTTCTTGTGATCAGAAAGAGAGCATGAGCCGTAAAGAGAAGCTGTAGACGTCTTCTTGTGATCGGAAAGAGATCACCAGTCGCGGAGAGAAGCTGTGGAAGTCGCTGAGAAACACTGAGGGTAATGCTCATTCCCACTTGACTTCAACACATACGGTATATCCTGGCAAGGAATGGAAAAATTTTTAAATTAATTTTCGCTGCGTGTCTTCCAATTCCTAACAGTGGTATAAGAGCCATGCCATTTTGTGTTTAAGTTAGGCTTGATTGTTGATTCATATTATGTGTTAGTCGTAGCCGATCATATAATATGCATTTTATGTATGACATATAAGGAATCCGTGTTATGTATGACACAAAAGGAATCTAAAAGGGAATTAAAATCGGTGGTGATGCGTTTTGATTTGATCAATTAACATAGCGGGACTGCCGTGGCTACCTGTTCGTAGTGCAACAGAACCGTAACATATGTTATTTGGTTAATGTTTTAGATATGAAACATTAATTGCCCTTTAATTAAATCTGAATATTGATTCTTGAATGTTTGGGTATAGTGAACAATATGGCTCTAGATTACAAGTGTTGTAATTTTTTAAATACGGCCTGCGTGTCGTGCCTTCCTCTATATACTCTCAATGTACCTTCTCTTCTCATCTCACTCCCCTCGAATGTTAAAAGAGGTTTCTATATGTAATTTCCCTTTTCTTACTAGAGAGCTCCTCTCATTGGCTTGAGGGGAATAAGGGTAGGTGAGCCATATTGTATCACTTTTAAATTATGCATCTTATGATTATATCAGAAACATGCTATTACTTGTATGAGATACAAACTGAGAAACATGCATTCTTATAAACAAGATAGATAAATTAAGCCCTCTGAATAAAATCTTAAGTCATAATGCTGTCAATTTATAAACACTTGTCAAAACCTCGATCGCTCAATTGTGGACTTCACCAAAGTGAGTGCTTTTGAGTTATCTTGGGGAGATAAGCAAGAGTAATGGTGCTACTCTCATATGTTTATTATTGTTTGACTTAATTGAGATTAACAAAACGGTTTTGGGTCTCAAGGCATTAGATGGGATTAAAAACATGATAGATCATATGATGATAAAATCCCATAAACATCTAAGAGTTACATTTGATATAATTGGTAAAGGTGTTACCTACCTAAATAACTTAATTTAAGCATCCTGCCAAAGCAGACTTAAGTTTGAGCCAAATATGGATCTTAGCCCACTAACTATTGCATTGAGGGTTCTTTATTTAGTGGGAGATTGCTAATTAAATTGCATATTTTTAATTGTAGAATCATGACGACTAGTAATACTGCTACGTTATCGCTGTGATCTGTCCTTGAGAAGGACAAACTTAATGGGACAAACTTTATTGACTAGTTTAGGAACTTGAGAATTGTTCTCAAGCAGGAAAGAAAGACGCATGTCCTAGATCAACCCATTCCTGAGGAGCCAGCGACCAATGCTACTAGAGCTCAGAGAGATGCTTACACGAAGCACAAGGAAGACTTTGTCGATGTGGGATGCTTGATGCTAGCCACCATGGTTCCAAAGCTCCAAAGAGATCTAGAACACATGGAGACTTATGAGATGATTGTGCATCTCAAGGAAATGTTCCAGTAATAGGCAAGGCAAGAGAGGTATGAGACCACTAAGGCCTTACATTCCTGCAAGATGGCTGAAGGTGCATTAGTCAGTTCTCATGTCTTAAAGATGAAAGGGTACATTGATCACCTTGAAAGGCTTGGATTTCCCATGAGCCAGGAGTTAGCTACAGATTTGATCTTAAACTCACTCCCAGAAAGGTATGACCAGTTTGTCATGAACTACAACATGAACAACATAGAGAAATCTATTTCTGAACTGCATGGGATGCTTAAAACTGCTGATCTGAGTCTTAAGAAGAAGCCCAGTGCTGTTTTGATAGTTCTGAAAGGAAAGGGTATGAAAAGAAAGGCAAAGGCAAGGGGAAGGGTCATGGCTCATCAGGTAAGACCAAAGAGTCAGGCAAGCCCGAAATCAAGCCTGCACCAAAGAAGGCAAATCCTCCTAAGGAAGGAGTCTGCTTCTTCTGCAATGAACCTAGTCATTGGAAGAGGAATTGCAAACTCTACCTCGAAGATCTGAAAAGGAATAAGAAGGATAGTGGGGCTATCGCTTTAGGTATTTATGTTATAGACATTTATCTTTCTACTTCCACTTCATGGGTATTAGATACTGCATGTGGTTCTCACATTTGTACAAATGTGCAGGGACTAAAGGACAATAGGAAGCTAAAAAAGGGCGAGGTTGACCTACGAGTTGGAAACAGAGCAAGGGTTACTGCGTTAGCTGTAGGCACTTATGAATTAGTTCTGCCCACTAGGCTTTTGTTAGTTTTGAACAATTGCTATTATGTTCCTGCTTTAAGTATTAACATTGTTTCACTTTCTTATTTGGATAAGGAAGGTTTCACTTCTATTAATGGGAATAGTAGATGTTCTATTTATCATAATGATGTTTTATATGCTTATGGTGATTTGCATGTTGATCATTACATATTAAATTTGGAACAACCCAATCATGGAAATATCTATAACATAACCGCTAAAAGGGTCAAACCGAATGATTTGAATCTGACATACCTCTGGCACTATCGTCTGGGCCACATAAATGAGAAATGCATTTCCAAACTCCATCAAGATGGATTTCTAAACTCATTTGATTTTGAATCATATAATATTTGCGAGTCTTGCTTGTTAGAAAAGATGACAAAGTCACCCTTCACTGGGCACAGTGAGAGGGCCACTGATTTATTGGGCCTCACACATACAGATGTGTGTGGACCGATGAACACAAATTCCAGAGGAGCTTATTCGTACTTCATAACATTCATAGATGATTTCAGCAGATATAGGTACATCTATCTAATGAAACATAAATCTAAATCCTTTGAAAAGTTTAAGATATTTTAAAATGAAGTACAAAACTACCTTGGCAAAACAATTAAAGCACTTCGATCTGATCGGGGTGGTGAATATTTGGGCCAAGAGTTCATAGACCATCTCAGGAGTTGTGGGATAGTCTCACAATTGACTCCTCCAGGGACACCACAATGGAATGGCATTTCTGAATGGAGGAATCAAACACTATTAGATATGGTTCGATCTATGATGAGTCGAACAGATCTTCATCCCTCCTTTTAGGGCCATGCCCTAGAGACAGCTGCGTTCACACTCAATCGTGTTCCATCTAAGGCAATTGAAAAGACTATGTATGAGATATGGACTGGGAGGACGCCTAGTTTGTCTTTCCTCAAGATTTAGGGATGCGAGGTCTATGTTAAGCAATAAGCCTCAGACAAATTAGCGCCCAAATCCTCAAAGTGCCTTTTTATGGGATATCCTAAGGAAACCAAGGGATATTATGTCTACAACCCTGCTGATAACAAAGTGTTTGTTGTCAGAAATGGTATCTTTCTCGAGTGAGAATTTATCTCTAAAAGAACCAGTGGGAGTAAGGTACACCTCGAAGAAGTTCGCGAGCCACAAGACACCACAGAACTACAGATGGAAAATAGAGAAGACTCATAACAAGTTGTTGAGACTCCTCAAGTCACATAAGGTCCACGGAAGTCTAATAGGACACTACTTCAGCCTCAGAGATATGGATTTCTGATTTCTAACAGTCGTGATGTGTTGCTCATTGAGCATAATAAGCCGACTACCTATTGAGAAGCTATAGTGGGACCAAACTCTGAAAAGTGGCTTAATGCCATGAAGTCTAAAATGTAATCCATGTACGACAATAAGGTTTGGACCTTAGTCGACCCGCCTGAAGGTGTAAAAACCGTCAGGTGCAAGTGGGTTTTTAAGGAGAAAACTGACATGGATGGCAATGTAAATGTCTTCAAGGCACGACTGGTTGCAAAAGGATTTACTCAAACTCATGGTGTGGACTATGATAATACCTTTTCCCCAGTTGCAATGGCCAAATCAATCATAATCCTCTTTGCCATAGCAGCATATTATGACTATGAAATATGGCAGATGGACATCAAGACAACCTTTCTTAATGGAAAGCTCCTTGAGGATGTGTACATGACACAACCTGAAGGGTTTATGCATTCTGAGGACTCTGGTAAAGTGTGCAAGCTTCAACGGTCCATTTATGGACTGAAGCAAGCCTCTCAGAGTTAGAATCATCATTCTGATGAAGTAGTCAAAGAGTTTGTATTTCTTCAAAACGTTGATGAACCTTGTGTGTACAAGAAGGTTAGTGGGAGCACAGTTGTGTTTTTGGTACTCTATGTCGGTGACATCCTACTTATTGGGAAAGACATTCCTACCTTACAGATTGTCAAGTCTTTGTTAGGAAAGTCTTTCTCGATGAAAGACTTGGGTGAAGCCACCTACATCCTAGGAAACAGGATCTATCGAGATAGATCTAAAAGACTTCTAGGACTCAGTCAGAGTACATACATAGACAAAATACTGTATAGGTTCAGTATGCACAAATCAAAGAGGGGTTTCATACCCATGTCTCATGGTAGTCACTTCAGCAAAGATCTGTGTCCTAGTGCATCTTATCAGCGAGGTCGCATGAGTAAAGTTCCATATGCCTCGGCCATAGGATCTATCATGTATGCCATATTATGTACTCGACTGGATGTCTCATTTGCCTTAAGTATGACTAGCAAATATCAACAGGACCTTGGTGAGGGCCATTGGACTGCTATCAAGAATATCCTTAAGTACTTAAGAAGGACTAAGGACTTATTCTTGGTCTATGGTGGATTGGATGATGAACTCTGTGTAACTGGTTACACAGACGCAAGTTTCCAAACTGACCAGGATGACCAAAAATCATAGTATAGATATATATTCTTCCTCAATAATAGAGCAGTAAGCTGGCAGAGCTCTAAACAGGGCACTGTAGCATATTCTACAATGGAAGCTGAGTATATAGCAGCATCTGATACAGCTAAGGAAGCCGTTTGGATCAGGAAGTTCATCACGAAACTAGGGGTGATACCTACCATCTCAGATCCAATAACTTTGCTCTGTGACAATAGCGGTGCCATTACACAGGCCAAAGAGCCTAGGTCACATCAAAGGACCAAGCATATACTCAGGCGATTTCATCTTATCAGAGAAATCAACGATAGAGGTGAAATAAAAATATGCAAAGTAGCAGGAGAAGACAATGTTGCCAATCCTCTAACAAAGCCGCTTGTACAGGCAAAGCATGAGCGTCATGTTAGGTCAATGGGAATTAGTCAAATGAATGATTGTACCTAGTACAAGTGGGAGGTTGTTGGAAAATGTGCCCTAGGGGCCAATCATTGTCTTATGAACATTATTGATTTATGAATTTATTAATTGTGTTATCATATTATTTGCATATTTATTGTGATGACCATCCTTGGATAATTCATGATCTTATCCTAAATGTCCCTGGTCGGTCATCTATGTGGGAGTAGAGATGAAATAAGGCCAGTATGACTTTAAAGATGTATAGAGATATAAATCAAAGTTATAGGCACATGTAAGAGTACAAGGTGTTAGGCTGACCCGCTATGAGAGAGCTGCATGGGTTACGTCATAAGCTTCTCTCATTTACAAACCATGTCACTATGCCCTTTGACCTGAGATCATCATGGATTCCTACATGACAAACGCTCATCTTTGACCTAGTCAAAAGTCACTTTTGACTGAGTGATCATAAAGACTATGTTCGGGCTTAGTGGTTTTTCATGCGGAGGAATGTGAATGGTCAAGATTGAATTTGTCCCTCATATTTGTAGAGAGATATTACTGGGCCCCTCGATGAGTGAGTCTGAGAAATGTATGGCCATACTGTAATGGAAAGGTAGTTCCATTTCTATAGTCAGACTACTCAGGGATCGAGCAAGTAACAGTCAAGAATAGGAGGATGACATTATCCATGCCTCATCCATGACCAAAATATCGCATGACAGAAGGGACATGATATGGTTGTATAATAGGTTACATCATTTATCGATCCTTATATGGTTTGGGTAGTTGTTATGTCTTGCTAGAGACCGCTTGCGACTTATGGGCCAGTATAGCAAATGGCCCACTACCAACTTCATATGAGCCTACAGGGTCGCACACAAAATAGCCCAACACGAGCTATGATGTCCAGATTCATTGAATCTAAGACATGTCCAGATTCAATGAATGATCCAACGTTCATGTATATAATTATTTACATTTATATTCATATATATATATTCGTATATATACATTATATATAAGGGATATATAGGATTTAATTTATAAGGATAAATTAAATCTCTATCAAGTTTGAATTTGAAATTCAAATTGCTAGGATATCTCATATAAGAGATATTTACAAGATTTAATTTATAAGGATAAATTAAATCTCTATCACATTTGAATTTGAAATTCAAATTGATAGAATATCTCATAAAAGAGATATTTACAAGATTTAATTTATAAGGATAAATTAAATCTCTATCACATTTGAATTTTAAATTCAAATTGACATGATATCTCAAATTTGATTTATGAGAATAAATCAAATATAGTCTAGTCTTATCTTTATTTTAAATTAAATAAATAGGTGAATTAAATCTGTGAGACAGATTTAATATAAACATTATTTATTTAATTAGTTTCTTATTAAATTATACAATATATGATATTGTATTAATTTTTGAATTAATATAGATTAATTCCAAAAATTCAATTCGGTTGAGAAAAATGCAGAACATCCTATATATCTGTTTTTTGGAGCTACGTTTTTTAAAAGCTTCACATAACACAAAAGGCTGAAGGGAATCTGCAAAAGGTTTGCAGATAAGAAACTGCTGAAGTAGAGATGGAGAGGACGAATTCTTGAGAGAGCCCTCGAGGGATAGGAGACGCTAGCACGTCGTTCATGGTTGGAACGCTGTTCATGTGGATACCAGTAGAGGAAGTCGACCTGAGGCGTCGACTTCTTGCGATCAGAAAGAGAGTACGAGCTGCGTAGAGAAGTTGTGGATGTCTTCTTGTGATTGGAAAGAGATCACCAGTCGCGGAGAGAAGCTGTGGAAGTCGCTGAGAAACACTGAGGGTAATGCTCATTTCCACTTGACTTAAACACATACAGTAGATCCTGGCAAGGAATGGAAAAATTTTTAAATTAATTTTCACTGCGTGTCTTCCAATTCCTAACACTTTGACCTAGTCGAAAGTCACTTTTGACCAAGTGAGCGTAAAGACTATGTTTGGGCTTAGTGGTTTTTCATGCGGAGGAATGTGAATGGTCAAGAAGGAATTTATCCCTCACATTCGTAGAGAGATATTACTGGGCCCCTCGATGAGTGAGTCTAAGAAATGTGTGGCCATACTGTAATGGAAAGGTAGTTCCATTTCTATAGTCAGACTACTCAAGGATCGAGAAAGTAACTGTCAGGAATAGGAGGATGACATTATCCATGCCTCATCCATGACCAAAATATCGCGTGGCAGAAGGGACATCATATAGTTGTATAAAAGGTTACATCATTTATCGATCCTCATATGATTTGGGTAGTCGTTATGTCTTGCTAGAGACCGCTTGCAACTTGTGGGCCAGTATAGCAAATGGCCCACTGCCAACTTCATATGGGCCTACAGGGTCGCACAAAAAATAGCCCAACACAAGCTATGATGTCCAGATTCATTGAATCTAAGATGTGTCAAGATTCAATGAATGATCCAGGGTTGATGTATATATTTATTTATATTTATATTCGTATATATATAAATTCATATATATACATTATATATAAGGGATATATAGGATTTAATTTATAAGGATAAATTAAATCTCTATCACGTTTGAATTTGAAATTTAAATTGATAGGATATCTCATATAAGAGATATTTACAAGATTTAATTTATAAGGATGAATTAAATCTCTATCACGTTTGAATTTGAAATTCAAATTGATAGGATATCTCATATAAGAGATATTTACAAGATTTAATTTATAAGAATAAATTAAATCTCTATCACGTTTGAATTTGAAATTCAAATTGATATGATATCTCAAATTTAATTTATGAGAATAAATCAAATATAGTCCAATCTTATCTTTATTTTAAATTAAATAAATAGGTAAATTAAATCTGTGGGACGGATTTAATATAAATATTATTTATTTAATTAGTTTCTTATCAAATTATACAATATGTGATATTATATTAATTTCAGAATTAATATAGATTAATTCCAAAATCCAATTCGGTTGAGGAAAACGTAGAGCATCCTATATATATGGTTTTAGGAGCTAAGTTTTGAGAACAACACATAACACAAAAGGGCCGAACGGAATCTGCAAAAAAGGTTTACAGATAAGAAACTGCTGAAGTAGAAACTGAGAGGACAAATTCTTGAGAAAGCCTTGGAGGGACAGGAGACGCTAGCACGTCGTTCATAGTTGGAACGCTGTTCGTGTGGATACTAGTAGTGGAAGCTGACCTGAGGTGTCGACTTCTTGTGATCAGAAAGAAAGCCCTAGCCTCAGAGAGAAGTTGTGGAAGTCTTCTTGCGATCCGAAAGAGATCAAAAACCGCGGAGATAAGCTGTGGAAGTCACTGAGAAACACTGAGGGTAATGCTTCTTCCCACTTGACTTGAACACATACGGTAGATCCTGACAAGGAATGAAAAAATTTTTAAATTAATTTTCACTGCGTGTCTTCCAATTCCTTATAGTGGTATTAGAGCCATGCCATTTTGTGTTTAAGTTAGGCTTGATTGTTGATTCATATGATATGTGTTAGTCATAGCTGATCATATAATATGCGTTTTATGTATGACATAAAAGGAATCTAAAAGGGAATTAACATAGATGGGGTCTAAGGAATGGAAGAGAAATAGTAGACAAGTAATGGCATACATGTATGTTAGCCTTTTTATGTAATGTTATGTAATATCTATTGTATGTAAAGAAAATGTATAAAAGAATTTTGGCATAACCCCATGATGTATATGAATGCATAAAAGGCAAAAGAGATGGTTTATGCATGCTGGAACAATTATTGGAAGTGAAAGAAAGGAAACTGAAATGGTAAAAATATAGGTCCTGAAGCAGTTTTGTTGTGGCTTCAGTTTGACCTAGTAAATGAAGGAATTAATCCACAAAATTTTATGATCATGTAGTACACATCCAGATATTTAAATGCATAGGTAGTACGCCTCATTTGGATATGTATATCAAGAGAAATGATTTTTCAAATTTAAGAGACAGAATCTGGTATTTCCAGAATTTGCCATACGAAGAGTAAAAAGTAACGATTTCACTGTATTAATTGGTAAGGTAAATGTCTAGATTTATATTTTTCCATTAAAGAGCTATGAAATAGATTCAATTAGAAATTTGGAGCATCTCCATACAATTTTTTTACAATTAGTTATAAATTATTAAATTTGGACTGTAAATCTAGAAATTACCAAGTGAACAGTACTCGATAAGTAAGTTTTCAAATTTCAATTTTTGGGCTAATGTAATGCTTTCACTAATCAAATATGCTTCTGAATACGTACTCTAAAGTGGTAAAAGTAGGATGTTTTATTGTTCATAGCCTTTCATATTTTATTTGGGATAAAATCAACTTTGTCTAGTTTTCCTTAGTATCTTCGTTTCTAATGGAGGACATGTTACTTTTAGCAAAGCAATGTCAACTTCATCCTATTTATACCACCCTTCATATATGGATAAGGTGTTTTGCTTCATGTCATATCCTAATTTTTCTCTATCTATATAATATTGATGGAGGAAAGAGGTTTAGAAAGGATTATGACAATGATCAGAAGAAATAATAGAGGCTAAATGAGTCTTGAAGGAAAAAAGGGACCTAAACGAAAATTAGAAAAATTTGAAAGCTAAAATTGAAAGTAAAAATAAAAATTAGGCCAAAAGTGGTAATTTCTAAAAGTTAAGGGACTTAAATGTAATTAAGTAAAAAGTTCAAGGGCAAAATTGTAATTATGTAAAGGTCAGCCTGAAAAGGGTTAGAGCTACCCTAAAGTATTTCAGTCCCATATTCTATCAGTAAATAGAGGAAGATACGCTAGTCAATCTAGTATGACATAGAAATTTTATTAGGGCTTCAGACAGCAGATATTTATCTGATAGTCTGAAAGTTATCTAAAATTTTATCAGATTTTATGGACTTCAGATATAAGTAGGGGAATTACAAGAAAGTGTGCCCTACAGTATCAGATGTCCTGGATCTGACAGAACACTGGAAGAAGTTCTGTATAAAAAGTTATTCATATATTAGTGAATTTTGACGGGAGTTTGATAACATCCATGATCCGATAATGGAACTTATCGGTATGTAAGCCTAGATGGAATGCGATCAGATGACCTCATATATATGCCCATGATGATGCCAAGGAGGGCCCAAAACCCAGGGTACTAGTTCATCAACAGAAGGGGCCAGTGTCTAGAAAACGTGTGAAATTATGAAAATGCCTCTAGATGCCCAGATTGTACTAGTGATGGATGGAGGGCATTTTGGTCATCTGGGATAGGCTAAAAACATGGTATATAGTATAGGTATAATTAGTTAGAGCCAGTATATACCCTAAGAAAGTATAAAGAGGTGTGAAATGACAATAATGCCCTTTGGGTTAATATAGTGTAAGAAAGGACACCAAGGGTATTTTGGTCATTTTCCAAGGGATCGATGGCATATAAATATTTAGTATATCAATATCAATGGTATGAGAAGCCTAGACATTGATTTTTAGGACATAATACATATCCTGGTATATTATAAAAAATTACGAATAGAAAACAGTCCTATTGTAGTAAAACTGCTCCGATCGGTACCGGATTGTATTGGAATTTTTTCAGAAACTTCCTTACATGAGAATTTTGCCACATACCCCCATGAGGTGTCCCTTGAACTGTCCTTTATGATGTCATAATTATTCCTTTTTTAAAAAGTTAAATTCAAGATTAAATGTGAGCCTCTAGATCGAATAGTGCACAAACTAATCTTGACCATTGATTTCCTCCAAGATTTTTCAATAAATACCCCCTCAAATCTGCCCAAAACTGTGTCCTCATGGACCCTTGGGGAAACTCTTTCAAAATGAAAACTCAAGCCAAGACAAAGAAGATTCAAGGTACCAAAGTTCAAGCAAGCTAGAGATTAAAGGTAAGCAATCTCTTCTAGCTTATTTTCCTTTGATTTGGGAGCTTGAACTTAGGGTTTTCATGGGAAAAAAGTTGAATTTTCTTTAAGGGGTTGTGCTGCCCAAAAACCTTAGATGAAAGGGGAAAGAAGAAATTAAAGTTAGAGACATATGACTGAAGCTTAAACAAGCTAGTTAAGTAGTTGGTAGTTAAATCAAGTTGATACTCTCGACTTCGCCATGGAAGATAAATTTTGGTATTTACTACTCAAGATAAAAGGAGATAAAATTTCAATGATATAATGCTTCCATTGAATTTATATGATGATTTTTTTGCAGGATTGGATAGGTTTTGAACCTTGAAAGTATGCGAATTGAAGGTTGTAATGCTTGGAATTCTGCTATGTTATTGTTCACTCGTATGAATAGTGACTAGAATTTCATGATTTTGATAATGGTTTTAAGATGAAAAGTAGTGTGGGATAAAGTAGAGAAACAAGTATTGGAAGTATTGGAATTAAAATGATAATTTTTGAAGGAAAAAAGGGGAGTTACGCAAATATATCCATAGTAATGGATGGTGGCTGGAATTTCATGATTCTAAGCTAATAAATTGATTCAAAAGATGAAATTGTGTAGGGTTAAGTAAAGACATCAATTGATTCAAAGATCAAGTCAATTAGTAAAGATTAAGGAAAGTTAATGTAGTTAAGTAAACTCAATGTTCTTGAAAGTTTGATTATAATGAATGGATAGTAATGCTATATTAGGAATTGATTGTGGACTCAAAAGAGGAAGCCACACATCAAGGAGAAGTAAGAAGAAAAAGGCAAAGTTAAAGTAAAAGAAGTTAAGCATGTGTGGTAGTAAACTTATCCTAAACTTATATGTATTGAATGTTATGCTTGGTAGTATTATGGTTTTATTAAATTGTGTTGCATGTTTGTATATGATTCAAGCTCTGTTTGTATGATTACTTTGGCTAATTGTATTTTATATGTTACATTTAAGTATAAACAATACACAATGTTAACACTTTCATAAGAAAACACAAGTATTTATATTAATGCATGCCTTGTTGTACCGTTTGCTACTGAGATTTTCCCAGAAATCTCACACCATCCATGTAATCACAATCCCAACAGATTCATGAATGATGGAAGAAGATCAAGAAGTATGAAGAGAAGTTAAGGATTGGATAATATAAATGTTATGTGTAATGATGTTATATGACAAGTTTGAGCAACAATGTTTATGATTTAATAAAAATAGTAAATGATGGAATATATGTATGAAATTTACATACATTTAGTTAACATGTCAAACTTCATTTTGACACCAAGTTTGCCTTATTTCGATGCCTGTACAAAGAGAAATAATTTCCAAAGTTAAGGAGTAGAATATGTTTTCTGAATTTTTGACTAAATGAACAGTAATGTTTGATGATTAAACTATATAGATAAACTAAGCATTTGGTCAGGAAATTATTTTCCCCTTAAATTTCAATATGTTATTGTCATGTAGCAAACTCTATCACATAGAGGTTGCACTATCTAACATGGAGCTAGAAGGAAAGGCTACACGCCAGGTAGTAGACTTACCTACTTGTATGCTTATACTACTTAGATATTTTATGTGATATTTTCTTACCTTGATGATGTGAGGCATGTATGTTTAAGTAATGCTGTGTTTCTTTTTATGCTATGGCTATATGTTATAATTAAGTAACATGGAAGCATATAAGTTATCATTATGCAAGCATGATCATTAAGTGAACACATAGTAACAGCAAGCATATAGTTGCATACATTATATGGTTTCCATTTGCTACTGAGAATTCCCCAGAAATCTCATTCCCTTCCATGTAATCCCAATCCCATAGGTATGTTAGAAAAGGATTGAAGAAGCATAAAGAGAAGCTAGGGATTGGATAGTGAAAAAGTTGGGACTAAAATGCTGGAATTAGGGAAAAATGTAGGATGAACAGTAAACTTTGGATGTTGACTGACATTGACATGGTCAAGGCATGGTCAATGAGTTATTTTTTCCTGAAAGATTATTAAGTTACCTTCATGTAGAAATTTGAACCACTTCGTTTCAATTTTTCTACAATTAGTTATGATTTTTTGAAGTCAGGTCTCTCCTCTGGAATTTACACGGTGAACAGTACTCGCTAAGAGTAAAATTCCAGATTGAGTAATTTGACTTCCGTAACCTTAAAAGTGGTTCTAGATGCTACCATTTGGTCCAAAGACATAAGAAAAGGAGGATGTTTCATTTTGGTATCAGAGTAGAGGATTCTGGCTTAGAGCATAAGGTTCTGGTACAGAATAAAGGGGGTTCTAGTACAGAGCAAAAGGTTCTAGCATAGAGCATAAGATTCTGGCACAGAATAGAAGATTTTGGCCCAGTGATGCTCTAGTATAGTTAGATATTTGAACTAAGAAGTTCTCCCCCTTAGTAGAAAATATGGGGATAGTTTTCACTTCTAAGAGATAGTGACACCCAGATAGATAGAATAGTACCCCATACCTTACAATGGTACAGAGTAATCTTCCAGGAAGTAGTTAGTCTTAGTCAGCTATTACTACTGAGGTCTCATGTTTCTTAGCATGATGTGGCTGGACTAAGCAGAATAACATCTGTGGAGCAATTTTCTCTATGGATAGAGATAGAAGCTGACCAGTCCCAGGTTAAGGGAAGCTGCAAGATGTTACAGTGATGATGATAATGAAGGTACCAACCTAGTTGAAGTTAATCAACTAGAGGATTGGTATAAAGCATAATCAAGCCAGATAATATAAAGTAATGAGATATGAAAGATTAGTTAAGATGATGTTCAGAAGTAGATCCTCTATGTGAGTATATCTACATTACAAAAGAGTTTCTTCAGCTAGTGTTTCCTGAACAAAAGAATCAATAGTTAGAGGTGAGATGATTAATAGATAGAGAGTTGATGTTCCCAAGATAAAGGAACCATAGTCTAGTCTAGAACAGACTAAGACTGATAAAGAGAAAGGTAGCCACAGTTTCAAAGATAAAGAGACTCCCAAATTTAAGAAAGAGTAAGAAGGGTTAAGTCTATACCCTAGTAAGAGGGTAATGTGACAGCCTAAGTTAAATGAGTAGTTATTTCAGATTCCTAAATGAATGTTTGGGATATGGAAGATAAGGTGATAGAGAAAACAATGTTCAATTGCAGTGTACGTATGATGGATGGTTGAACAAATTTATGTGATGATATGGCTTATATTGGCATAAGTTATGATGGATAGTTGCATCTCCTTGCAGTTGTCATATGATTACACGCATGTTAGAGTATGCTATGAATACTCCCCTCATACAGTACATGCAGGGTAGAGTTTATGATGAGAAAGTTATGTTGCTCTCATACCATACGATATGCAATAAGAATGTACCTAGAATGGTAGACAGTCTCAGTAAGTAGGACATTTGTTATAGTATGATTGGAGTTACTCAAGTATTTCTATAGACTTGTGAATATAGTACTCAGGGCTATTTCTTATGTTAGGGTTACAGCAAGTACCAAGAAGGTGGTAGTGCTATAATCCTATCAAAAGAAATGGAATACAGAAAGAGCAAAAGATAACAGTAAAGAGATTGTTTTCATATCACTCTTCAGATAAGAGTTGGATAAGAAATAGATGGCTCTCAGATAGAGCTAGATTCATATAAGAGTTACATCTGATATAGATTGCTCATAGTTAGAGCATAGTTTAAAGGGCTCGCAATTAGAGCACATATTAAAATGAGAAGTTATGATGAGGCCATAACAATAGAATGCAATGGAAGGTGGTTAGACCATAATTGGTAAGCCACAACAAAGTAAGAAAAATGAGAAGGAACTCCTGAGTAAGAGAGAAAATAAGTAAAGTCTTGGTAAATAATATGAGCTACATAATGTATTTTAAAATTTTTATTGAGTTATCAACAAGTGGAAGCAGTTAACCTTATAATCTAGTTTGTTGGATGAGATTTTTTAGAGATGATGATATAGTACAACAAAATCACAGAGGTTTCTGGAGGGTCACAGCTAGATCCTAGAATGGCTCAAGGGTCGTAGTTAGATCTTAACAGCTTTAGAGTTGAAGTTAGATTCTGAAGAGGCTTACGGTTGATCACAGTTAGATCTTGAGGTCGCAGTTAGACCTAGCCTAAGGAAAGTAAAGAGCCATGAAGAAATGAGAACAATACAGTGTCTATCCAGAAAGATGAGTACTAAAGATGAATTTATGGTAAGGAACTTCACGAGTTGATTAACTCCTCTAGAAAACCTATTTATATTGATTTTCCTCAAATAGCCTATATTATATATAGGCTGAACTTAGTTTATCCTTATAAAGATGGAGTCTAGGTTTAAGTCTGGGTATTGATATTCAAAAAGTTTTGTAGAAGTATGCTTGAGGAATAGAGAAAAGAACCCCATATGTTTTGAGAATGGAAAAGTATGAGTAGATATATCCTTCAGATAAGGATAAAGAAATTAAAAGGCTAGCAAGACCCAGAAAAGAGGGTCTAAGATAGAGTAAAGATAGTGCAATTATATGAGAAAGGGTGTAAATGCCACAAAAGTTTGGCATAGATACACAAAGTTATGAAAGATAGTAAGAGAGGTTGAGAATAGCTAAGAAAGTTAAGAAAATGTTATGAAAGAAAGGGGCATTCTCCTTAGAGAAAACTATTCATCAAGGAATGAATAGAGATTTAACCCTCAAATTTTGAGGACGAAATTTATTTTAAGGGGAGGAGAAATGTCATATCCCAATTTTTAGGCCTAGAAGGCTAGTATGTACCCTAAAAAAGGAAATCTACTAGGCCCTATTATGCAGGAGCCCCAGAAGTATACAAATGATGTTTAGAGACTAAACTGCAATAACGTGAGAATAGTGAAAGTCCCTATGGGTATAATGGAAAAGTAAGAAGTGTTTCTTGGGAACTGAGCAACCAGAGTGCTTGGGCTTGGTTAGAAACCCAAGATAGCAATCCAAAGCCCAAAAACGTAGGCCCAGTAGTTATGGGAGTTTGAGAGGCATTAAAATAATATTTTAGTGCTTTTCCATAAAGTAAAGTTACCTGGTTAAGCATAGAACTGGGAAAGTTAATCATATATGACTTTAGACCATAAGGTGGCAGGAAAGGTGTCCTCATGTGACCCATAAGGTGCCACTTGGCATGATTACAGGAAAAGAATAAAAGTTAAGGACAAATGTCATGAGATTAGAAAAAAGGAGAAAAAGTAAAAAGGACACGTGGCACAATCTCAGCCGCTCATTCTAGGAAAAGACTCTAGAATTCTCTAGAGAGGATTAGTCAGGTGGTGAGTTATCCCAAGGGCCCCACCAATTGTGCCACATACCCCCTGAGGTGTCCTTGGATGATGTCATAATTGTGAGTCATGGAGGAGGGTGATGTCATCGTGATAATGCAAGCGAAGCTTCTTGAGAAAGCTAAGCAATCTGGGCCATTCATCACGATTTGATCTGGACCATTCATTCCACCTCCCTCTACCTATAAATAGGCCACCCTTCCCTTCATGTTATGAACGGCCAAGATCCAAGAAAGAAGGGAAAAAAGAGAGAAAGAGAGAAATAGAAAGAAAGGAAAGAAAGGAAGGAGTTATGGTGGAGCAAGGAGAAGTCCAAGGAGCATAGGGACTAGGCAGATCTTAGGAATGAGGTAAGTAAGTTATCTAGTCCCTACTCTAATAAAGTAGAGGATTTCTCTTAATAGTTAGAATAGAGAAATATCTCTATTAATAAAGGTAGCTATAGATAGAAAGAAAGTTGGTGGAATATCGGACTAAGGATATTACCCTAAGATAAGCATGAGTTAAGTAGAGCTATACTAGATAATAATAAACATATTATTATGCTATGTATAGGCTCTGACTTATGAAAAGAAGGGACCTTAGAGGCAAGGTTAAGAGCTAGAAGGAAAGGCTACACGCCAGGTAGTAGACTTACCTACTTGTATGCTATACTAGGATGTTTTATGTGATATTTTCTTACCTTGATGATGTGAGGCATGTATGATTAAGTAATGCTGTGTTTCTTTTTATGCTATGGCCATATGTTATAATTAAGTAACATGGAAGCATGTAAGTTATCATTATACAAGCATGATCATTAAGTACACACATAGTAACATCAAGCATATAGTTGCATACATTGTATAGTTTCTGTTTGCTACTGAGATTTCCCTAGAAATCTCATTCCCTTCTATGTAATCCCAATCCCATAGGTATGTTATAAAAGGATTGAAGAAGTATGAAGAGAAGTTGGGGATTGGATAGTGAAAAAGTTGGGACTAAAATGCTAGAATTAGGGAAAAATGTAGGATGAATAGTAAACTTCAGATGTTGACTGACATTGACCTGGTCAAGGTGTGGTCAACGAGTTATTTTTCCCAGGAAGATCATTAAGTTGGCTTCGTGTAGCAATTTGAACCACTCCATTTTGATTTTTGTAAATTTAGTTATAATTTTTTGAAGTTAGGTTACTCCTCTAGAATTTACACAGTGAATAGTACTCGCTAAGAGTAAAATTCCATATTGAGTAATTTGACTTTCATAGCCTTAAAAGTGATTCCATCTGCTACCATTTGGTCCCTAAGATGTAAGAAAAGGAGGATGTTTCATCAAGCATGTGCTATAACATAACAAAATTCTAAACATCTGGCACTCATCATGTACACACACCTCATCTGAATAGAATCACACATTTTAGCATCAGCTCATGCACTCCATACATCATTCACACCATTTTAGCTGATAGTTACACTATTCACATTTTTTTTTATATAACACACACATCAAGGTATTCAGAGGGTGAGGCATAGTTTCTAGGATATAGACACACTCATTTTGATCGCTCACCATTCCATTCACGCACACACTCTATTCATTGATCTGACTCTATTTCTCTCTCCATCTTTATTTTCTCTTTTGCAACTTTCCTCTATTATAGTCAATAGAACCAGAGGAAAGTTCTGTAGTTTATCTTTATCTTCTTCTATCATTTTTACCATGACTACTGCTGTATTTTCTGTTACTGCAGAAGTTCAGATGGTAATGCAAGGCTAAGCTATTGTGCTCTCTTGGAGATAATGTTGAACCTGAATAAATAAGAAGTTCATTATGTTGTTAATTCAGAGTTAAATATATCGAGTTGATATGGTTAATTCTGTAATTACTGATGTAATTAGAGTAGTAGATGACAAAGAAGTAGGGAACTGAGTTGGATTTCTTATTTTTGCATAACTGAACTTTGATTGATTCTCATCTCTAATCGAGTTGAACATAGTTGTGATTAATTGAAGTGATTCAATAATAGAGTATAGTTATATCTGTTTGATTTATATTATGCTATCTCTAAGTTTAATGAATCATAATCTCTTTTAATGTCTACGAGTTATAGCTTTGATTGAGATTTAGCTAGCTAGTTGTTAGCAAACATATTATAATTCAGCTAATTAACTTCTCATATTATGTGGACAATGAAGGTAAGTTAATCTCTAAGCGAACACACTTGTCATTCATTCATCTCATCGTCATAAATACTTAAAAGCATAAACAATATCATAGGTTTTACTTTCAGTATTTAGATTAAAACTCATCAAACACCACCTCTTTAACTTGTTAATTTGTAGCTGATTAGATTAATTAGGAACTTTTACTTCCATTTGGCTCCTTGTGAATTGACCTAGGTTAGCCTCTATTTTACTATTAGTTACCTTAGTTTTGTTTGATAATTAAAATAACAATTATCAAAATGGCACCATTGCATATGAGCCTTACTTAATGTTTTGCTAAGCAGTCTCTTAGGCCTAAAATCTTAAAAAGTATATAGGTGTTTTATTTTTTTGTGAACTCAGTGTTTTATCTTGTCATGTCGTGACCACTTGACTTTCTAGTCGTTACCAAATAACCTAAAATTGATTTCTCGGTGTCTCTATGAACTCTAGTAGGGACCAAAAACACATTTGGTCACAACCTTTAATTTGATTTTGTCACATCCTTATATTTATACATCTTAGGGACCATTCAGTAGCACTTAAACCACTTTCAGGGTCATTGAAGTCTAAACACTTAATCTGGAAATTTATTCATATCGAGTACTGTTCACTGTGGCAAATTCCAGATGAGTGACCTGATTTTGAAAATTTATAACTAATTCTATAAAAATCGAAATGAAGTGGTTCAAATTGCTACATGAAGCTAACTCAAATATATTTCAGGGAAAAATCATTGGTTGACCAATCCTTGACAAATTTCACATGGGTCAACGTTTCAATCTTACTGTTCATCCAATGACTTTCTCCTGAATCCAGCATTCTGGTCCCAACTTTAACAATTTATATCTTTTCGTGTATACATCCAAATTAGACATTCTATATACCAAATTAAATCTTAGTATGTCTACTTTTTACCCTAAAAATTTCGTACATTAATTCAATCATTTACTATTTTTAATGATTTATCAAACATGAATGGGTCTTCACGAGTTACTGTTCACTGAGCCTATTTTCAGCATTTAGTCTTTACATACTCAAGCCTACAGCCAACACATATCAGTCATACAGGCCAGATAACAATTAATATCAAATAATCAACTGTTATATATTAGTGCATGATTAACTCCCTCATATTTTATTACATCCTTTTCTGTCTAAAAAAAAAACCGGCAGCATAACTGCTACAATTCTTCTTTAGAAAGTAACCGATGTTGTACCGATTCGGTAATTCCCTTATGCGAACTACCATTCTACGTAGTACCCAGGAAAGACTGGATGAACCTGGTTGGGTCCACTCACTTCCAGCCTCCTTAGACAGCACTACGTACACAGTACGTATCAGTTCCTTTCTTTGTTCCGTCTTCGTTGTCAGAATTTCGGCAGCCTACCGGCGTCTCTTAAGATTTCCAAATTTTATTTTGACAGAACCTCCCCTGTAATGTTATGTTTGGGAATGAGATTCAAAAGAATCCCAGTAACAACAATCATAACAAAATATGTAATGCAAAGTGACGGTGCTTGCTTGTGACTGTGTACAGATAAGTATGCTGCATGCTTCCATATTCAATAACATATGATCATAGCATTGGAATAGAGCTTCAAGCATAACATATAGGACAACAATCAACCAAACAAAACAACACATCACAAAGACATTACATAAGAGCTAGGATTAGTTATTACCTCAAAAGCAGAGCTTCAGAACTTCCTTACTACTTCCAACTCCACCAGAACTTCCTTTCTTTCTTTCTTTCTCCTTCTCTCTCTTCTTTCTCTCTCTTTTCTTGCCAAAAACGTGGGATGCATAAAATGGGAGGGGAAGGGGGTATTTATAGCTTTAATGGATGGCATTCTTGTAATTTTGAAGTCATCTGAACATGTGGTCCTGGTTTTTCCTGGAATTTCCTATTTTCTTTAATTCATTTTACTGCATCACCCTGGACACCTCATGGGACACCTCATAGGACACCTCACCACCCATATTCTTCATGTGACGAAATTTGGAGGTTCTGGAAGCTTTTCGGTCCAATCTGGTACCGGCCCGGTCCATCGCCTTGAAAAACGTGCCGTTTTCTGAATCTGATATTTCTGAAGATCCTTTTTATGTCTACTGACCTCACATTTAGTATCTAGACCCTTTATATCATTAACTTTTTAATACTGGGTCCAGACTCAATTACAGATCCCCTGCGAAATGACCAAAATGCCCTTGGTGCCCTATCTTGTCCTATTTTAATCCCTAAGGGCAAAATCGTCATTTCACACCTTTCTGGACCCGGTCAAAGCTTATACTGGCTCTAGTCAACCTTATTTAGACATGTCTTGACCTCTGGGTCTGTCCAAAATGACCAGAATACCCTATATTCATCTGCTGCCCTTTTTGTACAACATAGGGGCATTTTCGTAATTTCGCACTTTTCCGGGGTTCTGCTGGACACTGGCCCACCTATCAGTCCAAGAGTCTTATTGGGCCTCTAATGGCGCCATTTTCAGGCTTCCTGGGTCCATTACCTGTATGGCACACATTACGAGGAATCTTCCTTTAACACAATTCATTGAATATTTTAACTATTATTTACCGAGTATATACCTTTTCCGGACACCGGCTCTTTTTCCCAGATATAGTGTCCTACTGTGTTCAGGCATCCTTGGGGGTTATAATGGTCATCTGACCGAAGTCATCCGATCGCATTCAGCCTCTTTAAAAATACCGATAAATCTCCTACCCGGATCCCCGGAGGCCTCACACTCCGTCTAGATTTCTTTATTTTGTGAATAACTTTTCCTACAGACCTCCTATCGGTATCCTGTCAGTTTCCCGACATCCACCCATAAAGGCGCATCATCCTGTATTTTCCCACTTATATCTGAAATCTAGGGTATCCGGTATAAATTTTTATAACTTTTGGACGATCAGTCCATTTCTGGCTATCTGGAGTCTTCAAAAATTCCGGTATTAGGCTTGGTTACCCGGCGTCACCTGCCCTACCTTCTGGTAGAATCTGGGACTGAAATGCTGTCGGGCAGTGCAAACCACTTCTGGCCTATTTTCTTTAATTATACTTTAGCCCCAGGGAACTTTTCCTTCTTTATAATTAAGTCCCTTAATTTGGCTAAAATTACACTTTAAGACACCATATTTTTGTCTACCTTTCATTCCTAACTTTAAACTTTCTATAATTGCATTTAGGTCCCTTAATTTCCTTTCTTTTGCAATTTAATCCTTTTCTTTACATAAAGGTACACATGTTTTTCCTGAAACAGAGCTCATATATTCCGTTTAATCTGTATATAGGAACCAGTACAGAAAATTAAGGATATTACAGATTTCGCTCTCTGTAACTACTAGTTATGACTATAGTTCCTTATAGTCGCAACTAAAAATATTTTTCAACAAAGTTTTCTTCTCCGTGATTTCTAGTCACAACCAAATTGACACTTAGTCGTGACCATATCTCTATGTGTTTATGAGTCGTGACTAGCGTGACATTTGGTCACAGTCAAAAACATAAAATTTAAAAAATATAGCTCTCTATGACTATCAGTCGCTACATGAAGTTCACTATTATCATTATCTCTGTTCTCTATAATGTTTAGTCGCAACTTAGAGAGCTTTTAGTCACGACTTGACTATTTTGCAATGCGATTACTTGATCTCATTTGCTAAAATTACTGCATTATTAATATATTTGATATCTTGCATCATTATAGAAGTTTGATTTGCATGACCAAAAGCTGTGAATTTTTTCCTTTAGATAGAGAAATCAATATAACACTTAGGCAAATTAAGAAGGCTAAGATCTTAAATCAAACTAGTATTGCATTTTTTATTGAGCCTAGTTCTAGTAAATATGTTATAGTTGAGACTGATTTTACATCTGATGCTATAATAGATAATCATTTTGTCATGGAGCATGTTAATGAAGCTAAAAGTCATACTCATAATTAGAATATTCAAAATGAGCAACATGGAGAGAATAACATGAACAATAGAAGAGCATGTAGGAGCATAAGAGAATTGACTTCTTTTAATGCAAACTTTGATCCTTTCCACACTTATGCTACTTTGGATGTTAATTTTGATTTGAAAGGTCTTTTGTTAAGTAACTTACCAAAATTTTATGGATTGGCATGCAAAGATCCTTTCAAGCACTTGAAGACTATGCAATGGGTTTGGTCATCCATGAAACCTATAGGTACTAACACTGATATTGTGCAAAGACAATTATTCCACTTTACTCTTAAAGGAAAGGCAAAGGAATGGTTTTATATGCTGCCACATCATACACGTCAAGTATTGGATTCTTGGAACTTGAGGACTACTTTCCTAGAGATATACTTCCATACTTCAAAGACAGCTACATTGAGAAAGAAGATTTTTGCTACAAAATAGTATGATCAAGAATCTTTCTATGAGTTTTGGGAAAGATTTCAAGAGCTACTAGTTAGATGTCTATACCACTCGATTCCAAATGAGCATTTGGTGCATTATTTTCATTCAAGATTGCGCTATGCATGTAGAAAGAATTTAGATGCAGCTGCTAGAGGCTCTATTGATGATTTAACTCCAAATGAAGCATAGAATCTGATTGAGAAAATAGCAAGCAATGACCATCAGTATAAGGGCTATGATGCTAGGCAAGTACATAAGGTTTCTACAAGGCCTTCTCAAGATTATAATAGTTTATTCTCCTAAGTTGCTGACATGAATGCTCAGATCAACAACCTAGCTGCTCAATTGGGCAATTCACATATTCAAAGCCCATACTCTAAAGCTCTTATTGCTCATAGTAGTCAACTTGATTATTCTCCTATGCACACCACTTTCAATTGTCCTACATACTATGAAGATGTATAAGCTATCTATCAAGGCAAACATAATCAGTATCCATAAAGGAATCCATACTCCAACACATATAATGAAGGATGGAGAGATCATCCTAATTTTATATAGAGGGATAGAGGTGGAGACAAGAATTTTGGGCAGAATATATTCAACAATGGTAAGCAAGTGGCTGAATCTTCTAGAGCTATAGAAGTACCTTTGCTGTAAAGGATGATGGAATATCTGAGATAATGAAGAGCATTAATATGATGAATTCAAATATAAACTCCATCAACACAAAATTCTACTCTAACTTTAAGGACTTGAGATTTACTGTGGAGAACAACTAAGCAATGATAGAATCTAAGTTTGTTGCCTTGGATAATAGAATAGAGTAGTGGAAAACCAAAACTTCTAACATGAATTGTTATATTTGATAGCTAGCCTATTAAATAAATGATGTTCAGGCAAGAATCAGTAGAGATATACCTTCAAATACAGTTGTTAACCCTAAATTTGTGAATGTTATAAGTTTTATAAGTGAATAACAAGTTGGGGAATAAGTGATAGGAGCTAAAAGTGAAGAGGAAGGTGAGGTAGAAATTGATTCTAGTAGTCTAATGGTAATTAGCATTGAGAAGTCTGAAGGTAAGAAAGAAGCACAACTACTGGAGGAAAAAGGTACAAAAAGTCATATTGATTATGTACAAGATTTTGAGTTAAGAAATCCTAGAGTGGACACAGAGACACAATCTGTAATGAATTCAGAGATCAAACAAAAAGGAACAATTTCTAGTTTAGCTTAGAAAGAAGTGACTATGAAGGATTTACGTGTCCCAAGGGAATTCATGAGCAACGAGAAGAAAGACTTAGAGGAGCAAAATAGGGAAGTACTTACTTCTTTTAACAAAATTAAAGTAAATGTGCCTATGCTATAGAGAATTCAAAGAATGTTAGAATATACAAAATGTTTGCAGGACAGTTGCACACAAAAGGAAAGACATAGACCTAATGAATTGGTACAAGCGGGACCTAAAGCTTCTACACTCTTCAACTCTCAACTTCTAGAGAAGTGTAAAGATCTAGGTGCATTTTCTATTCCTTGTACAATTGGCAAGATAATTATTCCTAAAGCATTGCCAGATTTATATGCTGCTATTAATGTGATGCCAAGTTTCATTTATCATGCCTTAGGAGTAAATCTGATCAAACCAACTAGTGTGTTAGCTAAATTGGTTGATAAGAGAATTATAAATCCTAAGGGAATTTTAGAAGACATTTTAGTTCAAGTTAAGGAACTTGTTTTTTCTGTGGACTTTTATGTTTTGGATATGTCAAATAAATCTCTTGGTGATAGTATTCTTATTCTATGAAGGCCATTCTTGAATACAGCTAATACCATGATTTGCATAAAAAATGGAATTATGAAAATGGAATTTGGTGGGCACATAATTCAGTCGAACATGTATAGACACCCACATCAAGATCATTCTCTCTTAGGACTTAACATGATTGGTGCATCACTTGGAAATGAGTGTGATAAAATTCATGAGCTTGAAAATAATGATGAAGTTGAAGAATCTTCTATTTCTAACTCCTTAACTGATTTCTCTACTTTTGCTTCATCCATTGGTGATGTATTATGTGTTAATTATAAAGTTGATGGCTAGCTTTCTACTATGGGTGATTTTTCTTCATCTTCATCTAATATTTTTTCTATTCGAACTAACCTCATTGTTTCAAGTGAAGAACAATATCCAGGAAGGTTTGTCATAGATTTAACAGAGTTGCAGGATAAGGATTATGCAACTTACTTTGAGAGACAAGGAATTGGAACCTCTAAGCTAAGGAGTTTTTAATTCAATAATTATATACTGCATTCTAACCCTGTTCATGAAAGCTTCAAAAAGAAATTTTTAGACATTTCAGGACTACAACAATTGAAGGATATGGTCTAACATCAATAGAATTGCATGACAAGGCAAAAGTGGATAATACAACAGCTATATTAACAAAACCATTCCTTGTCATATCCTAATTTTCCCTATCCGTATAGTACTGATAGTGGAAAGAGGTTTGGAAAGGATTATGACGAACATCAAAAGAAATAATAAAGGTTAGATGATTCTTTAAGGAAGAGAAGGACTAAAATGAAAAGTAGAAAAGGTTAAAGGCAAAAAGTGAAAGTAGAAACAAGATTTAGGCCAAGAGTGGTAATTTTCAAAAGTTAAGGGACTTAAATGTAATTAAGTAAAAAGTTCAAGGGCAAAATTGTAATTATAGAAAGATCAGGTCAGAAAGGGTTATAACTGCTCGAAAGTTTTTTAGTCCCATATTCCATCAGTAAATAGAGGAAGTTGCGCTGGTTAATTTGGCATGATACAGAAATTTTATTAGGGCTCTAGACAGTAGAAAATTATCTGATAGTCTAAAAGTTATCTGAATTTTTATCAGATTCCATGGGTATCACATATAATATTGGAAATTGTGCCTTAGGGGCCAATCATTATCTTATGAACACTGTTAATTTATGAATTTATTAATTGTGTTATCATATTATTTGCATGTTTATTGTGATGACCATCCTTGGATAACTCATGATCTTATCCTAAATGTCCCTGGTCAGTTATCTATGCGGGAGCAGAGATGAAATAAGACCAGTATGACTTTGAAGATGTATAGAGATATAAATCAAAGTCATAGGCACATGTAAGAGTATAAGGTGTTGGACCGACCCACTATGAGAGAGTTGCATAGGTTAAGTCATAAGCTTCTCTCATATACAAACCATGTCACTATGCCCTTTGACCTGAGATCATCATGGATTCCTACATAACAAATGCTCAGCTTTGACCTAGTCAAAAGTCACTTTTGACCGAGTGATCATAAAGACTATGTTCAGGCTTAGTGGTTTTCCGTACGGAGGAATGTGGATGGTCAAGATAGAATTTGTCCATCACATTCGTAGAGAGATATTACTGGGCCCCTCGATGAGTGAGTCTGAGAAATGTATGGCCATACTGTAATGGAAAGGTAGTTCCATTTCTATCGTTAGACTACTCAGGGATCGAGAAACTAACGATCAGGAATAGGAGGATGACATTCTTAATGCCTCATCTATGACCAAAATATCGTGTGACAAAAGGGACATGATATGGTTGTATAAAAGGTTACATCGTTCATCAATCCTCATATGATTTGGGTAGTCATGATGTCTTACTAGAGATCGCTTGCGACTTGTGAGTCAGTATAGTAAATGGCCCACTGCCAACTTCATATGGGCCTACAGGGTCGCACACAAAATAGCCCACCATGAGCTATGATGTCCAGATTCATTGAATCTAAGACATGTCCAGATTCAATGAATGATCCAGAGTGGATGTATATATTTATTTATATTTATATTCGTATATATATAAATTCGTATATATATATATTATATATAAGAGATATTTACAAGATTTAATTTACAAGGATAAAATTAAATCTCTATCACGTTTGAATTTGAAATTCAAATTGATATGATATCTCAAATTTGATTTATGAGAATAAATCAAATATAATTCTGTCTTATCTTTATTTTAAATTAAATAAATGGGTGAATTAAATTTGTGGGACGAATTTAATACAAACACTATTTATTTAGTTAGTTTCTTATTAAATTATACAATATATGATATTGTATTAATTTTATAATTAATATAAGATTAATTTCAAAAATTAATCCAAGTATGTGGTAACACGCATAGCATCCGATATATCAGATATTTAGGAGCTATTGTTGGGACAGAAAAAAGGGTGAAGGGGAATCCACAAAAGGTTTACAGATAAGAAACTGTCGAATTAGAGACAGAGAGGACAAATTCTTGAGTATGCCCTGGAGGGACAGGAGGCGCTAGCATGTCGTTCATAGTTGGAATGCTATTCATGTGGATACCAGTAGAGGAAGCGACCTGAGTCATTGACTTTTTATGATCGAAAAGAGATCATGAGCCACGGAGAGAAGCTGTGGATGTCACAACTAGAAGTTGAGAAAGTCGCGACTAAATACTGAGGGTAATACTTCTTTCCACTTAACTTAAACACATACGGTAGATCCTGGCAGGGAATGGAAAATTTTTTAAGTTAATTTCTGCTGCGTGTCTTCCAATTCCTTACATATAAATGGGGGAATTACAAGAAAGTCTTCCCTATAGTGTCAGATGTTATGATTTGGACAGAACCCCGGAAGAAGTCCTGTATAAAAAGTTATTCCCATAACAGTGAATTTTGACAGGAGTTTAATAACACCCGTGATCCAATAATATAACTTATCGGTATGTGAGCCTAGATGAGATAAGACTAGTTGACCTCATATATGGGCCCATGATGACCCCAAGAAGGGCCCAAAACCAGGGTACCAGTCTATCAGTAGAAGGGGCCAGTGTCCAGAAAAAGTGTGAAATTATAAAAATGCCCCTGGATGCTCAGATTGTACTAGAGATAGATGAAGGGCATTTTGGTCACCTGGGACAGGCTAAAAACATGGCACAAGGTATAAATATGATTAGTTGAGCCCAGATACACCTTGAGGCAGTATAAAGAAGGGTAAAATGACGACTATGCCCTTAGGGTCAATATAGTGTAAGAAATGACACCAAGGGTATTTTGGTCATTTCCCAAGGAATGGATGACAGATAAATACTCAGTATAACTATGTCAAGGGTATGAAAAGCCTATACATTGATTTCTAGGATAGAATACATATCCTGATATAATATAGAAAAATTGATAACAGAAAACAGTCTGGTTGTTGTGAAACTGCTCTGATCAATATCGGATTGGAATGGAATTTTTCCAGAAGCTTCCTTACACTATGAGCATGCCACCTAGCCCTCTTAGGTGTCCCATGAGATGTCCCACATGATGTCATAATTATTCTTTTATGAAAAAGTAAAATCCAATATTAGATGTGAGCCTTTAGATCAAATAGTAACCACATCAATCTTGGCTATTGATTTTTCTTGGATTTTGGCTATAAATACCCCCTCATTTTGCCCAAAACTGTAGCCTTGTGATACCTTATGGAAACTCTTGTAAAATGAAAACTCAAGCCAAGACAAAGAAGATTCAAGGTTCCAAAGTTCAAGTAAGCTAGAGAATAAAGGTAAGCAATCTATCCTAGCTTATTTTCCTTTGCTTTGGGAGCTTGAACTTAGGGTTTTTATTGGAGAAAATTTGAGTTTTATCTAAGGGGTTGTGCTGCCCAACAACCTTAGATGAAAGGGGAAAGAAGAAATTAAAGTTAGAAACATATGATTGAAGCTTAAACAAGCTAATTAAGAGATTGGTTGTTGAATCAAGTTGATATTCTTGACTTTGCCTTAATGGAACCTGTGTGGTATGCACTGTTCATGAGGGAAGGAAATTGAATTTCAACTATTTAATTCTTCCATTGAATTTAGATGATGATTTTGTGTAGGGTTGGAAAGGTTTTGAACCTTGAAAGAATTGAAATTCCAAGATTGTAATTTTTGAAATCCTTCTCTGCTACTGTTCACTCGCATGAACAGTGATTGGAATTTCATGATTTTGATCCTTCCAATGGTTTTAAAATGAAAAGTTGTGTGGGATAAAGTAGAGAAACAAGTATGGGAAGCATTGGAATCAAAATGAGAATTTTTGAAAGAATTAAGTGCAGTTTCAGTTCTATGCCGCATATGATGAAGGAGCTGGAATTTCATAATTCTAAGCTCATAAATGGATTCAAAAGATGAAATTGTGTAGGGTAAAGTCAAGGCATCAATTGATTCAAAGACCAAGTCTATTGGTTAAGATTAGGGAAAGTTAATGAGATTAATGTTCAAGAAGAAGTTATGTTAGTTAAAGTGAGTTTAATGCTCAAGGAAGTTAGATTGTAATGGATGAATGATTATGTGATGTTAGGAATTGATTGGTATGCTCCAAGAGAGGCAGCCACATGTTCAAGGAAAGTGAGAAGAAAGAAGCAAGTTGAGGTGAAAGAAAGTCAAGTGTTCAAGGTAGTAAACTAATCATAAACTTCTATGTATTGAATGTTATGCTTGATTGTGCTATGGCTTGATTGAATTATGTTGCCTATGTGCTTATGTATGAAGCTCTATTTATATGTTTACTTTGTCCAATTATATTTCATATGTAACATGGAAGCATCCACATGACACAATAGTAACACTTTCACAAGCAAGCACAAGTATTTATATTAATGTATGCATTGTTTAGTACCGTTTGCTACTAAAATTTCCCTCAAAATCTCATCTCTTTCCATGTAATCCCAATCCCACAGGTTTATTAATGATCAAAGAGGATGATGAAGCATGAAGAAAAGCTAGGGATTGGATAGTATATATGTTATGTGAATGTGTAATGTTGTTGTATGACCAATGTAAGTAGTAATGGTCATGATGTAATCAAAAATAGTAAATGATGGAATAAATGTATGAAAATTTACAGACATTTAGATGACATGCTAAGCTTCCTTTTAACACCAAGAATGCTTTATTTGCATGTCTGTACAAAGAGAACTGATTTTCCAAATTAAGGGACCAGAATCTATTTTTAGGATTTTTGACCAAATGAACAGTAAACTTGGCGAATAAACTATATTAATTGGATAATCATTTGGTCTGTACATTATTTTTACCTTAAATTTGAAGATATTATATTCATGTAGATTTTTGAACCACTTCATTTTGAGTTTTCTAGAATTAATTATGATTTTTCAAAGTTCGTTGCATAATCTGAAATACCATATGAACAATAACCCGAGAAAGAATAAAATTCCAGATTTGGCTAATGGACTTTCAAGTTCTTGTAAGTGGTTCTAAATGCTACTGAATGGTCCCTAAGATGTATAAAAGTAAGGATGTTACATTTTGGTATCAGAGCAGAAGTTTCTGGTATGATATAAGATATTCCCAAACCCTAACCCTAAACAGTGGGTATTCTGTTAAGTTAGGGTATTTATTAGGATAATTAGCATTGCTTAATTAAGCAAATATTACAAGGATAGATATGAGATTCCATAAAGTTAAGTCAGAGGCTTCAGTTAGCAAGGGAGACCCCCGTCCTGGAGTGATATATGAAGATGATGTGCATCCAGACTTGGATTCTTCAGACAATGAAGAAAATTCAGAGGAAAGTTTAGGGGATCAATCAGGAAAGTCTACAGTGGAATGTCCCATAGATGTTTATGTGGACTCAAACTTAAAGTCTGGAGGTTACATAGAGATACAGCCTGAAGCCCAGTATACCCCAGATAATGCTGAGTCTAGTGACTCTATATAGTATGAGGATTGCTAGAGTGCCCTCTAACTCTGATGTAAGTTCTATTCCTCCAATGAGAAGATATATTACGGCTGAGGAAGCTGAGTACTGGTACTAGATTATGGGTAGACCAGATATTAGTCCTCCTCTACCAGAGTTTGAGGATAGAGTTACTATAAGTAAGATACCACAGTCCCCTAATTCAGATATCCAGTCAGAGTTTATGATAGAACCTGTTCATTCCTAAAGTCCAGGAATATGTGGCTTTATATAGAAGGATCAGTGTGATGTTCCTAGCCCTAGTCAACCCCATCTTTCTTTGTTAAAGATAAATAATGCTGACCATATCTGTCTCAAGAAAGCTATGGAGAGTGAACTACTCAGTCTAGTTCAAGGAATAGACAGAAGTAGAGATCAAGAGCAATCAGTTTACTTACAGTTCCTCAATGTCGTATCAGGGATGATAAATAGATATACATTAGAGGGAATTAAGCTAAATCAAGTTTATACTCTAGAGGACTGGCATGAGATGATAGTAAGCCAAGTACTACCATATACTCCTATATGGCATATAGAGCTAAGTGAGTATCTGGCAAATGATCTGCCAGCTGATATTTAGGGGTGGCATATCCGTGTACAGAAGTATGTGCAGTCTATGATCCCTTAGAAAGAAATGTAGAAATAGATGAGGGGTAATGTAAATAGGTAAAGTGAAAAGAAAAGTAATTACTCATGTGTATGAAGTTATGATGTACCTCAAATATGTAATTGATATGTATGTAATGTGTGTACAAAAGTTATGGTAATATGGAATATGGATGTTGGTTGAACATGTAAGTGAATATATTCCCTATTTAAGTGTGATTATGATGTAGGTATATGAATGCGCTTTAATTAATTGAAAGTCATCCAAATACAAGAGTTTTTATGAGCTGCTAGGCCACAACAGAAGATGACCTATGGTCGTGACGGAAGAATAAATAGCTGTTAAGCTGTGACAAGTAACTCGAGATGGTCATGAATAAAAGCTATAGAGAATATGAGATGGCTAGCAAGTACTTAGGTGGTGACTAAAATGCACAGAGACCTGATTATAAGAATAATATGCTGACCTCACTGAAGTTTATTAGTTAGAGGCTTAGTAGAGAGTGCGGCCAAGTTAGATAGTATGATACACTGAGATATAGAAGATCAGTTAAAGAATAGGCTCAAAAGTAGATTCTCCGTATGATCATCAGGAGTTAATCTATGTTACGAAAGACTTGCCTAGAAAGAAGCCTAACGTATGACTTAAGAATAAAGATGTGATGGCTAATAGATAGAAAGTTAATGTTCCCAATACAGAGGGATTCCATCACAACGAGATAGTAACCTAACGCTCTGCCCTAGAGAGCAGAAATAGTAATGTTAAGTGATGAATGAGATCCAAGTGACCTGAATTGGTCAGGATCTAGAGACAGATCAGAAAGAAAGCACAATCTAGTCCAGAGTAGACTGAGACTGATGGACAAAAAGAGTTAAAGGAATTAAGAGATACAGAAGTTACTCTATACTAGATGGAGAGTGATCCGCTCACTTGAGAAGTTTTTCTCAAAGAAGTTTAAAGGAAGCATTCCTCTCAATTTGAGAGAGAGGTGAGCATGAGGCTAAGGGTTAGAGCTAAGGAAAGAGAACTCTTTTGATGGATACTAAATCGAGTTCACTTATATGAACCTTGAGGCTTAGTAAGAGTTACTTTCTCTCACCTGTTAGTAATCCAGGAGGATAGGGGAAAACTTAAAGGTTTAAATGGCATAAAGATATGAGCTAGACCTTTCCTCAGTTATCTTATAGGAAATAGCTTACTTAGTTATGGATTACTGCTTGATTACGATAAGGCCAAGGACACATAAATCCTTAAGCCTAGAGACATAGAAGTCTTACAAGCGGTAAGAGATGATATGATAGAATGAATATGACCTAGTAAGGTAGCCATAGATTCAAAGATAAAGTGACTCCCTATTTCTTATGTAAGAAAGAGTAAAGAAGGGTTGAGTCTATACCCTAGTAAGAGGGTAAAGTGGCAACCTAAGTGAAATAAGTAAATGATTCAGGTTCCTGAATAAATGATCAGGACCTAGTGATTAAGGTAATGAAGGAACATAATACTTTAAAGTCTACTTGCTTAATTATTTAATTGCAATGTGAGTATAAGGGATAGTTGAGCAGATGTATGTGATAATGGTATGGCTTATGTTTCCATAAGATATGATGAGAAGTTGCATCTCCTTGCAGTTGTCATATGATGACACGCATGTTAGAGACTGCTTAAATGATTGCATCTCCTTGCATATTATGCATGTTGAGTATGTTATGATGGATAAATACTCCCCTTTAAATTACATGCAGGGTAGAGTATATATGAGAGAAAGTTATGTTGCTCCCATACCCTACGACATGCAATTAAATAATTCAACTTGGTAAGAATGAAGCAATAGTAAAGTGCTAAGCTAGAAAGTTAGCTACTTAATTCTCAGAAGATAGAAAGAGAATTTATGATCAGACAATGATAGTCAATGGAATAGAGAATGAGATTAAAGATGAAGATTAGTAATGAGTCTACAGATAAATGATTATGATACTCAGGATATATCCCTTTAGTCGGGATAAGATAGAAGAAAGGAAATGAGACGCAGTTATGAAAGATGATATGACTATAAGAAATAGCAATTTTTAAGTAATATAAGTTAATACTTTTGCAATAGAGCTAGATTGCTCTTGCAAAAGAGTAAGGTCCCTCTAATAAGATGAATAGATGATGATGGACATGTGCATGATAGAGCCTGTGTAGCTCTATGCAGTAATGGATAAAGTAAAGTTATAAAGATGAGAATGGTATATGAAGTTCCAGAGTGATAAAGGGAATGAGTCAAGTCCTAATAAATAATATTGGCTTCTGTGATCATTTTTGGGGAATTAACTGTGAAGTTAACAACTATGTGGAAGTGACTAACCTTGTAAATTTGTCCATTGGTTTAGGTCTTCCAGAGAAGAGAATACAGTACAACAAAATCGCAGTAGATTTTGGAAGATTAAAGTTAGATCCTGGTATGGCTCACAGGTCACAGTTAGATCCTGAAAGGTTTACGGTTGATTACATTAGATCTCAAGGGTCGTGTCACATCCTTATTTTTAACCTTAATTATACTCCATTAGAAGTTATTGGAACCAATTACATGATCATTTGCTTTGAAAACATCCATTTCAAAAGATTTGCTCTCGGGGTACTGTTTACTGTTACTGTTCATTTGGTAATTCCAGAACATGTACCCTACTTTGAAAATTTATAATTAATTGTAGAAAAATCAAAATAATGTGGTTCATATTTCTAATGGAAACTATTTCATAAATATTTTAGGAAAAAATATGAAATTGAGGTTATCTTCTTCACACAAAATCAGTTTATTGGATAAAAATCACTGTTCATTTGGTAAAATCTGGAAGTTCCAGTTTCTTTGCCTTAACTTTAAAAATTCATTTCTCTTTGGTTACTTATCCAAATGCACTGTGTTACCTAGGAAATTAAAGCTCTAGACGTCCTCTCAATGGTCACCAAAATTTCATAGAAAAATTCGTTCATTTGATATATGAAACCATTGCGCGAACATTACTGCCTCTCAGACTCGTTTTATCTCAATTCCAGGTCTTACTGCCCACTTTGGAAAATCATAATAATTCGGATACTTATCCAAATGAGGTTTTCTTGGTTTCCATTTAAATATCTATATCTTAACTTTAATCATACCAAATTTCAGACTAAAACTCGTTGATTTAAGCATCATAAACATCGTCACGTCACCATGGCCTCAAAACATATTTTCAGAATCATACACTTTTCAACCATACATGCTATCATATGCTTCCATAAAGTCAAATATCTCATGTGACCTATTATACAACCTCATTCATCCATGTTTACCCTTTTTTCATGTGAAGTTCCAACACCTATAACAAGATTATGCATATGGAAGGAATGAGATTTCATAGAAATCCCAATAGCAAGTTACACAAACTATAATATTATGCATGAATAATTGAATGCTTAACATGTTATCATGTGATGGGAGCTACTTCATAATGGTACATAAGCAAACTCTAACATGCATATTGTCATGACATAACTTGCAAGGAGTTGCAATCATTCATACTTCATCATATCATGATGACATAAGCTCAAGCTCAACCAAACACCATAATCAACAAGCAAGCAAAACAATTAAACAAACATGAGTTATAGTTAGGTATCCTTGCTACCTCTTAGCTATCTTGGTCAAGACCTTATTGAAGTGCTTTCCTTTCTTCGTAAATGTCAAAACCTAGCCATTACAACATAATATCAAGTTACAACTCAACTTGAAACCAAATCCAAGACTAGGTTTTCACTAGCTCCCTTTCTTTCTCTACTTTATGTTTCTTACTTCCATCTTTCCAAAATAAATTCCCATGGTTCATTTCCACATAATTTTTCATGTAGAATCCAAATATGAAATCAGAATTTCCAAAATCAAAACACTTCAGTTGTTACAGTACCAAACCGAACTGAAGGTACCTTTTCTCCAAAAATTCACATTTTGATTCCAACGCTTCCAATACTTGTTCTCCTACTTTATCCCCACACAATTTTCCATTTTAAACTCATTGGAAGCATCAAAATCATGAAATTCCATCATATTAACAGTACCATGTACAGTACCAGCAAGAACACAAAACCCTAAATCCAAATATACTTGAATTCTCAAGCTTATACCGCTTGATTCTAGCTTGTTTAAGCTTGTCTAAACTATCCATAACATAAAACTCATATTTTAACCATATATGAGCAGAACTTCCAGCAGCAACCATAAGGGAAATATAGCATGAAAAACACTTAAAACCATGAGCTAACTTGCTAGAACAAAGCTCAAGATCAAGGGAGATGATTACCTTGCTTCTTGCTTCAAGTTGTGTTCTTCTTTCTTGGTTGAGTGAAAATTTTGCAAGAGTTTCCCTATGGTTCTCAAGGCCAAGGTTTTGGGCAGAATGAGGGGGTATTTATAGCCAAAATCCAAGAAAAATGAATGGCCAAATTGATTTGGTTACTATTTGATCTAAAGGCCCACATTTAATTTTGGATTTTACTTTTTCATAAAAGAATAATTATGACATCATGTGGGATAGCTCATGGGAAGGTTCTGGAAAAATTCTAGTCTAATCCAGTACCGATTGGAGCAATTTCACAACCAGACTGTTTCCTATTCTAAATTTTTTTATAATATACCAAGATATGTATTATGTCCTAGAAATCAACATCTAGGCTTCTCATACCATTTAAAATGATATACTAAATATTTATCTTCCATCCATCCCTTGGGAGTTGACCAAAATACCATTGGTGTCCTTTCTTGCACTATATTACCCTTAAGGGCATAATTGTCATTTCACACCTCTTTATACTGCCTCAGGGTGTATATGGGCTCTAAATAATCCTCTTTATACTATATGACACATTTTTGGCTTGTCTAGAATGACCAAAATGCCCTCCATCCATCACTGGTACAGCATGGGTATCTAGGGGCATTTTCATAATTTTGCACTTTTTTTGTACACTGGCCCCTTCTACTGATGGACTGGTACCCTGGGTTTTGGGCCCTTGTTGGCATCATCATGGGCCTATATATGAATTTATTTGATCTCATTCTATCCAGGCTTATATACTGATAAGTTCCATTATCGGATCACGGGTGTTATCAAACTCCAGTCATAATTCAATAATATTTGAATAACTTTTTATATAGAACTTCTTCTGGAGTTCTGTCAGATCCAAGACATCTGACACTGTAGGGCACACTTTCCTATAATTTTTCCACTTATATCTAAAGTCTATAAAATCTGATAAAATTTCATATAACATTTAGACTATAAGATAAATATCTGTTGTCTAGAGCTCCAATAAAATTTCTATATCATGTCAGATTATCCAGCATGACTTCCTCTATTTACTGATGGAATGTGGGACTGAGATACTTACAGGCAGTTCTAAGCCTTTTCTAGCTGAACTTTTCCATAATTATATTTATGTCCCTGACTTTTTGCTTAATTACATTTAGGTCGCTAAACTTTTAGAAAGTACTACTTTTCGCCCAACATTTATTTCTACTTTAACTTTTGGCCTTTAACCTTTTCCAATTTTCATTTAGGTCCTTCTCTTTCTTCAAGACTTATCTAACATTTATTATTTCTTCTGATCTTCATCATAATCCTTTCCAAACCTCTTTCTACTATCAATATTATACATATAGGGAAAAATTAGGATATGATAGGTCACAGTAGGCCAAGCCTAGAGCAAGAAAGTAATGAGCTATCAGTACAGTATTTCTTTGGAAGGACAAATACCAAGGAAAAGTTAAGGTATAGAAGCTTTACAAGTTGTTTAACTCATAATAGAGAGAGTACCCATGATGCTAGTTTCAGATAGCCTTATTACTATCAGGGACTGAACTCAGAATCTCCTTACATGTAATAGGAACTAAGTGATCAAAGTTAAAGTTGTTAATAAGAGTAAAGAGATCCTTACAATGGGATTACCAAGAATAAGAATGAAAGACAAATAGATCCTCTACATGAGGATAAAAAGAGATTAGAAGGCCAGAGAGATAGCATAAGATAGGTCTAAGATAGTAGGGTACCAGGATTTGAGCCTGTTAGCACCAGTGCTTCATATCTTTATCTGCACATTTCAGTTAAGCGTGCTCAGGCAAGAGTAGCCCAATGATGGGTGATCTCCTGGGAAGTGATGAAAAAGGTATGAATGCCATAGAAATTTTGCATATGTGCACAGAACTATGTAACATGATAGAAAAAGCTATGAAAAGCTAGAAAGGTTTATGAACGGTAAGAGACTAGAACCCTTATGTCAAGTCCAAATGAAATGGATTTGAAATATGAACTGTGATGTAGACAGATGTGGCCAGATATGTCATGTTATGATATGAAAAGATACAAAATGAGAAATGCTATGAATAGTATGTAATGAAATACTTTATGAGAAGTATGTAATGAGAAGTACAATATGAGGTGGCTTTATAATTAGCCCTATGAACGGATTGACAGGCTCCCTTTTTGAAAGGGATAAGATGTTTGAAGGTTAAACTACATGTGAAAGAGCAAATGAGAGCTTCCACTCCTTGCATAGAATGTCAGGCCTTATGTTACGTTATATTATGTGATATTTACAGAATATGTTAAAGCTCTAAATGTTAGAGCAGTGCAAGCTCTAAGAGTTAGAGCTGTGCAAGCTTTGAGTGTTAGAGCTGTGCATATTAAGAGAAGGAATGCTTGAGCTCCGATGTTAGAGCTTTGCATTCATGGGCAGGTATGTAGTCCTACAATATATTGGCCAGGCATTATGCATGTTAGAGTTTGTGCTCCTATGTGCTCCTGTTTAGCAGTAGAGCAATGAAAGAAAGAATAATGATATAAGTCCTCTCTCTGTATTATGATGAGTTTTTAAAGATGATAAGAATGTATGATGATATGAGAATGAGAGTTAAAGTGTACGGATATTCAGAGAATTTCGCTAGATACTCAAATGAGAAAGAAGTAATTGCACTAAAAAGTATGATGAGTTGTTAATAGAAACTCCAGAATATAGTAGTATTCGAATGAGTTTGATATGAAAGAAATAGACACTACTCATAAGTCTAGTATGGTGAGAAATCTATATGCATATAGATGTATAGCGAGTCAGTAAGTAATAGAATGAACTGGAGTTCAACTCTGATTGAGTTTATTCAGAATAGAAGAATCACCATAGTAAAGATATAAAGAATTGCGGATATGAAAAGTACTCCGCTAAGATGTTTATTTTAAGAGATAGATACCCCAATTCATAGTCATAAAGAGGACAAGGATACCTATCCAAGATTGTTGACTAAGGTGCTAAGTAAATTTTGAGGACGAAATTTATTTTTAGGGGGTAGAAATGTTATATCCTAATTTTTCCCTATCCATATAGTACTGATAGTGGAAAGAGATTTAGAAAGGATTATGATAAACATAAGAAGAAATAATAAAGGTTCAAGGTAAAAAGTGAAAGTAGAAACAAGATTTGGGCCAAAAGTGGTAATTTTCAAAAGTTAAGGAACTTAAATGTGATTAAGTAAAAAGTTCAAGGGCAAAATTATAATTATAGAAAGATCAGCCTAGAAAGGGTTATAACTGCCCATAAGTTTTTTATTCCCACATTCCATCAGTAAATAGAGGAAGTTGCGCTGGTTAATCTGCCATGATACAGAAATTTTATTAGGGCTCTAGACAGCAGAAAATTATCTGATAATCTAAAGGTTATCTGAATTTTTATCAGATTCCATGGAAATCATAAATAAGTGGGGGAATTATAGGAAAGTGTCCCCTATAGTGTCAGATGTTATGAATTAGACAGAACCCCAGAAGAAGTCCTGTATAAAAAGTTATTCCCATAACAGTGAATTTTGACGGGAGTTTCATAACACCCGTGATCCAATAATAGAACTTATCGGTATGTGAGCCTATATGAAATAAGACTAGATGACCTCATATATGGGCCCATTATGACGCTAAGAAAGGCCCAAAACCCAGGGTACCAGTCCATTAGTAGAAGGGGCCAGTGTCCAGAAAAAGTACGAAATTACGAGAATGCCCCTATATGCCAGATTGTACTAGAGATGGTTGAAGGGCATTTTGGTCACCTAGGACAGGCTAAAAACGTGGCACATGGTATAAATATGATTAGTTGAGCCTAGATACACCCTGAGACAGTATAAAGAGGGGTAAAATGACGATTATGCCCTTAGGATCAATATAGTGTAAGAAAGGACACCAAGGGTATTTCGGTCATTTCCCAAGGAATGGATGGCAGATAAATACTTAGTATAACCATGTAAAGGGTATGAGAAGCCTATACATTGATTTTCAGGACATAATACATATCCTGGTATATTTTAGAAAAATTCAGAACAGAAAACAGTCCGGTTGTTGTGAAACTGCTCCGATCAGTACCGGATTAGACTGGAATTTTTCCAGAAGCTTCCTTACACTATGATCACGCCACCTAGCCCCTTGAGGTGTCCCTTGATGGGTCCCACATGATGTCATAATTATTATTTTATGAAAAAGTTAAATCCAAGATTAAATATAGGCCTTTAGATCAAATAGTAACCAAATCAATCTTGGCCATTAATTTTTCTTAGATTTTGGCTATAAATACCCCCTCATTCTGTCAAAAACCGTGGCCTTGTGATACCTTCGGGAAACTCTTGCAAAATGAAAACTCAAGCCAAGACAAAGAAGATTCAAGGTTTCCAAGTTCAAGCAAGCTAGAGATTAAGGTTAAGCAATCTATCCTAGCTTATTTTCCTTCAATTTGGGAGCTTGAACTTAGAGTTTTCATGGGAGAAAAGTTGAGTTTTCTCTAAGGGGTTGTGCTTCCCAATAACCTTAGATGAAAGGGGAAAAAAGAAATTAAAGTTAGAAACATATGATTGAAGCTTAAACAAGCTAATTAAGAGATTGGTTATTGAATCAAGTTGATATTCTTGACTTTGCCTTAATGGAACCTGTTCAGTATGCACTGTTCATGAGGGAAGGAAATTGAATTTTAACTATTTAATGCTTCCATTGAATTTATATGATGATTTTGTGTGGGATTGAAAAGGTTTTGAACCTTGAAAGCATTGAAATTCCAATATTATAGTTTTTGAAATCCATCTCTGCTACTGTTCACTCACATGAACAGTGATTGGGATTTCATGATTTTGATGTTTCCAATGGTTTTAAAATGAAAAGTTGTGTGGGATAAAGTAGAGAAACAAGTATGGGAAGCATTGGAATCAAAATGATAATTTTTTAAAGAATTAAGTGCAGTTTTAGTTCTGTACAGCATATGATGAAGGAGCTGCAATTTCATGATTCTAAGCTCATAAATGGATTCAAAAGATGAAATTGTGTAGGGTAAAGTCAAGGTATCAATTGATTCAAAGACCAAGTCCATTGGTTAAGATTAGGGAAAGTTAATGAGATTAATGTTAAATAAGAAGTTATGTTAGTTAAAGTGAGTTTAATGCTCAAGGAAGTTAGATTGTAATGGATGAATGATTATGTGATGTTAGGAATTGATTGGTATGCTCCAAGAGAGGCAGCCTCATGTTCAAGGAAAGTGAGAAGAAAGAAGCAAGTTAAGGTGAAAGAAAGTCAAGTGTTCAAGGTAGTAAACTAATCCTATACTTGTATGCATTGAATGTTATGCTTGATTGTGCTATGGCTTAATTGAATTGTGTTGCCTATGTGCTTATGTATGAAGCTCTATTTATATGTTTACTTTGGCCAATTGTATTTCATATGTAACATGGAAGCATGTACATGACACAATAGTAACACTTTCACAAGCAACCACAAGTATTTACATTAATGCATGCATTGTTTAGTACTATTTGCTACTGAGATTTCCCCCAAAATCTCATCCCTTTCCATGTAATCCCAATCCCGCAGGTTTATGAATGATGAAAGAGGATGATGAATCATGAAGAAAAGCTAGGGATGTGAATGTGTAATGTTGCTCTATGACCAATATAAGCAGTGATGGTCATGATGTAATGAAAAATAGTAAATGATGGCATAAATGTATGAAATTTTACAGACATTTAGATGACATGCTAAGCTTCATTTTGACACCAAGAATGCTTTATTTGGATGTCTGTACAAAGAGAACTGATTTTAAAAATTAAGGGACCAGAATCTGTTTCCAGGATTTTTTACCAAATAAACAGTAAACTTTGGGGAATAAACTGTATTAATTGGCTAATCATTTGGTCTGGAAATGATTTTTCCCTTAAATTTCAAGATGTTATATTCACATAGCTTTTTGAAAAAATTCATTTTGAGTTTTCTAGAATTAATTATGATTTTTCAAATTTCATTGCTTAATCTGGAATACCATATGAACAGTAACCCAAGAAAGAATAAAATTCCTGATTTGGCTAATGGACTTCCAAGGTCTTGTAAGTGGTTCTAAATGCTACTGAATGGTCCCTAAGATGTATGAAAGTAAGGATGTTACATTCCCACTATCTTTTGGATGTGCATATATTCTGCAAGCTATGGAATTTCTCTTGAGATGGGTAAAGGCTATAACAATAAGATAGGATAAAGCAGATGGTACAATATTCTAGGTTAATGGCCAATTATTCAAGCTGTATAAGGAGAATTTCAAACCCCCATGATACTCAGGTTGTCTCCTTCCTTGTTTCCCCACTTACAATAGTCTGCTTTAATCAGTTTACTTATATACTTGAGCTATTCATTGTTGATCAAGTGTTGTGGAAGAGACCAAGTAAGTAGAGGTAGATAAAATTTAATAATTTCATCTTGGATTCTGGTTTTGCTTTGTCTTTATCACTTCAACCTATGCATGTGTTTTATTACTTCTTCATATTGAGGATAATATAGAATTTAAGTGTGGGGGAGTATGAACTTTAGTGTGAAAAATGGGTAAATAAAAAATCAGATAACTACTGAGATTCTACATTTTGGTTGCAATATTGTGTTGTTCTTGTCGTGACTAATGTGTGCATGTATATCAAGGTTCTTCTCTGTGAAAATTAGTCGTGACCTTTGCATATCTTTTTCACGGCCAGGATTTCATATTTTCTGATGTTTACCTCTCTGTGATGTGTAGTCATGATTTGTGCTTATCTTTGTCATAACCGTTACTCTCTGTGATGTGTAGTCATGATTTGTGCTTATCGTTGATTCAAAATCATATTAGCTTCTTGGAATTGTGAATATGATAAGGGCATTTCTTTCAAAATCCTTTTGCCCAAACAGTAACCACAAGAAAATTAAATCCTTTGTTTAACCTCTTTAGGACCTTCACTTTCTTTTAAAATTCCATCCTTGAGTAATGAATGTTGTACATAATATTTTGTTGTAGTAAATGTGAAAATTGCATCACTTGTTGGATATTTGAACTTTAATGCATTTGCTATCTAGTTTAATAGTGAAAGAAAATAAAAGAAAAAGTACGAAAAAGAGAAAAAGAAAGAAAGAAAGAAGAGATGGACCAGATGAAAAGATGTCATATTCAACTTGTATGAAATAAAATTATTTGGTGACTTGTGATTCTTTGCGGTTGAACAATTGAAACTATGATCAAATGTTGAATTAGCTTGAAGAAGTAAGATCCTGTGCAGTATTTCATTAATCATTGGCATGCATTTCCATTTCATCATTTAGCCTTTCCAACATTACAACCCTAATAAAGACCCTTTGATTCACGAACCTTGTAGCATTTAGTGGTAGAGATATAGGATGGTTACAAGTCCATGGGTGAGTGAAATACCTTGATAACAGAATGAGTGAAACACTACATCTTGTGAGGAAATCTTAACCTAGTTGCTTACTATGATTTCATTGCTTGATTTGAATTATTTTATTGATATGAGATTAGTTTAGACTCTTTCCAATTGAACGGAAAAGATTGATAACTACAAGTACTTATGCTAAATCTTTTGCCAAATTTGCTGAACATGAGTGTTTGAACTTCAATTTTGATCCATAATTTTGCTCAAAGTGCAAAAGCTAAGTGTGGAGCAGTTGATAAACTCATATTTGTAGTGAGTTTTATAATTGATTTTATCCCCATTTACAAGTATAATGAGAAATTAATTAATAAAAATAAAATAGAATAATAGGAAATTAATTGAAGTGATTTTAGTGATTAGTTGGATAAATAATTTGTTTCTTCTCATTTTTTATTATAGGCCAACGCACTAACATAATGGATTAAGGAAGAATGATAGTTGGACTAAAGGAGCTAGTGACATGTGATAGCACATTGATAAATCTAGGAATTAAGGAGCATTCACGTGGGAATATAGTTGAGGAACATATTGGACATGTGCTAGATCCAAGAGCTGCCAACAGCAGAAGTTGGGCTAACAGAATCACATGGAACATGTGCTACAATAAATTGGAAATATGTTAGATCCAGATTTAATAACAGATTGCAAGTGGGAGATCAAGCATGTGCTATAACAGAATAGAATTCCATATATCTGGCATTGTTCACGCACAAACACCTCATATGAACAGAATCACACTTTTCAGTAGCAACTTATGCACTCCACATATCATTCACACCATTTCATCTGACAGTCACACCATTCACATTTCTTCTATATAACACACACATCAGCATATTCAGATGGGGAGGCACAATTTCTATGATCTGGACACACTCATTCTGATCACTCACCATTCCATTCACGCACACACTCCATTCATTAAAATGACTCAATTTCTCTCTCCATCTTCATTTTCTCTTCTGTAACTTTCCTCTATTCAAGTCAATAGAACTAGAGGAAAGTTATGCAGTTCATCTTTATCTTCTTCTATCATTTTCACTATTACTGCTGCTATGTTTTTTGTTATTGCTGAAGTTTAAATTGCAATGCAAGGCTAAGTTGTTGTGCTCTCTTGGAGATAATGTTGAACCTGAATCCTTGAGTTTCATTATGTTTTTTAATTTAGAGTTAAATGTATCGAGTTGATGTGGTTAATTCTATAATTACTAATGCAATTAGAGTAGTAGATGATAAAGAAGTAGAGAATCGAGTTGGATGCCTTACTTATGCATAACTAACCTTTGATTGATTATCATCTTTGATCGAGTTGAACATAGTTGTGATTAATTGAAGTGATTCAATAACAGAGTATAGTTATACTGTTTGATTTATGTTATGCTATCTCTAAGTTGAATGATTCATAATTTCTTTTAATGTCTACGAGTTACAGCTTTGATTGAGGTTTAGCTAGCGAGTTGTTAGCTAACATATTCTAATTCAGCTAATTAACTTCTCATAGTTTGTGGATAATGAAGGTAAGGTAATCTCCAAGGGAACATACTTGTCATTCATTCATCTCATCATCATAAATACTTAAAAGCATAAATAATAGCATAGGTTTTACTTTCAGTATTTAGATTAAAACTCATCAAACACCGCCTCTTTAACTTGTTAATTTGTGGTTCATTGGATTAATTAGGAACTTCTACATCCATTTAGGCTCCTTATGAATTGACCTAGGTTAGCCTCCATTTTACTATTGGTTAGCTTAGTTTTGTTTGATAATTAAAACGACAGTTATAACCTATTGTTCTTCTGAAGGAGCCCTTTTTTTGGAATCTTAGAAAATAGGTGACAAAATCGTTGAAAACCTGAGTGAAAGTAAAATGGGTTTTGGGGTTTAATTGATTTTTAATGCAATAAAATAAGGGTACAATAAAGTAAATATTTTTGTATTTTTGATTAAGATGGAAATTCAGTGGACTATAAAAGAAATATGTTAAGAAAGACTCTTGATGATGGAAACCTATCTATCCTTGCTCTTAATATGTTATAAGAATTTTAAAATCACTAAGTCTTAAATGTAACATCCTTACTTTTATACATATTAGGGACCATTCAGTAGCATTTAGAACCACTTACAAGACCTTGGAAGTCCATTAGCCAAATCTAGAATTTTACTCTTTCTTGGGTTACTGTTCATATGGTATTTCAGATTACGCAATGAACTTCAAAAAATCATAATTAATTCTATAAAACTCGAAATGAAGTGGTTCAAAAAGATACATGAATATAACATCTTGAAATTTAAGGAAAAAATAATTTCTAGACCAAATGATTATCCAATTGATATAGTTTATTTGTTGAAGTTTACTGTTCATTTGGTCAAAAACTCTGGAAATAGTTTCTAGTCCCTTATTTTGGAAATTCATTTCTCTTGATATACACATCCAAATGAAACGTTCTACCTATGCACTTAAAGCACTAGATGTGTACTAAATGCTCATAAAATTTCTTGAAATAATTCCTTCATTTGCTAGGTCAGATTGAAGCCACAACAAAACTGCTTCAGGACCTAGTTTTTTACCATTTCAGTTTCCTTTCTTTCACTTTCCATAAATGTTCCAGCATCCATAAATCATCTCTTTTGCCTTTTATGAATTTATATACATCATGGGGTTATACAATAATTGTTTCATACAATCTCATCACATAAATAGATACTTTACGTGGCTTTGACATACATGGAAAGTGCATAGCATATGCTAACATCTTAAATACTTCACTTTTCTTCTTCCATGCTTTAACTCTTCTCCATGCATACATTATCCATCATGCTTGACCTAAATTGGTTGGTTATGGGAGAGTGAGATTCTAGGGAATCTCAGTAGCAAACATTACCACTTAAATATGCAAGATGGATGCTAATGCATGATATGTAATTTCATTAACTTTCTTTGATTAGTGACATGCCATCATGCTATATACTTTTACATAAAGTGCATGGCCATAGAAACATGTTATTCACAACACATTCAACATCATATATCATGTCACAACATCATTCAAATAACATATACATGTTAACGCATAAGCATACCACATCAAGCACATAAAGAGGTAAGTTCACTACCTTGCACTTAAGCTTTTCTCTTGACCTTTAGCCCTTGCTCCCTAGCTTTCCAACCATGAAGCCTTTATGTCCATCACTTCCCAACATCTTCTTGGATGTTTCATGGTCCTAAACATATTTATATTCATCACGTAACTCATTAGGACTCATGAACTCCAACCATGTTCAAGACTAACTTTGTTACACTCTTTATTGTCATAACTTTCTCTAATTTTCACTAATCCACTTGGCTCTTGAACCAATTGATGTCTTGAATTTACCCTACACAATTTCATCTTTTGAATCCATTTATGAGCTTAGAATCATGAAATTCCAGCTCCTTCATGGCCTGCTGTACAGAACTGAACATAAGCATACAATTCTTTCAAAAATTCTCATTTTGATTCTAATGCTTCCCATACTTGTTTCTTCACTTTACCCCATACAACTTTTCATTTTAAAACCATTGGAACCATCAAAATCATGGAATTCTAATCACTGTTCATATGAGTGAACAGTAACTATAAGGAATCTCAAAGACTACAACCTTGAGATTTTAATGTTTCAAAGGTTCAAAACCTTTCCAATCCTACACAAAATCATCATACAAACTCAATGGAAGCATTAAATCATTGAAATTCAATTTCCTTACCTCATGAAAAGTGCAGAATCAACAGGGTACACCATGGCAAAGTCAAGAGTATCAATTTGATTCAACAACTAATCACTTAACTAGCTTGTTTAAGCTTCAACCATATGGTTCTAACTTTAATTTCTTCTTTCCCCTTTCCTTTAAGGTATTTGGGCTGCACCACCTCTTATAGAAAACTCAACTTTTCTCCCATCAAAACCCTAAGTTCAAGCTCCCAAATCAAAGGAAAATAAGCTAGGAGAGATTGCTTACCTTTAATCTCTAGCTTGCTTGAACTTTGGAACCTTGAATCTTCTTTATCTTGGCTTGAGTTTTCATTTTGCAAGATTTTCCCCAAGGGTCCATGAGCTTACGGTTTGGCTGCAGAATGGAGGGGTATTTATAGCCAAAATCCAAGAAAAATCAATGGCCAAGATTGATTTGGTTACTATTTGATCTAAAGGCTCACATTTAATCTTGGATTTTACTTTTTCATAAAAGAATAATTATGACATCATGTGGGACAGCTCAAGGGACACCTCAATGGGTTATGTGGAGTGCTCACCATGCCAGGAAGCTTCTGGAAAAATTTCAGTCTAATCCGGTACCGATCGGAGCAGTTTCACAACAACCGGACTGTTTTCTGTTCTGAATTTTTCTATAATATACCAGGATATGTATTCTATCCTGAAAATCAATGTCTAGGCTTATCATACCCTTTACATGGTTATACTGAGTATTTATTTGCTATCCATTCCTTGGGAAATGACCAAAATACCCTTGGTGTCATTTCTTATACTATATTGACCCTAAAGGCATAATCGTCATTTTACCCCTCTTTATACTGTCTCAGGGTGTATATGGGCTCAACTAATCATATTTATACCATGTGCCACGTTTTTAGCCTATCCCAGGTGACCAAAATGCCCTTCATCCATCTCTGATATAATCTGGGCATCCAGGGGCATTTTCGTAATTTCACACTTTTTTGGACACTAGCCCCTTCTACTGATGGACTGGTACCTTGGGTTTTGGGCCCTTCTTGGTGTCATCATGGGCCTATATATGAGGTCATCTGATCTCATTCTATCTAGGCTCATATACCGATAAGTTATATTATCGTATCACGGGTGTTATTAAACTCCCGTCAAAATTCACTGTTATGGGAATAACTTTTTATACAGGACTTCTTCCAGGGTTTTGTCAGATTCATAACATCTGACACTGTAGGGAACACTTTCCTGTAATTCCCCCATTTATATCTGATATCCATAGAATCTGATAAAAATTCAGATAACTTTTAGACTATCAGATAATTTTCTGCTATCTGGAGCCCTAATAAAATTTCTGTATCATGCCAGATTACCCAGCATGACTTCCTCTATTTACTGATGGAATGCGGGACTGAAATACTTACAGGCAGTTCTAAGCCTTTTCTGGCTGAACTTTTCCATAATTACATTTATGTCCCTGACTTTTTGCTTAATTATATTTAGGTCCCTAAACTTTTGAAAATTACTACTTTTGGCCCAACATTTATTTCTACTTTAACTTTTGGCCTTTAACCTTTTTCAATTTGTGTTTAGGTCCTTCTCTTTCTTTAAGACTTATCTAACCTTTATTATCTCGTCTGATCTTCGTCATAATCCTTTCTAAGCCTCTTTTCACTATCAGTACTATATAAATAGGGAAAATTTAGGATATGACATTGTTTAAAGGAGTTAATTTTCCATTTTAACCTTAAATCAACATATTGCCAAGTACAATCATGTATTACCACAAAAGCACAATTGCAGGCATAAAATGAATGGTAAAGTTATCACAAAACCCTCAAAATGTTATAGAAACCATACATAATTTGTGTCCTATCAATCTTATTACATACTTCTCACACATATCATGGTGTATCTTGTCGTATTTGGCTATATCATGACATATCTTTCCTTACCATAACGTATCTCACTTTTTCATGACGTATCTAGAGATACCATAAGTCTAATATTGTCTTTAATTCATAACTTAACTGGTTTTTGAGAAATATTTTATGAGGAAGATCTTGGTCTTAAGTCTTTCTAACTTCCTCCTGTCATAACACTGTAATATGAATCTTTCCCTTCAAATCCACTCAATTTGGACTTGACATAAGGGTTCTAGTCCCTTACTGTTCATAACCCTTTCTAACTTTTCATAATTTTTTCTATCATTTTACATACTTTGTGCATCTATGCCAAACTTCTATGGCTTTTACACCTTTTCTCATTACTTCCCTGAGGGTCACCCATCATTGGGCTACTCTTACATGAGCACACTTAACTAAAAAGTGCTAATAGAAATCTAAAGCACTAGTACTTATAGGCTCTAACCCTGGTACTTTACTATATTAGACCCTTCTCATACTATCTCTCTTAGGTTTATTTGGCTCTTATTCTCATTCTCTTTAGCTTTATCTTAGGGATCTTTCTATTCTTACTTGACCCCTTCTCAAATCTTATGAGATATTCTCATAAATGCTTAGTACTAGGACTAACAACTTTAACTCTGACCACTTAATTCCTTTCTCATGTAAGATTATGAGTTCAATTCATGATAATAATAAGGCTATCTGAAATTAACATTGTAGATCTTTCTTAACTTAACCTTGTCCTTAGTAATAATATTTCTAAAGAAATATTGTACTTATGACTTATTCATTTTATTAGGCTAGGTCTACTATGACCCCGGGATCTAACTATGATCAACTATAAGCCTCTTTAGGATATAACTATGACCCTGTAATTATATTGTCTGTGAACCATACTAGTATCTAACTATAATCCTCTAGAATCTACTACCATTCTATTGTATTGTATTCTCATCTTTGGAAGACCTAAAACTAATAGACTAAGTTATAAGGTTAGCCACTTAGTTGCTAACTTAACAGATAATTCCCTAAGACTGATCACAAAAGCCAATATTATCTGTTAAGATTTTACTCATTTCCTCTATTAGGAATTTCTTATATCATTCCCATCTTTCATAGCTTTACTATATCTACTATAGTAGAGAGTTACACAGTCTCTACCATGCATATATTTGTTATAATCTGTATTTAGCATCATTACTTTCATACATTTTAGGGACCACTTAGTAGCATTTAGAACCACTTATAAGACCTTGGAAGTTCATTGGCCAAATCTGGAATTTTACTCTTTATCGGGTTACTGTTCATATAGTATTCTAGATTACACGACAAACTTGGAAAAATCATAGTTAATTCTAGAAAAATTGAAATGAAGTTGTTCAAAAAGATACATAAACATAACATCATGAAATTAAAGGGAAAAATAATTTTCAGACCAAATTATTAATCACTTAATACAGTTTATTCGTCAAAGTTTACTGTTCATTTGGTCAAAAATTCTGAAGACAAATTCTGGTCCCTTAATTTGGAAATTCATTTCTCTTGTTATACAAATCCAAATGAAATGTTCTACCTATAAACTTAAAGCTATGGATGTGTTCTACATGCTCATAAAATTTTGTGAAATAATTCCTGCATTTGATAGGTCAGATTGAAGCCACAACAAAACTGCTTCAGGACCTACATTTTTACCATTTCAATTTCTTTTCTTGCATTTTCAATAATTCTTCCAACATGTATAAGCCATCAAATAAGCTTCTCAATATTCATATACATCATGTATCTATGCCATAATTATTACAAATAGTTTCATCACATAAATAGATACTTTACATGGCTTTGACATACATGGAAAGTGCATAGCATATGCTAACATCTTAAATACTTCACTTTTCTTCTTCCATGCTTTAACTCTTCTCCATGCATACATTATCCATCATGCTTGACCTAAATTGGTTGGTTATGGGAGAGTGAGATTCTAGGGAATCTCAGTAGCAAACATTACCACTTAAATATGCAAGATGGATGCTAATGCATGATATGTAATTTCATTAACTTTCTTTGATTAGTGACATGCCATCATGCTATATACTTTTACATAAAGTGCATGGCCATGGAAAACATGTTATTCACAATACACTCAACATCATTTATCATGTCACACATCATTCAAATGTCATATACATGTCAACACATAAGCATGCCACATCTAGCACATAAAGAGGTAAGTTCACTACCTTGCTCTTAAGCTTTTCTCCTGATATTCTGCACTTGCTCCCTAGCTTTCCAACCATGAAGCCTTTATGTCAATCACTTCCCAACATCTTCTTGGATGTTTCAAGGTCCAAAACACATTCATATTCATCACATAATTCATTAGGACTCATGAACTATAACCATGTTCAAGACTAACCTTGTTACACTCTTTATTATCATACTTTCTCTAATCTTTACTAATCAACTTGACTCTTGAACCAATTGATGTCTTGACTTTACCCAACACAATTTCATATTTTAAATCCATTTATGAGCTTAGAATTATGAAATTCCAGCTCCTTCATGGCCTGCTGTACAGAACCGAACACTTGCACACAATTCTCTCAAAAATTCTCATTTTGATTATAATGCTTCCCATACTTGTTTCCCCACTTTATCCCACACTTTTCATTTTAAAACCATTAAAAGCATCAGAATCATGAAATTCCAATCACTATGCATGTGAGTGAACAGTAACAAAGAAGAATTTAAAAAACTACGATATTTGAATTTCAATGCTTCCAAGGTTCAAAACCTTTTCAATCATACACAAAATCATCATATAAATTCAATGGAAGCATTAAATCATTGAAATTACATTTCCTTCCATGATTAACATTGTAGAACAAACAGATTCATCGATGGCAAAGTCAAGAATATCAACTTGATTCAACAACCAATCACTTAAGTAGCTTGTTTAAGCTTCAACATATACTTCTAAATTTAATTTCTTCTTTTCCCTTTTATCTAAGGTTTTTGTACAACACCCTAGAGAAAATTCAAATTTTCTCCCATAAAAATCCTATGTTCAAGCTCCCAAATCAAAGGAAAATAAGCTAGGAAAGATTGCCTACCTTTAATCTCTAGCTTGCTTGAACTTTGGTACCTTGAATTTTCTTTGTTTTGGCTTGAGTTTCCATTTTGCAAGAGATTCCCCAAGGTTCATGAGGCCATGGTTTTGAACCAGATTTGAGGGGGTATTTATAGAAAATTTCATGGAAAATCAATGGCCAAGATTACTTTGTGCACTATTTAATCTAAAGGCTCACATTTAATCTTGCATTTAACTTTTTCAAAAAGAAGATTTATGACATCATCCATGACATCACAAGGGACAACTCATGGGACACCCCATGGGACATGTGGTAAAATTCTCATGGTAGGAAGCCTCTAGAAAAATTCTAGTCCAATCTAGTACCGATCGTAGCAGTTTCATCAAAAACTGGACTATTTTATGTTCCTAAATTTTATAATATACCAGGATATGTATTCTATCCTAGAAATCAATATCTAGGCTTATTATACCATTAACATTATTATACTGAGTATTTATCTGCCATCCATCCCTTGAGAAATGACAAAAATACCCTTGGTGTCCTTTCTTACACTATATTAACCATAAGGGCATAATTGTCATTTAAACCCTCTTTGTACTACCTCAGGGCATATACTGGCTCTAACTAATCATAATTATACTATATGCCACATTTTTAGCCTATCCCAGATAACCAAAATGCCCTCCATCAATCACTAGTACAATATGGATATCCAGGGGTATTTTTGTAATTTTATATTTTTTTCTGAACACTAGCTCCTTCTACTGATAAACTGGTACCCTGGGTTTTGGGCCCTCCTTGGCGTCATCATAGGCCATATATGAGGCCATCTGAGTTCATTCTATCCAAGCTTATATACTGATAAGTTCCATTATCGGATCATGGGTGTTTTCAAACTTCCATCAAAATTCACTAATATGGGCATAACTTTTTATGCATAACTTCTTACGAGGTTCTATTAGATCCATGACATTTGACACTGTAGGGAAAACTTTCCTATAATTCCCCCACTTATATCTGAAGTCCATGAAATCTGATCAAATTTTAGATAACTTTCAGACTATCAGATAAATATCTACTGTCTGGAGCCCTAATAAAATTTTTGTATCATGCCAGATTAACCAGTGTAACTTCCTCTATTTGCTGATGGAATGTGAGACTGAAATACTTCCTGGCAGTCCTAACCCTTTTCAGGTTCATCTTTCTATAATTACAATTTTGCCCTTGAACTTTTTACTTAATTTTCGTTTAGGTCCCTAAACGTTTAGAAATTACCACTTTTGGCCCAAATCTTGTTTTTACTTTAACTTTTTGTCTTCAATATTTTCTAATTTTTGTTTAGGTCCCTTTCTTTATTCAAGGCTCATTTAATCTTTATCATTTCTTCTGATCTTCGTCATAATCCTTTCCAAATCTCTTTCCACTATCAGTATTATATAGATAGGAAAAATTTAGGATATGACATTCTACCCCCTTAAAATAAATTTTGTCCTCGAAATTTACTCAGCTACCTTAGTCAATAATATGATATAGATCTCTTTTTCTTCTTTATGACTAAGAATTGGGGTATCTATCTCTTATATTTTATCTTGATATCTTAGCGGAGTGCCTTTCATGTCTGCAGATTTTCATATCTTTACTATTATTACTTTTCTTCTATTATGAATCAACTCAATCAAAGTTAAACACTACCTCATTCTGTTATTTGCTTAATTGCTTTGCATCTATTTACATATGGACTTCTTACCACACTGGACCTGTGAGTAGTGTCCATTTCTTTCATATAAAACTCCCTCGAATACTGCTATATTCTGAAGCTTTTGTCAACTATTTATCATATTTCTTAGTACAATTAGTTATTACTCGTTTGAGTATCTAGCGGAGTTCTTTAAACATCCACATAACTTTACTCTGATTTTCATATTATCAATCTTCTTATCATATTCAATAACTCATCATAATACATAGAGAGAGGACTTATGTCATTACTCTTTATTTCATTACTTTACTAATGAATAGGAGCACATAGAAGCATATAAGAGCACATACTCTAACATGCATAATTCCTAGCCAATATGTTACAGGACTACGTACCTGCTCATGAATGCAAAGCTCTAACATCATAGCTCAAGCATTCCTTCTCTTAATATGCACAGCTCTAACACTCAGAGCTTGCACATCTCTAACATTCGGAGCTTTAGCATATTCTATAAACTTAACATAACATAACATAATGCCTGGCATTTTATTGAATGAGTGAAAGCTCTCATTTGCTATCTATAAAATAACACTTAAACATCTTATCCCTTTCAAAAAGAGAGCCTCTCGATCTGTTTACAAAGTTAGCTATAAAGCTACTTCATACTATACTTCTCAATACATATTTCTCATTATGTATCATATCACATATTTCTCATAACGTATCTCATTATGTACTTTTCATGTTGTATCATTGCATACCTGGCTAAATCTGGCTATATCATGGTCTATCTTGCCTTGTCATAATGTATTATGAGATATCATAGGTTAAACATTTCCTTTAACTTATAACTTTGCTAGCTTTTAAGAATCTCTTCTAAACATTTTCCTTTCAGATCCATTTCATTTGGACTTGACATAAGAGTTATAGTCTCTTACTACTCATAACCCTTTTCTAACTTTTCATAGCTCTTTCTATCATTTTACATAACTCTGTGCATATATGCTAAACTTCTGTGGCATTTACACCCTTTTCATCACTTCCTAGAGGGTCACCTAGCATTGGGCTACTCTTGTCTGAGCACGTTTAACTGAAAAGTGCAGATATAAATCAGAAGCACTGGTACTAACAGGCCCCAATCCTGGTACTTTACTATCTTAGACTATCCCTCTTGGATCTATCAGGGCTTCTAATCTTTTTATCTTCATTTAGAAGATATATTTGTCTCTTATTCTTATTCTCTATAATCTCATCATAGGGATTTCTTTATTCTTATTTGACCATTTCTCATATATTATAAGATATTCTCATAAATTCTTAGTATTCAGGGTTAATTACTTTAACATTGATCATTTAGTTCTTGTTACATGTACAGAGATTCTGAGTTCAGTCCCTAATAGTAATAAGGCTATATGAAATTAACATTATGGGTACTCTTTTTGTTATGAGTTAACCAACTTGTGAAGCTTGTATACCTTAACTTTTCCTTGGTATTCGTCCTTCCAAAGAAATATTGTAGTTATGGCTTATTACATTCTTGCTCTAGGCTTAGTCTACTGTGACCCTCGGGATCTATTACGATCAACCATAAGTCTTTTCAGGATCTAACTATGACCCTATAGCCATGCTAGAATCTACTGTAATCCTCCAGAATCTACTGCAATTCTGTTGTATTGTATTCTCATTTATGGAAGACCTAAATCAACAGAAAAAGTTACAAGGTTAGTCACTTCCACATAGTTGTTAACTCTACAAATAATTCCCTAAAAATGATCATAGAAGCCAATATTATCTATTAGGACTTTACTCATTTCATCTATCACTCAGGAACTCCATATATCATTCTCATCTTTTATAACCTTACTATATCCTTTACTGTAGAGAGCTACACAGGCTCTACCATGCACGTATCTATCATCATCTGAAGGACATTACTCTATATGAGCTATGTTGTCCATTCTCTTGGTTTCATTTAAAAAGTAATCTTACTCTTTCGCAAGAGTAATCTAGCTCTATTGCCAAAAACATTAACTTATATAACTCATAATCTACTCCTTCTTAGGGCCGTATCATCTTTCATAAATGCTTCTCATTCCATTTCATATTCATAGCACATCATTCATATATCTTACCCTTACTAAAGGGATATATCCTGAGTATCATAATCATTTATCTGAAGATTCATTATTAATCCTCATCTTTAATCTCATTCTCTATCTCATTGACTATCATTACTTGATCATAAATTCTCTTTCTATTATTTAGGAATTAACTGGCTACCTATCTCGATCATCATTTTTCTATTCCTTTATCATCACTAAATTAAATTATCTAATTACATGTCATAGGGCATAGGAGCAACATAACTTTCTAATCTGGTATACTCTACCCAGTATGTACTGCATAAGGGGAGTATTCATTTATCATAGCATACTCAACATGCATAATATGTAAGAAGATGTAGTCATTTAAGCATTCTCTAACATGCATGTCATCATGTGACAATTGCAAGTAGATGCAACTTCTCATCATAACTTATGGCAATATAAGCCATACTATTATTATATAGTTTGCTCAACCATCCCTTATACTCACATTACAATTAAACAATCAACTAGGTAGACTTTAAAGTATTATGTTCCTTTAGTACCTTAATTGCTAGGTCCTGATTATGTATTCAAGAACCTGAGTCATTTACTTGTTTTACTTAGGCTGCCATATTACCCTCTTACTAGGGCATAAACTCAACACTTCTTTACTCTTTCTTACATAAGGAATAGGGGATCACTTTATCTTTAAATCTGTGGCTACCTTACTAGGCCATATTCATTCTTATCATAACATTTCTTATTGCCTATAAGGCTTATGTGTCCTTAGCCTGAAGGACTTATGTGTCCTTGGCCTCACAATAATCAAGCGGTAATCCAAAACTAAGTAAGCTATTTTCTTTTAGCTAACTGAGGAAGGGCTGGCTCACATCCCTTATACCTTTCAAACTTTTAAGTTTTTCCCTTATCCTCCTGGATTAGTAACAAGCGAGAAAATATCTCTTATTAAGCCTCAAGGTTTATGTAGATGAACTCATCTAATTATTCATCAAAGGGGTTCTCTTTCCTTTACTCTAACCCTTAGCCTCACCCTCACCTCTCTCTAATTGAGAGAAATACTTCTTTTAAACTCTTTGACAAAAACTTCTCAAATGATCGGATCACTTTCTATCTCGTATAAAGTAACTTTTATATCTCTTTGTATCTTTTAATTCTTTCCGTCTATCAGTCTCAGTCTGCTCTTGACTAGACTATGACTCCTTTCTGGTCTGTCTTTAGATCCAGACTAATTTTCGTCATAGGGATCTCATTCATCATCCAGCACTATTACTTCTATTTTCTGGGCTAGCATAATAGGTTACTATCCCTTCGTGATGGGATCCCTTTGTTTTGAGAATATTAACTTTTTATCTATTAGCCATCATGTCTTTAACCTTAGGCCATGTATTAGATTATTCTTAGGCAAGTCTCATTCTAACTTCTTATTATTATGTTCAATAGAGACTTGCTGCACAAAGTGCTTTATCTTGAGATCATACAAAGGATCAACTTCTGAACCTTTTCTTAAACTGGTCTTCTGTATCTCAGTGCATCGTACTGTCTAGCTTGCCTGTACTCTATGCTAAACCTATAACTGATAACCTTCAATGAGGTTAGCATTTTCATTCCTGTCATCAGGTCTCTATGCATTTTAGTCACCACTTGAAGACTTGCTAGACGTGTCTCATATTCTTATAACCTTTAGGCATAACTATCTCAACTTACTTGTCACAACTTAACAGCTCTGTATTCTTCCATCATGACCATAGGTCATCTTCCATTATGGCCTAGCAGCTCAGGAAATTCCTATCGCGATCAATGATCTTTACTTATCACAACCACAAATTTATGTAAATATTTGTCACTACCTGTGGCTTAACTTATCATGACTTAACTTATCTGGTACTTCTAGCCATCACCTTTTATGTCACCATAACATTTGTACATACATTACCCCTTATCTCTTTTACATTATTTCCTAGAAATCATAGACTGCACATACTTTTGCATACAGAATTACCACCCCTTGTATATCGGTTGGTAGATCATTTGCCAAATACTCACTTAACTGTATGTCTATTCTCTAGAGTATATTAGGTTAATGCTCTCTACTGTATGTCTGTTCATCATACCTGCTACGGCATTAAGGAATTACACATAAATTATCTGTTATTGATGTTTACTTCTATCCATCTCTTAACCTAGACTAAGTAATTCACTTTCCATAGCTTTCTTGAGACTAGTATGGCTAACATTATCCTACTTTAACAAAGAAGGCTAGGGCTACTAGAACCAGGAATATCACACTGATCTTTCACTTAAAGTCACATATTCCTGGACTTTAGGAATGGACAGGGACTATCATAAACTCTAACTGGATGTCTGAATTAAGAGACTGTTGTATCTTACTTATCTCAAATCTATCCTCAAACTATGGTAAAGGAGAAATTGTATCTGATCTACCCATAATCCAGTACTAGTACTAGACTTCCTCGGCCATAATCTGTTCTCTCATCAGAGGGATAAAGCTTACTTTAGGGCTAGAGGGCACTCCAACAAACTCATACTGTATAGAGTCACTAGACTCAATAGTATCTGGCATACACATAACTTCTCTAAACTGCAGGTTTGAGTCTATACAAATATCTATGAAATATTCTACTGTAGACTTCCCTGACTAATTCCCTATACTCTCCTCTGAACTCTCTTTATTGTCTAAAGGATTATCAAAGTCTAGATGTACACCATGTCTATACATCACTACTAGCCTAGGGTCTCCCTTACTAACTAAAGCCTCTGACTTAACTTTATGAAATATCATATATACTTTTGAAATATTTGCTTAATTAGGCAATGCTAACTATCCTATTATATACCCTAACTTAACAGAGTACTTACTATTTAGGGTTTGGGTCTAGAAATAATCTCATATCAGTCCATAAATAATCTATTTAGAGCATTTATTAAGCCATAATCCTTTGCTCTGATACCAAAATATAACATCCTTACTTTTATACATTTTGGGGACCACTTAGTAGCATTTAGAACCACTTACAAGACCTTGAAAGTCCATTAGCCAAATCTGAAATTTTACTCTTTCTCAGGTTACTGTTCATATGGTATTCCAGATTACATGATGAACTTCAAAAACTCATAATTAATTCTAAAAACATTGAAATGAAGTGGTTCAAAAAGATACACAAAGATAACATCATGAAATTTAAGGGAAAAATAATTTCCAGACCTAATGATTAACCAATTAATATAGTTTGTCCATCAAAGTTTATTGTTTATTTGGTTAAAAATTTTGAAGACAGATTATGGTCCCTTAATTTGGAAATTCATTTCTCTCATTATACACATCCAAATGAAATGTTCTACCTATTCACTTAAAGCAATGGATGTGTTCTACATGCTCATAAAATTTTGTGAAATAATTCCTTCATTTGTTAGGTCAAACTGTAGCCATAACAAAACTGCTTCAAGACCTACGTTTTTACCATTTTAGTTTATTTTCTTTCATTTTCAATAATTGTTCCATCATGTATAAGCCATCAAATAAGCTTCTCAATATTCATATCCATCATGTACATATGCCATAATTATTACAAATAGTTTCATCACATAAATGGATACTTTACATGGCATTTACATATATGGATAACTCGAAATAATGGTTCCAATTTCAAATGAAAACTCTTTCATAGATCTTTGAGGGAAAAATATGAAACTGAGGTTTTGCTATCCACATGAAATAAGTTTATTGGTTAAAAATCACTATTCATTTGGTAAAATCTAAAAGTTCTAGTTTCTTTGCTTAACTTCAAAAGTTCATTTCTCTTTGTCTCTCCGCACTCATTTTATCTCAATTCTAGATCTTACTTCCAACTTTGGAAAATCATAACAATTCAGATACTTATCCAAATAAGGCGTTCTTGGTGTTCATTTAAAACATACACTATGCGTGCTAGCATATCACCTTATAGTGTCATGTAAGTCATGTAACTTATTATACAAACTTAATCATCAATATTTACTCTCTTCCCTTGAGAGGATCCATCACCTAAAACATAGTTATGCATATGGAAGGAATGAGATTTTATGGAAATCCCAATAGCAAGTTACACAAACTATAATATAATGCATGAATAATAATATCAAAATCTAGCCATTACACAATAATATCAAGTTACAACTCAACTTGAATACAAAACCAATACTAGGTTTTCACTAGCTCCCTTTCTTTCTCTACTTTATGTTTTCTACTTCCATCTTTCCAAAATAAATTCTCATGGTTCATTTCCACATAATTTTTCATGTAGAATCCAAATATGAAACTAGAATTTCCAAAATCAAAACACTTCAGTTGCCACCATACCAAACCGAAGTGAAGCCCTTGATTCCCAAAACTTCACATTTTGATTCCAATGCTTCCAATACTTGTTCTCCTACTTTATACCCACACAATTTTCTATTTTAAACTCATTGGAAGCATCAAAATCATGAAATTCCATAATATGAATAGCACCACATACAGTACCAACAAGAACACAAAACCCTAAAGCTAAACATACTTGAATTTAACTTTTTCTAAAAAGAATAATTATGACATAATGTGGGACAGCTCATGGGAGACCTAAGAGGAGTATGTGGCATGCTGTCCATGTAAGGAAGCTTCTAGAAAAATTCTAGTCTAATCCGATACCGATCGGAGTAGTTTCACAACAACCGGACTGTGTTCTGTTCCTAATTTTTATAATATACCAGAATATGTATTCTCTCCTAGAAATTAATGTCTAGACTTCTAATACCATTGACAATGATATACTGCAGATTTAACTACCATCTATCCCTTGTAAAATGACCAAAATACCCTTGGTGTCCTTTCTTACATTATACTAACCCTAAGAGCATAATTGTCATTTCACCCCTCTTTGTACTGCCTCAGGGCATATACTGGCTCAACTAATCATATTTATTCCAAGTGCTACATTTTTAGGCTATCCCAGATGACCAAAATACCCTCTATCCATCTCTAGTATAATCTGGGCATCCAGGGGCATTTTCATAATTTCACACCTTTTCTAGACACTGGCCCCTTCTACTGATGAACTGGTACCCTGGGTTTTGGGCCTTCCTTGGCATCATCATGGGCCTATATATGAGGTTAACTGCTCTCATTCTATCTAGGCTTACATACTGATAAGTTCTATTATTGGATCACGGGTGTTATCAAACTCCTGTCAAAATTCACTAATATGTGAATAACTTTTTATACAGAACTTCTTCCGGAGTTCTGTTAGATTCAGGACATCTAACACTGTAGGACACACTTTCCTATAATTTGCCCACTTATATCTGAAGTCTATGAAATCTGATAAAACTTAAGATAACTTTTAGACTATCGGATAAATATCTGCTGTTTGGAACCCTAATAAAATTTCTGTATCATGTCATATTAACTAGCATATATTCCTCTATTTACTGATGGAATATGGGACTGAAATACTTTCGGGCAGTTCTAACCCTTTCCGGGCTGATCTTTCTATAATTATAATTTTTCCCTTTAACTTTTTACTTAATTATATTTAAATCCCTTAACTTTTAGAAATTATCATTTTTGGCCCAAATCTTGTTTCTACTTTAACTTTTGGCCTTTAACATTTTCTACTTTGCGTTTAGGTACTTCTCTTTCTTCAATACTCATCTAACCTTTGTCATTTCTTCTTATATTTGTCATGATCCTTTCTAAACCTCTTTCCACTATCAGTATTATGTAGATAGGGAAATTAGGATATGACACATGTCTACTACATATTTGGGGTATATCATAAGTATCATACATCTATGTAATTACTTTAATTTACACTATTTACATATTTACATTACCCTTCAACTCTATTTAAATTCTTTTCTAGGAGATAGTGAACTGCAAATACTTTTGCATACAAAAATACCGCCCATGTATATTAATTGGTGAATCATTCACCAAAAAATCACTTAGTTATACATGCCATATAGGGGTATATGGCAATATCTGACTTACTACCATCTCATGCCAATCTTCTAAAATGTAAACTTGATTAAGGTAAATGCCCTCAATTGTATATCTATTTATCATCCCTACTATGACATTGAGGAAATACAGATAAAATGATTGCTCTTTATCTCTACTTCTATCTATCCCTTGAACTAGACTGAGTAGTTCACTCTGCATAACTTCCTTGAGACTGATATAGTCAACATTATCTGTCTTTCATAAAGAAGGATAGGGTTGAATAGGACCAGGAATATCACATTGATCCTTACCTATAAAGTCATATATTCCTAGATTATGAGAATAGGAAGGGACTGTCGTAGACTCTAACTGGTTTTCTGGATTAAGGGACTACTGTAGTTTAATCATATTAAATCTATCATAATAACTCTGGTAAAGGAGGAATAATATCTAGTCTACCTATAATCTAGTACCAGTACACAGCTTCCTCAACCTAATATATCCTCTCATTAGAAGAATAAAGCTTACATCATTGTTAAAGGGCACTCCAACAAACTCACACAATATAAAGTTACCAAAGTCATCATCATCTGGTGTATGCACAACTTCAGGCTGAATCTCTACATAATCTCTAGATTGCATATTTGAGTCTAAAGAAATATTTATGGGATATTCTACTATAGATCTCCCTAACCGATCCCCTATGCTACCATTTGAACTCTCTTTACTGTCTAAAGGAGGATTAAAGTCTAGATTTACCTCATCTTCATAAATTATTACTGACTAAGGATCTCCCTTATTAACTGCTGACTTTGACTTAACTTTATGAAATCCCATATCTACTCTTGTAAGACTAGCTTAAATAAGCAATGCTAACTGTCATATCCTAATTTTTCCCTATCCGTATAGTACTGATAGTGGAAAGAGGCTTGGAAAGGATTATGACAAACATCAGAAAAAATAATAAAGGTTAGATTATTCTTTAAGGAAGAGAAGGACTAAAATGAAAAGTAGAAAAGGTTAAAGGAAAAAGTGGTAATTTCTAAAAGTCAAGGGACTTAAATTTAATTAAGTAAAAAGTTTAAGGGCAAAATTATAATTATAAAAATATCAGCCCATAAAGGGTTATAACTACCCAGAAGTTTTTTAGTCCTATATTCTATCAGTAAATAGAGGAAGTTATGCTGGTTAATCTGGCATGATACAAAAATTTTATTAGGGCTTTAGACAGTAGAAAATTATCTGATAGTCTAAAAGTTATCTGAATTTTTATCAGATTCTATAGACATCAGATATAAGTGGGGAATTATAGGAAAGTGTGCCCTACAGTGTCAGATGTTATTAATTGGATAGAACCCCAGAAGAAGCCTGTATAAAAAGTTATTCCCATAAAAGTAAATTTTAATGGGAGTTTAATAACACTTGTGATCTGATAATGGAACTTATCGGTATGTGAGCCTAAATGAAATGAGACTATATGACCTCATATATGGGCCCATGATGATGCCAAGAAGGGCCCAAAACCCAGGGTACCAGTCCATCAGTAGAAGGGGCCAGTGTCCAAAAAAGGTAAGAAATTACGAAAATGCCCCTAGATGCCCAGATTATACCAGAGATGGATGAAGGGCATTTTGGTCACCTAGGATAGGCTAAAAACGTGGCACATGCTATAAATATGATTAGTTGATCCCAGATACACCCTGAGGTAGTATAAAGAGCAATAAAATGACGATTATGCCCTTAGGGTCAATATAGTGTAACAAATGACAACAAGGGTATTTTTGTCATTTCCCAAGGAATGGATGGAAGATAAATACTCAGTCTAACCATGTCAAGGGTATGATAAGCCTATATATTAATTTCTAGGACATAATACATATCCTGGTATATTATAGAAAAATTCAGAATAGAAAACAGTCTGATTGTTGTGAAACTACTCCGATCGATACCAGATTGGACTAAAATTTTGCTAGAAGCTTCCTTACACTATGAGAATGCCACATAACTGCTTGAGGTGTCCCTTGAGCTATCCCACATGATGTCATAATTATTCTTTTATGAAAAAGTTAAATCCAAGATTAAATGTGGGCCTTTAGATCAAATAGTAATCAAATCAATCTTGGCCATTCATTTTTCTTGGATTTTGGCTATAAATACCCCCTCATTCTGCCTAAAACCGTGGCCTTGTGATACCTTGGGGAAACTCTTGCAAAATTAAAACTCAAGCCAAGACAAAGAAGATTCAAGGTTCCAAACTTCAAGCAAGCTAGAGATTAAAGGTAAGCAATCTATCCTAACTTATTTTCCTTTGATGTGGGAGCTTGAACTTAGGTTTTCATGGGAGAAAAGTTGAGTTTTCTCTAAGGGGCTGTGCTGACCAACAACCTTAGATGAAAGGGGAAAGAAGAAATTAAAGTTAGAAACATATGATTGAAGCTTAAACAAGCTAATTAAGAGATTGGTTGTTAAATCAAGTTGATATTCTTGACTTTGCCTTAATGGAACCTGTTCGGTATGCACTGTTCATGAGGGAAGGAAATGGAATTTTAATGATTTAATGCTTCCATTGAATTTAGATGATGATTTTGTATAGGATTGGAAAGGTTTTGAACCTTGAAACCATTAAAATCTCAAGGTTGTAGTCTTTGAGATTTCTTACAGTTACTGTTCACTCGCATGAACAGTGATTGGAATTTCATGAGTTTGATGGTTCCAATGGTTTTAAAATGAAAAGTTGTGTGGGGTAACGTGGAGAAACAATTATGGGAAGCATTAGAATCAAAATGAGAATTCTTGAGAGAATTGTATGCTTATGTTTAGTTCTATACAGCATGCCATGAAGGAGCCAGAATTTTATAATTCTAAGCTCATAAATAGATTCAAAGGATGAAATTGTGTAGGGTAAAGTCAAGACATCAATTGGTTCAAGAGCCAAGTGGATTAGTGAAAATTAGAGAAAGTTATGACAATTAAGAGTGTAACAAAGTTAGTCTTGAACATGGTTGGAGTTCATGAGTCCTAATGGGTTATGTGATGAATATGAATGTGTTCAGGACCTTAAAACATCCAAGAACATGTTGGGAAGTGATTGACATAAACGCTTCATGGTTGGAAAGCTAGGGAGCAAATGCTAAAGGTCAAGAGGAAAGCTTAAGTGTAAGGTAGTAAACTTACCTCTTTATGTGCTTGATGTGGTATGCTTATGTGTTGACATGTATATGTTATTTAAATGATGTTGTGACATGATAAATAATGTTGAATGTATTGTGAATAACATGTTTCCATGGCCATGCACTTTATGTAAAAGTATATAGCATGATGGCATGTCACTAATCAAAGAAAGTTTAATGGAATTATATATCATGCATTGGCATCCATCTTGCATATTTAAGTGGTAATATTTGCTACTGAGATTCCCTAGAATCTCACTCTGCCATAACCAACCAATTAGGTCAAGCATGAAGAAGAGGTATGCATGGAGAAAAGCTAAAGAATGGAAGAAAGGAAGTGAAGTATTGAGATTTTAGCATATACTATAAATTGTTCATGTATGTAAATGCCATGTAAGGTGTCCATTTATGTGATGAAACTATTGTAATACTTATGGCATATGTACATGATATACATGAATGTTTAGAAGCTTATTTGATGGCTTGTGCATGCTGAAACAATTATTTGAAATGAAAGAAAAGAAATTGAAATGGTAAAAACGTAGGTCCTGAAGCAGTTTTGTTGTGGCTTCAGTTTGACCTAGAAAATGAAGGAATTAGTTCACGAAATTTTATGATCATGTAGTACACATCCTGAGATTTAAATGTATAGGTAGAAAATTTCAATTGGATGTGTATATCAAGAGAAATGAATTTCCAAAGTAAGGGACCAGAATCTGTTTCTAGAGTTTTGGACTAAATAAATAGTAAACTTTAACGAATAAACTGTATTAATTGGCTAATCATTTGGTCTAGAAATTATTTTTTCCTTAAATTTCAAGATGTTATATTCACATAGCTTTTTGAACCACTTCATTTTGAGTTTTCTAGAATTATGATTGTTTGAAGTTCGTTGTGTAATCTGGAATACCATATGAACAGTATCCCGAGAAAGAGTAAAATTCCAAATCTGGCTAATGCTCTTCCAAGGTCTTATAAGTGGTTCTAAATGCTACTGAATGGTCCATAAGATGTATGAAAGTAAGGATGTTACACTAACTATCCTAACAATTACCCTAAATTAACAAAGTATTTACTACTAAGAGTTAGGGTCTGGGTACATACTATTTGATTCCAAAAACTTCTGATATAATACCAAAATAAAACATCCTTACTTTCGTATGTCTTATAAACCATTAGGTAGCATTTAGAACCACTTACATGACATTTAAAGTCCATTAGCTAAATCTAAAAGTTTTACTCTTCTCGAGTTATTGTTCATATGGTATTCCAGAATTGGCGATGAACTTTAAAAAATCATAATTAATTATTGAAAATTTGAAATAAAGTGATTAAAAAAGATACATAAAGCTAACATTTTAAAATATAAGGAAAAATAATTTCCTAACCAAATGCTTAGTCAATCTATACAATTTAATTGTCAATGATTTATGTATATTTGGTTAAAAATTCTGAAAATAGATTCTGGTCCTCAACTTTGAGTAATATTTTCTCTTTGTCCATATATCAAAATAAGGTGAACTTGGTGTCAAAAGGAAGCTTGAAATGTTAACTAAATATATGTAAAATTTCATACACATATTCCATCATTTACTTTTTGTTATTACATCATAACATTCATACTATCCAATCCCTAACTTCTCTTCATACTTCTTCATCTTCTTTCATCATTCATGAATATGTTGGGATTGGGATTAAATGGATGGGGTGAGATTTCTGGGGAAATCTCAGTAGAAAACAGTACTATAATGCATGCATTAATATAAATACTTGTGCTTGCTTGTGAAAGTGTTAACATTGTGTATTATGCATACTTCCATATAACATATGAAATACAATTGGCCAAAGTAATCATACAAACAAAGCTTCAATCATATACAAACATGCAACACAATTAAACAAAGTCATAACACAACCAAGCATAACATTCAATACATATAAGTTTAGGATAAGTTTACTACCTCACATGCTTGACTTCTTTTACTTTAACTTTGCCTTTTTCTTTTCACTTCTCCTTGATTTGTGGTTTCCTCTTTTGAGTCCACAATCAATTTATAATATAGCATTACTATCCATTCATTATAATCTAACTTTCTTGAACATTGAGCTTCTTAACTACAATAACTTTCCTTAATCTTTACTAATTGACTTGATATTTAAATCAATTGATGTCTTATTTTACCTTACAAAATTTTATCTTTTTAATCTATTTATGAGCTTAGAATTATGACATTATAGTCACTAGGCACAATTCTAGACAAATTTGCATAACTCCCATTTTTCCTTTAAAAATTCTCATTTTGATTCCAATGCTTCCAATACTTGTTTCTCTACTTTATCCCACACAACTTTTCATATTAGAATCATTGGAAGCATCACAATCATGAAATTCCAATTACTGTTCATACATGTGAATAGTAATAGAGAAGAATTCCAAGCATTACAACTTTTATTCTAATGCTTTCAAGGTTAAAAACCTATCCAATCCTACATAAAAACATTATATAAATTCAATGGGGCATTAGATTATTGAAATTTCATCTCCTTCTATCATGAATAGTACAGACCAAAATTTGTCTTCTATGGCAAAGTCAAGAATATCAACTTGATTCAACAACCAATCATCTAACTAGCTTGTTACGCATAAATCACATAACTCTAACTTTAACTTCTTCTTTCTCCTTTCATCTAGGGTTTTTGGACAGCATATAAACCCTAGGTAAAACTCAACTTCTGTGCATAAAAACCCTAAGTTCAGGCCCACAAATTAAAGGAATATGATATACGATAGATTGCTTACCTTAATTCCTAGCTCACTTGAAGTTTGGTCATTTAATTCTTCTTTCCCTTGGCTTGAGTTTCCATTTGAGCAGCACCTCCTCAAGGGTTCCAAGGGCTATAGTTCTTTGCAGAAATATTGGGGTATTTACTAAAAAATATCATGGAAAATGAAAGGCCAAAATCACTTTGTGCACTATTTGGTCTAATGGCTCATATTTGCTCTTTATCAAGCTTGCCCTATAAGCAAAAATATGACATCATCCATGACATCATCAAGGGATACCTTGTAGAACATGTGATGAAATTTCAAAGGGAGAAAGCATCTAGAAAAATTCTAGTATAATCCGATACCGGATGAGTCCGATTTCCAAAAACCTAGAGTTTTTTCTGAATCCAAAATTTATGAGATTCATAATAAGCTTTCTAAACTTAAATCTAGTGTCCAAATTCTTTATATGATTGACATCTTATACTAGGTCTAAACATAATTACAGATCCCTTAGCGAATTACTAAAATGCCCCTTGGTTCTTCTTTATTTACTTTATTATCTCAAGGGCATTATCATTTATTCACACATAAATAAAGCATTCCCTTACCTTGGTTAACTATTATGGGAACTTTCCTTAACCATCTAACCTTAGTCAAATGACCAAAATTCCCTTCTTTTATATATTGGTCAATGGTACAACATAATGGCATACTCAGTGGCACTTTCATAATTTTGCATTTTTAGTCTTTATTAGCACTAGCCCATAAACTTATGCAAAGATATTATTGGCCTACAAGACACCATTTTTGGCCTTCTACATGGTCCGCTGCCTTCACGGACTCAAGTCCAGATAAATTCCCTCAAAACATATTTGTCAAATTTGTCAACTGTTTTAATCTACTGTAAATTCTATAATAAATTCTACAAAACTCCTTTTTGAGTTCTATCACTTACATAAATTTTTATATTAATTATAAGAATTTACTGTCAAATTTAATCTAATTCTAATGTCCAGAGGATACTATATTAAGTTTTATTTCTTCAAAAATTCATATCAAATTTTCATTACCTTAAATTAAAATTATGTGTTGTGTTAAACTGATCAGAATAATTTCCTTTATTTACTAAGAAATTTTGGAACTGAGCTAATTTCAGGCATGTTTGATCCTTTTCTGGCTCAACTTTCAATAATTACCATTTTCCCCCTAAACTTTTGAAAATTGCACTTTAGGTCCTCAACTTTTTTATAATTACACTTAATAGCCCAGAGTTTATGTCTACTTTATAATTTGCATATTAGAACTTTTAGACTTTTCAATTTAGTCCATCTTCTTTATACCTTTATCTAATCATCATTTTTCCTCTCTATCTATCATCACAATCCTTTCCAAACCTCTTTCCTCTACCAATCTTATACACATAGGGAAAAATTAGGATATGATAGACTGACAACTCTTGATCTCTACTTCTATCCATCCTTTGACGTAGACTGAGTAATTGGCTATCCACAGCTTTCTTAAGACTGATATAGTCAACATTATCTATCTTTGGCAAAGAAGGATGGGGTTGACTTGGACTAAGAACATCCCACTGATATTTATGTATAAAAAGTCCTATAACCTTGGATTGTTAGAATAGGAAGGGACTATCATAGATTATGGTTAGGTCTCTGGTTTAAGGAATTGTTATAGGTTACTCATATCAAATCTATCCTCAATCCTTAGTTGGGGAGGAATAATATATGTTATACTTGTACTCCAATACCAGTACTCAGCTTTCTCAACCGAAATATGTCCTCTCATCAAAGGAATTGAGCTTGCATCAAGGTTAGAGGGTACTCTAACAAACTCATTCTGTATAGAGTTACTAGACTCAGCATTAACTGGTACATACACAACTTCATGCTAAATGTCTATAGAATCTTGAGACTACAGGTTAGAACCTAAAGAAATATCTATGGGATATTCTAGTATATACTTCCCTAACTAATCCCTTATACTATCATATGAACTATCTTCACTGTCTGAAGAAGAACTAAAGTCTATATGTATATCATCTTTACTAGTCAGGGGTCTCCCTTATTGACTGATGACTCTGAAATAACTTTATGAAATCCCATATTTACTCCTGAAAAACTAGCTTCAATAAGTAATGCTAATTATCCTAACAAATACCATAAACTTAACAAAGTATTTGCTACTTAGAGTTAGGGTCTAGGGACTATCCTATCTTATGCAAGAAACATTGCTCTAATACTAAAAATGTCCCACCTTACTTTCGTATATCTTAGTGACCATTCGGTGGTATTTAGAACCATTTAAACATATATTGAAGTTCAATTACAAGATCTGGAATTTTCAAACTTCACAGGTACTGTTAATGTGATATTTCCCTATTAATCATAATTAATTATTGAAAAATAAAAATGAAGTAGTTCAAAGGGCTACTCAAAATAACATAATCAACTTTAATATAAAATATTTCTCATACCAAATACTCAACCAATTAGTACAATTTAATTGTTAAAAATTACTATTTATTCGGTCAAATTTTCTAAAAATTATTTCTAATCTCCAATTTAAAATTTTTGTTATATTAAAATAAGAAATTATTGGTCTCTACATGAAGCTTGACATGTTAACTAAGTGATGGTAAAATTTTGGACATTCATTCAACCATTTACTATTTTTTCATTATATTTCAAATATTACTACTTCAACACGAGTTACTGTTTATAGGCAAAATTACAGCAACTATAAATATTACATACATTCCCAAAATCATCAATTACATGTTCATATCATCAAACAATATCATCATCATTTATTCTCGTCCTCTTGTGCTTGAGAGTCCTAATGTTTGGAGATGGAAATAAGGTAAGATTTATGGGGAAATCTCAATAACAAATGGGACTAAGCAATGTATGCTTAAATGTAAATGCTTGTGCGTACTTGTGATTGTGTCAATAATGTATAATGTCCATGCTTCCATATAACATATGAAATAAATTTTTTCAAAGTAATTATAGAAATAGAGCTTCAATTGCCATATCCCAAATTTTCTTATATGATATATATGTACAATTTGTACGTAATATACATGAGATTCTCTAAGAAAAATATAGCAATTCAAGGAAGGAAAGGGATTAAATTGGAAATGATAAAAAGTTCAAGGACCTAAGTGAAATTTAGAAAATTTTATGGGACAAAATAAGTAGAGAACAAAGTTAGGCCAATAAGTGTAATTTCAAAAAGTTTGAGGACCTAAATGTAATTAAGTAAAACTTTAAGTGGTAAAATCATAATTATAAGGAAGTTGTGCCAGAAAAGGCACAAATCTACCTAGAAATGGTTTAGTCCCAAATTTTACCCGCAAATAGATAATGGAAATTGGGCCAGGCGTATTTTTCAGAATTTTGATTTGAGGCCCCAGATAATTGATATTAATTTTTAAAGTTCAGAGATTATTATAGGACCTTCTGGATTTCCTAATCAGATGAAGTTGGGTAGTAAATTCCCATAATTAATATAGAAATTTATAAAACTGACAAAGCTCAAAAAGGAGTTATGTATAATTTTTAATGGAATTTACAATAGAATTATATACTCGATAAATATCTTTGGGTGAGGTTTCTTGGAAATTGAGCCATAAAAGTATTGAACCCATATAGACGCCCAAAATGGAGTCCAAAAGGCCTAATAAGATATTTGAATAGTCAAATAGGTGAGTGCCTGAGAAACTCCAAAAAAGTGCAAAATTACAAAAATTTTCCTATGTTATAATAATTAACAAGAGATGGATGGAGGGTATTTTAGCCATTTTGGACAGGTAAAAAATGTCAAAGCAAGTACATGGATGATTAGTTAGAGTCACTATATGCCCAGATGAAGTATAAAGAGATTTTAAATGACAATTATGCCCTTAGGATTAATATAGTGCAATAAAGTGCAGTAAGGGTATTTTGGTCATTTCTCAAGGGATGGTTGGCAGATAAATACTCATTATAACAATGTCAATGGTAGGAAAAAACCTAAACACTAATTTTTATGATAGAATACATATTCTGGAATATTATAAAAATTGGGAACATAAAATAGTCTAGTTTTTGTGAAACTGCCTAGAACAATACTGGACTAGATTAGAATTTTTCCTATCAGTATTCTACTTCTCTTCATCCAAACACATCCATAAATGATGTCATTAATAAGGCTTCTAGGGCAAGTTTGATGGAAGTTGGATTATGGACTATTAGATCAAATAGTAACTACACTAATCTTGGCCTTTTATTTCGACACAACTTTTTCTATATATACCCCCTCTTTTAGACCTGATTTGGCAGCTTAGAAACCTTACAGAACCTCTACAACAATTTACTTTGAAGCAAGAAAGAAGCATACACCTTGGAGTAACAAGCAAGTTAACTACTTCCTTTAATCTTGGACTTTGTTCTGGCAAGTTTGCTCTTGGTTTTAAGAGATTTTTATGGAATTTATCCCTTGATGTTGCTGCTGGACATGCTGTTCATATGTGATGGAAATATAAGTTTTATGTTATGGATAGTTTAGACAAGCTTACACAAGCTATAATCAAGTGGTATTGGCTTGGAAATTAAGTATACATGTAGTTAGGGTTTTGTGTTCTTGGCTGCCACTGTACAAATCACTATTTATATGTTAGAATTTCATGATTTTGATGCTTCCAATGTTTTTAAAATGGAAAATTGTGTGGGGATAAGGTAGAGAAACAAGTAGTGGAAACATTAGAATCAAAATGAAAATTTTTAGAAACAAGAGGAGGCATTTCCATTTTGTACAGTAGCCAAGGAAGTAATTTGATTTTGGAAATTCTGATTTCATATTTAGATTTTACATGAAAAACTGTGTGAAAATGAACCATGAGAATTTATTTTTTAAAGATGGAAGTATAAGACTTAAAATGGAAAAAGAATGGAAGTTAGTAAGAACCTAGTCTTGGAATTGTTGTGAAGTTGAGTTGTAAATTGATGTTACTTATTTATGGCTAGGTTTTGACATTTGTGTGGAGAGAAGACCATCTCAAGAAGATTTTATCAAGGATAACCTAAGAGGTAGCAAGAATACCTAACTATAATTTTATGTTTGTTTGATTGTATGCTTGCTTGTTAGTTATGATGTTTGGTTGAGCTTAAGATAATACTATGATGATGATGATAATGAAGTATGAATAATTGTAACTCCTTGCAACTAATGTCATGATAATATGCATGTTAGAGTTTACTTATGTATGATTATGAAGTAGCTCCCTTCTCATGATAACATGTTAGGCATTTAATCAATCATGCATGATATATATGTATGACTTTCTATTGAGATTTTCATGAAATCTCATTCTTTCCATATGCATAACCATGTATAGGTGCTAGAACATCCCAAGGAAAAATGGTAAATATGGATGTTTGAACTTGTATAATAAGTTATGTTAACTACTAGGCACTATGGGATGATATGATGGGATGCATAGTACGTTATAGTGTGTTTGTATTATGAGGCATTAACCTTGTGACGGTAATTACGATGACTTAACCAACGAGTTTGGACATGAAATTTGGCATGGATGTATTTAAGATAGATAGATTTAATGGAAACCAATAACACTACAATTGGTTAAGTTTTCGATTTATTATGATTTGTCAAAGTTGAAGATAAAATAAGGAATAGGATAAAATAAGCATCCAGAGGCAGTGAGATTAAAGTGCCAATTTTACTTAGTAAAAGAATGAATTTTTGTTCAAAATTTTACAAACATAAAGAGAACATCTTGAGATTTAAATCCATAGGTAATACGTTTCATTTGGATAAGTAAGTAAAGAGCAATGAATTTTTGAAAATAAGGCAAACAAATTGGAACTTCCATATTTACCAGATGATAATGTTTTCAAAGAATAAACTGAATTAATTTAGACAACAAAACCTCTGTTTTATATTTTTTTCATCAAATTTCAGTAAAATATATTTTGCTAGAAATTGGAACCACTCCATTTTTATTTTTCTAGACTTAATTATGAATTTTCAAAGTTATGTATGTATTCTGGATTACCAAATGAACAGTACCAGTAAACAGTCCCTGAGAAGTATTTAAAAACAAAATTCATGTTTCTAAAGCAAAGAGATGTTTAATTGATTCAAGTTACTTCAAATTAAGTATAACTGAGGGAGACAATAAGGATACAACATCAATCATATACACGTATGGAACACAATTCAACAAAGCCATAGCACAACTAAGCATAACATCCAACGCATACAAAGTTTTAGAATAATTTACTACCTTATTGATTTACTTTCTCTTACTCTTTTATTTGTCCTCTTTCCTTGCTAAGTGGCTACCTTTTTGAATCCACACAAAGCCTAAACATCACATATTCATCCATTAATCATGATCCAATTTAATTAGCATATAAGAACATTGAAAGCTAGGAAGATTGCTTCAATTTAATCCACACAATTCCATTGCTTCCAATTTAATCCACACAATCATAATCATGATCCAATTTAATCCACACAATTCCATTGCTTCCTTTGTTCCCTCTTTCTTTTTTATATTCAGTTAGCATGTTCCACCAAAGAAGAATTCATTTTCTAATCTTAAAAACATAGGTTTCAATCTTCCAAAATATATACATGAAAGCTAGGAAGATTGCTTACCTCAAGCCTTAACTTTCTTGAACAAAAGTATTCTTGAATTGCCTTTGTATTTCTTTTGTTTTGAGTCTCAAAACTTCAACATTTCCTCTTGTTGTTTGGTGCCAATGTGAAGGAATAATGGGGGTATTTATAGCCAAATTGTAGCCACCTTAGATCCAAAATATCCTTACTTTTCTTAATTATTAGAATGGTTAAGCCTTAAATTTGATTGGTTGTTCCTTTAATTAACTAAAATTAATCATAATTAGTCTAATAATTTATATTATTTTATTATAATTCACCATGTGATAAAAGCTCTTCTTACTTCTTTGGCTCACATGTGGCAAATTATGGAGTCCATTTGGATACCTCACAATGCCACCTAACGCTTCTTGAGTTTTCATTTCTTTCTTTCTTTCTTTTTTATTTTATCCTTACAATTAAACTTGAGCTCCAAGTATTCCTTGGACACATTGGGCCTCTCCATGTGAAGCCATTTAGATCCCTTCTTGAGCCCAATTTCCAATTGCCATAAATCCCAAGGCACTGCTATTTAATTTTCCTATACCTACATAAATTACCTTAATTTTGAGATAAATAATAGACATCTCTTTTAATGATTATGACATTTTTAAAAGCTCATTCTCATATTAAATTAATTTCTTACAAAGTCTCATAATTGTTTGAGACCCATAAGTTAAAATAAAAATTCAATATGTTCTATTTAAATCCTTTATCAGTGTCCAATTTTACCATAACTTATCTAATAAATTCTACATAACTCATTTTTTAGACTTTTCTATTTCATAAATTCTTATATTAATTATAAGAATTTTCTACAAAATTTTATCTGATTTTGAGGTCTGGAAGATACTGTACTAATATCCAAACTTCAAAAAATTAATATAAATTTATCGAGATCTTAAATCAAAATTCTGAGAGTATGCCTCGCCTAAATTATATTCTCTACTTATTAGTAAAATTTGAGACCAAAATGTTTTTCACCAATTTTGGGCCTTTTCTAGTTCAATTTCTATAATTACTATTTCGCCGATGAATTTGGTAAAATTGAACTTTAGTCCTTGAAATTGCTAAATTTCATTTTAGTCCCATTCTACCAAATTTGAAATTCCAATTTGGTACCTAAAATCTCAAAACTCTATTTAAATCTTTCAGCATTTTGCTATTTATAATTTAGTCCCTAGACTTTTACTATTTATAGTTTAGTCCCTAGACTTTTACTATTTACAGTTTAGTCCCTAGACTTTTATTAATTGCATTTTTCCCCTTTGGCTTTATAACTTTATTCCTTCTTTATTTTTCTAATTAAACCTTATCTAAACATTGCATTTTCTTTTGATTATTATCTCAACCCCTTCGTAACCTCTTTCATCTATCAGTCTTATACAAATAGAAAAAATTTGGGATGTTATAAAGACAAAGGGAGTAAAGAGAAAAAGATAAAGTTTTAAGGTAGTAGACTTACCTCTTTGTGTGCTTGATGTGGTAAGCTAATGTGTGACATGTATATGATGATTAAATGATGTTGTGACATGATAAATGATGTTGAATATATTATGAATAACATGTTTCTCATGGCCATGTATTTTTATACAAAGCATATAGCATGATTTCATGACACTAATTAAAGAAAGTTTAATGAAATTATATATCATGCATTAGCATCCATCTTGCACATTTAAGTGATAATGTTTGATACTGAGATTCCTAAGGATATCACCCTCCCACAACCAACCAATTTAGGTTAAGCATGATAGAAAAGTATGCATAGAGAAAAGCTAAAGAATGGAAGAAAGAAAGTGAACAAATTGATACTCTAGTATATGATGTATGGTTTGGCTATTTATGAAAATGCTATGTAAAGAGCCTATTTATGTGATAAAAATAAATGAAATAATTATGGTATATTTGTATGATATATTTGAATATATGGGAAACCTATTTGATGGTTTATGAATACTATATTAATTTTTAGAAAATAAAGAAAGAAGGTGAAATGGCAATAATGTAAGTCTTAAAGCATTCTTGCTTTGACTGAATTTGACCTAACAAATGAAGGAATAAATGTTGGAAATTGTGCCCTAGGGGCCAATCATTGTCTTATGAACATTGTTGATTTATGAATTTATTAATTGTGTTATCATATTATTTTCATGTTTATTGTGATTACCATCCTTATATAACTCATGATCTTATCCTAAATGTCCCTGATCAGTCATCTATGCGGGAGTAGAGATAAAATAAGACCAGTATGACTTTGAAGATGTATAGAGATATAAATCAAAGTCATAGGCATATATAAGAGTACAAGGTGTTGGACTGACCCGCTATGAGAGAGTTGCATGGGTTAAGTCATAAGCTTCTCTCATATACAAACTATATCACTATGCCCTTTGACCTGAGATCATCATGGATTCCTACATGACAAACACTCAGCTTTGATCTAGTCAAAAGTCACTTTTGACCGAGTGATCACAAAGACTATGTTCGAGCTTAGTGGTTTTCCGTGTGGAGGAATGTGAATGATCAAGATGGAATTTGTCCTTCACATTCGTAGAGAGATATTACTGGGCCCCTCGATGAGTGAGTATGAGAAATGTATGGCCATACTGTAATGGAAAGGTAGTTCCATTTCTATAGTCAAACTACTCAGGGATCGAGAAAGTAATGGTCAAAAATAGGAGGATGACATTCTCCATGCCTCATCCATGACCAAAATATCGTGTGACAAAAGGGACATGATATGGTTGTATAAAAGGTTACATCGTTCATCGATCCTCATATGATTTGAGTAGTCATTATGTCTTGCTAGAGATTGCTTGTGACTTGTGAGTCAGTATAGTAAATAGCCCACTGCCAACTTCATATGGGCCTACAGGGTCGCACACAAAATAGCCCAACACGAGCTATGATGTCCAGATTCATTGAATCTAAGACATGTCCAGATTCAATGAATGATCCAAAGTGGATGTATATATTTATTTATATTTATATTCGTATATATATAAATTCGTATATATATTATATATAAGAGATATTTACAAGATTTAATTTATAAGGATAAATTAAATCTCTATCACGTTTGAATTTGAAATTCAAATTGATATAATATCTCAAATTTGATTTATGAGAATAAATCAAATGTAATTCCGTCTTATCTTTATTTTAAATTAAATAAATGGGTGAATTAAATCTATGGGACAGATTTGATACAAACACTATTTATTTAATTAGTTTCTTATCAAATTATACAATATATGATATTGTATTAATTTTAGAATTAATATAAGATTAATTCCAAAAATCCAAGTCTGTGGTAACACGTATAGCATCCGATATATCTGATATTTAGGAGCTACAGTTGGGACAAAAAAAAAGGGTGAACGGGAATCCACAAAAAGGTTTGTAGATAAGAAACTGTCAAAATAGAGACCGAGAGGACGAATTCTTGAGTAAGCCCTAGAGGGACAGGAGGCGCTAGCACATCATTCGTGGTTGGAACGCTATTCATGTTGATACTAGTAGAGGAAGTCAACCTGAGTCGTTGACTTCTTGCGATCGAATGTTAAAAGAGATCACGAGTCGCAGAGAGAAGCTGTGGACGTCGTAACCAGACGCTGAGAAAGTCACGACTGAATACTGAGGGAAATACTTCTTTCCACTTGACTTAAACACATACGGTAGATCCTGGCAGGGAATGGAAATTTTTTTAAGTTAATTTCTGCTGCGTGTCTTCTAGTTCCTTACAATAAATTCATGAAATTTTACGAGCATGTAGTACACATAAAAATATTTAAATTCATAGGTAACAATCCTCATCTGGATGCGTATATTAAGAGAAATGAATTTTGAAATTAATTGATAGAATATGAACTTCTAGGATTTACAATATGAATTGTAAACTTTGGCAATTTAATTATATTAAATGGGACAATAAATATTCAATTTCTTATTTTTTCCATAAAGAGTAATGGAAGAGCTTTCATTAGAGCTTTGAACCATCCTCATAAGATTTTTCTATAATTAGTTATGATTTTTCAAAGATGAACTATTAATATGGAATTTACCAAATGAACAATACCATATAGTCAAACTTACAAATTTTAATTTTTAGGCCAAGGTAATGCTTCCATTAGTTAAATACGCTTCAAAATATGTACTTTAAGGGGTTAAAAGTAGGATACAAAATACAACATATGAGTCTTGGTTTGGATTGAAATTTATGGAATAAGTACTTGATTGCTGCATGATTTGTGTAAATAATCACTTTGGAATTTGTGAGATATGCTCTAAACTCATCCAAAGTCACTACAATAGTAAATAGTTCTTTTTTAGTAGTGTAGTTTGTCACATCCTACTTTTTCCTTATCTGTATAATAATGATAGTAGAAAGAGGTATGGAAAGGATTGTGATGATAAATAAAAAGGAAAAACAATGATTAGGCAAAGGTATAAAAATCAGGGACTAAAATAAAAAGTTTAAAAGTTCTATAGTAAAAAATGAAAGTAGAAATAAATTTTGGGCCATTAAGTGTAATTATGAAAAGTTGAGGGCCTAAAGTATAATTTTTAAAAGTTCAAGGGTAAAATGGTAATTATGAGAAAGTTGAGCCGAAAAATGCCCAAAAATGTCCAGAATTAGATTATCCCCAAATTTTTCCAGTAAATAGAGAAAATTATTCTAATCAGTTTGACGCAAAACAGAATTATGATATGAGGTCCCGAAAAATTTATATTAATTTTTGAAAATAGAGAAATTAATACAGTATCCTCTGGACCTCAAAATCAGATGAAATTTGGTAGTAAATTCCTATAATTAATATATGAATTTCTAAAATTGACATAGTTTAAAAAGGAGTTCTATAGAATTTATTATGGAATTTACAGTGGATTAAAATATCTGATAAATATGTTTCGGGGGAATTTCTCAGGAATTGAGCCTATGAAGGTAGTGGATCATGTAAAGGGCCTAAAATGGCACCTTATAGGCCCAATGATATTTTTAGATAAGTATGTGGGCTTAGGCTAATAAAGAATGGGAAAAATATAAAATTATAAAAATGCCACTGAATGTATGCTACTGTGTTGTGTCATTGAGTCAGAGTTATATGTAATGATGTTATATGATAAGTTTGAGCAGTGATATACATGATGTAATGAAAAATAGTAAATGATGGAATAAACCTATGATAATTACCAGTAATTATTTAACATTTGAAGCTTCATTTTGACACCAAGTATGCTTTATTCTGATGTCTACGTAAGGAGAACAAAATATTCAAAGTTAGGACTAGAAACTATTTTGTAGAAATTTTGATAAATGAATAGTGATTTGTGAATTTTTGAAAAGAAAAAAAAATTAAGAAAGCTTTAGGGGGAAGATTAGAATTTTCACATTGTGGGTCCCTACAAAGGGAGGTACATGGAGTAAAGTAAGGAGGGAGAAGGAAAATTTTAGCATTTGATTTTATCCTTATTTTTCTTGGTGGGCAAGCTTACTTTAAGAATAATTATTGACCATTAGATTAAATAGTGCTTAAGCGAATATTGGCCTTAAATAGTGCTTAAGCTAATATTGGCCTTTCATTTTTCATGGAATTTTTATAGAAATACCTGACCCCATGCTATCCAAAACCATGGCATATGGTACCCTTAGTGAAACTATTTCCAAATGGAAACTCAAGCCAAGATCAAGGGAAATTCAAGGCACCAAAGTTCAAGCTATCTAGGGATTAAGTTACGTAATCTATCTTAATTTGTATTCCTATAATTTGGAGGTTTGAAGTTACAATTTTATGAAAGAAAAATGGGAAATTCTCTATGGTATATATGCTATTCAAAACCCTAGATGGAAAAAGGAAGAAGGAATTAAATCTAGAACTATGTGATTACTGCTTCGAGAAGTTAGTTTAGATTATTGGTTATTGAATTAACTTGATATTATTTAAATGTTATATAATGAAAGTATGAATTGTTATATGGAATGATGTTATATGACGAGTTTGAGCAGTGATATTCATGATGTAATAAACCTACGATAATTTACCAGTAGTTAGTTAACATTTCAAGCTTCATTTTGACATCTAGTATGCCTTATTCTTATGTCTTCGTAAGGAGAAAAAATCAAAGTTGGGACCATAAACTATTTTCTATAAATTTTGACCAAATGAATAGTAATTTGTGAATTTTTAAAAAGAAAATAAAAGAAAATTAAGGAGGCTTCAAGGGGAAGATTAGAATTTTCACATGATGGGCCCCTACAAAGGGAGGCACATGAAGTCAAGTAAGCAAGGAGAAGGAGATTTTTTGCATGGGATTTTATCCATATTTTTCTTAGTGGTCAAGCTTACTTTAAGAACAATTATTGACCATTACATTAAATAGTGCTTAAGCTAATATCGGCCTTTAATTTTTCATTGAATTTTTTAAAAAATACCCCACCCTATGCTATCCAAAACAGTGGCATATGGTATCCTTAGGTTAACTATTAACAATGGAAACTTGATAAGACACATTTTGTATATGGTTTCTATGACATTTTTAAGAATTTTAGAACACTTTTACCATTTATTTTATGCCTTAAATTGTACTTTTGTGGTAATACTTGATTGTGTATGGCAATATACTAATTAAAGGGTAAAATGGTAAATTAACTCTTCCAAACTATATATATTCTGTTATTTACTGATTTATAATTTTTAAGTGAGCTTTTATGTTGGATTGCAGGTATTTTGGAAGAGAGCAAAGACTAGGAAAGAAATCACAAGTATATGAAAGTGAAATCATGCTCCTATACCTTTTAGTCGCGACCAAAGAGTCTGTTGGTTGTGACCTTGATTCTTCTGGAATTCTCTGTGAAAGTGAAATCATACTCCACATCTTCTATCATTCTACACCACTACACAGACTTTTCCACATCTCTACACCATAAATCTACCATCTTCTCATCGTTTCTTCATGGCATCATATTAGGACAGCGATTATAGTACAACAGGAGTCATGAAATGCTAAATCTTTAGTCTCTTAGTGATGGATATGATATCTTGAGCTCATGGATTGAAATGAGGAGTTTCTATTGTTCTAATTTGCATCTTCTCATGCTATAATTACTGCTAGATCTAGGGTTTTCATTTTATGAGCAAGTTTTGAATGTCAATTGATCATTCTCATATTATACTTTGTAATAGAATTTGGATGATTTGAATGTTTGCTTTTTAATAGAATATTTCAGTTTCAATTTTAAGAGAGTTGGGTTATTATCAGTGATCGTTGTTAATTAATTCAATTGCTTGAAATCTAGGGTTTTTGATCGACAACCATTCAATGGCATTTTCATCATCTACTTCAATTTACATGCTAAGTGGTTTCTGAAAGTTCGCTAATAGTTCTTAAACCAGCTTTGATCAAAAGGGCTTAAGGAAAATTAGGGTTCTGGACTCAATCGATCGATTGAGGTTTTCTTTGAGACTTAGTGAATTAAAAACTCCAATTTTAATGTGAGAGTAAGCATAGATATGTTTTCATCATCAAGAGTCTTTCATAACATATTTCTCAAACAAACCAACTCATTTTCATTTTAATCAAAAATCCAAAAACATTTACTTTTCTTTACCTTACTTTTATTGCATCAATCACTAAAACCCCAAAAACCATTTTATCTCTACTTAGGTTTTTCATTGATTTTGACGTCCAATCTGCTAGATTTCCAAATAAAGGGTTCTTTGAGAAGAACGATAGGTTGTTCCTTACACTATATTATATTGGGTGCAATTAACTTTATTTTGATGGATTAGACAATGACAATTTGCCCTCATCAATGGCATCATTTCCGGGGAGCCAAGTAATTGGTTCCCTAGTAATTATTTGTCAATATCATTAGCTACCTGAGTTATTTTTCTTGTTTTTGTTTGCATTTTAGTGTTTAGTAGTTTTTAAGTTGTATTGCATTATGTACTTTTATGAGTTTCTAAAAAAAATAGTCCCTGTGACTGTGAGTCACGACCAAACTCACCTGCATCGTGACAATTACTCTCTACGACTTTAAGTCATGATCAAACACCATTTGTGTCATGACCTGATTGATTCCCTATGAAATTTGAATACTTTGTGAAAAACAGTCGTGACTACTGCTCTCTGTGATATTGAGTCACGATTAAAACACGCTTTAGTCGCGACTAACTTAAAATGTTCTGCTGTACAACTTCTGTGACTGACTCTGACTGATTGCATTGATTATTCTCTATTGTTTCTACATTGCATGCGTAAAAGAACTTAACCATTAGTGCCTTTTGAACCTAAAATTGAGAGAAGATTTAGGAAACTAAAGAGAGAATTTAGGGAATTTAGAGAAGAAGAAGCAAAATCTAGTTCCTCGTCTAGTATTCTAGAGTCTGAAACTAAATTGAATATGGATGATATTAATCATAATGGGCATGGAAAAAATGAAATACCAATGAATGCAGAAGATAATATAAGTGTGAGGGAAATTAGTCATTCGCATGTGAATTAAGATCCTTATGTTTTCTATACTGAAGAAGCTAATTTTGAGATTAAAGGAGCTTTGATTGTAGCCTTGCCTAAATTTCATGGTTTTGTAGGAGAATGTCCACACAGACACGTACAAACTATGCATATGATTTGTTCTTCAATTAAGCTTCTAATGACTGCACTAGATGATGTCTTAAGTAGGTGTTTTCATTTTACCTTGGAAGGGAAGGCTAAGGAGTGGCTATACAATTTGAACAGTTTTTCCCTGCTTCAAAGACCACTCGAATGAAAAAGGAGATCACTAATATTCTGTAACAGGATGGAAAATCTTTACATGAGTATTGGACGAGGTTTCTTAACCTATTGGCTCGATGCCCTCACCACAACATGACCAAGGCTGATTTAGTAGACATTTTCTTTGATGCTCTACTTCCTCATATAATGTTTCCTTGAATGCTATAGCAAATGGATCCTTGAGAAATAAGACTCCATAAGCAAGTTAGGAGTTATTCTAGAAAATGGCCAATAGAGACCATCAGATAGGGGATCTAAGGATAATTCCTATATCTTCTTCGGGTAATTTAAATGTGATCTTAGCTGAAATAGCAGCACTGTTCATGCAGTAGATACTATCATATCCCCAATTTTCTTACCTGATGTGTATGTACAGTTTATATGTAATGGACATGAGATTCTTGGAATAAACTGTAACGAAAGTTTAGGGACCTAAACAAAATTTAGAAAAGGTTGAAGGCCAAAAGTGAAAGTAGAAACAAAAGGAGGTACCTAAATGTAAATAACCAAAAGTTTAAGGACCTAAATATAATTAAGAAAAAGTTTAGAGACTCAAATGTAATTAAGAGAAAGTTAAACCGAATAAGGCTAAAAAATATCCAGAATCATATTAGTCCCAAATTTTATCAGTATATAGACAAAATTATTCCTGTCAGTTTAACGTAACATAGAATTTTGATTTGAGGTCTCGATTAATTGACATAAATTATTGAAGTCAGGAGGAATTATTATAGTATTTTTAAGACCTCAGAATTAGATAAAACTTTATAATAAATTCCTATATTTAATATAAGAATTTATAAAATTGATAGAGCTAGAAAAGGATTCCTGTAGAATTCTTATAGGATTTTATAGTGGAATAAAATACCCGATAAATAGCGTCAGAAGAGATTTCATGGGATGTGTACTACAAAGGTAATGGACCAATACCAAGGCCCAAACAGCATCCCAATAGGCCCAATAAGGTGGTGAGATAGTTAAGTGGGCCAAAGTCCAGAGCAACACAAGAAAAATGTGAAATTATGAGAATGCACCTATGTAGACAGATTATACCAGTAATGGATGGAAGGCATTTTAGAGAGGCCAAAAAAGTCTAGGACAGCATAAAGATGATTAGTTAGAGCCATTATATGCCCTAGGGCAATATAAAGAGGTGTGAAATGATAATTATTCCCTTAGGGTGAATATAGTGTAAGAAAGTACAACAAGGGTATTTTGGTCATTTCACAAGGGATGGTTGGTAGATAAATACTTAATCTAATAATGTCAATGGTATGAGAAACCTAGAAAATAGTTTCCAAGACAGAATACATATTCTAGAATATTATAAAAATTAGGAACATAAAACAGTCTAGTTTTTGTGAAACTGCTCTGATTGGTACGGGACTTTACTGGAATTTTTCGTCTCAGTATATTTACCTTTTCTAGCCAAACATGCCCCTAAATGATGTCATGCATGGTGTCAAACTCAATGCTTCTAGGGCAAGCTTGGTTCAAGAATGAATATGGACTATTAGATCAAATAGTAACCAAATTAAACTTGGCCATTCATTTCCACCCAAGATTTTCTATAAATACCCCCAAACCAGATTGGATTCAGCATGTATGGTCCTTAGGCAACCTCTATCCAAATTTCTTTAAAGCAAGAAAGAAGCACACAACTTGGAACAATAAGCAAGGTAACTATCTCCCTTGTTCTTGAACTTGAATCTAGTAAGTTAGCTCTTATTTTTAAGGGGTTTTTGTGACTTTTTTCCCTGTGAGTGCTACTGGAAGTGCTGTCCATATGTGATAATACTATGATTTTTATGTTATGGATAGTTTATACAAGTTTAAACAAACTAGAAATAAGTGGTATAAACTTGGAAATTCAAGTATGCATGTAGTTAGGGTTTTGTGTTCTTGGATGCTACTATATGAAATACTGTTCATATGTTAGAGTTTCATTGGTTTTGATGCTTACAATGAGTTTAAAATGAAAAATTGTATGAGGATAAAGTAGGAGAACAAGTATTGGAAGCATTCGAATCAAAATATGAATTTTTGAAAAATCAAGGGTACACTTCAATTTGGTATAGCAGAAGCTTATGGGGTGTTTTGATTTTGGAAATTCTGGTTTCATATTTGGATTATACATAAAATGTTACGTGGGAATGAACCATGAGAATTTATTTTAGAAAGATGGAAGTATAGAACATAAAATAGAAAAATAATGAAAGTTAATGAAAACCTAGTCTTGGAATTGTTTTCAAGTTGGGTTGTAACTTGACGTTACTTTGTAATGGCTAGGTTTTGATATTTGTGAGGGAAGGAAAACATCTCAAGAAGACTTTATCAAGGATAGCTCAAGAGGTAGAAAGTGTCATATCCTAATTTTTCCTATCTATATAATAATGATAGAGGAAAGAGGTTTGGAAAAGATTATGACGATGATAAGAAGAAATAATAAAGGTTAGATGAGTCTTGAAGGAAGTGAGGGACTAAAATGGAAAATTTTAAATTTCTATGCTGAAAAATGAAAGTAAACAAAAGCTTTGGGTCATTATATGTAATTATGAAAAGTTGAGGGCCTAAAGTGCAATTTTCAAAAGTTATGGCACTTAATTTAATTTATCAAAAGTTCAAGTGCAAAAATATAATTATGAAAAAGTTAAACCAAAAAATGCGTAAAAATTCCTATAATCAAATTAGTCCCAAATTTTTTCAGTAAATAGTGAAAATATTCTGATTAGTTTGACGGAACACATAATTTTGATATGAGGTCCTAAAAAATTTATATTAATTTTTGAAGAAAGGAAAATTAATAAAGTATCCTTTAGACCTCAGAATTAGATGGAATTTTGCAATAAATTCCTATAATTAATATAAGAATTTATAAAACTGACAGAGCTCAAAAAGGAGTTTTGTAAAATTTATTATGGAATTTACAGTGGATTAAAACACCCGATAAATATGTTTCGGGAGAATTTCTTAGAAATTGAGCCCATTAAGGTAGTGAATCATATAGAGGGCCCATAATGGCACCTTATAGGCCTAATGATATTTTAGATAAGTGTGTGGGCCAGGGCTAATAAAGACTGGGAAAAATGCAAAATTATGAAAATGCCACTGAAGGTATGCCAATATGTTGTGTCATTGAGTCAGAGTTGGACAAATGCATTTTGGTCATTTGGACAAGCCAAAAACATCCAGGCAAGTACTTGAGTGATTATTCAGTGTCATTATATGCTCTGATAAGAAGTAAAGAGGTGTAAAATGACAATTATGCCCTTAGGGTTAATATAGGGCAAGACAGTAGACCAAGGGCATTTTAGTCATTTTCTAAGGGATCTGTAATTAAGTTTTGGCTCAGTCCAAGAATTTCAATGGTAGTAAGAATCCGAATACTGCATTTAAGGTTAGACACTATATTATGAAAATTTAGAAAAATTATATCTATAAAATAGTCTGGTTTTTGGGAAATCGGACTGAGTCAGTATCTAATTGGACTGTAATTTTTCCATAAGCTTCTTTCCCATGGAATGGTGACACCTAGCCCTATGAGTTGTCCCTTGATGATGTCATGGATGATGTCATAATTCTCTTTTTAAAAAAGTTAAATCCAAGATTAAATGTGGGCCTTTAGATCAAATAGTACACAAAGTAATCTTGGCTATTTTTTTTCCATGAGATTTTTTTACAAATACCCCCTCATTTCAGCCGTCAAACTGTGAGCTCAAGAACCCTTGGGGAAACTCTTGCAAAATGAAAACTCAAGCTAAGACAAAGAAGATTCAAGGTACTAAAGTTCAAGCAAGCTAAAGATTAAAGGTAAGCAATCAATCCTAACTTATTTTCCTTTAATTTGGGAGCTTGAACTTAGGGTTTTCATGGAGGAAAGTTGAGTTTTATCTAAGGTGTTGTTCTGTCCAAAAACCTTAGATGAAAGGGAAAAGAAGAAATTAAAGTTGGAGCTATATGATTGAAGCTTAAACAAACTAGTTAAGTGATTGGTTGTTGAATCAAGCTGATGTTCTTGACTTTGCCATGGTTGAACCATTTCAGTATGAACTGTTCATGATGGAAGGAAATGGAATTTCAATGATTTAATGCTTCCATTGAATTTATATGATGATTTTGTGTGGGATTGGATAGGTTTTGAACCTTGGAAGCATTGAAATTCCAAGATTGTAGTTTTTGAAATTCTCCTCTATACTGTTCACTCGCATGAACAGTGATTTAAATTTGATGATTTTGATATTTCCAATGGTTTTAAAATGAAAATTTGTGTGGGATAAAGTGGAGAAACAAGTATGGGAAGCATTAGAATCAAAATGAGAATTTTTAAAGGAATTGTGTACATGTGTTCGATTCTATCCAGCAAGCCATGAAGGAGCTGGAATTTCATGATTCTAAGCTCATAAATGGATTCAACAAATGAAATTGTGTAGGGTAAAGTCAAGACATCAATTGATTCAAAGGCCAAGTCCATTAGTTAAGATTAAGGACAATTAATGTAGTTAAATGCGCTTAATGTTCAAGAGGAAGTTATGTTAGTTAAAGTGAGTTTAATGCTCAAGGAAGTTAGATTGTGATGGATGAATGATTATGTGATGTTAGGAATTGTTTAGTATGCTCCAAAAGAGGCAGCCACATATCCAATAGAAGTGAGAAGAAAGAAGCAAGATAAAGTGAATGATAGTCAAGTATATGAGGTAGTAAATTTATCCTAAACTTGTATGCATTGAATGTAATGCTTGGTTGTGCTATGGCTTTGTTGGATTGTGTTGCATATGTGCTTATGTATGAAGCTCTATTTTTATGATTACTTTGGCCAATTGTATTCATATGTTACATGGAAGCATGCACATTACACAATGTTAACACTTTCACAAGTAATCACAAGTATTTATATTAATGCTTGCCTTGTTTAATACCATTTGCTATTCAAGTTTCTCCATAAATCTCATCCCATTCCATGTAATGCCAATCCCACAGGTTTGTTAATGATGAAAGAGGATTGAAGAAGCATGAAGGGAAGTTAGGGATTAGATAGTATAAATGTTATGTAAAGAATTGTTATATGTAATGTTACTATTTGATCAATGCTAGTGGTGATGATTATGATGTAATGAAAAATAATAAATTATGGGATAAATGTATGAAACTTTACATACATTTAGTTAACATGTCAAGCTTCGTTTTCACACCAAGAATGCCTTATTTTGATGTCTGTACAAAGAAAACTAATTTTCCAAAGTAAGGGACTAGAATCTGTTTTCAGAATTTTTGACCAAATGAACTGTAATCTTTGACGAATAAATTGTATTAATTGGCTAAGCATTTGGTATGGAAATTATTTTTTTCTTAAATTTCATAATGTTATATTCATATATCTTTTTGAACCACTTCATTCTTATTTTTATAGAATTAATTATGATTTTTTGAAATTCATCACGTAATCTAGAATGCCATATGAACAATAACTCGAGAAAGGGTAAAATTCCATATTTAGCTAATGCCATTTAAACCACTTGATTCTTATTTATAATATGAAAAAGGAAGGCTACTAGACCCTATTATGCAGGAGTCCCAAAAGCATACAAATGATGTTTAGGGACTAAACTGCAAGAAAGTGAAAATTCAAGGAAAATAGTGAAAGTCCCTGTGGGCATAATAGAAAAGTAAGAGGTGTTTATTGGGAACCGAGCCACCATAGTTCTTAGGCTTGGTTAGAAACCCAAGATGACATTTAAAAGCCTAAAAACGTAGGCCCAAGGATTATAGAGTTTAAGAGGCATTAAAATAATATTTTAGTACTTTTCAATAAAGTAAAGTGACTCGGTTAAGGATAGAAGTGGGAAAAGTGATCAGATATGACTTTAGACCATGAGGTGGTATGAAAGGTGTCCTCATGGGACCCACAAGGCGCCACATGGCATGATTATAGGAAAATAACAAAAGTTAAGGACACATGTCATGAAATAGGAAAAAGGAGAAAAAGTAAAAAGACTCTGGAATTCTTTGGAAAGGCTGAGTCAGCAGATGAGGTGTCCCAAGGGCCCCACCAATTGTGCTACATACCCCCTAAGGTGTCCCCTGAGGTGTCCTTGGATGACGTCATAATGGTGAGTCATTAAGGAGGATGATGTCATCATGATGATGTAAGTAAAGCTTCTTGAGGAAGCTAAGCGATCTAGGCCATTCATCGCGATTTGATCTGAGCCATTCATTCCACATCCACTCACCTATAAATAGGCCACCCCTCCCTCAAGGAGAACCATGGCCAAGAGCCAAGAAAGAAGAGAAAGAAGAGAGAAAGAGAGACAGAGAAAGGAAGAGAAAAAAAGGAAGCAGTTCTGGTGGAGCTAAGAGCAGTCTAAGGAGCTTAGGGATTGGGCAGAGCTTAGGAATGAGGTAAGTAAGTTATTCCAGTCCCTACTCTAATAAAGTAGAGGATTGCTCTTAATAGTTAGAATAGAGAAATATCTCTATTAATAAAGGTAGCTAAAGAGAGAAAGAAAGCCAGGGGAATGTCAGATTAAGGATATTACCCCTAGTTAAGCATGAGTTAAGTAAAGCTATACTGGATAATAATAAAGATATTATTATTATGCTATGTATAGGCTCTGATTAATGAAAATAAGGGACCTTAGAGACAAGGTTAATAGCTGGAAGGAAAGGCTACACGCTAGATAGTAAACTTACCTACTTGTATGCTTATATTGCTTGGATGTTTTATGTGATTTTTTCTTACCTTGATGATATGAGGCATGTATGATTAAGTAGTGCTCTGTTTCTTTTTATATTATGGCCATATGTTATATTTAAATAACATGGAAGCATGTATGTTATCATGATGCAAGCATGATCATTAAGTACACATATAGTAACATCAAGCATATAGTTGCATATATTATATGGTTTCTGTTTGCTACTAAGATTTCCCCAAAAATCTCATCCCCTTCCATGTAATCCCAATCCCACAGGTATGTTAGAAAAGGATTGAAGAAGCAGGAAATGAAGCTGGGGATTGGATAGTGCAATTGTTGGGACCAAAGTGCTGAAATAAGGGGAAAACGTAGGATAAACAGTAAACTTTGGACATTTACTGACATTGAACTGGTCAAGGCGTGGTCAACAAGTCATTAAGTTAGCTTCGTGTAGTAATTCAAACCACTTCATTTCGATTTTTCTAAATTTAGTTATGAATTTTGGAAGTCAGGTCACTCCACTGGAATTTACACAGTGAACAGTACTCGCTAAGAGTAAAATTCCATATTGAGTAATTTGACTTCAATAGCCTTAAAAGTGGTTCCAAATGCTACCATTTGGTCCCTAAGATGTATGAAAATGAGGATATTTCATTTTGGTATTAGAGCAGAGGATTCTGACTCAGAGCATAAGGTTATGGTACAGAATCAAGAGGGCTCTAATACAGAGTAGAGGATTCTAGCTCAGAGCATAAAGGTTCTGGTACAGAATCAAGAGGGCTCTAGTACAGAGAAAAGGGTTCTGGCACAGAGTGTCATATCCTAATTTTTCCTATCCGTATAGTACTAATAGTGGAAAGAGGTTTGGAAAGGATTATGATGAATATCAGAAGAAATAATAAAGGTTAGATGATTCTTTAAGGAAGAGAAGGACTAAAATGAAAAGTAGAAAAGGTTAAAGGCAAAAAGCGAAAGCAGAAACAAGATTTTGGCCAAAAGTGGTAATTTCTAAAAGTTAAGGAATTTAAATGTAATTAAGTAAAAAGTTCAAGGGCAAAATTGTAATTATAGAAAGATCAAGCTGGAAAGGGTTATAACTGCCTGGAAGTTTTCAGTCCCATATTGCATTAGTAAATATAGGTAGTTGCGCTGGTTAATCTGGTGTGATACAGAAATTTTATTAGGACTCCAGACAACATAAAATTATCTGATAGTCTAAAAGTTATTTGAAATTTTATTAGATTTTATGGACTTTAGATGTAAGTGGGCAAATTATAGGAAAATGTGCCCTACGGTGTAAGATGTCATGGATCTGACAGAATTCTAGAAGAAGTTTTGTATAAAAAGTTATTCACATATTAATGAATTTTGACGGGAGTTTGATAACACCCGTGATCCGATAATGGAATTTATCGGTATGTAAGTTTGGATAGAATGAGATCATATGACCTCATATATATGCCCATGATGATGCTAAGAAAGGCCTAGAACCTAGGGTACCAGTCTATCAGTAGAAGGGGCCAGTGTCCAGAAAAAGTGCGAAATTATGAAAATGCCCTTGGATGCCCAGATTGTACCAGAGATGGACGAAGGGCATTTTGGTCACCTGGGGTAGGCTAAAAATGTGTCACATGGTATAAATATGATTAGTTGAGCCCAGATACACCCTGAGGAAGTATAAAGAGGGGTAAAATGATGATTATACCCTTAGGGTCAATATAGTGTAAGAAAGCACACAAAGGGTATTTTGATCATTTCCCAAGGAATGGATGGTAGATAAATACTCAGTATAACCATGTCAAGGGTATGAGAAGCCTAGACATTGATTTCCAGGACAAAATACATATCCTGATATATATAGAAAAATTTAGAACAGAAAATAATCCAGTTGTTATGAAACTGCTCCGATCGGTACCGGATTCGATTGAAATTTTTCCAGAAGCTTCCTTACACTATGAGCATGCCACCTAGCCCTCTTAGGTGTCCCATTAGCTGTCCTACATGATGTTATAATTATTCTTTTATGAAAAAGTAAAATCCAAGATTAAATGTGAGCCTTTAGATCAAATAGTAACCAAATCAATCTTGGCCATTGATTTTTCTTGGATTTTGGCTATAAATACCCCCTCATTCTGCCCAAAACCCTGGCCTTGTGATACCTTGGGGAAACTCTTGCAAAATGAAAACTCAAGCCAAGACAAAGAAGATTTAAGGTTCTAAAGTTCAAGTAAGCTAGAGATTAAAGGTAAGCAATCTATCCTAACTTATTTTCCTTTAATTTGGGAGCTTGAACTTAGGGTTTTCATGGGAGAAAAGTTGAGTTTTCTCTAAGGGGTTGTGCTACCCAACAACTTAGATGAAAGGGGAAAGAAGAAATTAAAGTTAGAAATATATGATTGAAGCTTAAACAAGCTAATTAAGAGATTGGTTGTTGAATCAAGTTGATATTCTTGACTTTGCCTTAATGGAACCTGTTCGGTATGCACTTTTCATGAGGGAAGGAAATTAAATTTCAACTATTTAATGCTTCCATTGAATTTAGATGATGATTTTGTGTAGGATTGGAAAGGTTTTGAACCTTGAAAGCATTGAAATTCCAAGATTGTAGTTTTTGAAATCCTTCACTGTTACTGTTCACTCGCATGAACAGTAATTGGAATCTGATGGTTTTGATGCTTCCAATGGTTTTAAAATGAAAAGTTGTGTGGGATAAAGTAGAGAAACAAGTATGGGAAGCATTGGAATCAAAATGAGATTTTTTGAAAGAATTGAGTGCAGTTTCAGTTCTATGCAGCATGTGATGAAGGAGCTGGAATTTCATGATTCTAAGCTCATAAATGGATTGAAAAGATGAAATTGTGTAGGGTAAAGTCAAGGCATCAATTGATTCAAAGACCAAGTCCATTGGTTAAGATTAAGGAAAGTTAATGAGATTAATGTTCAAGAAGAAGTTATGTTAGTTAAAGTGAGTTTAATGCTAAAGGAAGTTAGATTGTAATGGATAAATGATTATGTGATGTTAGGAATTGATTGGTATGCTCCAAGAGAGGCAGCCACATGTTCAAGGAAAGTGGGAAGAAAGAAGTAGGTTAAGGTGAAAGAAAGTCAAGTGTTCAAGGTAGTAAACTAATTATAAACTTGTATGCATTGAACGTTATGCTTGATTGTGCTATGACTTGATTGAATTTTGTTGCCTATGAGCTTATGTATGAAGCTCTGTTTATATGTTTACTTTGGCCAATTGTATTTCATGTAACATAGAAGCATGCACATGACACAATAGTAACACTTTTACAAGCAAGCACAAGTAGTTACATTAATGCATGCATTGTTTAGTACCGTTTGCTACTGAGATTTCCCCCGAAATCTCATCCCTTTCCATGTAATCCCAATCCCACAGGTTTATGAATGATGAAAGAGGATGATGAGGCATCAAGAAAAACTAGGGATTGGATAGTATATATGTTATGTGAATGTGTAATGTTGTTGTATGACCAATGTAAGTAGTGATGGTCATGATATAATGAAAAATAGTAAATGATAGAATAAATGTATGAAATTTCACAGACATTTAGGTGACATGCCAAGCTTCTTTTTGAGACCAAGAATACTTTATTTGGATGTCTGTACAAAGAGAATTGGTTTTCCAAAGTAAGGGACCAGAATCTATTTCCAGGATTTTTAACCAAATAAACAATAAAATTTGGCGAATAAATTGTATTAATTGGCTAATCATTTGGTCTGGAAATTATTTTTTCCTTAAATTTCAAGACGTTATCTTCATTTAGATTTTTGAACCACTTCATTTCAAGTTTTCTAGAATTAGTTATGATTTTTTGAAGTTCATTGCGTAATCTGGAATACCATACAAATAGTAACCTGAGAAAGAGTAAAATTCCAGATTTAGTTAATGAACTTCCAAGGTCTTGTAAGTGGTTCTAAATGCTACTAATTGGTCCCTAATACATATGAAAGTAAGGGTGTTATATAGAGCATAAGATTCTGGCACAGAATAAAAGGTTCTAGCTCAGTGATGCTCTGGTATAGTTAGAGATTTGAACTAAGAGGTTCTCCCCTAGTAGAAGATATGTGGATGGTGTTCACTACTTAGAGATAGTTACACCCAGATAAATAGAACAGTACCCTATACCTTACAATGGTACACGATAATCTTCAAGGAAGTAGTTAGTCTTAGTCAGCTATTACCATTGAGGTTTCATGTTTCTTAGCACGATGCAGGAGTCCTAGAAGCATACAAATGATATTTAGGGACTAAACTGCAGGAGTCCTATCTTTATGCCATCTGTACTTTTACGTTTCTCCCTAATCCTCCTGGATTACTAACAGGCAAGAAAGTATCTCTTATTAAACCTCAAGGTTCATATGAATTAACTCAATTAAGTATCCATCAAAAGAGTTCTCTTCCCTTAACTCTAACCCTTAACTTCATGCTCACCTTTCTCTAATTGAGAGGAATGCTTCTTTTAAACTTTTTGAGAAAAACTTCTCAAGTGAGCGGATAATTCTCCATGTCATATGGAGTAACTTCTATGCCTCTCTGTATCTCTTAACTCTTTCTGTCTATCAATCTCAGTCTACTCTGGACTAGACTATGATTCTTAGGCAAGTCTCATTCTAACTTCTCATTATTCTTTTCCGTAAAGACTAGCTGCACAAAGTCTTTCGTACTATAGATCAACTCCTGATGATCATACGGAGGATCTACTGTTGAACCTCTTCTTAAACTGATCTTCTGTATCTTAGTGCTTCGTACTGTTTAACTTGCCTATACTCTGTGCTAAACCTCTAACTGATATACTTCACTGAGGTTGGCATCCTTAGTCTCATGACACTTGATTTACTATCATCTCATACCCATCCTCTAAAGTACATTAGGTTAATGCCCACTACTGAATGTCTGTTTATCATTCCTGCTATGGCATTGAGGAACTGCAGATAATTAACTGTTCTTAATCTCTACTTCTGTCCATCCCTTGACCTGGACTAAATAAATCATTCTCCGCAGCTTTCTTCAGACCAATATGGTCAACACTATCTGTCTTCAACAAAGAAGGCTGGGGTTGGCTAGAACCAGGAACATCAAACTGATCTTTCTTTATAAAGTCACATATTCCTGGACTTTGGAAATGGACAAGAACTATCATAAACTCTGACTGGATATCTGAATTAGGGGACTGTTGTATCTTAATTATCTTAAATCAATCCTCAAACTCTGGTAGAGGAGGAATAATATATGGTCTACCCATAATCCAGTACCAGTACTCAGCTTCCTCAGCCGTAATCTATCATCTCGTAAGAGGGATAAAGCTTATATTAGGGTTAGAGGGTATTCCAACAAACTTATATCGTATAGAGTCACTAGACTCAACATCAACTGGTGCATATTAGGCTTCAGGCTGAATCTCTACATCACCTCCAGACTGCAGGTTTAAGTCTACAGAAATGTCCATGGGACATTCCACTATAGATTTTCCTGGCTGATCCCCTAAACTCTCATCTGGACTCTCTTCATTGTCTAAGGGATGTGGATATATATCATCTTCATATATCACTATTGGTCTGGAGTCTCCCTTATTAACTGAAGCCTCTGACTTAACCTTATGGAATCTCATATATATTCCTGCAACATTTGCTTAATTAAGCAATGTTAACTATCCCATAACATACCCTAACTTAACAAAATACTTACTGTTTAGAGTTAGGGTCTGGGTATAATCTCATATCAATCCATAAATAATATATTCAGAGCATTTCTTAAGCTAGAATCCTTTGCTCTGATACCATAATGTAACATCCTTACTTCCATACGTATTAGGGACCATTCAGCAGCATTTAGAACCACTTACAAGACCATGGAAGTCCATTAGCCAAATCTGGAATTTTACTCTTTCTCGAATTACTGTTCATATGGTATTCCAGATTACGCAACGAACTTTAAAAAATCATAACTAATTCTAGAAAACTCGAAATGAAGTGGTTCGAAAAGATAAATGAACATAACATCTTGAAATTTAAGTGAAAAATAATTTCTAGACCAAATGATTATCCAATTGATACAGTTTATTCGTTGAAGTTTACTGTTCATTTGGTCAAAAAATCTGGAAACAGATTCTGGTCCCTGATTTTGGAAAATCATTTCTCTTGATATACACATCCAAATGACACGTTCTACCTATGAATTTAAAGCTCTGGATGTGTGCTACATGCTCATAAAATTTCGTGAACTAGTTCCTTCATTTGCTAGGTCAAACTGAAGCCACAACAAAACTGCTTCAGGGCCTATGTTTTTACCATTTCAGTTTCTTTTCTTTCATTTCCAATAATTGTTTCAGCATGCACAAGCCATCAAATAAGCTTCTTAACATTCATATACATCATGTACATATGCCATAAGTATTACAATAGTTTCATCACATAAATGGACACCTTACATGGCATTTACATACATGGACAATTTATAGTATATGCTAAAATCTCAATACTTCACTTCCTTTCTTCCATTCTTTAGCTCTTCTCCATGCATACCTTTTCTTCATGCTTGACCTAAATTGGTTGGTTATGGGAGAGTGAGATTCTAGGGAATCTCAGTAGCAAACATTACCACTTAAATATGCAAGATGGATGCTAATGCATGATATGTAATTTCATTAAACTTTCTTTGGTTAGTGACATGCTATCATGCTATATACTTTTACATAAAGTGCATGGCCATGGAAACATGTTATTCACAATACATTCAACATCATTTATCATGTCACAACATCATTCAAATAACATATACATGTCAACACATAAGCATACCACATCAAGCACATAAAGAGATAAGTTCACTACCTTGCACTTAAGCTTTCCTCTTGACCTTTAGCCCTTGCTCCTTAGCTTTCCAACCATTAAGCCTTTATGCCAATCACTTCCCAACATGTTCTTGGATGTTTCAAGGTCCTAAACGCATTCATATTCATCACATAATTCATTAGGACTCATGAACTCCAACCATGTTCAAGATTAACTTTGTTACACTCTTTATTGTCATAACTTTCCCTAATATTCACTAATCCACTTGGCTATTGAATCAATTGATGTCTTGACTTTACCCTACACAATTTCATATTTTGAACTCATTTATGAGCTTAGAATCATGAAATTCCAGCTCCTTCATGGCCTGCTGTACAGAATTGAACATAAGTACACAATTCTTTCAAAAATTCTCATTTTGATTATAATGCTTCCCATACTTGTTTCTCCACTTTACCCCACACAACTTTTCATTTTAAAACCATTGGAACCATCAAAATCATGAAATTCGAATCACTGTTCATGCGAGTGAACGGTAACCGTAAGGAATCTCAAAGACTACAACCTTGAGATTTTAATGTTTCCAAGGTTCAAAACCTTTCCAATCCTACACAAAATCATCATACAAACTCAATGGAAGCATTAAATCATTGAAATTCCATTTCCTTCCCTCATGAACAGTGCAGACCGAACAGGGCACACCATGGCAAAGTCAAGAATATCAATTTGATTCAACCACCAATCTCTTAACTAGCTTGTTTAAGCATCAATCATAAGTTTCTAACTTTAATTTCTTCTTTCCCCTTTCATCTATGGATTTTGGACAGCACCTCCCCTTAGAGAAAACTCAACTTTTTCCCCATGAAAACCCTAAGTTCAAGCTCCCAAATCAAAGGAAAATAAGCTAGGAGAGATTGCTTACCTTTAATCTCTAGCTTGCTTGAACTTTGGAACCTTGAATCTTCTTTGTCTTGGCTTGAGTTTCCATTTTGCAAGAGTTTCCCTAAGGGTCCATGAAGCTACGGTTTGCTGCAGAATGAGGGGGTATTTATAGCCAAAATCCAAGAAAAACGAATGGCCAAGATTGATTTGGTTACTATTTGATCTAAAGGCCCACATTTAATCTTGGATTTAACTTTTTCATAAAATAATAATTATGACATCATGTGGGACAGCTCAAAGGAAACCTCAAGGGGTTAGGTGGCGTGCTCATAGTGTAAGGAACCTTCTGGAGAAATTTCAGTCCAATCCGGTACCGATCAGTGCAGTTTCACAATAACCGGACTGTGTTCTGTTCCTAATTTTTTATAATATACTAGGATATGTATTCTATCCTGGAAATTAATGTATAGGCTTCTCATACCATTGAAAATGTTAGACTGAGTATTTATCTGCCATCCATCCCTTGGGAAATGACCAAAATGCCCTTTGTGTCCTTTCTTGCACTGTACTGACCCTAAGGGCATAATTGTCATTTCACCCCTTCTTGTACTACCTCAGGGCATATATTGGCTCAACTAATCATATTTATACCATGTGCCACATTTTTAGCCTGTCCCAGATGACCAAAATGCCCTTCATCCATCTCTGGTACAATCTGGGCATCCAGGGGCATTCTCGTAATTTCGCACTTATCCTGGACTGCTCTGTACTCTGGCCCACTTAACTGTCTAGTCATCACATTGGGCCTACTATGGTGCCATTTGGGCTCATTGCCTTTATGCCCTTTATGGCACAAATACCAAGACACCTCTCCCGATCCTATTTATCGGATATTCTATTCTACCATAAAATCCCATAAGAATTCTACAAGATTCCTTTTCTGACTCTGTCAGTTTGATAAATTCATATATTAAATATAAGAATTTACAGTAAAGTTTCATCTGATTCTGAGATATGAAAAATACTGCAATAATTCCTGCTGACTTCAGGAATTTATATCAATTAATCGAGACCTCAAATCAAAATTCTGTATTGCGTTAAACTGACCGGAATAATTATGTCTATCTACTGGTAAAATTTGAGTCTGATCTGATTCTGACCATTTTTGGCCTATTTTGGCTCAACTTTTCCATAATTACATTTGGGTCCCTGACTTTTTACTTAATTATATTTAGGTCCCTAAACTTTTGGAAATTACCACTTTGGGCCCAAATCTTGTTTCTACTTTAACTTTTGGCCTTTAACATTTTCTACTTTGCGTTTTAGTCCTTCTCCTTCTTCAGGACTCATATAACCTTTATCATTCCTTCTTATCTTCGTCATAATCCTTTCTAAACCTCTTTCCACTATCAGTACTATACAGATAGAGGAAAATTCGGATATGACATTTCTACCCCCTTAAAATAAATTTCGTCCTCGAAATTTACTTAGCACCTTAGTCTGTAATCTTAGATAGATATCCTTGTCTTCTTTTTGACTAAGGATTGGGGTATCTATCTCTTATCTTTTATCTTGACATCTTAGCGGAGCACTTTTCATATTCGCAATTCTTCATATCTTTGCTATTATCACTTTCTCTTATTCTGAATCAACTCAATAAGAGTTGAACTCCAGTTAATTCTATTACTTTATTGCTACGCATCTATCTGCATATGGACTTCTCACTATGCTATACTTGTGAGTAGTGTCCATTTCTTTCATGTCAAACTCCCACGAATACTGCTATATTCTAGAGCTTCTACTAACTATTTATCATATTTTTTAGTGCAATAACTTATTGCTCATTTGAGTATCTAGCGGAATTCTTTAAACGTCCACCAACATCATCTCTTACTTTCATATCATTACACTTCTTATCATCTTTAATAATTCATCATAATACAGAGAGAGGACTTGTATCATTATTCTTTCTTTCACTGCTCTACTGCCAAATAGGAGCACATAGGAGCATATAGGAGCACATATGAGCATATAGGAGCACATACTCTAACATGCATAACGCTTGGCCAACGTGTTGCAGGACTACTTACCTGCTCATGAATGCAAAGCTCTAACATTGGAGCTCAAGCATTCCTTCTCTTAATATGCACAGCTCTAACACTCGGAGCTTGCACAGCTCTAACATTCGGAGCTTTAGCATATTTTACAAATATAACATAACATAACATAATGCCTGGCACTTTATGCAAGGAGTAAAAGCTCTCATTTGCTCTTTCACATGTAGCTCATGATTCAAACATCTTATCATTTCTAGAACAGAAGCCTCTCTATCTGTTTACAAAGCTAGCTATTATGCCACTTTGTATTGCATTTCTCAATACACCTTTCTCATAACATATCTCATTTTGTATTTTTTATATCATAACATGACATATCTAGCCACATCTGGCTATATCATAGTCTATCTTTCAAATCCATTTCATTTGGATTTAACATAAGGGTTCTAGTCTCTTATTATTCATAACCCTTTTTAGTTTTTCATAGCTCTTTCTATCATCTTGCATAGCTCTGTGCACATATGCCAATTTCAATGGCATTTACACACTTTTCCATCACTTCCCAGGGGGTCACCCATCATTGAATTACCCTTACCTGAGCACGCTTAACTAAAATATGCAGATAAAAATCTGAAGCACTGGTGCTTACAGGCTTCAACCCTGGTACTTTATTATCTTCGACCCATCTTATACTATCTCTTTTGGGTCTATCTGGCCTTCTAATCTCTTTATCCTCATCTGGAGGATTTACTTGTCTCTTATTTTCTATAATCTTATCATAAGGATCTCTTCTTATATCTTACGTAATATTCCCATAAATCCTTGGGACTAAGCATTAACAGCTTTAACTTTGATCACTTAGTTCCTGATACGTGTAAGGAAATTCTGAGTTCAATCCCTGATAGTAATAAGGCTATCTGAAACTAGCATCATGGGTACTCTCTCTGTTATGAGTTAATCAACTTGTGAAGCTTCTATACCTTAACTTTTCCTTGGTATTTGTCCTTCCAAAGAAATATTGTACTTATGGCTCATTACTTTTTTGCTCTAGGCTTGGTCTACTGCGACCCTTGAGATCTACTGCGATCAACCGTAAGCCTTTCAGGATCTACTGTGACCCTGTGATCCATACTAGGATCTAACTGCAATCCTCTGGAATCTACTGGATTCCGTTGTATTGTATTCTCATCTCTGGAAGACCTAAACCAACGGAAAAAGTTATAAGGTTAGTCACTTCCACATAGTTGTTAACTCCACAGATAATTCCCCAAAAATGATCACAGAAGCCAATATTATCTATTAGGACTTAACTCATTTCCTCTATTACTCAAGAACTTCATATACCATTCTCATCTTTATAACTTACTAGATCCATTACTGCAGAGAGCTACATAGGCTTTACCATGCACATATCTATCATCATCTATTTATCTCATCAGAGGGATTTTACTCTATTGCAAGAGCAATCTAGCTCTATTGCGAAAACATGAACTTATATTACTTAAATACTGCTCTTTCTTAGAGCCATATCATCTTTCATAACTGCGTCTCATTTCCTTTCATCTATCTTATCCCTACTAAAGGGATATGTCCTGAGTATCATAATCATTTATCTATAGGCTCACTACTAATCTTCATCTTTAATCTCATTCTCTATCCCATTGACTATCATAGTCTGATCATAAATTCTCTTTCTATCTTATGAGAATCAAGTAGCTAACTTTCTAGTTTAGCACTTTACTATTGCTTTATTCTTGCTAAGTTGAATTATTTAGTTGCATGTCATAAGGCATGGGAGCAACATAACTTTCTCATCTGGTATACTCTACCCAGTACGTACTGCATAAGGGGAGTATTCATTTATCATAGTATACTCAACATGCATAATATGCAAATAGATGCAATCAGTTAAGCACTCTCTAGTATGTGTGTCATCACATGACAACTGCAATGATATGCAAATTCTTATTATAACTTATAACAACATAAGCAATATCATTATTACATACATCTGCTGAACCATCCCTTATCACCTTAATCACTAGGTCCTGATCATTTATTCAGGTACCTGAGTCATTTACTTGTTTCACTTAGGCTGCCACATCACCCTCTTGCTAGGGTATAGGCTCAACCCTTCTTTACTCTTTCTTACATAGGAATAGGGGAGTCACTTTATCTTTGAATCTATGGCTACCTTACTAGGCCATATTTATTCTATCATATCATCCCTTATTGCCTGTACGATTTATATGTCTTTAGCCTAAAGGATTTATGTGTCCTTGGCCTCACAACAATCCATAACTGAGTCAGCTATTCTCTTTCAGCTAACTGAGAAAAGTTTGGCTCCTATCTTTATGCCATCTGTACTTTTACGTTTCTCCCTAATCCTCCTGGATTACTAACAGGCAAGAAAGTATCTCTTATTAAGCCTCAAGGTTCATATGAATTAACTCAATTTGTATCCATCAAAAGAGTTCTCTTCCCTTAACTCTAACCCTTAACTTCATGCTCACCTTTCTCTAATTGAGAGGAATGCTTCTTTTAAACTTTTTGAGAAAAACTTCTCAAGTGAGCGGATAATTCTCCATGTCATATGGAGTAACTTCTATGCCTCTCTGTATCTCTTAACTCTTTCTGTCTATCAATCTCAGTCTACTCTGGACTAGACTATGATTCTTAGGCAAGTCTCATTCTAACTTCTCATTATTCTTTTCCGTAAAGACTAGCTGCACAAAGTCTTTCGTACTATAGATCAACTCCTGATGATCATACGGAGGATCTACTGTTGAACCTCTTCTTAAACTGATCTTCTGTATCTTAGTGCTTCGTACTGTTTAACTTGCCTATACTCTGTGCTAAACCTCTAACTGATATACTTCAGTGAGGTTGGCATCCTTAGTCTCATGACACTTGATTTACTATCATCTCATACCCATCCTCTAAAGTACATTAGGTTAATGCCCACTACTGAATGTCTGTTTATCATTCCTGCTATGGCATTGAGGAACTGCAGATAATTAACTGTTCTTAATCTCTACTTCTGTCCATCCCTTGACCTGGACTAAATAAATCATTCTCCGCAGCTTTCTTCATACCAATATGGTCAACACTATCTGTCTTCAACAAAGAAGGCTGGGGTTGGCTAGAACCAGGAACATCAAACTGATCTTTCTTTATAAAGTCACATATTCCTGGACTTTGGAAATGGACAAGAACTATCATAAACTCTGACTGGATATCTGAATTAGGGGACTGTTGTATCTTAATTATCTTAAATCAATCCTCAAACTCTGGTAGAGGAGGAATAATATATGGTCTACCCATAATCCAGTACCAGTACTCAGCTTCCTCAGCCGTAATCTATCATCTCGTAAGAGGGATAAAGCTTATATTAGGGTTAGAGGGTATTCCAACAAACTTATATCGTATAGAGTCACTAGACTCAACATCAACTGGTGCATATTAGGCTTCAGGCTGAATCTCTACATCACCTCCAGACTGCAGGTTTAAGTCTACAGAAATGTCCATGGGACATTCCACTATAGATTTTCCTGGCTGATCCCCTAAACTCTCATCTGGACTCTCTTCATTGTCTAAGGGATGTGGATATATATCATCTTCATATATCACTATTGGTCTGGAGTCTCCCTTATTAACTGAAGCCTCTGACTTAACCTTATGGAATCTCATATATATTCCTGCAACATTTGCTTAATTAAGCAATGTTAACTATCCCATAACATACCCTAACTTAACAAAATACTTACTGTTTAGGGTTAGGGTCTGGGTATAATCTCATATCAATCCATAAATAATATATTCAGAGCATTTCTTAAGCTAGAATCCTTTGCTCTGATACCATAATGTAACATCCTTACTTCCATACGTATTAGGGACCATTCAGCAGCATTTAGAACCACTTACAAGACCATGGAAGTCCATTAGCCAAATCTGGAATTTTACTCTTTCTCGAATTACTGTTCATATGGTATTCCAGATTACGCAACGAACTTCAAAAAATCATAACTAATTCTAGAAAACTCGAAATGAAGTGGTTCAAAAAGATAAATGAACATAACATCTTGAAATTTAAGTGAAAAATAATTTCTAGACCAAATGATTATCCAATTGATACAGTTTATTCGTTGAAGTTTACTGTTCATTTGGTCAAAAAATCTGGAAACAGATTCTGGTCCCTGATTTTGGAAAATCATTTCTCTTGATATACACATCCAAATGACACGTTCTACCTATGAATTTAAAGCTCTGGATGTGTGCTACATGCTCATAAAATTTCGTGAACTAGTTCCTTCATTTGCTAGGTCAAACTGAAGCCACAACAAAACTGCTTCAGGGCCTATGTTTTTACCATTTCAGTTTCTTTTCTTTCATTTCCAATAATTGTTTCAGCATGCACAAGCCATCAAATAAGCTTCTTAACATTCATATACATCATGTACATATGCCATAAGTATTACAATAGTTTCATCACATAAATGGACACCTTACATGGCATTTACATACATGGACAATTTATAGTATATGCTAAAATCTCAATACTTCACTTCCTTTCTTCCATTCTTTAGCTCTTCTCCATGCATACCTTTTCTTCATGCTTGACCTAAATTGGTTGGTTATGGGAGAGTGAGATTCTAGGGAATCTCAGTAGCAAACATTACCACTTAAATATGCAAGATGGATGCTAATGCATGATATGTAATTTCATTAAACTTTCTTTGGTTAGTGACATGCTATCATGCTATATACTTTTACATAAAGTGCATGGCCATGGAAACATGTTATTCACAATACATTCAACATCATTTATCATGTCACAACATCATTCAAATAACATATACATGTCAACACATAAGCATACCACATCAAGCACATAAAGAGATAAGTTCACTACCTTGCACTTAAGCTTTCCTCTTGACCTTTAGCCCTTGCTCCTTAGCTTTCCAACCATTAAGCCTTTATGCCAATCACTTCCCAACATGTTCTTGGATGTTTCAAGGTCCTAAACGCATTCATATTCATCACATAATTCATTAGGACTCATGAACTCCAACCATGTTCAAGATTAACTTTGTTACACTCTTTATTGTCATAACTTTCCCTAATATTCACTAATCCACTTGGCTATTGAATCAATTGATGTCTTGACTTTACCCTACACAATTTCATATTTTGAACTCATTTATGAGCTTAGAATCATGAAATTCCAGCTCCTTCATGGCCTGCTGTACAGAATTGAACATAAGTACACAATTCTTTCAAAAATTCTCATTTTGATTATAATGCTTCCCATACTTGTTTCTCCACTTTACCCCACACAACTTTTCATTTTAAAACCATTGGAACCATCAAAATCATGAAATTCGAATCACTGTTCATGCGAGTGAACGGTAACCGTAAGGAATCTCAAAGACTACAACCTTGAGATTTTAATGTTTCCAAGGTTCAAAACCTTTCCAATCCTACACAAAATCATCATACAAACTCAATGGAAGCATTAAATCATTGAAATTCCATTTCCTTCCCTCATGAACAGTGCAGACCGAACAGGGCACACCATGGCAAAGTCAAGAATATCAATTTGATTCAACCACCAATCTCTTAACTAGCTTGTTTAAGCATCAATCATAAGTTTCTAACTTTAATTTCTTCTTTCCCCTTTCATCTATGGATTTTGGACAGCACCTCCCCTTAGAGAAAACTCAACTTTCTCCCCATGAAAACCCTAAGTTCAAGCTCCCAAATCAAAGGAAAATAAGCTAGGAGAGATTGCTTACCTTTAATCTCTAGCTTGCTTGAACTTTGGAACCTTGAATCTTCTTTGTCTTGGCTTGAGTTTCCATTTTGCAAGAGTTTCCCCAAGGGTCCATGAAGCTACGGTTTGCTGCAGAATGAGGGGGTATTTATAGCCAAAATCCAAGAAAAACGAATGGCCAAGATTGATTTGGTTACTATTTGATCTAAAGGCCCACATTTAATCTTGGATTTAACTTTTTCATAAAATAATAATTATGACATCATGTGGGACAGCTCAAGGGAAACCTCAAGGGGTTAGGTGGCGTGCTCATAGTGTAAGGAACCTTCTGGAGAAATTTCAGTCCAATCCGGTACCGATCAGTGCAGTTTCACAATAACCGGACTGTGTTCTGTTCCTAATTTTTTATAATATACTAGGATATGTATTCTATCCTGGAAATTAATGTATAGGCTTCTCATACCATTGAAAATGTTAGACTGAGTATTTATCTGCCATCCATCCCTTGGGAAATGACCAAAATGCCCTTTGTGTCCTTTCTTGCACTGTACTGACCCTAAGGGCATAATTGTCATTTCACCCCTTCTTGTACTACCTCAGGGCATATATTGGCTCAACTAATCATATTTATACCAAGTGCCACATTTTTAGCCTGTCCCAGATGACCAAAATGCCCTTCATCCATCTCTGGTACAATCTGGGCATCCAGGGGCATTCTCGTAATTTCGCACTTATCCTGGACTGCTCTGTACTCTGGCCTACTTAACTGTCTAGTCATCACATTGGGCCTACTATGGTGCCATTTGGGCCTTAGTTTGGGCTCATTGCCTTTATGCCCTTTATGGCACAAATACCAAGACACCTCTCCCGATCCTATTTATCGGATATTCTATTCTACCATAAAATCCCGTAAGAATTCTACAAGATTCCTTTTCTGACTCTGCCAGTTTGATAAATTCATATATTAAATATAAGAATTTACAGTAAAGTTTCATCTGATTCTGAGATATGAAAAATACTGCAATAATTCCTGCTGACTTCAGGAATTTATATCAATTAATCGAGACCTCAAATCAAAATTCTGTGTTGCGTTAAACTGACCGGAATAATTATGTCTATCTACTGGTAAAATTTGAGTCTGATCTGATTCTGACCATTTTTGGCCTGTTTTGGCTCAACTTTTCCATAATTACATTTGGGTCCCTGACTTTTTACTTAATTATATTTAGGTCCCTAAACTTTTGGAAATTACCACTTTGGGCCCAAATCTTGTTTCTACTTTAACTTTTGGCCTTTAACATTTTCTACTTTGCGTTTTAGTCCTTCTCTTTCGTCAGGACTCATATAACCTTTATCATTCCTTCTTATCTTCGTCATAATCCTTTCTAAACCTCTTTCCACTATCAGTACTATACAGATAGAGAAAAATTCGGATATGACAGCTATCGTTTGGTCCCCAAGATGTATGAAAATATGGATATTTCACGTAACATAAAATACATCTTCCTACCACAACAAGGCAGCATGTCTAGCGGAAATAATAAAGGGGAAATTGCCATTACAATCACTTAAAACCAAGAACAATCTTCCTATAATAAATTTTGAGAGCTATGGAATTAATTACCTTGACTTGCTTCCAAGTTTGAGTACTTCTTTTTGGCTCAAGTATAAATTTTGGTAGAAGTTCCCTAAGGTCCTTGTGATGATGAAAGGTGCTAAAATGGGAGGGTATTTATAGAGAAAATTGAGTGAAAATGAAAGGCCAATATTACTTTTGTTACTATTTGATCTAATGGCACATTCAATTTTAAACTTGTCTTGCCTACCAATCCATTTTTTGACATCACCCATGACATCATTTAGAGCCTTGTTTGATGCAATTTAGGGCAAAAATCTAATTAGAAAAGTTCCAGTCCAATGTTGTACTGGCCCAATCAAATTTACAAAAACCAGACTGTTTAATAACTCTAATTTTTCTAAGATTCCATAATATGTTTTCTGACTCTAGTATCTAGATTTTTCCTACCATTGAAATTGTTAGATTAGGTATTTATATGCTTACTGTCCCTTAGAACACAAGGGTATTTTTCCTAACTCTGATCAATCATTCCTGTCTCTCCCTTGACATTTTAGCCATGGCCAAATGACCAAAATGCCCTCCATTTATCTCTTGTTAAATATTACAACACAAGGGTATTTTTGTAATTTTGCCCTTTTCAGGATTTCTTTTGGACACTGGTCCACATAGCTGTTAGGGTATATTATTGGGCTATGGGATGCCAACTTAGGCCTTTAAATGGGTCCAATGCCTTTATGGTATAATTCCCAAGAAACCCCACCAAAAAATATTTATCGGATGTATTATTTCACTGTAAATTCTATTATAAATTATAGATAATTCCTTTTTAAGTTTTGTCAGTTTTATAAATTCTATATTAATTATGATAATTTTTGACAAATTTTATCTAATTAGAAAGTCTAGAAGGTCCTGTAATAATTTACAAATTTTAAAAATTAATAATTATGTGGGGCTCAAATATAAATACTGAAAATTATACCTAACCCGATTACCATTCTTTATTTACTGGTAAAATTTGAGATCGAAACATTTTTAGGAAGTTTTGGGCCTTTTCAACTCAATTTTTCCATAATTACATTTTTGCCCCTTAAATTTGACAAACTACACTTTAATCCCTAAATTTGTCAAATTCCATTTTGGCTCCTTACTTCAAATTTTGAAATGTCATTTTATTCCCTTTTAACCAAATTTTAAATTCTAACTTGGTCCCTAAATTCTTAAAATTTCATTTAAGTCCCTTGAATATTTTATATTAAACTTTCATCAAAATAACGTTTATATTCCTTGACATTATAACTTTACACTTTTCTTTTCTTTTTCCACTTAAAGCTCATTTAACCTTTATCATTTATTGTGATCTTAATCACAATCCCTTCCAAAACTCTTTCCTTTATCTGTCCCTTTTAGGTTCCACTATATGTTCCATATACAAAGGAAAAAAATCAGGATGTGACATTTCTCCTCTTAAATAAATTTTGTCCTCAAAATTTAATTCGTACCTTAGTCAAAACATTTTGGATATATCACTCTTATACTATTTTCTATTTCATGACTAAGGTTCGGGGGTATTTTTACGAAATTGCATCTCTTGTCTTAGATTTGGCAGAATTTTCTTAGTATCTATATAGTTTTACATCCTTATTGTGATACCATACTCCTTTTATGGTTTTCTCAATTACAGTCAAAGTTTGCTTCTTTCTATTTTATTTTCTCATCTGTCATTCATTCATTTATTTATAGAACTCGCCATTCTGGTCTTGTAAGTAGTGTTCATTTCTTTCATAGATAACCCTAAAAAAATTTAATGAAATTTTGGGGTTCATGTTTTTCATCACTTTTCTTATATAATTACATGTCTCATTATAGGTTTCTCAATGTGTATCCTTTTGCATATTTTAAGTAACATAAGCCTAACATTCTCTTTGACTCAACACTTACTAGCCTCTCAGGAGAATATTGTGCTTCTATCTTTCTTTCTCCTAAAACAAAGTCGTAATCTGAATCTTTCCTTTTAGATCGTCTCTTTGGATATAACATAAGGGGTTATACTTTATTGCTTTTCATAACCTTTTCTAACATTTCTTATCATCTTACATAACTTTGTGAATCTATGCATACTTTTGTGGCATTTGCACTATTTTTCATTACTTTCCAAGGGGTCACCTATTATTGGGCTACTATAGCCTGAGCACGCTTAACTTAGAAGTGCCAATGAACATATAAACACTCATACTAACAGGCTCCTACCCTAGTACATTTGAAACATCCTTATTTTCTTATGTCTTAGGGATCAAACAGTAGCATATAGAACCACTTTAAGGTTATTGAAGTCAAATTACACAATCTGGAATTTTACTCTAGCGAGTACTGTTCATTGTGCAAATTCCAGAGAAGTGACCTGACTTCAAAAAATCATAACTAATTATAGAAAAATTGGAATAAAGTGGTTAAAATTGGTACAGGAATCTAACTTAATGATCTTTCATGGAAAAATAACTCATTGACCATGCCTTGACTAGGTCAACATCAGTCAACGCTCAAAGTTTACTATTTATCCAGCGTCTTCCCCTATTTCTAGCGTTTTCTGTCCCAAATTTAAAAAATCATATCTCCATGTGTAGACATCCAAATGAGACGTTCTATATATAAAATATAAGATTGGCATGTCTACTATCTACTGGAAAAATATCATATATTTATTCAATCGTTTACTATTACTTATTATAGCTCAAATATCACTACCTACTCACGAGTTACTATTCACAGTGACAATTTCCAGCAATCAATATTACATACATCAATCACATATCAATCATACTAAATAATCATTAGCTTGTATTCATATATCTTTATCTCCTACATCTTGAGAATACATGCTATAATTGGATTGATATGGAAGGGGTGAGATTTATGGGGAAATCTCAGTAGCAAACGGTACTAAATAATACATGCATTAATGTGAATACTTGTGCTTGCTTGTGAAAGTGTTAACATTGTGTAATGTGCATGCTTCCATGTAACATAGAAAATACAATTGGCCAAAGTAATCATAGGAATAGAGATTCATATATAAGCACATATGCAACATGATTCAACAAAGCCATAGCACAACCAAGCATAATATTCAATGCATGCAAGTTTAGGATAAGTTTACTACCTAACATGTAGCCTTTCCTCTAGCTCTTAGATTTTGCTCTAAGGTTCCTTCTTTTCATAGGTTAGAGCCTATACATAGTATAATAATATCTTTATTATTATCTTATCAGTATAGCTTTACTTAACCCATGCTTAACTTGAGGTAGTACCTTTAATCTGACAATCCTCTAACTTTCTTTCTATCCACGGCTAACCTTATCAAGAGAAATATTTCTCTACTATAACTATTAACTTCATAAGAATAATCCTCTAATTTATTAGAGCAGGGACTAGAATAACTTACTTACCTTATTCCTAAGCTCTGCCAAGTCCCTAAGCTCCTTGGACTACTCATAGCTCCACCAGAACTCCTCATTTTTTTCTCTTTAATCCTTTCTTTCTCTCTTTCTCTTTTCTCTCTTCTTTCTCTTCCTTTTCCTTTGCTTGGCCATGGGAATGAAGTGAGGGGGAATGGGTTATTTATAGTTGAGTGGAGGTGGAATGGATGGTCCAGATTGAATCGCGATTAATGGCTTAGATTGCTTAGCTTCCTTAAGAAGCCTTGCCTGCATCATCATGATGACATCATCATTACCAATGACTCATTAAAGTGACATCATCCATGGGATACCTCACATGCTAGGTGGTGCAAAGGTGGGGGCCTTGGGACACCTCACCAGTTAACTCAACACTTCTAGAGAATTCCAGAGTCTTTTCTTAGAATGAACGACTGAGATTATGCCACATGTCTTTAGCTTTTTCTTCTTTCCCTAGACTCATGACATGTGGGGCCTTGTGGGTCCCATGAGGACACCTTTTATGCCACCTCATGGTTCTAGATGAGTCTAAAGCTTTATCTGTCACATCCGTACTTTTCACCTCAACTATACTCCATTAGAAGTGATTGGAACCAATTACATGATCATTTGCTTTGAAAACATCCATTTCCAAATATTTGCTCTTGGATACTGTTCATTATTACTGTTCACTTGGTAATTCCAGAACATGTACCCTACTTTGAAAATTCATAATTAATTGTAGAAAAATCAAAATAATGTGGTTCCAATTTCTAATGAAATCTCTTTCATAAATATTTGAGGAAAAATATGAAACTGAGGTTCTCTGGTCCAAATGAAATCAGTTTATTGGTTAAAAATCACTGTTCATTTGGTAAAAATCTGGAGGTTCCAGTTTCTTGGCTTAACTTTAAAAATTCATTTCTCTTTGGTTACTTATCCAAATGAACTGTGTTACATATGGAATTAAAGCTCTAGACGTCCTATTTGAGCTCACCAAATTTCATAGAAAAATTCGTTCATTTGATATATGAAATCATTGCGTGAATGTCACTGCCTCTCAGCACTCGTTTTATCTCAATTCCAGATCTTACTTGCAACTTTGGAAAATCATAACAATTCGGATATTTATCCAATTAAGACGTTCTTGGTGTCCATTTAAATATGTGTATCTTATATAACTTCACACCAAATTTCATACTAAAACTCGTTGGTTTACATATCAAAATCATCGTCACATCACCACGGCCTCACAACAGAGTTACAGAAACATACACCTTGCATGCTAGCATATCATCCCATAGTGTCATGTGAGTCATATAACTTATTATACAAACTTAATCATTAACATTTACTCTCTTCCCTTGAGAGGATCCAGCACCTAAAATATAGTTATGCATGTGGAAGGAATGAGATTTCATAGAAATCCCAATAGCAAGTTACACAAACTATAATATCATGCATGAATAATTGTATGCTTAACATGTTATCATGTGATGGGAGCTACTTCATAATGGTACATAAGCAAACTCTAACATGCATATTGTCATGATATAACTTGAAAGGAGTTGCAATCATTCATACTTCATCATAACATGATGACATAAGCTCAAGCTCAACCAAACACCTCAAGCTCAACCAAACACCATAATCAACAAGCAAGCAAAATAATTAAACAAACATGAGTTATAGTTAGGTATCCTTGCTACCTCTTAGCTATCTTGGTCAAGACCTTCTTGAAGTGCTTTCCTTCCTTCACAAATGTCAAAACCTAGCCATTACAACATAATATAAAGGTCCAACTCAACTTGAAATCAAATCCAAGACTAGGTTTTCACTAGCTCCCTTTCTTTCTCTAATTTATGTTTCCTACTTCCACCTTTCCAAAATAAATTCTCATGGTTCATTTCCACATAATTTTTCATGTAGAATCCAAATATGAAATCAGAATTTCCAAAATCAAAACATACCAATTGGTACAGTGCCAAACCGAAATGCATGGTCTTGTTTTCCAAAAATTCTCATTTTGATTCCAATGCTTCCAATACTTGTTCTCCTACTTTATCCCCACACAAGTTTCCATTTTAAACTCATTGGAAGCATCAAAATCATGAAATTCCATCATATGAAAAGTACCATGTACAGTACCAGCAAGAACACAAAACCCTAAATCCAAACATACTTGAATTCACAAGCTTATACCACTTGATTCTAGCTTATTTAAGCTTGTCTAAACTATCCATAACATAAAACTCATATTTTAACCACATATGAGCAGAACTTCCAGCAACAACCATAAGGGAAATATAGCATGAAAACCCCTCAAAACCATGAGCTAACTTGCTAGAACAAAGCTCAAGATCAAGGGAGATGATTACCTTGCTTGTTACTTCACTTTGGTTGCTTCTTTCTTGGTTGAATGGAAATTTTGAAAGAGTTTCCCTATGGTTCACCATGCATGCCGAAGTGTTCTGAATAGGTGGGTATTTATAGAGAAATTTGGGTTGAAATGGATGGCCAAGATTGATTTGGTTACTATTTGATCTAAAGGCTCACATTTAATCTTGGATTTTACTTTTTCTAAAAAGAATAATTATTACATCATGTGGGACAGCTCATGGGACACCTAAGAGGGTTAGGTGGCGTGCTACCCATGCAAAGAACCTTCTGGAGAAATTCCAGTCCAATCCGGTACCGATCAGTGCAGTTTCATAACAACCGGACTGTGTTCTGTTCCTAATTTTTTATAATATACCAGGATATGTATTCTATCCTGGAAATTAATGTCTAGGCTTCTCATATCATTGAAAATGTTATACTGAGTATTTATCTGCCATCCATCCCTTGAGAAATGACCAAAATATCCTTAGTGTCATTTCCTGCACTGTACTAACCCTAAGGGCAAAATCGTCATTTCACACCTCTTTACACTGCCTTAGGGCATATATTGACTCTATATAATCATATTTATATTATGTCTCACGTTTTTTGCCTGTCCATAATGACTATAATGACCTCCATCCATCACTGGTACAGTAAGGGCATCCAGGGGCATTTTCATAATTTCATACTTTTCCTGAACTGCTCTGGTCTCTGGCCCACATAACTGTCCAATCACCTTAATGGGCTTATGATGGCGCCATTTGGGCCTTATTTCCTGTATTGCCTTTATGGCCCAATTCACGTTACAACTCTCCCGATCCTATTTATCGAGTATTTTATTTCACTGAAAAATCCGGTTTGGCTTCTACAAGATTCCTTTTCCGATTCTGTCAATTTTATAAATTCATATATTAAATATATGAATTTCCTATAAAGTCTCATATGATTTTTAGATCTGAAAAATACTGTAATAATTCCTTCTGACTTCAGGAATTTATATCAATTAATCAAGACCTCAAATCAAAATTTTGTGTTATATTAAACTGACCGAAATATTTTTGTCTATCTACTGGTAAAATTTGGGTCTGATCTGATTCTGGGCATTTTTAGCCTGTTTTGGCTCAACTTTTCCATATTTACATTTAGGTCCCTTAACTTTTGAATAATTGCACTTTAGTCCCTGAACTTTCCATTAATTGCATTTAGGTCCCTCCTTTTATTTCTATTTCAACTTTTTGTCTTCAAACTTTTCAATTTGCATTTTGGTCCATATTCTTTCCTTAGTTATTAATCCTTCCATTTCTTTTTGCAATCTAATACAGTTTATTCCAAGAATCTTATATCTATTGCAGATAAACTGTACAGGTACATCAGGTCAGAAAATTGGGGATATGACATTATCTGACCACTTTTCCCAGTTCTATCTTTGACCAGGTAACTTTACATTATTGAAAAAGCACTAAACTAATATTTAATGCCACTTGGGCCCACATCCCTCTTGGGCTACGTTTTTGGACCCTTGGAATGCTATCTTGTCGTCTAATCAAGCTCAAGCACTTTGATGGCTCAATTCCCAAGAAACATCCCTTTCTTTTCCAAAATGACCATTATGGCCCCAGGGACTTTTACTATTTACAATTTAGTCCCTGAACTCTCATTATTTGCAATTTAGTCCCTAAACATCATTTGTATACTTTTGGGACTTCTGCCCAATAGGGCCTGGTAGCACACCCTTTTCAGGCTACATACTAGGCTTCTAGGCCTAAAAATTGGGATATGATATTTCTCCTCCCCTTAAATTAAATTTTGTCCTCGAAATTTCAAGGTTAAACCACTATTCATTCTTTAATTAAGAGTTTCTTTGAGGACAATGTCCCTTTCATTTCATAACATTTTTTGACTTTTCTAGCTCTTCTTAACTTTTATGACTATCTTACATAATGTTGTGCATCTATGCCAAACTTTTGTGGCATTTACACTATTTTCTCATTAATTCCCTAGGGTCTACCCATCATTGGGCTACTCTTACCTGAGCACCTTTTAGCTAACCGTTATACTAGGTCAGGGCTAGGTCATATTTCTTATGGCTTTGAGCCCTAGCATATTCTTTCTTATATAATTGCATTCTATTCTTACTCTATCTTAGACCCTCTTCTCTGGGTCTCACTAGCCTTTTAATTTCTTTATCCTTATCTAAAGGATCCATCTACTCATACTTTTCTATCCTTAAAACATATAGGGTTATCTTCTCTATTCCTCAGGCATACTTCTACGAAAAATTTTAAATATCAGCACTCAGACTTGAACTTGGACTCCATCTTTGTTTAAGAGAAAACTAAGTTCAGTCTGTATATAATATATACTGTTTGAGGCAAGTTAATGAACTCGTGAAGCTTTCTTATCTTAACTTTGTCTTTGGTAATCATCTTTATAGAGAGATACTGTATTATTCTCATTTATTCATGGTTCATTACTTTCTTTAGGCTAGGTCTAACTGCGACCTCAAGATCTAATTGCGATCAACCGTAAGCCTCTTCATAATCTAACTGTGACTCTGAAGCTGTTAGGATCTAACTGCGACTCTTGAGCTATGCTAGGATCTAACTGTGACCCTCCAGAATCCTCTGTGATTCTATTGTACTGTATCATTATCTCTGAAATATCTCAATCCACAGACTAAGTTATAAGGTTAACTGCTTCCACTTGTTAATAACTCAATAAAAATTTTAAAATATATTCAGTAGCCTATATTATTTACCAAGACTTTACTTATTTTCCCTTACTCAGGAGTTCCTTCTTATCTTTCTTACACTGTTATGGCTTACCAATTATGGTCTAACCACCTGCCATTGCATTCAGTTGCTATGGCCCCATCATAACTTCTCATTTAAATATGTGCTCTAACTGTGAGCCATTTAAACTATGCTCTAACTGAGAGCAATCTATATCAGATCTAACTCTTATCTGAAGAGTGATATGAACTCATCTAAATCTAGCTCTATCTGAGAGCCATATGTTTTATATCCAACTCTTATCTGAAGAGTGATATGAAAACAATCTCTTTACTATTATCTTTTACTCTTTCTGTATACCATTTCTTTTGATAGAGTTATAACATTACCACCTTCTTGGTACTTGCTGTAACCCTAACATAAGAAATGGCCCTCAGTACTGTATTCATAAGTCTGTAGAAATACCTGAGTAACCCCAATCATACTGTAACAATTGTCCCACTTACTGAGACTGTCTATCATCCTTGATACATTATTATTGCATGTCATATAGTATAAGAGTAATATAACTTTCTCATCATAAACTCTACCCTGCATGTACTACATAAGGGGAGTATTCATAGCATACTCTAACATGCATGTCATTATATGACAACTGTAAGGAGATGCAACTATTCATCATAACATATGGCAACATATGCCATATCACATAAATTTGCTTAACCATTAATCATACGTACACTGCAATTGAACAATTAACTAAGTAAACTTTAAAGCATTTTTCCTCCATAACATTATCTGCCAAATCCCAAACATTCATTTAGGAACCTGAAATAACTACTTATTTACTTAGGCTGTCGCATTACCCTCTTACTAAGGTATAGACTCAACCCTTCATTACTTTATCCGACTCTTGCTCATTACTCTCTCTTAAATTGGGAAGTCTCTTTATCTTTGAAACTGGGCTATCTTTATCTCTCTAAACATCATAAACTTCTTTTTCTTATCTTACATATACCGCTCTGTTGAACTTTTATAGCTACCTGAGAAAAAATCTTTCTTTAAAATAGAATTCAATCTATGAACTAACTTCTCAGGTGAGCAGATCAATATCCATCTCTATGGAGTACTTCCGTATCTCTTTACTATTTCTTAACTTCTTTAATCTATCAGTCTTAGTCTATTCTTGATCAGACTATGGTTCCTTTCTAGTCTTTTTTCTTGATCATACTTTATACCAATCCTCTAGTTGATTAACTTCAACGAGGTTGGTACCTTCATCATCATTATCACTATAACGTCTGGCCACATAATGATACCTCGAGCTACTATTGCGGCTTCCTTTAACCTTAGATTAGTTAGCTTCTATCAATAGAGGAAACTAATCCCCAGATGTTATCCTGCTTAGTCCAGCTATAGCGTGCTAAGAAACACGAGACCTCAGCGATAATGGCTAACTAAGACTAGTCTATCGTAGTCATTTCCTTGAAGACTCCTCGTAAAGCTATAAGGTATGGGGTATTGTTCAATTTATCTAGGTGTCATTGTCTCTTATCTGAAATATTCTCCAAGTAGTGAACACTATCTCCATATCTCATATTAGGGAGAAAACCTTTTTAGTTCAAATCTCTAACTTGTTTAAAGGGGTTAGTTTAACTAAACCAGAGCATCACTGAGCCATAACCTTCTATTCAGTGCCAGAATCTTATGCTCTGAGCCAAAACCCTTTGCTTTGATTCCAAAATGAAACATTCTTATTTTCTTACATCTTAGGGACTAAACAGTAGTATCTGGAACCACTTTTAAGGTTATTGAAATCAAATTATATAATATGAGATTTTACTCTTGCAAGTACTGTTCACTGTGCAAATTCCAGAAAAATTACCTGACTTCAAAAAATCATAACTAATTATAGAAAAATTAGAATAAAGTGGTTCAAATCACTACAGGAATCTAACTTAATGCTCTTTTAGGGAAAAATAACTTGTTGACCATGCCTTGACCAAGTCAATATCGGTCAACACTCAAAGTTTACTGTTCATCTAGAATCTTCCCCTAATTCTAGCATTTTTGGCCCCAAATTTGAAAAATTATATCACCATGTGTAGACATCCAAATGAGACGTTCTATATATCAAATAGAAGCTTGAAATGTCTAATATTTATTGGAAAAATATCATACATTTATTCAATCATTTACTATTACTTATTATTTCTCAAATATCACTGCCTCCTCACGAGTTACTGTTCACAATGACAATTTATAGCAATCAATATTAAATATATCAATCGCATATCAATCATACTAAATAATCATTAACTTGTCTTCATTTATCTTTATCTCCTCCATCTTAATAAGACCTGTTGTAATTGGATTGATATGGAAGGGGTGAGATTTCTAGGGAAATCTCAGTAGTAAACGGTACTAAACAATGCATGCATTAATGTGAATACTTGTGCTTTCTTGTGAAAGTGTTAACATTGCGTAATGTGCATGCTTGCATGTAATATATGAAATACAATTGGCTAAAGTAATCATAGGAACAGAGCTTCATACAAAATCACATATGCAACACCATTCAACAAAGCCATAGCACAACTAAGCATAACATTCAATGCATACAAGTTTAGGATAAGTTTACTACCTGACATATAGCCTTTCCTCTAGTTCTTAGCCTTTGCTATAAGGTGCCTTCTTTTTATAGGTCAAAGCTATACATAGCATAATAATATCTTCCAAAATGACCATTATATCTTCTACTTGGGCCCACATCCCTCTTGGGTTACATTTTTGGACCCTTGGAATGCTATCTTGGCCTCTAATCAAGCTTAAGCACTCTAGTGGCTCATTTCCCAAGAGACATCCCTTTCATTTCCAAAATGACCATTATGGCCCCAGGGACTTTCACTATTTACAATTTAATCCCTGAACTCTCGTTATTTGTAGTTTAGTCCCTAAACATAATTTGTATACTTCTGGGACTTCTGCCCAATAGGGCATGGTAGCATACCTTTTTCAGGCTACATACTAGGCTTCTAAGCCTAAAAATTAGGATATGAAAACATTACTATCTTGTACCCTTCTTAGATTGTCTCTTTTGGGTCTATTTGGCTTTTATTCTCTTTAATTTCATCTTAAGAACTTATCTGCTTAGACTTGATCTCTTCTTATTTCATGTGGGGTACTCTTCTTCTCTTTCTTAGGTATTCTCCCTATTGACTTATGAATACCTTGTACTTACAACTAAAATCTTTAACTCTGTTGACTTTAATTCCTTCTTCATGTAGGAGGATTATGAGTTGTCCATATAAGAAAGTCATTTGAAAAAAATGTTGTGGGTACTATCTCTATATGAGTTAACCAATTTGTGAGGCTTTCCTACCTTAACCTTATCCCTTAAAATTGTCATACCCTAAATTTTTCCTATCTGTATAATACTGATAATGGAAAGAGGTTTAGAAAGGATTATGATGAAGATTAGAAGAAAAGATAAAGGTTAAACGAGTCTTCAAGAAAGAAAGGGACCTAAATGAAAATTAGAAAAGTTTAAAGGCCAAAAGTTAAAGTAGAAACAAAAGTTGGGCCAAAAGTGATAATTTTCAAAAGTTTAGGGACCTAAATGTAAATATGCAAAAAGTTAGGGACATAAAAGTAATTAAGAGAAAAGTTCAAGGGCAAAATTATAATTATAGAAAGATCAACCCGAAAAGGGTTAGAACTGCCCGAAAGTATTTTAGTTCCATATTCCATCAGTAAATAGAGAAAGATATGCTGGTTAATCTGACATGATATAGGAATTTTATTTGGGCTCCAAACAGCAGATATTTATCTGATAGTTTAAAAGTTATCTAAAATTTTATCAGATTTCATGGACTTCAGATATAAATGGGAGAATCACAGGAAAGTGTAACCTACAGTGTTAGATGTCCAGGATCTGACAGAACTCCGGAAGAAGTTTTGTATAAAAAGTTATTCATATATTAGTGAATTTTGACGGGAGTTTGATAACACTCGTGATCCAATAATGGAATTTATCGGTATGTAAGCCTAGATAGAATAAGATCAGATAACCTCATATATAGTCCCATGATGACGTCAAGGAGGGCCTAAAACCCAGGGTACCAATTCATCAGTAGAAGGGGCCAGTGTCCAAAAAATGTGCAAAATTATGAAAATGCCCCTAGATGCCTAGAGTTTACTAGTGATAGATAGAGGTCATTTTGGTCATTCTGGAGAGGCCAAAAATGTGGGACACATTATATGATTAGATAGAGCCAATATATGCCCTGAGGTAGTGTAAAGAGGGGTGAAATGACAATTATGCCCTTAGGGTCAATATAGTACAAGAAAGGACACCAAGGGTATTTTGGTCATTTTCCAAGTGATCTGTAATTAAGTTGTGGCCCAGTACAAGTATGTCAATGGTAGGAGAAGCCTAGACATTAATTTCCAGGACATAATACATATCCTGGTATATTATAAAAAAATTAGGAACAGAAAATAGTCCGGTTGTTGTGAAACTGCTCCGATCGGTACCGGATTGGACTGGAATTTTTCCATAAGCTTCCTGGCATGGTAAGTGTCATTTCCCCAATTTTCTGACTTGATGTAGCTATACAGTTTATCTACAATGGATATAAGATTATTGGAATAAATTGTATCAGATTGAGAAAGGAAAGGGAAAGATTAATAAGTAAGGAAAGAATAGGTACCAAAACGCAAATTGAAAAGTTTGAAGACAAAAGTTGAAGTAGAAATAAAAGGAGGGACCTAAATGCAATTAATGAAAAGTTCAGGGACTAAAGTGAAATTAATCAAAAGTTAAGGGACCTAAGTGTAAATATGGAAAAGTTGAGCCAAAACAGGCCAAAAATGCCCAGAATCATATCAGACCCAAATTTTACTAGTAGATAGACACAAATATTCCGATCAATTTAATGTAACACAGAATTTTGATTTAAGGTCCTCATTAATTGATATAAATTCCTGAAGTCAGAAGGAATTATTACAGTATTTTTCATATCTCAAAATCATATGAGACCTTATAGAAAATTCATATATTTAATATATGGATTTATAAAATTGACAGAATCAGAAAAGGAATCCTGTATAAACCATACGGGATTTTACAGTGAAATAAAATACCTGATAAATAGGATCGGGAAAGTTGTATTGTGAATTGGGTCATAAAGCCAATACAGGCAATAAGCCCATACCAAGGCCCAAATGGCTCTATCATGAGCCCATTAAGGTGACTGGACAGTTAAGTGGGCCAGAGACCATAGTAGTCTAGGAAAAGTGTGAAATTACAAAAATGCCCCTGGATACCCACACTATACCAGTAGTTGATGGAGGTCATTTTGGTCATTATGGATAGGCCAAAAACATGGGACATATTATAAATATAATTATATAGAGCCAATATATGCCCTAAGGCAGTGTAAAGAGGGGTGCAATGACAATTATACCCTTAAGGTTAATATTGTACAAGAAAGGACACCAAGGGTATTTTGGTCATTTCCCAAGGGATGGATGGTAGATAAATACTCATTCTAACATTTTCAATGGTATGATAAGTCTAGAAATTAATTTCTAGGATAGAATACATATCCTGGTATATTATAAAAAAATTAGGAACAGAAAAGAGTCCGGTTGTTGTGAAACTACTCTGATTGGTACCGGGTTAGACTAGAATTTTTCCAGAAGCTTCCTTACATGGGCAGCACGCCACCTAACCCTCTTAGGTGTCCCATGAGCTTTCCCACATGATGTCATAATTATTCCTTTTAGAAAAAGTTAAATCCAAGATTAAATGTGAGCCTTTAGATCAAATAGTAACCAAATCAATCTTGGCCATCCATTTCAACCCAAATTTCTCTATAAATACCCCCTATTCAGATAACTTCAGTAAGCATGGTGAACCATAGGGAAAATCTTGCAAAATTTCCATTCAACCAAGAAAGAAGCAACCAAAGTAAAGTAACAAGCAATGTAATCATCTCCCTTGATCTTAAGCTTTGTTCTAGCAAGTTATCTCATGGTTTTAAGGGTTTTCATGCTATATTTCCCTTACAGTTGCTGCTGGAAGTACTGCTCATATATGGTTAAAATATGAGTTTTATGTTATGGATAGTTTAGACAAGCTTAAACAAGCTAGAATCAAGTGGTATAAGCTTGGGAATTCAAGTATGTTTGGATTTAGGGTTTTGAGTTCTTACTGGTCCTGTATGTGTTACTTTTCATATGATGGAATTTCATGATTTTGATGCTTCCAATGAGTTTAAAATGGAAAATTGTGTGGGGATAAAGTAGGAGAACAAGTATTGGAAGCATTGGAATCAAAATGTGAATTTTTGGAAAAAGGGATATCCATTTTGGTTTGGTACTGTAGCAATTGGTATGTTTTGATTTTGGAAATTCTGATTTCATATTTGGATTCTACATGAAAAATTATGTGGAAATGAACCATGAGAATTTATTTTGGAAAGATGGAAGTAAGAAACATAAAGTAGATAAAGAAAGGGAGCTAGTGAAAGCCTAGCCTTGGTTTTATGTTCAAGTTGAGTTGTAACTTGGTATTATTTTGTAATGGCTAAGTTTTGATATTTGTGAATGAAGGAAATCATCCCAAGAAGGTCTTGACCAAGATAGCTAAGAGGTAGCAAGGATACCTAACTATAACTCATGTTTGTTTAATTGTTTTGCTTGATTGTTGATTATAGTGTTTGGTTGAGCTTGAGCTTATGTCATCATGTTATGATGAAGTATGAATGATTGCAACTCCTTGCAAGTTATGTCATGACAATATGCATGTTAGAGTTTGCTTATGTACTATTATGAAGTAGCTCCTAACACATGATAACTTGTTAAGCATTCAATTATTCATGCATGATATTATGGTTTGTGTAACTTGCTATTGGGATTTCCATTAATTCTCATTCCTTCCACATACATAACTATGTTTTAGGTATTGGATCCTCTCAAGGGAAGAGAGTAAATGTTGATGATTAAGTTTGTATAATAAGTTATATGACTTACATGACACTATGGGATGATATGCTAGTATGCATGGTGTATGTTTCTGTAACCCTGTTTTGAGGCCGTGGTGATGTGACAATGTTTATGACATTTAAATCAATGATTTTTAGACTGAAACTTGTCATGATTAAAGTTAAGATACAGAGATTTAAATGAACACCAAGAATGCCTCATTTGGATAAGTATCCGAATTGTTACCATTTTCCAAAGTTGGAAGTAAGATCTGGATTTGAGATAAAGTAAACGATTAGAGTAAGTGACGTACACGCGATGATTTTATATATCAGATGAATGAATTTTTCTATAAAATTTTATGAGCTTAAAGAGGACGTCTAGAGCTTCAAACCATAGGTAACAAAGTTCATTTGGATAAGTAACCAATGAGTAATGAATTATTAAATTTAAGGCCAAGAAACTGGAACTTCCAGATTTTACCAAATGAACAGTAATTTTAATCACTAAACTGATTTCGTTAAGAGAACCTCAATTTCATATTTTTCCCTCAAATATTTATGAAATAACTTTCATTAGAAAATGGAACCACATTATTTCGATTTTTTTATAATAAATTATGAATTTTTAAAGTAGAGTACATGTTATGGAATTACCAAATGAACAGTAGAAGTGAACAGTACCTGAGAGCAAATCTTTTGAAAATAGATGTTTTTAAAGCAAATGATCATCTAATTGGTTCCAATCACTTCTAATGGAGTATAATTGAGGTAACAGTAAGGATGTGACATACGTCACATACCCCCATGAGGTGTCCCTTGAGCTGTCCCACATGATGTCATAATTATTCTTTTTAGAAAAAAGTTAAATCCAAGATTAAATGTGAGCCCTTGGATCAAATAGTAACCAAATCAATCTTGGCCATTGATGTTTCATGAATTTTGGCTATAAATACCCCCTCATTCTGCATCCAAACTGTGGCCATGGAACCTTAGAGGAAACTCTTGCAAAATGAAAACTCAAGCCAAGACAAAGAAGATTCAAGGTTGCAAAGTTCAAGCAAGCTAGAGATTGAAGGTAAGCAATCTATCCTAGCTTATTTTCCTTTGATTTGGGAGCTTGAACTTAGGGTTTTCATGGGGGAAAATTTGAGTTTTCTCTAAGGGGTGGTGCTTCCCAAATACCTTAGATGAAAGGGAAAAGAAGAAATTAAAGTTAGAAACATATGATTGAAGCTTAAACAAGCTAGTTAAGTGATTGGTTGTTGAATCAAGTTGATATTCTTGACTTTGCCATGGTGTGCCCTATTCAGTTTGCACTGTTCATGAGGGAAGGAAATGGAATTTCAATGATGTAATACTTCGATTGAATTTAGATGATGATTTTGTGTAGGATTGGAAAGGTTTTGAACCTTGAAAGCATTGAAATTCCAAGATTGTAGTTTTTGAAACCCTTCTCTGTTATTGTTCACACGAATGAATAGTGATTGGAATTTCATGATTTTGATGCTTCCAATGGTTTTAAAATAAAAAATTGTGTGGGATAAAGTAGAGAAATGTCATATCCAAAATTTTCCCCATCTGTATAGTACTGATAGTGGAAAGAGGCTTATAAAGAATTATGACGAATATCAGACGAGATAATAAAGGTTAGATAAGTCTTAAAGAAAGATAAGGACCAAAACACAAATTGGAAAAGGTTAAAGGCCAAAAGTTAAAGTACAAATAAATATTGGGCCAAAAGTGGTAATTTCCAAAAGTTTAGGGACCTAAATATAATTAAGTAAAAAGTCAGGGACCCAAATGTAATTATGGAAAAGTTGAGCCAAAACAGGCAAAAAATGCCCGGAATCAGATTAGACTCAAATTTTACCAGTAGATAGATAAAGTTATTCCGGTCAATATAAGGAGTCACGGAATTTTGATTTGAGATCCCGATTAATTGATATAAATTCCTGAAGTCAGCAGAAATTATTGTAGTATTTTTCATATCTCAGAATCAGACAAAACTTTACCTTAAATTCTTATATTTAATATATGAAATTATCAAACTGACAGAGTCAGAAAAATAATCCTGTATAATTCTTATGAAATTTTATGGTAAAATAGAATACTCGATAAATAGGATCGGGAGAGGTGTCTTGGGATTTGTGCCATAAAGGGCATAAAGGCAATGAGCCCAAACCAAGGCCCAAATGGCACCATAAGTGCGAAATTACGAAAATACCCCTAGAAGCCCATACTATACCAGTGATGGATGGAGGTCATTTTGATCATTATAAACAGGCCAAAAAGTGGGGCATAATATAAATATGATTATATAGAGTTAATATATGCCCTGAGGCAGTACAAGAAGGGGTGAAATGGCAATTATGCTCTTAGGGTCAGTACAGTGCAAGAAAGGACACCAAGGGTATTTTGGTCATTTCCCAAGGGATGGATGGCAGATAAATACTCAGTCTAACATTTTCAATGGTATGAGAAGCCTATACATTAATTTTAAGGATAGAATACATATCCTGGTATATTATAAAAAATTAGGAACAGAACACAGTCCGGTTATTGTGAAACTGCACTGATCGGTACCGGATTGGACTGGAATTTTTCCAGAAGGTTCCTTACACTATGAGCACGCCGCCTAACCCCTTGAGGTGTCCCTTGATGGGTCCCACATGATGTCATAATTATTATTTTATGAAAAAGTTAAATCTAAGATTAAATATGGGCCTTTAGATCAAATAGTAACCAAATCAATCTTGGCCATTCATTTTTCTTGGATTTTGGCTATAAATACCCCCTCATTCTGCAGCAAACTGTAGCTTCATGGACCCTTGGGGAAACTCTTGCAAAATGAAAACTCAAGCAGAGATAAAGAAGATTCAAGGTTCCAAAGTTCAAGCAAGCTAGAGATTAAAGGTAAGCAATCTTTCCTAGCTTATTCTCCTTTGATTTGGGAGCTTGAACTTAGGGTTTTCATGGGGAAAAGTTGAGTTTTCTCTAAGGGAAGGTGCTGCCCAAACACCTTAAAGGAAAGGGGAAAGAAGAAATTAAAGTTAGAGCCATATGATTAAAGCTTAAACAAGCTAGTTAAGTGGCTGGTTATTGAATCAAATTGATATGCTTGATTTTGCCATGGTGTGCCCTGTTCGGTCTGCACTGTTCATGAGGGAAGGAAATTCAATTTCAATGATTTAATGCTTCCATTGAGTTTGTATGATGATTTTGTGTAGGATTGGAGAGGTTTTGAACCTTGGAAACATTAAAATCTCAAGGTTGTAGTTTTTGAGATTCCTTACAGTTACTGTTCACTCGCATGAACAGTGATTGGAATTTCATAATTTTGATGGTTCCAATGGTTTTAGAATGAAAAGTTGTGTGGGGTAAAGTGGAGAAACAAGTATGGGAAGCATTAGAATCAAAATGAGAATTTTTGAAAGAATTGTGTGCTTATGTTCAATTATGTACAGCATGCCATGAAGGAGCTGGAATTTTATGATTCTAAGCTCATAAATGAGTTCAAAATATGAAATTGTGTACGGTAAAGTCAAGACATCAATTGATTCAAGAGCCAAGTGGATTGGGGAATATTAGGGAAAGTTATGACAATAAAGAGTGTAACAAAGTTAATCTTGAACATGGTTGGAGTTCATGAGTCCTAATGAATTATGTGATGAATCTGAATGTGTTTAGGACCTTGAAACATCCAAGAACATGTTGGGAGGTGATTGACATAAAGGCTTATTGGTTGGAAAGGTAGAGAGCAAATGCTAAAGATCAAGAGGAAAGCTTAAGTGCAAGGTAGTGAACTTACCACTTTACGTGCTTGATGTGGTATGCTTATGTGTTGACATGTATATGTTATTTGAATGATGTGGTGACATGATAAATGATGTTGAATGTATTGTTAATAACATGTTTCCATGGCCATGCACTTTATGTAAAAGTATACAGCATGATGGCATGTCATTAATCAAAGAAAGTTAATGAAATTACATATCATGCATTAGCATCCATCTTGCATATTTAAGTGGTAATGTTTGCTACTGAGATTCCATAGAATCTCACTCTCCCATAACCAACCAATTTAGGTCAAGCATGCTGATAATGTATGCATGGAGAGGAGATAAAGCATGGAAGAAGAAAAGTGAATCATGTAAGATGTTAGTATATGCTATGCACTTTCCATGTATGCCAAAGCCATGTAAAGCATCTATTTATGTGATGAGATTGTATGAAACACTTATTGTATAACCCCATGATGTATATGAATTCATATAAGGCATAAGAGATGATTCATGTATGCTAGAACAATTATTGAAGGTAAAAGAAAGGAAACTGAAATAGTAAAACGTAGGTCCTAAAGTAGTTTTGTTGTGGCTTCAGTTTGACCTAGCAAATGAACGAATTATTTGAAGAACTTTTATGACCATGTAGTACACATCTAGATATTTAAGTGCATAGGTAGAACGTTTCATTTGGATGTGTATATCAAGAGAAATACATTTTCAAAATAAGGGACCAGAAACTGTTTCCAGAGTTTTTGACCAAATGAACAGTAAACTTCAACGAATAAACTGTATCAATTGGTGAATCATTTGGTCAGGAAATTATTTTTCCCTTAAATTTTAAGATTTTATCTTCATGTAGCTTTTTGAATCACATCATTTTGAGTTTTCTATAATTAATTATGATTTTTCGAAGTTTGTTGCATAATCTGGAATACCATATGAATAGTAACCTGAGAAATAGTAAAATTCCAGATTTGGCTAATGGACTTCCAAAGTCTTGTAAGTGGTTCTAAATGCTACTGAATGGTCCCTAAGATGTATAAAAGTAAGGATGTTACATTGTGGTATCAGACCATAGGATTCTGGCTTAAGAAATGCTCTGGATAGATTATTTATGGACTGATATAAGATTATACCCAGACCCTAACCCTAACCAGTAAGTATTTTGTTAAGTTAAGGTATGTTATGGGATAGTTAACATTGCTTAATTAAGTAAATGTTGTAGAAATAGATGTGAGATTCCATAAGGTTAAGTCAGAGGCTTTAGTTAATAAGGGAAACCCCCATCCAGTAGTGATATATGAAGATGATGGTTAACTAGACTTTGATCCTTCAAATAGTGACGAGAGTTCATAGGAGAGTATGGGGGATCAGTCAGGAAACCCTACAGTAGATTACCCCATAGATGTTTCTATAGACTCAAGCTTGTAGTCTGGATGTCAGGTAGAGATGTAGCCTGAAGCCATGTATGCACTGGATAATGCTGAGTCTACTGACTCTATGCAGTATGAGGTTGTTAAAGTGCCCTCTAACCCTGATATAAGCTTTATCCCTCTTACGAGATGATAGATTATGGCTGAGGAAGTTGAGTACTGATACTGGATTATGGGTAGACCATATATTATTCCTCCTCTACCAGAGTTTCAGGATAGATTTATGATAATTAAGATATAACAGTCCCCTAATTCAGATATCCAGTCAGAGTTTATGATAGTTCTTGTCCATTTCCAAAGTCCAGGAATATGTGACTTTATAGAGAAAGATCAATGTGATGTTCCTGGTTCTAGTCAACTCCAGCCTTCTTTGTTAAAGATAGTTAGTGTTGAACATATTGGTCTGAAGAAAGCTACGGAGAATGACTTACTCAATCCAGGTCAAGGGATGGACAGAAGTAGAGATTAAGAACAATTAGTTATTTACAGTTCCTCAATGCCGTAGCAGGAATGATAAACAGACATCCAATAGAGAGCATTAACCTAATATACTTTAGAGGATTGGTATGAGATGATAGTAAGTCAAGTGTCATGAGACTAATGATGCCAACCTCACTGAAGTCTATCAGTTAGAGGTTTAGTACAGAGTATAGGCAAGTTAAACAGTACGAAGCACTAAGATATAGAAGATCAGTTTAAGAAGAGGTTCAACAGTAGATCCTCTATATGATCATTAGGAGTTGATCTACAATACAAAAGACTTTATGCAGCTAGTCTTTAAGGAAAAGAATAATGAGAAGTTAGAATGAGACTTGCCTAAGAATGATTTAATACACAGCCTAAGGTTAAAGACGTGATGGCTAATAGACAGAAAGTTAATATTCCCAAACAGAGGGATCCCATCACAAAGAGACAGTAACCTAGTACACCTAGCGTATATCACCCTAGAGGACAAAAGTAATGTTAGATGATGAAGGAGATCCAAGTGACTTAAATTAGTCAGGATCCAAAGATAGAACAAAAAGGGACCACTGTCCAGTCAAGAACAGACAAAGATAGACAGGTAGAAAGAGTTAAGAGATACTTTCTCGCCTGTTAGTAATCCAAGAGGATAAGGGAAAACTTAAAAAGTTTGAATAGCATAGGGATGTGAGTTTGACCTTTCCTCAGTTAGCTGAAAGACGACAGCTGACTCAGTTATGGATTACAGATAAATTACAGTGAGGCTAAGGACACATAAGTCCTTCAGTTTAGAGACATAGAAGTCTTATAGGCAATGGGAAATGTTATGATAGGATGATATGATAGAATAAATATGGCCTAGTAAGGTAGCCATAGATTTAAAGATGAAGTGACTCCCCTATTCCCTATATAAGAAAGAGTAAAGAACGATTGAGTCTATACCCTAATAAGAGGGTAAAGTGGCAACTTAAGTGAAACAAGTAAATGATTTAGGTTCCTGAATAGATGATCAAGACCTAGCAGTTAAAGTGATAAAGGGACAAAATGTTTTAAAGTCTACATAGTTAATTGCTTAATGGCAATGTGAGTATGAGGGATGGTTGAGCAAACAATGTAATGATGCATGGCTTATGTTGCCATAAGTTATAATAAGAATTTGCATATCATTGCAGTTGTCATGTGATGACACACATACTAGAGAGTGCTTAATTGATTGCATCTATTTGCATATTATGCATGTTGAGTATACTATGATAAATGAATACTCCCCTTATATAGTATGTACTGGGTAGAGTATACCAGATGAGAAAGTTATATTGCTCCCATGCCCTATGACATGCAATTAAATAATTCAACTTAGCAAGAATGAAGCAATAGCAAAGTGCTAAACTAGAAAGTTAGCTACTTGATTCTCAGAAGATAGAAAGAGAATTTATTATCAGACTATGATAGTCAATGGGAAAGGAAATGAGATGCAGTTATGAAAGATGATATGGCTCTAAGAAAGAGCAATTTTTAAGTAATACAAGTTAATGTTTTTACAATAGAGCTAAATTGCTCTTGCAATAGAGTAAAGTCCCTCTGATGAGATAAATAGATGATAACAGATATGTGCATGGTAGAGCTTGTGTAGCTCCCTGCAATGTTAAATGTAATAAAGTTATAAAGATGAGAATGGTATATGAAGTTCCTGAGTGTTAGAGGAAATGAGTGAAGTCTTGATAGATAATATTGGCTTCTGTGACCATTTTTGGGGAATTATTTGTGGAGTTAACAACTATGTGGAAGTGACTAACCTTGTAACTTTGTCCATTGGTTTAGGTCTTCTAGAGATGAGAATATAGTACAACAGAATCGTAGTAGATTCTGGAGGATTGCAGTTAGATCCTAGTATGGCTCACAGGGTCACAGTTAGATCCTGAAGAGGCTTACGGTTGATCGCAGTAGATCCCGAGGGTCGCAGTAGACCAAGCCTAGAGCAAGAATGTAATGATCCATAAGTATAGTATTTCTTTGGAAGGACAGATACCAAGGAAAAATTAAGGTATATAAGCTTCACAAGTTTATTAACTCGTAACAGAGAGAGTACCCATGATGCTAGTTTTAGATAGCCTTAGTACTATAAGGGATTGAACTCATAATCTCCTTACACGTATCAGGAACTAAGTGATCAAAATTAAAGCTGTTAATGCTGAGTCCTAAGGATTTATGGGAATATTACATAAGATATGAGAAGAGATCCTTATGATGAGATTACAAAAAATAAGAGACAAGTAAATCCTCCAGATGAGGATAAAGAGATTAGAAGGCTAGATAGACCCAAGAGAGATAGTATAATATAGGTCTAAGATGGCAAAGTACCAGGGTTGGAGCCAGTGAGCACTAGTGCTTTAGATTTTTATCTACACATTTCAGTTAAGCGTGCTCAGGCAAGAGTAGCCCAATACTGGGTGACCCCCTGGGAAGTGATGAAAAAAAATGTGAATGCCACAAGAAATTTGCATATATGCACAAAGCTTTGTAAAATGATAGAAAGAACTGTGAAAAGCTATAAAGGGTTATGAACAGTAAGAGACTAGAACCCTTATGTGAAGTCCAAATGAAATGGATTTGAGAGATGAACTATAATATAGCCAGATTTGGCCAGATATGCCATTTCATGTCATGAAAGATACGGAATGAGAAGATATACCTTGAGAAACGGTTGTATAACTAGCTTTGTAAACAAATAGAGGGGCTCCCATTCGGTAAAAGATAAGATGTTTGAATGATGAGCTACATGTGAAAGAGCAAATGAGAGCTTTAAGAGCTTCCACTCCTTGCATAGAATGTCAGGCCTTATGCTGCGTTACATTATGTGATGTTTATAGAATATACTAAAGCTTTAAATGTTAGAGCAGTGCAAGCTCTGAGTGTTAGAGCTGTGCAAGCTCCGAGTGTTAGAGCTGTGCATATTAAGAGAAGGAATGCTTGAGCTCTGATGTTAGAGATTTGCATTCGTGAGTAGGTATGTAGTCCTGCAGCATGTTGTCCAAGCATTATGCATGTTAGAGTATGTGCTCCTATATGCTTCTATGTGCTCCTATTTAGCAGTAGAGCAATGAAAGAAAGAATAATGATATAAGTCCTCTCTCTATATTATGATGAGTTTTTAAAGATGATAAGAATGTATGATAATATGGAAATGGGAGTTAAAGTTTGCGGATATTCAGAGAATTCTGCTAGATACTCAAATGAGCAATAAGTGACTGCACTAAGAAATATGATGAATAGTTAGTAGAAGCTCCAGAATATAGCAGTATTCGAGGGAGTTTGACATGAAAGAAATGGACACTGCTCACAAGTCTAGCATAGTGAGAAGTCCATATGCAGATAGATACGTAGCAAGAAAGTAATAGAATTAGCTAGAGTTTAACTCTGATTGAGTTAATTCAGAATAGAGGAATGACCATAGTAAAGATATGAAGAATTGCGGATATGAAAAGTACTTAGCTAAGATGTTTATTTTAAGAGATAGATACCCCAATCATTGACTAAGATGTTGAGTAAATTTTGAGGACGAAATTTATTTTAAGGGCGGAGAAATGTCATATCCAAAATTTTCCCCATCTATATAGTACTGATAGTGGAAAGAGGCTTAGAAAGGATTATGACGAAGATCAGATGAGATAATAAAGGTTAGATAAGTCTTAAAGAAAGAGAAGGACCTAAACGCAAATTGGAAAAGGTTAAAAGCCAAAAGTTAAAGTAAAAATAAATATTGGGCCAAAAGTGGTAATTTCCAAAAGTTTAGGGACCTAAATGTAATTAAGTAAAAAGTCAGGGACCCAAATGAAATTATAGAAAAGTTGAGCAAAAACAGGCCAAAAATGCTCGGAATCAGATTAGACTCAAATTTTACCAGTAGATAGATAAAGTTATTCCGGTCAGTTTAAGGAGTCACAGAATTTTGATTTGAGGTCCCGATTAATTGATATAAATTCCTGAAATCAGCAGGAATTATTGCAGTATTTTTCATATCTCAGAATCAGATAAAACTTTACCTTAAATTCTTATATTTAATATATGAATTTATCAAACTGACAGAGTCAGAAAAAGAATACTGTAGAATTCTTATGGGATTTTATGGTAAAATAGAATTTCCGATAAATAGGATCGGGAGAGGTGTCTTGGGATTTGTGCCATAAAGGGCATAAAAGCAATAAGCCCAAACCAAGGCCCAAGTAGGCCCAATGTGATGACTAGACAGTTTAGTGGGCTAGAGTATAGAGCAGTCCAGGATAAGTGCGAAATTACGAAAATACCCCTAGAAGCCCATACTGTGCCAATGATAGATGGAGGTCATTTTGGTCATTCTGGACAGGCCAAAAATGTGGGACATAGTATAAATATGATTATATAGAGTTAATATATGCCCTGAGGCAGTACAAGAAGGGGTGAAATGGCAATTATGCTCTTAGGGTCAGTACAGTGCAAGAAAGGACACCAAGGGTATTTTGGTCATTTTCCAAGGGATGGATGGCAGATAAATACTCATTCTAACATTTTCAATGGTATGAGAAGCCTATACATTAATTTCCAGGATAGAATACATATCTTGGTATATTATAAAAAATTAGGAACAGAACACAGTCCGGTTGTTGTGAAACTGCACTGATCGGTACTGGATTGGACTGAAATTTCTCCAGAAGGTTCCTTACACTATGAGCACGCCACCTAACCCCTTGAGGTGTCCCTTGATGGTTCCTACATGATGTCACAATTATTATTTTATGAAAAAGTTATATCCAAGATTAAATATGGGCCTTTAGATCAAATAGTAACCAAATCAATCTTGGCCATTCATTTTTCTTGGATTTTGGCTATAAATACCCCCTCATTCTGCAGCAAACCGTAGCTTCATGGACCCTTGGGGAAACTCTTGCAAAATGAAAACTCAAGCCACGATAAAGAAGATTCAAGGTTCCAAAGTTCAAGCAAGCTAGAGATTAAAGGTAAGCAATCTTTCCTAGCTTATTCTCCTTTGATTTGGGAGCTTGAACTTAGGGTTTTCATGGGGAAAAGTTGAGTTTTCTCTAAGGGAAGGTGCTGCCCAAACACCTTAAAGGAAAGGGGAAAGAAGAAATTAAAGTTAGAACCATATGATTAAAGCTTAAACAAGCTAGTTAAGTGGTTGGTTGTTGAATCAAATTGATATGCTTGATTTTGCCATGGTGTTCCCTGTTTGTTCTGCACTGTTCATGAGGGAAGGAAATTGAATTTCAATGATTTAATGCTTCCATTGAGTTTGTATGATGATTTTGTGTAGGATTGGAAAGGTTTTGAACCTTGGAAACATTAAAATCTCAAGGTTGTAGTCTTTGAGATTCCTTACGGTTACTGTTCACTCACATGAACAGTGATTGGGATTTCATGATTTTGATGGCTCCAATGGTTTTAAAATGAAAAGTTGTGTGGGGTAAAGTGGAGAAACAAGTATGGGAAGCATTAGAATCAGAATGAGAATTTTTGAAAGAATTGTATGCTTATGTTCAGTTCTGTACAGCAGGCCATTTAGGAGCTGTAATTTCATGATTCTAAGCTCATAAATGGATTCAAAAGATGAAATTGTGTAGGGTAAAGTCAAGACATCAATTGGTTCAAGAGCCAAGTGGATTAGTGAAGATTAGAGAAAGTTATGACAATAAAGAGTGTAACAAAGTTAATCTTGAACATGGTTGGAGTTCATGAGTCCTAATGAATTATGTGATGAATCTGAATGTGTTTAGGACCTTGAAACATCCAAGAACATGTTGGGAGGTGATTGACATAAAGGCTTATTGGTTGGAAAGGTAGAGAGCAAATGCTAAAGATCAAGAGGAAAGCTTAAGTGCAAGGTAGTGAACTTACCTCTTTATGTGCTTGATGTGGTATGCTTATGTGCTGACATGTATATGTTATTTGAATGATATTGTGACATGATAAATGATGTTGAATGTATTGTTAATAACATGTTTCCATGGCCATGCACTTTATGTAAAAGTATATAGCATGATGGCATGTCACTAATCAAAGAAAGTTAATGAAATTACATATCATGCATTAGCATCCATCTTGGATATTTAAGTAGTAATGTTTTCTACTGAGATTCCCTAGAATCTCACTCTCCCATAACCAACCAATTTAGGTCAAGCATGATGGATAATGTATGCATGGAGAGGAGATAAAGCATGGAAGAAGAAAAGTGAAGTATGTTAGATGTTAGTATATGCTATGCACTTTCCATGTATGCCAAAGCCATGTAAAGCATCTATTTATGTGATGAGATTGTATGAAACACTTATTTTATAACCCCATGATGTATATGAATTCATATAAGGCAAAAGAGATGACTCATGTATGCTAGAACAATTATTGAAGGTAAAAGAAAGGAAACTGCAATAGTAAAACGTAGGTCCTAAAGTAGTTTTGTTGTGGCTTCAGTTTGACCTAGCAAATGAAGGAATTATTTCAAGAAATTTTATGAGCATATAGTACACATCCAGATCTTTAAGTTCATAGGTGGAACATTTCATTTGGATGCGTATATCAAGAGAAATGAATTTCCAAAATAAGGGACCAGAAACTATTTCCAGAGTTTTTGACCAAATGAACAGTAAACTTCAACGAATAAACTGTATCAATTGGTGAATCATTTGGTCAGGAAATTATTTTTCTCTTAAATTTTAAGATGTTATCTTCATGTATCTTGTTGAACCACTTCATTTTGAGTTTTATAGAATTAATTATGATTTTTTGAAGTTTGTTGCGTAATCTGGAATACCATATGAACAGTAACCCAAGAAAGAGTAAAATTCCAGATTTGGCTAATGGAATTCCAAAGTCTTGTAAGTGGTTCTAAGTGCTACTTAATAGTCCCTAAGACGTATAAAAGTAAGGATGTTACAAGAAACAAGTATGGGAAGCATTGGAATCAAAATGAGAATTTTTGAAAGAATTGTGTGCAATTTCAGTTCTGTACAGCATGTTATGAAGGAGTTAGAATTTCATGATTCTAAGATCATAAATGGATTCAAAAGATGAAATCGTGTAGGGTAAAGTCAAGACATCAATTGATTCAAAGGCCAAGTTCATTAGTTGAGATTAAGGAAAGTAAACAAGCTTAATGTTCAAGAGGGAGTTATGTTAGTTGAAGTTTAATGCTCAAGGAAATTATATGGTAATGGATGAATGGTTATTTGATGTTAGGGATTATTTGGTATTCTCCAAAAGAGGCAGCCACATGTTCAAGAAAAGTGAGAAGAAAGAAGCAAGATAAAGTGGAAGAAAACCAAGTGTATAGGGTAGTAAACTCATCCTAAACTTGTATGCATAGAATGTTATGCTTGATTGTGCTATGGCTTTGGTGAATTGGGTTGCAATTGTGCTTATGTATGAAGTTATGTTTCTATGATTACTTTGTCCAATTGTATTTCATATGTTACATGGAAGCATGCACATTACACAATGATAACACTTTCACAAGGAAGCACAAGTAGTTATATTAATGCATGCATTATTTAGTAATATTTGCTACTGAGATTTCCCAAGAAATCTCATCCCTTTCCATGTGATCCCAATCCCACAAGTTTATGAATGATGAAAGAGGATGATGAAGCATGAAGATGAATTAGGGATTGGATAGTGTATATGTTATGTGATTATTTGAAATATGTAAAGTTCCTGTATGAGCAATGTAAGTAGTGATGGTCATGATATAAAGAAAAATAGTAAATGATGGAATAAATGTATGAAATTTTACAAAAATTTAGGTGACATGCGAAGCTTCGTTTTGACACCAAGAATGCTTTATTTGGATGTCTGTACAAAGAGAACTGATTTTCCAAAGTAAGGGACCAGAATCTGTTTCCAGAATTTTTTACCAAATGAACAGTAAAATTTGACGAATAAAATGTATTAATTGGCTGATCATTTGGTCTAGAAATTATTTTTCCCTTAACATTAAAGATGTTATCTTCATGTATCTTTTTCAACAACTTCATTTTGATTTTTCTAGAATTAATTATGATTTTTTTGAAGTTCGTTGCATAATCTAGAATACCATATGAACAGTAATTCAATAGTAAAATTCCAGATTTGGCTAATGGACTTTCAAGGTCTTGTAAGTGGTTCTAAATGCTACTAAATGGTCCCTAAGACATATAAAAATAAGGATGTTATATAAATTGTCTTCCCAGATAAATACTACATTGTACTCATAACTTCATGGCTCATTTCTTTCTTAAGGCTAGGTTTACTTTGACCTTCGGGATATACTATGATCTTCCATAAGCTTTCTTAGGATCCAACTATAACCCTAGAATTTTGTAAGAGCAATGCTAGGATCTAACTGTGATCCTTCATAATCTGCTATGATTCCATTGTAATATGTCATAATTCTCTAGAAGACCTAAAACTAATAGACTAAGTTACATGGTTAGCCACTTCCGCTCAGTTGGTAACTCAAGTGATAATTTCCCCAAAACATTTTCTTTCAAACAATATTTTCCATTAAAACTTTACTCATTTCCTCTTTCGGTCAAGAATTTCTCATATAGTTCTTATCTTTCATTTCAAATCTTGACTTTAACCTATGTAATATTACAGAGAGCTACACAGGTTTTACCATGAACTTATTGCTATACACTATACATCTTATCTTTCTTATTATGGTTCTATGCAGAATTGCTAAAATATTCTAAGCTCATCAGGTGGACATGGCTTTAATATGAGCTACACTGTCCATTTCCTTAAACTGACTCTATCACAAGAGTAATCTAACTATATCGCAAGAGCAATCTAGCTCTATTGTGATAGCATTTACTTTCATTATATAGACATTTTTCTCTCAGAGCTACATCATCATTTTCATAACTATATCTCATTTCATTTTGTATCATCTATGTCATGTTCATAGCTCACCATTCATAGTCTTAAGTACTATAATCATATGCCCATAGGTATCTATATAACCATACTGAGTATATTCTATCATCTCCTTTGCTATAACCAATTATCTTTATCTTACCTCAAGCCCTCATTCTAGTCCTAACTTTAATCATTGAAGATTAACTAGAGCTAATTATCTCATCAACCTCTAACATATAATTGTAAATATATTAGGTCTTAGGTGTCTCAACATTACATATGCTAGCCATGACTATTTAATCTTAAATAGGGTGCTACTACCCTTAAGTCAATAGGAATAGGAAAATATTTATCATATGGTAGAGTATTTAATAGGAAGATCTAGTTACCCTTTACAGTCAATGTTATAAATAAATGACCAGCGCTTGAATCACATATTGTATATATTGAGTGATCATTAATCGATATTGTCTCTTAAATTATCTTAGGCTACTTCCCTAACACTTCTCTAATTAGGGTAAAAAATATTTTATCTGTCTAGGGATTATTACCTGTTGTATTCTGTACTAGCAAAATGACCTAGCTTGCCACATATATAGCAACTTCCTTTACCTGTTAAACAAATCTTATCTCCATGGTCTGTACACATATTTCATATCCCTTAGGTACTGATTGCATGTTTGGACTTCTTAATTTATTACCTCTTCTCAACTTCTAGCCTTTACACTTTTATGGGCATTATAAACTTCTCCTTGAAATATTGCATGCCTTACCACTCCATTAAACCTTCATAACTACTTGGGAAGAATCCTTTCTTACAACACGAAACTCAGTTTGTAAGTAACCTACTCAGTTGTACATCTCTTACCATTCATATGGATGAACTTAGCTAAATATCCATCAAAGGGTCTCTTTTATCACCCTGTGTTATCAGTTAAAATTGGCCTCGTGCTCATCTCTATTTGTCTGAGGTAAATAATTTTTGTCAAATTGTTTAAGTTAAAATTCCAATTTGAATGGGTTATTCTTTTCCTATAGTGTAACTGATACTCCCTTTACTATTTCTTAATATCTTTCACTAATTCATAAATGACTAACTATGCATTCCATTAAAATATTCATAAATGTTTGTGCTTACATAACTGGATATTATTTTATTCTTTAGTAGACCCTTACTATGTACTAGCCCCAATCTACTCTTAACTGGACTACAGCTCCTTCCTGAACCTTTCTCAAGATATAATAGGCTAGCAACAGTCACTATTTCTATCATCATGATAGCATTATCTCTCTCTTATTCCTGGAGAGCTTGACTCACTTAGATCTCATATCTCATCTAATGTTGTTAATTTTACTAAATTGAAATATTCTATACTGGGTGAGTCATTAGTTCCTTTATGATAGAATTCCTCTATTTTAGAAACATAAACTCTTAGTCTATTTATCATTACATCTTTTACTTTAGACTATATGCTAGACAGGTCTCTATACAAGCCTCAGTCTAGTCTATACTACTTTTGTTTGGAAAAAGACTAGCATAATAAAGTCTTTCGTAATGTAGATCTACTTTGGATTATTGCATAAAGGATATACTTTTGATCAATCCTTAAACTAATTATTCATAGGTCAATGTATTGTACAACTAGAGACGTTGGTGCCTTTAGATACACTAAACGATTATAATTTGTTCCTATATACTAGTATAATTTTGTCAGCCTTAGTAATTTTCTAGCCAACAACCCATCTATGTTTTTAGGTTTGGCTTAGGCCTCATACTATAATATACTCAATTTACATTAGAAGTCTTACGGGTTTTCTTACTTCACCAATTTTTCTCATGATCTCTAATAATTATAATCAGCATAAAGATAAGACTTATGCAGTTGTTATTTTCTTTACTTTACTACTAAGTAGGAGCATATACTCTAACATGCATAATGCATGGCCAATATGTTGTAGGACTGCATACTTGCTCATGAATGCATAGCTTTAACATCAGAACTCAAGCATTCCTTTCCTTTATATGCACAGCTCTAACACTATGAGCTTTCATAGCTATATCATGTAGAGCTTACATTACTCTAACAATTAGAGTTTCAGCATATTTTACAAACATAACATAGTGACTGGCATTTCATGAAGGAGTAAAAGCTCACACTTGCTATTTCATCTATAGCAATTCAAACATCTTATCCCTATAAAAAGGGAGCCTCTCTATATGTCTACAAATTTAGCTATAAAGTAATCTTCTTGTTCATACAATTAGAGGGATAGGACTTATACCAATATATTCTTTCTTACTTGTTTAATACCTTATTAAGCTCTATCTCTAAATTTTATTCTTGGCCAATCACACTTTAATTAGGTAAAGTCAACTCTACTTGCCTTACATCAACTGTCTTCTCTTTGTTATTAAGGGAGGATATATTCTTTTGTTAAAGCAATGTCAACTCCATCTTAATCGCATCCCATTTTTACACAGATAGGGCATCTTCCTCTATTTAAAGCAATATATACTCTGATTCAGAGGACTAGTTCCCAATTCTTAAGAAAAACTAAGTGGCTAGAACTTTCGTACATTGTAACCCTTACTCATGAGCCTCACTACCTAACCCTAAAACTAAGTAGCTATTAACATTATCAGGAATATACTTATCTCGCATCATATTGGTTCCCCATATCTATCTGTATCATTATCTATCTCTTATCATCTCATTCTATTAATCCCCAAAAAATTACTAAGATTATTTATCTTTAGCTTACTATCTCCAGGATATTGTTTATCAATTTAGGAATTTGAGATAGCTATTATGTCAGGCCATCTTACTTTAACTAGGGTATATTCATTCATTTAGGTTTGGTTGCCATTTTACCCTATTGTTTGGGTACAAGGTACAAACTGTCACATCCTTATTTTCAACCTCAATTATACTCATTCATAAATCATTGGAACCAATTACATAGCCTTTTGCTTTATAGACCTTCATTTTCAAAAGATAACTCTCGGGTATTGTTCACTTTTATTATTCATATGGTAATTCTAGAACATATACCCTACTTTGAAAATTCATAATTAAATGTAGCAAAATTTAAATGAGTTGGTTCTAATTTCTAATGGAAGATCATTCATTTTACTTTGAGGGAAAAATATAAAACTGAGGTTCCATTGTCTTAATGAAATCAGTTTAATCATTCAAAAATACTATTTATTTGGTAAAACCTGGAAGTTCCAGTTTCTTTGTCTTAAATTCAAAAATTCATTTCTCTTTCATTACTTGTCCAAATGAACTGTGTTACCTATGGATTTAAAGTTCTAGAAGTCCTTTTTCAAATCACAAAATTTCTTAAAAAAACTCGTTTAGTGGCTATATAAAATCAATGTGTGAACGCCATTGCCTCTAATCACTCACTTTATCTTAATTCCATATTTTAGTTCCAAATTTGAAAAATCATAACACTTCGGATACTTATCCAATTAAGGCATTCTTGGTGTCCATTTAAATCTCTGTATCTTAGATATTATCATACCAAATTTCAGACTAGAACTTGTTGACTTAAGCATTAGAATCATCATCACATCATCACAGCCTTAGAACATAGTTACAAAAACATGCACCATTTATACTAGCATATCATCCCATAGTGTCATGTAAGTCATGTAACTTAATCATCAACATCTACTCTCCTCCCTTGAGAGGATGTAGCAAATAAAACATAGTTATGCATATGGAAGGAATGAGATTTCATGGAATTTCCAATAGCAAGTTAGACAAACTATAATATCATGCATAAAGAATTGGATGCTTAACATGTTATCATGAGATGGGAGCTACTTCATAATGGTACATAAGCAAACTCTAACATGCATATTGTCATGACATAACTTGCAAGGAGTTGTAATCATTCATACTTCATCATCAACATAATGACACAATCTTATGCTCAACCAAACACTATAATCAACAAGCAAACAAACAATTAAACAAACATCAGTTATAGTTAGGTATTCTTCCTACCTCTTAGCTATTCTTGCCAAGGTCTTCTTGAGGTGCTTTCCTTCCTTCACAAATACCAAAACATAGCCATTACTTTCATATCCTAATTTTTTCCCTATCTGTATAGTACTGATAGTGGAAAGATGCTTAGAAAGCATAATGACAAAGATTAGACGAAATAATAAAGGTTAGATAAGTCTTAAAGAAAGAGAAGGACCTAAATACAAATTGGAAAAGGTTCAAGGCCAAAAGTTAAAGTAGAAACAAAAGTTGGGCCAAAATTTGTAATTTCCAAAAGTTTAGGGACCTAAATGTAAATATCCAAAAAGTTAGGGACATAAATGTAATTAAGCAAAAAGTCAGGGACATAAATGTAATTATGGAAAAGTTCAGCCAGAAAAGGTTTATAACTGCCTGTAAGTATTTCAATCCCACATTCTATCAGTAAATAGAGGAAGTCATGCTGGTTAATCTGGCATGATACAGAAATTTTATTAGGGCTCCAGACAGCAGAAAATTATCCCATAGTCTAAAAGTTATCTGAAATTTTATCAGATTTCATGGACTTCAGATATAAGTGGATAAATTACAGGAAATTGTGCCCTACAGTGTCAGATGTCTTGGATCTGATAGAACTCCAGAAGAAGTTCTGTATAAAAAGTTATTCACATATCAGTGAATTTTGATGGGAGTTTGTTAACACCCGTGATCCGATAATGGAACTTATCGGTATGTAAGCCTGGATAGAATGAGATCAGATGATCTCATATATAGGCCCATAATGACGCCAAGGAAGGCCCAAAACCCAGGGTACCAGTCTATCAGTAGAAGGGGCCAGTGCCAGAAAAAGTACTAAATTACGAAAATGCCCCTGGATGCCCAGATTATACCAGAGATGGATGAAGGGCATTTTGGTCATCTGGGACAGGCTAAAAACGTGACACATGGTATAAATATAATTATTTGAGCCAATATATGCCCTGAGATAGTACAAAGAGGGGTGAAATGACAATTATGCCCCTATGGTCAATATAGCGCAAGAAAAGACACTAAGGGTATTTTGGTCATTTTCCAAGGGATCTGTAATTAAGTTGTGGTCATTAAAAGTATGTCAATGGTGTGGGAAGCCTAGACATTGATTTCCAGGACATAATACATATCCTGGTATATTATAGAAAAATTCAGAACAGAAAATAGTCCGGTTGTTGTGAAACTACACTGATCGGTACCGGATTGGACTGGAATTTCTCCAGAAGGTTCCTTGCATGGGCAGCACGCCACCTAACCATCTTAGGTGTCCCATGAGCTGTCCCACATGATGTCATAATTATTATTTTATGAAAAAGTTAAATCCAAGATTAAATGTGGGCCTTTAGATCAAATAGTAACCAAATCAATCTTGGCCATTCATTTTTCTTGGATTTTGGCTATAAATACCCCTCAATTCTGGTTCAGAACCGTAAGCTCATGTACCCTTGGGGAAGCTCTTGCAAAATGGAAACTCAAGCCAAGACAAAGAAGATTCAAGGTTCCAAAGTTCAAGCAAGCTAGAGATTAAAGGTAAGCAATCTTTCCTAGCTTATTCTCCTTTGATTTGGGAGCTTGAACTTAGGGTTTTCATGGGGAAAAAGTTGAGTTTTCTCTAAGGGAAGGTTCTGCCCAAAAACTTTAGATTAAAGGGGAAAGAAGAAATTAAAGTTAGAAACATATGATTGAAGCTTAAACAAGCTAGTTAAGTGGTTGGTTGTTGAATCAAATTGATATTCTTGACTTTGCCATGGTGTGCCCTGTTCGGTCTGCACTGTTCATGAGGGAAGGAAATTGAATTTCAATGATTTAATGCTTCCATTGAGTTTGTATGATGATTTTGTGTAGGATTGGAAAGGTTTTGAACCTTGGAAACATTAAAATCTCAAGGTTGTAGTATTTGAGATTCCTTACGGTTACTGTTCACTCACATGAACAGTGATTGGAATTTTATAATTTTGATGGTTCCAATGGTTTTAAAATGAAAAGTTGTGTGGGGTAAAGTGGAGAAACAAGTATGGGAAGCATTATAATCAAAATGAGAATTTTTGAAAGAATTGTATGCTTATGATCAATTCTGTACAGCAGGCCATGAAGGAGCTGGAATTTCATGATTCTAACCTCATAAATGAGTTCAAAAGATGAAATTGTGTAGGGTAAAGTCAAGACATCAATTGATTCAAGAGCCAAGTGGATTAGTGAAGAATAGAGAAAGTTGAGATACTAAAGAGTGTAACAAAGTTAGTCTTGAACATGGTTGGAGTTCATGAGTCCTAATGAGTTATGTGATGAATATGAATGTGTTTAGGACCTTGAAACATCCAAGAACATGTTGGGAAGTGATTGGCATAAAGGTTTATTGGTTGGAAAGCTAGGAAGCAAATGCTAAAGATCAAGAGGAAAGCTTAAGTGCAAGGTAGTGAACTTATCTCTTTATGTGCTTGATGTGGTATGCTTATGTGTTGACATGTATATGTTATTTGAATGATGTTGTGACATGATAAATGATGTTGAATGTATTGTGAACAACATGTTTCCATGGCCATGCACTTTATGAAAAAGTATATAGCATGATAGCATGTCACTAATCAAAGAAAGATTAATGAAATTACATATCATGCATTAGCATCTTTCTTGCATATTTAAGTGGTAATGCTTGCTACTGAGATTCCCTAAAATCTCACTCTCCCATAACCAACCAATTTAGGTCAAGCATGAAGAAAAGGTATGCATGGAGAAGAGCTAAAGAATGGAAGAAAGGAAGTGAAGTATTGAGATTTTAGCATATACTATAAATTGTCCATGTATGTAAATGCCATGTAAGGTGTCCATTCATGTGATGAAACTATTTTAATACTTATGGCATATGTACATGATGTATATGAATGTTAAGAAGCTTATTTGATGGCTTGTGCATGCTGAAACAATTATTGGAAATGAAAGAAAAGAAACTGAAATGGTAAAAACGTAGGTCCTGAAGCAGTTTTGTTGTGGCTTCAGTTTGACCTAACAAATGAAGGAATTAGTTCATGAAATTTTATGATCATGTATCACACATCCAGAGATTTAAATTAATAGGTGGAACGTTTCATTTGGATGTGTATATCAAGATAAATGAATTTCCAAATTAAGGGACCAGAATCTGTTTCCAGAGTTTTTGAACAAATGAACAGTAAACTTCAACGAATAAACTGTATCAATTGGATAATCATTTGGTCTAGAAATTATTTTTACCTTAAACTTCAAGATGTTATGTTCATTTACCTTTTTGAACCACCTCATTTCGAGTTTTCTAGAATTAATTATGATTTTTTGAAGTTCGTTGCGTAATCTGGAATACCATATGAACAGTAACCCGAGAAAGAGTAAAATTCAAGATTTGGCTAATGAACTTCCAAGGTCTTGTAAGTGGTTCTAAATGCTACTGAATGGTCCCTAAGACGTATAAAAGTAAGGATGTTACAATTACAAAGTAATATCAAGTTACAACTCAACTTGAAACCAAATCCAAGACTAGGTTTTCACTAACTCCTTTTCTTTCTCTACTTTATGTTTCATACTTTCATCCTTCCAAAATAAATTCTCATGGTTCATTTTCACATAATTTTTCATGTAGAATCCAAATATGAAATCAAAATTTCCAAAATCAAAACATTCCAATTGCTACAGTACCAAACCGAAGCAAGCCCTCCTTTTTCCAAAAATTCACATTTTGATTCCAATGCTTCCAATATTTGTTTTCCTACTTTATCCCAACACAATTTTCCATTTTAAACACATTGGAAGCATCAAAATCATGAAATTCCATCATATGAGTAGTGTCACGCACAGTACCAGCAAGAACACAAAACCCTAAATCCAAATATACTTGAATTCCCAAGCTTATACCACTTGATTCTAACTTGTTTAAGCTTGTCTAAACTATCCATAACATAAAACTCATATTTTAACCATATATGAGCAGCACTTCCAGCAGTAACCATAAGGGAAATATAGCATGAAAACCCCTTAAAACCATGAGCTAGCTTACTAGAACAAAGCTCAAGATCAAGGGAGATGATTACCTTGATTGTTGCTTCAATTTGTGTGCTTCTTTCTTGGTTGAATGGAAATTTTGCAAGAGTTTACCTATGGTTCACCATGCATGCCAAAGCCATCTGAATATGGGGTATTTATAGAGAAATTTGGGTTGAAATGGATGGCCAAGATTGATTTGTGCACTATTTGATCTAAGGGCTCACATTTAATCTTAAATTTAACTTTTTCCAAAAAGAATAATTATGCCATCATGAGGGACATCTTAAGGGACACCTCATGTGCATATGTGGTGTTATCTTCATGCAAGGAAGCTTCTAGAAAAATTCCAGTCCAATCCGGTACCGATCAGAGCAGTTTCACAATAACCAGACTATTTTCTGTTCTTAATTTCTTATAATATACCAGGATATGTATTATGTCCTAGAAATCAATGTCTACGCTTCTCATACCATTCACATTGATATGATGAATATTTATCTACCATCCATCCCTTGGGAAATAACCAAAATACCTTTGGTGTCCTTCTTACACTGTACTAACCCTAAAGGCATAATTGTCATTTTACCCCTCTTTACACTACCTCAGGGCATATACTGGCTCTAACTAATCATATTTATACTATGTTCCATATTTTTGGTATGTCTATAATGGCCATAATGACTTCCATCCTTCACTGATACAGTATGGGCATCTAGGGGTATTTTCGTAATTTCACACTTTTCCTGGACTGCTCTGATCTCTGGCCCACTTAACTATCTAGTCACCTTAATGGGCTCATGATGGCACCATTTGGGGCTTGGTATGGGCTCATTATATTTATGCTCTTTATGGCACAAGTCCCAAGATAACTCTCTTGACCTTATTTATCGGGTATTTTATCTCACTATAAAATGTCGTAAGAATTCTACAGGAATCCTTTTCTGACTCTGTCAATTTTATAAATTATTATATTAAATATATAAATTTTCTATAAAGTTTTATCTAATTATGAGGTCTAAAAAATACTACAATAATTCCTTCTGACTTTAGAAATTTATATCAATTAATTGGGACCTCAAATCAAAATTTTGTGACTCCTTAAACAGACTAGAACAACTTTGTCTATCTACTATAAATATTTGGGTCTAATATGATTCTGGGCATTTTGGAACATTTTCCGATTTAAATTTTCCATAATTACATTTAGGTCCCTGACTTTTTGCTTATTTAAATTTAGGTCCCTAAACTTTTAAAAATTACCACTTTTGGCCCAACTTTTGTTTCTACTTTAACTTTTGGCCTTTAACCTTTTTCACTTTGCATTTAGGTCCCTATATTTCCCTTAGTTCATAATTCCTTTCTTAATCTGCTATAGCTTACTCCAAGAATTTCATATCTATTACATATAAACTGTACAGCTACATCAGGTAAGAAAATTGGGGATATGACACAAACTCAACCCTTAACTGCCTTATATAACTCTAAAGCATTACTCTTTCTAAGATAAAGGTGTCTTTAATTTGTATCTATATTTCCCTTAACCACTGTTAGTCATACTTAGTTTCATTCTATCATAGTATCTCAAGTCTTCTGTGTCCCTAGCCTAAAGGACTTATATGTCCTTGGCCTCATTACGATCTAAAATTGAGTCAGCTGCTTTCTTTAAGCTAACTAAGAAAGGATATGCTCACATCTTCATAGCATTCATACTTTTAAGTTTCCCTTTTCCCTAAGGATCACATCAGGCGGGAAGCTATCTCTTACTTTCCATTAATCTCAACTCTCCTTTAAACTTAACTAATTTAGGCTTAAACTTTATCTCAATTAACTAAGAAATCACTTTTATATCTTGTTAAACTTCAATATTCAATTTTCCTAAAGCATTCATCTACAATACATAATCTTAATTGGACTATGTTAACCTTAATCTTAATTGGGCCTTTGCTAATCTGATGCGTATTCTATTTCCTAATTAGAGAAAGTTTATCTTCCACTAAAACCTTTACTTATGCCAAAACTTTATTTTGTACCTATGCCATAACCTTTTGCTCTTATACAAAAATGAAACATCCTATTTTTAACCCCTCAGAGTATATATTCAGAAGCATATTTAACTAGCACAAGCATTACTTTAGCCCAAAAATTAAAAATTTTAAATTTTATTATCAGGTACTATTCATTCAGTAAATTCCAGATAAGCAGTCTACCTTTAAAAATTCATAAATAAGCATAGAAAAATTGTATAGAAAAATTTATAAATAATTATAGAAAAATTGAAGCTCTTTTATAGCTCTTTAATAGAAAAATATAAATATGGAAATTTACCTTGCCAATCAATACAGCTTAATAGTTACTTTATACTGTTTATATGGTAAATTCTGGAATTCTAGATTTTGTCTTGTAATTTTAGAAATTAATTTCTCTTGATATACACATCCAAATAAGGCATATTAGATATTCATTTAAAGATATGGATGTGTACTACATGCTCATAAAATTTTGTGAATTAATTCCTTTATTTGCTAGGTCAACCTGGAGTCACAACATAACTGGTCTAAGACCTACGTTTTTGCCATTTTACTTTCTTTCATACTCTCATAAATTATTCCAACATTTATAGATCATCAACTTGAATTCCCATACACTCATATGCAACATGGAGTTATGCCATACTTATTTCATATATTTTTCTTTACATATAATGGCATGTTATATGACATGAGCATAGTTGGCAATTTATACAATACATACTAGAATAAATATTTGCTACTTTCTTTCTTCCCTTCTTTATCTATTCTCCATGCATATTGATGACACATTTTGTATATGGTTTCTGTGATATTTTTAAGAGTTTTATAACAACTTTACCATTAATTTTATGCCTTAAATTGTACTTTTGTGGTAATACATGATTGTGCGTGGCAATGCGCTAATTAAAGGGCAAAATGGTAAATTAACTCTTCCAAACTTCATATATTTACAGTGAGCTTTTATGTTGGATTATAAGTATTTTAGAAGAAAGCAAGGACTAGGAAAGAAATCACAAGTCAATGAAAGGGAAATCATGCCCCTGCACCTTTTAGTTACGACCAAAGAGTCCATGACCTTGATTCTTCTGGAAGTCTCTCAGTGTTTACAGGTCAAGACCAAAACTTGGATTTAGTCGTGACTAAAATGCAAAATCACTGAAACTGCGCGTTTTAAATTAGGTCATACATAAATAAAAGCATATGAGGGTTGCCATAAAGGAGGAGGCTATTTTTTGACCTGATTCGGCTAAGAAGTAGTACTCGAGCGCTGTTTGATCACCTTCTGCATATCTTCCATCGTTCTACACTTCTCCACAGACTTATCCATATCTCTACACTATCAATCTATCATCTTCTCATCGTTTCTTCATGGCATCACATATGGACAGCGATTGCAGTATAACAGGAGTCATGAGAGGCTAAATCTTTAGTCTCTTTGTGATAGATCTGATATCTTGAGCTCATGGACTAAAATAGGGAGTTTCTACTATTCTAATTTGTATCTTCTCATGATATGATTGCTGCTAGATCTAGGGTTTTCATTTTATAAGTAAATTTTGAATATCGATTGATCATTGTCATATTCGACATTGTAATTGAATTCAGATGATTTGAATGTTTGCTTTTTAAAAGAATATCTCAGTTTTGATTTTATGAGAGTTGGGTTATTACAGCAACTGTTGTTAATTAATTCAATTGCTTGAAATCTAGGGTTTTTGATCGAGGACCATTCGAGGACATTTTCATCATCTAATTCATCTTACATGCTAAGTGGTTTCTGACATTTCACTGATAGTTCTTAAACTAGCTTTGATCAAAGGAGTTTAAGGAAAATTAGGGTTTTGGACTCAATCAATTGAATGAGGATTTCTATGCCATACTTTTATTGCACCAATCACTAAAACCCCAAAAACCATTTTATCCCTGCTCAGGTTTTTCATTAATTTTGGTATCCAATCTGCTAGGTATCTAAATAAAAGGCTCCATGAGAAGAATGATAGAGTTGTTCCTTATACTATTTATATTAGGTGCAATTAACTTTATTTTGATAGATCAGACCACGACAATATGCCCTCATCAATGACGTCGTTATCGGGGAGCCAAGTAATTGTTTATTAACTTCATTAGCTACCTGAGTTATTTTTCTTGTTTCTTTTTGCATTTTAGTTTTTAGTAGTTTTTAAATTGCATGGCATTATGTAATTTTCTGAGTTTCTGCAAAAATTCAGTCTTTGTGACTGTGAGTCTCAACCTAAACTCACCTGTGTCACGACAATTACTCTCTATGACTTTAAGTCATGACCAAACACCATTTGTGTTGCAACCTGATTGATTCCTTATAAAATTTGACTACTCTATGAAAACTAGTCATGATATTTAAAACTTTCAGTCGTGACTATTGCTCTATGTGATATTGAGTCACGACTAAAACACTCTATAGTCACGATTGACTGAAAATTTTCTACTACACAACTTTCATGATTGACTCTGACTGATTGCATTGATTATTCTATATTGTTTCTGCATTACATGAGTAAAAGAATTGAACCATTAGTACCTTTTGAACCTGAAATTGAGAGAAGACTTAGTAAACTAAAGAGAGAATTTAGGAAATTTAGAGAAGAAGCAAAACCTAGTTCATCCTATAGTAGTCCAGAGTATGAAATTGAACTGTATATGGCTGATATTAATCATAATGGGCATAACGAACATGGAGAAAATGAAATACCAATGAATGTAGAAGATAATATAAGTGTGAGGGAAATTAATCGTTCGCATGTGAATTCTGATCCTTATGGTTTCTATACTGAAGAAGCTAATTTTGAGATTAAAGGAGCTTTGATTGTAGCCTTACCTAAATTTCATGGTTTTATAGGAGAATGTCCACACAGGCACTTACAAACCATTTGTATGATCTGTTCTTCAATGATGCCTCCAATTACTGCACTGGATGATGTCTTAAGGAGGTGTTTCCATTTTACATTGGAAGGGAAGGCTAAGGGGTGGTTATACAATTTGCCCACTTAGTTTTCCACTCTTATATAGGATCAGCTGAAGTCAACGTATCTTGAATAGTTTTTCCCAGCTTCAAAGACCACTATAATGAAGAAGGATATCACTAATATTTTACAACAGGATGGAGAATATTTACATGAGTATTGGATGAGATTTTTTAACCTGTTGGCTCGATGCCCTCATCACACATTACCAAGGTTGATTTAGTAAACATTTTATTTGATAGTCTACTTTCTCATAATTAGGTTTCCTTGAATGCTACAGCAAATGGATCCTTGAGAGATAAGACTCCACAAGCAAGTTGAGAGTTAATCTAGAAAATGGCCAATGAAGACCATCGAATAGGGGATCCAAGGAGAATGCCCACATCTTCTCTGGGTAATTCAAATGTGATCTTAGCTAAAATAGCAGCCTTGGGGAACATAATAAAGATGATGAATTTGATTGAAAGAGAGTTGCATTCCATAAAACAAGAACATGCAGTGGATACCTCATAAGCCTTGGTTACAAAATGTGAATCATGTGGTTCAATGATGCATGTTACCAGTACATGTGACAGATAATATGAAGAAGTGGCAGCAATATATCAAGGGAGAGACAATCAATACTAGAAGAGAGACCCATACTCTAACACATACAACCCTGGTTGGAGAGATCACTTAAACTTTAGGTGGGGTTGATAGGCTAAATCAATTCCAAGGAGGGTGGTTCCTAAAGTAACTACCAAAATAATGTGAGGTCTATAGTTCCAACTCACCATAATGCCTTAGTGACATCAAGGCCAGATGAGACTTCTCAATTGTTGAAGAGTATGGCTATATAGATGAACAATATGGATGTTAGAATGATCAATATAGACAATAAGCTCAAAGAGAATGACAGTCAATTCACCTCCACAACTTTAATCCTTTAAAGTATGCAGAAGGATAATGCTGATATGCAAAGGAAACTTGAAGATTTAAGTTCCAATAATGTAGATATAACAAGTTACTTAACTCAAGTCTCCAATATAGTGAGTAAGATTCAAGGAAAGACTAGTGACAGCATACCTTTGAACACCGTCATTAATTTGAGTGGTCTAAATGATATATCCTTCAGAAGTGGCAGAAAGGTGCATTTTAATGAAACTGATACATTAGAGCAGGATATGGAAGATGCTAAATTTGAGAATTTATCTCTACCATAGGTGCAAATTTGGAAATCTAAAAGTGCTAAAGAATAACAACTTATAATGAAAAAGCTAACCCAATAGGAGAACTCATAAGCCCAAGTGGAGATACAAGAGCTATAAGAAGAAGCAGCAATAATACCAAGTCTAGCCTACAAAGGAAAGCAACCTGAGGAGAAGTCAGAGTCGAGCAAGCAAGGAGCTTCTATATATAAAGGTAAGAAGGTAAGTATAAAAGATCTCCCTTTTCTTGAATCTTATTTTTCTGTAAAGAAAAATATTGATTCTGAATTTGCAAAAGATGCTTTCAATCTCTTCAATAAGTTAGAAACAAATATTCCTATGGTTGAATTCCTCAAGAGAAACCCTAATATGAAAATTTTTTGAAAGAACTATGTGCTAATAAAAAGAAGTTTATGCCTCTTGAGATAATCGAGGTGAATGCTAATGTGTCATTACTATTTAAGGCTAAACTACCTGTTAAGTGCCAAGACCTAGGATTTTACACAATCCCATGCACTATAGGAAATATTCCTATTAAGGGAGTGTTACTAGATCTAGGGGTAGCCATTAATGTAATGCCTTGGTCAGTATATCAAGCTTTAGGTATCAACAATCTTAGCGACACAAGCATAGTGATCTTGTTAGCTGGTAGGTCGATTAGGTATCATAAGGGAATCCTTGAGGATATTCTAGTATAAGACAAGGACTTAGTGTTCCCAGCTGATTTTTATATTTTGGACATGTCAAATGAGTTAGTAAATGACAACACTCTGATCCTAGGGAGACCTTTCCTCTAAACTTCTAAGAACATCATTAGTATAAAGCATAGTTTCATCACAATAGAAAAGCTATAGAGCATGTGGTAACATTCAACATGAATGAAGCAATAAAATTTCCTTATGATAATTTTACTTTTACTGCTTTGAATGCCATTGATTATGCTATCGAAAAGACTAGGGATGAACATGAATTGAGTTTGAATGACAATGATAGAGATAATGCGTGTGCAAAAGGTTTGTTGATTGATTTTGTAGGATCTTAAGATGTTCTGGAAGCTGGAAGTACAACAATTGAAGAAGGGGTCGCGTTTCTGTGACCCAAAGTTGAAACATCCTACTTTTACCACCTTAGAGTACGTATTTAGAAGCATATTTGATTAGCGGAAGTATTACATTAGCCCAAAAATTAAAATTTTAAAACTTACTTATTGGGTACTATTTATTTGTTGATTTCCAGATTTACAGTCTAAATTTAAACATTTATAACTAATTGTAGAAAAATCATATGGAGGTGATCCAAATTTATAATTGAATATTTTTCATAGATCTTTAGGGGAAAAATATAAATCTGGACATTTACTTTGCCAATTGATACAGGTAAGTCGTTACCTTTTACTGTTTATATGGCAAATTCTTGAATTTCTAGATTCTGTCTCTTAAATTTGGAAATTCATTTATCTGGATATACACATACAAATGAGGAATATTACATATGAATTTAAAGAAGTGGATGTTTACTATGTGCTCATAAATTTTTGTGGATTAATCCCTTCATTTGCTAGGTCAAACTGAAGCCACAACAGAACTGTTTTAGGAACTACGTTTTGACCATTTTAGCTTCCTTTCTTTCACTTTCAATAATTATTCTAGCATGCATAGACCATCTCTTTTGCCTTTAACGCATTCATATATATCATGGGGTTATGCCATAATTCTTTCATACATTTTCTTTACATATAATGGATATTACATAACATTACATAAAAGTCTAACATACATGCATGCCATCACTTGTCTACTGTTCCTCTTATATTCCTTAGCTCATCTATCAAACATGATTCTTCCATCCTGAATAACCTATTATGGTTGGTTATGGGAGGGTGAGATCCTAGGAAATCTCAGTAGCAAACATTACCACTTAAATATGCAAGATGGATACTAATGCATGATATCTAATTTCATTAAACTTTCTTTAATTAGGGACATGCCATCATGCTATATACTTTTTGCATAAAAGTGAATGGCCATAGAAAATATGTTATTCACAATACATTCAACATCATTTATCATGTCACAACATCATTCAAGTATCATATACATGTCAACACATAAGCATAGCACATCAAACACATAAAAAGGTAAGTCCACTACATTACACTTAAGCTTTTCTCTTGATCTTTTGCCCTTACTCTCTAGGCTTTCTAGCCATGAAGCCTTTCGGTCAATCGCTTCCCAACATCTTCTTGGATGTTTCAAGGTCCTAAACACATTCATAATCATCACATAATTCATTAGGACCATGAACTCCAACAATGTTCAAGACTATCCTTGATAAAATCTTAACTCTTTACTAACATAACTTTCTCTATAGTCTTCACTAATTAACTTGGACCTTTAACCAATTGATGTCTTGAATTTACCCAATACAATTTCATCTTTTGAATCCATTTATGATCTTAGAATTATGAAATTCCAGCTCTTATGCATTGTTCTGTATAGAATTGCATAACACCCTCTTTTCTTTAAAAATTGTCATTTTGATTCTAATGCTTCCCATCCTTGTTTCTCCATTTTATCCCACACAACTTTTCATTTTAAACCCATTGGAAGCATCAAAATCAATAAATTCTAATTACTATTCATGTGAGTGAACAGTAATATAGAAGAACTTCAAAAACTATAACTTGGAATTCCATTGCTTCCAAGGTTTAAAACCTATCCAATCCTACACAAAATCACCATATAAATTCAATGGAAGCATTAGATCATCAAAATTCCATTTCCTTCTATCAAGAACAGTGCAAATCAAAATGGTTTAACTATGGCAAAGTCAAGAATAGCAACTTGATTCAACAACCAATCACTTAACTAGCTTGTTTAAACTTCAATCATATAACTCTAACTTTAATCTCTTCTTTCTCATTTCATATAAGGATTTGGAAAGCACAAATACCTTTGAGAAAACTCAACTTTCTTATATGAAAATCCTAAGTTCAAGCTCCTAAATCAAAGGAAAATAAGCTATGATAGATTGTTTACCTTTAATCTCTAGCTTGCTTGAACTTCGGTACCTTGAATATTTTTTGTCTTAGATTGAGTTTCTATTTTGCAAGAGGTTCCCCAAGGGTTCTCATTCCACGGTTTGCTTTAGAAATTGTAGGGGTATTTATAGAAAAATTCCATGAAAAATGAAGGGCCAAGATCACTTTGTGCACTATTTGATCTAATGGCTAATAATTGCTCTCACATTAAACTTACTCACCAAGCAAACTTGAGATAAGGTTAGTTGACAAAAATTTTCTCCTCCCCTTGTCTTGGATGCCATGTATGAGGTCTTGTGGGTCCCACCATGTGCAAACCCTAATTCTCACTTTATTCCTTTTTCTTTTCTTTTTCAAAAATTCAAAAATTATTTATTATTAGACTTGAGCTCAAAGACAACTCTTGGGACTTATTGGACTACCCTAGGACAAAATTATGGACTGTCCTAGGTGTCATATCCTGATTTTTTGATCTAGAAGCCCAATATGTAGCTTAAAAGAGGTAGGCTACCAGGACCTATTAAGTAGAGTCCCAGAAGTATACATATAATATTCAGGGACTAAACTGCAAGTAAATGAAAAGTTTAGGGACTAAATTGTAAATAGTGAAAGTCCCTAGGGTTATAATGGTCATTTTCAAAAAGAAAGGGACTAAAGTGAATAGTCTAAAATGTTTAATGGTGCCAAAAGGAAGTAGACATAAAGTTTTAGCCATTAAGTGTAATTATGAAAAGTTGAGGGACTAAAGTGTAATTTCCAAAAGTTTCCAAGGGCAAAATTGTAGTATAGAAAGTTCAGCCAGAAAAGGCTTAGAACTGCTCGGAAGCATTTCAGTCCAAAAAATTATCAGTAGATAGAGAAAGTTAAGCTGGGCAATCTAGCATGATACAGAGATTTTATTAGAGTTCCAAATAACATATATTTATCTGATAATCTGAAAGATATCTGAAATTTTTATCAGATCTTATGGACCTTAGATATAAGTAAAAAGTTATAGGAAGGTGTGCCCTATGACACCAGATGTCATGGATCTAACATAACCCCGAAAGGAGTTATGTATGAAAAGTTATTCACATTTTAGTGAATTTTGATGGGAGTTTGAGAACGCCCGCGATCCGATTATAAAACTTAGCAGTAAGTGAGCTTGAACGAAATGAGCCAAGATGATGCCAAGTGAGGCCCAGGCCTATGATATCAGCTTATCAGTTAAAGCGGTCAGTGCCAAAAATATGCAGAAAAAGTATGAAATGATGAAAATGCCCTTATGTTATCAAAAAATAAAATAACGAGTGAAGCGTATTTTGGTCATTTGATTAAGGTTAGACAGTCAAGGAAGGTTATATGGATAGTTAACCAAGGTTAGGAAATACTCTGGCAATGGGTGAAAAGACAATAATGCCCCTAGAACTATTAAAGAGGAAGTAATGGCATTTTGGTAATTTGCTATAGGATGTTTCTTGGGAACCTAGTCACCAGAGTACTTGGGCTTGATTAGAGACCCAAGATGACATTCCTAGACATCCAAAAATGTGGCCCAAGAGTGATGTTGGTCCAAGTGGCATTAAAATATTAGTTTAGTACTTTTTCAATAAAGTAAAGTTACCCGGTTAAAGATAGAACTGGGAAAAGTGATCAGATAGAGCTTTAGACTCATCCAGAACCATGAGGTGGCATGAAAGGTGTCCTCATAGGACCCACAAGGTGCCACATGGCATGAGTCTAGGGAAAGAAGGAAAAGCTAAGGGCACGTGGCACAATCTTAGCCATTCATTATGGGATAGGACTCTATAATTCTTTAGAAATACTGAGTCAACTGTTGAGGTGTCCCAACGGCCCCACCATTGTGCCACCTAAATATGTGAGGTGTCCCATGGATGATGTCATTTTGATGAGTCATCTAAGATGATGATGTCATTATAATGATGCAAGCAAGTCTTCTTGAGGAAGCTAAGTGATCTGAGACATTAATCACAATTCAATCTTGACCGTCCATTCCACCTCCACTCAACTATAAATATCTCACCCCTCCCTCCATTCCATTCATGGCAAGGATCAAAGAAAGAAGAGAAAAGAAGAGAGAAAAAGAGAAAGAGAGAAATAGAAAGAAAGGAAGGAAATAGAAGGAGTTATGGCGGAACTAGGAGCAATCCAAGGAGCTTAGGAACTTGGCAAGCTTAGGAATAAGGTAAGTAATTTATTCTAGTCCCTGCTCTAATAAATTAGAAGATTGTTCTTATGAATTTAATAGTTAGAATAGAGAATATCTCTTTTGATAAGGTTAGCCGTGGATATAAAGAAAGTTAGGGGAATGCCAGATTAAGGGTATTACCTCAAGTTAAGTATGAGTTAAGTAGAGCTATATTGGATAGAGTAATAATGAACATATTATTATAATATGTATAGGATCTTACCTATGTAAAGAAGGAACCTCATAAAAAAGATTAAGGACTAAGGAAAAGGCTACACACTAGGTAGTATTTACATATGTTACATGGAAGCATGCACATTACACAATGTTAACACTTTCAAAAGCAAACACAAGTATTTACATTAATGCATGCATTGATTAGTACCATTTGCTACTAAGATTTTCCCAAAAATCTCATCCCCTTCCATGTAATCCCAACCCCATAGGTTTGTTAATGATGAAAGAGGATTGAAGAAGCATGAAGAAAAGCTGGGGATTGGATAGTATAAATGTTATGTAAAGTTGGGTGCTGGAAATTGTCAATGTGAACAGTAACTCGTGGGGAGATAATGGCAATTGAGCTATAATTATAAATAGTAAATGATTGAATAAATATATGATATTTTACCAGTAATTATTAGACATACCAAGCTTCTATTTGATATATAGAAAGTCTTATTTGGTGTGTACACATGGAGATATGATTTTTCAAAGTTGGGACCAAAATGCTGGAATCTGGGGAAGGATGCCGGATGAATAGTAAACTGTGGGCATTGACTGACGTTGACTGGGTTAAGGCGTAGTCAATGAGTTATTTTTCCCTAAAATAGAATTAAGTTACCTTTGTGTAGCAATTTGAAACACTTCATTTCTATTTTTCTAGATTTAGTTATGATTTTTCAAAGTTAGGTTATTTCTCTGGAATTTACACAGTGAACAGTACTCGCTAGAGTAAAATTCTAGATTGTGTAATTTGACTTCAATGACCTTAAAAGTGATTTCAAATACTACCGTTTGGTATCTAAGATGTAAGGAAATTAGTATGTTTCACTAGGCCTTCCTTGGATCCAATAGCTAATTGGCATAAATCCCAAGGCACTTTCTTTATACCGATATCCTTAAAATATTCTTATTTTGAAATAAATGCTAGACACCTATTTTAATGGTTCTAACATTTTTAAAAATTTATTATAATATAAAATAACTCCCTTACAAAGTCTCATAATTTTTTGAGACCCAGAAGTCCTGATAAAAATTCTCTACATTTCTTCAAGACCTTTTGTCGGTGTTCGATTTCACTTTAATTTCTCAAAGGGCATTATCATCTTTTCACATATCATCAGAGTATTCCTTGATCTTGGTTAACTATTTTGAGGACTCTCCTTGATTGTCTAACCTTAGTCAAATGACCAAAATACCCTTCGTCTAACTCTAACTCTAACTCTAACTCAATGACACAACACACTATCATACATCTAATGGCATTTTTGTAATTTTATATTTTTCTCGGTCTTTATTAGCCCTGGCCTACATACTCATCCAAAAATATCATTGAGCCTATAAGGTGCCACTTTGGGCCCTATACATGATCCACTGCCTTCATGGGCTTAATTTATGAGAAATTGCCTCGAAACATATTTATCGGGTTTTTTAATCCACCGTAAATTCTATAATAAATTCTACATAACTCATTTTTTAGCTCTATTAGTTTCATAAATTCTCATATTAATTATAGGAATTTACTACTAAATTTTATCTGATTATGAGGTATAGAGGATACTGTATTAATTTCCCTTTCTTCATAAATTAATATAAATTTTTTGGGACCTCATATCAAAGTTCTATGTTACATCAAACTGATCTGAATAATTTTCTATATTTATTGAGAAAATTTGGGACTAATATGATTCAGGGCATTTTTGGGCCTTTTATGTCTCAACTTTCTCATAATTACCATTTTGCCCTTGAACTTTTGAAAATTACACTTTAAGCCTTCAACTTTTTATAATTACACTTAATGGCCCAAAGTTTATTTCTATTTTCATTTTTTACCATAGAACTTTTAAACTTTTAATTTTAGTCCCTCATGTTTATACCTTTATATAGTCATTGTTTTTCCTTTCTACTCATAATCACAATCCTTTCCAAATCTCTTTCCACTATTAGTATTATACAGATAGGGAAAAAGTAGGATGTGATAAAGGTCGCGACTAAATGACCTCCACGTAACAACTAAACTGTTGAAAATCGTGCCCTAGGGGCCAATCATTGTCTTATGAACATTATTAATTTATGAATTTATTAATTGTGTTATCATATTATTTGCATGTTTACTGTGATGACTATCATTGGATAATTCATGAACTTATCCTAAATGTCCTTGGTCGGTCATCTATACGGGAGCAGAGATGAAATAAGACCAGTATGACTTAGAAGATGTATAGAGATATAAATCAAAGTCATAGGCATATGTAAGAGTACAAGGTGTTAGACCGACCCACTATGAGAGAGCTGCATGGGTTACGTCACAAGCTTCTCTCATATACAAACCATGTCACTATGCCCTTTGACCTGAGATCATCATGGATTCCTACATGACAAATGCTTAGCTTTGACCTAGTTAAAAGTCACTTTTGACCGAGTGATCATAAAGACTATGTTCGGGCTTAGTGGTTTTTCATGCGGAGGAATGTGAATGGTTAAGATGGAAATTGTCCCTCACATTCGTAGAGAGATATTACTGGGTGTAATATCCTTAATCTTCTGTACTGGTTCCTATGTACAGATTAAACGGAATATATGAGCTCTGTTTCAGGAAAAACATGTGTACCTTTATGTAAAGAAAATGATTAAATTGCAAAAGAAAGGAAATTAAGGGACCTAAATGCAATTATGGAAAGTTTAAAGTTAGGAATGAAAAGTAGACAAAAATATGGGGTCTTAAAGTGTAATTTTAGCCAAATTAAGGGACTTAATTATAAAGAAGGAAAAGTTCCCTGGGGCTAAAGTATAATTAAAGAAAATAGGCCAGAAGTGGTTTGCACTGCCCGACAGCATTTCAGTCCCAGATTCTACCATAAGGTAGGGCAGGTGACGCCGGGTAACCAAGCCTAATACCGGAATTTTTTAAGACTCCAGATAGCCAGAAATGGACTGATCGTCCAAAAGTTATAAAAATTTATATCGGATACCCTAGATTTCAGATATAAGTGGGAAAATACAAGATGATGCGCCTTTATGGGCGGATGTCGGGAAACTGACAGGATACCGATAGGAGGTCTGTAGGAAAAGTTATTCACAAAATAAAAAAATCCAGACGGAGTGTGAGGCCTCCGGGGGTCCGGGTAGGAGATTTATCGGTATTTTTAAAGAGGCTGAATGCGATCGGATGACTTCGGTCAGATGACCGTTATAACCCCCAAGGATGCCTGAACACAGTAGGACACTATATCTGGGAAAAATAGCCGGTGTCCGGAAAAGGTATATACTCGGTAAATAATAGTTAAAATATTCAATGAATTGTGTTAAAGGAAGATTCCTCGTAATGCGTGCCATACAGGTAATGGACCCAGGAAGCCCGAAAATGGCGCCATTAGAGGCCCAATAAGACTCTTGGACTGATAGGTGGGCCAGTGTCCAGCAGAACCCCGGAAAAGTGCGAAATTACGAAAATGCCCCTATGTTGTACAAAAAGGGCAGCAGATGAATATAGGGTATTCTGGTCATTTTGAACAGACCCAGAGGTCAAGACATGTCTAAATAAGGTTGACTAGAGCCAGTATAAGCTTTGACCGGGTCCAGAAAGGTGTGAAATGACGATTTTGCCCTTAGGGATTAAAATAGGACAAGATAGGGCACCAAGGGCATTTTGGTCATTTCGCAGGGGATCTGTAATTGAGTCTGGACCCAGTATTAAAAAGTTAATGATATAAAGGGTCTAGATACTAAATGTGAGGTCAGTAGACATAAAAAGGATCTTCAGAAACATCAGATTCAGAAAACGGCATGTTTTTCGAGGCGATGGACCAGGCCGGTACCAGATTGGACCAGAAAGCTTCCAGAACCTCCAAATTTCGTCACATGAAGAATATGGGTGGTGAGGTGTCCTATGAGGTGTCCCATGAGGTGTCCAGGGTGATGCAGTAAAAAGAATTAAAGAAAATAGGAAATTCCAGGAAAAACCAGGACCACATGTTCAGATGGCTTCAAAATTACAAGAATGCAATCCATTAAAGCTATAAATACCCCCTTCCCCTCCCATTTTATGCATCCCACGTTTTTGGCAAGAAAAGAGAGAGAAAGAAGAGAGAGAAGGAGAAAGAAAGAAAGAAAGGAAGTTCTGGTGGAGTTGGAAGTAGTAAGGAAGTTCTGAAGCTCTGCTTTTGAGGTAATAACTAATCCTAGCTCTTATGTAATGTCTTTGTGATGTGTTGTTTTGTTTAGTTGATTGTTGTCCTATATGTTATGCTTGAAGCTCTATTCCAATGCTATGATCATATGTTATTGAATATGGAAGCATGCAGCATACTTATCTATACACAGTCACAAGCAAGCACCGTCACTTTGCATTACATATTTTGTTATGATTGTTGTTACTGGGATTCTTTTGAATCTCATTCCCAAACATAACATTACAGGGGAGGTTCTGTCAAAATAAAATTTGGAAATCTTAAGAGACGCCGGTAGGCTGCCGAAATTCCGACAACGAAGACGGAACAAAGAAAGGAACTGATACGTACTGTGTACGTAGTGCTGTCTAAGGAGGCTGGAAGTGAGTGGACCCAGCAGGTTCATCCAGTCTTTCCTGGGTACTACGTAGAATGGTAGTTCGCATAAGGGAATTACCGAATCGGTACAACATCAGTTACTTTCTAAAGAAGAATTGCAGCAGTTATGCTGCCGGTTTTTAGACAGAAAAGGATGTAATAAAATATGAGGGAGTTAATCATGCACTAATTATAACAGTTGATTATTTGATATTAATTGTTATCTGGCCTGTATGACTGATATGTGTTGGCTGTATGCTTGAGTATGTAAAGACTAAATGCTGAAAATAGGCTTAGTGAACAGTAACTCGTGAAGACCCATTCATGTTTGATAAATCATTAAAAATAGTAAATGATTGAATTAATGTACGAAATTTTTAGGGTAAAAAGTAGACATGCTAAGATTTAATTTGATATATAGAATGTCTAATTTGGATGTATACACGAAAAGATATAAATTGTTAAATTTGGGACCAGAATGCTGGATTCAGGAGAAAGTCATTGGATGAACACTAAGATTGAAACGTTGACCCACGTGAGATTTGTCAAGGATTGGTCAACCAATGATTTTTCCCTGAAATATATTTGAGTTAGCTTCATGTAGCAATTTGAACCACTTCATTTCGATTTTTATAGAATTAGTTATAAATTTTCAAAATCAGGTCACTCATCTGGAATTTGCCACAGTGAACAGTACTCGATATGAATAAAATTCCAGATTAAGTGTTTAGACTTCAATGACCCTGAAAGTGGTTTAAGTGCTACTGAATGGTCCCTAAGATGTATAAATATAAGGATGTGACACTGGGCCCCTCGATGAGTTAGTCTGAGAAATGTATGGCCATACTGTAATGGAAAGGTAGTTCCATTTCTATAGTCAGACTACTCAGGGATCGAGAAAGTAACGGTCAGGAATAGGAGGATGACATTATCCATGCCTCATCCATGACCAAAATATCGCGTGACAGAAGGGACATGGTATGGTTGTATAAAAGGTTACATCGCTTAATGATCCTCATATGATTTGGGTAGTCGTTATGTCTTGCTAGAGACCGCTTGCGACTTGTGGGCCAGTATAGCAAATGGCCCACTGCCAACTTCATATGGGCCTATAGGGTCGCAAACAAAATAGTCAAACACGAGCTATGATGTCCAGATTTATTGAATCTAAGACATGTCCAGATTCAATGAATGATCTAGGGTGGATGTATATATTTATTTATATTTATATTCATATATATATAAATTCGTATATATACATTATATATAAGAGATATATGAGATTTAATTTATAAGGATAAATTAAATCTCTATCACGTTTGAATTTAAAATTCAAATTGATAGGATATCTCAAATAAGAGATATTTATAAGATTTAATTTATAAGGATAAATTTAATCTCTATCACGTTTGAATTTGAAATTCAAATTGATATGATATCTCAAATTTGATTTATGAGAATAAATCAAATATAGTTCAGGGTTATCTTTATTTTAAGTTAAATAAATAGGTGAATTAAATCTGTGGGACGGATTTAATATAAATATTATTTATTTAATTAATTTCTTATCAAATTGTACAATATATGGTATTGTATTAATTTCGGAATTAATATAAGATTAACTCAAAAAAAAAATCCAATTCGATAGAGGAAAATGCATGGCATCCTATATATCTGATTTTAGGAGCTACATTTTGAAACATATATATAGAACACAGAAAGGCCGAAGGGGAATCTATAAAAGGTTTGCAGATAAGAAACTGCCGAAATAGAGACAGAGAGGACGAATTCTTGAGAAAGCCTTCATAAGAGACGCTAGCACGTCATTCGTGGTTAGAACGCTATTCGTGTGGATACCAGTAGAGGAAGCTGACCTAAGTCGTCGACTTCTTGCGATCGAAAAGGGAGCATGAGCCGCGGAGAGAAGCTGTGGAAGTCGCTGAGGAACACTGAGCGTAATGCTTCTTCCTACTTGATTTAAACACATACGGTAGATTCTGGCAAGGAATGGAAATTTTTTTAAGTTAATTTCCACTACGTGTCTTCCAATTCCTTACATAAACATCAATCTGAGACTCACTGTGAAGCTGAGTCATGACCAAATGGCTTTAAGGTCACAACATAAAACTTCAGACACGATCAGTCATGTACTAAATGTCAATTGCATTGAGTAATGTGTTTAACTGCTATGCTCGGGCTAGATTGAATTGACCTTATATAGTGCTGTGATTTCTATATTTCGCTGACAGTGAGGACACTGTCAAGTTTAAGTGTGGATGAGATGTCTTTGCTTCTGTGCTACTCAATGTGAAATTCTTCGATTAATCTAACTTTTTATCATAAAATTTTTGTTTTTGATTTTAATGTGTGATGCATTGCTAAAAATTTGACCCCCACTTTAAACTGTGTTGATAACTGGAAAAGTATTAGCATGAAAAATGTTTTGGGACTTTGACAATGATCACTCAGTAGTCTTTGTGAAAACTGGTAAGACATATGTGTTGTTTAGTCATGACCTGTAATGGAATTTTTGACTTAACATGCTCTCTATGAACTACAGTCATGACCTATGTACATAATGGTCATGACAATAACTCTCTGTTGATATGAGTACCTACCTAGTCATGACTATTCCTCTTTGTGTATTTGAGTCATGGAAGGTACATTCTATGGTCACAACTAAATATTTTGAAAATCCTGAGCATCCACCCCTGTGAAAGTGTTCGTGACCTTCACTATTTTAAAGGGTGACCTATTTTTGAAAAATGTCCAATTACCTTCTCTTTGCCTTGTACAAAGCTATATAGACGGATCCCTTTTGGACTATTGAGATTCTTTCACAAATGATTCATTGTTCCCTTATTGAAAAACCTTTTTAGCTCTTAGAAACCACTACCTCACTTGAATTTTTTGGAAAATATTGGAAATTGAATTTGAAACACCTAACCCTTTGCTGTTTGATTTGGATTATCACATGGTTCTAAGTGATTACTTTGAAACTTTTAAATGATCGTTTAGAGGGTTTTCAGTTATGATGAGTGTTTTAATGCCTAGTGGATGATGAACATTGTTTGAGACTTTAGCTTATGAGCAATCTAGATCTAAACCTTTGTTGGAAAAATTATAGTCTTTAAATTCTATATTGAGTGATTATTCAATTGTTTTATATCCTCTAGAACTTGTCTTGGCTCTGAGTTCATAATTACTTGCGCATTTATGAATTGAACATGATAGAGGCATTCTTTCTAAACCCTTTTATCCCAAACACAAGCCTACTATATATTACATCCTTAGTCACCCCTCTTGAGCCCATCACATTTTTTTCATCATTCTTATAGAAAGTCATATCTGCATAAACATCATTTTGAAATAAAAATTTCTATTCATGTAAAAAATTCATTATTGTTATGTTATTGTGCTATAACTTCCATGATTGAGGTGCCAAATAAAAGAAGAAGAGAAAATAAGCATATTGCACTGAAAAAAAATAGAGAGAGTGCAAGAAAAAAAATAAAAAGTCAAGAAAAGAAAAGAGAAGAGGGCATCATTATCACTCTTATTAGCACAATTACCACAGCTACATCCCATAGACATGAATTCATGCTACATATTCATTACTGAATACATATAATACTTTCTATTCTTCATACCCCATTCCATAGCCCATCTCCATCATTTAAACCCTAAAAGACCTCTTGATTCTTTATATAAGTGTTATATAGTTGCTGAGATTTAGAGCCATTACAAGCATATGGTAGGATGTTTTCCAATTTGAATGAGTGAAAGAACCATAACAATGAGAGGAAATAGAGAGCTAAACACTTACACCCTTTGAGAGGATATATTGTGCTCATACAGTTGAGGTTGATTTCACTTAATAGTTGATTACTTGGCATTGCTCATATTATCACCTTTATATTCCCAAAAGATGACGAATTATTTGTTTTTAGGGTACACTATGGATTATGTTGTTATCTTGAATTTAATAGTGTTGTTCTATGTGTGATTCATTTCTTTGTCAAGGAGTACAAAGGTTTATGCATGGGGGAATTGATAAGACACATTTGTATATGGTTTATGTGACATTATGAAGAGTTTTATAACAATTTTCCATTCATTTTATGCCTTAAATTGTACTTTTATGGTAATATATGATTGCGCATGACAATGTGCTAATTACAGGGTTAAATGGTAAATTAACTCTTTCAAACTACATATATTCTGTTATTTACTAATTTGGACTTTTACAGTGAGCTTTTATGTTAGACTGTAGGTATTTTAGAAGAGATCAAGGACCAAGAAAGAAATCACAAGTCAATGAAGATGAAATCATGCCCCTGCACCTTTTAGTCATGACTAAAGAGTCCGCCAGTCATGACCTTGATTCTTCTGGAAGTCTCTTAGTGTTTACAGGTCATGACAAAAACTTGGATATGTTCGTGACTAAAATGCGAAATTGCTGAAACTGCACGTTTTGAATTAGGTCATGCAGAAATAAAAGCAGAGGAGGGCTACCGTCAAGGAAGCTATTTTTTGACCTGATTAGGCTAAGAAGTAGTACTCGAGTGCTCTCTGATCACCTTCTCCACATCTTCCAACATTCTACACCTCTCTATAGACTTCTCCATATCTCCATACCATCAATCTACTATCTTCTCATTATTTCTTTATGGCATCACATATGGACAGTGATTGCAGTACAACAGGAGTCATGAGAGGTTAAATCTTTAGTCTCTTGGTGATGGATCTGATATCTTAAGCTCATGGACTAAAATGGGGAGTTTCTACTATTCTAATTTGTATCTTCTCATGTTATGATTGCTGCTAGATCTAGGGTTTTCATTTTATGAACAAGTTTTGAATATCAATTGATCATTCTCATATTAGACTTTGTAATTGAATTCGGATGATTTGAATGTTTGCTTTTTAATAGAATACTTTAGTTTTGATTTTAAGAGAGTTAGGTTATTATCAGCGATCAGTATTAATTAATTCAATTGCTTGAAATTTAGGGTTTTCGATCGACAAAAATACAAGGGCATTTTCATTATGTAATTCAACTTACACACTGAGTGGTTAATGATAGTTCGCTAATAGTTCTTAAACCAGCTTTGATCAAAGGGGTTTAAGGAAAATTAGGGTTCTAGGCTCAATCGATTGATTAAGGATTTCTTTGAGACTTAATAATTTCAAAACTCCAATTTTAACATGAGAGCAAGGATAGATAAATTTTTATCATTAAGAGTCTTTCATAACATATTTCTCAAACAAACTAACTCATTTTCATCTTAATCAAAAATCCAAAAATATTTACTTTTCTGCACCTTAATTTTATTGCATCAATTGTCATATCCCCAATTTTCTTATCTGATGTATACGTACATTTTATCTGTAATGGATATGAGATTCTTAGAATAAATTGTATCAGGTTGAGCAAGGAAAGAAAGGGATTAATAACTAAGGAAAGTTTAGGGACCTAAACACAAATTTGAAAAGGTTGGAGGCAAAAAGTTAAAGTAGAAACAAAAGTTAGTCCAAAAGTGAAAATTATTAAAAGTTTAGGGACATAAATGTAATTAAGCAAAAAGTTAGGGACCTAATATAATTATGAGAAAGTTAAACTGAAAAAAGTTAAAAAATGCCCAGAATCATGTTAGACCCAAATTTTACCAGTAGATAGACAAAATTATTCCGGTCAGTTTAATGTAACACAAAATTTTAATTTAATGTCCTGATTAATTGATATAAATTCCTGAAGTCAGAAGGAATTACTACAGTATTTTTTAGACCTCATAATCATATGAAACCTTATAGTAAATTTCTATATTTAATATAAGAATTTATAAAATTGTCAGGGTTTGAAAAGGAATCCTGTAGAATTCTTACGGGATTTTACAGTGGAATAAAGTACCCAATAAATATTGTTGGGAGAGGTTTCTTTAGAATTGGGAAAAAGGTAATGAGATCAAACAAAGTCCCAAATGGTGACACAATAAGCCCAATAAGGTTACTGGACAGTTAGGTGGGCCAAAGTCCAGAGCAACCCAAGAAAAGTGTGAAATTATAAAAATGCCCTTAAATGACCAGATTGTACCAGTGATAGATGGAGGGAATTTTGGTCATTATGGATAGGAAAGAAACATCCCATATAGTATAAATATGATTAGTTAGAGTTAGTATATGTCCTGATGTAGTACAAAGAGGGATAAAATGACAATTATGCCCTTAGGGTTAATATAGTGCAAGAAAGGACACCAAGGGTATTTTGATCATTTGCTATGGGATGGATGGCAAATAGATACTCAGTCTAACAGTGTCAATGGTATGAGGAACCTAGACACTGGTTTCTAGGATAAACTACTTATCATGGGATATTATAAAAAATAGGAACAGAAAATAGTTTGATTTTTGTGAAACTAGTCCGATCGGTACCGGACTGGACTAGAATTTTTTCTATCAGTATATTTACCTTTTTCCAGCCAAACATGGCCTTGTGTGATGTCATGCATGGCATCAAGTGTGTGGCTTCTAGGGCAACCTAAATTAAAGAATGAATATGTACTATTAGCTCAAATAGTAACCAAATCAATCTTGGCCATCCATTTCCACCCAAATTTATCTATAAATACCCCCTCATTTTAGACCCCACTCAGCATGCTTGAGAACCACAACAAAACTCTTGCAAAATTTCCATTCAACCAAGAAAGAAACACATAACTTGAAACAACAAGCAAGGTATGATCTCCCTTGATCTTGAGCTTTATTCTAGCAAGCTAGCTCTTGATTTTCAGGGGTTTTTGTGCCACAATTCCCTTGTGGTTGCTGCTGGAAGTGCTGTCCACATGTGAAAAGAATACGAGTTCTATGTTATAGATAGTTTAGATAAGCCTAAACAAGCTAGAATCAAGTGGTTTAAGCTTGGAAATTCAAGTATGTATAAAGTTAGGGTTTTGGAAATTCTAGTTTCATTTTTGAATTCTACATGAAAAATTATGTGGAAATGAACCATGAGAGTTTATTTTAGAAAGATGGAAGTATGACACATAAAATGGAAAAATAATGGAAGTTAGTGAAAACCTAGTCTTGGTATTGTGTTCAAGTTGAGTTGTAACTTGATGTTGCTTTGTAATGGCTAGATTTTGACATTTGTGAAGGAAGGAAATCATCTCAAGAAGACTTTGTCAAGGATAGCTCAAGAGGTAGCAAGAATACCTAACTATAGTTTCATGTTTACTTGATTGTATGTTTGCTTGTTGATTATGTTGTTTGGTTGAGCATGAGATTGTGTTATCCTATTGATTATGAAGTATGAATGATTACAACTCCTTGTAACTTATGTCATGACAATATGCATGTTAGAGTTTTCTTATGTATCGTTATGAAGTAGCTCCTATCTCATGATAACATGTTAAGCATCCAATTAATCATGCATGATATTATAGTTTGTATGACTTGCTATTGGGATTTCCATGAAATCTCATTCTTTCCATATGCATAACCATGTCATAGGTGCTGGAACATCTCAAGCAAAAAGGTTAAACATAGATAGATGAACTTGTATAATAAGTTATATTGCTTACTTGACACTATGGAAGAATGTGATGATGTGCATGGTGTATGATTATGTAATTGTGTTATGAGGTTGTGTTGGTGTGATGATGATTATGATGCATAAACCAACGAGTTTGAACTTGAACTTTTGCATGATAATATATAAGATACAAAGATTTAAATGAAAACCAAGAACGCCTCAATTGGTTAAGTATTCAATTTGTTATGATTTTTCTAATTTGAAGTTAAAATTTGGAACTAAGAGAAAGTAAGGAACTGGAGGCAGTAACATTCTGACATTAATTTTGTATAGTAAATGAACGATTTTTTCCATGAAATTTTGTGATCTTAAAGAACATATCTTGATATTTAAATCCATAGGTAACACGATTCATTTGGACAAGTAATGAGAGAGAAATGAATTTTTGAAGTTATGGCATAGAAACTGGAACTTCCGGATTTTACCCAATGAACAGTATTTTTCAACGAATAAACTGATTTCATTGGGACAATAGAACCTCAGTTTTACATTTTTCCTTCAAATTTTAATGAAATAGATTTCATTAAAAATTTGAAGCAACTTATTTGGATTTTTGTACATTTAATTATGAATTTTCAAATTTGGGTACATGTTCTAGAATTACTAAATGAACAGTAACGTGAACACTACCCGAGAGCAAATCTTTTGAAAGTGAATGTTTCTAAGGCAAAAGATTATGTAATTTTTTCCAATGACTTTCAAATGAGTATAATTGAGGTTGAAAATAAGGATATGACATTTTGGTATCAGAGTAAAGGATTCTGGCTTAGGAAATGCTCTGAATAGATTAGGTATAGACTGATGCATAATTGAAAATACCCATAATTAACACTAAGTTAATTATTGCAGGGTAAAAATGGCTAAAACTAGGATAGGATCAGAGACTACTGTGAACTAGGGGGACCCTTCCCATAAGTCTTTAGTTCATATAGATCAAGGTTAAACCTAAAGGTGGTTGATGCTTTAGTGAATGATCCAGAGTTTGGGCTTTTTCTAGTGATCCATATCCCATATTCTAGTAGCGACTTAGAATTAGATAGGTTAGATAGTTTGTTAGTTAGATCTAAGGGGATGGATGAGTCATCAGATGAGGATGTACCTGAGGAACCTATTCCAACCTCTCCTATTAATGTTGTACCTCCTAAAGAAATAGAGATATGGTAGACCCCCAAGAAGAACAATCTAATAAGGGTTATTCCTATATGATGGGTGCTACATAACCTGCACATAGGCAGCATGTGGAGGTAGAGATTCCTGATCTAAGCCAAGTACATAACCCAGTTGATGTACCTTGACCTAGTCATATACCAGACTATACATATATCCTAGGTCCTAGTAGAACAAAGAAGCCAACAATAGAAATATACCTGGACCATAATTAGGTTATAGAATTAGAACCAGGAAAGAATATGACTGAAGAACAGTTTAAGAAAGCTGTGGAGCTAGCGAGGCAACTATATGATATAGGAAGATTGTTGGTTAGAGAAGTAGATCAGGATTATAGAAGTTACATGGACTTCACAAACAAGAGTACGAGAAGCCTATCAAGCTTATGATCTATATACCTTTACCCTAGATGATTGGACTAATATCATGGATGATATTTTACCTCTCATAGCAACGTGAAGAGTAAGGCTGGATCAATATTTTGAGGAGGAACCTTATAAGGACATTCCTAACTGGATCTATACGATAGGAGAGTTTATTATAATCCATTATGATAAAGCATAATGTAATGGTTATATCTATGAATAGTGATGATATTGTACATGTATTTATGTTATGAAAGATCTATGTAATGCTACTGAACTTCATGTATGTTATTCTTTGAATGAAATATGAATTATGTTAATTATAGTATTCCTTTCCTATTACTTATGTAAAATAAAATGGTAAGGACCAGAAGAAATGTTTCCTCGAGAGAACCTTGAAACACTGGAGACATTAACCAGTTAATCCTAGAATAATTAGAACAACGACAGAAGATAATCGAAGAAGTAAGAGCAGCTCAGGCGAGGAGCGAATAGGAAAAGGATGATAGTATAGCAGCAGCTATAGTAGTAGCAGTAAAGAATATAAGAAACCTAGAATCTACAGGTGTGGCTGACACAGAACCAGAAATGGTACAATATACAGTAGAGCCACCAAGAAAGATGGGGCAAATGGTGGATCCCATTGGGATTCAATAGTGGATGACTAAATTCTGTAAGCATAGTCCTCTAACGTTTAAGGGGACATTTGATGTACAAAAAGTAGAAGACTGGATAAGCCAACTAGAGAAGATTTGCAAGGTACTTGATTGTCTGTATGAGAGTAAAGAACATATGGCAATCTATCAGCTAGAAAGAGATGCAGTTAGATGTTGGAAGAATACTGAGCTAGTGTTACAGGCTAGACCCATTCCTATCACATGGGAAGTGTTTCTTGAACAGTTTTATGAGAAGTATTTCCCTTAGTTGGTACAGGATGAAAGAGAAGCAGAATTCCTTGTACTAAGACAATGAGAGAAAGAATCTTTTGATGTGTACCTGGCTAAATTCATTCATCTTTCTCAATACTCCACTTATCCGCGACAAGTGGATGATGAGCGCTAGATGACAGAGAAAATGATAAGGGGACTGAATATTGGTCTGAAAGATAAGATGACTCCCCAATAGTACAACCAATTCAATAAAGCAATGGAGGCCTACAGAATAATTGAAAATAGCCTGAATCATCGAATGCTGATGAAACCAATGAGCAAAGAAAATACTATTCTTGAAAGAACTAGTTAGAACAAAAATATAGCTGGTGGAAGTGGCTATTCTAGAAAAAGAAAAAGACAGTGGCAGAACAAAAGGCCTACTAGAGCAAACTTCAGGGGTAATACAAATAATAGAGACCCGAGATTTAAAACATGTGACAACTGCGGTAAAAGCCATGGTGATAGACCATGCTTGATGGGGCAGAACGTCTGTTACACATGTGGGAAACCTGGACATTTCTTCAAGAATTGTCCTCTAGCAGCTAATGATCAAAGGCCACGCACTCAAAGGTGAGTATTTGCATTAACAAGGGAAGATGCGCAAAGGTCACCCGAGATGATTCAAGATATCATCTATCTCAATAATCATTCTGTGATTGCTATGTTTGATTCGGGTGCAAGTTACTCCTTTGTTTCATATGAATGTACTAAATGGTTAGGCCTTATAATTAGCAAATTGCATTATTCCATATGTGTGACAACTCCTACGAATGCTAGAGTTGTTATGTCCGATGTCTGCCTAAATAGTGTCATTTGATATGAGTATTGCTGCACTACTTTAGACCTAATATGTATGCCTTTTCACGAGATTGATGTCATAATTAGACTGAACTGGTTGTTTGTCAATAACGTGATGTTGGATTGCAAGAATAAAACTCTAGTTCTTTGTCCACAAGCCACAAATATTAACCCAGAAGTGAGACTAAATTTCATAACAGAGGCTCAGGCAGATAAATGTCTATGCAAAGGATGTCAAGGATATATGGTCTTCTTTTCTGTTCAAATAGAAGTAGAAGAAGGAATTGAAACCATTCCAGTAGTTAAAGAATTTCCCTAAAGTCTTTCCAAAGCAGATTCAAGGACTACCTTTAGAGTAGGAAATAAAGTTTACAATTGATATTTTACCTGGAGATGGACCAATATCCAAAGCCCCATATCGTATGGCTCCTAACAAGATGATTAAGCTAAAGAAGCAGATCGAAGAGCTTTTAGAGAAGGGTTTCATCTGACCCAGTGTTTCTCCATGGGATACTCCAGTGTTATTTGTTAAGAAGAAGGATGGCAGTCTTAGACTATGCATTGACTATTGAGAGTTGAATAAGATTACAATTAAGAATAAGTACCCTCTTCCCTAGATTAATGATTTGCTAGACCAGTTGGTGGGAGCGAGTATATTCTCCAAGATTGATCTGAGATCCGGTTATCACCAACTTAGAATCAAAGTATATGATATTTCAAAGACTACGTTCAGGACTCGTTATGGTAATTTTGAATTTCTAGTAAAGCCCTTGTCTGACGAATGCGCCTGCAATTTTCATGGATTATATGAATAGAATATTCAAGCCTTATCTAGATCAGTTTGTTGTGGTCTTCATTGATGATATTATAGTATACTCTAAATCTATAGAAGAGCATGAAGAGTATTTGATAATTGTTCTTAGTACTCTTAAAGAAAAATGACTCTATGCTAAGATTAATAAATATGAGTTTTGGCTTCAAGAAGTCAAATTTCTCTGTCATGTCATATCTCATGAAGGGGTAGCTATAGATCCTAGCAAAGTTGAAGCAATATTGAGCTGGGAACAGCCAGGGACAGTGACAAAGATCAGAAGTTTTTTTGGGCTTTGCAGGGTATTATAGAATATTTATTAAGGACTTTTCTCGAATTGCTCTGCCATTAACCAAGCTGACCAGAAAGAACTAGCAGTTCAAGTGGGATGAGAAGTGTGAGGCTAGTTTTGAAGAGTTAAACTAGAGATTAACCACGACTCTTGTGCTGATTATTCTAGACCCAACTCAGAATTCTAGACTTAACTCAGACTTATGTAGTGTATACATATGCTAGCAAGTAGGGGTTGGGATATATATTGATACAGAAGGGTCGAGTGGTAGCCTACACTTCTCAACAGTTAAAGCCACATGAAGAGAACTATCCCACTAATAATTTAGAGCTTGCAACGGTAGTGTTTGCTCTCAAGATCAGGAGACATTATTTGTATGGAGCTACCATAAAGTTGTATTGTGACCACAAAAGCCTGAAGTACCTACAAGATCATAAAGAATTGAACATGAGGTAGTGGAGATAGATGAAATTTCTGAAGGATTATAATTTCCATATCAAATACCATATAGGAAAAGTAAATGTAGTAGCTGATGTCTTAACCAGAAAGGTAGTGCAGGCAGCAAGTCTAATGATCAAAGAACTAGAATTGATAGAAGATGTTCGTGATTGGAGTCCTTTATATCAAGTGCATATAGTAGAAAGTTCTTATGCAGGAACGCAGATTAAAGCTTTCAATAAGGAATGTCATATTCCAATTTTTAGGACTAGAAGCCCAGTTTATAGCCTGAAAAAGGCAGGCTACTAGACCCTATTATGCAGGAGTCCCAGAAGTATACAAATGATGTTTAGGGACTAAACTGCAAGAAAGTGAAAATTTAGGGAAAATAGTGAAAGTCCCTGTGGGCATAAAGAAGAAGTAAGAGGTGTTTCTTGGGAACTGAGCCACAAGAGTGCTTGGGCTTGGTTAGAAACCCAAGATAGCAATCCAAAAGCCTAAAAACGTAGGCCCAAGGATTATGGAGTTAAAGAGGCATTAAAATAATATTTTAATACTTTTCCATAAAGAAAGCTTACCCAGTTAAGGATAGAACTTAGAAAAGTGATCAGATATGACTTTAGGCCATGAGGTGGCATGAAAGGTGTCCTCATGGGATCCACAAGGTGCCATATGGAATGATTATAGGAAAAAAAGAAAATTTAAGGACACATGTCATGAGATTAGGAAAAGGGAAAAAAGTAAAAAGGACATGTGGCATAATCTCAGCCGCTCATTCCAGGAAAATGCTATGTAATTCTCTAGAGAGACTGAGTCAACTCATGAGGTATCCCAAGGGCCCCACCATTGCACCGCATACCCCCTGAGGTGTCCTTGGATGATGTCATTAGTGGTGAGTCATAAAGGAGGGTGATGTCATCGTGATGATGCAAGCAAAGCTTCTTGAGGAAGCAAGCAATCTGAACCATTCATCACAATTCGATATGAGCCATCCATTCCACCTCCCTCCACCTATAAATAGACCCTTCCCCCTCCCATTTCAAGGTGCACCATGGACAAGAGCCGAATGAAGAAGAGAAAGAAGAGAGAAAGAGAAAGAAAGGAAAGAAAGGAAGGAGTTCTGGTGGAGCCAGGAGCAGTCTACAGAGCTGAGGGACTGGCAGAGCTTAGGAATGAGGTAAATAAGTTATCTAGTCCCTACTCTAATAAAGTAGAGGATTGTTCTTAGTGGTTAGAATAGAGAAATATCTCTATTAATAAAGTTAGCTATAGATAGAAAGAAAGTTAGAGGAATACCGGAGTAAGGATATTACCCCTAGTTAAGCATGAGCTAAGTAGAGCTATACTGGATAATAATAAAGATATTATTATGCTATGTACAGGCTCTAACATATGAAAAGAAGGGACCTTAGATATAAGGCTAAGAGCTGGAAGGAAAGGCTTCACGCTAGGTAGTAGACTTATCTACTTGTATGCTTATACTGCTTGGATGTTTTATGTGATATTTTGTTACCTTGATGATGTGAGGCATGTATGATTAAGTAATGCTCTATTTCTTTTTATACTATGGCCATATATTATAATTAAGTAACATGTAAGCATATATGTTATCATGATGCAAGCATGATTATTAAGTATACATAGTAACATCAAGCATATAGTTGCATACATTGTATGGTTTCCGTTTGCTACTGAGAGTTCCCCAGAAATCTCACCCCTTCTATATCAATCCAATTACAGCAGGTCTTCTCAAGATGGAGGAGATAAAGATGCATGATAAAATGTTAATTGCTTAGCATGATTGATATGTGATTCATGTATGTATAATTGCCAGAAATTGTCGCTATGAACAGTAACTCGTGGTGAGGCAGTGACATTTGAGCTATAATTATAAATAGTAAATGATTGAATAAATGTATGATATTTTTCCAGTAAATAGTAGATATGACAAGCTTCGATTTGATATATAGAACCTCTTATTTGGATGTCTAAATAAAAAGATATGATTTATCAAATTTGGGACTAGAATGCTGGAATTAGGGACAGGATGCTGGAGGAATAGTGATTTTAGAATGTTGACCAAAGTTGACCTGGTCAAGGCATGGTCAACAAGTCATTTTTCCCTGAAAGAACATTATGCTATCTTTGTGTAGAAATTTGAACCACTTTATTTAGATATTTCTAGAATTAGTTATGATTTTTAGAAGTCAGGTCACTCCTCTAGAATTTGCACAGTGAACAATACTCGCTAAGAGTAAAATTCCAGATTGAGTAATTTGACTTCAACAGCCTTAGAAGTGGTTCTAGATGCTACTGTTTGGTCCCTAAGATGTAAGAAAATAAGGATGTTACATTTTGGTATTAGAGCAGAAGATTCTGGCTCCGAGCATAAGGTTCTGGTACAGAATTGAGAGTTCTAGTACAGAACAAAGGGTTATGGCATAGAGCATAAGATTCTAGCATAGAATATAAGGTTCTGGCTCAGTGATGCTCTGGTATAGTTAGAGTTTTGAACTAAGAAGTTCTTCCCCTAGTAGAAAATATGGAGATGGTGTTCACTACTTAGAGACAGTGACATCTAGATAGATAGAATACTACCCCATATCATACAGCGGTACAGGGTAATCTTCAAGGAAGTGGCTAGTCTTAGTCAGCCGTTACCACTGAGGTCTCATGTTTCTTAGCACGATATTGCTAGACTAAGTAGGATAACTTCTGGGGAGCAATTTCCTCTATGGATAGAGACAGAAGCTGACCAGTCCCAGGTCAAGGGAAACTGCCAGACATTACAGTGATAATGATAATAAAGATACCTGTAACATCCTTACTTTTATACATCTTAGGGACCATTTAGTAGCATTTAGAACCACTTACAAGACCTTGGAAGTCCATTAGCCAAATCTGGAATTTTACTCTTTCTCGAGTTACTGTTCATATGGTATTCCAGATTACGCAACAAACTTCAAAAAATCATAATTAATTCTAGAAAACTCAAAATGAAGTGGTTCAAAAAGATACATGAACATAACATCTTGAAATTTAAGGGAAAAATAATTTTGAGACCAAATGATTATCCAATTGATACAGTTTATTCGTTGAAATTTACTATTCATTTGGTCAAAAGCTCTGGAAACAGATTCTGGTCCCTGACTTTGGAAATTCATTTCTCTTGATATACACATCCAAATGAAACGTTCTACCTATGAAATTAAATATCTGGATGTGTAATACATGCTCATAAAATTTCTTAAACTAATTCCTTCATTTGCTAGGTCAAACTGAAGCCATAATAAAACTGCTTTAGGACCTACGTTTTTACCATTTCAGTTTCTTTTCTTTCATTTCCAATAATTGTTTCAGCATGCACAAGACATCAAATAAGCTTCTTAACATTCATATACATCATGTATATATGCCATAATTATTTCAAATATCTTCATCACATAAATACACACCTTACATGGCATTTACATACATGGATAATTCATAGGGTTTACTAGAATCTTAATACTTCACTTTCCTTCTTCCATGCTTTAGCTCTTCTCCATGTATACATTTTCCTTTATGCTTGACCTAAATTGGTTGGTTATGGAAGAGTGAGATTCTAGAGAATCTCAGTAGCAAACATTACCACTTAAATATGCAAGATGGATGCTAATGCATGATATGTAATTTCATTAACTTTCTTTGATTAGTGACATGCCATCATGCTATATACTTTTACATAAAGTGCATGGCCATGGAAACATGTTATTCACAATACATTCAACATCATTTATCATGTCACAACATCATTCAAATAACATATACATGTCAACACATAAGCATACCACATCAAGCACATAAAGAGGTAAGTTCACTACCTTGCACTTAAGCTTTCCTCTTGATCTTTAGCATTTGCTCTCTAGCTTTCCAACCAATAAGCCTTTATGTCAATCACCTCCCAACATGTTCTTGGATGTTTCAAGGTCCTAAACACATTCATATTCATCACATAATTCATTAGGACTCATGAACTCCAACCATGTTTAAGATTAACTTTATTACACTCTTTATTTTCATAACTTTCCTTAATATTCACTAATCCACTTGGCTCTTGAATCAATTGATGTATTGACTTTACCCCACACAATTTCATATTTTGAACTCATTTATGAGCTTAGAATCATAAAATTCCAGCTCTTTCATGGCATGCTATACAGAATTGAACATAAGCACACAATTCTTTCAAAAATTCTCATTTTCATTCTAATGCTTCCCATACTTGTTTCTCCACTTTACCCCACACAAATTTTCATTTTAAACCATTGGAACCATCAAAATCATGAAATTCCAATTACTGTTCATGCGAGTGAACAGTAACCGTAAGGAATCTTAAAGACTACAACCTTGAGATTTTAATGTTTCCAAGGTTCAAAACCTTTCCAATCCTACACAAAATCATCATACAAACTCAATGGAAGCATTAAATCATTGAAATTCAATTTCCTTCCCTCATGAACAGTGCATACCGAACATGGCACACCATGGCAAAGTCAAGAATATCAATTTGATTCAACAACCAACCACTTAACTAGCTTGTTTAAGCTTCAATCATATAGTTCTAACTTTTATCCCATCAAAACCTTAAGTTCAAGCTCCCAAATCAAAGGAAAATAAGCTAGGAGAGATTGCTTACCTTTAATCTCTAGCTTACTTGAACTTTGGAACCTTGAATCTTCTTTGTCTTGGCTTGAGTTTCTATTTTGCAAGAGCTTCCCCAAGGGTACATGAGCTTATGGTTCTGAACCAGAATTGAGGGGTATTTATAGCCAAAATCCAAGAAAAATGAATGGCCAAGATTGATTTGGCTACTATTTGATCTAAAGGCCCACATTTAATCTTGGATTTAACTTTTTCATAAAATAATAATTATGACACCATGTGGGACCCATAAAGGGACACCTCAAGGGGTTAGGTGGCGTGATCATAATGTAAGGAAGCTTCTGGAAAAATTCCAGTCCAATCCAGTACCGATCGGTGCAATTTCATAGCAACCGAACTGTTTTCTGTTCCTAAATTTTTATAATATACCAGGATATATATTCTGTCCTGAAAATCAATGTCTAGGCTTCCCACACCATTGACATACTTGTATTGGCCACAACTTAATTACAGATCCCTTGGGAAATGACCAAAATACCCTTGGTGTCCTTTCTTGCACTATATTGACCCTAAGGGCATAATTGTCATTTCACCCCTCTTTGTACTGCCTCGGGGCATATATTGGCTCAAATAATCATATTTATACCATGTGTCACGTTTTTAGCCTGTCCCAGATGACCAAAATGTCCTTCATCCATCTCTGGTACAATCTGGGCATTCAGGGGCATTTTCGTAATTTCACCCTTTTTTGGCACTACCCCTTCTACTGATAGACTGGTACCCTAGGTTTTAGGCCTTCCTTGGTGCCATTATGGGCCTATATATGAGTTCATCTGATCTTATTCTATCCAGACTTACATACCGATAAGTTCCATTATCGAATCACGGGTGTTAACAAACTCCCGTCAAAATTCACTGATATGTCAATAACTTTTTATACATAACTTCTTCTAGAGTTCTATTAGATCCAGGATATCTGACACTGTAGGGCACACTTTCCTGTAACTTGCCCACTTATATCTAAAGTCAATGAAATATGATAAAATTTTAGATAACTTTTAGACTATCAGATAAATGTCTGTTGTCTGGAGCCCTAATAAAATTTCTGTATCATGTCAGATTATCCAGCATACCTTCCTCTATTTACTGATGGAATATGGGACTAAAATACTTCTGGGCAGTTCTAACCCTTTCCGGGCTGATCTTTCTATAATTACAATTTTGCCCTTGAACTTTTTACTTAATTACATTTAAGTCCCATAACTTTTGGAAATTACCACTTTTGGCCCAAATATTGTTTCTACTTTAACTTTTGGCCTTTAACCTTTTCTAATTTGTGTTTTATTCCTTCTCCTTCTTCAGGACTCATATAACCTTTATCATTCCTTCTTAACTTTGTCATAATCTTTTCTAAACCTCTTTCCACTATCAGTACTATACAGATAGGGAAAAATTAGGATATGACAGTACCAACCTGGTTGAAGTTAATCAACTAGAGGATTGGTACAAAGTATAATCAAGCCAGATAGTATAAAGTAAGAAGACATGAAGGATTAGTTTAAGACAATGTTCAGAAGTATATCCTCTATGTGAGTAGATCTACATTACGAAAGAATTTGTTTAGCTAGTGTTTCCTGAACAAAAGAATCAATAGTTAGAGATAAGATGATTAATAGATAGAAAGTTGATGTTCCTAAGACAGAGGAACTATAGTCTAGTCCAGAGTAGACTGAGATTGATAGAAAGAAAAAGTTAAGAGATAGTTGAGAGTTGAATGACTAAGAAGTTAGCTCACAGATTGAATTCCGTGTTACAAAGAAAGAAGTTTATAATGTTTAAAGAGAGAAAGATAGCCACAGTTTCAAAGATAAAGTGACTCCCCTGTTCCCTATGTAAGAAAGGGTAATGAAGGGTTGAGTTTATACCCTAGTAAGAGGGTAATATGGCAGCCTAAGTTAAATTAGTAGTTATTTCATATTCCTAAATGAATGTTTGAGATCTGGAAGATAAGGTGATAGAGGAAAGAATGTCAATTGCAGTGTACGTATGATGGATGGTTGAGCAAATTTATGTGATGATGATATGGCTTATATTGCCATGAGTTATGATGGATAGTTGCATCTCCTTGCAGTTGTCATATGATGACACACATGTTAGATTATGCTATGAATACTCCCCATATGCAGTACATACAGGGTAGAGTTTATGATGAGATAAGAAAGTTATGTTGCTCCCACACTATATGACATCCAATAAGAATGTACCCATGATGAGAGATTGGGGTTACTCAGGTATTTCTATAGAATTGTGAATACAGTACTCAGGGCTATTTCTTATGTTAGGGTTACAGCAAGTACCAAGAAGGTTGTAGTATTATAACTCTATCAAAAGAAATGGTATACAGAAAGAGCAAAAGATAGCAGTAAAGAGATTATTTTCATATCACTCTTCATATAAGAGTTGGATATGAAACTAATGGCTCTCAGATAGAGCTAGATTCAGATGAGTTCAGATCACTCTTTAGATAAGAGTTAGATCTAATGCAGATTACTTGCAGTTAGAGAATAGTTCAAATGGCTCGCAGTTAGAGCATAGATTTAAATGAGAAGTTATGATGAGGCCATAGCAACATAATGTAATGGCAGGTGGTTAGATCATAATTGGTAAGCCACAGAGTAAGAAAAATGAGAAGGAACTCCAGAGTAGGAGGAAAAGTAAGTAAAGTCTTGGTAAATAATATGGGCTACTAAATGTATTTTAAAATTTTTATTGAGTTATCAACAAGTGGAAGCAGTTTATCTTATAACTTAGTCTGTTGGATGAGATCTTTCAGAGATGATGATACAGTACAACAGAATCACAGAGGATTCTGGAGGATTGTAGTTAGATACTAGTCTGGCTCAAGGGTCACAGTTAGATCCTAACAGCTTCAGAGTCATAGTTAGATTTTGAAGAGGCTTACAGTTGATTGCAGTTAGATCCTGAGGTCGCAGTTAGACCTAGCCTAAGGAAACTAAGGAGCCATGAAGAAATGAGAACAGTACAGTATCTCTATGGAAAGATGAGTACCAAAGATGAAGTTAAGGTAAGGAAGCTTCACTAGTTGATTAACTCCTCTAGAAAACCTATTTATAATGATTTTTCTCAAACAGCCTATATTATATACAGACTAAACTTAGTTTACCCTTATGAAGATGGAGTCCAAGTTCAAGTCTGAGTGCTGATATTCAAAAAGTTTTATAGAAGTATGCCTGAAGAATAGAGAAGAGAACCCCATATGTTTGGAGAATGAAAACATATGAGTAGATAGATCCTTCAGATAAGGATGAAGAGATGAAGAGGCAAGTAAAGACCTAAAGAAGAGGGTATAAGATAGAGTAAAGATAGTGACGTTATATGGAAAAGGGTGTAAATGTCACAAAGGTTTGGCATAGATGCACAAAGTTATGTAAGATAGTAAGAAAAGTTAAGAAGAGCTAGAAAGTCAAGAAAATATTATGAAATGAAAGGGACTCCTAAGATAAAACTATTCATAAAAGAATGAAGAGAGGTTTGACCCTCAAATTTCGAGGACGAAATTTATTTTAAGAAGAGGAGAAATGTCATATCCCAATTTTTAGGCTTAAAAGCCCAGTTTGTAGCCTAAAAAAGGAAGGCTACTAGACCCTATTATGCAGGAGTCCCAGAAGTATACAAATGATGTTTAGGGACTAAATTACAAGAAAGTGAAAATTGAGGGAAAATAGTGAAAGTCCCTGTGGGCATAAAGAAGAAGTAAGAGGTGTTTATTGGGAACCGAGCCACCAGAGTGCTTGGGCTTAGTTAGAAACAAAAGATAGCAATCCAAAAGCCCAAAAACATAGGCCCAAGGATTATAGAGTTAAAGAGGCATTAAAATAATATTTTAGTACTTTTCCATAAAGTAAGGTTACCTGGTTAAGGATAGAACTGGGAAAAGTGATCAGATATGACTTTTGTAACATCCTCATTTTCTTACATCTTAGGGACCAAATGGTAGCATCTGGAACCACTTCTAAGGCTATTGAAGTCAAATTATTCAATCTAGAATTTTACTCTTAGCGAGTACTGTTCACTGTGCAAATTCTAAAGGAGTGACCTGTCTTAGAAAAATCATAACTAATTCTAGCCAAATCAAAATGAAGTGGTTCAAATTTATACAAGAATCTAACATAATGGTATTTCAGTAAAAAATGACTCATTGATCATGCCTTGACTAGGTCAACAACAGTCAACGTCCAAAGTTTACTGTTCCTCTAGCGTCCTATCCCTAATTCCAGCATTCTGGTCCTAACTTTGATCAATCATATCTTTATGTGTAGACATCCAAATAAGAAGTTCTATATATCAAATCGAAGCTGGGTATGTCTAATATTTATTGGAAAAATATCATACATTTATTCATTCATTGAATGTTTATAATTACAGCTCAAACGTCACTACCTCTATCACGAGTTACTGTTCACAGACAATTTCCAGCAATTATACATACATGAATCACATATCAATCATGCTAAGTAATTAAAATATATTCATGCATCTTGATCTCCTCCATCTTGAGCAGACCTACTATAATTGGATTGATATGGAAGGGGTGAGATTTCTGGGAAATCTCAGTAGCAAATGGTACTAAACAATGCATACATTAATGTGAATACTTGTTCTTGCTCGTGAAAGTGTTACCATTGCATAATGTGCATGCTTCCATGTTACATATGAAATACTATTGGCCAAAGTAATCAGAGAAATAGAGCTTCATACATAAGCACATATTCAACACAATTCAACAAAGCCATAACACATCAAGCATAATATTCAATGTATACAAGTTTAGGATAAGTTTACTACATGACATGTAGCCTTTTCTTCTAGCTCTTAGCTTTGTCTCTAAGGTTCCTTCTTTCCATAGGTCAGAGCCTATACATAGGATAATAATATCTTCATTATTATTCTATCAGCATAGCTCTACTTAACTTATACTTAACTAGGGGTGATATCCTTATTCTGACATTCCCCTAGCTTTCTCTCTACCTTTAGCTACCTTTATTAATAGAGATATTTCTCTATTCTAACCACTAAGAGCAATCCTCTACTTTATTAGACCAGGGACTAGATAACTTTTTTACCTCATTCCTAAGGTTTACCCAGTCCCTCGGCTCCTTAGACTGCTCCTGGCTCTATCAGAACTCTTTCCTTTCTTTCCTTCTCTCTTTCTCTCTTTCTCTCTTCGTTCTCTTCTTTCTCTTGCCAAATCTGTGGTGTGCCTTGAAATGGGAGGGGAGTGGCCTATTTATAGGTAAAAGGAGGTGGAATGAATGATCCATATTGATTCGCGATGAATGGCTCAGATTGCTTACTTCCTCAAGAAGCTTTGCCTACATCATCATGCTGACATCACCCTCCTTAATGACTCATAACTCATGAAATCATCCAGGACACCTCAAGGGACACCTCAGGGGTATATGTGGTGTAACTCAGCCTTTCCATAGAGTTCCAGAGTCTTTTCCCTGAATGGACGGCTGAGATCATGCCACGTGTCCTCTTGCTTTTTCTCCTTTTTTTGTAATCATGCCATGTGTCCTTTGCTTTTCTTCTTTTACTGTAATCATGCCATATGGTGCCTTGTGGGCCCCATTTATGCCATCTCATGATTCTAGATCACTTTACCCAGTTCTATCTTTGACCAGGTCACTTTACTTTATTGAAAAATACTAGAATAATATTTTAATGCCTCTTGGGCCCACATTACTCTTAGGCTACGTTTTTAGGCCTTGGATTGTCATCTTGGATTTCTAACCAAGCCCAAGTACTCTGGTGGCTCATTCCCAAGAAATATCCTTAGTAAATTACCAAAATGCTCTTAATACCTTTTTAGTACTTCTAGGGGCACTATTATCTTTTCATGCCTTACCAGAGTATCTCTTGACCCTGGTCAACTATCTAGATACCCTTTCTTGACTGTCTAACCTTAGTTCAATGATCATAACACCCTTCGTCTGACTCTGACTCTGACTCAATGACATAACACAGTGGCATACCTTTAGTGGCATTTTCGTAATTCTTTATTTTTCTCGGTCTTTATTAGCCCTAGACCACATACTTATCTGAAAATATCATTAGGCCTATAAGGTGCCATTCTGGATCCTCTGTATGATCCACTATCTTCAAGGGCTCAATTCCTAAGAAATTCCCCAAAACCTATTTATCGGATATTTTAATCCACTGTATATTCTATAGTAAATTCTACAAAACTCTTTTTTAAGCTCTGTTGTTTCAGAAATTCTTATATTGTATTAATTTTCCTTCTTTTCAAAAATTAATATAAATCTTTCAGGACCTCACATTAAAACTCTGTGTTGCATCAACTTATTAGCATCATTTTCTCTATTTATTGAGATCTCTACTCAATAGGGTCTAGTAGCATCCCTTTTTCAAGCTATATACTGGGATTTTAAGCCAAGAAATTGGGATATGACAACTTTAAACTATGAGGTGGCATGAAAGGTTTTCTCTTGGGACCCACAAGGTGCCACATGGCATGATTACAGGAAAAGAAGGAAAGTTAAGGACACATGTCATGAGATTAGAAAAAGGGGAAAAGTAAAAAGGACACACGACACAATCTCAGCCGCTCATTCCAGGAAAATGCTCTGGAATTCTCTAGAGAAGCTGAGTCAGCTGGTGGGGTATCACAAGGGCCCCACTATTACACCACATACCCCCTGAGGTGTCCTTGGATGATTTCATTAGTGGTGAGTCATAAAGGAGGGTGATGTAAAGCTTCTTGAGGAAGTAAGTAATCTGAGCCATCCATTCCACCTCCCTCCACCTATAAATAGACCCTTCCCCCTCCCATTTCAAGGCACACCACAGCTAATAGCCAAAGGAAGAAGAGAAAGAAAAGAGAAAGGTAAAGAAAGGAAAGAAAGGAAGGAGTTTTGGTGGAGCCAGGAGCAGTCTAAAGAGCTGAGGGACTGGGTAGAGCTTAGGAATGAGGTAAGTAAGTTATCTAGTCCCTGCTCTAATAAAGTAGAGGATTGCTCTTAGTGGTTGGAATAGATAAATATCTCTATTAATAAAGTTAGCTATAGATAGAAAGAAAGTTAGAGGAATGTCGGAATAAGGATATTACCCCTAGTTAAGTATAAGTTAAGTAGAGCTATACTAGATAATAATAATTAAGATATTATTATGCTATCTGTAGGCTCTAACATATGAAAAGAAGGAACCTTAGAGATGAGGCTAAGAGCTGGAAGGAAAGGCTTCATGCCAGGTAGTAGACTTACCTACTTGTATGCTTATACTGCTTGGATGTTTTATGTGATGTTTTCTTACCTTGATGATGTGAGGCATACATGATTAAGTAATGCTCTATTTCTTTTTATACTATGGCCATATGTTATAATTAGGTAACATGGAAGCATGTATATTATCATGATGCAAGCATGATCATGAAGTACACACAGTAACATCAAGCATATAGTTGCATACATTGTATGGTTTCCTTTTGCTACTGAGATTTCCCTAGAAATCTCACCCCTTCCATATCAATCCAATTACAGTAGGCCTTCTCAATATGGAGGAGATAAAGATGCATGAAGAAATGTTAATTGCTTAGAATGATGGATATGTGATTCATGTATGTATAATTGCTGGAAGTTGTTACTATGAACAGTAACTCGTGGTAAGGCAGTAATATTTGAGCTGTAATTATAAATAGTAAATGATTGAATAAATGTATGATATTTTTCCAGTAAATAGTATACATGCCAAGCTTCGATTTGATATATAGAATGTCTTATTTGGATGTCTACACATAAAGATATGATTTATCAAAGTTGGGACCAAAATGCTGGAATTAGGGACTAGACGCTAGAGGAACAGTGATTTCAGAATGTTGACCAAAGTTGACCTAGTCAAGGAGTGGTCAACGATTCATTCTTCCCTAAAAGAGCATTATGCTAGCTTCGTGTAGCAATTTGAACCACTTCATTTAGATTTTTCTAGAATTAGTTATGATTTTTTGAAGTCAGGTTACTCCTATAGAATTTGCACAATGAACAGTACTCGCTAAGAGTAAAATTTCAGATTGAGTAATTTGACTTGAACAACCTTAGAAGTGGTTCCAGATGCTACCGTTTGGTCCCTAAGACGTAAGAAAATAAGGATGTTACAAGGAAGAGATCAAAGTAGCTCAGGAGCATGATAAGCTTATAGTAATATTCAAGAATAAGATAAAAAGAGGGGAAACTAGAAATATTGATGTCTCCCAAGATGGATTGTTATGATTTAAGGGACGATCATATATTCCTAATGCAATGGGATTAAGAGAGAAGATCTTAGAGGAGGAGCATAAAAGCAAATATATAGTATATCCAGGTATGACCAAGTTGTATCATGATGTTAAAAGTTTATTTTGTTGGCCTGGATTAAAGAAGGATGTTGTGGCTTATGTCCAAGTGCTTAACATGTCAAAAGGTGAAAGTTGAACACCAAAGGCCAGTAGGAAAATTACAACCATTAGAGATACCTGAGTGGAAGTAGCACAGTATTGTCATGGATTTTATTGAAGGACTGCCCATGACTTCTACTAAGCATGATGCTATATGGGTAGTAATTGACCGATTAACAAAGTTGACTCATTTACTAGCAATCAATAAGAAAGATTATTTAGAGAAGCTAGCAAAACTGTATGTAAAGGAGATTGTTAGACTACATGGTGTCCTAAGTAGTATTGTATCAGATAGAGATCCTCGATTTATGTCAAATTTTTTGCAGGCTTTACATAAAGAAATGGACACTACCCTCAGATTTAGTACAACTCTTCCTCAGACAAATGGTCAATATGAGAGAATGATCTAAACTTAGAGGATATGTTGAGAGCATGTGTATTGGATTTAAAAGGGAGTTAGGATGCCCATCTACCATTAATAGAATTTGCATATAACAACAGTTATCATGCTAGTATTCATATAGCCCCATTTAAAGCACTTTATAAACCAAAGTGTAGATCTCCCTTGTGCTGGTTAGAGTTGAGCGAAAGAAGGATCTTTGGTCCCAATATAGTACATCAGACAGCAATGCAGATTGATAAGATCAGCAAAAGGTTGATAATAGGTCAAAGTAGATAGAAGAGTTATGCTGATGTTCAAAGGAAGTTGTTGGAGTTTAAAGAAGGAGAGCATGTATTCCTTAAGTTGACTCCAACTACAGGAGCCAAACGATCAATCAAAGTGAAGAAGCTGCATCCTAGATACACTGGGCCATTCCAGATCCTCACAAGAATAGGATCAATGGCTTATAAGTTAGCTCTTCCTCCAAATCTCATCAAGATCCATGATGTATTCCATGTTTCCCAGTTAAAGAAATATGTTCTAGATCCATCACATGTGAATGAGCAGGACGATTTTGCATTGCAAGATGACCTAACCTATAAAGTCAAGCTAGTACAAATTATAGATCGAAAGGTCAAGCAGTTGTGAAATAAGCATATCTCTTTAGTTAAGGTGGTATGGAAGGGATTAACGGAGAATGAAGCTACATGGGAAGCAGAGGAAAGGATGAGGGAAGCATATCCTTAACTATTTCCTTAGTGTATATGTAACGTAAATTTCAAGGACAAAATTTATTTTAAGGGGGAGAGAAATGCCATATCCCCAATTTTTGTATCTGATGTATATGTATAGTTTATCTATAATCGATATGAGATTCTTGGAATAAACTGTATCAAGTTAAGGAAGGAATGAAATGGATTAATAACTAAGGAAAAATTAGGGACCTAAACGCAAATTAGAAAAGGTTGGAAGCAAAAAGTTAAAGTAGAAATAAAAGTTAGGCCAAAAGTGGTAATTATTAAAAGTTTAGGGATCTAAATATAACTAAGCAAAAAGTAGGGACCTAAATGTAATTATGAGAAAGTTGAACTGAAAAAGGTTCAAAAATGCCTGGAATCACATTAGACCCAAATTTTACCAGTAGATAGACAAAATTATTCTGGTCATTTCAACGCAACATATAATTTTAATTTGAGGTCCTGATTAATTGATATAAATTCTTGAAGTCAAATGGAATTATTACATTATTTTTCAGACATCAGAATCAGATAAAACCTTATAGTAAATTCCTATATTTAATATAATAATTTATAAAATTGACAAAGTCAAAAAAGGAATCCTGTAAAATTCTTATGGGATTTTATGGTGGAATAAAGTACCTGATAAATATTATCGGGAGAGGTTTCTTTTGAATTGGGAAAAAAGGTAATGAGCTCATACAAAGGCCCAAATGGCACCACAATAATACCAATAAGGTGACTGGACAGTTAGGTGGGCCAGAGTCCAGAGCAACCCAGGAAAAGTGCAAAATTACAAAAATGTCCCTAGATGACCAGATTATACTAGTGATAGATGGAGGGCATTTTGGTCATTCTAGACAATCAAGAAATATCCCATATAGTATAAATACTATTAGTTAGAGTCAGTATATGCCCAGAGGCAGTACAAAGAGGGGTGAAATGACAATTATGCCCTTAGGGTTAATATAATGCAAGAAAAGACACGAAGGGTATTTTGGTCATTTTCCAAGGGATGGATGGCATATAAATAATCAGTCTAATAATGTCAATTGTATGAAGAACCTAGAAACTAGTTTCTAGGATAGAATACATATCCTGGAATATTATAAAAATTAGGACAGAAAACAGTATGGTTTTTGTGAAACTGCTCCGATCGGTACCGGACTGGATTAGAATTTTTTCTATCAGTATATTTACCTTTTCTTGCCAAACATGACCTTGCGTGATTTCATGCATGGTGTCAAGTGCGTGGCTTCCAGGGCAAGCTAAATTAAAGAATGAATATGTACCATTAGGCCAAATAGTAACCAAATCAATCTTGGCCATCCATTTCCACCCAAATTTATCTATAAATACCCCCTCATTTCAGACCCCATTTGGCATGCTTGATACCCATAGGGAAACTCTTGCAAAATTTCCATTCAACCAAGAAAGAAGCACACAACTTTAAGCAACAAGCAAGGTAATCTTCTCCCTTAATCTTGAGCTTTATTCTAGAAAGCTAGCTCTTGATTTTAAGGGATTTTTGTTCCATATTTCCCTTGTGGTTGCTGCTAGAAGAGCTGTCCACATGTGAAAAGAATGTGAGTTTTATGTTATGGATAGTTTAGATAAGCTTAAACAAGTAGAATCAAGTGGTATAAGCTTGGAAATTCAAGTATGCATGAAGTTAGGGTTTTATGTTCATGGCTGCTATTGTATGTGACACTATTCATATTTTGGAATTTCATCATTTTGATGCTTCCAATGAGTTTAAAATTGGAAAATTGTGTGGGGATAAAGTAGGAGAACAAGTATTGGAAGCATTGGAATCAAAATGTGAATTTTTGAAAAAAGAGGAGCTTACTTCAGTGTGGCACAGCAGCTCTTGGGGTATTTTGATTTTGGAAATTCTAGTTTCATATTTGGATTCTACATGAAATCTTATGTGTAAATGAACCTTGAGAGTTCATTTTACCAAGATGGAAGTATGAAACATAAAATAGGAAAAGAATGGAAGTTAGTGAAAACCTAGTCTTAGTATTATGTTCAAGTTGAGTTGTAACTTGATGTTACCTTGTAATGGCTAGGTTTTGACATTTGTGAAGGAAGGAAATCATCTCAAGAATACTTTGTCAAGAATAGCTCAAGAGGTAGCAAGAATATCTAACTATAGTTTCATGTTTGCTTGATTGTATGCTTGCTTGTTGAATATGATGTTTGGTTGAGCATGAGATTGTGTCATCATGTTGATGATGAAGTATGAATGATTGTAACTCCTTGCAAGTTATGTCATGACAATATGCATGTTAGAGTTTGCATATGTACCATTATGAAGTAGCTCCTATCTCATGATAACTTGTTAAGTATCCAATTAATCATGCATGATATTATAGTTTGTATGACTTTCTATTGAGATTTCCATGAAATCTAATTCTTTCCATATGCATAACCATGTCATAGGTGCTAGAATACCTCAAGGAAAATGGGTAAACATAGATGGATGAACTTGTATAATAAGTTATTTTGCTTACTTGACACTATGGAAGAATGTGATGATGTGCATGGTGTATGATTATGTAATTGTGTTTTGAGGCTGTGGTAGTGTGATGATGATTATGATGCCTAAACCAATGAGTTTGAACTTGAAATTTGGCATGATAATATCTAAGATACAGATATTTACATTAACACCAAGAACGCCTCAATTGGTTAAGTATTCAATTTGTTATGATTTTTCCAAGTTGAAGTTAAAATCTGGAACTAAGAGAAAGTAAGCAACTGGAGCCAGTAATGTTCCGACATTAAGTTTTTATAATAAATGAATGATTTTTCTGTGAAATGTTGTGAGATTAAAGAGCACATATGGATCTTTAAATTCATAGGTAACATAGTTCATTTGGACAAGTAAAGAGAGAGAAATTAATTTTTGAACTTAAGGCAAAGGAGCTGGAACTTCTAAATTTTACCAAATGAACAGTATTTTCCAACGAATAAACTAATTTCTTTGGGATAATGGAACCTCAGTTTTAAATTTTTCCTTCAAATTTTAATGAAATAGTTTTCATTAGAAATTGTAACCAACCTATTTTGATTTTTCTACATTTAATTATAAATTTTCAAATTTGGGTACATGTTCTAGAATTACCAAATGAACAGTAGCGTGAACAATACCCAAGAGCAAATCTTTTGGAAGTGAATGTTTCTAAGGCAAAAGACTATGTAATTGGTTCCAATGGCTTTCAAATGAGTATGATTGAGGTTAAAAATAAGGATATGACATCAATCACTAAAACCCCAAAAACCATTTTATCCTGCTCAAGTTTTTCATTGATTTTGACATCCAATCTGCTAGGTTTCCAATTAAAAGGCTCCTTGGGAAGAGCGATAGGGTTATGCCTTATACTATATTACATTGGGTGCAATTAACTTTATTTTGATGGATCAGACCACGACAATCTGCCCTCATCACATACCTTTTCCATCATGGTTTATCTAAATTTGTTGGTTGTGAGAGGTTGATATTTTGGAAAATCTCAGTAGCAAATATTACAACTTACATATTCAAGATGGATGTTAAGGCATGATATGTAATTTTATTGAGCTTTATTTAATTGGTGACATGCCATCATTCTTTATGCTTTGTATAAAAATGAATGCCCATGGGAAACATGCTATTCATAACATATTAAACATCATTTATCTTGTCATAACATCATTGAATCCTCATATACATGTCAATACATAAGCATATTACATTAATCACATAAAGAGATAAGTCAACTACCTTAAACATAAGCTTTCTCTCTTGTTCTTGTGCTTGCTCCTAAGCTTCCAACCATGCATACTTTTGGTCAACCACTTCCCAATATCCTCTTGGATGTCTCAAGCTCCAAACATAATTACATGGTGTATACAACTTATTAGAGCCATTACATAAGCCATACATACTAACTTCCTTAAAACCCTTAACTCTGAACTTAAATCTTAGAGTTAGTGGTCTAACTTTATCATAATTATTTCCTTAGACTAATCCTACAAAATTTTGTCCAATGAATCTAAGTATAATCTTGGAATTATTAAAATAAAACTCCTCCTACGAAATCTATCCAGAACCGTACAACACTTTCCTAAATTCTAAAGATTCTCATTTTAATTCCAATGCTTCTAATAGTTGTTTCTCTACTTTATCCCACATAATTTTTCATTTTAAAGCTATTGGAAGAATCAAAATCATGAAATTCTAACTCCTTCATAGGTGCATAAAACAATGTTAGAAAGGGTCTCGAGAATACAATTCCAATATTACATGATTTCCTAAGCTCCAATTACTTAATTGTAGCTTGTCTAAGCTTATCTAACTTATACATAATATCAAATACATTTTCCTACCCCAATAAGGAAGCACTTCCACAACCAATAATAAAGGGAAAATTGCCATAACAATCACTTTAAACCAAGAACAGTCTTCCTAGAATAAAGTTCAAGAGTTAGGGAATTAATTAGCTTAACTTTTTTCCAAGCTTAAGTATTTCTTTTTGGCTCAAGTAGAAATTTTGGTAGAGGTTCCATAAGGAACTTGTGCTTCCAAAATGTACTGAAATGCTAGGGTATTTACAGAGAAAATTGTGTGGAAATGAAAGGCCAAAATTACTTTGGTTACTTTTTGATTTAATAGTCCATATTCAATCTTAAACTTGTCTTGTATAACATCCTCCTTTTCTTACATCTTAGGGACCATTCAGTAGCATTTGGAACCACTTCTAGAGCCATTGAAGTCAAATCATACAATCTAGAATTTTACTCCCAGCGATTACTGTTCACTGTGTAAATTTCAGCGGAGTGACCTGACTTTGAAAAATCGTAACTAATTCTATAAAAATTGAAATGGAGTGATTCAAATTGCTACACGGAGCTAACATAATTATCTTTCATGAACAAATAACTCGTTGACCACGAATTGACCAAGTCAACGTTGGTCAACATTCTGAAATCACTGTTCATCCAGCGTCCTGTCCCTGATTCCAGCATTCTGGTCCCAACTTTGATAAATCATATCTTTATGTGTAGACATCCAAATGAGATGTTCTATATATCAAATCGAAGCTTGACATGTCTACTATTTACTGAAAAAATATCATACATTTATTCAATTATTTACTATTTATAATTACAGCTCAAATGTCACTGCATCCCCACAAGTTACTGTTCATAGTGACAATTTCCAGCAATTATACATACATGAATCACACATGAATCATGCTAAGCAATTAACATCTCTTCATGCATCTTTATCTCCTCCATCTTGAGAAGACCTGCTGTAATTGGATTGATATGGAAGGGGTGAGATTTCTGGGGAAATCTCAGTAGCAAACAACACTAAACAATGCATGCATTAATGTGAATACTTGTGCTTGCTTGTAAAAGTGTTAACATTGCATAATGTGCATGCTTCCATGTTCCATATGAAATACAATTGGCCAAAGTAATCATAGGAACAGAGCTTCATACATAAGCACATATTCAACACAATTCAACAAAGCCATAGCACATCAAGCATAACATTTAATGCATACAAGTTTAGGATAAGTTTACTACCTGATATGTAGCTTTCCTTCTAGCTCTTAGCCTTTGCTCTAAGGTTCATTCTTTCCATAGGTCAGAGCCTATACATAGCATAATAATATCTTCATTATTACTCTATCAGTATAGCTCTATTTAACTCATGTACAGTTAGGGGAAATATCCTTACTCCAGCATTCCTCTAACATTCTTTCTATCTATAGCTAACTTTATTAATAGAGATATTTCTCTATTCTAACCATTAAGGGACTAGATAACTTTCTTACCTCATTCCTAAGCTTTGCCCAGTCCCTCGGCTCCTTAGACTGCTCCTGGCTCCACCAGAACTCCTTCCTTTCTTTCCTTTTTTTCTTTCCTTCTCTCTTTCTCTCTTTCTCTCTTCTTTATCTTCCTTTTCCTTGCTAGGCCGTGGTGTGCCTTGGAATGGTAGGGGAGTGGCCTATTTATAGGTGAGAGGAGGTGGAATGAATGGTCCAGATTGATTCACGATGAATGGCCCAGATTGCTTGCTTCCTCAAGAAGCTTTGCCTGCATCATCATGATGACATCACCCTCCTTGATGACTCACCACTCATGACATCATCTAGGACACCTCAAGGGACACCTAAGGGGTATATGTGGCGAAATGTGGGGCCCTTGAGATACCTCACCAGCTGACTCAGCCTCTCCAGAGAGTTCCAGAGTCTTTTCCCTGAATGGACGGCCGAGATCGTGCCACGTGTCCTCTTGCTTTTTCTCCTTTTTCTATAATCATGCCATGTGTCCTTTGCTTTTCCTCTTTTACTGTAATCATGCCATGTGGCATCTTGTGGGCCCCATCTATGTCATCTCATGATTCCAGATCACTTTACCCAGTTCTATCTTGGACCGGGTCACTTTACTTTATTGAAAAAGCACTAAAATATTATTTTAATGCCTCTTGGGCCCACTTTACTCTTGGGCTACGTTTTTGGGCCTTTGGATTGTCATCTTGGGTTTCTAACCAAGCCCAAGCACTCTGGTGGCTCAGTTCCCAAGAAACATCCTTAGTAAATTACCAAAATGCCCTTACTACCTCTTTAGTACTTCTAGGGGCACTATTATTTTTTCATACCTTACCAGAGTATCTCTTGACCCTGGTTAACTATCCAGATACCCTTTCTTAACTGTCTAACCTTAGTTAAATAATCATAATGCCCTTTGTCTGACTCTAACTTAATGACACAACACAGTGGCATACCTTCAGTGGCATTTTCGTAATTCTTCATTTTTCTCGGTCTTTATTAGCCCTGGCCCACATATTTATCTGAAAATATCATTAGGCCTATAAGGTGCCATTCTAGACCCTCTGTATGATCCACTATCTTTATGGGCTCAATTCCTGAGAAATTCCCCTGAAACCTATTTATCAGGTCTTTTAATCCACTGTAAATTCTGTAGTAAATTCTACAGAACTCCTTTTTGAGCTCTGTGAGTTTCAGAAATTCTTATATTAATTATTGGAATTTACTGCCATATTTCATCTGATTCTGAGGTCTAGAGAATACTGTATTAATTTTCCTTCTCTTCAAAAATTAATATAAATCTTTTAGGACCTCCTATCAAAACTTTGTGTTGCATCATACTTATCAGCATAATTTTCTCTATTTACTGAGGCCTCTTCTCAACAGGGTCTAGTAGCATCCCTTTTTCAGGCTATATACTGGGCTTCAAGGCCTAAAAATTGGGATATGACATCTTGCCTACCAAGCCACTTTATGACATCATCCATAACATTATTTAGGGCCTTTTTGGAACAATTTAGGGTAAAAATTTGATTAGAAAATGTTAGTCCAATCTGGCACCAGCTAGGTCAAATTTTATAAACCATATTGTTTAATAACTCTAATTTTTCTGAGATTCCATAATATGCTTTCTGACAATAAATCTAGTATCCATATTTTCCCTACTATTGACATTGTTGGACTAAGTATTATCTACTTGTCATCCCTAAAAAATGACTGAAATGCAACATTGTTAGACTGGGTTTATCATTTTATACTATATTAACCTTAAAGGCATAATTGTTATTATGTACTTCTTTATACTTCATCAGGGCGTATTTTGACTCTGATCAATCATTTCTGTCTCTCCCTTGACATTTTGACCATGTCCAAATGACCAAAATGTCCTCCATTTATCTCTTGTTCAATATTACTACACAAGGGTATTTTTGTAATTTTTTTTCTTTTTATGGTTTTTTCTGGACACTAGCCACATAAATGTTAGGCCTATGGGATGCCAACTTAGGACTTTAAATAGTTCCAATGGTTTTATGGCATAATTCCTAAGAAAACCCACCCAAAAGTATTTATCAGGTGTATTTTGTCACTATAAATTCTATTATAAATTCTACATAACTCACTTTTAAGTTTTGTCAGTTTCATAAATTTTTATATTAATTATAGAATTTTTTTACAAAATTTCATCTGATTAGGAAGTCTAAAAGGTCACGTAATAATCTCAAGACTTTAAAAATTAATATCAATTATCTGGGACTTCAAATCAAAATTCTGATAAAATACATGGCCCCAATTACCATTCTCTATTTACTGTTAAAATTTGAGACAAAAAGCTTTTGGGCAGTTTTAAGTCTTTTTATCCCAACTTTATCATAATTATATTTTTGCCCCTTGAATTTGACAAATTACATTTAGTCTCTAAATTTATTAAATTCTATTTTGGTCCCTTACTTCAAATTTTGAAATGTCATTTAATTCCCTTTCAACCAAATTTGAAATTTCAACTTGCTCCCTGAATTCTCAAAATTCCATATAAGTCCCTTGAATATTATATATTAAACTTTCATCAAAATGACATTTATATCCCTTTACATTATAACTTTATACTTTTATTTTCTTCTTTTTCTTAAAACTCAACTAACATTTATCATTTCTCCTTATCATCATCACAATGATTTCTAAAACTCTTTCCTTTATTTGTGCCTCACAGGTTCCACTATCTATTCCATATAAATAGGAAAAAATTAGGATGTGACAGACTTCAAAGGTCATGTAAGTTGTTCTAAATGCTACCGAATAGTCCCTAAGACGTCAAAAATTAAGGATGTTATATTTTAGTATCAAAGTAAAATTTCTGGCATTAGAAAGAATATTTCCTAACCTAAACCTAAGTAGTTAAAATTATGTTAAGGTTAGGGTATTTAGTGAGAAGTTAATATCATCATTTAAGTCTAAATCTTAAGTAAAGCAAGAATATCCCTTTCCTATGATTGGTTCACTATTTAAAGTAGGATTTAGATAAGAAACCTTAGGAAGAGAATATCTAGAGAAAAGGTTGCGTAAGTCACAATAAAAAGGTGTTTAGATTGTGACTTATTTTTACAGAGAAGTTAAGTCGTGATAATTTAGGACTTGGGTTATGACTGAAATACACAGAGGAGTTCAGGAAATTATGAGGAAAGATTATTGGCTGTGATGGAAGAACACAGAGCTATCTGGTTATGACAAGTTGAGTAAGATAATCAAGATGAAATTTTATAGAGAACTTGAGTTGCAACTAGATAATACTCAGGTCACGATTGGGGTACATAGAGACCAGATGTTATGGCAACAATGAGAATAAAAGTGACAACCTCATTGAAGTTTATCAACTAGAGGATGGCCACGGTGTGCCAACAAGGTAGATGATATGAGTACAGAGATACGGAAGATCAGTTTAAGAAGATGTTCATAAGTAGATTCTCTGTGTGATCACCAAGAGTAGATCTACGTTACAAAATACTTTGTTCAACTAATCTTTCCTAAATAGAATAATCAAAAGTTAGATTGAGACTTGCCAAGGAATGAGCCTATCACATGGCTTAAGGTTAGAGACATGATAGTTAATAGATAGAAAGTTATTTTCTAAAACAAAGAGACCCTATCATGAAGAAACAATGACCCAGTAAACCTAGGGTAGAGCACCCTAGATAGCAGAAGTAATAGTAGTAGACGATAAATGATATATGTGACTCAAGTTAGCAGGATCAAGAAAAGTACCAAAAAGGAACCAAGTTAGGTCAAGAAAAGACTAGCATTGATAATTAGACATAGGAGGTGGAGAGATAGTATAGAGATATAAAAGTTACTCCATAGAGATAGAGAGAGATCTACTCACCTGGGATGTTTTCCTTTAGTAGTTTATGAGAAGTATTTTTCTCAATTAGATACAAATGAGTGTGAGGCTAAGTGTTAAAGTAGGGAAAGAGGAACACTTTGATGAATACTTAGGTGAGTTCATCCATATGAACACTGAGAGTTGAATGACTGAGAAGTTAGTTCATAGATTAAATTGTGTTATAAAGAAAGAATTTCTTCAAGGTAGTTGCAGAAGTTCAACAAAGCGGTAGATGTGTGTAAGATTATAAAAATAAGTTTATGATGTTTATAGAGAGAAAGGTAGCCATAGTTTAAAAGATAAAAGAGACTACCTTATTTAACAAATAGTCATGATCAAGAGTCAGATATAGTAGTGAAGGGTTGAGTCTATACCCTAGTAAGAGGGTAATGTGGTAGACTAAGTTAAATGAGTAGTTATCTTAGGTTCATAAATAAATGATCAAGATTTGGAAGATAATGTAATAGAGTAAATAATGCTTTAAAGTTTATCTAGTTAATTGTTTAATTGCAGTGTATGTTTGATGGATTGTTGAGTAAATTATGTAATGATGATATGGCTTATTATGCCATAAGTTTTGATGAACAGTTGTAACTCCTTGTAGATATCATATGATGACACACATGTTAGAGTATGCTTAAATGATTGCATTTTCTTGCACATTATGGATGTTAGAGTTTGCTATAATGAATGAATACTCCCCTTTCACATTACATGTAGGGTATAGTGTATATAAGGAGAAAGTTATAGTGCTCTCATACCAGACAACATGCAATTAGATAATTTAACTTGGTAATGATAAAGCAATAGAAAAGTGGTAAATGAGATAGTTAGCTAGTTAATCCCCAAAGATTATAATGAGAGTCTAAGACTAGACAATGATAGTTAATTAGACAGAGAATAAGATTAGATATAAATGTTAGTGGCAAACTTATAGACATATGATTATAAGGTACTCAAGAAGTATCCCTTCAATAGAGAATAAAATACATTAATGATAAGATATAAAAAGAGTAAAGATATAAGAGGAATTTCTAAGTGATAGAGAATTTGAGTAATATCTTAATAGATAATATTGGCTTCTCAATCATCCTTGGGGAATTATCAGTTGAGTTACCAATTAAGCGGAAGTGGTTAACCTTGTAACATAGTCCGTTGATAACTGTCATTCTAATTATCAAAAGAAACTAAGCTAACCTATAGTAAAATAAGGCTAACTTAGGTCGATTCACAAGGATCCTAATTGGTTGCTAAATTACCTGACTAAGCTAATCAGCCACAATTTAACAAGTGAATGCAATGATATGTGAGATGAAATATTTGAATAAATTCTGAATGTAAATCCTATGATATTTTTTATGATTTTAGGTGTTAATGATGTTATAAATTAATGACAAGTGAGCTCCCTTTGAGATTATCCTACCTTCATTGTCCATAGAATATGACAAGTTAATTAGTTGAATTAAAATGAATTAGCTAACAACTAGTCAGCTTAATCTATACCAAAGCTATAACTCAGAGACATTGAAAACAGAAATCTGAATCATTCAACTCAAGAGGTAGAAGAAGCTGAATTAAATAGGTACAACTATACTCTGCTACAGAATTACTCTAATTAACCAAAGTCATGTCCAACTAATTCAAGTATAAAGATCAATTAAAGTTCAATTATACAGAATTAGGAAATCCAACTTGGTTCCCTAATATTCATCATCTACTAACTCAAATTGAATTATTAAAACTAGTATGAACTATGTAAATAGATATAATTAGATATGGAATTAATCAAACAATTTAACTCCCTGTTTGTAGCTCAAGGACTCTAGTTCAGCATCATCTCCAAGAGAGCACAACAAATCTAGCTTTGTATTGCTATCAGAACTTGAACAATAATAACAAGTAGATCAACAGTAAACATGGTGAATGAAGAAGATAGAAGATGAAGATGAAATATAGAAGGTTCCTCTGGTTCTCCTGCCCATAATAGAGGAAGATTATGAGATGAAAGAGAATAGAGATGGAGAGAGAATCTCTAATAGAGTGGAGTGATGGCGGCTCTCTTAATGATTGAATGGGTGAATGGCGTGTAGTAAGTGAGAATGTGATGGAAAGCTGTGCATGATATTTATGATGTGTGTGATCATAAGGAGAGGTGTGTCATGCGTGCCTTCAGTCTCCTCTCTAGCACATGTTTATGTTAGCCATGTGCACAATTTGTTAGCCACTCTATTAAGTCCATTTATCACTTCCTTACCATTACATTCTAATTAATATTATACAATTCAATTACAGCAGCAAGTAGACTTGGTGATTAATGAGCATTTCCTGAAATGGGAATTTAAAAGATGCAAATTATTTATCTAATAAGATAATATTCCAATAATGAAAAATTATATCAATTAATTCCCAAATGTTCCAATTTTATATTATTTATTAATTATTCATCATATAGGTAAATAGGGACACAATTAATGATAAGAACTCTCTTTAAACACACTAAAATCAACATAAAAATAAGAGTTGATCATCAGTTGGTTTTAGGTCTTCCAAAGATAAGGATACAGTACACTGGAATTGCAATAGATTTTAGAGGGTCATAATTAGATATTAGCATGGCTCACAGAGAATAGATTTAGAGGGTCATAGTTAAATCCTGAAGAGGTCTACGGTTGATTGTAGTAGATCCTAAGGGTCACAGTAGACCTTGCCTAAGGAAAGGAAAGGAATAAGCCACAAGTTTAGTATTTATTTAGAAAGATGATTACCAAGGACTAGGTTAAGGCAAGGAAGCCTTACAAGTTGGCTAACTCATAACAGAGAGAGTACCCACAATCCTAATTTTAGATAACTTTTTATTATGAATTCAACTCAAAATCTTCTTACACAAAAAATAAACTAAAGTTAACAGAGTTAAAGTTCTTAGTCTTGAGTACCAGGTATTTATAATTTTGTAGGTAGTATGCTAATTTACACGGATTGTCGTCATCCTATGTATCAAAATAAAATTAATTGCACTCTATTAATATAGTAGAAGGCATAACCCTATCGTTCTTTTCAATTAACCTTTTTATTGGAAATCTAGCAAACTGGTGACAAAACTATTAAAAACCTGAGTGAAATTAAAATTTGGTTTTTGGGTTTGATTGATTTTTGAAGCAATAAAATAAGGGTGTAGTAAAGTAAATATTTTTGTATTTTTGATTAAGGTGGAAAATGAGTGGATTTTGAAAGGAATGTGTTAAGATAGACTCTTGATGATTGAAAAATATCTATCCTTGCTCTTAATATGATATGGGGTTTTAAAATCACTAAGTCTTTAAAGAAACTTCAATCGATCGATTGAGTCCAGAACATTAACATTCCTTAAATTCCTTTGATCAAAGCTAGTTTAAAACTCCTAATGCACTATTAAAAGCCTCTTAGCGTGCAATTTAAATAAGATGATGTAGATGCCCTCAAATGATGATCGATTGATGACCAAAGATTTAAAGCAATCGAATTAGTTAGCAACGATTGTTGTTAAAAATCCAATTATCCAGAAATTGAAACTGAAATATTTATATTAAACCAATATCTAAGTCATCCAAATTCAATTACAAAACTTAATCTCAGAATAATCGATCGATATCCAATCCTTACTCATAAAACCAAAACCCTAGATCTAGGAATTCAAAAGACATAAGAAAGGTGAGATTAAAACAGAAAACTACCCATGTTCACTGGAGTCTATGAGCTCAAGATATGTGATCCATCACTAACAGACTAAAGATTTAGCCTGTCATGACATTTACTATACCGCAATCACTATCCAAATATGATGCCGTGAAGAAAGCAGAAAGAGGTGATAGATTAATGATGCAGAGATATGAGATTCAGTGGAAAGGTGCAGAAAGATGGAAGACGAGTGTGTAGGTTGCAGAGAAGGTGTAGAGAGGATTCGAGTACTGCTTCTAAGCCTAATTAGGTCAAAATTAGGTCGCGACCTTTGGACAATTTGGTTGCGACTAAAAAGCACAGATGCGTGATCTAATTTTCTTTGTCTTGTGATTTATTTTTGCTCACGTTAGTCCTTAGTTTTCCTCCAAAATACCTGCGATTCAAAACCAAAGCTCACTATAAAAGTCCAAATCAGTGGAGAACAATATTTATGCAGTTTGGGAGAGTTAACTTACCATTTTACCCTTTAATTAGCACATTACCAAGCATAATCTTGTTTTACCACAACAACATAAATATAGGCATAAAATAAATGGTAAAGTTGTAATAAGACCCTGAAAATGTCATAGAAACTATACACAATTTGTGTCTTATTAATTCCCCCACACTTGAACCTTTGTACTCCTGGACAAAGACATGAAGTACACCTAAGCTAAAACTATTAAATTTCAGGTAATAACATAACCCACAATAAAAAATAGATTTTATATTTATGATCACAATTAATTCTCTAATTAAGTCCTATATGAAGGACTGGAGGAGCATATGTATATTATAACTTGGTTAGAACTACAATTTTGTGTCCTGCTTGTCATGTATAGATTTAGCGTATTGTGTATTATTTATTATAATTGTCTAAGCTATTGGGTGTAGGTTTCTTTCTATGTGGAAGGTCCAAAATTAGAAACCCATTATATGTCTCACTTATTACAGTGGTTATATTAGAGGTTTTTTAGTCAAAGGCCATATAGAGTCTTTTGAGATAAAAGTATAGATATGTTTTTGCATATTCACATATGGGCAATCTTGAGAGAAATACATTTGTTGGATGGGTCAGTCCACACTTGGTGGATTAGGCCTAGGTCCATGAGAAGTGAAGATGGAGGGAACAATTATATTTTTGAAGGGAGAAAAATGAGGGAGTGGGAAGTTACAAGTATCACATCCCTCCTATAAGTTACACACGAAAAAGAAGTAGTGAGTAAATAAAATTAGTTTTTAGACTCTCAGCTTTCCATATAGCAGAAACAAAAAAAGTGTGCCCTTTTTCTCTTCTCCTCTATTCTCCTTCCATTTCTCTATTCATCGGTGCTCTTCATTTTTGGGTGAATTTATTGTGAAACATACCAGAGTCTATACAAGGTACTCCGGTTGCGTGTGGGTATCTCAGTGGAAAAGAAACCATCTCAAGTATGCCCAAAATCCTTTAGTGGTATCAAAGCTAGGTTCTGTACTTCCACATGCTTCTGTAATGTTTTATTTTTTGGTTATACACTATTCTATATGCTTATTTATATTTTAGAGTTTTTATTTATTGATAATATGCATAGAGCATGTATTTAAACTATAAACAGAAGCATATTCAACATAAACTGTAACAGAGAACTTTTGTTTTGAAATTGAGTCATTAGAAAATAGAGGTTTAAGGCTTTGAAATTGATCCCATTGCGTAGAGCATAAATAAATGAAGAAAATGACACCAAGAATGTCAAAATTGAACGTCGAACAGAGAAGTTATGGCCAAAAAATGAGTAAAGTTCAATCGGGTCTGTGCGACCCTGCTGGAGGTTAGGGTGGATCAAAATACAACATTTTGATCATCCAAAAATGGCTTCATTTTGATGCTTGAACAAAAAACAAACCAACGCAGCACTGTAGCTACGAATTGGGATGCTTCTAGCCCAGTCCAATAACAAAAAAATAATTTTTTTTATGCTGATAAAAGCCCATTCCTTTAAAAAAACTTGAATTTAAAATAAAAAAGAGGAAAATCTGGTGACTGACACTTAGCAGCTCCAGACTGGCGCGTATATTGCACGCGCTAGAGGCCGAGAGTGGGTTTCGTTCAGTTTTTTATTTTTTTCTGAATTCTTTCTTCTTGGAGTGCATGAGGGAGTATGGGATCTCCGATTGAGGTGCGATTTATTCCTAAAAATCCCTAAAATCAATATCTTTATTTTGATATAAAATTTGCCTAATTTTGGGGGCAATTCTATACCTATTTATGAATATTCAGTGTAATTTAAAAATTCTAAAAAATTATGATAATTAAATGATGACATCTCATTCTTTGATGATGTTAATAACCTAGAGGAGAACCTTCAAAAGGATCCCAAGGGGGAACCTGAGGAGAATCCAGATCAAGATCTTGATGAACTTCCTGAAGAAGACCTAGAGGAGTTGATGGAGGAAGTTCCACAAGAGGAACCAGAAGTAATATATGATTATGGACCATGCTTGAAAACTTTATTCCCTATCAATGATGTAGCTAAGCGTTTGGAGCTAGAGGATGAACGTCTGGAGGCTTATAATGCCACTAGACATGCCTATTTGACCGAAGGTGCTGGTCCTTCCCAATCAAAGCCTGGATTCAAAAATGGGTAGAAAATTCTAAAAAATGGGAAGAAATGAGGTCCTCCACCCAAGATGGGAAAACAACAGTACAAGAATAAGGGAAAGAAAGGAGGCAATAAAAAATTAGACCTAAAGAAGGTCAAATGCTTTGCCTGTCACAATATGGGATATTTCACACGTGACTGTTTTAAAAAGACTGAGAGTAGAAAAGTAATAGTAAATTATGTGAATTCACATGTATCATTTGTTTCTAGCATTGTTTTTCTAACATAACCTATTTCATTTTCTTAGATTATTGACTAAGGCTCCACAACCATGTAAGTCAAGATCGAGGATCTTTTATGAAATATTGTCAGTTGCCATTTCAAAGCAAGTGGCTTTTCATTGGCTTATGCAAGGATCGAGGTTCGAGGCATTGGCACCTGTAAACTTATTTTTTGTGGTACAAAGACATTGATGCTGCATGATGTACTTCATGCTCCTAACATCCGATGGAATTTAATTTCTGTAATTTGCTTATTAGACTTTGGGTTTAATTTAAACTTTCATGGTAAAATTGTAGACATTTATAGCAACTCAATATTTTATGATTTAGCCTTCTGATTTCAAAAGTTCTTTATTTTGGATCTTGCTAGTGATTTTAATGTTCATGATTGGTTTACTATTACTTCAAATAATCCTGATATGAATATTTGCCATGCTAGACTAGGGCATATTAATCAAAATATAATGATTAAACTAGCTAAAGAAGGCTTGTTAGGGGTAATCCCTCATATGGATATGTCATTATACGAAAGCTATCTAGCTGGTAAGGCTACCAGACAGTCATTCAGTAAGGGAATACGACCTAAAAGCCCATTGTAATTAATCCATTCTGATACTTTTTGTCCAATGAGTATGAGAGCGAGATACGGATCTTGGTATTTCATTACCTTTATATAGATTTTTTCACGATATGGTCATGTCTATTTGATTTCACATAAGTCTGAGGCACTAGAGTGTTTTAGATGATACATAAATGAAGTAGAGAATCAAATGGGCAATAGAATCAAGGCATTACATATTGATTGAGGTCGTGAATACCTTTCAATTTCACATTGGGGTGATGTTTTATTGACAGGAACCTTCATACTTAAACGTATGCCCTCAAAGTCAGTCGCTTCCACACCTTACAAGTTATGGACTAAATGTCAGCCAGATCTAAGCATCCTTAGACCTTCGGGCTTGGCAGCATATATCTATGACAATTCTCATAGACATGGGAAACTGGATCCTAGAGGGAAGAAATGTATTTTTATAAGGTACTCTAAACCCTTAAAAGGATATGTATTCACAAGTGAAATTGAAGATGGAACAGTGACTGAAACAGAATCAAGACATGTTGTATTTCTTGAGATGGAGTTCCCCAGTAGGAGAGATATTGACCGCATTGTATCTCTTTATGAGACATAGGGACAAGATAGTGCCGAATAAATTGATAGCCAAAATCCTCTAGGTATGTCAATTTGAGTGGGAGCCAAGAATTGTCAACACAAAGGCTGACATAAATGAGAAAAGATAAGCAAGTTGCTCGTACTAAAAAGAGTAACAGGGAAAGTGTTCCAAATAGATACTTCCAAATAGAAGGCAAAGCACTCTTAGTTACTCCAGAAGGGGATGATGAGTCACATACTATTTATGAGGCCTTAGTAGGTCCTACGAAGGAGGAATCGAAGAAAGCAATGAAAGAGGAAATTGACTTAATAATGAAAACCCAAGTTTGGGAATTGGTTGATATGCCAAAAGGGCGTAAAGACATTAGGAACAAGTAGGTTCTCAAAATCAAGAGAAACATGGATGGATCAATTGACAAATTCAAAGCTTGATTGGTTACAAAGGGATATACTAAATAGGAAGGTAAAAATTATGACAATACTTTTTCACCTGTTGTGTGCTTTAATTCAATAAGACTTATTCTGGTAATAGTAAACAGTTTAAACTTAAAATTACATCAAATAGATGTAAAAACCATATTCCTGAATAGTGATCAAGATAAAGAAATCTATATAGAACAACCAATAGATTTCATTGAAAAAGGGTTTGAACACAAGAAGTGTGAACTCAAAAGATCCATTTATGGATTAAAACAGTTATCCAGACAATGGTACTTGAGGTTTCACAAGGCGATTACCTCATATAACCTCAAGATGATACAGGAAGACTACTGTGTCTATGTTAAGTGGTTTGAGGGTAACTTTGTGATATTATCCTTATACATAGACGATATACTCTTAGCCAAATATAGTCTTGACTCGATAATAGCTATTAAAGAATGGCTTTCATCAAATTTTGAGATGAAAGACATGGGTGAAGCAGAATACATACTTGAAGTAAAGATTCGATATAATCGTTCCAAGAGAATCCTCACTCTTTCACAAGAGAATTATATCAAGAAATACTTGAGCGATTTAATATGAGTTAATGTAATCCCATGGATATCCCTGTGGCCACTGAGTGTCCTTGAGTTCTGATATGCGTCACAAAACTGAATTAGATAAAAATCAAATGGAAAAAGTTCCATATGCTAGTGCCATTGGTAGCTTGATGTATGCAATGATGTGTACAAGACCATATATTTGTTATGCCATAGGGCTAGTTAGCAGATTCCAGTCCAACCCCAGGGAGAAACACTAGAAAGCAGTAAAGAGGATCTTGAGATACTTAAAGGGTACAACTGACTATACATTGTGTTATCAAGGAAGTGCTCTGCGCCTAATTGGATATTTTGATGCTGATGTAGGCGATGATGAAGAAGAATGAAGATGGACTTCAGGATACACCTTCTTGCTTAACAACGGCACCATATGTTAGAGTAGTAAGAAGAAGATGTGCATTGCTTTACACTCTATAGAAACTAAGTTTGTGACATGCACTGCAGCAGTGTAAGAGGCTATTTCGCTAAAGAGATTTATCGAACACCTAGGATTAGGAACGACAGTACCAATCCGATGTTGATACACTGTGATAATGCTGCTACTATAGCTTACACCAAAGACCTTAAGTATCACAGCAAGACCAAACACATTGATATAAAGTATAACTTTATGAGGGATTATATAGTACAGAAAATTGTAACTGTACATTACATTTCAGCCAAATGTATGGTTGCAAACCCTCTGACTAAGCTAATAGGCAAAGAAACATTCGAGAAACATGTAACAGTCATTGGCATGCAAAAAATGTAAAGTTACAGACTGTCTATAATGCTTTTGTTTTTTATTAATGATATCATGTCATTTATTATTACTTATATGTCTGGGTAAAAGTATACAATGTCTAGTATGTCGTACAGGTTGAAAAGGATAGCTCTCTCACACAAGCAACCACCTTTGATGCTAGAGAAGCATCCAAAGATGAGACGTGTTCACCAGTAAAGCAGCAAGAGTGTTGATATGGTAGAGAACAAACACAATAAATGTTGCCTTAGCTTAAAAAGTGCAGTAAGTCACAATAAGATCCATGAGTAAGGGTATGGATTGAACTATGGATACCCACATCCATGAAACATGTTTTCAGATAACAAATTCTTCAAAATTGACATTATATTATGTGATTATAATTAAATAGTTTGGGTTTAGATACTATGAGTGTCTAAACTTAAGTTTGTACAATGTGATTGATAGAATCAAAATGACGTACACTCTTTAAGGATAAGAGGAACACCATAACATGTGATTCATACCCCACGTGCTAAAGAACCACAAATGGAAAGCAAGTGAATCAATCCCTGCTTCATTGTTGTGTGAGTTCTAGAAAGGTATCATCCTTTCAATAATGTCCTTTGACTTTGACAGTATTATGGAGATATGTTTCAGCGATTGCTACTTTATATGTCCTATGGTCAAATTATATATGAACCAAGGGTCTTATGCTCAAAAAGTAGTTAATTCATACCCCATGTGCTAAAGAACCACAAATGGAAAGCAAGTGAATCAATCCTTGCTTTATTGTTGTGTGACTTCTATAAAGGTATCATCCTTTCAATAATGTCCTTTGACTTTGACAGTATTATGGAGATATGTTTCAGCGATTGCTACTTTATATGTCCTATGATCAAATTATATATGAACCAAGGGTCTTATGCTCGAAAAGCGGTTAATTCATATCAAAATGATATATAGGCGAAAGAAAGATTGCCAGAATATACACATCCATGCTAGTGTCTATGACCGGTCCCTCATGATATTATTTTGTTAATTTCACGAGTGTGGTACTATGCATAAGTGGAGGCTATCAGAGTTATATACTGACTCAAGAGATATTAGATTTGCCATAAGAAAAGTGCATATAGGCAAATCTAGGACATTCACGGCACTATAACTTATTCTGATCGAGTTACACTAAAGGTTTGCTTTGTGCTGGTCTTTATAAAAGAGATTTCTAGTACAAATGCCCAAATGGAGATGTCATGCCCACACGGTCATGGCAAAGCACATATTATGAAAGAAAAAAGAGAATGAGATTGGACCCACGACATATAATCCACCAAGTGTGAGTGGGAGATGTTAAAAAATGGGCCAGTCTACCGTTAGTGGATTAGGCCAGGTCCATAAGAAGTGAAGATGGAGGGAACATTTATATTTTTGAAGGGAGGAAAATGAGGGAGTGGGAAGTTACAAGTATCACACTCCTCCTATAAGTTACACACGAAAAAGAAGAAGCAGTGGGTAAGTGAAATCAGTTTTTAGACTCTCAGTTTTCCATATAACAAAAAGAAAAGGAGTGTGCCCTTTTTCTCTCCTTCTCTGTTCTCCTTCCATTTCTCTATTTATCATTGCTCTTCATTTTTGGCTGAATTTGCTGTGAAACATACCAGAGTCCATACAAGGTACTTCGGTTGCGAGTGGCTATCTCAGTGGAAAAGAAACTATCTCAAGTACACCCAAAATCCTTCAAAGACAAATAAATTTTGTATATAAAAATGATAAATGATTATTAAAATTTAATTAGAAAATATAACAAAAATTATACCAACCGAACGTGATACATCATATGGGCAAGAATACCAAAAAAGTAAAAAACTTACATCAATATGAACAACGCAACCTTCCCTTGTAATTTTATATATAATATAAGCAATCCAACAATTAATTAAATGTAAAAAAGCAGCTAAAAACTTCCCCCAAGCTATGTTCCATTTGAATCAGCTAGAGAAATGACCATCTAGCTGTGATAACCACAAAAGGATGAAACATATATAAAATCCAAGTTCAATAACAGCAAACAAAAATTAGGACACAAAAACACTAAACAGGGGGAGAGAGAATATACCATTGACTTTTTATATTGTGCCTCAATTTTTTCCAATTCATTGCCAAATTAGACAGTGTCTTTGTGGAGGACCCATCCTCCATTAAAGCACTTGCAGCAGCATCCTTCAGCATCTTCATTCTTGTACGAACTTCTTTACCATCTTCACCTTCCATCACACTCTTTATCACCTTCGCTATTCCCTCCTTCTCCACCACTGCTAACCCATTCTCTGATGATGATGATCTCACTGCCACCTTCAAGCCATCGACAAGCATCGCGGCGTTTGTCCTCTGCTCGGCAAACAGTGGCCACACGATCAGCGGCACTCCGTTGACGACACTCTCGAGCACCGAGTTCCAGCCACAATGAGTTAAGAACGCGCAGGTGGCTTCGTGACCTAGCACTTCCACTTGTGGGGCCCAGGAGGCCATGACCAGACCTCGCTCTCTTGTTCTCTCTTGGAAACCTTTTGGTAAGAAACTCTCGAGTTGGTCATTCTCAGGGGTTGTGAGGTAAGAAGCTGAGGCTTTGTTGCTTGGAGCCTTTACGTTGACCCATAAGAACCTTACGTTGCTCAATTCTAATCCTAATGCTAGCTCGTTGATTTGGTCTTCCGGGAGGGAGCCACCACTTCCGAAGGAAATGTACAGGACAGAGTTGGGTGGCTGGAGGTCTAACCATTTCAAGCAGTCCGACCCGATTTCCCGATTCGTTGACCCGATTTGTATGATGGGTCCGACTGGATACACATTTGCAGCTTCTTCGTCCTGCAACAAACAAGACAAGACGCTTCAGCTGTTAACATTAAAATACTGAAACGAGGCCCACATTCACGTAAAAATATTTATTACTGTACCACTTGATATCTTAGTTGTCAAAATATGGAAGGAAGACAGAAAGTTTTGTTTTATTCATGAATTACCAGGAGTATGATATTTTAAGTTTCATATGAATACATTAAACCCTATAAAAGCACATGATTGAGCTGATGAAAATATTTATTTGTTACAAAGGTATTGAAATTTAGACTCATCATCCACCCGGATGATACAATAATTTAAGAGTGAATAGTTTAATTGGGGTTAAATTAGATCAACTCAATCATAATTAAAATATATAATTTAATTAATAAAAATTATAAAATATCGATATACAACTCAGAAAAGAGTAATATTTAAATGAAAAGGGTATTAATTCATAAATAAATAAAACATTCATGTAAAAACTACATATAGTATAACAAAACATAGTTATTAAAATATAAATCTAACCGATTACTATATTTTCAGCTCAAAATAACAATGCTTCAGGCTCACTAAAAAGAGTAAAATATAAAATAAAACTTGGTTTATACATCTAAAACTCTTAACCAAATTGATTAAGAAACTAATCAACAATTCACTAATCCTACCATGCCAGCCGACTCAAGTTGAGTTTAAATATCATGTTTGTTATCACATTGGTACAATATTGGTTGTTTCGCTCATTGTGACAGCTCGGTCATGAATGTGTTCGGTAGGAAAAACAATGTGGTTGGACCAAACAACGTTTAGAGTTCGGGTGGAAGAAAACATCTAGCTAACCATAAGCATTTATTAATAGTCCAGTCCGATCTGATAGATTTTAGAAAATGTTAATATATGCTGCCAAATTTTAATTTTTCAACAGTTAAAAATAGTTTTTCAGTCATGAATAATAATATAATATATAAACTATAATCTTACAGAATTCAAATTAATTGACAGTGGCAATGCAGTTTATTTATTAAAACATGTGCACTACATCAGATAATGTATATAGCAAGTTGTATGAAGTGATATTAAAAATTGAAAAAAAGTGAAGAAAATGTCATACCGAGATTCTAAATTAAATTGGACTAAATTCTTATTTAAGTAAATTTATTTTAAATGATTTTATGTTGTACAAAATAAATATGTTAATAGAGTTGTCTCGTACAACACATTAAAAGAGCTCAAAATAAGCTATCCCAAACATATGCAAAGATCTAGTCTATGAAACCTGTTGTTTTGTCTGTTAAAGAATTCAATTATATATTCACAAACAAAATAATTCGAGCATACGGAAATAATTATTAATTATGAAATTAGTCTATAAAAAATCATAATATTCTGAATTTTTGATTATTGCGCCCTTCTATGTTTGCATTACAATGTATAGGTATATGACTAAGATCTCTATATAGAAAGGAAAAGTGTCCTGAATAAAAGACAGAGAAAGAAAAGTGATTTTTCAATTTTAGATTTATAATAAAAACAAAACATTTTAGTTTGTAAGTTATCATCTGCAACGTACGTACTACGCATTTATTGCTAACATCACGTTAAAATCAACATTTGAAATTAAATACTTGAATTGACTTTAGGAGAAGCCAAAAAGGACTAAAAAAATCATATTCGTGCAATAATAGATCCCACTTTCTAGAGGATCCACTTCTTAATAGGGCTGTGCAAGAAGTCTAGAGCCCGTAAAACCCGCCCGAGCCCGCACCAAATATGCCCTACCCAGCCCGATAAAAAGTGACCCAATGTAAAATGGGCAATTTTGGGCAGTGCCAATATCCGGGTCAGGCCAGGCACCGGGCAGGGGTTGCTACCCTGCCCATTTGGCCCTGCCCAGTTAATTATTGTTATATATATCAAAATTTATAAATTATATTATTTCACATAGAACAAATATAATGGATACGGGTGATTAAAGGATAATTTTACACATATGAGTAGTCAATTAGGTAATTATATCCTTTAAAATTTATAACTAAATTGATTTCTTTCTTTATTTTTTTTTTAAACTGTGATAACCGTCATATATATTTTCCAAATGCTTCATGTTTGTCAATTTAGGGGAGATTGATACGAAGTTACAATTGTAAACTCCTTAGACTTCAATATTTGTTTTTATATGCTATGGATTTTAAAACTTTAATTACTATCTTTTTTTTGTCTTATTCTTAGTAAATTATATATATTATTTAATTCTTGAAGACATATGAATATAGTATTATTTTATAAGTTTATAATTATAGATTTTTTTTATAATATGAGCATGGTATTACGACTTGGGCATGCTCAGGCCGCCCATGCCCTACCCAAAATAGTTAGGGCTTTTATAAAGTAGGGCCAAGCATCGGGCTGCAAAATAAAGCCCATATATTTTTTGGGCAGCGCACCGGGCAACGGGGTTGCCCTGCTCAGCCCTACCCATGAACACCCTTACTTCTTAATTAGTAGAGTCTGCTATATTCTGGATATTTTTATTTATTCAATGGAAGTCATTTGAGAAATTCAAAATTAATCCTCATCAGTCATGTTGAAAAAAATTTCAATATAAATAAAAATAATTAAATTGAGTGATAAAAAATTCATTATTATTACACAAAATAAATTATTATTATTTCAATCTATCCTTGAGTTTTCTTTAGCTTACAATCTTAAGATTGTCAACATATGCTTTAAGAAGTGTGGGGAGCACTTGATCATATATAAGAGTGGGGTCTACAGGTCGCATATTGATTTCATTTTAGTAAGGAGTCATAATAGAATACTTTGTACAAATTGTAAAGTGATTCTAGGGGAAGATGTGACAACTTAGCATAGGTTAATGGTCATTGACGTGCCTATTAAGTGTAGAAAGTAAAAGCGCCGACATGTTTTAAACACAAAAGTCAAGTGGTGGCAGTTAAAGGAAGAGAAGAGGGAAAATTTTAAAAGAACTATGTTAAATGAAGGGGTTTAGGAGGAGCAGAAAAATGCTAATATCATATGGAAAGAAATGGCAGAGAAAGTCTGAACGGTTGCTGAAGCAATTTTGGGAGAATCTAAAGTCTTTGGTCAACGAGATAAAGAGACTTGGTGGTGGAAGGAGCACGTACAAGAGAAAGTTAAGAATAAGAGAGACTGTTACAAAACTATGCACTTATGTAATAATACTAAAAATTGGGAAAAGTATCATTTCGCTAAGAAGGAAACTAAGAAGACGGTAAGTGCAGCTCATTTTAAGGCTTTTGAGGAATTGTATAAGGAGTTAGGGACAAAGTCTGGAGAATAAAAGATTTATAAGATTCCAAGAGATAGGGAAAGGAAATCGAAGGATTTGGATTAAGTACGATGTATTAAGGTTGAAGGATGCAAGGTTTTGGTTCAGATAGTGATATTAAAGAACTGTAGGAGACCTATTTTTACAAATTATTTAATGATGGGGGAGGAGGGTTGAGTTATGAGCTAGGGGATTTAACACGAGAAGTTGAACAAAATTTGGCATTTTACCATAGGATTCATGTTGGCGAGGTTAAAGAGGCACTTAAAAAAATAGAAAATAGTAAAGCTGTTGGTCTTGCATATGATCTTCATTGACTTAGAAAAATCATATGATTGAGTGCCAAGGGAGGTGCTTTGGAAAGCTTTAGAAAAGAAGGGTGTGCGCATGCTATATATCAAGGCAATAAAATATATGTATGAGGGGGTAACAACTAATATAAGAACGGCTGGGGGCGAAACAAACGATTTTCTCATAAGGATTAGTCTACATCAAGGATCATCCTTGAGTCCTTATTTATTTAATCTAGTAGTGGATATTCTAACTAAGCCTATTCAAGGAGAAATCCCTAAGTGCATACTTTTTACGGACGATATAATTATTGTGGCGGAGTCAAGAGAAGCAATTAATTTTAAACTTGAGTTATGGAGAAGTACTTTAGAGTCAAAGGGTTTTCGGCTGAGTAGAAGTAAAACTGAATATATGAATTGTAATTTTGATAAAAGGCAAGTTAGAAGTAACTTGGAGGTCAGATTGGCAGATTAAGCTATTCCACAAATAGAAAAGTTCAATTATACAGAAGGATGGTAAAATTTTGGAGAATGTTAATCATAGAATTCAGGTTGGGTAGGTTAAATGAAGAAATGCTATTAGGGTTATATGTGATAATAGGAAAGTACTATATAAAGTAAAAGGAAAGTTTTATCGCACTGCTATAAGACTAGCAATGCTTTATGGAAGTGAATGCTGGGCTTTAAAAGGACATCAAGTGCATAAAGTTAGGGTAGCTGAAATGAGGATGTTAAGATTGATGTGTGGGTATACAAGAAAAGATAATATTCATAATGAACAAATATGGGGAAAAATTGGAGTGGCACCTATTGAAGAGAAATTGGTAGAGAACCATATTAGGTGATTTAGACACATGCAAAAAAGGCTAAGGGATACGCTTGTGAGGATAGCGGATTAAATAATATGGACTCTAGTTAAAAGGAGTAGAGGAAGGCCAAAGAGAACACTCAACGAGGTCATTGAGTGATATCTCCTGTTTAATACCCTATCTAAAAAGTTAGTTTTTGATAAAGCACAATGGCATCGTATGATTCATGTAGCCGACCTCATTTAATGGGATAAGGTTTGTTATTGTTGTTTTATTAAACAAAATAAATTCAAATTTTGTGAGTGGAAATTATCTAAATAATGATGTTGTTCCGCCTATGGAAGCATGGTTTCTCTCTTATTGAATTCAAATTAATTAGTATATGGGTAGATTTATCACACATACATGTACATAATTAAGGTCAGTTTGTTATGATTAAAAAAGAAGGTAACTTTTCACTTGGACAAAAACAAATTAGTTAGGATAAACATGAAAACATTGCTGCGAGTACGAGAACTGTTGGAGAATTTAAGTTAAACACATTAGGTATGCGTTGGAAAAAGCTTATTTTGAATAGCATAAGAACAGTTAAAATTAGATTTGTTTTTAAAATAACCTTTATGATTAACTTAATTTCTCCTAACAATTAACTCAAAGTGTTAAACTTATACTAAAATCACTTTTTTCTTTATTTTGTTTGCCCCTAAATATCGTCATGTGACTCACTCTTGAATTGAGTTGGAAATTTTATCAATGATTAAAAAAATATCTAATTAAAAAATATTCCTCCAATTGAAGCATATATATCATGAGATCTTATATCGAGGAGATTAAGTTGTTAATTTCATGTATCTAGGAGATTTACCACAAAGTGTGTGTGCGAGATCTTATATAAATACACACACACAAGCACCCACACATATATCACGAGGTTACTTACCTCGAATAAGGATCCTTTCTGCTGCATCGTTTTGATTGGACCACCTTCCATCTCAACGAAGCTATTGACAAAGAAACCATCAGCCAAACGGTATCGTTTGCATCGTTGGAGAAACTGCTTGTAGGCAAGATCCCTTCGATCTTGAAGATTATCTGGAAGATCTATGCCACGAACAGGAACACAACCTGGAATCTCTATAAATCCTGGAAGGTCTCGGAATTCACAGTTCGAAACGACCTTCTCGTCCAGCTTCGATGAATAAAGACAAAGCGAAAGCAACATGGCAGATGAAGGGAAGTAGATATACGACAAGACGTTTAGGTCCTTCGCCAGTTCAATCACTTAGTTAGCGAAGGGATCAACGATGATGGTGAAGAGGTTCTTTGATTCGACGAGGGACCTTAGGGCTTCCCGAATGGAAGTGATGGAGCGAGAAATGGCGAGCTGAAGCTGAACTTGAAGCGACGTCATTTCGGGAAGGTCGTGGAAGCTCACGGGAGGAAGAAAGATATGATCTATAGCCGGAGGAAGAGCTCGGAGGAAGGGCACGGAGGCGGACGGCGGAGATCTGATGGTGGGGATGATGCAGGTCACGTGGAAGTCAGGGTGGAGATGAACAAGACGCTTCGCAAACTCAAGAATCGAGACTTGGTGGCTAAAAGCTGGGATTGAGATGAGAGCGACGTGCGTTTTGGTCTCCATGAGAGTTCAAGCAAGCTAAGGCCAAGCTTGGTTCTACTAGAGAAACGTTTTTTTCCTCCTTAAAAAATGAAGATGTTTGTTCTGGGGAGAGAGAGAGAGAGAAATAGATAGAACTTAAATAGGAAAACGCAACTAAATGTTTTAACGTAGGTTTTGGAGGTCACTCTATAGTCTGCAAATTGCACTGATGATTTGCGTTATGTTCTCTCTTAAACGACAGAATTTTTACAAGAAGGAGACCAAAAAAACTGTTTGGAATACGTTCACGTCTATGATGCATTTGGATAGAGGCAAATAAAAAAGGGTAGGTGCTGCGATTTAAATATAATATAAAGCGACATGTCATACTTTACAGCTTGCTCTCTGACTCTGAGGCAATAACCAGATCGCTTGGTTCAGAATGAAAATAAAAATAAGGGAATTAACGAGAATGATAAATTAAATTTGTTTACGGTAAATATGTATGTGAAGCTTTGTTTTTTTTTTAAAAAAAATACAGAAAAAATCCCTTATCTTTCAAAACAATAAACATATTTTTCCTCACATTTTTCTTAGATTTCTTTTATATGTATCAAATACAATGTAAATGCATAAGCGCGTGTCTATAATTCAAAGTGCAATCCATTGTAATCCAATAAAATTACACATCTTCCCCTCACATTATTTTATCCTAAACTTCTCAGAACCTTCACCTTCCTTAGTTTTAAACTTAATCTGCATTACCCACTCCATCATCTTGCAAGGCCATCGTCTTCAACAACACACCATACCACCGAACGGGTAAGCGACTTCTAATACCCCACTATTTAATGTCACTTGTAATACCCAATTTCTCAAATTGTTTCCTTTATGTGGATAATTAGATTTTAGATAAAATAAGTGACATTTTAATATCTTATAAGAAAAATGGTGAAATTTAGAATTTTTATAATGTTTTTAAAAATTAAAATGAATCGATTTAGAATATATTTTCTTTGAATGATCAATAGAAAAGTGAAAAATTAAAAAATTTAAGAGGCAATAGATAACATTAGAGAGTGAAGCATTAGAGACCTGTTGTCCCTTGACAACTACATCAAAATTGCACTTCCACACTAGTGATGTCGCATATCGTTAGCACTCAAATTATTTATTAAATTAATCCCTCTGTAGTATAGAGGTCAATCTAAATCGTATTTTTTACGCGAAGTCAATATGAGCCTTAACTCTATATTAGACTAAGTGTGAGAAGGAAGAGCAATAGAAGAGAACTTAATTAATAGTTTTTAGAAAATAAAAGGAGATAATAACAAAAATAAAATAAAAATAATAGTATAGGAGGATATCACCAAAAAGATGAATGCTCTCAAAGATTGATGCGTATCTATTACCGTTCAATAATATATTTAAGTTATAAAAACTATATATCCTAATATATTTAAGTTATAACAATTATATATCCTAAGTTCCATCATGTAGAACTTTAGACAACCGTCATGGTCATAATCAAACAATCTACAATGATACTTAGATCTAGCATACATTTATATCAATAATGATTAGTAAAGATCCACTTAGCATGTGATAAATTAAATAATAAATAATTTATTCCTATAACATGGATATTCGATCGAAAATCCTATAACTAAACATATTAACCCAACATGAATAATTCTAAGAGGAAACCAAAGATATTAAATAAAGAACACTAAATCATAAATTAAAATAATAAATCACAAAATTTTGATCATAAAGGTGTCTCAATCGAAATCTTAGGTCCAACATATACAAATCTAAAAACCTAAATATAGAAAATCATAAATCTACATAAAGGGAAAGATCAAAACATAAAATTGTTCAACTCCTAACTCTAAAGTATAGGAACTCAAGTCACTATATCTCTCCTCAAGAACTTAGAAGGAAAGAAATTGAATTGTTTAAAAGATGAAGAAGATTGTGATGTGGTGGTGATTGGTGTGGTTAATGGAGGAACATTGTGGTCCTTTATATAGCTTTTGGGAGTGAATCATGTTGAAGTAAGTCTCTTCACTGATTGGATTTCTAAAATATAATGATAATCTTCATTTATCTTTAGTATCCTCATTATTGTGTTAAAATCCAAGTTATTGCTTTATCCATGAAGATGCATTGAAGCCTTGGAATATCTCTTGGATTATCTTCTTTTCCAAATCCAATATGAAGATAATATAATAATTTAATACATGAATCCATTATCCATGGCATCATATATTAAATTAAATATCATATCCATTTGTAAGATATAAATCAATATGAATTTATATATCTTGTGTGGTGATTTTAAATATTTGGGAGGAAATATTTCAAATCTTGAATCTAGGATACTGGGAGAATATATTTGGAATATTCAAAGTGGATATTAATTTGAATTTTGAAAGATGCAATTTGACTCATTCAAATATTAATATCATACTAATATATTAAAAGGAGATAAAATGATTTTCTCTAATTAGGATATTTAATTATAGAATAGTAACTTCCTTTTAATAAATTAATATGTGATTTAACCATCTTATACTTCATTAATCTTAGGTGGCTTTTTTTGTAGGTTAGTGGGTATAGTCATAATTAATTATTTGTCTCTTCTTCCTCAAAATCAGAAAAGATAAAAAAACCTTTAAGCACATTAGTGTGGGTAAGAAAATAATAAAATTAGTAAAAACTCAAGAAAATGATATTTTAAGTTATTTAATTCATATAATTAATCAAAGGATAAAATGAGTAAAACTTCTATAATAATGCCTATTAAACATAAGAAATTTCCTAAAATATATAGCAAACAATATAATAAAATAGTGATTAATAAAACTCCCGCATACTTAAACCTTTGCATTCATGGGGAAAGCAATGAAGAACATCCTGATAGACACTAAAAATGAAGAGAGGAATCAAAAAAGTTTGAGCATGAAAGTGATAATTAAATCAATCAAATCCTTCAAGTCATCCATGGTCACATAATAACAAATACAATAAGAACAATCTCTATGAAAACAGTTAAAGGAAACGTGATAGAAGAGAGTACACTCAAGGATATAATTATTTCACTCATCTCACCTTTTAGGGGTTCTTTCACTCAAACTTACCTATACTAGCCCCTACTATAGGCTTGTAATAGTTTTAAGTCTCTACTATCATTTACATGTGTATTATTTAATCAAGAGGACTTTATAAGCTTGTAATGTTGGAAATAAGCCGCGTGAAATGAAATATGCATAATAGAAAGTAGTATTTGCATATATAATGAATAGATAGCATAAATTAAAGCATATATGACTTTCTATATGATAGAAAAAGAAAAGGGATTGGCTCAATGGGTGACTAGATATAATGACTTGTGTTTGGGATAAAAGGGTTTAGAATATAATGGCATAACTTATTTTAAAGAGTTGCACATGAGTTAGACATCAGATAAGAGAACTAGGACAAGTTTTGACGAGTAATTAGTGTAGGAGGTACTCACTGAATTTACGAATTTGAGACAAAAAATCCTTCCAACAAGGCTATCTCTCTTCATTCCTATTCACGGAGCCTCACTGAACGCTTCAATTGTTCTCAATGCATTATATTACTTGTTCCTTTGATAACTCTTAGAATATTAACTAACTAAACTATCACAATTAGCAATAGACTTGAAAGATTCATACTTATATAGTGTAACTAAAATGATATTTTAATTTAAAGCATGAGTGTTCAGAAGCATAAATATGGATTTTTTTGAAAAATAGGCATTTTTAAGAGCTCAATCAAATTCATTTCCTCCCCCTCACTTAAACTAGGCATTGTCCTCAATATCACATCCTAATTTTTTCTCTATCCATAAAAAATTGATAGAGGAAAGAAGTTCAGAAGAGATTGTGATGATAAATAGAAAGAAAGATAATGGTACACAAGGATATAAAGAAGAGGGACTAAAGTGAAAATCCTAAAAGTTCCATAGTGTAAAATGGAAGTAGACATGACCTTTGGGCCAATAAATGTAATTATAAAAAATTGAGGGCCTAAAGTACAATTTTCAAGAGTTCAAGAGTAAAATGGTAATTAAGGAAAATTGAGATAGAAAATGCCCAAAATTGCCCAAAAATGTTTTGCCCCAAATTTTACCAATAAATAAAAAAATTATTCTGATCAGTTTAACGCAACATATAATTTTGATTTAAGGTACCGATAAATTGATATTAATTTTAGAAGTATGAAAATTAGTATAGTATCTTTTGGACCTCAGAATCAAAAAAAAAATTGGTAGTAAATTCTTATAATTAATATAATAATTTATGGAGCTGATATAAGTAAGAAAGGAGTCATGTAGAATTAATTAGAGAATTAAGATGAGAAAGGATACCGATAAAGTATTTGAAGAAGATGTATAAAAAATGAAAAATTGTGTGGGACAAACTAGAGAAATAAGTATTAGAAGCATTGGAATCAAAATGCGAATTTTTGAAAACAAATAGGATATGTTTTGGTTCTCTCTATAATAGTCTTTAACTGCTAGAATTTGGGAATTCTGAATTCACAAATGGATTTAGAAGGCCAAATTGTGTAGGGTAAGGTCAAAATATCAACTATTTAAAGGCCAAGTCAGTTAGTAAATATTAAGAAAATTTATTTTAGTTGAGTAAGCTGAATGCCCAAAGAAAGTTAGATTGTAATGAATGGATGATAATGTGATGTTAGGATTTGAATTGTGTATTCAAAAGAGGGCAGCCATATATCAAGGAGAAGTAAGAAGCAAAAGACAGAGATAAAGGAAAGGAAAGTCAAGCGTGTGGGTAGTAAACTATTCTAAACTTATATGTATTAGATATTATGTTTGGTTGTACTATGGCTATGCTGAATTGTGTTGCATATGTGTATATAATAAAGCTATAATTCTATGATTACTTTGGCTAATTGTATTTTATATGTTATATGGAAGAAATGTTAATTGTATTTTACACAATGTTAACACTTTCACAAGCAAGAAGAAATGTTTACATCCATGTCACCCCAATACCAACAGGTCCTCTAAAGAGGGAAGGAGATGAAGTTTCATGAAGAAAAGTTAGGGGATTAGATACATGATAATATATGAATTCATTATAGTTGTATTTAATGTTGTAATGTACAATGTATGTTTAAAAGTAGTACAATTGTAGCTATTATGAAAAATAGTAAATGATGGAATAAATTTATGAAATTTTATAAAAATTTAGTTAATATGTCAAGCTTCATTTTTATACCAATAACACCTTATTTCGATGTCTATACAAAGAGAACAAATTTTCTAAATTCATGGACCATAATATGTTTTCAAAAGTTTTAACCAAATGAACATTAAACTTTGATGTCGAAGTTGACTGGTAAATTGGTCCAAAGAATTATTTCCCTTAAATTACATTATGTCAGCTTTGATTATCCTTTTAAACCACTTTATTTCAATTTTTGTATAATTAATTATGATTTTTTGAAGTTCATCACTTAATCCAAAATTACCATATAACAGTAACTCATGAAGAGTGAAATTTTAGATTTTGTAATTGAACTTTAATAGATGTTTAAGTGGTTATAAATGATACTGAATGGTCCCTAAGATATACAAAAGTAAGGTGTTACACTCAACGTAGTACTAAAGCATATATCAAAGGAAAAAGGGAAGCTGGTTAAAGAGTCATGTGCTAAATGGGAGATTTATTCAGAGAAAACTAACCTTAAACTAATAAATTCTTAAAATGCAACATATTATAAGAAATTATTAAAGTACATAAAGCAAGAAATCTATGTTATTCTACCTTTTACTACTAGGATTGTTCCTTCCCCACACTTATATCAAACAATAAGGCGTAGAATCTTTATGCTACTTGAAGGTCTTGAAATTGAAATTCTCATGTGATTAGAAGCATGCTCTCACGTAAGTATACCTTCTCTACACAACTTTCTCTAGTTGTTTGGGGTGGTGGCTTGGGGTTAATTTGTGGAGGTGCCACGATATAGGGAATATGGTGATCACCATACAATTCTCGTACGTGAGGTACCTCTAAGAGATTCAGCAAACTCCAAGTAGAACCTTTTCTAATTCTAAGTATAGTACAAGAATCAAAGTACTTGAAGCCGTGAAAAGCCTTCAAATGTGCGAGGTTAGTAATCAAGATACTAGATGTGGGGACTTTATAAGATATACAAGAACACAAGAATTTCTCACATCCAATAAAATAATAAGACTCCCTTTAGTAAGCATCTTGACTTCAACATGAAGAATTGGAATATAATCATCAATGATTACTTCTTTATCGAGTGATAAATCAGATGATAATATTTCATCCTTATCAGCACCCTTATTTTCATCTTGAATGGTAGGCATGATTTTCAATGGTTTGGGCTTGGTCTTATGCCTTATTTTCTTTGTTCTAGCATTTTGTAATGCTAGAACAACTTCTTCGGTTCTTATAGTAGCCTTTAAATCATCATGTGATTCCTTGAGTTATGGCAATATAAAAAAAACTCCATCATCTTCATGAAATATGGCTAGCTTTTTGGATAATTCAATACAATTCATGCAAAGGTGAACCATCACTACATGTACATATAAGGGATCTATGTGAGGTATCATTATTAGCATTTTCTTTAAGAACTTTATTATCCTTATGTGCATGCAAGGGGAAAAAGGAGATTCAAGCAAGTTTTTATTACAAGAAAAGTCAATATTAACACTCAAGTAAGGCTCAATGTTTACAACAGGTTCACTATTATCCTTAGTACAAGAAGATACACATATAGTACTAGGAATACTAGGAAGAGAAACATGATCAAGCATATTATTATCAACACATAAAGAGGTAGAGGTATTTCAAGTAACATCTTTATTTAAGGTACTACTATTAGAGTTCACTTCTTTAAGATATGAGCTATATTGCCAAATAGAGAAGATGACTCCTCTATGGTTTGTTCTTGACTTACCATTTGTTGATAATTGTTTGAGGCTTTATCTAAAGTTGTTGCTTTTTCTCACATGAACCTTAAGGACACGAGGCTCCTTCTTTTCCTTCATATTCAATATGGGCTATATCCCTCAAAAGCCTACCCATAATGCTCTTATGTTCCTCTAATTCTTTAAACCTTCCAAATTCCTCTTATTCAATAAGTAATGTGGGGTACATTGATACCAAGTGATCATATAGTTTTTTAATAAATTGTACATCCTCGTCCTTGGAAATAGAAAAGAATGACGAATGTTTACTGAACTGAGAGTCACCATATGTCTTGCATGACAGGACTAGGGGTTGATAAAGTGGCACATATGGGGTAAATAGAGGTTTATAGTGGGGTCTATTGTCATATATCAATTTTTAGGCCTAGAAGCCTAGTATGTAGCCTAAAAAAGGTATGCTACCAGGCCCTATTAAGCATAAGTCCCAGAAGTATATAAATGATGTTTAGAGACTAAACTACAAGTAATGAGAGTTCAGGGACTAAATTATAAATAGTGAAAGTTCCTGAGGCCATAATGGTCATTTTAGAAAAGAAAGGGATGCTTCTTGGGAATTGAGCCACCAGAGTGCTTGAGCATGATTAGAGGCTAAGATAGCATTCCAAGGGTCCAAAAATGTAGCCTAAGAGGGATGTGATCCCAAGTAGCATTAAAATATTAGTTTAGTACTTTTTCAATAAAGTAAAGTTACCCGGTCAAAGATAGAACTGAGAAAAGTGATCAGATAAAGCTTTAGACTAATCTGGAACCATGAGGTGGCATAAAAGCTATCCTTATGGGACCTACAAGGTGCCATATGTCATGAGTCTAGAAAAAGAAGAAAAAGCTAATGACACGTGGCACAATTTCAGCCGTTCATTCTAGGAAAAGACTCTGAAATTCCCTAAAAACGCTGAGTCAACTAGTGAGGTGTCCCAAGGGCCCCACCATTGTGCCACATAGCATGTGAGGTGGCCTATGGATGATGTCACTTTGATGAGTCATTGAGGATGATGATTTCATCGTGATGATACAGGCAAGGCTTCTTAAGGAAGCTAAGTGATATGAGCTATTCATCCCGATTTGATCTGGACCATCCATTCCACCTCTACTCAACTATAAATACCCCAGTCCCCCTCACTTCATTCCCACAGCCAAGCATGGAAAAATAAGAGAAAGAAGAGAGAAAGACAGAAAGACAGAAAGAAAGAAAGAGAAAGAAAGGAAGGAGTTATGGTGGAGCTATGAATAGTCCAAGGAGCTTAGGGACTTGACAGAGCTTAGGAATAAGGTAAGTAAATTATTCGAGTCCCTGCTCTAATAAATTAGAGGATTTTTCTTATGAAGTTAATAGTTATAATAGAGAAATATCTCTCTTGATAAGGTTAGTCATGGATAGAAAGTAAGTTAAGGGATTATCATATTAAGGGTATTACTTAAAGTTAAGTATGAGTTAAGTAGAGCCATACTAGATAGAATAATAATGAAGATATTATTATGCTATATATAGGCTCTAACCTATGAAAAGAAGGAACCTTAGAGCAAAGGCTAAGAGCTAGAGGAAAGACTACATGTCAGGTTGTAAACTTATCTTAAACTTGTATGCATTGAATGTTATGCTTAATTGTGCTATGGCTTTGTTGAATGGTGTTGCATATGTACTTATGTATGAAGCTCTGTTCCTATGATTACTTTGGCCAATTGTATTTCATATGTTACATGGAAGCATGTACATTACGCAATGTTAACACTTTCATAAACAAGCACAAGTATTCACATTAATGCATGCATTGTTTGTTGGTTATGGGATAGTGAGATTCCCTAGAATCTCACTATCCCATAACCAACCAATCTAGGTCAAGCATGATAGAAAAGGTATACATGGAGAATAGTTAAAGAATGGAAGAAAGGAATGGAAGTAATTGAGATCTTATTATATGCTATGAATTATCTATGTATGTAAATGCCATGTAAGGTGTCCCTTTATGTGATAAAACTATTTGTAATAATTATGGCATATGTACATGATGTATATGAATATTGAGAAGCTTATTTGATAGCTTATACATGTTGGAACAATTATTGAAAGGAAAAGAAAAGAAACTGAAATGGTAAAAACGTAGGTCCTAAAGCAGTTTTGTTTTGACTTCAGTTTGACCTAGCAAATGAAGGAATTATTTCACAAAAATGTTATGAGCATGTATCACACATCCAGTAGTTTAAATGCATAGGTATAATGCTTCATTTGGATGTGTATAACAAGAGAAATGAATTTCCAAAGTAAGGGACCAGAATCTGTCTTTAGAATTTTGGACCAAATGAACAATAAAGTTTGATGAATAAACTGTATTAATTGGTTAATTATTTGGTCTGGAAATTATTTTTCCCTTAAATTTAAAGATGTTAGATTCATGTAGCTTTTTGAACCACTTCATTTTGATTTTTATAGAATTAATTATGATTTTTCAAAATTCATTGTGTAATGTGAAATACCATATGAACAGTAACCCGAGAAAGAGTAAAATTCCAGATTTGGCTAATGGACTTCCAAGGTCTTGTAAATGGTTCTAAATGCTACTAAGTAATCCCTAAAATGTATAAAAGTAAGGATATTACATCTACATGGTGGTTACTCCTGACAAATGATCTAAGAAGTTACCAAGCTTCATCTGTAGTTAGCTTCCAACAAGTCTATTCCAGCTGTATCGTCTATTATTTTCAGTCCTGCTCTTTAAATCCCTTATCAAAATATAGCATGAGGTATTCTAAGGTATTTGGTGATATAAGTGCTTGTACATGATGTATTAGAATCGATCCCAATATTCAGCAAACGATTCATAGATGTTTTATGCAATATAGTATACTTGCTTTCTTGCCTAATCCCTTAAAATATTACAACCTGTAAAAGACTGGCAATGGTATACCATATGCTTTTTAAAGCCCCAGTTTTAAACTAGTCCTTGTGGAGATAGTTTAAAAAAATAACTGTGGCATTTCTATAAATAAGATGAAATAGTTACACCGAATGTACATGTAACCGGTGTAAAAGATAATTACTACACCGGATACTAATATCAATAGGTGTAGATTAGCTACGTCATTTTTTGACTCTTCAATTTCTTGTTTTAAAACGACTTGTTAAAAAATGTTATTTCTACACCTGTGTTACATTTTATCTGTTGTAGAATTGCTATACCCTTTAAAAAGCCCATTCACGCCTCCTGTCTGTCATTTTTCACTTGTTCAGCCGTTTAAGTCTTCGCAACCCTTCATAGCCAATGAGTTTTATTTTGAACTCTTATCTTGAGAACTGAAGATTTATGAACTACTGACGGTAACGTTTGCTATTATTTTCATTGGATTCATTGTTATCATTTACTTGTTTCATTTGGTGAGTTCTTCCACTTGTGCGTGATATATTCTCTTCCATAATTAGCTACAAGCTAGGTTTTCTTGTTTTCTATTTTCCTAGTTTTTTAGTCTTCCACAAATATGGATCGTAGTTGGATAAATGCTAAACGAACAAGTGTTAAGTATGCTAAGGGGTAAAGGAGTTTTTGGATTTTGCTAAACAAAACAGTGATGATAACAATAGAAGGTTTTATTGTCCTTATGTGGGTTGTTTGAATGAGAGAAAACAAAGTCCTGTAGATATGTACACTCATCTTATTTGTGAGGGATTTTACAAGAGTTACATAGTATGGGTATGGCATGGTAAAAATGTGGAAAGGTTGTGTGCATCTGAATAGTTAGAACGGACATTTGATGATAACATGGAGATTGATGATCGGGTAGTGGACATTATTCATGATATTGGAGAAGATGGTTTTATGTGTCACATGCATATGGTAATATGTGCAATGATGCAAAAAAACCTCTATACCTATGGTACAGAAAATACAACATGTTAATGCATTATTGAGATTGGTAAGTGTGAAAGCACAATATGGGTGTTGTGATAGAGGTTTTTCAGAATTGCTTGAGTTATTGCACGACTTGTTTCCAAAAGAAAAGGTGTTATGGTATCTTGCAATTATACCAAGGTTTAAGTGGCGTTTTGCTAATGAAGATGATGCAAAAAAATGTTACGGCATGTAACTGAAAGGATTTGTGATGGAAAGCTTCATCATCTGGCTAATTCTTTGTAATGGAAGAAGATTGATGACTTATTTCTTGAGTTTAGTAATGAACCATAAAACCTAAGGTTTAGACTCAGTACAGATGGCATGAACCCTTATGGTAGCCTTAGTAGTATACATAGTTCATGGCCCATCCTCTTGGTGGTACAACCTATCTCTGTTATTATGGTGGATCGATTAGGATTTATACTGGTTTATTTGAATAGTACAAATTTTGGGATGAGCCTTCCATTATGGTAGACCAAGCAAAGCAAGTGTTCTATATCACTAATCTAGCAAATAAAAGATGGTTTGTCGCTCTCCAAGGAAAAAGGGTTGTTGACGATGATGATTCAATTTGTGAGACCCCTTCTTTTTTAGTAGGTTTACTAAAATTGAATAAAGAAGAAGTGGATTCTCATTGATTTGTATGTGATTTCATATATTGTTTTGATGTAATAATAGCACAAGTATATTGCTCTGATTGCATATACTGTTTTCTTGTAACTTACAAGTAATGGGTTAATAAAAGTTTTGGTTTGAAAAAATACCTCCAATATTTAAACCAATTGTACATGTTATCTAGTGTAAAAAGTGATCTAAAAAACTTAAGGTCACCTGTTTTACAATGAATTTATATGTTATCTAGTGTAAAAAGTTATTTAAACAATTTAAGGTCACCTCTTTTACACTAGATTTATATGTTATCCAGTGTAAAAAGTGATCTCAAAACTTTAAGGTCACTTTTTCTACACTGTATTTATATGTTATTCGGTGTACAAGGTCTTATGAAATTCAAAATATTAGTCATTTCATTTTTAAAATATGATTTTTACACTAGATTTAAATGTTAACCGATGTAAAAAATCTTACAGAAAATACTTTTCGAAGCCTGCCCCTTAGCGTATCTCTTCATTTCTCAGGTTTTATTTAGTCTTATTTCTTCATCTATCATTACTCCGTTCGTCATGCTATATGGTTTTTGTCAGGCTTTATTGTGCTCAATAATTCTTCTTTGTTCCCACTCTCATTGTACTTTATCGTGTACATGTTTTTAACACTTATTTTCTCGTGTACGTGCTTCACCATTTACATGTTCATTTAATCTAGGTTTTGTAGTTTTCCTACGATAAATACTTGTACTTTTTTCCATTAAAAAATGCTAAAGGAACAAGTTTTGTGCATTCTAACAAAAGACAAAAGGTTAAAGTCTATTGACTATGTTTGATTTTGTTATTGCATATATAGGAATATAGTGGTAGTAGTAATTAGAATGAGGCTAGCGATACTCCAAGCGACTCTAAGCAAAGGAGGGGCAGAAGTGTGATACAATTGAAAGATATTTTGAAAGACAAGAAGGAAGGAAAATTACTACCAATTGAGTTTAACAAACATTGAAACCCAATTGGTGAACACAGTACTGAGTACATAAGTTACGTCAGCCTCCTATCATGTAACAAGACTAACATCGCCACACAGACTTAGGATGCTGTTGATAATCACTTTAAGAATCAAATTTGGGACTTATCCGGGTATAGGAACTGACTATTGTATATTGTATGTAGACCAGTACCAAAAAATATAACTGTTTGTTGATAACTTTGCTTATAATAGAAATTATTACAGCTCACTTTTGATGATCCCAATAATGAAGTCTTGAAGAAGAAGACATTATCTTATTGCGCTGAGCGTTGGAGGGCATTCAAGACACAACTAGCTCATCAGTATGTGTATGGCCAGGACAAAGATGGTCAGCCTCATCCTTCTCTATATAACAAGTGTCAATTCATTGATGAAGCTACTTGGGAAGAATTTGTTAGGCTTCAAACTACGACAATAACTATGGTGAGTTGATATGTCATGAAAAAGGAATCTTGCATTTCCCATGTTCCTTCCTTTTGTATGTATTGATTTTAACTACTTTAAGTCTTAAGGAAAAAAGAGCAAAAGCCATTGACCACAAGAATGGTTGCCCCCATACAATGTCTTGAGGTGGTTATGTGAAGGCTAAAAGAGACTTGTTAGGGGCCAAGAGAAAGAGGCTAGAAGAAAATGTTGAGTCTGATCTTAGTGTTACTCTTGTACCCGTATCTCCAATACGTGATGAAGATAAATGGTTATATGCTTACCAAAAAAAAGAGCGAATCATTTACAAGCGATCATGCTCACATGATTACAGAAAAAGTGTAAGTACTACTTTTATTATTTTATTTTAGTACACTAATTATATTATTTCTTATGTTTGCTCTTTATATATTATAGGTAGATCTAAAACAATAAGAAGCCTATGGTTCCTTCAAGTCAGATGGTAGGAATGACATCTTGACAGTTGCCGCGGGCAAGCTAGAGCATAGGGGCCGTGTCAGGGAGTTAGAGGAGGTATCGGTATAAGAGATTATTTTAGAGCATCTCCATGACATTCCTTCATATGCCCAGGGTAGAGAGAATCATTGTTATCCAGCATGAGGGCAGAGGCTAAGGTAGAGGCTTGGGCATAGGCAGAAGTTTTAATTGAGGCATAGTTACAAGAGGGTTTACAAAGATTAAGGAAGAAATATTGTCAAAAGAAATATTGTCCATGATGACATCAAGGCAACAGGAGCCAAGTGCCCCCAATTGCTCTCAAATATATCCCATCCTAGCACTAAAGGGAGTTGTTGCATGGTCAGGCCAGTGTTAGAGGATGCTGAACCTTGTGATCTATATGTGGAGGATCCTTTCAAAATGTTAGTGGCACATGGTTCCATCCATATCTTAGGGAAACTAAACCCTAAACCACATCCAAATTTAGGACATTTAGTTAAGGGTGGTAGTTGAAGACGTGATAATTGAAGATGATCTTGTCCCAATTCTCATTGATAAGGTGAAGACAGTAAGTTAGGAAAAGGAGACTTTCATATTATGGCCAAAGCATCTTCTTTCAGGTCAAGTTGCTTTATCCCAAAGCGAACTTCCCACACCTCCCAATTTGAGTACCATGCAACATGTGATCCGATTGGCATCTGATAAAATATTCCATATGGATGTGTTGCCTATGGAGTCAGTTGTGGGTGACACGGGGGCTACCTATGTTGACTATGCAAATGGGAAATCTGTTATCACTCCTAGGAATGAACTAACCTCGAGGTGCATCCAAGTATTTTTGATATAAGTCTAATTACATCCAAGTATTTTTTTTATGTAAGTCTAATTTAAAATTAAATATATATAATGACAAAATCCATGTTTGTTGAGTGTTTTCATTAACTAACATCGTATTTACATTAATTATAGGTACATATAAGCTAAGTTAGTTTCCAAGGGAAAACAAGGTCAGTTCAAATTCCTATGCCCATTTCAGATTTATGCAAAAGGGATCTCCCAATCTTTAAGACTTCAGTACGTTTCAAGGAGGCTTGGTGAAACCGATATTGATTGTTTCTTCACACCTTATATCCAGGAGTAAGATCAATCATATTACATTAAGAATAATCATATTTCATATTATTTCATACTAGTTTTGTATTTGCTTAATGCTAATAATCATTATTATTTAATTAATTTCTATAGCAATCATTGGCAATTGATCATACTATGTAATCACACTTATAAAGTTTTCTTCTTATGATCCCTCCACTACAAGCCTTCGATTGATGCCAAGAAGATTATGAACACTTGAGTTTTCTTCTTTACAGAACAATGGTGTTTATAATAAATATGGTTTTTGTAATATAAGGTTACTAAGTTCATAACTTTGGTCTTAGGGCTATGAGAACGTTTGCAATTGCAAGGGGTCTTAAGAAAGGCAACTTGGTGAGGGACCTTGAAAGGATCATATTGAAGGTGATAAAAGTGTTAAGTCTTATGCTCCACGGTTTTTTGCTGATGACACATAATTTTGTTCATGTTAATATTACAGAGTCGAAGGCAACCCAAAGAAAACAACATGTGCGGCTTCTACATGGTTAGATATATGATCAATAGCATCTTGTCAAATATGATTGACCTAACTAAGAAGGTAAATTGTGTTTTTAATGATTTTATATTTCTTGCCAATTTAATATATATTAGTAAAGCCTTAATTTCTTCTATTTTAATTTGATATTTCATATGTTTGATCAATCTGACCCATTTTCTGAACAAAATATTGACGACCTGTGTAATATTTGGGTTGAGTTTTTTTGTTCAAATCATTTCTTCTCAATAGTATTTGTCATTATTAACAGAATATTTTTTTATTTTTTTGTTCAAATTGTTGTATTTTTTATTGAATTTTATTAAATGAATAATGTAATGAGGAATTGAAGATTTGTCTCTGCCATCTTTAACTTTGTCTCTGTTGCTGTCTCTAAGTCTATATATTTGGGCAGTTTATTCATCAACCTTCAGGGGATGGGGTTAATTGAAAGGGTTATTTTTTAAAAATACATTTAAACCAGATAAAGAATACCGACATGTGTAGAAACAATATGTATATATTACAACATCTACACCATTTGTCTTTATGGTGAGTGTAAAAAATTGATTAATCTACAGCGGGTGTAAACACAACTGGTGTAAAAAATTGATTAATCAGTTCACATAACCTATGTAGATATTAGTAAATTCTACTCCTAATTTCAAAAGGGACCGGTTTAAATTATACTCATTCTACACCGATGAACTGCCCGATTTAAAAAATATACACTTTTTGCACAGTCTGCTTCTACACCAGTCATTGTCTGGTGTTGAATACCATTTTCAATCAATTTAGAAAGCCTTTTTTGCAGCAGTGTGTGAGGCATGATTAGATTAGAATTATATTTATATGATTATTGAAATAAACCTTTATGTAATTTAGAAAAGGAAGAAAATGAAAATAATGTATAAATTAAAAATTAAAAATTAAAAATATAAAGAAAAATAGAACAACTGACTTAAACATATGAATTTGGTAAAAACATGTTAGACCTAATATATAATGATATTAAAAATGTTTAGAACATAAAAAAACTTGTAGTAAGAATTTTCTCAAATTTTTCTAGGCATGTCAGAAACAATTCCAGCAAAGCACTAAGAAAATAAAGGGAGAAAAAAGAAAACACACTTGATTAATGTACGAGTCAAGGGAATTGACTCCACACCAACAAAACCAAAATTTTATATCATTGTTGTTAGTACTCAAATTATTTACTAAATTAATTTCTATATAGTATAAAGGCAACCTAGGTCGTATTCTTTATGTGGAATCAATGCGAGGCTTAACTCTAGATTAGACTAAGTGTGATAAGGAGGAATAATATAAGAGAACTTGATTAATAGTTTTTAGAAAATAAAAGGAGATAGTTACAAAAATAAAATAAAATAAAAACAATAGTTTAAAAAGATATCACCAATAGAATAAGCGCTCACAAAGATTGATGCATTACTATCATCATTCAATAATATATTGGAGTTATAACAATTATATATGCTAAGTCCTATCATGTAGAACCCTAGGCAACCGTCATGGTCATAATTAAACAATACACAATTATACCTAGATCTAGCATACAATTATATCAAGAATGATTAGTGAAGTTCCACTTAGCATGTGATAAATTAAGCAATAAATAATTTGTTCATCTAACATGGATATTTGACAGAAAACTCTATAACTAAACATGTGAACCCAACATGAATAATTATAAGAGCAAATCAAAGATATTAAATAAAGAACACCAAATCAAAATTTGAAATAATAAATTACAAAGGCTTGATCACAAAGGTGTCTCCATCAAACCCCTAGGTCTAACTAACATATACAAATATTAAAGGTCTTTAGGCGTACCTGAGATGATTTCCTTTCCATTGAGATACCCACACGCAATAGGATCACCTTGCATGGACTTTGGTATGTTTAACAGTAAATTCACCAAAATAATGAAGAGCGCCGATTAACAGAGAAATGGAAGGAGAACATAAGAGGAGAGCAAAAAGGGTACACTCCTTTTCTTTCTACTATATGGAAAAACTGAGAGTTGAAAAAACTGATTTCTCTTTGCCCACTGCTTCTTGTTTTCTCGTGTGTAACTTATGGGAGGAGTAGGATACTTGTAACTCCACTCCCCTATTTTTTCTCCCTTAAAAAATATAATTGTTCCCTCCATTTTCATTTCTTATGGACCTGGGCCTAATCCACCAATGGTGGACTGGCACATTTTCTAACTTCATCTCTTACTCACACTTGGTGGATTATGTGTCGTGGGTCCAATCTCATTGTCTTCCTTCTTTCATACTAGATGCTTTATCATGATCGCGTAGGCATAAGTCTCCATTCGAGTACTAGAAATCCCTTTTATAGAGACAAACACAAAGCAACCCTTTAGTGCAGCTTAATTAGAATAAGTTATAGTGCCTTGAATGTCCTAGATTTACCCATATACACTTTTCTTATGACTAATCTAATCCCTCTTGAGTCAGCATATAACTCAGATAGCCTCCACTTATGCATAGTATCCACACTTATGAAATTAACAAAATAATATCACAAGGGACCGGTCATATACACTAGTATGGATGTGTATATTCTGGCAATCTTTCTTTCACCCATATATCATTTTGATATGAATCTACTACTTTCCTAGCATAATACCTTTGTTTCATATATAATTTGACCATAGGACATATACTAAAGTAGCAATAGCTAAAACATATTTCCATAATACTGTCAAAGTCAAATGACACTTTTGAAATGATGATACCTTTCTGGAACTCACACAACAATGAAGTAGGGATTGATTCACTTGTTTTCTATTTGTGGTTCTTTAGCACATGTGGTATGAATCACATGTTATAGTGTTCCTCTTATCCTTAAAGAGTGTATGTCATTTTGATTTTATCAATCACACCGTACAGAATTAAGTCTAGACACTCATAGTATCTAAACCCAAACTCTTCAATTATATTCACATAATATGATGCCAATTTTGAATAATTTGTTATCTAGCAACAGGTTTTATGGATGTGGGTATCCATTGTTCGATTCATACCTTTACTCATGGATCTCATCTTGACTTACTACACTTTTTAAGCCATGGCAACAATTATTGCGATTCTTCTCTACCATATCAACACTCTTGCTACTTTATTAGTGAACACATATCTCATCTTTGAATACTTCTCTAGCATCAAAGGCCATTGCTTGTGTGAGAGAGCTACCCTTTTCAACCTGTACGACATACTAGACATTGTATACTTTTACCCAAACATATAAGTAATAATAAATGACATGATATCATTAATAAAAATAAAAGTATTACATACATTATGCAACTTTACATCTTTTGTATGCCAATGACTTTTACATGTTTCTCGAATGTTTCTTTGCCTATTGGCTTGGTCAGGGGGTCCGCAACCATACATTTGGTTGAAATGTATTGTACAATTATAATTTTCTATGCTATATAATCCCTCACAAAGTTATACTTTCTATCAATGTGTTTGATCTTGCTGTGATACTTAGGGTCTTTAGTATAGGCTATAGCTACAGTATTGTCATAGTGTATCAACACCTAATTGGTACTCTCATTCCTAAATCTTAGGTGTTAGATAAATCTCTTCAGCTAAACAACCTCTGTCATATCCCCAATTTTCTTGTCTGATGAATATATTTAGTTTATATGTAATAGACACAAGATTCTTGAAGTAACCTGCATCATATTGTTGAAGTTTAAGGACCTAAATGAAAAATAGAAAAGGCTTAAGGCCAAAAATAAAAGTAAAGACAAAAAGTGTAATTATTAAAAGTTTAGGGACCTAAATGTAATTTATCAAAAGTTTAAGGACAAAAATGTAATTGTGAGAAAGTTGAGCTGAAAAATGCCAAAAACTGGCTGAAGTAGTTTAGTCCCAAATTTTACCAGTAGATAGACAAAATTATTCTGATTAGTTTAACGTAACACAGATTCTTGATTTGAGGTCTCGAATAGTTGATATGAATTCCTAAAATTAGGAAAAATTATTACATAATTTATTGGACCTCAAAATTAGATAAAACCTTACAGTAAATTTCTATAATTAATATAAGAATTTATAAAATTGACAGAGTCAGAAAAGGAATCCTATAAAATTCTTACGGGAATTGACAATACAATAAAATACCTGGTAAATACCTTCGGGAGAGGTTATAACATCCTTACTTTTATACGACTTAGGGACAATTCAGTAGCATTTGAAACCACTTACAAGACCTTGGAAGTCCATTAGCCAAACCTGGAATTTTACTATTTCTCGGGTTACTATTTATATAGTATTTCAGATTAAGCAACAAATTTTAAAAAATCATAATTAATTCTAGAAATATTGAAATGAAGTTGTTCAAAAATCTACGTGAAGTTAGCATCTTGAAATATAAGGAAAAAATAATTTCTAGACCAAATGACTCATCAATTAATACAGTTTATTCGCCAAATATTACTATTCATTTGGTCAAAAATTATGGAAACAGATTCTGATCCCTTATTTTAGAAAATTAGTTCTCTTTGTAAAGACATCAAAATAAGGCGTTCTTGGTGTCAAAATGAAGCGTGGAATGTCATCTATATGTCTATAAAATTTCATAAATTTATTCCACCATTTACTATTTTTCATTACATCATGACCTTCACTACTTATATAGGTCATATAACAACATTACACATAACAATTCTTCACAAAATATATATACTATCCAATCCCTAGCTTTTTCTCATGCTTCATCATCCTCTTTCATTATTCACAAACCTGTGGGATTGGGTTTACATGAAAAGGAATGAGATTTATGGGAAAATCTCAGTAGCAAATATTACTAAACAATGCATACATTAATGTAGATACTTGTGCTTGCTTTTGAAACTGTTAACATTGTCTAAGATTCATTCTTCCATGTAACATATGAAATACAATTGTCCAAAGTAATCATAGCAACAGAGCTTCATATATAAGCACATATGTAATACAATTCAACAAAGCCATAGCACATTCAAGCATAACATTCAATACATATGCACATAAGTTTAGGATAAGTTTACTACCTCATATACTTGATTTCTTTCACTTTATCTTGCTTCTTTCTTCTCACTTATCTTGGATATGTGGCTGCCTCTAATTTCCTTGAGCATTAAATTCACTTTAACTAACATAACTTCCTCTTGAACATTAAGCTCACTTATTTTCCTTAATCTTAACTAATAGATTTGGCCTTTGAATCAATTGATGTCTTGACTTTACCCTATATAATTTTATTTTTTGAATCCATCTATGAGCTTAGAATAATGAAATTCTAGCTCCTTCATTGCTTGTTGTACAGAACTAAACATATGCATACAATTCTTCAAAAATTCTCATTTTGATTCTAATGCTTCCCATACTTGTTTCTTCACTTTACCCCACACAACTTTTCATTTTAAAACCATTGGAAGCATCAAAATCATGAAATTCCAATCACTATTCTTGTGAGTGAACATAACCGTGAAGAATTTTAAAAACTACAATCTTGGAATTTCAATGCTTCCAAGGTTCAAAACCTTTCCAATCATACACAAAATCATCATATAAATTCAATAGAAGCATTAAATAATTGAAATTACATTTCCTTCAATCATGAATAGTGCAGACCAAATAGGTTCATCCATGGCAAAGTCAAGAATATCAATTTGATTCAACAACCAATTACTTAACTAGCTTGTTTAAGCTTCAATCATATACTTCTAACTTTAATTTCTTCTTTTTACTTTCATCTAAGGTTTTTGGCCAGCACAAAACCTTATAGAAAACTCAACTTTTCTCCCATGAAAATCCTAAGTTCAAGCTCCCAAATCAAAGGAAAATAAGCTAGGATAGGTTGCTTACCTTTAATCTTTAGCTTGCTTGAACTTTAGTACCTTAAATCTTCTTTATCTTGGCTTGAGTTTTTGTTTTGCAAGAGCTTCCCCAAGGTATCACAATCTCACAGTTTTGGGCAGAATTTGGGGGTATTTATAGAAAATTTCATGGAAAATCAATGGCCAATATTACTTTATGTACTATTTGATCTAAAGGCTAACATTTAATCTTGGATTTAACTTTTTCAAAAAGAATAATTATGACATCATCCATGACATCACAAGGAAAAACTCATGGGACACTTCATGGGGTATGTGGTGCAATTCTCATGGGGAGGAAGCTTCTGGGGAAATTTTAGTCCATCCGGTATCGGCTCGGTTCGATTCCCCAAAAACTGGACTGTTTTCTATTCCTAATTTTTATAATATTCTAGGATATGTACTCTGTCCTAGAAATTAATGTCTAGATTTCTCATACCATTGACATTTTTGTACTAGGCCACAATTTAATTATAGATCCCTTATGAAATGACTAAAATACCCTTGGTTTATAGTCTTGCACTGTATTAACCCTAATGGCATTATTGTCATTTCACACCTCTTTATACTGCCTCATGGTGTATATTGGCTCTAACTAATAATCTTTATACTACACTACACGTTTTTGACCTATCCCAGATGACCAAAATGACCTCCATCCTTCTCTGGTACAATCTGAATATGTAGGGGCATTTTTGTAATTTCACACTTTTTCTGGATACTGGCCCCTTCTACTGATGAACTGGTACCCTGGGTTTTGGGCCCTCCTTGGTGTTATCATGGGCCTATATATGAGGTCATCTTATCTCATTCTATCCAGGTTTACATACCGATAAGTTCTATTATCGGATCATGGGTGTTATCAAACTCCTGTCAAAATTTACTAACATGTGAATGACTTTTTATAAAGAACTTCTTCTGGGGTTCTGTCAGATTCAGGATATCTAACACTGTAGGGCATACTTTCTTGTAATTCCCCCACTTATATATGAAGTCCATGAAATCTGATAAAATTTTAGATAAATTTCAGACTATCAGATAAATATCTACTGTCTGGAGCCCTAATAAAATTTCTGTATCATGCTAGATTAACCAGCATATCTTCCTCTATTTACTAATGGAATATGGGATTGAAATACTTTCAAGCAGTTCTAACCCTTTTCGGGTAGATCTTTCCATAATTACAATTTTACCTTTAAACTTTTTACTTAATTATATTTAAGTCCCTTAACTTTTGGAAATTACCACTTTTAGCCCAACTTTTGTTTCTACTCTAACTTTTGTCCTTTAAACTTTTCTAATTTTCATTTAGATCCCTTTCTTCCTTCAAGACTCATTTAACCTCTATTATTTCTTCTAATCATCGTCATAATCATTTCCAAATGTCTTTCCTCTATCAGTATTATACAGATAGGAAAAAATTAGGATATAACATATATTTCTTAGAATTTATGCCAAAAGGTAATGGACCCATATCAAGCCCAAAATGGCATTATAGAGGCCCAGTAAGGTGCTTGACAGTTAAGTGGGCCAGAGTCCAGAGCAATACCAGAAAAGTGTGAAATTATAAAAATACCCCTGTGTAGCCAGATTGTACCATAGATAGATGGAGGGTATTTTGGTCATTTTAGAAAGGTAAAAATGTCCAAGCAAGTACAGGGATAATTAGTTAGAGCTAGTATATACTCTGATACAGTATAAAGAGGTGTGAAATAACAATTTTGCCCTTAAGGTCAATATAGTGCCAGAAAGTGCAATAAGGGTATTTTGGTCATTTCTGAAGGGATGATTGGAAGCTAAATACTCAGTTTGATAATTTCAATAGTAGAAAAAACCTAGACATCGGTTTTCATGATAGAATACATATTCTAGAATATTATAAAAATTAGGAACATAAAACAATTTGGTTTTTGTGAAATTGCTTAGATCGGTACCATATTGGGCTAGAATTTTTCCTATCAGTATATATACTTTTCTTCAGCCAAACACAACCCTAAATAAGGTCATGCATGGCATCATTACAAGGCTTCAAGGGCAAGATTGATTAAAGGTGAATTATGGACCATTAGATCAAATAGTAACCAAATTAATCTTGGCCTTCCATTTTCGCCCAACCTTGCCTATAAATACCCCCTCATTTCATACTTGATTCGGCATTCTTGAGGCTTTAGGGAACCTCTGCCAAAATTTCCTTTGAACCAAGAAAGAAGCATACAACTTGGAGCAATAAGTAAGGTACCTAGTTCCTTTGTTATTGGACTTTACTCTAGCAAGTTTACTCTTGGTTTTAAAGGGTTTTTGTGACATATTTCCCTTAATGGTGCTGCTGGAAGTGCTGTCCATATGTGATAAGAATATGAGTTTTATGTTATGGATAGTTTAGACAAGATTAAACAAGCTAAAATCAAGTGGTATATGCTTGGAAATTCAAGTATGTATGTACTTCAGGTTTTGTGTTCTTGGCTACTACTGTATGAATCATTGTTCATATGTTGGAATTTCATGATTTTGACGCTTTCAATGAGTTTAAAATGGAAAATTGTGTGGGGATAAAGTAATAAACAAGTATTGGAAGTATTGGAATCAAAATGTGAATTTTTGGAAACTAAGAGTGTCACTTCGGTTCTATGCAGTAGCCAAGGGTACGTTTTGATTTTGGAAATTCTGGTTTCATATTTGGATTATACATGAAAAATTGTGCGGAAATGAACCATGAGAATTTATTTTAGAAACATGGAAGTATAGAACATAACATGGAATATGAAAGGAAGTTAATGAACACCTAGTCTTGAAATTGTTTTGAAGTTGAGTTGTAACATGATGTTAATTTGTAATGACTAGATTTTGACAATTGTGTGATAAGAAGACCATTTCAAGAAGAGGGTGACAAGGATACCTTAAGAGGTAATGCCTAACTATAATTTCATGTTTGCTTGATTGTGTGCTTGCTTGTTAGTTATGATGTTTGGTTGAGCTTAAGATTATGTCATCATGTTGATGATGAAGTATGAATGATTGCAACTCCTTGTAACTAATGTCATGACAATATGTGTGTTAGAGTTTGCTTATGTATTATTATGAAATAGCTCCCATATGATGATAACATGTTAAGCATCTAATTAAACATGCATGATATTATAGTTTGTATGCTATTGAGATTTCCATGAAATCTCATTCTTTCCATATGCATAACCATGTTTTAGGTGCTGGAATATCTCAAAGAAAAAGGGTAAATATAGATGGTTGAACCTATATAATAAGTTATGTTGATCAGTTGGCATTATGATGATGACTTGATGGTATACCTAGCATGATATAGTGTCTTTGTAATATGAGGCAGTAGCTTTATGATGATGCTTATGACAACTTAACCAATGATTTTGGACTTAAAATTTGGCATGAAAATATCTAAGATACAGAGCTTTAAATGGACACTAAGAACACCTAAATTGGTTAAGTATTCAATTTATTATCAGTTTTCTAATTTGTTGATAAAATCTGGAATTAAGATAAAGTGAGCAACTGGAGGCAGTGAGGTTCAATCACAAATTTCATATAGTAAATGAACAATTTTTTTCTATGTGATTTTATGCACTTAAAGAACACATCTGGAGCTTTAAATGCATAGGTAACATGTTTCATTTAGACAAGTACCCAAAGAGAAATGAATTTTTGAATTTAAGACAAAGAAACTGGAACTTCCAGATTTACCAAATGAATAGTATTTTTCAACGAATAAACTGATTTTATTGGGACAATGAAACCTCATTTTTATATTTTTTTTCTTCAAATTTAAATGAAAGAGATTTCATTAGAAATTGGAAACACTCTATTTTTATTTTCTTAGATTTAATTATGAATTTTTAAAGTTAGATATGTGTTGTGGATTACAAAATAAACAGTAACCATGAACAATACCCGAGAGAAATTTTTGAAAATGCATGTTTCTAAAGCAAAGGGATATGTAACTGGTTCAAATGACTTTCAATTAAGTATAATTGAGGTTAAAAATAAGGATACGACATTTTAGTAGCAGAGTAAAGGATTCTGGCTTAAGAAATGCTTTGAATATATTAGTTATAGACTGATACATAATTGAACATCTTCATAATTGACACTAAGTTAGTTGTTACAGGATAATGATGACTAAACATAAGACTAGGTCAAAAATGACAATGAACAAAGGAGACCCTATGCCCAAGGTCTTTAGTTTAGATAAGTCTAGGTTGAACTCAGAGGAGGTCTTTATGATAGAGAATGATCCTCACTATTACCTCCCTCCAGTAATACATGTTCCATACTCTAGTGACTCAGAGTTAGATAGATCAGATAGTTCTTTAGTGGGATCTAATGATATGGATAGTGTATCAAATGGTAGTATATTAGAGGAACCTATCCCAGCTTCTCCCTTAAATGTTGTTCCTCTAAAGGTAGTAGATGAAGGAGATATAGCATACCCTCAGTCAGTATAGTATGATGAATTCCATTCCTATGTTGTGCGTACTACAGAACATACACCTAGACAGTATGTTAATGTAAATATTCTAGGACCTAGCCAAGTACCAAAATAGACAGATATGTCAGGTCCTAGTAAATCAAAGACACCAAGTGGTGATACACCTGGACAACCAAAGTATAGAACTAGTACCAGGAAGAAATATGAATGAGAAACGATTTGAGAAAGCTATAGAGTTGGCCATATAGTTATATGACTTAGGACAACCTTTGGTCAGGGAGGTAGACCAAGACTGTAGGATTTACATGATTTTATAACTAGAGTATGGGAGGCTTATCAAGCTTTTGATCTAAACACTCTTACCCTTAGAGACTAGACCAATATTATTGATGATATCTTACCTCTCATTGAGACCTAGAGAGTAGGATTGAATCAGTATTTTAAGGAATAACTATATGAAAGCATCCCAAATTGGATCTTTATGGTACAATAGTTCATCAAAATCACTTATAAGAAAGTGTAGTGTAATGTTATACTTATAAATAATAATGTTGTCTATGCACTTATGAACGATGAGGTTGTCTATGTACTTTAGTTATCATAAAAGATCTGCATGATATTTCTAAACTTGTTGTATACAATGTTTTGGATGAAATATAAATTACGTTAATTATTATATTCCTCTCCTATTTAGATAGTAAAATAAAATGGTATGAACAAGAAGGACTATTTCCTCGGGAAAACCATAAAACCCTTGGGATATTAATTAGATAATTCCATAATGTCTAGAGCAGTAGTAAATGATGATTGAGGAGATACGAGCATCTCAAGCACGAAGCAATCTGAAGAGAGATACTGCCATGGCAGTAGTAGTAGCAGAGGTTGTAGGAAATTTAAGGCATCTAGAGCCTATAGAAGTAGTTGATGTAGAACCAGAGATGGTGTAGCACCAAATAGAGCCACCTAGGCAGACTGGATAGGTGGTTAATTCCACTAGTTTTGATCAGTAGATGACAAGGTTTTGTAAGCATAGTCCTCCAACATTTGAGGGGGCATTTGATGTCCAAAGGGCTGAGGATTGGATCAGTCAATTAAAGAAGATTTTCAAGTGCTTGATTGTCCATCTGGAAGTAAAGCACAAATGGCCATTTATCAGTTAGAGAAAGATGTAGACCGATGGTGGAAGAACACTGAACTACTACTACAAGCTAGGAATATTCCTATTACATAGGAAGTGTTTCTTAAAGAATTTTATGATAAATATTTTCCTCAGTTAGTACGTGATGAGAGGGAAGCTGAATTCCTTGTACTGAGGCAAGAGAGAAGGAGCCTTTTGATGAATTCTAGCCAAGTTTATTCGTCTCTCTTAGTACTCCACTTATCTTCGGCAAGTGGATGATGAACGTTGGATGACAAAAAGGATTATTAGAGGGTTGAATGCTACCTTAAAGGAGAAGATGACTCCTCAACAATATAGTCAATTTAACAAAGCAGTAGAGGCATGTCGAATAATTGAAACTAGTTTGAATAACCAAACATTATTTAAACTAGTGAACAAAGGGAATGTTATTCTTGAAAGGACCAGTTAGAATCGAGATGTTGCCAGTGGTAGTGGCTATAAGAAGAGGAAGAGATAGTGTAGAATAGAAGGCCTACTCGTGGGAACTTTTAAGGCGAATAGATACTCAAGGTTCCAAGTGTGTGACAAATGCGGAAATAATCATGGTGATAGGTCATACTTGATAGGACAAAATGTCTACTATACATGTGGAAAACCTGGACATTTTTCTAAGAACTGTCCTCAAGCAGTGAATGATCAAAGGCCCTAACCTCAAGGTCGAGTGTTTGCACTTACAAGGAAATATGCTCATAAGTCACCTGAGATGATACAATGTACAATCTATCTCAATTATCACTCTGTGATTGCTATAGTTGATTCAGGTGTAAGTCATTCCATTGTTTCCTATGAATATGTTAAAAGTTTAGGCCTTACAATTAGCAAGTTACATTATGCCATATGGGTGACAACCCCTACAAATGCTAGAGTAGTTATATATGATGTTTGTCTAAATAGTGTTATTCGATATGAGCATTGTTGCACTACTCTATACTTGATATGTATGCCTTTCTACGAGATTGATGTTATAATTGGATTGAACTGGTTATTTGCCAATAATGTGATGTTGGACTATAAGAACAAGACCCTAGTCCTTTGTCCAAAAGTCACATATATGAATTCAGAAGTAAGACTGAATTTTACAACAGAGGCTCAGGCAGATAAATATTTGCGAAAGGGATGTCAAGCGTATATGATCTTCTTTTCTGTTCACACAGAAGTAGAAGAAGGGATTGAGACAATTCCAGTAGTTAAGGAATTTCTTGAAGTTTTCCCAAAGGAGATTCATGGATTACCCTCTAAATAAGAAGTAGAGTTTGTAATTAACATTATACTTAGAGTTGGACCAGTGTCCAAAGCCCTATATCGTATGGCTCCCAATGAGATAATTGAATTAAAGAAGTAGATTGAGGAGCTTTTAGAGAAGGGTTTCATCCGACCCAGTGTTTCACCCTAGGGTGCTCCAGTATTATTTGTTAAGAAGAAGGATGGTAGTCTAAGGCTATGTATTGATTATACAAAATTGAATAAGATCACTGTTAAAAATAAGTACCCTATTCCCTAGATTGATGATCTATTGGATCATTTGGCTGGAGCAAGTTTATTCTCCAAGATTATTTTAGATTAGGTTACCAGCAACTCAGGATTAAAGATGACATTTCAAAGACTGCTTTCAGGACTCGTTATGGTCATTTTGAATTTATAGTGATGTCGTTTGGTCTAACAAATGCGCTTGCAATTTTATGGATTACATGAATAGAATCTTCAGGCTCTACCTGGATCAATTTGTTATGGCCTTCATTGATGATATTCTAGTGTACTCTAAATCTGTAGAAGAGCATGAAAAACATTTGAGAATTGTTCTTAGTACTCTTAAAGAAAAATAACTCTATGCTAAGCTTAGTAAATGTGAGTTTTGGCTTCAAGAAGTTAAATTTTTTAGTCATGTCATATCCCATGAAGGGGTAGTTGTAGATCCTAGCAAAGTTGAAGCTGTATTAAGCTGGGAGTAGCCAAGGACAGTGACAGAGATTAGAAGTTTTCTAGGCTTAATAGGGTATTATAGAAGATTTATTAAGGACTTTTCTCGAATTGCTTTGATGTTAACCAAGTTAACTAGAAAGAACCAGTAGTTTAAGTGGGATGAGAAGTATGAGGCTAACTTTCAAGAATTGAAACAGAGATTAACCATGATTGCCGTGCTGATTATTCCAGACCCAACTCAGACCTATATAGTCTATACTGATGCTAGCACGTAGGGGTTAGGATGTGTATTAATGCAGTAGGGTCGAGTAGTATCCTATGCTTCTTGGTAGTTAAAGCCACATAAAAAGAATTATCCCACTCATGATCTGAAACTTGTAGCGGTAGCTTATGCTCTCAAGATTTGGAGACATTATTTGTATGAAGCTACTATAGAATTGTACTATGACTATAAAAGCCTGAAGTATCTGCAAGATCAAAAAGAATTAAATATGAGACAATGAAGATGGATGGAATTTTTGAAGGATTAATATTTTCCAGATTAAGTACCATCTAAACAAAGCAAATGTTGTAGCTAATGCCCTGAGAAAAAAGTAGTGCAGGTGGCAAGCCTAATGATCAAAGAATTATAATTAATAGAAGATGTTAGAGATTCTGCTAGATGCAGGTAGTAGAAAATCCTTTTGGAGGAATGCAGGTTAAAGGTTTCATTGAAGAAGAGATAAAAGAAGCATAAAAGCATGATGAGCTCGTAGCAATTTTTAAGGACAAGCTAGAGAAATGGGAAACTAAAAATTTTGAGATCTTCCAAGATGGATTACTACAGTTTAGGGGAATACCATATATCCTGAATGCAATGGGATTAAAAGAGAAGATTTTAGATTAAGTACATAAAAGCCAGTATACAGTACATCCAGGTATGACCAAGATGTATCATGATGTTAAAAGTTTATTATAGTGGCCTGGATTAAAGAGGGATGTTGTGGAGTATGTATCTAAGTGTTTAACATGTCAGAAAGTAAAAGTTGAGCACCAAAGGCCAGCAGGAGAATTACAACTATTAGATATTCCTCAGTAGAAATAGGATAGTATTGCCATGGATTTTGTAGAAGAACTGCCCATGACTCCCACTAAGCATGCTGTTATATGGGTAGTAATTGATCAATTGACAAAGTTAGCTCATTTCCTGGCAATCAATAAGAAAGATTCTCTTGAGAAGCTGGTGAAGCTGTATGTAAAAGAGATTGGCAGATTACAAGGTGTCCCAAGTAGTATTGTGTCTGATAGAGATCCTCAATTTACATCTATTTTTTGGCAATCTCTGCACAAAGAAATAGCACTACTCTCAGATTTAGTGCAGATTATTATCCTCAAACAACTGGTCAGTCTGAGAGAACAATTCAAACACAAGAGGATATGTTGAGAGCCTGTGTTCTGGATTTCAAAGGGAGTTAGGATGTCCATATGCTATTAATAGAATTTGCATATAACAATAGTTATCAGGCTAGTATTCAGATGGCCCCATTTGAAGCACTTTATGGATGTAAGTGTAGATCTCCCTTATGCTAGTTAGAGTTTAGCGAAAGAAGGATGTTTGGTCTTGATATAGTAGATCAAACAGTAGCATAGATTGATAAGATTAGGAAAAGATTGCTGGCAGCTCAAAGGAAACAGAAAAGTTATGTTGATGTTAGAAGGAAGCTATTGGAGTTTGCAGAAGGAGAACATGTGTTTCTTAAGTTAACTCAAACTACAGGAGACAGATGATCGATCAAGGTGAAGAAGTTACATCCTAGATACATTAGGCTATTTCATATCCTCATAAGAATAGGATCAGTGGCTTACAAGTTAGCTCTTCCTCTAAATCTTAATAAGATACATGATGTATTCCATGTTTCCCAGTTGAAGAAGTATGTTCGAGACCCATCACATGTGATTCAATAGGATTATATTACACTGTGAGATGACCTAACCTACAAGGTTGGACCAGTATGAATTGTGGATCAAAAAGTCAAGCAATCGTGAAATAAACAAATCTCTTTAGTTAAGGTGGTTTGGAAAGGATTAACTGAAAATGAAGCTACATGGGAAGTAGAGGAAAGAATGAAAGAGACCTACCCTAAATTATTTCCTTAGTATATATGTAATAAAATTTTGAGGACGAAATTTATTTTAAGGGGGAAAAATGTCATGTCCCCAATTTTCTTGTCTGATGAATATGTATATTTTATATTAATAGACACGAGATTCTTGAAGTAAACTAAATCATATTGAGGAAGGAAAGAGAGGGATTGGTAACTAAGGAAAGTTAAAGGATCTAAATGAAAATTAGAGAAGGTTTAAGGCTAAAAATAAAAGTAGAGACAAAAGTTGTAATTATTAAAAGTTTAGGGACCTAAATATAATTTATCAAAAGTTAAGGAACAAAAATGTAATTATGAGAAAGTTAAACCAGAAAAGGCCAAAAAGTACCTGGAAGTAGTTTAGTCTCAAATTTTTACCAGTAGATAGAAAAAATTATTCTAATCCGTTTAATGTAACACATATTTTTGATTTGAGGTCCTGATTAATTGATATGAATTCCTAAAGTTAGGAAAAATTATTACAATATTTTTTAGACCTCAAAATTAGATGAAACCTTACAATAAATTCTTATAATTAATATAAAAATTTATAAAATTGACAGTCAGAAAAGGAGTCCTGTAGAATTATTATGGGAATTTACAGTACAATAAAATACCGCTAAATACCTTCGAGAGGTAATGGACCCATATCAAGGCCCAAAATGGCATTCTAGAGGCCCAGTAAGGTCTTTGGATAGTTAAGTGGGTTAGAGTCCAGTGTAACCCCACAAAAGTGTGCAATTACGAAAATGCCCCTGTGTAGTCAGATTATACCAAAGATGGATGGAGGACAGTTTAGTCATTCTAGACATGTCAAAAATGTCCCAAAAAGTATTGGGATGATTAGTTAGAGCCAATATATACTCTGATGCAATATAAAGAGGTGTGAAATAATAATTTTGCCCTTAGGGCCAATATAGTGTCAGAAAGTGCAATAAGCCTAGACAATTTTGCCCTTAGTGCAATATAGTGCCAGAAATTACAATTTTGGTCATTTCTGAAAGGATGTTGGAAGATAAATACTCAATTTGACAATGTTAATGGTAGAAAAAACCTAGACACCAGTTTTTATGATATAATACATATTCTAGAATATTATAAAAATTAGAAACATAAAACAGTTTGGTTTTTGTGAAACTGCTCAGATTGGTACCAGACTGGGCTAGAAATTTTTCTATCAGTATATCTACTTTTCTTCAGCCAAACACAACCCTAAATGAGGTCATGCATGGTGTCATTACAAGGCTTCAAGGGCAAGATTGATTAAAGGAGAATTATGGACCATTAGATCAAAAAATAACCAAACTAATCTTGGCCTTCCATTTTCACCCAACCTTGCCTATAAATACCCCCTCATTTTAGACTTGATTTGGCATTCTTGAGGCCTTAGGGAACCTCTGCCAAAATTTTCTTTGAACTAATAAAGAAGCATACAACTTGGAGCAATAAGTAAGGTAACTAGTTCCTTTGTTATTGGACTTAAATCTAGCAAGTTTGCTCTTAGTTTTAAGGGGTTTTTATGACATATTTCCCTTGATGGTGCTGCTGGAAGTGCTTTCCACATGTGATAAGAATATGAGTTTTATGTTATGCATAGTTTAGACAAGATTAAACAAGCTAAAATCAAGTGGTATATGCTTGGAAATTCAAGTATGTATGTACTTCAGGTTTTGTGTTATTGGCTACTACTGTATGAATCATTGTTCATATGTTAGAATTTCATGATTTTGATGCTTTCAATGAATTTAAAATAGAAAATTGTGTGGGGATAAAGTAGGAAACAAGTATTGGAAGTATAACATCCTCCTTTTCTTACATCTTAGGGATCATTCAGTAGCATTTAGAACCACTTCTAGGGCCATTGAAGTCAACTCATACAATCTGGAATTTTAGTCCTAGCGAGTACTGTTTACTGTGTAAATTCTAGCGGAGTGACTTGACTTCAAAAAATCATAACTAATTCTATAAAAATGAAACGTCCAAATGAAACGTTATATATATAATGATACTTTAGGGAAAAATGACTTGTTGACCACGCCTTGACCAGGTCAATGTTGGTCAACGTCCAAATTTTACTGTTCCTCCAGCGTCCTGTCCCTGATTCTAGCACTCTGGTCCCAACTTTGATAAATCATATCTTCATGTGCAGACATCCAAATGAAACGTTATATATATCAAGTCGAAGCTTGGTATGTCTACTATTTACTGGAAATGTATCATACATTTATTCAATCATTTACTATTTATAATTATAGCTCGAATGTCACTGCCTCACCAAGAGTTACTGTTCACAGTGCCAATTTCCAGCAATTATACATACATGAATCACATATCAATCATACTAAGCAATTAACATCTCTTCATGCATCTTTATGTCCTCCATCTTGAGAAGACCTGCTGTAATTGGATTGATATGGAAGGGGTGAGATTTCTAGGGAAATCTCAGTAGCAAACGGTGTTAAGAATTGGAAGACACGTAGTGGAAATTAATTTAAAAATTTTTCCATTCCTTGCCAGGATCTACCGTATGTGTTTAAGTCAAGTGGGAAGAAGCATTACCCTCAGAGTTTTTCAGCAACTTTCACAGCTTTTCTCTGCGGCTGGTGATCTCTTTCCGATCGTAAGAAGATGTCCACAGCTTCTCTCCGCGGCTCGTGCTCTCTTTCTGATAGCAAGAAGTCGACGCCTCAAGTCAGCTTCCTCTACTGGTATCCACACGAACAGCGTTCCAACCACAAATGATGTGCTAGCGTCTCCTGTCCCTCCAAGGCTCTCTCAAGAATTTGTCTTCTCTGTCTCTACTTCAGCAGTTTCTTATCTGCAAACCTTTTGCAGATTCCCTTCGGCCTTTTGTGTTATGTGTTGTATTTTAAAACATAGCTCCTAAAATTAGATATATAGGATGCTCTGTGTTTTTCCTTAACTGAATTGGATTTTGGAATTAATCTATATTAATTCTGAAATTAATACAATATCACATATTGTATAATTTGATAAGAAACTAATTAAATAAATAATGTTTGTATTAAATTCGTCCAACATATTTAATTCACCTATTTATTTAATTTAAAATAAAGATAAGACTGGACTATATTTGATTTATTCTTATAAATCAAATTTGAGACATCATGTCAATTTGAATTTCAAATTCAAACGTGATAGAGATTTAATTTATCTTTATAAATTAAATCTTGTAAATATCTCTTATATGAGATATTCTATCAATTTGAATTTCAAATTCAAATGTGATAGAGATTTAATTTATCCTTATAAATTAAATCCTATATATCCCTTATATATAATGTATATATATACGAATTTATATATATAAATATAAATATAAATAAATATATACATCAACCTTGGATCATTCATTGAATCTGGATACGTCTTAGATTTAATGAATCTGGATATCATAGCTCGTGTTGGGCTATTTTGTGTGCGACCCTGTAGGCCCATATGAAGTTGTTAGTGGGCCATTTGCTATACTGACCCACAAGTCGCAAGCGGTCTCTAGCAAGACATAACAACTACCCAAATCATATGAGGATCGATAAACGATGTAACCTTTTATACAACTATATCATGTCCCTTCCGTCACACGATATTTTGGTCATGGATGAGGCATGGATAATGTCATCCTCCTATTCCTGATCGTTACTTTCTCGATCCCTGAGTAATCTGACTATAGAAGTAGAACTACCTTTCCATTATAGTATGGCCATACATTTCTCAGACTCACTCATCAAGGGGCCCAGTAATATCTCTCTACGAATGTGAGGGACAAATTCCATCTTGACCATTCATATTCCTCCGTATGAAAAACCACTAAGCCCAAACATAGTCTTTATGATCACTCGGTCAAAAGTGACTTTTGACTTGGTCAAAGCTGAGCGTTTGTCATGTAAGAATCCATGATGATCTCAGGTCAAAGGGCATAGTGACATGGTTTGTATATGAGAGAAGCTTATGCCATAACCCATGCAACTCTCTCATAGTTGGTTGGTCTAACACCTTGTACTCTTACAAGTGCCTATGACTTTGATTTATATCTCTATACATCTTCAAAGTCATACTAGCCTTATTTAATCTCTGCTCCCACATAGATGACCGACCAGGGATATTTAGGATAAGATCATGAATTATCCAAGGATGGTCATCACAATAAACATGCAAATAATATGATAACACAATTAATAAATTCATAAATCAATAATGTTCATAAGATAATGATTGGCCCCTAGGGCACATTTTCCAACAAACGGTACTAAACAATGCATGCATTAATGTGAATACTTGTGCTTGCTTGTGAAAGTGTTAACATTATCTAATGTGCATGCTTTTATGTTACATATGAAATACAATTGGCCAAAGTAATCATAGGAACAGAGCTTCATACATAAGCACATGTTCAACACAATTCAACAAAGCTATAGCACATCAAGCATAACATTCAATGCATACAAGTTTAGGATAGTTTACTACCTAGCATGTAGGTTTTCTTCTAGCTCTTACCCTTTGCTCTAAGGTTCATCCTTTCCATAGGTCAGAGCCTATACATAGCATAATAATATCTTCATTATTATTCTATCAGCATAGCTCTACTTAACTCATGATTAACTAGGGGTGATATCCTTAATTAGACATTCCCCTGTCTTTCTTTCTACGTTTAGTTACCTTTATTAATAGAGATATTTCTCTATTCTAACTACTAAGAGAAATCCTATCCTTTATTAGAGCAGGGACTAGATAACTTTCTTACCACATTCCTAAGCTTTTCCTAGTCCCTCGGTTCTTCAGACTGCTCCTGGCTCCACCAGAACTCCTTCCTTCCTTTCTTTCCTTCTCTCTTTCTCTCTTTCTCTCTTCTTTCTCTTCCTTTTCCTTGCTAGGCCGTGGTGTGCCTTGAAATGGGAGGGGATTGGCCTATTTATAGGTGATAGGAGGTGGAATGAATGGTCCAGATTGATTCGTGATGAATGACTCAGATTGCTTGCTTCCTCAAGAAGCTTTGCCTACATCATCATGATGACATCACCCTCCCTGATCACTCACCACTCATGACATCATCTAGGACACCTCAAGGGACACCTGAGGGGTATATGTGGCAAAATGTGGGGCCCTTTGGACACTTCACCAGCTACTCAGCCTTTCTAGAGAGTTCTAGAGTCTTTTCCCTGAATGGACGGCTGAGATCGTGCCACGTGTCCTCTTGCTTTTTCTCCTTTTTCTGTAATCATGCCATGTGACCTTTGCTTTTCTTCTTTTACTGTTATCATGACATGTGACACATTGTGGGCTTGATTTATGTCCTCTCATGATTCCAGATCACTTTACCCAGTTCTATCTTGGACCAGGTCACTTTACTTTCTTGAAAAAGTGCTAAAACATTATTTTAATGCCTCTTGAACCCACTTTACTCTTGGGCTACGTTTTTGGGCCTTTAAATATCATCTTGGGTGTCTAACTAAGCCCAAGCACTCTGGTGGCTTGGTTCCCAAGAAACATCCTTAGTAAATTACCATAATGCCCTTAGTAACTCTTTAGTACTTATAGGGGCACTATTATCTTTTCATACCTTACCAGAGTATCTCTTGACCCTGGTCAACTATCCAGATACCTTTTCTTAATTGTCTAACCTTAGTTAAATGATCATAACGCCCTTCATCTGACTCTGACTCAAGGACACAACACAGTGGCATACCTTCAGTGGCATTTTCGTAATTCTTCATTTTTCTCGGTCTTTATTAGCCCTAGCCCACATACTTATCTGAAAATATCATTGGGCCTATAAGGTGCCATTCTGGACCCTCTATATGATCCACTATCTTCATGGGCTCAATTCCTGAGAAATTTCCCCGAAACCTATTTATCGGGTCTTTTCATCCACTGTAAATTCTGTAGTAAATTCTACAGACCTCCTTTTTGAGCTCTGTCAGTTTCAAAAATTCTTATATTAATTATAGGAATTTACTGCCACATTTCATCTGATTATGAGGTTTAGAGAATACTGTATAAATTTTCTTTCTCTTCAAAAATTAATATAAATCTTTCGGGACCTCATATCAAAACTTTGTATTGCATCAAACTGATCAGCATAATTTTCTCTATTTACTGAGACCTCTACTCAACAGGGTCTAGTAGCATCCCTTTTTCAGGCTATATACTGGGCTTCTAAGCCTAAAAATTGGGATATGACATTTCTCCTCCCCTTAAAATAAATTTCATCCTCGAAATTTCAGGGCTAAATCTCTATTCATCCTTCGATGAAGAGTTCCTCTTAGGAGAATGTCCCTTTCATTCATACTAAACTTTCTAATATACTGCTATATTCTGGAGTTTTTGTTGACTACTCATCATGATTCTTAGTGCAGTCACTTATTACTCATCTGAGTATTCAGCGGAATTCTCTAAACATCCGTAACACTTCATCTCTCATTCTCATATCATCATATGCTTTTATCATCTTTACTAACTCATCATAATACAGAGAGAAGACTTATATCATTATTCTTTCTTTTGTTGCTCTACTGCTAAACAAAAACACATAATAGCATATAGGAGTACATAGGAGCATGTACTCAAACATGCATAATGCCTGGCCAGCATATTGCAGGTCTACATACCTGCCCATGAATGCAAAGCTCTAACATCGGAGCTCAAGTATTCCTTCTCTTAATATGCACAGCTCTAACACTCAGAGCTTGCATAACTCTATTACATAGAGCTTGTACTGCTCTAACATTCGGAGCTTTAGCATAACATAACATAATATTACATAATGCCTGGCATTTCATGCAAGGAGTGAAAGCTCTCATTTGCTCTTTCACATGTAACTCATCATTCAAACATCTTATCTCTTTCAAAGATAGAGCCTCTCAATCTGTTTACAAGGCTAGCTATAAAGCCACTTCATAGTGTACTTCTTAACACATACTTTTCATATCTTTCATGCAGTATCATGGCATCTCTGACCACATCTAGCGATATCATAGTCTATCTGGCCTTGTCATAAAACATTATCTTTTAACTTAAAATGTTGCTAGCCTTTAAGAATATTTCCTTTCAAATCAATTTCAATTTGACTAGACATAAGGGTTCTAGTCTCTTTCTGTTCATAACCCTTTCTAACTTTTCATAACTCCATGTACATATATGCCAACCTCTTGTGGCATTCAGACCTCTTTCATCACTTCCCAGGGGGTCACCCATCATTGGGCTACTCTTACCTGAGCACGCTTAATTCAAATATGCCGATATAAATCTGAAGCACAGATGCTCACAGGCTCCAACCCTGGTACTCTACTATCTTAGACCCATCTTATGCTATCTCTCTTGGGTCTATCTGGACTTCTTATCTCTTTACCTGGAGGATCTATCTGGCTTTTATTCTTATCGTAAGGATCTCTTTATTTGACCCTTTCTCATATCTTGTGAGATTTGCTCATAACTCCTTGGTACTCAGGATTAATAACTTTAACTTTGATCACTTAGTTCCTATACGTGTAAGAAGATTTTGAGTTCAGTTCCTAATAGTAATAAGGCTATCTGAAACTAGCATCATGGGTACTCTCTCTGTTATGAGTTAATCAACTTGTGAAGCTTCTATACCTTAACTTTTCCTTAGTATTCGTCCTTCTAAAGAAATACTGTACTTATAGCTCAATACTTTCTCTCTCTAGGCTAGGTCTACTGCGACCCTCAGGATCTACTGCGATCAACTGTAAGCCTCTTCAGGATCTAACTGCGACCTTGGAATTCTATTCTCAGGGAGTCATACTAGGATCTAACTGCAATCCTCCATAATCTACTGTGATTCTATTGTATTGTATTATCACCTTTGGAAGACCTAGACCAACGGACAAAGTTACAAGGTTAATCACTTCCACATAGTTGTTAACTCAACAGATAATTCCCCTAAAATGATCATATAAGCCAATATTATCTATAAGGACTTTGCTCATTTCCTCTATCACTTAGGAACTTCTCATACCATTCTCATCTTTCATAGCTTTACTATATCCTTTACTGTAAAGAGCTACACAGGCTCTACTATGCACATATCTATCATCATCTATTCATCTCATCAAAGGGACCTTACTTTATCTGAGTTATACTATCCAATCTCTTGGCTTTATTCTAAAAGCAATCCTTTTCTATCGCAAGAGCCATCTAGCTCTATTGCAACAACACATAACATAATATTACTTAATGCCTGGCATTTCATGCAAGGAGTGAAAGCTCTCATTTGCTCTTTCACATGTAACTCATCATTCAAACATCTTATCTCTTTCAAAGATAGAGTCTCTCAATCTGTTTACAAGGCTAGCTATAAAGCCACTTCATAGTGTACTTCTTAACACATACTTTTCATATCTTTCATGCCGTATCATGGTATCTCTGACCACATCTAGCGATATCATAGTCTATCTGGCCTTGTCATAAAACATTATCTTTTAACTTAAAATGTTGCTAGCCTTTAAGAATATTTCCTTTCAAATCAATTTCAATTGGACTTGACATAAGGGTTCTAGTCTCTTTCTGTTCATAACCCTTTCTAACTTTTCATAACTCCATATACATATATGCCAACCTCTTGTGGCATTCAGACCTCTTTCATCACTTCCCAGAGGGTCACCCATCATTGGGCTACTCTTACCTGAGCACGCTTAATTCAAATATGCCGATATAAATCTGAAGCACAGATGCTCACAGGCTCTAACCCTGGTACTCTACTATCTTAGACCCATCTTATGCTATCTCTCTTGGGTCTATCTGGACTTCTTATCTCTTTACCTGGAGGATCTATCTGGCTTTTATTCTTATCGTAAGGATCTCTTTATTTGACCCTTTCTCATATCTTGTGAGATTTGCTCATAACTCCTTGGTACTCAGGATTAATAACTTTAACTTTGATCACTTAGTTCCTATACGTGTAAGAAGATTTTGAGTTCAGTTCCTAATAGTAATAAGGCTATCTGAAACTAGCATCATGGGTACTCTCTCTGTTATGAGTTAATCAACTTGTGAAGCTTCTATACCTTAACTTTTCCTTAGTATTCGTCCTTCTAAAGAAATACTGTACTTATAGCTCGATACTTTCTCTCTCTAGGCTAGGTCTACTGCGACCCTCGGGATCTACTGCGATCAACCGTAAGCCTCTTCAGGATCTAACTGCGACCTTGGAATTCTATTCTCAGGGAGTCATACTAGGATCTAACTGCAATCCTCCATAATCTACTGTGATTCTATTGTATTGTATTATCACCTTTGGAAGACCTAGACCAACGGACAAAGTTACAAGGTTAATCACTTCCACATAGTTGTTAACTCAACAGATAATTCCCCTAAAATGATCATATAAGCCAATATTATCTATAAGGACTTTGCTCATTTCCTCTATCACTTAGGAACTTCTCATACCATTCTCATCTTTCATAGCTTTACTATATCCTTTACTGCAAAGAGCTACACAGGCTCTACTATGCACATATCTATCATCATCTATTCATCTCATCAAAGGGACCTTACTTTATCTGAGTTATACTATCCAATCTCTTGGCTTTATTCTAAAAGCAATCCTTTTCTATCGCAAGAGCAATCTAGCTCTATTGCAACAACACTAGCTTATGTCTATACTGCTTTTTCTTTAGAGCTGTAACGTCTTTCATACATGCTTCTTTTTTCATTTCATTTTCATCACTCATATTCCTTACCCTTACTGAAGGGATATATGCTGAGTATCGTAATCATGTATCTATAGATCATCTTAATCTCATGGCTTATCATTGTCTGATCATATTGTCTAGATTCTAAACATTCATTTAGGAATTGGAAATAACTATTTATCTGACTTAGGTTGCCACATTACCCTTTTACTAGGGTATAGACTCAACTCTTCATTACCCTTTCTTACATAGGGAATAGGAGAGTCACTTTATCTTTAAAACTATGGCTACCTTTCTTTTTATCAATCTTAGTCTACTCTAGACTAGACCGTGGTTCCTCTATCCCGAGAACATCAGTGGCCCATCTGGTCTTTTAACTTTAGGCCATGTGCTATGATTATTCCTAGGCAAGCCTCATTCTTTTGTTTAGAAAACACTAGCTGAACAAATTCTTTCATAATGTAGATCTACTCACATAGAGGATCTACTTCTGAACATCATCTAACCTTTCATATCTCCTTACTTTGTATTATTTGGCTTACTTTTAATTTCTAATAGAGAAATTAATATAAAGCACAGCGGAAGCATGGTGGGCCCATAACCCACAGGTCCCTAGATCGAAATCAGGCTCTGATACCATAATGTAACATCCTTACTTTTATACGTCATAGTGACCATTCAGTAGCATTTAGAACTACTTACAAGACCTTGGAAGTCCATTAGCCAAATCTGGAATTTTACTCTTTCTCGGATTACTGTTCATATGGTATTCCAGATTACACAACAAACTTAAAAAAAACATAATTAATTATAGAAAACTCTAAATGAAGTGGTTCAAAAAGCTACATGAAGATAACATCTTGAAATTTAAGGAAAAAATAATTTCCAGACCAAATGATTAGTCAATTGATACAGTTTATTCGTTGAAGTTTACTGTTCATTTGGTCAAAAACTCTGGAAACAGTTTCTGGTCCCTTATTTTGGAAATTCATTTCTCTTGATATACACATCCAAATGAAACGTTCTACTATGCACTTAATGCTCTGGATGTTTACTACATGCTCATAAAATTTCTTGAAATAATTCCTTCATTTGCTAGGTCAAAATGAAGCCACAACAAAACTGCTTTAGGACCTAGTTTTTTACAATTTTAGTTTCCTTTCTTTCACTTTCCATAATTGTTCCAGCATACATAAATCATTTCTTTTGCTTTTTCTGAATTTATATACATCATGGGGTTATACAATAATTGATTCATACAATCTCATCACATAAATAGATACTTTATCTATTACTGCAGAGAGCTACACAAGCTCTATCATGCACATATCCATCATCATCTATTCATACATCTTACCCCTACTGAAGGGATATATCCTGAGTATCATAATCATTTATCTGCAGATTCACTATTAATTCTCATCTTTAATCTCATTAACTATCACTGTTTGCTTATAATTTCTCTTTCTACTCTTTGGGACTTAACTAGCTAACTATCTCGTTTAGCCCTTTGCTATTGCTTCATCCTTACCAAGTTAAATTATTTAATTGCATGTCGTAGGGCATGGGAGCAACATAACTTTCTCATAATATCTACTCTACCCTACATGTAATGTAAAGGGGAGTATTTATCCACCATAACATGCATAATATGCAAGGAGATGCAATCATTTAAGCAATCTCTAACATGCGTGTCATCAGATGACAACTGTAAGGAGATACAACTTCTCATCATATCTTATGGCAACATAAGCCATACCACTATCACATACATCTGCTCAACCATCCCTTATACTCACATTGTAATTAAATAATTAACCAAGTAGACTTTAAAGTATTATGTTCCTTCATTACCTTAATCACTAGGTCCTGATCATTTATTCATGAACCTGAATCATTTACTTGTTTCACTTAGGTTGCCACTTTACCCTCTTACTAGGGTATAAACTCAACCCTTCTTTACTCTTTCTTACATAAGGAATAGGGGAGTCACTTCATCTTTGAATCTGTGGTTACTAGGTCATATTCATTCTATCATATCATCTCTTATCACCTGTAAGACTTCTATGCCTCTAGCCTAAAGGATTTATGTGTCCTTAGCCTCATTGAAATCTAGCAATAATCCATAAATGAGTTAGCTATTTCCTTTTAGCTAACTGAGAAAAGGTTTGACTCATATCTTTATGCCATTTGAACTTTTAAGTTGTCCCTTATCCTCCTGGATTACTAACAGGTGAGAAAGTAACTCTTATTAAGCCTTAAGATTCATATGATTGAACTTGATTAAGTATCCATCAAAAGGGTTCTCTGTCCTTTAGCTCTAACTCTTAGCCTCACGCTCACCTCTCTCTAATTAAGAGAAATGCTTCCTTTAAACTTTTTGAGAAAAACTTCTCAAGTGAGCAGATGATTCTCCATCTCATATGGAGTAACTTCTGTGCCTCTCTATATCTCTTAACTCTTTCTGTCTATCAATCTCAGTCTACTCTGGACTAGACTATGATTCTTTTCTAGTCTGCCTCTAGATCCTGTCCAATTCAGGTCACTTGGATCTCATTCATCACGTAACATTACTATTTATGTTCTCTAGGGCAGAGCGTTAGGTTACTATCTCTTCATGATATAATCCCTTTGCTTTGGGAATATTAACTTTCTATCTATTAACCATCACGTCTTTATCCTCAAGCCATGTATTAGACCATTCTTAGGCAAGTCTCATTCTAACTTCTCATTATTCTTGTCCATAAAGACTAGCTACACAAAGTCTTTCATACTGTAGATCAACTCCTGATGATCATACAGAGGATCTACTATTGAACCTCTTCTTAAACTGATCTTCTGTATCTTAGTGCTTCGTACTATTTAACTTGCCTATACTCTGTGCTAAATCTCTAACTGATAGACTTCAGTGAGGTTGGCATCTTTAGTCTCATGACACTTGACTTACTATCATCTCATACCAATCCTCTAAAGTATATTAGGTTAATGCCCTTTACTAGATGTCTGTTTATTATTCCTGCTACAATGTTGAGGAAATGCAGATAACTAACTGTTCTTAATCTATACTTTTATCCATCCCTTAACCTAGACTGAGTAATTCACTCTCCATAGCTTTCTTTAGACCACTATGGTCAACACTATCTGTCTTTAATGAAGAAGGCTGGGGTTGACTAGGACTAGGAACATCCCACTGATCTTTCTATATAAAGTCACATATTCCTAGACTTTGGGAATGGACAAGAACTATCATTAACTTTGACTGGATATCTGAATTAGGGGATTGTTGTATCTTAATTATTTTAAATCTATCCTCAAACTCTAGTATAGGAGGAATAATATCTGGTCTACCCATAATCCAATACCAGTACTCAGCTTCCTCAGCCGTAATCTATCATCTCGTAAGAGGGATAAAGCTTATATCAGGGTTAGAGGGTACTTTAACAATCCTCATACTATGTAGAGTCACTAGACTCAATATCATATGGTGCATTCACGGCTTCAGAATGAATCTCTACATCACTTCCAGATTGCAGGTTTAAGTCTATAGAAATATCTATGGGATATTCTACTATAGAGTTTCCTGACTAATCCTCTATACTCTCATCTAAACTCTCTTCACTGTCTAAAGGATCAAAGTCCGGTTAACCATCATCTTCATATATCACTACTGGATGGGGGTTTTTCTTATTAACTGAAGCCTCTGACTTAACCTTATGAAATCTCATATCTATTTCTACAATCTTTGCTTAATTAAGCAATGCTAATTATCCCAATACATACCCTACCTTAGCAAAATACTTACTTTTTAGGGTTAGGGTATGGGAATAATCTCATATCAGTCCATAAATAATCTATTCAGAGCATTTCTTAAGCCAAAATCCTATGCTCTAATACCAAAATTGTCACATCCTTGCTTGTTACTTCACTTTGGTTGCTTCTTTCTTGGTTGAATGGAAATTTTGCAAGAGTTTCCCTATGGTTCTCAAGGCTACTGCACATGGTCTGAAATAAGGGCTATTTATAGAATACTAAGAACAATCCTCAAATGCTCATCATGCTCTGCAGTCGATTTGGAGTACACTAAGATATCATCAATGAAGACTACCACAAATTGATCTAGATAAGGCCTGAAGATTCTGTTTATGTAATCCATGAAAATTGCAGGCGCATTCGTCAGACCAAAGGACATCACTAGAAATTCAAAATGACTATATCGAGTCCAGAACGCAGTCTTTGAAATATCATCTGCTTTGATTCTGAGTTGGTGATAACCTGACCTCAGATCAATCTTAGAGAATAAGCTTGCTCCAACCAACTGGTCTAGCAAATCATCAATTCGGGGAAGAGGGTACTTATTCTTAACAGTAATCTTATTCAACTCCCGATAGTCAATGCACAATCTGAGACTGCCATCCTTCTTCTTGACGAATAACACTGGAGCACCCCATGGAGAAACACTGGGTCGGATGAAACCCTTCTCTAATAGCTCCCCTATCTGCTTCTTAAGTTCAATCATCTCATTGGGAGCCATATGATATGGGGCTTTAGATACTGGTCCAGCTCCAGGTACGATATCAATTGCAAACTCCACTTCTCGTTCTAGAGGCAATCCTGAATCTCCTTTGGAAAGACTACAGGAAATTCTTTGACCACTGGAATCACTTTAATTCCTTCCTCAACTTCTGCTTGGACAGAAAAGAACACCATATATCCCAGACATCCTTTTCGTAAACATCTATCTGCTTGAGCCTCCGTCAGGAAATTTAGTTTCACTTCTAGATTCACATTGTGATACCAAATTGTCTTACTTAAAATATAACTCATTACTAATTTATTATTGAACCAATTTTGCCCATTCCCTCGGCTCCTCAGACTGCTCTTGGCTCCACTAGAACTCCTTCCTTTCTTTCTTCCTCTCTTTCTCTCTTTCTCTCTTCTTTCTCTTCCTTTTCTTGCTAGATCCGTGGTGTGCCTTGAAATGGGAGGAGAGTGGCCTATTTATAGGTGAGAGGAGGTGGAATGAATGGTCCAGATTGATACATGATGAATGGCTCAGATTGCTTGCTTCCTCAAGAAGCTTTGCCTGCATCATCACGATGACACCACCCTCCCTGATGACTCACCACTCATGACATCATCTAGGACACCTCAAGGGACACCTAAGGGGTATATGTGGCAAAATGTGGGGTCCTTGGGACACCTCACCAGCTGACTCAGCCTTTCCAGAGAGTTCCAGAGTCTTTTCCCTGAATTGACGGCTGAGATCATGCCACGTGTCCTCTTATTTTTTCTCCTTTTTCTGTAATCATGCCATGTGTCCTTTGCTTTTCTTCTTTTACTGTTATCATGCCATGTGGTGCATTGTGGGCCCCATTTATGTCCTCTCATGATTCCAGATCACTTTACCCAGTTCTATCTTGGACCGGGTCACTTTACTTTATTGAAAAAGCGCTAAAACATTATTTTAATGCCTCTTGAGCCCACTTTACTCTTGAGCTACGTTTTTGGGCCTTTAAATATCATCTTGGGTGTCTAACTAAGCCCAAGCACTCTAGTGGCTCGGTTCCCAAGAAACATCCTTAGTAAATTACCATAATGCCCTTAGTAACTCTTTAGTACTTATAGGGGCACTATTGTCTTTTCATACCTTACCAGAGTATCACTTGACCATGTTCAACTATCCATATACCCTTTCTTAATTGTCTAACCTTAGTTAAATGATCATAACGCCCTTCATCTAACTCTGACTCAAGGACACAACACAGTGGTATTTTCGTAATTCTTCATTTTTCTCGGTCTTTATTAGCCCTAGCCCACATACTTATCTGAAAATATCATTGGGCCTATAAGGTTCCATTATGGACCCTCTGTATGATCCACTATCTTCATGGTCTCAATTCCCGAGAAATTCTCCCATAACCTATTTATCGGGTCTTTTCATCCACTGTAACTTCTATAGTAAATTCTACAGAACTCCTTTTTGCGCTCTGTCAATTTAAAAAATTCTTATATTAATTATTGAAATTTATTGCCATATTTCATCTGATTCTGAGGTCTAGAGAATACTGTATAAATTTTCCTTCTCTTCAAAAATTAATATAAATCTTTCAGAACCTTGTATTAAAACGTTGTGTTGCATCAAACTGATCAACATAATTTTCTCTATTTACTGAGACCTCTGCTCAACAGGGTCTAGTAGCATCCCTTTTTCAGGCTATATACTGGGCTTCTAAGCCTAAAAATTGGGATATGACATTTCTCCTCCCCTTAAAATAAATTTTATCCTCAAAATTTCAGGGCTAAATCTCTATTCATCCTTCGATAAAGAGTTCCTCTGAGGAGAATGTCCCTTTCATTCATACTAAACTTTCTAATATACTCCTATATTCTGGAGTTCTTGTTGACTACTCATCATGATTCTTAGTTCAGTCACTTATTACTCATCTGAGTATTTAGCGGAATTCTCTAAACATCCACAAAACTTCATCTCTCATTCTCATATCATCATATGCTTTTATCATCTTTACTAACTCATCATAATATAGAGAGAAGACTTATATCATTATTCTTTCTTTTGTTGCTCTACTGCTAAACAAACACACATAATAGCATATAGGAGTACATAGGAGCATATACTCAAACATGCATAATGCCTGGCCAGCATATTGCAGGTCTGCATAGCTGCCCATGAATACAAAGCTCTAACATCGGAGCTCAAGCATTCCTTCTCTTAATATGCACAGCTCTAACACTCAGAGCTTGCATAACTCTATTACATAGAGCTTGCACTGCTCTAACATTCGGAGCTTTAGCATAACATAACATAATATTACATAATGCCTGGCATTTCATGCAAGGAGTGAAAGCTCTCATTTGCTCTTTCACATGTAACTCATCATTCAAACATCTTATCTCTTTCAAAGATAGAGCCTCTCAATCTGTTTACAAGGCTAGCTATAAAGCCACTTCATAGTGTACTTCTTAACACATACTTTTCATATCTTTCATACCGTATCATGGCATATCTGACCACATCTAGCGATATCATAGTCTATCTGGCCTTGTCATAAAACATTATCTTTTAACTTAAAATGTTGCTAGCCCTTAAGAATATTTCCTTTCAAATCAATTTCAATTGGACTTGACATAAGGGTTCTAGTCTCTTTCTGTTCATAACCCTTTCTAACTTTTCATAACTCCATGTACATATATGCCAACCTCTTGTGGCATTCAGACCTCTTTCATCACTTCCCAGGGGGGTCACCCATCATTGGGCTACTCTTGCCTGAGCACACTTAACTGAAATGTGCAGATATAAATCTGAAGTACTGGTACTCACAAGCTCCAACCCTGGTACTCTACTATCTTAGACCCATCTTATGCTATCTCTCTTGGGTCTATCTGGCCTTCTTATCTCTTTACCAGGAGGATCTATCTGTCTCTTATTCTTATTGTAAAGATCTCTTTATTTGACCCTTTCTCATATCTTATGAAATTTCCTCATAACTCCTTGGCACTCAGGATTAATAACTTTAACTTTGATCACTTAGTTCCTCTACGTGTAAGGAGATTCTGAGTTCAGTCCCTGATAGTAATAAGGCTATCTGAAACTAGCATAATGGGTATTCTCTCTGTTATGAGTTAATCAACTTGTGAAGCTTCTATACCTTAACTTTTCCTTGGTATTCGTCCTTCAAAAGAAATATTGTATTTATGTCTCGATACTTTCTCTCTCTAGGCTAGGTCTGCTGCGACCCTCAGGATCTATTGCGATCAACCGTAAGCCTCTTCAGGATCTAACTGCGACCCTGGAATTCTATTCTCTAGGAGCTATACTAGGATCTAACTGCAATCCTCCAGAATCTACTGTGATTTTGTTGTATTGTATTCTTACCTTTGGAAGACCTAGACCAACGAACAAAGTTACAAGGTTAATCACTTCCACATAGTTGTTAACTCAACAGATAATTCCCCTAAAATGATCATATAAGCTAATATTATCTATCTAGACTTTACTCATTTCCTCTATCACTTAGGAACTTCTCACACCATTCTCATCTTTCATAGCTTTACTATATCCTTTACTGTAGAGAGTTACACAGGCTCTACTATGCACATATCTATCATCATCTATTCATCTCATCAGAGGGACCTTAATTTATCTGAGTTATACTGTCCCATCTCTTGGCTATTCTAAAAGCAATCCTTTTCTATCGCAAGAGCAATCTAGCTCTATTGCAACAACACTAGCTTATGTCTTTACTGCTCTTTCTTTAGAGCTATACCATCTTTCATACATGCTTCTCTTTTCATTTCATTTTCATCACTCATATTCCTTACCCTTACTGAAGGGATATATCCTGGGTATCGTAATCATGTATCTATAGATCATCTTAATCTCATGGCCTATCATTGCCTAATCATATTGTCCAAATCCTAAACATTCATTTAGGAATCAGAAATAACTATTTATCTGACTTAGGCTGCCACATTACCCTCTTACTAAGGTGTAGACTCAACCCTTCATTACCCTTGTTTACATAGGGAACATGAGAGTCACTTTATCTTTAAAACTGTGGCTACCTTTCTCTTTATGAGTCTTAGTCTACTCTAGACTAGACTGTGGTTCCTCTATCTTAGGAATATCAGCGGCCTATCTCGTCTTTAACTTTAGGCCACATGCTAGAATCATTTCTAGGCAAGCCTCCAATCTAACTTTAATTCTTTCGTTATGTAGATCTACTCACACAGAGGATCTACTTTTGAACATCGTCTTAACTAATCTTTCATATCTCCTTACTCTATACTATTTAACTTGATTATACGTTGTACCAATCCTCTAGTTGATTAACTTCAACCAGGTTGGTATCGTTACTCTCATTGTTACTGTAACGTCTTGCATCTTCCCTTGACCTGAAATTGGTCAACTTCTATCTCTATCCATAGAGGAAACTGCTCCCTAGATGTTATCTTACTTAGTCCAGCCATATCGTGCTGAGAAACACGAGACCTTGGCGGTAACGACTGACTAAGTCTAGCCACTTCCTTGAATCATTCTCTAGGTAGTGAACACCATCCCCATATCTCATACTAGGGAGGAAACCTCTGTAGTTCACATCTCTAACTTGTTTTAAGGGGTTAGTCTATCTACTCTAGAGCATCACTAAGCCAAAACCTTTTATTTTGTGTCAGAATCTTATGCTCTGATACCAAATTATAACATCCTCCTTTTCTTACATCTTAGAGACCATTCAGTAGCATTTGGAGCCACTTCTAGGGCCATTAAAGTTAACTCATACAATCTGAAATTTTACTCCCAGCGAGTACTGTTTACTATGTAAATTCCATTGGAGTGACCTGACTTCAAAAAATCATAACTAATTCTATAAAAATCAAAATGGAGTGGTTCAAATTGTTACACGAAGCTAACATAATGATACTTCAGGGAAAAATGACTAGTTGACCATGCCTTGACCAGGTCAACTTTGGTCAATGTCTGAATTTTACTGTTCCTCCAGCGTCCTGTCCCTGATTCCAGCATTCTGGTCCCAACTTTGATAAATCATATCTTTATGTACAGACATCCAAATGAAACATTATATATATCAAATCGAATCTTGGTATGTATACTATTTACTGGAAAAATATCATATATTTATTCAATCATTTACTATTTATAATTATAGCTCAAATGTCACTGCCTAACCACGAGTTACTGTTCACAGTGACAATTTTCAGCAATTATACATACATAAATCACATATCAATCATACTAAGCAATTAACATCTCTTCATGCATCTTTATGTCCTCCATCTTGAGAAGACCTGCTGTAATTGGATTGATATGGAAGGGGTGAGATTTCTAGGGAAATCTCAGTAGCAAACGGTACTAAACAATGCATGCATTAATGTGAATACTTGTGCTTGCTTGTGAAAGTGTTAACATTATCTAATGTGCATGCTTTCATGTTACATATGAAATACAATTGGCCAAATTAATCATAGGAACAGAGCTTCATACATAAGCACATGTTCAACACAATTCAACAAAGCCATAGCACATCAAGCATAACATTCAATGCATACAAGTTTAGGATAAGTTTACTACCTGGCATGTAGCTTTTCTTCTAGCTCTGATCCTTTGCTCTAAGGTTCATCCTTTCCATAGGTCATAGCCTATACATAGCATAATAATATCTTCATTATTATTCTATCAGCATAGCTCTACTTAACTCATGATTAACTAGAGGTGATATCCTTAATCTGACATTCCCCTGTCTTTCTTTCTACCTTTTGCTACCTTTATTAATAGAGATATTTCTCTATTCTAACCAGTAAGAGCAATCCTATACTTTATTAGAGCAGGGACTAGATAACTTTCTTACCTCATTCCTAAGCTTTGCCCAGTCCCTCGGCTCCTCAGATTGCTTTTGGCTCCACTAGAACTCCTTCCTTTCTTTACTTTCTTTCTTTCTTCCGCTCTTTCTCTCTTTCTCTCTTCTTTCTCTTCCTTTTCTTGCTATATCCGTGGTGTGCATTGAAATGGGAGGGGAGTGGCCTATTTATAGGTGAGAGAAGGTGGAATGAATGGTCCATATTGATTCGTGATGAATGGCTCAGATTGCTTGCTTCCTCAAGAAGCTTTGCCTGCATCATCACGATGACATCACCCTCCCTGATGACTTACAACTCATGACATCATCTAGGACACCTCAAGGGATACCTAAGGGGTATATGTGGTGAAATGTGGGGCCCTTGGGACACCTCACCAGCTACTCAGCCTTTCCAGAGAGTTCTAGAGTCTTTTCCCTGAATGGACGGCTGAGATCGTGCCACGTGTCCTCTTGCTTTTTCTCCTTTTTCTGTAATCATGCCAAGTGTCCTTTGCTTTTCTTCTTTTACTGTTATCATGCCATGTGGTGCATTGTGGGCCCCATTTATGTCCTCTCATGATTCCAGATCACTTTACCCAGTTCTATCTTGGACCGGGTCACTTTACTTTATTGAAAAAGCGCTAAAACATTATTTTAATGCCTCTTGAGCCCACTTTACTCTTGGGATACGTTTTTGGGCCTTTAAATATCATCTTGGGTGTCTAACTAAGCCCAACCACTCTGGTTACTCGGTTCCCAAGAAACATCCTTAGTAAATTACCATAAGCCCTTAGTACCTCTTTAGTACTTATAGGGGCACTATTGTCTTTTCATACCTTACCAGAGTATCTCTTGACCCTGGTCAACTATCCAGATACCCTTTCTTAACTGTCTAACCTTAGTTAAATGATCATAATGCCCTTCATCTGACTCTGACTCAAGGACACAACATAGTGGCATACCTTCAGTGGTATTTTCGTAATTCTTCATTTTTCTCAGTCTTTATTAGCCCTAGCCCACATACTTATCTGAAAATATCAATGGCCCTAGAAGTGGTTCCAAATGCTACTGAATGGTCCCTAAGATGTAAGAAAAGGAGGATGTTACAGGAAGCATTAGAATCAAAATGTGAATTTTTGGAAACTAAGAGTGTCACTTTGGTTCTATGCAGCAGCCAAGGGTATGTTTTGATTTTGGAAATTCTGGTTTCATATTTGGATTATACATGAAAAATTGTGTAGAAATGAACCATGAGAATTTATTTTAGAAAGATGTAAGTATAGAACATAACATGGAAAATGAAAGGAAGTTAATGAAAACCTAATCTTGGAATTGTTTTGAAGTTGAGTTGTGTGGGAAGAAGACCATTTCAAGAAGAGGATGACAAGGATACCTTAAGAGGTAGCAAGAATACCTAACTATAATTTCATGTTTGCTTGATTGTATGCTTGCTTGTTAGTTATGATGTTTGGTTGAGCTTAAGATTATGTCATCATTTTAATGATGAAGTATGAATGATTGCAACTCCTTGCAACTAATGTCATGATAATATGCATATTAGAATTTGCTTATATATTATTATGAAGTAGCTCCCATCTTATGATAACATGTTAAGCATCTAATTAATCATGCATGATATTATAGTTTGTATGACTTGCTATTGAGATTTCCATGAAATCTTATTCTTTCCATATGCATAACCATATTTTAGGTGCTGGAACATCTCAAGGAAAAAGAGTAAATATAGATGGTTGAACTTATGTAATAAGTTATGTTGATCATTGATCACTTGGCACTATGATGATGACTTGATAGTATAACTAGCATGATATAGTATCTGTGTAATATGAGGTAGTAGCTTTATGATGATGCTTACGACAACTTAACCAACGATTTTGGTGGCATGAAAATAGCTAAGATATAGAGCTTTAAATGGACATCAAGAATGCCTAAATTGGTTAAGTATTCGATATATTATTAGTTTTCTAAGTTGGAGATAAAAATCTGGAATTGAGATAAAGTGAGCAACTGGAGGGAAATTTTTGAAAATGCATGCTTCTAAAGCAAAGGGACATGTAATTTGTTCAAATGACTTCCAATTAAGTATAATTGAGGTTGAAAATAAGGATAAGATAGCTTCTTGTGTTGCTGCAGTGCATGCCACAAACTCAGCTTTCATAGAGTGTAAAGCAATGCACGTCTGCTTCTTGCTACTCCAACATATGGCACCATTGTTAAAGAAGAAGGTGTATCCTAAAGTCAATCTTCATTCTTCTTTATCACATCCTACATCAACATCAGAATATATGATTAGGGGAAGATCATTTCCTTAATAACACAACGCATAGTCAATTGTGCCCTTTAAGTATTTCAAGATCATTTTCACTACTTTCCAGTGTTTCTCACCGGGGTTGGACTAGAATCTACTAACCAGCCCTACAACATAACAAATATCTGGTCATGTACACATCATTGCATATATCAAGCTACCAACAGCACTAGCATATAGAACTCTTTCCATTTACTTTTTATTTAATTCAGTTTTGGGACACATGTCAGAACTCAAGGCCACTCCAGTTGCAACAGGGATATCCATGGGATAACATTCACTCATATTGAGTCGCTCAAGTATCTTCTTGATAAAATTCTCTTATGAAATAGTGAGGATTCTCTTGGAAAAATTCCTTCGAATCTTGTCTCCAAGTATGTATTATGCTTCACCCATGTCTTTCATCTCAAAATTTGATAAAAGCCATTCTTTAATAGCTATCACCGAGTCAAGACTATTTCTGGCTAAGAGTATATCATCTACGTATAAGGATAATATCACAAAGTTACCCTCAAACTGCTTAATGTAGACACAATAGTCTTTCTCTATTATCTGGAAGTTATATGAGGTAATCGCCTTGTGAAACCTCAAGTACCACTGTCTGGATGACTGTTTTAATTCATAAATGGATCTTTTGAGTTTACACTTCTTGTGTTCAAACCCTTTTTCAATGAAACCTATTGGTTGCTCCATATAGATTTCTTCATCCATATCATAATTCAAGAATGTGGTTTTTACATCCATCTGATGTAACTTTAAGTTTAAATTGTTTACTATTGCCATAATAAGTCTTATTGAATTAAAGCGCACAATAGGTGAAAAAGTATCCTCATGATACCTTCCTGTTGTGTATATCCCTTTGCAACCAATCGAGCTTTGAATTTGTCAATTGATCCATCCACCTTTCTCTTGATTTTGAGAACCCACTTGTTCCCAATGGCTTTACGCCCTTTTGGCAGATATACTAATTCCCAAACTTGATTTTTCATCATTGAGTCCATTTCCTCTTTCATTGCTTTCTTCTATTCCTCCTTCGCAGGACCTGCTAAGGCCTCATGAACAGTACAGGTTCATCATCCCCTTCAAGAGTAACTAAGAGTACTTCGCCTTCTATTTAGAAGCATATCTTTGGAACACTTCCCTATTACTCTTTCTGGTAGGAGCAACTTGCTTATCTTTTCTCATTTGTCTCGGTCTTTGTGTTGACCGTTCTTGGCTCCCACTCAGATTGACATCCTAGAGGATTCTGGTATGTCAATTTGTTCAGCACTTTCATGTTCCTGAGTCTCATAAAGAGATATAATACGGTCAACATCTCCCCTATTGAGGAACTCTGTCTCAATAAATACAACATCTGTTGATTTTGTTTCAGTCACTGTTCCATCTTCAATTTCACTTATGAATATATATCCTTTTGAGAGTTCAAAGTACATTATAAAAATACATTTCTTCCCTCTAGAACCCAGTTTCCCACATATATGAGATTTTTTATGGATATATGCCGCCGAGCCCCAAGGTTTAAGGATGCTTAGATCTGGCTGACGTTTAGTCTATAACTCGTAGGGTATGGAAGTGACTGACTTTGAGGGTACACAGTTAAGTATGAAGGTTGCTATCAATAAAGCATCACCCCAATGTGAAATTGGAAGGTTCGCCTGAGCCATCATATACCTAACCATGTCTAGAAGAGTTCTATTCTTTCGGTAACCCTATTATGCTGAGTAGTTTTAGGGATAGTTATTGCCTAATAATCCCTTTTTCTTCACAGAGCTATTCGAATTGATCTGAAAGGTATTTATGACCTCCATCAGTACATAATGCCTTGATTTTATTGTCTATTTGATTATCTACTTCATTTATGTATCGTCTAAAACACTCTAGTGCTTCAGACTTATTTGAAATCAAATAGACATGACTATATCATGAAAAATTATCCATAAAGGTAATAAAATACCAAGCTCTGTGTCTTACCCTCACACTCATTGGACCGCAAATATCAGAATGGATTAATTGCAATGGGTTTTTGGCTCTTATTCCCTTATCGAATGGTTTCCTAGTAGCCTTACCAGCTAGACAATTTTCGCATAATGACATATCCATATTAGGGATCACCCCCAACAAGCCTTCTTTAGCCAGTTTAATCATTCTATTTTTATTAATATGTCCTATTCTAGCATGCCAAATATTCATATCAGGATTATTCGAAGTAATAGTAAAACAATCGTGAGTATTAAAATCACTAGCAAGATCCAAAATAAAGAACTTCGAAATCGAAAAACTGAACTATAATATATTGAGTCGCTATAAATGTCTGCAACTTTACCATGAAAGTTTACATTAAACCCAAAGTCCAATAAGCAAATTACATAAATTAAATTCTGACAGATGTTAGGAGCATGAAGCACATCATGCATCATCAAGGTCTTTCCACTAATCAAAAATAAGTTTACAGGTGCCAATGCCTTGAACATCGATCCTTGCATTATTACCAACGAAAAGCTACTTGCTTTGAAATGGCAATCGACGGTATTCCACAAAAGATCCTCGATCTTGACTTACGTGGTTGTTGGAGCCTAAGTCAATAATCCAAGAAATAGAAATAGGTGATGTCAGAAAAGCAGTGCTAGAAACAAATGAGACATGTGAATTCATATAATTCACTGTTACCTTTCCGGTCTCAATCATTTTAGAATAGTCACGTGCGAAATATCCCATATTGCGGCAGGCAAAGCATTTGACTTTCTTTAGGTCTAGCTTTTTCTTTCCTCCTTTATTTCCCTTCTTCTTGTACTGTTGCTTGCCCTTCTTGGGTTGAGGACCACCTTTCTTCCTATTTTTCTGAAATTTTTTGCCCTTTTTTAATTCAGGTTTTAATTAGGAAGGACTAACACCTTCGGTCAAATAGACTTGTCCCGTAGCCTTATAAGCCTCCAGACATTCATCTTCTACCTCCAAATGCTTAGCTATATCATTGAAAGTAATGATATTTTCATTATAGGTCAGATTGACTTTTATATGCTCCTAACTGGTAGGGAACGGCCTGATGATAGCCTGCACTTGCTATTCATCAGGTAGATTATGTCCAGCCTGCTTCAGTTCACGAATCAATATGGAAATCTCTAGTAGATGTTGCCTAATAGGATTTTTTGGTTTTAGCTTATAGGTATTGAATTTAATCATCAACCTTCTAAGCTTAGTTGTGGAGACTCTCCCAAACTTATCTTTTAAGGCAATCCATATTGCTTGTGCCATTCTGTGTGTCTCAAACTCACACATTAAATCATCAGCTATTGCACTCAGCAATGTGATTCTTGCTATGCCATTCTTCCTTTTGCAGGACAGGTATGCTTCCTAGTCTCTCAAATGCTGGGCCGTATTTCTAGCCTAAAGCTCTACCATTACCATTGTTAATGGCTCAATTGCATCCTGTTCTTCTAGAATATATTGGACCTTTCGGTGCCAAATATCCCAGTTGCCCCCATTAAGTTTTTCCCCTTGTTCAATTTAGCAATAATTTCTTTGATGCCATTGTTCAATATCAATTCTATGATATACCTTTCCCATATTAATTTATTGAACTACAGAACATTTAAGTGAATTTACATATATATAGCACATGTAAAGAATACAATGTCACGCACTTTTATCATTTTTTATTAGAAACTAATAATATCACTAGACCTATGATCAGGAGAATACATTTGTACCTCCCATCACACAAGCACTAGTGACGCCATCATTTCCTATCAAAAATTAATATAAGCACTATTCTTATCAAATATTGCTTTTTAGAATACTCATCATCTAAAAAAAGGTCCCACTTATAAAAAGGTATACATGAATCACAACTAAGATAAATAAATGAAATGAAACATGTTTTTCTTGCATATAAGGCATGTAATAAATGACAAGTCTTTCCAAAGAAAAAATAACAAAGCATGCCCTTAAAGTAAAGCAGTAGAAATCAAAATACAAATATACATAATTTGATATGAGCTTTACAATATTCTAACATCAGTTTTCTTAGCTTCTTAAGTTCACAAGACGGCTTTATAAGGTTAGATACAAATTCTATTGTTCAAAGCCAATATTTCTTGTTCATGTGTCCTAGTTTGGGCTTGCCTCTAACTCTTGTTGCTCTTATATATTTCATTATAACTTTTAAGTATAATTCAATATTCTCCTTATCTATCATGCATTCAATGTAATCACCAATCATGCCATTAACACCTTTTATGTTTGTTAATTTGGCTGCATCTCTTTCAGCTATGTTCATGGTAAAAGTAGGGGTTAGAGGTTAGCTCTCTTCTTCTCCATCCTCAACTTGAGATTCACCATTAAGAGTAGGCACCATCTTGGAGTATAAAATTGAAGACATCATAAAAGGCTGTAGAGGAAGTGGTTTGATGGGGAATAAAGTTTATGAGCACGGTCCAAAATCATATATTACTTCTGGTTCGACTTGAGAAACTTCCTCCATTAACTCCTCTGGGTCTTCTTTAGAAAGTTCGTCAAGATCTTATTCTGAATCCTCCTCAGGTTCCCCCTCGATGTCTTCTTGAAGATTTTCCTCTAGGTTATTGACATCATGCAAGAATGAGATGTCATTATTTAAAGTATATCCCAGAGGTTCAGTACTAGATGAAGTCATTTTCACCTAAATAATAAAAAATATTAATTATCATATTTTTTTTCAAATTTTTAAACGCTAAAAATAACAAAAAATATATTGAATATTCATAAATAGGTCCAGAATTGCCCCAAAAATTAGGCAAATTAAATATCAAAATAAAAATATTGATTTTAGAGATTTTTAAGAACAAACTGCATCTTAATCGGAGATCCCCGCTCCCTCACACGCTCCAAGAAGAAAAATTCAAAAAAATAAAAAACCTGAATGAAGCCCACTCTCGGCCTCTGAAGCTTGCATTGCACGTGCCAGTCTGGTGCTGGCATGTGGCCATTGCCACACCAGCCAACAGATTTTTCTCCTTTCTTTAAAAAAAATATTTTCCTTTAAAATTAAAAAAAAATCAATTTTTTTGTTTTAAGTGGGTTCGGGTTAGATGTAATATCCTCACTTTTATATGTCTTAGGGACCATTCAATAGCATTTGAAACCACTTACAAGACATTGGAAGTCCATTAGCCAAATCTAGAATTTTACTCTTTTTGGGGTTACTGTTCACTTGGCATTCCAGATTATGCAATGAACTTTGAAAAATCATAATTAATTTTAGAAAAATCAGAATGAAGTGATTTAAAAAGGTACGTGCAGATAACATATTGAAATTTAAGAGAAAAATAATTTCCAGACCAAATGATTATCCAATTAATATAGTTTATTTGTTAAAGTTTACTGTTTATTTGGTAAAAAACTCTAAAAACAGATTCTGGTCCCTTACTTTGGAAATTCATTTCTCTTGTTATAAACATCCAAATGAATCATTCTACCTATTCACTTAAAGCTTTGGATGTGTTCTACATGTTCATAAAATTTCGTGAATTAATTCCTTCATTTGCTAGGTCAAACTGAAGCCACAATAAAACTGCTTTAGGACCAACGTTTTTACTATTTTAGTTTCTTTTCTTTCATTTCCAATAATTATTCAAGCATACATAAGCTATCAAATAAACTTCTCAATATTCATATACATCATGTACATATGCCATAATTATTTCAAATAGCTTCATCACATAAATACACACCTTACATAGCATTTACATACATGGATAATTCATAGTCTATGCTAGAATCTTAAATACTTCACTTTCCTTCTTCCATGCTTTAGCTCTTCTCCATGTATACATTTTCCATCATGCTTGACATAAATTGGTTAGTTATGGGAGAGTGAGATTCTAGGGAATCTCAGTATCAAATATTACCACTTAAATATGCAAGATGTATGCTAATGCATGATATGTAATTTTATTGAACTTTCTTTAATTAGTGACATGCGATCATTGTCATATCCTAAATTTTCCCTATCTGTATAGTACTGATAGTGGAAAGAGGTTTAGAAAGGATTATGACAAAGATCAGACGAAATAATAAAGGTTAGATAAGTCTTAAAGAAAGAGAATTACCTAAACGCAAATTGGAAAAGGTTAAAGGCCAAAAGTTAAAGTAGAAATAAATGTTGGGCCAAAAGTGGTAATTTCTAAAAGTTTAGGGACCTAAATGTAAATATGCAAAAAGTTAGGGATATAAATGTAATTAAGCAAAAAGTCAGGGACATAAATGTAATTATGGAAAAGTTCAGCCAGAAAAGGCTTAGAAATGCCTGTAAGTATTTTAGTCCCACATTCCATCAGTAAATAGAGGAAGTCATACTTGTTAATCTGGCATGATACAGAAATTTTATTAGGGCTCCAGAAAGCAGAAAATTATCTGATAGTCTAAAAGTTATCTGAAATTTTATCAGATTTCATGGACTTCAGATATAAGTGGACAAATTACAGGAAAGTGTGCCCTACAGTGTCAGATGTTATGAATCTAACAGAACCCCGGAAGAAGTTATGTATAAAAAGTTATTCACATATTAGTGAATTTAGACGGGAGTTTGTTAACACCCGTGATCTGAAAATGGAACTTATCGGTATGTAAGCCTAGATAGAATGAGATTAGATGACCTCATATATAGGCCCATAATGACGCCAAGGAAGGCCCAAAACCCAGGGTACCAGTCTATCAGTAGAAGGGGTCAGTGCCAGAAAAAGTGTGAAATTACGAAAATGCCCCTGGATGCCCAGATTGTACAGAGATGGATGAAGGGCATTTTGGTCATCTGGGATAGGCTAAAAACGTGGCACATGGTATAAATATGATTAGTTGAGCCAATATATGCCCTGAGGCAGTACAAGAAGGGGTGAAATAACAATTATGCCCTTAGGCTCAATATAGTGCAAGAAAGGACACCAAGGGTATTTTGGTCATTTCCAAAGGGATATGTAATTAAGTTGTGGCCAGTACAAGTATGTCAATGGTGTGAGAAGCCTAGACATTAATTTCCAGGATAGAATACATATCCTGGTATATTATAAAAAAAATTGGAAATAGAACACAGTCCGGTTGTTGTGAAACTGCACTGATCGGTACCGGATTGGACTGAAATTTTTTCAGAAGGTTCCTTGCATGGGCAGCACGCCACCTAACCCTCTTAGGTATCCCATGAGCTGTCCCACATGATGTCATAATTATTATATTATGAAAAAGTTAAATCCAAGATTAAATGTGGGCCTTTAGATCAAATAGTAACTAAATCAATCTTGGCCATTCATTTTTCTTGGATTTTGGCTATAAATACCCCCTCATTCTGCAGCAAACCGTAGCTTCATGGACCCTTGGGGAAACTCTTGCAAAATGGAAACTCAAGCCAAGACAAAGAAGATTCAAGGTTCCAAAGTTCAAGAAAGCTAGAGATTAAAGGTAAGCAATCTCTCCTAACTTATTTTCCTTTGATTTGGGAGCTTGAACTTAGGGTTTTGATGGGAGAAAAGTTGAGTTTTCTCTAAGGGGTGGTTCTACCCAAAAACCTTAGATGAAAGGGGAAAGAAGAAATTAAAGTTAGAACCATATGATTGAAGTTTAAACAAACTAGTTAAGTGGTTGGTTGTTGAATCAAATTGATATTCTTGACTTTGCCATGGTGTGCCCTATTTGGTATGCACTGTTCATGAGGGAAGGAAATTGAATTTCAATGATCTAATGCTTCCATTGAGTTTGTATGATGTTTTTGTGTAGGATTGGAAAGGTTTTGAACCTTGGAAACACTAAAATCTCAAGGTTGTAGTCTTTGAAATTCCCTACGGTTACTGTTCACTCGCATGAACAGTGATTGGAATTTCATGATTTTGATGGTTCCAATGGTTTTAAAATGAAAAGTTGTGTGGGGTAAAGTGGAGAAACAAGTATGGGAAGCATTAGAATCAAACTGAGAATTTTTGAAAGAATTGTATGCTTATGTTCAGTTCTGTACAGCAGGCCATGATGGAGCTAGAATTTCATGATTCTAAGCTCATAAATGGATTCAAAAGATGAAATTGTGTAGGGTAAAGTCAAGACATCAATTGGTTCAAGAGCCAAGTGGATTAGTGAAAATTAGAGAAAGTTATGACAATAAAGAGTGTAACAAAGTTAGTCTTGAACAAGGTTGGAGTTCATGAGTCCTAATGAGTTATGTGATGAATATGAATGTGTTTAGGGCCATGAAACATCCAAGAAGATGTTGGTAAGTGATGGACATAAAGGCTTCATAGTTGGAAAGCTAGGGAGCAAATGCTAAAGATTAAGAGGAAAGCTTAAGTGCAAGGTAGTGAACTTATCTCTTTATGTGCTTGATGTAGTATGCTTATGTGTTGACATGTATATGTTATTTGAATGATGTTGTGACATGATAAATGATGGTGAATGTATTGTGAATAACATGTTTCCATGGCCATGCACTTTATGTAAAAGTATATAGCATGATGGCATGTCACTAATCAAAGAAAGTTAATGAAATTACATATCATGCATTAGCATCCATCTTGCATATTTAAGTGGTAATTTTTGCTACTGAGATTCCCTAGAATCTCACTCTCCCATAAACAACCAATTTAGGTCAAGCATGAAGAAAAGTTATGCATGGAGAAGAGCAAAAGCATGGAAGAAGAAAAGTGAAATATTTAAGATGTTAGCATATGCTTTGCACTTTCCATGTATGTCAAAGCCATATAAAGTATCTATTTATGTGATGAGATTGTATGAAACAATTATTGTATAACCCCATGATGCGTATGAATTCAGAAAAGGCAAAAGAGATTATTTATGTATGCTGAAACAATTATTGGAAATGAAAGAAAAGAAACTGAAATGGTAAAAACGTAGGTCCTGGAGCAGTTTTGTTGTGGCTTCAGTTTGACCTAGCAAATGAAGGAATTAGTTCACAAAATTTTATGAACATTTAGTACACATCCATATCTTTAAGTTCATAGGAAGAATGTTTCATTTGGATGTGTATATCAAGAGAAATGATTTTCCAAAGTAAGGGACCAGAATCTGTTTCCAGAGTTTTTGACCAAATGAACAGTAAGTTTCAACGAATAAACTGTATCAATTGGCTAATCATTTGGTCTAGAAATTATTTTTCCCTTAAACTTTAAGATGTTATGTTCATTTGGCTTTTTGAACCACTTCATTTAGAGTTTTCTATAATTAATTATGAGTTTTTGAAGTTCGTTGCGTAATCTGGAATACCATATGAACAGTAACCCGAGAAAGAGTAAAATTCCAGATTTGGCTAATGGACTTCCAAGGCCTTGTAAGTGGCTCTAAATGCTACTGAATGGTCCCTAAGACGTATTAAAGTAAGGATGTTACAATCATGCTGTATACTTTTACATAAAGTGCATGGCCATGGAAAACATGTTATTCACAATATATTCAACATCATTTATCATGTCACAACATCATTCAAATATCATGTACATGTCAACACATAAGCATACCATATCAAGCACATAAAGAAGTAAGTTCACTACCTTGCTTGCACTTAAGCTTTCCTCTTGATCTTTAGCATTTGCCCCTAGCTTTCCAACCATGAAGCCTTTATGTCCATCACTTACCAACATCTTCTTGGATGTTTCATGGTCCTAAACACATTCATATTCATCACATAATTCATTAGGACTCATGAACTCCAACCATGTTCAAGACTAACTTTGTTACACTCTTTATTGTCATAACTTTCTCTAATCTTCACTAATCCACTTGGCTCTTGAACCAATTGAAGTCTTGACTTTACCCTACACAATTTCATCTTTTGAATCCATTTATGAGCTTAGAATCATGAAATTCTAGCTCCTTCATGGCCTGCTGTACAAAACTGAACGTAAGCATACAACTCTTTTAAAAATTCTCATTTTGACTATAATGTTTCCCATACTTATTTCTCCACTTTACCCCACACAACTTTTCATTTTAAAACCATTGCAACCATCAAAATCATGAAATTCCAATCACTGTTCATGCGAGTGAACAGTAATTGTAAGGAATCTCAAAGATTATAACCTTGAGATTTTAATGTTTCCAAGGTTCAAAACCTTTCTAATCCAACACAAAATCATCATAAAAACTCAATGGAAGCATTAAATTATTGAAATTTCATTTTCTTCCCTCTTGGATTCTCTTCTTTTTGAAATTCAATCTGAAGATAATATAATAATTTAATGCATGAATCCATTATCCATTACTCCATATATGAAATTAAACCCCATATCCAGTTGCAAGATATAAATGAAGATGAATTTATATATCTTGTGTGGAGATTTGAAATATTTTAGAGTAAAGATCTCAAATCTTGAATATAGATACTAGGAGAATATATTTGAAATAATTAAGTGGATATTAATTTAAATTTTGAAAGATGCACTTTGATTAATTCAAATATTAATACATACTAATATATTAAAAGGAGATAAAATGATTTTCTCTAATTAGGTTATCTAATTAGATAATAGTAATTTCCTTTTAATAAATTAATATGTGCTTTCGTCTTCTTATACTTTATTAATCTTAAGTGGCTCCTTTTGAATGCTAGTAGGTCCAGTCATAATTATTTTTCTCTTCTTCCTGAAAATTACAAAAGATATAAATACCTTCATGCCTACTAATAAAATTAGTAAAAGCCCAAGAATATGACTATTTTAGTTATTTAATTTATATAGTCAATTAAAGTAAAAATGAGTAAATTTTTTATAATAATACTTATTAAATATGATAAATTCCCTTAAATAGATAGAAAATAATATAATAAAATAGTAATTTATCAACTAAGAGACGAGCAAACAGTGGCCATTGTTCATCAGAGCTACTTGGCTACCTTCATTGTATTCCACAACAATCATCGTTCTTCTCTACATGCTAATTCTATTTTTTGTCAACCATAACCACCGTCTTCACACCCACGGCGAGTCACGTTCTCCGTCAGTTTTGAGTTTCTCTTTTCCACACCTACGGCTTCGATGAGTTTCAAACCCAAATCCATCAAGCCAAAATGCTCTGCTGATATTTATGGTCGATTCTGGTTGTTAGTTGTTTTTGCAGTTTGGTTGTGAGGTTGATGTCTCGTCGTCTATGCACTTTGTTGCCATTGTTGTTGGTGTTAGGGTTTAGGGTGGAAAGAAGGCAATGCTTAATTTCGTATTTCTAACATAATTTTGTGGTGTTTTAAAACCAAAAAAAATATCTCAAAATTATTTTTTAATTAATTGTTTTGTTTTAAAAATAAAAAAAACAATTTTTATATGTTTTCTTATCTTTAGATAAAATCGTTTTCTTGTTATTAATTTTTTTCGGTAAAATTATTTTATTTTGTACACTTTAGATATTTTTGCACTATTGTTTTTCTTTCACCATACACTATAAAAAAAGAGCAGATTACTGATGAAAAGAAATTCCATCGCTATCCGTCGCAATACTTAAAGTAGTGACAGAATTTTTTCGTCGCTAATTTTGTCACAAAAATCATTTAGTGACAAGAATATTCCATTGCAAAATATGTTGAAAATTCTGTCTCGAAATAATTAGCGATTGAAATGTTTTGTCGACTACACCGTTGTTATCTCTAAAGATAACCAATTCTAATTTTTCAATGGAGTTTATTGATAGAAACTTTCCGTCACCAATCTCTATCGTTATTTCATCCCTAAGTTGCTCACCACACAAAACAAGTTAGTAATGGAATTTTGCCTTAGAGACAGAATTGCAAATTCGGTTGCCAATAAATTAGTTTAGTTACGGTCTATTTTGCAATGGAAAAAAATTCTATCACATATTCTGTCATCAAACTTATTAGCGACAAAAAAATATTTTTATATTATTTATTAGTCATTCTATTTGATTTTTTTATTAAATTAGATTATCAATATAATAAGATATTAAGTAACTATAAAAAAGTAAAATGTAACACATGGCCTTTCTGAATAAAGGCTAAACTAAAAGGTTGGTCAAGGGCCAAATAAAATATTAGACGCACCAAGGCAACAGTGTATTACTGTCATCCTGGGTTGGGCAAGAACGTATATTTTGGAAATTATGAGTACTAAAGGGTAATTTTAAACATTATGTCCAGAATTTTAGGAAAAATTATTGGACCTAAAAAAGGAATTTTAAAGAATTATTAGAATTTTGTTTAATTAAATGATAATTGGACAAATTTAATTATGAAAAATACTAGGAGGCCTCAAATAATAGAGAAAAAAAATAATGGAGAATTATCTTGGGATTAATATAAAATTATAAAAGTGGTTTCATGCCCTAGAAAGGACAATTTTAAATTAAATAATACCATATTTAACTTTTACCCAAAAATACGGCAAACTGTCAAAAAATTGGGAAAAAAACGTAGACCAAATTTGGACTTGAGAAAAATTGGAGAACTAAACCCAAATAAATATGAATGATTGATAGTCTGGTATTGGTCATATGATTAATGAATCTTCCAGAAGCATTTGTAGAAGATTAATATCATATTCACGTGAGAATAAGAGTTAAGTCAGATAATTGAGCTTTGGGAAAAGAATTCCTTGTCTCTATAGTAAAAAGTTGGTGAAATATGAAGCTATGGAGGCATGGAAGAAAGATTTGCAGCCATTTTATTAAAAAGAGGTATTAAAATAAAATTTTGGCTTTGAAAAATTATACAATTTAATTTTGAATAGCGTAACACTACAAAAGCAGGGAATTAGTAACGGAACAAATTACCGTCACGAAATTGTCACGAAAGTCGTCTCTAATGTTAGCGACGGATTTTGAGACGGAACCAATCTGTCGCTAATACCGTCGTAAATTGGAATTAGTCATGGATCAGCAACTGACTTCATGCCGTTGCTATACTTATCACAGATCCGTCTCAAATCCGTTGCTAAACTTAAATCTGTCACAAATCCGTCTCTAATTTATTTGTTTACCTTATATGTATATATTTCTTCTCTTGTTCAGTGCTTAAATCATGCCACATATTCCAGAATGGAAGTCCCAGAAAATCGAAAATGGATGTATAATAGAGTAGATCTAATTATAAAATAGTACACAAAAGATTTTGATCAAGGTGCCAAGGAGTTTCTTGACTATGCATTGAGGTTACCTCATTCTCAAAGATCGAATAATCTTAGGTGTCCATGTGTCAAATGTAAATATAAGCCATTTCAAAATATCGAAGAGGTCAAGGCACACATCTCCAGTTATAGATTCATGCCGAACTATTATATATGGAATATAAGCCACTTGGTATTATATATGGAACTATTTGATTTCTGTTTGTGTTATATCCTAATTTTTCTCTATTTGTATAATATTGATAGTGGAAAGAGATTTGAAAATGATTATGACGATAATAAGAAGAAATGATAAAGGTTAGAGGAGTCTTGAAGGAAGTGAGAGACTAAAATGAAAAGTTTAAAGGTTTCATGGTAAAAAAGGAAAGTAGACAAGAGTTTTGGGCCAAAAGTAGTAATTTTCAAAAGTTATGGAACTTAATTGTAATTTATCAAATGTTCAAGGATAAAATTGTAATTATAGGAAAGTTAAGCCGAAAAAGGCCTAAAAATGCTCAGAATTAAATTAGTCCTAAATTTTCCCAGTAAATATAAAAAATTATTCTGATAAGTTTAACGCAATTTAGAATTTTGATTTGAGGTCCTGATTAATTGATATAAATTCCTGAAGTTAGAAAAAATTATTGTAGTATTTTATGGACCTCAGAATCAGATAAAATTTGGAAGTAAATTTTTATAATTAATATAAGAATTTCTAAAACTGACAAAGCTTAGAAAGGAGTTATGTAGAATTTATTATAGAATTTACAGTGTATTAAAACGCCCGATAAATATGTTTCGGAGGAGTTTCTCGGGAATTGAGCCCATGAAGGCAGTGGATCATATAGAGGGCCTAGAATGACACCTTATAGGCCCAATGATATTTTCAGATAAGTATGTGAGGCAGAGTTAATAAAGACCAGGAAAAATATAAAATTACGAAAATGCCACTGAAGGTATGCCAATGTGTTGTGTCATTGAGTCAGAGTTGGACAAATGGCATTTTGGTTATTTGGATAAGCCAAAAACGTCCAGGCAAGTATAAGAGTGATTAGTCAATGTTAGTATATGCTCTGATAAGAAGTAGAGAGGTATAAAATGATAATTTTGCCCTTAGGGTTAGTATAGGGCAAAACAGTGAACAAAGGGCATTTCAGTCATTTTCCAAGGGATCTGTATTAATTTTTGACCCAGTCCAAGAATGTCAATGGTAGAAAGAATTCAGATACTGGATTTAAGGTTAGAAAGCATATTATGAAATTTTATAAAATTTAGATTTATAAAACAGTTTGATTTTTGGGAAATCAGACTAAGCTAGTACCGGATTGGACTAGAATTTTTCCATAAGCTTCTCCCCCATGGAATGGTGCCATCTATCCCTATGAAGTGTCCCTTGATGATGTCATGGATGATGTCATAATTCTATTTTTGAAAAAGTTAAATCCAAGATTAAATATGAGCCTTTAGATCAAATAGTGCACAAAGTAATCTTGGCCATTAATTTTCCATGAGATTTTTCTATAAATACCCCCTCATTTCAGCCTCCAAACCGTGAGCACAAGAACCCTTGGGGAAACTCTTACAAAATGAAAACTCAAGCTAAGACAAAAAAGATTCAAGGTACCAAAATTCAAGTAAGCTAGAGATTAAAGTAAGTAATCTCTCCTAGCTTATTTTCCTTTGATTTGGGAGTTTGAACTTAAGGTTTTCATGGGGGGAAAGTTGAGTTTTCTCTAATGGGAGGTTGTATAATTCATATAAGAAACAACTAATTGGCAACAACATCCATAGACAGTTCCATAATAAATTGTTCATACATAATTATCCCATCAACATTCATGGAAACATAATTCTCCTATCAAATAATCAACAAATAAATAATTTGAGTATAGGAATAGTCCCAAAAGTCCAACAATAATATCCAATATAAACACGAGTTTCTAGGTGCCAATTAGACATAAAGAAAACCATAAATTCAGAAAATGGATAGCAATAATTAGCTTAGGTAACCTTGCACTTTTGGTGCCTTCCTCACTACTCCCTTATTGGTCTCACCTAAAATGGTAAAAGTAACGAAATAAGACCACTATTTTAGTAACACAAACTCTTATCTACCTCATGTACCAACACCCCTATGAGGTGCCATGTGGGACTAAATAGTTAAAAACTTGTTAGTCAAAATCATAAGATAATAAAGACATACTATAGGTATGAAGCATTCATAATAGTATTATTAATTAATAAAGGTTAAATTTTCCCCTTTTATGCTCCTTATAACTATTAACCTGAACCTATAGGCTAATCACTATCTATGTCATCATAGCCCTTGCAAGCTGTATATAAGTATGATGTAGACCAACTAAAGTCGACAAAGCACACAAGGGCCATGAGTTCCTCCAGAAAAGGGGTATGCTGCACCTTTGGGTATACTACCCAATATCCTGTCGGGTATAATGCCCTCGAGGTATGGTACCCTGGGATACCTCTAGGGTCTTGTAAGATGAGAGTGTATTACCCTCTTAAAGAACCAGCCATAATGTCCTCTATGGTAACAAACCATGTGGAATAGTATATATCATATCTCCATCTCAATCAACTCCCCAAACTATCATTTATGTTACACTCAGCCACTTTTTATAACAATTAAGTCATAGTGTATAGCAATCATTTTATTAACTGTAACACAACTTACCTCAATACATAACCATCACTTATTGTTACACCGAGTAACACAATAATCCATAAGCCATATTTACATTAATCATGTCATACCAAAAAGTCTTAGCAAGCAATATAAGGTAATTAATCAATTAGTAATGAATACAATAATACCCAAATTGGATTACTCACCATGACAAGTAAACTAAGTCCCATATATTCCTTCTAAGTTTTCAATTTAGGACTACTTCTGCATAAGCTCAGTCCCATATATTCCTTCTAAGTTTTCAATTTAGGACTTTATATACCTTTTTATACTATTTTTCCCTTTCTTTCTTTGTTTCCTTTCACCCTTTCAATAACAATACTTTACATATAATTTCTTTCTTCCAATAACTATGGAATTATAAACCTCAAAATCTCCATATACATATTAAAATGGGTTCTTAATAATTTCAAGCTTAGGACAAAAATCTAGGATGTTACAATCACTATAGGCAGGAGAGTTGTCTTTTCAGCCACATAAATAACACCTCCTCTAACTTGCATACTCCGTCTCGACTCTGACTTGCCTCACTAAAGCCACATTATGTGCTCTTCATAAGATGGGGAATAAAATCCCTAACTTCTTTTTACTGTGATTCTTTTTTTTCATTGTCAAAATACCTACTTTGTTTAACAAAAGAAGAAAAATACAATCCCTATACCAACTTATCTGCATATATTATATACTAAGTCAAATTGTTTGGGTCAAACTCAAGGACTCATAATTTTAAAAGTTAAAATTGAAGTTTCTATAATTTAGATCATATTACACCATTTTTAATAATTTGAAATAAATTGTTTCATAGATAACTTTAAAACACTGAGTGCACTAGAGAATATACTTCAGTGTGTTAGGCACACATTAACCTTTTAATTTATTTTGAAGACTTCACTTCACTCTTTACTTTTCCCTTTTTTAATATAATTAACGTTTTAGTTCACTCTACTAAAAAATATGCTTTCTAAACCAGTTGAAAATGGTATTTTACACTTAACCATGATCCGATGTAGATATAACCCGTATAGAAAGTGTACCACCTTTTAAATTGGGTGGTACACCAGTGTAAAAAAACTTTTTCTATACTAGGCTAAAAATGAGGTGACGAAGGCTCATTTTCTAAGGCAAAAATTGAACATTTAAACTAGTTCCATTTGACATATGGTGCAGAATGTGCTAATATTTACACCAGTTGTGAGGTCATCTGATGTAGATGAATGTATTTTCTACACCGATCAAGCTTACAACTAGTGTAGATGAATCCATTTTCTACACCTCACATGCATACAACCAGTGTAGATGTTATAAAATTATATCTCGAGTTTAAATATTGTTTCTACCTAAGACTTTTCTTATCTGGTTTAAATGTTATTTTTTAATATGATCTATTCAATGTTTCATTACCCTATCCCAGGAAGCTTCATAAATAGGAAGCCCAAATTATGAATCAAAGAGACAGTAGCAGATACAGAGTTCAAGATGGTAGAGATAAAATTCAATTGCTCATTATTCATTTAATAAAATTCAATACAAAAAGTGCAACAATTTGAATAGAAAATGAAAAAAAATGTATTGAAAGGTAATACTATTGAGAAGAAAGGTTTTGAACAAAAAAACTCAGCTCAATGATAGCGTAGGTCCTCAATATCTTATTCAAGAAATGGGTCAAGTTGATCAAACATCTGAAATATCAAATTAAAATAAAAGAAATTAAGGAATAAATACTATCTATAAAATTAAAAAAATATGAAATCATTAAAATAATTAAAAACACAATTTTACCTCCTTAATTAGGTTAGTCATATTTGATACAATAATATTGACCATATGTCTAACTATATATAAGCAACACAAGTTGGTTTCTTTGGGTTACCTTCGACTCTATAATATTAACATGATCAAAATTATTTGTCATCATCTAAACATAGAGTCTAACACTTAATGCTTTTATTACCTTTGGTGTGATCCATTCATGGTCCTTCACCTCATTGGCGCGCTTAAGACCTTTACAATTGTGAACGTCTTTGTAGCCCTATGACCAAAGTTGTAAAGTTAGTAACACATTTATTACAAAGACCATTGTTCTATAGAAGAAAACTCACGAGTTCATAATCTTCTTGATATCATCCAATTGCTTGTAATGGAGGGAGCATATAAAGATAACTTTATAACTGTGCTTACTTAGGATGACCAATTGCCAATGGTTGCTATATAAATTAAAAAAGAATGAGTATTACCATTAAGGAAATTCAAAAGTAGTATGAAATAAGATGAAATATTATTATTCTTACTCATGCATATATGGTGCGAAGAAATAATTAATATTGGTTTCACTGAGCCTTGTCAAAATGTATTGAAGTCTCATACCTTGAGAGGTTCCTTTTGCATAAATATGAGTTGGCTATAGGAATCTAAACTTACCTTGTTTACCCTTGGAAACAAACTCAACATGCATGTACCTACAATTAATGTAAACATGACATTTGTCACATCCTTACTTTCGACCTCAATTATGCTTCATTAGAAGTTATTGGAACCAATTACATGATCATTTGCTTTGAAAACATTCATTTTCAAAAGAATTGCTCTCAGGTACTGCTCATGTTAATGTTCATTTGGTAATTCTAGAACATGTACCCTACTTTGAAAATTCATAATTAATTGTAGAAAATTTGAAAAGAGGTGGTTCCAATTTCTAATGAAATATATTTCATAAATATTGGAAGGAAAAATGTGAAACTGAGGTTTCCTCAACTAAATAAAATCAGTTTATTCGTTAAACATCATTGTGCATTTGGTAAAATCTGGAAGTTCCAGTTTCTTTGCCTTAACTTCAAAAATTCATTTCTCTTTGGTTACTTATCCAAATGAACCGTGTTACCTATGGATTTGAGGCTATGGATGTTTTCTTTAAGTTCATAAAATTTTATAGAAAAACTCATTCATTTGCTATATAAAATTAATGCATGAACGTCACTTCCTCTTATCACTACTTCATTTCAATTCCAGATTTTAACTTCAACTTAGAAAAATCATAACAAATCGAATTCTTAACCAATTGAGGCTTTCTTGGTGTCCATTTAAAGCTATATATCGTAGCTCTTATCATGACAAACTTCACGTTAAAAATCGTTGATTAAGGTGTCCTAATCATCATCACACCACCATGACCTCAAAACAAAATTACATAATCATACAACATTCATCTATACATGCTATCATATGCTTCCATAATGTCAAGTATGTATAGTAACTCATTATAAAAACTCATCCATCTATGTTTATCCTTTTTCCTTGTGAATTTCCAGCACCTATAACAAGGTTATGCATATGGAAGGAATGAGATTTTATGGAAATCCCAATAGCAAGTTACATAAACCATAATATTATGCATGATTAATTGGATGCTTAACATGTTATCATGAGATGGGAGCTACTTCATATTGATACATAAACAAACTCTAACATACATATTGTCATGACATAACTTGTAAGGAGTTGCAATCATTCATAACTCATCATCAACATGATGACACATTCTCAAGCTCAACTAAACACCATAATCAACAAGCAAGCAAACATGGAACTATAGTTAGGTATTCTTGCTACCTCTTAGGTATCCTTGTCAAGGTCTTCTTGAGATGATTTCCTTCCTTCACAAATGTCAAAACCTAGTCATTACAAAGTAATATCAAGTTACAATTCAACTTGAAACTGAATCCAAGACTAAGTTTTAACTAGTTTCCTTTCTTTCTCCATTTTATGTTCCATACTTCCATCTTTCCAAATTAAATTCATAGTTCATTTCCACATAATTTTTCATGTACAATTCAAATATGAAACTAGAATTTCTGAAATCAAATCATATCACATGCTACAGTACCAAACCGAAGCAACCCTCTTATTTTCCAAAAATTCACATTATGATTCCAATGCTTCCAATACTTGTTCTCCTACTTTATCCCCATGCAATTTTCCACTTTAAATTGGAAGTATCAAAATCATGAAATTCCAACATATGAATAATGCCACTTACAGTAACAGTAAGAACACAAAACCCTAATTCCAAACATACTTGAATTTCCAAGCTTATACCACTTGATTCTAGCTTGTTTAAACTTGTCTAAACTATCCACAACATAAAAATCATATTTTAATCGTATATGGGTAGTACCATAAGGGAAATATAGCATAAAAACCCCTTAAAACCATGAGCTAACTTGCTAGAACAAAGTTCAAGATCAAGGGAGATGATTACCTTGATTGCTGCTTCACTTTGTGTGCTTCTTTCTTAGTTGAATGGAAATTTCGCAAGAGTTTCCCTATGGTTCACCATGCATGCCGAAACAATCTAAATAGGGGGTATTTATAGATGAGCTTGAGTTGAAATGGATGGCCAAGATTGATTTGATTACTATTTGATCTAATAGTCCATAGTCAATCTAGCACAATATTGCCCTAGAAGCCTCCCCTTTTAATGCCATGCATGACATCATTTAGGGTCATGTTTGGATGAAAAAAGTAAAATATACTGATAGGAAAAATTTTAGTCCAGTTTGATACTGATCGGAGCAGTTTGACAAAAATCATACTGTTTTATGTTTCTAATTTTTATAATATTCCAGGATATGTATTCTTATACCATTGACATTGTTAGATTGAGTATTTATCTGCCATCCATCCCTTGGAAAATGACCAAAATACTGTTGGTGTCTTTTCTTGCACTATGTTAATCCTAAGGGCATAATTGTCATTTCACCACTCTTTGTACTGCCTCAAGGCCTATACTGGCTCTACTAATCATATTTATACTATTTTCCACATTTTTAGCCTATCCAAAATGACCAAAATGCCCTCCATTTATTACTGGTACAATATAGTCATCTAGGGGCATTTTCTTAATTTCACACATTTCCTGAACACTGGCCCCTTCTACTGATGAACTGGTATCCTGGATTTTGGGCCTTTCTTGGCATCATCATGGGCCTATGTATGAGGTCATCTGAGCTCATTATATTATGGCTTACATACTGCTAAGTTCCATAATCGGATCACGGGTGTTCTCAAACTCCAATCAAAATTCACTAATATATGGTTAATTTTTTCTACAGAGGTCCTTCCAAGGTTCTGTCAAATTCATGACATCTAATGTTATGGGGCATACCTTCCTGTAACCTTTCCACTTATACTTGAGATCCATAGATATAATAAAATTTTAGATAACTTTCAAACCATCGGATAAATATCTACTATCTGGGACCTTAATAAAATTTATGTATTTTGCTAGATTAACCAGCATCACCTCCTCTACTTACTAATGAAATGTGAAATTGGAATACTTTTAGGCAGTTTAAGCCTTTTCTGGCTAAAATTTTTTATAATTACGTTTAGGTCCCTAACTTTTTGCTTATTTACATTAAGGCCCTAAACTTTTGGAAATTATCACTTTTAGCCCAACTTTTGTTTCTACTTTAATTTTTGGCCTTTAACCTTTTATACTTTGCGTTTAGGTCCCTATATTTTCCTTAGTCAATAATCCCTTTCTTTCCTATCTCAATTTGATACAGTTTATTCCAAGAATCTCATATCCATTTTATATAAACTGTACAGTTACATCAGGTAAGAAAATTGGGGATATGACAACGTTAGTTACAAGAGCTAAAATTTTTTATTATATATATTTACATTTAAATTAGACTTACATAAAAAACACTGGATTCACTCAATGATAAATTGATCCTTAGGAGTGATAAGAGACACTATATCCTTATAGTCAAGAAAGGTCAGTGCCCCCACATTGCCCACAACTGAATCCAAAGGCAATGAATCTAGATGGAATATTCTGTCAAATGCTAATAGGATAACATATTGCATGTCACTCAAAGTGGAAGGTAGATCTAGCTGATAAGGAGGAGTGGGAATTAGGACAGGAGTTTCTTCAATTACCAAATCTTCAATTGTCACCCTTAATTGATCATCTTGAATTTGAATGTGATGGATAGTTGCCCCTAAGTTATGGATGGAACTATATGCCACTAACCATCTAAGAGGATCCTTATAAATAGATTGCAAGGTTTAGTATTTGGATATGTACAATCCTCTAACATTGGCCAGGTAATGAAATAACTCCCTTTAGTGCTATGATGAGCTGCAGGTTAGTGCGTATGAGGGTACTTGGCTCTTGTCGCCTTTATTCCATCACAAATAATATTTCTTCCTTTAACTTTGCCAACCTCTCTTGTAATCATGCTTCAAGTGAAGCTTATGCCTCTGCCTTCATAGTGTCTAATAACAATTTCAACTCTACCCTCAGCACCACATGTGGGGAATATCGTGGAAATGCTCAAAAGTAATCTCTTATACCCATAGCTCTTCTAACTCCCTTGACATGGCCCCATGCTCTTGTTTTCCTGTAACAACAGTCAAGATATTATTCCTGCCCTCTGACTTGAAGGATCTCTGGGCTTCTTGTTATTTAAGATTGGTCTGTAACTGGTTCCAAAGCCTAACAATTTTTTTCCAACTAGCTTCATCATTTAATTTATACTTGCTACATAGAGAAGAATGAGGCTGACCATATTTATCCCTGCCATACACATAATAACAAGTGACTTATGTCTTGACTACTTTGTAATGCTCAGCAAAATAACACGTCTTATTCCTTAAGACTTAATTATTGGGAAAATGATTTGCAGCTCAGATTGTCATCGTTTGACTCATCAAAATAAAAGTAATTGCACCCTCTTAATGTAGTATAAGGCACAACCATGTCATTCTTTTCAAGGGACCCTTTTTATTAGAACCCTAGCAAATTGGTGATAAAACCATTGGAAACCTGAGTAAAAGTAAAATGGGTTTTGGGTTTGATTAATTTTTGATGCAATAAAATAAGGGTGCAGTAAAGTAAATATTTTTTGTATTTTTGATTAAGATGAAAATTGAGTGGATTGTGAAAGAAATATGTTGAGGAAGACTCTTGATGATGGAAACCTATCTATCCTTGCTCTTAATATGATATGGTTATTTTAAAATTACTATGTTTTAAATAAAACCTCAATCGATCGATTGAGTCAAGAACATTAACATTCATTAAACTCCTTTGATCAAAGTTAGTTCAAAAACAATTAATGTGATGTTAAAAACCACTTAGCATGTAATTAAATCAGACGATGAAAATGCCCTCAAATGATCATCAATCTATAACCATAGTTTTAAAGCAAACAAATCAGTTAGCAACGATCGTTGATAAAATGAAATATTCATATTCATATTAAAATCAACATTCAAATAATCCAAATTCAATTACAAAACCTAATCTCAACATAATCGATCAATATTCAATCCTTACTCATACAATGAAAACCCTAGATCTAGGAATTCCAAAACATGAAAAATGTGAGATTAAAACAAAAAACTCCCCAGTACACTATAGTCCATCAGCACAAGATATGTGATCCATCACCAAGATATGTCCATCAGCACACTATAGCCTTTCTTGACTCCTGTTATGCTGCAATCACTGCTCAGATGTGATGCCAAAAAGAAAGTAGAAAAATCATGATGCAAAGCACAAGTATTACCACAAAAGCACAATTTTAGGCATAAAACGAATTGTAAAGTTGTCACAAAACTGTTACAATATCATAGAAACCATACACAATTTGTGTCTTATATATTCCCCATACTTGAACGTACTCCTGGACAAAGAAATGAAGTACACCTAGGCTAACGCTATTAAATTTAAGGTAACAACATAATCCACAGTAACATCTTAAGACATTGCACCATCTTTTGGGAATACAAAAGTGATAATATAAGCAATGCCAAGTAATCAAGTACTAAATGAAATCAACTTTAAATATATGAGTGCAATAGATTCTCTTTAAGGATGTAAGTGGTTAGCTCTCTGTATCCTCTCATTGTTAGGGTTATTTCACTCATATTCAAATTATAAAACATCCTACCATATGCTTGTAATGGCTCTAAATCTCATTAGCTATATAATACTTCTGCAAAGAATCAAGAGGTCTTTTAAGGGTGAAATGATGGAGACATGGCATGTGGAATGGAATATGAAGGATACAAAGTACCATATGCATTCGATAATGAATATATAACATGAATTCATGTCTTTTGAGATATAGATGTGGTAATTGTACTAATAGGAGTTGATAATAGTGCCTTATTTATTGCTCTTTTCTTTCTTCAATTTTTTTCTTGCACTATCTCCCCTATTTTCTTTTTACTTGTGCAATATGTTTTTTTTTCTCCTTTATTTGGCACCTTGTATACAAAATATATAGCAAAATTTTACAATAACAATGATTTTCTAACATGAATAAGAAGTTTATTTCAAAAGATGTTCATGCATATATGACTTTCTATGATGGAAAAAGAAAAGTGATAGGCTCAAAGAGGGTGACTCTGGATATAATATGTGCAGGCTTGTGCTTGGGATAAAAGGGCTTAGAAATGAATGCCTTTGTTATATTCACCAACAAAAATGAGTAGGTAATTTTCAACTCATAACTAAGACAAGTTCTAGAGGATATAAACCAATTGAATAATCACTCAATATAGAAATTTTGGCCGAGAATCCTTCCAACTAAGTTTTTCATCTAAATTGATCATAAGTTACAGTCCTAAACAATGTTCATCATTTACTAGGCATTAGAACACTTATCACAATTGAAAACCCTTTTAAATGATAATTTAAAAGTTCCAAAGTAATAACTCAAAATCATGTAATAATCCCAAATCTAACAGTAAAAACCTGAGTGTTTCCAGTTCAATTTCCATTTCTAAAAATTCAAGTGTGACAATGGTTTCTATAAACTATTTATCCAAAAGGTTAAAAATAAGAGGGCAGAGAATCATTTATAAAACCTTAGTAGCTCAAAAGGAATCCTTCTATACAGCATTACACAAAGTAAAGAGAAGGTAAGTGGACATTTCCACACTCAGGTCGTGACTAAAAGAAGTGAAGGGCAACCAAATTTCATAGTGAGTGCTTGCTCTGAACTTACCACAACTAGTCATGACAAGGAAATATTAAGTCGTGACACAAATACACAGAGAGATATTGTCGCGACTTATTTTCATAGAGAGCATAGTAAGTCCAAAATTCCATGTCAGGTCATGACCATACAATAAATAGGTCACGATGAAAGACCATAGAGACTACCACTTGATATATTCAAAGGCCAAAACATCTTTTACACTAAAAACTTTTTAGCTAACTACAAAATAGTTTAAAGTGGGGATCAAATTTTCATTAATTCATCACATATTAAAATCAAAAACAAAAAATTTTGTGATGAAAGATTGGATTAATTGAAGAATTTTGCATTAATTAGAACAGAAATAAGAACATCTCCCCTACACTTAAACTTGGCAGTGTCTTCACTATTAGCAGTTATAGACACCCGCACTATTAAAGATCAATTTAAATCTAGCTTTAGCACAGTAGTTAAGCATATCACTCAATGCAAATTCACAGTGAAGCTCACACTCACATTCAAATCATACACCGCAATACAAGGAAAGAAAAGATGACAAGATGGGTAAGCTAAACTCATGCAATTGAGTGTAGATTAAGCTCAGATAACCAATAATAAGTAAACAACATATTGGCAACACAAGGGTATTATTAAAAATAGAAACAAACTATAATTAAACTCTATCTTATTGAATCATCAAGCAGAAAAATGAACTCCTACTTCTATTGGTTCATCCCTTTATAGTCATCAAACCAACATATCAAACATAAATTACATTAGAAAACTTATAAAAGGTAAAATGGAATAACCTTACTTTCGTATGTCTTAGGGACCATTCAATAGCATTTAGAACCACTTACAAGACTTTAGAAGTCCATTAGCTCCCTAGACAATTTCATGTTTTGAATCTATTTATGAGCTTAGAATCATGAAATTCTAGCTCCTTCATGGCCTACTGCACATAACCGAAATATGCACATAATTCCTTCAAAAATTCTCATTTTGATTCTAATGCTTCCCATACTTGTTTCTCCACTTTATCACACATAACTTTTCATTTTAAAACCATTGGAAGCCTTAAAATCATGAAATTCCAATCACTGTTCATGTGAGTGAATAGTAACAGAAGAATTTTAAAAACTATAATATTGGAATTTCAATGCTTCTAAGGTTCAAAACCTTTCTAATCCTACACATAATCATCATATAAATTCAATGGAAGCATTAAATCATTGAAATTCCATTTCCTTCCATCATGAACAGTGCAGACCAAACAGATTCAATCATGGCAAAGTCAAGAATATCAACTTGATTCAACAACCAACCACGTAACTAGCTTATTTAAGCTTTAATCATAAATCTCTAAGTTTAATTTCTTCTTTTCCCTTTCATCTACAATTTTTGGATGGCACAACATCTTAGAGAAAACTTAACTTTCCTCCATGAAAACCTTAATTTCAAACTCCCAAATCAAAGGAAAATAAGCTACGATAGATTGCTTACCTTTAATCTCTAACTTGCTTGAACTCTGGTACCTTGAATCTTCTTTGTCTTGGCTTGAGTTTTCATTTTGCAAGAGTTTTCCCAAGGGTTCTTGAGCTCATGGTTTGGAGGCTGAAATGAGGGGGTATTTATAGAAAAATCTCATGGAAAATCAATGGCCAAGATTACTTTGTGCACTATTTAATCTAAAGGCTCACATTTAATCTTAGATTTAATTTTTTCAAAAAGAGAATTATGACATCATCCATGACATCATCAAGGGACAACTCATAGGGCTAGGTGGCTCCATTCCATGGGAGAGAAGCTTCTGGAAAAATTCCAATCCAATCTAGTACTGGCTTAGTCCGATTTCCTAAAAACCAGACTATTTTATAAATCTAATTTTTCTTAAATTCCATAATATACTGTCTAACCTTAGATCCAGTATCTAGATTCTTTCTACCATTGGCATTCTTGGACTGGACCAAAACTTAATTATAGATCCCTCAAGAAATGACTAAAATGCCCTTGGTTCACTATCTTACCCTATATTAACCCTTAGGGCATAATTATCATTTTAGACCTCTTTACTTCTCATCAAAGCATATACTAACACTAACTAATCACTCCTGTACTTGTCTGGACATTTTTGGCTTATCCAAATGACCAAAATGCCCTTCGTCCAACTCTGACTCAATCACACAACCTAGTGGTATACCTTTAGTAGCATTTTTATAATTTTATATTTTTCCCAGTCTTTATTAGCCCTAGCCCACATACTTATCAAAAAATATCATTAGGCCTATAAGGCACCACTCTGGGCCCTCTATATGATCCACTGCCTTTATGGGCTCAATTCCTTAGTAATTCCCCCAAAACATATTTATCGGGTATTTTAATTCACTCTAAATTCTTCAGAACTCCTTTTTGAGCTCTGTCAGTTTTAAAAATTATTAAATTAATTATAAGAATTTACTGCCAAATTTCATCTGATTTTGATGTTTAGAGAATACTGTATTAATTTCCCTTCCTTTAAAAATTAATATAAATTTTTTGGGACCTTATATCAAAATTCTGTGTCGTGTTAAACTGATCAGAATAATTTTCTTTACTTACTGAGAAAATTTAGGACTAATATGATTCTATACATTTTTTGGCCTTTTCTGGCTCAACTTTCCATTTGCGTCCCGTAAGTTTTGCTTAATTATATTTAGGTCCATAAACTTTTGATAATTGCACTTTAGGCCCAACTTTTGTTTCTATGTTCATTTTTGGCCTTCAACCTTTTCTACTTTTCATTTTAGTCCTTCTCTTCCTTCAAGACTCAAATAACCTTTATAATTTCTTCTGATTATCATCATAATAATTTCTAAACCTCTTTCCACTATCAGTATTATATAGATAGGGAAAATTAGGATATGACATTTCTACCCCTTTTAAATAAATTTTGTCCTCAAAATTTACTCAACACCTTAGTCAACAATCTTGAATAGATATTCTTTTCTCACTTCATGACTAAGGATTGGGGTATCCATCTCTTATCTTCTATCTTGATATCTTTAGAGGAGTACTTTCCATATCCGTAAATCTTCATATCTTTAATATGATCATTCTTCTGTTCTAAATCAACTCACTCAGAGTTGAACTCCACTTCATTATATTACCTGCTTATTTGCTATGCATCTATCTACATATGGACTTCTCACCATACTAGACTTATGAGTAGTGTCATTTATTTCATATCGAACTCTCTTGTATACTTCTATATTCTGGAATTTCTGTTAACTACTCATCAACTGTCTATCCTATCTATCTTGGTGGCTCTGTTGTTTGTTGAACCATCTCTAGTTCTGTATTAACTGTACCAGCAGACTCTGGCTACCATAGGTTCTCTACTACTTATGCTACGGTCACTGCTATGGCAGCATTCCTTTCCTATTTGCTCCTTTCTTTAGCTACTCTTACTCCCTTAAGCAGTTTCTATTGTTGTTCCAGTCATTCTAGAATCAACTGGTTAATGCCTCTGGCATTTTGAGGTTCACCCGAAGAACTAGCTCTTCTTGTTCTTACCATTTTGTCTTACTATAGTAATAGGAAATAGGAAAGGAATACTATAATTAACATAATTCACATTTTATTCACAACATAGCATACATCAAGTTTAATATCATTACATAGACTTTTCATAATATACATACATATACAATAGCTTCATTGTCATCAGTACATTTATAGGTTCACTTATATATTAGTCTAAAATAATCTATTCAGAGCATTTCTTAAGCTAGAATCCTATGCTCTGATACCAAAATATCACATCCTTACTTGAAACCTCAATTATACTCCATTAGAAGTGACTAGAACCAATTACATGATCATTTGCTTCGAAAACATTCATTTCCAAAAGAATTGCTCTTTGGTACTGTTCATTTGGTAATTCTATAACATGTACTCTACTTTGAAAATTCATAATTAATTGTAAAAAAATCAAAATAATGTGGTTAAAATTTCTAATGAAAGCTCTTTCATAGATCATTGAGGAAAAAAATATGAAACTGAGGTTTTATTGTCCACATGAAATTAGTTTATTGGTTAAAAATCACTGTTCATTTGGTAAAATCTAGAAGTTCTAGTTTCTTTGCTTAACTTCAAAAATTCATTTCTCTTTGGTTACATATACAAATGAACTATGTTACCTATGGATTTAAATCTCTAAACGTCCTATTTAAGCTCATAAAATTTCATAGAAAAACTCATTCATTTGATATATGAAATCATTACTTGAACGTCACTACCTCTCAGCACTCATTTTATCTCAATTCCAGATCTTACTTCCAACTTTGGAAAATCATAATAATTCGGATACTTATCCAAATGAGGCATTCTTGGTTTTCATTTAAAGCTCTATATCTTAAATTTAATCATGCCAAGTTTCAGACTAAAACTTGTTGGTTTAGACATTATAACCATCATCACAAAGCGTCAGTGTCAAAACATAGTTACAGAAACATACACCATACATTCTAGCATATCACCCTATGGTGTCATGTAAGTCATGTAAATTATTATACAAATTTAATTATCAATATTTACTCTCTTCCCTTCAGAGGATCCAGCACCTAAAACATAGTTATGCATGTGGAAGGAATGAGATTTCATGGAAATCCCAATAGCAACTTACACAAACTATAATATCATGCGTGAATAATTGGATGCTTAACATGTTATTATGAGATGGGAGCTACTTCATAATGGTATATAAGCAAACTATAACATCCATATTGTCATGACATAACTTGCAAGGAGTTGCGATCATTCATACTTCATCATAGACATGATGACATAAACTCAAGCTCAACCAAACACCATAATCAATAAGCAAGCAAACAATTAAGCAAACATGAGATATAGTTAGGTATTCTTGCTACCTCTTAATTATCCTTGTCAAGGTCTTCTTGAGGTGCTTTCCTTCCTTCACAAATGTCAAAACCTAGCCATTACACAATAATATCAAGTTACAACTCAACTTGAACACAAAACCAAGACTAGGTTTTCACTAGCTCCCTTTCTTTCTCTACTTTATGTTTCTTACTTCCATCTTTCCAAAATAAATTCTCATGGTTCATTTCCACATAATTTTTCATTTAGAACCCAAATATAAAACTAGAATTTCCAAAATCAAAACACTTCAGTTGCTACAGTACCAAAACGAAGTGAAGTCCTTGATTCCCAAAAATTCACATTTTGATTCCAATGCTTCCCATACTTGTTCTCCTACTTTATCCCCACACAGTTTTCCATTTTAAACTCATTGAAGGCATCAAAATCATGAAATTCCATCATATGAACAGTACCACATACAGTACCAGCAAGAACACAAAACCCTAAATCCAAACATACTTGAATTTCCAATCTTATACCACTTGATTCTAGCTTGTTTAAGCTTGTCTAAACTATCCATAACATAAAACTCATAATTTAACCACATATGGAAAGCACTTCCAGCAGCAACCATAAGTGAAATAGAGCACAAAAACCCTTGAAAACTAAGAGCAAACTTGCTAGAACAAAGCTCAAGATCAAGGGAGATGATTACCTTGCTTCTTGCTTCAAGTTGTGTGCTTCTTTCTTGGTTGAGTGGAAATTTTGCAAGAGTTTCCCCATGGTTACAAGGGCTACCAAATAGGTCTGAAATGAGGAGGTATTTGTAGAGAAATTTGGGTGAAAATAGATGGCCAAGATTGATTTGTATACTATTTGATCCAAGGGCTCACATTTAATCTTGAATTTAACTTTTTCTAAAAAGAATAATTACGACATCATGTGGGACAGCTCATGGGAAACCTAAGAGGGGTATGTGGTGTTCTGTCCATGTAAGGAAGCTTCTAGAAAAATTTCAATCCAATCCGGTACCGATCGGAGCACTTTCACAATAACCGGGCTGTGTTCTGTTCCTAATATTTTATAATATACCAGGATATGTATTCTATCCTAGAAATTAATGTCTAGGCTTCTCATACCATTGAAAATGATATACTAAAGATTTATCTGTCATCCATCCCTTGGGAAATGACCAAAATACCCTTAGTGTCCTTTCTTGCACCGTACTAACCCTAAGGGCATAATTGTCATTTCACCCATCTTTATACTGCCTCAGGGCATATATTGGCTAAAATAATCATATTTATTCTATGTGCCACATTTTTAACCTACCCCATATGACCAAAATGCCCTCTATCCATCACTGGTACAATCTGGGCATCTAGGGGCATTTTCGTAATTTCACACCTTTTCTGGACACTGGCCCTTTCTACTGATGAACTAGTACCCTAGGTTTTGGGCCCTTCTTGGCATCATCATGGACCTATATATTAGGTCATCTGCTCTTATTTTATCTAGGCTCACATACTGATAAGTTCCATTATCGGATCATGGGTGTTATCAAACTCCCATCAAAATTCATTGTTATGGGAATGACTTTTTATACAGGATTTCTTCTGTGATTTTGTCATATTCATAACATCTGACACTGTAGGGTACACTTTCCTATAATTCTCCCACTTATATCTAATGTCCATGGAATCTGATAAAAATTCATATAACTTTTAGACTATCAGATAATTTTTTGCTGTTTGGAGCCCTAATAAAATTTCTGTATCATGCCAGATTAACCAGCGTAACTTCCTCTATTTACTGATGGAATGGGGGACTAAAAAACTTTCGGGCAGTTATAACCCTTTATGGGTTGATCTTTCTATAATAATAATTTTGTCCTTTAACTCTTCTTTTAATTACATTTAAGTCCCTTAACTTTTAGAAATTACCACTTTTGGCCCAACTTTTGTTTCTACTTTAACTTTTGGTCTTTAACCTTTTCTACTTTGCGTTTAGGTCATTCTCTTTCTTCAATACTCATCTAACCTTTATCATTTCTTCTAATATTCATCAGATCCTTTCTAAACGTGTTTCCACTATCAGTATTATACAGATAGGGAAAATTAGGATATGACACAAAACTTCATGTCTCATTTTTGTACCACCATATTTCTCTTTCTTACCATCTTTGATAACTCATCATAATACAGAGAGAGGACTTATGTCATTATTCTTTCTTTCTTTATTTTACTACTAGATAGGAACACATACTCTACATGCATAATGCTTGGCCAACATATCGCAGGACTACATACCTACCCATGAATGCATAGCTCTAACATCGAAGCTCAAGTATTCCTTTTCTTAATATGCACAGCTCTAACACTCGGAGCTTGCACAACTCTAACATTTGGAGCTTTAGCGTATTCTATAAATATAACATAATGCCTAGCATTTCATGCAAGGAGTGAAAGCTCTCATTTGCTATTTCATATGTAACTAAACATTCGAACATCTTATCCCTTTCAAAAAGGGAGCCTCTATATCAGTTTACAAAGCTAGCTATAAAGCCACTTCATATTGTACTTCTTACTACATATTTCTCATTATGTATCTTATTACATATCTCTCATAATGTTCTCATCACGTACTTTTCATAACATATCTCATTACATATCTTTCATACCGTATCATAGCATATCTAGCCAAATCTGGCTACATTATGGTCTATCTTGCCTTGTCATAATGTATTATGAGATACATTACATCAAACATTCTCTTTAACTGAGAAGTTTGCTAGCTTTTGGGAAACTTCTTCTAAATATTTCCTTTCAGCCCCTTTTCATTTGGATTTGACATAAGGTTTTTATTCTCTTACTGTTCATAAACCTTCCTAGCTTTTCATAGCTCTTGTTATCATTTTACATAACTCTATGCATATATGCCAAACTTCTATGGCAGTTACACCTTTTTCTATCACTTTCCAGGGGGTCACCTGTCATTGGACTACTCTTGCCTGAGCATACTTAACGAAAAAGTGTAGATAAAAATTTGAAGCACTGGTGCTAACAAGGTCCACCTTTGGTACTTTATTATCTTAGACTATTCTTATACTATCTCTCTTTGGTCTATCCGTCCTTCCATTATCTTTTTCCTCATCTGGAGGATATATTTGTCCCTTATTCTTATTCTATGTAATCTCATCATAGGGATCTCTTTATTCTCATTTGAGCCCTTCTCATATCTTATGAAATATTTTCATAAATCCTTGGTACCCAAGATTAACAACTTCAACCTTGTTCACTTAGTTCCTGTAGCGTGTAGGAAGATTCTGAGTTCAGTCCTTGATAGTAATAAGGCTATATGAAATTAACATCATGGGTACTCTCTCTGTTATGAGTTAACCAACTTGTGAAGCTTCTGTACCTTAACCTTTTCCTTGGTATTCATCCTTCCAGAGAAATACTGTACTTATGGATCAATACTTTCTTTCCTTAGGCTAGGTCTATTGCAACCCTCGGGATCTACTGCGATCAACCGTAAGCCTCTTCAGGATCTAACTGTGACCCTGAATTCTATTCTCTGTGAGCTATACTAGGATCTAACTGTATTCTTCAGATATCTACTATGATTATGTTGTATTGTATTCTCATCTCTGGAAGATTTAACCAACGGACAAAGTTACGAGGTTAGTCACTTCCACATAATTGTTAACTCAACTGATAATTCCCCTAAAATGACCACAGTAGTCAATAGTATCTATCAGGACTTTACTCATTTTCTCTATTGCTCAGGAATTTCTCATATCATTCTCATCTCTTTTAACTTTACTACATTTAACATTGTAGAGAGCTACACAGGCTCTGCCATGCACATATCCATCATAATCTGTTCATTCTCTTAGCTCTATCTTAAGAGCAATCTAACTCTATTGCAAAACGTTAACTTATAGTACATAGAGACTGTCTTGAGTACTATAATCACTTGTCTATAGATTCACTATTAATCCTTATCTTTAAACTCATTCTCCACCCAATTGACTATCATTGTCTGATCATAAATGCTTCTCATTCTATTCTTTGGAAATTAATTGGCTAACTATCTCGTTTATCACTCTGCTATTGCTTTATTATCTACAAGTTGAATTATTTAATTATATGTCATTTGGCATGGGAGCAACATAACCTTCTCATCTGGTATACTCTACCCTGTATGTACTACGTGAGGGAAGTATCCATTTATCATAGCATACACTAACATGCGTTTCACCATATGACAACTGCAAGGACATACAACTATTCATCATAACATATGGCAACATAAGCCATATCATCATCACATAAATTTGCTCAACCATCCCCATACTCATATTGCAATTAAACAATTAACTAGGTAAACCTTAAAGCATCTGTCCCTTTATAACCTCAACTATCAGGTCCTGATCATTTATTTAGGAACCTGAGTCATTTACTTATTTCATTTAGGCTACCACGTTACCCTCTTACTATGGTATAGACTCAACCCTTCTTTACGCTTTCTTACATAGGGAATAGGGGAGTCACTTTATCTTTGAACCTGTGGCTACCTTTCTTTCTTTAAACATCATAAACTTCTTTTTCTTATCTTGCATACATTTTTTTCTACTGATCCTCAAGAAATTTATGAGGTGATTTATCTTTAGCATACATCTACAATATCCTATTTATTCATTTACGAATCTGAGATAGCTTATCATATCAGGCCAATTTACCTTACTAGGCTATATTCATTCTATCATAATATCTCTCATCACCTATAAGACTTTTGTGTCCATAGCCTTAAGGACTTATGTGTTCTTGGCCTCACTGTAATCTAACTGTAATCTATAACTGAGTCATCTATTTTCTTTTAGCTAACTAAGGAAGGGTTTGACTTACATCTTTATGCCATTTATACTTTTAAGTTTTCCCTTATTATCCTGGATTACTAATAGGCGAGAAAGTGTCTCTTATTAAGCCTCAATGTTTATATGGATGAACTCAGCTAAGTATTCATCAAAGGTTTCTCTTTCCCTTGCTCTAACACTTAGCCTCACACTCATCTCTATCTAATTAAGAGGAATGCTTCTTGTAAACTTTTTGAGAAAAACTTCTCAAGTGAGCGAATAAATCTCCATCTCTATGGAGTAACTTCTACATCTCTCTACTATCTCTTAACTCTATTTGTCTGTCATTCTCAGTCTAGTCTGGACTAGATTGTGGTTCCTTTCTAGTCTTTCTCTGGATCCTGACTAATTTAAGTCACATGGATCTCATTCATCATCTATAATTACTATTTCTATTCTCTAGGGTGCTCTACCCTAGGTCTGCTAGTTTACTGTCTCTTTGTGGTGGGATCCCTCTGTTTTGGGAACATTAACTTTTTATCTATTAGCCATCATATTTTTAACCTTAAGCCACATATTAGGCTCTTAGGCAAGTCTTATTATAACTTCTTATTATTCTTTTTAATAAAGACTAGCTGCACAAAGTCTTTCGTAATGTAGATTAACTCCTAATCATCATACAGAGGATATAGTTCTGAGCCTTTTCTCAAATCGATCTTTTGTATCTTAGTGCCTTGTACTGTTTAGCTTGCCTGTACTCCAAGCTAAACCTCTAACTGATAAACTTCAATGAGGTCAGCATCTTTATTCTTATCATCAGGTCTCTGTGCATTCTAGTCATAGTCTGAGCACTGGTTAGTTATGTCTCATATTCTCTATAAACTTTAGTCATGACCTCAACTTACTCGTCATGATGTGGCAACTCTATGTTATCCAGTCCTAACCATAGGTCATCTTCTGTAGTGACCTAAAAGTTATGGAGCTTCTTGTCGTGACCAATGGTCTTTACTCGTCATGACTAAAAGCTTCTATAAATATTTGTCGCGACCTGAACTGTTTCACATCGCGACTTGGCATAGCTTTTTCTAAATATTCACTTATAATGTTATTGACTTTGATGAATTTGAGTCAATTAAGACTCATTCATATCTATACATCATAATCACATTAAATAGAGAACATATTCATATAAATGTTCAACCAACTATCATTTCATTATATCACACAAAACTTCATATTTCATGTCACCATAACATTTTTACATATATTACATACATGTCAATTACATATTTGGGGTACATTGTAACTATCATACATTTGAGTAAATACTTTACTCTACCATGTTTACATGTTTACATACCCCTAATCTCTTTTACATTCTTTTATAGAAAATCATAAACCGCACATACTTCTGCATATAAAAGTGCCATCCCTGTATATCAGTTGATGGATTATTTGCCAAAAACTCACTTATCTTTACATGCCATGTAAGGGTATATGGCAGTACCTAACTTACTACCATCTCATGCTAGTCTTCTAGAGTATAAACTTGATTTAGATTAATGCCCTCTATGGTATATCTATTTATCATCCCTGCTATATCATTGAGGAATTGTATATAAACTGACTGTTATTTATCTCTACTTTTTTCCATCCCATGACCTAGACTGAGTAATTCACTCTCCACAGATTTCTTGAGACTGATGTAGTCAACATTATCTATCTTTAACAAAGAAGGCTGGCATTGACTAGGACCACGAACATCACGCTGACCTTTCTCTATAAAATCATGTATTCTTGGACTTTGGGAATGGACAGAAACTATCATAGGCTCTAACTGGATGTTTAAATTAGGGGGCTGTGGTACATTACTTATAACAATTCTATCCTCAAACTTTAATAAAGGAGGAATAATATCTAGTCTACCCATAATCTAATACCAATACTCAGCTTCCTCAACCATAATTTGTCCTTTTGTCGGAGGAATAAAGCTTACATCAGACTTAGAGGGAACTCTAACAAACTCATATTGTATAGAGTCACTATACTCAACATCATATGGTACATACACAGCTTCAGGATAAATCTATACATAACTTCTAGGCTATAGGTTTGAGTCTACAGAAATATCTATGAGACATTCTACTTAAACTTCCTTGATTGATCCCCTACACTCTCCTTTAAACTCTCTTCATTATTTGAGGGATAATCAAAGTCTGGATGTACATCATCTCCATATATTACTAATGGCCTAGGGTCTCCCTTATTAACTGAAGCCTCTGACTTAACTTTAAGAAATCCCATATGTATTCCTGCAATATTTGCTTAATTAAGCAATGCTAACTATCCCAATAAATACCCTAACTTAACAAAGTACTTACTATTTAGAGTTAGGGTATGGGAATTATCCTAAATCATGCCAGAAACTTTTACTCTGATACCAAAATGAAACATCTTTACTATTGTATGTGTTAGAACCATTCAATAGCAATTAGAACCACTTACAAGACTTTAGAAGTCCATTAGCTAAATCTAGTTTTTTTCTCTTTCTCGGGGTTACTGTTCATATGGCATTCCAGATTACACGATGAACTTTGAAAAATCATAATTAATTCTATAAAAATCAAAATAAAGTGGTTGAAAAAGATACATGAAGATAACATCTTGAAATTTAAAGAAACAATAATTTCTAAACTAAATGTTTAGCCAATGAATACAGTTTATTCATCAAAAATTACTATTCATTTGGTCAAAAATTCTTAAAATAGATTCTGGTCCCTTAGTTTGGAAAATTAGTTCTTTTTGTATAGACATTAAAATAAGGCATTCTTGGTGTCAAAATGAAGCTTGATATGTTAACTAAATGTATGTAAAATTTCATGCATTTATCTCATCATTTACTATTTTCCATTGCATCATGACCATCACTGCTTGCATTGGTCAAATACTAACATTACATATAACAAGTCTTTACATAACATTTATACTATCCCATCCCTAGCTTCTCTTCATGCTTCTTCAACCCTCTTTTGTCATTAACAAGGCTATGGGATTGGGATTACATGGAAGGGGATGAGATTTCTGGGAAAATCTTAGTAGCAAACGGTACTAAACAATGCATGCATTAATGTAAATACTTGTGTTTTCTTGTGAAAGTGTTACCATTGTGTAATTGCATGCTTCCATGTAACATATGAAATACAATTGGCCAAAGTAATCATAGAAATAGAGCTTCATACATAAGCACATATGCAACACAATTCAACAAAACCATACCACAACTAAGCATAACATTCAATGTATACAAGTTTAGAATAAGTTCACTACCTCATACTTTATTTCTTTCACTTTAACCTGGCCTTTTTCTTTTCACTTCTTTTGGATATGTGACTGCTTCTTTTGGAGCCTATCCATCAATCCCTAATATAACATAATCATTGATCCATCACAATCTAACTTTCTTGAGCATTAAACTCACTAACACAACTTCCTCTTAAACATTAAGCTCATTTAACTACATTAACTTTCCTTAATCTTAACTAATGGGCTTGGCCTTTGAATAAATTGATGTCTTGATTTACCCTACACACTTTCATGTTTTGAATCTATTTATGAGCTTACAATCATGAAATTCTAACTCCTTCATGGCCTGCTGTACATAACCGAAACATGAATAATTCCTTCAAAAATTATCATTTTGATTCTAACGCTTCCCATACTTGTTTCTCCACTTTATCCCACACAAATTTTCATTTTAAAACCATTGGAAGCATCAAAATCATGAAATTCCAATAATTGTTTATGTGAGTGAACAGTACATAAGAATTTCAAAAACTACAATATTAGAATTTCAATACTTCCAAGGTTCAAAACCTTTCCAATCCTACACAGAATCATCATATAAATTCAATGGAAGTATTAAATCATTGACATTCCATTTCCTTTCATCATGAACAGTGCAGACCAAACATATTCAATCATGGCAAAGTCAAGAATATCAACTTGATTTGACAACTAACCACTTAACTAGCTTATTTAAGCTTCAATCACAAATCTCTAAGTTTAATTTCTTCTTTTCCCTTTCATCTACAATTTTTGGACAGCACAACATCTTAGAGAAAACTCAACTTTGCTCTATGAAAACCTTAAGTTCAAGCTCCCAAATCAAAGGAAAATAAGCTACCATAGATTGCTTACCTTTAATCTCTAACTTGCTTGAACTCTGGTACCTTGAATCTTCTTTGTCTTGGCTTTAGTTTTCATTTGCAAGAGTTTCTCCAAGGGTTCTTGAGCTCATGGTTTGGAGGCTGAAATGAGGGGGTATTTATAGAAAAATCTCATGGAAAATTGATGGCCAAGATTACTTTGTGCACTATTTGATCTAAAGGCTCACATTTAATATTGAATTTAACTTTTTCAAAAGGAGAATTATGACATCATCCATGACATCATCAAGGGACAACTCATAGGGCTAGGTGGTGACATTCCATGGGAGAGAAGCTTCTAGAAAAATTCCAGTCCAATCAGGTGTCAGCTCAATCCGATTTCTCAAAAACCATATTGTTTTATAAATCTATTTTTTCTAAAATTCTATAATATACTGTCTAACCTTAGATCCAGTATCTAAATTCTTACTGCCATTAACATTCTTGGACTGGGACAAAACTTAATTATTGATCCCTTGGGAAATGACTAAAATGCCTTTGGTTCACTGTCTTCTCTTATAAAACCCTAAGGGCATAATTGTCATTTTACACCCCTTTACTTCTCATCAGAGCATATACTGACACTGACTAATCACTCCTGTACTTGTCTATACATTTTTTGCTTGTCCAAATGATCAAAATGCCCTTCGTCCAACTCTAACTCAATGACACAACATAGTGGCATACCTTCAGTGGCATTTTCATAATTTTGTATTTTTCCCAATCTTTATTAGCCTTGGTCCACATACTTATCAAAAAATATCATTAGGCCTATAAGGTAGCACTCTAGGCTCTCTGTATGATCCACTACCTTTATGGGCTCAATTCCTGAGAAATTATCCCGAAACCTATTTATCAGGTGTTTTAATCCACTATAAATTCTATAAAACTCCTTTTTAAGCTCTATCAGTTTTAAAAATTATTATATTAATTATAGGAATTTACTACCAAATTTTATCTAATTATGAAGTCTATAGAATATTGTATTAATTTTCTTTCCTTTAAAAATTAATATAAATTTTACGGGATCTCATATCAAAATTATGCGTTGCGTCAAACTGATCAGAATAATTTTCTCTCTTTACTGGGAAAATTTGGGACTAATCTAATTCTAGAAATTTTTAGGCCTCTTATGGCTAAACTTTCCATAATTACCATTTCATCCCAGAACTTTTGCTTAATTATATTTAGGTTCCTAAACTTTTGATAATTGCAGTTTATGCCCAACTTTTGTTTCTACTTTCATTTTTGGCCTTCAACCTTTTTTACTTTTCATTTTAGTCCCTCTCTTCCTTCAAGACTCATCTAACCTTTATCATTTCTTCTAATCATCATCATAATCCTTTCTAAACCTCTTTCCACCATCGATATTATACAGATAGTGAAAAATTGGGATGTGACAAAATATAGGAGACGCATAACCTAGCCGCAAGGTAGCAGAGCAGATTCTGCATAAAGTTTTAAGAGCTAGCCATTTGCATGAAAGATTTTGCTCGTTGCCACCTCCTTCAGCTCAAGCATCCCAAATTCGTGGACTTTAACAACTGTGTAAGTTCTATTCTAGCTAGTTTTGAATTTACCATGTTTGAACTTAAACCTAGCTTGGTACCTTTATACTATATCACCCTCCTTAAACTTCTTTCTCAAAATATGAGCATTATGGATTACTTTTGTCTTTAGTTTATAAATTTCAGACCTACTATAGGCATCCAATATAATCTCTTCCAGCTCTTGAATCTACAACAACCTCTCTGAACTAGCTTCTATATGGTCCTCATTGCAAGCTTTCATTGCCCAAAATGTCTTATGCTCTATTTCTATAGGCATATGACAAGCTTTCCCAAAACCCATCCTATAAGGGGACATGCCTAGAGGAGTTTTAAAAGCTATTTTGTACACCCATAAAGCATCGCCAAGGCTTAAATTCTAGTACTTATTGGATGGCTTAACAATCTTTTCTGGAATGTACTTTATTTCCCTATTAGAAACCTCTACTAGACCATTAGTTTTAGAATGGTATGGGGTTAAGACTTTGTGGGTTACACCATATTTTGCTAATAAGTTATTCATTATCTTATTGCAAAAATAGGCACCTTGATCACTGATTAATACTTTTGGCACTCCAAATCGACTAAAGATATGATACCTTAGAAACTTGGCGACCATTTGAGCATCATGTAGTCTTGTAGGAATATCCTCTACCTATCATTCATTTATAAAAGAATTGCTCTCGAATACTGTTCATTTGGTAACTCTAGAACATGTAACCTACTTTAAAAATTCATAATTAATTGTAGAAAAATTGAAAGAATGTGGTTCCAATTTCTAATGAAAGCTATTTCATAGATCTTTGAGGGAAAAATATGAAATTGAGGTTTTCTTGTCCACATGAAATCAGTTTATTAGTACCAACCTAGTTAAAGTTAATCAACTAGAGGATTGGTACAAAGTATAATCAAGCCAGATAGTATAAAGTAACGAGATATGAAAGATTAGACGATGTTTAGAAGTAGATCCTCTATGTGAGTATATCTACATTATGAAAGAATTTGTTCAGCTAGTGTTTCCTAAACAAAAGAATCAAAACTTAGAATGAGGCTTGCCTAGGAATGATCCTAGCATGTGGCCTAAAGTTAGAGACGAGATGATTAATAGATAGAAAGAGCTTATGTTCCCAAGATAGAGGAACCACAGTCTAGTATAGAGCAAACTAAGACTAATAGAAAGAAAAAGTTAAGAGATAGTTGAGAGTTAAATGACTAAGAAGTTAGCTCATGGATTGAATTTCATGTTGCAAAGAAAGAAGTTTATAATGTTTAAAGAGAGAAAGGTAGCCACAGTTTCAAAGCTAAAGAGACTCCTCAATTTAAGAAAGAGTAATGAGTAAAAGTAAGATAAAGTAATGAAGAGTTGAGTCTATACCCTAGTAAGAGGGTAATGTGGCAGCCTAAGTTAAATGAGTAGTTATTTCAGATTCCTAAATGAATGTTTGGGATACAAAAGATAAGGTGATAGAGGAAAGAATGTTCAATTGTAGTGTACATATGATGAATGGTTGAGCAAATTTATGTGATGATGATATGGCTTATATTGCCATAAGTTGTGATGGATAGTTGTATCTCTTTGCAGTTGTCATATGATGACACACATGTTAGAGTATGATATGAATACTCCCCTCATGCAGGGAAAAGTTTATGATGAGATATGAAAGTTATGTTGCTTCCATACCATACGACATGCAATAAGAATATTTCCAGAATGGTAGACAGTCTCAGTAAGTGGGACAGTTGTTATAATATGATTGGGGTTACTCAGGTATTTCTACAGACTTACGAATACAGTACTCAGGGCCATAACTTTCTTATGTTAGGGTTATAGCAAGTACCAAGTGTCATATCCCAAATTTTTTTGACCTGATGTACCTGTACAGTTTATCTGCAATGGATATAAGATTCTTGGAATAAACTGTATCAGATTGTGAAAGGAAAGGGAAGGATTAATAACTAAGGAAATAATAGGGACCAAAATGAAAATTTAAAAGTTTGAAGGTGAAAAGTGAAAGTAGAAGAAAAAGGAGGGACCTAAATGCAATTAATGAAAAGTTCAGGGACTAAAGTGCAATTATTCAAAAGTTAAGGGACCTAAATGTAAATATGGAAAAGTTGAGCCAAAACAGGGCAAAAATGTCCGGAATCAGATCAACCCAAATTTTACCAGTAGATAGACAAAAATATTCCGGTCAGTTTAACGCAACACATAATTTTGATTTGAGGTCCCGATTAATTGATATAAATTCCTGAAGTCAGAAGGAATTATTGCAGTATTTTTGAGATCTCATAATTAGATGAGACTTTATAGAAAATTCATATATTTAATATATGAATTTATAAAATTGACAGAATCAGAAAATGAATCCTGTAGAAGCCATACGGGATTTTATAGTGAAATAAAATACCCGATAAATATGATCGGGAGAGTTGTACAGTGAATTGGGCCATAAAGGCAATATAGGCAATAAGCCCATAATAAGGCCCAAATGACACCATCGTGAGCCCATTAAGGTGACTGGACAGTTATATGGGCCACAGGCCAGAGCAGTCCAGGAAAAGTGCAAAATTACGAAAATACCCCTGGATGCCTATACTGTACCAGTGATGGATAGAGGTCATTTTGGTCATTATGGATAGGCCAAAAATGTGGGACATAGTATAAATATGATTATATAGAGTCAATATATGCCCTGAGGCAGTGTAAAGAGGTGTGAAATGACGATTTTGCCCTTAGGGTTAGTACAGCGTAGGAAAGGACACTAAGAGTATTTTGGTTATTTTTCAAGGAATGGATGGTAGATAAATATTCAATATATCATTTTCAATGATATGAGAAGCATATATATTGATTTCCAGGACATAATACATATCCTGGTACATTATAAAAAAAATTCAGAACAGAAAACAGTCCGGTTGTTGTGAAACAGCTCCGATCGGTACCGAATTGGACTGGAACTTTTCCAGAACCTTCTTGACATGGGCAGCACGCCACCTAACCCTCTTAGGTGTCCCATGAGCTGTCCCACATGATGTAATAATTATTCTTTTTAGAAAAAGTAAAATCCAAGATTAAATGTGAGCCTTTAGATCAAATAGTAACCAAATCAATCTTGGCCATCCATTTCAACCCAAATTTCTCTATAAATACCCCCTATTCAGAACACTTCAGCATGCATGGTGAACCATAGGGAAACTCTTGCAAAATTTCCATTCAACCAAGAAAGAAGCAACCAAAGTGAAGTAACAAGCAAGGTAATCATCTCCCTTGATATTGAGCTTTGTTCTAGCAAGTTAGCTCATGGTTTTAAGGGTTTTCATGCTATATTTCCCTTATGGTTGCTGCTGGAAGTGCTGCTCATATGTGGTTAAAATATGAGTTTTATGTTATGGATAGTTTAGACAAGTTTAAACAAGCTAGAATCAAGTGGTATAAGCTTGTGAATTCAAGTATGTTTGGATTTAGGGTTTTGTGTTCTTGCTGGTACTGTACGTGGTACTGTTTATATGATGGAATTTCATGATTTTGATGCTTCCATTGAGTTTAAAATGGAAAGTTTTGTGGGGATAAAGTAGGAGAACAAGTATTGGAAGCATTGGAATCAAAATGAGAATTTTTGGAAAACAAGAGCATGCATTTCGGTTTGGCACTGTAGCAATTGGTATGTTTTGATTTTGGAAATTCTGATTTCATATTTGGATTCTACATGAAAAATTATGTGGAAATGAACCATGAGAATTTATTTTGGAAAGGTGGAAGTAGGAAACATAAATTAGAGAAAGAAAGGGAGCTAGTGAAAACCTAGTCTTGGATTTGGTTTTAAGTTGAGTTGTAACTTGATATTATGTTGTAATGGCTAGGTTTTGACATTTGTGAAGGAAGGAAAGCACTTCAAGAAGGTCTTGACCAAGATAGCTAAGAGGTAGCAAGGATACCTAACTATAACTCATGTTTGTTTAATTGTTTTGCTTGCTTGTTGATTATGGTGTTTGGTTGAGCTTGAGCTTATGTCATCATGTTATGATGAAGTATGAATGATTGCAACTCCTTGCAAGTTATGTCATGACAATATGCATATTAGAGTTTGCTTATGTACCATTATGAAGTAGCTCCCATCTCATGATAACATGTTAAGCATACAATTATCCATGCATGATATTATAGTTTGTGTAACTTGCTATTGGGATTTCCATGAAATCTCATTCCTTCCACATGCATAACTATGTTTTAGGTGCTGGATCTTTTCAAGGGAGGAGAATAAATATTGATGAATAAGTTTGTATAATAAGCTACATGACTTACATGACACTATAGGATGATATGCTAGTATGCATGGTGTATGTTTCTCTAGTCCTGTTTTGAGGCCGTGGTGATTTGAAAACGTTTTTGGCATCTAAATCAACGATTTTTAATCTGAAACTTGGTCTGATTAAATTTAAGACACAGAGCTTTAAATGAACACCAAGAACGCCTCATTTGGATAAGTATCTGAATTGTTATGATTTTCCAAAGTTGGAAGTAAGATCTGGAATTGAGTAAAACGAGTGCTGAGAGGCAGTGACGGTTACACAAAGATTTCATATACCAAATGAACGCGTTTTTCTACAAACTTTTATGAGCTTAAATATAACGTCTAAAGTTTCAAATCCATAGGTAACACAGTTCATTTGGATAAGTAACCAAAGAGAAATGAATTTTTGAAGTTAAGCAAAGAAACTGGAACTTCCAGATTTTACCAAATAAACAGTGATTTTCAATGATTAAACTGATTTCATTGGGACAAGAAAACCTCAGTTTCATATTTTTCCCTCAAATATATGTGAAATAGCTTTCATTAGAAATTGGAACCATGTTATTTCGATTTTTCTACAATTAATTATGAATTTTCAAAGTAGGGTACATGTTCTGGAATTACCAAATGAACAGTAAAAGTGAACAGTACCTGAGAGCAAATCTTTTGGAAATAGATGTTTTCAAAGCAAATGGTTATGTAATTGGTTCCAATCACTTCTAATCAAGTATAATTGAGGTTAAAAGTAAGGATATGACACCAAGAAGGTGGTAGTGTTATAACTCTATCAAAAGAAATGGTATATAGAAAGAGTAAGAGATAACAGTGAAGAGATTTTTTCATATCACTCTTCAGATAAGAATTGGATATGAAACAGATGGCTTTCAGATAGAGCTAGATTCAGATGAGTTTAGATCACTCTTCAGATAAGAGTTAGATCTAATACAGATTGCTCGCAATTAGAGCATAGTTTAAATGGCTCGCAATTAGAGCACATATTTAAATGAGAAGTTATGATGAGGCCATAGCAACAGAATGTAATGGTAGGTGGTTAAACCATGATTGGTAAGCCACAATAGAGTGAGAAAGATGAGAAGGAACTCCTGCGTAAGGAGGAAATAAGTAAAGTCTAGGTAAATAATATGGGCTACTGTATATATTTTAAAATTTTTATGGAGTTACCAACAAGTAAAAGCAGTTAACCTTATAACTTAGTCTGTTGGATGAGATCTTTCAGAGATGATGATACAGTACAACAGAATCACAGAGGATTCTGGAGGGTCGCAGCTAGATCCTAGCATGGGTCAAAGATCACAGTTAGATCCTAACAGCTTTAGAGTCGCAGTTAGATTTTGAAGAGGCTTACGATTGATCCCAGTTAGATCCTGAGGTCGCAGTTAGACGTAGCCTAAGGAAAGTAAGGAACCATGAAGAAATGAGAACAGTACAGTATCTCTCTGGAAAGATGAGTACCAAAGACGAAGTTAAGGTAAAGAAGCTTCACGAGTTGATTAACTCCTCTAGAAAACTTATTTATAATGATTTTCCTCAAATAGCCTATATTATATACAGACTGAACTTAGTTTTCTCTTAAATGAAGATGGAGTTCAAGTTTAAGTCTGCGTGCTGATATTCAAAAAGTTTTGTAGAAGTATGCCTGAGGAATAAAGAAGAGAACCCCATATGTTTTGAGAATAGAAAAGTATGAGTAGATAGATCCTTCAGATAAGGATCAAGAGATGAAGAGGCTAGTAAAGACCAAAAGAAAAGGGTCTAGATTGAGTAAAGATAGTATAGTTATATGAAAAACGTGTAAATGCCACAAAAGTTTAGCATAGATACACAAAGTTATGAAAGATAGTAAGAGAGGTTGAGAAGAGCTAAGAAAGTTAAGAAAATGTTATGAAAAGAAAAGGACATTCTCCTCAGAGAAACTATTCATCAAGGAATAAATAGAGATTTGACCCTCAAGTTTTGAGCACGAAATTTATTTTAAGGGGAGGAGAAATGTCATATCCCAATTTTTAGGCTTAGACGCCTAGTATTTAGCCTGAAAAAGGAAGGCTACTAGGCCCTATTATGCAGGAGTCTCAAAAGTATACAAATGATGTTTAAGGACTAAACTGCAAGAAAGTGAAAATTCAGGGAAAATAGTGAAAGTCCCTGTGGGCATAATGGAAAAGTAAGAGGTGTTTCTTGGGAACAGAGCCACTAGAGTGCTTGGGCTTGGTTAGAAACCCAAAATAGCAATCCAAGAGCCCAAAAATGTAGGCCCAAGGATTATGGAGTTTAAGAGGCATTAAAATAATATTTTAGTATTTTTCCATAAAGTAAATTTACCCGGTTAAGGATAAAACTGGGAAAAGTTATCAGATATGACTTTAGACCATGAGGTGGCATGAAAGGTGTCCTCATTGGACCCATAAGGTGCCACATGGCATGATTACAGGAAAAGAAGAAAAGTTAATGATATATGTCATGAGATTAGAAAAAGGGGAAAAAGCAAAAAGGACATGTGGCACAATCTCGGCCGCTCATTCCAGGAAAAGGCTCTGGAATTCTCTGGAGAGGCTGAGTCAGCTAGTGAGGTGTCCCAAGGGCCCCACCATTTGTACCACATACCCCCTGAGGTCTCCCCTAAGGGGTCTTTGGATGATGTCATAATGGTGAGTCATAAAGGAGGATGATTTCATCGTGATAATGCAGGCAAAGCTCTTTAGGAAGCTAAGCGATCTCGGCCATTCATCATGATTTGACCTGAGCTATTTATCCCACCTCTACTCACCTATAAATAGGCCACCACTCCCTTCATAAATCCCAATGCCTAGCAAGGCAAAATAAGAGAAAGAAGAGAGAAAGAGATAAAGAAAGGAAGGAAGAGAAAGAAAGGAAGGAGTTCTGGTGGAGCCAAGAGCAGTCCAAGGAGCTTAGGGACTGGGCAGAACTTAGGAATAAGGTAAGTTATCTAGTCCCTGCTCTAATAAAGTAGAGGATTGCTCTTAATGGTTAGAATATAGAAATATCTCTATTAATAAAGGTAGCTAAAGGTAGAAAGAAAGCCAGGGGAATGTCATAGTAAGGATATTACCCCTAGTTAAGCATGAGTTAAGTAGAGCCATACTAGATAATAATAAATATATTATTATGCTATGTATAGGCTCTGACTTATGGAAAGAAATAACCTTATAGAAAAGGCTAAGAGCTAGAGGAAGGCTACATGTCAGGTAGTGAACTTATCCTAAACTTGTATGTATTGAATGTTATGCTTGATGTGCTATGGCTTTGTTGAATTGTGTTGTACATATGCTTATGTATGAAGCTCTATTTCTATGATTACTTTGGCCAATTGTATTTCATATGTTACATGGAAGCACGCACATTATGCAATGTTAACACTTTCACAAGCAAGCACAAGTATTTACATTAATGCATGCATTGTTTAGTACTGTTTGCTACTGAGATTTCCCCAGAAATCTCATCCCCTTCCATGTAATCCCAATCCCACAAGTATGTTAAAAGAGGACCGAAGAATCATAGAGAGGAGCTAGGGATTGGATAGTACAGAGGTTATGCAGAGATGGGACCAGAATGCTGAAATTAGGGGAAAATATAGGATGAACAGTAAACTTTGGACGTTGACTGACATGGACTTGGTCAATGCATGGTCAATGAGCTATTTTTCCCTGAAAGAGCATTAAGTTATCTTCATGTGTCAATTTGAACCACTTCATTTTAATTTTTCTAGAATTAGTTGTGATTTTTCAAAGTCAGGTCACTCCTTTAGAATTTACACAGTAAACAGTACTCGCTAGGAGTAAAATTCTAGATTGAGTAATTTGACTTCAATAGCCTTAGAAGTGGTTCCAGACGCTACCATTTGGTCCCTAAGATGTATGAAAATGAGGATGTTTCACTTTGTGTTTAGGTCCTTCTCTTTCTTCAATACTCATCTAACCTTTATCATTTCTTCTGATCTTTATCATAATCCTTTCTAAACCTCCTTCCACTATCAGTGTTATACAGATAGGGAAAATTAGGATATGACACTACCCACCTTGATAAATAGTCTACAGCCAATAAAATGTATTGAAATCCTACTGAAGGTGGAAAAGGTCCCATAAAATCTATTCCCCAAACATCAAAAACCTCGCAAAATAGAATAGGTTGTTACGGCATCTCATGCCTTTTACTAAGCACCCCAAATCTTTCAAACCTATTACAGGCTCTACAAAACTCAAAAGCATATTTGAAAAGGGAAGGTCAATAAAAATTGGATTCAAAGACCCTACGTGCAGTCCTTTTCTACCCAAAATGACCACCATAAACCCATCAATGGCAAGCTTCCAAAACTGATTTGTGATATTGGTCTGGGACATATCGTCTTAATACTTGATTTGAGAATAACCTCCACAGGAAAGGTTTGTCTCAAATAAAGTATTTAGATTCACTCTTGAGCTTTGGGCCTGGAATTTAGACAAATGAGATGGGATTAGGCCAGTCTCAATGAAATTAAATAAATGAGCATACCAAGGTTCTACAATAGCAACCAAAGAAAGAGATTGATCAGGGAAAGAATCACAAATAAGATTAGAACTAAGTACTCCCCTTGTCTCTATTGGTAATATGCTTAGATTATCTATAACGTGGTTCACATTTCTTGCTCGATCCCTCACTTCTATATCAAACTCTTGAAGTAGTAGCATCCATCGTAGAAGTCTTGGTTTAGATTAAGGTTTATGGAACAAGTACTTGACTGCTGCATGATCTGTGTAAACAATAATTATGGAGTTAATGAAATATGTTCTAAATTTATCCAAAGCCACTACAATTGTAAATAGTTCTTTCTCATTTGTGGTATAATTAATTTGAGCAGTATCAAGTGTTTTTGAGGCTTAGGCAAGCACTCTAGATAAATTACCTTCCTTTTGTCCTATCATAGCTCCCACAATATAATTGGAGGCATCACATGAAGTTAGAATAGGGGGAGAAACCAACCTATCCTTTGCTTTTTCAAAGGTCTCTTTGTAATCAGTAGAAAAAACAAATTTAGTGTCTTTATGAAGAAGCTTTGAGAGTGGCAAAGCAATTTTACTAAATCCTTTGATGAATCTTCTATAAAACCCAATGTGCCCCACAAAAGATTGAAGTTCTTTTAGAGTTGTGGGGTAGGGCAAGGGGAAATGACTGCAATTTTTGCTTTATCCACCTCAATTCCCTTGCTAGATATAAGATATCCAAGTACTATTCTATGATCAACCATGAAATGACACTTTTCAAAGTTCAAAACTAAATTTTTTCTCAATAAATCTAGCAAGATTACTATCAAGGCTCTCTAAACAGTCATCAAAAGAATTGCCATATACGGTAAAATTATCTATGAACACATCCATGAGTTTTTCAATGAAATAAGAAAATATAGAAAGCATATAATGCTAAAATATGCCAGGAGCATTATAGAACCAAATGGCACTCTTTTATAGGCATATGTACCAAAAGGACATGTAAATGTGGTATTTTCTTAGTCCCTCTGATCTATTGGAATATGGAAATATCCTTAATACCCATCTAGGAAACAATAATGGCTTTTTCCTACTAATCTCTCAAGCATTTGATCAATAAAATGTAAGGGAAAATCATCTTTCCTAGTAGAATTTATGATAATCAATACAAACCTCCATGAATTTTGCACTCTAGTAGGTATCAATTCATTATTCTCATTCTTTACTACTGTCAATATGCTCTTTTTAGGCACCACACACACATGAGATACCCATTCACTATCTGAAATAGCATATATGATTCATGCCTTTAATAATTTACTAATCTCCTTCCTAACCATATCAGAGATCAATGGATTGAATCTTCTTTGGGGTTGTTTAATTGACTTGGAATCTTCATTCACCAAAATCCTATGAGCGTAAACAGTGGCATCTATCCCTTTTGTATCAGTTAATTGACAACCTAAGGCCTTCTTTCTAAGCGCACTTAATAACCTAGACCCTTTACTAATAGTTAAAGAACTAGAAATTATTACTGGTAGTTTTGAGTATGGTTTAAGGTAAGCATATTGTAGGTTAGAAGGTAAATCTTTTAACTCTAATTCTGGAGTTGGACAATAGAAGGGATCAAATAAGGAAATCATTTAAATTAGAAATACTCCCTTTTGTATATCCTTGGAAGTTCCTTATATTCAGCTTATTAGGATATTCCATCTTGCCTGTAATATCTTCAAGAGTTACACCAAGCTTAAGTTGGTCTACAGCTACAACATAGTTTAGATCACTCTCTTTCATTCCTTCATCATTATTTGATATCAAATCATTTAAGAATCTTAAAGTATGAGAGTTAATTGGTGAATGTGAGTGAGGATAATTAGAGTTAGAATATATTGGCCCTTTAACTAAAGCAGCAACAAGAATTTGAAATTCACTGGTTATGTCTACCATTTCTAGTCACAGCCTCTCAGGGTTATCTTCAACTTCTCATCATGACTCAAATTGATAGTGAATATCTCTAAAACATTTGGTAATGAAGTAGTGATCTTTTAGTCACACTTGGAATCACAGAGAGATTGTCCCTCAGTAACCAGATATGCGTCGTGACTTCATTATGCTCGCGTTGTGATGGATATCTTGTGATTTTTTGGTCATAACCAAACAATCATCTTGTCATGACTCCATTGCACAGAGAGACTTTCCCTCATCAAGTTCATATCTAGTCGTAACTTGGAGGTCTTTAAGTCATGACTTGGGGTCATATAAGTTCGACCCCTCTTTGTATGTTCCACTTGTAGCTTCCATAATGTCTTGTATTCATGTAAAATCACTCACAAATTCATTTCCAAAAACATTATCACTGGAGAATGATGAAATTGTATTAAAGTTAGATGGGAATGAGAAATCTTTAGAAACTGAAAGCATGCTATTTACATCAAAACAATTAAAACATAATGCATTGCCTTCACAAGAGCACGAAAAAGAATAAACAGAAGAAAGATATTCAAAATAGTTATTATAATCACTCAAAGATGAATTTGAATCCACATGCTCCTGAAATATTTCATGGGAATTTTGGGAATTATGCAACATAAGATCATACCCATCATGTAAACTCAATTCATGCCCATCCCTAATTTCTATAACATCATAATCAATGGCATTCATCCCTACAAAAGCATAATTATCAAAAGGATATTTTATTGCTTCGTTCATATTGAAGGTCACTACATGTCCTCCAACCTCCATTGTAATGGAAATATGCATCATACTGAGATTTTCTTCGAAGTTCAGAGGAAAGGTCTGCCTAGAATAAAAGTTCTCTCTGTAACATCCTTACTTTTATACTTCTTAGGGACCCTTCAGTAGCATTTGGAAACACTTACAAGACCTTGCAAGTCCATTAGCCAAATATAGAATTTTATTCTTTCTCGGGTTACTGTTCATATGATAATCTAGATTATGCAACAAAATTCAAAAAATCATAATCAATTCTGGAAAAATCAAAATGAAGTGGTTCAAAAAGATACATGAAGATAACATCTTTAAATTTTGAGAGAAAAATAATTTCTATACCAAATGACTCACAATTAATACAATTTATTTGCCAAATATTACTATTTATTTGGTCAAAAATTCTGGAAACAGATTCTGGTCCCTTAATTTGGAAAATTAGTTCTCTTTGTAAAGTCATCAAAATAAGGCATTTTTGGTGTTAAAACAAAGCTTGGAATGTCATCTAAATGTCTGTAAAATTTCATATATTTATTCCATCATTTACTATTTTTCTTTAGATCATGACCATCACTACTTACATTGGTCATACAGCAACATTACACATTTACATAACATATATATCATCCAATCCCTAGCTTTTCTTCATGCTTCATCATCCTCTTTCATTATTCACAAACCTATGGGATTGGGTTTACATGAAAAGGAATGAGATTTCTGGAGAAATCTCAGTAGCAAACGTTACTAAACAATGCAAACATTAATATAGATACTTGTGCTTGCTTGTGAAAGTGTTAACATTGTGTAATGTGCAGGCTTCCATGTAACATATAAAATACAATTGGCCAAGGTAATCATAACCAAAGAGCTTCATACATAAGCACATATTCAACACAATTCAACAAAGCCATAGCACATTCAAGCATAATATTCAATGCATACAAGTTTAGGATAAGTTTACTACCTAACATGTAGCCCTTCCTCTAACTCTTAGCCTCTGCTCTAAGGTTCCTTCTTTTCATAGGTTAGAGCCTATACATAGCATAATAATATCTTCATTATTACTCTATTTAGTATAGCTCTACTTAACTCATGCTTAACTTGAGGTAATACCCTTAATCTGACAATCCCCTAACTTTATGTCTATCCACGGCTAACCTTATCAAGAGAGATATTTCTCTACTATAACTATTGACTTCATAAGAACAATTCTATAATTTATTAGAGCAGGGATTAGAATAACTTACTTACCTGATTCCTAAACTCTGCCAAGTCCCTAAGCTCCTTAGACTGCTCCTAGCTCCACTAGAACTCCTCCTTTCTTTCTCTTTCTTCCTTTCTTTCTCTCTTCTCTCTCTTATTTTTCCATGCTTGGGCATGGGAATGAAGTGAGGGGGAGTGGGGTATTTATAGTTGAGTGGGGGTGGAATGGATGGTCTAAATTGAATCACAATGAATAACTCATATTGCTTAGATTCTTCAAGAAGCTTTGCTTGCATCATCACGATGACATCCTCCTCCTCAATGACTGATCAAAGTAATATCATCCATAGGACACCTCACATGCTAGGTGGCGCAATAGTGGGGCCCTTGGGGCACCTCACCAGCTGACTCAGCATTTCTAGAGAATTCCAGAGTCTTTTTCTATAATGAACGGTTGAGATTATGCCACGTGTCCTTAGCTTTTTCTTCTATTTCTAGGCTCATGACATGTGGCGCCTTTTGGGTCCCATGAGGACACCTTTTATGCCACCTCTTGGTTCTGGATGAATCTAAAGCTTTATCTGATCACTTTCCCCAGTTCTATCTTTGACCAGGTAACTTTACTTTATTGAAAAAGTACTAAACTAGTACTTTAATGGCACTTGGACTCACATCACTCTTAGGCCACGTTTTTGGACATTTGGGAATGTCATCTTGGGTCTCTAATCCAGCCCAAGCACTATGGTGGCTCGATTCCCAAGAAACATCCCTTAGACAATTGCTAAAATACCCTTGGTGTCCTTTCTTGCACTATATTGACCTTAAGGGTAAAATTGTCTTTTCACCCCTCCTTATACTGACTCAGGCCTATACTGGCTCTAACTAATCATATTTATACTATATCCCACATTTTTAGCTTATCCCAGATGACCAAAATGCCCTCCATCCATCTCTGTTACACTCTGACCATATAAGGGCATTTTCATAATTTCACACTTTTTTGGACACTTGCCCCTTCTACTAATAGACTGGTACCCTGGGTTTTGGGCCCTCCTTGGTGTCATCAATGGCCTATATATGAGGTCATCTGATCTCATTCTATCCAGGATTACATACTGATAAGTTCTATTATCGGATCCTGGGTGTTACTAAACTCCCCTCAAAATTAACTAATATGGGGATAACTTTTTATACGGAACTTTTTCTAGGGTTCTGTCAGATCCATGACATATGACACTATAGGGCACATTTTCTTGTAATTCTCATACTTATATATGAATTCCATGATATCTGATAAAATTTTAGATAATTTTCAGACTATCAAATAAATATATGCTGTCTATAGCCCTAATAAAATTTCTATATCATGCTAGATTATCCAATGCAACTTCCTCTATTTACTAATGGAATGTGAGACTAAAATACTTCCAGGCAGTTATAACCCATTTCAGGCTGATCTTTCTATAACTACAATTTTACCCTTAAACTTTTTACTTAATTCCATTCAAGTCCCTTAACTTTTGAAAATTATCACTTTTTACCTAACATTTATTTCTACCTTAACTTTTGGCCTTTAATCCTTTCCACTTTGCGTTAGGGTCCTTTTCCTTTTTCAAAATGACCATTATGCCCCCAGAGACTTTTACTATTTATAATTTAGTCCCTGAACTCTCATTATTTGCAGTTTAGACCCTAAACATCATTTGTATACTTCTGGAACTCCTGCACAATAGGGCCTAGTAGCCTACCTTTTTTAGGCTACATACTGGGATTCTAGGCCTAAAAATTAGGATGTGACATTTCTCCTCTCCTTAAAATAAATTTCGTTCACAAAATTTTAGGGCTAAATCTCTATTCATTCCTTCCCTTCTTTCATGTCAAACTCTCTCGTATACTATTATATTATAGAGTTTTTGTTAACTACTCATTATACTTTTTAGTGTAATCATTTATTACTCATCTGAGTATCTAGCGGAATTCTCTAAATATCCATAAAACTTCATGTTCGTAACATCATAATACAGAGAGAGGACTTATACCATTCTTCTTTCTTTCTTTCATTGCTCTACTACTAAACAGGAGCATATAGGAGCACATAGGACTTATGACAGAGAGAGGACTCATTTTTTATGCTTCACTACTAAATAGGAGCACATAAAAGCATATAGGAGCACATACTCTAACATGCATAATACCTGGCCAACATATTGTAGGACTATATTCCTGCCAATTAATGCAAAGCTCTAACATTGGAGCTTAAGCATTCCTTTTACTATGCACAACTCTAACACTTAGAGCTTGCATTGCTCTAACATTCGGAGCTTTATCATATACTATAAACATAATATAATGCCTAGCATTCCATGCAAGGAGTGAAAGCTCTCACTTACTCGTTCATTTGTAACTTATTATTCAAACATCTTATCCCTTTCAAAAACAGAGCCTCCCAATCTGTTTACAATCCTAGCTATAAAGCCACTTCATATCGTACTTCTCAATACATATTTCTCATAAAATATCTCATTATGTAATCTTCATAGCATTTCTCATTTCGTATCTTTCATGCCATAACATGGCATATTTGGCCAAATCTGGCTATATCATAGTCTATCTTTCAAATCTATTTCATTTTGACTTGACATAAAGGTTCTAGTCTCTTACTGTTCATAACCCTTTCTAGCTTTTCATAGCTCTTTCTATCATTTTACATAGCTTTGTGCATATATTCTAATTTCTATGGCATTTCTACCTTTTTCTATCACGTCTCAGGGGGTCACCCATCATTGGGCTACTTTTTCCTGAGCACGCTTAACTGAAATATACAGATAAAAATCTGAAGCACTGGTGCTAATAGGCTCCAACCCTGGTACTTTACTATCTTAGACCCATCTTATACTATCTCTCTTGGGTCTATCTGGCCTTCTAATCTCTTTATCCTCATCCGAAGATCTATTTACCTTTCATTCTTATTCTTTGTAATCTTATCGTTAGGATCGTTTATTCTCATTTGACCCTTTCTCATATCTTATGAAATATTCTTATAAATCCTTGGGGCTCAAGATTAGCAACTTTAACTTTGATCGCTTACTTCCTATTATGTGTAAGGAGATTCTAAGTTCAGTCCCTTATAGTAATAAGGCTATATGAAACTAGCATCATGGGTACTCTCTTTGTATGAGTTAACTAACTTGTGAAGCTTCTATACCTTAACTTTTCCTTTGTATTCGTCATTTCAAAGACATATTGTACTTATGGCTCAATACTTTCTTTCTCTAGGCTAGGTCTACTGTGACCTTCAGGATCTACTGCGATCAACCATAAGCCTCTTCAGGATCTAACTGTGACTCTGGAATTCTATTCTCTATGAGCCATACTAGGATCTAACCGCAATCCTCTAAAATCTACTGCAATTCTGTTGTAGTGTATTCTCATCTCTGGAAGATCTAAACCAATAGACAAAGTTAAAAGGTTAGTCACCTTCATATAGTTGTTAACTCAATAGATAATTCTCTAAAAATGATCACATAAGCCAATGTTATCTATTAGGACTTCACTCATTTCTTTATCACATTAAGAACCTAAAATAACTATTTATTTAACTTAGGTTGCCATATTACCCTCTTACTAGGGTATAGACTCAACCCTTTATTACTTTATCTAACTCTTGGTGGAGTCTCTTTATCTGTAAAACTGTGGCTACCTTTCTCTCTCTAGACATCATAAGCTTCTTTTTCATATACCATTCTATTGAACTTTTGTAGCTACATGAGAAAAACCCTTTCTTTATAATAGAATTCAATCTATGAACAAACTTCTTAGTGAGCAGATCAATCTCCATCTCTATGGAGTACTTCTGTATCTCTTTACTATCTCTTAACTTCTATCTATCAGTACCAGTCTATTTTTGACTAGACTATGGTTCCTTTCTAGTCTTTTTCTTGATCCTGACGAACTTATGTCGTATTGATCACATTTATTATCTATTACTATTACTTATGTTCTCTAGGGTATAGTGTTAGGTTCCTATCTCTTTGTGATGGAATCCCTCTATTTTGGGAACATGAACTTTCTATCTATTACCCATCATGTCTTTAACCTTAGGCCATGTGCTAGGATTATTCCTAGGCAAGTCTTGTTCTAACTTTTGATTCTTTTGTTCAGGAAACACTAGCTTAACAAATTCTTTTTGTAATATAGATCTACTCACATGGAGGATCTACTTCTTAACTTTATCTTCAATTAATCTTTCATATCTTAGTACTTTGTATAGTCTAGCTTGATCACTTTATACCAATCCTCTAGTTGATAAACTTCAACGAGGTTAGTACCTTCATTATCATCGTCACTATAATGTCTGGCCATATAATGATACCTCAGGCTACTATTGTAGCTCCCCTTGACCATAGACTGGTCAGCTTCTATCTCTATCAATAAAGGAAACTGCTCTATAGACTTATCTTGCTTAGTCCAGCCATATCGTGCTAAGAAACACGAGACCTTAGCGGCAACGGCTTGACTAAGACTAGTCTATCATAGTCATTTCCTTGAAGACTACGTCGTATGGCTATAAGGTATAGGGTATTGTTCTATTTATCTAGGTGTCACTGTCTCTTGTCTGAATCATTCTCTAAGTAGTGAACACCATCCCCATATCTCATACAAGGGAGGAAACCTCTTTAGTTCAAATTTCTATCTTGTTTAAAGGGGTTAGCCTAACTAAATCAGAGTATCACTAAGCAAGAACCTTATGTTCTGTGCTAGAATCTTATACTATGAGCTAAAACCCTTTGCTCTTATACCAAAATGTAACATCCTTACTTTTATATGTCTTAGGGACCCTTCAGTAGCATTTGGAACCACTTACAAGACCTTGGAAGTCCATTAGCCAAATCTAGAATTTTATTCTTTCTTGGGTTACTATTCATATGATATTCTAGATTACGTAACGAACTTAAAAAAATCATAATCAATTCTGGAAAAATCAAAATGAAGTGGTTCAAAAAGTTACATGAAGATAACATCTTGAAATTTTGAGGGAAAAATAATTTCCATACCAAATGACTCGTCAATTAATACAGTTTATTTGCCAAATATTACTATTTTTTGGTCAAAAATTCTGGAAACAGATTCTTGTCTCTTAATTTGGAAAATTAGTTCTCTTGGTAAGGACATCAAAATAAGGCATTTTTGGTGTCAAAACAAAGCTTGGCATGTCATCTAAATGTCTATAAAATTTCATACATTTATTCCATCATTTACTATTTTTCTTTAGATCATGACTATCACTACTTACATTGGTCATACAACAACATTACACATTTACATAACATATATACCATCCAATCCTTAGCTTTTTTTCATGCTTCATCATCCTCTTTCATTATTCACACACCTATGGGATTGGGTTTACATGAAAAGGAATGAGATTTATGGGCAAATCTCAGTAGCAAATGTTACTAAACAATGCATACATTAATGTAGATACTTGTGCTTGCTTGTGAAAGTGTTAACATTGTGTAATGTGCAGGCTTCTATGTAACATATGAAATACAATTGGCCAAGGTAATCATAACAAAAGAGCTTCATACATAAGCGCATATTCAACACAATTCAACAAAATCATAGCACATTCAATGCATACAAGTCTAGGATAAGTTTACTACCTGACATGTAGCCTTCCTCTAACTCTTAGCCTCTGCTCTAAGGTTCCTTCTTTTCATAGGTTAGAGCCTATACATAGCATAATAATATCTTCATTATTACTGTATCCAGTATAGCTCTACCTAACTCATATTTAACTTGAGGTAATACCCTTAATCTGACAATCCCCTTACTTTCTTTCTATCCACGTCTAACCTTATCAAGAGAGATATTTCTCTACTATAACTATTAATTTCATAAGAACAATCCTCTAATTTATTACAGAAGGGACTAGCATAACTTACTTACCTGATTCCTATGCTCTGCCAAGTCCCAAAACTTATTGGACTGCTCCTAGCTCCACTATAACTCCTCCTTTCTTTCTCTCTTTCTCTCTTTCTCTCTTCTTTATCTTGTTTTTCCATGCTTGGCCATGGGAATGAAGTGAGGGGGAATGAGGTATTTATAGTTGAGTTGAGGTGGAATGGATGGTCTAAATTGAATCGCGATGAATGGCTCATATTGCTTAGATTCTTCAAGAAGCTTTGCTTGCATCATCACGATGACATCATCCTCCCCAATGACTCATCAAAGTGACATCATCCATGGGACACCTCACATGCTAGGTGCCGCAATAGTAGGGCCCTTGGGGTACCTCACCAGCTGACTCAACATTTCTAGAGAATTCTAAAGTGTTTTCCTAGAATAAAGGGTTGAGATTATGCCACCTGTCCTTAGCTTTTTCTTCTTTTTCTAGGCTCATGACATGTGGCACCTTGTGGGTCCCATTAGGACACCTTTTATGCCACCTCTTGGTTTTGGATGAGTCTAAGGCTTCATCTGATTACTTTTCCCAGTTCTATCTTTGACCGGGTAGCTTTATCTTTGACTGGGTAACTTTACTTTATGTGGCACCTTATAGCTCTATTCCCAAGAAATATCCCTTAGCAAAATTGCCAAAATACCCTTGATGTCATTTCTTGCATTATATTGACCCTAAGGATAAAATTGTCTTTTCACCCCTCTTTATACTGCCTCAGGCCTATACTAGCTCTAATTAATCATATTTATACTATATCCCATGTTTTTAGCCTATCATAGATGACCAAAATGCCCTCCATCCATCTCTGGTATACTCTGACCACATAGGGGCATTTTCATAATTTCACACTTTTTCTGGACATTGGCCCCTTCTACTGATGGACTGGTACCCTAGGTTTTGGGCCCTCCTTGGCATCATAATGGGCCTATATATGAGGTCATATGATCTCATTCTATCCAGGCTTACACACCGATAAGTTCTATTATCGGATCATGGGTGTTACCAAACTTCCGTCAAAATTCACTAATACAGGGATAACTTTTTATACAGAACTTCCTCTGGGGTTATGTCAGATCCATGACATCTGACACTATAGGGTACACTTTCCTATAATTCTCGTACTTATATCTAAAGTCTATGAGATCTGATAAAATTTTAAATAACTTTCAGAATATCAGATAAATATATGCTGTTTAGAGCCCTAATAAAATTTCTATATCATGCTAGATTAACCAGTGCAACTTCCTCTATTTACTGATAGAATGTGGGACTAAAATACTTCTGGGCAGTTCTAACCCTTTTCGGGCTGATATTTCTATAATTATAATTTTGCCCTGGAACTTTTTACTTAATTACATTCAAGTCCTTTAACTTTTGAAAATTACCACTTTTGGCCCAATATTTATTTCTACCTTAAGTTTTGGCCTTTAATCTTTTCCACTTTACAATTTAGTCCCTGAACTCACATTATTTGTAATTTAGTCCTTAAACATCATTTGTATACTTTTAGGATTCATGCACAATAGGGCCTAGTAGCCTAACTTTTTTAGGCTACATAGACTTCTAGGACTAAAATTTGGGATGTGACACTCTTATCCACTAGTTCACTGGACATGTCCAGAACATAAAAATCAATTAGGAACACTAAATCCTTAACCTGCATTATAATTTCCTCTAGAATTCCCTTATGATACATAATTGATCTATCAACTAATTGGAGCACTATACTTGTGTATCTAAGATTATTAATACCTAATGCTAAGTATACTGACTAGGGTATTACATTGATGGCAGCCCCTAGATCTAATAGCACTCCCTTAATATGAACATTTCCTATAGTATATGGGGATTATGTAAGATCTAGGTCCTCGCACTTAACCGGTAGTTGTAACATCCCAAATTTTCCTATCTGTACAAGACTGATAGAGGAAAGAGGCTATAAAGAGATTGGGATAGTAATTAGAAGAAAAGATAATTATTAAGATAAGTGTTAAGCCAAGGAAAGAGAAGGTATAAAGTTGTAAAGTAAAAAGGGCTAAATTGGAATTTAGAAGAAGTCTAGGGATTAAATAGCAATTAATGAAAGTTTCAAATGGTCATTTAGGAAAAGAAAGGGACTAAAGTGAAAAGTTTAAAAGTTTAATGATGTAAAATGGAAGTAGACATAAACTTTGGGCCATTAAGTATAATTATAAAAAGTAGAAGGCCTAAAGTGCAATTTCTAAAAGTTCAGGTGTAAAATGGTAATTATGGAAATTTGAGCCAGGAAAGGCCAAAAATTGCCCGAAAGCATTTTAATCCTAAATTTTACCATAAAATAGAGAAAGTTATTCTGATTAATTTAACATAATATATAATTTTTATTTGAGGTCTCAAAAAATTGATATAAATTTTTAAAGTCAGTATTGTAGTATATTTTGAACCTCATAATTTGATGAAATTTGACAGTAAATTCTTATAATTAATATAAGAATTTATGAATTTGGTATAAGTCAAAAAGGAGTCCTGTAGAATTAATTATAAAATTTAAGGTGAAATTAGACACCGATAAAGGGCTAAAGGAAATATAGAGAATTTTTATCAAGATTTATGGATCTTAGAAAATTATGAGACTTTGTAGGAAATTCATTTTATATTATAATGAATTTCTAAAAATTTCAAAACCATTAAAAGATGTGTCTAGCATTTATCCTAAAAATCAAGGTGATTTAAGAATATCGGTATAAGGAAAGTGCCTTGGGATTTATGCCAATTAGCTATTGGACCCAAAAGAGGCCTAATATGGTGTCAATATGAATCCCAATAAGCCCAAGATCAAGTCTTGAAGCTTAAACCAATTTTGGAGATTTTATGAATTTTAAATAAAAAAATCAAAACGAAAATCAAGAGAATTCAAGAGGAAGTCAAGGTGCACATGGTGGGACCTATATCAAGGGACATATGGCATTAAGAAGAAGAGAGAAATCTTATACCATGTTCTGAAATTTATTAAAATAATATAAGAATAAAGTTAAAGAAGATTAAAGAATTAAGTAATCAATAACATTCAAGATTAAGCCATTATTATAATTAGAAAAAGTGAGGACATTATGGACCCAAGGTGTCAATATTTTGGCTATATATATCCCTCCAATTCCTCATCAAAACTGTGACCTCTTGAACCTTGGAGAAACTATGGCCAAATGGAAACTCAAGCCAAGACAAAGGAAGATTCAAGGCATTTTGATCCAAGGTAGTTAAGGCATAAGGTATGTTATCCTTCCTAGTTTATTTGTATGAGTTTTGGGAAGGATAAAGCTTAAGTTTTAATGGTAGAAAAGTGAAATATTCTCTTAGTAACCTTGCTGTCCAAATATGGATAGAAATGAAGAAAGATTCAAGGCACTTTGATCCTAGTTTATTGGTAGTTTAATGGTTGGTTATGAAATTGAGTTGATATTCTTGACTTTGCTCTATCTTGAGGTCTTTCGGCCAAGGCTATTCTGGATATGAGGAGATAAAATGTCAATGATCTAATGCTTCCATTGATTATAAAAGATTATTTTTGTGTAGAATTGGATAGGTTTAGAACCTTAGAAGCATTGGAATTTAAAGTTATAATTTTTGAAGTCTTTTCTATTACTATTCACACATATGAACAATTATTGGAATTTCATGATTTTGATGCTTCTAATGGTTTTAAAATAAAAATTTGTGTGGAGTAAAGTAGAGAAAGAAGTATTGGAAGCATTGAAATCAAATTGAGAATTTTTAAAAGAAAAAGGGAAGTTATGCAATTATGTCTATAACAGTGTGCAGCTACTAGAATTTGTGAATTCTAAGTTCATATGAAACATCCTTACTTTAGTACATCTTAGGGACCACTCAGTAGCATTTAGAACCACTTACAAGACTTTAGAAGTCCATTAGCTAAATCTAAAAATTTTCTCTTTCTCTGATTACTGTTCATATGGCATTCCAGATTAAGCGATGAACTTCAAAAAATCATAATTAATTCTAAAAAAATCAAAATGAAGTGGTTCAAAAAGATACATGAAGACAACATCTTGAAATACAAGGGAAAAATAATTTCTATACCAGATGCTTAGCCAATTAATATAGTTTATTCCTTAAAAAATACTGTTCATTTGGCCAAAAAATCTGAAAACAGATTCTGGTCCCTTAATTTGGAAAATTTGTTCTCTTTGTATATACATCATAATAAGGCATTCTTGGTGTCAAAATGAAGCTTGAAATGTTAAATAAATGTTTATAAAATTTCATACATTTATCTTATCATTTACTATTTTTCATTACATCCTAATCATCACTGCTTACATTGGTCAAATAGTAATATTACATATAACAAGTCTTTACATAACATTTATACTATCCCATCCCTAGCTTCTCTTCATGCTTCTTCAACCCTCTTTCATCATTAACAAACCTGTGGGATTGGGATTACATGGAAGGGAATGAGATTTTTGGGAAAATCTCAGTAGCGAACGGTACTAAATAATGCATGCATTAATGTAAATACTTGTGCTTGCTTGTTAAAGTGTTCACATTGTGTAATGTGCATGCTTCCATATAACATATGAAATACAATTGGTCAAAGTAATTATAGAAACAAAGCTTCATACATAATCACATATGCAACACAATTCTACAAAGCCATAGCACAACCAAGCATAACATTCAATGCATACAAGTTTAGGATAAGTTTACAACCTCATATACTTGACTATCTTTCACTTTATCTTGCCTCTTTCTTCTCACTTCTCTCGGATATGTGGCTGCCTCTTTTGGATCATACCAATCAATTCCTAATATCACATAACCATTCATCCATGACAATCTAACTTCCTTGAGCATTAAACTCACTTTAACTAACATAACTTCCTCTTGAACATTAAGCTCATTTAACTACATTAACTTTCCTTAACCTTAACTAATGGACTTGGCCCTTAAATCAATTGATGTACTGACTTCACCCTACAAAATTTCATATTTTGAATCCATTTATGAGCTTAGAATAATGAAATTCTAGCTCCTTCATGGCCTGCTGGACATAATCGAAAATATATACATAATTCCTTCAAAAGTTCTCATTTTGATTCTAATGCTTCCCATACTTGTTTCTCCACTTTATCCCACACAAATTTTCATTTTAAAACTCTTGGAAGCATCAAAATCATGAAATTCCAATCACTGTTCATGTGAGTGAACAGTACTGAGGAGAATTTCAAAAAACTATAATCTTGGAATTTCAATGCTTCCAAGGTTCAAAACCTATCCAATCCTACACAAAATCATCATATAAACTCAATGGAATCATTAAATCATTGAAATTATATTTCCTTCCATCATAAACAGTGAAAACCGAACTGGTTCACCCATGGCAAGGTCAAGAATATCCACTTGATTCAACAATCAATCACTTAGCTAGCTTGTTTAAGCTTCAATCATATATCTCTAACTTTAATTTCTTCTTTTCCCTATGATATAAAGTTTTTGGAAAGCACAACACCTTATATAAAACTCAACTTTCCTCCATAAAAACCCTAAGTTCAAGGTCCCAAATTAAAGGAAAATAAGTTAGGATAGATTGCTTACCTAAAATTTCTAGCTTGATTGAACTTTGGTACATTTAATCTTCTTTGTCTTGGCTTGAGTTTCCATGTTGCAAGAGTTTCCCCAAGGTTGACATGCTCACAGTTTTGCTTCAGATTTGAGGGGGTATTTATAGAAAAATCCCATGGAAAATCAATGGCCAAGATTACTTTGTGCACTATTTGATCTAATGGCTCACATTTAATATTGGATTTTACTTTTTGAAAAAGAGAATTATGACATCATCCATGAAATCATCAAGGGACACTTCATAGGGATAGGTGACGAAATTCCAATGGGGGAAAGCTTCTAGAAAAATTCTAATCCAATATAGTACCGACTTAATTTGATTTCCTAAAAACCAATCTATTTTATAAATCTAATTTTTCTGAGATTTCATAATATGTTTTCTAACCTTAAATCCAGTATTTGAATTCTCCATACCATTGACATTCTTGAATTGGTCCAAAACTTAATTATAGATCCCTTAAAAATGACTAAAATACCCTTGTTGCTCTTTCTTGCACTATATTAACCCTAAAGGCATAATTGTCATTTCACACCTCTTTACACTACACCAAGATATATACTGGCTCTAACTAATCATCTTTATACTATCTTGGACTTTTTGGCCTGTCCATAATGACCAAAATGCCCTCCATCCATTACTGGTACAATCTGTCTACATAGGGGCATTTTCATAATTTCATACTTTTCCTAGGTTGCTCTGAACTTTGGCCCACTTAACTATCTCACCACCTTATTGGGCCTCTTGGGATGCCATTTGGGCCTTAGTATTGGTCCATTATCTTTATGGCACAAATCCGAAGAAATTTCTCCCTACCATATTTATCAGGTATTTTATTTTACTGTAAATTCCCCTAAGAATTCTACAGGATTCCTTTTTTAACTTTGTCAACTTTATAAATTCTTATATTAAATATAGGATTTTACTATAAATTTTCATCTAGTTCTAAGATATGAAAAATACTGTAATAATTCTTCCTAACTTCAGGAATTTATATTAATTAATCGGGACCTCAAATCGAAATTATGTGTTGCGTTAAATTGATCAGAATAATTTTATCTATCTACTGGTAAAATTTGGGACTAATATGATTCTGGGCATTTTTGGGCATTTTTCGATTGAACTTTCTCATAATTACATTTTTGTCCATGAACTTTTGCTTAATTATATTTAGGTCCTTAAACTTTTGATAATTACCACTTCTGGCCTAACTTTTGTTTCTACTTTCACTTTTGGCCTTCAACCTTTTCTAATTTTCATTTAGGTCCTTGAACTTTTGAACTTTTCATATTAGTCCCTCTCTTTCTTCAAGACTCATCTAACCTTTATTATTTCTTATGATCATCATCATAATCCTTTCCAAACTTTTTTCCATTATCAGTATTATACATCTAGGGGAAAATTAGGATATGACATCATAAATGGATTCAAAAGGTCAAATTTTGTAGGGTAAATTCAAGACATCAATTGATTCAAAGACCAAGCTAATTAACAAAGATTAAAGAAAGTTACTTTGGTAGATAAAGTTCAATATTCAAGGAAGTTGGATTGTAATGAGTTAATGGTAATGCAATATTAGGACTTGCTTTGTGTGCTCAAAGAGGGCAGTCACACATCCAGAAGTAGGAAGCAAGAGGTAAAGGAAAAGGATAAGGAAAATAAGGAGTATGAGGTAGTGAACTTACCTACTTGTATGCTTATGTTGCTTGGATGTTTTATGGTATGTTTGCTTACTTTGATGATGTGATGCATGTATGATTAAGTAATGCTCTATTTATTTTTATGCTATGGCCATACGTTATAATTAAGGGACATGAAAGCATGTAAGTATCATTAAGCAAGCATGATCATTAAGTGAACACATAGTAACATCAAGAATATAGTTACATACATTGTATGATTTCCGTTTACTATTGAGATTTCCCCCGAAATCTTATCCCCTCCATGTCATCCCAAAACCAATAGGTTCTTCAAAGATGGAAGAAGATTAAGATCCAAGAAGAGGAGTTAGGAGATAGATGTCATGATTGATTGTACCTAATGATATGTTATGACCTTTGTGATGTATTTATGTAATGTATGCTTGAAAGCAGTACAGTAGTTGCTATAATTAAAAATACTAAATGATCAAATAAATATGTAATATTTTATCAGTATTTAGTTAACATGTCAATCTTCATTTTGACACCAAGAATGCCTTATTCTGACGTATATACGAGGATAATGAAATTTTCAAAGTTTGGGACTAGAAACTGTTTTTTAGAAATTTGACTAAATAAACAGTAAATTTTGACGTCAGAGTTGACATAGTTACTGATCAATTGGTTCAATTAAATAATTTTTCATTAAATTTTAAGATGTTAGCTTCGTGTGCCTTTTTGAATCACTTCATTTTGAATTTTCTATAGTTAGTTATAATTTTTTAAATTTCATCACTTAATCTGGAATTACTATATGAACAGTACTCATAAATAGTAAAATTTCATATTTTGTAATTGAACTTCAATAGACTTGTAAGTGGTTCTAAATGCTATTGAATGGTCCCTGTGACATACGAAATAAGGTGTTACAGTAGTTCAGCCTTGAAAAGTGATGACACATTAGCACTCACCTGAATTCTCTTAAGAGGGCTAAACTTTTTCTTATCAGCACACAACTCTATTAAAAATTTAGCATACTTAGGATTTCTTTTGAGGAATTCAACCATAGGAATATTTATTTCTAACTTATTGAAAAGATTAAAAGCATCTTTTGCAAATTCAGAATCAATATTTTTCTTTACAGTAGAATAAGCTTTAGGAAGAGGAAGATCCTTTATACTTACCTCCTTATTTTTATGCATAAAGGCTCCATGCTTGCTCGACTCCACCTTCTCCTCTACTTGTTTCCCCTTATATTTTGGACTGGCATTATCACTTCCTCTTCTTGCTTCTCTTGTATATCCTCTTGTGAGTGTGAGTTCTCCTCTTGGGTTGTCTTCTTGATCATAAGCTGCTATCCTTTCTCGCTTTTTGATTTTCCAATCTTCATTGTGACATTGCTAAATATTCAACTTCAGAATCTTCCGTATCCTCCCTTGCTGTATTATCTTCCTTAAAATGAACTTCTCTCCCACTTATGAGTGAAAAGGCATTCAAACCCTTTAGAATAATGACAGTATTTGAAGGTATGCTGCCACTGCTCTTCATTTAGATATCACTCACTATATTGGAAACTTGACTTAAATGACTTGTAATGTCTGTATTCTTGGAACTTAACTCCTTGAGTTTATTGTGCATATTAGTATTATCCTTTTGCATACTTTGAAGGATTAAAGCTATGGTGGTGAATTGACCATCATTCTCTTTGAGCTTGTTGTCTGTACGGGTCATTCTATCATCCTTGTTATTCATCTGTGCAGCCATACTCTTCAACAATTGAGAAGTCTCATTTGGTCTTAATGCCATTAAAGTATTTAGGTGAGTTGGAACCATAAACCTTGCATTATTTTAGTAGTTTCTTGAGGAAGAACCACCTCCTTCAAATTGGTTTGGCCTATTTTTCCCACTCCCCCACCTAAAATTTAGGCGGTCTCTCCAACTAGGATTGTATGTATTAGAGTATGGGTCTCTCTTCTGGTATTGATTGTTTCTCCCTTGATAATTGCTGCTACTTCTTCATACTATCTATCACATGTACTTGTAGCATGCATCATTGAACCACATGACTCGCATCCTATAACTAGTGCTTGTGAGGTCCCTATTGCATGAACTTGCTTTGTGGAATATAGCTCTCTTTCAGTTAAATTCATCCTCTTCTCCATTCAATTTTCTAAAGATGCTATTTCTGTCAAAATCTCTTTTGAATTACCTGAAGATGATGATGTTATTCTCCTTGGATCCTTAGTCTAATAGTCTTCATTAGACATTTTCTAGAATCATTACCAACTTGCTTGTGGAGTCTTATCTCTCAAAGATCTATTTGCTGCTGTATTCAAGGACACATGATTGTGAGGGAGTAGACCATGAAAGAAAATTTTTACTATATCAGCCTTTGTCATGTTTTGATGTGGACATCAAGCCAACAAGTTGATAAATCTTGTCCAATATTCATGTAATGAATCTTAATCCTGTTGCAGAATGTTTATAATCTCCTTCTTCAATTGAGTTGTCTTAGAGGCTAGAAAGAATTGTTCAAATATGTTGACTTCAACTGATCCCATGTAAGAGTGGAGAAATGAGTTAGCAGATTGTATAACCACTCCTTAGCCTTCCTTTCCATAGTGAAATGGAAACACCTCCTTAAGACATCATCCAATGCAATCATTAGCGGATTCTTTGAAGTCTTAAACCATAAAACCATAAAATTTTGGTAAGGCTGCAATAAAAGCTCCTTTAATTTCAAAATTAGCCTCTTCAATGTAAAAACCATAAGGATCAAAATTCACGTGCGAATGATTTATTTCCTTCACACTTCTTTTATCTTCTACATTCATTGGTATTTCATTTTCTCCTTGTCTATTATATCCATTATGAATCTTAGCCATATTAGAAATTTCTAATGGAATCTATAAATTGAGTTCAATTTCAGATTCAAGGACATTAGAGGATGAAGTAGATTCTGTTGATCTTACCTCTTCTCTAAATTTTTTCCTTAGTTTCCTAAGATGTCTCTCAATTTTAGGTTCAAAAGGCACTAATGGTTTAGTTCTTCTATGCAAGCGACATAGGAACAATTAAGAATAACTAGGAAAACAATCATAATCAGACACAAGAATTTCACAGCAGAAAAGTTCAATTGGTTATGACACAAGGGCGTTGAGGTCACGGCCTAATTACACATAGCGTAAAAGTTCTTAAAAATGGGTTGTAAGTCACGACAGAATATCACAAAGAGTAACTTTTTCAAAACAGTCATGCTAGGGTTGTGTCTGTTGTGACTAGAGTTCACATGGAGTAATCAAGTACCAGAGAAAATCAATCAGGTTGTGACCCAACTATGGGTGGTCGCGACTCAAAGTTGCAAAGTGTAAAATTGCATAACTTGAAAAAAATAAATGCAGAATACTATGCAATAAAAACAACAAAAACTAAAATTCAAATAAAAAATGACTCAGGTAAATAATGAAATTCACAACCAATTGCTAATGAACTAATTGCATGCTCCCTAGTAACGGCACTATTGATTTGTCTCATATTGTCATCATCTGACTCATCAAAATAAAAGTAATTGCGCCCTATTAATATAGTATAAGGCACAACCCTATTGTCTTTCTAAAGGAGCCTTTTTATTGGAACCCTAGCAAATCGGTGACAAAACTATTGAAAACCTGAGTGAAAGTAAAATGGGTTTTGGGTTTGATTGATTTTTGATGCAATAAAATAAGGATGCAGTACAGTAAATATTTTTTTGTTTCTTTGATTAAGATGGAAATTGAGTGGATTGTGAAAGAAATATGTTAAGGAAGACACTTGATAATGGAAACCTATCTATCCTTGCTCTTAATATAATATGGGAATTTTAAAATCACTAAGTCTTAAATAAAACCTCAATCTATCGATTGAGTCCAAAATATTAATATTTCTTAAACTCCTTTGATCAAAGCTAGTTCAAAAACCATTGATGCGCTGTTAAAAATACTTAGAGTGTAATGAAATACGATGATAAAAATGCCCTCAAATGATCATTGATCAATAACCATAGATTTCAAGCAATCGAATCAGTTAGTAACAGTCGTTGATAAAAGCCCAATTATCCAGAAATCAAAACTAAAATATTCATATTAAAATCAACATTCAAATTATCCAAATTCAATTACAAAACCTAATTTTAGAATAATCAATTGATATTCAATCCTTACTCACACCATGAAAACCCTAGATCTAAGAATTCCAAAACATGATAAAGGTGAGATTAAAACAGAAAACTCCCCAATGCAGTATAGTCCATGAGGTCAAGATATGCAATCTATCACCAAGTGACTAAAGATTTAGCCTCTTATGACTCCATCTGTGCTACAATTGTTGCTAATATGTGATGCCATAAAGAAAGCATAAAATTTTTGATAGAAGATATGTGTGTAGATTATGGAGAGAGCGACGAGAGAATGTTCGAGTACTACTTTTTAGCCGTATCAGGTAAAAATCAGCCTCCCCTTGGCCTGTGGCTTCCTTCTCCTTTTAATGCCAAAATGACCTACTTCAAAATGCTTAGCTTCATTGATTCTCTTCTTTGGTCGCAACCAGATCATTTTTTTAGTCGTGACCTATGAAAGCAGGAAAACTTCCTAGAAGAAATGAGGTCACGACCTGTAGACACTTTTGTCGTGATTGAAGGGCCCAGAAGCTACCTTCCTTGATTTGATTATTTTTGTCTGATGATTTCTTTTCTACTCACATTAGTCCTTGGTTCTCCTCCAAAATGCCTACAATTTAACATCAAAGCTAACTATAAAAGTCCAACTACTTACTAAAAAATGACACATATGCAGTTTAGAGGAGTTAATTTACCATTTTATTCTTAAATCAACATATTGCCAAGTACAATCATGTATGACCACAAAAGCATAATTTTAGGCATAAAATGAATGGAAAAGTTGTCACAAAACTCTTAAAATGTTATAAAACCATATACAATTTGTGTTATCAGAAAATCATAAGTAAGCTATACTAATTGCCATTGAAAGTAGAGTTTGCGACAAACAATTCTATTTTTTGGCATTACTCTCCATACAATATAAAATACTTAGTTTCTTTACCTTGATAGTGTCCTAAGTTTGATTCTTCACATGATGATCAATAGTATCCCAAGTCTCTATGGTGATGTTAGGCTTTTTGCCTGCTAAGAGGCTAACATAACTTACGTACTTAGTCATCTGTTCACCATTGGGTTCCAATGTCTGCCAAACTTAATAAGTAACCTTTTCCCTTTTTTCTTATCTTTGTAATATCTTTCAATCATATCACATTTCTATTCCTTCTTTGTGTAGAGTGTCTTAGAGCATCACTACCCTTATTCTAATTAACACTACCCCCATATTCTTATGTAAGCAATAACAAAATCAAACATAGTAAATAAACTTAGCCCTTTTTCCTTCATCCTGTTAGAATACTCAACACTTGTTCTTTTAGCATTTATCCATGGAATAAAATGAAATGCACACATTTATCTTATAAAACCTAGATTAAACAAACATGTACATGTATATGGCGAAGCACGTACACTATAATAGAAGTTTTGAGAACATGTACAAAAATGAGAATAAAGAACACAAGCATGACGAAGTATGACCATGACAAAGCACAAATGAGCATGGCAAAGCATAACAAACATGAGAACAGAGAAGAATGACTGAGCATGGTGAACCCCCATTAAAACCTTAGGGCATGGCAAGCAGAGTAATAAGAGAAGTGAGAAGAAAGACTGATTAAAACCACCGTACATAAGATATCAAATAAAAGAATAAGGGATTTTAAAGTTAGAGGGAAGTAAAAGAACAGTAGAAAATGAGATATGGTAGACGTGCAAAGAGGGCTTCAAAAATATATTTTAGAAGCTAATATACTCAAATGAGGGGTAAAAGTGTAACACGATTGTAAAATATTGCAAAAGATAGGAATGAAGGTAAAAGGCTACCTATTGAGTTTGATATACATTAAAACCTAATTGGTGAACAGAGGACTAGGACCAAGTACGGATGTTATGTTAGTGTCCTAGCATGTAACAAGCCTAATATCACCATAGAGACTACAGATACTATTGATAATCATGTGAAAAATTAAATTTAGGACACTATCAGGGTATAGAAACTAAGTATTTTATATTGTATGGAGAGTAATGCCAAAAAATAAAAATGTTTGTTGCTAACTTGACTTTCAATGGCAATTATTGTACCTCCCTTATGATGTTCCCAATAATGAATCTTGAAGAATAAGATATTGACTTATTGAACTAAGCGTTAGAGGGCATTCAAGATACAACTAGCTCATTATTATGTGCATCACAGGGATAAAGATGGTCAGTCTCATCCTTCTCTATGCAACAAGTATCAATTAATTAACAAAGCTAGTTAGGAAGAATTTGTTAGGCTTCAGATTACACCACTAGCTTTGGTGAGTTAAACCATCCTAGAGTTTGTTCCTGTTATGGATTATCATATGTATTGACTTTAACTACTTTAATTCTTGTCAAAAAAGGGAAAAAGTGATTGAACATGCTCTTAAGAATGATTTCCCTAACACAATGTCTCGAGTAGGTTACGCGAAGGCTAAAAGAGACTTGATAGCAGCCAAGAGGAAGAGGTTAGAAGAAAACACTGAGTAGGATCCCTCTATTCATTTTGCTCCCCCATCTCTAGTATGTTGCAAAGATAAATGGTTATACGCTCACCAAACAAGGAGTGGATCATATACAAGTGATCATGCTCATATGATTGTGGAAACAATTATAAGTACTACTTCTATTATTTTGTTTTAGTATACGAATTATATTATTACTTATGTTTGTTCTTTATATGTTATAAATTGATCTTAAACAACAAGAGGCCTAGGGATCCCTCAAGTCAAATTACAGGAATGACATCTTGACTGTTACAGTGGGAAAATAAGAGCTTGGGAGCCTTGTTAGGGAGTTGGATAAGGTATGGTTATAAGAGATTTCTTTGGAGCATCTCCATGACAAAATGATGGTTCTAAATCGGACGACCAACACCACAGCCGGTTTAGAAAGTTTTCAACTTATTAGAAAAAAATGTCACTAGTCATTTTTTGAATTTAAAATGTAATTCTCAAAAAGGGTGATAATCTACACTTGATGTTGACACGTCTAGTTTAAATCTTAATAGTTTTATTTTTTCCCTACATACTATTTCATTATCTCATTCCTTGAAGCTACAACATATATGTGTAGCAATTTAACAAAACTTAAAGCAATGAGTTAGAGTTAGTGTTAGAGAAAGTTAAAAGAAAGACCAATCAAAACAAGAAACTTACATTCATTCAACCTATAAATATTGTCCTCCATTTTGTCATTACATCAAAAAGATAAAACACTCACATAAAAAATAATCATAATCCACTTCATCTTCATCAATTTGGGTAAACCTACTGAAAAAGAAGGGCCTCATAAATCGAATCATCATGATCAATAACCCTTTTTCTTGGAGAGCTACAGACCATATTTTATTTGTTAATTAGTGATATATGATACTTGCTTTGCTTGGTTTGCCATAATGAAAGATTCATCCCAAAAACATGTACTATTCAAACCAACTAGCATAAATCTTAGCAGATGAGCCAAAATACTATTGTTTGTATTAGCCTACTTACATTTGAACATGAGAATTGTTAATTTAGAGTAGTCCAGCTCCCAAATCTCCTTAACAATGCCATAATAAGGGATGCTTGCTAATTTATGATTGTTTTCTTTTGAACAAGAGAAGTGAATAGCTTCAGCCACTAGCATAATACTACTATTTTGCACATTACTTTTATCATTTAGGGACTTCTTATAGAAGGAATACCCATTGATATCAAATGAATTCCAACTTACCATATCAAATTTAGGACCATATGCCAACCATGTAATAGTATCTAAAACCCAATCCTTGTAATATCTCAGACCCCTCCCTCATAGATATTATCCCTATTTATAGCTGTAGCTAAGAGTAGGGTTTTATTTCCCTGGGTGTAGCTGTCGCCACCTAGAAAATGCATCTATGAGGGAAAGGTATACGTACCCTTATAAGGCGTACTTTGTTCCCCTTCTCAACTGATATGGGACTTCATAATAGCCACCCCTCATAGAGGCCTAGCAACCTCATTGGCATATCGACTGAATACGTACCTCTTATACCAATGGTAATATCCCAAACCCCTCCCTCGTAGATATTGTCCCGTTTGTAGCCGTAGCCAAGAGCAGGGTTTGTTTCTATATGTGCAGTCGTAGCCACCCAAAAAACACATCTACGATAGGAAGGTATCTGCACCCTTATAAGGCGTACTTTGTTCTCCTTCCCAACTACGTGGGACTTGATAACATCCACCCCCTCATAGGTAGGTATGATTGCAACCAAGGAAACAAAACCCTGTTCTTAGCTACTAATGCAAATAGGGACAATATCTATGAGGGAGGGGTATAGGATGTTACAATCCTCATTTTCAACCTTCTAGTTGAACCAATATGCAAAGATTTGTTGTGTTATCTAATCAACTTTTGCTCTGTCATTCTATTATTTTCTTTCCTAACAAGCTCTTTATGAACATATATATAGTCGTGAACTTTATCAATATTATTCAAGATGTGTAAGTGTATTTACTGTAATTCAATAAGATCAACACTATTCACCATCATTCTGTGTTGACCCCCTTTTTGGCATGGGGTTTAGGGAGACTGGTAAGTCTAACTTTAGATAGATAGTGTTGACAAAAATCTATAGCTTCTTCAAAAACATATTTTTCAATAATGGATACTTTGGGCTAATTTGGATTCTTCATATACCCTTTTAAGACTTTTATGTATCTTTCAATTAGGTACATTCATCTACATATATAGGACCACATAGTTTTATCTCTTGTACTAGATGAACAATGAGGTTTACCTTGATGTCAAAAAAAGTATGAAGAAACATATTTTCAAGTTGGCACAAAATAACATAACCCTCGTACTCCAATTCATCTAACTTTTTAGTCTCAAAGACTTTCTTTACAACATATAGCATTAAAGAAGAAGCAAAGTCGGGTTACAATGTGTCTTAAATCATCTTAAAGGAGTAACTATTGTATCAAGATATGACAATCATGAGAGTTTTTGTCTACCAATTTCAAATCTTTCATTGACACAATCTTCTTAAGATTTGATGAGTACCTAGAGGGAACTTTAATTCTTTGCAAACACTCACAAATACTTCTTTTCTCATCCTTATCCAAAATATTACATTCTTCAATGCAATAACTCCCCTCAGCATTTAGTCTTAGATGTAAATCCTCTCATATTCCCATTTCTTACAAATATAATCTTGCCTTCAAAATGTACTTGGAACTACACTATATATTAAGAACTATTCCAACAATGCTATCATACACATTTTTCTCCACATACATGACATCAATTAGTGCCTTACATGAATATTATGCCATTACGGAAGCTCAAGGAAGGCATATCTTTTTTTCATATATTTTTCTCACTTCTCTTGGTAGTCTTACCGAAAATAACATTGATATCTTTCACCTTCTCATAAACTTGCTCTCAAGTCAATGGCTCAAGAGCATTTTCAAATTCTTGGTTGCCAAAATTTATTTTCTTCAGTTGACGGTATGGGTGGCCTTATATAATAAATCCCTTATAACCTAAGTATATTGCCTTTCTTCCATGATAGAGTTTATAGTAGAAAGTCCCTTCCTCACAAATCAGACATACTTTTTGACCCTTAACACTATACCTGACAAGTTTACGTATGCAGGAAAGTGATTAATTGCATAAAAGATTATGGCCCGTATATTAAAAATTTCCTTATTCATATGAAAAACATCCACACCATCCTATAGTATCTTCAAATCTTCGATCAAGGGTCTTGGTAAATGTCTATGTTATTTACCGATTGATTAAGTCCTAAGATCAATATAGACAACATTACATACTTGTATTTCATACACAACAAGGGGATAGGTTGTAAATCACTAAGATAATGGGCCATGAACTATGTATACTGCTAAGGTTACCATAAAGGTTCATGCCATCTGTACTAAGTACAAGCCTTAGGTTTCATGGTTCATTGCTGAATTGGGAAAATAAGTCATCAATCTTCTTCCATAAAAAATCATTTTAGTTACATGCCATAGCAATATTTTTAGATAATCTTCATTAGCAAAGAGGCAATTTAACCTTGGCATAATTGGAAGATACCATAACACCTTTGCAGGAGAGTTGTTTGGTTTGTACCTTTGTGTCTTACATATTGGACACTTCTTCTCATCTTCAAACTTGTTGTTGTATAATATGGAATCATTTAGGCATGTATGAATCTTTCTATACTGCATGTCGAACAAATATATTATTTTCTTTTCATTATAGTATCGTTTTGGTAGCACATTTTTTTCTAGAAATATGTCTTGTAACAACTCAAGCGATTCTAAAAAACCAATATCACTTTACCCATGGCATGCTTTCACACTTACCAATCTCAACACCATATTCAATAAGTTGTATTTTCTGCACCTTGAGTATAGAGATTTTTCTGCATCATTGTACATATTACCATATGCATGTAATCACATAAAAGCATCTTCTCTAATACCATGAATCATGTCCTCTACCCTATCATCAGTATCCAGTCATCATCAAAAGTCTATGTCCACTTGTTCAGATGTACTATACCTTTCCACATCTTCACCATACCATACCCATACCATGTAAGTCTTGCAAATCTCTCACAAATTAAATGAGTATACATATTTGCAGGACATAGTTTTCTCTCATTCGAACATCTCATATAAGGACAATAAAACCTATATTGTCATCATCAATATTTCATTTAGAAAAATCTAAAAACTCCTTTACCCCATCATAATACTCAACACTTGTTCGTTTAGCATTTATCTAACTACGATCCATATTTGTGGAAGACTAAAAAACTAGAAAACTAGAAAGTAAGAAAACCTAGCTTGAAGCTAATTCTAGTAGACAATATATCAAGCACAAGTAGAAGAACTACCAATTCAAACAAGTAAATGACAACAATGAATCTACACAAAAAACAATAAAAGGTATTAGTGGATAAAATTTTAGTTGTCAATACAAGGAGCTCAAAACAAAAATCACTATAACAGAATGGCAGAGAACACATACACGAACAAGTGAAGATGAGAGATGAGAGATGTACAAAGAGAGGGTTTTGATTAAAGTATATTTTAGAAGCCAATCTACAGCGGATGAAATAGACATCTAGTGTAGAAAGAACTTTTTTCTAAACCTAACATATTTCACATTAGGTTTAGAAAGTTTTAAATTATTTACAAAAATGTCACCAGTCATTTTTTAGTTAAAATGTGTTTCAAAAGCAAATCTACACTGGATGAAATTTGCATAAGGTATAGAAAGGGTGATAAACTACACTTGATATTGACATGTCTGGTTTGAATCTTAAATTTTATTTTATTTTTTGTATTTTTTCCTTTAGTTTTAGAAAAATACAAGGAACACCAAGTCAAAACAAGAAACTTGTTAAACTTTATTCATTCAAACTTTATTAACTTTGTATCAAAATAAAGGTGATATTTACATCCAAAGTTTGAAATCTGAAAAAAATATCTATCAATCTATATATAATATATTCTCCTTCTTTTTGTCATTACATAAAAAAGATAACAAAGGAAGAGAAAGAGAAAGGTGAGCCCGTTCATTCAAATTCAGAGTTTCGGGAGTTAGTATTGGGATCAACATCATTATAGAAACTATCATTTCGAAGGGAAGACTTTGAAACAGTCTTCTTGTCTCTCAAATTTGAGTTATTTCTTCCACAGAGTCCTTTATACCATGGAAGCGTAGGATGTGTTCTTCAAGGTGATCGAGCAGATTGAGAACTAACAGAGGAAGAGAAGGAACTAAAGCATGAGGGACAAGATGTTTGTCTTCAAAATCATCTTAGTTTCTCTTGTGTAGCAGAGAAGAAAATGTGCGTAAGGAAGAAGTCATTGAAGGGTTCAGATAGAAAAAAGAAAAGGAAACAGTGAGAAAGTGTTATAGAAAGAATTGAGAAAGGATATATATTTAAAGTTGAGGAAATCACGATTTCATAAAAGAATATAGAAATAAATTGGCATTTTTTCATAATGACTGTAAACGTTGGGAACCGAAGAAGAGAGATAAACTTGTAAGGAATTGGAGGACACGGAGCGGAAATTAACTTAAATTTTTTTCCATTCCTTGCTAGGATCTACCATATGTATTTAAGTCAAGTGGGAAGAAGCATTACCCTCAGTGTTCCTCAGCGACTTCCACAACTTCTAGTCAAAACGTTCATAGCTTCTCTCCACGGCTCGTGCTCCCTTTCCGATCGCAAGAAGTTGATGACTCAGGTCAGCTTCCTCTACTAGTATCCACACGAATAACGTTCTAACCATAAACGACGTGCTAGCGTCTCCTGTCCCTCCACGGCTTTCTCAAGAATTCGTCCTCTCCATCTCTATTTCGCCAGTTTCTTATCTGTAAACCTTTTGCAGATTCCCCTTCGACCTTTCTGTGTTCTATATGTTTTAAAACGTAGCTCCTAAAATCATATATATAGGATGCTATGCGTTTTCCTCTACCGAATTGGATTTTGGAGTTAATCTTATATTAATTCTGAAATTAGTACAATATCATATATTGTATAATTTGATAAGAAACTAATTAAATAAATAATATTTATATTAAATCTGTTCCACATATTTAATTCACCTATTTATTTAACTTAAAATAAAGATAAGACTGAACTATATTTGATTTATTCTCATAAATCAAATTTAAGATATCATATCAATTTGAATTTCAAATTCAAACGTGATAGAGATTTAATTTATCCTTATAAATTAAATCTTATAAATATCTCTTATATGACATATCCTATCAATTTGAATTTCAAATTCAAACATGATAGAGATTTAATTTATCCTTATAAATTAAATCTCATATATCTCTTATATATAATGTATATATACGAATATAAATATAAATAAATATATAAATCTACCTTGGATCATTCATTGAATCTGGACATGTCTCATAGCTCGTGTTGGGCTATTTTGTGTGCGACCCTGTAGGCCCATATGAAGTTGGCAGTGGGCCATTTGCTATACTAGCCCACAAGTCGCAAGCGGTCTCTAGCAAGACATAACAAATACCCAAATCATATGAGGATCGTTAAACGATGTAACCTTTTATACAACCATATCATATCCCTTCTGTCACGCGATATTTTGGTCATGGATAAGGCATGGAGAATGTCATCCTCCTATTTCTGACCGTTACTTTCTCAATCCCTGAGTAGTCTGACTATAGAAATGGAACTACCTTTTCATTACAATATGGCCATACATTTCTCAGACTCACTCATCGAGGGGCCCAGTAATATATCTATACGAATGTGAGGGACAAATTCCATCTTGACCATTCACATTCCTCCGCATGAAAAACCACTAAGCCCGAACATAGTCTTTATGATCACTCGGTCAAAAGTGCCTTTTGACTAGGTCAAAGCTGAGCGTTTGTCATATAGAAATCTATGATGATCTCAGGTCAAAGGGCATAGTGACATAGTTTGTATATGAGAGAAACTTATGATGTAACCCATGCAGCTCTCTCATAGCAGGTCGGTCCAACACCATGTACTCTTACATGTGCCTATGACTTTGATTTATATCTCTATACATCTTCAAAGTCATACTGGTATTATTTCATCTCTGCTCCCGCATAGATGACCAACCAGGGACATTTAGGATAAGATCATGAATTACCAAGGATGGTCATCAAAGTAAACATACAAATAATATGATGACAAAATTAATAAATTCATAAATCAATAATGTTCATAAGACAATAATTGGTCCCTAGGGCACGATTTCCAACAAAACTTTATGAAGAAGTGACATAAAAGAAGCATAAAATGATAGACAAGAAAATGAATAGTCACAAGGATAAAGATAATCTACACTTGATGAAATGAACATCCGGTGTAGAAAGAAAACATCTAAACCACACCTAAAAGCAACAGGTTTAGATGCATTATTTCTTACACCAGACATTTGGCATCAAGTATAGAAATAACTTTTTAAACTAGACCTCAAGGCAACCGGTGTATAAAGGTTATTTTAAATCGGCTATGGAGATATTATCTGGTATAGTAATTTTCTTCTACACCTATCATGTGTACATCTGGTAAAAGTGTCACCGTTCATTTTTTGTAAACCGTCTCCACAAGGATTAGTTTATAAATGAGGTTTTAGAAAGCCCTTTTTGTAGTAGTGTCAGTAAGTGATTTCTAAATCTGCTCCTCACAAAAATAACATCAAATTATAATTTTTAAATTGGTTCAGCATAAAAATTAACAATTAAATCAAATTTATTTATAAAAAATGTCACTCTTGATAATTCTATATGGATTCAAACGTAGAATCAATTTTATATATTACTATATGAGAATATATTCTATTCACATTAATTGTTCAAAACCTCAAACTCACTTCGAGTTATAATCATAATCCTTCCTCGACCAATCACATTGTTTGTTTTTGGCATAACTCATGCACTTACTATTTCCTTGAGTAAAATACTCAAACTACTGTTTAGTGTTGCTTTAATTATGTAGACTTCATGCCTATTTTAAAAACCTATATATACCTCTTTTTAAATTAAAATATATATTATACAAACATCCCTTATATATTTGAGATTATATTTCCTTCTACCTAAATCGTTAGTTAACTGTTAAGTTTAACTTTTAAATTTTTTGACCAAAATGCCTCTCTTTAACACATTATTTAAACATATATATTGCCCAAAAACATCTATACAACCAAAAAATACTTCTAATACATACTCATATTTTGAAATTTTCTAAAATTTTATAATTTTAATTTTCCAGTATATTTAGTTTAATTTCTTAATTGGCTATATATATCAAACACATATTTTATTTAAATTTATAATTTAAAATTTAAACACTTTTTTTTGCAAACATTTATAAATACGTTGAGTTCAGCATATATTTATTATCAGAAAAGAAATCAAATTTTCACTCAAAAGTTTTATGTTAATTGAATTAATTAAGCCTAAAAACATTAATAAATAACTATTTGACAAAAAAATAAAGAAATAAAAGTTAAGGAAAGGAAAATGAAAAATATTAAAATTTTAAAATAATTTCAGTCAAAACAAAATGAATAAGTATCTATATAATATTCAATAAATTTAAATTTGAGATTAAAACAAAAATACAATAAAACATTATTTAAATCCTATTATTATAGAAGAGGGTAAAATAGTAAATAAAGTTTATTTTTATATAAGTTTCATTTCAAAAATTATGTTTTTAGAATTTTTTTCAGAATATTTTTAACGGTATTAATTAGATTAAACTATATATTTTAAAATAGATGGGAGGTCTATATAATTAAGATAAAATAAAAGGATGATTATAGTATTTTATTTTATTCTATATTTGTAAAGTATTCTAACTCATAACTTCACATTTAAGACTTAAAACAGGTGTTTTATTATTCTTTATGAAGTTGGGCTCTTTACTTTTAGAAACACAAAATGAAACTATATTATATATTAATATTATTTGTTTCGATAACAATTCCTGAGACTTGTTATATTATACATATTGATATTGATGATCTAAATTCGAAATGGACGTGGACTTAGAGATGACTTGCGATGAAGAAGTCTCCGGTACGTACACCATCCTTTATATATGACACATGGACATCACGCACGTGAATACCAATGTCTTAATCGCGGCAAATACGTACAAGAATTTAGATTTTGCATAAAAAAATTTATACTTTCTCTAACACTAAATATAAAATTCACTTAACTAATTTATAAAATTTAAAAAAATAATTTGTTATTCTAATTAATGTATAGGCAATAATTATGACACTTTTTCAAAAAAAATACCCATTATTTTTAATGATAAAAGAAATTAAAAGTAATAAATTTATCATAAAATTCAAAAGACTTTTAATACTACTTTTATTTTTGATAAAAAATATTACTTTTATTAACTATATTAAAGCTCTAATATATGGAGCATGTATATATAATGGTCTAAGCCCTGCTAAATTTTTCTACATCTCAACTTTAAGTCCTAAATGAGACATATAGGCTCAGAGGGATAGGATATTGGTGATAGTATAAAATTAAAAAGAAAAAGGTTTCTAGCCAAAAAAATGTTATTCGAAATTTAGTAATCAATTTCACAAAAATAAAGTAAAAAATGTTTTAATTCAATGCTAAGAGCCTTGAAGATCGATGGCACCACATGCCTTCTCTCATAGAAGAGGTCATGTGTTATATACCTTTTGATGACAATAAAGGTGAGTGTGTGTTTGTGTTGTGTGTTTTTCCTTCCTCTATAGGGGAGGATTTTTAAAATTATCTTAATAAAAAAATTTAATTCAATAAAAATAGTATTAATTTTAATTTTTAAAATAATTATATATAATGTTGAAAATTCAAAATTATCAATATCAATATAATTCATAATATATATATATATATATATATCCAACCACCTACCTCACACTAGCTCCATGCAACACATATAAAAAAATATGTCTAATTTTATATATATAAATAAATGAGTCATTTAATTTTTAATTTTTTAAATTCTTTTTGTAAAGTATTATTTTTTGGCACCGATCGGTAAAGTACTGTCTCCTGTGATTTTCATGACATAAAACTAACTCAATTATATAGATTAAACAAGTTGGTTGAAATTGGATAAAGAAATAAATATATAAAACATATAATTTATTTTCCAAAAATACTTTAATTTATAAAAAATGTGTGAGAGACAATGATTAGAAAAAATAACGAGAGGAAAAAGAGACTAGGCTTGAGTTGATGACTTTTTAAAATATAAAGTGTAATTGTTGTTATTAAAAACATTAGTAAAGTTGTGATTTTAATTATAACGTTTTTTCAAAAACAGTCAACATCTGCATTAAGGATCTGATGGGTATTAATGAAAACAAGCATACGCCACGTGAGGTCTATGTGTCACAGGTTGGTCTTGATGAGTTGAACATTCCATCCCCAATTAATGTCATCATCATATATATGTTTCATAACCAAGGCCATGTGATGATTGTTTTTTTTTTTACCCACTTAATTTATCATGGCTTTATCCTGACTACATTTAAATCTGACCAGCGTCACGCACCTGGTTATAGTGGGTGAGTTTTCCAACAGAAATTTTCTGCATAACCAAGGCTATGTGATGATTTTTTTTGATTGCCCACTAATTCACTCGAGCTTTACCCAACTACATTCAGATCTGACCCACGTCACGCACCTGGCTATAGTGGGTGAGTCTTCTAACGGAGATTTTTTGTATATACCAAGGCTCAAATTCGAAACATCACTTAAATAATATCAAGTTATTTACTATTCAGACTAACACCTGTTGATCTATGGGATGATATTAATCCTGGGATCGCCTCTTCATATGTACCAGGCCCTCGAGTTCCTGTCCAAATTTGACTTTGGATCCGTTTGTGTGGTAAGCCGCATTAAGTAAGGAATAAAAGAAATAAGTCCATGAATTTATATTTTTTGCATTAATTAAATTAAATAATTTATTGCATATAGTAACATGAGACAAATTGAACCACAGAAGTTATGTTGCATGGAAGTGGAAGCTGAAAAAGCCTCATTGATCCCAACTCTATGAATAGTGCGGCTCCAAGTACATTTTATGTGCGTATATAAATTGAGTTATGCGTAAATAATACAATAAAGGAAAAATTAATATGTATGTTCTTATAGTTTCACATAATTTTAATCAAGTCCTTATAGGTGTTATGGACATCCATATATTCGTGCAATATTTATAACACTCTCCCTTAGATGTCCATAACAAATATTGTTCCTTATTAGGAAAAATCCAGTGGGATAGAAATCTAATAAAGAAAAAGAGTACAAAATATATATTGAATATGTCTCGTTAAAAACCTTACTAATAAAACCCAATAGACAACATTTTTGCTCCCACTGGTGATAACATTGCATTTTCAACATCATATGTGCTTCTAGCATATATTTTATAATATTTTATGAATATAATATTTGATAAACTTCTAGTTCATACTATTATATTTGAGGATCTACATTTGATAGTAATAATGTATTCCTTGTATATTATCTTTTTCAGCTACTCAATTTCCCGCTCATATTGGGAAAACTTTATTGAATGACAATAAAATAATTATACAGTATAAATATCTTAATTCATTTTCTTCCTTTATAAGCATTATTTTGTTTCATTTAGAGATAAACAAAAAGAATGAGTTTCTTATCCAACTTTATTTAAATATCCATCTATGTGCATTGTGGTGAATCAATATGAATAAGTATTGCACATTCAAACTTTTAAGAAGGAAAATGTATGGTTCTTAACCAAAAACCAATTTTATTGGGAGAACTTGTTGGAGTGATGTGTATAAGTGTTGCAATATATCAAATTAAATATGTCAACACTAAAATACAAATCTTGTTCTGATAATCATTGATCTAGCTATTAATAAAGGCATTAAAAATGATTTTTCTAGATCATTTATTTAAAAGGAATTAATAGATGACTTTCCTATATCATTTAGATAAATGAGATTTTCAACTATTTTTTCTAATAATTATATAATAATCATTGAAAGCCCCAAGTTTTTTTCTTAGGTCACATATTCTAGAAATTTTGGAAAATGATTTATGTAAACAATCTTGCAAACTTCATGTTACAAACTAATGGTAATTACATGTGCTACCTATCATATCCTAATTTTTCTCATTCTGTATAAGACTGATAGAGGAAAGAGGTTTAAAAAAGATTGTAATGATGAATAGAGAATAAAGATAAAAACTAGACAAAGGTTTAGGCCTAGAGGCCCAGTATGTAGCCTAAAATAAGTAGGCTACCATGCCCTGTTGAGTAAAAGTCCCAAAAATATACAAACGATATTTTAGGACTTTGATAGAGGAAAGAGGTTTGGAAAGGATTTTGATAATGAATAGAGAAGAAAGATAATGAAAGGTTTAGATCTAGAACCCCAGTACATAGCCTAAAATAGGTAGGCAACCATGCCCTATTGAGTAAAAGCCTCAAAGGTATACAAATGATATTCGGGGACTAAACTACAAATAATGAAAGTGTAGGGACTAAATTGTAAATAGTGAAAATCCCTGGAGGCATAATGGTCATTTTGAATAAAAAGAGGGACTAAACTAAAAAGTCTAAAAGTTCCATGGTGAAAAATGAAAGTAGACAAACTTTGGTCCATTAAGTGAAATTATGAAAAGTTGATGGCCTAAAGTGTAATTTTTAAAAGTTTTGGGGCAAAATGGTAATTATGAAAAGTTAAGCTAGAAAAGACCTAAAACTACTCATAATTATTTCAGCCTTATATTTTTCTAATAAATAGATAAAATTATTCTGATCAGTTTAACGCAACACATAATTTTGATTTGAGATTTCGATAAATTGATATAAATTTCTAAAAAGGAGAAATTAGTATAGTATCATCTAAACCTTAAAATAAGATAAAATTTGGTAGTAAATTCTTATAAGTAATATGAGAATTTATAAAATTGAGAAAACTCAAAAATGACTTATGTGGAATTTATAATAGAATTTACAGTAAATTAAAATACCCGATAAATGCTTTCTAAGGGAATTTCTTGAGAGTTAAACCTATAAAGGTAGTGAACCATGTAGAATGCCTAAAATGGTACCTTATAGGCCTAATAATATTTTTATATAAGTATGTGGGTCAGTGCTAATAAAGACCCGAAAAATCTAAAATTACAAAAATGTCACTGACTATGCCATTATGTTGTGCCATTGATCAAGAGATAGATTGAGGACATTTTGGTCATTTGAATAAGGTTAGATAGTGAAGGAGAGTTCCTAGAGTAGTTGACCAGGGTCAGAGAATACTCTGATGATGTGTAAAAAGACGATAATATCCTAGAGATATTAGTGTAAATAAAGAACTAAGGGGTATTTTAGTAATTTGTAAGGGATAAGTAATTAAGTTTAGACCCAATCCAAAAATGTCAATGGTAGGAACAATTCAGATACTAAATTTAAGATCAGAAAGCATATTATGAAATCTCATAAAAATTATATTTATAAAACATTTTGACTTTTGGGAAATTGGATTGAGCCGATATCGAATTAGACTGAAATTTTTTAAGAATCTTCTTCCCTTGAAATTTTTTCACATGTAATATGAGGTGTTCCTTGATGATGTCATGAATGATGTCACCTTTTGGCTTCTAGGTGCAGCCAATATTAAGAGCAAATATGAGTCATTAGATCAAATAGTACAGAAAGTGATCTTAGCTATCCATCTACCACCTCTCAAGTCTATGAATACCCTACCTTTCTCTTCACTTTGCATAAATTTAGAGGACCATTAGGGAGGTACTGCCCAAATGCAAACCCAAGCTAAGACAAAGAAGAATTCAATGACCAAAGTTCAAACTAGCTAGAAATTAAGGTAAACAATCTATCCTAGCTTAATTTTCTTTAATTTGGGGGCTTGAACTTAGAGTTTCTATGGAAGAAAATTGAGATTTCTCTAGGGTATATATGCTTTCTAAAATCCTAGATGAAAAGAGAAAGATAAAATTAAAGTTAGAGCTATGTGATTGATACTTGAACAAACTAGTTGGATGATTGGCTATTGAATCAAGTTGATATTCTTTACTTTGCCAAATAGGAGACCTTTTGGTATGCACTATTTGTGATATAAGGATATTGAATTTAAATGATTTAATACTTCCATTGAATTTATAAGATGACTTTGTGTAGGATTGGATAGGTTTTTAACCTTTAAAGCATTGGAATTGAAAGTTGTAATTTTAGAAATTCTTCTCTATACTATTCACTCATATGAGAAGTTATTGGAATTTCATGATTTGGATGCTTTCAATTATTTTAAAATGAACAGTTATGTGGGATAAAGTAGAGAAGCAAGTATTAGAAACTTTGGAATCAAAATGAGAATTTTTGAAAGAAAATTGAGAGTTAGGCAAGTCTATCTAGAACAATGCATAGTTGTTAGAATTTCATGATTCTAAGCTCATAAATGTATTCAAAATGAAATTGTGTAAGGTAAAGTCAAGACATCAATTGATTTAAAGGCCAAGTCAATTAGTAAAGATTAGAGAAAGTTATGTTAGTTAAAGCAAGTTTAATGTTCAAGAAATAATGTAATAGATGGGTGATAATGCTATTTAATGATTTCATTGTGGACCCAAAAGAGGGAGCAACACATCAAGGAGAAGTAAGAAGGAAAAGGAAAAAAATAAAGGAAAGGAAGGTTAAGCATGTGAGGTAGTAAACTATCCTAAACTTGTATATATTAAATGTTATACTTGGTTGTGCTATATGACTATGTGGAATTGTGTTGCATATGTCTTTATGATTAATGATCTATTTCTATGATTACTTTGGATAATTGTATTTTATATGTTACATGGAAGCATGCACATTACACAATGTTAATACTTTCACAAGCAAGCATAAGTATTTACATTAATGTATGCATTATTTAGTACCGTTTGCTACTGAGATTTCCCTAGAAATCTCACCACATCTATGTAATCCCAATCCCAATAGGTTCATGAATGATGAAAGAAGATGAAGAAGCATGAAAAGAAGTTAGAGATTGGATATATGACAAGTATTTAATTAAAAGTAGTAGTTGATAGAATAAATGTATGAAATTTTATAAATATTTAATTAATATTTTAAGCTTCGTTTTGACACCAAGAACCCCTTATTTCAATATTTGTATTAAGAATGGATATTCAAATTTTAGGGACTATAATATGTTTCCAGATTTTTTGACCAAATAAATAGTAAACATTGACATCATAGTTGACTTAGTTAACTGGTTAGTTGGTCTTGAAAATTATTTTTTCCTTAAATTTCAAAATATTAGCTTTGAGTAGGATTTTGAACCACTTCATTTTGGTTTTGGTAGAATTAATTATGATTTTTTGAAGTTTGTTGTCAAATCTGGAATACCATTTAAAGGGTAACTTGTGAAGAGTAAAAATTATAGATTTAGCTAATGGACTTTAAATGTCATGTAAGTGGTTCTAAATACTATCGAATAGTCCCTAAGACATACAAAAGTAATGATGTTATATTTTGGCATCAGAGCAGAAGTTTCTAGCATCAGATAGGACAGTCCCTATACCCTAACTCTAAGTAGTAAGCACTTTGTTAAGTTAGGGTATTTGTTTGTATAGTTAGCTAAGCTTATTTAAGCTAGTTTTACAGGAGTAGATATGGGATTTCATAAAATTAAGTCAGAATCATTAGTTAATATGGAAGATCCCTAGCCAGTCATGATTTATGAAGATGATGTATATCCATATTTTGATTCTCCTTCAGATAGTGAAAGGAGCTCAGATGATAGTATAGGGGACCAATCATAAAAGTCTATAGTTGAATATCCCATAAATACTTCTTTAGATTCAAACATGTAGTCTAGAGATTATGTAGAGATTTAGCTTGAAGTTGTGCACGTACCAGATGATGCTAAGTCAATAACTCTATATAGTATGAGTTTATAAGAGTGCCCTCTGACCCTGATATAAACTCTATTCCAATAAAAGGATAGATTATAGCTGATGAAGCTGAGTAATTATACTAGATTATAGGTAGCCTAGATATTATTCCTCCCCACCAGGGTTTAAGGATAGATTTGATATGCGTAACCTACAGTAGTTCCTTAAACTAGAGACCCAGCTACAGTCCATGACAGTCCTTTCTTGTTCTCACATTTTAGGGATATATACTTTATAGATAAATATAAGTGGGATGTTCCTAGTCCAAGTCAACCCCAACCTTCGTTTCCAAAGGCAAATAATGTTGACTATGTCAGTCTTAAGAAAGCTATAGAGAGTTTAGGTCAAGGAATGGATAAAAGTAGAGATCAAGAGCAGTCATTCTAGTTGCATTTTCTCAATGTTGTAGCAGGGATGATAGATATGTATTAAATGGAGGGTATGGATCTAAATTAGGTTTATATTTTAGAAGACTGGCATGAGATGGTAGTAAGTTAGATACTAGTATATACCCCTACATGGCATATAAAGTTAAGCGAGTTTTTGGCAAATGATTTGCCAATTTATATTTAGGGGTGACATTTCCGTATGCAGAAGTACTTGCAGTTCACTATACCTTAGAAGAGAATTCAAATTGAGTTAAGGGGTAATGTAAATATATAAATAGTGTAAAGTAAAATAATTACATATACTTATAATAGTTACGACATACCCCGTATATGTAGTTGACATGTATGTAATGTATGTACAAATACTGTGATGACATGAAATATGAGTTAAGATATGATATGATGAAATGATAGTTAGTTGAACATCTATGTAAGTATATTCCCTATTTAATTTAATTATGGTAGATAAATATGGATAAGTTTTAGATGACTCAAGTTCATCAAAGTCAAGAATAAGAATCGGCCATTGCTAGAGTAAAGGTTGGACAAAGAACATAAGAAGAGAATGTTTAGAACAAGTTATGTCCAAGTTGTGATGTAAAAGTGTGAAGGTCATGACTAGTAGTCACTGAGAAGTAAACTTGTGACGAGTTAAGACATGGGTCACGATAAATATTCACATAAATGTTTTTGTCATAATGAGTAAAGACCATTGGCCGCTACAGAAAGTCACAGAGCTATAATGTTCGGATAAGTCAGGTTATAGGGCATGACAAATGTGCACAGAGGAGTTCAGGTCCTGATAGGATAAGACCGTAGGTCATAACTGAAGGAGATAGAGTAATAATTGTCATTTCAATTATCAAACAAAATTAAACTACCCAATAGTAAAGTATAGGCTAATCTAGGTCTATTCACAAGGAGGCTAGATGGATGCTAAAATACCTAATTAATCTAATGAGCCATAAATTAACAAGCTAAAGAGATGGTGTGTGATGAGATTTTACCTAACTTATGAAAGTAAATCATATGATATTGTTTATGCTTTTAAGTGTTTATAATAATGAGATAAATGAATGACAAGTGTGTTCCCTTGGAGATTGCCTTACCTTCATTATCCATAGAATATGAGAAGTTAATCAGTTGAATTATAATAGGTTAGCTAACAACTCGCTAGCTAAATCTCAATCAAAGCTACAACTCGCAGACATTAATAGAGATTATGAATCATTCAACTATGATATAGAAGATGAATTAACATATACAACTGTACTCTATTTAATGATTACTCTAATTAACTACAGCCATGTCCAACTCAATCCAAGGATAAAAATCAATCAAAGTATCAATAATGCAATAAGAAATCTAACTCGGTTTCCTACTTCTTTGTCATCTACTAACTCTAATTGAATCCATAAATTAGAAGCAACTACATCAACTCAATACAATTAAATTTGACTTAAGACACAATAAAACTCCTTGTTCAGCTTAAGGATTCTAGTTTAGCATCATCTCCAAGAAAGTACAATAGCTTAGCCTTGTATTGCTCTCTAAACTCCAGCAGTAATAGAAAACATAGCAGCAATCATGGTGAATATAGAAAAAGAAGATGAAGATGAAGGCTAAACTCTCCTATGGTTCTATTGTATAGAATAGGGGAGAGTTTACATATGAGATGGAGAAGAGATGGAGAATGGTGTGTGGATTTGAGATGGAATAGAATGGAATTTGGTATGATATCATATGAGAGATGGAGAATGGTGGTATATGTGTGAATGCGTGAGTGATGGAATGATATGATATCAGCTTGTCTAGGTCCAGTGATGTAGGCGTGTATATCTACTAAAAGATATGAGAAAGGTGATACAATCACATGCGGGTGAGGTGTGAGATTTGTGATATGAGTTGAGAAGTGTGATTCACGTCATGAATGATGCTATTAGATATGAAGTGGTGTGTTGCTAATATGAGTAGTTCAGTTCAGGGTATATGTGAGTGTGTCTTGTGCGATTAATCTCTCTTTCAATGACAGCACATGTTTTCTAGCCAGGTGTTAGTCCACTTGCTTCTGTTAGCAGCTCATTCCATCATGTGATTCTATTAGCATGTGCATTCAAACAACTATAGCACACTTGTTCCTATTTTCCATGTGCTTAAATTTGTTCCAGCACATGTCTAATGTCCAATTGTCAATTGATCTAATTGCTTATTGGTCATTACATAATAGAAATTTAATAGATTATTTATCCAATTAATCACTAAAATCAAATCAATTAATTTCCACTTGTTCCATTTTAATTTTATTAATTAATTACTCATCATATTGGTAAGTGGGGATAAAATCAATAATAAAAATCACTTTAAACACACTAAAAATCACTACAAATATGAGTTTATCAACTGCCCCACACTTAACTTTTGCACTCCAAGAAAAATTATAGATCAAAATTGAAATTTAAACACACTTGTTTAGCAAATTTGGCAAAACAAATTCAGAATAAGTACTTGTTATCATCAATCTTTTTTCCTTCAATTGGCAATAGTCTAAACTAATTCCATATCAATCAAAGAATCTAAATCATGCAATTAAATCATAGTAAGCAGCAAAGTCTGATTTCCTCATAAGGTTTAGTGTTTCACTCATTCTCTTGTCAAGGTAATTTCACTCAATCATCTAGCTTAGGCTTCCCATAGGCTTATAACCATCCTACATATCTACCACTACTTGCCACAAGGGTTGTGAATAAAAGGGGTCTTTATTATGTTGTAATGTTAAAAAGGCTAAGTGATGAAGTGGAAATGTATGTTAGTGAATAATGAGATATTGCACATGATCTTACTTCTTTATGCTATTTCAAGTCTTAATTACAGTTTCAATTGTGCAACTACAGATAATCACAAGTCACCAAATATTTTTCTTTCATACAAGTTGAATATCCCATTTTTCATCAGGTTTATCTCTTCTTTCTTTCCTTTTATCTCTTTTCTTTACTTTTTCTTTTTGCTTTTCTTTTCTTTCAACGACTGAACCATATAGCAAATACATTGAAGTTTATATATCCAACAAGTGGTGCAATTTATCAGTTATTTCACAATTTAAAACTAACTACAGTAGCAAATATCATGTACAACATTCATTAATAAATGATAGAATTTTAAAAGAAAGTGAAGGTCTCAAATGGGTTAGCAAAGGATTTAATTTTTGTAGCTACTGTTTGGTAAAGAGGGTTAGGAAAGAAATGCCCTTATCATATCCACAATTCCAAGAAGCTAATGTAGTTTTGAATCAAGGATTAAGACAAGTTCTACAAAGTTACCAAACTAGATGGTGCTACACAATGTAATGAATATCTGTTGGAGACTCAAATTCCTTCCATTTGGCTTACTCACCCAATCAACTCACAATAACAAGATTGCATGAATATTAACTAAATACATGAGATCAATCATTCATTATGCACAATTTCCAAAAATCAATCAAGGAAACAAGCAACTCATACTTTAGCAAGCTTGTCAATGTTAAAAAATATGTGTTCAAAATTCAATTTTAAGTCCATGACATTAAATTCAATTAGACCAAGCAATAATCAAATGAAATTGAAGAATATTTTAGCAGAGAATCAATTTTAGTCGCGATAAAAAGGGCTTCAAGTCGTGACTATTTTACATAGAGAGGAAATCTTTAGAAAATAGGGAATACTGGTCATGACGTACATGGACACTGGTCACAACTAATGATCACAGAGAGTAATCCTACCAAACATACAAGCTCAGGTCGTGACCAAGTATCAATCCAGTCATGACCAAAATTCAAAGAGAGTTACAGTCATGATAAAGATAAGCACAAATCACGACTAAATATCACAAATAGGTAAACATAAAAAAAAATAAGAATTACTGGCCGCGACAAACATATGCATAGGTCACGAATAATTTTCACAGAGAAGAAACTTGATATTTTCGCATACATTAGTCATGATAAGAACATCACAAGGTCGTGACCACAACACATAATCATAATAATTATCTGATTGTATTTACCCATTTCACAAATTACTCCCCCATACTTAATTTCCACATTGTCCTCAATGTGAAGAAGTAATTAGGCACATACAATGATAGAAATAAACAAGAGGACAAAGCTGAATCAAAATCCAAGATAAACTTATTAATTTTTTGTCTGCCCCTACTGACTTAGTCTCCTCCCCACACTTAATCAACAATTAACAGCTCAAGTATATAAGTAAATTGATTAAATCATACTATTGTGAGTGGGGAAACAAGGAAAAGACAACCTGAGTATCATGTGGGTTTGAAGTTCTCCTTGTACAGCTTGAATAATTGGCCATTAACCTGAAATACTATACTATCTGCCGCATCCTATCTTATTGGTATAACTGTTATTTTATCCAAGTTTGTCGCTACAGTAAAATTCTCAACAACTATGTGTTTACCTACACATTTATCATGTTTGTTCTCTTCATTCAAAAGGTTAGTGACAGACAAAGAAATTTCATATTCAAGCACATCATTTTTAGCCTTATTAGAATTTTGGAGCAACAATTGATGTTCCCCTTTAGCCACTTCCTTGTATACATCAAGTGCACTTAAGCCTAACAGTGAGTAATCTTCAAATGGATGTCTCATTACTTTAAAAACATTAAAAGTTATGACATTATCACCCACTTCCATTGTGATGTTCACATGTTTCATGCTTATGATAGTGTTAGTTGTTTTAAGGAATGGCCTCCTTAAAATAATAGGACCCTCTAAGGTTGACTTGTAACATCCCAAATTTCCTTATCTGTATAAGACTGATATAAGAAAGAGGTTATAAAGAGATTGGGATAGTAATTAGAAGAAAAGATAATGATTAAGATAAGTGTTAAGCCAAAGAAAGAGATAAGGTATAAAGTTGTAAAGTAAAAGGGATTACATTGCAATTTAGAAAAACCTAGGGACTAAATTGCAATTAATGAAACTTTCAAATGGTCATTTTGGAAAAGAAAGGGACTAAAGTAAAAACTTTAAAAGTTCCATGATGCAAAATGGAAGTAGACATAAGTTTGAGCCATTAAGTATAATTATGAAAAGTTGAGGGCCTAAAGTGCAATTTCCAAGAGTTTAGGGGTAAAATGGTAATTATGAAAATTTGAGCCAGAAAATGCCAAAAGACTGCCCAAAAATATTTTAATCCTAAAGTTTACCATAAAATAGAGAAAGTTATTCTGATTAGTTTAACGCAATATAGAATTTTGATTTGAGGTCTTGAAAAATTGATATAAATTTCTGAAGTCAGAAGATTATTACAGTATCTTTCATATCTTATAATCAGATGAAATTTGGTAATAAATTTGTATAATTAATATAAGAATTTATGAATCTAGCAAGAGTCAAAAGAGTCCTGTAGGATTAATTATGAAATTTATTGTGAAATAGTATACCGATAAAGGGTTAAAGGAAATATAGAGAATTTTTATACAGACTTTTGGGTCTCAAAAAATTATGAGACTTTGCAAGAAATTCATTTTATATTAGAATGAATTTATAAAAATTTTAGAACCATTAAAAGAGGTGTATATCCCAAAAATCAAGGTGATTTAAGAATATTGGTATAAGGAAAGTGCTTTAGGATTTATGCCAATTAGCTATTGGATCTAAAAGAGGCCCAATATGGCATCAATATGAAGCCCAATAAGCCTAATATCAAGTCTTGGAGCTTAAGCCAATTTTAGATATTTTATTAATTTTAAATAAAAAATCAAAGGAAAATAAGAGAATTCAAGAGGAAGTCAACGTGAACATGGTGGGACTCATATCAAGGGACATATGTCATTAAGAAGAAGAGAGAAACCCCATGTGCTGAAATTTATTAAAATAATATAAGAATTATGTTAATGAAGATTAAAGAGTTAAGTAGCCAATAAAATTAAAGATTAAGCCATTGTAATAATTAGCAAAAGTGAGGACATTATGGATCCAAGGTGCAAACATTTTGTCTATAAATACCCCTCCTATTCCTCATCAAAATTGTGGCCTCTTGAACCTTGGAGAAACTATGGCCAAATGGAAACTCAAACCAAGATAAAGGAATATTCAAGGCACTTTGATCTAGGGAAGTTAAGGCATAAGGTATGTAATCCTTCCTAGTTTATTTGTATGAGTTTTTGGAAGGATAAAGCTTAAGTTTTAATGGTAGAAAAGTGAGATATTCTCTTAGTAACCTTGCTGTCCAAATCTGGATAGAAATGAAGAAAGAAGAAAAGCAAAATATACTTAAGTAGAAAACACTTAGATAAGCTAGTTTGATGATTGGTTATTGAATTGAGTTGATATTCTTGACTTTGCTCTTTCTTGAGGCCTTTCAGCCAAGGTTTATCTAATGCTTCCTTTGGTTTTAAAAGATGACATTGTGTAGAATTGAATAGGTTTGGAACCTATGAAGCATTGGAATTGAAAGTTATAATTTTTGAAGTCTTCTCTATTATTGTTCACACATATGAACAGTGATTGGAATTTCATGATTTTGATACTTCAAATGAAAAATTGTGTGGAGTAAAGTAGAGAAAGAATCATTGGAAGCATTGGAATCAAAATGAAAATTTTTGAAAGAAAAAAGGAAGTTATGCAATTATGTCCAGAATAGTGTGCAGTTGCTGGAATTTGTGAATTCTGAGTTCATAAATGGATTAGAAGGTTAAATTGTGTAGGGTAAAGTCAAGACATCAATTGATTCAAAGAACAAGCTACTTAACAAAGATTAAAGAAAGTTATTTTAGTAGATAAAGTTCAATGTTCAAGGAAGTTGGATTGTAAGAGTTAATAGTAATGCAATGTTAGGATTTGGTTTGTATGCTTGATTTGCACAGATTGTCATCATCCTATGCATCAACATAAATTAATTGTAGCCTATTAATGTAGTATAAGGCATAACCCTATCGTTCTTCTCGATAAACCTTTTATTGGAAACCTAACAAACTGGTGACAAAACTATTGAAAACCTGAGTGAAAGTAAAATTTAGTTTTTGGGTTTGATTGATTTTTTAAGCAATAAAATAAAGGTGTAGTAAAGTAAATATTTTTGTATTTTTGATTAAGTTGGAAAATGAGTGGATTTTGAAAGGAATGTGTTGAGATATACTCTTGATGATGGAAAACTATCTATCCTTACTCTTAATATGATATGGGGTTTCAAAATCACCAAGTCTTAAAAGAAACCTCAATCAATCGATTGAGTCTAGAATATTAATATTCCTTAAACTCCTTTAATCAAAGCTAGTTTAAAAACTCTTAATGAACTGTTAAAAGCCGCTTAGCATGCAATTTAAATCAGATGATGTAGATGCCCTCAAATGATCATCGATCGATTACCATAGATTTCAAGCAATCGAATTAGTTAGCAATAATCATTGATATCCAATTATCTAAAAATCAAAACTGAAATATTCATACTAAACCAACATACAAGTCATCAAAATTCAATTACAAAACTTAATCTCATAATAATCGATCGATATCCAATCCTTACTCATAAAATTAAAACCCTAGATCTAGGAATTCCAAAAACATAAGAAATGTGAGATTAAAATAGAAAACTCCCCATGTGCACTGTAGTCCATGAGCTCAAGATATGCGATCCATCACCAAGAGACTAAAGATTTAGCCTCTTATGACTCCTACTGTGCCGCAATCGCTGTCCAGATATGATGCCATGAAGAAAACAGAAAAAAGGTGATAGATTAATGATGTAGAGATGTGAAATCCTGTGGAAAGGTACAGAAGGATGGAAGATGATTGTGTAGGTTGTGGAGAAGATGTAGAGAGGATTCGAGTACTACTTCTTAGCCGAATAAGGTCCAAAAAGTAGCCCCTTTATGTTTGCAGCTTCCTCTTCCTTTTATTCCTACATGATCTAATCCAAAATGCGCAGCTTCAGATATTGTCTCTTTTAGTTGTGACCAGATCCAGGTTTTGGTCGTGACCTATAAACATAGAGAAACTTCCTAGAAGAATTTAGGTCATAACCTTTGGACACTTTGGTTACGACTAAAAAGCACAGAAGCGTGATATGATTTCTTTTGTCTTGTGATTTTTTTTCTGCTCATGTTAGTCCTTGGTTCTTTGCCAAAATACCTAAGATTCAAAACCAAAGCTCACTGTAAAAGTCCAAATCAGTGGAGAACAATATTTATGCAATTTAAAAGAGCTAATTTACCATTTTACCCTTTAATTAGCACATTGACAAGCACAATCATGTATTACCACAAAAGTACAAATAAAGGCATAATATGAATGGTAAAGTTGTAATAAGACCCTGAAAGTGTCATAGAAACCATACCCAATTTGTGTCTTATCAGTGCTTAAAGAGGGCAGTAACACATCAAGAAGTATGAAGCAAGAGGTAAAGGAAAAGGATAAGGAAAGCAAAGAGTATGAGGTAGTGAACTTACCTACTTGTATGCTTATGTTACTTGGGTATTTTATGTGATATTTGCTTACTTTGATGATGTGAAGCATGTATGATTAAGTAATGCTCTATTCCTTTTTATGTTGTGGCCATATGTTATAATTAAGGGACATGAAAGCATGTAAGTATCATTATGCAAGCATGATCATTAAGTGCACACATAGTAACATCAAGCATATAATTGCATACATTGTATAGTTTCCGTTTACTACTGAGATTTTCCCCAAAATCTAATCCCCTCCATGTCAACCCAAAACCAATAGGTTATTCAAAGATGGAAGAAGATGAAATGTAAAACATCCTTACTTTTATACATCTTAGGGACCACTTAGTAGTATTTAGAACCACTTACAATTTTTTGGAAGTCCATTAGCTAAATTTAGAATTTTTCTCTTTCTCAGGTTACTGTTCATATGGTATTCCAGATTATGTAATAAACTTCAAAAAATCATAATTAATTCTTGCAAAATTGAAATGAAGTGGCTCAAAAAGATACATGAATCTAACATCTTTAACTTTAATTGAAAAATAATTTTCAGACCAAATGCTTAGCCAATTAATACAGTTTATTCGTTAAATTTACTGTTCATTTGGTCAAAATTCTAAAAATAGATTCTGGTCCCTTACTTTGGAACTTCATTTCTCATGATATACATATCCAAATGAAATGTTCTACCTATGCACTTAAAGCTCTGGATGTGTTCTACATGCTCATAAAATTTTACAAAATAATTCCTTCATTTGTAGGTGAAGTCACAACAAAACTGCTTTAGGACCTACATTTTTTACCATTTCAGTTTCTTTTCTTTCACTTTCAATAATTGTTCCAGCATGTATAAGCCATCAAATAAGCTTCTCAATATTCATATACATCATGTACATATGTCATAATTATTGCAAATAGTTTCATCGCATAAATAGACACCTTACATGGCATTTACATACATAGATAATTTATAGCATATGCTAGGATTTCAATTACTTCACTTCCTTTTGTTCATTCTTTAGCTCTTCTCCATGTATACCTTTTGCATCATGCTTGGCCTAAATTGGTTGGTTATGGTAGAGTGAGATTCTAGGGAATCTTAGTACAAACATTACCACTTAAATATGCAAGATGGATGCTAATGCATGATATGTAATTTCATTAAACTTTCTTTGATTAGTGACATGCCATCATGCTATATATTTTTACATAAAATGCATGGCCATAGAAAATATTTTATTCAAAATACATTCAACATTATTTATCATGCCACAACATCATTCAAATATTATATACATGTCAACACATAGGCATACCACATCAAGCACATAAAGGGATAAGTTCACTACCTTGCACTTAAGCTTTCCTCTTGATCTTGTGCACTTGCTCCCTAGCTTTCCAACCATGAAGTCCTTAATGTCAATTACTTCCCAACATCTTTTGGGATGTTTCAATATCATAAGCACATTCATATTCATCACATAATACATTAGGACCCATGAACTCCAACAATGTTCAAGACTAACCTTGTTATAATCTTTATTATCATAACATTCTCTAATCTTCACTAATCAACTTGGCTCTTGAACCAATTGATGTATTGACTTTACCCTACACAATTTCATTTTTTGAATCCATCTATAAGCTTAGAATTATAAAATTCCAGCTCCTTCATGGCCTGTTGTACAACACCGAACACATGCACATAATTCTTTCAAAAATTCTCATTTTGGTTCTAATGCTTCTCACACATACTTCTCTACTTTATCCCACACAATTTTTTATTTTAAAACTATTGGAAGCATCAAAATCATGAAATTTAAATAACTGTTCATGCGAGTGAACAGTAATAGAGAGGATTTCAAAAACTACAATCTTGAGATTTTAATGCTTCCAAGGTTTAAAACTTTTCCAATCCTACACAAAATTATCATATAAATTCAATGGAAGCACTAGATCATTGAAATTCCATTTCCTTCCATCATGAACAGTGCATAATGAACAGGTTCATCCATGGAGAAGTCAAGAATATCAATTTGATTCAACAACCAATCATTTAACTAGCTTGTTTAAGCTTCAATCACATGTCTCTAACTTTAATTTATTCTTTTCCCTTTTATCTAAGGTTTTTTGGCAGCACAACACCTTAGAGAAAACTCAACTTTTTCCCCATGAAAACTCTAAGTTCAAGCTCCCAAATCAAAGGAAAATAAGCTAGGAGAGATTGCTTAACTTTAATCTCTAGCTTGCTTGATCTTTAGTACCTTGAATCTTCTTTGTCTTGGCTTGAATTTCCTTTTTGCAAGAGTTTTCCCAAGGTTTATGAGATCACAGCTTTGAAACAGATTTGAGGGGGTATTTATAGAAAATTTTATGGAAAATCAATGGCCAATATTACTTTGTGCACTATTTGATCAAAAGGCTCACATTTAATCTTAGATTTAACTTTTTCAAAAAGGAGATTTATGTCATCATCCATGACATCACAAGGGACAACTCAAGGGGCCTCCTGATAGGGTATGTGGTGTAATTCTCATAGGGAGGAAGCTTCTGGAAAAATTCTAGTCCAATCCGGTACTGGCTCTATCGATTCCCCAAAAGCCATATTGTTTTATAAATCTAATTTTTCTGAGATTTTATAATATGTTTTTTGGCCTTAAATCCAATATCTAGATTCTTCCTACCATTGATATTCTTTTACTGGGCCACAATTTAATTACAGATCCCTTGGAAAATGACTGAAATGCCCTCAGTTTACTGTCTTGCACTGTATTAACCCTAAGGGCATTATTGTCATTTCACACCTCTTCATACTTCTTCAAGGTGTATACTAGCTCTAACTAACTATATTTATACTATGTTACATGTTTTTGGCCTATTCCAGATGACCAAAATTCCCTCCATCCATCTCTGGTGCAATCTGACTGTGTAGGGGCATTTTTGTAATTTCACACTTTTTCTGGACATTGGCGCCTTCTACTTATGAACTGGTATCATGGGTTTTGGGCCCTCCTTGGCATCATCATGGGCCTATATATGAGGTCATATGATCTCAATCTATCCAGGCTTACATACTAATAAGTTCTATACTTGGATCATGGATGTTATCAAACTCCCGTCAAAATTCACTAATATGGAGAAAACTTTTTATACAGAACTCCTTCCGGGGTTCTGTCAAATCCATGGCATCTGACACTATAGGGCACACTTTTCTATAATTCTCCCACTTATATCTAAAGTCCATAAAATCTGATAAAATTTCATATACTTTTAGACTATCAGATAAATATCTATTATCTGGAGCCCTAATAAAATTTCTGTATAATGCTAGATTAGCCAGTATAACTTCCTCTATTTACTGATAAAGTATGAGACTGAAATATTTCCAGACAGTTTTAAGCCTCTTCAGCTGAACTTTCTATAATTACAATTTTGTCCTTAAACTTTTTATTTAATTACATTTAAGTCCCTTAACTTTTGGAAATTATCACTTTTAGCCCAACTTTTATTTCTACTACAACTTTTTGCCTTCAACCTTTTCTAATTTGCATTTTGGTCCTTCTCTTTTTTCAAGACTCATCTAACCTCTATCACTTCTTCTAATATTCATCATAATCCTTTCTAAACCTCTTTCCACTATCAGTATTATACAGACAGGGAAAATTTAGGATATGACAAAATGCAAGAAGAGGAGTTAGGAGATAGATGTCATGATTGATTGTACCTAATGATATGTTATGACTTATGTGATATATGTATGTAATATTTGCTTAAAAGTAGTACAGTTGTTGCTATAATTAAAAATACTAAATGATCAAATAAATGTATGATATTTAATCAGTATTTATTTACATGTCAAGCTTCATTTTGCCACCAAGAATGCCTTATTTTGATGTCTATACAAGGAGAACAAAATTTTCAAAATTTGGGACTAGAAACTGTTTTCCATAAATTTGTCGAAATAAATAGTAAATTTGATGTCAGAGTTGACTTAGTTAACTAGTCAATTGGTCTAAGTAAATATGTTTTCCTTAAAGTTTAAGATGTTAGCTTCTTATGGCTTTTTAAACCACTTCATTATGAATTTTCTAGAATTAGTTATGATTTTCTGAATTTTATCGCTTAATCTGGAATTACCATATGAACAATTCTCGTAAAGAGTGAAATTCTATATTTTGTAATTGAACTTCAATGGACTTGTAAATGGTTCTAAATGCTATCGAATGGTCCCTAAGACGTATGAAAGTAAGGTGTTACATGACTCATGTGACATATCCAAGACATAGAAATATGCAATTATAATCAAGTCTTTAACCTTTATTAATATGTCCTTTAAAAGTCCATTAGGTTTCCTAGTGGTCTGATCAGCAAGTTGAACTATCATAGAGGTTCCTTTAAGTGAGTATATGTCAATGCTTAATGTTGTATAAATGGAGGTTAGCATTACATTAATAGCTACACCAAGATCTAATAGAGCACTAGCACACTAAAACTTTCCTATGGTGATTAGGATTATAAAGGAACTTGGATAATTACATTTAATGGGAAGTTGCGGCTTAAGTAAAGCTGACACACTGGATCTTACTTGAACCGTTTCATTTGGATAGTAAATTATTTTATTAGTGCAGAGTTCTTTCATGAATTTCACATACTTAGGTATACTTTTAATTAGATCCACTAGTGGCACATTAACTTTCAACTTTCCTAATAGATTTAGAATATCTTATTCCTGTTTATCTTTCAAAACCTTCTTTGGACATATGTATGCATTAGGAAAGGGTAAATGTTTAATACTTACCTCCCTATCCTTCTGTTATGCATCTTTATGCTCCTTTTGCTTTTGGTTTCTATATGATTTTTGACTTGCATTGTTGGAACTAGCAACTACTTCATGCATAACAAGTGGTTGTGTAGCATCTTTTAGTGTAGTTTGCTTATTTTCCTACAGCAGTATCTCCTTCTCCTTGCTACTTTATGATTCTAGCATGAGTGAAGGTTTTTCTTCAAACAACACTTTAGCTCCAGATCTGTTCTGCTACTCATTTGCTTATTTATCCTTCTTATCCTCCTCTGTATCTGCTTTCCTCACTATTTTTCTACTTGTCAAGCTTATAGCATTTACAGATTTGGGATTAGTATTTGAATGTAAACTTTCACCAATTATGGCTTGAACATCACTCATTAAATTTTCTAGTTAAGATACATAGCCATTCATGTTTGTAACTTTTGTTTCCCACTATTATATTTTATTATCCAATGCAACAAACTTGGACTTTGTCATTACTTGATTGTTCTCCACAGTAGATCTCAAGTCCTTGAAGTTAGAGTAGAAGTTTGTGTTGATAAAGTTTATATTTGAATTCATCACATTAATGTTCTTGATTATCCTATATATTCCATCATCTTTTGTAGCAGTAGGCAATTCTATAGCTCTATAAGATTTATCCATTTGTCTATCATTGTTGAATATGTTCCCCCCAAAATTCCTATCTGAACCTCCATCCCTCTATATGAGATTAGGATAATTTCTCCATCCTTCATTATATGTGTTAGAGTATGGACTCCTTTGTGGATATTGGTTTGGTTTGCCTTGATAAATGGCTGATACATTTGCACAATGTGCAGGAAAATTGATAGTGGTATGCATAGGAGAATAACAAAGCTAATAACTAGGAGCAATAAGAGCTTGAGAGTAAGAGCTTTAAACATGTGAATTTCTCAGTTGAACAGCTAGATTATTAATCTGAGCATTCATGACAGCAACTTGGAAAGACAAGCTATTGTAATCTTGAGAAGTCCTTGTAGAAACTTTATAGACTTGCCTAGAATCCTAGGCCCCACACTACTGGTCATTGCTTGATATCTTCTCAATCAAGTTTCATGCTTTATCTAGAGTGAAATTGAAATATCTTACTTTTATCACCTCAGAGTACGTATTCAAAAGCATATTTGATTAGCGGAAACATTACATTAGCCCAAAAATTAAAATTTTTAAACTTACTTCTCTGGTACTATTCACTTGGTGATTTCCGAATTTATAGTCCAATTTTAAAAATTCATAACTAATTGTAGAAATATCTTATGGAGGTGATCTAAATTCTTAATTGTAGCTCTTTCATATCTCTTTAAGGGACAAATATAAATCTAGACATTGACCTTGCAAATTGATACAGTTAAATCGTTACCTTTTACAGTTCATGTGGCAAATTCTGGAACTTCCAGATTCTATCTCTTAACTTTAGAAATTTATTTCTCTTGATATAAATATCCAAATGAGGTGTATTACATATGAATTTAAATATCTATATGTTTACTACATGCTCATAAAATTTTGTGGATTAATTCATTCATTTGCTAGGTCAAACTTAAGCCACACCAAAACTGCTTTAGAACCTACATTTTTACCATTTCAGTTTTCTTTCTTTCACTGTTATGCATAAATCATCTCTTTTGCCTTTCATTCATTCATATATATCATGTACATATGCCATAATTATTTCATACAATTTTATCACATAAATAGACACCTTACATGGCATTTACATACATGGAAAATTCATAGCCTATGCTAGGATCTCAATTATTTCACTTCCTTTCTTACATTATTTAGCTCTTCTCCATGCATACATTTTCCTTAATTCTTGACCTAAATTGGTTGGTTATGGGAGGTTGAGATTCTAGGGAAACTCAGTAGCAAACATTACCACTTAAATATGCAAGATGGATGCTAATACATGATATGTAATTTCATTAAACTTTCTTTAATTAGTGACATGCCATCATGTTATATACTTTTGCATAAAAAATGCATGGCCATGGAAACCATGTTATTCATAACACATTCAACATCATTTATCATGTCACAACATCATTCAAACATCATATACATGTCAACACATAAGCATACCATATCAAGTAGATAAAGAGGTAAGTCCACTACCTTGCACTTAAGATTTTCTCTTGATCTTTTGCACTTGCTCCCTAGCTTTCCAACCATTAAGACTTTTGTTCAATCACTTCCCAACCATATTCTTGGATGTTTCAAGGTCCTAAACAAATTCATATTCATTACATAATTCATTAGGATCATGGACTCTAACAATATTCAAGACTATCCTTGATAAATTATTAACTCTTTACTAATATAACTTTCTCTAGTCTTCACTAATTAACTTGGCCTTTGAACCAATTGATGTCTTGAATTTACCATACAAAATTTCATCTTTTGAATCCATTCATAGGCTCAGAATCATGAAATTCTAGCTCATATGCACTGTTCTGTACATAATTACATAACACCCTATTTTCTTTAAAAAATTCTCATTTTGATTCTAATGCTTCCCATACTTGTTTCTCCACTTTATCCCACACAACTTTTGATTTTAAAACCATTGGAAGCATCAAAATCATGAAATTCCAATCAATGTTCATGTGAGTGAATAGTAATAGAGAATAATCTCAAAAATCACAACTTGGAATTCCAATGCTTTCGAGGTTCAAAATCTATCTAATCCTATACAAAATTATCATATAAATTCAGTGGAATCATTAGATCATTGAAATTCCATTTCCTTCCACCATGAAAAGTCCAAACCGAAATGGTTCAACTATGACGAAGTCAAGAATATCAACTTAATTTAACAACCAATCACTTAACTAGCTTGTTTAAGCTTCAATCATATAAGTCTAACTTTAATTTCTTCTTTCTCCTTACATCTAAGTTTTTCGATAGCACAACACCTGAGAGAAAACTCAACTTTCCTCCATGAAAACCCTAAGTTCAAGCTCCCAAATCAAAGGAAAATAAGCTAGGATAGATTGGTTACCTTTAATCTCTAGCTTGCTTAAACTTTGGTACCTTGAATCTTCTTTGTCTTGGCTTGATTTTTATTTTGCAAGATTTTCCCCAAGGGTTCATGCTCCACAGTTTGATTCAGATTTGTGGGGGTATTTATAGAAAAATCTCATAGAAAATCAATGGCCAAGATTACTTTGTGCACTATTTTATCTAATGGCTCACATTTAATCTTGGATTTAACTTTTTCAAAAAGAGACTTATGACATCATCCATGACATCATCAAGGGACACTCCATAGGGCTAGGTGGCAAAATTCCAAGGGAGAGAAGCTTCTAAAAAAATTCCAGTCTAATCGGTACCGGCTCAGTCTGATTCCCCAAAAACCTGACTGTTTTATAAATCTAATTTTTCTAAGATTTCATAATATGCTTTATGACCTTAAATCCAGCATCCAAACTCTTCCTACCATTGACATTCTTGTACTGGGTTAGTACTTAATTACAGATCCCATGGAAAATGATAGAAATGCCCTTGGTTCACTGTCTTACACTATATTAACCCTAAGGGCATAATTGTCATTTCATACCTCTTTATACTTCACCAAAATATATACTGGCTCAAACTAATTGTCCTTGTACTTGCTAGGACTTTTTGACCTATCCAAAAGGACCAAAATGCTCTTCATCCTTCTTTGGAAAAATCTGGCTACATAGGGGCATTTTCGTAATTTCATACTTTTCTGGGGCTGCCTTGGGCTCTGGCCCACTCAACCGTCCATCCACCTCACTGGGCCTCTTGGATGCTATTTTGGGCATTGATATAGGTCAATTGCCTTTATAGCACAATTCCCGAGAAACCTCCCCTAAAGGTATTTATCGAGTATTTTATTATACCGTAAATTCCTGTAAGAATTCTACAGGATTAATTTTCTAACTTTGTCAAGTTTATAAATTCTTATATTAATTATAGAAATTTACTGTAAAGTTTTATCTAATTTTGAGGTTCAAAAAATACTACAATAATTTTTCCTGACTTCAGGAATTAATATAAATTTTTTGGGACCTCACATCAAAATTATATGTTACGCTAAACTGATCAGAATCATTTTCTCTACTTATAGGTAAAATTTAGGACTAATCTAATTCTAGGTATTTTTGGGCCTTTTCCAACTCAACTTTCTCATAATTACATTTTTGCCTTGGAAACTTTCTATCTTTTCAATTAAGTCCCTTAACTTTTCTATAATTACACCTTTTAGCCTAACTTTTTTTTCTACCTTTAGTTTTGGCCTTAAACCTTTTCTAAATTTCATTTAGGTCCTTAAACTTTTGAAAATTACACTTTAGGCCCTTAACTTTTTATAATTGCACTTAATGGCTCAAAGTTTATTTTTACTTTTGTTTTTCACCATAGAACTTTTAAACTTTTCATTTTAGCCCCTCTCTTTCTTCAAGATTCATTTGACCTTTATTATTCCTTCTGATCATCGTCATAGTCCTTTCCAAACCTCTTTCCTCTATCAGCATTATACAGATAGGAAAAAGTTAGGATATGACAGAAATTGTAAATAAAACCTCCAGCAATTGCATATAAATTCTTTCTGCATGCATAGCGCAATCATAAATGAAAATAATGCACCAAATGTTCACATGAAATATGATGGTATGGACACCTAGCTAGTAGCCCTTGAAATCTTCCATAAAACTTATGGAAAGACTCTTGATCATACTATTTGGCACCAAAAAACTCCTTTCTCAATGTAGCGGTATTTGAAGTAGGGAAATATCTCTCTAAGAAAGTAATCATCAAGTTACTCCAACAGTCCAAGGTTTGAGGTGTATGATATGGCAGCATATAAACCATTCTTTTGCCTTTTCTTCAAGTGTAAAATATGATACTTGTCTCTGCACAGTATCTATGTCAGCACCTACAGGTTTCATAGATAAGCAAACCCATTGCATAGTCTTCAAATGCTTGAAAGGATCTTCATTTGTAAATCCATAATAATTTGGTAAGTTACTGAATAAGGGATTTTCAACTCAAAATTAATATCCAAAGTAAGACATGTGCAAAAAGGATCAAAGTTTGCATTCGATGAAGTAAGTTCTTTTATGCTCCCACTTGCTATTCTATTATTTATGTTATTCTCTCCATATTGCTCATTTTCAATATTTTGATTATGAGTATGAGCTTTTCCTTCATTAACATGCTCTATGACAAAATGATTATCTAATATAACACTAGATGCACAACCAGTTTTAGCTGTAATAGATTCACCAGAAGAACTAAGCTCAACAGAAGATGCAACACTAGCTTGATTTAAGATCTTAGCCTTCTTAATTTGCCTAAGTGTTCTATTAATTTATATGTCCAAAGGAAAGAATTCATAGCTTCTGTTCATATAAATCACGCTAAATAATGATGTAGGATATCAAATATATCACAGATACAGCAATTCTAGAAATCAAAAATCAAATAATTACATTACAAAATAGGTAGGTCGCGACTATAGGTCACCTGATCGTGACTAATAATCATATAGAATAGAGATCATGACAAAATTGAACTTCACATCGTAACTACCAGTCACAAAGAGAAAAAGTTCTGAATCAAGATTTTTGTTCGAGACCAAATGTCACTCTAGGTGCGACTAAAAATCACAAAGAACAAATGCTTGAAATTTTCATTTTCTGGTTACGACCAACTGTCACTAAAGTCATGACTAAAACTTAGAGAGAGTAAATCTGATTGAAACACTAATTTTTTGTTGTGATTAAGTGTCAAACTGGTTGTGACTAAAAATCATAAAGAAGAAAACTAGATGAAAAAAAATTTTGGTTATGACCACAAGGTAATATTGTCGTGACTAAAAGTAATAGAAAGCCAAATGAGTTGAAAACAAATTTATGGTTGGGACCAAATGTGTTTCTGGTCCTGACAAAAGTTCACAGAGGTGCTTAGAAATCAATTTTAAGCACTTTGGTCACAAGTGGAAATGCAATTGGTCACGACTATACAAGACAAATACTAAATTCACAGAAAAACTTAAACACATATATACTTTTTATGATTTTTTGACCCAAGAGATTGCTTAGGAAACCTTAACAGGTAAGGCTCCCCGGCAACGATGCCATTTTGATAATTGTCAGTTTAATTATCAAACAAAACTAAGATAACCAATAGTAAAGTGGAGGCTAACCTAGGTTGATTCACGAGAGGCCTAGATGGATACTAAGGTTCCTAAATAATCTAATGAGCCACAAATTAACAAGTTAAAGAGATGGTGTGTGATGAGATTTTATCTAACTTCTGAAAGTAAATCCTATGCTATTGTTTATGCTTTTAAGTGTTTATTATGATGAGATAAATGAATGACAAGTATGTTCCCTTGGAGATTATCTTACCTTTATTATCCACAAAATATAAGAAGTTAATTAGTTCAATTAGAATAAGTTAGCTAATAACTCGCTAACTAAATCTCAATCAAAGCTACAACTCACAGACATTAATAAAGATTATGAATCATTCAATTCAGAGATAGAACAAGATGAATTAGTAGATACAACTATACTTTATTTAATGATTACTCTAATTAACTACAGGCATATCCAACTCAGTCTAAAGATGAAAATAATCAAAGTATCAATATTGAAGAAATAGTAAATCTAACTCGGTTTCCTACTTCTTTGTCATCTACTAACTCTAATTGAATACATAAATTAGAAGCAACTACATCAACTCGATACAATTAAATCTAACTTAAGACGCAATGAAACTCCCTGTTCAGCTTAAGGATTCTGGTTCAATATCATCTCCAAGAGAGCACACTAGCTTAGCCTTACATTTCAATCTGAACTCTAGTAGTAATAGAAAACATAGTATCAGTCATGAATATGGAAAAATAAGATGAAGATAGAGGTTAAACTCTCCTATTGTTTTATTGTCTAGAACAGAGGAGAGTTTGCAGATGAGAGAATAGAAATAGAGATGGAGAAGAGAAGGAGAATGGCGTGTGGATATGAGATGGAATGGAATGGAAAGTGGTGTGATATCATATGAGAGAGATGGAGAATGGTGGTGTATGTGTGAATGTGCGAGTGATGGAATGATATGATATCATCGTGTCTATGTCTAGTGATGTAGGTGTGTGTATATACTGAAAGATATGAGAAGGTAACACAATCAACATGAGGTAAGGTGTGAGATTTGTGATGAGTTTAAAAGTGTGATTTACGTCATGAATTATACTGTTAGATCTGAAGTGATGTGCTACTGATATGAGTGATTCAGTTTAGAGTATTTGTGAGTGTGTCTTGTGTGATTAATCTCTCCTTCCATGCCATCATATGTTTTCCAACTAGTTGTTAGTCCACTTGCTTTTGTTAATAGCTCATTCCATCATGTGATTCTGTTAGCATGTGTATTCAAACAACTGCAGCCCACTTGTTCCTATTTGCCATGTGCTTAAATCTGTTATCAGCTTCTTCAATCCAGTACATGTCTAATGTCCAGCTATCAATTGATCTAATTTGTTGATTGGTCACTGCATAATGGAAATTTAATAGATTATTTATTCAATTAATCACTAAAATCAAATCAATTAATTTCCACTTGTTCCATTTTAATTTTATTAATTAATTGCTCATCATATTGGTAAGTGGGGATAAAATAAAAATAAAACTCTCTTTAAACACACTAAAAATTACTACAAATATAATTTTATCATAGAGCTTTCAAGTCGTGACAAGTATATTGAGATGACTGCGACTAAAGTTCACAGATAATATGAGTCATGACTAGCCAATACTTAAGTCGTGATTAGGATGCATAGAGACCTGATGTTGTGGCAATGATGAGAATAATGATGCCAACCTCACTAAAGTTTATTAGCATAAGGTACTGAAATATAAAAGATTAGTTTTAAGAAGATGTTCATAAGTAGATCCTCCATGTGACCACCTAGAGTAGATCTAAGTTATGAAAGACTTTGTTCAACTAGTATTTACTAAATAGAAGAAACAGAAGTTAGATTGACACTTTCCTAGGAATGTCCTAATATATAGATCAAGCTTAGATACATGATGATTAATAGATAGAGAGCTAATATTCCCAAAATAGAGGAAACTCCATCAAGAAGAAACAGTAACCTAGCAGACCTAGGGTAGAGGGTACTCTAGGGAACAAAAGTAATAGTAGTAGATCCATGTGACTCAATTTTTCTAGGATCAAGAAATAGACCAGAAAAGAATCACAATCCAATCAAGAATAGACTGGGACTAATATACGGACAGAAATAGTTAAAAGATAGTAAAGTGATACAGAAGTTACTCCATAGAGATAGAGATTGATCTGCTCACCTGAGAAGTTTATCTCAAATAGTTTTACGAGAAGCATTCCTCTCAATTAGATAGATATAAGCGTGGGGCTAAGGATTAAAGTAGTAAAAGAGAAACCCTTTAATGAATAATTAGCTAAGCTCATCCACATGAACAGTGAGAGTTTAATAACTGAGAAATTAATTAACGAATTGAATTTTGTGCTACAAAGAAAGAATTTTTCTCAAGAAATTGCAAAAGTTAAACAGAGCGATAGATGTATGCAAGATTAGAAACATAAGTTTATGAAGTCTAGATAGAGAAAGGTAGCCACAGTTGAAAAGATAAAGAGATTCCCCTATGTAAGAAAGAGGTTAGATAGAGTAGAAAAGGGTTGAGTTTATACCCTGGTAGGAGGGTAATGTGGTAGCCTAAGTAGATGAGTAGTTATCTCAAGTTCCTGAATGAATACCAGGTTATGGCAGATAATGTGATAAAGGAAATAATGTGTTAAAGTTTACCTAGTTAGTTGTTTAATTCCAACATATGTATTATGGATGGTTGACCAAATTATGTGATGGTGATATAGCTTATGTTGCCATAGGTTATGATGAACAATTGCATTTCCTTATAGTTGTCAAATGATGATATGCATGTTATAGTATGTGATGATGAATAAATACTCCATTTTCACATTACATGTAGAGTAGAGTATATATGAGATGTTGCTCCCATACCATATGATATGCAATTAGATAATTTAATTTGGTAATGATGAAAAAGCAATAGAAAAGTGATAAAAGATATAGTTATCCTATTTAATCCCTAAAGTTTATAATGAGAATCTAAGATAGACAATGATAGTCAGTTAGACAGAGAATGAGATTAGAGATGAATATTAGTGGCAAACCTATAAACATATGATTATAGTACTCAAGACATAACCCTTCACTAGGGATAAGATACATGAATGATGTGCCATAAATATGAGATGAAATGAGATGCATTTATTAAAGATGATGCAACTCTAAGAGAGAGCAAAGTCTATGTAATAAAAGTTAACATTCTTGCAATAGAGCTAAATTTCTCTTGTGATAGAGTTAGATTGCTCTTGAGATAGAGTTAGTAGAATGGATAGTGCACCTTAAGTTAGAGTCATGTTTATAAGATTAGATGTATAAATTATGACATATATGTGCAAAGTAGAGCTAGTGTAGCTCTTTGCAGTATTAGATATAGTAAAGCTATAATGTAAAGAGAATGTTAGACTTATGGTATGTAACATCCTAATTTTCTTATATCTTAAGGACTAAACGGTAGCATCTAGAACCACTTTTAAGGTCATTGAAGTCAAATTACACAATCTAGAATTTTACTCTACTGAGTACTGTTCACTCTGTAAACTCAAGAGAAGTGACTTGACTTCAAAAAATCATAATTAAATCTAGAAAAATTGAAATAAAGTGGTTCAAATTGTTACACGAATATAACTTAATGATCTTTCATTAAAAATAACTCGTAGACCATGCCTTGACCAAGTCAACATCGGTCAAAGCTTTGATTGTACTATTCATCGAGCTCCTTCCCTGATTCTAGTATTTTTTGTCCGAACTTTGAAAAATTATATCTCCATGTGTAGACATCCAAATAAGATGTTGTATATATTAAATTGAATATTAGTATATCTACTATTTATTGGTAAAATATCATACATTTTTTCTAATTTTTACTATTTCTAATTATAGCTCAATTGCGACTGACTCACCACAGGTTACTGTTCATAGTGGCAAATTTCAACACCCAACTTTACATACATCAATCACATATCAATTATCCTAAATAATTATTAACTTCTCTTCATGTATATTCATCTCCTCCATCTTGAGAAGACTTGCTATGATTGGATTGGTATGGAAGGGGTGAGATTTTTGGGGAAATCTTGGTAGTAAATGGTGTTAAACAATGTATGCATTAATGTTTGGTATTAGTGCTTGCTTGTGATTGTCAACATAATGTAATGTACATGCTTCCATGTAACATATGAAATATAATTAATCATAACACAAAGCCTCAACATTTACATATGAATAGCATCAATCAAGCTATAACACCAACAACCATACATTCAATACATACAAGTTTAGGTATGTTTACTACCTGACATGTAGCCTTTCCTCTGGCTCTTAGCCTTTGCTCTAAGGTTCCTTCTTCTCATAGGTCAGAGCCTATACATAGACTCATGCCATGTGGCACCTTGTAGGTCCCATGAGGACACCTTTCATGCCACCTCATGGTTTTGGATAAGCTAAAGTTCTATCTAATCACTTTCCCTAGTTCTATCTCTAACCGAGTAACTATGCTTGAAAATCACTAAAATATTATTTTAATGCCACTTAGACACACGTAACTCTTGGGCCACATTTTTAGACATCTTGGAATGCTATCTTGGGTCTCTAATCAAGCTCAAGTACTCTGGTGGCTCAGTTCCCAACAAGCATCCCTTGGCAATTACCAAAATGCCATTAGCATTTTGTCTTTTCACACATTTCTAGAGTATTTCTTGACCCTGGTCAACTATCTAGATAACCTTCCTTGACTGTCTAACCTTAATCAAATGACCAAAACACCCTTCACTTATACTTTACTTATTTATAACATAGGAGTATTTTCATCATTTTACACCTTTTTCTGGATATTTATGGACATTGGTCCCTTTATCCGATGAACTGATATCATGGGCTTGGACCTCACTTTGCTTAATCATGGACCTCTTTATGACATCAACTGAGTTCAGTCCAAGCTTGCTTATTACTTAAGTTTCAAAATAGAATATCAGGCGTTTACAAACTCCAGTCAAAATTCACTAAAACATGAATAACTTTTCCTACAAAACTCATTTCAGGGTTCCATCAATTTCCCAACCTTTGGCTTCACAGGACGCATCTTCCTTTAACTTTTTAACTTATATCTAAGGTCTAGAAGATCTGATAAAAATTTTAGATAACTTTCAAATAAATATTAGCTATCTGTAACTCCAATAAATTTTCTGTATCATTCTAGATTAACTAGCATAATTTTCTCTATCTACTAATGAATTTTAGGATTGAAATACTTTCGAGAAGTTCTAAGCCTTCTCTGGCTCAACTTTCTATAATTACAATTTTGCCCTTATAAACTTTTGAAAAATATACTTTAGTCCCTCAACTTTTCATAATTACATTTAATGGCCCATAACTTGTATCTACTTTCATTTTTGGCCTTGAGACTTTTAGACTTTTCAGTTTAGTGCCTCTTTTTCTTCAAAATGACCATTATACCCCCAGGGACTTTCACTATTTATAATCTAGTCCCTAAACTTTCATTATTTGCATCTTAGTCCCTAAACATCATTTGTGTACTTTTTAAAACTTCTGCTTAATAGAGCCTAGTAGCCTACCTCTTTCAGGCTTACATACTAGGCTTCTAGGCCTAAAAATTAGGATATGACATGGTATCTCAAGTTACATATTGATAAGGCAAGATATGTCATTATACAGCCAAATACGGCAAGATATGCCATTATATGGTATGAGAAACATGTAATGAGGGACATAATGATAAATATGTATTGACAAATAAAATATGAAGTAGCTTTGAAGATAATTTTGTAGACAGATAGAGAGGCCCCTTTTGGAAGAGATAAGATGTTTGAATGTTATGATACAAATGAAATAGCAAATAAGAGCTTTGACTCCTTGCATGAAATACCATGCATTATGTTATATTTGTAAAATACATATGCTAAAGCTCCAAATGTTTAAAGCAGTGCATGCTCTACATGATAGGGTTGCACAAGCTTCGAGTGTTAGAGCTGTGCATATTAAGGAAAGGAATGCTTGAGCTCCAATGTTAGAGCTTTGCATTTATGAGCAGGTATGTAGTCCTGCAACATGTTGGCCAGGCATTATGAATGTTAGAGTATGTGCTCCTACATAGCGATAAAGTAAAGAAAGACTAATTACATAAGTTATCTCTCTATACTATGGTGAATTGTTAAAAATGATAAGAGCAACTAGTATAGTGATAGAATTTTTAAGAAAAAGAGTACGATGATATGAAAATGAAAGATGCAATTATGTAGATGTTAAGAAATTATGCTAGATACTAAGATAAGTAATAAGAAATATATGCTAAAAAGTATGATGAGTAGCTGATGGAAATTCTAGAATATAATAATATTCAAGAGTTTAATATAAAAGAAATGGACACTACTCACAAGTCTAGTATAGTGAGTTATCCACAAGTGAATAATGCATAGCGAGTAAGCAAGTAACATAATGAAATAGAGTTTAACTCTGATTGAGTTGATTCAAAAAATAAGAGTAATGACAGCAAATATATGAAGAGATAAGATATTGAAAGCACTATACTAGTTGTAAAGATAGAAGATAAGAGATAGATACCTTAATCCTTATCCATGAAGTAGAAAAGAATATGGAGAAAAGATATATCTGTGATAGTTGACTAAGGTACTAAGTAAATTTTGATGATGAAATTTATTTTAAGGGGTAGAAATGTCATATCCTAGTTTTTCCCTATCTGTATAGAGGAAATAGGTTTGGAAAGGATTTTGATAATGAATAGAGAAGAAAGATAATGAAAGGTTTAGATCTAGAACCCCAGTACATAGCCTAAAATAGGTAGGCAACCATGCCCTATTGAGTAAAAGCCTCAAAGGTATACAAATGATATTCGGGGACTAAACTACAAATAATGAAAGTACATGGACTAAATTGTAAATAGTGAAAGTCCCTAGAGGCATAGTGGTCATTTTGGAGAAAGAGAGGGACTAAACTAAAAAGTCTAAAAATTCCATGGTGAAAAATGAAAGTAGATATAAACTTTGGGCTATTAAGTGTAATCATGAAAAGTTGAAGGCCTAAAGTGTAATTTTCAAAAGTTCTAGGGCAAAATGTAATCATGGAAAGTTGAGCTAGAAAAGGCCTAAAATTGCCCAAAATGATTTTAGTCCTAAATTTTCTCAGTAAATGGAGAAATGTATTCTGATTAGTTTAACGCAATACATAATTTTGATTTGAGATTTCAATAAATTGATATAAATTTTTGCAGAAAGAGAAATTAGTAGAATATGATCTAGACCTCAGAATCATATGAAATTTGACAGTAAATTCATATAATTAATATGATAATTTATGAAATTGATAGAACTCAAGAACTAGTTATGTGGAAGTTATAATGGAATTTATAGTGAATTAAAACACCAGATAAATGCTTCGCGAGGGAATTTCTTGGGAGTTGAGCCTATGAAGGCAATGGACCATGTATAAGGCCCAAAATGGTACTTTATATGCCCAATAATATTTTTAGATAAGTATGTGGACCAATACTAACAAAGAAGCAGAAAATATAAAATTACAAGAATGCCCCTAAGTATGCCACTATGTTGTGCAATTGAGGAAGAGATAGATTGAGGGCAGTTAGATAGTCAAGGAGCATTCCTAAAGTAGTTTACTAGGGTTAGGGAATACTATGATGATGTGTGAAAAGGCTAGAATGCCCTAGAGATATTAGAGTAAATAAAGAAGAACCACGGGGTATTTTGGTAATTTACCAAGGGATTAGTAATTAAGTTTAGACCTAATATAAGAATGTCAATAGTAAGAAGAATTTGGATACTAGATTTAAGATCAGAAAGCATATTATAGAATCTTAGAAAATTAGATTTATAAAACAGTTTGATTTTTAGGAAATTGGACTGTGCCAGTATCGAATTAGACTTAAATTTTTCTAGACTCTTCTTCCCTTCAAATTTCATTACATGTGATATGAGGTGTCCTAGATGATGTCACCTTTTGGCTTCTAGGTGCAACCAAGATTAAGAGCAAATATGGGCTATTAGATCAAATAATGTACAAAGTGATCTTGGCCATCCATCTACCACCTCTCAAGTCTATAAATACCCTCCCTTTCTCTTCACTTTGTGTCAAGTTAGAGGACCCATGGGAAGGTGCCACACAAATGCAAACTCAAGCCAAGACAAAGAAGAATTGAAGGACTAAAGTTCAAGCTAGCTAGAAATTAAGATAAACAATCTATCCTAGCTTATTTTCCTTTAATTTGGGTGCTTGAATTTAAGGTTTCTATGGAAGAAAGTTGAGTTTCTCTAGGGTATATATACTATCCAAAACCCTAGATGAAAGGAGAAAGAAGAAATTAAAGTTTGAGCTATGTGATTGATGATTGAACAAGCTGGTTAGATGATTGGTTATTGAATCAAGTCATATTCTTGACTTTGCCAAGAAGGAAACCTCTTGGACTGCACTGTTCATGATATAAGGAGATGTAATTTCAATTATTTAATGCTTCTATTGAATTTATATGATGATTTTGTATAGGATTGAATAGGTTTTGAAGCTTGGAAGTATTGGAATTGAAAGTTGTAATTTTTGAAAGAAAAAAGGGAGTTATGTAAGTCTGTCTAGAACAGTGTATATTTGCTATAATTTCATGATTATAAGTTCATAAATGGATTCAAAAGGTAAAATTGTGTAGGGTAAAGTCAAGACATCAATTGATTCAAAGGCCAAGTTAATTAGTAAAGATTAGAGAAAGTTATGTTAGTTAAAGCAAGTTCAATGTTCAAGAAAATTAGAATGTAATGGATGCGTGATAATGCTATTTTAGGATTTGATTGTGGACTCAAAAAAGGGAGCCACACATCAAGTAAGAAGGAAGAGTAAAAGATAAAGGAAAGGAAGGTCAAGTATGTGAGGTAGTAAACTATTCTAAACTTGCATGTACTAGATGTTATACTTTGTTGTGCTATGGCTATATGTAATTGTGTTACATATGTGTTTATGATTGAAGCTCTAGTTCTATGATTACTTTAGACAATTGTATTTCATATGTTACATGGAAGTATACATATTACACAATGTTAACACTTTTACAAGCTATCATAAGTATTTACATCAATGCATGCATTGTTTACTATTGTTCGCTACTGAGATTTTCCTAAAAATCTCATCCCCATCATTGTAATCTCAATCCCAATAGGTTCATGAATGATGAAAGAAGATGAATATGCATGGAGAGAAGTTAGGGATTGGATAGTATATATGTTACATGAAGAATTGTTATATGTAATGTGTTATATCATAAGTTTGAACAATAATGTTCATGATGTAATAAAAAATAGTACCTGATAGAATAAATGTGTAAACTTTTATAGACATTTAATTAATATATCAAGCTTTATGTTGACATCAAGAACACCTTATTTCGATATATGTACTAAGAGAATGAATTTTCCAAATTTAGGGACCAGAATCTGTTTCCAAAAATTTTGACCAAATGAATAGTAAATTTTGTCATAAGAGTTGACTCAATTGACTAGTCAATTATGTAACATCCTAATTTTCTTACGTCTGAGGGACCAAACGATAGTATCTAGAACCACTTCTAAGGTCATTGAAGTCAAATTACACAATCTGAAATTTTTACTCTACCAAGTACTGTTTAATGTGCAAATTCCAGAGGAGTGACCTGACTTCAAAAAATCATAACTAATTCCATAAAAATAGAAATGAAGTGGTTCAAACTACTACACAAATATAACTTAATACTCTTTCAGGGAAAAATAATTCATTGACCACGTCTTGACCAAGTCAATGTTAGTCAATGCTCAAAATTTACTGTTCATCTAGAGTCTTCCCCTTATTCCAGCATTTTCAGTCTCAACTTTGAAAAATCATATGTCCATGTGTAGACATCCACATGAGATATTATATATATCAAATCGAAGCTTGACATGTCTACTATTTACTAAAAAAATATAATGTATTTATTCAATCATTTACTATTTCTAATTATAGCTCAAATGTCACTGCCTCATCACGAGTTACTATTCACAGTGACAATTTATGGCAATCAATATTCCATACATCAATCACATATCAATCATGCTAAATAATTATTAACTTCTCTTCATGCATCTTTATCTCCTCCACCTTGAGAAGACCTGCTGTAATTGGATTGATATGGAAGGGGTGAGATTTTTGGGAAAATCTCAGTAGCAAACGGATACCATACTATATATGCAACTACATACTTGATGTTACTATGTGTGAACTTAATGATTATGCTTGCATAATGATAACTTACATGCTTCCATGTCCCTTAATTATAACATATGGCCATAGTATAAAAAGAAACAGAGCATTACTTAATCATACATGCTTCATATTATCAAAGTAAGTAAACATCACATAAAATATCCAAGCAACATAAGCATACAAGTAGGTAAGTTTACTACTTGGCATGTAGCCATTTCTTGCTCAGAGGTTCCTTCCTTTCTCTTCCTTTCTCTCTTTCTCTCTTTCTCTCTTGTTCCTCTCTTTCTTCTTGGCTGGCCATGGGAATGAAGTGAGGGGGAAAGGTCCATTTATAGTTGAAGGGTGGTGGAATATATGGTCCAGATCGAATCGCGATTAATGACTCAAATTGCTTAGCTTCCTGAAGAAGCCTTGCCTATATCATCACAATGACATCATCATCCTCAATGACTCATCAAAGTGACATCATCCATGGGATACCTCACATGCTAGGTGGCATAATGGTGGGGCCCTTGGGACACCTCACCAACTGAGATTGTGCCACGTGTCCTTAGCTTTTTCTTCTTTTTCTAGACTCGTGACATATGGCGCCTTGTGGGTCCCATGAGGACACCTTTCATGACACCTCATTTTGGTCCCTAATCAAATTACCAAAATACCCCCAAGGACTTTCACTATTTATAATTTGGTCCCTAATCTTTCACTTTTTTACAGTTTAGTCCCTAAACATCATATGTATACTTCTGGGACTTCTATTCAACATGGCCTGGTAGTATACATTTTTCAGGCTACATATTGGGCTTCTATGCCTAAAATTTGGGATATGACAAATTAGTTTGAGAAATTATTTTTCACTTAAATTTTAAAATGTTAGTTGAGTAGGTTTTTGAACCATTTCAATTTTATTTTTTTATAAAATTGGGAGATCAAGTTATTCCACAAATAGATAAGTTCAAATATTTGGGATCAATTATACAGAAGGACGGTGAAATTTTGGAAGATGTTCATCATAGAATTCAGGCCGGGTGGTTTAAATGGAAAAAGGCTATTGGGGTTATACGTGATCGAAAAGTACCAGATAAAGTAAAAGGAAAGTTTTATCGCACTGCTATAAGACCAGCAATGCTTTATGGAAGTGAATGCTGGGCTTTAAAAGGACAGCACGAGCATAAAGTTGGGGTAACTGAGATGAGGATGTTGAGATGGATGTGTGGACATACAAGAAAAGATAAGATTCGTAATGAACATATACGGGGAAGAGTTGGAGTGGCACCTATTGAAGAGAAAATGGTAGAGAACCATCTTAGGTGGTTTGGACACGTACAAAGAAGGCCAAGGGATGCGCCAGTGAAGAGGGTGGATCAAACAGTATGGACACCGATTAAAAGGACTAGATGAAGGCTAAAGAGAACGCTCAAAGAGGTCATTGAGCGGGATCTCCTGGTCAATAACCTATCCAAGGATTTAGTTTTTGATAGAGCACAATGGTGTCATATGATCCATGTAGCCGACCCCATTTAATGGGATAAGGCTTGTTGTTGTTGTTGTTGTATAATTAATTATAATTTTTTGAAGTTCATTGCTGAATCTAGAATACCATATGAACAGTAACTCGTTAAGAGTAAAACTTTTAGATTTAGCTAATGGACTTAAAATATCATGTAAGTGGTTTTAAATACCGAATGGTCTCTAAAATGTATGAAAGTAAGGATGTTATATTACCATCTTATAAATGCATCTATCAAATATATTGAATACTTGTATGGTTATGCATGCTATCTGAATTAGCCTATATATATGAGTTTGATATATTTCAAAAAATATAAAGATCCATTACAAAAGATAAATAGTGATAATTTTATAATCATTTTTTAAGACCAAGCAACACATATGATATGTTGGTTTTTCATGAAGAAACTTTTGGTTTTTCAATATATGCTAATATATCATTTTTAATAATTTATTACACCATCTATAACATCCTAATTTTTATTATTATATTTAAGCACAATTAAAAATATTATTTATCAATAATTAAAAATATTATCTAATTAAATTATTATGGTTTAGTATTTTTATTATTTTCAATAAAATAGGATATCTAGATTATCCTACTATTATCTTATTTATGATTTGTTTGATTGTTATTATTAGTTTAGACTTTATTAGAATTTGGATTCAGATTTATATATGCATTTGAATTTTAAAAATATAGTTTAAATTTGAAATTATAATATATGATAGGATTTTGATAAAGATAATAATATACCAATATCTGTGATTAAATATATATAATACTATATGTATTTATATTATAATAATATAGTTTAAATTTTAAATTATAATATCTGATAGGATTTTGAGGAAGATAAGAATAATAATACTTAAAATAATAAGATGATATTAGAATTTTAAACTTTATGAATTATATATAAGCACTATAAGCCTAGTCCCTAACTCCCATTACTATCTAGTTTATCTCTTCACTCCCATCAAACAGTCATTAAGGTTTTGGAGTAACTTTTTTTAAAGCACCATATTGTTTATGATTAATAGTGCACATGGGGCCACTATATTATTCCTTACTTTGGTGAGGTAACCACTTTTTATTCCTTGTTTGTGCTAATGTGATGTTTGTGAGTGATTTGATATATATAAATCTATTGATATTGATATGATTGTATTGACAAAACTTGTTTGATTATTTTTATTAAAAATAGTCTAGTGTGAAACATCCTCCTTTTCATATGTCTTAGGGACCAAACGGTATTATATGGAACCACTTTTAAGGCTATTAAAGTCATATTACTCAATATGGAATTTTACTCTTAGCAAGTACTGTTCACTGTGTAAATTCTAGTGGAGTGACCTGACTTCAAAAAATCATAACTAATTCTAGAAAACTCAAAACAGAGTGGTTCAAATTGCTACACGAAGCTAACTTAATGTTCTTTCAGGGAAAATAACTCGTTGATCACGCCTTGACCAGGTCAAAGTCAATCAATATTTGAAGTTTACTGTTCATCCTGCATTTTTCCCTGATTTTAGCATTTTGGTCCCAACATTGCACTATCCAATCCTCAGCTTCTCTTCATGCTTCTCAATCCTCTTCTAACATACTGTGGGATTGGGATTACATGAAAGGGGGTGTGATTTCTTGGGGAAATCTCAGTAGCAAATGGAAACCATACAATGTATGTAACTATATGCTTGATGTTAATGTGTGTACTTAATGATCATGCTTGCATAATCATAACATACATGCTTCCATGTTACTTAATTATAACATATGTCCATAGCATAAAAAGAAATAGAGCATTACTTAATCATACATGCCTCACATCTTCAAGGTAAGTAGCCATCACATAAAATATCCAAGCAATATAATCATACAAGTAGGTAAGTTTATTATCTTAGCCTTGTCTCTAATGTTCCTTCTTCTCATAAGTCAAAGCCTATACATAGCATAATAATATCTTTATTATTATCAAGTATAGCTCTACTTATCTCATGCTTAACTAGGGGTAATATCCTTACCCTGACATTCCCGTAACTTTCTTTCTCTCTTTAGCTAACTTTATTAATAGAGATATTTCTCTATTCTAATTATTAAGAGAAATCCTCTACTTTATTATAGTAGGGACTATATAACTTACTTACCTCATTCCTAAGCTTTGCCTAGTCCCTCAGCTCCTTAGACTGCTCCTGGCTCTACCAGAACTCCTTCCTTCCTTTCCTTTCTTTCTCTTTCTCTCTTTCTCTCTTCTTTCTCTTCTTCCTTTTGCTTCTTGTCCATGGCATTCCTTGAGGGAGGGGTGGCCTATTTATTGGTGAGTGGAGGTGGAATGAATGGCTCAGATCGAATCGCGATGAATGGCCCAAATCGCTTAGCTTCCTCAAGAAGCTTTGCCTGCATCATCACGATGACATCACCCTCCTTGATGACTCACCAACATGACATCATCCAAGGACACCTCAGGGGACACCTTAAGGGGTATGTGGCACAATTGGTGGGGCCCTTGGGATACCTCACTAGCTGACTCAGCCTCTCTAGAGAATTCCAGAGCCTTTTTATGGAATGAATGGCTGAGATTATACCACGTGTCCTTTTTACTTTTTCTCCTTTTTCTAATCTCATGGCATGTGTCCTTAAATTTTCTTCTTTTCTTGTAATAATGCCATGTGGTGCCTTGTTTGTCCTTTTTATGCCACCTCATGATTCCATATCACTTTCCCTAGTTCTATCTTTGACCGGGTCACTTTACTTTATTGAAAAGTACTAAAATATTATTTTAAATATCATCTTGGGTTTCTAACCAAGACCAAGCACTTTGGTGGCTCAGTTCTGAAGAAACATCTCTTACTTTTCCATTGTACCCACAGGGACTTTTACTATTTTCTCTAAATTTTTACTTTCTTGCAGTTTAGTCCCTAAATATCATTTGTATACTTATGGGACTCCTGCATAATATGGTCTAGTAGCCTGCCTTTTTCAGGCTATATATTAGGCTTCTAGGCCTAAAAATTGGGATATGACATAGTGAGACTTAAATTTTAATTTAGAAAGTTTGAGTTCAGATTATAAATTTGTTATATCTTGATATTGAAATTTGAAGAAAGTTATTATCTTGAGAAAAAAACTTTGTGATATTTATCAATCTATTGATATTTTGATTAATATGATTATTTTTGTGATATTGTCTCACAAGTTTATGAGGGATGTGCCCCACCTATTTACTTAGGGAGAATGAACCATGGTTTGATCATTTGCTCTATGGATTTTGTCCTATCTATGTTAGTTGACCAATTAGTTTTTTTAGTGGACAATTATCACTAGCCTATGGGTTTAGTAGGCGGGAATAAGGTAGTTAGATTGGATTGTTAAAAGGAATTTAAGTGGGTTATTCATTTAATTTTCTTATGATAATATGTTATTTTCTATATATTTTACTTTGTGATGTCCCACTTGACACCTCATGAGCACATGTTAGTATGCATGGTGTGTATAATTGCTGGTTACTGAGATGTTTGTCTCACCCTAGTTTTATTAATATTTTTCAAGTGATAGTCTCATCTTAGGACCCCAGAAAAAACTTCAAATGCTTGATTAAAGTTATATCAATTGTATAATATTATCCTTTGAATGTATATGTAGATTACTTGTATATTGCCATAGTAGGGTTCATTATGTATACTCTAATATTATATGATACATCATTTCAATTTGATTCTAGGAGTTTATCTTGGGGATAATATTCTAAATATCCATGATAGACTTTTCTAAATTATTAATTATTTTTTAATTTTATTAAATTTGCATATACTCTTACATTATTTTCATATATACACTTTAATCTAATTTTTAATATCTTTAAGAATATTTCATAAAAGATTATATAATTATCATTTTATTATTTAATATACATGTTTATAGAAAAGTGTAATATTTATATTATAAAATCAAGTGTACTCTAGTATCTATCTAGTTATAATATATAATTTTTAAAATATTCAGCAATTTATATGTCATAAATACTTTGACTCGTCTTATTTTTATATCATAATTATTTGCCTATTAAGAAAAGACATTTTTATAACAATGGTAAAGTTTCTTTTGGATTTTAGTAAAACTATTTTCTACCATGTTAAATCTTTTGAAATAAACCAAATTTATTTATATTGTGTACAAAATAGGTCCAAGAGGATTTTATTTATAATTATTTTTTATTTATATTTATATTTATTAATAATAGTTATATTTTAAGAGGATTTTATTACTTGGTATCAGTAGCATAGTTTACTAATTTATGTTGCATTGCATAGTAATGACAATATACATTATTTACACATATCCTTCCATGTTAGTTTATAAATTATCTATAACATAATACTTACCTATTATGGTAGGCTATCCTTGTGAGGGGAGAAATGATAAAAAATTAGAAAATGAAATAAGGAGGATTTATAATATGCTGAATTTTGGGGACAAAATTCCTAAAGGAGGGGAGAGTTGTAACATCCTAATTTTTATTATTATATTTAAACACAACTAAAAATATTATTTATCAATAATTAGAAATATTATCTAATTAAATTAGTATGGTTTATGATTTTTATTATTTTAATAAAATATAATATATAGACTATCCTACTATTATTTTATTTATGATTTTATAATTTGATAGTAATTATTTGTTAGGAATTTATTAGTATTTGGATTTAAATTTAGATATGTATTTGAATTTTGAAAATATGGTTTAAATTTTAAATTACAATATTTGATATGATTTTGAAAAAGATATCAACAATAATATATTTATATCTTTGATTAAATATACATATAGTAATATATGCATTTGTACTATAACGATAATATAGTTTAAATTTTAAATTACCATATCTGATAGGATTTTGAGGAAGAGAATAATAATACTGAAAAATAATAAAATTATATTAGATAAGATTAGACTTTTAAACCTTATGAATTATATATAAGCACCTTAAGCTTAGTTCTTAACTCCCATTACCATCTAATTTCTCTCTTTACTCTCATCAAATAGTCATTGAGGTTTTGGTATTCTCAAAGTTCATCCCTCTGAGTCATGTGGATAAATGATGCATGCTACAAGTACATGTGACAGATAATTTGAAGAAGTTGTAGCAATGTATCAAGGGAGAGACAATCAATTCAAGAAGAGAGACTCTTATTCAAATACATATAACCCTAGTTGGATAGACCATCCAAATTTTAGGTGGGAGAGTTGTGACAATAAGCCAAGTTACTTTCAAAGTGGTGGTACTTCCTCGAGTAATTATAAAGTAATTCCATGCCCATTGTACTAACCCAACCTTATACCTTAGTAGCACTAAGACTAGATAAGACCTCCCAACTTTTGAAGAGTATGACTGCACAAATAAACAATATGGAAGGTAGAATGACCCATATTGATAACAAGTTTAAATAGAATGATGGTCAATTTACCTCCACAGCTACAATTCTGTAGAATATTCAGAAAAATAATTCAAATGTGTAGAGGAAACTTGAAGAGTTGAATTCTAATAATGCTGATATTACCAGTCATTTGATACAAGTTTCCAATACCGTGAGTGATATTCAAGCTAAAAATAGTGGTAGCATACCTTCAAACACTGTCATCAACTTGAAGGCTCTAAATACTATATTACTGATGAAATATCCTACTTTTACCACTTCATAGTACGTATTCGGAAGTGTTTTTGATTAGTGGAAGCATTATATTAGCCCAAAAAATAAAATTTTAAAACTTACTTCTCAGGTACTATTCATTTGGTGATTTCCAGATTTACAGTCCAACTTTAAAAATTCATAACTAATTGTAGAAAAATTGTATGGAGGTGTTCCAAATTTTTAATTGAAGTTCTTTCATAGATATTTAAGGAAAAAATATAAATCTGGACATTTATTTTTCCACGTGATACAGTTAAATAGTGACTTTTTAATGTTCATATGGCAAATTCTCAAAATTCCAGATTCTATCTCTTAACTTTGGAAATTCATTTCACTTGATATACATATCCAAATGAGGTGTGTTACCTGTGAATTTAAATCTCTAGATGTGTTCTACATGCTTATAAAATGTCGTTAAATAATCCTTTCATTTGCTGGTCAAACTGAAGTCCCAACAAAACATCTTTAGAACTTATGTTTTTACCATTTCATCTTCTTGGTTAAATGTTCATAAACTAATCTAGCATTCCTAAAACATCAAATAAGCTTCTCATATATTCATATACATCATGTACATATGCCATAATTATTTTTTACATTTTTATCACATAAATAGACACCTTACATGGCATTTACATACATGGAAAATTCATAGCATATGCTAGGACCTCAATTGCTTCATTTCTTTCTTCCATTCTTCAGCACTTCTCCATGCATACATATTTCCCTTCATGCTTAATCTAAATTGATTGGTTATGAGAGGGTGAGATTCTAGGGTATCTCAGTAGCAAACATTACCACTTAAATAGGGAAGATGGATACTAATGCATGATATGTAATTTTATTAAACTTTCTTTAATTAGTGACATGCCATCATGCTATATACTTTGCATAAAACTACATTGCCATGGAAACCATGTTATTCATAACACATTTAACATAATTTATCATGTTATAACATCATTCAAACATCATATACATGTCAACACATAAGCATACCACATCAAGCACATAAAGAGGTAAGTCCACTACTTTACACTTAAGCTTTTCTCTTGTTCTTTTGCACTTTCTCCCTAAGCTTTCCAACTATGAAGCCTTTCAGTCAATCTTCTTGGATGTTTCAAGGTCATAAACACATTCATATTCATCACATAATTCATTAGGACCATGAACTCCAACAATGTTAAAGACTATCCTTGATAAATTCTTTACTAACATAAATTTCTCTAGTCTTCACTAATCAACTTGTCCTTTGAACCAATTGATGGTTTGATTTTACCCAACATAATTTCATCTTTTGATTCCATTTATGAGCTTAGAATCATGAAATTTCAGCTCATATGCACTGTTCTGTACAAAATTGCATAACACCCTTTTTTCTTTCAAAAATTCTCATTTTGATTATAATGCTTCCCATACTTGTTTCTCTACTTTATCCCACACAACTTTTCATTTTAAAACCATTAGAAGCATCAAAATCATGAAATTCTAATCACTATTCATATGAGTGAACAGTAATATATAAGAACTTCAAAAACTATAACTTGGACTTCCAATGCTTCTAAGGTTTCAAACCTATCCAATCCTACACAAAATCATCATACTAATTCAATGGAAGCATTAGATAATTGAAATTACATCTCCTTTGATCTTGAAAAGTGCAGATTAAAATGTTTCAAAAATGGCAAAGTCAAGAGTATCAACTTGATTCAACAACCAATCACCTAACTAGCTTGTTTAAGTTTAAATCACATAACTCTAACTTTAATTTCTTCTTTCCCCTTTCATCTAAGGTTTTGGACAGCACAAACACCTTATAGAAAACTCAACTATCCTCCATGAAAACCCTAAGTTCAAGCTCCCAAATAAAAGGAAAATAAGATAGGATAGATTGTTTACCTATAATCTCTAGCTTTCTTGAACTTTGGACCTTGAATTCTTCTTTGTTTTGGCTTGAGTTTTCATTTTGCAAGAAGTTCCCCAAGGGTTCTCCTTCATTGTTTTGCATCAAAAATTGGGGGGTATTTATAGAAAATATCATGGAAAATCAATGGCCAATATCACTTTGTGTACTATTTGATCTAATAGCTAACATTTAATCTTAGATTTAACATTTCTGAAAAAACTAATTATGACATCATCAAGGGACACCTCATAGTACATGTGCCAAAATTTCCAAGGGAAGAAGCTTCTAGAAAAATTTTAGTCTAATCCAGTATCGGCTCAGTCCGATTCCCCAAAATCATATTGTTTTCTAAATCTAATTGTTTTGAGATTTCGTAATATACTTGTTGACCTTAAATCCAGTATCCAAAATCTTCCTACCATTGACATTCTGTATTAGGTCTAAACTTAATTACATATCCCTTGGCAAATTAACAAAATGCCCCTTTGTTCCTCTTTATTCACTTTAACATCTCAAGGGCATTATCATCTTTTCATACCTCATCAGAGTATTCCTTGACCTTGGTCAACTAACAGAGGAACTCTCCTTGACTATCTAACCTTATTCAAATGACCAAAATGCCCTTCGTCTAACTCTAACTCTAACTCAATGTCACAACACAGTGACATACTTAGTGACATTTTCGTAATTCTACATTTTTTTGTCTTTATTAGCCCTGGCCCACATACTTATCTTAAAATATTACTAGGCCTATATGATACATTTTTGGGCCCTCTACATGGTCTACTAACTTCATAGGCTAAACTCCTGAGAAATTCTCCCAAAACATATTTATTAAGTGTTTTAATCCACTATAAATTATATAATAAATTATGCAAAACTCCTTTTTGAGCCCTGTCAGTTTTATATATTCTCATATTAATTATAAGAATTTACTACTAAAGTTCATTTGATTATGAGATCCAGAGTATACTGTATTAATTTTTCTTTCTTCATAAATTTATATCAATTTTTTGGGACCTCAAATCAAAATTCTGGGTTGCGTCAAACTAATCCAGAGTATATTGTATTAATTTTCCTTCTCCATCTCTATTTTTATTCTCTCTCATAAGTAACTTTCCTCTATTCTAGATAATAGAACCAGAGGAAAGTTTAGTTGTCATTTTTATCTTCATCTTTTTCTCCCATATTCACCATGACTGCTATTGTATTTTTTATTGCTGCTCAAGTTCAGATGGCAATGCAAGGCTAAGTTGTTGTGCACTCTTGGAGATTATGCCGAACTAGAATCCTTGAGCTGAATAGGGAGTTTCATTGTGTCTTAAGTTAGATTTAATTATATTGAGTTGAGGTAGTTACTTCTGATTTATTGATTAAAGTATAGTTAGTAGATGAAAAAGGAGTAGGGAACCGAGTTAGATTTCTTATTTTTGCATTATTGATTATTTGATTGATTTTCATCCTTGGACCGAGTTAGACATAGCTATAGTTAATTAGAGTAATCATAAAACAAAGCACAGTTGCATCTGTTTACTTCATCTTCTTCTATCTTTGAGTTGAATAATTCATAATCTCTATTAAATATCTACGAGTTATAGCTTTGATTGAGATTTAGCTAGCGAGTTATTAGCTAACATATTCTAATTCAACTAATTAACTTCTCATATTTTATGGATAATGAAGGTAAGATAATCTCCAAGGAAACACACTTGTCATTCATTCATCTCATCATCATAAACACTTACAAGCATAAACAATATCATAGGATTTACTTTTATAAGTTAGATAAGATCTCATCACACACCATCTATTTAGCTTGTTAATTTGTGGCTCATTAGATTAATTAGGTACCTTAGCATCCATCTAGGTTTCTTGTGAATTACCTAGGTCAGCCTCCACTTTACTATTGGTTAGCTTAGTTTTATTTGATAATTAAAATGACAGTTATCAATTATATGTTGCACAATTTCCATTATTCCCAAGAAGCATCTTATGAGCGTGCTGAGTCCAATTCATCTTTAAGTGCCTATGATGAATACTTTTTATCTCTCTATTCTGTTTATTCTTTCTCTTATTCTTATAGAAGTGATAAACCATTTTTTAATTGCTTGGACATTAATATCATGCTCTCTATTTCTAAATATTTCTAATTTTCATCAAATTTTGATTATATTTTATCATTTGCTAGTGACATTGCTTATAACAAGGATTTATTGAGTAATTTTACCAGTTTACAATATATCATAGATGCTTAAACTGGAATAAATTATGAAGGGTCTGGCTTCTGTGATCTTATATCATGACTGTAGATAAATTTCCTGAGGACAAAAGTCTCTATGTTTGTAAGTCATGACCAGGAGATTATGAGGTCGCAACAAAGGAGCAGATAATCATGAGAGAAGGCTTTGTGTACCCCCGTTGTGACTATAGGCTTTAGAGGTGCTCTCTGTGAGTCCTCGTCACTACGAGAAGTTAAATATATGATAATTAGGTCATGAATAGGAAACCCAAATGTAACAAATAAGTTTCAATCTAAATAGTTTCACCGTCTAAGATCTTGGTTAAAGGGAAAACATCTCTTAACTCTAGTTTTCCTCTCTCACATTCTAAAAGTACATCTTATACCTTACAGTTTCTAAATAACTTGATCTCTAATAATGATGTAGGTATGAAAGAGGTTAAACACAAGTATGTTGCAGCTATAGACTAACCTCTGCTTGGTGTAACACTTGAGAAAGTTGAAAGGCAATTTGGAGAATTTGAATGAGCTGGATAAATGTAACATCCTTACTTTTATACATCTTAGGGACCATTCAGCAACATTTGGAACCACTTACAAGACTTTGTAAGTCCATTAACCAAATCTAGAATTTTACTCTTTCTCAGGTTACTGTTTATATGGTATTATAGATTATACAATGAACTTCAAAAAATTATAATTAATTATAAGAAAATAAAAAAAGTAGTTCAAAAAGATACGTGAAGATAATATATTTAAGTTTAAGGGAAAAAAATTCTAGACCAAATGATTAGCCAATTAATACAATTTATTCGTTAAAATCTACTGTTCATTTGGTCAAAAACTCTGGAAACAGATTCTGGTCCCTTACTTTGGAAAATCATTTCTCTTGATATACATATACAAATGAAACATTCTACCTATTCACTTAAAGCTCTAGATTTGTGCTACACGCTTGTAAAATTTTATGAAATAATCCCTTCATTTGCTAGGTCAAACTGAAGCCACAACAAAATAGTTTTAGGACCTACGTTTTTACCATTTCAATTTCCTTTCTTTTAATTTCAATAATTGTTCCAGCATGCATAAGAAATCAAATAAGCTTCTCAATATTCATATACATCATGTACATATGCCATAAGTATTACAAATAGTTTCATCACATAGATGGCATTTACATACATAAATAATCCATAGCATATGCTAAGATCTCAATTACTTCCATTCCTTTCTTCCATTCTTTAGATCTTTTTCATGCATACATTTTCCATCATGCTTGGCCTAAATTGGTTGGTTATAGGAGAGTGAGATTCTAGGGAATCTCAGTAGCAAACATTACCACTTAAATATGCAAGATGAATGCTAATGCATGATACGTAATTTCATTAAATTTTCTTTGATTAGTGACATGCCATCATGCTATATACTTTTACATAAAAGTGCATGGCCATGGAAACATATTATTCACAATATATTCAACATCATTTATCATGTCACCACATCATTCAAATAACATATACATGTCAACACATAAGCATCCCACATCAAGCACATAAAGAGGTAAGTTCACTACCTTACACTTAAGCTTTCCTCTTGATCTTGTGCACTTGCTCCCTAGCTTTCCAACCATGAAGCCTTTATGTCAATCACTTCCCAACATCTTCTTGGATGTTTCAAGGTCCGAAACATATTCATATTCATAATATAATTCATTAGGACTCATGAACTCTAACCATGTTCAATACTAACCTTGTTACACTCTTTATTATCATAACTTTATCTGATCCTCACTAATCGACTTGGCTCTTGAACCAATTGATGTCTTGACTTTACCCTACACAATTTTATCATTTGAATCCATTTATGAGCTTAGAATTATGAAAAAATAGCTCCTTCATGGCCTACTGTATGGAACTGAACATATGCATGCAATTCTTTCAAAAATTCTCATTTTGATTCTAATGCTTCCCATACTTGTTTCTCCACTTTACCCCACACAACTTTTCATTTTAAAACCATTGGAAGCATCAAAATCATGAAATTCCAATCACTGTTCATGCAAATGAACAGTAACCGTGAAGAATTTCAAATACTACAACCTTGGAATTTCAATGCTTTCAAGGTTCAAAACCTTTCCAATCCTACACAAAATCATCATATAAATTCAATGGAAGCATTAAATCATTGAAATTCCATTTCCTTCCCTCATGAACAGTGCATACCAAACAGGTTCCATTATGGCAAAGTCAAGAATATCAACTTGATTCAACAACCAATCACTTAACTAGCTTGTTTAAGCTTCAATCATATATTTCTAACTTTAATTTCTTCTTTTCCTTTAGGAGAGATTGTTTACCTTTAATCTCTAGCTTGCTTTAACTTTGGTACCTTGAATCTTCTTTATCTTGGCTTGAGTTTCCATTTTGCAAGAGTTTCCCCTAAGGTTCCATGGCTCATGGTTTTGATGCAGAATTGAGGGGGTATTTATAGCCAAAATCTATGGAAAATCAACGGCCAAGATTGATTTGGTTACTATTTGATCTAATGGCCCACATTTAATCTTAGATTTTACTTTTTCAAAAAGATAATTATGACTTCATCAAGGGACAACTCAAGGGGATATCTCATGGGGTTATGTGGAACAATTCCAATGGGGGAAGAATGTTCTAGAAAAATTCTAGTCTAATCCAGTACCGGCTCAGTTCGATTCCCAAAAACTGGACTGTTTTATAAATCTATTTTTTCTAATATTTTAAAATATACTTTCTTACTTTAAATCCAGTATCTGGATTTTTCCTACCATTAACATTCTTGTACTGGCCACAACTTAATTATAGATCCCTTGAAAAATGACTAAAATGCCCTTGGTTCATTATCTTGCACTATATTAACCTTAAGGGCATAATTATCATTTCACACCTCTTTACACTGCCTCAAGGTGTATACTGGCTCTAACTAATCATCCTTATATTGTGTTGGACGTTTTTGGCCTCTCAATAATGACCAAAATGCCCTCCATCTATCTCTGGTACAGTATGGGCATCCAGAGGTATTTTCGTAATTTCACACTTTTCCTGGACTACTCTGGACCCTGTCACACTTAACTGTCCAATCATCATATTAGGCTCACTATGGCGCCATTTGGGCCTTGGTTTGGTTTATTGCCTTTTTGCCATTTATGGCACAAATCCCAAGACACCTCTCCCGATCGTATTTATCGGGTATTCTATTTTACTGTAAAATCCTGTAAGAATTCTACAGGATTCCTTTTCTGACTCTGTCAGTTTTATAAATTCATATATTAAATATAAGAATTTACAGTAAAGTTTTATCTGATTCTGAGATTCGAAAAATACTACAATGATTCCTTCTGGCTTCAGGAATTTATATTAATTAATCGAGACCTCAAATCAAAATTCTGTTACTCCTTAAATTGATCAAAATCACTTTGTCTATCTACTGGTAAAATTTGAGTATAATCTAATTCTGGGCATTTTTGGCCTGTTTCGGCTCAACTTTCTCATAGTTACATTTAGGTCCCTGAACTTTCGAATATTTGCACTTAGGTGCCTGGACTTTTGGCTATTTGCGTTTAAGTCCCTTAACTTTTGAAAATTACACTTAAGGGCCCAACTTTTGTTTCTACTTTCACTTTTTGCCTTTAACATTTTATACTTTACATTTTAGTCCTTCTCTTTTTTCAAGACTCATCTAACCTTTATCATTTCTTCTGATCTTCGTCATAATCCTTTCCAAACCTCTTTCCACTATCAATACTATATGGATAGGGAAAAATTAGGATATGACAATAAAGGTAGCCTCCATGAATCTATAAAGGGGAGTTTCTCTAACTTTATTTGTTCCCCTCATCTTATTCCTTTTATTGTTCAACCACCTAAATTGGAATTGAAAAACCTACCCTATAATCTTAAGTATGCTTACCTTGAACCATATTCAAAATTACCTGCTATCATTTCTAGTTTTTTACTACCTGTGAAGAATCTAGGTTGTTAAGCGTGCTTAGAAAAAATAGAGAAGCTCTGGTTGGCAATTAGCTATCATAAAAGCAATAGATGTTACTGTTTGCACTCATAGAATTTTATTGACTGAGGATTCTAAGCCTATTAAAGGAGATTGAACCCATTGATTTATGATGTTTTTATAAAAGAGATTAGTAAATTGTTGAAATTAGGGATCATATTTGCTTAATTTTGATAGCTAATGGGTATCTCCTATTCAAGTGGTACTTAAAAAAGTGGAATCACAGTGGTTAAAAATGAGCATAATGAAGAAATACTAACTATAATGCAAAATTCATGGAGAGTCTGTATAGATTATCATAAGTTGAATGACTTTTATAGGAAGGAACACTTTCCACTACCTTTTATTGACCAGATGCTAGAGAGATTAGCGGGCAAGAGTCATTATTGTTTTCTAGATAGTTATTCAGGTACTTTCATATTCCCATAGACCTAAGGGACCAAGAAAATGTTAGAAAAACTATATGTTTTGATGATGTCAAATATAAAAAAAGTTTTCAGTAATACCAGTAAGACTGAGTATTATAAAAACACTCTTGTTTTATGGTTTGATGTCATTAATGTCGAAAGAATGTTTCTCTTATAAGTTAATAACCCAATTAATCGATTAATGTCAAGAGCTAGGTTTCTGGAAAAAAGTTAATAAGTCAATTAATCGATTAGTTAATCAATTAATTAAAATTAATTTGTTAACTGTTCAATTAATAAGTGAAGTTTTTATTTTGTGAAATTCAAATATAAATAAATGACTCGATTGGATAAGTGATTACTTTTCATTAATAGATTAACTGTTTGATTAATTTATGTTGAATATTTTCTATTTCAATTCTTCCTATAACACCTTACTTTTGTACGTCTTAAGGAACATGAAGTAGTATTTAGAACCACTTATATGATCATTCCAGTTCAAATTCAAAATTTAGAAATTTTTCAACTTACGGTATTGTTCATGTGGTATTTCCATATTAAGTAATGAACTTAAAAAATCATAATTAATTATAGAAAAATTGAAATGAAGTGGTTCAAAAGGATACTTGAAGCTAACATTATGAATTTTAATGGAAAAATAATTCTCATACCAAATACTTAGCCAATATATACAGTTAAATCGTCAAATATCATTGTTCATTTGGTAAAAATTATAGTAAACAATTTCTGGTCCCTAACTTTAAAAAATTCCATTCTCTTTGTACAAATATAGAAATAAGGCATTATTGGTGTCAAAATGAAGCTTGACATGTTAGTTAATCATTGATAAAATTTTATACATTTATTATATTATTTACTATTTTTTATTACATCATAAGCGTCACTGTCTCACTATAAGTTACTGTTCACAATGACAAATTTCAATATTATACATACACATACATGTCAATCATGCTGTCTATCTAGTAAATTCTCTTCATGCCTCTTTATCTTCCTCCACCTTTGATAACCTTCTGCTGTTGGGATGACATGGAAGGATGCGATTTATGGGGAAATCTCAGTAGTAAATGACACTAAACAATGTATGCATTTGTAACACCTTACTTTTGTACATCCTAGGGAATATTTTTAATTATAATGCTAAGTTCACTACCTTAAAACTATCACTGTACATGTACAAAAAATTTCAATAACTAACTATACATACATTCCAAACTTATTCACAACATATCCATACATACAAACGATGACTTCAGCTTTTAATCTTTACCTTCCATACTTGATTGTCCTTTTGTTTGAAATTATAGATTGGGGTGAGATTTCTGGGGAAATCTCAATAGTAAACAATATTAAACAATGCATATGTATCAATGATTGGTATATGTGTTTGCTTGTGATTGTGTTAACATAATGTATTGTGCATGATTCTATGTAACATATGAAATACAATTGTCTAAAGTAATCATAGCATAGAGCTTCAACAATTACATATTAATAACATCAATCACTCAAGCCATAACACAATCAACCATACATTCAACACATACAAGTTTAGGTAAGTTCATCACATTAATGCTTTACTTTTCTTTCATCCTCTTCCTTGTCTCCTTTCCTTGGTGTGAGGTTGTCTTCTTAAATATACAGATCAAATCCTAAGCATTACATATTCATACATGCATCATAATCTCATTTTAACCAAGATTTAAAAACATTATACTTGGTTAACTAATTAACCCCTAACTTTCTTTATTGCCTTATCATTTGAATTAATTTGCGTCTTGACTTAGCCGTACACAATTTTACCTTCTAAATCCATTTATGAGCTTAGAATCATGAAATTGTAGCTCCTTCATGGCCTACTGGACAAAACTGAAACAATGTACATAATTCTTCTAAAAATTCTCATTTTAATTTCAATGCTTCCAATACTTGTTTCTCTACTTAATCCCACACAATTTCTCATTTTAAAACCATTGGAAGAATCAAAATTATAAAATTCCTATCACTGTTCATGCTATGAACAATAAAATAGAAGAATTAAAAATTACAACTTTCAATTCCAATGCTTTGAAAATTCTAAACCTATCCAATCCTACACAAAATCATCATTTGAATTCAATGGAAGCATTAGATCATTGAAATTCATTCTTCTTGGTCCAAAACATCCCTAGGCTGAGTGGCCTTCATCAATGGCAAAGTCAAGAGTACAACTTAATTCAATAAACAATCACTAAATCTAGCTTATCTAAGTGTTAATTACAAGATTCTAGCTTCAATTTCTTCTTCCGCTTCCTTCCTTTAATTTCAGCCAGCACATGATCCAAGAGAATAATTCATTTTCTAACCCTTTAAACCTTAGTTTTAACCTTCCAAAACATACATAAATAAACTAAGAAGGATTATATACCTTAAGCTCCAACTACCTTAGATCAAAGACCATTGAAAATCCTCCTTGAATTGCCTTGGAAAGGTTAAGTTTTGAAACTACAAGAGTTTCTAGTTGGTTCACAAGCACTCACAGTTTTATGAAAGACAAGGGGGTATTTATAGCCATAACTTTGGCACTCTAAGTCCACAATATGCCCACTTTTCCTAATTATTACAATGACTTAATCTTGAATTTGATTGGTTGATTTTTGGATTAATTAACCATAATCACAATTAAGTTAATTATTATATTATTTTAATATAATTGAACACATGGAATAACCCTTTCTTCCTTGCCTTGATGCCATGTTACCGACACCTCACATGCCACCTTGCACCTTCTTAGATTTTTCTATTTAAAAATTCCTAAAATATTCCAAAAAATCTATTTAATTACATGAAAATTTCTTGGTCTCCTTGGATGAAACATCCTCATTTTCATACATCTTAGGAACCCTTCAGTAGTATTTGGAATCACTATTAAGGCCATCGAAGTCAAATTACTCAATCTGGAATTTTACTCCTAGCGAGTACTGTTCATTGTGTAAATTCCAGAGGAGTGACCTGACTTCGAAAAATCATAATTAATTCTAAAAAAATCAAAATGAAGCGGTTCAAATTGCTACGCGAAGCTAACTTAATGTTATTTCAGGGAAAAATAACTTGTTGACCACTCCTTGACCAGGACCATATTAGTCAACGTCTAAAGTTTACTGTTCATCCTACATTTTCCCCTAATTCCAGCATTTTGGTCCCAATATTTGCACTATCCAATCCCCAGCTTCTCTTCATGCTTCTTCAACCTTTCCTCATCTTAAACCTGTGGGATTGGGATTACATGGAAGGGGATGAGATTTCTGGGGAAATCTCAATAGCAAACAGTAACCATACAATGTATGCAACTATATACTTGATGTTATAGTGTGTGTACTTAATGATCATGCTTGCATCATGATAACATACATGTTTCCATGTTAATTAACTATAACATATGGCCATAGCATAAAAAGAAAAAGAGTATTACTTAATCATACATGCCTCATATCATCAAATTAAGAAAACATCACATAAAACATCCAAGCATTATAAGCATACAAGTAGGTAAATTTACTACCTAACGTGTTGCCTTTCCTTCCAACTCTTAACCTTGCCTCTAAGGTCCATTCTTTTCATAAGTCAGAGCTTATACATAGCATAATAATATCTTTATTATTATCTAGTATAGCTGTACTTAACTCATGCTGAACTAGGGGTAATATCCTTACTTTGACATTCCCTTAACTTTCTTTCTCTCTTTAGCTACCTTTATTAATAGAGATATTTCTCTATTCTAACTATTAAGAGCAATCCCCTACTTTATTAGAGCAGGGAATAGATAACTTACTTACCTCATTCCTAAGCTCTGACTAGTCCCTAAGCTCCTTGGACTGCTCCTGGCTCCGCCAGAACTCCTTTCTTTCTCTCTTTCTCTCTTCTTTCTCTTCTTTTTGCCTTGCTTGGCCATGAGAATGAAGTGAGGGGAAGGGCCTATTTATACGTGAGTGGAGGTGGAATGAATGGCTCAGATTTAATCATGATGAATGGCACATATTGCTTAGCTTCCTCAAGAAGCTTTGCCTGCATCATCACATGACATCATCCTCCTTGATGACTCACCATTATGACATCATCCAAGGACACCTCAGGGGGTATGTGCCGTAATTGGTGGGGCCCTTGGGACACCTCACCAGCTGACTCAACCTCTCCAGAGAATTCTAGAGCCTTTTCTTGGAATGAGCGGTCGAGATTGTGCCACGTGTCCTCTTTACTTTTTCCTCTTTTCTAATCTCATGACATGTGTCATTAACTTTTCTTCTTTTCCTATAATCATGCCATATGGCGCCTTGTGGGTCCCATGAGGACACCTTTCATGCCACCTCATGGTCTAAAGTCATATCTGATCACTTTTTCTAGTTCTATCCTTAACCGGGTAACCTTACTTTATGGAAAAGTACTAAAATATTATTTTAATGCCTCTTAAAGTCCATAACCACTGGGCCTATGTTTATGGGCCTTTTAAATGTCATCTTGGGTTTCTAACCAAGCCCAAGCACTCTAATAGCTCAGTTCCCAATAAACACCTTTTCTTCTTTATGCCCACAGGGACTTCCACTATTTTCCCTGAATTTTCACTTTCTTACAGTTTAGTCCCTAAACATAATCTGTATACTTCTGGGACTCCTGCACAATAGGGCCTAGTATCTTACCTTTTTTAGGCTACATACTAGGCTTATAGGCCTAAAAATTAGGATATGACATTGGACACCTATATGACATCATATTTTTTCAATATTTTTGGGGACACATCCCAAGGCACTTCTTATACTAATATCGTTAAGTTACCCTAATTTTTAAGATAAATTTTAAACACTTATTTTATTGGTTCTAACATTTTTATGAATTCATTATAATATAAAATGAATTTTCTTCAAAATCTCATAATTTTTTGAGACTCTCAAGTCCTGATAAAAATTACATACGTTTCTTTTAATCTTTTATCAGTGTCATTTTCACCTTAAATTATATAATTAATTATATAAAACTCATTTTTGACTTCTGTAAATTTCATAAATTCTTATATTAATTATAAGAATTTACTATCAAATTTTATCTGATTTTGAGGCTCAAAAGATACTGTAATAATTTCTAGATTTTGAAAATTTATATCAATTTATTGGTACCTCAAATCAAAATTCTACGTTGCGTTAAACTAATCAAAATAATTCTCTCTATTCATTAGTAAAATTTGGAGCCAAACCATTTCTGGGTAGTTTTGAGCCTTTTCTAGCTTAACTTGCTCATAATTACCATTTTGCCCATGAACTCTTGGAAATTACACTTTAGGTTCTTAACTTTTTAAAATTACACTTAAACTCTCAAAGCTTATGTCTACTTCCATTTTGCTCCATTGAACTTTTATAATTTTCACTTTAGTCCCTTTCTTTTTCAAAACGAACAGTATGTCTTTCAAAATTTCATTAATTGCAATTTAGTCCTTAGACTTTCACTAAATTGCAATTTAGCCCATTTTACTTTACAACTTTATACCTTCTCTCTTTCTTTGTCTTAAAACGTATCTTAATCATTATCTTTTCTTCTGATTAACATCCCAATCCCTTCATAACATCTTTTCTCTATCAATATTATACAGATAGGGAAAATTTGGGATGTTACAACACTATGCTTTTGTATTTGTGCTTGCTTGTGATTGTGTTAACATAATGTAATGAGCATGCTTCCACGTATCATATGAAATAAAATTGGCCAAAGTAATTATAGAAACAGAGCTTCAAACAATTACACATGTAAAACACAATTCAACAAAGCCATCACACAACCATACATAACATTTAATACATGCAAGTTTAGGATAGTCTACTACCTCAATCACTTGACTTTTCTTTACCCTTTTCTTTTCTCACTTCTCCTTGATGTTTGGCTTCTTTCTTGAGCAACAAGTCAAAGAATAAACATTGAATATTCATCCATTTATTACAATCCAATTCAACTAACATTTCAAGAACATTAAACTCAATTAACCGCTTAACCCTTAAATTTATTTGTTTGTGCTTAATTGGCTTGTCCTTAGAATTAATTGTCTTGACTTTAACCTACACAATTTGGCCTTCTATATCTATTTATGAGTTTAGAATAATGAAATTCTAGCTTCTTCATGACTTGTTGTACACAACCGAAAGAATTGTACAATTTTTCTCAAAATTTCTCATTTTGATTCCAATGCTTCTAATACTTGTTTCTCTACTTTATCCCACATAATTTTTCATTTTAAAACCATTTGAAACAACAAAATTATAAAATTAACTTAACTATTCATGCATATGAGTAGTACTAAAAGGGTTTAAAAATCCCTTCTTTCAATTCTAATGCTTCCAAGGTTTCAACCCTATCCAATCCTATACAAAATTATCATTTAAATTCAATAGAAGCATTAGATCATTGAAATCCATTCTTCTTGTTCCTGTACAGTAGGTGGTAGAATGGTCATCATCAATAACAAAGTCAAGAGCACAACTTAATTCAATAACCAATCACTAAATCTAGCTTATCTAAGTGTTAATTTCATAATTCTAACTTTAATTTCATCTTTCCCCTTTCTTCATAATTTATGCCAGCAAGTGAAACATCCTTACTTTTATATATCTTAGGGACAACTTAGTAGCATTTAGAATCACTTACAAGTCTTTGAAAGTCCATTAGCTAAATCTGGATTTTTTCTTTTTCTCAGATTACTGCTCATATGGTATTCCAGATTACGTGATGAACTTCAAAAAATCATAATTAATTCTATAAAACTCAAAATGAAGTGGTTCAAAAATTTACATGAAGCTAACATATTTAAATTTAAGGAAAAAATAATTTTTAGACCAAATGTATAGCCAATTAATACAGTTTATCTGTTAAACTTTACTATTCATTTGGTCAAAAATTCTAAAAAAAGATTCTGTCCCTTAATTTGGAACTACATTTCTCTTGATATACACATCCAAATTAAACGTTCTACCTATGCACTTAAGGCTCTAGATGTGTACTACATGATCATAAAATTTTGTGAAATAATTCCTTCATTTGCTAGGTCAAACTGAAGCCACAACAAAACTGCTTCAGGACCTACGTTTTTACAATTTCAGTTTGTTTTCTTTCAGTTTCAATAATTGTTCCAGCATGTATAAGCCATCAAATAAGCTTCTCAATATTCAGATATATCATGTACATATGCCATAATTATTACAAATAGTTTTATCGCATAAATAGACACCTTACATGGCATTTACATACATGGATAATTCATAGCATAGTGAAGTAATTGAAATTCTAGCATATGCTAGAATTTCAATTACTTCACTTCCTTTCTTCCATTCTTTAGCTCTTCTCCATGTATACCTTTTGCATCATGCTTGACCTAAATTGGTTGGTTATGGGAGAGTGAGATTCTAGGGAATCTCAGTAGCAAACATTAACACTTAAATATGCAAGATGGATGCTAATGCATGATATGTAATTTCATTAACTTTCTTTGATTAGTGACATGCCATCATGCTATATACTTTTACATAAAGTGCATGGCCATGGAAACATGTTATTCACATTACATTCAACATCATTTATCATTTCACAACATCATTCAAATAACATATACATGTCAACACAAAAGCATACCATATCAAGCACATAAAGAAGTAAGTTTACTACCTTGCACTTAAGCTTTCCTCTTGATCTTTAGCATTTGCTCCCTAGCTTTCCAACCAATAAGCCTTTATGTCAATCACTTCCCAACATGTTCTTGGATGTTTCAAGGTCCTAAACACATTCATATTCATCACATAATTCATTAGGACTGATGAACTCCAACCATGTTCAAGATTAACTTTGTTACATTCTTTATTGTCATAACTTTCCCTAATATTCACTAATCCACTTGGATCTTGAATCAATTGATGTCTTGACTTTACCCTACACAATTTCATCTTTTGAACTCATTTATGAGCTTAGAATCATGAAATTCCAGCTCCTTCATGGTCTGCTGTACAGAATTGAACATAAGCATACAATTCTTTCAAAAATTCTCATTTTGATTCTAATGCTTCCCATACTTGTTTCTCCACTTTACCCCACACAACTGTTCATTTTAAAACCATTGGAACCATCAAAATCATGAAATTCCAATCACTGTTCATGTGAGTGAACAATAACCATAAGGAATCTCATACTACAACCTTGAGACTTTAATGTTTCCAAGGTTCAAAATCTTTCCAATCCTACACAAAATCATCATACAAACTCAATGGAAGCATTAAATCATTGAAATTCAATTTCCTTCTCTCATGAAAAGTGCAAACCGAACAGTGCACATCATGGTAGAGTCAACAATATCAATTTGATTCAACACCCAATCTCTTAACAAGCTTATTTAAGCTTCAATCATATGTTTCTAACTTTAATTTCTTCTTTCCCCTTTCATCTATGGATTTTGGACAGAACTTCCCCTTAGAGAAAACTCAACTTTTCCTCATAAAAACCCTAAGTTCAAGCTCCCAAATCAAAGGAGAATAAGCTAGGAAAGATTGCTTACCTTTAATCTCTAGCTTGCTTGAACTTTGGAACCTTGAATCTTCTTTGTCTTGGCTTGAGTTTCCATTTTGCAAGAGTTTCCCCAAGGTTCTTTGCTAACGGTTTGGCTGCAGAATGGAGGGGCTATTTATAGAAAAATTCCATGGAAAATGAATGGCCAAGATCACTTTGTACACTATTTGATCTAATGGCTCATATTTGTTCTTACATCAAGCTTCCTCTCCAAGCCAACTTGAGATAAATCCACATGACAAAAATCTTCTCCTCCCCCTTGTCTTGTACGCCAAGTGTGTGGGTGTGTGGGTCCCACCATGTGCAAGCCATAATTCACACTTTATCTTTTTTTTTCTTTTCAAAAATTCATAAATTATTCATTATTGGACTTGGACTCCAAGACAAATCTTGGGACTTAATGGGCTTCCATAGGCCTTCCTTGGGTCCAATAGCTAATTGGCACAAATCCCAAGGTACTTTCCTTACACCGATATTCTTAAAATATCCTGATTTTGAAATAAATGCTAGACACCTCTTTTAATGGTTTTAACATTTTTATAAATTCATTCTAATATAAAATGAATTTACTGTAAAGTCTCATAATTTTCTGAGACCCAAAAGTCCTGATAAAAATTTCCTATATTTCCTTTAACCCTTTATCGGTGTCCGATTTTACTTTAATGTCTCAAAGGGCATTATCGTCTTTTCAAACATCATCAGAGTATTTACTAGCCCAAATTAATCATCTTTATACCATCTTACACATTTTTGACCTATCCAGAATGACCAGAATACCCTCTATCCATCACTGGTATAATAGGGCCATCTAGGGGCATTTTCGTAATTTCGCACTTTTCCTGGACTGCTCTGGACTCTGGCCCACATAACTGTCTCACTACTTTATTGGGCTCATTATGGCACCATTTGGGCCTTGGTATGGGCTCATTAGCCTCGTTATCTTTATAGCACAATTCAGAATAAATCTCACCCGATCCTATTTATCGGGTATTTTATTTCACCGTAAAATCCTGTAAGGCTTCTACAGGATTCCTTTTCTGACTCTATCAATTTTATAAATTCTTATATTAAATATGGGAATTTCCTATAATATCTCATCTGATTCTGATGTCTGAAGAATACTGTAATAATTCTTCTGACTTCATAAATTTATATCAATTAATCGGGACCTCAAATCAAAATTCTGTGTTGCGTTAAACTGATCGGAATAATTTTGTCTATCTACTGGTAAAATTTGAGTCTGATCTGATTTCGGGCATTTTTTGCCTATTTTGGCTCAACTTTTCCATAATTACATTTAGGTACCTGACTTTTTACTTAATTACATTTAGGTCCCTAAACTTTTGGAAATTACCACTTTTGGCCCAACATTTATTTCTACTTTAACTTTTGGCCTTTAACCTTTTTCAATTTTTGTTTAGGTCCTTCTCTTTCTTCAAGACTTATCTAACCTTTATTATTTCTTCTGATTTTCGTCATAATCCTTTCCAAACCTCTTTCCACTATTAGTATAATACAGATAGGGAAAAATTTAGGATATGACAGGTTGCGACGTGATTGCTTTTTTGTAGTACTTGATTACTCTCTATGAACTCCAGTTGCGACAGTCACCACTTCTGGTCACAACTATTTTGGAAGATTTACTCTCTATGATATTCTGTCATAACCAAACCACAATGTAGCTTCTACTTAAAATCCATGGTTAAGAACTTTTACTCTCTATGTAATTGGGTCGCGACCTAAACACCCTTGTGTTACTACTAGTTAAACTTTTCTGCTGTGAAATTTCTGTGTCAGATTTTGATTTCTTGCTGCTTGGTTATTCGTGATTATTCCTGTGTTGCATGAGTAGAAGAACTAAACAATTAGTACCTTTTGAACCTAAAATTGAGAGACAACTTAGAAAATTAAGGAAAGAATTTAGAGAATATGCAAGATCAACAGAATCTAGTTCATCCTTCAGTATTTTGGGATATGAAATTTAACTCAATTTAGAGGTTCCATTAGATATTCTAATATGGCTGAGATTAATCTTAATGGGCATAATAGACAAGGAGAAAATGAAATACCAATAAATGTAGAAGATAATAGAAGTGTGAGAGAAATAAATCATTCTCATGTGAATTATGATCCTTATGGTTTTTACACTGAAGAGGCTAATTTCAAGGTTTTGAATGAGAATATCCATATTGACATTTACAAACCATTCATATGGTTTACTCTTCAATGAAGCCTCTAATGACTGCATTAGATGATGTCTTAAGGATTTGTTTATCTTCACTATGGAAGGGAAGTCTAAGGAGTGGTTATACAATATGCCAACTCATTTCTCAACTCTTATATGGGGTTAGTTGAAGTCAACATTTTTAGAATAGTTCTTCCTGACCTCTAAGACAACTCAGATTAAGAAAGAGATTACAAACATTTTGCAATAGGATGGATAGTCATTACATGAATATTGGACTAGATTTATCAACTTGTTTTCTCAATGTCCACATCATAACATGACAAAGGTTGATCTAGTAGACATTTTCTTTGATGGTATACTTCCTCACAACAAGGTATCTTTGAATGCAATAGCAAATAGATATTTGAGAGAAAAAACTCCACAAGCAAGTTGGGAGTTATTTCAAAAGTGAAGATCATCATAGCAAGGATCCAAGAAGAATTCTTACATCATCTTCTGGTAATTCAAAAGATATTTTGGCAAAAATAGCAGCTTTAGGAAACTAAATGGAAAAGAGAATGTCTTTACTTGAAAGAGAGTAGCATTCTACAAAGCAAGTTTATGCAGTAAAAACCTCACAAGCATTAGTTATAGGATGTGAGTTATGTGGTTCAATGATGCATGCTACCTGTCATATCCTAATTTTTCCTTATCCGTATAGTACTTATAGTAGAAAGAGGTTTGAAAAGGATTATGATGAACATCAGAAGAAATAATAAAGGTTAGATGATTCATTAAGGAAGAGAAGGACTAAAACAAAAAGTAAAAAAGGTTAAAGGCAAAAAGTGAAAGTAGAAACAAGATTTGGGCCAAAAGTGGTAATTTCTAAAAGTTAATGGACTTAAATGTAATTAAGTAAAAAGTTCAAGGGTAAAATTGTAATTATAGAAATATCAGCCCGAAAAGGGTTATAACTGCCTGGAAGTTTTTTAGTCCCATATTCTATCAGTAAATAGAGGAAGTTGCGTTGGTTAATCTAGCATGATACAGAAATTTTATTAGGGCTCTAGATATTAGAAAATTATCTGATAGTCTAAAAGTTATTTGAATTTTTATCAGATTCCATAGACATAATATATAAGTAGGGAAATTACAGGAAAGTGTGCCCTATAGTGTCTGACGTTATGAATTGGACAGAACCCTGGAAGAAGTCCTGTATAAAAAGTTATTCCCATAGCAATGAATTTTTACGGGAGTTTAATAACACTCATGATCCGATAATGGAACTTATCAGTATGTGAGCCTAGATGACCTCATATATGGGCCCATAATGACGTCAAGAAGGGCCCAAAACCTAGGGTACCAGTCTATCAGTAGAAGGGGCCAGTGTCCAGAAAAAGTGCGAAATTATAAAAATACCCTTGGATGCCCAGATTATACTAGAGATAGATGAAGGGCATTTTGGTCACCTGGGACAGGCTAAAAATGTGGCACATGGTATGAATATGATTAGTTGAGCCCAGATACACCCTAAGGCAGTATAAAGAGGGGTAAAATGATGATTATGCCCTTAGGGTCAATATAGTGTAAGAAATGACATCAAGGGTATTTTGGTCATTTTCTAAGAATAGATGGCAGATAAATACTCAGTATAACCATGTCAAGGTTATGAGAAGACTAGACATTGATTTCCAGGATATAATACATATCCTGGTATATTATAGAAAAATTCAGAACAGAAAATAGTCTGGTTGTTGTGAAACTGCTTTGATCAGTACTGAATTAGACTGAAATTTGTCCAGAAGCTTCCTTACACTATGAGCATGCCACCTAGCCCTCTTAGGTGTCCCATGAGGTGTCCCACATGATGTCATAATTATTCTTTTATGAAAAAGTAAAATCCAAGATTAAATGTGAGCCTTTAGATCAAATAGTAACCAAATCAATCTTGGCCATTGATTTTTCTTGGATTTTGGATATAAATACCCCCTCATTCTGCCCAAAACCGTGGCCTTGAGATACCTTAGGGAAACTCCAGTAAAATGAAAACTCAAGCCAAGACAAAGAAGATTCAAGGTTCCAAAATTCAAGCATGTTAGAGATTAAACGTAAGCAATCTATCCTAGCTTATTTTCCTTTGATTTGGGAGCTTAAACTTAGGGTTTTTATGGGAGCAAAGTTGAGTTTTCTCTAAGGGGTTGTGCTGCCCAACAACCTTAGATGAAAGGGGAAAGAAGAAATTAAAGTTAGAAACATATGATTGAAGCTTAAACAAGCTAATTAAGAGATTGGTTGTTGAATCAAGTTGATATTCTTGACTTTGCCTTAATGGAACCTGTTCGGTCTGCACTGTTCATGAGGGAAGGAAATTGAATTTCAATGATTTAATGCTTCCATTTAATTTAGATGATGATTTTGTGTAGGATTGGAAAGGTTTTGAACGTTGAAAGCATTGAAATTCCAAGATTATAGTTTTTATAATCCTTCTCTGTACTGTTCACTCGCATGAAAAGTAATTGGAATTTTATGATTTTGATGCTTCCAATGATTTTAAAATGAAAAGTTGTATGGGATAAAGTAGAGAAAGAAGTATGGGAAGCATTGGAATCAAAATGAGAATTTTTGAAAGAATTAAGTGCAGTTTCAGTTCTGTACAGCATGTGATGAAGGAGCTAGAATTTCATGATTCTTAGCTCATAATGGATTCAAAAGATGAAATTGTGTACGGTAAAGTCAAGCCATCAATTGATTCAAAGACCAAGTCCATTGGTTAAGATTAAGGAAAGTTAATGTGATTAATATTCAAGAAGAAGTTATGTTAGTTAAAGTGAGTTTTATGCTCAAGGAAGTTAGATTGTAATGGATGAATGATTATGTGATGTTAGGAATTGATTGTTATTCTCCAAGAGAGGCAGCCACATGTTCAAGGAAAGTGAGAAGAAAGAAGCAAGTTAAGGTGAAAGAAAGTCAAGTGTTCAAGGTAGTAAACTAATCCTAAACTTGTATGCATTGAATGTTATGCTTGATTGTGCTATGGCTTGATTGAATTGTGTTGCCTAGTTGCTTATGTATGAAGCTCTGTTTATATGTTTACTTTGGCCAATTGTATTTCATATGTAACATGGAAGTATGCACATGACACAATAGTAATACTTTCACAAGCAAGCACAAGTATTTACATTAATGCATGCATTGTTTAGTACCGTTTGCTACTGAGATTTTCCCCAAAATCTCATCCCTTTCCATGTAATCCCAATCCCACAGGTTTATGAATGATGAAAGAGGATGATGAAGCATGAAGAAAAGCTAGGGATTGGATAGTATATATGTTATGTGAATGTGTAATGTTGCTATATGACCAATGTAAGCAGTGATGGTCATGATGTAATGAAAAATAGTAAATGATTGAATAAATATATGAAATTTTACAGACATTGAGATGACATACTAAGCTTCGTTTTGACACCAAGAATGCTTTATTTGGATATTTGTACAAAGAGAACTGATTTTCCAAATGAAGGCACCAGAATCTGTTTCCAGGATTTCTGACCAAATGAACAGTAAACTTTGGTGAATAAACTGTATTAATTGGATAATTATTTGGTCTGGAAATTATTTTTTCCTTAAATTTCAAGATGTTATCTTCACTTAGCTTTTTGAACCACTTCATTTTGAGTTTTCTAGAATTAATTATGATTTTTTGAAGTTCGTTGCGTAATCTTGAATACCATATGAACAGTAACCCAAGAAATAATAAAATGCCAGATTTGGCTAATGGACTTCCAAGGTCTTGTAAGTGGTTCTAAATGCTACTGAATGGTCCTTAAGATGTATGAAAGTAAGGATGCTACATTTTGGTATCAGAGTAGAAGTTTCTGGCATGATATAAGATATTCCCATACCCTAACCCTAAACAGTAGGTATTTTGTTAAGCTAGGGTATTTATTAGGATAATTAGCATTGCTTAATTAAGCAAATGTTACTGGGATAGATATGAGATTCCATAAAGTTAAGTCAGAGGCTTCAGTCAGTAAGGGAGACCCCTATTTTGTAGTGATATATGAAGATGATGTGCATCCAGACTTGGATCCTTCAGACAATGAAGAAAATTCAGAGGAAAGTTTAGGGGATCAGTCAGGAAAGTCTACAGTGGAATGTCCCAAAGATGTTTCTGTGGACTTAAACTTGCAGTCAGGAGGTTACATAGAGATACAGCCTAAAGCCCAGAATACCCCAGATAATGCTGAGTCTAGTGACTCTACATAGTACGAGGATTGTTAGAGTGCCCTCTAACCCTGATGTAAATTCCATTCCTCCGATGAGAGGACATATTATGGCTGAGGAAGCTGAGTACTGGTACTGGATTATGGGTAGACCAGATATTAGTCCTCCTCCACCAGAGTTTGAGGATAGAGTTACTATGAGTAAGATACCACAGTCCCTTAATTCAGATATCCAGTCAGAGTTTATGACATAATCTGTTCATTCCCAAAGTCCAGGAAAATGTGGCTTTATATAGAAGGATCAGTGTGATGTTCCTGGCCCTAGTCAACCCCAATTTTCTTTATTAAAGACAGATAATGCTGACCATATCAGTCTCAAGAAAGCTTTGGAGAGTGAACTACTCAGTCTAGTTTAAGGAATGGATAGAAGTAGAGATCAAGAGCAGTCAGTTTACTTACAGTTCCTCAATGCCGTATCAGGGATGATAAATAGATATGCAGTAGAGGGCATTAACCTAAATCAAGTTTATACTCTATAGGACTATCATGAGATGATAGTAAGCCAAGTACTACCATATACCCCTACATAGCATATAGAGCTAAGTGAGTATCTGGCAAATGATCCACCGTCTAATATTCAAGGGTGGCATATCCGTGTACAGAAGTATGTGCAATCTATGATCCCTTAGAAAGAAATGTATAAGTAAATGAGGGGTAATGTAAATAGGTAAAGTGAAAAGAAAAGTAATTACTCATGTGTATGAAGTTATGATGTACCCCAAATATGTAATTGATATGTATGTAATGTGTGTACAAATGTTATGGTAATATGGAATATGGATGTTGGTTGAACATGTATATGAATATATTCCCTATTTAAGTGTGATTATGATGTAGGTATATGAATGCGCTTTAATTAATTGAAAGTTATCCAAAGATAAGAGTTTTTATGAGCTGCTAGGCCGTAACAGAAGATGACCTATGGTCACGACGGAAGAATACATAATTGTTAAGCTGTGACAAGTAACTCGAGATGGTCATGCCTAAAAGTTACAGAGAATATGAGATGGCTAGCAAGTACTTAGGTGGTGACTAAAATGCATAGAGACATGATGATAAGAATAAGATGCTGACCTTACTGAAGTTTATCACTTAGAGGCTTAGTAGAGAGTGCAGGCAAGTGAGATAGTACGATATACTGAGATACAGAAGATCAATTAAATAAGAGGCTCAAAAGTAGATCCTCCATATGATCATCAGGAGTTGATCTATGTTACGAAAGACTTGCCTAGAAAGAAGCCTAACGTATGACTTAAGAATAAAGATGTGATGGCTAATAGATAGAAAGTTAATGTTCCCAACGCAGAGGGATTCCATCATGAAGAGATAGTAACCTAACGCTTTGCCCTAGAGAGTAGAAATAGTAATGTTAAGTGATGAATGAGATCCAAGTGACCTGAATTGGTTAGGATTTAGAGATAGATCAGAAAGAAAGTATAATCTAGTCCAGAGTAGACTGAGACTGATGGACAGAAAGAGTTAAAAGAATTAAGAGATACAAAAGTTACTCCATACGAGATGGAGAGTGATCCGCTCACTTGAGAAATTTTTCTCAAAGAAGTTTAAAGGAAGCATTCCTCTCAATTAGAGAGAGAGGTGAGCATGAGGCTAGGGTTATAGCTAAGGAAAGAGAACTTTTTTGATGGATACTAAATCAAGTTCATTTATATGAACCTTTAGGCTTAGTAAGAGTAACTTTCTCTCGCCTATTGGTAATCCAGGAGGATAGGGGAAAACTTAAAGGTTTAAATGGCATAAAGATATAAGCCAGACCTTTCCTCAGTTAGCTGATAGAAAATAGCTGACTTAGTTATGGATTACTGCTAGATTGCGATGAGGCCAAGGACACATAAATCCTTCAGCTTAGAGACGCAGAAGTCTTACAAGCGATAAGAGATAATATGATAGAATGAATATAACCTAGTAAGGTAGCCACAGATTCAAAGATAAAGTGACTCCCCATTTCTTATGTAAGAAAGAGTAAAGAAGGGTTGAGTCTATACCCTAGTAAGAGGGTAAAGTGGCAACCTAAGTGAAATAAGTAAATGATTCAGGTTGCTGAATAAATGATCAGGACCTAGTGATTAAGGTAATAAAGGAACATAATACTTTAAAGTATACTTGGTTAATTATTTAATTGTAATATGAGTATAAGGGATGGTTGGGCAGATGTATGTGATAGTGGTATGGCTTATGTTGCCATAAGATATGATGAGAAGTTGCATCTCCTTGCAGTTGTCATATGATGACACATATGTTAGAGACTACTTAAATGATTGTATCTCCTTGCATATTATGCATGTTGAGTATGTTATGATGGATAAATACTCCCCTTTACATTACATGCAGGGTAGAGTAGATATGATGAGAAAGTTATGTTGTTCCCATGCCCTACGACATGCAATTAAATAATTCAACTTGGTAAGAATGAAGCAATAACAAAGTACTAAGCTAGAAAGTTAGCTACTTGATTCTCAGAAGATAGAAAGAGAATTTATGATAAGACAATGATAGTTAATGGAATAGAGAATGAGATTAGAGATGAAGATTAGTAGTGAGTCTACAAATAAATGATTGTGATACTCAGGACATATCCCTTCAGTAGGGATAAGATAGATGAAAGGAAATGAGACGCAGTTATGAAAGATGATATGACTCTAAGAAATAGCAGTTTTTAAGTAATATAAGTTAATATTTTTGCAATAGAGCTAGATTGCTCTTGCAATAAAGTAAGGTCCCTATGATGAGATGAATATATGATGATAGATATGTGCATGATAGAGCTTGTGTAGCTCTCTGCAGTAATGGATGAAGTAAAGTTATGAAGATAAGAATGGTATATGAAGTTCCTGAGTGATAGAGGGAATGAGTCAAGTCCTAATAAATAATATTGGCTTATATGATCATTTTTGGGGAATTATCTGTGGAGTTAACAACTATATGGAAGTGACTAACCTTGTAACTTTATCTATTGGTTTAGGTCTTCCAGAGATGAGAATAAAGTACAACTGAATCACAGTAGATTCTAGAGGATTGCAGTTAGATCCTGGTATGGCTCACATGGTCGCAGTTAGATCCTGAAAGGTTTACGGTTGATCGTAGTAGATCTCAAGGGTCACAGTAGATCAAGCCTAGAGCAAGAAAGTAATGAGCTATCAGTACAATATTTCTTTGGAAATATGAATACCAAGGAAAAGTTAAGGTATAGAAGCTTCACAAGTTGGTTAACTCATAACAAAGAGAGTACCCATGATGCTAGTTTTAGATAGCCTTATTACTATCAGGGACTGAACTCAGAATCTCCTTACACGTAATAGGAACTAAGTGATCAAAGTTAAAGTTTTTAATCCTGAGTCCCAATGAAGTATAAGAATATTTCATAAGATATCAGAAAGAGTCAAATAAGAGTACAGAGATCCTTACAATGGGATTACCAAGAATAAGAATGAAAGACAAATAGATCCTCCAGATGAGGATAAAAAGAGATTAGAAGGCCAGATAGACCCCAGAGAGATAGCATAAGATGGGTCTAAGATAGTAGAGTACCAGGATTTAAGCCTGTTAGCACTAGTGCTTCAGATTTTTATCTGCATATTTTAGTTAAGCGTGCTCAGGCAAGAGTAGCCCAATGATTGGTGACCTCCTGGGAAGTGATAAAAAAGGTATGAATGCAATAGAAATTTGGCATATGTGTGTAGAACTATGTAAAATGATAGAAAGAGCTATAAAAAGCTAGAAAGGTTTATGAACGGTAAGAGACTATAACCCTTATGTCAAGTCCAAATGAAATGGATTTGAAAGATGAACTATGATGTAGACGGATGTGGCCAGATATGTCATGTTATGATATGAAAAGATACAAAATGATAAATGCTATGAATAGTACATAATGAAGTATGTTATGAGAAGAACAATATGAGGTGGCTTTATAGTTAGCCCTATGAACGGATTGAGAGGCTCCCTTTTTGAAAGGGATAAGATGTTTGAAGGTTAAACTACATGTGAAAAAGCAAATGAGAGCTTTGAAAGCTTCCACTCCTTGCATAGAATTCTAGGCCTTATGTTACGTTATATTATGTGATGTTTACAGAATATTCTAAAGCTCCAAATGTTAAAGCAGTGCAAGCTCTGAGAGTTAGAGCCATGCAAGCTCCAAGTGTCAGAGTTGTGCATATTAAGAGAAGGAATACTTGAGCTCTGATGTTATAGCTTTGCATTCATGGGCAGGTATGCAGTCCTGTAATATGTTGGCCAGGTATTATGCATGTTAGAGTATGTGCTCCTATGTGCTCCTATTTAGCAATAGAGCAATGAAAGAAAGAATAATGATATAAGTCCTCTCTCTGTATTATGATGAGTTTTCAAAGATGATAAGAATGCATGATGATATGAGAATGAGAGTTAAACTGTGCGGATATTCAGAGAATTTTGCTAGATACTCAAATGAGAAAGAAGTGATTGCACTAAAAAGTATGATGAGTTGTTAATAGAAACTCCAGAATATAGTAGTATTCGAGGAGTTTGATATGAAAGAAATTGACACTACTCATAAGTCTAGTATGGTGAGAAGTCTATATGCAGATAGATGTATAGCGAGTAAGTAATAGAATGAACTGGAGTTCAACTCTGATTGAATTGATTCAGAATAGAAGAATCACCATAGTAAAGATATGAAGAATTAGGTATATGAAAAGTACTCCACTAAGATGTTTATTTTAAGAGATAGATACCCCAATTCTTAGTCATAATGAGGACAAGGATACCTATACAAGATTGTTGACTAAGGTGCTAAGTAAATTTTGAGGACAAAATTTATTTTAAGGGGTGGAGAAATGTCATATCCTAATTTTTCCTTATCCGTATAGTACTGATAGTGGAAAGAGGTTTGGAAAGGATTATGATGAACATCAGAAGAAATAATAAAGGTTAGATGATTCTTTAAGGAAGAGAAGGACTAAAATAAAAAGTAGAAAAGGTTAAAGGCAAAAAGTGCAAGTAGAAACAAGATTTAGGCCAAAAGTGGTAATTTCCAAAAGTTAAGGGACTAAAATATAATTAAGTAAAAAGTTCAAGGGCAAAACAGTAATTATAGAAAGATCAGCCCAGAAAGGGTTATAACTGCCCGAAAGTTTTTTAGTCCCATATTACATCAGTAAATAGAGGAAGTTGCGCTGGTTAATCTGGCATGATACAGAAATTTTATTAGGGCTCTAGACAGTAGAAAATTATCTGATAGTCTAAAAGTTATCTAAATTTTTATCAGATTCCATGGATATCATATATAAGTGGGGAAATTATAGGAAAGTGTGCCTTACAGTGTCAGATGTTATGAATTGGAAAGAACCTCATAAGAAGTCCTGTATAAAAAGTTATTCCCTTAATAGTGAATTTGACAGGAATTTAATAACATCTATGATCCGATAATAGAACTTATCAGTATGTGAGCCTAGATGAAATGAGACTAGATGACCTCATATATGGGCCCATGATGATGTCAAGAAGGGCCCAAAACCCAGGGTACAGTCCATCAGTAGAAGGGGCCAGTGTCTAGAAAAAGTGCGAAATTACGAAAATGCCTCTCGATGCCCAGATTATACTAGAGATGGATGAATGGCCTTTTGGTCACCTGGGATAGGCTAAAAATGTGGCACATGGTATAAATATGATTAGTTGAGCCCAGATATACCCTGAGGCAGTATAAAGAGGGGTAAAATGACGATTATGCCCTTAGGGTCAATATAGTGTAAGAAAGGACACCAAGGGTATTTTGGTCATTTTGCAAGGAATGGATGGCAGATAAATACTCAGTATAACCATGTCAAGGGTATAAGAAGCCTAGACATTGATTTCCAGGATAGAATACATATCCTGGTATATTATAGAAAAATTCAGAACAGAAAATAGTCTGGTTGTTGTGAAACTGCTTTGATCAGTACTGAATTAGACTGAAATTTGTCCAGAAGCTTCCTTACACTATGAGCATGCCACCTAGCCCTCTTAGGTGTCCCATGAGGTGTCCCACATGATGTCATAATTATTCTTTTATGAAAAAGTAAAATCCAAGATTAAATGTGAGCCTTTAGATCAAATAGTAACCAAATCAATCTTGGCCATTGATTTTTCTTGGATTTTCGCTATAAATACCCCCTCATTCTGCCTGAAACTATGGACTTGTGATACCTTGGTGTAACTCTTGTAAAATGAAAACTCAAGCCAAGACAAAGAAGATTCAAGGTTCCAAAGTTCAAGCATGCTAGAGGTTAAAGGTAAGCAATCTATCCTAGCTTATTTTCCTTTGATTTGGGAGCTTGAACTTAGGATTTTCATGGGAGAAAAGTTGATTTTTCTCTAAGGGGTTGTGCTGCCCAACAACCTTAGATGAAAAGGGAAAGAAGAAATTAAAGTTAGAAACATATTATTGAAGCTTAAACAAGCTAATTAAGAGATTGGTTGTTGAATCAAGTTGATATTCTTGACTTTGCCTTAATGGAACCTGTTCGGTCTGCACTGTTCATGAGGGAAGGAAATTGAATTTCATTGATTTAATTCTTCTATTTAATTTAGATGATGATTTTGTGTAGGATTGGAAAGGTTTTGAACCTTGAAAGCATTGAAATTCCAAGATTGTAGTTTTTGAAGTCCGTCTCTGTACTGTTCACTCGCATGAACAGTGATTGGAATTTTATGATTTTGCTGCTTCCAATGATTTTAAAATGAAAAGTTGTGTGGGATAAAGTAGAGAAACAAGTATGGGAAGCATTGGAATCAAAATGAGAATTTTTGAAAGAATTAAGTGCAGTTTCGGTTCTATACAGCATGTGATAAAGGAGCTGGAATTTCATGATTCTAAGCTCATAAATGGATTCAAAATATGAAATTGTGTATGGTAAAGTCAAGGCATCAATTGATTCAAAGACCAAGTCCATTGGTTAAGATTAGGGAAAGTTAATGAGATTAATGTTCAAGAAGAAGTTATGTTAGTTAAAGCGAGTTTAATGCTCAAGGAAGTTAGATTGTAATGGATGAATGATTATGTGATGTTAGGAATTGATTGTTATGCTCCAAGAGAGGCAGCCACATGTTGAAGGAAAGTGAGAAGAAAGAAGCAAGTTAAGGTGAAAGAAAGTCAAGTGCTCAAGGTAGTAAACTAATCCTAAACTTGTATGCATTGAATGTTATGCTTGATTGTGCTATGGTTTGATTGAATTGTGTTGCCTATGTGCTTATGTATGAAGCTATGTTTATATGTTTACTTTGGCCAATTGTATTTCATATGTAACATGGAAGCATGCACATGACACAATAGTAACACTTTCACAAGCAAGCACAAGCATTTACATTAATGCATGCATTATTTAGTACTATTTGCTACTGAGATTTCCCCCGAAATCTCATCCCTTTCCATGTAATCCCAATCCCGCAAGTTTATGAATGATGAAAGAGGATGATGAAGCATGAAGAAAAGCTAGGGATTGGATAGTAGATATGTTATGTGAATGTGTAATGTTGCTATATGACTAATGTAAGCAGTGATGGTCATGATGTAATGAAAAATAGTAAATGATTGAATAAATGTATGAAATTTTACAGACATTTAGACGACATACAAAGCTTCGTTTTGACACCAAGAACGCTTTATTTGGATGTTTTTACAAAGAGAACTGAGTTTCCAAATTAAGGGACCAGAATCTATTTCCAAGATTTTTGACCAAAAGAACAGTAAACTTTGGTGAATAAACTATATTAATTGGATAATCATTTGGTCTGAAAATTATTTTTTCCTTAAATTTCAAGATGTTATCTTCATTTAGCTTTTTGAACCACTTCATTTTGAGTTTTCTAGAATTAATTATGATTATTCGAAGTTCATTGCGTAATCTGGAATACCATATGAACAGTAATATGAGAAAGAATAAAATTCCAGATTTTGCTAATAGACTTCCAAGGTCTTGTAAGTGGTTCTAAATACTACTGTGTGGTCCCTAAGATGTATGAAAGTAAGGATGTTACACTACCAGTACATGTGACAGACAGTATGCTGAAGTAACAACAACATACCAAGGGAGAGACAATCAATACTAGGAGAGAGACTAAAACTGTAATACATACAATCCTAGTTAGAAAGACTACACAAATTTTAGGTGGGGGAGTAGGGGAAATAGGCTAAACTAATTCTGAAGAGGTGGTGCTTTATCAAGTAACTACCAAAGTAATGAAAAGGTCTATAGTTCCTGCTCAACCTAATGCTTTAATAGTATCAACACCAGATGATACTTCTCAATTGTTGAAGAGTATGGCTGCATAAATGAACAACATGGATAGTAGAATGACTAATATAGATAACAAGCTCAAAGATAATGGTGGTCAATTCACCTATATAGCTCTAATTCTTTAAAGTATGCAGAAGGATAATACAGATGTACACAGGAAATTTGAGGAGTTAAGTTATAAGAATGCCGATATTACAAGTCATTTAACTCAAGTTTCCAATACAGAGAGTGATATCCAAACAAAGAGCAGTGGCAGTATACCTTCAAATACTATTATTAATCCAAAGGGTTTGAATGCTATATCAATCAGAAGTGGGAGAAAAGTTCACTTTAAGGAAAATTATGCATAAAGGGAGGATATGAAAGACCTTTAAGCTAAAAATACATTATTGTCACAGATAAAAATTTAGAAATTAGAGAGTGAGAACGAACAGCAGCTTAGGATTAAGAAAGCAATCCAAGAGGAGAATTCACAAGAGGAAATACAAGAGAAGCAATAATAGGAAGCGCTAATACCAAGGGAAAACAAGCAGAGGAGCAGGCGAAGTCAAGCACACAAGGAGCCTCAATGCCTTCAGGTAAAGAGGTAAGTATAAATGATCTTCCTTGTCCTAAATCTTACTTTGCTAGAAAGAAAATGATTGACCCTGAATTTGCAAAAGATGCTTATACACTTTTTGATAAAATAGAAATAAATATTCCTATAGTTGAATTCCTCAAAAGAAATCCTAAGTATGCTAAATTTTTTAAGGAATTGTGCCTTGATAAGAAAAAGTTTAGGCCTATTAAGAGAATTCAAGTGAGTGCTAATGTGTTGTCACTTTTTAAGGCTAAATTATCGGTTAAGTGCTAAGACCCATGATCTTATAAAATCCCATGCACTATAGGCAAAGTTCATATTAAGGGAGCGTTATTAGATCTAGGGGTTACTATTAATGTAATGCCTTGGTCGGTATACTTAGCCTTAGGTATTAATAATCATAGAGACACAAGTGTAGTGCTCCAATTAGTTGATAGAACAATTAGATATAATAAGGGAATTCTTGATGATATTCTAGTGCAAGTTAAGGATTTAGTGTTCCCAGCTAATTTATATGTTATGGATATGTCTAGTGAGCTAGTGAATGAGAGCACTTTAATCCTAGGCAGACCTTTCCTCTAAACTTCCAAGACAATAATTAGTATGAATCATAGTTCCATTACAATAGAGGTTGGAGAAAATGTAGTCACTTTAAATATGAATGAAGTAATGAAATGTCCTTTTGATAATTCTACTTTTGCTGGGTTAAATGCCATTAATTATGTTGTTGAAGAAACAAGGGATGAACATGAATTGAGTTTGCATGATAGGCATGATCTTATGTTGCATAATTCCCAAAAGTCCCATGAAGCATTTCAGGAGCAAGTGGATTCAAATTGATCTTTGAGTGCTTATGATAACTATTTTGAATCTCTTTCTTCTATTGATTCTTTTCCTTGCTCTTGTGAAAGCAAACATCATGTTTTAATTGTTTTGATGTAAATAGCATTCTTTCAGTTCCTAAAGATTTCTCATTCCCATCAAACTTTTATTCAATTTCATCATCCTCTAGTGATAATATTTTTGGAAATGAACTTGTGAGTATTTTATAGGAATACAAGACATTGTGGAAGCTGGAAGTGGAACAAACAAAGAGGGTCGATCTTATGTGATCCCAAGTCACAACGTAAAGGCCTCAAAGTCGCGACTAGATATGAACTTGTTGAGGGACAGTCTCTTTTTGATTCCAAGTCATGACTAAAATACGACTATATCGTGACCAAACATTTTATAGACACTATTTGTCAAATTGAGTTGCGATGAGAAGTTGATAATATGCTTGAGAAGTTGCGACCAAAAATGGCAGGCACAACGTGAATTTCAAATTCCTTCAGTTTCACATTCCGCTATTTTGATTAAAAGGCCAATATGTTCTAACTCTACTTATTCTCACTCACATTCAATAATTACTTCTCATACTTTAAGATTCTTAAATGATTTGATCTCAAATAATGATGCAGGAATAAAAGAGATTGATCTCAACTATGTTGCCATTGTAGACCGACTTAAGCTTGAAGTAACAACTGAGGAGATTGAAAGTAAAGATAGAGAGTCTACATGATTTGAAGGAGAGTGATCCTAAGTATGTTGCAGTATTATACCAACCTTAACTAGGTGTAGTACTTGAGGAAGTAGAATATACAAAGGATATAAAGGGAACACTACCCAAGCTTGTTGTTAATATATACCAACCATAGTTGGGTAAATTCAAATTTAAATAGGGAAAATTCAAGACAAGCTTGGATGGACTTTGTAATGTAGTCAAAGTACATGATTTTAGGATGCAAGAGTGGAGAGATAAGGCAATGGGGGAGATTTTTCAATCAAACAGCTATCTCTCAAAGTTCTATGAGTTTCCACCACTGCCTTGAGGCCATGTCGTCCCTTTCCTATCTCTTACCTTTTACTAGTTTTTCTAATGAGATTTATGTTTGATATGTTGGTTTCATGATTGGAAAGGGATGAACTAGTAGAATTAGTAGTTAATTCCTTTGTTTATTATTTCTTATGGTTTTTGAATAAAATTCCTCAGTGACTTACTTTTTGTTCAATTATCTTTCCATCCACACACTCGCATGCATGATTTTAGCTTACACATCTTGTCATCTTTACTTTTCTTGTAATGTGATGTATGATTTGAATGTGACTGCGAGCTTCACTGTAAATTTGTATTGAGTGATGTGTTTAAGTACTGCTGAAGCTAGATTTAAATTTACCTTATATAGCATTGTGGTGTCTATAATTCTGTTGATAGTGAGGACATGGTACAATTTAAGTATAGGGAGATGTTGATGTTCTTGTCTCTGTGCTAATTATGTAAAATTCTTCAATTAATCTAATCTTTTATCAAAAAATTTTGGTTTTTGATCTTAATGCGTGATAAATTACTAAAAATTGAATCCCCATTTTAAACTATTTTATGGTTAGCTAAAAAGGTTTTAGTGTAAAAAATATTTTGGGCTTTGAAAACTATCTCGTGGTAGCCTCTATGGTCTTTAGTCATGACATGAGTGCATTAGGTCACAACAATACCTCTCTATGACAAGGAGTCATGACTTCAATGTAGTGCGGTAACGACTAAATGTGTAAGTTCAAATTAATTACTCACTGTGAAATTTGGTCACGACCTTCACTGTTTTCAATCATGACTTATATGCGAAAATGTCCATTTACCTTCTCTTTGCTTTTGTGCAATGTTGTATAGAAGGATTCTTTTTAAGCTACTAAGGTACTTTTATAAATGATTTATTGCCCTCTTATTTTTAACCTTTTCCATAAATAGTTTATAGAAACCATTATCACACTTGAATTTTTGAAAATGGAAATTGAATTGGAAACACTTATGTTTTTACTATTATATTTGGGATTATTACATGATTATGAGTAATTACTTTAGAACTTTTAAATCATTATTTAAGAGGATTTTCAGTTGTGATGAGTGTTTAAATGCCTAGTGAATGATGAACATTGTTTGAAACTTTCAGTTTGTTTGGTTTGTCACCAAACCTAGGTTTAGGCAAAACCTAGGTTTTGAGAAATTTTAAAACAAACAACTATATTTGTTCAAAAGGACTTTTGGACTAAACCATGGTTTAAAACTAAAGTTTTAGATAAGCTGGTCAGAGTAACTTATGGGCTAACCAATTACTATATTACCCCTACTTTTTCATACACCCTCTCTCCTATCTCTCCTATCTCTCCTATCTCTTCTCTCTTCTACACCCTCTCTCCTCTCTCACCTTTTTTCTATACTATATCTTCTCTCTCTTGTCTCATCTCTTATCTCTTCTCTCTCCTATATTTAATAATCATATCCTTTTTTATAATTTACCAATAGTAAAAGCACTTCTAGAAATAGCTATCCAAATACTCATTCAAAACCACTTTTTGCATAAGCGCTTCTCCATAAGCCCTTTTCTAAAAGCTACCCGAAAGCTATTTTTTTCATAAGCCCTTTTCCAAAATCTTATCCAAACGTGCCCTTTAGCTTATGAACAATTTAGATTAAAGGCTTAGTTGGAAAGATTCTCGACCTAAATTTATATACTGAGTGGTTATTCAATTGGTTTATATCCTCTAGAACTTGTCTTAGCTCTAAGTTGAAAATTACTTGGCATTTATGTTATTGAATATGATAGAGGCATTCATTTCTAAACTATTTTATCCCAAACACAAGCCAGCACATATTATATCCACAGTCAACCACTTTGAGCCCATCACTTTTTCTTTCCATTATTTTTTTATAGAAAATCATATATGCTATAACATCTATTTTATTCATGTCAAACAAAATATTATTATTGTGATGTTGTGCTACATCTTCTATGTACAAGGTGACAAGAAAAGGAAAAAAAGATAGTACAAGAAAAATTGAAGAAGAAATAAAAGAGAAATGAATGAGGCATTATTATTAACTCTTATTAGTACAATTACCACCTCTACATATTTGAAGACATGAATTCATGCTATGTATTTATTATTAAATGCATATAGTACTTTCTATACTTTACATTTTATTCCATGTGGCCTATCTCCACCATTTCTCCCTTAAAAGACCTATTGATTCTTTACATAAGTGTTGTATAGTTGATGAGATTTAGAGCCATTACAAGCATATGGTAGGATATTTTCCAGTTTGAATATGAGTGAAAGAACCCTAACAATTAGAGAATCTAGAGAGCTAAACACTTATATCCTTAGAGAGAATCTATTACGCTCACATAGTTAAGGTTGATTTCATTTAGTAGTTGATTACTTGGCATTGCTTATATTATCAATTTTGCAATCCCAAAAAGATGGTGCATTAATTGTTTTAAGGTGTCATTTCTTTGTATAAGAGTATAAAGGTTAAAGTGTGAGGGAATTGATAGGACACAAATTGTGTATGGTTTCTGTGACATTTTAAGAGTTTTGTGACAACTTTACCATTCATTTTATGCCTACAATTGTGCTTTTGTGGTAATACATGATTGTGCTTTGCAATATGTTAATTTAAGTGTAAAATGGTAAATTAACTCCTCTAAACTGCATATATGTCATTCTTTAGTAACTGGTTAGACTTTTATAGTAAGCTTTGATATTAAATTGCAGGCATTATGAAGGAAAACCAAGGACTAATGTTAGCAGAAAAGCAATCACAAGACAGAGAATCAAAACAAGGAAGGCAGCTTCTATGGTCTTTAGTTACGACCAAAGTGTCCATAAGTCGTGACCTCATTTCTTCTAGGAAGTTTTCCTGCGTTCATAGGTCGCAACAAAAAATAGGATATGGTCATGAGCAAATAAGATAATTAGTGAAGATGCACATTTTTATTAGGTCATTCTGCCATTAAAAGGGGAGAGAAAATGTAGATGCAAAGGGATGCTGGTTTTTACCTGATACGGCTAAGAAGCAGTACTCAATCATTCTCTCAATGCTCTCTCCACAACCTACACACATATCTTCCATCACCATTTTTTTGCTTTCTTAATGGCATCATATCGTAGTAGTGATTTCAACACAGTAGGAGTCATGAGAAGCTAAATCTCTAGTCTCTTATGATGAATCGCACATCTTGAGCTTATAGACTACACTGCACTAGGGACTTTCTATTTTAATCTCCACCTTTTGAATGTTTTGGTATTCCTAGATCTAGGGTTTTCATTGTATGAGTAGGTATTGAATATCAATAGATTATTCTGAGATTAGGTTTTGTAATTGAATTTGGATGATTTGAATATTGATTTTAATATGAATATTTTAGTGTTGATTTCTAGATAATTGGATGTTATCAACAATCATTGCTAACTAATTCGATTGCTTGAAATCTATATTTATCAATCGATGGTCATTTGAGGGCATTTTTATCATAAGATTTAATTGACTACTAAGTGGTTTTTAATAACGCATTAATAGTTCTTGAATTAACTTTGATCAAAGGAGTTTAAGGAATGTTAATGTTCTGGACTCAATCGATCAATTGAGGGTTTATCTCAGACTTAGTGATTTGAAAATTCCCATGTCAAATTAAGAGCAAGAATACGTAGGTTTCCATCATCAAGAGTATTTCTTAACATATTTCTTTCTCAATCCACTCATTTTCCATCTTAATAAAAAATACAAAAATATTTACTTTACTGTACCATTATTTTATTGCATAAAAGTCAATCAAACCCAAAACCCATTTTACTTTCACTCAAGTTTTCAATAGTTTTGTCACCAATATGCTAGGGATCTAATAAAAAGGGCTCTTTGAGAAGAACAATAAGGTTGTGCCTTATACTACATTAATAGGGTGCAATTATTGTTATTTTGATGAATCGGATGACAAAAATATGACGAAGTCAAACACTTAATCGATTAATCCATTACTATAATAGAAAATTTTAAAATCAACTTCATTTCCTTTGAGAGATACAATCAATAGGATCTCTCCTTTCAATATATATAGAGATAATTCAAATGATAGAAGAATCTTAAGGGAATTAAAAGTTTCTGGAAAGTGATGAGCTACACGTTGAGACTTAAAGTCTAGAAGAAAGAGTAGTAAACACAAAATTTCATAGAACATTACCATATCGCACCAACTTCAAAATGAACATCTTTAAACTATCTCTATTTCTTTGGAATTGTACTTCATGACAGTGATTTTGTCACTTATATCCTTCAAACTTTTTGTTGATGTCAAATAAGGGGCGAAAAATGATTATTTTTTTTATGATAACTACTACTTTTTATGAATTATTTTCCATGATCAAAAAGGGGAGATTGTTGGAAAAATGATATGTTTTGATAATGTCAAATTTCAAAAGGTTTTAGTAACACCAATAAGACTAAGTGTTATAAAAATGCTTTTGTTTGATGGTTTTTGTCTTGACAAACAATATTTCTAATAACCAATTTGCTAAATTACCTTTGTGATTAAACATGGTGTTAAAAATTGTTCAAAAGTAATATAAGAAGTGTTTCTATGCTTAAATATTGTTAAAAGAAGATGTTAGTCAAATTAATCAATTGGTTAATCGATTATTGTTAATTATTCGATTGATATAAAAACATCTTTCTATGTTTTGAAAAGTTGGTCATTAATCGATTAAGTAATCAATTAATGGTTGACCGTTAATCAATTAATTAATTGATGAATGTCGAAATAATGGTTCTGTTATAAGTTAATAACCCAATTAATCAATTAATTATAATTAATGGATTGGTTAATTGATTAATATCGAGAGCTAGGATTATGGAAGAAATTTAATAAGTCAAATAATCGATTAATTTAAATTAATCAATTGGTTAATCTATTAATTTATTGAAAACAGATTTTCTCTTGAACAAAGATATTGTTATTAATCAATTTGTTAATCAATTAATTTATATTAATATATTAACTGTTTGATTAATCAGTGATGTTTCAATTTTGTAAAATTCAAATATAAACAAATTAATCGATTGGTTAATCAATTAATTTTCATTAACATATTAATTATTTGATTAATTGCAACATACTTACTTTTATACGTCTTAGGGACCATGTAGTAGCCTTTGGAACCACTTACAAGACCTTGGAAGTCTATTAGCCACATATGAAATTTTACTCTTTCTCGGGTTACTGTTCATATGGTATTCCAAATTATGCAACGAACTTCAAAAAATCATAATTAATTATAGAAAACTTGAAATGAAGTGGTTCAAAAAGCTACGTGAAGATAACATCTTTAAATTTAAGAGAAAAATAATTTCCAGCCCAAATGATGTGTCAATCAATACATTTTATTCGCTAAATTTTACTGTTCATTTGGTCAAAAACTCTGAAAATAGATTCTGGTCCCTTACTTTGGAAATTCATTTCTCTTGATATATACTTCCAAATGAAACATTCTACCTATGAAATTAAATATCTTGATGTGTGCTATAGGATTGTAAAATTTCATGAAAGAATTCCTTCATTTGTTAGGTCAAACTGAAGCCACAACAAAACTGCTTCATGACCTACGTTTTTACCATTTCAGTTTTCTTTCTTTTACTTTCAATAATTGTTCCAGCATGCATAAGTCATCAAATAAGCTTCTCAATATTCATATACATAATGTACATATGCCATAAGTATTACAAATAGTTTCATCACATAGATGGACACCTTATAGAGCATTTACATACATAGACAATCTATAGCATATGCTAGGATCTCTATTACTTCCATTCCTTAGCTCTTCTCCATGCATACATTTTCCATCATGCTTGACCTAAATTGGTTGGTTATATGAGAGTGAGATTCTAGAAAATCTTAGTAGCAAACATTACCACTTAAATATGTAAGATGGATGCTAATGCATGATATGTAATTTCATTAAACTTTCTTTGATTAGTGACATGCCATCATGCTATATGCTTTTATATAAAAGTGCATGGCCATGGAAAACATGTTATTCACAATACATTCAACATCATTTATCATGTCACAACATCATTCAAATATCATATATATGTCAACGCATAAGCATACGACATCAAGCACATAAAGAAGTAAGTTCATTACCTTGCACTTAAGCTTTCCTCTTGATCTTTTGCACTTGCTCCCTAGCTTTCCAACCATGAAGCCTTTATGTCAATCACTTCCCAACATCTTCTTGGATGTTTCAAGGTCATAAACACATTCATATTCATCACATAATTCATTAGGACTCATGAACTTTAACCATGTTTAAGACTAACCTTGTTACACTCTTTATTATCATAACTTTCTCTAATCTTCACTAATCCACTTGGCTCTTTAACCAATTAATGTCCTGACTTTAACCTACACAATTTCATCTTTTAAATCCATTTATGAGCTTAGAATCATGAAATTCTAGCTCTTTGATGGCCTACTATACAGAACTGAACACATGCACACAATTCTTTCAAAAATTCTCATTTTGATTCTAATGTTTTCCATACATGTTTCTCCACTTTATACCACACAAATTTTCATTTTAAAACCATTGCAAGCATCAAAATCATGAAATTCCAATCACTATTCATGCAAGTGAACAGTAATCATGAAGGATTTCAAAAACTACAATCTTATAATTTGAATGCTTCTAAGGTTCAATCAATCATCATATAAAATCAATGGAAGCATTAAATCATTGAAATTCCATTTCCTTCCCTCATGAAAAGTGCATGCCGAATAGGGCACACCATGGCAAAGTCTAGAATATGCACTTGATTCAACAACCAACCACTTAACTAGCTTATTTAAGCTTCAATCATATGTCTCTAACTTTAATTTCTTCTTTTCCCTTTCATTTAAGGTCTTTGGGTAGCACCGCCCCTTAGATAAAACTCAACCTTTCCCCCATGAAAACTCTAAGTTCAAGCTCCCAAGTCAAAGGAAAATAAGCTAGGAGAGATTACTTACCTTTAATCTCTAGCTTGCTTGAACTTTGGTACCTTGAATCTTCTTTGTCTTGGCTTGAGTTTTCATTTTTCAAGAGTTTCCCCAAGGGTTGACATGTCACGGTTGCAGATTTGAGGGGGTATTTATAGAAAAATCTTGATGGAAATCAATGGCCAAGATTGATTTAGTTACTATTTAATCTAAAGGCTCACATTTAATCTTGGATTTCACTTTTTCGAAAAGATAATTATGACATCATCCATGACATCACCAAGGGACAACTCAAGGGGACACCTCATGGGGTGATGTGGGCAATTCCAATAGGGGAAGAATGTTCTAAAAAATGCCAGTCCAATCCAGTACCAGATTGGTCTGATTCCCCAAAAACCAGACTGTTTTATAAATCTAATTTTTCTAATATTTCAAAATATACTTTTTGACCTTAAATCTAGTATCTAGCTTCTTCCTACCACTAACATTCTTGTACTAGCCATAACTTAATTACAGATCCCTTGGGAAATGACTAAAATGCCCTTGGTCACTGTCTTGCACTATATTAACCCTAAGGGCATAATTGTCATTTCACACCTCTTTACACTGCCTTAGGGTGTATACTAGCTCTAACTAATCATCTTTACACTGTCTTGGACATTTTTTGCCTGTATAGAATGACCAAAATACCCTCCATCTATCTCTGGTATAATATAGGTATCTAGGGGAATTTTTGTAATTTCACACTTTTCCTAGACTGCTTTGGACGCTGGCCCACTTAACTATCCAGTCATCATATTGAGCCTACTATGGCGCTATTTGGGCCTTGGTTTGGGCTTATTACCTTTATGACCTTTATGGCACAAATCCCAAGATACCTCTCCTGATCCCATTTATCTGGTATTCTATTTTACCGTTAATCTCGTAAGAATTTTGCATAATTCCTTTTCTGACTCTATCAGTTTTATAAATTTATATATTAAATATAAGAAATTATGGTAAAGTTTCATCTAATTCTAAGATCTGAAAAATACTGCATTAATTTCTTCTGACTTCAGGAATTTATATCAATTAATCGGGACCTCAAATTGAAATTTTGTGACCCCTTAAACTGATCAAAATCACTTTGTCTATCTACTGATAAAATTTGAGTCTAAACTAATTCTGGGCATTTTTGACTTGTTTTGGCTCAATTTTCTCATATTTACATTTAGAACCCTAAACTTTGGAATAATTGCACTTAGGTCCCTGGACTTTTGGCTATTTGCGTTTAAGTTCCTTAACTTTTGAAAATTACACTTAAAGGCCTAACTTTTGTTTCTACTTTCACTTTTGAATAATTACACTTAGGTCCCTGGACTTTAGGTCCCTTTACGTTTTAGTCCTTATCTTTCTTCAAGACCCATCTGACCTTTATCATTTCTTCTAATCTTCGTCATAATCCTTTCCAAATCTCTTTTCTCTATCAGTATTATATAGACAGGAAAATTTAGGATATGACATTAATTTACGTTGAATATTTTCCAATTCAATTATTTTAGATACATTAAATGATTAGGCATTCGATTCAATTAACTTATATAATATGAAAGTTCAAATTGTTTTTTGACACTTCTGAAAGTTCAAATATATCTTTATTTTTGAAGCACAAATTGTTTTCGTATATCATATGAATATTTCAAGTATTAATTTGTCTATGGTTCTCATTATTCTTCATAAGGATTCCATTGAGAAAATTATCTTTACAAGTTTACATTGTATGTGCTTGAATAAACTATTAATGTGATGCTCTGTTTATCTATCTCACACACTAACTATGCATTAATCAATTGGGCAATCAATTAATATAGCATATTGTTTCTATTTAAATTATTTGAATTTATTTATGAAGTCCATCTCCTAATAACAAGTCATTAACAAGATCATATACTCAAATTAACACTTCAACTAATGGATCATTTATTTGAGTATATTCAGAAAAAGGCTATGGATTCAAAATGATGAAGGCTATGCAATAAAAACTTTCTACTTATGCAATTCATTAAATGCTTACTTACTTGTAGCAATTAACCATGGCTTCACTTCAATGGTTACAAATATGAGTCTAACATCTACAACTGGAGTAAATGTTATTTAAGGGCTCGATATTGAATGAAGATATCAACTAACAGACTGAATCAAATTTTGAATTTAATACATTCTCAGTTTCCTTCATTCTCTTTGTAACTTGACATTTATTGAGCTTCAGTGTGTATCATATATGTACTCTTCAAGAGAGATTATCAAAATTTTTCTTTTATTCTTTTTGTTAGCTTAAGAGATCGGTTCTCTTAAGTTAAGATTATAATCTTATGGGGAAGTAAGGGGGAGTCATTAAGGGAGTCAATTGTTGTACTGAAGGTTCCAAGAGCCATTGAAATCTTGGAGAATAGTTTAAATCTTAGAAGGCTTTTTATGACTAGTCGTAGGACAAGAGTTTGGTAGAAACCAGTATAAACTGATTTGTGTTCCCTCAGTGAAGTCTCTCTAAACTTTATTTTATTTCATCAATCATATTCTTGTTTTATGTTCAGTTTAAATTTATGTTAAAATTTCTAAAATACCCCCTTTTGGGTGTGTCTTCCTAAAACTAATAGAAAATATCACATTTATATGTCTCTTTGGCATATATGCCTATAAGAGAATGCCATTTGGTTTATATAATGCTCTCGGCACATTTTAGCATTGTATACTTTATATATTTGTGGATTTTATAAAAATGCTTGGACGTGTTCATGGACAATTTTATTGTATATGGCAATTCTTTTGATTGGTGTTTAAATAGCATTTATCAAGTCCTTGCTAGATGTATTGCAAAGAAACTTGTTTTGAACATTAAAAAGTGCCATTTCATGGTTAACAATGGGATAATGCTTGGACATCTTATATCTAGCAAAGGAAATGAGGTGGATAAAGGAAAGACTTAAGTAATCTCCTCACTGTCATATCCCACAACTTTAAAAGAATTATGATCTTTTTTAGGCATGTTGTTTTTTATATAATATTTATTAAATATTTTAGCAATATTGCTTTATGTCATATCCTAAATTTTCCCTATCTGTATAGTCCTAATAGTGGAAAGAGGTTTAGAAAGGATTATGATGAAGATTAGACGAGATAATAAAGGTTAGATAAGCTTAAAGAAAGAGAAGGACCTAAACGCAAATTGGAAAAGGTTAAAGGCCAAAAGTTAAAGTAGAAATAATGTTGGGCCAAAAGTGGTAATTTCTAAAAGTTTAGGGACCTAAATGTAATTAAGCAAAAAGTCAGGGACATAAATGTAATTATGGAAAAGTTCAACCAGAAAAGGCTTAGAACTGCCTATAAGTATTTCAGTCCCATATTCCATCAGTAACTAGAGGAAGTCATGCTGGGTAATCTGGCATGATACAGAAATTTTATTAGGGCTCCAAACAGCAAAAAATTATCTGATAGTCTAAAAGTTATATAAATTTTTATCAAATTCTATGGACATCAGATATATGTGGGGGAATTATAGGAAAGTGTGCCCTACAGTGTCAGATGTTAAGAATCTGACAGAAGTCCAGAAGAAGATCTGTATAAAAAGTTATTTACATATTAATGAATTTTGACGGGAGTTTGATAACACCCGTGATCCAATAATAGAACTTATTGGTATGTGAGCCTAGATGAAATGAGACTAGATGACCTCATATATAGGCCCATGATGACACCAAGAAGGGTCCAAAACTCAGGGTACTAGTCCATCAGTAGAAAGGGCTAGTGTCCAGAAAAAGTGTGAAATTATGAAAATGCCCCTGGATGCCCAGATTGTACCAGAGATGGATGAAGGGCATTTTGGTCACCTGTGATAGGCTAAAAATGTGGCACATTGTATAAATATGATTAGTTGAGCCCAGATACACCCTGAGGTAGTATAAAGAGGGGTAAAATGATGATTATGCCCTTATGGTCAATATAGTGTAAGAAAGGACACCAAGGGTATTTTGGTCATTTCCCAAGGAATGGATGGCAGATAAATACTCAGTATAACCATGTCAAGGGTATGAGAAGCCTAGACATTGATTTCCAGGACAGAATACATATCCTGGTATATTATAGAAAAATTCAGAACAGAAAATAGTCCGGTTGTTGTGAAACTACTCTGATCGATACCGGATTGGACTGGAATCTTTCCATAAGCTTCCTGGCATGGTGAGCACGCCACATAACCCCTTGAGGCGTCCCTTGAGGTGTCCCACATGATGTCATAATTATGCTTTTATGAAAAAGTAAAATCCAAGATTAAATGTGAGCCTTTAGATCAAATAGTAACCAAATCAATCTTGGCCATTGATTTTTCTTGGATTTTGGCTATAAATACCCCTCCATTCTGCAGCCAAACCGTAAGCTCATAGACCCTTGGGGAAACTCTTGCAAAATGAAAACTCAAGCCAAGACAAAGAAGATTAAGGGTTCCAAAGTTCAAGCAAGCTAGAGATTAAAGGTAAGCAATCTCTGCTAGCTTATTTTCCTTTGATTTAGGAGCTTGAACTTAGGGTTTTGATGGGAGAAAGGTTCAGTTTTCTCTAAGGGGTGGTGCTGCCCAAAGACCTTAAAGGAAAGAGGAAATAAGAAATTAAAGTTAGAACCATATGATTGAAGCTTAAACAAGCTAGTTAAGTGGCTGGTTGTTGAATCAAATTGATATTCTTGACTTTACCATGGTGTGCCCTATTTGGTCTGCACTGTTCATGAGGGAAGGAAATTGAATTTCAATGATTTAATGCTTCCATTGAGTTGGTATGATGATTTTGTGTAGGATTGGAAAGGTTTTAAACCTTGGAAACATTAAAATCTCAAGGTTATAGTCTTTGAGATTCCTTACGGTTACTGTTTACTCGCATGAACAGTGATTGGAACCTCATGATTTTGATGGTTCCAATGTTTTTAAAATGAAAAGTTGTGTGGGATAAAGTGGAGAAACAAGTATGGGAAGCATTGGAATCAAAATGAGAATTTTTGAAAGAATTGTATGCTTATGTTTAGTTCTGTACAACAGGCCATGAAGGAGCTGGAATTTCATGACTCTAAGCTCATAAATGGATTCAAAAGATGAAATTGTGTAGGGTAAAGTCAAGACATCAATTGGTTCAAGAGCCAAGTGGATTAGTGAAAATTAGAGAAAGTTATGACAATAAAGAGTGTAACAAAGTTAGTCTTGAACATGGTTGGAGTTCATGAGTCCTAATGAGTTATGTGATGAATATGAATGTGTTTAGGACCATGAAACATCTAAGAAAATGTTGGTAAATGGTGGACATAAAGGCTTCATGGTTGGAAAGCTAGGGAGCAAGGGCTAAAGGTCAAGAGAAAAGCTTAAGTGCAAGGTAGTGAACTTACTTCGTTATGTGCTTGATGTGGTATGCTTATGTGTTGACATGTATATGTTATTTGAATGATGTTGTGACATGATAAATGATGTTGAATGTATTGTGAATAACATGTTTCCATGGCCATGCACTTTATGTAAAAGTATATAGCATGATGGCATGTCACTAATCAAAGAAAGCTAATGAAATTACATATCATGTATTAGAATCCATCTTGCATATTTAAGTGGTAATGTTTGCTACTGAGATTCCATAGAATCTCATTCTCCCATAACCAACCAATTTAGGTCAACCATGATGGATAATGTATGCATGGAGAAGAGTTAAAGCATGGAAGGAGAAAAGTGAAGTATGTAAGATGTTAGCATATGTTATGCACTTTCCATGTATGTCAAAGCCATGTAAAGTATCTCTTTATGTGATGAGATTGTATGAAACAATTATTGTATAACCCCATGATGTATACAAATTCAGAAAAAGCAAAAGAGATTATTTATGTATGCTGGAACAATTATGGAAAGTGAAAGAAAGGAAATTGAAATGGTAAAAAAACTAGGTCCTGAAGCAGTTTTGTTGTGGCTTCAGTCTGACCTAGCAAATGAAGGAATTATTTCAAGAAATTTTATGAGCATGTAGTACACATCCAGAGTTTTAAGTTCATAGGTAGAACATTTCATTTGGATGTTCATATCAAGAGAAATGAATTTCCAAAATAAGGGACAAGAAACTGTTTCCAGAGTTTTTGACCAAATGAACAGTAATATAAACTGTATCAATTGGATGATCATTTGGTCTAGAAATTATTTTTACCTTAAATTTCAAGATGTTATCTTCATATAGATTTTTGAACCACTTCATTTCAAGTTTTCTAGAATTAATTATGATTTTTTGAAGTTCGTTGCGTAATCTAGAATACCATATGAACAGTAACTCGAGAAAGAGTAAAATTCTAGATTTGGCTAATGGACTTCTAAAGTCTTGTAAGTGGTTCTAAATGCTACTGAATGGTCCCTAAGATGTATAAAATTAAGGATGTTACACTTTGTCACTATCAAGACTTCTTCAAAAAGATATTGATTCTATTTTTTCTGCTAATTGGAAATAGACTTTTGAAAATTTGAAGAGTACGTTGATTTTTCCACCTATTCTAACTTCACCGGAATGGATCTTCCTTTTGAATTATCATGTGATGCTTCTAATTTTGTTGTAGGAGCTATGTTAGGTCAAAAGGAAGGTAACTTATCTAGGGAGATTGCTTATGCCTCAAAAACACTTAATGCTATACAAATTAATTACACCACTACTATAAAAAAATATTTACAATTGTAGTGGCTTTGAATAAGTTTAGAGCATATATTATTAATTTTAAAGTTATTGTTTTTGTAGATTATGCACTAGTCAAGTACTTATTCCATAAACCCCAATCCAAACTAAGACTTTTATGATATATGTTACTGCTTCAAAAGTTCGACATAGAAGTGAAAGATCGTGAAGAAAATGTGAACAATATAGAAGATCATCCTAGTAGATTGCCAATCAAGCTTCCTTGAGGCTAAGTTATCCCTTTACTTTCTCTCTTGTTTTTTCATATGCTATTATACTGTAATATCATGCTTCATATGATGGTTTGATTAGTTTAAAAGGGATGACTCTATAGGAATAATATTTACTTTTGTTTATTTGTGTTTGAATAAAATTCCTCTATTATTTACTTATTTTTCATGATATGTCATTCTCTTATCAGCCACACAAACTCAATTGCATTATTATAGCTTACCATCCTTTCAACTTAGCTCTTCTTTAATTTATTTGTATGATTGGTGTCATATCCTATTTTTTTGCTATCTATATAATACTGATGTTGAAAAGAGGTTTGGAAAGAATTGTGATGATGAATATAAAGGAAAAATAATGATTAGACAAAGGTATAAAGATGAGGGACTAAATTGAAAATTCTAAAAGTTATATGATGCAAAAATGAAAGTAAAAAAAACTTTAGGGCATTAAGTGTAATTATAAAAAGTTGAGGGCCTAAAGTATAATTTTCAAAAGTTCAAGGGTAAAATAGTAATTACTAAAAGTTGAGCTAAAAAAGGCACAAATATGCCTAGAATCATATTAGTCCCAAATTTTTCTAGTAACTAGAGAAAATTATTCTGATCAATTTGACGCAATACAAAATTTTGATTTGAGGTCCCAACAAATTTATATTAACTTCTGAATAAAAGAAGAATTAATACAGTATCCTCTAGACCTCATAATTAGATGAAACTTGGTACAAAATTCTTATAATTAATATAAGAATTAATGAAAATGACAGAGCTCAAAAAGAAATTATTTAGAATTTATTATGAAATTTATAGTGGATTAAAATACTTGATAAATACATTTTGGGAAAAAATCTTGAGAATTTAGCCCATGAAGATAGTAGATCATGTAGAGGGCCTGAAATGACGCCTTATAGGCCCAATAATATTTTTAGATAAGTATGTGGGATAGAGCTAATAAAGATCGGAAAAACTATAAAATTATGAAAATGCCACAGAGTATGCCACTGTGTTGTGTCATTGAGTCAGCATTAGATGAAGGGTATTTTGGTCATTTGACTAAGGTTAGGCAATCAAGGAGAGTTCCCATAATAGTTTACCATAGTCAAGTAATACTCTGATGATGTGTAAAAAGACAATAATGCCCTTTGAGAAATTAAAGTGAAATCGGACACCGATAAATGGTCTTGAGGAAATATAGGGTATTTTTACCAGGACCTCTGGGTCTCAGAAAAATATGAGACCTTGCAGGGGATTTATTTTATATTAGAATTAATTTCTACAAATGTTAGAACAATTAAAAGAGATGTCTAACATTTATTTCAAAATTAGGATATTTTAATGATATCGGTATAAGGAAAGTGCCTTAGGATTTGTGCCAATTAGCTATTGGACCCAAGGAAAGCCTATGGCAGTCCAATATTTTGTCCTAGGGCAACCCAATAAGTCCCAAAAGTTGTCTTGAGGCCCAAGTCTAATAATAAATCATTTATGATTTTTTTAAAAAGAAACGAAAAAGAAACAAAGTAAGAATTAGGGTTGCATATAATGGGACCCACAAAGACTTTACACATGGCGTACAAGGCAAGGGGAAAAGATGTTTCTTATCATGTGATCTTATCTCAAATTGGCTTGGTGGGCAAGTTTGATGTAAGAGTAATTTTAAGCCATTAGATCAAATAGTGCACAAAGTGATCTTGGCCGTTCATTTTTCATGAAATTTTCTAGAAATATCCCTACTATCTTTTATCAAAATGTGAACCAAGAACCCTTGTGGAAGCTATGTCATAATGGAAACTCAAGTCAAGACAAAGAAGAAACCAAGGTCCAAAGTTCAAGCAGCCTAGAGAATAAAGGTAAGCAATCTATCCTAGCTTATTTTCCTTTAATTTGGGCCTTGAACTTAAGGTTTTCATAGAAGAAACTTGAGTTTTCTCTAAGGTGTATATTGTAACATCCTTACTTTTATACGTCTTAGGGACCATTCAGTAGCATTTAGAACCACTCACAAGACCTTGGAAGTCCATTAGCCAAATCTGGAATTTTACTCTTTCTTGGGTTACTGTTCATATGGTATTCCAGATTACGCAATGAACTTCAAAAAATCATAATTAATTATAGAAAACTCTAAATGAAGTGGTTCAAAAAGCAATATGAACATAACATCTTGAAGTTTAATGGAAAAATAATTTCTAGACCAAATGATTAGCCAATTGATACAGTTTATTCGTTGAAGTTTACTGTTCATTTGGTCAAAAACTCTGGAAACAGATTCTGGTCCCTTACTTTGGAAAATCATTTCTCTTGATATACACATCCAAATGACACGTTCCACCTATGAATTTAAAGCTCTGGATGTGTGCTACATGCTCATAAAATTTCGTGAACTAATTCCTTCATTTGCTAGGTCAAACTGAAGCCACAACAAAACTGCTTCAGGACCTACGTGTTTACCATTTCAGTTTCTTTTCTTTCATTTCCGATAATTGTTTCAGCATGCACAAGCCATTAAATAAGCTTCTTAACATTAATATACATCATGTACATATTCCATAAGTATTATAATAGTTTCATCACATAAATGGACACCTTACATGGCATTTACATACATGGACAATTTATAGTATATGCTAAAATCTCAATACTTCACTTCCTCTCTTCCATTCTTTAGCTCTTCTCCATGCATACCTTTTCTTCATGCTTGACCTAAATTGGTTGGTTATGGGAGAGTGAGATTCTAGGGAATCTTAGTAGCAAACATTACCACTTAAATATGCAAGATGGATGCTAATGCATGATATGTAATTTCATTAAACTTTCTTTGATTAGTGACATGCAACCATGCTACAAACTTTTACATAAAGTGCATGGCCATGGAAACATGTTATTCACAATACATTCAACATCATTTATCATGTCACAACATCATTCAAATAACATATACATGTCAACACATAAGCATACCACATCAAGCAAATAAAGAGATAAGTTCACTACCTTGCACTTAAGCTTTTCTCTTGACTTTTAGCCCTTGCTCCCTAGCTTTCCAACCATGAAGCATTTATGTCCATCACTTCCCAACATCTTCTTGGATGTTTCATGGTCCTAAACATATTCATATTCATCACATAACTTATTAGGACTCATGAATTCCAACCATGTTCAAGACTAACTTTATTACACTTTTTATTGTCATAACTTTCTCTAATTTTCACTAATCCACTTGGCTCTTGAACTAAATGATGTCTTGACTTTACCCTACACAATTTCATCTTTTGAATCCATTTATGAGCTTAGAATCATGAAATTCCAGCTCCTTCATGGCCTGCTGTACAGAATTGAACATAAGCATACAATTCTTTCAAAAATTCTCATTTTGATTCTAATGCTTCCCATACTTGTTTCTCCACTTTACCCCACACAACTTTTCATTTTAAAACCATTGGAACCATCAAAATCATGAAATTCCAATCACTGTTCATGCGAGTGAACAGTAACCGTAAGGAATCTCAAAGACTACACAACCTTGAGATTTTAATGTTTCCAAGGTTCAAAACCTTTCCAATCCTACACAAAATCATCATACAAACTCAATGGAAGCATTAAATCATTGAAATTCAATTTCCTTCCCTCATGAACAGTGCATACCAAACAGGTTCCATTAAGGCAAAGTCAAGAATATCAACTTGATTCAACAACCAATCTCTTAATTAGCTTGCTTAAGCTTCAATCATATGTTTCTAACTTTAATTTCTTCTTTCCCCTTTCATCTAAGGTTTTTGGGCACCACATTCCCTTAGAGAAAACTCAACTTTTTCCCCATGAAAACCCTAAGTTCAAGCTCCCAAATCAAAGGAGAATAAGCTAGGAAAGATTGCTTACCTTTAATCTCTAGCTTGCTTGAACTTTGGAACCTTGAATCTCCTTTGTCTTGGCTTGAGTTTCCATTTTGCAAGAGTTTCCCCAAGGGTCCATGAAGCTACTATTTGATGCAGAATGAGGGGGTATTTATAGCAAAAATCCAAGAAAAATGAATGGCCAAGATTGATTTGGTTACTATTTGATCTAAAGGCCCACATTTAATCTTGGATTTAACTTTTTCATAAAATAATAATTATGACATGATGTGGGACCCATAAAGGGACACCTCAAGGGGTTAGGTGGCGTGCTCATAGTGTAAGGAAGCTTCTGGAAAAATTCCTGTCCAATCCAGTACCGATCGGTGCAGTTTCACAGCAACTGGACTGTTTTCTGTTCCTAATTTTTTATAATATACCAGGATCTATATTCTGTTCTGGAAATCAACGTCTAGGCTTCTCACACCATTTACATACTTGTACTAGCCACAACTTAATTATAGATCCCTTGGGAAATGACCAAAATACCCTTAGTGTCCTTTTTTGCACTATATTTACCCTAAGGGCATAATTGTCATTTCACCCCTCTTTGTACTGCCTCAGGGCATATATTGGGTCAACTAATCATATTTATATCATGTGCCACATTTTTAGCCTATCCTAGATAACCAAAATGCCCTTCATCCATCTCTGGTATAATCTAGGCATCCAGGGGCATTTTCATAATTTCACACTTTTTGTGGCACTGGCCCCTTCTACTGATAGACTGGTACCCTGGGTTTTGGGCCTTCCTTGGCATCATTATAGGCCTATATATGAGGTTATCTGATCTCATTCTATCCAGGCTTACATACTGATAAGTTCCATTATCGGATCACGAGTGTTAACAAACTCCCGTCAAAATTCACTTATATGTGAATAACTTTTTATACAGAACTTCTTCTGGAGTTTTGTCAGATCCAGGACATCTGACACTGTAGGGCACACTTTCCTATAATTTGCCCACTTATATCTGAAGTCCATGAAATCTGACAAAATTTCAGATAACTTTTAGACTATCAGATAAATATCTGCTGTCTGGAGCCCTAATAAAATTTTTGTATCATGTCAGATTATCCAGCATACCTTCCTCTATTTACTGATGGAATATGGGACTAAAATACTTCTGGGCAGTTCTAACCCTTTCCTGGCTGATCTTTCTATAATTACAATTTTGCCCTTGAACTTTTTACTTAATTACATTTGGTATGGAAATTATTTTTCCCTTAAATTTCAAGATGTTATGTTCACGTGGATTTTTGAACCACTTCATTTCGAGTTTTCTAGAATTAATTATGACTTTTCGAAGTTCATTGCGTAATCTGGAATACCATATGAACAGTAACCCGAGAAAGAGTAAAATTCCAGATTTGGCTAATGAACTTTCAAGGTCTTGTAAGTGGTTCTAAATGCTATTGAATGGTCCCTAATACATATGAAAGTAAGGATGTTACACTTATCAAGAGAGATATTTCTCTACTCTAACTATTAAATTTGTAAGAACAATCCTCTAATTTATTAGAGCAGGGACTAGAATAAATTGCTTACCTTATTCCTAAGCTTGTCAAATCTCTAAGCTCCATATATTGCTCCTAGCCCCTCCAGAACTCCTCCTTTTTCCTTCCTTCCTTTCTTTTCCTTTCTTTCTCTCTTTCTCTGTTTCTCTCTTCTTTCTATTCCTTTCTTTTCTTGGCCTTGGATGGAATGGAAGGACGGGTGGGGTATTTATAGGTGGAGGGAGGTGGAATAGATGGCTTAGATCAAACCGCGATGAACGGCTCAGTTCATTTTGCTTTCTCAAGAAGCTTTGCCTGCATCATCACGATGACATTATCATCCTCAATGACTCAAAAAAAGACATCATCCATGGAGACATCACATGCTTAGGTGGCATAATATCACTCTCCCATAACCAACCAATTTAGGTCAAGCATGAATAAAAGGTGTGCATGGAGAAGAGCTAAAGAATGGAAGAAAGGAAGTGAAGTATTGAGATTCTAGCATATACTGTAAATTATCCATGTATGTAAATGCCATATAAGGTGTCCATTTATGTGATGAAACTATTGTAATACTTATGGCATATGTACATGATGTATATGAATGTTAAGAAGCTTATTTGATGGCTTGTGCATGCTGAAACAATTATTGGAAATGAAAGAAAAGAACTGAAATGGTAAAAACGTAGGTCCTAGAGCAGTTTTATTGTGGCTTCAGTTTGACCTAGCAAATGAAGGAATTAGTTCACAAAATTTTATGAGAATATAGCACACATCCATAGCTTTAAGTGCATAGGTATAACTTTTCATTTGGATGTGTATATCAAGATAAATGAATTTTCAAAATAAGGGACCAGAATCTGTTTCTAGAGTTTTTGACCAAATGAATAGTAAACTTTAACGAATAAACTGTATCAATTGGCTAATCATTTGGTATGGAAATTATTTTTCCCTTAAATTTCAAGATTTTATCTTCACTTGTATTTTTTAAGCACTTCATTTTGAGTTTTCTAGAATTAATTATGATTTTTCAAAGTTTGTTGCGTAATCTGGAATACCATATGAACAGTAACCCGAGAAAGAGTAAAATTCCAGATTTGGCTAATGGACTTCCAAGGTCTTGTAAGTGGTTCTAAATGCTACTGAATGGTCCCTAAGACGTATAAAAGTAAAGATATTACACAATTGGCCAAAGTAAACATATAAACAGAGCTTCATACATAAGCACATAGGCAACACAATTTAATCAAGCCATAGCACATTCAAGCATAACATTCAATGCATACAAGTTTAGGATTAGTTTACTACCTTGAACACTTGACTTTCTTTCACCTTAACTTGCTTCTTTCTTCTCACTTTCCTTGAACATGTGGCTGCCTCTCTTGGAGAATACCAATCAATTCCTAACATCACATAATCATTCATCAATTACAATCTAACTTCCTTGAGCATTAAACTGACTTTAACTAACATAACTTCTTCTTGAACATTAATCTCATTAACTTTCCTTAATCTTAACCAATGGACTTGATCTTTGAATCAATTGATGCCTTGACATTACCCTACACAATTTCATCTTTTGAATCCATTTATGAGCTTATAATCATGAAATTCCAGCTCCTTCATCACATGCTGTACAGAACCGAAACTGCACTTAATTCTTTCAAAAATTCTCATTTTGATTCCAATGCTTCCCATACTTGTTTCTCTACTTTATCCCACACAAATTTTCATTTTAAAACCATTGGAAGCATAAAAATATGAAATTCAAATCACTGTTCATGCGAGTGAACAGTAATAGAGAAGGTTTTCAAAAACTACAATCTTGGAATTTCAATGCTTTCAAGGTTCGAAACCTTTCCAATCCTACACAAAATCATCATCTAAATTCAATGGAAGCCTTAAATCATTGAAATTCAATTTCCTTCCCTCATGAACAGTGCATACCAAACAGGTTCCATTAAGGCAAAGTCAAGAATATCAACTTGATTCAACAACCAATCTCTTAATTAGCTTGCTTAAGCTTCAATCATATGTTTCTAACTTTAATTTCTTCTTTCCCCTTTCATCTAAGGTTTTTGGGCACCACATTCCCTTAGAGAAAACTCAACTTTTCTCCCATGAAAACCCTAAGTTCAAGCTTCCAAATCAAAAGAAAATAAGCTAGGAGAGATTGCTTACCTTTAATCTCTAGCTTGCTTGAACTTTGGAACCTTGAATCTTCTTTGTCTTAGCTTGAGTTTTCATTTTGCGAGTTTCCCCAAGGTATCACAAGGCCATGGTTTTGGGCAGAATGAGGGGGTATTTATAGCCAAAATCCAAGAAAAATGAATGGCCAAGATTGATTTGGTTACTATTTGATCTAAAGGCTAACATTTAATCTTGGATTTTACTTTTTCATAAAAGAATAATTATGACATCATGTGGGACAGCTCATGGGACACCTAAGAGGGATAGGTGGCGTGCTCATAGTGTAAGGAAGCTTTTGGAAAAATGCTAGTCCAATCCGGTACGGAGCGGAGTAGTTTCACAACAACCAGACTATTTTCTGTTTCAAATTTCTTATAATATACCAGAATATGTATTCTGTCCTTGAAATCAATATCTAGGCTTCTCATATCATTTACATTGATATACTAAATATTTATCTGCCATCCATTCCTTTGGAAATGACCAAAATACCCTTGGTGTCCTTTCTCACACTATATTGACTCTAAGGGCATAATCGTCATTTCACCCCTCTTTATATTGCCTCAGGGTGTATATGGGCTCAACTAATCATATTTATACCATGTGCCACATTTTTAGCCTGTCCCAGATGACCAAAATGTACTTCATCCATCTTTGGTATAATCTGGGCATCCAGGGGTATTTTTGTAATTTTGTACTTTTTCTGGACACTGGCCCCTTCTACTGATGAATTGTCACCCTGGGTTTTGGGCCCTTCTTAGCGTCATCATGGGCCTATATATAAGGTCTTCTAATCTTATTCTATCCAAACTCACATACCGATAAGTTCCATTATCGGATCACGGGTATTATCAAACTCCCATCAAAATTTGTTGTTATGGGAATAACTTTTTATACAAGACTTCTTCCAGGGTTCTGTCAGATTTATAACATCTGACACTGTAGGGTACACTTTCCTATAATTTGCCCACTTACATCTGAAGTCCATGAAATCTGATAATATTTCAAATAACTTTTAGATTATCAGATAATTTTCTGTTGTCTAGAGCCCTAATAAAATTTATGTATCATGCCAGATTAACCAGCGTAACTTTCTCTATTTACTGATGGAATATGGGACTGAAAAACTTATGGGTTGTTATAACCCTTTCCGGGCTGATCTTTCTATAATTAAAATTTTGCCCTTGAACTTTTTACTTAATTATATTTAAGTCCCTTAACTTTTAGAAATTACCACTTTTGGCCCAAATCTTATTTCTACTTTCACTTTTTACCTTTAACCTTTTCTACTTTTCATTTTAGTCCTTCTCTTCCTTAAACAATCATCTAACCTTTATTATTTCTTCTAATGTTCGTCATAATCCTTTCCAAGCCTCTTTCCACTATCAGTAATATACGGATAGGGAAAAATTAGGATATGACAATAAGGTTAGCTGTGGATAGAAAGAAAGTTAAGGGATTATTAGATTAAAGGTATTACCTTAAGTTAAGCATGAGTTAAGTAGAGCTATACTGGATAGGATAATAATGAAGATATTATTATGCTATGTATATGCTCTAACCTATGAAAAGAAGGAACGTTAGAGTAAAGGCTAAGAGCTAGAGGAAAGGCTACACATGAGGTAGCAAATTTACCTACTTATATACTTATGTCTCTTAGATATTTTATGTGATGTTTACTTACTTTGATGATGTGAAGCATGTATGATTAAGTAATGCTATATTTATTTTTATGCTATTGCCATATGCTATAAGTAAGGGACATGAAAGCATATAAGTTATCATTATGCAAACATGATCATTAAGTGCACACATAGTAACATCAAGCATATATCTACATATATTGTATGATTTCCGTTTGCTATTGAGATTTCTCTAGAAATCTCACCCCTTCCATATCAATCCAATTATAGTAGGTCTTCTCAAGATGGAGGAGATAAAGATGCATAAAGAGAAGTTAATAATTAGTTAGCATGACTGATATGTGATTGATGTATGTATAAATTAGTTGTTGGAAATTGTCACTGTGAACAGTAACTCATAGGGAGACAATGACAATTAAGCTATAATTATAAATAGTAAATGATTGAACAAATGTATGATATTTTACTAGTAAATAGTATACATACCAAGCTTCGATTTGATATATAGAACTTCTCATTTGGATGTCTACACATCGAGATATGATTTTTCAAAGTTTGGATCAAAAATGCTAGAATTAGGGGAAGGACACGGGATGAACGATAAACTTTGATCATTAACTGATGTTGACTATCAAGGCATGGTAAACAAGTTATTTTTCCCTGAAAGAGCATTAAGTTATCTTTGTGTAGCAATTTAAACCACTTCATTTCAATTTTTCTAGATTTAATTATGATTTTTTGAAGTCAGGTCACTCCTCTAGAATTTACATAATGAATAGTACTCAGTAGAGTAAAATTCTAGATTCTGTAATTTGACTTCAATGACCTTAAAAGTGGTTCCAGATGCTACCATTTGGTCCCTAAGATGCAAAAAAATAAGGATGTTATATTGTGACATTTTGGTCTGCATTGATAGAAGGAAATGGAATTTCAATGATCTAATGCTTACATTCAATTTATATGATGATTTTGTATAGGATTTCAACATTTAAAGCATTAAAATTCCAAGTTGTAGTTCTTAAAATTCTTCTCTATTACTGTTCACTTGTATGAATAGTGATTGAAATTCTATATTTTTTATGCTTCCAATGGTTTAAAATGAAAAGTTATGTGGGATAAAGTGGAGAAACAAGTATGGGAAGCATTAGAATCAAAATGAGAAGTTTTGAAAGAAAAGAGGGCATGATTCTAAGCTCATAAATGGATTCAAAATATGAAATTTTGTAGGGTAAAGTCAAGACATCAATTGGTTCAAATGCCAAGTTAATTAGTGAAGACTAGAGAAAGTTATGTTAGTAAAGAGTTTATCAAGGATAGTCTTGAACATTATTGGAGTTCATGGTCCTAATGAATTATATGATGAATATGAATGTGTTTAGGACCTTGAAACATCCAAGAAGACGTTGGGAAGTGATTGACTGAAAAGCTTTATGGTTGGAAAGCTTAGGGAGCGAGTGCAAAAGAACAAGAGAAAAGCTTAAGTGCAAGGTAGTGAACTTACCTCTTTATGTGCTTGATGTGGTATGCTTATATGTTCACATATATATGATGTTTGAATGATGTTATAACATGATAAATTATGTTGAATGTGTTATGAAAAACATGGTTTCCATGGCCATGCATTTTTATACAAAGTATATAGCATGATGCCATGTCACTAATTAAAGAAAGTTTAATAAAATTACATATCATGCATTAGCATCCATCTTGCATATTTACGTGGTAATATTTGCTACTGAGATTCCCTAGAACCTTACCCTCCCACAACCAACCAATTTAGGTCAAGCATGAAGGGAAATGTATGCATGGAGATGAGCTAAAGAATGGAAGAAAGAAATGAAGCAATTGAGGTCCTAACATATGCTATGAATTTTCTACGTATGTAAATGCCATGTGTCATATCCCAATTTTTAGGCCTGGAGGCCTAGTATATAGCCTGAAAAAGGTAGGCTACTAGACCCTATTGTGCAGGAGTCCCAAAAGTATACAAATGATGTTCAGGGACTAAACTATAAGAAAGTGAAAATTTAGGGACTAAATCATGAATAGTGAAAGTCCCTGTGGGTATAATAGAAAATAAAGAGGTGTTTCTTGGGAACTGAGCCTTAAGAGTGCTTGAGCTTGGTCAGAAATCCAAAATGACATTCTAAAAGCCCAAAAACGTAGGCCCAAGGATTATAGGGTTTAAGAGACATTAAAATAATATTTTAATGATTTTCCATAAAGTAAGGTTACCTGGTTAAAGATAGAACTGGGAAAAGTGATCAGATATGACTTTATACGATGAGGTGGCATGAAAGGTGTCCTCATGGGACCCATAAGGTGCCACATGGCATGATTCTAGGAAAAGAAGAAAAGTTAAGGACACATGTCATGAGATTAGAAAAAGGAGAAAAAGTAAGAGGGACATGTGGCACAATCTCGGTCATTCATTCCAGGAAAAGACTCTGGAATTCTCTGGAAAGGATGAGTCAGCTGGTGAGGTGTCCCAAGGGCCCCACCATTGTGCCACATACCCCTTGAGGTGTCCTAGGATGATGTCATATTGGTGAGTCATTGAGGAGGAGGATGTCATCGTGATGATACAGGCGAAGCTTCTTGAGGAAGCTAAGCAATCTAGGTTATTCATCATGATTCGATCTGAGCCATCAATTCCACCTCCCTCCACCTATAAATAGGCCACCCCTCCCTCTAAGGAAACCATGGCCAAGGAACAAAAGAAAGAAGAGAAAGAAGAGAGAAAGAGAAAGACAGGAAAGAAATAAAGGAGTTCTGGTGGAGTCAAGAGCAATCTAAGGAGCTTAGGGACTGGGCAGAGCTTAGGAATAAGGTAAAAAAGTTATTATAGTCCCTACTCTAATAAAGTAGAGGATTGCTCTTAATGGTTATAATAGAGAAATATCTCTGTTGATAAGATTAGCTATAGATAGAAAGAAACTTAGGGGAATGTCAGATTAAGGATATTACCCTAAGTTAAGCATGAGTTAAGTAGAGCTATATTGGATAATAATAAAGATATTATTATGCTATGTATAGCTCTAACATATGAAAAGATGGGACCTTAGAGACAAGGCTAAAGGCTAGAAGGAAAGGCTACACGCTAGGTAGTAAACTTATCCTAAACTTGTATGTATTGAATGTTATGCTTGATGTGCTATGGCTTTGTTGAAATGTGTGGTACATGTGCTTATGTATGAAGCTCTATTGCTATGATTACTTTAGCCAATTGTATTTTATATGTTACATGGAAGCACGCACATTATGCAATGTTAACACTTTCATAAGCAAGTACAAGTATTTACATTAATGCATGCATTGTTTAATACTGTATGCTACTGAGATTTTCCTATAAATCTCATCCCCTTCTATGTAATCCCAATCCCACAGGTATGTTAGAAGAGGATTGAAGAAGCATGAAGAGAAGCTGGGCATTGGATAGTGCAAATGTTGGAACCAAAATGCTAGAATGAGGGAAAATGCTGGATGAACAGTACACTTTGGACATTTACTGACATTGACCTGGTAAAGGCGTGGTCAACGAGTTATTTTTTTCTTGAAAGAGAATTAAGTTAGCTTCATTTAGCAATTTGAACCACTTCATTTTGAGTTTTTTAGAATTAGTTATAATTTTTCGAAGTCAAGTCATTCCTCCAAAATTTTCATAGTGAATAGTACTCGCTAAGAGTAAAATTCCAGATTGAGTAATTTGACTTCAATAGCCTTGAAACTGGTTCCAAATGCTACCATTTGGTCTGTAAGACACAAGAAAAGAAGGATATTTCATTTTGTATCTGAGCATAAGGTTCTGGTATATAATTGAGAGGGTTATAGTACAAAAGAAAGGGTTCTGGCATAGAACATAAGATTCTGGCACAGAACAGAAGGTTCTGGCTCAGTGATGCTCTGGTGTAGTTAGAGATTTGAACTAAGAGGTTCTTCCCCTTGTAGAAAATATGGGGATGGTGTTCACTACTTAGAGACAATGACACACAGATAGATAGAACAGTACCCCATACCTTATAGCTTTATGGGGTAATCTTCAAAGAAGTAGTTAATCTTAGCCATTACTGCTGAGGTCTTGTGTTTCTTAGAACATTGTGGCTAGACTAAGTAGGATAATGTCTGGGGAGCAGTTTCTTTTATGGATAGAGATAGAAGCTGACCAGTCCCAGGTCAAGGAAAGCTACCAGACGTTATAGTGGAGATGATAATGAAGGTACCAACTTGGTTGAAGTTAATCAACTAGAAAATTTGTACAAAGAATAATCAAGCCATATAGTATAAAGTAAGGAGATATGAAAGACTAGTTTAAGACAAAGTTCAGAAGTAGATCCTCTATATAAGTAGATCTACATTACAAAAGAATTTGTTCAGCTAGTGTTTCATGAACAAAATAATCAATAGTTAGAGATGAGATGATTAATAGATAGAGAGCTGATGTTTCCAAAATAGAGGGATCAAATCATGAAAGAGCATTAATCTAGTTGACCTATGGTAGAGTACCGTAGCGAACATAAGTAATAGTAGTAGATGATGAATGAGATCCATACAACATAAGTTTGTCAGGATCAAGAAAATGAAGTTTAAAGAGAGAAAGGTAACCACAGCTTCAAAGATAAAGAGACTCCCCAAAGTAAGATAGAGTAATGAAGGGTTGAGTCTATACCCTAGTAAAAGGGTAATGTAGTAGCTTAAGTTAAATAAGTAGTTATTTCAGGTTCCTAAATGAATGTTTAGGATTTGGCAGATGATGTGATAAATGAAAGAATGTTCAACTGCAGTGTACGTATGATGGATGGTTGAGCAAATTTATGTGATAATGATGTGGCTTATGTTGCCATAAGTTATGATGAGAAGTTGCATCTCCTTGCTGTTGTCATATGATGACACGCATGTTAGAGTATGCTATCAATACTCCCCTCATGCAGTACATGTAGGGTAGAGTTTATGATGAGAAAGTTACATTGCTCCCATACTATACGACATGTAATAAGAATGTTCCCAGGATGATAAACAGTCTCAGTAAGTGGGACAGTTGTTACAGTATGATTGGGGTTACTCAGTTATTTCTACAGACTTACAAATACAGTACTCAGGGCCATTTCTTATGTTAGGTTTATAGCAAGTACCAAGAAGGTGGTAGTGTTATAACTCTATCAAAAGAAATGGTATACAGAAAGAGTAAAAGATAGCAGTAAAAAGATTGTTTTCATATCACTCTTAAGATAAGAGTTAGATACAAAATAGATGGCTCTCAAATAGAGCTAGATTCATATGAGTTCAAATTACTCTTCAGATAAAAGTTAGATCTGATACAGATTGCTCATAGTTAAAGCATAGTTCAAATGGCTCGCAGTTAGAGCACATATTTAAATAAGAAGTTATGATGAGTTCATAGCAACATAATGCAATGGTAGGTGGTTAGACCATAATTGGTAAGCCACAATAGAGTAAGAAAGATGAGAAGGAACTCCTTAGTAAGAGGAAAAATAATTAAAGTCTTTGTAAATAATATGGGCTACTGAATCTATTTTAAAATTTTTATTGAGTTATCAACAAGTAGAAGCAGTTAACCTTATAACTTAGTCTATTAGATGAGATATTTCAGAGATGATGATACAGTACAATAGAATCGCAGAGGATTCTGGAGGGTCGCAGTTAGATCCTAATAGCTTCAGAGTCGCAGTTAGATTCTAAAGAGGCTTACGGTTGATCACAGTTAAACCTAGCCTAAGGAAAGTAATTAGCCACAAAGAAATTAGAACAATACAGTCCCTCTTTAGAAAGATAAGTACCAAAGACAAAGTTAAGGTAATAAGCTTCACTAGTTGATTAACTTATATAGAAAACTTATTCATAATAATTTTACTCAAATAGCCTATATTATATACAGACTGAACTTAGTTTTCTCTTAAATGAAGATGGAGTCCAAGTTCAAGTCTGAGTGCTGGTATTCAAAAAGTTTTATAGAAATATGCCTGAGGAAAAGAGAAGAGAACCCCATATGTTTTGAGAATACAAAAGTATGAGTAGATAAATCCTTCAGATAAGGATAAAGAAATTAAAAGGTTAGTAAGACCTAGAGAAGAGGGTATAAAGATAGAACACAGTTATATGAGAAAAGGTGTAAATGCCATAAAAGTTTGGCACAGATACACGAAGTTATGTGAGATATTTAGAAAGGTTAAGAAGAGCTAGAAAAGTCAAGAAAATGTTATGAAAAGAAAGGGACATTCTCCTCAGAGAAAACTATTCATAAAGGAATGAATAGAGGTTTAACCCTGAAATTTTGAGGACGAAATTTATTTTAAGGGGAGGAGAAATATCATATTGCAATTTTTAGGCCTAGAAGCCTAGTGAGAAAAGGTGTAAATGCCATAAAAGTTTGGCACAGATACACGAAGTTATGCGAGATATTTAGAAAGGTTAAGAAGAGCTAGAAAAGTCAAGAAAATGTTATGAAAAGAAAGGGACATTCTCCTCAGAGAAAACTATTCATAAAGGAATAAATAGAGGTTTAACCCTGAAATTTTGAGGACAAAATTTATTTTAAGGGGAGGAGAAATATCATATCACAATTTTTAGGCCTAGAAGCCTAGTATGTAGCCTGAAAAAGGTAGGCTACTATACCCTATTGTGCAGGAGTCCCAGAAGTATACAAATGATGTTCAGGGACTAAACTGCAAGAAAGTGAAAATTCAGGGACTAAATCGTGAATAGTAAAAGTCCCTGTGGGCATAACATAAAAGAAAGAGGTGTTTCTTGGGAACTGAGCCTTTAGAGTGCTTGATCTTGGTCAGAAACCCAAAATGACATTCTAAAAGCCCAAAAACGTAGGCCCAAGGATTATGGGGTTTAAGAGACATTAAAATAATATTTTAGTGATTTTCTATAAAGTGCAGTTACCCTATTAAGGATAGAATTAGAAAAAGTGATCAGATATAACTTTAGACCATGAGGTGGCATGAAAGGTGTCCTCATGGGACCCACAAGGTGCCACATGGCATGATTATAGGAAAAGAAGAAACGTTAAGGACACATGGCAGGAGATTAGAAAAAAGAGAAAAAGTAAGAGGGACACATGGTACAATCTCGGTCGTTCATTCTAGGAAAAGACTGGAATTCTCTGGAAAGGCTGAGTCAGCTGGTGAGGTGTCCCAAGGGCCCCAGCACTGTGCCACATACCCTCTAAGGTGTCCCATGAGGCATCCTTGGATGATGTCATATTGGTGAGTCATTGAGGATGATGATGCCTTCGTGATGATACAGGCGAAGCTTCTTGAGGAAGCTAAGCAATCTGGGCCATTCATCACAATTTGATTTGAGCCATCCATTACACCTCTCTCCAACTATTAATAGGCCACCCCTCCCTCTAAGGAAGCCACGGCCAAGGAGCAAAAGAAAGAAGAGAAAGAAGAGAGAAAGAGAGAATGAGAAAGAAAGGAAAGAAAGGAAGGAATTCTAGTGGAGTCAAGAGCAGTTTAAGGAGTTTAGGGACTGGGCAGAGCTTAGGAATGAGGTACAAAAGTTATTCTAGTCCCTTCTCTAATAAAGTAGAGGATTTCTCTTAATGGTTATAATAGAGAAATATCTCTATTGATAAGATTAGCTATAGATAGAAAGAAACTTAGGGGAATGTCAGATTAAGGATATTACCCTAAGTTAAGAATGAGTTAAGTAGAGCTATACTGGATAATAATAATGATATTATTATGCTATGTATAGGCTCTAACATATGAAAAGAATGGACCTTAGAGACAAGGCTAAAGGCTAGAAGGAAAGGCTACATGCCAGGTAGTAAACTTATCCTAAACTTGTATGTATTGAATGTTATGCTTGATGTGCTATGGCTTTGTTGAAATGTGTGGTATATGTGCTTATGTGTGAATCTCTGTTGCCATGATTACTTTGTCCAATTGTATTTTATATGTTACATGGAAGCACGCACATTACGCAATGTTAACACTTTCACAAGCAAGCACAAGTATTTACATTAATGCATGCATTGTTTAGTACTGTTTGCTACTGAGATTTTCCCAAAAATCTCATGCCCTTCTATGTAATCCCAATCCCACAGGTATGTTAGAAGAGGATTGAAGAAGCATGAAGATAAGCTGGGGATTGGATAGTGTAAATGTTGGGACCAAAATGATGGAATTAGGGAAAATGCTTGATGAATTGTAAACTTCAGACATTTATTGATGTTGACTTGGTCAAGGCATAGTTAACAAGTTATTTTTCTCTGAAGGAGAATTAAGTTAGGTTCATGTATCAATTTGAACCACTTCATTTTGAGGTTTTTAGAATTAGTTATGATTTTTCAAAATCAGGTCATTCCTTTAGAATTTACATAGTGAATAGTACTTGCTAAGAGTAAAATTTCAGATTGAGTAATTTGACTTCAATAACCTTAAAAGTGGTTCCAAATGCTACTATTTGGTCCCTAAGATGTAAGAAAATAAGGATGTTTCACCATGTAAGGTGTCTATTTATGCGATAAAAATGTATGAAATAATTATGGCATATGTACATGATGTATATGAATATATGAGAAGCTTATTTTTAGGAATGCTAGATTAGTCTATGAACATTTAAGAAAGAAGATGAAATGGTAAAAACATAGGTCCTAAAGCAGTTTTGTTTGGACTTTAATTTGACCTAGAAAATGAAATGATTATTTCACGAAATTTTATAAGCATGTAGTAAAGATCCAAATATTTAAATGCATAGGTAACAAGTCTCATTTGGATGTGTATATCAAGAGAAATGAATTTCTAAAAGTAAGAGACATAATCTATAATTTCCTGAATTTACCATATGAACAGTACAAAGTAACAATTTGACGGAATCAATTGGAAAAGTAAATTTCTAGATTTATATTTTTCCCTTAAAGAGATATGAAAGAGCTACAATTATAAATTTGGATCATCTCCATACGATTTTTTTAGAAGTAAAAATGAATTTTTAAAGTTGAATTGTAAATCTGTAAATCACCAAATGAAACAATACCTGAGAAGTAAGTTTTAAAATTTTAATTTTTAGGCTAATATAATGCTTCCGCTAATCAAATACGCTTCTAAATACGTACTATGAGGTGGTAAAAGTAGGATGTTTCAATTGGAATATGACTACATGCTTAACTATGAATTTTACATTAAGTTGTGTGTCAGATTGCTATGCTGGAGTTGGATTTAATTGTTATGATTTCATGTTATTTTTCTTAAATGTCTACTAAGGATTGAAATGCTTATACTTTTCCTATTGATAGTAAGGACAATGTTGAGTTTAAGTGTGGGGAGAGGTCAATATGCTCTTATGAGACTTTCTATTATTTATGTTCCACCACCAAAATGCCAAATTTTTTTAGGAATCCAAGATTTCATCACAAAAGTTTTGGTTTGTGAGTTATTAAGTGATGAATTGCTAAATTGGATTCTTATTTTAACTATTTTGATGCTTGCTAAAAACGTTTGAGTGTTGAAAGCATTTTGGGCTTTGAAAATTTTCACTTGGTAGCTCCTATGTTTATTGGTCGTGACTCAAGTATTGTTTGGTCATGAGTTAAGATGGATTTCTAAACTAATTTAACTCACTTTGTTCAATGGTATGACTAAATCCTTTGAATTGTGGATTTTGTGCTTGCTGTGACTAGTGGTCTTGACTAGCTTAACATTATAATTCCTAATGTTCATAAGTTTTCTTTCTGATTAATATGGTCACGATTGGAGTTAACATTGTGAAAATATCTATCTTCCTTCTCTTTTCTTTATGCAATACTATCTAGAAGTACTTTTTGAACTATCATGGTGCTTTATTCAAGTAAATCATGTTAGTTATAGGCAGACACATGCAAGAGGGGGTGAATTATATGTTTTAAAACAAATATAACATAAATTTAAACTCAGTCAATAACAAGAATATGAATAAACAATATAATAGAGTTCACACATATTTCATCAAGGAGACACAAATCAGTTTATACTGGTATGGATCAAATTCTTGTTGTCACATCCTAATTTTTCCTTACTTGTAAAAGACTGATAAATGAAGGAGATAAGAAAAGGACTATGATGATGAGTAGAAGAAATAATAATGGTTAGATAATTTTTAAATTAAAGAAAGACATGAAAAGTATAAAGTTATAAAGTAAAAAGGGTAAATTGCAATTAATGAAAGTTAAAGGACAAAACTATAACTAGTGAAAGTCTAGGGACTAAATTGCAAATAATAAAAAAGTCAAGGACATAAATGGAATTTTGAGAATTCAAGGTCCAAATTGGAATTTCAAATTTGGTTGAGAAGGACTAAAATAGAATTTGACAATTTTAAGGATTAAAGTGAAATTTTGCAAAATTAAGGGACAAAAGCGTAATTATGGAAAGTTGAGCTAGAAAAGACACAAAATTTTCTAAAAATAATTTGGTCTTAAATTTTACAAGTAAATATAGAATAAAATTTGGGCCAGGTATATATCTCACAATTTTGATTTAAGGTCTCGATAAATTTATATTAATTTCTAAAGTCTGGTAATTAGTTACAGTATCTTCGAAACATCATAATTAGATGAAATTTTGTAGTAAATTATTATAATTAATATAAAAATTTATGAAACTAACAAAAGTAAAAAAGGAGTCATGTATAATTTATTGTGGAATTTAAGCTAAAATTGGCGTCAATAAAAAGATTTAATCAAACATATGGAATTTTTATCTGGACTTATAGATATCCAAAAATTATGAAACTTTGTAAAAAATTCATTTAATAGCAAAATGAATTTCTAAAAATGTGAGGATCCTTAAAGAGTCCTTCAGACTAGAGACATATAAGTCTTACAGGTGATGGGAGATGTTATGATGGAATTAACCTAAGGATGACTAGTGATAATTGTCATTCTAATTATCAAACAAGACTAAGCTAACCAATAGTAAAGTAGAGGCTAACATAAGTTGATTCACAAGGAGCCTAGATGGATGCTAAGGTACCTAAGTAATCTAATGAGCCACAAATTAACAAGTTAAAAAGATGGTGTTTGATGATATTTTATATAACTACTAAAATTAAATCATATGCTATTGTTTATACTTTTAAGTGTTTATGATGATAAGATGAATGAATGACAAGTGTGTTTCCCTTGGAGATTACCTTACCTTCATTATCCACATAATATGAGAAGTTAATCAGTTGAATTAGAATATGTTAGCTAATAGCTTGCTAGCTAAATCTCACTCAATCAAAGCTACAAGTCACAGACATTAAAAGAGATTATGAATCATTCAACTCAGAGACAACAGAAGATGAATAACAAATACAACTGTACTCGGTTTATGATTACTCTAATTAACTATAACCATGTCCAACTCGGTCTAAGAATGAAAATCAATCAAAGCATCATTAATGCATAAATAAGAAATCTAACTTGGTTCCCTACTTCTTTGTCCTCTATTAACTATAATTAAATCAATAAACTAGAAATAACTACATTAACTCGATACAATCAAATCTGGATTAAAGACACAATGAACTCCCTGTTTAGCTCAAGGATTCAAGTTCAGCATCTTCTCCAAGAGAGCACAACAGCTTAGCCTTACATTGCCATCTGAATTTCAGCAGCAACAGAAAACACAAAAGCAGTCATAATGAATGTGGAAGAAGAAGATGATGATGATGATAGCTATACTTTCCTCTAGTTCTATTGTCTAGAACAGAGGAAAGTTACATAATATAAATGGAAAATGGATATAGAGAAGCAGAGAGAAGATGGCGTATGGAATATGGGATGGAAATGGAGGAGAATGTGGTGTGGTGGAATGAAGGTGAAATGTGGAATCAGCTTTTAGTCTCTAGTGTTCTAGGCATGATCTATATGGAATGTTGCTATGTATGTTATATAGAAGCAGTATGAATGGCATGATTGATATGAAATGATGAGTTGTGTGAAGTGTGTGATGACAGCATGTGCCTAAATCTGTTGCAGATCATGTGTGAATCACCAACTTGCATTCTATTGTACTGCACATGTGCTATCATATTCTTAGTTTTAACCTCAATTATACTTATTTGAAAGTCATTGGAACTAATTACATGAACATTTGCCTTAGAAACATTTATTTTCAAAAGAATTGCTCTTGGGGACTGTTACGTACTATTCATTTGGTAATTCTAGAACATGTACCCAACTTTGAAAATTCATAATTAAATGTAGAAAGATCAAAATAGGTTGGTTACAATTTCTAATGAAAGCTATTTCATTAAAATTTGAAAAAAAAATATAAACTGAGGTTTCATTGTCTCAATGAAATCAGTTTATTCGTTGAAAAATACTGTTCACTTGGTAAAATCTAGAAGTTCCAGTTTCTTTGTCTTAACTTCAAAAAATAATTTCTCTTTGGTTTCTTATCCAAAAGAACCGTTTTACCTATGGATTTAAATATCTAGACATGATATTTAATATCACAAAATTTCACAGAAAAACTTGTTCATTTACTATACAAAATTCATGTCGGAAGGTCACTATCTCCAGTAGCTTACTTTCTCTTAATTCCAGATTTTAACTTCAACTTAGAAAAATCATAACAATTTGAATACTTAACCAATAGAGGAGTTCTTGGTGTTCATTTAAAGCTATATATCTTAGCTAGCATCATACCAAATTGTAAGTTCCAAATTGTTGACTAAGGCATCTTAAACATTATCACACCATCATGGCCTCAGGACACAATTACATAATCATACATCATACATCCATCATATCCTTTCATAGTGACATGTAACTCATATAATTGATCATACAAGTTCAAACATCTATGTTTACCCTTTTTCCTTGTGAAGTTCCAGCACCTATAACATGGTTATGCATATGGAAGGAATGAGATTTCATGGAAATCCCAATAGCAAGTTACACAAACCATAATATCATGCATGATTAATTGGATGCTTAACATGTTATCATGAGATTGGAGCTACTTTATAATGGTACATAAGTAAACTCTAACATGCATATTATCATGACATAACTTGCAAGGAGTTGTGATCTGTCATATCCTAATTTTTAGGCTTAGAGGCCCAATATATAGCCTGAAAAAGGGATGCTACTAGACCCTGTTGAGTAGAGGTCTCAATAAATAGAGAAAATTATGCTGATCAGTGTGATGCAACACATAATTTTGATATGAGGTCCCGAAAGATTTATATTAATTTCTAAAGAGAAGGAAAATTAATACAGTATTCTCTAGACCTCAGAATCAGATGAAATGTGGCAGTAAATTCCTATAATTAATATAAGAATTTCTAAAATTGACATAGCTCAAAAAGGAGTTCTGTAGAATTTACTATAGAATTTACAGTGGATTAAAAGACTTGATAAATAGGTTTCGGGGAATTTCTCAGGAATTGAGCCCATGAAGATAGGGGATCATACAAAGGGTCTAGAATGGCACCTTATAGGTGTAATGATATTTTTAGATAAATATGTGGGCCAGGGCTAATAAAGACCGAGAAAAATGAAGAATTACAAAAATGCCACTGAAGGTATACCACTGTGTTGTGTCATTAAGTCAGAGTCAGACAAAGGGCGTTATGATTATTTAACTAAGGTTAGATAGTCAATAAAGGGTATCTGGATAGTTGACCAGGGTCAAGAGGTACTCTGATAAGGTATGAAAAGACAACAGTGTTCCTATAAGTACTAAAAAGGAACTAAGGGCATTATGGTAATTTACTAAGGATGTTCCTTGGGAACCGAGCCACTAGAGTGCTTAGGCTTGGTTAGAAACCCAAGATGACAATCCACGGCCCAAAAACGTAGCCCAAGAGTAATGTGGGCCCAAGAGACATTAAAATATTGTTTTAGTGCTTTTTCAATAAAGTAAAGTGACCCGGTCCAAGATAGAACTGGGTAAAGTGATATGGAATCATGAGGGGGCATAAATGGGGCCCACAATATGCCGCATGGCATGATTATAGTAAAAGAAGAAAAGAAAAGGACACATGGCATGATTATAGAAAAAGGAGAAAAAGCAAGAGGACACGTGGCACAATCTCAGCTGTCCATTCAGGGAAAAGACTCTGGAACTCTCTAGAAAGGCTGAGTCAGCTGGTGAGGTGTCCTAAGGGCCCCACATTTTGCCACATATACCCCTGAGGTGTCCCTTGAGGTGTCCTAGATGATATCATGAGTGATGAGTCATTAGGGAGGGTGATGTCATCGTGATGATGCAGGCAAAGCTTCTTGAGGAAGCAAGCAATCTGAGCCATTCATCACGAATCAATCTGGACCATTCATTCCACCTCCTCTCACCTATAAATAGGCCACTCCCCTCCCATTTCAAGGCACACCACGTATCTAGCAATAAAAGTAAGAGAAAGAAGAGAGAAAGAGAGAAAGAGAGGAAGAAAGAAAGAAAGGAAAGAAAGGAAGGAGTTCTGGTGGAGCCAGGAGCAGTATGAGGAGCCGAGGGACTGGGAAAAGCTTAGGAATGAGGTAATAAAGTTATCTAGTCCCTACTCTAATAAAGTAGAGGATTGCTCTTAGTGGTTAGAATAGAAAAATATCTCTATTAATTATGTTAGATTCGTGTAGCAATTTGAACAACTCCATTTTGATTTTTATAGAATTAGTTATGATTTTTCGAAGTCAGGTCACTCCATTGGAATTTACATAGTGAACAGTATTCACTGGGAGTAAAATTCTAGATTGTATGATTTGACTTCAATGGCCCTAGAAGTGGTTCCAAATGCTACTGAATGGTCCCTAAGATGATAGAAAAGGAGGATGTTACACAATCATTCATATCTCATCATCAACATGATGGCATAATCTTAAGCTTAACTAAACACCATAATCAGCAAGCAAGCAAACAATTAAGCAAACATGAAACTATAGTTAGGTATTCTTGCTACCTCTTAGCTATCCTTGTCAATGTCTTCTTGAGATGATTTCCTTCTTTCACAAATGTCAAAACCTAGCCATTACAAAGTAATATCAAGTTACAACTCAACTTGAACATAAAGACTACATTTTCACTAACTTCCTTTCTTTCTCCATTTTATGTTTCTTACTTCCATCTTTCCAAAATAAATTATCATAGTTCATTTCCACACAATTTTTTATATAGAATCCAAATATGAAACTAGAATTTCTAAAATCAAAACACGTCAAAAGCTACTGTGCGAAATCAAAATGAAACCTTTGATTTCCAAAAGTTCACATTTTGATTCTAATGCTTTCAATACTTGTTATCCTACTTTATACCCACACAATTTTCCATTTTAAAATCATTGGAAGCATCAAAATCATGAAATTCCAAGATATGAACAGTATCACGCACAGTAACAGCCATGAACACAACCCTAATCACATGCATACTTGAATTTCCAAGCTTATACCACTTGATTCTAGTTTGTTTAAGCTTATCTAAACTATCCATAACATAAAAATCCTATTCTAATCATATATGGGCAGCACTTCTAGAAGCAACCACAAGGGAAATATGACACAAAAACTCCTTAAAATCAAGATCTAACTTGCTAGAATTAAGCTCAAGAACAAGGGAGATGATTACCTTGATTGTTGCTTCAAGTTGTGTACTTCTTTCTTGGTTGAATGGAAATTTTGCAAGATTTTCCCCTATGGTTCCAAGGGCTGCTGAACAATGTCTGATTTGAGGGGAATTTATAGATGAGCTTCGGTGGAAATGGATGGCCTAGAATGATTTGGTTATTATTTGATCTAATGGTTCATATTCATTCTTGAACAAGCTTGCCCTAGAAGCCTTGCCTTTTGACACCATGCATGAAATCATTTAGGGGCATGTTTGGATGGAAAAATTGAAATATACTGATAGGAAAAGTTTCAGTATAGTTTGGTACTGATTAGAGCAGTTTCACAAAAATCAGACTGTTTTCTGTTCCTAATTTTTATAATATTTCAGGATATGTATTATGTCCTAGAAACTAGTGTCCAGGTTCCTCATACCATTGAAATTGTTAGACTAATTATTTATCTACCATCCATCCCTTGAGAAATGACCAAAATACCCTTGGTGTTTTTTCTTACACTATATTAACCCTGAGGGTATAATTGTCATTTTACCCCTATTTGTATTGCCTTAGAGCATATACTGGTTCTAAATAATCATATTTATACTATACTACACATTTTTGGCCTTTCTAGAATGACCAAAATGCCCTCCATTTATCACTGGTACAATCTAGTCATCTAGGGGCATTTTCGTAATTTTATACTTTTTTGGACTGCTCTAGACTTTGACCCACCTAACTATCCAGTCACCTTATTGGGCTTACTATGGTGCCATTTAGGCCTTTGTATGGGCTCATTGCCTTTATGGCACAAATCCCAATGAATCTCTTCCGACCATATTTATCGATTATTTTATTTCACCGTAAAATCCCGTAAGAATTCTACAGGAATTCTTTTCTGACTCTGTCAATTTTATAAATTCTTATATTTAATATAAGAATTTAATGTGAGGTTTCATCTAATTCTAAGGTCTAAAAAATACTGTAATAATTTCTTCTGACTTCAAGAATTTATATCAATTAATTGGGACCTCAAATCAAAATTATGTAACTCCTTAAACTGACCAGAATCACTTTGTCTATCTACTGATAAAATTTGGGTCTAATATGATTCTGGGCATTTTTTTAGCTTTTTTCAGTTCAACTTTCTCATAATTATATTTAAGTCCATAACTTTTTGCTTATTTACATTTAGGTGTCTAAACTTTTGATAATTATCACTTCTAATCCAACTTTTGTTTCTACATTAACTTTTTGCCTCTAACCTTTTCTAATTTGCATGTAGGTCCCTAAAATTTCATTAGTTAATAATCCATTTATTTCCTATCTCAATATGAAACAATTTATTCAAAAAATCTCATGTCTATTTCACATAAACTGTACAGTTACATCAGGTAAGAAAATTTGGGATATGACAAGTGCTATAATCCCCACTTGCTTCTTTAATCCAGCATGTGATGTGCCTTTAAAAAACAGCCCACTTTCTCCTATTAACCATGTGCTCAAATTTATTTTCAGCTTATTCAATCCATCACATGTCTAATGTTCAGCTGTCAATTGATATAATATGTTGATTGGTCACTGCAAAAGATAGAAATTTAATATATTATTTATCCAATTAATCATCAAAATCAAATAAATTAATTTTCACTTATTCCATTTTAATTTTATTAATTAATTGCTCATCATATTGGTAAATGGGGATAAAATAAATAATAAAACTCACTTTAAACACATTAAAAATCACTACAAATATGAGTTTATCAACTAGCAATGGTTAAGGGAAAGGTAGACACAGATTAAGAGACTCCCTTATCTAAGAAAGAGTAATACTTGAGAGTTAGATAAGGCAGTTAAGGGTTGAGTTTGTGCCCTTTACCCAATAGTAGGGTAAAGTAGCAACCTAATCTAAATGAATGAATATAGGCTAGTTAAGGTAAGATGACTTGACCTAATAACTATCTTAAATTCCTGAATTGATGAATAGGATCTTGGGATAGTAAGATAAAGAGAAATAGTCTAAGTAATTTCTTATAAATTAATATAAAGGGATTATAAGAGATAGAGAATGAGACAGATAGTTATAGGGAACTAGTTTAATAAGATAAAAGTATGTTCCTGAGGATGTTAATAGCTACTAATTTTTTGGGTTAGGTTGAGAGGCTTATGAGTAAGTCATGCAGTTTTTCTTAAGAATTGGGAACTAGTCCTCCGAATCAGAGTTGATATTGCCCCAAATAGATCAAGACACCCTATCCGTGTAAAAAGGAGATACTATTAAGATGGATGATAAACTCATAATTGTAGTGATTTTTAGTGTGTTTAAAGTGAGTTTTATAATTGATTTTATTCCTATTTACCAATATGATGAGCAATTAATCAATAAAATTAAAATGGAGCAAGTGGAAATTAATTGATTTTATTTTAGTGATTAATTTGATAAATAATCTATTAAATTTCCACTTTGCAGTGACCAATCAACATGTTAGACGAATTGATAGCTGGATATGTAAGCATGTGCTGGATCCAAGAGCTATAAAATCACATAGAACATGTGCTTCAATAGATTGGACATGTTTTAGATCTATATATGATAATATATTGCAAGTGAGAGATCAAGCATGATCTGTAATAGAATAGAATTCCATACATTTGGCACTGTTCACACACACATCTTGTCATATCCCAATTTTTAGGCTTAGAAGCCCCGTATATAGCCTGAAAAAGGGATGCTACCAGACCCTATTGAGCAGAGGTCTCAATAAATAGAGAAAATTATGATGATCAGTTTGATGCAATACAGAGTTCTGATATGAGGTCTCGAGAGATTTATATTAATTTTTAAAGAAAATAAAAATTAGTACGGTATGCTCTAGACGTCATAATCAGATGAAATATGGCAGTAAATTCCTATAATTAATATAAGAATTTTTAAAACTGATAGAGCCCAAAAAGGAGTTCTGTAGAATTTACTACAGAAATTATAATGGATTAAAAGACCCGATAAATAGGTTTCGGGGGAATTTCTCGGGAATTGAGCCCATGAAGATAGTGGATCATACAGAGCGTCCAGAATGGCAACTTATAGGCCCAATGATATTTTCAGATAAATATGTGGGCCAGGGCTAATAAAGACCGAGAAAAATGAAGAATTACAAAAATGCCACTGAAGGTATGCCACTGTGTTGTGTCATTAAGTCTGAGTCAGACGAAGGGCATTATGATCATTTGACTAAGGTTAGATAGTTAAGAAAGGGTATTTGGATAGCTGACCAGGGTCAAGAGATACTCTGGTAAGGTATAGAAATATAACAGTGCTCCTATAAGTACTAAAAAGGAACTAAGGGCATTTTGGTAATTTACTAAGGATGTTCCTTAGGAACCGAGCCATCAGAGTGCTTAGGCTTGGTTAGAAACCCAAGATGACAATCCAAGGCCCAAAAACGTAGCCCAAGAGTAAAGTGGGCCCAAGAGGCATTAAAATAATATTTTAGTGCTTTTTCAATAAAGTAAAGTGACCCAGTCCAAGATAGAACTGAGTAAAGTGATCTGGAATCATGAGAGGACATAAATGAGGCCCACAATGCGCCACATGGCATGATTACAGTAAAAGAGAAAAAGCAAAGGACACATGGCATGATTAGAGAAAAAGGAGAAAAAGTAAGAGGACTCATGGCACGATCTTGGCCGTCCATTCAGGTAAAAGACTCTAGAACTCTCTGGAAAGGCTGAGTCAGCTGGTGAGGTGTCCCAAGGGCCCCACATTTCACCACATATACCCTTGAGGTGTCCCTTGAGGTGTCCTAGATGATGTCATGAGTGGTGATTCATTAGGGAGGGTGATGTCATCGTGATGATGCAGGCAAAGCTTCTTGAGGAAGCAAGCAATCTGAGCCATTCATTATGAATCAATCTGGGCCATTCATTCCACCTCCTCTCACCTATAAATAGGCCACTCCCCTCCCATTTCAAGGCACACCACGTATCTAGCAAGAAAAGGAAGAGAAAGAAGAGAGAAAGAGAGAAAGAGAGGAAGAAAGAAAGAAAGGAAAGAAAGGAAGGAGTTTTGATGGAGCTAGGAGCAGTCTAAGGAGCTGAGGGACTGGGCAAAGCTTAGGAATGAGGTAAAAAAGTTATCTAGTCCCTGATCTAATAAAGTAGAGGATTGCTCTTAATGGTTAGAATAGAAAAATATCTCTATTAATAAAGTTAGCTATAGATAGAAAGAAAGTTAGAGGAATGTCGGAGTAAGAATATTACCCCTAGCTATGCATGAATTAAATAGAGATATACTAATAGAGTAATAATAAAGATATTATTATGCTATGTATAGGCTCTGACCTATGAAGAGAAGGAATCTTAGAGCAAAGGCTAAAAGCTAGAGGAAGGCTATATGTCAGGTAGTAAACTAATCCTAAACTTGTATGCATTCAATGTTATGCTTGATGTGCTATGACTTTGTTGAATTGTGTTGCATATGTGTTTATGTATGAAGCTCTATTTCTATGATTACTTTGGCCAATTGTATTTCATCTGTAACATGGAAGCATGCACATTATGCAATGTTAACACTTTCACAAGCAAGCACAAGTATTCACATTAATGCATGCATTGTTTAGTGCTGTTTGCTACTGAGATTTCCCCAGAAATCTCACCCCTTCCATATCAATTCAATTACAACAGGTCTTCTCAAGATGGAGGAGATAAAGATGCATGAAGAGATGTTAATTGCTTAGGATGATTTATATGTGATTCATGTATGTATAATTGCTGAAAATTGTCACTGTGAACAGTAACTCGTGATGGAGGCAGTGACATTTGAGCTGTAATTATAAATAGTAAATGATTGAATAAATATATGGTATTTTAACATTGAATATTAGATATTCCAAGCTTCGATTTGATATATAGAACGTCTCATTTGGATGTCTACACATAAAGATATGATTTATCAAAGTTGGGACCAGAATGCTGGAATCAGGGACAAGATGCTGGATGAACAGTGATTTCGGAACGTTGACCGATGTTGACCTGGTCAAGGCGTTGTCAATGAGTCATTTTTTACTGAAATATTATTATGTTAGCTTCATGTAGCAATTTGAACCACTCCATTTCGATTTTTATAGAATTAGTTATGATTTTTTGAAGTCAGGTCACTTCTCTGGAATTTGCACAGTAAACAGTACTCGCCAGAGTAAAATTCCAGATTGAGTAATTTGACTTCAACAGCCTTGGAAGTGGTTCCAGATGCTACTGTTTGGTCCCTAAGATATAAGAAAAGGAGAATGTTATACATCTAGCACTGTTTATGCACACACATCATTTGAATAGAATCACACATTTCAGCAGTAGTTCATGCATCCCACACATCATTCACACTATTTTAACTACCCTTCACATCCTTTCATACCTATATATAAACACCGTCACATTTTATATCAGATAAGCCTAGGGAGAGGACACTGCACGCACAGTTTAACACTAGAGACACTCATCACCCATCACCATTCCATTCACGCTATTCTTCTCTATTCATTCCTTCTCCATTTCTCTCTCCATTCTCTATTTCTATTATCATATCCCAATTTTTAGGCCTAGAAGCCCAATTTGTAGCCTGAAAAAGATAGGCTACCAGTACCTATTGAGCAAAAGTTCCAGAAGTATACATAAGATATTTAGAGACTAAACTAAAAAGCCTAAAAGGTTTGATGATGCCAAAAGGAAGTAGACATAAAGTTTGGGCCATTATGTGTAATAATGAAAAGTTAAGGATATCAAGAGGGGCTAAGGGCATTTTGGTAATTTATTGAAGGATTTTTATTGGAAACTGAGCCACCAGAGTGCTTGGACTTGATTAGAAACCCAAGATGACATTCCTAGATGTTAAAGAAGTGTCCCAAGAGTTATGTGGGTCCAAGTGGCATTAAAATATTAGTTTATTACTTTTTCAATAAAGTAAAGTTACCCGGTCAAAGATAAAACTGGGCAAAGTGATCAGATAAGGCTTTAGACTTATCTAGAACCATGAGGTGACATGAAAGGTGTCCTCATGGGACCAACAAGGCGCCACATGTCATGAGTCTAGAAAAAGAAGAAAAAGCTAAGGACACATGGCACAATCTCAACTGTTCATTATAGGAAAAGACTCTAAAATTCGCTAGAAATGCTAAGTCAGCTGGTTAGATGTCCCAAGGGCCCCACCATTGCACCACCTAAGCATGTGAGGTTTCCCATGAATGATGTCATTTTGGTGAGTCATCTAGGATAATGATGTCATCGTGATGATGCAGGCAAGGGTACTTGAGGAAGCTAAGTGATATGAGTCATTCATCGCGATTTGATCTCCTCCTCCTCCCAATTATAAATACCCCACCCTTCTCCCATTTCATGTCATGGCCAGCAAAGGAGAAGCAAGAGAAAGAAGAGAAAAAATAAAAAGAGAGAAAGAAAGAAAGGACGAGAAAGAAAGGAAGGAAATAGAAGGAGTTCTGGCAAAGTTAGGAGCAATCAAAGGATCTTAGGGACTTGTTATCATATCCCAATTTTTAGTCCTAGAAGACCAGTTTATAGCCTAAAAAAGGTAGACTACCAGGCCCTACTGTGTAGGAGTCCCATAAGTATACAGATTATGTTTATGGACTAAACTGCAAGAAAGTGAAAGTTCAGGGACTAGATAGTAAATAGTAAAAGTCCCTAGGGGCATAATGTAAAATAAATAGGTGTTTTTTGGGAACCGAGCTACCAAAGTGCTTGGACTTTGTTAGAAACCCAAGATAACATTTTAAAAGTCCAAAAATTTAGGCCCAATGGTTATGGAGGTTTAAGTTTAAGAGACTTTAAAATAATATTTTAGTACTTTTCCATAAAGAAAAGTTACCGAGTTAATGATAGAACTGGGAAAAGTGATCAGATATGACTTTAGACCATGAGGTGGCATGAAAGTTGTCCTCATGGGACCCACAAGGTGCCACATGGATTGAAATTCAAATTGATTATGATATCTCAAATTTGATTTATGAGAATAAATCAAATGTATTTCCGTCTTATCTTTATTTTAAATTAAATAAATGGGTGAATTAAATCTGTGGGACCGATTTAATACAAACACTATTTATTTAATTAGTTTCTTATCAAATTATACAATATATGATATTGTATTAATTTCATAATTAATATAAGATTAATTCCAAAAATCTAAGTCTATGGTAACACGCATAGCATCCTATATATCTGATTTTTAGGAGCTATGGTTGGGATAGAGAAAAAGGGTGAAGGGGAATTCGTAAAAGGTTTACAGATAAGAAACTGCCAAAATAGAGATGGAGAGGACGAATTCTTGAGTAAGCCCTGGAGGGACTGGAGGTGCTAGCACATCGTTCGTGGTTGGAACACTGTTTGTGTTAATACCAGTAGAGGAAACTGACCTGAGTCGTCGACTTCTTGCGATCGAAAAGAGATCACGAGCCGCGGAGAGAAGCTGTGGACGTCGCAACTAGAAGTTGAGAAAGTCACGATTGAATACTGAGGGTAATACTTCTTTCCACTTGACTTAAACACATACGGTAGATCCTGGCAAGGAATGGAAAAATTTTTAAGTTAATTTCTGCTGTGTGTCTTCCAATTCCTTACAATCTGAGCCATTCATCACGATTCAATCTGAGCCATTCATTCCACCTCCACTCACCTATAAATAGGCCACCCCTCCCTTCATGACACTCATGGCCAAGAGCAAGAGAAAGAGGAGAAAGAAGAGAGAAAAGAGAAAGAGAGAAAGAAATGAAGGAAGAGAAAGCAAGGATGAGTTATGGCGGAGCTAGGAGTAGTCTAAGAAGCTGAGAGACTAAGCAAAGATTAGGAAAGAAGTAAGTAAGTTATTTTATTCCCTAGTCTAATAAATTAGAGGATTGCTCTTAATGGTTAGAATAGAGAAATATCTCTATTAATAAGGTTAGCTATAGATAGAAAGAAAGTTAGGGGAATGTTAGATTAAGGATATTACCCTAAGTTAAGCTTGAGTTAAGTAGGGCTATACTGGATAATAATAAAGATATTAGTATGCTATGTATAGGCTCTAAATGATGAAAAGAAGGGACCTTAGAGATAAGGCTAAATGCTAGAAGGAAAGGCTACACGCCAGGTAGTAAACTTATCCTAAACTTGTACGCATTGAATGTTATACTTGATGTGCTATGGCTTTGTTGAATTGTGTTGTACATGTGCTTATGTATGAAGCTCTATTGCTATGATTACTTTGGCCAATTGTATTTCATATGTTACATGGAAGCATGCACATTACACAATGTTAACACTTTCACAAGCAAGCACAAGTATTCACATTAATGCATGTATTGTTTAGTACTATTTGTTACTGAGATTTCCTTAGAAATCTCACCCTTTCCATATCAATCCAATTGTAGCAGGTCTTCTCAAGATTGGGTAGATAAAGATGCATGAAGAGAAGTTTATTATTTAGCATGAATGATATGTGATTGATGTATGTATGATTAATTGCTGGAAATTGTTACTATGAACAGTAACTCATGGTGAGTTAGTGGCAATTGAGCTGTAATTATAAATAGTAAACAATTGAATAAATATATGATATTTTACCAGTAAATAGTAGACATATAAAGCTTTGATTTGATATATAGAATGTCTCATTTGGATGTCTACACATGGAGATATGAGTTTTCAAAATTGGGACCAAAAATGCTGGAATAACGGGAAGATGCTGGATGAACAGTAAATTTTGGACATTGACTAATGTTGACTTAGTCAAGTCATGGTCAATGAGTTATTTTTTCCTGAAAGAGCATTAAGTTAGCTTTGTGTAGCAATTTGAAACACTTAATTTAGATTTTTTTAGCATTAGTTATGAGTTTTCAAAGTCAGGTCACTTCTATAAAATTTGCACAGTGAACAGTACTCACTAGAGTAAAATTACAGATTATGTAATTTGACCTCAATAACCTTAAAAGTGGTTCGAGATGCTATTGTTTGGTCCCTAAGATGTTAAAAAATTAGGATGTTTCATCTATTATGTAACTTTCCTCTGTTATAGTCAAAAGAACCATAGGAAAGTTCTGCAATTCATGTTTATCTTCTTCTATCATTTTCACCATGACAACTACTATGTTTTCTATTGTTGCTAAAGTTCATATGGCAATGCAATGCTAAGCTATTATTCTCTCTTAAAAATGATGCTGAACCATAATCCTTGAGCTGAATAGGGAGTTCATTGTGTTTTTAATTTAGAGTTAAATGTGTCGAGTTGATGTAGTTAGCTTTATAATTACTAATGCAATTAGAGTAGTAGATGACAAAGAAGTAGGGAATCGAGTTGGATTTCTTATTTCTGCATAACTCACCTTTGATTAATTCTCATATTTGATCTAGTTCAATATAGTTATGATTAATAGAAGTGATTCTGTTTAATTCATATTCTATTATCTCTGAGTTGAATAATTCATAATATTTTTTAATGTCTACGAGTTGTAGCTTTGATTGAGACTTAGCTAGCGAGTTGTTAGCTAACATATTCTAATTTAACTGATCTACTCCTCATATTCTGTGGATAATGAAGGTAAGATAATCTCTATGGGAACATACTTGTCATTCATTCATCTCTTCTTCATAAATACTTAAAAGCATAAACAATAGCATATGATTTGCTTCTAGTAGTTAGATTGAAACACATCAAACACCATCTCTTTAACTTGTTAATTTGTGGCTCATTAGATTAATTAGGAACTTTTACATCCATTTAGGCTCCTCAAGATCGACCTGGGTTAGCCTCCATTTTACTATTGGTGACAGTTATCAAAATGGTAACGTTGCCTGGGAGCCTTAATTGTTAAGGTTTCCTAAGCAATCTCTTGGGCCTAAAAATCATAAAAAGTAGGTAAGTTTTTCAATATTTCTATGTATTTAGTGTTTTTTCTTGTTGAGGCTGACCAATTTCCTTTCTAGACACGACGAAAGTGCTTAAAGTTGATTTTTGAGCATCTCTGTGGACTTTAGGCGCCACCAGAAGCACATTTGGTCGCAACAAAAAAATTGTTTTCAAGTCATTTTACTCTCTGTTACTTTTAGTCGTGACCAGACTGCCATGTGGTTGCAACCAAAAATATTTTTCATCTAGTTTTATTCTCTGTGATTTCTAGTCGCAGCCAGTTTGACACTTAGTCGCAACCAAAAATCATTGTTTCAATCAGATTTACTCTCTGTAATTTTTAGTCGCGACCTAAGTGACAACTGGTCAAAACTAGAAACTGAAAACTTCAAGCATTCTATTGTCTGTGGTTTTTAGTCGCCACCAAAATGACATTTGGTCATGACAAAAAATCCTTATTTAGAATTTTTCCTCTCTATTACTGATAGTCACAATGTGAAGTTCATTTTTGTTGTGATCTCTATTCTCTGTGATGTTTAGTCATGACTTAAAGACCTTTTAGTCACGACCTGACTATTTTATACTGCGATTACTTGATCTCATTTGTTGAAATTGCTGTATCTGTGACATATTTGATATTTAGCATCATTGTTGAGTGTGATTTGCTTAAATCAAGCTAGTGTTATTTCTTCTATTGAGTCTAGTTCTTCTGGTAAATATATTGCAATTGAAATTGACTGCGCATCTGGTACTACATTGGATAATCATTTTGTCATAGAGCATGTTAATGAAGCTGAAACTCATACTCATAATTAGAATATTCAAATTGAGCAACATAGAGAGAATAACATGAACAATAGAAGAGCACGTAGGAGTATAAGAGAATTAACTTCTTCTACTGTAAACTTTGATCCTTTTCACACTTGTCCTACTTTGGATGTTAATTTTGAGTTGAAAGGTCCTTTGTTAAGTAACTTACCAAAATTTTATGGATTGACAGGTGAAGATTCTTTCAAGCACTTGAAGACTATACAGTGGGTTTGCTCATCCATGAACCTGTATGTGCTGACATGGATGCTGTACAAACACAAGTATTCCACTTTACACTTGAAGGAAAGGCAAAGGAATAGTTTTATATGCTGCCACATCATACACCTCAAGCATTGGATTCCTAGAACAACTTGAGGACTACTTTCCTAGAGAGATACTTCCTTATTTTAAAGATAGCTACATTGAGGAAGGAGACTTTTGCTATAAAATAGTATGATCAAGAATCTTTCCATGAGTTTTGGAGAAGATTTCAAGAGCTGCTAGCTAGATGTCCATACCACCAGATTTCAAGTAAGCATTTGGTGCATTATTTCCATTCAAGATTGTGCTATGCATGCATAAAGAATTTGGATACAGCTGCTAAAAGCTCTATTGATGATTTAACTCCAGATGAAGCATGGAACCTGATTGAGAAAATAGCAAACAATGATCAGCAGTATGGAGGTTATGATGCTAGGAAAGTCCATAGGTTTCTGCAAGGCCTTCTCAAGATTATAATTGTTTATCTTCCCAAGTTGTTGCCATGAATGCTCTCATCAACAACCTAGCTGTTCAATTGGGCAATTCACATATTCAAAGTCCATACTCTCAAGCTCTTGTTGCTCCTAGTTGTTAACTTTGTTATTCTCCTATGCACACCACTATCAATTGTCCTACACATTGTTCAGGTATATCAACTATCTTTGAAGGAAAACATAATTAGTATCTACAAAGGAATCTATACTCCAATACATATAATGAAGGATGGAGAGATCATCATAATTTTAGATAGAGGGATGGAGGTAGAGACACAAAATTACCTACTGCTGTAAAGGATGATGGAATATCTGAGATAATGAGGAGAATTAATATGATAAATTCAAATATAAACTCCATCAACACAAATTTCTGCTATAATTTCAAGGACTTGAGATCTACTATAGAGAACAATCAAGCAATGATAGAATCCAGGTTTGCTGCCTTGGATAATAAGATAGAACAGTGGGAAACAAAAGCTACAAACATGAATGGCTATGTATCACAGCTAGCCAATTCAATTAATGATGTTCAGGCAAGAATCAGTGGAGATATACCTTCAAATACAGTTGCTAACCCCAAATATGTGAATGTCATAAGTTTAATGGATGAAGAACAAGTTAGGGAACGAGCTATAAATGTTAACAATGAAGAGGAATGTGAGGTAGACACTAATTCGAATAGTAGTATTGAGAAGTCTAAAAGTACAAAAAGAACCATAACCACTAGGGAAGGAAGAGTTTACAAAAAGTCAAATCAATTATGACCCATATTCAGAAGGTTATGGACTGCTAAATAACAAGGAAACTGTCCTACTTTAAGCTATAGATTATGATTTAAGGAATCCTAGAGTGGATATAACTAAAGAAACACAACTAGCAGTAAATTCAAAGCTTAAGCAGCAAGAAACAACCTCTAGTATAGCTGAGAAAAAGGTGCATATGAAGGAACTACCTATCCCAAGGGAATCCATGAGCAGCAGAACAAGGTAGTGCTTAATTCTTTCAACAAGATTGAAATGAATGTGCCTATGCTGGAGATCATTCAAAGAATGCCAGAATATGAAATATGTTTGAAGGACAGTTGCACACACAAAGAAAGACATAAACCTAATGAACTGGTACAAGTGGGACTTAAAGCTTTTGCACTCTTCAATTCTCAACTTCTAGTGAAGTGTAAAGATCCAGGGGTATTTTCTATTCCTTGTATAATTGGCAAGATAACTATTCCTAAAGCATTTCTAGATTTAGGTGCTACTATCAATGTTATGCCAAGTTCCATTTATCATGCCTTAGGAGTAAAGCTGATCAAACCAACTAGTGTGTTAGCTCAATTAGCTAATGAGAGAATTATTAATCCTAAGGAAAATTTAGAAGACATTTTAGTTCAAGGTAAGGAACTTATTTTTCCTGTGGACTTTTATGTTTTGGATATGTCAAATAAATCTTTTGGTGATAGTACTCTTATTCTAGTAAGGCCATTCTTGAAAATGGCTAACACCATGATTTGCATGAAAGATGGAATTATTAAAATAGAATTTGGTAGGGACATAATTCAGTTTAACATGTATAGACACCCACATTAGGATCATTCTCTCCTAGAACTTAACATGATTGGTGCATCACTTGGAAATGAGTGTGATAATATTCATGAGCTTGAAAATGATGATGAAGTTGAAGATTTTACCATTTCTAACTCCTCCACTAATTTCTCTACTTTTTCTTCATCCAATGGTGATGTGTTATGCATTAATTCTAAAATTGATGGCTGGCTTACCACTATGGGCGATTTTTCTTCATCTTCGTCTAATATTTTTCCTATTGGGACTAACCACATTGTTTCAAGTTATGAACAATATCCAAGAAGCTTTATAGCAAATTTAACAGAGTTACAAGCCAATGATTATGTAGCATACTTTGAGAGACAAGGTGTCATATCCTAATTTTTTCCTATCTGTATAATACTGATAGTGGAAAGAGGTTTAAGAAGGATTATGACAAAGATTAGAAGAAATGATAAAGGTTAAATGAGTCTTGAAGGAAGAAAGGGACCTAAACGAAAATTGGAAAAGTTTAAAGGCCAAACGTTAAAGTAGAAACAAAAGTTGGGCCAAAAGTTGTAATTTTCAAAAGTTTAGGGACCTAAATGTAAATATCCAAAAAGTTAGGGATATAAATGTAATTAAGAGAAAAGTTCAAGGGCAAAATTATAATTATAGACAGATCAGCCCGAAAAGGGTTATAACTGCCCAGAAATATTTTAGTCCCATATTCCATCAGTAAATAGAGGAAGGTATGCTGGATCATCTGACATGATACAGAAATTTTATTAGGGCTCCAGACAGCATATATTTATCTGATAGTCTAAAAGTTATATGAAATTTTGTCAGATTTCATGGACTTCAGATATAAGTGGGCAAATTGCATGAAAGTGTGCCCTACAGTGTCAGATGTCCTGGATCTGACAGAACTCCAGAAGAAGTTCTGTATAAAAAGTTATTCACATATCAGTGAATTTTGACGGGAGTTTGTTAACACCCGTGATCCGATAATAGAACTTATCGGTATGTAAGCCTGTATAGAATAAGATCAGATGACCTCATATATAGGCCCATAATGATGCGAAGGAAGGCCCAAAACCCAGGGTACCAGTCTATCAGTAGAAGGGCCAATGCCAGAAAAAGTGCAAAATTATGAAAATGCCCCTTAATGCCCAGATTGTACCAGGGATAGATGAAGGGCATTTTGGTCATCTGGGACAGGCTAAAAACGTGGCACATGGTATAAATATTATTAGTTGAGCCAATATATGCCCTGAGGCAGTACAAAGAGGGGTGAAATGACAATTATGCCCTTAGGGTCAATATAGTGCAAGAAAGGACACCAGGGGTATTTTGGTCATTTCCCAAGGGATCTATAATTAAGTTGTGGCCAGTACAAGTATATCAATGGTGTGGGAATCCTAGACATTGATTTCTAGGACAGAATACATATCCTGGTATATTATAAAAAATTAGGAACAGAAAACAGTCCGGATACTGTAAAACTGCACCGATCGGTACCGGAATGGATTGGAATTTCTCCAGAAGGTTCCTTACACTATGAGCACACCACTTAACCCCTTGAGGTGTACCTTGATGGGTCCCACATGATGTCATGATTATTATTTTATGAAAAAGTTAAATCTAAGATTAAATGTGGGCCTTTAGATGAAATAGTAACCAAATCAATCTTGGCCATTCATTTTTCTTGGATTTTGGCTATAAATACCCCTCCAATTCTGCAGTAAACCGTAGCTTCATGGACCCTTGGGGAAACTCTTGTAAAATGAAAACTCAAGCCAAGATAAAGAAGATTAAAGGTTCCAAAGTTCAAGCAAGCTAGAGATTAAAGAACCTTGAAACATCCAAGAACATGTTGGGAGGTGATTGACATAAAGGCTTATTGGTTGGAAAGCTAGAGAGAAAATGCTAAAGATCAAGAGAAAAGCTTAAGTGCAAGGTAGTGAACTTATCTCTTTATGTGCTTGATGTGGTATGCTTATGTGTTGACATGTATGTGATATTTGAATGATGTTGTGACATGATTAATGATGTTCAATGTATTGTGAATAACATGTTTTCCATGGCCATGCACTTTATGTAAAAGTATATAGCATGATGGCATGTCACTAATCAAAGAAAGTAAATGAAATTACATATCATGCATTAGCATCCATCTTGCATATTTAAGTGGTAATATTTGCTACTGAGATTCCCTAGAATCTCACTCTCTCATAACCAACCAATTTAGGTCAAGCATGAAGAAAAGGTATGCATGGAGAAGAGCTAAAGAATGGAAGAAAGGAAGTGAAGTATTGAGATTTTAGCATATATTGTAAATTGTCCATGTATGTAAATGCCATGTAAGGTGTCCATTTATGTGATGAAACTATTGTAATACTTATGGCATATGTACATGATGTATATGAATGTTAAGAAGCTTATTTGATGGCTTGTGCATGCTAAAACAATTGTTGGAAATGAAAGAAAAGAAACTGAAATTGTAAAAATGTAGGTCATGAAGCAGTTTTGTTCTGGCTTCAGTTTGACCTAGCAAATGAAGGAACTAGTTCACAAAATTTTATGAGCATGTAGCACACATCCATAGCTTTAAGTTCATAGGTAGAACGTTTCATTTGGATATGTATATCAAGAGAAATGAATTTCCAAAATCAGGGACCAGAAACTGTTTCTAGAGTCTTTGACCAAATGAACAGTAAACTTCAACGAATAAACTGTATCAATTGCCTAATCATTTGGTCTAGAAATTATTTTTACCTGAAATTTCAAGATGTTATGTTCATGTATCTTTTTGAACCACTTCATTTCGAGTTTTTGAGAATTAATTATGATTTTTTGAAGTTCGTTGCATAATCTGGAATACCATATGAACAGTAACCCAAGAAAGAGTAAAATTCCAGATTTGGCTAATGGACTTCCAAGGTTTTGTAAGTGGTTCTAAATGCTACTGAATGGTCCCTAAGACGTATAAAAGTAAGGATGTTACATTTTAGTATCAGAGCAAAGGATTCTGGCTTAAGAAATGCTCTGGATAGATTATTTGTGGACTGATATGAGATTATACCCATACCCTAACCCTAACCACTAAGTATTTTGTTAAGTTAGGGTATGTTATGGGATAGTTAACTTTGCTTAATTAAGCAAATGTTGCAGAAATAGATATGAGATTCCATAAGGTTAAGTTAGAGGCTTCAGTTAATAAGGGAAACCTCCGTCCAGTAGTGATATATGAAGATAATGGTTAACTGGACTTTGATCCTTCAAATAGTGATGAGAGTTCAGAGGAGAGTATGGGGGATCAGTCAGGAAATCCTACAGTAGATTACCCTATAGATGTTTCTGTAGACTCAAGCCTGCAGTCTGGATGTCATGTAGAGATGTAGCCTAAAGCCATGTATGCACTGGATGATGCTGAGTCTACTAACTCTACACAGTATGAGGTTGTTGAAGTACCCTTTAACCCTGATGTAAGTTCTATTTCTCTGATGAGAGGACAAATTATGGCTGAGGAAGCTGAGTACTGATACTAGATTATGGGTAGACCATATATTATTCCTCCTCTACTAGAGTTTGAGAATAGATTTAAGATAATTACGATACAACAGTTCCCTAATTCAGATATCCAGTCAGAGTTTATGACCATTCCTATCCATTCCCAAAGTCCAGGAATATGTGACTTTATAGAGACAGATCAATGGTATGTCCCTGGTCCTAGTCAACCCCAGCCTTCTTTGTTAAAGACAAATAGTGTTAACCATATTGGTCTAAAGAAAGCTGTGGAGGGTGACTTACTCAGTCCGGGTCAATTGATGGATAGAAGTAGAGATTAAGAATAGTTAACTATCTGTAGCTCCTCAATGCCATAGCAGGAATAATAGACAGACATATAGTAGAAGGCGTTAACCTAATATACTTTAGAGGATTGGTATGAGATGATAGTAAGAAAAGTGTCATGAGACTAAAGATGCCAACCTCACTGAAGTCTATCAGTTAGAGATTTAGTACAGAGTATAGGCAAGTTAAACAGTACAAAGCACTAAGATACAAAAGATTAGTTTAAGAAGAGGCTCAACAGTAGATCCTCTGTATGATCATCAGGAGTTGATCTACAGTATGAATGACTTTGTGCAGCTAGTCTTTACAAAAAAGAATAATGAGAAGTTAGAATGAGACTTGCCTAAGAATAATCTAATATGTGGCCTAAGGTTAAAGACGTGATGGTTAATAGATAGAAAGTTAATGTTCCCAAAGCAAAGGGATTCCATCACGAAGAGACAGTAACCTAGCACATATAGGGTAGAGCACCTAGAGAACATAAATAGTAATGTTAAGTGATGAATTAGATCCAAGTGACCTGAATTGTTCATGATCTAGAGGCAAACCAGAAAAGAATCACAGTCTAGTCCAGAGTAGACTGAGATTGATAGACAGAAAGAGTTAAGAGATACAGAGAGGCACAGAAGTTACTCCATAAGAGATGGAGAATGATCCACTCACTTGAGAAGTTTTTCTCAAAAAGTTTAAAAGAAGCATTCCTCTCAATTAGAGAAAGGTGAGCATGAAGTTAAGGGTTAGAGTTAAGGGAAGATAACTCTTTTGATGGATACTTAATCGAGTTCATTTATATGAACCTTGAGGCTTAATAAGAAATACTTTCTCCCCTGTTAGTAATCCAGGAGGATTAGGGAGAAACGTAAAAGTACAAATGGCATAAAGATAGGAGCCAAACTTTCCTCAGTTAGCTAAAAGAGAATAGCTGACTCAGTTATGGATTGTTGTGAGGCCAAGGACACATAAATCCTTCAGGCTAGAGACATAGAAATCTTACAGGCAATAAGGAATTATATGATAGAATAAATATGGCCTAGTAAGGTAGCCATAGATTCAAAGATGAAGTAACTCCCCTATTCCCTATATAAGAAAGAGTAAAAAAGGGTTGAGTCTATACCCTAATAAGAGGGTAATGTGGCAGCCTAAGTGAAACAAGTAAATGACTCAGGTACCTGAATAGATGATCAAGACCTATCAGTTAAGGTGATAAAGAGACAAAATGTTTTAAAGTCTACCTAGTTAATTGCTTAATGGCAATGTGAGTATGAGGGATGGTTGAGCAAATTATGTAATGATGTATGGCTTATGTTACCATAAGTTATAATAAGAAATTGTATCTCATTGCAGTTATCATGTGATGACACACATATTAGAGAATGCTTAGTTGATTGCATCTACTTGCATATTATGTATGTTGAGTATGCTATGATAAATGAATACTCCCCTTATGTAGTATGTACTGGGTAGAGTATACCAGATGAGAAAGTTATGTTGCTCCCATGCCCTATGACATACAATTAAATAATTCAACTTAGCAAGAATGAAGCAATAGCAAAGTGCTAAACTAGAAAGTCAGCTGCTTGATTCTCAGAAGATAGAAAGAGAATTTATGATCAGACTATGATAGTCAATGGGATAGAGAATGAGATTAAAGATGAAGATTAGCAGTGAGTCTACAGATAAATGATTATGATACTCAGGACATATCCCTTTAGTAGGGATAAGATATACGAAAGGAAATGAGACGCAGTTATGAAAAATGATATGGCTATAAGAAAGAGCAGTTTTTAAGTAATAGAAGTTAATGTTTTTGCAATAGAGCTAGATTGCTCTTGCAATAGAGTAAAGTCCCTCTAATGAGATAAATAGATGATGACAAATATGTGCATGGTAGAGTGTTAAATGTAATAAAGTTATAAAGATGAGAATGGTATATGAAGTTCTTGAGTGATAGAGGAAATGAGTCAAGTCCTAATAGATAATATTGGCTTCTGTTATCATTTTTAGGGAATTATCTGTGGAGTTAACAACTATGTGGAAGTGACTAACCTTGTAACTTTGTCTGTTGGTTTAAGTCTTCCAGAGATGAGAATACAGTATAACAGAATCCAGTAGATTCTGGAGGATCGCAGTTAGATCCTAGTATGGCTCACAGGGTCACAGTAGATCTTGAAAGGCTTACGGTTGATCACAGTAGATCCCGAGGGTTGCAGTAGACCAAGCCTAGAACAAGAAAGTAATGAGCCATAGTACAGTATTTCTTTGGAAGGACAAATACCAAGAAAAAGTTAAGGTATAAAAGCTTCACAAGTTGATTAACTCATAACAGAGAGAGTAGTCATGATGTTAGTTTCAGATAGCCTTATTACTATTAGAGACTGAACTCAGAATCTCCTTACACGTATAAGGAACTAAGTGATCAAAGTTAAAGCTACTAATCCTGAGTTCCAAGGATTTATGAGAATGTTTTATAAGATATGAGAAAGGGTCAAATGAGAATGAAGAGATCCTTACGATGATATTACAAAGACTAAAATAAAGGTAAGTAGATCCTCCACATGAGGACAAAAAGATTATAAGGCCAGATAGACCCAAGAGAGTTAGTATAAGATGGGTCTAAGATGGTAAAGTACTAGGGTCCAAGCCAGTGAGCACCAGTACTTTAGATTTTTATCTGCAAATTTCAGTTAAGCATGCTCAGGTAATGGTAGTCCAATGATAGGTGACCCCCTGGGAAGTGATGAAAAAGAATGTGAATGCCACAAGAAATTGGCATATATGCACAAAGCTATGTAAAATGATGGAAAGACCTATGAAAAGCTAGAAAGGGTTATGAATAATAAGAAACTAAAACCCTTATGTCAAGTCCAAATGAAATGGATTTGAAATATTGACTATGATGTAGCCAGATTTGGCCAGAGATGCCATGATATGGCATAAAAGATGTGTGATAAGATATGCCTTGAGAAGCGGCTGTATAGCTAGCTTTGTAAACAGATAGAGAGGCTTCCATTCTAGAAATGATAAGATGTTTAAATGATGAGCTACATGTGAAAGAGCAAATGAGAGCTTTCACTCCTTGCATAGAATGTTAGGCCTTATGTTACGTTACATTATGTGATGTTTACAGAATATGCTAAAGCTCCGAATGTTAGAGCAGTGCAAGCTCCGAGTGTTAGAGCTGTGCAAGCTTCGAGTGTTAGAGCTATGCATATTAAGAAAAGGAATGCTTGAGCTCCGATGTTAGAGCTTTGCATTCATGGGTAGGTATGCAGTCCTGCAATATATTGGCCAGGCATTATGCATGTTAGAGTATATGCTCCTATATGCTCCTATGTGCTCCTGTTTAGCAGTAGAGCAATGAAAGAAAGAATAATGATATAAGTCCTCTCTCTGTATTATGATGAGTTTTTAAAGATGATAAGAATGTATGATGATATGAGAATGAGAGTTAAAGTTTGCGGATATTCAGAGAATTATGCTAGATACTCAAATGAGCAATAAGTGATTGCATTAAGAAATATGATGAATAGTTAGTAGAAGCTCCAGAATATAGCAGTATTCGAGGGAGTTTGACATGAAAGAAATGGACACTACTCACAAGTCTAGCATAGTGAGAAGTCCATATGCAGATAGATGCGTAGCAAGAAAGTAATAGAATTAACTGGAGTTTAACTCTGATTGAGTTAATTCAGAATAGAGGAATGACCATAGTAAAGATATGAAGAATTGCGGATATGAAAAGTACTCCGCTAAGATGTTTATTTTAAGAGATAGATACCCCAATCATTGACTGAGATGTTGAGTAAATTTCGAGGACGAAATTTATTTTAAGGGGGTAGAAATGTCATATCCTAATTTTTCTCTATCTATATAATACTGATAGTGGAAAGAGGTTTAAGAAGAATTATGACAAAGATTAGAAGAAATGATAAAGGTTAAATGAGTCTTGAAGGAAGAAAGGGACCTAAACGAAAATTGGAAAAGTTTAAAGGCCAAACGTTAAAGTAGAAACAAAAGTTAGGCCAAAAGTTGTAACTTTCAAAAGTTTAGGGACCTAAATGTAAATATCCAAAAAGTTAGGGATATAAATGTAATTAAGAGAAAAGTTCAAGGGCAAAATTGTAATTATAAAAAGATCAGCCCGAAAAGGGTTATAACTGCCCAGAAGTATTTTAGTCCCATATTCCATCAATAAATAGAGGAAGGTATGCTGGATCATCTGACATGATATAGAAATTTTATTAGGGCTCCAGACAGCATATATTTATCTGATAGTCTAAAAGTTATATGAAATTTTGTCAGATTTCATGGACTTCAGATATAAGTGGGCAAATTGCATGAAAGTGTGCCCTACAGTGTCAGATGTCCTGGATCTGACAGAACTCCAGAAGAAGTTCTGTATAAAAAGTTATTCACATATCAGTGAATTTTGACGGGAGTTTGTTAACACCCGTGATCCGATAATAGAACTTATCGGTATGTAAGCCTGTATAGAATGAGATCAGATGACCTCATATATAGGCCCATAATGATGCGAAGGAAGGCCCAAAACCCAGGGTACCAGTCTATCAGTAGAAGGGCCAATGCCAGAAAAAGTGCAAAATTACGGAAATGCCCCTTGATGCCCAGATTGTACCAGGAATGGATGAAGGGCATTTTGGTCATCTGGGACAGGCTAAAAACGTGGCACATGGTATAAATATTATTAGTTGAGCCAATATATGCCCTGAGGCAGTACAAAGAGGGGTGAAACGACAATTATGCCCTTAGGGTCAATATAGTGCAAGAAAGGACACCAGGGGTATTTTGGTCATTTCTCAAGGGATCTGTAATTAAGTTGTGGCCAGTACAAGTATGTCAATGGTGTGGGAAGCCTAGACATTCATTTCTAGGACAGAATACATATCCTGGTATATTATAAAAAATTAGGAACAGAAAACAGTCCGGTTACTGTAAAACTGCACCGATCGGTACCGGAATGGATTAGAATTTCTCCAGAAGGTTCCTTACACTATGAGCACACCACCTAACCCCTTGAGGTGTACCTTGATGGGTCCCACATGATGTCATGATTATTATTTTATGAAAAAGTTAAATCCAAGATTAAATGTGGGCCTTTAGATGAAATAGTAACCAAATCAATCTTGGCCATTCATTTTTCTTGGATTTTGGCTATAAATACCCCTCCAATTCTGCAGTAAACCGTAGCTTCATGGACCCTTGGGGAAACTCTTGCAAAATGAAAACTCAAGCTAAGATAAAGAAGATTAAAGGTTCCAAAGTTCAAGCAAGCTAGAGATTAAAGGACCTTGAAACATCCAAGAACATGTTGGGAGGTGATTGACATGAAGGGTTATTGGTTGGAAAGCTAGAGAGAAAATGCTAAAGATCAAGAGAAAAGCTTAAGTGCAAGGTAGTGAACTTATCTCTTTATGTGCTTGATGTGGTATGCTTATGTGTTGACATGTATGTGATATTTGAATGATGTTGTGACATGATTAATGATGTTCAATGTATTGTGAATAACATGTTTTCCATGGCCATGCACTTTATGTAAAAGTATATAGCATGATGGCATGCCACTAATCAAAGAAAGTTAATGAAATTACATATCATGCATTAGCATCCATCTTGCATATTTAAGTGGTAATGTTTGCTAATGAGATTCCCTAGAATCTCACTCTCCCATAACCAACCAATTTAGCTCAAGCATGAAGAAAAGGTATGCATGGAGAAGAGCTAAAAAATGGAAGAAAGGAAGTGAAGTATTGAGATTTTAGCATATACTGTAAATTGTCCATGTATGTAAATGCCATGTAAGGTGTCCATTTATGTGATGAAACTATTGTAATACTTATGGCATATGTACATGATGTATATGAATGTTAAGAAGCTTATTTGATGGCTTGTGCATGCTGAAACAATTGTTGGAAATGAAAGAAAAGAAACTGAAATGGTAAAAATGTAGGTCATGAAGTAGTTTTGTTCTGGCTTCAGTTTGACCTAGCAAATGAAGGAACTAGTTCACGAAATTTTATGAGCATGTAGCACACATCCATAGCTTTAAGTGCATAGGTAGAATGTTTCATTTTCATGTGTATATCAAGAGAAATGAATTTCCAAATTTAGGGACCAGAAACTGTTTCCAGAGTCTTTGACCAAATGAACAGTAAACTTCAACGAATAAACTGTATCAATTGGCTAATCATTTGGTCTAGAAATTATTTTTACCTGAAATTTCATGATGTTATGTTCATGTATCTTTTTGAACCACTTCATTTCGAGTTTTCGAGAATTAATTATGATTTTTTGAAGTTCGTTGCATAATCTGGAATACCATATGAACAGTAACCCGAGAAAGAGTAAAATTCCAGATTTGGCTAATGGACTTCCAAGGTTTTGTAAGTGGTTCTAAATGCTACTGAATGGTCCCTAAAACGTATAAAAGTAAGGATGTTACACAAGGAATTTGAACCTTTGAGCTAGGGAGTTTTTAATTCAGTAATTATATGCTACATTTCAACCCTATTCATGAGAGCTCCAAATTGGAATTTTTAGACATTTTATGACTGTAACAATTGAAGGATATGATCCAATATCAACAAAATTTTATAGTGGGGAAAAAGATGGATAATACAACAGTTATATCAACAAGACCATCCCCACTATCTTTTGGATATGCATATATTCTGCAAGCTATGGATTTTCTCTTAAGATGGATAAAGGCTATACCAACAAGACAGGATGAAGCAGATGGTATAGCATCCTAGGTTAATGGTAAATTATTCAAGTTGTACAAGGAGAACTTCAAGCCCCCATGATACTCAAGTTGTCTCCTTCCTTATTTCCCCACTTACAATAGTTTAGTTTATATTGTTTTACTTATATACTTGAGCTATAAATTGTTGATTAAGTGTGGGGCAGGTGACCAAGTCAGTAGGGGTAGATAAAAATTAATAAGTTTATCTTGGATTCTAATTCAGCTTTGTCCTCTTCATTATTTTAGCCTTTGCATGTGTTTCTCTACTTCTTCACATTGAGGATAATGTAGAAATTAAGTGTGGGGGAGTAGTTTGTGAAATTGGTAAGTAAAATTAGATAATTGCTATGATTTTGTATTCTGGTCGCGACCTTGAGATGTTATTGTTGCGACTAATATGTGCAAAAATGTCAAGTTTCTTCTCTGTGAAAATTAATCGTGACCAATGAACATGTTTGTCGCGACCAATAATTCTTACTTTATGATTATTACCTATCTGTGATGTTTAGTCGTGATCTGTGCTTATCTTTATCACGATTGTAACTTTATGAATTTTGGCCATGACTAGGTGGACACTTGATCACCACTGAGCTCGTGTGTTTGTCAGGATTGCTTTCTGTGATCATGCGCCCGGACTAGTGTACATGTTAGTCGCGACAAATATTTCATCTTTTCTGAAAATTTCTTCTCTATGTAAAACTGTCGCGACCTAAAGACCCTTTTATCATAACTAGACTTGAACTTCTGTTGAAAAATTCTCTTGTTTCATCTAATTGTTGCTTGGTCTAATAGAACATACTGTAATGAATTTAAAATTGAATTTTGAACACATACTTTTGAATATTGGCAAGCTTGATGAAGTATGAGTTGCTTGTTTCATTGATTGATTACTAGAAATTGTACAGCATGAATAATTGATCTCATCTATTCTATTTAATATTCATGCAATCTTGTCATAGTGAGTTGATTAGGGTGACTAAGCTAGATGGAAGGAATTTAAGCCTCCAACAGATACTCGTTTACATTGTGTGACACTATCTAGTTTAGTAACTTTGCAGAACTTGTCTCAATCCTTGATTCAAAATCACATTAGCTTCTCAAAATTATGAATATGATAAGGTCATTTCTTTCAAAACCCTTTTTCCTAAATAGTAGCCACATAAAAATTAAAATTCTTTGCTTACCCCTTTTAAGAACTTCACTTTCTTTTAAAATTTCATCCTTGGTTAATGAATACTGTACAGGATTTTTGCTGTTATAGTTACCCTTAACTGTGAAATAACTGATAAATTGTACCACTTGTTGGATATCTGAATTTCAATATTTGTGCTATCTAGTTCAACAGAGAAAGGAAAGCAAAAATAAAAAGTACAGAAAAGAGCAAAGAAAGAAAGAAAGAAACAAAAGAAGAGATAGACCAAATAAAAAGATGTGATATTCAACTTGCATCAAAGGAAAATATTTGGTGATTTGTGATACTTTCTGTAGTTGCACAATTGAAACTGTGAGTAAGTGATGGAATACCTTGAAGAAGTCAGATCATGTGCAGTATTTCATTAATCATTGACATTTATTTCCATTTTATCACTTTGCCTCTCCAACATTACAACCTAATAAAGACCCCTTGAGTCACAACCCTTGTGGCATGTAGTGGTGGAGATGTAGGATGTTACAAGCTTATGGGAAGCTTAAACTAGATGGTTGAGTGAAATTACCTTAATAAGAGAATGAGTGAAACACTACACTATGTGAGGAAATCTCTTACCTTGCTGCTTACTATGTATTACATGATTTGGATTCTTTGATTGATGTGAGATTTATTTGGACTGCTGCCAATTGAAAGGAAAAGATTGATGATTGCAAGTGCTCATACTAAATATGTTTTGACCAATATGCTAAACATGTGTGTTTGAATTTCAATTTTGATCCATAATTTTGCTCGGAGCACAAAAGCTAAGTGTAGGGGAGTTGATAAACTCATAATTGTAGTGATTTTTAGTGTATTTAAAGTGAGTTTTATAATTGATTTTATTCCCATTTACTAATACGATAAGCAATTAATCAATAAAATTAAAATGGAGCAAGTGAAAATTAATTGATTTGATTTTAGTGATTAATTTGATAAATAATCTATTAAATTTCCACCTTGTAGTGACCAATTAGCATGTTAGACCACTTGACAGTTGGATATGTAAGCATGTGTTGGATCCAAGAGCTGCATAATCACATGGAACGTGTGCTGTAACACATTAGACATGTGTTGGATCTAGATCTAATAACAGATTGCAAGTGGGAGATCAAGCATGTGCTGTAACATAACAGAATTCCACACATCTGGCACTGTTCATGCACACATACATACATCTACTGAATAGAATCACACATTTCAGCAGCAACTCATGTATTCCACACATCATTAACACCATTTCAGCTACCCTTTACATCCTTCCATACCTAGATAGACACACCATGACATATCATATAAGATACACCTAGGGAGAGGACACTTCAAGCACATTTCAACGCTAGAGACACTCATCACCTATCACCATTCCATTCACGCCATTCTTCTCCCTTTCTCTCTCCATTCTCTATTTCTATTCTGCAACTTTCCTATGTTATAGTCAATAAAATCAAAGGAAAGTTCTATAGTTCACCTTCATCTTCTTCCATCATTTTCACCATGACTGCTGCTATGTTTTTTGTTGTTATAGTCAATAAATGTATCGAGTTGATATAGTTAGCTCTGTATTTACTGATGCAATTAGAGTAGTAGATGACAAAGAAGTAAGGAACCGAGTTGGATTTGTTATTTCTGCTTAACTCACCTTTGATTAATTCTCATCTTTGATCAAGTTGAACATAGTTGTGATTAATTGAAGTGATTATGTTTAATTCATATTCTACTATCTCTGAGTTGAATGATTCACAATCTCTTTTAATGTCTGTGAGTTATAGCTTTGATTGAGATTTAGCTAGTGAGTTGTTAGCTAATATATTCTAATTCAACATATCTACTCCTCATATTCTGTGGATAATGAAGGTAAGGTAATCTCCAAGGGAACACACTTGTCATTCATTTATCTCATCTTCATAAACACTTAAAAGCTTAAACAATAGCATATGATTTGCTTCCAATAGTTGGATTGAAACTCATCAAACACCATCTCTTTAACTTGTTAATTTGTGGCTCATTAGATTAATTAGAAACTTTTACATCCATTTAGGCTCCTTGAAAATCGACCTAGGTTAGCCTCCATTTTACTATTAGTTAGCTTAGTTTTGTTTGATAATTAGAACGACAGTTATAAATGGAGTTGACATTACTTTGACAGAAGAATATGTCCTCTAGTAAGAACAAAGAGAATATAGTCAAGTTAAGGCAAGCGAGTTGACTTTACACAATAAAAGTGTGATTGGCCAAGAACAAAGTTTAGGGACTGAGCTTAACAAGGTACTAAGATGTAAGAAAGCGTAGATTGGTATAAGTCCTCTCCTTCTAATTTTATAAGCAAAAAGATTATTTTATAGCTAACTCTATAGATAGATGGAGAGGCTATGTTTTAGTAGGGATAAGATGTTTGAGTATTATGCTATAAATGAAATAGCAAGTGAGAGCTTTTACTCCTTGCATGAAATGCCAGGAACTATGTTATGTTTGAGAAAATATGCTAAACTTCTTAATGGTAGAGCTGTGCAAGCTCTGAGTGTTAGAACTATGTATATTAAGGAAAGGAATGCTTGAGCTCCAATGTTAGAGCTAAGCATTCATGAGCAGATATGCTGTAACATCCTTACTTTTATACATCATAGGGACCATTCAGTAGCATTTAGAACCACTTACAAGACCTTGGAAGTCCATTAGCCAAATCTGGAATTTTACTCTTTCTCGGGTTACTGTTCATATAGTATTCCAGATTAAGCAACAAACTTCAAAAAATCATAATTAATTCTAAAAAACTCAAAATGAAGTAGTTCAAAAAGCTAGAAGATAACGTATTGAAATTGTAGGGAAAAATAATTTTCAAACCAAATGACTATCCAATTCATACAGTTTATTCGTTAAAGTTTACTGTTCATTTGGTCAAAAACTCTGGAAACAGTTTCTGGTCCCTTATCTTGGAAATTCATTTCTCTTGATATACACATCCAAATGAAACGTTCTACCTATGCAATTAAATCTCTGGATGTGTAATACATGCTCATAAAATTTCTTGAAATAATTCCTTCATTTGCTAGGTCAAACTGAAGCCACAAAAAAACTGCTTCAGGACCTAGTTTTTTACCATTTCAGTTTCCTTTCTTTCACTTTCCAAAATTGTTCCAGCATACATAAATCATCTCTTTTGCTTTTTCTGAATTTATATACATCATGGGGTTATACAATAATTGTTTCATACAATCTCATCACATAAATAGATACTTTACATGGCTTTGACATACATGGAAAGTGCATAGCATATGCTAACATCTTAAATACTTCACTTTTCTCCTTCCGTGCTTTAACTCTGCTCCATGCATACATTATCCATCACGCTTGACCTAAATTGGTTTGTTATGGGAGAGTGAGATTCTAGGGAATCTCAGTAGCAAACATTACCACTTAAATATGCAAGATGAATGCTAATGCATGATATGTAATTTCATGAACTTTCTTTGATTAGTGACATGCCATCATGCTATATATTTTTACATAAAGTGCATGGCCATGGAAACATGTTATTCACAATACATTCAACATCATTTATCATGTCACAACATCATTCAAATAACATAAACATGTCAACACATAAGCATACCACATCAAGCACATAAAGAGGTAAGTTTACTACCTTGCACTTAAGCTTTTCTCTTGACCTTTAGCCCTTGCTCCCTAGCTTTCCAACCATGAAGCCTTTATGTCCATCACTTCCCAACATCTTCTTGGATGTTTCATGGTCCTAAACACATTCATATTCATCACATAACTCATTAGGACTCATGAACTTGAACCATCTTCAAGACTAACTTTGTTGCACTCTTTATTGTCATAACTTTCTCTAATTTTCACTAATCCACTTGGGTCTTGAACCAATTGATGTCTTGACTTTACCCTACACAATTTCATCTTTTGAATCCATTTATGATCTTAGAATCATGAAACTCCAGCTCCTTCATGGCCTGCTGTACAGAACTGAACATAAGCATACAATTCTTTCAAAAATTCTCATTTTGATTCTAATGCTTCCCATACTTGTTTTTCCACTTTACCCCACACAACTTTTCATTTTAAAACCATTGGAACCATCAAAATCATGAGATTCCAATCAATGTTCATGCGAGTGAACAGTAACAGTAAGGAATCTCAAAGACTACGACCTTGAGATTTTAATGTTTCCAAGGTTCAAAACCTTTCCAATCCTATACAAAATCATCATACAAACTCAATGGAAGCATTAAATCATTGAAATTCAATTTCCTTCCCTCATGAACAGTGCAGACCGAACAGGGCACACCATGGCAAAGTCAAGAATATCAATTTGATTCAACAACCAACCACTTAACTAGCTTGTTTAAGCTCCAATCATATGGTTCTAACTTTAATTTCTTCTTTCCCCTTTTCTTTAAGGTCTTTGGGCAGCACCACCCCTTAGAGAAAACTCAACTTTTCTCCCATTAAAACCCTAAGTTCAAGCTCCCAAATCAAAGGAAAATAAGCTAGGAGATATTGCTTACCTTTAATCTCAGCTTGCTTGAACTTTGGAACCTTGAATCTTCTTTGTCTTGACTTGAGTTTTCATTTTGCAAGAGTTTCCCCAAGGGTCCATGAGCTTACGGTTTGGCTGTAGAATGGAGGGGTATTTATAGCCAAAATCTAAGAAAAATCAATGGCCAAGATTGATTTGGTTACTATTTGATCTAAAGACTCACATTTAATCTTGGATTTTACTTTTTTATAAAAGAATAATTATGACATCATGTGGGACAGCTCAAGGGACACCTCAAGGGGTTATGTGGCGTGTTTACCATGCCAGGAAGCTTCTAGAAAAATTTCAGTCCAATCTGGTACCGATCAGAGCAGTTTCACAACAACCGGACTGTTTTCTGTTCTGAATTTTTCTATAATATACCAGGATATGTATCCTATCCTAGAAATCAATGTCTAGGCTTCTCATACCCTTGACATGGTTATACTGAGTATTTATTTGCCATCCATTCCTTGGGAAATGACAAAATACCCTTGGTGCCCTTTCTTACACTATATTGACCCTAAGGGCATAATCGTCATTTTACCCCTCTTTATACTGCCTCAGGGTGTATATGAGCTTACCTAATCATATTTATACCATGTGCCATGTTTTTAATCTATTTCAGGTGACCAAAATGCCCTTCATCCATCACTGTACAATTTGGGCATCTAGGGGCATTTTCATAATTTCGCACTTTTTCTGGACACTAGACCCTTCTACTGATGGACTGGTACCCTGGGTTTTGGGCCCTTCTTGGCATCATCATGGGCCTATATGTGAGGTCATTTAGTCTCATTTCATCTAGGCTCACATACCGATAAGTTCCATTATCGGATCACGGGTGTTATCAAACTCTCGTTAAAATTCATTAATATGTAAATAACTTTTTATACAGAACTTCTTTCGGAGTTCTGTCATATTCATAACATCTGACACTGTAGGGCACACTTTCCTGTAATTCCCCCACATATATCTGATGTCCATAGAATCTGATAAAAATTCAGATAACTTTTAGACTATCAGATAATTTTCTGCTGTCTAGAGCCCTAATAAAATTTTGGTATCATGCCAGATTACCCAGCATGACTTCCTCTATTTACTGATGGAATATAGGACTAAAATACTTACAGACAGCTCTAAGCCTTTTCTGGCTGAACTTTTCTATAATTACATTTATGTCCCTGACTTTTTGCTTAATTACATTTAGGTCCATAAACTTTTAGAAATTACCACTTTTGGCCCAACATTTATTTCTACTTTAACTTTTGGCCTTTAACCTTTTCCAATTTGCATTTAGGTCTTTCTCTTTCTTTAAGCTTATCTAACCTTTATTATCTTGTCTGATCTTCGTCATAATCCTTTCTAAGCCTCTTTCCACTATTAGTACTGTACAGATAGGGAAAATTTAGGATATGACATATGCAGTCCTGTAACACGTTGCCTAGGCATCTTGATGTTATAGTATGTGCTCCTAATTAGTGGTAAAGTAAAGAAGAGAACAACCGCATAAGTCCTCTCTCTGTACTAATTATAGTTGTTAGAGACGGTGAGAGCAGCTAGTGGAGTTAGAAAACCCCTAAGACTTCTATTGTAAATTGATTAAAAGTATAGTATGAGGCCAAAGCCAAACCTAAAATGATAGATAGGCAGTTGGCTATAAATTTATAAGGCCTAAGAGAATGGTACTAGTTTCTAGGAATGAATCAGAACCATTCAGGGTATCTAGAGGTAGCAACCAGATGTTATAGATAAGATGAAAATGAAGGCACTAATATCACTGAAGTTGATTAGCTAAAGGATTGGTACAAGATATGGCTGAGCCAGCAAGTTCCATACACTGACACATGAATGATCAGTTTAAGGAATATTCAAAAATAGATTCCTCATGCAATAATCTATAGTAGATCTACATTATAAAAGACTTTATTACACTAGTACTTTTCCAAACAAAAAAAGCAGCAGAGGCTAGACCAGGCTTGTTTAGAGACCTGCCTAACATACGGTCAAAGGGAAAAGATGTAATGATAAATAGATTGAGAGTTGATGTTTTCAAAATGAATGAATTCCATCATATAGGAACTAATGACTCAATTGACCCAATACAAAATATTTTGAATAAGTTGAAGCTATAATAGTAGATAAGATATAAGATCTAAGCAATGCAAGCTCGCTAGGAATAAGAGAGAGATATTGCTATTGTAACTATAGAAGTAGTAGTTATTACTAGCTTGTGATGTCTTGAGAAAATGATCAAGAAAGAGCCATAGTCTAGTCAGGATTAGACCAAGACTGATAGATAATCAGGGTCTACTAAGGAATGGGATAATATCAGGTTGTGTAAGCATGAATGGCCTAAGTTCGAGGTAATATTCAATATCTATAAAGTGTTAAACTATCCCTCATAATGGAAGGTGTAGCTAATCATTTATGAATAGAGAAAGATGTTAAAAGATAGTAAAGAATAACATGCTCAACTGGAAAGTTTAACTTAAGCAGTTTTATGAAAAGCTTTTACCTTAGTCAGATAAAGATGAGCGCAAGGCTATGTTTAAGTGACAAGGCATGGTAAGAGAAGAAACCTTTTGATGTATACTTAGCCAAGTTCACCTCCTCTCTCATTCTTCCACGTATTTGAATTCTATAAATGATAAGAGATGAATTACTATGAAGTTAACTTATGGACTGAATACCATTATACAAGAAAGAATTTTTCCCTGGCAGTTACAAATGTTTATGGAGTGGTAGTGGCATGCAAAGTTATAGAGAGAAGTTTGCAATGGTGAAACATCCTTACTTTCATATGTCTTAGGGACCATTCAGTAGCATTTAGAACCACTTACAAGACTTTGGAAGTCTATTAGCTAAATATAGAATTTTTCTCTTTCTCGAGTTACTTTTCATATGACATTCCAAATTACATTATGAACTTTGAAAAATCATAATTAATTATAGAAAAATTGAAATAAAGTTGTTTAAAAAGCTACATGAATATAACATCTTGAAATTTAAGGTAAAAATAATTTCCATACCAAATGCTAAGTCAATTAATACAGTTTATTTGTCAAAAATTATTGTTCATTTGGTCAAAAATTCTGAAAATAGATTATAGTCTCTGACTTTGGAAAATTAGTTCTCTTTGTACAGATATCAAAATAAGGTGTTCTTGATGTCAACTTGACATGTTAACTAAATGTTTGTAAAATTTCATATATTTATCCCATCATTTACTATTTTTTATTACATCATGATCATCACTACTTGCATTGGTCAAATAGTAACATTACATATAACAATTCTTCACATAACATTTATACTATCCAATCCCTAGCTTCTCTTCATGCTTCTTCAATCATCTTTCAACATTAATAAACTTGTGGGATTGGGATTACATGGAATGGAATGAGATTTCTAGAGAAATCTCAGTAGCAAACAATACTAAAGAAGGCATGCATTAATGTAAATACTTGTGCTTGCTTGTGAAAATGTTAACATTGTGTAATGTGCATGCTTCCATGTAACATATGAAATACAATTGGCCAAAGTAATCATAGAAATAGAGCTTCATACATAAACACATATGCAATATAATTCAACAAAGCCATAGCACAACCAAGCATAACATTCAATGCATACAAGTTTAGGATAAGTTTACTACCTCATATACTTGACTTTCTTTCACTTTATCTTGCCTCTTTCTTCTCACTTCTCTTGGATATGTGGCTGCCTCTTTTGGAGCATACCAATCCATTCCTAATATCACATAACCATTCATCCATCACAATCTAACTTCCTTGAGCATTAAACTCACTAACATTACTTCCTCTTAAACATTAAGCTCATTTAACTACATTAACTTTCCTTAATCTTAACTAATGGACTTGACCCTTAAATCAATTGATGTTTTGACTTTAACCTACACAATTTCATCTTTTGAATCTATTTATGAGCTTAGAATCATTAAATTTCATCTCCTTCATGGCCTGCTTTATAGAACCAAAAACATGGACATAGTTATTTCAAAAATTCTCATTTTGATTCTAATTCTTCCCATACTTGTTTCTCCACTTTATCCCACACAACTCCTCATTTTAAAACCATTGGAAGTATCAAAATCATGAAATTCTAATCACTGTTCATGCAAGTGAACAGTAATATAGGAGAATTTAAAAAACTATAATATTGAAATTTTAATGTTTCCAAGGTTCAAACCTATCCAATCCTACACAAATAACCATATAAATTCAATGGAAGCATTAAATCATTAAAATTCTATTTCCTTCCATCATGAACAGTGCAAACCAAACTGGTTCAACCATGGAAAAGTCAAGAAGATCAACTTGATTCAACAACCAATCACTTAACTAGCTTGTTTAACCTTCAATCATAAATCTCTAACTTTAATTTCTTCTTTTAAAATTCCATAATATGCTTTCTGACCTTAAATCTAGTATCCAAATTCTTTCTACCATTGACATTCTTGTATTGTGTCAAAATTTAATTATAGATCCCTTGGAAAATGACTGAAATGCCCTTCATTCACTGTCTTGTCCTATATTAACCCTAAGGGCATAATTGTCATTTTACACCTCTTTACTTCTTATTAAGGCATATACTGACACTGACTAATCACTCCTATACTTTCCTAGACGTTTTTGGCTTGTCCAAAGACCAAAATGCCCTTCATCCAACTCTGACTCAATGACACAACATAGTGACATACCTTTAGTGGCATTTTCATAATTTTGTATTTTTTCGGTCTTTATTAGCCCTAGCCCACATATCTGAAAATATCATTGGGACTATAAGGTGACATTCTGGGCCCTCTGTATGATCCACTACCTTCATAGGCTCAATTCCCGATAAATTCCGCCGAAACATATTTATCTGGTGTTTTAATTCACTGTAAATTCTATACTAAATTCTACAGAACTCGATTTTAAGCTCTGTCAGTTTTAGAAATTATTATATTAATTATAGGAATTTACAATCACATTTCATCTTATTCTAAGGTCCAAAAAATACTGCAATAATTTTTCCTAACTTAAAGAATTTATATCAATTAATCGGGACCTCAAATCAAAATTATGTGTTGCGTCAAACTGATCAGAATAATTTTGCCTATCTACTGGTAAAATTTGGGACTAATATGATTCTGGACATTTTTGGGCCTTTTCCGATTCAACTTTCTCATAATTATATTTTTGCCCTTAAACTCTTGGTTAATTATATTTAGTTCCCTAAACTTTTGGTAATTACCACTTTTAGTCCAAAAGTTTTGTCTACTTTCATTTTCTACCATAAAACCTTTAAACATTTCATTTTAGTCTATCACTTCCTTCAAGACTCATCTAACCTTTATTATTTCTTCTGATTATCGTCTTAATCCTTTCCAAACCTCTTTCCACTATCAGTATTATACAGATAGAAAAAAATTAGGATATGACACATGCCCTATAAGGATAAAAGTAACTTGAAAGATGAACCCCTTTTGATGATTCCGACAGGGATGTTCCAACAAGACCTTCAGCTTGCAAAAGAAATAATAAGTAACAACGTCCATAAATTTAGTAAATGATTAGAAATAGAAGAAATAGATACTTAAATATGCAAACATGCAATTAGAACTTTATAGGTGCGACATATGACCATAAAGATACACTTTGTTTAATGGGTCAAGAAAGTTGCCATAGATATGGTAAGCCATGATATTTAACTAAGGAATGTCTATAGAATATGACAGATCATATATCCTAGACAAATGAAAGAACTTTTGCCCTGATCAGAAAAAAGTTAAGGAAGTCCCCTGAGATAATCCAAGAGATGGTATGGATTAATAATCACTAAGTATATGTGATATGACTCAAGTGCTGGTCACTCATTTATAACGATAAATGTAAACGGTGAATGGATCAACTTGTTAGCATTGTATCATATGATGAATGTGTTCCTAGTCCCACTAGCTTAAGGGTGGTAGTAGCTTATGTATGGTTTAGTAGCTTATGTATGGTTAAGTTAGGATTAGAATGAGAGTTGTGATAATATGATGATAGTTAGCTAGTTAGGGAGTTAACTATGCTTAGTATGGTTATGTAGACAAATGTTATTGGCATACTTATATACATATGATTGCAATACTCAAGACATTGTCATTTAATAATTATGAGATATATGAATGATGAGCTATGAACATGACATAGGTGATACAAAATGAAATAAGATATAGTTATGAAAATGACGATATAGCTCTGAGAGAGCAGTGTCTATGTAATAAAAGTAAATGCCCTCATAATAAAACTAGATTGCTCTTGTGATAGACTCATATTGCTTTTGAGATAGAGCCAATTTAAGGAAATGATTAGTATAGCTCATGTTAAAGTTATGTCTACCAGAAGAGCTGATAAATCTTTCAATAATTATACACAGAACCATAATAAGAAATATTAGATGTATAATTTATAGTAGTAAGTAAATGGTGTCACATTCTACTTTTTTCCTATATGTATAATTGTCATATCCAAATTTTTTCCTATCTGTATAATAATGATAGTGGAAAGAGGTTTGGAAAGGATTATGACGATGATTAAAAGAAATAATAAAGGTTAGATGAGTCTTGAAGGAAGTGAGGGACTAAAATAAAAAGTTTAAAGGTTTCATGGTAGAAAATGAAAGTAGACAAAAGTTTTGGGCCAAAAGTGGTAATTCTAAAAGTTTAGGGACCTAAAGGTAATTAAGCAAAAAGTCAGGGACCTGAATGTAATTATGAGAAAGTTGAACCGAAAAAGGCTAAAAAATGCTCAAAATCATATTAGACCCAAATTTTACTAATAGATAGACAAAATTATTCCGGTCAGTTTAACGCAACACAAAATTTTGATTTGAGGTTCTGATTAATTGATATAAATTTAAGAAGTTGGAAGGAATTATTACAATATTTTTTAGACCTCAGAATCAAATGAAACCTTACAATAAATTCCTATATTTAATATAAGAATTTATAAAATTGACAGAGTCAGAAAAGGGATCTTGCAGAGTTCTTACAGGATTTTACATCTTGCAGAGTTCTTACAGGATTTTACATTGGAATAAAATGCTCGATAAATATGGTCAAGAAAGATGTGTAGGGATTTATACCATAAAGGCAATGAGCCCATTCCAAGGCCCAAATGGCCCCACCATAGCTCCAATAAGGTGACTGGACAGCTAAGTGGGCCAGAGTCCAAAATAACCCTATAAAAGTGCAAAATTATGAAAGTGCCCCTATATGGTCAGATGATATCAGTTATAGATGGAGGGAATTTTGGTCATTATGGACAGGCTAGAAACATCCCATATAGTATAAATATGATTAGTTAGAGCCAATATATGCCCTGAGGCAATACAAAAAGGGGTAAAATGACAATTATGCCATCAGGGTTAATATAGTGCAAGAAAGGACACCATGGGTATTTTGGTCATTTCCCAAGGAATGGATGATAGATAAATACTCAGTCTAACAATGTCAATGGTATGAGAAACCTAGACGCTAATTTTTAGGATATAATATATATCCTGGAATATTATAAAAATTAGGAACATAAAACAGTCTGATTTTTGTGAAACTGCTCCAATCGATACCGAACTGGACTAAAATTTTTCCTATCAGTATATTTACCTTTTTCTAGCCAATCATGCCCCTAAATGATGTCATGCATGGCATCAAAGGCAAGGTTTCTAGGGTAAGCTTGTTTCAAGAATGAATATGGACCATTAGATCAAATAGTAACCAAATCAATCTTAGCCATCTATTTTCACCTAAATTTATCTATAAATACCCCTCATTTCAGATTGGATTCAGAAGCATTTGGAACCTTAGGGAAACTCTTGCAAAATTTCATTTGAACCAAGAAAGAAGCATACAACTTGAAGCAACAAGCAAGGTAATTATCTCCCTTGTTCTTGAGCTTTATTCTAGCAAGCTAGCTCTTAATTTTAAGGGATTTTTGTGCCATATTTCCCTTGGGGTTACTGCTGGAAGTGCTATTCATATATGGTTAGAATATGAGTTTTATTTTATGGATAGTTTAGATAAGCTTAAATAAGCTAGAATCACGTGGTATAAGCTTGGAAATTCAAGTATGCATGTAGTTAGAAGTTTATGTTCATGGCTGCTACTGTATGTGTCACTGTTCATATGTTGTAATTTCATGATTTTGATGCTTCCAATGAATTTAAAATGGAAACTTGTGTGGGGATAAAGTAGCATAACAAGTATTGGAAGCATTGGAATCAAAATGTGAATTTTGGAAAACAAAGGAGTTCACTTCGGTTTGGCATAGCAGCTTGTGACATGATTTGATTTTAGAAATTCTAGCTTCATATTTGGATTATACATGAAAAATTATGTGGAAATGAACCATGAGAAATTATTTTGGAAAGATGGAAGTATGAAACATAAAATAGAGGAAGGAATAGAAGTTAGTGAAAACCTAGTCTTGGTTTTATGTTCAAGTTGAGTTGTAACTTGATATTACTTTGTAATGGATAGGTTTTGACATTTTTAAAGGAAGGAAATCATCTCAAGAAGGCTTTGACAATGATAGCTAAAAGGTAGCAAGAATACCTAACTATAGTTTCATGTATGCTTGATTGTGTGTTTGCTTGTTTATTATGATGTTTGGTTGAGCTTGAGATTATGCCATCATGTTGATAATGAGATATGAATGATTGCAACTCCTTGCAACTTATATCATGACAATATTCATGTTAGAGTTTGCTTATGTAACATTATGAAGTAGCTCCCATCTCATGATAGCATGTTAAGCATCCAATTAATCATGCATGTTATTATAGTTTGTATGCCTTGCTATTGGGATTTTCATGAAATCTCGTTCTTTCCATATGCATAACAATGTCATAGGTGCTGAAACCTCATAAGGAAAAATGGTAAACATAGATGGATGAATGTGTATTATAAGTTATAATGGTTACATGACACTATGAAAGGATATGATGAATGTATGATATATGATTATGTAATTGTGTTATGAAGCTGTGGTGGTGTGATGATGTTTAGGATGCCTTAACCAACTAGTTAAAACTTGAAATTTGGTATTATAATAGATAAGGTACAAAGCTTTAAATGAACACTAAGAAAGCCTCAATTGGACAAGTATTCGATTTGTTATGATTTTTCTAAGTTGGAGTTAAAATCTAGAATAGAGATAAAGTAAGCAACTGGAGGCAGTAACATTCTGACATTAATTTCATAGGTAAACGAATAAGTTTGTCTATGAAATTTTATGAGCTTAAAGACCACATCTAGAGCTTTAAATCCATATAAAACACGGTTCATTTGGACAAGCAACGAAAGAGAAATGAATCTTTGAAGTTAAGGCAAAGAAACTGGAACTTCCAGATTTTACCACATGAACAGTATTTTTCAACAAATAAACTGATTTACCAAGGGCATTTCAGTCATTTGCCAAGGGATCTGTAATTAAATTTTGTTCCTATCCAAGAATGTCAATGGTAGGAAGAATCTAGATACTGGATTTAAGGTTAGACAGTATATTATGGAATCTCAGAAAAATTAGATTTAGAAAATAGTCTGGTTCTGGAAAATCAGACTGAGTCAGTACCGTATTGAATTGGAATTTTTCTAGAAGCTTATCCCCTTTGAATGGTGCCACATTCCCTATGAGTTGTCCCTTGGCAATGTCATGGATGATGTCACAATTATCTTTTTAGAAAAATTAAATCCAAGATTAAATATGAGCCATTAGATCAAATAGTACACAAAGTAATTTTGACCATTGATTTTCCATGGGATTTGCTATAAATACCCCCACAAAATCTGAAGCAAACCATGGCATGATAACCTTGGGGAACCTCTTACAAAATGAAAACTCAAGTGAAGAAAAAGAAGATTCAAGGTACCAAAGTTCAAGTAAGCTAGAGATTAAATGTAAGCAATCTATTCTAGCTTATTTTTCTTTCATTTGGGACCTTGAACTTAGGGTTTTAATGGAAGAAAGTTGATTTTTCTCTAAGTTGTTTGTGTTGTCCAAAACCTTAGATTAAAGGAGAAAGAAGAAATTAAAGTTAGAGTTATATGATTGAAACTTAAACAAGCTAGTTAAGTAATTGGTTGTTGAATCAGGTTGATAATCATGACTTTACCATGGTTGAACCATTTTGGTTTGCACTATTCTTGATGGAAGTAAATGGAATTTCAATGATCTAATGCTTCCATTGAATTTATATGATGATTTTGTGTATGATTGGATAGGTTTGGAACCTTGGAAGTATTGGAATTCCAATAGATCTGTACTGTTCACTCACATAAACAGTGATTGGAATTTTATGATTTTTATGCTTCCAATGGATTTGAAATGAAAAGTTGTGTGGGATAAAGTAGAGAAATAAGTATGGGAAGCATTATAATTAAAATGGGAATTTTTGAAAGAAAAGAGGGTGTTATGTAATTTTGTATAGAACAGTGCATAGAAGCTGGAATTTCATGATTCTAAGCTCATAAATGGATTCAAAAGATGAAATTGTGTAAGGTAAAGTCAAGACATCAATTGGTTCAAGGGCCAAATTAATTAGTGAAGACTAGAGAGAGTTATATTAGTAAAGAGTTAAGAATTTATCAAAGTTAGTCTTGATCATTGTTGGAGTTCATGGTTCTAATAAATTATGTGGTGAATATGAATGTGTTTAGGACCTTTAAACATCCAAGCAGATGTTGGGAAGTGATTGACCGAAAGGCTTCATGGTTGGAAAGCTAGGGAGCAAGTGCAAAAGATAAAGAGAAAAGCTTAAGTGCAAGGTAGTGGACTTACCTCTTTATATGCTTGATGTGGTATGCTTATGTGTTGATATGCATATGATATTTGAATGATGTTGTAACATGATAAATGATGTTGAATAACATGTTTTCTATGGCCATGCACTTTTATGCAAAAGTATATGGCATGATGGCATATCACTAATTAAGGAAAGTTTAACAAAATTACATATCATGCATTAGCATCCATCTTGCATATTTAAGTGGTAATATTTGCTGTTGAGATTCCCTAGAATCTCACCCTCCCATAACCAACCATAATTGGTTATTTATTATGGAAGAATCATGTTTGGTACATGAGCTAAGGAATGGAAGAGGAAGAGTATACAAGTGATGGCATGCATGTATGTTTGCCTTTTTATGTAATGTTATGTAATATCCATTATATGTAAAGAAAATGTATGAAAGAATTATGGCATAGCCCCATGATGTATATGAATGCATGAAAGGCAAGAGAAATGGTTTATGCATGTTGGCATGCTGGAACAATTATTGAAAGTGAAAGAAAGGAAACTGAAATGGTAAAACATAGGTCCTGAAGCAGTTTTGTTGTTGCTTCAGTTTGACCTAGTAAACGAAGGGATTAATTCACGAAATTTTATGATCATGTAGTACACATCATTATCTTTGAATTCATATGTAATAAGCCTCATTTGGATGTGTATATTAAGAGAAATAAATTTCCAAAGTTAAGAGACATAATCTGGAAATTCCAGACTTTGCCATATGAACAGTGAAAAGTAACAATTTAACTGTATCAATTAGTAAAGTAAATATCTAGATTTATATTTTTCCCTTAAAGAGATATGAAAGTTCTTCAATTAGAAATTTGGATCACCTTCATACTATTTTTCTCCAATTAGTTATGAATTTTTAAATTTAGACTATAAATCTGGAATTCCCTAAATGAACAGTACCCGATAAGTAAGTTTTAAAATTTTAATTTTTGGGCTAATGTAATGCTTCTGCTAATCAAATTCACTTCTAAATACGTACTCTAAGGTGGTATAAGTAGGATGTTTCACATGGTAGAGCCTGTGTATCTCTCTGTAGTACAACTCATATCAAAGACATGTTTTAAAATGAAAGACAAGAATGATATGGGAAATTCTTGAGTAAAAGAGGAAATGAGTAAAGTATTAATGGAAAATATTGTTTAAAAATTTCTTTTGGGAAAATTATCAATTGATTTACCAATTAGTGAAAGTGGCTAACCTTGTAACTTAGTCTGTTAGTTTTAGGTCTTCTAGAGAATTATGACACATTATAACAGAATCACAGTAGATTTTAGAGGATCATAGTTAGATCCTGAAAAGGCTTACGCTAGATCACAGTAGATCCCGATAGTCTTAGTAGTCCTATCCTTAGGAAATAAATAAGCCATGAAGTTATGAGTACAGTGTAGTATTTCCCTATAAAGACAATTACCATGGACAAGGTTAAGGTGAGAAAGCCTTACGAGTTGATTAATTCATACTGAGAGTACCCATATCATTTTTCCAAATAATTTTGTTGCATGGACTGAATTCAGAATCCCCTTACACAAAAGAGGAATTAAAGTTAATAGAGTTAAAGCTTATAGTCTTAAGCACAAGGTATTCATAAGTCTATAGGGAGAATACCTAAGAAAGAGAAGAAGAGTACATCACATGAAATAAGAAATAAGAAATAAGAAGAGATTAAGTCCAAGAAAATAAGTTCATAAGAAATTAAAGAGAATAAGAGTTAGATAGATCCAAGAAAGATAGTATGAGCAATGTCTAAGATAGGGAAGTACCAGGGTAAGATCTTATTAGTACTAGTGCTTCATATTTTCATTGACATTTATCAGTTAAGCGTGCTTAGGCCAGAGTATATAGCCTAATTATGGGTGACCCCTTGACAAGTGATGAAAAATGGTGTAAATGCCACACATGTTTGGCATAGATTCACAAAGTTATGTAAGATGATAATAAAAGCTAAGAAGAGTTAGAAAAAGTTATGAAAAACAAGAGAGTAAAACCCTTTATGTTAGATCGAAAGAAATTGTCTAAAAGGAAATATTCAAATTACGACTTTGTTTCAAGAGAAAGAAAGTCAAAAGAACAATATTCTCCGAGAGGTTGACCAAGTTGTAAGTCAAAGAGAATGTTAGACTTATAGTATCTCAAGATACGCAAAGAGATATACAATGAGAAACTTGTAATGAGACATGTAATGAGATAAGAAGTATTTTATATAAACCCCATAATTTCATTAAATTTATGAAGGGGTTATCTATGAAAGAAATGGACACTACTGCCAAGACCAGTATGGTGAGTCATCCATAAATAGAGGAATGAATGACATATGAGAAAAAAAATAGAAAGAAGCAAACTTAGACTCTAGTTGAGTTAAACTAGAAAAGGAGCATGATAACACAAGAAGGATGTAAAGCTCTACGGATATTAAGAAACTTCCATAAGATACCCAAACAAAAGATGCAATTTCATAAAAATACCCTTGAACATTAATAATAAAATAGAAAAGGATATAAAAGAGATATATCTAGAATTGTTCAACTAAGGTATAAAAGAGATATATCTAGAGATGTTCAACTAAGGTAAGAGTTAAATTTTGAGGACAAAATTTATTTAAGGGGGAGAAATGTCATATCTTGATTTTTCCCTATCTGTAGAAGACTGATAGAGGAAAGAGGTAAAGAAATGACTATGACAATGGGCAGAAGAAATGGTAATGGTTAGATGAATTTTAAGTTGAATAAAGATATGAAAAGTATAAAGTTATAAAGCAAAAGGGGCTAAGTTGCAATTAATGAAAGTTCAGGGACTAAACTATAAATAGTGAAAGTCTAGGGACTAAATTATAAATAGTACAAAGTTCAAGGACCTAAATAGAATTTGAGAATTTAGGGACCAAATTGAAATCCAAATTTGGTTGAAAATGACTAAAATAGGATTAGGTATTTTCAGGGACTATAGTGCAATTTTGCTAAATTCAGGGGTAAAAGCGTAATTATAAAAAGGTTAAGTGAGGAAAGGCCTAAAATTGCCCAAAAATGTTTCGGTTCCAAAATTTATTGGTAAATAGAAAGTAGAATTTGGGCTAGGTATATCTCTCACAATTTTAATTAAGGTCCCGATAATTTGATGCTAATTTTTAAAGTCTAGCAATTAGTACAGTATCTTTCAGACCTCAAAATCAAATAAAATTTTGTAGTAAACTCTTATAATTAATATAAGAATTTATGAAACTAATATAACACAAAAAGGAGTATTGTATAATTTATTATGAAATTTAAGGTAAAATTAGACACTGATAAAAGGAATTAATGAAACATATGGAATTATCAATACTTCTGGGTCTCATAAAATTATAAAACTTTACAAGAAATTTATTTAATAGTAGAATGAACTTTTGAAAATGTTATGACCCTTAAAAGAGTTTTATATAATTTATCTCTAAAATTATGGCAATTTAAGGATATCAGTATAAGGAATTAAAGGAAGTGCCTTAGGATGTATGCCAAATATTTAGTGGGACCCAATTTTGATTCAACATGGCATCAAGTGAGGGCCCAAAATGGTAAGAGATTATTTAGAAGCTAAATGGAATTTGTATACTATTTTATGAAGAGTAAGAAAGGAAATTTCAAGGAAATTGCAAGAGCATATGGTGGGATATGAAGTATCCCTTGTGAGACCCACCTTGTGCCACATGGTAGCCAAATAAGGGAGAAGAATTTCAGCATGTGACTTATCAATTTAGCTTGAAGTTTATGTCAAGAATGAGAGCAATTTTTGACCATTAGATTAAATAGTGTTGGAAGCAATCTTAGCCATCCATGACCTTGGATTTTGGCCTATAAATACCCCTCCATTTCTCTTCATTTTGGTGTGAAACAAGGGAGCTATGGAGTGGTACCGCTAAAATGAAATATAAGCAATAAGACGAAGCAATCCAAGAGTCAACCAAGTAAAGATTCAAGGTAATTTCTTCCTCTTATATTTGTATTATGTTGTAGGAAGATTTCTCTTGGATTTAGATGGTTGAAATACCACTTTTCTTCCATGATTTGCTACTGTAAGTGATGCTCATATGTGATAGGAATATGAATTTTATGTTGTAGATAGTTTAGACAAGCTTAAACAAGCTAGAATCAAGTACTTTTGCCTGGGAAATTCAAGTATGCATGGAATTAGAGTTTTGAGTTAATTGCTGCCACTGTATGAATCACTGCTCATTTATGAGAATTTCATGATTTTAATGCTTCCAATGAGCATAAAATAAAAAAATTGTGTGGGGTAAAGTAGAGAAACAAGTATTGAAAGCATTGGAATCAAAATGAGATTTTTTGGGAAAAATAGAAAGTGGCTTGGTCAAGGGTAGTAGGCAAGGGAGGAGTTAGAATTTTGAAATTATAACCTCATATTTGTATTCATTGGACAAAATTATGTAGGATTGGCCTATAGAAATAATTATTTCAAAGCTAAACCACTAAGTCCAAGAATTAAGTTAAAAGTTAGGGGTTTTGAGGAACATGATGTGCAATGCTTATGATATGGCTCTGCTGAGTTTTATACACAATGTAATTGTGTTTAGGGCCATGATATGTCAAATAAAATGAGATAAAGAGGAGGAGCAAGTGACCAATGTTTGTTAGAGATAAAGGTAGCAAAGAGAAAAAGATAAAGTTTTTAGATAGGGGACTTACCTCTTTATGTACTTGATGTGGTATGCTTATCTATTGACATGTATATGATGATTGAATGATGTTGTTACATGATAAATGATATTAAATATGTTATGGATAACATATTTACTATGCCATGCATTTTAATACAAAGCATAAAGCATGATGACATGTCACTAATTAAAGAAAATTTAACGAAATTACATCTCATGCATTAGCATATATCTTGCATATTTAAGTGATAATATTTGCTACTGAAATTCCCTAAAATGTCACACTTTCACAGCCAACCAATTTAGTTTAACCATGATGGAAAAATGTATGCACGAAGAATAAGTACAGAATAAAAGAAAGTAAAGTAATTGATGTCCAAGCATATGCTATGAATTTCCATGTATGTAAATGCCATTAAAGTGCCTATTTATGTAATAAAAATGTATGAAATAAGTATTATATATTTACATGATGTATATTAATATATGGGAAGCCTATTTGATAGTTTATGAATACTGGATTAATTTCTGGAAATTAAAGAAAGAAGGTAAAATGGCAAAAATGTAGGTCCTGGAGTAGACTTAGTTTGACTCAGTTTGACCTAACAAATGAAGAAATAAATTCATGAAATTTTATTAGCATGTAGTACACATCAAAATCTTTAAATTCATAGGTAATACATACTCTAAGGGGTTAAAAGTATGATATTTCACTTGTCCTTCATCCAGTCCTTAGAGGCCTTCTTAGATTTTCGCATCACCAAGCTTTCAACTGACCCATGTTGCCTTCAGTACAACAATTAACTCACTCTCAATTACTCACCCTTACTTCCTTGTAAGGTTATAATCCCAGCTTAAGAGAGCCAATCTCTTAAGCAACTAGAATAAAATGAAGAAAAATACCCATTCTCTCATAAGAGTATATATGTTGATACATTGAAGCTTAATAAATGTCGGGGTTACACAGAGAATAAAGAAAACTAAGAATGCAATTAATTTAGAAGTTGTTTCAGTTAGTTGTTTCCTTTCTTCATTCAATGTCAAGTCCTTAAATAACATTTACTTTGATTATAGTCGTTTAGACTCATATTTGTGGCCATTGGAGTAAAGGCATAGTTGGTCGTTAGGTAGGTAAACATTTAAAATGTTATTGGAAATAGAAAGTTTCCATTGCGTGTAGCCTTCATCTTTTCAAATTCATAGTCTTTTTCTAATTGTACTCAATCAAAATGATATGTTAGTTGTTTAAACACTAATTGAGTATGTAACTACTAATTAACTACAAGTTATCAAAGATTAAGTTAATAATCAAGTTCAAATGGTTTTGTAGAAACAAATATGCTATATAAGTCAATTACACAATTGATTAATTATGTGTGAAACAAAAAATAGAGCATCATACCAATTTTATTATTCAAGCATATATGATGTACTTTTACAAAGACAAGTTTCTCAAAAGGTTTATTTTGAAGATTAATGGTAAACATAGGAATATTTAAAATTGTATCAATTACATATAGACCAAGGATAGATAAATCAGTTTTAGTGAGAACATCGAAGAATATTTTGAAATTTCTAACTTTAACGATTAATACAACTTAATTGAATGCTTGGTTAATTAATGAGTCTGGAATAATGGAATTAGAAAATATTTTAACACATATTAATCGAAGAGTTAATTTATTAATATAAATTAATCAATTAACCAATTGATTAATTAATTGGTATTTAAATTTCATAAAATTGATGCTTCACTAATTAATCAAATAGTTAACATATTAATATAAATTAATTGATTAACTAATTGATTAATAGTTATATCTTTGTTCAAAAGAAAATCTATTTTCACTATATTAGTCCTTTAACTAATAGATTAATTATAATTAATGGATTAACTAATCGAGTAATTGGCGTACTAACTCAATTTTGGAAGGCAAGCTCTCGGCATTAATCAAATACTTAATCGATTAATAGTCACTTATTAATCAATTAATTGATTTTTCTTTTATGAAACAAAATTCTTGCATTTGATTAATTAACCAATCGATTAATTATATCTAACAAAATATTTCTAAAAATCATCATTTGTTAAAACACATCAAAACATATTATTAATCAACCTTTTAGTATGGATCATCAAATGAAAATATTTCTAGTATTTTTAAAACATTCTTAGTATCACTGAAAAATATTAAAAACCTTTTGCTATTTGGTATCATCAAAACATAATCATTAAAATCATATTTTCCAACAATCTCCCCTTTTTTATGGCAAAACATTAAAGAAAAGTAATATTTTTCTCCCCTTATTTGTCATCAGCAAAAAGTGTGAAGTAATGTGAAAATGGTTATCTCATTTTAAAGCATGACGTAGCAGGAAGAGAGTAACAATATTTAAGTAAAATTTTAAATAAAAAGAGAAAGTTTAGATATGCTTATTTGATTTAAGCATGATGTTGTAGTGATATTTGAATTTTTTTTACAATCTTTTCTTGCTTCTGGACTTTAAGTCTTCACAACGTGTAGCTCTAGCAACCACCCTTAGAAATTCTAAATGCCCATTTGATTTTTCTTCCCTCTGAACCATTTACTATATATATCATAGCATTGAAAGGTGAAGTTTGTAACATCCTTACTTTTATACGTCTTAGGGACCATTCAGTAGCAATTAGAACCACTTACAAGACCTTGGAAGTCCATTAGCCAAATCTAGAATTTTACTCTTTCTCGAGTTACTGTTCATATGGTATTCTAGATTACACAACGAATTTCAAAAAATCATAACTAATTCTAGAAAACTCAAAATGAAGTGGTTCAAAAAGCTACGTGAATATAACATCTTAAAATTGAAGAGAAAAATAATTTCCAGACCAAATAATTATCCAATTAGTACAGTTTATTCGGAAAAGATTACTGTTCATTTGGTCAAAAATCCTAGAAATAGATTCTGGTCCCTTAGTTTGGAAAATCATTTATCTTGATATACACATCCAAATGACACATTCTATCTATGCATTTAAATATCTGGATGTGTGCTACATGCTCATAAAATTTTGTGAAATAATTCCTTCATTTGCTAGGTCAAACTGAAACCACAACAAAACTGCTTTAGGACCTACGTTTTTATCATTTCAGTTTCTTTTCTTTCATTTTCAATAATTGTTTCAGCATGCACAAGCCATCAAATAAGCTTCTTAACATTCATATACATCATGTACATATGCCATAAGTATTACAATAGTTTCAACACATAAATAGACACCTTACATGGCATTTACATACATGGATAATTTACAGTATATGCTAAAATCTCAATACTTCACTTCCTTTCTTCCATTCTTTAGCTCTTCTCCATGCATACCTTTTCTTCATGCTTGACCTAAATTGGTTGGTTATGGGAAACTGAGATTCTAGGAAATCTCAATAGCAAACATTACCACTTAAATATGCAAGATGGATGCTAATACATGATATGTAATTTCATTAAACTTTCTTTGAGTAGTGACATGCTATCATGCTTTATACTCTTACATAAAGTGCATGGCCATGGAAGACATGTTATTCACAATCCATTGAACATTATTAATCATGTCACAACATCATTCAAATATCATATACATGTCAACACATAAGCATACCACATCAAGCACATAAAGAGGTAAGTTCACTACCTTGCACTTAAGCTTTCCTCTTGATCCTTATCATTTTCTCCCTAGCTTTCCAACCATGAAGCCTTTATGTCAATCACTTCCCAACATGTTCTTGGATGTTTCAAGGTCCTAAACACATTCATATTCATCACATAACTCATTAGGACTCATGAACTCCAACCATGTTCAAGACTAACTTTGTACTCTTTATTGTCATAAGTTTCTCTAATCTTCACTAATCCACTTGGCTCTTGAACCAATTGATGTCTTGACTTTACCCAACCCAATTTCATCTTTTGAATCCATTTATGAGCTTAGAATCACGAAATTCCAGCTCCTTCATGGCCTGCTGTACAGAATTGAACATAAGCATACAATTCTTTCAAAATTTCTCATTTTGATTCTAATGCTTCCCATACTTGTTTCTCCACTTTGCCCCACACAACTTTTCATTTTAAAACCATTGGAACCATCAAAATCATGAAATTCCAATCACTGTTCATGTGAGTGAACAGTAACCGTGAGGAATATCAAAGACTACAACCTTGAGATTTTTAATGTTTCCAAGGTTCAAAACCTTTCCAATCCTACACAAAATCATCATATAAACTCAATGGAAATCAATGTCTAGGCTTCTCACACCATTGACATACTTTTACTGGGCCACAACTTAATTACAGATCTCTTGAAAAATGACCAAAATACCCTTGGTGTCATTTCTTGCACTATATTGACCCTAAGTGCATAGTTGTCATTTCACCACTCTTTGTATTACCTCAGGGCATATACTAACTCAAATAATCATATTTATACCATGTGCCACATTTTTAGCCTATCCCAGATGACCAAAATGCCCTTCATCCATCTCTAGTACAATATGGGCATTAGGGGCATTTTCATAATTTCACACTTTTTCTCGACACTGGCCCTTTCTACTGATAGACTGGTACCCTGGGTTTTAGGCCCTTCTTGGCATCATAATGGGCCTATATATGATGTCATCTGATCTCATTCTATCCAGGCTTACATACTGATAAGTTCCATTATCGGATCACGGGTGTTATCAAACTCCCATCAAAATTCACTAATATGTGAATAACTTTTTATACAGAACTTCTTCCGGAGTTCTGTTAGATCTAGGACATCTGATACTGTAAGGCACGCTTTCCTATAATTTGCCCACTTATATCTGAAGTCCATGAAATCTAATAAAATTTCAGATAACTTTTAGACTATTAGATAAATATCTATTGTCTGGAGCCCTAATAAAATTTCTGTATTATGTCAGATTATCCAGCATACCTTCCTCTATTTACTGATGGAATATGGGACTGAAATACTTCTAGGCAGTTCTAACCCTTTTTGAGCTGATCTTTCTATAATTACAATTTTGCCCCTGAACTTTTTACTTAATTACATTTAAGTCCCTTAACTTTTAGAAATTACCACTTTTGGCCCAAATCTTGTTTCTACTTTAACTTTTGGCCTTTAACCTTTTCTAATTTTTGTTTTAGTCCTCTCTTTCCTCAAGACCCATTTAACCTTTATTTTTTCTTCTGATCTTTGTCATAATCCTTTCCAAACATCTTTCCATTATTAGTACTATATGGATAGGGAAAAATTAGGATATGACAAAGTTCCCCCTTAATTGTTTGGTTGTCTTGAGTTTTGAATAAATGAGGTTGATTGTAAAGCAAAGCCTATCACAGGATGAATTAATCGATTAGATATTCAATTAATTTATATTAATTCATCACTTAATTGATTAACTTCAAAATAAATAGTTTTCAAAACTTTTTCAAATGTGATAAATCGATTAACTATTAGAATAAATTGAATTAATGGAACTGGCAATTGATTAATTTGATATATATTCACAACCATATCAACATTTTCCATGGATTAATTAACTAAGTGTTCGATTAATCCATCCTCTGTTTGGTTATATTTTTCAATTAAGTAATAGATCATCCTATAAAAATTTAGCTAAACATTCTGATGCTTGAGTTAGTAAATTTAATAATCAAAGTATAATTATTGAACAATTATTCTAAGAAGATAAAAGTTAAAGAGAACTAAGAACTTCATAAGTTTAAATAAAGTCCATACAATTCATTAGATTTACCATACCAAATTCTCTCATAATATAGTTGAATTGATTATGAGCAAGTGGTTTGGTGAAAATATCGACTAGTTGAAGATAAGTCAGAATTAATTCAACTTTTATATCTTTCTTCTGCACATGGTCTATTATGAAGTGGTGTCTAATATCAATGTACTTTGTCCAGTAATAAAGCACAAGATTCTTTGACAGACTAATTATACTTGTGTTGTCATAGAGAATTGGGATCTCTTTCAACATTGTTCCTAGATCTTGAAGTTGTTATCTAAGCCATAGTACTTGAGCATAACTCCTGATTGCTACATACTCAGCTTCTGTTGATGAGATAGCCACCACATATTGCTTCTTACTGAACCATGAGGCTAGAAAATCATCAATGGATTCACATTGTCCACTAGCGCTTTTCCTATCTATTTTGTGTCCTATATTGTCACGTCCTAATTTTTCCTTATTTGTATAATACTAATAGTGGAAAGAGATTTGGAAATGATTGTGATGATGAATAGAAAGGAAAAATAATGATTAGATAAAGATATAAAGAAAAGAGACTAAATTGAAAAGTTTAAAAGTTTTATGGTGCAAAAATGAAAGTAGAAATAAACTTTGGGCCATTAAGTGTAATTATGAAAAGTTGAGGGCCTAAAGTATAATTTTTAAAACTTTAAGGGCAAAATGGTAATTATTGAAAGTTAAGCCAGAAAATGCCCAAAAATACCCATAATCATATTAGTCCCACATTTTTTCAATAAATAGAGAAAATTATTTTGATCAGTTTGACGTAACACGGAATTTTGATTTGAGGTCCTGAAAAATTGATATGAATTTATGAAGAAAGGAAAATTAATACAGTATCCTCTTGAACTCATAATCATATACAATTTGGCATTAAATTCTTATAATTAGTATGAGAATTTATGAAATTGACAGAGCTAAAAAAGTAGTTATGTAGAATTTATCATAGAATTTATAGTGGATTAAAACACCCGATAAATACGTTTTTGGGGAATTTTTCGGGAGTTGAGCCTGTGAAGGTAGTGGATCATGTAGAGGGCCCAAAATCGTGCCTTATAGGTCCAATAATAAGTATGTGGGCTAGGGCTAATAAAGACCGGAAACAATATAAAATTACAAAAATATCACTGTGTTGTGTCAATGAGCCAGAGGTAAATGAAGGGCATTGTGGTCATTTGACTAAGGTTAGACATGCAATGAGAGTTCCTAGAATAGTTGACCAAGGTCAGGGAATAATCTGATGATGTGTGAAAAGACGATAATGCCCTTTGAGATATTAAAGTGAAATCAAACACCGATAAAGGGTCTTGAGTAAACATAGGGAATTTTTATCAGGACTTTTGGGTCTCAAAAAATTATAAGACTTTATAGGGGATTTATTTCATACTATAATGAATTTCTAAAAATATTATAACCATTAAAATAGATGTCTAGCATTTATTTCAAGATTAAGGTAATTTAAGGATATCGGTATAAGGAAAGTGCATTGGGATTTATGCCAATTAGCTATTGGACCCAAGGAAGACTCAAGATTTCTTCCTAGGGCAACCCAATAAGCCCCAAAAGTTGTCTTGGAGACCAAGTCCAATAATGAATAATTTTTAAATTTTTGAAAAAGAAAAGGAAAAAGGAATAAAGTAAGAATTAGTGTTTGCACATGGTGGGACCCACAAACCTTCACACATGGAGTACAAGGAAAGGGGAAGAGAATATTTTTTTCATGTGATCTTATCTCAAATTATTTTGGTGGACAAGTTTGATGTAAGAGCAATTATGAGCCATTAAATCAAATAGTGCACAAAGTGATATTGGCCATTCATTTTCTATAGAATTTTTCTATAAATACCCCCATAATTTCTATCCAAAACTATGGCTTTGGAACCCTTGGAGAGGTGCTGCCCAAATGTCAACTCAATCCAAGACAAAGAAGATTCAAGGTAGCAAAGTTCAAGCTAGTTAGAGATTAAGGTAAGTGATTTATCCTAGCTTGTTTTCCTTTAATTTAGGGGCTTGAACTTAGGGTTATCATGAAAGAAAGTTGAGTTTTTTCTAAGGTGTATGTGCTATCCAAAACCTTAGATGAAAGGAGAAAGAAGAAATTAAAGTTAGAATTATGTTATTGAAGTTGAAACAAGCTAGTGAGATGATTGGTTGTTGAATCAAGTTGATATTCTTGACTTGGCCATTGAAGATATATTTTGGTTTGCACTATTAATGATATAAGGAGATGGAATTTCAATGATCTAATGCTTCTATTGAATTTATATGTTGATTTTGTGTAGGATTGTATAGGTTTTGAACCTTGGAAGCATTGGAATTGAAAGTTGTAATTCTTAGAATTCTTCTCTGTTACTGTTTACTGGTATAAACAATGATTGAAATTTCATGTTTTTGATGATTCCAATGGTTTTAAAATGAAAATTTGTGTGGGATAAAGGAGAGAAACAAGTATGGGAAGCATTGGAATCAAAATGAGAATTTTTGGAAGAATTATACTTGTTTTTCAAATCTATCTAAAACAGTACATAGGAACTAGAATTTCATGATTCTAAGCTCATAAATGGATTTAGAAGATAAAATTGTATTGGGTAAAGTTAAGACATCAATTGATTCAAAGGCCAAGTCCATTAGTTAAGGTTAAGGAAAGTTAATGTAGTTAAATGAGCTCAAAGTTCAAGAAAAAAACTAGTACAAAATATACTTTTTAAAGCCCTATTTTTATACCGATCCTTGCAGAGACGGTATAAAAAATATGACCGATGGTATTTTTGTAAATAAGATGAAATATTTACACCAGATTAACACATCACTGGTGTAAACTATAATTACTATGCCAGATATTAATATCAATAGGTGTAGATTAGCTGTGTCATATTCTGACTCTTCAGTTTCTTATCTATGCTTTCCTACTTCTTTTCTTTAACTTCTTTATAACTTACGGAGAATCTTTTAGAAAAAATAAAATGTGGCATTTTTTTAAATAAGATTAAATATTTACACCTGATTTAAATTTAACCGGTGTAAAATATATATAATCGGTGTTAAATATACTATTTATTATGACTCTTCAGTTTCCTATCTATACTTTACCGGTTCTTTTGTTTAACTTCTTCATACCTTATGAAGAAGCTTTTAGAACAAAAGAAATGTGACATTTTTATAACTAAGATTAAATATTGACACCGGATTTATATTAAACTAGTGTAAAATATATATAACTGGTGTTAAATATACTTCTGACTCTTTAGTTTCCTGTCTATGCTTTCCTGCTTCTTCTCTCTGTAACTTCTCAGGCCGTTTATTTCACTTCTTCGGTTCCCAACGTTTGTACTCATTATGATAGAAGGCCAATTGCATTCTTCGATATTCTTTTCTAAAATTGTTCGTATTCCTCAACCATATGTATACCATTCCTATGATCAATACTTTTGTCTCATCAGTTTATCTCTCTTTTATTTTCTTTCCTTCTATCTTAATGCTCCAATGCCTTCTTCCTCATGCACACCTCCTTCTCTATCGGACAAACGAAACATAGACAATTGTGAAGACAAACATCTTGACCCTTACCCCGTAGTTCCTTCTCCTTCTCAACTGGTTGTCACTCTGATGGAGTGCCTTGAGGAATTACTCATGCGCTTCAATGCTCTAGAGGACTTAGTGGAAGAACTGTCTCTGAAAGTTACTAAACTGAAAGATAGTTTTAGATCTTTCTGCTCAGAAGTTTGCTGCCATTAACAGCATCATGGCTTCTATCATCCTGTTGATCTTACCCACTCTGATGAATCCCATACCTCTGAGTCTGATGAGGAGTGAAAGAATGTAACCTTTATCTACTACCCCTCCTATTTTATTTTTTGTACTTAATGACAAAAAGAGAGAATATATTATATATTCTGATAGATATTGTGTTTAGAAATTTCATACTTTTGATGTAAAGTTATTAGTAAAGCTGAATGAATGAAATTTCTTGTTCTTATGACATGTTGTTCTTTTATTTTCCAAAAAATTCAACAGCTTGAAATCGGACATATCAATGTCGGGTGTAGAATATAATGACCGTTTTAAAAAAAGTTATTTCTGTACTGGTGTTGTATTTTATTCAGTGTAGATTTGCTTATGAAATACCCTTTAATTTAATAGAAAGTCCCTTCGTGCCTCCCATCTGTCATTTTCACTTGTTTGCCCGTTTAAGTCTTCTCGACCCTTCACAGCTAGTGAATTTTGTTTTGAACTCCTTGTCTAAAGAATTAAAGATTTATGCACTACTGGCAGTACCTCTATTTTTTGTGTTGGATTCGTTGCTGTCATTTAATTGTTTCATTTGATTCATTGCTGCAAGCTAGGTTTTCTTGTTTTCTATTTTCTTAGTTTTTTAGTCTTCCACAAATATGGATCGTAGTTGGATAAATGCTAAATGAACAAATGTTGTGTATGCTAAATGGGTGAAGGATTTTTTGGATTTTGCTAAACATAACGGTGATGATGACAATGGAAGGTTTTATTATCCTTGTGTGAGTTGTTTGAATGAGAGAAAACAAAGTCCTGCAGATATGTACACTCATCTAATTTGTGAGGGGTTCTGCAAGAGTTACACAGTATGGGTATGGCATGATAAATATGTAGAAAGGTCGAGTGCATCTGAACAGTTGGAACATACCTTTGATGATGACATGGATAGTTGATCATAAAGAGCTTGTCTGAAAACAAAATAATAGAATGACAGAGCTAATGTTGATTAGAGAATACAACAAATCTTTTGCACATTGGTTCAAACATAAGTTTGAAAATGATGATTGTGTATCTGGTTCAGTTAGATAGTTGGCATATGGTCCTGAATTTAATGTGATATATTGTAATTCATTTGACATCAGCAGGCATTCCTTTTATACCAAGTCCCTAGATGATAAAAGTATCATACATAATAGTGGTGTTATGTTAGTGGCTGAAGCTATGCACTTCTCTAGTTCAAAAGACAACAATCCTAAATTAGTAGCTATCCCTTATTATGGCGTCATTGGGGAGATTTTAGAGTTGGACTACACCAAATTCACAGTTCTCTTGTTTAAATGCAAGTGGGCTAATGTAAACAATGGTGTTATGGTGGATCGGTTAGGATTTATACAGGTTGATTTGAAAAGTACAAGTTTTAGGAATTAGCCTTTCATTATGGTAGACCAAGTAAAGCAAGTGCTCTATATCACTAATATGGCAAATAAAATATGGTCTATCACTCTCTAAGGAAAAAATGGTTATTGACGATGATGATTCAATTTGTGAGACCCCTTTATTTTGATTGAATGAAGAAGTGGATTCTAATTAATTTTTATGTGATTGCATATATTGTTTTGATGTAATAATAGTACAAGTATATTGTTCTGATTGCATATATTATTTTGTTGTAACTTACAAGTGATAGGTTAATAAAGGATTATTTAGAAAAAATAACTCCAATATTTAAACTAGTTGTACATGTTATTTGGCATAAAAAGTGATATGAAAACTTTTTTACACCAGTTGTACATGTTATTTGGCGTAAAAAGTGATCTAAAAACTTTTTTACACCAGTTATAAATGTTATTCGGTGTAGAAATTATTTTGAATTTAAAAATATTAGTTGTTTCATATTCAAAGTATGATTTTTACACTGGATTTAAATGTTAACCGATGTAAAAAGTCTTAAATGAAAATACTTTATCAAAACCCACCCCTTGGCACATCTCTTCCTTTCTTATTTCTCAGGTTGTATGATATCTTAGTTTTTATGTTGTATATCATTACACCAGTCATTGTGCTATATGGTTTTCGTCTTGCTTCGCTGTAGTTAGTCATTCTTCTCTGTTCTCTCTCTCGTTGTGCTTTGCCGTATACGCGTTATGGACACTTATTTTCTCATGTACGTGCTTCGCCTTTTACGTGTTCATTGAATATAGGTTTTGTAGTTTTCTACGATAAATGCTTGCACTTATTTCCATTGATAAATGCTTGCACTTCTTTTACATGGTCAGTCGTTCTTCTATGTTTACCATGTTTGTTTTTGTTATTGTGTATATAGAAATATGTGGGTAGTGGTAATCAGAATGAGGTTAGCGATGCTCCAAGTGACTCTAAGCAAAGCAGGGGCAGAAGTACGATGCGATTGAAAGATATTTTAAAAGATAGGATGGAAGCAAAATTACTACCAATTGAGTTTGACACACATTGGAACCCAATTGTTGAACACAGGACAAAGTACATGAGTTATGTTAGCCTCCTAGCTCACAACAAGACTAACATCGCCATGCAGACTTGGGATGCTATTGATAATCGCGTGAAGAATCAAATTTAGGACTCTATCCGTGTATCATAACTGCCTATTGTATATTGTATGCAGACCAATACCAAAAAACACAACTATTTGTTAATAGCTTTGCTTTCAATAGAAATTATTGCAGCTCACTTACGATGTTCCCAACAATGAAGTCTTGAAGAAGAAGACATTGTCTTATTGCACTGAGCGTTAGAGGGCATTCAAGACACAACTAGCTCGTCAGTATGTGCATGTCCAGGACAAAGATGGTCAGCCTCATCCTTCTCCATGCATCAAGTATAAATTTATTGACGAAGCTACTTGGGAAGAATTTGTTAGGCTTTGGACTAGTACAGAAGCTATGGTGAGTTGATATGTTATGAAAAAGAATCTTGCATTTCTCATGTTTCTTCCTTTTGTATGTATTAGGGATTAACTACTTCAAGTCTTGTAGGAAAAAAGAGCAAAAGCCATTAAACACTCTCTCAAGAATGATTGGCCCCACACAATGTCTCGAGGGGTTACGCGAAGGCTGAAAGAGAATTGTTGGGGGCCAAGAGGAAAAGGCTGGAAGAGGCTAAGTCTGATCCTAGTGTTACTCTCACTCCCCTATCTTCAACACGTCGCAAAGATAAGTGTTTGTACGCTCACTAAAAAAGGAGCGGATCATTTAAAAGCGATCACGCTCGTGTGATTGAGGCAAAAATTGTAATTACTACTTGTATTATTTTGTTTTAGTAAACTAATTATATTATTTCTTTTGTTTGCTCTTTTTGTGTTATAGGTTGATCTTAAACAATAAGAAGCCCATGGCTCCTTCAAGTCAGATGGTAAGAATGACATCTTGACTGTTGCCACAGGCAAGCATGAGCATGGGGGTCTTGTTAGGAGAGTTGGTCGAGGTGTCAGTATAAGAGATTTTTTTGGAGTGAAACATCCTTACTTTTGTACATCTTCGGGATCATTCAGTAGTATTTAGAACTACGTACAAGAGCTTGAAAGTCCATTAACTAAATCTAAAATTTTACTCTTCTCGAATTACTGTTCATATGGTATTCTAGATTAGGCGACAAACTTCAAACCATTATAATTAATTCTAGAAAATTGAAATAAAGTGGTTCAAAATATAACATCTTGAGATTTAAGAAACAAATAATTTTCTGACTAAATGCTTAGTCAATTAATATAGTTTATTCATCAAAGATTATTGTTCATTTAGTCAAAATTCTGAAAACATATTATGGTCCCTTAATTTGGAAAATTCGTTCTCTTTATACAGACATCAAAATAAGGTGGTCTTAGAGTCAAAATGAATCTTGACATGTTAACCAAATATTTTGTAAAATTTCATTCATTTATCTTATCATTTACTATTTTTAATTACATCATGACCATAACTACTTATATTGGTCATATAGCAACACTACATATAACAATTCTTCACATAACATTTATACTATCCAATCCCTAGCTTCTCTTCATGATTCTTCATCTTCTTTCATCATTAATAAACCTATAGGATTGGTATTATATGGAGGGGTGAGATTTCTGTGAAAATCTCAATAGCAAACAGTACTAAACAATACATGCATTCATGTAAATAATTGTGCTTGCATGTGAAAGTGTTAACATTGTGTAATGTTCATGCTTCCATGTAACATATGAAATATAATTAGCTAAAGTAATCATAGAAACAGAGATTCAATCATCAACAAATATGCAACACAATTCAACAAAGCCATAGCACAACCAAGTATAACATTCCATACATACAAGTTTAGGATAAGTTTACTACCTCATATACTTGACTTCCTTTCACTTTATCTTGCCTCTTTCTTCTCACTTCTCTTTGATGTGTGGCTGCCTCCTTAGAGTCCACCATCAAATCCTAACATCATATAATCATCCATCCATTACAATCTAACTTCCTTGGACATTAAACTTACTTTAACTAACATAACTTCCTTTGATCTTTACTAATTGACTTGGCCTTTGAACCAATTGATGTATTGACTTTACCCTACACAATTCTACATTTTGAATCCATTTATGATATAGAATCATGAAATTCTAGCTCCTATGCACTGTTCAGGAAAGATTTGAAAAACATGCATAATTCTTCCAAAAATTCTCATATTGATTACAATGCTTCCCATACTTGTTTCTCTACTTTATCCCACACAACTTTTCATTTTAAAACCATTGGAAACATAAAAATCATGAAATTATAGTCACTGTTCATACAAGTGAATAGTAATAGAGAAGAACTTCAAAAACTACAACTTTGAATTCCAATGCTTTCAAGGTTCAAAACCTATCCAATCCTACACAAAATCATCATATGAATTGAATGGAAGCATTAGATCATTGAAATTCCATTTCATTCTATCATGAATAGTGCAGACCGAAATGATTCAACCATAGAAAAGTCAAGAGTATCAACTTAATTTAACAACTAATCACCTAACTAGCTTATTTAAGCTTCAATCACATATCTCTAACTTTAATTTCTTCTTTCTCCTTTCATCTAAGGTTTTAGACAGCATATACACCTTAGAAAAAACTTAACTTTCTTCCATGAAAAGCCTAAGATCAAGCTCCCAAATCAAAGGAAAATAAGCTAGGATAGATTGCTTACCTTTAATCTCTAGCTTACTTGAGCTTTGGAACTTGGATTCTTCTTTGTTTTGACTTGAGTTTTCATTTTGCAAGAGGTTCTCCAAGGGTTTTCATGCCACCATTTTGAGCAAAAATAGTGGGGGTATTTATAGAAAAATCTCATGAAAAATGAATGGCCAAGATCACTTTATACACTATTTGATCTAATGCCTCATAATTACTTTTACATCAAACTTACCCACCAAGCCAACTTGAGATAAGATTACATGACAAAAATGTTCTCTTCCCCTTGCCTTGGACACCATGTATGGAGGTGTGTGGGTCTCACCATGTGCAAACCCTAATTCTCACTTTATTCCTTTTTCTTTTCTTTTTCAAAAATTCATAAATTATTCATTATTGGACTTGGGCTCCAAGACAACTTTTAGGAATTATTGGGCTGCCTTAGGACAAAATATTGGACTGCCCTAGGCCTTAGGTCAAATAACTAATTGGATCAAATTCCAATGCACCTTCCTTATACCGATGTCATTAAAATGTCCTAATTTTGAAATAAATGCTAAACACCTCTTGTAATGGTCCTAACATTTTTAGAAATTCATTATAATATAAAATAACTCCCCTGCAAAGTCTCATAATTTTCTACGACTCAAAAGTCCTAATAAAAATTCCCTATATTTCTTCAAGACATTTTATCAGTGTCCGATTTCACTTTAATTTCTCAAAGGGCATTATCATCTTTTCACACTTTATCAGAGTATTCCCTGACCTTGGTCAACTATTTTGGGAACTCTCCTTGACTGCCTAACCTTAGTCAAATGATCAAAATACCCTTCATTTATCACTAGCTCGTTAACACAATACAATGGCACACTCAATGGCATTTTCGTAATTTTATATTTTATTGGTCTTTATTAGCCCTAGTCGACATATGTATCTGAAAATATTACTAGGCCTACAAGATGTCATTTTTGGCGCTCTACATGATACACTACCTTTATGGGCTCAACTACCAAGAAATTCTCCCGAAACATATTTATTAGGTGTTTTAATTCATTGTAAATTCGATAATAAATTCTAAAAAACTACTTTTTGAGCTCTGTTAGTTTTATAAATTCTCATATTAATTATAAGAATTTAGTGCCAAATTCCATTTGATTATAAGGTCCAGAGAATACTGTATTAATTTTCTATTCTTCAGAAATTTTGTACCGTGTCAAACTGATCAGAATAATTTTCTCTATTTACTGGAAAAATTTGGGACTAATCTGATTCCAGGAATTTTTGGGCCTTTTTTGGCTCAATTTCAATAATTAACATTTTTGCCCCTGAACTTTTAAAAATTCACTTTAGGCCCTCAACTTTCATAATTACACTTAATAGCCTAAAGCTTTTGCTTACTTTATATTTTGCACCATAGAACTATTAAAACTTTTTATTTTAGTCCATCATCTTTATACCTTTGACTAGTCATTATTTTTCCTTTATATTTATCATCATAATCCTTTCCAAAACTCTTTCCACTATCAATATTATACAGATAGGGAAAAAGTAGGATATCACATTTTTTCCCCTTAAAATAAATTATCCTCAAACTTTACTTAACACCTCAGTCAACTATCTTTGTCACATCCTTACTTTCAACCTTAATTATGCTCCATTAGAAGTTATTGGAACCAATTACATGATCATTTATTTTGTAAACATCCATTTTCAAAAGAATTGCTTTCGGGGGTACTGTTCATGTTACTGTTCATTTAGTAATTCTATAACATGTACCCTACTTTGAAAATTCATAATTAATTGTAAAACAATTTAAATAATGTGGTTCCAATTTCTAATGGAAGCTATTTCATAGATATTTAAAGAAAAAATATGAAGCTGAGGTTTTATTTCCGAAATAAAATTAGTTTATTCGTTAAATATCACTGTTCATTTGGTAAAATCTGGAAGTTCCAGTTTATTTGCCTTAACTTCAAAAATTCATTTCTCTTTGGTTACTTATCCAAATGAGCCGTGTTACCTATGGATTTGAAGATCTGGATATGTTCTGTATGTTCATAAAATTTTATAGAAAAAATCATTCATTTGATATATAAAATCATAGTGTGAACCTCATTGTCTCTAAACACTCACTTTATCTCAACTCCAGATTTTAACTTCAACTTAGAAAAATCATAAAAATTCGAATTCTTAACCAATTGAGGCATTTTTGGTGTTAATTTAAAGATATGCATATTAACTATAACCATACGAAATTTCAGATTCAAACTCATTGATTAAAGCATCCTAACCATCGTCACACTATCACAGCCTCAAAACAAAAATACAGAATCATACACCATTCATCCATACATGCTATCATATGCTTCCATAATGTCAAGTAAGTATTGTAACTCATTATACAAACTCATCCATCTATGTTTACCCTTTTTCCTTGTGAAGTTACAGCATCTATAACATGGTTATGCATATGGAAGGAATGAGATTTCATGAAAATCCCAATAGCAAGTTACACAAACCATAATATCATGCATGATTAATTGTATGCTTAACATGTTCTCATGAGATGAGAGCTAATTCATAATGTTACATAAGCAAAATCTAACATGCATATTGTCATGACATAGCTTGCAAGGAGTTGCAATCATTCATAACTCATCATCAACATAATGACACATTCTCATGCTTAACCAAACACCATAATCAACAAGTAAGCAAACAATTAGACATACATGAAACTATAGGTAGGTATTCTTACTACCTCGTAGCTATCCTTGTCAACATCTTCTTGGGATTATTTCCTTCCTTCTCAAATGTCAAAACCTAGCCATTACAAAGTAATATCAAGATACAACTCAACTTCAAACCAAATCCGGTTGTCACTAACTTGTTTTCTTTCTCCCTTTTATGTTTCATACTTCCATCTTTCCAAAATAAATTCTCATAGTTCATTTCCACAAACTTTTTTATATAGAATCCAAATATGAAACTATAATTTCCAAAATCAAATCATACCACATGCTACAATACCAAATCGAAGCAACCCTCTTGTTTTCCAAAAATTCACATTTTGATTCCAATGCTTCCAATACTTGTTCTCCTATTTTATCCCCACGCAATTTTCCATTTTAAACTCATTGGAAGCATCAAAATCATAAAATTCTATCATATGAACAGTGTCACATACATTAACAGAAAGAACACAAAACCCTAATTCCAAACACACTTGAATTTCCAAGCTTATACCACTTGATCCTAGATTGTTTAGGCTTGTCTAAACTATCCATAACATAAAAATCATATTTTAACCACATATGGACATCATTTCCAGCAGCAACCATAAGGTAAATATAGCATAAAAACCCTTTAAAACCATGACTTAACTTGCTAGAATAAAGCTCAAGATTAAGGGAGATGATTACCTTGATTGTTGCTTCACTTTATGTGCTTCTTTCTTGGTTGAATGGAAATTTTGTAAGAGTTTCCCTATGTCACCATGCATGCTGAATGGTTTCTGATTTTGGGGGTATTTATAGATGAGCTTGAGTTGAAATAGATGGCCAAGATTTATTTGGTTACTATTTAATATAATGGTCCATATTCAATTTTGCATAATCTTGCCCTAGAAGCCTCCCCTTTTGATGCCATGCATGACATCATTTAGGTTCAAGTTTGGCTAGAAAAAGTAGAATATACTAATAGGAAAAATTCTAGTCTAGTCTGGTACCGATAGGAGCAGTTTCACAAAAACCAGACTATTTTCTGTTCCTAATTTTTATAATATTCCAGGATATGTATTCTATCTTGTAAATCAATTTCTAGGTTCCTCATACCATTGAAATTGCTACACTAAGTATTTATCTACCATCCATCCTTTGGAAAATGACCAAAATACCCTTGGTGTCCTTTCTTGCACTATATCAAGTATAAGGGCATAATTGTCATTTCACCCCTCTTTATACTACCTTAGGGCATATACTGGCCCTAACTAATCATATTTATACTATATACTATGTTTTTAGCCTGTACAGAATGGCCTCCATCTACCACTAGTACAATATGGGCATCCAGGGGCATTTTTGTAATTTCACTCTTTTCCTGGACACTGGCCCCTTCTGTTGATGAATTGGTATCATGGATTTTGGGCCCTCCTTGGTGACACCTTAGGCCTATATATGAGGTCATCTGAGTTCATTCTATCTAGGCTTACATATTGCTAAGTTCCATAATCGGATCACGGGTGTTCTTAAACTCCCGTCAAAATTCCCTAATATGGAGATAAGTTTTCCTATAGAGCTCCTTTCGGGATTCTGTCAGATTCATGACATCTGATGTCATGAGGTACACCTTCCTGTAACCTTTTCACTTATACCTGAGATCCATGGGATCTGATAAAAGTTTAGATAACTTTCAGACCATCGGATAAATATCTACTATCTGGGACCCTAATAAAATTTCTGTATTATGTTAGATTAACAAGCATCACTTCCTCTACTTACTGATGAAAGGTGAGACTAGAATACTTTCAGGTAGTTCCAAGCCTTTTTTGGATGAACTTTTCCATAATTATATTTAGGTCCCTGACTTTTCGCTTATTTACATTTAGATCCCTAAACTTTTGGAAATTACCCCTTTTTGCCTAATGTTTGTTTCTACTTCAACTTTTTACCTTTAACCTTTTTCTAATTTGTGTTTAGGTCCCCGAACTTTCCTTAATTCATAATCCCTTTCTTTCCTTTCTCAATCTGATATAGTTTATGCCAAGAATCTCATATCCATTTCACATAAACTATACAGTTACATCAGGTAAGAAAATTGGAGATATGACAATCTTATATATATCATTTTCTCACTTTATGCTAAGGATTGGCGTATCTATCTCGTATGTTATATCTTGATATCTTAGTATAGTACTTTCCATATCCACAGATCTTCTTATCTTTGCTGTGATTATTCTTCTATTTTGAATCAACTTAATCAAAATTCCACTCTACTTCACTATGTCATTTGATTACTTGCTATGCACCTATTTGCATATAGACTTCTCACTATATTGGACTCGTGAGTAGTGTGCATTTCTTTCATATAAAACTCTCTTGAATATTGTTGCATTCTGGAGTTTTCATCAACTACTCATCGTGCATTTAACACATATCTCTTATTATTTCTCTGAGTAGATAGAAGAATTTTCTTAATATTTGTAAAGGTTTATGTTTCATTTTTGTATAATTGTACTTCTTCTTCTTATCATCTTTAATAATTCATCATAATATAGAAAGAGGACTTATGTCATTATTCTTTCTTTCTTTACTTTACTGCTAGGTATGAGCACATACTCTAACATGCATAATGTCTGGTCAATATATTGATGGACTACATACCTGCCCATGAATACAAAGCTTTAATATCAGAGCTCAAGCATTCATTTCCTTAATATGCACAGCTCTAACACTCAGAGCTTGCACAGCTCTATCACATGGAGCTTGCATTGCTTTAACATTTGGAGCTTTAGCATATTTACATACATAATATAGTGCCTGGCATTCATGCAAGGAGTGATAGCTCTCACTTGCTATTTCATCTGTAATATAACATTCAAACATCTTATATCCTTCAAAAAGGGAGCCTATCTATCTATTTACAAAGCTAGCTACAAAGCCACTTCGTATTGTACTTTTTAATACATATTTCTCATTATGTATCACATTACATGTTTTTCATAGCATATCTCATTACATATTTTTCATGTCGTATCATGGCATATCTGGCCAAATATGGCTTTATCATGGTACATCTCACCTTTTCATGACTTATCTTGAGATACCATAAGTCTAATATTCTCTTTAACTTATAACTTTGCTAGCTTTTGAGAAAACTCTTCTAATATTTACTTTAAAATCTATTTTATTTAGACTTGACATAAGGGATAATCTCTTACCATTCATAACCCTTTGTAACTTTTCATATCTCCTTCTATCATTTTTCATAACTCTGTGCGTATATGCCATACTTATGTGGCATTTACACCCTTTTTATCACTTCCCAGGGGCACCCATCATTGGACTACTCTTACTTGAGCATACTTAACTAAAAAAGTGCCAATAAAAATTTGAAGCACTGGTACTAACAGGTTCTAACCCTAGTACTTTACTATCTTAGACCCTTCTCATACCGTATCTCTTGGGTCTATTTGGATTTCTAATCTCTTTATCCTCATATGGAGGATCTATTTGTCTCTCATTCTTATTCTCTGTAATCTCATCATAGGGATCTCTATATTCTTATTTGACCCCATCTCATATCTTATGAGATTTTCTTTTTCTCTTCCTTAGGCATATTATCTATAGACTCATAAATATTTATTACTCAGGACTAAAAACTTTAACTATGATCCCTTAATTCCTTTTCCATGTAATAAGGCTATTTGAAATTAACATCATGGATACTCTTTCTGTTATGAGTTAACCAACTTGTGAAGCTTCTCTACCTTAACCTTTTCTTACGTATTCGCCCTTCTAAAGAAATAATTTACTTATGGCTCATTACTTTCTTTCTCTAGGCTAGGTCTACTGTGACTCTCGGGATCTACTGCGATCAACCATAAGTCTCTTCAAGATCTAACTACAACCCTGGAATTCTATTCTCTATAAGCCATGTTAGGATCTAATACAATCCTCTCGAATCTACTGTGATTCTTGTAATATCATTACTTTTATACGTCTTAGGGACCATTCAGTATCATTTAGAACCACTTACAAGACCTTGGAAGTCCATTAGCCAAATCTAGAATTTTACTCTTTCTCAGGTTACTGTTCATATGGTATTCCAGATTACGCAGCAAACTTCAAAAAATCAATTAATTCTAGAAAACTTGAAATGAAGTGGTTCAAAAAGCTACATGAAGCTAATATCTTTAAATTGAAGGGAAAAATAATTTCCAAACCAAATGATTAGCCAATTAATACAGTTTATTCGTTGAAGTTTATTGTTCAATTGGTCAAAAACTCTTGAAACAAATTATGATCCCTTACTTTGAAAATTCATTTCTCTTGATATACACATCCAAATGAAACATTCTACCTATGAACTTAAATTTCTGGATGTGTACTACACGGTTGTAAAATTTCATGAGATAATTCTTTCATTTGCTAGGTCAAACTGAAGCCACAACAAAACTACTTCAGGACATATGTTTTTACCATTTTAGTTTCCTTTCTTTTACTTTTAATAATTGTTCCAGCATGCATAAGCCATCAAATAAGCTTCTCAATATTCATATACACCATGTACATATGCCATAAGTATTACAAATAGTTTCATCACATAGATGGACACCTTATATGGCATTTACATACATAGATAATTCATAGCATATAATAAGATCTCAATTACTTCCATTCCTTTCTTCCATTCTTTAGCTCTTCTCCATGTATACCTTTTCCATCATGCTTGACCTAAATTGATTGGTTGTAGGAGAGTGAGATTCTAGGGAATCTTAGTAGTAAACATTACCACTTAAATATGCAAGATGGATGCTAATGCATGATATGTAATTTCATTAAACTTTCTTTGATTAGTGACATGCCATCATGCTATATAATCTTACGTAAAGTGCATGGCCATGGAAAACATGATATTAACAATACATTCAACATCATTTATCATGTCATAATATCATTCAAATATCATATACATGTCAACACATAAGCATACCACATCAAGCACATAAGGAGGTAAGTTCACTACCTTGCACTTACGCTTTCCTCTTGATCTTTTGCACTTGTTCCCTAGCTTTCCAACCATGAAGTCTTTATGTCAAACACTTCCTAACATCTTCTTGGATGTTTCAAGGTCCTAAACACATTCATATTCACCATATAATTCATTAGGACTCATGAACTCCAACCAATTAAAGACTAACCTTGTTACACTCTTTATTATCATAACTTTCTCTAATCTTCACTAATCCACTTGGCTCTTGAACCAATTGATATCTTGAATTTAACCTTCACAATTTCATCTTTTGAATACATCTATGAGCTTAGAATCATGCAATTCTATCTCCTTCATGGCCTGCTATACAGAACTGAACTTATGCATACAGTTTTTTCAAAAACTCTCATTTTGATCCTAATGCTTCCCATACTTGTTTCTCCAATTTACCACACACAACTTTTCATTTTAAAACCATTGGAACCATCAAAATCATGAAATTACAATCCCTGTTCATTTGAGTGAACAGTAATCGTGAGGAATATCAAATACTACAACCTTGAGATTTTAATGTTTCCAAGGTTCAAAACCTTTTCAATCCCACACAAAATCATCATATAAATTCAATGGAAGCATTAAATCATTGAAATTCCATTTCCTTCCCTCATGAATAGTGAAGACTGAATAGGGTACACCATGGCAAAGTCAACAATATCAACTTGATTCAACAACCAATTACTTAACTAGCTTATTTAAGCTTTAATCATATGTTTCTAACTTTAATTTCTTCTTTCCCCTTTCATCTAAGTTCAAGCTCTTAGAGAAAACTCAACTTTTACCCCATGAAAACTCAACTTTTCCCCATGAAAACCCTAAGTTCAAGGTCCCAAATCAAAGGAAAATAAGCTAGGAGAGATTGCTTATCTTTAATCTCTAGCTTGCTTGAACTTTGGTACCTTGAATCTTCCTTGTCTTGGTTTGAGTTTTCATTTTACAAGAGTTTCCCCAAGGCATCACAAGGCCACATTTTGGATGCAGAAATGAGGGGGTATTTATAGAAAAATCTTGGTGGAAATCAATAGCCAAGATTAGTTTGTGCACTATTTGATCTAATGGCCCACATTTAATCTTGGATTTAACTTTTTTCAAAAATAATTATTATGACATCATGTGGGACAGATCAAGGGACACCTCATAGGGGTTAGGTGGCAAAATTATAATGTGGGGAACCTTCTAGAAAAATTCCAGTCTAAACCAGTACCGATCGGTGCAGTTTCACAGTAACTGGATTATTTTCTGTTCCTAATTTTTTATAATATACTAGGTTATGTATTCTATCCTGGAAATCAATGTCTAGGCTTCTCATACCATTGAAAATTATATATTGAATATTTATCTACCATCCATCCCTTAGGAAATGACTAAAATACCCTTAGTGTCCTTTCTTACACTATATTAATCCTAAGGGCATAATCATCATTTTACCCCTCTTTGTACTACCCAGAGCATATACTGGCTCTGACTAATCATATTTATACTATATGACATGTTTTTGGCCTATCCAAAATGACCAAAATGCCCTCCATCCATCACTGGTATAATATGGGCATCCAGAGGCAGTTTTGTAATTTCGTACTCTTCCTGGACTGCTCTGGACTCTGGCCCACTTAACTATCCAGTCACCATACTAGGCTCATGATGGCACCATTTGGGCCTTTGTATGGACTTATTGCCTTTATGGCATAATTCCCAAGATAATTCTCCCGGTCCTATTTATCGGGTATTTTATTTCACCGTAAAATCCCATAAGGATTCTACAGGATTCATTTTTTGACTCTGTCAATTTTATAAATTCTTACATTAAATATGGGAATTTCCAGTAATGTTTCATCTAATTATGATGTCTGAAAAATACTGTAATAATTCTTCTGACTTCAAAAATTTATATCAATTAATCTGGACCTTAAATCAAAATTATGTGTTGCGTTAAACTGACTGGAATATTTTTGTCTATATACTGATAAAATTTGGGTCTTATCTAATTCTGGCATTTTTGGCCTATTTCGGCTCAGCTTTCTCATATTTACATTTAGGTCCCTAAACTTTTAAATAATTGCACTTTGGCTCCTGAACTTTTAGCTATTTGCATTTAAGTCCCTTAACTTTTAAAAATTACACTTAAGGGCCCAACTTTTGTTTTTACTTTCACTTTTTGCCTTTCACCTTTTCAAATTTTCGTCTTAGTCTTTCTCTTTCTTCAAGACTCATCTAACCTTTATCTTTTCTTCTGATCTTCGTCATAATCCTTTCCAAACCTCTTTCCACTATCAGTACTATACAGATAGGGAAAAATTAGGATATGAAAATTCTATTATACTGTATTTTTATCTCTACAAGACCTAAACCAATGGACTAAACTACAAGGTGATAAACTCATACTTGTAGTGATTTTTAGTGTGTTTTAAAGTGAGTTTATTATTGATTTTTATCCATATTTATCAATATATTGAGCAACTATTAAATTAAATAATATTTAGGACAGTTGATAATTAATTTATATAAATTTAGTGCTTAAAGTGAACAAATAATATGTTTATTCTAATTTTCTATCACAGACTAATGCACTAACGGAATGGATTACGGGAGAATGAAGCTGGACTAAAGGAATTAATGACATGTGAAAGCACATGGGCTAGACCCAGGAATTGAGAAACAGATTGCAAGTGGGAGATCATGCATGTGCTGACACATGGAGGAGCACTGTTCATGCACACAACACTTATTGCACTGTTCACGTACACACACCTGATCTAAATAGAATCACACATTTTAGCAGTAGCTTATGTACTCCACACATCATTCACACCATTTCAGCTGACAGTCACACCATTATTCTATATAACACACACATCAGCACATTTAGGAGGGGAGCTGACACGATACTTGACTCTTCTTTTGCTGATCATATTCCATTCCATACACATACCATTCCATATGACATTCTTCATATCCCCTTCCATTCTCTATTCTGCAACTTTCCTCTGTCTAAACAATAGAACTAGAGGAAAGTGCAGCTTTCATCTTCATCTTCTTCTATCATTTTCACCATGACTGCTGCTGTGATTTCTGTTGCTAGTGAAGTTCAAATAGCAATGTAAGACTAACCTGTTGTGCTCTCTTACAGATAATGCTGAATCTGAATTCTTGAGCTAAACAGGGAGTTTATTGTGTTTTTAATTCAAAGTTAATTGTATTAAGTTAATGTAGTTAATTCTATAATTACTGATGCAATTAGAGTAGTAGATGATAAAGAAGTACGAAACCGAGTTGGATTTCTTATTTCTGCATAAATGACCTTTGATTGATTCTTATCTTTGATCGAGTTGAACATAGCTGTGATTAATTGAAGTGATTCTAAAACAGAGTATAGTTGTATCTATTTAATTCATATTCTGCTATCTTTAAGTTGAATGATTCATAATCTCTTTGAAAGACTACGAGTTATAGCTTTGATTGAGATTTAGCTAGCGAGTTATTAGCTAACATATTCTAATTCAGCTGATTAACTTCTCATATTCTGTGGATAATAAAGGTAAGATAATCCCCAAGGGAACGCACTTGTCATTCATTCATCCCATCATCATAAACACTTAAAAGCATGAACAATAGCATAGGATTTGCTTTCAGTAGTTAGATTAAAACTCATCAAACACCATCTCTTTAACTTGTTAATTTGTGGCTTATTAGATCAATTAAGAACTTCTACATCCATTTAGGCTCCTTGTGAATCGATCTAGGTTAGCCTCCATTTTATTATTGGTTAGCTTAGTTTTGTTTTATAATTAAAATGACAGTCATCAGTTAGCCACTTCTACTTAGTTGTTAACTCAACAGATAATTCTCTAATAATGATCACAGAAGCCAATATTATCTATTAGTACTTTACCCATTTCCTCTATCACTCAGGAATTTCACATATCATTCTCATCTTTCATAATTTTACTACATTTAGCATTGTAGAGAGCTACACAGGCTCTACCATGCACATATCTGTCATAATCTGTACCTTTCATTTTATGGACATTACTATACATGAGCTGTATTGTCCATTCTCTTGGCTTTATCTCAAGAGTAACCTAACTTTATCGTAAGAGTAATCTAGCTCTATTGCGAGAACATTAACTTTTATTACATAGACACTACTCATTCTTAGAGCTACATCATCTTTCATAAATGCTTCTCATTTTATTTCATGTTTGAGGCACATCATTTATATGTCTTATCCACATTTTGAAGGAATATGTCCAGAGTACTATAATCATATGTGTATATATATTTGCTACTAACCTTCATCTTTAATCTCATTCTCTACCCATTTGACTATCATTATCTGATCATAAATTCTTATTCTATTATTTGGGAACTACTATCTCATTTATCACTTTACTATTACTTTATCATTACCAAGTTGAATTATTTAATTGCACGTTATATGGTATGGGAGTAACATAATTTTCTTATCATATATACTTTACCCTTAATGAAATGTGAAAAGGGAGTATTCATTCAGCATAGCATACTCTAACATGCATAATATACAAGGAAATGCAATCATTTAAGCATTCTCTAGCATGAGTGTCAGCATATGACAACTGCAAGGAGATGCAACTGCTCATCATAACTTATGGCAACATAAGCCATATCATTATTACATAACTTGCTCAACCATCCCTTATACGTACACTGCAATTAAACAATTAACTAGGTAATCTTTTCAAGCATTATGTCCCTTTATCACCATAACTGCTATATTATCTTATCATGATCTGACAATTTATTCAAGAACCTAAAATAACTATTTATCTAACCTAGGTTGTCACGTTACCCTCTTATTAGGGCATAAACTCAACCCTTAATTACTCTTTCTTACATAGGGAATAGGGGAGTCCCTTTATCTTTGAAACTATGGCTACCTTTCTATCTCTAAACATCATAAACTTCTTTTTCTTATCTTGTATACATCTACTGCTCTGTTGAACTTCTATAACTACCTGAGAAAAACTTTTTTTGTAACACATAATTCAATCTGTGAACTAACTTCTCAATCATTCAACTCTCAATGTTCATGTGGATGAAATCGGCTAAGTATCCATCAAAGGGTTTATCATTTCCTACTTTAACCCTTAACCGCACGCTCATCACTATCTAACTGAGAGAACTGCTTCTTGTAAACTATTTGAGAAAAATTTCTCAAGTGAGCGGATCAATCTCCATCTCTATGGAGTAACTTCTTTGGTCTTTTCTTGATCTAGACTAACTTAAATCACTTGGATCTCATTCATCATCTAGTACTATTACTTTTGTTCTCTAGGGTGTTCTACCCTAGGTCTACTAGGTTATTATCTCTTCATGATGGTATCCCTCTGTTCTGGGATCTTTAACTTTTTATCTACTAACCATCATGTCTCTAACCTTAAGCCATGTATTATGCCTATTCTTCGGCAAGTTTTATTTTAACTTCTTATTCTTCTAACTTCTTATTATTCTATTCAGTAAAGAATAACTGAATAAATCTTTCGTAACATAGATCAACTCTTGGTAATCATATGGAGGATATACTTATGAATATTTTCTTAAACTAATCTTCTATATCTCAGTGCCTTGTCCTATTCAGCTTACTTGCATGCTATACTAAACCTCTAACTAATAAACTTCAATGAGGTCAGCATCTTCATTCTTATCATCAGGTCACTATGCATTCTAGTCGCGACCTGAGTATTGCCTAGTCGCGACTCATATTCTCTATGAACTTTAGTCACGACCATCTCAACTTATTTGTCATGACTTGATAGCTTTGTGCCCTTCAGTCATGACCAACGGTCTTTACTTGTCACAACCAAAATGCCTCTGTGAATCTTTGTCATTCCCCGTGACTTAACTCATCACGACTTAACTTCTCTGAAACTTTTAGTCTCAACCTAAACTGATTCACATCGTGATCTGGGCATAGCTTTTTCTAAACATTCTCTTCTAATATTCCTAACTTTGATGAGCTTAAGTCAATTGAAACTCATTCATATCTATCTATCATAATCACATTAAATAGGGAACATATTCTTATAAATTCTCAACCAACTATGATTTTATTATATTGCATCAAAACTCATTTCATGTCATCATAACATTTGTACATACATTACATACATGTCAATTACACATACGGGGTAAGTCAACTACTATACATCTATGTAATTACTTAACTTTACACTATTTACAAATTTACATTACCCCTCATCTCTTTTTGCATTCTTTTATAGGGAATAGTAAACTATAAATACTTATGGAAATAGAAATACCACCCCTATACATCAGTTACCAGATCATTTGACAAAAACTCACTTAGCTTTATATGCCATATAGGGGTATATGATAGTATTTGACTTACTACCATCTCATGCTAATCTTCTAGAGTGTAGACCTGATTCAGGTCAATACCCTGCTACCATTTCATGCTAATCTTCTAGAGTGTAAACCTAATTCATGTCAATACTATCTATTGTATATATGTTTATCATCCCTGCTACAGCATTAAGCAACTGCAGATAAATTGACTGCTCTTAATCTCTACTTCTATCCATCCCTTGACCTAGACTGAGTAATTCACTCTCCACAACTTTCTTAAGACTGATATAGTCAACATTATCTATCTTTAGCAAAGGATGCTGGGGTTGACTAGGACCAGGAATATCACACTAATCTTTCTCTATAAAGTCACATATTCTTGGACTTTGAGAATAGAAAGGGACTATCATAGACTCTAATTGGATATCTGGATTAAGGGACTGCTATAGGTTACTCATATAAAATTTATCCTTAAACTCTAGTAGAGGAGGAATAATATCTGGTCTACCTATAATCCAGTACCAGTACCAGTACCAGTACTCAGCTTCCTTAGCCGTAATTTGTCCTCTCATAAGAGGAATAAAGCTTACATCAAGGTTTGAGGGCACTCCAACACACTCATATTGTATAGAGTCACTAGACTCAATATTATCTGGTACACGGACAACTTTAGATTGAATCTCTACATAACCTCCTAACTACCAGTTTGAGTCTACAGAAACATATACGTGATATTCTACTGTAGACCTCCCTGACTGATCTCTTATACTATCGTCTGAACTATCTTAACTGACTGAAGAAAGATCACAGTCTAGAGTACATCATCTTCATATATCATTACTAGTCGAGGGTCTCCCTTATTAACTAATGGCTCTGACTTAACTTTATGAAATCCCATATCTACTTCTGTAGGAGTTACTTAAATAAGCAATACTAACTATCCCAATAAATACCCTAACTTAATATAGTAGTTACTACTTAGAGTTAGGGTCTAGGGACTATCTTATATAATCTAGAAACTTCTGCTCTGATACTAAAATAAAATATCCTTACTTTTGTACATCTTAGGGACCATTCAGTAGCATTTAGAACCACTTATAAGACCTTAGAAGTCTATTAGCTAAATATGGAATTTTACTCTTCTTAAATTACTGTTCATACGGTATTCCAGATTAAGCGACAAACTTCAAAAAATTATAATTAATTATAGAAAAATCTAAATGAAGTGGTTCAAAAAGCTACGTGAAGATAACATCTGGAACTTTAAGAGACGAATAATTTTCAAAACAAATGCTTAGTCAATTAATACAGTTTATTTGTCAAAAATTACTATTCATTTAGTCAAAAATTCTAAAAACAAATTCTGGTCCCTTACTTTGAAAAAATTGTTCTCTTTGTACAGACATCAAAATAAGGTGCTCATATTATCAAAATGAAGCTTGACATGTTAAACAAATACATATAAATTTTCATATATTTATCTTGTCATTTACTATTTTTCATTACATCATGATCATCACTACTTATCTTGGTCATATAACTACATTACATTTAACAATTCTTAACATAACATTTATACTATCCATTCCCTAGCTTCTCTTCATGCTTCTTCATCCTCTTTCATCATTAATAAACCTGTGGGATTGGGATTATATGGAGGGGTGAGATTTCTAGGGAAATCTCAGTAGCAAATAGTACTAAACAATGTATGCATTAATGTAAATACTTGTGCTTGCTTGTGAAAGTGTTAACATTGTGTAATGTGCATGCTTCCATGTAACATATGAAATACAATTGGCCAAAGTAATCATAGAAACAAAGATTTAATCATAAACATATATGAAACACAATTTAACAAAGTCATAGCACAACTAAGCATAACATTCCATACAAGTTTAGGATGAGTTTACTACCTCATATACTTAACTCTATTTCACTTTATCTTGCCTCTTTCTTCTCACTTCTCTTTGATATGTGGCTGCCTCCTTGGAGTTCACCATCAAATCCTAACATCACATAATCATCTATCTATTACAATCTAACTTCCTTGAACATTAAACTTACTTTAACTAACATAACTTCCTTTGATCTTTACTAAATGACTTGGCATTTGAACCAATTGATGTCTTGACTTTACCCTACACAATTCCACCTTTTGAATCCATTAATGATCTTAGAATCATGGAATTCTAGCTCCTATGCACTGTTTAGGAAAGATTTGAAAAACATGCATAATTCTTCCAAAAATTCTCATATTGATTCGAATGCTTCTCATACTTGTTTCACTACTTTATCCCACACAACTTTTCATTTTAAAACCATTGAAAATATCAAAATCATGAAATTCCAATCACTATTCATACGAGTAAATAGTGATAAAGAAGTTTAAAAACTATAACTTGAAATTCCAATGCTTCCAAGGTTCAAAACCTATCCAATCCTACACAAAATCATCATATGAATTCAATGGAAGCATTAGATCATTGAAATTCCATCTCATTCTATCATGAACAGTGCATACTAAAATGGTTCAACTATGGCAAAGTCAAAAGTATCAACTTAATTCAACAACCATTCATCTAACTAGCTTGTTTAAGCTTCAATCACATATCTCTAACTTTAATTTCTTCTTTCTACTTTAATCTAGGGTTTCAATAATATATACACCTTTGAAAAAACTCAACTTTATTCCATGAAAACCCTAAGTTCAAGCTCCCAAATCAAAGGAAAATAAGCTAAGATATATTGCTTACCTTTAATCTCTAAGAACTTTGGACCTTGGATTCTTCTTTGTTTTGGCTTGAGTTTTCATTTTGCAAGAGGTTCCTCAAGGGTTCTCATGCAATGATTTTGAACAGAAATAGTGGGGGTATTTATAGAAAAATCTCATGGAAAATAAATGGCCAAGATCACTTTGTGCATTATTTGTTCTAATGGCTGATAATTGCTCTTACATTAAACTTACCCACCAAACCAACATGAGATAAGATCACATGAAAAAAATGTTCTCTTCCCCTTGCCTTGGACTTGGCCAATGATTTTCAAAAATTCATAAATTATTCATTATTGGACTTGGGCTCCATGAAAAATTTTGGGACTTATTGGGCTGCCCTAGGCCAAAATATTGGACTACCTTAGGCCTTCCTTGGGTTCAATAGCTAATTGACACAAATCCCAACACACCTTCCTTATAACGATATCCTTAAAATATCATGATTTTAAAATAAATACTAGACACCTCTTTTAATGGTTCTAATATTTTTTCAAATTCATTATAATATAAAATAACTCCCCTGTAAAGTCTTATAATTTTTTGAGCTCCAGAAGTCCTGATAAATATTCCTTACACTTCTTTAAGACCCTTTATTGGTGTCCGATTTCACTTTAATTTCTTAAAGGGCATTATCGCCTTTACACACCTCATCAGAGTATTCCCTGACATTGGTCAACTATTTTAGGAACTCTCCTTAACTATCTAACTATAGTCAAATGACCAAAATACCCTTCATTTATCTCTGGCTCATTGACACAATATAGTGGTACACTCAATATCATTTTCATAATTTTACAGTTTTCCCAGTCTTTATTTACCATATCTCACATACTTATCTGAAAATATTATTGGGCCTATAAGATGCCATTTTGGGCCCTCTACATGATCCATTATCTTCATGGGCTCAATTATCGAGAAATTTTCCCAAAACATATTTATTGGGTGTTTTAATCCATTGTAAATTCCATAATAAATTGTACAAAACTCCTTTTTAAGGTATGTTAGATTCATAAATTCTCATATTAATTATAAGAATTTAGTACCAAATTCGATATGTTATAAGGTACAAAGAATACTGTATTAATTTTCCATACTTAAAAAATTAATATATATTTTTCGGGACCTCACATCAAAATTCTGTATTGCGTAAAACTGATTAGAATAATTTCTTTATTTACTTAAAAAATTTGGGACTAATCTTATTCTACTTATTTTTGGTCCTTTTCCAGCTCAATTTCAAAAATTACCATTTTTGCCCTTGAACTTTTGAAAATTACACTTTAGGCCCTCAACTTTCATAATTATAATTAATGGCCCAAAGCTTTTGTCTACTTTACACTTTGCATGTCATATCCTAAATTTTCCCAATCTGTATAGTACTGATAGTGGAAAGAGGCTTAGAAAGGATTATGACGAAGATCAGACGAGATAATAAAGGTTAGATAAGTCTTAAAGAAAGAGAAGGACCTAAATGAAAATTAGAAAAGGTTAAAGGCCAAAAGTTAAAGTAGAAACAAGATTTGGGCCAAAAGTAGTAATTTCTAAAAGTTAATGGACTTAAATGTAATTAAGTAAAAACTTCAAGGGTAAAATTGTAATTATAAAAAGATCAGCCTGGAAAGGGTTATAACTGCCCAGAAGTATTTTAGTCCCATATTCCATCAGTAAATAGAGGAGGGTATGCTGGATAATCTGACATGATACAGAAATTTTATTAAGGCTTCAGACAGCAGATATTTATCTGATAGTCTAAAAGTTATCTGAAATTTTATCAGATTTCATGGACTTCAGATATAAGTGGGCAAATTACAGGAAAGTGTTCCCTACAGTGGCAGATCTCCTGGATCTGACAGAACTCTGGAAGAAGTTGTGTATAAAAAGTTATTCACATATTAGTGAATTTTGACAAAAGTTTGATAACACCTGTGATCCGATAATATAACTTATCGGTATGTAAGCCTGGATAGAATGAGATTATATGACCTCATATATAGGCCCATAATGACGCCAAGGAAGGCCCAAAACCCAGGGTACCAGTCTATCAGTAGAAGGGACTAGTGCCAAAAAAGTGCGAAATTATGAAAATGCCCATAGATGCCCAGATTGTACCAGAGATGGATGAAGGACATTTTGGTCATCTGGGACAGGATAAAAATGTGGCACATGGTATAAATATGATTAGTTGAGTCAATATATGCCCTGAGGCAGTACAAAGAGGGGTGAAATGACAATTATACCCTTAGGGTCAATATAGTGCAAGAAGAAAACAGTCTGGTTGCTGTGAAACTGCACCGATCGGCATTGGATTGGACTGGAATTTTTCTAGAAGCTTCCTTACACTATGAGCACACCACCTAACCCCTTAAGGTGTCCCTTGATGGGTCCCACATGATGTCATAATTATTATTTTATCAAAAAGTTAAATCCAAGATTAACTGTGGGCCTTTAGATCAAATAGTAACCAAATCAATCTTGGCCATTCATTTTTCTTGGATTTTGGCTATAAATACCCCTCAATTCTGGTTCAAAACTGTAAGCTCATGTACCCTTGGGGAAGCTCTTGCAAAATGGAAACTCAAGCCAAGACAAAGAAGATTCAAGGTTCCAAAGTTCAAGCAAGCTAGAGATTAAAGGTAAGCAATCTCTCCTAGCTTATTTTCCTTTGATTTGGGAGCTTGAACTTAGGGTTTTGATGGGAGAAAAGTTGAGTTTTATCTAAGGGGTGGTGCTGCCCAAAGACCTTAAAGGAAAGGGGAAAGAAGAAATTAAAGTTAGAATTATATCATTGAAGCTTAAACAAGCTAGTTAAGTGGTTGGTTGTTGAATCAAATTGATATTCTTGACTTTGCCATAGTGTGCCCTGTTCGGTATGCACTGTTCATGAGGGAATGAAATTGAATTTCAATGATTTAATGCTTCCATTAAGTTTGTATGATGATTTTGTGTAGGATTGGAAAGGTTTTGAACCTTGGAAACATTAAAATCTCAAGGTTGTAGTTTTTGAGATTCCTCATGGTACTGTTCACTCACATGAAAAGTGATTGGAATTTCATGATTTTGATGGTTCCAATGGTTTTAAAATGAAAAGTTGTGTGGGGTAAAGTGGAGAAACAAGTATGGGAAGCATTAGAATCAAAATGAGAATTTTTGAAAGAATTGTATGCTTATGTTCAGTTCTGTACAGAAGGCCATGAAGGAGCTGGAATTTTATGATTCTAAGCTCATAAATGGATTCAAAAGATGAAATTGTGTAGGGTAAATTCAAGACATCAATTGGTTCAAGAGCCAAGTCGATTAGTGAAAATTAGAGAAAGTTATGACAATAAAGAGGGTAACAAAGTTAATCTTGAACATGGTTGGAGTTCATGAGTCCTAATGAATTATGTGATGAATATGAATGTGTTTAGGACCTTGAAACATCCAAGAACATGTTGGGAAGTGATTGGCATAAAGGTTTATTGGTTGGAAAGCTAGGAAGCAAATGCTAAAGATCAAGAGGAAAGTTTAAGTGCAAGGTAGTGCACTTATCTCTTTATGTGCTTGATGTGGTATGCTTATGTGTTGACATGTATATGTTATTTGAATGATATTGTGACATGATAAATGATGTTGAATGTATTTTAAATAACATGTTTCCATGGCCATGCACTTTATGTAAAAGTATATAGCATGATGGCATGTCACTAGTCCAAGAAAGCTTAATGAAATTACATATCATGCATTAGCATCCATCTTGCATATTTAAGTGGTAATGTTTGCTATTGAGATTCCCTAAAATCTCACTCTCCCATAACCAACCAATTTAGGTCAAGCATGAAGAAAAGGCATGCATGGAGAAGAGCTAAAGAATGGAAGAAAGGAAGTGAAATATTGAGATTTTAGCATATACTATAAATTGTCCATGTATGTAAATGCCATGTAAGGTGTCCATTTATGTGATGAAACTATTGTAATACTTATGGCATATGTACATGATGTCTATCAATGTTAAGAAGCTTATTTGATGGCCTGTGCATGCTGAAACAATTATTGGAAATGAAAGAAAAGAAACTAAAATGGTAAAAACATAGGTCCTGAAGCAGTTTTGTTGTGGCTTCAGTTTGACCTAGCAAATGAAGGCATTATTTCACGAAATTTTATGATCATATAGTACACATCCAGATATTTACATTCATAGGTGGAATGTTGCATTTGGATGTGTATATCAAGAAAAATGAATTTTCAAATTAAGGGACCAGAATCTGTTTCCAGAGTTTTTGACGAAATGAACAGTAAACTTCAACGAATAAACGGTATCAATTGGCGAATCATTTGGTCTGGAAATTATTTTTTCCTTAAATTTTAAGATGTTATCTTCATGTATCTTTTTGAATCACCTCATTTTGAGTTTTTTAGAATTAATTATGATTTTTTGAAGTTTGTTGTGTAATCTGTAATACCATATGAACAGTAACCCGATAAAGAGTAAAATTCCAGATTTGGCTAATGGACTTCCAAGGTCTTGTAAGTGGTTCTAAATGCTATTGAATGGTCCTTAAGACGTATAAAAGTAAGGATGTTACATTGCACCATAGAGTTATTAAACTTTTTATTTTAGTCCCTCATCTTTATACCTTTGTCTAATAATTATTTTTCCTTTCTATTTATCATCACAATCCTTTCTAAACCTTTTTCCACTATTAGTACTATACAGATAAGGAAAACATAGGATATGACGTGGAGCATCTCCATGACATTCCCCATATATCTCGAGAGTAGAGCTGGAATCATTGTTATCCACTGTGAGGGAAGATGTTAAGGCAAAGGCTAGGGCACATACAAAAACTTTAATTTAGGCACAATTACAAGAGGGGTTGGCAAATATCAATGAAGAAATATTGTCCATGCTGACATCAAGGTAAGAGGAGCCAAGTTCCACCCAAATGCTCTCTCATACAGCCCAACCTAGCACTAAAGGGAGCTAATGCATGGCTAAAAAGGTGTGAGAGGATGCTGAACCTTGTTATCTATATGTGAAGGATCCAATTAAAATGACAGTGGCATATGGTTCCATCCATATCTTAGGGGAAACTACCTACCATATCCAGATTCAAGGCGATCAGTTAAAGGTGGCAGTTGAAGACGTGATACTTGGATATGCTCTTATCCCAATATTGACTGATGAGGTAAAGACTATGAGTTAGGCAAAGGGGGTTTTCATATTATGGCTAAAGCATCTTGTTTTGGATCACATTGCATCATGCCCAAGTGAACTTCCTATACCTCCCAATTTAAGTTCCATGCAATGAGTGATCCATTTGGCATCTGACAAAATATTCCATGTGGATGCATTGCCTATCATATCCTAAATTTTTCTTATCTGGATAATACTGATAGTGGAAAGAGGTTTAGAAAGGATTATGACGATGATCAGAAGAAATAATAGAGGTTAAATGAGTCTTGAAGGAAGAAAGGGACCTAAACAAAAATTGGAAAAGTTTAAAGGCCAAAAGTTAAAGTAGAAACAAAAGTTGGGCCAAAAGTCATAATTTCCAAAAGTTTAGGGACCTAAATGTAAATATGCAAAAAGTTAGGGACATACATGTAATTAAGAGAAAAGTTCAAGGGCAAAATTGTAATTATAGAAATATCAGCCCGGAAAGGGTTAAAACTGCCAAGAAGTATTTCAGTTCCATATTCCACCAGTAAATAGAGAAAGATATGCTAATTAATATGACATGATACAGAAATTTTATTAGGGCTCCATACAACAGATATTTATTTGATAGTCTAAAAGTTATTTGAAATTTTATCAGATTTCATAGACTTCAGATATAAGTGGGCAAATTACAGTAAAGTGTGCCTTACAATGTTAGATGTCCTAGATCTGACAAAACTCCGGAAGAAGTTCTGTATAAAAAGTTATTCACATATCAGTGAATTTTAACTGGAGTTTGTTAACACCCGTGATCCGATAATAGAATTCATCAACCAGTAAGCCTAGATAGAATGAGATCATATGACCTCATATATCAGCCCATAATGACACCAAGGAAGGCCTAAAACCCAGGGTACTAGTCCATCAGTGGAAGGGGCTAGTGTATAAAAAAGTGCAAAATTACGAAAATGCCCCTGGATGCCCAGATTGTACCAGAGATGGATGAAGGGCATTTTGGTCATCTGGGATAGGCTAAAAATGTGGCACATGGTATAAATATGATTAGTTGAGTCAGTATATGCCCTGAGGCAATACAAAGAGGGGTGAAATGACAACTATGCCCTTAGGGTCAATATAGTGCAAGAAATGACACCAAGGGTATTCTGGTCATTTCCTAAGGGATCTATAATTAAGTTGTGCCTCAATATAAGTATGTCAATGGTGTGAGAATCCTAGACATTGACTTCTAGGACATAATACATATCCTGGTATATTATAAAAAATTAGGAACAGAAAACAATCTGGTTGCTGTGAAACTGCTCCGATCGGTACTGGATTGGACTAGAATTTTTCCAGAAGCTTCCTACCATGATAATTTCTTCACATAAGACCATGAAGTATCCCTTGAGTTGTCCTTTATGATGTCATGATGATGTCATAATTACCTTTCTTAAAAAGTTAAATCCAAGATTAAATGTGGGCCTTTAGATCAAATAGTAACCAAAACAATTTTGGCCATTGATTTCCACTAAGATTTTTCTATAAATACCCCCTCATTCTGCCCAAAACTATGGCCTTGTGATACCTTGGGGAAACTGTCATATCCCAATTTTTTAGCTTAAAAGCCCAGTATATAGCCTGAAAAAGGGATGCTACCAGAGCCTATTGAGCAGAGGTCTCAGTAAATAGAGAAAATTATGTTGTTCAGTTTGATACAACACAGAGTTTTGACAGGAAGTCCCAAAAGATTTATATTACTTTTCAAAGAGAAGGAAAATTAATACAGTATTCTATGGACCTCAGAATCAGATGAAATATGGCAGTAAATTCCTATAATTAATATAAGAATTTTTGAAATTGACAGAGCTCAAAAAGGAGTTTTGTAGAATTTACTACATAATTTACAGTGGATTAAAAGACCCGATAAATAGGTTTTGGGGAAATTTCTCAGGAATTGAGCACATGAAGATAGGGAATCATACAGAGGGTCCAAAATGGCACCTTATAAGCCCAATGATATTTTCAGATAAGTATGTGGGCCAGGGCTAATAAAGACCAAGAAAAATGAAGCATTACGAAAATGCCACTGAAGGTATGCCACTGTGTTGTGTCATTGAGTCAGAGCCAGATGAAGGGCATTATGATCATTTGTCTAAGGTTAGACAGTCAAGAAAGGGTATCTGGATAGTTGACCAGGGTCAACAGGTACTCTGGTAAGGTATGGAAAGATAACATTGTTCCTATGAGTACTAAAAAGGACCTAAAGGCATTATGGTAATTTACTAAGGATATTTCTTGGGAACCGAGCCACCAGAGTACTTGGGCTTGGTTAGAAACCCAAAATGACAATCCAAGGTCCAAAAACGTAGCCTAAGAGTAATGTGAGCCCAAGAGGCATTAAAATATTATTTTAGTGCTTTTTCAATAAAGTAAAGTGACCCGGTCAAAGATAGAATTAGGTAAAGTGATCTGGAATCATGAGGGGACATAAATAGGGCCCAAAATACACCACATGGCATGATTACAGTAGAAGAAGAAAAGCAAAGGACACATGGCATGATTACTGAAAAATGAGAAAAAGTAAGAGGACACGTGGCACGATCTCAGCCCTCCATTCAGGGAAAAGACTCTGGAACTCTCTGGAAAGGATGAGTCAGCTGGTGAGGTGTCCCAAGGGCCCCACCATTGTGCCACATATACCCCTGATGTGTCCCTTGAGGTGTCTTGGATGATGTCATGAGTGGTGAGTCATTAGGGAGGGTGATGTTATCGTGATGATGCAGGCAAAGCTTCTTGAGGAAGCAATCAATCTGAGCCATTCATCGCGAAATAATCTGGATCATTTATTCCACCTCCTCTCACCTATAAATAGGCCACTCCCCTCCCATTTCAAGGCACACCACGGACTAGCAAGGCAAAGGAAGAGAAAGAAGAGAGAAAGGAAGGAAGGAAGAGAAAGAAGGAAGGGGTTCTGGTGGAGCTAGGAGCAGTCTGAGGAGCCGAGGGACTGGGCAAAGCTTAGGAATGAGGTAAAAAAGTTATCGAGTCCCTTCTCTAATAAAGTAGAGGATTGCTCTTAGTGGTTAGAATAGAGAAATATCTCTACTAATAAAGGTAGCTAAAGGTAGAAAGGAAGCCAGGGGAATGTCAGAATAAGAATATCACCCGTATTTAAGCATGAGCTAAGTAGAGCTATACTGGATAATAATAAAGATATTATTATGCTATGTATAGGTTCTAACATATGAAAAGAAGGGACCTTAGAGACAAGGCTAGGAGCTGAAAGGAAAGGCTACATGCCAGGTAGTAGACTTACCTACTTGTATGCTTATACTGCTTGGATGTTTTATGTGATGTTTTCTTACCTTGATGATGTGAGGCATGTATGATTAAGTAATGCTCTGTTTCTTGTTATACTATGGCCATATGTTATAATTAAGTAACATGGAAGCATGTATGTTATCATGATGCAAGTATGATCATTAAGTACACACATAGTAACATCAAGCATATAGTTGAATATATTGTATGATTACTATTTGCTACTGAGATTTCCCCAGAAATTTCATCCCCTTCTATGTAATCCTAATCCCACAGGTATGTTTAAAGGGGGCCGAAGAATCGTAGAGAGGAGCTAGGGATTGGATAGTGTAGAGATTATGCAAAGATGGGACCAAAGTGCTGGAATAAGGGGAAAACGCAGGATGAACAGTAAACTTCAGACGTTGACTGATAAAGACCTGGTAAAGGCATGGTCAACGAGTTATTTTTCCATGAAAGAATGTTAAGTTAGCTTCGAGTATCAATTTGAACTACTCCATTTAGATTTTTCTAGAATTAGTTATGATTTTTTGAAGTCAGGTCACTCTGGTAGAATTTACACAGTGAACAGTACTCACTGGGAGTAAAATTCCAGATTATATGATTTGACTTCAATGGCCCTAGAAGTGGTTCCAAATGCTATTGAATGGTCCCTAAGATGTAAGAAAAAGAGGATGTTATAATTTGGTATCAGAGCATAAGATTCTGGCACAGAACAGAAGGTTCTAACTTAGTGATGCTCTAGAGTAGATAGACTAACACTTAAAAAGTTAAAGATATTTCCTCCCTAGTATAAGATATGGGTATGGTGTTAACTACCTAAAGAATGATTCAGAAAAGAGATAGTGACACCTAGATAGATAGAATAATACATAACTTATAGCGGTATGGGGTAATCTTCATAGAAGTTGCTAGTCTTAGTCAGCCATTTCTGTCGAGGTCTCATATTTCTTAACGTGATATGACTGGACTAAGCAGGATAACGTCTAGGGAGCAGTTTTCTCTATGGATAGAGGTAGAAGCTGACCAGTCCCAGGTCAAGGGAAACTGTCAGATGTTACAATAACAATGATAATGAGGGTACCAACCTGGTTGAGTTTAATCAACTAGAAGATTGGTATAAAGTATAATCAAGCCAGATAGTATAAAGTAAGAAAAGATGAAAGGTTAGGCGATCTTCAGAAGTAAATCCTCTATAAGAGTAGATCTACATTACGAATGAATTAAAGTTAGATTGGAGGCTTGCCTAGAAATGATCCTAGCATGGCCTAAAGTTAGAGACGAGATGGGCTGCTGATGTTCCCAAGATAAAGGAACCACAATCTAGTCTAGAGTAGACTAAGACTGATAAAGAGAAAGGTAGCCACAGTTTCAAAGATAAAGAGACTCCCCAATTTAAGAGTGTTAAGCCAGAGTTAGATAAAGTAAAATGAAGGGTTGAGTCTATACCCTAGTAAAAGGGTAATGTGACAACCTAAGTCAAATAAATAGATATTTCATATTCCTAAATGAATGTTTAGGATCTATCAAATGATATGATAGAGAATAAGATGAGGATTAATAGTGAATCTACATATACATGATTATGACACTCAGGATATATCCCTTTAGTAGGGATGAGATATATGAATGATATGCTATGCATATAAAATGGAAAGAAATGCAATTATGAAAGATGATGTAGCTCTAAGAGAGGTAGTGATTTTGCAATGGAGCTAAATTGCTCTTGCAATAGAGTCAGATTGCTCCTGAAATAAAGCTAGAGAATGAGTACATTATGATGACAGATATGTGCATGGTAGAGCTTGTGTAGCTCCTTGCAATTTTAAATAAAGTTATAAAATATGAGAATGATATGAGAAATTCCTGAGTGATAGAGGAAATGAGTAAAGTCCTGATAGATAATATTAGCTTATGTGATCATTCTAGGGGAATTATCTGTTGAGTGAACAACTATGTGGAAGTGATTTACCTTGTAACTTTGTCTGTTGGTTTAGATCTTCCAGAGATGAGAATACAGTACAACAGAATCGCAGTAGATTCTGGAGGATTGCAGTAGATCCTAGTATGGCTCCAAGAGAATAGAATTCTAGGGTCACAGTTAGATCCTGAAGAGGCTTACGGTTGATCGCAGTAGATCCCGAGGGTCGCAGTAGACCTAGCCTAGAGAAAGAAAGTATAGAACCATAAGTACAGTATGTCTTTGGAAGGACGAATACCAAGGAAAAGTTAAGGTGAAAAAGCTTCACAAATTGGTTAGCTCTTAACAGAGAGAGTACCCATGATGTTAGATAGCCTTATTACTATCAGGGACTGAACTCATAATCTCCTTACACGTACAGGAACTAAGTGATAAAAGTTAAAGTTATTAATCCTAAGTACCAAGGAGTTATGAGCAAATTTCATAAGATATGAGAAAGGGCCAAATAAGAATAAAGAGATCTTTACAATAGGATTACTAAGAATAAGAATGAAAAGTAAATAAATTCTCCAGATGAGGACAAAGAGATTAGAAGGCCAGATAGACCCAAGAGAGATAGCATAAGATGGGTCTAAGATAGTAGAGTACCAGGATTTGAGCCTGTGAGCACCAGTGCTTCAGATTTATATATGCACTTTTCAGTTAAGTGTACTCAGGCAAGAGAAATCTAATGATGGGTGACCCCCTGGGAAGTGATGAAAGAGGTCTGAATGCCACAAGAAGTTGGCATATATGTACACAGAGTTATGAACAGTTAGAAAGGGTTATGAACAGAATGAGAATAGAACCCTTATGTCAAGTCCAAATGAAATGGATTTGAAAGATGAATTATGATGAAGCCAGATTTGGCTAGATATGCCATGTTACGGCATGAAAAATATGAAAAGTATATGTTAAGAAGTACACTATGACATGGCTTTATAACTAGCCCTATAAACAGATTGAGAGGCTCCCTTTTTATAAGGGATAAGATGTTTGAATGATAAGTTATAGGTGAAAGAGCAAATGAGAGGTTTCACTCCTTACATAAAATGCCAGGCATTATGTTATGTTATGTTATTTTATATTATGTAATGTTTGTTAAATATGCTAAAGCTCTGAATGTTATAGCAGTGCAAGCTTTGAGTGTTAGAGCTATGCAAGCTCTGAGTGTTAGAGCTGTGCATATTAAGAGAAGGAATGCTTGAGCTCTGCTGTTAGAGCTTTGCATTCATGAGCAGGTATGCAGTCCTACAGCATGCTGGCCGGGCATTATGCATGTTAGAGTATGTGCTCCTATATGCTATTATGTGCTCTTGTTTAGTAGTAGAGCAACGAAAGAAAGAATAAGGATATAAGTCCTCTCTCTGTATTATGATGAGTTAGTAAAGATGATAAAAGCATATGATGATATGAGAATGAGAGATGAAGTTTTGCGGATATTTAGAGAATTCCACTGAATACTTAGATGAGTAATAAGTGATTGCACTAAGAAGTATGATGAGTAGTCAATAAAAACTCCAGAATATAGGAGTATATGAGAAAGTTTAATATGAAAGAAAGGGACATTCTCCTCATATGAACTCTTCATCGAAGGATGAATAGAGATTTAACCCTAAAATTTTGAGGACGAAATTTATTTTAAGGGGAGGAGAAATGTCATATCCCAATTTTTAGGCTTAAAAGCCCAGTATATAGCCTAAAAAAGGGATGCTACTAGACCCTATTGAGCGGAGGTCTCAATAAATAGAGAAAATTATGTTGATCAGTTTGATACAACACAGAGTTTTGATAGGAAGTCCCGAAAGATTTATATTGCTTTTCAAAGAGAAAGAAAATTAATACAGTAGTCTCTGGACCTTAGAATCAGATAAAATATGGCAGTAAATTCCTATAATTAATATAAGAATTTTTGAAATTGACAGAGCTCAAAAAGGAGTTTTGTAGAATTTACTACATAATTTACAGTGGATTAAAAGACCCGATAAATAGGTTTCGGGGGAATTTCTCGAGAATTGAGCACATGAAGATAGGGGATCATACAGAGGGTCCAAAATGGCACCTTATAGGCCCAATGATATTTTTAGATAAGTATGTGGGCCAGGGCTAATAAAGACTGAGAAAAATGAAGAATTACGAAAATGCCACTGACGGTATGCCACTGTGTTGTGTCATTGAGTCGGAGTCAAATGAAGGGCATTATGATCATTTGTCTAAGGTTAGACAGTCAAGAAAGGGTATCTGGATAGTTGACCAGGGTCAACAGGTACTCTGGTAAGGTATGGAAAGATAACATTGTTCCTATAAGTACTAAAAAGGAACTAAGGGCATTATGGTAATTTATTAAGGATGTTTCTTGGGAAACGAGCCACCAGAGTACTTGGGCTTGGTTAGAAACCCAACATGACAATCCAAGGCCCAAAAACGTAGCCCAAGAGTAATGTGAGCCCAAGAGGCATTAAAATATTGTTTTAGTGCTTTTTCAATAAAGTGACCCGGTCCAAGATAGAATTGGGTAAAGTGATCTGGAATCATGAGGGGACATAAATGGGGCCCACAATGTGCCACATGGCATGATTATAGTAAAAGAAGAAAAGCAAAGGACACATGGCATGATTACAAAAAAAAGGAGAAAAAGCAAGAGGACACGTGACACGATCTCAGCCCTCCATTCAAGGAAAAGACTTTGGAACTCTCTGGAAAGGCTGAGTCAGCTGGTGAGGTGTCCCAAGGGCCCCATCATTGTGCCACATATACCCCTGAGGTGTCCCTTGAGGTGTCTTAGATGATGTCATGAGTGGTGAGTCATTAAGGAGGGTGATGTCATCGTGATGATGCAGGCAAAGCTTCTTGAGGAAGCAAGCAATCTGAGCCATTCATCGTGAAACAATCTGGACCATTCATTCCACCTCCTCAAACCTAGAAATAGGCCACTCCCCTCCCATTTCAAGGCACACCACGGACTAGCAAGGCAAAGGAAGAGAAAGAAGAGAGAAAGAGAGAAAGAACGGAAGGAAGAGAAAGAAGGAAGGAGTTCTGGTGGAGCCAGGAGCAGTCTGAGGAGCCGAGTGTAACATCCTTACTTTTTATATTTCTTAGGGACCATTCAGTAGCATTTAGAACCACTTACAAGACCTTGGAAGTCCATTAGCCAAATCTTGAATTTTACTCTTTCTCGGGTTACTGTTCATATGGTATTCCAGATTACGCAACGAACTTTGAAAAATCATAATTAATTCTAGAAAACTCGAAATGAAGTGGTTCAAAATTCTACATGAACATAACATCTTGAAGTTTAAGATAAAAATAATTTCTAGACCAAATGATTAGCCAATTGATACAGTTTATTCGTTGAAGTTTACTGTTCATTTGGTCAAAAACTCTGGAAACAGATTCTGGTCCCTTAATTTGGAAAATCATTTCTCTTGATATACACATCCAAATGAAACTTTCTACCTATGCACTTAAATATATGGATGTGTGCTACATACTCATAAAATTTCGTGAATTAATTCCTTCATTTGCTAGGTCAAACTGAAGCCACAACAAAACTGCTTCAGGACCTACGTTTTTACCATTTCAGTTTCTTTTCTTTCATTTCCAATAATTGTTTCAGCATGCACAAGCCATCAAATAAGCTTCTTAACATTCATATACATCATGTACGTATGCCATAAGTATTACAATAGTTTCATCACATAAATGGACACCTTACATGGCATTTACATACATGGACAATTTATAGTATATGCTAAAATCTCAATACTTCACTTCCTTTCTTCCATTCTTTAGCTCTTCTCCATGCATACCTTTTCTTCATGCTTGACCTAAATTGGTTGGTTATGGGAGAGTGAGATTCTAGGGAATCTCAGTAGCAAACATTATCACTTAAGTATGCAAGATGGATGCTAATGCATGATATGTAATTTCATTAACTTTCTTTGATTAGTGACATGCCATCATGCTATATACTTTTACATAAAGTGCATGGCCATGGAAACATGTTATTATCAATACATTCAACATCATTTATCATGTCACAACATCATTCAAATAACATATACATGTCAACACATAAGCATACCACATCAAGCACATAAAGAGATAAGTTCACTACCTTGCACTTAAGCTTTCCTCTTGATCTTTAGCATTTGCTTCCTAGCTTTTCAACCAATAAACCTTTATGCCAATCACTTCCCAACATGTTCTTGGATGTTTCAAGGTCCTAAACACATTCATATTCATCACATAATTCATTAGGACTCATGAACTCCAACCATGTTCAAGATTAACTTTGTTACACTCTTTATTGTCATAACTTTCCCTAATATTCACTAATCCACTTGGCTCTTGAATCAATTGATGTCTTGACTTTACCCTACACAATTTCATATTTTGAACTCATTTATGAGCTTATAATCATAAAATTCCAGCTCCTTCATGGCATGCTGTACAGAATTGAACATAAGCACACAATTCTTTCAAAAATTCTCATTTTGATTCTAATACTTCCCATACTTGTTTCTCCACTTTACCCCACACAACTTTTCATTTTAAAACCATTGGAACCATCAAAATTATGAAATTCCAATAACTGTTCATGCGACTGAATAGTAACCGTAAGGAATCTCAAAGACTACAACCTTGAGATTTTAATGTTTTCAAGGTTCAAAACCTTTCCAATCCTACACAAAATCATCATACAAACTCAATGGAAGCATTAAATCATTGAAATTCAATTTCCTTCCCTCATGAACAGTGCAGGCCGAACAGTGCACACTATGGCAAAGTCAAGAATATCAATTTGATTCAACAACCAACCACTTAACTAGCTTGTTTAAGCTTCAATCATATGGTTCTAACTTTAATTTCTTCTTTCCCCTTTCCTTTAAGGTCTTTGGGCAGCACCACCCCTTAGAGAAAACTCAACTTTTCTCTCATCAAAACCCAAAGTTCAAGCTCCCAAATTAAAGGCAAATAAGCTAGGAGAGATTGCTTACCTTTAATCTCTAGCTTGCTTGAACTTTGGAACCTTGAATCTTCTTTGTCTTGGCTTGAGTTTCCATTTTGCAAGAGTTTCCCCAAGGGTCCATGAAGCTACGGTTTGATGCAGAATGAGGGGGTATTTATAGCCAGAATCCAAGAAAAATGAATGGCCAAGATTGATTTGGTTACTATTTGATCTAAAGGCCCACATTTAATCTTGGATTTAACTTTTCCATAAAATAATAATTATGACATCATGTGGGACAGCTCATGGGACACCTAAGAGGGTTAGGTGGCGTGCTGCCCATGCAAGGAACCTTCTGGAGAAATTCCAGTTCAATCCGGTACCGATCAGTGAAGTTTCACAACAACCGGACTGTGTTATGTTCCTAATTTTTTATAATATACCAGGATATGTATTCTATCCTGAAAATTAATGTCTAGGCTTCTCATACCATTGAAAATGTTAGACTAAGTATTTATCTGCCATCCATCCTTTAGAAATGACCAAAATACCCTTGGTGTCATTTCTTGCACTGTACTGACCCTAAGGGCATAATTGTCATTTCACCCCTTCTTGTACTGCCTCAGGGCATATATTGGCTCAACTAATCATACTTATACCATGTGCCACGTTTTTAGACTGTCCCAGATGACCAAAATGCCCTTCATCCATCTCTGGTACAATCTGGGCATCCATGGGCATTTTCGTAATTTTGCACTTTTTCTGGCACTGGCCCCTTGTACTGATAGACTGGTACCCTGGGTTTTGGGCCTTCCTTGGCGTCATTATGGGCCTATATATGAGGTCATCTGATCTCATTCTATTCAGGCTTACATACTGATAAGTTCTATTATCGGATCCCGGGTGTTAACAAACTCCCGTCAAAATTCACTGATATGTGAATAACTTTTCATACAGAACTTCTTCTGGAGTTCTGTCAGATCCAGGACATCTGACATTGTAGGGCACAATTTCCTGTAATTTGTCCACTTATATCTGAAGTCCATGAAATCTGATAAAATTTCAGATAACTTTTAGACTATCAGATACGTTTCTGCTGTCTAGAGCCCTAATAAAAGTTCTGTATCATGCCAGATTACCCAGCATGACTTCCTCTATTTACTGATGGAATATGGGACTGAAATACTTATAGGCAGTTCTAAGCCTTTTCTGGCTGAACTTTTCCATAATTACATTTATGTCCCTGACTTTTTGCTTAATTACATTTATATCCCTAACTTTTTGCATATTTACATTTAGGTCCCTAAACTTTTGGAAATTACCACTTTTGGCCCAAATCTTGTTTCTACTTTAACTTTTGGCCTTTAAACTTTTCCAATTTTTGTTTAGGTCCCTTTCTTCCTTCAAGACTCATTTAACCTTTATCATTTCTTCTGATCTTTGTCATAATCCTTCCTAAACCTCTTTCCGCTATCAGTACTATACAGATAGGGAAAAATTAGGATATAACATTTCTACCCCCTTAAAATAAATTTCGTCCTCGAAATTTACTCAACATCTCAGTCAAGGATTGGGGTATTTACCTCTTATCTTTTATCATGACATATTAACGGAGTTCTTTTTATATCCGCAATTCTTCATATCATACTATGATCATCCTTTTGTCATGAATCAACTCACTCAGAGTTGAACTTCAGTTCATTCTATTACTTTCTTGCTACGCATCTATCTGTATATGGACTTTTCACCATACTAAACTCATGAGTAGTGTCCATTTCTTTCATATCAAATTCTCTCGAATACTATTATATTCGGGAGTTTCTAATAGCTATTCATCATACTTATTAGTATAATCATTTATGACTCATTTGAGTATTTAGCGGAATCCTCTAAACATCCATAAAGCTTCATCTAACATTCTCATACCATCATACTTCTCATCATCTTTAATAACTTATCATAATACAGAGAGACGACTTATATCATTATTCTTTCTTTCATTGCTCTACTGCCAACAGGAGCACATAGGAGCATATAGGAGCATATAGGAGCACATACTCTAATATGCATAATGCCTGGCCAGCATATTGCAGGACTGCATACCTGCCCATGAATGCAAAGCTCTAACATCGGAGCTCAAGCATTCCTTCTCTTAATATGCACAGCTATAACACTCGGAGCTTGCACTGCTCTAACATTCAGAGCTTTAGCATATTCTATAAACATCACATAATGTAACGTAACATAAGGCCTGGCATTCTATGCAAGGAGTGGAAGCTCTCATTTGCTCTTTCACATGTAGCTCATCATTCAAACATCTTATCATTTCTAGAACATAAGCCTCTCTATCTGTTGATAAAGCTAGCTATACAGCCGCTTCTCAAGGCATATCTTCTCATTTCGTATCTTTCAGGACATAAAATGGCATATCTGGCCAAATCTGGCTATATCATAGTTCATCTTTCAAATTCATTTAATTTGGACTTGACATACGGGTTCTAGTCTCTTATTATTCATAACCCTTTCTAGCTTTTTAGAGCTCTTTCCATCATTTTACATAGCTTTGTGCATATATGCAAATTTCTTGTGGCATTCACATTTTTTTTTTCATCACTTCCCATGGGGTCACCCATCATTGGACTACCCTTGCCTGAGCACACTTAACTAAAATGTGCAGATAAAAATCTAAAGCACTGGTGCTCACTAGCTCTGACCCTAGTACTTTACCATCTTTGACCCATCTTATACTATCTCTCTTGGGTCTATCTGGCCTTCTAATCTCTTTGTCCTCATCTGGAGGATCTACTTACCTTTATTTTTAGTCTTTGTAATATCATCATAAGGATCTCTTGATTCTCATTTGACCATTTCTCATATCTTATAAAACATTCTCATAAATCCTTGGAACTTAGGATTAATAGCTTTAACTTTGATCACTTAGTTCCTGATACGTGTAAGGAGATTCTGAGTTCAGTCCCTGATAGTAATAAGGCTATCTGAAACTAGCATCATGGGTACTCTCTCTGTTATGAGTTAATCAACTTGTGAAGCTTTTATACCTTACCTTTTCCTTGGTATTTGTCCTTCCAAAGAAATACTGTACTTATGGCTCATTACTTTCTTGCTCTAGGCTTGGTCTACTGTGACCCTCGGGATCTACTGCGATCAACCGTAAGCCTTTCAGGATCTAACTGTGACCCTGTGAGCCATACTAGGATCTAACTGCAATCTTCCAGAATTTACTGGATTCCGTTGTACTGTATTCTCATCTCTGGAAGACCTAAACCAACGGACAAAGTTACAAGGTTAGTCACTTCCACATAGTTATTAACTCCACAGATAATTCCCCAAAAATGGTCATAGAAGCCAATATTATCTATCAAGACTTTACTCATTTCCTCTATCACTCAGGAACATCTCATATCATTCTCATACTTTATAACTTACTAGATCCATCACTGCAGAGAGCTACATAGCCTCTACCATGAACATATCTATCATCATCTATTTATTCATCTCATCAGAGGGACCTTACTCTATCTGAGTTATACTGTCCCATATCTTGCCTTTATTTCAAAAGCAATCTTACTCTATTGCAAGAGCAATCTAGCTCTATTGCAAAAAACATTACTTAGAATTTACTCCTTCTTTGAGCTATATCATTCATACATCTTACCCCTATTGAAGGGATATATCCTGAGTATCATAATCATTTATCATAGCATACTCAACAAGCATATTATGCAAGGAGATGTAATCCTTTAAGCAATCTCTAACATGCGTGTCCTCATATGACAACTGCAATGAGATGCAATTTCTTATTATAACTTATGGCAACATAAGCAATATCATTATTACATACATCTGCTCAACCATCCCTTATCACCTTAATCACTAGGTCCTGATCATTTATTCAGGTACCTGAGTCATTTACTTGTTTCACTTAGGCTGCCACTTTACCCTCTTATTAGGGTATAGACTAAACCCTTCTTTACTCTTTTTTACATAAGGAATAGGGGAGTCACTTCATCTTTGAATCTATTGCTACCTTACTAGGCCATATTTATTCTATCATATCATCCCTTATTGCCTGTAAGATTTCTGTGTCTCTAGCTTGAAGGATTTATGTGTCCTTGGCCTCATAACAATCCATAACTGAGTCAGCTATTCTCTTTCAGCTAACTGAGGAAGGTTTGGCTCCTATCTTTATGCCATTTGTACTTTTACGTTTCTCCCTAATCCTCCTAGATTACTAACAGGCAAGAAAGTATCTCTTATTAAGCCTTAAGGTTCATATGAATGAACTCGATTAAGTATCCATCAAAAGAGTTCTCTTCCCTTAGCTCTAACCCTTAGTCTTATGCTCACCTCTCTCTAATTGAGAGGAATACTTCTTTTAAAATTTTTGAGAAAAACTTATCAAGTGAGCGGATAATTCTCCATCTCATATGAAGTAACTTCTGTGCCTCTCTATATCTCTTAACTCTTTCTGTCTATCAATCTCAGTCGACTCTGGACTAGACTGTGATTCTTTTCTGGTCTGCCTCTAGATCCTGACCAATTCAGGTCACTTGGATCTCATTCATCACTTAACATTACTATTTATGTTTTCTAGGTCAGAGCGTTAGGTTACTATCTCTTCATGATAGAATCCCTTTGCTTTGGGAACATTAACTTTCTATCTATTAACCATCACGTCTTTAACCTTAGGATGTGTATTAAATCATTCTTAGGCAAGTCTCATTCTAACTTCTCATTATTCTTTTTCGTAAAGACTAGCTGAACAAAGTCTTTCGTACTATAGATCAACTCCTAATGATTATACGGAGGATCTACTGTTGAACCTCTTCTTAAACTGATCTTCTGTATCTTAGTGCTTCGTACTGTTTAACTTGCCTATACTCTGTGCTAAACCTCTAACTGATAGACTTCAGTGAGGTTGGTATGTTTAGTCTCATGACACTTGACTTACTATCACCTCATACCAACCCTCTAAAGTATATTAGGTTAATGCCCTCTACTGGATGTCTGTTTATCATTCCTGCTACGGCATTGAGGAACTGTAAATAGGTAACTATTATTAATCTCTACTTCTATCCATCCCTTGATCCAGACTAAGTAAGTCACCCTCCGCAGCTTTCTTCAGACCAATATGGTCAACACTATCTGTCTTTAACAAAGAAGGCTGGGGTTGACTAGAACTAGGAACATCCCACTGATCTTTCTTTATAAAGTCACATATTCTTGGACTTTGGGAATGGACAAGAACTATCATAGGCTCTGACTGGATGTCTGAACTAGGGGACTGTTGTATCTTAATTATCTTAAATCTATCCTCAAACTCTGGTAGAGGAGGAATAATATATGGTCTACCCATAATCCAGTACCAATACTCAGCTTCCTCAGCTATAATCTATCATTTTGTAAGAGGGATAAAGCTTATATCAGAGTTAGAGGGCATTCCAACAAACTTATACCATATAGAGTCACTAGACTCAACATCAATTGGTGCATATTAGGCTTCAGGCTGAATCTCTACATCATCTCCAGACTGCAGGTTTAAGTCTACAGAAATGTCTATAGGACATTCCACTGTAGATTTTCCTGGCTGATCCCCTAAACTCTCATCTGGACTCTCTTCATTGTCTAAGGGATGCGGATATAAATCATCTTCATATATCACTATTGGTCTGGAGTCTCCCTTATTAACTGAAGCCTCTAACTTAACCTTATGGAATCTCATATATATTCCTGCAATATTTGCTTAATTAAGCAATGTTAACCATCACATAACATACCCTAACTTAGCAAAATACTTACTGTTTAGGGTTAGGGTATGGGTATAATCTCATATCAATCCATAAATAATCTATTCAGAGCATTTCTTAAGCCAGAATCCTTTGCTCTGATACCAAAATGCAGAGTCCTTCTTGGGACTACATAAGGTACCTCAGACGCAAGTTTTACGTACTAGCCTCTCGACTGCAATGCAACCTCCCGGTGGCAAAGCCGATTGGCCATGTCAGGGTAAGAGCCAACACTTCATCCCACTCTCACGCAGTGAGAACCCCCGATCATGGTGAAGAATCTTAGCCATCTCATAACTTGTTCTGATACCAAAATGTAACATCCTTACTTTTTATATGTCTTAGGGACCATTCAGTAGCATTTAGAACCACTTACAAGACCTTGGAAGTCCATTAGCCAAATCTGAAATTTTACTCTTTCTCGGGTTACTGTTCATATGGTATACCAGATTATGCAACGAATTTTGAAAAATCATAATTAATTCTAGAAAACTCGAAATGAAGTGGTTCAAAAATCTACATGAACATAACATCTAGAAGTTTAAGGGAAAAATAATTTCTAGACCAAATGATTAGCCAATTGATACAGTTTATTCATTGAAGTTTACTGTTCATTTGGTCAAAAACTCTAGAAATAGATTCTGGTCCCTTACTTTGGAAAATCATTTCTCTTGATATACACATCCAAATGAAACGTTCTACCTATGAACTTAAATCTATGGATGTGTGCTACATGCTCATAAAATTTCGTGAACTAATTCCTTCATTTGCTAGGTCAAACTGAAGCCACAACAAAACTGCTTCAGGACCTACGTTTTTACCATTTTAGTTTCTTTTCTTTCATTTCCAATAATTGTTTCAGCATGTACAAGCCATCAAATAAACTTCTTAACATTCATATACATCATGTTCATATGCCATAAGTATTACAATGGTTTCATCACATAAATGGACACCTTACATGGCATTTACATACATGGACAATTTATAGTATATGCTAAAATCTCAATATTTCACTTCCTTTCTTCCATTCTTTAGCTCTTCTCCATGCATACCTTTTCTTCATGCTTGACCTAAATTGGTTGGTTATGGGAGAGTGAGATTCTAGGGAATCTCAGTAGCAAACATTATCACTTAAATATGCAAGATGGATGCTAATGCATGATATGTAATTTCATTAACTTTCTTTGATTAGTGACATGCCATCATGCTATATACTTTTACATAAAGTGCATGGCCATGGAAACTTGTTATTCGCAATACATTCAACATCATTTATCATGTCACAACATCATTCAAATAACATATACATGTCAACACATAAGCATACCACATCAAGCACATAAAGAGATAAGTTCACTACCTTGCACTTAAGCTTTCCTCTTGATCTTTAGCATTTGCTTCCTAGCTTTCCAACTAATAAACCTTTATGACAATCACTTCCCAACATGTTCTTGGATGTTTCAAGGTGCTAAACAAATTCATATTCATCACATAATTCATTAGGACTCATGAACTCCAACCATGTTCAAGATTAACTTTGTTACACTCTTTATTGTCATAACTTTCCCTAATATTCACTAATCCACTTGGCTCTTGAATCAATTGATGTATTGACTTTACCCTACACAATTTCATATTTTGAACTCATTTATGAGCTTATAATCATAAAATTCCAGCTCCTTCATGGCATGCTGTACAGAATTGAACATAAGCACACAATTATTTCAAAAATTCTCATTTTGATTCTAATGCTTCCCATACTTGTTTCTCCACTTTACCCCACACAACTTTTCATTTTAAAACCATTGGAACCATCAAAATTATGAAATTCCAATAACTGTTCATGTGAGTGAACAGTAACCGTAAGGAATCTCAAAGACTACAACCTTGAGATTTTAATGTTTTCAAGGTTCAAAACCTTTCCAATCCTACACAAAATCATCATACAAACTCAATGGAAGCATTAAATCATTGAAATTCAATTTCCTTCCCTCATGAACAGTGCAGGCCGAACAGTGCACACCATGGCAAAGTCAAGAATATCAATTTGATTCAACAACCAACCACTTAACTAGCTTGTTTAAGCTTCAATCATATGGTTCTAACTTTAATTTCTTCTTTCCCCTTTCCTTTAAGGTCTTTGGGCAGCACCACCCCTTAGAGAAAACTCAACTTTTCTCTCATCAAAACCCTAAGTTCAAGCTCCCAAATCAAAGGCAAATAAGCTAGGAGAGATTGCTTACCTTTAATCTCTAGCTTACTTGAACTTTGGAACCTTGAATCTTCTTTGTCTTGGCTTGAGTTTCCATTTTGCAAGAGTTTCCCCAAGGGTCCATGAAGCTACGGTTTGATGCAGAATGAGGGGGTATTTATAGCCAAAATCCAAGAAAAATGAATGGCCAAGATTGATTTGGTTACTATTTGATCTAAAGGCCCACATTTAATCTTGGATTTAACTTTTCCATAAAATAATAATTATGACATCATGTGGGACAGCTCATGGGACACCTAAGAGGGTTAGGTGGCGTGCTGCCCATGTAAGGAACCTTCTGGAGAAATTCCAGTCCAATCCGGTACCGATCAGTGCAGTTTCACAACAACCGGACTGTGTTATGTTCCTAATTTTTTATAATATACCAGGATATGTATTCTATCCTAAAAATTAATGTCTAGGCTTCTCATACCATTGAAAATATTAGACTAAGTATTTATCTGCCATCCATCCTTAGAAATGACCAAAATACCCTTGGTGTCATTTCTTGCACTATACTGACCCTAAGGGCATAATTGTCATTTCACCCCTTCTTGTACTGCCTCAGGGCATATATTGGCTCAACTAATCATATTTATACCATGTGCCACGTTTTTAGGCTGTCCCAGATGACCAAAATGCCCTTCATCCATCTCTGGTACAATCTGGGCATCCAGGGGCATTTTCGTAATTTTGCACTTTTTCTGGCACTGGCCCCTTGTACTGATAGACTGGTACCCTGGGTTTTGGGCCTTCCTTGGTGTCATTATGGGCCTATATATGAGGTCATCTGATCTCATTCTATTCAGGCTTACATACCGATAAGTTCCATTATCGGATCCCGGGTGTTAACAAACTCCCGTCAAAATTCACTGATATGTGAATAACTTTTCATACAGAACTTCTTCTGGAGTTCTGTCAGATCCAGGACATTTGACATTGTAGGGCACAATTTCCTGTAATTTGTCCACTTATATCTGAAGTCCATGAAATCTGATAAAATTTCAGATAACTTTTAGACTATCAGATAATTTTCTACTGTCTGGAGCCCTAATAAAAGTTCTGTATCATGCCAGATTACCCAGCATGACTTCCTCTATTTACTGATGGAATATGGGACTGAAATACTTATAGGCAGTTCTAAGCCTTTTCTGGCTGAACTTTTCCATAATTACATTTATGTCCCTGACTTTTTGCTTAATTACATTTATATCCCTAACTTTTTGCATATTTACATTTAGGTCCCTAAACTTTTGGAAATTACCACTTTTGACCCAAATCTTGTTTCTACTTTAACTTTTGGCCTTTAAACTTTTCCAATTTTTGTTTAGGTCCCTTTCTTCCTTCAAGACTCATTTAACCTTTATCATTTCTTCTGATGTTTGTCATAATCCTTCCTAAACCTCTTTTCGCTATCAGTACTATACAGATAGGGAAAAATTAGGATATGACACTGAGGGACTAGGCAAAGCTTAGGAATGAGGTAAAAAGGTTATCTAGTCCCTTCTCTAATAAAGTAGAGGATTGCTCTTAGTGGTTAGAATAGAGAAATATCTTTACTAATAAAGGTACCTAAAGGTAGAAAGGAAGCCAGGGGAATGTCAGAATAAGGATATCACCCCTAGTTAAGCATGAGTTAAGTAGAGCTATACTAGATAATAATAAAGATATTATTATGCTATATATAGGCTCTAACATATGAAAAGAAGGGACCTTAGAGACAAGGCTAGGAGCTGGAAGGAAAAGCTACATGCCAGGTAGTAGACTTACCTACTTGTATGCTTATACTGCTTGGATGTTTTATGTGATGTTTTCTTACCTTGATGATGTGAGGCATGTATGATTAAGTAATGCTCTGTTTCTTTTTATATTATGGCTATATGTTATAATTACGTAACATGGAAGCATGTATGTTATCATGATGCAAGTATGATCATTAAGTACACACATAGTAACAACAAGCATATAGTTGCATACATTGTATGGTTACGGTTTGCTACTGAGATTTCCCCAGAAATCTCATCCCCTTCCATGTAATCCTAATCCCACAGGTATGTTTAAAGGGGACCGAAGAATCATAGAGAGGAGCTAGGGATTTGATAGTGTAGAGATTATGCAAAGATAGGACCAAAGTGCCAGAATTAAGGGAAAATGTAGGATGAACAGTAAACTTCAGATATTGACTGACATAGACCTGGTCAAGGCATGGTCAACGAGTTATTTTTCCCTGAAAAAACTTCAAGTTAGCTTCGAGTAGCAATTTGAATTACTCTATTTTTATTTTTCTAGAATTAGTTATGATTTTTTGAAGTCAGGTTACTCCGCTGGAATTTACACAGTGAACAGTACTCGTTGTGAGTAAAATTTTAGATTATATGATTTGACTTCAATGGCCCTAGAAGCGGTTCTAAATCACTACTGAATGGTCCCTAAGATGTAAGAAAAGGAGGATGTTATAGAAACTCTTGCAAAATAAAAACTCAAGCCAAGACAAAGAAGATTCAAGGTACTAAAGTTCAAGCAAGCTAGAGATTAAAGGTAAGCAATCTCTCCTAGCTTATTTTCCTTTGATTTGGGAGCTTGAACTTAGGGTTTTCATGGGGAAAAAGTTGAGTTTTCTCTAAGGGGAGGTGCTGCCCAAAAACCTTAGATGAAAGGGGAAAGAAGAAATTAAAGTTACAAACATGTGATTAAAGCGTAAACAAGCTAGTTAAGTGGTTGGTTATTGATTCAAATTGATATTTTTGGGTTTGCCATGGTGTGCTCTATTCGGTATGCACTGTTCATGATGGAAGGAAACTGAATTTCAATGATTTAATGCTTCCATTGAGTTTGTATGATGATTTTGTGTAGGATTGGAGAGGTTTTGAACCTTGGAAACATTAAAATCTCAAGGTTGTAGTCTTTGAGATTCCTTATGGTACTGTTCAATCAGATGAACAGTGATTGGAATTTCATGATTTTGATGGTTCCAATGGTTTTAAAATGAAAACTTGTGTGGGGTAAACTGGAGAAACAAGTATGGGAAGCATTAGAATCAAAATGAGAATTTTTGAAATAATTGTATGCTTATGTTCAGTTCTGCACAGCAGGCCATGAAGGAGCTGGAATTTCATGATTCTAAGCTCATAAATAGATTCAAAAGATGAAATTGTGTAGGGTAAAGTCAAGACATCAATTGGTTCAAGAGCCAAGTGAATTAGTGAAGATTAGAGAAACTTATGACAATAAAGAGTGTAACAAAGTTAGTTTTGAATATGATTGGAGTTGATGAGTCCTAATGAGTTATGTGATGAATATGAATGTGTTTAGGACCTTGAAACATCCAAGAACATGTTGGGAAGTGATTGACATAAAGGCTTCATGGTTGGAAAGCTAGGGAGCAAATGTTAAAGATCAGGAGGAAAGCTTAAGTGCAAGGTAGTGAACTTACCTCTTTATGTGCTTGATGTGGTATGCTTATGTGTTGACATGTATATGATATTTGAATGATGTTGTGACATGATAAATGATGTTGAATGTATTGTGACTGACATGTTTTCCATAGCCATGCACTTTATGTAAGAGTATATAGCATGACAGCATGTCACTAATCAAAGAAAGTTTAATAAAATTACATATCATGCATTAGCATCCATCTTGCATATTTAAGTGGTAATGTTTGCTACTGAGATTCCCTAGAATCTCACTCTCCCATAACCAACCAATTTAGGTCAAGCATGAAGAAAAGGTATGCATGGAGAAGAGCTCAAGAATGGAAGAAAGGAAGTGAAGTATTGAGATTTTAGCATATACTATAAATTGTCCATGTATGTAAATGCCATGTAAGGTGTCCATCTATGTAATGAAACTATTGTTATACCTATTGCATATGTACATGATGTATATGAATGTTAAGAAGCTTATTTGATAGATTGTGCATGCTGAAACAATTACTGGAAATGAAAGAAAAGAAACTGAAATGGTAAAAACGTAGGTCTTGAAGCAGTTTTGTTGTGGATTCAGTTTGACCTAGCAAGTGAATGAATTAGTTCACGAAATTTTATGAGCATGTAGCACACATCCATAGCTTTAATTTCATAGGTATAATGTTTCATTTGGATTTGTATAACAGGGGAAATGAATTTCCAAAGTAAGGGACCAGAATCTGTTTCCAGAGTTTTTGACCAAATGAAGAGTAAAATTCAACGAATAAACTGTATCAATTAGCTAATCATTTGGTCTGGAAATTATTTTTACCTTAAATTTCAAGATATTATCTTCATATATATTTTTGAACCACTTTATTTTAAGTTTTCTATAATTAATTATGATTTTTTAAAGTTCATTGCGTAATCTAGAATACCATATGAACAGTAACCCAAGAAAGAGTAAAATTCCAGATTTGGCCAATGGACTTCCAAGATCTTGTAAGTGGTTCTAAATGCTACTGAATGGTCCCTAAGACTTATGAAAGTAAGGATGTTACATTGCCTATGGATTTAGTTGTGGGTGACATGGGGGTTGCTGCCTTTGTTGACAATGCAAATGTGAAATCAGTTATTACTCCTAGGAATGAACTAACCTCCGGGTGCATCCAAGTATTTATAATGTAAGTCTAATTTAAATGTAAATATATATAATAACAAAATTCATGCAAGCTGAGTTTTTGCATTAACTAACATCGTGTTTGCATTAAATGGAGGTACATGCAAGCTAAGTTGGTTTCTAAGGGCAAACAAGGTCAGTTCGGATTCCTTAGCATATTCTTTCTCAGAGAACTGTCTTCTATTTTTACTCTATCTTAGACCCTCTTTTATGGGTCTCACTAGCCTTTTAAACTCTTTATCATTATCTATAGAATCTATCTACTTATTCTTTTCTATTCTCGAAACATAGGGGGTTATCTTCTCTATTTCTCAAGCATACTTCTACAAAACTTTTTGAATATCAGCACTCAAACTTGAACTTTGACTCCATCTTTGTAAGGGAAAACTAAGTTTAGTCTATATATAATATAGGTTATTTAAGGAAAATCATTATAAATAAGTTTTCTGATGAGTTAATCAACTCGTGAAGCTTCCTTATCTTAACTTCATCTTTGGTAATCATCTGTCTAGAGAGACACTATAATATTCTCATTTCTTCATGGCTCATCACTTTCCTTAGGCTAAGTCTAATTGCGACCTCAGGATCTAACTGCGATCAACCGTACACCTCTTCAGAATCTAACTGTGACTCAGAAGCTGTTAGGATCTAGCTGCAACCCTTGAGCCATGCTATGATCTAACTATGATCCTCCAGAATCCTCTGTGATTCTATTGTATTGTATCATCATCTCTGAAATATCGCAAACCAATAGACTAAGTTATAAGGTTAATTGCTTCCACTTATTGATAACTCAATCAATAAATTTTAAGAAATACATTCAGTAGCCCATATTATTTACCAAGACTGTACTTATTTTCCCTATTACTCGGGAGTTCCTTCTCATCTTTCTTACTCTGTTATGGCTTACCAATTATGGTCTAACCACCTACCATTGTATTCAGTTGCTATAGCCTTATCATCTGTGCTCTAACTACGAGCCATTTAAACTATGCTCTAACTGCGAGCAATCTATATCATATCTAACTCTTATCTCAAGAGTAATATGAACTCATCTAAATCTAGCTCTATCTGAGATCCATTTGTTTTAGAACCAACTCTTAATTAAAGAGTAATTTGAAAACAATCTATTTACTGTTACTTTTTGCTCTTTCTATATACCATATCTTTTAATAGAGTTATACCACTACCATCCTCTTGGTACTTGCTGTAACCCCAATATAAGAAATGGCCCTAAGTACTGTATTCACAAGTCTATAGAAATATCTGAGTAACCCCAATCATACTATAAAAACTGTCCCACTTACTCAAACTATCTATCATCCTGGGTACATTCTTATTGCATGTCGTATGGTATAGGAGCAACATAACTTTCTCATCTTGTATACTCTACCTGTATGTACTATATGAGGGGAGTATTCATTTATCATAGCATACTCTAACATGCATGTATCATATGACAACTGCAAGGAGATGCAACTTCTCATCATAACTCATGGCAACATAAACCATATCATCATCACATAAATTTGCTCAACCATCCATCATACGTACATTGCAATTGAACAATTAACTAAGTAAACTTTTAAGCATTCTTTCCTTTATCACATTCTTGATCAGATTATCTGTCACATTCTCATCTTAGGCTACCACATTACCCTCTTACTAGGGTATAGACTTAACCCTTCATTACTTTATCTGACTCTTGATCATTACTCTTAAATTGGGAAGTCTCTTTATCTTTGAAACTATGGCTACCTTTCTTTCTTTAGACATCATAAACTTCTTTTTCTTATCTTACATATGTCTACCGCTCTATTGAACTTCTACAATCACCTGAGAAACTCTTTCTTTGTAACACGAAATTCAATGCGTGAGCTAACTTCTTAGTCATTCAACTCTCAAAGTTCATGTGGATTAACTTGGCTAAGTATTCATCAAAGGGTTTCTCTTTCCTTGCTTTAACTCTTAGCCTCACGTTCATCTCTATCTAACTGAGAGCAATGCTTCTGGTAAACTATTTGATAAAAACTTATCAAGTGAATGGATCAATCTCCATCTTTATAGAGTAACTTATATATTTCTTTAATATCTCTTAACTATCTAGCTTGATTACGCTTTATACCAATTCTCTAACTGATGAACTTCAATGAGGTTGGTAACTTCATTATCATCGTTACTATAACGTCTGGCCACATAATGATATCTTGAGCTACTATTGTAGCTTCCCTTGACCTTAGACTGGTCAGCTTCTATCTCTATTAATAGAGGAAATTGCTCCTCAGATGTTATCCTGCTTAGTCTATCCACATTATACTAAGAAACACTAGACCTCGAAAGTAATAGCTTGACTAAGACTAGTCTATCATAGTCATTTCCTTCAAGACTAACTTGTAAAGCTATAAGGTATGGGGTATTGTTCTTATTTTTCTAGGTGTCTCTGTCTCTTGTCTGAAACATTCTCTAAATAGTGAACATCCCCATATCTTATACTAGGGAGGGAACCTCTTTAGTTCAAATCTCTAACTTATTTAAAGGGGTTAGTCTAACTAAACTAGAGCATCACTAAGCCAGAACCTTCAGTTATGTGCCAAAATCTTATGCTCTGAGCCAAAACCCTTTGCTCTGATACCAAAATAAAATATTTATTTTCTTATATCTTAGGGATCAAATGGTAGCATCTAGAACCACTTATATGGTTGTTGAAGTCAAATTACACAATCTGGAATTTTACTCTACTGAGTACTATTCACCGTGTAAATTGCAGAGGAGTGACCTGAATTCCAAAAATCATAATTAAATCTAGAAAATTCAAAATGAAGTAGTTCAAATTTCTACATGAAGTTAACTTAATGCTCTTTCAGGAAAAAATAACTCATTAACCACGCCTTGACCCAGTCAACATCAGTCAATGCTCAAGGTTTACTGTTCATCCAGCGTCCTTCCTCTGATTCCAATATTTTTGGTCCCAACTTTGAAAAATCGTATCTCCATGTGTAGACATCTAAATAAGACATTCTATATATCAAATAAAAGCTTGGTATGTCTACTATTTATTTGTAAAATATCATATATTTATTCAATCGTTTACTATTTCTAATTACAGCTCAATCGCCACTAACTCACCACGAGTTATTGTTCACAGTGGCAAATTCTAGCACCCATACATATGTATAACATATATCAATCATGTCATATCCTAATTTTTCCCTATCTGTATAGTACTGATAGTGGAAAGAGGTTTAAGAAGGATTATGACAAAGATCAGAAGAAATGATAAAGGTTAAATGAGTCTTGAAGGAAGAAAGGGACCTAAACAAAAATTGAAAAAGTTTAAAGGCCAAAAGTTAAAGTAGAAACAAAAGTTGGGCCAAAAGTGTTAATTTCCAAAAGTTTAGGGACCTAAATGTAATTAAGTAAAAAGTCAAGGGCCCAAATGTAATTATGGAAAAGTTCAGCCAGAAAAGACTTAGAACTGCCTGTAAGTATTTCAGTCCCATATTCCATCAGTAAATAGAGGAAGTCATGCTGGGTAATCTGGCATGATACAAAAATTTTATTAGGGCTCTAGACAGCAGAAAATTATCTGATAGTCTAAAAGTTATCTGAATTTTTATCAGATTCTATGGATATCAGATATATGTCAGCAAATTATAGGAAAGTGTGCCCTACAGTGTCAGATGTCCTGGATCTGACAGAACTCCAGAAGAAGTTCTGTATAAAAAGTTATTCACATATCAGTGAATTTTGACGGGAGTTTGTTAACACCCGTGATCCGATAATGGAACTTATCGGTATGTAAGCCTGGATAGAATGAGATCAGATGACCTCATATATAGGCCCATAATGACGCCAAGGAAGGCCCAAAACCCAGGGTACCAGTCTATCAGAAGAAGGGGCCAGTGCCAGAAAAAGTGCACAATTACAAAAATGCCCCTAGATGCCCAGATTATACCAGAGATGGATGAAGGGCATTTTGGTCATCTGGGACAGGCTAAAAACGTGACACATGGTATAAATATGATTATTTGAGCCAATATATGCCCTGAGGCAGTACAAAGAGGGGTGAAATGACAATTATGCCCTTAGGGTCAATATAGTGCAAGAAAGGACACCAAGGGTATTTTGGTCATTTCCCAAGGGATCTGTAATTAAGTTGTGGTTAGTACAAGTATTTCAATGGTGTGGGAAGCCTAGACATTGATTTCCAGGACATAATACATATCCTGGTATATTATAGAAAAATTCAGAACAGAAAACAGTCCAGTTGTTGTGAAACTACACTGATCGATATCAGATTGGACTGGAATCTCTCTAGAAGGTTCCTTGCATGGGCAGAACACCACCTAACCCTCTTAGGTGTCCCATGAGCTGTCCCACATGATGTCATAATTATTATATTATGAAAAAGTTAAATCCAAGATTAAATATGGGCCTTTAGATCAAATAGTAACCAAATCAATCTTGGCCATTCATTTTTCTTGGATTTTGGCTATAAATACCCCCTCATTCTGCAGCAAACCGTAGCTTCATGGACCCTTGGGGAAACTCTTACAAAATGAAAACTCAAGCCAAGACAAAGAAAATTCAAGGTTCCAAAGTTCAAGCAAGCTAGAGATTAAAGGTAAACAATCTCTCTTAGCTTATTTTCCTTTGATTTGGGAGCTTGAACTTAGGGTTTTGATGGGAGAAAAGTTGAGTTTTCTCTAAGGGGTGGTGCTGCCCAAAGACCTTAAAGGAAAGGGGAAAGAATAAATTAAAGTTAGAAACACATGATTGAAGCTTAAACAAGCTAGTTAAGTGGTTGGTTGTTGAATCAAATTGATATTCTTGACTTTGCCATGGTGTGCCCTGTTCAGTATGCACTGTTCATGAGGGAAGGAAATTGAATTTCAATGATTTAATGCTTCCATTAAGTTTGTATGATGATTTTGTGTAGGATTGGAGAGGTTTTGAACCTTGGAAACATTAAAATCTGAAGGTTGTAGTCTTTGAGATTCCTTACAGTTACTGTTCACTCGCATGAACAGTGATTGGAATTTCATGATTTTGATGGTTCCAATGGTTTTAAAATGGAAAGTTGTGTGGGGTAAAGTGGAGAAACAAGTATGGGAAGCATTAAAATCAAAATGAGAATTTTTGAAAGAATTGTGTACTTATATTCAATTCTGTACAGAATGCCATGAAGGAGCTGGAATTTTATGATTCTAAGCTCATAAATGGATTCAAAAGATGAAATTGTGTAGGGTAAAGTCAAGACATCAATTGGTTCAAGAGCCAAGTGGATTAGTGAAAATTAGAGAAAGTTATGATAATAAAGAGTGTAACAAAGTTAGTCTTGAACATGGTTGGAGTTCATGAGTTCTAATGAGTTATGTGATGAATATGAATGTGTTTAGGACCATGAAACATCCAAGAAGATGTTGGGAAGTGATGGACATAAATGCTTCATGGTTGGAAAGCTAGGGAGCAAGGGCTAAAGGTCAAGAGAAAAGCTTAAGTGCAAGGTAGTGAACTTATCTCTTTATGTGCTTGATGTGGTATGCTTATGTGTTGACATGTATATGTTATTTGAATAATGTTGTGACATGATAAATGATGTTGAATGTATTGTGAATAACATGTTTCCATGGCCATGCACTTTATGTAAAAGTAGATAGCATGATGGCATGTCTTTAATCAAAGAAAGTTAATGAAATTACATATCATGCATTAGCATCCATCTTGCATATTTAAGTGGTAATGTTTGCTACTGAGATTCCCTAGAATCTCACTCTACCATAACCAACCAATTTAGGTCAAGCATGAAGAAAAGGTATGCATGGAGAAGAGCTAAAGAATGGAAGAAAGGAAGTGAAGTATTGAGATTTTAGCATATACTATAAATTTTCCATGTATGTAAATGCCATGTAAGGTGTCTATTTATGTGATAAACTTGTATGTAATAATTATGGCATATGTACATGATGTATATGAATGTTAAGAAGCTTATTTAATGGCTTGCACATGCTGAAACAACTATTGGAAATGAAAGAAAAGAAACTGAAATGGTAAAAACGTAGGTCCTGAAGCAGTTTTGTTGTGGCTTCAGTTTGACCTAGCAAATGAAGGAATTAGTTCAAGAAATTTTATGAGCATGTAGTACACATCCATATCTTTAAGTGCATAGGTATAACGTTTCATTTGGATGTGTATATCAAGAGAAATGATTCTCCAAACTAAGGGACCAGAATCTATTTCCAGAGTTTTTGACCAAATGAACAGTAAACTTCAACGAATAAACTGTATCAATTGGATAATCATTTGGTCTGGAAATTATTTTCCCCTTAAATTTCAAGATGTTATCTTCATGTAGATTTTTGAACCACTTCATTTCGAGTTTTCTAAAATTAGTTATGGTTTTTTGAAGTTCGTTGCGTAATCTAGAATACCATATGAACAGTAATTCGAGAAAGAGTAAAATTCCAGATTTGGCTAATGGACTTCCAAGGTCTTGTAAGTGGTTCTAAATGCTACTGAATGGTTTCTAAGACATAAAAGTAAGGATGTTACAAATCACATATCAATCATGCTAAATAATTATTAAATTCTCTTTATGCATATTTATATCCTCCATCTTGAGAACACATGCTATGATTGGATTGATATGGAAGGGGTGAGATTTTTGTGGAAATCTTAATAGCAAACGGAAACCATACAATGTATGCAACTATATGCTTGATGTTACTATGTGTACACTTAATGATCATGCTTGCATAATGATAATATACATGCTTCCATGTTCCTTAATTATAACATATGATCATAGCATAAAAAGAAATAGAGCATTACTTAATCATACATGCTTCATATCATCAATGTAAGCAAACATCACATAAAACATCCAAACAATATAAGCATACAAGTAGGTAAGTTTACTACCTGACGTGTAGCCTCTCCTCTAACTCTTAGCCTTTTCTCTAAGGTTCCTTCTTTTTATATGTTAGATTCTATGCATAGCATAATAATATCTTCATTATTATCCTATCAATATAGCTCTACTTAACTTATACTTAACTTGAGGTAATACGCTTAATCTGACAATCCCTTAACTTTCTTTTTATCCACGGCTAACCTTATCAAGAGAGATATTTCTCTATTATAACTATTAAATTCATAAGAACAATCCTCTAATTTATTAGAGTAGGGATTAGAATAAATTACTTACCTTATTCCTAAGCTTGCCAAGTCCCTAAGCTCTTTAGATTGCTCCTAGCTCCATTAGAACTCCTTTTTCCTTCCTTTCTTTCTCTTTCTTTCTTTCTTTCTTTGTCTCTTTCTCTTTTTCTCTCTTCTTTCTCTTCTTTTCCTTTTTCTGGCCATAAATGGAATAGAGCGAGGGGTGGGGTATTTATAGGTGGAGGGAGGTGGAATGGATAGCTCAGATCGAATCGGGATGAATAACTCAGATCGCTTAGCTTTCTCAAGAAACTTTGCCTGTATTATCACGATGACATCATCAACCAAGATGACTCATAAAAAATGACATCATCCATGAACACCTTACATGCTTAGGTGGCACAATGGCGGGGCCCTTGGGATACCTCACCAGCTAACTCTTCTAGAGAATTCCAGAGTCCTATCCCAGAATGAATGGCTGAGATCGTGCCACATGTCTTTAGCTTTTTCTTCTTTCCTTAGACTCATACTATGTGGCACCTTGTGGATCTCATGAGGATGCTTTTCATGCTACCTTATGGTTATAGATGAGTCTAAAGCTCTATCTGATCACTTTCCTCAGTTCTATCTTTAACCGGGTAACTTTACTTTATAAAAAAATATTAAACTATTACTTTAATGCCACTTAAACCTAACATAATCATTGGGCCACGTGAGTAACTTTATCTATAGAACTCTTTTCGAGGTTCTGTCAGATCCATGATATCTGGCATCATAGGGAATACCTTCTTATAGCTTTTCACTTATATCTGAGGTCCATAGGATCAGATAACTTTCAGACTATCATATAAATATTAGATATTTGGAACTTCAATAAAATTCCTGTATTATGTTAGATTAAGTAGCATAATTTTCTCTATCTACTGATGAATTTTGGGACTGAAATGCTTCTGGATAGTTCTAAGCCTTTTCTAGTTAAACTTTCTATAATTACAATTTTGCCTATAGAAACTTTCCATCGTTTTAATTAAGTCCCTTAATTTTTCATAATTACACATAATGGCCCAAAATTTATGTCTACTTCCTTTTGGCACTATTAAACCTTTTAAACTTTTCAGTTTAGTCCCTCTCTTTCTTCAAAATGATCATTATGTCCCAAAGGACTTTTACTATTTACAATTTAGTCCCTGATCTTTCACTTACTTGCTATTTAGTCCCTAAACATCATATATATACTTTTGGGACTTCTGCTTAATAAGGCTTAGTAGCCTACCTCTTTCAGGATTGGGCTTCTTTATCTAAAAATCAAGATATGACACCTAGAACATGATTGCATATGGTAAGCCACAAGAAAGAAAGCCGAGAAGAAACTCCTGAGTAAGAGAAAGGATAAGTGAAGTCTTGATAAGTGAGATAGGCTGCTTGACATAATCCTGGATAATTATCATTTAAGTAATCAACAAATGGGAATAACTAACCATGTAATCTAGTCTATTAGTTTAATTTTTTTAGAAGAATCGCAGTTTATCCTAACATGATTCATAAGGGAGTGATATCCCATAATCTGATAGTTCCTAAAAAGGCTTAGGCAATAATAGGTGATTATGAGTCATGAAATAACCTAACCTAGGGACATGATAACGTGAGTTACAGAAAAGAGGAATAGGATAACTGGATATCTTTATGGTAAGACAATCACCAAGGACAAGGTGTTGATTAACTTATACAGAGAGAGTATCCATGGTATTTCCCAGTTAACCACTATGTTGAACTTAATTTTCTCTTAAATAAGGATGGAGTCTAGATTCAAATACTGACATTCAAAGATTGTAGAAGTATGCTTGAGAAATAGAGGAGAGAACCCCTATGTCTTGAGAACAGACAAGTATGAGCAAATAGATCCTTCAAATAAGGATGAAGATATTAAAAGGCTAGATAAAACTAGAAAATAGGGTATATGGTAGATAGATAGACCCAGAGAATAAGGTATACAGTAGAGTAAAGTAAGAATATCACCCTACGAGAAAATAATGTTAGGACTCAGAGTTGTATAAATAGTAACCTAATCCTAACCCAGCATGACACTTCAATTAAGCATGCTCAAAATAGAGTAGCCCAGAGATGGTGACCCACTGGGAAGTACAGTATTGAGTCACAGGTTGGAAAGATGTTATAATACACTGAGACAAAATAGTGTTAGTTGGCCTAAGTGCTAGTAAAGAGAAAATAAGGAATACTAAAATTCCTTGTACCAGTTCCAAGTAGAGGAAATGTGAAGAGAGAAAGAGATAGTTAAGATAAAAGAGCTAAGAAAAGTTAAGAAAATTTAGGAAGAGTTATGAAAGGTAAGGGACTAGGACCCTTGTGTTAGATCCAAGTAGAGTGGATATGAGAAGAAAGATTCAGATTACAGTTTTGTTTTGGGAAGAAGTTGGAAAGGTTTAAGAGCAAGATCCTTCTAAGAAGCTAGCAAAGATATAAATCAAAAAGAATGTTAGACTTATTATATCTCAAGATATGCAGTGCATAATCAAAGATATGTTAGGATAGACTGGATCACCAAGAGGGGTGAATTGGGTGTTTTTGAAAATTATAAACTTTTTCAAAATATGATGAAAGGCTTTTTGAAACGTTGAGAATAAACAATGAATGACAAATGCTCAAATAAATAGAATAGCTTTATTGGAAATATAAAGAGATAAAAGAAGAGAAGGTGAAAGCAATTATTTATCCTGGTTCGGTCACTCTTGAGGTACATCCAATCCTTTGAGTGCCTTCGAGATTTTAATGCACTATACTCCCAAGATTTCAATAGGCTCTTGGCACCACTATAACCTCAATTTGTATGGCTAATTGAGAACCACCAATTTCTTCATATTAATTGAGAACTACCTCAACATAAGACATTTATATTTTCCTGTAGTAACACTTTGATTTGAAGCACAAATTGTCATCGTCTGACTCATCAAAGCAAAAATAATTGTACCATATTAATGTAGTATAAGGCACAAACCGATCATTCTTCTCGAGGTATTTTTTATTGGAAACCTAGCAAATAGGTGACAAAACCATTGAAAACCTAAGTGAAAGTAAAATGGGTTTTAGGGTTTGATTGATTTTTTATGCAATAAAGTAAATGTTTTTTTATTTTTGATTAAGATGGAAATTTAGTGAATTGTGAAAGAAATATGTTATGAAAGACTTTTAATGATAGAGGCTTATCTATCCTTGCTTTTAATTTGATATAGGTGTTTTGAAATCACTAAGTGTTAAATAAAACCTTAATCGATTGATTGAGTCCAGAGCATTAATAATTCTCAAACTTCTTTGATTAAAACTAGTTTAAAAACTCTGAATGAACTATTAAAAACCACTTAGCATGCAATTAAATCAGATGATAAAAATGCCCTCAAATGATCATCGATCAATGACCATATATTTCAAGCAATTGAATTATTTAACAACAATCGTTGATATAGTCCAACTATCTTAAAATTAAAACTGAAATAATGTATTAAAAATCAACATCCAAATCATCCAAAGTAAGTTACAGTTGTCTAATTTGAGAATAATCAATCGACATTCAATCCCTTGTTCATATAATGAAAACCCTATATCTAGCAGCATCAAAACATGAAATAGGTGTAGATAAAATAGAAAACTCCCTAGTACAGTCCATGTCATATCCTAATTTTTCCCTATCAGTATAATACTGATAGTGAAAAGAGGTTTGGAAAGGATTATGACAATGATCAGAAGAAATAATAGAGTTTAAATCATTCTTGAAGGAAGAAAGGGATCTAAACAAAAATTAGAAAAGGTTGGAGGCCAAAAGTTAAAGTAGAAACAAAAGTTGGGCTAAAAGTAGTAATTTTCAAAAGTTTAGGGACCTAAATGTAATTAAGCAAAAAGTCAAGGACCTAAATATAATTATGGAAAAGTTTAGCTAGAAAAGGCTTAAAACTTCCTGGAAGTATTCCAGTCCCACATTTCATAAGTAAATAGAGAAAGTTATGTTAGTTAATCTAGCATAATACATAAATTTTATTAGGGTTCCGATAGTGGATATTATCTTATAGTCTAAAAGTTATCTAAAATTTTATCAGATCTCATGGACCTCAGGTATAAGTGGAAAAGTTATAGAAAGGTGTGACCCATGACATTAGATGTCATGAATCTGACAGAACCTTAGAAGGAGCTCTGTATGAAAATTTATCCCTATATTAGTGAATTTTGATGGGAGTTTGATAACACCCGTGATTCGATTATGAAACTTAGCAGTAAGTAATCCTAGATAGAATGAGCTCAAATGACCTCATATATAATCCTATGATGATGCCAAGAAGGGCCCAAAACCCATGATACCAATTCATCAGTAGAAGGGGCCAGTAGATGACGCCAATAAGGGCCCAAAACCCCTAGATGACTATATTATACCAGTGATGGATGAAGGGCATTTTTGTCATTCTAGATAGGCTAAAAGTGTGGAATATAGTATAAATATGATTAGTTAGAGCCAATATAGGTCCTGGGGCAGTACAAAGAGGGGTGAAATGACAATTTTGCCCTTAGGGTTAATATGGTACAAGAAATAACACCAAGGATATCTTGGTCATTTCCCAAGGAATGGATGGTAGATAAATACTCAGTCTAACAATGTCAATGATAGAATACATACCCTAGAATATTATAAAAATTAGAAACAGAAAATAGTCTAGTTTTTATGCAACTACTGCACTCGGAATCAGACTGGACTGGGATTTTGCCTATTAGTATATTTCACTTTTTCCAGCCAAAAATTGCCCTAATGATGTAATGCATGAGGAAAATACTAAGGGTTCTAGGGCAAGATTAGTTTAAAAATGAATATGGACCATTAGATCAAATAGTAACCAAATCAATCTTGGCCATCCATTTTCACCCAAATTTTTCTATAAATACCCTTCATTTCAGACCACTTTCAGAAGCTTTGGGAACTATAGGGAAAATCTTGCAAAATTTGCATTCAACCAAGAAAGAAGCACACAACTTGGAGCACAAAGCAAGGTAATAATGTCCCTTGATCTTGAGCTTTATTCTAGCAAGCTAGCTCTTGATTTTAAGGGGTTTTTGTTCCCTATTTCCCTTCTAGTTGCTGCTGGAGGTGCTGTCCATATATGGTTAGAATATGAGTTTTATGTTATGGATAGTTTAGAGAAGCTTATACAAGCTAGAATCAAGTGGTATAAGCTTGGAAATTCATGTATGTAGGTAAATGGAAGTTTGTGTTCATGGCTGCTACTATATGTGAAACTATTTACATGGTGGAATTTCATAATTTTTATTCTTCTAATGAGTTTAAAATAGAAAATTGTGCGGGGATAAAGTTGGAGAACAAGTATTGGAAGCATTGGAATTAAAATGTGAATTTTTGGAAAATCAAGGGTGTGTTTTTGTTCTGTACAACAGCTTGTGACATGATTTGATTTTGGAAATTCTAGCTTCATATTTGGATTCTACATGAAAAATTATGTGGAAATCAACCATGGGAATTTATTTTGGAAAGATGGAAGTATGAAATATAAAATAGAGAATGAATGGAAACTAGTGAAAACCTAGTCTTAGTTTTGTGTTCAAGTTGAGTTGTAACTTGATATTACTTTGTAATGGCTAGATTTTGACACTTGTAAAGGAAAGAAATCATCTCAAGAAGTCTTTGACAAGGATAGCTAAGAGGTAGCAAGAATACCTAACTACAGTTTCATGTTTGCTTAATTGTTTGCTTGCTTATTGATTATGGTGTTTGGTTAAGCATGAGATTGTGTCATCATGTTGATGATGGAGTATGAATGATTGCAACTCCTTGCAAGTTATGTCATGACAATATGCATGTTAGAGTTTGGTTATGTACCATTATGAAGTAGCTCCCATCTCATGATAACATGTTAAGCATCCAATTAATCATGCATGATATTATAGTTTGTGTAACTTGCAATTGGGATTTCCATGAAATCTCACTCCTCCCATATGCATAATCATCTTTTAGCTGCTGGAATTTCTCAAGGAAATAGGGCAAGCATAGATGGTTGGACTTGTACAATAAGTTACATGAGTTGCTTGACATTATGGAAGCACATGCTGCAATGTAAATTGAATGTTCATGTATTGGTGTTCTGAGGCCGTGATGGTGTGACAATGTTTAAGATGCAGTAATCAAGGAGTTAGAACTTGAAATTTGGTATGATTATATATAAGATACATAGATTTAAATAAACACCAATAATGCCTTAATTGGGTAAGAATTCGATTTATTATGAGTTTTCTAAATTGGACGTGAGTTCTAGAATTGAGATAAAGTGAGCATTTAGAGGCAGCGGAGTTCACGCATGGATTGAATATAGAAAATGAACGAATTCTTCTATGAAATTTTGTGGACACTAAGTACACATCTAGAGCTTCAAATCCATAGGTAACACGGTTAATTTGGATAAGTAACCAAAGAGAAATGAATTTTTGAAGTTAAGGCAAAGAAAATGGAACTTCCAGATTTTACCAGATGAAAAGTTTGTTTCAACAAATAAACTGATTTCATTGTGACAACGGAATCTCATTTTTATATTTTTTTCTTCAAAGATCTATGAAAGAGCTTTCATTAAAAATTGGAACCACCTAATTTTGATTTTTCTATATTTAATTATAATTTTTTCAAAGTTGGGTACATATTCTAGAATTACCAACCTAAGAAACCAACTTTTGAAAATACATCTTTTTGATGCTAAAGGTTATGTAATTGATCCAAATGGGTTCCAATTGAGTATAACTGATGTTGGAATTAAGGATGTGATATTTTGGTATCAGAGCTAAGGATTCTAACTTAAAAAATACTCTAAATAGATTATTTATAAGCTAATATGAGATTATTCCTAGACCCTAACCTTAAATAGTAAGTATTTTGTTATGTTAGGGTATGTGTTAGGATAGTTAGGATTGCTTAACTAAGCAAATAATACAGGAGTAGATATATGGGATTTCATAAAAATAAGTCAGAGGCATTAGTTAATAAGGCAATTAATAAAGGAGACCCTAGGCCAGTAGTAATAAATGAATATGATGTACATCTAGACTTTGATCATCCCCCATACAATAAAGAGAGTTCAGAGGAGAGTAATGGGGATCAGTCGAGGAGATCTACAATAGAATATTTTATAGATATTTCTGTAGACTCAAACCTACAATTTGGAGATTATGTAGAGATTGAGCATAAAGTTATGTATTTACCATATGAGGTTGAGTCTAGTGACTCTAGACAGTATTAACTTGTGGGAGTGCCCTTTACCCCTGATACGAAAGGATAAATTATGGCTGAGGAAGCTTAGTACTAGTACTGGATTATGGGTAGACTAAATAGTATTCTTCCTCTACCAGAGTGTGAGGACAAAGTTGTTATGAGTAATAGTCACAGTCCCCTAATTCAGACATCCAGTCAGAGTTTATGATAGCTCCTGTCTATTCCCCAAAAGTCCAGGAATATGTGACTTTATAGTGAAAGATCAGTGTGATGTTCCTGGTCCTACCCCATCCTTCTTTGTTAAAAATAAATAATGTTGACCATATCAGTCTCAAGAAAGCTGTGGAGAGTCAATTATTTAGTCTAGGTCAAGGGATGGCAGAAGTAGAGACCAAGAACAGACAATTTATTTGCAATTCCTCAATATCATAGTAGGGATGATAGACAGATATACAATAGAGGGTATTGAACTAGATTAGGTTTACACCCTAGCAAATTGGCATGTGATGGTAGTAAGTCCCATACTACCTCATACCCCTATATGGCACATAGAGATAAGTGAGTTTTGGCTAGTGATCTGCTAACTGATTACAGGTGTGGCACTTCGTTATATAGAAGTATGTGTAGTTTATGATTTTCCTAGAAAAGAACGTAAAAGATACAAGGGGTAATGTAAACATGAAAACATGGTAAAGTAAAGTAATCACTCATAGGTATGATAATTATAATGTACCCCGAATATGTAATTTATATGTATGTAATGTATGTACAAATGTTATGGTGACATGAAGTATGAAGTTTTGTGTGATATAATGAAATGATAGTTGGTTGAACATTATGTGGATATATTCCCTATTTAGTATGATTATGATGTATAGGTATGAATGAGTTTCAATTGACTCAAGTTTATCAAAATCAAGAATATTAGAAGTTCCAGACAAGTTAAGTCACAATCAGTTAAATCATAGGCCACAACAAATGTTTACAGAAGCTATTGGTCATGACAGGTAAAGACTATTGACCATAGACCTGATGATAAGAATGAAGATGCTGACCTTACTGGAGTTATCAGTTAGAGGTTTAACTCAGTATGTAGACAAGCTAAATAGTATGATGTATTAGGAGACATAAGATTACTTTAAGATGATGTTTAGAAGTAGATCCTCCGTATAATCATTAGGAGTTGATATACATTACGAAAGACTTTGTGCAGTTAGTCCCTTGTTGAACAGAAGAGTTAGAAGTTAGAATGAGACTCGTCTAAGAATGATCTAATACATGGCTTAAGATTAAAGACGTAGTGGCTAATAGATAAAAAGTTAATGTTCCCAAATCAGAGGGAAAACAGAGGGACCGCAGCATAAAGGGATAGAAAACTAGTAGACCTAGGGTAAAGCACCCTAGATAACAGAAGTTGTAATGCTAGATGATGTGTCATATCCTAAATTTTCCCTATCTGTATAATACTGATAGTGGAAAGAGGTTTGGAAAGGATTATGATGAAGATCAAAAGAAATGATAAAGGTTAAATAAGTCTTGAAAGAAGAAAGGGACCTAAACAAAAATTGGAAAAGTTTAATGGCCAAAAGTTAAAGTAGAAACAAAAGTTGGGCCAAAAGTAGTAATTTCCAAAAGTTTAAGGACCTAAATGTAAATATGCAACAAGTTAGGGACATAAAGGTAATTAAGAGAAAAGTTCAAGGGCAAAATTGTAATTATAGAAAGATCAGCCCATAAAGGGTTAAAACAACCCAGAAGTATTTCAGTCCCATATTGAAATTCAAAATAGAGGAAGTTATGTTGGTCAATCTAGCATGATACAGAAATTTTATTAGGGCTCCATACAACAAATATTTATCTGATAGTCTAAAAATTATTTGAAATTTTATTAGATTTCATGGACTTCAGATATAAGTGGAAGAATTATAGGAAAGTGTGCCCTACAGTTTTAGATGTCCTAAATCTGACAGAACTTTGAAAGAAGTTTTGTATAAAAAGTTATTCACATATCAGTGAATTTTGACGGGAGTTTGTTAACACCTGTGATCTGATAATGGAATTTATCAGTATGTCATCCTGGATAGAATGAGACCAGATGACCACATATATAGGCCCATGATGATGCCAATGAGGGCCCAAAACCCAGGGTACCAGTTCATCGGTAGAAGGGGCCAGTGTCCAGAAAAGGTGTGAAATTACGAAAATGCCCTTGGACATCCAGATTGTACTAGAGATGGATGGAGGGCATTTTGGTCATCTGGGATAGGATAAAAATGTGGCACATGGAATAAATGTGATTAGTTAGAGCCAGTATATGCCATAAGGCAGTACAAAGAGGGGTAAAATGATAATTATACCCTTAGGGTTAGTACAGTGCAAGAAAGGACACCAAGTGTATTTTGGTCATTTCTCAAGGGATGGATGGCATATGAATATTCATTATATCATTGTCAATGGTATGATAAGCCTAGACATTCATTTCTAGGAAATAATACATATCCTGGTATATTACAAAAAAATTAGGAACAGAAAATAGTCCTGTTGCTGTGAAACTGCTCTGATCGGTACTGGATTGGACTGAAATTTTTCCAAAAGCTTCCTCCCCCTAAGATTTTGCCACATAAGCCCATGTAGTGTCCCTTTTGATGTCATGATGATTTCACAATTTGCTTTATGAAAAAGTAAAATCCAAGATTAAATGTGAGCCCTTAGATCAAATAGTAACCAAATTAATCTTAGGCATTGATTTCCACCAATATTTTTCTATAAATACCCCCTTCCTTTCTGCAGCAAACCATAAGTTCATGGATCCTTGGGCAAACTCTTGCAAAATGAAAACTCAAGTCACGACAAAGAAGATTCAAGGTACTAAAGTTCAAACAAGCTAGAGATTAAAGGTAAGCAATCTCTCCTAGATTATTTTCCTTTGATTTGGGAGATTGAACTTAGGGTTTTCATGGGGGAAAAGTTGAGTTTTCTCTAAGGGGAGGTGCTGCTCAAAAACCATAGATGAAAGGGGAAAGAAGAAATTAAAATTAGAAACTTATGATTGAAGCTTAAACAAGCTAGTTAAGTGATTGGTTGTTGAATCAAGTTGATATTCTTGACTTTTCCATAGTGTGCTGTCATATCCCCAATTTTCTGAACTGATGTACCTGTACAGTTTATCTGCAATGGATATAAGATTCTTGGAATAAACTATATCAGATTGCGAAAAGAAAGGGAAGGATTAATAACTAAGGAAAGAATAGGGACCAAAATGCAAATTGAAAAGTTTGAAGACAAAAAGTTGAAGTAGAAACAAAAGGAGGGACCTAAATGCAAGTAATGAAAAGTTTAGGGACTAAAGTGTAATTATTCAAAAGTTAAGGGACCTAAATGTAAATATGGAAAAGTTGAGCCAAAATAGGCCAAAAATGTCTGAAATCAGATCAGACCCAAATTTTACTAGTAGATAGACAAAAATATTCCAGTCAGTTTAACGCAACACAGAATTTTGATTTGAGGTCCCGACAAATTGATATAAATTTATAAAGTCAGAAGGAATTATTATAGTATTTTTTAGATCTCAGAATCAGATGAGATCTTATAGAAAATTCATATATTTAATATATGAATTTATAAAATTGAGAGAGTCAGAAAAGGAATCCTGTAGAAACCATATAGGATTTTACAGTGAAATAAAATACCCGATAAATAGGATCAAGAGAGTTGTATTGTAAATTGGGCCATAAAGGCAATACAAGCAATAAGCCCATAATAAGGCCCAAATGGAGCCATCATGAGCCCATTAAGGTGACTGGACAGTTAAGTGGGCCAGAGACCAGAGCAGTCCAGGAAAAATACGGAATTATGAAGATGCCCCTGGATGCCCATACTATACCAGTAGTGGATGGAGGTCATTTTGGTCACTCTAGATAGGCTAAAAACGTGTCATATAGTATAAAGAGGATTATTTAGAGCCCATATACACCCTGAGGCAGTATAAAGAGGTGTGAAATGATGATTTTGCCTTTAGGGTTAGTACAATGCAGGAAAGGACACCAAGGGTATTTTGGTCATTTCCCAAGGGTTGGATGGAAGATAAATATTCAGTATATCATTTTTAATGTTATGAGAAGCCTAGATATTGATTTCCAGGACATAATACATATTCTGGTATATTATAAAAAAATTTAGAACAAAAAACAGTCCGGTTGTTGTGAAACTGCTCTGATCGGTACCGGATTGGACTAGAATTTTTCTAGAACCTTCTTTACATGGGTACCACGCCACCTAACCCTCTTAGGTGTCCCATGAGCTGTCCCACTTGATGTCATAATTATTCCTTTTAGAAAAAGTTAAATCCAATATTAAATATGAACCTTTATATCAAATAGTAACCAAATCAATCTTGGCCATCCATTTCAACCCAAATTTCTCTATAAATACCCCCTATTCAGATCAGTTCGGCATGCATGGTGAACCATAGGGAAACTCTTGCAAAATTTCCATTCAACAAAGAAAGAAGCAACCAAAGTGAAGTAACAAGCAAGGTAATCATCTCCCTTGATCTTGAGCTTTGTTCTAGCAAGTTAGCTCATGGTTTTAAGGGGTTTTCATGCTATATTTCCCTTATGGTTGCTGCTGGAAGTGCTGCTCATATATGGCTAAAATATGAGTTTTATGTTATGGATAGTTTAGACAAGTTTAAACAAGCTAGAATCAAGTGGTATAAGCTTGGGAATTCAAGTATGTTTGGATTTCGGGTTTTGTGTTCTTGCTGGTACTGTACATGGTACTATTCATATGATGGAATTTCATGATTTTGATGCTTCCAATGAGTTTAAAATGGAAAATTGTGTGGGGATAAAGTAGGAGAACAAGTATTGAAAGCATTGGAATCAAAATGTGAATTTTTGGAAAAAAGGGACCTTCAGTTCGGTTTGGTACTGTAGCAATTGGTATGTTTTGATTTTAGAAATTCTGATTTCATATTTGGATTCTACATGAAAAATTATGTGGAAATGAACCATGGGAATTTATTTTGGAAAGGTGGAAGTAGGAAACATAAATTAGAGAAAGAAAGGGAGCTAGTGTAAACCTAGTATTGGATTTGGTTTCAAGTTGAGTTGTAACTTGATATTATGTTGTAATGGCTAGGTTTTGACATTTGTGAAGGAAGGAAAACACTTAAAGAAGGTATTACCAAGATAGCTAAGAGGTAGCAAGGATACCTAACTATAACTCATGTTTGTTTAATTGTTTTGCTTGTTTGTTGATTATGGTGTTTGGTTGAGCTTGAGCTTATATCATCATGTTATGATGAAGTATGAATGATTGCAACTCCTTGCAAGTTATGTCATGACAATATTCATGTTAGAGTTTGCTTATGTACCATTATGAAGTAGCTCCCATCTCATAATAACATGTTAAGCATCCAATTATTCATGCATGATAATATAGTTTGTGTAACTTGCTATTGGATTTTCATGAAATCTCATTCCTTCCATATGCATAATCTTGTTATAGGTGCTGGAACTTCACACGGAAAAAGGGTAAACATAGATGAATGAGTTTATATAATAAGTCACATGAGTTACTTGACCTTATGGAAGCATATGATAGCATGTATGGTTGAATGGTGTATGGTTCTGTAATTCTGTTTTGAGACCGTGGTGATTTGATGATGTTTATGATGCCTAAATCAACGTGTTTTAGTCTGAAACTTGGTATCATTAAAGTTAAGATACAGACATTTAAATGGACATAAATAACGCCTCATTTGGATAAGTATCCAAATTGTTATGATTTTCCAAAGTTGAAAGTAAGATCTGGAATTGAGATAAAATGAGTGCTGAGAGGCAGTGATGTTCACGTAATGATTTCATATATCAAATGAACGAGTTTTTCTATAAAATTTTATGAGCATAAAGAGGACATCTAGAGATTTAAATCCATATATAACAAAGTTCATTTGGATAAGTAACCAAAGATAAATGAATTTTTAAAATTAAGGCGAAGAAACTGGAACTTCCAGATTTTATCAAATGAACAGTGATTTTTAACCAATAAACTGATTTCGTGTGAACAAGATAACCTCAATTTCATATTTTTCCCTCAAATATTTATGAAATAGCTTTCATTAGAAATTGGAATCACGTTATTTTGATTTTTCTACAATTAATTATGAATTTTCAAAGTAGGGTACATGTTCTGGAATTACCAAATGAACAGTAACAGTGAACAGTACCCGATAGCAAATCTTTTGGAAATGGACATTTTTAAAGCAAATGATCATGTAATTTGTTCCAATCACTTCTAATGAAGTATAATTGAGGTTAAAAGTAAGGATGTGTCATGTGCCTTGTTCGGTATGCACTGTTCATGAGGGAAGGAAATGGAATTTCAATGATTTAATACTTTCATTGAATTTGTATGATGATTTGTGTAGGATTGGAAGGGTTTTGAACCTTGGAAATATTAAAGTCTCAAGGTTGTAGTCTTTGAGATTCCTTACGGTTATTGTTCATTCGCATGAATAGTGATTGAAATTTCATGATTTTGATAGTTCCAATGGTTTTAAAATGAAAGTTGTGTGGGGTAAAGTGGAGAAACAAGTATGGGAAGCATTAGAATCAAAATGAAAATTTTTAAAAGAATTGTATAGCAGAATATGAAGGAGCTGGAATTTCATGATTCTCAGCTCATATATGGATTGAAAAGATGAAATTGTGTATGGTAAAGTCAAGACATCAATTGGTTCAAGAGCCAAGTGGATTAGTGAAAATTAGAGAAAGTTATGACAATAAAGAGTGTAACAACATTAGTCTAAAACATAGTTGGAGTTCATGAGTCCTAATGAGTTATGTGATGAATATGAATGTGTTTAGGACCATGGAACATCCAAGAAGATGTTGGGAAGTGATGGACATAAAGGCTTCATGGTTGGAAAGCTAGGGAGCAAGGGCTAAAGGTCAAGAGGAAAGGGTAAGGTAAGGTAGTGAACTTACTGAGTGAAATTGTGCCCTAGGGGCCAATCATTGTCTTATGAACATTGTTGATTTATGAATTTATTAATTGTGTTATCATATTATTTGCATGTTTTCTGTGATGACCATCCTTGGATAACTCATGATCTTATCCTAAATATCCCTAGTCGGTCATCTATGCGGGAGCAGAGATAAAATAAGACCATTATGACTTTGAAGATGTATAGAGATATAAATCAAAGTCATAGGCATATGTAAGAGTATAAAGTATTACCCTTAGTATTCAGTCGCGACTTTCTCAGCTTTTGGTTGCGATATCCACAGCTTCTCTCTGCGGCTCGTGATCTCTTTTCGATCGCAAGAAGTGGACAACTCAGATCAGCTTCCTCTACTAGTATCAACACGAATAGTGTTCCAACCACGAACGACGTGCTAGTGCCTCCTGTCCCTCCAGGGCTTACTCAAGAATTCGTCATCTCCGTCTCTATTTCGGCAGTTTCAGGATGACATTATCCATGCTTCATCCATGATACGGTATTTAATAATGCATTATGACATTCTCCATGCCTCATCCATGATACGGTATTTAATAATGCATTATGACATTCTCCATGCCTCATCCATGATACTCAAGAGAATGTTAGCCTTACAGTATTTAATAATGCATTATGACAAGGCAAGACAAACTATGATATAGCTAGAATTGGCCAAATATGCCATGATACGGTATGAAAGATACATAATGAGATATAATGTGAAAAGTATGTGGAGAGATACATTATGAGAAATATGTGATATGATGCATAATGAGAAAAATGTATTGAGAAGTACAATATGAAGTGGCTCTATAGTTAGCTTTGTAAACAGATAGAGAGGCTCCCATTTTAGAAAGGGATAAGATGTTTAAGTACTATATCACAAATGAAGTAGCAAGTGAGAGCTTTCACTCCTTGCATGAGATGCCAGGCATTATGTTATGTTTGTAAAATATGCTAAAGCTCTGAATGTTAGAGATGTGCAAACTCCGAGTGTTAGAGCTGTGCATATTAAGAGAAGGAATGCTTGAGCTCTGATACTAGAGCTTTGCATTCATGAGCAGGTATGTATTCCTACAATATATTGGCCAGGCATTATGCATGTTAGAGTATGTGCTTCTATGTGCTCTTATCTAGTAATAAAGTAAAGAAAGAAAGAATAATGACATAAGTTATCTTTCTGCATTATGACTGTCATATCTTGATTTTTAGGCTTAGAAGCCCAGTATATAGCTTGAAAAAGGTATGCTACTAGGCCCTATTGAGCAGAAGTGCCAGTAAATAGAGAAAATTATTCTGACCAGTTTGACGCAACACAAAATTTTGATATGAGGTCCCAAAATATTTATATTAATTTTTGAAAAAAGGAAAATTAATATAGTATTCTCTGGACCTCAAAATTAGATGAAATTTGGCACTAAATTCCTATAATTAATATAAGAATTTTTGAAACTGGCAGAGCTCAAAAAGGAGTTTTGTAGAATTTTTTATAGAATTTATAGTGGATTAAAACACCCGATAAATGGATTTCGGGGGAATTTCTCAAGAATTGAGCCCATAAAGGTAGTGGATCATACAGAGGGCCCATAATAGCACCTTATAGGCCCAATGATAATTTTAGATAAATACTTGGGCCAGGGCTAATAAAGAACAGGAAAAATATAAAATTATGAAAATACCACTTAAGGTATGCTACTATGTTGTGTCATTAAGTCAGAGTCAGATGAAGGGCATGTTGGTCATTTGACTAAGGTTATACAATCAAGAAAGGGTATTTGGATAGTTGACCAAGTTCAAGAGATACTCTAGAAAGGTATGAAAAGACAATAGTGCTCCTATAAGTATTAAAGAGAACTAAGGGCATCTTGGTAATTTACTATAGGTGTTTCTTGGGAATCAAGCCACCAGAGTGCTTGGGCTTGGTTAGAAACCCAAGATGACAATCCAAGGGTCCCAAAACGTGGCCCAATGATTATGGGGGTTTAAGTGATGTTAAAATAATATTTTAGTACTTTTTCATAAAGTAAAGTTACCTGGTTAAGGATAGAACTGGGAAAAGTGATCAAATAAAGCTTTAGACCATAAGGTGGCATGAAAGGTGTCCTCATGGGACCCAAAAGGTTCCACATGGCATGATTATAGGAAAAGAAAAAAAGCTAAGGACACATGGCATGATTCCAGGAAAAGGAGAAAAAGCTAAAGGACACGTGGGACAATCTCAATTGTTAATTTTGGGAAAAGACTCTCTGGAATTCTTTGTGTCATATCCTAAATTTTCCCTATTTGTATAATACTGATAGTGGAAAGAGGTTTGGAAAGGATTATGATGAAGATTAGAAGAAATAATAAATGTTAGATAAGTCTTGAAGAAAGAGAAGGACCTAAACGAAAATTGGAAAAAGGTAAAGGCCAAAAGTTAAAGTAGAAATAAATGTTGGGCCAAAGTGGTAATTTCTAAAAGTTTAGGGACCTAAATGTAATTAAGTAAAAAGTCAGGAACCCAAATGTAATTATGGAAAAGTTGAGCCAAAACAGGCCAAAAATGCCCTGAATCAGATCAGACTCAAATTTTACCAGTAGATAGACATAATTATTCCGGTCAGTTTAACACAACACATAATTTTGATTTGAGGTCCCGATTAATTGATATAAATTCCTGAAGTTAGCAGGAATTATTGCAGTACTTTTCATATCTCAGAATCAGATGAAACTTTACCGTAAATTCTTATATTTAATATATGAATTTATCAAACTGACAGAGTCAGAAAAGGAATCCTGTAGAATTCTTACGGGATTTTATGGTAAAATAGAATACCCGATAAATAGGATCGGGAGAGGTGTCTTGGGATTTGTACCATAAAGGATATAAAGGTAATGAGCCCAAACCAAGGCCCAAATGGCGCCATAGTAGGCCCAATGTGATGACTAGACAGTTAAGTGGACCAGAGTACAGAGCAGTCTAGGATAAGTTCGAAATTACGAAAATAGCTCTTGATGCCCATACTGTACTAGTGATGGATGAAGGTCATTTTGGTCATTCTGGACAGGCCAAAAATGTGGGACATAGTATAAATATGATTATATAGAGTTAATATATGCCCTGAGGCAGTACAAAGAGGGGTGAAATGACAATTATGCCCTTAGGGTCAATATAGTGCAAGAAAGGACACCAAAGGTATTTTGGTCATTTCCCAAGGGATCTATAATTAAGTTGTGGCCAATACAAGTATGTCAATGGTGTGAGAATCCTAGACATTGATTTCTAGTACAGAATACATATCCTGGTATATTATAAAAAATTAGGAACAGAAAATAGTCTGGTTGCTGTGAAACTGCTCCGATCGGTACCGGATTAGACAGGAATTTTTTTCAGAAGCTTCCTTACACTATGAGCACGCCACCTAACCCCTTGAGGTGTCTCTTGATGGGTCCCACATGATGTCATACTTATTATTTTATGAAAAAGTTAAATCCAAGATTAAATGTGGGCCTTTAGATCAAATAGTAACCAAATCAATCTTGGCCATTCATTTTTCTTGGATTTTGGCTATAAATACTCCTCCAATTCTGCAGCAAACTGTAGCTTCATGGACCCTTGGGGAAACTCTTGCAAAATGAAAACTCAAGCCAAGATAAAGAAGATTCAAGGTTCCAAAGTTCAAGCAAGCTAGAGATTAAAGGTAAGCAATCTTTCCTAGCTTATTCTCCTTTGATTTGGGAGCTTAAACTTAGGGTTTTCATGGGGAAAAGTTGAGTTTTCTCTAAGGGGAGGTGCTGTCCAAAATCCATAGATGAAAGGGGAAGGAAGAAATTAAAGTTAGAAACTTATGATTGATGCTTAAACAAGCTAGTTAAGAGATTGGTGGTTGAATCAAATTGATATTCTTGACTTTGCCATGGTGTGCCCTGTTCGGTCTGCACTGTTCATGAGGGAAGAAAATTGAATTTCAATGATTTAATGATTCCATTGAGTTTGTATGATGATTTTGTGTAGGATTGGAAAGGTTTTGAACCTTGGAAACATTAAAATCTCAAGGTTGTAGTCTTTCATGATTTTGATGATTCCAATGGTTTTAAAATGAAAAGTTGTGTGGGGTAAAGTAGACAAACAAGTATGGGAAGCATTGGAATCAAAATGAGAATTTTTGAAAGAATTGAGTGCAGTTTCGGTTCTGTACAGCATGTAATGAAGGATCTGGAATTTCATGATTCTAAGCTCATAAATGGATTAAAAAGATGAAATTGTGTAGGGTAAAGTCAAGACATCAATTGATTCAAAGGCCAAGCCCATTAGTGAAGATTAGAGAAAGTTGTGATACTAAAGAATGTAATAAAGTAGACTTGAACATGGTTGGAATTCATGAGTCCTAATGAGTTATGTGATGAATATGAATGTGTTTAGGACCATGAAACATCCAAGAAGATATTGGGATGGACATAAAGGCTTCATGGTTGGAAAGCTAGGGAGCAAGGGCTAAAGGTCAAGAGAAAAGCTTAAGTGCAAGGTAGTAAACTTACCTCTTTATATGCTTGATGTGGTATGCTTATGTGTTGACATGTATATGTTATTTGAATGATGTTGTGACATGATAAATGATGTTGAATGTATTGTGAATAACATGTTTCCATGGCCATGCACTTTATGTAAAAGTATATAGCATGATGGCATGTCACTAATCAAAGAAAGTTAATGAAATTACATATCATGCATTAGCATCCATCTTGCATATTTAAGTGGTAATGTTTGCTACTGAGATTCCCTAGAATCTCACTCTCTCATAACCAACCAATTTAGGTCAAGCATGATGGATAATGTATGCATGGAGAAGAGTTAAAGCATGGAAGAAGAAAAGTGAAGTATTTAAGATGTTAGCCTATGCTATGCACTTTCCATGTATGTCAAAGCCATGTAAAGTATCTATTTATGTGATGAGATTGTATGAAACAATTATTGTATAACCCCATGATGTGTATGAATTTAGAAAAGGCAAAAGAGATGATTTATGTATGCTGGAACAATTATGGAAAGTAAAAGAAAGGAAACTGAAATGGTAAAAACGTATGTCCTGGAGCAGTTTTATTGTGGCTTCAGTTTGACCTAGCAAATGAAGGAATTATTTCACGAAATTTTATGAGAATGTAGTACACATCTAGAGCTTTAAGTTAATAGGTAGAACGTTTCATTTGGATGTGTATATCAAGGGAAATGAATTTCCAAAATAAGGGACCAGAAACTGTTTCCAGAGTTTTTGACCAAATGAACAGTAAACTTCAATGAATAAACTGTATCAATTGGCTAATCATTTGGTCAGGAAATTATTTTTCCCTTAAATTTTATGATGTCATCTTCATGTAGCTTTTTGAATCACTTCATTTTGAGTTTTCTAGAATTAATTATTATTTTTCTAAATTCGTTGCGTAATTTGGAATACCACATGAACAGTAATCCGAGAAAGAGTAAAATTCCAGATTTGGCTAATGGACTTCTAAGGTCTTGTAAGTAGTTCTAAATGCTACTGAATGGTCCCTAAGACGTATAAAAGTAAGGATGTTACACTCTAGAAGTGCTGAGTCAGCTGGAGAGGTGTCCCAATAGCCCTACTATTGTGCCATCTGGCATGTAAGGTGTCATATGGATGATGTCATTTTGGTGAGTCATTGAGAAGGGTGATGTCATCGTGATGATGCAGGCAAAGCTTCTTGAGGTAGCTAAGCGATATGAGCCATTCATCGCAATTTGATATGGACCATCCATTCCACCTCCACTCAACTATAAATAGACCACCCCTCCCTCCATTCCATTCATGGCCAAGCATGGCAAAACAAGAGAAAGAAAAGAGAAAAAGAGAAAGAGAGAAAGAAAGGAGCGGTTATGGTGGAGCTAGTAGCAGTCCAAGGAGCTTAGAGACTTGGCAAGCTTAGGAATGTGGTAAGTAATTTATTCTAGTCCCTGCTCTAATAAATTAGAGGATTGTTCTTAATGGTTAGAATAGAGAAATATCTCTCTTTATAAGGTTAAAGCCATGGATGGAGAGAAAGTTAGGGAATTGTCAGACTAAGGGTATTACCTCAAGTTAAGCATGAGCTGAGTAGAGCTATACTGATATAATAATAATGAAGATATTATTATGCTATGTATAGGCTCTGACCTATGGAAAGAATAAACCATAGAGCAAAGGCTAAGGACTAGAGGAAAGGCTACATGTCAGGTAGTAAACTTATCCTAAACTTGTATGTATTGAATGTTATGCTTGATGTGCTATAGCTTTGTTGAATTGTGTTGCATATGTGCTTATGTATGAAACTCTATTGCTATGAATACTTTGGCCAATTGTATTTCATATGTTACATGGAAGCATGCACATTACGCAATGTTAACACTTTCACAAGCAAGCACAAGTATTCACATTAATGTGCATTATTTAGTACTATTTGCTACTGAGATTTCCCTAGAAATCTCACCCCTTCCATATCAATCCAATTATAGCAGGTCTTCTCAAGATGGAGGAGATAAAGATGCATGAAGAGACGTTAATAATTTAGCCTGATTGATATGTGATTCATGTATATATAATTGCTGGAAATTGTCACTGTGAACAGTAACTCGTGGGGAGGCGGTAGCATTTGAGCTGTAATTAAAAATATTAAATGATTAAATAAATGCATGATATTTTTCTAGTAAACAGTAGACATGGCAAGATTCGATTTGATATATAGAACATCTCATTTGGATGTCTACACATGGAGATATGATTTATCAAAGTTAAGACTAGAAATACTGGAATCAGGGACAGGACGTTGGAGAAACAGTAAATTTGAGCATTGACCGATGTTGACCTGGTCAAGGTGTTGTCAACAAGTTATTTTTTCCTAAAAGATCATTTAGTTAGCTTCCTGTAGTAATTTGAACCACTTCATTCCAATACTTCTAGAATTGGTTATGATTTTTTGAAGTTAGGTCACTTCTCTAGAATTTGTACAATGAATAGTACTCGCTAGAGTAAAATTCCAGACTATGTAATTTGACTTCCAAGGTCTTGTAAGTGGTTCCAGATGCTACCATTTGGTCCCTAAGACATACAAAAATTAGGATGTTATAGTGACAAGTTATTAAAGATGATAAGAAGAAAAGAAGTACAGTGGTACAAAAATGAGAAATGAAGTTTTACAGATATTAAGAAAATTTCTGCCAGATACTCAAAGAAATAATAAGGGATGCGTGTTAAAGGTATGACGAGGAGTTGACAGAAACTCCATAATATAGAAATATTTAAGAGAGTTTTATATGAAAGAAATGGATACTACTCACAAGTCTAGTGTAGTGAGAAGTCCATATGTAAATGGATGCAAAGCAAGCAAGTAAGTGATAGAATGAGGTAGCGTTCAACTCTGATTGAGTTGATTTAGAATAGAATAATGAACACAATAATGATATAAAGATCTACGGACATGAAAGGTATTCCACTAAGATGTAAGATAGAAGAGATAGATACCCCAAACCTTAATCATAAAGAAGACAAATATATTTATCTAAGATGGTTGACTAAGGTGCTAAGTAAATTTTGAGGGCAAAATTTATTTTAAGAGGGTATAAATGTCATATCCTAATTTTTCCCTATATGTATAATACTGATAGTGAAAAGAGGTTTGGAAAAGATTATGATAATGATCAGAAGAAATAATAGAGGTTAAATGAGTTTTGAAGGAAGATAGGGACCTAAACAAAAATTAGAAAAGGTTGGATGCCAAAAGTTAAAGTAGAAACAAAAGTTAGACCAAAAGTGGTAATTTCTAAAAGTTTAGGGACCTAAATGTAATCAAGCAAAATGTCAGGGACCTAAATATAATTATGAAAAGGCTTAGAACTGCATGGAAGTATTTCAGTCCCATATTTCATCAGTAAATAGAGAAAGTTATGCTAGTTAATCTAGCATAAAACATAAATTTTATTAGGGTTCCAGATAGTGGATATTTATCTAATAGTCTGAAAGTTATCTGAAATTTTATCAAATCTCATGGACCTCAAGTATAAGTGAAAAGTTATAAGAAGGTGTTCCCCATGACATCATATGTCATGAATCTGACTGAACCCTGGAAGGAGCTCTGTATGAAAAGTTATCCCTATATTAGTGAATTTTGACGGGAGTTTAAGAACACCTGTGATCCGATTATAGAACTTAGCAGTAAGTAAACTTGAATAGAATAACCTCATATATAGGCCTATGATGATGCCAAGGAGGGACCAAAACCCATGATATCAGTTCATCAGTAGAAGGGGCCAGTATTCTGGAATAATACAAAATTACGAAAATGCCCTTGGATGACTATATTATACCAGTGATGGATGATGGCTATTTTGGTCATTCTAGACATGCTAAAAATGTGGGATATAGTATAAATATGATTAGTTGGAGCCAGTATAGGCATTGAGGCAATACAAAGAGGGGTAAAATGACAATTTTGCCCTTAGGGTTAATATGGTGCAAGAAATGACACCAAGGGTATTTTGGTCATTTTCCAAGGGATGGATGGGAGATAAATACTCAATCTAACAATTTTAAGCGTATGAGAAACCTAGATATTGATTTATAGGACAGAATACATATCCTGGAATAGCATAAAAATTAGGAATAGAAAACAATCTGGTTTTTGTGAAACTGCTTCGATCGGTACTGGACTGGACTAGAATTTTTCCTATTAGTATATTTCACTTTTTCCATCCAAACATGGCCCTAATGATGTCATGCATGATGAAAATACTAAGGCTTCTAGGGAAAGATTGGTTTACGAATGAATATGGACCACTATATCAAATAGTAACCAAATCAATCTTGGCCATCCATTTCCACCCAAATTTTTTTATAAATACCCTTCATTTTAGACCACTTGCAGCATATGTGGGAACCATAGGAAAACTCTTGCAAAATTTCCATTCAACCAAGAAAGAAGCACACAACTTGGAGCACAAAGCAATATAATCATGTCCCTTGATCTTGAGCTTTATTCTAGCAAGCTAGCTCTTCATTTTAAGGGGTTTTTGTGCCCTATTTCCCTTGTGGTTGCTGCTTGAGGTTCTGTCCATATATGGTTAGAATATGAGTTTTATGTTATGGATAGTTTAGATAAGCTTATACAAGCTAGAATCAAGTGGTATAAGCTTGGAAATTCATGTATGCAGGTAAATAGAAGTTTGTGTTAATGGCTGCTACTGTGTGTGACACTGTTTATATGTTGGAATTTAATAATTTTGATGCTTCCAATGAGTTTAAAATAGAAAATTGTGTAGGGATAAAGTAGGAGAACAAGTATTGGAATCAAAATGTGAATTTTTGGAAAATCAAGGGTGTGTTTCTGTTCTGTACAGAAGCTTGTGACATGATTTGATTTTGGAAATTCTAGCTTCATATTTGGATTCTACATGAAAAATTATGTGGGAATGAACCATGAAAATTTATTTTGGAAAGATGGAAGTATGAAACATAAAATAGAGAAAGAATGGAAACTAGTGAAGACCTAGTCTTGGTTTTGTGTTCAAGTTGAGTTGTAACTTGATATTACTTTGTAATGGCTAGGTTTTGACATTTGTGAAGGAAATAAATCATATCAAGAAGGCTTTGACAAGGATAGCTAAGAGGTAGCAAGAATACCTAACTATAGTTTCATGTTTGCTTAATTGTTTGCTTACTTGTTGATTATGGGGTTTGGTTGAGGATGAGATTGTGTCATCATATTGATGATGGAGTATGAATGACTGCAACTCCTTGCAAGTTATGTCATGACAATATCCATGTTAGAGTTTGCTTAGGTACCATTATGAAGTAGCTTCCATCTCATGATAACATGTTAAGCATCCAATTAATCATGCATGGTATTATGGTTTGTGTAACTTGCTATTAGGATTTCCATGAAATCTCATTCATCGCATATGCATAATCATGTTTTATCTGCTGGAATTTCTCAAGTAAAGAGAATAAGCATAGATGGTTGAGCTTGTACAATAAGCTACATGAGTTGCTTGACATTATGGAAGCACATGCTGGAATGTAAATTGAATGTTCATGTATTGGTATTCTAAGGCCGTGATGGCGTGATGATGTTTAAGATGTCGTAATCAACAAGTTAGAACTTAAAATTTGTCATGATTATAGCTAAGATACATAGCTTTAAAAGAACACCAATAACGCCTTAATTGGGTAAGAATTAAATTTATTTCTAAGTTGGATGTGAGTTCTGAAATTGAGATAAAGTGAGCAGTTAGAGGGAGCGGTATTCACACGTGGATTGTATATAGCAAATAAATGAATTCTTATATGAGAGATGAATTCTTTAGATGTCTAGAGCTTCAAATCCATAGGTAACATGGTTCATTTGGATAAGTAACCAAAGAGAAATGAATTTTTAAAGTTAAGGCAAATAAGCTGGAACTTCCAGATTTTACCAAATGAATAGTATTTTTCAATGAATAAACTGATTTTATTGAGACAATGGAATCTCAGTTTTATATTTTTCCTTCAAAGATATATGAAAGAGCTTTCATTAGAAATTGGAACCACCTAATTTTGATTTTGTTACATTTAATTATGATTTTTTCAAAGTTGGGTACATGTTTTGGAATTACCAAATGAACAGTGATATGAACAATACCCGAGAAACTAACTTTTGAAAATATATCTTTTTGACGCTAAAGGTTATGTAATTGGTCCAAATGGGTTCCAATTAAGTATAACTGAGGTTGGAACTAAGGATGTGACAGTCCATTAGCTCAAGATATCATATCTATCACCAAGAGATTAAGGATTTCGCCTCTCATGACTCCTATTATACTGCAATTGCTGTCCAAATATGATGCCATGAAGAAAGCAGAAAAAAGTGATGGGTTAATGGTGTAGAGATGTGAAATTATATGGAAAGGTGTAGAACAATGAAAAATGAGTATGTAGGTTGGGGAGAAGGTGTAGAGAGGATTCAAGTACTTCTTCTTAACCTAATCAGGTCAAAAAATAGCTTATCCGATATCTACAACTTCAGCTTCTTTTATTCTCGCATGACCAAATCTAAAATGCATAGCTTTAGCGATTGTCTATTTTAGTCGCAACGAGATCCATGTTTTGGTCACGACTTGTAAACATAGCGAAATTTCCTAGAAGAAATGAGGTCACAACCTTTAGATGCGTTAGTCACGACTAAAAAGCACAAAGGCATGATCTAAAATTCTTTGCTTGTGATTTCTTTTTTGGTCATATTAGTCCATGGTTCTCCCCCAAAATACTTATAATTCAAAACCAAAGCTCACTGTAAAAGTTCAAATCAATAGAGAACAATATTTATGCAGTTTAGAAGGGTTAATTTATCATTTTTTTCCTTTAATTAGCATATTGCCAAGCACAATCATGTATTACCACAAAAGCACAAATACATGCATTAAATGAATGGTAAAGTCGTAATAAGACCCTGTAAATGTTACAGAAACCATACACAATTTATGTTCTATCAATTCCCACACACTTGAACCTTTGTACTCCTAGACAAAGACATGAAGTACATCTAAGCCAAAGCTATTAAATCTGAGGGAATAACATAATCTATAGTGAAACTTTAAGACAATTAATGCACCATCTTTTGAGAATGCAAAGGTGATAATATGAGCAATGCCAAGTAATCAACTACTAATTGAAATCAACCTTAACTATATGGGCGCAATAGATTCTCTCTAAGGATGTAAGTGTTTCACTCTCCGTGTCCTCTCATTGTTAGGGTTATTTCACTCAGATTCTAATTGAAAAACATCCTACCATATGCTTGTAATGGCTCCAAATCTCATCAACTTTACAACACTTATGCAGAGAATCAAGAGGTCTTTTAAGGGTGAAATAATGGAGATAAGCCATGTGGAATAGAATATGAAGGATAGAAAGTACCATATACATGTGATGATGAATATATAGCATGAATTCATGTCTTCCGAGATGTAGAGGTTGTAATTGTGCTAATAGGAGTTAATAAAAGTGCCTAATTTATTTCTCTTTTCTTTCTTCTTCAATTTTTCTTACACTATCTCCTTTTTTAGGCACCTTGTATATAAAAGATGTACCACATTATCACAATAACAATGATTTTCTGACATGAGTAAAAGTTTATTTCAAAAAGAGTGTCATGTGTAAGGAATTGGAAGACACGCAGCGGAAATTAATTTAAAATTTTTTCCATTCCTTGCCAGGATCTACCGTATGTGTTTAAGTCAAGTGGGAAGAAGTATTACCCTTAGTGTGCCTCAGCGACTTCTACAGCTTTCAGTCACGACATTCACAGCTTCTCTCTGCGGCTCGTGCTCCCTTTCTGATCACAAGAAGTCGACGACTCAGGTCGGCTTCCTCTACTGGTATCCACACGAACAGCGTTCCAACCACGAACGACGTGCTAGCGTCTCTTGTCCCTCCAGGGCTTTCTCAAGAGTTTGTCCTCTCCATCTCTATTTCGGCAGCTTCTTATCTGCAAACCTTTTGCAGAGTCCCCTTCGGCCTTTCTATGTTCTATATGTTTCTCTGTGCAAAACGCAGCTCCTAAAATCAGATATATAGGATGCTATGCATTTTTTTCTGTCAACCGAATTGGATTTTGGAGTTAATCTTATATTAATTCCAAAATTAATACAATATCATATATTGTATAATTTTATAAGAAACTAATTAAATAAATAATATCAAATCCGTCCCACAGATTTAATTACCCATTTATTTAATTTTAAATAAAGATGAGACTGAAATATTTTTGATTTATTCTCATAAATCAAATTTGAGATATCCTATCAATTTGAATTTCGAATTTCAAACGTGATAGAGATTTAATTTATCCTTATAAATTAAATCTTATAAATATCTCTTATATGAGATATCCTATCAATTTGAATTTTAAATTTCAAACATGATAGAGATTTAATTTATCCTTATAAATTAAATCTTATAAATATCTCTTATATGAGATATCCTATCAATTTGAATTTCGAATGTCAAACATGATAGAGATTTAATTTATCCTTATAAATTAAATCTTATAAATATCTCTTATATGAGATATCCTATCAATTTGAATTTTGAATTTCAAACGTGATAGAAATTTAATTTATCCTTATAAATTAAATCTCATATATACATATAACGTATATATATGAATTTATATATATATATATACAAATATAAATATAAATAAATATATATACATCTATCCTGGATCATTCATTGAATCTGGACATGTCTTAGATTCACTGAATCTGGACATCATAGCTCGTGTTGGGCTATTTTGTGTGCGACCCTGTAGGCCCATATGAAGTTGGCAGTGGGCCATTTGCTATACTAGCCCACAAGTCGCAAGCAGTCTCTAGCAAGACATAACGACTACCCAAATCATATGAGGATCGTTAAACGATGTAACCTTTTATACAACCATATCATGTCCCTTTTGTCACGCGATATTTTGGTCATGGATGAGGCATGGATAATGTCATCCTCCTATTGCTGACCGTTACTTTCTCGATCCCTGAGTAGTCTGACTATAGAAATGGAACTACCTTTCCATTACAGTATGGCCATACATTTCTCAGACTCACTCATCGAGGGGCCCAGTAATATCTCTTTACGAATGTGAGGGACAAATTCCATCTTGACCATTCATATTCCTCCGCATGAAAAACCACTAAGGCTGAACATAGTCTTTATGATCACTCGGTCAAAAGTGACTTTTGACTAGGTCAAAGTTGAGCGTTTTGTCATGTAGGAATCCATGATGATCTCAGGTCAAAGGGCGTATTGACATGGTTTGTATATGAGAGAAGCTTATGACGTTACCCATGCAGTTCTCTCATAGCGGGTCGGTCCAGCACCTTATACTCTTACATGTGCTTATGACTTTGATTTATATCTCTATACATCTTCAAAGTCATACTGGTCTTATTTCATCTGTGCTCCCGCATAGATGATCGACCAGGGACATTTAGGATAATATCATGAATTATCCAAGGATGATCATCATAGTAAACATGCAAATAATATGATAACTCAATTAATAAATTCATAAATCAATAATGTTCATAAGACCATAATTGGCCCCTAGGGCACGATTTCCAACATCATGCATATATAACTTTCTACAATGGAAAAAGAAAAGTGATGGGCTCAAAGGGGGTGACTATGGATATAATGTGTGATGGGTTTGTGTTTGGGATAAAATGGTTTAGAAATGAATGCCTCTATCATATTCAATAGCATAAATGCACAAGTAATTTTCAACTAAGAGCTAAGACAAGTTCTAAATGATATAAACCAATTGAATAACCACTCAATATAGAAATTTAGGCCGAGAATCCTTCCAACTAAGGTTTTCATTTAAATTGCTTATAAGCTAAAGTCTCAAACAATGTTCATCATTTACTAGGCATTAAAACACTTATCACAATTGAAAACTATCTTGAATAACAGATTAAAAGTTCTAAAGTAATAACTCAGAATCATGTAATAATCTCAAATTTAACAGTAAAAACTTGAGTGTTTCCAATTCAATTTCCATTTCCAAAACTTCAAGTGTGACAATGGTTTCTATAAACTATTTTATGCAAAAGGTTGAAAATAAGAGGGCAATGAATCATTTATTTATAAAAAACTGTAGTAGCTCAAAAGGAATCCTTCTATACAGCATTGCACAAAGCAAAGAGAAGGTAAATTGACATTTTTACACTCAGGTCGTGACTTGAACCAGTGAAGGTTGCGGCCCAATTGTACAGTCGGTGCTTGCCCTGAACTTACAAGAAGTAGTTGTGACCATACAACACATAGGTTATGACTAAAGTATATAGAGAGATATTGTCGTGACCTAAGGCACTCATGTCATGACTTATTTTCATAGAGAGCATATTAAGTCCAAAATTCCATGTCAGGTCATAACTATACAACACATAGGTCATGACGAAATACCACAGAGACTACCACTTCCTGCTTTTCAAAGCTCAAAACATCTTTTACACTGAAACCTTTTTTTGCTAACTGTAAAATAGTTTAAAGTGGGGATCCAATTTTCAGCAATTCATCATTCATTAAAATCAAAAACAAAATTTTATGATGAAAGATTGGAGTAGTCGAAACAATAATTAGCACAGAAACAATAATATCTCCCCACACTTAAACTTGACAGTGTCATCACTCTCAGCAAAATAGATTTCTCCCACAATAAACTAACACACAACTCAATGCAAATTTAGCAATGAAGCACACAATCACATTCAAATCATAAACCACAATATAAAGAAAGCAAAAATTATAAGATGGGTAAACTATAGCATGCCATTAAGTGTGTCACACCTCATATAACTATCACTAAAGAAACAACATATGGGCAACACAGGTGTATTATTAAAAAATAAAAACAAACTAAGATGAAACACTATCCTGTTGAATAACCAAGTAGAAAATTAACCACTACTTCTATGGTTCATCCCTTTCCAATCATCAAGCCAAAATGTCAAGCATATATCACCTTAGGCAAATTTATAAAAGGTGAGATAGGAAAGGGATAACTTGACTTCAAGGCGACAGAGCATATTCCTCATAAAGTAAAGGTGCCATTTGACTAGAAGATTTTCCTTGTTGCCTCCTCCTTTAACTCAATCATCCTAAATTCGTGGACCTTAACAACTGTGTATGGTCTATCCTAGCTAGTTTTGAATTTACCATGTTTGAACTTGAATCTAGCTTGGTACCTTAACACTCTATCACCCTCCTTAAACCACTTCCTCAAAATATGAGAACTATAGATTACTTTTGTCTTTAGTTTATAAATCTCAGAGCTACTATAGGCATCCAACCTAATCTCCTCCAACTCTTGAATCTACAACAACATCTCTAAACTAGCTTCTACAGGGTCCTCATTGCAAGCCTTCATTACCCATAATATCTTATGCTCTATTTCTATAGGTATATGACAAGCTTTCCCAAAAACTATCATATAAGGGGACATGCCTATAGGGGTTTTGAAAGCTGTTTTGTATACCCATAAAGCATCATCAAGTCTTAAATTCTAATCCTTATTGGATGGCTTAACAATATTTTGTAGAATGTGCTTAATTTCCCTATTAGAAACCTCTATTAGGTCGGTCTCAATGAAATTAACTAAATGAACATACTAAGGTTCTACAATAGTAACCAAACAAAGAGATTGATCAGGGAAAGAATTACAAATAAGATCATAACTAAGTATTCTCCTTGTCTCTATTGGTAATCTGCTTAGATGTTATTAAACTCATATTTGTAGTGATTTTTAGTGTGTTTAAAGTTAGTTTATTATTGATTTTTATCCTCATTTATCAATATATTGAGCAATTATTAAATAAAATAATATTCAGAACAGTTGAGATAAATTTAGTGCTTAAAGTGATCAAATAATCTGCTTATCTAATTTTCTATCACAGCCCAGTGCACTAATAGAATGGATTAAGGGAGAATAACAACTCGGCTATAAGGAGTTGATGACATGTGATAGTACATGGGCTAGATCCAAGAATTGAGAAACATATTGGAAGTGGGAGATCATGCATGTGCTAGCACATAGAGGAGTACTACTTATTGCACTGTTCCTGCACAAATACCTCATCTGAACAGAATCACACATTTCAGCAGCTGTTCATGCACTCCACACATGAGTCATACCATTCACACACCTCTCCTAAATATTCCTTGTAGATTATACACTTAATGGGGCCGCACAGTTTTGAAAGACACACTTCATGCATATTACATACCTATACCCATTCTTCTCCATTTTCATCCATTCCATTCAGCACAGACTTACACACCATTCTTCTCCTTTCAATCCTTCTCTATTTCTCTCTCTATTCTCCATTTTCTCTTCTGTAACTTTCCTCTATTCTAGTCATAGAACTAGAGGATAGTTCTGCAGTTCATCTTCATCTTCTTGTAATATTTTCACCATAATTGTTACTATATTTTCTGTTGCTGCTAAAGTTCATATGGTAATACAAGGCTAAGTTACTGTGCTCTCTTATAGATGATACTGAAGCATAATCTATAAGCTAAATAGGGAGTTTATTGTATTTTTAATTCATAGTTAAATGTATCGAGTTGATGTAGTTAGCTCTGTAATTACTTATGCAATTAGAGTAGTAGTGGACAAAGAAGTAGGGAACTGAGTTAGATTTCTTATTTCTGCATAACTCACCTTTGATTAATTCTCATCTTTGATTGAGTTGAACATAGTTATGATTAATTGAAGTGATTCTGTTTAATTCATGTTCTATTATCTCTGAGTTGAATGATTCATAATCTCTTTTAATGTCTGTGAGTTATAGATTGGATTGAGATTTAGCTAGCGAGTTGTTAGCAAACATATTATAATTCAACTAATCTACTCCTTATATTCTATGGATAATAAAGGTAAGATAATCTCCAAGGGAACAGACTTGTCATTCATTAATCTCATTATCATAAACACTTAAAAGCATAAACAATAACATAGGATTTCCTTTGAGTAGTTAGATTGAAACTCATCAAATACTATCTCTTTAACTTGTTAATTTGTGGCTTATTAGATTAATTAGGAACTTCTACATCCATTTAGGCTCCTTGTGAATTGACCTAGGTTAGCCTCTACTTTACTATTAGTTATCTTAGTTTTATTTGATAATTAAAATGACAGTTATAAAATGGCACTGTTATTGAGGATCCTTACTTGTTAAGGTTTTCTAAGCAATCTTCTGGGCCTAAAAATCATAAAAAGTATATAAGTGTTTCAATTTTTTTGCATATTTAGTATTTTGTCTTTTTGAGTCATGACCAATTGCCTTTCTAGTCGCGATGAAGGTGCTTAAAATTGATTTATGAGCATTTTTGTAAACTTTAGTCACAACTAGAAGCACATTTGGTTACAACCAAAAATTTGTTTTTAACTCATTTTGCTCTCTATTACTTTTAGTTATGACCAAACTACCACGTAGTGGCAACAAAAAATATTTTTATCCAGTTTTGTTCTCTGTGATTTTTAGTCGCAACTAGTTTAACACTTAGTCACAACCCAAAATCATTGTTTTAATTAGTCACAACCTAAGTGACAATTGGTCGCAACCAAAAACTAAAAAGTTCAAGCATTTTACTATCTGTCGTTTCAAGTCGCTACCAAAGTGACATTTGGTTGCAACCAAAATCTTGATTAATAATTTCCCCCCTTTATGACTCACTATCACGACCTGAAGTTCATTTTTGTCATGATCTCTATTCTCTGTGCTTATTAGTCGCGACCAGGTGACCTTATAGTCACGACCAGACTATTTTGAACTTCGATTACTTGATCTAAATTTCTAGAATTGTTGTATCTGTGACTTTAATATTATGCATCACTGTTGAGTGTGATTTGCATGAACAGAAGCTCTGAATTCTTTCCTTTGGATATAGAAATTAACAGAATACTTAAGCAACTTAAAATGGCCAAATTCTTAAATTAAGCTAGTGTTGCATCTGTTATTGATATTAGCTCTTTTAGTGAATCTATTACAGCTAAAATTGATTGTGCATCTGGTAGTAGATAATCATTTTGTCATGGAGCATGTTAATTAAGCTAAAACTCATACTTATGACCAGAATATTCAAAACGAGCAACATGGAGACAATAACTTGAACAATATAAGAGCATATAGGAGCATAAGAGAATTGACTTCTTCTAATGCAAACTTTGATCATTTTCGTACTTGTCTTACTTTGGATGTTAATTTTGAGCAGAAAGGTCTTTGTTAAGTAACTTACCAAAATTTTATGGATTGGGAGGTGAAGATCCTTTCAAGCACTTGAAGACTATATATTGGGTTTGCTTATACATGAAACATTTAGGTGCCTACATAGATGCTATGCAAAGACAATTATTCCATTTTACATTTGAAGGAAAGGCAAAGGAATGGTTTTATATGCTGCCACATCATACACCTCAAGTGTCATATCCTAATATTTCCCTATCTGTATCGTACTAATAATGGAAAGAGGTTTAGAAAGGATAATGACGAAGATAAGAAGGAATGATAAAGGTTATATGAGTCTTGAAGAAGGAGAAGGACTAAAACGCAAAGTAGAAAACGTTAAAGGCCAAAAGTTAAAGTAGAAATAAGATTTGGGCCAAAAGTGGTAATTTCCAAAAGTTATGGGACTTAAATGTAATTAAGTAAAAAGTTCAAGGGCAAAATTGTAATTATAGAAAGATCAGCCCGGAAAGGGTTAGAACTACCCAGAAGTATTTTAGTCCCATATTCCATCAGTAAATAGAGGAAGGTATGCTGGATAATCTGACATGATACAGAGATTTTATTAAGGCTCCAGACAGTAGATATTTATCTGATAGTCTAAAAGTTATCTGAAATTTTGTCAGATTTCATGGAGTTCAGATATAAGTGGGCAAATTACAGGAAAGTGTGCCCTACAGTGTCAGATGTTGTGAATTGGAAAGAACCTCATAAGAAGTCCTGTATAAAAAGTTATTCCCTTAACAGTGAATTTTGACGGGAGTTTGATAACACCCGTGATCTGATAATGGAACTTATCGATATGTAAGCCTGGATAGAATGAGATCAGATGACCTCATATATAGGCCCATAATGACGCTAAGGAAGGTCCAAAACCCAGGGTACTAATTTATTAGTAAAAGGGGCCAGTGCCAAAAAAAGTGTGAAATTACGAAAATGCCCCTGGATGCCTAGATTGTACCAGGGATGGATGAAGGGCATTTTGGTCATCTGGGACAGGCTAAAAATGTGGCACATGGTATAAATATGATTAGTTGATCCCAGATATACCCTGAGGTAGTATAAAGAGGGGTAAAATGACGATTATGCCCTTAGGGTCAATATAGTGTAAGAAAGGACACCAAGGGTATTTTGGTCATTCCTAAGGAATGGATGGTAGATAAATACTTAGTATAACCATGTTAAGGGTATGATAAGCCTAGACATTGATTTCTAGAATAGAATACATATCCCGGTATATTATAGAAAAATTCAGAATAGAAAATAGTCCGGTTGTTGTGAAACTGCTCCGATCGGTACCGGATTAGACTGGAATTTTTCCAAAAGCTTCCTGGCATGGTGAGCACGCCACATAACCCCTTGAGGTGTCCCTTGAGCTGGCCCACATGATGTCATAATTATTCTTTTATGAAAAAGTGAAATCCAAGATTAAATGTGAGTCTTTAGATCAAATAGTAACCAAATCAATCTTGGCCATTCATTTTTCATGGATTTTGGCTATAAATACCCCCTCATTCTGCAGCAAACCGTGGCTTCATGGACCCTTGGGGAAACTCTTGCAAAATGAAAACTCAAGCCAAGACAAAGAAGATTCAAGGTTCCAAAGTTCAAGCAAGCTAGAGTTTAAAGGTAAGCAATATCTCCTAGCTTATTTTCCTTTGACTTAGGAGCTTGAACTTAGGGTTTTGATGGAAGAAAAGTTGAGTTTTCTCTAAGGGGTGCTGCTGCCCAAAGACCTTAAAGGAAAGGGGAAAGAAGAAATTAAAGTTAGAACCATATGATTGAAGCTTAAACAAGCTAGTTAAGTGGTTGGTTGTTGAATCAAATTGATATTCTTGACTTTGCAATGGTGTGCCCTGTTCGGTATGCACTGTTCATGAGGGAAGGAAATTGAATTTCAATGATTTAATGCTTCCATTGAGTTTGTATGATGATTTTGTGTGGGATTGGAAAGGTTTTGAACCTTGGAAACATTAAAATCTCAAGGTTGTAGTCTTTGAGATTCCTTACAGTTACTGTTCACTCGCATGAACAGTGATTGGAATTTCATGATTTTGGTGGTTCCAATGGGTTTTAAAATGAAAATTTGTCTGGGGTAAAGTGGAGAAACAAGTATGGGAAGCATTAGAATCAAAATGAGAATTTTTGAAAGAATTGTATGCTTATGTTCAGTTCTGTACAGCAGGCCATGAAGGACCTGGAATTTCATGATTCTAAGCTCATAAATGGATTCAAAAGATGAAATTGTGTAGGTTAAAGTCAAGACATCAATTGGTTCAAGAGCCAAGTGGATTAGTGAAAATTAGAGAAAGTTATGACAATAAAGAGTGTAACAAAGTTAGTCTTAAACATGGTTGGAGTTCATAAGTCCTAATGAGTTATGTGATGAATATGAATGTGTTTAGCACCATGAAACATCCAAGAAGATGTTGGGAAGTGATGGACATAAAGGCTTCATGGTTGGAAAGCTAGGGAGCAAGGGCTAAAGGTCAAGAGAAAAACTTAAGTGCAAGGTAGAGAACTTATCTCTTTATGTGCTTGATGTGGTATGCTTATGTGTTGACATGTATGTGATATTTGAATGATGTTGTGACATGATTAATGATGTTCAATGTACTGTGAATAACATGTTTTTCATGGCCATGCACTTTATGTAAAAGTATATAGCATGATAACATGTCCCTAACCAAAGAAAGTTTAATGAAATTACATATCATGCATTAGCATCCATCTTGCATATTTAAGTGGTAATGTTTGCTACTGAGATTCCCTAGAATCTCGCTCTCCCATAACCAACCAATTTAGGTCAAGCATGATGGATAATGTATGCATGGAGAAGAGCAAAAGCATGGAAGAAGAAAAGTGAAGTATGTAAGATGTTAGCATATGCTATGCACTTTCCATGTATGTCAAAGCCATATAAAGTATCTATTTATGTGATGAGATTGTATGAAACAATTATTGTATAACCCCATGGTGTGTATGAATTCAGAAAAGGCAAAAGAGATGATTTATGTATGCTGGAACAATTATGGAAAGTAAAAGAAAGGAAACTGAAATGGTAAAAACGTAGGTCCTGAAGCAGTTTTATTGTAGCTTCTGTTTGACCTAACAAATGAAGGAATTATTTCATGAAATTTTATGAGCATGTAGTACACATCTAGAGCTTTAAGTTAATAGGTAGAACGTTTCATTTGGATGTGTATATCAAGAGAAATGAATTTCCAAAATAAGGGACCAGAAACTGTTTCTAGAGTTTTTGACCAAATGAACAGTAAACTTCAATGAATAAACTGTATCAATTGGCTAATCATTTGGTCTATAAATTAGTTTTCCCTTAAATTTCAAGATGTTATCTTCATGTAACTTTTTGAACCACTTCATTTTGAGTTTTCTAGAATTAATTATGATTTTTTTAATTTTGTTGCGTAATCTGGAATACGATATGAACAATAACCCGAGAAAGAGTAAAATTCCAGATTTGGCTAATGGATTTCTAAGGTCTTGTAAGTGGTTCTAAATGCTACTGAATGGTCCCTAAGATGTATAAAAGTAAGGATGTTACATTAAGCATTAGATTCCTGGAACAACTTAAGGATTGCTTTCATAGAGAAATACTTCCCTACTTCAAAGACAGCTACATTGAGGAAGGAGATTTTTGCTACAAAATAGTATGATCAAGAATCTTTCCATGAGTTTTGGGGAACATTTCAAGAGCTGCAAGTTAGATATCCATACCACCAGATTCCAAATGAGCATTTGGTACAGTACTTCCATTCAGGATTATACTATAAATGCATAAAGAATTTGGATGCAGTTACTGGAGGCTCTATTGATGATTTAACTCCAGATGAAACATGGAACCTTATTGAGAAAATAACAAGCAATGACCAGCAGTATGGGGGCTATGATGCTAGGCAAGTCCATGAGGTTTCTACAAGGCCTTCTCAAGATTATAATAGTTTATCCTCCTAAGTTGCTAACATGAATGCTCAGATTGACAACCTAGCTATTCAATTGGCCTAATTCACATATTCAAGGTCTATACTCTCAAGCTCTTGTTGCTCCTAGTTGTCAACTTTGTTATTCTCCTATGCACACTACTATCAATTGTCCTACACACTGTGTAAATTTATCAGCTATCTATTAAGGCAAACGAAACCAGTATCCACAAAGGAATCCATACTCTAACACATATAATGAATGATTGAGATATCATCCTAATTTCATATGGGGATAGAGGTGGAGACAGGAATTTTGGGCAAAACATATTAAATAATGAAAAACAAGTGGCTGAATCTTCTAGAGTTATAGAAGTACCTTCTGCTTCAAAGGATGATAGAATATTTGAGATAATGAAAAGCATTAATATGATGAATTCAAATATAAACTCCATCAACAGAAGCTTCTGCTCTAACTTTAAGGATTTGAGATCTATTGTGGAGAACAATCAAGCAATGATAGAGTCCAAGTTTGCTGCCTTGGATAATAAGATAGAATAGTGGGAAACAAAAGCTACAAACATGAATGTCTATGTATCATAGCTAGCAAATTCAATTAATGATGTTCAGGCTAGAATAACTGGAGATATACCTTCAAATACTATTGTTAACCAAAAATATGTCAATGTTGTAAGTTTGATAAGTAAAGAACAAGTTGGGGAACAAGTGATAGAAGTTAAAAGTGAAGAGGAAGGTGAGGTAGACACTGATTCCAGTAGTCTAATGATAGTTAGCATTGAGAAGTTTGAAGGTAAGAAAGAAGCACAACTACTTGGGGAGGAAAAGGGTATAAAAAGTCATATTGATTCTATACAAGATTATGATTTAAGGAATCCTAGAGTGGACATAACTGAATAAATACAACTAGCAGTAAATTCAAAGATCAAGTAGAAAAAGGGCATCATAAGGAACTACCTATCCCAAGGGAATTCATGAGTAGCAAGAAGAAAGCCTTAGAGGAGCATAACAAGGAAGTGATTAATTCTTTCAACAAGATTGAAATGAATGTGCATATGCTAGAGAGAATTCAAAAAGTGTTAGAATATGCAAAATGTTGGAAGGACGGTTGCACACAAAAGGAAAGACATACACCTAATGAACTAGCACAAGTGGGACCTAAAGCTTCTGTACTCTTCAACTCTCAACTTCTAGTGAAGTGTAAAGATCCAGGTGCATTTTCTATTCCTTGTACAATTGGCAAGATAACTATTCCTAAAGCATTGCTAGATTTAGGTTCTGCTATTAATGTTATGCCAAGTTCCATTTATCATGCCTTAAGAATAAATCTAATCAAACCAACTAGTGTGTTAGCTCAATTGGCTGATAGGAGAATTATTAATCCTAAGGGAATTTTAGAAGATATTTTAGTTCAAGTTAATGAACTTGTTTTTCCTATGGACTTGTATGCTTTGGAAATGTCAAATAAATCTCTTGGTGATAGTATTCTTATTCTAGGAAGGCCATTCTTGAAGACAACTAATACCATGATTTGCATGAAAAATATAATTATTAAAATGAAATTTGGTGGGCACATAATTCAGTTTAACATGTATATACACCCATATCAGGATCATTCTCTCATAGGACTTAACATGATTGCATCACTTCGAAATGAGTGTGATAATATTCATGAGCTTGAAAATGGTGATGAAGTTGAAGAACTTTCTATTTCTAACTCCACTGATTTCTCTACTTTTTCTTCACCCAATGGTGATTGTTATGCATTAATTCTAAAATTAATGGATGGCTTACCACTATGGGTGATTTTTCTTCATATTTATCTAATATTTTTCTATTGGAACTAATATCACTGTTTCAAGCGATAAACAATATCCAGGAAGGTTTATAGCAAATTTAACAGAATTATAGGACAAGGATTATGCAGCATATTTTGAAAAACAAGGAGTTGGAACCTCTGAGCTATGGAGTTTTCAATTCAATAATTATATCTTACATTCTAACCCTATTCATGAGAAGTTCAAATTACAATTTTTAGACATTTCAGGACTAGAACAATTGAAGGATATTGTCCAATATCAACAAAATTTCTTTGCAGGAACAAAAGTGGATAATGCAGCAGTTATATCATCAAGACCATTCCCACTAGCTTTTGGATATGCATATATTCTGCAAGCTGTGGATTATCTCTTAAGATGAATAAAGGCTATATCAATAAGACAGGATGAAGCAGATGGTATAGCATCCCAGGTTAATAACCAATTATTCAAGCTGTACAAGGAGAACTTTAAGCCCCTATGATACTCAAGTTGTCTCCTTCACTATTTTCTCACTTACAATAGTCTAGTTTACATTGTTTAACTTATATACTTAAGATGTAAATTGTTTATTAAGTGTGGGGAGGAGACCAAGTCAATAGTGGTAGATAAAATTTAATAAGTTCCTCTTGCATTATAATTTAGCTTTGTCCTCTTCATTACTTCAGCCTTTGAATACGTTTCTCTACTTCTTCACATGGAGGACAATGTATAAATTAAGTATGGGGGAGTAGTTTATGAAATTGGTAAGTAAAATCAGATAATTGATATGATTATGTATTCTGGTCGTGAACTTGAGATGTTATTGTCCCAACTAATATGTGTAAAAATGTCAAGTTTCTTCTCTTTGAAAAGTAGTCGCGACCAATTAACATGTTTATAGTGATTTTTAGTGTGTTTAAAGTGAGTTTATTATTGATTTTTATCCCCATTTATCAATATATTGAGCAATTATTAAATAAAATAATATTCATAACAATTGAGATAAATTTAGTGCTTAAAGTGAACAAATAATCTGTTTATTCTAATTTTCTATCACAGACCATTGCGCTAATAGAATGGATTAAGGTTGAATGATAGCTAAGCCAAAAGGAGTTGATGACATATTGTAGCATATGGGCTAGATCAAGGAATTGAGGAATAGATTGCTAGTGGGAGATCATGTATGTGTTGGCACATGGAGGAGCACTGTTCACTCACACACCTTATCTGAATAGAATCACACATTTCATCAACGTTCATGCACTCCACACATGAGTCACACGATTCTCACACCTCTCCTATATATTCCATGCAGATTCCATACTCAAGGGGGACGCAAAGTTCAGAGGGACACACTTCATGCATATTACACACCCATACCCATTCTTCTCCATTTTCATCAATTCCATTCAGCATAGACTTACACGCCATTCTTCTCCTTTTATTATTTCTCTATTTCTCTCTCTATTCTCCATTTTCTCTTTTACAACTTTCCTTTGTTCTAGTCAATAGAACCAGAGGAGAGTTCTACAGTTCATCTTCATCTTCTTCTAATATTTTCACCATGACTGCAGTTGTATTTTCTGTTACTGCTAAAGTTTAAATGGCAAACCAAGGGTAATCTGTTGTGCTCTCTTAAAGATAATGCTGAACTAGAATCCTTAAGCTGAAGAGGGAGTTCATTGTGTTTTTAATTTAGAGTTAAATGTATCAAATTGATGTAGTTAGCTTTGTAATTACTAATGCGTTCAGAGTAGTAAAGGACAAAGAAGTAAGGAATTAAGTTGGATTTCTTATTTCTGCATAACTCACCTTTGATTAATTCTCATATTTGGTCGAGGTGAACATAGTTGTAATTAAATGAAGTGATTCTATTAAATTCATATTATACTAACTCTGAGTTGAATGATTCATAATCTCTTTTAATGTCTGTGAGTTGTAGCTTTGATTGAGATTTAACTAGCGAGTTGTTAGCTAACATATTCTAATTTAACTTATCTACTCCTCATATTCTGTGGATAATGAAGGTAAGGTAATTTCTAAGGGAACAAACTTGTCATTCATTCATCTCATCATCAAAAACACTTAAAAGCATAAACAATAACATAGGATTTACTTTTAGTAGTTAGATTGAAACTCATCAAACACTATCTCTTTATCTTGTTAATTTGTGGATCATTAGATTAATTAGGAACTTCTGCATCCATTTAGGTTCCTTGTGAATCAACCTAGGTTAGCCTCCACTTTACTATTGGTTAGCTTAGTTTTGTTTGATAATTAAAGTCAGTTATCAAAATTTGATATGCAATGTGGTTCATATTTCTAGCTTGATCCCTCAATTCTATATCGAACTCTTGAAGTAGTAGCATCCATCATAGAAGTCTTGGCTTAGATTGAGGTTTATGGAATAGATACAAGACTGCTGCATAATCTGTGTAAACAACAACTTTGAAGTTAATGAGATATGCTTTGAATTTATCCAAAGCAACTATAATTGTAAACAATTATTTCTCAGTAGTGGTATAATTAATTTGAGCAGCATCAAGTATTTTTGAGGCATAGACAATCACCCTAGATAAATTACCTTCCTTTTGTCCTATCATAGCTCCCACAGCTCCCATAGCATAATTGGAAGGATCACATGATAGTTCAAAAGGAAGATCCTAATATGGTGAAGTTACGATAGGTGGAGAAACTAACCTATCCTTTAATTTTTCAAAAGCCTCTTTACAATTAGTAGAAAAAACAAATTCAGTGTCTTTTTAAAGAAGCTTTGAGAGTGGCAAAGCAATTTTACTAGTTTTTGATGAATCTTTGATAAAATCCAACTTGCCTCAGAAAAGATCAAAATTCTTTTAAAGTTATGGAGTAGGGCAATGAGGACATGACTTCAATTTTTGCTTTATCCACATCAATTTCCTTGCTAGATATAAGATGTCCAAGTACTATTCCATAATCAACCATGAAATGGAACTTTTCAAAGTTCAAAACCATTTTCTTCTCGATATATCTAGCAAAGATGCTATCAAGCTAAACTGTCATCAAAAGAATTGCCATATCCAGTAAAATCATCTATGAACACATCCATGCATTTTTCAATGAAATTAGCAAATATAGAAAGCATTAATCGCTAAAATATGCATATGTACTAAAGGGGCATATAAATGTGGTATTTTCTTGGTTCCTCTAATATACTGGAATATGGAAATATTCAGAATACCCATCTAGGAAGCAATAATGACTTTTCCCTGCTAATCTCTCAAGCATTTGGTCAATAAAAGGCAAGGGAAAATGATCTTTCCTAGTAGAATCATTCAACTTCTGATAATCAATACAAACCGTCCATGAATTTTATACTCTAATAGGTATCAATTCATTATTCTCATTATTTACTACTACTAGTTTGCTCTTTTTAGGCACCACATGCATAGGAGATACCCATTCGCTATTTGAAATAGCATATATGATTCATGCCTTTAATGTCATATCCTAATTTTTTCCTATCCGTATAGTACTGATAGTGGAAAGAGGTTTGGAAAGGATTATGACGAAGATCAGAAGAAATGATAAGGGTTAGATGATTCTGTAAGGAAGAACATGACTAAAATGAAAAGTAGAAAAGTTAAAGGCAACAAGTGAAAGTAGAAACAAAAGTTGGACCCTTAAGTGTAATTTTTGAAAGTTAAGGGACTTAAATGCAAATAGCTAAAAGTTCAAGGGCCAAAATGTAATTATTCAAAAGTTCAAGGACCTAAATGTAAATATGATAAAGTTGAGCCGAAATAGGACAAAAATGCCCAAAATCATATTAGATCCAAATTTTACCAGTAGATAGACAAAATTATTCTGGTTAGTTTAATGCAACACAGAATTTTAATTTGAGGTCTCGATTAATTGATATAAATTTCTAAAGTCAAAAGAATTATTACAGTATTTTTCAGATATTAGAATCAGATGAAACTTTATTGGAAATTCCCATATGGGATATTAGAGTCAGAAAAGGAATCCTGTAGAATCCTTATGGGATTTTACAGTGAAATAAAATACCCGATAAATAGGATCGGGAGAGTTATCAGGTGAATTAGGCCATAAAGGTAATAAAGGCAATGAGCCCATATTGAGGCCCAAATGGTGCCATCATTAGCCCAATAAAGTAGTGAGATAGTTATGTGGGCCAGAGTCCAGAGCAGTCCAGAAAAGTGAGAAATTACAAAAATACCCTTGGATGCCCATACTGTACCAGTAAAGGATGGAGAGCATTTTGGTCACTCTAGATAGGCCAAAAACGTGTAATATAGTATAAAGAGGATTATTTAGAGCCCAGTTCTACCCTGAGGCAGTATAAAGAGGTGTGAAATGACGATTTTGCCCTTAGTTTTAGTACAGTGCAAGAAAGGACACCAAGGGTATTTTGGCCATTTTCCAAGGGATAGATGGAAGATAAATCTTTAGTATGTCATTAATGGTATGAGATTAAAGGTAACCAATCTCTCCTAGCTTATTTTTCTTTGATTTGGGAGCTTGAACTTAGGGTTTTCATGGGGAAAAGTTGAGTTTTCTCTAAGGGGTGGTGCTTCCTAAAAACCTTAAATGAAAGGGAAAGAAGAAATTAAAGTTAGAAACATATAATTGAAGCTTAAACAAGCTAGTTTAGTGGTTGGTTATTGAATCAAATTGATATTCTTGACTTTGCCATGGTGTGCCCTGTTCAGTATGCACTGTTTATGAGGGAAGGAAATGGAATTTCAATGATTTAATGCTTCCATTGAGTTTATATGATGATTTTGTGTAGGATTGGAAAGGTTTTGAACCTTGGAAACATTAAAATCTCAAGGTTGTTGTCTTTGAGATTCCTTATAGTACTGTTCACTCACATGAACAGTGATTGTAATTTCATGATTTTGATGATTCCAATGGTTTTAAAATGAAAAGTTGTGTGGGTTAAAGTGGAGAAACAAGTATGGAAAGCATTAGAATCAAAATAATAATTTTTGAAAGAATTGTATGCTTATGTTCAATTCTGTATAGCAGGCCATAAGGAGCTGGAATTTCATGATTCTAAGATCATAAATGGATTCAAAAGATGAAATTGTGTACGGTAAAGTCAAGACATCAATTGGTTCAAGAGCCAAGTGGATTAGTGAAGATTAGAGAAAGTTATGTCAATAAATAGTGTACCCAAGTTAGTCTTAAACATGGTTAGAGTACATGAGTCCTAATGAGTTATGTGATGAATATGAATGTGTTTAGGACCTTGAAACATCCAAGAACATGTTGGGAGGTGATTGACATAAAGGCTTATTGGTTGGAAAGCTGGAGAGCAAATGCTAAAGATCAAGAGGAAAGCTTAAGTGCAAGGTAGTGAACTTATCTCTTTACGTGCTTGATGTGGTATGCTTATGTGTTGACATGTATATGTTATTTGAATGATGTTGTGACATGATAAATGATGTTGCATGTATTTTGAATCATATGTTTTCCATGGCCATGCACTTTATGCAAAAGTATATAGCATGATAGCATGTCATTAACCAAAGAAAGTTTAACGAACTTACATATCATGCATTAGCATCCATCTTGCATATTTAAGTGGTAATGTTTGCTACTGAGATTTCTAGAATCTCACTCTCCGATAACCAACCAATTTAGGTCAAGCATGATGGAAAAGGTATGCATGAAGAAGAACTAAAGCATGGAAAAAGAAAAGTGAAGTATTTAAGATATTAGCATATGCTATGCACTTTCCATATATGTCAAAGCCATGTAAAGTATCTATTTATGTGATGAGATTGTATGAAACAATTATTGTATAACCCCATGATGTATATGAATTCATACAAGGCAAAAGAGATTATTCATGTATGCTAGAACAATTATTGAAAGTAAACAATAGGAAACTGAAATAGTAAAAACGTAGGTCCTAAAGCAGTTTTGTTGTGGCTTCAGTTTGACCTAGCAAATGAAGGAATTATTTCACAAACTTTTATGAGCTTGTAGTACACACCCAGAGGTTTAATTTGATAGGTAGAACGTTTCATTTGGATGTTTATATGAAGAGAAATGAATTTCCAAATTAAGGGACCATAATCTGTTTCCAGAGTTTTTAATCAAATGAGCAGTAAACTTCAACGAATAAATTGTATCAATTGGCTAATCATTTGGTCTGGAAATTATTTTTCCCTTAAATTTTAAGTTGTTATATTCACTTATCTTTTTGAACCACTTCATTTTCAGTTTTCTAGAATTAGTTATGATTTTTTTGAAGTTCATTGCGTAATATGGAATACAATATGAACAGTAACCCCGAGAAAGAGTAAAATTCCAGATTTGGCTAATGGACTTCCAAGGTCTTATAAGTGGTTCTAAATGCTACTGAATGGTCCGTAAGATGTATGAAAGTAAGGATGTTACATTTAACAATTTACTAATCTCCTTCCTAACCACAATAGAGATCAATAGATTTAATTTTCTTTGGGGTTGTTTAATTGGCTTGGAATCTTCACTCAGCAAAATCCTATGAGTGCAAACAGTGGCATCTATCCCTTTTATATCAGCTAATTGCCAACCTAAGGCCTCTATATTCTTTCTAAGCATACTTAATAACCTAGACTCTTCACTATTAGTTAAAGAACTAGAAAATATTAATGGCAATTTTGAGTCTGGCTCAAGGTAAGCATACTTTAGGTTAGAAAGTAAATATTTGAACTCTAATTTTGGGGGTTGGACAATAGAAGGAATCAAATGGGAAAAATTATTTAAATTAGAAATACTCCTTTTTATAGATCCTTGGAGGTTGTTCATATTCAGCTTATTAGGACATTCCATCTTCCCTGTAATCTCATCAAGAGTTACACCAAGCTTAAGTTTGTCTACAGCTGCAACATAGTTGAGATCATTCTGGTTCACTCCTATATCATTATTTGAGATCAAATCATTTATGAATCTTAAAGTATGAGAGGTAATTAGTGAATGTGAGTAAGGGTAAGTAGAGTTAGAACATATTAGCCCTTTAACCAAAATAGCAGAATGTGGAACTAAAGGAATATGAGAATCATTGGTTGTGTCCACCATTTCTAGTCGTGATGTCTTAGGCTTATCTCTAACTTCTCATCGAAACTCTAACTGATAGTGAGTGTCTCTAAAATGTTTGATCATGACGTAATCATCATTTAGTTATGATTTCGTCATTTACACGTCATGACTTTGTAACATCCTTACTTTCATACGTATTAGGAATCAACCTGTAGTATTTAGAACCACTTACAAGACCTTGGAAGTCCATTAGCCAAATCTGCAATTTTACTCTTTCTCAGGTTACTGTTCATATGGTATTCCAGATTATGTAACAAACTTTGAAAAATCATAATTATTTCTAAAAAACTCAAAATGAAGTGGTTCAAAAAGATACATGAAGATAACATCTTGAAATTTGAGAAAAAAAATAATTTCCAAACCAAATGATGTGTCAATCAATACAGTTTATTTGTCAAAATTTACTGTTCATTTGGTCAAAAATCCTGGAAATAGATTCTAGTCCCTTACTTTGAAAAATTAGTTCTCTTTGTACAGACATCCAAATAAAGCATTCTTAGTGTCAAAATGAAGCTTGGCATGTCATATAAATGTTTGTAAAATTTCATACATTTATTTCATCATTTACTATTTTTATTTACATCATGACCATCACTACTTACATTGGTCATACAGCAGCTTTACATATAACAAATAATCACATAATATATACACTATCTAATCCCTAATTCCTCTTCATGCTTCATCATCCTCTTTCATCATTCATAAACGTGTGGGATTCGGATTACATGAAAAGGGATGAGATTTTGGGGTAAATCTCGGTAGCAAACATTACTAAACAATGCATGCATTAATGTAACTACTTATGCTTGCTTGTGAAAATGTTATCATTATGTAATGTACATGCTTCTATGTAACATATGAAATACAATTGACCAAAGTAATCATAGAAACAGAGCTTCATACATAAGTACAATTGCAACACAATTCACCAAAGCCATAGCACAATCAAGCATAACATTCAATGCATACAAGTTTAGGATAAGTTTACTACCTTGAGCACTTGACTTTCTTTCACCTTATCTTGTTTCTTTCTTCTCACTTTCCTTGAACATGTGGCTGCCTCTCTTGGAGAATACCAATCAATTCCTAACATCACATAATCATTCATCAATTACAATCTAACTTCCTTGAGCATTAAACTCACTTTAACTAACATAACTTCTTGAACATTAATCTCATTAACTTTCCTTAATCTTAACCAATGGACTTGGTCTTTGAATCAATTGATGCCTTGACTTTACCCTACACAGTCATCTTTTGAATCCATTTATGAGTTTAGAATCATGAAATTCCAGATCCTTCATAACATGCTGCACATAACCGAACATATGCACTCAATTCTTTCAAAAATTCTCATTTTGATTCCAATGCTTCCCATACTTGTTTCTCCACTTTATCCCACACAATTTTTCATTTTAAAACCATTGGAAGCATCAAAATCATGAAATTCTAATCACTGTTCATGCGCGTGTGAACAGTAATAGAGAAGGGTTTCAAAAACTACAATCTTGGAATTTCAATGCTTTCAAGGTTCAAAACCTTTCCAATCCTACACAAAATCATCATCTAAATTCAATGGAAGCCTTAAATCATTGAAATTCAATTTCCTTCCCTCATGAACAGTGCATACCGAACAGGTTCCATTAAGGCAAAGTCAAGGATATCAACTTGATTCAACAACCAATCTCTTAATTAGCTTGTTTAAGCTTCAATCATATGTTTCTAACTTTAATTTCTTCTTTTCCCTTTCATCTAAGGTTTTTGGGAAGCACATTAACTTAGAGAAAACTCAACTTTTCTCCCATGAAAACCCTAAGTTCAAGCTCCCAAATCAAAGGAAAATAAGCTAGGAGAGATTGTTTACCTTTAATCTCTAGCTTGCTTGAACTTTAGAACCTTGAATCTTCTTTATCTTAGCTTGAGTTTTCATTTTGCAAGAGTTTCCCCAAGGTATCACAAGGCCATGGTTTTGGGCAGAATGAGGGGGTATTTATAGCCAAAATCCAAGAAAAATGAATGGCCAAGATTGATTTGGTTACTATTTGATCTAAAGGCTCACATTTAATCTTGGATTTTACTTTTTCATAAAAGAATAATTATGACATCATGTGAGACATCTCATGGGACACCTAAGAGGGATAGGTGGCGTGCTCATAGTGTAAGGAAGCTTCTGGAAAAATTCTAGTCTAATCCGGTACCAAGCGGAGCAGTTTCACAACAACTAGACTATTTTCTGTTTCAAATTTCTTATAATATACTAGGATATGTATTCTATTCTGGAAATCAATATCTAGGCTTCTCATATCATTTATATTGATATACTAAATATTTATCTGCCATCCATTCCTTTAGAAATGACCAAAATATCCTTGGTGTCCTTTCTTACACTATATTGACCCTAAGGACATAATCATCATTTTACCCCTCTTTATACTGCCTCAAGGTGTATCTGGGCTCAAATAATCATATTTATACCATGTACCACGTTTTTATCCTATCCCAAGTGACCAAAATGCCCTTCATCCATCTCTAGTACAATCTGGGCATCCAGGGGCATTTTCATAATTTTGTACTTTTTCTGGACACTGGCCCCTTCTACTGATGGACTGGTACCCTGGGTTTTGGGCCTTTCTTGGCATCATCATGGGCCTATATATGAGTTCATCTAATCTCATTCTATCCAGGCTCACATACCGATAAATTCCATTATCGGATCACAGGTGTTATCAAACTCCCTTCAAAATTCATTAATATGTGAATAACTTTTTATGCAAAACTTCTTCCAGAGTTCTATCAGATCTAGGATATCTGACACTATAGGGTACATTTTCCTATAAGTTGCCCACTTACATCTGAAGTCCATGAAATCTGATAAAATTTCAGATAACTTTTAGACTATCAGATAATTTTTTGTTGTCTGGAGTCCTAATAAAATTTATATATCATGCCAGATTAACTAGCGTAACTTCCTCTATTTACTGATGGAATGTGGGACTGAAAAACTTTTGGTCAGTTATAACCCTTTTCGAGCTGATCTTTCTATAATTACCATTTTGCCCTTGAACTTTTTACTTAATTATATTTAAGTCCCTTAACTTTTAGAAATTATCACTTTTGGCCCAAATATTGTTTCTACTTTCACTTTTTACATTTAACCTTTTCTACTTTTCATTTTAGTCATTCTCTTCCTTAAAGAATCATCTAACCTTTATGCATGCTGTATATGAATGCATGAAAGGTAAAAGAGATGGTTTACGCATGCTGGAACAATTATTGAAAGTGAAAGAAAGGAAACTGAAATGGTAAAAATGTAGGTCCTGAAACAGTTTTATTGTGGCTTCAGTTTGACCTAACAAATGAATTAATTAATTCACAAAATTTTCTCAGCACATATTACACATCAATATCCTTAAATTCATATGTAATACACCTCATTTGGATGTGTATATCAAGAGAAATGAATTTCTAAAGTTAAGAGACATAATCTAGAATTTCCAGAATTTGCCATATGAACAGTAAAAAGTAACGATTTAATTGTATCAATTGACAAAGTAAATGTTCAAATTTATATTTTTTCCCTTAAAGAGCTATGAAAGATCCTCAATTAGAAATTTGGATTACCTCCATACAATTTTTCTACATTTAGTTATATTTTTTAAATTTGGACTGTAAATCTAGAAATCATTAAGTGAACAGTACCTGATAAGTAAGTTTTAAAATTTTAAATTTTGGGCTAATGTAATGCTTCCGCTAATCAAATATGCTTCTAAATATGTACTCTAGGGTGGTAAAAGTAGGATGTTTCATTTTGGTATAAGAGTAAAAGGTTCTGGCATTGGTACATAACAATATTTTTGCACATAACAGAGGTTCTAGTACAAGATAAACTTTGTCTTATTGGGAAACAGAGTATGTAGCCGTTACCTAAGGCCCAATTGAGGTTGAGGTTAGTAATGGGTTACTTATTCACAATCCAACTAAGATTATGGATTGGTGATTAATGCTCTAGGGAAATGGAACATTGAGGCTTAATAAGAGATATCTTCTCGCCTATTAGTGATATAGGAGGATAAGAGAAAACTTAAAAGTATGAATGATATAGAGATGTGAGTGAGATTACAATGAGCCCAAGGGGGCGTAAGTCCTTTAGGCTAAGGACACATAAGTCTTACAGGTGATGAGAGATGTTATGATAGAATGAATATGGCCTAGTTAAGGTAGAATGGCCTGATATGATAAGCTATCTCAAATTCTTAAATGAATAAATAGGATTTTGAAGATGCAAGCCAAAGATAAATAGCCTAAATTTTTTTTGAGGATTAGTAGAAAGAGATGATAAGAGATATAATATGAGTTCATGGGAGTGCCCTCTAACCCTAAGCCTTATTCCTTCTATTAGAGGACAGCTTATAGCTGAGGAAGCTGAGTACTGGTACTAGACTATAGGTAGACCAGATATTATTCCTCCTTTACCAGAGTTTGAGGATATATTTGAGATAAGTAATATACAACAGCTGTCATATCCTAATTTTTCCCTATCTTTATAATACTGATAGAGGAAAAAGGATTGGAAAGGATTATAATGATAATCAAAAGGAATAATAAAGGTCAACTGAATCTTGAACGAAGAGAGGGACTAAAATCAAAAGTTCAAGGACCTAAACAAAAATTAGAAAAGGTTGAAGGCTAAAAGTGAAAGTAGAATCAAAAGTTAGGCCAAAAGGTATAATTACCAAAAGTTTAGGGACCAAAAAGCAATTAACCAAAAGTTTAGGGACCTAAATACAATTAACCAAATGTTTAGGGACCTAGATATAATTATAAGAAAGTTGAACCGAAAAGGTCACAAAAATTCCCAGAATCGTATTAGTCCCAAATTTTACCAGTAGATAGACAAAATTATTCTGGTCAGTTTAACGCAACACAAAATTTTGACTTGAGGTCCCAATTAATTGATATAAATTCCTGAAGTTAGGAATAATTATTACAGTATTTTTTAGACCTCAAAATCAAATAAACATTTATAGTAAATTCCTATATTTAATATAAGAATTTATAAAATTGACAGAGTCAGAAAAGAAATCCTATAAAATTCTTACAGGATTTTGCAGTGAAATAAAATACCCAATAAATACGGTGGGGAGAGATTCCTTGGGATTTATGCTATAAAGGTAATGGACCAATATTAAGGCCTAATAATGTGGTAAGATAGTTAAGTAGGTTAGAGTCCAGAGTAACCCAGAAAAAGTATGAAATTACAAAAATGCCCTATGTAGCCAGATGGTACAAGTGATGGGTGGAGGGCATTTTGGTCATTCTAGATAGGTAAAAAATGTACAAGCTAGTATAAAGATTATTAGTTAGAGCTAGTATATACCCTGATGCATTATAAGGGAGTGTAAATTGACAATTATGCCTTTAGGGTTAATATAGTGCAAGACAGTGAACTAAGGGCATTTTTGTCATTTGCCAAGGGATCTGTAATTAAGTACTGACCCAGTATAAGAATGTCAATGATATAAAGAATCCAAATACTAGATTTAAGATTAGAAATCATATTATGAAATCTTAGAAAAATTAGATTTATAAAAAAGTCTGATTTTTAGGGAATTTCACTGAACTGGTATCGGATTGAACTAAAATTTTTTTAGAAGCTTCTTTCCTATGGAATTTTGCCACCTAGCCCTATGAAGTGTCCCTTGGTGATGTCATGGATGATGTCATAATTCTCTTTTTGCAAAAGGAAAATCTAATATTAAATATGAGCCATTAGATCAAATAGTGTACAAACTAATCTTAGCCATTGATTTCCCATGAGATTTTTTTATAAATACCCCCTCAAATCTGATTCAAAATCGTGAGCACAAGGACCCTTTGGAAAACTCTTGCAAAATGAAAACTCAAGCCAAGACAAAGAAGATTCAAGGTACTAAAGTTCAAGCAAGCTAGGGATTAAAGGTAAGTAATCTATCATAGCTTATTTTTCTTTAATTTGGGAGCTTGAACTTAGGATTTTTATGAGGGAAAGTTGAGTTCTCTATAAGGTGTTATGCTATCCAAAAATCTTAGATAAAAGGAAAAAGAAGAAATTAAAGTTAGAGATAGTTTATTGAAGCTTAAATAAGCTAGATAAGTGATTGGTTGTTAAATCAAGTTGACATTTGTCATGTCCTAATTTTTCCCTATCTGTATAATACTGATAGTGAAAGGAGGTTTGGAAAGGATTATGGCAATGATCAGAATAAATAATAAAGGTTAAATGAGTCTTGAAGGAAGAGAGGGACATAAACAAAAATTAGAAAAGCTTGGAGGCCAAAAGTTAAAGTAGAAACAAATAAATAGTCAAAAGTTTAGGAACCTAAATATAATTAAGCAAAAAGTTGGGGACCTAAATGTATTATGAAAAAGTTTAGCCATAAAAGGCTTAGAAATGCCTGAAAATATTCCAGTCCCATATTTTATCAGTAAATAAAGAAAGTTATGCTGGTTAATCTAGCATAATACAGAAATTTTATTAGGGTTCCAGATAGTGGATATTTATCTTATAGTCTAAAAGTTATCTGAAATTTTATTAGATCTCATGGACCTCAGGTATAAGTAGAAAAGTTATAGGAAGGTGTGCCCCATAACATCAGATGTCATGAATCTAATAGAACCCCAGAAGGAGCTCTGTATGAAAAGTTATCCCCTTATTAGTGAATTTTGATGGGAGTTTGAGAACACTTGTGATCTGATTATGGAACTTAGTAGTAGATAAACTTGGATAGAATGAGCTCAGATGACCTCATATATAGGCCTATGATGACGCCAAGGAGGGCCCAAAACCCATGAAATTAGTTTATCAGTAGAAGAGGCCAGTGTTCAGAAAAAGTGTGAAATTATGAAAATGCCCTTAGAAGACTATATTGTGCCAGTGATGAATGGAGGGCATTTTGGTCATTTTGGATAGGCTAAAAACTTGGGATATAGTATAAATATGATTATTTAGAACCAGTATAGGCCATGGAGCAGTAAAAAGAAGAGTGAAATGACAATTATGCCCTTAGGGTTAATATAGTGCAAGAAAGGACACCAAGGGTATTTTGGTTATTTCCTAAGGGACGAATGGCAGATAATACTCAGTCTAACAATTTTAATGGTATGAGGAATCTACACATTAGTTTACAGGGTAGAATACATATCCTGGAATATTATAAAAAATTATGAACAGAAAACAGTCTGGGTTTTATGAAACTGCTTCGATCGGTACCAAACTAGACTGGAATTCTGCCTATCAGTATATTTCACTTTTTCTAGCCAAACATAGCCCTAATGATGTCATGCATGATGAAAATACTAAGGCTTCTAGGGCAATATTAGTTTAAGAATGAATATGGGCCACGAGATCAAGTAGTAACCAAATCAATCTTGACCATCCATTTAGAACCAAATTTTTCTATAAATACCCCTCATTTCATATTGGTTTCAACAGCTTTGGGAACCCTAGGGAAAACTCTTGCAAAATTTCCATTCAACCAAGAAAGAAGCACACAACTTGGAGCACAAAGTAAGGTAATCATCTCCGTTGTTCTTGAGCTTTGTTCTAGCAAGCTAGCCCTTGATTTGAAGGGTTTTTTGTGCCATATTTCCCTTGTGGTTGCTGCTAGAAGGACTTAAATAAGCTAGAATCAAGTGGTATAAGCTTGGAAATTCAAGTATGCAAGTAAATGGAAGGTTGTGTTCATGGTTGCTACTATATGTGACACTGTTCATATGTTAAAATTTCATGATTTTGATTCTTACAATGAGTTTAAAATGGAAAATTATGTAGGGATAAAGTATGAGATTTTGATTCTTACAATGAGTTTAAAATGGAAAATTATGTAGGGACAATGAGTTGAATCAAAGTGTGGATTTTTGGAAAATCAATGGTGTGTTTCGGTTTTGTACAGCAGCTTGTGACATGATTTGATTTTGGAAATTCTAGCTTCATATTTGGATTTTCCATGAAAAATTATGTGAAAATGAACTATGAGAATTTATTTTGGAAAGATAGAAGTATGAGACCTAAAATAGAGAAAGAATGAAGTTTATGGAAACCTAGTATTGGATTTGTTTTCAAGTAGAATTGTAACTTGATATTACTTTGTAATGGCTAGGTTTTGACATTTTTAAAGGAAGAAAACCATCTCAAGAAGGCTTTGATAAGGATAGCTAAGAGGTAGTAAGAATACCTAACTATAGTTTCATGTTTACTTAATTGTTTGCTTGCATGTTGATTATGGTGTTTGGTTAAGCATGAGATTGTGTCATCATGTTGATGATGAAGCATGAATGATTCCAACTCCTTGCAAGTTATGTCATGATAATATGCATGTTAGCGTTTGCTTATGTACCATTATGAAGTAGCTCCCATCTCATGATAACATGTTAAGCATCCAATTAATCATGCATAATATTATGGTTTGTGTAACTTGCTATTAGGATTTCCATGAAATCTCATTCCTCCCATATGCATAACCATGTTTTAGGTTCTAGAATTTCTCAAGGAAAGAGGGTAAGCATAGTTGGATGGACTTGTATAATAAGTTACATGAGTTACTTGGCATTATGGAAGCACATGATGGATGTATGATGTATGATTCTGGAAGATATGGAATAGAGATAAAGTAAGTAACTAGAGGTAGTAATGTTCTGACGTGACTTTTGTATAGTAAATGAACTAGTTTTTCCATGAAATTTGGTGAGTTTAAAGAGCACGTCTAGAGATTTAAATCCATAGGTAACACGGTTCATTTGGACAAGTAACCAAAGAGAAATGAATTTTTGAAATTAAGGCAAAGAAACTGGAACTTCCAGATTTTACTAAATGAACAATATTTTTCAATGAATAAACTGATTTCATTGGGACAATGAAACATCAACTTTATATTTTTCCCTCAAATTTTAATGAAAGAGCTTTCATTAGAAATTGGAACCAACCTGTTTTGATTTCTCTACATTTAACTATAAATTTTCAAAATTGGGTACATGTTCTAGAATTACCAAATGAACAGTAAAAGTGAACAGTATCTTAGAGCAATTCTTTTGAAAATGGATGTTTCCAAAGCAAATGATCATGTCATTGGTTCCAATAACTTCTAATAAGGTATAATTGAGGTTAAAAGTAAGGATGTGACAGTATTCTTAAATTTGCCATGGTTGAACCATTTCAGTTTGCACTGTCCATGATGGAAAGAAATGAAATTTCAATGATTTAAGGCTTATATTGAATTTATATGATAATTTTGTGTTGGATTGGATAGGTTTTGAACCTTGGAAATATTGGAATTCCAAGTTGTGATTTTTGAGATTCTTCTCTGTTATTCTTCATGCGATTTTCATGATTTTGATGCTCCCAATGGTTTTAAAATGAAAATTTGTGTGGGATAAAGTGGAGAAACAAGTATGGAGCATTAGAATCAAAATGAGAATTTTTTAAAGAAAAGAAGGTGTTATGTAATTCTGTATAGAACAGTGAATAGGAGCTGGAAATACATGATTCTAAGCTTATAAATGGATTCAAAAGATGAAATTGTGTAGGGTAAAGTCAAGACATCAATTGGTTCAAAGGCCAAGTTGAGTAGTGAAGATTAGAGAAAGTTATGTTAGTAAAGAGTTAGAATTTATCAAGGATAGTCTCGAACATTGTTAGAGTTCTTGGTCCTAATGAATTATGTGATGAATATGAATGTGTTTAGGACCTTGAAACATCCAAGAAGATGTTGGGAAGTGATTGACCGAAAGACTTCATGGTTGGAAAGCTAGGGAGCAAGTGCAAAAGATCAAGAGAAAAGCTTAAGTGCAAGGTAGTAAACTTACCTCTTTATGTGCATTATGTGGTATGCTTATGTGTTAACATGTATATGATATTTGAATGATGTTTTGACATGATAAATGATGTTAAATGTATTGTGAATAACATGTTTTTCATAACCATGCAATTTTATGCTAAAGTATATAGCATGATGGCATGTAACTAATTAAAGAAAGTTTAATGAAATTACATATCATGCATTAGCATCCATCTTGCATATTTAAGTGGTAATGCTTGCTACTAAGATTCTCTAGGATCTCACCCTCCCATAACCAACCATAATAGGTTATTCAAGATGGAAGAATCATGTTTGGTACATGACCTAAGGAATGGAAGAGGAAGAATAGACAAGTGATGGCATGTATGTATGTTAGTTTTTATATATTTTTTATGTATTATCCATTATATGTAAAGAAAATGTATGAAAGAATTATGACATAACCCCATGATGTATATGAATGCATAAAAGACAAAAGAAATGGTTTATGCATGCTAGAACAATTATTGAAAGTGAAAGAAAGGAAACTGAAATGGTAACAAATGTAGGTCCTAAAGCAATTTTGTTGTGGCTTCAGTTTGACCTAGTAAATGAAGGAATTAATCTACAAAATTTTATGAACGTGTAGTTCACATCCAGATCTTTAAATGCATATGTAGTATGCCTCATTTGGATATGTATATCAAGAGAAATGAATTTCCAAAGTTAAGAGACATAATCTAAAATTTCCAGAATTTGCTACATGAACAATAAAACTTAACAATTTAACTGTATCAATAGGCAAAGTAAATGTCTAGATTTATATTTTTTCCCTAAATAGCTATGAAATAGATTCAATTATAAATTTGGAGTAGCTTTATACAATTTTTCTATAATTAGTTACAAATTTTTAAAGTTGGACTGTAAATCTATAAATTACCAAGTGAACAGTACCCAATAAGTAAGTTTTAAAATTTTAATTTTTGGGCTAATATAATGCTTCCGCTAATCAAATATGCTTCTGAATACATACTCTGAGGTGGTAAAAGTAGGATGTTTCAACAATCCCTTAATCCAGATATACAGTCAAAGTTTATGACAGTCCCTGTCCATTCTCAAAATCTAGGAATATGTGATTTTATAGAGAAATATCAGTGTGATGTTTTTTGTCCTAGTCAATCCCAGCCTTCTTTGCTAAATATAGATAATGTTACTATATCAGTCTAAAGAAAGCTATGGAGAGCGAATTACTAGGTCTAGGTCTAGGTCAAGGGACGGACATAAGTAGAGGTCAAGAGCAGTCCGTTTATTTGCTATTCCTCAATGTCATAACAGGGATGATAAGCTGATATACGATAGAGGGCCTTAACCTGAACCAAGTTTATACTCTAGTAGATTGGCATAAGATGGTAGTATGTCAGTACTACCATATACCCCCATTAGAAATCGTGCCCTAGGGGCCAATCATTGTCTTATGAACATTATTGATTTATGAATTTATTAATTGTGTTATCATATTATTTGCATGTTTATTGTGATGACCATCCTTGGATAATTCATGATCTTATCCTAAATGTCCCTGGTCAGTCATCTATACGGGAGCACAGATGAAATAAGACCAGTATGACTTTGGAGATGTATAGAGATATAAATCAAAGTCATAGGCACATGTAAGAGTACAAGGTGTTGGACCGACCCGCTATGAAAGAACTGCATGGGTAACGTCATAAGCTTCTCTCATATACAAACCATGTCAATATGCCCTTTGACCTGAGATCATCATGGATTTCTACATGACAAATGCTCAGGTTTGACCAAGTCAAAAGTCACTTTTGACCGAGTGATTATAAAGACTATGTTTGGGCTTAGTGGTTTTTCATGTGGAGGAATGTGAATGGTCAAGATGGAATTTGTCCCTCACATTCGTAGAGAGATATTACTGGGCCCCTCAATGAGCGAGTCTGAGAAATGTATGGCTATACTGTAATGGAAAGGTAGTTCCATTTCTATAGTTAAACTACTCAGGGATTGAGAAAGTAACAGTTAGGAATAGGAGGATGACATTATCCATGCCTCAACCATGACCAAAATATCGCGTGACAGAAGGGACATGATATGGTTGTATGAAAGGTTACATCGTTTAACGATCCTCATATGATTTAGGTAGTCGTTATGTCTTGCTAGAGACCACTTGCGACTTATGGGCTAGTATAACAAATGGCCCACTGTCAACTTCATATGGGCCTATAGGGTCGCACATAAAATAGCCCAACACGAGCTATAATGTCTAGATTCAATGAATGATCCAGGATTGCAAGTATTGTAATTTTTTAAATACGGCCTGCGTGTCGTGCCTTCCTATAGATATACTCTCAATGTACCTTCTATTCTCATCTCACTCCCCTCGAATGTTAAAAGAGGTTTCTCTATGTAATTTCCCTTTTCTTACTAGAGAGCTCCTCTCATTGGCTTGAGTGGACTTAGGATAGGTGAGCCATATTATATCACATTTAAATTATGCATCTTATGATTATATCAGCACATGCATATTACTTGTATGAGATACAAACTGAGACACATGCATTCTCATAAACCAGATAGTTAAATTAAGCCCTCTAAATGAAATCTTAAGTCATAATGTCATCAATTTATAAACACTTGTCAAAACCTCGATCGCTCAATTGTTGACTCCGCCAAAGTGGGTGCTTTTGAGTTATCTTGGGGAGATAAGCAAGAGTAATGGTGCTACTCTCATATGTTTATTATTGTTTGACTTAATTGAGATTAACAAAATGGTTTTGGGTCTTAAGGCATTAGATGGGATTAAAAACATGTCAGATCATATGATGATAGGATCCCATGAACATCTAAGAGTTACATTTGATGTAATTAGTAAAGGTGTTACCTACCTAAATAACTTAATTTAAGCGTCCTACCAAAGCGGACTTAAGTTTGAGCCAAATATGGATCTTAGCCCATTAACTATTGCATTGAGGGTTGTTTATTTAGTGGGAGATTACCAATTAAATTGCATATTTTAATTGTAGAATCATGACGACTAGTAATACTGATACATTATCGCTGCGATCTGTCCTTGAGAAGGACAAACTCAATGGGACAAACTTTCTTGACTGGTTTAGGAACTTGAGAATTGTTCTCAAGCAGGAAAGAAAGGCGCATGTCCTAGATCAACCCATTCCTGAGGAGCCAGCGGCCAATGCTCCTAGAGCTCAAAGAGATGCTTACACGAAGCATAAGGAAGACTCTGTCAATGTGGGATGCTTGATGCTAGCCACCATGGTTCCAGAGCTCCAAAGAGATCTAGAACACATGGAGGCTTATGAGATGATTGTGCATCTCAAGGAAATGTTCCAGCAATAGGCAAGGCAAGAGAGGTATGAGACCACTAAGGCCTTACATTCCTGCAAGATGGCTGAAGGTGCATCAGTCAGTACTCATGTCTTAAAGATGAAGGGGTACATTGATCACCTTGAGAGGCTTAGATTTCCCATCAGCCAGGAGTTAGCTACGGATTTGATCTTGAACTCACTCCCCGAAAGTTATGGCCAGTTTGTCATGAAGTACAACATGAATAACATGGAGAAATCTATTTCTGAACTGCATGGGATACTTAAAACTACTGAGTCGAGTCTTAAGAAGAATCCCAGTAGTGTTTTGATGGTTCAGAAAGGAAAGGGTATGAAAAACAAAGGCAAAGGCAAAGGGAAGGGTCATGGCTCATCAGGTAAGACCAAAAAGTCAGGCAAGCCTGAAACCAAGCCTGCACCAAAGAAGGCAAAGCCTATAAACGAAGGAGTCTGCTTCTTCTGTAATGAACCTGGTCATTGGAAGAGGAATTGCAAACTCTACCTTGAAGATCTGAAAAGGAACAAAAAGGATAGCGAGGCTATCGCTTCAGGTATTTATGTTATAGACATTCATCTTTCGACTTCCACCTCATGGGTATTAGATACTGCGTGTGGTTCTCACATTTGTACAAATGTGCAGGGACTAAAGGACAGTAGGAAACAGAGCAAGGGTTGTTGCATTAGCTGTAGGAACTTATGAATTAGTTCTACCCACTGGGCTTTTGTTAGTTTTGAACAATTGCTATTATGTTCCTACTTTAAGTAGTAACATTGTTTCACTTTCTTATTTGGATAAGGAAGGTTTCACTTCCATTAGTGGGAATAGTATATGTTCTATTTATCGTAATGATGTTTTCTATACTCATGGTGATTTGCATGTTGATCATTACATATTAAATTTGGAACAACCCAATCATGGAAATATCTATAACATAATCGCCAAAAGGGTCAAACCAAACGATTTAAATCCCACATACCTCTAGCACTGTCATCTGGGCCACATAAATGAGAAACACATTTCTAAATTCCATCAAGATGGATTTCTAAACTCATTTGATTTTGAATCATATGACACTTGCGAGTCTTGCTTGTTAGGAAAGATGACAAAGTCACCTTTCACTGGGCACAGTGAGAGGGCCACTGATTTATTAGGCCTCATACATATAGATGTGTGTGGACCGATGAACACAAATGCCAGAGGAGGTTATTCATACATTATCACATTCATAGATGATTTCAGCAGATATGGGTATATCTATCTGATGAAACATAAATCTGAGTCTTTTGAAAAGTTCAAAATATTTCAAAATGAAGTACAAAACCAGCTTGGCAAAACAATTAAAGCCCTTCGATCTGATCGGGGTGGTGAATATTTGAGCCAAGAGTTCATAGATCATCTTAGGAGTTGTGGGATAGTCTCACAATTGACTCCTCCAGGGACACCACAATAGAATGGCATTTCTGAACGGAGGAATCGAACACTATTAGATATGGTTCGATCCATGATGAGTCAAACAAATCTTCCACCCTCCTTTTGGGGCCATGCCCTAGAGACAGCTGCGTTCACACTCAATCGTGTTCTATCTAAGGCAATTGAAAAGACTCCGTATGAGATATGGACTGGGAGGATGGCTAGTTTGTCTTTCCTCAAGATTTGGGGATGTGAGGTCTATGTTAAGCAACAAGCCTCAGACAAATTAGCGCCTAAATCCTCAAGGCGCCTTTTTGTGGGATATCCTAAGGAAACCAAGGGATATTACGTCTACAACCCTGTTGATAACAAAGTGTTTGTTATCAGAAATGGTATCTTTCTCGAACAAGAATTTCTCTCTAAAAGAACCAGTGGGAGTAAGGTAGACCTCAAAGAAGTTCGAGAGCCACAAGACACCACATAACTGCAGATGGAAAATAGAGAAGACTCCCAACAAGTTGTTGAGACTCCTCAAGTCATGCAAGGTCTATGAAAATCTAATAGGACACGACTTCAGCCTCAGAGATATGGATTTCTGATAGTCGTGATGTGTTGCTCATTGAGCATAATGAGCCGACTACCTATCGAGAAGCTATAGTGGGACCAAACTCTAAAAAATGGCTTAATGCCATGAAGTCTGAGTTGCAATCCATGTACGACAATAAGGTTTGGATTTTAGTCGACCCGCCTGAAAGTGTAAAAACTGTCGGGTGCAAGTGGGTTTTTAAAGAGAAGACTAACATGGATGGCAATGTAAATGTCTTCAAGGCACGACTGGTTGCAAAAGGATTTACTCAAACTCATGGTGTGAACTATGATGAGACCTTTTCCCCAATTGCAATGGCCAAATCAATTAGAATCCTCTTTCCAATAGCAACATATTATGACTATGAAATATGGCAGATGGACGTCAAGACAGCCTTCCTTAATGGAAAGCTCCTTGAGGATGTTTACATGACATAACCTGAAGGGTTTGTGCGTTCTGAGGACTCTGGTGAAGTGTGCAAGCTTTAAAGGTCCATTTATAGACTGAAGCAAGCCTCTCAGAGTTGGAATCATCATTTTGATGAAGTAGTCAAAGAGTTTGGATTTCTTCAAAACATTGATGAACCTTGTGTGTACAAGAAGGTTAGTGGGAGCACAGTTGTGTTTTTGGTACTTTATGTCGATGACATCCTACTTATTGGGAATGACATTCCTACCTTGCAGATTGTCAAGTCTTGGTTAGGAAAATCTTTCTCGATGAAAGACTTGGGTGAAGCCACCTACATCCTAGGTGTAACATCCTTACTTTTATATGTCTTAGGGACCATTCAGTAGCATTTAGAACCACTTACAAGACCTTGGAAGTCCATTAGCCAAATCTGGAATTTTACTCTTTCTCGGGTTACTGTTCATATGGTATTCCAGAATACGCACCGAACTTCAAAAAATCATAATTAATTCTAGAAAACTCGAAATAAAGTAGTTCAAAAATATAAATGAATATAACATCTTGAAATTTAAGGAAAAAATAATTTCTAGACCAAATGATTAGCCAATTGATACAGTTTATTCGTTGAACTTTATTGTTCATTTGGTCAAAAACTCTGGAAACAGATTCTGGTCCCTTACTTTGGAAAATCATTTCTCTTGATATACACATCCAAATGACACATTCCACCTATGAATTTAAAGCTCTGGATGTGTGCTACATGCTCATAAGATTTCGTGAACTAATTCCTTCATTTGCTAGGTCAAATTGAAGCCACAACAAAACTGCTTCAGGACCTACGTTTTTACCATTTCAGTTTCTTTTCTTTCATTTCCAATAATTGTTTCAGCATGCACAAGCCATCAAATAAGCTTCTTAACATTCATATACATCATGTACATATGCCATAAGTATTACAATAGTTTCATCACATAAATGGACACCTTACATGGCATTTACATACATGGACAATTTATAGTATATACTAAAATCTCAATACTTCACTTCCTTTCCTCCATTCTTTAGCTCTTCTCCATGCATACCTTTTCTTCATGCTTGACCTAAATTGGTTGGTTATGGGAGAGTGAGATTCTAGGGAATCTCAGTAGCAAACATTACCACTTAAATATGCAAGATGGATGCTAATGCATGATATGTAATTTCATTAACTTTCTTTGATTAGTGACATGCCATCATGCTATATACTTTTATATAAAGTGCATGTTATTCACAATACATTCAATGTCATTTATTATGTCACAATATCATTCAAATAATATATACATGTCAACACATAAGCATACCACATCAAGCACATAAAGAGGTAAGTTCACTACCTTGCACTTAAGCTTTCCTCTTGACCTTAGCCCTTGCTCCCTCGCTTTCCAACCATGAAGCATTTATGTCCATCACTTCCCAATATCTTCTTGGATGTTTCATGGTCCTAAACACATTCATATTCATCACATAACTCATTAGGACTCATGAACTCCAACCATGTTCAATACTAACTTTGTTACACTCTTTATTGTCATAACTTTCTCTAATTTTCACTAATCCACTTGGCTCTTGAACCAATTGATGTCTTGACTTTACCCTACACAATTTCATCTTTTGAATCCATTTATGAGCTTAGAATCATGAAATTCCAGCTCCTTCATGGCCTGCTGTACAGAACTGAACATAAGCATACAATTCTTTCAAAAATTCGCATTTTGATTCTATTGCTTCCCATACTTGTTTCTCCACTTTACCCCACACAACTTTTCATTTTAAAACCATTGGAACCATCAAAATCATGAAATTCCAATCACTGTTCATGCGAGTGAACAGTAACTGTAAGGAATCTCAAAGACTATAACCTTGAGATTTTAATGTTTCCAAGGTTCAAAAACTTTCCAATCCTACACAAAATCATCATACAAACTCAATGGAAGCATTAAATCATTGAAATTCAATTTCTTTCCCTCATGAACAGTGCAGACCGAACAGGTTCACTCTTGGCAAAGTCAAGAATATCAATTTGATTCAACCACCAATCTCTTAACTAGTTTGTTTAAGCATCAATCATAAGTTTCTAACTTTAATTTCTTCTTTCCCCTTTCATCTATGGATTTTGGACAGCACCTCCCCTTAGAGAAAACTCAACTTTTCCCCTTGAAAACCCTAAGTTCAAGCTCCCAAATCAAAGGAAAATAAGCTAAGAAAGATTGCTTACCTTTAATCTCTAGCTTGCTTGAACTTTGGAACCTTGAATCTTCTTTGTCTTGGCTTGAGTTTTCATTTTGCAAGAGTTTCCCCAAGGGTCCATGAGCTTACGGTTTGGTTGCAGAATGGAGGGGTATTTATAGCCAAAATCCAAGAAAAATGAATGGCCAAGATTGATTTGGTTACTATTTGATCTAAAGGCCCACATTTAATCTTGGATTTAACTTTTTCATAAAATAATAATTGTGACATCATGTGGGACCCATCAAGGGACACCTCAAGGGGTTAGGTGGCGTGCTCATAGTGTAAGGAACCTTCTGGAAAAATTCCAGCCCAATCCAGTACCGATCGGTGCAGTTTCACAGCAACTGTACTATTTTCTGTTACGAATTTTTTTATAATATGCCAGGATATGTATTCTGTCCTGAAAATCAATGTCTAGGATTCTCACACCATTGACATACTTGTACTAGCCACAACTGAATTACAGATCCCTTGAGAAATGACCAAAATACCCTTGGTGTCCTTTCTTGCATTGTACTGACCCTAAGGGCATAATTATCCTTTCACCCCTTCTTGTACTGTCTCAGGGCATATATTGGCTCAACTAATCATATTTATACCATGTGCCATGTTTTTAGCCTATCCCAGATGACCAAAATGCCCTTCATCCATCACTGGTACAGTATGGGCATCCAGGGGTATTTTCGTAATTTCACACTTATCCTAGACTGCTCTGTACTCTCACCCACTTAACTGTCTAGTCATCACATTGGGCCTACTATGGAGCCATTTGGGCCTTGGTTTGGGCTTATTGCCTTTATGCCCTTTATGGCACAAATCCCAAGACACCTCTCCCAATCCTATTTATCGGGTATTCTATTTTACCATAAAATCCCGTAAGAATTCTACAGGATTCCTTTTCTGAATCTGTCAGTTTGATAAATTCACATATTAAATATAAGAATTTACAGTAAAGTTTCATCTGATTCTGAGATATGAAAAATACTGCAATAACTACTGCTGACTTTAGGAATTTATATCAATTAATCGGGACCTCAAATCAAAATTCTGTGTTGCGTTAAACTAACCAGAATAATTATGTCTATCTACTGATAAAATTTCAGTCTGATATGATTCCGGGCATTTTTGGCCTATTTTGGCTCAACTTTTCCATAATTACATTTGGGTCCCTGACTTTTTGCTTAATTATATTTATATCCCTAACTTTTTGGATATTTATATTTAGGTCCCTAAACTTTTGAAAATTACAACTTTTGGCCCAACTTTTGTTTCTACTTTAACTTTTGGCCTTTAAACTTTTCCAATTTTCGTTTAGGTCCCTTTCTTCCTTCAAGACTCATTTAACCTTTATCATTTCTTCTGATCTTTGTCATAATCCTTCTTAAACCTCTTTCCACTATCAGTACTATACAGATAGGGAAAAATTAGGATATGACACTAGGAATCAGAATCTATAGAGATAGATCTAAAAGACTTATAGGACTCAGTCAGAGTACATATATAGACAAAATACTATATAGGTTCAGTATGCACAATCAAAGAGGGGTTTCATACCCATGTCTCATGGTATTCACCTCAGCAAGGATCTGTGTCCTAGTACATCTTATCAGCGAGGTCACATGAGTAAAGTTTCATATGCCTCGGCCATAGGATCTATCATGTACGCCATGTTATGTACTCGACCGAATATCTCGTTTGCCTTGAGTATGACTAGCAGATATCAATAGGACCCTGGTGAGGGCCATTGGACTGCTGTCAAGAATATCCTTAAGTACTTAAGAAAGACTAAGGACTTATTCTTGGTCTATGGTGGATTGGATGACGAACTCTGTGTAACTGGTTACACATATGCAAGTTTCCACACTGACCAGGACGACCAAAAATCGCGGTCTGGATATATATTCCTCCTCAATAATGGAGCAGTAAACTAGAAGAGCTCAAAGTAGGGCCCTGTAGCAGATTCTGCAACAGAATCTGAGTATATAGCAGCATCTGATGCAGCTAAGAAAGCTGTTTAGATCAGGAAGTTCATCACGAAACTAGGGGTGATACCTACCATCTCAGATCTAATAACTTTGCTCTATGACAATAGCGGTGCCATTGCACAGGCCAAAAGAGCCTAGGTCACATCAAAGGACCAAGCATATACTTAGGCGATTTCATCTCATAGAGAAATCAACGATAGAGGTGATATAAAAATATACAAAGTAGCAGGAGAAGATAATGTTGCTGATCCTCTAACAAAGCCGCTTGTGCAGGCAAAGCATGAGCATCATGTTAGGTCAATGGGAATTAGTTAAATTAATTATTGTACCAAGTGCAAGTGGGAGGTTGTTGGAAATCGTGCCCTAGGGGCCAATCATTGTCTTATGAACATTATTGATTTATGAATTTATTAATTGTGTTATCATATTATTTGCATGTTTATTGTGATGATCATCCTTGGATAATTCATGATCTTATCCTAAATGTCCCTGGTCGGTCATCTATGCAAGATCACATATGAAATAAGACCAGTTTGACTTTGCAGATGTATAGAGATATAAATCAAAGTCATAGGCACATGTAAGAGTACAAGGTGTTGGACCAACCATCTATGAGAGAACTGTATGGGTAACGTCATAAGCTTCTCTCACATACAAACCATGTCAATATGCCCTTTGACCTGAGATCATCATGGATTCCTACATGACAAATGCTCAGGTTTGACCAAGTCAAAAGTCACTTTTGACCGAGTGATCATAAAGACTATGTTCGGGCTTAGTGGTTTTTCATATGGAGGAATGTGAATGGTCAAGATGGAATTTGTCCCTCACATTCGTAGAGAGATATTACTGGGCCCCTCAATGAGCGAGTCTGAGAAATGTATGGCCATACTGTAATGGAAAGGTAGTTCCATTTCTATAGTCAGACTACTCAGGGATCGAGAAAGTAACCGTCAGGAATAGGAGGATGACATTATCCATGCCTCAACCATGACCAAAATATCGCGTGACAGAAGGAACATGATATGGTTGTATGAAAGGTTATATCGTTTAACGATCCTCATATGATTTGGGTAGTCGTTATGTCTGGCTAGAGACCACTTACAACTTGTGGGCTAGTATCACAAATGGCCCACTGCCAACTTCATATGGGCCTACAGGGTCGCACACAAAATAGCCCAACACGAGCTATGATGTCCAGATTCATTGAATCTAAGACATGTCCAGATTCAATGAATGATCCAGGATAGATGTATATATATTTATTTTATATTTATATTCGTGTATATATATATATATAAATTCGTATATATACATTATATATAAGAGATATATGAGATTTAATTTATAAGGATAAATTAAATCTTTATCACATTTGAATTTGAAATTCAAATTGATAGGATATCTCATATAAGAGATATTTATAAGATTTAATTTATAAGGATAAATTAAATCTCTATCACATTTGAATTTGAAATTCAAATTGATATGATATCTCAAATTTGATTTATGAGAATAAATCAAATACAGTTCAGTCTTAGCTTTATTTTAAGTTAAATAAATAGGTGAATTAAATCTGTGGGACAGATTTAATATTATTTATTTAATTAGTTTCTTATCAAATTATACAATATATGATATTGTATTAATTTCAGAATTAATATAAGATTAACTCCTAAAATTCAATTCAGTAGAAGAAAACGCAGAGCATCCTATATATCTAATATTAGGAGCTAGTTTTGCATAGAGATATACATAGAACACAGAAAGGCCAAAGGGGACTGAGCAAAGGGTTTGCAGATAAGAAATTGCCGAAATAGAGACGGAGAGGATGAACTCTTGAGAAAGCCCTGGAGGGACAAGAGACGCTAGCACGTCGTTCGTGGTTGGAACGCTGTTCGTGTGGATACTAGTAGAGGAAGCCGACCTGAGTCGTCGGCTTCTTGCGATCAGAAAGGGAGCACGAGCCGCAGAAAGAAGCTATGAATATCGTGACCAAAAGCTGTGGAAGTTGTTGAGGCACACTAAAGGTAATGCTTCTTCCCACTTGACTTAAACACATACGGTAGATCCTGACAAGGAATGAAAAAAAATTTAAATTAATTTCCGCTATGTGTCTTCCAATTGCTTTCAACCCCTACATGGCACATAGAGATAAGTGAGTTTTGGCAAATGATCTACAAACTGATATACAGGGGTGGCACTTCTGTATGCAGAAGTATTTACAATCCACTATTCCATAGAAAATAATGTAAAAGATATTAGGGGTAATGTAAATAGTGTAAAGTAATTACATAGATGTGTGATGGTTTTGTTGTACCCTGAATATGAGAATTGACATGTATGTAATGTTTGTGCAAATGTTATGGTGATATGAAATGTGAGTTGTGATGTGATATAATAAGATGATAGTTGGTTGAACATCTATATGAATATATTACCAATTTAATATGATTATGATATATAGATATGAATGAGTTTAAATTGACTTAAATTCATTAAAGTCAAGAACATTAGAAGTGAATGTTTAGAAAAGTTATGCTAGGTCGCAATGTAAAGCATTTTAGGTTGAGACTAGAAGTTCCAGAGAAGTTATGTCACAATGAGTTAAGCCATAGATTGCGACAAATATTTATAGAAGCTTTTGGTCATAACGAATCAAGATCATTGGTCATGACAGGAAGCTCCAGAGCTTACAGGTCACGACAGAAGATGACCTATAGTCACGACTGAAGAACACAGGGTTGTCAAGTCATGACGAGCAAGTAGAGATGGTCACGACTAAAGTTCATAGAGAATATGAGTTGCGACTAGCCAGTACTCAGGTGGCGACTACAATGCACAGAGACCTAATGACAAGAATAAAGATGCTGACCTCACTGAAGTTTATCCGTTAAAAGTTTAGCACATAATACAGGCAAGCCAAACAGTGTGAGGTACTGAGATGCAAAAGATCAGTTTAAGAAAATATTCAAAAGTATATCCTACATATGATTACTAGGAGTGGATCTATGTTATGAAAGATTTATTCAGCTATAATTTATTGAACAAAATAATAAGAAGTTAGAATGAGACTTGCCTAAGAATGAGCCTAGTACATGGCTTAAGGTTAAAGACGTGATAGCTAATAGGTAAAAAGTTTATGTTCCCAGAATAGAGGGATACCATCATAAAGAGACAGTAACCTAGCAGACCTAGGGTAGAGCACCCTAGAGAACAAAAGTAATGTAAGGAATTGGAAGACACGCAGTGGAAATTAACTTAAAAATTTTTTCATTCCTTGCCAGGATCTACCGTATGTGTTTAAGTCAAGTGAAAAGAAGCATTACCCTCAGTGTTCCTCAGTGACTTCCACAGCTTCTGGTCACGACGTTCATATCTTCTCTCCATGGCTCATGCTCCCTTTTCGATTGCAAGAAGTTGATGACTCAGGTCAGCTTCCTCTACTGGTATCCACACGAACAGCGTTCCAACCACGAACGACGTGCTAGCGTCTCCTGTCCCTCCAGGGCTTTCTCAAGAATTCGTCCTCTCCATCTCTATTTTGGTAGTTTCTTATCTGTAAACCCTTTGCAGATTCCCCTTCGGCCTTTCTATGTTCTATATGTTTTAAAACGTAGCTCCTAAAATCAGATATATAGGATGTTATGCGTTCTCCTCTTCCGAATTAGATTTTGGAGTTAATCTTATATTAATTCCAAAATTAATACAATAACATATATTGTATAATTTGATAAAAAACTAACTAAATAAATAATATTTATATTAAATCCGTCCCACAGATTTAATTCACCTATTTATTTAACTTAAAATAAAGATAAGCCTGAACTATATTTGATTTATTCTCATAAATCAAATTTGAGATATCATATCAATTTGAATTTCAAATTCAAACGTGATAGAGATTTAATTTATCCTTATAAATTAAATCTTATAAATATCTATTATATGAGATATCCTATCAATTTGAATTTCAAATTCAAACGTGATAGAGATTTAATTTATCCTTATAAATTAAATCTTATAAATATCTCTTATATGAAATATCCTATCAATTTGAATTTCAAATTCAAACATAATAGAGATTTAATTTATCCTTATAAATTAAATCTCATATATCTCTTATATATAATGTATATATACGAATTTATATATATACGAATATAAATATAAATAAATCTATACATCCACCTTGGATCATTCATTGAATCTGTACATGTCTTAGATTCAATGAATCTGGACATCATAGCTCGTGTTGGGCTATTTTGTGTGCGACCCTGTAGGCCCATATGAAGTTGGCAGTGGGCTATTTGCTATACTGGCTCACAATTCACAAGCAGTCTCTAGCAAGATATAACGACTACCCAAATCATATGAGGATCGTTAAACGATGTAACCTTTTATTCAACCATATCATCTCCCTTATGTCACATGATATTTTGGTCATGGATGAGGCATGGATAATGTCATCCTCCTATTCCTGACTGTTACTTTCTTGATCCCTGAGTAGTCTGACTGTAGAAATGGAACTACCTTTCCATTAAAGTATGGCAATACATTTCTCAGACTAACTCATCGAGGGGCCCAATAATATCTCTCTACGAATGTAAGGTACAAATTCCATCTTAACCATTCACATTCCTCTGCATGAAAAACCACTAAGCCCGAACATAGTCTTTATGATCACTCGGTCAAAAGTGACTTTTAACTAGGTCAAAGCTTAGCATTTGTCATGTAGGAATCCATGATAATCTCAGGTCAAAGGGCATAGTGACATGGTTTGTATATGAGAGAAGCTTATGATGTAACCCATGCAGCTCTCTCATAGTAGGTCGGTCTAACACCTTGTACTCTTACATGTGCCTATGACTTTGATTTATATCTCTATACATCTTCAAAGTCATACTGGTCTTATTTCATCTCTGCTCCCACATAGATGACCGACCAGGGACATTTAGGATAAGTTCATGAATTATCCAAGGATGGTCATCACAGTAAATAGGCAAATAATATGATAACACAATTAATAAATTCATAAATAAATAATGTTCATAAGACAATGATTGGACCCTAGGGCACGATTTCTAACAACCTCCCACTTGTACTAGGTACAATCATTAATTTGACTAATTCCCATTGGCCTAACATGATGCTCATGCTTTGCCTGCACAAGCGGCTTTGTTAGAGGATCAGCGACATTATCTTCTCCTGCTACTTTGCATATTTTTATATCATCTCTATCATTGATTTCTCTAATGAGATAAAATCGCCTGAGTATATGCTTGGTCCTTTGATGTGACCTAGGCTCTTTGTCCTGTGCAATAGAACTGCTATTGTCACAGAGTAAAGTTATTGGATCTGAGATGGTAGGTATCACCCCTAGTTCTGTGATGAACTTTCTGATCTAAACGGCTTCTTTAACTGCATCAGATGTTGCTATATACTTAGCTTCCGTTGCAGAATATGCTACAGTGCCCTGCTTAGAGCTCTTCCAGCTTACTGCTCCATTATTGAGGAGGAATAAATATCCAGATTGTGATTTTTGGTCATCCTGGTCAGTTTGGAAACTTGCATCTTTGTAACAAGTTACACAAAGTTCGTTATCCAATCCACTATAGACGAAGAATAAGTCCTTAGTCCTTCTTAAGTACTTTAGGATATCTTGATAGCAGTCTAATGGCCCTCACCAGGGTCCTGTTGACATCTGCTAGTCATACTTAAGGCAAATGAGACATCCGGTCGAGTACATAACATGGCGTACATGATAGATCCTATGGCCGAGACATATGGAACTTTACTCATGCGACCTCACTGATCATATGTACTACGACACAGATCTTTGCTGAGGTGACTACCATGAGACATGGGTATGAAACCCCTCTTTAATTCGTGCATACTGAACCTATGCCGTATTTTGTCTATGTACTCTAACTGGATCCTAGAAGTCTTTTAGATCTATCTCTATAGATCCTGATTCCTAAGATGTAGGTGGCTTCACCCAAGTCTTGCGTTGAGAAAGACTTTCCTAACCAAGACTTAACAATCTGCAAGGTAGGAATGTCATTCCCAATAAGTAGGATGTCATCGACATAGAGTACCAAAAACACAATTGTGCTCCCACTAACCTTCTTGTACACACAAGGTTTTTCAATGTTTTGTAGAAATCCAAACTCTTTGACTACTTCATCAAAATGATGATTCCAACTCTGAGAGGCTTGCTTTAGTCCATAAATGGACCTTTGAAGTTTGCACACTTTCCCAGAGTCCTTAGAACGCATAAATCTTTCAGGTTGTGTCATGTACACATCCTCAAGGAGCTTTCCATTAAGGAAGGTTGTCTTGACATCCATCTACCATATTTCATAGTCATAATATGTTGCTATGGAAAAAAGGATTCTAATTGATTTGGCCATTGCAACTGGGGAAAATGTCTCATCATAGTCCACACCATGAGTTTGAGTAAATCCTTTTGTAATCAGTCATGCCTTGAAGACATTTACATTGCCATCCATGTCAATTTTCTCCTTAGAAACCCACTTGCACCTGACAGTTTTTACACCTTCAGGCGGGTCGACTAAGGTCCAAACCTTATTGTCGTACATGGATTGCATCTCAGACTTCATGGCATTAAGCCATTTTTCAGAGTTTGGTCCCACTATAGCTTCTCGATAGGTGGTCGGCTCATTATGCTCAATGAGCAATAAATCACATGTTGGAAATCGTGCCCTAGGGGCCAATCATTGTCTTATGAACATTATTGATTTATGAATTTATTAATTGTGTTATCATATTATTTGCATGTTTATTGTGATGACCATCCTTGGATAATTCATGATCTTATCCTAAATGTCCCTGGTCGGTCATCTATGCAGGAGCACAGATAAAATAAGACCAGTAAGACTTTGAAGATGTATAGAGATATAAATTAAAGTCATAGGCACATGTAAGAGTACAAGGTGTTGGACCAACCCGCTATGAGAGAACTGCATGGGTAACGTCATAAGCTTCTCTTGACATATCCAAAATTTTCCCCATCATCTGTATAGTACTGATAGTGGAAAGAGGTTTAGAAAGGATTATGACGAAGATCATACGAGATAATAAAGGTTAGATAAGTCTTAAAGAAAGAGAAGGACCTAAACAAAAATTGGAAAAGGTTAAAGGCCAAAAGTTAAAGTAGAAATAAATATTGGGCCAAAAGTGATAATTTCCAAAAGTTTAGGGACCTAAATGTAATTAAGTAAAAAGTCAGGGGCCCAAATGTAATTATGGAAAAGTTGAGCCAAAACAGGCCAAAAATGCCTGGAATCATATCAGACTCAAATTTTACCAGTAGATAGACATAATTATTCCGGTCAGTTTAAGGAGTCACAGATTTTTGATTTGAGGTCCCGATTAATTGATATAAATTCATGAAGTCAGCAGGAATTATTGCAGTATTTTTCATATCTCATAATCAGATGAAACTTTACCTTAAATTCTTATATTTAATATATGAATTTATCAAACTGACAGAGTCAGAAAAAGAATCCTGTAGAATTCTTACGGGATTTTATGGTAAAATAGAATACCCGATAAATAGGATCGGGAGAGGTGTCTTGGGATTTATGCCATAAAGGGCATAAAGGCAATGAGCCCAAACCAAGGCCCAAATGGCACCATAGTAGGCCCAATATGATGACTAGACAGTTAAGTGGGCTAGAGTATAGAGTAGTCCAGGATAAGTGCGAAATTACAAAAATACCCCTAGAAGCCCATACTGTACCAGTGATGGATGGAGGTCATTTTGGTCATTCTGGACAGGCCAAAAACGTGGGACATAGTATAAATATGATTATATAGAGTTAATATATGCCTTGAGGCAGTACAAGAAGGGGTGAATTGATAATTATGCTCTTATGGTCAGTACAGTGCAAGAAAGGACACCAAGGGTATTTTGGTCATTTCCTAAAGGATGGATGGCAGATAAATACTCAGTCTAATATTTTTAATGGTATGAGAAGCCTATACATTAATTTCTAGGATAGAATACATATCCTGGTATATTATAAAAAATTAGGAACAGAACACAGTCCAGTTGTTGTGAAACTACACTGATCGGTACCGGATTGGACTGGAATTTCTCCAGAAGGTTCCTTACACTATAAGCACACCACCTAACCCCTTGAGGTGTCCCTTGATGGGTCCCACATGATGTCATAGTTATTATTTTATGAAAAAGTTAAATCCAATATTAAATATGTGCCTTTAGATCAAATAGTAACCAAATCAATCTTGGCCATTCATTTTTCTTGGATTTTGGCTATAAATACCCCCTCATTCTGAAGAAACTATAGCTTCATGGACCCTTGGGGAAACTCTTGCAAAATGAAAACTCAAGCCAAGATAAAGAAGATTCAAGGTTCCTAAGTTCAAGCAAGCTAGAGATTAAAGGTAAGCAATCTTTCCTAGCTTATTCTCCTTTGATTTGGGAGCTTGAACTTAGGGTTTTCATGGGGAAAAGTTGAGTTTTCTCTAAGGGAAGGTGATGCCCAAAAACCTTAAAGGAAAGGGGAAAGAAGAAATTAAAGTTAGAACCATATGATTCAAGCTTAAACGAGGTAGTTAAGTGGTTGGTTGTTGAATCAAATTGATATGCTTGATTTTGCCATGGTGTGCCCTGTTCAGTATGCACTGTTCATGAGGAAAGGAAATATAATTTCAATTATTTAATGCTTCCATTGAGTTTGTATGATGATTTTGTGTAGGATTGGAAAGGTTTTGAACCTTGGAAACATTAAAATCTCAAGGTTATAGTCTTTGAGATTCCTTATGGTTACTGTTCACTCGCATGAACAGTGATTGGAATTTCATGATTTTGATGGTTCCAATGGTTTTAAAATGAAAAGTTATGTGGGGGTAAAGTGGAGAAACAAGTATGGGAAGCATTAGAATCAAAATGAGATTTTTTTAAAGAATTGTGCTTATGTTCAATTCTGTACAGCATGCCATGAAGGAGCTGGAATTTTATGATTCTAAGCTCGTAAATGAGTTCAAAATATGAAATTGTGTAGGGTAAAGTCAAGACATCAATTGATTCAAGAGCCAAGTGGATTAGTGAATATTAGGGAAAGTTATGACAATAAAGAGTATAACAAAGTTAATCTTGAACATGGTTGGAGTTCATGAGTCCTAATGAATTATGTGATGAATATGAATGTGTTTAGGACCTTGAAACATCCAAGAACATGTTGGGAGGTGATTGACATAAAGGCTTATTGGTTGGAAAGCTGGAGAGCAAATGCTAAAGATCAAGAGGAAAGCTTAAGTGCAAGGTAGTGAACTTATCTCTTTACGTGCTTGATATTGTATGCTTATGTGTTGACATGTATATGTTATTTGAATGATGTGGTGACATGATAAATGATGTTGAATGTATTATTAATAACATGTTTCCATGGCCATGCACTTTATGTAAAAGTATATAGCATGATGGCATGTCACTAATCAAAGAAAGTTAATGAAATTACATATCATGCATTAGCATCCATCTTGCATATTTAAGTGGTAATGTTTGCTACTGAGATTCCCTAGAATCTCACTCTCCTATAACCAACCAATTTAGGTCAAGCATGATGGATAATGTATGCATGGTGAGGAGATAAAGCATGGAAGAATAAAAGTGAAGTATGTAAGATGTTAGTATATGCTATGCACTTTCCATGTATGCCAAAGCCATATAAAGCATCTATTTATGTGATGAGATTGTATGAAACACTTATTGTATAACCCCATGATGTATATGAATTCATATAAGGCAAAAGAGATGATTCATGTATGCTAGAACAATTATTGAAGGTAAAAGAAGGGAAACTGAAATAGTAAAACGTAGGTCCTGAAGTAGTTTTGTTGTGGCTTCAGTTTGACCTAGCAAATGAAGGAATTATTTCAAGAAATTTTGTGAGCATGTATTACACATCCAGATATTTAAGTGCATAGGTATAACGTTTCATTTGGATGTGTATATCAAGAGAAATACATTTCCAAAATAAGGGACTAGAAACTGTTTCCAGAGTTTTTGACCAAATGAACAGTAAACTTCAACGAATAAACTGTATCAATTGGCGAATCATTTGGTCAGGAAATTATTTTTCCCTTAAATTTTAAGATGTTATCTTCATGTAGCTTTTTGAACCACTTTATTTCAAATTTTCTAGAATTAATTACGATTTTTCGAAGTTTGTTACATAATCTGGAATACCATATGAACAGTAACCCGAGAAAGAGTAAAATTCCAAATTTGGCTAATGGACTTCCAAAGTCTTGTAAGTTGTTCTAAATGCTACTGAATGGTCCCTAAGATGTATAAAAGTAAGGATGTTACATCTCTCATATACAAACCATGTCAATATGCCCTTTGACCTGAGATCATCATGGATTCCCACATAACAAACGCTCAGTTTTGACCTAGTCAAAAGTCACTTTTGACCGAGTGATCATAAAGACTATGTTCAGACTTAGTGATTTTTCATGCGGAGGAATGTGAATGGTTAAGATTGAATTTGTCCCTCACATTCGTAGAGAGATATTACTGGACCCCTCGATGAGTGAGTCTGAAAAATGTATGGCCATACTGTAATGGAAAGGTAGTTCCATTTCTATAGTCAGACTACTCAAGGATCGAGAAAGTAACAGTCAGGAATAGGAGGATGACATTATCCATGCCTCAACCATGACCAAAATATCGCGTGACAGACGGGACATGATATGGTTGTATAAAAGGTTACATCGTTTAACGATCCTCATATGATTTGGGTAGTCGTTATGTCTTGCTAGAGACCGCTTGCGACTTGTGGGCTAGTATAACAAATGGCCCACTGCCAACTTCATATGGGCCTATAGGGTCGCACACAAATAGCCCAACACGAGCTATGATGTCCAGATTTATTGAATCTAAGACATGTCCAGATTCAATGAATGATCCAGGATAGATGTATATATATTTATTTATATTTATATTCGTATATATATAAATTTGTATATATACATTATATATAAGAGATATATGAGATTTAATTTATAAGGATAAATTAAATCTCTATCACGTTTGAATTTGAAATTCAAATTGATAGGATATCTCATATAAGAGATATTTATAAGATTTAATTTATAAGGATAAATTAAATCTCTATCACGATTGAATTTGAAATTGAAATTGATAGGATATCTCATATAAGAGATATTTATAAGATTTAATTTATAAGGATAAATTAAATCTCTATCATATTTGAATTTGAAATTCAAATTGATATGATATCTCAAATTTGATTTATGAGAGTAAATCAAATACAGTTCAGTCTTAGCTTTATTTTAAGTTAAATAAATAGGTGAATTAAATATGTGGTATGAATTTAATATTATTTATTTAATTAGTTTATTATCAAATTATACAATATATGATATTGTATTAATTTCAGAATTAATATAAGATTAACTCTTAAAATCCAATTCGGTAGAAGAAAACGCAGAGCATCCTATATATCTGATATTAGGAGCTACGTTCTGCATAGAGATATACATAGAACATATAAAGGCTGAAGTGGACTGAGCAAAGGGTTTGCAGATAAGAAACTGTCAAAATAGGGACGGAGAGGATGAACTCTTGAGAAAACCCTGGAGGGACAAGAGACGCTAGCATGTCGTTCGTGGTTGGAACGCTGTTTGTGTGGATACCAGTAGAGGAAGCCGACCTGAGTCATCGACTTCTTGCGATCGAAAGGGAGCACGAGCCACAGAAAGAAGTTATGAATGTCGTGACCAAAAGCTGTGGAAGTCGCTGAAGCACACTAAGGGTAATGCTTCTTCCCACTTGACTTAAACACATACGGTAGATCCTAGCAAGGAATGGAAAAATTTTTAAATTAATTTCCGCTGCGTGTCTTCCAATTCCTTTCATCACGGCTATCAGAAATCAGAAATCCATATCTCTAAGGCTGAAGTCGTGTCCTATTAGATTTTTGTGGACCTTACGTGACTTAAGAAGTCTCAACAACTTGTTGTGATTCTTCTCTGTTTTCCATCTACAGTTCTGTGGTGTCTTATGGCTCTCGAACTTCTTCGAGGTGTACCTTACTCCCACTGGTTCTTTTAGAGATAAATTCTCGTTCGATAAAGATACCATTTCTAACAACAAACACTTTGTTATCAGCAGGGTTGTAGACGTAATATCCCTTGGTTTCCTTAGGATATCCCACAAAAAGGCACTTTGAGGATTTGGGTGCTAATTTGTCTGAGGCTTGTTGCTTAACATAGACCTCGCATCCCCAAATCTTGAGGAAATACAAACTAGGCATCCTCCCAGTCCATATCTCATACGGAGTCTTTTCAATTGCCTTAGATGGAACACGATTGAGTGTGAACGCAGCTGTCTCTAGGGCATGGCCCCAAAAAGAGGGCGGAAGATCTGTTCGACTCATCATGGATCAAACCGTATCTAATAGTGTTCGATTCCTCCGTTCAAAAATGCCATTCCATTATGGTGTCCCTGGAGGAGTCAATTGTGAGACTATCCCACAACTCCTAAGATGATCTATGAACTCTTGGCTCAAATATTCACCACCTCAATCAGATCGAAGGGCTTTAATTGTTTTGCCAAGATGGTTTTGTACTTCATTTTGAAATATTTTGAACTTTTCAAAAGATTCAGATTTATGTTTCATCAGATAGAGATTTAATTTATCCTTATAAATTAAATCTCATATATCTCTTATATATAATGTATATATACGAATTTATATATATATGAATATAAATATAAATAAATATGTACATCCACCATGGATCATTCATTGAATCTAGACATGTCTTAGATTCAATGAATCTGGACATCATAGCTCGTGTTGGGCTATTTTATGTGCGACCCTGTAGGCCCATATGAAGTTGGCAGTGGGCCATTTGCTATACTGGCCCACAAGTTGCAAGCTATCTCTAGCAAGACATAACGACTACCCAAATCATATGAGGATCAATAAACGATGTAACCTTTCATACAACCATATCATGTCCCTTCTGTCACGCGATATTTTGGTCATAAATGAGGCATGGATAATGTCATCCTCCTATTCCTGACCATTACTTTCTTGATCCCTGAGTAGTCTGACTATAAAAATGGAACTACCTTTCCATTACAGTATGGCCATACATTTCTCAGACTAACTCATCGAGGGGCCTAGTAATATCTCTCTACGAATGTGAGGGACAAATTCCATCTTAACCATTCACATTCCTCCGCATGAAAAACCACTAAGCCCGAACATAGTCTTTATGATCACTCGGTCAAAAGTGACTTTTGACTAGGTCAAAGCTTAGCATTTGTCATGTAGGAATCCATGATGATCTCAGGTCAAAGGGCATAGTGACATGGTTTATATATGAGAGAAGCTTATGACGTAACCCATGCAGCTCTCTCATAGTAGGTCGGTCCAACACCTTGTACTCTTACATGTGCCTATGACTTTGATTTATATCTCTATACATCTTCAAAGTCATGCTGGTCTTATTTTATCTCTGCTCTCATATCGATGATCGACCAGGGACATTTAGGATAAGTTCATGAATTATCCAAGGATGGTCATCATAGTAAATAGGCAAATAATATGATAACACAATTAATAAATTCATAAATCAATAATGTTCATAAGACAATGATTGCCCCCTAGGGCACAATTTCCAACAAGTAATAGTACCAGATGATGAATGAGATCGAAGTGACTTAAGTGAGTCAGGATCCAGAGATAGACTATAAAGGAACATCTAGTCTAGAGTCGATTGAGATTGATAGACAGAAAAAGTTAAAGAGATAGTAAAGAGATGTAGAAGTTACTCCATATGAGATGGAGATTGATCCACTTACCTAAGAAGTTTTTATCGAATAGTTTACTATAAGCATTCCTCTTAGTTAGATAGAATGAGCGTTAGGCTAAGGGTTAAAATAGAGAAAGATAAACCCTTTAATGAATACTTAGCTGAGTTCATCTATATGAACTATAAGAGTAGAATGATTGAAAAGTTAGTTCACGGATTAAATTACGTGTTACAAAGAAAGAGTTTTTCTCAGGTAATTATAGAAACTCAATAGAGCGGTAGATGTACGCGAAATAAGAAAAGAAGTTTATGGTGTTTAAAGAGAGAAAGGTAGCCACAGTTAAAAAGATAAAGTGACTCCCCTATTTCATATGTAAGAAAGAGTAATGAAGGGTGAAGTCTATACCCTAGTAAGAGGGTAACGTGGCAACCTAAGTTAGATGAATAGTTGCTTTAGGATCTGACAATGATCTGATTAGATAATGTGATAGATAATATGGCAGTTAAGGTGATAAGGGGACAAAATACTTTAAAAGATTGCCTAGTTAATTGTTTAATTGCAGCATGCATATAGAGGATGGATGAGAAAATTATGTAATGATGATATGGCTTATGTTACCATGAGTTATGATGAGAAGTTGCATCTCCTTACAGTTTTCATATAATGACATGCATGTTTGAGAATGCTTAAATGATTTCATTTCCTTGGATATTATGCATGTTGGAGTATGCTATAATGAATGGATACCCCCTTCCACATTTCATTAAGGATAGAGTATATATGATGGAAAAAGTTATTGCTCCCATGTCATACGACTTGCAATTAGATAATTCAATTTGGTAATGATAAAGCAATAGATGAGATTAGAGATGAAAGTTAATAGTGAATCTATAGACAAATGATCATAGTACTCAGGACATATCCCTTCAGTAGGGATAAGATATATGAATGATGCGCTATAAACATGAAATAAAATGAGACACGGTTATGAAAGATGATGTAGCTCTGAGAAAGAGTAGCGTCTATGCAATAGAAGTTAACATTTTTGCAATAGAGCTAGATTGCTCTTGAAGATAGAGATAAGGGAATTAACAGATTATGATTGATATATGCATGGTAGAGCCTATGTAGCTCTCTACAGTAATGGACATGTCAAATTATGAAAGATGGGAATGATATGAGAAATTCCTGAGTGATAGAGGAAATAAATAAAGTCCTAATAGATAATATTGGCTTCTGTGATCATTTTTGGGGAATTATCTATTGAGTTAACAACTATGTGGAGGTGACTAACCTTGTAACTTTGTCCATTGGTTTAGGTCTTCAAGAGATGAGAATATAGTACAATAGAATCATAGTAGATTCTGGAGGATTGCAGTTAGATCCTATCATAGCTCACAGAGAATAAATTCCAGGGTCACAGTTAGATCCTAAAAAGGCTTACAGTTGAACATAGTAGATCTCGAGGGTCGCAGTAGACCAAGCCTAGAGAAAGAAAGTAATGAGCTATAAGTACAATATTTCTTTGGAGGGACGAATACTAAGGAAAAGGTTAAGGTATAGAAGCTTTACAAGTTGGTTAACTCATAACAGAGAGAGTACATATGATGTTAATTTCATATAGCCTTATTACTATTAGGGATTAAACTCAGAATCTTCTAAACATAACAGGAACTAAGTGATCAAAGTTAAAGTTATTAATCCTAAATACCGAGGATTTATGAGAATATTTCATAAGATATGAGACATGGTCAAGTAAGAATAGAAAAATCCCTAAGATAAGATTATAGAGAATAAGAATGAGAGACAAATATATCTTTGAGATGAAGATAAAGAGATTAGAAGGCCAGATAGACCCAAGAGAGATAGTATAAGAATGGTCTAAGATAGCAAAGTACCAAGATTGGAGCTTGTTAGCACCAGTGCTTCAGATTTATATTTGTACTTGTCAATTAAGCGTGCTCAGGCAAGAGTAACCTAATGATGGGTGACCCCCTGAAAAGTGATAAAAAGGGTGTAAATGCCACAGAAGTTTGGCATATATGCACAGAGTTATGTAAAATGATAGAAAGAGCTATGAAAAGTTAGAAAAAAGTTATGAATAGTAAGAGATTATAACCCTTATGTCAAGTCCAAATGAAATGGATTTGAAAAAAAATTGTTTAGAAGAGATTTCTTAAAAGCTAGCAAAGTTATAAGTTAAATGGAATGTTTAACTTATGGTATCTCAAAATACATTATGACAAGGCAAGTTAGACCATGATATAGCCATATTTGGCCAGATATGCCATGATACGACATGAAAAGTATGTAATGAGATGTTATAAGAAATATTTAATGTGATACATATTGAGAAATATGTATCAAGAAGTACAATATGAAGTGGCTTTATATCTAGCTTTGTAAACAGATAGAGAGCTTTCACTCCTTGCATGAAATGCGAAGCAATATATGATGTTTGTAAAATATACTAAAGCTCCAAATGTTAGAGCAGTACAAGCTTTGAGTGTTAGAGCTGTGCAAGCTTTGAGTGTTAGAGCTGTACATATTAAAGAAAAGGAATGCTTGAGCTCTAACATTATAGCTGTGCATTCTAGGCAGGTATGTAATCCTGCGATATGTTGGACAGGCATCATGCATGTTAGAGTATGTGCTCAAATGTGTTATGATCTAGCACTAAAGTAAAGAAAGAATAATGACATAAGTCCTCTCTCTATATTATGATGAGTTATCAAAGATGGTAAGAAGAAAAAAAAGTATGATGGTACAAAAATGAGATATAAAGCTTTGCGGATGTTAAGAGAATTCCGCAAGATACTCAAAATGAGTAATAAGTGATTGTACTAAGAAGTATGAAGAGTAGTTGACAGAAACTCCAGAATAAAACAATATTTGAGAAAGCTTGATGTGAAAGAAATGGACACTACTCATAAGTCTAGTGTAGTGAGAAGTCCATATGCAAATAGATACAAAGCAAGTAAGCAAGTAAAAGAATAAGGTACCGTTTAACTCTGATTTAGTTGATTCAAAACAAAAGAAAAGTAATAACAATAAAGATATGAAGATCTACGGACATGAAAGGTACTCCACTAAGATGTCAAGATAGAAGATAAGAGATAGATACCCAATCCTTATCCATAAAGTGAGAAAAGAATATCTATCCAAGATTGTTGACTAAAGTACCAAGCAAATTTTGAGGACAAAATATATTTTAAGGGGGTAGTGTCATATCCTAATTTTTCCCTATCTGTATAGTACTGATAGTGGAAAGAGGTTTAGAAAGGATTATGACGAAGATAAGAAGGAATGATAAAGGTTATATGAGTCCTGAAGAAGGAGGATTAAAACGCAAATTGGAAAAGTTTAAAGGCCAAAAGTTAAAGTAGAAACAAAAGTTGGGCCAAAAGTTGTAATTTCAAAAAGTTTAGGGACCTAAATATAATTAAGTAAAAAGTCAGGGACCCAAATGTAATTATGGAAAAGTTGAGCCAAAACAGGCCAAAAATGCCCAGAATCAGATCAGACTCAAATTTTACCAGTAGATAGACATAATTATTCCGGTCAGTTTAACGCAACACAGAATTTTGATTTGAGGTCCCGATTAATTGATATAAATTCCTGAAGTTAGCAGAAATTATTGCAGTATTTTTCATATCTCAGAATCAGATGAAACTTTACTGTAAATTCTTATATTTAATATATGAATTTATCAAACTGACAGAGTCAAAAAAGGAATCCTGTAGAATTCTTACGGGATTTTATGGTAAAATAGAATACCCGATAAATAGGACCGGGAGAGGTATCTTGGGATTTGTGCCATAAAGGGCATAAAAGCAATAAGCCTAAACCAAGGCCCAAATGGCGCCATAGTGTTGGAAATCGTGCCCTAGGGGCCAATCATTGTCTTATGAACATTATTGATTTATGAATTTATTAATTGAGTTATCATATTATTTGCATGTTTACTATGATGACCATCCTTGGATAATTCATGATATTATCCTAAATATCCTTGGTCGATCATCTATGTGGGAGCACATATGAAATAAGATCAGTATGACTTTGAAGATGTATAGAGATATAAATCAAAGTCATAAGCACATGTAAGAGTACAGGGTGTTGGACCGACCCGCTATGAGAGAACTGCATGGGTAACGTCATAAGCTTCTCTCATATACAAACCATGTCAATATGCCCTTTGACCTGAGATCATCATGGATTCCTACATGACAAAACGCTCAGCTTTGACCTAGTCAAAAGTCACTTTTGACCGAGTGATCATAAAGACTATGTTCGGGCTTAGTGATTTTTCATGCGGAGGAATGTGAATGGTCAAGATGGAATTTTTCCCTCACATTCGTGGAGAGATATTACTGGGCCCCTCGATGAGTGAGTCTGAGAAATGTATGGCCATACTGTAATGGAAAGGTAGTTCCATTTCTATAGTCAGACTACTCAGGGATCGAGAAAGTAACGGTCGGGAATAGGAGGATGACATTATCCATGCCTCATCCATGACCAAAATATCGCGTGACAGAAGGGACATGATATGGTTGTATAAAAGGTTACATCGTTTATCGATCCTCATATGATTTGGGTAGTTGTTATGTCTTGCTAGAGACCGCTTGCGACTTGTGGGCTAGTATAGCAAATGGCCCACTGCCAACTTCATATGGGCCTACAGGGTCGCACACAAAATAGCCCAACACGAGCCATGATGTCCAGATTCATTGAATCTAAGACATGTCCAGATTCAATGAAAGATCCAGGTGAATGTATATATATTTATTTATATTTATATTCGTATATATATAAATTCGTATATATATATTATATATATGAGATATATGAGATTTAATTTATAAGGATAAATTAAATCCCTATCACGTTTGAATTCGAAATTCAAATTGATAGGATATCTCATATAAGAGATATTTATAAGATTTAATTTATAAGGATAAATTAAATCTCTATCACGTTTGAAATTCAAAATTCAAATTGATAGGATATCTCATATAAGAGATATTTATAAGATTTAATTTATAAGGATAAATTAAATCTCTATCACGTTTGAAATTCGAAATTCAAATTGATAGGATATCTCATATAAGAGATATTTATAAGATTTAATTTATAAGGATAAATTAAATCTCTATCACGTTTGAAATTCGAAATTTAAATTGATAGGATATCTCAAATTTGATTTATGGGAATAAATCAAATATAACTCAGTCTCATCTTTATTTAAAGTTAAATAAATAGGTAATTAAATCTGTGGGACGGATTTAATATTATTTTATTTAATTAGTTTCTTATAAAATTATACAATATATGATATTGTATCAATTCGGAATTAATATAAGATTAACTCCAAAATCCAATTAGGTTAAGTGGAAAAACGCATAGCATCCTCTAGATCTGATTGGAGGAGCTACGTTTGAAAATAACACAGAACACAAAAGGCCGAACGGAATTTGCAAAAGGTTTGCAGACAAGAAACTTCCGAAATAGAGATGGAGACTTGTGAAAGCCTTGGAGGGACAGGAGACGCTAGCACGTCGTTCGTGGTTGGAACGCTGTTCGTGTGGATACCAGTAGAGGAAGCCGACCTGAGGCGTCGACTTCTTGTGATCGGAAAGAGACCACCGTCCGCGGAGAGAATCTGTGAAGGTCGCTGAGGAACACTCCGTCGATTTCTTGCGATCAGAAAGAGATCACCACCCACGTAGAGAAGCTGTGAAATTCGCTGAGCAACACTAAGGGTAATGATTCTTTCCACTTGACTTAAACACATACGGCAGATCCTGGCAAGGAATGGAAAATTTTTAAAGTTTATTTCCGCTGCGTGTCTTCCAATTCCTTTCACATAGTAGGCCCAATGTGATGACTAGATAGTTAAGTGGGCCAGAATACAGAACAGTCTAGGATAAGTGCGAAATTATGAAAATACCCCTAGATGCCCATACGGTACCAGTGATGGATGGAGGTCATTTTGGTCATTCTGGACAGGCCAAAAACGTGGGACATAGTATAAATATGTTTATATAGAGTTAATATATGCCCTAAGGCAGTACAAGAAGGGGTGAAATGACAATTATGCCCTTAGGGTCAGTATAGTGCAAAAAAGGACACCAAGGGTAGTTTGGTCATTTCCCAAGGGATCAATGGCAGATAAATACTCATTCTAACATTTTCAATGGTATGAGAAGCCTATACATTACTTTCCAGGATAGAATACATATACTGGTATATTATAAAAAATTAGGAACAGAACACAGTCCGGTTGTTGTGAAACTGCACTGATCGGTACCGGATTGGACTGGAATTTCTCCATAAGGTTCCTTACACTATGAGCATGCCACCTAACCCCTTGAGGTGTCCCTTGAGCTGTCCCACATGATGTCATAATTATTATTTTATGAAAAAGTTAAATCTAAGATTAAATGTGGGCCTTTAGATCAAATAGTAACTAAATCAATCTTGGCCATTCATTTTTCTTGGATTTTGGCTATAAATACCCCCTCATTCTGCAACAAACCGTAGCTTCATGGACCCTTGGGGAAATTCTTGCAAAATGGAAACTCAAGCCAAGACAAAGAAGATTCAAGGTTCCAAAGTTCAAGCAAGCTAGAGATTAAAGGTAAGCAATCTCTCCTAGCTTATTTTCCTTTGATTTGGGAGCTTGAACTTAGGGTTTTGATGGGAGAAAAGTTGAGTTTTGTCTAAGGGGTGGTGCTGCCCAAAGACCTTAAAGGAAAGGGGAAAGAATAAATTAAAGTTAGAAACACATGATTGAAGCTTAAACAAGCTAGTTAAGTGGTTGGTTGTTGAATCAAATTGATATTCTTGACTTTGCCATGGTGTGCCCTGTTCGGTATGCACTGTTCATGAGGGAAGGAAATTGAATTTCAATGATTTAATGCTTCCATTGAGTTTGTATGATGATTTTGTGTAGGATTGGAGAGGTTTTGAACCTTGGAAACATTAAAATTTGAAGGTTGTAGTCTTTGATATTCCTTACGGTTACTGTTCACTCGCATGAACAGTGATTGGAATTTCATGATTTTGATGGTTCCAATGGTTTTAAAATGAAAAGTTGTGTGGGGTAAAGTGGAAAAACAAGTATGGGAAGCATTAAAATCAAAATGAGAATTTTTGAAAGAATTGTGTGCTTATGTTCAATTCTATATAGCATGCCATGAAGGAGCTGGAATTTTATGATTCTAAGCTCATAAATGGATTCAAAAGATGAAATTGTGTAGGGTAAAGTCAAGACATCAATTGGTTCAAGAGCCAAGTGGATTAGTGAAAATTAGAGAAAGTTATGACAATAAAGAGTGTAACAAAGTTAGTCTTGAACATGGTTGGAGTTCATGAGTTCTAATGAGTTATGTGATGAATATGAATGTGTTTAGGACCATGAAACATCCAAGAAGATGTTGGGAAGTGATGGACATAAATGCTTCATGGTTGGAAAGCGAGGGAGCAAGGGCTAAGGTCAAGAGGAAAGCTTAAGTGCAAGGTAGTGAACTTACCTCTTTATGTGCTTGATGTGGTATGCTTATGTGTTGACATGTATATATTATTTGAATGATATTGTGACATAATAAATGACATTGAATGTATTGTGAATAACATGCACTTTATATAAAAGTATATAGCATGATGGCATGTCACTAATCAAAGAAAGTTAATGAAATTACATATCATGCATTAGCATCCATCTTGCATATTTAAGTGGTAATGTTTGCTACTGAGATTCCCTAGAATCTCACTCTCCCATAACCAACCAATTTAGGTCAAGCATGAAGAAAAGGTATGCATGGAGAAGAGCTAAAGAATGGAAGAGAGGAAGTGAAGTATTGAGATTTTAGCATATACTATAAATTGTCCATGTATGTAAATGCCATGTAAGGTGTCCATTTATGTGATGAAACTATTATAATACTTATGGCATATGTACATGATGTATATGAATGTTAAGAAGCTTATTTAATGGCTTGTGCATGCTGAAACAATTATCGGAAATGAAAGAAAAGAAACTGAAATGGTAAACACGTAGGTCCTAAAGCAGTTTTGTTGTGGCTTCAGTTTGACCTAGCAAATGAAGGAATTAGTTCACGAAATTTTATGAGCATGTAGCACACATCCAGAGCTTTAAATTCATAGGTGGAACGTGTCATTTGGATGTGTATATCAAGAGAAATGATTTTCCAAAATAAGGGACCAGAATCTGTTTCCAGAGTTTTGACCAAATGAACAGTAAACTTCAACGAATAAACTGTATCAATTGGCTAATCATTTGGTCTAGAAATTATTTTTCCCTTAAACTTAAAGATGTTATGTTCATGTTGCTTTTTGAACCACTTCATTTCGAGTTTTCTAGAATTAATTATGATTTTTTGAAGTTCATTGCGTAAATTGGAATACCATATGAACAGTAACCCGAGAAAGAGTAAAATTCCAGATTTGGCTAATGGACTTCCAAGGTCTTATAAGTGGTTCTAAATGCTACTGAATGGTCCCTAAGACGTATAAAAGTAAGGATGTTACAGGTAGAAATGTCATATCCTAAATTTTCCCTATCTGTATAATGCTAATAGAGGAAGGAGGTTTGGAAAGGATTGGGACAATGATCAGAAGGAATAATAAAGGTCAAATGAGTCTTGAAGGAAGAGAGGGACTAAAATAAAAAGTTTAAAAGTTCTATGGTGAAAAACAAAAGTAGAAATAAGCTTTGGGCCATTAAGTGTAATTATAAAAAGTTGAGGGCCATAAGTGTAATTTTCAAAAGTTCAAGGACCTAAATAGAATTTAGAAAAGGTTTGAGGCCAAAACTGAAGGTAGAGAAAAAAAGTTAGGACAGATGGTGTAATTACCAAAAGTTAAGGGATTTAAATGTAATTTATCAAAAGTTCAGGGCCAAAAATATAATATGAGAAAGTTGAGATGGAAAAGGCCCAAAAATGCCCAGAATCATATTAGTCTCAAATTTTACCAGTAAGTAGAGAAAATTATTCTGATCAGTTTAACGCAACACAGAATTTTGATTTGAGGTCCCTATTAATTAATATAAATTCTTGTAGTTAAACAAAATTATTATAGTATTTTTTGGACTCAGAATCAGATGAAACTCTACAGTAAATTCCTATAATTAATATAAGAATTTATAAAATTGATAGAGTTTAAAAAGGAATCCTGTAGAATTCTTACAAAAATTTACGATGTAATAAAATAACCGATAATTAACTTCGGGAGAGGTTTCTCGGGATTTATGCCATAAAGGTAATAGACCCATATCAAGGACAAAAATGGCTTCCCAGAGGCTGAGTGAGGTGGATGGACATTTAAGTGGGCCAGAGTCCAGAGCAACCCCAAAAAAGTGTGAAATTATGAAAATACCCCTGTGTAGCTAGATTGTACTAGACATAGAGGGAGAGCATTTTGGTCATTTTGAATCGGTAAAAAATGTCCCAGCAAGTATAGGGATGATTAATTAGAGCCAGTATATACTTTGATGTAGCATAAATAGGTGTGAAATGATAATTATGCCCCTAGGGTCATTATAGTGCCAAAAAGTGCAATAAGGGTATTTTGGTTATTTTCCAAAGATTGGTTGGTAGATAAATACTTAATCTAACAATGTCAATGGTAGGAAAAATATAGACACTGGTTTTCATGATAGAATACATTTATGGAATGTTATAAAAATTGGGAACATAAAATAGTCTAATTTTTGTAAAACTGCTCAGATCGATACCATACTGGACTGGAATTTTTCCTTTTAGTATTTCCCCATGAACAAATGGAATTATCAAAGTTGGGACTAGAAACTATTTTCTAGAAATTTTGACCAAATGAATAGTAAATTTTGATGTCAGAATTGACTCGTCAATTAGTCCAGGAATTATGTTTTTCTTAAAATTCACTATGTTAGCTTTGAGTATCATTTCAAAATACTTCATTTCAATTTTTCTAGAATTAGTTATGATTTTTTGAAATTTATCACCAAATTTAGAATTACCAATTGAATAGTAACTATGAACTTGGTAATTTTAGATTTTGAGATTGAACTTCAATAGACTTGTAAATAGTTTTAAGTACTATTAAATAGTCTCTAAGATATATAAAAGTAAGGTGTTACAGGAACCCAAACTATATTTCTTACGTTATAATTTCATCTAATATAGCATGTGTCAGAAATATGACTTTGTTTACCATAATAATTGCAAACAATATAGTAGTGCACTTTAGAGGAATATCTACATGTATTGTGTTGATCCAGTGGAATCAATTTATAATTATCGTGCACAATTTCTTCCTTCTTACTAGATCTTTCACTGATATCTTTTGTATGCAAAATATTTTAATTTTTCAAATAACATTGATCATTTGTTGAAAAATTATATCGTGCAAACTTTTGAAATCATTTTTTATAAATTCACAAGAAGAATTGGAACTTTTTACCATTAAAAGATTTTGAGCTATGGATGATAATTCATTAGATGCATTGAGCACAATCTTTCCTTCCTCTTGTTCCTTTGTGTTGATATGAAGATGTTTTGTGACACCTCCTTTTTCTGCATCATCTTCCATTTGTTAATCAATAGTACATTTGTAACTTGTACCTATGAACAATCAACACTATAAGCTTTAATGAAATTGTTAGAGGAATAGAAGGAATCAAGAGTATTGAAAATATATCTAACATTGGGAAAGTATTTGATTTTCAAATATTCACTTTCAGATAAATCATTATATAAAAATTTTAATGCTCTAAGGCTTAAAGAAAATAATTTATTTTCATTTTTATTCTAATACTTTCTTGGTTTAAAATCAAAATCATTTGAAATATGAAGAAAGCTTTTTTTAAACCTTGAGAATAAACAATGAATGATAAATGCTAAAATAAATAAATAGAATAGTTTTGTTGAAAATATAAAGAGATAATATAAGAGATGTTGTATCCTACTTTTAATACCTCAGAGTATGTATAGGAAAGCCTATTTAATTAGTGGAAGTATTACTTTGGCCTAAAAATTAAAATTTTTAAATTTAACTCTTGGGTACTGTTCAATTTGGTAAATTCCAAATTGGCAGTCCAACTTTGAAAATTCATAACTAATATAAACAAATTTTATGGAGATAGTAAAAACTCTAATGAAAACTATTTCATTTCTATTTAATGAAAAAAAATATTAAATTAAACATTTACTATCTCATTTAGTCTAGTTAAATTGCCAAAATTTACTATTCATATGGTAAATCCTAGAAGTTCCAAATTCTATCCCCTAACTTTGGAAAATTCATTTATCCTAATATACACATCCAAATAAGGCATGTTACCTAAGAATTTAAAGCTCTGGATGTGTACTATATGCTCATAAAATTTTGTGAATTAATTATTTCATCTTCTTTCTTTAATTTCCATAAATTAATCCAGCATCATAATATTTTATCCTTAATTTTTTGTATTTAGTATATCAATATGTATTTAGTATATTTGATTATTAATAAAGGAAAATGTTACAATGTAATACAATAAAGGGACTAAATTGCAAAAGTAAGAAAGTTAGATGGCTTATGTGATAGTTGCATCAAGGGACCACATTGATATTATGAAATTTCAATAAGTTATTAAAGAATTGAATAAATACCAAGAAAAAGGCATTTGAGACCAAATTGGAGTTTTGAAATTTGAAGGGACCAAAATATGATTGACAAATTTAGGGACTAAAGTGTAATTTGTCAAATTCAAAGGGGTAAAAATGTAAATAAGAGAAAGTTGAGTCAGAAAAGACCCAAAACTATTCAAAAATGTTATAATCTTAAATTTTAGCATTAAATAAATAATGGCAATTGAGTCAGACATATTTTTCATAAATTCAATTTTAGGTATCAAATAATTAATATTAATTTATAAAGTCTGAGAATTATTAAAAAGTCTTTAGTACCTCAGATTTAGATGAACTTTTATATGAAATTCTTATAATTAATATAAAAATTTATGAAATTGATAGAACTCAACAAGGAGTTCTGTAGAATTTATTATCAAATTTAAGGTAAAAAAATAATACCGATAAAAGGATTTAAAGAAGTATGTGAAATTTTAATAGGACTTTTGGGTCTCAAAAAATTATAAAAATTTACAAAAAAATCATTTAATAGTAGAATAAATTTCTAAAAATGTCAGAACCCTTATCAGAGTTATATAGAATTTATCATAAAAATAAGGTATATGAAGATATATGGTAAAGGAAATGCCTTATGATGTGTGCCAAATAAATTGTTGGACTTAAATGAGGCCCATAATCGTTTCATATAAGTGACATGAAGCCAAATAAATTTTCATGTGATTAAAAGAATTTTATATGATTTTAAAATAAATAAAAGAAAGGAAATTTCTAATGAAACTTTAAGTGTTGCAAGGTGGCATAGTGAGGTGTATATTTGGGTCCCATTTAGCCTAAACTTGCACCACATAGAAGCCATCTGAGGAAGAAGAATTTATGCATGTGATATATTACAATAAAATAATATAAATATTAGATTAAGCTTAATTAATTTAGAAACTAACCAATGAGAGCAAAGCTTAAAGGGTTATAATAATTAGAGGTGGAGGGGGTAGATTAGTCCTTGAAACTCTAAGGTTTAGCTATAAATCCCCTCCCTTCTATTGAAATGGATCCATACATGAACCCTTGGGGAGGTGCTGCCAAAAGTTTAATTGAAGCCAAATAAAGGCAACCAAACTTGGAACAATAATAAGGTAATCGTTCCTTTGAATTTTGGAACTTGGCATGTAATGATTTCTCTAAGATTTGAATAGTTTAATGGAAATATCTCTTCCATGAAGTGCTACTGGATGTGTTGCCATATCACAGGAAGGGTATGAATTTTATGTTAGGTATAAGTTAGATAGCTTAGGAATTCAAGTATGCATGCAATTAAGGATTTGGTTCACTTCTGCCACTATATATATCACTATTCATATGCAATAATTTCATGATTTTAATGCTTCCAATGATTTTAAAATGAAAAAAATGTGTGGGGTAAAGTAAAGAAATAAGTATTGAAAGCATTCGAATCAAAATAATATATTTTAGAAAATATAGATGGTGCATTCGGTTCTATACAGTAGGCTAAGTAGGGAATTAAATCTTGAAATTCTAACTCCATATTTAAATTTTACATGAAAAATTATATGGAAATTGACCATGAGAATTTATTTTGGAAAGGTAGAAGTATAAGATATAAAATGGACAAAGAAAGTAAACTAGTGAAAACATAGACTTGGATTTGTATTGAAATCAAGATGTGACTTCTAATGCTTTGTAATAGTTAGGTTTTGATATTTGTTTGAAAGGAAGACCACTTCAAGAGGATCTTGTCAAGTATAGCATAGGAGGTAGCAACAATACCTAACTATAATGTTGTACTTCTTTGATAATATGCTTGCTTGTTCATTATGATTTTTGGTTGAGCTTTAAATTATGTTATGATGATGATTATAGATGAAGAGATACAACTCGTTGATATATATTTCATGACAATATGAATATTAGAGATTGCTTATATATGATCATAAAGTAGCTCCCATATCATGATAACATATTAGGCATTTAATCAAGCATGAATGATATTATAGTTTATATGACTTGTTATTAAGATTTCAATAAAATCACATTCCTTCCATATGAATAACCATGTTTTAGGTGCTTGAACCTCAAATGAAAAAGGTTTGAAAGTGATTGAATGAACTTTTTTATGATATAATGTGGCCACAAGACTTTATGACATGTCTAGTACATTATGGCTTGGCTTGTATGTAATATAAGGCAGTGACCTTATGACAGAGTTTTAAGTGAATTAGAAAATGAGTTGAGTTTAAATTTCATATGACAAGAGATTAGATAAAGAACTTTAAATGGACATCAACAATGCCATAATTGGTTAAGTTTTTTATTTACTATGATTTTTCAAAGTCAGAGATAAAATCTGGAAAGTGATAATTTTGTAAGTTATGAGGCAATGAGGTTCAAGAGATATTTTGAAATATCAAACAAAAGAATTTTTTCACAAAATTTTACAAGGCTAAAGGACACATCTTGAGATTTAAACTGTGTATAATATGCCCATTTTGATAAGGGATCAAGGAGAAATGAATTTTTGAATTTAAAGCAAAAAAAAAGGAATTTCCAAATTTACCAAATAAACAGTGCATTTTCATCGAATAAAGTGTATTCATTTGGACAAAGAAACCTCAGTTTTATATTTTTCCCTTAAATTTTAATGAAATAGATTGTAAAATAAATGTGAACCACTTTATTTTTATTTTTTCTAGATTTAATTATGAATTTTCAAAGTTAACTCTATAATATATAATTTCCAGTTGAACAATAACCATATTTTATTTTTTTGAAAATTCACTTTTTTAAGCTGAAGAGATTTAAAAGTGGTTCAGACGACTTCCAATTAAGAATAATTGAAGGTAAAAATAAGGACAATACACATAAACTATCAAATAGGCTTCCCATATATTTATATACATCATATAAATATGACACAATTATTTCGTACATTTTCATCTCATAAATAGGTATTTTACGTAGATTTACATAAATAGGGAAACCATACATCATAAGCTAAAGTATCAATTTGTTCATTTTCTTTCTTCTAGTCCTTAGCTCCTCCATTATGCATAAGTATTCTATCATAATTGACCCATATTGGTTGGCTATAGGAGGGTGAGATTCTGAAAAATCTCAGTAGCAAACATTACCACTTATATATGTAAGATGGATGTTAATGCATGATATGTAATTTCATTAAACTTTCTTTAATTAGTGACATGCTACCATGCTTTATGCTTTGTATAAAAATGCATGGCCATAGGAAGCTGCATGTTATACATAACATTTCCAATATCATTTATCATGTCACACTATCATTCAATCATCGTATACAACTCAACACATAAGCATAACATATCAAATATATAAAGGGGTAAGTCTACTACCTTAAAACTTTATATTTTTCTCTGTTCTCCCTTTGTCTCTAACCAAACATTGGTTATTTTCTTACCCTCTTTAAATCATTTTCTTTGACATATTATCATATTACTAATTTTTTTATCTGATGTATATGTAGCTTATATGTAATAGACATGAGATTCTTGAAGTAAACTGTATCAGATTAAGGAAGGAAAGAGGGGGACTGGTAACTAAGGAAAGTTCAAGGACCTAAATGAAAATTAGAAAAAGTTGAAGGCTAAAAATAAAAGTAAAAATAAAAGTTGGGTTAAAAGGTGTAATTACTAAAAGTTTAGGAACCTAAATGTAATTTATCAAAAGTTCAGGAACAAAAATATAATTATGAGAAAGTTGAACCAAAAAAGGCCAAAAACTGCCCAGAAGCAGTTTAGTCCCAAATTTTACTAGATTTTTTATTTTACAAAATTTTATAAAATTATTCTGATCAGTTTAACGCAGTACATATTTTTTATTTGAGGTCCCGATTAATTGATATGAATTCCTGAAGTGAGGAAGAATTATTACCGTATTTTTTAGACCTTAGAATCATATGAAACTTTATATTAAATTCCTACATTTAATATGAGAATTTATAAAATTGATAAAGTCAGAAAAGGAATCCTGAAGAATTCTTACGGGAATTTACAGTGTGATAAAATACTCGATAAACACTGTCAGGAGAGGTTTTCTCAGGATTTGTGCCATAAAGGTAATGGACCTATATCAAGGCCCAAAATGGTGTCCTAGAGGCCCAGTGAGATGGTTGGACAGTTACGTGGGCTAGAGTCCAGAGCAACCCTAGGAAAGTATGAAATTATGAAAATGCCCATGTATAACCATATTGTACCAGAGATGGATGGATAGCATTTTAGTCATTTTTGATAGGTACAAAATGTCCAAGCAAGTACAGGGATGGTTAGTTAGAGCCAGTATATACTCTGATACAGTATAAAGAGGTGTGAAATGACAATTATGCCCTTAGGGTTAATATAGTGCAAGAAAGTGCAATAAGGATATTTTGGTCATTTCCCAAGGGATGGTTGGTAGATAAATACTCAGGGTATGTTTGGATTAGCTTTTAGAAAATAAATTTTGGGAAGAATAGATTCTAGAGAATAGATTATGGGAATAATAGATTCTAAAAATAGAGATGTTTAGATGATTAGTAGTAAAATCACTTTTTATATTGATAAATTACCAAAAAGGGTATGATTTGATTAAAGTATGAGAGAGGAGAGAGGGTAGAGAATAAATAGGAGAGAGGAGAGAGGGTAGATAAGAAATATGAGAGATGAGATAGTGTAGAGAAGAGAGAGGAAAGATGATATAGGGTGAAGAAGAGAGAAGAGAGATAAGAGAGAATAGAGAGGAGAGAGAAAAGAGGGTATAAGAAAAAGTAAGGGTAAAATAGTAATTGGATAGTCCATAAGCTCTTTTACTCTTCCAAAATATATTTTCAGTAGCTTATTCAAAACTATGGTTTCAAACCGAGGTTTTGGCCAAAATTAATTCTGGAAAAAAATGTCTATTTGTGTCAAATTTTTTCAAACTGAGATTTTGACCAAAATCAATTCTCGACAAAAATTGTTGTTTGTTTCAAATTTTCACAAACTGAGGTTTTCCCCAAAATTAATTTTGTAACCATGCATCCAAACAGGCACTTAGTCTAATAATATCAATGATAGGAAAAACCTAGACACTACTTTTCATGATAGAAAATATATTTTGAAATATTATAAAAATTAGGAACATAAAACAGTATGATTTTTGTGAAACTGCTCAGATCAGTATCGGACTAGACTAAAATTTTTCCTGCCAGTATTTCTACCTTTTTTTAGCCAAACATAGCCCTAAATGAGGTAATGCATGGCTTCATTACAAGGCTTATAGGGAAAGCTTGTTGTAAGGTGAATTATGGACATTTAGATCAAATAGTAACCAAACTAATCTTGGCCTTCCATTTCTACCCAAATTTACCTATAAATACCCTACCAAATCTGACTTGATGCGGCATCCATGAGCACCTTAGGGAACCTCTGCCAAAATTTAATCAAGAAAGAAGCCTACTACTTGGAGCAACAAGTAAGGTAACTAGCTCCTTTGTTCTTGGACTTTAATCAAGCAAGTTGGCTCTTGGTTTTAATAGGTTTTTGTGGCATATTTCCCTTGAGGGTGCTTCTAGAAGTGCTATTTATATGTTATAAGAATATGAGTTTTATGTTATGGATAGTTTAGAGAAGTTTAAACAAGCTAGAATCAAGTGGTATAGGCTTGGAAATTCAAGTATACATGTAGTTAGGGTTTTGTGTTCTTGGCTGCCACTGTACGAATCACTATTCATATGTTGGAATCTTATGATTTTGATGCTTCCAATGAGTTTAAAATGGAAAATTGTGTATTTTGATGCTTCCATTGAGTTTAAAATGGAAAATTGTGTGGGGATAAAGTAGAGAGACAAGTATTGGAAGCATTAGAATCAAAACGTGAATTTTTGGAAAAAAGTAGTGGCACTTCGGTTATGTACAGCAGCCAAGGGTGTGTTTTCATTTTGGAAATTCTGGTTTCATATTTGGATTCTACATGAGAAATTGTGTGGAAATGGACCATGAGAATTTATTTCAGAAAGATGGAAGTATGGAACATAAAATGGTAAAAGAATGGAAGTTAGTGAAAACCTAGTTTTGGAATTGTTTTGAAGTTGAGTTGTAACTTGATGTTACTTTGTAATGGCTAGGTTTTGACATTTTTGTGGGAAGAATAACATTTCAAGAGGAGTGTGACAAGGAAATCTTAAGAGGTAGCAAGATTGCCTAACTATAATTTCATGTTTGTTTGATTGTATGCTTTCTTGTTAGTTATGATGTTTCGTTGAGTTTGAGATTATGCCATCATGATGATGATGAAGTATGAATGATTGCAACTCCTTGCAACTAATGTCATGACAATATGCATGTTAGAGTTTGCTTATGTATTATTATAAAGTAGCTCACATCTCATGATAACATGTTAAGCATATAATTAACCATGTATGATATTATAGTTTGTATGACTTACTATTGAAATTTCCATAAAATCTCATTCTTTCTATATGCATAACCATGTTATAGGTGCTAGAACATCTCAAGGAAAAAGGGTAAATATAGATTGTTGAACTTGTGTAATAAGTTATGTTGATCACTTGGCACCATGATGATGACTTGATGGGATATCTAGTATGATATGGTGTGTTTGTAATATGAGGCAATAACATTATGACGATAATTACCATGACTTAACCAAGAACAAATCTTTAAATGGACACCAAGAGCATCTCAATTGGTTAAGTTTTCGATTTACTATGATTTTTCTAAGTTGGAGATAAAATTTGGAATTGAGATAGAGTGAGCAACTGGAGGCAGTGATATTCCACCACTAATTTCATATAGTAAATAAATGAATTTTTCTATAAAATTTTATGGACATACAGAACACGTCTAGAGCTTTAAATCCATAGGTAACACATTTCATTTGGACAAGTAACCAAAGAGAAATGAAGTTTTGAAATTAAGGTAAAGATATTGGAACTTTTAGATTTACCAAATAAACAGTATTTTTTAACGAATAAACTGATTTCATTTGGATAATGAAACCTCAGTTTTACAGTTTTCCTTAAAATTTAAATGAAAGAGCTTTCATTAGAAATTGGAACTATCCCATTCTAATTTTTTTACATTTAATTATGAATTTTTAAAGTTAGGTATGTGTTCTGGATTACCAAATAAATAGTAACCATGAATAGTTCCGAGAAGAAATCTTTTGAAAATAGATATTTCTAAAGCAAAAGGATATGTAGTTGGTCCAAATGACTTCCAATTGAGTATAATTGATGTTAAAAATGAGGATACGACACATATCATGGCCCCAAACACAAATACATTGTGTATACAACTCATCAAAGCATTAAAATCATGAAATTTCCACATATGAATAGTAATACATACAGTGGTAGCCAAGAACATAAACCATAATTGCATGCATACTTAAATTTTGAAGCCAATACTACTTGATTCTAGGTTGTTTAAGCTTATCTAAACAATCTATACATAAAAAAATATTTCTACCCCAACAAGGAAGCATGTCCAATAGCAATAGTAAAGGGGAAATTGCCATTAAAATCACTTAAAACCCAGAGCAAAGTTTCTTGAATAAAGTTCAAGAGCTAGGGAATTAATTACCTTACTTTACTACCAAGTTTGAGTGCTTCTTTTTGGCTCAACTAGAAATTTTGGCAGAGGTTCCCTATGGTCATTGTGCTGCAGAAATGTGCTGAAATGGGGGGTATTTATAGATAAAATTAAATAAAAATGAAGGGCCAAGATTACTTTAGTTACTATTTGATCTAATGGTCTATATTCATTCTTGAACTTTTCTTACCACCAAGTCAATCTATGACATCATCCATGACATCATTTAGGGCCTTTTTTGGTGAAATTTAGGGCTAAGATCTTATTGGAAAAATTACACTCCAATCCGATACTGGCCTGGTCAAATTTAACAAAAAACAAACTATTTAATACTAGTTATTATAATATTCTAAAATATGTATTCCATAAATAAATCCAGTGTCTAGTTTTTTCCTACCACTGACATTGTTAGACTACATATTTATCTGTTATTATCCTTTAAAAATGACTAAAATGCCATTATTTCATTATTTTACACTATACTAAGCCTAAGGGCATAATTGTCATTTTATTCTTCTTTACACTGTAACATAATATATTCTTACTTTGGACAATCATTCTTGGGTCCCTTTTGACCTTTTAACTGTGTCCCAAATTACCAAAATGCCCCCCATTAACTTCTTGGTCAATATTATAACATAGGGGTATTTTCATAATTTTGCACCTTTTAGGATCTTTCTAGACACTAGACTGCATAACTGTTATAGTATATTACTGGGTCTATAGGATGCCAACTTGGGCCTTTAATTGAGTCCAATACTTTTATGAGCTTAATTCCCAAGAAACTTCACCTAAAAGTATTTATCTAGTAGTTTATTTCATTTTAAATTATATTATAAATTCTACATAACTTCTTTTTGAGTTTTGTCAAGTTTATAAATTCCTATATTAATTGTGAAAAATTTTATAAAATTTGATCTAATTATGAGGTCTAAAGGATCTTGTAATAATCTTTAGATTTTAAAAATTAATATCAATTATCTGGAACCTCAAATCAAAATTCTAAAAAATATGCCTCACCCAATTATGATTCTCTATTTACTGGTAAAATTTAGGATTGTAACATTTTTGGGTAGTTTTGGGCATTTTCTAACTCAACTTTATCATAACTACAATTTTTCCCTAAATATGATAAATTACACTTTAGTCCCTTACTATACTTTTTATAATTACATTTTATGACCCATAACTTATCTCCATTTATTTTAGGCCTTGGGACTTTTCTAATTTACTGTTAAGTCCTTTAACTTTCCACTCTTTGCAATTTTGTCCCTGGAATTTCACTATTTTCAATCTAATCCCTCAACTTTCACTATTTGTAGTTTAGTCCTTGAACTTTCACTATTTATATTTTAGTCCCTGAACACCCTTTTGTATAATTTTGGGACTTCTACTCAAAGGGGACCTGGTAGCTATCTATTTTATGTTATTTTTTTGGTTTTTAAGCCTAAAAATTGGGATATTACAAGAGAAGATGCAAAGAATGATTTATCATAGTTCGGTCACTACTGACCTACGTCCAGTCCTCAAAGCACTTCTGAGATTTTAATCCACTATACTTCAAGATTTCAATGGGCTATTGATACCACTACAACCTCAATTTATATAACTAATTGAGAACCACCAATTTATTCATGTTATTTATGCACCACCTGTAGGGAATTGGAAGACACGCAGTAGAAATTAACTTAAAAATTTTTCTATTCCCTGCCAGGATCTACCGTATGTGTTTAAGTCAAGTGGAAAGAAGTATTACCCTCAGTATTCAGTCGTGACTTTCTCAGCTTCTGGTTGCGACATCCACAGCTTCTCTCCGCGGCTCGTGATCTCTTTTCGATCGCAAGAAGTCAACGACTCAGGTCGGCTTCCTCTACAGGTATCCACACAAACAGTGTTCTAACCACGAACAATGTGCTAGCGCCTCCCATCCCTCCAGGGCTTACTCAAACATGATAGAGATTTAATTTTATCCTTATAAATTAAATCTTGTAAATATCTCTTATATATAATATATATATGAATTTTTATATATATGAATATAAATATAAATAAATATATACATCCACCCTGGATCATTCATTGAATCTGGACATATCTTAGATTCAATAAATTTAGACATCATAACTCATGTTTGGCTATTTTGTGTGTGACCCTATAGGCCCATATGAAGTTGGCAGTGGGCCATTTACTATACTGACAAGTCGCAAGCAGTCTCTGGCAAGACATCATGACTACCCAAATCATATGAGGATCGACGAACGATGTAACCTTTTATACAGCCATATCATGTCCCTTTTGTCACACGATATTTTGGTTATGGATGAGGCATGGATAATGTCATCCTCCTATTCCTGAACGTTACTTTCTCAATCCTTGAGTAGTCTGACTATAGAAATGGAACTACCTTTCCATTACAGTATGGCTATATATTTCTCAGACTAACTCATCGAGGGGCCCAGTAATATCTCTCTATGAATGTGAGGGACAAATTCCATCTTGACCATTCACATTCCTCCGCACGGAAAACCACTAAGCCCAAACATAGTCTTTATGATCACTCTGTCAAAAGTGACTTTTGACTAGGTAAAAGCTGAGCGTTTGTCATGTAGGAATCCATGATGATCTCAGGTCAAAGGGTATAGTGACATAATTTGTATATGAGAGAAGCTTATGACTTAACCCATGTAGCTCTCTCATAGCAGGTCGGTCTAACACCTTGTACTCTTACATGTGCCTATGACTTTGATTTATATCTCTATACATCTTCAAAGTCATACTGGTCTTATTTCATCTCTGCTCCTGCATAGATGACCGACCAAGGACATTTAGGATAAGATCGTGAGTTATCCAATGATGGTCATCACAGTAAACATGCAAATAATATGATAACACAATTAATAAATTCAAAAATCAACAATGTTCATAAGACAATGATTGGCCCCTAGGGCACAATTTCCAACACCACCTCCACATAAGTAATTTATTTAAGAATATAACCTACTCAAGAATCTCGTACTCTTTAGTATCGTACTTATGAAAGATTTGTAAAGCTTTAAATATCTCTCTTATATAGTGAATAAATAATGAACACTCACGCTCACATAATAACTCAGAGATTTAGAGAACTGATTGTGTAATGAATATAATCATATGATAGCTTAATCTTTTTTCTTTCTCCTTAACATCCTCTCTTTCAGCTTTTCTTGTTCAGCTTCTTTTAGAGATGCGTTCTTCATAAATATGTTAGATAGCCATTTTTAATATAGTCATTATTGCTGATATATGCAATTGGACAGATTTTGTTCTTTTATATTTCTTCATTTGGTAACTTTTATAACCATTAGAGTGAAGTCATTGTTGGTGGTTAGGTAAGCATTTAATACTTTGTCAGATGTAGATTTGTTAGGAGTTTAAGCATTGATTAAGAGTATCAACAACTAATAATAAACTCATAATATAAATATCAAGTTCTAACAAAGTTCAAATGGCTTTATGAAAAATATATTGTATTAATCGATTAATCATCATTAATTCGAACAATGTTTCAATTATTGTAGAAAACAGAAAATAGAAAATAGAGTGTCATATTCATTAGAGTGTTCAACCATATTCAATTCAAATTGATATGATAATTTTCTCAAAAGATTTATAATGAAGATATATGAGAAACATAAGCATATTTCAGGTTTGAATCAAGCATATATCACTAAGAGAGAGATACAATCAATTTTAACACAAACAGAGAAAGATTTTTGAAACATATAGGGTTAATCAAATAAATACTTGATACAAAAATGTTTTCAACGCATATTAATTCAACAATTAATCCATTAATATAAATTAATCAATTAAACAATAGATTAATGGATTCACATTTGATTTTCACAAATTAATTCTAAACTAATTAATCGAACAGATAATCAATTAATTATTAACTAATCGATTAATAGAGTTTATTTTTAATAAAGGAAAATATGTTTTGGATAGATTAATTGATCAGTGTTTCAATTAATTGAAATTAATCGATTAATTCACTTATATTTTAAACTCCAAAGAACAACTCCATCACATTAATCAAACACTTGATCCATTAATGGTTACTCATTAATCGATGAATTGATTTTCTTTTATAGCACATAATATTGTCCAAATATTAATTAACAACTAATCGATTAATTGATACTTATTAATCGATTAACTCCTATTTTTCTTTTAAACATCATTTAAACACAAACATTTTTTATTATTTTGAGTTACTTTTGACATGATTATTTTAAGTTACCTTTTACATCATCAAAACATTATGGATTCTAACAAGATACACAAGAAGACATATGCGTAATAAAAGATACACAAGAAGAGACATGCAACATGTAATCAAAGATACATAAAAAAAGATACACAATAAGAGATATGAAATAAAAAGTATGATGAATATTTGACTGATACCTCGTAATATAGTAGAATTTAAGAGTTTGATATGAAAAAAATTGGCACTACTCACAAGTTAAGTATAGTGAGTTGTCCATAATAGATAAATAGATAGTAGATGAATGAGTAGTCCATTAATGTAAATTAATTAATTAAAAATCGATTAATGGATTTACATTTGATATTTACAAACTGATTCTAAACTAATTAATCAAACATATAATCCATTAATTATAATTAATTGATTAACTAATCTATTAATAGAGTTTGTTTTGAATAAAGGAAAATCTTTCTAGATAGATTAATCGAACAGTGATTTGGTTAATTGGAATTAATCGTTTAACTAATCGATTAATGCACTTATATTTTCAATTCCAGAGAGCAACTCTATCATATTAATCAAACACTTAATCGATTATTGGACACTCATTAATCAATTAATTCATTTTCTTTTATAGCACAGAATATTGTCCAGATATTAATCGAACAACCAATCGAATTGATTAACTATTCGATAAACTCCTATTTTTCTTTTTAACATCATTTAAACACAAACATTTTTTATTATTTTGAGTTATTTTTTGACATGATTATTTTGGGTTACTTTTTACATCATCAAAACATTATGGATTCTAACAAGATTCACAAGAAGAGATACGCAATGCGTAATGAAAGATACACAAGAAGAGACATGCAACGTGTACTGAAAGATACATAAAAAATATACACAATGAAAGATGTGCAATGAAAAGTATGATGAGTAGTTGACTGAAAACTCGTAATATAGTAGAATTTGAGAGAGTTTGATATGAAAGAAATATGAAAGAAATGGGCACTACTCACAAGTTCAGTATAATGAGTTGTCCATAAATAGATAAATAGATGATAGATGAATGAGTAACAGAAAGAAGTAAGCTTCAACTCTAAATAAGTTGATCAAGAAGAAAGGGTACAACTATCTGAAAGAGACATGTGCTTCGCAAATGTTAAGAGAACTTCACTACATAGTAAGATAAGAGATGCAATTTTCAAAGATACCCCTGAACCTTAGTCACAAAATATAAAAGGATATAAAGAGGAGGCATAGACAATGTTATTTGGCTAAGGAACGAGTGAAATTTCGAGGACAAAATTTATTTTAAGGGGTAGAAATGTCATATCCTAAATTTTCCCTATCTGTATAGGACTGATAAAGGAAAGATGTTAGGAAGGGATTGTGTGTAAGGAATTGGAAGACACGCAGTGGAAATTAATTTAAAAAAAATTTCTCATTCCTTGCCAGGATCTACCGTATGTGTTTAAGTCAAGTGGAAAGAAGCATTACCCTTGGTGTTCCTCAGCGACTTCCACAGCTTCTTTCTGCGGCTCGTGCTCTCTTTCTGATCACAAGAAGTCGATGCCTCAGGTCAAATTCCTCTACTGGTATCCACACGAATAGCGTTCCAACCATGAACGACGTGCTAGCGTCTCCTGTCCCTCCAAGGCTCTCTCAAGAATTCGTCCTCTCTGTCTCTACTTCAGCAGTTTCTTATCTACAAACCTTTTGCAGATTCCGTTAAGCCTTTTGTGTTGTGTGTTGTGTACCAAAAACGTAGCTCCTAAAATCAGATATATATGATGCTCTGTGTTTTCCTCAACCGAATTGGAACTTGGAATTAATCTATATTAATTCCAAAATTAATACAATATCATATATTGTATAATTTGATAAGAAACTAATTAAATAAATAAAGTTTATATTAAATCCGTCCCACAGATTTAATTCACCTATTTATTTAATTTAAAATAAAGATAAGACGGGACTATATGTGATTTAATCTCATAAATCAAATTTGAGATATCATGTCAATTTGAATTTCAAATTCAAACGTGATAGATATTTAATTTATCCTTATAAATTAAATCTTGTAAATATCTCTTATATGAGATATTCTATCAATTTGAATTTCAAATTCAAACGTGATAGATATTTAATTTATCCTTATAAATTGAATCTTGTAAATATCTCTTATATGAGATATCCTATCAATTTGAATTTCAAATTCAAACATAATAGAGATTTAATTTATCCTTATAAATTAAATCCTATATATCCCTTATATATAATGTATATATATGAATTTATATATATACGAATATAAATATAAATAAATATATACATCAACCTTGGATCATTCATTGAATCTGGACACGTCTTAGATTCAATGAATCTGGATATCATAGCTCGTGTTGGGCTATTTTGTGTGCGACCCTGTAGGCCTATATGAAGTTGGCAGTGGGCCACTTGTGATACTAGCCCACAAGTCGTAAGCGGTCTCTAGCAAGACATAAGGACCATCCAAATCATATGAGGATCGATAAACGATGCAACTTTTTATACAACCATATCATGTCCCTTCTGTCACGCGATATTTTGGTCGTGGATGAGGCATGGATAATGTCATCCTCCTATTCCTGACCGTTACTTTCTCGATCCCTGAGTAGTCTAACTATAGAAATGGAACTACCTTTCCATTACAGTATGGCCATACATTTCTCAGACTCACTCATCGAGTGGCCCAGTAATATCTCTCTACAAATGTGAGGGACAAATTCCATCTTGACCATTCACATTCCTCCGCATGAAAAACCACTAAGCCTGAACATAGTCTTTATGATCACTCGGTCAAAAGTGACTTTTGTCTAGGTCAAAGCTAAACATTTGTCCTGTAGGAATCCATGATAATCTCAGGTCAAAGGGCATAGTGACATGGTTTGTATATGAGAGAAGCTTATGACGTAATCCATGCAACTCTCTCATAGCGGGTCGGTCCAACACCTTGTATTCTTACATGTGCCTATGACTTTGATTTATATCTCTATACATCTTCAAAGTCATACTGGCCTTATTTCATCTCTGCTCCCACATAGATGACCGACCAGGGACATTTAGGATAAGATCATGAATTATCCAAGGATGGTCATCACAATAAACATGCAAATAATATGATAACACAATTAATAAATTAATAAATCAATAATGTTCATAAGACAATGATTGGCCCATAGGGCACATTTTCCAACATTGTGATGATGATCAAAAGAAAAGATAATGATTATATGAGTTTTAAGTAAAAGAGAATGGAAAAGTATAAAGTTATAAAGCTAAGGGGCATAAATATTATTTGGGCAAAAGTTAAATATAGAAAATTCAAGGGAAATAGAAAGAGGACTTAAATGGAGTTTTAAAATTTTCGGGGCTAAACTGAAATTTCATAATGTGTAGAAATAGACTAAAATGGAATTTGACAAATTCAGGGACTAAAATGTATTTTGTCAAATTCTAGGGGCAAAAGTGTAACTGTAAGGAAGTTAAGCCAGAAAAGATCCAAAATTACCTAAATATATTTTAGTCCCTAATTTTACCAGTAAGTAGGGCACAATATTTGGGGTACGCATATTTTTAAGAATTATGATTTGATGTCTCTAAAAATTGATATTAATTTATGAATTATAAAAATTATTATAGGATCTTCTTGACCTCAGAATCATATAAAATTTTATAATAAATTCTTATATTAATTATAAGGATTTATGAAATTGACACAATTTAAAAAGGATTCATGTATAATTTATTAAGGAATTTAAGGTAAAATAGGATATATAGATTTAAAGAAACATATAGAATTTTTATCGAGGACTTCTGGGTCTCATAAATTATGAAACTTTGCAAGAAATTCATTTAGTAGTAGAATGGATGTCTAAAAATAATATAACCCTTAAATTAGTTTTATATAATTTATTCCAAAATTCAAGGTATATTAGGAAACTGATAAAAGCAGTGCTCTGGAATTTGTGCAAACTCTTGGGCCATACACAAAATAGGCTCAAAGTGATGTCAAGTAAGAGGCCCAAGTAGCTAAAAATATCTCATGTAATCAAATGCTATTTTTTTGTAAAAAAAAGAAAGAAAGGAGAAATTTGAAGAAGCATGTGTTGTCATTTTGAGGTGTCTCCTTGAGTCTCACTATAACATCCTTACTTTTATACATATTATCGACCAATTAGTAGCATTTATAACCACTTACAAGACCTTGGAAGTTCATTACCTAAATCTGGAATTTTACTCTTTTTCGGATTATTGTTCATATGGTATTCCAGATTACGCAATGAACTTTGAAAAATCATAACTAATTCTAAAAAACTTGAAATGAAGTGGTTCAAAAAGCTACGTGAAGATAACATCTTTAAATTTTAAGTAAAAAAATAATTTTTACACTAAATGATTAGCCAATTAATATATTTTATTCACCAAAGTTTACTATTCATTTGGTCAAAAATCCTAGAAACAGATTCTGGTCTCTTACTTTGGAAAATCAGTTCTCTTTGTACATACATCCAAATAAAGCATTCTTGGTGTCAAAAAGAAGCTTGGCATGTCACCTAAATGTCTATAAAATTTCATATATTTATTCCATCATTTACTATTTTTTATTACATCATGACCATCACTGCTTACATTGGTCACACAGCAACATTACACATTCACATAACATATATACTATCCAATCCCTAGCTTTTCTTCATGCTTCATCATCCTCTTTCATCATTCATAAACCTGTGTTATTGGGATTACATGGAAAGGGATGAGATTTCGGGGGAAATATTGGTAGCAAACGGTACTAAACAATGCATGCATTAATGTAAATACTTGTGCTTGCTTGCGAAAGTGTTACTATTGTGTCATGTGCATGCTTCCATGTTACATATGAAATACAATTGGTCAAAGTAAACATATAAACAGAGCTTCATACATAAGCACCTAGGAAACACAATTCAATCAAGCCATAGCACAATCAAGCATCACATTCAATGCATACAAGTTTAGGATTAGTTTACTACCTTGAACACTTGACTTTCTTTCACCTTAACTTGTTTCTTTCTTCTCACTTTCCTTGAACATGTGGCTGCCACTCTTGGAGCATACCAATCAATTCCTAACATCAAATAGTCATTCATCAATTATAATCTAACTTCCTTGAGCATTAAACTCACTTTAACTAACATAACTTCTTCTTGATCATTAATCTCATTAACTTTCCTTAATCTTAACCAATGGACTTGGTCTTTGAATCAATTGATGCCTTGACTTTACCCTACACAATTTCATATTTTGAATCTATGTATGAGCTTAGAATCATGAACTTCTAGCTCCTTCATCACATGCTGTACAGAACCAAAACTGCATTTAATTGTTTAAAAAAATCGCATTTTGATTCCAATGCTTCCCATACTTGTTTCTCTACTTTATCCCACACAAATTTTCATTTTAAAACCATTGGAAGCATCAAAATAATGAAATTACAATCACTGTTTATGTGAGTGAACAATAACAGAGAAGGATTTCAAAAACTATAATCTTGAAATTTCAATGCTTTCAAGGTTCAAAACCTTTCCAATCCTACACAAAATCATCATCTAAATCTAATGGAAGCATTAAATCATTGAAATTCAATTTCCTTCCCTAATTAACAGTTCATACCAAATAGGTTCCATTAAGGCAAAGTCAAGAATACCCACTTGATTTAACAACCAATCTGTTAATTAGCTTGTTTAAGCTTCAATCATATGTTTCTAACTTTAATTTCTTCTTTCCCCTTTCATCTAAGGTTGTTGGGAAGCACAACCCCTTAGACAAAACTCAAATTTTATCCCATGAAAACCCTAATTTCAAGCTCCCAAATCAAAGGAAAATAAGCTAGGATAGATTGCTTACCTTTAATCTCTAGCTTGCTTGAACTTTGGAACCTTGAATCTTCTTTGTCTTGGCTTGAGTTTTCATTTTGCAAGAGTTTCCCCAAGGTATCATAAGGCCACGGTTTTGGGAAGAATGAGGGGGTATTTATAGCCAAAATGTAGGAGAAATCAATGGCCAAGATTGATTTGGTTACTATTTGATCTAAAGGCTCACATTCAATCTCAGATTTTACTTTTTCATAAAATAATAATTATGACATCATGTGGGACAGCTCATGGGACACATAAGAGGGCTAGGTGGCGTGCTCATAGTGTAAGGAAGCTTCTGAAAAAATTCCAATCCAATCTGGTATCGATCGGAGCAGTTTCGCAATAACCAGACTGTTTTCTATTCCAAATTTTTCTATAATATACCAGGATATGTATTTTGTCTTGAAAATCAATGTATAGGCTTCTCATACCCTTGAAATGGTTGTACTGAGAATTTATCTGCTATCCATTCCTTGGGAAATGACCAAAATACCCTTGGTGTCCTTTTTTACACTATATTGACCATAAGGGCATAATCGTCATTTTATCCCTCTTTATACTGCCTCAGGGTGTATCTGGGCTCAACTAATCATATTTATATCATGTGCCACATTTTTAGCCTATCCCAGGTGACCAAAATGCCCTTCATCTATATCTGGTACAATCTGGGCATCCAAGCACATTTTCGTAATTTCGTACATTTTCTGGACACTGGCCCCTTCTACTGATGGACTGGTACCCTGGGTTCTGGGCCTTTCTTGGTGTCATCATGGGCCTATATATGAGGTCATATGATCTCATTCTATTTAGGCTTACATACCGGTAAATATTATCAAACTCCCGTCAAAATTCATTAATATGTGAATAACTTTTTATGCAGAACTTCATCCGGAGTTCTGTCAGTTCCATGACATCTGACACTATAGGGCACATTTTCTTGTAATTTACCCACTCACATCTGAAATCCATGAAATCTGATAAAATTTTAGATAACTTTTAGACTATCAGATAATTTTCTGTTGTCTAGAGTCCTAATAAAATTTCTGTATCATGCCAGATTAACTAGCGCAACCTCCTTTATTTACTGATGGAAAGTGGGACTAAAAAACTTTCGGGCAGTTATAACCCTTTTTGGGCTGATCTTTCTATAATTACAATTTTGCCCTTGAATTTTTTACTTAATTACATTTAAGTCCCTTAACTTTTGAAAATTACCACTTTTGGCCCAAATCTTGTTTCTACTTTCACTTTTTGCCTTTAACCTTTTATACTTTTCATTTTAGTCCTTTTCTTCCTTAAAGAATCATCTAACCTTTATTATTTCTTCTGATGTTCATCATAATCCTTTCTAAACCTTTTTCTACTATCAGTACTATATGGATAGGGAAAAATTAGGATATGATATTTCTTACCCCCTTAAAATAAATTTCGTCCTCAAAATTTACTTAGCACCTTAGTCAACAATCTTGGATAGGTATCCTTGTCCTCTTTATGACTAAGAATTGGGGTATTTATCTCTTAAAATAAACATCTTAGCGGAGTACTTTTCATATCCACAATTCTTCATATCTTTACTATGGTGATTCTTCTATTCTATATAAACTCAATCAGAGTTAAACTCCAGTTCATTCTATTACTTACTTACTCGTTATACATCTATCTACATATGGACTTCTCACCATACTAGACTTGTGAATAGTGTCCATTTCTTTCATAAAAACTCCTTCGAATACTACTATATTCTGAAGTTTCTATTAACAACTCATCATACTTTTTAGTGCAATCACTTCTTTCTCATCTAAGTATCTAGTGGAATTCTCTGAATATCCGCACACTTTAACTCTTATTCTCATATCATCATACATTCTTATCATCTTTAATAACTCATCATAATACAGAGATAGGACTTATATCATTATTCTTTCTTTCATTGCTCTACTACTAAACAGGAGCACATAGGAGCATATAGAGAATATAGGAGCACATACTCTAACATGCATAATGCCTGGCCAACATATTGCAGGACTGCATACCTGCCCATGAATGTAAAGCTCTAACATTGGAGCTCAAGCATTCCTTCTCTTAAGTCCCTTAACTTTTGAAAATTATAACTTTTAGCCCAAATCTTGTTTCTACTTTAACTTTTTGCCTTTAACCTTTTTGACTTTTCATTTTAGTTCTTCTCTTCCTTAAAGAATCATCTAACCTTTATTATTTCTTCTTATGTTCGTCATAATCCTTTCCAAACCTTTTTTCACTATTAGTACTATACGAATAGGGAAAAATTAGGATATGACACTCACTTTGCGCCACATGGAGAGCAATGCAAGGGAGAAGATTTTTGTCATGTGATTATTTATTTTAAAATAATGAAATAATTAAGTTAATGATTATTAGGTTTAATTAATTCAAAATCCAACTAATGAGATTCAATATTAAGGAGTTGTAATAATTAGAAAAAGTTGGGATAATTTTGTCCCAAGGTGCAAAAAATTTGGCTATAAATACCCCCATTAATCCCTCACAAAACTGTGAAGCTTGGGATGTTCTTTATATTTTGAAACTCAACCAAATCCAAATCAATTCCAAGAGGAAGTGTAATGGCCCTGGGAAATGTTTAGATATGATAATAATTTATTTAAGAATATATATGTATTCTTGTTGTGAAATTATAAGAGGAAGTGGCTAGCTGAGTGGTTGGAGACAAGAGAGTTGAGTAAGAGGTCCCCTATTTGAGTCCTAGCACCTGCAGAAGTAGGATTTTTTTTCAGACATATGAAATTACCAAATTGCCTCTCTCTTTATTTTTACACATAACATACTTCTCCTTTCCTATTTCTATCCTCAACAGTGAGAAAGGCATATAAGCTTTGTCAGTTCCTGAGATCTACCACTACTGTTACCACATCACCCTCTATCATCGTACTGCTATCACTGGTGATTGTCCTCATTGCATTGGCTTTCCCCATTTTTCTATCGACAAGTGAGTGAGAGTGAGACAATAAAGAGGCAGTAGAGTAGGGAAAGTGGAGGTTGTTGCCATCAGTAAAGATGGTGATTGGAAAGTTGGATAATATAAGGAATCAATGGGTTCAACTCTATTAAGTAATCTCTGCTTCCTTCCATCATTATTCCCTTTGATCTTCATATTTTAAGGCTATAGTACACTATAGCAACCTCTAATCTCTGGCTTCCCTCTTTGCCTCAGCACAGTGTTGCCATGCTATAGTCTATCTATCATTATTCTTTTTCTTTGTTCAAAGGTTTGTCACAACTATTCTGGGTGACTCAACTCTATCTTCTTTTGTCTAGCTTTTTTATTTCTGTCATAGCACACAACTTCTATCATTAGTGATTTAGGAGCTGTCATTGCCAGATACTCCTCTTTGTTCTAATTGGGTGCTAGTTAAATGTAAGTCAATCTTGATTTCTTCTTTTCCTTCTCTGTTAATCGGTGTTCACTGTGGTTGGATGATTTAATTTATGTTCTCCACTATGTGCCGAGTCTGTGATGGATATGAGGGTGAACATTGAGTTGTGTTGTGTTGTGTATCCACCATGAGCTTGCATTGCTGTATATATGCGTTCTAGTTTAAGTCAATGACATTTAGAGATCTGCTTGGAAGATTAAAGCATAGTCATAATATATATACCCTGTGTACGATGCTGTGATAAGAAAATTACAGAGTTAAAATCCAGGCAAATATTTTTAAATGAGTAAAGCATGCTCAAAGATTTGTAAGGAGTGATTTAAAATGATGTTTAAGAGCCAATCATATGCCATGATTTAGTTGCTGTAGTTATTGAAATAAAGTATTTGAACGAGTTTAGAAGTGGAAAATGGTATGAGGAAAGAATTTAAAATGAAGAAGTTAAGTAAGTTAAGTTATATATATGATTTGTTGTGGTTGTGACAAATAAATAGTACTTGGTATTAAGAGATGAATGGTATGTCCTAATGGAATATCTTATCTTGTTAATCTAGGGAATTCAAGAGAGAATATTTCCAAGGAATAGAGTAGGACTAAGTTATGTTAGAGTATCGCAGGTGACTTGTTATTTGATATATTTCATTGAAAGTGTTAATTTTTAAATATGATTTATGAAACACAAGTTATATGAATTCAAGGCTTTAATTGTTAGCAATGGTTTTTCTTTTAATTGGGTTATTAAATTACCAAGTTTATGTGAGAAAATGAGTGGAGAGATTTTTCGAAAAAGATTGTTATAAATGTTATATTGAGTTGATTTTCTCAATGAAACATTCTTATATGAATTTCATAACTTGAAATTGTTCCATATGCATTAAATAAACTCGATATTTTATTTTAATGTTCATGTTAGGGTTTTGAAATTTTCAAGTATTCTTAATGAAGATTATGCATTAGAAAGTGTTGTGATCATTAAATGTCAAATGGACCCCACGCATGCTGGAGAGGTTTTCAGAAAGGACAGAATACATAACGCTGGTTACTAACAGTAGTACTATTAGTCCTTGGTGTACCAGGGTTAAACCCGAGTTCAATAGATATTCATGAGTCTCTTACTCACACCATGAAACATCCTTACTTTTATACATCTTAGGGACCATTCAGTAGCATTTGGAACTACTTACAATACCTTGGAAGTCCATTAGCCAAATTTGGAATTTTACTCTTTCTTGGGTTACTGTTCATATGGTATTCCAGATTATGTAGCAAACTTCAAAAAATCATAATTAGTTCTAGTAAAATCTAAATGAAGTGGTTCAAAAATATAAATAAAGATAACATCTTGAAATTGAAGGAAAAAATAATTTCTAGACCAAATGCTTATCCAATTAATACAATTTATTCGTCAAATATTACTGTTCATTTGGTTAAAAATTCTAAAAACAGATTCTGGTCCCTTAATTTGGAAAATTCATTCTCTTTGTACAGACATCCAAATAAGGCGTTCTTCATGTTAAAATAAAGCTTGTCATGTTAACTAAATTTCTGAAAAAGTTCATACATTTATCTCATTATTTACTATTTTTCATTACATCATGACCATCACTACTTACATTGGTCATATAGCAACTTTACATATAACAAATAATCACATAACATATATACTATCCAATCCCTAATTTCTCTTCATGCTACATCATCCTCTTTCATCATTCATAAACCTGTGGGATTGGGATTACATGGAAAGGGATATCTCAGTAGCAAATGGTACTAAACAATGCATGCATTAATGTAAATACTTGTGTTTGCTTATGAAAGTGTTAACATTGTGTAATGTGCATGCTTCTATGTAACAAATGAAATACCATTGGCCAAAGTAATCATAGAAACAGAGCTTCATATATAAGCACATATGCAACACAATTCAACAAAGCCATAGCACAACCAAGCATAACATTCAATACATACAAATTTAGCATAAGTTTACTACCTCATATACTTGACTCTCTTTCACCTTATCTTGCTTATTTTTTCTCACTTCTCTTAGACATGTGGCTGCCTATTTTGGAGCATACCAATCAATTATTAACATCACATAATCATTCATCCATCACAATTTAACTTCCTTGAGCATTAAACTCACTTTAACTAAAATAACTTCCTCTTGAACATTAAGCTCATTAACTTTCCTTAATTTTAACTAATAGGTTTGGCCTTTGAATCAATTGATGTATTGACTTTACCCTATACAATTTCATGTTTTAAATCCATTTATGAGCTTAGAATCATGAAATTCTAGCTCCTTCATGGCCTGCTGTAGAGAACCGAAACATGCACTTAATTTCTTCAAAAAATTCTTATTTTGATTCTAATGCTTCCCATACTTGTTCTCCACTTTAGCCCACACAACTTTTCATTTTAAAACCATTGGAAGAATCAAAATCATGAAGTTACAATCACTATTCATGTGAGTGAACAGTAACAGAGAAGAATTTCAAAAACTATAATCTTGGAATTTCAATACTTCCAAGGTTCAAAACCTTTCCAATCCTACACAAAATCATCATATAAATTCAATGGAAGCATTAAATCATTGAAATTCTATTTCCTTCCATAATGAACAGTGCATACCAAATAGGTTCACCCATGGCAAAGTCAAGAATATCAACTTGATTCAACAACCCATCACTTAACTAGCTTGTTTAAGCTTCAATCATATGTCTCTAACTTTAATTTATTCTTCTCCCTTTCATCTAAGGTTTTTGGGAAGCACAACCCCTTAGAGAAAACTCGACTTTTCCCCCATGAAAACCCCAAGTTCAAGCTCCCAAATTAATGAAAAATAAGCTACGATAGATTGCTTACCTTTAATCTCTAGCTTGCTTGAACTTTGGTACCTTGAATCTTCTTTGTCTTGGCTTGAGTTTCCATTTTGCAAGAGTTTCCACAAGGGTTGACATGCCACAGTTTTGGTTTAGATTTGGTGGGGTATTTATAGAAAGATCTCATGGGAAATCAATGGCTAAGATTAGTTTGTGCACTATTTGATCTAATGGCTCACATTTATTCTTGGATTTTACTTTTTCAAAAAGATATTTATGACATCATCCATGACATCATCAAGGGACAACTCATAGGGATAGGTGGGAAAATTTCAATGGGGGAAAATTCTAGAAAAATTCTAATCTAATATAGTACTGGCTCAGTTCGATTCCCCAAAAACCAGACTGTTTTATAAATCAAATTTTTCTAAAATTCTATAATATGCTATCTAACCTTAAATCCAGTATCCGAATTCTTTCTACCATTGACATTCTTGGACTGGGTCAAAACTTAATTACATATCCCTTAGAAAATGACTAAAATGCCCTTGGTTCACTGTCTTGCCCTATATTAACCCTAAGGGCATAATTGTCATTTTACACCTCTTTACTTCTTATCAGAGCATATACTGACACTAACTAATCACTCTTACACTTGTCTAGATGTTTTTTCTTGTCCAAATGACCAAAATACCCTTCGTCTAACTCTGACTCAATGACACAATACAGTGGCATACCTTTAGTGGCATTTTCATAATTTTATATTTTTCTCAGTCTTTATTAACCCTGGCCCACATACTTATCTAAAAATATCATTAGGCCTATAAGGCCCTATTCTGGGCCCTCTGTATGATCCACTATGTTTATGGGCTCAATTCCCGAGAAATTCCCCCAAAACCTATTTATCTGGTGTTTTAATCCACTGTAAATTCTACAGAATTCCTTTTTGAGTTCTGTCAGTTTTAAAAATTCTTATATTAATTATAGAAATTTACTACCAAATTTCATCTGATTCTGAGGTCTAGAAGATACTATATGAATTTTTCTTTCTTCATAAATTAATATAAATTTTTTGGGACCTCATATCAAAATTCTGTGTTGCGTCAAACTGATCAGAATAATTTTCTCTATTTACTGATAAAATTTGGGACTAATATGATTCTGGGCATTTTTAGGTCTTTTCCGGCTCAACTTTCTCATAATTATATTTTTGCCCTTGAACTTTTAATAAATTACATTTAAGTCCCTTAACTTTTGATAATTACCACTTTTGGCCCACCTTTTATTTCTAATTTCATTCTTGGCCTTCAACCTTTTCTACTTTTCATTTTAGTCCCTCACTTCCTTTAAGACTCCTCTAACCTATATTATTCCTTCTTATCATTGTCACAATCCTTTCCAAACCTCTTACCACTATCAGTATTATACAGATAGGAAAATATTAGAATATGACACACTAGTTATTTGTGTGATTTATTCTCGTGCCTATTTCTTATAGGTCTTGTACCTCCACCTGTTATTCATGGGTCTTATATATGTGCTTACTTAGTTGTCTCGTGCTACGCTTATTTATTTATCCTCATGGACTATGTGTCCACACCTATTTTCATGGTCTCGAGCTGCGCCAAATTAGTTAGTTACTCTTGTAGATTTTGTGTCCAGTCCTGTATTTGTTATGTTGAAGTCCTACAGAAAAATGATTATTTTGAAATGATTATTTTAAATAGATTTCCTGAAATAAAATTTTTATCAAAATATTTGTATTTAATTACAAAATGTTATGATTTACATTTAAAACTGTCAAAATTATTTTTTTTCATTTTAAAATTATATTTTTAGGACGTTATTCATGGGTAGGTTATTTTGGCCTCAAATAGTGCTACTGACCTTATTCCTCCAGCTGAGTAATGAAGAGCCTCACGTTTGATCTAAAGCATTAATTTTTGGCACATATACTTTTGATATAATTATAATTTATGAAATACCTATAGTATTTTGTTGAAGCTTAGATGTTCCACCTTATTTATAAATAAGATTCTGGTTATCTTAAAAATGGTTGCAGGTGATTTGAAATATTCACAATCTCTTATAACATTTTTAGAAGGTCAATCATACGAAAATGATCCTACTAAAATTCCTACAAAGGACTTGCATTTTGATTAAAATGTAACATAGTATGATTATTGTTTTAAACATTTTATTTAAGGTTTCAGGCTTAAGGAATATGAATTTATTCATATTATGTGCTAGTCACGACTCAAATTTTGGCATATGATAATTTGGTATCAGAGCAAAGGTCTTCTATAGCTAAGTACAGTAAGGATGCTTCAGTAGGGTCTCAATTATTATTATGAACCCGGGCATAATTATAGTTGAGGCATCATTGAAGGTCTTTTTAGGAAATTTAAAAGTGTTTTCTTTTCTTATTGTATCAATAATCTATTTTCCTTTGAAATTAAATATTTCCTATGTTTTTGGTGTATAGCTAAATGCCGCCTAGAAGTCCACCAGCTGGAAGAAGCTCTAGGAGTAATAGGGCTTCAAATCGAGGCTCTAGGTAGTAAAGTGACTTGCCCATAGAGGCAGAGGATAGGGTCTTAGGAGAACTACAAACCCCATAAATCTCTACCTCATCTAGATATGAGACTTGAGAACAACTACATAATGTAATTAAAGAGGATAATACTATTGTCAAGTTGTTAGAATTTATTAAGTTAGATCCTCCTAGGTTCACGGGTTTTGATTCTGGAGAATAACCTATAGAATTTCTAGAAGGTATTGAGAAAAGGTACATAGCTCTGAGATGCCTTGATATTCAGTATGTGGAATTTTCTTTATTTCGGTTAGAAGGGGTAGTTAATGCCTAGAGCAAGAAAGTTCCTAGTTTACAGGGAGATAGAGTGCCATCATTATCATGGGCTAATTCCAAAGACCTTTTTTTAAGCATTATCTTCCTCAAAGTAAAAGGATGCCAGAATTAAAGAGTTCCTATTGTTGAAGTGTACTTCGGGTGTAGGCTAGTCTAATTATTCCAAGTCTCTTTATGCTATGTATGGGAATTATCATTCAAGAGTATATCGTAACACCTCAGGTGTTTATTATGGGTGTAGACAACCAGGTCATATAAAGAGAGAATATCCGTTTACTCAGCCCACTTTGAGTTATGGATCAACTCAACCTTCTCCTTGCCCTGTTACTTTTACAACCTGTGTATTGGAACAACTTCTACCTCGATCGGTAGAGGTACATTAGGAAGACCTTCAAGAAATAAGGGCACAACCTTTTTTAGGATAAGGCCAAACAAGGGTGTATGCTATGATGAGGCAAGCTGCTCGGCCTCTAATGTTATGGTTGCAGGTATTATCACTATATGTTCTCAAAAAGCATATGCATTGTTTGACCTTAGATTGACACATTCCTATGTTTTAGTATATTTTACAAAAAGGTTGGGTAAAGATTCTGCTAAACTTGATTGTCCTTTTTTCAGTTATTACCCAGTCGGGGAATCTTTGTAAGTTTCACAGGTGTATAAATCTTATAAAGTGTTTGTTGAGGAAAGATAAAGTCTAGTTGATTTAATGATTCTTGAAATGATTGTTTTTTATGTGATATTAAGCATGGATTGTTAGCCTCTTGTTATGCTATTGTTGATTACCACTTGAAAGTGGTGAAATTCAATATTCTAGTTGAAACTCCTTTTGTGTTGCAAGGGAATAAAGTAGAGAGGCAAACTAATTTGATATCTTCTTTAAAAGCCCAACGATTATTGATAAAGGGTTGTTAGGGTTTTTTGGTTGTAGTAAAAGATGTTGATAAGCTTACCTTCAGGAGTTGGAGGGTACACAGTGTATTGTGATGCTTCTCAAATTAGTTTAGGCTGTGTATTAATGCAAAATGGGCAAGTAATTGCTTATGCCTCTAGAAAGGTTAAGAAGCATTAGCAAAATTATCCAACTCATAATTTAGAAATGGTCATAGTAGTGTTTGCTTTAAAGATTTGGGACATTATCTATATGGTGAAACTTGTGAGATTTTCATTGATCACAAAAGTCTCGAGTACATTTTTTATCAGAAAGACTTGAATCTTAGATAGAGACGATGGATGGAATTGCTAAAGGATTATGATTGTATGATTTTGTATCATCCAGGTAAGGCAAATGTGGTGGTTGATGCTTTAAATAAAGTCTATGGGTAGCTAGGAACAATAAATGTTGAAAGAAGATCGTTGGTATAGGAAATTCATAAAGTTGAGCAAGATGGAGTCGTATTTAGAATTGTTGATAGAGGAGCATTTTAGCTTATTTGTAGGCTCATTCCTCTTTAAATGATCATATTAAGGAGGCTTAGTACTCGGATTCCATATTATGCAAGTTAAAGATTTGGTCAAAGAGGGAAGTAGTACAGAATTTGTGGTAATAATGAAGGTGTTCTAAGGTACAGTAGTAGGATTTACATGCCTCAAGTTCAAGATTTGAGAAAGCAAATTTTGGAAGAAGCTCATTATTCTACTTATACTATTCACACTAGATCACTAAGATGTACCAAGATTTAAAGTAATTGTATTGGTGGTATGGTATGAAGAATGATGTGGCAAACTTTGTTGCACATTGTTTGGTGTGTCAACAAGTTAATATGGAGCATTAAAAGCCTGCAGGACCATTGTAAGAGTTGGAAATACCTGAGTGAAAATAGAAAATATAGCAATGGATTTCATAGTTGGCTTGACCTATACTATTAGAGGTTTTGACTCTATTTAGGTGATTGTTGACAGGTTAACTAAGTCGACTCATTTTCTTCCAGTGAAGATGACTTACAGTGCATCTAGATATGCCAAGATTTATATTGCTAAGATTTTACTATTGCTTGTAGTTCCAGTGTCTATCATTTCAGACAGAGGGCCCCAATTCACTTCTCAATTTTGAGAATCATTTCAAGGAAAGGAAAGTTGAGTCAAGTTATATTGGTCCCTTTGAGATATTAGATAAAGTAGGTAATGTAGCTTATCGATTAGCCCTACCACTGGAGTTATCTAGAATTCATCCAGTGTTTCATGTGTCGATGCTACAAAAATATCTATATGATCTCTCCATGTTATGGAATTCAAGAACTTCATGTAAATGAGTACTTGTCTTATGATGAATACCAGTAGCGATTATTGATACAAGTAAAGAAGTTAAGATTGAAAGAGATTTTATCAGTGAAAGTTTTATGGTGTGATCATTCAAAGGAAGAAGCTACTTGGGAAATTGAGAGTGAGATGAGAATCAAATACCCATATTTGTTCGATAATTGAGGTCAGCATATATTCAAATTTGGAGGACCAAATGATAACTGTCATTTTAATGAAAAAAAACTAAGATAACCAATAGTAAAATAGAGGCTAACATAGGTCGATTCACCAGGAGCCTAAATGGATGTAGAAGTTCCTAATTAATCTAATGAGCCACAAATTAACAAGTTAAAGAGATGGTATTTGATAAGTTTTAATATAACAACTGAAAGCAAATCCTATGCTATTGTTTATGCTTTTAAGTGTTTATAATGATGAGATAAATGAATGACAAGTGTGTTCCCTTAGCGATTACCTTACCTTCATTATCCACAGAATATGAGAAGCTAATCAGCTAAATTATACTATGTTAGCTAACAACTCACTATCTAAATCTCAATCAAAGCTATAACTCGCTGATATTAAAAGAGATTATGAATCATTTAACTTAGAGATAACAGAATATGAAATAAACAGATACAATTGTACTCTGTTATAGAATCACTTCAATTAATAACAAATATATTCAACTCGATCAAAGATGAGAATCAATCAAAGGTCAGTTATGCAGAAATAAGAAATTTAACTCGGTTCTCTACTTCTTTGTCATCTACTACTCTAATTGCATCAGTAATTATAGAGTTAACTACATTAACTTGATACATTTAACTCTAAATTAAAAACACAATGAACTCCCTGTTAAGCTCAAGGACTCAGATTCAATATCATCTCCAAGAAAGCACAATAGCTTAGCCTTGTATTGCCATTTGAACTTCAGCAGCAACAGAAAACACATCAGCAGTCATGGTGAAAATGACAAAAGAAGATGAAGATGAACTGCAGAACTTTCCTCTGGTTCTATTGACTATAACAAAGGAAAGTTACAGAATAAAAAATGGAGAATAGAGAGTGAGTGAGAATGGATCTGTAAATGGAGAAAGAGAGTAAAGATTTATGTGAAGGTGTGGGCTGAATGGAATGGAAAAATGGAGTTAGTGCAGATATGATATGGAATGGTGTATAGAAAGAATGTGTAAATGGATAAGGAAATAGAGTGTGTACAAATCTTAGAAACTGTATGTCACTGAATGTGTTGATGTGTGTGTTATATAGAAGAAATGTGGATGGTGTGATTGTCAGCTAAAATAGTGTGAATGGTGTGTGGAGTGCATGAGCTACTGCTAAAATGTGTGATTCTGTTTAGATCAAGTGTGTGTGTGTGAATAGTGCCAGATGTGTGGAATTATATTCTGTTACAATACATGCTTGATCTCCTACTTGTAATCTGCTAGCAACTTCTCAATTTCCATGTGATCTAGCCTGTGCAGTCTTTATTCACGTGCAATGCCATTCCCTTTTATGTGCAACACATGAATGATTTGCACTCCCTTTCAGCTAAAGCACGTGAAGCTTGTGCTACATTTCCTCATGTGATTTCTGTTGGCATATTCTCCAGTACATGCTTCAATATCCAGCTATCAATTGCTCTGACATGCTAATTGGTCACTATAAAGTGGAAATTTAATAGATTATTTATCCAATTAATCACTAAAATCAAATCAATTAATTTCCACTTGCTCTATTTTAATTTCATTAATTAATTGCTTATCATATTAGTAAATGGGGATAAAATCAATTATAAAACTCACTTAAACACACTAAAAATTACTACAAATATGAGTTTATCACCAAGTTTTTTAAGAGGTAAAGAATGTAATAACCCTGGGAAATATTTAGATATGATAATAATTTATTTAAGAATATACATATATATTCTTGTAGTGAAATTACAAGAGGAAGTGGCTATCTGAGTGGTTAGAGATAGGAAGTTAAGTAAGAGGTCCCCTATTCGAGTCCCAACACCTGCAGAAGTAAGATTTTTATTTTTTTAAACATGTAAAATTATCAAACTGCCCATGTGTTTATTTTAACATATAACACACTTATCCTTTCCCATTTCTATTGTCAACAACGAAAAAGACAAAGAAGCTTTATGAGTTCCTGAAATTTGCTATTGTGTGACCCTATCACCCTCTGTCATCATGCTACTATCACTGGTGACTGTCCTTATTGTCATGGCACTGCCCATTTTTCTGTCAACAAGGGAGTGAGAGTGAGACAACAAAGAGGCAGCAGAGTAGGGAAAGTGGAGGTTGTTGATGTTAATGAAGAAGGTGATTGGAGATTTGGATCATACAAGGAATCAATGGGTTCAACTCTATTAAGTAACCTATGCATCCTTCCATCATTATTTCCTTTGATCTGCACATTTTAATGTTGTAGTGCATTGTAGCAACCTCTGATATCTGACTTCCTTCTCTATCTCGACATAGTGTCATCGTGCTTTGGTCAGTATGCTATTATACTTTTTCTGTGTTCAAAGCTTCGTTGCCGCTGTTCTGGGTGACTTAACTCTATTTTCTTGTGTACAACTTTTTCATTTATGTCGCAGAAGACAACTTTTGTCATTAATGATTTAGGAGCTGTGATCGCCAGATACACCTTTGTTCTAATTGTTAAGGTGCAAGTAAATGTAAGTCAAGATTGGTTTCTTCTTTTCCTTCATTGTTGATCGGTGTTCACTGTGAGATTTAATTTCTATTCTCCCCTCTGTGCCAAGTCTGTGATAGATATAAGGGTGAAGATTGAGTTGTGTTATGCTGTGTATCCACTATGAGCTTGCATTGCTGTATATATGCGTTCTAGTTTAAGTCTCTGACATTTAGAGATATGCTTGGCAGACAGAAGCTTGGTCAGAATATATATATACCCTATGTACGCTATTGTGATAAGAAAATTAGAGAGTTCAAAAGCAGGCAAAGTTTTTTAGATGAGTAAAGCATGCTCAAAGATTCGTAAGGGATGATTTAAAATGATGTTTAAGGGCCAATCATATGGCATGATTTAGTTGTTGTAGTTATTGAAATAAAGTATTTGAACGAGTTTAGAAGTGCAAAATTGCATGAGGAAAGAATTTAAAATGAAGAAGTTAAGTAAGTTAAGTATATATATATAGGATTTGTTGTGGTTGTGACAAATAAATAGTATTGGTATTAAGAGATAAATGGTATTTCCTAAGGGAATATCTTGGTAATCTAGGGAATTCAAGAGGGAATATTTCCAAGGAATAAAGCAGGAGTAAGTTATATCGGAGTATCGCATGTGAGTGAATAACATCCCCTAAAAATGATATTTTTAATAATAACTTGTTATTTTATATATTTCATTCAAAGTGTTAATTTTTAAATATGATTTACAAAATGCCAGTTATATAAATTCATGGCTTTAATTATTAGCAATGGTTTTTCTTTCATTTGGGTTATTAAGTGACCAAGTTTACGTGAGAAAATGAATACAAAACTCTTGAATTTCATATCTTAAATAACTGTTATAAATGAAAAAGATTGTTATAAATGTTATATTGAGTTTATTTTCTCAATGAAACATTCTTATGTGAATTTCATATCTTGAATAATTGTTCCATATGCATTAAATAAATCTCTTGATATTTTATTTTAATGTTCACGCTGGGGTTTTGAAATTTTGAAGTATTCTTAATGAAGATTATTGCATTAGCAAGTGTGGTGATCATTAAATGCCAAATAGACCCCACGCATGTTGGAAAGGTTTTCAGAAAGGACAAAATATAGAACTTTGGTTACTAATAGCAATACTGTTAGTCCTTGGTGCACATGGTTAAACCTATGCTCGATGGATATTCATGAGTCTCATACATGCGTCAGTTATTCATTTGATTTATTCTCGCTCCTGTTTCTCGTAGGTCTTGTACCTACGCTTGTTATTCGTGGGTTTCATACTTATACTTGCTTCGTGGCCTCATGCTATGTTTGGTTATTTACCTACGTGGATTGTGTATCTATGTCTATTTTGGTGGTCTAAAGCCGTTCCAAATTGGTTATTTACCCTTGTGGACTTTGTGTCCACGCTTGTATTCATTCTGTTAAAGTCCTATGAAAAAATGACTATTGAAATGATTGTTTTAAATGGATTTCCTAAAATAAAATGTCTATCAGAATATTCGTATTTAAATACAAAATATTTGATTTACATTTAAACCTATCAAAATTATTTTTTCTGTATTTTAAATTATATTTTAGGACGTTAATCACGAGTAGATTATTTTAGCTTCAGAAAGTGCGTTGACCCTATTCCTCCAGCTAAGCAGTAAAGAGCCGCATATTTGATCTGAAGCATTGATTTTTGGCATATCTACTTTTGATGTAATTATAATTTATGAAATAAGTGTATTATTTTGTTGAAGCTTAGCTGCTCTAGCTAGTTTATAGATAAGATTATGGTTATTTTCAAAATGGTTGCAGGTGATTTGTAACATTCATAGTTTATTATAGGATTTTCAAAAGGTCGATTATACGAAAATGATCCTGCTAAAATTCCTACAGAGGACTTGCGTTTTGATTAAAATGTAACATAGTATGATTATTGTTTTAAACATTTTATTTAAGGTTTTAGGCTTAAGGAATATGAATTTATTCATATTCTGTGCTAGTGGCTCAAATTTTAGGACGTGATAGGAAGTTCAAGGCACTTTGATCAAAGGTATTTAAGACCTAAGGTAAACAGTCTTCCTAGCTTATATATGTGTTTTGGAAGATTGTAACATAGGTTTTAGAGGATGAGAATGGATTTTTCTCTTGACCTACCTTGCTGGGCGAAATTCAAAGTAAAGGAGGAAAACAAAAAATCAAGTTAGAATCATTTAATTAGCACTTAGATACGCTAGTTTGGATGATTGGTTATGGAATTAATTTATAATCTTGACTTTGCCTTTGTTGAGGCCATTTGGCCAGTCTTTTCTGGATAGGAGGGATGTGGATTTTGTTATTCTAATGCTTCCGTTGAATTTAAATGATGATTTTGTGTAGCATTGAATAAAATTGGAACCTTGGAAGCATTGGAATTGAAAAAATTGAAATTTTAGAACCCTCTATATACTGTTCATGGACCTGAACAGTAATGGGAATTTTATGTTTTGATGCTTTCAATGGATTTAAAATAGAAAATTGTGTGGAATTAAGTAGAGTAACAAGTATTAGAAGTATTGGAATCAAAATAATAATTTTTGGATATTCTTCAGGGTGCTTTTTTGTTCTGTCCATAATTAATGTTGGAGATGGAATTTCATAATTCTAAACTCATAAATAAATTCAGAAGGTAAAATTGTGTAGGATAAAGTCAAGACACAAATTAATTCAAAAGATAAGGCAATTAACCACAAATTAAGAAAGTTAGGGGTTAATTAATTAAGTTAAATGTCCTTATATGCTAGTTGAATTGGATCATGATGAATGGATGAATATGTGATGCTTAGCCTTTGATTTGTGAACTCAAGAAGGCAGTCACTTAGCAAGGAAAATAGACAAGGAAGAAAGTAAAAGAAAGTGAAGTAACAAGGTAATAAACTAACCTAGACTTGTGTTCATTGATTGTGATGTATGATGGTGCTCTAGCTTTATGGAATTGTGGACATAAGTGTACTTTAATGATGCTATATTTCTATGATTACTTTAGCTAATTTTATTTCATATCATACATGGAAGAATGCTGGTTACATTATGTTGACACAATCACTAGCAAGCACAAACATTAGACATTGATGCATGTACTGTTTAGTTCCATTTACTACTGAGATTTCCTCAAAAATGTCACCCTTATCTATATTCCCAACCAATAGGACTTTAAAGCACAAGAGAAGAAGAGTAGATGATGATATATGTTTCTAGTTTAGCTATGTATTGTATAATTTTGGAAATGTATGTAATGTGTATAGTTGCTGAAATTTGGCTCTATAAACAATAACTGGTGATGAGGTAGTGACATTTGAGATATAATTAAAAATTATAAATGATGTAATAAATATATAAAATTTTATTAACATTTATTTAACATGTCAAGCTTCATTTTAATATCAAGAACGTCTTATTTTGATATCTATACAAAGAGAATGAATTTTTCAAAGTTAGGGATCAGAATCTATCTTTAGGATTTTTTACCAAATAAACAGTGATCTTTGACGCCAAAACTATATTGATTGTCTAAGCATTTCATAAGACATATTTTCATCTTAAACTATATTACGTTAGCTTCGTGTAGCCTTTTAAACATTTCGTTTAAATTTTTCTTGAATTGGTTATGATTTTTTGAAGTTCGTCACTTGATCTAGAAATACCAAATGAACAATAACTGTAAAGATAAAATTTTCAGATTTTACAAATGAACTTCAATAATCATATAAGTAGTTCTAAATGCTATAGATTGGTCCCTAAGGCATTCAAATGTAAGGTATGACAAGAGATTTGGCGAGAAGTAGGCGAGAAAGTCATACAAGAAGTGGGGGATGAGATTAGGCAACATAGGGAGGAGATGAGGGAGATATAGATCCGACTCTACTAGTTCCATGCAACCGTTGTGGCCCTACATGAGCTAGTGTAGACACTGGCTCCAAACCTCCAGATACTACTAATCCCTAAATTAGAAATGACCCAACAACTAGATCAGGATGATGACCCACACCCCTAATAGAAATATTGTTTAATTAGAATAAATTAAAATAGAAATATTCTTTAATATTTGACAATTTGTTTCTTTCAATATTTTAATTATAATTATAATTTTTCACAATGTCTTTACATTTTTCGCTACTATTAATTTTAAGTTAATATTGGCTAATATTATTTAAAGTTAGTATTGTTTAAAAAATCTAAAAATAATTTTCCCTCTAAGATTGTCTTTTCTAGCAGTTATTAATGAGTAGAAACCTCCTATAAATTTTAAAGTTTGAAATTTAAATTTCCATCCAACCTGAACATTTATAGCAGTTACATACCTCAAGAAATGCTTGCCCGTTTGGTTATGAAATTTGAAATTCAAATTTCCTTCCACAGTGAACATTTCAAACGACCAACTAGAAATGTTTGACCGTTATTCATGATTTTCTAGCCATTTTATAATCGCTAGAAAAGTTTGACGATTATGTAGTCATTGGATCCTTTCTTTAAAAGCTAAACAACTTCATCTCAAGTTCATTTTAACTTATACTTGAGCTTTCCCTCTAAAGTGTTAACAAGATCTGATCATCAATCAACAAAAATTGTTCTGCCAAACTTTGCAATATTTGACTGGACTAAACAATTTTTGGATGGATAGGTCATGGATTAACTTGCATCGGTCAACTCCATAATATTGGGCTAGACTAAACAATTTCTTAGATTTTGCTTGTTTCAATGCCATCGTAAATGGTAAGATCTAGTGTGCATGTCCTAAATATAGTTTCAAAAATATGATATTGAATGTTGTTAGAGAGCATTTGATATTTAAACCTTCCTACAAGAGTATGTGTTTTGGAAACTACATAGGACTGACCAAATATGATTGCTGAGTTAATTCTCATAATTTCACGAATGGGAGTACAAGCAGAAGAATCTGATGTCATGAACGATGTTGTGCATGGTGCTTTCTGCATTCATGAAAGTGGGAGCTGGGTGAAGTATAGGGGCCTTGCCTGGATTTCATTAGAAATAACACTTCCAGAGAGTTTTTTGACCTCATGAACAAAACCGATAAACCTCTTTATTCTGGGTGCACAAAGTATTCAAAGTTGTCATTCTTGGTAATGTTGTATAATATCAAATTCATGTACAATATGACTAAAAAGGCGATGCCTGTGATGTTTGGGTTACTAAGAGATGCTTTCCCTCAAGCCAAATTTCCTCTATCTTTATATGAAGCAAAGAAGATTATTAACAAACTTGGCTTGAACTACAAGAAGATAGATGTATGCCCAAAGGACAATATGATGTATTGGGGAAAGAATACAAATAGGGATATTTGTAAGCTATATAAGACATCTCAGTACAAGTCGATAAGGATGGTGAAAAGGTAGAAGAAGAAACCGGCCAAAATTCTAAGGTACAATTAATTGCAATGTGTTACTTATTATGTATCTTAACAAAATGTAATGTAGTTCTCAATACATTGGATTGTTAGTTACTTTCCTTTGAAACAATTGTTACATAAAAGGTATATCTCATCAAAAGTGGCTGAGAACATAAGGTGGCACTTGACTGAGCATAATCTAGGTGTCAAGATAAGACACCCACGAGACTAGATGCGTGGAAAGCATTTCACATGAAATTTCTAAACTTCAGTGATCCTAGAAATGTTCATCTTGTATTGGCAAATGATTAGTCAATTGATACAGTTTATTCGTTAAAGTTTACTGTTCATTTGGTCAAAAACTCTGGAAACAGTTTTTGGTCCCTTATTTTGGAAATTCATTTATCTTGATATACACATCCAAATGAAACGTTCTACCTATGCACTTAAAGCTCTGGATGTGTACTACATGCTCATAAAATTTATTGAAATAATTCTTTCATTTGCTAGGTTAGACTGAAGCCACAACAAAACTGCTTCAAGACCTAGTTTTTCACCATTTCAGTTTCCTTTCTTTCACTTTCCATAATTGTTCTAGCATACATAAATCATCTCTTTTGCTTTTTCTGAATTTATATACATCATGGGGTTATACAATAATTGTTTCATAGAATCTCATGACATAAATAGATACTTTACATGGCTTTGACATACATGGAAAGTGCATAGCATATGCTAACATCTTAATACTTCACTTTTCTTCTTCCATGCTTTAACTCTTCTCCATGCATATATTATCCATCGTGCTTGACCTAAATTGGTTGGTTATGGGAGAGTGAGTAGCAAACATTACCACTTAAATATGCAAGATGGATGCTAATACATGATATGTAATTTTATTAACTTTCTTTGATTAGTGACATGCCATCATGCCATATACTTTTACATAAAGTGCATGGCCATGGAAACATGTTATTCACAATACATTCAACATCATTTATCATGTCACAACATCATTCAAATAACATATACATGTCAACACATAAGTATACCACATCAAGCACATAAAAAGGTAAGTTCACTACCTTGCACTTAAGCTTTTCTCTTGACCTTTAGCCCTTGCTCCCTAGCTTTCCAACCATGAAGCCTTTATGTCCATCACTTCCCAACATCTTCTTGGATGTTTCATGGTCCTAAACACATTCATATTCATCACATAACTCATTAGGACTTATGAACTCCAACCATGTTCAAGACTAACTTTGTTACACTCTTTATTGTCATAACTTTCTCTAATTTTCACTAATCCACTTGGCTCTTGAACCAATTGATGTCTTGACTTTACCCTATACAATTTCATCTTTTGAATCCATTTATGAGCTTAGAATCATGAAATTCTAGCTCCTTCATGGCCTGCTGTACAGAACTGAACATAAGCATACAATTCTTTCAAAAATTCTCATTTTGATTCTAATGCTTCCCATACTTGTTTCTCCAGTTTACCCCACACAACTTTTCATTTTAAAACCATTGGAACCATCAAAATCATGAAATTACAATCACTGTTCATGCGAGTAAACAGTAACTGTAAGGAATCTCAAAGACTTCAACCTTGAGATTTTAATGTTTCCAAGGTTCAAAATCTTTCCAATACTACACAAAATCATCATACAAACTCAATGGAAGCATTAAATCATTGAAATTTAATTTCCTTCCCTCATGAACAGTGCAGACCGAACAGGACATATCATGGCAAAGTCAAGAATATCAATTTGATTCAACAACTAACCACTTAACTAGCTTGTTTAAGCTTCAATCATATGGTTCTAACTTTAATTTCTTCTTTCCCCTTTCCTTTAAGGTCTTTGGGCAGAACCACCCCTTAGAGAAAACTCAGCTTTTCTCCCATCAAAACCCTAAGTTCAAGCTCCCAAATCAAAGGAAAATAAGTTAGGAGAGATTGCTTACCTTTAATCTCTATCTTGCTTGAACTTTGGAACCTTGAATCTTCTTTGTCTTGGCTTGAGTTTTCATTTTGCAAGAATTTCCCCAAGGGTCCATGAGCTTACGGTTTGGCTGCAGAATGGAGGGGTATTTATAGCCAAGATCCAAGAAAAATCAATGGCCAAGATTGATTTGGTTACTATTTGATCTAAAGGCTCACATTTAATCTTAGATTTTACTTTTTCATAAAAGAATAATTATGACATCATGTGGGACAGCTCAAGGACACCTCAAGGGGTTATGTGGCATGCTCACCATGCCAGGAAGCTTCTGGAAAAATTCTAGTCCAATCCGGTACCGATTGGAGCAGTTTCACAACAACCGGACTGTTTTATGTTCTAAATTTTTCTATAATATACCAGGATATGTATTCTGTCCTAGAAATCAATGTCTAGGCTTCTCATACCCTTTTCATGGTTATACTGAGTATTTATCTACCATCCATTCCTTGAGAAAGGACCAAAATACCCTTGGTGTCCTTTCTTACACTATATTGACCCTAAGGGCATAATCGTCATTTCACCCCTCTTTATACTGCCTCAGGGTGTATCTGGGCTCAACTAATTATATTTATACCATGTGCCACATTTTTAGCCTTTCCCAAGTGACCAAAATGCCCTTCATCTATCTCTGGTACAATCTGTGCATCCAGGGGCATTTTCATAATTTCACACTTTTTCTGGACACTAGCCCCTTCTACTAATGGACTGGTACCCTGGGTTTTGGGCCCTTCTTGGTGTCATGATGGGCCTATATGTGAGGTCATCTAGTCTCATTTCATCTAGGCTCACATACCGATAAGTTCCATTATCGGATCACGGGTGTTATCAAACTCCCGTCAAAATTCATTAATATGTAAATAACTTTTTATACAGAACTTCTTCCGGAGTTCTGTCAGATTCATAACATCTGACACTATAGGGAACACTTTCCTGTAATTCCCCCACATATATCTGATGTCCATAGAATTTGATAAAAATTCAGATAACTTTTAGTCTATCAGATATTTTTCTGCTATCTAGAGCCCTAATAAAATTTCTGTATCATGCCAGATTACCCAGCATGACTTCCTCTGTTTACTGATGGAATGTGGGACTGAAATACTTATAGGCAATTCTAAGCCTTTTCTGGCTGAACTTTTCCATAATTACATTTATGTCCCTGACTTTTTGATTAATTATATTTAGGTCCCTAAACTTTTAGAAATTACCACTTTTGGCCCAACATTTATTTCTACTTTAACTTTTGGCCTTTAACCTTTTCCAATTTGGGTTTAGGTCTTTCTCTTTGTTTTAGACTTATCTAACCTTTATTATCTCATCTGATCTTTGTCATAATCCTTTCTAAGCCTCTTTCCACTATCAGTACTATACAGATAGGGAAAATTTAGGATATGACATTTCTACCCCCCTTAAAATAAATTTCGTCCTCAAAATTTACTCAACATCTCAGTCAATGATTGGGGTATCTATCTCTTAAAATAAACATCTTAGCGAAGTACTTTTCATATCCACAATTCTTCATATCTTTACTATGGTCATTCCTCTATTCTGAATCAACTCAATTAGAGTTGAACTCCAGTTAATTCTATTACTTTCTTGCTACGGATCTATCTGCATATGGACTTCTCACTATGCTAGACTTGTGAGTAGTATCCATTTCTTTCATGTCATACTCCCTCAAATACTGCTATATTCTGGAGCTTCTATTAACTATTCATCGTATTTCTTAGTGCAATCACTTATTGCTCATTTAAGTATCTAGCGGAATTCTCTAAATATCCGCAAACTTTAACTCTCATTCTATATCATCATACATTCTTATCATCTTTAAAATCTCATCATAATATAGAGAGATGACTTATATCATTATTCTTTCTTTCATTGCTCTAATGCTAAACAGGAGTGCATAGGAGTATATAGGACCATATACTCGAACATGCATAATGCCTGGCTAATATATTGCAAGATTGTATACCTACCCATGAATGCAAAGCTCTAACATCGAAGCTCAAGCATTCCTTCTCTTAATATGCACAGCTCTAACACTTGGAGCTTGCACAGCTCTAACACTCAGAGCTTACACTGCTCTAACATTCAGAGCTTTAGCATATTCTGTAAATATCACATAATGTAACGTAACATAAGGCCTGGCATTCTATGCCTGGCATTCAAACGTGATAGAGATTTAATTTATCCTTATAAATTAAATCTTGTAAATATCTCTTATATGAGATATCCTATCAATTTGAATTTCAAATTCAAACATGATAGAGATTTAATTTATCCTTATAAATTAAATCCTATATATCCCCTATATATAATGTATATATACAAATTTATATATATATACAAATATAAATATAAATAAATATATACATTAACCATGGATCATTCATTGAATCTGGACACGTCTTAGATTCAATGAATCTGGACATCATAGATCGTGTTGGGCTATTTTGTGTGTGACCCTGTAGGCCCATATGAAGTTGGCAGTGGGCCATTTGCTATACTGACCCACAAGTCGCAAGCAGTCTCTAGCAAGACATAACGATTACCCAAATCATATGAGGATCGATAAACGATGTAACCTTTTATACAACCATATCATGTCCCTTCTGTCACGCGATATTTTGGTCATGGATGAGGCATGGATAATGTCATCCTCCTATTCCTGACTGTTACTTTCTCGATCCTTGAGTAGTCTGACTATAGAAATAGAACTACCTTTCCATTACAGTATGGCCATACGTTTCTTAGACTCACTCATCGAGGGGCCCAGTAATATCTCTCTACGAATGTGAGGGACAAATTCCATCTTGACCATTCACATTCCTCCGCATGAAAAACCACTAAGCCTGAACATAGTCTTTATGATTACTCGGTTAAAAGTGACTTTTGACTAGGTCAAAGCTGAGCGTTTGTCATGCAGGAATCCATGATGATCTCAGGTCAAAGGGCATAGTGACATGGTTTGTATATGAGAGAAGCTTATGACGTAACCCATGAAGCTCTCTCATAGCAGGTCGGTCCAACACCTTGTACTCTTACATGTGCCTATGACTTTGATTTATATCTCTATACATCTTCAAAGTCATACTGGCCTTATTTCATCTCTGCTCCCACATAGATCACCAACCAGGGACATTTAGGATAAGATCATGAATTATCCAAGGATGGTCATCACAATAAACATGCAAATAATATGATAACACATTAATAAATTCATAAATCAATAATGTTCATAAGACAATGATTGGCCCCTAGGGCACATTTTCTAACACATCGTAAGGATCTCTTTATTCTCATTTGACCCCTTCTCATATCTTATAAAACATTCTTATAAATCCTTGGAACTTAGGATTAATAGCTCTAACTTTGATCACTTAGTTCCTGATACGTGTAAGGAGATTCTGAGTTCAGTCTCTGATAGGAATAAGGCTATCTGAAACTAGCATCATGGGTACTCTCTCTGTTATGAGTTAAACAACTTATGAAGCTTCTATACCTTAACTTTTCCTTAGTATTTATCCTTCCAAAGAAATACTGTACTTATGGCTCATTACTTTCTTGCTCTAGGCTTGGTCTACTACAACCCTCAGGATCTACTGCGGTCAACCGTAAGCCTTTCAGGATCTAACTGTGACCTTGTGAGCCATACTAGGATCTAATTGCAATTCTCCAGAATCTACTTGATTTCGTTGTACTGTATTCTCATCTCTAGAAGACCTAAACCAACAGACAAAGTTACAAGGTTAGTCACTTCCACATAGTTGTTAACTCCACAGATAATTCCCCAAAAATGATCACATAAGCCAATATTATCTATTAGGACTTGACTCATTTCCTCTATCACTCAGGAACTTCATATACCATTCTCATCTTTATAACTTTATTACATTTAACATTGTAGGGAGCTACACAAGCTCTACCATGCACATATCTGTCATAATCTATTTATCTTATCAGAGGGACTTTACTCTATTACAAGAGCAATCTAGCTCTATTGCAAAAACATTAACTTATATTACTTAAAAACTGCTCTTTCTTAGAGCCATATCATCTTTCATAACTGTGTCTCATTTCCTTTCATCTTTAATCTCATTCTCTATCCTATTGACTATCATAGTCTGATCATAAATTCTCTTTCTATCTTCTGAGAATCAAGTAGCTAACTTTCTAGTTTAGCACTTTGCTATTGCTTCATTCTTGCTAAGTTGAATCATCTAATTGTATGTCGTAGGGCATGGGAACAACATAACTTTGTCATCTGGTATACTCTACCCAATACGTACTGCATAAGGGGAGTATTCATTTATCATACCATACTCAACATGCATAATATGCAAGTAGATGCAATAAATTAAGAATTCTCTAGTATGTGTGTCATCACATGATGACTGTAATGAGATGCAATTTCTTATTATAACTTATGGTAACATAAGTCATGCATCATTACATAGTTTGCTCAACCATCCCTCATACTCATATTGCCATTACGCAATTAACTAGGCAGACTTTAAAACATTTTGTCCCTTTATCACCTTAACTGCTAGGTCTTGATCATCTATTCAGGTACCTGAGTCATTTACTTGTTTCACTTAGGATGCCACATTACCTTCTTATTAGGGTATAGACTCAACCCTTCTTTACTCTTTCTTATATAGGGAATAGGGGAGTCACCTTACCTTTAAATCTGTGGCTACTTTACTTTCTTTAAACCTCATAAACTTCTTTCTCTTAGCTTACATATATCTTTTTCTACTAACCCTCAAACAATTTCTGAGGCAATTTATCTTTAGCTTACATCTCCAATATCCTATTTATTTATTTAGGAATCGGAGATAGCTTATCATATCAGGCTATCTTAGCTTATCATATCAGGCTATCTTATCATAACATTTTTCATCGCCTGTAAGACTTTTATGCCTCTAACCTGAAGGATTTATGTGTCCTTGGCCTCACTGTAATCTATAACTGAGTCAGCTATCTTCTTTCAGCTAACTAAGGAAAGGTTTGGCTCCTATCTTTATGCCATTCGAACTTTTAAGTTTTACTTAATCCTCCTGGATTACTAACAGGTGAGAAAGTATCTCTTATTAAGCCTCAAGGTTCATATGAATGAACTCGATTAAGTATCCATCAAAAGAGTTCTCTTCCCTTAACTCTAACCCTTAACTTCATGCTCACCTTTCTCTAAGTGAGAGGAATGCTTATTTTAAACTTTTTGAAAAAAACTTCTCAAGTGAGCAGATAATTCTCCATCTCATATGGAGTAACTTCTGTGCCTTTCTGTATCTCTTAACTCTTTCTGTCTATCAATCTCAGTCTACTCTGGACTAGACTATGATTTTTTTCTGGTTTGCCTCTAGATCCTGACCAATTCAGGTCACTTGGATCTCATTCATCACTTAATATTACTATTTATTTTCTCTAGGGCAGAGCGTTAGGTTACTATCTCTTTGTGATAGAATCCCTTTGCTTTGGGAACATTAACTTTCTATCTATTAACCATCACGTCTTTATCCTCAAGCCATGTATTAGACCATTATTTGGCAAGTCTTATTCTAACTTCTCATTATTCTTTTTCGTAAAGACTAGCTACACAAAGTCTTTCGTACTGTAGATCAACTCCTGATGATCATACGGAGGATCTACTGTTGAACCTCTTCTTAAACTGATCTTCTGTATCTTAGTGCTTCATACTGTTTAACTTGCCTATAATCTGTGCTAAATCTCTAACTGATAGACTTCTGTGAGAATGGCATCTTTAGTCTCATGACACTTGACTTACTATCATCTCATACCAATCCTCTAAAGTATATTAGGTTAATGCCCTCTACTGGATATGCTGTCCATATGTGGTTAGAATATGAGTATTATGTTATGGATAGTTTAGATAAGCTTAAACAAGCTAGAATCAAGTGGTATAGGCTTGGAAATTGAAGTATGCATGAAGTTAGGGTTTTGTGTTTATGGCTGTTACTGTACATGAGACTGTTCATATGTTGGAAGTTCATGATTTTGATGCTTCCAATGAGTTTAAAATAGAAAATTATGTGGGGATAAAGTAGGAGAACATATAACATCCATACTTTCATACATGTTAAGGACCATTCACTAGTATTTAGAACCACTTACAAGACCTTGGAAGCCCATTAGTCAAATCTGGAATTTTACTCTTTTTCGGGTTACTATTCATATGGTATTCCAGATTACGCAAAAAACTTCAAAAAATCATAATTAATTCTAAAAAAATTGAAATGAAGTGGTTCAAAAAGATACGTGAAGATAACATCTTGAACTTTGAGGTAAAAATAATTTCCAGACAAAATGATGCATCAATCAATACAGTGTATTCACCAAAGTTTACTGTTGATTTGGTCAAAAATTCTGGAAACAGATTCTAGTCCCTTACTTTGGAAAATTAGTTCTCTTTGTACAGATATCCAAATAAAACGTTCTTAGTGTCAAAACGAAGCTTGGCATGTCATCTAAATATTTATAAAATTTCATACATTTATTCTATCATTTACTATTTTTCTTTACATCATGACCATCACTACTTACATTGGTCATACAACAACTTTACACTTAACAAATAATCACATAACATGCATACTATCCAATCCCTAATTCCTCTTCATGCTTCATCATCCTCTTTCATCATTCATAAACCTGTGGGATTGGGATTACATGGAAAGGGATGAGATTTCGGGGGAAATCTCAGTAGCAAACAATACTAAACAATGCATGCATTAATGTAAGTACTTGTGTTTGCTTGTGAAAGTGTTACCATTGTGTAATTTGCATACTTCCATATAACATATGAAATACAATTGGCCAAAGTAATCATAGAAACAAAGCTTCATACATAAACACATTTGCAACATAATTCACCAAAGCCATAGCACAATCAAGCATAACATACAATGCATACAAGTTTAGGATAATTTTACTACCTTATAGACTTGACTCTCTTTCACTTTATCTAATGGCCCACTTTACTACCTTAGGATAAGATTAGTTTGTACACTATTTGATTTAATGGCCCATATTTAATCTTGAATTTTACTTTTTAAAAAAAGAATAATTATGACATCATGTGGGACAGCTCAAGGGACACCTCATGGGGGTATGTGGCAAAATTCTAATAGGGGAACCTTCTGGAAAAATTTCAGTCCAATCCGATACCAATCGGAGCAGTTTCACAATAACCAGATTATTTTTTGTTCATAATTTTTTATAATATACTAGGATCTGTATTCTATCCTAGAAATCAATTTCTAGGCTCCTCATACCATTGAAAATGATATACTAAATATTTATCTACCATCCATCCCTTGAGATATGACCAAAATACCCTTGGTGTCTTTTCTTGCACTATACTAACCCTAAGGGCATAATTGTCATTTCACCCCTCTTTACACTATCTCAGGGCATATATTGGCTCTAACTAATCATATTTATACTATGTCTCATATTTTTAGCCCATCCAAAATGACCAGAATGTCCTCCATCCATCACTGGTATATTATGGGCCTCTAGGGGTATTTTTGTAATTTTGCACTTGTCCTGGACTGCTCTGGACTCTAGCCCACTTAACTGTCTCACTACCTTACTAGGCTCATGATGGTGCCATTTGGGCCTTGATATGGGCTCATTGCCTGTATTACCTTTATGGCCCAATTCACAATACAACTCTCCCGATCCTATTTTATCGGGTATTTTATTTCACTGTAAAATCCCGTATAACTTCTACAGGATTCCTTTTCTGAATCTATTAATTTTATAAATTTTTATATTAAATATAAGAATTTATGGTAAAGTTTCATCTGATTTTGAAGTCTAAAAAATACTACAATAATTCTTTTGACTTCATAAATTTATATAAATTAATCGGGACCTCAAATTAAAATTCTGTGTTACGTTAAACTGACTGGAATACTACAATAATTTTGATTTTGGAAATTATAGTTTCATATTTAGGTTCTACATGAAAAATTATGTGGAAATTAAGTATGAGAATTTATTTTGGAAAGATGGAAGTATGAGACATAAAATAGAGAAAGAATGGAAGCTAGTGAAAACCTAGTCTTGGTATTATGTTCAAGTTGAGTTGTAACTTGATATTATTTTGTAATGGTTAGGTTTTGACATTTGTGAAGGAAGAAAATCATCTCAAGAAGATGTTGATAAGGATAGCTAAGAGGTAGCAAGAATACCTAACTATAGTTTCATGTTTGCTTAATTGTTTGCTTGCTTGTTAGCTATAATGTTTGGTTGAGCATGAGATTGTGTCATCATGTTGATGGAAGTATGAATGATTGCAACTTATGTCATGACAATATGCATGTTAGAGTCTTCTTATGTACCATTATGAAGTAGCTCCCATCTCATGATTACATGTTAAGCATCCAATTAATCATACATGATATTATGGTTTATGTAACTTGCTATTGGGATTTCCATGAAATCTCATTCCTCCTATATACATAACCATGTTATAGGTGCTGGAACTTCTCAAGGAAAAAGGGTAAGCATGGATGGTTAAACTTGTATAATAAGTCTAATGAGTTGCTTGTCATTATGGAAGCACATGCTGGAATGTATATTGAATGTTCATGTGTTTATGTTCTAAGGCTTTGACCTTTTGACGATATTTACAATACCTTAATCAACGAGTTTGAACTTGAAATTTAGCATGATTTTAGTTAAGATATAGAGATTTAAATGAACACCAAGAATTCCTTAATTGGTTAAGTATTCGATTTATTATGATATTTCTAAGTTTAAGTTAAAATCTGTAACTAAGAGAAAGTAAGCAACTAGAGGCAGTAATGTTCTGACATGAATCTTTTATAGTAAATGAATGATTTTTTCCTGAAATTTTGTAACCTTAAAGAGCACGTCTGGATCTTTAAATCAATAGGTAACAAGGTTCATTTGGACAAGTAATTAATGAGAAATAAATCTTTGAAATTAAAGCAAAGAAACTTAAACTTCCAGATTTTACCAAATGAAGAGTATTTTTCAATGAATAAACTGATTTCATTGGGACAATGGAACCTTAGTTTTACATTTTTCCTTCAAAGTTTAATAAAATATGTTTCATTAGAAATTTGAACCAATCTATTTTTATTTTTCTATATTTAATTATGATTTTTCAAAATTAGGTACATATTTTGAAATTACTAAATGAACAGTAACATGAACAGTACCCAAAAGCAATTCTTTTGGAAGTACATGTTTTTAAGGCAAGAAGTCATGTAATTAGTTCCAATAACTTCTAACATAGTGTAATTGAGGTTAAAAATAAGGATATGACATTTTGGTATTAGAACAAAGGATTTTCGCTTAAGAAATGCTCTGAATAGATTATTTATAGAATGATGTATAAGTAAACATCTGCATAATTAACACTAAGTTAGTTATTGTAGGGTAAAGATGACTAAGTCTAGATCTGGTTTAGAAACACTAATTAACACTAGGGAGATCCTATGCCTGAGGTATTTAGTTCAGTTAGATCAGGGTTGAACCCAGAGGTAGTTGAGGCTTTAGTGAATGATCCAGAGTTTGGGCTTCCTCCAGTGATCCATATCCCAAATTCTAGTAGTAAATTAGAACTGGGCAGGTTATATAGTTCTTCAGTTAGATCTAATGGAATGGATGAAGTATCAGATAAGGATCTACATAAGGAACCTATTCCAGCCCCTCCCATTAATGTTGTACCTCCTTAAGAAGCTAACCTTATTGGATAGGGTAATGTAGATCAGGTAGATGACAGAGATATGGTAAACCCTCAGGAAGAATAGTCTGATGAGGGTTACTCCTATATTAAGGATGTTACAGAACCTGCACATAGGCAGGCTACTGAGGTAGATATTCCTAGTCCAAGTCAAGTACCTAACCCAGCTAATATACCTAGACCTAGCCATACAGCTGATGTACCTAGACCTAGTCATATACTAGACCATACAAACATCCCCGGTCCTAGTAGAATGAAGAAGCCAATGGTAGAGATATATATGGATAACCACCAGGTTATAGAGCTAATCCCTGTGGAAGATATGAATAAAGAACAATTCAAGAAAGCGGTGGAACTAGCTATACAGCTATATGACCTAGGGAGACTGTTGATTAGAGAAGTAGATCAGGATTATAGAAGTTACATGGACTTCATAACAAGAGTATGAGAAGCCTATCAAGCTTATGATCTAGATACCCTTACCCTAGAAGATTGGACTAATATCATAGATGATATCTTACCTTTCATAGTAACGTGGAAAGTAGGTTTGGATCAGTATTTTGAGGAGGAACCTTGTGAGGATATTTCTGATTGGATCTATATGATAGGAGACTTTATTAGGATCTATTATGAGAAAGCATAATGTAATGGTTGTATCTATGAATGCTACTATGATCTATGTACTTATGACCAGTAATAATATTGTACATGTATTTATGTTATGAAAGATCTATATAATGCTGCTAAACTTGTTGTATGCTATGTTTTGACTGAAAAATGAATTATGTTAATTATAGGATTCCTTTCCTATTACAATAGTAATACAAAATGGTATAAATCTTCAGGAGAACCCTAAAACACTGGAGATATTAATCAGTTAATCCTAGAGTGATTAGAACAACAGCAGAAGTTGATTGAAGAAGTGAGAGCAGCTCAGGTGAGGAGCGAACAAGAAAGGGATGTTGCCATAGCAGCGACCATAGCAGAAGCGGTAGAGAATTTAAGGCAACCAGAATATGCTAATACAGAACCAGAAATGGTTTAACAGATATTAGAGCCACCAAGATAGATAGAACATACAATGGACCCCACTAACATTCAACAATGGATGGCTAAATTCTGTAAGTATAGTCCTCCAACATTTGAAGGGATATTTGATGTACAGAAAGAATAAGACTAGATTAGCATACTAGAGAACATTTTCAAGGTACTTGATTGTCCGTCTGAGAGTAAAGCACAGATGGCAATCTATCATGTAGAAAGAGATGCAGATAGATGGTGGAAGAATACTGAGCTAGTGTTATAGGCTAGACATATTCCTATCACATGGGAAGTATTTCTAGAACAGTTTTATGAGAAGTATTTCCCTCAGTCAGTACAGGATAAAAGAGAAGCAGAGTTCCTTGTGCTGAGGCAAGGAGAAAAAGAATCTTTTGATGAGTACCTGGATAAGTTTATCCATCTTTCTCAATACTCCACTTATTTGCGACAAGTGGATGATGAGCACTGGATGACGAAAAGAATAAGGGGGACTAAATGTTACTCTGAATGATATGATGACTCCCTAACAGTATAACCAGTCCAATAAAGCAGTAGAGGCCTGCATAATAATTGAGAATAGTCATAATCATTGGATGCTGATGAAACTAATGAGCAGAGATAATACTGTTCATGAAAGAGCTATTCATAACATAAATGTGGCCGATAACAGTGGATATTCCAAAAAGAGGAAAAGACAGTGGTAACAGAATAGAAGGCCTGCTAGATGAAATTTTAGGGGCAATACAAATAATAGATACCCGAGATTCAGTACATATGACAAGTGCGGGAAAAGCCATGGTGATAAACCGTGCTTGATGGGGTAAAATGTCTATTACACATGTAGGAAACCTGAACATTTCTCCAACAATTATCCTCTGGCAGCTAATGATCAAAGGCCACACACACAAGGGCGAGTGTTTGCATTAACAAGGGAGGATGCGTAAAGGTCACCCAAGATGATTTAAGGTATCATCTATCTCAATAATCATTATGTGATTACTATGTTTGATTTGGGTGCCAGTCATTCCTTTATTTCTTATGACTGTGCTAAATGGTTAGGCCTTACAATTAGCAAGTTCCATTATGCCATATGTGTGACAACCCCCACAAATACTAGAGTAGTTATATCAAATGTTTGCCTTAATAGTGTCATTCGATATGAGTATTGTTGCACTACTCTAGACCTAATATGTATGCCCTTTCATGAGATTAATGTTTTAATTAGATTCAATTGGTTGTCTGCCAATAATGTGATATTGGATTATAAGAACAAAACTCTAGTTCTTTGTCCACAAGCCATAAATATGAATCTAAAAGTGAGAATGAATTTCATAATGGAGGCTCAGGAAAATAAATATCTATGAAAAGGATGTTAAGGATATATGATGTTCTTTTCTGTTCAAGTAGAAGTACAAGAAGGAATTGAAACCATTCCAGTAGTTAAGGAATTCCCTGAAGTCTTTCCAAAGGAGATTCAAGGACTACCTCTGGAATGAGAAGTAAAATTTGTAATCGATATCGTACTTGGAGCTGGACCAGCATACAAAACCCCATATCGTATGGCTCCCAACGAGATGATTGACCTAAAGAAGCATATCGAGGAGCTTTTTGAGAAGGGTTTCATTTGACCTAGTGTTTCTCCATAGGGTAGTGTTATTTGTTAAGAAGAAGGATAGTAGTCTCAGACTATTCATTGATTATCGGGAATTGAATAAGATTACAGTTAAGAATAAGTACACTTTTCCCCAGATTGATGATTTGTTAGACCAGTTGATAGGAGCGAGTTTATTCTCCAAGATTGATCTAAGATTAGGTTATCACCAACTCATAATCAAAGCAGATGATATTTCAAAGACTGCATTCAGGACTCGCTATGGTCATTTTAAATTTCTAGTAATGCCCTTTGGTATGACAAATACACCCGCAATTTTCATGGATTATATGAACAGAATCTTTCGGCCTTTTCTAGATCAGTTTGTTGTGGTTGATGTCGCTTGTCGTTAGTGCTCAAATTAATTACTATTTTTAACCCTATGTGTATAGGAGCTAACCTTAGGTCGATCTCAAGGCGGAGTCAATGCGTGGCTTGAGTATGATGAACCAAAGTGATTAATGAGTAAATATGGGTAGAGAAGAATATTCAATTTAATTAAAGCAATAATTGCAAGAAAGAAAAAGAGTTAAATGATATGATTACCAGTAAGTTGAACGTTCCCAAGGATTGATACGTGACTATCATCGTTCAATAATATATTAGAGTTATAACAATTAAATATACTAAGTCCTTAACGTGTAAAATCCCAGTAGTATATGCATATAATAATGAATATATAGCATAAATTTATGTTAGAAGAGATGTAGGGGTTGTAATTGTGTTAATAGGAGGTGATAATAGTGCCTTCTTCATTTCTCTTTTCTCTTTTTTTTTTCTTTTCTTTGCTTTATTTTTTCTTCATTTTTTCTTGCGCTATCTTTTCTTTTCTTTTTTGGCACCTTGTATATAAAAGATATAGCACAATATTCAATAATAATAATTTTTTGACATGAATAAAAGTTTTATTTCAAAAAGATATTGATGCATATATGACTTTTTATAATGGAAAAAGAAAAGTGATAGGCTCAAAGGGGGTGACTAGGGATATAATATGTAATGGGCTTGTGTTTAAGATAAAAGAGGTATAGAATATGATGGCCTCAATCATTTTAAAGAATTGCACATGATTTAAACAGCAGATAAATGAACTAAGACAAGTTTTGAAGAGAAATTAGTATAGGAGATACTCACTCAATTTAGGAATTTAAGGCCGAGAATCCTTCCAACATGGTTGTCTCTCTTCATTTCTATTCATAGAGCCTCACTGAAGACTTCAACTGTTCTCAATGCATTACATTATATGTTTCTAGGATAACTCTTAGAATATTAATTAACTGAACTATCACAATCAATAATGAAATTGAAAGATTCATACTTGTATTAGTGTAATAAAGATGATATTTTAATTTGAAACAAGAGTGTTCAAAAGTATAAGTGTGGAAATTTTTTAAAAAATAGGCATTTTCAAGAGCTCTCAGACAATCAATCAAATTCATTCTCTCCCCATACTTAAATCATGAGTTGTCCTCAATGCAGCAATAAGGCATATATCAGAGGGAGCAGGGAGATGTTAAAGAGTCATGTGCTAAAAGAGGATATTTTATTCAAAGAAAAACTAACATAAAACTAAGAAATCTTTAAAATGCAACCTATTCTAGAAAATTGTTAAAAGACATAAAGCAATAAATCTACCTTTTACTACTGGGATTGTCCCTCCTCCACACTTATCTCAAATAATAAAGCTCATAATATATAGAAGAATAAGATAAGTAAAGAGACAACCTGGGCCTTTATGTTGTTTAAGGGTCTTAAAATTGAAATTCTCATATATGATGAGGAACATACTCTTATGTAAGTATACCTTCTCTTCATAGCTTTCTCTAAATATTTAGGGTGGTGGTTCGGGGTCAATTTGTGGAGGCGCCACAATATAGGGAGTATGGTGATCACCATAAAATCCTCCTAGTGAGATTCCTCTTTACTTATAGTTGTGGGAGTCTCTACTTGAGTAGCCTTATCTTTCTTAAGTAGTTCTTTCTCTTTCAGACTTGCTGATTGTTCGGGCACTTCAGAGATGTGTTCAATAACATCTTCCACACTTTCAGTCGTGTGTTTATGGATGTGTTCAGTAGTATCTTCAATGATATCCTCAGTAGTATTTGTCACATCATCATTTTCTAAGAATCCTACCTTTTTGCCACCTTTTAGTATGATGGCATTTAAGGATCTAGGATTGATGATAGTATTGGAGAGGATGGTCCCTCCAATCTTCTCTTGTAGCTCATTTATAGAGTTAGCACAACCCAAGGCTAACTTGTCAAGTTTGGCATCCATACTAGATTTCTCTATATCAAATCGGGATGACAAGTTTGAGAGTTGAGAAGTTACACCTGAGACAGCAAAGGTCAGATCTGATATACCTTTAAGAACTAATGTCATATCATCATTCTTGTTAGAAAGGTCTTGGATTAGCACAATTACTTGAGAAGGCTCTCTTTCCTAAAAACAATTTTGCATGGTTCTATTATCTATGCCTCCATATATGAGATTAGGATAATTTCTCCATCCTTCATTATATGTGTTAGAGAAGGGGTCTCTTTTTTGGAATTGACATGTTCATCCCTGATACATGGTTAAAACATTCTCTGGACAAGATGAACAGTTAGCAGTAATATGCATAGACGAATCACAGAGATTACAACTAGCAGCCACTAGGGTTTGACACGAGTTTCCTTGCTTGATTACATTACTCATCTGTTTAGTCAGTATTTCCATGTCATGGGAAAGTTTGACTAGTAATAGGTCTCATCTAGTACTCATCTCATGTACTGCTCTGGCATTAGATAGACCATATTGGTCTTTGTTTATTGCTATTTTTCTGATCAACTCCCACGCATCTTCAACGAACATATCATCTATGGAGCCTTTTGCAACATAATTTAGAATTTTTGCATCTTGGGGCAAGAGTCCTTTACTGAAGTATAGGATCAGAAATTCATCTGGAATTTGATGATTCAGACATTTGTCTATCATGTCTTCGAAGTGACTCCAGTAGTCATAGAATGACTCCATCACATCCTGCTTAGCCCCATAAATTTCTTTTTGCATGGTGGATATTCTAGATAAAGGGCAGTATTTCTCCAAGAATGTACTCTTCAAAATTTCCCATGATTGGTAGGCATTAGGCGAGTACCTAGGTAGTGACATGAACTAGGTCATGGCTTTTCCTTCTAAGGTGAGATGGAAAACCTTTCATTGGACGTCGTCTATATTGGCTCCGGGTGGTTGTATGCTTCTACATACCATAAAGAGGCTCTTTAAGTGATTGTAGGGGTCTTCACCTACAACACCATAAAACTTGGGCATATTGTGAAGTAAATGTCCCTTAATTTCAAAATCAGTAGTAAAATCAGGAAGAGCATTATTAAAAGGAATAAAGGTAGCATTAGAAGTAGTCAATTCCTTAATAGTGTGTCTTCGATGGGCCTCTTCATTTTGTGGGACATAGTTCCCATGCCCTTCTTCAGTATTAGGCCCACCTCTTCCTCTAGTGGAATATTATTGTCCATGATATTGTTATAAATTTTTGTGTAGTTCTTCACTACACTTTCACTTGTAGGACTTGTAGACAAACTAGCTTCAATACTAGTTCTATTGGGTGTCTGCTCGATCTTCTCAAGAATCTTCTTTCTTGTCTTCAGTAATTGTTCAGGATCAGAGTAAGCTGGCAGTATTCTAGTATTCTTTCTCCTGGTCATGCACAAGAAAAATAGCAAGTGTAGATAAAAACAGAGAGAAAAAATCACAATAAGAAATCAAGAATCAAAGGAATTGACTCCCCGACAACGGCGCCAAAATTTTATGTCGCTTGTCATTAGTGCTCAAATTAATTACTAGTTTTAACTCTATATGTATAGGAGCTAACCCTAGGTCAATCTTAAGGTGGAGTCAATGCATGGCTTGAGTATGATAAACCAAAGTGATTAAGGAGTAAATATGGGTAGAGAAGAATATTCAGTTTAATTAAAGCGATAATTGCAAGAAAGAAAAAGAGTTAAATGATACGATTACCAGTAAGTTGAACGTTCCCAAGGATTTATGTTTGGCTATCATCGTTCAATAATATATTAGAGTTCTGACAATTAAATATACTAAATCCTTAACGTGTAAAATCCTAGACAATCGTCATGGTCATAATCATATAATCTACAATTATACGTAAATCTAACATATAATTGTATCAAGAATGATTAGTGAAGATCCACTTAGCATGTGATAAATTAAATAATAAATGACTTGTTACTCTAATATAGATATTCAATCAAAAATCCTATAGCTAATCATGTGAATCCAACATGAATAATTATAACAGGAAACTAAGGATATTAAATAAAGAATATCAAATCATAAATTGAAATAATAAATAACAAGGGTTTGATCACAAAGATGTCTCAATCGAAACCCTAGGTCTAACATATACAAATCTCAAAACCTAAATCTAGGAAATCATAAATTTGTATAAAGGAAAAGATCTAAACATAAAATTGTTCAACTCCTAACTCTAAAGCATAGAAACTCAAGCCACTATATCTCTCCTCAAGAACTTATAAGGAAAATGATTGAATTGTGGAAGAGACAATGAAGATGATTGTGATGGTGGTGATTGGTATGTTGAATGGAGGAGCCTTGGGGTCCTTTATATAGCCTTTGGGAGTGAATCCTGTTTGATGTAGGTCTCTTCGCTGATTGGCTCTTTAAAAGATAATGATAATCTCCATTTATCTTCAATATCCTTTTAAGCTGTTATCTTTTCCAATATCTCCAGAGATAATATTTTTAAACTCAAATATCCTATAAACAATTCAAATAAAAAGTAATAGGATAAAATAGATAAGACAATTAATAGGAAAAGATAACATATTTATCATTATCCTTATTATCTTTGAATCAATTCAAATGATATATGATATAATATAAGGAATCAGAGATAAGATATAATTAATTTTTATCCTCTTGCTTTGAATCTTGACTTGTGATTGGCTCCTCTTTTTTTGTAATTTAAATTAAATTTCCCTTGGATATCACATATTCAATCTATGAGATATGTTGCCTGTATCTAGATATTTAAGGATTACATTTGAATAGTCAAAGTGGATATCTGATTTAAAATTTTGAAAGATCTCTTTTAGTTTGACTATTTCAAATAGTATTATGCTATATTAATATATTAAAAGGAGATAAATAATTTTCTCTAATTAGAGTTTTCGAATTAGATAATATTGATTTCCCTTTTAATAAATTAATATGCATTTTTCATTCATTAATCCTAGGTTGCTCCTTTTGTAGGCTATTAATTATTTCCTATTCTTCCTAAAGTCATAAAAGATAAAAATATCTTCGCTCATACCAGTGTGATAATAAAATTAGTAAAAATATGAGAAAATGACCTTTTTAGTTATTTAATTCATATAGTCAACTAAGGCACAAAATAATTATAATATTTATTAATCATGATAAATCCCCTAAAACAGATATAAAATAATATGATAAAATAGGGATTTATCAGTGGTCTTTAATGATGACATCCTAGTATACTCCAAATCTGCAGAAGAGCATTTGAAAATTGTTCTTAGTACTCTTAAAGAAAAATGACTCTATGCTAAGCTTAGTAAATGTGAGTTTTGGCTTTAAGAAGTCAAAATTTTTAGTCATGTCATATCCCATGAAGGGGTAGCTGTAGATCCTAACAAAGTTGAAGCAGTGTTAAACTGGGAACAATCAAGGACAATGACAAAGATCAGAAGTTTTTTGGGCTTAATAGGGTATTACAGAAGATTTATTAAGGACTTTTCTCAAATAGCTCTGCCGTTAACCAAGCTGATCACAAAAAACCAGCAGTTTAAGTGCGATGAGAAGTATGAGGCTAGTTTTCAAGAATTAAAGTAGAGATTAACCATGTCTCCTGTGCTGATTATTCTAGACCCAACTCAGACTTTTGTAGTCTATACTGATACTAGCAAATAGGGGTTGGGATATGTATTAATGCAGCAAGGTTGAGTGGTAGTCTATGCGTCTCGGCAGCTAAAGCCACATAAAAAGAACTATCCCACTCATGATCTGGAGCTTGCAGTGGTAGTGTATGCTCTCAAGATCTGGAGACATTATTTGTATGGAGCTACCATAGAGCTGTATTGTGACCACAAAAGCCTGAAGTACCTACAAGATCAAAAAGAGTTGAACATGAGATAGCGGAGATGGATGGAATTTTTGAAGGATTATAATTTCCAGATTAAATACCATCCAGGAAAAGCAAATGTGGTAGTTGATGCCTTAAGCCAAAAGGTAGTGCAGGTAGCAAGTTTATTGATCAAAAAGCTATAATTAATAGAAGATGTTAGAGATTGGAGTCCTTTATACCAAATGCAAACAGTAGAAAGTTCTTATGGAGGAATGTAGATTAAAGCTTTCATCGAGGATGAAATAAAAGAAGCTCAAGAGCGTGATAAGCTCGCAACAATTTTCAAGAATAAGCTGGAAAGAGGGGAAATAAAGAATTTTGATGTATCCTAAGATGGATTGCTAAGATTTAGGGGACAACTATATATTCCCAATGCAATGGGATTAAGAGAGAATATCTTAGATGAGGTATATAAAAGCAAATATACAGTACATCCAGGTATGACCAAGATGTATTATGATGTTAAAAGTTTATTTTAGTGGCCTAAATTAAAGAAGGATGTTGTGGCATATGTATCTAAGTGCTTAACATGTCAAAAAGTAAAAGTTGAGCACCAAAGGCCAGCAGGGAAATTGTAACCACTAGAGATACCTGAGTGGAAATAGGACAGTATTGCCATGAATTTTGTTAAAAGACTGCCCATGACTCCTACTAAGCATGATACTATATGGGTAGTAATTGACCGATTGACGAAGTCAACTCATCTCCTGGCAATTAATAAGAAGGATTATCTTGATAAGCTAGCAAAATTATATGTAAAGGAGATTGTTAGATTACATGGTATCTTAAGTAGTATTATATCTAATAGAGATCCTCAGTTTACGTCAAATTTTTGGCAGGCTTTACATAAGAAAATGGACACTACTCTCAGATTTAGTACGGTTTATCATCGTCAGACAGATGGTAAATCTGAGAGAAAGATCCAGACATTAGAGGATATGTTGAGAGCATGTGTATTTGATTTTAAAGGGAGTTGGGATGTCTATCTACCATTAATAGAGTTTGCCTATAAGAACAGTTATCAGGCCAGTATTCAGATAGCCCCATTTGAAGCACTTTATGGATGTAAGTGTAGATCTCCCTTGTGTTGGGTGGAGTTGAGCGAAAGGAGGATGTTTGGTCGTTATATAGTAGATCAGACAGCAGCACAGATCGATAAGATTAGAAAGAGATTACTGACGGCTCAAAGTATGCAGAAAAGATACACTAATGTCAGAAGGAAGCTGTTGAAGTTTGAAGAATGAGTGCACGTATTCCTTAAGTTAACTCTAACTACAGGAGCTGGACGATTGATCAAAGTGAAGAAGCTACATCCTAGATATATTGGGTCATTTCATATCTTCACAAGAATAGGATAAGTGGCTTACAAGTTAGCTCTTCCTCCAAATCTCAGCAAAATTCATGATTTCTTCCATGTTTCCCAGTTAAATAAGTACGTTCCAAATCCATCACATGCAATTGAGCAGGATACTGCGAGATAACCTAACCTATAAAGTCAGACCAGTATGAATTGTAGATCGAAAGGTCAAGCAGTTGTGAAATAAGCAGATCTCTCTAGTTAAGGTGGTCTGGAAGTAATTAACGGAAAATGAAGCTATATGGGAAGCAGAAGAATGAATGAAAGAAGTATATCCTAAAGTATTTTCTTAGTGTATATGTAACATAAATTTCGAGGACAAAAATTATTTTAAGGGGGAGAGAAATATCATATCCCCAATTTTCTTATCTGATGTAACTGTACAATTTATATGAAATGGACATGAGATTCTTGGTATAAACTGTATCAGATTGAGATAGGAAAGAAAGGGATTATTAACTAAGGAAAGTTTAGGGACCTAAACACAAATTATAAAAGGTTGAAGGCAAAAAGTTAAAGTAGAAACAAAAGTTGGGCCAAAACTGGTAATTATCAAAAGTTTAGGGACTTAAATATAATTAAGCAAAAAGATAGGGACCTAAATGTAATTATGAGAAATTTGAATTGAAAAATGCTAAAAAATGCCCAGAATCACATTAGACCCAAATTTTACCAGTAGATAGACAAAATTATTCTGATCAGTTTAACGCAATACAGAATTTTGATTTGAGGTCCCGCTTAATTGATATAAATAGTCAGAAGAAATTATTACAATATTTTTTATACATAGAATTAGATGAAACCTTACAGTAAATTTCTATATTTAATATAAGAATTTATAAAACTGACAGAGTTAGAAAAGGAATCATGTAAAATTCTTACGGGATTTTACAGTGGATTAAAATACCTGATAAATATTGTCGGGAGAGGTTTCTTTAGAATTGGGCAAAAGGGTGATGAGCCCATACAAAGGCTCAAATGTCACTACCATAAGCCCAATAAGGTGATTGGACAGTTAGGTGGGCTAGAGTCCAGAGCAGTCTAGTAAAAATGTGAAATTATGAAAATGCCCCTGGATGATAAGATTGTACCAGTGATAGATGGAGGGCATTTTGGTCATTCTAGACATTCTAGAAATGTCTCATATAGTATAGATATGATTAGTTAGGGCCAGTATATACCCTGAGGCAGTATAAAGAGGGGTAAAATGACAATTATGTCCTTAGGCTTAATATAGTGTAAGAAAAGACACCAAGGGTATTTTGGTCATTTTCCAAGGGATGGATGGTAGATAAATACTCAGTATAACAATGTCAATGATATGAGAAACCTAGACACTGGTTTCTAGGATAGAATACATATCCTGGAATATTATAAAAAATAGGAACAGAAAATAGTATGGTTTTTGTGAAACTGCTCTAATTGGTACCGGACTGGACTAGAATTTTTGCTCTCAGTATATTTTATTTTTTCCAAACACACATGGCCTTAAATGATGTCATGCATGGCGTCAAAAGGCATGGCTTCTAGGGCAAGTTTGTTCAAGAATGAATAGGGACCATTAGATCAAATAGTAACCAAATCAATCTTGGCCATCTATTTCCACCCAAATTTATCTATAAATACCCCTTCATTTTAGACCTCATTTGGAATACTTGGGAACCATAGGGAAACTATTGCAAAATTTCAATTGAACCAAGAAAGAAGCACACAACTTGAAGCAACAAGCAAGGTAATCATCTCCCTTGAACTTGAGCTTTATTCTAGCAAGCTAGCTCTTGATTTTAAGGGGTTTTTGTGCCATATTTCCCTTGTGTTTTTTGCTAGAAGTGCTGTCCATATGTGGTTAGAATATGATTTTTATGTTATGGATAGTTTAGATAAGCTTAAACAAGTTAGAATCAAGTGGTATAGGCTTGGAAATTCAAGTATGCATGAAGTTAGGGTTTTGTGTTCATGGATGTTACTGTACATGAGACTATTCATATGTTGGAATTTCATGATTTTGATGCTTCCAATAAGTTTAAAATGGAAAATTGTGTGGGGTTAAAGTAGGAGAACAAGTATTGGAAGCATTGGAATCAAAATGTGAATATTTGGAAAACAAGGGTTCACTTCGGTCAAGAGCAGCAGCTTGTGATATGTTTTAATTTTGGAAATTATAGTTTCATATTTAGATTCTACATGAAAAATTATATGGAAATGAACTATGAGAATTTATTTTGGAAAGATGGAAGTATGAGACATAAAATAGGGAAAGAATGGAAGCTAGTGAAAACCTAGTCTTAGTATTGTGTTCAAGTTAAATTGTAACTTGATATTATTTTGTAATGGCTAAGTTTTGACATTTGTGAAGGAAGTAAATCATCTCAAGAAGACCTTAACAAGGATAGCTAAAAGGTAGCAAGAATACCTAACTATAGTTTCATGTTTGCTTAATTGTTTGCTTGCTTGTTAGTTATGATGTTTGGTTGAGCATGAGATTGTGTCATCATGTTGATGATGAAGTATGAATGATTACAGCTCCTTGCAACTTATGTCATGACAATATGCATATTAGAGTTTTCTTATGTACCATTATGAAGTAGCTCCTATCTCATGATAACATGTGAAGCATCCAATTAATCATGCATGATATTATGGTTTGTATAACTTGCTATTAGGATTTCCATGAAATCTCATTCCTCCCATATGCATATCCATGTTATAGGTGCTGGAACTTCTCAAGGAAAAAGGTAAGCATGGATGGTTAAACTTGTATAATAAGTCTAATGAGTTGCTTGACATTATGGAAGCACATGCTGGAATGTATATTGAATGTTCATGTGTTGATGTTCTAAGGCTGTGACCTTTTGACGATATTTACAATACCTTAATCAACTAGTTTGGACTTCAAATTTGTCATGATTTTAGTTAATATACAGATATTTAAACTGTTGGAAAACGTGCCCTAGGGGCCAATCATTGTCTTATAAACATTATTGATTTATGAGTTTATCAATTGTGTTATCATATTATTTGCATGTTTACTGTGATGACCATCCTTGGATAATTCATGATCTTATCCTAAATGTCCCTGGTCGGTCATCTGTGCGGGAGCAGAGATGAAATAAGACCAGTATGACTTTGAAGATGTATAGAGATATAAATCAAAGTCATAGGCACATGTAAGAGTACAAGGTGTTGGACCGACCCGCTATGAGAGAGTTGCATGGGTTACATCATAAGCTTCTCTCATATACAAACCATGTCACTATGCCCTTTGACCTGAGATCATCATGGATTCCTACATGACAAATGCTCAGCTTTGACCTAGTCAAAAGTCACTTTTGACCGAGTGATCATAAAGACTATGTTCGGGCTTAGTGGTTTTTCATGCGGAGGAATGTGAATGGTCAAGATGGAATTTGTCCCTTATATTCGTAGAGAGATATTACTGGCCCCTCGATGAGTGAGTCTGATAAATGTATGGCCATACTGTAATGGAAAGGTAGTTCCATTTCTATAGTCAGACTACTCAGGGATCGAGAAAGTAACAGTCAAGAATAGGAGGATGACATTATCCATGCCTCATCCATGACTAAAATATCGCGTGACAGAAGGGACATGATATGGTTGTATAAAAGGTTACATCATTTATCGATCCTCATATGATTTGGGTAGTCGTTATGTCTTGCTAGAGACCGCTTGCGACTTGTGGGCCAGTATAGCAAATGGCCCACTGCCAACTTCATATGGGCCTATAGGGTCACACACAAAATAGCCCAACACGAGCTATGATGTCCAGATTCATTGAATCTAAGACGTGTCTAGATTCAATGAATGATCCACGGTTGATGTATATATTTATTTATATTTATATTCGTATATATATATTATATATAAGGGATATATAGGATTTAATTTATAAGGATAAATTAAATCTCTATCACATTTGAATTTGAAATTCAAATTGATAGGATATCTCATATAAGAGATATTTACAAGATTTAATTTATAAGGATAAATTAAATCTCTATCACGTTTGAATTTAAAATTCAAATTGATAGGATATCTCAAATTTTATTTATGAGAATAAATCAAATATAATCCAATCTTATCTTTATTTAAATTAAATAAATAGGTGAATTAAATCTGTGGGACGGATTTAATATAAACATTATTTATTTAATTAGTTTCTTATCAAATTATACAATATGTGATATTGTATTAATTTTGGAATTAATATAGATTAATTCCAAGATCCAATTCGGTTGAGGAAAACGCAGAGCATCCTATATGTCTGATTTTAGGAGCTACGTTTTTGACACGCAACACACAACACAAAAGGCCGAAAGGAATCTGCAAAAGGTTTGCAGGTAAGAAACTGCTGAAGTAGAGACGGAGAGGACGAATTCTTGAGAGAGCCTTGGAGGGACAGGAGACGCTAGCACATCGTTCGTGGTTGGAATGCTATTCGTGTGGATACCAGTAGAGGAAGCTGACCTGAGGCGTCGACTTCTTGCGATCAGAAAGAGAGCATGAGCTACGGAGAGAAGCTGTGGACATCTTCTTGAGATCGAAAAGAGATCACCAGTCGTGGAGAGAAGTTGTGGAAGTCACTGAAGAACACCAAGGGTAATGCTTCTTTCCACTTGACTTAAACACATACGGTAGATCCTGGCAAGGAATAGGAAAAAAAATTTTAAATTAATTTCCTCTGCGTGTCTTCCAATTCCTTTCAGTGGTATCAAAGCCATGCCATTTTGTGTTTAAGTTAGGCTTGATTATTGATTAATATGATATGTGTTAGTCGTAGCCATTCATATAATATGCGCTTTATGTATGACATATAAGGAGTCCGTGTTATGTATGACATAAAAGGAATCTAAAAGGGAATTAAAATCAGTGGTAATACTTTTTGATTTGAGCAATTAACATAGATGGGGTCTAAGAAAACCGAATGCAGATTCGTGATTATTTATGAAACAAAAATTTTTTTTCTCGGGGCGCTGCCCCCAGACCCCGCCCGCTAACTGGCTAGCAGGATCGCCGCCCACTAACTGGCTAGCGGGACCTCCATGGTTACCTGTTCGTAGCGCAACATAATCGTAACATATGTTATTTGATGAATGTTTTAGATATGAAACATTAATTGCCCTTGAATTAAATCTGAATATTGATTCTTGAATGTTTGGGTATGGTGAACAATATGGCTTTAGATTGCAAGTGTTGTAATTTTTAAATACGGCCTGCGTGTCGTGCCTTCCTCTATATACTCTCAATGTACCTTCTCTTCTTATCTCACTCCCCTCGAATGTTAAAAGAGGATTCTATATGTAATTTCCCTTTTTCTTACTAGAGAGCTCCTCTTATTGGCTTGAGGGGACTTAGGATAGGTGAGCCATATTGTATCACGTTTAGATTATGCGTATTATGATTATATCAGAAACATGCATATACTTGTATGACATACAAACTGAGAAACATGCATTCTTATAAACCAGATAGTTAAATTAAGCCCTCTAAATGAAATCTTAAGTCATAATGCCATCAATTTATGAACACTTGTCAAAATCTCGATCGCTCAATTGTGGACTCCACCAAAGTGGGTGCTTTTGAGTTATCTTGGGGAGATAAGCAAGAGTAATGGTGCTACTCTCACATGTTTATTATTGTTTAACTTAATTGAGATTAACAAAACAGTTTTGAGTCTCAAGGCATTAGATGGGATTAAAAACATGACAGATCATATGATGATACAATCCCATGAACATCTAAGAGTTACATTTGATGTAATTGGTAAAGGTGTTACCTACCTAAATAACTTAATTTAAGCGTCCTGCCAAAGCGGACTTAAATTTGAGCCAAATATGGATCTTAGCCCACTAACTATTGTATTGAGGGTTCTTTATTTAGTGGGAGATTGCTAATTAAATTTTATATTTTTAATTGTAGAATCATGAACACTAGTAATACTGCTACATTATCACTGCGATCTGTCCTTGAGAAGGACAAAATGAATGGGACAAACTTTCTTGACTGGTTTAGGAACTTGAGAATTGTTCTCAAGCAGGAAAGAAAGGCGCATGTCCTAGATCAACCCATTCCTGAGGAGCCAGCGGCCAATGCTCCTAGAGCTCAGAGAGATGCTTACACAAAGCATAAGGAAGACTCTGTCGATGTGGGATGCTTGATGCTAGCCACCATGGTTCCGGAGCTCCAAAGAGATCTGGAACACATGGAGGCTTATGAGATGATTGTGCATCTCAAGGAAATGTTCCAGCAACAGGCAAGGCAAGAGAGGTATGAGACCACTAAGGCCTTACATTCCTGCAAGATGGCTGAAGGTACATCAGTCAGTACTCATGTCTTAAAGATGAAAGGGTACATTGATCACCTTGAGAGGCTTGGATTTCCCATGAACCAGGAGTTAGCTACAGATTTGATCTTAAACTCACTCCCAGAAAGTTATGACCAGTTTGTCATGAACTACAACATGGAGAAATCTATTTCTGAACTGCATGGGATGCTTAAAACTGCTGAGCCGAGTCTTAAGAAGAAGCCCAGTGCTATTTTGATGGTTCAGAAAGGAAAGGATATGAAAAAGAAAGGAAAAGGCAAGGGGAAGGGTCATGGCTCATTAGGTAAAACCAAAGAGTCAGGCAAGCCCAAAACCAAGCCTGCACCAAAGAAGGCAAAGCCTCCAAAGGAAAGAGTCTGCTTCTTCTGCAATGAACCTGGTCATTGGAAGAGGAATTGCAAACTCTACCTCGAAGATCTGAAAAAGAACAAGGATAGCGAGGCTATCGCTTCAGGTATTTATGTTATAGACATTCATCTTTCTACTTCCACTTCATAGGTATTAGATACTGCATGTGGTTCTCACATTTGTACAAATGTGCAGGGACTAAAGGACAGTAGGAAGCTGAAAAAGGGCAAGGTTGACCTACGAGTTAGAAACAGAGTAAGGGTTGCTGCGTTAGCTGTAGGCACTTATGAATTAGTTCTGCCCACTGGGCTTTTGTTAGTTTTGAACAATTGCTATTATGTTCCTACTTTAAGTAGTAACACTGTTTCACTTTCTTATTTGGATAAGGAAGGTTTCACTTCCATTGCTGGGAATAGTAGATGTTCTATTTATCGTAATGATGTTTTCTATGCTCATGGTGATTTGCATGTTGATCATTACATATTAAATTTGGAACAACCCAATCATGGAAATATCTATAACATAACCACCAAAAGGGTTAAATTGAACGATTTAAATCTGACATACCTCTGGCACTGTCGTCTAAGCCACATAAATGAGAAATGCATTTTCAAACTCCATCAAGATGGATTTCTAAACTCATTTGATTTTGAATCATATGACACTTGCGAGTCTTGCTTGTTAGGAAAGATGACAAAGTCACCCTTCACTGGGCACAGTGAGAGGGCCACTGATTTATTGGGCCTCATACATATAGATATGTGCGGACCGATGAACACAAATGCCAGAGGAGGTTATTTGCACTTCATAACATTCATAGATGATTTCAGCAGATATGGGTACATCTATCTGATGAAACATAAATCTAAATCTTTTGAAAAGTTCAAGATATTTCAAAATCAAGTACAAAACCAGCTTGGCAAAACAATTAAAGCCCTTCGATCTGATCGGGGTGGTGAATATTTGAGCCAAGAGTTCATAGATCATCTCAGGAGTTGTGGGATAGTCTCACAATTGACTCCTCCAGGGACCCATAATGGAATGGCATTTCTGAATGGAGGAATCGAACACTATTAGATATGGTTCGATCCATGATGAGTCAAACAGATCTTCTGCCCTCCTTTTGGGGCCATTCCCTAGAGACAGCTGCGTTCACACTCAATCGTGTTCCATCTAAGGCAATTGAAAAGACTCCATATGAGATATGGACTGGGAGAATGCCTAGTTTGTCTTTCCTCAAGATTTAGGGATGCGATGTCTATGTTAAGCAACAAGCCTCAGACAAATTAGCGCCCAAATCCTCAAAGTGCCTCTTTGTGGGATATCCTAAGGAAACCAAGGGATATTATGTCTACAACCCTGCTGATAACAAAGTGTTTGTTGTCAGAAATGGTATCTTTCTCGAACGAGAATTTATCTCTAAAAGAACCAGTGGGAGTAAGGTACAACTCAAAGAAGTTCGAGAGCCACAAGACACCACAGAACTGTAGATGGAAAATAGAGAAGACTCACAACAAGTTGTTGAGACTGCTCAAGTCACGCAAGGTCCATAGAAGTCTAATAGGACACGACTTCATCCTCAGAGATATGGATTTCTGATTTCTGACAGTCGTGATGTGTTGCTCATTGAGCATAATGAGCCGACTACCTATCGAGAAGCTATAGTGGGACCAAACTCTGAAAAGTGGCTTAATGCCATGAAGTCTGAAATGCAATCCATGTACGACAATGAGGTTTGGACCTTAGTTGACCCGCCTGAAGGTGTAAAAACTGTCGGGTGCAAGTGGTTTTTAAGGAGAAAACTGACATGGATGGCAATATAAATGTCTTCAAGGCACGACTGGTTGTAAAAGGATTTACTCAAACTCATGGTGTGGACTATGATCAGACCTTTTCCCCAGTTGTAATGGCCAAATTAATCAGAATCCTCTTTGCCATAGCAGCATATTATGACTATGAAATATGGTAGATGGACATTAAGACAGCCTTCCTTAATGAAAAGCTCCTTGAGGATGTGTACATGACACAACCTGAAGGGTTTGTGTGTTCTGAGGACTCTGGTAAAGTGTGCAAGCTTCAAAGGTCCATTTATGGACTGAAGCAAGCCTCTCAGAGTTGGAATCATCGTTTTGATGAAGTAGTCAAAGAGTTTGGATTTTTTCAAAACATTGATGAACCTTGTGTGTACAAGAAGGTTAGTGGGAGCACAGTTGTATTTTTGGTACTCTATGTCGATGACATCCTACTTATTGGAAATGACATTCCTACCTTACAGATTGTCAAGTCTTGGTTAGGAAAGTCTTTCTCGATGAAAGACTTGGGTAAAGCCACCTACATCCTAGGAATCAGGATCTATAGAGATAGATCTAAAAGACTTCTAAGACTCAGTCAGAGTACATACATAGACAAAATACTGCATAGGTTCAGTATGCACGAATCAAAGAGGGGTTTCATACCCATGTCTCATGGTAGTCACCTCAGCAAAGATCTGTGTCCTAGTACATCTGATCAGCGAGGTCACATGAGTAAAGTTCCATATGCCTCGGCCATAGGATCTATCATGTACGCCATATTATGTAGTCGACCGGATGTCTCGTTTGCCTTAAGTATGACTAGTAGATATCAACAGGACCCTGGTGAGGCCCATTGGACTGCTGTCAAGAATATCCTTAAGTACTTAAGAAGGACTAAGGACTTATTCTTGGTCTATGGTGGATTGGATGACGAACTATGTGTAACTGGTTACACAGATGTGAGTTTCTAAACTGACCAGGATGACCAAAAATCACAGTCTGGATATATATTCCTCCTCAATAATGGAGCAGTAAGCTGGAAGAGCTCTAAGTAAGGCACTATAGCAGATTCTGCAATGGAAGCTGAGTATATAGCAACATCTGATGCAGCTAAGGAAGCCGTTTGGATCAAGAAGTTCATCACAGAACTAGGGGTGATACCTACCATCTCAGATCCAATAACTTTGCTCTGTGACAATAGCGGTGCCATTGCACAGGCCAAAGAGCCTAGGTCACATCAAAGGACCAAGCACATACTCAGGTGATTTCATCTCATCAGAGAAATCAACGATAAAGGTGATATAAAAATATGCAAGGTAGCAGGAGAAGACAATGTTGCTGATCCTCTAATAAAGCCACTTGTGCAGGAAAAGCATGAGCGTCATGTTAGGTCAATGGGAATTAGTCAAATTAATGATTGTACCTAGTGCAAGTGGGAGGTTGTTGGAAAATGTGCCCTAGGGGCCAATCATTGTCTTATAAACATTATTTATCAATTGTGTTATCATATTATTTGCATGTTTACTGTGATGACCATCCTTGGATAATTCATGATCTTATCCTAAATGTCCCTGGTCAGTCATCTGTGTGGGAGCAAAGATGAAATAAGACCAGTATGACTTTGAAGATGTATAGAGATATAAATCAAAGTCATAGGCACATGTAAGAGTACAAGGTGTTGGACTGACCTGCTATGAGAGAGTTGTATGGGTTACATCATAAGCTTCTCTCATATACAAACCATGTCACTATTTCCTTTGACCTGAGATCATCATGGATTCCTACATGACAAACGCTCAGCTTTGACCTAGTCAAAAGTCACTTTTGACCGAGTGATCATAAAGACTATATTCGGGCTTAGTGGTTTTTCATGCGGAGGAATGTGAATGGTCAAGATGGAATTTGTCCCTCACATTCATAGAGAGATATTACTAGCCCCTCGATGAGTGAGTCTGATAAATGTATGGCCATACTGTAATAGAAAGGTAGTTCCATTTCTATAGTCAGACTACTCGGGGATCGAGAAAGTAACAGTCAAGAATAGGAGGATGACATTATCCATGCCTCATCCATGACTAAAATATCGCGTGACAGAAGGGATATGATATGGTTGTATAAAAGGTTACATCATTTATCGATCCTCATATGATTTGGGTAGTCGTTATGTCTTGCTAGAGACCGCTTGTGACTTGTGGGCCAGTATAGCAAATGGCCCACTGCCAACTTCATATGGGCCTACAGGGTCGCACACAAAATAGCCTAACACGAGCTATGATGTCCAGATTCATTGAATCTAAGACATGTCTAGATTCAATGAATGATCCAGGGTTGATGTATATATTTATTTATATTTATATTCGTATATATATATTATATATAACGGATATATAGGATTTAATTTATAAAGATAAATTAAATCTCTATCAAATTTGAATTTGAAATTCAAATTGATAGGATATCTCATATAAGAGATATTTACAAGATTTAATTTATAAGGATAAATTAAATCTCTATCACGTTTGAATTTGAAATTCAAATTGATAGGATATCTCATTTAAGAGATATTTACAAGATTTAATTTATAAGGTAAATTAAATCTCTATCACGTTTGAATTTAAAATTCAAATTGATAGGATATCTCAAATTTCATTTATGAGAATAAATCAAATATAGTCCAATCTTATCTTTATTTAAATTAAATAAATAGGTGAATTAAATCTGTGGGACGGATTTAATGTAAACATTATTTATTTAATTAGTTTCTTATCAAATTATATAATATGTGATCTTGTATTAATTTTGGAATTAATATAGATTAATTCCAAGATCTAATTCGGTTGAGGAAAACGCAGAGCATCCTATATATCTGATTTTAGGAGCTACGTTTTTGACACACAACACACAACACAAAAGACCGAAAGGAATCTGCAAAAGGTTTGCAGGTAAGAAACTACTGAAGTAGAGACGGAGAGGACAAATTCTTGAGAGAGCCTTAGAGGGACAGGAGACGCTAGCACATCGTTCGTGGTTGGAACGCTGTTCGTGTGGATACCAGTAGAGGAAGCTGACCTGAGGCGTCGACTTCTTGCGATCAGAAAGAGAGCATGAGCCGCGGAGAGAAGCTGTGGACATCTTCTTGAGATCGAAAAGAGATCACCAGTCATGGAGAGAAGCTGTGGAAGTCGCTGAGGAACACCAAGGGTAATGCTTCTTTCTACTTGACTTAAACACATACGGTAGATCCTGGCAAGGAATAGGAAAAAAAAATTTAAATTAATTTCCTCTGCGTGTCTTCCAATTCCTTTCATAAATGAACACTGGGAATGCCTTAATTGGTTAAGTATTTGTTTTGTTATGATTTTTCTAAGTTATAGTTCAAATCTGGAACTAAGATAAAGTAAGCAACTGGAGACAGTAACGTTCTAACATGAATCTTTTATAGTAAGTGAACGAGTTTTTCTACAAAATTTTGTGAGCTTAAATAGTATGCCTGGAGCTTTAAATCCATATATAACACGGTTTATTTGGACAAGTAATGAAAGAGAAATAAATTTTTGAAGTTAAGGTAAAGAAATTGGAATTTCCATATTATACCAAATGAATAGTATTTTGCAACAAATAAACTGATATCATTGGGACAATGGAACATCAGTTTTACATTTTTCCTTCAAATTTAATAAAATAAATTTCATTAGAAATTGGAACCAACCTATTTCAATTTTTCTATATTTAATTATGAATTTTCAAAGTTGGGTACATGTTCTGGAATTACTAAATGAACAATAACATGAACAGTACCCGAGAGCAATTCTTTTGGAAACACATGTTTTTAAGGCAAGAGGTCATGTAATTGGTTCCAATAACTTCTAATATAGTATAATTGAGGTTGAAAATAAGGATATGATATTATGATCTAACTACAATCCTCTAGAATCTACTGCAATTCTGTTGTACTGTATTTTTATCTCTCGAAGACCTAAACAAATGGACTAAGTTACAAGGTTAGCCACTTCCACTTAGTTGTTAACTCAATAGATAATTCTCTAAGATTGTTCACAAAAGACAATATTATCTATTAAGACTTTACTCATTTCCTCTATCACTCAGGAATTCCTCAAATCATTCTCATCTGGTGAACATTACTCTATATGAGCTACATTGAACCAAGAGAATGGACATGTCCCATATACTTATCTAAAAATATTATTAGGCCTATAAGACATCATTTTGGGCCCTCTACATGATCTACTATCTTCATGGGCTAAATTCCCGAGAAATTCTCCTAAAACGTATTTATTGGGTATTTTAATCTACTGTAAATTCCATAATAAATTCTACATAATTCCTTTTTGAGCTCTGTCAGTTTCATAAATTCTTATATTAATTATAAGAATTTTGTTCCAAATTTCATCTAATTCTGAGTTCCATAGGATACTGTATTAATTTTCTTTTCTTCAAAAGTTAATATAAATTTTTTGGGACCTCAAATCAAAATTGTATGTTGTGTAAAACTGATCTGAATAGGTTTCTCTATTTACTAGAAAAGTTTGGGACTAATATGATTCTGGGCATTTTTGGGCCTTTTTCGGCTCAACTTTCAGTAATTACCATTTTACCCTTGACTTTGAAAATTACACTTTAGGCCCTCAACTTTTTATAATTACACTTAATAGCCCAAAGTTTATTTCTACTTTCATTTTTGCACCATAGAACTTTTAGAATTTTCAATTTAGTCCCTCATCTTTATACCTTTGTCTAATCATTATTTTTCCTTTCTATTCATCATCACAATCCTTTCCAAACCTCCTTCTACTATTAGTATTATACAGATAGGGGAAAAATAGGACATCTGACACTATAGGGCACACTTTCCTATAATTGCCCTACTTATATATGAAATTCATGAAATCTGATAAAATTTCAGATAACTTTTAGACTATCAAATAAATATCTGCTGTCTGGAGCCCTAATAAAATTTATGTATTATGCTAGATTAACTAGTATATCTTCCTCTATTTATTGATGAAATATGGGACTGAAATACTTATGGGTAGTTTTAACCTTTTTCAGGCTGAACTTTCTATAATTACAATTTTGCCCTTAAACTTTTCTCTTAATTATATTTACGTCCCTAACTTTTTGCATATTTACATTTAGATCCCTAAACTTTTAGAAATTACCACTTTTTGCCCAACTTTTATTTCTACTTTAACTTTTGGCCTTTAAACTTTTTCAATTTTCATTTAGGCCCCTTTCTTCCTTCAAGACTCATTTAACCTTTATCATTTATTCTGATCTTCATCATAATCCTTTCCAAACCTCTTTCCACTATCAGTATTATACAGATAGGGAAAATTTAGGATATAACAATCTCTGTGTAATTCACGTGCAATGGCAACTAAATTGTACTCCCTTTCAGCTACAGCACGTGCAGCTTGTGATGCATTTTATATTAGCATCTTCTCTAGCACATGCTTGCATCTTTGATTGTCCAACTATCACTAACTTCCTCCAGATTTATTGATTGGTTACTACATTCCTATAATAGAACTTCAATAGATTATTTATCCAATTAATCATTAAAATAAAATCAATTAATTTTCACTTATTTTATTTTATTTTTATTAATTAATTGCTCATCATATTGGTACATGGGGATAAAATCAATTATAAAACTCACTTAAAATACACTAAAAATATTAGTTTATCAATTGTACTAATTGGCTAATCATTTGATCTAAAACTTATTTTTATTAAATTAAAATATGTTAGATTTGAATATCCTTTTGAGCCACTTCATTTTGAGTTTTCTAGAAATAATTATGATTTTTTAAAATTCGTCATTTAATATGTAATTACCATATGAACAATAACTGTGTAGCTTGGAAATTCTAGACTTTGTAACTAAACTTCAATGGATATTTAAATGGTTATAAATACTACTGAATGGTCCCTAAGACGTATGAAAGTAAGATGTTACAAAGAACACTTTGGTAAATAATGTATTATAAAATGTATCGATAAGTCTAAAAGCATATATTTTGAAAGATAATTTTTTAAAAAGTTATTTGATAAAGACATTTATCAAAGAACTATTCAATAAATCATTATCTATCTCTATACAATTCATTGAAGATTTAGCGAAGTCCTTTTTGATAAGGCTGATTATCGAATTATTACTCAATAAGATTTTAACTGATTCATATGTAATTCTTTAATAATTTATCGAAGACACTTGCGATAAGGGTTATCTTCATAAGTACTTTGATAAGTCAAGCCATGTTATGAAAAGTGTTTTAAACCAGACTTTATCTTTAATTCTAAATAATTTAGAAACACTTTGTAATGGCCCTGAAAATTTCATATATAAAATCAACTTGTTAAGACATATATATATTAGTTATTATAGCGTAATTCATAGAGATTGGAGTAGCAGAGTGGTCAAGAGGCGCAAGCATAAGCATGAGGTCACGTGTTCGAGTCCCAGGCACCACAAAAGTGAGGTTTCTTGTATTTTTTCCCCACGTGAAATTACAACTTTGCCCCTTCCCCTTTTTACCTTTCAGATGCCGTACTCCTCCATTCCTCTCTAAAATCTATCGGTGACACAGAAGGGGTGAGCAGGAGCGTAGCGAGGAAATCGTCACGCCACCGATACCGTGTACCCAAGCGCTTGCTTCTATCATTTGCCAAGCCATTTCTTGTTTCAGTATCATCCTCTATTATAAAGGGGAAAGGGTAGGATATAGGGAGCTGAGGGAAGGCAAGAGAGTAAGAGAGACAGAGTGTCGCAATGGTAGGCCAGAGAGAGGGGAAAACGCGATAGAATTGATAGGGGAAAGCAGAGATCACAATCGTCGGAAGGGAGGTTGGAAAGTTCATCTCGATTACTGTAGCAAGTCTATGTCTTCAATTCCTTTCTTCCTGTCGTCGTCGCCATGCAAGGCATGGCTATAGTAAGCAGTTGCTGTCGTGTTTTCTCCGTCAGTACTGTAGGAATTTTAGAGCTCTGAAGTTCTTCTTTGTTGCCATGGCTGAGAGTTGCGGATTGAATCAATGAGGTAAGCCTCCTTGATGCCCTTGCTCTGCTTCCTACAGTTTGTGTTGGTATATGGGTATGAGGGATTTTGTTTGTTAATCGTGTGTGAATGAGCATTGTGTGTGGGATTGCTCTATTTGTTATCATTGATACTGTACAACCGAATGCTACTATTTCTATATATATGCATATCTATTGTTGGTTCTGGAAAATATGTATATATATATTATTTGTGAATATATAAATACTGTGTATGATTGCGCTGTGAAAATATATATATGTGTGCTAGTACTGTAAAACTGAAAAAGGAAATAGAATCCTATGGTTGTGCAAACATTGCTGTTATGTGTGTTCATAGGGGGTTGCTGTTGTCTAGATATATATATGTGTGTGTATGGACGCAAAGCTGGAAGAAGTTGAGAAATGATATGATATATATAATTATAGCATGTATGCATATTATGGTTTTAATTAGCAGAAACAGGGGGAGAAGACGTTGAAGTTGCTATATTGATCACCGAATAGCATAGGATATATATTTAGATATAAGCTACTACTGCCATGAGGAATTGGTCAATAAGTATGCATACCTATCAAGTCGTCATGTCATGTGTGTATCTATTTGGGTATATGGATGCTACTATTTTGATATAGAAAAGAAAGAAGGACGTGGTTGACATAGGGTATATATGTATAAATGCATAAGGTTAAGCGTTTCCAGATCTTTTGAAAAAAAAAGGTTAAGGAAAACTAAAGTATATGTTGAGGAGCAAGCATTATAATTATAACCAAAGCATATAATTGTGAATGGTAATAGTTAGAGATTTGGTTAGGTAACCTATGCTTGAATAGTTAAATTGTGTTGGAAGTCGTAAATAATTAAAGTATGTTATGGGGTTCAAAGTAATGTTAAAATAGGTTCTGTTTAAGCTGAAATTTTGATCAAGGCCAATTAAATCCTTTAGGATCACATGGAGTTCGAATGTTAAGAATTAAATTTGAAAGTAATCTAGGAAACTCACTGCCTTGAAAATGGAATCAATAATGAGAGAAATTGATTAGAATATTTGAATGTTAATATAGTTATATGGGAATGGATGTGGTTATGATAAATAAATAGTATTTAGTATACATAGAATTATAACACCTATTCTAAGTGAAATTTGAATTTAAGTATTGATGTTTTATTCTCTGTAAATTTAAGGAAAAGAGCCTTAGATTTTTGATGAAATTAGAATAAAGGTGTGGAAATTGAATTTGGACTCAAGGTTAGAAATTTTTAGAATCAATGAGTGGTTATGGATTCTCTTTAAATAACTCTAAGTATTAATAAAGATAAAGCTTTCATTAAAGTATTATGGTAGTTGCAAAGATTGAACTTTTATGAGGGTTCTCGAATGTTAGCTTACGAAATGTGTTGTTTCGGGATATCAGGGAATTGAGAAGTGAGAATAATCGAAAGATGATTGGCTGAAAGAGTAAAGGTTTAGGATTGTGGCAGGTGAGTGAATAACGTTCCCTAAAAATTTACATTTTCAAATGCATTGTAATTTATATTTTCAAATGCATTGTCATTTCAAATGTTAAATTTTAAATATGAATTATGAAAAGCCAATTTTATGAAAGTACAGTTTAAATCGTTAGAAATGATTTTCTTTCGATTGGTTTACAAAAGAATTATGATTATGCATGAAAATGGATGAATAAGCTTTTGAAAAGAGTTTGGCAAAAGTTGCATTGAATTGATGTTATTCATGAAATATATTCTTATGTGAATTTTATATGATTTTACAGTAACTTGATTTTTAATGTACATGTTGGGATTTTTGAAATTCAAAGTGGTTTTTACCAACGGTTATGGCATTAAAATGGTTGAGATTATTATATGTGAAATAAACCCCATGCATGATGGAAATGTTTTAGAAAGGATGGAATACAGAACGCTGGTTGCTAACAAAAGTACTATTAGTCCTTGGTACATCTTGGTTACCCGAGCTCGATAGATTACACCGTGGGTTTCGTACTCGCGAAGGGTAGTGGTTAAGCTATCAGATTACACTGTGGGTTTTGTACTCTCGAAGGGTAGTGACTGAGCTACCAGATTTCACCGTGGGTTTCGTACTCGCGAAGGTTAGTGGCCTTGAGCCACTGATAGTTAGCGGCTTTGAGCTGCCAGATTGGTTATTTACCCTCGTGGACTATGTGTCCACGTCTGTTTCGTGGCTTCGAGCCACGTTTGATGGTTAGTTACCCTCGTGGACTGTGTGTCTACGTCTGTTCTCATTCTGTTAAAGTCCTATGGAAAGGTTATGGTCTTGAAAGGATTACTGATTTGAAATGGTTATTTCAAATTGTTTTTCCTGAAAGAAAATGGTTACAGAAAAGTTTGCATTAAAATATGACATGTTTGAAACTTGTTTATGCATTGTTTATTTCCGCAATCTTTTAAATCATGTTTTTCTTGGGACATTATTCACGAGTAGATTAGTTGGCCTCAGATAGTGCAGGTGACCCTAACCCTTTCGCTGAGCAGTGAAGAGCCTCGTTGCCGATCCAAAGCGTCATTTTTGACAAACCTACTTTTGATGAAATTATTATTTAGAAAGTGTTTGAATGATTTTGAAAAGAAGGTAAATGCTCCACATAGACCTTAGAAAAAATTACGTTTATTTTGGAAATTGTTATAGATAATTTGAATGTTTTATTTAAGGTATTAGGCTTTCAGAATGTGAAATTATTCATATTTTATGCCGGTCACAGTTCAAAATTTTGGGATGTGACACACTTACTATATGCTTACACTAATTATATATCATTACAAAAGTATATTTCAAGATCACTTATAGGCTAAATTGAGATTAAATGAAGAGATCAACTAAAGAGCCAAAAGTCAGCTCCACATGTTAACAAATAACGGCTATATTCATCAACGACTATCACAATGGCTACTTCAATGGAATTATGAAGAACAAATATAAATGAAGAAAAAGACAAAATGAGAAAGCTGAGAAAGTTTAATGATGTGAGAAGATACAACAGATGCTCAACATGCACTTTGATCATATCCAATTATTATATCTTTGTTACACTCTATTTCTCTTCTTTAGTTTAGAGTATGCCATATATTCTTAGACAAGAGAAACTTAGAGAGTTTTGAGCTTAAGTGTTTATGTTATACACTCTACTTAGAAAGTTTCATTTGTATCAATTATTCTTTAAATTGCTTAAGAGTGTGAGTCTCTTGAGTGTTGTAACCTTGTGGGTGTAAAGGGAGAGAGAGGGATTCTCGCTAGAGATAACCTTATGGGTTGTAAGGGGAAGTGAGAGTGGATTCTCATATGAATCTACTTAAGCACCAAGATCTTACAAAATCTTAGAGATAGTAGAACATTCAAAAGAGCTCTCTGGGGACTAGATATAGGTCAAGTGGATTGGATCGAATCAATATAAACTGACTTGTGCAATCTTTCTTCAACAACTTTGTCCTACGCTGATATCATTCTAAACTCTTCTTATTTATTTTATTCAAACATTAGAGTTTTTTAAAATTTTTAAAATAACCCAATTCACCCCACCTCTTGGGTGATACAGTCAGATTAAACACCTTCCTCAAGAAGACGATAATTTAGCTATTATCAGGTATATGTCTTTTATTCAATTATTTTCTACTAAAATTTTTCCTCAATATATTTAATTATAATCCTAACAATAATATTTTAATTTCTCCTTCTAGGTAAGATAATAATCAAGTATAACAAATTCAATAATATCTTTCACTCATGTACTAATTAGTTTTTATACATAAATTAAATATGTACAAATAAATCAAAATTGGTTCAATTTTTTTTTAAAAAAAAGTTGACATTTCTAGTAGTTTAGAAAACGTCTAGAAATTGTCCTGGCAATAAAATCGGCACAAAATACATAAAACCACTAGAAATCCTTCCCAGACATCTATAAATACCACTTTACCCCTACCCCCTCATTCATTCACTCCCAGATTACTTTTCCTCCCTCTCATCTCCTTCATCTCTTTCCTTAAAATTTTGTTTTCTCTTCTCCTCCTCATTTTTTCTTTACATGGTAAGAATTTATTTATTTGATAGATCTTTATTTAATTTATTTATCTTTATTTAGAGTTAATAACATACTTATATTTTCTTCTTTGAAATTTTCTTTATCTCAACTAATCAAACCACTTCTTGAACTTATGAATTGAAGTTCAATACTAAAAATTATCTCTTCTTTAATTTTTACATTTCTAACTCAATAACCTTAACAAATTAAATTAAATTCCTTTGATACAATCATAATTTAATTACTTATTATTTATCACAATATATTTTTATATATAACATGTAATACATTACTAATTACACATATCAATATAGTCATTTGATATCATCTATTTAATATTTTCTTAATTAAAAATATAATATTGTATAATAAAAAATTAGATTTTTATTTTTTACCTTGAATGAACTTTCTAACTGTTTTGTAAATGCTATTAAGTAACAAACCCAAAAAAAATTACCAAAATTCAAAGTTTGGACCCTAAACTCAAAATTTTTTTAGCCAAATTCAAATTTTGGCCCCACATTTATAGTAGTTGCGAACAGCTAGAAATTATGGCACCAACCTTAAAATTTTGTTTCCCGCCAACAAAGATGACTACCACGGCATTTCTAGCAATTCTCAAAACCACTAGAATTGTTTTTTGAAATTTAAACATTTTTTAGCAATTCTTAATCACTACTAATGTCATCACTTTGGCCTGCTCTTACCACATTTTTTCTACAATTTTCCTAAACTACTAGAAAGGTTATAACATTTTGACTACAATGCGTAGCAGTTCTCTATAACTGTTAGAAACTATTTTCTAGCACATGATTTTGTAGCAGTTTACCCAATAGCTAGAAATTCGTGTTGGACAATATGTTTTGATGGTGACAAATGGCAAAAAGTTTTCAATAATGTTAGAATGTCAAATGAAGTCTTTAATAATTTTATAATACTTTTGAGAAAATGATTTTAAAGCTTTAACAAATAAGGGAGAAAATGAAACTTGCCACAATGCGTTTTGAGGTTCAGTTACTACATTCACACTTGATTTATTTAGAATAACATCTTATTCAATTTCTTGTACAAATTATTTTTTAATAAAAGATTGATTAATTACTTGTTTTGATTATGTGATTCAAGTTGCTTCTATATCAATACTATTATTTTAATGATTTACTAAATTAATCAATAAGGTAATCATTAATGTAAATTAATACATTAGTTAATCGATTATCCAAAATATTTTATGTTCAATTTTTATTAGTTAATTGATTAGTCAGTTGACTAATGCCAATTAATTGAACAATCAATCAATTAAATCAAATGACTGTTAGATTAATCGAACAATCAATCAAAAAGATAAGTCAATTAATCAATTAATTCTAATTAATCGAATGAATGTTCGATTAATATGTTCATAACAGATTTTCCTTTGTACAAAATAAACTCTATTAATCGATTAATTATAATTAACTAATTGTTTGTTCGATTAATTAGTTCATAATCAGTTTGTGAAAATTAAATATGAATCTATTAATCAATTAGTTAATCAATTAATTTATATTAATAGATTAATTGTTGGATTAATGTCTTTTTGAAAAGCTTTCTGTAACAATTCTTTTAGAGATATTAATCGACTAAGGATTTGATTAATTTATATTAATAGATTAATTGTTCAATTAATGTATTTTGAAAAGCTTTATGTAACAATTCTTGCAAAGACATTAATTGACTAGATATTCGATTAATTTATATTAATCTATTAGTTATTCTATTAACTTCATATATTTCAAATATCTTTCCCTATTTGCATTGAAACTGATTGAATATCTCTCTGAGCCACATATGTTTGATTCAAACTTGAAATATGCATATGTTTATCCTCATTCTTCATTATACATCTCTTGAGAAACTTATCTTATTAAATTAAAATTACATTATATATGATTGAAAATTCTAATCAAGGTGATGCTCTATTTTATATTTCACTCATTAATTGAAATATTGATTGAATTAGTTATGATTAATCGATTAATGCAGTGTATTTTTTAGTGTGAAAAAATCAAATTTTGATTCAATTAATATGGAGGAACGGTAAAGAATGCATTAGAAGAAGAAGGAATCAACCGATTGTGAATTCAACTAATCAAGTTAAAGAATCAAGGAATTAATCGAACTCTTGATCTTTTAAATCAAGGAGTGAAGGAATAGCAAAGGGAGAAGATGATGATCGATAAAACAACTCAAATATACCTATTTTACTGAATTAATAGATTAATTATAATTAATCGATCAACTAATGGATTAATTTCTTAATTTTTCACTACTCAGTTTTGCTTTATGTCGACATAGGTTAAGTATTTTAACCATATCTCAAAATATACTTATTCGATTGATGAGTTAATCGACTAATTAGTATCCATTAATTGTTTAAGTGTTCTATTAATTTCATAAGATAGCTCTATGGAATTGAACAGATAAATCGATAAATCGATAGGTTTATCGATTAATTATAATTAATCGATTGTTTATTCAATTAATCTGTTGAGAATAGTTTTTTTTTCTGAACCAAGATAACTCTATTAATAAGTTAGTTAATTGATTAATTAATATTAATTCATGAACTTTTTGATTGATCAGTGAAGAATCATTTTGTAAAAATTTAAATCTGAATCCATTAATCGATTAGTTAATCGATTAATTTACATAATAGATTAATTATTCGATTAATTTGTATTGAAAATGTTTTTATTTCAATTTTATTAGAGATATTAATCTACTAGGTATTAGATTAACTTATGTTAATCTATTAACGTCATATATTTCAAATATCTCTCTCTATTTGCGTTGAAACTAATTGCATTTCTCTTTGAGATATATATGATTATTCCAAATATGAAATATAAATATGTTTCTTCACATTCTTCATTATATGTCTTTTGAGAAACTTATCTTATCAAATTACATTATATATGGTTCAAAGTTCTGATCAATGTAATGCTGTATTTTCTGTTAATTTGATTAATTAAAGCATTGATAGAATTAATGATAATTAATTGATTAAGAACTAATCGTTTATAAAGAATTGATTAATAATGGTTCATACACTTAATCATTGCTTTAACTACTAACAAATCTTTTAAGATTGAGTGTGTTTAGAAATGGCTAACAAGTTGAAATGATGAAGATTATGGCAATGTAAACTTGTTACTTTCAGCAAAGCATTAAATGTTCACCTACCCCTAATGACCAACAACGTCTTCACTCCAACGGTTATAAATCTGAGTCTAATGACTACCAAGTGAAGTAAATACTATTTAAAGACTCGACATTGATGAAGAAAAACAACTAACGAACTGATCAATAACTTTTGAATTTATTACATTTTTTGTTTCTTCATTCTATAACTTGTCATTTATTGAGCTTCAGTGTTTATCATCATATATACTCTTGAGAGAGAGATTGTGAATATATTTTGTATTCATTCTGTAGACTTAAGATATTGGTTCTCTTAAGTTGGGATTATAACCTTAGGGGAAGTAAGGGGGAGTGATTGAGTGAATCAACTGTTGTACTGAGGCGCCAAGAGCCAGTTCAAATCTTGGGGTATAGTTGAAAATCTCATAAGGCCTTTGGGGACTAGACGTAGGACAAGAAAATTAGTCTGAACTAGGATAAACTAACATGTGTTGATTCTTCTATCCTTCAGCAAAAAATTTTTGATCCCTATTCTTTTTATTAAATCATATTCTCGTTGTCTTTGAGTTTTAAATTTCTATTAAAAATTTTGAAACACTCAATTCACCTCATCTTAAGTGTATCTGCCTAGACTAACAATTCATATTCTTGTGTTGAACATTATTTCTGTTGAGGTTTTCTTCCATTGAACTAGCCGTTGAAGCTTTTGTCTTTTTGTCATTGAAAGTCTGTTGGCTTTGATCTTAACAGAATTTGAACTATTTGGTATTGATCCTGTAAACACTTCAAAATTTAATCATTGGTATATAAACACGTAAAGTGAGGATTTGAGTAACTGAATTTATACTCAAATAGATTTAATCACAATAAGAATAATAGTAGATAATGCATGCTCAAACATATTTGATAACCCAAACAATGATCAAGTGTATAAGATTAATCTAGTTATAAACACTTTAAGGTCATATAATGATTGTGATTGTTTTTAAAGATTATTCTATATTAATCGATTACCCAATCGATTAATTAGAGGTAACGTGTGAAATAGAAAATAGAGCATCGTATTGAATAAATTATTTAGGCAAATATGATGTAATTTTATAAAGATGAGTTTCTCAAAAAATTTATCATGAAGAACAATAAAAAATATTGACATATTGTCACTGAAATCAATTATTTGAAACATAAAATCAGTTTGTAGCTTAAATCAAATATATTTCAAATTTCTAATGTTTCTGAAGTTAACCGAATGCCTAATCGATCAATGTATCTAGAAGAATTGATTTAGAAAATATTTCAATATAAATTAATATAACAGTTAATCTGTTAATGCTAATTAATCGATTAACCAATGGATTAATTAATTTATATTTAAATTTTATAAAATTAAAAATTTACTCATTAATCAAACAGTTAACAGATTAATATAAATTAATCGATTAATGAATTGATTAATAACAATATTTTTATTCAATAGAAAATCTATTTCAAAAGATTAATCGAATAACTAATCAATTAATTATAATTAATGATTAACCAATTGATTAATTGGCTTTTCAATTCAATTCCAGAAGGCACGCTCTCAATATTAATCGAACATTTAATCGATTAATGGTCACTTATTAATCGATTAACTAATCGATTAATTTATTTTCCTTTAATTTCCACAGAGCAACTTTATGATATTAATCTAACAGTTAATCCATTAATATAGATTAATCGATTAATTAACTTAAGATATACAAATATGAATATATTAATGGATTAATTTGACAAATTAATCTAACAATTAATGGATTAATTTCTATCAATCTATTAACTAATCAATTAATTCACTCAAGAGACACAAGTTTGAACAAATTAATCTAACAGTTAATGGATTAATTCAAACAACTTCAAACAAAGACTACATAGTTCAGCACAATCAAAACGTGAATTCTAACAAAACTGATTTCTAAAACATTATCAAATAAGATTGACAATCATTTTTCAAATTATCATTTGTCATAACACAATATCAATCATCAAAACATAGTCAAACTTGGCATATATTTAATAACTTTGGCATCATTAAAACATATAAAACAATTAAAGATTTCATTTGACATTTTATCATTACTAAAAACTTTTTGCTATTTGTCATCATCAAAACATACTTTCCAACAATCTCTCCCTTTTTTATGATGGTAAATCCTTAATTAAAAATAATATTTTTCATGTTTGATTTCTCCCCTTATTTATCATTAGCAAAAAGTTTGAAAGATATCAAATGTAAGATTCATTACTCCCCTTTTGACACATAATATGTTATCCTTCTCACTTAAAGTGATGCAAATATAAGAGATAAAACAAAGAATGAAAAAATGTCAAGATGCAATGTTTAAAATAAGGGGAGAGGGTTTAGAAAAGCTCATTTGATTTTAGCATGATATCGTATTGATCTTTGAAACTCTATGCCTTCCTCTCTTGCTTTTGAACATTAAGTCAACACAAATTGCAACACTAGTACCAAACTTTTGCAACTTTGAATGACCACTTGACTTTTCTTCCTTTTAACCATTGTCTATATATTAGAGAATCCTTGTAGCTTGTTAATTCTCCTAGAATGATTTCAAAATATTTCTTGCACGAAGAATGGTTGGCATCTTTAAGAAACTTTTCCATAAGCATGGAAGAAATCATATTAATAACTCATCATAATAAATTGGCAGTGAATGCGTATGAGTTATATTAGAATATGAGCTTTATGAGGTAAAATACATATGTTAATGTGAAGCTTTCCTTAATCTATGCAAGATATGAAAGGAAATAATAACATAAAGTTGAAAGCTCCCATTAATTATATAGATGTCTTAAGTTTTGAAGAAAAGAGTTCAATTGTGAAGAAGAATAACGCCTATAACAATTTCAAAATGAATTAATCAGTTAAATTTTTAATTAAATAACCTTAATTTAATTGATTAATTTCAAAATAAACCAAACTTTGAAAACATTTTCAAATTTTATCAATTAATTAATTATTCGATTAATTTATATTAATAAAATCTTTAACCGATTATTCTCAGAGTTAAACAGTTTTTTTTGGAAAAATTTTAAACAACATTTCATCAAACTATTAATTGATTAATTAACTATAAATAAAATCATGATAGACTAAAAATGTTAACTTTTCTTATCAAATTTTAAAAATGAATTTATAAAAGAAAACTAATTGAAGCATAAGATTTTATTTTAAATATTTGAAAATTAAAACACCTATATAATATCATGAATAACATATTAATATCAAGATGCCTCAAATATATTTTCAGTATAAAGAGAGGGTTGGAGAAAGCTTATTTAGTTTTTGTTGGTTGATGTATTGATTCATTTGCCTTCATCTCTTGTTGTAATAGAGCATCTTGTATTAGCAGTGATGATCCTATCAGTTTGTTGCCAATTGACTTTTATTAATTAAGTGCTCATTTCGTCAGCTATTTCAATCTTGATATATTAATGTAGTCTATTGAGATATCTCCTTATTCTCCTGTTATGAATGCAAATCTCTTTCTTTCTTGGATAATGGTTAGTATGATCATAAATAGATTAATTTCTAAAATAAATGTGAGATCATACAAAGACAACCCATTATCAAAACATATAAAATTTTAGTGAATGCAGATGAGTATGTTTAAAGACTTGAACTTTTAAAATGAAACAACTATATAAAGCTCTCATTTTCTTTAAAAAAATTGTCTTGAGGGATAATGCTTTATTTAAAAACAAATATGAATTTTTCAATGTTATTTTTCAGAAATAAATCTCTCCAGAATTTGATTTCTTAGCCATATTAGGAATCCACTGAATGGAGAAAGATTTTAAACACAAATTGGATAACATGTTGAAAACTTTTTTCTAAAACCAAATATGATTTACTAAAATTTTTTGCCATTTGTCGTCATTAAAGCATACTTTCCAACAGAGTGATTAAAACCAAAATTGATACAAAGTTAAGGGATCAAAAAAGAATTACTTCTTTTTTCTAAATATAGGTATCCTTCTATTAGTGTAATCATATTTAAAGTATTATTGAGTACTAAATATGAACACCTCTTTTAATAGAGGTTTGAATTTTAGCTCACTACATTACTCAACTCATATTTAATTAAATTCTTATCTAGTTAAATAGACAAATAGATTCTTGGTCGAATTGATATCTTGATGTATTAACTCAATATGATTTCCTAAAGTCCTAAGACCTATAACTAAGACAACCATATCTATGATACATATCTACAAACAACTACCTCTTGTCGTTCTTGTATAGTAGTAAGTCACATAAGTGTTGCAACAACAACAACAAAAAGTCACATAAGTGACTTGTAACGAGGACAACAAATAGTACTGGTATATAAAACAAAACCTACTGTACCTAATTTTGTTTTGGCATTTTTATTAATGTGCCAGCCTGTCATACTCTTTTTCAGGCCTGTTAGAATCTTACTAATTTTGTTTCCTACAACCTATCTCTTGAAAATTTTTATTGATAAAATTAGAAAAAAATCCTATTAAAAATTTTATTAGTAAAGAAATTGATAAACTTTTATATATAATATTGATATTTTATAAATTTTATGCACACAAAATATCAATATTTTTATTTAAGTATTCTCACTAAAAATATTTTTAAGGGGATGTTTTTTTTTCTAATTTCTCCATATTTCTGTCATAAAGTGTCGGTGACCTACAGCAACAAATGATTGGCCGAAGAAAAGTCACAGCATTAACTAAGCATCTTCTTGAACAGTTTGCTGTCACTTCAACAATCCTACCTTCTAGTCATTTTTTTATCTCCTCCCATAGAAACTTGTTCATGTGCCTAAACACCATGCATGTATTAGCAAGCTAATAAATAGTTCATGCACGGTGATTATGTTTTATTTATTTATTTATATATTGGTATTTTCTTGTGACATTCTCACATTAAGAGTATAAAAAAACAATAATTGCGAGGAGAGGATAAGAGAACTTGTTAAATTTTTTATAGAATGGTCAAAGTAAGTTTAACCGTCGCAAGTCGATTATTATTGCATAACCAAATTAGACCAGAATGATGTTATTGTCTCCTACTAAATTAAGGGGGAAAAGGAAAAAAAAGAACGGTGATCAATATATATATTTCTACATCTTTGGTGGGTTTTTGTGCTGATTATTATAATGAATCCTAGTTTGGTGTGATTTATGATTATTTTTATTGTGCCAACCTAATTTCTATATTGTGGTCCCTCATTTTATTGGCAGCTTCAAAACTTTAGAGTTAAATCCTAAGTAAATATATGAATCTTGAATCGTTTCTTCTTTTTTTTCCTTGTTGATGTTGCAAAGTTAATGTACATAATATTAAATATCCATTTTCTCCTTCTTTTGTCGTGTCTCGTTAGCAAGAAACTTTTATTTCAACCATTTGTTATTTTTTAGGGAAAAAACTATTCATTTAATTCTTAATATATAACAAATTTAATTAATTTGATTAAATTAAAGAAATTAGTTAAGTTAGTTAATAAGTTTTTTTTTCTAAAGCACACTAATCTCCCTTATTCCCTTACTTGATTATAGTAGAAGTATCAATGGAGATAATTTTAAAAAAAAATAATAAATATATTAAATATATTTTATATTTATAATTAATATTCACTCATCAATTATGCCTTATATTAAGGACTGGAGGAATATATTTTGTTTACTATATTAGGAGAATTGCAACCAATGACTTATTTATACTTAGGTCCATTACAGCAAAAAAAAGCTTTCTAAATCGATTAAAAATAGTGATCTACATCGAATAATAACTGGTGTAAAAGCAGACCGTTTAGAAAGTGTAGATTTATGATATGGTAGACCGATGTAGAAAGAGTAGAATTTAGACCGGTCCCTTTTGAAATCAGGCGTAGAATTTGCTAATGTCTACACTGGCTGAACAGATCCCTTTTGAATGGCTACTGTAGATTTATGCTTTTTTACACCGGTTGTCTTTTCACCCAGTGTTACACCGGTTGTGTTTATACTCAGTGTAGATTAATAATTTTTCTACACCTCACTATAAAGACAACCAGTATATATGTTGTCATATTTACATATAGTGTTTCTATTCTTGCCAGTATTCTTTTTGTCCAGTTTAAATATATTTTGAAAAAATGACCCCTTCAATATTTCATTAACCCCATCCCTTGAAGCTTCATGAATAAATTTCCCAAATATACAGACTCATAGAGACAACAGCAGAGGCAAAGTTCAAGATGGCAGAGACATATCTTCAAATACTCATTACATTATCTATTTAATAAAATTCAATAAAAAAATACAATCATTTGAAAAGAAAAAAAATGTATTATGGTAATAACAAATACTATTGATAATGAATGATTTGAACAAAAAAATTCAGCCCAAATATTGCATAGGTCCTCAATATCTTATTCAGAAAATGGGTCAGATTGATCAAATATCTGAAACATCAAATTAAAATAAAAGAAATTAAAGCATTACTAAGATATATTAAATTGACCAGAAATATATGAAATCGTTAAAAATACAATTTACCTCCTCAGTTAGGTCAATCCTATTTGACAAGATGATATTGATTATGTGTCTAACCATGTAGAAGTCGCACAAGTTGCTTTATTTGGGTTGCCTACAACTCTGTAATATAAATATGAACAAAATTATGTGTCATCAGCAAAAAACTACGTGGAGCATAAGACTTAACACTTTTATTACCTTCAGTGTGATTCATTCAGGGTCCCTCACCAAGTTACCTTTCTTAAGACCCCCTTGCAATTGCAAACGTCCTCATAGCCCTATGACCAAAGTTATAAACTTAGTAACCATTTTATTACAAAGACCATATTTAATTTATTACAAACACCATTGTTCTGTAAAGAAGAAAACTAACATATTCATAATCTTCTTGGCATCAACTGATGGCTTGTAGCAGAGGGAGCATAAGAAAAAAAATTTATAAGTATACTTACATAGTATGATCAATTGCCAATGATTGCTGTAGAAAATAATTAAACAATAATGATTATTAGCATTAAGAAAATACAAACCTAGTATGAAAAAAACTAAAATATTATTATTCTTACTCCTGCATATATGGTGTGAAGAAACGATCAATATCGGTTTTACCAAGCCTCCTTGTAATGTACTCTAGTCTTGAAGATTGGGAGGTCCCTTTTGAATAAATTTGAAATGGGCATAGAAATATGAACTGAACTCGTTTGCCCTTGGAAATGAACTCAGCTTGCATTTACTACAGTTAATACAAACACGATGTTAGTTAATGCAAACATTTAGCTTGCATTACTACAGTTAATGCAAACACGATGTTAGTTAATGCAAACACTCAGCTTGCATAAATTTTGTTATTACATATATTTACATTTAAATTAGACTTACATTAAAAATATTTGGACACACCCCGAGGTTAGTTCATTCCTAGGAGTGATAATAGATTTCACATCTACATGGTTAACAAAGGCGGCAGCCCCCCGTGTCACCTACAACTGAATCCATAGGCAACGCATCAACATGGAACATTTCATCAGATGCCAATTGGATCACACATTGCATGGTACTCAAATTGGGAGGTGTAGGTAGTTTGCTTAGGGATAACGCGGCGTGATATGAAACAAGATGGTTTGGCCATAATATGAAAGTCCCCTTTGCCTGTCTCACAGTCTTCACCTCATCAGTCAGAATTGGGACAAGAGCATCTTCAAATATCACGTCTTCAACTGCCACCCTTAACTGATCATCCTAAATTTGGATATGGTGAGCAGTTTCCCCTAAGATATATATGGAACCATGTGCCACTAACCTTTTGATAGGATTCTTCACATATAGATCACAAAATTCGCATCCTCTAACACCTTTTTATCCATGCAACAACTCCCTTTAGTGCTAGGATGGGCTGCATGTGAGAGCATTTGGGTGAAACTTGGCTCCTGTGGACTTGATGTCAACATGGACAGCATTGTTTCATTGATCTTTGTCAACCCCTCTTGTAATTGTGCATGAATTGAAGCTTCTGTATGTGCCATAGCCTCTGCCTTAACATCTTCCCTCACAATGGATAACAATGATTCTAGCTCTACCCTCGAGATATATAGGGAATGTCGTGGAGATGCTTTAAACAAATATCTTATACTAACACCTCCAACTCCCCTACCATGACCCTCATGCTCTTGCTTGCCCATGACAACGATGAAGATGTCATTCCTACCATCTGACTTGAAGGTGTAAGGAATTGGAAGACACGCAGCGGAAATAAACTTTAAAAATTTTCCATTCCTTGCCAGGATCTGCCGTATGTGTTTAAGTCAAGTGGAAAGAATCATTACCCTTAGTGTTGCTCAGCGAATTTCACAGCTTCTCTACGTGGGTGGTGATCTCTTTCTGATCGCAAGAAATCGACGGAGTGTTCCTCAGCGACCTTCACAGATTCTCTCCGCGGACGGTGGTCTCTTTCCGATCACAAGAAGTCGACGCCTCAGGTCGGCTTCCTCTACTGGTATCCACACGAACAGCGTTCCAACCACGAACGACGTGCTAGCGTCTCCTGTCCCTCCAAGGCTTTCACAAGTCTCCGTCTCTATTTCGGCAGTTTCTTGTCTGCAAACCTTTTGCAGATTCCGTTCGGCCTTTTGTGTTCTGTGTTATTTTCAAACGTAGCTCCTCCAATCAGATATAGAGGATGCTATGCGTTTTTACACTTGACCTAATTGGATTTTGGAGTTAATCTTATATTAATTCCGAATTGATACAATATCATATATTGTATAATTTTATAAGAAACTAATTAAATAAAATAATATTAAATCCGTCCCACAGATTTAATTACTTATTTATTTAACTTTAAATAAAGATGAGACTGAGTTATATTTGATTTATTCCCATAAATCAAATTTGAGATATCCTATCAATTTAAATTTCGAATTTCAAACGTGATAGAGATTTAATTTATCCTTATAAATTAAATCTTATAAATATCTCTTATATGAGATATCCTATCAATTTGAATTTCGAATTTCAAACGTGATAGAGATTTAATTTATCCTTATAAATTAAATCTTATAAATATCTCTTATATGAGATATCCTATCAATTTGAATTTCGAATTTCAAACGTGATAGAGATTTAATTTATCCTTATAAATTAAATCTTATAAATATCTCTTATATGAGATATCCTATCAATTTGAATTTCGAATTCAAACGTGATAGGGATTTAATTTATCCTTATAAATTAAATCTCATATATCTCATATATATAATATATATATATATACGAATTTATATATATACGAATATAAATATAAATAAATATATATACATTCACCTGGATCTTTCATTGAATCTGGACATGTCTTAGATTCAATGAATCTGGACATCATAGCTCGTGTTGGGCTATTTTGTGTGCGACCCTGTAGGCCCATATGAAGTTGGCAGTGGGCCATTTGCTATACTAGCCCACAAGTCGCAAGCGGTCTCTAGCAATACATAACAACTACCCAAATCATATGAGGATCGATAAACGATGTAACCTTTTATACAACCATATCATGTCCCTTCTGTCACGCGATATTTTGGTCATGGATGAGGCATGGATAATGTCATCCTCCTATTCCCGACCGTTACTTTCTCGATCCCTGAGTAGTCTGACTATAGAGATGGAACTACCTTTCCATTACAGTATGGCCATACATTTCTCAGACTCACTCATCGAGGGGCCCAGTAATATCTCTCCACGAATGTGAGGGACAAATTCCATCTTGACCATTCACATTCCTCCGCATGAAAAACCACTAAGCCCGAACATAGTCTTTATGATCACTCGGTCAAAAGTGACTTTTGACTAGGTCAAAGCTGAGCGTTTTGTCATGTAGGAATCCATGATGATCTCAGGTCAAAGGGCATATTGACATGGTTTGTATATGAGAGAAGCTTATGACGTTACCCATGCAGTTCTCTCATAGCGGGTCGGTCCAACACCCTGTACTCTTACATGTGCTTATGACTTTGATTTATATCTCTATACATCTTCAAAGTCATACTGGTCTTATTTCATCTGTGCTCCCACATAGATGATCGACCAGAGACATTTAGGATAATATCATGAATTATCCAAGGATGGTCATCATAGTAAACATGCAAATAATATGATAACTCAATTAATAAATTCATAAATCAATAATGTTCATAAGACAATGATTGGCCCCTAGGGCACGATTTCCAACAACCTCCCACTTGCACTAGGTACAATCATTAATTTGACTAATTCCCATTGACCTAACATGACGCTCATGCTTTGCCTGCACAAGCGGCTTTGTTAGAGGATCAGCAACATTATCTTCTCCTGCTACTTTGCATATTTTTATATCACCTCTATCGTTGATTTCTCTGATGAGATGAAATCGCCTGAGTATATGCTTGGTCCTTTGATGTGACCTAGGCTCTTTGGCCTGTGCAATAGCACCGCTATTGTCACAGAGCAAAGTTATTGGATCTGAGATGGTAGGTATCACCCCTAGTTCTGTGATGAACTTCCTGATCCAAACGGCTTCCTTAGCTGCATCAGATGCTGCTATATACTCAGCTTCCATTGCAGAATCTGCTACAGTGCCCTGCTTAGAGCTCTTCCAGCTTACTGCTCCATTATTGAGGAGGAATATGTATCCAGACTGCGATTTTTGGTCGTCCTGGTCAGTTTGGAAACTCGCATCTGTGTAACCAGTTACACAGAGCTCATCATCCAATCCACCATAGACCAAGAATAAGTCCTTAGTCCTTCTTAAGTACTTAAGGATATTCTTGACAGCAGTCCAATGGCCCTCACCAGGGTCCTGTTGGTATCTGCTAGTCATACTTAAGGCAAACGAGACATCCGGTCGAGTACATAACATGGCGTACATGATAGATCCTATGGCCGAGGCATATGGAACCTTACTCATGCGACCTCGCTGATCAGATGTACTTTGACACAGATCTTTGCTGAGGTGAGTACCATGAGACATGGGTATGAAACCCCTCTTTGATTCGTGCATACTGAACCTATGCAGTATTTTGTCTATGTATGTACTCTGACTGAGTCCTAGAAGTCTTTTAGATCTATCTCTATAGATCCTGATTCCTAGGATGTAGGTGGCTTCACCCAAGTCTTTCATCGAGAAAGACTTTCCTAACCAAGACTTGACAATCTGCAAGGTAGGAATGTCATTCCCAATAAGTAGGATGTCATCGACATAGAGTACCAAAAACACAACTGTGCTCCCACTAACCTTCTTGTACACACAAGGTTCATCAATGTTTTGAAGAAATCCAAACTCTTTGATTACTTCATCAAAACGATGATTCCAACTCCGAGAGGCTTGCTTTAGTCCATAAATGGACTTTTGAAGCTTGCACACTTTACCAGAGTCCTCGGAACGCACAAACCCTTCAGGTTGTGTCATGTACACATCCTCAAGGAGCTTTCCATTAAGGAAGGCTGTCTTGACGTCCATCTGCCATATTTCATAGTCATAATATGCTGCAATAGCAAAGAGGATTCTGATTGATTTGGCCATTGCTACTGGGGAAAAGGTCTCATCATAGTCCACACCATGAGTTTGAGTAAAACCTTTTGCAACCAGTCGTGCCTTGAAGACATTTACATTGCCATCCATGTCAGTTTTCTCTTTGAAAACCCACTTGCACCCGACGGTTTTTACACCTTCAGGCGGGTCGACTAAGGTCCAAACCTTATTGTCGTACATGGATTGCATCTCAGACTTCATGGCACTAAGCCATTTTTCGGAGTTTGGTCCCACTATAGCTTCTCGATAGGTAGTCGGCTCATTATGCTCAATGAGCAACACATCACGACTATCAGAAATCAGAAATCCATATCTCTGAGGCTGAAGTCGTGTCCTATTAGACTTTCGTGGACCTTGCGTGACTTGAGGAGTCTCAACAACTTGTTGTGAGTCTTCTCTATTTTCCATCTGCAGTTCTGTGGTGTCTTGTAGCTCTCGAACTTCTTCGAGTTGTACCTTACTCCCACTGGTTCTTTTAGAGATAAATTCTCGTTCAAGAAAGATACCATTTCTGACAACAAACACTTTGTTATCAGCAGGGTTGTAGACGTAATATCCCTTGGTTTCCTTAGGATATCCCACAAAAAGGCATTTTGAGGATTTGGGCGCTAATTTGTCTGAGGCTTGTTGCTTAACATAGACCTCGCATCCCCAAATCTTGAGGAAAGACAAACTAGGCGTCCTCCCAGTCCATATCTCATACGGAGTCTTTTCGATTGCCTTAGATGGAACACGATTGAGTGTGAACGCAGCTGTCTCTAGGGCATAGCCCCAAAAGGAGGGCGGAAGATCTGTTCGACTCATCATGGATCGAACCATATCTAATAGTGTTCGATTTCTCCGTTCAGAAACGCCATTCCATTGTGGTGTCCCTGGAGGAGTCAATTGTGAGAGTGTCCCACAATTCCTAAGATGATCTATGAACTCTTGGCTCAAATATTCACCACCCCGATCAGATCGAAGGGCTTTAATTGTTTTGCCAAGCTGGTTTTGTACTTCATTTTGAAATATCTTGAACTTTTCAAAAGATTCAGATTTATGTTTCATTAGATAGATGTACCCATATCTGCTGAAATCATCTATGAATGTTATAAAGTACGAATAACCTCCTCTGGCATTTGTGTTCATCGGTCCACACACATCTGTATGTATGAGGCCCAATAAATCAGTGGCCCTCTCACTGTGCCCAGTGAAAGGTGACTTTGTCATCTTTCCTAACAAGCAAGACTCGCAAGTGTCATATGATTCAAAATCAAATGAGTTTAGAAATCCATCTTGATGGAGTTTGGAAATGCGTTTCTCATTTATGTGGCCCAGACGACAGTGCCAGAGGTATGTGGGATTCAAATCGTTTGGTTTGACCTTTTTGGCGGTTACGTTATAGATATTTCCATGATTGGGTTGTTCCAAATTTAATATGTAATGATCAACATGCAAATCACCATGAGCATATAAAACATCATTACGATAAATAGAACATCTACTATTCCCAGCAATGGAAGTGAAACCTTCCTTATCCAAATAAGAAAGTGAAACAATGTTACTACTTAAAGCAGGAACATAATAGCAATTGTTCAAAACTAACAAAAGCCCAGTGGGCAGAACTAATTCATAAGTGCCTACAGCTAACGCAGCAACCCTTGCTCTGTTTCCAACTCGTAGGTCAACTTCACCCCTTTTCAGCTTCCTACTGTCCTTTAGTCCCTGCACATTCGTACAAATGTGAGAACCACATGCAGTATCTAATACCCATGAGGTGGAAGTAGAAAGATGAATGTCTATAACATAAATACCTGAAGCGATAGCCCCGCTATCCTTCTTGTTCTTTTTCAGATCTTCGAGGTAGAGTTTGCAATTCCTCTTCCAATGACCCGGTTCATTGCAGAAGAAGCAGACTCCTTCCTTCGGAGGCTTTGCCTTCTTTGGTGCAGGCTTGGTTTCGGGCTTGCCTGACTCTTTGGTCTTACCTGATGAGCCATGACCCTTCCCCTTGCCTTTGCCTTTCTTTTTCGTACCCTTTCCCTTTTGAACCATCAAAACACTACTGGGTTTCTTCTTAAGACTCGGCTCAGCAGTTTTAAGCATCCCATGCAGTTCAGAAATAGATTTCTCCATGTTGTTCATGTTGTAGTTCATAACAAACTGGTCATAACTTTCCGGGAGTGAGTTTAAGATCAAATCTGTAGCTAACTCCTGGCTCATGGGAAATCCAAGCCGTTCAAGGTGATCAATGTACCCTTTCATCTTTAAGACATGAGCACTGACTGATGCACCTTCAGCCATCTTGCAGGAATGTAAGGCCTTAGTGGTCTCATACCTCTCTTGCCTTGCCTGTTGCTGGAACATTTCCTTGAGATGCACAATCATCTCATAAGCCTCCATGTGTTCCAGATCTCTTTGGAGCTCCGGAACCATGGTGGCTAGCATCAAGCATCCCACATCGACAGAGTCTTCCTTATGCTTCATATAAGCATCTCTCTGAGCTCTGGGAGCATTGGCGGCTGGCTCCTCAGGAATGGGTTGATCTAGGACATACGCCTTTCTTTCCTGCTTGAGAACAATTCTCAAGTTCCTAAACCAGTCAAGAAAGTTTGTCCCATTAAGTTTGTCCTTCTCAAGGACAGATCGCAGCGATAATGTAGCAGTATTACTAGTCGTCATGATTCTACAATTAAAATATGCAATGTAATTAGTAATCTCCCACTAAATAAACAACCCTCAATGCAATAGTTAGTGGGCTAAGATCCATATTTGGCTCAAACTTAAGTCCGCTTTGGCAGGACACTTAAATTAAGTTATTTAGGTAGGTAACACCTTTACCAATTACATCAAATGTAACTCTTAGATATTCATGGGATCCTATCATCATATGATCTGGCATGTTCTAATCCCATCTAATGCCTTGAGATCCAAAACCGTTTTGTTAATCTCAATTAAGTCAAACAATAATGAACCTATGAGAGTAGCACCATTACTCTTTGCTTATCTCCCCAAGATAACTCAAAAGCACCCACTTTGGTGGAGTCCACAATTGAGCGATCGAGGTTTTGACAAGTGTTCATAAATTGACGGCATTATGACTTAAGATTTCTTTTAGAGGGCCTAATTTAACTATCTGGTTTATAAAACGCATGTTTCTCAGTTCGTATCTCATACAAGTAATATGCATGTGCTGATCTAATCATAAGATGCATAATTCAAACGTGATACAATATGGCTCACCTATCCTAAGTCCCCTCAAGCCAATGAGAGGAGCTCTCTAGTAAGAAAAGAGAAATTACATATAGAAACCTCTTTTAACATTCGAGGGGAGTGAGATGAGAGGAGAAGGTACATTGAGAGTATATAGAGGAAGGCACGACACGCAGGCCGTATTTTTAAAATTACAACACTTGCAATCTAGAGCCATATTGTTCACCATACCCAAACATTCAAGAATCAATATTCAGATCTAATCGAAGGGCAAAAAAACATTTACAAAGTAACATATGTTACGGTTATGTTGCGCTACGAACAGGTAGCTACGGCTGTCCCGCTAGCCGGTTAGCGGGCGGGGTCTCTGGGGCAGCGCCCCGGAAGAAATTTTTTTTTTTGTTTTGTTTCATAAATAATCACGAATCTGAATTCGGTTTTCACAAATAATCACAAATTCGAATTCGGTTTTCTTAGACCCCATCTATGCGGATTGATCAAATCAAAAAGCATCACCACCGATTTCAATTTCCTTTTAGATTCCTTTTATGTCATACACAACAAGGATTCCATATATGTCACACATACAACGCTTATTATATGATCGGCTACTACTAACATATATCATATAAATCACAAATCAAGCCTAACTTAAACACAAAACGGCATGGCTCTGATACCACTGTAAGGAATTGGAAGACACGCAGCGGAAATAAACTTTAAAAATTTTCCATTCCTTGCCAGGATCTGCCGTATGTGTTTAAGTCAAGTGGAAAGAATCATTACCCTTAGTGTTGCTCAGCGAATTTCACAGCTTCTCTACGTGGGTGGTGATCTCTTTCTGATCGCAAGAAATCGACGGAGTGTTCCTCAGCGACCTTCACAGATTCTCTCCGCGGACGGTGGTCTCTTTCCGATCACAAGAAGTCGACGCCTCAGGTCGGCTTCCTCTACTGGTATCCACACGAACAGCGTTCCAACCACGAACGACGTGCTAGCGTCTCCTGTCCCTCCAAGGCTTTCACAAGTCTCCGTCTCTATTTCGGCAGTTTCTTGTCTGCAAACCTTTTGCAGATTCCGTTCGGCCTTTTGTGTTCTGTGTTATTTTCAAACGTAGCTCCTCCAATCAGATATAGAGGATGCTATGCGTTTTTACACTTGACCTAATTGGATTTTGGAGTTAATCTTATATTAATTCCGAATTGATACAATATCATATATTGTATAATTTTATAAGAAACTAATTAAATAAAATAATATTAAATCCGTCCCACAGATTTAATTACTTATTTATTTAACTTTAAATAAAGATGAGACTGAGTTATATTTGATTTATTCCCATAAATCAAATTTGAGATATCCTATCAATTTAAATTTCGAATTTCAAACGTGATAGAGATTTAATTTATCCTTATAAATTAAATCTTATAAATATCTCTTATATGAGATATCCTATCAATTTGAATTTCGAATTTCAAACGTGATAGAGATTTAATTTATCCTTATAAATTAAATCTTATAAATATCTCTTATATGAGATATCCTATCAATTTGAATTTCGAATTTCAAACGTGATAGAGATTTAATTTATCCTTATAAATTAAATCTTATAAATATCTCTTATATGAGATATCCTATCAATTTGAATTTCGAATTCAAACGTGATAGGGATTTAATTTATCCTTATAAATTAAATCTCATATATCTCATATATATAATATATATATATACGAATTTATATATATACGAATATAAATATAAATAAATATATATACATTCACCTGGATCTTTCATTGAATCTGGACATGTCTTAGATTCAATGAATCTGGACATCATAGCTCGTGTTGGGCTATTTTGTGTGCGACCCTGTAGGCCCATATGAAGTTGGCAGTGGGCCATTTGCTATACTAGCCCACAAGTCGCAAGCGGTCTCTAGCAATACATAACAACTACCCAAATCATATGAGGATCGATAAACGATGTAACCTTTTATACAACCATATCATGTCCCTTCTGTCACGCGATATTTTGGTCATGGATGAGGCATGGATAATGTCATCCTCCTATTCCCGACCGTTACTTTCTCGATCCCTGAGTAGTCTGACTATAGAGATGGAACTACCTTTCCATTACAGTATGGCCATACATTTCTCAGACTCACTCATCGAGGGGCCCAGTAATATCTCTCCACGAATGTGAGGGACAAATTCCATCTTGACCATTCACATTCCTCCGCATGAAAAACCACTAAGCCCGAACATAGTCTTTATGATCACTCGGTCAAAAGTGACTTTTGACTAGGTCAAAGCTGAGCGTTTTGTCATGTAGGAATCCATGATGATCTCAGGTCAAAGGGCATATTGACATGGTTTGTATATGAGAGAAGCTTATGACGTTACCCATGCAGTTCTCTCATAGCGGGTCGGTCCAACACCCTGTACTCTTACATGTGCTTATGACTTTGATTTATATCTCTATACATCTTCAAAGTCATACTGGTCTTATTTCATCTGTGCTCCCACATAGATGATCGACCAGAGACATTTAGGATAATATCATGAATTATCCAAGGATGGTCATCATAGTAAACATGCAAATAATATGATAACTCAATTAATAAATTCATAAATCAATAATGTTCATAAGACAATGATTGGCCCCTAGGGCACGATTTCCAACAGAAGGAGCCATGGGCTTCTTGTTATTTAAGATCAACCTATAACATAAAAAGATCAAATATAAGAAATAATATAATTAGTCTACTAAAACAAAATAATACGAGTAGTACTTACAATTTTTGCCGCAATCATGCTAGCGTGATCGCTTGTAAATAATCTGCTCCTTTTTTGGTGAGTGTACAACCACTTATCTTCATGACGTATTAGAAATGGGGGAACAAGAGTAACACTAGGATCAAACCCAGCGGCTTTTTCCTCTTGGCCCCCAACAAGTCTCTTTCATCATTCATATAACCCCCTGAGACATTGTGTGGAGGCAATCATTCTTGAGAGCGTGTACAATGGATTTTGCTATTTTTTCCTACAAGACTCAAAGTAGTTAATCCCCAATACATATAAAAGGAAGAAACATGGGAAATGCAAGATTCCTTTTTCAAAACATATCAACTCACCATAGCTTTTGTAGTAGTCCGAAGCCTAACAAATTCTTCCTAAGTAGTTTCGTCAATGAATTGATACTTGCTGTATAGAGAAGGATGAGGCTGACCATCTTTGTCATGACCATGCACATACTGATGAGCTATTTGTGTCTTGAATACCCTCCAACACTCAGTGCAATAAGACAATGCCTTCTTCTTCAAGACTTCATTGTTTGGAACATCGTAAGTGAGCTGCAATAATTTTCATTGAAAGCAGAGTTATCAATAAATAGTTATATTTTTTAGTATTGGTCAACAAATATAATATACAATAGGCAGTTCTTATACCCAGATAGAGTCCCAAATTTTATTTTTCATGTGATTATCAACAGCATCCCAAGTCTATATGACGATGTTAGTCTTGTTACGTGCTAGGAGGTTGACATAACTCATGTACTTTTTCTTGTGTTCACCAATTGGGTTCCAATGTGTGTCAAACTCAATCGGTAGTAATTTTCCATCTATCCTATCTTTTGAAATGTCTTTCAATCGCATTGCACTTTTGTCCCTCCTTTGCTTATAGTAGCTTAAAACATCACTAGCCTCATTCTGATTACCACTACCCCCATATTTCTATATACGCAATAATAAAAAACAAATATGGTAAACAGAGAAGAATGACTGACTATAGCGAAAGAAGTGCAAGCATTTATCGATGGAAAGAAGTGCAAGCATTTATCATAGAAAACTACAAAACCTAGATTAAACGAACACGTAAAAGGCGATGCATGTATATGAGAAAAAAATTATCCAGAACACGTACATGGCAAAACACAACAAGAGCAAGAACAGAGAAGAATGACTAACTATAGCGAAGCAAGATGAAAATCACAGAGCATGACGACTGGTGTAATGATAGACAACGTAAAAACTAAGATTGTATAAAACTTGAGAAATGAGAAAGGAAGAGATGCGCCAAGGGGCGGGCTTTGATAAAATATTTTCATTTAAGACTTTTTACACCGGTTAACATTTAAATTCGGTGTAAAAATCATATTTTGAATATGAAATTTAAAATAATTTCTACACTAAATACTATGAACAACCGGTGTAAAAAAGTTTTCATATCACCTTTTACTCCAGATAACATGTACTACAAGTTTAAATATTGGAGTTATTTTTTCTAAACAATCCTTTATTAACCCATCACTTGTAAGTTACAACAAAACAATATAAAGCAATCAAATACAAATCAATTAGAATCCACTTCTTCTTCATTCAATTTTGGTAAACCTACTAAAAATAAAGAGGTCTCACAAATTGAATCTTTATCATCAATAACCTTTTTTCCTTAGAGAGCGACAGACTATCTTTTATTTGCTGGATCAGTGATATAGAAACTTGCTTTGCTTGGTCTGCCATAATAAAAGGCTCATTCCCAAAACTTATACTATTCAAATCAACCAGTATAAATCCTAACCGATCCACCATAACACTATTGTTCACGTTAGCCCATTTGCATTTGAACACGGGAACTGTGAATTTAGTGTAGTCCAACTCCAAAATCTTCTCAACAACGCCATAATAAGGGATGGCTGCTAATTTAGGATTGTTGTCTTTTAAACTATACACCATTAACCCAGTTGTTTCGGTCTTGAGATCAATATAGACAACATTACATACTTGCGTTTCATACACAACAAGGAAGATAGGTTATAAACCACCAAGAGGATGGGCCACAAACTATATATACTACTAAGGCTACCATAAGGGTTCATGTCATCTGTATTGAGTCCAAGCCTTAGGTTTTGTGGTTCCTTGCTGAACTCAGAAAATAAGTTATCAATTTTCTTCCATTACAAAGAATTAGCCAGATGACGAAACCTTCTATCACAAATCCTTTCAATCGCATGCCATAACATTTTTTTGCTTAATCTTCATTAGCAAAAAGCTGTTTAAACCTTCGTATAATTGGAAGATACCATAATACCTTTGTAGGAGACTTATTTGATTTGTACCTTGGTGTCTTACATATTGGACATTTCTCCTCATCTTCAAAATCTTTTCTATACGGTATGCAATCATTTGGGTATGCATGAATCTTTTTATACTGCATACCTAAAGGACATATTATTTTCTTAGCATCATAGTAGCATTTGGGTAACACATTTTCTTCTAGAAACATGTCTTATAACAACTCAAGCAATTATAAAAAACCTCTATCACTCTACCTATGACGTGCTTTCACATTTACCAATTTAACACCACATTCTACAAGTTGTATTTTCTACACCCTTAGTATAGAGGTTTTTGTGCATCATTGCACATAGTACCATATGCATGTGACCGCATAAAAGTATCATCTCCAATATCACGAATCATGTCATCTACCCGATCATCAGTATCCATGTCATCATCAAATGGCTATTCTAACTGTTCAGATGCACTCGACTTTTCCACATTTTTACCATGCCATACCCATACTATGTAACTCTTATATAACCCCTCACAAATTAGATGAGTGTACATATCTGCAAGACTTTATTTCCTCTAATTCAAACAACTCACACAAGGACAATAAAACCTTCAATTGTCATCATCACCGTTCTGTTTAGCAAAATCTAAAAACTCCTTCACCCCTCAACATACACAATACTTGCTCATTTAGCATTTATCCAACTACGATCCATATTTGTAGAAGACTAAAAAACTAAGAAAATAGAAAACAAGAAAGCCTAGCTTGCAGCAATGAATCAAATGAAACAAGTAAATGATAGCAATGAATCCAGTACAAATAATAGCAAAAGGTACTACCAATATTATATAAATCTTTAGTTCTCGAGACAAGGAGTTCAAAACAAAACTCACCGACTGTTAAAGGTTGAGAAGATTTAAACACACGAACAAGTGAAAATGACAGATGGGAGGTGCGAAGGGGCTTTCGATTAAATTAAAGGGTATTTCATAAGCAAATCTACAGCAGATAAAATGCAACACCGGTGTAGAAATAACTTTTTTTAAACTGGTCATTATATTATGCACCTGACATTGATATGTCCGGTTTCAAGCTGTTGTATTTTTTTTTTTAAAATAAAAGAACATGTCATCAGAACAAGAAACTTCATTCATTCAGCTTTACTAATAACTTTACATCAAAAGTATGAAATTTCCAAATACAATATCTATCAGAATATATAATATATTATCTCTTGCATTAAGTTGTTGAAAATCGTGCCCTAGGGGCCAATCATTGTCTTATGAATATTATTGATTTATGAATTTATTAATTGAGTTATCATATTATTTGCATATTTACTATGATGACCATCCTTAGATAATTCATGATATTATCCTAAATGTCCCTGGTCGATCATCTATGTGGGAGCACAGATGAAATAAGACCAGTATGACTTTGAAGATGTATAGAGATATAAATCAAAGTCATAAGCACATGTAAAAGTACAGGGTGTTGGACCGACCCGCTATGAGAGAACTGCATGGGTAACGTCATAAGCTTCTCTCATATACAAACCATGTCAATATGCCCTTTGACCTGAGATCATCATGGATTCTTACATGACAAAACGCTCAGCTTTGACCTAGTCAAAAGTCACTTTTGACCGAGTGATCATAAAGACTATGTTCGGGCTTAGTGGTTTTTCATGCGGAGGAATGTGAATGGTCAAGATGAAATTTGTCCCTCACATTCGTGGAGAGATATTACTGGGTCCCTCGATGAGTGAGTCTGAGAAATGTATGACCATACTGTAATGGAAAGGTAGTTCCATTTCTATAGTCAGACTACTCAGGGATCGAGAAAGTAACGGTCGGGAATAGGAGATGACATCATCTATGCCTCATCCATGACCAAAATATCGCGTGACAGAAGGGACATGATATGGTTGTATAAAAGGTTACATCGTTTATCGATCCTCATATGATTTGGGTAGTCGTTATGTCTTGCTAGAGACCGCTTGTGACTTGTGGGCTAGTATAGCAAATGGCCCACTGCCAACTTCATATGGGCCTACAGGGTCACACACAAAATAGCCCAACATGAGCTATGATGTCCAGATTCATTGAATCTAAGACATGTCCAGATTTAATGAATGATCCAGGTGAATGTATATATATTTATTTATATTTATATTCGTATATATATAAATTCGTATATATATATATTATATATATGAGATATATGAGATTTAATTTATAAGGATAAATTAAATCTCTATCACGTTTGAATTTGAAATTCAAATTGATAGGATATCTCATATAAGAGATATTTATAAGATTTAATTTATAAGGATAAATTAAATCTCTATCACGTTTGAATTCGAAATTCAAATTGATAGGATATCTCATATAAGAGATATTTATAAGATTTAATTTTAAGGATAAATTAAATCCCTATCATGTTTGAATTTGAAATTCAAATTGATAGGATATCTCAAATTTGTTTTATGAGAATAAATCAAATATAGTTCAGTCTCATCTTTATTTAAAGTTAAATAAATGGATAATTAAATCTGTGGGACGGATTTAATATTATTTATTTAATTAGTTTCTTATAAAATTATACAATATATGATATTGTATTATTTTCGGAATTAATATAAGATTAACTCCTAAAATCCTTTTCGGTTAGGGAAAACGCAGAGCATCCTATATATCTAATATTAGGAGCTACGTTTTGGAACAGACACACACATAGAACACAGAAAGGCCGAAGGGGACTCTGCAAAAGGTTTGCAGATAAGAAACTGCCGAAATAGAGACGGAGAGGACGAACTCTTGAGAAAGCCCTGGAGGGACAAGAGACGCTAGCACGTCGTTCGTGGTTGAAAAGCTATTCGTGTGGATACCAGTAGAGGAAGCCGACTTGAGTCGTCGACTTCTTGTGATCAGAAAGGGAGCACGAGCCGCAGAGAGAAGCTGTGAACGTCGTGACCGAAAGATGTGGAAGTCGCTGAGACACACTGAGGATAATGCTTCTTCCCACTTGACTTAAACACATACGGTAGATCCTGGCAAGGAATGGAAAATTTTTAAGATAATTTCCGCTGCGTGTCTTTCAATTCCTTACATAAGTACAAAAAAATAAAATAGGAGGGGCAGCAGATAAAGGTTACAGGTTTTCACTCCTCATTAGACTCGGAGGTCTGGGATTCATCAGAGTGGGTAAGATCAACAGGATGATAGAAGCTATCATGTTGTTGATGGCGGTGAACTTTTGAGCGGAAAAACTCTGAAATTGTCTTTCAGTCTAGTAACTTTCTGAGACAGTTCTTCTACTGAGTCCTCCAAAGCATTGAAGCACATGATCAGTTTCTCAAGGAACTCCATCAAAGTGATAACCCGGGGAGGAGGAGAAGGAATTATAGGATGAGGGTCAGGATGTTTGCCTTCAAAATCATCTCTATTTCTTTTGTGTGGTGGAGAAGGAGGTGTGCGTGAGGAAGAAGCCATTGGAGCATTCAGATAGAAGAAAAGAAAATAACATAGAGATAAAGTGATAAGACAAAAGTACTGATCATAGGAATGATATACATATGGTTGAGGAATTAGAACGATTTCATAAAAGAATATCGAAGAATTCAATTGGCCTTTTATCATAATGAGTATAAACATTGGGAACTGAAGAAGTGAAATGAATGACCTGAGAAGGTATAGAGAAAAGAAGTGGGAAAACATAGATAGGAAACTTAAGAATCAGAATAAAAAGTATATTTAACACCGATTATATATATTTTACACTAGTTCAATATAAATCTAGTGTCAATATTTCAATTTATTTATAAAAATGCCACCTTTCATGTGTTCTAAAAGCTTCTTTACAAGGTATGAAGAAGGTACAGAGAAAAGAAGTAGGAAAGTATAGACAGGAAACTGAAGAGTCATAATAGAAATTATATTTAACACTAGTTATATATATTTTACACCGGTTCAATGTAAATATGGTGTCAATATTTCAACTTATTTACAAAAATGTCACATTTTATTTGTTCTAAAAGCTTCTCCGCAAAGTTTGAAGAAGTTAAAGAAAAGAAGCGGGAAAACATAGACAAGAAACTGAAAAGTTAGAATATGCGTAGCTAATCTACACCTATTAATATTAGTATCCAACGTAGTAATTATATTTTACACCAGCGACGTGTTAATTCAATGTAACTATTTCATCTTATTTACATAAATGCCACAAGTCATTTTTTTATACTATCTCTGCAATGACAGATTTTAAAATGGGGCTTTAAAAATAATATTTTGTACCAATGGTCCTTTTATTGTTGTCAGGTTATGTATATGTACCTATATTGAATCAATGGTGCAAATGAACAAGTTTGATCATATATAGTAATACAAATATCATACAGTATTCCTTACATTGAGCCCACCAAAAAGTTGAATCTTATTAATATAATTAAATTTAGTCCTAACACAATATACTCACTCTAGTCCTAAATATAAGATCTCGTTTGTAGTATAAATTGTATTACAATTGAAATCATACATTTAGGACAAGATGAAGTAATAATTAAATAAAAATATATAAAAAGCAAAGAATAAAAGAATAAAGGTTTTATCATGTTGAGATTTAAGCCATATATTGTTACAATTCATCAATGTTTAGAAAAATTATATGTCCAAATAAATGGCTGAAAATTTTACATGGAATATAATATCTTTGGATAATAATGTGCTGCTGATTTTTAAGATCAAATTTGGACTAAAAATGTGAGATTACTCGAAAAGAAAGAGAAGCCAATTCCTAAGTTATGAAGCTTCGAAATGTAATTTTAGACTTAATGGATCAAGTTTTACTTGAAGTCACATGGGCTTTTTTCCTTTTCTTTTCTCAGAAAAAGTCACATGAGCTTGATTCTATAACTAGAAGGGAAAAAAAGAGAAATGTAAACTTCTTTTTTTTTGTGTTGCTAAGCTTATAAAGTAGAGGAAATCCCTAAAAAATATCTTTCAATTCTAAAATTTTAAAAGAGTATCATGATATGTAAAATAACATATTGGCCACAAGTACCAATATGTGATTTTAAAATTTGAGATAAAAAGATAAAATTGCCCTGAAAGTATTTTAAGAAGTAAATATTTATAATTAAATTGTTAAAAATAGTAGTAAATATTTTCACTAATGTAGTCGACATCATTACAACAATTGTCAATCCTATTACACAAATAATAATTGAACTAAGTATTTATTTGCAATTAAATTGTTAAAGAGAGAAGTAAATATTTTTACTAAAGTGGTCAAAATTATTATAAAAATTGTTAATCTCATTACACGAGGAGTAATTGACCCAATTTTATATTTTTTTTAAAAATATTTTAAGGGGCAATTTCATCTTTTCTCCCAAATTTAAAATCTTAGATTGGCACTTGTAACCAATATATCCTTTTACATAGTATAATATATTTTTTAAAAATTTTAGAATTGAAAATGTATTTATAGGAATTTTCCCGATAGGGTGTGATATTTGTGCTGGAATAATACTCTCTTCTTATGCTTGTTGGACCCACCTTTACTTATACCCATTTTCTCTTTTATTTTCTTCTATATCTTGGGCTCATATGAAATCTAAATATTTCTCACTTAAAAATCAGATTGGGCATGCCCTTCACTCCCCAAAATGGGCTTGGTCTTGGCCCAAATGGAATTTTTAGTTTAGTATAAGAAAATTAAAATTTTAGCCTTACTTGAAATTAAATCACTTAATAAATTCTAAAATTTATTCCCAATCACTTTATAAGAATTTGTTTTGCCATTTTCTTTATCTCATAAAATAGTTCCTGTAAAAGTTTTAGACCGGATATTAATCTCTAACTATTTTTTTCTATTTTTTTTTATAAAATATGCCTTTAATTCCTAAAAATTAGCTTTAACAATTTTTGCTTCACTTTTTGGAAAATAAACCTCTTCATAAAATTTTTCAATTTCCAAAATAATGATTCATAATTTTTCCCTAATTTTTTGGGACCTCTACATACTTTTACAAACTATACATTCTTTTTTATTTTTTTTAAATTCTATTAGGGAAAAGACTTTTTAAAAAGTTATGGAGTGATTATTGACTAATTTTTACCTATATTATACTTTTTTAATATTTAATATAATACCTAATTGAGGAGTTGATATTAATTTTAAATAGAAAATATATTTTTTATATTTATCTAATTTTTCTTAAATTACTTCAATTGATATTCTTTTGATAATAATTAAATAAGAGAAAAAGAAAATTTAAAAATATATTATATAAATTAATTTAAATAATTTTTTAATATAATTAAATTAATTAAATAAATTTTATATTAAAATTTCGATGAGTACTATATATTAATATTTGAAATTTTAATAGTTTTGTGAGATTATGTGTGGATATTTATACAAGAGTAACGTGGAAAAAGGGAGGATAGTGGAGGGTATTGTGGCATTGGGAAAAGAATCTACAGAGTAGGTTGCAGGCTAATCTTCCTATATAAAATATTAATAAAAATTAGTATTGTAGGGAAATTGCGTTTGTGCTTAACAAGTTGTTACTGTGAAATCGCTTGCAAACAACGATTTTACTTATAATATTCTGATAAATAATTTCCACTATTTGATAGTGTTTTTCTGTTTGTAGTATTTCGCTCGCCCTTAATTCATCTTTTGAAACAGACAAATGATCAGGCACCAACCATTTAATTTATGTTCTTAATCGGTCAATTCAACTCTGTCGTTAATACGTTAGTCATGGCCAGTCCAAGAAATCCAAATTATTCAATGGCTGCTTCATACTCCAATTCCACATGTCTCTAAGTCAACATTGACGTGCTTTCCTTAGCCTTATTTGCCCGTCACACAAATCAGCATTCCCCACCCCCCTCCCCCTCCCCCTCCCCCTCCCCCTCCCCCTAATTTTTAAAGCCCTGCCAATGCTCTATATAAACCGAAATACACTAACACAACACAACTTCCTTCCACAAACCACAAGGCACGAAATAAGGCAGTTAATTAATTAACCGATTGCTTCATTCCATGGATCATCATCACAAACCAACCATTAACATAGCAGCAATCTCAATCCCAGCTTTCAGCCACCAAGCCTCCATTCTCCAATTCTCAAAACGACTCGTTCAGCTACACCCTCTCTTGCACGTGACTTGCATCTTCCCCACCATTGATTCTCCACCAGAACCCACCATCCTCTTCCTTCAATCTCTACCTCCCTCCATTCACTGCATATTCCTCCCTCCCATCTCCAAACTCGATCTCGTCCATCCCCACGACAACAATACTCCTCCTCCTGCTGTTCAAATCCAACTCGCAGTTTCTCGATCTCTTCCCTCTCTCCGCAAAACCCTCGAATCGCTGCGTCTCGGCACTCCGTCGCAGTCGCCGTCGTTCCAACCACCACTTGTCGCTTTGATTACAGATCCTTTTGCTAATGAAGCTCTTGAAATAGCCAAGGAGTTTGATCTCTTGTCCTTCGTCTACTTCCCTCCTTCAGCCATGACGCTTTCTCTGTTCTTGAACTTGCCGAGGCTGGATCGAGAGGTTTCCGGCGAGTACAGAGAATTGAAGGATCCGATCCAGGTCATTCCTGGGAGTAGTACTATTCCGATCAGTGGCGTCGATCTTCCCGAGCATCTTCAAGATCGATCTAGTCTCTCCTACAAGCTTATCCTTCAACGTTGTAAACGCTTCTCTCTTGCTCATGGCTTCTTGATCAACACCTTCTTTGAAATAGAACGCTGTACAATAACAGCTCTCCAAAACCGAAACGTGTTTCCCATCGGACCCATTGTTCAAACCGGGTCAAGTAGTTCAGGAAACGGGTCGGGTTGTGTGACGTGGTTGGAAAAGCAAACCACTCGATCTGTTTTATATGTTTCGTTCGGAAGTGGAGGGACACTGGGTGAGGAACAGCTCAATGAACTAGCTTTAGGGTTAGAATTGAGTGGTGAAAAGTTCTTGTGGGTCGTTAGAAAACCAAGTGAATCAGCAAATTCTGCTTATTTGGGTAGTGAAAACGAAGATTCATTGCGGTTTTTGCCATTGGGATTCTTAGAGAGAACAAAAGAACAAGGTTTATTTGTGTCATCTTGGGCCCCACAAAGTGAGATTCTTAGACACAGTTCAACTGGTGGGTTCTTAACACACTGTGGTTGGAATTCAATTCTCGAGAGCATTATGTGTGGTGTGCCGATGATGACGTGGCCGTTATTTGCAGAGCAGAAGATGAACGCCGTTTTGCTGACAGAAGGGCTTAAGGTAGCTCTGAGGCCGAAGGCGAATGAGAGAGGGATTGTGGAGAAGGAGGAGATTGCTAAGGTGGTGAGAAGTTTAATGGAGGAGAGAGAAGAAGGCGATAAGATTCGCAGAAGAATTGAGGAATTGAAATGTGCTGCTGATTCTGCTTTGAAAGAAGATGGGTCATCTACAAAGGCACTTTCTCAAGCTGTTGATCAAATCGTGACTTTTTGGAGACAAAAGCAGAATAATTGAAATTGTACCTATTAAGAACCTTCTTTTTTATTCTTTTTCAAGTGTAATAATAAGGAAAGAAATATCACAAATTGCTATGACAGCCTGACTGAAATGCAAAACTGATAGCCAAGATCATTTGATCAAGCGCATATTACTTGTTTGAGGCAAAAAAAAAAAAAAAAAAAGTGTTTAAATTGGTTTCTAACCTTTTTATCCGTATTTTTCATATATTCCTGGTCTACAATTAAGAATGTCTGTTCATCAGTGACCAAAAAAAAAAACAAAAAACCGAGCTGGTGTATTTATATATACACGTTTGTCTGTGTATATAAAGAGAGAGAGTCAATGTATAAAATCTTCAACGAGTTAGCCGGATTCAGTTTCAATATCACCAACTAATGAGCACTTAATCTAAATTGTCCAGAGTAAATCAAGATGGTTTATATTTAGTTTTTTAAATTTTATTTTTTTAAAAAAATTATATCCATAATATAGTAATTTTTTTATATTAAAAAAAATTTAGGTGAGTTCGATATTGATCCCTAACTAAAATTAAGGTATAATTTCAAAATTTAAAAAATACTTATAGAAAATTTACGATATTAATTATTAAAATAATTTTTATAACAGCAATAGAAAATGATCTCCTATCTTTTTATAATATAAATTTATTTTTTATTATCTAAAATAACTCTTAAATAAAGGTAATAGATTCTTCAACGTGAGACTATCTTTCACAAGCCCAATTATCACCGTATCTGATCTGCCTCAAAGTGCCAGTCATAGTATCTTTAAGTGGATTCATTATACCATAGTTTTTACAGTCACGCTTTGCTTCTCTTATATTATTTGAGGGGTGAAGTAACGAACGTAATAACTAAAATAGTCTCTAGCCCCTACAATTGGTTCCTGTCTTCTTTCATAAAAATAGTCTGTAGTTATTGTTTGATTATTCTTTAACCTCCTAACTAACTAGTTATATTGACGGTTTAATGTCTGTTTGGACTGATCACTATGCCAAACACTCCCATTGGGCCTCATCGTGCCTTTTAAGCCGAAAAGATAGGGGTAAGTAATCAATTATTCAGTTAAAATTGTATCAACCTTTCATATGTGGGTTTAACTGGTAAAGAAGTGAGATATGCGACTATTTAGAACGTGTTCGATCCTTAGGGAGCATCACTTTATTGTGATTCTAGTCGCGTTGCTTGGAGAGGCATCCTAACTTCTAGATGCCTAGGTTTATGTCTGAGGGTAATAGACAACCCACCTTGCTCAATATTAGTATCATCTAGGAGGAAGGAAAGTTTCGTCCTACCATTAGATTATAGGTGAGTTTAATCTCTTTCTAAAAATTTTTGTACTGAAAAAAAAGTTAAAATTGTGCCATTGTACCAACAAAAACAAAAACAAGTTAAAATTGTACCCCAAAAAAGTTATTCAGTTAAAACTGAAATAATTGAATAACTGGGTAGTGCCTTTTTCTAAAACCGAATGAATAAAATAACCGAACCGAATTAACCCAAATATTTCGGTTAATTCGGTTATTCGGCCTCTTTTGAGCTCTTTTTGTTACAACATAGTCCAATCCAAAAAAAAAAAAAGTAAGAAAATCATTTGTTAAAAATAAGATACATATAATTTATATCCAATACGACGTTGTTTTCAGTACCAATTCGATTATAACTGATTTTTTTTTTTGCAAAAAATTAAACCCAACACCGAAATAATTGAAATAAAAAACAAAAAAAAAACAAATTACCATAACAAAAAAAAATTCAATTCAGTTATGTTATGTTCTGTTCTAAGGGTGTTCAACATACCCAGTACCCAGTATGCCTGTTCGAGCCTGGAGAAAAATAGCCCTACCCAACCCAAAAAATTTAGCCCGAAATACAATTGGGCAAGTTTGGGCAGGGCTAAATGTCGGGCAGGACAGGGCACTGGGTAGGGTATATCGCCCTGCCCATTTTGGCCTAGCCCGATATATATATTATTTTTTTAATTACTAATACCTAATTTGTTTACCTATCCGTGAGCTGCCCTAATTCCTAAATGTTAAACAGTTCAAGTTTAGAGTTCAGATTCATAGCGACAGCTGACAGAGTGTATCGCCGAGACGCCAACGGTTTATTCGATCCTCACCCTCTTGTGGTTTCAGAGTTCATATCTCTAAAAAAACCCTTCTGCAAGTTCATACCTCTAAAACAATCCTAGAGCTCATAGCCGTCTCCGCACTTGCTACCAGCATTTTATCAACCTCTCTTCATCGCACTCACTAACTCAATCTAGGAACATCATTCATCAAGTTCATGGTTTGTCTTCCATTTGACCTTCAGATCTCTTATTTAGATCCACCTTCGGTTTCAGGTGTGTTCTTCTTTCTTGACTACACATAGTTAATACGTGAGTTTTTTTTGAAATAATTTTCGTTTGCATGTGATGTTAAGTTATTTCCATCTGAATCATCACTATTCTTTTTGTTAATCCACTGGCGCCATGAATTGAAATCAGATTTGATGTGTTTGACATAAAATAGATTTATGCTATATACCGAGTAAAGTTTAAGTTTTCTTTTGATTTCAATTTGGCAAGCTACTTCTGTAAATCTTACAGTAAGTCTAGACTTATCCTTGTTTGTAATTCGTGTTATAGATATATTGTGAGTTCTAACACAACTTTATTCCTTAGATTTTGTATTAATGGTTCAAATGCTTTGTTCTTAAGTTTTATTGTTTTGATATCCCCCTTTTCTTTTTCTATAATTTTTAAAATTTTTGTAATGTCAGTTTATTTAATTTATTGTATCAAATGGAGAGGTCAGTTTAGTTGAATTATAATAACACTTGTCTTTTGATTGTTCGGCTCCATTCCTGCATATTTTTTCTGCTAGTGGAATTGCATTATTTGGGTTTGATACACCTTTGTTTTAGCTTAGTAGGAGCTTTAGTTTAACTTGCAAATATGAAGAGTGATGATTGGGACAATGCTAAGATCTTTATCAAATTCTTGAAGGTATTTTATGATATTACATTGAAAGTTTCAAGCTCCCCTTCTGTAATATCAAATGATTGTTTCCATCAGAATGTTGCAAAAGAATATTATGAATAGAGCTAATAAATTTTTGACAGACATGAGCATCAGCATGCAGGCAAAATATGACAAGTATTGGGGTAATAAGATAATATGAATCCATTACTATTTATGGCTGTAATTTTGGATCCTCGATATAAATTTGCCTAGCCAATCATATGTTTGATGTCCTTTACATTGTCCCTGAAGTATGTTCACTTATGAAGGAGAGGGTCAAAGATTGTTTGTATCGGTAGTTAATTTTAGATATTTTTTAAATCTTTAAGATTACATATGGTATTGTTTTAGAAATTTATGATTGCGGATTTTTTTCTCACAATATGAGTAGGACATCTATATTTGGGCATGCCTAGCCCGCCTAAGCCCAGCTCGCCCATGCCCAGCTTGAAATACTTAGGGCTTTTATCAGGTAGTGCTGGGCATCGGGCTACAAAATGCAGCCTATGCTTTCCTTGGGCAGGGCATCCGGTAGGGGGTTGCCCAGCCCTACCCATGTACATCCCTATTCTGTTCAATTTTCATTTTCACTTGCTCATCCCTACGTATGAAAAGCCATATTGGGAAGCCACCGTGGCTTTTCGGCCTAAAAGCCAAGCTGGGGCCTCATATGCAATGTCTAGTCAGGGCTCCAACTCAGGGATACTTTTATTAGTTATAGGCAAACATACTAAGAGGGGAGTGGAATGGGTGTTTTAGAAAATTTAGTAAAAATTTAAACTTAACATAAAACAATAATATAATAGAGTAAAGTTCAAAGAGATTTTACCGAGGAAACACAAATCAATTTATATTGGTTCAGACTAAACTCTTATTTTACATCCAATCCTCATAGGCCTTCTGAGATTTCAACTATTCTCTAAGATTTTAATGGGCTCTTGGTGCCTTCAGTACAACAATTGACTCCCCTATAAGGTTATAATAGCAACTTAAAAGAATTAATCTCTTAAGCTAATAGAAAGAATGAAAGAAAAGTTTTAACAATCTCTCATGAAGAGTATATATAATGATACACACTAAAGCTCAATAAATGTTGAGTTACATAGAGAATGAAGAAAACTGAGAATGTAATAAATTTAGAAGTTGATTCAGTCAGCTAGGTTGATTCCTTCATTTAATGTTGAGTCCTTAAATAACATTTACTTTGGTTGTAGCCGTTAGACTCATATTTGTAACATTGAAGTGAAGATATGGGTGGTCGTTGACGGGTAGGTATGCATTTAATGCGTTGCCGGCTGTAGAAAGTTTCTGTTGCGAATAGCTTTCATCATTTTGAATTCGTAGCCTTTTTTTGAATACACTCAATCAAAAGAATTCGATAGTCATTGAAGCATTAATTGAGTATATGAACTGTTAATAAATAATTAGTTATCAAAGATTAAGTTCATAATAAAATTTGGATGGCTTATTCATAAAATATATGTTGTATTAATCGATTAATTAGATCAATGTTCAATTAATGTGTGAGATGGAAAATAGAGCATCACACAAATCTATTTATTCAAACATATATAAAGCAATTTTAGCAAGGAAAGTTTTTGAAAAAGAATTATAATGACGAATAATGAAAAACATAGATACATTGCCACTTGAATTAATTATATGAAGTAGGAAATCAGTTTGTAGCTTAAAAACAGAGATATATTTGAAATTTTTGAAGTTAATCGATTAATATAAGTTAATAGAATGCCTAACCGTTTAATGTGTTTAGGTGAATTGAATTAAAAAGATTTTTAACACAAATTAATCGAACAGTTAATCTGTTAATATAAATTAATTGATTAACCAATCGATTAATTGGTTTATATTTGAATTTCATAAAATTAATACTTTACTGATTAATTGAATAGTTAATAGATTAATATAAATTAATCGATTAATCAATTGATTAATAACAATATCTTTATTTAAGAGAAAATATGTTTTTATTAGATTAATCAATTAATTGAATACTTAATTGATTAATGATCATTAATCAATTAACTAATCGATTAATTAATTGAAGGCAAGCTCTCAACATTAATTGAATACTTAATTGATTAATTGTCACTAATTAATCAATTAACTAATCGATTAATTAATTTTCCTTTTATAAAATAGAATGTTGATTTTACATTAATCTATCATTTAATCGATTAATTGATATTAATTGATTAACTAACGGATTAATTATCAATAATCAAATAACTAATTGATTAACTTAACTAACTTCTTTTATTAACACTTTTTAATCACAAAATCATTTTTGAAAGTACTTTTTGACAACGTTTGGGCACATAAAACAATCTATCACTATGTTTTTAAAAAATATCCTTTGTCAGAGCATATTATTAATCAAACTTGTTGAATGGACCAACAAATGAAAATATTTCTAGTATCTTTAAATCCTTAGTATTACTGGAGACTTTTGGCTATTTGACATCATCAAAACAAATTTTTCAACAGTCTCCCCCTTTTTGATGATGACAAATCATTAAAGAAAAGTAATATTTTTCTCCCTCTATTTGTCATTAGTAAAAAGTTTGAAGTACATCAAAAATAAACAAAAGTATGAAAGGGATTAAACAGTGAAAGTTTAGAGATACTTATTTGATTGAAGCACGATGTTATAGTGATCTTCTTTCCTTGCTTCTAGTCAGAAACAAAGAAAGTTTACTGTGTAGCTCCACCTTTAGTAACTCTGAATGCTCATTTGATTTTCTTCCTTTAGAACCATTTGATTGGTCGATTAGATGTTCGATTAATCTATTATTTGTTTGGTTCTTTTTTTAAATTTCGTAACAGAGTATTCTACAAAAATTTAACTATACACTCCAATGCTTAAGTTAGTCATCAAAACATATTAAAGAACAACTATTTTGAGAAGATGAATGCTGAAGAAATATTAAAAGAAACTTTGTAAGTTAAATAGAATCATTATAGTCCATTAGGATTTACCATTTCCAATTCTCTCATGATGTAGTTGAATTGATCTTGAACAAGTGGCTTGGTAAAAATATCTACTAGTTGAAGATGAGTTGGGATTAATTCAAGTTTTATATCTTTCTTTTGCATGTGATCTCTTATGAAATGATGTCTAATAATGTCTAATAGGATTCTTTGACAGAATAATTGTGCTTGTATTGTCATAGAGAATTGGAATCTCATTCAACTTTATTCCCAGATCTTAAAGTTTTTGAGCCACAGTACTTGTGCACAATAACTACTAACAACTACATACTTAGCTTCTGTTGATGAAATGATCACTGTGTATTGTGTCATATCCTAATTTTTCCCTATCCGTATAGTACTGATAGTGGAAAGAGGTTTGGAAAGGATTATGACGAAGATCAGAAGAAATAATAAATGTTAGATAAGTCTTGAAGAAAGAGAAGAACTTAAACAAAAGTTAGAAAAGGTTAAAGGCCAAAAGTTAAAGTAGAAATAAATGTTGGGCCAAAAGTGATAATTTTCAAAAGTTTAGGGACCTAAATGTAATTAAGCAAAAAGTTAGGGACCTAAATGTAATTAAGCAAAAAGTTAGGGACATAAATGTAATTATGAAAAAGTTCAGCTAGAAAAGGTTTAGAACTGCCCATAAGTTTTTCAGTCCCATATTCCATCAGTAAATAGAGGAAGTTACGTTGGTTAATCTGGCATGATACAGAAATTTTATTAGGACTCCAGACAATAGAAAATTATCTGATAGTCTAAAAGTTATGTGAAATTGTATCAAATTTCATGGACTTCAGATATAAGTGGATAAATTACAGAAAAATGTGTCCAACAGTGTCAGATGTCCTGGATCTAACAGAACTCTGGAAGAAGTTCTGTATAAAAAGTTATTCACATATTAATGAATTTTGATATGAGTTTGATAACACTCGTCATCCGATAATAGAATTTATCGGTATGTAAGGCTGGATAGAATGAGATTAGATGACCTCATATATAGGCCCATGATGACGCCAAGAAGGGCCCAAAAACTAGGGTACCAGTCCATTAGTAAAAGGGGCAAATGTTCAGAAAAGTGTAAAATTACAAAAATACCCCTGGATGCCCAGATTGTACCAGTGATAGATGGAGGGCATTTTGGTCATCTGGGATAGGCTAAAAATATGGTATATAGTATAAATGTGATTAGTTAGAGCCAGTATAGGCCCTAAGGCAATATAAAGAGGGGTAAAAAGACGTTTTTACCCTAACGGTCAATATAGTGTAAGAAAGGACACCAAGGGTATTTTGGTCATTTCCCAATGAATGGATGGCAGATAAATACTCAGTATAACCATTTCAAGGGTATGAGAAGCCTAGACATTGATTTCCAGGACAGAATACATATCTTGGTATATTATAGAAAAATTCAGAACAAAAAATAGTCTGGTTGTTGTGAAACTGCTCCGATCGGTACCGGATTGGATTAAAATTTTTCTAGAAGCTTCCTTACACTATGAGTATGCCACCTAACCCCTTGAGGTGTCCCATGAGCTGTCCCACATGATGTCATAATTATTCTTTTATAAAAAAAGTAAAATCCAAGATTAAATGTGAACCTTTAGATCAAATAGTAACCAAATCAATCTTGGCCATTGATTTTTCTTGCATTTTGGCTATAAATACCCCCTCATTCTGCCCAAAACCGTGGCCTTGTGATACCTTGGGGAAACTCTTGTAAAATGAAAACTCAAGCCAAGACAAGGAAGATTCAAGGTTTCAAAGTTCAAGCAAGCTAGAGATTAAATGTAAGCAATCTATGCTAGCTTATTTTCCTTTGATTTGGGAGCTTGAACTTAGGGTTTTCATGGTATAAAATTTGAGTTTTATCTAAGGGGTTGTGCTGCCCAACAACCTTAGATGAAAGGGGAAAGAAGAAATTAAAGTTAGAAACATATGATTGAAGCTTAAACAAGCTAATTAAGAGATTGGTTGTTGAATCAAGTTGGTATTCTTGACTTTGCCTTAATGGAACCTGTTTGGTCTGCACAGTTCATGAGGTAAGGAAATGTAATTTTAATGATTTAATGCTTCCATTGAATTTAGATAATGATTTTGTGTAGGATTGGAAAGGTTTTGAACCTTGAAAGCATTGAAATTCCAAGATTGTAGTTTTTGAAATCCTTCTCTGTTACTGTTTACTCGCATGAACAGTGATTGAAATTTCATGATTTTGATGCTTCCAATGGTTTTAAAATGAAAAGTTGTATGGGATAAAGTAGAGAAATAAGTATGGGAAGCATTGGAATCAAAATGAGAATTTTTGAAAGAATTGAGTGCAGTTTTGGTTCTATACAGCATGTGATGAAGGAGCTGGAATTTCATGATTCTAACCTCATAAATGGATTCACAAGATGAAATTGTGTAGGGTAAAGTCAAGACATCAATTGATTCAAAGACCAAGTCCATTGGTTAAGATTAAGGAAAGTTAATGAGATTAATGTTCAAGAAGAAGTTATGTTAGTTAAAGTGAATTTAATGCTCAAGGAAGTTAGATTGTAATGGATGAATGATTATGTGATGTTAGGAATTGATTGGTATGCTCCAAGAGAGGCAGCCACATGTTCAAGGAAAGTCAGAAGAAGGAAGCAAGTTAAGGTGAAAGAAGGTCAAGTGTTCAAGGTAGTAAACTTATCCTAAACTTGTATGCATTGAATGTTATGCTTGATTGTGCTATAGCTTGATTGAATTGTGTTTCCTATGTACTTATGTATGAATCTCTGTTTATATGTTTACTTTGGCCAATTGTATTTCATATGTAACATGGAAGCATGCACATGACATAATCGTAACACTTTCACAAGCAAGCACAAGTAGTTACATTAATGCATGCATTGTTTAATACCGTTTGCTACTGAGATTTCCCCAGAAATATCATCCCTTTCCATGTAATCCCAATCCCACAGGTTTATGAATGATGAAAGAGGATGATGAAGCATGAAGAAAAGCTAGGGATTGGATAGTATATATGTTATGTGAATGTGTAATGTTGCTGTATGACCAATGTAAGTAGTTATGGTCATAATATAATGAAAAATAGTAAATGATGGAATAAAGGTATGAAATTTTACAGACATTTAGATGACATTCCAAGCTTAGCTTTTACACCAAGAATACTTTATTTGGGTGTCTGTATAAAGAGAACTGATTTGTCAAAATAAGGGACCAGAATCTGTTTCCATGATTTTTGACCAAATAAATAGTAAAATTTGGCGAATAAACTATATTAATTGGCTAATCATTTGGTTTGAAAATTATTTTTTCCTTAAATTTAAAGATGTTATCTTCACGTAGCTTTTTGAACCACTTCATTTTGAGTTTTCTAGAATTAGTTATGATTTTTTGAAGTTCGTTGCGTAATCTGAAATACCATATGAACAGTAATCCGAGAAAGAGTAAAATTCCAGATTTAGCTAATGGACTTCCAAGGTCTTGTAAGTGGTTCTAAATGCTACTGAATGGTCCCTAAAATGTATGAAAGTAAGGATGTTATATTTTGGTATCAGAGCAAGTTATGAGATGGCTAAGATTCTTCACTATGATCGGGGGTTCTCACTGCGTGAGAGTGGGACAAAGCGTTGACTCTTACCCCGACATGGCCAACCTGCTTCGCCACTGGGAGGTTGCATTACAGTCGAGAGGCTGGTGTGTAAAACTTGCGTCTGAGGTACCTTATGTAGTCCCAAGAAGGGCTCTGCATTTTGGTATCAGAGCAAAGGATTCCGGCTTAGGAAATGCTCTGAATATATTATTTATGGGCTAATATGAGATTATTCCCAGACCTTAACCCTAAATAGTGGGTATTTTGTTAAGTTAGGGTATGTTATGGGATGGTTAACGTTGCTTAATTAAGCAAATATTGTAGGAGTATGTATGGGATTTAATAAAGTTAATTCAGAGGCTTCAGTTAATAAGGAAAACCCCTATTCTGTAGTGATATATGAAGATGATGTACATCTAGACTTTGATCCTTCAGACAATGAATAAAATTCAAAGGAAAGTTTAGGGGATCAATAAGGAAAGTCTACAGTAGATTACCCCATAGATGTTTCTGTAGACTTAAACCTGCAGTCTAGAGGTCATGTAGAGATACAACGTGAAGCCTAATATGCACCAGTTAATGTTAGGTCTAGTGACTCTACACAGTATAAGTACATTAGAGTGCCCTCTAACCCTGATGTAAGTTATATTCCTCCGATGAGAGGACATATTACGGCTGAGAAAGTTGAGTACTGGTACTGGATTATGGGTAGACCAGATATTATTCCTCCTCTACTAGAGTTTGAGGATAGAGTTACTGTGAGTAAGATACCATAGTTCCCTAATTCAGATATCTAGTCAAAGTTTATGATAGATCCCGTCCATTTCCAAAGTCCAGGAATATGTGACTTTAGAGAGAAATATCAGTGTGATGTTCTTGATTCTATTCAACTTCAGCCTTTTTTGTTAAAGATAGTTAGTGTTGACCATATGGTTTGAAGAAAGCTGTGGAGAGTGGATTACTCAGTCTAGTTCAAGGAATGGACAGAAGTAGAGATCAAGAGAAGCCAGTTTACTTACAGTTCCTCAATGTCGTATCAGGGGTGATAACTAGATACGCAATAGAGGGCATTAACCTAAATCAAGTTTATACTATAGAGGGCTGGCATGAGATGATAGTAAGCCAAGTACTACCATATACCCCTACATGGCATGTCTCCTTTGTATATCCATTTCTACTTTATGACTAAGGATTGGGGTATCTATTTCTTATCTTCTATCATGGCATCTAGTAGAGTACTCTCAATATTGATAGAAATTCATATCTATCCCTTTGTTGACTACTTACTGTACTGGACCTATAAGTAATGTCCATTTCTTTCATACATAATCTTCTAGAAATTTGATGTAATTTATGGATCTCTATCATGCATCATACTTATCATTATGTATCTCTTATTACGCATCTTTTCATGCGTATTGGTTATTTCTCATTACGAATTGTAAATCTTTCATTATACTTTTCTTTCCGTATTCCGTAATACTCTTTGACTTATAGCTTTAAGGCTTTTAGGGAGGATCTTACTCTTAAACCTTTCTGCCTTTCTTCTAAAACAAACTGTAGTCTAAAGCTTTCCTTTTAGATCCTCTTCGTATGGATCTGACATAAGGGTTATAGTCCCTTATCTTTTCTAGCTCTTTCTAGCTTTTCTTAACTTTTCTATCTATCTATCTATCTCTTTCCTTTCTACAGTTCCTCTTCTTGGAACTGGTATAAGGAAATACTCTTCATCTAATTATCTCTTTCTATTTTTATAGTTCCTTTACTTGGCACTAATACAAGGGATACTGAAGTCTCTTATTTTCTCTACTGAGCACTTATGCTATTCTCTTCTCATGCTACTCTTTCTTTTTATTATGATATTTTGTTTTCATTTAATGCTATGCTTTCTTTTTATTATGATAGCTAGCAAGTTATTTCTCATTATTCTAGAGCATCTTTCTAACTTTGTGTCTTAACACTGTGCTTCACAGTGGGTCACCCATCTCTAGGCTACTTTGGCCTGAGCAATTTCCTGTTAAGCGTGCTATTAGGTTAAGACTAGGTTATTATTAATATACCTATGAGCCCTAGCATACTTTTTCTTATAGAACTGTGTTCTAACTTTACTCTGTCTTAGACCCTCTTCTCTGGGTCTCTTTGGCTTTTAATCTCTTCATCCATATCTGGATGATCTATCTGCTCATACTTGTCTATTCTTAAGATATATAGGGTTCTCTCTTCTGTTCCTCAGGCATACTCCTACAATCTTTTGAATTCCAATACTCAGATTTGAACTTTGGACTCCATCTTCATTTAAGAAAAACTAAGTTCAGTTCATATATATAGAGGCCATATGGGGAAAACATTATAAGTACTTTCTCTGGATGAGCTAATTAATGCCTTACAAGGTTAGCTACTCCCTTTATGTTGATAACTCAAACTCATAAAATTGTTTTCAAAATTGTATCCATTAGCCTTTATTATCTATCAAGATTTATTCATTCTCTCTCTTACTCAAGAATTCCTTCTCATCTTTCTTACTCTGTTATGGCTTACCATGGGTTGGTGATGTGTGTAATTATGGTCTAACCACCTGCCATTGCTTTCTATTACTACAGCCATATCATAACTTCTCATATGAATCTATACTCTAACTGCGAGTAGCCTATATCTGAACTATGTACTTATATGAAGAGCATATGTAACAAATCTAACTCTTATATGAAGAGTGATCTTTACTTATTTGAATCTAGCTATATCTGAGAGTTATCTATTTTAGATATAACTCTTATATGAAGAGTGATATGAAAGCAATCACTTTACTGTTGTCTGTTGTTCTTTCTATATACCATTTCTTTCAATAGAGTTATAACACTACCACTCTCTTGGTCTTGAGTACTATAATCATAAGCTTGTAGAAATACCTGAGTAACCCCAATCATACTATAACTGTCTGTCCCAATTACAAGGACTGTCTGTTATTCTGGTACCTTCCTATTGCTTACCTGTTTCAACTTTCTCATCTAACTACCTCTCATTATTATCTAAAACTCTCATTCCTATTCCTAACTTTAATATAACTCTAATCCTGATCTTAATTTCCATTATACTCTTAATCCTAATCCTTGAGGATTAATTAACTCTAATTACCTTATCTATTTCTCTAATCTTATAAAGCAAACATACCATGTCTGGGATAGCTCTACTGTATGCATACTAGACATTACCATTTAAATATGCATAAGGTGTTATCACCTTAAACCAATGAGAGTAATTTCATTTTACTATCATTGCTGCTAACAAATGACTAGAGTCTGAATCACATATCGTATATACTTAGGGATTGTTATCCCTAAATCCTTTCTTTGGATTACCTCAGGCGACTTTCTTGCCTCTTCTCATATAAGGGTAAAACTTTCTTCTGCATCTAAAATCTCTTACATGTCATATTCAATAAAATTTCCTAGCAAAATGTCCCAGCTTGCCACATCTATAGCAACATCCTTAACCTGTCAATCAAAACCCTTGGTCTTTACCATAATTCTTATTTATGTTAGGCTCTGATTGTATGTTTGCATCTCCTATCTTACTCCTCCTCTACTTCTTAACTATTTCTTATTACCTCTTCTAAAAACTAAAGGCCTTCTGGAGCATCCTTATCGAAAACACCAAAATGATTTATCTTTCATTATTGCCTTTATTTTTTCTAGGCAGCACAAGTTTCTCTCTGTAATCTAGCTTGCCTTTACCACTTTATTGAACCTCTGTAACTACCTAGGAAAAATTCTTTCTTGTAGCACAGAAATCAATTTGAGTTAACTTCTCAATCATTTAACTCTCACTATACATGTGGATAAACCTAGCTAAGTATCCATCAGAGGGTTCTTCTTACCCTACTTTAACACTATAACTTGGCCTCACGCTCATATCTATTTGACTAAGGAAAATGCTTCTCATAAAACTTCTTAAGAAAAACTTCCCAAGTGACCTAATAATTTCTATCTTCATAGAGTAACTTCTATACTTTTCTATAGTTGGATACTATCTTCTTCCTCAGTAGATCCTGACCATCTGCTAGTCCTAGTTTATTCTTGTCTATACTATAACTCCTTGATAACTTCTCTCTCTAATCATCATAAATCTACAATAGCTGCTACTACGGGTATCGTGATAGTAACATCTTTTTCTTGTTCTTGGCAAACTTGAGTTATCGAGTCCGCTTTGAGAACATTAGCTCTCTATTTCAATCTCATATTTTTAAACCATATATTTAGGAAAGACTAACTTAATGAAGTATTTCACAAAGTAGATTAACTCCTAACTATCTTACGGAGGATCTTCTTCTAATAATCTTTTTAAGTTTGTCTTCGATGTCCTAGCACCTAGTATATCTGACTTGTCTACACTCCATACTAAACCTTTAGATGATAAATTTTAGTGAGGTTGACACCTTTGTTCTTATCTTTCTCATAATGTCTAACCTCTGCTCTTGGGGATTTTAGGTTCACAAAATGATTATGTTTCATTCCCCTAACATTATCTTGAACTAACTCTTGTATCTTAGCTTTCTTGATATGGGACTTGTCAACTTCTTTGACTTTATACTAGTCAGTTTCTATCTTTGTTAGTAGAAAGAATTGCTCCCCTCACTGTTCCACTTAGTCCAGCTACATCGTGTTAAGAAACACGAGACCCCAGAGGTATTAGCTGACTAGGACAATCTACCGTTGCTTTGTCTATCATACTACCTCATCAATTCCTGAACTCCTCTGTGTATCCCAATTGTGACCTGAGTATTGGCTAGTTATGACTCACATACTCTATTAACTTCTATCGCAACTATCTTAATCTGCTTGTCATGACTAGATAACTCTATATTCTTCTATCGCGACATGAAGATATCTTTCCCTAAACATTCTCTTCCTAAAGTTCCTTATCTGAATCCTTCTTTGAGCAGTGAACCAATCATTTAGAGAGGGGATCTTCTTGGTTCACCTAAGATTTAGACTTAAGTAATATTGACTTTCTCATTAAGTGCCCAAGCCTTAACATACTGCTAACCTATTAGGTTTAGGGTATGGGAATTATCTTATCTGATAACAAAAACTTTGTTCTTTTATACCAAAAATGTAACACCTTACTTTTGTTTGTCTTAGGAACTATTCGGTAGCATTTAGAACAACTTAAACATCCTTTAAAGTTCAATTATAAAATCTAGAATTTCCAAACTTCATGAGTACTATTCATATGGTAATTCTAAATTAAGCGATGAAATTTGAAAAATAATAATTAATTCTAAGAAAATTAAAATGAAGTGGTTCAAAAAGGTATATGAAGATAACATAATAAACTTTAGGTGAAAAAATACTTCCTTAGACCAATTAAACAGTTAACTGAGCCAACTCTAACATCAAATTTTACTATTCAATTGGTCAAATTTCTAGAAAACAGTTTTTGGTCCTAAACTTTAAAATTTTTTTCTCTTTGTATAGCATTTAAATAAGGCATTCTTGATGTCAAAATGAAGATTTACATGTTAAATAAATGTTAGAAAAATTTCATATATTTATTTCAATATTTACTATTTTTAATTATAACTCAAAAGTCACTACCTCTATTGTAAGGAATTGGAAGACACGCAGCGGAAATTAACTTAAAATTTTTTCCATTCCTTGCCAGGATCTACCGTATGTGTTTAAGTCAAGTGGGAAGAAGCATTACCCTCAATGTTCCTCAGCGACTTCCACAGCTTCTGGTCATGACGTTCACAGCTTCTCTCCGCGACTCGTGCTCCCTTTCCGATCGCAAGAAGTCGACGACTCAAGTTAGCTTCCTCTACTAGTATCCACATGAACAACGTTCCAACCACGAACGACGTGCTAGCGTCTCCTGTCCCTCCAGGGCTTTCTCAAGAATTCGTCCTCTCCAACTCTATTTCGGCAGTTTCTTATCTGCAAACCTTTTGCATATTCCCCTTCAGCCTTTTTGTGTTCTATATGTTTCAAAACGTAGTTCCTAAAATCAAATATATAGGATGCTATGCATTTTCCTCTACCGAATTGGATTTTATAGTTAATCTTATATTAATTTCAAAATTAATACAATATCATATATTGTATAATTTGATAAGAAACTAATTAAATAAATAATATTTATATTAAATATATTCCACAGATTTAATTTACCTATTTATTTAACTTAAAATAAAGATAAGACTGAACTATATTTGATTTATTCTCATAAATCAAATTTGAGATATCATATCAATTTGAATTTCAAATTCAAACGTGATAGAGATTTAATTTATCCTTATAAATTAAATCTTATAAATATCTCTTATATGAGATATCCTATTAATTTGAATTTCAAATTCAAACGTGATAGAGATTTAATTTATCCTTATAAATTAAATCTTATAAATATCTCTTATATGAGATATCCTATCAATTTAAATTTTAAATTCAAACGTGATAGAGATTTAATTTATCCTTATAAATTAAATCTCATATATCTCTTATATATAATGTATATATACGAATTTATATATATACGAATATAAATATAAATAAATATATACATCTACCCTGGATCATTCATTGAATCTGGACATCATAGCTCGTGTTGGGCTATTTTGTGTGCGACCCTGTAGGCCCATATGAAGTTAGAAGTGGGCCATTTGCTATACTGGTCCACAAGTCACAAGCGGTCTCTAGCAAGACATAACGACTACCCAAATCATATGAGGATCGTTAAACGATGTAACCTTTTATACAACCATATCATGTCCCTTCTGTCATGCGATATTTTGGTCATGGATGAGGCATGCATAATGTCATTTTCCTATTCTGGACCATTACTTTCTCGATCCCTGAGTAGTATGACTTTAGAAATGGAACTACCTTTCCATTATAGTATGGCCATACATTTCTCAGACTAACTCATCGAGGGGCCCAGTAATATCTCTCTACGAATGTGAGGGACAAATTCCATCTTGACCATTCACATTCCTCCGCATGAAAAACCACTAAGCCCAAACATAGTCTTTATGATCACTCGGTCAAAAGTGACTTTTGACTAGGTCAAAGATGAGCATTTGTCATGTAGGAATCCATGATGATCTCAGGTCAAAGGGCATAGTGACATGATTTGTATATGAGGGAAGCTTATGATGTAACCCATGCAGCTCTCTCATAGTGGGTCGGTCCAACACCTTGTACTATTACATGTGCCTATGACTTTGATTTATATCTCTATACATCTTCAAAGTCATACTGGTCTTATTTCATCTCTGTTCTCACATAGATGATCGACTAGGGACATTTAGGATAAGTTCATGAATTATCCAAGGATGATCATAACAGTAAACATGCAAATAATATGATAACACAATTAATAAATTCATAAATTAATAATATTCATAAGACAATGATTGGCCCCTAGGGCACGATTTCTAACATCTATAACATCCTAAATTTTTTCTATCTGTATAATACTGATAGAGGAAAGAGATTTTGAAGAGATTGGGATGATAATCAAAAGAAAAGATAATGATTAAGATAAGTGTTAAGTCAAAGAAAGAGGGAAGGTATAAACTTGTAAAGTAAAAGGGCTAAATTGCAATTTAGAAAAAGTCTGGGGACTAAATTGGAATTAGTGAAAGTTTCACATGGTCATTTTGGAAAAGAAAGGGACTAAAGTGAAAACTTTAAAAGTTTCATGGTGTAAAATGGAAGTAAACATAAGCTTTGGGCCATTAAGTGTAATTATGAAAAGTTGAGGGCATAAAGTGCAATTTTTAAAAGTTCAGGGGTAAAATGGTAATTATGGAAATTTGAGCCATAAAAGGCCAAAAATTGCACAGAAGCATTTTAGTCCTAAATTTTACCATAAAATAGAGAAAGTTATTCTAATTAGTTTAACGTAATACATAATTTTGATTTGAGGTCTCAAAAAATTGATATAAATTTTTAAAGTTGAGAGATTATTGTTGTATCTTTCGGATCTCATAATCAGATGAAAGTTGACATTAAATTATTATAATTAATATAAGAATTTATGAATATGGCAAAAGTAAAAAAAGAGTTCTGTAGAATTAATTATAAAATTTAAGGTAAAATCGGACACCGATAAAGGGTTAAAGGAAATATAGAAAATTTTTATCAAGACTTCTGGGTATCTAAAAATTATGAAACTTTGTAGAAAATTTATTTTCTATTAGAATAATTTTTTAAAAATGTCAAACTATTAAAATAGGGTCTAGCATTTATCTCAAAAATCAGGGTGATTTAAGAATATGGTGTAAGAAAAGTGCCTTGAAATTTGTGCCAATTAGCTATTAGATCTAAAAGAGTCCCAATATGATGTCCTATACAAGCCTAATAAGCTCAAGAAATTGTTATGTGGTCAAATAAATTTTTAGAATATTTTATGTATTTTTCAAAGATAAGAATTTAAAAAAAATTCAAGAAGCATGTGAGGTGTCCTTGTGGGACCCACAAGCTTTACACATGGCACCAAGAAGAGGAAAGGAAGATTAAATCATGTGTTAAAATGTAATAAAATAATATAAGAATTAACCTAATGATGATTAAGGTTAATTAATCCAAAAACTAACCAATCAAATTCAAGATTAAGCCATTGTAATATTTAGGAAAAGTGAGGACATTATGGACCCAAGGTGCCAAAATTTTGGCTATAAATATTCCTTCTATTCTTCACAAAACCTTTCATCCTTGGTTCCCTTGGAGAAACTCTTGTCATTTGAAAACTTAACCAAGATAAAGGCAATTCAAGACACTTAGAGATCAAAGTAGTCAAGGAATAAGGTATGTGATCCTTCCTAGTTTATTTAGATGTGTTTTGGAAGGGTTAAACCTAGGTTTTAGTTGTTGAAAATTCTATTAAACCTAGAGTATGCTTGCTGTCCAAATTGTAAGTTGAAGGAGGAAGAACAAAATAAAGTTAGAACTAGGTGATTAAGGTTTAGATAAGTTGGTTTTGATGATTGGTTATTGAATTAAGTTGTGCTCTTGACTTTGTCATTGATGGAGGCATTCAGTCTAGGTCTTTTCTGGACCAAGAAGAATGAATTTCTATGATCTAATACCTCCACTGAATTTATATGATGATTTTGTGTAGGATTGGATAGATTTGTAACCTTGGAAGCATTGGAATTGAGAGTTATAATTTTTAAGCCTTCTCTATTACTATTCATATGCATGAACAATGATTGGAATTTTATGATTTTGATTCTTCCAATGGTTTTAAAATGAAAAATTGTGTGGGGGTAATATAGAGAAACAAGTATTGGAAGCATTGGAATCAAAATAAGAATTTTTGAAATAATTATGTACATGTTTTTGGTTCCGCCCAGAAGCCATGAAGGAGCTGTAATTTCATGATTTTAAGTTCATAAATGGATTTAGAAGATGAAATTGTGTGGGGTAAAGTCAAGACACAAATTAATTTAAAGGACAAGACAATTAACCCTAAATTAAGAAAGATAGGGGTTAATTGATTAAGTTTAATGTCCTTATATGCCAATTGAGTTGAATCATGATGAATGAATGAATATGTGATGTTTAGGATTTGGTTTGTGTGCTCAAAGAGGGAAGTCACACATCAGGAAGTAGAAAACAAGAGGTAAAGGAAAAGGATAAGGAAAGCAAGGAGTATGAGGTAGTGAACTTACCTACTTGTATGCTTATGTTGCTTGGATGTTTTATGTGATATTTGCTTACTTTGATGATGTAAAACATGTATGATTAAGTAATACTCTATTTTTTTATGCTATGGCCATATGTTATAATTAAGGTACATGAAAGTATGTAAGTATCATTATGCAAGTATAATCATTAAGTGCACACATAGTAACATCAAGCATATAGTTGCATACATTGTGTGGTTTTTGTTTACTACTAAGATTTTCCCCAAAATCTCATCCCCTCTATGTCACCTTAAAACCAAACAGGTTCTTCAAAGATGGAAGAAGATGAAGATGCAATAAGAGGAGTTAGGAGATAGATGTCATGATTGATTGTACCTAATGCTATGTTATGACTTATGTGATGTATGTATGTAATGTTTACTTAAAAGCAATACAGTAGTTACTGTAATTAAAAATAGTAAATGATTAAATAAATGTATGATATTTTATCAGTATTTAGTTAACATGTCAAGCTTCATTTTGACATCAAGAATGCCTTATTCCGATGTCTATACAAGGAGAACGAAAATTTTAAAGTTTGGGACCAGAAACTATTTTCCAGAAATTTGACCAAATGAACAGTAAACTTTGATATCAGAGTTGACTTAGTTATCTGGTCAATTAGTCCAATTAACTATTTTTCTATTGAATTTTAATATTATGTAGCTTTTTAAACCACTTTATTTCAATTTTTGTAGAATTAGTTATGATTTTTTGAAATTCATCACTTAATCTAGAATTACCATATGAACAGTATTCGTAAAGAGTGAAATTTCAGATTTTGTAATTGAACTTCAATGGACTTGTAAGTGGTTCTAAATACTACCGAATGGTCTATAAGACGTATAAAAGTAAGGTATTACAACCTCCTCATGAGTTACTGTTCACAATGACAAATTTCATCAACTATCTTTACGTACATATACACATACATTATGCAACTAATTTCTATCTTTTCTTCATGCCTCTTCATCTTCCTCCTCATGTGAAATCCCTGCTGTGGTGATGACATGGAGGCGTGAGATTTTGGTAGAAATCTCAGTAGCAAACAAAAACCATACAATATATGCAACTATGTGCTTGATGTTAATATGTGTGCACTTAATGACCATGCTTGTATAATGATACTTATATGCTTCCATATCCCTTAATTATAACATATGGCCATAGCATAAAAAGAAACATAGCATCACTTAATCATACATGCTTCACATCATCAAAGTAAGTAAATATCACATAAAACATCCAAACAATAAGCATACAAGTAGGTAAGTTTACAACCTCATACTCCTTGCTTTCTTTATCATTTTTCTTTACCTCTTGCTTTCTACTTCTTGATGTGTGACTTCCCTCTTTGAGCACACAAACCAAATCCTAACATTAATTGCATTACCATTAACTCATTACAATTCAACTTTCTTGAACATTGATCTTTATCTACTAAAGTAACTTTCTTTAATCTTTGTTAATTAGCTTAATCTTTGAATCAATTGATGTCTGGAATTTAACCTACACAATTTTTCCTTCAAAATCCATTTATGAGAATATAATTATGAAATTTTAGCTCCTTCATATAGTTCTAGATAGAACCAAAATATGTCCTCTTTATTTCTAAAAATTCTCATTTTGATTCTAATGCTTCCAATACTTATTTATCTACTTTATCCAACAATATATTTTATTTTAAAACTATTAGAATCGTCAAAATCATGAAATTTCAATCACTTTTCATACATATAAGTAGTAACAAAAAGGGTTTGAAAACTTCCCTTTTCTAATTTCAATGCTTGCAAGGTTCCAATAATTTACAATCATATACAAAATCACAATTTAAATTCAATGGAAGCATTAGATCATTAAAAATCATAGTCTATCTGTCCAGAATAGTACTGGTTGAATGGCCTTCATATGAACAAAATCAAGAATCACCATTTAATTCCATAACCAAACATCCCAACTAACTTATCTAAGTGCTAATTACATGATTATAGATTAATCCTTCTTTTCTTTCTTTATCTTTCAATTTTGGCCAGTATAAGTTCAAGTGAATGAAACCCATTTGCTAACCTCTAAAACCTAGGTTTCAATCTTCCAAAACATATATATATATATATATATATATATAATCTAGGAATGTTGCTTACATTATGCCTTAACTACCTTAGATCAAAGTGCCTGGATCTTCCTCTTGGAATTGCCTTGGATTAGGTGAGTTTTCATTTTTGCATAAATTCCCCAAGCTCTACCATACACTCATGGTTTGGACAAGACAAGGGGGTATTTATGGCCAAGATTTTGGCATCTTGGGACAAGATTATCCCAACTTTTCCTAATTATTTCATCTCCTTAATCTTGCTTCCTATTGGTTGGTTCTTGAATTAATTAAACTTAATCACAATTACCTTAGTTCTTATATTATTTTATTACAAAGAAGCACATGGGATAAGCTCTTCTTCTTTCTCTTGGCTTCCATGTGGCCTATTGTACATGATGTATGGGTCCCAACATGCGCAACTTTCTTATCTCTTGTATTATCTTCAATTTTCTCTATATTGTTTTTAAAATATTCAAAATTGACTTAAGCTCTAAGACTTATACTTGGGCTTGTTTTGCTCTTAATGTGATGCCATATTGAGCCTCTTTTAGGGCCAATAGCTCATTAGCATAAATCCCAAGGCAATTCCCTTATACCTATATTATCAAATTACTCTAATTTTGAAATAAATTCTAGACACCTCTTTTAATGGTTCTGACATTTTTATAAATTTATTCCAATATAAAATAAATTTACTGCAAAGTCTCATAATTTTTTGAGACCTAAAAGTTCTAAAAAAATTCCCTACATTTTCTTTAACCCTTTATTAATGTCCGATTTTACCTTAAATTCTCTAATTAATTCTACAGGACTCCTTTTTGACTTATGTTAGTTTTATAAATTCTTATATTATTTATAACAATTTACTACTAAGTTTAATCTGATTCTGAGGTCCAAAAAATACTGTACTAATATCTAAATTTTGGATATTAATATCAATTTATTAGATCCTCAAATCAAAATTTTGTTGTGCTAAAATGATCAAAAAAGCTTTCTCTATTTTATGGTAATATTTGGAACTGAAATGCTTTCAAAATTTTTTTGGTCTTTTATGGCTCAATTTTTCACAATTATCATTTTGCCCCTAAACTTTTAGAAATTAAACTTTAGGCCCTTAACTTTTCATAATCATATTTAATGGCCCAAAGCTTATGTCTACTTCTATTTTACACTATAAAACTTTTAGAGTTTTCACTTTAGTCCCTTTCTTTTCTAAAATATCTATTGTGTTATTGAAACTTTCATTAATTGCAATTTAGCCTCTTTGGCTTTTCAACTTTTTAGCTTCTCTTTTTCTTTGGTTAAAAATGTATCTTAATCATTATCTTTTCTTCTAATTACCATCCCATCCCTTTATAACATCTTTCTTCTACCAGTTTTATACATGTAGGAAGAATTTGGGATGGTATAGTTGGTTCCTTCATTCAATGCCGAGTCCTTAAATAACATTTACTTTGGTTGTAGCTGTTAGACTCATATTTGTAATCGTTAAAGTGAAGGTACGGGTGGTCACTGACGGGTAGGTATGTATTTAATGTATTGCTAATAGTAGAAAGTTCTCATTGTGAATAGCTTTCATCATTTCGAATTTGTAGCTTTTTCTGAATACACTCAATCAAAAGAATCCGTTAGTCGTTGAAGTATTAATTAAGTATATGAACTATTAATAAATAACTAGTTATCAAAGATTAAGTTCATAATCAAAGTCAGAAGGCTTATTCAGAAAATATATGTTGTATTAATCGATTACCTAATTGATTAATTATATCAATGTTCAGTTAAAGTGTGAAATGGAAAATAGAGCATCACACTGATATGTTTATTCAGACATATAAAAAGCTATTTTAGCAAGAAAAGTTTCTAAAAAAGAATTGTCATGACGAATAATGAAAAACATAGACAAATTATTACTTGAATCAATTATGTGAAGTAGGAAATCAGTTTGTAGCTTAAAATAGAGATCTATTTGAAGTTTATGAAGTTAATCAATTAAATAATTGATTAATATAAGTTAATTGAATGCCTAGTCGATGAATATGTCTCAGAGAATTAAATTAGAAAGAATTTCAATATAAATTAATCTAATAGCTAATTTGTTAATACAAATTAATTAATTAATCAATTTATTAATTGATTTATATTTAATTTTTATAAAATTGATAGTTTACTAATTAATCAAACAGTTAATAGATTAATATAAATTAATCGATTAATAATAATATCTTTGTTTAAAAGAAAATTTGTTTTCACTAGATTAATCACTTAACCAATTGATTAATTACAATTAATAGATTGACCAATCGATTAATTGACTTATGAATTCATTTCCAGAAGGCAGGTCTCGATATTAATCAAACACTTAATCAATGAATGGTCACTCATTAATCAATTGATTGATTTTTCTTTTATAAAATAGAATGCTGCCTTTACATTAATCTTTCATTTAATTGATTAATTGATATTAATGGATTAACTAATCGATTAATTATCAATATTAGAATAAATAATCAATTAACTCAACTAACTTCTTCTTTTTAAACTTTTTAATCACAAAATCTTGTTTGAAAGTACTTTTTGACAATGTTTGATCTCAGAAAAAAAATCTATCACTATGTTTTTCAAAAACATCCTTTGTCTAAAACATATTATTAATCAAACTTTTTGAATGGAGCATCAAATGAAAATATTTGTAGTATCTTTAAATCCTTAGTATTATTGGAGACTTTTCGCTATTTAGCATAATTAAAACATATTTTACAACAATTTTGACCTAGGGGTGACCTGATATAACCCAGTCTTAACTTGGATAACTTGAGGCAACCTGGGGTAACCCAAGTCAAACTTATTTTTTTAAAAAAAATCTAATTTTTTTATTTTTAGTTTTAGTGAATTTTGACCACCCTTAACTAGATTGATTGGTTTAATAAATATATTTATTAACTATTTGTATTGTTTTATTGTTGTTACTTTGTAGCTTTTGTAAGGATAAATATATTTATTCTCAATGTTATGTTTTGTTATTGCTAAAATAAAAAAGTTGCATGAGACATGCATTTATCAAAACATTATAGCTTGAGTGGTCATTTTTATTTAAATATTAACTTATTTATAGTCAAACATGAATATTTTTATTAAATTATATTATTTTAATATGATTGATCTGACCCACCTGGTTAACTCCATGTTAGCCTACTAACTTTGAACTCAGTGCCTCAATTAAGTTAGCTTTGGGTCTGGGTTTTAGTACGTTGCTAATGAGTTTTAGCATAGCAATAGTCCCACAAATATGCTCCCTTACTATCCATATTAACCTAGGCATGCACACTCTCCACTATTATCTCCATTTTGCTAATAAAAAATGAGATATAGGTAATTGGAGTTTAAGTTGGTAAAAAATAATTTTAATTTTAGTTATATAAGACTATTTAGTTAACAAATTAACATTACTATGATTTATAATTTATATACAATTTTATCCATTAAATATATCTACTAATATTTTAGTATTTTTGACTTTTTCCCCATGACAAAAAAGGAAAACTTGGTACGCTTTTAATGATATTTTTTACTAATTTTATTTTATAAATTTGATATTTAAATATATTTATATTTTATTCATTAAATGTATCTTTTTTTACTATTTATATTTCTTTTAAGATACATTAATTCTTTTTCTTTTTATAATACCTATATCCTTTTTAGTTATTTTACATTACAACATGTTTTTTAATATATCATCCGGATAAATTTATTTTCCAATAATCAGTTGAAATAAAAGTTACTTTTATTAACCCTATGCCAAACAAAGCCTAACTCTTCTCTATATAATTTTTTTTTTTGGCCAGAGAAAGCTAACTCCCTTAGTTGCAGTTGCAGAAAACCTCCCTTGTGGCTCTGATGAAATAAGTTGCAATTCTTCCTAAACATAAGCTAACCAAACTCAAGTTAAAAGGAGAAAATTCCTGAGGAAAAAAATATGCTTTCTACAAGAGGAAGGTACAAGAAGAGAAGAACTGCTTAGAAATAAATTAAAAGAATTAAGCTGTTCATATTTTACATAAATCTTTGCTGTAAATTGTTCTTGCATTAGTTAAATCTTTGTTACACTGTTCAAACCGTCTTGAGTAGGTATCATCAAAAGATTCACCAAAAATTGCTTAACCTGGAAAACAAATTACTTCCACAAATAAACTTCTTGTGTTTCAAAATATCTAGACATCGGAGCGAATTTGATAACTAAACAACCGTTTAATTTTTTTCCCCAAAATCTATATACATGTTTAATGGGAGTAGCAAGACCTTTTAGTGCGGCTTCTGCAGAATAATGACCCGATAATGCCCGACACGAGTCTCACTAATGCGGCCAAGGCGACGAAGGACCTGCATAAAGGCAAAGAGCTCATTGATAAAATTTCTTTGCAAATAAGAGCATATTCCACTAAGTACTTCCAATTATCCACATTGCGTATCTTTCTGGAAAAGACGGCAACATGTACAGGAATGGAAGGATAATGACAATTAAAAAATAAGGAAAATCAGATTTAGAAGTATAAACTTAAGCTCATTTGCTAAATGTGTTACGATTATAAGCCCAAAGGAGAACCCAATTCCAAAAAATTAGTCTATTAGGAATGAGAGCCCCTTAAACTTATAATTCCACTTTACTTGTGAGGGGAATGCATGACAATATGATGTCAAAATTGTCTAGCATTAAACCCAGAAAAACTACAAAGCATAAGCACATAAAAAACGCAGGAGTTTATGGACCCAAGCCCATTAAGACTTATAGGTGCATGGGAAAGAAAAAGGAAGAATTGGGCCAATCTGATATAGCAAGAAGGGCAAATATGGAAAAATAAACAAGTTTGTTAGAAGAGATATATTAGCGAATCTGTGAATAATGAATAAATCATTGTATGGGGAGAGAAGGTCACGAACTTTGAGTTGTATCTTATGGGGAGAGACTAGCTTCTCGAATGCTAGAGTTTATCATTCAGCTACCGCTGTCATTTTCATCTGTTTCTTCCATTATATATGTGAACTAGCCCCATATTGAGTTTTTCAATATTTTCTGGTTCTGTTGAATTACTTACCGTGCAGGTTACATCAGAGTTCCATAGTATTCACGTGATAATCTGATTCAAACAATTTATGCCAGCTATGATAAAACAAGTTAATCTTCAACAAAACCACAGGATGGAGACAAGATATTCACAGACAGAATTGCTTTTCCAGTGTTATCAAGCTTCAAATTTGGACCTTTTATGTCAGCCTCGAGGAAAAAGTGTTTCCCCTTTATCCCTTCCATAGTTGCAATATCTCTTAATTCCTGTATTTTGCAGCACAATTGAAAATTTGGCATAAAACTAATGATAATTACAATGGTAAGAACATCAAAGTTGTCAGTATAATGGAAAAAATCTTAACAAATAAAGTTTAAAATAAAAATGAAACTTAAACTTTTTTCTGGGGGCAGGAACAAGTTGAGCATTTGCTTCAGAAGAAGATGCCATATCATTAACTGCTGCATTAACCTTTCCTAGAGTAAGCATACCACCTCTCATGTATCTGCAATATCAGATATTTAGGCACAAAATCGAGATGATTTATAATTCTACTTTCATCAAGATGTATATATCATGAAAATAGATAGGAGATGTCTATAGTAAAACATACAACAGTTCCACCAAGGACTTTGCTCCACTAATTAAAACATTTGTATCCTCATTGGTTTGAACTCTGAATCACCCTTTACATAGTAGTCTCACTATGTGGTCAATCCTTTCAAGGGAGATTCCATGGGATTCAAAGACTAGTTGAAAAGCCTCAATACAAGAACAAAATGGTTCCCATAGGGAACTCTGGTAGGATCTATACCTACCCTTCTAGGATCCCAAACATATACTGGCGCCTTATCATCTTTCCTACCCCAATATATATATGAATGAGTAAACCCTTCTCGACACCTTTCTTAGAACATCCTGCAGTTCTTTTGGATTGCTGAAAGGAATATTTATTTATGAACTAAGCGCACTGAAAACATGAAGGGACTTGGCTATTACACGGGAATAATAACAATTACTGTCGCAGATATTTTTTTCTCAGCCATTTTCGTGGTATTTTATTGACAGTCCATCATTATGCCAAATCATTAACTTTTATGGTCTGGGTAGATGATATAAATCCGTGGTCATTTATTGGGTGCATATACATATTATCTGGATGAATTCATTCTAACAATATATTGTATTTAGAGAGATAATATGATGGAAAAATACTTTCTACTTTATTGATATGTTGAAGGGGTGTATATATACACAATAGAGAATCCTAGATATTAATAAAATAATATCATATCTTATCCTATATACTAATTACAGGATATTTATATATCTTATAATATCATATTAAGTTGAAGTATAGATGTCAATCATGCCCAACTTGTTACAAAGATATTCAACTCGAACTCCATTAAGAGCATTGGTGAGTAAATCACCCAGTTGATCACTTGATTTGACATGCCTAATAGAGATAAAGTTTTCCTTGAGTTTGTCTCGAATAAAATAACAGTCCATCTCAATATGTTTTATGCATTCATGGAATACCAAATTAGAAGCTATATGTAAGGTTGCTTTATTATAACACCACATCTTCGATGGTAACGAGATTTTAAGACTACCCTCCTTTATTAGCTAATATATTCAGACTATCTCACATACAGATTGTGACGTGGCTCTATATTCCGCTTTTGCACTTGATCATGACACCACATTATGTTTCTTGCTTCTCCAAGATACTAAATTGCCTTCTACAAAAGCACAATATCCTATAGTAGACTGTCTTGTGGCTTTTGATCCACTATGATCAGCATCACAAAAATACTTAATATCTATGTGACCATGATTTTTGTACAATATCCCTCGACCTGTAGATTCCTTGAAGTAATATAACACATGTTCCAGTGCTTCCTACTATCAGACAATTGGGGAAAGCATAAATTTGCTAAGGACACTTAGTGGTAAGTGATATTAGGATGGGTCACAGTAATATAATTCATTTTGCCAATCATTCTTCTGTACCTCTCTGGGTTCTCAAACAAATTGCTCTTAGCAGCTTCAATTGGATATTTATATGGTATACTACCATAAACATCAAGCAGGGGATTATAAACCATAGGAAAGCTAGTTGGGTCAGCTCCTATTTTTCTAGTTTCTTTTAGTAGATCAAAAACATATTTTCTCTGAGTCAATAAGATGCCCTTCCTGTTCCTCATAACTTCAATCCCCAGGAAGTACTTTAATGAACCCAAATCATTTGTCTGAAAGTGAGAGTTAAGGAATGATTTAAGTGATGTGATCCTTAAGGCATCACTCCCCGTAATCACAATATCATCAACATACACAATAAGTAGAATCATGCTAGCACTTGTTCTTTGATAGAATACATAATGATCACACTTACTCTACACAGGCCAAAGTCCTTCACAACAGTGCTAAATTTATCAAACCATGCCCGAGGACTTTGTTTCAAAATGTATAGAGATCTCTTAAGGTGACACACTTTACCAAGATCCTCCTAAACAACAAAGCCTGGTGATTGCTCCATATATACTTCTTTAAGAAGATCACCATTTAAGAAGGAATTTTTGATATCCAGTTGAGAGAGATCCCAACTATAAGTAGCGGCTAGAGAGATTAAGAGATGAACAAAGGAGAGCTTGGCCACAAGAAGAAAAAGTCTCAGAGCAATCAACACCATACTTCTGAGCATAGCCTTTAGTAACCAGGCGAGCCTTAAGGAATTCAAGTGTGCCATCTGCCTTAGTTTTAGGTTTAACACCGATTTACACCCAATGGCTTTTTTTCCTAGTGGTACAACTACTAAGGTCCACCTGCTAGCATAACCAAGGGCCCCCATTTCCTTCTCCATAGCAGCACACCGACCCTGGTGGGATAAGGTCTCATGAAGGGATTGAGGTACGAAAATAGTGTCTAAAGGGGCAACAAAGAAATGAGAAGTAGAGGAGAGGTGGTTATATGAAATAAAAGAAGAAATAAGATAGGCAAAAGTACGTTTACCTTTACAGAGGGCAATAGGTAAATCAAGTGAGGGATCTGGATCTGGAACATAAGGTGTCTCAAAGTCAAGGACCGAGTTAGGATTAGGGTGAGTAATGCTGTATGCAGGATTTGATGACAAAATAGACAATGACAGAGCATAATCTTGCACAATGGTAGCATTGGCTTCCTTCAAACGTGTGGTATAAACTTGAGACAAAAGTAATTGACTAGGTACTGGCATGAGAGCTGGTGCCAGTTATGGTGAGAGAATCATAAAATACACTAGAAAAGGTTCTTCCTCTATAAGTGGAGAAGAAGGAGTAGATGTGTTAGAAGCCAAATATGCAACAGATTCCTAAAAAGTAATATCAGCACAAACTAGATAATGATTAAGAGTATGAGAGAAACACTGATAACCCTTCTGAACATGAGAGTAGGCAAGAAATACACACTTGAGGGACTTAGGATCTAATTTAGTAACAGTAAGATGAACATCCCAAACAAAATACACACAGCCAAAAATCTTTAGAGTAATGAGAAACAAATATTTGTAAGGAAAGAGAGTAGTGTAGGGAATGTGATCCTCAAGAATAGAGGAGGATATGCGATAATGAGAAAACAAGTAGTGGATACCGCATATGCCCAAAAAGGTTTTGGAACTGGCATGTGAAATAAAAGTGCATAGGCTACCTCTAAAAAGTGATATTTTTTCTTTCGGCAACACCATTATGAGCTAGTATATCCACACAAGAAGATTGATGGAGAATTTTGTATAGAAGCATGAAAAAGTGAAATGATTCAGAAAAGTATTCTTTAGCATTATCACTACATAAGGTATGGATAGAAGTATAAAATTGATTTTTAATTTTGATAGTAAAGGCACAAAAGTGAGAAAACAACTTAGAACGATTGTTCATTAAATATAACTAAGTAGTACGGGAATAATCATCAATAAATATAACAAAGTACTTAAAACTAACTTTAGACTTAACTAGACATGGACTCTAAACATGGAGGCACTAACGCAAAGGAGATGAAGCTCATTTATTGACTCGAGATACTAAAGGAAGACGATGATGTTTAGCAAATTGACATGACTCATAATCTAATGATAACATCTGCTAAAACTAAGGATAAACTCTTTTTAATGTTATAAAGATAAGTGACCTAAATGGCAATGTGCTTCAAAAGGAGTGACACCACTAGTGTAAGCTACTACACGAGATCCCTGATCATCAAGGAAGTAATGACTGCCATATTCATAACCTCTACCAATAATATTCTTCGTCAAAAAATCTTGTATCAAACAATGGTCAAGAGAAAAATGAGACCCAACAGTTTAATTGATAAGTAAGTTTAGTATGAAACATCCTACTTTTACCACCTCAGAGTACGTATTCGGAAGCATATTTGATTAGCAGAAGCATTACATTAGCCCAAAAATTAAAATTTTAAAACTTACTTATCAGGAACTGTTCACTTGTTGATTTCCACTTTTATAGTCTAACTTTAAAAATTCATAACTAATTGTAGAAAACTCATATGGAGGTGATCCAAATTTCTAATTGAATCTATTTCATAATTTTTTAAGGGAAAAATATAACTTTGAACATTTTCCTTTCCAATTAATACAGTTAAATCATTACTTTTACTGTTCATATGGCAAATTCTGAAAATTCTAGATTCTGTCTCTTAACTTTGGAAATTCATTTCTCTTGATATACACATCCAAATGAAGCTTATTACCTATTAATTTAAATATCTATATGTGTAATACATGCTCATAAAATTTTGTGGATTAATTCCTTCATTTGCTAGGTTAAACTAAAGCCACAACAAAACTGCTCCAGGACTTACGCTTTTACCATTTCAGTTTTCTTTTCTTTCACTTTCAATAATTGTTCCAGTATGCATAAATCATCTCTTTTGCCTTTCATGTATCCATATACATTATGGGGTTATGCCATAATTCTTTCATACATGTTCTTTACAAAATAGTCACCTTACATGGCATTTACATATATGGATAATTTATAGCATATGCTAAGATTTCAATTACTTCACTTCCTTTCTTCCATTCTTTAGCTATTCTCCATGCATACATTTCCTTCATGCTTGACCAAAATTGGTTGGTTATGGGAGGGTGAGATTCTTGGAAATCTCAGTAGCAAATATTATTACTTAAATATGCAAGATGGATGCTAATGCATGATATGTAATTTCATTTAACTTTCTTTGATTAGTGACATGCTATCATGCTATATAATTTTGCATAAAAGTGCATGGCCATGGAAAACATGTTATTCAAAATTCATTCAACATCATTTATCATGTCACAACATCATTCAAATACCATATACATGTCTACACATAAGCATACCACATCGAGCACATAAAGAGGTAAGTCTATTACCTTGCACTTAAGCTTTCCTCTTGATCTTTTGCACTTGCTCCCTAGCTTTCCAACCATGAAGACTTTCGGTCAATCACTTTCCAACATCTTGAATATTTCAAGGTCCTAAAAACATTCATATTCATCATATAATTCATTAGGACCATGAACTTCAACAATGTTCAAGACTATCCTTGATAAATTCTTAACTCTTTACTAAAATAACTTTCTCTAGTCTTAACTAATTAACTTGGCCTTTGAAACAATTGATGTCTTGATCTACCTAACACAATTTTATCTTTTGAATCCATTGATGAGCTTAGAATAATGAAATTCCAGCTCCTATGCACTGTTCTGTCTAGAATTACATAACACCCTCTTTTCTTTCAAAAATTCCCATTTTGATTCTAATGCTTCCCATACTTGTTTCTCCACTTTATCCCACACAACTTTTCATTTTGAAACCATTGGAAGTATCAAAATCATGAAATTCTAATCACTATTCATGTGAGTGAACAGTAATAGAGAAGAATCTCAAAAACTATAATCTTAGAATTTCAATGCTTCCAAGGTTCAAAACCTATCCAATCCTCCACAAAATCATCATATAAATTCAATCGAATCGTTAAATCATTGAAATTCCATTTCTTTCCATCATGAACAGTGCAAACTAAAATGGTTCAACCATGGAAAAGTCAAGAATATCAACTTGATTCAACAACTAACCACTTAGCTAGCTTGTTCAAGCTTTAATCATATAACTCTAACTTTAATTTCTTCTTTCTCCTTTCATCTAAGGTTTTTGGACAGCACAACAACTTAGAGAGAACTCAACTTTTCTCTATGAAAACCCTAAGTTCAAGCTCCCAAATCAAAGGAAAATAAGCTAGGCTAGATTGCTTACTGTTAATCTCTAGCTTGCTTAAACTTTGGTACCTTGAATCTTCTTTATCTTGGCTTGAGTTTTCATTTTACAAGAGTTTCACCAAGGGTTCTTGAACTCACAATTTAGAGGCCGAAATGAGGGGGTATTTATAGAAAAATCGCATGGAAAATCAATGGCCAAGATTACTTTGTGCACTATTTGATCTAAAGGCTCACATTTAATCTTGGATTTAACTTTTTAAAAAAGAGAATTATGACATCATCTATGACATCATTAAAGGACACTTCATAGGGCTAGGTGGTAAAATTCCAATGGGGGAAGCTTCTAGAAAAATTCTAGTCTAATCCAGTACCGGCTGAGTCTGATTCCCCAAAAACCAGACTGTTTTATAAATCTAATTTTTCTGAGATTTCATAATATTCTTTATGACCTTAAATCCAGCATCCGAATTCTTCCTACCATTGACATTCTTGTACTGGGTTAGTACTTAATTACATATCACTTAGAAAATGACTGAAATGCCCTTGGTGAACTATCTAGCACAATAATGACCTTACGGGCATAATTGGTATTTCACACCTCTTTATACTGCATCAGATTATATATTGGCTCTAACTAATCACCATTGTACTTGCATGGATGTTTTTGACCTGTCCAAAATGACCAAAATGCCCTCTATCTATCTCTGGCATAATCTGGCTACAAAGGGGCATTTTCATAATTTCACACTTTTCCTGTATTGCTCTGAACTCTGGCCCACTTAACTATCCAACCACCTTATTGGGTCTCATGGGATGTCATTTGGCCCTTAATATTGGTCAATTACCTTTATGGCACAAATCCTAAGAAATCTCTTCCTGTCACATCCTTACTTTTAACCTCAATTATACTCCATTAGAAGTGATTGGAACCAAATACATGATCATTTGCTTTGAAAATATCCATTTTCAAAAGAATTGCTCTCGAGAACTGTTCACTTTTACTGTTCATTTGGTAATTCCAGAACATGTACCCTACTTTAACAATTCATAATTAATTATAGAAAAATTGAAATAATGTGGTTATAATTTCTAATGAAATCTCTTTCATAGATATTTGAGGGAAAAATATGGAATTGAGGTCTTCTTGTTGAAATGAAATCAGTTTATTTGTTGAAATGACTGTTCATTTGGTAAAATCTGGAAGTTCCAGTTTCTTTGCTTTAAATTCAAAAATTCATTTCTCTTTGGTTACTTATCCAAATGAATCTTGTTACCTATGGATTTGAATCTATGAATGTGTTCTTTACGCTCATAAAATTTCATAGAAAAATTCGTTCATTTGATCTATAAAATCATCGCGTGAACGTTGTTGCCTCTAATCACTCACTTTATCTCAATTCTAGATTTTACTTCCAACTTTGGAAAATCATAACAATTCGGATACTTATCCAATTAAGGTGTTATTTATGTCCATTTAAAGCTTTGTATCTTAGCTATTATGCCAAATTTCAGACTAAAAATTATTGATTTATGCATCAGAAGCATCGTCACATCCCCACAGCCTCAGAACATAGGTACAAAAACATACACCATGCATACTAGCATATCATCCCATAGTGTCATGAAGTCATGTAACTTATTATACAAACTTAATCATCAACTTCTATTCTCTTCCCTTGAGAGGAATTAGCACCTAAAACATAGTTATGCATGCAGAAGGAATGAGATTTCATGGAAATCCTAATAGCAAGTTACACAAACTATAATATCATGCATGAATAATTGGATGCTTAACATGTTATCATGAGATGGGAGCTACTTCATAATGGTATATAAGCAAACTCTAACATGCATATTGTCATGACATAACTTGCAAGGAGTTGCAATCATTCATACTTCATCATCAACATGATGACACATTCTCATGCTCAACTAAACACCATAATCAACAAGCAAGCAAACAATTAAGCAAACATGTAATATAGTTAGGTATCCTTTCTACCTCTTAACTATTCTTGTTAAGGTCTTCTTGAGGTGCTTTCCTTACTTCACAAATATCAAAACCTAGCTATTATAAAGTAATATCAAGTTACAACTTAACTTGAAACCAAATCCAAGACTAGGTTTTCCCTAACTCCCTTTCTTTCTCTACTTTATGTTTCATACTTCCATCTTTCCAAAATAAATTCTCATGGTTCATTTCCACATAATTTTTCATGTAGAATCCAAATATGAAACTAAAATTTCCAAAATCAAAACACTTTAGTTGCTACAGTACCAAACCGAAGTGAAGCCCTTGATTCCCAAAAATTCACATTTTGATTTCAATGCTTCCAATACTTGTTCTCCTACTTTATCCCCATACAATTTTCCATTTTAAACTCATTGGAAGCATCAAAATCATGAAATTCCATTATATGAACAGTTCCACATACAGTACCAACAAGAACACAAAACCCTAGATTCAAACATACTTGAATTCCTAAGCTTATACTACTTGATTCTAGCTTGTTTAAGCTTATCTAAACTATCCATAACATAAAACTCATATTTTAACCATATATGAGCAGCACTTCCAGCAGCAACCATAAGGGAAATATAGCATGAAAACCCCTTAAAACCATGAGCTAGCTTACTAGAACAAAGCTCAAGATCAAGGGAGATGATTACCTTGATTGTTGCTTTACTTTATGTGCTTCTTTATTGGTTGAATGGAAATTTTGCAAGAGTTTCCCTATGGTTCACCATGCATACCGAATGGGTTCTGATTTGGGGGGTATTTATACATGAGCTTGAGTGCAAATGAATGGCCAAGATTGATTTGGTTACTATTTGATCTAATGGTCCAAATCAATCTTGCACTTGTCTTGCCCTAGAAGCTCCAAGCTTGACGCCATGCATGACATCATTTAAGGTCATGTTTGGATGAAAAGCTAAAATATACTGATAGGAAAAATTTTAGTCCAGTTTGGTATCGCTCGGAGTAGTTTCACCTGAGTCAGACTGTTTTCTGTTCCTAATTTTTATAATATACCAGGATATGTATTTTGTCCTAGAAATCACTGTTTAGGCTTTTTATACCATTGAAATTGTTATACTGAGTATTTATCTACCAACAATCCCTTGGAAAATGACCAAAATACCCTTGGTGTCCTTTATTGCACTATATTAACCCTAAGGGCATAATTGTCATTTCACCCCTCTTTGTAATGTCTTATGGCATATATTGGTTCTAACTAATCATATTTATACTATGTGCCACATTTTTGGCCTATCCAGAATGACCAAAATGACCTCCATCCATCACTGGTACAGTATGGGCATCCAAGGGTATTTTCATAATTTTACACTTTTTCTGTATTGCTCTAGTCTCTAGCCCACTTCACTGTCCAGTCACCATAATGGCCTCATGATAGTGCTATTTGGGCCTTGATATGGGATCATTTCCTTTATGCCCTTTATGGCATAAATCCCAAGACAACTCTCCTGACTCTATTTATCAGGTATTTTATCTCACTGTAAAATCTCGTAAGAATTCTACAAGAATCATTTTCTGACTCTATTAGTTTTATAAATTATTATATTAAATATATGAATTTCTTGTAAAGTTTTATCTAATTCTGAAGTCTGAAAAATACTACAATAATTTCTTCTGACTTCAGGAATTTATATCAATTAATCGAGACCTCAATCAAAATTCTGTGACTCCTTAAACAGACTGGAATAACTTTATCTATCTACTGGTAAAATTTGGGTCTAATATGATTTCGAGCATTTTTGAGCATTTTCTAGTTCAACTTTTCCATAATTACATTTAGGTTCTTGACTTTTTGCATATTTATATTTAGGTCCCTAAACTTTTAGAAATTACCACTTTTGGCCCAACTTTTGTTTGTACTTTAACTTTTGGCCTTTAACCTTTTTCACTTTGCGTTTAGATCCCTATATTTCCCTTAGTTCATAATTCCTTTCTCAATCTGCAACAACTTACTCTAAGAATTTCATATCTATTATAGAAAAAATATACAGCTACATTAGGTAAAAAAATTGAGGATATGACACTTCTGACCCTATTTATCAGGTATTTTATTCCATTGTAAACCCCCGTAAGAATTCTATAGGATTTCTTTTTTGACTCTGTCAATTTTATAAATTCTTATATTAAATATAGGAATTTACTGTAGAGTTTCATTGGATTCTAAAGTATGAAAAATACTACAATAAGTTTTCCTAACTTCAAGAATTTATATCAATTAATCAGGACATCAAATTGAAATTATGTGTTGCGTTAAACTGATTAGAATAATTTTCTCTATCTATTGGTAAAATTTGGGACAAATATGATTCTAGGCATTTTTGGGCCTTTTTTGGTTCAACTTTCTCATAATTACATTTTTGTCCCTTGAACTTTTCCTTAATTATATTTAGGTCCCTAAACTTTTGATAGTTACCACTTTTGGCCTAACTTTTGTTTCTGCTCTCATTTTTGGCCTTCAACTTTTTCTAATTTTCATTTTAGTCCCTCTCTTCCTTCAAGACTCATTAACCTTTATTATTTCTTCTGATCATCGTCATAATCCTTTCTTAACCTCTTTCCACTGTTAGTATTATACATATAGAAAAAAATTAGGATATGACATTTCTGCCCTGTTAAAATAAATTTTATCCTTGAAATTTACTTGGCACCTTAGTGAACAATCTTTGATAGATCCCTTTTTCTTCTTTATGACTAAGAACTGGGGTATCTATCTCTTATCTTCTATCTTAACATCTTAGCGGGGTACCTTTCTTATCCGCAAATCTTCATATCTTTACTATTATTACTTTTCTTTTGTTATGAATCAACTTAATCAGAGTTGAACGCTACCTCATTCTGTAACTTGCTTACTTGCTTTGCATCCATTTACATATGGACTTCTCACTATACTGGACTTGTGAATAGTGTCTATTTCTTTCATATAAAACTCTCTCGAATACTACTATATTATGGAGTTTCTATCGATTACTCATCATGCTTCTAAGTACAATCACTTATTATTCGTCTAAGTATCTAGCACAATTCTTTAAACATCCGCCAAACTTCATCTCTCATTTTCGTACCATCGTACTTATCATCTTTAATAACTCATCATAATACAGAGAGATGACTTATGTCATTATTCTTTCTTCTTTACTTTACTACTAGATAGGAGAACATAGGAGAACATACTCTAACATGCATAATGCCTGGCCAACATATTGCAAGACTACATATCTGCCCATGAATGCAAAGCTCTAACATTGGAGCTCAAGCATTTCTTTTTTTAATATGCACAGCTCTAACACTAGGAGCTTGAACAATTCTAACACTCAGACTTTGCACTGCTCTAATATTTGGAGCTTTAGCATATTTTACAAACATAATATAATGCTTGGCATTTCATGCAAGGATTGAAAGCTCTTACTTGCTACTTCATCTGTAACACAACATATAATCATCTTATAGCTTTTAAAAAGGGAGCCTCTCTATCTATTTATAAAGCTAGCTATAAAGCCACTTCATATTGTACTTCTTGATATATATTTCTCAAAACCTATCTCATTACGTATTTTTCATGCTGTATTATGGTATATTTGGCTATATCATGGTCTATCTTGCCTTGTCATAACGTATTCTGAGATACCATAAGTTAAACATTTCCTCTAACTCATAACTTTGCTAGCTTTTAAGAAATCTCTTTTAAATATTTCTTTTCAAATCCATTTCATTTGGACTTGACATATGGGTTCTAGTGTCTTACTATTCATAACCCTTTTCTAACTTTTCTTAACTATTTCTATCATTTTACATAACCAATTGATGTCTTGACTTTACCCCACACAATTCTATCTTTTGAATCCATTTATGAGCTTAGAATCATGAAATTCCAGATCCTATGTCCTACTCTGTACAGAATTACATAACATCCTATTTTCTTTAAAAAAATTCCATTTTGATTCTAATGCTTCCCATACTTTTTCTCCACTTTATCCCACACAAATTTTCATTTTGAAACCATTGGAAGCATCAAAATCATAAAATTTCAATCATTGTTCATGCGAGTAAACAGTAACAGAGAAGAATCTCAAAAACTACAATATTTGAATTTCAATTCTTCCAATGTTCAAAACCTATCCAATCCTCCACAAAATCGTCATATAAATTCAGTTGAAGCTTATATCATTGAAATTCCATTTCTTTCCATCATGAAAAGTGCAAACCAAAATGATTCAACTATGGGAAAGTCAAGAATATCAACTTGATTCAACAACTAATCACTTAGCTAGCTTGTTTAAGCTTCAATCATATAACTCTAACTTTAATTTCTTCTTTCTCCTTTTATCTAAGGTTTTTGGACAGCACAATACCTTAGAGAGAACTCAACTTTCCTCCATGAAAATCCTAAATTTAAGCTCCCAAATCAAAGGAAAATAAGCTAGGATAGATTGCTTATCGTTAATCTCTAGCTTGCTTGAACTTTGGTACTTTGAATCTTCTTTGTCTTGGCTTGAGTTTTCATTTTGCAAGAGTTTCCCGAAGGGTTCTTGAACTCACGGTTTGGAGGCTAAAATGAGGGGGTATTTATAGAAAAATCTCATGGAAAATCAATGGCCAAGATTACTTTGTGCACTATCTAATCTAAAGGCTCACATTTAATCTTGGATTTAACTTTTCCAAAAAGAGAATTATGACATCAACCATGACATCATCAAGGGACACTTCATAGTTCTAGGTGGCAAAATTCTAATAGGGAAGATTCTGGAAAAAGTCCAGTCCAATCCGATACCGGCTGAGTCTGATTCCCCAAAAACTAAACTGTTTTATAAATCTAATTTTTCTGAGATTTCATAATATGCTTTTTGACCTTAAATCCAGTATCTGGATTCTTCCTACCATTAAAATTCTTGTACTAGGCCAGTACTTAATTACATATCCCTTAAAAAATGACTGAAATGCCCTTGGTTCACTGTCTAGCACTACAATGACCCTACGGGCATAATTGTTATTTCACACCTCTTTATACTGCATCAGAGTATATATTGGCTCTAACTAATCACCCTTGTACTTGCATGGACATTGTTGGCCTATCTAGAATGACTAAAATGCCCTCCATCCATCTCTAGCACAATCTAGCTATATATGGGCATTTTTGTAATTTTATACTTTTCCTATTTTGCTCTAGACTCTGGCCCACTTAACTGTCCAACCGCCTTATTGGGCCTCTTGGGATGCCATTTAGGCCTTAATATTGGTCCATTATCTTTATGGCACAAATCTCAAGAAATCTCTTCTGACCTATTGATTGGGTATTTTATTCCATTGTAAACCCTTGTAAGAATTCTAAAGGATTCCTTTTATAACTCTATCAATTTTATAAATTCTTATATTAAATATAGGAATTTATTGTAGAGTTTTATCTGATTATGAGGTCTAAAAAATATTTCAATAATTTTTACTAACTTCAAGAATTTATATCAATTAATCGGGACCTCAAATCAAAATTATGTGTTGCGTTAAGCTGATCAAAATAATTTTCTCTATCTATTGGTAAAAATTGGGACTAATATGATTCTGGACATTTTTGGGCCTTTTCTGTTTCAACTTTTTAATAATTATATTTTTGTCCCTTGAACTTTTGTTTAATTATATTTAGTTCCCTAAACTTTTGATAATTACCACTTTTGACCTAACTTTTGTTTCTACTCTCATTTTTGGCATTCAACCTTTTCTAATTTTTATTTTAGTCCCTCTCTTCCTTCAAGACTCATTTAACCTGTATTATTTGTTCTGATCATCGTTATAATTCTTTCTAAACCTCTTTTCACTATCAGTATTATACAGAGAGGAAAAAATTAGGATATAACATACTAGGGGAAAAAAGGTTAAATGCAAGACTAGGGACATTAAGCACATATTCCAAATGAAGAGAAGAGATAGGTTTAACAGTGTTAGAACCAAGAACACAGCGTTGTGAACCATCTACAATGGAGATATTAGAAGGATTAGTATAAGAATTATAGGTAGAGAAGAGATAGCTGTTACCTGTCATATAGTCAGTATCACTATAGTCTATGATCCATTTGGAGAAAGAAGAGACAAGGGCAGTATCCTTATTACCTGTTACAATAGATAAAATTTAAGAACAAACAGCCGCACATCAAAGCAGAAGTGTAGTAAGAAAACTCTTGGTAGCATCTGCTCTAGGTGAGACACATTGATCTGCCTCTCATGAGAAATAGGCATGAAGGCATTTAGCTATTCATACAGTCCTTTAAAGTCTATAAAGAAGGTCATAAGGGGATGACCATCTAGCATCTCGGTATGATGCCTCGTATATTCGAGAGATATCATTCTTGCCTGAGTATAAGAATACCAAGTAGTCTATTAGTTCTATAACAAATTTGCAATGAGTAATAGAAGACATGATCTTATTGTCAATAAAGTTACTAATTTGTAAGATAAGTCATGTATCATCCCTTAACCATGACTTGTGAGAGTCATCTTTCTCTTTAGGGGATCATTGGTAAAATAATCCTCTTTCTCAATACTTCAAAAATCAATACGAACATATTTAATCTGATCTAGATAATTTATATTTAGTAATCTTAATGACTACTAGAACTACCTCAGAAATTATGGTAGTCTTGATTGTAACCATTAAAGAACTCTGTAATAAAAACAAAAGCAAACAAACAAAAGTATAGGCAACTAAGTCATAGGAAGACGAAAGTGCCATACTAGGGGAAAATAAGTTACCAAACAGAGGTAGAGAGCATGATGTTAGAAACCAAAATCTGGAAACCATAACCTGGAACTTAAGAACACAAGCTAAACATTGGAACCCATATTCTAAAACCAAACAGATATAGTGAGTCATGAAATTGTGAGATCACAAGGTTAGAAATTGTTTATGCCTAGCCTTAAAAGCGTTAGCATGAGGTTAAAAAAGTCACTTGAGCAAAGACAACCGTTCTACTAATCTAGACAGAATATGTCAGGTAGAATAGGGTGTCGATGCTAGAAAAATATAATACCAATAGGTCTGCTGATGCTTATGAGTGTCACGCGTAGCTTAGTTGATAGTAAAACTCTTGGGTTGGCTGATCGAAACCTCATACTCCTCTTTGGCTAGTATGTGTCACTATCAGAGGTTAGGAATGAAAGACCAAACGCAAGAGGTAAGCAATGAAACATTTGTTAGAAATTATGCCCTAGGGGCCAATCATTGTCTTATGAACATTGTTGATTTATGAATTTATTAATTGTGTTATTATATTATTTGCATATTTACTGTGATGACCATCCTTGGATAACTCATGATCTTATCTTAAATATCCCTAGTAGGTCATCTATGCGGGAGCAAAGATGAAATAAAACCAGTATGACTTTGAAGATGTATAGAGATATAAATCAAAGTCATAGGCACATGTAAGAGTACAAGGTATTATACTGACCCGCTATGAGAGAGCTGCATGGGTTAAGTCATAAGCTTCTCTCATATACAAACCATGTCACTATGTCGTTTGACCTGAGATCATCAGGGATTCCTACATGACAAACGTTTAGCTTTGACCTAGTCAAAAGTCACTTTTGACCGAGTGATTATAAAGACTATGTTCGAGCTTAGTGGTTTTCCGTGCGGAGGAATGTGAATGGTTACGATGGAATTTATCCCTTACATTCATAGAGAGATATTACTGGGCCCCTCGATGAGGGAGTCTGAGAAATATATGGCCATACTGTAATGGAAAGGTAGTTCTATTTCTATAGTCAGACTACTCAGGGATCGAGAAAGTAACGGTCAGGAATAGGAGGATGACATTCTTCATGCCTGATCCAAGACCAAAATATCGCGTGACAAAAGGGACATGATATGGTTGTATAAAAGGTTATATCGTTCATCGATCCTCATATAATTTGGGTAGTCGTGATATCTTGCTAGAGACCGCTTGCAACTTGTGAGTCAGTATAGTAAATGACCCACTACCAACTTCATATGGGCCTACAGGGTCGCACACAAAATAGCCCAACACGAACTATGATGTTTAGATTCATTAAATCTAAGATATGTCCAGATTCAATGAATGATCCAGGGTGGATGTATATATTTATTTATATTTATATTCGTATATATATAAATTTGTATATATATATATTATATATAAGAGATATTTACAATATTTAATTTATAAGGATAAATTAAATATCTATCATGTTTGAATTTGAAATTCAAATTGATATGATATCTCATATAAGAGATATTTACAAGATTTAATTTATAAGGATAAAATTAAATCTCTATCACGTTTGAATTTGAAATTTAAATTGATATGATATCTCAAATTTGATTTATGAGAATAAATCAAATGTAATTCCTTCTTATCTTTGTTTTAAATTAAATAAATGGGTGAATGAAATCTGTGGGACGGATTTAATACAAGTACTATTTATTTAATTAGTTTCTTATCAAATTATACAATATATGATATTATATTAATTTCAGAATTAATATAAGATTCATTCCAAAAATCCAAGTCTGTGGTAACACGCATAGCATCCGATATATATGATATTTAGGAGCTACAGTTGGGACAAAAAAAAGGGTAAACGGGAATCTGCAAAAAGGTTTACAGATAAGAAATTGCCAAAATATAGACAGAGAGGACGAATTCTTGAGTAAGCCCTGGTGGGACAGGAGGCGTTAGCATGTCATTCGTGGTTGAAACGCTGTTCATATGGATACCAGTAGAGGAAGCTAACTTGAGTCGTCGACTTCTTACAATCGAAAAGAGATCACGAGCCGCGGAGAGAAGATATGGACGTCGCAACTAGAAGCTGAGAAAGTCGCGACTGAATACTGAGGGTATTACTTCTTTCCACTTGACTTAAACACATATGGTAGATCTTAGCAGGGAATGGAAAAATTTTTAAGTTAATTTCTGCTGCGTGTCTTCCAATTCCTTATAACATCCTTACTTTCGCATCTAGATTTGGTGACGAACTTCAAAAAATCATAATTAATTCTAAACAAATCAAAATGAAGTGGTTCAAAAAGCTACATGAAGATAACATCTTTATATTTAATGAGAAAATAATTTATAGACCAAATTCTTAGTCAATTAATACAGTTTAATAGTCAAAAGTACTGTTCATTTGGTCAAAAATCCTGAAAACCTATTCTGGTCCCTAGATTTGAAAATTTTGTTCTCTTGATACAAACATCGAAATAAGGTGTTCTTGGTGTCAAAATGAAGCTTCACATGTTAAATAAATGTCTGTAAAAGTTTATACATCTACTCCATCATTTACTATTTTTCATTACATCTTGACCATTACTACTTATATTGGTCATATAGCAACATTACATTTAACAATTCTTCACATAACATATATACTATCCAATTGTCATATCCTAATTTTTAGGCCTAGAAGCCTTGTATGTAGCCTAAAAAAGGTATGCTACTAGGCCCTATTGAGCAGAAGTCCCAGAAGTATACAAATGATGTTTAGGGACTAAACTATAAATAATGAGCGTTCAGGGACTAAATCGTAAATAGTAAAAGTACTTGGGGGCATTTTGGTAATTTGCTAAAAGATGTTTCTTAGGAATTGAGCCACTAGAGTTCTTGGGCTTGATTAGAAACCCAATATAATATTCCCAGATGTCCAAAAATATGGCCCAAGAGTTATGTGGGTCCAAGTGACATTAAAATAATATTTTAGTACTTTTTTAATAAAGTAAAGTTACCTGGTCAAAGATAGAACTGGAAAAAGTAATAAGATAAAGCTTTAGACTTATATAGAACCATGAGGTAGCATAAAAGGTGTCTTCATGGGACCCACAAGGTGCCACATGTCATGAGTCTAGAAAAAGAAGAAAAAGCTAAGGACATGTGGCACAATCTCAGCCGTTAATTCCAGGAAAAGACTCTAGAATTCTCTAGAAACACTGAGTCAGCTGGTAAGGTATCCCAAAGGCCCCACCATTGTGCCACCTAGCATGTAAGGTGTCCCATAGATGATGTCACTTTGATGAGTCATGGAGGATGATGATGTCATTGTGATGATGCAGGTAAAGCTTCTTGAAGAAGCTAAGCAATTTGAACCATTCATCACGATTAGATCTGAACCATCCATTCCACCTCCACTCAACTATAAATACCCTATTACCCTCTCATTCCATGCCATGGCCAGCAAGAGAAAAAGGAGAGAAAGAAGAGAGAAAAAGAGAAAGAGAGAAAGGAAGAGAAAGAAAGGAGGATTTTTGGCGAAGCTAGGAGCAATCCTAGGAGCTTAGGGACTTTGCAAGCTTAGGAATAAGGTAATTAATTGATTCTAGTCCCTGCTCTAATAAATTAGAGGATTGTTATTATGAAATTAATAGTTAAAATAGAGAAATATATCCCTTGATAAGGTTAGCCGTGGATAGAAAGAAAGTTAAGGGATTGTCAGATTAAGGGTATTACCTTAAGTTAAGCTTGAGATAAGTAGAGCTATACTAGATAAGATAATAATGAAGATATTATTATGCTACGTATAGGCTCTGACCTATGAAAAGAAGGAACCTTAGAGACAAGGCTAAGAGCTAGAGGGAAAGGCTACACGTCAGGTAGTAAACTTACCTACTTGTATGCTTATATTGCTTGGATGTTTTATGTGATGTTTACTTACCTTGATAATGTGAAGCATGTATGATTAAGTAATGCTTTGTTTCTTTGTATGCTATGGCCATATGTTATAATTAAGTAACATGGAAGCATGTATGTTATCATTATGCAAGCATGATCATTAAGTACACACAGTAACATCAAGTATATATTTGCATACATTGTATGGTTTCCATTTGCTACTAAGATTTCCCCAGAAATCTCACCCCTTCTATATCAATCCCATCATAGTAGGTCTTCTCAAGATGGAGGAGATGAAGATGCATGAATAAGAAGTTAAGAATTATTTAGCATGATTGATATGTGATTATGTATGTATGTAATGTTGATTGCTGGAATTGGCCACTATGAACAGTAGCTTGTGGAGAGGCTATGACCTTTGAGCTATAATTAAAAATAGTAAATTATTGAATAAATATATGAAATTTTACCAGTAAATATTAGACATACCAAGCTTCAATTTTATATATAGAACGTCTCATTTGGATGTCTACATATGGAGATATGATTTTTCAAAGTTAGGACTAGAAATGCTGGAATCAGGGGAAGGACAGGATAAACAGAATTGGAACATTGACTGATGTTGACTTGGTCAATATGTAGTCAATAAGTTATTTTTCCCTGAAAGAATATTAAGTTATCTTTGTGTAGCAATTTGAACCACTTCATTTTGATTTTTTTAGAATTAGTTATGATTTTTTGAAGTCAAGTCACTTATCTAGAATTTGCATAGTGAATAGTATTCGCTAGAGTAAAATTCTAGATTGTGTAATTTGACTTCAAAAACCTTAAGAGTGGTTCCAAATGCTATAGTTTGGTCTCTAAGATGTAAGAAAATAATTATTTTAATGTCACTTGGACCCACATAACTCTTGGGCCACATTTTTGGACATCTGGGAATGTTATCTTGGGTTTCTAATCAAGCCTAAGCACTTTGGTGGCTTGATTCCTAGGAGCTATTCTGTATAGGGCTTTAGAAATTGGTCCTGCTCTAGGTACGATGTTAATTGTGAACTCAACTTCTGACTCTAGAGGAAGTCCTTTGATCTCAGTAGGGAACACCTCAGGAAATTCCTTGACTACTGGAATCTCCTCAATCCCTTCTTCTAATTCAACTTGTATAGAGAAGAAAACAAAATACCATTAAAAACCTCTTTGAAGTCACCTATCAACTTGAGCCTTGACTAACTTTACTATAGGAGGTTGTTTCCTTAGTATGAAGTATTACGGTTTTGTTTTTATAATCTAGTAATATATTTTGGTAGGATAACTGATTTAGACCAATGATTACATCAATATCAAGGAAGGGCATGCATATCAAATCTAGTCTAACAATATTCATGCTAGATAATACAATTTAAGCATACATCAGATATAACTACTTTAAAGCTGGTAGGAGTTAAGACACATATGTCATACAGTAAAGAATAAACAACCAAGCCTACTCACTTAGCCCAATTATATGATATGAATAAAATGACTACGCATGAGTCAAACATGGCATTCATAAGATGATTATTAATACAGATTGTACCTATATCATATCAAGTGATTTCTGGCTTCGTCTTGGGTGATAGAGAACACTCGTCCCTGAGTACGAGGTCGAGAGTTTTTGGCATTATGCGGATACTCCTTTGCATAATGTCCTAACTTGTTCCAGTAATTCTTACCACAAATTGTACATTAATCCCTCCACTTGGCTTTTTACCTTTTTTTGGCCCTCTTATTGTTCCATGATGTCACATCCTTACTTTTAACCTCAATTATACTCCATTAGAAGTGATTGGAACCAATTACATGATCATTTGCTTTGAAAATACCCATTTCCAAAAGATTTGCTTTCGGGGACTGTTCACTATTACTGTTCATTTGGTAATTCCAGAATATGTACTCTACTTTGAAAATTCATAATTAATTGTACAAAAATCAAAGTAACATGGTTCCAATTTCTAATGAAAGCTCTTTCACATATCTTTGACGGAAAAATATGCAACTGAGGTTTTCTTGTCCCAATGAAATCAGTTTAATCATTGAAAATCACTGTTCATTTGGTAAAATCTGGAAGTTCCAGTTTGTTTGCTTTAATTTTAAAAATTTGTTTCTATTTGGTTACTTGTCCAAATGAAATGTGTTACATATGGAATTAAAGATCTAGACGTCCTCTTTAAGATCACCAAATTTCATAGAAAAATTTGTTCATTTGATATATGAAATCATTGCATGAACGTCACTGCCTGTCAGCACTCGTTTTATCTCAATTCCAGATCTTACTTCAAACTTTGGAAAATCATAACAATTCGGATACTTATCCAGTTAAGGCGTTCTTGGTGTCCATTTAAATATATGTATCTTAGCTAACCTCACACCAAATTCAGACTAAAACTTGTTGGTTTACATATCAAAATCAGCGTCACATCACCACGGCCTCAAAATAGGGTTACAGAAACATACACCATACACATTAACATATCATCCCATATTGTCATGTAAGTCATATAACTTGTTATACAAACTTAATCATCAACAATTACTCTCTTCCCTTGAGAGGATCCAGCACCTAAAACATAGTTATGCATGTGGAAGGAATGAGATTTCATGGAAATCCCAATAGCAAGTTACACAAACTATAATATCATGCATGAATAATTGTATGCTTAACATGTTATCATGTGATGGGAGCTACTTTATAATGGTACATAAGCAAACTCTAACATGCATATTGTCATGACATAACTTGCAAGGAGTTGCAATCATTCATACTTCATCATAACATGATGACATAAGCTCAAGCTCAACCAAACACCATAATCAACAAGCAAGCAAAACAATTAAACAAACATGAGTTATAGTTAGGTATCCTTGCTACCTCTTAGCTATCTTGGTCAAGACCTTCTTCAAGTGCTTTCCTTCCTTCACAAATGTCAAAACCTAGCCATTACAATATAATATTAAGTTACAACTCAACTTGAAACCAAATCTAAGACTAGGTTTTCACTAGCTCCCTTTCTTTCTCTAATTTATGTTTCCTACTTCCACCTTTCCAAAATAAATTCTCATGGTTCATTTCCACATAATTTTTCATGTATAATCCAAATATGAAATCAGAATTTCCAAAATCAAAACATACCAATTGCTACAGTGCCAAAACGAAATGCATGCTCTTGTTTTCCAAAAATTCTCATTTTGATTCCAATGCTTCCAATACTTGTTCTCCTACTTTATCCCCACACAACTTTCCATTTTAAACTCATTGGAAGCATCAAAATCATAAAATTCCATCATATGAACAGTACCACATACAGTATCAGCAAGAACACAAAACCCTAAATCCAAACATACTTGAATTCACAAGCTTATACCACTTGATTCTAGCTTGTTTAAGCTTGTCTAAACTATCCATAACATAAAACTCATATTTTAACCACATATGAGCAGCACTTCCAGCAGCAACCATAAGGGAAATATAGCATGAAAACCCCTTAAAACCATGAGCTAACTTGCTAGAACAAAGCTCAAGATCAAGGGAGATGATTACCTTGCTTGTTACTTCACTTTGGTTGCTTCTTTCTTGGTTGAATGGAAATTTTGCAAGAGTTTCTCTATGGTTCACCATGCATGCTGAAGTGTTCTGAATAGGGGGTATTTATAGAGAAATTTGGGTTGAAATGGATGGCCAAGATTGATTTGGTTACTATTTGATGTAAAGGCTCACATTTAATCTTGGATTTTACTTTTTCTAAAAAGAATAATTATTACATCATGTGGGACAGCTCATGGGACACCTAAGAGGATTAGGTAGCGTGCTGCCCATGCAAAGAACCTTCTAGAGAAATTCCAGTCTAATCCAATACCGATCAGTGCAGTTTCACAACAACCGGACTGTGTTCTGTTCCTAATTTTTTTTATAATATACCAGGATATGTATTCTATCCTAGAAATTAATGTATAGGCTTCTCATATCATTGAAAATATTATACTGAGTATTTATCTGCCATCCATCCCTTGAAAAATGACCAAAATACCCTTGGTGTCCTTTCCTGCACTATACTAACCCTAAGGGCAAAATCGTCATTTCATCCCTCTTTATACTGGTTCATGGTGTATATGGGCTCTAAATAATCCTCTTTATACTATATGACACGTTTTTAACCTGTCTAAAGTGACCAAAATGACCTCTATCCACTACTGATACAATATGGGCATCCAGGGGCATTTTCGTAATTTTACACTTTTCCTGGACTGCTCTGGTCTCTGGCCCACATAACTGTCCAGTCACCTTAATGGGCTTATGATGGCGCCATTTGGGCCTTATTATGGGCTTATTGCCTGTATTGCCTTTATGCCCAATTCACGTTACAACTCTCCCGATCCTATTTATCGGGTATTTTATTTCACTGAAAAATCCCGTATAGTTTCTACAGGATTCCTTTTCTGACTCTCTCAATTTTATAAATTCATATATTAAATATATGAATTTTCTATAAGGTCTCATCTGATTATGAGATCTAAAAAATACTGTAATAATTCCTTCCAATTTCAGAAATTTATATCAATTAATCGGGACCTCAAATCAAAATTCTGTGCTGCGTTAAACTGACCAGAATATTTTTCTCTATCTACTAGTAAAATTTGGGTCTGATCTGATTCCAGGCATTTTTGGCCTGTTTTGGCTTAACTTTTCCATATTTACATTTAAGTCCCTTAACTTTTGAATAATTGCACTTTAGTCCCTGAACTTTTCATTAATTGCATTTAGGTCCCTCCTTTTCTTCTACTTTCACTTTTCACCTTCAAACTTTTAAATTTTCATTTTGGTCCCTATTCTTTCCTTAGTTATTAATCCTTCCCTTTCCTTTCACAATCTGATACAGTTTATTCCAAGAATCTTATATCCATTGCAGATAAACTGTACAGGTACATCAGGTCAAAAAATTGGGGATATGACACATGACCTCTTCTTCTTATTATTATCATTGTTGTTGGAAGGGCTCGTCTTTAGAACTACTCTCCTTAGGTCATTATTCTTTTAATGGTTGGCCTGGCACTACAAGAAAATTAAGAGCTATATCGGTTTATTTGTAGTGGTTAGGGGAAACCACTACAAATTGTCATTTTGTAGTGATTTGACGATGAACTATTCTAAATTTGCATTTTTAACTATGATCAGTGTCTTTGAAGATATTTACTGTGGTTACAACTATGCTACAAATATGGTGCCAAGCTGGCACCATAAAGCGGGAACAAAATTACAACTATTAAAATTTGTGCTATAGCACACGAATAGTTTCCAGCGGTGTTTAACGAAAGTTTACAATAGTTTTAAACCATAACAAACTTCCCTATGGATGAGAGATGGTTCATATGCCCAATTTTACAGCAGTTGTAATAGCTACAAACTTAACTGAGGAAAATGACCATTCTCATTCCACTATAGGGACATGTTTGAAGCAATTTGAACTGCTATAAACTAGCAGTGACACTGATACATGGACACGTGTTAGATACCATTAGTAATTTACAACAGTTTTGTCATAATGAACCACTACAAATAAACAAACTACTACAAAAACGCACTTTCAACAACCTATAAATACCCCCTATGCCTTCATCTAAAAAATTTCCTTTTGTGAGTAGCGAAGCTCTATCAAATTGTGATCAGAAGTCTTATTTGACTTGAATATCGAGATTTTAGTCGACTTTTAAGGTACGAATAGAAATTTTACTTACATATTTTATTTATTTAAGAAGTTGATTATAAATCCATATTTGATGTTATTTAACTATTTATTTAGTGTAGTTTATATTGTAAGGAATATTTTTATTACGTTGGACTTTATTTTTATTCGTTAATAAGGAATATAAATTGGGCTATGAGTACCTGTTTAACTAGGAATACCTATTGAACTTTTTTTTAATATGTTGGACTTAAGAGTGGTGTTTGAGTAGGAATATTTTTATCTGTTAATTAGGAATTTAATATTTTGGTTATTGAATTATGAAGTTTTTCAATAAATTAGACTTTATTTATATATTGATTATTTACTTATAAAATAGAGAGACTGCCATGCAATTATTTATTTACAATTATTAATGTGCAGTTGCGTATTTTTCATTTTAAATAGGATGAATCGTCATAGTGGTAAGGAAAAGATAGACCTATATAGACCTACCCCTAATGTTGAAGATAGGGATTCTGAGCTAGACATCAGTATGGATAATTATGAGCACTATCAAATCAACAATGAGACAATAATGTTGTCTCTATTTGGTAGAGGAGCTCCTCATACTAGAGAGTCTTTTTGCTAGTATGATATAGGCGAGCGAGCAAGAGGGGAGGAGAAGACGGCAAGGTTGATTAACAGGGGATGGGGGTGGCCAGTAGCCAAGCAGATGAGTGGCCTTACTGTGAAAGGCGGTAAATAGGGCAGTTAGTAGAAATTGTAGGTAAGAATTTATTTAATTGGTACTTTATGATTTATAATTTGAATTTTATATGAGTTTGGATAATATAATTATTTTAAATTATATTTTGTAGATGAGCAGGGGCTCATGTCAACTAGTAGGATGACATCTATAAACTACTCCATAATGATGAGGGGCATACATTGTGCCTGTCAACCATATAAAATAACTTATCTAACAAATGGGCTATCTATATAACAAGTACCTACAGTTACTGGCAAAGGAGTAAACTCATTTCCCATCAACAAGAAGGACTGGCGGGCGATGGATGCATTAATCAAGGACAGAGTGTGGGAACTAATAAAGGTAATTAATTTTAATCCTACATTAATTATTTAAATATGAATATTTTGTTGAAAATTAACATTTAATTTACTTAATTGCATACTAAGTTTGTGGTTGAAGAGTGTTTATGAGGGAATACCATGAAGAAACTAGTGGAGGACTGGAGTACTATGAGGTTGGCCCTATTTAATTGGGCAAGTAGTGACAGGATGTCGAGTAAGGAGGACATAGAGAATGATATGCCCAATGGTATCCCTACACAGGATTAAAGGGAGTTTGTAAGATCACAATTTACACTAGAGGATAGGGTATAAATTTAGTTAAAGGGTATAAATTTAGTTAATTAAGTTTAGAATATTTAATTTTTCTTCCACTTGACTAACTATATATGTAACTTCATTTTAGGAAGCATCTATAAAGGTGTGGCCAGCGTCTGACACTAGATCATGCAGCACAGGGCAACTCGAGACCCTTCTCGGTTGCTTACAATGAGATCATAAGTAAAGAAATTAAATTATTAGATGTCATTAACTATTTATAAACTAATTTAATATTTATATATTTAATTGTAATGGACTTTCAAGAGAGGAGGATCATGGCAGAGCGGGATATAAGCCTACCATAGGTGAGATGTTGCCTAAGTTATATAGGCCCCGTGACGGGACTCTTGTATCGAAAGGGGTTAAAGAAGTTACTGTATGTATTTAATTACTACAATTTAGTTCTTTTCTAAATGTCACATATTGATTTTTCCCTATCTATAGAGCAACTGGGACTGTAACATCCCAAATTTTCCCTATCTATATAAGACTAATAAAGGAAAGAGGTTATGAAGGGATTAGAATGGTAATTAGAAGAAAAGATAATGATTAGATAAGTTTTAAGCTACAGAAATAGAGAAGGTATAAAGTTGTAAAGCCAAAGGGGCTAAATTACAATTAATGAAAGTTCTAAGGACAAAATGGTCATTTTGAAAAAGAAAGGGACTAAACTGAAAATCCTAAAAGATCCATGGCGCAAAATGGAAGTAGGCACAAGTTATAGGCCATTAAGTGTAATTATGAAAAGTTGAGAGACTAAAGTGCAATTTTCAATAGTTTATAGGCAAAATGGTAATTATAGAAAGTTGAGTCAGAAAAGATCTAAAATTGCGTGAAAATATTTTGGTCCCAAATTTTACCGGTAAATAGAGAATGAAAATAAGGCTAGGCATATGTCTCAGAATTTTGATTTAAGGTCCAAATAAATTGATATTAATCTTTAGATACTGGATATTAGTACAATATCTTCCGGATCTCATAATTAGATAAAATTTTATAGTAAATTCTCATAATTAATATAAGAATTTATGAAATTAACAAAAGTAAAAAAGGAGTATTGTAGAATTAATTATAGAATTTAAGGTGAAAAAGGACACCGATAAAGGATTAAAAGAAATATATGAAATTTTTATCAAATCTTATGGATCTCTAAAAATTATAACACATTGCAAAAAAAATTATTTTATATTACAATAAATTTCTAAAAATGTCAGAACTATTAAAAGATATGTTTAGAATTTATCTCAAAAATTAGGATAATTTAAGAATATTAGTATAAGAAATAATGGGAAGTGCATTAGGATTTATGCCAATTATCAATTGAACTCAATCTTGGGTAATGTAGTAAGAGAATTATCTTGGAACTCAAGCCAATTTCCAAGAATATTCTATGATATTTTCAAAGAAAATTTTAAGGAAGGTGCAAGATAAGGTTATGTGGCATTGAGGTGTCTTATGGGACCCACTTATCAACTATGTGGTGCAAGGTAGGGAAGAAAGAGCTTATCTTATATGCTAAAATTGACTAAAATAATATAATAATTAAGTTAATGACGATTAAGTGTAATTAATCCAAAAATCAACTAACAAAAGAAAAAATAATCAAGGGGAAGAAAAAGCACATGGTGGGTCCCACATAACATACACATGGCCTCAAGCAAGGAGGAAGAAGGATTTTTTGCATGGGATCTTATCTCAATTTTGCTTGGTGGGCAAGTTGGAAAGTAAGAGCAATTATGAACAATTGGATTAAATAGTGTTAAAGTGAATCTTGGCCTTTCATTTTCCATGAAAATTTTCTATAAATACCCCTCCATTTTCCTTACAAAACCTTGGCATATGGTACCTTGTGGAAACTATGGCCAAATGGAAACTCAAGCCAAGACAAAGGGAAATTCATGGCATCAAAGTTCAAGCTACCTAGGGATTAAGGGATTAATGTAAGTAATCTATCATAGCTTATATTCATTTAATTTGGAGGTTTCAACTTAGGGTTTTATGGAAGAAAAATGGGAAATTCTCTAGGGTATATATTCTTTCCAAAGCCCTAGATGAAACAAGGAAGAAGAAATTAAATCTAGAACTATGTTATTAATGCTTAGATAAATTAGTTTAGATGATTGATTATTGAATTAAGTTGGATTCTTGACTTTGCCATGGATGAAACCTTTCATCCTACACTATTTTGGACAGAGGGAGATGGAATTTCAATGATCTAATGCTTCCATTGAATTTAGAATATGATTTTGTATAGGATTGGATAGGTTTGAAACCTTGAAAGCATTGGAATTGAAAGATTAATTTTAAAGTCTTCTCTATTACTGTTCACACTAATGAATAATGATTTGAATTTCATGATTTTGATGCTTCCAATGGTTTTAAAATGAAAAATTGTGTGGGATAAAAGTAGAGAAACAAGTATTGGAAGAATTGGAATTGGAATCAAAATGAGAGTTTTAGAAAGAAAAAGGAAGTTTTTTGGTTCTATCTAGAATAGTGTGCAACTGCCATAATTTGAAAATTCTGAGTTCTTAAATGGATTCAGAAGGCCAAACTGTGTAAGGTAAAATTAAGACATCAATTGATTTAAAGACCAAGCTAATTATTAAAGATTAAGGAAAGTTAATTTAGTAAATCAAATTCAATAATGTTCAAAGAAGTTGGATTGTAATGAATGATGATAATGCAATGTTAGGATTTAGTTTGTGTGCTCAAAGAGGGAAGCCACACATCAAAGAGAAGTAAGAAGCAAGAGGTAAAGAGAAAGTATAAGGAAAGTAAGGAGTAAGAGGTAGTGACCTTACCTACATACTTATGCTTATTTGCTGGAATATTTTATATGATGTTTACTTACTTTGATGATGTGAAGCATGTATGATAACATTATGCAAGATTGATCATTAAGTGCAAATATATTAACATCAAGCATGTAATTGCATACATTGTATGGTTTCCATTTACTACTAAGATTTTTCTAGAAATCTCACCTTTCCACGTCACCCTAACACCAGCAGGTTCTTCAAAGATGGAAGAAGATGAAGATGCAAGAATATGAGGTAGGGGATAGAAGACATGATTGTCTGTAACTTATGTTATGTCATGATTATGTGATGTACACTTAAAAGCAGTACAATAGTTGCTAAATATAATAATAGTAAATGATAGAATAATTATACAATATTTTAGTACTAATTATTTAACTTATCAATCTTTATTTTGGCACCAAGAACACCTTATTCCAATGTCTATATAAAGAGAACAAATTTTTCAAAGTTAGGGACCAGAAATTATCTTCCAACAAGTTTGACCAAAGGTATAGTGATTTTTATGATTAAACTTTACTGATTATTTGGTCTAATCTAAAACTTATTTTTATCTTCAATCTCAATATGTAAGCTTTGAGTAACCATTTGAAACACTTTATTTTAATTTTTCTAAAATTAATTATGATTTTTGGAAGTTCACCGCCGAATCTGGAAATACCATATGAACAGTAACTCTTGGAGAGTAATATTCCATATTTAGCTAATAGACTTCAAAGATTATGTAAGTGGCTCTAAATGCTACCGAATGGTCCCTAAGACGTACAAAAGTAAGGTGTTACATTTTTTGTATAAGAGCAATTTTTTTGGCATCATATAGGATAATTCTCATACCTTAAACCTAAGAAGTTAACATTATGTTAAGGTTAGGGTAATTAGTAAAAAAGTTAGTATCACTTAAGTCTGAATCTTAAGTGAACCAAGAAGATTCCATCCCTAGTTGATTAGTTCACTACTTAAAGTAGGATCAAGATAAGGAATCTTAGGAAGAGATTTTATAGGGAAAGATATGTTCAGGTCGCAATAGGAGAAGACCTTTAGTCGTGATGAAAGAACACAGAGTTGTCTGGTCGTGACGAGTAGATTGAGATGGTCGCGATGGAAGTTCACAGAGATTGAGATGGATACTCCAGCAACATATCAAGATGTATCGACCTCCAGAATCAAAAGGTTTTTGGGTTAAGAGTCATAATTCGCATGTTCTAATACAATAGCTCATCCCTCTAGCTTTGAGACACACACTTGCTCCTGACATATTTGTAGTATTGGTAGAGCTGTGTTCTTTTTTCAAGAAGTTGTGTGCGACCTCAAGAGCTTGATTAGCTGCAGAAAAAAAATTATTCTTATAGTATGTCACTTGGAGATGATATTTACAACATCCTTTTTCACTACCATGATTCACTTGACGATCCCCCTTGTTCGAGAAGTAAAGCTTGCTGGCCCAGTTCAATATTGCTAGATGTACCCTATTGAGAGGTACGAGAAACTTTATCTCTTAATATTTTATTTGGTACTTGTGATTCCATAACATGCACAATTGTTAATCAAATGTGATAGTATAGATTTTTGGGAAAATTGAAAAATTATGCTTTCAATAAGGCATGGCTAGAGGGGTTAATAGCATAAGGTTATTCAAGAGATGAGGTTTTAACTTTTTGTTCAAGGTACTTTGATGACATGAAGACGTCTTTTAACCACTTACACCGCCTTGATGATTATCTTCCTCGGCCATGTCAAGTGATTTGTTCCCTCCTATTGGGAAACCCATTGGAGAATCTGAGTTCTTCAAACTCACTCCCACAAAGAAATTGTAGGCGAACAAACATGTTCTTTAAACACACACTATTTTTTATACTTGTAATTCAATTTATTCATCTCTAATGCTTATAAAACAAACTACACTTTATTATATCGGGAGTACAGGAATCATGCCAGGCGCTAGCTATGAGTACGTGGTTGAACTTCTATTGAGGTTGATAAAAGTGTCAACTGAGAGTTTCCTGGTTTGTTTACATGACGACTACACAATGACAATAGAACTAACACAGCTGAATTTAGAAATCTTTCACTCAACCCATTAGACCATGTGAGAAGGTATACTACATATAATGTTAATGGGTTCAAGTTCTGCACATTTACACATGACCAGAGATTACTGACACAAAACTCTTGGGTTTATGGAATATTTGGGACTAGGAGTTATGGTAGTAGCAATGATAGCAATGTATGAGGCATTACTTATTACGGAAAGATTATTGATATCGCTGAGTTAAATTACCAGCTGTTCACCGTAACCCTTTTCGAGTACTCTTGGGAAAACATGACATCTTCATGGGGACTTACTATTGATGACTTAGGCATCAAATCTATCAACTTTTCTAGGCTCATTCATACAGGTGAATATGAAGATGATAAGCCGTTCATTCTGGCCTATAAGGCACAACAGGTTTATTATGTATAGGACGAGAAGCATAAGGATTGAAATATGGTAGTTCACCTCAAGTCCCAAGATCTTTTTGACATGGGTGAAGGTGACATCACTACTTATGATAGCGTGGCCTTCCAACCAACGAATTTTGAAAACTTCCTCTCTCAAGCTGATGACAACTTACCCATTATCAGGTATGTATCCTCTTCATCCCAGTATTTATTTACAATATTCATTATTAAATTACTTAAAAACTCATTTACTTCAAATTTAAATTTTAATCCATTTTAATCTGATTATAAATTAAAGCTAACAATATTTTGTTATCAAAATTCTCTTTTTAGGTAGGGTGATGATGACAATGAATAACTTTTATTAAGCTTTGAAATGCTTAATGTAGCATTTCTTCTTGTACAAAAATAATTACAAAAGAAAATTGAATGTTTTTTTAAAAAAATAAAAAACACAATTTTGTAGCAGTTCATATAACCACTACAAAGTTCATTGGGTGCCAACCACTACAAATATATTAAAATAGCTACAAATTGAATGAAACCACTACAAAATCATACTCGTGTTCTACAAATACAACCCCTCCTCCCATTCATATTTTTTGTTCTATACCTACATGTTGCTCATTCTCCTCTCATTCTCTTCACTTCCTATGCTCTGTTGCTCATTTTGCGCGTTTTCTCCTATCTTTTTCTTACGTTGGTTCTTTCTTTATATGGTGATAAGACCATTTCAATTTATAAGCTTATTTATCTTTCATATTTGTATACTTAATTTTATTAACATATGCATTTATTATTTTTAGGTCCTTTCTACACAAATTGCTAGATCTATTCAATCATTTCTATATCATATTTTCTCTACTTTCTTCACTTTCTAACTCTATTTTACACCTTCTTTCATCTACTTCAATAATTTTCTACCTATCTAATATCATTTATACAATTTTTACATCTTAAATATTTCTAATCAAATAAAATATATTAAATTAAAAATTATCTATATATCTACATATATACATACATAGTATTAAAAATTCATATTTATATATATAATTAGAAGTATCATTAAAATTTTTTTAATTTTTTTACTAGGGATACAACAGTTGTAGCGGCTATATGTGATCACTACAAACTCTAAACACACTAGAAAAAAGTGCGATTATATTAAATTATAATGTTTTGAAAGTTTGTAGTGTTCATTTAACCGCTACAATTTTTTTTGCACCATCGTGAAATTTTTTGTTTATCGCCTAAATATTTTGTTACCTTGCAATTTCTAGCCAAGAAAATGCGAATTTGTAGCGATTAATTAACCCCTACAAATTTCATACCTTTCTTTCACATTGAAATTTTTAGTGGTTATGTTAACCAGTGCTACATTACATGAATAGCTATAAATGTCTACAACATTTTGACACTCATGCACAGTGATTATGTAAACCGCTATAAACGTGTTTGTGACGCATAAATTTGTAGCGGTTTGTCAAACAGCTACAAACATACTTTCTAGCGGGTTATAACTACTATAAAGTCAAAAAATCAACTGTCGTAAAATACATTCTTTTTTGTAGTGTGGGTAGCTCATAATGGTTTAGATAGTTTTTTATAATTCTATGGGCCTCAACTACTTTATTAAACTCCTCAAACTATTAGCGATCTATCTTCTCTCTCAAAGTTTGCTTAGGCCCCTAACCGTTTTCTCGATTATCCACCTCTCTTCGTTTCTATAGCAGATACGTAGAATATAGGAGAGGCAAATAAACTTTGTAAGGTACACATCAAAAGATTCGCTCTCCTACTGCTTGAGGGTAAGGAACTTTGCCTCCCTTATCTCTAGCATATAATGGAAAATACTTCTCATAGAACTGTTTAAGAAATACTTCCCAGGTTATTGGAATATTCCTAGCTTGGAGCAGTAATTCTGTATATTTCTACCATATATTAGTATCTTTCTCTAGTTTATAGATTACCATTAAGGCTTTTCATTCTGATGGGCAATCTAAGACTTTAAAAATCTTCTATAAGTGGTTTATGGAGTCCTCAACTACTTGGAGATTAGAGACTCCATCAGAGTTTAGTGGATTATGTTTGCAAAAATGGGTAATCCACTGTTAGATACTATCAGGATTTACTAAAGGTCCTTCCTATCATTGTGGTTAGATAGGCTCTACAGTTAGTTCTGGCTCAGGTACTTCTAGTTGTGACAGATTTATAGCAGCTGCTATAACTGCTACGGCTATCATAGCATCCTACTCTTGTTCTTAGTGGGCTTGCATGGCCCTAAACTCATATAACACTTTATGTTGCTTTCTAGCCTTTCTAGAACTAACTAAAATGAGGTACTCTATATTCCTTTATGTTCTCACTGCATTTTGGTCTATGTTCTTTTAGTGACACATCTCTTTGTGTTCTCACCGTCTTAATTTCTTTTCTGAATTATAAAAAGGAATAAGTGATTATACTACTTATCTTATATTTTATTTGTAAGTATCAAATCTGTGCATTAATAGTATCATAGTTATCATATAACATTCTATACTCTTATGTATATACATTTTAAGTAGAAACAAAAGTCTACATTTTATCTGTATTGGACAACCAAACATCTAAGCTTTTACAGATAAGTACAAAGTACAAAAGCTTCTAAATTTGTAACAAAAGCTTGAAAGTCTTGTACTCCAAAATACTGTAAGTGAGTAATTTATAATAACCATACAAGCTTCTCCAAGAGTACTTCACTAAGTGCCATCATCCAGGTTAACTTATCCAAAGTTTGTGATTCCCTGAGTAACCAAATAATAAAGTACTCTAACATGTTGAACAAAGTCTAAATAAATAGTAAGCTCTTGGTTCTCATGCTTCTTTATGTGTCTGGCTCTAAGCTTAAACTCTTCTACAAGACTACCATAATTATAAAACTCAGATTTAACTCTAGGCAATTGAGTACTAGGTCCAGGTATATCTAGATTTGGGACCCTTGGGTTAGCACTATCACTATCGTCAGCTAAGTCCACAATTATCTCACCAATCTGGTTAGATCCCAATGAAGATATATCATGTTCTAGGTTATTAAATTAAACCACCAATATATTTTAGGATCTACTTTTATCCCATGTATCATGTTTGGTTCAACAATAGGTTGTACATTGCCTCCAGACCCTTGGTTTACCGATGGTTCTGAATCCTCTCCATAGTATGGCTCAATGAGTGTTTTCTCTGTAAATCTTAGCTTATATGTTAATCCATCCACAATTAACACATAAATCAGATAATGTTAAATAGAATAAAACACTATTATCCTATGCTAGAATCTTTGCTTAGATACCAACGGTGCCATACCTTAGCTTTAGACCATACTAAAGTTCATTTATATCAATTGGAACCATTATAGAAGGCCCAAGATTTAAGAAAATCAAATCTTAAACTTTTGTTTTCTCAAGTACTATTCATTTAGTAATTCTAGAGTTTATGCTCAATTTTAAAACTTTATAATTAATTCTAGAAAACTTTAAATTGAGTGATTCTAGGTTCTACTTAAAGCTATTTTATAATTCGTTAAAGGAAAAATATGAAATTGGAGTTAATGCTTACCAATTTTTATAGTTTATTCATTGAACTTTACTATTCATTTAGTTAATTCTAGAACTTCCAGATTTCCAACCCTAACTTTGAAAACTAGCCATTAATGTTTACACAAATCCAATTTAGGTGTTCTACATATGTATTTAAATTTATTATGTGTAATTTAAGCATGAAAAATTTAAAAGTCAAATTCAAACATTTACTTTATCAAAATATAGCTCAAAGGTTGTTGTCTCATACTAGGTATACATATTGTCATAAATAATTGCATACAACATTAAGTAACCAAATATCATTCCATAAATACTCTAGTCTTCCTTCATTAAGCTTTTTCCCCTTGCTGGCTCATTCCTTAGATAATTGTTCAATTGGAGTAGTAAGATTTCAAAGAAATCCCAATAGCAAGATTTATCAACAAAAATATTAACAAACATGATTATTATGAAACTAAGCATAATGCCACAATTAGGGAACTACTTTATCTCATGCCAACGCAATTATGCATCAAGTCAAGACATCACAATGCAAAGAGTAGGATCATATCATCAGTTAGTTCTAGGAAATACCCAAGAGGGGTGAATTGGATAGGTTTTGAACCTTAGAAGTATTGGAATTAAAAGTTATAACTCTTGAAATTCTTCTCTATACTATTCACTCATATGAACAGTGATTTGAACTTCATAATTTTGATACTTCTAATGATTTTAAAATGAAAATTTGTGTGGGATAAAGTAGAGAAACAAGTATTAGAAGCATTGGAATCAAAATGAGAAATTTTGAAAGAAAAAAGGTGGTTATGCAAATCTATCCAGAACAGTGCATAGGAGCTGGAATTTCATTATTCTAAACTCATAAATGGATTCAAAAGATGAAATTATGTAAGGTAAAATCAATACATCAATTGATTCAAAAGCCAAGTCCATTAGTAAAGATTAAGGAAAGTTAATGTAGTTAAGTAAGCTCAATGTTCAAGCGAGCTAGTTTGTAATGAATGGATGGTAATGTTATGTTATAAATTGATTAGTGTGCTTAAAAGAGGCAGCCACACATCAAGAAGAAGAAAGAAGGAAAAGGCAAAGATAAAGTAAAGGAAGGTCAAGTATGTGAGGTAGTAAATGTAACATCCTTATTTTCTTATGTCTTAGGGACCAAACGGTAGCATCTGAAACCACTTTTAAGGTTACTAAAGTCAAATTACACAATCTAGAATTTTACTCTACCAAGTACAGTTCACTGTGTAAATTTTAAAGGAGTGAGCTGACTTTGAAAAATCATAACTAATTTTAGAAAAACTGAAATGAAGTGGTTCAAATTGCTACACGAAGATAACTTAATGCTCTTTCAAAAAAAATAACTCGTTGACCACACCTTGAATAAGTCAACATTGGTCAATGCTCAAAGTTTACTGTTCACCCAGCGTTTTTCCCTGCTTTCAGCATTTTGGTCCCAACTTTACATAACATTTGTACTATCCAATCCTCAGTTTCTCTTCATGCTTCTTCAATCCTCTTTCATCATTAACAAACCTATGGGATTGGGATTACATGGAAGGGGATGAGATTTTTGGGGAAAACTCAGTAGCAAACGGTACTAAACAATGCATGCATTAATGTAAATATTGGTGCTTACTTGTGAAAGTGTTAACATTGTGTAATGTGTATGGTTCCATGTTACATATGAAATACAATTGGCCAAATTAATAATAGAAATAGATCTTCAAACATAAGCACATATGTAATACAATTCAACAAAGGCATAGCACAACCAAGCATAACATTCAATGCATACAAGTTTAGGATAAGTTTACTACCTGACATGTAGCATTTTCCTCTAGCTCTTAGCCTTGTCTCTAAGGTTCCTTCTTTTCATAGTTTAGAGCCTATACATATCATAATAATATCTTCATGATTATCCTATCCAGTATAGCTCTACTTATCTTAAGCTTAACTTAAGGTAATACCCTTAATCTGACAATCCCCTAACTTTCTTTTTATCCACGGCTAACCTTATCAAGAGAGATATTTATCTATTCTAACTATTAAATTTATAAGAACAATCCTCTAATTTATTAGATTAGGGACTAGAATAACTTACTTACCTTATTCCTAAGGTTGCTAAGTCCCTAAGCTCCTTGGATTGCTCCTAGCTCTGTCATAACTCCTTCTTTTTCCTTGCTTTCTTTTTCCTTCTTTCTTTCCTTCTCTCTTTCCCTTTCTCTCTCTTTTTTTCTCTTCCTTTATTGCTTTCACTGTGGATGGAATGGAAAGGGGTGGGGGTATTTATAGTTGAGCACAGGTGGAGTGAACGGCTCAAATTGAATCGTGATGAACAGCTCAGATCGCTTAGCTTCCTCAAGAAGCCTTGTTTGCATCATCATGATGACATCATCATCCTTAATGACTCATCAAAATGACATCATCTATGGGATACCTCACATGCTTAGGTGGCACAATGGTGGGGCCCTTGGGACACCTCACCAGTTGACTTAGCGTTTCCAGACAATTCCAATCTTTTCTCAGAATGAACGATTGAGATCGTGCACGTGTCCTTAGCTTTTTCTTCTTTCCCTATACTCATGCCATGTGGCACCTTGTGGGTCCCATGAGGACACCTTTCATGCCACCTTATGGTTCTGGATGAGTCTTAAAGCTCTATCTGATCACTCTCCCCAGTTCTATCTTCAAAAGGTTAACTTTACTTTATTGAAAAAGTACTAAACTATTATTTTAATGCCACTTGGACCCACCTCACTCTTAGGCCATGTTTTTAGATATCTGGGAATGTCATCTTGGGTCTTTAATCAAGCTCAAGCAATCTCGTGGCTCGGTTCCCAAGAAATATCCCTTAGAAAATTAACAAAATGACCTTGGTTAATCTTTATTTCCTTGAATAATTCTAGGAGCATTATTGTCTTTTCATACTTTACCAGAGTATTTTCTGACCTTAGTCAATTATCTAGATAAACTTTATTGACGTTCTAAACTTAATCAAATAACCAAAATACCCTTCACTCATAATTTTATTATTTTATAACATAGGGGTATTTTCGTCATTTTGTACTTTTTCTGCATATTTCTAGTACTGACCTCTTTAACTGATAAATTGATATCATAGGCCTGGGTCTCACTTGGCATCATCATAGGCCTCTCTATGATATCATCTAAGCTTATTCAGTCATAACTTACCACTAATTTTCATAATTGGATCGCGGATGTTCTCAAACCCCCGTCAAAATTCACTAATGTGGGGATAACTTTTTTTATAGAACTCCTTTCGAGGTTTTGTCAGATTAATGACATCTGACATCATAGGGAACACCTTCTTATAACTTGTCACTTATATCTGAGGTTCATAAGATCTTATAACAATTTTGGATAACTTTTAGACTATCAGATAAATATTAGCTATATGGAACTCTAATAAAATTTCTGTATCATGCTAGATTAACCAGCATAACTGTCATATCCTAAATTTTCCCTATCTATATAGTACTGATAGTGGAAAGAGGCTTATAAAGGATTATGATGAGGATCAGACGAAATAATAAAGGTTAGATAACTCTTAAAGAAAGAGAAGGACCTAAACACAAATTGGAAAAGGTTAAAGGCCAAAAGTTAAAGTAAAAATAAATGTGGGGCCAAAAGTGATAATTTTCAAAAGTTTAGGGACCTAAATGTAATTAAGAGAAAAGTTCAAGGGCAAAATTGTAATTATAGAAAGATTAGCCCAGAAAGGGTTAGAACTACCCAGAAGTATTTTAGTCCCAAATTCCATCAGTAAATAGAGGAAGGTATGCTGGATAATTTGATATGATACAGAAATTTTATTAGGGCTCCAGACAGCAAATATTTATCTGATAGTCTAAAAGTTATCTAAAATTTTGTCAGATTTCATGGACTTCAGATATAAGTGGACAAATTACAAGAAAGTGTGCCCTACAGTGTCAGATGTCCTGGATTTGACAGAACTCCAGAAGAAGTTCTGTATAAAAAGTTATTCACATATCAGTGAATTTTGATGGGAGTTTGATAACACCCGTGATCCGATAATAGAACTTATCGATATGTAAGCCTGGATAGAATGAGATCAGATGACCTCATATATAGGCCCATAATGATGCCAAGGAAGGCCCAAAACCCAGGGTACCAGTCTATCAGTAGAAGGGCCAGTGCCATAAAAGTGCAAAATTACGAAAATGCCCCTGGATGCCCAGATTGTACCAGAGATGGATGAAGGGCATTTTGATCATCTGGGACAGACTAAAAATGTGACACATGGTATAAATATGATTATTTGAGCCAATATATGCCCTGAGGCAGTACAAAGAGGGGTGAAATGACAATTATGCCCTTAGGGTCAATATAGTACAAGAAAGGATACCAAGGGTATTTTAGTCATTTTCCAAGGGATCTGTAATTAAGTTGTGGCCAGTACAAGTATGTCAAGGGTATGAGAAGCCTAGACATTGATTTCTAGGATAGAATACATATCCTGGTATATTATAGAAAAATTCGGAACAAAAAATAGTCTGGTTGTTGTGAAACTGCTCTGATCGGTACCGGATTGGACTAAAAATTTTTCAGAAGCTTCCTGGCATGGTGAGCACGCCATATAACCCCTTGAGGTGTCCCTTGAGCTGGCCCACATGATTTCATAATTATTATTTTATGAAAAAGTTAAATCCAAGATTAAATGTGGGCCTTTAGATCAAATAGTAAGCAAATCAATCTTGGCCATTCATTTTTCTTGGATTTTGGCTATAAATACCCCCTCAATCTGCAGCAAACCGTATCTTCATGGACCCTTGGGGAAACTCTTGCAAAATGAAAACTCAAGCCAAGACAAAGAAGATTCAAGGTTCCAAAGTTCAAGCAAGCTAGAAATTAAAGGTAAGCAATCTCTCCTAGCTTATTTTCCTTTGATTTGGGAGCTTGAACTTTGGTTTTCATGGGGGAAAAGTTGAGTTTTCTCTAAGGGAAGGTGCTGCCCAAAAACCTTAAAGGAAAGGGGAAAGAAGAAATTAAAGTTAGAACCATATGATTGAAGCTTAAGCAAGACAATTAAGTGGTTGGTTGTTAAATCAAATTAATATTCTTGACTTTGCCATGGTGTGCCCTATTTGGTCTGCACTGTTCATGAGGGAAGGAAATTGAATTTCAATGATTTAATGCTTCCATTGAGTTTGTATGATGTTTTTGTGTAGGATTGGAAAGGTTTTGAACCTTGGAAACACTAAAATCTCAAGGTTGTAGTCTTTGAAATTCCTTACAGTACTGTTCACTCGCATGAACAGTGATTGGAATTTCATGATTTTGATGGTTCCAATGGTTTTAAAATGAAAAGTTGTGTGGGGTAAAGTGGAGAAACAAGTATGGGAAGCATTAGAATCAAAATGAGAATTTTTGAAAGAATTGTATGCTTATGTTCAGTTCTGTACAGCAGGCCATGAAGGAGCTGGAATTTAATGATTCTAAACTCATAAATGAGTTCAAAAGATGAAATTGTGTAGGGTAAATTCAAGACATCAATTGATTCAAGAGCCAAGTGGATTATTGAAAATTAGAGAAAGTTATGACAATAAAGAGTGTAACAAAGTTAGTCTTGAACATGGTTAGAGTTCATGAGTCCTAATGAGTTATGTGATGAATATGAATGTGTTTAGGACCATGAAACATCCAAGAAGATGTTGGGAAGTGATGGACATAAAGGCTTCATGGTTGGAAAGCTAGGGAGCAAATGCTAAAGATCAAGAGGAAAGCTTAAGTGCAAGGTAGTGAACTTATCTCTTTATGTGCTTGATGTGGTATGCTTATGTGTTGACATGTATGTGATGTTTGAATGATGTTGTGACATGATTAATGATGTTCAATGTATTGTGAATAACATGTTTTCCATGGCCAAGCACTTTATGTAAAAGTATATAGCATGATAGCATGTCACTAACCAAAGAAAGTTTAATGAAATTACATATCATGCATTAGCATCCATCTTGCATATTTAAGTGGTAATGTTTGCTACTGAGATTCCCTAGAATCTCACTCTCCCATAACCAACCAATTTAGGTCAAGCATGAAGAAAAGGTATGCATGGAGAAGAGCTAAAGAATGGAAGAAAGGAAGTGAAGTATTGAGATTTTAGCATATACTATAAATTGTCTATGTATGTAAATGCCATGTAAGGTGTCCATTTATGTGATGAAACTATTGTAATACTTATGGCATATGTACATGATGTATATGAATGTTAAAAAGCTTATTTGATGGCTTGAGCATGCTGAAACAATTATTGGAAATGAAAGAAAAGAAACTGAAATGGTAAAAACATAGGTCTTAAAACAGTTTTGTTGTGGCTTCAGTTTGACCTAGCAAATGAAGGAATTAGTTCACGAAATTTTATGAGCATGTACCACACATCCATAGATTTACATGCATGGGTGGAACGTTTCATTTGGATGTGTATATCAAGAGAAATGAATTTCCAAAGTAAGGGACCAGAATATGTTTCCAGAGTTTTTGACCAAATGAACAGTAAACTTCAACGAATAAACTGTATCAATTGGAGAATCATTTGGTCTGGAAATTATTTTGCTCTTAAATTTTAAGATGTTATCTTCATGTAGCTTTTTGAACCACCTCATTTCGAGTTTTCTAGAATTAATTATGGTTTTTCGAAGTTCATTGCATAATCTGGAATACCATATGAACAGTAACCTGAGAAAGAGTAAAATTCCAGATTTGGCTAATGGACTTCCAAGGTCTTGTAAGTGGTTCTAAATGCTACTGATTGGTCCTTAAGACGTATAAAAGTAAGGATGTTACAATAACTTTCTCTATCTACTGATGAATTTTGGCATAGAAATACTTCCGGATAATTCTAAGCCTTTTCTGGCTGAACTTTCTATAATTACAATTTTGCCCTTATAAACTTTTCATCTTTTCAATTAAGTCCCATAACTTTTGATAATTACACTTAATGGCCTAAACTTTATGTCTACTTCCTTTTGGAACCATTAAACCTTTTAGACTTTTCACTTTAGTCCCTTTCTTTTCCAAAATGACCATTATGCCCTCAGGGACTTTCACTGTTTACAATTTAGTCCCTGAACATCATATGTATACTTTTGGGACTTCTGCTCATTAGGGCTTGGTAGCCTACCTTTTTTAGGCTACATATTGGGCTTCTATGTCTAAAATTCAGGATATGACATTTCTCCTCCACTTAAAATAAATTTTGTCCTCGAAATTTAAGGGTTAAATCTCTATTCATACTTTGATGAAGAGTTTCTCTGAGGAAAATGTCCCTTATATTTCATAATATTTTCTTGACTATTCTAGCTCTTCTTAACTTTTCATACTATCTTACATAACTTTGTGCATCTATGCTAAACTTTTTTGGTATTTACATCCTTTCTCATTAATTCGTAGGGGTCACCAATCATTGGGCTACTCTTGCCTGAGCAACTTTGAGCTAAGCGTTCTACTGGGTCAGGGCTAGGTTACTTCTCTTATAGCTCTAGGCCCTAGCATATTCTTTCTCATATAACTATGTTCTATTTTTTACTTTATCTTAGATCCTCTTCTCTAGGTCTCGCTAGCCTTTTAATATCTTTATCCTTGTCTGTAGGATCTATCTACTAATACTTTTCTATTCTCAAAACATATGGGTTTCTCTTCTCTATTCCTCAGGCATACTTCTACAAAAACTTTTGAATATCAGCACCCAGACTTGAACTTTAACTCCATCTTTGTTTAAGATAAAACTAAGTTCAATCTGTATATAATATAGGCTATTTGAGGAAAATCATTATAAATAAGTTTTCTAGATGAGTTAATCAACTAGTGTAGCTCCTTACCTTAACCTCATCCTTGGTAATCATCTTTCTAGAGAAATACTGTACTATTCTCATTTCTTCATGGCTCATTACTTTCCTTAGGCTAGGTCTAACTATGACCTTAGGATCTAACTACAATCAACTATAAGCCTCTTTAGAATCTAACTGCAACTCTAAAGCTGTTAGGATCTAACTATGACCCTAGACCCATGCTAGGATCTAACTGTGACCCTCCAGAATCCTCTGTGATTCTGTTGTACTGTATCATTATCTCTGAAAGATCTCAAATCAACAGACTAAGTTATAAGGTTAACTACTTCTACTTGTTGATAAAACAATCAATAAATTTTAAGAAATACATTCAGTAGCCCATATTATTTACCAAGACTTTACTTATTTTCCCTCTTACTTAAAAGTTCCTTCTCATTGTTTTTACTCTATTGTGGTTTACCAATTATGGTCTAACCACCTGCCATTGTATTCGGTTGATATGGTCTCATCATCTGTGCTTTAACTGTGAGCCATTTAAACTATACTCTAACTGCGAGCAATCTGTATCAGATCTAGCTCTTATCTAAAGAGTAATCTAAACTCATCTGAATCTAGCTCTATCTTAGAGCCATCTATTTTAGACTTAACTCTTATCTGAAGAGTAATATAAAAATAATCTCTTTACTATTACATTTTTGCTCTTTTTGTATACCATTTCTTTTGATAGAGTTATAATACTACCACCTTCTTGGTACTTGCTGTAACCCTAACATAAGAAATGGCCCTCAGTACTGTATTCATAAGTCTATAGAAATACCTAAGTAACCCAATCATATTGTAACAATTGTCCCACTTACTGAGACTATCTATCATCCTGGGTACATTCTTATTACATGTTGTATGGTATAGGAGCAATATAACTTTCTCATCATAAACTCTACCCTACATGTACTGCATGAGGGGAGTATTCATAGCATACTCTAACATGCGTGTCATCATATGACAACTACAAGGAGATGTAACTATTTATCATAACTTAGGGCACCATAAGCCATATCCTCTCACATAAATTTGCTCAACCATTCATCATAATACGTACACTGCAATTGAACAATTAACTAAGTACACTATAAAGCATTATTTCCTCTATCCCATTATCTGCCAGATCCCAAATATTCATTTAGGAACCTGAAATAACTACTCATTTAACTTAGGCTGCCACATTACCCTTTTACTACGGTATAGACTCAACCCTTTATTACTTTATCTGACTCTTACTCATTACTCTTTCTTAAATTGGGTAGTCTCTTTATCTTTTAAACTGTGGCTACCTTTTTCTCTCTAGACATCATAAACTTATTTTTCTTATCTTACATATACCGCTCAATTGAACTTTTACAGCTACCTGAGAAAAAAATCCTTGCTTTATAATAGAATTCAATCTATGAACTAACTTCTCAGGTGAGCAGATCAATCTCCATCTATATGGAGTACTTCTATATCTCTTTACTATCTCTTAAATTCTTCTATCTATCTATCAGTCCTAGTCTATTCTTGATCAGACTATGATTCCTTTCTAGTCTTTTTCTTGATCATGATGAACTTATGTCACATAAATCTCATTCATCATCTACTACTATTACTTATGTTCTCTAAGGTGCGCTACCCTAGGTCTACTAGGTTATTATTCTTTTATGATATGGTCCCTCTATCTTAGGAACATCAGCTCTCTATCTATTAACCATCTTGTTTCTAACATTAGGCCATGTGCTAGGATCATTCTTAAGCAAGTCTCATTCTAACTTTTGATTCTTTTGTTCAGGAAACATTAGCTGAATAAATTCTTTCGTAATGTAGATTTGCTCACATATAGGATCTACTTCTGAACATTGTCTTAAACTAATATTTCATATCTTAGTACTTTGTACTGTCTGGCTTGATCATGCTTTATACCATTCCTCTAGTTGATGAACTTTAATGAGGTTGGTACCTTCATTGTCATCGTCACTGTAACGTCTGGACATATAATGATACCTTGAGCTACTATTGCAGCTTCCCTTGACCTTGGACTAGTTAGCTTCTGTCTCTAGAGGAAATTGCTTCCCATATGTTATCCTATTTAGTCTAGACACATCGTGCTAAGAAACACGAGACATATGCGGTAATGGCTTGACTAAGACTAGTCTATCGTAGTCATTTCCTTAAAGACTACCTCGTAAAGTTGTAAGGTATGGGGTATTTTTCTATTTATCTGGGTGTCACTGTCTCTTGTTAAAATATTCTCTTAGTAGTGAACACCATCCCCCACATCTCATACTAGGGAGGAAACCTTTTTAGTTCAAATCTCTAACATGTTTAAAAGGGTCAGTCTAACTAAACAAGAGCATTACTATGCCAGAACCTTCTGTTCTATTCTAGAATCTTATGCTCTGAGCCAAAACCCTTTGCCCTAATACCAAAATGAAATATCCTTATTTTCTTACACCTTAGTGACCAAATGGCAGCATCTGGAACCACTTTTAAGGTTATTGAAGTCAAATTACACAATCTGGAATTTTACTCTACTGAGTACTGTTCACTATGTGAATTCTAGAGGAGTGACTAACTTCGAAAAATCATAACTAATTCTATAAAAATTGAAATGAAGTGGTTCAAATTGCTACATGAAGCTAACTTAATCCTCTTTCAGGACAAAATAACTCGTTGACCACGCCTTAACCAAGTCAACATCAGTCAATGCTCAAAGTTTACTGTTCATCTTGCAGTTTTCCCTGATTCCAGCATTTTGGTCCCAACTTTACATAACATTTGCACTATCTAATCCCAAATTTCTCTCCATGCTTCTTCAATCCTCTTTCATCATTAACAAATCTATGGGATTGGGATTACATGGAAGGGGATGAGATTTCTGGGGAAATCTCAGTAGCAAATGGTACTAAATAATACATGCATTAATATAAATACTCGTGCTTACTTGTGAAAGTGTTAACATTACGTAATGTGCATGGTTCCACGTTACATATGAAATACAATTGGCCAAAGTAATAATAGAAATAGAGCTTCAAACATAAGCACATATGCAACACATTTCAACAAAGGCATAGCACAACCAAGCATAACATTCAATGCATACAAGTTTAGGATAAGTTTACTACCTGATTCCTCTAGCTCTTAGCCTTGTCTCTAAGGTTCCTTCTTTTCATAGGTCAGAGCCTCTACATAGCATAATAATATCTTCATGATTATCTTATCCAGTATAGCTCTACTTATCTCAAGCTTAACTTGAGGTAATACCCTTAATCTGACAATCCCCTTACTTTCTTTTTATCCACAGCTAACCTTATCAAGAGAGATATTTCTCTATTCTAACTATTAACTTTATAAGAACAATCCTCTAATTTATTAGATTAGGGACTAGAATAACTTACTTACCTTATTCCTAAGGTTGCTAAGTCCCTAAGCTCCTTGGATTGCTCCTAGCTCCATCATAACTCCTTCTTTTTCCTTGCTTTCTTTTTCCTTCTTTCTTTCCTTCTCTCTTTCCCTTTCTCTCTCCTTTTTCTCTTCCTTTATTTCTTTTGCTGTGGATGGAGTAGAAGGGGGTGGGGGTATTTATAATTGAGTGCAGGTGGAGTGAACTGCTCAGATTGAATCGCAATGAATGGCTCAGATCACTTAGCTTCCTCACAAAGCCTTGCTAGCATCATCACAATGACATCACCATCCTCAATGACTCATCAAAATGACATCATCTATGGGAAACCTCATATGCTTAGGTGGCATAATGGTGGGGCCCTTGGGATACCTCACCTGCTGACTCAGCATTTCCAGAGAATTCCAGTTTTTTCTCGGAATGAACGACTGAGATCGTGCACGTGTCCTTAGCTTTTTCTTCTTTCCCTATACTTATGCCATGTGGCACCTTGTGTGTCCCATGAGGACACCTTTCATGCCACTTCATGGTTCTGGATGAGTTTTAAAGCTCTATTTGATCACTCTCCCCAGTTCTATCTTTAGCCAAGTAACTTTACTTTATTGAAAAAGTACTAAACTAATATTTTAATACCACTTAGACCCACCTCACTCTTGGGCCATATTTTTGGATATCTGAGAATGTCATCTTGGGTCTTTAATCAAGCCTAAGCACTCGGGGTGGCTCAGTTCCCAAGAAACATCCCTTAGCAAATTACCAAAATGCCCTTGGTTAATATTTATTTCCTTGAATTATTCTAGGGGCATTATTGTCTTTTCATACTTTATAAGAGTATTTTCTGACCATGGTCAATTATCCAGATAACCTTTATTGACTGTCTAAACTTAATCAAATGACCAAAATACCCTTTACTCACAATTTTATTATTTTATAACATAGGGGTATTTTTGTCATTTCATACTTTTTCTGCATATTTCTAGTACTGACCTCTTTAATTGACAACTGATATCATAGGCCTGGGCCTCACTTGGTGTCATCATAGGCCTTTCTGTGACATCATCTGAGCTTATTCAATCATAACTTACTGCTAATTTTTATAATCGGATCAGGGTGTTCTCAAACCCCATCAAAATTCACAAATATGGGGATAACTTTTTCTATAGAACTCCTTTCTTGGTTTTGTTAGATTCATGACATCTAGCATCACAGGGCACACCTTCCTATAACTTGTCACTTATATATGAGGTTCATAATGTCATATCCTAATTTTTTCTTATCCATATAGTACTGACAGAGAAAAGAGGTTTGAAAAGGATTATGATGAATATCAGAAGAAATAATAAATGTTAGATGATTCTTTAAGGAAGAGAAGGACTAAAATGAAAAGTAGAAAAGGTTAAAGGCAAAAAGTGAAAGTAGAAACAAGATTTAGGCCAAAAGTGGTAATTTTCAAAAGTTAAGGGACTTAAATGTAATTAAGTAAAAAGTTCAAGGGCAAAATTGTAATTATAGTAAGATCATCCCGGAAAGGGTTATAACTGCCCAGAAGTTTTTCAGTCCCATATTCCATCAGTAAATAAAGGAAGTTGCGCTGGTTAATCTAGCATGATACAGAAATTTTATTAAGGCTCTAGACAACAGAAAATTATCTGATAGTCTAAAAGTTATCTGAATTTTTATCAGATTCCATGGACATCATATATAAGTGGGGAAATTACAAGAAAGTGTGCCCTATAGTGTCAGATGTTATGAATTGGACAGAACCCCGGAAGAAGTCCTGTATAAAAAGTTATTCCCATAACAGTGAATTTTGACGGGAGTTTAATAACACCTGTGATCCGATAATGGAATATATCGGTATATGAGCCTATATGAAATGAGACTAGATGACCTCATATATGGGCCCATGATGACGCCAAGAAGGGCCCAAAACCTAGGGTACCAGTCTATCAGTAGAAGGGGCCAGTGTCCAGAAAAAGTGTGAAATTACAAAAATACCCCTGGATGCCCAGATTGTACCAGAGATGGATGAAGGGCATTTTGGTCACCTGGGACAGGCTAAAAATATGGTACATGGTATAAATATGATTAGTTGAGGCCAGATACACCCTGAGAACATATAAAGAGGGGTAAAATGATAATTATGCCTTTAGGGTCAATATAGTGTAAGAAATGACACCAAGGGTATTTTGGTCATTTTTCAAGGAATGGATGGCAGAAAAATACTTAGTATAACCATGTAAAGGGTATGAGAAGCCTAGATATTGATTTCTAGCATAGAATACATATCCTGGTATATTATAGAAAAATTCAGAACAGAAAATAGTTCGGTTGTTGTGAAACTGCTCTGACCAGTATCGGATTGGACTGGAATTTTTTTAGAAGCTTCCTTACACTATGAGCACGCCACCTAGCCCTCTTAGGTGTCCCATGAGCTGTCCCACATGATGTCATAATTATTCTTTTATGAAAAAGTAAAATCAAAGATTAAATATGAGCCTTTAGATCAAATAGTAACCAAATCAATCTTGGCCATAGATTTTTCTTGGATTTTGGCTATAAATACCCCCTCATTCTGCCCAAAACCGTGGCCTTGTGATACCTTAGGGAAAATCTTGTAAAATGAAAGCTCAAGCCAAGACAAAGAAGATTCAAGGTTCTAAAGTTCAAGCAAGCTAGAGATTAAAGGTAAGCAATCTATCCTAGCCTATTTTCCTTTGATTTGGGAGCTTGAACTTAGGGTTTTCATGGGAGAAAAGTTGAGTTTTCTCTAAGGGGTTGTTCTGCCCAATAACCTTAGATGAAAGAGGAAAGAAGAAATTAAAGTTAGAAACATATGATTGAAGCTTAAACAAGCTAATCAAGAGATTGGTTATTGAATCAAGTTGATATTCTTGACTTTGCTTTAATGGGACCTGTTCTGAATGCACTGTTCATGAGGGGAGGAAATTGAATTTCAATAATTTAATGCTTCCATTGAATTTAGATGATGATTTTGTGTAGGATTGGAAAGGTTTTGAACCTTGAAAGCATTGAAATTCCAAGATTGTAGTTTTTGAATTCCTTCTCTGTTACTGTTCACTCGCATGAACAGTGATTGAAATTTCATAATTTTGATGCTTCCAATAGTTTTAAAATGAAAAGTTGTGTGGGATAAAGTAGAGAAACAAGTATGGGAAGTATTGGAATCAAAATGAGAATTTTTGAAAGAATTAAGTGCAGTTTTGGTTCTGTACAGCATGTGATGAAGGAGCTAGAATTTCATGATTCTAAGCTCATAAATGTATTCAAAAGAGGAAATTGTGTAGGGTAAAGTCAAGACATCAATTGATTCAAAGACCAAGTCCATTAGTTAAGATTAAGGAAAGTTAATGGGCTTAATGTTCAAGAAGAAGTTATGTTCGTTAAAGTGATTTTAATGCTCAAGGAAGTTAGATTGTGATGAATGAATGATTATGTGATGTTAGGAATTGATTGGTATGCTCCAAGAGAGGCAACCACATGTTCAAGGAAAGTGAGAAGAAAGAAGCAAGTTAAGGTGAAAGAAAGTCAAGTGTTCAAAGTAGTAAACTAATCCTAAACTTGTATGCATTGAATGTTATGCTTGATTGTGCTATGGCTTGATTGAATTGTGTTTCCTATGTGCTTATGTATGAAGCTCTTTTTATATGTTTACTTTGTCCAATTGTATTTCATATGTAACATGGAAGCATGCACATGACACAATAGTAACACTTTCACAAGCAAGCACAAGTAATTACATTAATACATGCATTGTTTATTACCATTTGCTACTGACATTTCCCCCTAAATCTCATCCCTTTCCATGTAATCCCAATCCCACAGGTTTATGAATGATGAAGCATGAAGAAAAGATAGGGATTGGATAGTATATATGTTATGTGAATGTGTAATGTTGCTGTATGACCAATGTAAGTAGTGATAGTCATGATATAATGAAAAATAGTAAATGATGGAATAAATGTATGAAATTTTACAGACATTTAGATGACATGCCAAGCTTCCTTTTGGCACTAAGAATGCTTTATTTGGATGTCTGTACAAAGAGAACTGATTTTCCAAAGTAAGGGACCAGAATCTGTTTTTAGGAATTTTGACCAAATGAACAGTAAATTTTTTCAAATAAACTGTATTAATTGGATAATCATTTGGTCTGGAAATTATTTTTCACTTAAATTTCAAGATGTTATATTCATGTATCTTTTTGAACCACTTCATTTAGAGTTTTCTAGAATTAGTTATGATTTTTTGAAGTTCATTGTGTAATCTGGAATACCATATAAACATTAACCCCGAGAAAGAGTAAAATTTCAGATTTAGCTAATGAACTTCCAAGATCTTGTAAGTGGTTCTAAATGCTACTGATTGGTCCTTAATACGTATAAAAGTAAGGATGTTGCACATAAGATCTGATAAAAAATTCAAATAACTTTCAGACTATCAGATAAATATTAGCTATATGGAACTCTAATAAAATTTATGTATCATGCTAGATTAACCATCATAACTTTCTCAATCTACTGATAAATTTTGGGATTGAAATGCTTTTGGGCAGTTCTAGCCTTTTCTGGCTGAACTTTCTATAATTATAATTTTGCCCATAGAAACTTTTCATCTTTTCAATTAAGTCCCTTAACTTTTCATAATTACACTTAATGGCCTAAACTTTATGTCTACTTCCTTTTGGCACCATTAAACTTTTTAGACTTTTCACTTTAGTCCCTTTCTTTTCCAAAATGACCATTATACCCTCAGGGATTTTCACTGTTTACAATTTAGTCCATAATCTTTCACTTTCTTGCAGTTTAGTCCCTGAACATCATATGTATACTTTTAGGACTTTTGCTCAATAGGGCCTGATAGCCTACCTCTTTCAGGCTACATATTGGGCTTTTATGTCTAAAATTCAGGATATGATAGTAAACTTATCCTAAACTTGTATATATTGAATGTTATGCTTAGTTGTGATATGACTATGTTGAATGGTGTTGCATATGTGTTTATGATTGAAGCTCTATTTCTATGGTTACTTTGGCCAATTGTATTTCATATGTTACATGGAAGCATGCACATTACACAATGTTAACACTTTCACAAGCAAGCACAAGTTTTACATTAATGCATGCATTATTTAGTGCTGTTTTATACTAAGAGATTTTCACAGAAATCTCACCATATCCATGTAATCCCAATCTAAATAGGTTCAAGAATAATAAAAGAAGATGAAGTATCATGAAGAGAAGTTAGGGATTGGATAATATAGTATAAATGTTACATGAACAATTATTACATGTAATGATGTTATATGACAAGTTTAAACAACAATGTTCATTATGTAACACAAAATAGTAATTGATGGAATAAATGTATGAAATTTTATAGACATTTAGTTAACATTTTAAGCTTTATTTTGAAACCAAGAACACCTTATTTCTATGTTTGTACAAAGAGAATGAATTTTTCAAAATCATGGACCAGAATCTATTTTCAGAATTTTTTACCAACTAAACTGTAATTTTGACAATTAATCTTTATTAATTGACTAAGGATTTGTTATGGAAATTATTTTTCCCTTAAATATTAAGATGTTATCTTCACGTGGATTTTTGAACCATATCATTTTAATTTTTTTATAATTAATTATGATTTTGTTAAGTTCATCACTGAATCTAGATACCATATGAACAGTAACTCAAGAAGAGTAAAAAAATCTATATTTAGCTAATGGACTTCTAAAGTTTTGTAAATAGTTCTAAATGCTACCAAATGATCCCTAAGACATAAAAAAATAAGAATGTTACATTTTGGTATCAGAGAAGAAGTTTTTGGCGTAATATAAGATAATACCCAGACCTTAACTCTAAGTAGTAAGTACTTTATTAAGTTAGGGTATTTATTGGGACAGTTAATATTGCTTATTTAAGTAACTCCTATAGAAATAGATATGAAATTTCATAAAGTTAAGTAATAACCATCAGTTAATAAGGGACACCTCTAGCCAGTAATGATATATGAAGATGATGTATATCCAGACTTTGATCCTGCTTTAGATAGTCAAGAGGGTTTAGATCGTAGTATAGGGGATCAATCAGGGAGGTCTATAGTAGAATATCCCATACATCTTTATATAGACTTAAATCTGCAATATGGAGATTATGTAGAGATTTAGCCTGAAGTTGTGTGTGTATAAGAGGATGCTGAGTCTAGTGACTCTATACAGTATGAGTTTATGGGAGTACCCTCTAACCTTGATGTAAGCCTTATTGCTCCGTTGAGAGGACAAATTACGGCTGAGGAAGCTAAGTACTAGTACTATATTATAAGTACACCAAATATTATTCCTCTTTCACCAGAGTTTGAGGATAGATTTCGCATGAGTAACATACAATAATTCTTTAATCTAGAGATCCAGTCATAGTCTACAACAATCCCTTCCTATTCTCGTAGTCCAAGAATATATGACTGTATAGATAAAGATCAGTGTGATGCTCCTAGTTCTAGTCAACCTCAGCCTTCTTTGTTAAAGACAGATAATGTTGACTATATCAGTCTTAAGAAAGTTGTGGGAGTGAATTACTCAGTTTAAGTAAAGGGATGGATAGAAGTAGAGATCAATAGCAGTTAGTTTATCTGTATTTTCTCAATGTTGTAATAGGGATGATAACTAGATATATAATAGAGGGCATTGACATGAATCAAGTTTACACTCTAGAAGATTGGCATGAAATGGTAGTGAGCCATATATTACCATATGCTCCTACATAGCATATAGAGTTAAGTGAGTTCTTGGCAAATAATCTGCCAGTTGATATACAGGGGTGGCATTTTTATGTGTAAAAGTATTTAAAGTTTACTATTCCCTAGAAATAAATGTAAAAGAGATTAAGGGTATTGTAAATATGTAAATAGTGTAAAGTAATTACATAGATGTATAATAGTTACAATGTACCCTGAATATGTAGTTGACATGTATGTAATGCATGTTCAAATGTTATGATGACATGAAATATGAGTTTTGACATGATATAATGAAATTATAGTTGGTTGAACATCCAATGAATATGTTCCCTATTTAATTTGAATATGGTGAATAGATATGGATGAGTTTCAATAGATTCAAGCTCTTCACAGTCAAGAACAAGAATTGGCCATTGCTAGAGTAGATACTAGACAAAGAACATTAAAAGAGAATGTCTAGAGAAAGCTATGTCCAAGTCATAATGTGCAGATATTTTGGTCACGCCTAGTAGTCACAAAGAAGTAAAGTTGGAAAAGTTAAGACATGGGTCGTGACAAAGATTTACATATATGCTTTGGTCATGACGAGTAAAGACTATTGGTCACAACAGGAAGTTCTAGAACTATCAGGTCACAATATGTCAGGTCATAAAATGTAACTAATATGAATGAGTAGTTCAGGTCACGACGTGAGAAAACCTTTAGACGTGACTAAAGGGCACGAAGTTGTCAAGTCATGATGACTAAATTGAAATGGATGTGACTAAAGTTCATAGAGGATATGTGTCATGACTAGAATGCACAGAGACCTGATGACGAGAATGAAGATGTTGACCTCACCAAAGTTTATTAGTTAGAGATTTAACATAGTGCGTAAGTAAGCCTAATAGTACAAGGTACTGAGATACATAAGATCAGTTTAACAAGAGGTTTAGAAGTAGATCCTCCATATGATTACTGGGAGTCAATCTATGTTACAACAAACTTTGTTCAGCTAGTCTTTACTGAACAAAATAATTAGAAATTAGAATGAGACTTTCCTAGAAATGAGCTTAATACATGGCTTAAGGCTAGAGATGCGATAGTTAATAGATAGAGAGCTAACATTCCCAAAATAGAGGGATCCTATCGTGAAGAATAGTAACCCAATAGACCTAAAGTAAACATCCCAGGGAGCAAAAGTAATAGTACTAGATGATGAATAAGATCCAAGTGACTTAAGTTAGTCATGATCAAGAGAAAGACCAGACAGGAACCACAATCTGGTCAAGAATAGACTTAGACTTATATATTATGAGAAAGTTGTGTTGCTCCCATACAATATGATGTGCAATTAGATAATTTAATTTGGTAATGATAAAGTAATAGAAAAGTAGTAAATGAGATTAGAGGCAAATATTAGTAGCAAATCTATAGATATATGATTACAATACTCAGGGCATATCCCTTTAGTATGGATAAGATACATGAATGATGTACCATGAACATGAAATGAGAGGCAATTATGAAAGATGATATAGCTTTGAGAGGGAGCAGCATCTATGTAAAAGAAGTTAACATTCTCGCAATAAAGCTAGATTGCTCTTGCAATATAGTTAGATTACTTTTGAGATAGAGCCATGAGAATGGACAATATAGCTCAGGTTAGAGCCATGTCCACTAAATGAGATGTATAGATTATGACATATATGTGAATGGTAGAGCCTGTGTAGCTCTCTGCAGTGCTATATATGGTAAAGTTATGAAAGATGAGAATGATAAGATAAATTTCTGAGTGATAGAGGAAATGAGTGAAGTCTTAATAGATAATATTAGCTTCTGTGATTAGTTATGGGGAATTATCTGTTAAGTTAGCAACTAAGTGGAAGTGACTAACCTTGTAACATAGTTCATTGGTTTAGGTCTTCTAGAGATAAGAATACAGTACAACAGAATCACAGTAGATTCTGGTGGATTGTAGTTAGATCCTGGTGTGGTTCACAGATATTAGAATTTCAAGGTTAGAGTTAGATCCTAAAGAGGCTTGTGGTTGATGCAGTATGTAACATCCTTATATTTATACATCTTAGGGACCATTCAGTAGCATTTGAAACCACTTACAGGACCTTGGAAGTCCATTAGCCAAATATGGAATTTTACTCTTTCTCGGGTTACTATTCATATGGTATTCCAGATTACGCAATGAACTTCAAAAAATCATAATTAATTCTAGAAAAATCTAAATAAAGTGGTTAAAAAAGATACATGAAGATAACATCTTTAAATATAAGTAAAAAATAATTTCCAGACCAAATGATTGACCAATTAATGTAGTTTATTCATCAAAGTTTACTATTCTGTGGTCAAATATTCTGAAGACAGATTCTGGTCCCTTATTTGGAAAATTAGTTCTCTTTGTACAGACATCCAAATAAGGTGTTCTTGGTGTCAAAATGAAGCTTGGCATGTCAACTAAATGTGTATAAAATTTTATACATTTATTCCATCATTTTCTATTTTTCTTTACATCATGACCATCACTACTTACATTGGTCGTACAACAACATTTTACATAACATATATACCATCTAATCCCTAGCTTTTCTTCATGCTTCATCATCCTCTTTCATTATTCACAAACCTGTGGGATTGGATTTATGTGAAAAGGAATGAGATTTCTGGCGAAATCTCAGTAGCAAATATTACTAAACAATGCATACATTAATGTAGATACTTGTGCTTGCTTGTGAAAGTGTTAACATTGTGTAATGTGCATACTTCCATGTAACATATGAAATACAATTGGCCAAAGTAATCATAGAAACAGAGCTTGAAACATAAGCACATATGCAACACAATTCAACTAAGCCATAGCACAATCAAGCATAGCATTCAATGCATACAAGTTTAGGATAAGTTTACTACCTCATATACTTGATTTCTTTCACTTTATCTTGCTTCTTTCTTCTTACTTCTCTTGGATATGTGGCTGCCTCTTTTGGAGCATATCAATCAATCCCTAACATCACATAACCATTCATCCATCATCATCTAATTTTCTTGAGCAATAAACTCACTTTAACTAACATAACTTTCTCTTGATCATTAACCTCACTAACTTTCCTTAATCTTAACTAATGGACTTGGCCTTTGAATCAATTGATGTCTTGAATTTAGCCTACACAATTTTATCTTTTGATCCCATCAATGAGCTTAGAATAATGAAATTCCAGCTCCTTCATGGCCTGCTATACAGAACTGAACATATGCATACAATTCTTTAAAAAATTCTCATTTTGATTCTAATGCTTCCCATACTTGTTTCTCTACTTTATCCCACACAATTTCATTTTAAAACCATTGGAAGCATCAAAATCATGAAATTCTAATCACTGTTCATGAGAGTGAACAGTAATAGAGAAGAATTTCAAAATCTACAATCTTGGAATTTCAATGCTTCCAAGTTTCAAAACCTCTTCAGTCCTACAAAAAATCATCGTATAAATTCAATGGAAGCATTAAATCATTGAAATTCCATTTCCTTCCATCATGAACAGTTCAGACCGAACAGGTTTACCTATGGCAAAGTCAAGAATATCAACTTAATTCAACAACCAATCACTTAACTAGCTTGTTTAAGCTTCAATCATAAATCTCTAGCTTTAATTTCTTCTTTTTCCTTTCATCTTAACATTTTTGGACAGCATAACACCTTATAGAAAACTCAATTTTCCTCCATGAAAACCCTAAGTTCAAGCTCCCAAATCAAAGGAAAATAAGCTAGGATAGATTGCTTACTTTTAATCTCTAGCTTGCTTGAACTTTGGTACCTTGAATCTTCTTTGTCTTAGCTTGAGTTTCCATTTTGCAAGAATTTTCCCAAGGTATCACAAGCTTATGGTTTGGACCAGATTTGAGGGGGTATTTATAGAAAAAATTATGGAAAATCAATGGCCAAGATTACTTTGTGCACTATTTGATCTAAAGGCCCACATTTAATCTTGGGGGTATGTGGCGAAATTTTCATGTAAGGAAGTTTCTGGAAAAATTCCAGTCCAATCCAGTACCGATCGGAGCAGTTTCATAATAACCAGACTATTTTCTATTCCTAATTTTTATAATATACTAGGACATATATTTTGTCCAGGAAATAAATGTCTATGTTCTTCATACCATTAACAATGTTAGACTGAGTATTTATTTGCCATCCATCCCTTAGTGTCTTTTCTTGCACTATTAACCATAAGGGCATAATTGTCATTTTACCTCTCTTTGTACTGCCTCAGGGTATATACTGGCTCTCACTAATCATAGTTATACTATATACAACATTTTTAGCTAGTCCTAAATAACCAAAATGCCCTCCATCTATCACTAGTAAAATTTGGGCATCTAGGGGTATTTTCGTAATTTTACACTTTTTCTGGACACTGGTCCCTTTTACTGATGAACTGGTACCCTGGGTTTTGGGCCCTTCTTGGCATCATCATAGGCCTATATATGATGTTATTTGATCTCATTTTATTTAGGATTACATACCGATAAGTTTCATTATCGTATCACGGGTGTTATTAAACTCCCGTCAAAATTCACTAATATGTTAATAACTTTTTATACAGAACTTCTTCTTGGGTTTTGTCAGATCCATGACATCTGACACTATAGGGCACACTTTCTAGTAATTCTCCCACTTATATCTAAAGTCCATGAAATCTGATAAAATTTTAGATAACTTTTAGACTATCAAATAAATATCTGTTGTCTAAAACCCTAATAAAATTTATGTATCATGCTAGATTAACCAGTGCAACTTCCTCTATTTCCTAATGGAATATGGGACCGAAATACTTTCAGGCAGTTTTAACCCTTTTTGGGCTGATCTTTCTATAATTACAATTTTGCCCTTGAACTTTTTACTTAATTATATTTAAGTCCCTTAACTTTTGGAAATTACCACTTTTAACCCAAATTTTGTTTCTACTTTAACTTTTGGCCTTTAAACCTTTCTAATTTTTGTTTAGGTTCCTTTCTTCATTCAAGACTCATTTAACCTCTATTATTTCTCCTGATCATCATCATAATCTTTTCCAAACCTCTTTCCTCTATCAGTATTATATAAATAGGAAAAATTAGGATATGACACAGTAGATCCCGAGGGTTGCAATAGACCTAGCCTAAAGAAAAAAGATGAATGAGCCATAAGTATATTATTTCTTCAGAAAGACGATTACCAAGGATAAGGTTAAGGTAGGAAAACTCCATAAGTTGGTTAACTCATAATAGAGAGAGTATCCATAATGTTAATTTCATATAGCTTTATTATTATCATAGACTAAACTCAAAATCTTCTTACACAAAGAAGGAATTAAGTGATTAGAATTAAGGTTTTTAGTCTTGAGTAATAGATATTTATGAGTCTGTAGATAATAACCCTAAAGAAGAGAAAAAGAAAATATCATGAGATATAAGGAGTCAAGTAAGAACAGAGAGATCGCTAAAATGAGGCTAAAGAGAATAAGAATAAGAGCCAGATAGACTCAAGAGAGACAGTATAAGAAGGGTTTAAGATAGTAAAGTACTAAGGTTAGAGTTTGTTAGCACCAGTACTTTAGATTTTATTGGCACTTTTTAGTTAATCGTGCTCAAGCAAGAGTAACCCAAGGATGGGTGACCCCTTAGGAAGTGATGAGAAAGGGTGTAAATGCCATAGAAGTTTGGTATAGATTCACAATGTTATGTGAAATGATAGAAAAGGTTATGAAAAGTTATAAAGAGTGATTAATGGTAAGGGACTATAACCCTTATGTCAAGTCCAAATAGAGTGGATTTGAAAGGAAAGATTTAGAAAATTTTGCTCAAAAGTAAACAAAGTTATCAGCTAAAGAGAATATTAGCCTTATGGTATCTTAGGATATGTTATGATAAGGCAAGATATGCCATGATATATTCAGATGTGGCAAGAGATGCCATGATATGGCATGAAAAATACATAATAAGACACAATTGAGAAACATGTAATGTAATACATGATGAGAAATGTGTATTGAGAAGAATAGTAAGAAGTAGCTTTGTAGCTACATTTGTAAAAAGATTAAGAGGCTCCCTCTAGGAGGGATAAAATGATTGAATAAAATTATATTAAGATAGTAGTGAGTAAGAGCTTTCACTCTTTGCATGAAATGCCAAGCATTATGTTATGTTTATAAAATATGCTAAAGTTCCAAATGTTAGAGCAGTGCAAGCTCCATATGATATAGATGTACAAGCTCCAATTGTTAGAGCTATGCATATTAAGGAAAGGAATGCTTGAGCTCCAATGTTAGAGCTTTGAATTCATGAACAGGTATGTAGTCTTATAACATGTTGGCTAGGAATTATTCATGTTAGAGTATGTGCTCTTACTTAGCTATAAAGTAAAGAAAGAATAATTACATAAGTCCTCTCTCTGTACTATGATGAATAGTTAAAAATAATATAGTAAACTAGTATAATGATATAATTTCTAAGAAAAAGAAATATGATGATACGAAAATGAGAGATGAAGTTTTATAGATATTCAGAAAATTTTGCTAGATACTCAGATAAGTAATAAGAGATATATACTAAAAAGTATGATGAGTAGTTGATGGAAAATCCAGAATATAGTAATATTGAAGAAAGTTTTATATGAAAGAAATGGACACTACTCACAAGTCTACTATAGTGAGACGTCCATATGCAAATAGATGCATAGCAAGTAAGCAAGTAACAAAATGAAGTAGAGTCCAACTTTGATTGAGTTGATTCAGAAAAGAAGAGTAATGGCAACAAAGATATAAAGATATGCGGATATGACAAGTGCTAGTAGAGGGATCAAAATATGATATCCTAATTTTTTTCCTATCTATATAAGACTGATAAAGGAAAAATATTTATAAAGGATTGTGATGATGATCATAAGGAATGTAAAGTTTAGATGAGTCTTGAAGAAAGAAAGAGACTAAACTGAAAAGTTTAAATGTTCTATGGTGCAAAAATGAAAGTAGACAAAACTTTGGGGCATTAATTGTAATTATGAAAAGTTAAGGGCTTAAAGTATAATTTGCAAAAGTTCAGGGGAAAATGGTAATTATTGAAAGTTGAGCCGGAGAAAGGCTTAAAACTGCTAGGAATCAGTTTAGTCCCAAAATTTCCTAATAAATAGAGAGAATTATTTTGGCCAGTTTGACGTAGCACATAATTTTGATTTATGGTACCAAAAAATTGATATGAATTTCTAAAGAAAGAAAAATTAATATAGTATCCTCTGGACTTCAGAATTAGATAAAATTTGGCAGTAAATTCTTATAATTAATATAAGAATTTATGAAATTGATAGAGCTCAAAAGGAGTTCTGTAGAATTTATTATGAAATTTATAATGGATTAAAACACCCAATAAATATGTTTTGACATAATTTCTAGGAAATTGTGTCATATCCTAATTTTTTCCTATCTATATAATATCGATAGTGGAAAGAAGTTTGGAAAGGATTATGACGATGATCAAAAGAAATAATAGAGGTTAAATGAGTCTTAAAGGAAGAGAGGGACCTAAACGAAAATTAGAAAAGGTTAGAGGCCAAAAGTTAAAGTAGAAACAAAAGTTGGGCCAAAAGTGATAATTTTTAAAATTTTAGGGACTTAAATGTAATTAACCAAAAAGTCAGGGACTTAAATGTAATTATGGAAAAGTTTAGCCAGAAAACGCATAGAACTGCCTGAAAGTATTTCAGGTCCCATATTTCATCAATAAATAGAGAAAGTTATGCTGGTAAATCTAGCATAATATAGAAATTTTATTAGGGTTCTAGATAGTGGATATTTATTTAACAATCTAAAAGTTATCTAAAATTTTATCAGACCTCATGGACCTTAGGTATAAGTGAAAAAATTATAGGAAGGTATGCCTCATGACATCAGATGTCATAAATCTGACAGAACCCCAGAAGGAGCTATGTATGAAAAGTTATCCCCGTATTAGTGAATTTTGACGAGAGTTTAAGAATACCCGTGATCCGATTATCGAACTTAGCAGTAAGTAAGCCTGGATAGAATGAGCCCAAATGACCTCATATATAGGCCTATGATGACAGAAAGGAGGGCCCAAAACCCATGATATCAGTTCATCAGTAGAAGGGTCTAGTGTTCAAGGAAGGTGCAAAATTATGAAAATGCCCCTGGATGACTATATTGTACCAATGATGGATGGAGAGCATTTTGGTCATTATGGATAGGTTTAAAATGTGGGATATAGTATAAATATGATTAGTTAGAGCCAGTATAGGCCCTGAGGTAGTACAAAGAGGGGTGAAATGACAATTATGCCTTAAGGTTAATATAGTGCAAGAAAGGACACCAAGGGTATTTTGGTCATTTTCTAAGGGATGGATGCAGATAAATACTTAGTCTAAAAATGTCAATGGTATGAGGAACCTAGACACTAGTTTCCAGGATAGAATACATATCCTAGAATATTATAAAAATTAGGAACATAAAACAGTCTGCTTTTTGTGAAACTACTCTGATCGGTACAAAACTAGACTAGAATTTTTCCTATAAGTATATTTTACCTTTTCCAGCCAAACATGGCCATAATGATGTCTTGCATGAAGAAAATACTAAGGCTTCTAGGGCAAAATTGGTTTAAGAATGAATATAGACCACTAGATCAAATAGTAACTAAATCAATCTTGCCCATCCATTTTCACCCAAATTTCTCTATAAATACCCCTCATTTCAGATTGGTTTCGGCAACTTTGGGAACCCTAGGGAAAACTCTTGCAAAATTTCTATTCAACCAAGAAAGAAGCACACAACTTGGAGCACAAAGTAAGGTAATCATCTCCCTTGTTCTTGAGCTTTGTTTTAGCAAGCTAGCTCTTGATTTTAAGGGGCTTTTGTGCCATATTTCTCTTGTGGTTGCTGCTGGAAGTTATGTTCATATATGGTTAGAATATGATTTTTATGTTATGAATAGTTTAGACAAGTTTAAACAAGCTAGAATCAAGTGGTATGAACTTGGGAATTCAAGTATGCAAGTAAATGGAAGTTTGTGTTCATGGCTGCTACTGTATGTGACACTATTCATATGTTGGAATTTCATGATTTGGATGCTTCCAATGAGTTTAAAATGGAAAATTGTGTAGGGATAAAGTAGAAGAACAAGTATTGGAAGCATTAGAATCAAAGTGTGAAGTTTTAGAAAATCAAGGGTGTGTTTCAATTCTATATAGCAACTTGTAACATGATTTGATTTTGGAAATTCTACCTTCATATTTAGATTCTACATGAAAAATTATGTAGAAATGAACTATAAGAATACCTAACTATAGTTTAATGTATGCTTAATTGTTTGCTTGATTGTTGATTATAGTGTTTGGTTGAGCATGAGAATGTGTCATCATTATTGATGATGAGTTATGAATGATTGCAACTCCTTGCAATTTATGTCATGATAATATGCATGTTAGAGTTTGCTTATGTACCATTATGAAGTAGCTTCCATCTCATGATAACATGTTAAGCATCCAATTAATCATACATGATAGTATGGTTTGTGTAACTTGCTATTGGGATTTCCATGAAATCTCTGTTAGAAAACGTGCCCTAGGGGCCAATCATTGTCTTATAAACATTATTGATTTATAAGTTTATCAATTGTGTTATCATATTATTTGCATGTTTACTGTGATGACCATCCTTGGATAATTCATGATCTTATCCTAAATGTCCCTGGTTGGTCATCTGTACGGGAGCAGAGATGAAATAAGACCAGTATGAATTTGAAGATGTATAGAGATATAAATCAAAGTCATAGGTACATGTAAGAGTATAAGGTGTTAGACCAACCCGCTATGAGAGAGCTGCATGGGTTAAGTCATAAGCTTCTCTCATATACAAACCATGTCACTATGCCCTTTGACTTGAGATCATCATGGATTCCTACATGACAAATGCTCAGCTTTGACTTAGTCAAAAGTCACTTTTGACTGAGTGATCATAAAGACTATGTTTGGGCTTAGTGGTTTTTCATGCGGAGGAATGTGAATGGTCAAGATGGAATTTGTCCCTCACATTCGTAGAGAGATATTACTGGGCCCCTCGATGAGTGAGTCTGATAAATGTATGGCCATACTGTAATGGAAAGGTAGTTCTATTTCTATAGTTAGACTACTCAGGGATCGAGAAAGTAACAGTCAGGAATAGGAGGATGACAGTATCCATGCCTCATCCATGACTAAAATATCGCGTGACAGAAGGGACATGATATGGTTGTATAAAAGGTTACATCGTTTATCAATCCTCATATGATTTGGGTAGTCGTTATGTCTTGCTAGAGACCGCTTGCGACTTGTGGGCTAGTATAGCAAATGGCCCACTGCCAACTTCATATGGGCCTATAGGGTCGCACACAAAATAGCCCAACACGAGCTATGATGTCCAGATTCATTGAATCTAAGACGTGTCTAGATTCAATGAATAATCCAGGGTTGATGTATATATTTATTTATATTTATATTCGTATATATATAAATTTGTATATATATATTATATATAAGGGATATGTAGGATTTAATTTATAAGGATAAATTAAATCTCTATCACATTTGAATTTGAAATTCAAATTGATAGGATATCTCATATAAGAGATATTTACAAGATTTAATTTATAAGGATAAATTAACTCTCTATCACGTTTGAATTTGAAATTCAAATTGATAGGATATTTCAAATTTGATTTATGAGAATAAATCAAATATAGTCCAATCTTATCTTTATTTAAATTAAATAAATAGGTGAATTAAATATGTGAGACAGATTTAATATAAACATTATTTATTTAATTAGATTCTTATCAAATTATACAATATGTGATATTGTATTAATTTTAGAATTAATATAGATTAATTCCAAGATCCAATTCAGTTGAGGAAAACGCAGAGCATCCTATATATCTGATTTTAGGAGCTACATTTTTGACATACAACACACAACACAAAAGGCCGAACAGAATCTACAAAAGGTTTGCAGATAAGAAACTGCTGAAGTAGAGATGGAGAGGACGAATTCTTGAGAGAGCCTTGGAGGGACAGAAGACGCTAGCACGTCGTTCGTGGTTGGAACGCTGTTTGTGTGGATACCAGTAGAGGAAGCTGACCTGAGACGTCGACTTCTTGTGATCAGAAAGAGAGCAAGAGCCGCGGAGAGAAGCTGTGGACATCTTCTTGAGATCGAAAAGAGATCACCAGTCACGGAGAGAAGCTGTGGAAGTCGCTGAGGAACACCAAGGGTAATGCTTCTTTGCACTTGACTTAAACACATACGGTAGATCCTGGCAAGGAATGGGAAAAAAGTTTTTAAATTAATTTCCGCTGCGTGTCTTCCAATTCCTTTCAATCTCATTCCTCCCATATGCATAACCATGTTTTAGGTGCTGGAATTTCTCAAGGAAAGAGGGTAAGCATAGTTGGATGGACTTGTATAATAAGTTACATGAGTTACTGTTGTAAATTGTGCCCTAGGGGCCAATCATTGTCTTATGAACATTGTTGATTTATGAGTTTATTAATTGTGTTATCATATTATTTGGATGTTTACTGTGATGACCATCCTTAGATAACTCATGATCTTATCCTAAATGTCCCTGGTCAGTCATCTATGCGGGAGTAGAGATAAAATAATACTAGTATGACTTTGAAGATGTATAGAGATATAAATCAAAGTCATAGGCACATGTAAGAGTACAAGGTGTTGGACTGATCTGCTATGAGAGAGCTGCATGGGTTAAGTCATAAGCTTCTCTCATATACAAATCATGTCACTATGCCCTTTGACATGAGATCATCATGGATTCCTACATGACAAACGCTCAGCTTTGACCTAGTCAAAAGTTACTTTTGATCGAGTGTTCATAAAGACTAAGTTCGGGCTTAGTGGTTTTCCGTGCGGAGGAATGTGAATGGTCAAGATGGAATTTGTCCCTCACATTCGTAGAGAGATATTACTGGGCCCCTCGATGAGTGAGTCTGAGAAATGTATGGCCATACTGTAATGAAAAGGTAGTTCCATTTCTATAGTCAGACTACTCAGGGATCAAGAAAGTAATGGTCAGGAATAGGAGGATGACATTCTCCATGCCTCATCCATGACCAAAATATCGTGTGACAAAAGGGACATGATATGGTTGTATAAAAGGTTACATCATTCATCGATCCTCATATGTTGGGTGGTTGTGATGTCTTGCTAGAGACCTCTTACGACTTGTGAGTCAGTATAGTAAATGGCCCACTGCTAACTTCATATGGGCCTACATGTTCGTACACAAAATAGCCCAACATGAGCTATGATGTCCAGATTCATTGAATGATCCAGGGTGGATGTATATATTTATTTATATTTATATTCGTATATATATAAATTCGTATATATATATTACATATAAGAGATATTTACAAGATTTAATTTATAAGGATAAATTAAATCTCTATTACGTTTGAATTTAAAATTCAAATTGATATGATATCTCAAATTTGATTTATGAGAATAAATCAAATATAATTTCGTCTTATCTTTATTTTAAATTAACTAATTGGGTGAACAAAATTTGTGGGACGGATTTAATACAAACACTATTTATTTAATTAGTTTCTTATCAAATTATACAATATATGATATTGTATTAATTTCAGAATTAATATAAGATTAATTCCAAAATTCAAGACTGTGGTAACACGCATAGCATCCGATATATCTGATATTTAGGAGCTACGGTTGGGACAGAAAGAAAAGTGTGAACGAGAATCTGCAAAAAGGTTTGCAGATAAGAAATTGCCAAAATAGAGACGGAGAGGACGAATTCTTGAGTAAGCCCTGGAGGGACAGGAAGCGCTAGTACGTCGTTCGTGGTTAGAATGCTGTTCGTGTGGATACCAGTAGAGGAAGCTGACCTGAGTTGTCGACTTCTTGTTATCAAAAAGAGATCACGAGCTACGAACAGAAGCTGTGGACGTCACAACCAGAAGCTGAGAAAGTCACGACTGAATACTGAGGATAATACTTCTTTCCACTTGACTTAAACACATACGGTAGATCCTGGCAAGGAATGGAAAAATTTTTAAGTTAATTTCTGCTGCGTGTCTTCCAATTCCTTATAGTTACTTGGCATTATGGAAGCATATGATAGATGTATGATGGATGATTCTGTAATTATGTTATGAGGCCGTGATGGTGTGATAATGTTTAAGATGCCTTAATCAATGAGTTTGAACTTGAAATTTGGTATGATTATAGCTAAGATACAGAGCTTTAAATGAACACTAAGAATTCCTCAATTGGTTAAGAATTTGAATTACTATGATTTTTCTAAATTTGAGTTAAGATATGGAATAGAGATAAAGTAAGCAACTAGAGACAGTAACGTTCTGATGTGAATTTTGTATAGTAAATGAACGAGTTTTTCCGTGAAATTTGGTGACCTTAAAGAGCACGTCTACAGCTTTAAATCCATAGGTAACACGATTCATCTGGACAAGTAACCAAAGAGAAATGAATTTATGAAGTTAAGACAAGGAAATTGGAACTTCCATATTCTACCAAATGAACAGTGTTTTCCAATGAATAAACTGATTTCGTTGGGACAATGAAACCTCAATTTTATATTTTTCCCTCAAAGTTTAATGCAAGAGCTTTCATTAAAAATTGGAACCAACCTGTTTCAATTTTTCTACATTCAAAGTTAGGTACATGTTCTGGAATTACCAAATGAACAGTAAAAGTGAAAAGTACTCGAGAGTAATTCTTTTAAAAATGGATGTTTCTAAAGCAAATAATCATATAATTAGTTCCAATAACTTCTAATAAGGTATAATTGAGGACGAAAGTAAGGATACGACAAGTTAAGCCCATAAAGGTAGTGGACCATGTAGAAGCACCAAAATGGCATCTTATAGACCTAATAATATTTTCATATAAGTATGTGGGCCAGGGCTAATAAAGACCCAAAAAAATAAAAAATTATAAAAATATCACTAGGTATACCACTATGTTGTGTCATTAAGCCAAAGATAGAAGAATAGCATTTTGGTCATTTGGATAGGATCAAACACGTTAAGGGAAGTACAAGGATGAATAATCAGAGTCAGTTTATATCCTTATAAGGTATAAAGAGGTGTAAAATGACAATTATACCCTTAAGGTTAATATAGTGTAAGATAGTAAACCAAGGGCATTTCAGTCATTTTTCAAGAGATTTATAATTAAGTTTAGACCCAGTCCAAGAATGTCAATGGTAGGAAAAATCTAGATAATGGATTTAAGGTCAGAAAGCATATTGTGGAATCTCAAAAAAATTAGATTCAGAAAATAGTCTAGTTTTTAAGAAATCGGACTGAGCTGGTACCAGATTAGACTATAATTTTTCTAGATGCTTCCTCCCTTTGAAATTTCTTCACACGGCTATGAGTTGTTGTTTGATGATGTCATCTCATTGGCTTCTAGGTCAAGCTAATTGAAGATCAAATATGAGTCATTAGATCAAATAGTGCATAAAGTGATCTTGGCCATTCATTTTCCATTAACTTTTTCTATAAATACCCCCATTTTTCTGCATAAAACCATGGCCCTTAAAACCCTTGGGGAGGTGCTGCTCAAATGAAGAGTCAAGCCAAGGCAAAGAAGAATTCAATGACTAAAGTTTAAGCTAGTAAGGAATTAAGGTAAGCAATCTATCCTAGCTTATTTTCCTTTGATTTGGGGGCTTGAACTTAGAGTTTTTATGGAAGAAATATGAGGTTTCTCTAGGGTGTATATGCTGTCCAAAAAACCCTAGTTGAAAGGATAAAGAAGAAATTAAAGTTAGAGTTATGTCATTGATGTTTAAACAAGCTAGTTGGATGGTTGGTTGCTGAATCAAGTTGATATTTTTGACTTTGCCAAGGAGACCTTTTGATCAGCACTTTTCATGAAAGAAGGAGATGGAATTTCAATGATCTAATGCTTCCATTGAATTTATATGATGATTTTGTGTAGGATTGGATAGGTTTTGAACCTTGGAAGCATTGGAATTGAAAGTTGTAATTCTTGGAATTCCTTTCTATACTGTTCACTCTTATGAAACAGTGATTTAAATTTCATGATTTTAATATTTCCAATGGTTTTAAAATGAAATGTTGTGATGGATAAAGTAGAGAAACAAGTATTAGAAGCATTGGAATCAAAATGAGAATTTTTGAGAGAAAAATATTGGTTATGTAAATCTTTCCAGAATAGTGCATAGGAGCTACAATTTTATTATTATAAGCTCATAAATGGATTTAAAAGATGAAATTGCATAGGATAAAATTAAGACATCATTTAAAGACCAAGTCTACTAGTAAAGATTAAGGAAAGTTATTATAGTTATGTACGCGCAATGTTTAATAGAGCTAATTTGTAATGAATGGATGGTAATGTTATATTAGGAATTGATTGGTGTGCTCAAAAGAGGTAGCCAAACATTAAGAAGAAGTAAGAAGGAAAAAGCAAAGATAAAGTAAACGAAGGTCAAGAATGTGAGGTAGTAAACTTATCCTAAACTTGTATATATTGAATATTATGCTTAGTTGTGCTAGGGCTATGTTGAATGGTGTTGAATGTGTTTATAATTGAAGATCTATTTATATAATTACTTTGGCCAATTGTATTTCATATGTTACATTGAAGCATGCACATTACACAATGTTAACACTTTCACAAGCAAGCACAAGTATTTACATTCATGCATGCATTGTTTAATACCTTTTGCTATTGAAATTTCCCCATAAATCTCACCCTATCCATGTAATCTCAATCCAAACAGGTTCAAGAATAATGAAAGAGGATGAAGAATCTTGAATAGAAGTTAGGGGTTGGATAGTATAAATTTTACAAACAATTGTTACATGTAATGATATTATATGACAAGTTTGAACAACAATGTTCATGATATAAGGAAAAATAGTAAATGATGGAATAAATGTATGAAATTTTATAGACATTTAGTTAACATGTCAATCTTTGTTTTAAAACCAATAACACCTTATTTCTATCTCTGTACAAAGAGAACAAATTTTTCAAAAATCATTTACTAGAATATATTTTTAGAATTTTTGACCAAATGAATAGTAATTTTGATGATTTATCTGTATTAACTGACTAAGGATTTGTTATGGAAATCATTTTTTCCTTAAATATTAAAATGTTATCTTCACTTAGATTTTGGAACCACATCATTTTGATTTTTGTAGAATTAATTATGACTTTCTGAAGTTTGTCGCTAAATCTGTAATACCATATGAACAGTAACTTGAGAAAAGTAAAAATTCTAGATTTATCTAATGGACTTCCAAGGTCTTGTAAGTGGTTTTAAGTGCTACTAAATGGTCCATAACATATACAAAAGTAAGGATATTACACTTTTAATGCCCTTTAGATTATTCTACCTTTTGAATCATTTCTATATATATTGAAAGGATAGACCCCCTTTATTGTAGTCCTCATAAGAGATTTGGAAAGAATGTAGAAAAAATTTCTATTTTAGTAAATGATTAATTGATTAGATATTCGATTAATCCTTGCTCTGTTAGGTTCTATTTTTCAATTTCGTAGCAAAGCATATGTAAAAATTGAACTATACACTCCGATGCTTAAGTTAGTAACTTTAATCATCAAAACATATTAAGGAACAATTATGTTGAGAAGATGAAAGCTGAAGAAGATTTAAAAATCTTTGAGAGTTGATTGGAATCCTTACAATTTGTTAGGTTTAGTGATGAGGGCGGATTGTCGTAGTCCAATCCATCAAAATAAAGTTAATTGCATCCAATATAATATACTATAAGGCACAACCCTATTATTCTTCTCGAGGAACCTTTATATTGGAAACCTAGCAGATTGGATGTCAACATCAATGAAAAACCTGAGCAAGGATAAAATAGTTTTTGGGGTTTTGGTAATTGATGAAATAAAAGTAGGGTACAGAAAAGTAAATGTTTTTAGATTTTTGATTAAGATGAAAATGAGTTGGTTTGTTTGAGAAATATGTTATGAAAAACTCTTGATAATGAAAATGTATCTATCCTTGCTCTCATGTTAAAATTGGAGTTTTGAAATCACTAAGTCTTAAAGAAAACCTCAATCGATCGATTGAGTCCAAAACCCTAATTTTCCTTAAACCTCTTTGATCAAAGCTGGTTTAAGAACTATTAGTGAACTGTTAGAAACCACTTAACGTGTAAGTTGAATTAGATAATGAAAACACCCTCGAATGGTCATCGATTTTATTTTTGCATAACCTAATTCAAAATGCGCAGTTTCAGCGATTTCGCATTTTAATCATGACCAGATCCATGTTTTGGTCATGACCTGTAAACACAAAGAGACTTCCAGAAGAATCAAGGTCGCGATCGGTAGACTCTTTGGTTGCAACTACGGTACAGGAGCATGATTTCACTTTTAACAACTTGCGACTTCTTTCCTGGTCCTTTCTTTCTTCCAAAATACCTGAAATCCAATATAAAACTCAATGTAAAAGTCCAAATCAGTAAATAACATAATATATATAGTTTGAAAGAGTTAATTTACCATTTTACCCTTTAATTAGCACATTGCCACGTACAATCATGTATTACCACAAAAGTACAATTTAAGGTATAAAATGAATGGTAACGTTGTTATAAAACTCTAAAAAATGTCACAGAAACCATATACAAAATGTGTCTTTTCAATTCCCCCGTACTTGAATCACACCTAGAACAACACTATTAAATTCAAGATAACAACATAATCCATAGTTTTCCCTAAAAAACAAATAATTCATCGTCTTTTGGGAATGCAAAGGTGATAATGTGAGCAATGCCAAGAAATTAACTACTAAGTGAAATCAACCTCAATTGTATGAGCGCAATAGATCCTCTCAAAGGGTGTAAGTGTTTAGCTCTCTATTTCCTCTCATTCTTAGGGTTCTTTCACTTAGATTCAAATTGGAAAACATCCTACCATATGCATATAATGGCTCTAAATTTTAGCAACTATATAACACTTATGCAAAGAATCAAGAGGACTTTTAGGGTTAAAATGATGGAGATGGGCCACATGGAATAGAATATGAAGAATAGAAAGTACTATATGCATTCAACAATAAATATGTAGCATGAATTCATGTCTCTAGGGATGTAACTATGGTAATTGTGCTAATAAGAGTTGATAATGGTACCCACTTCTCTTTTCTTTTCTTTTCTTCTTGTTTTCTTTTTCTTGCACTATTTTTTTAGTGCAATATGCTTCTTTTATCTTCTTTTATTTTGCACCTCATTCATGGAAGCTGCAACATAATAACATAACAATAATGAATTTTTGACATGAATAAAAATTTTATTTCAAAATGATGTTTATGCACATTCATCATACCAAATGGCATTAGTAGAAATTCAAAATGACCATAACAAATCCTGAAAGTAGTCTTTGAAATATCATCTACTTTAATCCTGAGTTGGTGATATCCTGATCTTAAATCAATTTTAGAGAATAAACTTGCTCCAGCCAACTGGTCTAACAGATCATCAATCTGGGGAAGAGGGTACTTATTTTTAACAGTGATCTTATTTAACTCCCTATAATTAATGCATAGTCTTAGACTACAATCCTTCTTCTTAACAAATAACACTGGAGTACCCCAGGGTAAAATACTAGGTTGGATTAAACCCTTATCTAAAAGCTCCTCAATCTGCTTCTTTAATTCAATCATCTCATTGGGAGCCATAAGATATAGGGCTTTAGAAACTGGTCCATCTCTAGGTATAATGTTAATTGCAAACTCTACTTCTCATTCAAGGGTAATCCTTGAATCTCCTTTACAAAAACTTTAGGAAATTCCTTAACTACTGGAATTGTCTAAATTCCTTCTTCTACTTTTGCATAAACAGAAAAGAAGATCATATATCCTTAACATCCTTTTTGTAAATATTTATCTACTTGAGCCTCTGTTATGAAATTCAATCTCACTTCTGAATCCATATCTACGACTTTTGGACAAAGAACTAGAGTCTTGTTCTTATAATCAAGTATCACATTGTTTACAGATAACTGGTTCAATCTAATTATGACATCGATCTCACAGAAAGGCATACATATTAGGTCTAGAGTAGTGAAACAATGCTCATACCAAATAACACTATTTAGGCAAATATCATATGTAACTACTCTAGCATTTGTAAGGATTGTCACACATATGGCGTAATGTAACTTACTAATTACAAGGCCTAAACGTTTAGGACATTCATAGGAAACAAACAAATGACTTGCACCTGAATCAAACATAGCAATCACAGAGTGATTATTGAGATAGATTGTACCTTGTATCATCTCGGGTGACTTCTGAGCATCTTCCCTTATAATTGCAATTACTCGACCTTGAGTTTGTGGCCTTTGACCATTCACTTCTTGATGATAGTCCCTAGAAAAATGTCTAGGCTTTCCACATGTATAACAGACATTATGTCCCATCAAACACAGCCTATCACTATGATTCTTCCCGCACTTGTCACACACTCATAACCTTGAGTCCCTATTGCCTATATTGCCTCAAAAGTTTCCTCGAGTAGGCCTTCTATTCTGCCACTGCCTCTTCCTCTTATAATAGACACCACCACTGGCAACATCTCGACTTTGGCTGGTCCTTTCGGGAATAACATTCCCTCTGCTCACTAGTTTAAATAACATTCGATGATTTAGACCATTTTCAATTATTCGACATGCCTTCACTCCTTTGTTGAATTGGCTATATTGTTGAGGAGTCATCTTCTCCTTCAAGGTAACATTCAGCCCTCTAATCATTATTTCCGTCATCTAATGTCATATCCCAATTTTTAGGCTTAGAAGCCCAGTATATAGCATGAAAAAGGGATACTACTAGACCCTGTTGAGCAGAGGTCTCAATAAATATAGAAAATGATGCTGATCAGTATGATGCAATACAGAGTTTTGATATGAGGTCCCGAAAGATTTATATTAATTTCTGAAGAGAAGGAAAATTAATATAGTATTCTCTAGACCTCAGAATCAGATGAAATATGGCAGTAAATTCCTATAATTAATATAAGAATTTTTGAAACTGACAGAGCTCAAAAAGGAGTTCTGTAAAATTTACTATAGAATTTATAGTAGATTAAAACACCCGATAAATAGGTTTCAGGGGAATTTCTCGGGAATTGAGCCCATGAAGATAGGGGATCATACAGAGGGTCCAGAATGGCACCTTATAGGCCCAATGATATTTTCAGATAAATATGTGGGCCAGGGCTAATAAAGACCGAGAAAAATGAAGAATTGCGAAAATGCCACTAAAGGTATGCCACTGTGTTGTGTCATTAAGTCAGAGTCAGACAAAAGGCATTATGATCATTTGACTAAGGTTATACAGTTAAAAAAGGGTATCTAGATAGTTGACCAGGGTCAAGAGATACTCTGGTAAGGTATGAAAAGACAATAATGCCCCTATAAGTACTAAAGAGGCAGTAAGGGCATTTTGGTAATTTACTAACGATGTTCCTTGGGAACCAAGCCACCAGAGTGCTTGGGCTTGGTTAGAAACCCAAGATCATATTTAAAGGCCCAAAAACGTAGCCCAAGAGTAATGTGGGCCCAAGAGGCATTAAAATAATATTTTAGTGCTTTTTCAATAAAGTAAAGTGACCCGGTCCAAGATAGAACTGGGTAAAGTGATCTGGAATCATGAGAGGACATAAATGGGTCCCACAATATGCCACATGGCATGATTATAGTAAAAGAGTAAAAGAAAGGACAAATGGCATGATTAGAGAAAAAGGAGAAAAAGCAAGAGGACACGTGGCACTATCTCGGCCGTCCATTCAGGGAAAAGACTCTGGAACTCTCTGGAAAGGCCGAGTCAGCTGGTGAGGTGTCCCAAGGGCCCCACATTTCACCACATATACCCATGAGGTGTCCCTTGAGGTGTCCTAGATGATGTCATGAGTGGTGAGTCATTAGGGAGGGTGATGTCATCGTGATGATGCAGGCAAAGCTTCTTAAGGAAGCAAGCAATCTGAGCCATTCATCACGAATCAATCTGGACCATTCATTCCACCTCCTCTCACCTATAAATAGGCCACTCCCCTCCCATTTCAAGGCACACCACAGCCTAGCAAGGAAAAGGAAGAGAAATAAGAGAGAAAGAGAGAAAGAGAGAAGGAAAGAAAGGAAGGAAAGGAAGGAAGGAGTTCTGGTGGAGGCAGGAGCAGTCTGAGGAGCTGAGGGACTGGGCAAAGCTTAGGAATAAGGTAAGAAAGTTATCTAGTCCCTGATCTAATAAAGTAGAGGATTTCTCTTAGTGGTTAGAATAGAGAAATATCTTTATTAATAAAGGTAGCTAAAGGTAGAAAGAAAAACAGGGGAATGTCAGATTAAGGATATCACCCCGAGTTAATCATGAGATAAGTAGAGCTATGCTGATAAAATAATAATGAAGATATTATTATGTTATTATAGGCTCTGACCTATGGAAAGAATGAACCTTATAGCAAAGCCTAAGAGCTAGAAGGAAAGCTACATGTCAGGTAGTAAACTAATCCTAAACTTGTATGCATTGAATGTTATGCTTGATGTGCTATGGCTTTGTTGAATTGTGTTGAATATGTGATTATGTATGAAGCTCTGTTCCTATGATTACTTTGGCCAATTGTATTTCATATGTAACATGGAAGCATGCACATTAGACAATATTAACACTTTCACAATTAAGCACAAGTATTCACATTAATGCATGCATTGTTTAGTATTGTTTGCTACTGAGATTTCCCCAGAAATCTCACCCCTTCCATATCAATCCAATTACAGTAGGTCTTCTCAAGATGGAGGAGATAAAGATGCATAAAGATATGTTAATTGCTTAGTATGATTGATATGTGATTCATGTATGTACAATTGCTGAAAATTGTCACTGTGAATAGTAACTCGTGATGGAGGCAGTGACATTTTAGCTGTAATTATAACTAGTAAATGATTGAATAAATGTATGATATTTTTCCAGTAAAAATTAGGCATCCAAGCTTCAATTTGACATATAGAACGTCTCATTTGGATGTCTACACACAAAGATATGATTTATCAAATTTGGGACCAGAATGCTGGAATCAGGGACAGGACGCTGGATGAACAGTGTTTTCAGAATGTTGACCAACGTTGACCTGGTAAAGGTGTGGTCAACGAGTCATTTTTCCCTGAAAAAGAATTATGTTAGCTTGGTGTAGCAATTTGAACCACTCCATTCCGATTTTTATAGAATTAGTTATGATTTTTTTAAGTCAGGTCACTCCACTAGAAATTACACAGTGAACAGTACTCACTGGGAGTAAAATTCCAGATTGTATGATTTGACTTCAATGGCCCTAGAAGTGATTCCAAATGTTACTGAATGGTCCCTAAGATGTAAGAAAAGGAGGATGTTATTTCGAGGACGAAATTTATTTTAAGGGGAGGAGAAATGTCATATCCCAATTTTTAGGCCTTAAAGCCCAATATATAGCCTAAAAAAGGGATGCTACCAGACCCTATTGAGCAGAGGTCTCAATAAATAGAGAAAATTATGATAATCAGTTTGATACAACACAAAGTTTTGATATGAGGTCCCTAAAGATTTATATTAATTTCTGAAGAGAAGAAAAATTAATATAGTATTCTCTAGACCTCAGAATCAGATGAAATGTAGCAGTAAATTCCTATAATTAATATAAGAATTTATGAAACTGACAGAGTTCAAAAAGGAGTTCTGTAGAATTTACTACAGAATTTACAGTGGATTAAAAGACCCGATAAATAGGTTTCAGGGGAATTTCTCGGGAATTGAGCCCATGAAGATAGTGGATCATACAGAGGGTCCAGAATGGCACCTTATAGGCCCAATGATATTTTCAGATAAATATGTAGGCCAGGGCTAATAAAGACCGAGAAAAATGAAGAATTACAAAAATGCCACTGAAGGTATGCCACTATGTTGTGTCATTAAGTCTGAGTCAGACGAAGGGCGTCACGATCATTTGACTAAGGTTAGACAGTCAAGAAAGGGTATCTGGATAGTTGAGCAGGGTCAAGAGATACTCTGGTAAGGTATGAAAAGATAATAGTGCCCCTAGAAGAACTAAAGATGTAGTAAGGGCATTTTGGTAATTTACGGAGGATGTTTCTTGGGAATCGAGCCACCAGAGTGTTTAGGCTTGGTTAGAAACCCAAGATGATATTTAAAGGCCCAAAAACGTAGCCCAAGAGTAAAGTGGGCCCAAGAGGCATTAAAATAATGTTTTAGTGCTTTTTCAATAAAGTAAAGTGACCCGGTCCAAGATAGAACTGGGTAAAGTGATCTGGAATCATGAGATGACATAGATGGGGCCCACAAGATGCCACATGGCATGATTACAGTAAAAGAGGAAAAGCAAAGGACACATGGCATGATTATAGAAAAAGGAGAAAAAGCAAGAGGACACGTGGCATGATCTCGGCCGTCCATTCAGGGAAAAGACTCTGGAACTCTCTGGAAAGGCCGAGTCAGCTGGTGAGGTGTCCCAAGGGCCCCACATTTCACCACATATACCCATGAGGTGTCCCTTGAGGTGTCCTAGATGATGTCATGAGTGGTGAGTCATTAGGGAGGGTGATGTCATCGTGATGATGCAGGCAAAGCTTCTTAAGGAAGCAAGCAATCTGAGCCATTCATCACGAATCAATCTGGACCATTCATTCCACCTCCTCTCACCTATAAATTGGCCACTCCCCTCCCATTTCAAGGCACACCACGGATCTAGCAAGAAAATGAAGAGAAAGAAGAGAGGTAGAGAGAAAGAGAGGAAGAAAGAATGAAAGCAAGGAAGGAAGGAATTTATCTAACGTCCATCGTCTACTTGCTGAAGATAAATGGAGTATTATGAAAGACGAATTAACTTAAATAGATATTAATCAAAAGGCTCCTTCTCTCCTTGCCTCAATACAAGGAATTCAGCTTCCTTCTAATCAAGTACTGACTAGGGAAAATACTTCTAAGAGAATTGTTCAAGAAATGCTTCCCACGTAATAGGAATATTTATGGCTTGTAGCAATAGTTTAGTGTTCTTCCACCATCAGTCTGTATCCTTTTCCAACTGATAAATTTCCATCTAGGCTTTACTTCCAAATGGACAGTTAAGCACTGTAAAAATCTTCTCTAGCCGACTGATCTAATCCTAGTCCCTTTGAACATCAAATATCCCCTCAAATGATGGAGGATTGTGCTTATAAAACTTTGTCATCCACTGCTGAATACTAGTGGAATCAACCACCTGTCCAGTCTGCCTAGGTGGGAATGTTGGCTACTATACCATCTCTGGTTCTATATCAGCTACACCTATAGACTCTGGATACCTCAAATTTCCTACAGCTTCTGATAATGCTGCTACTATAGTAGCATCTATCTCTTAGTCGTTTTGCGCTTGAGCTCCTCGCATCTCCTCAATCATCTTTTGCTGTTACTCTAGACGTTCTAGAATTATCTTATTAATATCCCCAGGGTTTTATGCTTCTCCTGAGGAAACGGTCCTTCTTGTTCGTACCATTTTATTTTACTATATAAATAGGAGAGAAATATAATAATTAACATAACTTATATTTTATCCAAAACATTGCATACAACGAGTTTAGTAACATCACATAGATCTTTCAGACATAACTTAAGTATATAGACAACATCATCATTCATAAGTACATAGACAACGTTATCATTTATAGGTATAATCATTACACTACACTTTCTTATAAGTGATTATGATGAACTCTTCTACCATAAAGATCCAATCTAGGATGCTCTCATATGGTTCTTCCTCAAAATACTAATCCAATCCCACTCTCCAGGTCTCAGTGAGAGGTAAGATATCATCCATAATATTGGTCCAGTCTCTAAGGGTAAGAGTATTTGGATCATAAACTTGATAAGCCTCCCATACTCTAGTTATAAAATCCATGTAAATCCTATACTCTTGGTCTACCTCCCTGACCAAAAGTTATCCTAAGTCATATAACTATCTGGCCACCTCCACAGCTTTCTCAAATTGTTCCTCATTCATATTTCTTCCTAGTACTAGCTCTATATTTTGGTTATCCAGGTGTATCACCACCATTGGTGTCTTTGATCTACTAGGACCCGGCATATCTATTTGTTTTGGTACTTGGATAGGTCTTAGAATATCTACATTAACAAACTATCTAGGTACATAATTTGTGGTACCCACAACATAGGAGTGGAATTCATTAGACTATATTGACTGAAGGTATGCTATATCTCCTTCATCTCTCTGAACTGCATCAACTTCCACACTAGGGTCTACTACCTCTGAAGGTACAACATTCAAGGGAGAAGATGGGATAGGTTCCTCTAATATACTACTATCTAATGCAATATCCATATCATTAGACCCCACTGAAGAACTATCTAATCTATCTAACTCTGAGTCACTAGAATCTGGAACATGTATTACTGGAGGGAGCCAATAGTTAGGATCATTCTCTATCATAAATACCTCCTATGAGTTCAACCCAAACTTATCTAAACTAAAGACCTCGGGCATAGGGTCCCCTTGGTTCACTGTGGTTTTTGACCTGGTCTTATGTTTAATCATCATTGTCCTGTAACAACTAACTTAGTGTCAATTATGAAGATGTTCAATTATGTATCAATCTATAACTAATCTATTCAGAGTATTTCTTAAGCTATAATCCTTTGCTCTGGTACCAAAATATCGTATCCTTATTTTTAACCTCAATTATACTTAATTGGAAATCATTTAAACCAATTACATATCCCTTTACTTTAGAAACATGCATTTTCAAAAGATTTCTTCTCAGGTACTGTTCATGGTTACTGTTCAATTGGTAATCCAGAACACATACCTAGATTTAAAAATTTATAATTAAATATAAAAAAATAAAAATAGGGTGGTTTCAATTTATAATGAAAACTATTTCATTTAAATTTGAAGAAAAAATGTAAAATTGAGGTTTCATTGTCCAAATGAAATCAATTTATTCGTTGAAAAATACTATTTATTTGGTAAATCTGGAAGTTCCAGTTTCTTTGCTTTAATTTCAAAAATTCATTTCTCTTTGGTTACTTGTCCAAATGAAACGTGTTACCTATGTGTTTAAAGCTCCAGATGTGTTCTATAAGTCCATCAACTTTCATAGAAAAACTCATTAATTTACTATATGAAATTAGTGATTGAATGTCACTGCCTCCAGTTCTCACTTTATCTCAATTCTAGATTTTATCTCTAACTTAGAAAAATCATAATAAATCGAATAGTTAACCAATTTAGGCATTCTTGGTGTCCATTTAAAGCTCTGTATCTTGGATATATTCATACAAAATATCATATCCAAGATCATTGGTTAGGACATCGAAAGTATCATCATAAAGCTACTGCCTTAAAATGACCAAAATGCCCTCCATCGATCAATAGTACAATCTGGTCATCCAGGGGCATTTTCATAATTTCACACTTTTTCTAGACTGTTCTAGACTCTGGCTCACCTAACTATCCAGTCACCTTATTGGGCCTATGTTGGCGCCATTTGGGCCTTGATATGGGCTCATGAGTTTTATGGCACAATTCCCAATAAATCTCTACCGACCATATTTATTCGGTATTTTATTCCACAGTAAAATCTAGTAAGAATTCTACAAGATTCCTTTTCTGACTTTGTCAATTTTATAAATTCATATATTTAATATAAGAATTTATTGTAAAGTTTCATCTGATTCTAAGGTCTAAAAAATACTGTAATAATTCCTTCTGACTTCAAAAATTTATATCAATTAATCGGGACCTTAAATCAAAATTTTGTTAATCCTTAAACTGACCGGAATAACTTTTTCTATCTACTGAAAAAATTTGGGTCTAATCTAATTCTGGGCATTTTTTAGCCTTTTTTCAGTTCAACTTTCTTATAATTACATTTAGGTCCCTGACTTTTTGCTTATTTATATTTAAGTCCCTAAACTTTTCATAACTACCACTTTTAGCCCAACTTTTATTTCTACTTTAACTTTTTGCCTTTAACCTTTTTTAATTTGCGTTTAGGTCCCTAAAATCTCCTTAGTTAATAATTCCTTTCTTTCCTATCTCAATTTGATACAGTTTATTCTAAGAATCTCCTGTCCATTTCATATAAACTGTACAGTTACATCAGGTAAGAAAATTGGGGATATGACATTTCTCTCCCCTTAAAATAAATTTCATCCTCAAAATTTACGTTACCTATATACTAAGGAAATAGTTTAGGATATGCTTCTTTCATCATTTCCTCTACTTCCCACGCAGCTCATTCTTCGTTAATCCTTTACAGACCACCTAAACTAGAGAGATTTGCTTATTTTGCAATTGTTTGACCTTTCTACCTACAATTTGTACTGATCTGACTTCATAAGTTAGGTCATCTCGCAGCGCAACATCATCCTGCTCAATAACATGTGATAGATCTGGAACATATTTCTTTAACTGAGAAACATGGAATACATCATGGATCTTACTGAGATTTGGAGGAAGAGCTAACTTGTAAGTCACTGATCCTATCCTTGTGAGGATATAAAATGGTCCAATATATCTAGGATGTAGTTTCTTCACTTTGACCGATCGTCCGGCTCTTGTAGTTGGAATCCATTTAAGGAATACATGCTCTCCTTCTTCAAACTACAACGACTTTCTTCTAACATCAGCATAACTCTTTTGTCTACTTTGAGCCGTTAGCAATCTCTTTCTGATATTATCGATCTACACTGCTGTCTGATCTACTATATTAGGACCAAACATCCTCCTTTTGATCAACTCCACCCAGCTCAAGGGAAATCTACACTTTCATCCGTAAAGTGCTTCAAATAGGGCCATCTAAATACTAGCCTGATAACTATTGTTATAGGCAAACTCTATTAATTGTAGATGGACATCCCAACTCCCTTTGAAATCTAAAACGTATGCCCTCAATATATCCTCTATGGTTTGGATTGTTCTCTCAGATTGACCACTGAGGATGATAAGCTGTATTAAATCTGAGAATAGTATCCATTTTTTTATGTAAAGCTCACCAAAAATTTGACGTAAAACGAGGATCTCTGTCAGATATGATACTACTTGGAATACCATGTAATCTAACATCTCCTATACATACAATTTTGCCAACTTCTCAAGAGAATCTTTCTTGTTAATTGCTAGGAAATGAGCCGACTTAGTCAATCAGTCAATTACTACCCATATAGCATCATGCTTAGTAGGAGTCATAGGCAGTCCTTCAACAAAATCCATGGCAATGTTGTCCCATTTCTACTCAGGTATCTCTAGTGGTTGTAATTTTCCTATTGGATTTTGGTGCTCAACTTTCACCTTCTGACATGTTAGGAACTTTGACACATAAGACACAATATCCTTCTTCAATCCAGGCCACCAAAATAAACTTTTAACATCATGATACATCTTGGTCATACCTGGATATACTGTATATTTGCTTTTATGTGCCTCATCTAAGATCTTCTCTATCAATCCTATTGCATTAGGAATATATGGCCATCCCCTAAATCGTAGCAATCCCTCTTGGGAGACATCAAAATTATTAGTTTCCCATCTTCCCAACTTATTCTTCAAAATCTCTACGAGCTTATCATGCTCCTGAGCTTCTTTTATCTCATCCTCAATGAAAGCTTTACTCTGGGTTCCTCCATAAGAGCTTTCTACTGTCTGTATTTGGTATAAAGAACTCTAGTCTCGAATATCTTCTATTAATTCTAGCTCTTTGATCATTAGACTTGCCACCTGCACCACCTTTATGCTTAAGGTATCATCTACCACATTTGCTTTTCCTGGATGGTACTTGATCTAAAAATCATAATCCTTTAGAAATTCCATCCATCTCTGCTGCCTCATGTTCAATTCTTTCTGATCTAGATAAGGCCTGAAGATTTTGGTCATATAATCCATGAATATTGCAGGTGCATTCGTCAGACCAAAGGGCATTCCTATAAATTTGAAATGACCATAACGAGTCTTGAATGTAGTCTTTAAAATATCATCGGCTTTGATTTTGAGTTGGTGATAACCTGATCTCATATCAATCTTGGAGAATAGACTTGCTCCTACTAACTGGTCCAGGAAATCATCAATCTGAGGAAGAGGGTACTTATTCTTAAAAGTAATCTTATTCAGCTCACGATAGTAAATGTATAATCTGAGACTACTATCCTTCTTCTTAATGAACAATATTGGAGCACCCCATAGAAAACACTGGGTTAGATGAAACCCTTCTCTAAAAGCTCCTTGATCTACCTCTTTAGCTCAATCATCTCGTTAGGAGCCATACGATATAGGGCTTTAGATATTGGTCTAGCTCCAGGTACAATATCGATTGCAAACTCCACTTCTCGTTCTAGATGCAATCCTTGAATCTCCTTTGAAAAGACTTCAGGAAACTCTTCAACTACTAGAATCATTTCAATCCCTTCTTCTACTTCTGTTTGAACAGAAAAGAAGACCATATATCCCTGATATCCTTTTCGTAGACATTTATCTGTATGAGCCTCTGTTAGGAAATTCAATCTCACTTCTGGATTCACATTTGTGGCTTGTGCACAAATAACTAGAGTTTTGTTCTTATAATCTAGCATTACATTATTGGCAGACAACCAATTCAATCCAATTATGACATCAATCTCGTGAAAGGGCATACATATTAGGTCTAGAGTATTGCAACAACACTCATATTGAATGACACTATTTAGGCAGACATCTTATGTAACTACTTCAGCATTCGTAAGGTTCATCACACATATAGCATAATGTAACTTGATAATTGTAAGTCCTAATCGTTTAGCACACTCATAAGAAACAAAGGAATGACTTTCACCAGAAATCAAATATAGCAATCATAGAATGGTTATTGAGATAGATGATACCTTAAATCATCTCAGGTGATCTTTACATATCTTCCCTTGTTAATGTAAACACTCGCCCTTGAGTGCATGGCCTTTGATCATTAGCTGCTTGGGGATAATTCCTGAAGAAATATCTGAGTTTCCCGCATGTGTAACAGACATTCTACCCTATCAAGTACGGTCTATCTCCATGGATCTTTTCACACTTGTCACATGTTCTGAATCTTGGGTCTCTATTATTTGTATTGCCCCTAAAATTTCCTCTAGTAGGCCTTCTATTCTGCTGCCACTGTCTTTTCCTCTTTCTGTTATAGCCACTGCCACTGGCCACATTTTTGCTCTGGCTAGTTCTCTCAGGAATAATAGTCTCTCTACTCATCGGTCTCATCAGTATCCGATGGTTAAGACTATTCTCAATTATTCTACAGGCCTCTACTACTTTATTGAACTGGCTATACTATTGGGGAGTCATCTTATCTTTTAGAGTAACATTTAGTCCCCTTATCATTCTCTCCATCATCCAACGTTCATCATCCACCTATCGCAGGTAAGTGGACTATTGAGAAAGACGGGTGAACTTAGCCAGGTACTCATCAAAAGATTATTTTTCTCCTTGTCTCAGCACAAGGAACTCTATTTCTCTTTCGTCCCATACCAACTGAGGGAAATACTTCTCGTAAAACTATTCAAGAAACACTTCCCATGTGATAGGAATGTGTCTAGCCTATAGTAACAACTCAGTATTCCTCCACTATCTCTATGTATCTCTTTCTAACTGATAGATTGCCATCTGTACTTTACTCTTAGACAGACAATCAAGTACCTTAAAAATCTTCTCTAGTCAGCTGATCCAGTCTTCTGCTTTCTATACATCAAAAGTCCCCTCAAACGTTAGAGGACTATGTTTATAGAATTTAGCCATCCATTGTTGAATGCCAGTGGAATCCACTATCTATCCTATCTGTCTTGGTGGCTCAGCTATCTGTTGAACCATTTATGGTTCTATATTAGTTGTACCCCGCTGTATCGATAGATTCTGGTTGTCTCAAATTCTCTACTGCTTCTGCTACAGTAGCTACTATGGTAGTATCCCTTTCTTGTTCGCTCCTTGCCTAAGCTACTCTTACTTATTCGATCATCTTCTATTGTTATTCTAACCATTCTAATATTAACTGGTTAATATCTCCAGCGTTCTGGGGTTTACCCGAAGAACTGGCTTTCCTTGTACTTACCCTTTTGTTTTACTATTGTAATAGGAAAGGAATACTATAATTAACATAATTCATATTCCATACAAAATATAGCATACAGCAAGTTCATTAGCATTACATAGATCTTTCATAATATATACACATGTACAATATCATTACTATTTATAATTACATAGTTCACAGTAGTATTCATAGACACAACTATTACATTATACTCTCTCATAATGGATCCTAATAAACTCTCCTACCATATAGATCTAGTCAAGGATATCCTCATAAGGTTCCTCCTTAAAATACTGATCTAGACATTCTCTCCACGTTGCTGTGAGAGGTAAGATAGCATCCATGATATTAGTCCAATCTTCTAAGGTAAGGTTATCTGGATCATAAGCTTGATAAACTTCTCATACTCTTGTTATGAAGTCCTTATAAATTTTGTAATCCCGATCTACCTCTCTAACTAACATTCTTCCTATATCATACAGCTGCCTAGCTAATTCCACTACTTTTTTGAATTGTTCTTCATTCATGTCCTCCCCAGGGGTTAGCTCTATAACCTAGTGATTATCCAGATATATCTTTACCATTGGCTTCTTTATTCCACTAAGACCTAGGATGTTTGTATAGTTTGGTATATGACTAGGACTAGGTACATTAGCTATATGGCTAGGTCCAGGTACATCAACTGGGTTAGGTACTTGACTTGGACCAAGAACATCTACCTCAGCAGCCTGCCTATGTTCAGGTTCTATAGCACCCTCAACATAAGAGTAACCCTCATCAGACTATTCTTCCTGAGGGTCTACCATATCTCTGTCATCTACCTGATTTGCACTACCTTTTCCAATAGGGTCAACTTCTTGAGGAGGTACAACATTAATAGGTGGGGCTGGAACATGTTTCTCAGGTATATCCTCATCTGATGACTCATCCATCCCATTAGATCCGACTGATGAACTATCTATCCTGTCTAGTTCTGATTCACAGGAAGAAGCATAAACTCTAGATCATTTACCAAAGCCTCAACTACCTCTGGGTTCAACCCTGATATATCTGAAATAAATACCTCAAGCATAGGATCTCCCTAATTTATTATAGTCTCTAAAGTCCTAGACTCAATCATCTTTACCCTACAATAACTAAATTGGTGTCAATTATACAGATGTTTACTTATGTATCAGTCTATAAATAATCTATTTAGAGTATTTCCAAATCCATCATCCTTTGCTTTGATACCAAAATATCATATCCTTATTTTTAAACTCAATTATACTCATTTAAAAGTCATTGGAACCAATTACATATTCTTTTGCCTTAGAAACATTCATTTTCAAAATATTTGCTCTCGGGGGTACTATTCATGTTACTGTTCATTTGATAATTCCAGAACATATTCCCAACTTCAAAAATTCATAGTTAAATGTAAAAAAATTGAAATAGGGTGATTTCAATTTCTAATGAAAGCTCTTTCATTGAAATGTAAAGGAAAAATATAAAACTGAGGTTCCAATATCCCAATGAAATCAATTTATTCGTTGAAAAATACTATTTATTTGGTAAAATTTAGAAGTTCTAGTTTCTTTGCCTTAACTTCAAAAAATTATTTCTCTTTCATTACTTGTCCAAATGAACCATGTTACCTATGGATTTAAATCTATAGATGTTCTCTTTAAGCTCACAAAATTTCACAAAAAAACTCGTTCATTTACTATACAAAATTCACGTCAGAACGTTACTGTTTGATTTAATGGTCCATATTCATTCTTGCACAAGCTTGCCCTAGAAGCTATTCCTTTTGAAGCCATACATGACATAATTTAGGGGCATGTTTGCCTAAAAAAAGGCAATTTTACTGATAGAAAAAATTCTAGTCCAGTCTAGTTCTGATCGGAGTAGATTCACAAAAACCAGACTATTTTCTGTTCCTAATTTTTATAATATTTCAGGATATGTATTATATCCTAGAAATAAATGTCTAGATTCCTCATACCATTGACATTATTAGACTGAGTATTTATCTGTCATCTATCCCTTGAGAAATGACCAAAATACGGTGTCCTTTCTTGCACTATATTAACCCTAAGGGCATAATTATCATTTTACCCCTCTTTGTACTGCCTCAGGGCATATACTGGCTCTAACTAATTATATTTATACTGTATGGGACATTTTTAGCCTGTCCAAAATGACCAAAATATGTTCTATCCATCACTGGTGTAATCTGGTTATCTATAGGCATTTTCGTAATTTCATACTTTTCCTAGACTGCTCTGGACTCTAGCCTGCCTAACTGTCCAGTCATCTTATTAGGCCTATATTGGCGCCATTTGGGCCTTGGTATGGGCTCATGACCTTTATGGTACAATTCCCAATAAATCTCTCCTGACTATATTTATTCGGTATCTTATTCCACGGTAAAATCCCGTAAGAATTCTACAAGATTCCTTTTCTGACTCTGTCAGTTTTATAAATTTATATATTTATAAGAATTTACTGTAAGGTTTCATCTGATTTTGAGGTCTGAAAAATACTGTAATAACTCCTTTTGACTTTAGGAATTTATATCAATTAATCGGGACCTCAAATCAAAATTCTGTTACTCCTTAAACTGACCGGAATAACTTTGTCTATCTATTGGAAAAATTTGGGTCTAATCTAATTCTGGGCATTTTTGAGTCTTTTTCAGTTTAACTTTCTTATAATTACATTTAGGTCCCTGAATTTTTGCTTATTTACATTTAAGTCCCTAAACTTTTCAAAATTACCACTTTTGACCTAACTTTTGTTTCTACTTTAACTTTTTGTCTTCAACCTTTTTTAATTTTTGTTTAGGTCCCTAAAATCTCCTTAATTAATAATTCCTTTCTTTCCTATCTCAATATGATACAGTTTATTCCAAGAACCTCCTGTCTATTTCATATAAACTGTACAGTTACATCAGGTAAGAAAATTAGGGATATGACAAGTAGCACATAAGATAATATCATCAATATAAATTTTAATTACTAAGAGATTAGATTTGCTTCTTTTGACAAATAACGTGTTATCAACTTTTCCTCTTTAAAGCCTTTTTCTATCAGGAACTTACTGATATGATCATACCAAGCTCTAGGAGCTTATTTTAACCTATATAATGCTTTCTTAAGTTTATACACATGATTTGGAAATTAGTGATCTTCAAATCTAGGGGTTATTCTACATATACCTCTTTCATTATAAAACCATTAAGAAAAGCACTTTTGGCATCCATTTGATAAAGATTAAAATCTTTTACACAAGAAAAGGCTAAGAGTACTCGTATGGCTTCTAATCTAGCTACTGGAGCATAGGTTTCCTCATAATCTATACCTTCTTGATTATAGCCTTTTGCTACTAATCTAAATTTATTTATGATGATTACAACAAATTCATCAAGTTTGTTCTTGAATACCCATTTAGTTACAATGATTAGATAGTCATCGAATCTAGGTACTATTTCCTAAACTTGATTTCATTTAAATTGATTTAATTCTTCCTAACTTGCAACTATCTAGAACTCATCTGATAGTGTTTTATTAATGTTGGTGGTTTCTATATTAGAAATGAATGCAGAAAGATATACTGCATTGAACACTTGTCTTTGGATTCTTACTTCTTCATTGACTTCACCAATAACCAATCTAAATGATGATTTTTATTATGTTTCCAAGCTCCATGTTGATCCTTTTCAGACTTATTAGGCTCACTGATGTCGCTTGTCGTTAGCGCTCAAATTAATTACTAGTTTTAACCCTATGTGTATAGGAGCTAACCCTAGGTCGATCTCAAGGCGGAGTCAATGCGTAGCTTGATTATGATTAATTAAAGTGATTAAGGAATAAATATAGGTAGAGAAGAATATTCAGTTTAATTAAAGCGATGATTGCAAGAAAGTAAAAGAGTTAAATGATACGATTACCAGTAAGTCGAACGTTCCCAAGGATTGATGTGTGGCTATCATCGTTCAATAATATATTAGAGTTATAACAATTAAATATACTAAGTCCCTAACATGCAAAATCCCAGACAATCGTCATGGTCATAATCATAAAATTCACAATTATACCTAGATCTAGCATACAATTGTATCAATAATGATTAATGAAGATCCACTTAGCATGTGATAAATTAAACAATAAATGATTTGTTCCTCTAACATAGATATTCAATCGAAAATCATATAACTAATCACGTGAATCCAGCATGAATAATTATAAGAGGAAACTAAGGATATTAAATAAAGAATATCAAATCATAAATTGAAATAATAAATCACAAGGGTTTGATCACAAAGATGTCTCAATCGAAACCCTAGGTCCAACATATACAAGTCTCAAAACCTAAATCTAGGAAATCATAAATTTGTATAAAGGAAAAGATCAAAAGATCAAATTGTTTAAATCCTAACTCTAAAGCACAAAAACTCAAGCCACTACATCTCTCCTCAAGAACTTAGAAGGAAAATGATGGAATTGTGGAAGAGATGAAGAAGATGATTGTGATGGTGGTGATTAGTGGTTGAATGGAGGAGCCTTGGGGTCCTTTATATAGCCTTTGGGAGTGAATCCTGTTTGGTGTAAGTCTCTTCACTGATTGGCTCTTCAAAAGATAATGGTAGTCTCCATTTATCTTCAATATCCTTTCAAGTTGTCATCTTTTCCAATATCTCCAGAGATAGTATTTTTAAGCTCAAATATCCTATAAAAAATTCAAATAAAAAGTAATAGGATAAAAGAGATAAAATAATTAATAGGAAAAGATAACATATTTATCATTATCCTTTAATTAGATTCAAATGTTAGATATTGATAAATTATCTTTGAATCAATTAAAATGATATATGATATAATATAAGGAATCAGAGATAAGATATAATTAATATTTATCCTCTTGCTTTGAATCTTGACTGGTGATTGGCTCCTCTTTTGTAGGCTATTAATTATTTCCTATTCTTCCTGAAAGTCATAAAAGATAAAAATATCTTCACGTATACCAGTGTGACAATAAAATTAGTAAAAATACACGAAAAATGACCTTTTTAGTTATTTAATTCATATAGTCAACTGAGGCATAAAATAACTATAATTACTATAATAATATCTATTAATCATGATAAATCTCCTTAAATAGATAGAAAATAATATGATAAAATAGGGATTCATCACTCACTATTTGACTAATCAACTACAGGTTCTTTATTTAATTTTAGTGTTTCAAGACTCTGTATTATCTCAACTTTATCATCTATAGGCTTTAAAATGGGATCAATTTTAGAAAAAACTACATGTACAGATTCTTCTATTGTACATGTTATTTTGTTGACAAGTCTATATGCTTTACTATGATTAGCATAACTAAGAAAAATACCCTCATCAAATTTAGGATCAAATTTACCTAAGTTATCTTTGTTGTTGTAGATCAAGCATTTACTCCTGAATATCCTCATGTGTGTTAGATTTGGTTTACGTCCTTTGTAGAGTTCATATAATGTCTTGTTGAGTATTGGTCTGCATGTATAACATGTTGTGTTCATAGCCTCTGCCCAAAATACTTGTGACACACCCTTGTCATTAAGTATTGTTGTAGCCATGTCCATGAGAACTCTATTCTTTGTTTCAACAACTTCATTTTGTTATGGCATTCGTGGGGCAGGGAAGTTGTGATCAATTTCATGGTTAGCACATAATTTAGCAAAGTCATTGTTTTCAAATTCTCCTACATGATCAGTCCTTATAGACACAATAGATATACCTTTCTCATTTTGCACCTTTTTAGCAAACACAACTAAGGCATTCGTGGGGCAGGGAAGTTGTGATCAATTTCATGGTTAGCACATAATTTAGCAAAGTCATTGTTTTCAAATTCTCCTACATGATCAGTCCTTATAGACACAATAGATATACCTTTCTCATTTTGCACCTTTTTAGCAAACACAACTAAGGCATTAAAAGTTTTATTTTCAGAGGAAAGATATAAAGTTTAAGTAAATATCAAATAATCATCAACTATTATTAAGCATATAAATTTCCCCCAAAAAATTTAACTCTTGATGGACTAACCAAATCCATATGAAGTAATTAGAGTGATCTTTTACTTGAAACTTCCTTCTTTGATTTAAACGATGACTATACTTGTTTTCTTTTTGGGCAAGTATCACAGACAATATTAATTTTAGTTTTAACTTTAGGTAAACTAACTACTAAATCCTTTTTAACCAATTTTAAAAGCTGGCGCATGTTTACATAAGCTAGTTTCTTGTGCCTTAACCAACTTTCTTCATATTTGTTTAGAAAACAATTTTTAATTGAATTTTAGTTCATAGAGATAGTATAATAGCTACCGTCCCTTGGAGCATGAAGTTTTATCTTCAAGCTATCTTTTTTGATTAGGAGATCTTGCTTGCTTACTATTACACATCCTTATAAATAAAAAATAATCCAGTTGGGCATTTGACTTACACATAAGAGATTATGACATAATCATTCCACATAGTATACATCTTTCACTTCATTCCTTTACTTCCTACTTCTCTAATTCTAGCAATCTTTTTTTATTGGTTTCCTTTGAAACTTACTTTGCCTTCTTTCTTATGATATATCTAAAGAAACTTTTTTGCATCTCCAGTCCTGTGTCTGGAACATCCATTGTCAATGTACCATTTGTTATTTTTGGATGCTTTTAGACAAACCTAAAATAAAATTATTTAACTTTAGGTACCCAGACTTTCTTGCACTACTGTAAAATATGCATTGTGAAGCCTCATTTTTAAACCAGTCCTTATAGAGACAATTTAAAAAAATGACCGGTGCTATTTTTATAAATAAAATGAAATATTTACACCAGATTTACACGTAACCAGTGTAAAATATATATAACCAATGTTAAATATATTTTCTATTCTGACTCTTCAATTCCCTATCTATGCTTTCTCGCTTATTTTCTCTATACCTTCTTCAGACTGTTTTATTTTACTTCTTCGATTCTCAACATTTGTAGTCATTATAATAGAAGTGCAATTGCATTCTTCAATCTTCTTTTATGAAACTGTTGTTATTCCTAAACCATATGTATATTGTTCCTATGATCAGTACTTTTTGTCTCATCACTTTATGTCTATTTTTTTCTTTTCTTCTATCTGAACCCTCCAATAGCTTCTTCCTCACGCACACCTCTTTATCTGTCGTACAAAAGAAATAGAGATGAATTTAAAGACAAACATCTCAACCCTCACCCTATAGTTCCTTCTGCTCTTCCCCTAATTGCCACTTTAATGGAGCACCTTAAGGAACTCATCATACGCTTCAATGGGTTGGAAGACTCCATGGAAGAAATGACTCAGAAAGTTAATAGACTGAAAGACAATTTCAGAGCTTTCCTCTCAGAAGTTTGCCATCAACAGAATGATAGCTTCTATAATTATGTTGATCCTACTGACTTTAATGAATCCCAAACTTCCAAGTCTAATGAGGAGTAAAAGCCTGCAAACTTTATCTACCCTCCTATTTTATTTTTTTATATAATGACAAAAAGTGAGCATATATTATATATTCTAATAGATATTATTTTGGAAATTTTAAACTTTGATATAAAGTTATTAGTAAAGTTGAATGAATAAAGTTTCTTGTTCTAATGACATGATGTTCTTTTATTTTTCAAAAACAAAAAAATATAACAAATTGAAACTGAACATGTCAATATTAGTTGTAGAATATAATGTCCAGTTTAGAAAAATTATTTCTACACCAGTATTCCATTTCATCCAATGTATATTTATGTAATTTATAATATTCTCTCCCATAATTAGCTTCAAGGTAGGTTTCCTTGTTTTATGTTTTTCTAGTTTTTTACTCTTCTATAAATATGGATCATAGTTGGATAAATGCTAAACGAACAATTGTTGAGTATGCTAAAGTTGAAGGAGTTTTTCAATTTTGCTAGACAAAATGATGATGATGATAATAGAAGATTTTATTGTCCTTATGTTAGTTGTTTGAGTGAGAGGAAACAAAGTCTTGTAGATATGTACACTCATTTAATTTGTGAGGGGTTTTGCAAGAGTTACATAGTATCAGTATGGCATAGTGAAAACGTGAAAAGGTCAAGTGCATATGAACAGTTAGAATAGACCTTTAATGATGACAGGGATACTGATGATAAGGAAGAAGACATGATACATGATGTTAGAGATGATACTTTTATATAGTCACACACATATGGTAATATGTAAAATGATACAAAAAAACCTTTATACACAAGGTACAGAAAATACATGTTGAATATAGTGTTAAGATTGGTAAGTGTGAAAGCACGACATTGGTGGAGTGATAAGGTTTTTTAGAATTACTTGAGTTATTGCAAGACATGTTTCCAGAAGAAAATGTGTTACCCAAATGCTACTATGATGCTAAGAAACTAATATGTCCTTTAGGCATACAGTATAGAAAGATTCATGCATGCCCAAATGATTGCAAATTGTACAATAAAGATTTTGAAGATGAGGAAAAGTGTCCAATATATAAGACACCAAGGTACAGACCAAACAAGTCTCCTACAAAGGTGTTATGGTATCTTCCAATTGTACCAAGGTTTAAGAGGCTTTTTGCTAGTGAAGATGATGCAAAAAATGTTATGGCATAGATGTTTTCTATGTTGATCTCAGGACCTAAACAACCAAGAAATGGTATAGATGTTTACCTAATACCCTTGATTGAAGATTTAAAGAAGCTATGGGAAGGTGTGGATATTTTTTATGCAATTAAGAAGGTCTTCAATGTGTAGGTCATGATCTTTTATACATTTAATAACTTTCCTGCATACAAAAATTTGTCAGAGTATAGCATTAAGGGCTATAACACATGTCCAATTTGTGAGGAAGGGACTTGCTACTATCAATTTCATCATGGAAGAAAGACAGTTTACTTAGGTTATAGGAGATTTCTAAGACAAGGCTACCCATAATGTCGACTGAAAAAAAAAACTTTGTGGCCATGAATTTGAAAATGCTTCGAAGCCATTGACTAGAGAAGAAGTTTATGAAAAGGTGAAAGATGTCAAGATACTTTTAGTAAGACTACCAAGAGAAGTGAGAAAAAATATGGAAAAAAAGATCTATCTTCTTTGAGCTTCTGTATTGGAAACATCTTCATGTAAGGCACTGTATTGAAGTCATGCATGTGGAGAAAAATGTGCATGACAATATTGTTAGAACACTTCTCAACATACATGGTAGTTCCAAAGACTCCTTGAAGGCAAGATTAGATTTGCAAGAAATGGGAATACTTGAGGATTTACATCCAAGGCCAGATAGTGAAGGGATTTATTGTGTTAAAGAGATTAATATTTTGTCCAAGGATGAGAGAAGAAGTATTTGTGAATGTTTACAAGGAATTAAAGTTCCCTCTGGGTTCTCATCTAATCTTAAGAAGATTGTGTTGATGAAAGATTTGAAATTAGTATGCCAAATGTCTCATGACTGTCATGTCTTGATGCAACAATTACTCCCAGTATCTATTCAAGGAATCCTTCAAGATGATTTGAGACACATTGTAATATGACTTTGCTTCTTTTTCAATGCTATATATGGCAAAGTCTTTGAGACTGAAAAGTTAGATGAATTGGAGCACGAGGGTTATGTTATTTTGTACCATCTTGAAAAATTGTTTCTTCCTAGCTTTTTTAACATCATAGTATATCTCATCATTCATCTAATATGAGAGATAAAACTATGTAGCCCTATATACTTATGATGAATGTACCCATTTGAAAAATACATGAAAATCCTTAAAGGCTATATATGAAGAATCCAAATTGGCCTAAGGAATCCATTGTTCAAAAATATGTTTTTGAAGAAGCTATAAATTTTTGTCAACACTTCCTGTCTAAAGTCAGACTTACCAGTCTCCCTGAACCTGGTGCCAAGCAAAGGGTCAACTCTAAATATTGGTGAAGAGTATTGATCATAATGAACTGTAGCAAATACACTTACACATCTTGAATAACATTGATAAAGTTCAAGACTATATAGTTGTTCATAAAGAGCATGTCCGAAAACAAAATAATAAAATGATAGAGAAAAAGTTGATTATAGAACTCAACAAATCTTTTGCACATTGGTTCAAACATTAGGTTAAAAATGATGATTGTCTGCTGATTTAGTTAGATGGTTGGTATATGGTCCTGAAGTTAATGTGATATGTTGGAATTCATTTTATATCATCAGGTATTCCTTTTATACGGTCCTTAGATGATAAAAGTAGTATACAGAATAGTAGTGTTATGTTAGTGGCTGAAGCTATGCACTTCTCTAATTTAAAAGACAACAATCATAAATTAGTAGCCATCCCTTATTATGGTATTGTTGAAGTGATTTGGGAGTTGGACTATAATAAATTCATAGTTCTCGTGTTCAAATGCAAGTAGGCTAATGTAAACAATGGTGTTATGGTGGATCGGTTAGGATTTATACTGTTGATTTGAATAGTACAAGTTTTGGGATGAGCCTTTCATTATGGCAAACCAAGCAAAGCAAGTGTTCTATATCACTGATCTGGCAAATAAAAAATGATATGTCACTCTCCAAGGAAAAAGAATTGTTGATGATGATGATTCAATTTGTGAGACCCCTTCTTTTTCAACAGGTTTACTAAAATTGAATGAAAAAGAAGTGGATTTTGATTGATTTGTATACGAGTGTTTTATGTTTTTGAGGCACTAAGGCAATTAAGTTTCTTGTTCTAATTGCATATTTGGTTTTGATGTATAATAATACAAGTTTCTTGTTCTGATTGCATATATATGTTGTAACTTCTAGGGATGGGGTAATAAAAGGATTGGTGGAAAAAAATAACTCCTATATTTAAATTGGTTGTACATATTATCCTGTGTAAAAAGTGATCTGAAAAACTTAAGGTGCAATTTTTGTAAATAAATTAAAACCTTTTTTACACCAAATTTATATGTTATCTGATATAGAAAATCTTCTGAAATTCAAAATATTAGTCATGGCATTTTTGAAAATAAGTATACATCTTTTTAAACCGGATATTATGTTACTCAGGTTTAGAAATATGATTAACTACACGAGATTTATATGTTAATTGGTGTAAAAAGTCTTCCAAAAATGGCCATTGAAAAAATATTTTTGAATCTTACCCCTTGGTATGTCTCTCATTTATCATTTCTCAGGTTTTCTTCAGTCTTATTTCTTACTTCTATCATTACTCCGCTCATCGTGCTCTGTGGTTTTGGTCTGGCTTCACCATGATCAATCGTTCTTCTCTATTCTTACTCTCATTGTGCTTTACCGTGTACGTTTTCTTGACACTTATTTTCTCATGTATGTGATTCGCTGTTTATGTATTCGTTTTCTTGATCATACTATGTAAGCACACTTACAAAGTTTTCTTCTTATGCTCCCTCTATTACAAGCCATCAGTTGATGCCAAAAAGATTATAAACACTTGAGTTTTCTTTTATACAAAATCATGGTCTTTGTAATAAATATAGTCTTTATAATAAATGGGTTACTAACTTCATAACTTTGTTCACAAGGCTGTGAGGGCGTTTGCAATTGCAAGGGGTCTTAAGCATGCTAACTCGGTGAGGAACCCTAAATGGATCACACCTAAGATAATAAAATTATTAAGTCTTATGCTCCACGGTTTTTTGCTAATGAAAAATAATTTTTTTCATATTAATATTACAGAATCGAAGGCAACCTAAAGAAAGCAACTTATGCGGCTTCTATATGGTTAGACACGTGATCAATATCATCTTGTCTAATAGGACAGACCTAACTGAGGAGGTAATTGTGTTTTGAATAATTTCATATTTCTTGTCAATTTAATATATATTAGTAACGCCTTAATTTCTTTTATTTTAATTTGATATTTCAGATGTTGACCCATTTCCTAGACAATATATTTAGGACCTGTGCAATCTTTGGGCAGAGTTTTTTGTTTAATTCATTCATTCTTAATAGTATTTGTCATTAATTGAATACATTTTTTTATTTTTCTATTTAAATTGTTGCATTTTTTATTGAATTTTATTAAATGAATAACATAATGAGTAATTGAAGATCTGTCTTTGCCATCTTGAACTCTATTTCTTCTGTTGTCTCTTTGAGTCGTATATTTAGGCAGTTTATTCATGAAGCTTCAGGGGATGGGGTTAATGAAATATTGAAGGGGTTATTTTTTAAAAATACATTTAAATGGGACAAAGAATATCGGTAGGTGTAGAAATAATATGTAAATATTACAACATCTACACCAGTTGTCTTTATGGTGAGGTATAGAAAATAGATTAATCCCATTAATCTACAGCTGATGTTCACATAACCTATAGAGATATTAGTAAATTATATTCTTGATTTTAAAGGGACTGGTTTAAATTTCATTCATTCTACACTAGTGAACCACCTGGTTTAAAAAGTGCACACTTTCTACACTGTCTGTTTCTATACCAAATTGTTGTCCGGTATAGAATATCATTTTCAACCGATTTAGAAAGCTTTTTTTGCATAGTGTTGGGTTCTTTTATGTTAGTTTGGATTACCTTAGGTACATAAGTATCTTTAGGTACCTAATTCATTATGTGTTAAGGTTGATTATTATGAAACTAAGCATAATGCCACAATTGGGGAACTACTTTATCTTATGCCAACTCAATCATGCATCAAGTCAATACATCACAATGTAAAGAGTAGCATCATATTATCATCTTTAGTTCAACAAACAATCATGGCAAATACACATATAACAATCAAAGCAAGTTAACAATCAAGTTGAGTAGTCTTGCTACCTTGAGCAAATAAGGCCTTAGCTATTTTTCTAGAGTTTAGTCCTTTCTCCCACAAATGTCAAACCTATTCCAATATGACAAAAGGAAGCACAACCATCAATATACCTTCTATTAACTATAGTTTAAACAAAAGCCCCTTAAACCTTTAGTCTTTAACTTGATTTTTAGGGCTTTGTTTCCACTAACTTAACAATTATTCTCTTAGGTCATTCCTACATAATTTTTCATGTAGAATCAAAATATGAGCTTGAATTTATAAAAACCAAACTCCTCCCTTATGAACTGGTCATGGACGAGACATGTCCTAGGAAAATCCTAAATTTCTAATTTTCATTCCAATACTTCTAAAGCTTATTTCTTAGGTTCATCCTATACCATTTTTCATTTTAAACACATTGAAAGCATCAAAGTCAACCAAATCAATTCCTATGGCAAAAATTCCAAGGTGGCTGAGAGAGGCCTTTGTAATTTTCAATCCAAGAAAATTAACCAATCTCCATGTAATACCACTTAAACTATCCACTAATAAATGTCTTTAACCTAGGTTTAACATCAAAAGCATATCTACCTAGGTCTTATACATGATTTAAGTAGCTAAAATATTAACTAAGATGTTAGAGACATAACTAGACTTTAATACAAGCTAAGTAACCAAAGTGGCTACCTTCTCCTTGTCTTGAAAGGTCAAGAAATAAATTGCATATGGTTCCCTTAGGTGCCAAAATACACAATAGTGAGAGGAGGAGGAGTGATATCTATAGATCATGGGAGAATTGTTCAGCCTCTAAATTCACCCTAATTACATGCTTATGTGTCAAATTATCATGCCTTCTTGCAACCATTTTTCCTACAAAAAATAATCCTAAATTAAATTATGTTTCAAGTTAAAATTCTCACCAGTCCTAGCTAGACAAATGGTGTCATCTTTATGTTAGTTTCTATATGTTTTGATGATGTCAAAAGGGAATCAAATAATTAAGTTGTTTAATGATATACTGATCAAAATTGTTTTTATTCAAATGAAGTTAAAAATAAAAATAGAAAGAGTTAACTGATTAGTCATTCGATTAATGATACTTAATCGATAAGTTAATCGATTAATGATACCAATTAATCGATTGGTTGTTAGATTAATGTAAAGACAATATTCTGTGTTATAAAGGAATATCAGTTAATCGATTAATAAGTAAACATTAATCGATTAAGTGTTAGATTAATGTCATTAACCTATCTTCTGGAATTGAATTGATGAGTCAATTAATCGATTAATTGTAATTAATCAATTGATTACTCGATTAATCTTTTAAGAACAATCTTCAATATAAACATCAATGATTCTATTAATCAATTGGTTAATCAATTAATTTATATTAATCTATTAACTATTTGATTAATCAGTGAAGAATATATTTTGTGCGATTTAAATATAAATATATTAATCGATTGGTTAATCGATTAATTTATATTAACAGATTAACTGTTCGATTAATCTATTTTGAAATACTTTCTTATTCAATTCTTCCAAAGACATTAATCGACTAAACAATCGATTAACTTATATTAATCAATTAGTTCATTAATTAACATAAAAAATTTTAAATATCTGTCTATGCTTATTCTGAAAATGAATTTCATCACTATTTATATTACATATGAATTATTCAACTTAAATATGCTTATGTTTCTCATTGTCCTTTAGTATAAACCTTTTGATAAACTTATCTTATTGAAATTATATCATATATGCTTGAATAATTTGATCAGTATGATGCTCTATTTTATGTTTCTTTTATTAATTGAAACATTGATCGAATTAATTATAATTAATCGATTAGTTGATCGATTAATACAGTATACTTTTTTGAAAGTTATCTAAACTGGTTTATAACCTTGATATTTAACAACTTGATAATTAATTGTTTATACACTTACTCAATGCTTTAATTACTAACAAATCTTTTGAGGTTGAGTGTGTTCAGAAAAGACTAGGAGTTTGAAATAATGAAGGCTACAGTAACAAAAACTTGCTACTATCAGCAAAAACATTAAATGACCACCTACCCACCAACAACCAACATTCCTTTCACTCTAACAGTTACAAATCTGAGTCTAATGGCTACCAACCGAATTAAATTATATTTAAGGACTCGGCATTGAATGAAGAAACTAACCAACTAACAAAACAACAAATTCTAAATTTATTATATTATCAGTTTTCTTCATACTCTGTAAATTGACTTTTATTAAGCTTCAGTGTGTATCATCATATATACTCTTTAACATAGATTGTGAATATTTTTCTTTCATTTATTATGTTAGCTTAAGAGATTGGTTCTCTTAAGTTGGGATTATCACCTTACTGGGAAGTAAGGGGGAGTGATTGAGTGAATCAATTACTATACTGAAAGCTCTAAGCGCCTGTTGAAATCTTAAAAATAGTTGAAAATCTCATAAAGCATATGAGGACTAGAAGTAGGATACAAATTTGGTATGAACTAGGATAAACTAATTTGTGTTCTCTCGGTGAAATCTCTCTGATCTCTATTTTATTTAGTCAATCATTTTATTGTTGTCTTTTGAGTGTAAACTTATATTAAATTTTTAAAACGCCAAATTCACCCCCTCTTTGGTGTATCTTCCTAGAACTAACACTTTAGCCAAGAAGAAACTAAGTTATATTAGGGCATTTTATACCGGAATAAATTTCTATTTCACAATTCCAGTGTCCTAACCACGGTAATTAATTTTTATCAATTGCATAATACATTCCTCACATTTTTGTTGTCTAAATAAGTTCATCATTTATTACCATCATCATTTTATTGATGGTAAAATAGAAAGAAATCAATTTAATTTCTATTATCCAACCTTACTTGTAAATTAATTTCTAGAGTTTTTGAATTAATAAAATACTTCTATCTACTCAATTATCTAGTATTAATCCCATGGAAACCCCATAAATGTTTTTGGAATTTATTTACCCCTTTCGGTATTTATTTGGAATTTTTCTAAATAAAATCCCTAATTAGCTTAACTTGCATTTAAATTCCTCTAAAATTAACTAGGGCTTATTTTGGAAATAAAACCACTTGTAAAATATCCTATAAGTCCTAAAGTATATTATCCCTATTTTTTCATAATTTTTTTAGGTATCCATATAGCTCTGTATAGCTCAAACAATTAATTATGGCTAAATAGTTTACAATTAGCCAAATATCTAAACAATTCCTTAAAAATTATTCTAGGGGTATTTTTCTCATTTGTACCTAAAATGAGCCTTAATATCTCATTTTCCATTTTCTAATTTTTGAGATTTTTTTGGAATTTTTATACATTTTTTTCTAAAATTACCTCTATAGTACAAAACTTCTAAAAATTACATTTTTATCCTAACTTTTGTCTAACTTCACATATTGTGCCAACAATGTTAATCCTATTGTTATAGACTTAAAAAATTGAGATGTGACAAAAATCATCTAAAGATTCACCCCGATGACTCTTAAAGAGCCTTCCACTTCCCATCGCAGCAGTTTCTCTGGAGAAAACACCATCAACATACAACATGCTTCCCTTTCTACCATGATCATTCATCTTCCAAGATCTCACTAGTGCACCTTGAAGTTTTACCTTATGTATCCTTCCTTAGGCTTGGTTCATACACATTATGATAGCTTGAGCCTAGGCAATAACACCTTCAGGATGAGTACTCTTGTCCTAAAAAATTATTTCATTCCTACATTTCCAAAGAAGCCAACATAGAACATTGAAAAGATTACCCCACTTCACATCTTCCTTCCCATAATTCAATTGTAAATTCTTGACACCATTCTTTAAAGCCACCAAAAAAGAACACTTGGAACTTAGCAGGTTGAATAATATGAATCCATACATTTCTAGCATGAGGGCAATTAAGCAGCACATGAAGAATGTCCTCCATTTCATTTTTGCACTAGTTGCAGCAAGGATTATTACTCAATTTTTGTAAACACCTTGGCTGATTCGTGAGAAGTCGACCATGTAGTGCTAACCATAGAAAAGTCTTACATCTTTGCGGTGTCTTCAATTTCCATGTCTTACTCCAAATTGGATCAGAATTACTCATATCTCCTTGAAGCAAAGAATATGTATTCCATGCATTGCAAATTTCCATCTCACCACTTCGCGTCCCTCTCTAGTTTGAACTCTTTCTACACCCTTTTAAACCAATTCCCAGTTATTCTTAATTCCTTACCACAACTGAGAACCTACTCGCTATCTTTCAAGGTTAGTCATCAAGTCATTACCACATTTATATTTATTCCTAATAACATGTGCCCATAAAGAATCTTTCTTATGAATTAAACCCCAACAAGATTTCATCATAAAAGCATTATTCTGTAGTTTAGAATGGCGCAATCCAAGGCCTTCTTTTCTTTTATCTTTGCACACATCATCCCAATCTTCGAGATGTGACCTTCTAAGTTTAGAACCCCACAAAAAATCTCTAGTAGTCTTATCAATCTCTTCACATGTATTTGCAGGGAGAGAAGTTGTTTGCATCTAATAAAGAGAGATCGCCAAGACTACATCTTTGGCTAATGTATGTCTTCCCGCAAAGGAAATATTATTCACTTTCCAAATATTCAGCCTTTGCTTCATTTTATCCACCACATAATGATATGGATGTTTATTCACCCTGTCATGGTGCAAGGGCACGCCAAGATCATTAGTTTGAGGAAACTCAAGTAACTCAGTCAGTTGTTATGATTCACATTGGGTGAGAAAAAAACACAGGTCTTATTAGACTTCAGTTTCTGTCCAGACACATTTCAAAACACCTCAAGGCATTTCTTAATAACCTGCACTTGACCTATAGTTGCTTCCGCAAAAAGAACAAGATCATCAGCGAAGAAGAGGTGAGAATGGGGGCCCCATCTTTGGATAGTTTGATTGACCTCTAATTTCCTTGTTGAATCTCATCTTGAATTAGATGAGCAAGTCTTTTAATACAAATCCCCTTGACGAATACCACTAGATGGCACAAATTCTTCCATCTTGTCTCCTTCCCAAAGAATTTGCATTTTAGCTGAACAGATAGATTGAAGAATAACTTCTATCAAAGTTGCAGGAAGACTAGACTAATCTCCTAGAGTCAAGAAACTACAAAATCCCATCAAAGCCTGTCATAAGCTCCTAAAATATGATAGTATAAATAACCTCCTTAGAAATTATGATATTATCAGAACTTGTCCTCCCTGAGACAAAGCCACACTGATTTGGGGCAATAATATCTGGGATAATAGTTCGAATCCTATTCGCAAGAACTTTAGTTATTATTTTGTAAATGACATTGCACAAACTGATAGGTCTAAAGTCTCTAATAGATTTAGGCATGTCCTTCTTGGGGATCAATACCAGCAGTATACCGTTAACATCTGCAATGCTAAAAGGATTGTCAAATGCTTGCTTAACAAACCTTTTAACTGTATCTCCCACACAAAGCCACTGATTCTGAAAAGAAAATAAAGCACTCAATCTATCTGGGCCTGAAGATACCAAGGTCCCCATGTTGAAAATAGCTCTCTCAACTTCTACATCAAGAGAGTCATTGTCCCAGGAAAGACTACTCACCTCAGCAACCCTTGTGAAAGAATGGGAACATTGAAGAGTTGTATTAGTGCCCTTTTCTTCCATAAATAAATTCTGGAAATATTCAAGCGCAAGCGTTTTGATTTCATTAATGTCATATGTCCATTAATCTGTTTCATTCTTGATGGCTTTAATTCGATTCCTCTTTCGTCTTGAATTTGCTTTAGAATAAAAATATTTTGAATTCGTATCTCCTAATATATACCAATCACATTTAGCTTTTTTTGAAGTAGCACATTTTGAAGCTCTTTCCAGAGCTTATTTTGTAATGCTACAAAAGAATCAGAATTAAAACAAAGTACACAGATGCATTAAGGCCTTCCAATCGATTTAAAAGATGACATTTTTTCCTGCCAAGATGGACCATAAACTCATGACTCCACTTCTTTACAGCATCAGTGAATAAAAATACATTGTCACCCCAATCTTCCTTGGATTGCCACGTATCTTTTACCTCTCTATCAAAATCATCATGAAGTATCCAAGAAGCTACAAAATGAAAAGGTCACACATGATTTTGATGAGGAACTCTATTTTTTTAAGTCTCAGGAAAAGAGGATGTAGCATTAGGAAACTATTCCACAAAAAAAAATTATTACCAAAAATTCACTGATGCTGTAAAGAAGTGAGATTTATCAATTTTCTAAGCTTTCCTACCATATTTCCAATACACCTCCAACATTATATGGTTCCATTTGTAGATCCGGAATTCGAATCCAAGCGGTAATTTCTGTTGATTATCAGCCTTCCATGGATTAAAATTAGGTCGCCATTTTTGCACCAAAAGATAATAATTGTCTATCATCTAGGGTCCCTCGTGATACGCGTACTCTAAGTCCTCTGTTTTCATAAAAGACACTATAAAATATCCATTACTCAAAGATGTTACTCTCGTAGTTAGATTATGGTCATCATTGTTGAATTCAATGATAAGGTTTGAATAACTCAGCCTATGAATCGGATTAAGAGGCAGGATGTGAGGGGGAGAAGAGAGAGAGGAAGGGTGAGAGGGATGAGAGAGAACACATTCAACTGGATAGTTGGACTGACTTCATGGGCCCCAAAAATATAAAGTAATGGACATTTTCTAAAGTTAACGATTTGCAATTTTTGCCCTTAAAAAAAGTTCATGTATAGTTTTGTACCCTAAAAAGCTTTTATGGTGCCAGTCTGCCCTTTAATCCTAGATTTTAATACGTATAAAAAAGAGAGCTTTTGGCTAAAAAATAAAAGTAAAAAAGATAGTTAAAATCTTAATTATATTGGGCTGCACAATATTGAGTAACACAAAACGACGTTACAATAATATGTCCATGTACCATAACTGTGGAACTGCTTAGAGCATAACTAAAACACGATTGATGGTGAGCCCCAGGACAAATTGATTGTTGGTGAAATGAGATTATTTTTTATTTGGAAAAAATGCGATGATTAATCAATACTATTTAATTATTATATTTAATTTTGAAATAAATATTGTTATTCATAAAATTTGTTATTCTTATGAGATCAAACAAGGGAAAAAGATAGAAAAATGTCTTGAGAATTTCAAAATTTTAAATAAGGTGTATAAATTTATAAAAGGACAGATTGGTTACAACCAATCTATCATTTGAAAATGTTAAGGAAAGAACGAAATTGCCCTTTATTTTCTCCTTCTCAACCGCGAGAGATTTCAAACCAAGAAGAACCATCGTTGAGCTCAGTGACCTGAAGTCGAGCAGAGAGTTGGTGATGCCTTCATGGTTCTTGAGATCGTTGAGTGGGAATAAGGAGTGGACAATGTGGGGAACCTAGGTGGGTTTTGAGGATGTCGGCGACAGTGATGTCAGTCGACGAGAGCACCAGAGTTGTTGCAGTTGAAGAAAAATGAACAGAAGTTTTCGCTGTCACCATCATGGTGGTGTTGGATGACGGTGAAACAGCCGGCGAGAGGAGAGAAGAAGTGGAGGGTAGATTAAAGAGATTGCTCAAGGCTAGTGATGATAGAGGACTTGTCATCAGACGGCGGAGGGATGCGAGAGAGAAGACCTTTTTGGATTGAACCACGAAGGAGGGGACTCAGATCCAATGGACATAAATCCATTAAAGTTGGATGAGTTGAGTCATCGTCATCTTCCTACAGATTTGTCGACAACAATGTGCTGCTCTATATCACTCAGATTTCTACCATCTTTTTCACTATCTGCTATTTTGTCTGAGGAAGAAGGAAGACATAAGGAGGAGATTAAGAGGAAGAAGATGAACAGATCCCATTACATGAGTAATAATTGATTCAAGTAATTACTTGTAACTGATTTGTTGAAGAGATTAGTAAATATCTTCACTATAGTGATAAAAATCATTAAAAAGTTGTTAATCATATTACATGAGTAATACTTAACCCAAAAAATTACTTATAATTGAGATGTTCAAGATAGTAGTAACTATCTTCATTATAGTAGTCAAAATTATTATAAAAGTTGTCAATCACGTACACAAAAGAGTAGTGATTGCTACTCGTGTAATAGAATTGATAACTTTTTTTAATTATTTTGACCACTCTATATTTACTACTCTCTTTAACAGCTTAGTTGTAAGTAATTATTTGGGTCAATTACTACTCATATAATAGAATTGATAACTTTTGTAATGATTTTTACTATCGTATTGAAGATATTTAATACTCTTTTCAACAACTCAATTACAAATAATTATTTGGGTCAATTATTACTCGTGTAATGGGATTCACGACTTTTTAATGATTTTTACCACTAGACTATAAGCAGCCATCAGACCTTTCTCCTCACTGTTTATCTTCTTCCTCTTAATCTCCTCTTTATGTCTTCCCTATTTCTCAGAAATACTTTTATTGCCCTTGCCATGCTCCCTTTCCCCTACTCATCTCAACTGTACCCACCACCTCCTTAAATCCTCCTCCTCTCGCTATGCCTCTCGCTTCCTCAACAATTGTCTCTGCCGCCACCACAACAACAACAACTCTCCTTGCCTCTCTTCGTTAGCAGTGATTACACTCTCTCCTTCAACCTTGACGCTGACCCTCCCTAACCCCAACTTTGTACATGGACACCGGTAATGACCTCATCTGGTTCCCTTGTGCTCCATTCAAGTGTATACGATGTGAAGGAAAATGAAGAATAATGGTATTTAAGGAAGAGGGAAGATAGAGAAGGAGAAAAGGAAGAAGGGTAATTTCATCATTTTTCTAACATTTTCAAATGAAAAATTGGTACTTGTGATCAATATGTCCTTTTATAAATTCATATATCCTATTTAAAATTTTGAAGTTCATAAAACATTTTTCTGTTTTTCACCCATTAAACAACAAAATTTTAAAATTGATTTTCATATTTCAAAAAATATATTGAGATTGCAAATTATTCTCACATTTATGTTTTAAAAAAGGATTTAATATTAATTACTTAATTATGAGGTTTTGAGCCCAAATAATGTGATTCATACTGTGTGCCGTTGGGGGATGCATCGATTAGTATCAGTGTGTTTTTATTTTATTTTTTCAAGTGCCGTTGATGTTTTGTTTATTAGACTTTGTGTGGGCTAATTAGTATAAATAAGTAAAGCTAGACTGTTTAAACAAACTGAGCAGATAAAGAGTTCAAGAGAACAGATTAGTTTTCATTAATTCAGGGATTGAAAAACATATATAATACAAATCGATATCAATCATATCAATAATCAATAGAATCATAAAATTTATATTACATTGTATTATTTATAAGTCATAAATAATATAACTCATTTATCAGATTATGTGAAAAGGATAATAATGAACAACACAAGAGGCGTACGTCATAAAAAAAAAAGTTCAATAATGAGGCATACGCATGCAAGGAAGCAAGGAAGAATTAGCTCAACTCCATTCCATTCGATTAATTTAGATCACCGTGTCATCCATGACATCAAAATTATATTCCATACAAGCTACGATAGAGACCACAGCCATATATATAATCGTTACTTTCAATATATTTCATACAAACTAAGAAAAACTTTAAACTCCATTTACTCTACATTAAAATTTAACAATTTTTTAATTTTATCCTTATTTAATATGCACCATACTCTATGGGAGCAAAGTCAATACAATAATAAATAAAGGATAAAATTATATATTTATATAAAAATTAATGATATGACTTATAAATATGACTAAAAACTTCTCTCTCTATAGCCCATAAATATACGCACTCATTCCTACAAGCCTGTTGAAGGCTAGGTTTGTTATTGTTCAATGTTTCTGTAAGCTGGAAGACCACATTAGTCTTGGTTTAAAGTTTAATAGTATTTCCGGTAATCAAAATCATCAATATAAAACATACAAGTTATGATAAGCTAGTCATGTTATTCACAAATGATACTAGGATTATCTTTTTTCATTTTTTGGTAGTGATTATGATTATCTTTTAATGCTCATAATATGCATCAACTATGAATGAACGGTAGGGCAACATCAAACCAAACGTTTGGAAAATATGTTGCTATTAATTAATATACGCATTCAGATGAGAGTTAGCAAGACTTCATTTCATATCTCTATCACCAATCCTCATCCGTGACATCATAATATTCCATGTAAGATTAAAAAAAGAAGAAATAAATTAAGAAACATAATCGTCGTTGACATATTATATATATATATATATATATATATATATTTGTGTCTCTGTGTGTATACTTACTCTCCAGTCTATTTTATAAGAAATCTTTTAATATATATATATATATATATATATGTATGTATGTGACAGACTTAAATTTAAGGCATACTCACCTAGATTCAATATATCCTTACATGTAAAATACTTGACAATAATTTCTATAATAAAAATAAAAAAATAATACCTCCTATATTTAATATAGGAGGTAATTAAAGATTTAGATTTAGTTCTCAATATAAGACTTTGATATATTTTATATATAATATTTATTATTTTTTAAACTAATTTACATAAGTTATAAATTGATATAAAATATTATACATTAGTTCTATAAGAAGATCATATCATATTTATTATAATTGATTGATTTATTTAATTTTTTAATCTATCTAAATTAATTAACTAAATTTTATATTAATGATTAAATAGAGTAATTCTTACGAGCAATATCCACAATCCTTAGATTTCAGTAAAAAAAACACAAAACTACTTCTCTCAACTCTTATATATATATATATAATATCTCATAGAAGACTCAACCAAAACATAAAAAGAAGTGCATACTAAAATAATCATGTTTACTATCAAGGATTTAGTTTACATGCTAAGATGATTATTAGTTAGTACATATTATCCGTTAACAAAGTCTTCATGTGTAATTATTAATTTATTTTTAAAAATTTATAATATACAATTTAATTAAAAATATATATTGGTCAATTTGAGTCAATATTTTTAATTCCTATATCCATAGGCTACTATTAATAATCTTAATAGGTAATTCTACATTAATTTTTGAAAGATTTTAAACCCAATAATAATAATTAATCAATAATCACTACAACAAGATGTTTTGCAACGGTTATAACCCCTGCAATAATTATTTGCAATGGTTTGTCTATGTGTTACAAATAGTGTTATAGGGTTTGGGTAAACTGCTGTTCATGACAGTCAAAATGCTACAACTTTTATAGCAGTTTATGGAACTTAGTGGCGATCAAATAAATGCTATAAAAGTGTATATCAAAATAAGTGGAAAATTTTTGTAGCGATTATTGAACTACTACAAAGTTATTACTAGTTGGCAGGAAAGGAAACTATTGCCAGTAGGGGAACAAATAATTTAGGCAGGAAACAAAAAAATTTAGCTTGGCACCAAAATTTGTAGCGGTTTTAAAACGGCTACAAACTTTGGCGCCATGCGAAAAAGAGGTGTAAAAAAGTACAATTTTTCCTCGTTGAACATTTGAAGATGTTTGGAACTGCTACAAATATTCCACACTTGGTAAAAGAAAAACTAAAAATTCTGTGTTTGATGATAATAATAATTATATATATAAATATATAAATTTTTAATACTATGTATGTATATGTGTTTATATGTAGATTAATAGATAATTTATTAAATTTGATATATTAAAATTTTATTATGATAATTGAGTATATTATTTAGCTATACTATGTTGTATAATTTTATATATGTTTTATTTGATGAGAAATACTTAAGATATAGAAATTATATAAATTAATATTTGATAGGTAGAAAGTTATGGATGTAGATAAAAAACGTGTAGAAGAGAGTTCAAAAGTAAGGAAAGTTGAGAAAATAGGATATAGAATTGATTGAATAAATCCACCAATTTGTATAAGAATGACTTGAAAATAATAAATACACATGTTAATAAAAATACGTATACAAATATAAAGCAAAAAAATTATAAATTGAAGTGATCTTACCATTATGTGAAGAAAGAACCAAATAATGATTAAAAAGAAGAGACAACACAGAGGAAGCACAGGAAGAAGAAAAAACAAAGCTAAGAGTAAGAATGGGAGGTATTTGTAGAAATCAGGTGTATTTTCGCAGCGGTTTTATCTTTTTTTGCAGCGGTTGGTAATTTACAATGATTTTCTAAAGTTGTAGCAGTTTGCTCTCCATTGAAATTTATAGTGGTTATCCAAATTATTACAAATGCGTGTTTCTATATTTTAAAAAATATTTACTTTTCATTTGTAATTATTTTTGTACAAGAAAAAATGATTACATTAATCATTGAAAGCATTATAAAAGTCATTAATTGTCATCATCACACTGCCTGAAAAGAGATGTATAATAACAAATTATTGTGAAATTTATTTGTAATCATATTATAATTGAATAAAATTAAAAATTGAAGTAAATGATTATGTAATTAATTTAATAACATTAATTGTAAATAAATAATAGGATGGAGAGGATATATACCTGATAATGGCTAAATTATCATCACCTTGACAGAAGAAGTATTCAAAATTCGTCAGTTGGAAAGACTCACTTTCGTAAGTGATGATGTCAGCATCACCCATATCAAAAAGATATCATAGCTTGAGGTGAACGATCATATTCTAATTTTTATGCTTCTCGTTCTCGACATAATAAACTTAGTGTGCCTAGGAGCTAGAATGAATGGCTCAACATCTTCAGATTCACCTATATGAATGAGCCTAAAAAACTTGACAGATGTGATGCCTAAGTCATCAATAGTAAGTCCCAATAAAGATGTCATTTTTGCCCAGAGCACTTGAAGAGAGTTATGGTAAAAAACTGGTAATTTAACTCAACGATATTAATAAGCTTTCCATAATGAGTAATGCCTCGTATCTCACCCCTACTACTGCTAGCATAACTCCTCGTCTCAAATGTGCCGCAAACTCTAGAGTTTTGTGTGAGCAATACCTGGTCATGTGCAACCGTATAGAACTTGAAAACGTTAAAATTATACGCAGTATACCTTCTCTCGTGGTTTAATAGGCTGAGTGAAAGATTTTTTAATTCGACTATATAAGGTCTGTTGTCATTTCGCATTTGTCATATAAACAAATCAGGAAACCCTCGGTGGACTCTTTTATCAGCGTCATTTTGTCCATGTACTCATAATTGAAGCCTAACAATACTTCTGTACTCCCTATACAATAAAGTGTAATTTATTTTATAAGAGTTATAGATGAATAAATTAAATAACAAGTATAAAAAAAGTGTTGTTCAACTAATGTATATACTTACTAAAGGAAAGGTTCAACTTGGCTACAATTTATCATAACATGTATGTGTGCCTGCAATTTCTCTGTGCAAGTGAGTTTGAAAAACTCAGATCCTCTAAAAGATTTCCTAACATTAGGGAACAATTCACTTGACATGGAAGGACAAGGAAGACAATCGTCAATGCGACACAAGCGGTTAAAAGACATCTTAATATCATCGAAATACCTTGAACAAAAAATTAGGACCTCATCCCTTGAATAACCTTTTGCTATTGAACCCTCTGACCACACCTTATTGTGAACATAGATTTTCAGTTTTTCCAAAAATCTGTAGTCTCACATTCCATTAACAATTGTGCGTGTTGTCGAATCACAAATCTAAAATAAAAAAAATAAAGAGATAAATTATCTCATACCTCTTAATAGGGTACATCCATCGATATTAAATTAGTCTAGTAAGCTTTGTTTCTCGATCAAGATGGACCATGACAGTAAAAAATGATAGAGGAAATATCATCTTCAAATGACACAGTGTAAGAATATTATTTTCCTACGCTGGTCGAGCTCCAGAGGTAAAATCATTGTCTTCTTTAGGTGGAACTTCTCATAATCCTCCACGCTGATGTCCAGCTCATAATCCTTATCACAACACTCTAACTAGGGGTAGGTCTATACAGATTAATCGGATCCTTACTATATCAATAACTCATCATATTAAAAATGACAAATACAATGCAAGATTCTATTAATTATAAGTAAAAATTTACATAAAAAATATTAAATAAAATTTCAAATATATAATGTCAGATTTTATTAAATCTAAATAAAAAACATCCGAATCCACATTACTAATCAATATATAAATAAAGTCCAATTTATTGAAAAAGTTCAGAATCCACAAATTAAAATAAATCAAATTATTAAGCTTCATAAAATATTCTTAATCTCATTCCTAATTAATAAATAAAAATAACTAACCAAAATATTAAATATATTCTTAATCAAATAGGTATTCCTAATCCTCATAACCATTTAGACTTCGCAAAATAAATAGTTATATAATGCTAAATATAATAATTTATATAACTAACTAAGACTTCTGATCATAATCTATCAGAGCTTCGCTACTCGCAAAAGGTAAAACTTTAAAATGACAGTGTGAGGAGGTATTTTTAGGTTTCTCAAAGTGCATTTTTTTTAGAGATTGTCCATTTGTAGCAGTTTCTTTTGACAAACTACTGCAAATTTTCAACGGTCTCTAACACGTGTCATGCATTGATCCACGAGGAACTTTGCAGTAGTTCAAACTATTGCAAACATGTCCCTATGTACTAAAAGATGTGGAATGACAATGGTCTTGAAGTTTACAGTGGTTCAACCATTGCTGCAAAATCCTCTCCAGCTAGGTTAGAATTTTACAGCTCTTTACCAGCTACAGCGTGCCACCACTAGGATTTTTTTAGTTGTTTAAACTACTGAAAACTCTTCCCGCCTTTTGGCGCTAATATTTATGGAGGTTTAAACCACTACAAATGTTGTTACAAAATATTCGCACCATTTGGTGCCATATTTATAGTGGTTTCAACTACTGCAAATGTCTAGTTGACATTGCTCACGGTCAAAGGGCTACAAAATTACAACAGTTTTGAGGCAAACTGCTATAAACAGAGCATTTGCAGCTGTTTAAATCAAAACACTACAACTCTCAATTTTTTTTTGTAGGGAATCCTATTAACTAATTATATAATATTTTGAATTTCTAACAACAATGATAATTTATAACAATCATATCAATAATCCCATAAACTAATTTTATAATAATTCAAATTTCTAACCATAATAATGATTCATAGGAATAATAAATATACCAAAGTAAGAGATTTTTCATGATCCCACTTTGATCTTTTAAAGATTTTGAGTCTATAATCATAATTAATTAGTAATTGCATCACCAATTTATATCATTTTACAAATCAATTATAATAACATGTTAAAGTGTAATATATTTTTTCCCACTCTCATGCAACGCATGGGAGAAGTCTCTAGTTTAAATAATAACTTGACTCAAGTTTGGGTTCATGAAAGATCGGTCATAGAGGTATTATACACAACCAATATGAATTAATCCCAATGAAATTGGCTTTAACTGTTTAAGCTGACGTCATGAGTTTGAGTTTACGTTAATAAAAAAATATTTGGGAAAAAGACAATAGACAGCCATATGAATTCAGAAAAGACAATTTACACATATGAATATCTAAAAGGACAGATTGGGCAAGAGGCCCAATCTGTCTTTTACAAATTTGGGTGAAAAGACCAAATAGCCCTTGAAGTATTTGAAGAAAAAATAAGAGAATGAAACTCAAAACAATGTAAGAGAAAAAGCAAGAGAATGAAGCTGGAGAAACAACAATTTCATATTCATAGAAATAGGCACTCCTGCACTTGTTTAAAACCAGGAGTTTTGAGATGCTTGTAAAGAAGAATGTTCAAAACAAGGTGGAAAGGAAAGTCTCTTTCCTCTTCTTGATTAGGTATAAAGGAAAGGAATTGAAACCAAATAAGGTTGCAAATTCCATTAGCAATAGGTTGAAGCTAGAGATCTCTCAAGCACCACACCCATTGAGGAGGCCTTGTCGTATGATATTTTCATTTTCATAAGTCATAATTACAAGCAAAACAACCTAGTTGTGTGCGACAAAGGGTAGAAGGAACAAATGATGGGCAACATTTCGGTGAGTTTGGCGTTTGACTCCAAATCTGGGCAAATGATAGTGATGACTTTACTGCTCATGATTGTCTCCTTTTATGTGAGCACCCCTTTTGGCAACAATATTCCTATTTATACATCCCAGCTTGTCTCCAATTCTTCTATTCATTCTTTATCTCCTGGTAAAAAGAGACTCAATTTCTATATCAGACTAAAGTTCATTTCTTTCTTTCTTAAACCGATTTTGTCATTGGCGTTTATGTTACTTTTCTGGGCTTTAGGTTCCTGCTATATGGGACGTGCCATTTGTTTCCAATTTCTTGCAATGTTACATTTATCGAGTCCTTTTAGCGGATTTTACAAGAATTTGATTCTTGAGCTATTATGCTTTCCTATATGGGTATATATTAAAACTTATGGTTTCTGAGTGCATTTGTTTCTGAATTCTCAGCTTTTCAGTGCTCATATGTCACTAGATATCTTTAAATTTTTTTTTGTAAATTAATTAAATATATGCTAGTTTCTATTAATGTAGTCAAAGCCAAGTGTTAAATACCTTGCTCTAGACAATACAGAGGATATTTTTTGTTCTGTAGCATTGTTTTGTGCCTTAATAATTTGATAGCTCTGCAATGAGAAGAATGATGGCTATGTTAGAATACATAATCAACCAAATATTTAACTAATTTTTTCTTTCTTTCTCTATGAAAAGTTGAAAACCTAAATTAGTATATGTCATTTGATGACTTCTATAAAACTTTATTATTTTGATTACAACTAGCTCTGCAACTTTATGATTTCTTACTCTTGTAGGCATATCCAGATTCAATAAAAGAATTGCTCTGACTCAACTCCCCTGCTTATAAGCGAGATAAAAACTTTCCTATTATTTAGGGTAAGATGATGACTCTAACAACAATAATGTGCTGGAGCTCATTGCTCAAAAAATTCAAACAGCCATATAGATCAAAGATGATAACTCCTCATGTCTCTAGTAAAATGCAGGACAAAAGTTTATAAGAGTATAAGCCAATACCTTCGTAATATCTTTTGATAAGGGTTGTGATATACAACTGATTCTTTTGGTATATAATATTTAAGGTATATGTTGCAAATGTATAGTGCTAATAATATAGTATCTAGTGTTATTGACAAGAAAACATTAAGCACACATGGAATTTTAATCTTCGCTTGTCATTTGATTATATGTAATGAATTGTTGTCATGGGCAGGATGATTTTTTGTAAATTCCATAAATGGCTTATGTCATTGAATGAAATTGTACATTATGACTATTTATGAGTTGCAATTTCAGAGTTACAAATGTCTGATGGGAAGTTATAAATCTCATTGTTGAAGTTATAAATATCAATAGATGAGTTACAAATTCAATTGCAGGAGTTGCAAATCTCTTTATTAATAAGTTGTGATCTCAATTGTAAGACCTCTACTCAACAGGGTCTAGTAGCATCCCTTTTTCAGGCTATATACTAGGCTTCTAAGCCTAAAAATTGGGATATGATAGGTTTCGTATAAACTCTGTAACGTGTTCATCATTATAATCAAGTCCAAAATTGGGCTCCCATTTAGTCACCCAAATCAGTATATGCACCCTGCTGTCTTGCCTACATAGACAACAATATCAACAATTTAAACAACTTAAAACAAGTGACCCTCTATATACCCTAATACCAACTGATTCAATGACTCATAAATTATTTTGAAGTGGAACTGGGGCCCAAATAATATCACCATTTATCTTATTCCCTTTCTCAAGGAGGTTAAGTTTAACTAACCCAATGATATCATAGTTACTGATATAGCCAGAATCCTGCAAATGACGACTTTGCGTGAAAAGCCTTTCGAACAAGAGCAAACCATGGTGACATTGAGAATCAAAACATTTTGTATAAAATTTTCAAACAAAAACATAATCAATGGAACTTTGTATCTGTACTATAGATAGTTAATAAGACAACAACCAGTTTCAAATTTTCAGGTTAATGTAATTTTGTCTGCCTCACACTACTTTAATGCAATTCCCAATTTGTTGAAAGAAGTATATTTAGTTTGAAATACCATCTTATATTTTGTTGGAAAGGCATCTCATATTTTCAGTTAGATTTATAATTGAACACATTGATATATTGTATCAATGCTTTAAAAAAAGGAATAGTAAGCTTCAACATAGAAGTTATGCAGCTAAAATTAGTTGTTGTAGAAAATCATAGGTCAATGAAGGTTTTGGTTTTCAAGCCACATGTTAGAAATAGGACCATAATCAACAACCCAAGAAACTAAAATTCAAACATAAAGGTAGCCACAAACTAGATGAAGAGTTTTATAGTGGTGCGATGGATAGATTCTTATGCCTTAATTGGTATCCATATTCACAGTGACATCCAACAATTCAGTGTTACTATATCAATAGTGTCAAAGCAAAACTTCATGTGGACATCTATATCCCTTGACTGTTACTAGTGCAGTTGTATATGCAAGAATCTACATAGATGCACTAGTTAGCAAGCACAAAAGTGCAATAAATAATGTGTGCTCTAATAGCAAAGATATAGCAAACTGTTGCAAACATAAAATGACCACATAAATTACTTTAAAACAAATGAGAATGAGAAAATTCTCTGCTGTAAACATCTGAAGCTCTCTTTGTAAGAAAATCACTCTCTCATCTATCACATATAACTAAAAATACTTTCCTTCACATTTTCCCTTTTCTCAAATCTTTATTCCATATACTAAATGCGAACTTAATTCCAATATCATAATTTCTATCGTGTTATCTTTTGGTTATATGTTCCAATCTACCTTGCATAATTTCTAATCAACTCAAATCAATTTTATGCTTTTATGGTTTCTAATAACATGTATCTTTATCAGGAATGGTTCCGTAAACCTTTTATAAAGGCCTTTATCAGTTATATAAAAATAAATAAGGCGACTCCAGTTGCTATTTGTATGGTCCTCAAATACAGTAATGACCATTATCTCATCTCTTTTATTTTTATCATTTTATTCCATATATTTTTAATAATTTATCTATAAAAATATTTTAATAATAATTATTTAAATATTTATTTATTTAAAATTATTTATATTTTAAAAGTTATTTTTTAAATAATTTTTTATAAGTGTTTTTTTAGTTAAACTAAACTAAAGTTTCCCAAACGTACTTGCTTATTATACATGCACATATACTTATATAAATAATAATAATAGTGAGATTTATCCATAAATCAACCGAAATGCTGCTTTAGCTTTATTCTTTTGATAACACTGTTTTACACTGTTCTCATTATGTCATGGGCCTCGTGATTACCATACTCCGGCCAATTGTGGGGCTCACTCATCACGCCCGATTCAAATCATGCTATTCCACGTGTCACTCCGAACAGCCCGTGTAACTCACAAGACAACGGTTTCCAAGTCCACCCTTGAGATCAACGGCTAGATTGTAATCATTGTATGGCCTATATCGTTTTCAGATATGGGACCTACTTGTGTTTAGTTTATTAAGGGATAATGTTCTAGACATGAATCGGATGAGGATTGGGCGCTGTTTGGTATGAAGGAAAACGATGAGAGGGAATATTTTTTTAGTTGATTTAGAAATATAAGAGTAGTGGAATTATAAAATTTTAATTAAAAAGTAAATTAAAATAAAAATATTCAAAACTTTTAACTCAAAATTTTTAATTTATTTGAATATAATTTAAAAAGTTTTTCTTTCTCCTACAAATCTTTTTACCAAATACTAATCAACCACTTTGGTATAATAGATTTGGAAGAATGTGAAAGAAAAATTTTTGAGTTGAGTTTTACGACATTAGAGAAGAATGGTTCTAAAGTTTTAATAAAAATATGTTTACTTAAAAGTTTTTATGCTTATTTCTCTAATATTTTTAAAATATAAATCGAAAAAAAATTCTCATACCTTAATTTCTTATACCAAACAAATTTTATAGTGCTAACTCTAATGTCAAATATAAGCTCTTTATAGATTTAATTGATAAAGAGATAAAATATATAATTATTTAAAATGTATTTTGATATATGAAAAAATTATTTTATTATAATTTTATTCGTAATATTTAAAGAGATATTTTAATTTTTATGTGTTTAAATTTATATTTAAAAATAATAGACGATTTATTCTGTTCAATATTAATATAAAAAAATAATATTAATTTTTTTTAATTTTTTTATATAATATATATATATATATATAAGGTCACCATCAATGGCTTACAGAGAAACCTCATAGCACAAGATATTAGGAATAAATTCCCCTCCTAGAAAAAAAGGAAGTCTCGCTCAACGTGGATAAGGCTGCCACTTGATTTTATTTAGTAGTACTTGTGTCTCCTTCATGGAGTCTCTTCTCTCTGTCTATGTATTATTCTGCAGCAATTGGTTACTGTTAACAAGGCGAAGTAGGTGCTTGTTTGACAATCAATTATGATAATAAATTCTGAAAATAATCATAGTTTGAGGATGAGTACAGTTAAATAGGAGGTATTTTTTGAAAATTAATTTTCAATCCCAAACCACGGTTTTCAATCCTTAAACCATAGTTTTGGAAGAATTGAGCTTTTAGCAGCTTTTCCTCACGTGGGCACAGGTTCTCACAATTTTCCTTTTCTCTCCCCATTGTTAATTTGTTCACCGTTCGAAATCTTCTTTCTCCCTCAAATAATCTTACAGTACTCCTCCAATGGAACTCTTCTGGGGCCAATTTCGCCTTTTTTTTGCCTTTTCGGATAAAATTTTTTTGGACATCAGTTCGTATAAAAATTTGTTGCTCAAGTTTTTTTCCTGTTTTTCTCGTCCAAAAACTGCCACTGAAATTGAGAATAATATATTCCATATAACATAATGGATAAATTAATAATTACTATTAAAGTGATGGAAAAATTAAAATACAGGTGAATATTGTAAATTTTTACCTTGCTCAAACAACAATGTATATATATTATTTTTTAATCACTTAAATAAAAAAATTTAAAATTAAATTTATTCTTTATATAATTATCATATTAGTTTATGTCCTTTTTAGTAAATTGTCTATGAAAAAGTGATTCTGCTACTAATCATCCAAACATCTCAAATTTTTAAAATCACTTTTTCCCACAATCTATTCTTCATAGAATCTATTCTTCAGAATCTATTCTTCCTAAAATCTATTCTCCAAAAGCTAATCCAAACGGGCCCTAAATGTATTTAATATATATTCATGTGATTTTTAATATAAAAGTTTACTAATTTTATAGATAAATTAATAAATATAGAATTTAAATTTATTTTAAATTTAATTATAATTAATTAATTTAAAAAATTAATTAATTTTTATATTAAATAACATGGAAGTATTATATACGGATTTAGTAACCCAATTGTGAGGAATATATATATATATAATCAATCAGAGTCAGGACAAAAACACGAAAAGGAGGAAGAAGGAGGGAAAGTGAGAGAGATGAAGCAGGCTACAGAGATAAGCTCTGCCATTGAACAGCTTTCACTGCTGGTTCTTGTGAAACCTGGAGATAATCATGAAGCTGCCCTAATAATCCCCTCGAAACCTTTTCTATCTTTGTGTTACTTGGTTCTACAAGTTCTTGGTTGGTTTACTTAATCTCTGTCTTCTCAACCCCAAATTTTTGCCTAACAATTTTTAATTGTCTGTGATCGATGCTTCTGCAGATAAGATAGGACCAACAATGGCTGTTTTGACACAAGATATTCATCAGAATATTAAGGTGAGAGGCACAACTGATTAAATCTTCAGGTCCAAATTACTTTTTCCCTTCTCTTCAGGTTAATTAATTCATTGAAATTAACTACTTCGCTGCAGAGATTGGAAATAGTTCTCGAATCAAATTCCTCTTTGAATTCAAATTTGGTCGAGATTTTGAGAACTGAGACAAGAGAAGGCAAGGCAAAGAAGGGGGCTAGCTGTAGCAAGGCTTTTGTTTGGCTCACTAGGTGATAATATATGAATACATCATCTTAATTATTCCTCATAATAATTGGGTGGAGTTCAGTTATAAAAAAAATTAAGTTTTTGCTCTGCAGATCCCTGGATTTCGCCTTAGCATTATTACAAATACTGTCAAGAGATTCTGGGAAAAATATGGAGGAAGCAGTGGAAGAGGCTTATAACACCACTTTGAAGCCATGCCATGGATGGATTTCATCGGCTGCTTTCAGAGTAGCACGCTTCTCTTCAATGAGTGTTTTTACGTTTATTTAAGGATAAAAATAGGTTTTGTCAAGATAGGCGAGAGCTTGTAACAGGAGGTTAAAGCCTGAACCTCAATTTAAGTTTTTTTAAGCTTAAGCTTTCGAAATGCTTTAATAGATTTAAAACCTTTTTAAAAGTCTATTTACTATGTAGTTATATTTTTAAAAAAACTTTGTGTTAAACTTTAAAAGTGTAAATAGATTTTGAATCTAACACAAATATAATTTTTTTATAAGTATACATATTTTTAAATTTATTTTCTTAATATAAATTATATATTATATATATTAATAAAATAAATTTTAAAAAATTAATAAGACTAGACTCAGTCTACCAAATTTTTAGTCAGGCTTTAAATTAAAAAAGTTTAGTCTATCTATTAATTATTTTTAAATAGATTTTAGATTTAACTTTTTTATTAAATAAATTAGGTCATGTCAAGTTATGTCATATTCTAATTATACTAAGCTATAGGTCCATAAAGATATAGCTTATTTTTATCCCTATCTCCTTTATATATTTCACAACTAAATATAACGCTGACAATTATGGTGCTTGTCTTGCTTCTGAATCTTCACCATATCTGTTCAGGTAACATATATATACTTTTGCAGGTAGCTTTGAAACTAGTACCTGATAGTAAAACCTTTATAGATCTCCTCAAGGTAAATGATGAAAGCTATGATACCCAAATGGAGAAAATAAATATATTGGTTTCTTTGCTTGCACCATTTCTTGAGGTTATCCATTGTATTCTGGTAAGCTCAATTTTATGCTTCACAACAAAACATTATTTGCTGGTGCAGTTAATTACATGTGATTCTAATTGCCCTTTGCATTTTCATTCTGCAGACTGCCTATGACTTGGAAAAGCTCAAATCCACATGAAGTCAATAACTGATTAATGTACAGTTTTTGTGTTGCACATGTATCTGTCTTACCTACTACTCTTCATGTAAATATATGTAAATATCTTGTATAGTAATTTTGTTAACAGAATCTTGCATTTGGCCCCATGTTCGCCAAACGCATTTTTAAGAATCAGGATCATAAAGATCCATAAAAAGAGAATAGAGGAATTTACACAAAAATATTGCACACAGATGTAAAATTTTCAGCCATTTAAAGCAAAGGAAAATATTGCCTCATCTCTTCCTCCAATTGTTGATATTCGAATATTTTTTTTTAATTATAGCACTCACTTTATAAGCCTTTCTTTTTCCTAAACTTTTCATAAGCTTACGAAAGCATTGAAGAACAAGATTTTTGGGCAATATTTAGATGAAGAGAAAAGTGAGACAAAAATATAGGAAAAAATATTAAGAATGAAAATTTCTGAAAACGGTAAAATTTTGTTACAATTTTGGGGAGTTTTTATTTCCACTTAGTATTCTTTTCTCCCTAATTTTCTTCCCATCTAAACATAACTTAAATATAGTGTGGGAATCAAAAGGAATCATCAGCAACATTTTCAATTAGTGGGAATTACTGTAAAGTCTCAATGAAAAAATTTAATTACTAAAAAATCCCAAATAATATAAAATTATTTTCAATTCCTACACTATAACTTGTTAGTGATAGCTCCTCAGTTATTATTAGGATTTTTGAGTAATTAAGTTCCTTGTTTATACATCATGATAATTCCCCCCTTCAGTTATATAGGTCATTTCCATCCCAAATTGAGTCCTTAACGTCCTTTGAATTTGAGAGGGGAGGATCATCTTGAAGAACAATAAGTGCTGCAACCAAACCGCCATTGCTTGCTATGGTTGGTTCAGTGAACCTTGGTTGGTTCCTATTAGGGGTGTTCATAGTGCCCGGTGGCCCGGTCCGCCCGCCCGAGCCCGGTAAAAAATCGCCCGGCCCGGCCCTAAAAAAAGTGCCCAAAATATATTTGGGCAGGGCCGGGCCGGGCCAGTTGTCGGGCCGGGCCGGGCACCGGGCAGGGCATGCTGCCCTGCCCATTTGGCCCGGCCCTATATATATATATTTATTATTTTTTTAATTTTTTTCTTAACTTATTTTATTTGTAATTTTACACTTTTCACTTTAGCTGGCAACTCTCCTTGCTCATTTTTAAAATATTAAACATAACTTTTATATTTATGTAGATACCAAAGTTGCTCCTCTGCTTTACTTGCCAAGTATTCAATTTTTTGTGTTGCAATAACGCTACAAATATCCGACCTCTATATATTTTAATATTTCTTTTTTATATATGTAATAGACTTTGAGACTTTAATTACTATTTTTTTGATACCTTATTCTTAGTGAATTATATATATTATTTAACTCTTAAAAATATAAATATGATATTATTTTATAAGTTCATGATAGCAGATTTTTTTCTCACAATATGAGCAGGACATCACTATTTGGGCATGCCCAGCCCGCCCATGCCCAGCCCGCATATGCCCAGCCCGAATTGGTTAGGGCTTTTACCGGGCAGGGCCGGGCATCGGGCTGCAAAATGCAGCCCATGGTTTTTCCGGGCAGGGCACCGGGCAGGGGGGCTGCCCTGCCTAACCCGGCCCATGCACACCCCTAGTTCCTATCATCCATGAAATTATTATGTAAACCTGGTCCTCCTACGATGGCTCTCAAAACAACTTTTCGATTTGGTTCTTTTAAGTTCAACCATCTTTTCCCATCTTCACAACTACATCGCTGACCGTCCCAAGGGATTGACGCACTTCGATGATGAACCTACACTGGAAACTTGTCTCCATAACCAACTGAAGGGATTCAGGTGTACTAGAGATATAGATTGGGTTATCTGGTAGTCACGTGATAACTCGGTCACTATTATAGATTCGGGTATTCAAACACAGCAAAGACATAATATGAAAAGAAGAGATAGGGGAGAGAAAATAATTACTTTGAGAAGAGAATATGCGAATAATAAAAATTGGTTCTCTCCATTAGCAGTTACGTAATCACATTATTCTCTCACCTGGCCTAGTGGATTCAACCTGACCCATAATATACTTTTAAGATTTGATTTTTATTTTTTTTTGTTATAGATCGAGTTGAACCTAATCCAACCCGACCTAGATACTATATATTTTATTATTATTATTATTATCTCTTGTTTGGGCTGGGCTGGATCCCTTGATCTAGCCTAGTCCAATTATTGTTTTTTTGTCTTAGTCGATGTTGGAAAACGTGCCCTAGGGGCCAATCATTGTCTTATGAACATTATTGATTTATAAATTTATTAATTATGTTATCATATTATTTACATATTTACTGTGATGACCATCCTTGGATAATTCATGATCTTATCCTAAATGTCCCTGGTCGGTCATCTGTGCGGGAGCAGAGATGAAATAAGACCAGTATGACTTTGAAGATGTATAGAGATATAAATCAAAGTCATATGCACATGTAAGAGTACAAGGTGTTGGACCGACCCGCTATGAGAGAGTTACATGGGTTAAGTCATAATCTTCTCTCATATACAAACCATGTCACTATGCCCTTTGACCTGAGATCATCATGGATTCCTACATGACAAACGCTCAACTTTGGCCTAGTCAAAAGTCATTTTTGACCGAGTGATCATAAAGACTATGTTCGGGCTTAGTGGTTTTTCATGCGGAGGAATGTAAATGGTCAAGATGAAATTTGTCCCTCACATTCGTAGAGAGATATTACTGGGCCCCTCGATAAGTGAGTCTGAGAAATGTATTGCCATACTGTAATGGAAAGGTAGTTCCATTTCTATAGTCAGACTGCTCAGGGATCGAGAAAGTAACGGTCAGGAATAGGAGGATGACATTATCCATGCCTCATCCATGACCAAAATATCGCGTGACAGAAGGGACATGATATGGTTGTATAAAAGGTTACATCGTTTATCGATTCTCATATGATTTGGGTAGTCATTATGTCTTGCTAGAGACCACTTGCGACTTGTGGGCCAGTATAGCAAATGGCCCACTGCCAACTTCATATGAGCCTATAGGATCGCACACAAAATAGCCCAACACGAGCTATGATGTCCAGATTCATTGAATCTAAGACGTGTCTAGACTCAATGAATGATCCAGGGTTGATGTATATATTTATTTATATTTATATTCGTATATATATAAATTCGTATATATATATTATATATAAGGGATATATAGGATATAATTTATAAGGATAAATTAAATCTCTATCACGTTTGAATTTAAAATTCAAATTGATAGGATATCTCATATAAGATATATTTACAAGATTTAATTTATAAGGATAAATTAAATCTCTATCACGTTTGAATTTGAAATTCAAATTGATAGGATATCTCATATAAGAGATATTTACAAGATTTAATTTATAAGGATAAATTAAATCTCTATCACGTTGAATTTAAAATTCAAATTGATAGGATATCTCAAATTTGATTTATGAGAATAAATCAAATACAGTCCAATCTTATCTTTATTTAAATTAAATAAATAGGTGAATTAAATCTATGGGACGGATTTAATATAAACATTATTTATTTAATTAGTTTCTTATCAAATTATACAATATGTGATATTGTATTCGGAATTAATATAGATTAATTCCAAAATCCAATTCGGTTGAGAAAAACGCAGAGCATCCTATATATCCGATTTTAGGAGCTACATTTTGAATACAACACATAACACAAAAAGGGCCGAACGGAATCTACAAAAGGTTTACAGATAAGAAACTGCTGAAGTAGAGACGGAGAGGACGAACTCTTGAGAAAGCCTTGGAGGGACAGGAGACGCTAGCACGTCGTTCGTGGTTAGAACGCTGTTCGTGTGGATACCAGTAGAGGAAGACGACCTGAGGAGTCGACTTCTTGCGATCAAAAAGAGAGCACGAGCCACGGAGAGAAGCTGTGGACGTCTCCTTATGATCGGAAAGAGATCACCAGCCGCGGAGAGAAGCTGTGGAAGTCGCTGAGAAACACTGAGGGTAATGCTTCTTCCCACTTGACTTAAACACATACGGTAGATCCTGGAAAGGAATAGAAAAATTTTTAAATTAATTTCCGCTGCGTGTCTTCCAATTTCTTACAGTCGGATCCTCAAGAAACCCTTTTTTTTTGTGACCCCCTTTTGTCCTGGGCTAGGCTAGATCCCATGATCTGGCTCAATCCCATTCCTTTTGTTGTCTTTGCCCTAACCATTTTTTGTTTTTATTTTTATTTTACAATGACTAAAATGACATTGTTTTGGGCTAGAGGTTGTCTTCAAACTCCACTGGGTTATGACGGAACTGGTTCGCCGGCAGGGTCATGTCCGCTAACCTAGAAACTTCTCTCATCCATTTCTCTGTCGTCCGATGTCCATTTTCAAAGTTCTTGAAGTCATTTTCCATAGTTTTCTCAACCTCTACACAATGGGACTATTCTCGAAGCCTAAATCGGAGGTTTTCATATGACCCAATTTTGATATGAAACTTTTCTCTTCCATAACTCAGTTGTTAGTTCTTTGTTTACCCTGTTCTGGGTGTCATCGGAATCATTTAACAATTTAATGGTGTTTGGTTGCGCAAAAATCCTCAATTGCAAAGACCCAATTTTGAACTCCATTGATGTCGGCCAAGAAGGGTGCATCAATGCATATATATAATTTAAACACAATATATCTCATGACCATATCACGCTTGAGACTATACTAATATATATGTAACCATTCTTCAGGGTATTTTATGTTCAAATTATTCACGTATGGTTATGAGACTCTACTAATATATATATGCATATATATATATATATATATATTCATGCTCTCATGATTTAAATAGTATGTACATGCATATCAATATAGATTATAACATGCTTATTCATGTTCGCAGTTGAAGAAAAATAAGAGAGATCATATGTATGTGGCATGACAATTAGAGATAGGATATCTAAACAAATATCTATCATACTTATTTATAAATAATATATATTATCACAGCCATAATATCAACCATATTCTTGTACCAATAAAGGGATTCTAGCGTATCTGAGATGTAGATCGGCTTTTCTAGTAGCCACGTGATAACCCAATCACTATTATAGATCTAGACTTTCGAACACAACAAATACACTATTAGGAAAGAAGAGAAAACAGAGAGAGAATAATTACCATGAGGAGAGAATCTGTCGAATAATAAAAATTAGATCTCCCCACTAGGAGTTATGCAATCCTATTATCAGTATCCCTCAAATATCCCGCTCAAAATTCAAAATTTGAACTAAGGGAAAATACTCTTAGATAATAATCTAGATTTTTGGTTATTATCTCCTAAACCCCATATTATATGGACTCCACAAAGGGTGGATTTGAGCACGTATTCCAACACCAACCATATAGCTCATCTTTATTAGGTTTTGTCCTAAGATGTAGTTCACCTGAACACATCACACAAAACATAATGAAACTTAAGTTGGTCTCTATTTGCATTAGTTGATACTCCATTTCATAATTAATATAAGAGTTAGTTAATTATTTTGGGTAGATTAAGGAAACCAAATAATTCAATCAATTATGACCAAATACAACCCCTCAAGACGAATTGATATTATATACTAACTCATATCCTTAATATAAGATCTAGATAACTAATTTGGGTAGATTAATGAAATTAGTTAAGTTAGTTATTTATAACAAATATGGTTTGTTTTTTTTAAAATTCTAGCTTTCATCATAACTACCCTTTTAATAGAAACCTATGAATGTATTCAATCAATAGGAATACTTTGAGAAAAAATTATAAATTTGAGAAATAAAGTATATTTGGGTCTTATATTTAGAAACAAATATAACCCCAACTAGCTTTTATATTAAAAACCGGAGGGAGTACTTCTTAATCTACCTAAATTAGTCAACTAGTTCTTATAATTAACTTATTTATTTAGCTTCCTTAATTTATTGAAGAAAGATTCAACTAGTTCTTATATTAAGAACTAAAGGAGTATTGCAATTAAAGACCAAAGAGTAGGTATATGCCTGAGTCGTGGCAAAATCATGAAGCATCTACAGAAAGAATCCATCGATGTCGCAACTTACACCGGATAGTTTCTGATGATCAAGGTAATTACATACAATTTACTGAGAAAAGATGAAGTTGCAGCATATTGGAGTAATGGCTCATCAACAGGTCTTAGGATTATCAACCCACCTACAAACATACAAGTGTAATTAGAATGTTCATATATATGTATGTATATGCACACACGCACACACACACACACACACACACGTATAAACCACACAAAACCAACAAAGCCATGATTGATAAGAGTTTATTACCTTGTGTCCTGCTTGAATATTTTTCAAACAGAAAAGAACACATGAGGGATTCTTTCAAGTTTAATGACAATAACAAATCATCCTGAGACAAGCCAGGGTCTTGTAAGCACACAATTAGCGATAGTAAAACCTAAAAAATTCAAATTGTTTATGGAATATAATGAAGAAAGCTTACACTAAGAACCTGTTTTATATGAGAGAATTGAAGGGGAAAGGGAGGAAAAAATTTTTGAGTTGAATTTAAAAAAAAATAAAGAAATGGGGTTATAAAATTGTTAAAAAGATGAGATGTAAGATAAAAGGGTAAAAAAAATTAATTAAAGCCTTTTAACCCCACTTCTCTAATTTTTTGAAGGGTTAATGGGCAAATTTTCTCTGGAATTTTTGTTGGGTTCAAGGTTGCTCTAGAAGTTCCAAAATGTAGTAATGTCTCTCTACCTCGTTAAAAAACTAACGTTAACAGTTAAAAAATTAATGGTAAGAAGCAACATTGCTCTATTTTAACATTTTTGTGGTAACCTTGAACAAAAAACATTTTAGATCTAACATTGCTCCTGAGTTTTAGGGCAAAACTTTTAGAGCTCTCAATAGAAAAAAACTTTTAGGGCAAATTTACACCTTAATTTTTTTTAAAATCCAATCCAGAAAAATGTCCCTCCTCTCCGCTCCCTCCAAACCCTTCATACTAAAACTCATAATATTCAATACACAATTTGATAAAAATTAATGGAAATGGCTGAGGTCCCAAGAAATGGACATAATAAAAAAAGTCTTAAATAACATAAACTGTTGACAATTCCTATATTAAAACTTGTCATTTTTACCTCATCAGTTGTCATTGAGATTTTTAGGTAATTAAATCCCTTATTTGGGACCTTATGGTAATTCCCTCTAGAAAATTACCCTAATAGCACTGAGCTTGTTATTCCAATAGAAAACCCCTCTGTCCAAATTTGTTTCATTATTCTTGGCTAATTTGAAAGTGTTAGTAGCAAATTGAAGATAAGATGTGTTTGTAGTATCAATATACAAGTTCCTCCCCATGCTAATTTATCTTCATAACTAGATGATTTGTAAAACATTCTTGCTTCTTTTCCACAAGCGTAATTGGTCGTGTATTGTTAGAAATATTGTGAATATTGTGAATATTGTGTACGGTTGTGTCAAAGAAAGAAGCCTCATTCTGATATGACTCTTGGGTTTTAGGGACATATGTCTAAAAGGCATGTCCTATGTCCTTTTACAGTCTATACAAAGTGTTGTTGACGAAAGATTAACAACATATGATTATTGATATCTTTCTCCTTTTACATATTTTGTCTTGCTAAGTTCTATTATTTTCTACCAGTTCTATTACCTTGTATCCTTACAGGAAGAGTTCGTTTAATCATAGGGAGTGCTATTTCCTAATTTACTGAGGGGTTACAAAATATCTCTTAAGGATATTGAGGAGAATAAGACTAATGCCCATTTGATTACGACAACGATGATAACCTAACTTTTGTGATTGGTGATCCTGTGAAGAAGGTTCAATGGGTAACAATAAGTCGCTTCTTAATTCTGCTAGCACCAAAATATTTTTACTAGTCCTTTCCTATATTATGTGAGAAAGTGTTAGATTGCATATTTGAGGGTTGAACAAAATCTCTTGATGATTTCAAATTCAATGGGATAGTGTATTCAATGTAGATACACTTAAAGAAATCAGCTATATGAATGGGGAGTATGGGTAGCTATTATGAGATCTTGGCAAAATCTCTAAGGCATTCATTAAACACCAGAACACCGTATGGTCACCTAACGAACAAAATCACTTGATAAATAATGAAAATGTGGGGGTATAATATAACTGTTAATACCTCTGGTATATGCCCAAGAGGTACTGGCTCATAATCCATATGATCACTAGCATCTCTGTGTACCAAGTTTTATTAGTTTAGTTCTGGTTTATGTTGAATCTGGTTGTATTACCCAATAGGGGCGTGAATTAGGTGATTTTAAAATTTTTTGAAAACTCTAAAGATATTTGAATTAATTTAAAGAGTAGGGCTTATAATGATATCACCGAAGGAAGAAGTTTTTGAAGATTGAATATAGTCAATTTATACTGGTTCAACCTAACCCACTTGGCCTAATCCAGTACCTAGAGAGCTCCTCTGAGTGTTTCACTATCCCCAAGATTCCGTGAGGTCTTAGTGCCTCAGTACATTCACATGAGAATCCTCTTACTCCCCCTTATAACTAGTAAGGTTATCTACTGAGAATTCTTCTCACTTCCTTTTACCCCCATAAGGTTATAGTCACTCAAGAATCCCACTTGAGCACTTCAAAAAAAGATTGATAATATAAAACTCTTTCAACAGAGTGACTAAGATAAATGCTTAAGCTCAAGTTCTTAAGTTTCTTACTTCTAAGAATATAATATGCTCTGAACCAAAGATGAAAAATAGAATAAAATAGAAACTATCACTGAATATGATCGTAGTACATTGTAAGCATATCTTATTTTTCTTTCGAGTCTCTCAACTTCTTCAGTTTTCTCATTTTGGCCTCTTCTTCTTTTATACTTGGTTCTTCATAATTTTGTTGAAGTAGCCGTTAAAATATGCATTTATGAATATAGCCATTATTGTTAACGTATGCATCTGATGACTTTTGATCTTTGATCATTTTCTTCGTTTAATCTGCAAATGATCTTGAAACATATTTAGAGATGATATATAATCATTATAAGCATAAATCATTTGTTTCCAAATGATTTAGAATCAAAGATCAAAATATGATAAAGTTTAGTTTAAAACACTTTTCGCAAAATGGCTTGACTTATCAAAGTTCTTATCAAAGAACAACATTATCGAAAAGGTCTTCGATACATTGCTGAAGAATTACGTTTGAAACAATTAAAATCTTATCGAGTAATTCTTCAATAATTAGCCTTATCGAAAAGGACTTCGATAAATCTTCAATGAATTACATTCAATAGATCTTAGATTTATCAAATAGTTATTAGATAAATGTCCTTATCGAATAACTATTTAAAAAATATTTTTTCAAAACATATGCTTTTAGACTTATCGATATATTTCACAATACACCATTTAACGAAGTGTTCTTCAATAAATAGATTCTTTGAATACCTTATAGATAACTATTGAATAACATTCTTTTAAACATTTTTAAATAAACTTTCAAATAATCTTTGATCTTTAGAACATTGTAACATAATTGGAAACACATATTCAAAATATTATTTATTAATTTAGATAAAAAACATAAGATAATCTTTTAGCATATAAGAGTAAGTCACAATATCATAAGCTCGACTGAATTTATTTAGCAAATTAGAATAAGTTATGAGCATATAATTATTTAGTAAATATAAATAAGTTATAAATTTATGAAGATCATTGATTAAATCAAATCAAAGTAATTCATAAGCTCATCAAAGTTATTCTAGGATTATCCAATTAAAATTTTGTCAGATTAATTTTAATAAAGGATCTTATCGAAGATCTTTTTGATAAATAACCTGATTGAATGGTTCATCAATAAGAGCATAATGAATCTTAATTTGAATCTTTAATGAATAAGCTTATCTTCATAAATTCAAGACTAGTTAAACTCTAGATGATTCAAATAGATCAATCAATCATTATAAGTAATAAACCATCATCAAAACATTTCAAATAATTAAATCACCATCAGAAACAACAATCAATATCAAGATTCAAGTCAATTGAATTTGAAGTATCTTATCTTCTCTCCATACAAATAGCGTCTCCATATCTTTAGCGAAAAGACAATTGTTGCAACCTCCAGCTCATCTGTGGGATAATTCTACTTGTGAGGCTTTAATTGCCTAGAGGCATATGCCACTACTATACCCTGACGCATCAGGACACACCCCAACCCATTTTTTTGCTCACATCACTATAGACCACATAGGTCAAACTAAGGTCGAGAATAATTAGTACAGTCATGGATGTGAGCCTCGTTTTCAATTCTTGTAAACTACTTTCACACTTGTCATCCCACACAAATAACTTATTCTTTCTAGTAAGCTTTATCAATGTCAGGGCGATCCTAAAAAATTCACTGAGGCTATTACCTTGAGTTTAGCATCTCCAAGATCATGTTTAACTATTCAGGTATATGTGATAGCTACTCTACTAGTCTATCTTATCCTTTATAAGACTGTATTAACTCCTTTAACATATGTTATAGACTCAAACCCCTAACTGCCTTATCTAACCTTTTGTTCTTATGCTTCCTTAGACAAGGGATTCCCTTAGTCATTGAATAGTGGATATCTTTCCCTTAACCTCTACTAGTATCACTAGTCTTACTGAGGTTCATCTAACATATAGTCATCTAACAAAAGTATAAGATCATTGCAATTAAAGTCACAACTTTTTTTGTTAGTGTTATTGTGTCCATTAGTCACAACCAATGCCTTTAGTTCATCAAGACTAAAATCTTCTGTGCTTCTTCTTGTAACCATAGTACTTCCTCATTACGACTAAGATACTTCCTTGTCGTGACTAAGCCACTCTGTGTTTATTCGTCGTGACGAAGATAATAGGTCATTGTGACTAAATCATAACCTCTTTTATTGGACTAACATACTTCCCTTAGAGTAATCACCTTCAATCCCTCTCCTTAGTTGGATTATTAGCAAGTAACTTGTTACAAACCTTGACCTCAAACTCAAATGGGCATTAACTATTCTACTGTATACTTTGATCTTGATAAGAGCTTTCTTATCTTGCACCATAACCTTTATCTTGTGCCAGAATCTTTATTATGTGCTTGTGCCAAAACCTCCACTTTGATCCTGTAGCAAAACTTCTACACTTTATCCTATATCAGGAACTACTGCTCTTTATCCTGTATTAGGAACCACTACTCTGATATGACATCCTCTTAAGGAATTGTAAACTCAAGTTTGTTTCAAGTAACATATCCAACAGTGAATAAACTCTTCTCACCATCATAAGCAAAGTCTTTTCCATCTAACTAGATGCATAAGTCTCATGTTATTAAAATAGTGTAAACCTATGTATCAAAGCATCCTAGCCTAATGCCAGAAATGATGCTCTGATGCCAAAAATATGACACCCTACTATTACCACTAAGAGAATGCGTTCAAAAGCATTTTTTACTAGCAGAAACATCACTTAGGTCCAAAAATTAAAAAATTTCAACTGAGTCCTCAGATACTATTAATTGTTCATGTCATATCATCTCATTACATATTATGGCATACTTATCAAATATTACATTAATTTATAATCAAGGAAACTATTAGCTTTCTTGCATGACTATTTCCTTTAACTACCTTCTTTACTCCCTTCACTCATCATCATGCATTCCTCCCTTTCACTAATAAACACAAATAAATAATAAACAACAAATGATAACTAAGTGGTTTCCTTCAAGTTACCAACTCTAAATTTTCTTCACAAGCTTGCTCTTCCATTTCAAGAACTTGCTCCTATTATGGGTACATAGGAGAAAGGGGGTAAGATTCAGGGGAATCTCATTAGCAAAACTACAACTCAATATATAATATGCAATGGTGATTCACTAAGTATGTATACAACCAATGCAAGAACAACACCTTATAAGCAAATACACAAGGACACGGCACAAACCAAACAAGGCATTACATGTTCAAAAGCATCATCATAGCTTACTTGGCATATAATCATGCAAACAACCAAGCATAAACTATATAAGAGTTAGTAAGTTTTACTACGGGCCTGTTTAGAAACCACTCTAAATATGGTTTCCAATAGCTTTTGGCCCCATACCTCAGTTTGGGGCAATTTTAAAACAAACAGCCATTTTTGTTCAAATGGGCTTTTGGACTAAACCATGGTTTAAAACTAAGGTTTCAGATAAGCTGGTCAGAGCAGTTTATGAAATAGTAAAAGAGCTTATGAACTAACTAATTACTATATTACCCCTACTTTTTCTTACACTTTCTCTCCTACTTTTTCTTATACCCTTTCTCCTACTTTTTCTCTATTTTCTTTCTTACACTCTCTCCCTTCTCTCCTCTCATCTCTTATCTCTCCTCATTTAATACTCATACCCTTTTTGGTCATTTACCAATCATAAAACCCCTTCTACAAATAACAATCTAAATACTCATTTATCCAAAATCACTTTTTTTCCATAAGTTCTTCTAGAAAAGCCATTTTCCATAAGCTGTGTATAAGCCCATTTTTTTCATAAGCTGGTTTAAAATTTTTTTCCAAACGCACACTACATTTTTTTTGTTCATCCCAATTACCTCTTCTTACTTAAACTTATTTGATTTCTTGATTCCTTTCCTTGTGCCTCGTTAGAGAGCTTGTGCACAAAACAAAACCTAGGAATCATATATGTATATAGGAGATTAATGCACACTCTTTGGTGCCTTAATTTCTTAATAAATATTTCTTAAATAAAGTCTCACCAAACACTTTCTTTAAGTTTAAGTCTTAACTTTATTACTTTTTGTTAGTTTATAAACTTTTTTATTATCTTCAAACGTAGCTTGGAGTTTAAGTCCACTTTATTCCCTCTTTTACACAAAGCTCAAATGTCATATCCTTATTCTTAATCTCAATTATACATAGTTGGAAGTTATTTGTACCAATTACATAACTTTTTACCTTAGAAAGATGCATTTTCAAAAGATTGCTTTTCGAGTACTGTTCACAATTACTGTTCATTTAGTAATCCAGAACATGTACCCAACTTTAAAAATTCATAATTAAATGTAGAAAAAATGAAATAGGGTGGTTCTAATTTCTAATGAAATCTCTTTCATTTAAATTTGATGGAAAAATATAAAATTGAGATTTCATTGCCCCAATAAAATCAGTTTATTCGTTGAAAAATACTATTCGTTTGGTAAAATCTGTAAGTTTTAGTTTCTTTGCCTTAACTTCAAAAAATTATTTCTCTTTTGTTACTTATCCAAATGAACTGTGTTACCTATGGATTTGAAGCTCCAGTCGTGTTCTTTAAGGTCACAAAATTTCAAAGAAAATACTTAACCAATTGAGGTGTTATTGGTGTTCATTTAAATCTATTTATCTTAGATATTATCCTACCAAATTTCAAGTTCAAATTCATTGATTAAGTCATGGTAAACCTCATCACAAGGCAATGACCTCATAATACTACATGATCATACACCTTACATTCTGTCATATATTTCCATAGTGCCAAGTAACTCATGTAACTTATTATACAAGTTCAACCATCTATGCTTACCCTCTTTCCATGAGAATTTCCAACACCTATGACATAGTTATGCAAATGGGAGGAATGAGATTTCATGGAAATCCCAATAGCAAGTCATACAAACTATAATATCATGCATGATTAATTAGATGCTTAACAAGTTATCATGAGATGGGAGTTACTTCATAATGGTATATAAGCAAACTCTAACATGCATATTGTCATGACATAAGTTACAAGGAGTTGCAATCATTCATACTTCATCATCAACATGATGACACAATCTCATGCTCAACCAAACATCATAACTAACAAGCAAGCATGCAATCAAGCGAACATGAAACTATAGTTAGGTATTCTTGCTACCTCTTGAGTTATCCTTGACAAAGTCTTCTTGAGATGATTTCCTTCCCTCACAAATGTCAAAACCTAGCCATTACAAAGTAACATCAAGTTACAACTCAACTTGAAAACAATTTCAAGACTAGGTTTTCATTAACTTCCATTCTTTTCTATTTTAGGTTCCATACTTCCATCTTTGTAAAATAAATTCTCATGGTTCATTTTCATATAATTTTTCATGTAGAATCCAAATATGAAACCACAATTTCCAAAATCAAAACATATCACAAGTTGCTGTGCCAAATCGAAGTGACCTCTTGATTTTCCAAAAATTCATATTTTGATTCCAATGCTTCCAATACTTGTTCTCCTACTTTATCCCCACACAATTTTCCATTTTAAACTCATTGGAAGCATCAAAACTATGAAATTTTAACATATGAACAGTGTTCCATACAGTAGCAGCTAAGCACACAAAACCCTAACTACATGCATACTTGAATTTCTAAGCTTATACCACTTGATTCTAGCTTGTTTAAGCTTGTCTAAACTATCCATAACATAAAACTTATAACATCCTCCTTTTCTTACATCTTAGAGACCATTCAGTAGCATTTGGAACCACTTCTAGGGCCATTGAAGTCAAATCATACAATCTGGAATTTTACTCCCAACGAGTACTATTCACTGTGTAAATTCCAGTGGAGTGACCTAACTTCAAAAAATCATAACTAAATCTATAAAAATCTAAATGGAGTGGTTCAAATTGCTACTCGAAGTTAACATAATTCTATTTCAGGAAAAAATGACTTGTTGACCATTACTTGACCAGGTCAACATTGGTCAATGTTCTGAAATTACTGTTCCTCCAGTGTCCTGTCCCTGATTCCAGCATTCTGGTCCCAACTTTGATCAATCATATCTTTATGTGTATACATCCAAATGAGACATTCTATATATCAAATCGAAGCTTGGCATGTCTACTATTTACTGGAAAAATACCATACATTTATTCAATCATTTACTAGTTATAATTAGAGCTCAAATGTCACTGCCTCCATCACAAGTTACTGTTCACAGTGACAATATCCAGCAATTATACATACATGAATCACATATCAATCATGCTAAGAAATTAACATCTCTTCATGCATCTTAATCTCTTCCATCTTGAGAAGACTTGCTGTAAGTTATGGGGTACTATTCTATCTGTCTGGGTGTCACTATATCTTGTTCAAATCATTCTCTAGGTAGTGAACACCATCCCCATATCTCATACTAGGGAGAAAACCACTGTAGTTCACATCTCTAACTTGTTTTAAGGGGTTAGTCTATCTACTCCAGAGCATCATTGAGCCAGAACCTTCTATTCTGTGCCAAAATCTTATGCTTTGATACCAAATTATAACATCCTCATTTTCTTACATCTTAGGGACCATTCAGTGGCATTTGGAACCACTTCTAGGGCCGTTGAAGTCAAATCATACAATCTAGAATTTTACTCCCAGTGAGTACTGTTCACTGTGTAAATTCTAGTGGAGTGACCTAACTTCAAAAAATCATAACTAATTATAGAAAAATTGAAATGGAGTGGTTCAAATTGCTACACGAAGCTAACATAATGATACTTCAGGGAAAAATGACTCGTTGACTACTCCTTAACCAGGTCAACGTTGGTCAATGTTCCAAAATCACAGTTCCTCGAGCGTCTTGTCCCTGATTCCAGCATTCTGGTCCCAACTTTGATCAATCATATCTTTATGTGTATACATCCAAATGAGACATTCTATATATCAAATCGAAGCTTGGCATGTCTACTATTTACTGGAAAAATACCATACATTTATTCAATCATTTACTAGTTATAATTAGAGCTCAAATGTCACTGCCTCCATCACAAGTTACTGTTCACAGTGACAATATCCAGCAATTATACATACATGAATCACATATCAATCATGCTAAGCAATTAACATCTCTTCATGCATCTTTATCTCTTCCATCTTGAGAAGACTTGCTGTAAGTTATGGGGTACTATTCTATCTGTCTGGGTGTCACTATATCTTGTTCAAATCATTCTCTAGGTAGTGAACACCATCCCCATATCTCATACTAGGGAGAAAACCACTGTAGTTCACATCTCTAACTTGTTTTAAGGGGTTAGTCTATCTACTCCAGAGCATCATTGAGCCAGAACCTTCTGTTCTGTGCCAAAATCTTATGCTTTGATACCAAATTATAACATCCTCATTTTCTTACATCTTAGGGACCATTCAGTGGCATTTGGAACCACTTCTAGGGCCGTTGAAGTCAAATCATACAATCTAGAATTTTACTCCCAGTGAGTACTGTTCACTGTGTAAATTCTAGTGGAGTGACCTAACTTCGAAAAATCATAACTAATTATAGAAAAATTGAAATGGAGTGGTTCAAATTGCTACACGAAGCTAACATAATGATACTTCAGGGAAAAATGACTCGTTGACTACTCCTTAACCAGGTCAACGTTGGTCAATGTTCCAAAATCACAGTTCCTCGAGCGTCTTGTCCCTGATTCCAGCATTCTGGTCCCAACTTTGATCAATCATATCTTTATGTGTATACATCCAAATGAGACATTCTATATATCAAATCGAAGCTTGGCATGTCTACTATTTACTGGAAAAATACCATACATTTATTCAATCATTTACTAGTTATAATTAGAGCTCAAATGTCACTGCCTCCATCACAAGTTACTGTTCACAGTGACAATATCCAGCAATTATACATACATGAATCACATATCAGTCATGCTAAGCAATTAACATCTCTTTATGCATCTTTATCTCTTCCATCTTGAGAAGACTTGCTGTAAGTTATGGGGTACTATTCTATCTGTCTGGGTGTCACTATATCTTGTTCAAATCATTCTCTAGGTAGTGAACACCATCCCCATATCTCATACTAGGGAGAAAACCACTGTAGTTCACATCTCTAACTTGTTTTAAGGGGTTAGTCTATCTACTCCAGAGCATCATTGAGCCAGAACCTTCTGTTCTGTGCCAAAATCTTATGCTTTGATACCAAATTATAACATCCTCATTTTCTTACATCTTAGGGACCATTCAGTGGCATTTGGAACCACTTCTAGGGCCGTTGAAGTCAAATCATACAATCTAGAATTTTACTCCCAGTGAGTACTGTTCACTGTGTAAATTCTAGTGGAGTGACCTAACTTCGAAAAATCATAACTAATTATAGAAAAATTGAAATGGAGTGGTTCAAATTGCTACACGAAGCTAACATAATGATACTTCAGGGAAAAATGACTCGTTGACTACTCCTTAACCAGGTCAACGTTGGTCAATGTTCCAAAATCACAGTTCCTCGAGCGTCTTGTCCCTGATTCCAGCATTCTGGTCCCAACTTTGATCAATCATATCTTTATGTGTATACATCCAAATGAGACATTCTATATATCAAATCGAAGCTTGGCATGTCTACTATTTACTGGAAAAATACCATACATTTATTCAATCATTTACTAGTTATAATTAGAGCTCAAATGTCACTGCCTCCATCACAAGTTACTGTTCACAGTGACAATATCCAGCAATTATACATACATGAATCACATATCAATCATGCTAAGCAATTAACATCTCTTCATGCATCTTTATCTCTTCCATCTTGAGAAGACTTGCTGTAAGTTATGGGGTACTATTCTATCTGTCTGGGTGTCACTATATCTTGTTCAAATCATTCTCTAGGTAGTGAACACCATCCCCATATCTCATACTAGGGAGAAAACCACTGTAGTTCACATCTCTAACTTGTTTTAAGGGGTTAGTCTATCTACTCCAGAGCATCATTGAGCCAGAACCTTCTGTTCTGTGCCAAAATCTTATGCTTTGATACCAAATTATAACATCCTCATTTTCTTACATCTTAGGGACCATTCAGTGGCATTTGGAACCACTTCTAGGGCCGTTGAAGTCAAATCATACAATCTAGAATTTTACTCCCAGTGAGTACTGTTCACTGTGTAAATTCTAGTGGAGTGACCTAACTTCGAAAAATCATAACTAATTATAGAAAAATTGAAATGGAGTGGTTCAAATTGCTACACGAAGCTAACATAATGATACTTCAGGGAAAAATGACTCGTTGACTACTCCTTAACCAGGTCAATGTTGGTCAATGTTCCAAAATCACAGTTCCTCGAGCGTCTTGTCCCTGATTCCAGCATTCTGGTCCCAACTTTGATCAATCATATCTTTATGTGTATACATCCAAATGAGACATTCTATATATCAAATCGAAGCTTGGCATGTCTACTATTTACTGGAAAAATACCATACATTTATTCAATCATTTACTAGTTATAATTAGAGCTCAAATGTCACTGCCTCCATCACAAGTTACTGTTCACAGTGACAATATCCAGCAATTATACATACATGAATCACATATCAATCATGCTAAGCAATTAACATCTCTTCATGCATCTTTATCTCTTCCATCTTGAGAAGACTTGCTGTAAGTTATGGGGTACTATTCTATCTGTCTGGGTGTCACTATATCTTGTTCAAATCATTCTCTAGGTAGTGAACACCATCCCCATATCTCATACTAGGGAGAAAACCACTGTAGTTCACATCTCTAACTTGTTTTAAGGGGTTAGTCTATCTACTCCAGAGCATCATTGAGCCAGAACCTTCTGTTCTGTGCCAAAATCTTATGCTTTGATACCAAATTATAACATCCTCATTTTCTTACATCTTAGGGACCATTCAGTGGCATTTGGAACCACTTCTAGGGCCGTTGAAGTCAAATCATACAATCTAGAATTTTACTCCCAGTGAGTACTGTTCACTGTGTAAATTCTAGTGGAGTGACCTAACTTCGAAAAGTCATAACTAATTATAGAAAAATTGAAATGGAGTGGTTCAAATTGCTACACGAAGCTAACATAATGATACTTCAGGGAAAAATGACTCGTTGACTACTCCTTAACCAGGTCAACGTTGGTCAATGTTCCAAAATCACAGTTCCTCGAGCGTCTTGTCCCTGATTCCAGCATTCTAGTTCCAACTTTGATCAATCATATCTTTATGTGTAGACATCCAAATGAGACATTCTATATATCAAATTGAAGCTTGGTATGTCTACTATTTACTAGAAAAATACCATACATTTATTCAATCATTTACTAGTTATAATTACAGCTCAAATGTTACTGCTTCCATCATAAGTTACTGTTCACAGTGACAATATCCAACAATTATACATACATGAATCACATATCAATCATGCTAAGCAATTAACATCTCTTCATGCATCTTTATCTCCTCCATCTTGAGAAGACCTGCTGTAAGTTATGGGGTACTATTCTATCTGCCTGGGTGTCACTATCTCTTGTTCAAATCATTCTTTAGGTAGTGAACACCATCCCCATATCTCATACTAGGGAGGAAACCACTGTAGTTCACATATCTAACTTGTTTTAAGGGGTTAGTCTATCTACTCCAGAGCATCACTGAGCCAGAACGTTCTGTTCTGTGCCAGAATCTTATGCTCTGATACCAAATTATAACATCATCATTTTCTTACATCTTAGAGAGCATTCATTAGCATTTGGAACCACTTATAGGGCCATTGAAGTCAAATCATATAATCTAGAATTTTACTCCCAGTGAGTACTGTTCACTGTGTAAATTCCAGTGGAGTGACCTGACTTCAAAAAATCATAACTAATTATAGAAAAATTGAAATGGAGTGGTTCAAATTGCTACACGAAGCTAACATAATGATACTCCAGGGAAAAATAACTCATTGACTACTCCTTGACCAAGTCAACATTGGTCAACATTCTGAAATCATTGTTCCTCCAGTGTCCTGTCCCTTATTCTAGCATTCTGGTCCCAACTTTGATTAATCATATATTTATGTGTAGACATCCAAATGAGACGTTCTATATATCAAATCGAAGCTTGGTATGTCTACTATTTACTGGAAAAATACCATAAATTTATTCAATCTTTTACTAGTTATAATTATAGCTCAAATGTCACTGCCTCTACCATAAGTTACTATTCATAGTGACAATATCCAGCAATTATACATACATGAATCGTATATCAATCATGCTAAGTAATTAACATCTCTTCATACATCTTTATCTCCTCCATCTTGAGAAGACCTGCTATAATTTGATTGATATGGAAGGGGTGAGATTTCTGAGGAAATCTCAGTAGCAAACAACACTAAACAATGCATGCATTAATGTGAATACTTGTGCTTGCTTGTGAAAGTGTTAACATTGCATAATGTGCATGCTTCCATGTTACATATGAAATACAATTGGCCAAAGTAATCATAGGAATAGAGCTTCATACATAAGCACATATTCAACACAATTCAACAAAGCCATAGCATATCAAGCATAACATTTAATGCATACAAGTTTAGGATTAGTTCACTACCTGGCATATAGCCTTCCTCTAGCTTTTAGCCTTTGCTCTAAGATTTCTTCTTTTCATAGGTCAGAGCCTATACATAGCATAATAATATCTTCATTATTATTCTATTAGTATAGCTCTACTTAACTCATGATTAACTAGGGGTGATATCCTTAATCTGACATTCCCCTGTCTTTCTTTCTTTCTATCTTTAACTACCTTTATTAATAGAGATATTTCTCTATTCTAACCACTAAGAGCAATCCTATACTTTATTAGATCAGGGACTAGATAACTTTCTTACCTCATTCCTAAGCTTTGCCCAGTCCCTCGGCTCCTTAGACTGCTCCTACCTCCACTAGAACTCCTTTCTATCTTTCCTTTCTCTCTTTCCTTCTCTCTTTCTCTCTTCTTTCTCTTCCTTTTCTTGCTAGATCCATGGTATGCCATGAAATGGGAGGGGAGTGGCCTATTTATAGGTGAGAGGAGGTGGAATGAATGGCTCAGATTGATTCGTGATGAATGGCTCAGATTGCTTGCTTCCTCAAGAAGCTTTACCTGCATCATCACGATGACATCACCCTCCCTGATGACTCACCACTCATGACATCATCTAGGACACCTCAAGGGACACCTTAGGGGTATATATGGTGAAATGTGGGGCCCTTGGGACACCTCACCAGCTGACTCAGCCTTTCTAGAGAGTTCCAGAGTCTTTTCCCTGAATGGACGGCCGAGATCCTGCCACGTGTCCTCTTGCTTTTTCTCCTTTTTTTGTAATCATGCCATGTGTCCTTTACTTTTCTTGTTTTTCTATAATCATGCCATGTGGCACATTGTGGGCCCCATTTATGTCCCCTCATGATTCCAGATCACTTTACCCAGTTCTATATTGGACCGGGTCACTTTACTTTATTGAAAAAGCACTAAAACAATATTTTAATGCCTCTTGAGCCCACATTACTCTTGGGCTACGTTTTTGGGCCTTGGATTGTCATCTTGGGTTTCTAACCAAGCCCAAGTACTCTGGTGGCTCGGTTCCCAAGAAATATCCTTAGTAAATTACCATAATGCCCTTACTACCTCTTTAGTACTATAGGGGCACTATTGTCTTTTCATACCTTACCAAAGTATCTCTTGACCCTGGTTAACTATCCAGATACCCTTTCTTAACTATCTAACCTTAGTTAAATAATCATAACGCCCTTTGGCTGACTCTGACTTAATGACACAACACAGTGGCATACCTTCAGTGGCATTTTCCTAATTCTTCATTTTTCTCGGTCTTTATTAGCCCTGAACCACATACTTATCTAAAAATATCATTGGGCCTATAAGGTGCCCTTTTGGACCCTCTGTATGATTCATTATCTTCATGGGCTCAATTCCCGAGAAATTCCTCTAAAACCTAATTATCGGGTATTTTAATCCAATGTAAATTCTGTAGTAAATTCTACAGAACTCCTTTTTGGGTTCTGTCAGTTTCAAAAATTCTTATACTAATTATAGGAATTTATTGCCATATTTCCTATGATTCTGAGGTCTAGAGAATACTGTATTAATTTTTCTTTTCTTCAAAAATTAATATAAATCTTTCGGGATCTCATATCAAAACTGTGTTGTATCAATCTGATCAGCATAATTTTCTCTATTTATTGAGACCTCTACTCAACAGGGTCTAGTAGCATCCCTTTTTCAGGCTATATACTGGGCTTCTAAGCCTAAAAATTGGGATATGACAAAACTCATATTCTCATCACACATGGACAGCACTTCCAGCATCACCCATAAGGAAAATAAGTCACAAAACCCCCTTAAAACCAAGGGCTAACTTGCTAGATTAAAGTCTAAAAATAAGGGAGATAGTTATCTTGCTTGTTGCTTCAAGTTGTGTGCTTCTTTCTTGCTTCAAATGAAATTTGGCCAGAGGTTCCCTAAGGTACCATGCATGCTGAATCCAATCTGGTGTGTTTGTGGGGGTATTTATAGAAAATCTTGGGTGAAAATGAATTGCCAAGATTAATTTGGTTACTATTTGATCTAATGGTCCATATTCATTCTTGATCCAAGCTTGCCCTAGAAGCCTCAAGCTTGATGCCATGCATGACATAATTTAGGGGCATGTTTGGATAAAACAGGTAAATATGCTTATAGAAAAACTTTTAGTCCAGTCCGATACCAATAAGAGCAGTTCCACAAAAACCATACTGTTTTATGTTCCTAATTTTTATAATATTCCAAAATATGTATTATGTCCTAGAAATCAGTGTCTAGGTTTCTCATACCATTGATATTGTTAGAATGAGTATTTATCAGCTAACCATCCCTTGTGAAATGACCAAAATACCCTTGTTGCACTTTCTTGCACTATATTAACCCTAAGGGCAAAATTGTCATTTTACACCTCTTTATACTATACTAGGGCATATGATGGCTCTAACTAATCATACTTATACTATCGTGTACATTTTTGGCCTATCTAGAATGACCAAAATGCCCTCCATCCATCTCTGGTACAATATGGCCATCTAGGGGTATTTTCGTAATTTCACACTTTTCCTGAATTGCTCTGGACTCTGGCCCATTTAACTGTCTCATTACCTTATTAGGCCTACTGGGATACCATTTAGGTCTTGGTATTAGTCTATTACCTTTATGACACAAATCCCAAGAAATACTTTTGACCGTATTTATCAGGTATTTTATTCCACTGTAAAATCCTGTAAGAATTCTATAGGATTCCTTTTCTGACTCTATCAATTTTATAAATTCTTATATTAAATATAGGAATTTACTGTAAGGTTTTATATGATTCTGAGGTCTAAAAAAAATACTGTAATAATTCTTTCTGACTTCAGGAATTTATATCAATTAATCGGGACCTCAAATTAAAATTCTGTGTTACGCTAAACTGACCAAAATAATTTTGTCTATCTACTAGCAAAATTTAGGGCTAATATGATTTTGGTCATTTTTGAGCCTTTTTCGGTTCAGCTTTCTCAAAATTACATTTAGGTCCCTAAACTTTTGCTTAATTATATTTAGGTCCATAAACTTTTGATTATTTGCATTTAGGTCCCTCATTTTGTTTCTACTTTCACTTTTGGCCTTCAACCTTTTCTAATTTTATTTTAGGTCCTTGAACTTTCCTTAATTAATAATCTCTCTCTTTCATTCCTCAATCTGATACAGTTTATTCCAAGAATCTTATGTACATTATGTATAAACTGTACACATATATTAGATAAGAAAATTGGGGATATGACATTTGTCACCCCTTAAAATAAATTTCGTCTTCGAAATTTACATCACTCACATACTAAGGAAATAATTTAGGATATGCCTCCTTTATTCTTTCTTCTGCTTCCCATGTCCCCTCATTCTCATTTAATCCCTTCCAGATCACCTTAACTAGAGAGATTTGCTTATTTCGCAACTGCTTGACCATCCGATCTACAATTCGTACTAGTCCAACTTCATAAGTTAGGTCATCTCGCAATACAACATCATCCTACTCAATCACATGTAATGGATCTAGAACATACTTCTTCAACTGGGAAACATGGAAGACATCATGTATCTTACTGAGATTTGGAGGAAGAGCTAACTTGTGAGCCACTGATCCTATTCTTGTGAGGATCCGGAATGACCCAACATATCTAGGATGCAACTTTCTCACTTTGATTGATCGTCTGACTCCTGTAGTTAGAGTCAACTTGCCTCAAATGGGGCCATATGAATACTAGCCTGATAGTTGTTGTTATATGCAAATTCTATCAATAGCAGATGGACATCCCAACTCCCTTTAAAATCCAAAACACATGCTCTTAGCATATCCTCTAGTGTCTGGATCATTCTCTTAGATTGACTATCTGTCTAAGGGTGATAAGCTGTACTAAATCTAAGAGTAGTGTCCATTTATTTATGCAAAGCTTGTCAAAAATTTGACGTAAATCGAGGATCTCTATAAGATATAATACTACTTGGGATATCATGTAATCTAATAACCTCTTTTACATACATCTTTGCTAGTTTCTCCAGAGAATTTTTCTTATTGATTGCCAGGAAATGAGTTAACCTTGTCAAACGGTCAATTACTACCTATATAGCATCATGCTTAGTAGGAGTCATAGGCAGTCCTTCAACAAAATCCATGGCAATACTGTCCCATTTCTACTTAGGTATCTCTAGTGTTGTAACTTTCCTGCTGGCCTTTGGTGTTCAACCTTCACTTTCTGACAGGTTAAGTATTTTGACACATAAGCCACAACATCTTTCTTTAATCCAGGCCACCAAAATAAACTTTTAACATCATGATACATCTTAGTTATACCTGGATGTACCATATATCGAATTTTATATGCTTCATCTGAGATCTTTTCTCTTAGTCCCATTACATTTGGAATATATGGTCTTCCTCTAAATCGTAGCAATCCATCCTGGGAGAAATCAAAATTTTTAGTTTCCCCTCTTTCCAGCTTATTCTTGAATATTGCTGCAAGCTTATCCTGCTCTTAAGCTTCTTTTATTTCATCCTCAATGAAAGCTTTAATCTGCGTTCCTCTATAGAAGTTTTCTGCTATCTATATTTGGTATAAAGGACTCCAATATCTAACATCCTCTATTAATTCCAGCTCTTTGATCATTAGAGTTGCCACCTGCATCACCTTTCTGCTTAAGGCATCTGCTACCATATTTGCCTTTCTTGGATGGTACTTAATCTGGAAATCATAATCGTTTAGAAATTCTGTCCATCTCTGTTGCCTCATGTTCAATTCTTTCTGATCTTGCAAATACTTCAGGCTTTTATGGTCACAGTACAGCTCTATGGTAGCTCCATATAGATAATGTCTCCATATCTTGAGAGTATACACTACCGCTGTAAGCTCCAGATCATGAGTGGGATAGTTCTCCTCATATGGCTTTAGCTACCGAGAAGCGTAGGCTACCACTTGACCCTACTGTATTAGTGCACATCCCAACCCCTGCTTGTTAGCATCAGTATAGACAACATAAGCCTGAGTTGGGGCTGGAATAATCAACACAGAAGTCGTGGTTAATCTTTGCTTTAGTTCATGAAAACTAGCCTCGTATTTCTTATCCCACTTGAATTGCTGATTCTTTCTGGTCAGCTTGGTTAACGGTAGATCAATTCGAGAAAAATCCTTAATAAATATTCTGTGATACCCTGCTAAGCCCATAAAACTTCTAATCTCTGTCACTTTCCTTGGCTGTTCCCAGCTAAATACTACTTCAACTTTGCTAGGATCTATAGCTACTCCTTCATGGGATATGACATGACCGAGAAATTTGACTTTTTGAAGCAAAAACTCACATTTACTAAGCTTAGCAAAGAGTCATTTTTCTTTAAGAATACTAAGAACAATTCTCAAATGTGAACACTCGACCTTGAGTGCGTGTCCCTTGATCATTCACTGCCTGAGGACAATTTCTGGAAAAATGTTCAGGTTTTCCACATATGTAATAGACATTTTGTCCTATCAAGCACGGTCTATCGCCATGACTCTTCCTGAACTTATCACATACTCTGAATCTCGAGTCTCTATTACTTGTATTGCCTCTAGCAGGCCTTCTGTTCTGCCACTGTCTCTTCCTCTTTCTATAATAGCCGCTACCACTGACCACATCTCTATTCTGACTAGTTCTTTCAGGAACATCATTTCCTCTTCTCACTGGTTTAATCAACATTCGATGATTCAAGCTGTTCTCAATTATTCTATAGGCCTTTACTACTTTATTGAACTAGCTATACTATTGAGGAGTCATCTTCTCCTTCAGAGTAACATTCAGTCCCCTTATCATCCTTTCCGTCATCCAACGCTCATCATCCACTTGCTGCAAATAAGTGGAGTATTGGGAAATATGAATGAACTTAGCTAAATACTCATCAAAATATTCTTTCTCTCCTTGCCTCAGTACAAGGAACTCTGCTTCTCGCTCATCACAGACTGCATGTGGAAAATACTTCTCATAAAATTGCTCAGGAAACACTTCCCACGTAATAGGAATGTGTCTAGCCTATAACACCAGCTCGGTGTTCTTCCACCATCTATCTACATCCCTTTCCAGCTGATAGATTATGTCATATATTTATTTTCAATCTCAATTATACTCATTTGAAAGTCATTGGAACCAACTACATAGTCTTTTGCCTTAGAAACATTCATTTTTAAAAGTTTTACTCTCGGGTACTATTCATATTATTGTTCATTTGATAATTCTAGAACATGTTCCCAACTTTGAAAATTCATAGTTAAATGTAGAAAGATCAAAATAGGGTGGTTCCAATTTCTAATGAAATATATTTCATTGAAATTTGAAAGAAAAATATAAAACTGAGGTTCCAATGTTCCAATGAAATCAGTTTATTCATTGAAAATATTGTTCATTTGGTAAAATCTGGAAGTTCCAGTTTCTTTACCTTAAATTCAAAAATTTAATTCTCTTTCATTACTTGTCCAAATGAATCGTGTTACTTATGGATTTAAAGCTCTAGACATTCTCTTTAAGATCACAAAATTTCATGAAAAAACTCGTTTAGTTACTATACAAAATTCATGTTAGAACTTTACTGCCTCTAGTTGCTTACTTTCTCTTAGTTCCAGATTTTAACTTCAACTTAGAAAAATCATAACAAATAGAATACTTAACCAATTGAGGCGTTCTTGATGTCCATTTAAATCTCTATATCTTAGCTATTATCATGCCAAATTTCAAGATCAAACTCGTAGGCTTAGGCATCATAATCATCATCACGTCACAGCCTCAGAGTACTACTACATGAACATATACTATGCACATCATCACATCCTTCCAATAGTGTCAAGTAAGCAAAGTAACTTATTATACAAATTCATCTATCTATGTTTACCCTTTTTCCTTGTGAGGATCTAACACCTATAACATGGTTATGTATATGGAAAGAATGAGATTTCATTGAAATCCCAATAGCAAGGCATACAAACGATAATATCATATATGATTAATTGGATGTTTAACATATTATCATAAGATGAGAGCTACTTCATAATGGTACATAAGAAAACTCTAACATGTATATTGTCATGACATAAGTTGCAAGGAGTTGCAATCATTCATATCTCATCATCAACATGATGGCATAATCTCAAGCTCAACCAAATACCATAATCAACAAGCAAACACACAATCAAGCTTACATGAAACTATAGTTAGGTAATCTTGCTACCTCTTAGCTATCCTTGTCAAGGTATTCTTGAGGTGATTTCCTTCCTTCAGAAATGTCAAAACCTAGCTATTACAAAGCAATATCAAGTTACAACTCAACTTGAAACCAAATTCAAGACTAGGTTTTCACTAACTTCCTTTTCTTTTCTATTTTAGGTTTCATACTTCAATCTTTCCAAAATAAATTCTCATAGTTCATTTCCACATAATTTTTCAAAATTCACATTTTGATTCCAATGCTTCCAATACTTGTTCTCCTACTTTATCCCCACACAATTTTCCATTTTAAACTCATAGGAAGCATCAAAATAATGAAATTCCAACATATGAACATGAACACAAACTTCTAACTACTAGCATACTTGAATTTTTAAGCTTATATCACTTGATTCTAGCTTGTTTAAGCTTGTCTAAACTATCCATAACATAAAACTCATAATTTAACCATATATAGACAGCACATCTAGCAGCAACCATGAGGAAAATAGGGCACAAAAACCCCCTTAAAATCAAGAGCTAGCTTGCTAGAATAAAGCTGAAGATCAAAGGACATGATTACCTTGCTTGTTGCTTCAAGTTGTGTACTTCTTTCTTGGTAGAATGGAAATTTTGCAAGAGGTTCCCTATGGTTCTCCAAGCATGCTAAATGGGGTCTTATTTGAGGGTATTTATAGATGAGTTTGGGTGGAAATGGATGGCCAAGATTAATTTGGTTACTATTTGATCTAATGGTCCATATTCATTCTTGCACAAGCCTGAACTAGAAGCCATGCCTTTTGATGCCATGCATGACATCATTTAGGGGTATGTTTGGCTAGAAAAAGGCAATTATATTGATAGGAAAAATTCTAGTCCAGTCCGGTACCGATAAGAGCAGTTTCACAAAAATCAGACTGTTTTCTGTTCCTAATTTTTATAATATTCTAGGATATGTATTCTATCTTGGAAATCAATGTATAGGTTCCTCATACCATTGGCATTGTTAGACTGAGTATTTTTCTGCCATCCATCCCTTGAGAAATGACCAAAATACCCTTAGTGTTCTTTCTTGCACTATATTAACCCTAAGGGTATAATTGTCATTTTACCCCTCTCTATACTGCCTCAGGGCATATACTAGCTTTAACTAATTATATTTATACTATATGGGATGTTTCAAGCCTATCTAGAATGACCAAATGCCCTCCATCCATCACTGGTACAATCTGGTCATCTAGGGATATTTTCATAATTTCGCACTTTTCCTGGACTACTCTAGACTTTATCTTTCATATCCTAATTTTTCCTTATCCGTATAGTACTGATAGTGGAAAGAGGTTTGGAAAGGATTATTACGAAGATAAGAAGAAATGATAAAGGTTAAATGAGTCCTGAAGAAAGAGAAGGACTAAAATGAAAATTATAAAAGGTTAAAGGCAAAAAGTGAAAGTAGAAACAAAAGTTAGGCCCTTAAGTATAATTTTCAAAAGTTAAGGGATTTGAATGCAAATAGCCAAAAGTTCAGGGCCCTAAGTGCAATTACGCAAAAGTTCAGGGACCTACATTTTAATGCAACATAGAATTTTGATTTGGGGTCCCGATTAATTGATATAAATTCCTAAAGTTAGAAGGAATTATTACAAAATTTTTCAGATCTCAGAATTAGATAAAACCTTACAAGAAATTCATATATTTAAAATAAGAATTTATAAAATTGATAGAGTTAAAAAAGGAATCCTATAGGATCCATACAAGATTTTACAGTGAAATAAAATACCCAATAAATAAGATCGGGAGAGTTGTATTATGAACTAGGCAATAAAGGCAATACAGGCAATGAGCCCATATCAAGACCTAAATGGTGCCATCATGAGCCCATTAAGGTGATTAGACTATTAAGTGGGCCAGAGTCCAAAGCAGTCCAAGAAAAATGCAAAATTACGAAAATGCCCCTGGACGCCCATAACGTACTAGTGATAGATAAAGGGTCTTCTGGTTATTCTGGACAGGCCAAAAATGTATAAGACAGTATAAAGATGATTAATTAGAGTCAAAAAATACTATGATAATGTTTGAAAAGATGATAATGCCCTTTGTGAAATTAAAGTAAAATCAGACACCGATAAAGGGTTAAAGGAAATGTAAGGAATTTTTATCAGGACTTTTGGGTTTCAGAAAATTATGAGACTTTACAGGGAATTAATTTTATATTAGAATGAATTTATAAAAATGTTAGAACCATTAAAAGAGGTGTATAGCATTTATTTCATAATTAGGATATTTTAAGAATATCGGTATAAGGAAAGTACCTTGGGATTTGTGTTAATTAGCTATTGGACCCAAAGAAGGCCTATGGCAGCCCAAAATTTTTTCCTAGGGAAGCCCAATAAGTTCCATGAGTTGCCTTGGAGCCCAAGTCCAATAATGAATAATTTATGAATTTTTGGAAAAAAAAGGGATAAAGTGAAAATTATGGTTTGCACATGGTGGGACCCACACCCACACACTTGGCATCCAAGACAAGGGGGAGGAGAAGATTTTTGTAATGTGGATTTATCTCAAATTTGCTTGGAGAGTAAGCTTGATGTAAGAACAAATATGAGCTACTAGATCAAATAGTGTACAAAGTGATCTTGGCCATTCATTTTCCATGGAATTTTTCTATAAGTACCCCCTCAATTCTGCAGCAAACTGTGATCCATGAACCCTTGGGGAAACTCTTGCAAAATGGAAACTCAAGCCAGGATAAAGAAGAGTCAAGGTTCCAAAGTTCAAGCAAGCTAGAGATTAAAGGTAAGCAATCTCTCTTAGCTTATTTTCCTTTGATTTGAGAGCTTGAACTTAGGGTTTTGATGGGGGAAAAGTTGAGTTTTCTCTAAGGGGAGGTGCTGCCCAAAGACCTTAAAGGAAAGGGGAAAGAAGAAATTAAAGTTAGGAACATATGATTGAAGCTTAAACAAGCTAGTTAAGAGATTGGTTGTTGAATCAAGTTGATATTCTTGACTTTGCCATGATGTGCCCTATTTCATATGCACTGTTCATGAGGGAAGGAAATTGAATTTAAATGATTTAATGCTTCCATTGAATTTAGATGATGGTTTTGTGTAGGATTGGAAAGGTTTTGAACCTTGAAAGCATTGAAATTCCAAGATTGTAGTTTTTGAAACCCTTCTCTATTATTGTTCACACGCATGAACTGTGATTTGAATTTTATGATTTTGATTCTTTCAATGGTTTTAAAATGAAAAGTTGTGTGGGGTAAGGTGGAGAAAAAAGTATGGGAAGCATTAGAATCAAAATAAGAATTTTTGAAAGAATTGTATGCTTATGTTCAATTCTGTACAGCAGGCCATGAAGGAGCTGGAATTTCATGATTCTAAGCTCATAAATGGATTCAAAAGATGAAATTGTGTAGGGTAAAGTCAATATATCAATTGGTTCAAGAACCAAGTGGATTAGTGAAGATTAAAGAAAGTTATGTAATAAAGAGTGTAACAAGGTTAGCCTTAAACATGGTTGGAATTCATGAGTCATAATAAATTATGTGATGAATATGAATATGTTTAGGACCTTGAAATATCCAAGAATATGTTAGTAAGTGATTGACATAAAGCCTTAATGGTTGGAAAGCTAGGGAGCAAGTATTAAAGATCAAGAGGAAATCTTAAATTCAAGGTAGTGAACTTACTTCTTTATGTGCTTGATATGGTATGCTTATGTGTTGACATGTATATGATATTTGAATGATATTGTGACATGATAAATGATGTTAAATGTATGGTGAATAACATGTTTTCCATGGCCATGCACTTTATGAAAGAGTATATAGCATGATGGCATGTCACTGATCAAAGAAAGTTTAATGAAATTACATATCATGCATTAGCATCCATCTTGCATATTTAAGTGGTAATGTTTGCTACTGAGATTCCCTAGAATCTCATTCTCTCATAACCAACCAATTTAGGTCAAGCATGATGGATAATGTATGCATGGAGAAGAGCTAAAGCATGGAAGAAGAAAAGTGAAGTATTTAAGATGTTAGCATATGCTATGCACTTTCCATGTATGTCAAAGCCATGTAAAGCATCTATTTATGTGATGAGATTTTATGAAACAATTATTGTATAACCCCATGATGTATATGAATTCATACAAGGCAAAAGAGATGATTCATGTATGCTAGAACAATTATTGAAAGTAAAAGAAAGGAAACTGAAATAGTAAAAATGTAGGTCCTAAAGTAGTTTTGTTGTGGCTTTAGTTTAACCTAGCAAATGAAGGAATTATTTCACAAAATTTTATGAAAATGTAGTACACATCCAGAGCTTTAAGTTCATAGGTATAACGTTTCATTTGGATGTGTATATGAAGAGAAATGAATTTTCAAAGTAAGGGACCAGAATCTGTTTCCAGAATTTTTGACCAAATGAACAGTAACTTTAACGAATAAACTGTATTATTTGGCTAATCATTTGGTCTGGAAATTATTTTTCCCTTAAATTTTAAGATGTTATATTCATGTCTCTTTTTGAACCACTTCATTTTGAGTTTTATAGAATTAATTATGATTTTTCAAAATTTGTTACGTAATCTGAAATACCATATGAACAGTAACCCGAGAAAGTAAAATTTCAGATTTGGCTAATGGACTTCCAAGGTCTTATAAGTGGTTCCAAATGTTACTAAATGGTCCCTAAGATGTATAAAAATAAGGATGTTATATTAGCTCACCTAACTGTCCAGTCACCTTATTGGGCCTTGGTATGGGCTCATGACCTTTATGGCACAATTCCCAATAAATCTCTCATGACCATATTTATCGGGTATTTTATTCCACGGTAAAATCCCATAAGAATTATATAGGATTCCTTTTCTAACTTTGTCAGTCTTATAAATTCATATATTTAATATAAGAATTTACTGTAAAATTTGTTTATCTACTGGAAAAATTTGGTTCTAATATGATTCCATGCTTTTTTGAGCCCTTTTCAGTTCAACTTTCTTATAATTATATTTAGGTCCCTGACTTTTTCCTTACTTACATTTAGGTCCCAAAATTTTTCATAATTTTCACTTTTGGCCTAACTTTTGTTTCTACTTTAACTTTTTGCCTTCAACCCTTTCTAATTTAGGTTTAGGCCCCTGAAATCTCCTTAGTTAATAATTCCTTTCTTTCCTATCTCATTATAATACAGTTTATTCCAAGAATCTCTTGTCCATTTCATATAAACTGTACAGTTACATTAGATAAGAAAATTAGGGATATGATAGATTTCCATCTGGGCTTTGCTTTTGGATGGACAATCAAGTACCTTAAAAATCTTCTCCAGACGGCTAATCCAATCTTCTACTTTCCAGACATCAAACGTCCCCTCAACCGTTGGAGGATTGTGCTTACAGAATTTAGTCATCCACTGTTGAATACTAGTGGAGTCAACCATTTGTCCCATCTATCTAGGTGCCTCGGCTATCTGTTGTACCATTTCTAGTTCTGTATTAGCTATGCCTGCAGATTCTGGATGCCTTAGATTCTCTACTGCCTCTGCCACTGCCACTGCTATGGCAACGTCTCTCTCTTGATCACTTCTTACCTGCGCTGTGTATTTCTTCGATCATCTTCTGTTGCTGCTCTAATCATTCTAAAATTAGTTGATTAATGTGCCCAGTACTTTGGGCTTCTCCTAAGGAACAGTCCTTCTCGTTGTAACCATTTTATTTCACTATCTAAATAGGAGAGGAGTATACTAATCAACATAACTTATATTTCATTCAAAACATAACATACAATAGGTTCGTTACATTACATTGATATTTCATACATAACATAAGTACATGCACAACATCATCATTATCATTGTTTATAAGTACATAGACAGTATTAGCATTCATAAATACAACCATTACACTACTCTTTCTTATAAGTAAACCAGATAAACTCTTATACCATGTAGATCCAGTCAGGAGTACTTTCATAGGGTTCCTTTTCAAAATATTGGTCTAACCCCACTCTCTAGGTTTCAGTAAGAGGCAAAATATCATCCATAATGTTAGTATAATCCTCAAGGGCAAGGATATATGGATTGTAACATCTTTATTTTTATATGTCTTAGGGACTATTCATTAGCGTTTGGAACAACTTACAAGACCTAGTAAGTCCATTAGCAAAATCTGAAATTTTACTCTTTCTTGGGTTACTGTTCATATGGTATTCCAGATTACGCAACAAACTTTGAAAAATCATAATTAATTCTATAAAAATTGAAATAAAGTGGTTCAAAAAGACACATGAAGATAACATCTTGAAATTTAGGGAAAAAATAATTTCCAGACCAAATGTTGAGCCAATTAATACAGTTTATTCGTTGAATTTTACTGTTCATTGGTTAAAAACTCTGGAAACAGATTCTGGTCCCTTACTTTAGAAATTAATTTCTCTTGATATACACATACAAATGAAACATTCTACCTATGCACTTAAAGATCTTGATGTATTATACATGGTTGTAAAATTTTATGAAATAATTCCTTCATTTGCTAGGTTAACTGAAGCCACAACAAAACTGCTTTAGGACCTACGTTTTTACCATTTCATTTTCCTTTCTTTTACATTCAATAATTGTTCCAGGATGCATAAGCCATCAAATAAGCTTCTTAATATTCATATACATCATGTACATATGCCATAAGTATTACAAATAGGTTCATCACATAGATGGACACTTTATAGGGCATTTACATACATAGATAATCCATAGCATATGCTAGGATCTCAATTACTTCCATTCCTTTTTTCTATTCTTTAGCTCTTCTCATGCATACATTTTCCATCATGCTTGACTTAAATTGGTTGGTTATGGGACAGTGAGATTCTAGGGAATCTTAGTAGCAAACATTACCACTTAAATATGCAAGATGGATGCTAATGCATGATATATAATTTCATTAAACTTTCTTTGATTAGTGACATGCCATCATGCTATATACTCTTACATAAAGTGCACGGCCATGGAAAAACATGTTATTCACAATACATTCAATATCATTTATCATGTCACAACATCATTCAAATATCATATACATTTCAACACATAAGCATACCACATCAAGCATATAAAGAGGTAAGTTCACTACCTTGCACTTAAGCTTTCATCTTGATCTTTAGCACTTGCTCCCTAGCTTTCCAACCATTAAGCCTTTATGTCAATCACTTACTAACGTCTTCTTGGATATTTCAAGGTTCTAAACATATTCATATTCATCACATAATTTATTAGGACTCATGAACTCCAACCATGTTTAAGGCTAACCTTGTTACACTCTTTATTATCATAACTTTCTTTAATCTTCACTAATCCACTTGGCTCTTGAACCAATTGATATATTGACTTTACCCTACACAATTTCATCTTTTGAATCCATTTATGAGCTTAGAATCATGAAATTCCAGCTCCTTCATGGCTTGCTGTATAGAACCGAACACATGCACACAATTTTTTCAAAAATTCTCATTTTGATTCTAATGCTTCCCATACTTTTTTCTCCACTTTAACCCACACAACTTTTCATTTTAAAACCATTGAAATAATCAAAATCATGAAATTCCAATCACTGTTCATGCGAGTGAACAGTAATTGTGAAGAATTTCAAAAACTATAATCTTAGAATTTCAATGCTTCTAAGGTTCAAAACCTTTCCAATCCTACATAAAATCATCATATAAATTCAATGGAAGCATTAAATCATTGAAATTCCATTTAATTCCCTCATGAAAATTGCATACCGAACAGGTTCACCCATGGTAAAGTCAAGAATATCAACTTGATTCAACAACCAACCACTTAACTAACTTGTTTAAGCTTCAATCATATGTTTCTAACTTTAATTTCTTCTTTTACCTCTTATTTCAGGCCTTTGGGCAGAACCACCCCTTAGAGAAAACTCAAATTTCCCCCCATGAAAATGTAAGGAATTGGAAGACACGTAGCGAAAATTAATTTAAAAATTTTTCCATTCCTTGCCAGGATCTACCGTATGTGTTTAAGTCAAGTGGGAAGAAGCATTACCCTCAGTGTTCCTCAGTGACTTCCACAGCTTCTGGTCACGATGTTCACAGCTTCTCTCTGTGGCTCGTGCTCCCTTTCCGATCACAAGAAGTTGACGACTCAGGTCGGCTTCCTTTACTGGTATCCACACGAACAGCGTTCCAACCACGAACAACGTGCTAACGTCTCTTGTCCCTCCAGGGCTTTCTCAAGAATTCGTCCTCTCCGTCTCTATTTTGGCAGTTTCTTATCTACAAACCTTTTGCAGATTCCCCTTCGGCCTTTCTGTGTTCTATGTGTCTGCCTAAAATGTAGCTCCTAAAATCAGATATATAGGATGCTATGCGTTTCTCTCTCTACCAAATTGGATTTTGGAGTTAATCTTATATTAATTCTAAAATTAATATAATATCATATATTGTATAATTTTATAAGAAACTAATTAAATAAATAATATTAAATCCGTCCCACAGATTTAATTACCTTTTATTTAACTTTAAATAAAGATGAGACTGAACTATATTTGATTTATTCTCATAAATTAAATTTGAGATATCATATCAATTTGAATCAAACGTGATAGGGATTTAATTTATCCTTATAAATTAAATCTTATAAATATCTCTTATATGAGATATCCTATCAATTTGAATTTCAAATTCAAATGTGATAGAGATTTAATTTATCCTTATAAATTAAATCTCATATATCTCTTATATGAGATATCCTATCAATTTGAATTTTAAATTCAAAAGTGATAGAGATTTAATTTATCCTTATAAATTAAATCTCATATATCTCTTATATTTAATATATATATATATACGAATATAAATATAAATAAATATATACATCCACCCTGGATCATTCATTGAATATGGACATGTCTTAGATTCAATGAATCTGGACATCATAGCTCGTGTTGGGCTATTTTGTGTGCGACCTTGTAGGCCCATATGAAGTTGGCAGTGGGTCATTTGCTATACTGGCCCACAAGTCGCAAGCGATCTCTGGCAAGATATAACGACTACCCAAATTATATGAGGATCGTTAAACGATGTAACCTTTTATACAACCATATCATGTCTCTTTTGCCACGTGATATTTTGGTCATGGTTGAGGCATGGATAATGTTATCCTCCTATTCCTAACTATTACTATCTCGATCCCTGAGTAGTCTGACTGTAGAAATGGAACTACCTTTCTATTACAGTATGGCCATACATTTCTCAGACTCACTCATCGAGGGGCCCAGTAATATCTCTCTACGAATGTGAGGGACAAATTCCATCTTGACCATTCACATTCCTCCGCATGAAAAACCACTAAGCCCGAACATAGTCTTTATGATCACTCGGTCAAAAGTGACTTTTGACTAGGTCAAAGCTGAGCATTTGTCATGGAGGAATCCATGATGATCTCAAGTCAAAGGGCATATTGACATAGTTTGTATATGAGAGAAGCTATGACGTTACCTATGCAGTTCTCTCATAGCGGGTTGGTCCAATACCTTGTACTCTTACATGTGCCTATGACTCTGATTTATATCTCTATATATCTTCAAAGTCATACTGGTCTTATTTTATCTGTGCTCCCGCATAGATGACCGACTAGGGACATTTAGGATAAGATCATGAATTATCCAAGGATGGTCATGATAGTAAACATGCAAATAATATGATAACACAATTAATAAATTCATAAATCAATAATATTCATAAGACAATGATTGGCCCCTAGGGCATGATTTCCAACAACCTCCTACTTGCACTAGGTACAATCATTAATTTGACTAATTCCCATTGACCTAACATGACGCTCATGCTTTGCCTGCACAAGCGGCTTTGTTAGAGGATCAGGAACATTATATTCTCCTGCTACTTTACATATTTTAATATCACCTCTATCGTTGATTTCCTTGATGAGATGAAATCACTTGAGTATATGCTTGGTCCTTTGATGTGACCTAGGCTCTTTGGCCTGTGCAATGGCACCGCTATTGTCACAAAGCAAAGTTATTGGATCTGAGATGGTAGGTATCACCCCTAGTTCTATGATGAACTTCCTGATCCAAATGGCTTCCTTAGTTGCATCTGATGCTGTTATATACTCAGCTTCCATTGTAAAATCTGTTATAGTGCCCTGCTTAGAGCTCTTCCAGCTTATTGCTCCATTATTGAGGAGGAATATATATCCAGACTATGATTTTTGGTCGTCTTGGTCAGTTTGGAAACTCGCACCTGTGTAACTAGTTACATAGAGTTCGTCATCCAATCCACCATAGATAAAAAATAAGTCTTTAGTCCTTCTTAAGTACTTAAGAATATTCTTGACAGTAGTCTAATGGCCCTCACCAGGGTCCTGTTGATATCTGCTAGTCATACTTAAGGCAAACGAGACATCCGGTCAAGTACATAATATGGTGTACATGATAGATCCTATGGCCGAGGCATATGGAACTTTACTCATGCGACCTCACTGATCAGATGTACTAGGACACATATCTTTGCTAAGGTGAATACCATGAGACATGGGTATGAAACCCCTCTTTGATTCGTGCATACTGAACCTATGCAGTATTTTGTCTATGTATGTACTCTAACTGAGTCCTAGAAGTCTTTTAGATATATCTCTATAGATTCTGATTCCTAGGATGTAGGTGGCTTCACCCAAGTCTTTCATCGAGAAAGACTTTCCTAACCAAGACTTGACAATCTGCAAGGTAGGAATGTCATTCCTAATAAGTAGGATGTCATCGACATAGAGTACCAAAAACACAACTGTGCTCCCACTAACCTTCTTGTACACACAAGGTTCATCAATATTTTAAAGAAATCCAAACTCTTTGATTACTTCATCAAAATGATGATTCCAACTCTGAGAGGCTTGCTTCAGTCCATAAATAGACCTTTGAAGCTTGCACACTTTGCCAGAGTCCTCAGAACGCATAAACCCTTCAGGTTGTGTCATGTACACATCCTCAAGGAAGGCTATCTTGATGTCTATCTGCCATATTTCATAGTCATAATATGTTGCTATGGCAAAGAGGATTCTTATTGATTTGGCCATTACAACTGGGGAAAAGGTCTCATCATAGTCCACACCATGAGTTTGAGTAAATCCTTTTGCAACCAGTCGTGCCTTGAAGACATTTACATTGCCATCCATGTCAGTTTTCTCCTTAAAAATCCACTTACACCTGACAGTTTTCATACCTTCAGGCGGGTCAACTAAGGTCCAAACCTTATTGTCATACATGGATTGCATCTCAAACTTTATGGCATTAAGCCATTTTTCAGAGTTTGGTCCCAATATAGCTTCTCCATAGGTAGTCGGCTCATTATGCACAATGAGAAACACATCACGATTGTCAGAAATCAAAAATCCATATCTCTGAGGCTGAAGTCGTGTCCTATTAGATTTTCGGGGACCTTGCGTGACTTTAGGAGTCTCAACAACTTGTTGTGAGTCTTCTCTATTTTCCATCTGTAGTTCTGTGGTGTCTTATGGCTCTCAAACTTCTTCGAGCTGTACCTTACTCCCACTGGTTCTTTTAGAGATAAATTCTCGTTCGAGAAAGATACCATTTCTGACAACAAACACTTTGTTATCAGTAGGGTTATAGACGTAATATCCCTTGATTTCCTTAGGATATCCCACAAAAAGGCACCTTGAGGATTTAGGCGCTAATTTGTCTGAGGTTTGTTACTTAACATAGACCTCGCATCCCCAAATCTTGAGAAAAGATAAACTAGGCGTCCTCCTAGTCCATATCTCATACGGAGTCTTTTCAATTGCCTTAGATGGAACACGATTGAGTATGAACATAGTTGTCTCTAGGGCATGGCCCTAAAAGGAGGGCGAAATATCTGTTCGACTCATCATGGATCAAACCATATCTAATAGTGTTCGATTCCTCCGTTTAAAAATGCCATTCCATTGTGGTGTCCCTGGAGGAGTCAATTGTGAGACTATCCCACAACTCCTAAGATGATCTATGAACTCTTGGCTCAAATATTCACCACCCCGATTAGATTGAAGGGCTTTAATTGTTTTACCAAGCTAGTTTTGTACTTCATTTTGAAATATTTTGAACTTTTCAAAAGATTCAAATTTATGTTTCATCAGATAGATATACCCATATATGCTAAAATCATCTATGAATGTTATGAAGTACGAATAACCTCCTCTGGCATTTGTGTTCATCGGTCCACACATATCTATATGTATGAGGCCCAATAAATTAGTGGCCCTTTCACTGTGCCCAGTGAAAGGTGACTTTGTCAGCTTTTCTAACAAGCAAGACTCGCAAGTGTTATATGATTCAAAATCAAATGAGTTTAGAAATCCATCTTGATGGAATTTGGAAATACGTTTCTCATTTATGTGGCCCAGACGATAGTACCAGAGGTATGTGGGATTCAAATTGTTTGGTTTGACCCTTTTGGCTGTTATGTTATAGATATTTCCATGATTGGGTTATTCCAAATTTAATATGTAATTATCAACATGCAAATTACCATGAGCATAGAAAACATCATTACGATAAATAGAACATCTACTATTCCCAGTAATGGAAGTGAAACCTTCCTTATCCAAATAAGAAAGTGAAACAATGTTACTACTTAAAGCAGGAACATAATAGCAATTGTTCAAAACTAACAAAAGCCTAGTGGGTAGAACTAATTCATAAGTGCCTATAGCTAACACAGCAACCCTTGCTCTATTTCCAACTCGTAGGTCAACCTCGCCCTTTTTCAGCTTCCTACTGTCCTTTAGTCCCTGCACATTTGTACAAATATGAGAACCACATGCAGTATCTAATACCCATGAGGTGGAAGTAGAAAGATGAATGTGTATAACATAAATACTTGAAGTGATAGCCTCGCTATCCTTCTTGTTCTTTTTTAGATCTTTGAGGTAGAGTTTGAAATTCCTCTTCCAATGACCAGGTTCATTGCAGAAGAAGCAAACTCCTTCCTTCAGAGGCTTTGCCTTCTTTGGTGCAGGCTTAGTTTCAGGCTTGACTAACTCTTTGGTCTTACCTGATGAGCCATGACCCTTCCCCTTGCCTTTGCCTTTATTTTTCATACCCTTTCCTTTCTGCATCAAAATAGTACTAGGCTTCTTCTTAATACTCAGCTCAGTAGTTTTAAGTATCACATGCAGTTCAGAAATATATTTCTCCATGTTGTTCATGTTGTAGTTCATGACAAACTGGTCATAACTTTCTGGGAGTGAGTTCAAGACCAAATCCGTAGCTAACTCCTGGTTCATGGGAAATCCAAGCCTCTCAAGGTGATCAATGTACCCTTTCATCTTTAAGACATGAGTACTGACTGATGCATCTTCAGCCATCTTGCAAGAATGTAAGGCCTTAGTGGTCTCATACCTCTCTTGCCTTGCCTGTTGCTAGAACATTTCCTTGAAATGCATAATCATCTCAAAAGCCTCTATGTGTTCCAGATCTCTTTGGAGCTCTGAAACCATGGTGGCTAGCATCAAGCATCCCACATCGACAGAGTCTTCCTTATGCTTCGTGTAAGCATCTCTCTGAGCTCTAGGAGCATTGGCCGCTGGCTCCTCAGGAATGGGTTGATCTAGGACATGTGCCCTTCTTTCCTGCTTGAGAACAATTCTCAAGTTCCTAAACTAATCAATAAAGTTTGTCCCATTGAGCTTGTCCTTCTCAGGGGCAGATTGTAGCGATATTGTAGCAGTATTACTAGTCATCATGATTCTACAATTTAAAATATGCAATTTAATTAGCAATCCCCCACTAAATAAACAACCCTCAATGCAATAGTTAGTGGACTAAGATCCATATTTGGCTCAAACTTAAGTCTGCTTTGGCAGGACGCTTAAATTAAGTTATTTAGGTAGGTAACACCTTTACCAATTACATCAAATATAACTCTTACATATTCATGGGATCCTATCATCATATGATCTGTCATGTTTTTAATCCCATCTAATGCCTTGAGACCCAAAACCGTTTTGTTAATCTCAATTAAGTCAAACAATAATAAACATGTGAGAGTAACACCATTACTCTTGGTTATCTCCCCAAGATAACTCAAAAGCACTTACTTTGGTGGAGTCCATAATTGAGCGATCGAGGTTTTGACAAGTGTTCATAAATTGACGGCATTATGACTTAAGATTTCATTTAGAGGGCTTAATTTAACTATCTGGTTACTAAAAATGCATGTTTCTCAGTTTGTATCTCATACAAGTAATATGCATGTTTCTGATATAATCATAAGATGCATAATTTAAATGTGATACAATATAGCTCACCTATCCTAAGTCCCCTCAAGCCAATGAGAGGAGCTCTCTAGTAAGAAGAGGGAAATTACATATAGAAACTTCTTTTAACATTCGAGGGGAGTGAGATGAGAAGAGAAGGTATATTGAGAGTATATATAGGAAGGCACGACACGCAGGCCGTATTTAAAAATTACAACACTTGCAATCTAGAGCCATATTGTTCACCATACCTAAGCATTCAAGAATCAACATTCAGATTTAATTGAAGGGCAATTAATGTTTTAAATCTAGAACATTCACAAAATAATAAATGTTACGGTTATGTTGCGCTATGATTAGTTAGCCACAGCGGTCCCGCTAGCCAGTTAGCGGGCGGGGTCTAGGGGCAGCACCCCGAGAAGTTCTTTTTTGTTTCATAAATAATCACGAATCTGAATTCAGTTTTCTTTGACCCCATCTATGTTAATTGATCAAATCAAAACATATCACCACTAATTTCAATTCCCTTTTAGATTCCTTTTATGTCATACATAACACGGATCCCTTATATGTCACACATAAAATGCATATTATATGATCGGCTATGACTAACACATCATAGGAATCAACAATCAAGCCTAACTTAAACACAAAACGGCATGGCTCTGATATTACTGTAAGTAATTGGAAGACACGCAGCGAAAATTAACTTAAATTTTTTTTCATTCTTTGCCAGGATCTACCCTTATGTGTTTAAGTCGAGTGGGAATAAGCATTACCCTTAGTGTTCCTCAGCGACTTCCATAGCTTCTGGTCACGACGTTCACAACTTCTCTCCGCGGCTCGTGCTCCCTTTTCTATCGCAAGAAGTCGATGACTTAGGTCAGCTTCCTCTACTGGTATCCACACGAATAGCGTTCTAACCACGAACGACGTGCTAGTGTCTCCTGTCCCTCCAGGGCTTTCTCAAGAATTCGTCCTCTCCGTCTCTATTTCGGCAGTTTCTTATCTACAAACCTTTTTTTTGCAAATTCCCCTTTGACCTTTCTGTGTTCTATATATTTCAAAACGTAGCTTCTAAAATCAGATAAAGAGGATGCTATGCGTTTTCCTCTACCGAATATGATTTTGGAGTTAATCTTATATTAATTCTGAAATTAATATAATATCATATATTGTATAATTTGATAAGAAACTAATTAAATAAATAATATTTATATTAAATCCATCCCACAGATTTAATTTACCTATTTATTTAACTTAAAATAAATATAAGACTTAACTATATTTGATTTATTCTCATAAATCAAATTTGAGATATCCTATCAATTTGAATTTCAAATTCAAACGTGATAGAGATTTAATTTATCCTTATAAATTAAATCTTATAAATATCTTTTATATGAAATATCCTATATATTTGAATTTTAAATTCAAACGTGATAGAGATTTAATTTATCCTTATAAATTAAATCTTATAAATATCTCTTATATGAGATATCCTATCAATTTGAATTTCAAATTCAAACGTGATAGAGATTTAATTTATCCTTATAAATTAAATCTCATATATCTCTTATATATAATGTATATATAAGAATTTATATATATACGAATATAAATATAAATAAATATATACATCCGCCCTGGATCATTCATTGAATATGGACATCATAGCTCATGTTGGGCTATTTTGTGTGTAAACCTGTAGGCCCATATGAAGTTGGCAGTGGGCCATTTGCTATACTAGCCCACAAGTCGCAAGCGATCTCTAGCAAGACATAACGACTACCCAAATCATATGAGGATCGTTAAACGATGTAACCTTTTATACAACCATATCATGTCCCTTCTGTCATGCGATACTTTGGTCATAGATAAGGCATGGATAATGTCATCCTCCTATTCCTGATCGTTACTTTCTCGATCCCTGAGTAGTCTGACTATAGAAATGGAATTATCTTTCCATTACAGTATGACCATACATTTCTCAGAGGAACTCATCGAGGAGCCCAGTAATATCTCTCTACGAATGTGAGGGACAAATTCCATCTTGACCATTCACATTCCTTCGCATGAAAAACCACTAAGCCTAAACATAGTCTTTATGATCACTCGGTCAAAAGTGACTTTTGACTAGGTCAAAGCTGAGCATTTGTCATGTAGGAATCCATGATGATATCAGGTCAAAGGGCATAGTGACATGGTTTGTATATGAGAGAAGCTTATGACGTAACCCATGCAGCTCTCTCATAGCGGGTCAGTCCAACACCTTGTACTCTTACGTGTGCCTATGACTTTGATTTATATCTCTATACATCTTCAAAGTCATATTGGTCTTATTTCATAAATCAATAATGTTCATAAGATAATGATTTGCCCCTAAGGCATGATTTCCAATAATAGCACATTTATAGTAAACAAAGGAATGACTTGCATCTGAATTAAACATAGCAATCACATAATGATTATTGAGTGCGTGGCCTTTAATCATTCACTGCATGAGGACAATTTCTAGAAAAATGTCCAGGTTTTCCACATGTGTAAAAGACATTTGTCCCATCAAGCACGATCTATCGCCATGACTCTTCTGACACTTGTCATATACTCTAAATCTCGAGTCTCTATTACTTGTATTGCCTCCAAAGTTCCCTCGAGTAGGCCTTCTGTTGTGCCACTGTCTCTTCCTCTTTCTGTAATAGCTACTAGCACCGACCACATCTCTATTCTGACTAGTTCTTTCAAGAACAACATTTCCTATGCTCACTGGTTTCATCAGCATTCGATGATTCAAGTTGTTCTCTATTATTCTGCAGGCCTCTACTGCTTTATTGAATTGGCTATACATGTAACATCCTCATTTTCTTATGTCTTAGGGACCAAATGGTAGAATCTAGAACCACTTCTAAGGCTATTGAAGTCAAATTACTCAATCTGGAATTTTACTCTTAGTAAGTACTATTCACGGTGCAAATTCTAGAGGAGTGACCTGACTTCAAAAAATCATAACTATTTCTATAAAAATTGAAATGGAGTGGTTCAAGTTGATACACAAAGATAACATAATTATCTGCCAGGGAAAAATGACTCGTTGACCACGACTTGACCAGGTCAACATTGATCAACGTTCTGAAATCACTGTTCATCCAGCGTCCTGTCCCTAATTCCAGCATTCTGGTCCCAACTTTGATATATCATATCTTTATGTGTAGACATCCAAATAAGACGTTTTATATATCAAATCGAAGCTTGGAAGGTCTACTATTTACTATAAAAAATCATACATTTATTCAATCATTTACTATTTATAATTACAGCTCAAACGTCACTATCTCATAACGAGTTACTGTTCACAGTGACAATTTCCAGCAATTATACATACATGAATCACATATCAATCATGCTAAGAAATTAACATTTCTTCATGCATCTTTATCTCCTCCATATTGAGAAGACCTGCTGTAATTGGATTAATATGGAAGGGGAGAGATTTCTGGGGAAATCTCAATAGCAAATAGTACTAAACAATGCATGCATTAATGTGAATACTTGTGCTTGCTTGTGAAAGTGTTACCATTGTGTCATATGCATGCTTCCATGTTACATATGAAATACAATTGGCCAAAGTAATCATAGGAACAGAGCTTCATACATAAGCACATATTCAACACAATTCAACAAAGCCATAGCACATCAAGCATAACATTCAATGTATACAAGTTTAGGATAAGTTTATTAACTGACATGCAGCTTTTCTTCTAGCTCTTAGCCTTTGCTCTAAGGTTCATTCTTTCCATAGGTCAGAGCCTATACATAGAATAATAATATCTTTATTATTATCCAGTATAGCTCTACTTAACTTATGCTTAACTTTGGGGTAATATCCTTAATCTGACATTCCCCTGGCTTTCTTTCTATCTATATCTAACTTTATGAATAGAGATATTTCTCTATTCTAACTACTAAGAGCAATCCTCAACTTTATTAGAGCAAGGACTAGATAACTTATTTACCTCATTCCTAAGCTTTGCCCAGTCCCTTGGCTCCTTAGACTGCTCCTGGCTCCACTAGAACTCCTTTATTCTCTCTCTTCCTTCCTTTCTTTCTCTCTTTCTCTCTTCTCTCTTCTTTCTCTTCTTTTTGCCTTGCTTTGGTCGTGAATGGAATGGAAAGAGGGGTGGGGTATTTATAGGCGAGAGGAAGTGGAATGAATGGTCTAGATTGATTCGCGATGAATGGCTCAAATTGCTTGCTTCCTCAAGAAGCTTTACTTGCATCATCACGATGACATCACCCTCCTTGATGACTCACCACTGATGACATCATCCAGGACACCTCAGGGGGTATGTGGCACAATGGTGGGGCCCTTGAGACACCTCACCAGCTCACTCAACCTCTCCAGAGAATTCTAGTCTTTTCCTTGAATACACGGCTAATATCGTGCCACGTGTCCTTTTGCTTTTTCTCCTTTTACTGTAAACATGCCATATGTCCTTTGCTTTTTATATTTTACTGTAATCATTCCATGTGGTGCCTTGTGGGCCCCATTCATAATTTCAGATCACTTTACCCAGTTCTATCTTTGACCAGGTCACTTTACTTTATTGAAAAAGTACTAAAATAATATTTTAATGCCTCTTGGGCCCACATTACTCTTGGGCTACGTTTTTGGACCTTGGATTGTCATCTTGGGTTTCTAACCTAGCCCAAGTACTCCGGTGGCCGGTTCCCAAAGAAAATCCTTAGTAAATTACCAAAATGCCCTTAGTTCCTCTTTAGTACTTATAGGAGCACTATTATCTTTCCATACGTTACTAGAGTATCTCTTGACCCTGGTCAGCTATCCATATACGCTTTCTTGACTATCTAACCTTAGTCAAATGATCATAATGCCCTTCATCTGACTCTGATTCAAGGACACAACACAGTGGCATACCTCAGTGGCATTTTCGTAATTCTTTATTTTTCTCAGTCTTTATTAGCCCTGGCCCACATACTTATCAGAAAATATCATTAGGCCTATAAGGTGCCATTCTAGACCCTCTGTATGATCCCCTATCTTCATGGGCTCAATTCTCGAGAAATTCCCCCGAAACTTATTTATCGGGTATTTTAATCCATTGTAAATTCTATAATAAATTCTACAGAACTCCTTTTTAGGCTCTGTCAGTTTTAGAAATTCTTATATTAATTATAGGATTTTACTGCCATATCTCATTAATTCTGAGGTCTAGAGCATACTGTATTAATTTTTCTTTTCTTTAGAAATTAATATAAATCTTTCGGGACCTCATATCAGAACTTTGTATTGCATCAAACTGATCAGCATAATTTTCTCTATTTACTGAGACCTCTGCTCAATAGGGCCTGGTAGCATCCCTTTTTAAGGCTATTTACTGGGCTTCTAGGCCTAAAAATTGGGATATGATAATACTGCTGAGGAGTCATCTTCTCCTTCAAAGTAACATTCAATCCCCTTATCATCCTTTCCGTCATCCAACGCTCATCATCCACTTACGACAGATAAGTGGAGTATTGGGAAAGATGAATGAAGTTAGCCAGATACTCATCAAAAGATTCTTTCTCTCCCTGCCTCAGTATAAGGAACTCCGCTTCTTGCTCATCACATACTGACTGTGGAAAATACTTCTCATAAAATTGCTCAAGAAACACTTCCCACATAATAGGAATGTGTCTAGCCTGTAACACTAGCTTAGTGTTCTTCCACCATCTATCTGCATCCCTTTACAGCTGATAGATTGCCATCTGGGGTTTGCTTTTGGATGGACAATCAAGCACCTTAAAAATCTTCTCCATCTAGCTAATATAATCTTCCACTTTCTGGACATCAAAAGTCCCCTCAAATGTTGGAGGACAATGCATACAAAATTTGGTCATCCACTGTTGAATGCTAGTGGAGTCAACCATTTGTCCTATATGTCTAGGTAGCTCAGATGTCTGTTGTACCATTTCTAATTCTATATCAGCTACGCCTGTAGATTATGGATGCCTTAGATTCTCTACTGCCTCTGCCACTGTTGATGTTATGGCAGCGTCTCTCTCTTGATCACTTCTTGCCTACGTTGCTCGTATTTCTTCGATCATATTTTGTTACTACTCTAATCATTCTAAAATTAGTTGATTAATGTCCCCAATGCTTTGGGGTTCTCCTGAGGAAACAATTCTTCTCATTTTAACCATTTTATTTTACTATCTAAATAGGATAGGAGTATACTAATCAACATAACTTATATTTCATTCAAAATATAGCATACAATAGATTCAGTACATTACATTGATCTTTCATACATAACATAAGTACATGCACAACATCATTATCATCATCATTGTTTATAAGTACATAAACAGTATTAGCATTCATAAATACAACCATTACACTACTCTTTCTTATAAGTAAACAAGATAAACTCTTCTACCATATAGATCCAGTCAGGAATACTTTCGTAAGGTTCCTCTTCAAAATATTGGTCTAACCCCACTCTCCAGGTTTCAGTAAGAGGCAAAATACCATCCATAATGTTAGTCCAATCCTCAAAGGTAAGGGTATCTGGATCAAAAGCTTTATAGGCCTCCCTTACTCTGGTGATAAAGTCCATATAAATTCTGTAATCCTGTTCTACTTCCCTGACCAGTTATCTTCCTAGGCCATACAATTGCCTAGCCAGTTCCATATCTTTCTCGAACTGTTCTTCATTCATATTCCTTCCTGGGGCTAGCTCTATAACCTTGTTATTATGTAGGTATATCTCTACAATTGGTGTCTTGGTTCCACTACGACCTAGGACATCGGTCTGGTCTGGTACACGGCTAGGTCCAAGAATATCAATTAGGTTAGGTACTTGGCTAGGACCAAGAATGTCTACCTCTACAGAATGTCTACATATAGGTTCTGTAGTTCCCACAACATAAGAATGACCTTCATCATACTGTACTTCTTGGGGCTATACTATGTCTTTATCAACCCCCTTAGCTATATTCTCCTCTACGCTAGGGTTAACTTCTTCTGGAGGTACAGCATTAATAGGAGAAGCTGGGATAGGTTCCTCAGATATATCATCATCTGATGCATCATCCATTCTATTAGATCCTACTGAGGAGTTATCTAATCTATCCACTTATGAGTTACTAGAATATGGGATGTGGATTATTGGAGGAAGTCCGAACTCAGGATCATTTACCAACATATGAACCTCCTATAAGTTTAACCCAGACTTATCTAAACTAAACACCTCAGGCATAGGGTCTCTTTGATTCACCGTAGTTTCTGATCCAGTCCTAGGTTTAGTCATCTTTACCCTGCAATAACTAACTTAGTGTCAATTATGGAGATGTTTAGTTATGCATCAGTCTATAAATAATTTATTCAGATCATTTCTTAAGCTAGAATCCTTTGCTCTAAAACCAAAATATTGTATCCTTATTCTCAACTTTAATTATATTTAGTTGGAAGTTATTTGCACCAATTACATAACCTTTTGCCTTAGAAAGATGTGTTTTCAATTTGGTAATCTAGAACATGTACCCAAATGTGAAAATTCATAATTAAATATAGAAAAATTGAAATAGGGTGGTTCCAATTTCTAATGAAATCTCTTTCATTTAACTTTGAGGAAAAATATAAAACTGAGGTTTCATTGGCCCAATGAAATCAGTTTATTTGTTCAAAAACACTATTCATTCGGTAAAATCTGGAAGTTCAAGTTTCTTTGCCTTAACTTTAAAAATTCATTTCCCTTTAGTTACTTGACCAAATGAACTGTGTTACCTATGGATTTGAATCTCCAATTGTGCTATTCAAGTTCAAATTTGTTGATTAAGTCATGGTAAACTTTATCACAAGGCAACGGCCTCAGAATACTACGTGTCATACACCACACATTCCATCCTATATTTGCATAGTGCCAAGTAACTCATGTAACTTATTATACAAGTTCAATAATCTATGCTTACCCTCTTTCATTGAGAATTTCCAGCACCTATGACATAGTTACGCATATGGGAGGAATGAGATTTCATGAAAATCCCAATAGCAAGTCATACAAACTATAATATCATGCATGATTAATTGGATGCTTAACATGTTATCATGAGGTGGGAGCTACTTCATTGGTACATAAGCAAACTCTAACATGCATATTGTCATGACATAAGTTTCAAGGAGTTGCAATCATTCATACTTCATCATCAACATGATGACACAATCTCATGCTCAACCAAACATCATAACTAACAAGCAAGCATGCAATCAACCAAACATGAAACTTTAGTTAGGTATTCTTGCTATCTCTTGAGCTATCCTTGACAAAGTCTTATTGAGATGATTTCATTCCCTTACAAATATCAAAACCTAGCCATTACAAATTAACATCAAGTTACAACTCAACTTGAAAACAATTACAAGACTAGGTTTTCATTAACTTCCATTATTTTCTATTTTAGGTTCCATGCTTCCATCTTTCTAAAATAAATTCTCATGGTTCATTTCCACATAATTTTTCATGTAGAATCCAAATATGAAACCATAATTTTGAAAATAAAAACATATCACAAGCTGCAATGCCAAACTGAAGTGACCTCTTGATTTTCTAAAAATTTACATTTTGATTCTAATACTTCCAATACTCGTTCTCCTACTTTAACCCCACAAAATTTTCCATTTTAAACTCATTGGAAGCATAAAAACTATTAAATTCCAACATATGAATAGTGTTTCATACAGTAGCAGCCAAGAACCTAAAATCCTAACTACATGTATACTTGAATTTCTAAGCTTATACCACTTGCTTCTAGCTTGTTTAAGCTTGTCTAAACTATCCATAATATAAAACTCATTCTCATCACACATGGACAGCACTTCTAGCAGCACCCACAAGGGAAAGAAGTCATAAAAACCCCTTAAAATCAAGGGCTAACTTGCTAGATTAAAGTCCAAGAACAAGGGAGATAGTTACCTTGCTTATTGCTTCAAGTTGTGTGCTTCTTTCTTGCTTCAAATGAAATTTGGCCAGAGGTTCCCTAAGGTACCATGCATGTCGAATCCAATTTGGTTTGGGTGGATATTTATAGAAAATCTTGGGTGAAAATTAATGGCCAAGATTAATTTGGTTACTATTTGATCTAATGGTCCATATTCATTCTTGATCCAAGCTTGCTCTAGAAGCCTCAAGCTTGAAGCCATGCATGACATCATTTAGGGGCATGTTTGGCTAGAAAAAGGTAAATATACTGATAGGAAAATTTAAGTCCAGTCAAGTATCAATTGGAGCAATTTCACAAAAACTAAACTATTTTATGTTCCTAATTTTTATAATATTCCAGAATATGTATTTTGTACTAAAAACCAATGTCTAGGTTTCTCATTCCATTAAAATTGTTGGACTGAGTATTTATCTACCAACCATCCCTTGTGAAATGACCAAAATACCCTTGTTGCACTTTCTTACCCTATATTAATTATCATTTCACACCTCTTTGTACTGCACTAGGGCATATACTGGCTCTAACTAATTATCCTTATACTATCTTATACATTTTTGGCCTATCCAAAATGACCAAAATACCCTCCATCCATCTCTGGTACAATTTGGCCATCCAATGGCATTTTTATTATTTCACACTTTTCCTCGATTGCTCTGGACTCTAGCCTATTTAATTGTCTCATTACCTTATTGGGCCTAATGGGATACCATTTGGGCCTTGGTATTGGTCTATTACCTTTATGGCATAAATCCCAAGAAATTACTTTTGACCCTATTTATCGGGTATTTTATTCCACTGTAAAATTCCGTAAGAATTCTACAGGATTCCTTTTCTGACTTTGTCAATTTTATAAATTCTTATATTAAATATAAGAATTTACTATAAGGTTTTATCTAATTATGAGGTCTAAAAAATACTGTTATAATTCTTCTTGACTTCAAGAATTTATATAAATTAATTGGGACGCCAAATTAAAATTCTATGTTGCGTTAAACTAACAGGAATAATTTTTTCTATCTATTGGTAAAATTTGGGGCTAATATGATTCTGGGTATTTTTAGCCTTTTTCTGTTCAACTTTCTCATAATTATATTTAGGTCGCTAAATTTTTGCTTAATTAATTTATGTCCCTAAACTTTTGGTTATTTGCATTTAGGTCCCTTATTTTGTTTCTACTTTCACTTTTAGCCTTCAACCTTTTCTAATTTTTATTTAGGTCCTTGAACTTTTCTTAGATAATAATCCTTCTCTTTCATTCCTAAATCTGATACAATTTATTCCAAGAATCTCATGTCCATTACATATATATATATATATATATATATATTCTAAGAATCATATAAGAAAATTAGGGATATGACATCAAATACACATTATATTCAGTAACACTTGAAATGTCCATCCTTTCCTTTCCTTATTACTCACAACTTTACAACCAATATATATAAATCTATACTTATCCTTTACCAAGTCTCAATTTCCCCTTTTTGACTTATTTATTTATCTTTTTTTGTGATATAACTCTTAGGAAGGTCTCTGTGAGAGTTCATCATGACCAGAGGAAGGTTACATCACGACTAATGTGAGAAATCTCTGATACCAATTTTTTGAAACTGTTTGTTGTGGCGATAAAAGGAAAACATCATGATGACTTAAGGAAACTTATTTGACCATACTCTCGATAATAGTTAGTCGTGACTAGAGGAAGCCAGTCACTATGAACAAGAGAAATTCTCTCTTTCCATGCTTTTGTGACCATTAATCACGGCAAGGGGAATCCTACATCCTCCTCTTTTTTCTTTTCTTATAGCATATATATATAAACATATACTGTTCATCTTCCTAAAACATCAATGGCATCTTCCTCTTCTCTGTTTCTCTCTCTAAAGCTTAACTTCCATCTCCCAAAAATGTGTATTAACTAAAGAAATGAAAAATGGGATGTTGTTTAAGAAGCTTACCTCTTCTTCCTTCTCTCACGTCGAGTTATCACTACCCTAAACTTCTCAGTTATTACTATTGCTTTCACTCTCATGCTCTACTGTAATACTCTCTCATCTCTCTTTCTAGCTCACACCTCTCTTGCTAATCTTACTCTCATCGTATCATCCCTCTCCCTCTTACTACCTCTATCTCATCTCCCTCAGCTACTCTCACTCTCACTGTGCTTCCCCCGTTTGCCCAATGTTCTATGCTCTGATAACCTCTTTCTCTCTTTTCTATACAGAATGAGGCAGGGCTTTGAAGAAATAAAGAGGGAAGAAAGAAGGATCTGAGCATAAGGGAAGCAACGTGTGAGGGAGTTTGGTGAGGTGTAAATTGGAGAGAGCTTATGGTGACAAGTGAAGGATAGGTTAATTGAGAAAGTGCCACATGTCCTTGGGTGTACAAATAAGTGACACTTAGCCTTTGAATTAACATAATGAGAGTTTATTTATCCCCCACTTTAATTTTAGGCTCATATCAAACTCTTCTTTAAATTTTTTGGGCACTCTGAGTTTCCTAAAAATTACACACATGTAAGATTCATAATTTATTTTTTCTATAGCTTCTTCAGCCCATAATATATTTTTCCTAAAATTTCTAGAGCAAGCGATAACTCCTAGCTATTTTTCTTGAATTTTCTAAGAAAATAGACCTTTAATTTTCAAAAAATAGCCATTAATCATTTGAGCCACTTTTAGGTAAATAAACTCTTCCATAATTTTCCAAGTCTCAAGAATACTCTTTTCTTATTTTTTCTTAAGTTTTTTGAACCACAATATCCTTAATGATTATTCTTTCCTTCTCCCTCTCTCTAAAATTTTGCCTTTAAGGTTTTTTATTTTTAGGAAAATACTTTTGACCTCAATAACTCCTTATAAATCCCTTTTATCAAAATTTTGGATGTTATACTTCCCAAATTATGCACATCATGTTGCCACTAGTGATCATGCTAGAGACATAATAAAGAGGGTCTACATTATCTTAGTAGAAAGAGTTTAAATTATTCTCAATGGGGTGGATCAAGATGTTTTCAAGACAGACATTTCCAAGGCAAAATAGTTCAATCTGAGGTAGAAAGAGTTTATATTATTCTCAATGGGGTGGATGAAGATATTTTCAAACCAGACATTTCCAAGGCAAAATAGTTCAATATGAGGCATAATAATCTAGATTCTAAGTCATTGATCATAGGACTAGCTAGGCTAGTCAAAGACAAAGGACACCCACTATTTTTTGAAGCTTTAAAGCAAATTATATTAAAAAGCATCACATTCCAAGAAAATATCATGGTTCTGGTTACTGGTGATGGTCCTTAGGCTGTAAGATATAAAGATTTTAGGCCCACTTGAACAAGATAAATTGTATTATTTCTATAATACTATTGACATTTTCATAAACCCTACTTTAAGAGCACAAGGGTTGGATAACACATTGTTAGAAGCAATGCTTTATGGGAAGCCAATAATGGCTACTAGACTTGCAAGCATTGTGGGGTCCATAATTGTTGACAAGGAAATAGGTTATACATTTTCTCCAACAGTGACTTTATTAAAGAAGGCCATCTATGAGGTATGTGATAGTGTCAAGGAAGTTTTAGAGAAGAAAGGTTAGTTTGCTTTTCAAAGAGGTTTGAAATTCTTCACTACTACAATAATGGGGACAATCTTTGTCAATATCAACCACCAAGTAATTAGATGAGCATGGAAATAAAGAAAGACTATCAGAATGGAAATTCTATTCAAATCTTCATTTTGCATAGGTATAAGAATCCTCATTCCTACATGGGAATCTTTGTAAAGTGTGAGATGGCAATTTCATATTATCTTAGACAAACTAATTTTTCATAATGCCCTAAATAACATGTCTAATATAGGTTTCAACAATTCCATGTGAGGCTTTTAGCATTATAATTCCAATTAGAAATAGGCATTACTATGTACGATAAATGCACAATGAAATACTTAGATTTTATACGTATACTTATTATAAGCTAGATTTCATTGGGAAATAAAAATTAAAAAACAAATAAATAAGTAAAGGGTTTATCAAAGGTGAATTGTTAATGGGTAAAGGATTTCAAGATTGAACTATAATAGTTTAAAGCAACAAAAAATTGTCAGAAAAGCAAATTGCTGCTGCCAGGCTAGAATATCTCATAATTCTTAGATGATATGTAAGAAAAAATCAATTCTTTTTGTTTTTTGGGGTGGGGGAAAAGTGGGCTTAAACTTCAAAATTAAATGTCAGCAGCAATAGGAAGAGACTTCCTCATATTATCCTCACAATCAAGGAATCTTACCTCAGTAGGAGCTTCTTCATAAATTCAAAGATTTGGACTTCCACATAATCATTCTTGAAAACACATATGCGACTTTGCTAGCATAACTTCTAAGGTGAGGTATATGGAAAACCCAGTGAAGTTACTAAATGTTATGAACATTATGGAATGAGTCGATTACTCCATTTGTCAATAATGGTTTGAATGGCATAGAATTCGTGTCAACAATCTCTCATCTCCGTCTCTACTCTATCTTTCCCTCTCATTCCCAATATTTATTTTGTAATAGAAATCTTGTCCTAAAAATTGGCTTTTCTTTTGGGGAAGAGAGATATTCTAACTTCACCTTTGAATCAGTTATCCAACATAAAGGCCATAGTCGATTCATTCCTAGTTATGGGGATATCTGAGTAAGATTACATAGACTATATATTCACACATTTGCAGCAAAGATAAATTTTCCAACATAAACAATGATACATAACTAACTACTGAGAGAAATAGTTCTATCTCCAAGACATAGAAAGGTTGTCACAAACCTCGTTTAGTATCATATCCTAATTTTTCTATCTGTATAAGACTGATAGAGGGAAGATGTTAGGAAAGGATTGTGACCATACTCGAAAGAAAAGATAACGATTAGTGAATATTTAAGTTCGAAAAGAAAAGGAAAATATGGAAATAAGGAAGAAAAGGAAATTTTGAAGTATTAGGTAACAAACTGGAATTTTAAAAGTGAAGAAAGGGTAAAGTGTATTTTGCCAAATTCATAGGTAAAACTGTAATTATGAGGAAGTTAAGCTGAAATGGCCCAAAATTGCCTAGAAGTATTTTAGTCCCAAATTTTACTAGTAAATATGGAATAGTATTTGGGAACCTATATTTTTCAAAATTTTAGTTTGAGGTCCCAAATAATTAATATTAATTTATGAAATTTAGAAATTATTATAGAATCTTCTAACCATCAGAATCAGATAAAATTTTATAAGAAAATCTTATATTAATTATAAGAATTTATACAATTGATAGAACTAAAAAAGGAGGTACTTAAAATTTATAGTACAATTTAAGGTAATTTCATAAGTTTTGAGATACATATGAAATTTTTATCAAATCTTAAGGGTCTCAAAAATTTGTGAAATTTTGCAAAAAATTCATTTGATAGTAGAATGAATTTATAAAAATATCAAAATCCTTAAAAAATTGATATAATATTTGCAAAATTTAATGTGAATTAGGGCATCTAGTAAAGGCTTTAGGGGAAGTTCTTTGAGAATTAGGCCATTAGAGGAGTTAAGCTTGGTTAAAGGCTTAAAGTGGCATCCCAGAAGGTCCAAAACAAAATTGACTAAGTCATGAGGTCCAATTACATTAAAATAATATTTTAACAAGTTTTAATAAAGTATAGTTATCTGGATGTAGTTTTAACAGGAAAATTGATCTGATAGAGAGATTTTTGTTAGTATTCTTTTAAACAGTGTTTCCCAGATAAATAATATCATTGGAACACATAAAAATTATTGGACTAAAAGATAGTCTAATAATTTAGGAGAAATCCCTTTATACAGTATAAGATTGTACAAAATTGGAAAGAATGTACTGGAGTACTCTAGAATCTCCTGGAAGCCCCGAGGTGGTGCCTGAGGTGTCCCTGTGGGACCCACAAAGATGCCACATGTCTTTATTTTAAGAAGGAAGACACTTAAACCATGTATTAAGAATAAAATAATGTTAAGAATGATTATGGAATAAAGCAACTAATGAGGAGCCAAATTAAGGAACTATAATAATTAGGAACTTGAGCAGTATAATGGTCCATCTAACACCAAAAAGTAGCTATAAAGACCTCCTATGTTCCCTTAAATTTCGTGCATCCATACCCATTGGGAGATTATGCTAAAATTTCCACTCAAATCTCAAGGAGAAGCAAGAATAAAGAGCTTAAGTGATCAAGATTGTAATGAGTCAAGGTAAGTGATTAATCCTAGCTTTTATTCTTGCAATTTAGGAACTTGATCTTGAGGTTTTTGATGGAAGAAAAATGGGAAATCCCCTTGGGTATGTGCAGGTTGAAATCTAGAAATTTAGGGGGATGAATGAATTAAAGTTAGAAGCATGAAATTGAGACCTTGACAAGCTTAGATTGATGGTTATACTTTGAATTAATTGTGAAATCCTTGATTTCCCAATTTTGAAAACATTTTGGCCTGGAAAGAAACTGGACAAGGGAAGATGATTTTTATGCTTCCATTGTTTCCAAAATACAAAATTGTGTAGGATTGGACCAAGGGAGAGTAGACAGCATTGCAATCAAAAGTGAAATTTTTGAAAAATCCCTTGTAAATTTCAGTTCAGTTATGTTCAAAAATTCCATGAAGAGTTGGAATTTGCAAATTCTAACTTCATATGTGGATTCACTAGGTAAAATTGTGTGAAAAATGGTCAAGGCACAAATTAATTCAAAGGGAAAGATAATTAATCGAAATTAATAGAAAGTAATTAAGATAAGGAGAGCTAGTCTTCCACTTAGTGTGTAATCATGGTCCTAATAAATTATGTGATTAATATAAATATGTTTGGGACCTTAAGACATCCAAGAGGATGTTAGGAAGTGGTTGACCAAAAGGTTTCATAGTTGGGAAGCTAGGGAGTAAGTTCAAGAGCAAGAGAGAAAGCTTAAGTACAAGGTAGTGAACTTACCTCTCTATGTGCTTGATGTGGTATGTTTATGTGTTGACATGCATATGATGATTGAATGATATTGTGACATGATAAATGATTTTGAATATGTTATGTATAACATGCTTACCATGGCCATGCATTTGTATACATAGCATAAAGCATGATAATATGTCATTAATTAAAGATAGTTTAATGAAATTACATATTATGCATTACCATTCATCTTGCATATTTAAGTGCTAATATTTGCGAGTGAGATTTCTCACAATCTCACCCTCCCATAACCAACCAATTTAGGTCAAGCATGATGGGACATATATACATGAAGAAAGAGCTAAAAATGGAAGAAAAGTGGAGAAAATGTATGCTCTAGTATGAATTGTATAATTTGCCAACTATGTTCAAGTTATGTAATATTCCATTATATGTAAAGTAAAATGTATGAAATAAGTATGGCATAATCCATGATGTATATGATTATATGAGAAACTAAGTTGATGGTTTATGAATGTTGGATTAATTTATGGAAATTGAAAGAAGAAAGTGAAATGGTAAAAATGTAGGTCTTGGAGCAGTATTACTTTGTCTCTAGTTTGACCTAATAATTGAATGAATTAAACCACAAAGTTTTATGAGTATGTAGTACACATATAGAGATTTAAATACATAGGTAATAAGCCTCAAATGGATGTGTGAACTAACAAAATGTATTTTCAAAGTTAAGGGTCATAATCTAGAATTTCTAGAATTTACTATATAAACAGTCAATTTTAACAATTTAACTATATTAAATGGGCCAGTAATTGTTAAATTTTATATTTTCCCTTAAATATCTATGAATAAGATTCAATTAGAAATTTGTAGAACCTTCATACAATTTTTCTAGAATTAGTTATGAATTTTCAAAGTTAGACTGTCAATCTAGAAAACCAGATAAATAGTATTGAGAGTTAAATTTTAAAAAATTAATTTTTGGGCAACTTTAATGCTTTTCTCTTATTAAATGTGCTTCCAAATATGTACCCTAAGGGATGAAAAGTAGAATATTTTATTTTGGTATTAGAGAAAAGGTTATGGCATAGGTACAAAATAAAGTTTTGGTATATGACAAAGGTTCTAGTGTAAGATAAGATTGCTCTAATTAGAAAATAGAGTATGTAGCAATTAGCTAATGCCTAATTGAGATTGAGGTTAGTGATAAGTTACCTATTCATAGTCTAACTAATATTATGGATTGGAGGTTAATTCTCAAGGAAAATTGAACACTAAGGTTAAATAAGAGATATAAGTTGAATTCATGGTTAATTAAAGTTTTTAACCTTCACTAATAGGTTTAAAGTAGAGTTGAGATTTAAGGGAAAGTAAGAGATAGCTTTTTATCTGATGGTGATCCTTGAGGATATGGGAAACTTAAAAGTATGAATGGTCTAGAGATGTGAGCTAGAGCCTTCCTCAGTTATCTAAAAGGAAGTAGCTGACTCAGTTACGTATCATAGTGAAGCTAGGGACATAGAAGTCCTTTGTCATATCCTGATTTGTAGGTCTAGAAGCTCAATATGTAGCCTAAAAGAGGTAGGCTACCAGGCCCTGTTGAGCAAAAGTCCCAGAAGTATACATATGATATTCAGGGACTACACAACAAGTTAAAGATGAAGAACTAAATTATAAATAGTGAAAGTCCATGGGGATATAATGGTCATGCTGAAGAAAGAGAGGGACTAAACTGAAAAGTCTAAAAGTCCCAAAGCCAAAAATGAAAGTAGATACAAATTGTGGGCCATTAAGTATAATTATGAAAAGTTAAGGGATTTAATTGAAAAGATGGAAAGTTTCTAGGGGCAAAATTGTAATTATAGAAAGTTCAATCAAAAAAGGCTTAGAACTTCTTGAAAGCCTTTCAGTCCCAAAATTAATCAATAGATAGAGAAAATTATGCTGGTTAATCTAGCATAATACATAAATTTTATTAAAGTTATAGATAGCTGGTATTTATCTGATAGTCTAAAAGATTATCTGATATTTTATCAAATCTTATGGACCTCAGATATAAGTGAAAAGTTATAGGAAGGTGTGCCCTATGACACTAGATGCCATAGATCTAATAGAACCTCAAAAGAAGATCTAGAGAAGAAGTTATTCCCATATTAGTGAATTTTGACGTGAGTTTGTGAACACCCGAGATCTTATTATGAAACTTAGCAGTGAGCAAGTTATGACTGAATAAGCTCAGATGATGTCACAGAGAGGCCCATGATAATGCCAAGTGAGGCCCAAACCTATGATATCAGCTTATCAGTTAAAGAGGACAGTACCAGAAATATGCAGAAAAGTGCAAAATAACGAAAACGCCCCTATGTTATAAAATAATTAAAGAATGAGTGAAGGGTAGTTTGGTCATTTGAATGAGTGTTAGATAGTCTGGGAAGGTTATCTGGATAGTTGAACAGGGTTAGGAGATACTCTAGAAAGGTGTGAAAAGACAATAATGTCCCTAGAATTATTAAAGAGGAACTAAGGGCATTTTGGTAATTTGTTAAGGGATGTTTCTTGGGAACTAAGTCACCAAAGCACTTGGGCTTGATTAGAGACCCAAGATGACATTCCCAGATATCCAAAAATGTGTCCCAAGAGTGATGTGGGTCTAAGTGGAATTAAAATATTAGTTTAGTACTTTGTTAATAAAGCATAGTTACCCGTTATTTTTTTAATTTTTTTAATCTTTTTAATTAGTCAATTGAATCTTATATTGAAAAACTAGTAGATTACTATCATATGAAATGAAATGTGATCCTATTACAGAAATAGGGTTCTTTGCAAAATATGGTAAACAAATATATTCAACATTTTGTTTTATGGGATAGTTCGAAAAAAGAATTAATTAATTGGAGATGAGCCTTTGTCTTTGACATTTTTAACTAATTAATGATGAATAATTAACCTAACAAGGTTTTTTGAACTCGAGGTTGATTGCCAACTAGGGTTTTGATAAATTAGGGTCTCTTGTATGAAGAAACTAGATGGAGGAAGGGAGGAGAAATTTTAACGAGTTTAATTTAAATAAAATTAGATAGATGTGATTATAAAATTTTAATGAAGAAAAGCTTTATAATAAAAGAGTATGAAAAATTAATTATTTTTTTTAAATTAATTATTTAATCTTTATAATTTGTTAGGTTTGCTAATCAGTCTTTATAGTTTATGGTTTAATGAGTCACAACTAAATTCTTAAAAGTTTTATAATTTTTACAAAACATTTGAGTCTCTCTTAACTTAGTCCTATGTGGCATTGATAGTATAAAAATTTGCTTATTAGGCATCCCTATGAAGGCCACATCAGCAAAAATATCAGCTTGTCATTTCTTCATCTACCTCTGGTTTTTTTCCTCCTCTCAACCAAACTCTTCCGGCAACAGCAGAATCAAATCTCTAATTAAACTTACAAATATATTTTTACGAATATTGTGTTAAAAAAATTCATACAAACAAAAGAAATTAAAAAAATTCATATGAATTACAACTAATTTCACACTGTCACTCATTAATCCTATTCTTTTCAGCCAAACTGTGGCATAATTGATAAGTGTTAATGTAGGTGGTTTCACATCATTGTGTTAAATCATTATAGAAGGGGAATTCTTTTAAAATCTCCTCATTCATATCAAAGATTTTCCTTCATATTTCCCCTCTTATTACAAAAATGCACATGAGGTTATCACCATCAAATTTATCAAGTTCATCTATCTAGTTTGCTTGCTTGTACATTCTACTGTGTAATTTGAAATATATGGATTGAAATCAATTTTCTTTTGATGTAGGTTAACGTTGTTGTGGAAGGCTTGGAAATATCAGTTGTTACTTAAAAAGAGCATGGATTTATATTCAGTTCTTCACCATAAGGAGCAAGATGGATTTACTCACATTCTAAACATTATAAGTCAAGATGATCCTGAGGCACTATTACAAATATCTTTCCACTTGCTGCATTTGCTTTTCCTTTCCTTTGGGCCTGCTCTTTAATGCATGCTGTGTCTTTGGTCTATCTTGGTTATGCACAAAATGGTAGAGTTTCAAAGTTTCTCCGGCATAATCAACTTTCGAAGCTTTTGCCATACGAATGTCACTTTGCACTTGTATTTTTGCCTTGTCCAATCCATTTCTGGAAGCATTTAAGGCAGAAATTCACTGCTAAGTTCTTGGGAGTTTCAACACTCACATTCCAAACATTATAAGATTCTTGCATTCTCTACACATGAAGGTCTAGCTAGAAATCATGTATAGATCAGTTCTAATTCTTGACTATCAGATTCAAGGCCATTAAAGTTCTCAGCTTAAATAAATTAAGGTCTTGTATTTCTATCTTTTGATATATGTAATTTCTAGATCTCAGGGAGACTTCTAACCTAAATTCTGCTGAAGAGAAACAAACTCAATTTCATATTTTCAATCGCATGCATTTTTTAGCAGAAGTTTTGGCATGAATGACAAATTGGCTATGACAAGTATTACTAGATGGCTGTATATTGGTCTGCTACAAATATTCAAATAGACGCTGCATAATTATTTAGATTTTTTATATTGAAGAATTATACATATGTTTTGATGATTATCTTTTTCAAAAAATCATAAAAGGACATTGTAATGATCACATAAATATATTACCTTGGTATATCAATTATAATGCATTACAACTCAAAAGACAAACAATAGCCAAAGAAAAAGAAATATGGATAGTAGCAGAAGAATACAGAATCCTTCAAAGAAGGCCAGAAGGAAGAGAATGTCACAGAGGAGACCATTCCATAAAATTCTTCGCTGCCCTTCTCATGAAAACCTTTACTTTTTGTTTGGTACAAGAATTTTTGGAAAGGGTTTGGGTTCACCCATGATCCAAGGGCAAGACGAAATCTCACTTCTTCCTAAGCAATACTAATATCGGGTAGGGCGAGTTACCTATTACCTTCATGCGTAAACTTAGGCACCCAAGAGTTAGGATGCCCCTCTAAGCGTTGTAATTAGAACCACAATAAAATGATATTTTTTAAGGATCGAACACACTCTAAATTGTCGTATATCTCACCCTTTTATCAGTTGAATCCACGGACGGTAAGTGAAAACCTTTACTCAATACGCTATGTTCCTCAACCTATCTGTCATACATTTCGGCCCATTTACTTTATCCACAACCTATATTCCCGTTTGGCCCATTTCCAATAAGCCTTGTATCATGATAGACATTAAAGAGACAAACATATAATTTCATTTCAAAAAAAAAAAAAAATCATGCTGTAAAACACATGCATCAACCCTAATGTAGTTAGCGGAAGTTTTCGCATGATTAAGAAATCATATGACGTATTATTAGATGGCTTCACATTTGTATGCTACAACATTATAGAAGGGAAATTCTAACCAATATTCAAAGTATAATTATTAAGATGCTGCATAATTATTCAATTATTTTTATGCTTAAGCTTACAAATATGTTTTAACGAATATTTTGTTAAAAAGTTCATACAAATTACAGATAATTTCATACTGTCACTCATATGCATCAACGTTGCTCCTTTTAGTGAAAGTTTTGGCATGATTAACAGGTGTTATTAGATAGCTTCAGATTGATGTGCTACATCACTATAAAGGGAAATTCTAACCAATATTCAAATTAAAACAATTAAGATGTTACATAATTCTTATTTATTTTTATTTTTAAGCTGACAAATATGCTTTGCATGAATAGTTTTGTTTAAAAAATCATATAAAGACAAAAATAAGATCACACCTAATTTCACATTGGCAATCACATGCATCAATCCTTCACTTTTCAGTGAAAATTTCAGCATCATTGACACTACAAAAAAACAAGTATTTTGGAGCGGTTATTTTATGATACTTGTAGCTGTTTTAATCTCTACAAAAATTATTTCTAGCAGTTGGGTCAACTGCTAGAAAATTAGGTTATAGAAATTGTTTTCTAACGGTTCAACTGAACCGCTACACAAGATTGTCAAAATGATAGAAACTTTCTAGTAGTTCCATTGGATGCTAGAAAGTTAGTAGCGGTTAGAAACCACTAAATTATAATAAGATGGGAATTGAAATTTAAAAAACTATTTGTAGCAGTTAAGGGAATTGTTAGAAATTTCTTGCACAAGCTTTTTGTTGGTAAGAAATGAAATTTTCATGATGGCACTGTATTTTCTAGCGATTGGGAACTGTTAGAAATTTAGCTCTATTGGGAATAAAATTTGAATTTTTACAAAAATTGTTCTAACATTTTGTATTTTTCTAGTGCTTTTAGAACCGCTACAAATTGCATTCCAGCTAAAAAAATAAAATTCAAAATTTTTCATTATTATAAAATCTAATATTATTAGTTAAGGAACCATTAAATATATTATATTAGATAATTATCTTGATATGTGTAATTAGCAATGTATTAGATGTTATATATTAAATTTTTTTGATAAATAATGAGTAATTAAATTATGATTTATCATATTAACTTAATTTAATTTAATAAGGTAGTTGAGTTTGAGATTATAGAATTGGAGATAAGATAATTTGTATAAATTTCAATTCTTAACTTCAAGAAGTGGTTAGATTGGTTGAGAGGACCATGACAAATGTAAAGAAAGAAAATTGAAAAGAAGAAAATAAATAAATATGTTAGTAAACTATAAAAAAGATAAATAAAATAAATTAAGATTTATAACATGGATATCATCTTACCATATAAAGAAGAAGTAACAACCATATGAGAGAGCAAGAAGAGAAGACAAAATTATAAAGAAGGAGATGAGAGGGAGGAAAAGAAATGAGGGAGTGAATAAATGAGGAGGTATTTATGGAGGTATGAGAGGGTTTAGGGTTTCTAGTAGTTTGTGTGCATTTTGTAGTGGTTTTGTTATCCGAAAAATTTCTAACGATTCAATTAACTGCTACAAATTACAAATTTTTTATTTTTAAAAAATGGAACTAATTTTGATTTGTACATATTTATGTATGAAAAATAAATTATTACATGAGTGGTAAAAATTCTTGAAACTGTAATTCTTGATTATCATACTGTCTTAAAGGAGATATTAAAAAAAATTATTTTTAGGATTACAATTAAATATATTCAGGAAAAATATTAATAGCTAATTATTTAAGTAATTTAATAAAAGACATATACCTAATAATAGTTAAATTATCGTCTTGTGAGGAAATAAATTTTCAAAATTCGTCAGTTCAAAATGTTCATTGTCGTAAGTAATGTCACCATCACCCATGTCATAAAGATTTTGTGGCTTGAGGTGTACATCCATATTCCAGTCTTTATGTTTCTCGTTATCGACAAAGTAAACGTAGTGTGCCTTGGAGGAAGAATATATGGCTCATAATCGTCATAGTCCCTCGTATGTATGAGTCTAGAGAAATTAATAGAGGTGATGCCCAAGTGGTTAATACTGAATCCCCATGAAGTTGTCGTATTTTCCCATGAGCACTTGAATGGAGTTATGATGAAAAGATGGTAAATTAACTCAATAATGTCAATAAGCTTTTCATAGTAAGTGACGCTACCAAAACGCATGTCGCCGTCACTACTTCTAGCATAATATCTCGCCCAAATGTGCCGCAAACTCTATAATTTTGTATAAGCAATCCCTGATCATATGCAACCATATAGAATTTGAAACATTGACATTATACACATAAACCTTCTCACATGGTCTAATATACTGAGAGAAAGAGTTTTGAGTTCATCAGTGTACAAGCTATCATCATTATGTATTTGACGTGTAAATCAAATGGGAAACTCTCTGTGGACTCTTTTATCAATGTTAGCAGAACATGCACGCCATCGTAGCTATTGCCTAAGATAATTTATAAACTCACTACAATGAAGTGTAATTTGTTAGAAGAGTTAGTGAAGAATAAATATAGTGTAAAAGTTAGCAAGTGTATAATACTTACGGCATGAAGGGTTTAACTTGGTTGCAATTTATCAAAACATATATGTGTGCTTGGAGTTTCTTCGTGACGGATTTCCTGACAAGAGGAAATAAAGTTGACATGAAAGGTCCAAGAGGGAATCATCAACATGACATAGGTAGTTAACAGATATCTCCATATCATCATCAAAATAGAATGTTTATAACCTTATCTCTGGAATAACTTTATGCTATTGACCTCTCTAGTCATATCTTATTCCTAACATATAATTTTAATTTGATAGAGAATGCCACATCTCGTTGTAAGTGGACATGAATCCCTATTCCTGTTGCGTCTTTTCCTTCTGTAAATTAAATGGAACAAAAAAATTAGTAACACATTATATACACAATGAATAAACTTTTTTATGTACTTACAATCTTATCATAGGTGACAGCAAAGCTTATGGACCCAGCCTTATCGCACACCATCTGCTGCCTAATGCTCTCAGCATTTCTTTGGAAAAGTGCCTAGAACAAAATATATAGAAATTAAGTTAGTCAAATCGGACAAAAATATTTTTTTTTTTGTAATTAATGAAATAATATTAATTTCATACCCTCTCCTCAGGAGGAGACGTCTTCAAATAGACAAAAATTGAGCAATCTTAGTTCAGGATTTTATCAGGTACATCCGCCAGTATCTTCATCAAGGTCCTCATCCCATCACCTTTCTTCTCGCACCATAGCTCACCCCTCTTGTTCTTCCATGCTTCCCCTAATCCTTTTATGGTATCCAACCTTAACTCCTCTCCTAATATAAATTTAATCTGTAATTAAATAAATATAAAGTTATATTCATTACATAGATTATTTAATCAAGCAATTAACTAATTTAAACAAAAAATTAATATATATTACCTTCATCACTTCTCAAGCTTTCCGCTTCTTCTCTGCTGTGATTTTCTTCCAGTCCTTCACATAAATAGGGAACAAGGTCCACTGCTTACTAAAAAGACATAAATGTTTATTATATATCGGGCCACCTTTCTTAGTCAATTCTCCCAAATCATTCAGCAGTACAACCACACGTTTACTCCTCATCATGGAGAGCTATGTAACTGTCACTCTCCTAATGGACCTAATCCCTTGAGAGTTTACAAGATTTAATTGGGAAATTCATTATATATGAATTAAATTTAAACAATTTTTCTATAAATCAAATAGTTGTCAATTTAAAAAGATTAAATAAATACTTATCCTTGAACTCCACTTCGAAGCCACCTAGTGCTACCTTGGAGCATGACGCTGTATCATGGAGATGCTCATTTACTTGATCCTCCTCCTCTGAACCATCATCATTAGGGGTTGCTCATTGTCTACCTGAACCTGCTCCTATGACAAATCAACCCGATCATTTTGCTAAACATCATCATTTGCCCTGCAATTTAAGATGTCATCCTTACTCAGATCGTAGTTATTAATGCTTGGGAACAGCTCAGAAGCACCACCCCCAACACCATGATCCTATCTACTAGGATTGACCAGCTCCTTCCTGTGTCCACGAGTCATCAAATATTTTCCTTTATCTCTTCCGCTCTTAGAACACATATGAAGTTATCACCATCATGGACATATATATATTGCAAATTTATAATGTAAGTTCTTCTGTCTAGTCTTCTTGTACAATCTACTCTGTAATTTGATAGATATAGATTGAAGACCAATTTTCTTTGGACGTAGGTTAACATTGTTGTGAAAGGCTTGGAAATATCAACTGTTAATTACAAAGACCATGATTTATATTTAGATTCCTCACCTTAATGAGCATGATGGGTTTACTCACATTCTAAACATTATGTTAATCGAAGGTATTAGAAGCTTTTCGACACGGAAGGTAGAATCACATGCAGGAACTTGATGCTCTCTGACAAGTTTGGATATGAGAGACAAACGATGGAAAAGTCAGAATACAAGACTGAAATTGAAGCCTTGATGAGAATGTTTTGTCTCTCCGGGGATATCCAATTTGTGGCTAACTTGTTGGGAGGTTCAACACTCACATTCCAAACATTATAAGATTTAACTCTCTACCAATGAGGGTCTAGAAATCATGCATACATCAGTTTCAAGGCCAAACTATCATATTCAAGGGCATTAAAGTTTTTAGTTTAAATAAATTAGAGCCTTGTATTTGGCGTGACCGGCAAATAATCTATGATACATGATATTAGATGGCTCCACATTTGTATGTCATCTAATATATTAAAACAACTAAAATGCTGCACAGTTGTTTAGTTATTTTTAATTTAAACTTCAAATGTTTTAACAAATTTTTTTCGAAAACAAAATCTTTCAAATACTTTAAAAATAACTAATTTCACATTGTCAATAACACATGTATCCACCCTGTTCTTTTTAATGGAAATTTGGGCATAATTGACAAATCATCTATGATACACGTTATTAGTTGGCTTCATAGACAATAAAGAAAAACAACCTAGTTCACATCTAATTTCACACTACAATCACATGTATAACCTTGTTTTTTCAGCGAGTTTTAGCATGATGACAAATCATTTATGACAGGTGTTATTGGCCAGCTCTGTAGTGTTATGCTGTGTCTGATCTATCTTGGTTATGCACAAAATGGTAGACTTTCCAAGTTTCTCCAGCAACATTAACTTTGGATGCTATTGCCATACGAATGCCACTTTGCACTTGTATGTATTTTTATCTATTGTGTCTTACAGTTTCATGTAGTGGAAGATGACTAAAAATTGCGTTGTTGGAGCTTTTTGCTGTCCTACAAATCTACAATCTCATTATTGCCTCTTGCATATTCTTCATCTGGTGCAACAAAGCTATCTGGAGCTGCCCCAAAGCTGTGAGTGTACAACTTGATCTAGATTGGAAGAGACTTATATTTTATGTAATTTACATAATTTAAAATGAATATAATAAAAGCCTCTGAAAAATTGATAGGTGTTATTAGATAGTTTCACATTATATAGTTTATTTTTATATTTAAGCTTCAAATAACTTTTCACGAATATTTTTTTCCAAAATGAAATCATACAAGAACATAAAAAAGAAATTGACTCAAGTCTAATTTCACACTATCAATCACATGTATCAAACCTCTTTTTTTTGGCAGAGCTTCGGCATGATTGATAAATAACCTATGATAGTTATTAGGTCGTTCAAATTTTTATGCTACATCAATATAGAAGGGAAATTTTAAATTCAAATTAAAACACACTCACCTAATTTCATGCTGGCAGTCACATGTATCACGTCTGCTCTTTCCAGTGGAAGTTTCGGCATGAATGACAAGTGTTATTAGATGGCTTCACATCGGTATGCTACATCACTACAAAAGAGAAATTCTAACCAATATTCAAGTCAAGACAATTAAGATGCTGCATAATTATTTAGTTAATTTTAAAGCGAAATAGACTAAGCTAATTTCGTGCCTTCAATCACATATATCAACCCTTTTCTTTTGAGCGTAAATTTGACATGATTGAAATGTGCTAATATATATGGTTTCACATTTGTATGCTAATCCATTATAAAAGGGAAATAGTTTTACAAGTGCTAATATAGATGGTTTGATGAATATTTTTTTAGAAATTGTTGGAGAGTATGTTTTGATGATGCTAAAATAACAAATAGCAACAAGTTTTTTTTTAGTAAAATGTCAAATGATGTTTGAAACAATCAAAATGTATTTCTATGTGTAAATGTTGTCAAAAAAGAAGTTAATCAACTTAATCAATTAGTTAATTGATTAATGTCAATTAATCGATTGGTTGTTCAATTAATATAAAAATATCATTATATTTTACAAAGAAAAATAAATTACCATTAATCGATTAGTGTTCGATTAATATCAAGAGTTTTCCTTTTAGAATTGAATTGATAAGTCAATTAATTGATTAACTGTAATTAATCGATTAATCTTTGGAGAATATATTTTCTATTGAACAAAGATATTACTATTACTCGATTAATTTATATTAATTTGTTAACTGTTTGATTAATCAGTGAAGTATCAATTTTGCGTAATTCAAATATAAACTAATTAATCAATTAGTTAATTAATTACTTTACATTAAATGATTACCCGTTCGAATAATCAGTGTCAAAATATTTTCTGATTTAATTCTTCCAGACACAATAATCGACTAGGTATTGGATTAACTTACATTAATTGATTAGTTATTCGATTAACTTCATATCTTTTAAGAATCCCTCTCTGATTACGTTGAAATTGACTGAATATCTCTCTGACCTATATATGTTTGATTCAAACCTGAAATATACATATTTGTCTCTACATTCTTCATTATATATCTTTTGAGAAACTTATTACATTATATATGGTTGAAAATTCTAATCAATGTAATACTCTATTTTCTGTTTCTCTCATTAATCGAATCATTGATCGAATTAATGATAATTAATCGATTAGTTAATCGATCAATACAATATATTTTAGAAAATCTATTTGATTAGAACTTGATCTTTATAATATAGAGGAGCTGTGAAGAAGGCATTGGAAGAAGAAGGAAATCAAATTCAAGAATCAAGAAATTTATCGAAATCTTGATCGACTAAACAAAAGAGTGAAGAAATAGCAAAGGGAGAAGATGATGATCGATGAAACAACTCAAATAAACAATTTTTGCTTAATCAATCGATTAATTACAATTAATTCATTAACTAATAGATTAATGCCTCATTTTTCAGTACGCTAATCTAGTATGCTTTGACACAGGTTGAGTATTTTAACCATATCTTAAGATATACTTATCTGATTAAAGTGAAACTTGATTCATATGAAATTAGACTTAGGATGCAGTCCAGTGACACTAATTTCATCACCAAAGAGTCTCATATGAGGGAGATATATTGTTTGCAATGTAGAACATAGGATTAACACTTTGGCCATGACTTTTACTCACTAAATTGATCATATCTTTCTGTTTACAATGAATTTTTCAGTCAAACTTAGTTCATTGGAATGTAGACACAAAGAGCTATTTGTGGATATGTCATTTACTATGTTTAGAGTTAAATAGAGGAAGTTATGAAAGTTAAAAGAAGACAATTGTTCCTCAACTCAGAGATAATCAGAAGATAGAAGAAAATCAAGTGTTAAATGATTATTATCAGAACTTCTCTTGATTGTGTCAAACTTCATTTAAGGTATCCAAATACATGATTAGAATGAGATTAGACAAAGATTAAAGCCAACAGACTCTCAATGGTAAAAAAACACTTTGTGTCAGAAGCTTCAAGGCTAGTTCTAACGGTCATATTTTCAATTGAAGAAGAAAAGCTCAATGGAGAAAGATATTATGCAAAACGGTCAAAAAGCTCAAATTTCATACATAAATAAGAGAGAATTCAAGAATATGAATGAGATGAGCTAAGAATGCATCATCATAATCCTAAAATATCGTTAGACTAAGAAAGCCTCCAACTCTTTGTTCTTCATTATTTATCATTATAATATCTTGAAAGAGAAAAATATCATGTACTACAATGTATTATTTACTCTATCTGAGAGAGTTTTATATTTCATCATCTTTATCCAAATTTGAGAGCAAACCCTAGAATCAAAGATTCAAGGTGGGATTTGCTTGTATTTGTGTAAGGGGGAGCGTTATCACTAGAGAGTAGTGTAACATCAGGATTGAGGTGGTTCTCAATTAACCATAAAAATTGAAATTGTAAGGGATACCAAGAACTTGTTGTAATCTTGTAAAATAGTAGATTGAAAATTTCAGTGGGGAGCTGAGGACTGGACGTAGGTTAAAGAAGGATTGAAAATCTGTTGAGCAATTTCTCTCTCCCTTAACTCTTTGATTTTCAGTAATATATTTTCAATATCTGATCAAAGTTTTTTAAGTTAATTTGCTTTACTAATAAGATTTTAAAAGAGTTTCAAAAAATTTTAAAATCCGTCGAACACCCAATTTACCCCCTTTTGAGCGATCCAACCTATCTGCCTAGAACTAACATAAATATCATACAATAACAATAAAAAGAAATAGACTCATAATTAATTTCTCGTTGTCAATCACACATATGGCAATCGTGTTCTTTTAATGGAAGTTTTGGCATGACTGCCATACATGTGTTATTAGAAGGCTTCACAATTATATGCTACATCTCTATAAAATGGAAATTCAGACCAATATTCAAACTAAAACAATATATTTAATTATTTTTATATTTAAGCTTACAAATATGTTTTGACAAATAGTGTTTTTTTTAAAATTCATACAAAGACGTTGAAGAGAAACAAGCTCACAACTAATTTCATGCTGTCAATCACATTTATCAAAACTTATTCTTTTTCTGTGAAAATTTTGGCATGATTATTGACGTATCAATATAGATGGATTCACATTTGTATAAATCACTATAACAAGGAAATTCTTGTACAAATCTCCTCATTAATATCAAATATTTTCCTTCATCTCTTCTGCTCTTAGAATAGCACATATGTAGTTATTGCCATCATGGACATGCATCTACAACAATTTTAGAGTGTAAGTTCTTCTATCTAGTTTTCTTGTATAATCTAGATCCTAATTTGACATATATAGATTGAAGATCAATTTTCTTCGGATGTAGGTTAACATTGTTGCTGAAGGCTTAGAAATATTAGTCCGTACTTACAAAAATCATGAATTTACTCATATTATAAACATGTAAGATTCCACAATGGATCATTCTAAGCTAGGATGGGACCAAAATGATCCTGAGGCATTGTTACAAAAGTTTTTCCACTTGCAGCATTTGCTTTGCGTTTTGAAGTTTCTCTAGCAAGAATGTAATCAAAAGATAACAAAACCACTATAAGGTTTCAAAGCATATTAAACCATAGAAGTTAAAATTTAGATCCAACATTATTAATGAAAGGAAATATTCAGAATCAACTATAAGGTTTTTGATATTAATGTTGAATCTAAAATTTAATTTCTATGGTTTAATATGCTTTAAAACCTTGTGGTTTTGTTATCTTTTGATTACATATGAAATTGTTCACAATGAAAATGTTCGCTGCTAAGTTATTGGGGAGGTTAAATACTCACATTCTAAATATTATAAGGATTAAATTCTCAATACAGCAGGGTCTAGAAATAATCTATGGAACAGTTTCTATATGTACAAAGTGAGAAATCATGTATACATCAGTTCAATGCCATTAAAGTTTTTAGTCTAAATAAATTAATGCCTTGCATTTCCAGCTTTTGATAAGTATATATAAATTCTAGATCCACTCGGTGAGACTTCCAACCTAAATTCTTACCATCAACGTGCTTAATGATAATTAATTATGCAAATGAAAAATATTTAAACATTCAATATATATTATCCTTCATTCTAAATTAACCAATACACAGTTAAAAAAAATAACATGATGCATAATTATTTAATTATTTTTATATTTAGGCCTATAAATATGTTTTGAATGAATAGTTTTTTTAAAATAAATCATATAAAGACATTAAAGATAAACTGACTTATACCTAATTTCATGCTGGCAATCACATGTATCAACCTCACTCATTTTAGTGGAAATTTCGGCATGATTTACAGGTGTTATTAGATGGCTTCACATTGATATGCTACATCACTATAAAAGGAAAATTCTAACCAATATTGAAATTAAAACAAATAAGATGGTGTTAATTATTTAATTATTCTATATTTAAGCTTACAAATATGTTTTGATGAATAGTTTTATCAAAAAATAAATTCTTATATAGAGATTAAAGAGAAATAGAGCTTATAACTAATTTCATGCAGCCTGTCACATGTATCAACTCTGTTCTTTTCAGTGAAAGTTTTGGCATGAATGACAAATTAATCATCTATGGTAGGTGTTATTTGATGGCTTAGTAAATATTAAAGAGAAACAGGCTAGCTCACACCTAATTTGATGTTGACAATCACATGCATCAACCTTTACTCTTTTCAGCGGATATTTCGACATGATTGACATGTGTTATTAGTTGGCTTAGTGTTAAAAATATTAAATTGTGCACAATAGTTTATCAATGTTTAGAATTGCGTTTGTGTGTTGATTTGATGATACTTGTGTTGAATTATGATTTTTATTGTATTATTTTATTTCTTTGAAAAGAGGTATGCAAATAATAAATTTTGTTTTGATACAGGAAAATAATAAATTTTGGTTAAACGGTCTAAACCTATGGGTTGACCTTGAGCCCAATAGATCTAGAGTTGTACTTCACAAATAAATCTATTTTTAGAACTCGTGTTATTGTGGAATAAGAATTCTTTTTTTACCATCTATGTCAACCTCATTAGTTTTTTTGATAAGTGATATTGTAAGTTTTCTGTAAGTACTTTTTGAGTCATAGGACCTTAATATTAATGGAAAAATGGTAACGAACCCACCTATACTTTTCTTTAAAAAAAAAAAAAAGAGATATGTTTTTATAAAAGCGGGCTTTTCAATCCTAAAGTCCAAGTAGCCTTGAGGAGAAGGGATGTCCTCACGAAGCATCTCATTCGAAAGTCAATTTTGCAATGAGGGCACAATTTTTATTATAACTAGCATCCTTATCAATGACTTGAAGCTTTGCCTTCAAGCTCTCGTACTTCTGACCAACATCTCCATCAAATAGGTTGAAGCCTTTCGTTCATGATCAATTTCTTCAATGTTCTCCTTACAAGTTGCAATACCTTGCAAGTATCATTATACTCTATCAAGTTTCAACAACCAAATATTGCATTATTAACCCCAAAAAGGAGAAATCTAAACTCTTACGTTGAAGGCATACCAAGAGTGTAAGTCCACTGCTTAACTCATTCAGCACTGACGCCATGCTAGTCTCCTTGATTCAGCTTAATTTCACGAGCATGATCAGAAATAATTATTGAACTTAAAGGATTCAGGAGTACCTGAGATATAGACTAGGTTTTTGGGCACCCATACAAAAACTTAGGTACTGTGGTAGACTTAGGTATTAGAATACAGCAAATATATAGAGAATAGAAGAGAAACAGAGAGGAAAATATGCAGAGAAAAATATTGTTGTGTGTTGCTCTTCAAAAATCAAGAAGACATGCACCCAAAATACTCCCGCAGGCATTTCCACATTTTACTCCATCAACCCACATCTCAAATAATTGTTGCCACAAAAAATTTAAACAAAAAAGGAGAATTACAAATAACATCCCAAACTTTTTATTATTGTTACCTGAGCCCAAATTTATATGGATGTGAGCCTAATCCACTAAGGGTGGATTGGAGCCCAAAATTTAACGGAACTAATATCAAAACTATCAATATATAAGTCCGAATAATTATTGTTTTAAAGTTTCCACTTTCTTTAATTACGTGAAGATTTTCCTTGCTAATAAAATAGGAAAGAAGTTTTAAAACGAAATAAATTAAAAATAGTTTATATATACTTCAAATTTGTCAAAAATCCTTTCCCATGAAACATTCCACGTTAAATTACACAAGTATCCTTTCCCATGAAACATTCCACGTTAAATTACACAAGTATCCTTTCCCATGAAACATTCCACGTTAAATTACACAAGTATCATACAAGGACATTAAAAAGAAACAGACTTGCGTCTAGTAAGTTCACACAATCAATTACATGAATCAAACTTGTGTTTTTTTTTGGCAAAAGTTTTAGCATAATTGTCAAATGAGCAATGACAGTGGTCATTAGGTGGTTTCAAATTTGTATGTTATATCACTATAAAAGGGAAATTTTAAATTCAAATTAAAACAATTAAGATGCTGTATAATTAAACAATTATTTTTATATTTAAGCTTACAAATATCTTTTGGTGAATATTTAGTTAACAATTCAAACAAAGACATTAAACAGAAACATGCTCACATCTAATTTTAAGCTGTCAATTATATGTGTAATGACTCTGAAAATTTTTAGATTTCAAAATACATTTTGTATATATATATTAATTGATGCAGAAAAGTTTCAATGTGGAAGGAGTGGATTAGTGGTAAAAAGCGGAGAAGTTATTCAGGTGTCCCGTATTCGATTCCTGGAGGCTGCAAAAGTTGGAAATTGATTTTTCCTCTAGCGTGTGAAAGTACGTAATTGCCCATTCCCTTTTTTCTTTGTTGAAGCCGTACCTATTTGCCATTTTTCTCAGAATTCCTTCAGTGGCGCAGACGGATGGAAGTAGCGGGGGAAGCTTCATGTCAGTGATGCCGTGTGGTCAGCTCCTGCAGTGTCCCGTCCTATCCCCTGCTGTGCCGCTGTCACTGGTATGGTCACGTTGCTCGGCTAGCTCCAGCTCCTTGATTTATAGAGCTGTCGATGGGAAGCAGAGGGGGTGGTAATCGGTGAGTAAGGGAGAGTATAGGGTGGATGTTGTTTGAAGCTAACGAGCTCAATCTTCGTCGTCGTCGTCCTGCTAGTTGTAGGGGCGGTCGAGATTTCAAAGCAGGGCACTGTAGATCATCTCAAAATTTAGTCGCCTCTCGTCATCGGTGAAGTACTGTGCTTGAGGGGAAGGAAATTGAAAGGGCTGGAGTTGAGTGCAGCGGTGGTAAGGAAAGAAGTTTGGTAGCAACGTCTGAGCCAGAGCTACAGAGTTATCGACGGTGATCGTGTTCGCACCAGCAAGGTCTTTTATTATTCGTTTCTCTATTTACCATGGCTGGGCGTTGTGAATTGAATAAGAGAGGTATGATTCTTGAATGCCCCTACTCTATCTCCTGTGGTTGTGTTAGTTCTTGGGTACGGTTACGGTGAATTGCATGTGGGTTGAGCATTGTGTTAGATTTCTCTATTTTGGGAAAAACCCGATGAGTGGACTAGGCAAAGGCTGAGGGGTCACCTTTGAACTTGACGCTATGAGTGTGTATTTGTTGTCGTTATTGGATGCTTACTGTTGTTGATGTGATGTTATTGGAATTGTTGTTGGATGAGGCATGCCGAGGGTATGTATATGTACATGCATAATGTCTGGTTTAGGAAGTATAGGCCAGAGGTTATTGTTTCAGACTTGAAAGCTAACTAGGATGTATTAACTTGCATTACTGTATATGCGTACCATAACTGCTATAATGTGGGGTATGTGGATGTTGGGGTGTTGGTGCCTAGCCAATCTTTAGTTGTGTGTATGTGTGTGAAACAGAGAGGAAAAAGGGAGTGCATGAATAGTGATGTTGTTGTGTGGGCATTACCATGGTTATATGTATACTCTGTTGTTGTCAGGTTGTGGTGCCCTGGGTTGAATAAGAATGGGTTATTGAGGTTGTGGATTTATGCTGTTTGAATAATACATCTTGGGTTTGCATGCGTTGTGAAAGAATATGTATATATATGGTGTTGTTGTTAGGGATTTAAATGAAGGAAGCAAGAATTATAGGAGAAGGGTGTGCTGTTGATATGTATATATTGCATATGTGTGCCCTGTGTAAGAATATATATAATACATGTGATAATGTGGTCAATGAAAGAGGAGACAAAAGTATGTCATAAATGGGTTGTAAATTATGGGTTATGTTTTGAGATAGAGTTAAGCTCATAAGTATTTCAACTTGGTAAAGAGAATGTTTTGAATATTTAAAAGCAACATTAGAACTACTGTGGGCTATTATAATTGATTTGAAGCTTTAAGGTGCTAACCCTAATATTGAGTTGGGTTTTGGGTTAAGGGATGCTTGTTGTTAGTACAAAGGTTAATGGGCAATGACTTTTGAAAATGATTTAATGTGGTAATCTCGTTGTGGATATGTAGTGATTGGGAAATAGTAAGAGCTTATGAATTGAGTTGTGGTTGTATGGTTGATGGTGTGTTATAGATTGAAATGATAGCTTAAGGATGATTGATTTCTGGGGAAGCTTTAATTAGTATGGTAATGTGTTGTTTCGGTATACTAGGGAATTGAGAAGTGAATATTATCGGAAGTTGTTTGACAGAAAGAGTAAAGGTTTAAGAGCGTGTCAGGTGAGTGAATAACGTTCCCTAAAATTTATATTTTCAAATGCATTGTCAGAATTTCAAATATGAATTTTGAAAAGCAAATTTTATGAAAGTATGGTTTAAATCGTTAGAAATGATTTTCTTTCGATTGGTTTACAAAGGAACTATGATTATACATGAAAATGAATGAACAAGCTTTTGAAAAGAGTTTGAGAAAAGTTGCATTGAAATGAGAATTGTTCATGAAATATATTCCTATGTGAATTTCATATGTTTACACAGTAACTTGATTTTAACTGTACATGCTGGGGTTTTTGAAATTCAAAGTGATTTTTACCAACAGTTATGGTGTTGAAACTATTGAGATTATTACATGTGAAATAAACCCCATACATGATGAAAATATTTTAGAAAGGATGGAATACAGAATGCTGGTTGCTAACAGCAGTACTGTTAGCCCTTGGTGCACCTTGGTTACTCGAGCTCGACAGTTAGTGGTCTTGAGCCACCAGAATTATTTCGTGGGATTTATTCTCGCGACAGTTAGTGGCTTTGAGCCACCAGAATTATTTCGTGGGATTTATTCTCGTGACAGTTAGTGGCCTTGAGCCACCAGAATTATTTTGTGGGATTCATTCTCGTGACAGTTAGTGGCTTCGAGCCACCAGAATGGTTAGTTATTCTCGTAGACTGTGTGTCCACGTCTGTTTTTGTTCTGTTGAAGTCCTACAGAAAGATCATGGTTTTGAAAGGATTATTTTAAATGATTGGTTTGAAATGGTTATTTCATATTGATTTGAAATGGTTCTTTCAGATTGTTATTTCCCTTGAAATACAAATATTTACGGAAAGGTTTGCATCAGATTACGAAATATTATGAAATATATTTTTAATATGATTATGCATTGTTTATTTCCACATTCTTTTAGATCATGTTTTTGGGACGTTATTCACGAGTAGATTATTTGGCCTCAGATAGTGCAGGTGACCCTAACCTTCCCGCTGAGCAGTGAAGAGCCTCGTTGCCGATCCGAAGCGTCATTTTTTTTTACAAAACCACTTTTGATGAAATTATTATTTAGAAAGTGTTTGTATGATTCTGAAAAGAAGGTAAATACTCCACATAGTCATTGAAAAAGATTATGTTGATTTATGAGATACAATTTATTATAGTTCTTATTTCAAAACGTTTTATTTAAAGTTTTAGACTTTTGGAATATGAAACTATTCATATTCTGTGCCGGTCATGGTCCAAATTTCAGGACGTGACAATATGTATCAACTACCATGTTCTTTTCAATGGAAGTTTTGGCATGATTGATAGGTATTAATATAGATAGCTTCATATATGTGATATGTGTACTAAATTTTATAACTAAGTAGGTGTATATTCTGAACCATATTTGATTAAATCTTTAAATATTTTATACATATCTAATTATCTTTTATATATTTGCTTATCTTTAACTAATTATAGGATAAAAAGGAATATTGTTAGAATATACTCATATTCTATTTTATTTTACAGAAAAGATGTCATAGGATTCAGGAGAGAAGAAAATTAGCAAATAATATATACATATATACACTACAAAATTATTGACTTTCAACAGCGATAAAAGCTTTCAGTGTAAAAGTCGCCACTGAAAATCTTTAGCGGTGATAAAAATCATTTCCTATAAGCATTGACGATGACAATTGAAAGTCACCACTGAATCTCAACAATCAGCAGTGACATTGGGCATTAGTAGCGACTCTAAAGTGGAATCAGCAGTAACAAATAAAGTCAAAGCCGCCGCCTAAAACTGAATAAGTGGTGACTTAAATTGTCGCCGCCTAATGTAAAACATAAAGTGAAATTTGCAGCAACAAAATTGTCAATGCCTAATGTGGAATCAGGGGCAACATAAAATGTCTCTGTTTAAAGTAGAATCTGTGGCGACAACATAATGTGGAATAAGTGGCAACATAAACTATCGCCGCCTAAATTCACATAATCCTTTAAAATATCATATTCCTTCAACTACTTAAATATATTTAAAGAGAAGCAAAATGTCAATATCAATATCAATATCAGATATAAGATATATATATATATATATATATATATTATTTGCCTAAGAAGATGACGAACAGCAAGGAAGAAACCGTTGGTTGAAAGGATAATATATGTACATATATTATATCGAATCCAATAGATGTTATGGATCAGAGACGTGCTAGCTGAGTGTCACAGCTTAAAGCAATTAAATTAGAAGCCCATAGTGATTATAAAAGGGCAGCACAAAGCACCAGAAAAAGGAGGAGACGGACGGTAGCGAGCAATTATTTGGACGGCAGCGATCCTTTTCTGTTACAGCAGCGAAGGCTTTTTCCTCTGGTTCTCCGTTCTTCTTCTTGCAACAGCAGCAGATAGGAAGAAGGACATGCCATAGTTTTGCTTTATTTTCTTTGTCTTTCTTATTTTATGTTTATCAATTTTGAACTTTATTTTATGGGTTTTGTTCTAGAGCCATGTGGCTAGTTTTCTTTTGGATTTAGAGGAGCTATGAATCTATTTGTGGATTAGACTCTGTTTTATTTACTGATTAATTTTGCTTGATGTTAATTTTGGCCCTTCAATCATGTTCTTATTTCTCTATTTCTTTTTTGGTACAAAGTTCTTATTTCTCTATTTAATTTAATGTCTGTCCACCATTAGATATGAATTTGGGCATTTAGGTTTACTTTGATGAAGGAAATCTTAGTTAGACTCTATGATTGAATAGTAGAGGATTAGATTTTAATCTAATTTGCAATTAGGATAAAAATATACCTAAGAGCCCCATATAATCGATGAAGAGTAAATTTGTACAATTATACCTCTTGACTAATTGAGTTAGGCATAACTTATTATACTTAGTAGAGAGTTATAAGTAAATCGGAAGACATTTGTAACTACTAATACTTTAGATTAACTAAATTAATATTGGGACTAATTAATAAGGTGAAAACAAAGGTCTACGAAATTAATAAGGGTTTATTGACTCTAGGTTACCTTTAGTATGGATAGTTTTCAGTTTAATAAATTATGCCTTTATTCCTATTCATTCTATCCCGCTTTGCTTAACTTAAATAAAAATTAGAACTCTAGTGCCTAACTATTATTTTATCTGATTCTCCATGGGAACTATACTCTACTAACACTTTATTACTTAATTCGACATGTGTACTTGCATTATTCACAATTTGCATGCATCAAAATCACTATAAAAAGGGAAATTTTGTACAAATCTCCTCATTCATATAAAAGATTTCCTTCATCTCTTCCTCTTGTAGAAGAAAACATGTGAAGTTATTAACATCACTGACATGTATATACTGTAATGGCTTTAAAAAATAAATAGGTAAATAACACTACTTTAATAATACATCTACTAAGTTTTGCACTTAAGCACTTTAAGAGGCTGGCGGATGAGTGGTTTTGGAGGCAGTGGCATGAGCTTTATGTCTCGTGTTCGAATCTCAACACTGGAATTTTAGTTTTTTTGTCTTCAGCCATCGCATGAAATGTCCAAAATGTACCTCTGCCATTTTAAGTCGTCATTCTCCGCATTTCAGCTCGACAACAGCGCAATAGAGAGATCAGAGGAGAAGCTTCACGATTTCTCCTCTAAAACCCACCTCACCTGCATTTTCCCGCTGTCGTCTGCGGTTGTTCATCCGCCATCATCCTCTTTCTCTGCGTAGTTCTCGGTCGCTGTGGTGATTCCAGTTTCTTCTGTCGACTGAGCTGCTGTTGTTGGTGACTGCATCATCTGAGTCCACAATTGTTCTGATAGATTCTTCACCTTCCTTTTTTGTGATGGTGTTGCTGTGTGCAGAAAGAGAGAGAGAGAAAGAAAGTCTGTGCCAGAAAAAAATACAGAGTGTTGAGGTCGTCGGAGAAGGTAATCGGAAGGAGGGGAGAGCTTACACATAGGAGAGATTTTGGCCAGGGTGAGCCTCTTTGTTTGTTCTTCATTTTTTTTTCTATTCATGTTTCTGATGTCTGAGAGTGATTTAACTGATTAAAAGATAAACTTTGGAAGGAAATTACTGGTTAAGTAAGGTATTAAGTTTCTGAGCAAGAAATCTAATTTGAATTATGAAGATTGGTTATTGCATTTGCTTGTTCTGTTTTGTGGTTATGGTACTCGAAAAATAGTGCCTACGTTTTTGTTTTAGTGACTTTGATTCTCTAAATAAATGAGTTATTATAAAAATTGATGCTTATATAATTGTTGGTGCTGTTGATGTTTGAGGATACAGGATTCATATTTTGAAAGTAAGAAAAATAATAAAATCAGAATTGAAGTTAAAGACTTAAGCTTTTGACAGTAAAAAATGTAAGAAATCATGAGCTAGTGTTGTTGCCTATGTTTAAATCTGCCTTTGGTTGCTTTGTGTTGGTGAAATCGAATTTGTAGCTTGTTGATGGATGTTGGGAGGGTATTTTGAAGTTGGAAAATAATGTCAAAGTAAGAAACATTGAGTAACTAATAGCTGGAAATTTTAGATTATAAGATGAATGATTTGCATTGTTTCGATTACCTATTTGATGCTTGGAGGAAATAAAATCCTACATTAAAATTTGGATATTAAATGGTTTCATGATATTGTTGGAATTTCTAGATAGATGATCTTAAAAATATATGCTTGAATTAGCATATTTATATTTTCATGGAAATAGTGGGTAAAAGTTGAGTGGATTTTTTTTTATACTCAGAATTTGGTTTAATTAAAATTTCTCAAGCTCTCGATGGAATTAGAGAAAAGAATCAATGTTGCTTGTATCTATAAATATTTATTGTTATTGTGGTGGTAGTTAAATTTATTAAATTTAAGCTTGGCACGGAGAAAGGGGAAACGTGGAGAATGATCTCTAAAGTTTAAATCTTGAATTTTGATAAATTATATTACCGTTCAAATAGTTAGAATTTTATCTAGAAAAAATGGGGATTAAAGTTTTAAACTCTCATTCTATTTTAAAGTATTATAAATTGAACCTTGGGATAAGATTCTAAATTATTAAAAATGTATAATTAGAATTTTAATATGTTATTTTTTGGATATCAGGGAATTGAGAAGTAAAAATAATTGAAAATTGTTTAGTTAGAAAGAGTAAAGGTTTGAGAGAGTAGCAAGTAAGTGAATAACGTTATATGATGATATTTTAATAATATCTTGTCACTTAATATATTTTATTTAAAATATCAATTTTTAACCATGATTTGCTAAAAGAATATTTATATGAATTAAGGGTTTGATTATTATTATCATTGTTTTTTTTCTTTCGAATGACTCATGAAATCGTTATGTTTATGCGTTGAATGAACAAAGAAAGTTCTGAAAAATATTTTATAAGCTTCTATATTAAGATGATTTTCACTCTGAAATATTCTTATGAGAATTCATATTATTTGAAAAGAGTTTTAATGCATATGAATTGCAAGAAATATTTTAAGAATTTATTTTGATTTTCACGTTGAGGTCATTGATTATGGAATACTCTTTTTGAGATTTCGGTATTGAAAGATTTTGCTTTTTTTATAAATGATAAGTTGTCCCCACGCATGTTTGAAAATGTTTTTTGGAGAGGATTGAATACAAAACGCTAGTTACTAACACCAGTACTATTAGTCCTTAGTGCACTATGGTCAAACTCAAGCTTGTCTGATATTTGTGAGCGCAGTGCTCACGCCAGATATTCTTGGGATTTATTCTTACGTAAGTTATTCGTGAGTCTCGTATCTCCGCTCGTTATTTGTAGGTATCATACCTGCGCCTGTTATTTGTGGGTCTCGTATTTACGCCTGTTATTCATGGGTTTCGTACATGGCCCTATTATTCGTGGATCTCATACCTGCACCTGCTTACGTGGCTTCAAGGCATGCCAGATTGGTTAGTTACCCTCATAGACTATGTATCCATGCTTGTTAATTGTGCTATTGAAATCTTATGGAAAAGTGAGATTTGAGGATTATCCTTTTTAAATGGATTTTCTTAAATAAAATATTTCACTGGATATTTGGATTGATTTGATGAATGTTTTTTATACAATTTTATTATTGCTATGATTCTATACTTTGAAAATTTAGATTCATCAATAAATTTTAGTATTCACAGTTAAATATATCCTAAATTGTTTATTTCTACATTTTAAATTATTTCAAATGATGAGACGTTATTTACCGATATATTATTTTGGCTTCAGATAGTATCAATGACCTTACACCTCCAGCAAAATAGAGAAGGCTCTCATGGTTGTTGAAAACCTGTCAATGCTCCACGTAAGTTATAGACAAGATTCTTGCCCTCTCTTGTCTTTCCGAGATATATAAACAATTATATATGGCATGGTATTTATCATTTTGGAAGATAGACATATATTCATATATGATAAATAATAAAATGGTCTATGCATATTTAAGATTATTATTATAATAATTATGATGTGTAAAGGCTTCCAGAATATGAGTTTTCTCATATTCTGAGTTAGTCACCCCTCGATTTTTGAGATGTGACATATACTGTTGTAAATTTATGTATAGGTGTGTTAAAGAAAGAGCCCCACATTACCTAGAATTAGTGGGGTCCTGTCATGTCCTAAAAATTCAAAGGATGACTGGCACAGGATATGAGAGAATTCATATTCCGTAAGCCTTTAAATATTATAACTAATGTAATAACAATCTTAGATATGTATAAACCAGTTATAATTTTCATATATGAACATATTTTTACATCTCAAAAAGATAAAAGATAAAGAGATCAGAATCCTACCTATAGAGTACGTGTACTATAAGAGCTTTCTCTGTTTTGTTGGAGGTGCAAGGTCAACAGTGCTATTTGAGGCCAAAATAATCTATTGCTAAATAATGTCCCATTATAAAAAAATAATTTAAAATGTGGAAGGAAACAATTTAAAACATATTTAACTGTGAATAATAAAGCTTCTTAATGAATCTAAATTTTCAGACTATAGAATCGTAGCAATGATAAAACTATATAAAAATCATTAATCAAATCAATCCAAATATTCAATAAAACATTTTATTTAAGGAAATTCGTTTAAAATGATAATCCTCAATCTCATTTTTTCATAGGATTTCAACATAACAAATACCAAGCATGTACATATAGTTCACGATGGTAACTAACTAATATATTTGCCAAAATAAAACTTATTCTTTTAAGACTTCCTAAGATAATTACCCTTACAACAACTTAAACACCTCGAGTCCTTTCTTCTAAATTACCTTTTCCTATTTTCCTTTCTTTGGTTCCTTAGTGGCTCGGGCAAATATCAAATCCTATATTAGTTATCCATATAAGATTTATTAGTACTTAAGACCTTAATATATAACATTTGCATAATAAGTCGCTCTTTCACGCCCAAACTCTAAAACCTTTGTTTTTAGCTCTCTAATCTTTCCATTTTACTTTAGCTTCAAATTTTGTCTACTTTCATACTTGAATTTTTTCCTTATAATACAACCATATTCAAGTACCTAACTTCAATAAAAATAATCCAATTTTATTATTATTGACCATATTCCAAGGACTTCTAGATGTGGCATATGTCTAGTAAGATAATTTAGAACAAATACACCTCAATTTTACATTTCAACCTGTAGCATTTTTCATGAATTTTAGCCTCTATAATACAACCACACAATTATTCATTCCCATACACTAAATCAATAGCTCCTACCTTATTTGGACACTTTATCTTCATTTAAAACCTTATAATACCGTCTTATATTTTAATCTGGATTTTTTTCCAGATTTAAGATAATGCACCCATCATTCAAAATCGATAGGCATCAATCCTCCCTTCATCCCAATAACAATATATTATATAATCTTACTACTTTTAAAAACTGACATCTCTCTAAACAAGTTTCAGACAGCTATTGTATAACTTTGAAATTCCAATTTTAATTAAGACCTAAAGTACATACATCATAAAAGGGATTAAGGGATTAAGGTGTTAAAATCACCAATCATCACACTCATATGCCATTGAGTGTGTGTATATTATGTTCTTTCCTTTTCTTTCTATCTTAATCAAATGTTATTCCCTTTCTTTTCTTTTCTTTTTACTTCAAACACACTTTCCATAACTACTCAAAGAATTCGAACATTCCAATTTCAAAACACTTCATTGTCAAACACTCTTCAACTCAATACAGTAGAAAATTCACACATGTATACATATTCTTTAAAAACTTCAGCGATCTTGTTACTCTTTACATCTTTAACCAAGAACCCAACACCTTTTAATCCAAATCCAACTTAGAAAATAACAACACTCAAATCCATTTAATCCCTTTTATGACATAAATATTAACTATATGATAATTTCCATAACATTGCAACGAGCCTAAAATAAAAGACAGAGATGAACAGCAGCAACAATGAAGAAAGGGAAGACAGAGACGAACCCAAGTTGCAGATTTAAGAAACAAAGCCATTTAAAACAAAATGCAGCTAGTGTTTTTGGTTCAATTTCAAGCTGAAAATTTCAAATCCTTACTCCTCTTCACAGGATCAACCAAAAACCTCCGAGAAATCCTATTTAATCGGTAACCCATTTGTTGAAAACTAGCAAACAGAAAAATTGAAGGTGGTCACAGAGTCGGAGAGCTTACCTCAGTTGGTCGACGGTCATCACAAGCACCCGATTTTTCTCCCTTTTCCGGCATCATGACTTCCTGTTCTTCTCCCTACTCTCTCACTCTCTCATCTCGTCAGCGCACTCATAGATAATGCTGTTTCTAAGTAGAAAAAGGAAGGAGAAGAACGAAGATGGTCGACAGCAGCATGAGCAACAGGAACAAATAGAATCACAGTTGTGGTGGCCTCGTGTGAAATCTTGAAGCTTCTCCTCCTCTCTTCTCTGTTATGGCCGTTTGGATAAAATTTTAAAAATGGGCTTATGAAAAAAAAAAATTTTGGGCAGCTTATAGAAAAGGGCTTTTGAATAAGAGCTTATGAAAAACAAGTGGTTTTGAATAAATTAGCGTTTGGATAGTTATTTTTAGAAGTATTTTTATTATTGATAAATTATGAAAAGGGTATGAATATTAAATGAGGAGAGATAAGATATAAGAGGAGAGAGAGTGCAAGAAAGAAAAGAGAGAGGGTGTAAGAAAAAGTAAGAGAGAGGAGAGAGGAGAGAGGGTGTAAGAAAAAATATAGGTAATATAGTAATTAGTTAGTTTATAAATTTTTTTACTGTTCCATAAACTACTCTGAACAGTTTATCTGAAATCTTAGTTTTAAACGATATTTTAGTCCAAAAATCCCTTTAAATAAATATGGTTATTTGTTTTAAAATTTTTTTAAACTAAGGTTTTGCCCAAAAGGGCTTTAAAACCATAATTTAGTGAAAACCAAGTAGGCCCATAAAAAGACAAAGGGGCAGTTTTGTAATTTTGCGTAATAAGCCAAAGCACAAATGAAAATCCACTTTGGAAAGAGCTGGAATTCGAACCTTAGACCTTTCACTCATACCACCGCCCTCAACACCATTTAACCACTATCTTCTTTTGTTCAAAATTGCTTTAAATAATATACGTATTAGTAAAGTGGTATGATTTATCTATTGATTTCCTAGAGCTATTATAGGTCCATATGTATAAATAATAAGATGTGATCTTGTATAAGAGGAGTAGACTTGCATAATGAACTACCGGATCAGTGGAAATCCGGTGATTTCTTCCCTTCCATGTGTGCGAGCTGAACATGGACTGGGAACTTTTAATGCTACATTAAGTTGCCATAACACATCATAATTATTCATTAAAGTGTTTAATAGCTTGTTAGTAACCTCCGCTTTAATGCTCATAAACACGCTAATGATGGTGTAAACTACCTATTTAATTGTGTTCATGACTTTCTTAATGTACATTAACTAGTGAGTTAAGTGCCATTAAACTTGTACAATGGTGTTGTGATCCGTAGCCTACAAAAGGGGCATGAGGCCAAAGTTCATTGTAACTTTCTCTGAGCTTTCGAGCAACTCTCTTCCCTCCTCTTGTCTTTTGTCTTGTTCAGTTCTATCTAGATTTTGTTGTTCTGTCACCATACTTTTAGTAGGAAGGGTTCAATTAATTTTAGGGAATACCACATCTTAATTTTTTGGTAGATGCAGAATAATTTTGAAGGGTAGTGTCATTGGACATGACTCGAACCACATATTTTTTGGGTGTAGGTTTTGTTATTTTTGCCAGTGTTGCCAACATATGCTACAAATTTACAGTGTAAGTTCTTCTATCCAGTTTACTTTGTATAATCTACTTGGGTGTAGGTTAACCTTGTTGTGGAAGGTTTGGAAATATCAGTTAGTACTTACAAAAGACCATGAATTTATATTCAATTCTTCACCTTAATCAGCATAGGTTTATTCACATCTGAACATTATATAATATGGGCTTGGACCAAGAAGAGCATGGGTATACTCACATTCTAAACATTATATAGCATGGGATTGGACCAAGATGATCTTGAGGCATTTGTTTTTCTCTGTAAACTTTCCAAGTTTCTCCAGAAACATTCACTACCAAGAATGACACTTACAAGAGCAGAATTAATACGAATATGGCTTGCTACTTTGTATTTTCAGCTTGCCCCTTCTATTTTGTGAGCGGCGTGAATTCTACCTATATAATAAGTCCATATTTTAATAGACCACCGTAAAAAAGCACATTTTTTACAGCATTTTTTAACTAATGTGAAAAGTCTTGGCACATTATTCTTTCTCCTCTAATGGTTTACTTTTAGGCTTTGTTTGGTTCAGCTGAGGGGAGGGGAGGTTAGGTTAATTTAAGGGAGAGGAGAGAAAGGTAGGGGAGGTTAATTAATGATATTTTTTGTTTGGTTCAGAAGGGGAGGGGAGGGGAGTTAATTAGAAATTGACAAATATACCCTTATCTCTTTATTTAAATTTATTTATTCTTTATTTACAATATTCATATCAAAATTATTATTTTTTTAATTTATAAATCTTAACTTTTTTTATCTCATTTATATATATATAATAAAATTAAAAAATATGATAAAATTTTAATATTGTTTCTTATTAATTTTATAATTATTATATATTTTAATATAATATATAAATAATTTATTATTTTTATTAAATTTTATTATAATTTATTATAATTATTGTGCAATTAAAGAAAAAATTAGGTGTGAAAAAAATAAAAAAAAAAGGTTTAAGGGTATAGTTGGAATATTAAAAAAAGTGTAAGGGTAATTTGGTCTAAAAGGGACAAAATATTTCTCTCCCCTCCAAAAACCCCCACTTTTGGAGGGGAGCTAAGGGAGGGGAGGGGAGCACATAAGGACAAAAAATCTCCCCTCCCTTCCCTTCCATTTTTCCCAACCAAACACACATTCCCTTCCCCTCCCCTCCCCTCCACTCCAAAACCTCCCAACCAAACAAACCCTTAATGACCGTTGTTCATACAACTACCGTAAATTGTACAAAGTGAATTTGGACTTTGTTAGTTACTTTTAACACTGTTAAAAGCCTTTTTTCTAGTAGTGAATGCTGAAATGGAATGGGCAAGCTGAAAATACAAAGTGACAAGCGATATTTGTATGTTAATTATGTTCTTGTAAGTGCCATTCTTGTAAGTTAATGTTCCTGGAGAAACTTGGAAAGTCTACAGAGCAAAGCAAATGCCTTAGCATCATCTTGGTCCAGTCCCAAGCTATATAATGTTTAGAATGTTAGTAAACCATGCTGATTAAGGTGAAGAACGATATATAAATTTATGGTCTTTTGTAAGTACCAAGTGGTATTGCTAAGCCTTCCACTACAATGTTAACCTACACCCAAAGAAAATTGAGCTTCATTTATAGAGTGTCAAATGAAAAAATCTCTATCTTTCAAATTACGCAGTATATTGTACAAGCAAACTAGCTAGAAGTTATTACCATCATTGACATGTATATATTGCAAATTTACATTGTAAGTTCTTCTAAGAGAGGAAGAGATGAAGCAAAATCTTTGATATTAATGGGGAGATTTGTGAAATAATTTCCATTTTATAGTGATGTAGCAAACTGATGTGAAGACATCTAATAACATCTGTCAATCATGCCAAAACTTCCGCTGAGAAGAAACATGGTTGGTGCATATGATTGACAACGTGACATTAGCTGTGAGTCCGTTTCTCTTCAATGCCTTTGTATAATTTTTTTATAAAAAAGAAATACTCATCAAAACATATTTAAAAACTTAAATATAAAATAATTAAGAAATTATGTAGGATCTTGTTTCATAGTTATGTAGCATACAAATGTGAGCCATTTAATAACACTTATCATAGATGATTTGTTAATCATGCCGAAACTTCCCCTAAAAAGAACATGGTGGATGCATGCGATTGATAGTGTCAAATTAAATGAGTCTATTTCTCTTTAATGTCTTTATATGATTTTCTGGTAAAAACTATTCATCAAAACATATTTGTATGCTTAAATATAAAAATAATAAAATAATTATGCAGTTTTTTTAAAATGTTTTAATTTGAATGTCGGTTAGGATTTCCTTTTTTTTTATAGTAATGTAGCATGCCAAAGTGAATGCATCTAATAACACTTGTCAATCATGCCGATACTTCCATTGAAAAGAGCAAGGTTGATAAAGGTGATTGCCAATGTGAAATTAGTTATGAGTCTATTTCTCTTTAAAGTCTTTATATAATTTTTTTTGAAAAACTATTCATACAAAACATATTTGTAAGATTAAATATAAAACTCATTAAATATATGAAGCTTATATTTCAATTTGAATATTGGTTAGTATTTCCCTTTTATAATAATGATGTAGCATGCCAATGTGGAGGCATCTAATAAAACCTGTCAATCATGCCAAAACTTCCATTGAAAAGAGTCGTGTTGATGCATATGTGATTCCTAACGTGAAATTAGGTGAGAGGCTGTTTCTCTTTAATGTCTTTATACGTTTTTTTTAGAAAAAGTTATTCTTTAAAACATATTTATAAGCTACAAGCCAAAGGTTGGAAAGTCTTTGGAAAATCGTAAAAAATTGAAAACTGTCCCATTTTTTGTCTATAAAATATTAAAATTTTATTCATTTTATGCAAAACCTAATGATAAAAAAAAATAAGAAACAATATTTGGGAAATTCCCAAATTTAAAGGGCAGTTGGGGGCAGTAGATGCCACTCCCTCAATTGTGGAGCCATTTAATAACACTTATCAATCATGCCGAAACTTTCATTGAGAAGAGAAGAGTTGATGCATATGATTACTAGAATAAAATTAGGTGTGACCCTATTTCTGTTTAATCTCTTTATATGATTTCTTTGAAAAAACTATTAATATAAAAACATATTTTTGAGATTAAATATATGTAGTATATGTTTTAATTTGAATATTGGTTAGAATTTCCCTTTTAAATATAGTATGCTCATGTGAAGCCATCTAATAACACCTGTCAATCATACCGAAACTTCCACTGAAAAGAGCGGGGGGTAATACATGCATGGGATTGCCTGCGTGAAATGTGGTGTGGTTATGTTTATCTCTTTAATGTATTTCTATAATTTTTTTTAAAAAACTATTCATCAAAACATATTTATAATGAGGCAATAATAATGAGAATGTGGCTGCTGAAGCCAATACTAATAATTTAGGACAGCTGCACAAAGCTCCAAAAACACAACTTCTGGTAATCTTCCCCCATTTGAAACTGAAGACACAATAGATAAACATTGATGTTTATATATATATATATATATATATATATTAGTTTTGGGACATTCTGGGAAAATAATTAGAACTACACAATAATATTTCTAATAAGGTTTTGTCTATTTATCTATTACCTCGGTTTCATTTTGACGGCTGTTGAATGAGGTCACTATAACGCTTTTAGATCTGTGTGTTGTGCATCAATATCTTGAGTGAGTCTTATAATGTTTAGAATGTGAGTAAACCGATGCACATTAAGGTGAAGAAATTAATATAAGTTCATGGTCTTTTGTAAGTGGCAACTGATATTTCCATGCTTTCCACAACAACGTTAACCTACATCAAAAGAAAATTGGGCTTCATTTATAGCATGTCAGATAAAAAACCTACCTATCAAATGACTAGTAGCTAATTGTACAAGCAAACCAGATAGAAGAACTTACACCATAAATTTGCAAGGTATTCATGTCAATAATTGTAATAGCTTCATATGTATTCTTTTAAGAGGGGAATATAGTGACATAGCATACTAATGCAAAGGAATCTATTAATACCTATCAATCATGCCGAAACTTTCACTGAAAAGAATAGGAGTTGGTACCTGTAATTGATAGCGTGACATTAGGTGTGAGCATTTTCTCTTTAATGTCATTGTGTGAGTTTAAAAAAAAATATTTTCCCTCAAAACATATTTGTAAGCTTAAATAAAAATAATAATTATGTATAATCTTAATTGTTTTAATTTGAATATTGGTTAGAATTTCATGTGATGCCATCTAATAATAACTGTCATGGATAATTTGTCAATCATGCCAAAACATTTATTGAAAAGAATAAAGTTGATGCATATGATTCACAGCATAAAATTAAGTGTAAGTCTATTTCTTTTTAATGTCTTTAGATAATTTTTTTGAAAAAAAACATATTCGTCATAACATATTTAATATAACTAAATAATTATACATCTTAATAAGAAAAATTAAGGCATTCATGGGCTAAGGAAGAGTGAAGTAAGAATTTGGAGTCCAAGTAAGACTAAGTAAGAGGAGAAAAGTTAGTGACTCAGTTGAGCCAAAATATGTAAATTTTAAGAGTTTTGGGACAAAAATGTAGTTAAGAGGAATTTTGGAAAATAAATGAAATTATAAAAAATATGTCCAAAATTCAAGAAAATTTCCATAAAATCCTGAAAGATAGAAAAGATATTTCTAGTCCTAAATATAAGACCTTGTTTAAACTTATATTTAGTATTGGAGGGTGTATTTAAAATGAAAATACCTAAAAAAGAATTTATTGGATTTAAAAGTCTATTTTCAGGTTAAAGCAAGAGAATAAGTGCATAATTTTTAAAATTATGTCACGGTCTCACAGATTTAAGAAAAGAAATTATAAGTCACTAATTTGGGAATTTAGAGAGTTTGCAAAGAGATTTTATATTCTAGAAAGTGGAATATACAAGTTTGAAGCAAAATAAACCTCTAATTAATTTTCCTTTAATTTTTTTCTTAATTAAAAGATTATTGTATGAATTTTTTAGGCTTTGATAATTATCCCTAAGTCAGGAGAAGAACAAGTCAAGAGGAACATAAAAGGGGTAAGAGGGAAAGCTTCAAGAGGTAACAAAACTTAGCTTTTTGACTCTTGCATTAATTGTGCTTGGTTGTTCATATTTTGAGTTGCCATGTATGTTGTAGTTAAGTATTAAAACATGTAATATGCTTGTTTGAGCTGTTCCTTAACCATGCGTACTACTTAGCGAAAGTTTAAGTATTAAAACATGTTTTTAGTTAATGACCTTGCACTTTATATATTTGAGCTATTGTTTTGTTATTGAGATTCTTCAAAATCTCATCTCTCTTTACCATGTCCCAATTTAGGCACAAGTTCTTTCAAGGGAAAAGGTAGGGGTAGTGGAGACTGGAGAGTTGAAGAAGCTTTATACCTATCGCAAATGGCTCTAGTTTGACAATAACCAGCAGCAAATAGAAACTCAGAGAAAGAATGAAAGAAGGAGAAAGTATTTTGATAAAAATTGTATTAAATTAACTCGAGAATCTAATACTAGTATTTTGAAATGAACCAACTCACCAAGTGTTTTGGTTAAAAAAAAAACCTCACAAGTGTTGAGAACGTGGAAACAACCCCCTTGAAATGCGATAAATTATCTAATCGAGACCATGAAATTATTAATTAAATTGCCGAATGTGTCTGATTAATATTAGGAACACGCAAGAAAACACATTTCTAGGCAACCAGAAATTAAAATAGAAGAAAATTAAAATAATTGGTAAAAGTAAATCGGGTTGAGAGTCTTACCGAGCAGATCTAGAACATAAATATGAGGTAAATTGTGTAAATTTTTCTCACTCATTTAATTTCTTAAACTTATTACACAAATTTTCATAAAATGAAATGATTAATGATATGACATGCTACATATACTATAATTCATGGTTTCATTAGTCCTTTTCTATTCAACTGTACTTTGAAGTCTCTTTCATGAGAAGAGTAAATTTACATTGGCTTTTATGTAAAGCAAATCCATGTAAGCTTATGCCTCGCTCTGTACATATAGAAACGGTATAGATAATTTTTAGAACCTCATGTGTAGACAATTTGATAATCTTATAATGTTTGGAATGTGAGTAAACCTCCAAAGAATTTAGTAGCAAACTGGAGATCCCCAAAACATCAATATTAATCACTCTGAGAACACTGCAAATGTAATACATGAGCAAAGTGTCATACTATAATTCTGCTCTTATAAGTGCCATTCGTATGGCAAAAACTTCCAAAGTTAATGATGCTGGAGAAACTTTGAAAGTCTACCATTTTGTACACAACCAAGATAGACCAGACATAGCATACACTACAGAGCAAATGCCTCTGAAATTTGGTCCAATCCCAAGCTGATAAAGATCAATTACGGAAGCTTTAATGTTTAGAATGCGAGTAAACCCATCATGCTCATTAAAGTGAACAATTGAATATAAATTCATGGTCTTTGTAAGTGACATTTGATATTCCCATGCCTTCCACAACACTGTTAACCTACATCCAAAGAAAATTGACTCAGTCAATCTATATCTATCAAATTACACAGTAGATTGTACAAGCAAACTAGATAGAAGAACTTACAATCTAAATTTGTTGTACATTACTACACAAAATATCTTTCACGGCACCCATTCACGACGGTTTACTGAACAACCGCTGTTAAAAAAATGAGGTGGCATTTTTGTAAATAAAATACTGCTAAAAATCTTTTTACAGCAGCTTTTTATAAAAATGCAGTTAAAAGCATCCTAACACAGTAAAAAGGGGTTGTACAAAAATTATAGGATTTTTAACGGTGATTATAAGAAAATAGCCGCTAAAAACACTTTCAACGGTCGTTAAAAACCTTTAGATTTTAAAAAATTCTATCACGAATCAATTCACAATTTCATTTTTCACTACTGTTTGTGGTCCTGTCGCCATGCCCCACCACTAGCAATGTCAACAAGAAGCAAAGGCCAGCTATTTCCCTCAATTTTCTGGTGTCACCACTCCATCCGTCGTGGTCGTCTCTATCTTTCGTTGCGTGATTCATTGTAAGTTCCCATCTCATCGTCGTCCTTCAGTTTTTTTTTTATGATATTTCAATATTTTGTTGTATTTAAAAATTAATAGATGATATGGGTCACATTTACTTGGATTGAATACTTGATTTTGGTTGTTATAGTGTTTCCTATATTTACATTGTTGTTATATACAATTTTTGTCTTACAACCATTGTGATTGGAACTTTTTGTTACTCATTGGTATGAATAGCTTGTTTATTTTTATGAGTATCATTGAAATAGCAATAGAAGTTTGGTCGGGAGATTATTTTTGATGCTATATTGATTTTTTATTTTTAAGATATATATTTGGTATTTTTGTGTTATTTTTGTTTGAGAAATGTAAGTATTATTTAAAAAGTAATAAATGAAGTTAAAAACTTTGATTAATGAGAAGTTTGCTTATCAAGTTTTATTGCTAATCGACTTCATTTGAGTTATCATTTTAAATTCATAACTTTTTTTTTGAAAATGAGTGTTTTGGTATTGTGGAACTGAGACTAGTGAAATTGTTGAAATTGTTAGTTAGTTGATGCTATTGTTAGTTAATGGCTACTATTGTTTGTTATTTTGGGATTGTTTATATTTAAGGGGAAATTCTAGCAAAATTTTTATAAAATAAAAAGGCATTCCCCATTCATTTGACAAATATTATGCTAAATGATGATGTAGAATATATCATAGTTAGATAAAAGTTAGTAGAATTAGTAAGGAATATGAGGATAAGGTTGAAAGGTTTCTTAAATTTGTTAAGATGAATACCCCTAATAATAGGGATGGGTTGTATTTATATCTTTGTGTCAATTGTTTAAACATTAACCAGTTGAGTATTTATAATATAATAGGGCATCTTATATGTGATGAGATAACTTTAAGTTATACAAATTAGATTTGACATGGTTAAATTAGAAGGACTCATTTGTTTAAAATTGAGGAAGTCATGAGTGATAACTTTGGGGATAGAATTCCGGACATGTTTCATCCCTTGACACTATAACATCCCAAAATTTGGGTAAAGGAATAGTTAGGGAAATTACATTATGGGTTGGGGAAGCTATAGAAGGAAAAGATATGAATTTTGACATGTGGTTTAATTTTTAGGAAACTTAGAATGTTTAGAAAATTCAAAGAAGAGCTGGATAAAAACCTAAAAATTAAGTGAGTGATAAATAGACTCTTATTGTGTTAATTCAAAGGTTTGGTGTCACTTATTTGGACACATAAGGACACATGTCATCTTCTCATAACCCCTCTTTCCACCCATCATCATATGCTTTCTTCAATTTACACATAATCCATACCCCTTCTACATGCTACCCTCGTCAGACAACCTCCCTTCTCTCCTTATTTCATTTTAGTCCCTTCTCTCTCCCTTTTAGATAGAACATGAAAGCTAAGTACAAGAAAGAGAGAGCAAAGCTGAGAGAGAAGAGAGAGCGAGAGTGTGAGTAAGGAGAGGGGCTGTCAAGTAGTTGGACAAGGAAATTGGAGGAAAAGATCTTGCATCGGTGAGGGAGAACGGAGGTATATACACTACTAGAAAAAAGTTGTATAACAGCAGTTAAAAGTGACTTTTCATGGCGATTTTTTGACTATCTTAAATTCTATCGCCATTGTATGTCTAGCTTTTTTACGACGGTTGAAAAATAACAATTAAATGTAATACTTCAACGACTGTTTTATAAAAATTGTGGTTATAGTTTAACCATATAACGATAGTTTTTATTTTAACTACTGTTACAGTATATACTTGTAACGACGATTTTAAGAAAAATTGCCATGAAAGGTTTATTTTTTGTTTTTTTACATTTTCTTTTAATTTCCATCTACACCGCCCTGTATTTGCCATAATGAAGATAGATTGTAGACAGAAAAGTAAGTAAGCAATATAAAATCCCAAATTAAATGTCAATATATAGTAATAAATTAATTTGAATTCTTATTGTACAAGCATAGATAAAAGGATATTGTACAATCATATATACACACGAAATGGTTGCTTGATTAAGACAAGTTCTCTAGCATAGTCTTTGCCAAAATTTCCATCATTGAGTGGAGTTGATCATCTTCAAAGCTCTTTTTGTTCTTATCGAATATCTGCAAGTTAGAAGTAATAAAAACAACGAATTGAACCAGTATACCAAATTAGCTTCAAGGACTATGACAGGCAGAGTCCAATGTGTACTACAAAATATGTACAACATTATGTATGAATATAGAGTAATATGTATGAGTATGCCAAGCATAATAGTATACTTACCCTTTAATGTAAGATACAAAATATATCTTCCTCTTGATGCGGGTCATAACGTCGACCATGTACATAATCCTTAAGCTCCTATCAATGCCTACCTCTTGGATATGTTGATGACACATGAAGCCATATATGTCTCCCTTTGCTTTTTCCAGGCATCTTCGATAGAAGTGGCTATTGTTAATAGAGAAAGCAGTTAGTAATACGCAAATAGTTAAAGATAAAGTATTAAAATAAAGTTGCAACTTACTATATGGCACACTGGATGACAGTTGAATCCAACTCCTAAAAATTGAGGAATTGCGCTATGTCATTCATGTCCAAGATGAATTTGTAAATCTCCTCTGTAGTCAAAACCCTGGATAGAATTGTGAAGTGCTTCCTCTAATCCAGCTGTCATATAATAGAGCATTGATATAGCAAAATATCATGAGGATATATACTCAGGAAGAGGTCTAAGATCATATACTTTCGCTCTCTAAACCTTGGGTTTTTGTGGTGCCTTTTATGTTTCTGGGCCCTTTAGGGTTTTCTTCTTCGACACCTTCTCTGGCACTAGCTCCGGTGTAGCCTACATTCTCAATTCGATCAGATGTGTTTGCCACAAAATATACTTCCTTGGAGCTTGCTCTAATATTTGACCTCGTATGTGGGGTAGGGAACCGGTGCAGTGCTTGATCAATTCTTTATGTGATGTACTGTGACCTTAGCATTGCCTTCGGTAATTGGTTTTTGGTGAAGTGTTTTGCATTTTGATACAAAGTACCATGAATGACGAAGGATGTAGTCCCTTGGTTTGTCACAATGTAGAGACCATACTTTTCCCCATCGTCCTTCGTGTGCTCAGGTAGGGTCAGGACTAAATGGTTGGGAGACAAATTTCTCCTTATTGGCACTGCCTTTGTCACTAGTTACTGCAGGAGAACCCTAAAAATATAAATAAAATTATTTAAGACAAAATACATGTTAAACGTCCCTTAACAAGAAGTAAATGACTATGTTTTTACCTCTAAACTTTGACCAGGTGTGGGGAGCCCATCATCATCATTACCTGCTGGAGCCTTAAATCCAAGAGCTATTCGACTATGGCATCCACCACGTTGTCTATCTTGGCTAACTCCGCTTGATGCTTTACTTTAAGTTCATATCGAATCTTTTGCACCTAATCTTGAAGCATGTCTATGGAGGGCACGCTTCTTCTTCGAGAGGCAAAGCCAAAAAATTCTTTACGTATGACTCCTTTAGGGCCCCCTCTCACTTGACCTAGGTAGTCAGGGGTCCCAATTGCTGTCTCCAAGATGTCCATTCATTGTTCAGAAAATAAACACCCTTGGGATACCTGTTGCTGCAGTACATCCTACAACATATACAAGTTACCAAGTTAAATGAACTGAAGAGCAAGTAATAGAATACAAATTCTTAGTATTTAAATTTGTTACTTACAATTCTTTCAACAACTATAGTTGATTAAAATGTACATTTATTAGTAACTAAGTTAATTAAAATGTAAGTTAATTAATACCTTATATAAGTACTCTTTTCTCGTCGTTGACAAAACAATGTCCAAGCTTTGTCACTAACATTAGGGTATGTGTACTTTGAATGCTTCCCCATCTTGCTACCTCAAAGGTAGTCCCTCGCTAGGTTTGACATAAAGTTCCTCCACTGTTTATCGCATTGCTCTAAGATGTGATGCTTCATGCTTATAGTGGCAGGAATGTCAAAATGTTGTTGCGTGGAAGTATAAAAAACATATAAGAGAAAGCTTCAATAAGGTATAAAAATATGAATAACTAAATTAGATAGGTGTAACATAGAATTAGAAATGTACCAAAATGTCCTCCTAAATCATATACTTGTCTTGCTAGTCGATCGACCTATAGTTGGGGTTCATAATTCTAATCTTAGCATGTACTATATGGCCGACATAGCTATTTAATACTGGCCTATTTTGACTAGTTTCCTTCATGTTAGCATCAAACTCAACTAGCAACCTCATGGGATTTGACCCCTCGTCTGTCCTAAAGAACTATTTCATACAAATCTAGCATCTTCCTCTTTTCATCCTAGATTGACTAAAACCTGAACTTGAACCTGTTGAACCTAAATCGTCCATGCTATGTTCAACAAACAATAAATAAAGTTAAGGACATCATACTTGAAGTGATATATATATATATGCTCTTTCCCAAAGCCTATGGTGTAATCTGACATAATATGCTGGGTAGCAACAAAACAATTCACCAGAGCATGAATGCATGAAAAAGGAATTCACCAGTAACATAACAGTTCAACTAATAATACACATGAATATGCTCAATTTTTCAGCCACAAAACAGTTTATTCAATTTTTCAACAACTAAACACCCAACATTTCATAACATACACAAACATATATACGAACAAAAGTTATTTGGTTATTCAGCAACAAAACACCCAAAACCCCATAACCTACTTCAGTGAATCACTTGCCTACATATCCACAATACAACATTTACATACCACACAATATGAAGTTAAACGGTGACTTATAGCTTTATGAACGGCGACAGAGATAGTGAATGATGTTGACAACAATGATGGAGTCACCAAAGTCAGTTGGAAAAGGATAGAAAGTGCCTTTCATATAAGTTTATGGTGGTAGGGCAGAGAATGGGACTACTTGCAGCTATGTGAAAAGTAAATCTGAAGCTTATCACTGATTAGGTTTAGTAAATTTTGTGAATTTTTATGGTGGTTTTTATCAAAAAATGATGTTAAATATACTTATAATAGTGGTTGTTGATAAAACTGCCATAAAAAGTTTGACAGTGAAGACTTTATACAGCGGTTTTATGTACAACTGCCTTTACAAGTATATGTAACGGTGGCTTTTAATAAAATTACCATAAAAAGCTTTGATCTTGGACTATATATATAATCATATATTTAAGGATAACATATATATTATCATGAATCCAATAAATTAGACAATAAGCCATCGATATTTAGTAATTTGTAATTTGTTGCATTATCAATTTATTGGATACATTAGACTTCTTGATTAATATTTTTTCTCAAAATATGCACACTCTAATTTCAATTTCCTTTAAGGTACTGACTAAACAATTATTTACAAAATTAAATAAGTTAATATTAATGTATTAATTTGTTGAGCTTTGAGCAAATTGATCAGAACAATAATAACTAACTTCAGAAAATATTCTATTTTACCCATTCCTTACAAAATATTGTACTAGACTATTCTTTAAATTTTATAGAAATCTATCCCATTCGCACGGTGAAGTACCTGATCGTTTCTTTATGCACTATACCGTGACCTTGGCATTACCATTAAGAATTATTTTCTGGTGAACTGTTGTGGCATCTGGGTACATGGTACCATAAGCGAGGAAGAATTTAGTCCCTTGGTCTATCACAATGTAGAGACTATGACTTTTCCCCATCGTCCTTAGTATGCTCAAGGGTAGGGTCAGGACCAGATGGCTATGAGACAAACTTTTCCTTATTGGCGCTACCCTTCCCACTAGTCAACATAGGAGAACCCTAAAAATTTTAACAAAATTAGTCATGACAAAATACATATTAAACGTCCCTTGAAAAGAAGTAAATGAATATGTGTTTACCTTTGAACTTCGATAGGGTGTGGGAAAGCCCATAATTATCATGGCTTGCTAGAGCCTGGCATCCATAAGCTCTTGGACTTTAGTATCTATCTCATTGTGCATCTTTTCCAACTCCGCTTGATGCTCTACTTTATGTTTATCTCAAACCTTTTGCAACTCATCTTGAAGTATATATGCGGAGGGTGCAGTTCTTCTTCGAGAGGTGTAGCAAAAAAAGTCTTTGCATATAACTCCTTTGGGGGCCCTTCTCACTCAACCTGGGTAGTCAGGGGTCTTAATTGCTATCTCTAGGATGTCCATTCCTTTTTCAAGAACAAAACACCATTAGGATTCCTGTTGCTCTAGTGCATCATACAACACATACAAGTTACCAAGTTAAAATAACTGAAGAGCAAGTAATAATGTATAAATTCTTATTATTTAAATTAGTTACTTATAGTCCTCTTAAAAATTGTAGAAACTTCTAGAGTGATATATTGTCCCTTCTTCACCCTCTTAGGCTTCTATTTTTGTTGGCGAGTGGACGTTGGATGCTGATGGATGAAGAAAGGTCTAAGGCAGTAAGGTCTGATGCAGTTGTTTGTTGCGTAGCCTCCAACTGCTATTTCATCAATTTCCTCTCAAGGACACTATACCCCCTTGAGACATATAGTGATATACATATTCTTCTTGGCTATTCCTTTATTTCTCTTACAAATAGCCTATGAAAATGAAACAAAGTTAAATGAGTTGATTAAAATTTACATTCATTACTAACTAAGTTAATTAAAATGTAAGTTTACAACATACATCAAACCTTATAAGTAGCCTCTTCCTGTCGTTGATGAAACAATGTCCAAGCTTCGTTACTAAATTGGGGTAGTCCTTCGCAATGTTTGACTTAAAGTCCCTCTACCATTTATCTTATTGCTTTAAGATGTGATACTTTATGCTTAAAGTGGCATGAATGTCAAAATTGTACTGCGTGGAAGTACAAAAAAAATAAGATAAAGTTGCAATAAGGGAAAAATCATGAATAATTAAACTAGATAAGTAGAACATAGAATTAGAAATATACCAAAATGTTCTCCCAAATCATATCCTTGTCTCTATAGTCGACCGACTTCTAGTTGGGGTACGTAATGCTAATCTTAGCACATACTATATAGCCAACGTAGTTGTTAAACACTAACTCATTTTGACCATTTGCCTTTTTGTCACTATCAAACTCAACTGGCAACCTCGTGGGATTTGACCCCTCAGTTATCCTAGAGACTTATTTCATACAGGGTTAGGCCTCTTCCTCTTTTCTTGCCAGATTGACCAGAACATGAACCTGAGCCTGAATCTATTGAACCTGAACTGTCTATGCTCTATTAAAAAAATAATAAATGAAGTTAAGAATATGATACAACTAACTATCCAAAACACTGAACTAATCTCCCAAATTATAACGTCATTGAGCCTTTTGTTTAGAAATTAAGAATCTCAAAACATCACATTATATTATACTCTTTAAACCTCAATGTCCCAATAACATACACAAACATATATTCATCTTTGTTATATCTGTATATCAACTATCAAACCATCATTTTAACTATGGATTATGTTATATATAATCACCTAATCATCCAACTCCTCTTGATTAACTAAGATTTAGTTTTCCCATGGCTCAACTTATTGTCCAAATAAAGGAAGAGCACAAATTTATAACTTCAGCTCAACTATCCTAAAGCCTCATTTTAAAGTTTTTTAACACCTATTATAACAGTTCAAACATTTAGGAATATAAACAAACAAAACTCAATTCGATTTTTCAGCAATCAAACACCTAAAACTCCATAACCCACTTCAGTAAATCACTTGCCTACATAATCACAGTGTGACATTTACATATTTTATTAACTCATTTAGTCTCTTTTAAGTTTAATTCTAATAAAGAACCAGACTACAAAATAATGAAGAAGTTAAATAGTGACTTACATCTTTAAAGACGAGAATGACGACGAAGGGAGTCAACGTCGATGAAGATAGTGGATGACAATGAGAATGATGATGAATTCACTGAAAGTAGTTCAAAAATGATAGAAAATGCCTTTTGTCTAAGTCTGTGGTGGTGGGGCAGAGAATAGGACTGCAAGTGTCACGTCCCTATTTCTGGACCGTGACCGGCACAGAATATGAATACATCATATTCTGAAAGCCTAGCATTTTAAGTAAAACCATTAATTTCTCCATAGCATTTTTCAAAAATCATACAAACATTTTCTAAGGTTTATGCAGAGCACTTTCCTTTCCAAAATAATAAAAGTTCTTAAGAAGCAATTACATCAAAAGTACTAATTATCAAACGAAGCTTCGGATCAACAGCAAGGCTCTTTACCGCTCAGCTGGAGAAATAGGGTCACCTGCACTATCTGAAGCCAAAAATCTACTCGTGAATAACGTCCCAAAAACATGATTTATAAGAATGCGGAAAATAAACAATGCATAATCATCTTAAAAATGTATTTTCTTAACTCTTCATAATCTAATGCAAACCTTTTCATAAACATCTGTATTTCAGGGGAAATAACCATATGAACTAACTGTTTCAAGTAGCTCATTCAAAACAATCTTTCTAAAACCATAATCTTTCTGTAGGATTTCAACAGAACGAAAACTGACGTGGACACACAGTCCACGAGGGTAACTAACCATTCTGGTGGCTCGAAGCCACTAACTGTCGCGAGAACGAATCCCACGAAATAATTCTGGTGGCTATGCCACAAACTGTCGCGAGAATAAATCCCACGAAATAATTCTGGTGGCTATGCCACAAACTGTCGCGAGAATAAATCCCACGAAATAATTCTGGTGGCTATGCCACAATCTGTCGAGCTCGAGTACCAAGGTATACCAAAGACTAACAGTACTGCTGTTAGCAACCAGCGTTCTGTATTCCGTCCTAAAACATTTTCATCATGCGTGGGGTTTATTTCACATGAAATAATCTCAATCGTTTCAATGCCATAACCATTTGGTAAAAAACCTCTTTAAATTTCAAAACCCCAGCATGTACATTTAAAATCAAATTACTGTAAAATCATGTAAAATTCGCATAAGAATATATTTCATGAATAACATTAGTTCAATGCAACTTTTGCCAAACTCTTTTCAAAAGTTTATTCATCCATTTTCATACATAATCATAATTCTTTTGTAAACCAATCGAAAGAAAATCATTTCTAACGATTTAAACTGTACTTTCATAAAATTGTCTTTTCGTAATTCATATTTGAAATTCAACATTTGAAATGACAATGCATTTGAAAATGTAAACTTTTTAGGGAACGTTATTCACTCACCTGCCACGCTCCTAAACAGCTACTCTTTCAGTCCAACCACTTCAATTGCTTTCCTTTCTAAATCCCCTGGTATTTTGAAATAGCATTTTAACATTCTAACTAAAGTTCCAACAGAAATAAAGTATCTTTAACCTAACATTCCAACTCATTTTCTTTAATATAATTATTCATCACTTGAAAACACCACACAGCAAGCTATATCAATATAATCTTTCCATTCAATTCAACACAACCCACTATGGCATGCTTCTGCCTCCTCTTCCCTTTGACAGCATGACCACATACACACATATATACCTTCACACTGCATGCATACCCAGCGCATACATATACATACGCATAACAGTACAATTCTCCAATCCTTTCTTCTTTCCTTAATTCGCAAATACCCACAGCAGATTCATATTTATCATGACAGTAATACATTCCCAACCCATGTATCCACAGCAACTTTAGCAACACAGGCATAAGAACATTCATATACATTTTCTCAGTCCCCCCTTATACTGTCAACTAACGCCACCGCACACACGCATCCACATATATATATATCTCCACAGCCTAACAAACATAATGCACATATACAATCGTTTCCAACAGCAACATAAATCATTTCTTGGGACAGCGGCCTTGACAGAACAATGGCTTAACATATTCATACACAACGCACCAATTAGCCCACGCATACAACTATCAAACCAAACCAGTGACCATCATCACCGACGTCACATACACAACTCTGTTTCTCACATTACCACAGAACACATACCTTTCGGCTGCCAGAAGTAGTTCACAGACAACACAGCAGGGAGCAAGGAACGGCTCAGCACACAGAAGCTGGAACCCACCTACGACCAGTGCCACCAATTACCGAGTTAAGCCTTTCTGCGACTCGGAAAATAGGGGAGTACCGACGATACAACCCGAACAGAGTGAGCTCTATGCGCACGATAACAAGCCAGAAGAAAAGAGGTTTGAATGCGGATATCGGTTTAAGAAGCTTACCCACGGAATCACTCGCCGAAAGCAGCTGAAACTGGACCTCCGAGACTTGCTACAGTAGCAATGGATTTGCTACAGTAGCACGACAATGGTGTCGGACCGAAGCTACACGGCGACGGTGCTCACTGTGAATGTGGTCCACCGGAATGAGTGTTTACCGGCGCTAACCTGACTCACTGCACTCGCGACACGCCTGCACCTTGCATTTCTAACTCTCACCGCAGCCTCACTGTCGATGGAACCAGAAAGGATCGGCGGAATGCTTCTTGAAGGCGTCCAGCCGAGCTTCCGTGCCGTGTACTCTTCTCCCACGCCGCACGCTGAGCTTCTGCCGTCCCGCACCTACCCACGCTGCAACCTGCCGTCTCTGTTCGCGGCTCGCAGGAAGGAAGAAGGAAAATGATGAAGAAAAGCAGAGGATTCGGTGGAAATAGACAGAGGGGCAAAATGGTAATTTCACGCGTCTGAGAAAAAAAATTCACCTCCGCTTCCGCTGCGACTCGAACCCTGGCCGAATGTTTTTCCTTTCGCCGCTTGAACCATTCGGCTAACACTTCCTATTCGAAATATTCTACAATGAATATACATATATGTTAACTAAATTCCTGATCATAACATTCTTCCCCTCTTAAGAAATTCGGTCCTCCGAATTTGAAAATATACATACCTTAGATCTGAAATAATTGCGGGTATTTGATTCGCATCTCAGCCTCCAACTCCCAAGTAGCTTCTTCCTCTGAGTGGTTTCGCCATAACACCTTTACTGAAGGAATCTCCTTCGACCGTAACTTCTTTACTTGTTGATCAATAATGGCTAACGGATATTCATCATAAGACAGGTCCTCGTTCACCTGAACTTCCTGATATTCAACAACATGAGATGGATCATACAAGTACTTCCGTAGCATCGATACATGAAACACCGGATGTATCCCTGATAGCTCTGGTGGTAAGGCTAATCGATAAGCTACTGCACCTACTTTATCCAAAATCTCAAAGGGGCCGATAAACCTCGGACTTAACTTACCCTTTTTACCAAATCTCATAACCCCTTTCATTGGTGACACTCTTAAAAACACTTTATCTCCGGCCATGAACTCTAATTCCCTGCGACGATGATCTGCATAAGATTTCTGTCGACTTTGAGCCACCAACAATCTTTGTTGAATCACCTTCACCTTTTCTTTAGCATCTAGAACCAAATCAGGTCCTAATATCATTCCGTCTCCAACTTCAAACCATCCAATTGGAGATCTACACTGCCTCCCGTACAACGCCTCAAATGGTGCCATTTGAATACTTGATTGATAACTGTTATTATAGGCAAACTCTACTAACGGTAAATGTTTGTCCCAACTTCCACCAAAATCCATGACACAAGACCTCAACATATCCTCAACTATCTGGATTGTCCTCTCCGACTGTCCATCAGTCTGAGGATGAAAAGCAGTACTAAGATTCAATCGAGTGCCCAAAGCTTTCTGAAATGATTTCCAAAATTGAGAAGTAAACTGGGGCCCTCTATCTGAAATAATAGATACTGGGACTCCGTGTAACCGCAAGATCTCCTCAATGTAAACCTCAGCGTATCTAGCTGCACTGTACGTCGTCTTTACTGGTAGAAAATGGGCAGACTTGGTCAATCTATCAACAATTACCCAAATAGAATCAAAACCTCTAGCAGTACTGGGCAATCCCACGATAAAATCCATAGTTATGTTTTCCCACTTCCATTCAGGTATCTCCAACCGTTGTAACGGTCCTGCCGGCTTCTGATGTTCCGCCTTAACTTGTTGGCACACTAAACAATGTGCAACAAAATTCGCCACATCATTCTTCATACCATGCCACCAAAACAACTGTTTCAAATCTTGGTACATCTTAGTTATACCAGGGTGGATAGTATAGGCAGAATGATGAGCTTCCTCAAGAATCAGCCTCCTCAACTCCTGCACTTGTGGTACACAAATCCTACCCTCGAACCTCAAAACACCTTCCTGATCAATCATAAATTCCGAATTACTTCTGTCTTTAACTGAATCCCTCAACTCGCATAACTTCGGGTCTGAATACTGAGCTTCCTTAATCTGATCACATAATGAGGAATGAGCTTGCAAATGAGCCAAAAATACTCCCTTATTAGCAATTTCAAATACGACTCCCTCTTGTTCAACTTTATGAATCTCCTGTACCAACGGTCTTCTTTCAATCTTTATGTGTGCTAAACTATTCATAGACTTCCTGCTTAAAGCATCAGCCACAACGTTCGCTTTCCCTGGATGGTACAGAATCTTACAATCATAATCCTTTAACAACTCCATCCACCTTCTCTGTCTGAGATTCAAATCCTTCTGCTCAAAGATGTACTTAAGGCTTTTGTGATCCGTGAAAATCTCACAGGTTTCTCCGTACAGATAATGTCTCCAAATCTTTAAAGCAAACACCACCGCAGCCATCTCTAAATCATGAGTTGGATAATTCTGCTCATGCAACTTAAGCTTTCTAGAGGCATAGGCAATAACTCGACCATCTTGCATTAACACACAGCCTAGCCCAATCCGAGAAGCATCACAATACACAGTATACCCACCAACTCCGGAAGGTAAACTTAGCACTGGAGCAGAGGTCAAAGATTCCTTTAACTTTTGAAAACTTGCCTCGCATTTCTCATCCCACACGAATTTCACATTCTTTTGGGTTAGCCTTGTCATCGGAGCTGCTATTCTTGAAAAATCCTGAACAAAACGGCGATAATATCCTGCAAGTCCTAAGAAACTTCGAATCTCAGTTACAGTAGTAGGTCGTGGCCAACTTTTAACTGCCTCAACCTTACTAGGATCAACTTGGATGCCATCCCTCGACACCACATGCCCCAAGAAAGTGACCTCAGTTAACCAAAACTCACACTTGGAAAGTTTAGCATAGAGCTGATGTTCTCTCAATCTCTGCAACACTATCCGCAAATGATGTTCATGCTCTTCCTCACTCTTGGAATAAACCAGGATATCATCAATGAACACGATTACAAACTTATCCAGGAATTCTCTGAATACTCGATTCATTAAATCCATGAATGCCGCAGGAGCATTTGTCAACCCAAAGGACATTACTAAGAATTCATAATGACCATAACGAGTCCTAAATGCTGTTTTTGGAATATCTTCCTTCTTAATCTTCAACTGATGATACCCTGATCGCAGGTCTACTTTTGAAAAGTACTGCGCTCCTTGCAACTGATCAAACAAATCATCGATGCGCGGCAACGGGTACTTGTTCTTTACTGTCACCTTGTTAAGCTGTCGATAGTCAATGCATAATCTCATCGATCCATCCTTCTTCTTGACAAATAACACTGGTGCACCCCAAGGAGAAGTACTAGGTCGTACGAACCCCTTATCTAGCAATTCTTGCAACTGACTTTTTAATTCCCTTAACTCAGACGGCGCCATTCTATAGGGCGGAATAGAAATTGGCTGCGTACCAGGAATGACGTCAATACTAAATTCTATCTCTCGATCTGGGGGTAATCCCGGCAATTCCTCCGGAAAAACATCAGGAAATTCCTGAACAATAGGAATTTGGTCTAAGCTGACAATAGGACTATCAACATCTTGGATTACCGCCAAAAATCCCTGACAACCTTTTGCCAACATTTGCTGGGCTTTTAAAGCAGAGATTAAGTTTGTTGGCTTATCTACTTCGTTTCCAAACAACACAAACGAAGTTTCACCCGGAAAGTTAAACTTTACCACTTTCAGGTGACAATCCACCGAAGCATAGCATGAGGCTAACCAATCCATGCCCAGTATGACATCAAAGTCTATCATATCAAGTATCATCAAATCGACAAAACTTTCTCTACCCTCAACAGACACTTCACAAGATTTGTACACTTGTGAAACTGACAAAGATTCCCCAACAGGGGTAGCCACAGTGAAAGGACAATCAAGTCTAACTGAATTCTTATCCATCATCTTAGCAAAATATTTTGAAATATAAGAGTGTGTCGAACCAGGGTCAAACAATGCATAAGCCTTTTGAGAACATATAGAGATAATACCTGTGACCACAGCATTGGAAGCCCGAGCATCTTGCCTTGTCATTGCGTAAACCCTAGCTTGACCTTGGCCTGAAGGTTGTGCTCTCTTCTTTGGAGGTCGTCCTGATGTACCTCTACCCATAGAGGCAGAAGTTGCTCCTACAGACGGAGCTGCAAAAGTAGTAGGGTGGGGAGAAGGTCTAGCTGATCCATAACTCGAGGCTGATTGAGCAAACGGACACTCTTTCTTCATGTGACCCGGCTGTCCACAACCATAACACACCCCCAAGGACTTCAGACAAACCCCTGAATGGTGCTTCCCACACATATTACAGGTAGGCCTGGAATAACTAGTCTGGCTCCCCCCAGACTGAGGTTTAGTACCTCCAAACTTCGGTCCTGAATCAGGAATGCCCACAGAAGATCTATAAGATCTGGGCACTGGCCGCATATCAGCTGACGAGGGTTGGCCCTGAGGGCGGTTACCCTTAAATGATCCTTGGAACCTTTCGTTCCCAGTCTTCTGCTTTTTAGAAACCCCTTCTTCTTCAATGTGCCTCAACTCAATTCTCAAAGCACAGTCAACCACATCAGCATAAGAAGCAAAATGATTCAGCATCGGGGCCACAGCATCATGAATATGTATCGGTAATCCCTGAATAAACCTGCCGATTCTATCCCTCTCCGACGGAATCAAGGTAGATGCATACGATGAAAGTTCTGTAAATCTTCTGTCATACTCAGCCACAGACATCCCAGAAGTACACTTTAACAGAAGAAATTCTTTAACTCTAGCATCCTTCTTGCTCTGGGGAAGAAAGCGCTTCAGGAAAAGATCCTTAAAATCTGCCCATGACAATAATGATACTCTATCCCCCTGAAATCCTGGTACCGTCTTACTCCACGTATTCGCAATCCCCTCAAGTCGAAACAAGGCAAACTCTACGTATTGCACATCTAAACATCTCAAAGCCCGGCATCTCTTCTCAATTCCTTCCAGAAACTCAATGGGTTCCTCTCGAGAGTCAAACCCTGAGAACTTCGGAGGATCCAACTTTATAAACTCTGATAGCCTAACTGCGATGGATTCTTCCTCTATAACCTGGGGTGTTCCTACGGGAGTCTCGTGCCTAGAGGACGTAGAGATCTCAGGAGACTGTGGGTGAGATGGTTCTGCCTCAGATAGAATTTCCTGAAGAGGTCTAAGGGGTCGACCTCCCCGAACCCTAGCACCCCTACGACCCTGTCCTCGGCCTCGAGGAGGCAAATCACTTCGCTGAGCAGAGCCTTGATCCGAAGCCCTAGAGCTCCCTCTAGACTGAACTCGTCTAGGCGGCATTTAACTATTCATAAAACATAGAAAATCTTCAGTTTTTAAATAAATACATTTCTGAAATAATAGGAAAATACCACTTTTGAATTTTTCTTAGAGATCTTCAGAGATGCCACAATTATAGTTATGCCCGGGTTCATAACGATAATTGAGACCCCATCGAAGTATCCCTGCTCTGCTTAACCATAGAAAAACTTTGGCTCTGATACCAAAACTGTCACGTCCCTATTTCTGGACCGTGACCGGCACAGAATATGAATACATCATATTCTGAAAGCCTAGCATTTTAAGTAAAACCATTAATTTCTCCATAGCATTTTTCAAAAATCATACAAACATTTTCTAAGGTTTATGCAGAGCACTTTCCTTTCCAAAATAATAAAAGTTCTTAAGAAGCAATTACATCAAAAGTACTAATTATCAAACGAAGCTTCGGATCAACAGCAAGGCTCTTTACCGCTCAGCTGGAGAAATAGGGTCACCTGCACTATCTGAAGCCAAAAATCTACTCGTGAATAACGTCCCAAAAACATGATTTATAAGAATGCGGAAAATAAACAATGCATAATCATCTTAAAAATGTATTTTCTTAACTCTTCATAATCTAATGCAAACCTTTTCATAAACATCTGTATTTCAGGGGAAATAACCATATGAACTAACTGTTTCAAGTAGCTCATTCAAAACAATCTTTCTAAAACCATAATCTTTCTGTAGGATTTCAACAGAACGAAAACTGACGTGGACACACAGTCCACGAGGGTAACTAACCATTCTGGTGGCTCGAAGCCACTAACTGTCGCGAGAACGAATCCCACGAAATAATTCTGGTGGCTATGCCACAAACTGTCGCGAGAATAAATCCCACGAAATAATTCTGGTGGCTATGCCACAAACTGTCGCGAGAATAAATCCCACGAAATAATTCTGGTGGCTATGCCACAATCTGTCGAGCTCGAGTACCAAGGTATACCAAAGACTAACAGTACTGCTGTTAGCAACCAGCGTTCTGTATTCCGTCCTAAAACATTTTCATCATGCGTGGGGTTTATTTCACATGAAATAATCTCAATCGTTTCAATGCCATAACCATTTGGTAAAAAACCTCTTTAAATTTCAAAACCCCAGCATGTACATTTAAAATCAAATTACTGTAAAATCATGTAAAATTCGCATAAGAATATATTTCATGAATAACATTAGTTCAATGCAACTTTTGCCAAACTCTTTTCAAAAGTTTATTCATCCATTTTCATACATAATCATAATTCTTTTGTAAACCAATCGAAAGAAAATCATTTCTAACGATTTAAACTGTACTTTCATAAAATTGTCTTTTCGTAATTCATATTTGAAATTCAACATTTGAAATGACAATGCATTTGAAAATGTAAACTTTTTAGGGAACGTTATTCACTCACCTGCCACGCTCCTAAACAGCTACTCTTTCAGTCCAACCACTTCAATTGCTTTCCTTTCTAAATCCCCTGGTATTTTGAAATAGCATTTTAACATTCTAACTAAAGTTCCAACAGAAATAAAGTATCTTTAACCTAACATTCCAACTCATTTTCTTTAATATAATTATTCATCACTTGAAAACACCACACAGCAAGCTATATCAATATAATCTTTCCATTCAATTCAACACAACCCACTATGGCATGCTTCTGCCTCCTCTTCCCTTTGACAGCATGACCACATACACACATATATACCTTCACACTGCATGCATACCCAGCGCATACATATACATACGCATAACAGTACAATTCTCCAATCCTTTCTTCTTTCCTTAATTCGCAAATACCCACAGCAGATTCATATTTATCATGACAGTAATACATTCCCAACCCATGTATCCACAGCAACTTTAGCAACACAGGCATAAGAACATTCATATACATTTTCTCAGTCCCCCCTTATACTGTCAACTAACGCCACCGCACACACGCATCCACATATATATATATATCTCCACAGCCTAACAAACATAATGCACATATACAATCGTTTCCAACAGCAACATAAATCATTTCTTGGGACAGCGGCCTTGACAGAACAATGGCTTAACATATTCATACACAACGCACCAATTAGCCCACGCATACAACTATCAAACCAAACCAGTGACCATCATCACCGACGTCACATACACAACTCTGTTTCTCACATTACCACAGAACACATACCTTTCGGCTGCCAGAAGTAGTTCACAGACAACACAGCAGGGAGCAAGGAACGGCTCAGCACACAGAAGCTGGAACCCACCTACGACCAGTGCCACCAATTACCGAGTTAAGCCTTTCTGCGACTCGGAAAACAGGGGAGTACCGACGATACAACCCGAACAGAGTGAGCTCTATGCGCACGATAACAAGCCAGAAGAAAAGAGGTTTGAATGCGGATATCGGTTTAAGAAGCTTACCCACGGAATCACTCGCCAAAAGCAGCTGAAACTGGACCTCCGAGACTTGCTACAGTAGCAATGGATTTGCTACAGTAGCACGACAATGGTGTCGGACCGAAGCTACACGGCGACGGTGCTCACTGTGAATGTGGTCCACCGGAATGAGTGTTTACCGGCGCTAACCTGACTCACTGCACTCGCGACACGCCTGCACCTTGCATTTCTAACTCTCACCGCAGCCTCACTGTCGATGGAACCAGAAAGGATCGGCGGAATGCTTCTTGAAGGCGTCCAGCCGAGCTTCCGTGCCGTGTACTCTTCTCCCACGCCGCACGCTGAGCTTCTGCCGTCCCGCACCTACCCACGCTGCAACCTGCCGTCTCTGTTCGCGGCTCGCAGGAAGGAAGAAGGAAAATGATGAAGAAAAGCAGAGGATTCGGTGGAAATAGACAGAGGGGCAAAATGGTAATTTCACGCGTCTGAGAAAAAAAATTCACCTCCGCTTCCGCTGCGACTCGAACCCTGGCCGAATGTTTTTCCTTTTGCCGCTTGAACCATTCGGCTAACACTTCCCATTCGAAATATTCTACAATGAATATACATATATGTTAACTAAATTCCTGATCATAACAGCAAGCGACTATGTGAAAAGTAAATCTGAAGCTCACTATAGATTACGTTTAGTAAATTTTCATTACTTTTTACAACAATTTTTATTAAAAATTGTAACAATGGTTGTTAATGAAATAGCGATAAAAAGTCTAATATTTACCAGATGTGAAGACTTTATACAACGGTTTTAATACCACCATTAAAAAGTATATGTAACGGCGATTTTTAATAAAAACCTCATAAAAAGTATTGATCCTATACTATTTGAGGATTACATATAATTTTGAATCCAATAAATTAGACACGAAGCTAGTACGCCAATGGTATTTAGTAATTTGTTACATTATTAATTTATTAGATAAATTAGACTTCTTGATTAGTATTTTTTTCCTCAAAATATGCACACTTTCAATTTCCTTTAAAGTACTCATTGCTTAACATGGAGCTAATTAGACAAGGTAAAATTGATACATGTCCTATAAAGAAAAAAAGTTCTTTACATATTTGTTAAGTTTTGAGCTACCTATATGGCATCATTTTCAACTAGACCAAAATTTTGGGTGAGTTGAGTTGGGCTGATGTCAAACTTGATGCAATATAATAATAGATTTATTCTTAAGAAAAATGTGTACACATTTGATCAGAACAATAATAACTGACTTTAGAAAATACTCTAACTAGTTTTACTATTCCTTAGAAAATATTGTAACATACTATTCTTTACATTTTGTAAGAAATCCCATCCCATCTGCCAAGCGCCAAAAAGTATAAAAAAAAGGAGATGAATGAAAGGTGTGAAGCCTTTCAATGAGAGAATGAAGCAGAGTCATATCAGTTTTGGGAGCCATTTGGGCCATCTAAAGGGTGGTGGAAGTACCGCTGGTTATGTTGGCAATAGAGATCAGGATGGAGACTATCGAACCTTTCTTAAAGGTTTTCTACCTGAAGAAAGAGCTCTTCAACTGAGTTCCCCAAACTGCCCTTTCAATTTATCAATCCAACCGAGTTCTCTAAATTGAGGTCCATAAATGGAGAAGTAGGTTCAGGTTAGGGAGATGATGCTTGTCCTTAAAATCATCACAGGATATTTTCTGTGAACTGGAAGGAGAAGAGCCTAAAGAAGACGCCATGTAAAGAAAAATAAAAAAGATAGCAAAACAAACACAAAAGCAAGAGGAAACAGATTGAGAAAAAGAAAGTAGAACAAAAAGTACAATGGAAGGGTATTTAAGATTGAGGAAAAGACGGTTTGTAATAGGTATCTATTGGCCTTCCCTTATGATAGCTAGAGACATTAGGAACTGAAGTGGTAATAGACGTATACTTTCTTTCTGCAGATAGGGCATGAAGGTAGGAAGGCTGAACAATTGACTTGTAATGGCGGTTTTTAGAAAATTGGTCGTCATAAGTTCTCGGTATCACTTTTAATGGTAGTTGTGTGAAAATCCACCGTAAAAAGTTTATAAAATATGTATGTATTTATGAATATGATACCGCCCTTTTTTATGGCTTTTTTTAACCGCCGTGAAATAGCGTCATGATAAGTGATTTTTCTAGTAGTGAGAGGAATTAATTATATAGATGCCCCTTTTCACTTCTGGGAGAGGGGCACCATTTGGCAAAATCCTATATTATGCTAATCCTCCTTTACAGATAAAGAGAAGCTTTTTTATGGGGTGCTGCTGCTTCTGCACATATTTTGACCTCTAGGTGTTTGACTTTTTTTCTTAGTTTCTTCTCTTATGGTAATGTTAGATTTTTTAAGGGAAAATCACTTACGCCCTAAAAAAAAAGAATGAATATAATCACTAAAAAATTTTACAAGTGAATAACATGCAATCATAACTTTTGATGTATGAATGACAACATGTCTATACTGCTCACTTGTTGTTTTATATTATTTCTTTGGGATCTCATAATGATTTTTTCCTTGTGCTTACTTCGATTTCAAAGCAATTATCATTAGGTGGTTTCATATTTGTATGCTACATCACTATAAATATACATTTTAAATTCAAATTAAAACAATAATTAAGATGATCCATATATTAAAGCTTACAAATATGTTTTGACGAATATTTTGTTAAAAAATTTAGACATTAAAAAAAAAAATAGGCTCACAACAAATCTCACGCTGTCAATCACATATATCAACCATGTTCTTTTCGGCCGAAGTTTCGGCATGATTGACAAATAAGCTAGGCTGTCATTAGGTGGCTTCAAATTTCTATGCCACATCACTATAAAAGATAAATTTTAAATTTGAATTAAAACAATAAAGATGCTCCGTGTATTAAGGCTTACAAATATGTTTTGACCAATGTTTTGTTAGAAAAATTCATACAGAGACATTAAACTAATTTTCCACTGGCAATCATCAACTCTGTTCTTTTCAGCAAAGTTTCGGCATGTTTGACAAGTATTAATATAGACTGCTTAGCATCTGTATGGTAAATTATTATAAAAAGGGAAATTCTTTTCCAAATCTCCTCATTCATTTTAAAGACTTTCCTTCATCTCTTCCCCTCTTATTAGAAGAATGAATATGAAGGTATCCCCGTCATGGACATATATATACTGCAAATTTATAATGTAAGTGCTTCTATCTAGTTTGCTTGTACAATCTAATGTGTACTTTGATAGATATAGATATTTAATTTTTTGTTTTGACACGCTGTAAATGAAGCTCAATTGTCTTTCTGTGTAGGTTAACTTTGTTGTGGAAGTCTTGGAAATATCACAAAGACCATGAATTTATATTCAGTTGTTCACCTTAATGAGCATGGATTTACTCACATTCTAAACATTATAAGTGAAGATGATCATGAGGCACTGTTAGAAATAACTTTCCGCTTACGGCATTTGCTTTTCCTTTCCTTTGGGCCCGCTCTGTAGTGTTATGCTGTGTCTGGTCAATCTTGGTTATGTACAACATGGATGCTTTTGCCACACGAATGGAACTTTTGCACATGTATGCATTTTTATCTATTGTGTTTTACAGTTTCATGTGGTTGAAGATGACAAAAAATTGTGCTTTTTGGTATTGGCTTCAACAGACACAATCTCATTATTGCCTCTTGCATATTCTTCTTCCGGTGCTTCCCTAAAGATGTGACTGTAAAACTCTATCTAGATTGGAACGAGTTTGGTTCCATGGCATCATATTCTTCAGAGAGATTAATGTTGTTATATGAGTATTAAGAACGTCTTTTTTCTGGGGATATCCAATTTGTTGGTATATAAGTTCTTGGGAGTTTCAACACTTACATTCCAAACATTATAAGATTCTCGAATTCTCTATATATCTATATGTACAGGGCGAGTCATGAGCTCGATGTAAATTCACTCTTCTCATGAAAAAGACTTATATTATATGTAACATGCCCAATGACAAATCATTAATTAATCGATTCATTTTATAACAATTTGTGTAATGAGTTTTAGAAATGAAGCGAATGAGAAACCACCTCAAAACAACTTCAATCTCTTATTTACGTTTTCATCAAAGATCAAAAGCATAAGTATGAACTTTTCCGTGCCAGAAAATAAGACTCCATGCCATTTGGTAAGATTTTCAATCCCATTTACTTTTACCAATTATTTTAATTTGCTTCTATTTTCTAGCTGCATAAAAATGTGTTTTGTTTTGTGTTCCTGAATATTAATCATAACAAGTTTAGGTCCCAATTTTTATTAGATTTGGATGATCCGGATTTAATATTTTTTTTAAAAAAAATACATAATTTAAAATAAAATGATCTTCTAACTGTCAATTGTTCAAAACATAATTTTCTTATTTAAAAATTATTAGTTAAACAAATTCGTACAAAGAAATTAGAGTGAAACATACTAACAACTAATTTGACACTGTCAATAATAGGCATCAACCCTAATTATTTTCAGCAAAAGCCTCTGCAAAATTGATAGGTGTATTAGATAGTTTCACATTATATAATTATTTTTTACCAACATGAAATCATACAAGGACATTAAAAAGAAATAGACTCACGCCGAAGTTCACACTATCAATCACATGTAATCAACCCTATTTTTTTTGGCAAAAAATTCAACATGATTGATAAATAATCTATGACATTTATTATTAGGTGGTTTCAATTTTTTTATGCTACATCTGTGTGAAAGGGAAATTTTAAACTCAACTTAAAACACACTCACCTAATTTCATGTTGGCAATCACATGCAACATATCCTCCTTGCTCTTTCCAGTTGAAGTTTCGGCATGAATTACAGGTGTTGTTAGATGGCTTCACATCTATATGCTACATCACTATAAAAGTGAAATTCTAACCAATATCTGTGGATTCAGCTGGCGAAAGGGTGAGACATACTACCATTTAGAGTGTGTTCGAACCCTGGGGAGTACCATTTTATTGTGGTTCTAGTCGCGGTGCTTGGGGAGGCATCCTAGCTCTTGGGTGCTTAAGTTTACGCTTGAGGGTAATAGACGGTTCGCCCTACCCGACAATGGTATCGCCTAATAGGAAGGGAGACTTCGCCCTACCCTTGAATCGTGGGTGAGCCCAACCTCTTTCCAAAAAAATTTATACCAAAAAAAAAAGAATTACAACAATTAAGATGCTGCATAATTATTTAGTTATTTTTAAAGAGAAATATACTCAGATATTTTCATGCTGCCAATCACATAATCAAGCTTTTTTTTTCAGCGGAAATTTGGCATGATTGACAGGTACTAATATATATGGCATCACATTGGTATGTTACATCATTATAAAAGGGAAATAGTTTTACGTGTGCTAATATAGATGGTTTGACGAATATTTTTTTTCAAAAATATCATACAAAGACAATAAAAAGAAATGGATTCATAGTACTTAATTTCACGCAGTCAATCACATGCATCAATCATGTTCTTTCAATGGAAGCTTTGGCATGATTGACATGTGTTATTAGATAGCTTCATAATTATATGCTACATCTCTATGGAATGGAAATTCAATATTAAAATTAAAACAATTTATTTAATTATTTTTATATTTAAGCTTACAAATATGTTTTGACGAATAGTCTTTTCAAAAAGAAAATTCTTTCAAAAACATGAAAGAGAAATAGACTCAGCTAATTTCACGTTGTCAATCAATACATGCATAAACCCTTCTCCACGGAAGCTTTGATATGATTGGCAGGTGTCATTATATTCCTTCATATCAGTATGCTATATCACTATAAAAGGGAAATTGTATTACAAATCACTTCATTCATATAACTTTTTTTTTCATCTCTTCCCCTCCTAGAAGAATACATACGAAGTTATCACCATCATTGACATGTATGTACTGCAAATTTACAGTGTAAGTTCTTGTATCTAGTTTTCTTTTAGAATCTAGTATGTAATGTGACAGATATAGATTGAAGATCAATTTTCTTTGGACGTAGGTTAACAATGTTGTGGAAGGCTTGGAAATATTAGTTGGTACTTTCAAAAACCATGAGTTTACTCACATTCTAAATATTAAAAATTTCACAATGGATCATGTTCAGCTAGGATTGGACCAAAATGATCCTGAGGCATTGTGTTTGATTTGCCTTTCGAAGTTTCTCTAGCAAGATGTCCACCAAGATGTATATATGTAATCAAAAGATAACAAATCCACAACAAGGTTTTCAAGCATATTAAACCTTAGAAATTAAAATTCTAAATCTTTCTTTCGGTAATAATGTTGGATCTAAATTTTAATTTCTATGGTTTAATATGCTTGAAAACCTTGTTGTGATTTTGTTATCTTTTGATTACATATGAATGGCACTTACAATAGAAGAATTAATATGAATCTCTAGAAGTGTTTAAGGCAGAAATGAAGTATTTCGGGCAGAAATTGTGTCCTAGTCTGAATGAAAATGTTTGCCGCTAAGTTATTGGAGAGGTTAAACATTCACATTCCAAATATTGTAAGGATGGAATTTTCTACACAACAAGGTATAGAAATCATCTATGGAACAATTTCTATATGTACAAAGGAAGAAATCATGTATAGATCAGTTCAATGACATAGTCTAAATAAATTAAAGCCTTGCATTTCCGGCTTTTGATAAGTATATGTAAATTCAAGATCTGCTCGGTGAGACTTCCTACCTAAATCTTACCATCAATGTGTTTAATGATCATTAATTAATCCCATGACAAATACAAAAACATTCAATATATAATCCTTCAATCTAAATTAACTAATATTCAAATTAAAACAATTAAGATGATGCATAATTATTTAATTATTTTTATATTTAAGCTTACAAATATGTTTTGATGATTATAAAGATATTAAAGATAAACTGACTCGCACCTAATTTCATGCTGCAATCACATGCATCAACCACACTTTTTGTAGTGGAAGTTTCGGCATGGTTGACATGTGTTATTAGATGGCTTCACATTGATATGCTACATCATTGGAAAAGAGAAATTCTAACCAATATTCAAATTAAAACTATTAATATTCTACACTATTATTTAATTATTGTTATATTTAAGCTTACAAATATGTTTTGATGATTATGTATTTTAGAAAATCATATAAATTGAGTCAAGAGAAATATACCCGTACCTAGTTTCATGCTGGAAATCACATATGCATCAACCCTTCTCTTTTTAGTAGAAGTTTTGGCAAGATTAACAAGTGTTATTAGTTGGCTTAGTGCTAAAAATATTATATTGTACCCAATAGTTTATCAATGTTTAGGACTTAGTGTTTGTGTGTCGATGGCGCATTGATGCTTAGTGTTTATGACTTAAGTTTTTTTGTTACAAAAAAGACAATGACTTAAATTTGATAATACTTATGTGTTGAATTAGGAATTTTATTGTATTATTTTTATTTCTTTCAAAAGAGGAATGAAAATAGTGAACTTTGGTTGAACGGTTGACCTATGGGCCGGCCATGAGTTCAAGAGTTCAAGGGTCTGACTTCACAAATATTATTGTTTTAAGAAAAGCATGCTTTTTAAGCCCAAACCTTTTGGGCCTAAGAGTGTAAGTCCATAGCTTAATTGTCAGAACTGATGCCAATGAGAGTTGACAGATAGTAAAGAACAAGCATGTATCCCTTAAGCGAGGTCTCGAGTTTAAGCCTTGATATATGTATAAAATTTCTGTTGGGAGACTCACCCACCATAGCTAGGTGCGCGATACGAGTCGGATCCGAATGTAGTCAGGGCAAAGCTCCGGTAAATCGGGTGGGCAACCAAAAAAACAAACAAGCATGTATCCCACAAGGACACGAGTTCTATTGTCGTGATGAGGGTTCTTTTAGTATGCGATCTCATAAGTCCCTTGTAAATACTCTTTGAACTTTAGAACTATACCTTAGCCTTGGTAGAGAACCGGTGCCGAACTCATCTAAACTTTTTTATACAAAAAAGAAAAAGAACTGACGCCATGCCAGTCTCCTTTATTCAGCTTTATTTCATGAGCAAGATCGGAAATGTTCTGAACATCATAAAGTTGAGTTGTAAAGAATTTTAAGAACTTAGCGGTTGGGGAATGGATCTCAACTTCACCCTCCAATTTACAAGTGAAAGCCATGTCTCAAGAAGAGCAAGGAGAGAGAGATCGATGTGCATGGAAAGAAACGCAACATTATTGACCTTAAATAGAATATCGTTTCCACTGTATCACCCACCATGCACTTGCTTTTAACAGCAAGAAGAATTCCTATTCCAACATATAATATCAGGGGAGTTTAGGACAGGTGTTCTAAGGATAACCTCAGCAATATCCTATTAATATAAAGATCGGACCAAGGGTTTGTTTCAAGTGAAGTAATTACAATTGGAAGGAGTAAGCAACAATAGATCTGTAACCGATGGGATGTCATTCCTTGATAGTTGAGCCGATTGTATAGGCCACCATAAATGATGATTAATTGGAATACCAGTACCAGTACCAGTACCAACTCTCCATTTAAGCTTGTCAACAATGACATGGGCAATACCCTATCACAAACAAGATGAATTATAAGGCTTCTTAATTATGGAGGGAGAATTGAGATCAATGTATTTTGGAGCATGACACATATATGTCATAGCTGATTTGTCAATCACGAGTTTGTAAGTGCCTTTATAATGTCGAATGCAAATGGGAAGCCACATAATGACACCTAGCATATGTAGCTAATATATACTAACCATGGCAAGTTTACAAATATGTTTTGACGAATTTTGTTTTAAATGAAATCATACAAGGACATTAAAAAGAAATAGACTCGTGCTTAATTTCACACAATCATATCATATGTATCAACCTTGTTCTTTTTGACAGAAGTTTCATCATATTTGACAAATAAGCTACGATTCTTGTCATTAGGTGGCTTCAAATTTATATGTTACATCACTATAAGAGGGAAATTTTAAATTTAAATTAAAACAATTAAGATGCTGCATAATTATATAATTATTTTTATATTTAACCTTACAAATATCTTTTGGTGAATATTTTGTTAAAAAAATCATACAAAGACATCAGAGAAAAAAATGTTCACAACTAATTTTACGCTATCAATCATATGCATCAACCACTCTGTTCTTTTTAGCAAAAGTTTCAGCATGATTAACAGGTATTAATTTAGATGGCTTCATATCTGTGCACTAAATCATTATAAAAGGGAAATTGTTTTGCAAATCTCCTCATTCATATCAAAGATTTCCTTCATCTCTTCATCTTGTAGAACAAAACATATGAAGTTATTAACATCATAGACATATCTATACTGTTGTAAATTTATGTGTGAGTGTGTCAAAGAAAGAGTCCCACATTACCTAGAATTGTAGGGGTCTAAATGTATAAATAATAAGATGTGATCTTGGGCTAGTAACTAGGCTAAGAGGAGGGGTAGACTTGCGAAATAGGCCACCAGATCAATAGAAATCTGGCAATTTTTTCCCTCTCATCTGTGCAAGCTAAACATTGACTGGGCACTTTTAATGATATATTAAGCTACCATAACACATCATAAATATCCATTAATGTGTTTAATAGCGCTTGTTAGTAACCTCTGCTTTAGTGCTCACTAAAAGTGTTAATAAGGGGTAAGCGGCCTATTTAATTGTGTTCATGTGTCGTCTTCATGTGCGTTAACTAGCGAGTTAAGTACCATTAAACTTGCCCAATGGTGTTATGATCCATAGCCTATAAAAGGGACATGAGGCCAAAGTTCATTGTAACTCTCTCTGAGTTTTGGAGCAACTCCCTCCCCTCCCCTGGTCTTTTGTCTTGCTAAGTTCTATCTAGTTTTCGCTATTCTGTGACCTTACTTTTAGTAGGAGGGGTTCGCTAATCTTAAGGAGTGCCACATCTTAATTTTCCAATAGATAGGGAATAACTTTTAAGAATAGTACTTTAGACACGACTAAAATCACATAATTTTTCTTATATTTGCTGGTGTTATATATACAGCAAATTTACAGTGTAAGTTTTTCTATCCAGTTTGCTTTGTATAATCTACTATGTAACTGGACAGATATAGATTGAAGATCAATTTTATTTGGATGTAGGTTAACATTGTTGTGGAAGGCTTGGAAATATCAGTTGGTACTTACAAAGACCATGCATGAATTTATATTCAGTTCTTCACCTTATTAAAGATGGATTTACTCACATTCTAAACATTATATAACATTGGATTGGACCAAAAAGATCCTGAGGAATTTGCTTTGTGCTTTCCTTTTGGACCAGATCTGGAAGCATTCAGGCAGAAATTGTGGCGGCACAGAGACTGAATGAAAACTTCCAATTTGCTGCCAAGTTCTTCGGAGGTTCTTTCAACACTCACATTCCAAACATTATATGATTCTCCAGTTCTCTACACATGAGGGTCTAGAAATCATCTATGGACCAGTTTCTATTTGTACTGAGCAAGAAATCATGTAAAATAGATTAATTCAAGGAAAATAAGTTTTTAGCTTAAATAAACTAAAACCTTGTGTCACGTCCCAAAATTTTAACCTTGACCGGCACAGAATATGAATAAATCTATATTACTTAAGTCTAAAACTTTAAATAAAACGTTTGAAACGAAAAACATAATCTATTACAATTTTAATCAAAAGGCAAGTCCTCTGTAGGAATTTCGGCATGATCGTCGCTGTATAACTGATCCCCCGACAATCCTATAACCGACTGCGAACGTTTCAAAATTAACTGTAACATTTTTCCAAAATAACCAAAATTCTATCTATAGACTATGTGGAGCATTTATCATTTCAACAAAACCATACAAGTTTTCCATAAAGTATAATTACATTAAAACAGGTATGTCACAAAATCAACACTTTGGATCGAACGTGAGGCTCTTCACTACTCAGCCGGAAGAATATGGTCAACTGCACTATCTGAAGCCAAATAATCTACTCGTGAATAACGTCCCAAAAATATAATTTCAAACTGCGGAAATAAACAATGCATCAACATGCTTAAATGTAATTCATAACATTTTGTAATTAGAAACAAATATTTCGATAAATATTTTATTTCAGGAAAATCATTTAAAACAATCTTTTCAAAACAGTCATTTTTCTGTAAGACTTCAACAGAACGAAGCCAGGCGTGGACACATAGTCCACGAGGGTAACTAACCAATCTGGCATGGCTCAAAGCCACAAAATAGGCATAGGTACAAGACTTATGAATAACAGACACATGTACAATACCTACAAATAACATGCGCGAGAATAAATCCCATGAATAACAGGCGCAAGTACGAGACTCACGAATATCCATCGAGCTCAGGTTTAACTATGGTACACCAAGGACTAACAGTACTGCTATTAGTAACTAGCGTTCTATGTTCAATCCTTTCTAAAATCTTTCCATCATGCATAGGGTCCATTTGACATGTAATAATTACAACAGTTTTTAATGCAAAAATTTTTAGTAAGAATACTTCGAATTTCAAAACCTTAGTGTGAATATTTAAAATCAAATATCAAGAGATTTATTGAAAGCATATAAAATAATTTTCTAAATTATGCAATTCACATAAGAATATTTTATGGAGAAAATTAATTCAATATAACATTTATAACAATCTTTTTCCAAAACTATCTTTATTCATTTTCTCTGATAAACTTAGTCACTAATAGCCAAATTAAAGAAAAACATTTCTAATTAAAATCGTAAATTCGTACAATTTGCTTTTTGTAAATCATTTTTTAAAAAATTAACACTTTTAAATGAAATTCATTAAATAAAAAGTTATTACTAAAAATAATATTTTTAAGGGACGTTATTCATTCACCTGCCTCGCTCCTAAACTTTTACTTTTTTCAGCAAAACAACTTCCAATTATACTCACTTCTCACTTCCCTGATATCCCAAAAATAATATATTAACATTCTAATTAAAGTTTCAATAGAAATAAATCATCCCTAATATAAAATTTCATTTCATTACACACCATCAAAAATTCAATACATAAGCTCTTAAATCATCAACCAATCACTTCCTTAATCTATAACCAATAAGATAGGCATCATCGTTGACACGTCTTAGCCACGATTAAATTGATTAAAACACATTCATTTCTAAACCTTAAAACATGAACTTTGTACAGATTTATAACTTTCAAAATTCATATCTTTATACATATCCATCACCCCTTTACTTGATGCAATAGCATCAACTCACACATGTACACTTATTAAACTTAATAATTCCAAAGATTTTAAATTATCATCTTCTTTATTTCAAATCTGAAATTTTAAATCTTCGTTCAAATATCTCATATCATGTAAACATATAATCATCATTTTCTCTCTTTACTCTTTAATTCCAACAATTTACTTCCATTAGTTTGTCAATTCACTTATACACACACACATATATATGTGCATATCAACAGCAAATCCATCTTCTTTTATTCTTCTTTCTTTCTTCTTTCTCATTCATAACAGCAGCATTTTTATATCCATACAGCAGCTTACACCCGCCTACCAACAATGAAATCCACATATATATATATACTCGGCACCCTCTATCCAAAACTATTTCTTGCAATAATACCCTCAACAGAACCGCAACAACAGTAAGCATATATGCTCATATATACATACTGCCCACACCACAGAGCAGCACGGTAGCAATAGCAATCATTCACACACGCAACTCCTCGTGAACCATGCACACACCCATTCAATATTTACCCTCATTCCTCACGGCTTTGGCAAATAGAGGCAAGCAGAAATACATCATACACTCACACACAGCTATGAATGTTCAATGGAAGAGAAGTGGCTTGTACTTACCACCAAATCCATCGTTACACTGCACAGAAACGGAGGAGGAAGATGAAGATCTGCAGCTGCTACAGTACCAGGTGTGCAAGACGAAAGCAGAGACGATGAACCTGTGACAGCACACTACTCACGTCGGCAGCACCCCAGACAACTTCCAAGTGCAACCACGGTTTCCTTCTCACTACACAACACCAAAACACAACCAGATTGCGGAGAGACAGAGAAGAAGCTCCTGGAACTGTAGTTGCTACAATACACAAACGTGGATGGCGACGGTAACCACAGCGGGAGTGTCACAGTACGACGACAATTTGCGACAACCACGACAGCACGCAAGGAGACGGCGCTGACGAAAATAGCAGGGACGGAAGAGTTTGACAGGATCAGCCGCCATTGTGCAGGCGCCGACAACTTCCCACAGACGAGAGATCATCACAGTAAGGAAGAACTCAATGACGGCGACAACACCGCACCGGTGACAGAGATCAGACGGTGTAAGGCGACGGAAAACGGTGGGTCACAGCGATGAAAGTCTCACCCATCACGAAGCTTCCATTGCCACTACTCTCAACCTCTCTGCTCACCCCTCACGCTGTCAGAAGGAAACATGGAAGGAGGAAGCGTGAATTGAAATTAAAGGACATAAGGGCAATTTGGTAATTTCATAGGGTGTCTGAAAAAAAATAAAATCACACCTTTGCAGTTGTTGGGATTTAAACCAAAGACCTTTGATTTAACTGCCCCGCCTCAAACCACTCAACTATAGCTATCCCTTTTTTAGAATACTGCAATGCAACAATTAATATATAACCTTTAATAAGTTAATATCCTATCCAAACATTTCTAAGGTCACTACACCTTGTATTTTCATCTTTTGACAAGTATCCCTTGTGTTCGTTTTATTAGTTGGCTTCACATTTGTATGCTACATTAAAAGTGAAATTCTAATCAATATTAAAATTAAAACACTTAAGATACTAGATAATTATTTAATCATTTTTGTATTTAATCTTACAAATATGTTTTTATGAATAGTTTTCTTTAAAAAATCATATAAAGATATTAAAGAGAAAAAGACTCGCATCACACCTAATTTTGCGCTGGCAATCACATGTATTAACCTTGCATTTGTTTAGGGGAAGTTTCAGCATGATATTGATAATTTTTATTAGATGTCTTCACATTGGTAAGCTAAATTACTATAAAAGGAAATTCTAACAAATATTTAAATTAAAGCAATTAAGGTTCTGCATAAATTATTTAATTTTTATAAGCTTATGAATATATTTTGTATGAATAGTTTTTAAAGAGAGAAGCATATCCTCACCAAATTTCATTCTGGGAATCACAATGTAAACGTATGTATGGTTTTGCTCCTTGATGAAAACACAAATGAAATTGTTTGAGGTGGTTTCTCATTTAATTTTCGTCTCCGTGCACAGTTCAAGAGTGGACACAACATAAATATATATACAAGAGGCATTAACTAGTGTAAAGTTTTCTCATTCATTTCATTTCTTAAACTCATTACAAAAATAGCTGTAAAATGAAACGATTGACGGTTTGTCATTTGGCATGTTACATATATTACAATTTGTGGAACCGGTTTGGGTGAAGATGAGAACCCAAAGCTCATACCATATGGATTACACATATATGGGATTTGGACGATCTAGATTTAATTCTACTTTTATCTTCATTTGCTTTAAAAAATGGTTTTAATGGGTATAAAAAATAAAAATAATTTCTTAACTATCATTTTTAAAATATTTTTATTTTAAAAAGTCATTTAAAAAATATTAAATATCAACTATCCAGATCAAATCAGAACGGAAAATGTTGGGTGCTCATCTTCCCAAACCAGGCTACAATTTGTAGTTTCACCAGTTCTTTTCTCTTCAACGGTACTTTGAAGTCTCTTTAGTGAGAAGAGGGGAATTTACAAATTGGCTTTTATGTAAAACAAATCCATGTGAGCTCATGCCTGCCTCTATACACATAGGAACTGATCCATACGTGATTTCTCTATCCTCATGTATAGAGAATTCGAGAATCTTCTAATGTTTGGAATGTGAGTGTTTAAACTCCCCAACAACTTACTAGAAACAAAATAAAACGTTCTTAATTCTTCATATAACAACTACTATTTTTGCTAGAATAACAAAAACGTTATATATATTTCATCTGATTCTAATTATAAGAGTTAGTTGATTTTTTTTAGATAAATTAAGAAAGATAAATAAATCAATTAATTATGATTAAATTTAACCCCTCAAAATGAATTCATATTATATACTCATTAATAAATTTAAATTAGTTAATTTACTCTTATATTAGTTACAATTAATTAATTTATTTAATTTCTTTAATCTATCTAAAAAAGTCAATTAACTATTATGACTGGAGGGAGTAAAGTAGAATCAGGCATTTATCACTACAAATCTCTCTGACCCTGCTATAGAACCAAACTCGTTCCAATCTATATATAGTTTTACAGTCAGTAGTAGCTGTGACAAAGATGATCTACTACGGAATGATCCGTTATTACCGTCACAGCTGTCCTCATTTCCTCTCCAACATATAATCCATTTGCTTTCAGCAAAAAGCTCCAAAAACAAAAGTTCTGAATGTGGGAATCTTATAATGTTTAGAACGTGAGTAAAAACCCATGCACATTAAGGTAATGAACATAATATAAATTGATGGCCTTTGTAAGTGAGAGCTGATATTTTCAAGACTTCCACAACCATGTTCACCTTCATCAAAAGAAAATTGAGCTTCATTTATGGGCTGCCAAATAAAAAAACAAATCTATACCTGTCAAATTAAGCAGTAGATTGTACAAGCAAATTAGATAGAGGAACTTACAGTGTAAATTTGCAATATATGCATGCGAATGATTGTAATAGCTTCATATGTATTCTTCTAAGAGAGGAAGAGATGAAGGAAAATATTTGATATTAATGGAGATATTTGTTAAATAATTTCCATTTTATAGTTATGTAGCGAATTGATGTGAATAAGAATCTAATAACACTTGTCAATCATGCCAAATAATACCCATCAAAACATATTAGGTGCATGTGATTGATAGTGTGATATTAGGTGTGAGCTTGTTTCTCTTTAATGTCTTTGTATGATTTTTTTAAAAAAAGAAATACCCATAAAAACATATTAAAAAACTTAAACATAAAATAATTAAGAAATTATGCAGCATCTTACTTGTTTTATAGTGATGTAGCATACAAATGTGAAGCCATATAATAATACCTCAAATAGATTATTTGTCTCATGCTGAAACTTCCGTTGAAAAGAACAAGGTTGATGCATGTGATTGATAGCGTGAAATTAGACGAGTCTATTTCTCTTTAATGTCTTTGTATGCTTTTTTTTAAAAAAGAAAAGAAAAGAAAAGAAATACCCATCAAAACATATTTAAAAACTTAAATATAAAATAATTAAGAAATTATGCAGCATCCTACTTGTTTTATAGTGATGTAGCATGCAAATGTGAAGCCATATAATAATACCTCAAATAGATGATTTATCTCATGCCGAAAATTCCGCTGAAAATAACAAGGTTGATGCATGTGATTGATAGCGTGAAATTAGTTGAGTCTATTTCTCTTCAATGTCTTTATATGATTCTTTTTTGAAAAAAAATATTCATCAAAACATAGTTGTAAGCTTAAATATAAAAATAATTCAATAATTATGCATTTTTTAATTATTTTTATTTGAATATTGGTGAGGATTTCCCTTTTCTATAGTGATATAGTATACCAAAGTGGAGGCATCTAATAACATTATGTCAATCATGCCAAAACTTATATTCAAAAAAGCAAGGTTTATGCATGTGATTGCTAGAGTGAAATTGGATGTGAGTCTATTTCTTTTTAAAGTCTTTATATAATTTTTTTTCTGAAAAACTATAGACAAAAATGTTTGTAAGCTTAAATATAAAAGTAATTAAATATATGAATTAAAGCATATATTTCAATTTGAATATTGATTAGAATTTCTCTTTTATAGTGATGTAGCATGCCAATTTGAAGGCATCTAATAACCTATCAAACATGCCAAAACTTCTACTGGAAAGAGTCAGGTTGATGCATGTAATTAATAGCATAAAATTAGGCGTGAAAGTGTTTCTCTTTAATGGCTTTATATGATTTTTTAAAAATTTATTCATCAATATAAGCTTAAACATAAAAATAATTAAATAATTATGCACCATATTAATTGTTTTAGTTCGAATATGTTTTAGAATTTTTCTATCTTAGTAATGTAATATACCAATGTGAAGCCATCAAATAGCACCTATCAAAACATGAAGCAATCTATTCTATCATATTCAATAGCACTTATCAATCATGTTTAAACTTCCACTAAAAAGTGTAGGGTTGATACATATGATTGTTAGGGTGAAATTAGTTAGATTGTACCGTGTTTCTTTTAAATTAAGGCATTCATGCTCTACGCAAGGGTGCAGTAAGAATTTGGAGTCCAAGTAAGATTAAGTAAGAGGAGAAAAGTCAATTGAGCCAAAAAGATGTAAATTTTAAGAGTTCTAGGATAAAAATGTAATTAAGAGGAATTTTGGGCAATAAGTGTACTTATTAAAAATATGCAAAAAAATTAAGAAAATTTCCATAAAATCCCAAAAAAATAGAAAAGGTATGTCTAAAGTAGTTTTTAGGCTCAAAAAATAATTAAGATAAAATGGCTCAAAAAGAATTTATTGGCTTTAAAAGTGTATTTTCGAGTTAAATCAAGATAATAAGTGCATCATTTTTAAAATTATCTTAGAAAATTAGAAAAAATTATAAATCACTAATTTGGGAATTTAGAGAGTTCATGAAGGAATTTATTTTCCAACAAGTGAAATATACAAGTTGGAAGCAAAATCTAACCTCTAACTATTTTTCCTTTAATATTTTGCAATTAAGAGCCTACGTATACTGTACCTTTAGGCTTTGATAAATTATCCCAAAGCCAGGAGAAGACTAGAAGAGCAGTCAAGAGGAACAAGAAAGGAGTAAGTTGTAAGAGGGAAGGCTTCAACAGGTAGCAAAATTTTTTCTTTCTTATATTAATTGTGCTTGGTGGTTTGTATGTTGTAGTTAAGTATTATTAGCATATGTAATATCAGTTGTTCCTTGGCTATGTGTGCTAGTTAGCTAAAGTTTGTAAGGTTGTTCTATTCTATGGCTTATTCTTGCATGCTTTTGGTTAATGACCTTGCACTTTATATTTGAATTATTGTTTTGGATTAAGGTTCAATTTTGTCCCATAAGTTGTCAAGTAGGATCAATATTGTCTGGAAGTTTTTTGAATTCTATACCGCTTTAGAAGTGTTAAAAAAAAGAAAAAGAAAAAAGCCAATCTAGACATAAGTTCTTCCTAAGGAAGGGTAGCAGAGAGTTTAAGAAGCTTTTTACCAATTGCAAATTCCTCTAGTTTGATAATTTTTTTATCCTATTTATTAGCAACGTGGAACACATAACCCCCTTGAAGTGTTATAATATAAATTATCCAATCGAGGCGGGGAAAGTATTAATTAAACTGACAAATGTGTTCTAATTAATATTCGGAACACGAGAAAAAGAAACACATTTCTAAGCACCCAGAAATTAAAATAATTAATAAAAGTAAATTGGGTTGAAAGTCTTACAGAGCAGATCTAGAAAAGAAATACAAGAGGTAAATTGTGTAAATTTTTCTCATTCATTTCATTTCTTAAACTCGTAACACAAATTTTCGTAAAATGAAAGGATTAATGATATGTCATACTACATGTATTACAATTTATAGTTCCAAGAGTCCTTTTCTCTTCAACTGTACATATACAGCATAGAGTGGTTTAATAGTATATGGCCCCACTATATCTTTTTCAATCTCAAATTCGATTCTTAAATGAGATATTTATATTAAAAGGGGCTATCACATCTCAAAATTGGATACCTATTAATAATATCTAGTAAATAATATAAAAAATCTAGATAGATGATTTATAGACCCTTATGTGTAGAGAATTCAAGAATCTTATGATGTTTGGAATGTGAGTAAACCTCCAAAGAACTTAGCAGTAAATTGGATATCCCCAAAACAACAATATTAATCTCTCTGATTACACTGCCAATGTAGAGAACTAATCAAACATTTTCCTTCAATTTCTGGCTAAAATGCGTTGAGAGAAATGTCTCAGGATCATTTTGGTCCAATCCCAAGCTGAGAAAGATCAATTGCAGAATCTTTAATGTTTAGAATGTGAGTTAATACATGCTCATTAAGGAGAACAACTGAATATATATTCATGGTCTTTGTAAGTAGCAACTGATATTTCCAAGCCTTCCACAACAATGTTAACCTACACCCAAAGAAAATTGAGCTTCAATCTATATCTGTCAAATTACACAGAAGATTCTACAAACAAACTATATAGAAGAACTTACATTCGAAATTTGTTGTAGATGCATGTCAATGATGATAATAACTTCATGTGTTCTAAGGGGGGAAGAGATGAAGGAAAATCTTTGATATGAATGATGAGATTTGTAAAACAATTTCCCTTTTATAATGACGTAACATCCAAATGTGAAGGCATCTAATAACACATCAATTATACCGAAACTTCCACTTGAAAAAGCAGGGTTGATACATGTGATTGACAGCATGAAATTAGCTGAGAGTCTATTTCTCTTTAACGTCTTTGTATGAATTTCTTTAACAAAATATTCATCAAAAAATAAATAAATTATCATCTTACTAGTTTTAATTTGAATATTGTTTAGAATTTCTCTTTTACAATGATGCAGCATGTCAAGGCGAAGTCATATAATAACACCTGTCAATCATGCCGAAATGTTCACTATAAAGATCAAGGTTGATATATGTGATTGACAGCGTTAAATTAACTGTAAGCATGTTTCTCTGTAATGTTTTTGTACAATTTTTTTTTAAAAACTATTCGTCAAAATATATTTGTAAGCTCAAATATAAAAATAATTTAAAAAGTTATGCAACCACTTAATTGATTGAATTTGAATATTGGTTAGAATTTTCCTTCGTATAGTGATGTAGCATACCAATGTGAAGACAGCTAATAACACATGTCAATCATGCCGAGACTTCCATTTAAAAGAACAAGGTTGATGCATGTGAATGTTAGTGTATAATTAGTTGAGTCTATTTCTTTTTATTGTCCTTAGATTTTTTTTTTAAAAAATCACCAACACATATTTGTTAAATTTGAATATTGGTTCGAAATATTTTTATAGTGATGCAGCATACCAATTTAAAGCCTTCTGATAACACGTACCAATCATATCGAAAGTCTCACTAAAAAGAGAGCAGGGTAGATGTATGTGACTGCCAGCGAAAATTTTGGTGTGTCTTTATATTTTGGCCAACAAAATAATTTATTTATATGTTTTTTATTAAAAACAATTATTCATCAAAAGATATATGTAAGCTTAAATATAAAAATAAATAATTAATTATGAAACATCTTAATGGCTTTTATTTGAGTATTGGTCAGAATTTCCCTTTTACAGTGATATATTATTAGCATACCGATATGAAACTATCTAATAACACATGTCAACCATGGTGAAACTTCCACTGAGAAAAGTAGGGTTGATACATGTGACTGCCAATATGTAATTAGGTGTGAAGGTTTTCTCTTTTTAATTTCTTTAGATGATTCTTTTTGAAAAAGTATTCCTCAGAACATATTCGTAAGCTTAAATATAAAATAATAAAATATTTATTTAAATTCTTAATTGTTTTAATTTGAACATCGTTTAGAATTTCCTTTTTATAGTTATGTAGCATGCCAATTTGAAACCATGTAATAACACATGTTAATCAAGCCAAAACTTCCACTAAAAAATGCAAGATAGATATATGTGACGGCTAGCATAAAATTAAGTGTGAGTATGTTTCTCTTTGAAGTCTTTATTTTATTTTTATTAAACACTATCCATCAAAAGATATTAATATGTAAGCTTAAATAAAAAAGTAAATAAATAGTTATGCAACATCTTAATCATTTTAATTTTAATGTTTGTTAGAATTCGCCTTGTATAGTGATGTAGCATACCAATATGAAGCTATTTAATAATATCTGTCAATCATGTCAAAACTTTTATCGAAAAGTGCAAGTTGATACATGTGATTGCCGATGTGAAATTAGGTTTGAAGTTTGTTTCTTTTTAAGATCTTTATATGATTTTTTTTAAAAAAAAACTCATCGAAACATATTTATAAACTTAGATATAAAAATAATTGAATAATTATGCAACATCTTAATTGTTTTAATTTGAATATTGATTAGAATTTATCTTTTATAGTGATGTAGCACACCATATTGAATCTATCTAATATCAATCATGCCAAAACTTCCGCATAAAAGAGCAGGGTAGATAGATGGGACTCCTAACTTGAAATCATGTAGGAGTATGTTTTTGTTTGATGTCTGATATAATTTCATTTTAAAACAATTATTCATTAAAACATATTTGTAAATTTAAATATAAAAATAAATAACTAATTATATAACATCTTTAAAACATCCTACGTTTCCATCAGAATAACTGTTTGGAAGTGTTTTTTATTAGTGAAAACATTATTTAGGCCCACAAATTAAAATTTTTCAATTTAGTTATTTAGTATTATTCATTGTTTATGCCATATCATCTCATTATATATGTCTACTTTTACCCTACAAACTCTTGGGGTTGAACTCATGCAATTGCCCAGCTTCAATTCCATCCTTCATCAATGCTTGATGAAGTAATAGCTGCTACTAATCATACATTTGTACATTAACAACTACAAATAATTAAATAATAAACAACTAATGACAATTAAGCAGCCACCTTCAAGTTTCTGTCTCCAAATTTCCTTCACAAGCTTGCTCTTACATTTCAAGAACTTGCTCCTCCTATGAGTACTTGAGAGAAAATGTGGGTGAAATTCAAGGGAAACTCAATAGTAAAACTTCAACTTAATATAATAATGTGCAATGGTAATTCACTAAGCATGGAACATCTAATGCAAGAACAACCCATTATAAGCAAATACAAAAGGTCACGGCACAACTCAAACGAGATATTACATGTTCAATAGCATCATCATTGTTTAAAAGGCAAATAATCATGCAAACAACCAATCACAAACTATATAAGAGTTAAGAAGTTCCAGTACCTTTTAGTTTTTCATCCCAGTTACCTCCTATTGCTTGAACTTCTTTGATTCTTTTAGTTTTTCATCCCAGTTACCTCCTATTGCTTGAACTTCTTTGATTCGTTTCCTTGTGGCTTGTTGGAGAGCTTGTGCACAAAATAAAACTTAGGAATCATATATGTATAAGAGAGATTAATGCACACTCTTTGATGCTCTAATTTCTTAATAAATCTTTCTCAAAACTCCCCTAAACTCTCACTTTAACTCCACTTTATTCCTTCTTTTAAATAAAGCTCAACTACACATTATATTTAGGAACACTTGAAATGTCCTTTCTTTCCCTATTCCTCACGACTTCACTACCAATATATATATGTATATATATATATATATATATATATATATATCATTTACCAGGTCTCAATTTCTCCTTTTTGACTTATTAAAGCCATTTTGTCGCATTAATCTTCTCTATTTCAAACCTAAAATTTTAACTTCATTTACATTATTCTAAACATCATTACGATATCTCACATCATTAATTTTACCCTTCAAACACGTTCAAACCACAAGTTAAATACAATATGGTCTAAATTTGGAGTCCACAACACGATCCCACATTTATCTTATCATCATATAATTATTTCTATAACAGTCCAAACCCCTTCTATAGTCCCTTCCTAATTACTGGTGCAGCCACTACACCATAAACCCATATATCTATCTTACGATTATTTCATGTAATTTAAACATGGGAAAAATCCCATATATAGGGGCAGCCTAGAGCACCATTTGCATGGTATTTCTTTTCCATTGTCACTGGACCCTCCTTTACGAGGTCTTTGATTGAAATTTGATGATATTCACTTATTCTAGCATACCTATTTTACAGAAAGGTAGTGCGTGAAGGGTAGTTCAGCACTTCCCTGGTCCGTGAGGTATAAAGTTACGATTGGAATTGCAGAAGCAGTGTCTTATCTGCATAATGGAACTGAAAGATGCATTGTTCATAGAGACATTAAACCCTCAAATATTCTCCTTTCCTCTAAAAAGACTCCCAAGATGAGATGCATTCTTGCAAATCAATTGTAGCCTAGTAACAAACCCATGCCCATGTGAGGTATTTTGATTGTTCATTTTGTTAAATCGCGATTTTGGATTAGCTACTTGGACTTCTGTACCTTTAGTTTCTTTCCTCTGCAAGACAGTCAAGGGAACATTTGTGTCACGTCCCTATTTCTGGACCGTGACCGGCACAGAATATGAATACATCATATTCTGAAAGCCTATCATTTTAAGTAAAACCATTAATTCTCCATAGCATTTTTCAAAATCATACAAACATTTTCTAAGGTTCATGCAGAGCACTTTCCTTTCCAAAATAATTAAAGTTCTTAAGAAGCAATTACATCAAAAGTAGTTCTTATCAAATGAAACTTCGGATCAACAGCAAGGCTCTTTACCGCTCAGCTGGAGAAATAGGGTCACCTGCACTATCTGAAGCCAAAAATCTACTCGTGAATAACGTCCCAAAAACATGATTTAAAAGAATGCGGAAAATAATCAATACATAATCATCTTAAACATGTATTTCTTAACACTTCATAATCTAATGCAAACCTTTTCGTAAACATTTGTATTTCAGGGGAAATAACCGTAGGAAATAACTGTTTCAAATAACTCATTCAAAACAATCTTTTTATAACCATGATCTTTCTGTAGGATTTCAACAGAACAAAAACTGACGTGGACACACAGTCCACGAGGGTAACTAACCATTCTGGTGGCTCGAAGCCACTATCTGTCGCGAGAACGAATCCCACGAAATAATTCTGGTGGCTATGCCACAAACTGTCGCGAGAATAAATCCCACGAAATAATTCTGGTGGCTATGCCACAAACTGTCGAGCTCGAATACCAAGGTGCACCAAGGACTAACAGTACTGCTGTTAGCAACCAGCGTTCTGTATTCCGTCCTAAAACGTTTGCATCATGCGTGGGGTCCTTTTCACATGTAAATATCTCAATCGTTTCAAATATCATAATCATTAATAAACCCACTTTGAATTTCTGTTACCCCAGCATGAACATACAAAATCATGTTACTGTAAAAACATATGCACTTCGCAGAGAAATATTTCATGAATAACATCAGTTCACTGTCAAAACTTTTTCTAAGGCTTCTTTATCCATTTTTATGCATAATCGTAATCTTTGGTAAATTAATCGAAAGAAAATCATTTCTAACGATTTAAACTGTACTTTCATAAAATTGGCTTTTCGAAATTCATATTTGAAATTTAACATTTGAAATGACAATGCATTTGAAAATGTAAATTTTTAGGGAACGTTATTCACTCACCTGCCACGCTCCTAAACAGCTACTCTTTCAGTCCAACCACTTCAATTGCTTTCCTTTCTAAATCCCCTGGTATTTTGAAATAGCATTTTAACATTCTAACTAAAGTTCCAACAGAAATAAAGTATCTTTAACCTAACATTCCAACTCATTTTCTTTAATATAATTATTCATCACTTGAAAACACCACACAGCAAGCTATATCAATATAATCTTTCCATTCAATTCAACACAACCCACTATGGCATGCTTCTGCCTCCTCTTCCCTTTGACAGCATGACCACATACACACATATATACCTTCACACTGCATGCATACCCAGCGCATACATATACATACGCATAACAGTACAATTCTCCAATCCTTTCTTCTTTCCTTAATTCGCAAATACCCACAGCAGATTCATATTTATCATGACAGTAATACATTCCCAACCCATGTATCCACAGCAACTTTAGCAACACAGGCATAAGAACATTCATATACATTTTCTCAGTCCCCCCTTATACTGTCAACTAACGCCACCGCACACACACATCCACATATATATATCTCCACAGCCTAACAAACATAATGCACATATACAATCGTTTCCAACAGCAACATAAATCATTTCTTGGGACAGCGGCCTTGACAGAACAATGGCTTAACATATTCATACACAACGCACCAATTAGCCCACGCATACAACTATCAAACCAAACCAGTGACCATCATCACCGACGTCACATACACAACTCTGTTTCTCACATTACCACAGAACACATACCTTTCGGCTGCCAGAAGTAGTTCACAGACAACACAGCAGGGAGCAAGGAACGGCTCAGCACACAGAAGCTGGAACCCACCTACGACCAGTGCCACCAATTACCGAGTTAAGCCTTTCTGCGACTCGGAAAACAGGGGAGTACCGACGATACAACCCGAACAGAGTGAGCTCTATGCGCACGATAACAAGCCAGAAGAAAAGAGGTTTGAATGCGGATATCGGTTTAAGAAGCTTACCCACGGAATCACTCGCCAAAAGCAGCTGAAACTGGACCTCCGAGACTTGCTACAGTAGCAATGGATTTGCTACAGTAGCACGACAATGGTGTCGGACCGAAGCTACACGGCGACGGTGCTCACTGTGAATGTGGTCCACCGGAATGAGTGTTTACCGGCGCTAACCTGACTCACTGCACTCGCGACACGCCTGCACCTTGCATTTCTAACTCTCACCGCAGCCTCACTGTCGATGGAACCAGAAAGGATCGGCGGAATGCTACTTGAAGGCGTCCAGCCGAGCTTCCGTGCCGTGTACTCTTCTCCCACGCCGCACGCTGAGCTTCTGCCGCACCTACCCACGCTGCAACCTGCCGTCTCTGTTCGCGGCTCGCAGGAAGGAAGAAGGAAAATGATGAAGAAAAGCAGAGGATTCGGTGGAAATAGACAGAGGGGCAAAATGGTAATTTCACGCGTCTGAGAAAAAAACAATTCACCTCCGCTTTCGCTGCGACTCAAACCCTGGCCGAATGTGTTTCCTTTCGCCGCTTGAACCATTTGGCTAACACTTCCCATTCGAAATATTCTACAAAGAATATACATATATATTAACTAAATTCCTGATCATAACATTCTTCCCCTCTTAAGAAATTCGGTCCTCCGAATTTGAAAATATACATACCTTAGATCTGAAATAATTGCGGGTATTTGATTCGCATCTCAGCCTCCAACTCCCAAGTAGCTTCTTCCCCTGAGTGGTTTCGCCATAACACCTTTACTGAAGGAATCTCCTTCGACCGTAACTTCTTTACTTGTTGATCAATAATGGCTAACGGATATTCATCATAAGACAGGTCCTCGTTCACCTGAACTTCCTGATATTCAACAACATGAGATGGATCATACAAGTACTTCCGTAGCATCGATACATGAAACACCGGATGTATCCCTGATAGCTCTGGTGGTAAGGCTAATCGATAAGCTACTGCACCTACTTTATCCAAAATCTCAAAGGGGCCGATAAACCTCGGACTTAACTTACCCTTTTTACCAAATCTCATAACCCCTTTCATTGGTGACACTCTTAAAAACACTTTATCTCCGGCCATGAACTCTAATTCCCTGCGACGATGATCTGCATAAGATTTCTGTCGACTTTGAGCCACCAACAATCTTTGTTGAATCACCTTCACCTTTTCTTTAGCATCTTGAACCAAATCAGGTCCTAATATCATTCCATCTCCAACTTCAAACCATCCAATTGGAGATCTACACTGCCTCCCGTACAACGCCTCAAATGGTGCCATTTGAATACTTGATTGATAACTGTTATTATAGGCAAACTCTACTAACGGTAAATGTTTGTCCCAACTTCCACCAAAATCCATGACACAAGACCTCAACATATCCTCAACTATCTGGATTGTCCTCTCCGACTGTCCATCAGTCTGAGGATGAAAAGCAGTACTAAGATTCAATCGAGTGCCCAAAGCTTTCTGAAATGATTTCCAAAATTGAGAAGTAAACTGGGGCCCTCTATCTGAAATAATAGATACTGGGACTCCGTGTAACCGCAAGATCTCCTCAATGTAAACCTCAGCGTATCTAGCTGCACTGTACGTCGTCTTTACTGGTAGAAAATGGGCAGACTTGGTCAATCTATCAACAATTACCCAAATAGAATCAAAACCTCTAGCAGTACTGGGCAATCCCACGATAAAATCCATAGTTATGTTTTCCCACTTCCATTCAGGTATCTCCAACCGTTGTAACGGTCCTGCCGGCTTCTGATGTTCCGCCTTAACTTGTTGGCACACTAAACAATGTGCAACAAAATTCGCCACATCATTCTTCATACCATGCCACCAAAACAACTGTTTCAAATCTTGGTACATCTTAGTTATACCAGGGTGGATAGTATAGGCAGAATGATGAGCTTCCTCAAGAATCAGCCTCCTCAACTCCTGCACTTGTGGTACACAAATCCTACCCTCGAACCTCAAAACACCTTCCTGATCAATCATAAATTCCGAATTACTTCTGTCTTTAACTGAATCCCTCAACTCGCATAACTTCAGGTCTGAATACTGAGCTTCCTTAATCTGATCACATAATGAGGAATGAGCTTGCAAATGAGCCAAAAATACTCCCTTATTAGCAATTTCAAATACGACTCCCTCTTGTTCAACTTTATGAATCTCCTGTACCAACGGTCTTCTTTCAATCTTTATGTGTGCTAAACTATTCATAGACTTCCTGCTTAAAGCATCAGCCACAACGTTCGCTTTCCCTGGATGGTACAGAATCGTACAATCATAATCCTTTAACAACTCCATCCACCTTCTCTGTCTGAGATTCAAATCCTTCTGCTCAAAGATGTACTTAAGGCTTTTGTGATCCGTGAAAATCTCACAGGTTTCTCCGTACAGATAATGTCTCCAAATCTTTAAAGCAAACACCACCGCAGCCATCTCTAAATCATGAGTTGGATAATTCTGCTCATGCAACTTAAGCTTTCTAGAGGCATAGGCAATAACTCGACCATCTTGCATTAACACACAGCCTAGCCCAATCCGAGAAGCATCACAATACACAGTATACCCACCAACTCCGGAAGGTAAACTTAGCACTGGAGCAGAGGTCAAAGATTCCTTTAACTTTTGAAAACTTGCCTCGCATTTCTCATCCCACACGAATTTCACATTCTTTTGGGTTAGCCTTGTCATCGGAGCTGCTATTCTTGAAAAATCCTGAACAAAACGGCGATAATATCCTGCAAGTCCTAAGAAACTCCGAATCTCCGTTACCGTAGTAGGTCGTGGCCAGCTTTTAACTGCCTCAACCTTACTAGGATCAACTTGGATGCCATCTCTCGACACCATATGCCCTAAGAAAGTGACCTCAGTTAACCAAAACTCACACTTGGAAAGTTTAGCATAGAGCTGATGTTCTCTCAATCTCTGCAACACTATCCGCAAATGATGTTCATGCTCTTCCTCACTCTTGGAATAAACCAGGATATCATCAATGAACACGATCACAAACTTATCCAGGAATTCTCTGAATACTCGATTCATTAAATCCATGAATGCCGCAGGAGCATTTGTCAAACCAAAGGACATTACTAAAAATTCATAATGACCATAACGAGTCCTAAATGCTGTTTTTGGAATGTCTTCCTTCTTAATCTTCAACTGATGATACCCTGATCGCAGGTCTACTTTTGAAAAGTACTGCGCTCCTTGCAACTGATCAAACAAATCATCAATGCGCGGCAACGGGTACTTGTTCTTTACTGTCACCTTGTTAAGCTGTCGATAATCAATGCACAATCTCATCGATCCATCCTTCTTCTTGACAAATAACACTGGTGCACCCCAAGGAGAAGTACTAGGTCGTACGAACCCCTTATCTAGCAATTCTTGCAACTGACTTTTTAATTCCCTTAACTCAGACGGCGCCATTCTATAGGGCGGAATAGAAATTGGCTGCGTACCAGGAATGACGTCAATACTAAATTCTATCTCTCGATCTGGGGGTAATCCCGGCAATTCCTCCGGAAAAACATCAGGAAATTCCTGAACAATAGGAATTTGGTCTAAGCTGACAATAGGACTATCAACATCTTGGATTACCGCCAAAAATCCCTGACAACCTTTTGCCAACATTTGCCGGGCTTTTAAAGCAGAGATTAAGTTTGTTGGCTTATCTACTTCGTTTCCAAACAACACAAACGAAGTTTCACCCGGAAAGTTAAACTTTACCACTTTCAGGTGACAATCCACCGAAGCATAGCATGAGGCTAACCAATCCATGCCCAGTATGACATCAAAGTCTATCATATCAAGTATCATCAAATCGACAAAACTTTCTCTACCCTCAACAGACACTTCACAAGATTTGTACACTTGTGAAACTGACAAAGATTCCCCAACAGGGGTAGCCACAGTGAAAGGACAATCAAGTCTAACTGAATTCTTATCCATCATCTTAGCAAAATATTTTGAAATATAAGAGTGTGTCGAACCAGGGTCAAACAATGCATAAGCCTTTTGAGAACATATAGAGATAATACCTGTGACCACAGCATTGGAAGCCCGAGCATCTTGCCTTGTCATTGCGTAAACCCTAGCTTGACCTTGGCCTGAAGGTTGTGCTCTCTTCTTTGGAGGTCGTCCTGATGTACCTCTACCCATAGAGGCAGAAGTTGCTCCTACAGACGGAGCTGTAAAAGTAGTAGGGTGGGGAGAAGGTCTAGCTGATCCATAACTCGAGGCTGATTGAGCAAACGGACACTCTTTCTTCATGTGACCCGGCTGTCCACAACCATAACACACCCCCAAGGACTTCAGACAAACCCCTGAATGGTGCTTCCCACACATATTACAGGTAGGCCTGGAATAACTAGTCTGGCTCCCCCCAGATTGAGGTTTAGTACCTCCAAACTTCGGTCCTGAATCAGGAATGCCCACAGAAGATCTATAAGATCTGGGCACTGGCCGCATATCAGCTGACGAGGGTTGGCCCTGAGGGCGGTTACCCTTAAATGATCCTTGGAACCTTTCGTTCCCAGTCTTCTGCTTCTTAGAAACCCCTTCTTCTTCCATGTGCCTCAACTCAATTCTCAAAGCACAGTCAACCACATCAGCATAAGAAGCAAAATGATTTAGCATCGGGGCCACAGCATCATGAATATGTATCGGTAATCCCTGTATAAACCTACCGATTCTATCCCTCTCCGACGGAATCAAGGTAGATGCATACGATGAAAGTTCTGTAAATCTTCTGTCATACTCGGCCACAGACATCCCCGAAGTACACTTCAACAGAAGAAATTCTTTAACTCTAGCATCCTTCTTGCTCTGGGGAAGAAAACGCTTCAGGAAAAGATCCTTAAAATCTGCCCATGACAATAATGATACTCTATCCCCCTGAAATCCTGGTACCGTCTTACTCCACGCATTCGCAATCCCCTCAAGTCGAAACAAGGCAAACTCTACGTATTGCACATCTAAACATCTCAAAGCCCGGCATCTCTTCTCAATTCCTTCCAGGAACTCAATGGGTTCCTCTCGAGAGTCAAACCCTGAGAACTTCGGAGGATCCAACTTTATAAACTCTGATAGCCTAACTGCGATGGATTCTTCCTCTATAACCTGGGGTGTTCCTACTGGAGTCTCGTGCCTAGAGGACGTAGAGATCTCAGGAGACTGTGGGTGAGATGGTTCTGCCTCAGATAGAATTTCCTGAAGAGGTCTAAGGGGTCGACCTCCCCGAACCCTAGCACCCCTACGACCCTGTCCTCGGCCTCGAGGAGGCAAATCACTTCGCTGAGCAGAGCCTTGATCCGAAGCCCTAGAGCTCCCTCTAGACTGAACTCGTCTAGGCGGCATTTAACTATTCATAAAACATAGAAAATCTTCATGTTTTTAAATAAATACGTTTCTGAAATAATAGGAAAATACCACTTTTGAATTTTTCTTAGAGATCTTCAGAGATGCCACAATTATAGTTATGCCCGGGTTCATAACGATAATTGAGACCCCATCGAAGTATCCCTGCTCTGCTTAACCATAGAAAAACCTTGGCTTTGATACCAAACTGTCACGTCCCTATTTCTGGACCGTGACCGGCACAGAATATGAATACATCATATTCTGAAAGCCTATCATTTTAAGTAAAACCATTAATTCTCCATAGCATTTTTCAAAATCATACAAACATTTTCTAAGGTTCATGCAGAGCACTTTCCTTTCCAAAATAATTAAAGTTCTTAAGAAGCAATTACATCAAAAGTAGTTCTTATCAAATGAAACTTCGGATCAACAGCAAGGCTCTTTACCGCTCAGCTGGAGAAATAGGGTCACCTGCACTATCTGAAGCCAAAAATCTACTCGTGAATAATGTCCCAAAAACATGATTTAAAAGAATGCGGAAAATAATCAATACATAATCATCTTAAACATGTATTTCTTAACACTTCATAATCTAATGCAAACCTTTTCGTAAACATTTGTATTTCAGGGGAAATAACCGTAGGAAATAACTGTTTCAAATAACTCATTCAAAACAATCTTTTTATAACCATGATCTTTCTGTAGGATTTCAACAGAACGAAAACTGACGTGGACACACAGTCCACGAGGGTAACTAACCATTCTGGTGGCTCGAAGCCACTATCTGTCGCGAGAACGAATCCCACGAAATAATTCTGGTGGCTATGCCACAAACTGTCGCGAGAATAAATCCCACGAAATAATTCTGGTGGCTATGCCACAAACTGTCGAGCTCGAATACCAAGGTGCACCAAGGACTAACAGTACTGCTGTTAGCAACCAGCGTTCTGTATTCCGTCCTAAAACGTTTGCATCATGCGTGGGGTCCTTTTCACATGTAAATATCTCAATCGTTTCAAATATCATAATCATTAATAAACCCACTTTGAATTTCTGTTACCCCAGCATGAACATACAAAATCATGTTACTGTAAAAACATATGCACTTCGCAGAGAAATATTTCATGAATAACATAAGTTCACTGTCAAAACTTTTTCTAAGGCTTCTTTATCCATTTTTATGCATAATCGTAATCTTTGGTAAATTAATCGAAAGAAAATCATTTCTAACGATTTAAACTGTACTTTCATAAAATTGGCTTTTCGAAATTCATATTTGAAATTTAACATTTGAAATGACAATGCATTTGAAAATGTAAATTTTTAGGGAACGTTATTCACTCACCTGCCACGCTCCTAAACAGCTACTCTTTCAGTCCAACCACTTCAATTGCTTTCCTTTCTAAATCCCCTGGTATTTTGAAATAGCATTTTAACATTCTAACTAAAGTTCCAACAGAAATAAAGTATCTTTAACCTAACATTCCAACTCATTTTCTTTAATATAATTATTCATCACTTGAAAACACCACACAGCAAGCTATATCAATATAATCTTTCCATTCAATTCAACACAACCCACTATGGCATGCTTCTGCCTCCTCTTCCCTTTGACAGCATGACCACATACACACATATATACCTTCACACTGCATGCATACCCAGCGCATACATATACATACGCATAACAGTACAATTCTCCAATCCTTTCTTCTTTCCTTAATTCGCAAATACCCACAGCAGATTCATATTTATCATGACAGTAATACATTCCCAACCCATGTATCCACAGCAACTTTAGCAACACAGGCATAAGAACATTCATATACATTTTCTCAGTCCCCCCTTATACTGTCAACTAACGCCACCGCACACACGCATCCACATATATATATCTCCACAGCCTAACAAACATAATGCACATATACAATCGTTTCCAACAGCAACATAAATCATTTCTTGGGACAGCGGCCTTGACAGAACAATGGCTTAACATATTCATACACAACGCACCAATTAGCCCACGCATACAACTATCAAACCAAACCAGTGACCATCATCACCGACGTCACATACACAACTCTGTTTCTCACATTACCACAGAACACATACCTTTCGGCTGCCAGAAGTAGTTCACAGACAACACAGCAGGGAGCAAGGAACGGCTCAGCACACAGAAGCTGGAACCCACCTACGACCAGTGCCACCAATTACCGAGTTAAGCCTTTCTGCGACTCGAAAAACAGGGGAGTACCGACGATACAACCCGAACAGAGTGAGCTCTATGCGCACGATAACAAGCCAGAAGAAAAGAGGTTTGAATGCGGATATCGGTTTAAGAAGCTTACCCACGGAATCACTCGCCGAAAGCAGCTGAAACTGGACCTCCGAGACTTGCTACAGTAGCAATGGATTTGCTACAGTAGCACGACAATGGTGTCGGACCGAAGCTACACGGCGACGGTGCTCACTGTGAATGTGGTCCACCGGAATGAGTGTTTACCGGCGCTAACCTGACTCACTGCACTCGCGACACGCCTGCACCTTGCATTTCTAACTCTCACCGCAGCCTCACTGTCGATGGAACCAGAAAGGATCGGCGGAATGCTACTTGAAGGCGTCCAGCCGAGCTTCCGTGCCGTGTACTCTTCTCCCACGCCGCACGCTGAGCTTCTGCCGTCCCGCACCTACCCACGCTGCAACCTGCCGTCTCTGTTCGCGGCTCGCAGGAAGGAAGAAGGAAAATGATGAAGAAAAGCAGAGGATTCGGTGGAAATAGACAGAGGGGCAAAATGGTAATTTCACGCGTCTGAGAAAAAAACAATTCACCTCCGCTTTCGCTGCGACTCGAACCCTGGCCGAATGTGTTTCCTTTCGCCGCTTGAACCATTTGGCTAACACTTCCCATTCGAAATATTCTACAAAGAATATACATATATATTAACTAAATTCCTGATCATAACAATTTGGGTAAAACCTAAACCTCACCAATTTTGTTTTGCCAAATGTCTATCATTGTTTCCCTCATTATTTGTTTTTATATACACATAAATGAAATTAACCTTGTTCTTTTCAAATAGCTATTTGGCTTCTGAATATTTCCAACATGGAAAAATATCTTATAAGACTGATATTTAAGCTTTCAGAGTTATTTTATTAGAACCCATAACAGGCCGAAGTTGTTTTACTTTAGTGTATTAAGAAAGAATGAGCAATAAAAAGGTTACTATAAAATGTGAATGACAGATCATGGTCTGATATGGGAGGGGAACATGAGTTATTATTATAGCACGCAATAGTTGTTAATATGAGTTGTTAACTTGTTAATAATTTTTGTCTAGTGCATGTTGTCATTATTGATAGCGTGAGCATCTGGAAAGCATTTATTCTGTTATGTTCATATATGAACAATTTGGAAATAACGAAGGAGGTCATACATATGTTGGTGGTCAAGTGAAAAAAATTATTGAGTCTCAATTTTAAAAAAAATTATCATTGTGGAAGATGCTATGAGCCTGGCCACATAGTCAAGACTCGCAATAATCCAAATCTGAGCTAAGAAATGGTATTGGGTTGTATAGTTTTATGTGTAAATACAGAGTACACTAATTTTTACTTTGTAAATATCTAAGCAAAGTGATAATATTAGTTTTTTAACCTTTATCAAGCTCCACCTTTTGGATGATAGAGTGGATCTTGATACAAATGACTATGTATTGTACTCATTTTATGTTTGCTTCTCATTACTGCTGTAACTATAAAGTACATATATATGAAGTTATATTCTCACCAGAGTAGTGTTGAAAAGTCTTGTGCTAAAGTTGTTATTTTTACACAATAGAGTTATCATTTGTTATTGGTAGAGTTGTTATTTTCATACACATTGTATGTTCCTTTTGGTTCAATCCAGGTGTTATGCTTGTGTCCGCAGTTCACTTTCTATTTGTTCCTATCCTGGGAAGAATTATGAAGATGTCATTATTTATAAGTGGTGGAGTTATTATTTTTTTGGTTGTTGGTTTAGTTTTTTTTCTACTAGTGGAGTTGTTATTACTCCAGCATGGAGTTGTTATTTCCTAGTGGTGTAATTGTTATTTTTCTAGTTGTGGGGCTGTTATTTTTTGTGTTGTTATTTTCCAGTAGTAGAGTTATTATTCCTTCATAAAGGAGTTATTATTTTTCTAGATGTCATGTTATTTTTTGTGGTTATTCCAGTTGTTAGGTTATTATTTTTCAGTGGTAGTGTTATTATTACTTCATCAATGAGTTGTTCTTTTTCCAGTTATGGGGTTTTTATTTTTCTTATTATCCAGTTGTCAGGATGTTATTTTCTAGTGGTAGAGTTATTTTTTTCATAGCATGGAGTTGTTATTTCTAATTACAACATAACCCATCAATTTGGATGACCCAAAATGCATTAGGCATGTCTACCCAAGACCTGATATGAACCAAACATACCTTAGTATGAGTGTAAAAATAACAACTCTACTACTAGGAAATAAAAACTCTGTCATGAAGAATAACAATTTAGGCACATTTTTTTCCTAGGAATGAACTAAAAAATTACTATCTGGGTAGAAAAATAACAACACCATAAGGAATGACAAACTCCATTGTGAAGTAATAACAACTTATCCATATTCTTTCCTAGCTAATTGGGAGATCCAAAATACACTGGGCAGATGTCACATCTTGATGTTTCCCTATCTATAGATGATTGATAGAGGAAAGAGGTAAGGAAAAGATTGTGCGATGATCAGAAGAAATTATAATGATTATATGAGTTTTAAGTTAAAGAAAGAAATAAAAAGTATAAAGTTATAAAGCTTAAGGACCTGAACGTCATTTTTATAAAAGTTTAATATAAAGAATTCAAGGGACTTAAATGGTATTTTGTGAATTCAGAAGTTAAATTAGAATTTTAAAATGTCTAGAAAGGGACTAAAATAACATTTCAAAATTTGAATGAGGGACCAAAATAGAATTTGAAAAATTCTTGGACTAAAGTGTAATTTGTCAAATTCAAGGGGCCAAACATATTTTTTAGAATTCTGATTTGAGGTCCTAAAAAATTAATATTAATTTGAGAAGTCTGAAAGCTGATATAGGACATTATGGACCTCAGAATTAGATGAAATCTTACAAAAAAAATCTTATAATTATTATAATGGTTTATGAAACTAACAAAAGTCAAAGAGGAGTTATGTAGAATTTATAATATAATTTAAAGTCATGATGAATTAATTAGTTATTTGAATAATTGAATATTCAAAAATTATTTTAAAATAGTAACTAGATCATATATCTAGGAAATATTATATATTCATGAATAGAAAATTATGCGGGAAAAGATTGGGGGATTAGTACCTTGACAAATTCAAGAAAGTGCAAAATGATGAAAATGCCCTATGTTATAAAAAGGAACAAAAGAGAGACACAGGAGTACTTGACTAGAATAAGGAAATATTCTGATAAAGTGTAAAATGACAATTATGCCCTAGGGTTATTTTAGTGCAAAATTATGAACCAAGGGCATTTTAATTATTTTCTAAGGGACAGTAATTAAATTTATACACATTCTAATAATGTTAGTGGTAGAAAAAAATTCATATACTAGATATAAGGTCAGAAAATATATTATATAATCTCAGAAAAATTAGATTCATAAAATAGTTAGATTTTTTAGAAATCGGACTGAGCCGGTACCGGATTGGACTAGATTTTTTAAACAAGCCCTTACCCTTTAAAAGACACCAAACATGGCCTAATATGATGTCATGGATAGTGTCATTCATTAACTTGGTGGGCAAGGTAATTTTAAAGAGCAAATCATAGTCATTAGATAAAATAGTGAACAAACTAATCATAGTGAACAAACTAATCCTAACCTTTTATTTTGACTCAACTTCATCTATAAATACCCCTATTTCCCGTCACATGTGGATAATGCCAATAAACCTTTGGAAAATTATGCCAAAATGAAATCCAAGCTATTAGTATGTATATGTTTCGATGATTTCAAAAGAGAAAAGAGAATTAAGTTGTTTAATAATGTGAAAAGTATTTTTCAAGTAGTAAAAATGTGTTTTTATTGAAATGAAGTTAAAAGAAAAAAGAAGAAGAAGTTAATCGATTATTTATTCAATTACTTAATCTATTAATATCAATTAATCGATTGAATGATAGATTAATTAAAAAGGCAGCCTTCTGTTTCACAAAGAGAAATCAATTAATTGGTTATTTAATTGATTAATAGGTGACAATTAATTGATTAGTTAATCTATTAACGTCGAGAGCTTGCCTTCTGTAATTGAATTGAAAAGTCAATTAATCGATTGGTTAATTAATTAATTATAATTAATCTATTAATTATTCAATTAATCTTTTAAAAACAGATTTTCAATTGAACAAAGATATTGCTATTAATTGATTAATCTGTTAATTGTTTGATTAATCAGTAAAGTTTTATTATGAAATTCAAATATAAACCAATTAATCGATTGATTAAGTGATTAATTTTTATTAACAGATTAACTGTTCAATTAATTTGTATTGAAATCTTTTCTATTTCAAATCTTCCACATACATTAATCAATTAAGCATTTGATTAACTTCAAAACCATCATTAGCTTATAATATATCTTTGTTTTAAGCTACAAACTTATTTCCTATTCCATATAATTGATTCAAGTGATAACTCGTCTTTGTTTCTCATTATTCTTCATGTTAATGCTTTTGAGGAAATTATCTTCATAAAGTTACACTATATATGATTGAATAATCTATTCAGCATGATGCTCTATTTTCTGTTTCACACGTTGATTATAATTAATCAATTAGATAATCGATTAATATAGTGTAATCTTTGGAAACAAGCACAATCGTTAATTGATCTTAAAGTGTTTATAACTGAATTGATTCTCAAACACTTGATCATTGATGAAGCTATGAAATATGATTGAACATATATTATTATACTATCATCATTATTGTGATTAATTCCATTCAAGCTTAAATTCATTTCATCAAGTCCTCACTTCACGTGCTTATACTCTAACGATTAAATCTTGAATTGTTTAAAGGATTCCTAATAGAAGTTCAGACTAAGTTGAGTTTAAAGCTAGAGATGAGAATAGACTGAGATAAAAGCCAATGGACATTCAGTGACAAAAAGCCTTAATGACTACAACGACTAGTTCAACGATCATTTTTCTAATAGGAAGAAAACTCAACGGAAGAAAACCTCAATAAAAATAATGCTCAAAGGTCATAAACATCAACTATAAATAGAAGATAATTCAAAGTTAAAAGGTTAGCGATGACAATTAATATCAATCTAAGATCAACATTAAATTCATAACCATTCAGAAAGCATTCAACTCTATGTCTTTATGTATTATTCCATTTTGAGAGAGAAAATGTTAAGAGCTACAATGTCCACCTATCTACTCTTTTTGAGGGTTAGATTCACCCTTTATCCTTTTCTTATCTTAGAGCAAAACCTTAGAATCAGGGGATCAAGGTTGGAAATTGATCATATATGTTTAAGGGGGAGTGTTGCCACCAGTGTGTGGTATAATATCAAATTTGAGGTGGCTCTCAATTAGCCATTAAAATTGAAGTTATAAAGGCTACCGTGATCCCATTGTAATCTTAGTAAATAGTGGATTGGAAAATCTCAGTGGAAAGCTGAAGACTGGACGTAGGTCAAGGAATGACTGAACCAGGATAAATCATTATGTGTTATTTTTATCTTCTTTAACTCTTTGATTTCCAGTAGTTTATTTCTATTTTGAATCAAAAGTTTTTCAAACTATATTGTTTTACTCAATAAGTTTTCAAAGAGTTTTCAAAATTTTTAAAAGTCGTCAATCACCCAATTCACCCCTTGAATGATCTAACCTAACTACTTCGAACTAACATTTGGCATTAAAGCATATCACTTGTTTAAAAGATCTAATGAATTCAAGTGAAAAGATCATGGCTGGATGTGTCGATGAAATATTTTCTAAAAGTTTTGATTTTACTATTCCTCCTAGTTTAGAAAATTATGAGTTTTTGTATTGGAAAGGTCAAATGACCATATTTTTGAAGACTCTTGATTTTGATATAAGAAAAATCCTTTCAAATAAATTTGATTTTAAACCAAGAAAGGATTGGATTAATTGTGAAAAGAAACTATTTTCCCTAAATCTTAGAACAATAAAAATTTTGTATAATGACATGTCTGAAAAAGACTAGTTGAAAATCAAACATTGCTCTAATGTCAAAGATATTTTAAGTACACTTGAAACTACTTACTCCTCTGACATATGTACTGGTAGTGTTGACAATTTATCAATACGTGATAATAACAGTGTCTACTGATGAACAAATGGAAGCATAAAGTATTGAAGGATATATTCAAATTGACTTCCATGAATCTGTCAACACAGAGCAGCAAGAGCAAGAATAGTTCATTTTGTGTAAATATGAGAAATTATCTTCTAGAGCTCAGAAATTGTCAATGGTAAACAATTTTGATTCCTCTTGCGAATTTAAAATAAATAATTTCAAAATTTTTCATGAAATAATTTTTCAACCAATTATTGATGTTGTTTCAAAAAGTAAAAATATTTTGTACCAAAAGGATTTTACTAGAACGCATGGAAGAGAGGAAGAAATTTTGCATAATGATTTTAAACTCCCTCCACTCGACCAACACAATACTAGCAAGTATTCTTATAAGGAGTATCATCCTGTTATCCGCAATTATTGTGATAAACAATGTCATATTTCTCACACATGTCATTTGGAAGAAATGCAAATGTGAGAAATAAATTTATCTAGGTTCCTAAAGGACAATCAATGTCAAAGACTAATGATCAATGACCCAAGGTCAAATGGGTACCCCAATGTCCTTTTAGTGTGCCAAATGTGCAAAATAACCTTTAGAAGAATAGACATGTGTTGGAAATCGTGCCCTAGGGGCCAATCATTGTCTTATGAACATTATTGATTTATGAATTTATTAATTGAGTTATCATATTATTTGCATGTTTACTATGATGACCATCCTTGGATAATTCATGATATTATCCTAAATGTCCCTGGTCGATCATCTATGTGGGAGCACAGATGAAATAAGACCAGTATGACTTTGAAGATGTATAGAGATATAAATCAAAGTCATAAGCACATGTAAGAGTACAGGGTGTTGGACCGACCCGCTATGAGAGAACTGCATGGGTAACGTCATAAGCTTCTCTCATATACAAACCATGTCAATATGCCCTTTGACCTGAGATCATCATGGATTCCTACATGACAAAACGCTCAGCTTTGACCTAGTCAAAAGTCACTTTTGACCGAGTGATCATAAAGACTATGTTTGGGCTTAGTGGTTTTTCATGCGGAGGAATGTGAATGGTCAAGATGGAATTTGTCCCTCACATTCGTGGAGAGATATTACTGGGCCCCTCGATGAGTGAGTCTGAGAAATGTATGGCCATACTGTAATGGAAAGGTAGTTCCATTTCTATAGTCAGACTACTCAGGGATCGAGAAAGTAACGGTCGGGAATAGGAGGATGACATTATCCATGCCTCATCCATGACCAAAATATCGCGTGACAGAAGGGACATGATATGGTTGTATAAAAGGTTACATCGTTTATCGATCCTCATATGATTTGGGTAGTTGTTATGTCTTGCTAGAGACCGCTTGCGACTTGTGGGCTAGTATAGCAAATGGCCCACTGCCAACTTCATATGGGCCTACAGGGTCGCACACAAAATAGCCCAACACGAGCTATGATGTCCAGATTCATTGAATCTAAGACATGTCCAGATTCAATGAAAGATCCAGGTGAATGTATATATATATTTATTTATATTTATATTCGTATATATATAAATTCGTATATATATATATATTATATATATGAGATATATGAGATTTAATTTATAAGGATAAATTAAATCCCTATCATGTTTGAATTCGAAATTCAAATTGATAGGATATCTCATATAAGAGATATTTATAAGATTTAATTTATAAGGATAAATTAAATCTCTATCACGTTTGAAATTCGAAATTCAAATTGATAGGATATCTCATATAAGAGATATTTATAAGATTTAATTTATAAGGATAAATTAAATCTCTATCACGTTTGAAATTCGAAATTCAAATTGATAGGATATCTCATATAAGAGATATTTATAAGATTTAATTTATAAGGATAAATTAAATCTCTATCACGTTTGAAATTCGAAATTTAAATTGATAGGATATCTCAAATTTGATTTATGGGAATAAATCAAATATAACTCAGTCTCATCTTTATTTAAAGTTAAATAAATAAGTAATTAAATCTGTGGGACGGATTTAATATTATTTTATTTAATTAGTTTCTTATAAAATTATACAATATATGATATTGTATCAATTCGGAATTAATATAAGATTAACTCCAAAATCCAATTAGGTCAGGTGGAAAAACGCATAGCATCCTCTATATCTGATTGGAGGAGCTACGTTTGAAAATAACATAGAACACAAAAGGCCGAACGGAATCTGCAAAAAAAGGTTTGCAGACAAGAAACTGCCGAAATAGAGACGGAGACTTGTGAAAGCCTTGGAGGGACAGGAGACGCTAGCACGTCGTTCGTGGTTGGAACGCTGTTCGTGTGGATACCAGTAGAGGAAGCCGACCTGAGGCGTCGACTTCTTGTGATCGGAAAGAGACCACCGTCCGCGGAGAGAATCTGTGAAGGTCGCTGAGGAACACTCCGTCGATTTCTTGCGATCAGAAAGAGATCACCACCCACGTAGAGAAGCTGTGAAATTCGCTGAGCAACACTAAGGGTAAGGATTCTTTCCACTTGACTTAAACACATACGGCAGATCCTGGCAAGGAATGGAAAATTTTAAAGTTTATTTCCGCTGCGTGTCTTCCAATTCCTTACAACATGGTACAAGGAAAACTGGGCTTCATAGAGTCCTTGTGCATCAGTGAAAGTTGCATTATTTGAGAGAACTTAATGAGTTACCATTGCAAATATGACAAGGATAATATAGAAAAAGCAATAGAGAAAAGCCCAAAGAGCATGTTCTGCCTCAAGAATGGACTATCACAGAGTACCATTCAACTATCTTGAGGAGAATAGAAGAAGAAGAAAGATCTCTCAAGTCTCAAAGTTGAAATCAAATGAAATACTATTGCAAGTATTTATTAGAAGCAATCAAATGCTGTAATGGGTACGTAAAGGCAATCTTTTTTTCATATAAGGTAAAGTTATAATGGTAAACTACATAAATTATCATGTTTAATCTATCTTTGAAGTTTACATCTGTAACTTTAAAAATTGAACATTGCAATTGATCTCAAATTGTCTTTTATATACTCCTGATATAATTTAATTGACAATTTTTTTAAAAAAGAAGAAAAAACAATGTTCAAAAGCACAAATCTTTATGCATACATGTTTCTGGAAAAGAAAAATATTTCCTTTATGCATAAGGACATTGATGTTTCACTATGCTCAATTATCTCAAATTAATTATATTTTTTGAGCATAAGAAATGTATGTGTTTCCTACAACTGACTTCTATAGATCCAATGAAGTTGGATACCATGAAAAAAAAGATTGATATTGTAGGAAAAAAAGCTGCACCTCAGGAATATGATTACATATAGATAAGCTCACATTTTGAGGAAGCAAACCTTTGCTTTTGGTGGTGTTGAGTCATGCAAACCTGAAGAATTAGTAAGCAGCCCACATAAACCAAGAATACACTGAAGCAAGAATTATGTTGGTGAAATCTATTCTTAGCCTTGTGTTTATTAAATTAATTTATAATTAGGTAAAGGATACTTGTTTCTGATTAGATTCTATTAGCAATAAATTTATTAAAGGTTTTTCCAAATTTTCCAAATTGCTAAATGGATTACTAAATGATTCATAAACATTTTTCAAACATTGATTTATGAATATATCAATTGATTTACAAAAACGTATATTCATATGTTCAAGAAAAATTTTAAATATGTGCATCAAAATCCAAAATTTTCTTGTTACATACAAATGAATTTGAAGATGTTTGATTCTTGAAATAAGAAGATATCAATGTTGGAGATTAATACATTTGAAAGGAAACTTTGAATTTCTAAACATGATATTCAATTGGTAATTAATATTTTTCTCCAATCATTTGATTCTTAATATGGTTAAGAAATCAATTCTTCATAGGATTAATTTTCATTGAAAATTCATATTTAATTTAAATAAAACATTATTTTGTCATAGCTTTATATTCTTATTAACATGTTCTTGTTTTACAAATTCAATCTCTTTTACTCATCTAGTGTTATTCACTAACAATCTATATGTTTTGATGATGAGTTATCATAGTTTGTTTTCACGATTATTTTAGAAGATTAATGCTAAAAATTGTTTTTACAATTGGAGGAATAAAGAAGAACTAGCAACAAATTGAAGGAAATATGCTACTCAAAGAGGGAAAAGAAAAAAGATCAATACATCAAACTTCCTTCAACCTTCTCTTTACATTGAAAATATGATTGTGGAATTTTGATGTTAATGTGTTATTCATGATACATGTATTTCTATGCTTTAAAATGTTTCTTTGTGTGAATTTATTTTCAAACATTTCATGAGAAAAATTAATATTGTTATTCTCCAATGATTTCATTTTTACAAGTTAATTGATTAATAATTTCAATGAATGATGTTTGAAATTTTGTTAAAAAATTGTTTTACTTTGAGAATAATCGATTAAATATTTAATTAATGTTAATTAATCAAACAGCTAATCGATTAATCATAGTTAAAAAATATTCAAAGATGTTTTATATTAAAATTAATTGATTAAGATATCGATTAATAAAAATTAATCGAACAGTTAACCAATTAATAGATGATAACTATGTGTTAAAAGTTATTTATTTTGAAAATTAATCGATTGATTGATCAATTAATGACAATTAATCAAACATCTAATCAATTAATTAGTGTTAGATTGGGTGTTAACTACTATTTTATTCATAATTAATCAATTAATTATTTGATTAATTGGAATTAATCGAACACATAATCGATTAATTGAAGTTTGTATGCATATATTTGATGAAATTAATCGATTACTTAATCCATTAATGGGCATCAATCGATTAGTTAATAGATTAATATCAGAATTTATCAGTTATCAGTTGTAACTCTTCACTATTTAACTTCAACCCTAATCTACTAAATCCCAAATTCTCTTAACTTCAGCCTTCAAAATCCCACAAATCTCCTTGAGGGAAAGCTTGCGTATCTATTTCTAATCAAAACCCAACTAAAAACAATTCCAAATTTCTCCATTTCACTATTTAATATATCAAAACCATAGAGAATAGCGAGAACCAAAACCACAAATCTAGATGTATCTAAGCAACAACCATCCAAATCAATTTCAAACATGCCTCAAGCCTCTCAACCGAAGGAGAAGAAGAAGGAATATCAACCAAAGGTCACCAAGGACGAGCCAAATGCTCCAAAGGGAAAAGGGAAGGTGTAGCTACAAAGGGAAAAAGACAAGCCTCTGAACCATCTCCTCAATCCAAGAGGAAGGCTATGACACAACGGGATAACTCAGACACAAACTCAGATCCTAATTTCATAGAAAAGCTTGAGAGGTCGATCAAGTTTACCACTGCATCTCTAGGAAAGAGATAGAAGCTAGTGAGGGAGCCTAGGGCCTCTTTAGTTCTTTCAAAACATTATTTCTCATATTTCTTCAAGGTAACATTAATCTAGATATAGACATGGCTAGGTTCAACTTAGATTTAGGGAAAAGAAATGTTGTCCAATATTATTTGTTGACATATTGGCCCTAAAGCTAGATCATAAGGTAAACCTGGACCTGACTGAACCCTACATCATTATGAGAGCTACTTGAGGATCAATGAGCCGTATAGTCTAGAGGTAGTTAGAAGATTCTATTGTAACATGGAAATAGTTGACACTGTGGCTGATGATAAGGTTGTAGTACCAGGCTTAGGGGTAGAGAGATCAAGCTAGATTTTAGTGTAATCAACTACTTGATAGAAGCCACTCCCTCTGATACTATAAGGCCTTTGGATCACGCTCATGCATATCACATCCTCCTTTAAACCAATAAGCCTGACCCTAGATCCCTCACCTTCACCCTGAGTCAGATGTGCAACTTTTATCGCATCATTCATTACACCTACTCCCAGTTTATAATTTTGAAGTCCTCGAGCTTCACCTACCTGAACCAGCAGGACTACATCACTTTGTTAAGGATCATCACTGGAGAAAAGCTTAACCTAGAAGCTTTTATCTTTAACTAGATAAGGGAGTTTTGTATGAAGAGAACGAAGACTACACATATGCCTTACCCTCAGCTTGTCTCCTACATCCTCAAGTACTTCAATATTCATCATCTTGAAGGGAGGAAGAAGGAAGATATTAGCGCATTTGGGATAACATAACTCAATAAGATGAAGATCAAACAACCATATGATGCCAAGAAGGATAAGATTCCCAGAGATTCTCATGCCAAGCAATGATCTGCCAGTACCTCTCTTCCACAAGATAAAGGCCATTCCTCTACTGATCCACAAGTATCTATATCTCCATCTTTTTTAGGAACATCTATTCAGAGGTACTTTCATACAGAGTTTGCAGAGTTCAAGAGCATACTAGCCTCCTCAAGAAAGGAAGTAGACTTACTACATGAGAGGCATAGCTATAGAATCCAGACTGTACTCGAAGATCATATACGGGATTTTTAGGCTTTCAAGGAACAAGTTAAAGAGCGACAAGAGGCATTATCTTCATGACATGCTCATATTCATGAAGAAGTTTCCAATGTCAAGAACCTTATCTTGGCATACATCCATAGCATAGGACCCTCCTTCACTGAAGAAGAGCTTCAAGATCCTTCACCTTCTTAGCCTGATCAGCATGCCTCTGCCTTAGTGCCTTCCACATCCACAACCTCAGAGCCTTCACCTACTCCCACATATACCTTGGTTGTATACTACCTCTTATTAGCTTAGCATCAGACTTACCTTTACCCTCGCTTCCCCTGGTCATTCCTTCCTCCTTAGCCCCAACCTTTTTGGATGATGTTAAAAGGGGGAGAGAAGTGAAGAGGAGAAGGAATCCTCCTCCATGGAGTCAATTGATTGATCATTGAGTCTTTGATTGTTTTGTCTGTATTTTTTGGCTCATGTATTCTTGTGTATTCAAATGATTGTAAAAGTTTGAGAGCCATAATGAAATGGTATTCATGGATTCATTATCTTTTGTCTTGTTATATGTTGACTATGTTTAAAAAGTTTTAACTCATCAACTTAACTTCATGTTAACTAAAGTTTTGCCATCATCTAAAAGGGGGAGAATGTTAGTATGTATATGTTTTGATGATGTCAAAAGAGAAAAGAGAATTAAGTTACTTAATGATATGAAAGTATTTTTCAAGTAGTAAAAATGTGTTTTTATTGAAATGAAGTTAAAAGAAAAAAAGAAGTTAATCGATTAATATCAATTAATCGATTGAATGATAGATTAATTGAAAAGGCAGCCTACTTTTTCACAAAGAGAAATTAATTAATTGATTAGTTAATCGATTAATAGGTGATAATGAATCAATTAATATCGAGAGCTTACCTTATATAATTAAATTGAAAAGTTAATTAATCGATTAATCTTTTGAAAATATATTTTCAATTGAACAGATATATTGCTATTAATCGATTAATGTATTAATTTGTTAATTGTTCAATTAATTAGTAAAGTTTCAATTTTATAAAATTTAAATATAAATCAATTAATGGATTAGTTAATCGATATTTTTATTAATAGATTAACTGTTCGATTAATTTGTGTTAAAATCTTTTCTATTTCAAATCTTATAGACACATTAATTGATTAAGCATTTGATTAACTTCAGAAACATCATAAGCTTATAATATGTCTCTGTTTTAAGTAACAAACTGATTTCCTATTCTATATAATTGATTCAAGTGATAACTCGTCTTTATTTCTTATTATTCTTCATGTTAATTCTTTTGAAAAACTTATCTTCATATAGTTACATTATATATAATTGAATAATTCATTCAACATGATGCTCTGTTTTCTAGTTCACACATTGATTATAATTAATCCATTAGATAATCGATTAATATAGCATAATCTTTGGAAATAAGCAGAATTTATAGAAAAGGGTAGGGTCGATGAACATGATTGCCAGTGTGAAATTAGGTGGTTCTGTTCCTCTTTTAATGTCTTTCTACGATTTTTTTAGAATATTATTGTTCAAAACAAATTTGTAAGTTTAAATATAAAAATAATTATATAATTATGCAACATCTTAATTGATTTAACGTAAATATTGGGTAGAATTTTCATTTTATAGTGATGTAGCATACCAATATGAAGCCATATAATAACACTTGTCTATCATGCCGAAACTTCCTTTAAAAGAGCAGTAATACATGTGATTGTCATCGTGATATTAGCTGTGAATATATTTATGTTTAATGTCTTTATATGAATTTCTTTTTGAAAAAAAAAAACTATTCATACACAGCATATTGGAAGTTTAAATATAAAAATAATTACATAATTATGTAACATCTTAATTAATTTAATTTGAATATTGGTCCAAATCTCCCTTTTTACAGCGATGTAGCATACAAATGTGAAGCTATCTAATAAAACCTGTCAATCATGTTGGAACTTCCACTGAAAAGAGCAGGGTTGATGAATGTCATTCCCAGCATAACATTAGGTGTGTGTATGTTTCTCTTTAATATCTTTCTATAATTTGTTTTAAAAAAATTATTCATACAAAAGATATTTTTAGACTTAAATATAAAAATAATTAAATGATTATGTAGTATCTTAATTGTTTTAATTTGAATATTAGTTAAAAATTGCCCTTGTACAGTGTTGTAAGCATAAAAATGTGAAGCCATTAGAAAAGCATGTATGTCAAACCAAAACTTTCAGGGGAGGGTGCTGTGTTGATGCATGCGATATGAAGCCATCTAATAACACCAGTTAATCATGCTAAACCTTCCACTAAAAAGGTTGAAAGTGCCATGAAGCAGATCTAGAATTTACATACATACATACATACATACATACATACATACATACATACATACATACATACATACATACATACATACATACATACATACATACATACATACATACATACATACATACATACATACATACATACATACATACATACATACATACATACATACATACATACATATATATATGTATATATATATGCACACACTTATCAGAAGCTGGAATACAATGCTTTAATTTTCTATAATGTTTGGAATGTGAGTGTTTAATTAACCTCCTAAGAACTTATCAGCAAAATGCCTGTTCCCTCTCCATGTTCTGAAGATCAGGAACAAGCTCTCCTTTTCATCCGCCTTATGAAACTGTAAGACACAATAGATAAATATTAGTTTTGGAACATTCTGGGAAATAATTACAACTACACAATAATAACACAAGAATATTTAGTCCTTCAACAAGAAGATAAGTAATTTAATTGACTCCATGCATTCATTAATTCATGCATTTGTAGAGTTTACTCATAATGGATTTTGTGTTCCCATTATTAGTTATAGTAGTTGCACAATCATCATAACGGAGAGGATTTCAACATTAATAATGTTATCAAACCAAAAGAAAAAAAAAACATTCTGAGAGACAAAACCTTCTTTGGCTTGGAGGTTTGCTAAGAAGGCCTTACGCCTTCTCTTCAGGGCTTCAATTTTAGTCTCATTTTCTGCCTTCTGTGACGAAATGTTTCTGAATACCCTTCGATTAACATAATGTTTAGAATGTGAGTAAACTCATGCTCATTAAGGTGAAGATATGAATATAAATTCATGGTCTCTGTAAGTGACAACTGATATTTCCATGCCTTCCATAACAATGTTAACCTACATCGCGAAAGAAAATTGAGGTTAAATCTATATCAGTCAAATTCCACAGTAGATTGCACAAGTAAACCTTTTTTTTTTTTTATCAGAAGAGTCAAATTTATTAATCATCAAACAAAGATAATACATACACTAATAGCCGAAGCCAAACTAGATAGAAGAACTTACATTATAAATTTGAGGTATATGCATGTCCATGATGGTGATAACCTCATATTTATTCATCTAAGAGTGGAAGAGACGAAGGAAGATCTTTGATATGATTGAGGAGATTTGTAAAAGAATTTTCCTTTTATCATGTGGTAGACAAATATGAAGCCTTTTAAGAAAAAGAGCAGGGTTCAATCATACGTGATTGCCAGCTTCAAATTAGTTGTAAGCGCGTTTCTCTTTAATATCCTTATATGATTTTTTTATCATCAAAATATTTTTATAAGCTTAAATATAAAAATAATTAATAATTGTGTAGCATCTTTATTGTTTTAATTTAAATATTATTTAGAATTTTCCTTTTATAACGATATAACATACCAATTTGAAGATAGCTTATAACACCTATCAATCATGAGTTGATGCATGTAATTTTCCAGCATAAAATTAGGTGTGAGTATGTTTATCTCCAATGTCTTTCTATGATATTTAAAAAAAACAATTAATCAAAACATATTTTTAAGCTTAAATATAAAAAAAATTAAATAATTATGCAACATCTTAATTGTTTTAATTTAATTTTAATATTGGTTGGAATTTTATTTTTTGTTTATAAAGATATAGCATACCAATATGAAGCCATCTAATAACGCCTATCAATCATGTCTAAACTTTCACTAAAAAGAGCAAGGTTGATGAATTAATGTGTTTGTCAACGTGAAATTAGGTGTGAGCTAGCCTTTTTCTCTTGAATACATACATGTCAATGGTGGTAATACATTCATATGTACTCTTCTAAGAGGGGAAGCAAGAGATGAAGTTAAATCTTTTATATGTAATGAGATTTGTAAATCTATTTCCTTTTATAGCGATTTAGTATACAGACATTAAACCGTCTATATTAACACTTGGCAATCTTTCTTAAACTTCCACTGAAAAGAATAAGGTTGATACATGTGATTAACAACGTGAAATTAGCTGTGAGCTTGTTTTTCTTCAATGTTATTGTATGAATTTTTAAAAAAAATCCGTCAAAAGTGAATGGTGTTGAAATTCTTACCGAATGGCCTAGAATCTTATACTTAGGCGTTTGATCTTTGATGAAAACATAAATATAAGGTAGAAAGATTGAAATTGTTTGAGGTGGTTTCTCATTCATTTCATTTCTCAAACTCTTTACACAAATTGTTATAAAATTAAACGATTAATCGATGATCTGCCATTTTGGCATGTTACATGTAATATGAGTCTCTTTCACGAGAAGAGTGAATTTACATTGAGCTCATGCCTCGCCCTGTGCAAATAGAAAATGATTTATACATGATTTCTAGAACCCTCATGTGTAGAGAAGTTGAGAATCTTATAATGTTTGGAATGCAAGTGTTGAACCTCCCAAGAACTTAGCAGCAAATTGGATATTCGCAGATATTATTTATAGAGTGATATTATTTACTAAGCTAGATCCCATTATTAAGTATATAATTTTGAAGTTTATATCTACATCTCTTAACATAGATGTCTCTTCTAAAAATTAAATTTAAAATTTAAAAAGATTTAGCGTGACTTTCACTGCTAAATTAACTCTATATTAGTCTAAAAAGACATTCTTAATACTTCATATATAACAGAAACATTAATCTCTGAATGTACTGCCAATGTAGAGATCTAGTACAGCGTTTTCATTCAATTTCTGCCTAAAGTGCTTCCCCATATGGATCAGGCAAGGCAAAAGAAAAAAAAACATGTGCAAAGTGTCATTCTATAATTTTGCTCTTGTAAGTGCCATTTGTATGGCAAAAGCTTCCAAAGTTAATATTGAATTTGCTGGTCTAGAGTTTTTATCCCTTGGAGAAACTTGGAAAGTAGACTAATTTTTTTTTGCCCACCCGATTTACTAGAGTTTTACCCCGACTATATCCGGATTTGACCCGCGTCACGTACTTAGCTATGGGGATTTTCTATATACGCTAAAGCTCGAACTCAAGACCTCACTTAAGTTATACCAAATAACTTACTAGTCAGACCAACTCCCGTTGGTAAAGTCGACTAGTTTGTGCATAATCAAGATGATTCAGAGATAGTATACACTAGGCCCAAAAGAAAGGCAAGGCAAATTCTGCAAGTGGAAAGATTTTTGTAACAGTGCCTCTATCATTTTGTTCTAATCCCAGGTGAGAATGGTCCATTTCGGAAAAGGGAAGTCTTTAATGTTTAGAATGTGAGTAAACTCATGGTCTTTCTAAGTACCAACTTATATTTTCAAACCTTCCTCAACACTGTTAACCTACTTAAAAAGAAAATTGAGCTTCAATCTATATTTGTCAAATTTCAGTAGATTATACAAGAAAACTAGATAGAAAAACTTACACTCTAAATGTGAAATATATAAGTGTCCATGATGGTGATAACCTCATATTCATTCTTCTAATATAAGGGGTGAAGTGATAAAGGAAAATCTTTGATATGAATGAGGAGATTTATAAAACAAATTCCCTTTTTATAATGATTTAGCATATATAAAGCTATCTATATTAACACCTGTGAATCATGCTGAAACTACGCTAAAAAAACAGGGTTTATTAGTGATAATGTGAAATTAGCTATAATTTGTATGAATTTTTTAATTTCTTTAGTTTGTATGAATTTTTTAACAAAATATTCGTCCAAAAACAAGTAAATAATTATCCAACATCTTAATTTTTTTTAATTTGATTATTGGTTAAATTCCTATTTCATAGTGATGTAGCATACCAAAGTAAAGCCATCTAATAACACATGTCATTCATGCCGAAACTTTTGTTGAAAAAAGCAAGGTTGATGCATGGGATTGGCAGAGTAAAATTAGGCGTGAGCTAATATGTTTCTCCTTAATACCTATGAAGGGATCAAATGACACCTACCATAGATGATTTGCAAATCATGCCGAAACTTCGGTTGAAAAGAAAAGGGTTGATACATGTTATAGACGGCACGGAATTAGGTGTAAGCTTTATTTCCCTTTAATGTCTATGTAATAGATATTTTAAGAACAAATTTTTGCCATCCTAAATTTTGCTAGAAAGAATTTATAAAGAATTGTTAAGGATAAGAGTATTTTTTTTAATTAAAAATTGTTAAAAGTTAAATTTTAGAAAAATGATAAAGAAAATAATAATTATTAAAAATATTTTGGGACTCAGAAAAAGTAAAAAAAATATGGAATTGATATTTTGGAGACCTAGAAATTTTGCTAAAAGAGAAATGAATTATTCAATAGCTATTTTTCAAATTTTAAGGCTATATTTTCTTGTAAAATTTAAGAAAAATAATTAAAAATTATTGTTTGTCTTGAAAATTTTAGGGAAATTACTTTATAAGTTAGAGAAGTTATTAGAGGAAGAAAATTCTAATACACTATTAAAAATTATTTTCTAAATATTTTTAAAAGATTTAGGATATTAATAAAGGATGAAATAAGAAATAAATAAAGTTAGGGAGCAGAAATATCATTTTCCCTCGTTTCACACGGAATCAGATCCTCTCAGAAGCAAAATTCTTAGCGTCCCTTAGAAGCAGTGAATCATGTCCATCCATATCAATCCAAAAGCTTCTATTGGACCAAATCATCATGCTAATAAAAATTAAAAATAAATTTAAATCATCTATGAACAATGATTAATTTTTTTCTGTTAGAGAATCATCATTTTTAGATCTATATCATTTCAATTGGATGATTTATTAAAGTCTGGATCTAAACAAATCTATTATTTTTAAGGAGTCAGATATAGTTTAGGCTTAGATAAATTCTCCATTTAAAGCTCCCATTGCACTACATGATGCTAATAAAACAATTAAAAATAAATTTAAATAATCTCTTGATAATTTTTTTATAAATTTTAGTTAGAAGATTTATTAGTACTTTAAACTACTTCATATGACTACAAGAATAACAAAATTTTACCATCAAATATGTATAATTTTTTAAATTTATCTTATTTTAACTACATAGGCCCAAACTATATCTGACTCTTTAAAAAGATAGATTTATTTAGGTTTATACCTTAATAAATTATTTAGTTAAAATGAGATAGATCTAGAAATTTTGATATTTTAACTCAAAAAAATTAATAATTGTTTAGAGATAATTTAAATTTATTTTAAATTTTGATGAACATGGTGATGCGGTGTAATGAGAGCTTTTATTTATTTATTTATTTATTTTGATATAAAAATTTTTAGAAAAGGGTTAGATTCATTCACGATCCAAGGTAGAGTGAAGTCTCCCTTCCTCCTAGGTGATATTAATATTGGGTAGGGTGAGCTGTTTATTACTCTCAAACGTAAATTTAAACATCCAAAAGCTAGAATATGATACTTTCCAAAATTTAAACAAGTTTCAAATAATAATATTTCTCAACTATTTGTAAGCTAAATCTACATGCTTTTAGATTAAACTGGATGGATAGGATTCACTAGTACTGAGTGACCTGAGAATTCAGCTTCCCAGAAGATCCGGTTCCTACCCCCACACACCTTACTTGTCCTCTCCCTGTCCATGTGCCTTCATTGTCCACATGTCCCTCTCTACCCATTCATATCATCGACTCCTTCCTCTGAACAGATCAGCAAAGACACGAGCGAGCAGAGGAGAGCGAGCAGAGAGCGCGGGAGCGACGACTAGAGGAGAACGATGCCGGAGGAGAACGGACGAGCTCGCGACACCGTCAATCGACCAAAGTGAGCTCTCTAACTCAGTTCTCATCTTCGGTTTTCTCTGTTGTCCCATTTTGGGGGTTGGGTCACCCATTTAAGTTGAAATTTTCTGTGTTTTTTGGTCGATTTACTTAGAATAAGTAAGGATTTGAGTTTTCTGACTTGCAATTCACCCCAAAATCATAAGATATTGTACTTGCATGTGTGCTCCTCTGTTTGGGTGTTTTTGAGATGATTCAACCGATTAAATTTGGGGTTGAGATTAAATCACTTATTGAGTAAAGAATAAAGATTAAAGATGTTATGGAAAGCTTAAATAAGGAAATGTGCCTGCTGCTTGTGTGTTTCAGTTCTGAGCTTTAGTTTTCGAAAAACAAAACAGAGGTTCCTTGCTCTTTGAAAATGCTTTTGAATCTCTTAAAAGTAAAGTTAACATCTTGTTAATTAGTGTGATATATGGGTAACGAAATTTTCAAGTTGAAGTTGGATTGTTAGAGTGTACTTTCAGAACTAAGGGTTGCATGAAACTTCTCTGTTTTGGGTCCTTGAAATGCAAAAGGTTGAATCTTTGTTGAATGGTTGTTTGGTAAATTGGAATGTTTTTTAGAGGGTATTTCGCTAGAAAGAATCAGGAACTAGCACGTAGGGATATATAAAGTAAAACTGTGCTGCTGTTGAAAGATTTTGGGGGTTAAAGTCTGGGTTAAGTACTTGATAACTATGAATTATATAAGTTGCTGAATGTACTATCAAGTCTTGTGGCAAATGATTAAGGAAAACTGAAATGGCATGTATTACAGATTAAATGAAGCTAAAAACTAAGCTATACCTTACTGTTTTAGATCTTCAAGTATTGACTCATTGTTGTGGATGTTTAAAACATGCCTAGAGATTTTAAAATGAAGGTTTAAATACTATGCTTGGACTGGAAATTCCATGAGTTGCTGCCATATGAAATAAAACTCAATATTTGGAAGTTGTTTGAATCAAACATAAAGACCTTAAGGTGATGTTTAGATTGAGGTTGTTTAAGCTGGAAATTTCAGATTATAAGATGTGATTAAGTAGATGAAGAGTTTATTTGTTAGTTTAAGTTGGAATGGTTACAAATAGTTGCTATTTTTGGGGTTTCTCAAGGAATTGGTTAGTGCTTGGATTGAACAATTTAAGTTGTAATGTAAGTGGGAGGTTACTAGTTTATGAATTGCGGTTTTAAGTGAAGAAGATATTAAAAGTGGGTTATTGAGGTTGGAAAAGGGATTGAATTTGGGGGTTGTAGAAGTATTAAAGAGGAAGTAGTACTTTAGTGGGTATTCTATAATGTTTGATTGAAAATTTTGTAGGAGATTGATATGGTGCTATTTATTTTGATTTTGTAATGATTTCGGTAAAAGAATAAACTTGAGAAAATTTTTGTAGATTATGTGGATGCTAAGGAAGTATGGTTATTAATGTGTGAATTAAAATGTTTGCTTTGGCAAACTAATTTGAATGCCTACTAGGTGTTTGTGGTAATGTATAAGAGAAGAATTGGTGAGTTGTTGCAGGATTACTTGTTGATTATGGTATAAGAACCAATTATTACTATTGCTAACAAAGTTGGTATAGAATTAATGAAATAATTGGAAAAGTATTAGATTTATAATTCAAAGATCCAGTTGCTTGCTCTCATGTCAGTCTTTGGAATTGGTTATTGTGGAAGCTAATATTAGACAAATTAACTTGAAAGTAACTATCTTATGTGTTGGAATTGAACCAAATGCAATATTTTATGCAAAACGAATTAAAGCAAGGGTGTCCCTTTTATTATGAGTTATTGAAGTTTGAGAATTAAGATGGGGTATTTTGTTATCAAAATTCTTATGTTAATGACTCATGAAGTTTGAAATTTTAATTGGATTATTAATGTTTTTTTGGGGATATTAGGGGATTGAGGAGTAAAAATAATTTAGGAGCTGAATTGTTAAAAGTAAGTTGTATATTTGAAAGAGTAATATGTGAGTAAATAACGTTCCATAATAATTCATTTTTTACTGATATTTTAACCATTTGTTGTACTTTTATCAATTTATCAATTATGTTAAGTATTGTGTAATCAAAGCAAGTTTATTGAAATTATGTCTTTTGATTATTGAAAATTAACTATTTAGATGAAATAAAGATTTTATTTCTTTATTCTTCAATTTTGATTTTATTAAATGATCATTCATGAACCTCAAAGGAAATTTTGAGATGTTTTTTTGAACCTTCATATTAGGGTCTTCTGTTATGGAATAATCTTTATGAGTTTATACTATCAAGAGAATATTTCTGTTTACTAAAGGTAAATTGACCCCAAGCATGTTTGAAAATATTTTGAGAGGATCGAATACAGAATGCTAGTTACTAACAATAGTGCTGTTAGTCCTTGGCACGCCATAGTTAAAATTGAGCTCTCTTGATATTTGTGGGCACAGTACTTATGTTTGATATTCGTGGGACTTATTCTCATTCTTGTTTTTCATGGGTCTACACTTGGTTCATGGCTTTGAGCCACGTTTGGTTATTTACCTCAGTAGACTATGTCTCCATACTTGTCTTCGTGGCTTTGAGCCGTACTTGAATGTGTAGTTATTCTCATGAACTGTGTGTCTACGCTTGTTATTTTGTTCTCTTGAAGTCCTACAAAAAGACGATAAGAGAATTGTTGTTTTAAATTGATTATGTTAAATAAGTTGCTTTACTATTCAAATTTAAATATGTATAAAACAATTCTTTCAATATTTTATTTATTTAGTTCTACCAATGAGACGTTATTCACCGAAAGTTTATTTTGGCCTCAGATAACATTGTTGACCTTGCACCTCCAGCGAAACAATAAAGACTCTCATTGTTGATCAAAACTTGTAGATAATAGGAACAACTTCTAGATGATGTGAATTTAAGTTTATGTTTATAAATTTACTTTTGTAGTTTAGATGCTCCATATAGTCTATAGACAGGATTCCTATCCTCTTTTGTCTATTTAGGATGTATAAATATGTTCATATATGAAAATTAAAAATGACTTATGCATGTATAAAATTATTTTTATAGTAACTATAATATTTGAAGGCTTATGGAATATAAGTTCTCTTATATTCTATGCCAGTTACTATTTGATTTTCTAGGCGTGACAACTATTCATCAAAATATATTTGTAAGCTTAAATATAACTAATTAAATAATTTAATAGCATCTTATTTGTTTGAATTTGAATATTGGTTTGAATTTCCCTTTTATATTGATGTAGCATACTAATGTGAAGCCATATAATAGCACATATCAATTATGTTAAAACTTCTACTTAAGTCATGCTGAAACTTCTCCTAAAAAGAGTATGCATGTGATTTTCATGAAATTGAGTATGTTTCTCTTTAGTTTCTTTCCATTATGTTTTTAAACAACTCTTGGAGAAAGAGAATATAATAGATGAGAGGGTATAAAGTGATTTACATTTATTTCCTAAAATAGAAGCCTTATATATAACCATACACTAATTTTGTGATCAAGAAAAGTAGTAGAAAAGAAAATGTAATTAATAATAAATAAATGAAAGTGGGAAAGTGGAGATCATAAGATAATAAACTTAAACAATTCAAGCTAATAAAATAATAATTAGTTGCTTGAAGCATCAGTCAATACTCTCCCTGCTTTAAAGTTGCACACTCAAGTAATCCTGAAAAATAGAACTTTTCCTTTGATAAAGCCATCTGGTAAAGCCATCTCCCATGTTTCATTATTTTTAATGGAATTCAACTTTTCCACCATTGCTTTATGGCATTCTTCCTTTTCAGTTGCCTCTTCATAATATAATGGATCTAAAACAGTAAGATCAAATTAACAGGAATATATGTCAGCAGTATATTAGGGATTTGACTTTTTTACTCGTCATTCTCAGTGTAGCAGAAGACTTTTCAGGAGCTGATGAAGAGTTTATGTTAGATGGATTTGCTGCAAGTAATGACTCTTGTTCTTCTTCTTATAGAACCTCTATAGGAATTTCTTGTGGCATCTGTATATCACTCAAATCCCAACTTGCACCTTTTTTAAATACATCTCTACTGATAGTAATTTTGCCACTTAATAGATTATATATCTTTTATGCTCTATATTCAGAACAATAGTCAATAAAAATATATTTTTTAGATTTCTCATCAAACTTGTGAGAATGAGTCTTGATCAAAGCATAATCTATACAACAAAATTTTTTAAGTGGCTTACTGTTGGCTTTCTATTTGTCCAAGCTTCATATTGTGTTTGATTACAGGCAGCTTTTATGGGAGACAAATTGAGAAGGTATACCACTGATGCAACAGCTTTTGTCCAAAAATAAATAAGATCTTTCTCTTTCATCATGCTTCTGGTAATATGATTCTTCCTTTCAACGGCATCATTTTGTTTTGGTGCTACTAACAAATTCTAGTTTCCTCACAAATTTTTAAAGGCAATTGAGAGAAATTCACCCCATCTATCTGTTTGTAGTGTCTTTATTAAAATACCACTTTTCCTTTCAACAAAAACTTTGAACTTCTTGAATATGTTAAAAGCCTCTTATTTACTTTCCAAGAAATAAACTCAAGACATACAACTGTAATCATTTATAAGTAGTAAAAAATAGCGATTGCCATTGATTTGCTTTCCATATACACACCCTTAACAAAAGTTAATAGAATCAAGTTTTGGTAAACCAAAAAATATTTTCTTTTGATTCAATAACTTCAAACCGTTGATATTTAAATGCCCATATCATAAATGCCATAATTTATTTCCATTATTATCACCAGTAACAAAAGCATACTTTTTAAGCATTGAAATATCTAAAGGAAACATTCTATTTTTAGCCATTGGAACTCTAGCAATCATTAAACAAAATCGATCCATTGCAACAACCAACATTAAACAAAATTTAATATCTACTAGTCATTAGTTGGCCAATAATAAGCAAATTATGGGATAGACTAGGAATATACATCACATAGTGAATGATCTTAGTATTATCTTGTCTGGTTTCAATGCTAACATTACCTTCGCCTTTAACTTGAATCTACTTGTTGTCACCAAGCATAACATCAAATTTTTTAGACTCATAAAGGTCTATAAACAACAACTTCATTCTAGTCATATGGTTTGAACAACCATTGTCCAAAAACTAAACATCGTAAGTTTTCTCTTTTTCACAAAAAAAGGGGCCATAAATAACTTATTCTCAGGATCTGTCTGTTCTGTAAAATTAGCTTGATTGTTCTCATCTTTCTCTTTTTTCAATAGAAAGCTTATTTGTGAACTGGCTTTTTGTAATAATGGCATTAAAAGATCTTCTCTTTACTATAACCTCCCATGTCTTGGCCTCTTCCACAGGCTTTGCCATGTCTACCACGACCATGACCAGTAGAGTTATCATTAGTCTTTGCGTTCACCTAAAAATCCTTTTCTTCATGCTTTTCTTTCTTCATGTGCTTGCAAAGAACTTATTAATTCATCAAATGAGTAATCATACAGATTATGTGCTTCAATCGCAGCAATAATATGTTCTAACTTTGCAGTAAGACTCCTTAAAACTTTTGCAACAATTTCTTAAGAAATATTTTCGCCATAAAACTTCATTTGATTAACAAGAGAAGATACTCTAGATAAATTCTAAATAGATTCACTACTTTTCAAAATCAAAGTATAAAAGTCATGACGATAAGTCTGCAATTTTACCGTAATTACTTTGAAGAACTTTGAAACTTCAAAATTTGTTAAGCCTCTAATTGAAATAATTGCTGCTGCAATTCTTAAAAAAATTGTCTCATTGATAGCTTGTTGAATGAAAAACAAAGTTTTAGCATCCTTCTTTGACTTCTTTCAATCTTTCTGCAGCTTCATCTTGATTAATGTGATCCACAAAGCCAAACTCCACCAAAGTCCCAAAGATCTTGAGACATGAACAAGGTCTTCATTTTTATACTAGAAAACTCATACTTTTCACATGTGAAAATCGAGATGAGAGGTGGTGAAGAGGAAGAAGAAATAAAATTTGCATTCAAACTACAAAAATGAACGGATTTTGCAGCGGTTGATTTTTTAACTTTGTAGTGTTATAACATCTAAAATGTATGTTTGTAGTGGTTTGTCAAATCGTTATAAATTCATGCGTTACAAACACATTTGTAGCAGTTTACATAACTGCTGTGCTTGACAATCAAAACACTATAAATTTTATAGCGGTTCATATAATGTATTAGCAGTGAACATAACCACTATAAATTTTAGTATGAAAGAAAGTTATGAAATTTTGTAGCGGTTAGTTAACGGCTACAAAATTGCACTTTTTTAGTGGGAAATTACAAGGTAACAAAATGTTTGGGCGGTAAATGAAAAATTTCACAATGGCGCCAAAAATTTGTAGATGTAGCTATTATACATAACCACTATAAATATTCAAAATATTTTAATTTAACATAACTGCGTTGTTTTTTTCCCATTATGAGTATTTGTAGCGGTTACATAAATGTTATAAATATTGCAACCGTTGTAAAAAAATTAAAATTTTCTTTTAATGGTACTTATAATTATATATATAAATATATATATAAATTTTTAATATTATGTATATATATGTGGATATATAGATAATGTAATAAATTAGATAGATTAAAGTTTTATTATGGTAATTAAGTTTATTATTTAGCTCTATAATGTAATTTAATTTAATATATTTTATTTAATGAAAAATATTTAAGATGTAAAAAATGTACAAATTGATATTAGATAGGTAGAAAATTATTGAAGTAGCTGAAAGAAAGTATAAAAGAGAGTTAGAAAGTAAAGAAAGTGGACATGATATAGAAATGATTGAATAGATCCAGCAATTTGTGTAGAAAGTATATGAAAATAATAAATATATATGTTAATAAAAATAAGTATACAAATAGGAAAGAGAAATAAGCTTATAAATTGAAATGATATTATCACCATATTAAGAAAGAACCAAGGTAAGAAAAAGAGAAAACGTGCAGAGAGAGCAATAGAGCATAGGAAGGGAAGAGAATAAAGCATAAATAAGAATGGGAGGAGGGGCTGTATTTGTAGACAACAGGTGTGATTTTGCAGCAGTTTGATTCAATTTATAGCAATTTTAATATATTTATAGCGGCTGTCACCTGCTAAACTATAATTACTACAAATTTGTATTTATTCTTTTAAGAAAATTTAATTTTCTTTTGTAATTATTTTTGTACAAAAAGAAATATTACATTAAGCATTTAAAAGTGTAATAAAAGCCATTCATCATCTTCATCACCTTGTTTGAAAAGAGAATGTTTATAATAAAATATTGTTAGGTTTAATTTATAATCAAATTAAAATAGATTAAAATTTAAATTTGAAGTAAATGAGTTTCTAAGTAATTTAATAGTGACAATTGTAAATAAATGATGGGATGAAGATGACACATACATGATAATGGGTAAATTGTCATCACCTTAAGAGAAGATTTTTTTAAAATTTGTCGGTTAGAAGGTCTTGCTATAGTAAGCAGTTATGTCACCATCACTTATGTCAAAAAGATGTCATGGCTTGAGGTGAATCACCATATTCCAATCTTTATGCTTCTTGTCCTTCACATAATAAACTTGTTGCTCCTCAGAGGTTAGAATGAATGGCTCATCATCTTAGGATTCACTTGTATAAATGAATCTAGAAAAGTTGACAAATATGATGTCTAAGTCATCAATAGTAAGTCCCCGTGAAGATGTCGTGTTTGCTTAGGATTTCTTGAAGAGAGTTACGGTGGAAAATTAGTAATTTAACTCAACGATGTCAATAAACTTTTTGTAATAAGTGATGCCTCGTATGTCATCGTTATTGCTGCTACCATAACTCCTAGTTCCAAATGTGCTGTAAACCCTAAAGTTTTGTGTCACAATCCTTGATCATATGCAACCATGCAAAACTAGAACCCATTAACATTATACGCGGTATAACTTCTCTTATGGTCTAATGGGCAAAGTGAAAGATTTCTGTATTCGACTGTGTAAGTACTGTTGTCATTGCACAGTCGTCGTGTAAACTAATTAGGAAACTCTTGGTGGACTCTTTTATTAGTCTCAATGGAAGTTCAGCCATGTACTCGTAGCTCGTGCCTAACATGACTTCTGTACTCCTTATACAATAAAGTGTAGTTTGTTTTATAAGCGTTAGAAATGAATAAATTGAATTACAAATATAAAATATAGTGTACGTTTAATTTATGTATATATACTTACAGGATGAAAGGTTCAACTTGGCTACAATTTATCAAAACATGTCAAATACCTGCAATTTCTCTGTAGGAGTGAGTTCGAAGAATTCAGATCCTCCAATGGGTGTCCCAATAGGAGAGAACAAATCACTTGACATAGTAGGACGAGGAGGAGAATCGTCAACGCAATGTGGGCGTTTAAAAGATATCTCTATGTCATCAAAGTACCTTGAACAAAAAGTTAGGACCTCATCCCTTGAATAACCTTTTGTTATTGACCCTTCTGGCCATGCTTTATTACGAACATAAGTTTTCAATTTTCCAAAAAATATGTACTGTCACATTCATTTAGCAACTATGCGTGTTATGGAATTACAAGTAACAAATAAAATATAAAGAGATAAAGTCTCTCGTACCTCTCAATAGGGTACATCCAGCGATATTGAATTAGGCTAGCAAGCTTTGCTTCTTGACAAAGGTGGACCATCAAGTGAACTATGACAGTGAAAAAAGATGGAGGAAATATCATCTCCAAGTGTCACAGTGTAATAATTTTTTCCTATAGCTGTTCGAACTCCTACAGTATCAAGACCTTCACACACAATTTCCTGAAAAAAGAACATAGCTCCACCAATACCACAGATACGTCAGGAAGAAGTATGTGTCTCAAAGCTAGAGGGAGTTATTGCATCAGAACATGCAAATCATGACTCTTTAACTCAAATCTTTTGAGACTAGAGATTGATACATCTTGATATTTTGCTAGAGTATCTATCAGGAACTTTGACATTCTTCAGCATTAAAAGGAAGATAGCCTTATTCTGCTTAGTTAAGGTGAACTTGGCGAGATGAAACTTGTCGTTGTCTCTGGCCAAGCTTGTTCACGAATTCCCTAGGCTTGTAAATCTTTCCTAACTGCGAAATGATCTTTCGACTTTCTAATTTTGTTGAGCAACGTATACAGCACGTTGTCTCACATATTTTTCTCAATATACATGACATCTAAACTGTAGCGTAGCAAATTATGCTTCCAAAAAGGAAGAGTAAAGAAGATACTTTCCTTGCACCACTGTAGAGACTGACTGTCAGATGTCCCACGTGATCATCTTCTTAGTCGCTCAGGATCCTCAATATTCTTACCAAACTCAGTATCAACATCTGCTAACTGCCAAAATATGTCAATACCAGACAAAGTGGTAGAAGGATCTCTCTTTTCTTGTTTCCCATCAAAGCAGATTTGTTGTAATATAAATCTGTGTTTTGAATCAAAGAACCGTCGATGTCCTATAAAACACCACTTCTGACTGTGTGAAAAGCGACACAATATGGCGTCGAAGTTACACTCAATACAGGCCAACCCAATATGCGTGTTCTAGCTAGACAAAGTTCCTAAACCAAGAAATCACTTATTGTCTACATCAACGCTACACGGAGATTGAATAGATGTTTCTCGTACGAGTCATATGTTTCAACACCATCTGTCCACAGCTCTATCAACTCTTGTATCAACAGTTGTAGGTACAATCACACATCCCCTAATCATCATGGAGACTCTATAACTATCATTTTGCTAGTGGACCTAAACCCTTTCTCGTCTATAAAGTGTAATTTAAAAATAATTATATTCTTGAAAATTATATAAAATTCAAATTATAAATCATAAAGTACAAATTAAATAAATTCTTGCATATGACTTCTAATTGTCCCATTTACCGCCTTCTATGATGAGACCATTCATCTATTTGGCCAATGGCCACCGCCTTATCCCCTCTTGATTTACCCTACCGTCCTCTCTTCCCATGCTTGCTCTCTCACCTGCATCATGCTGGCAGGAAGACTCTTCAGTCTGAGGAGCTCCTATATCAAACAGAAACAATCATTTCCTTGTTGAGCTGGTAGTACTCAAAATTATCAACGTTGATATTGATCTCATAATCCCTATCATCATCACTAGGGGTAAGTCAATACGGCTCCTTACCACTACGATGACTTATCCTATTTAAAATGACAAATACATAATGTCATATTTATTGATTATAAATAAATAAGTGCATGGCATGCTCTCAATTTTTATAAGTAAATAGTCAATATATAAATAAAGTCCAATTTATTGAAAAATTCATAATTCAATAATCAAAATATTAAATTCATAATCACAATCTTAATTAATAGATAAAAATATTCCTAATTAAACAACAATCTTAAATCTAACATATTAAAAAAAAGTCTAACATGATTCCTAGTCAAATAGGTATTTGTAGTCTAATTTATTTTCATTATTAACGAATAAAAATAAAGTCCAACATAATAAAAATATTCCTATTCAAAAGGTATTCATAAGCCACATAACTTTCTAAACTACACTAAATAAGCAGTTAAATAACACAAAATAAGGATTTATAATCATAATATAATTAAATAAATAAATAACTCAACATCTTAAATAAATAAACTACATAAGTAAATTTTTTATTCGTACCTCAAAAGTGGACTAAAATCTCAATATTCATGTTAAGAGACTTATCACAGTTTGGCAAAGCTTCGTTACTCACAAACGGTAAAACTTTGAAATTAAGTCATAGGGGTATTTAAAAGTTCCCAAAAGCGCAATTTTTATAGTGGTTTGTTCATTTATAGAGATTAATTATGACAAATAGTTATAAATTGCCAATGGTATCTAACACGTGTCTATGTATCGATGTGAGTAAGAGTTTACAGTGGTTCAAACTGCTACAAACATGTCTCCAAAGTGAAATGAGAAGGGTATTTTCCTTGAGTAAGTTTACAGGCAAGCGAACCATCTTTGCAGTGGTCCAAAACTGCTGTAAATTGTCGTAAAACCAATGGTCAGTTATCTGCATAGAATTTTGCAGCGATTTTGACTGTTGCAAACTATTCATGCGTTGTGATGCAAATTTTAATAACGGTTTTAATTGCTATATTTTGTTCCCACCTTATGGCGCCATATTTGTAGTGGTTGTAACCGCATTAAATATCTCCGTAGACATTTTTACAGTTAAACAGTTACAAATTAATGACTATTTGTAGCTTTTACCCCTAATCACTACAAATAAACATATATGAGCAATTCCTAACCTTGAATCCCCTGATTCTAAGGTTTTGTTCTCAGATTGATAAAGAATGAACGGTGAATCTAACTCTCAGAAATAGTGCATAGAAAGACATTTTAGCTCTTAACATTTTCTCTCTCAAAATAGAATAATACATAATGAACAGAGAATTAAATGCTTTCTGGATTTAATGACTATGGATAATTTATTGTTGATATCGTCATTGATGATAGTCGTTATATCTAACCTTTTAACTTTGAATACTCTTCTATTTATAGTTGATCTTATGACCATTGAGCAATCTTTACGTTGAGTTTTCATCCTGTTGGAAATATGATCGTTGAACTAGCCCTTGTAACTGTTAAGGATTTTGTGTTTTTGTTGTTGAAAGTCTATTGTCTTTGATATCGGTCTAATATCAAGTTTATCTTCGAATTAACATAATCTGAACTCTTGATATTAATCCTGTAAACACTTTAAGATTTAATCGTTAGTGTATAAACACATGAAGTAAGGATTATAAGAACTTAGTTTAAATTTCAACAGATTTATTCACACCAGGAATGATAGTAGAATAATGCATTTTTAACCATATTTTATAGCACAATCAATGATCAAGTGTATAAAATTAATTTATTTCTAAACACTTTAAGATCATATAATGATTCTTCTTATTTTCAAAGATTATTCTATATTAATCGATTACCTAATTGATTAATTAGTACTAACGTGTGAAACAGAAAACAGAGTATCATATTATTTGGCTTATTCAAGCATATATGATTTAAATTTATAAAGATAAGTTTCTCAAAAGTTTATCATGAAAAACAATGAGAAACATAAGATATTATTACTTGAATCAATCATTTGAAATATGAAATGAGTTTCAAGCTTAAAACAAATATATATTTCAAATTTCTAAAGTTTTTAGAGTTAATCAAATGCTTAGTTGATTAATATGTTTGAAAGATTTGAATTAGGAACTATTTTAACACAAATTAATTAAACAATTAATCTGTTAATACAAATCGATTGATTCATATTTGAATTTTACAAAATTGATATTTCATTGATTAATTGAATAGTTAACAGATTAATATAAATTAATCGATTAATATCGATATCTTTATTCAAGAGAAAAACTATTTTCAACATATTAATTTATTAATAAATCGATTAATTTCAATTAATCGATTAACCAATTGATTAATTGACTTATCAATTTACTTTTAAAGGGTAAGCTCTCGATATTAATCGAACACTTAATCAATTAATGGTCACTCATTAATCGATTAATTAATTTTTTTTGTAAAACAACTTGCTGCCTTTACATTAATCTACCATTTAATCGATTAATTGGTATTAATTGATTAACTAATCGATTAATTATCAATAATCAAATAACTAATTGATTAACTCCTTATTTTCTTTTAAACTTCATTCTATTAAAAAACACTTCTTCAAAAATATTTTTCACATAATAAATCAACTTAATTCTTTTATTCTCTTTTGATATCATGAAAACATATTCAATTTATCAGCACTAACATTAGATTGACACTCTCATTTTCAAATCCAAGATGTTCTTTGAATCTTTACAGTCACAAAGCCTCATGTTGCTCAATGCATACCACAAACTCAGCCTGCATAGAGTGTAAGGCAATGCACGTTTACTTCTTGCTGCTCCAACATATGGTGTCATTGTTCAGTAAGAAGGTATGACCCAAAGTCGATATATGCTCTTACTCATCTCCACCTACATCAATATCGAAGTATCCCACTAGGAATATATCACTTCCTAAATTACACAGTGCATAATCAACCGTGTCGTTCAAGTATTTCAATATCATTTTCACTGTCTTCCAGTGTTTCTCATCAGGGTTAGACTGTAACCTACTTACAACCCTACTACATAACATATATAAGATCTTATACACATCATTGCCTACATTAGACTGCTAATGGCACTCGCATATAGAGCTCTTTCTATCTTTTTCTTATCTAACACAATTTTTGGGACTGATATCATGATTCAATGCTACTTTGATAAACATAAGGATATCCATAGGATTGTAGCCTTTTTCATATTGAATAGCTCAAGTACTTATTGATATAACTCTCTTGTGAAAGAGAGACGATCCTTCTTAAGTGACCTCTTTAGATCTTAACTCTAAGTATGTATTCTGCTTTACCCATATCCTTTATCTCAAAGTTTGATGAAAGTCATTCTCTAAGTATGTATTCAGCCAATAATATATCATCTATATATAAGGATAATATAAAGAAATTATCCTTAAACCGCTTAATGTAAACGCATTGGTCTTTCTCTATTATCTAGAAGTTATATGATATTATCGCTTTATGAAATCTCAAATACCACTATCTGAATTATTGCTTCAATCTATAAATAGACCTTTTGAGTTTATAAACTTTGTTGTACATTCCTTTTTTAATTAAACCTAATGGTTGTTGCATATATATTTCTTCATCTATATCACCTTCAAAAATGTAACCTTTTTATATCCATATGATATAATTCCATGTCTAAACTATTTACTATTGCAGAATAAGTTTTATAAAATTAGAGTGCACAACAGGTGAAAAGGTATTCTCATAATCTATCACTCTATGTTGTGTATATCCCTTTGCTACTAATTGAGCCTTATATTTGTCAATTAATCTATCCACTTTTCTCTTAATTTTGAGAACTCATTTGTTCCCGATCGCTTTACACCGTTTTGGTAAATCAACTAAGACTTGGTTCTTTTCATTGAGTTTATTTCTTCTTCTATTACTTTCTTCCACTCCTCCTTAACAGGACTTGACGAGGACTCTTGTACAAAATAGGGTTGATGGTCCCCTTCAGGAGTAACTAGGAATTATTTTCCTTTTATTTGGATGTATCTCTTAGGAACACTTTCCATGTTACTCTTCTGAGGGGAGTTACCTACTTATTTTTCTTCTATTATTTCGATATTTGTGTTGACCTTTCTTGGTTCCTACACATATTGATATACCTAGATATTTCTGGTCTATCAATTTATTTTGCACTGTCTTGTTCCTGTTCTCCATAAAGAGATTCAATGCGGTCAACATCTCTATAAGGAAATTCAGCCTCAATGAATGTAGCATCTTGTGATTCTATTTAAGTCATTATTTTATCTTTATTTTCACCTATGAAAATGTATCATTTTGACTCTTTAAAGTGCTTTATAAAGATACACTTCTTTTCTCTATGACCCAACTTCCCATACTTATGTGAATTATCATGGATATATGATGCTAACCCCTATGGTCTAAGGATGTTTAAATCCGAATTGTGTTTCGTCTATAACTAATAGGGCGTGGAAGTGACTAATTTTGATGACACACGGTCAATTATGAAGGTTTTTGTCAATAAAACATCACCTCAATATGAAATTGGCAGGTTTGTTTGAGTCATCATAGACCTAACTATATCTAAAAGAGTTATGTTTCTTTTTTTAGCACCTCCATTTTGTTATGGAGTGCCAGTAATAGTTAATTGCCTAATTTTTCTTTTTTCTTCATGGAGCTATTTGAATTGATCAGATAAATATTTACAATCTCAAGCAGTGTTTAATGCAATGATTTTATTGTCTGTTTAATTCTCTATCTTATTAACGTATCGTCTGAAACACTTAATGGCCTCAGACTTATGTGAAATCAAATATACACTAACATATCGTGAAAAGTCGTTAATAAATATAATAAAATACCAAGTTTGTGCCTTGCCCTCAGACTTGTGTGAGATCAAATAGACACAACCATATTCTTCATAGGGTTTTGCATAAGATCCCCTTTGGATCTACATCAGGATTTTCTTCAAGGTCCTTATCAAGATCTTTCTCTATTGGCCTGTTTTGAAAGATATAAAACCTAGGTTTTAAAAGGGCTTTTGGCCCAAACCTTAGTTTAGAAAAATTTTAAAACAAACAGTTATATTTGTCAAAAGGGTTTTTGGACGAAACCGTAGTTTAAAATCATCGTTTCAGATAAGCTGGTCAGAGTACCATTTAGAACAATAGAAGAGATTATGGAGTACTCAATTACTATTTTATCTTTACTTTTTCTTATACTCTCTCTCATCTCTCATCTATCTTTTCCACTATCTCTCATCTCTCTTCTATCTTTTCAACTATCTCTCATCTCTCTTCTATCTTTTACACCCTCTATCCTATCTCTTTTATCTTCTCCACCCTCTCTCCTCTCTCTTTTTCACCCTCTCTCCTCTTTCATACTTTTAATAAAATTATGCCCTTTTTAGTAATTTTCTAATTACAAAAGTCCTTTTAGTAATAACTATCCAAATATTCATTTATCCATAACCACTTTTTTTTTTTCATAAACTCTTTTAAAAGCCCTCTTTTTTCATAAGTCATTTTCTAAAAATCTATCCAAACACACACTATATCATTAATCTCTATGAGCTCCTTTGGATCCTCTTCTTCAAGAGGTTCAGGATCTGAATCCTTACTCTGAGGTTCATTTTTTGGAATTTCATCATCCATATATGAGGATTTTAACTGTTCCAAAATGAAGGCGTTTTGGGCTGGTGGTTGTCTTCAACCTCCAGCCAGATCATGACGGACACAGTTGCCTAGTAGGTTCGTCGATCCAAAAACTTCTCTCCTATGTTTCTTTGTCGTCTGATGTCCATTTATGACATTATTAGAGTTGTTTTCCATCATTTTCATGAGTTCTACGCAATAAGACTAGTTTTAAAGTATAAATCATAGGTTTTCATATGCCCTAATTTGACATGAAATTTCTCTCCTCCATAACTCCAATATTGGTGCTCCGTTTGACGTGTTCTTGGTGTCATCAGAATCATCTCATCTATCTCTACACATTGATGGTATTTGGTTTTATTAATACCTTCAATTTTGAATGCCCAATTTTTTTGAAACTCTTGGTCATCTGTCAACGAGTTTGGTTTGAGTTTTATGAGTTCTTATTGTTTCCATATTTAAGTTCTATGTTCCGGGTCTATGTTCACATGTATGTTAAGGGACTTGACTTTTAAACAAATAACAGAAGGCAAAGCATTATATATGAATATTGAACATAGATATCAATTAAAGATTCCAACTTTGATCAATACAGAAACATAAGTTCATAGGAGCAAATACATTTGGCCAACATGTGTTTGTGTGTGTGACATATAAGGCTTCAATGTTTGGAATTAGATAGATGATAGGGACAGCTATCTCATAGGCTTTGGCAATTGGCATGCATGTATCAACAGCATATATATGTACATAACAATTATCATATATTCACATTTATATGAGATCATACTTTAAATAAATTAAAGCTAGCATAGTGGAATACCATAAAAAAAATTTATACACAAGAATCATTCATGTACTCATACAATAGATAATTCACGTTATTACTTCTACACATACATGTTTTACCATTACATAACCTTGTGAAAAAAGAATAATAATATAGTCATGTTAACACAACCTCAAGATCGCCATTGCTCTAACACCATGAAGGGATTCAGGTATATCTAAAATGTAGATTGGATTCTTTAGTAGCCACGTGATAACCCAATCACTTTAATAGACTCAGATATTCAAACATAACAAATATACTATCAAGAAAGGAGAGAGAAGGGAGAGGCAACTTGTTGTGGGGTGGAAATTATATTTGATATATTAAAAGGAGACCCTGCTAATGTTAATAATAATAATAGAGATTATCTAAAATATATTCCCTTATTTCTCTCTCACAATCCTATATCAGTATCCTATGAATAGCCCATTCAAAATTCAAAATTTGTAAAAGAGGAAAATCTTTTTAAATAATAATCTAGACTTTTAGCTATTATCTCCTGGACTTTAGATTATATGGATTTGGGTCCAATCAATCAAAGGTGGATCTAAACCCAAATTCTAACATAGGCAATAACTACTTTGCTTTCGGGATTTCTTTAATTTGCCTATTATGTTCCTTTCATTTATCCTAAGTTATTCTTTCAATGTTTTCAGGGTTCACCCCTATTATAATTACCACAGGCTAAGCCTAGAAAGGAGTTCCACGTATTCCCTACTTTGAGGAGCCCATCATGCGTGCCGTTGCTAATAGTGGAATGTGCTCTCTAAGTTCAATAATTTACCACAAGAAAATTCAGCAAGACCAAGTCAGGGAGATATGTAGCAAGCCAGGTACAAGGGAATTTCATTCTTTGACCGAAAAAACTTGTCCAAACAAGCGGAGAAGCCAAGCAAAAGGCAAAGCCAACACCTCACGCACCAATTCCTCAAGTTCCACCAACTGACCCAACTATTGCCATGAGATCTCCTGCTATATCAATGCCACGAGATATTGTGGACTCAATGGAACATGCATTTAATTTCAACATGGCATTGGGGGTTACGGGTGTCAAAAAAATAAGATTTCACGTGGGACAAGAAGGACATTTGTTGAGTTCCTAACTTTTAAGGATTTAGATATTGAAATATAGATATTACCAAAGTAGATTTTGTCTCTTCTAACTAAACCTTCTTCTATACACATAGCCTAATTAAAAAATAAGTAGTAGTAAATTGTGAAAAATAAGTCTCATCTTATAAGAATATACTTTAGTTGAACAAGTTTTTCTTCCTATCCTTTTGAAACTTGACACTTAAATACAAATATTAAAACTAATACATATAAATATAGTGATATTTGAAGAGCTTATCTAAAATCAATTTAAAAATATTTTTTTCTATAAACCTTTCTTTAAAAGTCAATTAAAACGAGCCTAATTTCTAAAATAAAATTGGAACCTAACCTAATTACTTACAACACAATTTCTTACAATAACAATAAGCTAATTCAAACACACTAGATTTAAGGTGTGTTTAGTGCGAGGGATTTGGGGGGGAGAGGAAAGAAAGGGAGGGATTTTATCTATTTTCCTTTATTTGGCTCTATAAAATTTGTAAGAAGGGTTTAAAGTTTTTCCCCCTCCCCTCCTAATCCTCTCCTCTAAAATTAGAGAAATTTGAGAGAAAATTAAATTTTTACTTTATCTCAACTATTATATTAATAATATATTTTTAATATTGTTAAAGTACCACTTTCACGTAAATTAAGTACTTTTTTTGTCTGAATAGAAAAATTAGTACGGAACTATAAATATTTTTTAAAAAATATTTAAATGATTTCCTTCTCAAATTAAATAATGATATGACTTCCCAACATCCCAAGAAACTTGGGAAGTAATTTCCAAAGTAGGAGAAATTATCATATGCACCTAGTGCACCGCTTCATTATATTCTATCCACTAAAAATATGCCATATCAATTATTATTTGTCAATATTTAGATTTCTATTAGTTTATGAATTCTAAATAATAATTCAATAACTCCTTCCCAAGAATACCGTTCAAATTTAATATCCTCTCTCATCAGATATTCAATTATCTCCCCTCCTCTGTCATCACATTCTCCCTCCATTTTCCTGAATTTCATCTTCCTTCGGTATCATTAATTCTTCTCCTCCATAGACTTTAGAATTGGAGCTAGAATTTTATCCACTGGAAGTCCATGGTTGCAGGAAGGAAAGTGGGCTCCAATACAAAGGAAAACCATTTTGAAAGCTAGTGGTGTCGAAAGGAAACATTTTTAATTGTCGCATTATCTTAGAACAATCATAGAGCACCTAGCAAACTTGACTAGTTCAGAGCATAACAAATGAAATCAGAAAAACCCAATATTACAGAACATGTGATAAACAAAAGAAGTGATTGGGTAGGAATAAACCATAGTTAGCAGAGGATTTGTAAAGGTACCTGTGTTGATCATGATAAGGAGTGAGAGTTTGAGACGTAGAGGAGAGAGAGCATAGTGAAAAAGGAGATAGAATTAGGTATCAAATGAGAGAGGATATATAATTTGAACTGGTGCACTTAGGAAAGAGTTTTGAATTACGAATTAAAATTCGTAAACTATTACTAAATTTAAAAATTAACACGTTAGCTGATAGGCCTACTTGAATAAACTTTTAGAAAATGGCTTATGAAAAAAGGACTTTTGGATAACATTTAGAAAAGGGCTTATAGAGAAGAACTTATGGAAAAAAAATTAGTTTTGAATATATAAGTGTTTGGATGATCATTATTAGAAGGACTTTTATGATTGGTTAATTACCAGAAAGGGTATGAGATAAAAAAAATCTTGTTCATTTGTCTTTCCATATCGTTGCCTCCCCTAGCCATTGTTCACTGTCGGCAAGCACATATCCTCACCGTTCACACGGAAGCCCACCAGCTATGACGGGAAGCATAGAAGATGAACCAGTGAAGATGGGAAGCACCGACAGACCTCTTATTCCTCTTCATTCTTGGTGATGGACCCATAGATCTACAGCTACAGACCAGCGAACCTCTAATGATGGACCATCCACAGTCGATGGGGGCGTACGAATGAACCAGCCACATTCGACGAGGGGTGCATGGCAACAGACGACGAGAATGTGTAGAGAGAGGAGAGAGAGTGTGTCAAAAAAATAGGGATAAAATGGTCTTTTGGGGTCCAAAAGCCCTTTTTCCTGTTCCATAAGATATTCCCAATAGCTTGTCTAAAATAATAATTTAAAACTATAGTTTGTTCTATAAACCCTTTTGAAAAAATATGACTGTTTATTTTTATTTTTCTCAAAACTATGATTTGGGTCAAAAGATCTTTTAAAGCTATAGTTTTGAGAGTTGCCAAACAAGCACAATAAATAAGATCAAAATAATTGATATGGCATATTTTTAGTGGAAGAACATAAATGAGGTGGTGCAGGGGTACCTAAAGAATTTCTCCCAAAGAAAATCATTGGAAGTTGTACTTCCAAAATGTCTTAATGCTAATTTTCAAATAAGGTCAACAAATGTTAATTTTCAAAAATACCTTTTTATAATATTAAATCTGAAACTAAAATAAGGATGTTTATGTTATTAATATTAAAAAATATAAATGTGCATCAAACACCTCAATAATTTTAGAGAAATAATTAGCACCTTAAAGTATTTAAGGGTGCAATTAACACCCTGAACTAACTTTAGAGGTCCTGAAATAATTTTGGAGGCACAACTAGCGCCATAAAGTATTTAAAGGTATAGTTAGCTAAACTAATTTTGGAGGTGTAAATTGGTATAATTTCACCCTTTTACTAATAGAACCACAAATTTATGTCTGATCTATGTCACGTGAACTTTTTATTTTGACACATTGTTATTTTAAAAGTCACGTGTCATATTGTTTAAATAAGAGTACTGAATAAACTCTAAAATTAACATTGTATAGAATTTATATGTGAATATTGAGAAATTTCAGATTTATTTAGTACAATTTATTAAAACAATATTACACATGTGATATTTTAAACAATAATATGCCAAAATAAAAAAAAATTATGTGGTATGTATCAAACGAAAGTTAGTGCTTTTGTTAAAGAAGGGGCAAAATTGCACCAATTTAGATACTTTAAGATGTTAATTGCCCCTCTAAAATTAGTTTAAGTTGTTAATTACACCCTTAAATATTTTAGAGTGTTAATTGTACCTTTAAAATTAGTTCGGAGTACTGATTATACTTTTAATACTTTAGGGTGCTAATTGATTTTCTAAAATTAGTTTGTATGTACCTTTACCCTATTAAAAATTAGTATATTTAATTTTAAAAAATAAAAGTATTACTTTTAAAGCTAGAGAGTATCATTTTAAACTTAATTATATCACTTAAACTATACTTTTAAGGAAAAATCCTAGATAAATACCTTTTGAATTTATGAATCCCAAATTGATACTCCCAATTTCATAAATCTCAAAAGACCAATTCAGGATTTGTAAATTTTTGTCAATTTATGTATATACCCTTATCTTATTTGTTACTTCTCTCTCTTTCAATTATAATAATTTTAACTATTTTCATAATGATATTTACTACTTCTTTTAACAACTCTAAGTAGTGCAAATAATTGAACCAAGTATGAGCTATTAACTATATTTGTAATATTATTAACAATAATTATAACGATTTTAACAATTTTTATAATAACATTAACACTTCATCTAACAACTCTAAATGGTGCAAATAATTGAATCATGTATGGGTTATTAACTACACTTGTAACATTATTGATAACAAGTGTAATGATTTTAACTATTTTTATAATGAGATTACCCCTTCGTCTAATAACCTTGAGTAGTATAAATAATTAGATCATGTCAGGGTTATTGACTACACTTGTAACATTATTGACAAGTGTGATGATTTTAACAATTTCTATAATGAGATTTACCACTTCATTTAATAACCTTTGGTGCAGATAATTGGATCAAGTTATTGACTATACTTGTAACAATTTTAAACATTTCTATAACAATATTTACTACTTTATTTAACAACTCTGAGTTGTGTGAATAATTTGATCAAGTTATTGACAACACTTGTAATATTATTGACAATAATTGTAAAAAGTTTAGGTATTTTCATAATGATATTTACTAGTTCCTCTCACAACTATGAATGGCACAAATAATTGAATTATGTAGGGGTTATTGACTACATTTATAACAGTATTAACAACAAGTGAAACGGTTTGAACCATTTCTAAATGAGTTATTGCACAATTTTATTAAATACTGCATAATATGATTAGCAACATTTTTATAGAGTTTGATGACTACACTAACGGCATTTACCAAATACTAGGATACACATGACAGCAACTACATTCCATGTATTTCACCATAAATTACTTCCTCACCCAAAAATGGTCCTAGCATGTTATCCATAATAGAATGTAATCCTGAGTCATGCCCTTTGATTTGGGCATAGGCAGATTGAATCTGATTCAAGGATAAAAGTAAATAAGATGAAGATGATAAAGAAGGAGATGAGTTCATTATGAAGCCACTGAATAATCATTCGCACCTTACTCTTTCCTTTTTGGAATGGTGGCAATGGGTAACCTTAGGGCTTCCTTTGTACTCGAAGGAAGAAGTAGAGGTTTGCCCAAGGTCATGCAAGAGCTTACCTTTTTCTAGGTGTGGGTGGATTTACTTCTCTTGAAGACAACACCGAAGATGATAGTTGCGACAATGGAAGACAGAGGAGGAGGAGGATTAAGGAGTACTATAATATGGGCTTCTTCTTCTACTTTTTATTGGTAGAGATAAAAAGGAGACAGAGCCAATGGGAGTGACAATAATATGTATTATTGGGATGTAATTGAGGAAGAGAGAGGGAAGAAGAAGGGTAAGAGAAGGAGGGGGTAGGACAATGCAATTTGTGATGGAATGATAGAGAAGTATCAAATGAGAGAATGGCATATGGGTAAATTGATAAAAATTTACAAATCTCAAATTAGATCAATTGAGATTTTTGAAATTGGGAGTATTAATTTGGGATTCATAAATTCAAAAAGTATTTATATAAGATTTTCTTTATTTTTAAAGGTTTTAATTGCAGAAAAATTATTTTTTTATATTGAAAGTACATAGATTATGTAAAGTATTATTAGGTATAGAGTTAATAATGAAATTTAATTTAAGCAATTCATTATAAATACTAATTTAAATCAAAATATATACCCATATACCATTTACAAAAACATTTCATATTATTAAATTTTTTATTGTTAGTTATGAATATCTTTATATTATTTTTAAAATAATAGTATCTCCGATATTATATATAAATATAAAAGAAAAAACAACTAAATCATGCTGATTAAAAAAATTTGTTAAAAGTGTGTAATTTAGTTTTGAATTGATTTTTTTTAAAAAAATACTTTTGGTACGATAATGTTACTCATTTAATGATACTCTACCATTGACCGCTGATATTGTATGAAGGTCAAAATATTAATATACATGATAGAGGGTATTTTTCCTAATATATGAGACCAAGTAAAAACCCTTTAAAATTTTCTTATATGTGAGATTGGGAACTGAGAGAATGATTATTTAAGGGAGAATTTCATCTAGGACCTGTGGAAAAAATTAAATTGTAAAAAAGTGCCGCAAAATGGTAAAACTATTATAAAGTCCCATGAGACCTAAAATTAATTTTTTTTAATTGTGAAAATACATAAATACCTCTAGTATTTAAAAATATTTACAGATAAAGGCTTACCAGTAGTGTAATTTGATAAAATGTTATTTTAGCATACGCTAAATATAGTATTTTGAATGTATGATTATTGTGATTATACATTCATTAGGTGAAACTATGAATCACTTAAACTATCACTATGCCTTGTGTGTTGATGAGTCTTATACTTAATCTCATCCAGGTACTGTTAATAGACGTATAACAAAATGCCCCAAAGGACAAGTACCAAAGAGATCACCTTCAGCTCATTCATTGTGTTATGGAACAAAATAACACAAAAATTGTAAATTTTTAGGTTTTTCTATCTATATCACACTGGATTCAATTTCATATATAGGTTTGATTTTTCTATTTTTACATAGTCAACAATCTTGACTACTATGTTTCAATGTAGTCACTTTCATAATCGTGTTTGAGGATCCAATCATGTTTGACAGTTTTGCGCACTAACTTTACTGCTTTTTGTTATGTTTTAACAAAGCATGGTCTGATGTGGGAGGGGAACATGAATTATTATTATAGCACGCAATAGTTGTTAATATGAGAGGTTGAATTATTAATAATCTGTATCTAATGCAGGTTGTCATTATTTATGGCTAGATAGTCTGAAAAACATATATTCTGTTATGTTCATATGGGAAACAATTTGAAAATGACAGATGAGGTCAAACATATATTGGTGGTTAAGTGAGAAAAATAATTGAGTCACAATTTCAGAACAAAAAGACTTATCACTGAAGAAGATGCTATGAGCCTAGACACACAGTCAAGACTTGTAATAATCCAAATTCGAGTTGAGAAATAGTGCTGGCTTGTATAGTTTTATGTGTAAATACATAGCACACTAAATTTTCTTTGTAAATAGTTAAGCAAAGTGAGAATATTATTTTTTTGTAACCTTCATCAAGGTCTACCTTTTGGATGATAGGGTGGATCTTGATGCAAATGATTATGTGTATTGTACTCATTTTACATTTGCTTCTCATTACTATTGTAACTGTAAAGTGTATATACATGAAGTTATATTCTCACCATAATAGTGTTGGAAAGTCTTGTGCCAAAATTGTTATTTTTACACAATAGAGTTATCATTTATTATTGGTGGAGTTATTATTTTCATACACACAATATGTTCTTTCTGGTTCAGTCCAAGTATTGTGCTTGTGTCCCCAGTTCACTTTCTGTCTATTCCAATTTTGGGAAGAATTATGAAGGTGTCATTATGTAGTAATGATTAAGTTGTTATTTTTTCTGTTATGGGTTTAGTTTTCTTATAGTGGTGAAGTTGTTATTCCTCCAGTATGAAGTTGTTATTTACTAGTAGTGCACTTGTTATTTTTTTCAAGTAGTAGAGTTGTTATTTTTTAGCTGTGGGGTAGTTACTTTTTTAGTGGGTGAGTTGTTATTCCTTCAGCATGAAGTTGTTATTTTCAAGTGATTGAGTTGTAATTATTCCCCCCACAATCATGTTTTGTTAGGTTCATTTCAAGAGTTAGTATGGCATGTAGTCTACATTTGTCATTGGTGGAGTTAGATTCCTGTGTCTCCTAAAATGCTTGGAAGAATTATGCCCATATTGTTATTCCTTCACTATAGACTTGTTATTAACTAGTGGTGGAGTTGTTATTCTTTCACACACCTATTTTCATTTCTTATGTTTTAGTTGTCGAATTTCCTGCCTACCTAAGCAATGAAACGTCACACCACACCATTGAACATGATAAAATTATTTCATTAACAACATTATAATTTTACATTTTCATTACCAAATGTAGGAGCCTTAATAACAACTTCCTTCAACAATCTATAAACTATTTTTAGTGCTCTTTCCAGTTCAATTGTCACCACTTTTGTAAGTTTACTGACTACTGCAACATCTGTAAGTTCATGATCTTCAACCTATAAATGCTGCAGGGTTATAAATGAATTTACAAAGTTTGAAACTATAGGTAATGTAATAGTCAGCATGCAGAAAAATACATAATTTAATCAAAAATCTAAAGCAAATATTTGCCATTATAATTTTGAACTTGTTCAATCATCTAGGAAATAACTTGAATAAAATACTAAAGTTCATGATAGACTGCTTACTTCTCTGGAAATCAAAGCTACTTCATAAACAAGAGCAGCTGCTGTTTTATCTATCCAAATTATTAACAACTCAATCACTCATATTAACAACTATCGTGTACTATAATAACAACTAGTATTCCCTCCCATATTAGAGCATGCTCTATCATTCACATTTTACAGTAACCAGAGTGAGCATCTGAGTTTTTCTTCCCTTCGTATATGTTTCTTTGAGGATGCCTCTAAAATCAAGACTAAATGGGTTCTACTTCTGGATTAGTGTTGAAGAAAAAAAAGTTTAGAAAAATACTGTACAACTTGTTAGAAATTAAGGTGGAGCAGAAGGACTCAAGGAGGTGAGAGGTGCAAAGAGAATAGAAGACCAAGGCTGTAAGGAAAAGAGCATTGACGGCGAGGAGTGGCGACTCCTTCTTTCTCCCTTACCAGCTTTAAGGATAATATTAACAAGAGAATATGAGCAAGGGACAATTATATCTTTTCATAATTGAAAAAATTAATCTCATGTCCCATGGGACTTTACAATAGTTTTGTCATTTTGCAGAATTTTTTTTTTTTTTGCAATTTAATTCCTTCCATGAAACCTAGATTCAATTCTCCCATTATTTAAAGCTCAAAATTTTCTATCTTTCTATTTTTTTAGTGTTATTTTATTTAATATATATCATAATTATGTACAATTATTTCATGTACTAACTCTTAATTAAATTCAAAATTGTGTCATAGCCAATATATTATATCATATCCTACATACTTGTATTTTATAAAATATCCACAAGAGATTTATTATTTTTAAAATTATGATTTACATTCTTCATATATTTTTTTAGGCACATATATTACTAAAGAAATATGTTTAGTTGAAAATGAAAGATTCTCTACCATAATTCAAACATTGTTATTAATTACTTAAATACTTGCTAAACATTTTTTCTCATCATTATATAGCTATTGCATTTATTTTTCTCATGGGGCATATGTATATAACTAATAAAATTTGGGAATGGACAAGATGTAAAAGATATTTTTGTACTCATCAAGTCTTTGATATAATACATATTTAATTAATTTAATTATATTAAGGAAGTTAGTTAAGTTAATTATTAAAATATATATTTTCTAATACACCCTATCATCTTCCTTAATTTTTCCATATCTTTTAATTATTGTTGAAAAAGTATATGTCTTATATTTATATGAAAAATAGGTATTATATTTAGAATTAAGATCAACTCTCCAATAAAGTACTACATTAAGAATCGGAGGAATATCATATATTATATTGAACAAATAAATCTATAAGAAATAAAACTTAAGTCAAGTTGCTTATATTCATTAAGTCAAGTTTTTCTATAATTCTTGTTATTTTGCTACTGTTAGTTGTTAAAATGCATATGTGGACTTGTAAAGTTTTGTATAAGTTTTTATAATAAAAATTAGGGTTTATAAATTTTCATAGGTACACTTATTATTTTGTTATTGTTAGTTGTTAAAATATATATGTACATTTATAAATTTACCTATAAAATATAAACACTTATTATTTTATTATTATTAATTGTTAAATTACATATGTATACTTTTAAATTTATCTATTAACTTGACATTATGGGTGTAACTTATAAGCAACTTTACCTAAGTTTTGTCCATATGTAAATTTATATAGTTTTACCATATTTTTAATTAGATACCTTTAATTTTTTTTATTAAGACCTTATAATTTCATCTAATTTTAATGAGATATTTATAATTTTTTTTAACAAATCATTGTAGTTTATATGATTTGTAATCAAGTTCCTATAGCTTTAAGTGACTGATAACAATAAAAAATAACTTTGAGGACCTAATTAAAAATGAGATAAAATTACAAGAATTTAATAAAAATAAAAAAGAAATTATAAAGACATGATTAAAATCAAATAAAACTACAAAAACAACCTGATGGAAACAATTATAAAAACATGATTAAAAATCAAATTAAATTATAAAGACTTGCAATTTAATTTTCTCTATTATATTCCTCCGGTCGATTGACATATTGAGGTGTATGTTGTAATATTCTAATTTTTATTCTTGTATTTAAACACAATTAAAATGTTATTTATCAATAACTTAAAACAATATCTAATTAAATTATTAAGGTTTAGTATTTCTATTATTTTTAATAAAATATGATATATGGATTATCCTACCATTATCTTTATTTAAGATTTTATGATTTGATTGTTATTATTAATTAGAGGATTATTAGGATTTGGGTTCAGATTTATATATGGATTTAAATTTTGAATTATTATTATGGATCTATAGATAGAGTTAAGACCCTTAGTTATTCTTCAGATTTAATTATTGAGTCATCTCCTCTCTATTTACCCTTCTTTCACCAACCTTCTCCTGTTCCAGTTGCCTTCCAAACTTATTGCACTTCCCAATCCACTAAACAGAGCCTTAAAACAGTCATAAGACTATGCACATTGACTTCAACACAACCATAGCTAGTTACCTTAGTCTGTAGATTTGGGACCACCACCATGATCGACTCGAGGAATGCGGCCCACCCCTAAAGTCTTGTCCATGACCATTACCCCACGAGCCCTCATATGCGGCATTTTCATCTATACATGAGTGCCACTCCCAGGCACTCTAGTCGCCCTCCAAGCGTGTAACATTCACACACCTCACGTGCCTCACTTCCCTGCTTAGTCCAGACGTGTTGTCCACAATTTCTGTGATACTTTGCATTGTTTAGCATGCCTTATCCACATCCTAGGCCTTCCCAAAGCTAAGATTTATATTTTAGATCTTTTATAGTAATCATTCTTATATTTAGGTGAGATATAACCACTTTTTACTCGTTGTATATGTTAATATAATATTTGTGAGTGATTTGATATATATATATATATATATATAAATCTATTGATGTTGATATGATTATATTGAGAAAACTTGATTAATGACTTTTATTAAAAATTGTCTTGTGGGACTTAAAGTTTAACTTAAAAAGTTTGAATTAAGATTTTGGTTACTATGATTATCTTGTGAATTATGCATATGGTATTGGAAATTTATGATGATAGAGTTGTCTTTCTACTACATAGTATAGCGTTTATTGGAGCTCGATGGTTAGCTTTTGCCCAACCAATTTACTAAAGAGTTGTGGTACCTCCATTTGCCTACCGAGGGGAAATAAACCTATAGTCCAGTCATATGCTCTATAGATTTTGATCGATTCATAACACTTGACTAGTTAGCTCTTTAAGTAGCCATACATATGGTACTTATAACTAATCTATAGGTTCGGTCGACGGGTATAAGTCGGTTCGATTGGTTTGATAGAAAGAACTATGGTGGTTTACTTATTTGATTATATTACGATGATGTGTTATTTTCTATCTATTATACTTTGTTAACTGTTCTACTTGACACATCACAAGCACACATTGGTATGTATGATAAGTAAGATTGTTAGTTACTGAGACTTACTGAGACGTTTATCCCACCCCGTGATTATTACTATTTTCAGGTGATAGTATTGTATTAGGATCTCAATGAAGTTTTCGGAGACATGATTAAAGCTATATCAATTGTATAACCTCCTCATTTAGATTTATGTGTAGAATAGTCTTATGTTACCACACTATGGCTCATTCTGCATACTCTTATATAATATACTACTTTTATTTAGATTTGATTATGAGAACACATCATATGAATAGTATTTTAAATATTCATGATAAACTCTTCTAAGTTATTGATTGTTTCTTCAATTGTATTAAATTGCGTAGACTCTCATATTATTTTTGAAATATAAACACTTTAATCTAATTTTTAATATTATTAAGAATATCTCATAGAAGATTCTATAATTATCATTTTATTAATTAACACATATATTTATAGAATAGTGTAATATTTATAATATAAAATCAAGTATACTCTAGTATCTATCTAGTTATAATATAAAATTTATAAAAGATTAAATAATTTATATGTTCTAAATAATTTGACTTATCTTATTCATTTTTTATCATGATTATTTGTTAATTGAAAAAAATCTTTTAATAACTATGGTAGGGTTTTTTCTAAATTTTAGTAAAAAAAAATTTTATTATAGTTAACTCTTTTAAAATTAAAAAAAATCATTTATAATAATAATCATATTGTTATGGATTTATATTATAAATAAAATGAGTCTAAATAATTATTAGTCGTTATATTTTATAAAGATTTTATATATGTGAATATAAGAGTACACAATTCATTTTTAATTAGGCTTTCCAGAACCTTTTTAGGAGTTATTAATTACTTTTTGAGTAGCTCAACAAGTACTATACTTTTTAGCGCAAAACTTTACAAATTATTTTGTGGTCAGTTGTGAAGTTATATATATAAATGTTAAAGATTTGCTACTTGATGAATGAATAAGCAATTTATTTTCAGTATTTCATGTTAAAATTTGTAAGAACAATTACAGATGATTTTATATAGTCAATTATAAATTTAAAATAAAACTTCATTCCATCAAGTTTGTGGTAGGGATTCGACACCCATCTTTTAAATTTTACAACGTAACTAACTACAAAATAATTTGTAACTAAATTTTCAAAATTTAATATGAAAGGTTGAAAACAAACTTGTCAATTTTATTTTACAAAATAAACTTGTGAATTTATTTATTAAGTTACAGAAATTTGACACTCAAATAAATAAAATTACAATGGATGAAAAATGTATTTATAATTAATGTTTTCTTAAGAATATTTAGCTAAATTAATTTTTTTGCCCAGAAAAACTAAATTAATTTTTAAATTGTAATCATTTTAAAACCTCTCCCCCTCAAAATGGTTTTTAGAATTTGTTTTAATATGTTTTCCTTTAAAATTTGGAAAACTTCCTATTGAAATATTTATTATATAAATATATTTAAAATTTATTTAAAAATTTAAATCTTTAAAGGGTATAATTCATCTTTAGTATATGTTATCTTCTTTAATTAATTGTACATAATATATATTAAATTATGTGTAAATATTTTTGTTTTATTTTATCTTTTAAATAAGACGAATTCAACTTATTTTTAATTAATATAATTTTTTTTATAACGTATTTTTAGTTCTATGTAATGAAAGGTAAAACAAATCAAAAGAGCAAACATATATAGTTAATGATGAGGAGACATTTTTCAGCGATTTTTCCTTTAAAAGCTGCTTTTTCATTCCCCCACCCTCTCTCATCGCACGTGCACGGGCCGGTCCATTCCTCTTCCCCATCCCAAGCTCTTTTATATTTATATATCTTCTCCCATTAAAGCCGCCCCTTGATCTTTCTCCCTTTCTCTTTTCTCAGTACGTAGAGATCTGAGAAAACCAGAGGGAGTCACTAGAGACCCACGCGCCCTTTAAGATTTGTACGTTAATGGATATGTCCTTTTCAAACTCATTTCGCACCGATGACCTTATCAACTTCTCCAATGTAGACCTCACCACCACCACCTCCTCCTCTTCCTCCACCGACTCCGACTGCCGCCGTCAGCCACTGCTCCCTCCACCGCAAAACCCATTTCCCCATCACCACCCCCGCAACAACCAATCCTCCTCCACCACCTCCTTCAATGATTTCCCTCCCCTCCCTTCCGCCGACCCCACTGTCGATCTACTCATCCCCGTATGTAGTACAGCACAATTCTCAGTTTTAGTTCTATCTCTGTGTATCAATTTCGTCATTCTATTCAGTATTGTTTCTCTCCGATCAACTCATATGTTGATGAATTGAACTCATTTGTGTATTGAATCTATTGAATGGACAAGTTTCTGGATATTTTTTTCATTGTCTCTTTTCCTTTTCTCTCAGAACGACGACGTAGCGGAGCTGGAATGGCTCTCGCAATTCGTGGACCATTGCTTCCATGACGATTTTCAGGCGACAGGGGAGACGGTGGTGGTGGGTTCTTCTGTTCCGCAATCCGACGACACGACGTTTACTAGCAAAGCTGATCTTATTCATAGCAAGCGTTCGAGAGCAGCCGGTGGAAAATCGAGACTCAAAACAGAGCCAAACGGCGGGTCGTTGCCGTTTTCAGCGGCGGGCGAGGGATCAGATGTGCGTAGGTGCACCCACTGTGCAACAGAGAAAACCCCGCAATGGCGAAGCGGACCACTAGGACCCAAGACGCTGTGTAACGCGTGTGGGGTGAGGTACAAGTCGGGTCGACTTGTACCCGAATACCGACCCGCATCGAGTCCAACGTTCGTGCTGAGTCAGCACTCGAACTCGCACCGGAAGGTGCTAGAGCTCCGGCGGCAGAAGGAGCTGGTGTTGACGAAGCAGGAAGCCCGCCGAGAATAATGTACTCCACGTGCAATGCACGTGAGCTTCTTGGACACGGTTTTGACCTTTTATTTCGGGAAAAAATAATACACTCCATGTGCACTGCACATGACATACTGGAGAAGTGGGATGAGGCATATGGTTCTTAATAAAAAGTATTATTAGTGGTATTTATTTATGAGTTTTTCTTGGTCCTCTCATTTTTTAAATATAGAGGACTTTTAGCTTGATTAGGATGTAGTCTAGTGTATTGAACTGAACTAGCATTTTTATTTTTTATGAATAACTAATAAAGATCCCGTGTGATGTGTAGGGTGAAATTTTTTCACACTGTAATTTTATATACGACATTGTCTAATAATTTTTTAAAACGAAGATTAACCTTTAAATATGTTATATATTTATTTTATATTTTATGAAATAACTGTTATGTATATTTAAGTTTAATTATTTCTTTTAAATTTTGTAAGGTATCCGTTTTACAATTTTTTATGTTTATCATGACTCATTTTAGTTATTGAGTTCATACCTTCCATATGTTATGTTATGAAATAGTTAAAAAATATTTTTTTTAATATAAGAATAAAAAAATGATTTTAATTCTAATTATAAGATTTTAATTTATTTTATTTTTAAAAATTATAATTTTTTTTATAATATCCTTATATATGATTATATATGTTAGAGGATTCTATTAAAAATAGCTTAAATGTATTTAATTAAATAGAATATTTTAAAAAAATTAATATATAATTATTAATTTAAAAAGTATAAAAACATTACATAATAAGTGTATTACGAACAGAGAGAGAGAGAGAGATAATGGGGGTATTTATTGGGAAAATTAGGTAAAATATTTTTGAAATAGGTAAAGTGGAGCAGAAAAATAGGAAAATTAAATAAATATTTTTAAAATAGGAAAATTCGAAACATGGGAGCAGGACTGCACAGCTGGTGCCTATTTTCCACCCTGCTTTTAGAAATATATAGCTGCAGTTGTTTAGGAATTGGTTGGAGAAATTGCAAGGATTTGGATTTGAATTTACATATTTTAGATAAAAATATTTTTTAAATATATGAAGAATCAAAATTACAATTTTAAGAAAAATGATTGATAACTTCCGAGTTCCAAAAATAGTAATAAAACTATTTTTTTTTACCAGTAAAAACTTTATTCTAATACTGATTGAACTAAATTTTGACTTTTTTTTTGGAAAACTCTTAAATTATTATAATTTTATAATGTTTACATTTCATATACTTGGGTTTAAGAGAAAATCCCAAATAAATACCACATAAATTTAGAAATTCCATTTTATTGATTCAAAATTTAATAATCCCAAATTGATTAAAAGTATCAAAATGGAATTTTGAAATGTTGTCATTTTACAAAATTGCCCTTACACATTTTCTTAAAAACAACCCCCGTCAGAGTTCTACTGCTGACAGACAACCACCTTTGATGACTATTGGAGCTCCTGTGCTGATGGCCAACCCCACCAATAGGCCATTGAAGCTCCTGCTCCGACAACCGGTGACTAACATTTACGGTAATTATATTGTGATTGACAACATCTATAAAAAAATTTATCATTTAAATAATACTATTTATTACCCCAGTTTATAATTGGGTGAGGGTGAAAAATTTATTACCCTTATAAAATAGTTAATAACATAAATAAAAATATTTATCATTTAAATAACGTCATTTATTATTATTTTTAATAAATTATACACTTAAAAAAATTTAACCAATTATATCAGTGTGTGAGAAAATTATTATATTTTTAAATGACATTATTTATATGGTAACTATCTTTACAAATGTTATCATTCACATTAAAAATATAGTACAATTTTCACAACCTAACAGCCTAATCCAATTAGTTGATTTTTTCCAAATGTTAAACTTGTTGAAAGTAGAAGTAAATAGCATTCTTAAAATGATAAATCTTTTTATAAATGTTATCATTCATATTATAAGTTAGATAAATTTCTCACACATTCACCAAATTATAAATCAAAATAATAAATATCATTATTTAAATGATAAATACATTTACACATGTTGTCATTCATATTATAAGTATAATAAATAGTAGCCGCTAGTCATCAGTGTAAGAGCTCTAGTAGCCTACCAACGGGAATGGCTGTCAGCACTAGAGCTCCAATGAGGGGCTTGCTTCTTTTTTTTCCCAATATGTGAGGGGCAATCTTGTAAAATGACACAACATTTTAAAAATCCATTTTGTTACTGGTAATCAATTTATAATTATTAAATTTTGAATCACCAAAATAAAATTTCTAAATTCATGCAATAGTTTTTAGACTTTTCAGAGTTTAACGAAGAATTTAGTTATTAGACCCAAATCACCCAAGCCAATTAAACAAGAGGTTGACATATTTTATAGAAATGAAATATATGGATCATCACATGAAGTAGTTTTCTCTTTTTATTTTAAAACCAACTTAATCTTTTGAGGGATGTGTGATATGGGATGGATGGCAGAAGAATGTGAGAGTTGTATTTATGATTGATATGTAACACTCTCCTTCCTATCAAAATCCCTTTGAGTTGGTATTCGGTGCTCATCAATAAAGCGGGGTCATTTTGGTACCTAGAGAATGCAGAAGCGGAATTCTATAAAAAAAAAAAAAAAAACAGAGAGTACCAACAAAGTTTCAATTTACTTAGTATTGTTATCAAATAATTCTTTTATTTTTTATTAGAAAATTCTGTTTCTACACTCTCCAAGCACCAAAACGACCCCGCTTTGCTGTGGAGCACCGAATGCAGGCGCAACCTCTAGCTTCTTTATTTCCCTTCGATGCATCTATTGTGTGAGAGAAACGAAGTTCGTTGTGGGATTCCGTTTAACGTGGGGATAATATCAATCGTTATGCCGGATTTATGGTATGCCTTTCTTCTTCGGTTAGAAATTTTTTGTTTTGTTTTGTTTTGTTTTTTTTAAATAATCTATATATATATATATTGAAATAGTAATAAAGGGTTCGAGATTTTTAATTACACTTGCTTCACATAAAAAAAGAAAAAGAAAATATCAAACCTTAATCACTTATATTATAAATGTTTTATTCAATTTCTCACAATTTTGTTTCATCACTATACAAATATACTACATGCATGTTTCTTTCTCTTCAATACTTCTATCTTTCATTCAAATATTCTCACATTGATTTCAAATGTTTATACATATAAAAATAAAGTAACAGTAATTATCACATTTAATAATTATTTTTTCAAAGAATGCTTTAAATAAGAATTTCACTAAGTTTGTAAAGGAGATTTGTAAAATCCTCCAACAATATAACTACTAATAATTATTTGGACCCATTTTGTTGATAACATAAATTAATAATAATATAACTATATTTATAAATAAATTTCTTTAATTTCAAACGAGTTAACTAAAGTAAAAAAAATTTTATTAAAATAAAAAATATATATTATGGTTATAAAAAAATTTCTTAATCGATAAATAATCATAATAGAAAAAGAATAAGATGAGTCAAATTATTTACAACATGTACATTACTCAATATTTTATAAATTTTATATTATAACTAGATATATACTATAGTAGACTTGATTTTATATTATAAATATCACATTTTTCTATAAATAGGTATATTAATTAATAAACCACTAATTATATAATATTTTATAAAATATTCTTAATGATATTAAAAATTAGATTTAAATGTATTTATTTCAAAAAAGATGTGAGAGTCTATGCAATTTTAATAAAATTAAAAAAATAATCAATAATTTAAAATAGTCTATCACGTATATTTAAAATACTATCTCACGTAATCCCATAATTAAATCTAAATAAAGTATTATGTCATATTAGAATATGCAAAATGAGTCATAATGTGGCAATATACAACTATTCTATACATACATTAAGTGTGTGTTTGGATAGAATTTTAAAAATGGGCTTATGAAAAAAAAAGGGCTTATAGGCAGCTTATAGAAAAGGGCTTTTAAAGAAGAGTTTATGAAAAAAAAAGTGATTTTGAATAAATGAGTGTTTGGATAGTTATTTCCAAAAGTACTTTTGTTATTGGTAAATTATGAAAAAGGGTATCAGTATTAAATGAGGAGAGATAAGAGGAGAGATGAGAGAGAGTGTAAGAAAGAAAATAGAGAAAAAGTATGAGAGAGGAGAGAGGGTGTAAGAAAAAGTAGGAGAGGGGGTGAAAGAAAAAGTATAGGTAATATAGTAATTGGTTAGTTCATAAACTCTTTTACTATTATATAAGTTGCTCTGACCAGCTTATCTGAAACCTTAGTTTTAAAATATGGTTTAGTCCAAAAGCCCGTTTGAACAAATATGGCTATTTGTTTTAAAATTTTTTCAAACTAAGGTTTGAGTCCAAAAGCTCTTGGAAACCACGTTTGGAGTGGTTTCCAAACAGGCCCTAAAAGGAGAAGGCTATACAATTGATATAACACTAATTGAGTTTTAGAAGACTTCCTTGAGGTCCTAACACAACACTATCATCTGAAAAATGTTAATAACCACAGGTGAGATAAATGCCTCAATAATCAATAATTTTACTCATCACGCATACTAACATATACTTGTGAGGTTCAAATGGATAAATTATCAAAGTATAATAGATAGAAAATAACACATCATAATATAATCAAATGGATAAACCACCACAGTTATTCCTATCAAACTAATCAGATAACCTTATACCTGTCGACCAAAGTTATAATATCCCAATTTTTATTTTTATATTTAAAAAAAATTAAAATGTCATTTATTAATAACTGAATGTTTATAATAGATTAAATGCTTGTTTAAAGTTTATAAATACATGAAATTAAGAAAATAAGAGAAAATTAAATTATTAATTGTTGTGAAATTTCTATAAAGGGTTAAATAAATTATAGGGGTTTAAGAGTGAATAAATAATAAATAATCATCTTAAATATTTGATGATATACATATATAGGGGAATATATCCATAATAATATACATATATCTTTGGTTAAATATATATATATATAATATATATATATATATACTATAATGATAATATAGTATAAATATATATAGGGAATATATACATATAACTATAAGGATAATTAAATTGTGTTTTATTCTTTAAGGATTATCTACCGTGCCTTTAATTATATTTGTTATTAAATTATCTTTTGTATCCATCTTTCATGGTGTCATTTTAAGATAATTTTTGTAAAGAGAATTATCTTGTTGATTTGCTATAATCTATTAGAATAATAGGATTTTCATATGAATGTATCAATTAAATTATCCTAAGATGTTATTTCAAATTATAATACATAAAAGATAATAAGATTAGATAAGATTGGATATATAAGTAAGATAATAATAATACTGAAAAACAATAATATCAGATTAGATAATATTAGAATTTTAAACCTTACGAATTATATATAAGCACCTTAAGTATAGTGCCCAACTTCTATTACTATATAATTTCTCTCTTTACTCCCATCAGACCATCATTGAGATTTTAGAGTAACATTTGTTAAAACACAAAATTATTTGTAATTAATATTGTTGTACATAGGGGCCACTAGACTCATGATAATTATTTCTTACTTCGACGAGAGATAACTACTTTTTATTCTTTGTGTGTGCTAATTTGATATTTGTGAGTAATTTGATATATATATCTATTGATGTTGATATGATTATATTGAGAAAACTTTATTAACCATTTTTATTAAAAATGATATCGTGGGATTTAAAGTATAATTTAAAATGTTTAAATTGAGATTATAAGCTTGTTATATCTTGATATTGGAATTTGGAAAAAAGTTATTATTTTGAGAAAAACTCTATTTTGATGTGTTGCTATTATTGGTTATTAAGCTAATTGGAATTTGGAAAAAAGTTATTATTTTGAGAAAAACTCTATTTTGATGTGTTGCTATTATTGGTTATTAAGCTACTGAGATTTTGAATAGTATGATTATCTTGAAAATTATGTATATGGTGATTGGGGATTGGGGATTGGTGATGATTGAGTTGTCTTTTTACCATATGGTATAACTTCATTGGAGTTCGATAGTTAGCTTTTGTCCTACTTGTTTATCAAGTGACTTACCCCAACAGTTTATCGAAGGGTAGCGCCACTCTCACCTGTTTACTGAGGGGAATGAACATATAGTTCAATCTTACGCTTTGTGGATTTTAGTCGATCCATAACACTTGACCGGTTAGCTATTCCAATAGTCAGTTATATAGTAGTTATCACTAGCCCATAGGTTTAGTCTATGGGTATAAGGCAGTTTGATTAGTTTGATATGAGGAACTGTGGTAATTTATCCATTTGATTATATTATGATGATGTGTTATTTTATATCTATTGTATTTTGTTAATTGTTTTACTTGACATTTCACGAGCACATGTTAGTATGCATGATGAGTATAATTATTGGTTACTAAAACGTTTGTCTCACCCCGTAGTTATTAATATTTTTCAGGTAATAGTCTTGAATTAGGACTTCAGAGAATACTTCGGAGACTTGATTAAAGTTATATCAATTATATAGCCTCCTCTTTTAAATTTATGTAGAGAATACTTGTATATTATCATAGTATGGCTCATTCTACATACTCTGATAGGATATAATATTTTATTTAGATTTTAAGAAGTCTTTTTATAACCCTAGTAGAATTTCTCTTATATTTTAGTAACGCCTTTTTTTACAATAGTTAATTCTTTTAAAATTAAAGTAATTCATTTATAACCATAGTTACATTGTGAACAAAATGGATTAAAATAATTAATAGTAATTATATTTTAGGAGGATATTATAACTTAGTATAAGAGCAAATTAAATAATTAGATTTTGACTTACAGTTTTTCCTAACTTTCAAACAAAATTATTTTATTATTTCTCTGTCGGTGTATGCCATGCTTATTCAATCCTTTGTTTTTTATTTAAATATTTTAGAGGCTCTCATCAATCTATATAAAACTAAAAAAAATATTATCTGGTAATAAATCACACCATATGCAAGTCATAATAATGCATAGAATCTAACTACTGACTTAGCTAGTATAGTAAAAGTTTAAGTTTGATAATTATAAACCCTTAGAAAATAAAATAATGAAGCTTTATATATGTGAATTTTGAGGATAAAATTCTTAAGAAGAGGGGAGAATTTGTAACATCCCAATTTTTAAATAATTAAAAGTTTATAATATATTAAACGTATTGTTTAAAGTTCAAAAATAAAAAAAAATAAAAAAATTAAATTATCAATTGTTGTGAATTTTCTATAATGAGTTAAAGAAATTATAGAAGTTTAAGGGTGAATAAATAATCAATAATAATTTTAAATAGTTTATGATATACATATATAGGTAGATCATGGAATATATCCATAATAATAATCATATACATATAATAATATATATATTTATATTATAATGATAATATAATATAAATATATATAGGAAATATATACATATATATATATATATAAGGATAAATAAATTGTACTTTATCCCTTAGGGATTATCTATGATGCCTTTAATTATATCTGTTATTAAATTATCTTGTATATTCATCTTTTAGGGCACCATCTTGGGATAATTTTTATTAAGAGAATTATCTTGTTGATTTGTTATAATCAATTAGCATAATGGGATTTAATGATGAATGTATCATTTAGATTATACTAAGATATTATTTTCAAATTGTAATACATGAAAAACAATAAGATTAGATAAGATTGAATATAGGAGCAAGATAATAATAATATTAAAAAAATAATAAGATTATATTAGATAATATTAGAATTTTAAACCTTATGAATTATATAAGTATTCTAGGCTTAGTTCCTAACTCCCATTGCCATATAGTTTCTCTCTTCACTCCCATCAGACAGTCATTGAGGTTTTAGAGTAACTTTTATTAAAGCACCAAATTGTTTGTGATTGATATTTTTGTACATGGGACTAGTAGATTCATGGCAATTATTCCTTACTTTGGCGATAGGTAATAGCTTTATACCCTTTGTTTTGATTAATGATTTTTATTGAAAATGATATTATGGGACTTAAAGTATAACTTTGAAAGTTTGAATTGATATTATAAGCATGTTGTATTTTGATATTAGAATTTGAAGAAAATTATTATTTTGAGAAAAATCTTATTATGATATTTGTTGATATTATTTGTTATCAAAAGATTTTGATTAGTATGATTATTTTGAGAATTATATATATGGTGATTGGGAATTAGTGATGATTGAGTTATCTTTCTACCACATGGTATAATCTCTATTGGAGATCAATAGTTGACTTTTATCTCACTTATTTACTGAGGGGCTGTGACACCTACCTGTTTATTGAGAGGGAATGAACTCATGGTCTGGTCTTGTGCTTTGTGAATTTTGGCCGATCCATAATGCTTGACCAATTAGCTCTTTGAGTGTCCAATAATATGGTAGTTATCACTAAACACATGGATTCGATCGACGAGTATAAGACAGTTTGGTTAATTTGATAGGAAGAATTGGGGTTGGTTTATCCATTTGATTATATAACAATGATATGTTATTTTATATCTATTTTACTTTGTTAACTATCACACTTAATACCTCACGAGCATATGTTAGTATACATGATAAGAATGATTGTTGGTTGCTGAGACATTTGGTTCATCTAGTGATTATTAATATTTTTTAAGTGATAGTCTCGAATTAGGACCTCATGGAAGGCTTTAGATGCTTAATTAAAGCTATATCAATTGTATAGCTTCCTTCTTTGAATTGATGTAGAGAATACTTGTATATTGCTATAATATGTCTCATTCTACATACTTTGATATGATATAATACTTTGTTTGGATTTTAAGAAAAAAAATTATAACCATAGTAGGGTTTCTTTTATATTTTATTAAAATAATTTTCTACTATAGTTAATTCTTTCAAAATTAAAGGAATTCATTTATAATCATAGTTACATTATTATTAATTTATATTGTGAACAAAATGTGTCTAAATAATTAATAGTAATTATATTTTAGGAGAATTTTACAATTTGGTATCAGAGTAAAGGTTTCCTGAATTATGTTGCATTGCATAGTAATAACAATATATATTATTCATATATATTCTTCCCTATTAATTTATAAATTGTCTCTATTATCGTATTTTCCTATTATGGTGGGTTTTATCTTTAGGAAGAGAGAAATAGTATAAAATTAATAATCTTAATGCATTATTAACAATTCTTGTGCCCTAAAATGGTGCAATTTTGAGACAAATAAGGGAGATAATGTTAAACTTTAATGAGAAAAATTAAATACTAGAGATAGTATTAGAAATAAAGAGAATTCAAAGAAATAATAAAGAAAGAGAATCATGTGTTGGAAGAGGAATAGGAAGCCTCATACTATATTTGATGACAAGATTAACACCCGTAAATATGCTTATAGATATGAAAATATTAACCGAATAAACCTAATACCATTAACAATATAAACAATTATCCATAGAAATTGTTGTTGTCTTGCTAGGCTATTCATAAATAGTAAATATAGTTTGAACATTGTTGTTTTCATATACAATTAAAAGTAATGGAGCTTGGTTTGGAAATTAAATAAAAAAAATCGATATTTATATTTTGGGCATTTATTAGGATGAATGTTAATGATGATGGCATGCCATGGTGGTTATATAATTTATATTATCTTACTGTCAAACACTATTACATTAAGATATTTTTTAAAAAAAAATTGTGAGAATCTTGAAACAAAGTTCTTTGTCTTGATTCTTTTTTTATATTTGTGGTGTTGGGCATCGAATAGTATTTTCTATAAATTTTATTTTCCATTTGACATTTAGAAAAATTATATTATACCCATTTTATGTGATTTTTTTTTTTCAAAAAAATCCGAACCCCGAAGAAGTCGAAACCGCTGCAGATTTTTATGCACAATATGATTCACTACTATTTACAGAGAAATAACCACTGTGTTGTTAATATCTGAATAAAAAAATCATTTAATTTCCGAAATTAGATTTTTGACTTCCATTTTTTCCTAACTGTCAAACAAAATTATTTTATTGTTTTATTATTTTTTCTCTCGGTGTATGCCATGCTTATTCAATCCTTTGTTCTTTTTTAAAATATTTTAGAGGCCCTCATCAATCTATATATAACTAAAAAAAATATTATACGGTACTAAATCACACCATATGCAAGACATAGTAATGCATAGAATCTAACTACTGACTTAGCTAGTATAGTAAAAGTTTAAGTTTGATAATTATAAACTCTTAAAAAATAAAATAAGGAAGCTTTATAATATGTTAATTTTGGAGATAAAATTTTTAAAAACATGGTAGAATTATAACATCCTAATTTTTATTGTTATATTTATTAATAACTGAAGGTTTATAATAGATTAAACGTATTTTTTAAAGTTCAGAAATATATAAAATTAAGAAAATTAAATAAAATTAAATTATCAATTGTTGTAAATTTTCTATAAAATGCTAAAGAAATTATAGAGGTTTAAGGGTGAATAAATAATTAATAATCATCTTAAATAATTTATGATAACATATATAGGTAGATGTAGGAAATATATCCATAATAATAATATACATATATCTTTGGTTAAATATACATATTTATACTATAATAATAATAATATAGTATAAATATTTATAGGGAATATATACATATATATATATATATAAGGATAAATAAACTGTGTTTTATCCTGTAGGGATTATCTATGGTGCCTTTAATTATATCTGCTATTAAATTATCTTGTGTATCCATCTTTTAGGGTGCCATCTTAGAATACTTTTTATAAAGAGAATTGTCTTGTTGATATGTTATAATCCATTAGCATAATAGGATTTTTGGATGAATGTATCAATTAGATTATACTAAGATATTATTTCAAATTGTAATTATGAAAAATAATAAGATTATATAAGATTAGATATGGAAGTAAGATAATAATAATACTAAAAAATAATAAAATCATAGTAGATAATATTATAATTTTAAACATTACAAATTATATATAAGCATTATAAGCCTAATTCCTAACTCCCATTATCATATAATTTCTCTCTTCACTCCTATCAGATTATCATTAAGGTTTTAGAGTAACTTTTTTTAAAGCACCAAATTATTTGTGATTAATGTTGTTATACATGGGGTCACTAAACTCATGGCAATTATTCCTTACTTTGGCTAGATGTAACTATTTTATACTCGTTGTGTGTGCTAATGTGATATTTGTGAGGGATTTGATATATATATATATATATATATATATAAATCTATTGATATTGATATGATTATATTGAGAAAATTTGATTAATGATTTTTATTGAAAATAGTATTGTGAGACTTAAAGTATAACTTAGAAAGTTTGAATTGAGATTATAGGCTTATTATATCTTGAGATTGTAAGTTAAAGAAAGTTATTATCTTTAGAAAAATCTTACTGTGATATCTATTGGTATTATTTATTATCAAGTTATCGAGATTTTGATTATTATGATTATCTTGAGCATTATGCATATAATAATTGGGAATTGGTGATGATTGAGTTGTCTTTCTACCACATGATATAGCCTTTATTGAAGCTCGATGGTTAGATTTTTGTCTCACCTACTTACCGAGAGACTTTCCCTAACAGTTTATCGAGGGGCGGCGATACCCCCATCTATTTATCGAGGGAGAATGAACCCATGATAATGTCTTGTGCTATGTGAATTTTTGCCGATCTATAACTCTTGACCATTTAATCTTTCAGTGGCCAGTCATATGGTAGTTATCACTAGTCCTTGTGTTCGGTCAGAGGTATAATTCGGTTCAGTTGGTTTGATAGGAGGAACTAGGGTAGTTTATCTATTTGATTATATTACGATGATGTTCTATTTTATATTTGTTGTACTTTGTTAACTGTCGCACTTGACAACTCACAAGCATATGTTAACAAGCATGACGAGTATGATTGTTAGTTACTAAGACGTTTGGCTCACCCCGTAGTTATTAACATTTTTCAGGTTATAGTCTCGAAATAGGACCTCAGGGAAGGCTTCGGATGTTTGATTAAAGCTAAATCAATTGTATAGCCTCAGCCTTTGAATTGATGTAGAGAATACTTATATATTGCTACAGTATGTCTCATTTTGCATACTCTAATATTATATAATACTTTGTTTAGATTTTTAGAAAAGTCTTTTTATAACAATAGTATAGATTCTTTTGGATTTTAATAAGCCATTTTCTACTATGGTTAATTCTTTCAAAATTAAAGAAATTTATTTATAATCATAGTTACATTGTTATTAACTTATATTGTGAACAAAATGAGTCCAAATAATTAATAATAATTATGTTTTAGGAGAATTTTACAGAATTCACGGGTTATTGATAACTACCATATGACTAGCCACTCAAAGAGATAACTGGTCAAGTGTTATGAACCAGCCAAAATCCACATAGCATAAGAATAGAGCATGGGTTCATTTTCCCTCGATAAGCAGGTGGGGGTGTCGTAGCCCCTCGGTTATGGCAAGTCCTTTAGTAAATAGGTGGGACCAAATCTAACCATAGAGCTTTAATATAGGCTATACCATATGGTAAAAAGACTACTTAATCATCACCAATTCCCAATCACCATATGCATAATTCTCAAGATAATCATACTAATCAAAATCTCAATAGCTTGATAACAAATAAGACCAATAAATATCACAATAGAGTTTTTTTACAAGATAATAACTTTCTTCAAATTCCAATCTTAAGATATAATAAGCCTATAATCTCAATTCAAACTTTACAAATTATACTTTAAGTCCCACAATATTATTTTCACTAAATAATTATTCAAGTTTTCTCTATATAATCATATCAACATTAGTAGATTTATATATATTAAATCAGTCACAAACATCACATTAGCACACACAATGAATAAAAAGTATTTACCTCTCAGTAAAGCAAGGAATAATTGCCACAAGTCTAGTGGCCCAGTATACAACAATGTCAATCACAAATAATTTGGTGCTTTAATAAAAGTTATCCCAAAATCTTAATGACAGTCTGATGGGAGAAAAGAGAGAAACTAGAAGATAATGGGAGTTGTGGACTAGGCTTATGGTGCTTATATATAATTCGTAAGGTTTAAAATTTTAACCTTATCTGATCTGATCTTATTATTTTTCAGTATTATTATTATCTTGCTTATATATCCAATTTTATATAATTTGATCTTATTAATTTTTAGTATTATTATTATCTTGTTCCTATATCCAATCTTATTATTTTTCATGTATTACAATTTGAAATAATATCTTAGGATAATATAATTGATACATTCATCTGAAAATCCCATTATGCTAATGAATTATAACTAATTAACAAGATAATTCTCTTTATAAAAATTATCCTAAGATGGCGCCCTAAAAGTTGAATACGCAAGATGATTTAATAAGTATAGATATATTAGAGATATTGTAAAATATATAAATATCTTATAATTATATATGGGATAATATATTATATTATTTTATTAGTATCTAGGATTCTCTATTGTGTGTATATATATCCCTTCTAAATATCAATAAAGTACAAGTATTATTCATCTGAAATAACATAGTATTAGAGCAAGGTTCCAATCGATAGCACCCTTGAAGCTTCGTTATCATCCAAACAGTGTGTGATTCTCACGCACAAGCACGAGTTTTTGATATCAGTTTCATGCTCCAACCCATGGCAGCGAGTGTAATGCCCTTCTTCTATGGCGTTCGTCTTCTCCAGCATTGATTCACTGAATCCAGCCTACCTCTAGTAGTTTCACACTCTAGTTCGACATTTCCAGGTTGAGTCATCTCTATTTTGTTCAATTCATGATCCCCTTTATCCTCGTGAGACAGTTTTGGTACCTTGGTTAATATTTTCTTGCTAATTGGTCCCTAGAGTGGCCTTTGGCTAATTGGCTATCTATCATATCACGTAATGTCGCGTGTAATGCCTTTATATTTGGTATTTTCTATGACAAAGCCCCTAGTGTGGCTATTGCTCTCTGTAGTATATTGTTCTTGACTTAGATGCTTGTTAATTATTTTCCCTGGTGTGACATCTGGTTAAACTTTTTTTGATATGGGTATTGTGATTGCTTTGCTGAATCTTCTCCAATAGTATTTTATGGACGATAACAGTGATGATACATTCATAATATCTTCCTAGAAGTATGCCCAGTTTCTTAAATACAGCAAGTTGCAAAAGCATGCCACTATAAATGTTAGTGGAATTATTGCAAAAAGTAATAATGAGACATGTTTGGTCTCTTCTACTTCTAAATGGATCATAGATTCAGGTGTTACTGACCATATGATAGGTAACCGTCATCTCTTCTCTGCTTATGACTTATATGCCAATCCATCAAGTATTACCATTACTCATGGTTCCTATTCCCCTGTCATTAGTTCTAGCATAGTAAGTCTTACTCCTTTTATTCAATTACCTTCGGTGTTGTATGTACCTGACCTTGCATTTAATTTCTTTCTTCGAGAAAGCTTACCCGTGATCTCAATTGTTTTGTTTTATTTTATCCTTATCATTGCTTGATTCAGGATCTCTTAAAGAAGAAGATTATTGGTAGATGTTATGAATCTAGCGGTTATTATTTTCTTAATGATCAGGGGTCTCATGTGGTGGCTTGTGCCGGTAGTATCACTCCTTTCGAAAAACATTGTCATTTAGGTTATTTATCTTTATCATCTTTAAAAAAGGTTTATCCTCAGTTTTAGTACTTGCTATCATTAGATTGTGAGTCATGTCAATTTATTAAACATCATTGTATTCCTTTAGTAAATCAAGTTAATACATGGGATTTGTCTCCTTTTAAGTTAGTGCATTCCGATATTTAGGGTCCATGTCCAGTTGAGTCCAAAGCTGGTTTCAAGTACTTCGTTACATTTGTTGATGATTATTCCTGCACTATTTGGTTATATTTAATGAAAAGTCATTTATGAGTTGTTCTCTCACTTTTATACCTTTACTACCGAAATTAAAAATCAATTCCATACTCCTATCTATACCTTGCGTAATGATAATGCTAAATAATAATTTTTTAAATCATTTCACTCTTTCATGCTTCAAAATAGAATTCTACATCAATCTTCTTGTGTGGATATACCAGCTCATAATGATATTACCGAAAGAAAAATAACCACTTATTAGAAGTAGCTTGTGCACTTTTTTATTTCAAATGCAAGTTTTAAAACCCTTTTGGGTAGATGCAGTCTCCACTACTTACTTTCTCATTAATCGCATGCCCTTCTCTATTCTTGATAGTCACATTCCTTACACCACTCTCCTTTCTTCTAAGTCTTTATTTTTCATTGATCCTAAGATATTTGGCTATGTTTTGTTCGAGATGTGTGTCCTACTGTTTATAAATTAGATCCTAAGTCCCTCAAGTGTGTCTTTCTTGGCTACTCTCGTGTTCAGAAGGGTTATCAGTGTTTTTCTTTTACTCTTAATTGTTATCTAATTTCTGCAGATGTTACTTGATATTCTATTATTTCCTCACCATCATCGGCCCAAACTCTCGCACCGACACTTGGTATACCACCTTTGTATCAGGTTTATACCAGACGTTTGAAGGAAATTGTCCTGCTATTGAGCCAGATTCAGCTCCACCATTGTCTGCTTTGTTATCAAATCGTGTAGCTAGCATCACTCACCCTAAGCGTAACCCAGTTCTTGACTATGAGACACCTCTTCCATATCCTGATCCCTCCCTTGATTTGCCTATTACCCTTTACAAAGGTAAACATATTTGTGCCTATCATATTTCTTCTTTTATTTCCTATAACCACCTCTCAATTGCTTATCATGTATTCGTTGCCTCTTTAGACACTATTTTAGTACCACAATCCCTTCTTGAGGCCTTGTCCCACCCAAGTTGGCATTTTTCTATGGAGGAGATGTCAGCTTTTGATTATGCTGGCACGTGGACCTTAGTGGATTTACCAATATGAAAGAAAGTCATTGGGTGTAAATGGGTGTTGACCCCTAAAACTAAAGCCGATGGCACACTTGAACGCCTTAAGGCATGCCTTGTTGCTAAAGGCTATGCTTAGAAGTATGGTGTTGACTTTTTCCCTGTGGCTAAACTCTCATATGTTCGTCTCTTCATTTCTCTGGCTGCTACTTATCGTTGGGATCTCTCTCAATTGGATATAAAAAATATCTTCTTAAATGGTGATTTTCTTGAAGAAGTGTACATAAAGCAACCATTAGGTTTTGTTATTTTGGGGGAGCATAGTAAAATGTATCGCCCTAAGAGATCTCTATACGTGTTGAAACAAAGTCTTTGAGCATGGTTTGACAGATTTAGTACTATTATGAAGGACTTTGGCCTGTGCCAGAGTAAGTGTGATCATTTTGTGTTCTGTTAGAGAACAAGTGCTGGCATAATTCTACTAGTTGTGTATGTTAATGATATTGTGATTACAGGGAGTGATACCTTGGAAATCTCATTACTCAAGTCATTCCTTAACTCTCACTTTCAGAAGAAGGATCTGGGTTCATTAAAGTACTTCTTGTGGATTAAAGTCATGAGGAGCAAGAAGGGCATCTTATTGACTCAGAGAAAATATGTTCTTGATTTGCTAAAGGAAACTAGAAAACTAGGAGCTGCCCTAACTAGCTTCCCTATGGTTTGTAATCATCTGCTTGATGCTGATTTTAGTATACCATATGGAAATCCCATTGAAGCCGCTAAGAGCAAGCCATTTGAGAACTAAGAGGGTACAGGAGATTGATTGATAAATTGAATTATCTTACAGTGACCCAACCTGATATTACTTATCTAGTAAGTGTCCTTAGTCAATTTATTATCTCGCCAACTATCTGACAATAGGAAGCCTTAGAATAGGTGTTACATTACTTGAAGAGATCTCCAAATCATGAGATATTGTACAAGAATCATGGTCATATAGATATTGAGTATTTTTGTGATGCCGATCATAGTGGCTCAAAAGCCACAAGACGATCTACTACATGATACTGTATTTTTATATGAAGAAATTTGATATATTAGAGAAGCAAGAAATAAAATATTGTGTCAAGAATGGGATTCGAACCCATAGAGATATTATAAGATATGTAAATATCCTATAATTAGTATATAGGATAATATATGATATTATTTTATTAGTATTTAGGATTATTTAGGATTATCTATTGTGTGTATATATATCCCTTCTGAATATCAATAAAGTACAAGTATTATTCATATGAAATAACAATAACAAATATAATTAAAGGCACCGTAGATAATCCTTAAAGGATAAAACACTATTTATTTATCCTTATAGATATATGTATGTATTCCCTATATATATATTTATACTATATTATTATTAAAGTATAAATATGTATATTATTATATGTATATTTAACCAAAGATATATGTATATTATTATATGTATATTTAGCCAAAAATATATTTATATTATTATACTAACTATATATATGTATATCATCAACTATTTAAGATAATTATTGATTATTTATTCACCTTTAAACCCCTATAATTTCTTTAACCCTTGATAGAAAATTCACAACAATAGATAATTTAATTTTCTCTTATTTTCTTAATTTCATATATTTGTAAACTTTAAACAATGCATTTAATCTATTATAAAAATTTAATTCTTAATAAATAATATCTTAATTGTGCTTAAATTAAGAATAAAAATTGGTATGTTACATTATTCCTAGTTAATATATTAAATAAAAATTAAATTATATTTTACTCATAAGTACTTGTTGTTTTTGTTATGATCAAACTATTTTATTTAATTAAGAAAAATAGGTGAGATCCACGAACGTTTTCTTTTATGGAGGAAGGAAAAAGGGAAGAAAAGATATGTTAAATTGATTATTAATTTTTGGGTGTACCTTGATCTTCTTTTGTTTACTAAGATAGCCACATGAAACTGGAGCACCTTTTGCAGGCTCACAGTTTGTTTACACAGCACATGTGGTATAAATCACATATTATGGTGTTTCTCTTATCCTATAAGAGTGTACATTATTTTGATTCTATCAATCATATCGTACAAACTTAAGTCTAAACACTATTAGTATCTAAACTCAAACTCTTCAATTTTATTCACATAATATAACGACAATTTTGAAGAATTTATTATCTGGCTATAGGTTTCATGGATGTGGGTATCCATAGTTTGATTTATATCCTTACTCATGGATCTTATTTTAACTTACTGCAATTTTTAAGCCAAGGCAAAATTTATTGTGTTTCTTTTCTACCATATCAGCACTCTTGCTGCTTTACTGATGAACACGTCTCATCTTTGAACGCTTCTCTAGCATCAAAGGCGGTTACTCGTGAGAGAGCTACCCTTTTCAACTTGTACGACATATTAGACATTGTATACTTTTACCCAGACATATAAGTAATAATAAATGACATAATATCATTAATGAAAAATAAAAGTATTACATACAGTCTGTAACTTTACATTTTTCATATGTCAGTAGCTTTTACATGTTTCTCAAATGTTTCTTTATCTATTGGCTTAGTCAAGGGGTGTACAACCATACATTTGGTTGAAATGTATTATACAGTTACAATTTTTTGTGCTATATAATCCCTCACAAAGTTATACTTGATATCAACGTGTTTGGCCTTACTGTGATACTTAGGGTCTTTGGTGTAGGCTATAGCTGCAATATTGTCACAGTGTATCAATACTAGATTGGTACTCTCATTCCTAAATCCTAGGTGTTAGATAAATCTCTTTAGCTAAATAGTCTCTTTCACTGCTACAGTGCATGCAACAAACTCATCTTCCATATAGTGTAAAGCAATGCACATAAACTTCTTGTTACTCTAACATATGGCACCATTGTTAACCAAGAAGGTGTATCCTAGAGTTGATCTTCATTCTTCTTCATCATCACCTACATTAGCATCAGAATATACGATTAGGCACAAATGGCTTCCTTGATAACATAACGCATAGTCATTTGTGCCCTTTAAGTATCTCAAGATCATCTTCATTGCTTTCCAGTATTTCTCACTAGGGTTGGACTGGAATCTGTTAACTAGTCCTACAGCATAACAAATATCTGGTATTGTACACATCATCGCATACATTAGGCTACCAATGACACTGACATATGGAACTCTTTCCATTTGCTTTTTGTCTAATTCAGTTTTGGGACACATGTTATAACTCAAGGCCACTCCAATGGCTACAGGAATATCCATGAGATTGTAGTCACTCATATTGAATCGCTCAAGTATCTTCTTGATATAATTCTCTTGTGAAAGAGTGAGGATTCTCTTGGAGCGATTCCTTTTAATCTTGACTCCAAGTATGTATTCTGCTTCACCCATGTCTTTCATCTTGAAATTTGGTGAAAGTTATTCTTTAATAGCTATCAACGAGTCAAGACTATATCCAACTAAGAGTATGTCATCTACGTATAAGGATAATATTATAAAGTTATCCTTAAACCGCTTAACATAGACACAGTGGTATTTCTCTATCATCTAGAAGTTTATGAGGTTATTGCCTTATGAAACCTCAAGCACCACTGTCTAGATGGCTATTTTAATCCATAAATGAATCTTTTGAGTTTACACTTCTTATGTTCAAACCCTTTTTCAATGAAACTTATTGATTGTTCCATATAGATTTCTTCATCTATATCACTATTTAGGAATGCGGTTTTTATATCAATCTGATGTAACTCCAGGTTTAAACTATTTACTATTGCCAGAATAAGTCTTATCAAATTGAAGGGAACAACAGGTAAAAAAGTATAATCATAATCTATACCTTAATGTTGTATATATCCCTTTGCAACTAATCGAGATTTGAATTTGTCAACTGATCCATCCACTTTTCTCTTGATTTTGAGAATCCACTTGTTCCTAATAGGTTTATGCCCTTTTGGCACGTCAACCAATTCTCAAACTTGATTTCTCATCATTGAGTCTATTTCCTCTTTCATTGCTTTCTTTCATTCCTTCTTGGCAGGACTTGTCAATGCCTCATAAACAGTGCGGGGTTCATTATTCCCTGTTACTCCTTCTGGTAGGAGCAACTTGCTTATCTTTTCTTATTTGTGTTGGCCTTTGTGTTGACCGTTCTTGGCTCTCACTCAGATTTACATACCTGGAGGATTCTGGTTTATCAATTTGTTTAGCACAGTCCTGTTCTTGAGTCTCATAAAGAGATACAGTACGGTCAACATCTCCCATACTTGGAAATTTTATTTCAATGAATACAATATCTCTTGATTTTGTTTCAATCACCGTCTCATCTTTAATTTCACTTATGAATACATATCCTTTTGAGGGTTTAAAGTACCTTATAAAAATATATTTCTTCATTCTAGGACCCAGTTTCCCATGTCTATGAGAATTGTCATGCATATAGGTCGCCGAGCCCTAAGGCCTAAGGATACTTAGATCTGGTTGACGTTTAGTCCATAACTCATAGGGTGTGGAAGTGACTGATTTGGAGGGTACACGGTTAATTATGAAGGTTGCTGTCAATAAAGTATCACCCCAATGTAAAATTGGAAGGTTTTCCTGAGCCATCATAGACCTAACCATATCTAGAAGAATTTTATTTCTTCTTCCAGTAACCCCATTTTGTTGAGGTATGCTAGGGATAGTTAGTTTTCTAATAATCATTTTTTCTTTATATAGCTATTTGAATTGATCTGAAAGGTATTCACGACATCGATCAATACATAATGCCTTGATTTTATTGTCCATTTTATTTTATACTTCATTTATGTATCATCTAAAGCACTCTAGTACCTCAGACTTATGTGAAATCAAATAGATATGATCATATGGTGAAAATTAATGAATAAAAGTAATAAAATACAAGCTCCGTGGCTCGCCCTCACACTTATTAGACTATAAATATTATAATGGATTAATTGTAATACATTTTTGGCTCGTGTTCCCTTATTAAATGGTTTTCTAATAGCCTTAGCAGCTAGATAGCCTTAGCATAATGGCATATTCATGTTAAGGATTACCCCCAACAACCCTTCTTTTGTCAGTTTAATTATTCTATTTTGATTAATATGTCCTAGTCTAGCATGCCAGATATTCATATCAGGATTATTCAAAGTAATAGCAAAACAATCGTGAGCATTAAAATCACCAGTAAGATTTAAAATAAAGAAATTTTGAAATTGGAAAGCTGGACCATAAAATATTGAGTTACTATGAAAGTTTACATTGAACCCAAAGTCCAATAAGCAAATTACATAAATTAAATTATGTTAGATGTCAAGAGTATAAAGCACATTATGCAGTATCAAGGTCTTTCTTCCACGCAAAACAAGTTTGCAGGTGTTAATGCCTCGAACCTCGATCATTGTATTTTTGCCAACGTAAAGCCACTTACTTTGAAATGGCAACCAACTGTATTCCACGAAAGATCCTCGATCTTGACTTCTGTAGTCTGTGGAGCATAAGTCAATAATCCAAGAAAAGGAAACAGGTTCTGTTAGAAAAACAGTACTAGAAATAAATGAGACATGTGAATTCACATAATTTACTGTTACCTTTCCACTCTCAGTCTGTTTATAACAGTTACGTGCAAAATATCCTATATTGTGGTAGGCAAAGCATTTGACATTCTTTAGGTCTAACTTTTTCTTGTCGCCTTTCTATCCATTCTTGTATTGTTGCTTGCCCTTCTTGGGTGGATGATCTCCTTTCTTCCTATTTTTTGAAATTTATTGTCCTTCTTAAATTCAAGCTTTGAATGGAAAAAACCAGCATTTTCAGTCAAATAGGCTTGTCCAGTGGCCTTATAAGCCTCTAGACGTTCATCCTCTAGCTCCAAATGCTTAGCTATATCATTGAAAGTGATGATATTTTCATTATGGGTTAGATTGACTTTCATGTGCCTGTACTTGATGCTCGTCAGATAAATTATGTCCATCCTCTTTCAGTTTTTGAATCATGTTTGATATCTCTCTTAGATGTTGCCTCATAGGATTATTTGGTTTTAGCTTATAGGTATTAAATTTAATCGTCAACTTTCTAAGCTTAGTCATGGAGACTCCACCAAACTTATCCTTTAAGGCAATCCACATAGCTTGTGCCATTCTATACGTCTCAAACTCACACATCAAGTCATCAGCCATTGCACTCAGTAATGTGATTCTTGCTATGCTATTCTTCCTTTTCCATACCATATTTTCAACCTCAGGTACTACTATTGTCATTGTTAATGGCTCAATTGTATCCTGTTTTTCTAAAATATATTGGACCTTTCGATGCCAAATATCCCAGTTGACCCCGTTGAAAATTTTCCCTTATTTAATTCAGCAATAATGTTCTTTAATACCATTGTTCAATATCAGTTCTGTGACAAACCTATCCCACATTAATTTATTAAACCATATAACATTTAAGTGAATTTACATATATATAACGCATATAAAGTATAAAATGCCACGTACTTTTATCATTGTTAATCAGAAAATAATAACATCACTGGACCCATGATCAGGAGAATACATTTGTACCTCCTATCACATAGTCACTAGCAATGCCATCACTTTCTATCAAAATTAATATAAACACTATTCTCATCAAATTTTGCTTTTAGAATACTCATTATCTAAAAGGCTCCCACTTATAAAAATTATACATGAATTATAACTAAGATAAAGAACTAAAATGAAACATGTTTCTATTGCATATAAGGCATGTAATAAATGGTAAGTCTTTACAAAGAAAGAATAATAAAAAATGTCCTTAACAAACCAAAGCAGTTGAAATCAAATACAAATATATATCATTTGATATGAGCATTATAGTATTCTAACATCGGTTTTCTTAGCTTTTTAAACTTATGAGGCGGCTTGTGTAAGTTAGATACAAATTCTATTATTTTAAGCCAATGTATTTTGCTCATGCGTCCTTGTCTAGGCTTGCCTCTAACTTTAGTTGCTCTTATATATTCCATTATGACTTTTAGGTAGAATTCAATAGTCTCCTTATCTGTCATGAATCCAATGTAATCGCCAATCACGCCATTAACGCCTTTTATATTTGTTAGTTTGGCTACATCTCTTTCAGCTATACTCATGGCCAAAGTAAGGGTAAGAGGTTGGTTCACTTCCTCTCCGTCCTCAACTGGAGATTCATCATGAAGAGTAGGCACGTCTTGGAGTTTGAGTCTGAAGAAACCATGAAAGGCTGCTCAAGAAGGGATTCAATGGAGAATAAAGTTTCTGACCTCAGTCCGAAATTATATATTACTTTGGGTTCCTCTTGTGGAACTTCCTCTACCAACTCTTCTAGGTCTTCTTCAGAAAGTTCATCAAATTCTTATCCTGGATCTTCTTCAGGTTCCCCCCAGGTCCTCTTGAAGGTTCTCCTCTATGTTATTGACATTATCCAAGAATAAAATGTCATCATATAAGCTATATCCCATATATTCAGTGCTAAATGAAGTCATTTTCACATAAATAATAAAAATATTAATTATCATAATTTTTTTGGAATATTTAAACAATAAAAAACACAAGAAAATACACTAAATATTCACAAATAGGTTCAGAATTGAGCTCAAAATTAAGCAAATTATATATCAAAATAAATATCTTAATTTTAGGGATTTTTAGGAACAAATCACACCTCAATCGGATGTCCTATGCTTCCTTACGCAACCTAAGAAAAAATTCAAAAAAGTAAAAAATTAAACAAAGTCCACTATCGGCCTCTAGCGCTACTATATGGCTACTGCCACATGTCAGTCACTAGATTATCCTCTTTTTCTCTTTTTTAATTCAAAAAATTTTAAATTGTGGGTCCAGGTTGGATCCACTAATCTGACCCGGCCTATACCCCTATTGTCAAAAAAATATTTTTTTTTGCTAATGGGCTTGGCCCAAACTTAGCCCAAAATGTTTTTCGTTTGGCTAGGTTGGACACATCCCAGTCTACAAAACAGAGTCTCTCCTCTATTTTTTTTTTTTGTGCATCTCAAAATGATGCCATTTTTGGATGATCAAAATGGTGTGTTTTGATCATCTCTGACCTTCAGTCGGGTCGTACATACCCGATTGAAAAACGGGTCAGACCTGACTCATTTTTTTGGTCATAACTCCTCTGTCTGATGTCTAATTTTGATGTTCTTCGTGTCATTTTCTTCATTTTTTTTGTGCTCTACGCAATGGAACTAATTTAAAGGCCTAAAAAAAATGCTATTTTCTGATGGCCTATTTTTGAAATGAAGAAGCTTTAACATGGTTGACGTTGAACTTGATTATACTTATGGTTTAAATGCATACTCTATATTTCTTGGTATAAAACAAATGTTTTTAAACAGAAATAGAGGAAAGAACAGCATGCTACTAGAAAAACAAAAAAATCACAGACACGCATACGGAATCACAAAACCTTGCACATGATAACACTGTTAGTTTTCAAGCGTACCTTGGATCTTTTCTTGTTTACCGAGATAGCCACGCAAAACTGGAACACCTTCTGTAGGCTCACAGTTTGTTTACATAGCAAATGTACCCACGGAAGAGTAAATGAATAGAGAGCACCGAAAGAGAGAAACAAAGGAAAAAAATGAATGTTTCTTTAAAAAACTTCTTGTCACCTCTTTACTATGGACACACACATGCATAGCTTCTGCTAGAACAAGGGGGGAGTGGGTTCTGTAATAACTCCCCACTTTCCCACATTTTTCCCTTACAGCTTGTGTCTACAGCCAGTGTTCACAACTGTTCCATCCACATTTACTCCTCATAGACTTGGGCTTAATCCACTTTGGGTGATTGACCCATTTCCTAACACTAATAAATACAATTAAGTGTGACTTTGGGTCAGCAATGGTCAGCAAAGTGAAGATGGTCGAGTTGGTCTAAGGCGCCAGTTTCAGGTACCGGTCCGAAAGGGCATGGATCCAAATCCCATTCTTGACAATTCTTTCTCATCACTCATCTTATTGTTTCGTTGCGTTTTGACTTGTCTCAATTCTCAGCTTTAGTTACGATATTATGAATTACTCGTATCATATGAAGATGTAAACAAGATTCGCATTCAGTCTCCACAGTAATGCAGATTCCTTTCCACACTCCCACAAACCCAACCCCATTGGTGCAATCTACTCTTTTAATTAAAGTACTTGTATACTCCTCTACTTAATAAGGAGAGAAATTTTTTATTTGAATGTATCATTTTATTTTTTATTTATGTTGACTTTATTTCAATTGGATGTAATATATATTAAATAGGGGTAAAGTTAAAAAGTTGTTGAATTTTATAGCATAGTTAATAAAGTTTAAAGTTTTTCTTAATCGGAATAAAATATATTAAAAGTGACTTATAAATAGAATAAGAGAAATATTAATTTTTGAATATACATGTTAAAAAAACATTGCATAGTAGTGGCTCACATACAATATTCATTATTATAATTTTGATGTTACGATCCTTAATGATCCCCTTAGGTTATAGGAAGTTTTTACATTCTGGCATGACTTATTAATTAGGGTTATATGGTATTTTTATTGGGAAAATATTATTTAAAATTTATAACAACAAAGCATTTGAAATATTATCTTTTATGGATGTACTTTATACATGCATACACACACACACACACACACACACATATATTACCAATCTTTTATGAGTATATTTCATAAAAAGTTTGAGAACATTTGTTTCAAGCGACAAATTAAGTAATAGATAAATTTATTAATTAATGATATGATTTCAATTATCATTACCTTTCACAGTGTTTTTATATTTTGAATATTATTTATAGTTAGACAATTCCTCAACTATTCTATATCACATTATCGATAAAAAAATGAAAAAGCTAGATTAATAATAACATCTTTATCTTTAAACCAACAAATTGATTGAATTAAACAGCCCAATTTTTAGTTCTTAAATCATTGCCAAATCATTTGCAAATTAATATCATCTCGCAGTGCTTTCCTAGTTTTGCTAAACTGAAATCATAAGAAAACAAGAAACCAATTTTTCTATGCCAATAATTTGCATCTCCTTGTGGATGATGATCAAGATGTATTCGGTCATACGCAAGTAATAATACATTACGAATTTTAACAGAATGATCCAAGTTTGAGACAAGCGAATCCCTTGCAACTGCAAGTGTGTGTTCCAGAGATATTCCTAGTGGAAGATATCTTCTCTATTGTTGTTCGCCTTAAATTTCTCTTCTGTTTCTCTGCTTTTTGCTTCAGCAAGCACAGTTTCTTCTGGGTTTTAGCCGCAACCTCAAGCTGTTTTGTCTCTAACTTGTTCTGCAAAAGTTGCATGTCATACAAGCAAGATAGTTGGAGATTAGTTGCAAAGTAGAATAATTAATAGAGAGAGAGAGAGAGAGAGAGAGAGAGTGTCAAACAAACCTCTCTAATTTTGCTGGAGTTGTATGTCAAATTTTGTGTCATCTCAAAATTAAATCATAGATGCCACTGGCAAATGGCACTGGAGCTTATTTAGTTTATTAAATAAATTGACATTTTTAGATATGAATTTCTCTTTTGGCAAAAAAAAAAAAGAAATAAATTTGGTCATTCAAATAAATGATACTACTAAAAGAGCTTGTTTAAGATTTCACTAAATAGCCTTAAAAGGAAGTGATTTTAGCGGGATGAAAAAGTGATTCATCAAAGAGGAAAACATTTTCCAGCTGCAAACAAAAGGATCTTTAGTCATATGGTTCATTTTGTTGGCCAAAAAGAAGAAGATAATCATATGGTTCATTTTTATGTTGAACCATCCTAATATACATCATAAAACGTACCTGAAATTTTTGCTTAAGTTTCTTCATCTTTTCTACAGCTATCCTGGTTTGCTCCGTTTCCCAATCATCTATGGCAGCTTCCTTCCTTCTCATCCTACCAAAACGTTCACATGATCATAGTTTCATTGAGATTTGAGTACACTTGCACAACTTCCACAAGGTTTTGAGTACTTTTCTGCTTTTATTTTTTCCCCATGAAATTTTACGTTGATTTGAAACTAATGCTTAGTTATAAAATTAGCAAACGGATATTTTAGTATATATATGTAAAAAAAAAATTGAACATTGAACTAAAATGAAAACATTAAACTTGGGATAAAATGAACAATGGTCCTCATGATCTTCACACAGTGTCTTATGTCTGCATTTTCCTTCAAACCAAATGCCGGTACATAGAGATTGTTAAATTCAAGCAAATAAACGACCTCTTTTGTCAGATTTAAAAGTTCATGGTCTAATTTTATAATTATATGCAATGCTCGAACAGCTAAAACGTGAATAATTCTTGTGTGTCTCGAGTGCATAATAATGGCATGTATCTGTAAACAGGATCTCCTACAGTAAATGCATTTGGAGTGAAAAGGAAGAAAGAAAAAGAAAGAGGGGTGTAACAAAAAAAAATAAAAAAGAAAGAAAGAAAGAGGGGTGAGCTTCACCTCTTATGTGGGACCAACAACAGTAAAGGCGAGGCCCATCATTTCACTTTCTTTTTCTTCACTTCAGTTGAATTACTGCTTAAGAAGATCTATTCATGTATTTGTTTATTGTACATGCTATCATGCCCATATGAGTATGGAAGAAATCTCATTATAAAATATAAAATTTATAGCAACCAAGTTATAAACAGTGCAGTTCATTTTTCATATTCCACATCACCTATTTCATTACCCACCCAATTCTTACCTCTCCAACAGTTCACGATGTCTGGCTCTCTTCCACGAATCTCTTTCGGTTTCCAGCTTCTGCATTTCGAGTTCATTCAAGTAGGTGTTATAAGGTTTGGGCCTGCTCAACAACTTTCTTCGTTCCTGATGATCTCTTTCAGATTTACAGTGTCCATGTATGCTGTTTATGCAGGCAAGACGACTTTGACTTTCATAAGCAGTACTACCTTTAACTGAAGGCAGTGTGTTGCTGTAAAGTTCATGATCCAGAAATTGTTTGCATATGGATGACATGCTCAATTCGACTTCTGGGCTTCTTATATTTTGATCCAAACTATCACCACTATCTGATGATGAATAATATCTGGTCATAAATTTATTGGGGTTGCAAAATTTGTTTGCTTGCTCCAACCATTCTTCTATTTCACAGGAGCATGAGGAGCAGTTGTTCTCAATGCAGGATTTTCCAAAGCTCTGGGATTTCAATAGTCAAACAGAAAATGGTGTGAGTTGCTCATTATGTGACATATGTACAGAGATAATATGATTCATTGTGGTAAATCAACAAAATTCATCTTTGGATCTATTAGAAATTGAATATATGAGATCCATACGCATTATTAGGTTCAACATTCAAGTGAAATTTATCATTACTCAAGTGATCCTACACACAGTATATTAATTATCAAAATTAACATTTTTTTATAACAAATTGAGTTATCTGCTTTCGCGTATTCCATAGTAACACAAGGAAAGAACCATGATTTTACTGGAAATTAAAACGGTGACTTCAAGTTGGGTAACCAAAAATCCTGCTTGAAAATGCCCGTAATTTCGCAATCAATTGGTCGGGAAGGAGAACAGCTAACTTAGAATTGATTATCACTCTAAAATATTGCCGTAACAAAAACAAAATTTCAAAAATAAAATATCATCTCAGTTCAAGAAGAGTGCATTAGTTAATTAACTTTTCATGATTAGGCGAGATTCTTGTTACCCCATATATGGCTGCTAACAATTCACAAGCACTTAATTCTTCAGGCTTAAGAAACACGATCAAAGCACTAAACATTATACTTCTAACAAGATCCACTTATAAAACCAAGAACAGAGAATACAAAAATGGCAACGAATTAGAGAACAGAAATATACATTTCCATGGAATTGTAAAAATGCAGAAGCAAAATCCAACTTATCAGAGTAAATAAACTAAGAATAAATACCGGAAAGGGCAAGTAATCATTAGCTGAAACGATCGAAATTGATTCAGCGACGATAACATTTCTTTTCTTGAATTAGGAGTGAATACCTGGTTTCTTGGAGAGGGAAGTTGGGAAGCAATGTCGGAATAGTAGAACGTGTCTGATTCGGAAGATGAAATTTGAAAGGGGTGGCTACAAATCGGCGAGGGAGATTCAGTAAGAAGGGTCACGTGTTGTCCGGCATAGCCATCTGGATGCAGAATTCTTCTGGTGAAGGATCTTGATGAAGAAGAAAATGGTATATGAGATTCAGATAGGTTGAGAACCCTATGGTTGAAGAAGTTGTGAGGAGCGATATCTTGAAGGTGAGCTTTCTGGTGTTTGGTTTCTTGCATTTCTCTCTCTGGCTCTGCGCGGGAGCACTGTGTATAATAAGGAGAGCAACCAGCCAAGAAAGAGGAGCAAGAAAAACTGAAATTTACATCCTAGAGTTCACTCGTTCTACCAAAGAATAGAAAATTAAAAATAAAACTATTAAATTTAATAATTAATACTTAAAATATTAAGGATTTACGAAAATTTAAGACCAAGTAAATTTCTTAAATTTATTTGAAGTATAAAAGTAGATTTAAAAATGCCGCCAAAAGGAATTGAATTTAGAAAGAAAAAAATTTATTAGGATTCTAAGAGTTATGCATTAAACTTTTAGAAATACTCTTTGGTAAGAGTTTTCAAATATATTTTCTTTTGAACTTTTGATCATAGTCTAAAAAATCTTGAAAAATATGTCTCTCCTTGTGCTTTTTTGGATTCTCTCAAAATTGAGGTTTTAAAAGAGATTTTAACCCAAATCTCAGTTTGAAGAATTTCAAAATAAATAGTCATATTTATCTAAAAGGACTTATGAATCAGGCCATGGTTTAAAATAATGATTTTGAATAAACTCATAGGAATAGCTTCTAGAACAATAAAAGACCTTATAGAATATTCAATTACTATTTTACTTATATTTTTTCTGACATTCTCTCTCTTCTCTCTCTTCTTTTCCTTGCCATCACCTCTTCTATGCAAAGTCGCACGCCTTCTTCTTCTACCGCTGTTGCACTCTCACCGTTGGAGAAGAAGAGGAAGTCGTCTTCGGAGCTTCTAGTGGTCTGTCATGTAAACTCTTATTTAGATTTGTACTTGCCGTTGGTGAAGAGCAACAGACGATGAACAGTCACCACGGGAAGACGATGGACATTTGGTTGTCGTCATCTGGTGAGGAGGAAGACAAAGCTTATCTGACTGTGGCTAGAAGAAGAGGTAAGAAGATGACTGAAAGTGATGGGACGCTAAACAGATAGAGTGCTGGGTAAATTTTCTTTTATCTCATACTTTGATAATTTGCTAATTATAAAAGTCTTTCTAATAATTATCAAACACTCATTTATTCATAATCACTTTTTTCCATAAGCTTTTTTTCCTAAGTTATTTTCTAAAGGTTGTACAAAAGCTTTTTTTTTCCTATAAATCATTTTCTAAAAGTCTATCCAAACAGTTCCTATATATATTGATATATATTGTTTATGTTTTAAAAGTCAAATCCTATGTTAAATTTGGGAGAAAAATTCCAATTAAATTGAAGTAGAAAAATCCTAAATTAGATTCGCAAATTCAACAAATTCTTATTTGGGTCATAGCCTGAATTTAGAATTTGTAAATATTAGGTGTTTTGCTACATTGTCCCTTTTTTCCCCCCTAAAACCACCTCTGTACCTATAAAAATATTTCAGATGCTAAATATATCTTTATTCTTTTATTTAACTAACTTTTTTTTTAAAAAAAAAGAACGAGTCTATCTAAATATAAATGAGATTACATTACACTAGCTAATTTTAACTTCAGTAAGTTTGCACAAGTTGGGAATGCCGTTAAATGACCCCATGTTTTATATTACCCAACAGGTCAATGCAATATAATACATGATGCTCTGGTTTTTGCTTGCCTTTGATGCAAGTTATTCGTTCCCATGTTTTAAACCCCAATATCGGCGATCAACCCTACACTTTATTAATTCAATAGCAATTAGTCAGACTTTGGTTTAATGAACTAACACGTCTAAAGATTTAGTACCTCCCGTCCTTTTGAGCTAGTTTGGAGGGTAAATTTAATTTAAAATATAAAATTTTAATCTATTTTATCTCATAAATTTATCATCTTTTAAAACAATTTTATCTTAACTTATAAAATAATATATAATATAATATTATATATATTAATAAATAATATATAATATAATATCATGTATATCAATATAACCCCTCCTTTTTTTATATTTATATTTTTCTCTAAACTAATTTACCGTATTTATAAATTGATATATAATATACTTATATTTAACATAGACTATAATTAAATCATTTATTAAATTTTCTTAATTTTTTTTAAAAAAATTAATTAACTCTTATAAAAGAATTGAGTTTAATATCAAAATAGCCAAAAAGAATAACCTTTTTAGATATGAGGGGGCCTGGAAAAGAATTGGACAAGAAACTAATGGTAATATTACACTTGGAATATTTCTCCAAATCCGCGTCAAGATACTGCTCATATACTTCCCCATGATTTCTTCCACATTCTGACGCCCTTGGAATGCCATAACCGTCTTGCTTATCCACCATGAGGCCTTTTCAATCCTTGATCTCCACCTTTTCCTCTGCTCAAAAGCAACAAAAATCAATGAAAAAAACAATTTCACATTAGTAATAACTAACTGTTAGAGCATAATTAGATTTAATATTATTTATGTAATTAATCTTAGCCTCTTAGGTCCTATACAGCTGTAGCTTCTAGTCATTCCTCTCTCTCTCTCTCTCTCTCTACGTGTACAGCTCTCATTCATTCTGTTATAACCTCCATTGTGTTGTAATCCCTTACGTATATGATAAGAGAAGCCTGAGCACATTGTCACTGACTCAGATTATTTCATTCAATTACCTCTGTTTTCAATCTTGGTATCAGAGCCCTCACCAAGTCAGTATCGTCCGCTGTTACTGATTCCACTGGGTCCTCGTCATCATCGGCCCCCAAGACCTATTCTCTGTTCAGCTCCTCTAGTTAATAAATCCTGTTTAATAAATCCAAACTATTACACATATATCTTAATCAAATCCTTCACATCGTTGACAAATATGAGCGTTCTTTACATCGAAACTGTTGCACAAAATATGACCATTCTTTAACAGCAAACACAGTTATGAATTACCCCCAATGATATAAAAATCACAACTGGAAATTGCATATTCTACAAGTAGCTGAAATAAGCATTTGTACCACATTCACTAAAGAGGACACAGCTGACTTTAGAGAATTTGAATTTCAAAGTGAAAATATAGCCCCAAAAAGGAAGAAGCAAAATCAGGAGGTAAATGGAAAGAAATTTAATTCAAACCTCTTCTTCCCCACCCACAGAAAAAGACGGATCATCACCATAACAAATATTCATACGGTAGAAGTTTTAAAAATGTGAAATCACAATGAGCAATATCATGGCCAAAGCTGTAGAAGCCTATAGAGCAAGTAAAATAGTCATGCAGAACTTAATTGGTCCAAGAAGAATGAATATAGTGCACCTGCTCTTTTATAGTTGAAACATGAATAATGATGACCAATTGATTACATATCCAAACAATGAACTAGACCCACTCTGCTGTACAAGAGGAAACCTGGTAACCTTGGAAAAACTTTTTCAATTTTTTCGTTTCACCAACTGCAGAAAGCCATTCAGTTAGAATATCCACGGTCACATAGTCAGGTCTGCAAGCATCTTCAACCATTCTATCCATTAGTTCAAATGCTTTGTGTAACATTTTCTTAGCCTGAATGCCTTTTAAAATAGAATTATATGTAATTGTATTAGGTCTAATCCCCTTCACTTTCATGTCATCCATCAAAGAAAGAGCACTTTCTACATCTTTAATCTTGCACAGAGAATCTATTAAAATGTTGTATATAACAGTGTTGGGAGGAACCTTCAATGTAGAACTCATTTCCCTGAACATTTTCATGGCTTCATCAACATTTCCATGTGAACAATAAGCATGTATAACTGCCCCATAAGTGACAACAGAAGGCACAAGGCCCTCCTTCCTCATCTTTCTTAATATCTCACAAGCAGTTTTAAAATCTCCATTTTTGCCAAGGAAGGATATTAGAGTATTGTATGTGAAAATATCAGGCTTAACTCCAGTCTGTTCCATTTCCTGTAGCATTTCATATACTTTTTCCGACTTCTTCTTCTTGCAGAATCCACTTATCAGCACATTATAGCAACATAAGTCAAGACCAAATCCAGCCTCTTTCAACTTTGACACAACAAAACTGGCATCATCCATCCTCCCAGCAAGACTCAAACCGGATATCAAACTGTAGTAAACAATCACGTCTGGAGAGCATCCAGAACTCAACATCATATCAAAATATTGTATGGCTTTATCAATATTGTTCACACTACAAAAGGCCGAGATTAGAGAAGTATAGGTCACGGAATTCCCTGGTATGCCTTTCCTTTGCATCTCATTGAAAAACTCAACAGCACTGCCGATCCTCCCATGTTTGCACATACCATCGATCAATGTATTGAGAGTGACCACATTTGGTATCACTCCTTCCTTGTTCATCTCATCAAACAGCTCATGTGCTTTATCAAGGTTGCTCGCTTTGCAGAAACCATCAATCAAGCAGTTATATGTAACGGTATTTGGCCTACATTCATTTTCCATTTGTTCCAACAAGCTCAAGCCCTCATCATGCCTCCCAACTTTACAAAGTCCATCAATTAAGGTGTTAAATATAACCACATCAGGTTCAACATTCATCCCATTACTCCCTGCTTTTCCTCTCATTTCTTCTAACAGCTTCAACGCATCATCAATCCTTCGAGACTTGCATAAATGATTAATCAGAATCCCAAAGGTTATAACATTGGGCTGTATCTCCATTTCTTTCATCTTGGCTAAGAGATCATTCATCCTCTTCACATCCCTATCCCTTCCCAACCCTGTCAAGAGGGCATTGCATGAAGTGGCTTCAACAGCACCACCCAATTTCATTACATCATGTAAAAGATCCCAAGCAAGCCAAGTCTTTTGTTTCTGACAGAGCTTGTTGATCAAATGTGTGAGTTTGATAGTGTCCGGGAGAACACCATGTTTGCTTAGCTTTCTTACCAACTGACCTATGTCCTCTTCCGCAATGCTTCTTACAGGGCTTTCCCTCGTTAATAATTTACCAAGAACAATATCACAAGTGGCTTTGTTCGGAGGAAACATAGTATTTGGTTTACACATTTCATCGAGCACTTGGACTGCATGGTCACTATGCCCCAATCTAAACAATGTACTGATCAATGTATTGACAACACAAGTTTTCTTCACAGAATGGTCAAGATTATCGAAAAGTAGAAGCAACTCACCCACCAGTTTAGCCTCTCCAAGGCACTTAATCAAAAGGGTAGCCGATCTGGAAGTAAGCGGGATGCCCCACTGCTTGACTCTCTCGTAAATCTCTAAAAGTTTATACTCCGAAATGGGCTCTTCACTGAAAAGCTCGATAACGCCATGGAATATCGGAGATAGACAACGGCTATGCTCAGATGGTGCATTTGCTCTAACGTATTCAAGAAAATTGAGGGCTTTCGAGGAGGAACCCAACTGGAGTGTGATTGTGAGCAGGTGGCGAGGCATGGTGGTGGCAGAGAATATCAGGGGATGAAGCTGATCGGTATTCCACTCATTTTCAGGTACTTGGAGAAGTTGCACCACTTGGGTTACCGGCAATTTCTCATCTGTTTGTGATGGCGACAAATCACACGGGACGGTAGAGGTCTGACGATAATGACAACACAGTGAAAGATGGCAGCGAAGGAGCTTAACTTGTCTTGGGGCTGAGATCATTATGCTTATCGTTGCCGCAAGGAGAGACTCCTTTAGAGAAATATAAAAATTAGAAGATCTTTACTAAGATTAGGATTTTCTGAAATAAGTGAAACTGGAACAATAAGAAAATGACCCTTCCAATTTGATCAAAAAGAGGTATCATTCACAACTTTAAAAAATCCAACTATAAATCTAAATCAAAAAACAGTAACCCAATGATACAAAAGCCTTGTCCAATTAACCATAACTATCTGAACAGGATTTATCGGAGTTTGAACGAAATTTTGGGTTTTGTAAACAAGTGATTTAGCATTTAATTTCACGTTGAATATAGCCTCTGATGTTTAAGAACTAGTAAAACTGCCAGAGTAAACAAGTAACCACAAGCTATAACTACAAGTGCATCATAAAATTTCAGTATTACGAAAATCAACCCATCACATATCCTCAAAAACACTCAAGATAAACAAGAAGGCACTAGCCATAACCACATTGTTATCTGTTAGGAGGGGAATCGAAGTTCAAACCTGGAGAATGTAGATGGCGGGGCGAGACTCGAGAAGGCAACTGACGGAGTAGAACTGAGTGCCGAGACCGCTTCAAGAGCTGCGAGCGCCAGATGAAGTTCAAAACATGATCTACGGCGAGTTTGGCGAGCCGCCGAGAGTGAAATATGAGGAAGAAGAGACGGCGAGTGGTAACCGTGGCTTTGCGTGGACCCTGGTGAGAGAGGCAGAGACGGCGAGACCGAAGGGCGGGGCGACCAGCGGCGAAGGTGACCGTCGGTGCCAGCAAGATGCCGAGAGCGAGCGCGCCAGAGTCGATGTCGAACTCGAGGTAAGACCATGGAATAAGGGAATTTTAGGTTACGAATATTATAAATAATTCAAAATTAATTTCTTTTCTTTAAAAAAAGTTGGAGTAAATATCACTTCTTCCTATCCTATGCTAATCTAAACTTAGATCCAAGAATGGTATATTTCAATATACTTTTGAAAAAAGGATTTATAAAAAAAAATTTTTTTTTTGACAATTTTTGAAAAAAAATATTTTTAAAAAAGATTTTATGAAAAAAAATAATTATAAATAAATGAGTGTTTATATAGATATTATTATAATAACTTTTGTTATTGGTAAATTACTAAAAATATATAATTTTATAAAAAATATAATTATATTTATTTTTTTATATCTCTTCTATCTCTACCACCACTGTCGATAAATCAGCATTAATGAAGGAAGAATATCAATATTTGGTAGCAACGGAGGAAATATATATAGACTAGTGACAGTGAGTTCTAGTAAAGACCAATAACGCCGAGTTCCAAAGAATACTAGGGACCCAATGAATTGACGATAAAGGAAGAAAATGAGTGAAGAGGACGAGGTCCAGCCATGGCGACAGATGGCTTTAACAGCAACAGCAGCAGCACAATGACCTTCAAGAAGAATTGCATAAGAGAGAAGAGAAGAGAAGAGGAAGGAGGGAGGAGAGAGATTGTTATAAAAAAATAAGGGTAAAATAGTAATTAGGTAATCCATACGTATTTTTACTATTCTAACAGTTATTTCTAGTAGCTTATCTAAAATTAGGATTTTAAATTATAGTTTAGTTGAGAAGTTTTTTTAGACAAATATGACTAGTTGTTTTAAAATTTTCTCAAATTGAGATTTATACTATAAGCCATTTTAAAACCTTGATTTGGAGATTTTTCAAATAGGTACTGAAAGTCACAAATTTTAATAATCACTTAAAAAATATTTTTTTAAGGTTTAACCCACAAAATTTCTCACATATTTATATCAAAAAATTATTTAGGGTTAAGATTTATTTTTTTTAAAGTTGTCATATAGAAAAAATATTTACCTAATTTTTTTTTGAAAAAATTACATTTAAATCCTATACATAAAATCTAATTGTAAAAAAAATTTGAGAAATTATTAAATTATTGTAAAATTCTACTGGATCTATGATTAATTTTTCAAATTATGAAAGGATGGAATTGCCCCAATAAAAATAACTCAATCAAAATGAATAACAACTCTTTTGGGAAAAAAATAATAACTCAAGTAAGAAGAAAAAAATAATAACTCAAACAATATGAATAACAACTTCAGATAAAAGAATAACAATGGAGGGACAGATGTGTGAAATTTGATGATTTCTCGACAATTTTGTATAATTAAATTTTTTATTTATAATTTAAATACAATTTTTTTAGTTTAATATCAATCCCAAATATTATGGGGGCAATGTTGCCCATAAGGCAATGACGGTTAACGGCAAAGTTAATATAACCAATGTTATTTTTTTTAATTATTAGGATAATTTTATTTATTTTTTAAAACTTTCAAAGTGATATTGGCATAGGAAAACTTCAGAGACAATATTGCGTTTACGTCACTATAGTGACCTTAAAAATACTTGGATAGGATATTAACTTATTAAAAGTTATATATTAATTCATACAACATTATCATTGAGGGATGAGCATAGTTGTGGTTTGAGGTAGAGCAGTTAAGCTTGAGGTCCCCCGTTCGAATCCCAGCAGTCGCATAAGGTAAGATTTTATTTTTTTTCAGACATGTGAAATTACTAAACTCCGCTCTGTCCTTTTTATCTCTGCAACACGTTTTCCTTCTTCCATTTGCTGTCTGCAGAGCGAGCGAGAGAGAGAGAGAGTCAGGAAGGAAGCTTCATGATATTGATACTGTAGCTGCTGTGCCGCTGTTCTCTGGCGTCCGTGCTGAGTTATCGCGGGTGAGTGGTGCTTTCATGGTGTTCTTTCTCACAATGTGCATCTGGATAGTGGAAGGATTTGAGTGCCTGCACAGTGTTGCGGGGCTCCGTCATTCAACTGTTGCCATTGGCGTCGTTGGTGAGCGGGTTGTTGCTGTTGTCACGAGTCACCGTCGTGTTGTCCAAGTCCACCGTTGCTGCTGTCTCATTTCAAGCTTGGTACTGTAGCTTCTGTAGATCTCCAGTCCCCATCTCGGTGTCGGTGTAGTGTTGTGAGAGAGTGGAAGAAAAATACAAAGAGAGGAAACAGAGAGCGACGGAAGAGAGGAAAGAAGCCCAGATCGCGATGCCGGAGATGGAGCTGTAGAGTCGTTGACTGTTGGTGGTGAGTTCTCTGACTCTTTCTGTTCACCATCGCTGAGATTCTTGAGTTCTGGGGTTGGGTCACCGATTAAAAACAGAAATAACGCTTTGATTATAATAAATATACTGATGCATGCTTCTTCATGGTTGATCTGTGAGCTTGCCGAGTACATTGGCGTTGTGCCTTTTATTCAGTGCTCGTGTGGGTTTCTGCATGTGAGTCTGTTTGTTGAGTGAGTCTATAGCTATTAGAAACAGAGAGAGAAAGGTAAAGGCTGTCATTGGGTATGGGCACTGGTTTGGTTTTGGAGAGGATATATGTGTATATATATATATATATATATATGCATTGTGTGCGCTGTGTATGTGTATATATGTGTGTGTGAATCAGATTGTGCTGTTGGGTGTCGTGGATTTGGTTATGTTTTAGAGAAAGAATGCATGATCACTGCTGTCATGACGTATATATATATATGTGATGTTGCTGTTTGGGGAAGTTACATGGCGTATGTATGTATATAATTGCTGTATATATTTATTTGTGAGAAAATGTGGACACTGCAGTATATATGTATAGGTATATACATGGATTTAGTTTATAGTAGTTGTATTGACATATATTGGGCTACTATTTTGGTTGATATATATACATATATATATGTGGCATTGGGGTTCATTGTCCAGAGAATTATACTGCTGTGTTGGAAGTTAAAGGAGGCATAAGGAAACATATATTTTATGGACTGCAATTATTTTTGGAAGTTAATGGTTGGAGTTGAAGGGTATAGAGAAATTGATAATTATATGATATGAGATGTTGGGTTTATATTTGGAATTTAAGAAAAGGAGCTTGAGAATATAGATGGGAATTAGGATAAAGATTCTTAAACTAAGTATGGACATAAGATAGGGAATTCTCAAAGTTAATTAATAGTTACAGATTTATATATATATATATATATATATATATAGCTTTTGTTAAATGATTATAGTTGTTTACAAAGATGGAATTTGTTTAAACTAAGGTTTTCGGATGTTAGCTTATGGAATATTTTATTTTCAGAAAATTTAGGGGTGGTTTGATATAAGAGATTTTAGGGGGAGGGGAGAGGGAGAGAGGGAGGAATTTTTCTCCCTTCTCCTTATTTTGATAAAATAAATAATAGGAGGGGAGCTTCTAAAATTAGGAGAATTTGGAAGAGAGATACAATATTTTTATTTTATAATATTAATATACCTATAATTTTTTAATATCCTAATATTATCTATATATTATATTTTATTAAAATATTCTATAAAATAATATAAGGATAAATTTGTCTATATAAAAATATTTTTCCTCCCCTCCCTTCTTGAACAAAACAAGGTAACATGAAGCTCCCTCCCCTCTCATTCCTTAATATTAATCCAAACAAAATAATAATAAAATCCCTTATCTTCCTTTCCTTCCCCTTTCCCTCTATTAAAATCCCTCCCTTTACTTTCCCTCCATTGAGCCAAACATACCCTTAGGGAAATAAACGGAGAATGATATTCGAAATATTTTATTTTTAGAAAATTTAGGAAAATAAAGGGAGAATGATGTTCGGAAGCTTAGAACAAGGGTAAACTATATCGGAATATTCCATATAAGTGAATAACGTCCCTTAAAAATAATATTTTATTAATAACATGTTATTTGATGTATTTCATTTAAAGTGTTAAATTTTAAATATGATTTATGAAAAATAAGTTATACGAATTCATGGCTTTAATTGTTAGAAATAATTTTCTTTTAATTGGTTTATAAAATAATTATAGTTATGTATGAAATGGATGAAGAAGTTTTATAAAAAGACTTTGACAAATGTTATATTGAGTTAATTTTCTTCATAAATATGCTTACAAGAATTTTATTATTTGAATAATTATCCATATGAATTGAAGAAATCTTTTGATAAGTTATTTTAATGTTCATGCTGGAGTTCCATGATTATGAAGTATTTTTAGCAAAAATTGTTGTATTGTAAAGTGTTGTGGTTATTAAATGTCAAATGGACCCTACACATACTGGAAAGATTTTCAGAAAAGACAGAATACAGAACGCTGGTTACTAATAGCAATGCTGTTAGTCTTTAGTGCATCATGGTTAAACCCGAGCTCAATGGATATTCGTGAGTCTCGTACTCATGCCAGTTATCCGTGGGATTTATTCTCGCGCCTGTTATTTGTAGGTCTTGTACCTGTGCCTATTATTCATGGGTCTTGTATCTACTCCTATTTTCGTAGCTTCAAGCCGCGTCAGATTGGCTAGTTATCCTCTTGGGCTATGTGTCCATGCCTGTTTTGTGGCCTCGTGCTATGCTTGATGATTTACCCTCGTGGACTGTGTGTTCACGCCTATTTTCGTGGCTTTGAGTTACGCCAGATTGGTTAGTTACCTTCGTGGACTATGCTTTCATGCATATTTTCATTATGTTTAAGTCCTACAGAAAAATGATTGTTTTAAATCGTTTTCCTAAAATTAAATTTTACCGAAATATTTGTATCGAATTACAAAATGTTATGATTTACATTTAAATATGTTGAGATTGTTTATTTTTGTATTTTCAATTATGTTTTTGGAATGTTATTCACGAGTAGATTATTTGACTTCAGATAGTGTAGTTGACCATATTCTTCAAGCTAAGCAGTGAAAAGCCTCTCGTTCAATCCAAAGCGTTGATTTTGGCAAATCTCTTTTGATGTAATGATAATTTCTATAATACATGTATTATTTTGTTGAAAGAATAGATACTTCACCTAGTCTATAGATAATATTATGGTTATTTTGGAAAATGTTGCAGGTGATTTTGAAACGTTTGCAGTCTGTTGTAAGATTGTTGGGAGGTCAATTATACAATGGCGATCCTGCCGCAATTCTTATAGAGGATTTGCCTTTTTATTAAAATTGTAATATATTATGATTATCGTTTCAAACATTTTATTTAAAGTTTTAGGGTTAAGAAATATAAATTTATTCATATTTTATACCGGTCACGGCTCAAATTTTAGGGCGTGACAGTCACAATTTTTAGAAAGGTAAATATGCATCTAGCACTCTAAACTAATTTTATAGTAGCAATTAGCACATTAAAGTATTTAAGAGTGTAATTAGTATTCTGAACTAATTTTAAAGATGTAATCAGTATTCTAAAGTATTTAAAGGTGCAATTAGTATCTTCAATTAATTTTAGAGGTGCGATCACATTCAAATATTTAAATTGGTACAATTTCGCTTATTCACTGATAGAAACTCAAATTTTTGTCCGATCCATTTCAAGTGAGCTTTATATTTTAACATATTATTATTTAAAAGGTCACACATGTTATATTGTTTAAATAAAATATTGAATAAACTTTAAAATTGACATTGTATAAAATTTATATATAAATATTGAGAAATTTTATAGTTTATTTAATTCAATTTATTAAAAAAATATTATACATGTGGCCTTTTAAACTATAATATGTTAAAATAAAATATTTATTTGATATATGTCTAATAAAAGTTAACATTTTTATTAGCGAATGAGTGAAATTATATTAATTTAAATATTTTATAGTGTTAATTGTCTCTCAAATATTAATTTAAGATACTGATTATACCTTTAAATATTTTGTAAGAAAGTTTAAATTTTTCATCCCCTATCAAATTGAGAAAATTTGAATAAAAATTAAAATTTTATTTTATTTTATCTATTATATCCTTAATTTTTTTTAATATTTTTAAAATGTTCTTCTCACATAGATATTTTTTTTTTATTTTACCTCTTAAATTAAATAATATAATATTAAAATTTTATATTTATTGAAATCAATACAAACAAAATAATATTACAATAAACTCACATTCCCTCCATTAAAATCCTGCCCTCACATTTCCTCCAAGTTTGCAAAGGTGTTTCACTTCCCCAGGGCTTCAAACATAACTAATTAATCCAACGATGCGCATCAATCTTCCTGTCTTTTATCGTTACAGAAAAAACGGATAAGATAGAGCGAAAGACGCATAGGGCAGAGATGGGGCGTAGGGGAGAAATTGAGAAGAGAAAGCGAGATTGGGAGAAGAAAGCGAAATAGAGACATAACAGAGGACTCGATATTCGATTCCAGAGAAACCCGAACAGGTAATGGCTTCAGGTCTTCTCCTTTCCCCTTGAATTTAGGGAATCCTAGCTTTCCATATTTGTTATAGCTTACTCGGGTTAAACTTCAGGCCAAAACAAATTGTCCGATTAAACTTCAATTTCTAGAGCGAACCCTTTGGTAGTGCTTATCAACAATGGCTTTTTAGCTTGTTAGGCGCTATGCTTCTTGTGTGTTCAGAGGGTTGCATTTGGTCATTGCCCCTGTTTCTTCCCTGTTCTTTCTTTCTGTTCCTTTCTTAGTTTCTACTTTTCTTTATTATTCTCTTCTGCTTCTGATTTCCTCATTTTACTTCACCTCGACGTTGTTATTCTCTACTTCTAATTTGTTGCACACACAGACACATACACACACATTCGGAATGATTTGAGGGGAAAAGAGGGTGATGATGTGTCATTTTAGGCTAATGAAGGAATGGGATATAGACTTTTAGGGTTATATGTAGTTAAGAGATTTAGGTAAATGGTTAAGAAAAGAAAATATATTTTGCCAATGCTAATCTAAACACACTATTAATTGGTTGTGATGTGCTGTTTGAGTTTTAAATTGCGTCATATCATCATTTTCTTCATGTTATCTCTTGTTCTAATTTCTGCAATGGGACTTGGGTAGTTAAATTAATAAGAGTAAGATATGCTATTTGACAATAGTTCGATCATAGTTATGAGCTTACATAAATACATATACATGTATATAAGCAGTGATTGAGGCAAACTACATGCAAGAAAGTTAGAGCTATTTGAGTTATTGAGAGTTTTTTAGTTGCTGTCTTTTTATTCACTTTATAGATACAATGTATGCTTTATAATTTTATACTCCTCCGTTCCTTAATATAAAATTATTTTACTAACTTAATCAGATTAAGAAAGTTATTTAAATTAGTTAATATAGCATATTTTTTCTAAAACACCCTAATCATCTTCCTTAATTCCCTCCCTCCCTCTCTTAATTATTGTCGAGAGAATGCCAATAGGGGTAATTTGGGAAAAACTAGATAAATAAAGGAAATAAATCTTATATTTAGGATTAAAATCAACTCCTTTGTTAGGTTCTATATAAAGGACTCGAGGAGTATTATTCTTCAATTCACTTGCTGCATAACAATAAATACCTTTGTCATATGGCCATGAACTTATAAACGTTTGTTGATGCTTGCTTTCTAATTGGAACAATGCCAATTCCTGAAATAGTTGATAAGATTTCTTTGAATCATTGATGAGTTTTGATATATAAAATGTAAGGAATATTTTATGAGATTCAAGCATGTAAATGTACCTATCTTTTTTTTTTTAATTGTCATTTGTGAATAGTATGCTAAACTATTGGAATTTTTATATCTCATTCTCTCACTAATCCATTTTTTCCATGAAGGTTTGTGAAAGGACGTGATTTTATAATATCTAGCATTGAAGATGATGATGAGCAGTGCCCAACTATGGTGGAACCAACGAGCAAACCTTGTAGTTATGGTGGAATGTGCGCTAACAAAACAAGGTCAGCATTTTCTAAAGAAGGTCGTGACCTCTGGAGACCCCTCGACCACAAACAATTTGATCCGAAGATTTGTACAAAGTTCACCTAAATCAGTGTCTCTCAGCACTCTTTGCCATCTCCTCTCTCCTTCTACAGTTCAACCCCATCTCTCCTCAGTCGCCTTCCCTGTTTGTACTTCACTCTATCTCTCTCCTTGAATTGATTTTTTTTACAATGCTTGAATTGATTATTAGAATCTGAGTTTTGTAAATTTTGTAGCTTTATGCAAGAATTGCTGAAGCACCTTGGTATAGTTGGAACCCAAAGATTGTAGCTGAGCTTGCTGCTTTGCTGGATAAACAGGAACAATATTCATCCTGGGAAACTCTAATTTCGGAAGCCACTTCCAAATTAGAGTCTTGCTCTAGAGATCTGGCTCTTTTTTATTGTAAATTGTTAGAGTGTCACTCCAAGCAAAGTTCAGAAAGAGGGTTTGAGATTGCTTACTCATACCTAAGCCAGCTCCTTCATAGTTCATCATCCTCTATTTACATAAAACGTGGTGTTTTTGAATCTATGGTCAGTGGTTTATGTTTAATGGATAGGCCTCGCGAGGCAGAGGCTTTGGTCATGGATATGAGAATCAAAGCACTTGAACCTGCAGCATTTGAATTCAAGTCTATTATGTATGGTTATGGAAGATTAGGATTATTCCAAGACTTGGAGAGAATTCTAGTTCAAATGGAAAAAGAAGGGTTTGTTATTGATACAGTTTGTTCAAATATGGTTCTTTCAGCATACGGAATGCATGGGGAGCTAACAAAGATGGTTTCATGGCTTCAAAGGATGAGAAATTCATTGATTCCATTCTCGATAAGGACGTATAACTCTGTTATGAATTCTTGTCCTGTGATCATGAGAAAATTGGTGGACTTAAATGGCTTCCCATTATCAATTGAAGAGTTGAATGCTAGTTTAGAAGGAGATGAAGCCATGGTGGTTGGAGAACTAATCAGATCAACTGAGATTCTAGAGGAGGTCATGGTGTGGGACTCCAAGCAGGCAAAGCTGGACTTACATGGACTGCATTTGGGTTCATCCTATTTGATTATGTTACTTGGGTTACAAGAAATGCAACAGAGGCTGAACGACTCAAGTTATGCGATTCCGGCAGAAATTGCCGTGGTGTGTGGCTTGGGGAAGCATAGCAGTCTCAGGGGACAATCTCCTGTGAAAATTTTGGTGAAAGAGATGATGGTGAGGATGACAAGTCCACTGAGAATTGATGATAGGAAGAACAATGGTTGTTTTGTTGCCAAAGGTAAAGCTGTGAGAGATTGGTTGTGTTCGAGATATGAATTAAACAAGTAGCATATGCAGAATCTAGTGGTAAGATATGGACCCTGTACATAATTTAATCCTCCTGTATCATTATCTTTGTCTTTAATCAATAAAAATGTAATCGTTATTTATTTATTTTTTAATTTAATATTTTAATAATAATTTATTAAATATTAAATATGAATCATCTAAATTTCGTTAGCAAAGAGATTTCATTTCCGCCTACCAAACGATGGAAACTGGTAATAAAAAACTGTTTCGAGTTTTAAAATTTTCATTATTAAAAAATATACGTAATTTTGGTACACACCGAATACTAATATTCTAATTTAGATCTCAAAAATTTATAATACAGGATTTTCTCTAATTTTTCCAAAATATAAAATAAAAATATTCGATTTTTTTTTAAAAAAAATCAGATATGTTCTAAAGCATGTCAGTTAATTGCCTTTGTCCACATTCCATCAAGAAAACGCTGATATTTTGAATCTGACGGGCATAATCTTCACCAAAGTAACTATCTAATCCAACGACCCACAATCAATTTTCCTGTATTCCAACGTTAACCAAAAAAACAGATAAGATAGAGCGAAAGACGCAGCGAACAAAGATGGCGTGAGAGAGAAGAGAAAACTAAACAGTGGCAGAACGGAACTGCGGGGACACCCGAACCGGTAATATCTTCGTTTAACTCTCATTAGTTCTTCAGATTCATTCTGTACCACTCTTACACTGTACACAGTTAAAATTCCAGAAGATAATTTATTTCCCTACTTGTCCTTGGTCTCTTGGAATCCCACAAATGATAATATACGAAAATGAGCCAGTCAATTATTCTTTGTTGATCATATAAATTTACTTCAATGTAGAAAATATGCAGCGATGCTTTATACTTAACTACATCTTTGAGAAAAATGACCCTTGTGAGCTGGAAGAGAGCATGTACTTGGTTTTACTTGATTGCAGGAAAAAAAAGATGTGGATTTATAATATTGGGTATCTTTTATGTTCCAGGGCTTGAATTTGGAGCTTAATGTTTGGAATCTCACTGTAAGAATTAGAAGCTCGATTTTGGAGCTTAATTTTAGCTTCAGACACTGTTTGGAATTCAGTCATTTCGTGGCGATAAAGTAATTTTAATCTGATATGTCCATTTACAGCTTTGATCCATTAAAAGAAGTTATAAATCAATGATCTTACCGACAACACAACGGACGTAGCTCATCAAATTTTGGTCTATTGATGCTTTTGTGTGTCAATTCACACCAGCCATGGAGTTCAATCACCCCAACACTCGTCATGTTTCAGAAATGCAAAACCATAGACGACGTGAATCAGATTCACGCAAGAATGATCACAACTGGGCTAATCAACAACTCGTCTTTCACTACAAAACTCATCCTCACTTTTGTTTCTTCACCCTATGAACCCCTTGTTGAGTTCGCTCGCCACATCTTCTTCAAGCATCATGCTCATCGTAATCCTCGAGAACAAGAGGACCCTTTTCTCTGGAATGCCATAATCAGGTCCTACTCTCATGGGTGTTACCCAAGAGGAGCGCTGGCTATTCTCTGTTTGATGCTTGAACTTGGAGTTTGTTTGGATAAGTTCTCATTTTCTCTGGTTTTGAAAGCTTGCTCTCGAGCGGGTTTGATGAAAGAAGGAATGCAGATTCATGGATTGTTGTGTAAACTTCAAATTGGATCTGATGTATATTTGAACAATTGCTTGATTGGTTGTTTTCTGAGATTTGGGTGCATTCAGTTTGCCCGCCAATTGTTTGACAGAATGTCTTGTCGTGATGCTATCTCATGTAACTCTATGATTGATGGGTATGTCAAATATGGGATGGTTGAAAGAGCACTTGAAATGTTTGACAATATGCCTATGAAGGAGAAGAATCTGATTACTTGGAACTCAATGATTGGAGGTTATGTGAGATCCAAAGATGGATTGAATTTTGCCTGGAATCTGTTTCTTAAAATGCCTGAGAGAGACTTGGTTTCATGGAACACAATGATTGATGGATGTGTAAAGCTTGGAAATATAGAAGATGCTCAGATATTGTTTAACAAGATGCCTAAAAGAGATTTGGTTACTTGGACTACTATGATAGATGGTTATGTGAAATCAGGCAATGTTCTTGTTGCTAGGAGATTGTTCGATGAAATGCCCGAGAGAAGCACGATTTCTTGTAATACCATGATGGTTGGCTATGTTCAGAATGGCTATTGCGTTGAAGCTCTGAAGCTATTTCATGATATGAGAAAAAAATCACATACACAACCAGATGATACCACCTTGTTGATTGTTCTCACAGCCATCAACCAATTAGGACACATTGAAGTTGGAACTGTCATACACCGATATTTAGAGGATAATAGTAAATCTTTGAATGGTAAACTTGGTGTTGCCCTAATTGACATGTACTCTAAGTGTGGAAGCATAGAGAATGCTGTCTCAGTATTTGACAATATTGATCAGAAAAGTGTTGATCATTGGAATGCTGTGATTGGTGGGTTGGCTATTCATGGTATGGGTGAAATGGCAATCAATTTTCTCTTCCAAATGGTAAAGGATTCTGTTAAACCTGATGATATCACATTCATTGGAGTGTTGAGTGCTTGTGGGCATGCTGGTTTACTGAAGGAGGGACTGATATGTTTTGAGCTCATGCAAAGAGTATACAAGGTTGAACCTAAGGTGCAACACTATGGATGCATGGTTGATATCCTTTGTCGAGCTGGGCATATTGAAGCAGCTAAAAACCTTGTCGATGTAATGCCTATCGAACCAAATGATGTGATTTGGAGGACTCTGCTTAGTGCTTGTCAAATCCATGAGAACTTCTGGGTAGGGAAGCCAGTTGCCGAGCAATTGATCGAGCTAAACTCTTTCAGTCCAAGCTCCTACGTGCTCCTATCTAATGTTTATGCTAGTGTGGGCATGTGGGACAATGTGAAAATGGTCAGGACAGTGATGAAAGAGAGAAACCTAAAGAAATTACCAGGCTGTAGTTGGATTGAATTGGAAGGAGTTGTTCATCAGTTCTCTGTACAAGACAAGTCACACCCTCAAGTTAAAGAGATTTATTCCATGTTAAGTGGTTTGTAAATTCCCATTTAGGAAGTGATATAGTTGCAGGCAACATCTGTGTTTTTATGTTACGTAATTTGTAAATTCCCATTAAGTCTGGATCTCTTGCTGCTAAGTTTGTCAACTAAACAATCAATTGGTAGATATTTTTACCAAGTCTAACAAGGGTCCTCGGATTTGATACATATGTAATATGCTTGATGCATATGATTTATATGCCCTATCTTGAGGTGGAATATTAGAATATATGTAAATATTGTAATTGATAGATGGTGGTTTGTTAGGCCATGAAAGCATCTACTTCACTTTGTAGTCCTCATATCCTTAATATACGGCCTATTTAACTAATTTGATTAGATTAGTTAAATTGGTTAAGTAATATATTTTTTCTAAAACACCATAATCATCTTCCTTAACTCCTCATTTTCTCCCTTTCTTACTTGATTATTATTGAGAAAGTATCAATATAGGTAATTTAGGAAAAAATTGATAAAGATAGAAAATATGTCCTATATTTGAAACTAAGACTAACTCTCTAATTATTTCTTATATTAAGGATAAGAGGAGTATTTATTTTTTTAGCATCTATAAATAAGCCAATTGTATCCTTCAATGCAATCTGCAGAAATCATTCACTCTTTCACATTCTGTGTTGTCCAGTTTCTATCATTTGAAGTCTGTGTTCCTCCTGCAAATGTGACTCTGCATCATTTCCTTTGTTTTTAAGTCATGTAGGAGAATAGTGAAAAGTGAGTGTGGCTGCTACTTGCTATGGTACATACAATTTCTTTTTGTTGGCCACTTCGTCTGATGGAAATAAAGTTGTTGGTGCTCACAATAGGGTAGCAGTAATGCAAAAGATAATAGCTACTAAATGTTCAGTCTCTGCCTTTTGACAAGAGGAAGATTTGCAATTTATCATATTAATAATTTTATATCTTTGAAGATATACTAAATTTGGGTGAAGTATGATGAACAATTGTTAGTCTCATGAGCTTACTAAAAAAAAAAAATTAATTGTAATCTTCATGAAAAAAAAATGAAGTTACACAATTCAAGGCTCATGTTTAATACCCCACTATATTGGCATTTTTTTATCAAAACCCTATAAACAGTAAAAAAATTACCCAGATCCTACATGGTCCTAGGAATCGTTCACACATGAACGACTTTGTACCTGTGAAGAATTCGTTTTGGCTAAGAAATATAAAGTCATTTTTGGCATGAATGATTTCCAATGTCGCATATTGGTAAATATTTGCAACCGTATAAGATTTAGGTAAATTTTGTGTACCGTAGGATTTTTATAAAATTACCCACTATATTCTTATATGCAAGTTATTTATAAAAAAAAGTTAATTTCTAAATACAATAATTAATAATATTTTTACCTTTATAAAGTATAAAAAACTTGGTAGGATAATTAATGATATTTTTTTTCAATACATTGTCTTTAATAAGGGCAAATATAAAAACTTATATCAATATAATGTATTTTTTAATATATGAAAATGAGATACAAGTGAATTAGGTGGTGTCATGTTTTGTTTCAACTATTTCTTCTGGAGCTACTGACTTTCTCATGATAGCCAATATTTATTAGTTTTTTGTTTTGCAGCAACAGTATAGTCATTAGTTGAGGGTGTTTGTTTTTGTTGGGGTCATGAATTGCAACACATTCTAATGGGGAAAAAATCTTGTGTAAATATAAATTATATTTCTTCAAATATATACAAAACTAAACATGACTAGTCAAAAGTTAGGAGGACTAGGACCCAGGAAAATATAGAACTTTCATAAACTCAACTACTAAAAAAGTCCAAATTAATCATGAAATAAAGTAAACTAGTGTTGAAACTATAAACTACTAATTCTATCTATAAATTATTTTTAATATATTTTATATTGATTTTTTTAATTTTATTAATTATAATATAAAATATAAAAAAATAAATTTATTTTTATTTAATATATATTATATTTAATAAAAATAAAAATAATATAAATAAATGAATAATAAAATAGTCTATTAACATAAAATAATTCTGCTATGAGGATAAAATAAATATTTTTTTTATAAATAAGATGGGAGAGTAGATTTCTTTTTCACATAAGACAAAATGTTATTAAAGACAACAATTTTATAATACATACTACAAAGTAGGTAGTGGAAGATGACAAGTTGATGAGCATCAATATGCCCCATCTAGTATGGTTCAAATGTAATATTATTTTACTTTTATATTTTTGATAGTTTATCATTTTGATTAATGCATAATTTAAAATAAAAATAATATTATAAATTGTCACTTTTTTTAAAAAAATTGTCTTTATCAATTAAAAATTATGAGTTAAAAATTTTGAATTTAAACAATTCAAAGTCCATTTGAATGGTTTATATTTCACTTCAACTATCAGTATCATAACACTTATCACTATACCCAAGTTAGCACTCTACATTTTTTTTCATTATATTTGAATTAAATTTAATTTATTAAATGCTTTCTCTTTTTAGTTTTTAAATTAATATAACATATCATTTATATAAAGAAAATTTTATTTAAAAAGTAAAATGATACATAAACTTTTGAGCCCCTTACATAATAAAATCATAGAGAACGGATCCCAATTACAACTAAACAGGACATGAGAAAAACAAACCAATAATAAAAACTAAAATAAAAAAAAAAAGAACAAGATTGAGGACTCATCAAGAGCAAATGCTCCACCTGAATTGTAATACTGTGGGGAAGGAAGCCAACATGAGCGAAGAGTGAGGAGACAACATGTAAAGAAACACCAAGAACACTTGTAAATCATCTCAAACGACCATATAGACCCTGAATATCCTGAGGGAGGGACTATAAGCTTGCTGCTTAGAGAATAAATAAGTCTTCTGTATAAAAAAATGTTTTAATGAGCCAGATAAAATTTACTTCAATAATTTTTATATTTTAAGATAATTAATATATAATTATTAACTAAAAGTGTGTGTTCATAAGCCCATGCTAAAGCTTCAATCAATTCCAATCTAGTAGCCTATGTTAGAAAATAAACATCTCAAAGATACTATAATCAATCCAAATTATATCATACTCAAATATAAATCTATATGAGATACAGCGGAAGACTTAAAGTCACCTCTTGCCATTAACTTCATTGATCTGAGGAGAACTGGAATCAAATGAGATACCTGTCAAAAGATAACACTGTCAGATAAACAACAGATTCTTCCAACTGGTGATTAGGCACAACGATGACAACTTGTTCTTAACCGTCACCAGTGAGAAATCTTCAGAAGCGAGCTGAAAATAGGGTTTCGCTCTGGACTCAGAAAATAGATCTCACAAAGTGAATTGTTGTTAATTTCCACCATCAGAAGATTAACTTTAAATAAATTGAGTCAATAACCCTCCTTGGACTGGGCCCAATGACTATGGGCCACACTCAGAAATATTTATTAATTATCCTAATTAATATCTAAATAGGTTATATATATAATAAATATCCAACATTCTCCCACTTAGCCCGTATACTCAATGTCATCGCCCTGTCTAGGTAAACTGATGTCGCGCTACAAGAATTAAGGCGATAAGTCCCCTTTTATCGGATATTACCTTCCATGTATTACATGTAACACCATCACTTAATGGGTATCACAATATACATGAACTCAATGTTCATAGGTTCCTGTCTCAATATTTATTAATTTCAATAACACAAAATGTATATAATCACAAATTGAAATGATAAACCACAAAGTATAATTTCATTGCTCATACCTCCACTAATCAAAAGTAGGACGAAGTCCTATATGAGGTACATGTGTGACAAAGATGTTCAGCTTCAATCCTTTCGTCAAAGGATCAGCCAACATGTCCAATGTACTAATACGTTCAACTGAAACTTGGCCATCCTGAACCTTCTCTCTCAAGCAAAGGAACTTAAGTTCAACAAACTTGCTGCGACTTTTATTCATTTTGTTGTTCACTATGGCCACCGCAGCTGTGTTATCACAGTACATTCTGATTGGCTTAGAGACTGAATCCACAATCTTAAGCCCAGCAATGAAATTCCTTATCCAAATAGCTTGTGAACTTGCTTTAAAATACGCAATGTACTCAGCATCACTGGTAGAAGGAGCTGTTTGAGTTTGTTTAGCGCTTCTCCACGATATAGCTCCTTCTGCCAATAGGAAGATGTAATAAGATGTAGACTTGTTCGAGTCTACACATCCTCCAAGATCTGATCTGAGTATCCAATCACGTCCAAACTGTCTGTTCTCCTATATGTGAGCATGTAGTGTTTAGTGCCTTGTAGGTACCTAAACACTTTCTTTGCAGCTGTCCAATGTGCTTCCCCAGGATTACTTTGGTATCTTTCCAACATATCCACAGCAAAAGCGATGTCAGGTCTTGAACAGAAACTGTTTCACCTCATGTAATAGTCCTAAATCATTGGTAGCAAGTAGTATGTCATCCACATACAAAATTAAGAATGTGATTTTACTCCCACTAATCTTGTGGTATATACAATCATCTATGACGTTCTCAACGAAACCAAATGACGTGATCACTTCATGGAACTTCAAGTACCACTGCTGTGAAACCTGTTTCAAACCATATATTGATTTCTTCAGCTTGCAAACCAATTGATCTTTACCTTCTGCTACAAAACCTTCAGGCTGTTTCATGTAGACTTCTTCCTCTAGTTCACCATTGAGGAAAGCAGTCTTAACATCTATTTGGTGTAACTCCAGATCAAAATGGGCAACCAATGCCATGATGACATGGAATGAATCTTTCTTAGATACAGGTGAAAATATTTCACTGTAATCGATTCCTTCCACTTGAGTGAATCCCTTTACAACCAACCTAGTCTTGTATCTATCGATGTTACCTTATGAGTCTCTCTTGGTTTTGTAAACCCATTTATAGTCAATGGCTTTAAACCCACTAGGCAACTCTACAAGTTCTCAAACATGGTTGTTTGCCATGGAATTCATTTCATCAATCATAGCATCATGCCACAACTTGGAGTTCATACTCCTTACAGCCTGAATAAACGACAAATGATCATTCTCAACACTTACATCACAGTCAACCTCAGTAGAATATACTACATAGTCATCAGGTAATGCCAGTCTTCTCTCTCTAGTTGACCTCCTCAATTCAACCTCTTGGGTTGAATCAGGTTGCTGAACAATGACATCCTCTATCACATCTTGTGGTGGCTCCACTTGTGTGATAGGTTGATCATCAGGTTTGTGTCCGTCTTGTTCAGCATCGTCAACTTGAGCCACAGGGTCTACATCACGTTCAATGTCAATCCCAACAGTGAGATAAACATTGACTATTGACGTTCCCTCATGAATGATATCAGTGGTTCGCTCTATGTGATCATCTGATAGACAATCACTCCCACTAATCATATCATTCTTAAGAAACTTGGCATTCCTAGACTCTACAAAACTTGTAGAAGGTGGAGGACAATAAAACTTATAACCCTTAGACCTCTGCGCATAGCCTACAAAGTAAGCTCTAATGGTCTTAGGATCCAACTTCTTCTCCTGTGGATTATATACTCTTACTTCCGCAGGACAACCCCATACATTGAAATGATTTAAACTGGGTTTCCATCTTTTCCATATTTCAAAGGGTGTCTTGGACACTGCCTTTGTTGGAACCCTATTCAATATGTATGTGGCTGTCTTCAGTGTTTCCTTCCACAGAGAAGATGGCAGTTTGGAGCTACTCATCATGCTCCTAACCATATCCAGTAAGGTCCTATTTCTTCTCTCAGCTACACCATTCATGTCAGGTGATCCAGGCATAGTGTATTGAGCCACTATACTTTGCTCTCAAAGAAATTCAGCAAATGGACCTGCTGCTTGTCCTTCACTAGTGTATCTACCATAATACTTACCACCACGGTCTGATCTCACGATCTTGATTGGTTTCCCAATCTATTTTTCTACTTCTACTTTATAATCTTTAAAAGCATCTAGTGCCTCACTTTTATTATAAAGCATGTAAACATACATGTATCGTGAGTGATCATCAATAAAGGTGATAAAGTACTTTTGACCATGCGCAGTCAAATCAGGGCAACAAATATCCGTGTGTACAATTTCTAGCAACTCAGAACTTCTTCTAGCCCCTTTATGTGACTTATTGGTCTACTTTTCCCTTTTGTAGTCCACACAAGAATCAAACTCCGAATGGTTTAAAGATGGAAGAATTCCTTCTTTATTTAACCTTTTGATTCTGTCAACGGAGATATGACCCAATCTCCTATGCCACAGGCTATAAGAATTCTCATCGATGACACTTCTCTTAGTACTATGCGAAACAGAAAGAGATTGAGGCGAATCATAAACAATTTTAAACAAGCCATCAATCATAACCAAATTCGCAATCAAAACTAAATTCTTTGTCAGAGTCATACGTTTCTTGGAAAGAACTAGATGATAATCAAATGGAATGAGCTTTGACATAGAAATCAAATTCCTCTTATAAGAGGGAACATAGAAAACATCATAGAGTTCCAAAACATTTTGATTTGAAAAATGAATGCGAAAGGTTCCAATGGCTTTCATAGGATCTCCTCTCCCACTGCCTGAAAGGACAGTTTCCTCAGTGGGATGTGGAGACCTGCTTGACAGAAAGCCCTGCATGGTAGTCGAAATGTGGATCATCGAACCAGTGTCAATCCACCAAGTGTCATCATTAACGCTAGAAAAGTTAGACTCAAAAGTAACACATGATGAAAGCATACCTCTCATTTCCATGATATGTTGCCTCATACTGCCAATACCTGTAAGCCTCACAGCACATAGTTCAGACGTGATGGCACCATCCATCTGCTCATAAACTCCACTCTTTCTTGCTGTAACTCATCAAGTACATACCCAACAACATACACACAGAATACTTGTGTATACGCCCGATTAGCATACAAACCCTCTTTCAACCCTTCAAAATTGTTTAGAATAGCAGCACCCTTAAATCTAGAATTTGATTTTTCAGATTTGACAATCATTTCTCAACCATCATAAATCAGGTTGCATGATAAAATCAATTACTACAAGTCTTAATCCAATCACTCAACATGATTTCTATAGTTGAATCCCTTCATCCTTCATTTTCTCTCTCTAAGGATCAACTTTTAGCCATCCTCTTCTTGCCAAAAACACCACAACTGAAGAGAATAAGGATGGGAGGAATTTCTAGGTACTTACCTTTGTCCAAGACTAACTTTGCATGTGAGATTTCACCTTCTTTTCCTCCCCTTCTTCCTCTTCGTTTTCTCTGGTTCTTCTCTGTCTCAAACTATCTCTTTCTCTCAATCTATTTTCTGTTTCCAGATCGCAAAATTAGAGAGCAATTATGTGCTGGAGTGGTTTAGTGCATCGGAAAAGAATTATTCTATTAATTAGGGTCCACATAACAAGTGTTTTTTTTTGTATATGAATTTTCAGAAAGTGGTTGGGCTCATCAAGGATAGGATAAAGTCTCCATTCCTCCTTGGTGATACCAATGTCAAGTAGGGTGAGCTGTCTATTACCCTCATGTGTAAATCTAGCCATCTAGGAGATAGGATGTCTTATTAAGCGCTGCGACTAGAACTACAACAAAATAATACTTTTTAGGGATCGAACAAGTTCTAAATAGTCATATATCTTATCTCTTCGCTAATTAAACCTACAGACGATGGATTCTTATTCAATACTTTGACTTTTAGCATTTTCTTCATGGACCCATTTCATGAATTCTAAAACTCCTTTTCTTGGTCTATTAAAGCACATCCTGGGCTCCTTATTTGGGCTAAACAATGGCCCAATTTACTTCTTTAGTTTGGGATAATGAATTGACAATTTTACTTTTCTCGATGGGTACTAAAATTTTTAAATAAATTTTTTAGAAATTAATCCTTAATACTTTATAAGGATTTTATGACTTAAATATCTTCTTTACTTTATAACAATATTTAAGTTCTAACTATTTTTCCTAAAATTTTCAGTAAAATAGGCATTTAATTTCTAGAAATTAGCTTTAAAATAATTTAGGCCACACTTTTAGGGAATTAACTTCTTCATATTTTTCTAAATTCCCAAAATAACATTGCATACTGTTTCCTCAATTTTTCTAGGCTCTTGAATAATTTATTTTCTCTTTTTTTCCTTGAAATGTCACTTGAAAATAGACTTTTGGCCAAACAAAATTCTTTTTGAGTGTTCTTCACTTCAATTAATTTTTATAAGTCTCAAAATTAGCTCAACCACGCATTTCCTATTTTTTAGGATTTTTCTCTAGTTTCTAGGCATTTTTCTATATTTATACTTTTGAGTCGGTATTGAATTTTATTTATATTTTTTGTCCCTTGAACTTCTCATATTTTTTAAATTTTTGCCCAACTTAAATTATTTAGCTAGCTAGTATTTAAAATTCAGGATGTTATAGTATGAACTATTTTTTTTATTACTCACCCGATTTGTCGGAGTTTTGCCTCGACTACATTTAGATCCGACCCGCGCTGCGCACTTGGCTATGGTGGGTGAGTCTCCCAACGGAGATTTTCTGCATACGCCAATGCTCAAATTCAAGACTTTATTTAAGTGATATCAAATCGTTTACTATTTAGATCAACCCCTATTAGTAGCAATGACTAATTTTAGATATTGAAAAGTTAGCACATGAAAGGTTGTGTTTGTGGTCGATGTAAAATGTTCAAGAGAAGTTAAGTTTAATATTTTGGGCTTTTGGAGGAAGTTCTATATAGGCCTAGCTTGGTTAGACTTTTCAGTTGTTACGTGGGAGGTTATTAAAAATGTTTGGTTTAAGTTTAAAAATGCGAAAATAATTCATAGTTATCAAATATAAGAGAAAAAACAAAATACTAAGAGGTCCCAAAAAATTTGTATTTACAAGTTAAACTTGTATATTTATTAGTTAAATTTAAAAATTTATATTTAATTTCAAATTTTTCATATTTACTAGTTAAATTTGAAAATTTATATTTATAACTCAAACTTTCATATTTACAAATTAAATTGTGTAATTTAAAAGTCAAGCTTATAAAACTTGTGAAAAAAATTGAATTTCTTAACACCTCTTTGTATTTAAATTTCTTACTTAGGATCTGAGTATTTTCCTTTTTTTCAAAAAAATGTTTATATATTTCTGTCCTTTTTTCTCTTCGGAAAAATTCGTGGTTAAATCCTTAATTTTCATATTAAATCTGAACCAAATCTCCTGCATGTCTGCTTGAACAACTTTATTTTTTCCCATTTGCTTTAATAATCAGACATGAAAGAAAAACGATGCCTACTATGAAAGAGAAATTCCTACGTAAGGATAAAGACAAGAGGCAGACACACTCTCTGTATTATTCTTCTCTTAAAATCATAAACCCAAAATCCTACAATATGGTTAAAAAATTAGCCCTTCCAAAAAGAAAACGGAGTCTTTAACTGCTTTCATGATCAGGTCATATCGAGGTACTGCATGGAAGATAATTAACTCTCTTTGGCTGGTTCTGTGAAGCATAAAGACGACAGAAAATGTCTTAGACGTTGAATTCTACTCGAGAATGCACATGTGAAGCATTTACATGTACCTCCTGAGAGTAGCTTTGTTCTGATGAGACAAGGTTCTGACCAAGACATTGCACCACGATTGCGTACGACTTGATTGCAGCTTTCACTATATAGAGACCCCATATGATGGAAGCCAATATTCCCAACAAAAGATTTAAGATTATGAGAAGCAGCACCACGACCAGAAATCCGAGCAATGGACCAGAGTTTTGATGATGATAAGGTAATTATTACAAGGCTCTTCATCATCATCACTTTGAAGTTCATATTCTGCAATCAAACTCACAGCATAGAGACATAGGTTTACAAGAATGGCTGCCTACATGGTTGCTTGATCCTCATATGGAGATTTCATCTTGGATTGGTATTCAACTTGAACGTAGCTTCCGAGCGTAGTAATCAGAAACATAATGACAACGTGAAGATGCTTCCTGTATGATGATGGCCTGCAATGCAAGAAAAATAAACAAATGAGTGAACTGATAGATATTTTGACCAAAAATAAACACAAACTTTATAATGTAAAGCTCCCTGCGGGCGTGCGACATTTTAAACAAAAGAGCAACTCTCTTTCTGTTGTGTTCAGAGTTCTCTTTTGGATATTCACTTATACAACTTTCTTGCATTGATCTCAAGGGACACCCCGAAACTAATGATGGTAAAGCAAAGTTGAAGCTATATACAAGTGTGTTTGATTTAGCTTATGGACGAAGAAAATTGATTTTAAAAAATAAATTTTGTTTTTAAAGTAATTTTGGAAAATAAATTTTGTATTAAAAATAATTTTAAAAAAATAAGTGTTTGGATGGTTGTTATCATAATGACTTTTTTTATAGATAAATTACCAGAAAATGTATGAGGTTAATAAAAAAAAGAGATAGAAAGATGACAAAAATTCATAAAGCTAAAATGGTCATTTTTCATACTTAATATCTGAAAATTATTTTAAAAGTTGGTCGATCTTGCTTATGTAAAACCATAGTTTACAATGATTCAAACCATAATTTTGTCTAAAAGGAATTCTGCCAATAAGATAAGTGTTTGAGTAGTTTGGTCTCGAAGCACTTGTTTTTTTATTTTTCAAACACACAATTATATTTTATATATATATATATATATATATATATATATATAAGCAAAGTTGAAGCTATGAAGAATTCGTCCGTGTTTTAAAGAGAGCGAAGAAGGATGAAATAAATAAACAGAGGAATCATCTTTGAATTGAACTTTTTGTTGGCGCTTGGGTTAAGCTTATGAGCATAACTAGGATTAACTTATAATTAATTAATCAAATCTAAGTTATAAGTGGGATTAACTTGGGGATAGAATGCACAAAGGAGGTGACAATTACTCTCTCTAGAAGGCGCTCTCCGTATTTTTTATAAAGTATTTGCTAGTTTTTAAGGTGTATATTAAATATTTTTTTATATATGTCTACATTTAATAAAGATAGCGAGTGAGTAGAAATTAATATAATACTAAAATTTAGTGTAGTTAATAAAAGTAATATTAAAAATTATTTAAATTTTACAACAAATTTAATGCTTTTAAATTTTAATTGTTTTTATTGATATAAGTGAATTATTTTAAAAAGAATTTACATTTGAGACAAGAGAGAGAGAGAGAGAGTAGCTGGAGAAGGTTGACCACTATCTTTTCTTAAGGATAAACAAAATGGTAGGACTTATAAAGAAATCCTTGTCCTAGCTACCAACATGCTGCATCTAACATAAAAAATATTATATTTTATTTTTAATATAAAAATTAATTAATTGATTTATATAAAAAAATTAGATAAATTAATTATTTGTGATTTGATCTTTTTAAAAAATTCATGTGAAATAAATTATTATAATTATTTGAATTTACCTGTTAATATTATTGTGAGAGAGTATTAATAAGGATATTTTGAGAAAAAATATTTTGTGAGGATTCTACAATCCAGAAAATATGATGCTCAACTGATTACAAAAAGCAAGAGATCTTGAAAATAAGCACCAGATCACCTGAGGGAGAAAGTTTTGCAAGTAAATCTTTTTGCACATTTATTTTGTTGGATTGTAATAATGTCACATTTATTGTCAAGCATGGAAGCTTTTTTGGCATTTCGAAACTTGCCGTGTGTTGACTTCCTGGCCATTTAGTGTACGATTGAATTACCTCAATCCACCAGGCCGTATAAAATACAAATTAATTTTTTAGTGATATCTAAATATTTAATATTTTTTTATTTTCAATTAATTATATATCTTTTCCATGTGTTTCCCCCCTCACTCTCTATCATTTTTTCCCCACTTATTCTCTCTTCCGCCTACCTATTTACATAAATATGGGTTTCTTTTGAAAAATAAATTATATTTTTACATATTTATTGAATCTTACTCATTTTAATTAATTTTTTTATCGATATAATTAAGTTAATTATATTTTATAAAAGGAACAGAGGGAATAATGTGATATGGACAAATCGTAGATACTGAAAAGTGGCGTTTAGGGTCGATGCAAAGAGTTCAGTTTAATATTTTCGGGTTTTCGCGGGAAGTTTCTATATTGGCCTACCTTCAATTAGTTCATTAGACACTGTATTTGTTTTTTTTGGATGAAGCAAGGCAAGGCCTAGAGTTGCTACCTAACTACCCTTCTAGGTATTTCAACACCAGCAAGTTCCTCCCGCACTATCTCTTACACCTCGCTGGGGGGTGTATACCAGATCGTCTTCCTCATAGGTTGGTTCAAGCACATCTTTGCTAGTCTATCCGCACACCTGTTTCCTTCGCGGTACACATGTTGAAACTCAATGATCCAATCTCTTTGTAATAGATCATGGAGTTGTGAGTCCATCAGTCTTCTTCCAGGCCAGCATCAGTTCTGACATCCTTCAGTTCCTTAATAACCTGGGTGGCATCACATACTACTACAATCTTCTAAAAGCCTAACTCCCAACACATTTGCAGCCCCTCCTTGATTCCCCTCATTTCTGCCGTCTTTGCATCATTCTCGTCCAGTTTCAAAGAGAAGCCACGAACCCATTCTCCCCCATCTCCCCTTATAACCCCACCACAGCCCGTTCTTCCATCCTCAGCCTTCATGCCATCAGCCTGTCTGAGGGGGAAGCCATTTAACTCGAACAATTTCCTCCCAGAGGTTCTCTTGTTCCAGACCCTTTCACTTTGGATTGTAGCTTTCTAAATATAAGAGCTAATTAATTTTTTTAAAATAAATTAAAAAAGATAAATAAATTAATTAACAATAATTAAATCTAATTTCTCAAGACAAATTTATATTATATATTTATTATTTTATTTAAATTAATCGACTAACTCTTATACTAATTATAATTAATTAATTTTTTTAATTTTTTTAATATATATAAAAAATTAAATAATTTTTATATTAAAAATATAAGATAATAATAAATATGTTCTAGAAGTCTAACAAGTTCCCCAAGGACCATTAATGTCCCACAAGTCCCATAAGAGGGCCATGATCCATGAGGAGTCCAAAAGTAAGCCCAACGTATCCTAGACCTCTTAGGAGAGTAAACTGATCCAATGGCTTCGTGGCATCATCCTACATATTCGTACCATTCAGACAGCAACAAGTAACTTTGACATGGGAGAAAGTGACTATTAGTATTAAAGACAATGGCTTGCCTGTCTGAAGCTTCTTTCGGCCGAAACCGAAACATTTGTAGGAAGCTGTTTTTTTTGGATTAAACTTGCATGTCTGAATTAAATTGGCTTTTGCAAAAACTAATATAGATAATATAGTAGTGTAAGACTTTGTTAGATCCTCTTCAATTTTGAATTTAAATTCTAAATGAAATATTTGTGTTAAAAGAGATAATCACGAATCCCAAAATTAGATAACTGATAATATGATTATTAAAATAATATAAAAAAAAGGCCATTGCCTCTTGAAATTTCCTCAAAGGACCCATACGCCCACCCCATTTTAGTTAGTAAGTTTTGTACTTAGGTAGATAGGGATATTAGGTGGGAAAAATTAATGCAACATGTTATAAAATCATTAGTTGTAATACAAGTTATCTTATGAAAAATGCAAAGGTACTTATAATAAATATGGGAAGGAGTATTTAATTGAGTTCAAGACTAGTACAAGTAATACGAGTCCAATGCACCAGTAATCAACACAAGAATGACATTATCTTACAACGACACACCCAGTATTCAAATTTTTAAAAAATCAATGGAAAATAAAACTGTTTTAGTACCAGAAATAAAACCAAAGAGAAGATAATGTAATTCGAGTACAAGACAATGAATCAGTGGAGAGAGATATATGTTCTAAACTAAAGAATATTTTGTCCATGTTAATCATAAATATAAGATTCAGGATATTCACAAGCCTGCAACTATATAGCTCCCCAAGTCCGTATAATTGTAAACATGAAGTATTATCTAACCGATTGCATTTAGAAATAGAAGGAAGACCATGGCTATTTAACTTTTCATCTGGAATACTTATCACTGGGGCAGCTTAAAGGCAACTTGTATAACAAATCACAATAAGTTATCTTCTCAACCCATGGAATCAATAGTTGTTGATCTTATTATGCATGATAGATCAATCACATTGGAGTTTCTATCCAATACACATCTGTGATGAAATTATTAAAATTCCTTTCTCATTACTCCTAAAAAAGGACTACCTCATATGGAAGGGAGACAAAAGAACACTGATATTCCCAATACTTCAATTGGCAGGTAAATTTTGAAATAACAACTTCAAAAGTCATTTCCAGGATTGGAAATTGTCAAGGATGGAAGCGGGATTAAATAGTAAACACAAAGTCTTAGCTGAATTTTCTTCAATAAGATAAATATCAGGGAATTTGAAGAAGAAAATCACAGAGGAAGAACACTAACCTCTTTCTGCAATATGAGGAAGATCCTGTTATGGACTGGAAACACAGATTTCATCGATAACGAAACCAACCCTGCTATTCCAAATTCTCTTCAAGGTAAAAAAGCAAGCATGGTCCTTCAGCTCAGACTTCCCCAGAGACTGGCACATGGAGACGTCCCCATCACAAGCATCTAGACCACTTTTAATCCTTTTAGCAGTAATGTAATGACAGATATATTAAGGGATTGTTGGAGGAAGCTGTGAGCCATCAATCCATATATTTTGTTTTGCTTCTATTTTAGCTGTAATTTAGTCCTTTTATTCCAAAACGAAAACTATTTTCTTTCCCTCAATAAAGTACAACCACCATACCACTACCATATTTGTTCCATTTGGTTGAGCTTCTAAACTGGATAACACTAATTCATCCCTGTCAAAAATGGCAGCATATTTGATCAGAAGCACTTCTTATAACTTGAGAAAGAGGGCTAAAGCTGCCAACAACTTGCATACTACAAAATTACAATATGCCTTACTCTAGTAAAACGGAAACATCTAAAATTTCGAACAGTGTTAACAAGGATTTTGTGAGCAGAATAGCATTTATTTATTCTCCCTCGTCATGGCTAGCATGGTGGTTGTGTTTTTCTTTCATGGTTAAATGTTTTGGATGATGTCATCTTGGGCAAGCAATAGTAGGAAGAGTTTGAAAATTTTAATATAATTTTGAATTAGGCACTAAGATTTCAAAAATATTTTTACAGGGCAAATTTCGCTTAAGGAATCTCAAAGGAAAATGTTCAACCAATGGCCCATAAATTAGAGCCACGTAGTCAAAAATAGTTGCACCTCAACCATTGCTGGAGACAGATTAAAAGCAGTTACATGCTAAGTGCGGTACACCTGACCTCAGCCACATGGCCACAAACTTGTGCTTAACAAGAATCCTTGACTCTGAGAGTTTACCATCAGCGAGGCTACATGTTTCGGTCAAAATTTCATTTCATCCACTGAGTATATAACCTGCCAGATATAAAAAACCAGAACATTATACAATGTACAAGCAAGTTGTATGAAGAAAAGAAGAAAATTTTATTATGAAACAAAATTCTATAGTATTAAAAATACATGCAAATTTAATTGCCAATTAAGGGAGACAGAATAGAGAGAATGGCTTAAAAATTTTCAATACAAGAGTAAATATCTTTTCTCACTTCAGCCAGATTCTATCAAGCAAAAAATACCATAGGAAACATAAATGGTTCTTCAATACATAGTATTCCTCTAAATTTAGTTGCAGTTACACCCCCCTCTCCCCCCCCCCCTCCCTTTTCCCATTCTCCCCCATCCTTCTGTCATTATTTCAGACCTCATCATACCACCTAATGGGATAAAACTTGTTATTTTTTATTTCATACCTCATCATTCATGGAATTCCTTAGCCATGAAATTTTGAGATCTCGAGGAAATATAATATAATTCTGTCATAAAATTATCATCATGGTAGAACTTTGGAAACAGCTACAAGAAGCCCTCAGATAGCTCTCGTCGGAAAGGGAAAAGAAGGAATCACAAAAGCTAAAACCTGATGAAGAAAAAATGGATCTTACATAATTTCTAGTCTAGTGTACTACATCCTATCAATGGCATCCTTACAGAATATATATATATAAAAGAAAGCACAATATTTTTCTCTGTTGAGCAACTTTAATTAGCCAAATTTATATGGCAAGAAGACTGGGAGCAGCACATCAACACAAGTTCAGACAGGGAAGCCATGTCACTTCAGAAAGGTGCTAGATCCCAGAATGCAAGAATGTAAAAATCAGAGAGGGAATCCAATTAATTTATAACGCAAGTATGTCATTTTATAAACTAACTAGCCGTTTGGAGAATCTCCTGGAATGATAAACTGAAATCTTCTTATCTTTCATAATTACACACATACATGTATAGGAGGGACACGTAGCTGCTATTAAGAGACAACAAATTTAGACTAGCCTAATATGTTGACAGCAAAACACTTGAAACTAAACTGAAACCATATAATTTTGACAGCACAGAAGAGGAAGTTAACCCATGTGAATAACTTCTTTGTCAACAGAGTGTGATTCTAGCCTAGGCTTCTTCCTTCTACTATAAACTAACACAGAACTCCTATCAACAGGCAAGCCATTTCCTTGAATCTGAAGAGAGTGACTTTCTTCTAAGTCAAGTTACTTGTTGTTTAAATGCCACGAAGCCATCGAACAATTTATTGGAAAAGTCTGATTGTTGGCAAGCTTCATCCCACTTACAATAACATATTCAAGCATTCACCAATTTAACTTAAGAAAGGCAAGCTTCGGCTAAAAGAAACTTCAGACAGGAAAGCCATTTACTTGAATCCCATGAGAGTCACTTTCTCTATGTCAAAGTTACTTTTTGCAGTCTGACTCAGAAGATGTAGAATCGTGCCACAAGAATACATAATCAAGCCATGAAACCATTGAACAGTTCCTTGGAACAATCTGGCTGGCTCCACCGCCAATAAAGCCCATATAATTGATGCAGTTAAACCCAAGCCGATTGATAAGGTAAAGAGAAGCAGTACAACAACAAGGAGTCCAACTAACGGAGCGAAAAGCTTGATGATAGGAGGATAATTAGTTTGAATTTTAAGTTTAAATTCTGCCATCGGACCCATAGCATACAGGAATAGTATCAAAAAAACGGCTCTCATGATGTTACCATGCTCATCAAATAGGGATAATTGTTTGGATTGATAGTGAAATAGAACATACCCACCTACTGTAGTAATCAGAGAAATTATGAGAGTATGCATTGCTGAAAGAGATTTTGGCTGTCCTTGGTTCATACTGAAATAGCAAGAAACAAAAGCGAATAAGGATTCTAATATAGTAGTAACAATAATATTTTACAAAAAAAGTAAATTGAGGAACTAAGAATGAAATCAGATTTGTCAAAATAAACAACGAAGTGAAAAATGAGGGAGAGATAATGATCAAACAGTGTTGATCCAACCAAAATAATCGGAATACTATAAAGTTAATCAGCTTTGGTAAAACCTTAGTGAAGAGATGAAAGGAGATGGAGTTGGAGGCAAGCTGGGCGGTGAGAATCCAGACTGGTTTACTCTCCATTTATTTAGTAAAAGAGAAAAAAAATTAATAGGCCCATATAGATTAATTAATAATTAATACAAAATGTTAGAACAGAGTGATAAAATAACCAAATCATTTTTTTAAGTAGAAGTGTTTAGCCTTACCAACAAGCTATTAATTTAAGTGGTAAGCAATCTCATTTTTATAAGGAGAAAAAATGTGAGTTCTTAGATAGTGCATTTGTTAAAAGAGATAAAATAAATCATGCTATGGGTGCAAACCAATTAGACACTATTATTAGATCGATTTTATTCCCTGTTACATATACAGAATATGAGTAAATTTTGTAAAGAGTTACTTTTATCTTAATAATTAAATTTAAGAGAAATGTATATAATAAATTAAATAAATATAAAATATTTATAATAAATATAGTATAATATATTAAAAATTAATTTACATCTATTCAGTTATATAGAATATACACTTATCAGTTTCTATTTATATCATAATTAACAACAATGCCTAAATTAATTAATGATGTATTAAAAAAATCAATCACTACATATATATTAAATTTTAAAATAGAAATTTAAAGAAACACTCAATAATATTGTTACTCATATATTTGACTACATATATATTAACTCTGTTCATGTAATTAAAGTTTTTTATGATTTTATTTATAAGCTATTTCATAAATAAATAGAATGAATAAGACCTGGCACTGTGTGCCTACATTAAAGTACATTATTCTCTGTGAAATTTGTCTTCATAACGAAGAACAACGTAAGGTAATGGGAAAAGTAGATATGAAGTTAATGAGGAATGGTAAAACCTTTGTGGAGGGTAAATGTAACGATGGTGGGAAGAGAGAAGAGGGGCAAATGCAGGAAAGAAAACCCAAAAAATTTGGTGTGGATGATGACATTGATCTGAAACATACTATACTATGTTAGAAGCACACACTTTTGTCTTGTCCACCGCAAGAAAGAAATATTCAAGATAGAATCTGTTATTGGTTTCATAATAAGGTTGTCATGTTGCTGTTGTCTCTTTAATTTGTCTGACAAGGGAAAATTCAACCGTCTATAAAAACCCTTACATCTTACCGATCCTGTGAAGGTGGGGTTAGTTTTTATCAAAACGAAGAAAGGGTTCATGAGATCTGGAGTCAGCTTCTCTGCACTAATTATTCTCACCACTGCCTCCCGGCTACCTCCAAATACACCGTTTTGCTTCTTGAAAACAAAACCTGGGCCGTTCGTTCTCGCCATTTAATCGGAGCTCTTGATTGCAAAATTCCTTACAGTTTATCTTTCTTCTTCCTCCAGCAGCATCATCCACTCCTCTCCCCTCAAAATCGTTTCTCTCCAACGGTGTAAATGGGTCTCCGAAGAGCCACGTGAGTTGCATGTGGGGAAACAGGTCGGGATTATATAATCTAGAAATTGAGTTCTCAATATAATGATTTGCTCAAATAAATTTACAAACTTCATGTTGCAGATTAATAACCTAGTAACCATTTTATAGATACATCTATTAAATTTAATAAATATTTATATGGATTATGTGCTATTTGAATGAACTTATATATATGAGTTTGATATTTCAAAAAACAGATTCATTTCAAATTATAACTAATGATATTTTTATAATAAATTTGTTTGAAAACAACACTGTTAGAAAAAAATACTTATCAAGTTACTACTTTATGGCAGTTAAAAGAAAAATCGCAATAAACAAAGGTAGTGGCATATTCATAAATAAATTTATATTTTAAAATATTTTCACAACTGTTTTAGAACAAACCTCAGTGAAAGCAAATTTTAAAGGCAATTCTAAGAAGAATCGATGTTAAACTGTGTCCAACTGAGCTTAAAAGGCTGGGTTGCACATTGCTTATAACGATGATTTTTATAAAAATCACCATTATAAGGTTTTTGAGACTTTTAACGACTATTTTTAGTAAAAACTACTGTCAAAAGTCACTCAAAACATTTCTAATTCCTTCTCCTTCGTCTCTATCTTCTCTGTCATCGTTCTACTTGTCAGTGCTTTTAGTCACCGTTTAACTTTGTTATATGCTCATTTTTTTTACTTTTTCTTGTTTGTGTTATTTATAAATTGAAGACATTTGCAAGAATCTGTTCGATATACAAAACTCACGACTATTCATTTTCTAAGAATCTACTCTTTCTCGCCTCTTGCTGCAGTATCAGAATGTGTCTCTTGCCTCGGTTCCTAACGTTTCTAGCCATCATGAGGGAAGGACAATCGTCTACATCTACCTCTTACAAAACGTCTTTTCATCAATCTTAAAATATCCTCCTTCTATTGTACTTTTTTAGTCCACTTCATTTTCCTCTATTTCCTTGTATCGTCTGTATCTCTTACTCTCATTTTCATCAAACTCTTCAAATGGCATCCTTTTTTGACTCGTCTCCTTCCCAGTCGCACAAAAGAGATCGTGATGATTTTGAGGATAAGCATCCTCTCCTTGACCCAATGCCTTCATCGATTTTGGACAAACTCAAATGTCTCGAAGAATTGATCATCTAAATGGATAAAATGGAGAACTTGATTGAGGACCTCTCCCTTTAGGTAGAGAACTTGCAAGAAAGGTTTGATGGTCTCCGTTCTCCTTTCTGCTGCCTTTGTAACCAGCAACATTCCCACCACCCTGAAGATGACCTAGATGACTCCCAAAACCCATACAACTCTGCATCTTATTGAAAGGCTTCACCTTTCTTTCATCCCTCCTTTCTTTTGATCTTTTTTGGTGCTGACGGAGAATATGTTGGGATGGGATGATAAAACTTTTAAAACGTAAAGAATAGTCAAACTAGTTAGAATATTTTCAAAAGTTAGTTATTTGTTATAAGTTAATTAGTTTCAGTTTGCTAATTAATTGCATTTCCTTATGGTTCTCAAATATAGCTCAAACTCAACTATGTAAAGAGTTTTTTTTCTTTCTTTTATGGACCTGAAAGCCATATCTATATATGTACAGACATCGGCTCATCATATTTTAATTATCGTGTTCTAGCTACGCGTTCAGTATGAGTACTTTAAAGGAAACATAATCATATTTTGAGAAACAAATTAATTAAGAAGTCTAATTTATCCTATAAATTAATAATGCAACAAATTAGTAAATACCGTTGGCATGAATAGTGTCTAATTTATTAGATTCAAGATTATAGGTTAACTTTAAGTAACAGGAATGGTAAACAAGTAGTTTGAAATCCTCCTCATAGTTGTAGGTAAACACAGATAACTCTATACTACTAATTCCGGTCCTCAAAAACCCTATCTAATAAAAACAAATCAAATCAGAATGTCAAACTTTTGACAGAGTTTTTCTTAAAAACTATTGTGAAAAGTATCTTTCACATCAACTTTTAAGAAAACGCTGTAAAAAAAGTATCTTGCACAGTGGCTTTTAATAAAACTGCTGTAAAAATTATGAAAAAAAATTAAAAACCTAAACTTAGATAAGTTTCAGATTTACTTTTCACACAGCCGATTGTGGTCCCAATTTTGCCCCACTACCACAAACCTGGACAAAAGGCATTTTCTATTATTTTTTGCTATTTTCAGGACGCTATAGTTGTTCACTCTCTCCTCCATTGTTCACTACCTCTGTCGTCATTCTTGTATTCAAAGACGTAAGTCACTGTTTAACTTCTTTAATATTAATGTTAATATTAGTAGTGCTAAGTTAAGAGTTTTGCGAGGGTTTTTGGTTGTGCAAGTATGTTGGTTCTTGTAAGTGCCTTTTCTAGGCTTTAAGAGTTGAGTTACATGGTTGTATCTATTGAGGCAAATATAGAAGAAGAAAAATCCTTTGGGTTTTCCTGAGCTATTAGAGTCATCCAAGGGTTCTTCTAATCATCTTTTTTAATATCATATCATATTCCAATGGAATCTTGTTTCTGTGGAATATCACAGTGGCCTTCCTAAATCTTATTTGTGTTGTTACTAACTGTATAAACTAAATTTGAACCTAAAAAGTTCACGTCCCTTGACCGAATCCATTGGAAAATGTGCATTGATGATGATATAAATTGATAGTGAAGAGTAAACTGAACTACGACAAATACTGCCAAAATTTTCAACGTTTTTTTTGTTTTCAATACATTTTGTTGTTGATGTTGACATAAATGCATGTTTCCTGGTAATAACTTTACTACTTTTTATATTTGTGATATGCTTTGTTTATGTTTATGAATAGAAAAGGGACATATTTAAATTAATTGAACAATACTTTTACATATATGGTGATTCACCCTGTCACCACCATATTCTTATATTTATTTATTGTTTTTTGAATAGAGCATGGACAATTTAGGTTAGGACAGTTCTAGTTAATAAGGGAAGAAAAGAGGAAGAGACTCGACCCGTATATAACGAGTGTCAAAGATAAATGAGGGGCAGATCCCTCGAAGTTGCTAGTGGAGTTTGATCATGACATGAAGGCAACTGATGAAGATGGGACATTGCTTAACATCTATGTTAACCATATAATATGTGTTAAGATTAGCATCGTGTACACCAACTGGAAGGTGGTAGACCTGAAAGATAAAGATATAATTTGGGAGGACATTTTGGTATATTTCTAAGTCTATGTTTCACCTATCTGCTTTAGTTATTCATGATTCTTGTCCCTTATTATAGCTTCATCTTATTTGTTTTTTGTACCTCAATGCAGCAAAATTTTGATATTCCCCCCACATCAAGCATGAGTCGTCGCATCTTAAAGCAATGTGATGAATGGTGGTGAGACTTGAAGTCTAATCTTGAAAAGGACTACCTCCAGGAAGTAAGATGGGGGAACATTCAAAGGACACATACCCCAATATTAGTGATGAAGTGTGGATATTATTTTGTCAATAGCTAGAAGATACTACTTATAAGATTTTTGTAAACTTACATTTTAATTAACTTAGTAATGAATGTATATTTTAATAAACTAATCCGACTTTGTTTCATTTTCATAGGCTATGGGTAAGAGGATTCAAGAAATAGCCAAGAAGAATATGTACCACCATTACATGTCTCGAGGGGTATAGTGTCATTGAGAGGAAAATGATGCAAGAGTAGTTACAGGCTGCACAACAAGCTACTGTATCAGACCCTTCTTCATCTATCCAACGTCTATCTCGCCAGTAAAAATAAAAGGCTGTGAGGGTGAATAAGGGATAGTAGAGGTTGCTACTATTGCTAAAAGAATTGTAATTAATTAATTTAAATACTAAGAATTTATACATTATTACTTGCTCTTCAGTTATTTTAACTTTGTTATTTATATATGTTGTAGGATGCACTAGAGGAATAGGTAACCCAAGAGTCTTTTATTCCTAAAAAAATAATAGATATCTTGCAAACAACTATTGGGAACCCTGACTTGACCACCCAGGTCGAGTGAGAAGGGGCCCCAAAGGAGTTATACGAAAAGAGCTTTTTTGGCTCCACCTCATGAAGAAAAAGTGTAGTCTCCGCAGACATAGTGTCAAAAGATAAGTTGCAAAAGGTTTGGGATGAACTTGCTGTAGAACATCAAGTGGAGTTGGAAAGGATGCGCTACGATATGGATGCCAAACTCCAGCTTATTGTCAAAGACAGACTCTAACAAGCTATTAAAGCCAAACTCCAATAAGCTGTTATAGCCAAATTGAATGAGGCTATGGATGCCAAGCTCCAATAGGTCATGAAGATGATGGGCTTTCCCATTGCCGGCCAAAGTTTAGAGGTAAAAAAAATATCCATTTACTTCTTTTCAAGATATGTTTAACATATATTTTGTCTTGACTAATTTTGTTCATATTTTTAGGTTCTCCTGCGGTGACAAGTGGAAAGGATAGTGCTAATAAGAAGTTTATCTCCCAACCATTTTATCCTGACTTTACCCTTGAGTATACCAAGGAAGATGAGAAAGAGGTTGGTCTCTATATGATGACACACAAAGGGACTACAACCTTCATCGCTCATGATATTGTGTACCTAGGTGCCATAACATTTCACCATAATCCAATTCCTCATGATATAGTCAAGGCCACGGTAAACCGCATCAAAAAAGGTTGTAGCACTACAACTATTCCTTACCCTACTGATGAGGTCCACATATTGGAGAATGCTCCAGGGTAGTTTATTTTGTGGGTAACAAATCTGGTCAAATTGAGGAAGAGGGTCACACCAAAGTCGATGCTAGAGAAGGTGCCAAAGAAGCAAATATTGAAGGAGCCAGAACCAAAAAAGTTGCAATAAAAGCCGAAGGTCAAGAGGGAAAAAGGAGACAAGCTCAAACCTCTTTATCAAAATATATCCTCGAGATATATTATGATGGAAACTCTTCACGCTATGGAGAAGGATTGGAGGAATCACTTAGTTTTACAATTCTGTAAGGGTTTTTGATTACACAAGAGCTTTATAATTCACCATGGACAGGAATGATATAGTGCAATTCCATAATTTTGAGGAGCCAGATTCAACTGTCATCTAGTTAGCCATATTGTAAGTTATAAATTTATTTTAATACTTTATGTTTTATCATTCTGGCAGTACTGACTCCTTTCTCTATTGAACAATGGACACTTCTATCACAAATGCCTAGACGAAGTAAAAGAAGACACATATGGCTTTATGTGTCTGCAGATGGTCCAAGAGTAGACACCAATAGGAACTCGAAGATGATGTACATAATCGACATCATGACTTGAATGAAGATGAAGATATATTTTGTACCTTACATTAAAAGGTAAATATACTCTTATATTTGGCACACACATATACATATTATAATACATCTATATATAATGTTCATATTTTTTAGTAAGCATTGGACTATGCTTATCATTGCCCTTAAAGATCATGTGGTGTACTGGATCGATTCAATATTTGGACGGTTAGATCCCAAGATTGTATCCATTAGCTAACATGTGAGTTTCCTTCATAAATTTATTAAGATAAAAATTTAGTAAGTTATATGATATCTTTTTTTAATTGTGATAGAGCTGTGCAAGGCTTCAACCTCTTTAGAGCATATCTACTTAGTACTAATCCTACATAGATTTATCCTCAAATAAGCAATTTTTGAATAATTAAGTTTCAGCTTTCATAAATTTATTAGGTGTAAAGTTAGTCACTAATATGCTCTGTGTTTTTTCATTTTGTTAGTACTCCTATCAACTTTGCAATGTTGAGTGCAGATATTATATAATATACTATATGCATGAGACCATTAAGATAGGGATCACAAATAGGTTATATGAGGTATGAAGTGATCAATATTTAGTAATTTTTCAATTTAATTATTCACATATTTAACATTTACCTATTACTTCTAAGTTGCATTCATTCAAGAATAACATATGCTATGAAGATGAGTTAATAGAATCAATGATAGATTATTTGACAAGAACTATACTTTTGAACTTGCCTTGACCAATCATCCATTTTCGTATATATATGATTGTACAATATTTGGTTCATTATATTGCCTAATTAGGAATTTGAATTACTTTATTACCATTTAATTTAGATTTTTGCAATGTTTACTTCATACTTTAATACCTAGAAATTAGTTTGTCTTGATTATGGTAAATACAGGACGCTATTGAAGGGAAATTAAATGAAACATTGAAAATAAAACAAAATTAAAAATAAGTCTTTAACGGCAGTTTTTGGGAAAATCATTGTTAAAGGATTATATTCATGGCAGTTTTTTAATAGCCATTAAAATATAAACTGACAACTATGGTAGAATTCAGGCCAGTAAAAAACTACCATGAAATGTCACTTTTAACCGCTATTGTAAGCCTTTTTTCTAGTAGTGCAAACAACACATAATAATTCTTAAATTATATAATATGTTAGCTATTCGTGAAGAATCTCTTGGTTATTCACTGAAGGTCAATTTACTCCTTTGGTCCTTAATATATATAGGGCCTATTTAACTAATTTGATTAAATTAATAAAGTTAGCTAATTTATAAATTAATTGGATTCCCTCTGAATTTTACAGTCTTACATTCTGGGTTCTAGAACCTATCTGAAGTGAAATGGCTTCCCTGTCTGAATTTGTGTTGACGTTCTACTCGCAGTCTTCTTTCCATAGAAAATTTGGGGAATAACTGCAACTAAATTTAGGTGATAATCAAACTTTATGCTATATTATGCATCGAGGAACCATGTATGTTTCCTAAGCATACACTTATTATGTAACTGCTTTTCATCTGTCTCCAGCAATGGTTGAGGTGTAACCAGTTTTGATAATGTGGCTCTAACTTATGGGCCATTGGTTTAACATTTTTCTGAGAGCTTCCTGAATATTAAGAGAAACACACCCTGTAAAAATATTGTTGAAATCATTACCTAATGCGAAATTATATTAAGATTTTCAAGCTCTTCCTGCTATTTCTTGTCCAAGATGACCTCATCTAAAACATTTAACCATGAAAGAAAAACACAGCCATCATGCTGGCCATGAACCTTGGGGAGAATAAATAAAATGCTATTCTTCTCACAAAATTATTGTTAACACTGTTTAAAACGTTGGGCATATTTTAATCTTGTTGTATTCAAGTTATTAGCAGCTTTTAGCCTGCATTATCAAGTTACAGAAAGTGCTTCTGATCAAATTTGCTGCCATTTTTTAGAGGGATAAATTAGTGTTGTCCCGTTGGAAGCTCGACTCAAATGGAGAATATACAGTAGTGGTAGGGTTGTTGTACTTTATTGAGGGGAAGAAAACAATTTTCTTTTTGGAATAAAAGGACAAAAGCACAACTAAAATAGAAGCAAAATATTCTGCATGGATTGATGGATCTTGAAGCGATGCTTACTTTTCTTCCTTGAAGAGAATTTGGAATAGCATGGTTGGTTTCCTCATTGATGATATCTGTATTTGCAGTCCATAACAGGATCTTCCTTGTCATGCAGAAAGAGGTTAGTGTTCTTTCTCTGTGATTTTCTTCTTCAAATTCCCTGATCTTTATCTTATTGAAGAAAATTTCAGCTGAGAATTTGTGTTTACTACTCCTTCCCTTCTTTTTTACAGGAGACAATTTTTATATATAACATATTTCTATTTATAAGAGACACTTAGTGTTTGTCAACTTATCTCACTTTTTTTTTGTTGTAAATTTTCAATTTTACCTACATTTAATTATTCACATTAACTTCACTCTGTCTATTACACCTTCTCTCTCTTTCACATATCTCTTGTTTCTAGTAACTTATTTATTCTCTCTCTTACACTGTCTTTCGCCATAAATAAGGCTAGTTTTGAAAGAAAAATTATGTTTTAAACATTTATTGTGTTTAACTACTTTTTTGAAAGAAGACATTCAATTAAACGTCTCCTATAAAAAAAGAAAAGAGGGACTATTTGCTCCCCTTCCATCCTTCCCAAGTTCCAATCCTAGAAAGGACTTTTGAAGTTGTTATCTCAAAATTAATATGCCAGCTAAATGAAGTATTGGGAATATCAGTTTTCTGTTGTCTCCCTTCCATATGAGGCAGTCCTTTTCTAAAAGTGATGAGAAAGGAATTTTAATAATTTCAGATATGTCTTGGATAGAAACTCCAATGTGATTGATATATCATGCACAATAAGATCAACAACTATTGATTCCATGAGGTGAGAAGATAACGTAGTGTCATTTGTGATACAAGTTACTTAAGCTGCTCCAGTGACAAGTATTCAAGATGAAAATTTAATAGTTATGGTCTTTAGAAAGTGACACTTTTTCTAGAAAAAAAAAAGCTAGAGAAAATGGACAAGAGGAAATACAATGGATTCTTTCTTTTTCTTTTTTAAATTTGATGAAAGACAAATTTTATCCAACCAAGTAAAACGATACAGGCATTAAAACAAACAAATAACCTCAAATACCCTGCATAATGATTATAGAAATATTATTTATATATAGGTGAAATTTTAAGAAACTTTTGTATAATTTGTATAATTTTATATAGGTTTCTTGCTCATCTCCACCCTTTGCTTCTTTTGTTCGACGGTCTTCTAGATGTGAAATGGGAAGAGAGACTACTCACTGTTTTCATTTCCTGCTTTTATATTTCTTGCTATGGTTGTCTTTCGTTGCAGGTACTTTGTTTACTCCGTGCTGCCATTTGGAGCTCTTTTTGGATTGGAATTATGTTGTTTCAACTGTTGGTTCCTTAAGCACACTCTTCTCAAACACCTTTTTGTTGGGCAAGCTTCACGAGCACTGGACAATGATGGTGATACGTGAAAGCGTGACTTTTAGGATCTCCTTGATTCGGCCAGTCCGTTGTCAAGATCAGTTCATCCTCATGAATTTTCCTTCTGTTCAAATTTTCAAGCAGCAAGAAGCTACGAAGATACCCTCCAGGTGGTGAGCTATATAGCCTTTTACAGCATAGTTGGTCTTACATAGGACCCTCAAGGAGGGATACACGTATTGTCAATTCTTTTGTCAAAATGAATAAAATTAAGGGTTAAAGGGCATTTTAACTTGAAAGTATTACGTTAGGAGCTATGCTGTTTTGAAAGGTTTTTTACCTCGAAATATTTGGTGGAGTAAAATTGGGGCGACATTGCCCTCAAAATAGACTTTTAGGGTAACATTAACTTTAAAAAACGTCTAAAGTGACAGCTCTTGGCGTGATATTTTCGGGACAAAAATGTTCTTTAATCCTAAAATTAAATAGATTAATAATAAGAACTATAATTATAAAAAATTAAATTCTAAATTAATTGTGTGAAAAACTACACTTTATACAAAAAAATATTTAGGCATCATTTAGTTCAATTTAGTAAATTTTTCAGGAAGTAAAACTTCGGAAGAAGTATACTATACCTGGCAAAGTTAACTTCTCAAAATGTTACCAATGGGTTTGCTTTAGCAAAATATGATAGGTCTTCATAATATAATAAATAAAAAGGTTTAAATATCTATTAGAAGAAGTCTAAATTTAATGCCCGACATTACCTTTAAACATGATTACTTCCAACTCCAGTTGGATGATACTTATATTTAGCATAAACAAAAAAGAAAAACTTTTCAAAATGTTCATAATTGCTTGTTTGTTTTATTTTTAAGAATAACCAAAATGTCTCACAATAAGTAACATGCAATAACAAATTTTAGTACAAAAATGACAACAAGTCCTATGCTATATATTTATTGTGGTACTTTTAGGTGATTGCATTCCTCTTTTAGTACTTCATAGTGATTTTGTAGATCTAGTTTGAGTGCTCGTCACAGTGATAAGAACATGAGATCTACACCATCTAAATACAATTTTAATAGTTTATATTTAAAATTTTCAGTTGATGATTTTTATATAAAAGAATCATTTTTAAAAATACTGACAATTTAGATATTATCTTTATTTTAGATTCTATGCACATGTTTTTTTATATATATAAAGTTTAGGGAAGCTATATGTCAAAAGCTCACCAGTATTAGGGTATATCTTCAAACTCAAAAGATATTTATAAAAATATTTATAAATCGTTTATCAATAAGGTCTTTATATCAATAGTAAGTTTTGAATTCACAACCATATAAGTTATAGATATATTATTTATCCATTAAAATAATTTTTGAAAAAAGAAAAAAGAAAAAGATCTGGCCTGGACCGTCCGGATTCCGGGATTTCCCTTTGTTTTTATACAATTCCAGAAACTTCTAACTTTTTATATAATTATCGTAACTTTTGATTTTTTTTATTTGCGCAAGAAGGAAACATCAACTTTTGTGGAGAAAAAAAGAAAGGGGAAACCGTGTAAGCAGGATTATTTGATGTTTATTTATTTATTGACAAAGTGTGAAAGAATATTTCTCGTTAGCAAACAATATCAACCTTTCTTTAAATCCACTTGAGACTGCAGCCTTAGGACATAGGAATCATTTCCTAATTGGTCGACTCAACTTGGTTTTACATCGATGAGACAATAATGAGTACAACCTTGTTGGTCAACCCAACTGATCTCTGATCTTGTTGGCAGGGTATCCTCAGGGAACCGTAAAGATAAGAGACAAAGTCTCAGACGTTTGATTCCGCTTGAGAGTGAGCGCCAATTCCAACCATGTTCGTATGAGAAATTAGCCTTTTCCATTAGACTTAATCTCTCTGTTAGTCTCCCTCGAACGTTTAATTCACTCTCTTTTACACAGGTAAAGCATCTACGTGTTCCTCCTGAGGGTGGTTTTCTTTTGAGAGAATGTATTGTGTTATACGTGACAAAACCTCACAAGGACATTGCACCACCATTCGGTACGCCGTGATTGCAGCTTTTAGTAGAAAGAGACCCCATATGATGGACGCGATTATTCCCAACAATGGATTCAAGATTATAAGAAGCAGAACAACGACCAGAAATCCGAGCAACGGGCCGAAGATTTTGGTGATGGTAAGGTAAGGCTCTTGATGACATTGAAGTTCGTATTCTGCAATACAACTCACAGCATAGAGGCATAGGTTTACAAGGATCGCTGCCATCATGGCTGCTTGCTCCTCAAATGGAGATTTCATTTTGGATTGGTATTCAACTTGAACGTAGCTTCCGAGCGTAGTAATCAGAAACATAATGACAACGTGAAGATGCTTCCTGAATGATGAACTGCAATATAATTTAATGCCACAAGATAATTAAACAAATTAATCAACTTATCCTTTCACCAAAATAATTAAACACAAACTTTATAATGCTAATGGCTTTGTGATATCAAGTGTGTGCCTTTATTAACAAAAGAGCAAGTCCCTTTTTGTTGTGTTCAAATTTCAAAGTTCTCTTCTATACCGGAAAAGACCAGCGTCATTTAGGGTCTGTTTGGCAAGAGGGGAAGGTGGATGAAATAGGTAATTTTAATGTATTTAGTTTTTAAAAAAAAATAATAAGTAGGGTTATAAAATTTAAATAAAGAGAAGATGTAAGATAAAATAGTAAGAAAAATTAATTAAAAGCTTTTAACCCCCACCGCTCAATTTTTTTTTAAATCAAACTTACTAAAATTTTCCCTCTCCTTTCTTTCTCTCCATTTTCCTCAAGCCAAACAAGGTATTATGGGAAACCAGCATGAAACTTGTGGGGGCTAAGTTTTCTAATATTGATCATATTTTAAAAAGCATCATGTATCCTTATATAGTATTAGCTTGTTTGAATTGATGAGATAGATGATTTTAATGTTTTCTTTGTTTATTTTAGAAAGGAATTTATCCTAATTTTATTTAAGATGTTTTTCAAACTTTATAAAATATTTAAGAAAATATAATTATAAATTACATTTAGTATATAAAATTATAATTTTATAAGTATTAAAATTGATTAATTATGTCAACATTCTAGTGTCATGTTGGTGATGAGGAATAATGTCCTCCCACATGTTACGTGTTCGAATAGACAATGAAAAAAATTGAATAATTAATATCTAATAAAAACACAATAATATATATGAAGTAATTATAATTATACCCATATCCTCACAGTTATATATATGTCCAAAATTATATTTTATAATTATACTTATAATCTGTATATATAATAATTATAAATAATATTATGATAAAATATAGTGCCCGACCGAACCATTAAAACAAAGCAACGAGAAAACCACAATTGGTGTGTGTGTATGATCTGATTACATATATACACACGAAAAAACAAGATCACAGTTGCTGCAATCTTCGATCAACGAAGATGAAGAAGATTAATTGCTGCGTAGCGGACTTGATTTGATTTTTTTTCTAATATAAGCATGAGGCTATTTTAGGTAGTATACGACAAAAGTATACTCCTCTTCTCCTCTTTAAATTCCTCGTACCAAAAACACGGAAAAAGTGCCACAGTGAAACCATATCCACATATGCAGCTTTCTTGCATCTACAGGGAAGGAGGAAATGCATGGGAATTAGGGACGATGGAATATGCAGAGCCAAAATATTGTGTTAACTAATATGATGGAATGTCTACAAAACCCCCGGGGTTCTTCTCCATGAACCCACCAAACAGAAAAATCATATATCTATGGCCACGGAGCCACTGGTTAGAGAGAGTTCATTCCAAAAAACGAGCTAGCCTATTAGAAGGGAACCCCTTGTCGCTTGACAGGGGACTCATGCTGAAGAATATATGAACAAGCAACTTAATCGTACCTCAATGATGACCTTTGAGTCCTTCTTCCATGCATGCCGGCGGGATGGATCCAAGAATGATTTGCAAGTGTGCGTGTGTTTGTGCGTAGAGAGAGACAGATAATAAAGTGACCAGGTAAAGCTTCTCTTCGGGACTCGAATGGAGGATAATGGCGAGTCAGGTTTTGGATTGGATTTGGAGTATGACCCGCCGCCATCGTTATCCAATGCTTCTTTAAACACAAGCTATTTTAAGAGAAGGAAGAAGAAAAGGGGGTTTCAAAGAAGAAGCTTTACACACAAAATGCCTTACACACGAAGCTTTACAATTGAGGAAGGCTGGGCAATCTGTTGGTGGTCGACGATCATGGGAAGCCAGAGAAGGGGAACAAAAAGGAAAACAAAGCAACAAAGGAAAACGCACAAATTTTTTTACTATAAGCTGACTTAGGAAGGGCCATTTATATAGGGCAACAATTAATTAATATATTTAATTTTTTAAATTTATCTAAAAAAATTAAATAACGTAGAAGTAATGATGAGGGTTGGGGTTGGGTTAATAAGAACAGAAATATTTTGGGGGCAGATTGACATTTCAGAGTTTCTAGTCTCCACGCAAGTCGGCAAATACCAGAGAATGATACCTCCACCTGGACAGGTTGTGAAGTTAGAAAATTAGTAGGAATCTAATTTTTTTAATAAATATCTATTTGATTATTTAATATATTATATAATTAATATTTTTTATTTATTATTTTATAAATGTGATAAAGTATATTTTTATTAATATTTATTCAATAGTCTTTTAATTTATTTATGATTCATCATTTAATTATTTCTTTTTTATTTATATATAATATATAGAGATATATGTTTATTGAAAGTTCATTAATTTAAATTATTTTTATGACCATTTGGATTATGAGATTATTGATTTTATATTTTGTTCCCTGTAATTAATTAGTATGTCTTGATTATATTAAATGAATGATGGATAAATGAAAAATAAACAATTTTTTTTTTAAAAAATAAACTTTTTACAAAAGACGGTCATATAAAGCTAAAATAAAAAAAAAATTCCATGGATTCTTTAGAGAATAGAATGACCGTGAAAAATTGATATATTAACGGCAGTTTTAATATAACTGTCACTAATGTATCAACCTTTTAACAGAAGCTATAAAACTGTCATTAAATAGTATATTTATAATAGCAATAAAATTTATGTCGTTTAAAAAATTATCGTAAAATGCTATATTTAATTGCCATTATAACCTTAATTGAGATTTTTTTAAATAACTTAAAAAATCAAATAAATCAATTAATCATAATAAAATATAATTCTTTAAGATAAATTTATATTATATACTATTAAATTTATTTAAATTAATTAATTAAATATTATATTAATTATAATTAATTAATGTATTTAATTTTTTAAATTTATTTAAAAAATTAAATAATTTTTATAATTAGAATAATATAAAAGATAGTAATAATGATTGATGAAGTTGATTTAGTGTGTGTTTGGATAAGATTTTGGAAACGGGCTTATGAAAAAAGGGTTTTTAGGCAGCTTATAGAAAATTATTTTTGGAGAAAAGCTTATAAAAAAAGTGATTTTAAATAAATGAATGTTTGAATAGTTATTTCCAGAAGTACTTTTATTATTGATAAATTAAGAAAAATTGTATGAGTATTAAATGAGGAGAGATAAGATATAAGAGGAGAGAGTGTATAAAAAGAAAAGAGAGATGGTGTAAGAAAAAGTATAAGAGGTGAGAGAGGATGTAAGAAAAAGTAGGGGTAATTTAGTAATTAGTTAGTTTATAAACTCTTTTATTATTTCATAAATTACTCTGACCAGCTTATCTGAAATATTATTTTAAACTATAATTTAATCTAAAAATTTATTTAAATAAATATAACTATTTATTTAAAAAAATTAAATTTAAGTTTTATCCAATTTCATTGGAAGGCCCTAACCAAAATGAAGCCGCGACAAATATTTGGGGCAGGACATTTCAGTTCTAGTCTACACGCAAGTCGGCGAATACCAGTTGGTCAATTCGAGGAACGATGTTTCAACCTGAAAAGAATCAAAATATTAAATTGAAGCTGAGATTGATCAATTACTTTTGTTACTGAAAGCATATGGAGATCGTACTCTCTGGATCGAATTCATCTTTTGTCCCTCCATCTCAGGAGGAAGCAGATAATCTGGCAAGAAGTTCCAAGAAGATTAAAAATGGTAGGACAAGGGGTACGTGCGATAACATCTTCCAGGGACATTGGCCGAGGTTAGGAGAAAAAATGGTGGATGTAAATAAGGGTAAACCTTCCTTTGCTGATAAGTTAAAAGGCATTGATAGGACGAGTGAGAATATGGATGAAGCTGTAGGACCGGATGAGGATTTGCTCTCAGATGATTCTATGTCTGATTCCCCTGATCTGTCCATGGAGCAAGATGATGATGAACCACTGGTGAAAACTATTGAGGACCCATCTAGGAACTTCCCAACTTTCTCATTTTCAGGGAGACTAAAGAAGAAATTGTATGGGAGACTAAAGAAGAAATTGTATAAGGCGTGGAGGAAGGCAGTTATAGTGAAGTTGCTGGATAGGAGTATTGGATATAAGACTTTGAATACAAGACTTCAGACTCTATGGGCAAAGCATGGAGTAATCAGTCTCATCAATATCGGGTATGGCTTTTTTGTGGTTAAATTCTCAAATGAGAAGATTATTTTAGTGCTTTAACAGGAGGCCTATGAATGATTTATGATCATTATCTTACTGTTAGACTATAGGAACCAAAATTTAAACCAGAAAATGCTAAAACAGACAAATTTGCAGTATGGATAAGAATGCCGTGTTACTAGAATATTATGATGAACAAGCTCTCACATTCATCGGTAATAGAATAGGGGAAACTATTAAAATGGATATGAATACTTCTTGTCATCTAAGAGGGCATTATGCTAGAATATGCGTATTAGTGGATTTGAATAAACAATTAATGCCAGGATTCATATTAGATGGGGAGGAATATTACTTGGAATATGAGGGTCATGTTCTCTATGTGGAGTTTATGGACATAAGGCAGAGACATGTCCTAGTAGAGAACGGTCTAATGAGGCGAATGGAATGACTGGTAGTGGAAATATAGAGACTGGGGAGCAAGGAAGATCGCTGGTAAAAGAAAGCATCATTGGACAGGACCAATGCCGTTCAGAAACCCAGAAGGCAACGTAGAATGAAAGAGGGACGAAGCGAGTCAACTCGGCAAGAAAATCGGGGTTCACGCTTTGGGGTTCTTGCAGAGGTGGAAGAACAAGGGGAAAAGTCAAATGGTGCAGATGAGGTGAAGGGAGCAGGTGAAATGACCGTACAATATGAGCAGCAAGCGAGCAGGTCTAATGTAGCTGCAAGGAATGGAAAGGAAAGGAGAAAGCAGCCGCCGACTAGAATGATTGATGCAGGTGCTGTCAGAGAGAGAGTACTAGAAGAGGAGGAAAGTAAAAGAAAAAGTGAGAAAAGGCCGAGAGATTTTATTCAAAATGAGAGACATGGTGGTGATGCCTTGATGTTGACTTTGTGGGAGGAAAAAGATGAGTTAGCACGTGACATTGAGAGGAATCAAAGGGTGGGGCCGAGTGGTTTGGAGGAAAATATAGAAGTGGGCTTTTTTGCTAAAGCAGAAGAAGGCCCAAATATGGGTTACAATGTTGAACAAAGGCTTGAGGATTTGGACCCAGGGGATCCAATTTGTGGGCCTGTTTTTGATAGCCATTTTCAGCGCACTGGGGGGGAAGATGGTCTGGAAGTGGACTCCATGGTCCCAGAAACACAGCTCCCTAACGTGGACTGATGGGGTTTTATCCTGGAATAATTGATTTTATTTATGGATAAAATATTATATTAGAATATTAGAGGAGCATGTGATAATAGGCTCTTGAGAAATCTAAGAGTTGTTTGTAAAGGCCCAAAACTGAGTTTGATCATATTATCTGAAACTAGATGTGAAGAGGAGGTACGCCTGCGGGAGGATGGACTTTGATGAACTCAGGTTTGTTCCCAGTGTGGGTCGATCAGGAGGCTTAGTTATGGCTTGGAAAAGTACATCAAGGTTGAAGTTTTGGAATTTAATAGACAATTTTTCCATCTTGGGTGTGAAATTTCTGGAATTGACAAGTTTCTTTTAACGGCAGTCTATGCAATTCCTCATTCCAATCGTCGGGAAGCATTATGGAATAAGTTGAAGGATTTGTCTCGAACAATATTGATGCCTTGGGTGGTGATTGGAGATTTTAACGATATTATGAGCTGCAAAGAGAGGATGGGAGGAGCTAAGTATCCTGTGAATAGAGTGAAGTGGTTTCAAGAATAGGTTATAGTGAGTGTGGACTTTCAGATATGGGTTTTCAAGGGCCAAAGTTTACTTGGAAGGGACCTAAGAATGTTGGGTATGCGAGGCTTTATGAAAGACTGGATCGTGCTATGGCAAATGCAGAATTTCTCTCGACTATGCCTGAATGTTTTTTGAAGGTAATGGCTAGAATTCAGTTCTCTGATCATAATCCAATTATACTACAGTTTTTGAGTGGTTGTGTTGACAGAGGAATTAGACCGTTTCATTTTGAAGCTATATTGCTGCAACATGAGAATTTTAAGGACTTTCTTGATGGGAATTGGGATACTTGTAAGGATTTGAATAGATCATTAGAATGTATGACGGTCTCATTGGCTAGTTGGAATAAAAATACGTTTGGGATGTTAGAGAAGAGGAAAAAGGAAATCTTTGCTCGGCTGACTGGGATACAAAGATCACAGGCTTATGGGTATTCTGTTTTCTTATTTAATTTAGAGAAGCAGTTACAAACAGAGCTTAATGATATTATGAAGTTAGAAGAAATTAAATGGTTCCAAAAGGCCAGAACTGAATGGATTGCGAAAGGAGACAGGAATACTAGATATTATCATCTAAAGACAAAGATGAGGAGAAGAAGGAATAGAATTATGACTCTACGAGATGACATGGGTAATTGGGTTGATAATGAACAGTATCTAAAGATTATGGTTTCAAACTTTTTCAAGTCACTGTATGAGCTGGATGATGATGCGCCCAGTGATATTAGCACTCTTACAAAGTTTCCTCAAATAAATTCTAAACGATTGAAGAATATGCGTTATGTTCCTTCTGATGAGGAAATTAAAGGAGTAGTCATGTCGATGGGTCCTTATAAAGCTCTTGGTGTGGATGGTTTTTTACCTATCTTCTATCAAGCTAATTGGAATAAGGTGGGAAGCACAGTGTGTATATTTGTTAAAGAGGCTTTTATGACAAAGTTGATAAATCTGGAGGCAAATAAAACTCTCATTACTCTTATTCCCAAGAGAGAGAACCTTGAAATAGTGGGTCATTTTAGGCCAATTTCCTTATGTACGGTCCACTACAAATATATCTCGAAAGTGATTGTGAATAGATTGCGAAACATCTTGAATGATATTGTTTCTCCATTTCAATCTAGCTTTGTTAAAGGAAGGCATATTCAAGATAATATCATAATTGGGCAAGAGGTCATGCACATAATGAAGAAAACAAAAGGCAAGACAGGTTTGATGGCGTGGAAGATTGATTTGGAAAAAGCTTATGATAGGATTCGATGGGATTTTTTGCTACAAGTTCTTAGAGATGTTGGCTTGGAAAACGATTTTATTAGTTTAATCATGAGCTGTGTTACATCAGTTACATGTAATGTTCTTTGGAATGGTGTACAAACTGAGTATTTTGCTCCACACAGAGGACTCCGACAAGGAGATCCAATTTCACCTCTGTTGTTTGTTTTGTGTATAGACAGATTGTCTCATATTATAAACGATGCAGTAAACTCTGGAGATTGGAAGCCCATCCCAATTAAGAATGGTGGCCTTGTCATATCTCATCTTATGTTTGCGGATGATCTTCTATTGTTTGGAGTTGCTACAGAGGAACAGGCTAGATGTATGATGGACAACATTGAACAATTTTGCGAGGCTTCAGGAGGAAGAATTAGTCGAAGTAAGTCATCTATTTTCTTTTCTCTAAGGGTAACAAATGGATCTAGGAAAAGGATTAGTGACATGATTGGTATTGCTGTTTCTACTGATATTAGGAAATATTTGGGTTTTCCAATCATCAGAGGGAGGAAACCCAAAGAGAATTTCCACTATATTTTAGACAGGGTTAAATCCAAATTGGATTCATGGAAAGCTAATACTTTAACTGTCGTAAGGCGAATTACATTAACCAAATCTGTCATTAGTACGATTCCTTTGTACCCCATGCAAGTTGCTAAATTGCCTGTGTCAGTTTGTCAAGAGATTGAAAGATTACAGAGGAATTTCATTTGGGGACATTCTTCAAGTATGCATGTTTTTCATCCTATTGGGTGGGACCAACTTGTCAGACCTAAATCTCATGGGGGACTTGGTTTCAAAAGAGTGAATATAGTGAATAATGCTTGTGGGGCAAAGCTAGCTTGGAATATGGTTCAAGGTAAGAAAGGTTTGTGGGCAGAAGTTTTGATGCATCAGTATATGTTGCGTAATGAGGAGAATCTATTGGAAGCTAGGAAAGGAGATTCTTCTTTATAGAAATTTATTTCCCAACAAAAGGAGGTTGTTGAAAGAGGCATGAGGTGGCATATCCGGGAAGGCCAAAAGGATACAGGACCTGATATACTTGTTTGGAATGCAACTATTGATGGTTCTTTTACAGTAAAGAGTGTCTATTATATGCTCGAGGAACCATTAGACAATTATTATGACTCAACATTTAAGGAGATTTGGAGGTGGGAAGGAGCAGAGCGTATTAGGGTTTTTATGTGGATTGCATTTAATAATCGACTACCTACAAATGCTTGGGGGAATAGTTGGTCAACCTCGTCAACCTTGTGTCAACACTGCAATCAAGGTATAGAAGATACTTTACACGACGACTATGGTGTCATTGTATTCAGCCGATTTATTTTACACAATTTTTCTTTGCGGATTTGAGAAACTGGTTTGCTATGAATCTAAAACGAGATATCGGTTTAAATGGATTTGGTGATTGGAAACATAGATGGGGTGTTTGGATTTGGCATTTATGGAAATGGAGAAATAAAGCTATATTTGATCCAGATTTTATTAAGCCTCAATAGCCATTATTAATATTGAAGCAGGTATGGCGCAACTTTGTGTGTCAACAAGAGAATATTGTACATAGTGAGCCATTTTCCTCTGGAACTAAGTGGGAAGCCCCACCGAGGGGGTGTTTTAAGATAAATGTGGATGGATCACTATCAAAGTCTCAATCTAAGGCTGGATGTGGGGGTGTTATTCGGGATTCTAATGGGAATTGGATTGCTGGTTTCACATATACTATTGGGCCTTGTAGTGTTCTTGAAGCAGAGCAATGGGTAATTTTTAAAGGTCTATTAATGGCATGGGACATGGGAATTAAGAATTTCATACTTGAGTCGGATGCAAAGAATGTTGTCGTGTCTATATAGCAGAGGGATAGTCACTAAATATGTAGTCTTCTGATGGTGGAGATCTACTCATTGCTAAGTCGATCATGGGATGTCCAAGTAGCCTAAATTTCACGGAGCCATAATCGTGTTGCTGACGTATTGGCTAAAGAAGGTTTATCCAATTCTTCTTTGTTGGGAACTTGTCCAATTTATTTGGAGGAATTAGTTGCTAGTGAGAGATTGATAATTGTTTCCCCTAAATGAGTTTCCTTGTAATTTGGATGTATTCCTCTTTTGTAACTAAAAAAAAATATTAAATTGAAGATTGTAAAGTTGGGGCTTTTAGGGATTTTGTGAAGGTGAGAGGAAGAGCCATATATGTGGGGCCCATATTTAAAATATTTCGTTTTGTACTGTGAAGGAAGGAGAGAGTGGTTAAAATACTATTGGGCATCTTTAGTATAATGGTAGGAGCTTAAATAAATTCGTTTAAATTTTAATTAATATTTAAAATAGTATTTGGGTCAGTTACTGATAACACTCTTAATATTTAAAAATTTAGATTAAGGATAATTTTATAAAAGAGCAAAGGCGTTCCTGATCCTGTTCCTGTCCCCATTCCCGCAATTCCGCTTGAATAAATCCTCCCAAGCAACCAATGAAATTCTTCGTTTTCTTTAAATTATCAAATAAAAAAAAAAACATTCTTCGTTTCTCAGCTGTACGTAATTTCCGCTGTGTCTTTTCAATATCCTGTACATTCATCCTTAATTTATAATACATCAGTTATAAAATCTAATTAATTTTTAAAAAAAATTAAAAAATTTAATAAAAAAATTAATTATAATTAATATAAAAATTAGTTGATTAATTTAGATAAATTAAAAAATTTATAATATAAATTTATTTTAAATAATTAAATTTAATTATAATTTATTTATTTAATTTATATAAAAAACAATTAAATTTTATATTAAAAAATAGAGAGAATAACGGTTTTACACTCAACCTACTTATGCCACCATACACCATGGTTAAGTTATAAGCACCATCATGATCTTTAACTTGAACAGTATCCCAACTTTTTTATAGGCAACTTTTGTTTTTTTATAAAATTTTTTAAAAAAATATTAGATTTATTTACAATTTAAGGATAAAATAAAATCTCCCTTGATTCTAAATAGTATTAATATTATATAAGATAAACTGTCTATTACTTTTAAGTATAAATTTAGGTATCCAGAAAGTAAGATATTTCCTCAAGTATAGCGATTAGAACTACAACAAAGTAATACTTCTTAAAAATTAAATATACTTTAAATGATAGTATATTTTACTCTTTTATTAGTTGAACTTATGAACAATAAGTTTATAGGCAATTGTGTAGTACTACGTAGTTATAAAGATAATGTGCCTATTATTAACTCATTATATTTATCTTATAACTCATTTCATCATAATAAAAAAAATGACAGTTAATCCTTATATCTATTTTATATTAAAACTTTTTTTCAACTATACCCATATTAAATAAGGTTGTAGAGGAGAGAGAAAAATAGAAGGTGTCACGTTTATATATTTTAATTGTAGGGAGAAATTTGACAGATAAATATTAATTAGCCTTGACTTATATTTTGGATCAATAATTTTTTTAAAAGTGATTTATTTTATGAACAGAGTTTTATAAATTTGACAGATAACCAATAATTTCTAAATTGCGTGATTTTCTGTTTATCAACTTGAGAAATAATAAGCACCAGGCAAGTCTTATTGTCCTCTTCAACTTACCTCAAAGGCAAAAACATAGTCCCAACTTTTTGTATTATTATTGTTTTTGGTAAATAATTTTTTAAAAAGAGATTGGGATCACCTATGATATAAAGATAGGGTAAAGTCTCCCTTTCTCCTAGGCAATACTAATGTTAGGTAAGGCGAGACGTCTATTATTCTTATGTGTAAACTTAGGCACTTAGGAGTTATGATGCCTCTTTAAACGCCGTGACTAGAACCATAATAAAATGATACTCTCTAATAGGCCTGAACAATAAGTGGGATGGGTTAGCCCGATGATCAATCTGTGTCCCGCTCGTTTATTTTTTTTCTAGACACGAGTTAGCCCATGCTCATGTCTATACCTTAACCCGTTTAAATCCTATTAAATAAGTTGGACTAGATCCATTTGGGCTATCACGGGTATAGGCAGCACGTTTGTCAAAGAAGGAAAATTTTCAATTATATGGGCAGCCCATTTTTTAAAGAGAGAAAAAAAATTAATTTAAATATATTTAAAGTTTTAATAACAATCAATGCTAATAAATAATATAGTGTACAGTGATAAGTGATAATAAGACAATAATACCATTACTCATTCTAAAATTATAACCCTACAAAACATCCATTCAAATACTTAAACTAGATTTTTATCTTTCAAAAGTAGCTTAATTCCAAATTATAATCTTTACACCATAAAACTTAAGAACTTCAACATTATGTAATAAAAACTAAAGTCTCTTAACATAAAACATAAAGCTTTGTTTTGGACTTCATCATCACATACACATTATACATGCAAATACAAGGAATATACAAGATATTTCCTATAGCTAATATATATATATATATATATATATGGGCTAGTAGGGGTAGCCCGATGGTGTGTCCGTAACCCGCCTATTTAAGCTTGCCCATTATGGGCTTATTTTGGATGGGCCTAAACTAGGCAAATTTACCCCAGGTCCAGGCAGATATATTAGGCTATAGATATCTTGCTTAGTTCTACTCTCTAAAAATTAAATACACTATAAATAAGTGTATATTTTACCTATTCGTTAACTGAACCCATAGACAATGGGTCTCAACTTTGTTTTTAATTGAAAACTGTGCAGTTATAAGATACAGGTCTTAAATGAGATGGACCAAGAGGAAGGATCGGCTGAAAATGTGAAAATGAAATGAATGGACCAAGGATTACGTTAAAGCCTTTTGAGGACTAGAGAGAAACAAATGATAATATATATATATATATATATATATATAACCAATAGGATGAATTTAGAAGAAAATGTTAATTCTTTATAATATAAAGAACTAATGTATAAATTTCTATTAGGCAAGATACCTATATTTAATGCTCATATGTTGGTGGGACTACTTCTCTAAAGAGTATAAGATGGAGATATGAAGAAAAAAATTGTGCACCTCGTCATCACTTTGTGGACAACATTTTACTTTAAGCTTAATTCCTACCAACATATTCCTATCTTATAGGGTGAAAGTTAGGTTGACTTCGAATTTCTTACATGATACAATGAGGTATTTAAATTTCAAGCGTATGAGGCATTTAAACGCATGTGCTCATATGAGGCATTTAAATTTCAAACGTAAATCAGAGTTTGCAACTCGGGTTCTTATTTTCAACTGTCACAATCAATTTTTGTAATTTGTTTTTAAGAATTTTTTTCAGAACCTAAATGTCATTAATTCATTATTATGAGACTTAAATGTCATTCTCTCTGTACGTATTCTGTGAGGATGCTTGCCCGGCTGCGAAGGATTTGGTGAACTCTTTCATATTCCCTCTGATTTGTCTCCTCTTCTATCTCTGGCTGGCTACTTCTTCATCCTTTTCGCTGACCACCTTCTTCTTATCCTGTGATTTTCTATGTTATTGAGTGTTGCTGATTTGCTTTGTATTCATCACCAAATTTTTCTAAGTAAATGCGCTTAGAACTTGAAGTTATTTGAGGGAAATGCTAAGCATTACTATAACTTATAATGTTATTTGGCTAAAGCATTTAAATTGCACGATAATGATAACACTTCGCTGGTCGCATAGTAAGGCTTTGAAATGGTGCTATAGCAAGTGAAAATGTTTACAGCAGATAGGTTACGAGTTGGATGTAAGGAATTGGAAGACACGCAGCGGAAATTAATTTAAAAATTTTTCATTCCTTGCCAGGATCTACTGTATGTGTTTAAATCAAGTGGGAAGAAGTATTACCCTTAGTGTGCCTCAGCGACTTCCACAGCTTTCGGTCACGACGTTCACAGCTTCTCTCTACGGCTCGTGCTCCCTTTCTGATCACAAGAAGTTGACGACTCAGGTCGGCTTTCTCTACTGGTATCCACACGAACAGCGTTCCAACCACGAACGACGTGCTAGCGTCTCTTGTCCCTCCAGGGCTTTCTCAAGAGTTCGTCCTCTCCGTCTCTATTTCGGCAGTTTCTTATCTGTAAACCTTTTGCAGAGTCCCCTTCGGCCTTTCTATGTTCTATATGTTTCTCTGTGCAAAACGCAGCTCATAAAATCAGATATATAGGATGCTATGCGTTTTTCTCTGTCAACCGAATTGGATTTTGGAGTTAATCTTATATTAATTCTAAAATTAATACAATATCATATATTGTATAATTTTATAAGAAACTAATTAAATAAATAATATCAAATCCGTCCCACAGATTTAATTACCCATTTATTTAATTTTAAATAAAGATGAGACTGAACTATTTTGGATTTATTCTCATAAATCAAATTTGAGATATCCTATCAATTTGAATTTCGAATTTCAAACGTGATAGAGATTTAATTTATCCTTATAAATTAAATCTTATAAATATCTCTTATATGAGATATCCTATCAATTTGAATTTCGAATTTCAAACATGATAGAGATTTAATTTATCCTTATAAATTAAATCTTATAAATATCTCTTATATGAGATATCCTATCAATTTGAATTTCGAATTTCAAATATGATAGAGATTTAATTTATCCTTATAAATTAAATCTTATAAATATCTCTTATATGAGATATCCTATCAATTTGAATTTCGAATTTCAAACGTGATAGAGATTTAATTTATCCTTATAAATTAAATCTCATATATACATATAATGTATATATACGAATTTATATATATATATACGACTATAAATATAAATAAATATATATACATCTATCCTGGATCATTCATTGAATCTGGACATGTCTTAGATTCAATGAATCTGGACATCATAGCTCGTGTTGGGCTATTTTGTGTGCGACCCTGTAGGCCCATATGAAGTTGGCAGTGGGTCATTTGCTATACTAGCCCACAAGTCGCAAGCGGTCTCTAGCAAGACATAACGACTACCCAAATCATATGAGGATCGATAAACGATGTAACCTTTTATACAACCATATCATGTCCCTTCTGTCACGCGATATTTTGGTCATGGATGAGGCATGGATAATGTCATCCTCCTATTCCTGACCGTTACTTTTTCGATCCCTGAGTAGTCTGACTATAGAAATAGAACTACCTTTCCATTACAGTATGGCCATACATTTCTCAGACTCACTCATCGAGGGGCCCAGTAATATCTCTCTACGAATGTGAAGGACAAATTCCATCTTGACCATTCACATTCCTCCGCATGAAAAACCACTAAGGCCGAACATAGTCTTTATGATCACTCGGTCAAAAGTGTCTTTTGACTAGGTCAAAGCTGAGCGTTTTGTCATGTAGGAATCCATGATGATCTCAGGTCAAAGGGCGTATTGACATGGTTTGTATATGAGAGAAGCTTATGACGTTACCCATGCAGTTCTCTCATAGTGGGTCAGTCCAGCACCTTGTACTCTTACATGTGCTTATGACTTTGATTTATATCTCTATACATCTTCAAAGTCATACTGGTCTTATTTCATCTGTGCTCCTGCATAGATGATCGACAAGGGATATTTAGGATAATATCATGAATTATCCAAGGATGATCATCATAGTAAACATGCAAATAATATGATAACTCAATTAATAAATTCATAAATCAATAATGTTCATAAGACAATGATTGGCCCCTAGGGCACGATTTCCAACAACCTCCCACTTGCACTAGGTACAATCATTAATTTGACTAATTCCCATTGACCTGACATGACGCTCATGCTTTGCCTGCACAAGCGGCTTTGTTAGAGGATCAGCAACATTATCTTCTCCTGCTACTTTGCATATTTTTATATCACCTCTATCATTGATTCTCTGATGAGATGAAATCGCCTGAGTATATGCTTGGTCCTTTGATGTGACCTAGGCTCTTTGGCCTGTGCAATAGCACCGCTATTGTCATAGAGCAAAGTTATTGGATCTGAGATGGTAGGTATCACCCCTAGTTCTGTGATGAACTTCCTGATCCAAACGGCTTCCTTAGCTGCATCAGATGCTGCTATATACTCAGCTTCTGTCGCAGAATCTGCTACAGTGCCCTGCTTAGAGCTCTTCCAGCTTACTGCTCCATTATTGAGGAGGAATATGTATCCAGACTGCGATTTTTGGTCGTCCTGGTCAGTTTGGAAACTGGCATCTGTGTAACCAGTTACATAGAGTTCGTCATCCAATCCACCATAGACCAAGAATAAGTCATTAGTCCTTCTTAAGTACTTAAGGATATTCTTGACAGCAGTCCAATGGCCCTCACCAGGGTCCTGTTGATATCTGCTAGTTATACTCAAGGCAAACGAGACATCCAGACGAGTACATAACATGGCGTACATGATAGATCCTATGGCCGAGGCATATGGAACTTTACTCATGCGACCTCGCTGATCAGATGTACTAGGACATAGATCTTTGCTGAGGTGAATACCATGAGACATGGGTATGAAACCCCTCTTTGATTCGTGCATACTGAACCTATGCAGTATTTTATCTATGTATGTACTCTGACTGAGTCCTATAAGTCTTTTAGATCTATCTCTATAGATCCTGATTCCTAGGATGTAGGTGGCTTCACCCAAGTCTTTCATCGAGAAAGACTTTCCTAACCAAGACTTGACAATCTGCAAGGTAGGAATGTCATTCCCAATAAGTAGGATGTCATCGACATAGAGTACCAAAAACACAACTGTGCTCCCACTAACCTTCTTGTACACACAAGGTTCATCAATATTTTGAAGAAATCCAAACTCTTTGACTACTTCATCAAAACGTTGATTCCAACTCCGAGAGGCTTGCTTCAGTCCATAAATGGACCTTTGAAGCTTGCACACTTTGCCAGAGTCCTCGGAACGCACAAACCCTTCAGGTTGTGTCATGTACACATCCTCAAGGAGCTTTCCATTAAGGAAGGTTGTCTTGACGTCCATCTGCCATATTTCATAGTCATAATATGCTGCTATGGCAAAGAGTATTCTGATTGATTTGGCCATGGCAACTGGGGAAAATGTCTCATCATAGTCCACACCATGAGTTTGAGTAAATCCTTTTGCAACCAGTCGTGCCTTGAAGACATTTACATTACCATCCATGTCAGTTTTCTCCTTAAAAACCCACTTGCACCCGACGGTTTTTACACCTTCAGGCGGGTCGACTAAGGTCCAAGCCTTATTGTCGTACATGGATTGCATTTCAGACTTCATGGCATTAAGCCACTTCTCAGAGTTTGGTCCCACTATAGCTTCTCGATAGGTAGTCGGCTCATTATGCTCAATGAGTAACACTTCACGACTATCAGAAATCAGAAATCCATATCTCTGAGGCTGAAGTCGTGTCCTATTAGATTTACGTGAACCTTGCGTGACTTGAGGAGTCTCAACAACTTGTTGTGAGTCTTCTCTATTTTCCATCTGCAGTTCTATGGTGTCTTGTGGCTCTCAAACTTCTTCGAGGTGTACCTTACTCCCACTAGTTCTTTTAGAGATAAATTCTCTTTCGAGAAAGATACCATTTCTGACAACAAACACTTTGTTATCAGCAGGGTTGTAGACGTAATATCCCTTAGTTTCCTTAGGATATCCCACAAAAAGGCACTTTGAGGATTTGGGCGCTAATTTGTCTGAGGTTTGTTGCTTAACATAGACCTCGCATCCCCAAATCTTGAGGAAAGACAAACTAGGCGTCCTCCCAGTCCATATCTCATACGGAGTCTTTTCAATTGCCTTTGATGGAACACGATTGAGTATGAACCCAGCTGTCTCTAGGGCATGGCCCCAAAAGGAGGGCGGAAGATCTGTTTGACTCATCATGGATCGAACCATATCTAATAGTGTTCGATTCCTCCGTTCAGAAACGCCATTCCATTGTGGTGTCCCTGGAGGAGTCAATTGTGAGACTATCCCACAACTCCTAAGATGATCTATGAACTCTTGGCTCAAATATTCACCACCCCGATCAGATCGAATGGCTTTAATTGTTTTGCCAAGCTGGTTTTGTACTTCATTTAGAAATATTTTGAACTTTTCAAAAGATTCAGATTTATGTTTCATCAGATAGATGTACCCATATCTGCTGAAATCATCTATAAATGTTATGAAGTACGAATAACCTCCTCTGACATTTGTGTTCATCGGTCCACACACATCTGTATGTATGAGGCCCAATAAATCAGTGGCCCTCTCACTGTGCCCAGTGAAAGGTGACTTTGTTATCTTTCCTAACAAGCAAGACTCGCAAGTGTCATATGATTCAAAATCAAATGAGTTTAGAAATCCATCTTGATGGAGTTTGGAAATGCGTTTCTCATTTATGTGGCCCAGACGACAGTGCTAGAGGTATGTGGGATTCAAATCATTTCGTTTGACCCTTTTGGCGGTTATGTTATAGATATTTCCATGATTGGGTTGTTCCAAATTTAATATGTAATGATCAACATGCAAATCACCATGAGCATAGAAAACATCATTACGATAAATAGAACATCTACTATTCCCAGCAATGGAAGTGAAACCTTCCTTATCCAAATAAGAAAGTGAAACAATGTTACTACTTAAAGCAGGAACATAATAGCAATTGTTCAAAACTAACAAAAGCCCAGTGGGCAGAACTAATTCATAAGTGCCTACAGCTAACGCAGCAACCCTTACTCTGTTTCCAACTCGTAGGTCAACCTCGCCCTTTTTTAGCTTCCTACTGTCCTTTAGTCCCTGCACATTTGTACAAATGTGAGAACCACATGCAGTATCTAATACCCATGAGGTGGAAGTAGAAAGATGAATGTCTATAACATAAATACCTGAAGCGATAGCCCCGCTATCCTTCTTGTTCTTTTTCAGATCTTCGAGGTAGAGTTTGCAATTCCTCTTCCAATGACCGAGTTCATTGCAGAAGAAGCAGACTCCTTCCTTCGGAGGCTTTGCCTTCTTTGGTGTAGGCTTGGTTTCGGGCTTGCCTGACTCTTTGGTCTTACCTGATGAGCCATGACCCTTCCCCTTGCCTTTGCCTTTCTTTTTAGTACCCTTTCCTTTCTGAACCATCAAAACACTACTGGGCTTCTTCTTAAGACTTGGCTCAGCAGTTTTAAGCATCCCATGCAGTTCAGAAATAGATTTCTCCATGTTGTTCATGTTGTAGTTCATGACAAAGTGGTCATAACTTTCCGGGAGTGAGTTCAAGATCAAATCCGTAGCTAACTCCTGGCTCATGGGAAATCCAAGCCTCTCAAGGTGATCAATGTACCCTTTCATCTTTAAGACATGAGTACTAACTGATGCACCTTCAGCCATCTTGCAGGAATGTAAGGCCTTAGTGGTCTCATACCTCTCTTGCCTTGCCTATTGCTGGAACATTTCCTTGAGATGCACAATCATCTCATAAGCTTCCATGTGTTCTAGATCTCTTTGGAGCTCCGGAACCATGGTGGCTAGCATCAAACATCCCACATCGACAGAGTCTTCCTTATGCTTCATGTAAGCATCTCTCTGAGCTCTAGGAGCATTGGCGGCTGGCTCCTCAGGAATGGGTTGATCTAGGACATGCGCCTTTCTTTCCTACTTGAGAACAATTCTCAAGTTCCTAAACCAGTCAAGAAAGTTTGTCCCATTGAGTTTGTCCTTCTCAAGGACAGATCGCAGCGATAATGTAGCAGTATTACTAGTCGTCATGATTCTACAATTAAAATATGCAATGTAATTAGTAATCTTCCACTAAATAAACAACCCTCAATGCAATAGTTAGTGGGCTAAGATCCATATTTGGCTCAAACTTAAGTCCGCTTTGGCAGGACGCTTAAATTAAATTATTTAGGTAGGTAACACCTTTACCAATTACATCAAATGTAACTCTTAGATGTTCATGGGATCCTATCATCATATGATCTGGCATGTTTTAATCCCATCTAATGCCTTGAGATCCAAAACCATTTTGTTAATCTCAATTAAGTCAAACAATAATGAACATATGAGAGTAGCACCATTACTCTTTGCTTATCTCCCCAAGATGACTCAAAAGCACCCACTTTGGCGGAGTCCACAATTGAGCGATCGAGGTTTTGACAAGTGTTCATAAATTGACGGCATTATGACTTAAGATTTCATTTAGAGGGCTTAATTTAACTGTTTAGTTTATGAGAATGCATGCTTCTCAGTTTGTATCTCATACAATTAATATGCATGTGCTGATATAATCATAAGATTGCATAATTTAAATGTGATACAATATGGCTCACCTATCCTAAGTCCCCTCAAGCCAATGAGAGGAGCTCTCTAGTAAGAAAAGGGAAATTACATATAGAAACCTCTTTTAACATTCGAGGGGAGTGAGATGAGAAGAGAAGGTACATTGAGAGTAAATGTATAGGAAGGCACGACACGCAGGCCGTATTTAAAAATTACAACACTTGTAATCTAGAGCCATATTGTTCACCATACCCAAGCATTCAAGAATCAACATTCAGATTTAATTGCAAGGCAATTGATGTTTCAAATCTTAAAACATTCACAAAATAGCATATTCTATGGTTATATTACGCTACGAACAGGTAGCCACGGTGGTCCCGCTAGCCGGTTAGCGGGCGGGGTCTGGGGGCAGCGCCCCTAGAAAAAAAAAATTTGCTATGTAAATAATCACGAATCTGCATTCGGTTTTCTTGGACCCCTTCTATGTTAATTGATCAAATCAAAACATATCACCACCGATTTCAGTTCCCTTTTAGATTCCTTATATGTCATACATAAGACGGATTCCTTATATGTCATACATGAAACGCATATTATATGATCGGCTACGACTAACACATATCATATGAATCAACAATCAAGTCTAACTTAAACACAAAACGGCATGGCTTTGATACCACTGTAAGGAATTGGAAGACACGCAGCGAAAATTAATTTAAAAATTTTTCATTCCTTGCCAGGATCTATTGTATGTGTTTAAGTCAAGTGGGAAGAAGTATTACCCTTAGTGTGCCTCAGCGACTTCCACAGCTTTCGGTCACGATGTTCACAGCTTCTCTCTGCGGCTCGTGCTCCCTTTCTGATCACAAAAAGTTGACGACTCAGGTCGGCTTTCTCTACTGGTATCCACACGAACAGCGTTCCAACCACGAACGACGTGCTAGCGTCTCTTGTCCCTCCAGGGCTTTCTCAAGAGTTCGTCCTCTCCGTCTCTATTTCGGCAGTTTCTTATCTGCAAACCTTTTGCAGAGTCCCCTTCGTCCTTTCTATGTTCTATATGTTTCTCTGTGCAAAACGCAGCTCATAAAATCAGATATATAGGATGCTATGCGTTTTTCTCTGTCAACCGAATTGGATTTTGGAGTTAATCTTATATTAATTCTAAAATTAATACAATATCATATATTGTATAATTTTATAAGAAACTAATTAAATAAATAATATCAAATCCGTCCCACAGATTTAATTACCCATTTATTTAATTTTAAATAAAGATGAGACTGAACTATTTTTTATTTATTCTCATAAATCAAATTTGAGATATCCTATCAATTTGAATTTCGAATTTCAAACGTGATAGAGATTTAATTTATCCTTATAAATTAAATCTTATAAATATCTCTTATATGAGATATCCTATCAATTTGAATTTCGAATTTCAAACATGATAGAGATTTAATTTATCCTTATAAATTAAATCTTATAAATATCTCTTATATGAGATATCCTATCAATTTGAATTTCGAATTTCAAACATGATAGAGATTTAATTTATCCTTATAAATTAAATCTTATAAATATCTCTTATATGAGATATCCTATCAATTTGAATTTTGAATTTCAAACGTGATAGAGATTTAATTTATCCTTATAAATTAAATCTTATAAATATCTCTTATATGAGATATCCTATCAATTTGAATTTTGAATTTCAAACGTGATAGAGATTTAATTTATCCTTATAAATTAAATCTCATATATACATATAATGTATATATACGAATTTATATATATATACGAATATAAATATAAATAAATATATATACATCTATCCTGGATCATTCATTGAATCTGGACATGTCTTAGATTCAATGAATCTGGACATCATAGCTCGTGTTGGGCTATTTTGTGTGCGACCCTGTAGGCCCATATGAAGTTGGCAGTGGGCCATTTGCTATACTAGCCCACAAGTCGCAAGCGGTCTCTAGCAAGACATAAAGACTACCCAAATCATATGAGGATCGATAAACGATGTAACCTTTTATACAACCATATCATGTCCCTTCTGTCACGCGATATTTTGGTCATGGATGAGGCATGGATAATGTCATCCTCCTATTCCTGACCGTTACTTTCTCGATCCCTGAGTAGTCTGACTATAGAAATGGAACTACCTTTCCATTACAGTATGGCCATACATTTCTCAGACTCACTCATCGAGGGGCCCAGTAATATCTCTCTACGAATGTGAGGGACAAATTCCATCTTGACCATTCACATTCCTCCGCATGAAAAACCACTAAGGCCGAACATAGTCTTTATGATCACTCGGTCAAAAGTGACTTTTGACTAGGTCAAAGCTGAGCGTTTTGTCATGTAGGAATCCATGATGATCTCAGGTCAAAGGGCGTATTGACATGGTTTGTATATGAGAGAAGCTTATGACGTTACCCATGCAGTTCTCTCATAGCGGGTCGGTCCAGCACCTTGTACTCTTACATATGCTTATGACTTTGATTTATATCTCTATACATCTTCAAAGTCATACTGGTCTTATTTCATCTGTGCTCCCGCATAGATGATCGACCAGGGACATTTAGGATAATATCATGAATTATCCAAGGATGATCATCATAGTAAACATGCAAATAATATGATAACTCAATTAATAAATTCATAAATTAATAATGTTCATAAGACAATGATTGGCCCCTAGGGCATGATTTCCAACATTGGAGGTATATGAAACAGTTTAAATAATGCAAAAAAAATGAGCTGTTAATGGTAGTGTTAAAAGTTGTGAAAATAGTAGAATGTCTTGTCAATATCATTGGTAGAGAATTGTGTTATGTGGTTTAGACACATGTAAAAAAGGTAAAGAAATACGTTGATGAGGAGGGTGGATCAAGCAGTATGAATTCTGGTTAAAAGGAGTAGAGGAAGGCCAAAGAAAACACTCAACGAGGTTATTGAGTGGGATCTTCTAGTCAATAACCTATCTAAAGATTTAGTTTTTGATAAAGTACAATAGCGTTATATGATCTATATAGTCACTCCATTTAATAGAATAAGACTTGTAGTTGTTGTTATCCTCGTCTTGTGAATATCATTATAAAAAATAGTTTAAATAATGACTCTTGATTGAATTTTTCATCAATTTTGAAGTGATTAAAAATAATTGTAAATGGTGTTAACAATAGGTGCTGTCAATATCGTTACTTAGAGTAAAAATAACATTTCTTTTTTCATAAAAACTTAGGGATAATACTAAAATCTCATATTCCTACCATATGACCAATTTGTCTTTTCTTTATTAGTGTAACGTTTTTGAAATTTTAGTATTGAAGTGGAATTTTTATAAGACTTTTCTTTTTTTAAAATTAAACTCATTGATTTTTTTTTTATTTTCTTACATAACTTTTTGTGGGATGTACAATTTAATTCATTTATTTATTCGCATCATGCATCTACCTGCATCATGAAAGTAGGAATAATAGTTCCCAATAAAACATTCATACTTTTTAAATTATTAATATATAACATATTTAACTATTTTAATTAGATTAAAAAATATTAATTTAGTTATCATGATATTTTTTTTTTAAAATACCCTAATCATCTTCCTGTACTTCCTCCCTCCTTCACTCTCTCGATTATTATCGAGAGAGTATCAATAAGGACAATTTAAGAAAAAAATCGATAAATATAAAAAATTATTTTATATTTAATACTAATATCAACTTTTTAATTAAGTATCATATTAAATGAGGAGTGCAACAATAAAACTATATGCCCTACTCAAGAATAGCAAAATGGAAAATGAAAACTCCAACATTTTAAACAGTTCCAACTGAGAAGTTTCCCAGTAGGATAGCACTTTATTTAATTTCCCTCTCTTGGTTTTACATATTTTCCTTTGTGGATTGAATGTTTTGAATGTCGTCCTCGTATTTTTTCTATAATTTTGAACAGCCTCAGCTGCTAAGGCCTAAATAAATCCTCATTGGTCCTTTGGTAAACGTTACAAGAGAAATTTCTTTTGCAACAAACTGATAACAGCCTTCCCATAAACTGAGCCCATATGGTGAATGAAATAATTCCCAACAATGGTAATAAGAATATGCAGACCATCTAACCCAAAATACTTCCAGTGGGTATTTATTCCATTCACTTACATAGTACAAATGTGGTATTTGGACATAATTTTCTGTTTTCTCCTCCTTGAGTTTTTCCAATTTAAACATACTGCTTAACAAGAATTAGAGTTTACCACACGAGAGGAGGCTGCATGCTTCTGTTCAATTGCATTTCACATTACAAACAATTTAATTACCAAGTTAATGGAGACAGAAGAAACAGAATGTCTTCACAAATTTCAATTACAAAAGTAAACATCTGTTTTCACTTGAGGCAGATTCTCTCAAGTATGAATGCCCCTAAGGCTACGTTTTGTGCAACTAAGAGAAATATAGATTAAGTTAATTTAAATGAGGGAAAAGGAGGAAATATTTTTGTTTAGTTCAAGAGGGGAGAGAAGGAAAGTTTATTATAAATTAATAAATATATTCTTATCATTTTATTTTATTTTTTTTCTTATTATTTTATTTTTATAATTTATTAATTTTTTTTATTTTTTTATTATTAAAGTGGGCACCACCACCACCACTATAAATAGGAAAGGGAAGGAGATATTTTTTGTTTAGTTCAAGAGGGGAGAGAAGGAAAATTTATTATAAATTGATAAGTATACTCTTATTATTTTGTTTTAATTTTTTTCTTATTATTTTATTTTTATAATTTATTGATTTTTTTTATTTTGTGTACCACCACCTATCTTTCGAGATCCACCCTACAATATGGGGTCAAAAAGCCAAAATAAATGATTTCCACAATGGCAAAATTCTAGCAAGAAGACGATGGATCTGGATGGCAATCTTCATAGCGATTGGGATCTTAACGGCGAATAGTGCAGGTGGCAGAATGTCCAGTGAAATGACTGAAGATGAAGATGATCAGAATGTCAGAGAGTAGCACTAGAATATATAAAAATTGTCATGGGTAATTTTATCAAAAAGAAATAAAAGTCTCTCACCTCTCTAAAAATCCCTGATTTTGGAGAGTCAAAAGAGTGGGGAGGGAAGCAGAAAAAGACAAAAAAAAATTTCCCTTCCCTCTCCTCTATTTTTTAAACTAAACAAACTTATTTTCTACGGTCCCCCACCCTCCCCTCTAAAACATAATGTAGCATAAAGTTTGATTATTCATTAATTTGGTTGCAGTTACTGTTTTCTTCCTTCTTGCTCTTCCCATTTCCTCTATCATTTGAACTCAGACTTTATCATTTCTAGATATGGAATTTCTCCTCAATATGAAGTTATGAAGTCTCAAATAAATGTATCTTTCATAATAAAATTATCAAAACAGTGGCAAGAAGCCCTCAGATAGCTCTCATGCGAAGTGGCAAAAGAAGATGGAACACCGATATAACCCAAGCCAGAATCTGATTGAACACTGCACTTTATATTAATATATCAAAATACCTCATCTACAAACACAGTAGGGAGTTACAGAGCAATGAACTTCACTAACGAAACACACAAAAAACCCGGACCTGGCATTTGAGAGGCCAGTAACTCTCCTAACCACACTCAGATTACAAAACAACTCTTCCCTCTCTCCAAAGATATCAACGGCTACTTAAAAATACCAAAATGTGACTAGCACAGCCCACATCATAACCCCATAGCCCCTGCCATCAGCAAGCCTAGTCCTATGTCTTTCTCCAGAAGAGTGGGATTTTCTAAGTCAACATTCTGACCAACAAAAGGTAACTTTCCCTTTCCATGTATCCCCAAGTTTCTTTTTGTATGTCTAGGCAGCAAAAGTGATCCTATCGTAATCTTTACATAATATATTGTTAGTAAATGGGTCAGTCCAACTATAGTAGATTAGGTTCAGGTCTATGAGAAGCAAATGTGGAAGGAACAATTTTTATGTTGGGAAAAAAATGAGGGAGTGGGAAGATATATGATCAACCCACTCCTCCCACAATGCAGGAAATTTTGGACGGAAGGCAGGCAATAAAGAGAATATTTTTTATCACCCTTACAAACTGCAGTTTGAACTCTCGGTTGTGTGCATTGTGACAGCTCTCATCTGTTTCTCTCCTCTTTGCATCCGACGTTCTGTTTCTCTTCCGTCAGTGTCATTTGCTGTGTAAACAAACAGTGAGCCTGCAGAAGGTGCTCTAGTTTCACGTAGCTATCTCGGTAAATAAGAGAAGATATAAGGTATGCCTGAAAACTCACATACACACACACATATATGAAAAAACCGGATTTTTCTCCATTAAGGAACTGCAATTAGCCTAATTTCTATGGAAAGAAAGCTGGGAGTAGCACATGAGCACAACATAAGATGCTGTAAACTCTTTCATTTCATGTTACCGATTTATTTAGCATACAGCCCAAATTCAGGCAGGTAAGTCATTTTCTTCACTGCAAAGAGAGTGTTTTCTTCCATTCCCAAGTTAATTCTCATAGATCCTTTCGTCAACGTTACAAGATAATGCCATTGAAAAATTTCTTGGAAAAACATGATGACAGATTTCACCATAAACAGAGTCCCTATGATGAGTGCAATAATCCCCAAAACTGGTAGTAAGATTTTGTAGACCCTCTAATTAAAACTAAACAAAGGCTAACGATTCGGAAGGCCTAATAGATGGATTGGAATTTAAGGTCCATGCTTAAGCTATAAAGACAACCATACTCATAGACTGGCCTACGACAAGTTCAAGTCCTGAGTCCCAACACTAGGTGAAAGGAGCAACCCCACACTGAAGAAGCAATGCATAACTGTGAGCTTTCGAAATGAAAATTTCTAGATTTAGAAATGAGCACCACAGATCAAGAATGTTGTGCCACGCTCAAGCTGGGAAAGGGGATCTGTTATGTCAGATGAATGTTCTGCTCTAATGTAATTTGTAAAAGGAAATGACACCATATTTGGGAAGAAGATTTGTAACAGCTTTGCTCCGTTTTTTTTTTTTCTCCATTTTTAATGGATTGCAAGGTTGAAGAAACTTAAAACTTCACTTATCTCCCGATTTCCGTCCTCTTAACCCTATAGCACAGCACAGTTCACTAAAACACAAATTGGTAGCACATTTGATCCCCCCACATTTCTGAAACTTGACAAAGCTAGATGCATGCTGCCATTATCTTAAACTCTAGACGATACATTATATTTTAGGCATTTATGCTATCCGCTCACAAAGTATAGAAACATATGGAAATGAAAAAAATGAGCAACTTTTCCTATTACTGTTTCTGATTGACTCACAAGCCAATTTAATACATACATGCTAGTTTTATCCAAAAAATTCATACAGCCAGGTTTTGGTTTTGGCCAAACGAAGCTTCAGGCAGGCGAACCATTCTCTTGAATCTCAATAGAGTCACTTTCTTCCATTTCAATGTTAGTTGTTACTGTCTGATTTGTACGAATACGCAGAATGATGCCATGAAGCCATCGAATAATTTGTTGAACCAATCTGATTGTTGGTCCAACCGCCAAGAAAGCCCATATGATGGATGCAGTTATACCCACGAATAGCGATAAGACGAAGAGAAGAAGAACGACAACAAAAAGTTCAAAGAGAGGAGTAAATTGTTTCATGGTAGAAAGGTAATTAGATCGATTTTGAAGTTTAAATTCTCCCATCAAACCCATAATAAAGAAGACTAGCATCACAAAATTGAATTCCATTATGTGAGATATTTATTTATTATATTATAATTATTTAAATATTAATTAAGATAATTAATAAATATTTTGAGTATGACTCTTAGTTACTTTGAGCCCAATTCAAGATGGAAAATTAACTCAATTAATTAAAGTTAATTTTCTTATGGTGAAAATTAACGTATGATATAATTTTCTGAGTTACAATATAATTTTATGAGTTGAGAGTGAAATCTATCAAATTTCTCTATTCACTTCTTGAGGGTTTCCCACTAGTGACGGTAGCATCCCAGTTGTTATCACTATGCTTAATCATAAGAATTTCTGCTTATTTCTTCTAACTGTGTTTTTGATTAACAGGTCCCCATCTTTAGATCCAATTCTTCCTTAGAACAATTAAACTAATGGCGAGAGGTAACCATAAGTCTTCTGATGTATCTCTTATTGACATCATATATGTTGGAAAATGTGCCCTAGGGGCCAATTATTGTCTTATGAACATTATTGATTTATGAATTTATTAATTGTGTTATCATATTATTTGTATGTTTATTGTGATGACCATCCTTAGATAATTCATGATCTTATCCTAAATGTCCCTGGTCGGTCATCTATGTGGGAGTAGAGATGAAATAAGGCCATTATGACTTTAAAGATGCATAGAGATATAAATCAAAGTCATAGGCACATGCAAGAGTACAAGGTGTTGGACCGACCCGCTATGAGAGAGCTGCATGGGTTACGTCATAAGCTTCTCTCATATACAAACCATGTCACTATGCCCTTTGACCTGAGATCATCATGGATTCCTACATGACAAACGCTCAGCTTTGACCTAGTCAAAAGTCACTTTTGACCGAGTGATCATAAAGACTATGTTCGGGCTTAGTGGTTTTTCATGCGGAGGAATAATGGTCAAGATGGAATTTATCCCTCACATTCGTAGAGAGATATTACTAGGCCCCTCGATGAGTGAGTCTGAGAAATGTATGGCCATACTGTAATGGAAAGGTAGTTCCATTTCTATAGTCAGACTACTCAAAGATCGAGAAAGTAACGGTTAGGAATAGGAGGATGACATTATCTATGCCTCATTTATGACCAAAATATCGTGTGACAGAAGGGACATGATATAGTTGTATAAAATGTTACATTGTTTATCGATCCTCATATGATTTGGGTAGTCGTTATGTCTTGCTAGAGACCTCTTGCGACTTGTGGGCCAGTATAATAAATGGCCCACTGCCAACTTCATATGGGCCTACAGGGTCGCACACAAAATAGCCCAACATGAGCTATGATGTCCAGATTTATTGAATCTAAGACATGTCCAGATTCAATGAATGATCCAAGGTTGATATATATATATATATATATATATTTATATTTATATTCGTATATATACATTATATATAAGGGATATATAGGATTTAATTTATAAGGATAAATTAAATCTCTATCATGTTTGAATTTGAAATTCAAATTGATAAGATATCTCATATAAGAGATATTTACAAGATTTAATTTATAAGGATAAATTAAATCTCTATCACGTTTGAATTTGAAATTCAAATTGATAGAATATCTCATATAAGAGATATTTACAAGATTTAATTTATAAGAATAAATTAAATCTCTATCACGTTTGAATTTGAAATTCAAATTGACATGATATCTCAAATTTAATTTATGAGAATAAATCAAATATAGCCCAATCTTATCTTTATTTTAAATTAAATAAATAGAAGAATTAAATCTATAGGACGGATTTAATACAAATATTATTTATTTAATTAGTTTCTTATCAAATTATACAATATGTGATATTATATTAATTTCAGAATTAATATAGATTAATTCCAAAGATCCAATTCGGTTGAGAAAAACGCAGAGCATCCTATATATCTGATTTTAGGAGCTACGTTTTTTGAAACTACACATAACACGAAAGGCCGAAGGGAATCTGAAAAAAGTTTTGCAGGTAAGAAACTGCTGAAGTAGAGACGGAGAGGACGAATTCTTGAGAGAGCCTTGGAGGGATAGGAGACGTTAGCACGTCGTTCGTGGTTGAAACGCTGTTCGTGTGGATACCAGTAGAGGAAGCCGACCTGAGGCGTCGACTTCTTACGATCAGAAAGAGAGCACGAGCCGCGGAGAGAAGCTGTGGACGTCTTCTTGCGATCGGAAAGAGATCACCAGCCGCGGAGAGAAGCTGTGGAAGTCGCTGAGAAACACTGAGGGTAATGCTCCTTCCCACTTGACTTAAACACATACGGTAGATTCTGGCAAGGAATGGAAAAATTTTTAAATTAATTTTCGCTGCGTGTCTTCCAATTCCTAACAATATACACATATGTTATAATCTACATTGATTAAATAATGTATATGATGATTTTATCTAACACATGACATCATAACCTAGTTTTATATCTTCCTTGCCTTGCTTATTAATTTTTAATCTCCATCAATAACAATCTAAGATACAATATGTGATAAATAGACCTTTAGTGATCATAATTTTTTCATTTTTGACCGTGACCCATTTATTTTTGTGTATCTATAATTATGAGAGAGAGATCCTTCGAGAGAGTGCCATCAAAACAAGCCTTGAACTATCTAGGAGAGGAGCCGATCGTCGTGCTTTAGATTCAAAATCTCCATTCACGATTTGGTTTCTTTTTTACGCATTCAATGTTAGAGGAGTGCTTGCCGTTGCTTTCTAGTCTTTCCGCCATTAGAACCACTAGAAAAGGAGTTCAGAATAGTCAGAAAACCCCTCCCTGAAGAGTATCGGCATCGAGCTCTAGTTGATTGTTGTGATTGTATAGGTTCTACCGCATGTTAGGTTTTGAGTCGGGTTAGGCCAACCTGACTCAACAAAGAAGAGGGCCCAAAATGATGCACTTCAGCCTTGAGCTGAAACACACCGTTTCATTAATTCTTGTGGGTTGTTCGCATTTTAGGCCGATCAATTTTTTCTCTTTGCTTGGCTTCTAAGCTTGTATTTTGGGCTTAAACTAAATTGTTTTTGGACTATTTTTAAAAAAGCATTTGGGCTCTATTTTTTGGCCTTTTTGTATTACTTCAAAAATATTGTTTTGGGCCATTTGATTTGATTATCTAGAATGTATTTTCTGGGTTCAGCTAGCGAAAGAGTAAGATATATGACCATTTGAAGCTTGTTCAATTCCTAGGGACTACTACTTTATTGTTGTTCCAATCGTGATACTTTGGGAAACATCCTAGCTCCTAGATGCCTAGATTTATTGTGAGGATAATTGATTGCTCACCCTGCCCAAAATTGGTATCGCTTAAGAGGAAGGAAGACTTCGCCTTATCTTTAGATCATAGGGGAACCTAATCCCCATCCAAAATTTCTTGTACCCATTTTTTTGTGATATGTTCCCTTAAATAGTATTATATACACTGCAATTGTTTAAATAAAGAAAAATTAATTTTTGTATTATTTTGACATTTGAAAAAAGTGTCTACAAATTTTAATTTGATTTGTTATATAATCGCCTATTTTAGAAAATTTTTTGGCAATTAAATTAACTATTTAAATTTTGTAAAAACCTTTTGAGTTAAAATGTGTTAAAATCTATTAAACAATTTTTAGGTGCATGAAATAGTGGAAGAATTTAAATTAAATTATTTAGTCATATTTATTGATTAAATTAATTTATTAAATACTCTATTAAGTTATGCATATTTAGATTTTAAATGTATATTAATGATATTTGTGATTAGTATGCAGTTCTCTGAGGAGTAGCTACATCATCCTTATTTATTTAATTTTTGTTGCATGCACTAACCATATGGAATTGAAATATTGATTATAATTAAAAGTATAATTATAATTTATTTTTATCCACAGTTAGATATCTCATAATTGTACATTTAATTAGGTAAGGATAAAATAGTTTTGTTATTTTCTAAGTAACCCACACGTATTAGAAAGTACAAATGCATTCTAATTTTATCAATTGAGATAAATACATACTATGCTAATGCATTTGTCCACATGTAGAATTGGTGATACGTGTTTGTTACTACTTGTATGTTATATTCTTCTAAGCATGCATACATGACACATTGAATTGTGATTGCTTCAAATTCTAATTCGTGAAATTGTTTGCACATTTATCTATTTTCATTTTGTAGTTCACATCGCTGCCCCTAGAATCATGGATGATGTAAGTAATAAAACTATTTTAGATGGAAGCGCTAACTATGCTGATTGAAGAGATAATGTTTTGTTGCAACTAGATTTTATGGACTTGGATTATGCCTTGAGGTATGAAAAGCCTCCGATACCAAATGATACCTCGGATGATAAAGAGGCAAAAAGAAATGTAAGACATGTGGGAGCAGAGCAACCGCTTATCTCTTCTACTTATACAACAAATGATCGCCAGAAGCATTAGGGGACCAGTCCCTATGTGTAAGACGGCCAAAGGATACCTGAAAGCTTTACATAAGCAGTTCAAGCTGATAGATAAATAGATAAGTGGTGCCATCATGTTTTGAATTATGTTATGAAGCTTACAGGTATTGGCAGTGTGAGGCAACATATAATGAAAATGAGAGATCTAGCCTCTCAGTTGAAATCCTTTGAAATAGAACCTACTGAGCAATTCCTAATGCAATTGGTTTTGAACTCACTTTCTACTCAATATAATACCTTCAAAGTCTCATATAACACACATAAGAAAAAATGGTCAGTAGATGAATTGCTATCTATGTGTGTTTAAGAAGAGACTAGATTGCTGATGAGTAAGAAATGTCCACAAAAGGAGGCTCATCTAGCAAAAAGTCTCTTTTGGAACACACATGGACAGCAGTTCATCCACTGACCATTTCTCCTTATGTGTGTTATACGTGACACTGAATGCATCATATTGAGTAGGAAGTGAGTTTAAGACCAATTGCACCAGGAATTGCTCTGTAGGTTCCATTTCACATGATTTTAGCTGAGAGGCTAGATTTCTCATTTTTATTATATGTTGCCTCACACTGCCAATACCTGTAAGCTTCATAACACATAATTCAAACATGATGGCACCACCTATATGTTTGTCTATCAGCTTGAACTACTTATTTAAAGCTTCCAAGTATCCTTTGGTCATCTCTCACTTAGGGACTGGTCCCCCTAATACTTCTGGTGATCATTTGTTATATAAGAAGAAGAGATAAGCAGTTGCTTCGTTCCTACATGTCATACCTTTTTTTTGTCTCTCTATCATCCGAGGTATATATCATCTGGTCTTGGAGGCTTTTCATACCTCAAAGCATAATTCAAGTCCACAAAATTGAGCTGCAGCAAAATATTATCTCTCCAATAAACATAGTTAGTGTTGCCATCTAAGATAGTTTGTTGCTTACATTAGCCATGATTCTAGGGGCAGCGATTGGAACTACAAAATAAAAACAGACAAATATGAAAACAAGCTCACAAGTTAAAATTTGAAGCAACTACAATTCACTGTGTCATGTATGTATGATTAGAAAAATATAACATGCAAGTAGTAACAAAATACGTATCACTAATGTTTACTTATGGGCAAAGACACTAGCATATAATTTATTTATCTCAATTGATGAAATTAGAATGCAATTGTAATTTCTAATAACTATGAGTTACTTAAAAAATAAATATGTCATTCTATGATTTTTCCATGCGCAGCAAGGAGGTACAAATTCTTTGAAATTGCACATAACCACCCACTGTAGTAATCAGAGAACTTATGACGGGATGTAACAGTGCAGAAGATTGCTATCGTTCCAAGTTTGAACTGCAGCCGCAAAAAAATATGTAATAAAGAAACTGAATCAGCATCATAAAGGAGTAATAACAGTAATACCACGACACCAAGCAAATAGTAGAAACCAGACATGGAATTTGTTCAGTTGAGATTCATAAGGAAGTGAAAAATAAGGAAGATGGTAAAATAGTGCTGATTAAACCAAAATAATGGGAATACAACAAATAAGGTTAATTAGGTTTACCATTGGATAGAGCAAGAAGTAGATGGAGATGGAAGCATGTCCGGCGGCGCCCCTCTAATCTGTTGATGGTCAACGATCATGCGAAGACAGAGAAGGGGAAAAAAAAGGAAAAACAAACGAAACAAAAGAAAACGCACAAAATTTTTGACGATAAGCTGACTTAAGAAGGGCCATTTTTATAGGGCAACAGGGAATCGCGAGGCAGCAGGGTGCTTCTTTGGTCGTTGGAGTGATTCAAATTCTATAATATCCTAACTATCCTGATAATCCTAATTACAAAATTTAGCTAATTTTTTTAATAAATTAAAAATTTTAAATAAATCAATTAATTATAATAAAATTTAAATATTTAAAATAAATTTATATTACATACTATTAAATTTATTTAAATTAGTTAATTAACTTTTTTATTAGTTATAATTAACTTATATAAAAATTAAAATTAATTAATATATTTAACTTTTTAAATTTATTTTTAAAAAATTAAATATATCTTATAATTAATTTTAGAGATAGTAATAATGGTGGATGAGATTGAGTTAACCAAAAGAAAGCTCTGAGAAATATTTCGGGGCAGTTTGACATTTAAAAGTTTCTAGTCTCCACGCAAGCCGGCAAATACCAGTTTGTCAGTAGGAGAATGTTATTTCAACATAAAAAGATGGCATGTTTTGATAAAATTTTAAAAATAAATTTATAAAAAAAATAGTTTTAAATAAATGAGTGTTTGAATAGTTATTTTTAAAAATACTTTTATTATTAATAAATTACAAAAAAGTGTATGAGTATTAAATAGAGATAAGATATAAGAGGAGAGATGGGAGATGATATAAGAAAAGAAAAAAGAGAGAGTGTAAGAAAAAAATAAGAGAGATAGTGTAAAAAAAATAGAGGTAATATAGTAATTGATTAGTTCATAAATTTTTTTACTGTTCTATAAGTTACTCTAACTAGTTTATTTGAAACTTTAATTTTAAATTATAACTTAATCTAAAAATCTGTTTAAATAAATATAGTTATTATTTTAAAAAAATTTAAATTTAAATTTTGCCTAAATATTTATTTAAAACTATAGAGATGTTGGCAAGGTGAGAGGAAGAGCCATATATGTGGGGCCCATATTTAAAATATTTCGTTTTATGGTGTGAAGTAAGAAGGGCGTGGTTAAAATACCATGTGTTAGGCCTGTTTAGCATAATGGTAGGAGGTCGGTCAAATAAATTTGTTTAAATCTATTTATCTTATATAGATATTTTTTTTAAAATCTCGATTAATATTTAAAATAGCAGTTGGGTCAGTTGCTTATAACCCTTTTAATATTTAAAAGTTTAAATTAAGGATAATTTTATAAAAAAAGCAAATCTAAATCATTCAAATATTTGATATAATGGCTATGAGGAGGGAAGAGGATGGGAAGGAGAAAGGAGGCGTTACTCTCCTCGTCTCCTGTATTTCGGCAAGCATAAATCCTCCCAAACAATCAAAGAAATTCTTTGTTTTTCCTTAAATTATCCAAAAAAAAAACAGAAAGAGAGAGGGAGAGAGAGAAATTCCTCATTTCTCAGCTGTACATAATTTCTCGTGTATCTTATCAATATATTTTACAGTCATCCTTAAGTTATAATACTACTTCTATTTCTTAGTATAATATTTAATTAATTTTTTAAATAAATTAAATAAATAAGTTAATTATTCTTAATATTAAAATTAGCTAATTAATATAAATAAATTAAGGAGTATAAAATATAAAATTATCTTAAATAGTTAAATTTAATTATAATTAATCAATTTATTTAATTTATATAAAAAAAATCAATTAGGTCAACCTATATTATGTGCCACCATACACCATGTTTAAGTTATAAGCACCATCATGATCTTTAACTTAACACAAACAGTGTCCCAACATTTTTTATAGATAACTGTGTAGTCATACAGATTCAGGAATGTGCCAACTGTTAACTCATTATATCTATCTTAAACTCATTTCATCATAATAAAGAAAAAAAATGGCATTTATATCTATCTTATATTTTTTTTTCAATTTTACCCATATTAAAGGAGGTTATAGGAGAGAGAGAGAAAAATAGAAGGTGTCACATTTAAGTATTAATTGTAGGAAAATATTTAACAGATAAATATTAATTAGTTTCAAAATAATTTATATTTTAGACAAAATAATTTTTTAAAAGTGACTTATATTATAAACTAGAAAGAATATATATATTAAGGGAATGACATTAAGGATTCCCAATGATTAAATTAATGATAGTTAGGTTCCAACAATTTTTTTAAAAAAAATTGAATTACAAATATTCAAATTAAAGAGCTTCAATTGTAGATAAGGCATTTAAATTTCAAATGTACTCTCAGTTTGTAACTAGATTCCTGTTTTCCACTGTCCAATCAATATTTACAACTTATATTTCATAAATTCTGTAGAACCTAAATATTATTGAATTCATTGTTTTGGGGTTTAAATGTCATTCTCCCTATATCTATTATGCGAGGATGCTTGTCCGGCTGCAAAGGATTTGGCAAACTAATTATAATTTCCTCTTATTTGCTTCTTCTATCTTCTTTTTGTTGATGTTATTTCTTACCTTTTGATTTTCTATGCGGTTGAGTGTTGGTGATGTAATTTTTATGTTAAAAATATTATGAAAGGGTGTAAAAAAAAATTCTTTTAATATAACTCTTAGATCGTTTAAATATATATCTAAAAGTATATCTCATTTTTTTTATAGTCTATAAAAGTTCTTCTTGATAAAGGAAAAAAAAAAGAATCAATCCTTTGAGTTTACTTTTATCTTCTGCTAGTTCTGTCACCCTATATCCCTATAAAATGATTCGTTTAATCTTAGGAAATTCTACTTCTTGATTTACTGAGAAGTCACAAAATAAATTTTTAAAGATAGTGTCCTTGAACATGACTCGAATTATATATTTTATAATTATTTTATAGATTGTATATAGTCACTTAACTTTTCTAAGAAGTGTAGTTAGAACAACTTGAAGTTATTTGACAGAAATGCTAAGCATTATTACTTATATTGTTATGTGGCTGAAGCATTTAATTTGCACGATAACGATAACCACTTTGCTGGTAGCATGGCAAGGCTTTGAAATGGTGCTAGCAAGTGAAAATGGTGACAGCATATAGGTTACGAGTTAGAGATGTACGAAACATTTTAAATAGTATAAAAGAACGAGTTGCTAATGGGATTGCTAAAAGTTATGAAAATGATAGAATATGTTGTCAATCTCGTTATAAACATAGAAAATAATTTAAATAATGACTCTTAATTGAGTTTCCTATCAATTTTGAAGGGATTAAAAACAATTGTAAATAGTATTAATTGTAGGTGTTGTCAATATTGATACTAACAGTAAAAATGGCATTTCTCTTTCTCTAAAAGCTTAGGTCAATTTTGTCTTCTGGCCAAATACTAAAATCTTGTGTTCCTACCATATGACCAATTTATCTTTTTCTTTATAGTGTAATCTTTTTTAAATTTTAGAATTGAGGTGGTATTTTTATAGGATTTTTTCTTTTTCTTTTTTAAATATTGAACTCATAGATTTTTTTTTCCATTTTCTTACCTAACTTTTTGTGGGATGTAAAATTTAATTCGTTTATTTTGCATGCAAGAGGGGATAAAAAAGAGAAATGCCCTATATATTAACAATTAATGAAATAGAGTGAAATATGTAATGGTTTTGACAACTTCCTTATATAATATGAGCAATAGTTTTAACAATTTTCCTTAAGATATTAACAACTCTGTAAAAATGTACTTGCAAGTAATAGCTTTCGGGGTTGCAACTTCTAAAGTGAGATTTACAACATAAGCATTAATTTTAACAATTTTCCTTAAAACATTTATAACTCTATGTAACAACGTACTTGTAAGCAATAGTTTTTGGGTTTGTAACTCTTACAATGTGATTTATAATATAAGCAATAGTTTTGACAATTTTTCCTAAGATATTTACAACTTTCTGAACAATATTTTTGCAAGTAATAGCTTTTGAGTTTATAACCCCTGTGATGTGATTTACAATATGAGCAATGACTTTAACAACTTTCTCTAAAATATTTACAATTCTCTATAACAATATTCTTGCACGTATTTACTTTTGGGTTTACAACTCTTACAATAAAATTTATGACTTAAAGCAATAATTTTTACAACTTAATCAATAGAATTTACCATGGAATGGCTTTGAAAAATTAGCAGATATAAAATCACGTTAACAATGAATATATATTTGTTGCAGAAAATTTCATTGTGAACAAAATAGCAGACGGAGGAAGAGATTCAAAGGTACCGTGTTCGACCCCTGGAAACCACTGTGTGACTAGAGTTTGCTTTCGCCAATGACACTGCTGTGCTATCATCATCAGTGTCGCTGCTGTGCTATCATCACTAGCCATCATGTGTTTTTCCTCTTATGAGCTATATAACTCTTCCTTTTCACATTCTCCATTGGTGACAGCGAGAGAGAGTGAGAGTAGAGAAATTGTACAGAGGGTTTCGTGTCACTGAGCTACTGATATGTGATTGGCACCGTTCTCTGTTGCCTGAGTCGATGCCGCCATCGCCATCGTGCTCTATAGTTGCTGTGGCCTTCTCTATCATCTCTGTTGACGACTGACAGGGAGCAAAGAAGCGGAGAGGCGAAGCAGGGAGAATAAAGGTGGTTGCCGAGGGTGAAGAGAGTGAATAGAGAGTTGAGTCTTCTTCGAAATCAGTAGGGTGGACTCCGGTAAGTGCCCAACTCTATTTTTGTTTCTGTCACTGGGATTTTGGAAATTCTGGGGTGTGGATCATTGTGGTCATTCTTCTTCATGGTTGAATTGTGAGTTTGCCGAGCACATTGGCGATGTGCTTTCTGTTCAGTGCTATGAAGGCTTCGGTGTGTGAGTCTTTCTGTTGAATGTGTGTGTTTGATGCAGTGAGGAAAGGGTTCTGGATAGTATATATATACATATGTATGTGTGTATGTGTATGTGTGTTGTATTGCTCTATTTTGGGAGGCAACGTTGTTAATTGGAATGGTTAGAACAAATGACCCTTATGGTGGCACTCCTAAAAATAACGAGAATGCGTCAAAGTGCATATGGAAATGGTTAAGCTGCTGCTTGGGTGTGTGTGAATGCTATTCTCAACTCTATGATAATTGAGTTTTAAGTTTAGGTTCCATTGTCTTTAGTTTGTTAACAAGGGTTTTTGCTTTGGCAAATGCTTATACTATTGATTATGGATTATGGCTCATGCTTGTCAGTGTTTTGGAAATCCTTGGCTTGCAGGAGCAGCGCTGCTAATTTATGAGTGGCCATTTTATATGTCAAGTATATGTATGTATGTATGTATGTATGTATGTATGTATGTATGTATGTATGTATGTATGTATGTATGTATGTATGTATGTATGTATGTATGTATGTATGTATGTATGTATGTATGTATGTATGTATGTATGTATGTATGTATGTATGTATGTATGTATGTCTGTGTCTCAGACAACTTAGTTTCAAAAAGGGAAAGAACAGAGGCTAGCGTCGGTTTGGACTGTATAAAATAGACTTGCGTCTCTGGTTTGTCTGATTTTGAGCACTCTAAAATCTAAGCTTAAGGTACCAGAAGGGCTTAATGAAATATTGAACATATGGGTCTTCAGTGTTGAGTCCATTTCTAGGTTGTGTAAAATAAATATTTAGGTATGACATGTGCTGAAACAGGGGCTCACTATTTTGGGACATGGTTTCTAAAAACAGAAGTTTACAGTTCTGGTTTTGCAAGCTTTTGCAGGTACCCAAATGTTAAAGAAATTAAATATGCCAATCAGTTGTATGAGGAAGGATGCTTGAAGGATTTAGATTCTGGATATTTAAATTAAAGATGAAAATGTCATAATTCTAGGATAACCAAAGGTGGTATAAGTATTCTAAGTGGATATAAACCGATGATAGGAAATAGCTAAAGAAGTTTTAGCATCAATGGAATAGAGTTGGAAATCATGATTTGGAATCCCTTTGTTTAGTGTGTTGGGCAGCAATGCTTATATGAGAGAGAGTTAACTTGTGGTTAGACCTAGCTAAGTAAAGAGCTTAGTAGAAGTCTTGGAGTAGAAGCAAAAGTTTAGGAATATTATGATGAAGCTTTGAAAGCTAAAGTGCAAGTTGTTGGGAAACTAAAAATACATGTTGAATAATGAAGATTAAAGTTCATAATTGACAGAAATTAAGTTGAATGTGGACGTATGTCCTTGCATGTGGTTAACCGAAGGATTTAAGTGTTTTTAAGGTATGAGATAAGCATATATATATATATATACATACATATGATATGAATGTCGTATGGATGAAACTAGAAGCTAGAGGAAAAGTCTTGGGAGGCTATTAATTATGAATGCGTGTTTCATGTTTAGTAGAAGAGAAGTTTACGTGGATAAGTATCCTATTTTTATGAATGATCATAAATGGTATATGGTATAAAAGAGATAAATAGTAATCATTGACAGAACTTTTTATTTCAGAAAATTTGGGAAAATAAATGGAGAATAATATTCTAAAGCTAAATGTAAGAGTAAATGAGAGGAGCATTCTAAGTGAGTGAATAACATTCCCTTAAAATAATATTTTTATAAATTATCATTGCATTTAAAATGTTAAATTTAAAATATGATTTACGAAAAGTCAATTTTACAAATTCATGATTTTAATTGTTAGAAATAATTTTCTTTCAAATGATTTACAAAAGTATTACGATTACATATGAAATAGATGAAGAAGTTTTAGAAAAGAATTTGGGCAAAGTTACATTGAATCGATTTTATTCATGAAATATTTCTACGTGAATCTCACAAGTTTGCCATAGCGATTTGATATTGAATTTTAAATGTTAATGCAGGGGTTTTGAAATTTAAAGTGGATTTATCAAATATTATTGCATTTGAAACGATTGGGATCATTATATGTGAAATGGACCCCACGTATGTTGGAAATGTTTTAGAAAGGACGGAATACAAAACTCTGGTTGCTAATAGCAATACTGTTAGTCCTTAGTACACCTGGTTACCCAAGCTCGATGGATATCTATGAGTTTCGTACTCACGATAGTTATTCGTGAGATTTATTCTCACGACAGTTATTCATAGGATTTATTCTCACGACAATTATTCATGGGATTTATTCTTGCGATAGTTATTCATAGGTTTCGTACCTGGGCATGTATTTGTGGCTTCAAGCCGTGCTAGATTGGTTATTTACCCTCGTAGACTGTACATCAACGCCTGTTTTATAGTCTCGGGCTACGCATGATTATTTACTCTTGTGGACTGTGTGTCCATGCATGTTTACGTGGTTTCGTGACACGTCAGATTAGTTAGTTACTCTCGTAGACTGTGTGTCCACGCCTGGTTACGTTCTGTTAAAGTCCTACAGAAAAATGATGGTTTTGAAAAAATTGTTTTTAAACAATTGATTTGAAATAGTTATTTCAAATTGTTTTATTGGAATAAAAATGTTTACATAAATATTTGCATCAAATTACGAAATGTTATGAATTACATTTTAAATATGTTTATACATTGTTTATTTTCGCATTTTTAATCATATTTTTGGGACATTATTCATGAGTAGATTTTGGCTTCAAATAGTGCAGTTGACCCTAACCCTCCCACTGAGCAATGAAGAGCCTTGTTGTAGATCTGAAGCGTTGTTTTTGAACCAGTCTACTTTTGATGTAATTACCATTATAAGTATTTATATTATTTTATAAAGGGTAAAAGCTCCGCAGAGTTCTTAGAAAAGATTCTGGTTATTTTGGAAAAATATTATGGAAATTTTAAACTGTTGCAGTCTGTTGTAGGATCATCGGGAGATCGGTTATACAATGATGATCCTGCTGAGATTCCTACAAAAGACTTACTTTTAATTTATGAAATGTAATTTATTATGATTTTTCGTTTCAAATGTTTCATTTAAGATTTTAGGCTTATGGAAATGTGAAATTATTCATATTCTGTGTCAGTCATAGTTCAAATTTTGGAACGTGACATACTACTCATCGTCACCCCAAGCCGTCACATTCATCTCCTGTTCACCTATCCTCCACCCCTTTCTTTCGTTTGTGATAAACTTATATTTGTAGTGATTTTTAGTGTGTTTTAAGTGAGTTTTATTATTGATTTTATCCCCATTTACCAATATGATGAGCAATTAATTAATAAAATTAAAATAAAGCAAGTGGAAATTAATTGATTTGATTTTAATGATTAATTTGATAAATAATCTATTAAAATTCTACTTTGCAGTGACCAATCAGCATGTTAGATCAATTGACAGTTGAATATATAAGCATGTGCTGGATCCAAGAGCTGCAGAATCACATGGAACATGTGCTAGATCCATATCTGATAACATATTGCAAGTAGGAGATCATGCATATGCTGGCACATGAAGGGGCACTGTTCACGCACACACACTAGATCTTAATAGAATCACACATTTCAGCAGCACAAGCACATGTGCAACACAACATATTGCAAGTGGGGATCACAGCTGGCTCGAAAGCATGTGTTGTCACATGGAAGAGTTGATACATACATGAACATGTAAGGAATTGAAAGACACGCAGCGGAAATTATCTTAAAAATTTTTCATTCCTTGCCAGGATCTACCGTATGTGTTTAAGTCAAGTGGGAAGAAGCATTACCCTCAGTGTGTCTCAGCGACTTCCACAGCTTTCGGTCACGACGTTCACAGCTTCTCTCTGCGGCTCGTGCTCCCTTTCTGATCACAAGAAGTCGACGACTCAGGTCGGCTTCCTCTACTGGTATCCACACGAATAGCTTTTCAACCACGAACGACGTACTAGCGTCTCTTGTCCCTCCAGGGCTTTCTCAAGAGTTCGTTCTCTCCGTCTCTATTTTGGCAGTTTCTTATCTGCATACCTTTTGCAGAGTGGCCTTTCTGTGTTCTATGTGTGTGTCTATACAAAAACGTAGCTCCTAATATTAGATATATAGGATGCTCTGCGTTTTCCCTAACCGAAAAGGATTTTAGGAGTTAATCTTATATTAATTCTGAAAATAATACAATATCATATATTGTATAATTTTATAAGAAACTAATTAAATAAAATAATATTAAATCCATCCCACAGATTTAATTACCTATTTATTTAACTTTAAATAAAGATGAGACTGAACTATATTTGATTTATTCTCATAAAACAAATTTGAGATATCCTATCAATTTGAATTTCAAATTCAAACATGATAGGGATTTAATTTATCCTTAAAATTAAATCTTATAAATATCTCTTATATGAGATATCCTATCAATTTGAATTTCGAATTCAAACGTGATAGAGATTTAATTTATCCTTATAAATTAAATCTTATAAATATCTCTTATATGAGATATCCTATCAATTTGAATTTTGAATTCAAACGTGATAGAGATTTAATTTATCCTTATAAATTAAATCTCATATATCTCATATATATATATAATATATATATACGAATTTATATATATACGAATATAAATATAAATAAATATATATACATTCACTTGGATCATTCATTGAATCTGGACATGTCTTAGATTCAATGAATCTGGACATCATAGCTCGTGTTGGGCTATTTTGTGTGCGACCCTGTAGGCCCATATGAAGTTGGCAGTGGGCCATTTGCTATACTAGCCCACAAGTCGCAAGCGGTCTCTAGCAAGACATAACGACTACCCAAATCATATGAGGATCGATAAACGATGTAACCTTTTATACAACCATATCATGTCCCTTCTGTCACGCGATATTTTGGTCATGGATGAGGCATGGATAATGTCATCCTCCTATTCCTGACCGTTACTTTCTCGATCCCTGAGTAGTCTGACTATAGAAATGGAACTACCTTTCCATTACAGTATGGCCATACATTTCTCAGACTCACTCATCGAGGGGCCCAGTAATATCTCTCCACGAATGTGAGGGACAAATTCCATCTTGACCATTCACATTCCTCCGCATGAAAAACCACTAAGCCCGAACATAGTCTTTATGATCACTCGGTCAAAAGTGACTTTTGACTAGGTCAAAGCTGAGCGTTTTGTCATGTAGGAATCCATGATGATCTCAGGTCAAAGGGCATATTGACATGGTTTGTATATGAGAGAAGCTTATGACGTTACCCATGCAGTTCTCTCATAGCAGGTCGGTCCAACACCCTGTACTCTTACATGTGCTTATGACTTTGATTTATATCTCTATACATCTTCAAAGTCATACTGGTCTTATTTCATCTGTGCTCCCACATAGATGATCGACCAGGGACATTTAGGATAATATCATGAATTATCCAAGGATGGTCATCATAGTAAACATGTAAATAATATGATAACTCAATTAATAAATTCATAAATCAATAATGTTCATAAGACAATGATTGGCCCCTAGGGCACGATTTCCAACAGAACATACCATCTGCACATGCTGATTCCACAAATGACCTCACCTATTCCATACTTCCTTATATATCATGCATCACAGCTTCTGCAAGGGAGGAGGTTGGCCTAGAGCTAAAGACACAGATCCATTCTACACTAATTTACTAATCTACACTCACTTCATTCTCACTTTCCATTCTATTACGCACACACTCATTTCATTGCTGCTCCATTTCCATCTCCATTTTCTATTCTGCACTTTCCTTTGTTCTAGTCAATAGAACCAGAGGAAAGTACTACAGTTCATCTTCATCTTCATCTTCTTCTATCATTTTCACCATGACTGCTGCTACATTTTCTGTTGCTGCTGAAGTTCAGATAGCAATGCAAGGCTAAGCTGCTGTGCTTAGATATGATACTGAACTAGAATCCTTGAGCTGAACAGGGAGTTCATTATGTCTTTTAATTCAGAGTTAATTGTATCGAGTTGATGTAGTTAATTCTGTAATTAATGATGCACTTAGAGTAGTAGAGGACAAAGAAGTAGGAAACCGAGTTGAATTTCTTATTTCTGCATAACTATCCTATAATTGATTTGCATCTTTGATCGAGTTGAACGTAGTTGTGATTAATTGAAGTAATTCTGTTTAATTCATATTCTAGTATCTCTGAGTTGAATGATTCTTAATCTCTTTTAATGTCTGCAAGCTATAGCTTTAATTGAAATTTAGCTAGCGAGTTGTTAGCTAACATAACATATTCTAATTCAACTGATCTAATCCTCATATTTTGTGTATAATGAAGGTAAGGTAATCTCTAAGGGAACACGCTTATCATTCATTCATCTCATCATCATAAACACTTAAAAACATAAACAATAGTATAGGATTTACTTTTAGTAGTTAGATCAAAACTCATTAAACACCATCTCTTTAACTTGTTAATTTGTGGCTCATTAGATTAATTAAGAACTTCTACATCCATTTAGGCTCCTTGTGAATCGACCTAGTTAGCCTTCACTTTACTATTGGTTAGCTTAGTTGTTGTTTGATAATTAAAATTACAGTTATTAGTTGGCGGCGAGTATAGAAGCAACAAGAAGAAGCACTGGTAGAGCAGGACAAATAACGGTGCAATGAGTAAGAACAATCACTTTCACGGCCACCCATGGTTAAATTGTGCCATCACTTCTATTCACCTATGTTCTATCTCTATCTCATGTTAGTATTGTCCGTTGCTATTACTGTGCGTGGACATCACTGATGGTCTTGGCTAGTTGCATTGTTGTTGTCTCTGTTTGCCATTGTGCCTTGTTGTCGCACTGCTATCATCATCGTGATCTGCCGAAGCTTCTTTCTGTTGCTTCTATTATCATCGTCGACAGAAGAGAGAGGTGGAGGATGGGTGAATATGAGATGAATAATGACAGCTTGGGGTGACTATGACTAGTAAATCCTATTGTTCAAATTATCAAAATCATTACTCAAGTCATAAATCCTATTATAGGTATAGTAAATGACATCTTTTGCCTTAAATTTGTAAATGATAGAATGAGTTTGCCCAATTTATTCTTTAGAGACAATTTTTATCCTTTTAAATTTCAAAAGGTGTTTTATTATATATTTTTTAATAATAAAAAATAAAATATTTTTTTATTTTAATAAATTCTCTGTTTATCTTTCATCATCTTCTTCTTTTTCTTTTGACCCCATGTGTTTTATCTTTCATTTGAAAATTATGTAAATAGTAAATAATAGTATAAAATTAAAAACAACACTTTGAATATGCTTCCATTTTTATGGGGTGCAAGGGCTCAATTATTATTTTAATTTTAAATAAAAGAACGGGATAATATTTTGTCTATGACCAAAGTTGAAGATATTTTTTTTCAGAGATTGCCCGACTTATTACTGTAAGCTAAGTGAATAGCAAGAAATTGATCTGTTTGCCTTCCTTCATCTTCTTCTACCGATTCTCCAATCCTCTCATCTCCTTTGCCTCTCATCCTCTTCCTCAATCCTCCTCTCTCTACTTCGTTCTCCACTCCCTATACCCTCTCTTGCTATTCCTTCCTCCTCTGCTTCTTGAGAATCGCTTAATCAAGTTGTGTGAGAACGTGAGATATGATAAGCTTCATGGCTTGTCACTCCGCCTCTTATACGGTGCCGTTTCTCTTGTGAGATTTTCAGGACCTGTTTGTAGAGAGGTAGAGCAAATCGGCGGCCGGTTTCCTAGCTTTAGGATAGAGCTCCTTCCTTGGACCCTTCTCAAGAAAAATCTCGTTTGGATTAAAAAGTACGCTTCCTGGGACATTAGAATTAGATAGCTCAGCTACTCAGTTTCATATCTTCTAAAGTCTCGCACAAGTGGAAAAGAGAACGCTCCTTAGCTCACACTTCCCATCCTCTGATTCAGTATGTGTAGCGTTGTTTCAAAATCTCACTGGGGGAATCTTCCTTTGCCACCTCTCAACAGAAGGTGAAATTGTAGTCTGTGCCTTCAATTCATTTTTTTTTTACACCTAAACTTACTTTCCCCTTTACTTGTTGAAATTTTTTAATGTAGTCTGAGTTCCGTAATGATTTTTGTGTTAGTTCACCAACGGGTTGCACATAAACACCTTTTCAGTTTATAAGAATGCATACCTTTATTGATTGTAAGTTGTAACTAAATTCTTCTCTATCTGATGGCATCTGTTATAATTTATGCTTCTTTGTTTCAGGAAAGGATTGTTTCTTATTCCGTTGTTATTGATATTTGCCCAATAGTTGAACTAATACTCGTTTGAATGTCATTTTGAGAGTGGCTTTGGTTTTTATTTAGTGCATATAATTGTTTGTTTATATTCTATAATACACTAAACTATTGTATTGTGTATGTGTATTGAAGTAAATCAGACAGTGGAATTGTCAATGTTAAGATAAGTGGGAGAATGACAGTAGTCTCTATGGGTATGTTAGCACCAAGAAAGTTCTTGCAGAGAAGGAAGAAAATGGAAGTTTTCAAGGACGCGGCTGATGAAGCTGATAAGAAGAACTGGTGGAGATTGATGAAGGAAATTGATGAGACTGGTTCTGCTGTTTCAGTGCTGAGAAGTGAAAGGACAAAAAACCAGACTATTCCTAGGGACCTTGTCATTGGTACTTTAATTAGATATAAGCAACTGAAGAGATGGAACCATGTCCGCGAGGTAAGCAAGGGACATTTTGTCACTTGAATTTAAGGAAGCAATTGGCTTCATTACCTTTTTCAGTCGATATTTGCAAGGCATTCTGATTGGCTCGTAGATGCATCTTTCTGTTTACTTCAGATTCTTGAATGGCTCCTTACTCAAACCTGGTGGGATTTTGGAGAGATGGATTTCCTAATGCTTATAACGGCTTATGGAAAGCTAGGGGACTTCAATGGTGCTGAGAGAATCTTGTGCTTGATGAATAAAAAGGGTTTTGTGCCAAATGTAATATCTCATACTGCTCTTATGGAAGCATATGGCAGAGGAGGCCGCTACAATAATGCTGAAGCAATATTTCGTAGGATGCAACATTCAGGCCCTGAACCTTCTGCTTTGTCTTATCAGATAATACTTAAAACATTTGTTGAGGTAAGTATGCATATTATGTATAGTTGTATTCCCCTATAATAAATTTAAGTAGAAGCAAAGTGTTAAGATTGCTTACCTTTCTAACTATTATTCTACATGATTCCCAACACCTTAAGTTTGTTTGCTGCACTTTAAATTTACAATAATTAAAGATCCGAATTTAGTTTAGTTTTGCTGAAGTTATTGTATTAAAATTGAGTGTTGACAAATACAATATTTGTTTGACTCTTAGTTTTGATATGTATTATTGGTACACTTGCAGGGAAACAAGTATAGGGAAGCTGAAGAAGTATTTTACAGCCTTCTAAACAGTGAAAATCCACCTTTGAAACCTGATCAGAAAATGTTTCATATGATGATTTACATGTATAAAAAGGCTGGAAATTATGACAAAGCTCGTAGGACATTTGCTTTGATGCCTGAGCGAGGAATCGAACGATCAACAATTACTTATAACAGCCTGATGTCATTTGAAACAGATTACAAAGAAGTTTCAAAAATATATGACCAGGTAAAACTTAATATCGATCAGATTTACCTTTCAATTGTTAGTAAAAAATCTAGGATTCTTTTTGTTCAGGACTATTTCAATAGAAAAACTTAAGTGGAAACCTATATTAGTAATTACTATTTGTGGAAGCATTAAATTTTATTTTTTTGTTCTTTTATTAATTACTAGCTCCTAAGGGTATTACTCTATATTCTCTTAGCTCTAGGGGTATATTTATAAACTTATCTTTGCCTCATGCCTATAAGCAGAGGCCTCTCCACATTTGTAATGCATTAGAACATTCATTCAAGAGAGAAGGGTTCTTTCTGCCATTATCTTATGATCATTCTTATATCGTATTAGAGCATTAGGGCGCATTTGGTAGATCATATAGAATAAGGTTTGACTATATAAGGCTTTATAATGTTTTAATACTTGTTTACTGTAGCATTGTATAAGATATTTTGTTGTATAAGATGATACTGTCGTATGTCTGCTAATATATGATAAAATACAGAATGGGATACAATTAACTCTTTGACAACGTTGCCATTTACTTGGAAATGTTGTATATTTTAATCATTCATTTTTTAACAAAAATCTGGATGCTAATCCAATATACAGACATGCCTATACTCCTAAAAGAATATAATTAAGATCCGTCCAATTGCATCAACCTTTTTATTATGATAGCTATTGTACAAAAATTTATATGGCTCATTCAGAAAAGAAGCATATGATAATTCAATGTACACAGACATGCATATATGCCTACAGAAGAATTATATAATTAACCAAGAGGGAAATTGGTACCATGCTCATGAAGATAATACTTTCATGCCAACCACCAGGATAAACTATAGCTTGATAGAAATATTGTCTCATAGTGAGGAGAGTGCTGGCCTTTTGAATGCTAGCAAGAGGATGAGATCTATGTGTGAGGTTTCATTTTTTTTTTCCTGTTCTTTATCTCTCTCTTTCAAATTGGTAGGCGGCTAAGCTGCGAGGCCTTAGTTACACTTTGGCAATCTCCCACTGAAGTTGTTGGTTTACTCAGAATTTTGTCCCTTAAACTTAATATTTCACAGCTGAAAATAATATAACAGCGAAGTTTCGATAGCTTCTTGATAGCCTGTAACTCTTCAAGTAAAGGCTTCATTGTTAGCTATTTTGACATCATTTTGGAATCATGGATACACATAGGAGGCTTGTCTGATCCGAAGTCGATGACTGCCCACTCTGTGTTATTTAAAACTCTAACCTCTGAGGTGTTTTGAAGGACTGCATTTTAATTACGATATATTTCTTGTGTTCTGCCTTTAATATCTTGTTTATAATTAATTCATCAGATTTTGAAGTGAATGCCTAATTTTAGATGCAAAGAGCTGGTCTCCAGCCTGATGTTGTGAGCTATGCATTACTCATCAATGCTTACGGGAAGGCTAGAAGGGAGGATGAAGCACTAGCTGTCTTTGAGGAAATGCTTGATGCTGGTGTTAGGTATGCAAGCCCAACTATTCTATAGTTGTTTCCATTTGATTTGAAAATTTAAATTACATAATTAGAATATTTGTAATTATCTCTTGGTGGGGATAAGTCAAAGACTCAATGATAAAGATAGTCTTGCTAGCTGTTCTAATAATAGTATCTTCCTTGTAACAAAGATTAGAGTCACGTATGTTGTTATTCTAGCAATCATGTAACCAAATTCTTAATCTGTTAGGCATTTTCAAAGCAATTAATTACCTATGAATGTAGCACAGCTTGAATGGCGCCATTATGATTGAATTATTCAAAAAATTGTTTGGCCAATATGAATTAAAGAATTCAAAGTGATCTACCCTTATCACCAAGAATATCAATACAAAATATCAAATCTATAATAATTTGCATTGTTCATGAGCTGAGTGGTGTCGCTCATCTCAAGTTCTGGGCAATGGACGGGTAAGAGTCTAGTTTTCTCTTTGTTTTTTTATTGATTTCTATCATATTACCCCAACTATGATGATATCTTGCATGCCTATGCAGTTTATATACCTTTAATAACAAACGTTTTTTTAGGATGTGTAGATGTCGTTACAGACTTTTCAGTTGATTTCTGCATATATGTTCTGACGACATAAGTCTAATTCTGTAGTTTAGTAAAACAATTTTAACGTTACATATCCTATCCTTTTTCACAGACCAACCCAGAAGGCTTATAATATTTTGCTCGATGCATTTTCAATATCGGGAATGGTAGAGCAAGCTCAGACTGTGTTTAAGAGCATGAGAAGGGATAGGTAAGTTGTGTCTCTAATGTTGAAAGCTTTAATGCCCTTTTTATACTATATAAATTTATGTTTCTATATTTTAAACAAGTGAGATAAAAGATAGTTTTGTTTAATTCAAAGCATAAATCCTCTAAACTAACTGAAAGCTAATGGGAATTTCATGCTCTAAAGTGTGCATTGTATTTGAGAAATGTTTACTTGTAAGATGTCTTGTCAAAAAAAATTTCTGCTATGATTATAACGACAGCTTGATATTCATTGACAAATAACATCCTCTTATAAACTCTGTCACATGGTGCTTCTGGTTATCCTGAACAGAGCATATTTTTTCTGGTGCAAATAGCATATTGTTTTTCCACAGAACCATAAGTTCTGGTTTCTGGTGCAAGTAGCATGATGTTTTTCTAATTGTTGCATTGAACACAAAAAAAGTTCTATCCCCATAAAACCTAGTTGACTAATTTAGATAGATTAAGGAAGTCAAATAAATAAATTAATTATAACAAATGTGATGTGATCTTCCCAGAGTACTTATGTATAACATTAAATTATGAATTAATTTATAACTTAAGTAAATTAGTTTGGGAAAAATGATAAATATTAGTTATAAAATGAATTAAAGTCTTATATTTAGAATTAAATATAACCCTCCAAATAGCTCCTATATTAAGTACTGGAGGAGTAGCCTTTAGATTATGGATCATGCTTCTCTTATCCTATCATTGTATGTTTTTTCCTTTCCCAATCAGATATTCACCTGATCTGTGTTCGTACACTACTATGTTGTCGGCTTATGTCAATGCATCGGATATGCAAGGAGCTGAGAAGTTTTTCAGGAGATTAATACATGATGGTTTTAACCCTAATGTTGTCACTTATGGAACCCTAATTAAAGGGTATGCTAAGATGAATGATCTTGGCAAGGTAACGGAGAAATACGAGGAAATGCATCGATGCGGTATCAAGGTCAATCAAACTATCTTAACTACAATCATGGATGCGTATGGAAGAAATGAAGACTTCGGTAGCGCTGTTCATTGGTTTAAGGAAATGGAATCTAATGGAATTCATCCTGATCAAAAGGCAAAAAATGTTCTACTATATCTGGCAACAACAGATGGAGAAAGACAAGAAGCTAATGAGCTTGTGGGACATTCCCATGAAGTTAGCAGTTTAAACACCGTTAACGGCTTCGTTCCAGTTGATGATGAAGATGATGATGAAGAAGAAGCAGAAGAGGAAGAGGAAGAGGGTAATTATGAATATTTTGATGCCCAGCTAGCCATGGCTTATGAGGAACAATCCAGATGATTGTTGATGATCCACACATCTTAATTATTTTTTCCTTTGTATTTTTGAATTGAGCTTGTATTAAATCATGTAAGCAGTGAGAAACCATTATTTTAGATGAGATGGATAAGCAAATTGTCGTTGAAGACTTTATTTGATTTTATTTGTGCTAAGGTATTCCCGTATTACTAAGGAAAAACATTTAACCTCAATCCAATTTCGGTGCTTTAACTGATGAAAAGATGAGATATACGATTATTTATAGTATATTTGATTTATAAAGAATACTATTTTATTATGGTTTTAATCACGATACTTAAGGAGATATTTTAACTCTAAGGTGTCTAAATTTATACTTAAAGGTAATAGACAATTCGTTCTATCTAATATTAGTAAAGAAGAGAAATTTTGCTTTATATCATGAGTAAGTTTAACCTTTTTTTTAAAAATTCTTGTAACAAAAAAAAATTTAACCTCATAATTTTTAGTTTTGAGTAAAAATTAATGCTTTAGTCCTTATAAGTACACTTATTTTAACCCAGTCTTTTTAGCTTTTCCTTTGGTTTTCCATTGCTAAAAATGGGACAAACAATTTAAGAATAATTCAGTTAGCTCATAAGTATGGAAAAAAAACTTACATAAGAGAATTTATCCCTATACAATTTTATAAGTGAGATTTTAATTATGAAATGGCTATTTTGTTTCCTTTTATTAAAAAATGACAAGTAAAATGATATAAAAGATAACTTTCTATATTATAATTAATAAGTGAGATAGTAATAAAGGACAACTCATAATCTCGATATAATATTTTAAAAAAAATAAATTTGTATTGTTGCATTATTTATTAATTATAGCACATGAAGTTGTCATTTGTGACATTTTACTTGCCATTTTTAATGAATAAGGATAAATGATTATTTTATAATTAGAATATCTCCCTATAAAGTTTTATGAGACTTATCAATGATTTAATAATTTTGTGAGATTTAACCCATCGTCAGTAGGTTCAACTAGAGAAAAGGTGAGACATGTAACTATTTATAGTATGTTCGATTACTGGGGAGTACTACTTCATTGTGATTCCAATCACAGCGTTTTAGGAGGCATCTTAGCTAATAAATATCTAGATTTACGCCTAAAGATAATAGACGGCTCGCCTTCTTGACATTGATATCCTTTAGGATGAGGGAAACTTTACCCTACTATTAGATCGTATGTGAGTCCAACCCATTTCTAAAAAAATTTAAAACAAAAAAATTGTGGGATTTAATAATTTTGTGGGACATTGCAGGAATAAAGTCTCTTAAGTGAGACTTGAGTGAGATTCTCCAAGAAAACAAAAAGAAATTGGAGAAACGAAATAAAAAAAAAATAAAAATCACAACTAATGGTGATTTCAAATCAAGTATTGGGGAATCGGTGCTCATCTATATAAAGCGACCGTTTATATTTGATTTAAACGATTTAGATTTAATATTTTTTAATTGAAATTTTTAAACAAAAATCATTTTAAATAAATAATAGCTAAAAGATTATTTTGTTTTTAAATTTTATATTCATTGAAATAATTTTTTTAACAAATAAAGATAAAAAATTAAATATGAACTTTCTATAAGCTCAAGATAGTTATGCTGAGACGAGCTTTGAGTGCTCATCTTTAACACCAAGATGAGCACCCAAACCCATCATTGGTGGCTAAATTCAGACTCTCTTAGATGACTCACTCTCTCATTAATGTCAATATTTTACAAATAGAAAAATTAATCTCATAATATTTAAAAGTTTTAACTCACTTATATCTTAGCATTTGAAATTTGATTTAATATAACTCAATTCTTAAATTCTTACTCCAACTCAATCTCTAAATTTTAATTAATTTTTTATTTCTATATTACATAATCTTTTATTAAAGTTTTACAACCCTGCTCATATGAAACAGATCCATAATGTCAATATTTTAAAAATTGGATCAACCGTGGAATGAGGTGTTGGTGTCAGGTTCTCTGACAATGATGAATTATTCATAATTAATTTAATGTATTTTTAACTTTATATGTTAAAAATATTACACTACAAGTGACATTTTAAAAATAATTTCCTTCAAAGATTAAATTTATAAGATGAGATTAAACAACTTTTTATCATCTTATTATTGTATAATACTGACAAGAAAAATGTAAAAAAATATTATTATTGATAGGTAAAAGGACAAATAAAAAATCATATACCACGGCATATTCCTCCACCAAATTTTATTTTATTATTTCTTTGGTCAATGCCCACTTCCACCCATCATCATATTGTGGACTGTTTCATTCATCTCCCCTGCATAAACCCAGAACAGAACATTAAAAACTCGAATCCGAACTTCTTCCTCCATGCATGGAGAGAGCTGAAAATGGATCCTAAACACCAGGTTTACTTCAAAACCAGGGGATTCCTTCTTACTTCTCTTGCCTTCAGTCTTTAGTTTCAACGGAGTCATCTCCTCTGATCTCATCATCATCTTCATCTCTTCCTTGGGAGCTCAAATTCGGCGTCCCTTTCCGTTCCCTTCTTCAGCGTCTGCTTCTTTTTCGGCTTAGCTCGTCACTGTTGCAGTTTCACTTCGACTTGGAGCTCGAGTACGGCGTCCATTTTCGGCCCTTTCCTCCCGCGTGTTGAAGAACGGAACAGTCGAATCTGTGCCGTGGAGCTACACTCCATTTTGGTCCTTCCTTTTGGTTCTTATGTTTGGTTTTGGGGGAGGGAAGGGAAAAAATTCAAGAACCCAAAAGCACAATTGAGCTCGTCTATGACTGTGGCTGCCAAAGTTGCTCAGTGAGTTTTCTTCGATTGCCGCTGCTCTCTTCAAGTTTGTGGCTTGTGTAGCTGATCGCCATCCTCTGCCCTCTTAGTTGCTTCTGTTGCAGCGTTAGGTAAGGGGTTTATCATTCATTCAAATTTAAGCTTTTCTCTCCTTTATTTGTAAATATTTTGTTCTAATCTCCGATCTTCCATTGCTACAACTGGTATTCCTAATTGCTACAATTATTTGGACCTATTCCAAAAGCTTTATTGGCCACATTTTAAACCCAAAACGGGAGACAAGTGTTGACAGAAACTAAGGGGATAATTTAACCAGAACTAATGCGTGATTTGACAAGGAGCTATATCGATGGAGTGATTAATTTAGGTTTGGGAATATGAAAAGTGAAGTTTGTGAGTATTTAATTGGAATATCTCATATATTGATTGGTTAGAGTTCATGAAGTGTCTAAGATTGAGAAATTATTTTTAATTTTAAATATAAAATATATTTATAATATTATTAATTTTTTTAAACTATTTCTATGGATACTCGTAAAAGATAAAAGGGGAGGGGATTATGAAAAATGATTAAGGTATTTTATAAAAAATATTTATATTAATTAATTTTTTTAACATAATCAAATTAATTAAATAATTTCTATATTAAATACTAGATAAATATTAGTTAGGGTTTAGTTGTACAGCTCATAGTTGTGATAACTACAAGCACTCTGTATATATAATGCAAAGAGTAATAATAAATTTCAACTTTCCATTTGCAAACTCTATACCACGTGACATATTAAGGAAAGAGTTTGTTGGACAAGAAAAGGAATATGATCTCTTCCTTGAATATAAGATTAAGAGAAGATATGTCACAGTACATTAGATAACTCAATATTTTGACTATTGTAACTTTGTGCCTGTTTGGTTGGGTACAAACTATAATTTTAAAAATGATTTTGACTTAAATCATAGTTTAGATAAAAAATTAAACAAATAACTATCAAATGTCTAGAAAAATTTATAGAGTAAACTATTTCATATAAAGTTATAAGAGTAGTTTCTATATGACAAATATATTTTTAGGTTATATAATAATAATTTTGCCCTTATCTTTTTTCTCTATCATTTTGCCCAATACTTTTTTTAGTAATTTGCCTATCAAGAAAATCATTCTGGCAATAACTATCCACATAATTATTTTTTCAGAATCACTTTTCTTTCTAAAACTCTTCTCTATAATTACTTTTAAATCACTTTTTCTCTTCATGTCTTGAAAAGAGGTTAGTCATAGCTATTTCTTTATGGCAATAAGGCATTGTTAGTTAGAGAGTTTTGCCAACAAGGATTATCAAAGGATACACCACATCACCTTGTCATTTACATAGACCTTTATTTTTGTTTGGCGAGTGCTATAGTTGTTCACGAATGCAAGTTGCATATCATCATCAAGGAATTGAACATAAAATGAATTTGGCTAGTTTCTTCGTTTTGGGATTTATTTAAATTATTTTCTGAGCGTGATGCTCTATATTTATGTTTACAGTTGTCTTGGATTGCAATAATGCTATATGCAAGCTCATTACAATATTTGATGTATGTTGCTCACGTTCATACACGCCTGAAACGTGGTTCTATTTTGTGGATGGGTATGCTTGAGATACATAGAGTTGTAAAAGTAGTTGGTAACAAACCGTTCTAATTGAAATCTTCATTTGATTATTATTTTCTTGCTCATTGAACTATTTCTGTTGGACTAATTGCGAAGCAAATTGTTAACATATTGGTAGTGTGTTGTCATTAAATTCTCTGGTTCTAATGGAGCAAAGCATGCATCTGGTGATCATGTACTACGTTGGCTGGTTTTTTAAGGTTTTAAAATGGCTACAGTAATTTAAACAGAAACATTATAAATACCAACTTTTTTTAGAAGCAATGAAACAGGGCAGTAGGGAATTCAAATAGAAGGATCAAGATGAAATTTGGCACGTTATTACACCTCATATAGAGCTTCTTACATACTTTTCCTATCTTTAATATATAAATTATTTAACTAATTTAATTAAATTAAAGAAGTTAATTTATATCATTTTTTTTAAAATACCCTAATCATCTTTCTTAATTACTTCCCTATCTTTTTTATTTAATTATTGTTGAGAGAATATCGATAGAGGCAAGTTAAGAAAAAAAGTTAATAAATACAAGAAATAATATTTATATTTATGACAAATATCAACTCTTAAATTAAGTCATATATTAAAGATTTGAGGAGTAATTTTTATATTTTTATATTGATTGGTATTGATTTTATTTAGTTATTTCACTAAGTATTACTCACTTTGATTTGCATAGTTCCCCACACATTATCAATTTAAAATTAAAAATCCAAATTGCTATGTTAGATAAAAGAATTCTCTTAATCAATATATCAATAATAAATAGAATTGGTTGTTCTAAAGAATTACAGCAGAATATTTTTTTTTATTGTAGTTGCTAACTTTTTTATTTAATTGCAGAAGAAAAGTAACTATATGATGGCCTAGCCTCTGGTGTGGCGCAACTTGTTCCTCTTCATCCTCTTTCAATTCTGAAGTCACCTTTCATCATAAGGCATAACCTCCCGATTCCACGATTAGAGAAGTTAACGAGACATTTGCTTTGAACAAGATTATCGTCAAAAAGAGGATACTTGTTAGCAATCAAAAGAATCAATATGGGAATTGTGGAGGAAGCACACAACGTGAAGATAGTGGGATTAGGTACACGTTTCATAGTTTTGGCTCATGGATTTGGCACTGACCAATCAGTGTGGAAGCACCTTGTACCTCACCTTGTTGACGATTTTCGAGTTGTTCTCTATGATAACATGGGAGCTGGCACCACTAACCCTGACTATTTTGATTTTGAACGTTACTCAACTCTAGAAGGCTATGCACATGATTTGCTTGCCATTTTGAAGGAGCTACAAATAAATTCTTGTATCTTCGTTGGTCACTCTGTTTCTGCCATGATTGGTACTGTTGCTTCTATTAATTGCCCTGATGTCTTCTCTAAGATCATCATGCTCTCTGCATCCCCAAGGTAATCAATCTAAACATATCACCTTGCCGTTTTGGGGCCTCTAATGTGTCTTATTCTAATACTGTTTATAATTCCCCAAGTTTCCAACCTTTTTTTCTTATTAGATTTTACATAAAATGAGCGACATTTTAATATCTTATGGTGATAAAATTTATAATATCTTATTTTAATATCCCCAAGGTAATCAACTGCACAATTTTAGAGTATTTTTCTTTAAAACATAGTAAGAAATTTAAAACTAATTTTTAACAAGGACAACATTGATTCATTTTTAATATTTGTGAGGTGATGTTGAACTCAAAAAAATTTCAAGATAACATTACTTATATATGATAATTTCTGGAATAAATTGGACCTTAACCCTAGAATTTAATGATCAAAAGAAATAAGAAAAAATATTTGGGAGGTTGTGGCATTACAAAAGATATAGAGAGCATTGGAGGGAAGCACATTAGAGGCTCCAAACCCACTTATTAATGCTTAACTCAAGATTTGAATGAAATTAATTGCTCTCTGTTTGAACAAGGTATTTGAACGATGCGGATTATTATGGAGGATTTGAGCAGGAAGATTTGGACCAATTATTTGATGCCATGAGGTCCAATTACAAAGCATGGTGCTCCGGGTGGGCCCCGCTGTGCGTCGGCGGAGACATGGAATCTGTGGCAGTGCAAGAGTTTAGTAGAACCTTGTTCAATATGAGGCCAGACATAGCACTAAGTGTGTTGCATACAATTTATCACTGTGACATGAGGCAAATTCTGAGGTTTGTCACAGTACCATGCCATATTATACAGAGTATGAAGGATATGGCGGTTCCGGTGGTGGTTTCTGAGTATCTTCACCAACACCTTGGGGCTCAATCCATCGTGGAGGTTATGTCATCGGACGGCCATTTGCCGCAGTTGAGCTCGCCTGAGATTGTTATTCCGGTGCTTCTTAAACACATTCAACATGATATTGCAACTGGATTGTAACTGATGATGGTTTTGTTGTAGTAAGATCGTCATATTGCAGCTTTGTGAAAATCTCGTTCTTAATTATTGGAATAATGCCTTGATTTTTAATATTAGCTTCTTCTGATGAATTAATCATTATGTAATGAAGAGTTTAATGGTTGAAGACTTCTTTGTTTTGTTAAGCAATGATACATTTTTTTATTATTATTTGTGGGGTCCTTACATAGGACCTAATTAAGGAGTTAATCTTACTTTTAAATATAATACTCATTTCTTATATTTATTAATTATTTTCAAATTGCTTCGATTTATAGTTCCTTAACAATAATCAAATAAAAAAAAAGGATGGAGTTAAGAAAAATTATTATAGTGTTTTAAAAAAAATATATTAACTAACTTAACAATTTTAATCTAATCAAATTAGTTAAATATGTTATATATTAATGACGGAATGAGTATTATTTATTATTAGGCCTTTAGACTTGGTTATGATAGAGGGGGAAATGGGAGAAAAATAAAGAAAATGTTATAAAAATGAGACAAGATAAATCAGTTAGAGAAGATAAGAAATAAAAAAAGATTGAAATGGAAGGCAATATAGCAGTAGTCTTCATTTACTTGTATGTTCCTATTACAAATGTCTTGTATATAGATGTCACAATCATTAAAGACTAAATCTAAGGTTATAAAGGAATAAAGATAAATGTAATAGTATTAATAACAAGAAGCTCTTTTCAAATTATTCATTAGAGAGATTATACGTTTATGACATTAAGAGAACAAGGAATCCTAAGAGGAATTCCAAGAGCTAGGAGTTATATGAACATCCACACATGTTGCATTCAATATTGATAATGCTCTCCTTTGGATATCCATGACAAATATTATGCATAATTAAAACCTTACTAGGAAAAAACTATTGGGACAAAAACTAATGAAAGAAAAATAGTAGACAATACTTATTTAGGCTACCTCATTAAAAACCTTCTAAAAAAACCTAGTGGGAAAAAACTTGAAAAAGAAAAGAGTACATCAAGTACTTATTTATTCCCCCTAATGATATCATCAATTTATGTCCTTGAATATGCGCATTTCAATGCCTTATACTAACTTCTCAAATGGCTTAGTTGGCAGTGTCTTGGTAAACAAATCTGTAAGGTTATCACATGATCGAATTTGCTAAACATCTATTTCACCATTCTTTAGGTCATGAGTGAAAAAGAATTTCGGAGAAATATGTTATATTCTATCTCCTTTAATATATCCCCCTTTCAATTAAACTATTCATGTTATATTATCTTCATATAATACTGTTGGAATCTCTTGTTCTAGAGCATACCACTCATTCTTTGGATATATTGAATTATTGACCTTAGCCAAATATATTTTCGATTTGCCTCATGAATTGCAATTATTTCTGCATGATTTGATGAGGTAGCTGATAAATTTTGCTTTATTGAACTCTAAGATATAGTTGTACGACCACAAGTAAATAAATATCATGTCTGAGATATATCTTTATGTAGATCTAATAAAAATCTTGCATTTTCATAACCAACAAATAGTAATCCATATTCATTATAATAAAATAATCATATATCAATTGTTCCTTGAAGGTATCAAAATATATGTTTAACTCAATTCTAATGTCTTCTTGTTGGAGAATAACTAAATATTGCCAATAAACTCATAGCAAATACAATATCATGTCTTGTTGAATTAGAAACATACATTAGTGTTCTTGTAACACTAAGATATGGTACTTCTGGATTAAGAAGGTTTTCCTTTTCTTCTTGAGGGCGAAAAGGATCTTTTTTTAACAATCAATCTCACAACAATTGGAGTAATTAATGTTTGCATTTTATTCATATAAAATTGCTTTAATATACTTTCAATATAAACTAATTGATAAATAAAAACTCTATTGGTTAAGGTTTCTATTTGTAAACCGAGACAAAACTTTATTTTTCTAAAATCTTTCATTTTAAATTTTCTCTTTAAATATTCAACTGTTTTTTGAAGCTTTTTAAAAGTTTCAATTATATTCAAGTCATCCACATGGACGATAATTATGACAATTTCTGATGCCTTTCTTTTTATAAAAAACACATGGGCTAATTGAATCAGTTTTTTAACCTTTCTTTAACAAATATTCATTTAGACTGTTATACCATATTCTTCTAAATTGTTTTAATCTGTGTGTGGATTTATGCAAACGAATTGCATAATTTTCTCGAGAATTCTTATATGCTTATGGAAACTTATATCCTTCAAGGATTTTTATATAAATTTCAGTATCTAAAGAACTATATAAGTATGATGTAACAATATCCATTAGATGCATTTCAAGTCTGTCATGCACTACCAGACTAATTAAATATCTTAAAGTGATTGTATCCACAAAAGGAGAATATGTTTCTTCATAATTAATGTCAGGTCTTTGTAACAAATCTTCTACCACAAGCCATGCACAAAAACATATCTATACCCAACTAGTTAAATACCATTCAGTATTTGGACTACAGGTCCAAAAATTTCACGTTTTGAAAGTGAATTCAATTATACTTGAAGTGCATCTTTCCATTTTGGCCAATCATTTCTATGTCTACATTTTTCAATTTATCTAGGTTCAAGATCATCATTTTGATTAGTTATTTCAACAGCAACATTGTATGAAAAAACATCGTTAATGACTATATTTTCTTGATTCTATCTTTTTCCTGTAAAGACATAACTTATTAAGATCTTTTCATTTTTTCACATATCTAGACTACTTTTGGGGTTTTTTTGATTAGTTATGTCTTGGATTTCTCCTATAAGACTAGCCTCCTCAACTTGACCATCTTGATTATTTGCTCTTTTTTCTTTATAAGATTTTTATCTTTGGAACTAATTAGTCTACCACGCTTTAAGCGTGGTTTAGTTTCATTTGTATTTACTACTTATCCTTCTAAGACATCAATTATAATTGGAGTATTTTCAGCTGGAATGTGAGATTTGGTAGTCAGTAAATGTATTTGGCAGTTGATTTATAATATTTTGCAAATAAATTATTTTTAACTTCAAACTCACATTGTTGTGTTCGATAATCTAGATGAGACAGAGATAATGCTTTCTATGTGATTTCTTTATCTAGTTGTTTATTATCCACTACTAGAAAAACTATTTATCACATCGTTATTTCACAGTGGTTATAAGAAAAATCGCCATGAAAAAAAAAACCGATGACATTTTCATAAATAAGTTTAGTTTTAAAAACTTTTAACGGCGTTTTTTATAAAAACCGTGGTTAAAAGTCATCAGGTGGGACTTTTAACTGCAATTTTTATAAAAGTCGTCATTAAAAGTCTCACTTTAACAGCATTTTTTAAAAAAGTCGTAAAACATCCCTGCAAAAGTTTAAAATCTCTGGACCTGATTTTAGTTTTAGTTTCACTTTTTATAGACGTCTGTGATCTCGTTTCTCTTCTCCATCACCACATACTTGGACAAAGGTCTTTTTTGGCATTTCCCCTTAGTTTCGATGCCCATCTCAATCATTAATGTCATTCTCCGTCATCTCCAAAGTCATTCTCAATCGTGAAAGTCATAAGTCACTGTTTAACTTCTTCATTTGCTTGTTTTTCTTACTTTTTTGGTTGGTTGTTGTTTATAAACTATAATACATCATATAACAAAAGCTGACCATGGTCCTTCTTCGTTGTTTATAAATTGTAATACATTAGGAACTTGAAGAGTTTTAATAGCAAAAGCTTTCTAGATTTTCAACTTTTTTATCAGATATATAATTTTGTTCTCTATATTTTTAACTTTTTTTGCCATATCTTCAACTTTTTAGCCAAGCTGACCTTGGTGGCTAACAGTGGGTGTCGACAGATGAACCTTGTTGGAAAGAGCACGAAGAGCTTTAATGGAAGCTTATAGATCTTTAGTTTCTTCACCAAATATTTGACTTCTCTCCATATCTAGTCTGATATTTTTTATGAGTATAATCGAGATGGCTGATGGTGGATTAGGCCGAGGAAAACAAAGCAATTAACAGCGAGTTTTTAAAAATCGTCATGAAATGTTACCTTTAAAGCGGTTATAAAATCGCAGTTAAGAGGTACACTTACAACATCAATGAAATTCATGATGCTCTCAAAACTGCCTTTAAATGCCACTTTTAACCGCCGTTATAAGCATTTTTCGTAGTAGTGATATCCCCCTAATGTTAAAAAATTTGTCTCATCAAAATGACAATCATCGAAATGTGCCCATAAACAAATATCCCGTTAATAGTCCTAAATACTTGATTATACAAAGAGATTCATAACTAATATATACTCCTAATATTCTTTGAGGTCCTATCTTTATGCGTTGTGGTGGAGCAATTGGAACAAATACCACACATCCAAAAATTCTAAGATGAGAAATATTTAGCTCCTAACCAAAAACCAATTGTAATTGGGAGAATTTATGATAACTTATTGGCTTGATGTATATAATTGTTGTTGCATATAAAATTGTATGTCCCCAAGTTGAAATGGGAAGTTTTGTTCTCATACATATTGTTCTAGCAATCAATTAAAGCTGTTTAATGAATGATTCTGCCAAACCATTTTAGTAAGTGTTGACATGTGCAACAGATTTTTCCACTGCTATTCCAGTTGTCATACAATAATCATTAAACATTTGAGATGAAAACTCACTCGCATTATCAAAATAAATTGTCTTAATTGAATATTCTAGAAATTGTATTTTTAATGAATTATTTAAGCAAGTAATCTAGTAAATCCTAAATTACATGTAGATAACAAATACAACTGTAACTATCTTGTAGATATATCTATTAAAAATATAAAATATCTAAATGCTCCACATGGTAAATTAATATGTCCACATATATCCCTTTGGATACGTTATAGAAATGCAAGGGATTTTACCTTAACTTTTGTTAGTGAACGTATTGTAATTAATTTTCCTTGAGATCAAGCAACACATGTAAAATATTTAAATTGAAGAATCTTTTGGCTCTTCAATTGATGTCCATGTGAATTTTGAATAATTATTCGCATCATAGTTAATCCGAGATGGCCTAATCGGTCATGCCAAACACTGAATATATTTTTATCAATAAACTTCTGGTTTACTATAGCATTTATTTCAGTTATACTAATATTTATATAGTACAAATGAGAAGATAATACATGTACTTTTTCAATGACACATTTTTGTCAATGTCTAACAATTGTAATATATATATATTTAATATTTTTTACATCTATAGTATCAATATGATACCTATTTCAGCAGATATTCTTAAAACATAACAAATTTCTTTAAGACTTAGAGGAATATAAAGTGTCATTAATAATAAAATTTATCCCTTTGGGTAATATTATTATTGCTCTTCGAGAGCCTTCAGTTAATTGTGTATCACCTGCTATAATATTGATGCTTGCACCACTCATTATTAAATGAGAAAAATATTTTTTATCTTTGAGTATGGTATGTGTTGTAGTACTGTCTATGAGACATATATCTTTCTATTCTTGTGCCTAATAAAAGAGAGAGGAGCATCCATATTTTTCACCAAAAGAAAATAAATGCATCAAAATAAATTCAAAATACATTATGAGCAATAATACTCTTAAAACAAAAAAATAAAAGTAAACATAAATAAAGCATAAATAATAAACTAAATTAGGAAAAATATAGATAAAACATAAACTAAAATAGTCTTATTATTTTTTATCAAATTTGTTTGTTTAATCATGATTATCAAAGAAATCAGTCACATTTAAGTGTGTCATAGCATCAAGGTCATCATCTAGTTCATTGGTATCATTATTATTGTATGCAAAATTTGCCTTAACATCATCATTTTGAAAAATTATATTTGCTTTTATGTTATTTAAATTCCTTTTTATGGAGGGTTGATAAAAATTTTCTAGATGCTTAGGCTTACTACAGTTATGTGACCAGTGCCCCTTCATACCACACCTATAACTAGATTTTTCATAATTTTTAGGGACCACCCTTGTCTTGCTTCTACCCTTCATTATATTTCTTCTTTTGATGGGTATTAGGATTATAATTGTTACTCCCACCACCATAATGACGGTAATTGCCACATTCCTTACCACAACTATTGCCACAACTACAACCACGACAACGACAAAGACTCTAGGCTTGGAAATTAATGTGTTTAGTCACATTCGATTCAGAGAATAGAGCTGACCTAGTAGGACGGATCTCATGATTTTTCATCTACAACTTATTATTTTGTTCAGTCACAAGAAGACACGAGATTAATTCAGAATACTTTTTAAAATATTTCTCATGATATTGTTGTTGTAAGAGCACATTTGAAGCATGAAAGGTCAAAAAAGTTTTTTTTCTAATAACTCCTCATTGTTTATTTTTTCACCACACAATTTCAATTGAGAGCTTATTTTAAAAATGCTAAATATAATTCAGATACAGATTTAAAATCTTGTAGCCTTAAATGTAACCATTTATAATGAGATTTGGGCAAGATTACCCTTTTTTGGTGATAATACTATTTTTTTTAAATTATTTCACAATTCTAACGGATCTTTCACTGTTAGGTATTCAGTTTTTATTCCTTCATATAAATGTTAGCAAAGGAAAACAATGGCCTTAGCCTTATTTTAATTGCTTGTATCATTTTCAGGTAAAATATCATTTCCTAAACTTTTGACATCTAGGTGAATTTTAGCATATAAAATAAAAATAGATAATTTTTTCTAGATATTAAGAATGGTAAACTCGAGTTTAATGAGATTAGCCATGGATCAAATTAAAATAATAAAAAATTAGAATTATGATAAAATTAATGGGGAGAAAAGAAAGTGTTATGATAAATCAAATAAACATTAGATATTAAAAATAAAAATAAATATAAATTCAATAAAAATAACAAAATATAAATGACATAAATAAAAAACAAAAATAAATATAAATATAAAATATATATATAGTAACACAATATTAAGTAATTAAATAAATAACACAAAAATAATGCACAATGGAAACAGCATAAATAAAATAAATAATACAAATTAAATAAACATAAATAAAGAAAATAAATAAACATAACAAAATAAATTAAATTAACATATCAATATAAACAATAATGTGTTACAATCCATAGAATAAAAAAAATATAGATCCAATATATAAATAGTAACCAATCATAAACAATTTGTAATATAAATAAGTGCATATTCCATAACTGTAATAAATATATAATAATACAAAGAAGATAAATAAATCAATTGAACTATAAATTAATGAATATATGGGGAGAGGAATTAGAAATATAAACAACACACACCCGTGTATATATATATATATATAAATAGAAAATCAATCATAATATTATATGAATATATCAAAAGGAAAAAAAGTATAACATTATAATATTTTGTATAAGAATAAAATAGAATAAAGATAACCCATATATATATAATCTGACAACAAAAATTAAAATGGATAGAAAATAATAATATAATAAATAACAATAGAATATGTAGCAAATGTATATAAATGTGTCCATAATAATCAAGTAAGAGAATAATTGGGTAATAGGGTAAAAGAAAATATTATATGCTACCAAAACAATTAACATCACATATAATAAAGAAAAAATGTATATGATAATTAGATAAAGAGAAAACTAATAACATTTATATATAATTGAACATAATATAATGTATGAATTGACAAGAAACTTATACCTTAAATTTTTTAAATCAATACCGTATTGATAGCGTAATATAAAAATGAAAAAAGATGAAGAAATTAGAGAGGAGAAGAAATAATAAGATAAGAGATTGAAAGGGGAGATAATAGAGTATTTCTCATTTACTTGTATATTCACTAATATAAATACCTTACTTATAGTCTCTATTTATAAACCATTACTATTAAAAACTAAATATAAGGTTACAAATTAATAAAGATAAATGTAAATTGTATTAACAATAAGAAATTTTTCTCAAATCATTCATTGAGGAGGTTATATGTTTATAATATTTAGAAAAGAAAGAATCTTAAAAAAAATTCTAAGAATTAGGAGTTATATGAGCATTCACATATACATGTAGTATTTATAACATAAAATAAAATATTAAGAGGAAAAACTAATAAGGGTTAGCCTCCGTTCTATCTCATGGGAATTATTTGACCCAGTAGATTAGCTAAATGAGATTAAATTGTTGGACTGAATACTAAGTTACTATTGTCATAAGTCATAAGCTAAAACATAAAATAGAACACATCCACTCATAAGTAAAAAATTTAGTTAATATAATCAGTAATTCAATTTAATTTATAAACAAAAGTTTTAAAGAAACAATTATTTATTTATCAAACTTTATATCAAGCATAAATTGCAACTTAAAATCTTAAATTATTGTCTCTAACATAAATTCAAAATTAATCTAATTTCAGAAGTTGGGAGTAGAGGTGTTCATGGGCAAGACTGGGCAGGGCAACCTCCCTGCCTGGTGTCCTACCCGAAAAAAGCATGGGCTACATTTTGCAACCCGATACTTGACCCTGCCTGATAAAAGCCCTAACTATTTTGGGTTAGGTATAGGCGGGCTAAGCATACCCAAGTTGTGATGTCATGCTCATGTTGTGAAAAATAATCTGCAATTATAAATTTCTAAAATAATAAAATATTCATATATCTTCAATAGTTAAATAATATCTACAATCAACTAAAAATAAGGTAACAAAAAGATAATAATTAAAGTATTGAAATTCATTGCATATAAAAAAAAACTTTCAAGTCTAAGTAATTTGTAATTGCAACTTTATATCAATTTCCCAAATGTTGATAAGGATGAAGCATATAAAAAAAATAAAATAAATAATTATAATTTATAATGTAATCATATTATGATTAGAAAAGTTAAAGAAAAAGAAAAAAAACAATATAGTTATAAATATTAAAAGACGTAACTTACTTAACTACTTATATTTCTAAAATAACCATTTAGTCACCAGTAGCTATTATATTCTCCCTTCTAAGTGTAGCATCTAGGGAGAAAAGTAAAAAAAAAAAAGAATGAGTGCTCATGGGCAAGATAGGGAAGGGCAATCCCCTGCCCGGTGCCCAGCTCAAAAAAAGTATAGGTTATATTTTATAACACAATGCCCAGTCCTACCATATATTTATCGGGCAAGGTAAGGCTTTTTTTTTTACAGGTTCAAGTGGGTATACCGAATTATGGGCTTTATAAACACCCATAATTGGGAGGATGGATAAAATTAGCCTATTTCAAAGGATAAACAGTTAAATACTAGCAAGATCCATTGACTTGAAATTGCAGTGGCCATGAGCCTGTTTGTTTCCAATTTTAAAAACAGATTTTTATTTTTAAAAATAAAAAACAAAACAACTTGTTTGGTGTATTGTTTTTAGTCAGGTGTTTAAGAAATAATTTTTTTAAAAAAGCTAAAATACCAAAAATAATATATGTTTTCTTATTTTATTTTTTGCATTTCTTATTTTTTTGAAAAATTGATATTATTAAAAAAAATTCTTACTGTCACATGTCGCGGGTGCCAGTGCCCGGGCCAATGACCATAGCCCTAGTCGTCTACGTCATATCTAAGTTAATTTATCAATATAATAAGATATTAATATAAAAAAATATGCTAATATCAATTATATAAAATAAGGGAATCAAATAATTCTTTTTCCTTTTTTTATTATCTAATTTGATGTAAAGAATAATTCTTTATCTCACGTTCCTCTAATTCTCAAAGTTGGTTTTAAGTATAGCTATTCTAAACAAATTTTATTTTATTTTTGTTTTTAAATACAATTTTTATAACAATTATCCATATATATTTTTTAATTTTCTTAAACTTGTTTTTAAAAACAATTTTATAAATTTTCTTTGTGAAAAAAATAGACAACAAAAACAAACAAGCCCCATGTTTGTATTTTTTTTTAGCCCAGATCATTTGAGCAATTATGACGTGAGTAAACAACATATTTTTTTAATTTTTAATATAAGATATATTTAACTAATTATGTTAGATTAAATAAGTCAGTTAAGTTAATATTATATATTTTTATAAAATATTTTAATTATTTTTCTTAACTCATCTATCTTTCTCTTATTTGATTATTATTGAGGGATAGTACTAAGGGTAATTTAAGTAAAAATTGACAAAAATATGAAATAAACCTTATATTTAAATAAATATTAACTCTTCTATTATATTTTATATTAAGAGTAAGGGAATTATATACGTTTTATATCCCTCATTTTCTAGGATAATTTTGAGTCTCAAAGCTTCGTCTATCGTTACTTTTTTGCCCCATCCATCTATTGTTGCATTAAATATTAATATATACATATTAAATTTAATTTCCTTTATTTGTGTAACATTCAAATTATTATTCTTTACTATTGATTAGTTAAATTATCATTAGTACATTTTTTATATAGATCAGGGTATTTATCATCATTAACAGTGATTAATTCCTTCACTATAGAGCATCCACTTAAAAATAAATAATTGACTATTATATATTTTTCATACTTAAGGATGGGATTTAAATCCCTATCGCTTTATTAAGAGACCGAGTGAAGTAACAATTAAACCACACCTATGTGTTTATCATTAGTGAATGTTTAAGAGTGAATTAAAGGGCTAAGAATCAATAGTAAAGGCTTAGGGACAATTAGGGTTGGACCAAGGTTGCTTATGGGGTCATTTGTGTAACATCTATCTTTTCTTTGTAATTAAGATTAGGATAAGATCAATAGAGTTGACCCTAATGAAAGCTATAGTCTTTATAATATAGTAAATTAATGCTTGAATCTTTATTAGGAGATATCGCATATTTAATATTTAATAATATCTTAAATATAATTATTTTCAATAGGAAGGTATATATGCTAAAAAAATAAAGGAAAAACAGATTAGGATTAGAATTCAAGGTAAATAAATTGGATTAGACATGATCATTTAGGCTTATTAGAGGCTTGGATTAGAACATTTATATTTGGGTTTAGTGTATGAGTTGGGCCAAGGGGGCCCAAAATTGAAAATAAAATCCAAGGTTTTATCTATTGTTCCGTGAACGTAGCGTGGCCACTTTGCTCAACCTGTGCCTCTATGCTTTGAGTTTGATTGCAGAACATGCCCTTCGAAGTGAAGTGCCGTATAAACATTGAAATAATCAAAACCTTTGGCCGACTTCTCATTTTCCGCACAATTGAATCCATCATGGTGTATTTACAATACTCCTCTTATCCTTAATATAAAAAATATTTAATATAAAATATTTTTTGTGCAAATATGTAAATACAGTAACCTGTACATGAAATGATAAAAGTAACAGAGTAAAAGCACCATTTAACAACTCTACTACACAAAGTACAACAACAGTTTTATGTTTATAAGGGAACTAACTTACCCCTGTAGGCCTAACTTTTTGTTTATTTTCAAAGGAAAAGAATAGAATGATTCAAGTGAATTCAAAGTTTTTTCCTAACTCCATGCTTCAATTTTAAGAAACTTAATATAGCTCACCCAAGTCCATCCTAGTTTTTTTATTCCAATAATCACAATATAAAATAATATATGACAAAAATTAAGGAAAAACATAATATTTGTATATGTTTTCTTTTATTTTTTTTAAGATCACTATATTAGATATTATTCATAGGTCCTTAATATAATTCTTATTTAACTAATTTGATTAAATTAAGGAAGATAGTTAATATGATACTTTTTTTAAAAAAAATATTCTAATTATCTACCTTAATTCATTCACTCCCTCTTTTACTTGATTATTATTGATGGGATAGCAATGAGGATAATTTTAAAAAAAATATAAATATAGAAAATAAATATTATATTTAAGATTAAAATCAACTCTTCATAAATCCTATATTAAGAATCGAAGGAGCATTTCATTTTGTATATGTTTTAAATTTTTTAAACTATTATATGACCATACATAAATAAAGTTATTTTAAAATATTAATTAATCATCTTAAACATTAAAAAAAATATAAATCAACCATGTAAATATATATATATATATATATATTCGTGCATAAATGTCCTCCTATTTAAATCATTCCTATTTGAGATATTGTTATGCATTAGATGTAGGGATTTCTTCTAACATGATTCAAGCTTTAATTCTTCACATTATAAGGAATTGACCATTTTAATTAGACATAGTAGGCCATATTTTTAATGATGAGTTCTTAACCACGTACGTACTCTGAGCCTCTGAGGGCCCATGCAGAGAAGACGTAGACTTTTTTATTAGTCAAGGTGGTAGTCGTCGCTGGAGTTCCTTAGATCTGAACCAAATATCAAGCTTTAGGGCTCACGGTGCTTTAATTTAATTTGCTGAAGAAAAACGATGGTAGTGTTAGAAGTTAGAACCTAGCTTCCCCCCAGATCCAAAAATTATCAGCTGCAATGTACGTACACCTAATTCTTCTTCTGCATATATATATATGTGTGTGTGTGTGTGTGTGTTTATGTTATAATCATTGTTTTTAATTTAAAAGCTACTTAATTAATTAGAAGAGCTTCTCTCCCTCTCCCTTATAGTCTGCTGCCGCAAAACAATGAGAGGAACACTTTTTTCTTCTTCTACGGAGCATCAGTCTAATTTTTTTTAAGTATTCTAAAATAATTTTTAGTGTATTTAGCAATCTAATTTTTTTTAATAGCATCCAATATTTTGAAGTATTTTCTCATTAGCATCTAATATCCACAAATATTTTTTAGTGTACACCTTAAAATATTTTTCACTAGTACTTAGTATTTCTTAAAGTAATTCTTAATGTAATTTTGCCGTAAAAAAATATTCTCAGTAGAAGCGTGCTCCCTATGCTCAATATATATAAAAAAAATTAAGATATCATATGAAACTGGAAAAAATACTTAAAAGTGTGAGATGCTAGATACTAGATGTTTGAAAAAAAATATTTTACGATATTGAGTGTATTAAAATTTATTTTAAAATACGTGATGCTAATAGTGAGAAAATACTTCAAGTTACTATGTGCTAAATACTATATGCTACCAAAAAAAGTTTACTAAAAATTATTTTAGGATTTAGAATGCTACTAAAAAAAATTACTTCAACATGTGATTGATCCTCCAAAAAGTGTTCCCCTCCTTATTTTTGCCCCAAAACAGCGTAGTTTTGGGAAGAGGAGGTCAGCGGACCATAAGGGGAAGAGGAGAGAAGCTAAGTCTATGGCACGAATCAAAATAAATTCCCTAACTAGTACTGGAATTGATTCGGGTGCTCATCGTAGTGTTGAGCACCATGGTGCTCCTCACTTAGTGAGATTTAGACCATTGAAATACAATTTCAACCATTTAGATTTTAAAATTTTAGAGTCAACTGCAAATCTATCCATGATCTTTTCGTGAATGTGAGCTTGGCACCATAATCTTACCTTGGGTGAAAAAATGCCTATGAAGATTACAAAAGGTGCAAACATAATCGGGCCATTAATTATTTCAATGTTGACCATTTGTTTGACCAAAGATGATGACATGGACGCAAATGTGGCTTAGAGGCTCTGATTAGAAAGTGGTTTATGTGCAAATCTACTCATAATCTTTTTGCAAATGGATGCATGACACCATAAACTTCTCCTCGACACAAAATGCACATGAAATATTTTAAAGGTTACAAAAATGTCACGGTGGTTAATTATTACAATGTTGACACAATTTGGCAGGGGGTCAGTGAGGCAACCCTAAAAACGATAAACAAAGTCTTAGACGTTTTCTACTTGAGATTGCACAGGTGAAGCATTTTCATCTACATGCTCAAAGTGGCTTCTTATTCCTGAGAAAACCTCACAAAGACATTGCCAGACCATTGGGTACGACGTGAATGCGGCTTCCAATACAAAAAGAAACCATATAAAGGATGCTATTGTGCCCACCAACGGATTTATGATTATAAGAAGCAGCACAACGGCCAGAAATCCGACCAGTGGCCCAAACTTTTTGACGATGGCAACGTAAGAAGACTCTTCAATCTCAAGTTGAAATTCTGCAATCATACTGACAGCATATAGGCATAGGTGGACAACAATGGCCGTCATAATGGCGGAATGAGCATCAATTGGAGATTTCGTGTTGGATAGGTATTCAACTTGAACATAACCACCCAACGTAGTAATCAGAAACATAATGACGTCGTGGAGTTTCTTCCTATATGATCTGCAATGCAAGAAGATATAATGGAAGAGAAAGTTTGAGTAAATAAAGCTCGTACATATAAGTTCTAATGGAAGATCTATACTCAGAGGCCTTTTCGATCTCATAGCCTTGCTCTAGCTATATATGGGTCCTTGCTTTCTCGATCGTGCCAACCTTTAATGAATAGAAAGATCGAATAGCATGCCCAATGAGTAGATCCTCGATCTCTCTGAGGTACAGCAGAATGAATACAACAGTAGAATCTTAAAGCGAAAGGTATGGTCCACTAGCTACTACCCTACCTTGCCATTGATGAGCTGTGAGTTGCAGATATGTCGTGGCTATGATCTGCTCCAGCTCCGCCGTGCGGAAAGGAGTCCACCATGAGGGATCGGTGGACAGCGGGCCTGCTGGTGGCCGTCTGCCGGAACTCAGCCGGGAGGGTTGAAGTCATAGAAATAAATGTAATGTACGTAGAGTAGAATAGAATGTTGGAGCAAGATGGGAGAGAGAATACACCACCTGGATGTTGAGCTCTAAGGCACTCGGGATGGATTGTAGGACTTATTTATACACTTTTCTTGTTTTCTTGAGTTAATTCTTCATCAAAAGATTCCACATCCTTGGTGATCAAAATAAATTTGTGGCGCAGGGTCGGTTATATATAAAAATTTATAAATTTTAAATTTAAATTATTAAAATTGATCAGTTTAAGAGTTTATTACTGGAGACTATTATTAAAATATTTTATAAAATATATTTTTATTTTTCCCTACAGTTTTATAAAATATTATTTTTATTTTAACAAATTAAATTTATTTATATATTTTTATGTGAAATTATAATAAATAATTTTATAAAAATTAAGGCTATTTGGTATAAAGGATTTGGAGGGGAGAAATTTTTTTTTTAAATTGAATTTAAAAAAATAGAAAACTGCAGGGTTATTAAATTTTAATAAAGATAATATGTAAATAAAAAAGTAAGAAAAATTGATTAAAATTTTTTAACCCCAATTCTCTAAATTTTTAAAAGCGGGTTTATAAAATTAATTAAACATTAAAAATTGGAGCAAGCTATGAGAGAATACATTACCTTAATGTTGAGCGAGAAATATTTATATATTTAAGGATTATTTTATCATCTAAATTTTATTTAATCAAAATATAATAATTTAATATATTTTAATCTTATTTGGTTAATAATTTATATAAAATAATTCATGTTTTATTTTTTAAAAAAATAAATTTTTTAATTTAATTTATATGATTTTTTATTTTTTTAAAATTAAAATAAAATTAATTGTAAATTTTTTAAATAAATTATTAACTAAATTATCACAATTTGATTGGACAAAATTTAAATCAACTAACACGTGACAACATATAAATATTTCTATACATTATAGTCTTCTAGCGATTTTAATTACAGCTCTGCATAGTCGGTCAACCCATTCGTGGTGGTAGAACAGAACAAAATGTCGATTGCTCAGTCTTACCCCTGGCAACCTTTGACGACATACTACACATGGCAACCTAATACAGGCGCAGAGGGATGATGTTACTTTCTTGGAAGCCCACCTACGTACCTTATGAACATGGGGTAACATTAAATTCAATTTTGAATTCAGGAATATTCTCTTATTATTTATTTAAATTTCTCCCTTAGTATTTTATTTTTATAATTTATTTTTTTGAGCTTTATTATAATTTTATGTAAAAATATATAAATAAATTTAAATTATTAAAATTCATCAATTTAACAATTTATAACTGAAAACTATTATTATAATATTTTATAAAATAGATCTTTTAATCTTCTATTATAGTCTTACATAATATTATTTTTTTGACAGATTAAATTTATATATATATATGTGAAATTATAATAGATGATTTTATAAAATATTAAATCATTAACATCTTAATTCAATACTAATTAAGTGGAGCTGGGAGTAAAACGGGAGATAGTCTCAGCCAGGTTCGGTGGCACAAGTAGGTGTACTTGTATATTTAATATCATTGACTTAATTCTTTTATTCATTAGGGTCCACACAAATAAGTAGCAGTTGACTTCTAGTATTTTCTTTGTTGAACACTAAAAGTTATAAAATAATAATTCTTTTAGCTTTAACTTTTAAATATCTTCTTCATTTTATAAAATAATTTATCTAAACTTTTCAAGCAAAATTAAAATCTCTAACTATTTTTTTTAGAATTTTCTTAATATTCCATGCATTTGTTTTCATAAGTATACTTTCAACCCCATAATTATTTTTATTTATACTTTCTACCCTTGAACTTACAATTTTAACTTTTTAACCAACTTAACTTATTTAATCCGTATTTAACATTTAGGATGTTACATTGTATAACAAAAAGTCCAATCCCTACAATTAAAAGTTTTAATTTAACTTCCGTAGAATTTTAATTCTTAAAATTGAACCCCCCACTATTACTTTTAGCTCTATCTAATGCCTATCAAAGAGATGTTAGCCCTATTTCTTTAAACTAGCATTTTGTCCTTAATCCCTTCATTAGTATTTGGTTTTATTAGGTGAATCACTATTAGAAAAAACGCTTATTACAGAGTTACTTCATGGAGATTAAAAGTAAAAATACTGTAAAAAAAGGTGATAGTGTATCCGTGAATAAATCCGTATTTTAAAAAATTTTTACAGCGATTTTTCATACAACCGCCATTAAAAGTGATATCGAGGACTTCTAACAGCGATTTTTAGGACAACCGTCATTATAAGTCAATCCTACTACCTTCCTGCCATCGCACCCTATCTCCAGAAAGTGTACATTTCTTGCCTCTTCGATTTCCAACATCTCTACCTATCATAAGGGAAGGCTAACAGATATCTCTTACGAATCGTCTTTTCTCAATCTTAAATACCATTCCATTGTAAATTTGGTTATACTTCTATTACTCAATATGTTTCCTCTTGCGCCATCTTTGTTTTACTCTCATTTTAGCTTTCTTATAATGACATCATCTTAAGGCTATTCTCGTTCCCGTTCACATAAAAGAATGCATAATGATTTTGAGAATAAGCATAATCTCCTAGACCTGATACCTACTTCACTATTTCCATACCTCCTCAAACATTTGGAAGAATTGATAAACATAATGGATAAGTTGGAGAACTTTGTTGAAGAGCTCTCCTTATAAGTAGAGAACTTGCAAGAAAGCATCAATCGTCTCTATTATGATCTCTGTTGCCACGTAACCATCTGCGCTTCCACCACCCTTTAAATGACCCAGATGACTGCTAAAACTCAAACAACTCTACTTCATCATCTTATTAAAATGTTTCACACCTTTTGTCTATCTCCTTTTTATATACTTTTTCGCACTTAATGTGCGGATGGGATACTTTTTTTGTTATGATATTTTGTAAGGAATAGTCAAAATAAAATATTTTTTAAAGTTAGTTATTACTGTTCTAATCAATTGTACCGAGTTTGATATCAACCTAAATTTTGGCATAGTTGAAAATATTATTCAAAGCTCAACAAATTAATACATTAATTTTACCCTGTTTAATTAGCAGCACATGTGTTCAGCAATGATCAGTACCTTAAAGGAAATTGAAAGTGCACATATTTTGAAAAAAAATATTAATCAAGAAGTCATATTTATCCAATAAATTGATAATGCAACAAATTACTAAATACCAATAGCATACTGGCTTACTGTCTAATTTATTGGATTCAAGATAATGTGTTATCTTCAAATATATATATATACATTGTCCAAGATCAAAGCTTTTTACTATTATTTTTATTAAAACTCGTCCTTACATATACTTGTAATGGTTGTTATAAAAAAAAGCCATATAAAGTCTTCACAGTCAGACTTTTTACGGCGATTTTATTAACAACTATCATTATAATTATATTTAATGGTGAATTTTGATAAAAACTACCATAAAAATTCAAAAATTTACTAAACATAATCCGCGGTGAGATTTAGATTTACTTTTCACATAGTCGCTTATAGTCCCGTTCTCTACCCCATTATCACATATTTGGACGAAAGGCATTTTCTGTCATTTTCTAGCTAATTTTGGTAACTCCATCGTCATTGTCAATGTCGTTCACTATCTCTATTGTCATTCACAAAGTTGTAAGTCATTGTTTAACTTCATTATTTTGTGGTATGTAAATGTCACACTTTGGGTATATAGACAAGTGATTCACTGAAGTGGGTTATTGAGTTTTGGACATTTTGTTGCTGAATAACCGAATTAATAAGTTTTGTTCGTATATATCTTTGTGTTGTTATGAACTGTTGGGTGTTTTGTTGCTAAAAAATCAAATGAACCTTTTTGTTGCTGAAAAAATGAGCATATTCATGTGTGTTGTTAGCTGAAATGTTATATTGCTGGTGAACTGTTTTTCACGCATTCATGCTCTGGTGAACTATTTTGTTGCTAAAAAACTGAGCATATTATGTTTTATTACTCAGTAGGCTTAGGACCAAAGCATATATATATATATATATATATATCACTTCAAGTGTGCTATTAGTTGTATCATGTTCTTAACTTTATTTATTGTTACTGGTTGAGTTTATACTGACATGAAGGCAACTAGTAAAAATAGGCCAGTGTTGAACAACTATGTCATCCACATAGTGCTTGCCAAGATTAGCATTATGAACCTCAACTGGAAGTCGGTCGACCAGAAAGACAAGGATATGATTTGGGAGGACATTTTGGTACATTTTTAATTCTATGTTCCACCTATCTAATTTAGTTATTTATAATTTTTATACCTTATTGTAGCTTCATCTTATATATTTTTTGTACTTCCATATAGCAAAATTTTGACATTCCTGCTACTGCAAGCATGAAACATCGCATCTTAAAGCAATGTGATGAACGATGGAGAGACTTTTAGTCAAACCTTGCAAAGGAATACCTCTGAGGCAGCAAGATGAAGGAGCATTTGAAGGACACATATCTCAATATTAGTGACAAAGCTTAGACATTTCATCAATTGTGAGAAGAGACTACTTATAAGGCTTTAATTAACTTAGTTTGTAATGACAATACATTTTAATCAATTAATCTAACTTTATTTCATTTTCATAAGCTATTTGTAAGAGAAATCAAGAAATAACTAAGAAGAATGTGTACTAGCACTATATGTCTCGAGCGGTTATACTGTCCTTGAGAGGAAAATGAAACAAAAGCAATTGGAGGCTGCAGAAATAGCAATTGCATCAGACTCTACTGTCTGAGACCCTTGTTCATCCATAACATCCAGTATCTATCTCGCTAACAAAAATAGAAGGGTGTGAGGGTGAAGAAAGGACAATATATTATTCCAGAGGTTGTTATAATTGTTGAAAGAATTGTAAGTAACTAATTTAAAAACTAAAAATTTATATTCTATTACATGCTCTTCAGTCCATTTAACTTAGTAACTTGTATATGTTGTAAGATGAACTGGAGCAACAGGCATCCTAATGGTGTTTCGTTCCTTAAAAAGAATAGGTATCCTGGAGACAGCTATTGAGACCCCTGACCACCTAAGTCGAGTGAAAGGGCCCCCTAAAGGAGTTATATACAAAGACTTTTTTAGCTACGCCTCTCAAAGAAGCGCACCCTCCCCATACATGATTCAATATCAATTGCAAAAGGTTCATGATGAACTTAAAGTAAAGCATCAAGCGGAGTTAGCCAAGATACACAATGAGGTGGATGCTAAAGTCAAAGAGCTCTTGGATGCCAGGCTCTAGTAAGCAATGATGATGATAGGCTTCTCCATACATGGCCAAAGTTCAGAGGTAAAAACATATTCATTTACTTCTTGTTAAGGGATATTTAACATGTATTTTGTTTTGACTAATTTTGTTTACATTTTTAGGTTTCTTCTATGGTGACTAATGGGAAGGGCAACTCCAATAAGGAGAATTTTGTCTCTCAACCATCTAGTCCTAACCCTACCCCTGAGCATACCGAGGATGATGGGGAAAGATGTAATCTCTACATTATGATAGACCAAGGGACTACATCTTTCTTCACTCATGGTATCGTGTACTATAATGCCATAACATTTCACCATAAACTAATTCATGATATCAATGTCAATGTCACAGTAGAGCACATAAAGAATCATACAGGCACAACACTAGTTCTCTATCCTACTCATAAGGTCAAAATATTGAAGCAATTACCAAGGCAATATATTATGTTACTAATATATCTGATCAAATTGTGGGTCACATCGAGCTAGTACCAGAGAAGGTGCCGAATAAGAAAACCCCAAAGGGCCTAGAGCCAGAAATGGCACCATAGAAACCTAAGGTTTACACGGTGAAAGTAAGCAAGCTTATACCTCTTCCTGAGTACATATCCTTGAGATATTTTACTTTATCAATTCTCCACGATATGACACCACTAGGATTAGAGGAAGTACTTAGTTTCATAATTCTGTCCAGGGTTTTGACCACACAGGAGATTTACAAATTCACCCTAGATAGGAATAACATAGTGCAATTTCTCAATTTTCAGAAGCTAGCTTCAACTGTCATCCAGTGTGCCATATAGTAAGTTACAACTTTATTTTAATACTTTATATTTAACCATTCATGTAGTACTGATTCATTTCTCTATTAACAATAGCCACTTCTATTGGAGATGCCTAGAAGAAGCAAAAGGAGACACATATGGCTTCATGTGTCCTCAACATGTCTAAAAGATAGGCACCGATAGGAGCTCTAGGATTATGTACATGGTCGACATTATGACCTGTATTAAGAGGAAAGTATATTTTGCACCTTACATTAAAGGGTAAGTGTACTGTTATATTTGGCACACTCATACATAGTACTCTACATTTATCTATAAAGTTATTTATATTTTATAGTACACATTAGACTCTACTTGTCATAGCCCCTAAAGCTAATAGGGTGTACTGGTTTGATTTGTTGTTTGGATGACCATATATCAAGATTTCATCCATTATCAACGCGAGTTTTTCTTCAAAGATTTGTTAATATAAAATTTTAGTAAGTTATATGATATCTTTTTTCCAATTGGACATAGGGTTGTGCAAGGATTTAACTTGGTCAGAGGCCATCCCAGTAGTCCTAATCCTTCAAGCATTAATCCTCAAGTAAGTACTTTTCAAATAATTAAGTTTTAGTTTTTCAGTTTCAATTGCTAATGTGATCTGTGTTTTTTCATTTTTTTAGTACCTCCATCAGTGTTGAGTGCGGATATTATATAATTCGATATATACATGAGATCATTGAGATAAAGATCATTGATAGATTACATGAGGTATGAAGTGATCAATATTTATACTTGTTCAATTTATCACATCTGGTCTGTATTTACCTATTACTTCTAACTTGCAGTTATTTGAGCATAACAAAAAGAGCTTTGAAAAGGATCAAATCCATTCAATGATGGAAGCTTTAGTAAAAACCATGTAAGAGAACTTGCCTCAATCAAGCATCTATTTCGTGTGCGTATATGATTGTACCATATATGTTTATGTATGATTGTACAATAAAAATGTGAATTAATTTATTACTATATATTGACATTTAATTTGAGTTTTTCCATTGCTTAGTTACTTTGCTACCTATAGTATGTCTTCCTTACAGAAAATACAGGGCAGTATAGATAAAAAAATTAAAAGAAATGTAAAAAAAATTAAACCTTTAACAGCAGTTTTAATGGAAATAGCCGTAAAATTCTCAATCTAAAATGTCAGTTTCTATAAAATTGCTATTAAAGTATTACATTTAATGGTGGTTTTCAACCGCCATAGAAAACTAGATATACAAAAGCAGTAGAATTCACGTAGGCTAAAAATCATCATAAAATGTCACTTTTAACCGTTGTTATATGACTTTTTTCTAATAGTGAATCATTAATACTTAATTTAAAAAAGGCAAGTTATACATAGTTCTCTAAATGTAGGAGTACTTGTCTGACAACAAAATATCTTTGTTAATTTGTTGAATGAAGAAGTTGACTCAATTACATGCAATAGATACTGTAATAATATCACAAAAAACACACACCACTCATCCTGATATATACTAAATTTGTTATATATATTACATTATGTGTGGATATTCATAGTCTCTTAGGATTCTATCTCATATCTCATATTGAATGGCATTATAGTTTATAACTCTCAAGTTGAATGGCCTCTAATATTCATTATCTATAACCTCTAATTGTATAATTATGTTACTTAATTCCCTTCTTTATGTACTTATAACTCTTTATGATTAGTCTTCAATATTAATGTCATGTAAATAGAGGATGTTGTACACATATTGGGGATAACAATATGAATGAGAATAACTCATTCTTTCTCTCCAATTCTCTTTTGTCCTTTTTTCTTTTATCCTAAAACTCTCTTGTATTTTCCTTTATTTCCATAACAAAATTTAATTTTTTTTCTAAAAAATCCCCTTATTCTTTTTAATTATTTTTGAAAGGGATAGTGTGGGGAGTAACTCCTCTCGCATTCACTTCAAAAGCCCTAACCAAATAGTGGAGCACTATCTCTATGGATTAAACACAATTAAAATGTTATTTATTAATAACTGAATATTTATGATAAATTAAATGTATTATTTAAAGTTTAGAAATATATGAAATTAAAAAAATAAGAGAAAAATTAAATTATTAATTGTTAGAAATTTTATTATAAAGGGTTAAAGAAATTATATGGGTTTAAGGGTGAATAGATAATTAATGATTATCTTAAATGATTGATGATATAAGATATAAGTGGATATAGGGAATATATATAATAATATACATATATATATTTGATTAAATTGCATATAATAATATATGTATTTATATTATAATGATAATATAGTATAAATATATATATAAAAGAGAAAATATAGTTTAAATTTTAAATTACTATATCTGATAGGATTTTGAGAAAGATAATAATAATAATACTAAAAAATAATAAGATCATATTATAATTTTAAACATTGCAAATTATATAGAAGTACCATAATCATAGTCCATAACTCTCATTGTCATCTAGTTTATCTCTTCACTCACATCATATTACAGTTGAAGTTTTGGAGTAACTTTTGTTAAATCATCATATTGTTTGTTTTGTAATTGATGTTATTGTACATGGGGCTAGTAGATTGTTTCTTATTTTGGCGAGAGGTAACCACTTTTTACTCTTTGTGGATACTAATATGATATTTGTGAGTGATTTGATATATCTAAATATATTGTTATTGATATGATTATACTGAGAAAACTTGATTAATATTTTTTATTGAAAATGGTCTTATGGGACTTAAAGTTTGATTTAAAAAGTTTGAATTGAGATTTTGATTAATAGGATTATCTTGAGAATTATATATTGGAGATTGGTGATGAGGGAGTTTATATTTCTACCATGTGATATAACCTCTATTGGAGCTAGATAGTTAATTTTTGTGCCACTAGTTTACAAAGGGACTTTTCCCACCAATTTTTCTAGAGTTGCGACACCCACCTGTTTACCAAGAGGGAATGAACCTATAGTCCGATCATGTGTGCTCTATAGATTTTGGTCCATCCATAACACTTGACTGGTTAGCTTTTTGAGTAGTCAGTCATATGGTAATTATCACTAGCCTATGGGTTTGTTCAATAAGAAATAATGTGGTTTAGTTGGATTGATGAGATGAATTGGGGTGATTTATCTATTTGATTATATTATGATAATATGTTATTTTCTATCTATTGTATTTTGTTAACTATCTTACTTGACACTTCACGAGCACATATCAGTATGTATGATAAGTATGATTGCTAGTTATTGAGACGTTTGTCTAGCTTTATTTTTATTAATGTTTTTCAAGAGATAACCTCGTGTTAGGACCTCCAGGAAAGTTTCATATGCTTGATTAGTGCTATATAAATTGTATAGCCTCATTCTTTTGAATTATATATGAAATAGTTGTATATTACCATAGTAGGCTCATTCTACATACTTTGATATGATATATTACTTTATTTAGATTTGATTATGGGAGTTCGTTTTAAGAATAATATTCTAAATATCCATGACAGATTCTTCTAAATTATTGATCGTTTCTTCAATTTTATTAAAATGACATAGACTCTTACATTATTTTTAAAATATATATACTTTAATTTAATTTTTAATATCATTAAGAATATTTGATAAAAGATTCTATAGTTACCATTTTATTAATTAATATACATGTTTATAGAAAAATATAATATTTATATTATAAAATAAAGTATACTCTATTATCTATCTAGTTATAATATACAATTTATAAAAAATTGAGCAAGTTATATGTCCTAAATAATTTGACTCATCTTATTCTTTTTCTATCATAATTATTTGTCTATTAAAATAGTAGAGTTTCTTTTATATTTTAATAAAACTATTTTCCATCATAGTTTACTCTTTTAAAATTAAGGAAATTCATCCATAACCATGTTTATATTATTATTTATTTATATTTTAAATAAAATGAATCTAAATAATTAATAATAATATTTTATAAGAGTTTTACATTTTACTGAAATAGAGTGACCTTTATTCTTTTACTTTTACACGTCGCCACTCAAAATCAATGTTTTTGTATTGAAAAGTTGAAAACATTGATCCTTAATATTCAAAAATGTAACTTTAGTGTTTATAATTATAATTTTTTAAAGTAAGGATGAACATTTTAATTGGTTAAAAGTATATGAACTTAATTGCATTGAGTCAAAATTTTAGATTTAAGTTTTAATTGAGTTAAAATTATAAAAATTAAATTATATTAAATCAAAATTCAGTAATTGAGTATATAGTGAGTCAAAACTATATAAACTAAATATTTAATATTTCTAGAATCTTTAATAAGATATTCTTAACATTTTAACCATGTTAAAAATTGGACTAATGTATTTAAAAACGGAGGGGGCTTGATGATTTTAGTAAAATTAAGGCAGACTAATGTATTTTACTCTATTGACAATGATATGTTCTTGCTGATTGATATTACAGATTCTTTCAACTTCATCAATGAAACAAAAAGTTAGGGAGAAAAAAAGGGATCTCGCTTGCAACCTTTGTGGTTCGTAAGATTTGAAGACATGTAATCATAAATATATGTGTGGTGCTTGCCTTCTGAATTCACGTAAAGGATTCTCTAAAAAATTATGCATGTGTTCTGCTATCATAATAAATAAATTAATTATCTCGATGACAATTATGATTTAAAAAAGCTATTTGGTATAAGAGATTTGGAAGAGCGGATAAATTTTTCTTGAGTTGGATTTAAAAAAATTTAAAATGTGTGAAGTCATAAATTTTTAATAAATATAATATGTAAATAAAAAAAGTGAGAAAAATTGATTAAATTTTTTAACCCTACTTCTCTATTTTTTTAAATATGGAATTATAAAATTGATTAAAAATTAAAAATTGGAGCAAGCTAGGAGAGAATATACTACCTTAATGTTGAGTTAGAAATATTTATATATTCTAGAAGTATCTTGTCATCTGAGTTATATTTAATCAAAATATATTAATTTAATATATTTTAATTTTAGTTAGTCAATAATTTATCTAAAATAATTTATATTTTAATTTTTTTTAAAAAATATATCTCTTAATTAGGTTCATATAAATTTTCGTTTTTTAAAATTAAAATATATATTATCAAAATAAAATTAATCATAAATTTTTTATATGAGATATTAACTAAATTATTATATTTTAATTATATAAAGTTTAAATTACGAAGCATACAACATTCTTAAAATAAATAAATATTTCTATACGTAATATTCTTATAGTAATTTTAATTACAGCTCTGCATAATCCATCGACCCCCCCCCCCCCTCCCTTTCCTTGTCGTAGAACAAAACGAAATGTCGGTTGCCCGGTTTTACCCCTGACAATCTTTGATGACATACACCTGGCAACCTTATACAGCGCAGAGGGGTGATGTTACTCTCTTGGAAGCCGTACCTCCATGAACATGGATAACATTAAATTCAATTTTAAATTTATGAAATATTCTCTTATTATTTATTTAAATTTTTTTCATATTATTTTATCTTTATAATTGATTATTTTCTGAAATCATTATTATAATTTTATATAAAAATATAAAAATAAATTTAAATTATTAAAATTTATCAGTTTAACAGTTTATAACTGGAGACTATTATTAAATTATTTTATAAAATAGATTTTTTAATCTTCCATTATAGTTTTACATAATACTATTTTTGTTTTAACAGATTAAATTTCTACATATATTTATGTGAAAATATAAAAGATGATGTAATAAAATATTAAATCATTAAAATTTTAATTAAATAATAATGAAGGGAAGCTGGGAGTAAAACGGGAGATAATGTCACCCACGTTCGGTGGCACAAGTTGGTGTGCTTGTATATTTAATATCATTGACTTCTAATAATCTCTTATTCATTAGGGTCCACAAAATAAGAAGCAGCTTTGACTTTTTGTATTTTCTTTGTGGAATATTAAAAGTTATAAAATAAAAATTCTTTTAACTTTAACTTTGTTATAAAAATAAAAAATAAGAGAGTAAAAAAGATAATAGTAAGATAAGAATTTGGGAGATAGAGTAAGAGAATATTTCTCATTTATATGTGTGTCTATGTCTTGTATAGGACCTTTATTTATAGGTATTTCTAACCCTTAAAGCTAATATAAAGTTTATAATAAAACAAATAGTAACATAATGACATTTATAATAAAAAACTCCTCCAAGCAATTTATTGAAAAAGTTATGAAGTTAATGACATAAAGAGAAAATGAATCCTAAAGATTGGGGGTTATGGGTATCCATTCTTTAATATTCATAACACTCCTCCTTAGATGTCTATAACTAATATTGTGCCTCATTAAAATCTTATTAAAAAAAATCTAGTGGGACAAAAACTTAGTGAAGAAAAAAGAATACACAATATATATTAAAGCTGTCTCATTAAAAATCTTATTAGAAAAATCCAGTGAGATAAAACCTTAGTAAAGGAAAAAAAAGTGCAGCATAATTTTTCCTCCCCCTAATAATAATATCATTTTTTATTCTGCTGTTGATAACATCGACTTTTCAACATCTCTTTCTCAGAGTATACTATTTTTTCAAGTGGATGATTTTCAATACCTTTTTTTTAGCATATCTTTCTTTTACTCGAATCATACATGATGCATTGTCATCATAATTTCTTCAATATATTTTTTTGGATATATTGAATTATTAATATATTCTCCATCTACCTTATACATTGTTAATATAATAAAAATCATCCTAAAAATTAACATATCTTGCATTTACATGTTTAGTTTTCTAAGAACAAAATAATCTCATATAATATTTTATAGAACTATCACTTCAAATATTACTTTCATTATCCCTCTGTGTACCTACTAGAACTTAATTTTTTTTCAATAATTATAACATGCAATATCAACACAATAGGTAAATAGAATAAATATATGCAACATCTTGTCCATTAAATTTAATATATTTTTATAGACAAAATAATCATAAAAAATCTGAAAATTGTAAAATAATGGGATATTCAACTCTAGACATTTTCTTTATATGTTTTAGGCATTTTAAATCCTTAAAAATATCATATAAATTTTACTATTTAGTAAGCCATATGTATATGTTATAACAGTATTTATTACACGCATATTTTATTTTTATATAGAGCTAAACTAGTAATATATACAAAAATTATCACATTTACCACAAAATAATATTCCTAATTATATTTATCATTAGCTTTTGTGAAAAAAATTTGTGTTCACATAAATATTTCTATATTTCTTAATAACTTTATATTTCAAATGTTTAAACTGCAGGTCCATAAAAAATATTATAATATGACTAGAAGTCATATGGACAAAAAAAGTAAATATTAAAATGTGACAAAAAATCATATAGACAAATTTGTTTTAATTCATTAAAATTAAATGTTAAAATTAGTGATAACACCAAAAAGATAATAAGATTTTATAAAAATATTAAAAGTAATTGTGACTCCCAATACAATAAGTTGTGTAGAAAAATAATAAATAGAAATAATTATAAGCCTAAAAGGCTATATGATTTTTAATTCTTATTATTGCTTAAATTTATTTTTATTAATTTGTGAGAGATAAGTTTATTAGAAGTATTTAATTGATATTATGATATTTGTATTATTGAGTGACGTATAATATTGTTAACGTTATAGATTTTTTCCTAATCTTTATTTTTATGGTAACTAAATATATTTTACTTGTTTCATATATGTTTGTGTTATCTATTGGCCAAAGACATGCGAAACTGCAAGAAAATTTTAAGAATAGTATATGGAATTACTTAAAAATACTAAAAATTAGTTATTGGTCATATTATGAATATATAATGTGCAATTTATTTATAAATTTAAATATATGGAGTGTGAATATTATTTATATAAGTCTAGATATTAATTATGATATGATACGTGTATGTATTAAAATTATATTATAGTTTTGCATGATATTTAAAAGGAAAAGAAATATGTCCCATCTAAATTAATAAAAATTGAGACATTTTTGTGAGAAAATTTATCAAGTATGAATAATTGATCTATTTGTTCACTTTATAGTTGTGCATTCATTGAAAAATATCAATAATTTCTTATTTTCTTTTAGTTAGTGAATCTATTCAAACTTTTATTATATTTCTTTAATATGTATATGAAATTGATCTCACAAATCATGAAAGTAAACAATTTAGATTCCAAATATATACTTTGCTAAATAAAGAGAAGATTAAAAATTAAATAAATGATAGAGAATAAATTCAATTAACAGGCTATTAGTTGTGTGCTTCAAATACGTTATGCTCCATAAAATTAAATCGTGGTACTTAGTAGGGATCATATTGATCATATTGTTTCTTAAAGTGATAAAATAATTAACCATATTTCTCTTTAGAATGTTATTTAAAAATAAACTTAAGAAGGGAAAAGACAATTTACTGTGAGTATAGAATATTATTTTAATGAGAATATGAATGTCTCTTTAATTTTTTATAATATTCATAATATTATTGTTATGCATTCATGAGCATTAACTTTGAATGTAATTATAATTTTAAAGAGAAGGTACATCTATAATATTTTATAGTAGCTTTATTATGGTTATTGTATTTTAATGGTGAAATTATTTCCCTGTAATGGTCCAAAATATTTGAAAAATGGGACAAAGCTACATGCGTAAGGAGAAAATTTGTAGAAGTAAGTGTTTTACACTTTTATGTTGCAGTGCAATATTCCAATATATATTATTATATTATTTATGTTAATAATCTGTTTTAGTTGATGAATTTATTTATTTATTTTTTATTTAGAGGTTTCATTATTCTGGTTAATGAGTAGTATATTAAAATTAAATTGGCTTTAATTATTTGTCTATGAAAGAATAAAATTGACTTTTGGTTCTAAAGATAAAATTCCCATAGTTATAAGATTATTATTGGCTTGGAAGATGACTTTATGAATAATAAATTAATAAATATTTTATAAATGATCTTAGATGTAAAAGTATATACTTAATACATTTTCTCATAAATGCACAAATCCCAATTGATCTCATAAAAATGGATGTCAAATTGAAAATTTCATGATTTTAAACCAGTAATATATTATGAAAATTGGGAAGTTTATTACTGGTTACAGTAATCCAAAAGTTTACTATCAAATAGATATATTGTTGGCATAATTTGTTTGCTTATCATAGATGATGTAACAAATTATTAAAAATTATGCATTGACATTCATTGAAAAACTATAAGATTCTTCATAAATAGCCAACACAAAAATTAACATATGCTATTTGTTCTCAAATAAAATTGATCATGAGAATCTCACTAGTTATGATTTATAGAATGAATATTTATATTTCTAAAAAAATATGAAATTCATATATATGGACCCATTTAGAAAGCATGTAAACTATACAATTATTTAATAAATCTAATAGATGCATCTATAAGATAGTTACATATTTGATTATTATAAATTTGCAACTAGAAATTTACAAGATTATTTAAAAAATTATTATGTTGAGTGCACAATTTCTAGAATATGTGATTCAAAAAATATTCTCTGATAGTGAGATTATATATTACAAAATTATTTATTAACGTCTCCATGAATAGTTAGATCAATACTTATGAGAACAAGATTTTTATTTCAGTGTTGGCATATTTAATTTGATATATTATAATACACGTCAAGCTAACAAAATTCTCCCAATTAAATTGGCTTTTGGTCAGGAGCTAGATATTTTTGTTTAAATAAGCAATGCTTATTTATATTGATCCATCACAATACATATAGATGACTATTAAAAGAGAGTTGAGATAAATATTGTGTAAGAATCTCCTTCTTGTTTGTCTCTAAATAAAACAAAATAATATTTCTAAAAGAAACAAATAGATTTAGGAGATTTATATCACATAATTAGTTGATTGTCATTTGAAAAAATTTTCTCAATATGAGGGGGAGAAATTGAGTAGCTGGAAAGAGGAATATAATGAATGCATTATTACTATTAAACGCAAGATCCTCAAATATAATAGTATGAATTAGAAGTTCATCAAATATTATATTCGTAAAATATTATAAAATATCTAGCAAATATAATTACTGACCTAAATGAGATTATCAAATCTCATATTCTAACTAAAAATGTCCAATTAGTATAAATAAAGTGCAATATGTTTGAAGTAAGAAAGGCTAATTGGTTCCAAATATAATATTAGAATATTGGAGCATGTAATTAAGATGATCATATTAAGGAGGTAAGTACTCCAGAAGAGTACTAAGATATAACTACTAACAAAAACCTCAAAAGAGGTTTAGGTACATGAAATTTAATAAAGAGATTTCAATCAGTTATGTCAAAATAAAGAAAATGGAACTGAAAAGATAAAGTTGTCGACAACAATTTTGATAATAATATCACGTGATCAAATGACGATCTTGTATGTAGGTCTGTCATGTGAAGTAGACACAAAATATGTTTGGCAATAAAGAAAAATAAAAGAGTAAAGATGCAACAAAAATATAATTATATTATTTCAATATATGAAAATTATGAACCTGTAATCTAAACATCTAAAATATAAAGTTATTAAGGAATATAGAAAGATTTATGTGATTTTTTTTTCACAAAAGCTAACGATGAATATGATAAGGAATATTATTTTGTAGTAGATGTGATAATTTTTACATATATTACTAGTTTAGCGGTATATAAAAATAAAATATATGTCTAATAAATATTGTTATAGCATATACATATGACTTACTAGATAATAAAATTTATATGATATATTTTAAGGATTTAAAATGCCTGAAATATATAAAGAAAATGTCTAGAGTTGAATATCCTATTATTTTACAATTTTTAGATTTTTCTATGACTATTTTGTATATAAAAATATATTAAATTTTATGGACCAAAAGTTCCATTTATTTATTCTATTTACCTATTGTGTTGATATTTTATAGTGTAATTATTAGAAAAATTAAATTCCTGTAGGTACACAGATGGATAATAAAATTAATATTTGAGATGATAGTTCTATAAAATATTATACGAGATTATTTTATTCTGTATAAATTGAACATGTGAATGCAAGATATGGTGATTTTTAAAATAATTTTTTATTATATTAACAGTGTATAAGGTAGATGGAGAGTATGTTGATAATTCAATATATCCAGAAGATATGTTGGAGAAATTATAATGACAATGCATCATGTATAATTCGACTAAAAGAAATATATGCTAAAAAATATATTGAAAATTATCCACTTGAGAAAATAGAATACTCTAAGAAAGAGATGTTGAAAATTCCATGTTATCAATAACATGATAAAAAATAATGTTATTATCAGGGGGAGTAAATGCATTTTTTCCTTTACTAATGTTTTATCCCACTGGGTTTTTCTGATAAGGTTTTTAATGAGACAGTTTTAATATATATTATGTACTCTTTTTCCTTCATTAGGTTTTTGTCCTACTAGATTTTTTCTAATAAGGTTTCAACGAGGCACAATATTAGTTTTGGACATCTAAGGGGGATTGTTATGAATATTAAAGAATGGACTCCCATAACCCCCAATCCTTAGGATTCCTTTTCTCTTTATATCCTTAACTTCATATATGTACAATACACATAAAATCAAATATGATTTTTAGTATATGTAGCTCCTGACCAAAAGTCAATTTAATTGGGAGAATTTTATTGGCTTGATGTGTATTGTAATATATCAAATCAAATATGCCAACACTGAAATAAAAATCTTGTTCTCATAAGTATTGATCTAACTACTCATGGAAGCATTAATAAATAATTTTACAAATATATAATCTCACTATCAGAGGATATTTTTTGAATCACATATTTTAGAAATTATGAACTCAACATAATATTTTTTTTAAATAATCTTGTAAACTTCTGGTTGCAAATTTATAATAATCACATATATAACCATCTTATATATGCATCTATCAGATTTGTTAAGTACTTGTATACTTTACATGCTTTCTGAATGGGCCCATATATATGAATTTCATATATTTCTAGAAATATAAGTATCCATTCTATAAATCATAACTAATGAGATTCTTATGATAAAAAATATTTGAGAATAAGCAGCATATGTTAATTCTTATGTTGGCTATTATGAAAAATCTTCTAGTTCTTCAATGGATGTCAATGCATAATTTTTAATAATTTGTTACATTATCTATGATAATCAAACAAATTATGCCAATAATATATCTATTTGATCAGTAAACTTTTGGATTACTGTAACCAGTAATAAACTTCACAATTTTCATAATATATGACTGGTTTAAAATCATGAAATTTTCAATTTGATATCCATTTTTACGAGATCAATTGGGCTTTGTGCCTTTGTGAGAAAGTATATTAAGTATATACTTTTACATCTAAGAGCATTTATGAAATATTTATTAATTTATTATTTATAAAGTCATATTCCAAGCCAATAATAATCTCATAACTATGGGAATTTTATCTCCAAAACCAAAACTCAATTTTATTCTTTCGCAGACAAATCATTAAAACCAATTTAATTTTAATATACTGCTCATAACCAGAATAATGAAACCTCTAAATAAAAAATAAATAAATAAATTCATCAACTAAAACATATTATTAACATAAATAATATAATAATATCTATTAAAATATTGCATTGCAACATAAAAGTGTAAAACACTTGCTTCTGCAAATTTCCTCATCATGCCCGTAATTTTGTTCTATTCTCCATATATTTTGGATATTATAGGGAAATAATTTCACCATTAAAGTATAATAACTATAATAAAGCTGCTACAAAATATTATAGGCGTACCTTCCTCTTTAAAATTATAATTACATTCAAAGTTAATACTCATGAATGCATAACAATAATATTATGAATATTATGAAAAATTAAAGAGACATTTATATTCTTGCTAAAAGAATATTCTATACTAACAGTAAATTGTCTTTTCCCATCTTAAATTTATTTTTAAATAACATTCTAAGAGAAATATAGTTAATTATATTATCACTTTAGGAAACAATATGATCAATATGATCCCTACTGAGTATCACAATTTAATTTACACAATCAATATATGTGTGTCTTTTGTGGGACAATAAGGGCATATGCTTCCGTTACACCATTCGGTAATAACCTAATTTATATGTGTCTTTTTCATCTTATATATGTCTTATACATTGCCTTTATTTATAGGCCTCTCCAACCCTTAAAACTAATGCAAAGATTATAATGAAATAAATAGTAACATAATGACATTTATAATATAATGACATTTACAATAAGAAACTCTTTCAAGCAAGGAATCTTAAGGGTTAGGGGTTATAGGCATCCATTCTTTAATATTCGTAAATATCCCCCTTAGATATCCATAACCAATATTATGTCTCTTTAAAACCTTAGTAGGAAAAAATATATGTATTTATCACATGTACAAGACATATACTTAATATACTTAACAATATCACATGTCACTCATTAACGCAAATATCATAATATCAATCAAATACTTCCAATAAACTTATCTCTTACAAATTAATCACAACAAATTTAAGCAATAATAAGAATTAAATATCATATAGCCTTCTAGGCTTATAATTATTTGTTTTTATCATTTTTCTTCACAACTTATTGCATTGGGAGTCACAATTACTTTTGATATTTTTTTTTATAAAATATCATTATCTTTATTGTGTTATTACTAATTTTGACATTTAATTTCAATGAATTAATGCAAATTTATCTATATAACTTCTGGTAGATGTGGGAATACGGGCCAACCATCCGAATACGGGTTGGCCCATCGCGAGTTGGCTTAAAAGAGGGTCGAGCTTAAAATGCCTACTTCTAGGCAGGTTGGTATAATACCAACCCAAGCCCACCATGGTGAGTTAGCGGGCCAGTTTTTTTTAAATATATATATATATATATATATCTTTTTTTTTAAATAGTTACATATATATATTTTTTTATAAATAATTTATATGTATCAATATTAATTGGATTCAAAGCATGTCTGAAATTGTCAAAATATTTATTTCTTTAGCTTTATCATTATCCCTAAATAAATTTGTCACAAGTAAAATAATAATAAAATAAAAAATATATATAAAGAAATGATTAAATAAGATAAAATTAGTATAAATGAAGTGTAATATAAACTTTAACTTGGCTAAAACTCTAAAATTAATAAAGTATAATATAAATAATAAAAAATTAAAAATTAAAAAAAAAAGCTTAGCCCACCGCAGGTGCGGGTTTGGCTGGTGTGGGTCGGGTTGGCGAGGGCCCAATCCAAATTCCCACCTCTAACTTCTGGTCACATTTTAACATTTACTTTTTTGTCCATATGACTTCTAGTCATATTATAACATTTTTTTGTTTATATAACTTTTGGTCATCTTGTAATATTTTCTCATAGAATTATCACCATCATAATCTTGTAATATTTTTCATAATATTATCACTCTCATAGCTATTGTTCTCTTACTTTCAACCGCACATCATCAATTTTTCAAATATTGATCTTCAGGACCATATCAAAAGTCTTTCCAAGCTACAAGCTCTTTTATGTAATTAAACATTTCAGTCATTAGCCTTTACGACTTTCATATTTTTAATCATTATATCATTAAATTGCTATAATATTTTAGTCGGTTATGCAATCTATAAGAAACACAAGATGGTCTCATCTCAAAGGACTATTATGTTTATTTTGCATTGTAATGAGGAAACCCATAACAATATGAATAACTAAGGAAAACAAAAAAAGTGACAATCTGATTGAAACACATATATAAAGCTAAGTGTGCAATATATTACTTTATAAAGAGCTTATACCTCAAATTAAAATATATAGAAAAATAAATAATAGAATACAAAACATAAAAGAAACAACATAATATGTTATAAAGATATAAAAAATTAAAATTATAATTGATAATTGAGTAGGGCATAATTGGGAAAGGAAAGCTAATATAGAACACCATTATACATAATATAATAATACATAAATCTATAAGAAGTTCATACCTCAAATTTTTAGAACAAATTTGTGCTGATAACGTGTTATAAAAATAAGAAAGTAAGAAAGTAGAAAAGATGATAGCAAGACAAGAATTTGGAAGAAAGAGCAAGGGAGTATTTCTCATTCATATATGTGTCTTTTTTATCTTACATATGTCTTGTACATAGCCTCTTTTTATAGGTATCTCTAACCCTTAAAGCTAATGCAAAGGTTACAATGAAATAAATAGTAACATAATAACATTTATAATAAGAAATTCCTCTAAGCAATCCATTGAGGAGGTTATGAAGTTAAGGACATAAAGAGAAAAGGAATCCTAAGAGTTGGGGTTATGGGAATCTATTCTCTAATATTCATAAATATGCCCCTTAGATTTCCATAACTAATATTGTGTCTCCTTAAAACCTTACTAGGAAAAATCCAGTAGGACAAAAACCTAGTGAACGAAAAATAATACACAATATATATTAAAGATGTCTCATTAAAAACCTTACTAGGAAAATCTAGTGGGATAAAACTTTAGTAAAGGAAAAAAATGCAGCATAATTTTTACTTCGCCTGATAATAACATCATTTTTTATCCTGTTGTTGATAACATCGACTTTTCAATATCTCTTTCTCAGAGTTTACTATTTTCTCAAGTGGATGATTTTCAATTGCTTTTTTTAGCATATATTTCTTTTAGTCGAATCATACATGATGCATTGTCATCATAATTTCTCTAACAAATCTTCTAGATATATTGAATTATCAACATACTCTCCATTTACCTTATATATTGTTAATATAATACAAAATCATCCTACAAATACCATATCTGGCATTCACATGTTCAATTTACTTAGAACAAAATGATCTTATATAATATTTCATAGAACTATCACCTCAAATATTAATTTTATTATCCATCTGTCTACCTATAGGAATTTAATTTTTCCAATAATTACAACATATAATATCAACACAATAGGTAAATAGAATAAATATATGGAACTTCTGGTCCATTAAATTTAATATATTTTTATAGACAAAATAGTTATATAAAAATTTGGAAATTGTAAAATAATGGGATATTCAACTCTAGACATTTTCTATGTTTCAGGCATTTTAAATCCTTAAAAATATCATATAAATTTTACTATTTAGTAAGTCATATGAATATGATATAACAATATTTATTAGACGCATATTTTATTTTTATATACCGCTAAGCTAGTAATATATGCAAAAATTATCACATTTATCACAAAATAATATTCCTTATCATATTCATCATTAGTTTTTGTGAAAAAAAAATTTGTTTTCATATAAATGTTTCTATATTCCTTAATAACTTTATATTTCATATGTTTGGATTGCAGGTCTATAATTTTTATATATTGAAATAATATAATTATATTTTCATTGCATCTTTACTCTTTTACTTTTATTTGTTGCCAAACATATTTTCTGTCTACTTCATATGACAAACCTACATACAAGATCCTCATTTGATCACGTGATATTATTATCAAAATCGTTGTCGACAACTTTATTTTTTTTTGTTCAATTTTCTTTATTTTGACATAATTGATTGAGATATTTTTATTACATTTCAGGTACCTGAACGTCTTTTGAGATTTTCGTTAGTAGTTATGTCTTGATACTCTTTTGGATTACTTGCCTTCTTAATATGATCATTTTAATTACAAGCTCTAATATTTCTAATATTATATTTGGAACTAATTAGCCTTACTTCAAACATGTCTCACTTTATTTATATTAATTGGAGCACTTTTAGCTGGAATATAAGATTTGATAATCTCACTTAGGTCTGTAATCATATCTGGTATATATTTTTTAATATTTTATAAACTTCTAGTTCATATTACTATATTTGAAGATCTTGCATTTAATAGTAATGCATTCATTATGTTCCTCTTTCCAGCTACTTAATTTGTCTTCTCATGTTGAGAAAACTTTTTCAAATGACAATCAACTAATTATGTGGTATAAGTCTCTTAAATCCATTTGTTTCCTTTAGAAACCTTATTTTGTTTCATTTAGAGAAAAACAAGAAGAAGGAGGTTCTTACTCAATATTTATCTCAACTTTCTTTTAATAGCCATCTATATGTATTGTGGTTGATCAATATAAATAAGTATTGCTCATTTAAACAAAAATATATAGCTCATGACCAAAAGCCAATTTAGTTGGGAGAATTTTGTTGGCTTGATGTGTATTGTAATACATCAAATTAAATATGCCAACACTGAAATAAAAATCTTATTCTCATAAGCATTGATCTAACTACTCATAGAGGCGTTAATAAATAATTTTGCAAATATATAATCTCATTAGCATTAGAGGATATTTTTTGAATCACATATTCTAGAAATTGTGCACTCAACATAATGATTTTTTAAGTAATCTTGCAAACTTCTGGTTGTAAATTTATAATGATCACACATGTAAGCATCTTATAGATACATCTATTAGATTTGTTAAGTACTTGTATAGTTTACATGCTTTCTGAATGGGCCCATATATATGAATTTCATATATTCCAAAAATATAAATATCCATTCTATAAATCATAACTATGAGATTCTTATGATCAATTTTATTTTAGAACAAGCAGCATATATTAATTCTTATGTTAGCTATTATGAATAATCTTCTGGTTCTTCAATGGACCTCAATGCATAATTTTTAATAATTTGTTACATCATCTATAATGATCAAACAAATTATGCCAACAATATATCTATTTGATCAGTAAACTTTTGGATTACTATAACAAGTAACAAACTTCACAATTTTCACAATATATGACTGATTTAAAATTATGAAATTTTCAATTTGACATCCATTTTTACTAGATCAATTGGGCTTTGTGCCTTTGTGAGAAAGTATATTATGTATATACTTTTACATCTAAGAGTATTTATAAAATACTTATTAATTTATTATTCATAAAGTCATCTTCTAAGCCAATAACAATCTCATAACTATGGGAATTTTATCTCTAGAATCAAAACTCAATTTTATTCTTTCACAGACAAATCATTAAACCAATTTAATTTTAATATAATGCTCATTAACTAGAATAATGAAACCTCTAAATAAATAAATAAATAAATTTATCAACTAAAACAGATTATTAACATAAATAATATAATAATATCTATTGAAATATTAAACAGCAACATAAAAGTGTAAAACACTTACTTCTACAAATTTTCTCATTATGCCTATAGTTTTCTCATTCTCCAAATATTTTGGACCATTACAGGGAAATAATTTCACTATTAATGTTCAATAACCATAATAAAGCTGTTATAAAATATTATAGGCATACCCCCTCTTTAAAATTATAATTACATTCAAAGTTAATGCTCATAAATGCATAACAATAATATTATGAATATTATGAAAAATTAAAGAGACATTCATATTCTCATTAAAAGAATATTCTATACTCACAGTAAATTATCTTTTCCCTTCTTAAATTTATTTTTAAATAACATCCTAAAGAGAAATATGGTTAATTATTTTATCACTTTAGGAAGGAATATGATCAATATGATCCCTATTGAGTACCACGACTTAATTTCATGGAGTATGACGTATTTGAAACACACAACTAATAGCCCATTAATTGAATTTATTCTCTATCATTTATTTAATTTTTAATCTTCTCTTTCTTTAGCAAAGTATATATCTGGAATCTAAATTGTTTATTTTCATGATTTGTGATATCAATTTCATATACATATTAAAAAAACATAATAAAAGTTTGTATAGATCCAGTAACTAAAAGGAAATAAGAAATTACTGACATTTTTCAATGAATGTATAATTATATAATGAATAAATAGATCAATTATTCATGATTGATAATTTTTCTCATAAAAATGTCTCCATTTTCTTAATTTAGATAGGACATAGATATTTTTTTTCCTTTTAAATGTCACACAAAACTATAATATAATTTTAATACATACATGTATCACATCATAATTAATATCTAGACTTATACAAATAATATTCACATTCCATATATTTAAATTTATAAATAAATTGGCACATTATATATTCACAATATGACCAATAACTAATTTTTAGTATTTTTAATTAATTCCATATACTATTCTTAGAATTATCTTGTAGTTTTGTATATCTTTGACCAATAGATGACACAAACATATATGAAACAAGTGAAATATATTTAGTTACCTAAAAAATAAAGGTTAGGAGAAAATATATAACATTAACAATATCACATATCACTCAATACCACAAATATCATAATATCAATTAAATACTTTCAATAAACTTATCTCTCACAGATTAATCACAATAAATTTAAGCAATAATAAGAATTAAAAATTATATAGCCTTTTAGGCTTATAATTGTTTCTTTTTATTATTTTTCTCCACAACTTATTGCATTGGGAGTCACAATTACTTTTGATATTTTTGATAAAATATCATTATCTTTTTTGTATTATCACTAATTTTAACATTTAATTTTAATAAATTAATACAAATTTATCTATATAACTTTCAATCACATTTTAACATTTATCTTTTTGCCCATATGACTTTTAGACATATTATAATATTTTTTATTTATATAACTTCTGGTCATCTTGTAATATTTTCTTATAGGATTATCACCATCATAATATTGTAATATTTGTTTTATAGAATTATCACCCTTATTGTTATTGTTCTCTTGCTTTCAATAGCATATCATTAATTTTTCAAATATTGATCTTTAGCACCATATCAAAAGTTTTTCCAAGTTACAAGCTCTTTTGTGTAATTAAATATTTTAGTCATTAACCTTTACGACTTTTATATTTGCAATCATTATATCATTAAATTATCATAATATTTTAGTCAGTCATGCCATCTATAAAAACTACAATATGGTCTTATATCAAAAAAATCATTATCAACAGTGATATGACTTCTGGTCATTTATCACAAAAGTATTATAATTGTTGGCCATTTAATAACACGAAATTATAATATCACATAGAAAGAGAGACAACATATAAAAACAATAAATAAATCTATTAAAACATAAATTAATATATATAGGGAGGGGGGAATTAGCAATATAAATAAATATAGAAATTTAAACAATATAAATAAATAAAAATATATGCAACAATTTAAATCATGGCAAGAATAATACTGGATAAAAAAATTAAATCTTATAATCAAATATAAATAAAAAATAAACCCATAATAATATAAATATGTTTATTTTACGTTGCAATGAGGAAACCCATAACAATACGAATAACTAAGGAAAACAAACAAAAATGACAATATGATTGAAATACATATATCAAGCTATGTGTGCAATATATTACTTTATTATACCTCAAATTAAAATATATAGAAAAATAAATAATATAATACATAACATAAAAGAAACAAACATAATATGTTGTAAATATATAAGAAATTAAAATTAAAATTGATAATTGGGTAGGGGATAATTGGGAAAGGAAAGCTAATATATAATACTATTATACATAACATAATAATACATGGATCTACAAGAAGTTCATACCTCAAAATTTCACAGCAAACTCGTGCTGATAACGTGTTATAAAATAAAAGAAGAGAAGAAGTTAAAGAGGAGAAGAAATAATAAGACAAAAGATTGAAATGGGAGGCAATAAAGTATTCCTTATATGCTTGCTTGTATGCTCACTTGTACAAATGCTTTGTGCATGGCCACTATTTATAAGCCACAACTATTAAAGACTATACATTAGGTTACAAAGGAATAAATGTGAATATAATGACGTTAACAACAAGAAACTCCTCTCAAGACATTCATTGGGAAGGTTATAGGTTTATGACATAAAGGAAAGAAAGAATGCTAAGAGGAATCCCAAGAGATAGGAGTTATATGGATATCCACATATATAATAAATATTTGTAACACTCCCCCTTAGATGTCCATGATAGATACTGTACCTCATTAAAACCTTACTAGGAAAAACCAATTAAAACAAAAACCTAGTGAAGGAAAAAGAGTACACAATACTTATTTAGGTTGCCTCATTAAAAACCTTTTCAGGAAAATCCAGTGGAAAAAAATAAAAGGAAAAAAGTACAACAAGTACTTGTTTACTCCCCCTGATGACATTGTCTATTTATGTCTTTGAATTTGCACATTCCAATACCATACACTAACTTCTCCAATGGCTTAGGTTTAGTGTCTTGGTAAACAAATTTGCAAGGTTATCACATGATCAAATTTGCTGAACATCTATGTCACCATTCTTCATAATATCATGAGTGAAAAAGAATTTTAAAGAAATATGTTTTGTTCTATCTCCTTTGATATATTCTCTTTTCAATTGGGCTATGTATGCTGTATTATCTTTATATAGTATTGTTAGATTATGTTGTTTCAAAAGTAGAATCATTCTTTGGAGATGTTGGATTACTAATCTTAGCCAAACACATTCTCGACTTGTCTCATGAACTACAATTATTTTTGCATAATTTGATGATGCAGCTGATAAAGTTTGCTTTATTGAACTCCAAGATATAGCTGTACCTCCACAAGTAAATAAATATCATGTCTGAGATATACCTTTATGTGGATTTGATAAAAACCCTACATTTATGTAAACAATCAATTGTGATCCAGATTCATTGTAATAAAATAATCCCATGTCAGTTGTCCCTCAAAAGTATCAAATATATGTTTAACTCCATTCCACTGTCTTCTTGTTGGGGAAGAATTAAGTCTTGCCAATAAACTCATAGCAAATGCAATAACATATCATGTTGAATTAGTAAGATATATTAGTGCCCTTATAGCACAAAGATATGGTACTTCTGGACTAAGAAGTTATTCCTTTTCCTCTTGAGGGAGAAAATGATCTTGTTCTTTAACTAGCGATTTCACAACTATTGGAGTAGTTAATAGATGCGCTTTATCCATATAAAATTACTTTAATATTTTTTTAATATAAGCTTATTGATGAAGAAAAACTCTATTTGTTAAGTGCTCAATTTGTAAACTGAGACAAAATTTTATTTTTCCAAGATCTTTCATTTCAAATTCTCTCTTTAAATAATCAACTACTTTTTGAAGCTCTTTAGGAGTTCCAATTATATTCAAGTCATTCATATAGATATCAATTATAACAAATTCTGATGCATCCCTTTTTATAAAAATATATGGGCTAATTGAGTCATTTTATAGCCTATATTTAACAAATATTCACTTAGACGATTATATCACATTTTTTCAGATTATTTTAATCTACATAAGGATTTATGCAAACGAATTGTATAATTTTCTCGAGAAGTCTTATATGCTTTAGGCAATTTAAATACTTTAGGGATTTTCATATAAATTTCAATATTTAAAGAACCATATAAGTATATTGTAACAACATCTGTCAGACGTATATCAAGTTTTTCATGTACTGTCATACTAATTAGATATCTTAAAGTAATTGTATCTACCACAGGATAATATGTTTCTTCATAATTAATGCCAGGTCTTTGTGAAAAACCTTATGCTACAAATCGTACTTTATATCTAACAACCTCATTTTTCTCATTTCGTTTTCGCATAAAAAGCATCTATACCCAACTAGTTCAACACCTTTCGGTATAGGCATGATATGTGTATATGTGAGATGAGCATCCATTCTTTAATATTCATAACAAACTTTTAAATATCTTCTTTATTTTATAAAATAATTTATCTAAGTGAAAATCTATAAGTATTTTTCTTTTATTTTTTTTTAATTTTCCATGCATTTGTTTTTCATAAGTATACTTACCACCCAGTAATTATTCTTATTTATACTTTTCACCCCTAAGCTCTTCATAATTTTAACTTTTTGACCAACTTAACTTATTTAATCATATTCAAAGTTTGGGATGTTACATTGTATAATAAAAAGTCCAATTCCTGCAATTAAAAAATTTAATTTAACATATGTAGAATTTTAATTATTAAAACTAAAGCACTATTCCTTTAAACTTTACATTTTGTCTTTAATCCCTTCATTAGAATTTTGGTTTTATTAGGTGAATTGTTAATATATAATTTAAAAAGGCAAGTTATCATAGTTCTCTAAATGTAGGAGTACTTATCTTACAACAACATTTTTATTACAAAAGGAGCCAACAATATCTTTATTAATTTGTGGACTGAAGAAACTAACTCAAACTACATGCAATAGATACTGTAATAATATCGCAAAAACACACACCATTCATCCATATATACGGCCCCCCCGGGGGTGGGGGGTGGCGAAGAAATAACTTCTCTACACTTATTAAGAGCAGTTATATATTAAAAGTGATTATTCTTTTTAATTATATAATAAATTGAATTTTTCAATTAATTGTATAATAAATTGAATTTTTTCGACAAAAGCCCCTTATTCTTTTTAATTATTTTTGAAAGGGATAGTTTGGGGAGTAACTAAATACTGGGGCACTGTCTCTATAGGTAATGTTGTTATATATATATATATATATATATATATATATATATATATATCATTCCCTTGATTCTACAATACCAAACCTTAGTTGTATAATTTTCCTAAAATTATACAACTAAGGTTTGGTATTGTAGAATCAAGAGAGTGAGGAATTAATATATGTATATTCGCTTTGTTCTTCATTATCTGTTTAATTAACATAATTATTCAATTTTATTGAGGTTTTTCTAACATTAAATTTAACCAACTACTTTCATAAGTACTTGTTAAAATATAAGGGTGAAGTTTGAAAATAAGGGACAAACTTTTTTTTTGCTAAATATAGATATCCTTCTATTGGAGTCTGTTCTATTTAAGGTACTATTGAATATTAAATATAGACAATTCTTCTAATAAAAATTTGAATTTCAGTTCATTATATTATGAGAAACTAGTAATTTTCATTTCTTTTAAGCTCTTGCTAAAATAGAGCAATCTTTATTCTTATACTTTTACACGTGGTCACTCAAGGTCGATATTTTTGTATTGAAAAGTTGAAGAAAACATTGATCCTTAATGTTCAAAAAAATAATTTTAGTTTCTATAATTCTAATTTTTTAAAGTAAGGACTAACATTTTAATCAGTTGGTTAAAAGTATATGAACTTAATTGTATTAAGTCAAAATTTTATATTTAAGTTTTAATTGAGTCAAAAATATAAAAACTGAGTCATATTAAATTAAAATTTAGTAATTAAGTATATATTGAATTAAAATTATATAGACTAAATATTTAATATTTTTAGAATCTTTAACAAAATATTATTAACATTTTAACCATGTTAAAAATTGGACTAATGTATTTCAAAAACAGATGGGGCTTGGTATTTTAGTAAAATTAAAGGTAGACTAATGTATTTTACTATATTAACAATGATATGTCGTTGCTGATTGATATTACAAATTCTTTCAACTTCATCAATGAAGGAAAAAGTTAGGGAGACAAAAAAAGGGATCTCGCTTGCAACCTATGTGTTTCATATGATTTGAATACATGTGGTCATAAATATATATTTATACTGAACCCTAAACTAAAATTTTAAAAAGACTTTCTAGTTTAAATCTTGGTTTAAGAAAATTTTAAAATAAACAATTATATTTACTTAAAATGATTTTTTGATTAAGCTATGATAAAAGTATGGTTTTGGATAAACTACTGAGCCTAGCTTCTTGAACAATAAATGAGCTTATAGACTATCCAATTATTATCTTACCCTTATTTTTTCTTACACTCTCTCTTATGTCTCTTCTCCACTCTCTCCTCTATTTTTTCTACCCTCTCTCCTCTCTTATATTTTTAATAAAATATTATATTTTCTAGTAATTTTTTAATTATAAAACTCTTTATAGTAATAACTATATAAATATTAATTTATTTAAAATTATTTTTTCTATAAACTTTTCTCCAAAAGTTATTTTCTAAAAGCTGTCTAAATTTTTTTTAGAAACTCTTTTCTAAACATTTATTCAAATAGGCCTATGTGGTGCTTGCCTTATGTATTCACGTAAAGGATTCTCTAAAAAATTATGCATGTATTCTCCTATCATAATAAATAAATAAATTCGTTATCGGTGACTATTAAATTCATTACGAGTGAATATTCAGCAATATATATTATTTAAATGTATTTTAGTTTTGAATATGTGTATATCATGTGGGTGTGTTAAAAGAAACAAAAATCCCATATTGCTTGCGAGATTCCAATTCCATTAATAACATGTTATCATAGTCTAGTAAATTGGCCGAAAGGAATGATAAGATTGCGCGTACAACAATGGATCACTAAAGGTAAATAAACGAGTCAAGAGGAATAATAAGCTTGCGCATACAACAACGGGGCCACCAAAGATAAATTCAGTTGAAATTTGATGATTCCTTCCTGCACGCAATTAATACATGGTGTTTTGGGCACCTTGTATCAAAAATTATTTTGAAAAATTTATATTTTATTTTTAAGTGGAGCTTACTGGAAAAACCTCTTATTTTCGAGTTTCAAAACTCGTTACCCTTGGCCAAATTTTTTAGGTGTTGCCAACAGCCGTCATTTTGGTTTTTTGGGAGAGTCGGGTTTACCGACACGAGTAGGGTCCCTTGGCGTCTGTGATAAGTAGATATAAAATGGTTGTTGGCCGAAAAGCACAATACACCTAGTGCCTGTTTAAATAACTTAAAAGCTTAAATTTTAAAAGTATTTTTGATCTAAATATTAGTTTGAAGAAATTTTAAAATATATAGTTATATTTATCTAAAAAAGTTTTTGGATAAAATACTATTTTACCTCTACTTTCTTTCACATACTATTCTCTTCTCCCTCTTCTTTCTCTTCTCTTCATCTTCATCACCGTCTTCTTCGTTGCCTTCTTTGTCGCCGTCCGATGCTAGTCTTCTACTCTTCTCCGTCTTTGCCACTGTCTGATGCTCTTCTTCTGCTTGTTTCTGTCTTTGTCACCGTCCGATGCTCATTTTCTTCTTGTCTCTATCTCCATCTTTGTCACCATCTGATGCTCGTCTTTTACTCCTCTCCATCATTGTCGTCATCTAATGTTGGAGTCGATGGCCCTTCTGTGCCATTGCGTCATTGGAGTCGCTACAGAGGAGGAAGAAGAGTTACAGTGGTCACTGGAAATTCTGAGTGGACAATTTTTTTATCTTATACACTTTCTAATAATTTAATAATCATAAAGTCATTCTAATAATAATTATCAAAATACTTGTTTATTTAAAACTATTTTTTTTTATAAAGTCTTATCAAGAAGCCATTTTCTAAAAGGCTATTCAAAAGCTATTTTTTTATAAACTATTTTCTAAAAATCTATCCAAACAGGCCCCTAATATGATCTCTGGTCTCATACTCTCCTCTTGTCTTCACTACTCACTGAGTTCTATTTTCTTCGTCTATTCACCCTATTATCACAGGACGAAGCCATTTAATCCTGGGAGTGCCACTTTTCTTTGCACATAGTTATGAAATAATTTTTAAAGATAGCATCCTTAAAAAAATCTTATTTATGTTTTAAGATACTATATATTATAAATAAGGTTAAAGCGCTAAAGGCAATTCAAAACTCATAAATTTCATAAATTTAAAACTCATATATATATATATATATATATATATATATATTTATATAACTCGTCAACGTTGGGCGTTAAGCATAAGCTAATAGACATAATAATTGCACCTTAACAAGCAGAGTGGGTTGGTTTATATTTTATAATAAATAGGAAGAAAAAAAAAAGTGTTTTAATTTGGAATTCTACGGCAGAACGAGCTGTTCACATTCCACATGGCCTTCCCTTTAAGACTTCGTCACTCTATTTACTTTTACTTATACATTGATTAATAATAGGGACATTATGATAATTCATTCGGCAATTGATTGGCCACAGGAAAATAAATAAATTCATGTGTATTTGAAGTATCATTTTTATTATGAAAATAAATAAGTTTACATTGATGCATTGAGTTTTTTTAATAAAAATATTGCTATATTAATTGATGAGGAGATTCATCGTGTAACTTATCTGGCATTGGATTGGCCACAGGGGAAAAGACATATCCATTTGTCATATGGAGGTTACTGGAATGTCATTGATATGCACATTTGGATGAAATATATAATATTTTTTAAAAATATTATTACAGGATGCCATGAAGACAGTATAGAAAGCATGATTGATTACTTTTTTATAAATAAGGTCTTTGATTTTTAGTTTTAATTTCTACACAGGTTGTTTAAGTAACTGCGAAAACACTTACTACACTAATGTAGATGGTAATTTACATTATTTAATTCTTTTTAAAATTAATACCATGTTATATACTGGTTTATCTTCCAACCAATGTACCATGCATGTATTTTCTACACCGGATCCCACAATAATGGGTGTAGAATTTGGAATGATTTTTTTATGGTCTCTAGTTTTTCAAAAGTTTACAGTATTTTTCTAATAGTACTTAATATTTTAAACTAATTTTTGATGTAGTCATCATCTTAAAATATTTTTCTAGTTAGTATCCTAAAATAATTTATTATATAATTTTACTTTTAAAATATTTTTCAACATCCTAAACTAGTTTGTCTCCTTTATTATTTTATTTTGATATTAAAATTACAGAAAAAATACTTTTTAAATGTTCCAAATTATATACATATATAAATAGAGGATAATTTACTAAATGTCTATACACACATTTTTAAGTAATAGCAATAATTAAATTAGACTTTTACGATATCAAATGGAGCAAACACCGGGTTGACTCATGCACATAGGGAAAATAGACGTAACTTGCATGGAATGGATGGCTACGAAGAAAATGCGCATAATATAAACCAATCAAAACAACATAACAACAGAAGCCTTTTAAGCACAGTGACGCGGTTTTTGGGGTAGAAGTTTGCAAACGCAGGGTGGAAAATGAATAATATCTTCACAATACAGGAAATTCGCATCTAAGGTTATGTTTAGTTCAATAAAAGGGAGGTTATATTAGGTTAATTTAAAAGAGGGTAGGAAAAAGTAAGAAAGATTATGAGTACAACGGTATGTGAGGAGATATGGGGTTTTTTGTTTAGTTCAGAGGAGGAGATGCGAGTTAATTAAAAGTTGACAAATATACCCTTATTTTTTTATTTAAATTTATTTACTCTTTATTTATAATATTTATATCAAAATTATTATTTCTTAATTTATAAATCTCAACAAACTTTTTACCTCATTTATATATATATATATATGATAAAATTAAGAAAATTAGAAAATCTTGATAAAATTTTAACACTATATCTCATTTAGACATATCTTATTATATATATGTCTCTTCATGTCTCTTTTTTTTTCGCGTTAATTCTTGCTTCATTTGTCAAAAGATGTATTCCATCCAATTCCTAGTAATATTAGCATTTTGCGATGATGCCCACCATATTAGATAATGGATATATTAATATATTTGCCATGTAAGTCAAACCAATGTGACAGATTTACAGCTTGTAAATGCCCACGTACGCATGTTGTAGTAATTCCTTTTCATATGAATAGACAAATAGACAGTGGAACAAGAGGGTATTATTGAAATATTAAAAAAATATAATGAATAATATTGTCAAGATGAGGTGAAAATTTATCACTCTTTTAAAAACTCCCAATTTTAGAGGAAAGGTGGAGGAGGGTAGGTGATCACAAAAAAATAAAAATTTTAACTTCCCATTCTCTCTATTTTTCTTAACCAAATACACTTATACCTACTATCATTTACCCTCGTCTCTAAAAACTCCACGATTAAATAATGCCTAAAGGTAACTGGGTGATTACAAAGTTTCGTTTAAGAAAAGGTTACTATCCGCTTGGAGGTGGATGGATCTGTCTTGGAGAATGGTCAGGGTGGTTATGGTGAAGTCATTCGTTGAACTGAAGGACACTAGATGATTTCAGTTGTAAGCTCACTATAGACGATAGCATGATACATGGTCTTCAGTTGTGTTGGAACAAAGGCTACAAGAAAATCTGTATTTACTCTAATTGTATAGAAGCTATTATCTTTGCTACTAGGGGCCCGGATAGGGACCATCCGTTTTTAGATTTGATGGATGAGGTTAGGATGCTACTTCATAGAGATTGGAATTCATTTTAAGGAGTCTATATATAAATCTATCTGAGGTTAGATCTTGTCATAATTAATTAATTTATTTAAATTCTTTAATCTATCTAAAAAATCAACATGATCTTATATTAAGGAATAGGGGGAGTAAATATTTAAATATTATATACTCTTTTTTTTTTACTATATTTTTGTCCAAATTGATTTTTTCTAGTAAGGTTTTAACTATACACACTATTTGTTGTGAACATCTAAATGGGAGTATTGTAAACATTATAAAAATGGATATCCATAACCCTTAGCCCTTAGAATTTCTCTTGGGATTTTGTATCTTTAAATATTTTAAACCTATAACCTCCTCAATAGTGACATGAGAGGCTTAGGCTTCATGCCTGTTTGGTAAACAACAAAACTATAGTTTTAAAAGGGTTTATGGCTAAAACTTTAATTTAAGAAAATTTTAAATAAACAATCATATCTTTTGGATAAACTTGATTTGGGAAAATTTCAAAACCTTAATTTTTGACCAAACTATGATTTTAGATAAGTTACTATGAATAACTTTTAGAACAGTAAAAGAAGACCAGCTAATTACTATTTTATCTCTACTTTTTCTTACAATCTCTCATATCTTCTCTCTTTTTGCTCTCTTCTCTCCCTTTTCTTTGTCGCTGACACATCTTCTTCCTCCTTCATCTTCTTCCTCTTCCGTATTCTTCCTTTGTTTTCTTCTTCCTCTTCTATCTTTTGCCTTCATTGCATTTGCCGGTTGGAGATGAGAAAGAGAGAGAAAATGAGAGATTGCTAAAAGGATATGAGAATGAGAGAGAGAGAGAGAAGAGGAGAGAGAAGATAAGAGATTTGGAGGTATAATTTTTTTATCTCATACCTTTTTTAGTAATTTACCAATCATAAAAGTCTTTTGATAATAATCATCTAAACACTCATTTATTCATAACAACTTTTTTCTATAAACTCTTTTTTAAAAGCTGTCCAAAAGTTTTTTTTTCATAAACAATTTTCTAAAAGGCTATCCAGATAGACCTTTCAATGATTGGAAACCAATAAATATAAGTCATGAGCAAGACATTCGTACGAGAAAACAATGTGATAATATACTCTTCAATTTACTTAAATTAATCAATTAGCTTTTATCCTAGTTATAATTAATTAATTTATTTTGTTTACTATATCTATCTAGAAAAGTCAACTGGATCTGATAATTAATATAGGAAGTAGTAATATTTAAATTATCCTATGAAATAAATGGAATATACTTTTAGCCCTTTTAGTTTTTTATCTCGAGAGGTGCAATATGTATAAAATTACCAGCTAGTAATACTTTTTTATTTTTTTTTTAAAAAAGGGAAAACGTGATGAATGACTTTACTTTCTTAAACAATGAAAATTTAATCTTCTTATTGAAACCGTGTAGATGTAATAATGTCCTGCGTTTTCAAATTTAACCCTCCACATCCTTTTTTCTCTGTTATCTCCTGACTGCAACACTTAACCTTCACCCATTTTCTCTCTCTAATGGCTTTCTTCAGTTCTTCACTCCTTCGAAATCTCTCTCAGATTAAGTCTTCTTTAATTATTCAAGACTTTGTTCCCTCTGTTCATCTTCTCAAGTGTTCTTCCAGATGCTTCTTATTAATGATGGGGGGTGGATTTCTTCTTCTTCTTCATCATCATCATCTTTCTTTCTTGTTTCTCGGTAAGGGCTGATTTTTTTTTTCCTGATATGGTTCTTTTTCTCAACCCGTGGAGATTGTTCAACTTGCTGGGTTATCCGAGCTTGGGTCGAGTTATCCCGGGTCACACCAAGTCATACCGAGTCACTTTTTTGCCGGATAAGAGTCTTGGCCAGACCGGCGAAGTGGTCTGGCCGTCAATGTCCAGCTTAACTCGGCTGGTCCTATCCGAGTTTTCAAACATTGGCTTCCTCGCATACTTTCCTTTTCATTAAAAAATTTAACCTTTCAATATTAGTTTATATTACTTTCAAATATATATAACTTGACCATAATTATGTATATACACATCTTTGAGGAATAGCAATCATTAAATAAAACTTTTAGGATATCAAAATGTTGACAAAATAGCAGGTTGAATCATGCGCAGAAGGATAAATAGCAGTACGTACAATTGCATGAAATGGATTGGTTACGAAGAAAATGTGCATAAGATAATTAACCAATCAAAACAACACAACAAAAGCACCATTTTTATCAGAGTGACACTGTTTTGGGGCAGAAGTAGCAATATTTTATAATAAAGCTTTTAATAAACACTGTGGAAAATGAATACAATCTTCATAGTACAGGCAATTCGAATCAGAACGATAACGGGGTGATTACATAGTTCCGTTTAAAAAAGGTTTATTTTTTTATTTAGAGTTAATACCCTAACGTTTCTTATACTTTGTCTTAGTTATATAGGTATTATCTCTATTTTAAATATATACACTTAAGTCCAAACTCTAACTCCATTAAATAAATTTTATTTACTAATTTACCTTTCATCACACTAAAGTACATTTTTAGTCTTAAATTTTCCTTAAATTTCTGATTTTAGTTAAAATTATTTTGAAGAATTTAAGTTAAGGTATTTTCCTCTATCTAGAATTAATTTTAGTCCTTCCATTTTGTCAAAAGTACACTTTTGATGTTATAATTTTATGCAAGATTTTAATTTAATCCCATAATTTGAAAAAAAGAGAGTATAATTTCAGTATATAACCTTGACACTGTTAATCTGAAATGAAATTTTTTTATAACAATAAAGCTAAATCCACATAAAATTCCTCATCTTTAGTTTAGTTGCATATATATAAGCTTCCTCAATTTTAAAAGTTTAAAAATTATACCCTCAATTTTTGGATTTTAGCTATTACAATCCTATCGTTAAAATGACTGTTAAATTTAATAGAATATTAGTCACATCAAAGTATTTAACATTAGTTGGCAGATAACATGTAATTTTTTTATATTTTATTATTTTATTCTAAATTAAAATTTAGGACTTTACTAAAAAAAATTTATCATTCGATCGATACAAATCCCTACTTGCTAATTTCCCTGGGCCATGGTCTCTGAGGTATTACTGTCTCAAATAATGATGAGAATGAGTGTTGAGGACGCGGGTTTCATGCTTTTCTGGTTTTCTGTTAAACTAAAATGCAAACTGGATTTGTACCCCAAAAAAAATGCAAACTGGAAGCAGATTTATCCCTCCAAATATTATATGCCAAATAATTACCAAAAAAAAAAAAAACAAGAGAAGAAAATATGTCTCTGTCTAATCATTTACCCATTCAACTATAAAATTTCACATTCAATTACTAATGATATTTATAGGAAGAAAATTAAAAGAGATTCTTTAAACTATTGTAGTTACCATCAGTATTTTCAAACCTACAACTTTTTATGTACATATATATTGTATTAGTGGGAGAAATTTCCCCGGCAACTACATAAGCAGATCTGTGCTGGGTGAAAGAGATTGTGCTTGTCCCCTGCTGGTTCGAACTGTAACATGGCTAGAAGTAAGTAAAAAGCAGCTTAGGGTTCTTAAAAAGTGTTGCGTCAACATCGAAATCTAGGCGATGGGCAGAAAAATGTTGGCGAAAACGCGCTCAAGTAGTTTCCATGGAGCTTCCTATTATATTATCTCACCAGCCTTGTGTAGGAAGAAATTATATTATGTAGGACCGCACAGAGAGTTTGTGTGTGTGTATTATACTACGAAATTCTGATCATCTATGACTTTTTGAGAGGTTCTTTTAGATATGCTTGCTATTGAATTAAGTTGATCTTTGCTGCGTCACATGATAATGACACAGGCACAATAATGAAGGGGCTACTATTTTTTTTTTTTTGTTACAATGAAGGGGTTACTATAAATAAATTCGGATCCTCTTGCGCAAAAAGTTTCCGGGACATCGTCTCGATACCCTGCAACCCCATGGTTTGATACACTCAGTTTCAGAGCTGTTAGAAATGTAGCATTTTCATATCTATCCCTAATTTCCCACACGTCCTTTCGACATGGACGTTGACGTTGAGCAACTTTTTCATCATATGCTTCATCCTCGTTGTGGACCGTCCTCCAGACAACACCGTGCCTACCATCCACAGCACAGCTTTGTCATCATTTGCTCCAATTCACCAGTCCCTGACCGGGGACTCCAGGTGGCCCAGTTCATGTTCAGCTCAATGGGAAGGTATACAAAATCTCTCTTCTTTGAGATTCTACTATATATGTATTCATACTACTATAAGAATAATCCAACAAACTTGTCATAACCTAAAACATTTCTCCTTTAATATATACTTCTTTTGTGGCTCCTAGCTAGTGAGAAGCGAAACATAAGGGGATGCCCAAATTGTTTAGTGCCGTGGAAAGCTGGTTGCGAGCATCCTCCAACTCATCATCGTTATGATATAAACTTTTCTCCTTTGTCCCTTGAATTTTTAGGGTTTTGCTTTAATCAAAACTTCTTCAATGATACCCAATCATGCAACGTCTTCGTCAGGTAATCTCAGGTATAATACGATACTTTGACGTCTCAGAACCAAGTCACTCTCTGGAGATAGTATGAACTCATCTGTGCAATCTGAAGTAGTTAATAAATTATTAATGATCGTTAATAAATTACATTAATTTATAGGCCGGGAGGGAACGGTATACACTATCATTCACTACTCTTTATAATATATATAGCCACTGCTACACTAAATAAAGAGACAGTTTCCGATATATAATAAATAAAATGGTTATGTCAAATTTTGCTTAAGAAGTTTTTGCGTAGAAATTATGGGTATCTAGAATTTATTTTAGAAAAATGTTGCCCTAAAAATATTAAAATTGAAGCAAAGTCACCCTAACCCTAACCGTTAAACTAACATTTACTGTTAAAATTGAACATTAACATTTTTAACGTTAGGGTGACATTACTCATTTTTAATACTTCCAAAGTAATATTGATCTAAAAATACTTTTGAACATCAACAACTTCTATGCAAAAACTTAACAAAATTGGACCTTAGCACTAAATAAAATGAGAGTGAATTAGTTAAAGTAGGTTAATGTTCAATCCTGAAGAGTATACTTTATTGTGATTCCAGTCGCGGCTTGAGGAGGCATCATAGCTCTTGGGTACTTAGGTTTACGCCTACGGTAATAGACGGCTCGCTCTACCAGATATTAATATCACTTAGAAAGAAGGGATACTTCATACTTTTGGATCGAAGCTGAGCCCAACCCCTTTCCATAAATTTATTTATCCAAAAAAAAAATGGTTAATGGGTAGTTTGTTAATTGGGTTTAGGAACTATGGTCTATAATATAAAAGGGCACAAGGGGGTTTAGTGTAATCAGCTTTTTAGAATTAAGCCTGTCTCTGTCTCTCTCTCTCTCTCCACCCCCCCTTTTTTCTTTTATCCCCTTTGCTGCCTTTTACACATCGGTTTTCTTTCACTCTAGTCATCTTCTCTTCTGATGCTACTTTTATATAGTTCTCTCGGACAAAGTTTTGAAGTCCTACTTAGTACTAAATAAAGGGTAACTAGTTATTTTTTTTAAAAAAATATTGCCAATCTTTGATTGCAACAAATGATCTGTATGCTTTTAATTTTTTAACATCACTTTATTGTGGTCAATAATTTCCGTGAAGGATAAAATTGAAAATTTATACATTTTTCTATAAATTTAAACATATCAACTACCACTCCTTAATTAAAAAAAAACAAGATGTATTACTTAAATTTGTTCTATAACATAATCAGGACAGGAGGGAAGGGAGTATCTTGGTTTAATTTGGGTTCTCATTACCCACTTACTTACTAGAGGGAGAATGATATTTAGGTCCCACAAAAGATAACTAATGTGAACAATTAAATTTCTCAATTTTTTCTGAAAAATGAGTTGTGCATATCAACTAAAAAAACTGTAAATTTAGAAGTCACAATTATAAATAAGATATTGAAGTTTTAAATATAACTCAATTTACAACTGAAATTCCTGTTTGTAATTGTTTGAATTAATATTTGCAACTCTTTTTTTTTTTAAATTTTGGACACCTAATTGTTATTAGTTCAATATTTTGGAACTTGAACGTTACTGTAATAGTACTTCTCTTAAAGGAAAAGAGTCAATTTATCAAGGTACTAAATATGATACTAATAATTGAATTGGTCAAAGTGACTCAAGAGTTAGTGATCAAATCATATAATTAAACTAGGTCAACCCAATGATTGAAATAATATAATTTAATAAAAAAATATGAAAACATTCATATAACAATGAAAAGACTAATATTTAAATAAAAAAGGCATTAATCTATAAGTAAATGAAACATTTATATAAACTACACAAAATTCAACAAAATAGAGTTTAGTAAAACACAAATATGATTGACTATTGTTAGACTCTATATTTTGATGATATCAAATAATTTTAATAATGTTAAACTTCAATATTTCAAAACTCTTTTGAAATAGTTTATTTTTCGATAAACGATTTATCAATAAATCATTCGACAAAGAAGAAGGAAATTCGTTGTGAGAAACTAATTTATGAAAATTATTTTTCAAAGCCTTATTTGATAAGGATATTTATTAATAAAGACTTCAATTAAAATGGATTTAAACTTAATTTATGAAATTATATAATACTCTTTTTGGAAAGGAATTTCTCCTAAACTTATTCTGTAGAAGTATTTATGGATAAAGATTTCGATAAATAGAAATTAGATTTAGTCTGCAAAACTGTTTCTATAAAAGGATTTATCGAATGATTGATCGATAAATAAACTTATTAATAAAGATTTTGATAAATATAACTAGTTACTTAGTTTCCTCTATTTACAAAAGAAATTATTAAAGCATTTATCGATAACTCATTTACATAACAATACTCCCTCTCCCAAAAGTCCTTTGTCCTCAAGGGTTTGGAACTTTAAACTTGAAACTGATATAGAGGAACCCAAGATGCTTCTTGTGGGAATATTGTGTAATTAGTGTAAATATTTTAATATTGTTTTATTAGCATTTATTAGGATTTATTAGAATTTATTAACATCAATCCTAGGTCTCTAACTTGTGTAAATAAATATGGACGTATTTTATGCTTAAAAAAAAAATGAAAAAAAAAATTCCCTCACAAGTCCCACATCAGCAAGAAATTATATGTTCTCAACGGCTTTTACGGCTAAATCATGTCCTGATCCAAACTACACCTATTCCTGCTCAAGAAATTAGATATCCTCAAATACCTACAGTTCCTTCATATTTCCAGACTATTGAGCAATAAGAAAATGCAAAAACAAAACCATATCAACAAACTAGCAAGAAAATCCTGAGGAAATATAGCAAACTGACACGCCTCTGCTTATATATTTAAGGAAGAAAAGACAACAAGGCAGGGAGGAAGTCCACTACGATTTGAAGGAAATCTAGCATTCTTTCTGGATGAAGGACCACAAACTCAGATCCTGTGCAGAAAGAGGGTGAGGAATATTTTGACAGACCCATTACACTAAGAAAGGGATAAAACATGTGCTAAAACGCTTAACCCTTTTAGCTTGAATAATGCAGATTTGACCCTTGGTATAGAATGGTCAGATTTTTTGGGGAAGCTAATAGTGAATTGGGGTCAAACTTGCATGGAAGTGAAAGTGGGAAAACAAAGGCTGTGTTTGAAGGAAGATCCCTCCTCAACATGAATGCACAAAATGAGTGCGGACAACAAGTAGGATAAGAATTCAGGGAGATTCTCAAGGAATTTCCTATAGCATGTGAGCCAATTAAATGCCTTTCACCTTGGAGAGACAAAGATCACTTCATTGAGATCAAACCTAGAGCTCAACCTACTTCAAGGCCTTACTGATATGCTCTTGCGCAGACTAGTCTATAGCTCAATATCATCCCCCACTACATTGAGCCTTGCTTCCACCTGATGCAATGCTGGAGAAAATATTGAATAAACGTGTAGGAAGGAGGAGAGGCAGATTGATGACAGAGATTTTGGTGCAGTGGAAGGATCTATACGATGATATTGACCCGTGAAGGGGTGTGTAAACGTGCAGGGGGTTCCTCTTTCGATTTTCATAGGACATATCCTTCTTTTGTTGTGAATGACACGTGAAGGCGTGTGTTATGGGAAGAAGGGAGGAGAGAGAAAGGGAAAAGAGAAGAGAAACAGGAAACAGAGAAGAGGCCAAAAGAATCAGGAACACAGAGAGTGAGAAGCTTAAAGGTATGCACTTTACAAATCATCAATCAATCAATAGTCATCTCCTACAATAGGACTAGGGCCTTATTTATACTCTAAGATATCTACCTACCACCAACGGCTAGTAAGCCAATAACAGTCTAACAGAAATAACAGCTTAAACATTTATTTATTTTCCATAAAAGCGTGAGGTCCAGGAGAGGGTATTGATATATAATAATTATAACTCAATAATTTTGGCCAATTAATTTGTTAGTCATAAGTGAGTTGTAGCTATATAAGGGAATAACTGAGGGTGCACGGAGGTGACTTGACAATTAATTAACCACATCAAATACTTAATTATTGAACATAGAAAAGAGTCTTATATAGATATCATTTCTAAATAATCAATTGTTTGGGCTAAACTTAACTCAATGCTGATTTCTATCATTTTGAAACCAGCCACATCAGGTAAAACTTTTTTTATAATTTTTTCCCCTTATTTTGTATGTTAGAAAATGAAGAATGACTACAAAAGCAAAGGATAAGGTTAAAAATGGTTGAAAAGTGGTAAAAGAATTATATCTAACCTAGGTTTTAAACTCAGTGAGAACTCTTGTCTTTGACATTAGTCAAGGTCAAAAGAATCTCTTGAGCTTTGGCTTGATTGTCCCAAAGGGCGCTATCAGCTGCTTTCAACTCCAAATCAGCAAGTTCTTGTTCTAATCGCCGCATACCAGCAGATTCTCTAGTCTCTTCAACAAGTCTTGACAAAATTTCAACATCCCTCCTCAGGGAATAAAAATCTGGGAATAATGATGACATATGCACCATTTTGTAACAACTAACAATTAATTCACAAGTGTTTGAGCATCTTTTTCTCTAATTAAACAAATGAATACATTACCCCAAAAAAATACAACATGGTCACTGAGAAAAGAAGGAGAAACTGGATTTGTAAAATGAGCTTTAAATTGAAAGAAGGCCACAAAATTATGCTAAGGTTCTAAATTCGATAATTTGAAAAGGGAAAGGAGAAAAAATAAAAACAGATAGAAAAAAAAAAGAGATGGCATTATTATGTTTGTGTCATCCCTTGAATGTTTCCCAACAAATTCGATAGAAAAAGTGGATACAGTTGAAATTGTGTCATCCTTTGAATGGTCCAGACAAGAACATGATAGGTACCAATGGAAGTGGGTAGAGCAGAATACTCAATTAATGATAAAAACATAGAAGGAAGTAAATGAAGGAGTGGCAACTAGTATTTCCTTCTCAATCTCCCACCAATAAAACATTGAATTTAAATGCTAATATCACCATACTATCATCACATCTCCCCAAAAGTAGACTAAATAAATATTCCTAGTTTAACTATTAACCAGGCACAACAATTGAGTTAGAGATGATTGACCTTGTAGTGCCCATTCTCTGTCCACCCAGAGGTTCAACTGGTTATCCAGTGCCGCAAATAAAACCCATAGAAATCCAGAAAATAAACCAGTGAGAAATAACAATTTGGAACATTAAAAACGGGGGAAACAGATAACACTAGGAACAAACCAATGAGAAAGAAATTCACTGAAACTCAATCTGTTGAAACAAATAAAATAATGGAAGACAAGTCAACAAGGGAAAATACCTCGCCCATTTTTTCAACATGCTCTAGGGTGAAATACAAACAGACTGTAAATAATTTCATATTCACTTACCAGAATGGAGGGAGAGATTGGTGCAGACTGAGAAAGAGAGTGACAAAAAATGTCTTGAAATTAAAATATTAGGCTGGTGGCGCATCTGAAGGGTTTGTCCACAACTCAAACTATTCGTCATGAACATGCGAAGAGGGGGTACGAGATAATTTCCATGACGAATACCAATTCTTAGGGAGCACTTGGCTTGCTACAAACATAACCAATTGTAATTGCATAGAAAAAAGGTATTTATACGTATATGCAATAATAAAGAGTGTGAAGGATAGTTAAGACCTATATAGAAAATTAGTGCACCCGAGACTACTAGGGAAACCGGTTATTTGGTTATGCAAGAAGCTTTTGTTGCTTTGATTCTTTAGAAGCTAAACTGTGGGTGGTTCTGTGGGGTTGGAACACTTTAGAGAAATATTCAAAAATGAATATCCTAGACTTCTACCCCACGCCTATACATCCAAGCATGCCAGATACTCAGCGCAACAGAGCAATGTGAAGCTAGATAATGTAACATGAGTTGAAGGCTTGAAGCTTACCACCAGGAGAATGATGGCCAGAGACTAAGAACTGTCAGAGCAGTCGCCACGCAGGAAGGAGAGCAAGAAGATAAGTTGAAGGTTGAAGCTACAGCCCAAGAGACACGAAGAAGTGGCGGAGACGGAGACTGACCGGGAGAACTGAAAAAGCTAAGATTCAGATAGGAGAGGAGAGGAGAGGAGCAGACGACGCACAGGACGCCGGGTTTGGGTTGGGGGATGGGCTTTCGCTAGCGATGTCGATGGAGAAAAGGAAAATACCTCAAAATGGCGAGGTTTTGAATGCCCAGGGGAAGAAAATAATGGCAAAACCTTTTTTTTTTTTTTTTTTTTGCCAAAAAGTAAATACATATACGTTTTTTATTTTTAATTTAGTATCTATATATTATTTTTGTTTACTAATTTTTTTAATTTTACTCTTTTAGTATAGTTAGTCTTTATTTATTTATAGATGCTAACTGTATTGGTAGGGTAAAATTAAAATATTTAAAAAAAGAAAAATACACATATATTAAATTTAAAAAATTATAAGTACTTAAATAATAGTTTTCCCAAAAAAAATAACTCAAACAATTCACTCTACCCATCAGGTTGCCTCTGCTATAACCAAGTTGCCTAGTTTTGAGGGAATATGAGTTGATGGTTCTCTATTGTTTTGTGATTAGTAATTATCTCTCATACCATTAGTATTTTCTCTAAGAATCAATTTAAGCCTAAGAAATTTAGTTAACTTTAATATGTAATATCTCAAATTTTGATAAAAAATTTATAAAGTATTATAGGTAAAGAATATTTTTCTGAAATTAAAAAATCTCAAAAATAAAATTTTAAGAAAAGAAGAATTATTAAAAATATTTTAGAACTAAAAAAAGTTATAGAAAAATTGTAGGATGAGTATTTTAGAGACTTAAAAAATTATAAACGAGTTTCTTTCTCTATAAGATGCCTACATAATTTAATAGTTAGTTTTTAGAAATTGATAGCCTATTTTATTGAAAAAATGAGAAAAATAATTAGAATCTTTTGTTTGGCCTGAAAAGTTTAGAAAAAATATTGTATAAGGTAAAGAATCTAATTAAGATAGAAAATTCTTATAAAGTACCCTGGATAAATTTCTAAAATTTATTAATGAATGTTAATACCTATTGAGAATGATAAAATAGTAAATTCAAGAATAGATGATAAATGATTAAGCTACTTCTAGCTTTTTATTCTTGGGTAGTACATTTTTCTTGATTGCTCTCTTTACGTCTCCTTAATGGGTCTAGGTACAAATCAAAACCTATAATTTATATATGTATGTATAGAGAAAATTAATAATCATATATTGACACTCTTTAGTAATATAATAACTCTCTTTCACTCAATCCCTAAAATTTGGCTCTTTTAACTTTGTTCTTTAAACTTTAATTCTTGCAATTATTTTTTTCTTGATTCAAAACTTACTCCTCATGCTATCCCTACATAATTTTACACGATAAGTCCATTTTTGAGCTCAAATATATCAGATTTCATCTCTTTCCATATTTTTGGCACTAGGCTGAGACATAAAATATCATTTTCATTTCTAGCGCTTCCAAGTTTGTTCTAGGAACATTACCCTGGAAGCTTTAAATTTAATAAAACTTAATCTCAACATGCTCAAACCGTCCAGCCAAAACAGGGGAAAAGGTCATCAAAATTGAATTCCAACTCTATTCCATTCAATCATCTCATAAGGGCATTTAGGTACTTTGCATATATGATTTTCATTTTAGGATGATTTTACCATATTCTTTAGCATCCTAACAGCCAACGCTTTAAGTTTCACGCCTCCAAAATTTTATTTTCAAACAACCCAGCAACAACAATCCCATTATCAAGCACTAAATCACTAATATAAGCTCTAATCCATGTCTAGCTTAGTTTTCTCATACTTTAATCCCTTCATCCTTCATTTTCTCTCTCTAAGGCTCCACTTTCAGCCATCATCTTCTTGCCAAAAATGCCACAACTGAAGAGAATAAGGATGGGGAGAAGAATCAGGATACTTACCTTAAGCCAAATCTAGTGTTGCATGTTAGTTGATGCTTTCTTCTTCCTCATCTCATCCTTCTTCTTCTTCCACCCTCTCTCTCTTTTTGGCTTCTCTCACAACTTTCTCTCTCTATTCTGATGTTACAAATAGGCACAGAAACAAGTCAGGCCAGGTCATACTAGGTCTTGGCGTTAACAGGTTAAGCTTGTTAATTGACAATCTGGCTTAAACTTGGCATGTATCCTGTTATAAGTTATTTTTCTAGTTTAAGTATGGCATGTACAAATGTCTAACATGGTCTGAAGCCTATTAAGAAATCCTATCAAGGAAACCCTAAACATCTCATAAGATAATAGGTAAATCCCCATTATCAACTACCACAACATTTGTTAAGCTTCAAAGAGTAAATCGATGAACAAACTCAGAACAAAGCTTCTGTGTGAAGGGAATCAAAGCTTTAAAAAGAGAACCCTAAACAAAGATTTAAACCCAGAACAAAAGGAATTAGGGATTTTAATATAACTCTCATTCCAGAACCAAACTAAAACAAAGATTTAAAAAGAAAAACAAATAAAAATTGAGCCCAGAACAACGTTCAACCCAAAAAAAATTGAACCCATGCTTGGTGGAGGTTGTGATGAAATTGTGCTTGGTGAAGGTTGTTTCAAGATATTGTTTGGTGAAGACTGTATCAATGGCCACAAGGTCGACCGATCTGAAGTTGAGGCACCATTGAAATCAAAACAACACTCTCATGCTCTCAGATCTAAAGTCAACCATGGGAATGAAGAATAGAGGCAACGGCGGTTGAAGAAATAGGTGGCAGATTTAGGGATAAAGGAGAAGTTGAAGAGCTATCCACCGTCGTCCTCACTGGCTAATATCCTCACTGCCTATCATCCTAGTCCTCCTCATCGACTGGATTTGGGAAAAGGAGTGATGGCCTGATGGGGCCAAATCATCAAAGAAGAAATGAAGTGATGGCTAACAACTAGATTGAGCAAGCTAGAGGGAGAGGTGATGGTGAGCAGCTAGGGGTTTAGGAACTTTGGTTTCGATGGTGAGAGAGGGAAAATGAGATAATGAAGGCAGAGTATAAGTGTGAGAAGTGTGAGTAAAATCAAATAGGGTTTCAATCTGATTTTTAGTGTTATGTTCAAATAGATTACAGAAGTAGGTTTAAATTTATAGTACAAGAATAAATTCAATAATTAAATGCATTAGTTCAATAGTCTGATTCTTGTATTGTGTTTACTGGCTAGTGAGTTTGTACCTACTTATTACACTTTTACATTGAATATATTATGATAACAGGCCAAGGCCACCTAACAAATCTAATAGGCTTCTTAAGGAACTTAAACCTGGCCTCTTAAAAAAAATATGTTTTCATACAGCTTGAACCTGTATATTTTATTAAATAGTTCAGGTTAGGCACAACCCCTAACAAGCTACTTGGCATGTTTCTACCCTAATGGCAAATGAGGGAGGGGAAGAGTGAGGCTGATGAGTTTAATAAGTGGGGATTAATTTTATTGTTCTTGGGTCTCATAACACAAGTTTATCCCATAAGTTTTCATTATTGGGTCAATATCCCAAAATATGAAACTTGTCTTCTTAAACATGGCAACACGTTCTGGGCTCTATAAATTTGATTTAGTCTTCACCCAATTTCACTTTTAGACTTACTTATTATTTTACTTTTTTCATGCAGTACTAAAATTCATGAATAAATTTCAAAAATTTATCCAAGGTACTTTGTAAGAATTTTCTATCTTAATAATATTCTTTACCATATAAAATATTTTTTTAAAAAAATTTCATACCAAATAAAAAACTCGAACTATTTTTGTTAAATTTTTAAAAAATATAGGCCCTTAATTCCTAAAAATAACTATTATATCATTTAAACTTTTTTAAGAAAATAAACTCTTCCATAATTTTTTAAGTTCCAACATTTTTTAATAATTATTCTTTCTTTTATTATTTTCTTAACATTTCACCTTTGAGACTTTTTAATTTTAAAAACAAAATTCTTGACCTCAATAATACTTTTGGGATGTTAAAATTCTCTCCCCATAAAATAAATTCCATTCTTAAAATTTTTAAAACATACCTTATCCATAAACTTTGGATATCGCTTCTTCATGTCTTCCTCAATTTCCCAAGATGCTTATCTAGGTGATAAACCTTTCTAGACCACCTTCACGAATGAAATTGTCCTGTTTCTTAGCTACTTTTCTTGTGGATCAATAATCTAGTATGGTTCTACTTTATAAGTGAGATTATCTTGCAAACTAATTTTCTCATATTCAATGACATGTTCTAGGTCTAGTCGATGCTTCTTTAATTGAGATACATGGAAGACATTGTGAAGTTTACAAGTTTTTGGCGTCACTTATAACGGTGGCTTTTGGACAAAATGCCGTTATAAGTCAATCGTTCTGACTTCTCTTTTGAGCCTTTTTCTCTTTATGACCTATCTGCTGGAGAAACAAAGTGTGTGTGTCCCAAATCTTCAGTTCCCAACGTCTCTAGGCATCATGAGGGAAGACCAACATTCTGCTTCTACCTTTTACAAACCATCTTTTCCTCCTTAAATACTCTTCTATTGTATTTTTTATTCCACTTCCTTTTTATCAATTTGTTTCCTTATATCATCATTTGTCTTACTCTCTTTTTCATCTATCTTCAAATGACGTCCTCTTCAGACTCTTCTTCTTCCCATTGACATAAAAGATTCTGTGATGATTTTAAGGGCGAGCATCCTCTCCTAGACTTGATGCCTGCTTCTTCATTTCTAGACCTCCTCAAAGGTCAGGAAGAACTAATAAATTGAATGGATTCCTTCTTATCTTTACCGCCAATGTAACCAGTTATGTCGGCCATATAGTATTCGCTAAGATTAACATCGCATACACCAATTAGAAGGCAGTCCACTGTGAAGACAATGAATTATTTAGGAGGAAATTTTGGTAAATTTCTAATTCTATATTCCACTTATCTACTATAGTTATTCATGATTTTTGTCCCTTATTGCAGCTTTATCTTATTTGTTTTTTGTACTTTCACACAACAAAATTTTGATATTCCTATCACTTCAAGCATGAAGCATCACATCTTAAAGCAATGTGATGAACGATGGAAGGACTTTAAGTTGAACCTTGCTAAGGATTACCTTCAAGGCAGTAAGATGGGGGAGCATCCAAATGATACATACCCCAATGTTAGTGACGAAGATTAGACATTGTTTCTTCAACAGCAAGAAGATGCTACTTATAAGGTTTGATGCGTGCTATAAACTTACATTTTAATTAACTTAGTTAGTAATGAATATACATTTTAATCAATTAATCTGACTTTATTTTATTTTCATAGGCTATTTGTAAGAGGAATCAAGAAATAGCCAAGAAGAATGGGTATCACCATTATATGTCCTTAAGAGGAAAATGATGCATTAAGCAACTGTATTAGACCCTAGTACCTCAGACCATTTTTCATCTATCCAGTGTCCATTTTGCAAACAAAAATAAAAGGCTGCGAGGGTGAAGATGGGATAATTAATCACTCCAAAGGTTGCTACAGATGATAAATTATTTTAAGTAATTAATTTAAATACTAAGAATTTATTCATTATTATTTACTCTTCAGTTATTTTAACTTGGTTACTTGTATATATTGTAGGATACACTAGAGTAACAGACATACGAAGGGTGTTTCATTCCTAAAAAAGGAATGGACTGGAGATGGAAAAGATGCGCTATAAGATGGATGCCAAGCTTTAGGAGGCCATGATGATCGGCTTCCCCACACTCGGCCAAAGTTTAGAGGTAAAAATATATTCATTTACTTATTTTCAATGGATGTTTTAACATGTATTTTATCTTGCTTAATTTTGTTTATATTTTTAGGGTTCTCCTACAGTTTAAAGTAGGAAGGGCAATGCCAATAAAAAAAAGTTTGTCTCCCAACTATCTAATCTTGACCTCACCCTTGAGCACACTGAGGATGATGGGGAAAATGTGGTCTCTACATTGTGACAACCAAGGGAATACCTTCATCGCTCATGCTACCATGTACCTGAATGCCACAACAATTCACTAGAAAACAATTTCTGATAGCAAAGTCAAGGTAATACACCACATAAAGGCATGTTCAGGCATTGCACTGGTTCCCTGCCCTACTATGAGGTCATAATATTGGACCAAGCTCCAGGGCAGTTTATTATGTGACAAACACATCTGATTAAATAGAAAAAGTAAGTCATACCAAAGCTAGTGCTAGAGAAGGTGCCTCAGAAGCAAACCTTAAAGGACCCAGAACCAAAAAAAGGCACCACAAAAAACCAAGGTTAAGAGGGCGAAATGACACAAGCTCATACCTCTTCCTAAGAACATATCCTCGATATTTTAGTATGGTAACTCTTTACTCTATGGCAACAGGATTGGATGAAGCACTTAGTTTCACAATTCTGTTTGAGGTTTTGACCACATAAGAGCTTTCAAATTCTCCCTAGAAAGGAATGACATAGTACAATTCTTGAATTTTGAGGAGCTAGATTCAATTGTCATCTAGTTAGCCATATTGTAAGTTATAACTTTATTTTAATACTTTATGTTTAACTATTCATGCAGTATTGACTTATTTCTCTATTAACAATAAAAACTTCTATTAGAGATTCCTGGACGAACCAAAACGAGACACATATGGCTTCATGTTTTCTCAATATGTCCAAGAGATAGGCACCGATAAGAACTCGAGGATTATGTACATTGTCAACATTATTACCCCCATCGAGAGGATGATGTACTTTACACCTTACATTAAAAGGTAAGTATACTCTTATACTTGACACACTCATACATATTATAATACAATATTCATATATAACATTGTTCACTTTTTTGTAGTAAGCATTGGACTCTTCTTATCAAATCCCCTGAAAATAATATGGTGTATTGATTCGATTCATTGTTTGGATGGCCAGATACTGAGATTATTTCTATCATCAACATGTGAGTTTTTCTTCATAGATTATTAATATAAAAATTTAGTAAGTTATATGATATCTTTTTTTTTTAATTTGAGATAAGGCCGTGTAAGGCTTCAACCTCTTCAAAGGCCATCTACTTATTAATAGTCTTTCATGGATTTATATTCAAGTAAGTAGTTTTTAAATAATTAAGTTTAAGTTTTCATAAATTTATTAGGTATAAAGTTAGTCACTAATGTGCTTTGTGTTTTTCTATTTTGTTGATACTACTATCAATCTAGCAGTATTGAGTACAGATATTATATAATCCAATTTATGCATGAGATCATTGAGATAGGGATCACTGATAGCTTATATGAGGTATGAAGTGATTAATATTTAGAGTTTTTCAATATATTCACATCTTGAATATTTACCTATTACTTCTAAATTATAATTGTTTGAGCAGAGCAACATGAGCTTTGAAGATGATCAAATCCACTCAAAGATAGATGATTTGGCAAAAACCATACTTGAAAACATGCCTTAATTAATCATCTATTTCTGTATATATATGATTCTAAAATATCCATGTATATATGGTTGTGTTATATTTTGGTTCATTGCATGCATTAATAAGAATTTGAATTACTTTATTACTATATATTAACATTTAATTTGAATTTTTCATTGCTTACTCCATACTATGCTCCCTATAGTTTGCCTTCATTATGGCAAAAGTAGGACGATATTAATGAGAAAATTTAAAGAAGCGTTAAAAAGAGATTAAAATGAATAATTTAATGGCAATTATTTTGAAAATAGCCTTTACAAATATATACTATAACGGCGGTTATATATAAAACTGCCATTGTATAAGTAAACTGTAATGACGGTTCTATTGCAAACCACCATACCATTCAAAAAGGAAGTTTTAATAAAACCGCCGTAAAAGTCTTACATTTAATGGAGGTTTTTTAACCGTCATTAAAAGATAGACTTACAAGGAGGTAGAATTCAAGCTGGTCAAAAATCGCGATGAAATGACACTTTTAACTGCCATTGTAGACTTTTCTCTAGTAGTGCTGACTTCGAACTCTAGTGGCCTTCTCCTTTTATCTACATAGCTTTTCTGTCTACTTTATATCGTTAATAGCCTTTTTCTTATTTCTTTATCTGCTTGAGGTCTGATTGACCAAATCTAGACTATACAACTTCCTTTCTTTCAATTCAGTCTAGCATAGCGGATATCTATACGTTCTTCCATATAATGCTTCATAAGGAGCCATTTGAATACTTGCATAATAACTATTGTCATATGCAACTCCACAAGAGGTAATTAATCATCCCAACTTCTTTTAAAGTCAAGTAGTTTGGGGTCACCTATCAAAGTAGTTTAGCTATTCTAGAACCACTTTGTGACCCAATTAGTATTATTAGCAAACCCAAAAACTTAAAAATTTTCCTTTAAAACTTGAGTAACAATGACATTGAATTTTCTTAAAACTTTAAAAATTTATATCTAATTCAATACATCTCCAAAATTAGTTGTTCAAAGCTCGCTTTTATCTCTTGCAAAGATCTTTGTTATAAAATTAAGAATCAGGTTCCATATATGACCAATTTGGTCTAGAATGCCCAAATATCATATATGTGCAAGACTTTCCATAACAAATTTTCATGTTTCTGGGTTGTACTTAGAAAAATCATAACTTATAATTCCCACATCCAAAAATTATGAAATAAGTCTCATTTGAATGGTTAGGATGTTTAATATATCTCAAGTTTTGGGATCAAAATCACATGATAGCCCTATCAATTACCTATTCGAAAATCACAAGTCATAATAGATAATATTAACTAACCCTACTATATCATGCATAGTTTCTAGGCTCAGCCTAGCACTTACCTGAGGCATCTAAGGTGCCTATCTTATCCTCCTTAGAAAGGTTATTTACAAACCATAATAAATAACTATTTACATACATATATAAAATTAGCATAAAACCCTAAAATAATCATATATCTAACAAAATAAGTAAAGCTAGCTTCTTCCAATCTCCGCCTTATCTACTAATTATCCACTAGCTTCACGTTGTTCCTGAGGTACTTGCTTCTAATGTGGTTACATGAGAGAAACATGAGTGAGATTCATAAGAATCTCAGTAGTAAATTCATCATTTCAATATATTAATGCAAGATTAGCTATGCATGCAAAATAAACCATAGAGAACAATACCTTACAACTGAATAAACTAACTGATATGAATAATGCACATGGCCATGGTTTACATGTTCTTATGCTTAACTATAACCAGAAAATAGCACAAATAAACATACACAACCAATGCATAAATATATATGAGATAAATGATTAAGTTATCTCTATCTTTCTTCTCTTCGATAGTACCTCTTTCTTGGTTCCTCTCTTTATGTAACATCCTAAATTTTGATAGAAGGAATGTATAAGGAGTGGTTAAGGTCAAAAGTATTTTTTTAAAAATTTAAAAGTCGTTAAATTTTAGGAAAATGGGTAAAGGAAATAATAATCATGTGGGAATTTAGAAAATTTTGGAAGAGTTTATTTTTTTCAAAAAGTGGAATAAATGATTCAATAGCTATTTTTAAAAATTTTAAGGCTTTTTTCTCAGAAAATTTAAGGTAAAAATAGTCAGAAGTTATTGTTTTCCCTAAAAATTTAGAGAAATTACTTTATAAGCTAGAGAAGCTACGGAAGAAAATTCGAATACACTATTAAAAATTATTTTTTAGGATTTTTTAAAATATTTAGAATATTACATAAAAGATGAAATAAGGAATAAGACTAAGAAGGCAGAACTGATGATTACAACACAAGGAAGACATAAAAGAAGCCTCGCGAACCTCTGATTTTTTTAAGCTCTACCACCATTCTTCATCTGGGAGCACTGATCAAGATCCCTTTACTTCTCCCTTTGATGTTGATTCTTCTTTCTCTTTGTTGATGTCTATCTATGGTTGTTGTGAAAGTTCTGCAATGAAACTTCTTTTCTTCTAATCCTTGCCAATGCTCTTATGCATAGATGGGGGTGTGCAAACATCACGTCTCCCTTCCTCCTCCCTCTCTTGTGCATTAGAGGCATGGATAAAACAAGCCCGTGAGAACAAAAGCAAGAGTGGGAGAAAGATCAAGAGCAGAGGAGTATCACCAGAGGTCAGGGAGTGGTCGATCATTACTTGCAAGGGTGGTTTCTGACTTGGTAAGTCTCCTAAATCCTTTTCTATTCTCATATTTTTCAATCTATGCGATTTGGGGTGTATTGGTTGGTTAAAGTTCAAAGTTTTTTAACGCAAAATCTAACTAAAATCAAGAGATTTGCTATTGATGTGTTTTCTTTGCTATGGTTGTGCTAACGATACAAAGACACACCATCCCCTTGTGTATGTGAGCATAGCAACTTACATTTGTTGTTGTTGTGTGTGTGTGTGTAGAGCTCCAAATCACATTGCTTCTACTATATTCTTTACTCTTGTCCATTCCCTTTTGCTATTTATATGGGTGTGAGCATGCTCTATCAGAGCATTGAAGTCATCTCCTTCATCTGTTGCATTTTTGGGTGAAAGCACATTATTATTTTTCTTGGGTCCTAATTATCTCTTCTAATAGGGTAGAATCAAATCTTTTCTTTTTATTCTTCATTATGATGCTTCTGTATAGTGTTTGTGTTAGAGAAATGAATTAGATTTGGGTGTTTGAATAAAGAAAAAATGCATCTGGACAATGAATATTATTTAAAACATGTGTGGAACTTAGATAGGGTGTTTGGTTATTGTTTGAAAAGAAGCTATGCGTTTTGAAGCTTATCTTATAATTGGGTTAGCTTGTGTACATTAACTATTTCTTAAAAGGTCTCGAGGAAGAGAAAATATTAGTATGTTTGATAGTTAATGGTAGTAATTGTAGTTCTGTCTTATTTTATAAATGTTTAAATTCTATGTTAATATAAATATGAGAAATTAAAAAAGGATTAAAAGTTGTAGGCATCGGCACCTGCAAGCATAGAATAAACAATCCGAGTCTCATACAAGGATATTATCCTTAAGAGTTATTCCATAACAATCGGCAAGATGAAACGACACTACTTGTGATTAAATAGATTCTTAATGTATAAAAGGAAATAGAATATGATGGAAGCAAATAAACTCAGAAAGAAATGAGCAAGAGAGAAAGAGTACTAGTGGCAAAAGAAGCAATTCATGTGCTCTACTTTTATAGGCACAAAAAGGCACCGGTTATGTCTAGAAGAGATGACCCCTCATTCACCTAAAATAGCGTGAAGCCAAAAGGACGTCGGAGTTACGTCTCATGGTCACCAATGGTCATGCCAACAGTCAAGACTCACCCAACAATAAAAAATTTCACCCCTCGAGATTTTATTTTGACTGTAGGGATTTGAGAAAATTCCATTTAATCATATTTAAACAATTATTTTTAGCAAAACAAAAAATATTTTTGATAAAAAATGCCCAATACCATGCCCTAACTTGCGCGCATAGGAAATTGCCAAAATTCAACTGAATTTCTCATTGATTGCACGCTATTGTATCCACTTCTCTTCTAGGACCATTTATTAGCCCAAGATTGTATCTTATTATACATAAAATTGAGCCTTCACTCTATTAGGCCATATAGGACTTTGGTTTCTTTGACACACCCACAAAACTATAGATTTCATAACAATTCCCTACATATGTCAAAAGAAACTCCACTATCTGAGTTATACAAATGGATATAATCATTGTATTTAGCAGTCCTATAGACTATGAACCAGACATAAACCGATACACAGAGATGGTAGTGGGCCTATGAACTATAAACTAATACCTCTTGGGTGTATACTAAAGGTATTAATATTCAGATTATATCCCTACATTTCCACTATTTATCGAGTTGTTTTGTGTGTTAGGTGGCCATGAGCACGTCCTAGTGTTTAACGAATGCTCTAGAGATTTCACCATAATCTCATAGGAGTAACCCATACTCCTTATTCATATAGGTATTTTTTAAGTATATCTACACTGAATACACTATCATGTAGGGTTTGAAATCAATAAAAGTTTTCACTCAACCCTTTAATATTCAATCTAGTACTTTCTCACACATTATAGGAAATTACCAGTAATAATATTTTAGTGATAAGGATTCTTATAGAAGAAATCCTTGTCACCATAGAAAATGTATCAAAATAATCAATATTTTCCTTTTGAGTAAAATCGTGGGCTACTAATCTAGTTTTGTATTTATCTACAGACCCATCAGGAAAATATATTTTCTAAGAACCCGTCTACATCCAATAGGTTTTGTTCCTAGAGGCAAGTCTACCAAAATCCATATTTTATTTTTTTATTTAAAGAATTAACCTCTGATTTAATAGCTTCTTTCTAATACTCTGTATATGGAGAAGAAATAACTTCATCAAAATCTTTGGGTTCTCCTTCAACTAAATAAGTGAAAAATTATCTCCAAAAGAAGTTTCATTCCTTTGCCTTTTACTTCTTCATAAACTCTCACCCAAAACTTCATTTAAAATTTGTTTAGAAAAAGAAAAAGGATTTTCAATACTTTTGGAATATGCTCAACTTTAAGAGGAATTACATTTTCAAAAAAATTATGTATCTTTAGTTTCAATGATGGTATTTTTATCCAAAACATCAATTTTTAAAACTAGAAAGTGGTAGGTAGTACTTTATTGAGCATAACAAATAAATATGCAATCAGAAGTTTTAGAACCAATTTTTCTCCTTTTAGGATCATGTAATAAAATTTTTGCAAGACACCCTCACACTCAAATATTTTAGATTTGGATTAAAGTCGTTCCATTATTCATAAGGGCCCTTTTTATTTTCTTATAGGGTAATCTATTTTGGTAAAAAGTAGGCAATTAATATAGCTGCCCCCACAAATTATTAGGTGTATATAACTCACAAGTAAGACGTTCATAATTAATTTTAAAGTTCTATTTTTCCTTTATGTTACACTATTAGACTCGAGAATAATGAGGAGTTAATTCGTGGATTATGCCTTCTTTTTTGCAAAGATCATTTAATAACAAATATTCCCCCTTCTCTATATGATCTAATTCTTTTTATCTTTCTAGTTAATTGATCTACTACCTTAGCCTTGTATAATACAAATTTATCATAAACCTTATCTTTATTTATCAATAAATACACCTTAGTATATCTAGATAAATCATCAATAAAAGTAATATAGTATCTTTTACCACCTATAGTTTTTGTTTGTTTTAGATCTCCTAAATATGTATGGATTAAAGATAATAACTCAGTTTTCCTTCAGTCAATTTAGTTTCTACACAAATCTCACATTTACTTAGTGCATCATCTTTAAATCCAAAAATTAACTCAAGATTTTGTAATCTCTTCATGTAAGATAGTATGACCTAATCTAGAATGCTAAACATCAAAATACTCAATCAAGTAAGTAGAAGAAGATGCATTATTATTACCAATACTTAGTACAAACAATCTTTGAGTACAATAACCCTTCCCAATCAAAATATTGTTCTTAGTCATAATTATCTTGTCAGATTTGAATGACACTTTGACCCCAGCTTTTCCTAATATAGCCACATAAATTAAATTTTTTCTGGCTTCAGGCACATAAAGGACATTTTGTAGCACTAAGGTCTTCCCTGATGTGAGTTTCAAAATCACTTTTCCTTTCCCATGAACTTTTATAGATCAAGAATCAGCAAGATACACGTGGTCTTATCCTTCTTCAAATGAGGAATACAATTCTTTTTTTACACATATATGCCTATTTGCCCTAGAGTCTACCACCCATTTTTTCACATTAGAGATAAGGAAGGCTTAAGAAATCATTGTAGTGATAACCTCCTCACCACTACTATCATTGTTTTAAACCAAATGTACATTTAGTTTAGAAGGATTATCACTTCTTATCTCTTTAGCCTTCTTCGTACATTCATATGCATGATGATCTAGTTTTCTATAAATTAAACAAAACATTTTCCTTTCTTCTTGAACTCAGAGTCAACATTCTTGGGTTTGTAATCATACTTATTATTCTTGTTTTTCTTGTTATAGTGTTTAGAGTCATACCTCTTGTTGCCCGATTTTGTTTCTACCAAATTTTCTTAGTAGTAATCTCTTTCTCCTTTAGTGCTTGAACCAGTATTCAATTGGTGTCTTCAATAATAATATGAGTGATTAAGCATGTTAACAATAGTTGCTTTTGTTTGTGTTTCAGTTATTGTTTGTAGTTGTTCCACGATTCTAGCAACTTCTTAATTAGAACTCCAGTAACAAATTCTCAAGCAGATGATGTTTTCATCCTTAAGATATTTAATCAACTTGTTATATTCATTGATCTGAATCTTGATATTGTTGTTGTCTAGTATCTCCCATCTATAATAATTCCCAAGCACAAACTTTTGTTTCCCAGTATCCTCCACAGTATATTTAAGGATTAAACAGTTTGATATCTTGTTTGCTTCTTTACAAATACTATAAATATCGAATAGATCATTGGATAAAGTACTGATCAATATGTACCTTTATACCTTATTGGCATACACCGAAACATCTTTTCAGGCTTACTCAATATATGTGGATGGTTCAGACTCAATGAGGGCAACTATGACTCCTATATATCAAAATAGTATAGACCCGCTCTTGCCAAAACCTGGAGTTCTTGCCATCGAATACTTCTTTCTTGGAAGTGTCAAGGAACAGATAAGGAATAGGAATGGAGACGTGAGGAACAAAACTATTCACCTAACCATTTGTGTTACTATTATCCCCAGTATCATTACGAAGATTGTAAGCCTCCATCGTTAGAATAACTTTTAAGATTGTAGGCAGCACCTACAAACAAAGAATAAAGAATCTGATTCATGTTCGAAGACACTGTCCTTAAGAGTTATTTTGCGACAACTAGCAAGATAAAGTGTCATTCCCCAATATTAAAAAAATTCTTCTTATATAACAAGGAAACAGAAAGAGCACGAGTGGTAAAAAAGCAATTCCTGTATGCTACTTTTATAGGCACAAAAAGGCAAGGGTTACATCTAGAAGAGGAGACCCCTCATTCGCCTGAAACAGCTTGAAGTCAAAAGTGACCCCAACGGTCATGCCAATGGTAAACAATGTCAACCCTCCATATTTTATTTTAACTGTAGGGATTTGAAGACTTTCTATTTAAGCATATTTAAACAAATTATTTTTGGCAAAACCAAAAATATTTGTCATTAAAAGTGCCCAATACACCCTCTAACTTGCGCCCAAGGGAAATTGCCGAATTTCAAATGAATTTTCCATTGATGGCTCGCTATTAGGTGTAAGAGTCCAACTCTCTTCTAGGTCGATTTACAAGCCCATAAATGTATCTTATTATATATATACTTGAGTCTTCATTCTCCCAAGTAATGTGGGATTTTGGTTTATTTGACACACCCACAAAACTATAGATTTCACAACAAAAGCTTCTTCACATATATGTGACATTTCAAGTGGGAGGCATATTGATGATGATAAAATATGTTTAAGATTGCTACTTGTAGTTTACAGTGGTAGGTATTGGACTTTGTAATTAAAAACATATTTAAGGATTGTTTTTTTAAAATCTAAAAAGTTTACAAATTAGGAAATGTGATTTGTTGAAAGAGTTTCATGTGACTAAGTGCTTGGGATTAAGGAGAAGGAATAGAATAAAAGAGGTAAATTTTAGTGGGGTTGAGTTGGGTTGTGAAAGAAGTTTATTATGTAATTTTTATGTACTAAAGTTTAATACTAATATACCTACATATATATATATATATAATAGATAAGATTTGATATTTGGTTGAGCCACTGAGGAAAATAAACGAGAGAGAAAATAGGAGAAGATAGATTGGAAGAAGGGACTCCAGGTTAGTGAGTATATTGAAAGCTCAACAGGTGAGTGAATAATGTCCCATGATAACATTTTTAATAATATCTTGTTAATTAATACATTTTATTTAAAGTATCAATTTAAAATATATTGAAAGCTCAACAAGTGAGTAAATGCTTTGATTATTATCATTTTTTTTCTTTTGAATGACTTATAAAATCGTCATGCTAATGTTTGGAATGGACAAAGAAAGTTCTAAAAGATATTTTGTAAACTTTTATATAGAGATGTTTTTTCACTTTGAAATATTCTTATGTAAATACCTATTATTTGAAAAGGGTTTTACTGCATATAAATTGAAAGAAATCTTTTAAGATTTTGTTTTGATTTTTATGCTGGGGTATTTGATTGTGAAATATTCGTTATGAGATTTTGGAATTTAAAGATTTTATTATGATTTAATGTTAAATTGACCCCATACCTGCTTGGCAATTTTTTTAGAAGATTAAATACAGAACGCTGGTTACTAACAGCAATACTATTAGTCCTTAGCTTGCCATAGTTAAAATTGAGCTCGTTTGATATTCGTAGAATTTATTGTCACACTTGTTATTCATACATATTGTATCTACACTTGTTATTCATGGGTCTCGTATTTATGCTTATTATTAGTGGGTTTTGTACCTACGTTTGATTTCGTGGACTTGTACTACGCTTGATTACTTATCCATGTGGACTTTATTATGTCCACTATTATTTTTATGACTTTGAGTCACACTTGAATGGTTAGTTACTATTACAGACTGTGTGTCAGCACTTGTTATTCATTCTGTTGAAGTCCTACGAAAAAATAAAATTTAACGATTATCATTTTACACCAATTTTCTTAAATAAGATGTTTACTGGTTATTTGAATTGATTTTATATAATTTCATTTTTGCTATATTTCTATATTTTGCAAATTGAGATTTATTATTAAGCTTTATTATTCAAAGTCAAATATATTTAAATTATTTCTTTTAGTATTTTATTTATTTCTATTAATAGGACATTATTCACTTGAAAATTATTTTAGCTTTAGATAGTATTGCTGACCTTGCACCTCCAGCGAAACAAAGGAGGCTCTCAGGGTTGTTCAAAACCTGTACATACTCCACCTAATTGATTGGCAAGATTCATGTCCTCTCTTGTCTTTTTTAGGTATATAAATAATTGTATATAGTATGATATTTATCATTTTAAAAAATATAAATATGTTCATATATAATAAATAATAAAATACCTTATGCATATATAAGATTATTATAATATTAATTATAATATTTGAAGACTTACGGAATGTAAATTCTCTCATATTATGTGTCGATTACCCCTGAATTTTTAGAGGTGTGACACTTTATGTCTCTTTTAGAGGGCTTAGCACAAGTCAAAACTTATGGAATCTTTATGCTTAGCATATTTATGGTACGTTTGGATAAGATTTTAGAAAAGAATTTATGAAAAAGGGGTTTTTTGGTATATTTTAGAAAATGGCTTCTAGAGAAGAGTTTATGAAAAAAAAGTGGTTTTGAATAAATGAGTATTTAGATAGTTATTTCTATAAGTACTTTTATTATTAATAAATTATAAAAAATGGTATGATTATTAAATATATGAGAGATGAGAGATGAGAGAGGGTGTAGAATAGAGATAAAATATGAGAGAGGGTGTAGAAAAGAAAAGAAAGAAGAGAGAGAGAGTCTAGAAAAGAAAAGAGAGAGGAAAGATTATATAGAAGATAGAGAAGAGAGTGTAAAAAAATATGAGTAATATAGTAATTAATTAGTCCACAAGCTCTTTTACTGTTCCATAAGCTACTCTGATCAGTTTATATAAAACCTTAATTTTAAACCATAGTTTAGTCCAAAAGCCCTTTTGAACAAATATAGCTGCTTGTTTTAAAATTTCTTAAAACCTAGATTTTATCCAAACCTAGGTTTGGAGAGTTTCCAAACACCCTTTTAGCCTCTCTTGAAACTCCAACTTCTAACTCATTCAATTAGCTTCTTGAATGAACTATTCTACATTATATTTCATATTCTTAATTCTTCACCTTACTAATTCAATTCCGAACAGGGATAAAAGAAGAAATTCACCAACTTATTCTTTAACATTCAAATTTTCCCTTTTTTTATCAATCACATGGTTATGCCTTTACCCTTAAATTTGCTTCCTTTTTACTTTGTTCCTTTATCTTTTATATTTCAAAAGGGTAGCATTAATTGCAGCATCCATAAATTCATTGAAGCATTGTATTTCAAGGAAATGCAATTTCCTTTTGTGCTTAAATTCTTCCTTATACCATTTTCCACTTTCAAACTCATTGAAATGCCTACAACTCCAACTCTTTCTCATGAGAATAGCCAATGACTGAAAAGAATAAACAAAAGGAATTGATGATATCCTCTTCCATTATCATTAAACACAACTTAAAGCCTGAAGGTTTTCGGGCATACCTGGAATCGTTTGCTTGACACACTAGATACCCACACGTAACCGGAGCACCTTGTATGGACTCTGGTTCATTTTCACAACAAATGCACCAGAAGAAAATGTAGAAATAGAGCGTCAGAAACAGGGGAGGAGGGAACTTTCTTTTCTGCATAGACTTTCTCTTCTGTCCGTGCATTTATAGATTATGGGGAGGGGAGTTAGATAACTGTATCTAACTCCCTCATTTTTGAATTCAAACATTCCCCTTCAACTGCTCCTCACGGTTGGTTGTAAATGGCTCTCTGTTTCCCATCGGTCGGGTCTGATCCACTATGAGTGGATCGCCCGTTTCCTTACATCTCCCACTCACACATGGTGGATTAGATATTATGGCTCAAATCTCATTTTCTTCCTTCTTTCATACTAGGTGCTTTGCCGTGACCACGTAGGCATGACGTCTCCTTTCGGGCGTTTGTAGTAGAAATCCCCTTTATAGAGACCAGCACAAAGCAACCCTTTAGTACAGCTTGATCAAATAAATTATAGTGCCTTGAATGTCCTAGATTTGCCCATATACACTTTTCTTATGGCTAATCTAATCCCTCTTGAGTCAGTATATAACTCAGATAGCCTCCACTTATGCATAGTATCCACACTTATGAAATTAACAAAATAATATCACAAGGGACCGGTCACAGACACTAGCATGGATATGTATATTCTGGCAATCTTTCTTTTGCCCATATATCATTTTGATATGAATCAACTGCTTTCCTAGCATAATACCTTTGGTTCATATATAATTTGACCACAGGACATATACCAAAGTAGCAATCGCTGAAACATACCTCCATAATATTGTCAAAGTCAAAGGACATTAATGAAAGGATTATACCTTTCTGGAACTCACACAACAATGAAGCAGGGATTGATTCACTTGCTTTCCATTTGCGGTTCTTTAGTACATGTGGTATGAATCACATGTTACGGTGTTCCTCTTATCCTTAAAGAGTGTACGTCGTTTTGATTCTATCAATCACACCATACAGACTTAAGTCTAGACACTCTTAGTATCTAAACCCAAACTCTTCAATTATATTCACATAATATGACATCAATTTTGAAGAATTTGTCATCTGGCAATAGGTTTTATGGATGTAAGAATCCATTGTTCGATCCATACCCTTACTCATGGATCTCATCTTAACTCACTGCACTTTTAAGCCAAGACGACACTTATTGTGTTTCTTCTCTACCATATCAGCACTCTTGCTGTTTTACTGGTGAACACATGTCTCATCTTTGAACGCTTCTATAGCATCAAAGGTGGTTGCTCGTGTGAGAGAGCTACCTCTTTTAACCTGTACAACATACTAGACATTGTATACTTTTACCCAGACATATAAGTAATAATAAATGACATGATATCATTAATAAAAATAAAAGTATTACATACAATCTGTAACTTTACATTTTTAACATGCCAATGGCTTTTACATGTTTCTCGAATGTTTGCCTATTGGCTTGGTCAGGGGATCTGCAACCATACATTTTGTTGAAATGTATTGTACAGTTACAATTTTCTGTGCTATATAATCCCTCACAAAGTTATACTTTATATCAATGTGTTTGGTCTTGCTGTGATATTTAGGGTCTTTTGTGTAGGCTATAGCTGCAGTATTGTCACAGTGTATCAACACCGGATTGGTACTCTCATTCCCAAATCCTAGATGCTCGATAAATCTCTTCAGCCAAACAGCCTCTTGCGCTGCTGCAGTGCATGCCACAAACTCAGCTTCCATAGAGTGTAAAGCAATGCACGTTTGCTTCTTGCTACTCCAATATATGGCGCCGTTGTTAAGCAAGAAGGTGTATCCTGAAGTCGATCTTCGTTCTTCTTCATCACCGCCTACATCAGCATCAGAATATTCGATTAGGCGTAGATCACTTCCTTGATAACATAATGCATAGTCAGCTGTGCCCTTTACGTATCTCAAGATCCTTTTCACTGCTTTCCAGTGTTTCTCACCAGGGTTAGACTGGAATCTGCTAACCAGCCCTACGGCATAACAAATATCTGGTCTTGTACACATCATTGCATACATCAGACTACCAACGGCACTGGCATATGGAACTCTTTCCATTTGCTTTTTCTCTTATTCAGTTTTGGGGCACATGTCAGAACTCAAGGCCACTCCAGTAGCCACAGGGATATCCATGGGTTTGCATTCACTCATATTGAATTGCTCAAGTATCTTATTGATATAATTCTCTTGTAAAAGAGTGAGGATTCTCTTGGAACGATTCCTTCGAATCTTGACTCCAAGTATGTATTCTGCTTCACCTATGTCTTTCATCTCAAAATTTGATGAAAGCCATTCTTTAATAGCTATCAAGGAGTCAAGACTATTTCCAACTAATAGTATATCGTCTACGTATAAGGATAATATCACAAAGTTATCCTTAAACCGCTTAACGTAGACACAGTGGTCTTCCTCTATCATCTGGAAGTTATACAAGGTAATCGCCTTATGAAACCTCAAGTACCACTGTCTAGATGACTGTTTTAATCCATAAATGAATTTTTTAACTTTACACTTCTTGTGTTCAAACCCTTTTTCAATGAAATCTATTGGTTTTTTCATATAGATTTCTTGATCCAGATCACCATTCAGGAATGCAGTTTTTACATCCATCTGATGTAACTCTAAGTTTAAATTGTTTACTATTGTCAGAATAAGTCTTATTGAATTGAAGCGCACAACAGATGAAAAAGTATCCTCATAATCTATACCTTCTTGTTGTATATATCCCTTTGCAACCAATCGAGCTTTGAATTTGTCAATTGATCCGTCTACCTTTCTTTTGATTTTGAGAACCCACTTTTTCCCAATGGCTTTACGCCCTTTTGGCAAATTAACGAATTCCCAAACTTGGTTTTTCATCATTGAGTCCATTTCCTCTTTCATTGCTTTCTCCCATTCCTCCTTTGCAGGACTTGCTAAGGCCTTATAAACAGTGCGGGGTTCATCATCCCCTTCTGGAGTAACTAAGAGTGCTTCTCCTTCTATTTGGAAGCGTCTCTTTAGAACACTTTCCCTGTTACTCTTTCTGGCAGGAGCAATTTGCTTATCCTTTCTCATTTGTTTCGATCTTTGTGTTGATCGTTCTTGGCTCCCACTCAGATTGACATGCCTAGACGATTCTGATTTGTCAATTTGTTCGGCATTGTCCTGTTCCTGAGTCTCATAAAGAGATACAGTGCGGTCAACATCTCCCCTACTGGGAAACTCTGTCTCAATAAATACAGCATCTCTTGATTCTGTTTCAGTCACTGTTCCATCTTCAATTTCACTTATGAATACGTATCCTTTTAAGGGTTCAGAGTACCTTATAAAGATACATTTCTTCCCTCTAGGACCCAGTTTCCCATGTCTATGAGAATTGTCATGAATGTATGCCGCTGAGCCCCAAGGTCTAAGGATGCTTAGATCTGGCTGATGTTTAGTCCATAACTCGTAGGGTGTGGAAGTAACTGATTTTGAGGGCACACGGTTAAGTATGAAGGTTGCCATCAATAAAGCATCACCCCAATGTGAAATTGGAAGGTTTGCCTGAACCATCATAGACTTAACCATGTCTAGAAGAGTTCTATTTCTTCTTTCGGCAACCCCATTCTGTTGAGGTGTGCCAGGGATAGTTAGTTGCCTAATAATCCCTTTTTCTTCACAGAGTTGTTTGAATTGATCTGAAAGATATTCACGACCTCGATCAGTACGTAATGCCTTGATTCTATTGTCCATTTGATTCTCTACTTCATTCATGTATCGTCTAAAGTACTCTAGTGCCTCAGACTTGTGTGAAATCAAATAGACATGACCATATCGTGAAAAATCACCAATAAAGGTAATGAAATACCAAGCTCTGCCCTTACACTCATTGGACCGCAAATGTCAGAATGGATTAATTGCAATGGGTTTTTGGCTCGTATTCCCTTCCCGAATGGTTTCCTGGTAGCCTTACCAGCTAGACAGCTTTCGCATAATGACATATCCATGTTAGGGATTACCCCCAACAAGCCTTTTTTAGCTAGTTTAATCATTCTATTTTGATTAATATGTCCTAGTCTAGCATGCTAAATATTCATATTAGGATTATTCGAAGTAATAGTAAAGCAATCATGAACATTAAAGTCATTAGCAAGATCCAAAATAAAGAAGCTTTGAAACTGGAAAGCTAAACCATAAATTATTGAGTTGCTACAAATGTCTGCAACTTTACCATGAAAGTTTATATTAAACCCAAAGTTTAGTAAGCAAATTATAGAAATTCAATTCCGTCGGATGTTAGGAGCATGAAGCACATCATGCAGTATCAAGGTTTTTCCACTAAGCAAAATAAGTTTGCAAGTGCCAATGCCTCAAACCTCAATCCTTGCATTATTGCCAACAAAAAGCCACTTGCTTTGATATGGCAACCGATGGTATTCCACAAAAGATTCTCGATCTTGACTTACGTGGTTTGTGGAGCCTGAGTCAATAATCCAAGAAAAAGAAATAGGTTTTGTCAGAAAAATAGTGCTAGAAACAAATGAGACATGTGAATTCACATAATTCACTGTTACCTTTTCGCTCTCAGTCTGTTTAGAATAGTCACGTGCAAAGTGTCCCATTTTCTGGCAAGCAAAGCATTTGACCTTCTTTAGGTCTAGCTTTTTCTTGCCTCCTTTCTTTCCCTTCTTCTTGTACTGTTGCTTGCCCTGCCTGGGTGGAGGACCGCCTTTCTTCCCATTTTTCTGAGATTTCTTGCCCTTTTTGGATTCAGGCTTTGATTGGGAAGGACCAACACCTTTGGTCAAATAGGCTTGTCTAGTGGCTTTATAAGCCTCCAGACGTTCATCCTCTAGCTCCAAATGCTTAGCTACATCAATGAAAGTAATGATATTTTATTATGGGTCAGATTAACTTTCATGTGCTGCCAACTGGCAGGGAGCGATCTGATGACAGCTTGCACTTGCTGTTCGTCAGATAGATTATGTCCAGCTTCCTTCAGTTCACGGATCATTGTGGACATCTCTCGTAGATGTTGCCTCATAGGATTATTTGGTTTTAGCTTATAGGTATCGAATTTAATGGTCAAGCTTTTAAGCTTAGTCGTGGACACTCCTCCAAACTTATCCTTTAAGGCAATCCACATTGCCTGTGCCGTTCTGTGTGTCTCAAACTCACACATTAAGTCATCAGTTATTGCGCTCAATAGGGTGATTCTTGCAATGCTATTCTTCTTTTTTCAGGATAGGTAGGCTTCCTGGTCTCTCCTGTGTTGGGCTGTGTTTCCAGCCTCAGGCTCTACCATGGCCATAGTCAATGGTTCAATGGCATCCTGCTCTTCTAGAATATATTGGACCTTTTGGTGCCAAATATCCCAGTTATCCCCGTTGAGTTTTTCCCCTTTGTTTAATTTAGTAATAATGTTCTTTGATGCCATTGTTCAATATCGGTTCTGTGACAAACCTTTCCCACATTAATTTATTGAACCATAGAACATTTAAGTGAATTTACATATATATATATATATAGCACATGTAAAGTATACAATGTCATGTACTTTTATTAATTTTTAATAAAAAAATAATAATATCACTAGACCCATGATCAGGAGAATACATTTGTACCTCCCATCACACAAGCACTAGCAACGCCATCATTCTCTATCAAAATTAATATAAGTACTTGTCTCATCAAATATTGCTTTTCAGAATACTCATCATCTAAAAAAGCTTCCACTTATAAAAAGTTATACATGAATCATAACATAGATAAAGAAATGAAATGAAACATGTTTCTCTTGCATACAAGGCATGTAATAATGATAAGTCTTTACAAAGAAAGAGTAATAAAAATTGTCTTTAACAAAGTAAAGCAATGGAAATTAAAGTACAAGCATACATCATTTGATATGAGTTTTACAATATTCTAGCATTGCTTTTCTTAGCTTCTTAAGTTCACGAGGTGGCTTTTTAAGGTTAGATACAAATTCTATTCTTCTAAGCCAATTTGTCTTGATGATGCGTCCTGGTTTGGGCTTGCCTCTGACTCTTGTAGCTCTTATAAATTCTATTATGACTTTCAAGTAGAATTCAATATGCTTCTTATCAGTCATGCCATCAATGTATTTACAAATGAAGCCATTAATGCCTTTCATGTTTGTTAACATAGCTGCATCTGTTTCAGCTATGTTCATGGCCAAAATAGGGGTAAGAGATTGATTCACTTATTCTCCTTCCTCAACTTGAGGTTCATCGTTAAGAGTAGGCACTATCTTGGAGTTTAAATATGAAGATACCATTAAAGGCTATAGAGGAAGTGGTTCGATGGGGAATAATGTTTCTGAGCATGGTCTGAAATCATCTCTTTCTTCTGGTTCCTCTTGTGGAACTTCCTCCATCAACTCCTCTGGGTCTTCTTTAGAAAGATTATCAAGATCTTGCTCTAGATCCTCCTCAGGTTCTCCTTCGAGATCCTCTTGAAGGTTTTCCTCTAGGTTATTGAACTCATCCAAAAATGAGATATCATCATTTAAAGTATATCCCAGAGATTCAGTACTAGATGAAGTCATTTTCACCTAAATAATAACACATATTTATTATCATAAATTTTTGGAATTTTTAAACATTAAAAAATGCCAAAAAATACACTGAATATTCATGAATAGGTCCAGAATTGCCTCCCAAATTAGGCAAATTATATGTCAAAATAAAGATCTTGATTTTAGGGATTTTTAGGAATAAACCATACCTCAATCGGAGGTCCCACGCTCTCTCACGCGCCCCAAGAAGGAAAAATTTAGAAAAAATAAAAAACTGAATAAAACCCACTCTCGGCTGCTGGCGCGTGTACTGCACGCGCTAGTCTGGTGCTGCCACGTGTCACTGCCATGTGTTGCCACCAAAATTTTCCCAATTTTTTTTATAAAAAAATGATTTATTTTAAATAAAAAAATTATTATTTTTTTCTTCTGGGCCTCTTACAGCCCAAACTACTTTTCTTTCTTTCTTTTTTTTTTGTTGTGACTGGGCTGGACACAGCCTAGTCCGCCGTGAACAGTGACCCATAATTTTTTTTATGAAAGAGGCAAAACGGCGTCATTTTGGGGGATGAACAGTGTCATCCCTTACCGCCAGCTGGGTCTACACAGACCCGACTGGAAAATAGGTCGGGTCTGACGACCCGACTCGTTTTTCACTCATAACTTCTCCGTCCGACATCCGATTTTGACTTTCTTGGTGTCATTTTCTTCATTTTTTTGTTCTCTACGCAATGGGATCATTTTCAAGGCCTAAAAACTCTATTTTATAATGACCCAATTTCAAAAACGAAAATTTTCATTCAGTTTACGTTGAAAATGCTTCTCTTTATCGTTTAAATGCATGTTCTATTCATATTATCACTAAACAAACACTTTAAGACGTATAAATGCAACAGAATAGTACATAACCAGAAAAAAATAAAAATATAGAGAAGCATGCGGAAGCGAATAACCATGCTCTGGTACCACTGAAGGTTTTCGGGCGTACCTGGAATCGTTTGCTTGACACACTAGATACCCACACGTAACCGGAGCACCCTGTATGGACTCTGGTTCATTTTCACAACAAATGAACTGGAAGAAAATGTAGAAACAGAGCGTCAGAAACAGGGGAGGAGGGAACTTTCTTTTCTGCACAGACTTTCTCTTCTGTCCGTGTATTTATAGATTGTGGGGAGGGGAGTTAGATAACTGTATCTAACTCCCTTATTTTTGAATTCAAACATTCCCCTTCAACTGCTCCTCACGATTGGTTGTAAATGGCTCTCTGTTTTCCATCGGTCGGGTCTGATCCACTATGGGTGAATCGCCCGTTTCCTTACAAAGCCTTTAGTCATGATTTTAACTATAATCTAGTAATCCAAAACACTTTCTTAACCTTAAGGAACCTCAAAACAGCAACCTTTAGTTTTAAAATATTCTTTAATATAATCGCCCATATAACTATCATGGCATCCTTTTCAAGTCTAGAATAAATTTCAGCTTTGGAAATGTTATCTTGATCATCTAATAACACTCATATAACATTAATTGCATGGTTCGCTATACAGTATTATTTCTTTAAACTTATTCATAAAATTTGATTCTACATGAGACAGTAAGCATCAGACTCAACATAAATCAGAGCAGATCAACTCAAGCAAGGTACAAAACCTCAATCTCAGCTCTGTTCTAAACTCTTATATATCATTACTTAATCCTATTTACTATTTTCCTTTCCATTTATCTTAATTTTTACCATCCTTCTCACCCTCAAATCAGATTATCAGCTTCCAACATTAAATCTGACACTAGACACATGAAGAGAAAGCTTTGGAGTTAAGAATTAATTTCCCTTTCAACATACCCACATTTAACAGTAGCAACGACTCACTTATGACTCATACATTATTAAATAAGTTTACTCTTTTTCACTTTGATTTCAAAGAATCCAAAGCCACAAAATCGAAATGGCAAAACCTGGTTATAGAAATTACTACCCAAATCAGAGAAATCATATGTAGCAACCAAGCTTTATGATTTAAACTAGATTTCAAGTTAGGAAGCTTAAATCTTACTTTTCTTTACCAAATCGGCACTTAGCCTATCAAAGCTTTAACTTTGATCGAACCCTCCCCAAATTTACAGAGACAGAAGAATCTAAGCATAGAGGAATGTTGAGAGGTATTATCTAACTAGAAATCCACTCTTACTGTACTCATCAACCTCCCTTTACAGGCAATACTCCCTCTCGTTTTTTGTCGTTCTCTCTCTATTTTCTGGTTCAAGTCGCAAATGAGAGAGGGGAAGGGGAGGCTGATGAAGTATAATAAGTGGGGGTTAATTTTATTGTTCTTGGGTCCCACGACACAAGCTTGTCCCATAAGCTTCATTAATCTAACACAATATTGCGTCAATATCCCAAAATCTTAAACTAGTCTTGTTACACATGGATAGCACGTTTGGACTCCTTGATTCCTTAAAACATAATTATTAATTTATTTAGGCCTTTTTTAAAAATAAATTTTTCTATAATTTTTTAAATTCACAAAATATTTATTTTATGATTTTCTTTAATTTTCCAGAATCCTAAAATATTTTTAATATTTATTTCCTAAAATTTTACTTTTAAGGCTTTTTAATTTTTAAAAAAATACTTTTAACCTAAATGATACATTAAAAAGTGTTTCTATCCAAATTTAGGATATTATAATTTCTCACTCGTAAGATAAATTTTGTCTTAAAAAATTTTAAAACATACCGTAGGCATAAACTCTAGATATTGCTTCTTCATGTCTTCCTCAAGTTCCCAAGTTGCTTTTCTAGGTGATAAACCTTTCCAGACCAGCTTCGCAAACAGAATTGTCCTGTTTCTTAGCTACTTTTCTTCCCAATCGATAATCCACGCTAGTCCTACTTCATACCTAAGGTTATCTTGCAAACTAATTTCATCATATTCAATGATGTTATGGGTCTAGTTGGTATTTGTTTAATTGAGATACATGGAAGACACTTTGAAGTTTGCTCAAATTTGAAAGTAATGCTATCTATGCCACTTGCCCAATTTTAGCTAGGATTTCGAATAGACCACTGTACTTAGGGCTCAACTTCTTGGTTTTTATCGAACGCCTTATACTTGTGTTGGTGATATCTTAATGCATACATAGTCTCCAACTTTGAACTCTAATGGCCTTCTCCTTTTATCTGCTTAGTTTTTTTTTGTCTACTTTGTGACAAAAATAGTCATTTTCTTACATTCTTTATCTACTCTGATGTCTGATCGACCAAATTTGGACTATACAACTTCCTTTCTTTCAATTATTTCTAGCATAGCAGAGATCTACACTTTCTTCTATGCAATGCTTCATAAGGAGCTATTTGAATACTTACATGATAACTATTGTTATATGTAAACTCCGCAAGAGGTAAATAATGATCATATCTTCTTTTAAAGTCAAGTACACATTCTCTTAGCATGTCCTCTAACATTTGAATAGTTGTTTCTGATTAGAAATTGGTCTGAGGATGATATACTATGCTAAATTTCAACTCAATGTCCATTGATGTTTGCAAAGATCCCTAAAACTTTGAGGTAAACAGTGAATCCCTGTCAGATATAATGTTATTTGGCACACCATGAAGTCTGACTATTTCTTTTATATACGCCTGTGCCAACTTTTCTAACTCATAAGCAGTCTTGATTGCTATAAAATCTTATTTTGTTAATCAATCAATGACCACCCATATAGTGTCATATCCTACTATGGTTCTTGGCAAAAACCTGTAACAAAATCCATTGTGTTACTTTCCTATTTCCACTCAAGAATCTTCTCCTTTTATCTGCATAGCTTTTATGTCTACTTTGTGCCAGCAATAGTCCTCTTCTTATATTCTTTATCTGCTCTGATGTCTGATCGACCAAATTTGGACTATACAACTTCCTTTCTTTCAATTATGTCCAGCATAGTAGAGATCTACACTTTCTTCTATACAATGCTTCATAAGGAGCTATTTGAATACTTGCATTATAACTATTGTCATATATAAACTCTGCAACAGATAAATAATGATCCTTGCTTCTTTTAAAGTCAAGTACACATGCTCTCAACATGTCCTCTAACATTTGAATAGTTGTTCTGATTGACTATCAGTCTGAGGATGATATACTGTGCTAAATTTCAACTCAGTGTCCATCGATATTTGCAAAGATCCCTAAAACTTTGAGCTAAACTGTGAATCCCTATCAGATATAATGTTATTTAACATACCATGAAGTCTGACTATTTCTTTTATATAAGCTTGTGCCAACTTTTCTAACTCATAAGCAGTCTTGATTGCTATAAAATCTTATTTTGTTAATCTATCAACGACCACCCATATAGTGTCATATCCTGATATGGTTCTTGGCAAACCTGTAACGAAATCAATTGTGTCACTTTCCTATTTCCACTCAAGAATCTTCTCATTTTATTTGCATATATAGCTTTTCTGTCTACTTTATGCTTGCAATAGTCCTCTTCTTATATTCTTTATCTTCTCTTATGTCTGATCGACTGAACTATACAACTTCCTTTCTTTAAATTATGTCCAGTATAGCAGAGATCTACACTTTCTTCTATACAATGCTTCATAAGGAGCTATTTGAATACTTGCATGCTAACTGTTGTTATATGTAAACTCCACAAGACGTAAATAATGATCCTAGCTTCTTTTAAAGTCAAGTACACATGCTCTCAGCATGTCCTCTAACATTTGAATAGTTATTTCTGATTGACCACTGGTCTGAGGATGATATACTGTGCTAAATTGCAACTCAGTGTCCATAGATGTTTGCAAAGATCCCTAAAACTTTGAGGTAAACTGTGAATCCCTGTCAGATATAATGTTGTTTGGCACACCATGAAGTATGACTATTTCTTTTATATACCCTTGTGCCAACTTTTCTACCTCATAAGCAGTCTTGATTGCTATAAAATCATATTTTGTTAATCTATCAATGACCACCCATATAGCGTCATATCCTGCTATGGTTCTTGGCAAACCTGTAATGAAATCCATGGTGTCACTTTCCTATTTCCACTCAAGAATGTTAGGGATTTGCAAAAGTCCTGGTGGTTTCTAATGCTCTCTTAAAAGGGGAAAATGGTATAAGGAATAATTTAAGAACAAAATGAAATTGGATTACCTTGAAATAGAGTGCTTCAATGAATTTCTGGGTGCTAAAATTAATGTTAGTCTTTTGAAATATAAAAGATAAAGGAACAAAGTAAAAAAGAAGTCAAAGGTTTCAAAAGAATTTAGATAGAAAAGAACACCCTTAGTGTGGAAAGAATCATGAGGATAAACCATGCTTAACTGGATAAAACATTTGCTTCAATTGTAGAAAGCCAGGTTATTATGCTAAAGAATGTAATCAGAGTGTAGAAGGTTCAAGACCTATTAATCAAGGAAAGGACTGCCTTGACACATGAAGAAGAGCGTATATCACCAGACATGATTCAAGATATTATTCAAATAAATGACTCCCTTGTTCATATTATGCTTGATTTAGGCACAAGGTATTATTTTATTTCATATAGTTGTGCTAAGTGACTTGGCTTGAACATAGATAGATTATTGTATGATTAATAGTATCTACTCCCACTAGTGTTCAAGTTATTACATATTTTGTGTGTTCAAGTTATTACATATTGTGTGTGTGTTTAAACTGCATAGTTATGAACAAAATAGTCCACAATAGATCTCATTTGTATGCAATTTTGAGACATAGATATAATCACACTACTGTAAAAAAGACTTTCTAAATCAGTTGAAAATGGTGATCTACACGGACAATGATCGGTGTAGAAATGGACCATTTAGAAATTATACACTTTTTAAATCAGTCAATTCATCGGTGTAGAAAGTGTAGAATTTAGACCGGTCTCTTTTAAAATCTGGCATATAATTTGCTAATGTCTACACTGGTTGAACAAATCCCCTTTTGAATGGTTTTATGAATTGTTTATATCAGTTGTGTTTTCACCCAGTGTAGATTAATGAATTGTTTACACTAGTTGTGTTTACACCTAGTATAGATTAATGAATTTTCTACACCTCACTATAAAGACAACTTGTGTATATGTTGTCATATTTACATATATTATTTCTACTCCTGTTGGTGTATATAGTGTTTCATTAACCACGTCCCTTGAAGCTTTATGAATAAGCTACCCAAATATACAGACTGAAAAGAGATAGCAACAGAGGCAAAGTTCAAGATAGCAGATACAGATCTTCAATTTCTCATTACATTATTCATTTAATAAAATTCAATAAAAAATACAATCATTTGAACAGAAAAATAAAAAATATATTCTGGTACATAATGACAAATACTATTAAGAAGGAATATTTTGAACAAAAACCTCAGCCTAAATATTGCCCATGTCCTCAATATCTTGTTCAGAAAATATGTCAGATTGATCAAACATCTGAAACATCAAATTAAAATAAAAGAAATTAAAGCATTACTAAAATATATTTAATTGACCAGAAATATATGAAATCATTAAAAACACAATTTACCTCCTCAGTTAGGTCAGTCATATTTAACAAGATGATATTGATCATGTGTCTAACTATGTAGATCACAAGTTGCTTTCTTGGGGTTGCCTTTGACTCTATAATATTAACATGAACAAAATTATGTGTCATTAGTAAAAAAACTGCATGAAGCATAACACTTAACACTTTTATTACTTTGGTGTGATCCATTCAGGGTCCCTCACAGAGTTTGCTTTCTTAAGACCCCTTACAATCGCAAACGTTCTCATAGCCCTATGACCAAAGTTATGAACTTAGTAACCGTTTTATTATAAAGACCATATTTAATTTATTACAAACACCATTGTTCCATAAGGAAGAAAACTCATATGTTCATAATCTTCTTGGCATCAACCGATGGCTTATAGTAGAGGGAGCATAAGAAGAAAATTTTATAAGTATGCTTACGTAGATGATTAATTGCCAATGGTTGCTATAGAAAATAATTAAACAATAATGATTATTAGCATTAAGCAAATGCAAACCTAGTATGAAAAAACTAAAATATTATTATCCTTACTCCTGCATATATGGTGCGAAGAAACAATCAATATCGGTTTCACCAAACCTCCTTACAATGTACTCAGGTCTTGAAGATTGAGAGGTCCCTTTTGAATAAATCTAAAATAGGCATAGGAATCCGAACTGACCTTGTTTGCCCTTGTAAACCAACTTAGCTTGCAAGTACCCCCAGTTAATGCAAACACTAAGCTTGCATGAATTTTGTTATTACATATATTTACATTTAAATTAGACTTACATTAAAAACACTTAGACACACCTGGAGGTTAGTTTATTCCTATGAGTTCTAACCGATTTCACATCTGTAGGGTCAACAAAGGCAGCAGCCCCTGTGTCACCCATAACTGAATCCATAGGCAACACATCCACATGGAACATTTTGTCATATGCTAATTAGATCACATGTTGCATGGAACTCAAATTGGGAAGTGTGGGAAGTTCGCTTGGGGATGACACGATGTGATTTTAAACAAGATGCTTTAGCCATAATATGAAAGTCCCCTTTACCTGATTTATAGTCTTCACCTCATCAATCAGAATTAGGACAAGAGCATCTTCAAATATCACGTCTTCAACTGCCACCCTTAACTGATCATCTTGAATTTGGATGTGATAGGTAGTTTCTCCTAAGATATGGATGGAACCATGTGCCACTAACCTTTTGATAGGATCCTCCACATATAGATCAAAAGGTTCAACATCCTTGGACACCTTTTCGGCCATGCAACAACTCCCTTTAGTATTAGGACGGGCTGCATGTGAGAGCATTTAGGTGGCACTTGGCTCCTATTGCCTTGATATCAACATGGACAACATTTCTTCCTTGATCTTTGCCAATCCCTCTTGTAATTGTGCCTGAATTGAAGCTTCTATATGTGCCCTAGCCTCTGCCTTAGCATCTTCCCTCATGGTGGATAACAATGATTCCAACTCTACCCTCGGGATGTATGGGGAATATTGTGGAGATGCTCCAAACAAATCTCTTATACCGACACCTCCACCAACTCCCCTAACACGACCCCATGCTCTTGCTTGTCTGTGGCAACAGTCCAGATGTCATTCCTACCATCTGAATTAAAGGAGCCATGGGCTTCTTATTATTTAAGATCAACCTATAACATAAAAAGAGCAAACATAAGAAATAATATAATTAGTCTACTTCCTCTTGGCCCCCAACAAGTCTCTTTTAGCTTTCGCTTAACCCCTCGAGACATTGGGTGGGGGTAATCATTCTTGAGAATGTGTTCAATGGCTTTTGCTCTTATTTCCTACAAGAGTTGAAGTAGTTAATCCCCAATACATACAAAAGGAAGAAACATGGGAAATGCAAGATTCTTTTTTCATAACATATTAACTCACCATAGCTTCTGTAGTAGTCTGAAACCTAATAAATTCTTCCCAAGTAGCTTCGTCAATGAATTGATACTTGCTACATGGAGAAGGATTAGGCTGACCATCTTTGTCCTGGCCATGCACATACTGACGAGCTAGTTGTGTCTTGAATGCCCTCCAACGCTCAATGCAATAAGACAATGTCTTCTTCTTCAAGACTTCATTGTTAGGAACATCGTTAGTGAGCTGCAATAATTTCTATTGAAAGTAGAGTTATCAACAAATAGTTATGTCTTTCGGTATTGGTCTGCATACAATATACAATAGGCAGTTCTTATACCCGGATAGAGTCCCAAATTTGATTCTTTAAGTCTGTATGGTGATGTTAGTCTTGTTATGTGCTAGGAGGCTGACATAACTCATGTACTTTGTCCTATATTCACTAATTGGGTTCCAACGTGTGTCAAACTTAATCGGTAGTAATTTTCCTTCCATCCTATCTTTCAATCGTGTCACACTTCTGCCCCTCCTTTGCTTAGAGTCATTTGGAGTATCACTAGCCTCATTCTGATTACCACAAAACCCCATATTTCTATATACGATAAAAACAAACATGGTAAACAAAGAAGAACGACTGACTATAGTGAAAGAAGTGCAAACATTTATCGATGGAAAGAAGTGCAAGCATTTATCATAGAAAACTATAAAACCTAGATTCAATGAACACGTAAAAACCAAAGCACATACACAAGAAAATAAGTGTCCAAAACACGTACATGGCAAAGCACAATGAGAGCGAGAATAGAGAATAATGACTAACCACAATGAAGCAAGATGAAAACTACAAAGCACGACGACTGGTGTAATGATAGAAGACATGAAAACTAAGACTGCATACAACCTGAGAAATGAGAAAGGAAGAGAGGTGCCAAGGGGCAGCTTTGATAAAGTATTTTTATTTAAGACTTTTTATACCAGTTAACATTTAAATCCGATTTAAATATCATACTTTGAATATGAAACGACTAATATCTTGAAATTCAAAATAATTTCTACACCAGATAACTTGTACAACTAGTGTAAAAAAGTTTTCATATCATTTTTTACGCCGGATAACAATTAAAACCAATTTAAATATTGGAGTTATTTTTTCAAAACAACCTTTATTAACCCATCACTTGTAAGTTACAACAAAATAATATATGCAATCAGAACAATATACTTGTGCTATTATTACATCAAAACAATATATGCAATCACATAAAAATCAATCAGAATCCACTTCTTCTTCATTCAATTTTAGTAAACCTACTAAAAATGAAGGGGTCTCACAAATTGAATCATTATCATCAATAACCCTTTTTCCTTAGAGAGAGACATACCATCTTTTATTTGCCAGATCAGTGGTATAGAATACTTGCTTTTCTTGGTCTGCCATAATGAAAGGCTCATTCTCAAAACTTGTACTTTTCAAATCAACCTGTATAAATCCTAACTGACATACCAAAACACCGTTGTTTACATTAGCCCACTTGCATTTGAACAAGGGAACTATGAATTTGGTGCAATCCAACTCCAAAATCTCCTCAACGATACCATAATAAGAGATAACTACTAATTTTGGATTGTTATCTTTTAAACTAGAAAAGTGCATAGCTTCAGCTACTAATATAACACCATTATTTTGCAATCTACTTTTTCAGTTGACAGTATAGGTGGCCTTGTCTTAGAAATCTCCTATAACTGAGGTAGATTATCTTTCTTCCATGATGAAGTTGATAGTAGTAAGTTTCTTCCTCATAGATGGGACATGCTTTATGTCCCTTAACACTATATCCTGACAAATTTTATATGCAAGAAAGTCATTAATTGTACAAAAGATCATAGCCCTCATATTGAATACCTCCTTCTTAATAGCATCAAAAACATCCACGCCTTCCCATAGCTTCTTCAAATCTCCGATCAAGGGCATTAGGTAAATGTCTATGTCATTTCCCAGTTGTTTTGGTCATGAGATCAACATAGACAATATACATACTTGCGTCTCATACACAATAAAGGAGATAGGTTGTAAACCACCAAGAGGACAGGGCATGAACTATGTATACTACTAAGGCTACCATAAGGGTTCATGCCATCTGTACTGAGCCTAAGCCTTAGGTTTTGTGGTTCCTTGCCAAACTCGGGAAATAAGTCATCAGTCTTCTTCCATTGCAAATAATCAGCCATATGACGAAGCTTTCTATCACAAATCCTTTCAGTCGCATGACATAATATTTTTTTTTGCATCATCTTCAATAGCAAAAAGCCACTTAAACCTTGGTATAATTGGAAGATACCATAATACCTTTGCAGGAGACTTGTTTGATTTGTACCTTGGTGTCTTACATATTAGACATTTCTCCTCATCTTCAAAATCTTTCCTGTACAGTATGCAATCATTTGGGCATGCATGAATTTTTTTATACTGCATGCCTAAAGGACATATTATTTTCTTAGCATTATAGTAGCGTTTGGGTAACACATTTTCTTCTGAAAACATATCTTGCAACAACTCAAGCAATTTTGAAAAACCTCTATCACTCCACCCATACCGTGCTTTCATACTTACCAATTTTAACACCGCATTCAACAAGTTGTATTTTCTGCACTCTGGGTATAGAGGTTTTTCTACATCATTGCACATAGTATCATATGCATATGACCACATAAAAGCATCATCTCCAATATCATGAATCATGCCCTTTACCTGATCATCAGTATCCATGTCATCATTAAAGGTATGTTCTAATAGTTCAGATGCACTCGACCTTTCCATATTTTCACCATGCAATACTCATATTGTGTAACTCTTATAGAACCCCTCACAAATTAGATGAGTGTACACATCTGTAGCACTTTGTTTCCTATCATTGAAACAACTCACACAAGGACAATAAAACCTTCCATTGTACCATCACCATTCTATTTAGCAAAATCTAAAAACTCCTTCACCCCCTTAGCATACACAACACTTGTTCATTTAGCATTTATCTAACTATGATCCATATTTGTGGAAGACTAAAAAACTAGGAAAATATAAATAAGAAAACCTATCTTGTAGCAATGAATCAAATGAAACAAGTAAATGACAACAATAAATCCAGCATAAATAACAGAGGTACTATTAGTAGTGCATAAATCTTCAGTTCTCATGACAAGGAGTTCAAAACAAAACTTTCTGGTTATGAAAGGTCGAGAAGACTTAAACGCGTGAACAAGTAAAAATGACAGATGGGAGGCGCGGAGGGGCTTTCTATTAAATTAAAGGGTATAATCTACACCAGATAAAATGAAACACTGGTGTATAAATAACTTTTTTTAAACTGATCATTATATTCTACACCGGATATTAATATGTCCAGTTTCATGCGGTTGTATTTTTTTACAAAATAAAATAACATATCATCAGAACGAAAAACTTCATTCATTTAGAGAACAAAAAATTTCATTCATTTAGCTTTACTAATAACTTTACATCAAAAGTATGAAATTCCCAAGCACAATATCTATCAGAATATATAATATATTCTCTCCTTTTATCATTAAGTACAAAAAATAAAATAGGAAGGGCAGTAGATAAAGGTTACAGGCTTTTACTACTTATTAGACTCAGAAGTTGAAACATCCTTAATTTCATACATCTTAGGGACTAAACGGTAGCATATGGAACCACTTTTAAGGTCATTGAAGACAAATTACACAATCTAAAATTTTACTCTATCGAGTACTATTCATTGTATAAATTCTAGAGGAGTGACCTGACTTCAAAAAATCATAATTAAATATATAAAAATTAAAATAAAGTGGTTAAAATTCCTACACAAAGCTAACTTAATGCTCTTTCAAGGAAAAATAACTTGTTGACCACACCTTGACCAAGTCAACGTTGGTCAATGATCCAATTTTATTGTTCATCCAACATTTTTCCCTGATTCCAACATTATGGGGCCAGTTTTGGAAAAATCATATCTCCATGTGAAGACATCCAAATGAGACATTCTATATATGAAATTGAAGCTTGGTATGTCCACTATTTATTGGTAAAATTATGTATATTTATTTAATCATTTACTATTTCTAATTATAGTTTAATTGCCACTGATTCACCATGAATTATTGTTCATAGTGGCAAATTCTAGCACCCAACTTTACATAACAGTTATACTATCCAATCCTCAGCTTCTCTTCATGCTTCTTCAATCCTCTTTCATCATTAACAAACCTGTAGGATTGGGATTATATGGAAGGGGATGAGATTTTTGGGGAAATCTCAGTAGCAACTAGTACTAAATAATGCATGTATTAATGTAAATACTTGTGCTTGCTTGTGAAAGTATTAACATTGTGTAATGTGCATGCTTTCATGTAATATATAAAATACAATTGGCCAAAGTAATCATAGAAATAGAGCTTCATACATAAGCACATATGCAACACAATTCAACAAAGCTATAGCACAACTAAGCATAACATTCAATGCATACAAGTTTAGGATAAATTTACTACCTGGCGTGTAGCCTTTTCCTTAGTCCTTAACCTTTGCTCTGAGGTTCCCTCTTTACATAGGTCAGAGCTTATACATAGCATAATAATATCTTCACTATTACTCTATTCAGTATAGCTCTACTTATCTCAAGCTTAACTTGAGGTAATACCCTTACTCTGACAATCCCCTGACTTTCTTTATATCCACGACTAACCTTATCAAGAGAGATATTTCTCTATTTTCACTATTAAATTCATAAGAACAATCCTTTAATTTATTAGAGCAGGGAATATAATAAATTATTTACCTTATTCCTAAGCTTGCCAAGTCCCTAGCTCTTTGGATTGCTCCTAACTCCGCTAGAACTCCTCATTTTTCCTTCCTTTCTTTCTCTCTTTCTCTCTTCTTTCTACCTTTTTCTTGATCCTTGCTATGAATGGAATAGAAGGAGGGGTAGGGTATTTATAGGTGGAGGGAGGTGGAATGGATGGCTTAAATCGAATCACGATGAACGGCTCAGATCGCTTAGCTTTCTCAAGAAGCTTTGCCCACATCATCACAATGGCATCATCATCTTATAAGACTCATAAAAAATGACATCATCCATGGACACCTCACATGCTTAGGTGGCATAATGGTGGGGCCCTTGGGATACCTTACCAACTAACACAGCATTTTCAGAGAATTCTAGAGTCCTATCCCTGAATGAACGACTGAGATCATACCATGTGTCCTTAGCTTTTTCTTCTTTCCCTAGACTTATGCCATGTGGCACCTTGTGGGTACCATGAGAACACCTTTCATGCCACCTCATGGTTCTGGATGAGGCTAAAGCTCTATTTGATCACTTTCCCTAGTTCTATCTTTAACCGGATAACTTTACTTTATGGAAAAGTATGAAACTACTTCTTTAATGCCACTTAAACCTAACATAATCATTGGGCCACGTTTTTGGACCCTTAGAATGCTATCTTGGCTTCTAGTCAAGCTCAAGCACTTTGGTGGCTCGATTCCTAAGAAATATCCCTTAGCAAATTACCAAAATGCCATTGGTTACCCTTTATTTCTTTGAATAATTATAGGGCATTATTGTCTTTTCATACTTTACCAGAGTATTTCTTGACCCTAGCCAACTACCCAGATAACCTTCCTTGACTGTCTAATCATAGTCAATTGACCAAAATACCCTTTCACCCATTCTTTAATCATTTCATAATATAAGGGCATTTTAATCATTTTGCACTTTTTCTGGACACTGGCCCATTTGACTGATAAACTGATATCATGGGTTTGGGCCTCACTTGGGTCATCATAGGCCTCTCTGTGACATCATCTGAGCTCATTTAGTTATAACTTACTTACTGCTAAATTTCATAATCGGATCGCGGGCATTCTTAAACTCTTATCAAAATTCACTAATATGGGAATAACTTTTCATACAGAACTTCTTCTAAGGTTTTGTCAGATCCATGACATCTAACGTTATAGGGCACACCTTCTTATAACTTTTTCACTTATATTTGAGGTCTAGAAGATCTGTTAAAAATTTCAGATAATGTTCAGACTATTAGATAAGTATTAGCTATCTGGAACTTCAATAAAATTTCTATATCATGCTAGATTAACTAGCATAACTTTCTCTATCTATTGATGAATTTTAGGACTGAAATGCTTCTAGGCAGTTTTAAGCCTTTTCTGGCTGAACTTTCTATAATTATAATTTTACCCTTCGAAACTTTTGGAAATTACACTTTAATCCCTCAAGTTTTCATAATTACACTTAATGGCCCAAACTTTATGTCTACTTCCTTTTGACACCATTAAACCTTTTAGACTTTTCACTTTAATCCCTTTCTTTTCCAAAATGACCATTATACCCCCAAGAACTTTTACTATTTATAATTTAGTCCCTGAACTTTTACTTACTTGTAGTTTAGTCCTTGAACATCATCTGTATACTTATGAGACTTCTACTCCACATGGCCTGGTAACCTACCTCTTTCAGGCTACATACTGGGATTCTATTTGTAAAAATTAGGGTATAACAGAGGTCTGGGATTCATCAGAGTGGGTAAGTTTAACAAGATGATAGAAGCTATCATGTTGTTGATGGCGGTGAACTTCTGAGTGAAAAGCTTTGAAACTGTCTTTTAATCTAGTAACTTTCTTAGACAGTTCTTCTACTGAGTCCTCCAGAGCATTGACGTGGATGATTAGTTTCTCAAGGCGCTCAATAAGAGTGACAACCAGGGAAGGAGGAGAAGGAACTACAGGGTGAGGGTTGGGATATTTGTCTTCAAAATCTTCTATATTTCTTTTATGCGGTGGAGAAGGAGGTGTGCGTGAGGAAGAAGCCATTAGTGCATTCATATAGAAGGAAAGAAAATAAAATAGAGATAAAGTAATGAGACAAAAGTACTGATCATAGGAATGGTATAAATATAGTTAAGGAATAAGAACAATTTTAGAAAAGAATATCGAAGAATACAATTGGCCTTCTATCATAATGAGTTAAAATGTTGGGAACCGAAGAAGTAAAATGAATGGCTTGAGAAGTTACACAGAAAAGAAGTGGGAAAGTATAGATAGAAAACTGAAGTGTTAGAATAGAAAGTATATTTAACACCAGTTGTATATATTTTACACCAGTTCAATGTACATCCGGTGTCAATATTTCATCTTATTTACAAAAATGCTACCTTTCATTTGTTCTAAAAGCTTCTTTGCAATGTATGAAGAAGTTAAAGAAAAGAAGCGGTAAAATATAGACAGGAAACTGAAGAGTCATAATAGATAGTATATTTAACACCGGTTATATATATTTTATGCCAGTTCAATGTAAATTTGGTGTAAATATTTCATCTTATTTATAAAATTGCCACCTTTCATTTATTCTAAAAGTTTCTTCGCAAGGTCTGAAGAAGTTAAAGAAAAGAAGAGGAAAAGTATAGACAAGAAACTGAAGAGTCAAAATATGACGCAGCTAATCTACACCTATTGATATTAGTATCTGGCATAGTAAATTATAGTTTACACCAGTGACATGTTAATCTGGTGTAACTATTTCATCTTATTTACAAAAATATCACCGGTCATATTTTTGAGACCTCCGCAAGGACCGATTTAAAAATGGTGCTTTAAAAATCATATTTTGTACTATTGTCAATCTCAACTGGCTTTCTACCATTGATGTTTTCTTAAAACACAAGAATAAGAAATTAGTTTTTCCTCTCCAAAAAGATGTTTAGAGTACAGAAGTCATATTGAATTGTGTCAGTAGCATAAGCAGAAAGATATTTGAAGAAGGGCTATCATAGTTGTGTGGTATTCTTTTTAGTTCAAGCTGAAACATAATTAAAAGTAAAAAATATACTAGTGGTGGATGAATTTCCGGAGGCATTTCTGGAAGAGATAAGTGAATTACCTCCAGAAAAGGAAGTTGAGTTCACAATTGACATCGTACCTGGAGTATATCCCATTTCCAAAACACCTTATGGAATGGCTCCTAATGAAATGACAGAATTAAAGAAGCATATAGAGGATTTGTTAGAGAAAGGGTTAATCTTCCCTAATATTTTACCATAGGGTGCTCTGGTATTATTCATAAAGAAGAATGATGATTGACTCATATTGTGTATAGAGACTACAAGGAATTAAATAAGGTGATCATCAAGAATAAGTATCCACTTCCCAGAATAAATGATCTTTTGGATAACCTCTAGATTAACTCTTTTTATTTCACCTATCAAATATTGTTCATGGGCTAAGGATTTTTTATTGGAAAATTAATCAAAAGTCCTCATTTAGAATTTTTTTTTCATATTTTATCAAGTTATACTCAAATCAATTTGTATTATCACTAAAATTATGTCTCCTTTTCATTTTCTATGGCTTAAACTCTATAGTTTCAATGTAGGAAATAATAACAAACCTGTGATATTTACTTGTCATTAGGACTATTTAGTGATTAAATGATTTCTTTAAAACCTCATAATAATTACCCCAATTTCTCATCACTATTGTAAATCATTCTCAACTTTTATTTCGTCCGTCGGTTCATATCAAATTATCAATCATGTGTGTGACAAACATTAATATTTTTAAAGATTTTAATTTTGGCCACTTTAACATTTATGATTTTTTTGTATTAATGTTATACTATTTTTTATAACAAGACAAGTTCACTAAAACACGATAAAATGAAGTACAATATATTGGGCCGATTTATATAATTAGTGAAGTAAAAGACAAGAGTAGCCCACTCCAAAGAAAAATAGCAAATAACTGTAAACAAAACAAACTGAAGAAAGCAAGTCTTAGTTTGTTAGTGGTTTCAACAGTAAACCTACGGTGATGCCAAAGGTTATAGGGAATGAGCCATAAACCCACTCCATAGACCAAAGTCCTCAATGCTCTAACCTGTGTAAGATGACACTGATACATGCAGAGCATCTAATGCACTAATCTTCATGTGAATATCCAGACACAAACGCTATCACGAATCACTGAGCTAATCTAGCAATTCACGAAGGCTACACCCAGTATGGTGTTTGAGGATGTCTTGGTGGCTGCCACTAAGGACTTAAAGCTAGATCAAACATATAAGACTTGAAACCAACCCAAAAGTTGTTAATAAACTAACAGATACTTCCAATCTGCATAAAAGAGAAAAAGTAACAAATGAAAACTTCAAGAGAATAAAGTGAGTATCCTAAGTTGATCTAGATTCACCATAGCACTACTATTTAGCATATAATGTTATATTACTATCTATATTTTTTAATATAAGATCTACTTAATTAATTTTAATAGATTAAAGAAATTTGTTAAGTTAATTATTTATAACGATTGTGTATTGATTTTTCTAAAATATCTTATTTAATTATGTGTATTTTAAACTATCTTTGATAGAAATCCCTTAATATGTATTATCATATAGGGATATTTTGGGGGATAATTATAATTTTGAGAGACAAAGAGGATTGTGATATGATAACTCAATAATCTTATTAACAAAGAATTAATAAGAAATAGACAGCAATTCTTTGTAACTAAAATAATCATTTATACTAATTCAACCTTCCAACATATAACTAGGAATTAATTAACAAATTAATTAAAAGGGATTGATTTGTTTTATGGTTCCATCAGCCTAGAAACTCCAATTCCAAAGTCATAGAAATAGCTCACAGAACTACACAATACAACAGCAATCATATTATCACAATTACTATATATTGTTAAGAAAGCTTCAGAAACGAAACTATAATAATTGTAGTTCTTCAGCCTTAAATACATGTGGAAATTATAATGAGGTACCAAGGGAGTTACTTACATAAAAGTCCTAATGGCAATTGGAAAACTAATAAAAATAAATAACAAATTTTAGTGCAAGAATATTGGCAACAAATTCCCCTATTTATGTCACATTCCAAAATTTGAGCCGTGATTGGAACAGAATATGAATAAATTCATATTCCTTAAGCCTAAAACCTTAAATAAAACGCTTGAAACAATAATCATAATATATTACAATTTTAATAAAAAATGCAACTCCTCTTTAGGAATTTTGGCAGGATCGTTGTTGTATAACCGACATTCCGATAATCCTACAACAAACTACTATTGGAAAATGTGCCTTATGGGCCAATCATTATCTTATAAATATTATTGATTTATGAGTTTATCAATTGTGTTATCATATTATTCGTATATTTACTGTGATGACCATCCTTGGATAATTTATGATCTTATCCTAAATGTCCCTGGTCGGTCATCTGTGCGGGAGCAGAGATGAAATAAGACCAGTATGACTTTGAAGATGTATAGAGATATAAATCAAAGTCATAGGCACATGTAAGAGTACAAGGTGTTGGACTGACCCGCTATAAGAGAGTTACATGGGTTACGTCATAAGCTTCTCTCATATACAAACCATGTCACTATGCCCTTTGACCTGAGATCATCATGGATTCCTACATGATAAACGCTCAACTTTGACCTAGTCAAAAGTCACTTTTGACCGAGTGATCATAAAGACTATGTTCGGGCTTAGTGATTTTTCATGCGGAGGAATGTGAGTGGTCAAGATGGAATTTGTCCCTCACATTCGTAGAGAGATATTACTGGGCCTCTCGATGAGTGAGTCTGAGAAATGTATGGCCATACTGTAATGGAAAGGTAGTTCCATTTCTATAGTCAGACTACTCAGGGATCGAGAAAGTAGCGGTCAGGAATAGGAGGATGACATTATCCATGCCTCATCCATGACTAAAATATTGCGTGACAGAAGGGACATGATATGGTTGTATAAAAGGTTACATCATTTATCGATCCTCATATGATTTGGGTAGTCGTTATGTCTTGCTAGAGACCGCTTGCGACTTGTGGGCCAGTATATCAAATGGCCCACTGCCAACTTCATATGGGCCTACAGGGTCGTACACAAAATAGCCCAATATGAGCTATGATGTCCAGATTCATTGAATCTAAGACGTGTCTAGATGCAATGAATGATCCAGGGTTGATGTATATATTTATTTATATTTATATTCGTATATATATATAAATTCGTATATATATATTATATATAAGGGATATATAGGATTTAATTTATAAGGATAAATTAAATCTCTATCACGTTTGAATTTGAAATTCAAATTGATAGGATATCTCATATAAGAGATATTTACAAGATTTAATTTATAAGGATAAATTAAATCTCTATCACGTTTGAATTTAAAATTCAAATTGATAGGATATCTCAAATTTGATTTATGAGAATAAATCAAATATAGTCAAATCTTCTCTTTATTTAAATTAAATAGATAGGTGAATTAAATCTGTGAGACGGATTTAATATAAATATTATTTATTTAATTAGTTTCTTATCAAATTATACAATATGTGATATTGTATTAATTTCAGAATTAATATAGATTAATTCCAAGATCCAATTCGGTTGAGAAAAATGCAGAGCATCCTATATATATGATTTTAGGAGCTACATTTTTGACACACCACACACAACACACAACACAAAAGGCCGAACGGAATCTGCAGAAAGTTTGCAGATAAGAAACTGCTGAAGTAGAGACAGAGAGGACGGATTCTTGAGAGAGCCTTGGAGGGACAGGAGACGGTAGCACGTCGTTCGTGGTTGGAACGCTGTTCGTGTGGATACCAGTAGAGGAAGCCGACCTGAGGCGTCGACTTCTTGCGATCAGAAAAAGAGCACGAGCTGCAGAGAGAAGCTGTGGACATCTTCTTGTGATCGAAAAGAGATCACCAGTCGCGGGGAAAAGCTGTGGAAGTCACTGAGGAACACCAAGGGTAACGCTTCTTTCCACTTGACTTAAACACATATGGTAGATCCTAGCAAGCAATGGGAAAAAAATTTTTAAATTAATTTCCGCTGCGTGTCTTCCAATTCCTTTCAACTACAACCGTTTCAAAATCACCTGTAATATTTTCCAAAATAATGAGAATCTTATCCATAGGCTAGGTGAAGCATCTACCCTTTAAACAAAATAATACAAGTATTTCAGAAATTATCATTACATCAAAAGGAGATTTGTCAAAAATTAACGCTTCGGATCGAACGTGAGTCTCTTCACTGCTCAACTGAAGGAATAAGGTCAATTATACTATCTGAAGCCAAATAATCTACTCGTGAATAATGTCCCAAAAATATAATTTAAAATGTGAAAATAAACAATTTCAATATGTTTAAATGGAAATCATAACATTTTATAATTAAATGCAATATTCCAATAAAATATTTTTATTTTAGAAAAACCCTTTAAAACAATCCTTCCAAAACAATCATTTTTCTGTAGGACTTCAGTAAAATGAAAATAGGTGTGAACACACAGTCCATGAGGGTAACTAATCAATCTAGCATGACTCAAAGCCATGAAAATAGGCGTGGACACACAGTCCACGAGAGTAAATAACCAAGCGTACCAAGATGCCATGAAACAGGCATGGACACACAGTCCACATGGGTAATTAACCAATCCGGCATGGTTCAAAGCCATGAAAATAGGCGCAGATACGAGACCCACGAATAAGAAGCACAAGTACCAAACTTACAAATAACAAGCGCGAGAATAAATCCCACGAACAACTGGCGGGAGTACAATCACGAATATCCTTCGAGCTTGGGTTTAACCATAGTGCACCAAGGACTAACAATACTGCTGTTAGTAACCAACCTTCTGTATTTTATCCTTTTTGAAAACATTTCCAACATGTGTGGGGTCCATTAAACATTTAATGATCACAACAATTTCTAATGCAATAATCTTCATCAATAATATTTCTTAATCATAAAACCCCAGCATGATTAATAGAATAAAATCTTAAAAGATTTCTTCATTCATATGGAATAAGTATTCAAATAATAAAATTCTCTTAAGCGTATTTCATAAAGAAATTCAACTCAATATAACATTTGCAAACGTCTTTTTCCAAAACTTCTTTATCAATTTTCTCACATAAACTTGGTCACTTAATAACCGAATTGAAAGAAAAATAGTTTCTAACAATTAAAGCCATTAACTTACTTTACGTAAATCATATTTAATAATTAACACTTTAAATGAAATACATCCAATAACAAATTATTAATGAAAATACTCTTTTTAAGGGACGTTATTCACTTACCTGTAATGCTCTAATATAACTTACTGTTGCTCTTAGCTTCAAAATATCATTCTCCCTTTATTTCCCTAAATGTCTCAATAATAAAATATTTCGTAAGCTAACATTCGAAACCCATCATTCAAACAAATTCCATCTTTGTAAACAACCATAATCATTCACCAAAAGCTCTATATATATAAATCCATAACCATCAATTAACTTGGAGAATTCTCAATCTTGTGTCCATATTTAGTTTAAGAATCTTTATCCTAATTTCCATCCATAATCTTAAGCTCTTTTTCTTAATTTCCAAATATAAACCCAACATCTCACATCATATAGGCATATAATCATCAATTTCTCTACACCCTTCAACTCCAACAATTAACTTCCAAAAATAATTGCAATCCATAAAATATATGTTTCCTAATGCATCCTTTAATTTTCAACACAACAATATAATTCTCTAGACAATTAACCCCAATGCCATATATATATGTATACATATCAACCAAAATAGTACCCTAATATATGTCAATACAACAGCAACTATCAACTAAATCCATGTATATACATATACATATATATTGCAGTGTCCACATCTTCTCACAATTAAATCCATACATCAATTATATACACACATATGCCATGTAACTTCCCCAAACATCAATATCACATATATATATACACATCATGACAGCATTGATCATGTATTCTTTCTCCAAAATATAACCAAATCCATGACACCTAATAGTACAATCTAATTCACGCACAAGTATATATGCATACACAGCGCACAATGCATATATATACATATATGCGTATGTATATTCTATTCAGTTTAAACCAGAACAATTGTGTCCTTATATATATGTATATACACACATATATATACCCTCTCCAAAACCAAACCAGTGCCCATACTCGATGACAGCCTCTATATTTCTCTCTCTGTTTCTGATAGCTACAGTGACTCACCCAACAAACATTGCAGATCGCTGGAAACAACGGAAGAAATACATTGAGGAGGCTTACCTTGGTCGAGATTTACTCTAACATACACTCTCTAACCTCTTCTTAGAAAATGATGGCCTCTGCTTCCTCTGCTCATTTCTGTCTCTTCTTACTCTCTTATTGTCGCTGCCTTGCTCTTTCTTGCCTCTATCTTGTTCTCACCGTCTCTCTCTCTCTTTATTGTTCATAGTGTCAGCTCGCGAGCAATAAAATGAGGAGTAAGTTTCTGTCATCAGTTGAGGTACACAAGTATAGAAAGAACCTAACGACAGTTGAGAAACTCGACACCGGTGACAGCAGCTCAGGTGACAAAAAATGGTGGTTCACAACGGTGCAAGTATCCCCATCACGAAGCTTCCATCACCACTACTCTCAACCTCTCTACTTACCCCTCACAATGTGAGAGGCATTTTTGTAATTTCAAGTGTCTGAGAAAGAAAATAAAACCCTAATTCTACATGTACTAGGATTTGAACATGGGACCACCAGTTTAACTACACTGCTATCAACCACTCAGCTAGACACTTCCTCTTATAATTTCACTACAAAAAATATATATATAATCTAAAATAAATTATTATATCTAATATTTTCCAAGGTCATTACATTTTTCCCTCTTAAGAAATTTGGTCCTCCGAATTTGAAAATATGCTCACCTTAGCCCTCGAATAAATGTGGGTACTTGATCTGCATCTCACTCTCAATTTCCCATATATCTTCTTCCTCTAAATGATTACGCCATAATACTTTCACAGAAGGAATCTCTTTCGATCGTAACTTCTTTATTTGCCTATCAATAATAGATATTAGATACTCATCATACGATAAGTCTTCATTTACATGAACTTCTTGATATTCCACAACATGAGAGGGATGATATAGATACTTTTGTAGCATTGACACATGAAACACTGGATGAATTCCTAATAACTCTGGTGGTACGGCTAATCGATAAGTTATAGTACCCACTTTGTCTAAAATCTCAAAGTGACCAATATACCTCAGACTAAACTTGCCTTTTCTCCCGAATCTCATAACACCTTTCATTAGTGACACCTTTAAAAATACTTTATCTCTAGGCATGAATTCCAATTCTCTACAATGATTATCCACGTAAGATTTATGTCGGCTTTAAGCTATCAATAACCTTTGTTAAATTACTTTCACTTTCTTTTTAGCATCTTGAACCAAATCTAGTCAAAATATCTCTCTGTTACCAACTTCAAACCATCCAATTGGAGACCTACATTATCTTCCACATAATGCCTCAAGTGGTGCCATATGAATACTTGATTGATAGCTATTATATAGGCACATTCCACTAGTGCACTGGTAAAAAATAGGCTTTTTAAACCGGTTGAAAATATACTTCTACATTGGACTAGGTCTGGTGTTGAAATAGCCTGTGTAGAAAGTCTTATATTCTACACCGGTTGTATACAACCAATTAGGGGAGAGACCCCGAAGGACCAAATGGAAGAAAAAATTAAAACAAAAAATAGAGCACTGGATAGACAAGTTAATGCAATATAGAAAATTAAAATGCATGCAGAGGGGATGCTCTTGAAAGAACTAAAAGGCGGTAGAACTTGCCAATCTTGTTCATAAGAGGAAACAAGGATATGAGAAGATAAAATAAAGCTTAATAAAATAATACTAGAAATAAAGTATTATTAAAATATAAATACTTACAGAAGAGAAAGGGATACAAGAAGAGAAGGAGGAGGAGGAGACTCTCTCTAGACTCGGAGTATCTCTCTAAGTATAAGGAAGGGGGTAACTGAACATGCCTAAAGAAGGAAATGAATCGGACTTAAGTAGACAGGGAAAGTTACGGTTTAAATAGTGTTCTAACATGGATTTATTTACTATTTGCACAGTTTCCATCATAACACTATTTGCACAGTACTGTCAACACTATAATGACTTACTGTTTAAATAGCACTGCTATGTGATTTTACTATTTTGAACAATACCTTTTACAAATTTGTTTACCAAAAGCCTAGGACACATTTTTCGATCAAACTAAGTCTTTAGAAGGTTTAATCTTCATCTAAGTCTATGACAAATTCTTCTTTATCATCTTTCTCTGAAGGTGGTATAGAATCTGTGTGACTTGTAGAAGGAGTTTGCTCTTGTTGTTGTAAGAATTGGAGCATGAAACTCAGTTGGTTGATAAGGCTAGCCTTATTATTTATTGAGGAGAGGATGGCTTGCACCCTCATTTTCTGATTTAGGAACTTGATATGTTCCATCATGCAAAGGTACTGGGGATTTTGTTTAAACCATCTCTCGACTGCTTGTATGTTTATTCAGGAAAGATCAAATTTAGGCCACTATTTTATCGACAAAAGTCATTAGAGTATTGGTAGAAATCTTGATCCTTCTGTGTTTGAAAATCTGTAATTCTAAGAAAAAATCTAGGACACAGATAAGTTTGAAAAATAGTAAAGTTCAACAAGGGTTTTCTTTAATGTTGAACTACTGTTTGAAAAGCTCAAAAGCTTGAACTACTATTGGAGGAAATATTTCTGGAATAGGTCCAAAGAATTCCCACCAATGTCCAAACTATTGAGGAAAGTTGTACTTGGCTTTTGTTTTAAAATAAATGAACCAAGTATGTTTAAAAAGTTTATTCTGATCCTAAAATACATGGTACCATACATTAATATAGTCCCAATAATTGTATCCAATAGGATCAAATTTTATCCCAAAATTTTTTATTTTGTATAAATCTTATCCCTACTGGATGGAGTGAGAACTTTTAAAATTTGCAGGGTAGAATGAGTTATTAAAGACTCATCTGTTTTATCAATATTCTTTTTAATTATAGCTAACTTAGAGTGAATCAATATTAATTCATAATACTCCCTAGTTTTGTTTAATTGTTTTGGCTAAAAATGAAATCCTTTAGGTAAAACATTTAGAGCCACTTGATTTGCATTTTTGTGATACATAGCCCTATTTTATTTTGAAAAGGTTGAAGTGTCAATTTTTTAAGAGATAGAAGCATAAACTATCTATTTTTGAGAAGGGTTGATTTGCAAGATATTTGGTTGTTGATCAAGTAAATCATATTGATCTTTTGTCAATACCTTTGAAGGAATTAGAGGAAGGGCCAATTTCTGGGCAAAGATTTTTTCTGGGAGTATCTTCTGGGCATAACTTTAGGCATATGATTCCAAAGTCTTTTTAGAAGATGCTCTTATTTGAATGGGCTGGGTTGATGACCCATACAAAGTGGATGACTCTGATTTTGTTTGGGGTTTCTGGACCGAAGATCCAGATGGAGTAGATGACTCCGTTTGAGTTTGTTGGGCCCTAGATTGGGACCCATATTTTTTCACCACTGCTTGGATGATAGCCTCAAGTTCAGAACTCGAGAATGTTTGACTTTGGGCATCCTGTAGAACACCCTTTTATTTCTGGTCTTCACTAGATTTATCTTCAGATTTCTTTTTCCTCGGCATTTAAGTTTGGGTTTTCTCTCAGACTTCTATCTACCCTATAAAAATTCTCAGGTAAGAAAATCTGGAAGGGAGTTTGAATTGTATTTGATAAAATTAATTTCAAAGTAAAAAACACTTAAAATTGCTTACCATATGGCAAAAACTTATTTTGATGCAAGATTTTTAACATCTTTTTGTAAAACATCCTTTGCTAACTTACAATCAATGCGAAGTAAAAATCTTTTGTTTAACAAATCAGATTGAAATTTGTAAATGCATAAAACAATTGCCAAAATTTCTTTTTTAATGGTGGAATAGTTTTATTGAGTGCTATTCCAATGTTTAGACATAAAAGAAACAATTTTCTCTTTTCTGTTAAGATGCTATTTGAGAATGCCACCGTAACCTATGTTACTAGCATCAGTTTCAACAATTTTGTAGGCAGTTGGATCAGGAAGGCTAAGACAAGGAAGTTCCTTAACCTGTGATTTAATCTACCTAACAATGTTTGAATGAAGGTCAATCTATAGAGGCAGATTATCCTTGAGTCATTGATGAAGCGGTTTAATGAAGTTACTGAGATGAGGTATAAAGTCAACAACATAGTTTAAATATCCTAAAAATCTTTGAAGTTATGTTTTATCAATGATTTGATCAGGAAATTTATCATCAAACTGAATTGCCCTTTCAATTGATGTAATGGACCCTTGATGTATCCAATGACCCAAAAATCGTATTTTAGTTTGAAACAAACTAATTTTAGGTTTTCAAACCACTAATCCATTTGTTTCTACAATCCTAACAAATTTGAAGATATGTTTAAAATGCTTCTCTACAGAATGACTATAAACTAATACATCATCGATAGAAACAATAATATACTAACTATGATCATTACAGATCTCATTCATAATTCTCTAGAATTTGGAATGAGCCTTTTTAAAACCAAAAGGCATAACATTCCACTCATAATGACCAAAAGGCATAGTAAAAGCAGTTTTATGCCTGTCATTTTCATAAATTTGTATTTGCCAAAAACCAAATTTCATATCAAATTTTGAAAAGATTTTTGCAGAATACAAATATTTTAGTAGATCAAATTTGTTTAGGATTGGATATCTAATCTATTGCAAAGCCTCGTTTAATGGTTTATAATTAATTATAAGCCAAAGAGCTCCACGTTCAATTTCTACATTTTTATTAACATAAAAAGCAGCACAAGACCATGGACTTCTTGACTTGTGAATTAATTTTTTGTTTAAGAGATCTTGGATCTCCTTTTTGCAAGTTTTCAAAAGGTTCGGGCTCATTTGAATGAGCCTGGCCTTTGTTGGGATTTTCTTTTTAGAAAAGTCTTTTTCAAATGGTAAATCAACCACATGTTATTTTCTATTCCAAAAAGCATTTAGTAAGTCAAAACAAATATTTTTATGGATTTGTTCAAGACAAGTTTGAATTTTCTTTTAAACATCTTTTTGACACAATTGCCTTTCTAAATGTTGAAAAGAAATCTCTTCGTTTAAAAAGTTTATCGTTGCTTGGAAGTCAAAAGATTGAGCTCTTTGATCCTGGGTTTTTGAGTAAAAGGGAACATAATCGTTTTACCCAAATATTCTTTTGAAATTTCATTTTCATCAGTCATATACGGGAATAATAACCTCACAAAAGGCGCACCTAGAATAATCTGGGTTCCCATATTTTTAACCAATGTAAATGGAGTTTCAAGTTTCAATTCTTGATTTTCAACAACAACTTTTGAAACTTTGTATCTGACATCTAAGCATGGGCCATTAACGCTATTGAACCTTTAGGTTGTTTTCTCAAAATATTTTGTAGGAATGATTCCTTTATTAAAACAATTAGAATCAGCTCCTATGTCAAATAAGACAGTTTGTTCCAATATAAAAAAATTATGAATAATAATTTTAGCATAGATATAAAAATTTTTAATAGAAATTCTTGAAATCAAATTTAAGAAAGTTTGATCTTCCTCATTGTCATCGTTAGATGTGATTTCTAGATTTTCTTCAGTTTTGCCTACAAATTGTATATCTTGAAGTTGGGATATGGTTTCTGTACAGGTTTCTTGTTGAAGTTTAATTAGACGTATTTCAGTCTTGAGAGTTGTTTACCTCTTAATGGAGATCTTGTAGGGTTGTTGGTTTAACAGGATTTTGAAATTTATTTAAAATATATGTTAAGTTGTATTTGTTTACAAGAAAAACTGGTTTAGAGTTTGAAGAAGATGGTTGTTGATTAACCAATTCTCAAAACTTAAATAAATATTCTCCTTTTTTATAATCTGAAAGTTTTTCAATGATATCAAGAAGTAAATCTTGTTCCTTCAAGATAACATTGATTGAAGATGAAGATTCTGGGATATCATCATTTTGAATATTTTGAATATCCTCAGAAGAATCACTTTCAATTTCTGAACTAGAAGTTTCTTCAATTAAAAGATTGTTTATTTGTTCAAGAAGACATTCATCAATACACCTGATCTTCTTGAGTTTTCTTGTTAAGGCACAATATTTTGAAATATGACCTAATTTGCCACATTTAAAACATTTTACCTTATTTTATTCAGGAAAGTCGACATTGGGTTTAGATCTAAATTCTTGTTTTAACCTAAGGGAAGGTGTGTTTTGGTTATATCTTTGGTAGATATATTTTTTCTTTTTGTGATAGGAGGAATGTTTCCTATATTTTTTGGTTTGTTTACAGGCTGGAAGACCGAATTGCTCGCAGAAAGTACCCAACTCCCTACAGTTTACGACTTTCTATTTGGCCAGTTGATGTTGGATGCTATCATCCTGACAAATTTTAAGAGCAATTTTTTGAATATAAAAGATTAATTCTCCATATGTCAAGTGCTCATAAGGGATTATGCCACCATTTTGATTCCTAAATTTTTCTCTAACTTTATCACCTAAAGATTTAGGTAATCCAGCTAGTAATTTTTCTTTCCAAATTGGTTGTTTGGCATCATCTTTTGTGATAACTCGAGCAAGGAAAGTATCCCTGTACCATCTGAAATTAGAAAGGGTTATGCACTTAAGATTTGACAGTAATTCAACTGATCTATCTTTCCAAATAGATGGATCACTAACAAAATATTTAACAATTGTAAAAATCAAAGTTTGAACAGAATTTGGATAAGTTTCACCATTATAAAAAGTAGGTGTTCCCTCAGAATCAGTTTGAACATATGAAAAAATTGTTTGTTTGTCTTCTGGGGTGAGTTAATGATCCCACTAATTTTTCAATTGTCCTATAAAACCAAATACCAAAAGATTGGTAATTCGTTCATCTGTGTAGTTGTTTTGGGTTTAATACGTAGTACACAACATTGTCATATACTACATCATTAAAAGGATATTAGCTTCATTAAGACCATTTATGTTCTATTCATAAATGTTCTCTTCGCTAAATGACCTAAAGTTTTGGTTAACTTGTTCTTCAACCAAAATGTATGGAGGGCTTGCCCTAATGCAATACAATTTAGAGGGTTATTTCTAGTGTTATTGGTTGATTTGGAGTTGTGATTCAGATGAATCAGTTTGGGAAACTTGGGAATCTATTTGGGATTCCTTTTCTACATTAGCTACTTGCATAGTAGAAGAGGTTGACTCAGTTTGAGGTATTTCTAGGACAATCAATATTTAGGATATTTGGTGTCTCTTTTGATTGATTTTGTCAATCAAATTGGATTTATTTTGGTTGTATATTTCAGACCTCATTCGTGGGCTGAGCTAATATGGTTTAAAGATTGGGTTTTCAATCCTTGGTTTTGACTATTCTGAAACAATGTTTGAAGATGATTGAGCAAAATGATCACCTAGTTGTTGAAGATACAAATAGTGTAATTATTTTATTCAACTATCTTTTTAATGTCTATTGAATCAATAGGTTGATCCACATTTTTAAAATGAAAAGGTGCAGCAAGCACAGGTTGACCTAAATCATCCTTATTGTGAGGAATTTGTACCATTTTTGGACAAAGAAATTCAAAAGAGATATTTTCTCCTTTGGAACTTTTCCATTGTTTAATAACATCAATAGTTTGATCAAATGGATAATTCAATTTTGTAGTTCTAGCATATTCACTAAACTAGTCAAAAAATGGAATATTCACTTGAGCTCTTTCAAGGAATCTGTAAATTTTTTCTTGAATTTGTTTTCTACTTGATCCTTTGAAGTTTTAAAAAAACCATTTCCTCTAGAGATTGTATTCTTTTGAGTAAGACTATTTTTGTAAATTTTGTTTGTCAATCTGAAAATCATTTTCAATGACATATATTTCTCCTATATCTAGTGAGAATAAGTTAGAGACTCAATTGATCTTAAGTTAGATCTTAAGTCCTCATCTTTTTCATACACCGTTTGAGGTATGTTTGTAGAATTATCAATTCCTTGGATTGAAGCACTAGTAGTTGGTTTAGTTTGGGTAACTACTATGGATGTTTCAGATGCCATTCCATATATGACAAAATGCGGTCTAGGAATTGAAGAACAGGAGAATCTAGATGATTCTATTTGGACAAATCTACAGTCTTCATATATTGAAGCTTTAGATCTTTGAGTTTGAGTAATTGATCTTTTGGACCAATCAAAGGATAACCTGACAGATCCATCTGAAGTTTGAGTTATTTTTCTTAACTGTGAAATGGGTTTTGGAGTAGGCTGTGAAGTTTTTTCTATTACCTATTCATCTGGTAATACAACATCTTCCCACATGATTACTTTAGGGATTGTTATATTAATATTTTAGAAATCAGTTAAGAAAATCATTGTTTGATCAGTTTCAAAAGGAATATGAACATAAGAAGTTGACATGTTTGAGACCTTATACTATGTCCTATAAATTAGGGTAGCAGGTATAGATCCTGGCAACATGTTCAAACCATGAAGTTTTATTTTTAGTTTAAGACCTTTAAGGACATGTTCATCTTTTAAATCCAGCATCCTGTCTGGATAACAATTAAAATAAACAGGTCCTGCATGTAGGTCAGTTTCTGCCATTGCCAAAACAACATCATGGTATATATTATGTCTACCATCAAAAGACAGAGTAAACATGATATATTCAGGCCTTTCCTAACAAGAGGTTTTATTGCGATTTAAACGCTACTGATATGTAAAAAGTTGTATTCTTTTCGGTGCCTTTCAATTGACTTCCTGGAAAGGAGATAAAAATCCTCTTTTTCAGGTTGGATAGAAATTGATTCTTCAACAATCCTGATTATATAATCGGATTTAAAAACCATTTTTTATCCTCTGTTTGTGCATAAAGCGAGTTTATAGTAATAGGAGTCAAAGTCCAATTGTCAATGTCTTGGTTTATGTTTTGAAAAGAAATTTCTTCTTTAAAAATTCTTTTGTTTGAAGTGGTTGTTGCTTCGTTTAATTCCTCATCATTTAGGGGAAGGTTTAATGAAGAAGTAGAGGAAGAAGATCTATATCCTCGTTTGAAAGAGAAGGAACAGAATAATGACATAATTTAAAAAGTAAAAATTAGAAAGTAAATAAATAGAATAAATAAAAGTAAAAGCAGAATAATAAAGCAGAAAATAGAAAAGACAAAGAAAGAAGAAATGATGACTGCAAAGAATAAAAATAAAGTAAAGTAAAAAAGAAAACTCAATAATTGATATTTTCTCCCTTTCGTTAGTATCTTTACCTTCTAGATCTGTAGTGGTATGATGAATAAAAATTTTGCCGATCTTTATGGATTTGGGAAACTTGTTAGGTAGTTAGTATGATAGTATCTAATTAGCCATAATCTAGACAACGCCACTTGAACAAGTGCATATATGTACTATATTTATTACACACACTACTACATATGATGTTCCACCTGCCTCAGTTCGTCGGGTCATACGGTCTATTTTCGTACGGATGGTCTCATGTGTAATAAACTTAGCCTGTACTGACGTGCTATCGATTTATGACAGTCGTATCATACTAACAAGCTCAACAATTATCCTAATATTATAAAAATAGATCCAGATTTATTTACCACATCTTTACTTCACCTTCTAACTCTAATACTAACTAGGGGAGAGACCCCTAGTTAATTAACCTTTTTAAATCGGTTATTCCATACAACCAGTTTAAAAAGTAATGTAAAAATAATAAAAAATCTATAATCGAAAAACTCTGGATTCAAATCAGATAAGCTTCTAAACCAGTTTCTCTTTAAAGCACCAAAATTCTTTCCTTCTTCGTCATAAATCTGAAGAAGGAGAATGATGAAGAATAGGTACCTATAAAATACAAGTAGAGAACAAAAAAATGAAGAAAGAAAACGCCAAAGAACCCATAAATGAAAGAAACAAAAACTCAGATATATAAACAGAAATGAAAACCCATAAATACTATCACCTAATTGAAGATATCACAAAAACATCGTCACAATTCCTTCGGGTTACCTGCTCCAATACAAATAGAAATATATTTAAATAGAACTAAGAAATGAATAAAATGAAAATCTAAATATACACATAGAAACAAAAACCTAGAAACGTTGTCACCTAATTGAAGATATCGCATAAACGTCATCACAATTCCTCCAACTTACCTAGTCAAAAGTGAACAGAAATATATTTAAACAAAACCCAGAAAGAAAGAAACAAAAAATAGACATCCACCATCATAGATCTGGGTCTTCTTGTTTTGTAAGCTTTAGAGGTGAGAACGACAGACTTCAACAATAGAGAATAACGAGTATAGGTATAGGTCATTGCATATCTAGATCTTCTTCTTCAGTGAGCTTTAAATAATGTGTTACAAAGGTAGAGCTTCCTATCACCATGTGTGCTCCCTTGTTTGGTTTTCTCCATTGACGACGATGTGATTTGTGAATATAAGGAAGAGCAAAAAACTAAGGCATTTTGTCAAAATTTTAATAGCAATAACATTCTACATCGGATGTCATTATATTAAGTGTAGAATATTTACATCAGGTGTAGAATATGTATAAAGACAATCTACATTGGATGTCATTCCATCAGGTGAGGAATATTTTATCCTTATTTACAAAAATGCCATCGATCATTTCTTTTACACTGATCATGTGTATAATAGGTGTAAATATTTTACCCTTATTTACAAAAATATCACCGCACATTTCTTTTACACCGATCATGTTTACATTAAGTGTAAATATTTTATCCTTATTTACAAAAATACCATCGGTCATTTTTTTTAAATCGTTTTCACGAGAATTGATTTAAAAATAGAGCTTTAAAAAGTCTATTTTGTACTAGTGGCGGAAAATGATTATCCCAACTTCCTCCAAAATCTATGATACAGGATCTCAACATATCCTCAACTATTTGGATCATTCTCTTATATTGCCCATCAGTTTGAGGATGAAAAGCAGTGCTTAGATTCAATAGAGTACCCAATGTTCTTTGAAATGACTCCCAAAATCGAGAAGTGAATTGGGGTCCTCTATCTAAAATGATGGATACTGGAACTCCATGCAACCGTAAAATCTCAGTAATATAAATCTCAGCGTATCTAGCCACAGTGTAAGTCATCTTCACTAGAAGAAAATGGGCTGACTTATTTAATATGTCAACAATCACTCAAATGGAGTCAAAACCTTTAACAGTACAGGGAAAGCCAATGATGAAATCCATTATTATGTTGTCCTATTTCCACTCAGGTATTTCCAACCGTTGCAATGGTCCTACAGGCTTCTGATGCTCCGCTTTAACTTATTAACACACCAAACAACTTGCAACAAAGTCTACCACATCATTCTTTATACCATGCCACCAATACAATTTCATCAAATCTTGATACATCCTAGTTATACCAGGGTGGATAACATAAGCAGAATGATGAGCTTCTTCTATAATTTGTTTTCTCAAATCTTGAACTTGAGGTATGCAAATCCTGCCATTATACCTCATAACACCTTCCTAGTCAATCACAAATGCTGTATTACTTCCATCTTAGACCAAATCTCGTAACTTACATAATTTCGGATAAGAGTACTGAGCTTCCTTAATCTGATCATTTAAAGAGGAATGAGCTTGCAAATGAGCTAAAAAATCTCATTTATTAGCAATTTCAAATATGACTCCCTCTTGCTCCACTTTATGAATTTCTTGTACCAACGATCTTCTTTCAACATTTATATGTGCCAAGCTACCCATAGACTTTCTGCTTAAAGCATCAGCCACCACATTTGCTTTACCCCGATGATACAAAATTGTAAATCATAATCTTTTAACAATTCCATCCATATTCTCTGTCTGAGATTTAGATCCTTCTGGTCAAAAATGTACTTGAAACTTTTTTTATTAGTGAAAATCTCACAAGTTTCACCATATAAATAATGTCTCCAAATCTTTAAAGCAAACACTCCTGCGGCCATTTCTAAATATGAGTTGGATAATTTTGCTCATGCTTCTTAAGCTTTCTAGAGGCAAAAGCAATTTCTCGCCCATTCTACATTAATACATAGCCTAACCTAATTCGAGAATAATCATAATACACAATATACCCTCCAACTCCTGAAGATAAGCTTAAAACTAGAGCAAAAGTCAAAGATTCCTTTAACTTCTGAAAGCTTCCCTCATACTTATCATCCCAAATGAATTTCACATTCTTATGAGTTAACCTTATCAATAGAGCCGCTATTCTTGAAAAATACTGCACAAAACAGCGATAATATCCTGTGAGGCCTAAGAAACTTTGAATCTCGGTGACCGTTATAGGTCGTAGCCAACTTTTGACTACCTCATGCCAAGATCAACTTTAATACCATCTTTAGACACCACGTACCCTAAGAAAGTAACCTCAATAAACCAGAATTCACATTTAGAAAACTTAATATAAAGTTGTTGTTCTCTCAATCTTTATAACACTATTCACAAATGATATTCATGCACTGCTGTACTCTTAGAATATACCAAGATATAATCAATAAACATGATTATAAACTTATCTAGAAATGCTTTGCATACTGATTCATTAAGTCCACGAATACCGCAGGAGCGTTCATCAAACCAAAAGACATCACCAGAAATTCATAATCATCATACCGTGTTCTGAATACGGTCTTTAGAATATCTTCCTTCTTGATCTTTAATTGATGATAATACCCTGATCACAAGTCTACCTTTGAAAAATGTTGCGCTCCTTGTAACTGGTCAAAAAGATCATCAATGAGTGGCAATGGGTAATTATTCTATATTATCACTTTATTAAACTGTCGATAGTCAATGTACAACCTCAAAAATCCATCTTTCTTTTTCATAAACAACATGAGTGCACCCCTTGAAGAAGTGATGGATCAAACAAAACCCTTATCTAACAAATCTTGCAGTCGAATCTTTAATTCCCTAAACTTTGAGGGCGTCATCTTATAAGGCCAAATAGAAATTGGTTGAGTACCAGGAATGATATCAATACCAAATTATATTTCTCTATCTAGAGGTAAACTAGGCAATTCCTCTTGAAAGACATCAGGAAATTCCTAAACAATTGGAATTTGATCTAAGCTTACAGTAAGCTTATCAACATCTTGGACTACAACCAAGAATCCCTGACAACCATTTGTCAACAATCGTTGGGCTTTCAAAGTAGAGATCAAGTTAGTTGGCCTCTCTACTTCATTCCCTTGCAACACAAAAGGAGTTTCACCTGGAATATTAAATTTTACCACTTTCAAGTGGCAACATTAGCATAACAAGAGGCTAACCAACCCATGTCTAATATCATATCAAAATCAATCATGTCAAGAATCATCAAATCAACAAGACTTTCTCTATCTTCAAAAGATACTTCACAAGATTTATACACCTGTGAAACTGACAAAGGGATACTCAATTTTGACATAATATTTACCCAACCTTTTAGCAAAATATATTAAAACATAAAAATATGTCGATTTAGGATTAAACAATGCATAAGCTTTTTGAGAATATATAGTGATAATACCTGTGACCACAGCATTAGAGGCCCGAGCATCTTGCCTCGTCATAGCATATACCCTTGCTTGGCCTCAACCTGAAGAAGATTGTGCCATTTTTCTTGAAGGTCATCCTGATGTACCTCTACTTGTCGAGGTAGAAGTTGCTCCAATAGACGAAGCTGCAAAAGTAGCAGGGCAGGGAGAAGGCCGAACTGATCCATAACTAGAAATGGGCTGGGCAAACGGACATTCTCTCTTCATATGACCCGACTGTCCACACCCATAACATACACCCATAGTCTTGCGACAGACTCCTAAATGATAATTTCCACACATAACACAATGAGAATGGAATAATTAGACTGGCTCATCGCAGGCTGAGGTCCAGCACCTCCAAACTTAGGTCTCAAATCTGAAGTGCCTATAGAGGATCCATAAGATATAAGCACCAGCTGTATAGTGAATGATGAAGGTTGGCCCTGAGAGTGATTCCCTTTAAACGAATACCTTTAGAATCTTCTTCTACCTAGCTTCTGCTTCTTAGAAACCTCTTCTTCTTCCATGTGCCTCAGCTCAATTTTCAATGCACAATCAACCACATCAGCGTAGGAAGCAAAATGATTCAACATAGGGGCCACAATATCATGTATACATATCGGCAATCCCTAAATGAATCTTCCAATCATATCCTTCTCTAAAGGAATCAATGTCGATGCATAAGAAGAAAGCTCTATAAACTTCTTGCCATATTCAACCACGCTCATTCCTGAAGTACACTTTAACAATAGAAAATCTTTGATTCTGGCATCCTTTTTACTCTGGGGAAGATAGCGCTTAAGGAAAACATCATTGAAATCAACCCATGACAACAATGGCCCTCTATCTCCCTGTAAACTTGGTACTGTCTTGCTCTAGGCATTAACTATCCCTTCTAGCCAGAATAAAGTAAACTCCACATACTAAACATCAGGACATCTCAGGGCTCTGCACCACTTCTCAATACCCTCTAGAAATTCTATAGGTTCCTCTCGAGAATCAAAACTTGAGAACTTAGGAGGATCTAGCTTAATGAATTCTGACAACTTAACTACAAATTATCCTCTTCTATAACATGATGTGTCTCGTCTCGAGTCTCATGTCTGGATGAGGTAGAGATTTCTAGGGATTATGGATTAGATGGTTTAACTTCAGATAGGATCTCTTGAAGAGGTATAAGGGGTCGACCTCTCCTAGTCTTAGCTCCCCTATAACCATATCCTCTGCCTCTAGGGGTAAGTCACTTTGCTGAGCAGAGCCTCTGTCCGAAGCACTATCACTCTTAGAGCTTCTTCTAGATGGTAGACGTCTAGGCGGTATTTAGCTATACATAAAACATAGAAAATATTCAATTTTAAGGGAAATATATTTTCAAAACCATAAGAAAACAAAACGCTTTTAAATTTCATAAAAAGACCTTTAATGATGCCTCAACTATAATTATGCCCGGGTTCATAACGATAATTGAGACCCCATTGAAGAATCCTTACTCTACTTAGCCATAGAAAACCTTTACTCTAATACCAAACTGTCATGTCCTGAAATTTGAGCTGTGACCAACGCAGAGTCCTCTATAGGGATTTTGAAACAATAAATGTTTGAAACAATAACCATAATATATTACAATTTTAATCAAAAAGGCAAGTCCTCTATAGGGATTTTGGCAGGATCATTGTTTTATAATTGACATCCTGACAATGCTACAACAGAATGCAACCATTTCAAAATCACCTGTAACATTTTCTAAAATAACCAGGATCTTATCCATAGGCTAGGTGGAGCATCTATCCTTTCAACAAAATAATACAAGTCTTTCAGAAATTATCATTACATCAAAAGGAGATTTGTCAAAAATCAATGCTTCAGATCGAACGTGAGTTTCTTCACTACTCAATTGGAGGAATAGAGTCAACTGCATTATCTAAAGCCAAATAATCTACACGTGAATAATGCCCGAAAACATAATTTAAAATGCTGAAATAAACAATTTCAACATGTTGAAATGTAAATCATAACATTTTGTAATTAAATGTAATATTCCAGTAAAACATTTTTATTTCAGGAAACCATTTGAAACAATCCTTTTAAAACAATCATTTTTCTATAGGACTTTAACAAAACAAAAATAGGTGTGAACACACAGTCCACGAGGGTAACTAACTGATCTGGCGAGGCTCGAAGCCATGAAAATAGGCGTGGACACACAGTTCAAGAGGGTAAATAACCAAGTGTAGTACGAGGCCACGAAATAGGCGTGGACACAGTCCACAAGGGTAACTAACCAATCCGGCGAGACCCACAAATAACATGTGGAGGTACGACCTACGAATAACAGACGTGAGAATAAATCCCACGAACAACCAGCGTTAGTACAAGACTCACAAATATCCATCGAGCTCGGGTTTAACCATGGTGCACCAAGGACTAACAGTACTACTATTAATAACTAACCTTCTGCATTCCGTCCTTTCTGAAAACATTTCCAGCATGCATGGGGTCTATTAAACATTTAATAATCACAACAGTTTCTAATGCAATAATCTTCATCTCTAATATTTCTTAATCATAAAACCCCAGCATGATTAATAGAATAAAATCTTAAAAGATTTTTTCAATTCATATGGAATAAGTATTCAAATAATAAAATTCTCGTAAGAGTATTTTTTAAAGAAATTCAACTTAATATAACATTTGCAAACGTCTTTTTCCAAAACTTCTTTATCTATTTTCTCACATAAACTTGGTCACTTAATAACTGAATTGAAAGAAAAACTATTTCTAACAATTAAAGCCATTAACTTGCTTTTCGTAAATTATATTTAATAATTAACATTTTAAATGAAATACATCTAATAACAAATTATTAATAAAAATATTATTTTTAAGGGACGTTATTCACTCACCTGTAATATTTCAATATAACTTACTCTTACTCTTAGTTTCAGAATATTATTCTACCTATATTTCCCTAAATGTCCTAATAATAAAATATTTCATAAGCTAACATTCGAAATTCAAACAAAGTCCATCTTTGTAAACAACCATAATCATTCACCAAAAGCTATATATATATATATAAATCCATAACCATCAATTAACTTTGAGAATTCCCAATCTTGTGTCCATATTTAGTTTAAGAATCTTTATCCTAATTTCCATCAATATTCTTAAGCTCCTTTTCTTAATTTCCAAATATAAACCCAACATCTCACATCATATAGACAAATAATCATCAATTTCTCTACACCCTTCAACTCCAACAATTCACTTCCAAAAATAATTGCATTCCATAAAATATATGTTTCCTTATGCCTCCTTTACTTCCAACACAGCAGTACAATTCTCTTGACAATGAACCCCAATGCCATATATATGTGTATATATCAACCAAAAAAGTACCCCAATATATGTCAATACAACAGCAACTATCAACTAAATCCATGTATATACATATACATATATACTGCAGTGTCCACATCTTCTCACAATTAAATCCATACAGCAATTATATACATACATATGCCATGTAACTTCCCCAAATAGCAACATCACATATATATATATATATACACACATCATGACAGCAGTGATCATGCATTCTTTCTCCAAAACATAACCAAATCCACGACACCTAACAGCACAATCTGATTCATGCACATATATATACACATACACAGCGCATGTAATGCATATATATATATATACATATATGCGTATGTATATTCTGTTCAGTTTAAACCAGAACAGCCATGTCCTTATATATATCTGTATATACACACATATATATACCCTCTCCAAAACCAAACCAGTGCCCATACCCGATGACAGCCTCTATATTTCTCTCTCTGTTTCTGATAGCTACAGTGACTCACCCAACAAACATTGCAGATCGCCAGAAAACAATGGAAGAAATACATAGAGGAGGCTTACCTTGGTCGAGATCTACTCTAACATACACTCTCCGACCTCATCTGAGAAAATGATGGCCTCCGCTTCCTCTACCGTGTCTCTCTCTAGCTCAATGTCGCTCCTCATCTATGTCTCTTCTCACTCTCTCACTGTCGCTGCCTTGCTCTCTCTCGCCTCTGTCTTGTTCTCACCGTCTCTCTCTCTCTCTCTGTTGTTCATAGCGTCAGCTAGCAAGAAATGGAACTAGGAGTAAGTTTTTGTCATCAGCCAAGGTACACGAGTGTAGAAAGAACCTAGCGACGGCTGAGAAAATCGACACCGTTGACAGCAGCTTGGGCGACAGAAAATGGCGGGTCACAGTGACGCAAGTATCCCCATCATGAAGCCTCCATCGCCCTCTCTGCTCACCCCTCACGCTGGCAGAAAGAAATTTGAAGAAGGAAATGTGCTTCAGTAATAAAAGGAAAGAGGGGCAATTTTGTAATTTCACATGTCTGAAAAAGAAAATAAAATCTTACTTCTGCTAGTTCTAGGATTCGAACAAAAACCTCCAGTTTAACTACACTGCCACCAACCACTCAGCTAGCCACTTCCCATTGTAATTTTACAACAAGAAAAGTTATATATATCATAAAACAAATTAATATCATATCTAATATTTTCCAAGGTCCTTGCAATTTATATATTTCTTCTTTTGAATTCACATGATGACCATGTACGCATGGACGAATCTTCTAAAGAAAGCAATCTTCTTCAACCATACAAACTTGAATATCAAAGGCTCCAAATGATTTATGACCACCAAACGCCTAAAATACTCATCATCAAACTGAACTCCAATGTGTTTACAATCATATTCACCATCATAACCCTCATAGAACACAGGCTTATAATAACCTTATCATAATCATAGGTTTTCAAATAGACCAAACCACTCTCAACGTTGTCATAATCTGCTTTATCACCAAGCATCACGTGTTTGCCTAAAGATTTTGACTTGACGACGACCCTTTTATTAGAACTTACATAGAGAGAAAGAACTGTTAAGCTTGGGACCGATATGGATATGGGAAAACCAGTGGGGATGAAGCCAAAGCTGTCATGTGAGGTTGAGATCTTTGAAGGTATAGTGATGTTGTGGAGAATTTGAATTACCGAGATTTGACGGAAGCTTGTATCAACGGCTTTGATGGAGCCGCCATTGTTGAGCAAGATGAAGTAGCTTCGATCGATTAACAGTGCCCTACCTTTTGAGTCATTCACAAGATCGATCCTCTCTGAAACAGATATTCTGGTTGTGGAGGCAACGGGAAAGAAAAAGAGAAAGAGAGAGAAGAATTTTGTTGTTTCTCTGATGATCTTCAGTGTTGGCCAGCTTGCGAGATAAGGTATGTATGGCTATGGAGTATAGGCTTTTTTTGGAGTGTGAAAATGTTTACTTGGAGCTTCTATAAAGAGATAGAGCTATATGAATTATGAATTATCGATGAGTGTGACTAGCCATGTAAGTTTTCTTATAAGTAAAAGGTTGCAAGTTTAATTATGGCTTGCATGCCTCATACCGCTAATGTGTACTCCTTTAATTTAAAAAAAAAAAAAAAATTCTCACAAGGTTATGAGGAAAAGCCCATCAGGATGCTGTGTCAAATTTGATTAGCTCTTAACAAATTATAATGTGTTACCTTAAATAGAGATTTTTTTGTTCTTGCTATTTAATTGAGTTAGATTAAAATATTATTAGATATAATTGGGGATAGCTTTAACAAAGAAGTTTTATGTATGAACAAAAGTGCAAAAGTACCTATAAAATTTTACCCTAGAGATGCCCAATATCGTAAAATTGTTTTGGGTGCAAAAGTACCTATAAAATTTTACCCTAGAGATGCCCAATATCGTAAAATTGTTTTGGGTGCAAAAGTAACTATAATGTTATAAAATGGATTGAGTTATTATACTTATTATTATAATTAATTTTTTAAAATAATAAATTAATAGTAGTTGATAGATAATGAATGATATATGCTAAGATATAATTACGCCACATTTGTGTTTATGCCAGTATTTTCAGTCAAAAGTTTTCTTCCTAATGGATAACTATAATGTTACATTATAAAGTTATGATTACTTTTATCCCTAAAAAATTTATGGCGTTGGGCACCCTTGGGGGTTATGATAAAATTTCATGGGTATTTTTACACATTTATCTTTTATATATTTATATGGACTCCTTGAGTCCTTATGCTTAAGTAATCAAAAGTTCCTTCTACTATGACCAAAGATAAGTTAAGTGAAGTTTTTAATTCTAAGTAAAAGTCTAGTCAAGTTGTTCCATCTATAAATTGTTCCCCACTCCACCTTAACTTGTGGAATTTAATATTTATTCTATAGCGGGTTAAATATCCATTATTGTAATATATAGAACATTTTTATTCTATAGATACTAAAGGTAGATGAATTCTGCATACAATAATAAATTACGAGTGTGCATTATTTTATTATTCATTTATGTGCTTAATTTAGTAATGTTTGGTACGTAGCGTAGCATGGAGGGCTTGGGATTGGAATAGTTTAAATTGTATCGTTTAATATGTAGCATTGGAGAAATATTGAAATTGGGCAATAGCATCTCCCTGATATTGCATTTTCAGTCTTAGGATTGAAAATTTTAAGACAAAAATATCCATATTTATATTAATTTCTGGACAAAGTTGCCCCTCTATAGTTTGCCCTAGATTTATCTATTATAATTTATCGTTCTCATTGTTATCGCTCTCTCTCTCAAGAACGCTGCTGTCTCTTTATCGCTCTCAATGAGAAGAACATAGTAGAGCCTCACCAGCAATTTTCTTTCATGCATCGTTATCTTTGGTTTATACGATTTATGTTTAACATGTATGATTTTGCTCTCTCCTTTGACATGTCCTTCTCTTTCATGTAACTTTGCTCTCTGCCTTCTTCAAACTCTTGAAATAAGAACATAGTATGCTATGAAGTTTCCCTTTTCCATTTTTCAGCAAAGTACAATATTTCAAAGCTGGCCCCAATTTGTTGTCTTCTATTCCTAAACATTTCACAACCTTATGTTCAAAAGTGTAACCAATTCTGTTGCTGATAATAGCATAAAGTTGATCACTTTAGGACGATGACATGTTCCTATGAAAGATTTATATAACATAGCATTATATTCCATTCTCTTAGTAATACAGAGTTACTTGAATTAATCGATTCACTTCTATACTTTAGTTTTCTACAAGAAGACTTATTTTACTATAGGAAACTTTACCTCATTCAATGCTTCTTTCAAAATTATTATCACAAAGGAGTTACCTTGAATAAACTGTATGTCTTTTACTTTATTTTTACTACTTCCTATATTTTGATTTAGTTGAACTTAGAGAACACTTATATTTGTACATAATTATAATTGGCTACACAATTATAGTACTATATGAAGAAAAGAAAGAATTGTTATGTTTGTTGCTTTTGTGGGTGATCATGGCTGAAGCAGTGTGGGGTTTTTTATGTAAATATATAACTATTGTAATAAGAAGACAACGAATAAGGCACATTCCTTATATCTTATTTAAAGAGACTGATGTATAGTAGTGATGTAGCATGTTATAACCTACTTAGAATGAATAAGAGAACATTTGATAAGTTGTGTTACATGCTAAGGGATATACTTGTTCTTAGACTTAGTAAGAATATACTTATAGATGAGCAAGTTGCAATATTTTTATACATATTAGCTCATCATGTGAAAAATAGAGTAATACAATATAACTTTAGTGGATCTAGAGAAACTGTTAGTAGGTATTTCAATATTATGGAAGAAACTAGAGCCTGTGCCATAAAACTCAATTGATGATAAGTGGAAGTGGTTTAAGGTAGATATACATGTCATTTATTCATTATTAATTTTTAATAATATGTGAAAAAAATTAATTTGTTAACTTGTATTCATGTTTTCTTTGTTACTTTTAGGTGAATTAGATGGAACTCACATTAAGTTGAGAGTTCCTTCTATCGACAAGGCTAGATAAGGGAATAGGAAAGGAGAGATAATGACAAATGTGTTAGATGTTTTCTTATAAGATGTGAACTTCATATATATTCTGTCTGGATGGGAAGGATCTGTAGTAGATGGTCGAGTTCTTCGTGATACTATTAGTAAGAGGAATGGAATGAGAGTTCCACAAGGCAACTACTATTTGGTTGATGTTGGGTACACTAATTGTGAGGGATTTCTTGCACCTTATAGAGGACAAAGATATAACTTAAGTGAATGGAGAGAGAGGCAATGTTCTAGAAATGCACAAGAGTACTTTAACATGAGATATTCTTCAACAAGAAATGTCATTGAGAGGTGCTTTGAAATTCTCAAGATAAGATGGGCTATTCTAAGAATGCCACCATTTTATCCCGTTAGGATATATAATCGAGTAATAATTGCTTGTTGTCTCTTGCACAATTTAATTCATCAAGAAGGTGAAAATCCTTTGGAAGATGAAGTTAGAGAAATTGAAATTGATATGGGTTGTAAGGAGAACCCCTTGATACAAATTATAGATGAATATGAAGAATAGACTACCTTTAGGGAAAATCTTACTGATGAAATGTTTAATGCTTTTACTACTAATAGGACCTAAGAGTAATTTAATTTGAGAATTGTTGTATGTTTTAATTTGTGACTCTATGCCATATGTCTTGTTCTATCTCAATATATGTTATATGTACTATTGTAACTTTTTGTGAATTTATTGTCATTTGAGAGTTATCATATGTCTTGTTGTATTTCTTTGCAATGAAATTTATTGTATTACACTAACTTTATTTGAGTTTCTAACATTTTTTTTGTCTTATAGTTGACTAAATATGTCAGAAAAATCTGGAAAGATGGATAAGCATGTGTGGACACTGGAAGAGGATGAACTATTAATCTATTGCATGATGTTGCTACATGATAAGGGTAAACTTATATGTTATGGTGACTTTAATTAGGCCCCGAGTCTTGAATCAATTGAAGGAGATGCTTAATGGTCTAAAAATTGGATATATTTTGAAGGCCCGTCCTCACATCCAGTCTAGGATTAAGAAACTGAAAAGCAACTATTATGTGGTACATAACCTTCTAAACTTATCTAGTTTTGGTTAGAATGCAGAGAAAAAATGTGTGAAAACTCCTAAGGAAGTATGGGATGAATATGTGAAGGAAAATCAAATTATATGACAGCTTCCAAATTATATATGATAAATTTAATTATATTTTGTAAGTGAACAAGGAACCTTCAAAGTTTAGGAATGTCATTCCCTTATTATGATGAGTTGCATGATATCTTTGGGAAGGATAGAGCAACTAGGAAGGATGTTCAAGCTTGTGAAGATGTCCTTGAAGAGATAAATAATAATAATAATACAATGCTTGGAACAGATCTTTTGGCTGATATGGTGTCTCACATGGAAACTATTTGACACTACAGAACAATCCACAAGAAAGCACTAAACACTCCATCTGAGGCAAATTTAGGATCCAAGAAGCGAAATTGCAAAGCTTTAATCGTGATGATGTGTTACTAATTGGTCTTGATAAAGTTACTAATAGCCTATATCAAGGGATCAAAGATACAAGTGAACTTCTTGAAATGTATGTTGACAGATTGAATGAGAGAAGTGAATAGATGGGATGAAGGAGCCTTCATATGGTAAGTTGGTAAAAGTTGAAGGACTTTCACATCAAGAATATCTTTTTTCATATCATAGGCTATGATTTGTGTGACTGGATACTTATATTTTGACTAGTATTTTAGTTAAGATATTCTCTATTTGGATAGATATTTTGTTTTTGAAGGTCCTTATTTAGATGAATGTTTGTTTCATATGCTACTTGTTTAAGACATTCCTTATTTTGTTTGATGAAGGACTATACATTGTCTTGACTATCTTATATACAACTTTTTTTAGCTTACCATTTCCAGTTGTTAATTAAAACAAACTTGTCCTTTAGTTGATTTCAAGATCTGTTAAATACATTTATTTGTGTTGTTAATCCTCTTTTGGAATAGAGAATGAAATTGCAGAATAAGATCTATCAACATGTAGAATATATATATATATATATATATATATATATATATATATATATATATATATATAATTTTTTGTTTACGCTTCGTGTAATTAATGTTTCAGGGAGTGGCTAAACTATGTCTAACCATAACCTTTAGAAATTAACAATAATCACAAGAGGTGATAATGGATTTATAGATAGAGGATAAGATATATAATTATTTAGATAGTGTTTAATCTTTAAAGAGTATTATTTTATTATAGCTTTAGTTATAGCGTTTGAGGAGATATCTTAGTTTCTAGGTGTTTAAGTTTATATCTTACAATAATTGATGGCTCGTCCTACCTAATATTAATATCACAGAGGAGGAAGGGTGACTTCGCTCTATCCTTGAATCATAGGTAAATCTAACTCCCTCTCAAAAAAAATTTTAGCAAAAAAACATTATCAAAGTAAATATGATATAAACAAACACTAGCGATAGTTTCAGCTTAATTGGGAACGACAACAACAAAGACTGATTGGGAACGACAAATTAGTTTTTTTATAAAGCATTTTAATCTTTAAATTTTTAAAGAAGGGTGTTTGTGTCTTTTTATAATTTATATTTAATTAAAAAATAAATGTGATATAATCATTCTTACTAACTATCCCATGTCCTAAATATAATTTTAAATACCCATTTCAACTCTCCTCTCACTCTCAATCTCAATCTCAATCTCAATCTCAATCATGTCTATCAAAATCTATTATTGCATAACAAACGTGGCGGTGCCATTTAGAGTGATATATGTATTACAATAATAAAAAATAAATTTAAAACAAACATATTTAGGCTTTTAAGCTTAGCCCTACATCCTAAATCCGGTTAAGGTGGGCATGAGAAAATATCCAGATTTAGAATAAAAAATATTATTTTGCTCAAAGAGCCAAAAATATAAAATAAAAAAGTCTATAGGCGGGCAGGTACTGGGAGCTCTATGACAATTCCCTTTAAGCTTGGGACTTCCATGCATCAATTAATAGAAATTATTATTTTATTATAATTTTAATTATAATATTTAAAAATATATTTTAATTTTTAAATATTTAAATTTATATTTAAAAGTAATAGATAGCTCAGTCTATTAATATTAGTATCACTTAACAGAAAAAAAATTTATTTTATTTTTAAATTATAGATGAACTTAATTTTTTTAAAAAAATTTATATAAAAAAAAATATTCAAAAAAGTGATCGCATTTGACAATTAGTCACGCTAAAATATAAATTGATGTTAGATATTATTTATTTTGTATAACACGTAAGCATATATTTCACTATCCAAAGAAATTATAACTTTTAAAATAGTTCATTGAAAAATAAAAAAAAATACTATTTAAATTTTAAAATCTTAACTAAAAATAGTTTATAAAAATATGTTGTTATTTGTTTTATAAAATTAGTTAATACTCTATAAAGTATAATAAAAAAATTGATTTAAAATTTTAAAATTTAAGTAGTATTTTTTTAGAATTTTCTCTAGTTCATTAGAATATATATAAAAAAAATATATTGACTATAAATATCAATTTATAATTATAATATTTATAAGAAAAGATGAAACTGTCCCAACACTTAAAGTGATTAAAATTATTATATATATTATTAATTTTATTATTAATATAATAAATATCTATATATTAATAAATTATTAAATAGAATAATCAATCTCTTTAATAAAATAATTAAAATTATTACACATATTATCAATTTTATTATTATAGTAGTTAATGCCACATATCTTAATATATTTATTTGAACCACTATTAAAAAAAGTAGTCAATCTCATTATCGAATTAGTTTAAATCATTATAAATATTATCAATTTTATTATTAATATAATTAATACCTTTAACTTAAGGGTATTTTGTCTTTTTTTATAAATATTAAAATTTTAAATTAATAATTATAATTAATTTATTATTTTATATATTTGTGTAACTTTTTTAGAATTCTAAAATACATTTAGTATTTTATAGAGATTTTACTATTTATTTTAAAGATAAATTTCATTAATCTTTTTTTTCTCCTTTTTATTTATGAAAAAATAATGTAAATCCAAGTCTATACGATACCCCTCATCTACTGGGTGCGTGCACGCGTGTATATATATATGTACACACACACACACAAACACGCGCACACACCCATTTCGCATTGAGATAGTGCCATGACAGAATCGGTGTTGGTCCACCACTTGAAAAGCAATTGGCTCTATTGAATAAAATAAAAAATCAGCATACCATTTTCGTTTTGCTTCAACTATTTGAAACAAATCAGCATACCATACTTTATACCTTAACATAAGATTTAATTAGAAAATTAAGTTTATTTTTAAATATAAATTCTATTTTTATATTTATTAACATATTTTTTAAATTATTTCTATTAATATATATTCTCTCAACAATAATTATTATACTTTATAAAAAATATTGTCTTAAATAAATTAATTTTTTAATTGATTAAATAAATCTTATATTAAAGATAAAATAATATATAAAAAATAAACAGTCACCAACAAAATATCCATCCAAGCATGATCTATTCTAGGCCAATACTAAACCGATTAGGGGGAAAAAGACAAATACGTCCCAAGGATTGCCAAACTGATTGGTTTGATTTTTGTATTTAATATTCAATCTTCTTCAGTTTGCTTTCTTTTTATACAGATACTTTTGGACTTCCTGATGGTTTTTATTTCTACCGTACCTTGTGAATTAATTTTGCCTGTGGTATTGACCGGCTTAAATCTATTATGATGATTGCTATTCTAGAAGTTTTCCTTGGCTTTCAACTTGTCTTAGTGCGTGTGTTGCTTGGAGGGGAGGGGAGGGGAAATGGCCCTTCCCCTCCCTCCGATCCCCTCAGTTTAGCGTCCCCTCCAAATTGGAGGTTTTTTGGAGAGAAGCTAATTTTTTTTTTATCATTTTGCCCTCTTACATTTTGTAATATTCCATATATGAGGTTGTCTTTTCTACCTTTTCTCTCCTTTGTTGTCTTTTTTAGCAGCATTTCCAGCGAGAACGATGAAGAGGTAATGAGTCTCTTTGCCAGCTTGACAGAAGTCACTGGCGGCAAGGTGGTGAATAATACAAATAATGTGGTAAATTAATAATCAATAGAAAATGTATTCATATTTAGTATCATCCTTGTTCCACATGATGCAAATATTTTGTCTGATCAACACTATAAAATAATATATCCTTGAAGAACACTATAACAAATCTTCGCCTTCGTCCATGAGTGACTGGAATGTATGGGAGCATTTGTAAATATAAATGGCATCATTAGCCATTCATAATGTCCATAATGTACATTTGTGTAAAAGATTATTCTATAAAATCGGGGGACAAAAAAAAGATACTTTGATTCAGTGGATGATATTTTTTATTCACAATCTGTTTTTGACTAATCCATCCACGCTCAATTGTATATATATATATATATTGGTATAACTTGTCATTAAAATTAAAAAAATTAAAAAAAAATATTTTCCTTTCTGAAATTTTGGTTCTATATAATTATGCAATTTGAATGAGTGTAACCTAATTTATATAACGTATAAGTTAAAAAGAATATAAACTAAAAGTAGAATGATAAATTAGTTATTACATCTTCCCTTTCCCTTCGCTCTTCAACCAGACAAAGGATCGTTAAAAGTTCCTCTCCTCCTAAATCGTCCCATCCCCTCCCTTCAAACCAGACACACTATGATAGGAGGGTTTCTTTAATCTTCAATGGGTTGTACAGTATGGCATCAAAAGAGTCTAGTCTTCTCTTAGTTATTGGGTTTTGTCTTCGGTTGTTTGTTTTTAGCTTAGGTGTTTTAATGCTTTGTAGTCTCTTCTTGATTCTTGTTCTGATTGGGTTGCTTTTTAGTGTGAATTGGTGTTTGTATTCCTATTACATCTAATGAAATTATATTTTCGGTATAACAAAAAGTATGAAAACCAGAATTTTTTTTCTTATAATTCAATCTTGCAAAAAGGAATCCTAATTCAATGAAATTCAATTTCGTTGGAGTAAAATCTGGACCGAAAAAATAAAGCAGTCTCAGTTAGTTGAACAAGATGAACTTTTAATTCAGGAATAAGTCCAAACTTTCTATCAACAAACAAATTTGTCTTATTTCTATTTTAGGAGCGGAAATCGTCACAACTGAATGCAGAAAGACTCAACCAAAACCCTAACACGTAACTTGGCTAATCCAATCCATACACATTATTTATTTGTTTAATTATAAGTATATTGCTATTAAAGACAATCTTTTTTGAGACCCTATTAGATACTGAATGTGAATAAGTGATACAAACCTTAATTCACCATTAAGCAGTCACTCGTCACCAGAATCTGTTATGGGGCATTCACAAGTTACCACCACCATCTATGAATCCATTTGTGACTCCAAATCAATAAGAGAAACAGTTCGATCCTCGCTATCCATATAACTTTTTCTCTCATGGGATTGAAAACTTAAGGGGATATACTTAACCCCTCTGAATTTGATATCCACCTTCATATAGCCTACGGCTCACAATGTTTTGGGCTGAGCTTCCATTCTAACGCTACTACCTTTATTAGATGAAAGCTCAGGGAAGAACAAAGCTTCAGAACTAGAACAGGCTTAATCATGATCAGTGGTATTATTGCCTTTTGGAGCCTCTTTGGATTATATTTTAGAAGAGAATTTAGAGAAAACCATGATTTTGAGGTTAAAAACTATTCTCCCAACTTACCTCAGACCCAATGTTTTGGTTTCAAAACTATGACATTGGGATTAAAATCATTTTTGGACTATAGATGGGCATTTAACTACTCTACTTTTGAAATTTTAGTTTAGGCGGAAACGAAAGTTCTCCCAAACAAAATATTGATCAAATCAGGAAGACGCATTAAAACAAACCAAATCAGACTATAATATTTCCACCAACACTTTTCAGATTTCACCCTTATTGGCCCTCCCTACCACTCATCTTTATGAATAGCAATATAATGCAGCTAATGTAAGCTTCTTAGCGTAGAAACACAACATTTCACTGAAATATGATTTCCCACTGGCAACTATTTCTCCTATCAACGAAAGCCTAAAATCTTTATAATTAAAGACAAAGAAAATGAGAAAAGAAATCCCATTGCCCAACAATGTAAAACAAAACCAGGAAAAGAAAAGAAAGATTCAAGCCTAAAAATCCAACCCTTATCATGTACCATGAAATTTTTTGTATCTAAAATTAAAAATTAAGAATTTAGAATACATAAACTTAAATTAAAAACTCTGCTCTGCTACTCCTCTAAGCCTCTTTGCGCACAAAATACAGCTTACCCACCACATGAAGGATGGCAACAAAAGCTATGAAGCCAATGCTCATTACAAGAACCACATTTGGGGAGATCTTAAGTCCTGGCGCATCATCTGTGTAAAATTGAAGCATAGTTCCAGCTGCTCCTCCCGAAGCTCCTCCACCAGTAGTTCTCCTCCTGCGCATACTCGCAGTGGCGGCTGCACTTCCTCTCGGGGGAGCTGTTCCACCTAAAGCCATTTTCTGAAACAGATATACAGAGATTTAGCAAGCCAATCCAAAGAATACATGCAAAGCTTTCAAAAAATGCAAATACAAAGCACAACTATGTTCTGTTTCTCTACGTCCTGATGAAAGTAAGTTGGGAAACTTTTGCCATCTAGTAGCAAAGAATAACTAGAACCCATAATGAAGCAACAGAGAAGTCCTAAATTTTAAACTACATCAATAAACAGGACCTTGCTCAATCTCAAACATTGAGATGACAGGAAAATACCAACATGACGATCATCAAAAAATAAAGAAGACATCTACAGATTTCTTATACTCTTCAATTTCGATTCCCATTATAAAAACAAGCAATTTTTGTAAGGTCGAGATCCAATATGAAGCCATCTTTCCCATTAGATCCACCATGAGATTCTCAACTTAATGAATATCAAAAGCCCTCCATATGGAATTGAAATTCCGGTGACAATCTATTTTATCCTAAACAAGTCTATCGAACAATTACGAATCCAAACAAGAATTCATAACCACTAGAAATATGAACAAATAATACCATATAAAAAGGAAATAAAAATTGGATCCACAATATGATTCACCTAAATATTGAATACTAGTGGAAATTCTAATTGGATCTAACGAAATTCTTCGAGAAACAGCAAAACCCAATAAAAGCAAACGGCACTATGACGATGCAACACAGTCTAGTTCTCTGTAAAACTAAATTCAGCAAACACAGAACAATCAAATCCCAGAAAAGGACTCGATAAATCAACAGATCAGATTCAGAACTAAGAAAAACTCAAATCGAACAGAAGGAATAGAAGATATAAATAATCTTCAATTGCTAAACCCTAATACAGTAATCAAACAAGCCAGATCTGTGATATAAATCAAAAATCGAAGATGTAGAAAAGGGGAATCAGAAAAATCAAAAGAAGACAACGGAAAGGAACCTGGGATCAACGGATACGAGATGAGCAAGAGATCTGAAACAGCAATGAACGAGCCAGCAGTACAGTATCTTTCTCTGCCTTCGATATTTATAACGACCGCGTTTATTACAAACTTTATTTTATATACACACGACGGGTTTGTACACGTAAAACTGGCCAATCATACGTTGCCACCTAATACGTCATAGGTTTCTAGTAAACTTCTAATTGCTCTCTTTTATCATCCATTATCCATTTATTTATATTTATTTTAATAAAAAATAAACAGTAAAAATCTTAAAAAAATATCTCTTTAACTTTAAAATTTCAAATCAATTATTTATTATATTTTCTAAATTATTTACTACTACTGTTACAAAATAAACAAAAATATTTTTATAAAAATTTTTAATTTAAAATTTTAAAATTTAAATAGTATTTTTTTAAAATTTTTAGATAAGTCTCATAAATAAAATAAAATTAAAAGTATGAAATTTATTAATTTATCATCCATTACCATCATGCATATAGATATAAATATATTTCTGTTATTTTATTTGCAATTTATTTTTAATAAATATTAAATGATACATAGTTGATTTATTTTTAAATTTTTTATAGGACACTAATAAATAAAATAATATACTAAAAAATATGATATTAATTTTAATTATAATTATAAGAATTAGTAATTTTTTTATAAATATAATAAACTAAATTAATTAATTAATTGTAACTAATATTATAAAATTCTCCTTAAAATAATAATAATTAATCATTTAAAATCATTTGTACCATAATTGGCTACAAATTAACCATATTTATAAATGAGTTTATTAATTTTAAAAAAGTTAATCATGATAGAAAAGAGCTTTACAAAGATTCTAAAATGAACACTACCATAGTTATAAAAGATTTTTCTTAATCAACCAATAAATATGATTGAAAATCCCAAATTACTCTTCCAACACTATCATAATTATCAATTCCAACTTTTAAAAGGTGTCTCTGAGCGTTGAACTTGGGTAAATAATTTCAATTCCATAACACAATAAGATACGGCATGATATAATTAATATGACAAAATAGTTACTGTGGATCCACAAATTCGCATGCATAACCCTGAGAGGCCTCTGGCCTTCTACCAGCACACGATGTATAATATAATTTTCAAAATAGTAAATTATCATAGTATAAATAAAAATATGCCCTATAGTGACAATTTACATCTATTCAGCACATAAATATAGAGGATAGTGCTATACAGGTTAAATAGCACCACTATACCTCTGGCACCTTCCTGTGAGAACCAGAAACTGAACTAATGCATGAAAAAAATGTTAATAACCACGGGGTGAGACAAATGTCTCAGTAACTAACAATCCTACTCATCATGCATACTAACATGTACTCGTGAGGTGTCAAGTGGGACAGTTAATAAAATATACGATATAGAAAATAATATATTATTATAATATAATCAAACAGAAATATCATCCCAATTCCTCCCATCAAACCAACCGAACTGCCTTATATCTGCTAATCGAATCCATAGGCTAGTGATAACTACCATATGAATGGCCACTCAAAAAGCTAACGGTCGAGTGTTATAGATCGACCAAAATCTACAGAGCACAAGACTGGACCATTGGTTCATTTCCCCTCGATAAACTAGTGGGGGTGTCGCAGCCCCTCAGTAAACTAGTGGGGCAAGTCCCTCGGTAAACTGGTGGGACGAAAGTCAACCATCAAACTCTAATAGAAGCTATACCACGTGGTAGAAAGATAACTTCATTATCACCAATCCCCATCACTATATACATAATTATCCAGATAATCGTACTAATTAAAACATCGATAGCTCGATAATCAATAACTTTAATAAATATTTCAATAAGATTTTTCTCAAAATCATAACTTTCCAAATCCCACAAGACAATTATCAATAAAATTATCAATCAACTTTTCTCAATATAATCATATCATCAATAGATTATATATATCAAATCACTCACAAACATCATATTAGCAAACACAATAAGTGGAAAGTGATTACCTTTCTCCAAAGCTAACAAAATACCACAAATAAGGAGCCACAGCGTAAGTCATAACTCCCCAGTCAATCTACATAGTTTATATAAATGTATATCAATATGTTGTTAATTTGACAAAACATATACTTTTAAATAAATATTCATATTTCTCTTTTAATTTTATTTTATTTAAAAATTATTAATTCAATACTATAACTAAATTTCTCTATCACAATTACATATCTATTTTTTAAATTATCGTTTCTATGATAATCTTATATTGCATCAATTTTATTCTACTCATATATATCCTCATATAACATTACACTTTTCAAACAACTTAAAAACCCCAAATTTATAATCCTTAAAGTTTCACCCAAAATTTCAAATGCTCACAATATCTAAATCTTCATTTCAATATTAAATCATACCATTTCTAAATTTTAATAACTCATTTGCACTATCAATTAATCCATAATTATTTAATTTGACCAAAATCCCAAATTTCTCCAATCTAGAGTTTCAACAAAAATACTCATTTTTAATTTACAAGCTCTAGCAACAATCTAAACCGATTAAATATCAATTATACCTCTAATAAACATACTCCAATTGTTAAACTCAAATTAAATCAACAAAATTTTCATATTAAATCCTCTATACTCTCTAACATTTAAACCCTAACTCTAACTCTCTCAAATAATGTAAATAGAAAAATTCTAAATCGATTAAATACAAGTATTTACTTACATCTACAATTCTATGGTTCTCATTTGTTGAAAAATCACACTTACTCCAAACCCTAATCCTCAAACTTATTTTCTTTCTAACAGAAATTATACTTCTAAATAACTATCTTAATATAAAAAAATAATTAAAAAATAACTATAATAGTTGAAAGATTTTATGAGAATAAATCAGAGCTCAAAAGGATTCAATATTCATCAATGGAGAATTTGAGGAGCAAAGATCACGAGCTAAAGTCGAAAGAAAGAAGAAGAAGAAAGAAAAGAAATTGTGTGGCTCTGGCGGTGCGCGCACTCTATTTAAAAAATAGGTATGGGCCCCATTTTCTTTTTAATATTATATTATATATATTATTTATATTTGTAAAAAAATTTGGAGCTACTCCCCGCCTCTTCTTCTTCTTGTTTTTTTTATTTTATTAATTACTTTTCCCTTGCCATGTCTTGTCTTCTTTCTTCTTCTTATTTTTTTTTATTTTGTTATATAATATATATATGTATTATCATAATGCTCTTTCTTCTTATTATCTTTTTCTTTTATTTTTTTAGATAAATTATTTTAACTTAAGTAATTAAATTAAAATTTTATCTATTAGAAATTAATTTCTTCTAATACTACTTAAGTCCTAAAATAAAAATAGAAATGTTACAAATATAAGATTCGATTGACTAATTTGGTTGGATAAATTAAAGTATATATAATATTAATTTATCTTGAGGGATTTTATTTAGTTATAATTAACTAATTTATTTGAATTCATATACCTCCTAAAAAATTAACTAGATCTTATAATTGAGATCAAAAGATCATCTCAATATTAACAAAGTGAATTTAGTTAGTTATAGGAAAAATTGTTTAACAAATATAAACTATTTACAATCGATTAGAATAATTTAATCTTATTATAAAAATGAGAGAAAAATAAAGAAATTAGAGGGAAAATAAATAACAAAACAAGAGATTAAAAGAGAATACAAGAAAATATTTTTTATCACTTGTATATTCATCCTTATACAAATGCCTTGTATGTGGCCTCTATTTATAAGCCTAAATTATTTAAGATTAAACCTAATGTTACAAAGAAATAAAGATAAATGCAATGGCATTAACAATAAGAAACCTCTCTTGAATCATTCATTGGAGAGATTATGAGTTTGTGACATTAAGAGAAGATGGAATCCTAAGAGGAATTCTAAGAGCTAAGGGTTATGGACATCCATATATAAATATAATATTTATAAAACTCCCCCTTGGATGTCAATGACAAGTATTATGCCTCATTAAAACCTTATTAAGAAAAATCTAGTGGGACAAAAATCTAGTAAAAGAAAAAAGTGCACAATACATATTGAAACTAGCTCATTAAAAATCTTACAAAAAAATCCAGTGGGATAAAACTTTAATTAAGGGAAAAAGAGTACAGTATAATATGTACTCCCCGAATGATAATTTCACATTTACTTCTCCTTATTACCACATCATTTTTATCCCTTGATGATAACATCGGCTTTTCGATATTACTTTCTCAATATAAGGTACTATTTTCTCAAGGTGAACATTTGCAATACTTTTTGAACATATCTTTCTTTTAGCTAAACCATGCATAATGCATTATCATCATATATTTCTCCAACATATTTTCTAGATATATTGAATTATCAACACACTCTTCCATGCTTATCCACTCAAATATCAAATTTATTATCCATTATGTATCTGTAAGAACTTAATTTTTCCAATAAAATTATAATATATAATACCAACATAATATGTAAATATAATAGAATAAATATATATGATTTATGGTCTACTAAATTTAATATATTTTTATAGACAATAAATATTATGAAATTATTGAGTATTTAACTCTAGATATTTCCTTTATATGCCTTAGGCATTTTAAATCTTTAAAATATTATCATGTAAATTTCATTATTTAGTGAGCTATATGTATATGCTATAATAATATATATTAGACACATATTTTATTTTCTTAGACACATATTTTATTTTCTTACACTGTCAATCTAGTAATATATGCAAAATTATTGTCTCCATCACATAATAATATTTCTCATCATAATCATCATTAGTTTTGTGAAAAGTTTTGTTTTCACATCAATGTTTCTATATTTTATATTTCAAATGTTTGAACTACAGATTCATAATTTTCATATATTAAAATAATATAATTTTATTTTTATTGCGTTTTTACCTTTTTACTTTTAATTTTAGCCAAATATTTTTACTATTTACTTCACATGACATATCTACATACAAGATCCTCATTTAACAATATTATTATCAAAATTGCTCTCAATAACTTTATCTTTTTGGTTATATTTTTCTTTGTGACATAATTTATTGAACTCTCTTTATTACAATTCAGTTACTTGAATCTCTTTTGATATTTTTGCAATTAGTTATATCTTAACACTCTTCCGAAGTACTTGCATCCTTAATATAATCATACTAATTACATGCTCTAATATTTTTAATATTATATTTAGAACCAATTAGTATTTCATACTTCAAACATGTTTCACTTTGATTTATACTAATTATAGCATTTTTAGTTGTAGTATGAAATTTGATAACCCTAATTTAGGTCAATAATTATATATGACAGATATTTTATAATATTTTATTAATACAATATTTTATGAACTTCTAGTTCATACTACTATATTTGAAGATCTTGCATTTGATAGTAATAATGCATTTCTCATGTTCTTCTTTCTAGCTACTCAATTTCTCCCTTCATGTTGAAAAATTTTTGTCAAATGACAATCAACTAATCATTTGGTATAAATCTCTTAAATTCATTTATTTCCTTTAGAAATATCATTTTGTTTTATTTAAAGACAAACAAGAAGAAGAATATTCTTACCCAATATTTATCTCAACTTTCTTTTAATAATCATCTATGTCCATTGTGGTCAATCAATGAAAATAAACATCGCACATTCAAAAATATCTAGCTCCTGACCAAAAGCTAATTTTATTAAGAGAATTTTATTGGCTTGATGAATATAAGTATTGCAATATATCAAATCAAATATGACAACACTAAAATAGAAATTTTGTTCTCATAAACATTGATTCAGTTACTTATGGAGGCATTAATAAATGATTATCATATTTTAGAAATTGAACACTCAAGTATAATGATTATATTTATTCAAATAATCTTACAAACCTCTAGTTGCAAACTCATAATAATCTCACATATAACTATTTTATAGATACATCTATCAAATTTAGTAAATATTTGTTTGTCTTACGTGCTATCTGAATGGGCCCAATAATATGACTGATATATTTCTATAATGTAGAAATCAATTCCAAATAATAACTAACAATATTTTCATGATCAATTTTGTTTGAGAACAAGAAACACCTATAATTTCTTGAATTTTATAATATGCTAGCTATTTATGAATAATCTTTTGATTTTTCAATTGATGTTAATACATAATCTTTAATAATTTATTACATCATCTATGATTATCAAACAATTATGCCAACAATATATCTATTTGATCAGTAAATTTCTGGTTTACTGTAGCTAACAATAAAATTTTTAATTTTTATAATATATGATTGATTTACAATCTCAATATGACATATATTTTTAGAAGATCAATTGAACTTATATGAAGATATGAGAAAGATTTTATTCAATATTTTTTCACACTTGTATTTTAACTATCTCCCCCTCAAGTGTGAGTTATATAAACATATTTTCCTTTTTCAAGTATTTCACTTGGAAGCTAAATACTTCCCAACTCATATACAATCCTAGATTTCAATCCAATTGGATAATAACTTTTATGCCTTCAGCGAATCGAAACTCTAATGTATGTATATGTCATAATTTTCATTAACAATTATTTTACAAGAAAAATATGTATTAGTTCTTTAGAAATTATTTCAATTTTATTACATAAATTTTTTCAAGAACTATCATACATAATTATAAATATCATATAGTTTTATATCAATGTATAAATCTATTACTCATTGATAACATATTTCAATATATTCAAAGTACTATAAGAGGTAAAATGAAATGAAGAAAATAAGATGTAATATATATCATCAACATTATAATACAAAATAATAAATTATGATGATATTTATAATTTTCTTTCAAATTGTCCCAACTATTTTAGTACATATAAATTTAAATATCATATATCTACAAATAATATCATGAAAATTAAAACAAATTTATCTCTCATATAAATAAATGACTAAATTTTCATGTCACTATCAAAATACTTAGTTCACACAACATAAAAATTTTGATAATTGATAAAATTTGCTCTCAATTTAAAAATAACAGAGCCTCTAATAATTATTTTTTTTAATTATCCACATATTTTATGCACACCACAATTTTAAATACTTCAGTTATATATGGAAAATATTTTTACACCTTAATAATTATAATTAAATTAGAATCGCATCATATAATCTCTTCCCATTCTAATTAAATTAGAATATTCCATATATATATATATATATATGGTGATAACCAAATAAAATATAATAAGTGCAAATAAAATGCACCCAAGAAATATGATGTATAAGGAAATAATCACATAACCATACTTATCAACGCAAGGACCATGATACATTAATTTATAAAAATAATTAACTAATAAAATTAGCCTTTTATGCATCATTATTTCCCCAACGATGATGCCAAATTTATTAATCAAAAATCTTCTAGCAAAAATAAATTCACTAAGGGGTGTAAAATAAATTTACTAACATAAATGTAGTAGTATTCTAGCAATATAAAATATTTACTAGGCACTCCAAAGTACCTCTTGATAAGTATAGATTCAACACCAATTTATGTTTCAGATAATAAGTTTTAATTTCTTTAATAGAAACAAATATATTAATAATGTTAATTTGAAAACTAAAATAATGCCTTTGCTAATAAACACACCAAAATATAAATTATAAGTATAACTAAAAATTCTTAATTTGAGATTTTTAGTTTTCACAACTATTTATTTTCAGCCTTAACATTCCACTACTGTAGCAATGATATGTATTAAAATCAAAACATATACTTGTAGTGAGAGATCCAAATCACATAAACGATCCATAAATATCATCATTGGTGTTTATAATCACCATAACCCTTTTGAGCATTTAGTACAACTTTATAACCTTAACTTTGTTCATAAATATCATCAAACTCAGCCTCTATATGCATTCGATTGTGCCTATATATATGAGTTAAAACTCAACACTGAAGCCATCTCTTATCTCTACAACTTATTGTATTGAGAATATAATTACTTTTGATATTATCTATAAATCCCTTGGTCCTTTTGGTATCATCACTAATTTTGACATTTAATTTTAATAAATTAATATAAATTTATCTATATGACTTCTGATCACATTTTAACATTTTTTATATGACTTCTATTCATCTTCTAGTTATGTTTTATTACTTTTAAAAGCACATCATCAATTTTTCTAGATATTGATATTCATGACCATAGCAAAAATATTTCAAAACTATAAGCTCTTTTTGCAATTAAATATTTCGGTCATTAGCCTTCAGGACTTTGATATTTGTAATCATTAGATTATCAAATTGTTATAATATTTTAGTCTGTCATACCATCTATAAGAACCACAAGATGGTCTTCTATCAAAGAATTATTATAAAAAATGATATGACTTCTGGTCATTTAATCAAAAAAATATTATGGATGCTAGCAATTTAATAATAGGAAATTATAATATCAACATATATATAAATAGATAAAATATAAAAAGAATAAATAAATCTATTAAAACATAATAAATAAAGGGGTTATTGCAATATAAATAATATATATGTATATGTATTTGTGAATTATATATTAAGAGCAATATAACATAATATTTGCTATGTATATATAAAAGCACTAATTATAATATATGTGAGTACAATAACCAATGCTACAATAATTATAAAGAAAAGACAAGAAATAATATGTATATATATAAAGGTATGTATAACATAATAAAAGAAATAATAATGTAAAATAATAATGCTTGGTATGTGAGCTATTAAATATATAATAAACAAAAAGAAAAATAAAACAATATAATACTTCATAGAAAATATAGATATATAATGCGATAAGAAAACTAAAAAAACATGATAATAAAAGAATATGATAGGTAGCAAATATATATAATTAAAATTATATTATAAAATTGAGTAAAAGAAAGCTAATATAGAGTACTATTGTATATAACATAATAATATATAAATTTGTAAGAAATTTATACTTTAAATTTTTATAGTAAACTCGTGATGATAACGTATTATAAAAATGAGAGAAAAATGAAGAAGTTAGAGAGAAAATAAATAACAAAATAAGAGATTGAGAGAGAAGACAAGAGAGCATTTTTCATTCATTTGTATATTTATCTTTATACAAATGCTTTATACATGACTTCTATTTATAGGCCTCAACTATTAAAGACTAAACCTAAAGTTACAAAGGAATAAAGATGAATGTAATGATATTAATAATAAAAAAATCCTATCAAATTATTTTTTAGAGAGGTTATGAGTTTATGACATTAAGAGAAGATGGAAAACTAAAAGGAATCCTAAAAGTTAAGGGTTATAAACATCTACACATCCATGAAATATTTATAACAAATCTAGCTCTTTATAGTTTTTCTTAAACAAACCAATGAGAGAATTTTCTTCACTTTACCTTAAAAAGAATTTAAATAATCTTTTGGGAGAATCCCAATTAAATCTATTTGAAACACCGAAATTTAACAAATTCTTAATCATTCTAACAGGTCTAATTAGGGATTTTTAAATATTATTAAAAAACCAAAATATCCCTTCGTAGGTAAAAAGAAGAAAATAATTGAAAATCACTAAATTTGTTTAGCAACTGGAATTTGAATCTTCTCTACAGCATTTCTTTGTTAACATTATTATATTTTTGTTTTAGTTTATTGCTTAGCCCAGTTATTGATGGTGGCATATGATTGCAATAAAAGTAGTACCCAAAAGATCGTTCATCAACTTGTTATTCTCTCGAAAGTCAGGAACTTCATTTTCTCTCTCCCATTTTTCACTCTCTCTTCCCAAAAATAGCTGATTCTGAAATTGTATTGAACAAGTGCCCAAAAACCACAACTACCAATAGTTTGAACTCGCACAATCCACCACAAAATAGGTTAGCTAAATGCTAACAGCCCACCCTCCTTAGGTAGGGGATTAGCATGCCAGCTTATTAACCTACCACCTATTTTTTAAAAATTATTTTTAAATTTTTAAAATCCTACTAAAAACTCATAATATCATATTAGTATAATAAAAAAATTATTAATATTACATTTTATTTTTATTTTTATTTTTTATAAAAAAATATCAAATGTTATAATTATAAATCTAGATAAATGTTAAAATAATATTAATCAATTATAAATATAAACCAGCATTTTTGGAATTTTGTAAACCAGTAGAAGAAGAAACAAATAAAATTGAGCTTAAGTTCCTATTAACAAAGTTTGAATTATACAGTAGTATTAAAGGAAGGCCTAATTCAAAAAAGCTAAAGCATTATTGGGCCTCCGTTCTTGTAAATATGTATGGACTTTGGCAGTGACGTATTTTTTTATTAATATTGGTAACTTAATTTCTTGCTAAGATCAAAGGACAAAATCAATTTGTCATCAAGTGATGACGAAAAGTTTTATTATTTTGTGTGTTAGTAGCAAATTGCAAAAATCGTTGAGTTTTCTATACCGTTGACGTATTTGGGAACTTTAAGAATGAACTGCGTGGTGATGGTGATGAAAGCTATAGGAAATAAAATGAAGGAAATATTGGAGAACGGTAAACTCTACTTTTTTTATTTGAAGGAAATATTGGAGAAAGGGAGAGAAGGGAAGAGAAAATGAATCCTTCCCTCATTTGGTTTGAAATATTCCTGGGGGAGCTAAAATTTTAGCGTTTTTCATTTCCCTTCCCTTATTTCTATTCCCTTTCAAGTCGGGTTTCTCAAATAAAGCTAATTTTTTAAACAATTATATCCCATCTTCACACACCTCTCCTCTCTGTCTAAAACTTGTCTTTCTTGCTATCAACTGCCAACTGGTTCATTGTAGCAATTTTGGAGTCGTCAAAGCCCTCTATGTCTTTTTCACACACTGGTCTGTTGTTAGTGGTTACTATTTGCTAGTTGTTAGAATCATTGTTTGCCTTCCATTTGATCTACAGATGTAAAGGTTTCTTCCACTACATCCTCGTCTTGTTCATTTTGAGCTGTGTGTTGTCTAGATTTATGCCCGACACCTATTTCTTTCTTTTATCTTGCACTATATTCCTGAATTTTTCAAACTCTTATGCTATGCATTCCTTGATGATCATCTTTAAGCTATTGTCAAGGAATGCTACTTGAGCAGTGTCATATGCTGAAGAATGTTCTTCATTACCTTTTGCTAACTCTGCTTCTTTACCCAATTTCCTTTGCCCTTAGACAGAGAACTGGAACAAGGTTGGCCTTTAGTACTAATATGCATCCTGTACAATTGCTTCTTCCCAAATTTCTCCATTCATTTTACTTCTTCACCATCTTCTAGATACCAGATCTTGTTGGCTTTAAGGATCAATGAGATAAGTGAAGGATATGGCAGATAGCTTTGTCTTTTGTTAAGGATAGCTACCCGCATCATTTCATCAACTATTATTTTCTCTATATTCAATGGCTCCATCCTAAATATAGCTGTGAGCAACTACATGTCCTTGGAAGTCAAAGTAGAGAAATTTTCACCCCTATTCACAAAAGTCATATTATATAGATAGTGTAGAATCTTATATTGATCAGGTAATTCAAAAGGCTTTGGGGTGGCCTTTTCTATGACATTACTAGAATTAAAAAATGTCAGAAAGATTTCCTTGTCAGAGTATGATGGCTCAGTGTGTACAGGGAAATCAATATGAAGCAAATCCATAATACTCTCCTCTATTATATTTATTTCTTGTCCTCTCACTTTGGTTTTCACAAATTTGGATATCTTATCCACTTGTAAGTTTCAATAAAAAACTTTTACTACTGATTCATTATACGGTAGACTCAATTTCAGTTCTCATATGGTAGTAAGATATCCAATAAATCAAAATTATACTTAGATACAAATATCTACCTTAACCACTGGGTTGAACTTTCTTCGTCTCAAATTTGACTCTACGTCTTCAGGTGGACCAGAGGCAAAATCTTCTTTCCTATATGTGATATTTGGAGCTTCCTTACTCTTATGTCTCTTCATCAGTCTTGCTTTGACAGAAGCTTCAGAATGTGGATTAGAAGAAGAGGTGTGTTCAGAGCTTCTCATTTCTGTGATGGGAGCCATCTGAGAGGTCTCCACGGATTAAGTTCCAGCCACATGGTTCCATTTCCCAATTTTCTAAACTTTTCTTTTCTGAGTAGTAGGACCAGACATGAAGGTATATGTCCTTGTGAAGACTCAGACCTTATTCACGAAGAACTCTTCCTCTTTTTCTGCTTCTCTTGTTCCCAAATGGTCTTTTTCTTCTTCTGCGCTTGTTCAAGTTGAACTACATCCTTCCTTACTTTTTGACTTTCCCTCAACTTTTGAGACTGAGTATTCACTTCAGATGTAGTATTCACAGCAAGCACTTTTGTTCAAGCCATTTTATGGTTACTTTACGAAAAATGGGGAATGGATTAGTTTACACGATTCGAGAGATGGAGTGGGAGGGCTAAGTGTGGGTTCATAGAAAAGAAGATCAGAGTACAGATAGGGTAGATTGATTTTTTAAATGATGCTCGAGTTATAGGGTTTTAAAAGACGGTGAACCAATCTAAATAAATCAATTTTGGATTCAAAACTCGAGTTTTACATGAAAAGTCATTTAGGAGCAAAGAGAGTATAATTTAAAAGCATTAATGTGACTTTTCCACCTTTTTTGGCTAAGCATACATATCCCTCTATATTAAAGGTAGTTCTGATTGAGGCACTGTCGAGACCTTTTCTGCTTGTTCTTTCATTTTTCTTTCCTTCTAGCCAAATTCATGCATCCTAATCAATCAGTCTAATGCAATACATTTATTTATAATTTGAGAGAACTTGAATTCTGTTAAACCTTGCCATTAATAATTGCCAAGTTTTACATATATAATATGGTTAAAGGGGAATTTTGCGCTGGAAGTTTGCACGTAGGAATGTTGATTTCTCATATTTTTTAGAGCAATGTCATCCCAAAAATTCAGAAAATGTAATAATGTCACCCTGACTATTACCTAAAGTTAAGTTTGACCGGTAGTTGACGAATATGCTGACGCGACATGCTACGTGGCATCCACATCATGTTTTATTTTAGATAAAGTGCAAATTTGCCTCAGAAGTTTTCACTTATAAGCGTTGAGTATCTGGAAGTTTGTTTTGTTCAATATCCCCTTACCATTATTCAGGTTCAGTTTGACCAAATATGCTAAGCTAGTTAATACACATGTCATCTACTTCATATTTTTTCCCAAGTCATATTTATAAACAAGGAAAAAATTAAAAAAAAGACGTCCCTCTGAACTCCATCGTTATCAAAGTATCGCTTTCAGTAGACCATAATCTAGTAACCTCTCAAAAAATAACATGTTATTTCCAAAATAAAATTGATCCCCCGATAGTGATACTCTACTATTAACGATGGAGTTTGGAGGAATGCATTTTTTGTACGGTCTCTCAAGAGTGATAATCTATTAACAACAAAGCTTGGAGGATGTATTTTTTTCATTTTTCCCTATTTATAAATGAAGTGGATAGCATGTGGACTAGTCAATTCAGTATATTTTATCAAACTAGTAGTTAAATTGAATATGGATAACAGTTTGAGCAATATTGAACAAAATTTTTTTTTTAGATACCCAGCATTTTTGAGTAAAAACTTCCAGGGCAAATTTACCCCTTAACCAAAAGTAAAAAATGATGTGGATGTCACATGGAATGTTACGTAAGCATATTATTTAACTAATAATTAAACTTAATTTTGGATAACGATCAAAGAGACATTGTTATATTTTGTGAACTTCTGAAGGGAAATTGCTAAAAACAAACTTCTAGATAACTAGTATTTATGGGTGAAAACTTTAACGAAAAAATTGCACTTTAACCCTCTATGATATTGATATGATCTTCCTGCATCCTCTTGTTAACATACCCCACAACAAAGTCAATAATTGTTTCATGATAGTGAAGCCCATATTATCAAGTGTTTGATATTTCAATTTTCAAACAAAAAAAATAAAAGAGAAGGAAACATCCTCTTAATATAATGTTCTTTCATGTGGACTAGATTTTTTCCTCTCTTCTCTCCCTCATGAAAAATAATAGAATCCACAAATCTGTCAACAAAGCTACCATCCATGCATCTCCTTTATCAAACACATTTAGCTTCACACAAATTCCCCTAATACCATCGTCGCCTACCAGCCCCCTCCCCCCCTCTTCCCACTGTTCGCTCTTTAATTTCTTCTTATTCAACAGTACTCAAACACACATCCATCACAGAAATCTCGTTCTCTGCAACAGATCCATCTCCTTCTTCATCAACATGAGCTTCTGCGTTCCCACCTGGGATGTTGACAACAGCAATGTTCCCTCTGCCCCCAGAACCTCTCTTCCTTCTAACTCCAACTCCACCGTCCCTGATCTCATCCCCACGTACTGCATATATACATACCTATATATAGTGTTTCCGTGTGTGTCTATATATATATTGCCTAGATGCTTACATTTTTCTGGGATTACTTGCAGGTTTGACTATGAAGTTGCAGAGCTTACATGGCAGAACGGGCAGATATGGATGAAAGGGATGGGTCTGCCACGACCTTCGGCTAAACACATGACTTCTGGTGTGGCGGCGGGTACGAGGTCCGATCCGTTGACGACCAATGCCCATTCGAAGTTTCGTGCTAGCGGTACCTTAGAGTCTATAGTCAATCAGGCTACTAGGTTTTCCCAGAACACCAAATCAATGTCACAAAGTGTTGACAGTGACGGAGACAAGTTAGTAGTGCCATGGTTTGAACACCAACGTGGCGCCGGCGCTGCTGTATCAAACACAATGACTATGGATGCTTTGGTTCCGTGCTCGAATCGTACGGACGATCAGAGTACGGCGGTTGTGGATGAATTCATGGGTGGTGGAGGGATTGGTACGCGCGGCGGCGGGGTCGGTTGCTCGGCACATGTGGTGTCTTGCGGTGGTGCTGCGATGGTCCAGGGGGAGGCGCGTGTGCCTGTAGCTCGCCCTTGGGATCAAACTGTGAGTGAGAGAGATAGCCATCACGTGACCCCTGACACGTGCGACATGGAAATGGAGGTGGGTTATACTTCTGCTTCAATGGGTTCGCCGGAAAACACCAGCTCCATCCGGCCGTGCACAAAGATGACCACCGCCGACGACCATGATTCCTTTTGCCACAGTACACAGGCAAAGTGTTCTTCGTTTACTATATATATATATATAAATTTGTTTACTGATGATCATTTTTTAAAATTTTTTTAATATATAATTTTGTGTTGCCTAATCTATGTTATAGAGAGAAGAAGATGAGGAGGAGGACAAAAAAGAAAGAACTGTAAAATCTTCATCGTCCAACAAACGGCGAAGAGCTGCTGATGTTCACAATCAGTCTGAAAGAGTGAGATCTCTCGTTTAATAAATATAATTTAGCTTCAAATAGATTATTAATCATTATTATTATTTAAATTAAAATTCGACTTTATTTTTTTGTTCATTGATTTCATATATATGCTCTTGTTTTCAGAAAAGACGAGATAAGATAAATCAAAGGATGAAGATATTGCAGAAGCTGGTTCCAAATTCCAGCAAGGTAACCAAACACCATAACTCTATCCAAATAGTTCTCAAATTTCTTTAACACCTCATAAAATAAATTAATTTATCAAATTAATAATATTTTCTCTCATTAATTAATTAATATAGACTAATAAGCGCACATACCCCATACACAAACTCACATAAATACTTATATCATGATTGACTAAAATTAAATTAAATTTTTAGCAGTTAATGCATACATATCGTCATGAGATCGGACAAAACGTACTATTGATTGTAGATACTTGCTCTAACTCTATGCAGAAATATTGTTTTAATCATTGATATAGAAAGAGGAAGGGATATATATATATATATATAAATGTGGTCCAGAGTGAATATCCAATCAAATCAAATCACAATAATAATATATAAAAAAAAGGTATTTTATAAATCTGAGTCCATACGGATTTCCTATCCTACTAATTATGACTTGTCACTCTTTGACAGATGTTTCGGGGACATCCCTTTCTTGTGGTAGGCCCTTAATTCATAATTCATCCCCTCTCGTTAGCCATTCAACGAGTTCGAGCCAAACCAGTATACATGTATAAGGAATAAAAATAATACAAATTAATGGCATCAATTTATCGACCCGTACAATTCATAAATAATACTCATCTAAAATTTAATTAAAAAATTAATCTTAATTTTAAATATAAATTTTATTTTATATATTTATTAATTTTTTTAAAATTATTTAATTGATATTCTCTTAATAATAATTAAGTAAGAAAGAGGGGGAATTAAAGAAGATAGTTAGGACTTTTTAAAAAAAATATGACATATTAACTAATTTTTTTAATATAATCAAATTATTTACTCTCTTCATTCTTAATTATAAGAGTTAGTTAATTTTTTTGGGTAGATAAAGGAAGTCAAAAAAATTAATTAATTATGACTAAATCCCACTCCTTAAGATAAATTCATATTATATAATTAACTTATTTATTTGGTTTCATTAATCTAAAAAAAGTTAACTAATTCTTATAATTAGAACTGAAAATAGTAAATATATCATATATTAAATATAAGAAGAGTATTATTTATTTCCTCGGGTGTCAAAACTATAATTTATGAGTTTTTTAAGTATCATTTTTAATAATAATTAAGATCAGATTGCTTATCATTAATGATTCTGTTTAATTTCAGACTGATAAAGCTTCAATGCTGGATGAGGTAATAGATTATGTGAAGCAACTTCAAGCACAAGTGCAAATGATGAATAGAATGAGCCTATCTTCCATGATGTTGCCAATGACCCTGCAACAGCAACAATTTCAACTCATGTCCATGATGGCTCCAATGGGGATGGGATTGGGTATGGATATGAACACTATGGCCCGCCCTAACATCCCCACCGTGCCTCCGATTCTCCACCCTTCCATTGCAGCCGGCTTCATGCCGATGGCCGCCTCATGGGACGCTTCTACTGGCGGCAATCGTCTTCAAGGAGCAATGCCTGACTTCTTGTCCTCATTCATAGCATGCCAAACACAGGTGAGAATATATATAGTATAAAAGTTAAATAATTAATTTATAAATATTAAAAAAATTAATTAAGTTAACTATTTATAATAATATATATTGATTTCCTTAAAATTTCCTCTTTATTTGTTATCCCCATGGATGAATCCCTATTTTAATAGATATAATCAATATGGATAGTTCAAAAAAAATTATAAATTTATAAGATAAAATAGATTAAAATATTATATTTATGATCAAAGTAAATCTTTTAATTAGCTTCTACCTTAAGGATAGGGTAGAGTAGTAATGAGTTTTTGAATTTTTTTTGTATGAATTACTTTTCTATGGAAAGGAGGGATAGAAGTCAGATTCTTTTGTTGAACTATCTGCTTGCAATGATTAATTTGAGGATCTTAAATCTCACACTATTCACAAATTATAAATAATCCTTAATTGGCTTAATTTTACATTGTGTGTTTATAGCTAATTAAATAACTTCATTTGAAAGAATTTAAATGTCTTTATCACTCATGCATCTTTACATAGACACACACAGAGTTCACACACACAAAAAGATTGATTTCTGATATTATTTTTCAATATTCCATTATCATATGATGATTTTAGTAATTAATCAATATGATGAACTGATTGCAGCCCATGACCATGGATGCATACAGTAGGATGGCTGCTATGTATCAGCAAATGCAGCAAGCTCCAGCATCAAGTTCCAAGAACTGATCTCTGTTGAACAGTTACACCCATAATAGCTACAATAGTTTGCAGCTTTTTTTCCTTTGTGATAATATATGTATACCAAATAGGTACAAGTTAGACATGCTTTGTGTGCATTTGAAATAATGCACAAATTAGTATGAAGTGAACCACATTGTTCAAACTTATGAAGAATGTGATTTACTATTACATATTATATTGACATTTATTAAAGTAGTTTGACTTTGAAAAAGATAAATGAAAAAGCTCCAAAATAAGCACTGAACTCAGTTGCTTAATTTTAGGGCCTTGTTTTCCTTCCTAAACTGCTTAAAGTTAGTGGATTTGAATTATTACCTGCATAATTGTATGTTTTTGTATTTTTATTGAATATATATAGCTCAACTCTATCCAATTCCTATTCCTCTTTACCCTCTCAAAATCTGCATGTGGAACTCATGAGTGTAATCTTGTTGCAGAAAACGTCTAATCTTTGATTACAATTCTCAGCAAAGAGAGCATATAACTTTCAGAACTTCTATGTAAGAATTATTGGACTTATTGCGAAAAATTTTAAATAAATTCGTGGTGGGTTCGTAGATTTGTAATCAAACGTGTTACTATATAAATGCTGACATGAGATCGTGAATAAAGAACATATGGCACTGGGGTCCTATTTTTGAAAGTCACAAAAAATTAGATAGTATTGAATGATTAGTTCAAAAATATGATAAAAATTATGTAAATTGTTTAGGCATTGTTTTCAATTATTTCGTTTCTTCCGGTTAAACATAATTAATTAACCAAATAAACACCATCCTTTATTTGGTTCTGTCGCCGTATATTCATACTTCAATAATCGCTTAAAAAAACCATCTTAACCTTTCCAATTTTTCTTTGTATGGATTGTGATCTCAAAAAAGAAAAAAATGTTCAGTATTTGTAACGAGCACAAGTCTTTGTGAAAACTATATCTCAAAAGTTAGTTGTTGAAGTTAGGGAATCTAAAGCCTTATATGTCCACTTTTTCAAGATTACCCTTCCCATGTGAGACTCATGACAATGCACCTCTCTGGAGAGCTTATGTCCTAGCTACTCTACTCTACAGCGCTTCATTTGGTTAGAACCCTCCGCAAGTAGTTCTCTCCAATTAACTGGCTCCCAATGAAAGTACCCTTACAAGTATAACTCATTGGGGGAACTACACCCTAAAGGTTAATTGTAAGATTTGGAAAACTAAAGGCCTTATAACGTCTCTATTTTAATATCACCCTCCCAATATAGGACCCTAATAGTATCAAAAAAGAGATTAATTCTAAAAATAAAAAAAGAGTTTAATTCTAAAACCAAATCTCATACTATTATAAGTTTAGTTTGGTAAAATTTATAAGTATAAAGCTGTAGTCCTCATTTCAAAAGAGCATGGATATTTTTTTTAATGTAAAATCATATTCACTCCTACTATTTAGATAAATCTTTTTTTAAAAAATATTTAGATAAATGTTACTTATACTAAACTAGATACCTTCATGGATATAGATACCTTTATGGATAAGATAATACTCCTCCTAATCCTTAATATATGATCTAATTTAGGAGTTAGTATTAGCTCTAAATATAAGATTTTTTTATTATATTTATCAATTTTTTTTCTCAAATTACCTTTTTTGACACTTTATAAATAATAATCAAGTAAGAGAGGAATGGAAAGAGTTAAGGAGGATGATTATAGTATTTTAGAGAAAACATATCATATTAAATAATTTAAATTAACTTTTTTAATATAATCAAATTAGTTAAATATATCTTATATTAAAAACAAAGGGAGTAGCTTATAAGCTTTTTAAATAAAAGCCTAAGTAGAGGTGAAGTAACTTAGGTAGTGAGAATAGATTAACATGTCGATAAAAGTTTTTAAACCTTAATTATGATATAACTAAGAAACGAAAAGAACTAGGTTCTTCTATATATGTGGATTTACCACTTTTAGAAAAATGGAAAAAGGGAGATTAGATATATGTATAAATAGGTGGTGAACTTACAATTGAAGGGGGGTTATTAGAAATAGAGAATGAGTTGAAGAGTAAAAAAAAGTCCTACATTATTAGATAAAAGTGATAAATACCATAAAACCTAATAGCTTAAGGTGTTAAGCAATACCTAAGAAGACTTTTCATGGCATTAACACTTTCCACAATCCAAACATTAATATTTAATATTGATATTGATTATAATTATATGAATGATCTAATAAATTATTCGAAAGGACAAATCGTTCCTTAAATTTTTATTAAGAAGTCCCATTTTGAGGATCATCAGCAACTAAATTCTAAAACTTTATTTAAGCAGTATATACAATAATAATTATTAGTTACAGAATAAAATACGCATCTTTTGGTATAAAATTTTACGATTCTAAACCTAATATATTTTAAATTGAATACATATATAATTAGGTCCAATAATGTCATGAAAGCCAATGAAGATTGTTTTAGTGACTACGACCCCTCATTTTGATAGGCAGTTCCCTAGTGTGTATGTAGTACGTGAGAAATCGAGAATTTAGGTTCGGCTAAGATTGTAGCCCATATTCCCTAGAAACTTGGATTCGAATTTATTAGCATGATGGTGATGATCATTTTGCATATACTTGTAAAACATGTGTGTACATATCATATATATGTTTGTGTCTATATATATATATATATATATATGTATAATATGTCACATTTTTACTTAAGAGTTGACAAGGATATAGGACATTATATTCTTGTTAGTTTCCTATATAATAAAAGCACAGTATTAAAACTTAACTCAACTCAATTGGTCATATTAGTGAACCAGCGAACTAGTCTTCTAGCCAATCCAACCATTCTTCTAGCATGATGATGACCATCATCATTTTGCATATACTTGTAAAATATATGTTTGAACATATCATATGTTTGTATGTGTGTGTATATATATTATATACCATATGTAACATTTTTACATAAGAGTGAACAACGATATACGACATTATATTCTTGTTACTTTGGGATATATTAAAACCCAACTCATATCAGTTAATCAGACTAATGAATTGGTAAACTTATCTTCTTATCGGTCCAATTAAAAATTTTGGACTGATCAGGTTAAATTTTATTTTTTTTCCCTCTTCTTGTGAAGTCTGAAACGTCATTTTTAATTAGAGAAAAAGCAAAAGAAAAAAGATTGCAATCTATCTTATTTATAATTTAGTAATTCTATTTTATAAATGTTTCATTGACTTGGGATTAATGTATTTTTCGTGTAAATAATATTACTTTATATACTTTAATTAAATTAAATTATTTTAATTATGATGGATTAACCTCATAGTTGGACCACTAACTTTTGAACTGTTAACTCTATATTCAATGATTGGTATGATTTTTAGCACCTTAAGCAAGATCACCGACAACACAGGATCCCTATTACTCTTGAATATCCCACTTTCATGTTACTCTTGAATATCCCACATTTAGATTTCAATGATCTCTGGATCCCCCACAAGTCAATTAACGTGTATGTTTTCATTTGGACATTATTAATGTGCTCATGGCTTATGAACATAAATAGTAGTTTCACACGGAATCTGAAATCCGAAGTGAGTCCCATTTCGATTAGATCGATGTGGTTGTTAAATAAGTTATTATCGATAATGGCCAATAATATTTGGACCAAATCAATCAAAACCAGCGACAGCATCCAACATTGTTAACTTCAATTGCATGGCATTGTTTGGTTAAATTAAGATTATCGTCTCTATGAGAATACTTGGATCTTCAATTCACCACACAAATTTTGTCAAAAATGGTTCCACTCATTTATTGCCTTGCCATTTCCCAATCCAATGATACATTTTGTATGAAACTGTCACAACAAATAGTGACACGAAATTCATAATAATATTGTCTAATAAATTTTATTATGTGGATGCTAACGTTTTTGCATCTCAATGAACAAAACAAAATATCTCTCTTTAGACGATATTATTTTACCTATATTCTAACAAATATATACAATTAAAATTCCTGTTCTCTCTATACAGTTATTTGAGAGATGTGTTGACCTAGATTTAGTGTGACCTCAAGTAAAATATTCATCACTAAAAATTGTAAAAAGGTTTAGAAATACTATATTTAAAATATCATATATTTAATATTTATAAGTGCGTTTAAATTAATATTTTATATTCAAGGATTTCTATTTTGTATATCAAAATCCTATTCATATATGTGTGTGTATTATGTGCCAGTTAGGATAGGTGTTTAGAAAATGCTTATGGAGAAAAAAAATTTAGACAGATTTTAAAAAGGGGTTTCTAGAGAATAATTTATAAAAAAATTTATTCTGAATAAATGAGTGTTTGGATGTTTATTATTAGAAATATTTTTGTGATTGATAAATTATTAGAATAGTATAAGATAAAAAAATTAAAATTATCTATCAACTCATGTCTATCACTATTCACCACCACTGTTCACACCGTGTTCACCATCACTGTATGTTTTCTTCTTCTCTCTTTTTCCTCGTTGAACATAGGAGGCGACAGATGGCTGATAGATGGAGGGGAGGAGTAATGACGTAAGGGTAATTGAAGGAGTGATGACAATAAAGGTTATATAAACATTGACTGAGAAGAAAAAAAATAGAAAAGAGAAAAAAGAAGAGACAGCGTAAAAAAATAGGAGTAAAATAGTAATTAGATAATTTATAAACTCTTCTACTATTATAAAAATTATTTCTATAATTTTATTTAAAATTATCATTTTAAACTATAGTTTGATGTAGTAACCTTTTGAACTATGGGATTGCCACAAGCCTCATCTATATATAGACCTTATTGCCAACACGCCAAACGAAGTCTTCTCTTAACTCCAATCTCCATCAACAATTTCCATGAACAGCTTTATCTTTTCCGATTTCCTTTCCATGTTTTATGGCATTGTTTGTGTTACGCTATTGACTTTTGCAGCCAAATAAGAACTAGCATGTTTGGAAGCAATAAATGGTCGTGAAAGAGAGAGAGAGAGAAGAAAGTAAACAATGAAAAAGGACTACGGGCACAAGGATTTTTTTTTTTTTAAATAATATGGTTCCGAAAATTATAAAATTGTAGCAATATTACCCTAAATGGATGGACCCCTAATGTTTGCTGTTAAGTGACTAAGTGTCGCTTCAAAATGGCATGCTGGCAAGGACGTGGCAGGTACTTGGCTAAGAAATGTCCAGTTGGCAAGTACATGTGTAATATGAAATGGAAAAAACACTCTTCCATGGACTGAATCCAAAAACCACCGTCTTTCACTATCATCATCTTCTCCTCCGGCGAGCATCCCTCCAACGTCTGTCATTGCTCTTTTCTTCTTTGAGAAAGCCCCACTCCTCCAATCAACTTCTGGTTCATTATAGCATATAACAAAATCACTTCCCCACTCATTTATCAACAAAATCGAAAGAGCGGAATAACAAAACAACCAGACCATGCCTGAAATTTAAAAAAGAAATCCAGAATAAGAAAACGGGATCTGAGGAGCCATTGCATATTGATTCTTAGGAATTATATACCTTCAAAAACTTTCTCTTCCCCATGCTTCTAGTTCCTGCAGCTTTTCCACCATTGTTACAAACTTAATTAAAATCAACAACAGCATCGACAAAGATTTTGAAATCCGAATTCAAAACCAAACAGCAACTTTGAACATAAACCCATAATTTTCTTTAGAGATTTTGGAATTATTTTGAAATTCCTTTTCAACTCTCCCATTTTCTTTGTTCTGACCGCGCCTAGAATTTTGAGGTAAGGAATAAATTTTTTTGCCTTTGGAACAAGAAGAAGAAGAAAGCCCAGATCGTGTGTTGAAAGGGAATGAAGCTTGAGTCAACCTCCTCTCCTCCGATATTACCTCGCCACAGGAAAGCAGTATGCGAAGACGCCGATAGATCTAAAATCTAAAAATTGAGGAAACTATTGAAAATGAATCAGCGACACGGCCTTCCTCAATTCGTCAACGCAGGGGACATTGTCGACGTCGTCATCGTAGTTGGCGGCTAATCGGCATATCTGAGATGGAGAAATTTCTGGCGGCACTTCATCTCTCTCATGCTTCTGAGAGATTGTCGTTAATGGCATGTTTGGGATTCACTGTTTTTTTTTTTTAAATTTTCTGATGATGTGGCTTAACACATGGTTTAATATCCCATATGGAAGAGCCACCTCATCATAAGTGGTCAACTAACGTTTGACCGTTAGGCTTCTATCCATATAGGTCGACATTGTTCAAATTTTGTAACTTATTGAGTAATATTACTCTACAAAAAATTTCTTAGTACCCAAGCTCATTTGTGATGACTTCCAGGACAAAAATGACATTTATCCCACATGAAATTTATATAATGTTGTGTGGATATTAATTGTTATGGGCAGTCCTATAATACATTTTAGAGTAGGGATGTGTCATCAAATTGGGAGTTTTGGTGATATTCTAGGCTTGATTTCCTCACTTTTCTCTTTGATTTTTACATTTGGAACTTTGGGATTTTAAGGTTCTTGTACAATGTCGAAATGGTTGAGACTTTTACTGAAATTTTTAAGTTTTAATATGTTATTGGGATTAGATTAAGTATTTAACCGGTTTAGTTTTGGTTAGATTTTGTTTTAGTGAGATTTTGAGCTTAGGGTTTGATAAAGTGTTGAGATTTTGATGAATTATAGTAATGTGGTAATTGGAATAGGATTTGGTAATTGGGTTATGTTATTATGGGTTATAATTGAGATTTAATCAGTTTAAAATGTTAATTTCGATTGAATTTTATAAATGGGTATTTTGAAATTAGAACCCTATGTTGTAAATTAGACCCTGATTTAATTGGGACTATTGGAGATTAATTGATTATTCCTTTAGGTTATTTGAGCTAATTGTATATGGAATTAAGTATTAGATTAATTTAATTGAGGTTATGGTGATTGTTGGGGTTCATAGAGGGTTCTAGGACCTCTTAAATGTTATTAATTAATCACTCAATTAGTTATGAGCTAATGGTGATGATGCTATGATTAATTGTGTAAATTGATTGTTGACTTTGACTTTGAGCACGAGGTTTATCTTAGTGGTAATTTATCTTTAGTTTTGGTGAAATGTAACCACTTTTTATTGGTTATATATCCTAGGTGGTGTTTTGAGTCATTTTGAAATATGATTTGTCAAATATGATCATACTTACAATTATGTTAAGGTACTATGATATTTGGTATTATTAATTACCATATGGGATTTGATCCAGTGAAATTGAGCATTGTGTTTGAGAATAATATGACATTTGCAAATAGTATGAGTTCGAAAAGAAGAGTAAAACAAAATGTTATTATCATTATAAAAATGTATTTCCAGTGGTAATTATGTTCTATGAGTAAGTTCTATGATTTGATTCTGTGATTGAATTTTATGGTTGAGTTACATGATTTAGTTGCATAACATGGGTAATGAGTTGAGTAGTAGTTATGAAGGTCTATTCTTATACCGCATGGAAAGGCTTCCATGGATGAATGATGGATGGTCTTACCTCAACAGTTCTAGGAGGGGCTACCCTAATAGTTCTAAGAGGGGCCACAAGATCTTAACAATCCCAGGAGGGATCATTGCACCCCAATAGTTCCAAAAGGGGTCATGACACCCCAATAGTTCTAAGAGGGAAACCCATGGTTTGATCTTGCGCACTATTGTCTTTGGTTAGGCCACACTACATTATTGGTGAGCTCTTTGAGTAACCAATCACTTGGGCAGATAACTTAGCCCATAGTTTTCATGTTAGAAGATGTAAGGAGGCTTGGTGGATTTACACGGATATATATGGATAAATAGGTGATATATTTCATTTATAACATTTATTATTCAATATTAATACTGTTGTTATACTTTATATTTGTCTAACTTGGCACTTCACAAGTATTCATTAGTATGTATAATGAGTAAGATTGTCTATTACTAAGACGTTTGCCTCACCCCATAATTATTAACATTTTTCAGGTAATAGCCCTAATGTTAGTTCTTCAAGGAAGACTGCGGAGGTTTAGTTGGCTATAGTTGCTTGCATAGCCTCCTCATTTACTTTATGTATTGAATATTTTGTATATTGCCACATTTAGGGCTCATACTACCATTCTCTTTTTACTATTTATGCTTGTGAACGGATTAATTTGAGATATATATTGGTAGTGGCTAGAGCCCCTATGTTGTTGAATGTGATTTGACTTGTGCATCAACATATGACTATTGGAAATTTTGATTAGACTATTCATGACATGGAATTATTTAGTAATGATGGTGTTGTTCCTATGGTTAGTTTATAATATCAAGGCTTTGATTGCTCAATGTCCAATCTTGATTATGATTTTAACTGCTATCAATAAAGGGCATGAATCTTTTATAACCATGTTAGAGGGGTGGTGTCCTTTCTAACATAGTTTTACATGTGATGTTGTAGTTTAGTTTTTAATATCCATGATAATTCCCTAAACTATGTTTATTCCTCAGTAGTACAACATAGACTTTTTAAAGCCTCATTTTTAAATCGGTTCTCGCGAAAACGATTTAAAAAAATGACTGGTGATATTTTTATAAATAAAGGTAAAATATTTACACATAATGTAAACATGACCAGTATAAAAGAAATTAGGGGTGAAATTTTTGTAAATAAGGGTAAAATATTTACACCTGATGTACACATGACAGGTGTAAAAGAAATCAAATGTGGCATTTTTATAAATAAGGGTAAAATATTCTACACCTAATGAAATGAAATCCGGTGTAGAATATCTTTGTGTAAATATTCTACACCTGATATAATAACATCCGGTGTAAAATGTTCTTGCTATAAAAATCTGACAAAATGCCTTAGTTTTTTGCGTTTTCTTATCTTCACAAATCACATTATCGTCAATGAAGAAAACCAAACAAGGGAGAACACATGGTGATAGGAAGCTCCTCCTTCATAACACATTGTTTAAAGCTTACTGAAGAAGAAGACTTAGATATGCGATAACCCATACCTGTACTCATCGTTCTCTATTATTGAAGTCTGTCGTTCTCATCTCTAAAGCTCACAAAAGAAAAAGACCCATATCTGCGATGGTGGGTGTCTATTTTTTTGTTTCTTTCTTTCTGGGCTTTGTTTAAATATATTTTTGTTCACTTTTGACTAGGTAAGTTAGAGGAATTGTGACGATATTTCTGCGATGTCTTCAATTAGGTGACAAAGTTTCTAGGTTTTTGTTTCTGTGTATATATTTGGATTTTCATTTTATTCATTTCTTAGTTTTGTTTAAATATATTTCTGTTTGTATTTGAGCAGGTAACCCAAAGGAATTCTGACGATGTTTTTGTGATATCTTCAATTAGGTGATAATGTTTATAGGTTTTCGTTTCTGTTTATATATATGAGTTTTCGTTTCTGGATTCTCTGGCTTTTTCTTTCTTCCTCTTTTTTATTCTCTACTTGTGTTTTACGGGTACCTATTCTTCTTCATCATTCTCCTCCTCCTTCAGATTTATGACGAAGAAGGAAATAATTTTAGTGCTTTAATAGAGAAACTGGTTTAGAAGCTTATCTTATTTGAATCCAGAGTTTTTTGATTCTAAATTTTTTATTTTTACGTTACTTTTTAAACCAGTTGTATGAAATAACTGGTTTAAAAAAGTTAATTTTTTACACGGGTTGTATACAACCAGTGTAGAATATCAAACTTTCTACACAGGCTATTTTTACACTAGATCTAATCTGGTGTAGAAACCTATTTTCTACCATTGCCTTTTCTATCCTAGATAGACTTTTGCAAATGAATTAAATTCTTTTATAACTATGATAGACTCATTTAGTATAATAAATATCTTTTTCTTTCATGGTTAATCATTATTGAGGAGTTGAATTATTTTAACCATGATAATATTTTCAAAGGGTAGAATTGTCATTTTTTATCATGGTTAACTATTTTTGAAGTTAAGGTTCTTTATAACCATGGTAGCTTTCAAGTGGTTTTAACAAATCTTTTTTTTACTATGGTTACTTTGCTATTGATTAGTATTAGGAAAAAGATTTTAAATGAGTAATTGTAGTTATTAGAAAGAGAATTTGACAATATGTATTTTCTCTAAGAATTAAACTCGAGATCCATAGGGATCTAGTGGGATGTTACACCACTAGATTAACTTTATGTTGATATGATTTTCAAATTATGGATAAATTTTTAGTTATTATTTTCAATGCATTTTTTGTTTGAGCATTATGGAAATTGTACGAAACTTTTTACCATTTGCTTCTTTGGATGATGATTTAGTAGGGCATAAAGTTTATAGGCAATTCGATTTGGTTTTGAATACTTTAAGTTTACTCGAAATTCTTGTTTATTTGAGGCTTAAACTTGCATTTGAGTTCTTTAGGGCTTTTTGACTTGGGGTAATTTGTTATTTGGTACTTTGGAATACTAATTGGGTGCCGACAAAACGGGATGCCCCATTTCAACCTATATAAATTGAGTGTCTTCCCTCTTAAAAAAGTACCCCCTTCCATTTTTAATATAATATCTATTTATAATTAAATTTATACTATAAATTAAATTTTATATTAAATATTAAAAGTATTTAAATAGGCTTTTAGGTCTAGCCTTTTTAAACTTAAATCTGTCAAAGGTTGACTCATTTGAACCCGCATATTATTATTATTATTTTATTTGATGTATGTTTTGACCATTTTGATAATTATATTTATTCAATTTTATTTGATTAGTATTTATTTGAAATTGTTTTAATACCTTATAAATTACATGATGCAAAATTATTAAGATATATGTGATTATGGATTATTCTTTTATGGACAAGTATAAATTAGAACATTATTTGAAAAAACTAATACCTAAACATGATAATTGAAATTATTTAGATGTCTTGAATTGGTAGAATAACAATCAACAACGATTTCCAATTCTTTTTAGGGATGATAGCTAGTGTTTTTAGCATGATGATAACTACCCAGTAGGCAGTGAATTAGTTTTGAGCACTAAATTATCTTTTTCAATGGTTAGTGAATTAGTTTTTTAGGCTTATAGCTAGCGTTCTTTCAAGGATGACAACACAATCAAATATTCTTGATATTGATGATGGTGATGAAGTTGAAAATAATAGTCACACGTGGATGTTGTTGATAATATTTAGTGTTTAGTTTGTATATTATGTGATTTATTTAATTTTGGACAATAGTATACCAATGGTAAGAACGATGGTTTGATTTGGTTTATTTTTAAAAATTTGGACAATAATTTAACACTTTATTTTGTTAATATTCCTGGTTTGAATTATAAAAAACATTAAAAATTTGTAAATGACCTAAAAACCCGCTTGTTGGCCCTCAACCCGTCTAGCCTATATGAGGGTGAGGCTTCGTAAAACGTAATATTTTGGGAAAAGCAAGCTTTCCAAAATAGAATCTTTTAGGCCTAAACCCGTCAATAACAGGGTCGTTTTCCCACTACCTTGTGATATTACGTAGTTATTGAATTAGATTATGGACTTGGACTAGCTCACGTTGTTGGGCTTGGCTGAGGAATTCCATTCACCATGCATGCATCGAATTCTTATGAATTGGAAATCATCGTTATGAATATTTGATGAAATATGACACTTAGAGTGTACGTGTGTGTATGTTAAATAATCTAATTATGAATAATGGATCGTCGCATTACAAATATGGTGCATGTTTTGAAATTATAAGTGCATTTTTATATGCCACGTCATATAATATCCTTCACTAGGATCATCGAAGTGTAGCTATAAAGTGACGTATATCCTCCAATCAATTAAGACCATGAAACTGTCTTAAGTAGCCACATGATCTTGTTTTGACCAAAAAAAAACAAGCCACATGATCTTGCTTGACTAAGTGGTGGTGTGTCATATTCATCCTCTCCACTAGAGGGGGTAATATAGGTTAATTCGTAGGTTGCGGGTTAACCCCTTGCAAGTATAGGTTATGGTAAGTTGGATAAAAAGAAGTCGACTTTAGGCAAGCTAGTATTTTGCTAATTCAAGCCTAACAAAGGCAACTTGCAACCAACCTCGTTTTAAATTTCTTTTTATATTTATTTCGCAAAGGGAGAGTAGGAGAGGGGAGCAAAGGACTGCACCTAAACAACTAAGCAAGACGACAATTGACGAATCTAGGAGAGGCGAGCGTCCAAGCATGAGTGAGACTTGAGAGAATTATGGATTTAGGAGATGAGACACAAGACAAGAGTGAGACCACGAGTCTATGTGAGTTGAGAGGAGCAGAGGGGCGAGGGCTAAACTGGAACTACGCTACATTTAAGTAAGGAGATAAAAAAAGAAGAAGGGTTAACTAGTTACAGGTATGGTTGTGAAGACAAAGGCTAAAACGACTCGCTTTTGAAGAAGGCTTTTTAAGAAGACTACTATTTTATTTACTCAACCAGTTATTTTTTGGTGGATTTATCTCACATGTTCAACTCATGTTACTGGCTCTACTTTAAACTTGAACTTGACTAATTTGTATTAAGTGAATTTTAGTTGTTTGGCAATTCCGAAAAGAAGTATAATTAACCATTCACCTCGGGGAAGTTAAACTAAATTTCATTCTTGTTTTGAATACACAAATTTTTAGGGGCCAATGCGTCATAGAGAAAAGGAAAATGAGACGGTTATTAATAATTCATCAGTTTAATTACCTTAACAAGCTAACGAACAAAGAAGAAAAGTGAAGTAGGATGTGAAAAATATGATGCAAAAAACATACATTCTTCACTCGAAAGAAAATTCAATTTTTTTATATATAAAAAATATCCAATTAAAGAAAGAAAGAAAGATTTTTTTTAGTACAAAAAACAAAAGAAAAATTTACTCAAAATTGTTGGCATAACCGCATAAGAAGAAAAAATATACTTATTTTGGGCTATAAAGGAACATACTTTTGTAGGCCCCCAAATAAAGGGAAAATGGCAATGAAATCATCAATAAATTTTATCAATTATAGTTGATATATATATATTAAGAAATAAACTTGTATCTCACAAGAATACGGGTTTAATTTTTATTGTCATCGTGATAGTTTCTTTAATAAGCGATCTCATAAGTATGCTATAAATATTTTCTGAGTTGTAACTGTATCTAAGTTTGAAATATCAAGTAGATAATTAAATTTTTTAAATATAATAAATTGGGCATCTATTGATAAGGGAATGTCGCTTAATTTTTATCAAAAAACTTATGATGACGTCGATTGCCACCCAACAGAATAACCGAACTCCTTGGTGTGTTTTTTTTGGCTAAAGAATAACCGAACTTCTTGACCCAAGTTTTAGTGGTATTTTTTATAACAGAATATTTTTCTTGTTAGGTCTCTTGTAGGATAGGCAGGTCAATATATATTTTCCGTACTTTACCAAAAAAATTTAAAAATACAATATAATATATATTTATTAATTACTTAAAATAAGATAATTTAAACAGCTCCTAAATTCATAAATCTTACTCAATTATCCCTTGTTTGATAAGCTAAAAATGGGGAGGGAAAAAGTGAAAGTGAGAGTAGAATCGACATTTTTGACTTCTTCGTACTCCCGCATGTTCCTTTTTTTAAGAAATAATTTTTTTGTATGGTGGGTTCTTTTTTATAAAAAAACACTTAAAGGTTGTCTCATTTTTTTTATTAATATCCTATTTTACCTCCGTTGAATTATTTATATTACTCATATATTAATACATTTAATTCACACCTCTCTATTACACATTCTCTATATTCCACACAAATGAGGATATAATTTTAACTAATTTTTTTTATCCACATCATTCGATTCGATTTTTTTTTATATAAAAAGGAAGAGAGGGAGTACAATGGAAGTAAATTCTCCATGAAAGGTGAAACAACTTATAGACAGACACCAATTTTAAAGAAACTTCTGCAAATTTTTTCTTAGAGAACCTGAAATATTTCCACAAAAACCCAAGTTTTTTAAAACTTTGTAATATCAAAAGGTTCTTCCCTTTTATAAAAAAAAGAAAGAAGAGATTTTCTGAAAAATTTGAAAATCCAAAATTATCTTTCTCCAAGTTAAAACTTTAGTTTAATTTCATAAACCTTGCTGAAAACTTAAACTAAACTTTAAGACCAGGGTTGTGAAAATTTATCAAATTAACTCATACATACTACTTCATTCCATTCATCCACATATAGAACTTATAAACTTAATAATAACTCTACCATTCAACCATATATCTTGATGGCACTCACCTATGTCGAGAGATGATTTGTATTTTCTTTTTTAATGGAGGATTACATATTTTATTATATGATTACATATATATATATATACACACACACACACACGCATATAATTTATATACAAGCCTCATATGGCTTAATCAAAATATGACTAACTTAAACTAAAATGACAAATGAATAACTACTTCAGTCTCCCATCTTCTTAATTACCTTTGTACTCCTCTTTGCTCTTTGAGCCACTTATCTTTGTTATATATCATGGAAGAAAACGGGTGAGATTCAAATAATCTCATTAGTAACAACATTCCATTATACAATTATTCAAAATTCTATAAAGCGTGCAAAATAAGTCATATCATTAATAATTTCAATCCTTGTCAACGATGCCCATATGTCATACACTTTGCAATACACATGGCCTTAGCTAACAAATTACCCATGGCATGTTCCACATACTCCTACTTGAGTATAGCTCATTATAGCAAGCTACCAACTATCCACATATCAGTTCCTAGGTACAGCTCATTTGGCAGAGCTAACATTTGTCCACGTATCTTTTCTTGAATACATCTCATGTCAACGAGCTACTATTTGTCCACATACCTTTACCTGGCACAGCTCATTTCAACGAGTTACCATTGTCTATATACCCTTACCTAGATACATCTTATTTCAGCGAGTTACCGTTCATCGACATACCCTTACCTGGGTATAGCTTATTTTAGCTAGTTACCTTTCATCCATGGGTACAACTCATTTGGGCAAGCTACCAATCATTCTTTACCGTATTCATTCTATACCAAGCTTATACATGTATATCACACTATGTCACAAATAAACATACAAAATCTTTGCATAAAAATATGAGAGAAAAATTGTTAGTATACCTAGTGTTTCTTCTTTCATGTTACCTTCTCCTATTTTCCTTTATATTAATTTCCTCAGTTGGCAAATATCAAAACCTATATTATATACACATACATAAGGGTAGGTTAATACTTTTTCCCTTTATATAGTTTATAACTCAAATATCTTCCCTTAAAATCCTAACTCTTTCCAAACTCTACCCTTATAGGATTCATTGGTTCTTTTTGACGAATGTGTGTATCTTTCCAATGTCATTAACAAACTTTTTCTTTAATTCTTTCCCATAAGGATAGCCACTGGCCGAAACACCGATAGGGAGAACGCTTATAAAATTTCATTTCTATTACTTCATATATTATATTAAGGCTTGCCATTGCTTATACTACTATAACCTCTTAAAAATAACTTTCACACTTATACTTTAAATAACCTTCCAGTTTCTAAAACATTAACTAAATCATTATTCTTCTACTTTAATTCCTCCAAAACCTAATCCTTTGTTTCTGAAATTATTCCTAGATTTAAAACCATGCCTCAATCCTTTTCTTAATGTTTCAACCATCATTTTTTTATTCAATATGTGAACATCATGATTTCCCAACAGCACAAACATTGCTGTCCAAAATAGGGGATAAGGAAAAAGTTCATGAAATTCACTCTTTTATTTCCAAACATTACAGTGTCCTCTAGATGCTTTATATGTGTAATTTTCCAATTACATCTAACCTGAACACATTACAGTCATCAAAATAGTGCGGATTGGTTCAGTTTTGAACCTCCAAAAATTGAAATATGAACATTCAAACATTCTAGCCACAAAACAATGCATAGAACATCATTATAAACTTGAATATATGTTTGGCTATGACTATTTTACTTTTTCCTTGACTTTCTCTCACCAACCCCCTACTTTCTATCATCATCAACTTGTAAAACATCCATTAGATGGGGAAAATGAAGTTAGATTAGTGTTTTAGGTACTTACCTTTGCCTAGAAGTGGCCTTGCATGGAGGAACAATCAACTCTTTCGCCCTCCTCTTCCACTTTTTCTTCTCGTTTTCTCACCTCCTCTCTCTCTAAATTTTCTGATGCAGTAGCGAAATTAGGGGTCTAAGGGAGTTCCTAATGTGTTTAAGCGAATGGAGAGAGAGGATTATTTACTAACTTTTTTTATATAAGAGTTTATTCAATAACTGGGTCCCACACATGAAAGCTCATCTCAAAAGCCTCTGTTTTAGGCATTTTGTTGGGCCAACTCTTTCAATCTGATTCTCATCTTCCCTAGCCATGGTCAGCACGTGTTGGGCTTCAATTATTGGGCAGAGCTTATCCCAAATCTATTTTTGAGCTTAGGTAATGTAACTACCATTTTACCTTCTATATCTGTACTCAAACTTCTAAATAAATTTTAGAAATTAATTAATGGCACTTTATAAGAATTTTATATCTTAATTAAATTATTTATCATATAAAATAATTTTTCCTAAATTTTTGAGTCAACGATAACTTTAAACTATTTTTCTCAAAATTTTCAAGAAAATAAGGCCTTAGAATTAAAATTTTTTTTTAAATCATTTAGGTCTCTTTTAGAGAAATAAACTCTTCCTAATTTTATAAATCCCCAAAATACTTATTCCATGATCTTTTTATTAATTTTTTTGAGTTTAGAAATAATTTTAGTAATTATTCTTTGTTTTATCTTTGCTTGAAATTTCACTTGTGAAGCTTTTTAATTTTAGAAAAATACCTTTGGCCTCAATTACACCTTGTATATCCTTTTGTACCAATTTTTGGGATGTTAAAATTTTCTCTAGTAAAATAAATTTTATTCTCAAAATTTAGAAGGGATCTTTTGATATATATTCTAGGTCAACTTCTTAATGTCTTCCACTAGCTCCCAAGTTGCTCCTCTAGGAGACAATCCCTTCCAAGACAACTTTCACAAATGGTATACTCTTATGTTTTAGCCGTCTTTCTTGTCTTTCACAAATAGTATACTCTTATGTCTGGTCATCCTGCAGAAAAAATGTATTCAATTAATGATAAATACTATTAAGAAAGAATGAATTGAACAAAAAATTCAACCTAAATATTAGACAGGTCTTCAATATCTTATTCAGGAAATAGGTCAGATTGATCAAATATCTAAAATATCAAATTAAAATAAAAGAAATTAAGACATTACTAATATATATTAAATTGACAAGAAATATGAAATTATTAAAAATACAATTTATCTCCTCAGTTAGGTTAGTCCTATTTGACAAGATGATATTGATCATGTGCCTAACCATATAGAAGCCACACAAGTCGCTTTCTTTGGGTTGCTTTTGACTCTGTAATATCAATATGAACAAACTTATTTGTCATCAACAAAAAACCATGGAGCATAAGACTTAACAATTTTATTACCTTCAGTGTGATCCATTCAGGGTCCCTCACCGAGTTGACTTTCTTAAGACCCATTGCTACAAACGTCCTCATAGCCTTATGACTTAATTTATGAATTTAGTAACTCATTTATTACAACACCATTGTTTTGTATAGAAGAGAACTCACGTGTTTATAATCTTATTGGCATCAACTGTCATATCCCAATTTTTAGGCCTATTTAGGCTTATAAGCCTAGAATGTAGCCTGAAAAAGATATGCTACCAGGCCCTGTTGAGCAAAAGTCCCAGAAGTATACATATGATGTTCATGGATTAAACTGCAAGAAAGTGAAAGTTCAGGGACTAAATTGTAAATAGTAAAAGTCTCTAGAGCCATAATGGTCATTTTGAAAAAGAAATGGATGTTTCTTGGGAATTGAGCCATCAGAGTACTTGAGGTTGATCAGAGGCCAAGATAGCATCCCAGATGTTCAAAAATGTAGCCCAAGAGGGATGTGAGCCCAAAGAGGCATTAAAATATTATTTTAGTACTTTTTCATTAAAGTAAAGTGACTCGGTCACAGATAGAATTGGGAAAAGTGATATGGAATCATGAGGTGGCATAAAAGGGACCCACAAGGTGCCACATGGCATGATTCTAAGAAAAGAAGAAAAGTTAAGGACACATGGCATGATTCTAGAAAAAGGAGAAAAAGCTAAAGGACACATAGCACAATCTTAGCCATTCATTCGAGGAAAAGACTATATAATTCTCTAGAAGTGCTGAGTCAACTGGTGAGGTGTCCCAAGAGCCCTACCATTGCATCACCTAGCATGTGAGGTGTCCCATGGATGATGTCACTTTGATAAGTCATGGAGGATGATGATATCATCATGATGATGCAGGCAAGGCTTCTTGAGGAAACTAAGCGATCTGAGCCATTCATCGCAACTCAATCTGGCAATTCAATCTGGACCATCCATTCCACCTCCCTCCACCTATAAATAGACCCTTCCCCCTCACTTCATTCCATACCCACGAAAAGCCAAGAAAAGGAGAGAAAGAAGAGAGAAAAAGAGAACGAGAGAAAGAAAAAAAGAAAGGAAGAGAAAGAAAGGAGGGGTTATGGTGGAGTTAGGAGCAGTCAGAGGAGTTTAGGGATTAGATAAGCTTAGGAATAAGGTTCTGACTTATGAAAATAAGGAACCTTAGAGCCAAGTTAAGGACTGGAGGAAAAGCTCCATGTCAGATAGTAAACTTACGTACTTGTATGTTTATATTGCTTGGATATTTTATGTGATGTTTACTTACTTTGATAATGTGAAGCATGTATGATTAAGTAATACTCTATTTCTTTTTATGCTATGGCCATATGTTATAATTAAGGGACATGGAAGCATGTAAGTTATCATTATGCAAGCATGATCATTAAATGCACACATAGTAACATCAATCATATAGTTCCATACATGGTATGATTTTCGTTTGCTACTGAGATTTCCCTAGAAATCTCATCCCTTCCATATCAATCCAATTATAGCTGGTCTTCTCAAGATGGAGGAGATAAAGATGCATGAAGAGACGTTAATTATTTAGCATGATTGATATGTGATTGATGTATGTATCATTGCTGGAAAATTGTCACTGTGAACAGTAACTCGTGGTGAGATAGTGACATTTGAGCTATAATTAGAAATAGTAAATAATTGAATAAATGTATGATATTTTACCAGTAAATAGTAGGTATGCCAAGCTTCGATTTGATATATAGAACGTCTCATTTGGATGTCTACACATAGAGATATGATTTTTCAAAGTTGGGACCAGAAATGCTTGAATTAGGGAAAAACGCTGGATGAACAGTAAATTTTAGACATTGACTGAGTCAAGGCGTGGTCAACGAGTTATTTTTCCTGAAAGAGCATTAAGTTAGATTTGTGTAACAATTTTAACCACTTAATTTGGATTTTTCTAGAATTAGTTATGATTTTTTGAAGTTAGGTCACTTCTTTGGAATTTGCATAATGAACAGTACTCGTTAGAGTAAAATTCTAGATTATGTAATTTGAGTTCAATGACCTTAGAAGTGGTTCCAGATATTACCATGTGGTCCCTAAGACATAAGAAAATGATGATGTTACATCAACCGATGGCTTATAATGGAGGGAGCATAAGAAGAAAATTTTATAAATGTGCTTACATAGTATGATCAATTGACAATGATTAATGTAAAAATTAATTAAACAATAATGATTATTAGCATTAAGCAAATGTAAAACTAGTATGAAATAAAATAAAATATTATTATTCTTATTCCTGCATATATGGTATGAAGAAATAATCAATATTAGTTCCTACATATATGGTATGAAGAAATAATCAATATTGTGAGGTCCCTTTTGCATCAATCTGAAATGGGTATAGGAATCCGAACCAACCTCATTTGCCCTTGGAAACTAACTCAGCTTGCATATACCTACAGTTAATACAAACAAATTGTTAGTTAATGCAAACACCCAGCTTGTATAAATTTTGTTATTACATATATTTACATTTAAATTAAACATACACAAAAAATACTTGGATATACTAGGAGGTTAGTTCATTCCCAGGATTGATAACAGATTTCACATATGTATGGTCAATAAAGGCGAGTGCCCTCATGTCACCCACAACTAAATCCATAGATAACACATCCACATGGAATATTTTTTCATATGCCAATCGGATCACATGTTGCATGGCACTCAAATTAAGAGGTGTGGGAAGTTCGCTCAGGGATGACAGGACCTGATTTGAAACAAGATACTTTGGACATAATATGAAAGTCCTCTTTACTTGACTCACTGTCTTCATGTCATCAGTGAGAATTGGGACAAAAATATCTTTAATTATCACGTCTTTAACTGCCACCTTTAACTGATCGTCATATATTTGGATGTAGTGGGCAATTGTCCTTAAGCTATGGATGGAACCATGTGCCACTAACCTTTCAAAAGGATCCTCGACATATAGATCACAAAGTTCAACATCCTCTAACACCAGCCCAGCCATGCAACAGCTCCCTTTAGTAATAGGATTGGCTACATTTGAGAGCATTTAGGGGACACTTGGCTCTTATTGCCTTGATATCATCATGGATAATATTTCTTCTTTAATCTTTGCCAACCCCTCTTGTAATCGTGCCTCAATTAAAGCTTCTGCATATGCCCTAGCCTCTGCCCAAGGCTCTTCCTTAGCCTCTGACATCATGGTGAATAACAATGACTCTAGCTCTTCCTTCGACACATATAGGGAATGTCATGAAGATGCTCCAAAGTAATCTCTTATACCGATATCTCCTCCAACTCCCTTGACATGGCCCCATGCTCTTGCTTCCTTTTGGTAATAGTTAAGATGTCATTCCTACTATCTAACTTGAAGGAGCCATAGGCTTCTTGTTGTTTAAGATCAACCTATAACGTATAAAGAGCAAACATAAGAAATAATATAATTAGTCTACTAAAATAAAATAATAGAAGTATACAATTTTTTCTACAATCATAAGAGCATGATCTCTTGTAAATGATCCGTTCCTTATTTGGTGACCGTACAACCATTTATCTTCGCGACATATTAGAAATGGGAGAGCAAGAGTAATACTAGTATATGGCTCAACATTTTCTTCCAACCTCTTCCTCTTGGCCCCCAACAAGTCTCTTTCAGCCTTCGCATAACCCCCCGAGACATTGTGTGGGGGCAATCTATCTTGAGAGTATGTTCAATGGCTTTTGCTCTGTTTTCCTATAAGACTTGAAGTAGTTAAAATCAATATATACAAAAGGAAGAAACATGGAAAATATAAGATTCCTTTTTCACAACATATATACTTAGGACACTCTAACCTGTATCAACTCACCAAAGCTACTGGCGTAATCGAAACCCTAACAAATTCTTCCCAAGTAGATTCATCAATAAATTGATACTTGCTGTATGAAAAAGGATGAGGTTGACCATTTTTGTCCTGGCCATGCACATATTGGCGAGCTAGTTATGTCTTGAATGCCCTCTACGTTCAACACAATAAGACGACATCTTCTACTTCAAAACTTTATTGTTGGAAACATCGTAAGTGAACTGCAATAACTGCCATTGAAAGCAAAGTTATCAACAAACAGTTGTAGTTTTTGGTATTGCTCCGCATATAATATACAATAGTTAATTTCTATATCCGGATAGTCTTAAATTGTATTGTTCATGCGATTATCAATAGCATCTCAAGTCTCTATGGCTATATTATTCTTGTTGCGTGCTAAGAGGGTCACAAAACTCATGTACTTGGTCCTATGTTCATCAATTGGGTTCCAACATATTTTAAACTCAATTGATAATAATTTCTCTTCCTTCCTGTCTTTTGAAATGTCTTTCAATCATGTCGCACTTCTGCCCCTCCTTTCCTTAGAGTCGGTTGGAGCACCGCTAAACTTATTCTAATTACCACTATCCCCATATTCCCATATACGCAATAACAAAATCAAATATAGTAAACAGACTTAACCCTTTTACCTTCTGTCAGAATACATAAAACTTGTTCCTTTAGCATTTATCCATAGAAAGAAGTGCAAGCATTTATAATAGGAAAACTACAAAACCTAGATTAAACGAACACGTAAAAGGCAAAGTACATACACGAGAAAATAAGTGTCGAGAACATGTACATGGCAAAGCACAACAAGAGCGAGAACAGAGAAGAATGACTAAGCACAGCAAAGCCTGACGAAAACCACAGAGCACGACAAGCATAGTAATGGTAGAAGTAAGAAATAAGACTAAATAAAACCTAAGAAATGAGAAATGAGAGATGCACCAAGGGGTGGGATTCAAAAATATTTTTTGCGGAAAACTTTTTACACCAATTAACATATAAATTGGGTGTAGTAAATCATATTTCTAAACCTGACTAACACAATAACCTGTTTAAAAAGATGTCTACTTATTTTAAAATGGCACGAGTAATATTTTGAATTTCAGAAGACTTTCTACATCGGATAACATATAAATCTGGTGTAAAAAAGATTTTAATTTATATTAAAAAATTGAACCTTAAGTTTTTCATATTACTTTTTATGTAAGATAACATGTACAACCGGCTTAAATATTGGAGTTATTTTTTCCCACAAACTATTTTATTATCCTGTCACTTGAAGTTACAACAAATATATCCAATCAGAACAATAAATTTGTGCTATTATTATATCAAAACAATATATGCAATCAGAATAATAAACTTAATTGCATTAGTGCCTCAAAAACATAAAACACTCATATACAAATCAATCAGAATTTACTTATTCTTCATTCAATTTTGGTAAACCTACTGAAAAAGAAATAGTCTCACAAATTAAATCATCATCGTTAACAATATTTTTTCCTTGGAGAGCGATATACCATATTTTATTTCATAAGACTTTCTATACCAGATAACATATAAATCCGGTATAAAAAATATTTTAATTTATTTAAAAAAATTGCACCTTAAATTTTTCAGACTACTTTTTACACTGGATAATATGTACAACCGATTAAATATTAGAGTTATTTTTTCTCACAAACCCTTTTATTACCCCATCACTTGAAGTTACAACATATATATGCAATTAGAACAATAAACTTGTGCTATTATTACATCAAAACAATATATGCAATTAGAACAATAAACCTAATTACATTAGTGCCTCAAAAACATAAAACATTCACATACAAATCAATCAGAATCCACTTCATTCAATTTTAGTAGACCTACTGAAAAAGAAGGGTCTCACAAATTGAATTATCATCGTCAATAACCTTTTTTTCCTTGGAGAGTGATAGACCATCTTTTATTTCAGAAGACTTTCTACACCGGATAACATATAAATCCAGTGTAAAAAAAGATTTTAATTTATTTAAAAAATTGGACATTAAGTTTTTCAGATTACTTTTTACACCGAATAACATGTATAGCTGGTTTAAATATTGAAGTTATTTTTTTCCCACCAATCCTTTTATTACCCCAAAATTTGAAGTTACAACATATATATATATATGCAATTAGAATAATAAACTTATGCTATTATTACATCAAAACAATATACGCAATAAGAACAATAAACTTAATTGCATTAGCGTCTAAAAAATATAAAACACTCACATAAAAATAATCAGAATCCACTTCTTCATTCAATTTTAGTAAACCTACTAAAAAAGAAGGAATTTCACAAATTGAAATGCAACACCAGTGTAGAAATAAATTTTTCTAACCTAACATTATATCCTACACCGGTGTAAAATATTATAAATTGTACAAATCTACACCGGATGAAATAGAAGACCGGTATAGTAATAACATTTTCTAAACCAGATATTTTATTCTACACCTGATATTGACATGTTCGGTTTCAATTTGTTGTATTTTTTTGTTTTTGAAAAATAAAAGAACACCATATTATTAGAATAAGAAACTTCATTCATTCAACTTTACTAATAATTTTACATCAAAAGTATGAAATTTTTAAAACAATATCTATCAGAATATATAATATATTCTCTCTTTTTATTATTACGTACAAAAAATAAAATAGGAGGGGCAGATAAAGGTTATAAGCTTTCACTCCTCAATAAACTAGGAGGTCTTGGATTCATCAGGCCATTGAAGCGCATGATGAGTTCCTTAAAGCGCTATATTAGAGTGATAACTAGGACATGAGGAAAAGGAATTATAGGGTGAGGGTCAGGATGTTTTTCTTCAAATTTGTCTCTATTTCTTTTGTGTGGCAGAGAAGGAGGTGTGAAAGAGGAAGAAGCCATTGGAGGGTTCAGAAAGAAGAAAGGAAAATAAAACAGAGATAAAGTGATGAGACAAAAAGTATTGATCATATGAATAATATACATATGGTTGAGGAATAAGAATGATTTCATAAAAGAATATCGAAGAATGCAATTGACATTCAAACATAATGAGTACAAACATTGAGAACTGAATAAGTGAAATGAATGGTCTGAGAAGGTACAGAGAAAAGAAGCGAAAAAATATAGACAAGAAACTGAAGAGTCAGAATAGAAAGTATATTTAATACCGATTATATATATATTACATTGGTTACATATAAATTCGGTATAAATATTTCATCTTATTTACAAAAATGCCACCTGTCCGTTTTTTATTGAGTCTCTGCAAGGTCTAAAGAAGTTATAGAAAAGAAGTAGGAAAGCATAGATAAAAAACTAAAGAGTCAGAATATGACGTAACTAATCTACACCTATTGATATTAGTATCCGATGTAGTAATTATCTTTTACACATGTTACATGTACATTCGATGTAAATATTTCATCTTATTTACAAAAATATCATTGATAATTTTTTAAACTATCTCCGCATAGACCAGTTTAAAAATGGGGATTTAAAAATCATATTTTGTTGTAGTAATCCCTCTTAACTTAAAACTAATTTTTTATTTTTTTACCCTTTTTGGCTATTGTCTGGTAAAATAGTTGTGTTGAATATATATTTTGGATTACTTATCTAGATTAAGAATATGTTTTCCTGTGTAAGCTTGTATATAATTAATACAAATAAATATATTGATTAAGGTAAGTATATTGACAAAAAATGGTATATATATTATAAATATATTTACATGCCTCATAATTATAAAACTAATGACAGAATGTTAATATTTTTTTAATATTTTATAATTTCTTAATTTTATAAGATATTAAAAAATATATTAAAATTAATGAGATAATATGTTAAAATTAATGATATCATGTTTTCAAGTGCATATAAAAATATTTTTATCATATACAAATGATGTAATAAGTTTCCTAGTATTTAGATTTTAGAAAATAATAATTTTGATGTAAATATGGTAAAAAAATGAAGAAAATTTAAATAAAAAATAACGATATAATTGTTAACTTTTAATTAGTTTCTTTCCTCTCTCCTCTCTCATTTTAAACTAAACAAAAAATCTCCCCTCCCCTAACCTATCTTCCAACCAAACAAAATTTATAACATCGGATACCCTTCCCTATTAGGGGTGTGTATAATACCCATGGCCCTCGTGATAAAAAAGCCCTGCCTAGCCTAAAAATGTAAGGTTGGACTAGACATCAAGTTACAAAATACATCTAATATTTTTTTCGGGTTGGGCACTGAGTAGAGGGTTAGCTCTGCCCATGAGCACATCTTCTTTTGCTTTTTTACTTTTTCCCTAGATGCAACACTTGTAAGGGAGGATATGATAGCTAGTGGTGACTGAAGAGTCATTTTAGAAATATGAGTAGTCAAATAGCTAAGTTGCATCTTTTAAAATTTATAACTATATTGATTTTTTTCTTTCTTTTTTTAATTTTGCCAACCATCATATGATTATATTAAAATTATAATTATTTATTTTATTTTTTTAGATACTTCATCTTTGTCAACATTTGAAATATTGATGTAAAATTGTAATTATAAACTACTTAGACTTTAAGGCATAAGTTTATAATTACAATTTTTTGTCAATAATATGAGCAAGATATCACCACTTGAGTCTAGAATCCTGCCCTGCCTAGCCCACCTATGTCCAACCCAAAATGGTTAAGAATTTTATTGAGTAGAGGAGGGCATTAGGCTACAAAATGTAACAATAGAGGCTACCCTACCAAATCCTAACCGTGCATAACCATATTCCCTATACTCCCCTATACTCCCTTACCCTCCCCTCTTTTAGTTGAACCAAATAAAAAAGTTTATAACATTTCTAACCTTAAAAAATACTTCAAAACAGTAGGCATTTAATGTAATCTCAGCCTCTATGAATTTAACGCAATCAATTGTTATCCTTCTCTATATAATTGCTTTAGAAAATATGGGAACCATCATATTAAATAAAATCAATTTCCTAACCTCCATAAATAGTCTTGGCCAAGGCATGCATGCATATATAAATCATCACCAGTTAATTTCTTTTCTTTCTTTGTTTTTTCCCCTATAGGAAAGGGTACATAATTTAGATCATCTTATAAATCTCAAGTAATCAATGTTTTAAAAGTCGGAACAAACAGAAAGGCTAGCGTCTCATGGTTCATTCGATTGAATCAGTTGGGCCGATAGTTGAACCCATAACATAATATTTAAATAAAAATATTTTATACTTATATGATGATATAAATATAAAATTATTTCATACTTTAAAAAAATATAAAAAAATATATTATAAATACTTATGACAAAAAATATGTTATAAATAGTAACTCCGAATCCAATAAAATTATTTAAAGTAACATAAAAGTAAAAGATTAAAATACTAACATATATTCTAAATTAGTTTAAAATAATAAAATTGAATAGAAATTAAAATTGTTTAAAATTATAATATATGTAAGATAAAAAACGAGATAGTATTAAAAACAGAATAAAACGAGATAGTATTAAAAACATAATAAAAAAACAAAGGTTAAAAATGCTGTTTAATTGTCACATGTGCCCAGGTACGATTTTCGAGTTCTAAAAAAGTGAGAATTGAAAAAGGAGAAACATGCACACAAAGTCAATAAAAAATAAAATATGTGGGTTCACTAAGTACTTTCTCTCTCTTTCTTCTTTTGTAAATGTCTTTCTTTCTCCTCCTCCTTCATCTTTTTTATGTAAGATATTTATTATAATATAACATATTTAAATATTAATTAAAATAATTAATAAATATTTTTTAATATGGTACATAGTCATTGAACTCAATTTAAAGTAGGTTGTTGATTTAGTTTATCTAAAGTTAATTTTCTGATAGTAGAAATTAATTATTGAATTTATCGTGCAATCACTTTTTGAGTCTAGAGTAAAAACCTAATTTTTTAGCTTACTCTCGAAGATTCCCTACTGGTGACGGTAGTATACAAGTTGCCATCACTATACCTAATTATCAGTTGGAATAACCTATTATTTATTTTGATAGTGTTCTCTTATTAATAGGTATCTCATTTGAGTTACAGTTCTCCTCAAATCAATCAAGCTAATGACAATAGGTAACTTTAAGTCTTCCGTTGCATCTCATATATATTTTATATTTATATATATTATAATCTGGATTGATTATGTTGTGTTTGAGATATTTATATTATAACATGTGGCATCAGAGCCTTGTTTAAAATTCCTCTTGCCTTGTTTGTTAATCTCTAATCCTTATGAGTAATAATATGAGATAAAATATAAGATATATAGAACTCTAAAGATCATAATTTGTTTAATTTTGTTCTTTTAACTATTTTTTTATGTGATGACAAGAGAAAAAAACAACAAAGGTTCACATTTGCACCACCCCTGTTGATGGTGTATCTGGCATGTAACATCCTTACTTTTACACATCTTAGGGACCATTCAGTAGCATTTAGAATCACTTACAAGACCTTGGAAGTCCATTAACCAAATCTGGAATTTTACTCTTTCTCAGGTTACTGTTCATATGGTATTCCAGATTACGCAACAAATTTCAAAAAATCATAATTAATTCTAAAAAACTCGAAATGAGGTGGTTCGAAAATCTACATGAAGATAACATCTTGAAATTTAAGTGAAAAATAATTTCTAGACCAAATGATTATCCAATTGATATATTTGATTCGTTGAAGTTTACTGTTTATTTGGTCAAAAACTCTGGAAACAGATTCTGGTCCCTTAATTTGGAAAATTATTTCTCTTGATATACACATCCAAATGAAACATTATACCTATGCACTTAAAGATATGGATGTGTACTACATGCTCATAAAATTTCTTGAACTAATTCCTTCATTTGCTAGGTCAAATTGAAGCCACAACAAAACTGCTTTAGGACCTACGTTTTTACCATTTCAGTTTCTTTTCTTTCATTTCCAATAGTTGTTTCAGCATGCACAAGCCATCAAATAAGCTTCTTAACATTCATATACATCATGTACATATGCCATAATTATTTCAAATAGCTTCATCGTATAAATACACACCTTACATGGCATTTACATACATGGATAATTCATAGCATATGCTAGAATCTTAATACTTCACTTTCCTTCTTCCATACTTTAGCTCTTCTCCATGTATACATTTTCCTTCATGCTTGACCTAAATTGATTGGTTATGGGAGAGTGAGATTCTAGGGAATCTCAATAGCAAACATTACCACTTAAATATGCAAGATGGATGCTAATGCATGGTATGTAATTTTCTTAACTTTCTTTGATTAGTGACATGCCATAATGCTATATACTTTTACATAAAGTGCATGGCCATGGAAACATGTTATTCACAATACATTAAACATCATTTATCATATCACAACATCATTCAAATAACATATACATGTCAACACATAAGCATACCACATCAAGCACATAAAGAGATAAGTTCACTACCTTGCACTTAAGCTTTCCTCTTGATCTTTAGCATTTGCTTCCTAGCTTTCCAACCAATAAACCTTTATGCCAATCACTTCCCAACATGTTCTTGGATATTTCAAGGTCCTAAACGCATTCATATTCATCACATAATTCATTAGGACTCATGAACTCTAACCATGTTCAAGATTAACTTTGTTACCCTCTTTATTGTCATAACTTTCCCTAATATTCACTAATCCACTTGGCTCTTGAATCAATCGATGTCTTGACTTTACCCTACATAATTTCATCTTTTGAACTCATTTATGAGCTTAGAATCATGAAATTCCAGCTCCTTCATGGCCTGCTGTACAGAATTGAACATAAGCATACAATTCTTTCAAAAATTCTCATTTTGATTCTAATGCTTCTCATACTTGTTTCTCCACTTTACCCTACACAACTTTTCATTTTAAAACCATTGGAACCATTAAAATCATGAAATTCCAATCACTGTTCATGCGAGTGAACAGTAACCGTAAGGAATTTCAAAGACTACAACCTTGAGATTTTAATGTTTCTAAGGTTCAAAACCTTTCCAATCCTATACAAAATCATCATACAAACTCAATGGAAGCATTAAATCATTGAAATTCAATTTCCTTCCCTCATGAACAGTGCAGACTGAACAGGGCACACCATGGCAAAGTCAAGAATATCAATTTGATTCAACAACCAACCACTTAACTAGGTTGTTTAAGCTTCAATCATATAGTTCTAACTTTAATTTCTTCTTTCCCCTTTCCTTTAAGGTCTTTGGGCAGCACCACCCCTTAGAGAAAACTCAACTTTTCTCCCATCAAAACCCTAAGTTCAAGCTCCCAAATCAAAGGAAAATAAGTTAGGAGAGATTGCTTACTTTTAATCTCTAGCTTGCTTAAACTTTGGAACCTTGAATCTTCTTTGTCTTGGCTTGAGTTTCCATTTTGCAAGAGCTTCCCCAAGGGTACATGAGCTTACGGTTCTGAACCAGAATTGAGGGTTATTTATAACCAAAATCCAAGAAAAATGAATGGCCAAGATTGATTTGGTAACTATTTGATCTAAAGGCCCACATTTAATCTTGGATTTAACTTTTTCATAAAATAATAATTATGACATCATGTGGGACCCATCAAGGGACACCTCAAGGGGTTAGGTGGCGTGCTCATAGTGTAAGGAACCTTATGGAGAAATTCCCGTCTAATCCAGTACCAATCGGTGCAGTTTCACAGCAATCGGACTGTTTTCTGTTCCTAATTTTTTTATAATATACCAGGATATGTATTCTGTCCTGGAAATCAATGTCTAGGCTTCTCACACCATTGACATACTTGTACTGGCCACAACTTAATTACAAATCCCTTGAAAAATGACCAAAATACCCTTGGTGTTCTTTCTTACACTATATTGACCCTAAGGGCATAATTATCATTTCACCCCTCTTTGTACTACCTCAGGGCATATATTGGCTCAAATAATCATATATATACCATGTGCCATGTTTTTAGCTTGTCCCAGATGACCAAAATGCCCTTCATCTATCTCTGGCACAATCTGGGCATCCAGGGGCATTTTCGTAATTTTGCACTTTTTTTGGAACTGGCCCCTTCTACTGATAGACTGGTACCCTGGGTTTTGGGCTTTTCTTGGTGTCATTATGGGCCTATATATGAGGTCATCTGATCTCATTCTATCCAGGCTTACATACCGATAAGTTCTATTATCGGATCACGGTTGTTATCAAATTCCCGTCAAAATTCATTAATATGTGAATAACATTTTATACAGAACTTCTTCTGGAGTTCTGTTAGATCCAGGACATTTGACACTGTAGGGCACATTTTCCTGTAATTTGCCCACTTATATCTGAAGTCTATAAAATCTGACAAAATTTCAGATAACTTTTAGACTATCAGATAAATATCTGCTGTCTGGAGCCCTAATAAAATTTCTGTATCATGTCAGATTATCCAGCATACCTTCCTCTATTTACTGATGGAATATGGGACTAAAATACTTCTGGACAGTTATAACCCTTTTCGGGCTAATCTTTCTATAATTACAATTTTACCATTGAACTTTTCTCTTAATTACATTTATATCCCTAACTTTTTGGATATTTACATTTAGGTCCCTAAACTTTTGGAAATTATAACTTTTGGCCCAACTTTTGTCTCTACTTTAACTTTTGGCCTTTAAACTTTTCCAATTTGCGTTTAGGTCCTTCTCTTTCTTTAAGACTTATCTAACCTTTATTATCTCGTCTGATCTTCATCATAATCCTTTCTAAGCCTCTTTCCACTATCAGTACTATACAGATAGGGAAAATTTAGGATATGACATGTTACTATCCTCAAAACCCTTCACTATACTCGTGTCAAGACGCTGATGTAAAGGAAGAGAAAAGTGGCCTTGAACTCTGCTATCCCCACAATGTAAAAGGACCACGAAGTGAGCTTGTAGGCCTCAAATAGTGGCTCTAATGATGGCTCCTGGTCCCTCTCTCTAGTTTAGTTTTCAGGCTCCTTTGAGTGCATGTGTATGGGGAGTATAGAAGGTTTAAACTGGTGGGTGTCGGCGTGTAAAGCCATCGTGAGCATGGCCAAAAATTGGGTCAAAGTCGCCATAAGAAGCTGTCAAAAAATACCTCCCGTGAGTCGTAAGCGGCGAGCTCTGGAACAAAGAGTTGCAGCGGCCATGTCTTTACCATCTCAGGTTGTGAGTCGGGTTAGGTCAACCTGACTCACAGGATAAGAGACCCAAAATGGTGCATTTCACCGTGGACAGAAACGCACTATTTCACTTACAGAATTCTTATTTTTTAAAAAAAAAACTCTCTGGGTCACCTTTACATTTTGGACCGAAAGTGTTTTTTTTTTAAAAAAAATGCTTTCTGGACCTCCTTTCTTTTGGGCCACCTAAAAAAATGAAAACAATTATGGACTTCTTGGTTTTGGGCCATTTGTAAAAATATTTTTTTTGGGAAACAAATTGGGTCGACTTACATTTTGGGCTGTTGTAATTTTTTTTGCAATTTGTTGGGCCTTATTTTATGGGCTAAATTTTTTTTTCTTTTTGTTTGCTTATGAAAAATACGTTTTAGCCTAAACTTTTTAGTTCTTATTTTTAAAAATTATTTTAGGCTCTGTTTTGGATTATTGTGTATGGGCCACTTATTTTTATTTCTGAAAAATTATTTTTGGCCATTTAATTTGATTTTCTAAGAACATTTTAATTACTATTATATGCACTGTAAATGTTCAAATTAATTTCTCTATTATTTTAATTTTTTTTAGAAAATTGTGTTTATAAATTTTAATTTTTATGTTATTTACTTACCTATTAATTTCTCCCTTGGCAATTAAATTAACTATTTAATTTTTTTAAAAAAATTTTGAGTTGAAATTAATTTATTATAGATTTTTTTGTGCATAAAATAATGGGAGAATTTAAATTAAATTATTTAGTCATATTTTTTAATTAAATTAATTTATTAAATGCTCTATTATGTTGTGCATATTTGGATTTATATGCACGTTAATGATATTTGTGATTAGCATGCAATTTTATGAGGAGTAGCCACAGCATCCTTATTTAATTTTGTTGCATTCATTAATTAATCACATATGGATTTAAAATATCAATTATAATTAAATATATAGTTATGATTTATATTTACCCATAGGTAGATATCTCATGATTGTACATTTAATTAGGGGAGAATTAATTACTTCATTAAGTTGTGTATATTTGGATTTTCAAGGCACATGAGTGATATTTGTGGTGAGTGTGCAATTCTTTAAGGAGTAGCCACAACATCCTTGTTTATTAAATTTTTTGCGTGCATTCATTAATCACATATGGATTTAAAATATCATTTATAATTAAATGTATAGCTATGATTTATTTTTGCCCACAGGTAGATATCTCATAATTGTACATTTAATTAGGGTGGGATAGAATGGCCTTGTTATTTTCTAAGTAACCCACATGTATTAAAAAATTATGAATGGTCCTAAGTCCATCATTTGAGATAAATACATGCTATGCTAATGTCTTTGCTCACAGGTAGACATTGGTGATACGTATTTATAATGCATACATGCTACATTTGAGCTAAGCATGCATACATGGCACAGTGACTTGTGATTGCTTCAAATTCTAACTCGTGAGCTTTTTTTGTATGTTTGTCTGTTCTATTTTGTAGATCTAATTGCTATGCCCAGGATTATGGCTGATGTAAGCAACAAAATAATCTTAGATATTAGCATTAACTATGCTGATTGGAGAGATGATGTTTTGCTGCAACTTGATTTCTTAGACTTGGATTATGCCTTGAGGTATGATAAATCTCCGAGACCTAATTATGCCTTCGATGACAGAGAGGCTAAGGAAAGGTATAATATATGGGAGCAGAGTAACTACTTATCTCTTCTACTTATATAACAAAATATCACTAGAAGCATTAGGGGAGTAATTCCTAAGTGCGATACAACCAAAGGATACCTGGAAGTCTTAGATAAGCAATTCAAGCTAACATACAAGCAGATGGGTGGTGCCATCATGTGTTAAATATGTGCTATGAGGCTTACAGGTATTGGCGGTATAAGGCAACATATGGTGGAGATGAGAGGTATGATTCATTGTGTGTTACTTTTAAATCTATTTTTTCTAGCGTTAACGATGACACTTGGTGGATTGACATTGGTTCGATGATATACATTTTGACTACCATGTAAGGCTTTATGTCAAGTAAGTCTCCATATCCTAATGAGAAAACTGTCCTTTCAGGCAGTGGGAGAGGAGATCCTATAAAAGCCGTTGAAACTTTTCACATAACCTTTTCAAATAATTATGTTTTAGAACTTTATGATGTCTTTTATGTTCCCTCTTACAAAAAGAATTTGATTTCTATATTAAAATTCATTCCATTTGATTATCATCTAGTTATTTCTAAAAAACTTATGACTCTGACAAAGGATTCTGTTTTGATTGCAAATTTCGTTATAATTGATGGTTTATTTAAAATTATTTGTGATTTGCCTCAATCTTCTTTTGTTGTGCGTGGTACTAAGAGAATTATCATCGATGAGAATTCTTATAGCCTGTGGCATAGGAGATTGGGTCATATCTCTGTTGACATAATCAAAAGGTTAAATAAAGACAGAATTTTTTCATCTTTAAACCATTTGAAGTTTGATTCTTGTGTGGACTACATAAGGGGAAACCAGACTAATAAGTCACATAAAAATGCTAAAAGTAGTTCTGAGTTGCTAAAAATTATACACACAGATATTTGTTGCCTTGATTTGACTGCACATGGTCAAAAATACTTTATCACCTTTATTGATGATTACTCACGATACATATATGTGTACATACTTTATAATAAAAGTGAGGTACTAGTGCTTTCAAGGAATATAAAGTAGAAGTAAAAAAATAGATTGGAAAACCAATCAAGATCATGAGATTAGACTGTAATGGTGAGTATTATGGCAGATACACTAGTGAAGGACAAGCGCCAGGTCCATTTGCTAATTTTCTTCGAGAGCAAGGTATAATGGCATAATATACTATGCTTGGAACACTCAAAATGAATGGTGTAGCTAAAAGAAGAAATAGGACCTTACTAGATATGGTTAGGAGCATGATTAGTAGCTCCAAACTGTCATCTTCCCTGTGGAAGGAAGTACTCAAAACAACCACATACATATTAAACAGGGTTCCAATAAAGGTAGTGTCCAAGACACCCTTTAGAATCTGGAAAGGATGGAAACCCAGTTTAAATCATTTCAAGGTATAGGGTTGTTCTACAGAAGTAAGAGTACAATCCATAGGAGAAGAAATTAGACTCTAAGACCATTAGAGCTTACTTTATAGGCTATGCGAAAAGGTCTAAGGGTTATAAGTTTTATTATCCTCCACCTTCTAAAAGGTTTGTAGAGTTTATGAATGCTAAATTTCTTGAGAATGATGTGATTAATAGGAGTGATTGTCTATTAGATGATCACATAGAGCAAGCCACTGACATCATTCATGAGGGGATATGAATAGTTAATGATTATCCCACTATTGGGATTGACATTTTTAGGTGATATAGGCCCTGTGGCTCAAGTTGACGATGCTGAACAAGATGAACACATACCTTATAGTCAACCTATCATACAAGTAGAACCACCACAAAATATGGTAAAGAATGTCCTTACTTAGTAACCTGAATCAACCCAAGAGGTTGGATTAAGAAAGTCAACTAGAGAAAGAAGATCAATATTACCTGATGACTATATAGTGTATTCTGCTGAAATTGACTGTGATGTAAGTGTTAAGAATTATCCTTTAACATTCACTTAGGCTGTGAAGAGTGTGAAATCTAAGTTGTGGCATGATGCTATAATTGATATGATGAATAACCATATTTAAAAACTTGTAGAGTTGCCTAATAGGTCTAAGGCTATTGGCTATAAATAGGTTTATAAAACTAAGAAAGACTCACAAGATAATATCGATAGATATAAGACTAGGTTGGTTGCTAAGGGCTTTACTCAAGTGAAAGGAATTGATTACAGTGAAACTTTTTCACTTGTATCTAAGAAAAATTCATTCCATATCATCATGGCATTGGTTGCCTATTTTGATCTGGAGTTACACCAGATAGACGTAAAGACTGTTTTCCTCAGTGGTGAACTGGAGGAAGAAGTCTACATGAAATAGCATGAGGGATTTGATGCATAAGGTAAAGAACAATTGGTATGTAAGATAAAGAAATCAATATATGGTTTGAAACAAGCTTTACGGCAATGGTACTTAAAGTTTCATGAAGTGATCACATCATTTGGTTTTGTTGAGAACATCACGAATGACTGTATATACCCAAGGCTAGTGGAAGTAAAATCATATTCTTGACTTTGTATGTGGATGACATATTACTTGCTACCAATGATCTGGGACTATTACGTAAGGTGAAGAAGTTTTTGTTTAAAAGTTTTGACATGAAAGACATGGGTGAGGCTTCTTATGTTATTGTCATAAAGATCCATGGAGATATAACCAATGTCTTGTAGGCTTGTCTCGAGAAGCTTATGTTGTCAAAATTCTTAAATAATTCAAAATATATAACTATTCATCTAACGTGGGTCCTATTAAAAAGGGAGATAAGTTTAGTCTAAATCAATGTCCTAAAACTGAGCTTGATAGTAAACAGATGGAAAGGGTCCCATATGCCTCAGCGATAGGAAGCTTGATGTATGCACATGTTTGCAGAAGACCTGACATCACTTTTTCTATGGGTATGTTAGGAAGATACCAAAGTAATCCTAGTGAAGCACATTGGACATCTGTAAAAAAGATGTTTAGGTATCTCCAAGGCACTAAACACTACATGCTCACATATATGAGAACAAAAAGTTTGGACATAATTAGATACTCATATTCAGATCTTAGAGGATGCGTAGATACGAACAAGTCTACATCTGGTTACATCTTCATATTGGCAGAAGGAGCTATATCATGGAGAAACGCCAAGCACACTCAAACAGCTCCTTCTACCAGTGATGCTGAGTACATTACGTGTTTTGAAGTAAGTTCACAAGCTATTTGGATATGGGCTTAAGATTGTGGATTCAGTCTCTAAGCCAATCAAAATATACTGTGATAATGTAGCTGTAGTGACCATATCAAACAACAAAAGGAATAAAAGTTAAAGCAAATTTTTTGAACTTAAATTCCTTTGCTTGAGAGAAAGAGTTCAGGATGGCTAAGTTTCTGTTGAATGCATTAGTACATTGGATATGTTAGTTGATCCTTTTACGAAGGGATTGAAGCTAAACATTTTTGTCACTCATGCATCTCATATAGGACTTCGTCCTACTTTTGATTAGTGGAGGTATGAGCAATTAAATCATATTTTTTGGTTTATCAATTTCAAATTATGATTGTATACATTCGTGTTATTGAGATTAATAAACATTGAGACAGGAACCGATAAATATTGAGTTCATGTATAATGTGATACCTATTAAGTTATGGTACTACCTATAATACATGGAAGGTAATATCCGATAAAAGGGGACTTATCACCATAATTCTTGTAGCATAACATCAGTTTATCTAAACAGGGCAATGTCATTGAGTGTATGAGCCAAGTGGGATAATGTGAGATATTTATATAATATTACCTATTAGATATTAATTAGGATAATTAATAAATATTTTTAATTGTGACCTGTAGTAATTGGGCCTAGTCTAAGGTGGGTTCTTGACTCAGTTTATTTAAGGTTAATTTTCATATGGTGGAAATTAACCATTAAGTTTATCATCTGATAGTTTTCTGAGTATAGAGCGAAAACCTAATTTCTCAGCTCACTCTCGAAGGTTCCCCATTGGTGATGGTAGTACACAAGTAGCCATTACTATGCCTAATCACCAGGTGGAAGAACCTGTTATTTATATGACAGTGTTATTTGATTGACAGGTATCTCATTTGAGTTCCAATTCTCCTCAGATCCATCAAGCTAATAGCAAGAGGTAACTTTAAGTCTTCTACTGCATCTCATATATATTTTATATTTATATATATTATAATCTGAATTGATTATATTGTATTTGAGATGTTTATATAATAACATCTCCTCCATCTCTGGTGACAGCTACTTCAAGGAAAACTCAGGCTAGGCGATTATTGTAAAGTCATTCCAATTTTTGAGTTAAAAGCGGTTTTCAGCTCAAAATGGCCTAACATCCAAAATGGTTTTTATGTGTGGCTCGAGCCAGACATAAAAAATAAAAAGTTAACGGCTGGACCATTCGGTCTGATCCGGTCCCAAAAACATTGCAAGCAATAATTATAATCAATTTTCAACCTCAATAACTCAAATATAAAATATGTATGATTAATGGAACTCTAAACATCTCTCTACACCATGAAATGAAACATACCTCGCTAAAATGAAAACCTTTCAGGAACAAGGCCAAATTACAAATTAATAAGGACTACGTGTCCTATAACATAATGATAATCATCAATTCAAAACTTATAACATTTCTAATCCTTCAATAATTGTTCAAATTTCAAAGCCTTTGCAGCAGCCTTCCCATACTAAATCCACTAGCATTACACTTCCTACTAATCCTCAAAAAAATATGGATAGTATTATTACAACAGTTCTTGGAAATTTTAACTTAGCAACTATCATATGGAGGCAGCTTTAAAACATATCCCAGTAAGCCTCAAAAGAGTAGTTGTCTTCCACCACTCTCTCAGTCAAATCATTACCTTAAATGCCTCTAAACATAGCCTAAGTGGCTAAGACAAAGACTAAACATTAGCAGATCTCAATCTACTCTAATTTAATCTCAATAGGTTACATCATTTGAAGCTTACTATAGCTCCTATATATAACCTTAGTACAAACAAATGTATTAGTCTAGTGCAAAAATTGATACTCTGGTACCAAAATAAAATATCTTATAGACATTCACTAAAAAAAAGACTTTTGGCGACGACATTTCAGCGGCGACAGAATAAGTCACCGCAAAAAGTCTTACTTTCAGCGACGACAATGCGAGACTTATTATCACTGCTAAAAGTAATACTTTCTATGAAAGTAAGACTTTCTACGGTGACTTATTCTGTCGCTACTGAATGTCAATGATTAAAAAAAATTGTAACACTTTTTAGCGGTGATAAAAGTAGTCGGCGCTGAAAGTAAGACTTTCAGCGGTGACATTATTTTGTTACCACAAAGGGTTTAATTCGGCGGCGACTTTCATACTCTTTGTCGCCACTAAAAGTCTTCATACATTAATTTAAAGGGTCTAAAGCAATTATCTAATATATAGAATTAAATTATTAAATAATATCATTTTTAAATAATAAATAAAAAATTTGACATGTTATTATATTAAGGAGAGATTATATAGTTAATAATATAATATTTGTGAAAGAAGGAGATGAAGTAGGGGTATATGCAGGAGATAGATATTATAAATGTATATCAATGAGCGTGAGAGTTAATATCTGTGCGTTAGAGATAATGTGAGGGAGGAGATAGAGACACAGAGATGTGTGAGTGAGAGAGATCAGGAGAAAGAAGGAATGTATAATGCATACATACATTCTTAGTTACTGTTACATTTACCCTCTGTTGCTGCTGCTGCATTTCATATAACATGCCAACTTTTATAAAAATGATTTATAAGATATTATTGAGTTTAAGAGTATTTTTCTCAAATTAAAAAGTGTAAAGAGTGATATTTGTGAAAAAGAATAAAGGAAAGAATAATGGTTAAAAATGTTTTGGGGTTAAGAAAAAAAATCATAAAATTAGTATTTTGGGGGCTTAGAAAATTATGAAAGAGTATATTTTCCCAAAAGAGGCCCAAATGATTTAATAGCTATTTTTGGGTAATTAAAGGCTTATTTTCTTAGAAAAATCAAGAAAAATAATTTAAAGTTATCATTTGTCCAAAACATTTTATAAAAATTTCCTAATAAGTTCAAGAATATATTGGGGAAAAACTATCATTATTTTATTAAGTGGATTATTTTCTAAAAATTATTTGGTAAAAGTAAGACTTTCAACGGTGACATTTTTTGTCGCCGCTGAAAGTTTATTTTAGTGGTGAAAATTTCAGCTTCAGCGGTGACTTTTTCTTATTGCTACTGAAGGTAATTAGTGTTTATTTTCCTATCCGCCCAAAAGGCATGCCCAAACACTTCCTCTCTTCAGCAGGGTCTAGCGTGAGACAGAGCAAGAGCGAGACATAGAGCGAGATCCACGATGATTTTGCTAGAGAGTAACGGAGGCCGTCATAGTGGGAAGAGAGGTCGAAGAGTGTATGCAAACGTGGATTTCTACTAAGGTTAGCCCTATGATTTCAGTGGTTGCTTTGGTTTTCTCGATCTGAGTTTTGGGGTTGATTTGGCCTATGAAAATTGAAGCTTAAAAGGGGAATCTTTTATTTTGGTGTTGTTGAGTGAATTTGTAAGCTATCTGACGCTAAACCCATCGCCATCATTTGTTTGTGCATTGTCGAGTTTGTTCTTTCGGCTACTAATGATTGTATCAAATTTGGGTTTATTAAGATACTCTAACATTATCAGTATTGACAATGAGAGAATGAGATACTCCAACATTAATAATCTTCTTGTCACTTACACTTTTCTTTTAGTATGTTTTGCCTTTGATATTGCTCTGACGATGTGAAAGAGAAGATATAGAGATATAGCTCAATTTGGTTGCTTTAAACATTTAGACAACTCTACTGTTAAATGCTAGCTAGCTATTAAAAATGTATTATTGTTGAAAATGTGTTTGGCCATTGGATGCTAGCTATTGAAAATGTATTATTGTTGTAACCTTTATGTATATGCAAAATGATTATATACAAAGCTTTCATATATATATGCTTAAGATACAAGATATATAATATAGAAGATAAGAGAATTTAGTAGGTTTTGTTCACACAGAAATAAGTAGGCATGTGTTTGAATGTGTCAACTGGAGAAGAAGAATTTAATGATAATGGTTAATGTTAACAAAGGGGATGATTAGGTGTCTAACATAGGATTAGCATAAAAAAGCAAAGGTTAAAGTGAGGAGGGATTATGCTTTTAGCAGCATAACCAAAGCATGATTCTTTTTCTTGTTCTTTCCTAGGCTCTCTTCTTATTCCTGCTATTCTTTATTTCTCTCTCTCCCTCTTATAACCATTCCATCCATGACATCACTCACTTATTTCTTAATTCCCAAAATATGATACTATATATACATATATATATAATGTTGTAGTATGCTATAGCATAATATGATAAAAGAGAATAATCATCATCTATATGTTGCATGATCCTTTCTCATCTCATTTGCTGTATATAGGAAGCTTCTCGTGATAAATGTAGCTTGTATAGATACTTTAAAGCTTCTTTTCCACTCAAATTTATTGCTTTACTACTACTTCTCACCTACCAAAAAGCTTCACGCTTACACATGGATTCTTGGATTCTAGCTCAAAAGTGATATTTGTCTACTGCTTTGACTTTGAAAGAGTGGTCTCCATTAAACATGATAAAATGTGTGAAAGTAATATTCATTTTATCATATTAAAATGTGTGTGCTATGAGATGAAATGTGTATAACTCTTAGAAATCATAAGTGTGGTCTCCGTTAAACATGATAAAATGTGTGTAGAATAGTGTTGAACTCTTATCATGACTTGACACAAAGTTCTAGGGTTAGAATTTTCTAAAAGTGCATAGTAAATTTACTTACAGGCCTTATCCTAAAAGTAAAGGAGATAGAAAAAAAAAAGTGAAGTCAAATACGTTTTGGAGGTGGAGGTCATATCTTGAGTCAAATACATTTTACATAAGAACTTATATTATATAATAAAGAGGTAGAGACTAAATAAAATGTATATAGGATGTGTCAGTATTAAAGAGAGGTCGAGGTGGAAAAGATCTTTCTGTGACATCTCATGACAACACAAATAGATAAAGTACATGCTTTACACCTCAATCAAGATATGTTATTTCACCTCAATCACTGCAACAACAACTTGAGGAAATGCCTGCTAACTCTCCTCCTACTCCCCATACTCAAAATAGTAGTGCAGGTAAGTTTGCTTCAATTTTATAATAATTGATTTACATCACAAGTAACATTTAATTGTTCTAATTCAACATGAATGATAGGCTCTTCTACTGCAATCACCAAAGGTAAAGGAGTTTATAAGTCTATTAACATGAATTTGATGACTGCACAATGAGCAAAGATTCGAGTTAAATTTTTAGATTCCATGTCAAGAGAAATTAGTCAAGAAGCAAGAGACTTTTCTAATTATTTTGATTTAACACTTAGAACCACAGTCTCTTTCAGGGATGGTAGAGATAACTGGATGAATATTTTTGAAAAATATGGTTAGGATATGATTTTAAAAATAAAGTTACTGTTTATGTCATATTTTAATACTTTTCTTACTTTATTTATATTATTATATAAATTATTTATATGTATTTGTGTGGTAATTATGAAAATAATTAATTAAACAGTTAAGATTTTATGAGATTATAGGAGAGATATTAGGATAATTAATTTAGATAAGATTAGGATATTTTAGGATATTATTATTATCTTCTATCTAATTGTACTCTATAAATTCAGTAACTTCTAATGAATAAAATCATAGTAGTATTCATGCTCCAAAATCCTATACGGTATCAAAGCCAGCGGTAGAATAACTGTCGACCATGCCCAACTAAGCGCTGACGGGTCCAAGCCAATGAGCGTCGTGCCCAGTTAAAGCTACTTACCTAGACAACAGTGTCACCCTCTATTGCCTTGATATTTAGCCAACAGTAGACCATCCTCTATTTAACAGCCTGTGCCATCTCTTCTTCTATTGTGCCCTTTGTGGTGTCGTCTGAGACAATACCCACAGACAGGTTTTTTTTATGGACACCTCACTCGATAGTTCATTAAAATTGGATTTGTCAAATACTGAAGGCTCGTTGGGATCTGTCTCTACTTTGGATAGCTCTCTTATGTCAATTTTCTAAGAAAAACTTACCCCCACAAATTATAAGGATTAGGCACAAGCAGTTTAGTTCGCCGTAGGTAGTTACGGCAACATCATCTGATCCTGTAACCATGAATCAATGGAAAATAAATGATTTACTGGTATGCTCCTGGTTAGTCAATACTATCTCTCCATAACTTAAGAGAAGTTTCATGTATCTTCACACTGCTAAAGCAATTGGGAGGTTATTCATGACTCCTATTCTTATGGGAAAGATCATTCTCGAGAATATGGTGTGAGACACAGAATTTGGAAATCTACACAAGGTGCAAGAAGTGTTACAGAATTCTGGCTTGAGCTTGTGGCTTTATGGCAAGAACTTGACCTTATGACAAAGGAAACATAGGACTCTCCACATGATGCTGCACGTAACAAACAAAACATAAAAAATGAATGAGTGTTACTTTTTTTTGGCCGACCTCAACCCAGAGTTTGATGATGTCCGAGGACGGATATTAAGCACACGAGTTCTTCTACCTCCTAGGGCGGTATATGCTGAGATCTTACGTAAAGAATCCCGATATGAGGTAATGTTGCCTGTATATAAATCACCTGCTTCTGCTAATTCTATTACTTTTGTCAGTCAAGGTACTAACTATAGTTCAACACGGGGAAAAGTAACATGCGACCACTATAAAAAGGTAGGATATACTAAAGATAAGTACTGGGATATCTATATGAAACCTGTTGACTGGAAGCTAAAAAGAGATAAGAGCTAATCAAGCTTCTTAATCTCAAGAGAGTGCTCCACCACCTGTCCTAACTATGAACAAAGAGCAAATGGGTCAATTATTTGAGTATTTTAAAACTCTTCATACTCAACAGCAGTCTACATCTGCTGTTACTGTTGCTTACTGAGGTAATTATGTTGCTGCCTTATATACCTTTGTCCCTACCAAATGGATTGGTGATACAGGAGCTTCCGACTATATGACTTCAGAAATCAAAATGTTTGATTCCTATCGTCCTCTAACCGGAAGTCAATCAATTAAGATAGCTACAGGTTCCTCTTCTCTTATAGTAGGCACTGGGACAATTGTCCTGCAATTTACTATCTATTAGTAAATTGACGAAACAAATCAATTGCTCAGCTCATTTATTTCCATCCTATTGTGTTTTTCAGGATCTTTTATCGGGGATGACAATTGGCACAGCTAAGGAATCTGAGGGACTCTACTACCTAGATATTTCTAATGAGAGTAATTTGAGTTACAGAATAAGTGGTTTAGTCTCAACCACAAAAGACAATAATATTGTATTATGGCATAAAAGGATGGGCATCCTAGTTTTTTTTATTTACAACACATGTTTTCCCATTTATCCTTGAATAAAAGTACTATTTTTGGTTGTGATATTTGTGAGTTAGCCAAACACCATCGTTCTACTTTCACACCGTCTATCTATAAGCCTACTCGCCCTTTCTCTATTATTCATAACGATGTCTAGGGACCTTGTCGTATCACAAATTAGACCCAGTCCAAATATTTTGTTACATTTTTTATGACCACATACGCAAACCTGTTAGAAGACAAGTCAATTGTTAGCTCCGTGTTTATCGAGTTCCATAACTATGTCAATACCCAATTTAACACCACAATACAAATCCTTTACACAGATAACGGGACAGAATATTCTAACCAATCCCTCAAGGTTTTTCTTAAAACCAATGGTATTGTACACAAAAGTAGTTGCCCCTACAGTCCTTAGCAAAATGGCATTGCCAAACGAAAAAATAAGCAACTTCTCGAAGTTGCTCTTGCACTCTTGTATACTTGTCATACTCTAAGTTTTTTCTGGGGGGATGCCATACTCATGACTACTCATCTAATTAATCGTCTTCCTAGCCATGTCCTGTCCTACATTGCACTGCTAGATAAGCTTCGTGAGACCCATACTATTACTCACCTTGAATACTCCTTACCACTTTGAGGCTTTAGCTGCTATGTCTTTTTCCATTAATATCACCCACAATCTAAGTTTGATCCCAAGTTTGTCAAGTGTGTCTTCTTGGGCTATTCCAATTTCTAGAAAGGATACTGGTGTTACAATCCTATCACTAAACGCCTCTTCATCAGTCGAGATGTTTCCTTTGCAAAAAATGAACCTTACTTCACTACTTCTTCAACTTAGGGGGAGAATTGGAATGATTTTCAGCTTAAGTGTATTCCAGAACCCATACCTTCATCTACAGACCCATCCTACCCATCTCATGTTATGCCAAGACTGGAGGTCCAAGCTCAAAAGTTTGATAATATTTACTCTTGTAGAAACAAATAGGTAGTTGGGTCTAGCATACCCAAGGAGGTCCCAATCTCATCACCGGTGGAAGGTCCCTTGAATACTAATAAGAATATTTGAGCGACAGAGACAATAGAGGAAGAACTTCCTATTGCATTAAGAAAGAAAACTTGAACATGTACCAAGCATCATATTCATAAGTATGTTTCGTACTCTACTCTCTTTGAGAAGCCTTACCGTTTCATTACTAATCTTGATCAAATTCAAATCCCTAAAACTGTATATGAAGCTTTAGAGAGTCCAGAATAGAAAAATATAGTAATGGAAGAAATTAGAGCATTAGAAAAGAATGAGACATGGGAGTTCACTGCACTACTAGAAGGAACCAAACCTGTAGGATGCAAATGGGTGTTCACACCAAAATTTAATGCTGATGGTTCATTAAATAAATACAAGACAAGGCTAGTTGTTAAGGGATTCACCTAGACTTATGGAATTGACTACAATAAAATGTTTGCCCCTGTTGCTAAGTTAAATACCATTCGGGTTCTACTTTCTACTGCTGCAATTCTCGATTGGCCATTCCAACAACTTGAAATCAAAAATGTCCTTAATGGTGAATTAAGGGAAGAGGTCTACATGAGTATCCCACCCGGATTTGATAAAGGGAAAAATGGTCAGGTATGTACTAAAAAAGTCAATTTATGGCTTAAAGCAATCACCATGTGCTTGGTTTGACAGATTCTCTACAATACTCAAGGGGAAGGCTACAAACAAAGTTTGTCAGATCACACCATGTTTGTGTTAAAAGATGGTGATCTAATAACTATATTATTGTATATGTGGATGACATTATTCTCACAGGGAATAATATCAAGGAGATGGAGAGAGTTAAAATTGCCCTCAATAAACAGTTTGAAGTAAAAGATCTTGGAAAACTGAAGTATTTTCTAGGAATGGAAGTAGCAAGGTCTCAAAGAGGGATCTATGTTTATCAAAGAAAGTATATACTAGATCTTCTCAAGGAAACAGGGATGCTTGGATGTTAGCAAAATACCTGTTTGTCCTAAAAAGAAACCAGCTATGAAAAAAAAGAAGCAGGCCAAAAACAAAAATAGGAGGAAAATAAGACAACAACAGATAAAGGACAATATCAATAACTAGTTGGTAAACTCATATATCTTTCGCATACTATGCCAGATATTGCCTTTGCAGTAAGTGTAGCCAATCAACATATGTATGATCCCAAGAAGAAGCATCTAGACGCAACTTATAAAATTTTAAGGTATCTTAAAGGTACACCTGGCAAGGGATTGTTCTTTAAAAAGAATAATGTTAGAAATATTGAGATCTTTACAGATGCAAATTGGGCAGGAGATCAGGATAACAACATATCTATGTCTGGATATTGCACCTTTGTATGGGGTAATCTAGTGACCTGACAAAGTCAGAAGCAGAGAGTTGTTACCAAGAATAGTGCAGAATCTGAGTTAAGAGCCCTATCTCAAGGCATTATGGAGGGGCTATGGTTGAAAAGAGTGGCAGAAGAAGCCTATTGTCAATTTGATTCTCCGCTAAAATTTTACTGTGACAACAAAGCAGCTTTAAGTATGGCACTGAATCCTGTTCAACATACTAGGACCAAGCATGTGGATATGGACAGATATTTTATTAGAGAGAAAGTTGAAGATGGGATCGTCAGCCTGTCATATGTTCCCACCAAGTTACAAGTGGCCGACATCCTTACTAAAGGACTATCAGAAGATGTGTTCGAAAGCTTTGTAGGCAAGTTGGACATGATCAATATTTATTATTCAACTTGAGGGGGAGTGTGGTAATTATGAAAATAATTAATTAAACAGTTAAATTTTATGAGATTATAGGAGAGATATTAGGATAATTAATTTAGATAAGATTAAGATATTTTAGGATATTATTATTATCTTCTATATAATTGTACTCTATAAATTTAGTAGCTTCTAATGAATAAAATCAGAGTAGTATTCAGGCTTTAAAATCCTACAATTTATTTCAGGATAAATTTGAACCTGCTGATGCAATTACTAAAGAAAAGTTGCATATAGCTATATCAATTATTTTACAAAATGCATTCAGAAATTAGAAGACAAATCTACTCTCTCACTATAAGAAATATGAGACTGATGAGGATAGGTTGGTTGATCCTCCTCAAACTTTTAGTTTTTAAGATTGGGAGTGGTTATTAGTATATTTTAAGAGTGACATGTTTAAGGTACCTTATTATCCTTTTAACTAAATTATATTTTTTATTTTAATAATTAAATTCTTATTAATTCCCAAATTTTGTTATAGAATAAAAGTGTAAGAAACACGATAAACTGAGAAAAACTAATGACTAAATATACTTATGGTCCTTGATCATTTACAGAGATTGACTATTCTATAGTAAGTTCAATTTATCACTACTATAATTTAAGTTTTTAATATTTTTTATTTTAAAATATATTATTTATTTTTTGTTGTATGTTATTCTTTTGTAGAGAGATCCAACTACTGGATAACCTATCCCTCTTAATCAGTTGTGGGAGATAACACATACTAGAAAGAGATTAGATAAACAAGTAATATGGGCTAACTCATACTCTAAGCAGATTCATGTATGCATTATAGTTTTATATTTCATTTTGATTTACCTATATTTTTAATCTAATAGTTTCATATATTTTCATTATAGAGTCGTATGTACAAAATTTCTTAACAATCAGACCAAGATTTAGAGAGTGATGCTCAAATGACGTCTAAGGAAATATTAGCGATTGTTCTTAGGGAGAGATCAGGGCATGTAAGAGGGAAAGGATATGGAGATAAACCTTTAAGAAAGAAAAATCGCCCTCAATCTAATGATAGTTCAGTTGTGCAAAGTGTACGTGCCCAATTGCAAGAAGAGTTTGATAAAAAATTTCAAGAAGAAAGAGAAAAAATAGAAGAAGAGCGTGCAAAGGTAGGAGAAGAGCGTTTGCAATTCGAGCAAAGATTAATGGAACAAATAGAGCAAAGAATACAAGCTCAATTCGCTACCTTGATGCAAAGAGGGTAACCACACGTGCCTACTTCTTCTACTCATAGTATTGGTCCTTCCATATAATGTTTATGTATAGACTAAACAATTTTATTTTCTTTTTAAATATATTTAAGTAATTGAAGTAATTTGATATTTTATTGGATGATCTGAATTATTCATCAATTATTAGAATTTGGTTTATTTAGTTATTTATTATTATTTTTTATTTTTTTATTAAATTATATGTTTTAATATAGGAAAATTTTGAGAAAAATTTAAATATTAATATTAACTTTTAGTGGCGACTATTGTCACTGCAAATTGCACAATAGGCGGTGATAGAAATGTCACCGCAGATTATACTTTAGGCGGCGACTTTCTAATATCACTGCTAATGTTTATAAGCGATAGTCTCATAGGCAGCGACTAAAAGTCGCTGCTAAAGGTATTTAACGGTTTCTTTGAAACTTTCAGTGGCGACAAATAGTCAATTTTTTTTGTAGAGATTCACCTGTCTTAAAGGAATTTATGCAGAATTATTCCTTAGAAAACCTTAATTAGTTCCACAAAAACCTAAGTTTCTAAAACTTTATAATATCAAAAGTTGTTCCCTTGTAAGTTCAAACATTTCATTTTCTGTTCAATTTCAAACAACATTCTACTTTGAACAGGAATTGTTCAATTATGATTGAATGTATGGACATAAATATATATATATATATATAATTAAAAGATAGTTTGATTCATAGATAACGTTATATATATAATAAATTGTGTGATAATTATAATATATTTAGAGTGAAAAATAATAAAATAATATTTTATTTTGTGCAGAAGAAAGTGACAAGTAATGACTATGACCACAATAATAAGAAATATTTTCCACTTGATTATCAAACGATAATTGAGGTGACAATAAGGATAAATTGTAAGTAGAGGTCAAGAGTTCAAGCTCTCCTAATATATCAAAAACTAATAATATTTTCCATGTTTAAGAAAATTTTTATCTATCTATAATTGTTTAGAGAATAATTTTATACTTAAAAATAAAAATGGAATGAAAAATGAAATGAAAGGATAAATTTATATTTTATAATATGTTTATGTCCATGGATAACTTTAATAATTAAAAAGATAATAAAAATATTTAACTATAACGGAAGAATAATAAAGCAATTACTAAAGATGCGACTTCCTCTTCCAAAATTTTATTTTGGATAAGTGTGGAGATTTAAATAAAATAAAATTTCATTGTCTTTTTGAATTTATAATCCTATAACAATTTTGTAAGACAAAAGGGAGATTTTGAGCAGCCATTTTTTAGTTTTATTGAAATTGTTTTACTTTGTTGACAAAAAGTAGATTTATTTTCTTAAACAAATTGCAATAAACAAGAATTAAAGGGAGAAAACCACAAGGAATTAAATCAGCCTGCTGAGTTCATGTTCTTCTTCCTAGGAAAAGTGTTCTATGAATATGAAGTGACTCAAATTTTGAGAAGTCCTTACCTCACAATTCATTAGTATTATTTTGAATTATTATTTTCTTCGCATTTATTAGTTGTGGATGCTGTTTTTTTTTTACTTTTAATTTTAAATATTTAAAATTAAGCAATTAAAGTCTTATGCTTTATATGAAATAAAAGATTTTCACATCAACAATAACAAATTATTTTTATTTCATGTATTATTTTTTAAAAAGGGTAAAATATCGTCAAAATTCTAAATATATATTTAAATATTTTTTTATTTTTTATAAAAAGACCATTTATTCAATAAAAAAGATAAATCGATACATGTAAAACTACCAATTGATTCTCAGTGAAGACCAAATTGGGGAGCAAAATCTAAAACAAGAACATAGTACAATAAGCTCATAGAAAAACAAACATAAACACAACAACATTAGAATAAACAAGAAGCTGTAGTGCCAAATAGACAATCAACACTTCAAAGGCTAGCCAAAGCTTGAGCCCTATCTTAAACTAGCTGTAATACCACTAAATTAGACATTGCTCGAACTCCCATAGCACAAGAGTAAAGGCTACTCAGTAGCAACGATAAAACAAGGGACAAGGAAGGACGTAATCACTAACGTCAATAGCTCTTGAGATATTTTGTTGTTTAAGTTGACAAGCTTATTATTTAGTTTTTGTTTAAAAATATTATAAAGATTATCGTTGGAGGTGATAATGAGTATGGAGAATAGTTAGAGAAAGATTAAAAAGAAAAATCAATAAAATTATTGAATGAGAAATTTTGGTTAATATAATATATCTAAAGATTTAGTTGTTAATAAAGTATAGTGTTAAGTAGGGATGAAAATATGTTACACCAAGTTAAGCTTTAACTAAATAGGTTTAAGCATGTAACAATAATCTAAGGCTTGAGCCTATATTAGCCCTTATTTTAGGCTCACACTAGAGCCTTTGAAAGGCTTGCCAGGCTTAAATCCTTTTTAGATTCCTACTTATAATATCGATCATTAAAAATGCATCATATTTCAAGTTTTTAAAAGCATAAGTAGGCTTTGAGTTTACTAAATATAGGCTTTTATTAGGTTCCAAAGCTTAAATATTTATAAATAGAAAATTCTAAATAAGTTTTGAGTTCATTTACAACCCACATATAATTAAATAGGTTAAATTTACAGGCTTGTAGTTAGGGTTTAATAAAATCTTGATCTATTTAAACTAATATGTCTTTAAATAAACATGAATACTGACCTATTTACTAAACAGGCTAACTAGGCCTTATCATGCTGTAATCAAATCAGGTTTGTAAGACCTTATTAAAAGTTTGACATATTTACACCCTTAATGCTGAGAAATCAATATTGCCAACCCATAATAAAGTTTCTTGATATTAATTATTGTAAAATTGAACCTTATCTCATAAGAATATATATATATATATATATATATATTATGAGTATATTTTCAAACTCAAAAAAAAAAAGAAAATAATAATCCTCTTATTCTTAATATATGACTTAATTTGAGAGAATATTTTGATCTTAAATATAATATTTATTTTTTATATTTATCAATTTTTATCTAAATTATCTCTGTTGGTGCCTCCTAACAATAATTAAGTAAGAAAGAGGTAGGAGAATTAAGGAATATAGTTATAATATTTTAAAAAATATATGTCATATTAATTAATTTTTTTAATTTAACTAACTTAATTAAATATAAGAATAATTTAACTAACTTAATTTAACTAACTTATAAGAATAATAATCAGTCTGGTCATTCAAAATTTTTCACTAGACTAGCTAGTGAACTAGTCATCAGCTTGTATGATTTGCACACCTCAATTAAATTTTAGTGCCATACATATGACTGCAAAGTAATATCATCAGATCTACAAGGAATCAAACGGGAGATTCTGAGAAGAGGAAATGGTTTTTCTTTTTCTGCTTCACTGTGAGGTTCTCAGAAGTTTCAAGCATACAGAAGATGTGAATAATATAATTATTATTATTATATAGACACAAGAAATTGAGTGCACGAGTGTGAGTGAGCTTGTAAGATCCAAAGTAAAACTTCCGGCCTTATAGATTTGTGTGTCTGATTCAGATTTGTGTCTGCTTTTGGTCAACTTAACGACAAGCCAAAACCTTTGAGATTTATGGCCATGATGAAAATCAAAATTATCATATTTAAATTTATTTATCTTCTTCCACTTTATTTATTTATTTTTAATTAAACAAAAAAATTTAATAAAAGTGGGGCATGAATTATGGATTTATGGGTGTCGGTTCCTAATTTTTGTACTTGAAAATACGAATAGAGGACGAGAGAGGAAAAGCAGGAGACAAAGAAAATGAAGTCCCAATTATTGTTATGATGCCAGAGTCCCCACGGCTCCATGCCCACAAATATACTTCCCATTGTTTGCTGCTTTTTTCTTTTTTTAAAAAAATAAAAATAAAAACATTATGTGAGTTATAAAATTCCCCCATTTTGTTTATACCTCTTTTATCTCACGTTATTTCATTTCAATGGATCTAATAAAATTTCTCATAAAACTGCCTTGATTTGTGTGCAAGGATAAACCATTATATTGAAACTCATACTAGACCTTTCAATTGGACCGACGACCCGTTATTAAGCTAGTCCATCACCTGAACTAGAAAATAAGTGACTTTAGATCAAACTAGTTGACTTAAAATTAACCTAGTCAAATAAATTGGATTCTACATTTTTTTTCCTAAGCATGAAATGATGTTGCTTTGAGTTTAGAAAAAATAGTTCATCAAATTTATAGTTTATTAAGTCTGTTTTATTTAATTATATATAATTTATTCATATGGATTAATAATTTTTATTTAGTTGGCAAAAAAATAATTTTTATTTAACTATTAATTTTTATAATTATATATATTTATATATTTTAATTAAATTATATTATTTTAATCATGACTAATTTAATTTCAGTTGGAATATTAATCCTTAAATCACTTCTTCGATTGATTAAATGAGCTCCATTTTTTCACTATATACCTCAAACAAAATAAGAAAACTAGAAGGTAGGTTTCCCAATTCAAAATATACTTATAAAAATATTTAGAAGTTATATATTTACCAACAAAGCCCTCTTATAAGATAAAAATGTCATTGTTTCCACCTAAACTGACAATTATTGACTTTGTTTTAGGGTATGTTTAGTTCAGTTTTTAGAGAAAAATAATTTAAAAATGATTGTAGATAATAACTTATAGAGAAGAGTTTTTGAAAGAAAAGTAATTATGAAAAAATAAGTGTTTGGATGGTTATTAATAGAATAACTTTTGTAATTGATAAATTATTAGAAAGGACATGATGGTAAATGATAATTATATAAAGTCTAATTTTAAATTTATATTTTCTATTTAATCTTAAAATAATAAATAATATACATATATATTTGATTTATTGGGTAATTAATAATAAATAATTTATAATTTATAAAGTGATTAGAAGAACTATTGGATTATTGGACTTTTCTGTAACACTGTTATATCACTATCCTCTTCCTTCCCACCTTATTCTTTGATGGTGACTCGGCACCGATACTGAAGAGTCCTTTCCTCTAATGCCCATGGCAAAGCTTTCTTCTTCTTCGACCTAACCATTTGTTATAGTCTCTTTTTACCCAAATGCCTCTTCATCTTCATCCTTCTTGTTCTTCCAAGAGAAACAACTAGAAATAATTTCAGATTTAAAAATCACACACCACAAGATCAAAATTGAATGACGATGGTGAGAAGAGGGGAGAATAGACTAAGCAGAAGCCTAAGAAGAGAGTCGGCGATGACATAGGACTCAGTGACCAACTAAGAACCAACAATGGAGAAGATACGAGGCAAAGACACAAGACTCAGACGACTCATTGAGAATCATCCGCAAAGATCCCTATTCTCAACGAATGTTGTTTCTGACAGAGAGAGAAAATAACGGCTGGAGAGAGATTGATGAAGCAAAGATGGGGAGAAGAGATAGTAGTTGGCAACAGAGGAGAGAGATTAGTGAGAAAGAAGATAGTGAGGCAAAAATGACAGAGAGAAAAGAGACAATAGCGAAGAAAATACGGCTAGTCAAAAGAAAGGAGAAAAAATATCAAAAAAAATATAAATAAAATAGTCATTAATATCAAAAGTTATTTTCTTCACCGATAAATATTCTTAAAATTTTATTTAAAATTATAATTTTAAATTATAGTATAGGTATAAACTTTTATAAATATTTAATATTATTTATTTAATTTTCTTATCTAAACTATAGTTTAAGCTAAAAATAATTTTTAAATTATGTTAAGATCTTAAACCAAGCAGGCACTTAGCTGCTTTGCTTTGCCTCAAGTGGGATGTAAGAACTTCACAATTTATAGGTAGTAAAACATGTAAGGAAAAATTAATTAAGGGTTAATCAAATATTAAATTAAATTTGACTAAACTAAATCTCTTAAAAAATAAGTCAAATCACAGTATTCCTGGGGAATCACACCCCGAACGAAACAACCAAGAAGAAGAAGCAGCACGTGGGAGTGAAAGCCAGTTGGAAAACCGAGAGGGTAGGTCTAACTCAGAGCCAAACCAGTTGCACGTGTGGTCAGTACAACAAAGTAGTGTAGATCTGAGCATTGATTTTTATATTATTCATTAACTAATTAAAAACATAAAATTAATGAAATTTATCGCTTAACCGACTCTAATGTATTTTATTACTTTATTAAATTAATTATTTATAAAAAATATTTTTTTAAACCATCTCTTTCTTTAATTATTTATGAAAAAAAATTGTCTTTATTTATTATACATATTAATATGTATAATTTATAGAAATAAAATAAAAAATAAATAAATATAAAAATATACTATAAAAGAGTATATAGCGTATATTTATATTTAAAATTTAAATAAATTATTTAATTATTAATAGAAATTGAGTCTAATTGAATAATCAATTTTTTTAAAACGAGATAAAACAAAATTTGAATTTAAATTTATATTAAAATAATATATTTATATTTAACATTTAAAAATACTTTAAATAAGATTGTTTTAATAAATATATATTTATCAAAAATTAAGTTATTTAACTAACTCCCATAAAAAAAACAATGTGTGGTGCTATATGGCCATGAGTTCTTGGAAGTTTCCGAGCGCCTCGCCTCTTCCTCTTCTCAGTTCTTTTATATTTTTGGCGTTATGTACTCTTTTTTAATATAAGAAGAAGAATCCCGTTTAATCTCGTAGAATAGGACCTATTATTATACTTTGATAATATAATAAATCTTAAAAAAAATCTTATTATTAAATATTAAACACCATTTTAAGCAAATATTTATATTTTTAAATATGTTTCCAATAATAGAGTTGAGATTTGAATCTCCACTATATAATTAAGTGTTGATTTTAATTCATTTAAAACGAGTTTTTAACATCAATTTTGATATGTAATATATCTTATTTATTACAAAGATATTATTGTAAACTAAATCTAAATTATAGAAGGGACAGATCAAGATACAAGGAAGGAAGAAGATCTTGCATGAGATTAGAGGGGAAATTAAAGCTACAGAACTAATGAATCCAAATGCTTGTAACTTGTAGGGGAGGGTATTTATTAAATGGGGACGGCAAGAGTCTAATTATGGTGGGACCAATATCAAGTTGTTGGGTTGAAGTTACAGTCTTACTTGCCCATCACCACTGTCGGCGAGGGGCATCATTTCATGGAAGTAGCACAGAGGCAAAAGAAAGCCCTTTGTATTTTATTTTATTTGTATGTATCATGTACAAATAAATTAGGACAGCTTGCTGTACGTGCCACAGCTATTATTCTCACTCCTTCATATCTTCCATTAATTAATTATACTCTTCATTTTTTAACTTCAACCTTCCAGGCTCCTTCCTTTTGTCGTTATTTAATTCTTTTTTTTTCTCTCCCTCCTCTCTTTTAAAAATTTGAAAAAAAAATTGGGAAAGAGTCCTCATTAAATTTTATAAAGTTTCAATTCTTTTTATATATAAAAATTTATTAGATTCTTGGTATCCATAAAATTATTATTAGGAGACTTTTCCTTAATTTTTCTAAAAAGAAAACAAATATATATATATATCATATTTCAAACTAATTCCATATTATCAATCAATTAGGATTGGAGTCAAGTTAGATATATTCTCAATTGAACAATGCCCTTTTAGTATAATTTTATTTTAGATTTAAAGATGCATATTCAAAATTCTTTTCATAGAGTGTGAAATTAATTTCTTAATATTCAACTCAACTATGGCTGATGATTTTTTTTCTTCTCTTCTAAATCATGTATTCAGATAAAAAATTATGAAAGAAAACTAGAATATTAATATCATGTTTTGCATGGAATACTAAGGAAGACACACTTTTATTACTTATAAATAATATAATTTTTTATGAATTTCATATTATACACACACTTTATTCATGCAAAATGAATTATTAAGTGAAGTAATAATATACAAAAATAAATAAAATTAGTTGCAGTGAATTTGATTTCATATGCTTCCTCCCCCAACTTGTGTATATAGAATCATAAACATTCTTTCACTGTTGGCAAAACTTGTAATTTATGATCAAAATAAAATAAAGATGTAATAATACTTCCCATTTTTCTTTTTGACTAAAGCAGGAATTTTTTTCAGTGCCTCACTCCCCCAAGTGTCTCTGTGTGTCTGCTACGGTCAGTGGTCACCTCCCTTATATATATATATTATATAGTCCCTTCTCCAAAATCGTCCAAGCTAACAAAACCCAACCAACAAAAAACCTTTCCCAACCTCCTCCTTCTTTCATCCATGACTTCTTCTTCCTCCTCTCTGATAATTTCTCCAAGAAAGCTTCGTTCTGACTTGTATTCCCACACATACCAGCAAGACTCAAGCACCCCGTTAGTCATAAACGTGCTAGCTTCCCTGATTGAGAGGAGCATGGCGCGAACTCAGAGAATCGTCAAGAACTGTTCTTGGGCTTTGTCCAGAGCCTCCACTACCACCGACATCTTCGATTGCAGAGAGATCCCTGACATGACCATTCAATCTTACCTCGAGAGAATCTTTCGCTACACTCGTGCTGGCCCTTCCGTCTATGTCGTCGCTTATGTGTATATCGATCGATTCTGCCACAACAATCCCGAGTTTCTAATCAATGCCAGAAATGTTCACAGGCTTCTCATTACAACCATCATGGTCGCTTCTAAGTATGTCGAAGACATGTGAGTAATTTCTTCTTCCTTTCAACTTTTTTTTTTCTTCTCTTCAGAAATTTCACAAACACCTTATATGCATCAACTTTTCACAGTCTTTGCTGGCTTAAACCTACTTTTTGTGAGTTTCTGTGATCAGTTTTACTATTTTCTGACATGAACATTGAGTTTGAGTGAGTAATTAATTAGCTATCTGTAGCTGACATATGGGGAAATTCAATGAAAGTTCCTATTTTTTTCAGACATCCCCATAATTGAAAGATGTCTGAAAAAAATTAGAACTTTCATTTAATTTCCATCAATTTAAGAAGGCAAAAGCTTTGTTCTAGCTAAATATTTGGTAAGGGGTTTCTTAAAATGAGACCAAGTCTATAGCTTTCGGTCCCAATCAGTGCTTGTATGTGTGTTAGGTCACCAAAGATTTTGGTGGATGATGTGTATGTGACTTATTATGAGTTGAAACAGGGCAGAAGGGACTAACAAGGGGAAAAAAATTCATTCTTTTGATATGACAGGAATTACAGAAATTCATACTTTGCAAGAGTTGGTGGGTTGACAACGAAAGAATTGAACAACTTGGAGCTTGAATTCCTATTCTTGATGGGTTTCAAGTTGCATGTAAATGTGAGTGTGTTTGAGAGTTATTGCTGTCATTTAGAGAGAGAAGTAAGCATTGGAGGAGGCTACCACATTGAAAGAACTCTAAGATGTGCAGAAGAAATCAAAGCGAAGTATCATAGAGAAGAAAGAACGTACTCTCAGATTCCTCGTGTGACTCTGTAGATTCTTCTGGGAATTTTGCGGGGTTTAAGGTTTGTCAAGTTCCCCTGATAAAAATTTATGACAAATGACAGATGGAAGAATCACTTGGAATGAAGGATGAAATCACTAAAAAAGTTCTTAAAACAAATGAGTAACTATAGACCGCTATGGTGCTCATTTGTGGAGCTTTTTCATAATTAAATTCTTTATTTGAGATACAGTGATTTTCCTAAAGAAGATTTTTTTTTTGAAGACTTTGAACTCTCTGCTACCTGCGCGGGACCCCCATGTCACAATGGTCTCACTGTTATCTCTGTGGCCATTGATAGAGAGAGGATGTAACTTTTGAAAGATTTTAGTCAAGGAATACTATGTTGTTTTAAAACAAATTCACTTGTCAGGTTTCAGAATCTCGTGAAGAAGTAAAGATGTTTTGTTATGCTTTTTTTTTTTTGGCTGGTAAGAGAAGGGTGTCTGCGAGTGTGTACAGAGATGGGTTTTAATTGTACGTCTAAAGTTTGTTGGGAGATTGGGACAGAGGAGAGAGCTAAGTGATAATGTTGTTGCAGAAGAATGCATGGAAGCCGCCATTGTACAAACTTGTTTTGTTTCTTCTTCACAAGGGAAATGAATGAGAAGTAGAAGGAATTTCAGTGGAAAAGCATCTCTTTATTAATGTCTTGGATACAAATTTGTTTTTGTTTTATCACTACTTTTAACTAGGTATGTTTCCAGGATGGGAATGTTGCAATTTTTACCTTTTTCACTTGTTTTGAGGAGACATATTCGAAGTTTTTATTGGGTATAATTAATCCCAAGATAAACAATTAACAGTAGTTTAATTAAAACATTACAAGGCGCTACCATAAAAGCCGATACAATTTTTAAATGATTAAATTTTTTAAATATAATATTTTAGATTAAAATTAAGTCGTGTATCTAAAAAATATTTTGTTAGTAGATATTAGGTATATAGTCTAGATTCTTAAAAAAATATTAGAATAGTTTTGTAGATTCAAAATAATATATTTTCTTTAATCTTAAATATAAAAGTTAGATAATTAATTTTAAAAAAAATATTATAAGAGACTTGTAGACTCAATAATATATTTTCTCTAATATTAAATACAAGAGTTATATAATTAATTTTAAAAAAAGATTAGAAGAGGCTTGTAGACTCAACAATATATTTCCTTTAGTTTTAAATATAAGAGTTAGATAACTAATTTATAAATATTAAAAAATTAGTTAAATTAATTATTTATAAAAAAATATCTATTAGTTTTTCTTAAGTCATCCTTTTAATCATTTATATTGAAAGCTACTCTCTATATAAAAAAAACTTTAAATATATGTAATTAATAGAGATAATTTAAAAAAAATTATAAATATAAAAAATAAAATGGATTGATGTGTTTTGTGTGTGTGTGTGTATATATATATATACACGATCAAAGCAAACTCTTCTATTTATTCTTACACTTGTGAGTGAAGGGAGTATTATATATTGTTTGACACCTCATCATAAGTTAATTAGGTGAGTTTTTGATGTCAAAGACTAATAATTGTAATTTTTAGTTTAATAAAAACATAATCAAATCTACCCAATAATTACCATTGTTATTGTCTCAAAAGATGTTCGATTTATTACTGTTGACATTACTTTAAACCATGACAAAAAAGTTACAGCGAGGAAGGCTACATATAGGATTGAATTGAAAGGGAAATCAATCATAATTTTGTTATAACAAACTTGCTTATTCTATAAGCAAAATATAATAGCGGGGTTAATCCCATTTTGTGTGAGCTGTAAAGCATTATATTACAGTAACTAAATAGGATCATTGTTTCAATGTGTTTTCTTTAATTATTGCCATGCATTGTATATTCACATGAGCTCAATGAATAGGAAAAAGTGATATTGTTTCACATGTTCAATGAATAGAATAGATCAAAGAAAAAGGAGAAAATCTCATGTGATCATGATTCCTTTTAAATTTAATTAGTAGATGATTCTCTGCCATTATTTATTCATTTAATTTATTTAGCTAATTGAGTATGGCATATGAGGGAAATTATCTATACAAGACATACAATTTAGTAAGTTGCTTGCATATAATTTTAAGTTAAAGAAAGTCATGCATACAAAAAAAACAAATCAGGGATGATAGTATATTCGGGTATGTTTGTTTCTATTCTCATATTTTTGTTCTCAAAACAGTTTCATAATTTTTTTCAAAACAAATTTTAGAAAAAAATAAAATAATCTATTTAAATAATTGTTCTAAATTGTATTTAAAAACAAAAAAAAGTATAAAAACTTATTTACAATAATTATTTTTAAAATCAACTTTGAGAATTAAGAGAATGTTAAATATAGACTGGAGAGTGGTCACCAGCGGTGAGGTCTCGACAATGGTTGCTTGGGGTAGTTGACGATGATAGTGGTCATTGACAGTGATAGTTATTAACAGTGATTGCATATTGGGGATTATTGTTTAGTAGATGATTATTTGTCATTATTTAGTCATCTAATTTATTTAGCTATTGAGTATGCATATATGAGGGGAAATTATCTTTACAAGACAAAATTTAGAAAGTTGCTTGCATATAATTTTAAGTTAAAGAAAGTCATGCATACCAAGAAAAAAAATCAAAGATGATAGTATCTTCAATTCTAGCTAGTTCTTCCATTTAATGTTCACTATTTATTTCCTTTGGACAACCTTTAATATTATTATGTCATGCGTATGGAAATTTTTACAATATATTGTATATATATGACTTATATGAAAATAATAATTTGAACACTATTATTAAGACTTTTAAGGAAAAATATGATTAAATAAATATATATCTAGAAGTTTTGGTACAAATAAGCAATGTCTCCCAAAATATAAATAATGTGCAACAATATAATTAAAAACACTTTGAAATACTTCTTTATTTTTGTATAGAAAGAAGCCTAAGCTCAAATAAATTTAACCAAGTAGCAATCATGGGCAGCCATTGCCCGTAAAATCTCTATGCGGCAGATTACACCGACACAATCCCTCGTAGGGTTCTTAAACCAGCTGGATAATTCCATTGAACTGGTCGAAATTTCTACCTGCAAGTAAATTCATGAATACATGCGAGATCTTTATATTCCACCTAGCTTTTAGCATCCTATCTAATCTTTATTATTTTATTAGTTTGAATTGATCAATTTCAATATATACTCGTAATCTCAAAAATTTAACACGGTATCATTGCTTTTTTTTTTTTTATCTGGGACATCAAAACAAAAATTAAACAAAAAAGTTAAAAATTGTGGACCTGAGGTCTCTCAAGCTAAAAGAATAGTGCAAGCCTAGGCAAAGAGAAAATAAAAAAAATTGAATATTGTAAACCTGAAGTCTCTTAAAGTGAAAAAATAGTACAAACTTAGACAAAGAGAAAAAAATAAAGATTGTAAACTTGAGATGAGACTAAAAAAAAAGAAGTACAAGTCCATATCTTAGAGTAGAGAGAATGTTACAATATAATCTCAAATTGAATAATTGAAAAAGAGGTTAAGAGTATATAATATTAAAGAGATTTTTATCAAATTAATTTAAATAATTTTGATAGAAAAGTGACTCCATCTATATTTATAACCTTAACAATTTAACATGACGTGGAGCTATTCACTACAATGTCATACCGCAACAAATTCTCAAGTGCACAAGCCATGACTAATGAACGAGTTTAATATATGTATATATGTCTTGTCTCGTATTATTCAAAGAAAATAGAGTTAAAGTAGATATTTTGTCTCCATGAATTTGAAAGTTTAAGAGATTATTGATTTGCAAATTTTAATAGTACTGTTTGAAAAAATATACATAATATAAAATTTAAGATATTCTACTCACAATTTAACCTAGATAATATCAAATTTGTAGGACATTTAATAGTTAGTTTTTTTAATAATTTTTTTAAAAAAGGGGTTTGAATTTTAAAAAAAAAATTATTAAAGAAAGAATATATTGAAATCAAACAACAATAATTGAAAATCCACTAGAATTATAAAGAAAGAAAGAATAATAAAAAATAGGATGACATGTAATTAAATAACTTGATGAAAACCAGCATTCAAATCCCATTAGTATATATCTTTTGCTAAAAAAACTCCATTATTACCTTCGTTCCACAACACAAAATCATGTCGTAGACTATTCAATTTAAAATATTTTTTATATTATCAAGAAAGGACTATTTTTTTAACTATGGAATGGTTGAAAGGCCAAAGTTAAATATTTGGCACTTTTTACTTTGGCAAGTAAATGAAAGTTCTTCTTCTTATTTTTTTTTTTTAAATTAAAGGACAAACTATCATGGCCTAACAATATGAGATTATTAATAGAATCGAACCTGTGACTTTTCATTTATGGAGAAGTTAAGGTTATTGACAACTCAATGAAAATTATAAATAAAACATAAATGGTTTTGATGTTTTGAAGAATGGTGTGAAATAAAGAGATCTAAGGAGACAAACATATATTTTTACTTCTACAAGACTCACTTGACAAATATAAAAATAGAGTTCATTATTCTCTTCCTTTATCATCATCTACCTTACAAAATTAAATTACTTTTTGCGGGATTTAGGTTGGAAACCCCACATGTCATTTAAAATTTATCACTTTCTTTGCCATTTTCTTTAATGGATCTTTAGTTAAATATTGGAGAGAATCCATATTATGAGTAGGAAAGATAAACTAGTTGCTTAAAAAATGAAAGAGATGATGGCCCTACTTCACCTAAAGATTTGGTTAATTTTACGATGATAGCAACATAAAAAATAAAACACTCACTTTGGTTCTTTTTCTAATTAAAACATGTTAACTACTTTCTTGAAATTAATAAAATTGGTTGAAACTAATTAAATGCGTGGTATTAAAATTCATTTTGGTCTATCAATCACACCAGTAGTGATTTATTGAACCAATTCTTTGGCCTGTATGATCAATAGTTTTTGACAGATCAACTGTATTGCATTTTATTTGTCATTTCTATTTAATAACTTTTAGTATATTTTACATTTATCAAAGAAAAATTTAAACTTTTATTAATTTCACCTTAAAATTCGACAACTCTATAATTTTATTCCTATTTAATATATATTATACAACATAATGATAAAGTTAGTATAATAATAAATGAAGGATAAAATTATACATCTATATAAAAAATTTAATAAAGTGACTTATAATTATTATAAAAAAATGTTCTCCCTCTATGCTATAAATAGGATCAGATGAGTATATTTTTCCCTTTCCTACACTTGAATGGGAATATTGTATTTACTTGTATACTAATTATTTTTTTATATAAATATTACTCTTTTAATTATGGTTATATATGAATATTTTTATATATGTTAATTAAATTATTTTAATTATGATTAGGTTGACTTTTCAAGTATGAATTGACCAGTGACTCTTGAAACATTGTCTTAACTAATTCAATGAATAATCAAATTTCCAATACTTTAATCATTATCATGAAAATTAAAGAAAGAAAAAGACCACCAAACATTATTTGGTTCAATTGTTAGGTGTTGTACCCTCTTAACCAAAAAGTTCAAGTTCGTAGCAATATTAAATATTTCATAGTAAGCCTTTAATAAAATCCTACAGTTAAATTAAAGTGAGGTAAGTTTAGAATACCAAATCTTACGTGCCTAAAAAACCAGAAAGAGAAAAAGAAGGTCCCTTGGCGGGAAAGAGCTTGTGTGAAGTGAAGCAAATAGTATTGTAAACCATAAGCTTTATTGTTGATGTTGACCATGCTCTTTTTATCATGTCGTGACGTACGAATTGGCAAATTAAATAATATGATGAGACATTATTTGATTGAATGAGATAAAGGATCTGAATTATAATGTATGACCAACCGAAGACATCTTTATTCTTATAATAAGTCACCCAATGATGGTATCGATCTTTCTTCCATTTTCTTGATTAAATCTCAATTTGTCCGTCTATTTCACAATTATTGAACCTAAACCCATTCCTTAATGGTTCTATTAATAACGATTATATGTATAAATCTTTATTATTGGAGTGTTTATGAATAGTGTTCATCTTATAGGCTTGACGTTTTCAGATCCGAAATCAAGATAAAAAGGTAATATTTTATTCTCTTACGAACAAGTTATTAGAAAAAAAATAATTTTTCTATTATATTCTTTAATATAAGAGTTAGATGATTTTTTTTAGGTAAATTAAAAAATTTATATAAATAAGTTAATTATGACCAAATTCAACATCTTCAGACAAATTCATATTATATACTACTTAATAATCTACCCAAATTAATCAGCTAGCTCTATATTAGTTATAGTTAACTAATTTATTTGACCTTCTTAATTTATTTAAAAAAATTAACTAACTCTTATAATAAGGAATAAATATAGTATATAAAAGCGAGAGTTGATATACACTACAAAAAAATTGACTATCAGCGGTGACAGTGATAATTTGCGGCGACATTTCTGTGGTCTCCTATTGTGTCATTTGCGGTGACAATAGTCACCGCTGAAAGTTAATGTTATTATTTAAACTTTTGTCAAATTTTTTGTATATTAAAACATGCAATTTAATAATAAAAATAATAAATAAATAAATAAACTAAATTCTAATAATTGATGAATAATTCAAATCATCCAATAAAATATCAAATTACTTCAATTACTTGAACATATTTAAAAAAAAATTAAATTGTTTTGTTTATACATAAATATTATATGGAACGATCAATACTAGGAGTAGAAGAAGTGGGCGCCTGTGGTTGCCCTCTCTGCATTAAGATAGTGAATTTAGCTTATATCATTTGCTCCATTAATCTTTGCTCAAATTGCAAACGCTCTTCTTCCATCTTCGCACACTATACTGCACGCTCTTCTTCTATATTTGCATGCTCTGCCTCCATTTTTTCTCTCTCCTCTTGAATTTTTTTTATCAAACTCTTCCTATAATTGAACACGCACACTTTGCACAACTGAACTATCACTAGATTGGGTGTAATTTCTCTTCCTTGAAGGCTCTGCTCCATACCCTTTCCCTCTTACATACCCTTTTCCTCTCGCCAAGAATAGTTGCTAATATTTTCTCCGACGTCATTTGAGCATCACTATCTAAATCTTAGTCTGATTGTTGAGAAAGTTCATGCATACGACTCTACAATAAAAACATATGAAACTATTAGATTAAAAATAAAACTAAATCAAAATAAATTATAAAACTCCTCTACGCTTGTTGATTGCAGTAGAAGAGCCTATCATTTATGTTGAATTAGAACAATTAAATGTTAAATGTGATGTAAATCAATTATTATAAAAATGAAGTAAACTTACATACACTACTATTTTGAGTATGGGGAGTAGGCGGAGAGTTGGCAGGCATTTTCTGAAGTTGTTGCAGTGATAGAGGTGAAATAACATATCTTGATTGAGGTGTAGAGCATGTACCTTGACTATTTGTGTTACTATAAGATGTCATAGAAAGACCTTTTTCATCTCGAACTCTCTTTAATACTAACATATCCTACAAAAATATATATTTTATTGATGAAGAATGTTGATATGGGATTGGGTGTAATCACTGGGCTAAAAGTTATAACTATTAGTCAAAGTGTAACTCTATTTCCTTAATCCTTTCAGAGGGGATGCACCAACCACCGGTAAGCATATGGGTTGGGATGTTAAGCCCCTTGAATCCCTAGAGAAATGTTAGCCAAACTTTCTCCAACATTTGAGATATATATGATATACTAATTAAGTAAAATAAATGTAGATTGTCGTGTATTCTATGTAATTTGAGAGAGGAATTGTATTATATGTATATGAGCAAACATGTGAATCAAAAACACAAGTGTAAATGTTGTCATGTCAATTTCAAAAATGGGAAAAGGGTTTATCTAATATGATGTAACAAACAAAAAATCTTATCTTTAAAATAAAGTTGAAGGCTATGTTTTAGAGACTATACTTGCAGTGGGATTTCATGAATCATAATTATATCGACTCAGAATTGATTGCAGATATCAAGTGCATCTTCGCTTGAATCATCAACCCACAATAGTGTTTGGGAGTTTTGCTACTTGTGGAGGAGCATGTTTAATGGCCGTCATTATTTTGCCTTATTCTTCTGTACCTCTCCATTTTTTCCCATCATGCTTATATCTCGTGCATTTTAGTTGGGTTGGGCGGGCTGTAAGTTCTTGTTTGGGATATGCTCTATGCATGATACCATGTGGATGCAATTCCTGGTCATGGCCAATCTCACATTAAGGAGTGATGTCGGCGTGGTTTTGCCATGTTTTTGGTCTTCTTTTTTCATTCACGTGCACACGCTGTTCATGATTGTACTTGTTTCTCTTGGACACTCCCTCTAGTTAAAGACTTAAAGCTATGTTCAACCCCCATTGGTTTTGAACTCTGCATGATTTCAATGTTAGTAGGCACAGCAAAGAAACGTGGATGTTGCTGACTATAGTATGAGGTGTGAGAGAGTTTAGCTTGAGAAGAGGACACTCAAATAATGAATAATGGAGTCCATAATTCTTTCAAGGAGTGATATAAAATTTCAGGGAGAAAATAGTCTCAGGCATGTATTTTTATTTGTCACGGCTTGCACATGTCTATATGCTCCTTGCATATAGTCGTGAGTTTGCTCATTTGGAAGTTCTCTATTCTAAGTAATATGAATGTGATGCATTCACTGAATGAATGATACGTTTGCTCATAAATACTCCACCGTGTCCTGATATATTGAAATCTATCAGTCAAGCTAGTCCCAAATAAACTGAATACAAGTTGATTCAAAATAATGAAGGGTCTATTTGTCTCCATTTCTATTCAGACTCAAAATTGCCTTAATGAAAATAGTCCCAAACAAACACCAAGTTGATTCAAAATAGTCCCAAACAAACTGAATAACAAGGGAGGAGGTCGTGGTGGCAGTAGCATTGAAGGTGGAAAAAATTGGGGATTTGGTTCAATGAGTTTGGTTCAGTTTTAAGTTAGAAAACTCAAATGCTTACTCATTTTCACTGAATCAACCAAAAGCTACTCAAAATCTTGACTTTAATCAGTAACCTACCTCATAATCGAAAGAAAATTAAGGAGACAGATTGAACACGGAGTTGGAGAACTCACTTCAGATGGCCGATGATATCACAAGCTCGATCTCTAACCTCTGGTCATTCCTCCAACGTCACAATCCTCAGGTCCTTCCCTCATGCTCTCCCTTTCTCTCCCTCTCTCGATGTTTCACAAATTCTCTGAGGTAGCAGCGGACAATGAGGAATGAAGAAGAGAAAGAGAAACATAATAAAATATTAAAATGTATCAACAGCGACTTTATTGTCGCCGCAGAAACTCAGGACTTTTAGCGGCGATAGTCTTAATTTAACCTAATAATTTTTAGAAATAATCCTCTTAAAAAATAATGATATTTTTCTCCATTAGCTTCTTTAACTCATTAATTTTTATAAAAATTTTTGAGCAAATGATAACCTCTGACTATTTTTCTTGAATTTTCTACGAAAATAGGCCTTTAATTCTCTAAAAATAGCTATTAAATCATTTTAGTATCTTTTGGTAAAATAAACTCTTTCATAATTTTCTAAGCCCCAAATTACTTATTTTATAATTTTTTCTTAATTTTTATTAACCCGAAGTACTTTTAATGATTATTCTTTCCTTTATTATTTTTCTAAAATTTCACTTTTGATACTTTTTAATTTCAGAAAAATACTCTTAAACTCAATAATACCTTATAAATCATTTTTATAAAAGTTGAGATGTTACATGAAATGCAGCAATAGAGGGCGTATGCCACAGTAACTAAAAGTATATGTATGTACATATATATTTTATATTTATTCTTTCTCTTTACCTCTCTCACACACACATCTCACTCTCTCTATCTCCTCCCTCACATTATCTTTAACACACACATACTAACTCTCACGTTCATTGATACACATTTACAATATATCTCTCATGCACATATCCTTGCTTCATCTCCTTTCACATGCATCAGTGCTCTCTGAACAGTGCGGGAAGGTGTCCCATCACACGACTCACCAACTTGATCTTCCGTAGGAACGTATGTCTGAACATGCCTGAAAAAATGGGTACGATCTTCCTTTTATTTGCCACTCAAGTGTACAATATATGCCGTACTTAGGCCCCTTCTACCCTTCCCTAATGAAAAAGTCCACTATTATTATCTGTATAATTTTTCTTTACTACAATAACATGTGAAATTCTTTTATATATTATTTAAAAATAACATTATTCAATAATTTAATTCTATATATTAAATAGTTTTTAAAACCCTTTTAAATTGGAAAAAATTGTATGAATACTTTTAGCAGCGACATAAGGTACAAAAGTCACCACTGAATCATACCGTGGTGACAAAAAATTGTCACAACAAAAACTATAGATTTCGCTATAAATACTATGACCTTCTACGGCGACAATTAGTGTCGCCGCAGAAAAATGTCGCCAAAATTTTTTAGTTTTATTGCTTTTGCGACGACAACAAAAGGTCGCCACTGAAAGTATTGCTTTCAGCGGTGACAAAATAAAGTCGCGGAAGAAACTTAAGACTTTTAGCGGAGACATCGAAAGTCGCCGCTAAAAAGTCATGGCCAAATCTATATTTTTTTGTAGTGATAATACTGTTTTATTTATATATTTTTAGTTTTTCTATTTATAATCTACTTATAAGTATACAAATTTAGACCCCGTAAACCATTATAAAACATACTCATATAAAGGCAAAATAACAACACCTCAAATGGAAATAATACTCTATCTTTTATGAAAAAGGATTTTTTCTAAAGTTGCAGTGTAAGTAATGTTAATGGATGCACTCATTTTGAATTCTACTATTTCTCTCATTAATCAACATTACATTTTATTTTAGGATAAAACTTAAATAAGTTTCTTGCATTTATTACATCAGGTTCTACTATCTCACTTTATTATGAATCCTATTTTTTCTAATATTTTTATTTCATTTAAATTCACATGAAAAGCATATTACGAATGAATATACGTGATTAAAGAACTTGACACAATGGATATAAAGAATTTGATATAAGTATTATCTGTTATTTTATTATCCAATTTTTTTTAATTTCTCATACATTGTTTTAGAAGAACCTCTGATCTGATTTGGGAAAATGGTGCACCAAAATCCAACAATAATAATTTTTTATATATTGAGGGTATAATTGTGGAGTATGGTTCAAACTTCAAACTGAACAACACATTGCATGAATGTGTGAAGTACAAAATGGGACATTCACCTAACTTATTATACATACAATGCATTTCTTAATAACTCTCTACCAAACACACCTGTAATTGCAGCATATTTATATATCTTCCCATTAATTTATTGTTGTCCATATCATAAAATCTTTATGGTTTATTTTTTAAGATCTTATATGCCTATCATGAAAAGTACAAACCCCAAAATTACATTAATAATGTCACACCTATGGGGTAACAATGCCATATGATCTTCAGTGTCACAAATTATAAGATTTTCATATCAAGGACAATCTAAAGAAATTTCAAGAGTATATGGAGTCCATTAAAAATCAGGGTAATTTTAAGGACTTCAAATAAAATTTTAAGAGGAGTACATTGGCTAAATTGTAATTCTGAAAGTTGGCCGGCTTGAGTCTGGCAACTAAAATATAATTTTACAAAATATTCTAGGGTCAAAGGGGAATTTCTTGAAATATTGGGTGACAACAATAAAACATTTTGTGGCCTGAAGCAATTATATAAACTAATTAATATTATTATGGCTATATACATTTGGTCCTTTCCACTTGCATCAAATTTTATTATAATTACTTATGTTTAAAAAGTATACTTTTAAATCATTTAAACTTAATACTGTTAATTTTACTAACCGAACAAACTTACTCATCCAATTTAAAATGATAATTTTGTAATAAATGCCAACTATGAAATTAAAATAAATATATTATATTAAAAAAATGTAAAATATATTTTGTTGATGTTTAATTGTATAGTCATTATTTTAATTTCACTAAGTCAACATTTTTTGTTAGCAAAATTAACGGTATTAAATTTAAAGAATTAAAAGTATATTTTTAAAATATAAAAGATTAAAATAAAATTTGATATAAATATAAATGATTACATTTATATTTTTGCCTATTATCATATTGTGTTAGGACCAGAAATTTTGATTTGGGCTCAAACTATCTGGACCGAGAAACTCATAAATTGTGAAACACACATTTCCTTTCCCAGGATTTTTTTCTTGTTCCGATTGGGCCACAAATTCGGCCAGTTATATGCCTTTAGTTAAAGGGAAAATCCCTACAAAATACCATATTAATATTAAAATTTTATTTTGATAATTGAAACTTTAATAATCCCAAATTGGTTATAAGTAGTAAATTGAGATTTTGAAATGTTTAGTCATTTTTTCAAAATTGCTTTCACATATAGGTTTTTAAAAAATACCAATCCCTACACCAACTAGCTATCAGAGCTTTGTCGGCACCTGATCTCTATTACTGGCCATTGCCCTTCAATAGAGTTAATAGTGTCACAAAAGTAGTAAATAGCCACAATAATTCATTTATTTTATCAAGTTTGAGATGTAAAAAAATAATTTTGAATTGCATTACTTTTACAGTAAATATCTATAAAAATTTAATCAATGACGTTATAAAAGTAATAAATGACCACAAGGATAAATTTATTTTAATAAGTTTTGAGATATAAAAAAATGTTTGTGAATATCATTACATTTATAATAAATATCTATAGAAATATAATCAATGACATTACAAAAATAGTAAATAGTGATAATGATAAATTTATTTTAACAAGTTTGAGATGTAAAAAATGGTTGTGAATTGCATTACATTTGTGGTAAATATCTATGAAAATGTAGTTAATGGCTTTGCAAAAGTAGTAAATAATAATGATTCATTTATTTTAATAAGTTTGAGATGTAAAAAATAGTCACAGATTGCATTACATTTGTGGTAAATATCTATGGAAATGTAGTCAGTGGTATTACAAAAATTGTAAATGGCCATAATGATTTATTTAATAAATTTGAGATTTTAAAAAATGATTGTGAATTGCATTATTTTTTTGAAAATATCTATAGAAATACAGTTAATGGTGTAATAAAAGTAGTAAATCGAATGTTGTTAGAGTTTAATAGTTAATTTATATATTGTTTTGAAATTTTATAGCAAGTTACATATGTGGCTCAATGGTCACCATGTGTTTTGGAATCCTAAGGGTCGAGAGATCAAATCCAACCTCAACTGGCATCGGGGCTGTAGTGCTAGCGGCTAACCAACCAGTAGGGTAGTGCCTCTCAATTTTAGGTCTAGAAGATTAGGAAGTGGCTTAAAAGAGGTAATCTATCAAGTACTTTTGAGCAAAAGTTCTAAAACCATACATAGTATTTTTAGGGATTAAATTGTAAATATAATAAGTTTAGAGACTAATGTGAAAAAGAAAAAGTTTATGGGATAAATATTTAAATAAAGTTAGAAGCTCCAAAAGAGTCTCAAGGGTTTAGAAAGAGAAAATATGATCTCAAGGGCTCAAAAAGAGAAAAGATAATAGTTATAGGTCTAAGATTGAGGTAAAAATCTCAGAGATGATTTATGAGATTGAGTCTTAGTAAAGACAAAACTATAATTTTATGAAGTTTTAGGCCAAAGGGCGTAACTATTGATATAAAAAGCATTAAAATTTTAGAAAATCCTAAAAAATAGAAAATTAGGCATACGTGCTTTTTTCATGAGTATAAATGAAAGAAATACTCTTAAAATAATTTTAATAATAATTCAGTTTAAGATAATTATATGGGAATAATTATTTGAGCCATGAGGAGGCATGCAAAATGAACGTAAAAATAGGGAATAAATAATTAGGATAATAAATATATTTATAAGATTAGTATTATTTCTAAAAGGCTAGCAGTATGAGCTACACAAAACATGAAGTTCAAGATACCAATAAGAGGCATTTTATAGGAAATTAAAAAAGAAATAGTTAAAGGAAGAGTTATGGTCCAAGAAAATTAATAAATTTTCCTATAATTAAAGAATGATTATGGAGTAGATAGAAGAATTTTCTGAGCTCTAGAAAGATGTAAAGAAATCCAAACAAATATGAGCCAAGTAAAATAGAAACAAGTGACATAATCCAATTGATCAAGAGAAATCAAGGTTCAATATTTAATCTTCCATCCCTTCTTCCTTAAGATTTTGCCATATGTGATGAATGATGTCATGAAAATGTAAGAGGAGGAGAAGAAGATGATACAAGAAGGGTAGGTGGTTAAATCTTGACCATCTATTTAATCTTGTAATTTCTTAGAATTTGGAGGACATTTTAACAAGAGAAGCATTATAAATACCCCTCCCTTAAAGTGTACGACCAAGATAGAAAATGGAGGGGTAATTATGCAAAAATTTTAGAGAGGAGAGAGAAAGAAAGGTAGCCATGGATGAGAGAGAAACAAGAGCAAAGTTCAAGCTACAATCAAAGTAAACAAAGTTCAAGCTTCAATAAAAGAAAATGACAACTCTAATCCTTGATATTGCAGTAGCTTGAATTCTTGAGCAAGGGTAGGAATTTTAATGGATTTAGAAGCTTCAATTCTTGTGAAGTTTCTTCTGTTTAAATCTGGAATTTGTAGAGAGAAATAAGTATGATAATAGATATATGTGTAAGGCATAGAAAAGAGTAAGATTCAAGTGGTTCTAACTTGTAATTGATTGAATTTCGTGACTTAGTTGCTTAGAGGAGTTCCACAACCTTGACTGGTTCTGTACCCTAGGATATGATGTTGATATTTTAAAGCTTTAAATGCATTTAAAATGAAAAATTATGTGAAACCAAGTTGAGAAAGTGAAGTTGGAAGCATTGGAATCAAAATTAGAACTTTAGCACAAAGGAATGATAGCTCTAGGCCAAGGACATATTCATCGGAAGGAATCTGAGTTTGATGAATCCAATCTCATATTTGAATTTCTCATATAAAATTGTGTAGGACTGGCATATGAGAATCATTTTTAAAAAGGTAGAACACTAATCATAAAGTCAAGAGAAAGAGGTTAAGTTCAAGTGAGATAGTTTTCCAATTTGTGTGAATTATTGTTCATAATGAGTTGTATGATCAATGAAAATGTGTTTAGGAACTTAAGCCATCTGAGATAATGATTTAATAAGGTTGACCAAAAGTCCACACGGTTGGGAAGCTTAGGGAGCAAGTTCAAGAAGAAGGTGAAAAGCTTACGTACAAGGTAGTAAACTTACCTTTCATTGTGTGCTTATATGCTATGCTTGTGTAACATGTTGGTTACTTTAATTGAATATGTTAAGAATCTATAAATGAATGATGTTCTTGTTCCATATGTACCATGGTCATTTGTATGATATAGGAAACAAGAAGCATGCATGAATGTCATAATGTTAGCATAAGTTCATGAAAGTAAGCATATTATCTTTCAAGCATATAGTTGCATGTATAAAATATATGATTTACTACTGAGATAATATCACCCCTCCCTTAACCAACCAATATAGGTCAAGCATGATGGAAGATGTATGTATGAAGAATAGTCAATGAAAGGAAGAAATAAAAGTAGATAATTACATGTTCTAGTATGAGATGCTTGATATTTTAATTATGTAAATGTTTTGTAATATGCCAAATTATGTAATGAAAATGTATAGAATAATTATGGTATATTTACATGATGTATATGAATGTATGAGAAGTAAAGAGGATGTTCAAGTATGCTAGAACAATTAAAGAAAATTAAAGAAAGAAATTAGTAGATCAAATTTTTAGGTTCTAGAGCAGCAAGTCTCCAACTTTAGTTTGACCTAACAAATAGATAAATTTGTCTATAAAATTTGGTGAGCATGCATTATACATCCCAATATTTAAAAGTATGGATAGTTTGCCTTAATGAGATGTGCGTGCTAAAAGATATGAGTTTCCAAATTTGAATCATAAAAACTAGAAGTTCTAAAATTGACTAAATGAATACTAAAGTTTAATAAATTAATTGTACGAATTGATCAAGTAAATATTCAGTTTAATATTTTTTCTTAAAAAACATTGAACGAGCTTTAATCAGAGACTTAAACCACCTCCATATGATTATTTTGTAGAATTTGTTATAATTTTTAAAGTTGGACTGTCAAATCTGAAAAAATATATAGTGAATAGTACCTGATGACTAATTTATAAATTTTTAATTTTTAGACCTAAGTAAAGCTTCCATACATCTAATAACTTCCAAGCGCATACTCAAAAGTAGGATGTTTCAAGTTAAGCTTTAGCGGAGCTCTCTTGGTTGGCCAGTGAAGGGCTAGTCTTTTTTTTTTAAATAAAATATAAAGGCAATTTTATAAAATGACCAAATATTTCAAAATTCATTTTGTTACTTATAACCAATTTAGGATTATTAAAGTTTAAATTATCAAAATGGAATTTCAATATTCATATGGTATATTGTAGGGATTTTCCCTTAGTTAAATGAATTTGTTCACTTGAGTGAAATGGTTCGGCTTAGCATCTATTCATTTATTTAAGTAAGGCTCAAAACACGTTTGTACTGCAGTCAGTGGGTCTTCCTCACTCATGCAGATCCCTATATCCGATCTGATATGTGCAAAAGACCAAGCCAATAACCATCTTAAAATATAATTAATTGATTCATTGGTTCTTTCATAAGTTCCCTTGTTTCTTTTGCACTTTAGCTTTGTTTTTTTAAGCACATGCATTTTTCTATTAAAGATAATCCTATTCGAGGCACTATCATACTAATGTGGACATATATCTTAATAGATATTCAAACATTAGTTCGTCACCTTATGAATGATTAACAAATATATATTTTTCTTATTTATTCTTTCTCATCTCTTTCCCACTTACTCTCTCTTTCACTCATTCTCTCCATATACAAGGGTGCTTCCAAAAGATAAGTTGGATTTCTTACATATTTATTGTCTTTCATCAATTTTATCTAACTTTTTAATAAACTAATTCTATTATTTATATCTTATAAAAATGATCAGAATAAATATTTTTTTTAACTAAGATATTTTGTTAGAAGTTGTGTTAGTATTGTATTTGGGCTTGAAGCCCATAAGTCCTGTGTAACATTGGCTTATTTCTGTGGACATTTATATGACCTATATATGTATGATATGTACGAACATTGAACACAATTTTGATGGAATACACAAAATTCTTCTTTGCTAGGTATCTCATCATGGTACTAGAGCCATCAACACTGGGGGACCTGTCTACTACATAGGGCCCAAAAGCCAAGACAGCCCAAGAAACCACCTCAACTCCAAGAAAGAAAAGCGTTCATGCCTCTGAAATGACAGTGCTGAAGCAGCTCTAGGAAGAGGGCTCAATCATCCCGATGTCAAGGAAAATGTCCAGAGGTTTCCACGTGCGACGTTAAGGGATTCTGACAAAGGACCCCGATCACAAAAAAATCAAAGGGATTCTGGCAGAGGATCCCATTCACTAAGAGAACGCGTGATCAAGATACAAAGAATCAAGAACGACGCGATCTGGTAGAGAATTCGGTTCACCGAAAGATCGACTCACTCGGTATTCAAGATCAATATTCACCCACGATTTAGATATCACTGGAATGATGTAGTCTAATTAACGAACCTAGCACCATATAAAGACAAATTCCACAGCCATGGCTACCAAAAGGGAGTTCGATGACCTTTTTGTAGTAAAGCTGACATTCACACATCCCTTATACCTTCATCCATCAGAAACCCAAGGCACCACCATCATTCAACATACGTTCACCAGATGTGACAACAATACTGTATGGTATTGTGCCATGAGGATTACGTTGAGAGGAAAATGCAAGTTGGGTCCAAAGATTCCCAAGATTAGTCCCTTCATGAGCAAGGGGAATAGTGCAACACTATGGTTCTTCCTGGATCTTGAATTTCATCTCAAAGGGATTGGGCAGTAGCGTAATTTTCTATCAAGATAATTACCTCGTGTGGAGTGATCTCAAGTAACAATTTGATAAGGTCACCATCTCCAGAATTTTCTTCCTCTACCAAAAAACAGGTAACCTTCGTTAAAACTCACTCACTGTCTCAGTTTATTACTCTAAACTGAAGGAATTATGGGAAAACCAAAAGATGTTGTTTCCCCTACCATCCTGCAAATGTGAGACATCAAAGGTATATGCAGACATGATATAACAACAAAAGTTGATGCAATTTCTCCTTGGTCTGAATAATTGCTTTGAAACGACACAAAGTCAGATACTAATGATGAGTCCCCTTTTGTTAGTAAACCAAGCATTCATAATGGTAACAAAAGATGAGGTACAAAAGTCAATGACCAATGCCCCTAGAAATAGCCCTATTGAGGGGGTTACGATGAATGCCAAAGGAAGAGGTCGAGGACATGGTCCACTTCCAGAATACTCCCATTGTCACAAAATGGGACACACTAAGGATATATGTTGGGAAATTATGGGATATCCAGTAGATTTTAAAGGAAATAGGAACAAATGTGGCAATAGTGCTATGGCTAATCAGCTAGAAACAAATGATATCAATGAAGGGGATGTGGTAGTGAACCTATATGATACAATGGATTCACCAACCTTTACTGGGGAACATTATGATAGACTTCTGGGGATCTTGAAGAGAAATTCAGAGGCCAGTGTACACAATTTAACTAGTATTACAAAAGTTTTGACTAATCTCACTCATAGCACTAACACACACCACTTGGGGTAATAAACTCAGGAGCTACTACTTACATGATGGGAAATTTATTGCTCTTTCATAACTATAAGAAGAATGATGGTTATATTAAAACAATTCAAATACTGAATGGAGAAAGAATAAATATTACTCACACAGGCAGTATTAGGCTTACTCATAAAATTATGTTAACTAATGTCTGTATGCTTCACAATTAAATTTTAACCTCTTCTCAGTTCCTAAGCTAACTAGAGAACAACATTACATAGTAGCATTCTTTCCTAACTACTAGTATATTGATAGAGGACCTTTACATATTGAAGAAAAAACCAAAATGTGATGTTTTGAATGTTGTTAATCCTGATTCACAAAACTTGCATTAATCTGCTGATATGTGGCTACTGCATAATAGACTAGGACATGTATCTATACCTATATTGAGACATTTGCATATTGTAAATGATAAAGATGGGTCATTGAATAGAATTTGTGACAATTCTATTCAGTCAAAACAAACAAGACTACCTTTCACACCTAGTTCTACTGAATCTATTTCTTGTTTTGAATTAATTCACATGGATGTGTGGAGACCATGTAGGACACCCACACATCAAGGTCAACAATATTTTCTAACAAAAGTTGATGATTATTCAAGAGTTGTTTGGATTTTCCTGATGAGATTTAAATCATATGCTTTTATCTATATTAAGAGCTTTATTGCATATGTTTTAAATCAATCTTCAATTAATAATCAACTTTCTCAATACTTTGGGGAGAAAGAAATTTTACATGAAATTACTTGCCCATATAAGCCTCAATAAAATGGGGTTGTTGAAAGGAAACATAGGATTTTAGTGTAGGTTGCTAGAAGTTTAATGCTACAATAAAAAAATCTAATACAATAATAGGGAGAGTGCATTAGGATGGCAACCAATGTCATAAATAAAGTTCCTTATAAAATTCTTGCTTATAGCACACCTTATGAAAGGTTTTATGGGGAGAAACCATAATATAGTAATCTAAAGATATTTGGTTATTTAGCTTACACAAAAAACTTGAGAGTCACTAATAAACTCCCCCAAGAACTATATCATGTGTCTTCTTAGGATATCTAAATAATCAGAAAGGATTTTCACTAATTAATCTAAAAACGAGAAATTTTAATTAGGCATGTTACATTTTGTGAAAACAGTTTCCCTTTAAAGAATTGGAATACTGAGCACCTTTTCTTCTCAGATTCTATGGAAATTCCTTCAAAAAATTGCAAAAAATAGAAATACATACTTAGTTGATTCTGACCAGCAACATGTGTGTAACAATGAAAATACAAATACAGAGATAATGAATCTTGACCAGCAGCTTGTGAATAATCAAGAATCTCATGTTAGTTCTAGCCCAATAATAGTTCACATAGAGAAAAGAGACTACCTATATGCTCAAAGGACTATGTATACAATTTAATTGTTTGTGCATGATTGATACCTTCTCAGAGTAAAGGTAAATGTCTATACCCTATTGAAAGTTGCATATCTTACTCTAATATTTCTACTCATACATGTGTTACCTATGTCATATAGATTTTGTTATTGAACCTTCGACCTATACAAAAGCAATACAGGATTCTAAATGGGTTAAACCAATGGAAATAGAAATAAAGGCATTGGAAAATAATGGGACTTGGGAAATTGTCCCACTTTTGAGAGGTAGGAAGGCTATAGATCGTAAATAGGTGTTTAAAATTAAATATCATTCACAAAGAAAGATAGGTAAGTATAAGGCAAAACTTGTTGCAAAAGGATAAAGTGAAAAGGAGAGAATTGATTACCATTAAACATTCTCTTCTATAGTAAAGATGACAACTATTAGGATAATAATTAAGTTTCTTCTGTATATAATTGGAATTTATATCATATGGATATCCATAATACCTTCTTGCAAGGAGATCTTGATGAAAAAATATATATGAACATACCCCAAGGTTTCAGTAGAAAGGGGAAGAACATGGTTTGTAGACTTAAAACATCTCTATATGGCTTGAAGCAAGCATCTAGACAATGAAATGCTAAGTTGTCTATGGCCTTGCTTCAAGGAGGATTCATTCAAGGTAAACATGACTATTCACTCTTTTATAAGAAGTTTCCAAATGAGATAGTATTTGTGCTAGGGTATGTTGATGATATATTAGTTACAGGAAGTTCAGAAGAAAAGGTAAGGGAAGTCAAATAATATTTGCATGATAGTTTTAAAATAAAGGATTTAGGAATAATGAAGCATTTTTTAGGTATTGAAATAGCTAAGTCTAAGAAAGGATATGTATTATCACAAAGAAAGTATGTGCTAGATTTATTGGCTAATATTGGCATGAGTGGTTGCAAACCACTTTCAATTCCAATGGCTCAAAATTTGAGATTAGTGACTTACGAAAAAGGGTAGGACAAACAATCTGATTTGTTAATGGATATTGAGAAATATATATGATTGATAGGTAGGTTAATATATTTAACCGTTACTCGTCCTAATATTTGCTTCTCTGTACAGGTTCTTAGCCAATATATGGTGAATCTCATGACAGTTCATATGGCTATAGCGATGAATGTTGTTAGATATTTGAAGGAGATGATAGGGCTTGGAGTGTTGATAAGTTCTTTAAAAGGGCTGGAGCTTATTTTTTTATGTGATGTTGATTGGGGCGCATGTGGCTCTACAAGAAGATTAGTAATGAGTTATTTATTAAAGCTAGGAGGTTCATTGATCAAATGGAAAACCAAGAAGCAGAGTATGGTGTCTCGTTCATATGCAGAAGCTAAATAATGAGCACTTGCTGCAGCTATGGTAGAGGTGGTTTGGATTATAGGTTTGCTTAAAGAAGTAAGAGCTGAGCATTCTCAATCAGTGAAGGTATATTGTGACAGTAAGGCAGCAATTTACATTGCCTCAAATCTAGCGTTTCATGAAAGAAAAAAGCATAGAGATTGATCTTCATTTTGTCTAGAAAAAGTTGCGGTAAATTGATTAAGTTAGTGTATATGAAATTTAAAGATTAAAAAATAGACATCCTAACCAAGCCAGTAATAAAAGAAGTACAATTCAAATTACTCTACAAGTTAGAAGTAATTGATATATTTAGCCCCTAACTTGAGGATAAATGTTAGAAGTTATATTAGTATTATATTTGGGCTTGAAGCCCATAAGTCCTATGTAATATTGGGCCTATTTCTGTGAACATTTGTATGACCTATATATATACGATATGTATGAACGTTGAACACAATTTTGATGGAATACACATAATTCTTCTTTGCTCGGTGTCTCAACGTGTTTCAGTATGCAAAAATATTGGGGGTTCAATTTCTTATCAAGAAAATTCAAAGTTGGGTTGTTTCTAAATTCTTAAACCTAAGTAACATGTAACTTTCTTTGTTTTGTTTTATAAACAAGCAAAATTTTTTAAACCAAGTGTTACGTACAATAAACAATTGGCAGCGCTGCAAATTAGCAATGGGATAGATAATTAGAAATGGAAGAAAATAATAACGTGGATACCAAAATGAGAGAGAATAAATTAAGAAATTGCTTCAACAGCTTATACCCACAACTAACGGCTCCATTAACGAACTCCTGAAACTTCGGGCCTGAGTTTTCTGTTCCTTAAGTCACAATTGAGACTTCGTCTCTGTTTTGGTTGACCATTTACTTAGTACTGGTTAAATGGAACGTGCTTCCCACGCTCCCATAGAGGTTGAATTATCGGAGTCGAAATTCTCGGTATTTAGTTTGTTTAATATATTATTCCTCCTGTTCTTAACTATAGTATAACATTTTTTTAACTATTTTAATTAAATTAAAAAATTATTTAAATTAGTTAAATCAGTATATTTTTTTAAAACATATTAATAATCTTTTTTAATTTTCTTCCCATTTTACTTGATTATTGTTAAGGGAATATTAATAGGGATAATTTTAAAAAAAAATAATGACTATAAAAATATATCTTATATTTAAAATAAATATTAACTTCCTAATTAATTATTATATTAAGAGTCAAATGAGTATATTATATCGGAAATGAAGAGAAATTTATGACAAAATTAGGATCTCTTTGTAACGTAAAATATAGTATATATTTTATATCAAAATATAAGATACAATGAGATTCATGTTGATGAAAAATATACTTATATACTAATAAATTGTTAGTTGATGCAGTAAATAATATCTATTTATAAAGAAGATAACATAAGTTCAAATTTTAAGAAAACGTACTTATTGAGGGATATAAAAATTCTTTATGGTATAAGCACGTTGTACATTAGATAAAATAAAAAATATGCTTAATGAGTTTGTGTGACGTTTAATTTTGAAAATATATTTTTTTGTGTATGAGATAAGTGAACAAAATGTATGATTTTTTTTAATTTAACAGTATTTATTGAAAAATAAATATGTTAAAAATTGAATAATGTATTTTAATAATTCATGTTTTTAATTTAGAATATTACTTATCTTTCATGTAAAAATCTAAACTCACATGTTTATACATATATGAGCATATCATATAATATTTTTATCAGGTAGGGGGCAATGTGGCTTTAGAAAGCCCTTGGCATAAATATTAAAAACAAAAGTTCTAGCTGAAAATAATATATTGTCAAATCCATGATGAGGACAAAAAATATTGAGTTTAATTGGGCCAATCTTAACATTAATATAATAGAACCAAAATAATTAAATGTTGACCAATAGTTAAAATTTATTATCTAATTAATTCTTAATATAATATATGTCAAATGCAACCAATAAATGGAAGTTATTAAGTCGCCAACAAAGGTTAATCCGGGTGATAAGAAGTTGACTCATAACTTATAAATTTAAATTTTATTATCAATATAATAATTTTATTGATATATAGAAAGATTTATAAGTACCTCCGCTGTAAACATTTTTTGATTCTAAAAGCATCTTGTTAGGCCTATTCAATTTGACTCTTAATATTTGAATGTACTAGGTATTTATCACAAAAAATAAAAAAGGCCAGCAAAAGCTTCTAAGTGAAAATAATTGTAAAGCTATTAAGAAATTAAAATTTAGTGGAGGAAATGTCATCAAAACGTGTCAAGTACCTAATTTGTGCATGGACCTTTTACTATATATAGTAATTAATAATCACATTTAAGAGTAGTTGATTTTAATTAACTTGAGCCATCAACCAATTTGTATTTTTATAAAAAAAATAAAGTATAATGCACTACTCATGCACATATAACCGGAATATAAATAGTATTTACATAAATAAGTACGTGAACTTCCCAACGTCGTCCGAAATTTCGGACACTAACATGGCAAATTGCAAGTACATTAGAAAACAAAATGGTGTTCCACTCACTCCAATGGCTCATTCTACACAACATAACCTTCCAAAATTATTTAAAAGTAAGAATACTTTTTTATTGAGTGACATATTCGAATTGAAGTGTCAAAAGGTCTTGACGTATCAAGGTTTGATTCTTAAACAGACAAACTTCATCTTCTTACAAACACTTTATAGAAGATATAGGGTTTGTTTGGATAAGTTTTTAGAAATTGACATATAGAAAAAAGAGCTTTTGAGTAACTTTTATAAAAGGGTTTTAGGAGAAGAACTTATAGAAAAAAATAGCTCTAAAAAATAAGTATTTGAATAATTATTAGTATACGGAATTTTGTGATTAAAAAGTTACCAGAAAGGGTATGAGATAAAAATAAAAAAATAACCATCGCAATGTCATATCCCACTGTCACTATCCATCCTCATTCCTTTTCTTTCTCTGACGACGAATGGAGGCTAACACCAAAGTGGAGATGACAGATGGAGACGAGGACAGACACAAGGGTGACGACACTGATGAAGGAAGGAGGCAAGGATAGAAAGATGATGACCCCCAAGTAGCGACGGTGACCAGATCTATGATGGCGCCCAAGCAACAATAGTGACTAGATCTACAACGGCACCCAAGCAACACAATGACCCCCAACCAGTGATGATAGAGTTGAAGCTATTCTATAAGCTGAAGCATCGACAGGCAGAGGGAGGAGAAGGGAAGAGAGGAGAGTAAAAAAATATGGGTAAAATAGTAATTGAGTAGTCCATAAGCTCTTTTACTGTTATAGAAACTATTCTCAGTAGCCTATATAAAATTATAGTTTAGTGCATAAGCACTTTTGAATAAATATGAATATTTGTTTTAAAATTTTTTCAAATCAAGGTTTGATTCAAAAATATTTTAAAACCTTGGTTTGAGATCAGACCAAACTCACACATGGATGGTCCTTATCATATAAATCATCACTTGATATTAATTAGGTTTTGTTAATGGGAAAACCATTTTGAAGTCCCCATACGTGCTTTCTTGCAATATTTTTAATTTGATATCTATTATTTTCTCCCTATTAAATCTTCTAGTTTTGCTCTATCAACACATTTAATTTTTAAACAAAGGCTAGTAGGGTAAAGCTATAGGGATTAACAGTACTAACATAACAAAATTAAAGATTTTATTAAGAAAAAACAACACATAAACCAATTAAAATTGAGAAAAAATATAAGCACACCTACATAATAAATTTCCCTTTCTAACATTGGCCTTATTTAAAGTCATTAAAGAGAAAATGTAATATAAATATAACATTTTTTAATTTATATATAGGTAAAATTTAAAATTTATTTTTGTCTTAATACATTTAATGGTTTAACGACCTCTCGTCGGCGAGGTGGTTATATGTGCCTTATACTAGGGAACAAGGAAGTACAATTCTTAAGCCCCTATAAATTGTAATTAATTTAATGAAATAAATGGAACCATTAGTCATTAACATGGAGTCGGAAACATAAATTTTCACAAATATTAAGATGTTGTATGCTTACAATTTTATTCTCTTTATTCAAATAATTTTCCATCCAAAAATCCATATCGTTGGTAGGTCTAAAGTTGAGGAGTTAATACAGTTCAATCTGTAGTAAATTCTACATCATATCACTAACGCGATGATGCGCTTAAAAAGAATAACTTATTCTTAATTACCTATTTACGATTAATTACAATGGGTTTTTAATTTTTATTTTATCCCACAAATAGATTATCTTAACACCACATCATGACACTTCACCTCACTCTTAATTGATTTGATTTAAAGAAATATCATTGACAAAAGATCAATAAATTAAATCAAGACAAAGTCAACTATTAAAATTAATTAGTGGATCTGATGTAGGCGAGATAACTGCAATTAAGTCTTGTTACAAATTGGATTCCAGCAAATTAATAATTTAAAGCACGAATAGAAATTGACTTTATTTTCCAACACGATCATCCATGAATTGTTGCTTTAGACAGAATGCAATTTGGGATATTAAATACACCATATATATATATATATATATATATATATATGCTAATCAGAATCAAATGAAAAATACGTGGAGGAATTGTTAGCATATCTCAAATTTGTCATGTTCCTCAAACAAATAGGACGCCACAGTTCCAAATATAATTAATTTTAAACTAATTCATATGTTCCAATAAAAATAGTTAACAATATTAAATTTGTCATAAAATTTAAATAATTTCTAATATTATCATTATTAAATTTGAATATATAAGGAAGAAAAATATTAAATACTTAAAATTATCAAATATTTTATAAAAAGGACCAAGACTATTTTCAAGAAGATGCCCTACATGAGACTAAATTCATGTAGGACAAAGAAGGGGAAAGGGGGATTCAGAGAGAGGAGAAAAAAACAAGGGGGAATAGCAAGAAGGATCAGAGGAAGATAAAGGAGAAGAATGGAGAGAAAAGAGAAGAACTTGAGGAGGGAATTACTAAAATGTCAATTTTATTCAATTCATCAAAAGTTACACAAATGATAATGTGTTAAAGATGTATTTATAGATCTTAACCATAAACCAAACAATTAAAAGCATTAAACGAAAATGCTCTAAAATCCTAAGAATTAAATAAAAAATATTCTAGAATGATATAAAGGAGAGCCTAGTAATCTAAAATATCACATTTATTTATTCAAACTAAATCCTTATTCAGATTTTTGAGATTATTCTAATAAAACAAAAATCTTAAATTTAATTAATCCTACGCCCCATCACCGGAGGGAGCAAGTTCAAAATCTTGGTTTTTCAAATTCTCTAATTCTCATTGGTCTACGTTTTCATGCAGTTCTCTATAAATACCCCAGAGACTCATACCCTACTCAAATCAACACAAATATCTCATTGGTCCACTTAATTAGCAAGCTGATATATGGCTCACTTCACTCTTCATCTTCCATTAACCTCTCAATTCTTAAATCCTCTCGTGGCTTTCTGTTCATTCTTATTGCTCATAGTGAGTGCTTCCTCTTGCTCCTACAACCCTAGAAAGTTTCTTAATTCTTCTTCGTCCTACACTTCTAATTCCAATTGGTCTCCGGCTGATGCTACATGGTACGGAAGCCCCAACGGCGCCGGAAGTGATGGTACGTAATTAAACTACTATATATGAACATATTGTCACGTACAAATGGAGTTTTTACTATATGAAAGTTATAATAATCTAAATGGTTTGTACGTAGGTGGTGCTTGTGGATATGGCAGTACTATATATGAACATATTGTCACGTACAAATGGAGTTTTTACTATATGAAAGTTATAATAATCTAAATGGTTTGTACGTAGGTGGTGCTTGTGGATATGGCAGTAGTGTAGGACAACCTCCATTTTCTTCGATGATATCAGCAGGAGGTTCTTCTATATATCAATCCGGCAAAGGCTGTGGAGGTTGCTATGAGGTACATAACCTTTAATTATTTCATTATTAGCATTTTAATTTAATTATGAATATTAATATATGATTGATTTTGATCCATTTTTTCAGGTGAAGTGCACGTCAAATCGAGCATGTTCAGGCAACCCAGTGACAGTGGTGATAACTGATGAGTGTCCTGGGTGTGGTTCTGCTCAGAGATTTCACTTTGATTTGAGTGGCACTGCTTTTGGCGCCATGGCTGTTTCCGGTCAGGCAGATCAACTACGCAATGCTGGCAAGTTGGAGATTCAATACAGAAGGTGATGAGTTTTAATCTCCATGAAACAAAATTATTAAATCATTTTATCCATGTACCTTCCAGTTGTTAATATATAATATATTTAAATAATTTAACTATATTAAAAAATTAGTTAATAAAATATTTTTTTAAAAATATCCTAATAATGTATTTTAATTCCCTCATTCACTTTCTTAATTGATTATTGTTGAGGGAGTATCAATAAGGATAATTTGAGAAAAATATAAAAAATGTATTTTATATTTAAGATTAAAATAAACTCTCTAATTAAAGAATAATATATAGTTCCCAACAGAATTTTGATTTATAATATATATGTTTGATTAATAATTAATGGTAGTTTTCTAGGTAAAATCAAATTTCCTCAAGTTTTAATGATTGATTCCACTATTCTAGCTATTACTTGATGAGATAGACACGTCAATGTTTTACTGTAGTAAGTGCTATAGATTACTGTGGAATTCTACTTTATATATGTGTACAGCTGACAAGGATAGATAAAATATTCCATTTAGAAATATTTGTTACAGGTTTAATTAGTGCTTACTAAATATGTTTGTTAGAAAAGTATTAGTAATTTTGCCTTCATCCAACTGAACAGTAATTTAAAATCAACTATATAATACGCACATTTTTGTTACAATACTAATTTAATGTTGTCATAGAGTACTTCAACTTTATAAATCTCCATTTTATGAATCTTATACTATAAAAAGAACTATTAGTGTTGTGTATCCATTTAGTTCCTTCTGCTTTAAGAATTGCAATCTTCACTTATTGACCTTACTTTTTCTTGGATCCCACATTTCTTGACTGCCCTTTCAACGTTATTATTGCTCTCCCCATTGCCCATTCCTATATATAAGATTTTTTTGAGGATTCTCTTTTTATTTATATGAGATACTAATACTATATCTGAAATTTTTAGTATCATTTTTTTAAATTTTGCTAACGTTAATTATTAGTTTTCTCATTCTCTCTCTCTCTCACTCCCTCTCCACAAATAAGTGTATTTTTTAAAAAATAAGTTATATCTTTTTATATATTTATTGTCTTTTAACTAATTTTAGTTAACTTTTTAAAATACATAATTAAATTATTTTTATCTTATAAAAAAGATTATAGAGAGTGTTATTATAATTTTATTCCTGATATTTGTGACCGACAAGATTTTGGCATTTGCAGTGTTAAATGCAACTTCCCAGGGAAAACCATAGAATTCAAAGTGGACTCAGGATCAAACCCATATTATTTTGCCGTTGTGATAGAATATGAAAATGGTCACGGCCTTGCCAACGTTGAACTCAAGGAAGCTTATGAGTCAGCCTCATGGCGTCCCATGCAACAATCCTGGGGTGCAGTTTGGAAGCTTGAATCTGGCGGCTCACTGCTTCAGGCACCATTCTCTGTCCGGCTAACCGCACCAGAGTCGTCGGACTCTCAAAACTCCGTCGAGGCAAGTAATGTGATCCCTGCAGGGTGGAGTCCTGGTCAGACATATCGATCTCTGGTAAACTTCCACTGAGTTGAAAGACCTGGAGAAGCTTATTAAGCTACTTTATAAATGACATAGCATAATAAGTTAGCTTGATAGTGGTTAATTATATCTGAAAAATGTTGTCACGATCTAATATTAGCGTGACATATCATATATATACAAACACACAGTGATGGAACTTAAAAGTTAATGAATGGCCTTTGTTATAAAATTCCAACTGGGCACGGATTGCCAGAAACAAAGTGCTAAAGGATCAAAGAGTCAGCGATGAATGATGACGAGTTGATTAACAGAGTATGTTGGCCATTTTACGACAAAGCATATTATCGAGCGAGTAAATTAATTCGTAAAAGTTAAAATCACTGGTTCACATGCAAAGTAAACCCAACACATACTTACATTTATAAATATATAAAGGCAATTGTAAATAGGTGGAAACACACTAAATTAAATGAGCACAGTTTTTTTTGCTGATTTGATACTAAAATAACAATTTCTGTATCCATTACACAGTTACCTTATCTGCACCATTTTCAGCTTCTCCTAATGCTTGAGTTTGGGTACTCTTTATTGTAATTATTCATCAACTATGGTTGTTTTTTGAAATTTCAAAATTTGAAGGTTCTACATTGTCATTAATATTCTTTGACAGTACTTAACTGTCATTTTTCCTAAAAAAAAATCTTTTAAACCCTTATATATACATAGAGACTTAAAAATTTATATTTAATATAATGAAAGATATATAAATTGGGTAATATAAGTTATGTTAAATTATTAATATAATTTTCAATCAACAAATATTTTTTTAAAATATATCATTTCGATTCAGAATATTCTTAATTAGCATTAATGCTAATATAACTTGTATCACAATATAGGTTCCGAAAATAAAGAAGAGGTTGTTGTAATAAAGACAAAAAAAGGAGTATTAAAGTAGTTTACTCTCAAATTTTAAAACATCGTTGGTTTTCATCTTTATACTATTTGTTATATGTCATTAAAATTATTATTAAATTATAAGAGGCCAACAGTTATGATTAGATACTTCTAAAATTCTTACGATATTTTAATAATTATTAAATTTCAAATAAGTTGATACTTGAAAATAATTTTCTAACAAAATATTATTTGTAGTTAATAATCACCTCATAACAGAATTAGATAAACCAGTTAGGTTAGCCTAAGAGATAAAACTCACATTAATTAGAACTTAAGCAAGTAGTAGTTAGGGATTCAAATTTTTGTTCTATTCTTGTGTATATAGCAATCTAGTTGTGATGGGTTTACTTCACTACAGCAGCGACTTTGTAGAAAAAGATGCAACTTTGTTTGTTATCGTTGAAAGGAAGACTTTCAGCTGTAGAAGGCCAATAAGTCAAAAATTTTGATGACACTTTTCTGTGATGACAGTTAGTTCTAGTATCTGCAATGGCATACATGTGTCGCGGCAGAAAATCTATAATTTCTGCAGCGATAATTTTTTGTCGCCACAGAATGTAGGATTCAGCGGCGACTTTTGTATCCTTCAGCGGTGACAATTGTCGCTGCTAAAAGTCTTCATACATTTCCTCCACTTTAGAGGGGTTTGAAGCAACTATATATCTAATACATAGAATAAATTATTAGATATTGTAATTTTTAAATATTAAATAAAGGAATTTCATGTTTTATTATAGTAAGGAGATATTATACAGATAATAATGTAATGTCTTTGAAAGAAGGAGATTAAGCAGGAGTATGTGCATGAGAGAGATATTATAAATGTGTGTCAATAAGCGTGATAGTTAGTATTTGTGTGTTAGAGACAATGTGGGGAAAGAGATAGAGAGAGGGAGATATGTGTGTGTGGGAGAGATCAGGAGAAAGAAGGAATATAAATTACATACATACATTCTTAGTCATTATTGCATATGCTCTCTGTAGTTGCATTTCATATAATATATCAACTTTTATAAAAAGGATTTTTAAGGTATTATTAAGTTTAAGAGTGTTTTTCTGAAATTAAAAAGTCTAAAATGTGAAATTTTAGAGAAAAATAAATGAAAGAATAATTATTATAAATATTTTCGGGTTAAGAAAAATTAAGGAAAAAAATCATAAAATGAGTATTTTGGGGCCTTAGAAAATTATAAAAGAGTTTATTCAACCAAAAGAGACCCAAATGATTTAATAGTTATTTTTCGGTAATTAAAACTTATTTTTTTAGAAAATTCAAGAAAAATAGTTAGAAATATCATTTGCCCATAAAATTTTATAAAAATTCTCTAATAATTTGAAGAAGCTATAGTGGAAAAAATATCGTTAGTTTATTAAGTAGATTATTTTATTAAAATTATTTGGTAAAAATAAAATATTCAGTGGCGACCCTTTTTGTCACCCCTGAAAGTCTTTCTTTTTGTTGTCGCTGAAAGTTAGACTTTTAGGGGCGATTTTTTTCTTGTTGCCGGTGAAGGTTGTTTCCTAAATATGTTAACCCTAATTCCCCCTAATCCCCATCACATCTGCCACACAATTTTTCTCCATTGCAATTTTTCTCCATCTACCACACATCGTCCTTCAGTTCAGACGTGATTCAGACCTTTAGATCACGCCTCTTCATAGAGTCCATTGTCGCCATCATGCACCTTTATTCTTCATAAAATGTCGTGCTCATCTGTAGAGAGAGCGATGAGAAAGAGAGAGAGGAACATGGGAGAAGGACCAGAGGATAAGACGTCGGAAGGGTGGCCAGAGGAGGGATGAGCTTGCGGTATACTTGACCAGCTGAGGTGAGTTCTCGGACTCTATCTACACCTTCGAATTCTCTGTTCTGTCACTGATGAAGTTAAGGTTTCAGATGATTTTTGGTTGATTAAGTGGGAAAGATTAAGGATTTGAGCTTTTAAACTTGAAATCAAACCGAAATAGTAAATCTTAGCTACTGTATGCTCGCTCCATTTTGGGGTTATGATCTTTGACAAATAGCTATTGTATATGCTCATTCCGTTCTCCTGTTTTCACCCATGAATTCATTTTGGCTTTTGACAAACAACACAAAATTGAATAAATTCAATTTGACTCACGTCTTGTTCGTTCGTTGGTCCCTTTGAACTCAATTCCACCTCAAAATTACTTCATATATAATATGTTGATATTTCATTGAACCCATGAGAGATGAACTGCCTTCTCATATTGGCTTTGTTTTCCCCAACTTGAGTAATCTTGACTTGTTAAATAATAATTTATATGGTTACTTTCTCAAGAATTTGGTCAGGGTAACAATGAATTGAGGGTTTTTATTGTCAAACAACAACTTGAGTGGTCCATGTCTACCTGTAGGATCAAATTTCACAAATTTATTGCTTTTGGATCTCAAAAACAATAACTTCAAAGGAAATTTCAAGGTAGGGTCATCAACTACTAGATTAAGAATGTTGGATATGAGTGACAAACCAACTATCTGGAGAAATTCCTTGCTAGATTGGACATTTTTAACATTTGAGTTACCTCATTTGGTCTAAGAATTCTTTAACAGGTTCATTACTAGATAGCTTTTGCAACTTAACTTACATATCTAGACTTTTCTCAAAATAAATTCAATGGCCCTTTGCCAAACCATCTGAATATGCCATATTGCTAAAATACTTGCATTTGCAAAGCAACCATTTCCTAGTAACTTTGCCTTATATGTTCCCCATTATTGACTTTGAATCCAATAAAGAACACTTTTTCAAGTCAAGTTTCATGATTGTTAAGTTTATTTTTGAACTTAAGGGTTCTCATCTTAAAGTTAAGAAAACAAATGTGAAGGTTCTATTCGAGTTGATTTATGTGAGGTTAAGAAGATAAGCATATTGGATAATCTTTCTCAAAATAAACTTTCTGGAAGGATACCACATTGCTTAAATAACATCACATTTGGAAAGAGGGACGCACTTAGGGAAATCAAAATAGGAAAGTTTAGTGCGTCCTAGACTATAAAGGACTTACGCTATACGCTTTAGTTTGGTGAAATTTTTTATAGATGAAGTTCACAAACAAGATTTTTCGTTGTATATATAGACCAAGAAGTAAATTTCACAACAAAAAGAATGTATGAATCCTATAAAGGAAATATTTTAATTTTCATGTAGGTTTGGATTTCTCATAGAATCAATTGATTGACAGGTGAAATATCTTCACAAATAGGATACTCGAACACCATTCATACAATAAATTTGTCAAACAATCCTTTGGAATTGCCTATTCCAGAAGATAATAGGAAGAGTTCAATTACTAGACCATAAACTAGGACATTCATAAAAACACCGTTCTCCTATCTATGATCCATATTAGCAACAATAGATAAACTAGACCATAAACTAGGCCATTACTATTCAAATAAACAAATAGATAATAGGAAGGAGTCTGTCACGATGCACAGCAATTAGCAACAATATTCGTTAAAAGAGAAAGGCTACACATAGTCTTACTATAGCAACAACATGGGTTTGGTAACTTGCTTTTGAATTTAGTTCATATAGTCTAGCCTCTAGTTGATTTTATTTATATATATAATGTCTTTATGAGGAACTACATATGTTTATGTATTGATATGTTTGTTGGATTTTCTTGCTGTATCCTAGGTGTAACTTTTTAGGGAAAAGATGGATAAAAGTTGGCTACATATTAAAGACAGGCAACCTATCATATATTAAAAGAGTGGATGCTTTTCTAGAATAGGCATTTAGTCAACTTAGTGTGATAAATCAAATACATTGCCCTTATAAAAGATGCATGAATGTTATATTTAAAGTGAGAAGAGATGTTAAGACATATTTATTGAGCAAGGGTTTCTGGAATTGTTACAACGTGTGGGAGTTGCATGGTGAAATTAGAAGATTTTAGACAGATTGTGGAACTTCTAGTCATGACCTAGAAAATGATACTCATAATGAGAATTTTGTCAGGATGATATGTGATGCATAGGGAGTTCCATGTGTGGATTATACAAATACTAGTGACTATGAGAGTGAAGAGCCTAATATTTAGGCTAAAAGGTTCTTTGACTTATTAAAAGATGTTGAAACTAAACTTTATCTAGGTTATGTGAAGATATCTAAACTTTCTTTTATTGTAAAATTGCTTCAAGTGAAGTGCCTTAACAATTGGAGCAATAAATCTATGGATGTGTTATTGGGCTTATTAAAAGAAGTTCTCCTAGAATGGGTTTTAGTGTCAAACTCATTCTATGAAGCTAAGAAGATAATTCGTGATATGGGTTTAGATTATCATAAAATTGATACTTGTGAGAATGATTACATATTGTATTAGGGAGAGCACATAAATACATAATCATGTCCTAAGTGTAAGATGCCTAGATGGAAGTTAGACAAATAGAAAGGGAAAAAGGTTCCACATAAAGTCTTGAGGCATTTTTCCATAACACCTAGGCTATAAAGACTTTATATATCAAGAGATAAAGCTAAAGAAATGAGGTGGCACAAGTAGAAACACTCAAATGATGATATATTGAGACATCTATTTGATTCTTTAGCTCGGAAACACTTTGACAACCAATACCCTAACTTCTCTGCTAATCCAAGTATTTGACTGAGTTTAGCAAGTGATGGATTTCAATCTTTTGGGAATATGAGTGCCAATTATAGTATCTAGCCTATTGTCTTAGTGCCATATGACTTGCCACCATGGCTTTATGTGAAAAGCCCATACTTTATGATGACACTTCTTATTCCTAGTCTAAAGTGTCCAAGTGATGAAATAGATGTTTACCTCCAACTAATGATTCAGGAGTTGAAACATTTGTGGGAAGTAGGGGTACAGACGTATGATACATATTGTCAATCAAATTTTATCATGCATGCAGCAATATTGTGGACTATAAATGATTTTCCCGCATATGGAAACCTTTCAGGGTGGTCAATTAAAGGTAAACTTCATGTCCATGTTGCTACAAAGACACACATTGTATTTTAATAAGGAGCAAGTTGTCTTATATGGGGCATAGGCGCTTTCTTTCATAAAATCACCCATAGCGTAAAAATAAGGTATTATTTGATGGTAAAGAAGAGCATATAGATCCACTAGTTCTATTGACTGGAGATGAAATACTTAAGAACCTATAACACTTATGTGATGTGTCATTTGGGAAGAGTACAAAACAAAAGCGTCATACACATAATAATGCTTACAATTGGAGGAAAAGAAGTATTTTTTTTCCAATTGCCTTATTGGAAGAATTTGCTAATATGGCATAATCTTAATGTGATACATATAGAAAGAAATATTTCTCATAACATTGTGTGCACGATGATGGATTTGGTTGGAAAGATGAATGATACAATTAAAAGTAGGTACGACTTAATGGACCTTGGTATTAGGAGTGATATGCACCCAGTTAAAGATGATAATAATGTTTCTATTCCTCTTTCTCTTTACACATTGTCCTCTAAAAGTAAACAATCCCTTTTAAAATTCTTAGCTAACTTAAAAGTGCCTGATACTTTCTCATCTAATATTTCAAGATGTGTCAACATTCAGGAGTAAAAATTATTTGGTTTGAAGTGTCATGATCACCATATGTTATTGCAAGAGATATTTTCAATTGCAATACGTGGGTTATTACCTTTTAAGGTGTGTGAACCAGTTATTGAGTTGGAAAGATTTTTCAAAAATCTTTGTTCGAAGTCTTTGTCTTGTGAATTACTTGACAAACTTCAAAATCAGATAATATTGAATTGTGGAAGTTAGACTATCTTCCCACATGTTTTCTATGATGTGATAGTTCACTTGTCAATACACTTGGTAGGGGAGGCAAAAGCTGTTGGACTAGTTCAATATCATTGGATGTAACCAATAGAAAAGTAACATGCGTCAATATCATTATAAATTTATTATTCATAACTATAGAAGTTTAATTAATTTTAATACACTAGGTATTTGCAGACACTCAAATAGTTTGTTCGTAATAAAGCTCGAGTTGAAGGATTAATTGCAGAAGGATACTTGGCAGATGAAAGTCTCACGTTTTGCTCAAGATATTTGAAAGATTTCCCTACAAAATTTAATGTGCCACGTAGGAATAATGGTATCAATGATGATATCAACCCTGAGTTTTCAATATTTAAGAAAAGTGGTCAAGTTAAGGGACATTGTGAGTCAATTTCTCTTCCCTATGAAGAATATTATCAAGCAAGAATGTATGTGCTCTAAAATTGTGAAGAAGTTTGGCCATTTATGGAGTAAGTTGCTTGGCTTAAAGGAAAAATTTATTTGTCATAATGCATATTTTTCTTATTGCTTTGAAAATTTGTAGGGAATATACAATAGAGCTTGCAACCCATGGATCAAGGAGTGAGCAAAGCCAATATGAGTTTTCTCAATGGTTTCATTCACAAGTAAGTTATAACATTTTGAGCCATGATATTTCTAGCAATTAAATTTGTATAAAATATCTAACACATGACTTTTGTCCTCAAAGGTGACATCATTGTCTACACAGATCCATGTGAGTAATGAACTAATAAGTTTATCAATTGGTCCATTGATGATGGTGAATCATTATTCCATGTTAATAGGCAATGGATTTTGTTTTCACACATAAGACCGTGCAATAGGAAAAAACCTAAAGCAATGGTATTTAAGTGTTTAAGTGTATATCATTTAACAGGGTGATGACACTAATACTGATAAAGAATATTATGGTATGTTATAGCATATTTATGAGTTGTTTTACATAGGCAATAGAAAAATATACTTATTTAAGTGTCATTGGTGGGATGTGGCTCATTATGACAAAGGATATAAGGTTGATAAGTACGGGTTCATAAGTATCAACATGCTATATTAATTACAAATGAATGAACCATTTATTCTAGCATCTCAAGTTGAGCAAGTTTTCTATATGGATGACATTGTTGCACCCAGTTGGCTCGTTGTTGTCAAAACAAACCCACGTGACTTGTTTAATGTACCAACTGACAATGATACTGATTATAGTGGGGTCAATGATCCTATAGTTGATAAAGAACCTTATCAACAGTTGGTGGTAGACTTAAATATTTACCATAAGAGTCTTACACAACTTGATGATATTATCTTTAACTTATATGGAGAAACTGGACAAACACCATACCTTAGCTCAAGGAGAACCATAACAAATACATAAAAATAATGCCAGAGACTATATTTAGTGATGAAGATGATATTCTTGATGACTTTGATAGTGATACTGAAGAAGTGACATAGAAATTGAAATAGAATAAACAGATGAATAAGAAGATATTTATAGAAGTAATAGTGTGACGGAAGATTTGAATGAAATTAATTGAAACTAATAAGGATAGGTTTGTTAATCCTCCTCAAACTATTAGTTTTCAATATTGGGAATAGTTATTAATATATTTTAAATCTGACATGTGTAAGGTACCTCACTATCATTCTAAATAAATTATATATTTTTTTCAACAATTAAATTCTTATTAGTTATCAAATTTTGTTGTAGAACAAAAGTGCAAGAAACACGATAAATCAAGAAAAATAAATGACGAAACATACTTGTGGTCCTCGATCATTTACAGATATTGAGTTTGCTACGTAAGTTCAATCTTTCACCATTATAATTTAAGTTTTTAATCATTTTTATTTTAAAATCTATTCTTTGTATTTTCTTATATGTTATTATTTTGTAGAGAGATCCTACTATTGGACAACTTATCCCTCCTAACTAGCTGTGGGAGATAACGCATATTAGGAAGACATTAGATAGACAAATAGTATGGATTGACCCATACTCTGAACAGATTCATGTATGCATTGTAGTTCAATATTTTATTTTGATTTAGTTTTATTATTAATATAATAGTTTCATATTTTTTATAGAGTCGTATGTACGAACTTTCTCAGCAATAAGACCAAGATTTAGATAATGATGCTCGAATGGCGTAAGAGGAAACATAGGCAACAGTTCTTAGTGAGAGGCTAGGGTATATAAGAGGGAAATGGTATATAGTGGAGCCTTCAAGGAAGAGAAATTGCCCTCAATCTAGTGATAGTTGTGCAGAGTGTGAGTACCCAATTGTAGAAAGAGTTTGATAAAAAATTTTAAGAGGAGAGAGAAAAAATAAGGCAGAGCTTGTAGCAAAGCGTGCAAAGATGGAAGAAGAGTATGTAGCAAAGTGCGAAAAGATGCAAGAAAGGGGCAAAGACTAATGGAACAAATGGAGTGAAGGATACAAGCTCAATTCGCTGCCTTGATGTAGAGGGGGCAACCACATGCTCCTACTTCTTCTACTCTTAGTATTGGTCATTCTATATAATATTTATATATAAACTGAATAATTTTATTTTAATTTTAAATATGTTTAAATAATTGAAGTAATTTGATATTTTATACGATGATCAAAATTATTTATCAATATTATTATATTTTGGTTTATTTAATTATTTATCATTTATTATTTTTGTGATTAAATTATATTTTTTTCATATAAGAAAAATTATAGAATTTTTTTTAAAAACAATACCAACTTTCAACAGTGACAAAATTGTTGCCGCAGATTCATCTTTAGGCAGCGATAATTTTGTTGCCGCATATTCACCTTTAGGCGGCGACTAGATTTTAGGTGGCGACTTTTGTCGCCGTCTTTAACTTACCTTTAGTGACCACGATGATTGGATGACTTTTATTAAACTTTTAGCAGCGACTTATTATCGCCGCTAATGATTGACATTTAGCGGCGAATTTCAATTGTCACCACCAGTATATATAAGTGACAATCTCATAGGCGATGACAATATATAGCCACTAAAGATATTCAGTGACGACTTTTATACCTTCAACGGCGATAAAAATTGCCACTAAAAGTCAATTTTTTTATAATACTTTTGCCCTTAATATCCTCGAAAAGATTCGAATTACTTGTGACATAAAAAAATAGAGAAAATAACACCATTAATAAATAAATGAAGCAAAATTGGGTGCAAGAATAAGAAGGCCTTGAGTGTTGGCAATTATTTAATTAGAGAGTCACGTACTGAGGCATGGACTTGCTTCCACGTCTTCCTCCTCCAATAGATTTGGACCAATATTTTAAATTACGCATAATTCAATTATTTCAAATTTTCAATTGAAGGCAACCACTATGGAGTACGCTATAATCTATTGATAAGGACTAAAAAAACTTAAATTAACTATATAAAAGTATTCTATAATAATTTAAATTGAGCGTGACAAAATCTCAAATATGACGACTTATAATGGCGAAAATGTTCTTATCATATTTATCCCTCTAATTTTATATTACAACAACCAAATTTATTAAAACCAGATATAACATACTAACAAGAAAATAAAATCATTAGATAAATAACTGTTATTTTATTATTATTTACAGTAACATAACAAAAAGCTAAAAATAACAGTTTTTTTAAAGCAAGCATCGATCATAAAAAATCCAAATGTTATACATGTTGAAAAAAAAAATCGCTAGTTGTGTCATACTAATGAAAAAAATCGCTAGTTATGTCATACTAAAAGGTTGTGTATATAAAACTTACTAGTAATTAACACACACAGAAAGTGGATATGCTTATCATTAATAAAACAAAAAGAAAAACGAAAGTGGATCTTTGCTTTGAATGAAGGCTAATATGTGAGGAATATTATGTTCAAGACTTATAAATAATGCAATTTTCTAATAATTAATTATATAGATTTGTGAAGTAATACTATTTATAAGTTTCAGTAACAAGACGACTCACATCCAATTTTATGCAAAACATAAGTGAGACTTCTTTTGTATGAAAATAAATTTCAAAATCATAACAAAGATAAATAAATAAATAATGATACAAGTATTTGTTTTTATACGTACAAGTGATATTTTTCAGGGAACATATTTACAATGATATGAAAATATAGTTATTTTGATTTATAACAATTTTATTTTCAAAGAAACAATAAAAAAAAATATAAACAAAAGTTTTAAATAATATAATGAAAAACAAAATATTTAATAACAATCAAGTTTAAGTTTATTGATAGCATGTGTTTGTAAGAAATATATTTTATTAAAAATTATCTTTAAAAATATTTTTACTATTTTAGTTTCAACAAGGATTTTTTTAATATTATTTTAATGGAGAGAAACGTCCTTAAAAGGTATTGTATTTTCACAGGTTTTTGGGTCTTCCTGTATAATTATATAGATATGAAAAGTAATACTATTTATAAGTACTAGTGACCTAATCTCAAAAAAAATATCTTTATACAATATTAGATTATATATTAATTTATCAATTAGATAAATTTAAAAAAAATAATAAATATAAGAAATAAAATAAATTAAGATCTTCTATTTATAACAAAAATTATTTTTCTAATTAGTTAGTTCATCTATGATAGGAGAAAAAATTAAAATAATTATTTATAATTAATACATAAAAAAATTTAGGATATTATTTTAAAAATACCCCTGTCAGTTCATAATTTAATATTTAACGTGCATAGATAAAAGTGCCCCAAAACTTTCAGCTTAAGTAAGAATCAAACCAAAACTTTCAAATCGATCTTTCATTTTACATTATATTTAAGTCTGGGGAGAGTATTAATTATGATACTCGTTTCAAATGGGTTTTAAATAGTTTTGTTTTCTACAACCTCTAAAGATATATTGATGATGATTCAATTTGCGTGAGTGATTGAAATAAAGCAACAATAAAAATTATACGACCCTTGTATGCATATCCATAAATTAATTTTCAAAGAGAATGTACTTAGTCTGTAATAATACCATTTTCTTATTTGTTAAGTTATTTTCCAAGTATCTCGGATATGTCATACGAGGATTCTTTGATGTTGGAAGATTATATATTAATTAACGTTGGCAAAACTTATCAAATTTAAAAAGAAAATAATATTAAAAAAATGCTTAAGTGAAAACAAACTCCACGTACTTAATGATGCTTTCGTACTATAAAATATCAAAAGCACGTCTTTTAATTCAAACCATATTATTACTCATAACAATTCAAGTTAAAATTCAATATGGCTCTTAGTTGCTTCTTGTTCTTACTTATAGTGATAAGTTCTTCATACCCCAATGATTCATCAGAGTGGTCGTTAGCTGATGCAACGTGGTATGGAAGCCCTAACGGAGCTGGAACTGATGGTAAAACAACAAATATTTATTCATTATAAAAAAATACTTATTCTAATAAACCAATTATTTGTTTTATTGGTGGAAGTTGAAATACTCTAAACATAATTATATTTGTGCATAGGGGGTGCTTGTGGATATGGCAGTGATGTAGGAAAATCCCCCTTCTCTTCAATGATAGCAGCTGGAGGCCCACCAATTTATAACTCTGGCTATGGGTGTGGATCTTGTTATCAGGTGCCAAAACCATATTGGTACTAAAATTCAACCCGATCCCTGTGAGACTAGTGAACTAGTCTCCTGTTAGTCTAATTAAGAGTTTTTGATAAATTGATTAGACTGAATTTTATAGTTTTTCACCTTTTGTTGAACACAAAACAATGACACTTTTAAGTTATTAAAAAGTAGTAGTTCATCGTATTTATATTTTAGTAACTCTTATTTGTGGTTTATATATATATATATATATGAATGTTCTATTTACTTTTAGATCAATGTATTTTTTTAAATGTTACTTTTTTCAATGTTATATATATGAATATTTTGTATGTTTTAACTAATTATATTATTTTAATTATGATTATACATATTGACTCCAGTTCAACCATAATTAAACTATTGACCATTGAACTATTTTCTCGACTGATTTATTTTTCAATAGATTGGCTAGCCAAAAATACATAGTGTGTATTTGGCAACATGTTAAACTTAGGTTTGGCTCAAAATTTAAGTTTAGAGAAATTTTAAAATAAACAACCATATTTGTTTAAACAGGCTTTTGGACTAAATTATGGTTTAAAACTAAAGTTTCAGATAAACTGGTTATAGTAGCTTATAGAACAGTAAAAATTCTTATAAACTAACTAATTACTATATTACCCATACTTTTTCTTACACTCTCTCTCCTCTCTCATACTTTTTCTTACACCCTCTCTCTTTTCTTTCTTACATCCTCTCTCCTCTCTCTTCTCATCTCTTATCTCTCCTCATTTAATACTCATACATTTTTTTGTAATTTATCAATAATAAAAGTATTTCTAGAAATAACTATCCAAATACTCATTTATTCAAAACTATTTTTTTCATAAGCTATTCTCCAAAAGCTCTTTTTTTTTTTATAAACTCGTTTCTAAAATCCTATCCAAACGGGCCCATAATGCATGATTATTTTATTGATTATATAACAAGGCTTGAAATTTGAGCTATGGCTAATGCATGATCATTTTGATTCATCTTAAAGGTGAAGTGCACATCTAATCCAGCATGTTCAGTAAGTCCAGTGAGCATAGTTATCACTGATGCGTGTCCTGGGTGTGGCTCTACTCAAAGATTTCACTTTGATTTGAGTGGCACAGCTTTTGGTGCTATGGCTATTTCTAGCCAAGCTGATCGGTTACGCAATGTTGGCAAGCTAGAGATTCAATATAAAAGGTAGGTTTTACATGCTTATTCAGTTATATATTGACATTTTATAGATAAAACATGTTTTTAGATCGAATGATTGATTCGATCAATGATTCTATTGCCCAAAGCGTGAGAGGCTGTAGAATTCTCCTATCGTAGGATTGATATATATAATAATAGCATTTTTTCTAGAAAATATTTCAATATTAACATTTAAAAATTTTGAGTTGTTTTATGGTAAGAAAACCCACGCTGATTTGGTTGATCAAATTGGTTAACAAGCTTTTTGGCTGGTCTAGTCAAAAGTTTAGTACCCACTGACTAAGTTGTATTTATATTTTATCTTCTATTATTGAGCCTAAAATAATATCATTTTGAGTTCAAGAAAAAGAGAAAATAACAATTCATCATCTTTGTGTTTTATTAACTTTATTTTGTTAGATTATATGTAGTTTATATATGAATATTCTATTTACTTATAAATTAATAACTTTTTATTTAAATATTACTATATAAATAATTAAATTATATTATTTTAACCATAACTTGTATATAGTACTATTTTTGTTCTTTTCTCTTGACAAATAAATTATTCTGACATTAAGTTTACAATTTGATTCAATTATAATCTGACAACTAATATATTAAGACTAAATTACATAAAACTTTCATGAATTTAAAAACATTTACAAATAACCCATTTAGCATTTAAAACTTAATAATAAACGCCCCAAACTTTCTAGTTATGCAGATAAGCTAAACTATTAATTTTATAACCGCTTAAAACTTTATTTTTATATACATATAACCCTTCAAACTTTTAGTTATATGCAGATAGACCCCTTATATTTTAAACAATTTGTAGCTAAATAATGAACAAAAATAATAGTATGAAAATTATCTGTATAAATATAGAAGTTCAAAGAGTTCTGAACTATTACAGATTAGGAATATTATTTACATATAACATAAGTTGCGTTTTGTATAACTTAGCCATAAACTATTATTGTAATTACACTCGTTTTTTTTTGTTACATGACAAAAAAATACTTCACTTTGCAGAACTCAATGTAATTATCCAGGAAAATCAATAGAATTTAAAGTGGACGCAGGATCGAATCAATACTATTTTGCTGTGTTGATAGAATATGTGAATGGAGATGGTGATATTTCACTTGTTGAACTCAAGCAAGCTAACTCTACAAAATGGCAAGCCATGCAAATAAATTCAGGTGCAACATGGAAGCTTAACTCTGGCACGCCACTTCAAGCCCCGTTCTCGATTAGGTTAACCACTTTCAAGTCAAAGAAAACCCTTGAGGCCATCAATGTGATTAAAGAAGGGTGGAGTCCAGGCCAAGTTTATCAATCTTTGTGAACTTCTAATATTTCTATTATCAAGTAGTCTAAAAAAGATGTTATTGTAAAAAGTAGTATAATGACTTGTATAGATCTTTTTTTTTTTTTTTTTGATATAATGTATAGATCTATTTGAGTGATCTTGTTTGTGGTTTGTTTGGTTAAAGGGCTTAGCTAGCCCCATTAGTTTAGCTTTTGGGTTCCAAAGCCTCATATGTGTAACAAAGTTGTGGATTAATTTACATTTTGGGCAACCAAAATTCTTCATAGTAGGGAATGTTTTGGTGTGGCCAATGTCTTCAGTCAGAGGGCATCGGGCGGGAATTGGCTTCTTTCCAGTGCTCCCTTGCGTCCGCTACCCTCCTCTAAATCAAAACTATACCGTTTTAAATCCTACTGGGTCGATCGTTTTAGGCCCTCAGGCTATTAGGCCATTAGGACTGGCCCTTATAGGCCCATTTACGTTTCGAAGATCAAAATCCCTATTCCAGCCCTAGCAAATTTTTAATTTTATTTGAAAAATTGTTCGTATGATGTTAATTAATATTGTATTTTTACATTTTTAATGATGTTGCAGATATTTAGTTGTTATTATCTTTTTTTAGAATTTAATTTTATAAAATAGTTTGCTTTATTTGGTTTTGGGTAATAATTTATTCATGTGAACTTTAAAAATGGGCTAATATATACGTTAGATAATGATTTAATTCATGTTATATATGTTAATATTTTTAAACTATAAATATGTTATAAAAATAAGATAGTAAGAGAGTATAAAAGATGATTTTCAAAACAAGAATTAGGAGAGAGAGCAAGGGAATATTTCTCATTTATATTTGTCTTTTTCATCTTATATATATCTTGTACATAATTTCTATTTATAGGCTTCTAACCCTTAAAACTAATACAAATGTACAATGAAATAAATAGTAATATAATGATATTTATAATAAGAAATTATTCCAAGAAATTCATTGAGAAGGTTATGAAGTTAATTAAAGATATTAAGAGAAAAGGAATCCTAAAGATTAGGGGTTATGGACATCAATTTTTCAATATTCATAACACTTCTATTTGGATATCTATAACCAATATTGTGTATCGTTAAAATTTTACTAAGAAAAATCTAGTGAGACAAAAACCTAGTGAATGAAAAATAGTACATATATATTAAAGTTGTTTCATGAAAAATCTTACTAGAAAAACCTAAGGGATAAAACCTTAAATATGTTGAATTATCAACATACTCTTCATATGCCTTATGCACCGTAAAAATAACAAAAAAATCATCCTAAAAATCACCATGATATATCTTGAATTGACATGTTCAATTTATTAAGAACAAAATGATCTCATATAATGTTTCGTAGAACTATTAACTCAAATATTATTTTTATTATCTATTTGTGTACCTACAGTAACTTAATTTTGCCAATAATTAAAAACAATAATATCAACACAATAGGTAAATATTATAATAAAATAAATATGGTACTTTTAATATATTAAATTTAATATAGTTTTTAGACAAAATAGTCATAGAAAAAAGCCAAAGATTGTGACACATTTTATTTTCATACACTGCCAAACTATGAATATATGCAAAAATTATTGCATCAACCACAAAAAAATATTTCTTATTATATTCATCATTAGCTTTTGTGAAAATCTTTATTTTCACATAAATATTTATATATTTCATAATAACTTTATATATCAAGCGTTTGGACTGCAAGTCCACTATTTTCATATACTAAAAAGAATATAATTATATTTTTATTGTATCTTTGCCCTTTTACTTTTCCTTTTTGGGCAAACATTTTTCTACCTACTTTACATGACAGATCTATATACAAGATCTTTATTTGATCATGTGATATTATTATCAAAACTGTTGTTAATAATTTTATTTTTTTCGGTTATATTTTTCTTGTTATAACATAACCTGTTGAGCTATCTTTATTACTTTCAGGTACTTGAATCTCTTTTGAAAATTTTACAAATAGTTATGTCTTGGACTCTTCTAGAGCACCTGCCTCGATTATTTTAATACATGCTCCTATATTTCCAAGGTAGTTATATTTGAGGCTAATTTAGTCTTTCATGCTTCAAGCATGCCTCAATTTCATTTATATTAATTAGAGTATCTTCATCTAGAATATGATATTTGATAATTCTCATAGTCAGTAGTCACATCTGGCAGATATTTTATAATATTTTATGAATGCAATATTTGATAAATTTATAGTTCATACTACTATATTTGAGAATTTATATTTGATAGTAATAATGCATTTCATGTATTTATTTTTTCCAGCTACTCAATTTCTTCCCCTTATATTAGGAAAATTTTGTCGAATGATAATCAACTAATCATGTAATATAAGTCTTTTAAATCTATTTGTTTTCTTTAGTGCCATCCTTTAGAAACATTATTGTGTTTCATTTAGAGACAAATAAGAAGAAGGAAGTTCTTACTCAACATTTATCCCAACTTTCTTTAAATATACATTTATGTGCATTGTAATGGATCAATAGGAATATTGCACATTTAAAAAAATAACTAGCACTTGACCAAAAACCAATTTAATTAGGAGAATTTTGTTGGCTTGATGTGTTTTGCAATATATCAACATTGAAATAAAAATCTTGTTCTCATAAGCATTGATCCATATATTAATGGAGGTGTTAATAAATAGTTTTGCTATATCATTTTGTTAAGTAGGCCTTTCAACTATTTTTTTAATAATTATGTAATAATGATTGAAAGTCTGATATATAAACTCACTTGGATCATTAAGAGAATATTTTTAGGATCACATTTTCTAGAAATTGTGCACTCATCATAAAGATTTATTCTAATAATCTTGCAAACTTATAATAATTACATATATACCAATCTTATAGATGCATCTATCAAATGTATTGAATACTTGTATTGTTACATGCTAATTGAATGTGCCCATATATAAATTTAATATATTTCTAGAAATATAGAGATTTATTCCAAATCATAATTAGTAATATACTCATAATCAATTTTATTTGAGAATAAGTGCACATGTTAATTCTTATGTTAGCTATTCATGAAGAATCTTCTGGTTCTTCAATGGATGTCAATATATAATTTTCAATAATTGTTACATCATCTATAATGATCAAACAAATTATATCAACAATATATCTATTTGAATAAGTAAACTTTTGGTTTACTATAACCAACAATAAATTTAATTTTTATAACATATGACTAATTCACGCTATTAAATGTTACACTTACAACAGCGGTATAATTCATGCCGCTCGTAAAATCGTCGTGAAATGTCACTTTTTACCGTCGTTAAAAGCATTTTTTCTAGTAGTGACTTTAAATTAGAAATGTATTAGTTTCAATAGCAATGTGTCTCAAACTAAATCAAGTAACAACTGATAATCGTCGTTTTAACTACTAAAATAACGAAGCTAATTAATAGTAAAGTGAAGCTAACCTAGGTCGATTAACAAGGTGCCTAAATGGATGCTAAAATACCTAATTAATCTAATGAGCCACAAATTAACAAATTAATAAGATGATTTGTGATAATTTGTGATAAGAGATATTGAATAAATTCTGAATGTAAATCCTATGCTATTATTTATGATTTTAGGTATTTTTTATGATGAAATGTATTAGTGACAAGTGTGTTCCCTTGGAGATTACTTTACCTTCATTATTCATAGAATATTTGGAGTTAATTAGTTGAATTAGAATGTGTTAGCTAACAACTCGCCAGCTAAATATTAATTAAAGCTACAACTCGCACGCATTGAATAGAGAATTATGAATCATTCAACTTAAGAGATAGAAGAAGATGAATTAAACAGATACAATTATACCCTATTATTAAATTACTCTAATTAATCACAACCATGTCTATCTAGTTCAAGGATGAGAATTAATCAAAGCATTTATTATGTAGAAATAAGAAATCTAACTCGGTTTCTTAATCAATAATCATCTACTAACTCTAATTGAATCGATAATTCTAGAATTAAATACATCAACTTGATACAATCAAATCTAAATTAAAGATACAACAAACTCCTTGTTTCAAATCAAGGATTCTGGTTCAACATCATCTCCAAGAGAGCACAATAAATCTAGCCTTCAATTGCTGTGAAGACCTCAACAGCAACAGTAAAGAGATCATCAATCATGATATAGAAGGGAAAGATGAAAATGGAAACAGAACTTTCCTCTTGTTCTATTACTTAGAACAGATAAATGTTGGATATGGAGAGAGGGAATGAGGGATGGCTTGAGAGAGAGAAAATGGAGGTGGAGCGAGAGCTGAGTGTGGTCTGTATAGTACGGGTGCAGATACTTGTAGAGGAAGAGCGAGAGAGATATGGAATGATGAATGATCCCTGCAGATGGTGTGAATGGATAGATATAGAGGAGAAGTGTGTGAATGGTGTGATAGATCTGATGAGTTGTCCAGAAGTGAATGCATGTGGAATGATTTGCGTGTGTGTAATGGAAGCTGTCCAGATGTGTGGGTTTCCATTTTGTTACAGCACATGTGTATATTCCACTACTTGCTTATGTTATTAGCTCCTTCCAATTGTCAATATGTAAATTTGTTCTGCATAGATTCAGATCTGTATTGTGTTTTCTCGGCAAGTGCATGAATGAAAGCCTCCCTTCCATCATGTGATTCTTTTAACCCACTTGTTCAATCCAGCACATGCTTAAATCTTCTCTTATCCAGCTATCAATTAACCTCCATCTAATATGTTGATTGGTTACTGTATTCCTGTAATAGAAATTTAACATATTATTTATCCAATTAATCACTAAAATCATATCAATTAATTTTCACTTGTTCCATTTTTATTTTATTTATTAATTGTTCAATATATTGATAAATGAGAATAAAAATTAATAATAAAACTATCTTTAAACACACTAAAATCAATACAAATAAGAGTTTATCAACAACTAAACTGCAAAACTTGAAAGTAAGTTTTATTTGAATTAAAATGAAGATAGCAATTTGCAAAGCTAAATTCTAAGGCAGTAAATGCTTCATTAAGTAGTTTATATTACTTGGTTAAAGATTTATTGTTTTATTATTTAAGATTTTTATAAGATTTATTATTTTATTATTGGGTTAAATTTGTAATATTTGACTAAAGTATGACCTTTTACAACAATATAATGTCTCCTTCCCAATTACGAAGGAATAAGAGTAAAGTGACCAATATGGTTATGACCATGTAACTATGGGTGATGAGACACAAAATACGCCATATGTACAAAAATTTTGATTTTGATTTGATTCGAAAAATTTAAACAATAATTTGACACTTCAAATTTATTTATATTTACGTCTTGTTTACTTACTTCTGGACAATATTTGATTATTTGTCAAGGATTTCATAATAACCATTTCATTTGGTTTAGGTTTTAATTTTGATAAGTTGAATAATAATTTAAATCTTTAATTTACTTATATTTATATTTTGAATCAAGAATTTTTATTTTATTCTTATCTATTTAAAAAGAGACACGCTTAAAAGCTTGTGGTTTGGCCTGTTTAGGCTATGACCCGTTAATGGCCCACTAGTTTTTCTAGCTCTACATAATGTATAATCTAAAATCTAATAAGAAAACATGCTATAAACTTGTGGATTGAATGCCATACTATAAAGAAATCCATCTTTTTAATCCAACAAAAATATAATATTGTATGCAATATTTTTAGTACGTATAGCTATCTGATTAGATCAGAGTAGTTTTTCAGTTTTTATATTTATATGGACTTAAATTCAATACTTCATACTTAAACGGCTAAAACACCTTCTACTATGACCAACATCTATTCGATATTTTGTGCAATTTTTATCCAATGGAGGATCTTCCACTTTTTTGTTGGGGTGTAATTTTCCAAAAATATGGGCCAAAAGTAAATATTGAAACATAAGTGGTAAAGACAAAGTTCAAGAAATTGTACGGGTAAAAACAGAATTTCATAAATATGTGAGGTTAAAATATAAATTCCATAAAAACTAGGATCAGATGTCATTTACAAAATTATAGTTGTCAAAACTGTAATTAAACATTAATCGATGATTTGGTGGCGTGACATCAGCCCTAATTCATGCGCCCTACCCCTGATGGCTGATGCCACTTTTTTTAATGATTATTTTTTTTTTTATAAAAATGCAATGTAGTAAAGAACCATGACCCACAGTAGACCCTATAATAAAATTGTTGTATAAAAGGAATCGCTAAAACTAAGTAGTCTCAAATTTTCAAACCAAAATTAATTTTAAAAATGATTTATTAATATGTGAAAATAAGTTCATATCATATGTTCTGTAGTCTGGACACACAACCCAGACTGATTTCTCCTTGTGATGGAGTGCCTACAGTATTGCTTTCATTGGTTCCATGAGTTTTATTTCTTTTTGGTTGGAAGCTCAGTGGGAAAAATTATATGTGAAATATGGTTGGGGTTTTTGTAAATTAAAAATAAAATTCAAACACCGAGTATTTTTTTAATTTGCTCATGATAAACACTAATCTTTATACAAAGGCATTTGGTAAAGGTTAAAAATCTGAAGGGTACAGATAGAATGAACTCTACAAATATTATCTTACAGACGCGTCCAAAATAAAATTGAACTGTTGAGCCTGAAGAAAGGGGAACAGTGAACTCTAAAAGTTAATGAAATTAAATAACTTGCGTTATAGAGGTTATGGAAATAGTTAATTACTAGCACTCTTTCTTATTTTGCATTTAGCACATAAAAATAGTTAAGAGATATTGCTTATTTTACAAGCCTTCTTGCTTGTTTTTCAATCTTTCTTCCTCGTTTTCAAGTATCCTTCCACGTATTGCAATTTTCACTCTTCAAGAAAATTTGCTATAGGTATTTTTCTTTTTTCAAGTCTTCTTGCTGATTCTGCAATTTTTCTTGCTTAGTTTCTAATGACTTTACTTTTCATCCTGAACGCAAAATATCTTTGTGTTTTCTCCTTAAGACAAATTTTCCCAATCAGTTAAGATGTAAGAGGAGGCAACAACTAGTGTAAAAATGTTTGAAAGCATGACAAAAGACTTCCCTATAAGAATTGAGTTACATCGATAATCAATTTTTAAGCCCTTACCTATTTAACCTAACTAGTCTCAGATATTCTGAGCGAATCCAATAAAATCATCAATTGTATGATTTTTGTTGATCATACATTTTTTATTATAGAATTAAAAAAAGAGATTAATTATAAACTTGAGTTTTACTTGAAATTATAGAGTTCTTTCATAAGTAGAAGTAAGATAGAATATTTGCTATACAAGTTCAATAAGAGGTAAGTTAGAAATGATTTAGAGGTGAAAATTGAATATAAGATCATATTACAAATGACAAAGTTTAAGTATTTAGGAATGATGGGGATATTACATGTAAAATATAAGCTAAGTGGTTAAAATGGAGAAAGTGAATGCTAAGTGTTTAAAGGAACAACATGAACAAAAAGTTGGGATATCAAGGATGATGATGTTGAGGTGTATGTGTAGTAATAGAAGAAAATATAAAATTTATTTATTTATATGTTGAGGAGAAAATGATACAAAATGCTTTTAAGGTGATTTGAATGTGTATAAAAAGGGTCAAAAGAGGCACCAGTGATAAGAGTTAAACATATGATTTTTAGTCTTGTGAGGAGAGTTAGAGGAACCAAAAGCACTTTAAAAAAATTACTAAATGATACCTTTTGATGAATAATATATTTAAAGAATGCATTGTTAATAAAGCACATGCATTCACAACATATATGATCTTAAAGATTATTTAAACAATTTTAATATATATTTAGAAATTGTTTACATTATTAAATTGATTCATTTTGATCTTATTATAAAGTTTATTAATTTATAACTTTAAAATTTAAAATTTTTAATGTCATTTATTCAAAATTATTTATTTATTAATATTTTAAATACATTAATGGACTAAAAGAATCTTTCAAATGTATGTATGTATGTATGTATGTATGTATGTATGTATGTATGTATGTATGTATGTATGTATGTATGTATGTATGTATGTATGTATGTATGTATGTATGTATGTATGTATGTATGTATGTATGTATGTATGTATGTATGTATGTATGTATGTATGTATGTATGTATGTATGTATGTATGTATGTATGTATGTATGTATGTATGTATGTATGTATGTATGTATGTATGTTTTACATGGTTATAAAATAAAACAATTTTAGTCTTTCTCAGTAATTTCCTTTTCTATGAAATTTTCGCAGTCAAAAGATAAATTAGAAATTTAGCATGATGAGGGGTAAATTAATAAATAACATTTAATATAATATAATTTTTAATTAAACAATATATTTTTAGTATTTTCTTGAACTGTGCTACTAGTTAGGACTAAAATGTATATTTTTAAAATAGAGGAGTTGTTTGTGTAATTAAGATAAAATAGAAGACTAATTAGAGTATTTTACTCTAATAATTAAGAGTTAATTAACGAGATAAGCCTCAATGTAAAAATGTAGGTCTTTGTCCTATATGGGTCGGTAAGATCTCATTTTCATTGTTTCTGATTCCTCTCAAAGACTTCATCAGCACTACTCCGTTTTCTTCCAATTTCTTCGGCACTTTCCTTCGAGTTGTAGTCGGAGTCAATTGAAATCAATTTCTCATTTTCTAAAACGTTTCCTTTTTTTGTGTTTACTATATTTTTTACTTGTTCTCAATTTTCTGATCGAGTTTGTTTTGGAAACTTCGAAAAATAATTTGTTATTCTTCTTTTGCATTTAGTTTGTTGCGTTTTTGTCAATCATAAACCCGTAAAATTATTTGAAAATTAGAAAAAAAAAGAAAAAATATTCTTTCAATATGTTTTCTTTCTTTCTGCCCAGTTCAATATAAACTCACCCAAAATAAAATAAAAGGTTTGGTGTTTTCGTTTAACTTCTCATTCACATTCATCAAGATAAGATCTGATTTTTTATGCATATTTTTAAAAAATAAAACAATAAAATATGAAATTTATATCATTCAATCAAATCATGTCTAATTGGTTTTTGTCAAATGGTAGATTATTTGACCCTCTTTTAATTACCTCCTGTGTTTTTATTTGTTTTTATTTATAAATTAATCCCCTCCTGTTTATATAATGCATATATATAGCGTGAGTATATATAAATTATATATAAAATTATAAATAATATAAAATGTTAAAATTATAAAAATTAATACACACATGTATATTTAAGGTTATTTGGTTTAGTAGGTGTAAAATTCTTGAGGTAAAAGAGGCAAATTCTCCAAAATTATAATACCTACTTGTAAAATTTTCCTTCCCCACCTGGATATATATATATTATCATAAAGAGGTATGCCATTTGCCTCTATGATTTCTTTTTGGTGTTTTATATATTATTTTTAACAAAGTGGCATTTTTTTCGAGGTGTTAAAGCGAACAATATGCATCTAACAGACTTTAATTAGGCCTAGGGCTGTACACACAAGCCCGCAGCCCAGTATGCTTTGTCTAGTCCGCAATAAAAATGCCCTATTTAGCCTGATAAATATAGGGCAGAGCTGGGCATCGGGCTGTAAAATACAGCCCATACATTTTTCGGGCTGGGCACCGGGCATAGGGGCTGCCCTGCCCTGCCCTACCCATGAGCACCTATTCTTTTATTTTTTTTATCCATCTTAGAAGGGAGAATATGATAGCTATTGGTGACTAGAATGTAATTTTAAAAATATAAATAATTAAGTAGGTAAGTTGTATCTTTTAATATTTATAACTATACTAATTTTTTCTTCTTCTTTTTAACTTTGTTAATTATCATATGATTATATTACAAATTATAATTATTTATTTTATTTTTTTAGATGCTTTATCTTTGTCAATATTGGGGAGATTGATACAAAGTTATAATTGTAAACTACTTAGACTTCAACGCTTATTTTTTATATGCAATGGATCTCAAGATTTTAATTATTATCTTTATTGTCTTATTCTTAGTGGATTATAGATATTATTTAACTCTTGAAGATACATGAATATGATATTATTTTATAAGTTCATAATTGCAAATTTTTTTCACAACATGAGCATGACATCACAACTTGGGTATGCCCAACCAGCTCATTCCCAGTCCAAAATTATTAGGGCTTTTACCGGGTAGGGTTAGGTATCGGGCTGTAAAATGAAACCCATGCATTTTTTGGGCAGAGCACCGAGCAGAGGGACTGCCCTGCTCAACCCTACCCATGCACGCCCCCTAATTAGGTCAAAAAGTAGTACCTTAAGTGAAGAACTATTCGCTATCATAATTGGAAGGATACACATCTCGCAGGTGCATTCCCTAGTTTGGAGTATCTGGAGCTATCTCAATATCCTGAGTTAGGAGAAGATGTTTGGTACAGCCATGTTAACCATGTAATGTTTAGTAATTTAAAAAATTTAGTAGTACACAAATGTGACTTTTTATCAAAAGTCCTTTTGCCTTTAAATTTGCTGAAGGCACTGTCCAACTTAGGAAAGCTTGAAGTGAGAGAGTGTGATTCACTGGAAGCTTTGATTGAATTGCCTACTATGAATGAAGGAAGAATAATGGAAAAGATGACCATTCACCTGCAAAGAATAAATCTCTCTAGACTACCTGAGCTCAAGCATATCAGGAGTGTAGAAGATTTTGAGGAGTTTTCTTCTCATAGCAGTCAAGGCTTCAGGGAAGCAACAAAAGAAGTTGATATTGGGCAGGTATGAAACTTAGCTTCTTTGTTAAGAATTAAGATTATATATATATATACCCAATAGAGACAGGAATATAGCGTTATCCGTCCCAGGTAATTTCGCATGTAATGAATATATATATATATATATATATATATATATTGGTAAATAAAGATAAGCTATAACCAATTAAATGTTAATCGGAGTAGTAAACGACTTCACCCCTATAAAGAAAAATACAAGTTCAAATATTGAGAAGTCTACTTGTTTAGAGATGTGAAAATCTTTTATAATTTATGTTTAAAAAGAGATTATATCGAGTTCAAATAAAAAAGAATATATCAAATGATGTTATGCGGCATTGAATTGCTTCGAAATAACATATTTATTAAATGATTTTAATACATATGAGATATTTGAAAAAATTAAAAAAAACGACCAAAATGTTATTTAAGACATATACATTAGACATTTCTTTTAATTTAATAGCTTATTATACATAAATTTAATAGTTTGAAGTTTTGAACAATCGAAACGTGCTAAACGAAGAGGTTCAAAAATCATATTGTTGTGTTTGCTATTGGTGTGAAGATAAGCTGGTTGTGTTTGGGTTTCTCCTAAATTTTTTCCATAATTTTGTACTTCTCATATCCTTAATATAAGATATAGTTTATAGAATAAATTGCACTACAAACTAGGTATTATATTAAGGATTTGAGAAATAATATTTTGTTCTAATGTAAGAGTTTGCTGATACTTTAAATGGTATTAATTAGTTGTTAGAATCATTTTTTTGAAAAATTATAGAGGAGGAAATTCAAAACAATGAAATGAAATTAAAATGAAGAAAAATATAAATGTAATTGCATATATTCTTGCTATCAAGTTTTTCTATAATCAAACGTGGCATCTATACAGGTTTCTTTTTTCATTTGATCAAAGCATAACTATATGATTATTTTTGTATTAATCGTTCGCCTATCAAGTTCATATTTAATGTTTACCATATATTTATCATACTTTCTGACCATTTTCATAAGGATACAAATAATTGGACCCAGTGAAGTCACATACAAAATTTATCTTTAGGTGACAAATGATACAGTATTAAAAATGGAGATATTTAAAACATCTATGATACTTAAATGTCATTTGTCCATTTTTGTTAAAAAAATCTCACAAAGTCTGGAGTCCATAATTATGATTTTCTAAACTAAACTTGAGATCCTTAAATGTGATTATGTTTCTGAAACACAAATAGTTTCTACAGATTTTCACGTAAGAAAATTAATTATAAATAGGTTCCCAAATTTTCATTTAATATTAACAGGTCCTAAGGGATTTGATATTTACAAATTTGACTTATAAATGACAAAAACTCGATTTGTAAATATGAAACTTCGACTTGTAAATTTTTCCTTGCATCCATTAGTATTAAATAAAATTCAATGAGCTATTTATATTTAATTTTCTCATATAAATTTCTCCTCTTATATATCTCATCTAGTATGGTTTCCCCTCAGCTCACCCATTGAACTTTGTGAACGGATCATAGGTAGTTTTGCCAAATTTGGAAACAATAATAATAAAAGAAATGCAAAACTTGGAGACTATATGGCGCCCCATCCTCTATCCAAATGCCATGAGCAACTTCAAAACGTTGGAAATAAACAAGTGTGGAGAAGTTGAGACTATATGTCCATCATATATGCAAGCAGCATTTACAAGCCTTGAGAAATTGATGCTTGCTGAGTGTATCACTGTGAAAGAGATATTCCAGTTGGGTATCAAAGATGAGGAGGACACAGCACAGCTCAAGAATATAAGTCTGCATCGATTACCAAAGCTGAAACAAATTTGGAGTAGAGATCCTCAGACAAGCCTTCACTTTTGTAATCTGAAAGTTGTGCGTGTTGAAGAATGTGGAAATTTAGAGTACACTTTTCCATTCTCCATAGCCATGGGTCTGCTTCAACTTGAAGAAATTACCATAAAGCATGCATGTAAGATGAAGGAAATTGTTGCAGACAAAGAAGGACCCTTAGATTATCTTCCCAAATTTGAGTTTAATCGTTTGAGTTCATTGGTGCTTTGGGGTTTTTTCTGAAAGTCACAGTTTACCATGTCCCTCGTTGAAGATATTAGATGTCCGCAATTGTTTGAAATGGAGTCTATTCAACAAACAGGACACTACCGGTGAAGCATAAGTCATAGCTAGTTATCTACTAATCTCAACGCAACAGTCTCCTTTCCCTCTCAAAGAGGTATAAATTAGTATTAAAGTGCCCTAAACTTGAAACCATTGATATAAATGCTGAGCTCTCTAAATATTTTTTAGAATGAATAATTTTTAATCAAGTTTGCTTAATTGTTCTCTGCCATAAGTATAGTAATATCTCGTTTTAAATTGCTCTGGAATAAATCTCTAATAAAACCATAAGAGTTTTACCTAAGGTATTTTCATGTTCTTAATTACATAAACTTAATTATCTGATATAGGGATTTTCAACTTGGAGCATTTGGTGCTCAACTTTGTAGATGCCAGCGTGATGGTACAAGAAGGGCAATTTTCTGGGGAACAATTCCGCATACCCAAATCTCTTGTTTTGTCAAGCTTTGAAGATGAGCAGGCTAGACTTCGGTGTTGGTTTCTTCAAAAGATAATGAGTCTCGAGGAAATACTTGTTGAATTCAGTTCCTTTAAGGAGATTTTTCAACATGAAGAACAAAATGGGATTCAAACCCGAATTAAAACATTAAAGCTCCAACAATATAATTGCATGAGCTCCTAGATATATTTAAAGAAGGATTTCAAATAAACTCAGCTCTTGAATACTTATTGTTAACCTCTAGTATTTTATGTCATTTGAACACATCTTCCTTGAGTTTTAGACACTTTTTGACACATTTGTGTATAATTTGGATACTCAAGATAAGAAAACGTGCAATTGATTTTGGGTTGCATTATTTCACATTTATATATGTTTTGATTATATTTTTAGTTTGCTTCTTATGTTTTTAATGTTATCCATTTGTAGGAATATTTTGATACAATGAAGCCCCCATACTATACTTGGGAAGACTTGATGATGAGAAAACTAAGGGAAAGTCAATTCAACAAGGATGAGACAGAACCAAAGAGCACCTAAGCTACGATTTTAGTGCCTAGGCTGCAACCATATGAGAAAGGAAGGTAGAGAGCAGAGGCACCTAGGGGCTATTATTAGCGCCTAGGCCGTGACCAAATGTAAATAACAGAATTTTAAAACAGAGAGGATAAGTACCCAGGCGTTAAAATCAGCCCTTGGGCTGTGATCAGGTGAAAATTGAAACAGAGAGTAACAGCACCTAGGTGCTAAAATCAGTGCCCGGGTGATTTGTTGCTGACAGAAAACGTACAGCTAAACTAAACCCAAAAATTTAGGGTTTTGAGCATATATACTCCTCCCCTTCAACTTGGCCGTCATTATGGACATTTTGGGAGGCTCTTGGAAGGTCTTGGAGGCTAGGGAAACTTGGAGGAAGGATTGAAGATTTAAAGCTCTACTCCTAAGTTTTTCTAATCTTTCCCCTCTTTTCTGGTTTTTATTGTTTGGGTAGATGTATTTGTGGTTTAATATAGTTGAATCTCTTGTATATAAAACCATGTCTAGCCAAACCTTTATTCTCCTAGGATTATTTGGATCTTAATCATGGATTAGTGGTTGCATTCTCTTTTAATTTGTAATTAATGTTATATATGTTTGCTTTATTGTGCAATATTGCACCTTTTTTTGGTTGGCCACCTATTTAGAGGAGTTAGAGTTCTCTAATCAAGCTAGAGATGGGGAGATTAAAGTAGACCCTGCAATAAACATTGTGGGATTGTGAAATTCATGATGGTGGATGGAACAATTTGCCAATATGATAGAGATATACCTATAAGCCCTACAAAGTCACTTTAGGTTTGTGCTTAATGAAGTTAATTAACTAATTTGGCAAGAGATTGTGATTAAGTTGATTGGAAATCTTCTTAGACATTGAGAGATGCTTAGAAGTAAATTTGAATCTTAGACTAGCATATAATTTCATTAAAAGCAATTAGAGAGAGAGAGAGTAATCAAACTTTATAAAGTGATTAAGTGAAGAATAATCCTAGTTGCCCCTGAATTCTAGAATCACCCTAACATCTAGCTTTAGCATAGGTTTACTTTATAAGTTCTCCTCACTTCGATATTTGTATCACTCAAATTAGGTGAAAGTATGATAATCAATATTTAACCAGGTTTTGGAACTAAATTCTCGTGGGAGCAATACTTTCTCATTATTTTATTACTGGACTTGACATAACCCGTGCACTTGCGGAGCGAACACTTATGGGTCCAGCATTGTTCCAAATTGAAGCATTTCGTGCCTTCATATGTAAGTTTTTGTCAACTGACATATTTAGAGGTAGAAAATTGCAATGGATTGCTTCACTTAATCACCTCATCCATGGCAAGAAGACTGATAAAATTAAAGACAATGAAGAAAGAGCCTGCAATTCACTTGAGGAAGTTATTCCAGAAGAAAAGGAAGAGGAATTGAATGAAATTGAATTTTGTAGCTTACGAGTTTTGGTACTTGAATGTTTGCCAAGTTTTGTGCTGGCAAGGTGACTTAAATAGAACAGTAGACAAGATATTCCATGATAACGTATATTTTTATTTAGGAAATTAATCTAATTCAAACATGGAGACGGAGATTAATATTTCAACTTATATATGTCTACAAGTCATTTGACATACTATGTTCTTTGAAAAAAAATGTCCTATGTCATTGTTTAATGTGTTTCAATGCCCTTTTATTATCACTTACCTTGATAATCTTTCGAGCATGTACTATTTAGTAGTTTCAATCATTTGGAATTTTTTGAATATCCAGAACTAAAAGAACTATGGTATGGCCAAGTTGGGCAGAAAATATTCTGTAATTTTAAGCATATGGTGGAGCATAAATGTACATTCTTATCCAATGTGATATTTGCATCAAATTTACTGCAATTGTTATATACACTGGAGGAACTGGAAGTGGTAGAGTTTGATTCATTAGAAGCTGTATTTGATCAAAAAGCATTGGATGACAAAGCAATAGAATCAAAGGAAGTTAGTCGTTTGAAAAAATTGACACTCTCGAGGCTTCCAAATTTGAAATACAGAAGGAATAGAGAAGCAGGAGAAATAATAAGTTTTGGAAATTTACAGATTGTGAAAGTTGATAAATGCGCACACCTGAAATATTTGTTTTCACCATCACTATGCCAAGATTTGAGGAAGCTTGTAAAGTTAACCATTGAGTCTTGTGGTGTTGAGCAAATTGTTGCAAGCGAAGAAGGATTAGAGGAGCTTAAGTTTTACTTTCCGCAAATAGGGACGAAACAACTCATTCATGGTGGCTTGAAATGTGGCTGGAGCATTGGTGAGGCCAAATGGCATTACTACAAATTCATAATGTCCGGAATGAGTGCGAAAAGCAGTCTTTGGCACATCTGAGGGGAGTACCCGAATCTGGTGGTACCCTGATCGCAAATCCAGCTTAGAAAAATACACTGCTCCATGTAACTCATCTAATAGTTCATCAATATTGGGGATTGGGAACTTATCTGGAATAGTGATTTTGTTGAGGCTCCTGTAGTCAACACACATTCGCCAGGATCCGTCCTTCTTGCTCACCATCAGTACTGGGCTAGCAAAAGGGCTGTAACTGGGCCTGATAAATCCTAAATCAAGTAATTTTGCAATCTGTAATTCAATTTCATCCTTTTGATAGTGGGGGTACCTATATGGTCTTAAATTGGGAGGAGCTGATCCTGGTAGCAGGGGGATGGAGTGATAAAGCCCACGGTGAGGGGGCAGAGTGTGGGGCTCTAAATAAACCCCCTAGAATTGTTGGCAGATTGCTTGTACATTGAGGGTGGTGGCCCTCCTGGTCGGTGTTGTGGTGTCAAATTGCATACTCTGAAATTGGACAGGTGCGCCTTTGGGTGGGCTCATCCCCTGTATTTTGTACTTCTTTCCATCCACCCAAAAGACCATAAACATTTCGTTCCAATTGGCCTGGATTGTATTCAGGGAGGCCAGCCATTTGATGCCCAGCACCAAATCTGTGCTTTTCAATGGGAATGGGAAGAATGGCTGTCGAATCACTAAGTTTGAAATTGTTACCTCTATTTCCTCGCATATCTGAGAGCATTTTACTGTTCTGCCGTCGCCAATTTGGACCCCAAAAATCTGTGTTGTTTGTGACGGCAATTTCAGCTTATCGACTAACTCCTCTGAAATAAAATTGTGGGTTGAGCCACTGTCCACCAATATGGTCACTAGATGATTTTTTAATTTCCCTTCTAATCTCATTGTGGAAGCTGACGACCTCCCTAGGATGTCATTGAAAGAGATTTCTGCCTTTTGCGCTTCTTCTTCCTGGTCCTCCATTTCTGCTTCAGTGATGTCTGGAATTTCCAGGGCGTCGTCGCATTCCAGGAGTGAGAGGGAGGAGACGTTGCAGCGATGTCCTGGTCTAAACGGAACGCCACACCAGAAACATAAACCTTTATCTCGTCTTTGTTGTCTTGTTGGGTCCCATCCTCCTTGTTTTGAGTTTTCTGGTATTGCCGACGGAAGGCGAGCCTGCGACACTACTGCGTTGGAATATACATTGTTGATGCTGGGTCGGCTTTGGGAGACCGCTGGGCCGACAGAAGTGTGTGGGTTGGATCGGGTTGCGCCCTATGACGATCTGACCTTATAACCCCGACCCGACCCATTGGCTTTCTCTAACTCCAGTGCAATGCTTGAAGCTCTATAAACTGTCTAAGGTTTATGGAGACGTACCTGTCACGTCCCTATTTCTGGACCGTGACCGGCACAGAATATGAATACATCATATTCTGAAAGCCTAGCATTTTAAGTAAAACCATTAATTTCTCCATAGCATTTTTCAAAATCATACAAACATTTTCTAAGGTTCATGCAGAGCATTATCCTTTCCAAAATAATAAGAGTTCTTAATAAGCAATTACATCAAAAGTAGTCTTTATCAAACGAAGCTTCGGATCAACGGCAAGGCTCTTTACCGCTCAGCTGGAGAAATAGGGTCACCTGCACTATCTGAAGCCAAAAATCTACTCGTGAATAACGTCCCAAAAAAAAAAAGATTTATAAGAATGCGGAAAATAAACAATGCATAATTATCTTAAAAATGTATTTTCTTAACACTTCATAATCTAATGCAAACCTTTTCATAAACATTTGTATTTCAGGGGAAATAACCGTATGAACTAACTGTTTCACATAACTGATCCAAAACAATCTTTTCATAACCATGATCTTTCTGTAGGACTTCAACAGAACGAAAACTGACGTGGACACACAGTCCACGAGGGTAACCAACCATTCTGGTGGCTCGAAGCCACAAACTGTCGCGAGAATAAATCCCACGAAATAATTCTGGTGGCTATGCCACAAACTGTCGCGAGAATAAATCCCACGAAATAATTCTGGTGGCTATGCCACAAACTGTCGAGCTCGAATACCAAGGTGCACCAAGGACTAACAGTACTGCTGTTAGCAACCAGCGTTCTGTATTCCGTCCTAAAATGTTTTCATCATGCGTGGGGTTCTTTTCACATGTAAACATCTCAATCGTTTCAAATATCATAATCATTGATAAAGTCACTTTGAATTTCTGTTACCCCAGCATGAACATACAAAATCAAGTTACTGTAAAAACATATGCAATTCACAGAAAAATATTTCATGAATAACATCAGTTCACTGTCAAATCTTTTTCTAAAGCTTCTTTATCCATTTTCATGTATAACCGTAATCTTTTGTAAATTAATCGAAAGAAAATCATTTCTAACGATTTAAACCACAATTTCATAACACTTGCTTTTCGAAATCTATATTTGAAATTCATCGTTTAAAATAACAATGCATTTGAAATAACAATGCATTTGAAAATGTAAATTTGTAGGGAACGTTATTCACTCACCTGCCGCGTTCCTAAATCGCTACTCTTCCCACCAAACACTTGCTGTAAAGCCACTACTCAATCCCCTGATAATTAGAAATAGTATATTAACATTCTCCTCAAATTCTTAGCAAAACTAATTGCCCTTAGCCCACAACTAAATATGAAAATTAATCAATTATGCACACACAGCAACCGAAATCCTATTCTTCCCTCATTCTTTTTACTTTCCTCCTGCAATTTATAACAACCATTCCTTATATAAATATATCATCTAGCTTCCAATCACCGCAACATGGTTCTCCGATTTAAAACCCCCTCTTTTTAAATGTATACCTATACATACGCATAACAGTACAAGTCTCCAATCCCTTCTTCTTTCATCAATTCGCAATACCCACGCTGCGGTGCAAACATCAACAATATCCCCAAAACACACAAGCTGTACGCCGAACACCCATGCACACACCACAGCAGCATACACAGCGCACAATCCACAGAAACAAAGTGACAGGAATGCTCATTGTTCATAACCATTGACAGCACACAACATGCATATTTTCACAGAACCCGCGAGCACAGTATGACAAACATAAATATATAACACCGCAGCAACCCAGCATGCATTCAAAGATTAAACACATTGCGACAGAAACCATTTCCCAGATCCGCAGGTTCACAACGCTAGAACCAACAATACCGAGCAAGCAAACGGAAACAGGGTCAGGTACTTACTGCCTAATGCCGACAACTCTGCAACTCTGTCTCCGGCGTCACCAACTAGCTTCTCACTTCCTTCTTTCCTTATCAACAACAACGAACATCCCGTTACTTGGAATGACGATGACACCGAAGAACAGAGTGAGCTTAGTTGCTCACGGTAGCGAGCTAGAAGGAAAGGAGAATGCGGAAATCGGTTTAAGAAGCTTACCCACAGAACCAATCGCCGAAGAGCAACTGGAAATCGACCTCCGAGACTTGCTACAGTAGCAAAGGACTTGCTACAGTAGCTCGACAATGGTGTCGGACAGAGCTACACGGCGACGGCGCTTACTTGAATGTGGTCCACCGGAAGGAGTGTTACCGGCGTAAAATCCCGAACCCAGAATCCGCGGCACTCCAGCGATCACCACCCAAACTCCCCTGTCACCGCAGCCTCGTTGACGACAGAAAGGAAAGGATCGGCGGAATGCTTCTTAAAGGCGTCTAGCCGAGCTTCAGTGCCGTGTACTCATCTCCCGCACCGCACGCTGAGCTTCTGTCGTCTCGCACCTGCCGCGTCGCTGCAGCCTGCCTTCTCTGTTCGCGGCCCGCAGGAAGAAGAAGGAAAATGATGAAGAAAGGCAGAGGTTCGGTGGGAAATAGACAGAGGGGCAAAATGGTAATTTCACGCGTCTGAGAAAAAAAAAAAAATTCACCTCCGCTTCCGCTGCGACTCGAACCCTGGCCGAATGTTTTTCCTTTCGCCGCTTGAACCATTCGGCTAACACTTCCCATTCGAAATATTCTACAAAGAATATACATATAACCGTTAATTAAATTCCTGATCATAACATTCTTCCCCTCTTAAGAAATTCGGTCCTCCGAATTTGAAAATATGCACACCTTAGTTCTGAAATAATTGTGGGTATTTGACTCGCATCTCAGCCTCCAACTCCCAAGTAGCTTCTTCCTCTGAGTGGTTTCGCCATAACACTTTCACCGAAGGAATCTCCTTCGATCTCAACTTCTTTACTTGTTGATCAATAATGGCCATCGGATCTTCATCATATGACAGGTCCTCGTTCACCTGAACCTCTTGATATTCAACAACATGAGATGGATCATACAAGTACTTTCGCAACATCGATACATGAAACACCGGATGTATCCCTGATAGCTCTGGTGGTAAGGCTAATCGATAAGCTACCGCACCTACTTTATCCAAAATTTCAAAGGGGCCAATAAACCTCGGACTTAACTTACCCTTTTTACCAAATCTCATAACCCCTTTCATTGGTGACACTCTTAAAAACACTTTATCTCCGGCCATGAACTCTAATTCCCTACGACGATGATCTGCATAAGATTTCTGTCGACTTTGAGCCTCCAACAACCTTTGTTGAATCACCTTCACCTTTTCTTTAGCATCTTGAACCAAATCAGGCCCTAATATCATTCCGTCTCCAACTTCGAACCATCCAATTGGAGATCTACACTGCCTCCCGTACAACGCCTCAAATGGTGCCATTTGAATACTTGATTGATAACTGTTATTATAGGCAAATTCTACTAACGGTAAATGTTTGTCCCAACTTCCACCAAAATCCATGACATAGGACCTCAACATATCCTCAACTATCTGGATTGTCCTCTCCGACTGTCCATCAGTCTGAGGATGAAAAGCAGTGCTAAGATTCAATCGAGTGCCCAAAGCTTTCTGAAATGATTTCCAAAATTGAGAAGTGAACTGGGGCCCTCTATCTGAAATAATAGACACTGGGACTCCGTGTAACCGCAAGATCTCCTCGATGTAAATCTCAGCGTATCTAGCCGCACTGTACGTCGTCTTCACTGGTAGAAAATGAGCGGACTTGGTCAATCTATCAACAATTAACCAAATGGAATCAAAACCTTTCGCAGTACGGGGCAATCCCACGATAAAATCCATAGTTATGTTTTCCCACTTCCATTCAGGTATCTCCAACCGTTGTAACGGTCCTGCCGGCTTCTGATGTTCCGCCTTAACTTGTTGGCACACTAAACAATGTGCAACAAAATTTGCCACATCATTCTTCATACCATGCCACCAAAACAACTGTTTCAAATCTTGGTACATCTTAGTTATACCAGGGTGGATAGTATAGGCAGAATGATGAGCTTCTTCAAGAATTAACCTTCTCAACTCCTGAACTTGTGGCACACAAATTCTACCCTCGAACCTCAAAACACCTTCCTGATCAATCATAAATTCTGAATTACTTCTGTCTTTAACTGAATCCCTCAACTCACACAACTTCGGGTCTGAATACTGAGCTTCCTTAATCTGATCCCATAATGAGGAATGAGCTTGCAAATGAGCCAAAAGTACTCCCTTATCAGCAATTTCAAATACGACTCCCTCTTGTTCCACTTTATGAATCTCCTGTACCAACGGTCTTCTCTCCATCTTTATGTGTGCTAAACTATTCATAGACTTCCTGCTTAAAGCATCAGCCACAACGTTTGCTTTTCCCGGATGGTACAGAATCGTACAATCATAATCCTTTAACAACTCCATCCACCTTCTCTGCCTGAGATTCAAATCCTTCTGTTCAAAGATGTACTTAAGGCTTTTGTGATCCGTGAAAATCTCACAGGTTTCTCCGTACAGATAATGTCTCCAAATCTTTAAAGCAAACACCACCGCAGCCATCTCTAAATCATGAGTTGGATAATTCTGCTCATGCAACTTAAGCTTTCTAGAGGCATAGGCAATAACTCGACCATCTTGCATTAACACACAGCCTAGCCCAATCCGAGAAGCATCACAATACACTGTATACCCACCAACTCCTGAAGGTAAACTTAGCACTGGAGCAGAGGTCAAAGATTCTTTTAACTTTTGAAAACTTGCCTCGCATTTCTCATCCCACACGAACTTCACATTCTTTTGGGTTAGCCTTGTCATCGGAGCTGCTATTCTTGAAAAATCCTGCACAAAACGGCGATAATATCCTGCAAGACCTAAGAAACTTCGAATCTCAGTTACAGTAGTAGGTCATGGCCAACTTTTAACTGCCTCAACCTTACTAGGATCAACTTGGATGCCATCCCTCGACACCACATGCCCCAAGAAAGTGACCTCAGTTAACCAAAACTCACACTTGGAAAGTTTAGCATAGAGCTGATGTTCTCTCAATCTCTGCAACACTATCCGCAAATGATGTTCATGCTCTTCCTCACTCTTGGAATAAACCAGGATATCATCAATGAACACGATCACAAACTTATCCAGGAATTCTCTGAATACTCGATTCATCAAATCCATGAATGCCGCAGGAGCATTTGTCAACCCAAAGGACATTACTAAGAATTCATAATGACCATAACGAGTCCTAAATGCTATTTTTGGAATATCTTCCTTCTTAATCTTCAACTGATGATACCCTGATCGCAGGTCTACTTTTGAAAAGTACTGCGCTCCTTGCAACTGATCAAACAAATCATCGATGCGCGGCAACGGGTACTTGTTCTTTACTGTCACCTTGTTAAGTTGTCGATAGTCAATACACAATCTCATCGATCCATCCTTCTTCTTGACAAATAACACTGGTGCACCCCAAGGAGAAGTACTAGGTCATACGAACCCCTTATCTAGCAATTCTTGCAACTGACTTTTTAATTCCCTTAACTCAGATGGCGCCATTCTATAGGGCGGAATAGAAATTGGCTGCGTACCAGGAATGACGTCAATACTAAATTCTATCTCTCGATCTGGGGGTAATCCCGGCAATTCCTCCGGAAAAACATCAGGAAATTCCTGAACAATAGGAATTTGGTCTAAGCTGACAGTAGGCATGTCAACATCTTGGATTACCGCCAAAAATCCCTGACAACCTTTTGCCAACATTTGCTGGGCTTTTAAAGCAGAGATTAAGTTTGTTGGCTTATCTACTTCGTTTCCAAACAACACAAACGAAGTTTCACCCGGAAAGTTAAACTTTACCACTTTCAGGTGGCAATCCACCGAAGCATAGCATGAAGCTAACCAATCCATACCCAGAATGACATCAAAGTCTATCATATCAAGTATCATCAAATTGACAAAACTTTCTCTACCCTCAACAGACACTTCACAAGATTTGTACACTTGTGAAACTGACAAAGATTCCCCAACAGGGGTAGCCACAGTGAAAGGACAATCAAGTCTAACTGAATTCTTATCCATCCTCTTAGCAAAATATTTTGAAATATAAGAGTGGGTTGAACCAGGGTCAAACAATGCATAAGCCTTTTGAGAACATATAGAGATAGTACCTGTGACCACAGCATTAGAAGCCCGAGCATCTTGCCTTGTCATTGCGTAAACCCTAGCTTGACCTTGGCCTGAAGGTTGTGCTCTCTTCTTTGGAGGTCGTCCTGATGTACCTCTACCCACAGAAGTAGAAGTTGCTCCCACAGACGGAGCTGCAAAAGTAGAAGGGTGGGGAGAAGGTCTAGCTGATCCATAACTCGAGGTTGATTGAGCAAACGGACACTCTTTCTTCATGTGACCCGGCTGTCCACAACCATAACACACCCCCAAGGACTTCAGACAAACCCCTGAATGGTGCTTCCCACACATATTACAGGTAGGCCTGGAATAACTAGACTGACTTCCTCCAGACTGAGGTCTAGTACCTCCAAACTTTGGTCCCGAATCTGGAATGCCCCCAGAAGATCTATAAGATCTGGGCGCTGGCCGCATATCAGCTGACGAGGGTTGGCCCTGAGGGCGGTTACCCTTAAATGATCCTTGGAACCTTTCGTTCCCAGTCTTCTGCTTCTTAGAAACCCATTCTTCTTCCATGTGCCTCAACTCAATTCTCAAAGCACAGTCGACCACATCAGCATAAGAAGCAAAATGATTCAGCATCGGGGCCACAGCATCATGAATATGTATCGGTAATCCCTGAATAAACCTGCCGATTCTATCCCTCTCCGACGGAATCAAAGTAGATGCATACGATGAAAGTTCTGTAAATCTTCTGTCATACTCAGCCACAGACATCCCAGAAGTACACTTCAACAGAAGAAATTCTTTAACTCTAGCATCCTTCTTGCTCTGGGGAAGAAAATGTTTCAGGAAAAGATCCTTAAAATCTGCCCATGACAATAATGCTACTCTATCCCCCTGAAATCCTGGTACCATCTTACTCCACGCATTCGCAATCCCTTCAAGTCGAAACAAGGCAAACTCCACGTATTGCACATCTAAGCATCTCAAAGCCCGGCATCTCTTCTCAATTCCTTCCAGAAACTCAATGGGTTCCTCTCGAGAATCAAACCCTGAGAACTTCGGAGGATCCAACTTTATAAACTCTGATAGCCTGACTGCGATGGATTCTTCCTCTATAACCTGGGGTGTCTCTACCTGAGTCTCATGCCTAGAGGACGTAGAGATCTCAGGAGACTGTGGATGAGATGGTTCTACCTCAGATAGAATTTCCTGAAGAGGTCTAAGGGGTCGACCTCCCCGAACCCTAGCACCCCTACGACCCTGTCCTCGGCCTCGAGGAGGCAAATCACTTCGCTGAGCAGAGCCTTGATCCGAAGCCCTAGAGCTCCCTCTAGACTGAACTCGTCTAGGCGGCATTTAACTATTCATAAAACATAGAAAATATTCAGTCTATAAGTTCGTTTCTGAAATCATAGGAAAAACACCACTTTTGAATTTCTTTTAGAGATCTTCAGAGATGCCACAACTATAGTTATGCCCGGGTTCATAACGATAATTGAGACTCCACCGAAGTATCTCTGCTCTGCTTAACCATAGAAAAACTTTGGCTCTGATACCAAACTGTCACGTCCCTATTTCTGGACCGTGACCGGCACAGAATATGAATACATCATATTCTGAAAGCCTAGCATTTTAAGTAAAACCATTAATTTCTCCATAGCATTTTTCAAAATCATACAAACATTTTCTAAGGTTCATGCAGAGCATTATCCTTTCCAAAATAATAAGAGTTCTTAATAAGCAATTACATCAAAAGTAGTCTTTATCAAACGAAGCTTCGGATCAACGGCAAGGCTCTTTACCGCTCAGCTGGAGAAATAGGGTCACCTGCACTATCTGAAGCCAAAAATCTACTCGTGAATAACGTCCCAAAAAAAAAAAGATTTATAAGAATGCGGAAAATAAACAATGCATAATTATCTTAAAAATGTATTTTCTTAACACTTCATAATCTAATGCAAACCTTTTCATAAACATTTGTATTTCAGGGGAAATAACCGTATGAACTAACTGTTTCACATAACTGATCCAAAACAATCTTTTCATAACCATGATCTTTCTGTAGGACTTCAACAGAACGACAACTGACGTGGACACACAGTCCACGAGGGTAACTAACCATTCTGGTGGCTCGAAGCCACAAACTGTCGCGAGAATAAATCCCACGAAATAATTCTGGTGGCTATGCCACAAACTGTCGCGAGAATAAATCCCACGAAATAATTCTGGTGGCTATGCCACAAACTGTCGAGCTCGAATACCAAGGTGCACCAAGGACTAACAGTACTGCTGTTAGCAACCAGCGTTCTGTATTCCGTCCTAAAACGTTTTCATCATGCGTGGGGTTCTTTTCACATGTAAACATCTCAATCGTTTCAAATATCATAATCATTGATAAAGTCACTTTGAATTTCTGTTACCCCAGCATGAACATACAAAATCAAGTTACTGTAAAAACATATGCAATTCCAGAAAAATATTTCATGAATAACATCAGTTCACTGTCAAATCTTTTTCTAAAGCTTCTTTATCCATTTTCATGTATAACCGTAATCTTTTGTAAATTAATCGAAAGAAAATCATTTCTAACGATTTAAACCACAATTTCATAACACTTGCTTTTCGAAATCTATATTTGAAATTCATCGTTTAAAATAACAATGCATTTGAAATAACAATGCATTTGAAAATGTAAATTTGTAGGGAACGTTATTCACTCACCTGCCGCGTTCCTAAATCGCTACTCTTCCCACCAAACACTTGCTGTAAAGCCACTACTCAATCCCCTGATAATTAGAAATAGTATATTAACATTCTCCTCAAATTCTTAGCAAAACTAATTGCCCTTAGCCCACAACTAAATATGAAAATTAATCAATTATGCACACACAGCAACCGAAATCCTATTCTTCCCTCATTCTTTTTACTTTCCTCCTGCAATTTATAACAACCATTCCTTATATAAATATATCATCTAGCTTCCAATCACCGCAACATGGTTCTCCGATTTAAAACCCCCTCTTCTTAAATGTATACCTATACATACGCATAACAGTACAAGTCTCCAATCCCTTCTTCTTTCATCAATTCGCAATACCCACACTGCGGTGCAAACATCAACAATATCCCCAAAACACACAAGCTGTACGCCGAACACCCATGCACACACCACAGCAGCATACACAGCGCACAATCCACAGAAACAAAGTGACAGGAATGCTCATTGTTCATAACCATTGACAGCACACAACATGCATATTTTCACAGAACCCGCGAGCACAGTATGACAAACATAAATATATAACACCGCAGCAACCCAGCATGCATTCAAAGATTAAACACATTGCGACAGAAACCATTTCCCAGATCCGCAGGTTCACAACGCTAGAACCAACAATACCGAGCAAGCAAACGGAAACAGGGTCAGGTACTTACTGCCTAATGCCGACAACTCTGCAACTCTGTCTCCGGCGTCACCAACTAGCTTCTCACTTCCTTCTTTCCTTATCAACAACAACGAACATCCCGTTACTTGGAATGACGATGACACCGAAGAACAGAGTGAGCTTAGTTGCTCACGGTAGCGAGCTAGAAGGAAAGGAGAATGCGGAAATCGGTTTAAGAAGCTTACCCACAGAACCAATCGCCGAAGAGCAACTGGAAATCGACCTCCGAGACTTGCTACAGTAGCAAAGGACTTGCTACAGTAGCTCGACAATGGTGTCGGACAGAGCTACACGGCGACGGCGCTTACTTGAATGTGGTCCACCGGAAGGAGTGTTACCGGCGTAAAATCCCGAACCCAGAATCCGCGGCACTCCAGCGATCACCACCCAAACTCCCCTGTCACCGCAGCCTCGTTGACGACAGAAAGGAAAGGATCGGCGGAATGCTTCTTAAAGGCGTCCAGCCGAGCTTCAGTGCCGTGTACTCATCTCCCGCACCGCACGCTGAGCTTCTGTCGTCTCACACCTGCCGCGTCGCTGCAGCCTGCCTTCTCTGTTCGCGGCCCGCAGGAAGAAGAAGGAAAATGATGAAGAAAGGCAGAGGTTCGGTGGGAAATAGACAGAGGGGCAAAATGGTAATTTCACGCGTCTGAGAAAAAAAAAAAATTCACCTCCGCTTCCGCTGCGACTCGAACCCTGGCCGAATGTTTTTCCTTTCGCCGCTTGAACCATTCGGCTAACACTTCCCATTCGAAATATTCTACAAAGAATATACATATAACCGTTAATTAAATTCCTGATCATAACAGTACCTCTGTCCTCAGTTCTTCCTTTAATCCGTTCAGAAACACCCCTAATAGGCAGTGGTCCGGCCAATTCATGACTCTCGCGACCCTCCGTGCCCATTCTTGCTGGTACTCTACTACACTCCCTGTCTGTCGTATGCTGCAAAGATACTCGTCCAGATTTAAGAACTCCGGTGGTCCATAATGTTCGTTCAGCATTTTTACCAGTTCCTCCTAATATAGTAGGGTTCTTTCCGAATTCATCCAAGAGAAAAGGTCCAGTGCATCTCCCTCCATATACATCGCCGCGATTTCTACCTTTTCCTCCTCCGGTGTACGGTAATATCTGAAGAACTTTTTAGCTTTTAGTATCCACCCCCTCGGGTCACCTCCACTGAACTTTGGGAATTCGATTCTTGCATAAGGTGCTCGGTGCTTGGGGTAAAACTCTCTGTCTTCTTCTGTTTCATCTCCCTAGTTCTTTTCCCTTCTCCTTGTGGACTGGTTTCGGGACTGCACTTCCAGGTACGCTACCTTATCCCTTAATTCTTCTATCATGTCAAGTTTCGCAGCAATGACCGTCAGTGGATCTCCTCCAATAGCATGACTTTCTGTCGAGTTAATGTTGTGACCTGTGTTGGCAGCAGCGGAAGATCGTGTTTCAACCATTCTGGCTTTGATACCAATTTGTTAGAGTGTGATCTCTCCTACTCACTCCCTCTGCAAGAATCTCACAAAGATAACAAGTAGAAGCCCAGAGAATCTCAGTGATAGAACTCTTGAGAAAAATAGTTTTTTTTTTCATATCATTCCTTCTGGCCAACTGGCGCATATATAGCTAGTTACAGAGTTAGTTACTGCATATAATGGATGATGGGAAAGATAGAAGCTGCCCCCACTAAGCTACTATATGAGAACGTGGGTTCCTACTTATTGTTACCACTGTGCTAAAAATTAGGGAGTGCTGGAAAAACTAAGAGATTTAATAAACAGAAATTAATAAACTAAGTATTGGCTGCTGAACTTTCTCTTGCACGTTTTAGTCTCCTTGAATAAGTCTTTAGTGGCTTTGCTGTGTGTGGTGAGGTGCTATCAGAATCATTGCAAATATTTGCATTAATTGGACATTTGGAATCCTAGAAACTTAAAGGGGTTTGTCTTGACTTGCCAATCCAACAAACTTTATTTCATATTGTAAAGGTACACACCCTCTTTTTATAGTTATTTATCTATTTTTATTTAATTTTTTAAAACAAAATGATGGTTGAGGCAATAATAAACACATATACTATAACTATATATGTGATTAATAAATATATAGACACTATAACTATACCTGTGTTTTGCAAATAATTTGGTTTAGTTAGCTTGTTAATTGATTATATGATGTGATGATAAATAAATCATTTTGTGTTCTTAGGTAGCAGCGACTTATCACTAAATGGATAGGATGTTATGAGGATATTGAATGGAAGTTATGAGAGAAAACTCTTTCAAAGGACAAAAATACTTCGTTTGCAATATTTTTTAGGAAACTCTAATAAATTTTCTAAATGATTTGATTCAAATATTCCCAGCTACAATCACACTTCAAATGCATTAAAGTTAAACGGTCTTTCCTTCAGAGGAAAATGGTCATTATTTTATTGAAAGCCACACCCAAATTAAAACATTTTGGCTATTTCAATTGGAGAAGCTTGAGCATATATGGAATGATGATGACTCAGATTCACATCCCCTATTGCAAAACCTTGAATATCTGTCTGTCGGGAATGTTCAAGAATAATACGATTGGAACCACCTTCTGCATCTTTCAAAAAATTAAATTCCATTGATGTGGGAGATTGCAATGGGCTTATGTACTTGACAACACCATACACTGCTAAAATTCTCTCCACCTCACAAGCTTAAAAGTTAGCAATTGTGGGACGCTGAAGGAGGTTATGATGACAGTTGAAGGGGAATCAGAAGAAGTGATCACATTCGAAAGCTTGAAGTATTTGAAACTGATTTGTTTATCAGGCTTCAAAAGCTTTTGTTTTGGAAAAAACACCTTCATATTCCCATCTTTGGAGTCATTAAAAGTGATAGGATGTCACAAAATGCAGAATTTCTTATCTGGAGTTGTCATTGCCACATTTTTGTAATTAGTGGGAAAAAATGGGAAAAAACGCTGGATTGAAGACCTTAATATCACTATTAAACAGTTGTTCTTGGACAAGGTATTTATGTGAAAAAAGTAAATTCCAAAAATATTTATACCCTTCTTATCTTCTTGCTTGGTCTCCTCCGCGGGCGATAAAGGTATGTCTGCCTTTGACCTTGATCTGGAAAAACTATAAATCAATAATACTTAGACACAATAATTCAAAAACAAAAAATTATTCAAGGTATGTCTTTTAATGGAGGTGTATTGTGCTCTAGTTAGGTATTTATTGATTCTGACAGAACTACTAAATATATTCACAATATGATGTTAGCTTGGTTGCCTCAATTAGGCAATTGGAGAAGGAGTTGAAGGTGAATACAAACAATCTTTTAGTATTAATATACAAAGTAGTCAAACAAATCAAGTGAGTGCAAGTACAAACAGAGCATTAAGCTCTGAGGAGCATGGAGCAGAATAAAAGGCTGATGAGATTGTTGATTTAGGGGAGAAAGAAAGGCACAAACTTCCTATTTCACAGACAGGTACTCATTAAGACTGTCTTGTATTATTTCTTAGCTTAATTCATGAATAATCATCATACAGCTTTAATTTTCTCTCCTTACAGATTCTAGTGACTTTCTATGTTACTGCTTTCAAGTATTAACCTTATTTTATTATTGTCACAACCTCATGTCATATTCTATATTTATCTATTTAGGTATTGACACTCAAAAGATATGTGAAATTGCTGAGTCGCCCTTGGATCAAGCTAGTCAAAACACATTAATTCTCACAAAAGTTGATGTAGGTACCGATCTTGTTATGCAGTACTATTATTTTTATTTATTTGGATGGAAGTAAGTCCTTAGTATTTGGCAAAAAAGGTATTGTCTCATTTTAAAAAAAATTGTTTATTTAGTTATTGGGATTCAAGAGGTGCATGAAACTACTGAGGGAGACTTCGTTCAAGATGCTCAAAACACATTGAACTTTATCATTGTTCACGATGGAGGTACTGGTTATGTTTTCTCAGGTTCATGCTATAATTGTTTGAAAACTGATTTGCTATGTTGTAACATTTATTTTATTTTATTTTGTTAAATTTTTCTGTTCAGCCATTGGGACTGAAGAGATGAATGAGACCATTCGCTGAAGCTATTGAAAGCACATTAACTCATACCTCAGTTCAAGAATTGGTACAAATCTTATTATGTGATTCCAATTTGCACAAATGATGTTAATGTGCTTTATTGTGTGTCATGACTCTTTTTTATAGTCCTCTTTGACTTAGTTTATGACGTGTACCTTCTATTGTGTGCATTGAAATATAACAAGAAGCAGTTTTATGACTCTTTCTTTTATGCAAAGGTGACTTCACATTAACTTCAATGGCTCCTTTCCTGGCTAACACTAGCAGTTTTATGACTACTGAAGTTAGAAGAAGCAATTAAGTTTTTTAAATTTTCAGAAGAAAGAAGTTTACTTGTTTCCTTTTGCCCCTAAACTCATGCATCATTTGTGTTCATTGAATTTTTGTTTATTTTTTAACTTACTGGTTTGGCTCTTGGAACTCAAGATGAAATTGCTTTGGGACCCTTGGTTCAAGCTACTCTTCAAGGCACATTAAGCCCTAGTATAGTTTAGGACACAGGTTCTTATCTTGTTTTCTGTTGAAGCACAATATTGTTATGTATGCTTAAAACAATCTTTTTCAGTTTTGGTCTTTGTTGTTATATTCTTTTTATCAACTGATAATCTAATTTTTGTTTATGTTAACTAAAATCTACTAGAAAAATTACATTCAGATATTGCGAATCAGAGATGTACCAGGCCTTAGAGAAGGCCTTAGTTCCAATTACTCAAAATGTACTAAGCTATTCCATGGTTGAAGGTATTCATCATTTTGCTTTTCAATTTCAAAGTATGATTTTTTTTGCCTTACTCTGTTTTATTTAGCTTGATTTGCTTTATTTAGTGGTGTTTAATTACTCATTCATTGTCATGGTACTTTATTTCTTATTTTGGTGTTTCAAGCTCTATAGTGTGTGAATCAAAATATAGTATAAAGTAGCACATAATATCCCGATCTTATTTCTTAGGTACGGGCAATATCGTAATTTTATTTGTAATACAATTTTACCCATAATCTTTTTAATTTAGCACGATTTTATCCATAACTTATTTCTCAAGTATCAAGAATTGCACTAAATAAAAAAAGATTATGGATGAAATTGTATCACAAATAAGATTAAGATATTGTCCACAATTGAGAAATAAGATTAGGATATTAAGTACTATTTTACCTCAAAATATATTAAAAAAAATTACATGATCCAAAAATGCGCCTCAACGAAATTTATATCAATCAACCTACAAGCTCTAGTAGCTAAAAGTAGAACAAGTAACTTTTTTTTTAATCTTTTTAAATGAAGAATTTTCACCCAAAATACTAATCATCCTTTTTTTTTCTGAATTCCATTTTATTTTGTTTTTGTATTGATCCGTCACCTTTACAAGCTCTACAAGCCGTGACCTCATCAATTCAAGATGAAGGTACTGATTTGTTTTCAGTATATAATTTCTATAAATGATCTAAATTTGTTTTGCCATAATTCATGGCATTTTGGTTTAATAATCTGTGGCTAAATTATTGACCATAAGTTTTTAGTTAAAAATCTAACAAAAAAAGATGAAGACACAAAAATCTAAATGGTGATATATTTAATCAAGCAACAAACTTCTAGAATTCTTGACAATGAAAAAGTAATGCATTTTTCCTTTTTATTAGATAGAACTAATTTACTTTTATTTATGAAAAATAGTGTCATTTTGTTTATTGAGTTTTAGTTTATTTTAATTAATTGTTTAGCTCTTCAAAATCAAGAGATGTATGAGATCAGCTTTGAAAGGTCATTGGTTCAATCAACTAAAATTGCTCTAAGCACTGCCTCAGTTTATGATGCAGTTACTTGTACTGTTTTGCAGACTATTTTTTTATGCGAGTTTTGCAGACTATATGATATGCATAAAATGATCTAAAGTTCCTCTGTAATATGTAATGACTCCATCATAACGCTTTCATTTTATTAATTTCTTTTGTGAATTGGAATGTACCACAACTATTATGAATGATGGCGAAGAAAGTAATAATTCTTTCCAAAGGAATTTATTTTACTTATATCTTTTACAAAATCTTTGTTATTCTATTTTCTCTCTGTTGTGTATCAATAAAAAAATCTCCCTATTTTTCTCTCAAAAATAAACATGGTTTTTTAGATAATGGGATTGAAGAGATGCATGAGATCATTCAAAGATCGTTGGTTCAAAATGCTGATGAAGACATGTTAAACCCTACCTCAGTTCAGGGCATAGGAATTGATTAGTGCATTTTAAACATTTTGGAAGGAAAAAATTATGTGTACATTAATGATTCTAACTTTTTATTGTATTAATTGGAATCAATTAGAAGAATCACATGACTCAGGACATTCACCTCAGTACGAATTTGTTCAACCAGACTATAACTTCTATGCCTGCAACATACAAAGAAAGTATTGCATTTTTTACTTGTTGAAGGAAAAAATACTTCAATGTCGCCAAAATCTTGTGTCATTCCATTTTCTAATTTTTATAAGAAATTATTTTTCCAGCTGTTGGGACTCAAGAGACCTATGAATCCAAGAAGAGGTTCTCAATTCATGATGGTCGAAATGTATTGAGGCTGACCATAGTTCACGATAGAGGTATTGATATGATTTTGTAGTCTCCAAGTTTTCCTGAAGTATCAGATACTTGTAGAAGTTTTTCCCTTAATTTTTTTGTTTATAGGTTCTAATATTCAGGTATTGTTTTGAAGATTCTGCTTTAATTTACCCCCTTTAGTTCATTGATGTAGTGACATTTAGTAACTCATTAATTTGTATGGGAATCTTCCTTTTACTAATTAATTAATTTTTCTTAATCTCCATTGTGTGAACTTGAAATATATTAGCAAAATCATATGACCCAGAAATAAATCTTGGAAACAAACTTGTCCTCTCAAACTACAAACTCTGTAATGGCTGAAAGTAGAGCAAGAAAGGCATTTTTGTCGTTTAGAAGGAAGAAAATAACATTTCTGGATTGTTTTGCAAAACCTAAGTCATCCTATTTCCTGATTTTCCTTTTATTTATTTAATCAGCTATTGATCCGGCTCCTTCATAAGCTTCAGAAGATCCATCTTCGTCAACAAAAAGGAAAATACTGACAGGCAAACAAGATGGAAAATGGTGCTGGGAAGGTGACTTAAATAGAACAGTAGACAAGATATTCCAAGATAAGGTATGTTCTTATTTAGTAAGTTAATCTAATTTAAACAGGGGAACAGAGATTAACATTTCAACTTTTATATGCCTCCAGTAACACTTCCATTTGATATACTTTGATATTTGCACAGGTGGCCTTTAGTACCTTCAATCATTTGGAATTTTCTGAATATCCAGAACTAAAAGAACTATGGTACGGCCAAGTTGGGCAGAAAATATTCTGCAATTTGAAGCATTTGTTGGTACGTAAATGTACATTCTTATCCAACGTATTTTTTCTCCAAATTTACTGCAATTGTTATATGCACTGGAGGAACTGGAAGTAGCAGAGTGTGATTCATTAGAAGCAGTCTTTTATGTAAAAGCACTGCATGACAAAGCAATGGAATAAAAGGAAGCTAGTGGGTTGAAACAATTAACACTCTCGGGGCTTCCAAATTTGAAACGCATATGGAACACAGAAGTAGGAGAAATAATCCGCTTGGGGAATTTACAGACGTGTTGATAAATGTCAAAACTTGAATTATTTGTTTACGGTCTCGCTATACCAAGACTTGAGGAAACTTGAAGAGCTTGACCTTGAGTCTTGTGGTGTTGAGGAAATTGTTTCAATTGAAGAAGGAATAGAGGAACTCAAGTTTGATTTTCCTCGGTTAACAATCTTGAGGCTATTTAATTTGACAAAGCTTACTAATTTCTGTCCAAAAAGATATACTCTAGAGTGTCCTTCATTGTAGGAAATAAATGTTCGTGGATGTGAAGATCTGCAACTATTTGCATTTGACCATTTCAATTCCCAATCGTATAGGGAGGGTGACATTGAGTTACAAAGGGTACAAGCTTTGTTTTATATTCAAAAAGGTATTAACTATTTTTATATTTATTTAATCTATCTATCTTTAATTTCATTCTTTCCACACAAAAAGATGCATGGTTGAGGGAAAATATAATTATATGTGTAGTTCCAAATATTAAAAAAAAAGTTTTATGTTAACTTATTGCCTGATTATATGATGAAATAAACAAATTATGGGCATGTTTAGATAGACTTTTGGAAAAAATGGCTTATAAAAAAAGATTTTGGATAGTTTTTAAAAATGGGCTTATAGAGAAAAGCTTATAAAACAAATAGTTCTGAATAAATGAGTGGTTGAATAGTTATTACTAGCAAGATTTTTATTATTAGTAAATTATCAAAAGGGGTATATGATTTTATAAAAAAATATTATATTTCTTTCCTTTTTTCCTTTTCTCTCCTGTTCTCTCTCCACGTCCACCACCGACGAAAACCAGCAACCCAGTAGAAAACCAGCGACAGAGGAAAAAGACCAACATTCACCAGCAATGGAGGAAGAAGACGAAGACTAGTGAACTAGTGACTTGACGACGGAGGAATAAAACTAGTGGTGACGGCGAGCTCTAGCTGCAGTGATAGCAGAACAAGAACCAGCAGCAACAATGGCAACATAACGATGGTGATGAAGAATTGCAGAAGAGAGAAAAGAGAAGAGAGAGGAGAGAGATTATTAGAAAAAGTAGGGGTAAAATAAAGTAGGGGTAAAATAGTAATTGAGTAGTCCATAAGCTCTTTTACTATTCCATAAACTCTTTCTATGAGCTTATTTGAAACTATAGTTTAGTTCATAAGTTATTTAGGATAAATATAGCTATTTGCTTTGAAATTTTTACAAACTAAAGATTGGGCCAAAAACAATTTTTAAAGCCTCAATTTTGAGCTAATCCAAATAGGTACTATATGTTGTCTTTTCAAGTGGCCAAAAACTCGGATGTCTTGTCATTAAACGAAAAGGACACTAGACACTATTAGGATACTAAGGGCCTATTTGTATTGACTTTTATAGAAGAGCTTATGGAGAAAAATTGATTTAAAAGTTATTTTGAATAAGCTCTTCTTTAGAAGAGCTTATGAAAAAAATTGAGTCTAAATAAATGAGTGATTGGAGGGTTATTACCAGAATAATTTTTATGATTAATAAATAAGGGTATGAGATAGAAAAAAAAACATATGCTACTATTCATTATCATTATCAGCTTCTTTGACACTGACACATCTAGTCCCTTCCACAGCGACACTGACGATGACTATTCTCCCATGCCTACATCGACAGTTGTTCTCCCACAGGGATGCTGACGCCTATTCTCCCATACTGACACCTCCAGTCCCCTCCAAAGTCCCCACCAGTCCCCTCCATAGTCATCTCCAGTTCCTTCCATAGAGATGTTGACACCTATAGTCCCCTCCACAGTCAGGGCCTCCTCCATTCATCCCACTTTCCACCTCCTATCAGGAATATACACAAATCTGGATGGAGGAGAAAATGACGAAGGCGATCTAGCGAGATAGTAACACTGGCGACCGAGAGTTGAAGACGACAATGAGTAAGTGACGGCAGCAACAGTGAGATGGTGAGTGATTATTGTTAGTATAAGAGAAGAGAGAGTGTCAAAACATAAGGACAAAATGGTAGTTGGGTAGCCCATAAGCTCTTTTCCCCACCCACAAGCTAGTTCCCATCAATTTATCTGAAACTTAGGTTTGAACTAGCTCATGGGAAAAAACACTTATAGAAAAAAAGTGGGTGTATGGTTCCAGCTTTCCCAAAACATAGGTTTGGACCAAAAGCCCTTTTAAAATATAGATTTTAGGTGTAACCAAACACCAACTAAATGGCAACTATGAGAAAAATCTCTTTCACAGCATAAAATTACTTCATTTGCAACATTTTTAGGAAACTCCAATAAAGTTTCTAAATGATTTGATTAAAAAATTCCCAGCTACAATCACACTTCATCCTTATTATGTTCAGCCCTAGCATAACAACATTAAGCCTAGCATAGTTTAGGACATAGGTTCAAATCGTGTTTCTTATTGAAGCACAATATTGTTATGTTGAAAACAATTTTGTTCAATTTAATCGGTCTTTGTTATTATATTTTTTATTAACAGATAATCTTATAACTTTATTTTATGTTAATAAAAATATATTAGAAAAATTATATTTACATATTAGGAATTAGGAGATGTAGCCTTAGTTCCAGTTGATAATATAGGTAATGATTTCGTTTTGCAATCTCAAAGTTATGATTTTGTTTTTTTATTTGTTTTTTGCCTTAATCTGTTTATTGGTTATAATGCTATAGGTATTGCTCCGAAGTTTCAACTTTATTTTTGCTTGACTTGCTTTATTTACTAATGTCATGGCACTCTATTTCTTATTAATTGATGTTTCATGCTCTACGTCATGTGAATCAAAATATATTAAAAGAATCACATGATCCAAAAATGCTTCTCAACGAGAATTTAAACAATCAAACTACAAAACTTTGTAGGAGCTAAAAACAGATCAAGTAATTTCTTTTTTTTTCATCTTCTTGGAATGAAGAATTTTCCCCCCCAAAACTTCAATCATCTCCTTTTTTCTAAATTCCATTTTACTTGTTTTTGTAGATATTGATTCATCATCTTCACAAGTTCTAGAATCCGTGACCTCATCAATACGCGGTGAAGGCACCCCAATTTATGATGCAGGTACTTGTATTGTTTTGCAGACTATACAATATGTATCAAATGACCTAAAATTGCTTTGTAATATGTAATGACTCTATCATGGTACTCTCTAGTTTATTAATTTCTTTTGTGAATTGGAATGCACTAGATGGATCACAGGATTTACAACATCAAATTGGGGAATTGATAAGACACATTTATATATGGTTTCTGTGATATTATTAAGAGTTTTATAACAATTTACCATTCATTTTATGCCTTAAATTGTACTTTTGTGGTAATACATGATTGTGCGTGGCAATGTGCTAATTAAAGGGTAAAATGGTAAATTAACTCTTTCAAACTATATATATTCTGTTATTTACTGATTTGGACTTTTGCAGTGAGCTTTTATGTTGGATTATAGGTATTTTAGAATAGAGCAAGGACCAGGAAAGAAATCACAAGTCAATGAAAGTGAAATCATGCCCCTACACCTTTTAGTCGCGACCAAAGAGTCCGTCGGTCACGACCTTGATTCTTCTAAAAGTCTCTCAGTGTTTACAGGTCATGACAAAAACTTGGATATGTTCATGACTAAAATGCGAAATAGCTGAAACTGCATGTTTTGAATTAGGTAATGAAGAAATAAAAGTAGAGGAAGGCCACTATCAAGGAGAAAGCTGGTTTTTGACTTGATCAGGCTAAGAAATAGTACTCGAGTGCTCTCTGATCACCTTCTCCATATCTTTCAATGTTCTACACCTCTCTACAGACTTCTCCATATCTCTACACCATCAATCTACCGTCTTCTCATCATTTCTTCATGAAATCACATATGGACAGTGATTACAGTATAACAGGAGTCATGAGAGGCTAAATTTTTAGTCTCTTAGTGATGGATCTGATATCTTAAGCTCATGGATGAAAATGGGGAGTTTCTACTATTCTAATTTGTATCTTCTCATGTTATGATTGCTGCTAGATCTAGGGTTTTCATTTTATGAGCAAGTTTTGAATATCGATTGATCATTCTCATATTCGACTTTGCAATTGAATTCGGATGATTTGAATGTTTGCTTTTTAATAAAATATTTTAGTTTTGATTTTAAGAGAGTTAGGTTATTATCAGTGATCGTTGTTAATTAATTCAATTGCTTAAAATTTAGGGTTTTCGATCGACAAACATACGAGGGCATTTTCATCATCTAATTCAACTTACATGCTAAGTGGTTAATGACAGTTCGCTAATAATTCTTAAACCAGCTTTGATCAAAGAGGTTTAAGGAAAATTAGGGTTTTGGGCTCAATCGATTGATTGAGGATTTCTTTGAGACTTAGTGATTTTAAAACTCCAATTTTAACGTGAGAGCAACAATAGATAAATTGTCATCATCAAGAGTCTTTCATAACATATTTCTCAAATAAACTAACTCATTTTCATCTTAATCAAAAATCTAAAAATATTTACTTTTCTGCACCCTAATTTTATTGCATCAATTGTCATATCCCCAATTTTCTTATCTGATGTATATGTACAGTTTATCTGTAATGGATATGAGATTCTTAGAATAAACTGTATCAGGTTGAGCAAGGAAAGAAAGGGATTAATAACTAAGGAAAGTTCAGGGACCTAAACACAAATTAGAAAAGGTTAGAGGCAAAAAGTTAAAGTATAAACAAAAGTTAGGCAAAAAGTGATAATTATTAAAAGTTTAGGGACTAACTGTAATTAAGCAAAAAATTAGGGATCTAAATATAATTATGAGAAAGTTGAACTGAAAAATGCTAAAAAATATCCAGAATCATATTAGACCCAAATTTTACCAGTAGATAGACAAAATTATTCCGGTCAATTTAACGCAACACGGAATTTTGATTTGAGATCCCGATTAATTGATATAAATTCCTGAAATCAAAAGGAATTATTACAGTATTTTTTAGACCTCAGAATCAGATGAGACCTTACAGTAAATTCCTATATTTAATATAAGAATTTATAAAATTGACAAAGTCAGAAAATGGATCATGTAGAATTTTTATGAGATGTTACGATGGAATAAAGTACCCGATAAATATTGTCGGGAGAGGTTTCTTTAGAATTGGGCAAAAAGGTAATGAGCCCATACAAAGGCCCAAATGGCACCACAATAAGGTTATTGGACAGTTAGGTGGGCCAGAGTCTAGAGCAACCTAGAAAAAGTGCAAAATTATGAAAATGCCTCTAAATGACCATATTGTACTAGTGATAGATGGAGGGCATTTTGGTCATTCTGGATAGGCTAGAAATGTCCCATATAGTATAAATATGATTAGTTAGAGTCAATATATGCCATGAGGAAGTATAAAGAGGGGTAAAATGATAATTATGCCCTTAAGGTTAATATAGTGCAAGAAAGGACACCAAGGGTCTTTTGGTCATTTACCAAGGGATGGATGATAGATAAATACTTAGTCTAACAATGTAAATGGTATGAGGAACCTAGACATTAGTTTCCATGACAAAATACATATCCTAGAATATTATAAAAATTAGGATAGAAAACAGTATGGTTTTTGTGAAACTGCTTCGATCGGTACCGGACTGAATTAGAATTTTTCCTATCAATATATTTACCTTTTTCTATCCAAACATGGACTTGTGTGATGTCATGCATGGTGTCAAGTATGTGGCTTCCAGGGTAATGCTAAATTAAAGAATGAATATGGACTATTAGATCAAATAGTAACCAAATTAATCTTGACCATCCATTTTCACCCAAATTTATCTATAAATAGCCCCTCATTTTAGACCCCATTTGGCATGCTTGAGAACCATAGGGAAAGTCAATCAAGAAAGAAGCACAAAACTTGAAGCAACAAGCAAGGTAATAATCTCCCTTAATCTTGAGCTTTAATCTAGCAAGTTAGCTCTTGATTTTAAGGGGTTTTTATGCCATATTTCCCTTGTGGTTGCTACTGGAAGTGCTATCCACATGTGAAAAGAATATGAGTTTTATGTTATGGATAGTTTAGATAAGCTTAAACAAGCTTGAATCAAGTGGTATACGCTTGGAAATTCAAGTATGCATGAAGTTAGGGTTTTGTGTTCATGGCTGCTACTGTATGTGACACTATTCATATTTTGGAATTTCATGATTTTGATGCTTCCAATGAGTTTAAAATGGAAAATTGTGTGGGGATAAAGTAGGAGAACAAGTATTGCAAGTATTGGAATCAAAATGTGAATTTTTGAAAAAAGATAAGCTCACTTCGGTTTGGCACAACAACTCTTGGGGTGTTTTTGTAAGGAATTGGAAGACACGCAGCGGAAATTAATTTAAAAATTTTTCCATTCCTTGCCAGGATCTACCGTATGTGTTTAAGTCAAGTGGGAAGAAGCATTACCCTTAGTGTTTCTCAGCGACTTCCACAGCTTCTCTCCGCGGCTGGTGATCTCTTTTCGATCGTAAGGAGACATCCACAGCTTCTCTCTGCGGCTCGTGCTCTCTTTTTGATCGCAAGAAGTCGACTCCTCAGGTCGTCTTCCTCTACTGGTATCCACACGAACAACATTCCAACCATAAACGACGTGCTAGCGTCTCCTGTCCCTCCAAGGCTTTCTCAAGAGTTCGTCCTCTCCGTCTCTACTTCAGCAGTTTCTTATCTGCAAACCTTTTGCAGATTCCGTTCGGCCCTTTTTGTGTTATGTGTTGTGTTCAAAACGTAGTTCCTAAAATCGGATATATAGGATGCTCTGCATTTTTCTCAACCGAATTGGATTTTGGAATTAATCTATATTAATTCCGAATATAATATCACATATTGTATAATTTGATAAGAAACTAATTAAATAAATAATGTTTATATTAAATCCGTCCCACAGATTTAATTCACCTATTTATTTAATTTAAATAAAGATAAGATTGGACTGTATTTGATTTATTCTCATAAATAAAATTTGAGATATCCTATCAATTTGAATTTCAAATTCAAACGTGATAGAGATTTAATTTATCCTTATAAATTAAATCTTGTAAATATCTCTTATATGAGATATCCTATTAATTTGAATTTCAAATTCAAATGTGATAGAGATTTAATTTATCCTTATAAATTAAATCCTATATATCCCTTATATATAATATATATATATATACGAATATAAATATAAATAAATATATACATCAACCCTGGATCATTCATTGAATCTAGACACGTCTTAGATTCAATGAATCTGGACATCATAGCTCGTGTTGGGCTATTTTGTGTGTGACCCTGTAGGCCCATATGAAGTTGGCAGTGGGCCATTTGCTATACTGGCCCACAAGTCGCAAGCGGTCTCTAGCAAGACATAACGACTACCCAAATCATATGAGAATCGATAAACGATGTAACCTTTTATATAACCATATCATGTCCCTTCTGTCACGCGATATTTTGGTCATGGATGAGGCATGGATAATGTCATCCTCCTATTCCTGACCGTTACTTTCTCGATCCCTGAGTAGTCTGACTATAGAAATGGAACTACCTTTCCATTACAGTATGGCCATACATTTCTCAGACTCACTCATCGAGGGGCCCAGTAATATCTCTCTACGAATGTGAGGGACAAATTCCATCTTGACCATTCACATTCCTCCTCATGAAAAACCACTAAGCCCGAATATAGTCTTTATGATCACTCGGTCAAAAGTGACTTTTGACTAGGCCAAAGCTGAGCGTTTGTCATGTAGGAATCCATGATGATCTCAGGTCAAAGGGCATAGTGACATGGTTTGTATATGAGAGAAGATTATGACGTAACCCATGTAACTCTCTCATAGCGGGTCGGTCCAACACCTTGTACTCTTACATGTGCATATGACTTTGATTTATATCTCTATACATCTTCAAAGTCATACTGGTCTTATTTCATCTCTGCTCCCGCACAGATAACCGACCAGGGACATTTAGGATAAAATCATGAATTATCCAAGGATGGTCATCACAGTAAACATGCAAATAATATGATAACACAATTAATAAATTCATAAATCAATAATGTTCATAAGACAATGATTGGCCTCTAGGGCACGTTTTCCAACAGTTTTGATTTTGGAAATTCTGGTTTCATATTTGGATTCTACATGAAAAATTATGTTGAAATGAATCATGAGAGTTTATTTTAGAAAGATGGAATTATGAAACATAAAATGGAAAAATAATGGAAGTTAGTGAAAACCTAGTCTTGGTATTGTGTTCAAGTTGAGTTGTAACTTAATGTTACTTTATAATGGCTAGGTTTTGATATTTGTAAAGGAAGTAAATCATCTCAAGAAGAATTTGTTAAGGATAGCTCAAGAGGTAGCAAGAATACCTAACTATAGTTTCATGTTTACTTGATTGTATGCTTGCTTGTTGATTATGATGTTTGGTTATGCATGAGATTGTGTCATCATGTTGATGATGAAGTATGAATGATTGCAAATCCTTGCAAGTTATGTCATGACAATATGAATGTTAGAGTTTGCTTATGTACCATTATGAAGTAGCTCCCATCTCATGATAACATCTTAAGCATAAAATTAATCATGCATGATATTATAGTTTGTATGACTTTCTATTGGGATTTCCATAAAATCTCATTCTTTCCATATACAAAACCATGTCATAGGTGCTAGAACATCTCAAGGAAAAAGGATAAACATAGAGAGATGAACTTTTATAATAAGTTATATTGCTTACTTGACATTATGGAAGAATGTGATGATGTGCATGGTGTACGATTATGTAATTGTGTTCTGAGGCTGTGGTGGTATGATAATGATTATGATGCCTAAACTAATGAGTTTGAACTTGAAATTTGGCATGATAATAGATAATATAAAGAGATTTAAATAAAAACCAAGAAAGCCTCAATTGGTTAATTATTCAATTTGTTATGATTTTTCTAAGCTGAAGTTAAAATCTGGAACTAAGAGAAAGTAAGCAACTGGAGCCAGTAACGTTTCAACATTAATTTTTTTATAGTAAATGAATGAGTTTTTCTGTAAAATTTTGTGACCTTAAATAACAAGTATGGATATTTAAATTCATAGGTAACACGGCTTATTTGGACAAGTAAAGAGAGAGAAATTAATTTTTGAAGTTAAGGCAAAGGAGCTGGAACTTCTAAATTTTACCAAATGAATAGTGTTTTCCAACGAATAAACTGATTTTATTGGGATAATGGAACCTCAGTTTTATATTTTTACTTCAAATTTTAATGAAATATTTTTCATTATAAATTGGAACCAACCTATTTTGATTTTTTTACATTTAACTATGAATTTTTAAATTTGAGTACATGTTCTGGAATTACCAAATAAACAATAGCGTGAACAGTAACTGAGAGCAAATCTTTTGGAAGTGAATGTTTCTAAGGCAAAAGACTATATAATTGGTTCCAATGACTTTCAAATGAGTATAATTGAGGTTGAAAAATAAGGATATGACATCAATCACTAAAATTGCAAAAACCATTTTATTCTTGCTCAGGTTTTTTATTGATTTTGACATCTAATATGCTAGGTTTCCAATTAAAAGGCTCCTTGAGAAGAGTGATAGGGTTGTGCCTTATACTATATTATATTGGGTGTAATTAACTTTATTTTGATGGATCGAACCACGACAATCTGCCCTCATCACATACCTTTTCCATCATGCTTTATCTAAATTTGTTGGTCGTGGGAGGTTGATATTTTGGAAAATCTCAGTAGCAAACATTACAACTTACATATATTCAAGATGAATGCTAAGGCATGATATGTAATTTTATTAAGCTTTATTTAATTGTTGACATGCCATCATTCTTTATGCTTTATTTAATTGTTGACATGCCATCATTCTTTATGCTTTGTATAAAAATGCATGCCCATAGGAAACATGCTATTCGTAACATATTAAACATCATTTATCTTGTCATAACATCATTAAATCCTCATATACATGTCAATACATAAGCATAGCACATTAATCACATAAAGAGATAAGTCAACTACCTTAAACATAAGCTTTCTCTCTTGTTCTTGATCTTGCTACCTAAGCTTCCAACCATGCATACTTTTGGTCAACCACTTCCCAACATCCTCTTGGATGTCTCAAGGTCCAAAACATAATTACATGGTGTATAAAACTTATTAGAGCCATTACATAAGCCATACATACTAACTTCCTTAAAACCCTTAACTCTAAACTTAAATCTTAGAGTTAGTGGTCTAACTTTGTCATAATTATTTCCTTCGACTAATCCTACATAATTTTGTCAAAGGAATCTAAATATAATCTTGGAATTATTAAAATAAAACTCCTCCTATGAAATCTATCCAGAACCGTACATCACCTTCCTAAATTCTAAAGATTCTCATTTTAATTTTAATGCTTCTAATACTTGTTTCTCTACTTTATCCCACACAATTTTTTATTTTAAAAACATTGGAAGAATCAAAATCATAAAATTCTAACTCCTTCCTAGGTGCATGAACAGTGATAGAAAGGGTCTCAAGAATACAATTCTAAGATTACATGATTTCCTAAGCTTCAATTACTTAATTCTAACTTGTCTAAGCTTATCTAACTTATACATAACATAAAATACATCTTCCTACCCCAATAAGCAAGCACTTCCAAAATCAATAATAAAGGGAAAATTGCCATTACAATCACTTTAAACCAAGAACATTCTTCCTAGAATAAAGTTCAAGAGCTAGGGAATTAATTAGCTTAACTTTTTTCCAAGCTTGAGTACTTCTTTTTTGCTCAAGTAGAATTTTTGGTAGAGGTTCCCTAAGGTCCTTGTGCTTCCAAAATGTATTGAAATGCTAGGGTATTTACAGAGAAAATTGTATGAAAATGAAAGGCCAAAATTACTTTGGTTACTTTTTGATTTAATAGTCTATATTCAATCTTAAACTTGTCTTGCCCACCAAGCCACTTTATGACATCATCCATAACATCATTTAAGGCCTCGTTTGGAACAATTTAGGGTAAAAGTTTGATTAGAAAAATTTTAGTCCAAGCTGGCACCGGCTAGGTCAAATTTTATAAACCATATTGTTTAATAAATTTAATTTTTTTGAGATTCCATAATATGCTTTCTGACATTAAATCCAGTATCCAGATTTTTCCTACCATTGACATTGTTGGACTAAGTATTATCTACTTGTCATCCCTAAACAATGACTGAAATGCAAAATTGTTGGATTGGGTTCATCATTTTACACTATTAACTTTAAGGGTATAATTGTTATTTTGTACCTCTTTATACTTCATCAGGACATATTTTGACTTTGATCAATCATTCCTGTCTCTCCCTTGACATTTTGACCATGCCCAAATGACCAAAATGCCCTCCATTCATCTCTTGTTCAATATTACTACACAAGGGCATTTTTGTAATTTTTCTCTTTTTAGGGTTTTTTCTTGAAACTAGCCACATAGATGTTAGGGTATATTGTTAAGCCTATGGGATGCCAACTTAGGACTTTAAATAAGTCAAATGGCTTTATGGCATAATTCCTAAGAAAACCCACCCAAAAGTATTTATCAGGTGTATTTTGTCACTGTAAATTCTATTATAAATTCTACATGACTCACTTCTAAGTTTTGTCAATTTCATAAATTTTTATATTAATTATGAATTTTTTTACCAATTTTATCTGATTAGGAAGTCTAGAAGGTCATGTAATAATCTCAATACTTTAAAAATTAATATCAATTATCTGGGACTTCAAATCAAAATTCTGATAATATTCTTGGCCCCGATTACCATTCTCTATTTACTGGTAAAATTTGAGAAAAAAAGTTTTTGGGCAGTTTTGAGCCTTTTTATCCCAACTTTATCATAATTATGCTTTTGCCCCTTGAATTTGACAAATTACACTTTAGTCTCTGAATTTATCAAATTCCATATAAGTCCCTTGAATATTATATTTTAAACTTTCATCAAAATTACATTTATGTCCCTTTACATTATAACTTTATACTTTTATTTTCTTCTTTTTCTTAAAACTAATCTAACATTTATCGTTTCTCCTTATCATCATCACAATCATTTCTAAAACTCTTTCCTCTTTGTCCCTCACAGGTTCCACTGTCTATTCTATATAAATAGGGAAAAATTAGGATGTGACAGACTTTAAAGGTCGTGTAAGTTGTTCTAAATACTACCGAATGGTCCCTAAGACGTCAAAAATTAAGGATATTATATTTTAGTATCAAAGTAAAGTTTCTGGCATTAGATAGAATATTTCCTATACCCTAAACCTAAGTAGTTAAAATTACGTTAAGGTTAGGGTATTTAGTGAGAAGTTAATATCATCATTTAAGTCTAAATCTTAAGTGAAGCAAGAAGATCCCTTTCCTATGATTGGTTCATTGTTTAGAGTAGGATTCAGATAAGAAAACTTAGGAAGAGAATGTCTAGAGAAAAGGTTGCGTAAGTCACAACAAAAAGGTGTTTAGACTGTGACTTATTTTTACAGAGAAGTTAAGTCATGATAATTTAGGACTTGGGTTGTGACTGTGTACATAGAGGAGTTCAAGAAATGATGAGGAAAGATTATCGGCTGTGACAGAAGAACACAGAGTATCTGGTCATGACAAGTTGAGTAAGATAGTCATGATGAAATTTTATAGAGAATGTGAGTTGCAACTAGATAATACTCAGGTCACGATTGGGATACATAGAGATAAGATGTTATGGCAACAATGAGAATAAAAGTGCCAACCTCACTGAAGTTTATCAACTAGAGGATCACCACGGTGTGCCAACAAGGTAGATGATATGAGGTACAGAGATACAAAAGATCAGTTTAAGAAGATGTTCATAAGTAGATTCTCTGTGTGATCACCATGAGTAGATCTACATTACAAAATACTTTGTTCAACTAGTCTTTCCTAAATAGAATAATCAAAAGTTAGATTGAGACTTGCCAAGGAATGAGCCTATCACATGGCTTAAGGTTAGAAACATGATGGTTAATAGATATAGAGCTAATTTTCCTGAAATAGGGAGACCTCATCATGAAGAAACAATAACCCAGTAAACCTAGGGTAGAGCACCCTAGAGAGCATAAGTAATAGTAGTAGACGATAAATGATATATGTGACTCAAGTTAGCAGGATCAAGAAAAATACCAAAAAGGAACCAAGTTAGGTCAAGAAAAGACTGGGACTGATAATTAGACATAGGAGGTTAAGAGATAGTATAGAGATATAAAATTTACTCCACAGAGATGGAGAGTGATCTACTTACCTGGGATGTTTTCCTTATGTAGTTTATGAGAAGCATTTTTCTCAATTAGATACAGATAAGCGTGAGGTTAAGTGTTAAAGTAGGGAAATAGGAACACTTTGATGAATACTTAGGCGAGTTCATCCATATGAACACTGAGAGTTGAATGACTAAGAAGTTAGTTGATGGATTAAATTGTGTTACAAAGAAATAATTTCTTAAAGGTAGTTGCAGAAGTTCAATAAAGCGGTAGATGTATGTAAGATTATAAAAGGAAGTTTATGATGTTTATAGAGAGAAAGGTAGCCATAATTTAAAAGATAAAAGAGACTACCTTATTTAAGAAATAGTCATGATCAAGAGTCAGATGTAGTAGTGAAGGGTTGAGTCTATACCCTAGTAAGAGGATAATGTGGCAGACTAAGTTAAATGAGTAGTTATCTTAGGTTCCTAAATAAATGATTAGGATATGGAAGATAATGTAACAGAGCAAAGAATGCTTTAAAGTTTATCTAGTTAATTGTTTAATTGTAGTGTACGTTTAATGGATTGTTAAGCAAATTATGTAATGATGATATGGCTTATTATGCCATAAGTTATGATGAACAGTTGTATCTCCTTATAGATGTCATATGATGACACACATGTTAGAGTATGCTTAAATGATTGCATCTTCTTGCACATTATGTATGTTAGAATTTGCTATAATGAATGAATACTCCCTTTTCACATTACATGTATGGTAGAGTGTATATGATGAGAAAGTTATAGTGCTCTCATACCATACAACATGCAATTAGATAATTTAACTTGGTAATGATAAAGCAATAAAAAGTGGTAAACGAGATAGTTAGCTACTTAATCCCCAAAGATTATAATGAGAGTCTAAGACTAGGCAATGATAGTCAATTAGACAGAGAACGAGATTAGAGATAAATATTAGTGGCAAACTTATAGACATATGATTACAAGGTACTCAAGAAGTATCCCTTCAATAGGGAATAAAATACATTAATGATAACATATAAAAAGAGTAAAGATATAAGAGGAATTCCTAAGTGATAAAGAAATTGAGTAATATCTTAATAGATAATATTGGCTTCTCAATCATTCTTGGGGAATTATCAGTTGAGTTACCAATTAAGTGGAAGTGGTTAACCTTGTAACTTAGTCTCTTGATAACTGCCGTTCTAATTATTAAAAGAAACTAAGGTAACCTATAGTAAAGTGAGGCTAACCTAGGTCGACTCACAAGGATTCTAATTGGATGCTAAATTACTTAACTAAGCCAATGAGCCACAATTTAACAAGTGAATGCAATGATACGTGAGATGAAATATTTGAATAAATTATGAATGTAAATCCTATGATATTGTTTATGATTTTAGGTGTTAATGATGTTATGAATTAATGACAAGTGAGCTCCCTTTGAGATTATCCTACCTTCATTGTCCATAGAATATGACAAGTTAATTAGTTGAATTAAAATGAATTAGCTAACAACTAGTCAGCTTAATCTCTATCAAAGCTATAACTCAGACACATTGAAAAGAGAAATCTGAATCATTCAACTCAAGAGGTAGAAGAAGATGAATTAAACAAGTACAACTATACTCTACTATAGAATTACTCTAATTAACCAAAGTCATGTCCAACTAGTTTAAGTATAAAGATCAATTAAAGCTCAATTATACAGAATTAGGAAATCCAACTCAGTTCCCTAATATTCATCATGTACTAACTCAAATTGAATTAGTAAAACTAGCATGAACTATGTCAATAGATATAATTAGATATGGAATTAATTAAACAATTTAACTTCTTATTTGTAGCTCAAGGACTCTAGTTCAGCATCATCTCTAAGAGAGCACAGCAGATCTAGCCTTGCATTGCTATCAGAACTTCAACAGTAATAACAAGTAGATCAACAGTAGACATGGTGAATGAAGAAGATAGAAGATGAAGATGAAATATAGAAGTTTCCTCTGGTTCTCCTGCCCATAATAGAGGAAGAGTATGAGATGAGAGAGAATAGAGATAGAGAGAGAATCTCTAATAGAGTAGAGTGATGGGAGCTCTCTTAATGATTGAATGGGTGAATGGCGTGTAGTAAGTGTGAATTGTGATGGAAAGCTATGAATGATATGTATGATGTGTGTGATCAGAAGGAGAGGTATGTCATGCGTGCCTTAAGTCTCCTCTCCATCACATGTTTATGTTAGCCATGTGCACAATCTGTTAGCCACTCTATTAAATCCATCTATCACTTCCTTACCATTACATTCTAATTAATATTATCCAATTCAATTACAGCAACAAGTAGACTTGGTGATTAATGAGCATTTCCTGAAATGGGAATTTAAAAGATGCAAATTATTTGTCTAATAAGATAATATTCCAATAATGACAAAATTACATCAATTAATTCCCAACTGTTCTAATTTTATATTATTTATTAATTGTTCATCATATTGGTAAATAGGGACACAATTAATAATAAGAACTCTCTTTAAACACACTAAAATCAATATAAAAATAAGAGTTTATCATCAGTTGGTTTTAGGTCTTCTAGAGATAAGGATACAGTACAATGGAATTGCAATAGATTTTAGAGGGTCACAATTAGATATTAGCATGGCTCACAGAGAATAGATTTAGAGGGTCATAGTTAAATCCTGAAGAGGTTTACGATTGATTGCAGTAGATCCTGAGGGTCGCAGTAGACCTTGCCTAGGGAAAGGAAAGGAATGAGCCATAAGTTTAGTATTTCTTTAGAAAGACGATTACTAAGGACAAGGTTAAGGCAAGGAAGCCTTACAAGTTGGTTAACTCATAACAGAGAGAGTAAACCCACAATCCTTATTTTAGATAACTTTTTATTATGAATTCAACTCAAAATCTTCTTACACGAAAAAGAAACTAAAGTTAACGGAGTTAAAGTTCTTAGTCTTGAGTACCAGGTATTTATAATTTTGTAGGTAGTATGCTGATTTACATGGATTGTCTTCATCCTATGTATCAAGATAAAATTAATTGCACCTTATTAATGTAGTATAAGGCACAACTCTATCGTTCTTTTCAATTAACTTTTATATTAGAAACCTAGCAAATTGGTGACAAAACCATTGAAAACCTGAGTGAAATTAAAATTTGGTTCTTGGGTTTGATTGATTTTTGAATTCATTGGATTAATTAACAAATCTATAATGGTGTTGTTTAAAATCTACTAGGATAATCACATAATTTGTCTATTGACACTCAAGAGATGTGTGATACCATCAAGCTACCCAAGTCAAGTTAGCTAGGAACTAAGGTGAGTAATTTATCCTAGCTGAGTTTCCTTTAATTCAAGAGCTTGATCTTGGGATTTTAATAGAAGAAAAGTGTGATATTCCCTATGTGGTGATGCTGTCCAGAACTGTACGATATTGGAGAAAGAAGAAATTAAAAGTAGAGACATGAAATTAAGACTTAGACAAGCTTAGACTGTTGATTATTGCTTGAATTAATTGTGTAGTTTCCATTTTTCCACTTTGTAAGACTTTTAGGTCTGTGCTGGAACAGTACCAAAAAAGTTGATTTTGATATTTTGATGATTCCAATGAATCTATAAGGAGAAATTGTATAGGATTGAGCCAAGGTACAAGAGTTGAAAGCATTAAAATCAAAAGTGAGATTTTTGAAAAAGAACCCTTGTTGCCACGGTTCTGTTTTGACCAGTGCACCAAGGAGGAGTTGGCATTTGTTAATTCTGAATTCATATTTGGATTCCTTGGGTAAAATTGTGTGGGATATAGTCAAGGCACAATTTAATTCGAAAGGCGAAGTAATTAATCAAAATTAAAGAAAAATAAAGAATTATTGGTTTAGGAAGTTTAGAACTTGATAGTAATAGATTGTAATGAGTATGTTGTTATGTTAGGATTTGGTTGGTGTTCTCAAAGAGAGTAGTCACACCTCAAAGAGAAGTAGGAAGCAAGAGGTAGAGGAAAAGGATATGGAAAAGCAAGGAGTAAGAGGTAGTAAACTTACCTAACTTGTATGCTTTGCTTGCTTGGATGTTTTACGTGTTGGATGTTTACTTTGATGATGTGAAGTATGTATGATTGAATGATGCTTTGTTTCTTTTTATACTATGGCCATATGTTATAATTTAAGGAACATGGAAGCATGTAAATATATCATTATGCAAGCATGATTATTAAGCACACACATATTAATATCAAGTATTGAGCTGCATACACTATTTAGTTTCTATTTGCTTCTGAGATTTCCTCTAAAATCTCACCCCTTCCATTATACAAACATTACAGCAAGGCCATCTTATGGAAGCAAGGAATTAGAATGAAGAAGTTATGATGTATAGATACTTTGTTGTATGAGACCTTTTATGAAAATATGTAATGTGTGTATTAAGTATTTATTTCAGTTATGGTTATGTTTTGTTGAGACTTAGGAAAATAGTTAACCTTTGAATAAATATATGAGACTTTATAGTATGATAATAGACATGTTTAACTTCATTTTGGTACCAAGAATGCCTCATTCTGATATTTGTACAAAGAGAATGAATTTTTCAAAGTTAGGGAACCAAATCTGGAAACTGTGAAACTAACCAAATGAATAGTAATTTTTCATGCCAATACTGTATTAATTGGTCTGGAGTTTGGTCAGATTCATATTTTTCTTTAAAACGGCTTATGTTACCTTCATATAACAACTTGAACCACTTCATTTCAATTTTTCTAGAATTAGTTATGAATTTTTGAAGTTGAATCACTTGTCTGGAGTTTTGCCAAATGAACAGTAACTATTAGAGTAAAATTCTATATTATGTAATTTGACTTCATTGATCATATAAGTAGTTCTAAATGCTGCTAAATGGTTCCTAAGATGTACGAAATTAAGGTGTTATAGTTTTCCTTAACCACTACAACATTGTTTGCAGCATATGATTTTATAGCGATTTTGTAAACCATTACAGAATGTTGTTTCAGAAGTTTAAACTAATATAACGGCAAAAAAATGAACCGCTACAAAATACCTTCTTTTTTGTAGTGATATAAGCATACAAATAGGTAAGTTCACTATCTCTATTATTTCTTTTCTTTACTTTTTTCTTTTCTCACTTCTTCTTAATGTGTGACTGCCTTCTTAAGTACACAAACCAAAGCCTATATATTGTATAATCATACATTCATCATGATATAATTCAACTATCATTTCAAGAACATTAAACTCAATTAACCACTTAACCCTTAACTTTGTTTGTGGTTAATTGCCTTATTTTTTGAATTAATATGTATCTTGATTTTACCCTACACAATTTTATCTTTTGAATCTATTTATGAGTTTAGAATCATGAAATTCTAAATCCTTTATGGCCTACTAGACATAACCAAAAGGAGTATACAATTCTCTCAAAATTTTTATTTTGATTCTAATGCTTCTAGTATTTGTTTCTCTATTTAATCCCCACAATTTTTCATTTTAAATCCATTGAAAACATCAAAATTGTGAAATGCTCATTACTGTTCATGTATATGAATAGTAATATAAAGGGTTGCAAACTTTCACTTTTCAATTTCAATGCTTCTAAGGTTCCAGTCATATCCAATTCTACACAAAATCATCATCTAATTCAAGGGAAACATTAGAATCATGAAAATCACATTTTTGCTATCCTGAATAGCACTTGGCTGAATGGCCTCCATAGTGGTAAAGTCAAGAATGTAATTTAATTCAAAATCAATTATCACTACTAGCTTGTCTAAGTATCTTCTACATGGTTCTAACTTGATTTTCTTCCTTCCCCTTTAACTCAACATTTTAGCCAATGAGAGTTCCAAGGGAATAATCCATTTTCCAATCATTAAAACCTAGGTTTTATCCATCCAAAATATATACAATAAACTAGAAATGATTACTTACCTTATGTACTTGCTTAGGTAGCTCCTTCTTGATTTTATTTTGAGTTCTCTCTTCATTTTGGCATAGTTTTGCCAAGGGTTCTTGTCATATCCTACTTTATCCTTATCTGTATAATACTGATAGTGAAAGATATTTGGAAAGGACTGTGATGATGAATAGAAAGGAAAAATAATGACTAGACAAAGGTATAAAGATAGGGACTAAAATAAAAAGTTTAAAAGTTCTTTGGTACAAAAATAGAAGTAGAAATAAACTTTAGGCCATTAAGTGTAATTATGAAAAGTTGAGGGCCTAAAGGGTAATTTTCAAAAGTTCAAGGGCAAAATGGTAATTATGAGAAAGTTGAACCAGAAAAGGCCCAAAAATGTCCAGAATCATATTAGTCCCAAATTTTTCCAGTAAATATAGAAAATTAATATAATCAGTTTGACGCAACACAGAATTTTGATGTGAGGTTTCAAAAAATCTATATTAATTTTTGAAGAAAAGAAAATTAATACAATATCCTCTAGACCTCAGAATCAAATAAAATTTGGCATTAAAATACTGACAGAGCTCAAAAAGAAGTTCTGCAAAATTTATTATGAAATTTATAGTGAATTAAAATACCAGATAAATATGTTTCGGGGGAATTTTTCAGAAGTTTAGCCCATGAAGATAGTGGACCATGTAGAGGGCCCAAAATGGCATCTTATAGGCCCAGTAAATTTTTCTAAAAAGTGTGTGGATCAGGGCTAATAAGGACTGAGAAAAATATAAATTTATAAAAATGCCACTAAATGTGTGATACTCTGTTGTGTCATTAAGTCAAAGTCAAACGGAGGCCATTTTGGTCATTTGACTAAGGTTAGATGGTCAAGAAGAATTCCCAGAATAGTTCACCAAGGTCAGGGAATACTCTGATGAGGTGTGAAAAGACAATAATGCCCTTTGAGAAATTAAAGTGAAATCGGACACTGATAAAGGGTCTTAAAGAACTGTAAGAAATTTTTATTGAGACTTCTGGGTCTCAAAAAATTATGAGACTTTGCAGGGTAGTTATTTTATATTAGAATGAATTTCTAAAAATTTTAGAACTATTAAAAGAGGTTCCTAGTATTTATTTCAAAATTAGGATATTTTAAAGATATCGATATAAGGAAAGTCCCTTAGGATTTGTGCCAATTAGCATTTGGACCTAAGGAAGGCCTAGGGCAGTCCAATATTTCATCCTAGGGCAGCCCAATAAGTCCCAAAAATTGTCTTGGTGCCCAAGTATAATAGTGAATGATTTATGAATTTTTGAAAAAGAAAAGAAAAAGGAATAAAATGATCTTGGCCATTGATTTTTCATAGAATTTGGCTATAAATTCCCCCACATTTCAACTTCAAAACTGTGTCATGAGAACCCTTAGGGAACCTCTTGCAAAATGAAACTCAAGCCAAGACAAAGAAGATTTAAGGTATTAAAGTTCAAGCAAGCTTGAGATTAAAGGTAAGCAATCTATCCTAACTTATTTTCCTTTGATTTGGGAGCTTAGACTTAGAGTTTTTTCATAGAATAAAGTTGATTTTTATCTAAGGTGTATATTCTGTCCAAAACCTTAGATGAAAGGAGAAAGAATAAATTAAAGTTAGAGTTATATGATTGAAGCTTAAACAAGCTAGTTAAGTGATTGGTTGTTGAATTAAGTTGATATTCTTGACTTTGACATGGTTAAACCATTTCAGTTTACACTATTCATGATGCAATGAAATTTAATTTCAATGATTTAATGCTTCCATTGAATTTATATGATGATTTTGTGTAGGATTGGATAGGTTTTGAATCTTGGAAGCATTAGAATTTCAAGTTGTAGTTTTTGAAGTTCTTCTATATTACTGTTCACTCTCATGAATAGTGATTAGAATTTTATGATTTTGATGATTCTAATGGTTTTAAAATGAAAAGTTGTGTGAGATAAAGTAAAGAAACAAGTATGAGAAGCATTTGAATCAATATGAGAATTTTGGAAGAATTATGCATGTTTTTAAATTATGTCTAGAACAGTGCATAGAAGCTGGAATTTCATGATTCTAAGCTTATAAATGGATTCAAAAGATGAAATTATGTAGGGTAAAGTCAAGACATCAATTGATTCAAAGGCCAAGTCCATTAGTTAAGATTAAGGAAAGTTAATATAGTTAAATGAGCTTAATGTTCAAGAGAAAATTAGATTGTAATAGATGAATTATTATGTGATGTTAGGATTTGATTGTGGACTCCAAAGAGGCAGCCACACATCCAAGAGAAGTAAGAAGAAAGAGGCAAAGTTAAAGTGAAAGAAATCAAGCAAGTGAGGTAGTAAACTTATCATAAACTTATATGTATTGAATGTTATGCTTGGTTATGCAATAGCTTTGTTGAATTGTGTTGCATATGTGTTTATGATTGAAGCTCTAATTCTATGATTACTTTGGCTAATTGTATTTTATATGTTACATGAAAACATGTATATTACACAATGTTAACACTTTCACAAGCAAGCACAAGTATTTATATTAATGCATGTATTATTTAGTACCATTTGCTATTAAGATTTCCCTAGAAATCTCACCTCCTCCATGTAATCTCAATCCTAGTAGGTTTATTAAAGATGAAAGAGGATGAGGAAGCATGAAGAGAAGCTAGGGATTGGATAGTATATATGTTATGTGAAGAATTGATATATGTAACGTTACTATTTGACCATTACAAGTAGTGATGGTCATGATGTAATGAAAAAAAGTAAATGATGAGATAAATGTATGAACTTTTACAGACATATAGTTAACATGCCAAGCTTTCTTTTAACACCAATAACGCCTTATTTCGATGTATGTACAAAGAGAACAGATTTTCCAAAGTAAGGGACCAGAATCTATTTTTAAAATTTTTGACCATATGAACAGTAATCTTTGACAAATAAACTGTATTAATTGACAAAGCATTTGATTTGTAAATTATTTTTTCCTTAAATTTCAAGATGTTATCTTCACGTAATAGTTTGAATCACTTAATTTCAATTTTTCTAGAATTAATTATGATTTTCTGAAGTTCGTCCCCAATTCTAGAATACCATATGAACAGTAACTCGAGAAGAGTAAAATTTCATATTTAGCTAATGGACTTCCAAGGTGTTATAAGTGATTCTAAATGCTACTAAATGGTCTCTAAGATGTATAAAAGTAAAGATGTTTCAGTTCTCTATGTGTATGAAAATGAAGAGGATGGAGGGGGTATTCTAAGGGAATGGATAGCTAAGATTACTTTGGAATGAATGGCCAATATCCAATCTTAAACTTGACTTACCCAACAAGCAAGTTATGACATCATTCATGACATCACTTTAGGCCATGTTCAGTGTCATTTAGGTGTGGAAGAAGAGCCTAAAAAATTTTATTATAATCCGATACCGGCTCAGTCTAATTTCCTAAATATCACACTATTTTATGAATCTAATTTTTTTGATATCTCATAATATGTATTCTGATATTAAATCTAGTATTTAGATTTTTTCTATCATTGACATTCTTGAACTAGGTCTAAACTTAATTATTGATCCCTTGAAAAATTACTATTATGTCATTAGCTCCTTTTTTAATACTTTAATAACTCCAGGGGCACTACCATCTTTTCATACTTTATTTGGGTACCCCTCGACTCTGGAAAACTATTCCTATAGCCTTATTGACTCTTGACCTAGGTTAACTAATTAAATTGCCTCAGCTTCTTCATCAAGCTCTCAACTGGTTAGTTTATGATTTAATCTTACTTTATCTCTTTCTTTATATTATTTTATTATTATTATCTCATGGCTAAAATCTCTTTCCTTGACTCCTTAACATGTGGTGTCATTGTAGGACCCTTGAGGATACCTCAGTTGCTCACTCAGTACTTCCAAAGAATTTTAGAGCTCACGAATGTCTTATATGCAAAGAAAGGTTAAGATTGTGCCATTTATCTGTACTTTTAAATAAATGTGTAGCTAAGATTGCTTGGATATTTCTTATTCTCCAAGACAAACAACATGTGTCACCTTTAATCATGAGTATGGGTCCCAAATGTGACACCTCGACATGCTGAGTCATCACTAGACTTTATTACTTTGATTTCTTATATTATTTTAATGTTAAAATTACTAAAATATTATTTTAATTGTACTTGGGCCCATATAACTATTGGAGCAATTTTTGAACCTCATGGGACACCATCTTGGTTCTTAGATCAACCCAACTCCTTTGATAGCTGAATTCCTAAGGTACTTCCTTCACCAGATATTCTAATATACCTTAAATTTTTAGATAAATTATATATAATTATTTTAAGAGTTATGAATTTTTTTGAAATTTATTCTACTATTAAATGAATTTCTTACAAAGTTTTATAATTTTTTAAGACTCAGAAATTCTGATAAAAATTACATACGTTTCTTTTAAATCTTTTATTGGTGTATTATTTAACCTTAAATTTCATACTAAATTCTACAAAAACTAAGCTTTGTTAATTTTTTAAATTCTTATATTAATTATAAGAATTTTTTGTAAAATTTTATCTGATTCTGAAGTCCAGAAGATACTGTACTAATTTTTAGACTTCAAAAATTAATATCAATTTATCAAGACCTTAAATCAAAATTCTAAGAGATATACCTAACCCAAATTATATCATCTATTTACTAGTAGAATTTGACACTAAAATATTTCTGGGCAATTCTGGGCCTTTTGAGCTTAACTTTACATAATTATTATTGTTACCCATGAATTTGGCAAAATACACTTCAGTCCCTAAATTTACCAAATTCCACTATAGTCCATTTCTACAAAATTTGAAACTCCAGTTTAATCCCTAAAATTTTAAAACTCTATTTAAGTCCCTTTTCTATTTTTCCTTAAATTTTCTATATTTAACTTTTGTCTAAATGACATTTACGTCCTGTAGCTTTATAACTTTATACTTTTCTATTATTTCTTTGACTTAAACTTATCTAAACATTACATTTTCTTTTGATTACCATCTTAATCCCTCCTTAACCTCTTTACTCTATTAGTCTTTTACAGATAGAAAAAATTTAGGATGTTATAAAATACATTGCTTTAGCCACAACTATCACCCTACTATTCTACATAGTACTTTTATCATCTTGGACTTTTGTGTAAAAAGAGTAAATATTTATATTATATCCTTCCTAACACACAACCTTAAAGTGAGGCCCTACAGCTAGCCTTCACACTGTCTTAGAATGATTGTTATCATTTAGCACCTCTTTATGGAACCATTCTACAAAAGACCAGTTGTACTCATTAGTTAGTGGTATATAACCTTTTTCTTGGGTTTATGTTCTGGAGCATATACTTGTGAGCATCCAAATCAGGCATAACTTCATCTTTATTGTTTAAAATGTGACATCACCAATTCACAAGACATGCACTTGACTTTCGTACCCCAAGTCCCCTTGCTTTTCTCCCCTAATCATGCTAAGATTGAGGAAGTCCAACTGCCCTTACCCTAGAAAGATATGAGTTATAAAACTTGGCTACCTCCTCAACTACATATCTCTCAACAGTTGATTCCTCTGGTCTATAATAATTTTTAGAATACCCTTTATAGATTTTCATGTATCTCACAAATGGGTATATTCACCTCAAACACACAGGGCCACAAAGTCTAATCTCACGTACTAGGTGAGCTATCAAATGGACCATGATATCAAAAAATACTAGAGGGAAGTGTATATTCAACTGGGAGAGAAAAACTTGACCTTTATTTTTTAATTCATCCAACTCAGTAGGATCAATCACTTTATTACAAATAGTATTGAAGAACAAACAAAGTCTAGTAATAATGCTCCTCACATGATCTTGCATAATGCCTCGAATAGACACAGGTAGTAGTTGTTCCATCAACATGTGGCAATCATGGGACTTCATACCCTTTATTTTCAAATCTTGCATTGATACATACTTCCTAAAATTTGATTAATATCCTTGTGTCACCTTAATACCATACAAGCACTCACAAAGGCTTATTTTTTTCATATTTGGATAATATGTGTGCCACCAAGTACAGATAAGCTCTGTTATTATCCTCTCTTTGTTATGGATGTAAAGTTTCTCTTATTCCCATTTTAGTTAATTCTTATCTAGTATTGACCCCATCCTTACTCTTTCCATTGATATGCAGAAACTTTCAAACAAGGCTCTCACAAATATTTCTCCACATGCATGACATCTAGACTGTGTCTCATTTCAAGACTCTACTAATATGGGATATCAAAGAAGATTGAACTATTCTTCCATATATTCCTTTTAACTGCCTTCTTATTATGGTTACCTAATGTAACATGAACCCCTTACAAACTTTGATACACCTCTTATCTAGTTAAAGGTACTAGAGTCATTTCATATTCCCGTGAGCCATTAAATGCCTTCTTTAACCTATGGTAAGGGTGGTGTCAGCTAAGAAAGCTTCTATAGGAAGTGTATATTATCTTCCTTCCATTTTTGAGTTGCATGTAGTTAGTGCCTTCTTCACATGTGGGACATGCTTTATACCCCTTAACATTATAGCTTGACAAATTGTCATAAGTCGGGAAGTTATTTATTATTGTGAAGATCATGGCTCGTAGTTTAAATGTCTCTTGTTTGTATGCATCAAACACATCAATACCTGCCTTCCACAGTTTCTTCAAATCATCAATAAAAGGTGCTAAGTACATATCGATATTGTTTCCTAGCAATTTTGGCCCTAAGATCATTGAAGACAACATGATGTAATTTCATTTTATAACAATGAGGGAGGGAAGTTGGAAATCACAAGGAAAATTGGCCAAGAACTGTGTGTGCTATTGAGATTACCATACATATTGATTCTATAGTACGTAGCCCAAGCCAAAAATTTATGGGTTCATAACCAAATTTAGGATAATTCTGATCTATTGTCTTGCATTAAGGAGAATCAGCTAGGTGACGAAATTGTCACTATAAAAAAGAAGGCGTTTTGCAGGGGTTAATTTTTTACCTTTGTAGCGGTTATAATTGCTAGACTGACAATTTAAAGTGGTTTATGTAACAGCTATAAATTCAGGCACTACAAACACGTTTGTAGCAGTTTAGATAACCGCTGTGCATGATGGTCAAAATGCTGCAATGTTTATCATAGATTTTATGATTTAATAAAGGTCATACAAACCACTATAAATGCGCATATCAATCTATTGGACAAAATTTTGTAGCATTTATGAAATCATTAAAAATTGTCACTGTCTAACAGAAAATTAGAAGGCAACGTAAGATTTAGGTGGAAAATGAAAATTTTCATAATGATGCCAAAAATTTGTAGTGGTTTAATAACTGCCACATACTTTGCCGTATGTTACAAAAAGGATTTAAAATTGAATTATTCCCACTTTGAGCATTTCTAGTTGTTAAAAACTGTCGCAAATGTTGCAACCTTAGGTAGAAAAACATAAAAGTTATCTATAATGATACTTATAATTATATATATAAATATATGAATTTTTAAAACCATGTATGTATATATGTAAATGTATAGATACTTTATTAAATTATATATGTTAAAGTTTTATTATGGTAATTAAGTATATTATTTAGCTATACTATATATTTAATTTGATATATTTTATTTGATGAGAAATACTTAAGATATAGAAAGTGTACTAATTGATATTTGATAAGTAGAAAGTTATAGAAGTAGATGAAAGAAGGTGTATAAAAGAGTTGAAAAGTGACAAAAGTGGAGAAAATATGTTATATAATTGACATTAATAGATCTAGCAATTTGTGTAAGAATGACCTGAAAATAATAAATACACATGTTAATAAAAATAAGTGTACAAATGTGAAATAAAAATAAGCTTATAAATTGAAATGATCTTATCACTATATAAAGAAAGAACCAATATAAGAAAAAAAAGAAGAGAAAATACGGAGGAAGCAATGGGAGGGCGGGGAAGCACTGGTATAAGAAGAGAAACATGAGCATAACAAGAATGGGAGGAAGGGAGGTATTTGTAGACATCAAGTGTGGTTTTGTAGTGGTTTTATTTATTTTCTATTGGTTTATACTTCGCAGTGTTTTCCCAAATTTTTGTTTTAACGGTTATGCAAATTGTTACAAATGTGTGATTATTTATTTTTTTAAAAATATTTAATTTTTTGTAATTATTTTGTACAAGAAGAAATGAGTACATTAAGTATTCAAAGCTTAGTAAAAGTTATTCATTGTCATCATCATCCTATCTAGAAAGAGTTTTTTATAACAAAATATTGTTAGGTTTACTTTGTAATCATATTATAATATAATAAAATTAAAAATTGTAAGTAATTTAATAATGACAATTGTAAATAAATACTATGATTAAGAGGACACATACCTGGTAATAGCTAAATTGTCATCACCTTGAGAGAAAAAGTTTTCAAAATTCGACAGTTAGAAAGGCTCATTGTCGTAAGTGGTGATATCACCATCAACAATGTCAAAAAAATCTAGTGGCTTAAGATGAACCACTATATTCCAAATCTTTTTGCTTCTTGTCCTCCACATAATAAACTTGGTGTACCCAAGAGGCCAGAAGGAACAACTCATCATCTCTAGATTCACCTGTATGAATGAGCTGACATATGTGATGCCTAAGTTATCAACAGTAAGTCCCCATGAAGATATTGTGTTTGCCCAAGAGCACTTAAAGAGAGTTATGGTGAAAAGCTAGCAATTTAACTCAACGATGTCAATAAGTTTTCCATAATAAGTTATGCCTGTATGTTGCCATCATAGCTGCTAGTATAACTCCTCATCCCAAATATGTTGCAAACTCTAAAGTTTTGTGTGAGCAATCCTTGGTCACATGCAATCGTATCGAACTTGAACTATTTAACATTATACGCGATATACCTTCTCACATGGTCTAACGGGCTGAGTGAAAGATTTCTAAATTCAGCTGTGTAAAGTCTGTTATCATTTCATATTCATCATTTAAACCAACCAGGAAACTCTTAGTGGACTCTTTTATTAGCCTCAACAGAAGTTTGCCCACGTACTTATAGTTGGCGCCTAACATGACTTGTATAGTCCCTATAAAATGAAGTTTAGTTTGTTTGATAAGAGTTAGAGATAAACAAATAAAATAATAATTATAATAAATAGTATGCATTTAATTAATGATATATATGAACAACTTACATCTGATGTTACCTTAGGGTAATTTCAAAAATTTAACCAAGGATTGCAGATAGTGCAACCTCGAGCCGTTCTCTTCTAAGGAGCCAAAAATAAAATTAAATTCTTAAGTAACTAAATGAAATGCAACATAAGCTATAAAATAGGGTTTGATTTGAAATGTCAAGAATTAAAATGAATTTGAATAAAATATTTTTGATATTTTTAATTTAAATATTTAGGAGTGAATGGAATGAAAATACAAGTAATTAACAATGATAAAAACAATCTTCCAATTCAATAGTGCGGCAGTCATAGCTTCAAAAAATATCAGACTTATAAACAATAAATCAAGTATCATTAAACTTTTAATCTAACAACCAAGTCACCTCAAATTGTCACAGATATTCTCCAAAGTTTCAATCTATTAACTGACACCAAAATAATAAATTGAAACTAAGAATAATAAAGACCTATGTTTAAAAATAATAATTCATAAAAGTAGGATTAAAGCCAGTAAGAGATACAATGATCATGTAATTCAAGTCACCTTGAAAAATCACTAAATATTAACTAATTCTCAATACAAAGTCTTGACCCAAAATAGAGTAATGAAATTAAGTTATTATCAACTCAATATCAAATGCCAAAAAGTAATCCATTTACAATAATCCTCAATAAATATAAATAAATTATTATAAAACTTCTCAATAATTATAAAATTATTCTAAAACCTATGAACAATACGATAATTAATGGGTAGAAAATTAGAGTAATTTAAACTCCCTTTTAATATTCCAAACTCATGCTTTTGCCATTGAATTAGAGGATATAGATGAACTAGCATAGGACTATCATCAAAGATGCTGCCACCATCATTACATTATCACAACTTCTTTCTAGTTGTTGCTTATTGTTCACATTTTTGCTCTATTGCTGCACTATCACAACTTTTGTCTTCTCTGTGCTTGCTGCAGTAGTGGAGTCTATGACCACTGAAGAGGAGAATGGAATAAAGGTGGAGTGGGTATGGTGAGAGTAAATGAGGTAGAGGATGTATGGAGGAGATGGATGATGATGGCATAATGGAGGTATCGGCAGGGGTCAATGGCATGGGGAAGGTGTGCATGAATGGAGGAATGAAGGTAGAGTGGGTGACGGCCTTGATAGAGGAGTTGGGGATGATGATGATAGCCTTAGTGTAGGTTGAAGGAGGGAATGAAGAAGATGATAGCCGCTTCCTAGAGAAGGTGTGTTGATATGGAGTCATTCCACCACAAAGATGTCCTGTGCTATGCTTTAGGCCTTATAAGTTGAAGAAGGAAATGAAAACCTATAGGGTCAAATCGCAAGGTTTTATGGGTCATTATCAAGTGTAATTTTTGAATTTCTAGTCCTTTGGTGTTATTTGTAAATTTTTATTTCTCCCAAATACCTAACATAAGGTATTTGGGAGAAATAAAAATAATGTAAGGTACACTAATTACACTAATTCAATATAAGGTATACTAATTCAAATGATACACATATAATATAATTAAGGACCAAAATAATGATAAAAACCCCTAAATGATATGAATAAATATATAAAAATATAGGTTTGCCAATATACTTAATAGAGGAAATGTTCAACTTGGCTGCCATTTATGAAAACTTGTCTGTGTACCCTACAATTTCTCTGTTAGAGTGAATTTGTAGAAGTCAGATCCTCCAATACGTTTCCTAATAAAGGGAACAAATCACTTGACATGGAAGGATGAGGAAGAGAATCATCAATGCGACGTGGGTGGTTAAAAGATATCTCCAAGTCATCAAAGTATCTTGAACAGAAAGTTAAGACATCATCCTCTGAATAACCTTATGCTATTACCCCTCTTACCACCCCTTATTGCAAACATAGGTTTACAGTTTATTCAAAATTATGCTATGTCATATTTGATTAACCACTGAGCATGTTATGGAATCACAAGTCTCAAATAAAATATGAAGAGATAAAGTATCACATACCTCTCAATAGGGTACATCTAGCAATATTGAACTGGGCCAGCAAGCTTTACTTCTTGAATAAGGTTGACTGTCAAGTGAACCATGATAGTGAAAAGGATGGAGGAAATATCATCTCCAAGTGAAACAGTATAAGAATAAATTTCTTACAGCTAATCTTGGAAAAAGAACATAGCTCCCTCAATACCCCAGATATGTCAGGAGGAAGCGTGTGTCTCAAAGCTAGAGGGAGGGGTTGTTGCATTAGAACATATGAGTCATGACTCTTTAACCTAAAAATCATTCGAGATTGGAGATTGATACATCTTGATATGTTGATGGAATATCCATAAGGAACTTTGATATTCTTTAGTGTTAAAAGGAAGACAGCCTTGTTTTGCTTAGTCAAGGTGAACTTAGCTGGCTGAAACTTGTCGTTGTCATCTGGACAAGCCTATTTGTAAATTCCCTGGGAACGTAAATCTTTCCTAGATGCGAGATGATCTTTGGACTTTTTGGGCTTGTTGAGCAACATATACAACACATTATTGCACACATTCTTCTCAATATGCATAACATATAAACTATGCGGTACCAAATTATGTTTCCAAAAAGGAAGAGTGAAAAAGATACTTCTCCTATGCCACTGCACAGCCTGACTGTTGGATGTCCCATGAGGCCATAATCCTGGTCACTCAGGATCCTGAATATTCTTACCAAACTCAACATCAACATCTTCTAACTACTAAAATATGTCAATACTAGACAAAGTGGCTAGAGGATCTCTCTTTTCTTTTTTTCTCATCAAAGCGAATATGTTACAATCTAAATTTGTGTTAGTAATTGAGGAAGTGTCGATGTCCTAGAAAACCCACTTCTAACTATGTGGAAGGAAACATGATATAATATCGAGGTTGTACTATTAACATGCCAACCCAGTATGCATGCTCCAGATGGACAAAGTTCTTAAACTCAGAAAATCACTTATTGCCCACATTAAGTCTACATGTAGATTAAATAAAGGCTTATCGTATGAGTCATGTGTCTCGATGTCATCGGTCTACAGCTCCATTAACTCTTGTATCAATAGTTGTAGGTACCCATCTATATCATTTCATGGTGCTTTCTTTCCAAGGATGACCATAGAAAGCAAAAATGAGCTCTGGTTCATGTACATCCAATGTAGGAGATTGTATGGAATCATCACAACTGGCCATATACTATAAGTGGTGATATGTTATGGAATAGGTTAAGCCATCGGTCGCTAAAGCAAATGGACATTTCTTGGATCACCGGTAAAATCTAGGAACTAAGTCAAACACCTTCCAGGCCTCCAAATCCTACAGATGTCTAAGCTTCTCATTTGCATTATGTTCAAGAACATGTCACCTTATATGTTCTGTCATTTTTTATGACATATACATTAGCTACAAACATGGATTCAATGGGAAGTACCTAACAATGCAAACTATTATTTATTAACCAGAGAAAATTTAGTTAGCAACTTAAATTAATAAATAATACTGAAGAATTTTTACAGGTTTCTTCTTCTACTGCTTCCCCTTATGTATTGTCTTATACCTAGATGTCTTACAATACTTATAGATTTCCCTATTTACATCCTCTCCCTAGTACAACATACAGTCATTTAGGCGTGTATTAATTTTGTTGTAGTTTAATCCAAGCTTGTTAAATTATTTCTATCCAATTTTACAACGGTTACTAACTGCTACAAAATGTGATAGTTGTAGCATTTAGAACCATTTACATAAGCTTTGAAGTCCATTAGCTAAATCTGAATTTTTACTCTAACGAGTTTATTGTTCATATAGTATTTATAGATTTGGTGATGAACTTGAAAAAATTATAATTAATTCTAAAAAATAAAATAAAGAAGTTAAAAAAGATACTCAAAGATACAATCTTAAAATTTAAGGGAAAAATAAGTTCCTAACTAAATGCTTAGTCAATCAATACAGTTTATTCGTCAAAAATTACTGTTAATTTGGTCAAAAATTATGAAAACAGATTCTGGTCCGTGACTTTAGAAAATTCGTTCTCTTTGTATAGATATTGAAATAAGGCTTTCTTGGTGTCAAAATAAAGATTGACATGTTAACTAAATGTATGCAAAATTTCATATATTTATTCTATCATTTACTATTTTTCATGACATCATGAACATTATTACTCAAACTGGTCATGTTACATCATTACAGAGAACAATTCATCATATAACATTTATATTATCCAATCCCTAACTTCTCTTCATGCTTCTTCATCTTCTTTCATCATTCATGGACTTGTTGGGATTGGGATTACATGGATGGGGTGAGATTTTTGGGGAAATCTCAATAGCAAATAGTACTAAATAATACATGCATTAATGTAAATACTTGTGCTTGTGAAAGTGCTAGCATTGTGTAATGTGTATGCTTCCATGTAACATATGAAATAAAATTGGTTAAAGTAATCATAGAAACAGAGCTTCAATCATAAACACATATGCAACATAATTTAACATAGCCACGCACAACCAAGCATAACATCCAATACATACAAGTTTAATATAGTTTACTACCTCACATGCTTGACTTTCCTTTACTTTATCTTTTGCCTCTTTCTTCTTACTTCTCCTTGATGTGTGGCTGCCTTCTTTTGAGCATCCCAATTAATCCCTAACATAGTGTTATCATCCATTTATTACAATCTAAATTTCTTGAATATTGAACTTACTTTAACTAATATAACTTTCTCTAATCTTTACTAATTAATTTGGCCTTTGAACCAATTGATGTCTTGACATTACCATACACAATTTGGCCTTCTAAATCCATTTATGAACTTAGAATTCCAAAATTTTAGCAACTATATACTGTTCAAGATAGAATTGCATAACTCCACTTTTTCTTTCAAAAATTCTCATTTTGATTCCAATACTTCCAATACTTATTTTTTTACTTTATCCCACACAGTTTTTCATTTTAAAACTATTGGAAGTATCAAAATCATGAAATTCTAATCACTGTTCATGTATATGAACAGTAATAGAGAAGACTTTTAATAATTACAACTTTCAATTCCAATACTTCTAAGGTTTAAAACCTATCCAATCCTACACAAAATCATATAAATTCAAAGGAAGCATTTGATAATTGAAATTCCATTTCCCTCAATCATGAATAGTGCAGACTAAAATGACTCTTCCATGGAAAAATCAATAATTTCAACTTGATTCAATAACCAATAATCTAACTAGCTTGTTTAAGTATTAATCACATAGCTCTAACTTTAATTTCTTCTTTCTCCTTTCTCTTTTCTTCTTTCATCTAAGATTTTGGACATCACATATACCCTAGTTAAAGCTCAACTTTCTTCAATAAAAACTCTAAGTTCAAGCCCCCAAATTAAAAAAAAATAAGTTAGGATAGATTGCTTACCTTAATCTTTAACTAGCATGAACTTTGGATCTTGGATTTTACTTTGTCTTTACTTGAGTTTCCATTTGGGCAACACCCCCCCAAGAGTTCCTCATGCCACGACTTTTTGCAAAAAATGGGAGATATTTATAGAAAAATCTCATGGAAAATGAAAGTCCAAGATCACTTTGTACACTATTTAATCTAATGGCTCATATTTGCTCTTGGATTAAGCTTGATCTAGAAGCCAAAAGATGAAATCATCCATGACATCATCAAGGGACACCACAAATCACATGAGATGAAATTCCAAGGGGAAGAAGCATATAGAAAAATTCTAGTCTAATCCAGTACTGACTCATTCTAATTTTCTAAAAACCAGACTATTTTATAAATCTAATTTTTCTAATAAATAATTACCAAAATGCCCTCCGGTATCTATTGCTCAATGGCACAACACAGTGTCATACTCAATAGTATTTTATTAATTATATATTTTTTAGGGTCTTTATTAGCACTGGCTCATATACTTATCTAAAAATATTGTTAGGCCTATAACACGCCATTTTGGTCCTTCTACATGGTCCCCTGCCTTCATGGGCTCAACTCCTAAGAAATTCTCCTAAAAAGCACTTATCAGGTGTTTTAATCCACTGTAAATTCTATATAACTCCTTTTTCAGTTTTGTGTGTTTTATAAATTCTCATATTAATTATAAGAATTTATCGGGACCTCAAATTAAAATTGTGTGTTGCATTAAACTGATCAAAATAATTTTCTCTATTTATTGGAAAAAATTGGGATTGAAATAATTTCAGACAATTTTGGGCCTTTTCCAACTCAACTTTCTATAATTACCATTTTGCCCTTGAACTTTTTAAAAATTACACAATAGACCATAAACTTTTTATAATTATACTTAATAGCTCAAAGCTTATGTCTACTTTCACTTTTCACCAAGGAACTTTTAGACTTTTTAGTTTAGTCCATTTCTTTATTCAAAATGACCATTATGCTTCCGAGGAATTTCACTATTTATAATTTAGTCCGTGTACTTTTATTATTTACAATTTAGTCCTTGAACATCATTTGTATATTTGGATTTCTGCTCAACAAGGCCTGATAACCTACCTAGTTCAGGCTACATAATGAGGTTATAGGCCTAAACCTTTGTATAATCATTATCTTTTTTTATATTTATCATCATAATCCTGTCCAAACCCCTTTCCTCTATCAGTCATATATAGCTAGAAACAAATTAGGATGTGACAATAGCTATGGAGGGAAATTTGAAATTTTCACTTTTATTGCAATTATTAACCACTACAAAATGTCATGATAGCATATCTAGCTGGCTGGAATATTGAATTTGAAATTTGCACTTCTACAGTAGTTGATAAGCTCTATAAAATGTCATGATAGCAAATCTGGCTAGAGGGAATTTTGAATTTGAAACTGCACCTTTGTAGAGGTTGTTAACCACTATAAAATGTCAGACCGCATCTTAGGCTGGAGGGAATTTTGAACTGCCAAATTTGAACATTTGCAGCGGTTTTAAACAGCTATAAAATTATTTGATTTCAAAATACAAAGTGAAAAAAAAGCAAATTGAAATTGTGTAAATAAATTAAACTAAAATTTGTGACAAAATAAAATTTATAAAATTAAGTTCATAATATCTAAACTTTATGAAATAAATTATAAGTAATAACAAAGATTTTTTTAAAAAAAAGTAGAGAAAGTAGCTTAGGGATGATGTGCATCATGCTGCACATCCTTGTTCAGATCTGGCGATGTTTGCTACTAGTGGGGGCGAGGGTAGTGTAACTGATAGACAATTGGCAAGAAGTAAATGTCAAGCATTGTCAGAGGAGTTATGGCACCAAGAATTTATGTGAATACTGCCTTAAGGAATATGTCCATCTGGCTTTAAATGGACTGCACCGCGCTTAGTACCTGCGACTTCAACTGCGAGTGCATGGTCCCTACCTGCTCCTATATCTGCGAGTGCATGGTCTATACCTACTCCTGTATCTCATTTGACCTCATCCCTAAGGTCGTCCATAGATACTTCACTTTGGTCCCTAACTCCTATGCTTGTCTAGGCCTGTGCAGCTTGTGACTGAGAGCATGATGGGGCATCAGATCTGTGGGAGTACTAGCAGTGTACGGTATGACCCAAGGTAGACTATTATGACTCCCATATCTCTGCATCAAGCTATATCATCCGTGCTTGTCACAATAATTAAAAAAATTAAACAAATTAAAAATTTTAATTATTTATAAAAATACTTAATTATAATAATTAAATGCATACAACAACTTCTTTAACCCCCTTCAATGTAGGAGTCTTGTCTCTAGGCCTGTATAGCTTAGGCCACATCTTGCCTATGGTTGGTGTGTATCCTTGCTCCACCATAAACCTCCCCTCCTGAAAGTTAATTATAATGAAATATGTAAACATTAAATTAAAAATAAATCGGTAATGACAAATAATAATTTCTTTACTTACGATCTTATCGTAAGCAACTAAGAAGGGTCTCGAGTAACCCCTGTTCGCTTAGTCTAGTGATTGATGCTGGCAGCACCTCTTTGAGATACTTCCTGAAAATAACTATATATATGGTCAGTTAACTCAGTGAAAAATTAAATACTTTATACTTAATTAAATAAATTCATATCCTCACCTCCGATGTAAACCTTGATATCAAGAACTTCTCCAATTTTGCGCAGGGACACCATCGGGGCATATTGTTCACTATGTCCTCCTCACTCCAACATCCCACCACCACTTACCCTATAAAATAGTGCCATCCTCACATTTCTCTTATCCTGTGCTAGCTTCTTCAGGGTATTCCCTAGCACACCCTCTTCTACCAAAAACTTACTCTGCAATTAAGTAAATTAAATGTTCATTTTCAAGAAAAGATTCATTCATTTAAATAATCGATGTAGGTTTAAAGTTAATTACATTTATTAGCTCCCAAGCTCTATCCTTAATTGGCACTTCCATCATCCACCAGTCTTTCCTGTTGATGGGGAAACGGGTATACTCCTTTGCCAACAACCATAGGCATTTGTTGTATAGTTTTCCATTTATTGGTTCAGCTGGTCTATACGATTCACAAGAACGATTTGACACCCTTCGTCATAATGGAGACGTCTATAACTATCATCCTGCTAGTAAACATGATTCCTTACTCATCGACAAAGTATAATTTAAAAATAATTATACTATTAAAACTCATAAAATTCAAATTATAAATTGTAAAGCACAAATTAAATAAATTATTCTTACCCACGATTTCTACTAACTGTCCCATTTGCTACTATAACACCTTACTTTTGTATATTTTAGGGACCATTCAGTAGCATTTAAAACTATTTAAATATCTATTGAAGTTCAATTATAAAATCTGGAATTTCTAAGCTCTATGGGTACTATTCATATGGTAATTCCATATTTAACTGACAAATTGTAAAAATTCATAATGAATTCTAGTAACATTGAAATGAAGTGGTTTCAAAGGCTGCTCGAAACTAATATATTGAACTTAAAAGAAAAAATAAGTATCAGACCAAATGATCAGCCAATCAGTACAATTTAATTGTCAAAGATCATTGTTCTTTTGGTCAAAAAGTCTATAAAACAATTGCTAGTCTCTTAATTTAAAATATTTATTCTCTTTGTATTGATGTTGGATTAAGTAATTATTTGTGTCAAAATGAAGTTTGACATGTTATCTAAATGTCAATAAAATTTTATATATTTATTCCAATATTTACTATTTTTAATTACATCTCACATGCCAGTGCCTCCTTATGAGTTACTGTTCACAGTTACAAGTTTCAGCAAATAATCCCTAACTCTTCTTCATGCATATTCATCTTCTACTTCATGTCAAGTTCCTGTTGTGGTGTTGACATGGAGGGGTGAGATTTTGGGAGAAATCTCAGCAGTAAACGGGAACCATATAATATATGCAACTACATGCTTCTTGTTATTATGTGTGCACTTAATGATCATGCTTGCATAATAATAACTTATATGCTTCCATGTGCCTTAATCATAACATATGGCCATAGCATAAAAAGAAATAGAGCATCACTTAATCATACATACTTTACATAATCAAAGTAAGTAAACATCACTTAAAACATCCAAGCAACATAATCATACAAGTAGGTAAGTTCACTAACTTGTAATAGCTCTCTTTCCTTATCCTTTCTCTTTACCTCTTGCTTTTCCTTACTCTTTACCTTCCATCATGGTCCTTGATTTATGGTCCTGCTTACCACATTAATTAAGGCCTACTAAAGTATAACATCATACTTATTACAATCCATTTCTAAGACAACATATTCTACTCACTAATCCTTTACCCATTAAGTTTCTATCTTTCTCTAATTTTTATTAATTGATTTGGCTTTTGAATTAATTGATGTCTTAACTTTAACCTATACAAATTTTCCTTCTGAATCTATTTATGAACTTAGAATTTAAAAATTTCAATTGTTGCCTTTAATATGGATAGAACCAAAATATGTCCTCTTTATTTCTAAAAATTCTCATTTTGATTCTAATTCTTCCAATACTTGTTTCTCTACTTAATCCCACACAATTTTTTATTTTAAAACTATTGAAAGAATCAAAATCATGAAATTCTCATCACTGTTAATGAATATGAACAGTAACAGGAAGGGTTTCAAAACTTCCCTTTTCCAATTTCAATTATTGAAAGGTTCAAATCCTATACAAAATCATCATTTAAATTTAAAAGTATTAGATCATTAAAATTTATACTCCTTCTTTCCGAAAAAGTACTGGCCGAATGGCCTTCACAAGAGCAAAGTCAAGAATAACCATTTAATTCCATAACCAAACATACAAACTAACTTATCTAAGTGCTAACTACATTATTCTAGATTAATCTTTCTTTTCCTTCTTTATCTTTGAATTTTGTCCAATATAGGTTCAAGGGAAAGAAATCCATTTTCCAACCTCTAAAATCTAAGTTTCAATCTTTCAAAACATAACATATATATATATATATATATATATATATATAAGCTAGGAAGATTACTTACCTTATGCCTTAACTACCTTGGATCAAAGTGCCTTGAACTTCCTATTGGAATTGCCTTGGATTAGGTGAGTTTTCATTTTGGCATAAGTTCCCCAAGCTTAACTATGCACTTACAGTTTTGGCAAGACAAGGGGTATTTACAGTGAATTTTTAAGACTCAAGGGACTAAAATATCCCTCCTTCAGCTAATTATTACAATGTCATATCTTAAATCTTATTGATTACTTAATTTTTTAATCTTCATTAACTTAATTCTTCTATTATTTTAATAAATTGTAGCACATGGGATAAGCTCTTTCTTCCTTGCCTTGTGCCACATGGTGGATAAGTGGGTCCCACAAGACATCTCACAATGCCACCTAACCTTATCTTGCGCCTTCCTTAAAATTTCTTTTGAAAATACCTTGGATTATTTTTGGAAATCTAAGATAATTCTCTTAGCACAATGGACTGCTATATATGACACCACATTAACCAAAATTTGAGTCCAATTGCTAATTGGCACAAATTCCAAAGCACTTCCTATTATTTTTTATACTGATATTCTTAAATTACCCAATTTTTGAGATAAATTATGGACAATCTTTTAATAGTTTTGACATAGTAATACAAAATAAATTTCTAGCAATGTCTCATAATTTTTGAGATCTAAAAGTCCTTATAAAAATTATATACATTTCTTCTAAATCTTTTATTGGTGTCATTTTTCACCGTAAATCATAATTAATTCTACATGACTCTTTTCTTAGCTCTATTAATTTCATAAATTCTTATATTAATTATAAAAATTTAATTCAAAATTTCATCTGATTATGAGATCTGAAAGATATTATACTAATCTCCAGACTTCAAAAATTAATATTAATTTCTTGGGACCTTAAATAAAAATTTTGAAAGATATACCTGACCCAAATTCTATCATCTATTTATTAAAAAAATTTGGGATAGAGACATTTTTGGGCAGTTTTAGAAATTTTCTAAAATTCTACCCTCTATTCTCTATCATCTATTTATATGTTTTAAGGATCATTCAGTAACATTTAGAACCACTTACAAGTCCATTGAAATTCAATTACAAAATATAGAATTCCACTTCTTACGAGTATTGTTCTTATGGTAATTCTAAATTAAGCGATAAACTTTTAAAAATTATAATTAATTATAGAAAAATCGAAATAAAGTGGTTCAAAATCTTACTCAAAACTAATATCTTTAAATGTAAGGGAAAAATAAGTTTCTAACCAAATGTATAACCAATTAATGTAGTTTAATCGTTAAATATTACTGTTCATTTGTCAAAATTCTGAAAATAGATTTTGGTCCTTAACTTTAGAAAATTCTTTCTTTTTATACAGATATCGAAATAAGGCGTTATTGTGAGTAATAACGTTCTCAAGTTCTTGCCATAGTTCCGTTTGTAGCTCCTCATAGCATGTGATATTCCCATCACCATGGAGAGCACGCGACAAACCATCAAGTCTTATCATGGTTGCCTCTTTCTACCCTTTATATGTCCAAAGGTCAATTTATTCCATTTACTACAAGCGTCTTCAAACTGAGATATGTGTGGATTCCAACCAATCTCATATTTACAGTTATTATGAACAAACTAACTGAACTTGTCATGAAGTACCCAAGAGGCGATAAAACGAAGGGCCGATGGGGTTTCTCAAAACAATAAGCAAGCCGGAGGAGAATGGGGCGGTGGTCAGATTTTTAAAGAAAGGAAGGTGGTTTGCTCGAGCATTGGGGAACAGGTTGCAACAAGCGTCGTTGGCCAGAAAATGATCAAGAAGGGACTCTGAGCGGCCCCTCCGCCAAGTAAATTTCGGACCTACAAAGCCCAAGCCCACAATATTTGTTTCGTCATACCTTTTCACAAAATCACGATCGGTGGAGATTTTATGGAGAGCAATTGACCGTCGCTCAGAAGTTAGGGTGTGGCATTAAAGTCTCCTCCGATAACCCAAGGGAGACCCATACCACTACTGGTACGAGATATCTCAATCCAAAGACTACGTCGAGCCACAACATTTGGACTAGCATAAACAATGGTGATATACCAACCCATTCATTCGCTATTCTCAATGTAAAGATGAATGAATTGCCGGTGCCGTTTAATTAATCATTCCATAAACACCAAATACCTCCAGAGTAACCTTCTGTATCTATGAAAGTAGAGTCTTGAAAGCCAAGCTTGTCAATTCTTTTTTCTATATTTTTTTTCTATCTGATAAGAGTTTCTAAGAGTGAAAGGAAGTCCAGTTGATAATTTTTGTTGATTTCTTGTATCAGGCTAGGAAATGAGTTCGAGCCTGTACCCCTTGAATTCCATATCACGAAATTCATAGGTAAACAATCAGAGAAGCTAATGTATTTTTAATGTCCAACACCTGGATAATATCCATCTCTGTCAGCTCATTTCCGGCTATGGAAGTCCAAGAGGAAAATCTTTTCTACAGCGTGCTCACTCTCCGCCTATTAAAATTGTTATTGGGCTTGCAAAGTTATATCCATGGTAACCTGGCCAGGCCCATTCCTTGTTCATTCACCGCCCCGTCAGTCCCTTCTTCTTCTAGAATAACAGCCTTTACCATAACGACTCCACAGTGTAAAATTCAACAGGTAGATCTGGAATACGTATCCAAGCACCAATCTCTCTCTGATTATCCACCTTCCATGGGTTAAAATTCGGCCACCATCGTCGCAAAACCAGATAATGATCATCAATCATCCAAGGTCATTCCTGAAAAGCATAGTCGATCACGGTCTTCTTTGCTAGGGAAGGAGACGATATAATAATCGTTGCTTAGAGGGGTAACCTCCTTCATCGGGTCCTTGGGTTTCCACATCCTTTTCGGAACTTAAGTGCCCAAGAGCTTTATGATTAAGGAGTTCATCCATGGTCTGCACCACGCTGTGTATTGCTCCACTATGATGGACATCACTGGCTATCTTCTATGAAAGCAACAGATTTTGAAAATATGAATCTTTTTATTAAAAATGAACAGAACAACTACACAAGGTCTATACATCTTATATTTATAGGCTACCTATCATACTCATGTGCCAGGTTATATAACTAACTAATCTACCTAGATAATAAATAATTATTATTACAATTTATTTGCAATCTATTAATTCAACACTCTCCCTCAAGTTTATGACTTTAAAGATCTGTAGTCTCTAACTTGTACAAAATCCTACTATTGTCAACCTTTCTAAGAGCTTTAGTCAAAATGTTCGCTTGGGCTAATCTTTACTCCTCACATGTTCAAGTTTGATCGCGCCTCTTACAATTTTTCTTGCACAAAGTGACAACCCACTTCTATATACTTCATGCGCTCATGGAACACAGGGTTCGTTGCAATATAGACTACTGATTTGGCTATCATAGAAGACCTATATAGGTGCTAGATTATATACCTCTCAATCTTTTAACATCCTACAGGCTTATATTACTTCAAATACAGCTTGACTGAGAGCTCTATATTCGACCTCCGCTGAAGACTTCAAAACGATTGACTGCTTCTTTGATTTCCAATATATTGGTGATGCCGAAAGTTTTACCACAAAACCAGTTATTGATCGATAGGTATCTAGACATATCCCTCAATCTGAATCCACAAAGCACTCCAACATGGTAGGTTATCCAGCTACTAGTAGTATTCCCAGACCTAGTTGATTTTTGATATATCTAACAACTCTTATTGCTGCATTATAATGAGATTTCTTAAGTGCATTCATGAAATGCTTAGCCTTTACACCACAAAATATAAGTCAGGTCTAGTCATAGATAGATAAGATAATCTCCCTACCAATCTCCTATATGCAACAAGCTGATCCATCAAGGGATCATAAATCTCTCGCTTGGGATTCGCCCTTAACCTTATTTTCTTCTCTATTAGTACTGTAAAAGGCTTAGTAGCAGACAAACATACGTCAACAATAATGTCAATATATACTTTCTCTGATTAAGTACTATACCTTTACTTGATCTTACTATCTCTATCCCTAAGAAATATTTAAGTTCTCCTAAATCCTTTATGATAAACTTACTATGCAGAAAGTGTTTTACTTCATTGATTTTGTCAAATCTATTTCCAGTTATGATTAAGTCATTGACTTAGGCTAACACTAAGGTGATTTCAGATTCACATTTTCTAACAAAGCTGAATAATCATATTTACTTTATTTAAAACCTCCTTCTAACAATGCATAGTGAGCTTAATATTCTATTTCCCTTAAGCTTACTTGAGCCTATACAATGACTTTGTCAACTTGCAGACTTTGTTTCTTGTCAAGTCCCTAAAACCTGTGGGATTTGCATATATACCTCATCCTCCAAGTCACCTTGAAAAAAGGCATTATACACATCTATTTGAAAATTCTTTACAATAAGAGTAAACACAATTCTAATTGTAATAATTTTAATCACAAGTAAAAATGTCTCAAAATAATCTATAAAGTAATTTATTCCCTCTTGTTGATTATACCCTTTGACTACTAATCTAGCCTTAAACCTGCTAATTTTCCCACTGCAATCATACTTCACCTTAAATCCCCCTATACCTAATTGGTATTTTACCTTTTGGTAGGTCGATTAACTGTCATGTACCATTTTCTTCCAATGCTTCTTTTTGCATTGTATCCACCCATCTTTGGTCCTGAGTAGCTTCTTCAAAGCTATGAGGCTTAACAATATTATCAATTTTGGATAAAAAAAACTTTATAGTAAGAAGAAATATTTGAATAACATAAATGTAACTCTAAGGGAAATTTTACTTTCCTTTTACCTATGGCGAGAGGCTCTTGTGAATATGTTATGGATACATATCCAAATAGAATCTGATTTGAAGGACATATTATGTAGTGGTAGTCCTACATCCATGTAAGGGACTTCTTCTCACATATTGGTATGCTAACACAGGGATGGCCCAAGCTTACTTCATTATTCAATTCATGAGCATTCCTTTCTTTACTTGGAAGGTGAATCCGTGTGTGGTGGTATGCTCAATACTGGCTAGTTCTAAACTATTCTTTGACATCTGAATTACAGGAATAGATGACTTATCATATTTAGATAAGTCATGACTATATGTATCAATCATAAGATCACCATTTTCTCCCCTTCATTGATGAGTATAGAGTCTCAAAAGGGGTACTTAGTCTCAATGAAGACAACATGACGATTAAAACACAGATGTAATTTTAATTTTATATAATAGAAAACCCTTTTGAGCATTTAAACAATCCATAAAAATATAAGGGTTAGACCAAGGACCAAATTTCTCATGGTAATGCAAATTAGTGGCATAGATAAGACATCCAGAGACTCTAATCATGAATAAATTGGGTTGATAACCATACTATCATACCTCGAAAACTAAGGGGTGACCAGTATAGAATCTGAGAAAACTCACATTCTATAAACCCTTAATTATCATAATTAATATAATAATAATCTTCAACATGCATAAGTCATTTTATTATTAATCATATATAAACACATTTATACCTTCCAAAATGATAAATATCACACCATATACAATTATTATTATATTTTGAAAATATAAGGGAAGACAGGAATCCTTTCTATAGACTACAAGAGCATCTACAAGTTTTGAACAACCATAAAGGCCTTCTCTATTTCGTTGGAGACGCAAGGTCGACAGTGCTATTTGAAACCAAAATAATCTTCTAGTGAATAACTTTCCATTAATATAAATAAATAAAATATGGAAAGAATTAATTTAAATATATTCAAACTTTGAATAATAAGGCTTGATGCCAAATCTTAATTTCTAAATTACAGAATTATAGCAAAAATTAAAATGTATAAAAATCATTAATCAAATCAATTCAATATCTAGTGAAATATCTTATTTAAGGAAGTTAATTTAAACGATAATCCTCAAATTTCATCTTTTTGTAAGACTTCAACAAAACAAAATAATAAGCATAGACACAAAATCCACAAGGATAACTAACTATTCCGACTTGGCTCAAAGCCCTAAAAACTAGCGTTGACAAACAATCCAAGAGGGTAAGTAACCAAATATAGCACGGGGCCACAAAATTAAGTGCAGGTACAAAACCCATTATTAACAAGTGCAAGTACGAGACTTAAGAATAACAAGCGTGAGAATGAATCTGACAAATATCCAGGGAGCTCGATTTTAACTAAAGTGCACTAAGAACTAATAGTACTGCTATTAGTAACCAGTATTCTATATTCAATCCGCTCAAAAAAATAAACATTTCCAAACATGCATGGGGGTCAATTCATTATTAACAAATAACAAGATCTTTCAATACTGCAATTTCATAAATTATTCCATAATTAGGGACTCCATCATGAAAATATTAATAAAATCTCAAAAAGATTTATTTCAATTTATATATAGTAGAACTCTTTTGAAATAATAGTAATTCATATAAGAATATCTCAAAGTGAAAAATCATCTCAATATAAAAGTTTACAAAATATCTTTCAAAACTTTATTTGTCCATTCCATACATAATAATGATGGTATTATAAGCCATTTAAAAGAAAAATCAATGACAATAATCAAAGCCTTTAATTCATATAAACATACTTTTAGGAAATCATACCTTACAATAGATACTTTAAATAAAATGTATCAAGTAATGAGATATTATTAAAAATATTATTATCATGAAATGTTATTTACTCACATGTTGAGCTTCTAATATATAACTTATTATTCCAAAATTTTCTAAAATAATTGTCCTTATAGTAACTCAAACACCTAGAGTCACTTTTTTTCCAAATTACCTTCTTGTGTGTTCCTTTCTGTATTTCCTTAGTAACTCAAGCAAATATCAAATCCTATATTAATTATCCATGTAAGGTTTATTAATACTTAAAACCTTAATATATAACATTTGCATAATAAATCCATCTTTAACACCCAAACTTTAATCCTCTTGTTATTAGCTCTTTAAAAAAGTTTTGACAACTGTTATATAACTTTGAAATTCCAAAAGTACAAACTTTATAAAAGGATTAAGGCGTTAAAATCACCAACCATCACACACATGTTATTTGAATGTGTGTGCATAACATTCTGTCCTTTTTACTTCAAAGACACTTTCTATAACTTTTTAAAGAAACCGAACATTGCAATTTCAAAATAAAGTTTGGACTACACTTTCAAGCACTTTCTCTTCAACTCAATGCAGTAACAAATTCACACGTGTACATATTCTTTAAAAGCTTAAGTGATATTTTACTCTTTACATCTCTAACTTATAACCCAACAACACATGGGCATCACAATGCTAACATAAGCACAAACAACTTATGTAGTTATAAAGTTTCTAAATTTATCTTTGAGTAAGATTTAAATCATAATCAATCTAAAATATAATCTAAATTTATCCCAACCAAAATACTATAGAAACACGTATCTAGATAAGTATCCTTTCCTTTCGTCGAACATCCTATGTGCATTGAACACACCAACTAAAAAATACAATACTACAACTGCGATATTACTACCTAAACCACTTCAGACAAATCCCTCGTCAGCACATTAAGATATAAATGGAATGAACCCTTCCTCTTATAACTATCACGTTAACAAGGAAATACCAATTTGAGTAGACTTCTCTCCAAATGCTATTGCCAATTAAAATCCAAACATTATCATCACAATAGTAGTATAAATTTAACCAATATCCAAACTTCCCCAAGCTTAAATATAAAATCTAAACAATCTTAATATAATCAACTCCTTTTTCCATTTATTTTCGCAAGCACTGTGAGTGCAAACACAGCCACACATCATTATCAAATTTCTCACTCTTCCACTCTTACCAAACAACTCCTGAGCATATATATATATATATATGCATTTACCATGGGTTCCAACTCCAATCTTTGTTTCCCCTCTCTGTTTGTTTATTTATTCTTTTTTATTTTTAACCAACCATAGAATGAAAGATAATTTCAACTCTTTTATTCTCGCAAGTCACGGCAATAAAGAAAGGAAAAGAGCCAAATTTCCCAACCTAGGCTAACACAAACTAAAAGAGAAAGAGAGAGATATTGAGCTTACCAAACACCCACAACGATTACACCGACTAACAGGAAAAAGTAGACCAAATCACTGAACAAGCAACAAGAAGGAACAGCAAACCGAGATCTAGGCACAAGAGAAGGATGACAGTGGACGAAAAAAGGCACAGTCACCAATGAGCAGCACAGACAACGACAGAAGTGGATTGAGTCACAGAAGTAGTGGGTTTTAGGAGAAATCGCGAAGCTTCCTTATGCTCTGTTCTCTCTCGCTGTTGTCGACACAATGGAGGATGATGATATAAAAATTGATAGAGGGAAAATTTGGTTTTGATGTGAGTAGGGATTTGAACGGCTAACCTCTCTGTTTATTCCACCGCCTCAAGCCCCACTCAACCACAAGCCTCACTTTGTTCATAACTGCAAGAATTTATATATATATACTATTAAAGTGGTATTATTTATTTATTCCCATTCTAGTTTAGGTCCTTTACACATACAAAAATTCATATGGGGTTTTATAACATAGAATGCGAAATGTAGTTCTATTAATAAGAAAAATAGCCATAGCAATGTATTCTCCACAAAATTTCAGTGGTACCTGAGATTAAAAGAATAAAATCCTTGCAACATCTAAGAGGTGCCTATACTTCGCTCAATAATCCCATTTTGTTAGGGAGTGTATGGATAGGTTGTCTCATGAATCACTCCTTTATTGGTTAAGTAAGTTTGTAAATCATGATTCACAAACTCAAGACCATTAGCAGTGCGTAATCATTTTATGAAAGCAAAAAATTGAGTAAAAATAAAAGCAAAAAAATTCTTTAAATGGAGAATAGCTTCACTTTTATTGATCATCAATAATGTCCATGTACATCATGAGAGATCATCAACATGAAGTAATTCAACACAACGACTGGTCTTTGGAAAACTAGAAGTGAAAGGTAAACGAGTCTGCTTAGAACAAGCACAAATATCACAATTATTATGATGACCAACAAGAACTTTAATCCCAATCAAATCTAGATGTTTTAACTTGTCTATAGGTACATGACCTTGCCTCCTATGCTAAGTATCTTGGGGAAAAACTAATAGGCTTTTGCTGTCCAATATTCATAATAATGTCAGTTATCCTATTGCTATTTATTACATACAATCCGGAATTCTTCCTGCCAATAATTCTTTCCTTTCCAATTAAGGTTTCTTGCAAATGCGACATTCAAGATGAAAAGACACTATGAATGACATGTCAGCAGTTAAACGCTAGACAGAGATGAGATTAAAGCAACAACAAGGAGCAAAACAAACATTTGTAAGTATAATCCCATCTGTAATATGCATTATACCAGTATGTGTGACTAATGTAACATCCCAAATTTTATTCTTATATTGAAGCAAAATTAAAAATATTATTTATGAATAACCTAGAAATATTATATAATTAAATTATTGTGGTTTAGTATTTTTTTATTTTTAATAAAATATGATATATATTATCCTATTATTACTTAGGATTTTATGATTTGATTGTTATTATTTTATGGATTTACTAAGATTCAGGTTTACATTTAGATATGGATTTGAATTTTAAAAATATAGTTTAAATTTTAAGGATGATGATGATGATGATGATGATGATGTAAGATGAGATTATCTAAGATATAGAAATTGAATTTAAACTTTTATAAAATTCCATTTCCATATGAATTTTCGCCATCTTTCATAGGAATTCTAACTATTCCCCTGTCGCATCTTACACTTACAATTATAATTCTTCCTCCTGAGTTAAAGATTCCCTGTCATCTGCCAATTGGGATTTCTTAGATTCTTTGTCTTAGCATGTTCCTGAGGATTTGATATGGACCCTCTTTGCTACCTGGATCCTGAGCCTACCCATATGCTCCGGTCTTCTTTTGTTACTGAAGCATTACAACGCAAATAGATTGTGTACGTTTCCCTTCCATTCTTCATCGTCATCCCCATTTTCTTGAACGTATATTGGTTCGTTGCTTGCACTGTCCACTCCACTTCCAGCGACGCGTTCCCGCTGGCATATATAATTCTAGTGCTCGTGTTTGGCTTCTTAATTATTGGGGTGATTGTGTGGATCTTCGTGACCTATCGCATCATTTTGCTGCTATTGTTTCTACTTTGTCTAAAGTTGCCATTTTTAATGGCAGCGAGGTATACAAATGATTCAGAGCTTCACGTACTGGTCAAAACGAGGACATTAACGCGAGATTGATGAAGAAGTATAAGGGAATTCAGAACTGACTATCCTTGAGATTTTAGAATAACTTTTGTTAAAGTACTAAGTCATTTGTGATTGATATTATTATATATAAGGCCATTAGACTCATGGCAATTATTCTTTACTTTAGCAAAATGTACTAACTTTCTAATCGTTATATGTGTTAATGAGATATTTGTGAGTGATTTAATATATATATCATTCTAGTGATATTGATATGATTATAATGAGAAAACTTATTTAATAATTTTTATTAAAAATAGTCTTATATGACTTAAAATTTAGTCTGAAAAGTTTGAGTTGAGATTATAAACTTGATATATATTGATATTAAAATTTAAAAGAAGTTATTATCTTGAGAAAAATTCTATTGTGATATTTATTGGTATTATTTATTATCAAGTTATTGAGATTTTGATTAATATGATTATTTTAAAAATTATCTATTGGGGATGGGTAATGACAGAGTTATATGTATAGCATTCATTAGAGTTTAATGGTTAACTTTTGTCCCACCAGTTTACTAAGGGATGTGCTCCACCTATTTACCGAGCGACTGCGACACCCTCACATGCTTACTAAGGGGGAATGAACCCATAGTCCGATCAGATACTCTGTGGATTTTAGCCTATCTATACCACTTGATAGGTTAATTTTTGAGTGGTCAGTTATTACTAGCACATGGATTCAGTCAACAGGAATAAGACGGTTTAGTTGGATTGATGTGAGCACTTGGGTAGGTTATCTATTTGATTTTATTATGATAATATATTATTTTCTATATATTGTATTTTGTGATTTGTCTCACTTGACACCTCATGAGCACATTAGTATACATGATGAGTAGAATTATTGATTACTAAGACATTTGTCTCACCTTATTTTTATTAATATTTCTTATGTGATAGTCTCATCTTAGGACCCAGGAAAAATTTTATAGGCTTGATTAAAACTATATCAATTGTATAGTATTCTCTTTTGAATGTATGTGTATAATACTTGTATATTGTTATAGTAGGGTTCATTATGCATATTCTAATATTATATAATATATTATTTAGATTTGATTCTAGAGTTTATCTTTAGGATAATATTCTAAATATTCTTAATAGACTCTTCTAAATTATTAATTATTTTTTTTATTTTATTAAAATTTCATAGACTCTTACATTATTTTTATATATACCCTTTAATCTACTTTTTAATATTTTAAAGAATATTTCATAAAATATTCTATAATTATCATTTTATTAATTAATATACATAGTTATCAAAAAGTGTAATATTTATATTATAAAATCAAGTCTACTCTAGAATCTATTTAATTATAATATACAATTTATAAAAGATTCATCAATTTACATGTCCTAAATAATTTGACTCATTTTATTCTTTTTCTATCATAATCATTTAAATTTTAAGAAAAGTCATTTTATAACAATAGTATAGGTTTTTTTTATTTTAGTAAAAAAAATTCTACTATAGTTAACTCTTTTAAAATAAACTAAATTTATTTATAATATTATTTTTTATTTATACTATATACAAAATAGGTATAAGTAATTAATAATAGTTATATTTTAGGAGGATTTTACAACTACCATGGTTTCACCATTTGTCATTGTTATTCTCCTAGGTGACCTACATATCTATGAACACTATCAAACGTAATTATACTATACTCAATGTGACAAGTTCCCCCGAGCCAATAATCCAATCAGTCTCAAATAAAGAATTAAGTATAGCATTCACAATACTTGAAATACACTCATCAATGTAGTCATTGGCTACTCGAAACATAATGTCTTCAGGTTTTTTCCTTAAAATCTAAAGTATCTAGTTCTACTGTGACTAGGAGATGGCCCATGTTTAGGAACTGGAATAATCAATGAATTTTGAATCTGAGAGGCAGTAATGGCACTGTCACGTTGAGTGACTTGATTAATGGAAGCGTCAATAGCTTACTTGCTTCAGAATTTGGGTAGGAAACTCACCAAATGGTAACATGTTTCCTTCTTATGTCCCTTTCAATGACAAAGAGAGAATTCGTGTTTGTTCATCCCACGGCCTCATTCTCTTCCCTATCATCATCCCCTAGTTGCCATGGCAGACCCTCAAAATGATTATTGGGCAAGGGAGAAGAAAGTTCCTTTTGTGACTCGTCTTGGAAAATAAGATAGAATGCATAATTAAGTGAAGGAAGAGGTGTCAAAAGAATTTGAATCTGCATTATCGAAGCTATCATTGAGCCCAAGAAGAAATTGAGGGAGCCTCTACTACTGCAATGCCCTGGAATATTCTTGTGTTTATGAACACTGACAAGATGGTAAAGGGACCAAGCAATCGTATTCATCCCAAAGATCCTATAATCTTATGAAATGCATTGTCACACTCATAGTTCTTTGAGTTTGAGAGACTATTGACTTATATATAGAAAATATTGGGGTGCCATCAATAAATTTATGAAAGCGTTCTTTCAAATCAGACCATACCATTAGTACACTAGTGGAGAATACAAGTCTAGTGGATATATGCCTTTCAACTGAGTTAATCAACCACGAAAGAACAATAGAGTTGCAACGATCTGTATACCTTGAAGGGTAGGTTCTTGCTTCTTGTGAGTACATGTTCTATCTACAAAACCTAATTTATTTTTCCCATGAAATGCTAATCTCATTATCTAGCTCCAAATCTCATAATTGTCTAATCCACGTAGGGGTTGTGAGACGAGAGTGGCAATTTGAGTATTTGATGGATGCAAGTATAACGGATGAGAGAAATCATAACGGATGAGAGAAATCAACTATAGGAGTTGGAGTGGAATAATCTTCCTTTCCCATTGAAGCACATGAATTTGAACAATACAGAACAGAATCACAAGATTGGGATAAACTGATGAATTTTCGCCAAGAACTTTGCAAGAACAGTGAGGATGACCGATCAACACATTGTATTTTAGTCTGAGATGAACTTCTCATACACACAATTCTTCAAATAGGAAGATTGGTGGAGACATAGCTATTGTACCCTAATGAAGGGTCCTCTGAGTAGCAGTAACAAATGTGACAGAAGGGAACTTTCTCTTTCCGTCCGAACTAAATGACCCAACATGGGTCCTCTTAGTAGCAATAACAAACCAACAGGGGTTGGTCTGAGTGGTAAGCGACTCGGTATCACTTAAGCGAGATCTTGAGTTCGAGCCTTAGCGTATGCAAAAAATCCCCATTGGGAGACTCACCCACCACAGACAGATGCGTGATATGGGTTGGATCTGGATATAGTCTGGACAAAGCTCCGGTGAATCTGGTGAACAACAAAAAAAAGTGTTAGAATAGAACTATCTCTTTCCATGCGAACTAATGACCTAACACGGGCCTGGGACAACATATTTTAGAATCAACACAATTCAGGACAATGCAGTAACAAATGTGGCACAAGGAATGAAGAAATTTAGGGCATTTTTAGTAGGTGAGAAGTGGAAGTAAGAAAGTGGAATCTTCCACATGTTTAGTTTAATACGATGGAAGTCACTTTCACTTCTACTTCTAATATTTTGGGCCATTTAAGTTCTATCAGAAAAATTAGGAATTAAAATGATGAAAGTAAAAGTAAAATATTTTAAATTATTTTATCTAAATTATAAAATTCTTAAATAACTTTAACACTGCCTAAGTTATAAAAAAATATTTTGAACTATTTTTTACCCTATTTATAAAAATATATATATCAATTTTATACTTATTTCTATCATACTAAATAAATTTTTAAAACTTATTTTTAGTTTAATTCTATTTTTATTTATATTTTATTAAAAAAAATTATCCTACCAAACGTACCACTAGAATTTCACTGCCCTGCCATAGCCACGGCGTCAATATGTTGTTGTGATGGCCGAAGGTATTAAAGCAAGAAAGGCATATGGGTCATGGAGAGAGAATCAAGAACTACAGTCATCGAGTGGGCTCCCGTAGTTTTGGCCCAAAATGACGTGCCCTGGATACTATAAAAACAACAGATTTCGGGTATGAATCTTTTTATTAAAAATGAACAGAAAAACTACACAAGGTCTATACAACTTATATTTATAAGCTACATGTAATACTCATAGGTTATATAACTAACTAATCTAACTAGATAATAAATAATTATTATTATAATTTATTTATAATCTATTAGTTCCACACTTCTCTTTCCATTGTTTTCGTCCTCTTCCTCGCCACCTAACACCTCCCTTTGAGCTCTGGCTTCTGTCTCTTTGTTTATTTTTTTATTGTCTACCCAGTTCATCAGACTTTTATTTCGATTACATTTGAATTTGATTTGTGTCGTGCACTTAGTTATAGTGAGTATTCTAACAGAAATTTTTTATATATATTAAGACTTAAAGATTTCACTTAAATAATATCAAACTATTTATTATTCAGATTAACCTATGTTATTTGCCTCTTTGTTCTTTTGAGTGAATAAGGCTTTCCAACAAAAGCGTACTGCCCCCACAGCCCAGAGACAGAAGCTTCTCCTTATAACAAGGAGCCCTAAGATTTGAACATTTTGAACATTCTCCTTATCATTTGGCAAATTATTCTATGAGCCTCCTTTCCCGAAAACAAGAGTCATCTGATCATTAGAACCACCTAGTATCTCTCCCATACCCTCTGCCACCCTCACCCTCTCTCTCATCTGGCCCACCCTCACCAACGGCTCACTCCACCGTAACCACTACTCTCTTTCATCTCTTACCTATACATTTTTAAAATAGTGCAAAACTATCACGACCCTTAAAATTAATTAATATTAATAGTTCATTAAAACTGCCAGCCAATAAAACATGTTAATCCTATAATTCCTAATATAAGACATATATATTTAATTTATAAAAATTAAAAAAATTAAAAAAATTATTTAATTATAACATATATGATATGATCGCTCTAAAATATTTTTTTATGTAAAATATATATGTATCATTTATAATTTAAATAAATTAATTTAAAAATATAAATAATGGATATAAGATATACAATAAAAAAAGTCTTATATTAAAGACTTAAACTTACTCTAAGACTATGTCATATATTAAGTCTATGATGAGTATAAAGCAAGTGTATCCTTAGAAGTATTACATCATTTTTAAGTATCTAGGTAGTATCTTTTATCTAATAGTTAGAGATTGATCTTCTTAAGTCATAAAGATTATAAAAATAAATTTTATTTTTTTTTATATATATCTAGCACCTCGTTCAAATTCAGGATGACTAACTACAATAGATTTTGTTAGTAAGTATTACAGTTACAGCTTTTGAGGATAAAGCAAAGGATAGATTCCGGGGAGATGATAAACTGGAAGCCCAGGGAACAAATATGGAATTCCAACAAGGATCTCACTAATTTTAATTTGTCCTTTTCAGATTTTTGGCATTGCCAAATCATCTCACTAGTTTAATTTGTCTACTTTTTTTCTGCGTCCAGAATCACGTGATTTTGTCGTTTATTCAAAAATCTCCACCCCAATCCGTATCTCACAAATCACTATTGGTAACCCACTATGCAACATGCTTTATTTTTGTTTTCCCCTACCAATAATATGCTTTATTGTTATTATAACCTTTTAGTTACAAATATAAAAGTTAGAGTTTTTATTTAAGAGTAGTTGTAATATAAATAATAATTAAAGAAAAATTATTTTAAGATATTTTTACAAATATTTTTATAAATATCTAATTTTTTTAATTTATATGAATTAATTATCTAACTCAAACTAAAAATAGAATGAAATAATTTATTTACTACTACTATTATTATTGTTCAAGCCTGTTTCTGGTACTTTTTTTTATGGCGAGAACCATGAGATTTTGTCCTTGTCATTTATTCAAAACATATCCGGCTAACACACAAATCGCATGAAAATACTGTCTTGATTATTAATTTAAGTTTAAAAAACATTAATTTGATAATCAATCTTCGGTTACCATTAATTTTAAGAACTTTTTTTATTAAATTTAAATAAAAATATATGTTTCTTTTCTATTAATTTACATTGAAAATATTTTTTTATAACAATAATGAATTAGTCAATTGAAAAAGATTTGACATCTTTTAACTGAAGTGGAGGTTCAATCAAAACTGGTGAATAGAAGAAGTCACTTTAAAAGTAGGAGTAAAGGACTACTTTCATTTAGGCTTAATAATGCGAAGCTGATAATTGCCAATATTAGATAATTGTATAAAAAAAGTTCCTTTTATACTAAGTAAACTTATTTAGATTATATAGGTATTTATATTTTCATATATAGCTAACTTAGCTAATTTAAGTTATTGACTGAGTTTTTTTAATTATCAGTACTTAACCTGGTGGCTTTATTTATTATTTTTAGTTATAGTTTTATTTTTTTGCTTTGGAGTGTTATCCTGTTCCACGACCACGTAGTCTCCTTCTTAGCATTTTTCAATAGCCAATTGGTTTTTAAAACAAAATTAAAAAATTCAAACTATATAAAGAGTTTTTATCTCTCTCAATGAATATTCTTCTCGAGATTTAAATTAATATTATTTTTTATAATATGACACTGTTTATCACTTTAACCAATAGATTATTGGTGGTGAGTTGTTGATGATAATGTTTTTTTTTTTGGGGGAAAGCTTATGATAAAGACTAATCTTTATTAAAGTAGTAAGGACTAAGGGTAAAGGGTCTGCTTTTTTGGTTAAAAAATATCTGGTGTCGGTGTTCATATATTATTATATTAGATCTTGTGATTGCACAACTTGTTTGCAACTTCTTCTTGTTGGAGATCCCATTTTCATTATTTCCAATTCCTCCCAAACTCCTCATCACCACTCTATCTTCTTCGGTTTCCTTCAAGTTGCAGACGAAATCAATTCAACTCAAGCTTCTCATTTTCTAAAACGTTTCCTGTTTTTATTTTTACTAAATTTGTTTCCTTGCTCTCAATTTTCTGATCGAGTTTGTTTTGGTGATTTCCAGATATATTAAGCTACATTCCAACAAAAACAAAATAATTGTTATTTTTGTTTTATGCATTAAGTTCGTTGCGTTCTTGTCAATCATATGACCGTAAAAATATTCTAAAATTATAAAGAAATGAAAAAAAATTATTCCAAGTTTTTTACTGCCTGAATATAATGAACTCACTTAAATAACAAAACCAAAAAGAAGGGCTGGTGTGTTTTCGTTTAAAATCTCTTTAGTTGTCACTCTTCTTTTGCATTGATTAAGTTGGTTACTTTAATTTCTTGCCAATCTTCTTTACAAGGTTTTGTACTGCTTGCCTGTATTTAAGTCTTTGGATCTGAACTAAATTTATATAAAAAGAAAAAAAAAGCTGGTTTAAAGATTTGTTCTGTTTCTACTATTCTTTTGCATATTTTGTTGCTTTTGCTGAGATCAATCATATATAGAACTCTTAGAAGAAGAAGTAGTTTGCATTTTAGAAGTTTCAGTGCTGTCTTCATCTGTGCTTTAATTTATCAGAGGCAAGAAAGTGGTGTTGATCATAAAGTGATATATACGTACAGGTTTCTCTGTCTTGAACTTGATGATTAGAAATTTTTGGATTATAATTGGTTTAATTACTTATTTTCTCTCTCTGGTTTTCAAATACAGAACTTTGGTTGCAGCCTCTCACATCTCAAGCTCAGCTTAACAAGCTAAGTTCAACTTCTCATTCACACCGAACAAGGTAACTTTTGGATATGGTTGTCTTAGAGTACTGTTAACGGACAAATAAGATATGATTCTTTTTTAATAATTTAAATTTAATACTCTTAATAACTAATCGTACTTCTTTAACATCTCTGTTTAATCTAAATTAGAGTGATCTCCTTTTATTTTATAAACTTATAAAAACCTTTATTGAAAGTCAATTATACAAACCTCTCTTTTAATCTTAATATTTCATTTTCATTTCCCTAACCTAACCATTAATTAACTGACCATTAAAACACAACGTTGATCTTTGTTTTGACCAAAATTACCTTTTCTTAATATTACTTAACAATAATTTAAACATTTATATTTACCTAAAAATAATTATTTATATTTGAATACTTTTGTTCTATTATTAATTATTTAATTTTAATCAAATTTAAATACTTATCTAACTTTAAATTTGTTCAATAATATTAAATTCTAAATCTGATTTATTTAAACTTATTAACCTTGATCTATATAAGAATTGATGAGAGGTTGTGGAAGTTCTAAAATGATACTGTTTACAAGGTATGGAAAGAGGAAGACCACACTGATCAAGCCTAGTCCTTTGTATAATTTCATATGAATATCCTAGACTAAATCTCATGAGTCATAAGGAGATCCGCCCCTATGGAATTAGAGCCTGTTTCATTTCTCAACTAGAGACAAAATAGTTATAAGGTTAGAGATGAATGAGTAGGAAGAATTTACAACAATGAGTAAAACACTTTCTACTTCCACTTTAGAACCACTAAGACTCTCATCATCTTTATCCATAGAAAGACTTCATTTATCTATCCCTGATTCCCTTTCCAACAAAATAGAAAATCTTGTAGAGTTTACTCACTTACCAGATAAAGCTAGAGTAAGAGATATTGATGTCTCTCTACTTAATCCATATTAACTTTATCACTATTAACGTTCCACTTTAAGAAATATACGTACCCTCATTACCAGGTCCCCTCCTCCCTATCAAAGAAATTGTATAAAGTTCTAGGCTTGATCAATGTGGTTTTCCTTCCACACCTTGTGAATAGTATGTCACTTTAGAACTTCCTTATGACTCATAATACCTAGTTCAGGATATTCATATATCTTGTCATACACAAGAACTTACTTCAGCATCATATCACCCTACTGCCTTTTCAAGACCCCAATCTATGGACACCCGACTAAATCAAACTAATCATGCAAAAATCTTATTCCCTGTAACAAGATCAGATTCTTTCTAAAACACAGGATCCTTATATTAGAGGCATGTATAGAGCATAGTCAAATCTATGGTAGAGACTAGAATAGAAATAAAGAAAGATTGAACTTTCAAAAGTAAGAAAAATTATAAGGGAAATATTCTTCTATTATACAAGGGGTATCACAATAAAGAACTCTTGATGATCCTTATAATATCATGAAGGATCCTTATATAGAGAGTTGATGACACAATCAGACAAACAATCAATTATTGTACATGTTATAAAAGCTAACCACATTCAGACAATATTGTACAGATATTTTAATAAAAGCAAAGCACGTAGGAATCTACTTTAATAAAGTTATGAGGCACATAGAGGAATCTCTTCTTTATGTCATTATCACCATTCTATCTTGCAGATAGGTTCATGATCATCATCTAGTGAGAGATTCAAGTAATCTTCTTCACATGGGTCTTTTGTCAGTAATGCTTCCAAGTCTAGTGAGACTGGTATACCCCAAAGGGTCTTGTAAAAGTAGTCCACCCTAAGGGTCTTGTGATAGAGGGACATATGTGAATCCATGAATGGATTTTATGGTAAAAGATTTAGTTCAGTAAGAGGCTGTAAAGGTCTAAGATCAAGATATGCTATGGTGGCCATTGAATATATGGTCTCTAGGTCTTTTCTACCAATTTTGAACATTTGAAGAGATTAAGGCTTTATTGGGAATAGGATTAGGTGAAGTGCATGCTAATCTTGGATCCTTTTGAGCAATTATTAAGATTACTTACAAAGAGTTTCAAATTCAAAAAGAGAATATCTTTGTAATTAGGCCAATGAGTTTGAGTCTACCATAGATATATTTGATTCAGGGTTTACAATTTACCCTGGTAATCCATGTGTATAGATTGTGAAATGCAAAGAAGCATTAAAAAGTCTATTGTTCTTTTGGAATTTCCTAGAAACGATGATGTTCAATGACTTTTTCAAGCTATGTGTGCCAAATAAGAAGAGAAGAAAACCAGTGCAAGATTGTTCATTAACAAGAACATTTATTTTTATGGTCACACAAATAATGATAAATTAGCAAGGGTTCAATAGCTATTTCATAGGCATATAGTGCTAAAAGTGACCAAAAGTACCACTTTAACCTTCATGAATGAGTTCAGCTATGAAAGGAACTATGAGATAAGGTTTCTCTATATTGAAGTGGTCAATGGAAGAGGTGATAGGATATTTTGTGAGAAGAAGGTGAAGCCAATAGAAAATATTTCTTTTGGCTTTCTGTTGGATTTACTCAACATTGGTAGGTGTAAGACCAAGTGGGAATTCATGGTGTGTACTGGTAAAGTAAGATGCTTTTGGAAGAGAAAAACGATCTATCAACAAGATGTATCGAGGTCTAGAGGGAGTTAATAGCTAGATTTTCTTGGTATGGGGAGATAATCAGCTATGATATTTTGAAAACCTTTAATGTGTTTTATAGATAATTTATATTGTGAAAACCAATCCTTCCATCTTAAAAGTTGTGAATTTGGTAGAGTCTTCTTTTTTGTATCTAGCATGGATAGGAAAGATATATTATCCATTTCCTCAATAAATTTACATGAATTTAAGTGAAAATTGAATTTCTCAATGCCCTTTTTTATGGCCATAATTTCTTTGCATGTGGCATAATAATTCTTTTCTGATTCTTTAAATTATTCATTGGCATAAGAGCAATAATGTATTTTCCCCTTTACTTCCTCGAGAAATATGGCTCCCTAATAATGATCACTTGCATTAGTCTGTAGAATTCTTTATCCCAATCTTAGAATCTTTAATGGTGGTAGAGTCTAAGTAACTTTTTCAATGTCTTAACAGCTGTGTTTTATGGGTCACCCCAAGAAGGGGATTTTTCTTAAGAAGAATTGACAATTGGCTAGTGTATCTAGTCACATTAGAAATAAAGTTACGAAGGTAATTGACATGGCCTAGGAATTGCTGGATTTGCTTTATCAACAGGTTGCCATCTAGAAAGTTAAGTAATTTTTGGGTAATATGAGACTAGGTTGGTAAAACCTAGGAAAACCACTCTGAGAAACTCAATTTGGGTATGGGCTATCTTACCTTTTTTTAGACAAAAGCATGTACACATATGCTTTAACTATATTAGCATATTGGGTCAAGAGAGTCTATGTTCATCATTTAAGAATAGAAGAATGTCATATATGTAGATGAGCATTGATCGGAGAATGTGCTCAAATATTTTTATCATAGCTTTCTCAAATATTTTCCACTGGTACTAAGTATTAGGGATATAGAAGGCAGTTTTATATCTTTTTTAGGATGTATTCTAATTTGCCAGAATCTTGGTTTCAAATCACACTTTGAGAAGGTTTTTTCCTTAGATAGCCTGAAAGCTAACATATTCATATTAGGGAGAGGAAATTTATCATCCTATAAGAATAGGTTGAGAGGCTTATAATCAATCACCAGCCTCTTTTTTTCTCTAAGATACTTATATCTCTTTTCAACATAGAAGACTTGACAAGCCTAATTGGACTATGTGGGCTCAATAATACCTTGGGCTAACAAGGTGGAAAATTCTCTTTTAGCTAAAGCCAAATTATCAGGATTCATCCTTGAATGGGTAGCCTTTGTTGGAGTAACATCTTCATTCTTTATGAAAGGAAACTTCACAAATAAGGCTTTGTTTCTCTAGAGTGGCTGAGAATGTTGAAACTGACCGTAGCTGTCAGAGAAAAAGATGTAAAAGTTTATCCTAAATGTTCTCATAACTAGCTGGGACTTAGTTAATCTTAAGGATACTACGTGTCTTGATATAAGGGCTAAAAAACTTCTTCAACTTTAAGCCCTTTTGTGTGATAGATAATCCTTCTGTTCTATATAATGCATCGAATCCAAAATAATATACTTTTCAGGCAAATAACATCCAAATACTCAAATCTATATAGTACATCCAGGAAAGAACTATATCCCAATCTTCTTTTTAGAGATAAGTTCTATGTAGTGGATAGGATCTTGACTTTAATGTTTGGTCTAGGTGTTTTATCAATCTAGGACAATCCTAAAGATCCAAATGATCCTAGGATTAGCATTTTGAAGATGCTTGTATCTTTAGATGAAGGATTAAGGGATTAGATAGGTATATGAGGAAAGTACTCATCATCATAATCTTCTGGTTCATAGATATGAAGATCGTATTGAGTCTCTTCATCTTCTTCAGACTATTCTTCATAGACAAATTCAATGTCTTTAGATTCTGCTATACACAAAGTATGTTGAAATAACTGAAGCATCTTTATTTCCCATTGGTTCTTCTTCTTAAGACAAGACTTTGCAAAATATCATTTTTCCACTGCACAAGAAACACCTATTGCTTTAGGTGATATGGAAGATCACTTCTTGATGTACCTAAAGTAAGGCTTCCTATGTTTCTTTTGAACCTTACTAGGTTTATCCTTGGAGAAGTGTGACTTCTTCTTAGTTAGACAGTGACAAGTATTTTTGTCCTTGCATTTGATCTTCAAATGAGATTTATTGCAAGCTAGTTTTAGCTTTAAGCTTCCTTTCATCATAGACTTAAAGAATTTCTGTTGCTCACACAACTTGTCAAGAGTAGCTAAAGCTAGTTGATAGATTGCTTACAAAGTGAGTTGAATCACTTATTGTTTTGAGAGGGAATAATTTTGTGTAGCTCAAGTTGTAATTCATTAGGTAGAGAGGCAATATATATATATATATATATATATCTGAGATTCTGGTTCTGAAGTCTTCCTAAAGGATAATATTCTCAATCATTCTTATATAGCGCTTTTGTAAATCACTTCTCTTCAAGGAATAGCATTTCATCTCAAAATAATCCTGAGAATTTCTTTTTTGAAATCCTTAAGAAATTCCTGATAGAGTGAACCAAGGAAAGCTCCGAGACTAGTAGAACGGATAAGTTGCAGCATTTGATACTTTACTAGGACTATTAGAGTCACTTATTGGAGTAGTTGGTCGTGAAATGATTCCATTTTTTAATTATTCTACTTCTAATGATAATTCATTTACTTTTTTGTATAAGGTAGAAATATTCCCCATAGCAATGAATTGGTCATTAGATTTAATTGTATTTCCAAGGTCGTAACCTTGATTATTAGAGTTCCTTCCATAGATGTTAATGATCTAACATTGAATAGATTTATAATGCGTGGATTAATGGGACTTGAATTATTGGAACTTCCTTTTTGCTCTATCCCTGCTTAAATAATTTGCAATTATATTATTTTTTCCTGGAACATACTCAACAAGATAATCATAATGAAATAAATCATTTTGCTATTTAAATAATATCTTATTAACAATACTCATTTCTCTTATTCCTTTAGATAACCAATGTATTACCTGCATATTATCAGTTATAATTATAAATTGATATTGTACAATCAATAAATTCAATTTTTTTTACAGTTTTTGCTACTGCTAATAATTTTTTCCAATTAGAATAACATCTAGTTTGAGATTCATTAAATGTTTCACTTGCATATCTTGCTATTTCTTCATTTCCTTCTTCAAAATAAAGAGTTGCACCCCAATAATCTTCTGAGGCGTCTGTAAATAAAATCCATTTTATAGGTTCTTTTTTAGAATTTTAAATATTGGTAAATTTTGACATATTTCCTTTAATTTTTCAATATCCTCTTGACAGTTATTATTCCACTCAAAATTGGATTTTTCGCCTGTTAATTTATTTAATCTTCTAGTATATTTGGATAAATGAGGAATATTACTTCTAGCTTGATTAATAATTCCTAAGAATGATTGCAATTGTTTCTTATTTTCCATATTTTTAAAATCTAATATTTTTTAAATATATGCTCTTGTAATTCTAGTTCTCCTTGAGATATTATTTGTCCTAAGAATTTTATTTTAGTTTTTCTTAGTTCAACCTTTTTAAGTGATATATTAATTCCTTTTTCATACATAAGATTTATAAATCGATTTAAATGTTTTTCATGTTTTTCTAAATTATTTTAAAAAATTAATATAACATCAATATATCAATAACAAATTCATTTAAAGTTTTTAACTGTTCATTTAAATAATTTTAAAAAATAATTGAACTATTATGATATTCTATTGGTAAAATATTTCATTCATATAATCCTTCATTATTACTAAAAGTAGTATATTTTTTACTTTTCTCATTTAATTTTATTTAAAAAAATTCTTATTTACAATCAAATTTACTGAATATTTTTTCCTTTTATTCTTTGAAATAATATTTCTATTTTAGGTGTCATTTAATCTTTTGTAATTTATTACCAATCTAGATTTTCCTGTTACATTTTACTATGATTTAAAACTATCATCACTGGTAAACTATATGGCAAGGTACTTTATTTAATTAAATTATATTTTCTCATTTTATTTATGTGCATAATAAATTCATTTTTCACGTTTTCTGTATATGGATAATGTTTTATATTTATTTCTTTACTATAATCTTTTAATTTTATTTCTGCTATAGGTTTAGATTTTTCCTAAAATTCTAATGGATTTTCACTATAACATTCTTTTTATTTTTCTTCAATTATTTTATTTTCATAATTTATACTCATATTACAAAATTTTAGATAAGCTATTTTTTATCCACTTATATCTACCTTTCCTTTATTATCTAACCATTGTATCTTGTTTAGATTTATTTTTTAAAATTTTTTCATCAGTTCTATTTAAAGAGTTTTTTTAATTCTTACAGGCCATGCAATATGTTTACATGGTGTTATTAATGATACACTATTTTGATATAGTCATAGTGGTAAATATTGAAAGAAGAAATTTGTTCCTATTATAATATCTTATTTAAATTCATTAAATTGATATATTAAAGGAATTCTTAGTTCATGTTCTCCTATTTGTACTTTCAGATTTTGTGCTATATATTTTAAAGTATATATTTCTTGTCTTACAGTTCATACTTAAGTTATTTGTCCATTTGTCCATAATTCTTTTGGTAACATATTAGTTTTTTCTAAACATACATTTGCACCTATATCTATAATTGCATGATATGCTCTTGTTTCATATTTTTCATATATTAGTTTTACCAAAATAAAATGATATTCACTCATAATTGAATAAGTCTATTTAATATTACTACTTTATTTTCTAAAGTAATTAATAATATTTTATTTTGCATATTATATGATTTTATAGCTTCTAAAAAATTATTTCCAAATACTATATAATTATCAATTTTATCTTCTATATCAACATATACTTTTATTTTTAATTCATCTCTTTCATTAAATCTTACTATTATATCTGTTGTTACTTCTTCTTGTTGTATTATTAAATAATTTTCTATCATTTTTAATTTTATAATAGTTTTTCAAATTGACTACTTACTTCAACATTTGTTGATTTCCATTCTCCTAAATATTTTAATTCCAATTGGATTAAATATTTTCTATTTCTTTCGTGTATTAAATTAATTTTTGAAGTATTATTTTGTATTTTAACTAAATTACTTCTTTGTATAGCTTTTTCATCTAACAAATTTCCTTCTCTTATTTCTTCGATAAACTTCTTAATTCTCTTGAAGAATAACTTCTATGTATAAGAGTTGCTATATGTATAAGAGTTGCTATACTTATTTATAAATGTGTTCTTCTATCTATATTTATAGATCTTCTTTCAAGTTGATTTTGATAATTTATATTTCTATTACTAAATTATCCTAATACTTGAATTTGATCTAATTCAATCTTTAGGATTTCTGGTATACGTGTATAAGATGGTTCCTATTTTATTTCTCTTATTAGTGTCATAAATTTATATTTATTGTAAATCTTCCTTTATTCGTTTAATAAATTTTATGTTGATTAATAAATAAAAGACCTATCATTACTGATATACTTATAACTTTACTTTCTAGTCTCATTTTAGGATTATATAATTTATGATATATTGTTAAAGTTCTTTTTATATGTTGATATGATCTATTTATAGTAAACTTAGTATTTAGTGTAAATTTTAACTTTTGATATATTAAATTTCTTAGAATTATTCCTAAAATATTTTCTTGAACTGAACTTATTATTCTATCATCAGTTCTTATTAGATCTATTGAGCTATTAATATTTTCTCTAAAATATCCTTGAACTAAGATTTGTACTCCTAGTAAATACATAAGTTATTTCATTTCCAAAATCAATATTTCTAATTCCTTCCTCAATTAATTATTTTGTTATTAAAGGGATTTTAATAGTTCCTTCAATTTGAGTTGCTTTTATGGAATGATTTCTTTTATAAGCTATACATTTTTACTTTAATTTTTCTTTTTCCTTTAATTACTCTTCCAATCTTAGTTATCAATCCTTAATTTTTTATTAATTCTTCAGCATTTAAATCTAAATTTTCTTTTTTATTTTATTATATTGTTCAAAATTAAATACTTCAATATTCATAAATTTCTTCCTCATCTTCTATGACTCTTTCATATTCTTCATAATTATTATCTTCTTCTGTTTCCGTATTTAACATATTTACTGATAAATTTTCAAAATTTAATGGATTATAACCTTCATACTCATTTTTTGACTTAGAATTATTACTACTATCCATATCATCTTCATACTCTATTTCTAAAACATATACTTGATGTTCCAAATTCTCTATTTCATCTCCTAATGTTGAAAGTTCTTCTATTTATTCTAATTCATCATTTTCTTTAAAAAAATTCTTAATTAATTGTACTTATTTTTCTTTAGTTCTTTATAGTTTATCATTTTATGTCATATTTTTTCACAATTATAACATCTACATTTTATAGGATTTTTTGGATATTTAGATTTAAAATTTCTTTTTCTATAAAATTTTCTAGGTTTCCAATTTCTTTTTACTTTTGCAAATTCTATATTCTTAAATTTTGGATATCTTTGTTTTTTATATCTCTTATGTTTTTTATATCTCTTATTATATTAATAATTATTATTATAATAATTTTTTTCCTACTTCTCTTTGACATCCCCATTGACGAGGATAATCTAAATATGAACATCTTAAAACAGTTTTATTAAGCTTTGTTTAAAATAGATGATCATGTTACTTCTGTACATTATTGTTTTAAATAAATATATAAGTAATTTATTATTCTTCCCAAAGTATCTTATTCTTGATATAAAACTGGATCTACTTGTACTCTTAAATTTGTAGTATAAGATGTTAATATTGTAGATGAAATTACTGGTGATAATTTTAAATAACATAATTGATTATATATTATTTTTTCTTGATATGATAATTTTACGTCATAATAATATTTACTATATTCACATATATATTGGTTTATATAATATGGATCTAAAGAGCATAATTTTATTTCAGATAATGCTAATAATATTTCAGATAAAATAATTGATTTGTTAATTCAAATAATTCTCTATTTAATGTTTTATTTTTAGCTTTTAATTTTTCCAATTTAATATCTTCAGAATATATAGAAAGTAAATCCTCATGCATAGTTTTTGGTAAATGTTCTAATATATCTTCAATTTTTATTCTCCAATTACTATTTTCAACTTCATCTATTATAGATTTATTAACTTATTCTCCTAATTTACTTAACATATACATATTTAACCAATTTAATTGCTTATATTCATTTAGACCTGCATCATTTAAATATACAAATGGCGCTATCATAGCTATATTTTTTTCTATTGGAATGTAACTACTTTCAGGTAATTTTTTAGGCTTAAAATAATAAATTATGGGCTCTAAAGTATAAATCTTACTCATATTATAGAAACAACAATGAATACTCAATTTAAGAAGCAACAATAATCACTCGAATATAAAGAAAAATGAGAAAATAAATAGATAAAGTTTTCAGAATATAATTATAGGGAAAGAACAACTACTTATTATCATAATTCCATATAAACTTAAATTAAGAAAAATCGAAAGCTTTTCTTTAACTGAAATAAATCCACTTTTTGGATAACACCTTAAACCAACCATACATAGGTACTACCCATAAAGGGACCATGAGCTACAAAAGCTCTCTGATAACACCTTAAATTCTCCAGGGAACAACAATCAAAGAATCATCACAATAATATAATTCAATTTCATATTTTGATTGCGATAATTTTCATTATCCTTTTCCTATAGAAGTTTAGTTCAACATACTTACAAATGTTCCTCACTCTTCTTATAAACAAAGAGATTCCTGGAATGAAGGTTTATAAGTAGTTACAAGGGAGGCTTAGAAAAACTTAGATGCTTGAGAGTTTCTGAAGATTGCTTGAACGTAGTTTTGTAGAGAAACTAACTGATAATTACCTTTTATAATGACCCTTCATCTTATAATTGTTTTTGGCAACTTATGCTGACACTTCTACATGCTTTTACAAAAGTCAAAAGGTTAAAGCTTGAAAAAGTACAATAATTTCTTGCAAAAGTAGATTCCCTTTTTCTCATTGTTAAATAGCCAACAAGTCTTCATATGGATATTATTACAGGTTTTGCCAATTCTTTCTATGTAGTAGCTCTATCTTCTTTTTTTTTGCACCGTATTGACACTTGTGATTGGTATATTCTTCAAATAGATTACAAATTCTTTTCTTTGTATTTTCATTATTTTCCATTTTATTTAATCTTACTTGTTCATACCAATTTTCTAATTTTTGCATTCCATGGGCAATCTTTCCAACACATATTTATACTAGTATAATATACTCATTGTCTTTCTTCTTTTGTCGTTAAACACCTATTTTATTCTTCAAATAATATTTTATAGCCAAGACTTTGAACATGGCTCACAATTATAGGGAAATCCTCAACCTTTGTTTATTCCTTCTTCTCTTCTTCATCTTTCAAAATTTACTTTGTTGTTCTGAGCCTTATTAGATTTATTGGAGGATAAAATTTTTCTTCAGTTACTTTGGTTATAGTAAAGTAACATCTTATAAAGACTCAATGTTGCATTACTATTCCAAAGTATGACTTTATTGCATATCTTAATGCTTTAGGTAGCATTTCTATTTCCTTTATAGTTGTTGAGGGATAAATGGCATGTATAAGCCTAAAGCTGAACATAGTTGTTGTTCCTTCTGCTGATGCTACTGGTTTGATTATATACTTATTCATCTTGTAGTTAGATATGGTCCCCATGTGAGGGATTTGATGAAACTTATTTGCTTTATTCACCAAGTCCATATAATAATTATGCTGCTGTCTCCTTTTTTGAATATCAGATAAAGATGCTTGAGTACTGCTAGGTCCTGTTTCTTTTTGGATAGCCTGTTTGTATTCTTCCTTCACCGGTTTCTCTTGTTTTAGATGGACTTCATTATTTATCTTATCTTCAGGGATATCGATTTGGCATCCCATATCTTTAGTTAGACTATTAAAATCACTTATTGGAGTAGTAGGTTATGAAATGAATCCACTTTTTAATTATGCTACTTCTAATGATAATCCATTTACTTTCTCATATAAGGAAGAAATATGCCCTATAGCAGCATTAAATGAATTGGTCTTTAGATTTAATTGCATTTCTAAGGTTGTAACCTTGATTATCAAAGTTCCTTCTATAGATGTTGATGATCCAACATTGAATGGATTTATAATTCTAGGATTAATGGGACTTGAATTATTGGAACTTCCTTCGTACTCAATCCCTGCTTAAATAACATCTAATTAACAATACTCATTTCTCTTATTCCTTTAGTAACCAATGTTTTACCTGCGTATTACCTATTCTAATTATAAATTGATATTGTATCGTAATAATTCAATTTTTTTATAGCTTTTACTACTGCTAATAATTCTTTCTAATTAAAATGATATTTATAAGATAAGCTCAATAATGAAGTCGATCTAAAACAAGAGTAACCCATGAAGGAAGAATACAAAACGGGCTATCAAAAAAGAAGCAAGACATAGTAATACTCAAGCATCTTTATCTAATATTCAGAAAAGAAGACAACAATATAATTATTATTCGCACTTGGTGAATAAAGCAATAACAACGCTATTCAGCTTTGGACTTAGTAAAGCAACATCGAGTCTTTATAAGATGTTACTGTACTATAGCCGAAGAAACTAAAGAAAAATTTTATCCTCCAATAAATCTAATAAGGCTCGAAACAACAAAGCAAATTTTGGAAGCTGAAGAAGAGAAGAAGGAAAAAATAAAGGCTGAAGATTTCCCTATAACTGTGAGCCATGTTTAAAGTCTTGGCTATAGAATATTATTTAAAGAATTAAACAGGTGTTTAATAGCGAAAGAAGAAAGACAATGGGTATACTATACTAGTACAAATATGTGTATTTATACATCTGGAAAGATTAGCCATAGAACGCATAAATTAGAAAATAGGTATGAACAAGTAAGATTAAATACTGGAAAATAATGAAAATACAAAGAAAAGAATTTGTAATCAACTTGAAGAATATACCAATCATAAGTGTCAATAATGTGTAAAAAATGAAGATGGAGCTACTACAGAGAAAGAATTTACAAAACCTGTAATGAAGTCCATCTGAAGACTTGTTGGCTATTTAACAATAAGACAAAGGGAATCTAATTTTGCAAGAAATTATGGTACTTTTTCTTCATTAAAGTAGCTTTAACTTTTTGACTTTTGTAAAAGCATGCCAGAAGTGTGAGCAAAAGTTGCTAAAAAATTGTAAGATGAAGGCCAATTATAAAAGGCCATCATCAATTAGTCTCTCTACACAACTACCTCTAAGAAATCTTTAGAAACTCTCAAGCATATGAATTTTTTTGAGCATCCCTTGTAACTACTTTCCATAAATATAAACCATCATTTCAGGATTCTCTTTGTTTATACGAAGAGCAAGGAAATTTTGTAAGTATGTTGAACTAAACTTCTATAGGGAAAGGATAATGAAAGTTATTATAGTTGAAATATGAAATATAATTAGATTATTGTGATGATTCTTTGATAGTTATTCCCTAGAGAATTTAGGGAAAATTGAATGTTTTGTATGGTTCAGTGTTGGAAACGAACTGAATCTGTACTAGGTAAATCTGAACTTCTGGATAATCAGAGAGCTTTTGTAGCTCATGGTCCCTTTTTAGGATAATACCGTCTATGTATGACTGGTTTAAGGTGTTACCCAGAAAGCATATTTGTTTAAGTTAAATGCTTAAATTCTTCAGTGTAGCCCAATTTCTAGTCATATGAGAATATATCCATGCACCAAATTCATGTAATCGATCAAGCCATTTGGCATGTGGAACATCATCAAAAGTGAACCATGAATTATGTTTATTGAACATGAATGATGAGATCTAGTCGTTCTATTTCATTTAGTTCTTTCCTCCATACTTTCTTCATGAAAAGAATGATCTTGGACAATAGGATTAGTCCTATTGAAAGACTCAACAGTATAAGGATTAACCATAGCAATGGTCGATAGATTAGCATAATGATGTAATTCATTAGACAATTCAGAGGTAGTGGAGACATTATAATCTTCTAAGGTGGAGGATTTTTCAGGAGCCAAAAACTCATATTCTATTTGTTTAGTTTTATCTTTATTAGTAGCACTATAAGTTTCTTCAGTAAATTCATCCTCAAATAGAGGTTCATATTTATATTTGGAAAGTGCCCTAATAGTATTTAAGGTGCTTACACCACACACAACATTTTTTCCTCTTCTGGTGGTATGGATTTTTTTTGGGATTTTGGAGGAGAGTTTGATGGTGAATGGATTTTTAGAGATGGAGATGGAGGACGTTTGGATTCTATAGGTGGACGTATATAAGTGAAGGCAGTACCTGTATAAGGAGGAGGTATATAGACTAATGTGGTTGTAGTAATATGATAGTCTGAGTAAGAAATTTGTTTCTTTTTGGAATGTTTTTTAGGAGGATTAAGTTTTCTGGCTAAATGATAAGTAAAACAGAAAACTTGATTGTAATCTATTAGAGTTTGAAAGGGTGTAGGAGGATAAGTTGGGTAAGCTAGAGGGTATATAGGAGAGTATAAAGTACAAGGATCTATAATAGGAGAAGGTGGAGGAAAACTTTATTGTCTAGGCATATTAGCCTCAATCTACTTAATTTCTTCTTAAATCTTTTGGAATTCTAGTCCAAAGTATATTTGATCAAATATCTCCTGAGAACAGTGTCTAACTGATAAGCCTGTGAAATAAACTTTAGGTAAAGATTTTTTATTTCCTTAGTCAAATAATCTACTTGAGAAGATAAATCTCTATCTTGGATTTAATATGATCTAGCTTCAAGTTAATCTGATAAAAAAACTTATTTTGGCTAACAACATTATATGTTGGCTAATTTAGAACTTGTTATATAGTTGTAACTGACTTATATCCCTATGGAGTAACCTTAATAGTCATGATATAAGGACATCTAATTGCTTTGGTATTCTCCTTTGTATTTGGTTCAAGGGATGGTAAAGGCAATGGCTGAATTTATGAAAGAATAGTTGGAATAACTGGTTTAGAATAGACGAGTCATGTCTTTTAGGAGAACACATTAGGTATAAGGTCATCACGATCAAGTTCTTTCAAGAAGTCATAAAGAGATATTTATGATGTTGGAAGTGTAGTTTTTATATTCCAGCCAACTTTGTATTTTTGGCTTGTAATCATCATAATCTCTTTTGCTTTTTCGATGATTGGAACAAATAAATGAACTCTTATTATTCTCCTCATCCTCCTCCTTTCTTCTCCTTGAGCTGTGATAACGCTCATCATCATCTAACAGGTCCCAAAAATTAGAGTTTTGATATTCACAGATATTCACAGTTAGAGTCACATATAGAGTTGTCAAATCCTAGATGAAATGTCCGATGATGTGTGACGCATAGACTATGTTAGCTTCTTTTAAGAACTCATAAATTAGAGGATGTTCATCACTTGCATATGTAGGAGAAATAGTAGCATTTTTTCTAAAAGAAGGATGAGAGATTCCTTATGTGCCCAGCTTCTAGAAAATACTCTGAACAATATCATCACTCATCTTTGAGACTATTGGTAGTGCAATAGTATGGATATCCATAGGAGTGGAGTTAAATTCTCGCTCATAGTTAGTAATATAGTCAAGAGGGATGATTTCAATTAACTCCACTTTAAGAATTTATCTAAGAATATTGATAATGGCTAAGTCATATTCTCTATCCATAAACATGAATAGAGCATCCTAAGTATTAGTTGAAAAAATAGATATAGAGGATAATTCTAGACTCTATAAATGATATGATGATGCATGGTAGCCATCAGGGGTTTATGATCTTGTACTTCCCCAATAATCTAGACTTGTACCTTGACTATCTACGAGAGAGTCTCATCAAAGAGCTTCATGTTGAAGTTAGGTGTGGTAACGAGAATAATACTTCCATTAATAAAGGTGGTAACGAGAGCTCCAATGAGAGCATGCTATGACATTGAGTAGAGTTGTATATCTTCACATGAATTCTCTATGTGAAGAAACTTCTCGCTCTCATTAAGATATGCAACAGAGGAAATATTATCATAACACTCATGTATCACAATTCACTGCACTATCGATAGGAAAAATTCTGCCACCTATCAACCATCCCCTAGAATGGTATCAAAGCCTAAACAAAAAGAAAAGATAGAATACTCTTCCAAAAGTATACTAGAAAATACCTCCACTGATTTGGTTGAAGAATTTTTACATCAGTTAAAAGAAAAATAAAAAAAAATATTTTTATCAAAGATGGTTAGATTCTTTAAGTCTAGAAGAATTAGAAGCATTATTTGATTTATATTAATGAGTCATTATTGCTGGAATAAAATAGAATTAGAATTCCAAAAGTAAGATATAAAAAAAATATGTTACCCTGTAAATAGTTATATATAAACAGGTCAATCTTTGGCAAGATTATAATCTTTAATCCTTTTCAGTGATAACTACTTTGTAGTTGTTGGCAATTAAATTAGACAAATACTTTCCTTTGAAAAATATTAAGAGAAGGAAATGATATTTATAACCAGATACTAGCAACTCTATCTGTTACTATTAATAATAAGCAAAATCTTCAAGATTTAACAAAACAATTATCCTCTGAAAATATACTTATTTTCAAATATATTTTTACACATTGTACAAATTTATTTGTATTTGCTATGAAAGTAAAAGAAAATGGTTTGGTTATTTAAAAAAAGAAAGCCATAATAGGAAAAACTGAAATTGAATTTTTGGGAAGAAAAATAGGAAATGGAAAAATAGAATTATTAGAAAATATTCTAAACTCTATAAAAATATTTCCTAATAAAATTAAGGATAGAAACAATTAGAACAAGTATTAGGAATAATAAATTATACTCAAGAATTTATTCCTTATTGTTCTGGAATAAGAGAAAAACTTCAGTTAAAACTAAAAGGTAAAAAACCTTTTGAATGGACTGAGCAAGATGAAAAAGAATTGGAAAAGGTAAACAGAATTATATGTGAACCAAGTATTCTATTTCAAATTCCTCAAGAAGAAGATTATATCTTTATTCAAATTGATGATTCAAACTAATGTTAGGGAGCAGTATTAAGAATAAAAGATAATAAAGCAAATCCTGTAGTTTTTTGTGCCTCCTATAAATTTTTAGGAGCATAAATAAATTATAACATCAATGAAAAAAGAAACACTTGTTGTCATAAAGGCTACTAAGAAATTTGAACATTTGATTGTTTCCAAAGAGTTTGAGGATCAAACTGATAATTCTCAATTAAAGGCATTTATTGTGAAAAAAAATGTCCTGATGTAATTTCTTTACGTAGAAGAGAAAGATAGAATGTATTATTTTCTGGTTATTCCTTTAAAGTAGTTATAATTAAAGGTAAATATAATTATTTAGTTGATTTTCTTAGCAGGTATGGAGACCAGTTTCAAGAAAGAAGTGCTTGAAAAAAAATCAAGACTTTAACAATGCAAGAATCTGCATATGCAATAGTAAGAAAACAAATAGATGAGAGTTTTAGATAGCTTATTCAAAAAGAAAAAGAAGTCCAATTACTAGAAGAACATATTCGTAAAGTTGGCAACAAGATATATGATATGCTCGGTTCCAGCCCTGAGATTGAATACAATCTCGAAGAAACATATCAAGACAAAGAAGTCTTGCTAAAGTCTCAGGTTGATAACCAGAGCGAGAAAATTCTTCTTCATGAAGAAGAGGATCCATTGAAAGATGTAAAAGAATTACTTTTACATGGGAGAAAGTAACCTAAAAAAACCCAAAACCAAAATTCATTTGCAGAGAAAGTATGAATATCCTACAAGGAAGCAACGATAGTACCCTATCCAAAAATATTTCTGCCACTTCCAGAAAATATTTTGAGTAAAGATGAATTTATGAAGAATTATAAAGAAGTATTTGAAAATTTCTATTCAGGAAATAACAAAGAGTCTGTGAAGACAATGTTTATTCATACTTTGGATTTTTAGATGTTATATATTATCATAAATTAGAATGTTTAAAATTATTGTCATCCACTATCTAGAAAGTAGTATAGAGCTTTGGAGATTTTGACAGATTAAAATGCCTTAAGTTTTTCGCAGTAGCTACAAAAATTAATTTTAACCATCAAGAGAATTTTAACCATCAAGAGGTTATCAGAATAAAAATAATTCGAGACAAGGCTCAGGTGAAGATACAATAAACTCAACCCAAGAAGATCCAAAGTTCAATGAATAGTTCATAGCAACTAGAAGGGCTACCATTTATCTCCCTTACCTTGACCAATTGGAAAAAGAAATCCAGCTTAATCAAGCATAGGTCTATTCCTTTGGCATTTTCCAGGTAATACTCACCATAAAAAGCAAAAGATGCTTAAAGAAAGTATAAAAGCACTATGCCAACTATTACAGTTAAAGAAAAAGGACAATCATGCATGTCCTATTTGTAAAAAATAAGTTGCCAATAGAGAAAGATGAAAAAGTCATGCCAGAAGAAGATTTTAAAAGAAAAAGCAAGTGGCTGACAAAAGTAAAGTCTTTTGAGCAGTCATATATCACTAGCCTAAATACAGAAAAGAAAAGTAACTCTAGTTAGATAATCATAGTAAGTTGGAACTAAGGTTTGTAAACCATAGTGCGTCTATTTAAATTGAAAGAATTTGAGGCTCTAGGGACACAACCTATAGAGCATTTTTCTTACTTACTATGAGAGTTTTTAAAATGGTGAAAGCCTAGAGAAATAGAGTTTTTATTTCCCAAAATTCCATATTGTTATCTATAGCTTTTGAAAGATGAGAGATTAAGTTCACAACATGAGTGGGTTCAACTAATTCCAAAAGTTCTTGAGTGAGATCAACTTTTTAATCCAAAAGATGTAAGCCTTGGATCCTATTTGGTCATAGTGTCCCTTGAAGCCAAAGGACAGGCATTTAGACTAGTAACCAGAGATAAGGGAGAGCGTGATAAGGTGAGGAAAAGGAATTGAAGCACCCTAGAACGGAAATAAACTTGCTATACTCATACACATGTAAGCCTCAAATATGTTTATCTTTGGAATTCTACCAAAACTAGAAGTAATTCTAAAAATTCTCCATTATATTGACTATTTCTAACTAATTTCTTTATATAATTTCATACTGTAAAAGTATAGTTTATAGAGAGTTTCTCTCTAATTCTATAAATAATTTGTTTTTATAGCTATTTATTTGTTATATTAAATTATTCAATTCATGTTGATTGAGTTCTTTTGAGTGTTCTTTCACCCACTTTTATTTATAGAGGTAATCTAAGACTAGATTTTCCATATTAAAGTAAAGAGTAATTATTTCCTACTAATTCCAAATTATGAATTTTTAATATAATTCCAAAGATAAACATATTTGAGTTTACATGTGAATGGATTCAGCACGCTTCCTTCTTTTCTTGGGCGCTTCAAATCCTTTTCCTTACCTTCTCGCACTCTCCCTTATGTCTGGTTACTAGTCTAAATGCCTGTCCTTCGGCGTCAATAGACACTAAGGCCAAACAGGATCCAATGCTTACATCTTTTGGATAAAAAATTGATCTCACTCAAGAACTTTCATAATTAGTTGAACCAACTCTTGGCGTGAACTCAATTTGTCATCTTTCAAAAGCTATAGATAACAATATGGAAGTTTGGGCAATAAAAACTCTTTATTTCTCTAGGCTTTCACCATTTTATAGACTCTCATAGTAAGTAAGAAATATGTTCTCTAGGTTGTATCCCCACAGCCTTAACTTCTCTCATTTTAAATAGACACACCATGGTTTACAAACCCTAGTTCTAACTTCAGTTATCTAACTAGAGTTACTTTTTGTTTTTGTCTTTAGGCTAGTCACATGTTGACTGCTCAAAACAATTTACTTGTGTGGCCACTTGCTTTTTTGTTTGGAGTATGCTTTTGGCATGACTTTTTCTTCTTTCTCTGTCATCAACTTATTTTTTCAAATAGGACATGTATGATTGTCCTTTTTCTTTATCTGCAATAGTTGGCATAGTGCTTTTTTCACATTTTCACTGGCATTTATGTCCCCCCTATGGTGATTTGAATCATACTTCCTTTACGCATCTTTTGCTTTTTTATGGCGAGTATTACCTGTAAAGTGCTACAGGAATAGACTCATGCTTGATTAAGATGTATTTCTTTTTCCAATTGCTTAAGGTAAGGGATATAACTAGCAGCCCTTCAAGTTACTTCAAACTCTTCATTGAACTATGGTATCTTCTTAGGTTGAGTTTGTTGTATCTTCTCCTGAGCCTTGTCTGGAATTATTGTTATTCTAATAAACTCTTGATGTTTGAAATTAAGTTCTGGAGCTACTATAAAGAACTTAAGACATTTTAATTTGTCGAAAGCTCTAAAGCTCTACACTTCTTTCTGGCTGGTGGATGGTAGTAATTTTAAACATTATAATTTATGATAATATATAACATCTAAAAATCCAAATTTATATAAAGTCTTGATGACACTCAAATTGTCATTTCTGGTAACACTATAACTCTGGGATATAGGCTATTTGTAACATCCTGAAAATTCCTTAGTCGGAAAACCCTAAGCTTTTAGCTAAGAAAATTATTAGAGAAATGTAAATGGTATTATCGACTGAATAAGGATCAAATCATAAAGTTAAAAAGTATTATGGCCAAAAGTACAAAGTAGACAAAGCTTCAGGAACTAAACTGTAAATATGGAAAAGGTCAAGGGACTTAAATGTAGATTGTGAAAAGTTACAAAAATTGTACTTTTAACCCCAAATAGCCCGATCCAGATTTAAGATCTGAAAATACCAGGAGATAAACCACAAAATTTTTGGTTGAATAAGAGAAGTAAAAATTTTGATTTGAGGTCCCGATTAATTAATAAAAATCCAGTAAGTCTGAGAAAATTACTTGGAATTTTTAGGAGACCGATTGGACTTCAGAATTAGGTGAGATTATGATAGATGATACTTTTTAAATTATAGGAGATTGTAAAGAAGACCGCATTCCCAAAAGAGGTATAGATAATTTTAAATATAATTTAAAGAAATTTTAGGAGCTTGTTTATCGGCTCTAAAAAAATTAGTATTTTATTCATTGAAGGATCAGATCTAAACCAAAGACCATAACATTTTACCAGAAGGCTTAGAATAAATTTATATAGGTTATTATGGGCCAAGTCAGAGTCCAATAGCCAGTATGAGTCCAAACTAAAATAGGGGCAAAATTGTAATTTTAGAGGATTTCGGGCCAAAAATGGCAGTTCTAAAAAATATTCAAACAAATCTCAATAAATTCCATAAAATGGAAAATGAGGTTCTAAGACATTTTTATAAAGGGAAAATGACAAAAATATCCCTATATGAATTTTTATCGTATCATGGTTTCTTTTGAGGTATTTAGACTATAAAAAGACCTCAAAAAATTATAAGAAAATAGGAACAAATATTTAAAGGGTCAATAATGATTTTACATAGGCTAGACAGGGTCAAGAGTATTCTAGAAAATATCATTCCGTTAAATAATTTATTTTTCTCGAAAATCACCCGAATCGGTACCGGTTAATTTGAGAAAAATTGGATAAAATTCAAGGAACTCCAAAAAGCTTCAAGAAACTCCATGAAGCTCCATGAAGCCTTGAGTTGGAATCATATGAAAGGGAGAAGGGAAAAGAAGAAGACAACTCAAAAGTTGTCATGATTACATTTAAAAAAGAGAATAAATCCTAGCCCTTGGATCAAACTTTTAAGAATTGAATCTTAGCCCTTGATTCCCTTCAATTTGCTCTGTAAATACCCCTTACCAAGGCATCAATTTCATGCATCCCTCTTTACCTAGGGGAAACTCTTGACAATTCAAAATTCACGCCAAAATCAAAGCTTCCAACCTCCCAAAATTCAAGGATACTAAGGTAAGCATACTTCCAAGCTTCTAATGATTTATTTAGAAGTTGAAATTATGATTGTTAGGAGTTGGGAACCATAGATTCCTAAGGGGAGATGCTGCCCAAATTAAGAAAAGATTAAAATTATGATAAGGATAGCGAAGACAAGTTGAAAAGGATAAGATGTAACATGTTTATGCTCATGAAATCAATAATCTATTGGAATTGTTCTTAAAATAACTTGCAGTCCAGATTTGTGTACTTTGTTTTAGGGTTGAGATATGAAGATTTTAAGGGCTCCAATGTGTTCAAAATGCAATTTTATGTAGGATAAAGTAAGAAGACCCTAATTGGAAGCCTTAAGCATCAAAGTGGAAATTTTTTAAAACCCTAGATTGTAATTTTCGTTTCTGTCCGTACGGACAGTATGGGAGATGAAATTTCAAAATTTGGATCACACCATTGGATTCCTTAGCCAAAATTGTGTAGGATATGATCCCAAGAGTTAATGTTAATGCTTAGGAGAAATAAAACCCTAATTTAATTCAAGAAAGGGTAGTTAGGGGTTTTAAGTTTGAATTATGTTTGAGAAGTTGTAATGACATGAAATTGTTGTTCACTAGTTAGGATTTGACATTTGTGCAACTAAAGAACTTCAAGTCAACAAAAAGAAAAGGATCTCCAAGAGGTAGCAACAACTCTAGCTTTATTATTGTCTTGCAATTATTTATTGGTATTGTTGTTTAAGATGTTTGGTTAAGCATGATTGTCACGTACTGAAATTTAGACCATGACCGGTACATAATATGAATAGTTTCACATTCCAAAAGCCTAAAACCTCAAATGTATTGTTCAAAGCATCCATAACATATTTAAAAAATAAACATAATCTTTTCTAAGTTCTATGTTGAGACACTATCTTTTTACCAAAATAACACAAGTACTTTTATAAATGGTAATTACATCAAAAGTAATTTTTGTCCAAAATTGACTCTTTGAATTAGCAGCGAGGCTCTTTACTGCTCGGTGAGAGGATTAGGATCACCTGTACTATTTAAAGCCAAATAATATACTCTCGAATAATGTCCCAAAAACATGATTAAAAATGCGGAAATCAACAATGCATAATCATGCTGAAAATGTATTTCATAATATTTCATAATTTGATGCAAACATTTCCATAAACATTTTCTCTCAAGGAAAACAATTTGAAATAGCCATTTCAAAACAATCACTTGAAAACAATCATTTCAAAACTATAATCTTTCCGCAGGACTTCAACATAACGAAAACAAATGTGGACACACAGTCCATGAAGGTAAATAACCAATCTAGCGGCTCAAGGCCACTAGCCGTCACAAGTACGAGACCCACGTAATAATCTGGTGGCTCGAGGCCACAATCTGTCATGAGTACGAGACCCACGTATATCCGTCGAGCTCGGGTAACCAAGGTGCACCAAGGGCTAATAATACTGCTATTAGCAACCAGCGTTCTGTATTCCATCCTTTCTAAAACATTTCCATCATGTATGGGGTTTATTTCACATATAATAATATCAACCGTTTCAATTCCATAAGTGTTGGTAAAAACCACTTTGAATTTAAAAAACCCTAGCATGTACATTTAAAATCAAGTTACTGTGTAAACACATGAAATTCGCATAGGAATATGTTTCATGCATAATCATCATTTCAATGCAACTTTTGTCAAACTCTTTTCAAAAACTTATTCATTCATTTTCATATATAATCATAATTCCTTTGTAAACCAATAGAAAGAAAATCATTTCTAACGATTTAAACCATACTTTTTGTAAAATTTGCTTTTCAAAATTCATATTTGAAATTCAACATTTGAAATGACAATGCATTTAAAAATATAAATTTTAGGGAATGTTATTCACTCACCTGTTGAGCTTTTAAAATAGAAATTATTCTTCTAAAACTTCCTACGATAATTGCCCTTACAGCAACTCGAACACCTAGAAGAGCTTTCTTGCAAATTACCTTTCTCCTATTTTCTTTTCTGGGTTTCCTTAGCAGCTCGGGCAAATATCAAATCCTATGTTTGTTATGTAAGGAATTGGAAGACACGCAGCGGAAATTAATTTAAAAATTTTTCCATTCCTTGCCAGGATCTACCGTATGTGTTTAAGTCAAGTGGGAAGAAGTATTACCCTTAGTGTGCCTCAGCGACTTCCACAGCTTTCGGTCACGACGTTCACAGCTTCTCTCTGCAGCTCGTGCTCCCTTTCTGATCACAAGAAGTCGATGACTCAGATCGGCTTCCTCTACTGGTATCCACACGAACAGCGTTCCAACCACGAACGACGTGCTAGCGTCTCTTGTCCCTCCAGGGCTTTCTCAAGAGTTCGTCCTCTCCGTCTCTATTTTGACAGTTTCTTATCTGTAAACCTTTTTCAGAGTCCCCTTCGGCCTTTCTATGTTCTATATGTTTCTCAGTGCAAAATGCAGCTCCTAAAATCAGATATATAGGATGCTATGCGTTTTTCTCTTTTTTTTGAATTGGATTTTGGAGTTAATCTTATATTAATTCCAAAATTAATACAATATCATATATTGTATAATTTTATAAGAAACTAATTAAATAAATAATATCAAATCCGTCCCACAGATTTAATTACCCATTTATTTAATTTTAAATAAAGATGAGACTGAACTATTTTTGATTTATTCTCATAAATCAAATTTGAGATATCCTATCAATTTGAATTTTGAATTTCAAACGTGATAGAGATTTAATTTATCCTTATAAATTAAATCTTATAAATATCTCTTATATGAGATATCCTATCAATTTGAATTTCGAATTTCAAACATGATAGAGATTTAATTTATCCTTATAAATTAAATCTTATAAATATCTCTTATATGAGATATCCTATCAATTTGAATTTCAAATTTCAAACATGATAGAGATTTAATTTATCCTTATAAATTAAATCTTATAAATATCTCTTATATGAGATATCCTATCAATTTGAATTTTGAATTTCGAATTTCAAACGTGATAGAGATTTAATTTATCCTTATAAATTAAATCTCATATATACATATAATGTATATATACGAATATAAATATAAATAAATATATATACATCTATCCTGGATCATTCATTGAATCTGGACATGTCTTAGATTCAATGAATCTGGACATCATAGCTCGTGTTGGGCTATTTTGTGTGCGACCCTGTAGGCCCATATGAAGTTGGCAGTGGGCCATTTGCTATACTAGCCCACAAGTCGCAAGCGGTCTCTAGCAAGACATAACGACTACCCAAATCATATGAGGATCGATAAATGATGTAACCTTTTATACAACCATATCATGTCCCTTCTGTCACGCGATATTTTGGTCATGGATGAGGCATGGATAATGTCATCCTCCTATTCCTGACCGTTACTTTCTCGATCCCTGAGTAGTTTGACTATAGAAATAGAACTACCTTTCCATTACAGTATGGCCATACATTTCTCAGACTCACTCATCGAGGGGCCCAGTAATATCTCTCTACGAATGTGAGGGACAAATTCCATCTTGACCATTCACATTCCTCCGCATGAAAAACCACTAAGGCCGAACATAGTCTTTATGATCACTCGGTCAAAAGTGACTTTTGACTAGGTCAAAGCTAAGCGTTTTGTCATGTAGGAATCCATGATGATCTCAGGTCAAAGGGCGTATTGACATGGTTTGTATATGAGAGAAGCTTATGACGTTACCCATGCAGTTCTCTCATAACGGGTCGGTCCAGCACCTTGTACTCTTACATGTGCTTATGACTTTGATTTATATCTCTATACATCTTCAAAGTCATACTGATCTTATTTCATCTGTGCTCCCGCATAGATGATCGACCAGGGACATTTAGGATAATATCATGAATTATCCAAGGATGATCATCATAGTAAACATGCAAATAATATGATAACTCAATTAATAAATTCATAAATCAATAATGTTCATAAGACAATGATTGGCCCCTAGGGCACGATTTCCAACAACCTCCCACTTGCACTAGGTACAATCGTTAATTTGACTAATTCCCATTGACCTGACATGACGCTCATGCTTTGCCTGCACAAGCGGCTTTGTTAGAGGATCAGCAACATTATCTTCTCCTGCTACTTTGCATATTTTTATATCACCTCTATCATTGATTTCTCTGATGAGATGAAATCGCCTGAGTATATGCTTGGTCCTTTGATGTGACCTAGGCTCTTTGGCCTGTGCAATAGCACCGCTATTGTCACAGAGCAAAGTTATTGGATCTGAGATGGTAGGTATCACCCCTAGTTCTGTGATGAACTTCCTGATCCAAACGGCTTCCTTAGCTGCATCAGATGCTGCTATATACTCAGCTTCTATCGCAGAATCTGCTACAGTGCTCTGCTTAGAGCTCTTCCAGCTTACTACTCCATTATTGAGGAGGAATATATATCCAGACTGCGATTTTTGGTCATCCTGGTCAGTTTGGAAACTGGCATCTGTGTAACCAGTTACACAGAGTTTGTCATCCAATCCACCATAGACCAAGAATAAGTCCTTAGTCCTTCTTAAGTACTTAAGGATATTCTTGACAGCAGTCCAATGGCCCTCACCAGGGTCCTGTTGATATCTGCTAGTCATACTCAAGGCAAACGAGACATCCGGACGAGTACATAACATGGCGTACATGATAGATCCTATGGCCGAGGCATATAGAACTTTACTCATGCGACCTCGCTGATCAGATGTACTAGGACATAGATCTTTGCTGAGGTGAATACCATGAGACATGGGTATGAAACCCCTCTTTGATTCGTGCATACTGAACCTATGCAGTATTTTATCTATGTATGTACTCTGACTGAGTCCTAGAAGTCTTTTAGATCTATCTCTATAGATCCTGATTCCTAGGATGTAGGTGGCTTCACCCAAGTCTTTCATCGAGAAAGACTTTCCTAACCAAGACTTGACAATCTGCAAGGTAGGAATGTCATTCCCAATAAGTAGGATGTCATCGACATAGAGTACCAAAAATACAACTGTGCTCCCACTAACCTTCTTGTACACACAAGGTTCATCAATGTTTTGAAGAAATCCAAACTCTTTGACTACTTCATCAAAACATTGATTCCAACTCCGAGAGGCTTGCTTCAGTCCATAAATAGACCTTTGAAGCTTGCACACTTTGCCAGAGTCCTCGGAACGCACAAACCCTTCAGGTTGTGTCATGTACACATCCTCAAGGAGCTTTCCATTAAGGAAGGCTGTCTTGACGTCCATCTGCCATATTTCATAGTCATAATATGCTGCTATGGCAAAGAGGATTCTGATTGATTTGGCCATGGCAATTGGGGAAAAGGTCTCATCATAGTCCACACCATGAGTTTGAGTAAATCCTTTTGCAACCAGTTGTGCCTTGAAGACATTTACATTGCCATCCATATCAGTTTTCTCCTTAAAAACCCACTTGCACCCGACGGTTTTTACACCTTCAGGCGGGTCGACTAAGGTCCAAACCTTATTGTCGTACATGGATTGTATTTCAGACTTCATGGCATTAAGCCACTTCTCAGAGTTTGGTCCCACTATAGCTTCTCGATAGGTAGTCGGCTCATTATGCTCAATGAGCAACACTTCACGACTATCAGAAATCAGAAATCCATATCTCTGAGGCTGAAGTCGTGTCCTATTAGATTTACGTGGACCTTGCATGACTTGAGGAGTCTCAACAACTTGTTGTGAGTCTTCTCTATTTTCCATCTGCAGTTCTATGGTGTCTTGTGGCTCTCAAACTTCTTCGAGGTGTACCTTACTCCCACTGGTTCTTTTAGAGATAAATTCTCTTTCGAGAAAGATACCATTTCTGACAACAAACACTTTGTTATCAGCAGGGTTGTAGACGTAATATCCCTTCGTTTCCTTAGGATATCCCACAAAAAGGCACTTTGAGGATTTGGGCGCTAATTTGTCTGAGGTTTGTTGCTTAACATAGACCTCGCATCCCCAAATCTTGAGGAAAGACAAACTAGGCGTCCTCCCAGTCCATATCTCATACGGAGTCTTTTCAATTGCCTTTGATGGAACACGATTGAGTGTAAACCCAGCTGTCTCTAGGGCATGGCCCTAAAAGGAGGGAGGAAGATCTGTTTGACTCATCATGGATCGAACCATATCTAATAGTGTTCGATTCCTCCGTTCAGAAACGCCATTCCATTGTGGTGTCCCTGGAGGAGTCAATTGTGAGACTATCCCACAACTCCTAAGATTATCTATGAACTCTTGGCTCAAATATTCACCACCCCGATCAGATCGAAGGGCTTTAATTGTTTTGCCAAACTGGTTTTGTACTTCATTTTCAAATATTTTGAACTTTTCAAAAGATTGAGATTTATGTTTCATCAGATAGATGTACCCATATCTGCTAAAATCATCTATAAATGTTATGAAGTACGAATAACCTCCTCTGGCATTTGTGTTCATCGGTCCACACACATCTGTATGTATGAGGCCCAATAAATCAGTGGCCTTCTCACTGTGCCCAGTGAAAGGTGACTTTGTCATCTTTCCTAACAAGCAAGACTCGCAAGTGTCATATGATTCAAAATCAAATGAGTTTAGAAATCCATCTTGATGGAGTTTGGAAATGCGTTTCTCATTTATGTGGCCCAGATGACAGTGCCAGAGGTATGTGGGATTCAAATCGTTTCGTTTAACCCTTTTGGCGGTTATGTTATAGATATTTCCATGATTGGGTTGTTCCAAATTTAATATGTAATGATCAACATGCAAATCACCATGAGCATAGAAAACATCATTACGATAAATAGAACATCTACTATTCCCAGCAATGGAAGTGAAACCTTCCTTATCCAAATAAGAAAGTGAAACAATGTTACTACTTAAAGCAGGAACATAATAGCAATTGTTCAAAACTAACAAAAGCCCAGTGGGCAGAACTAATTCATAAGTGCCTACAGCTAACGCAGCAACCCTTGCTCTGTTTCCAACTCGTAGGCCAACCTCGCCCTTTTTCAGTTTCTTACTGTCCTTTAGTCCCTGCACATTTGTACAAATGTGAGAACCACATGCAGTATCTAATACCCATGAGGTGGAAGTAGAAAGATGAATGTCTATAACATAAATACCTGAAGCGATAGCCCCGCTATCCTTCTTGTTCTTTTTCAGATCTTCGAGGTAGAGTTTGCAATTCCTCTTCCAATGACCGGGTTCATTGCAGAAAAAGCAGACTTCTTCCTTCGGAGGCTTTGCCTTCTTTGGTGTAGGCTTGGTTTCGGGCTTGCCTGACTCTTTGGTCTTACCTGATGAGCCATGACCCTTCCCCTTGCCTTTGCCTTTCTTTTTAGTACCCTTTCCTTTCTGAACCATCAAAACACTACTGGGCTTCTTCTTAAGACTTGGCTCAGCAGTTTTAAGTATCCCATGCAGTTCAGAAATAGATTTCTCCATGTTGTTCATGTTGTAGTTCATGACAAACTGGTCATAACTTTCCGGGAGTGAGTTCAAGATCAAATCCGTAGCTAACTCCTGGCTCATAGGAAATCCAAGCCTCTCAAGGTGATCAATGTACCCTTTCATCTTTAAGACATGAGTACTGACTGATGCACCTTCAGCATCTTGCAGGAATGTAAGGCCTTAGTGGTCTCATACCTCTCTTGCCTTGCCTGTTGCTGGAACATTTCCTTGAGATGCACAATCATCTCATAAGCTTCCATGTGTTCCAGATCTCTTTGGAGCTCCGGAACCATGGTGGCTAGCATCAAGCATCCCACATCGACAGAGTCTTCCTTATGCTTCATGTAAGCATCTCTTTGAGCTCTAGGAGCATTGGCGGCTGGCTCCTCAGGAATGGGTTAATCTAGGACATGCGCCTTTCTTTCCTGCTTGAGAACAATTCTCAAGTTCCTAAACCAGTCAAGAAAGTTTGTCCCATTGAGTTTGTCCTTCTCAAGGACAGATCGCAGTGATAATGTAGCAGTATTACTAGTCGTCATGATTCTACAATTAAAATATGCAATGTAATTAGTAATCTCCCACTAAATAAACAACCCTCAATGCAATAGTTAGTGGGCTAAGATCCATATTTGGCTCAAACTTAAGTCCGCTTTGGCAGGACGCTTAAATTAAGTTATTTAGGTAGGTAACACCTTTACCAATTACATCAAATGTAACTCTTAGATGTTCATGGGATCCTATCATCATATGATCTGGCATGTTCTAATCCCATCTAATGCCTTGAGATCCAAAACCGTTTTGTTAATCTCAATTAAGTCAAACAATAATGAACATATGAGAGTAGCACCATTACTCTTTGCTTATCTCCCCAAGATGACTCAAAAGCACCCACTTTGGCGGAGTCCACAATTGAGCGATCGAGGTTTTGACAAGTGTTCATAAATTGACGGCATTATGACTTAAGATTTCATTTAGAGGGATTAATTTAACTATTTAGTTTATGAGAATGCATGCTTCTCAGTTTGTATCTCATACAATTAATATGCATGTGCTGATATAATCATAAGATGCATAATTTAAACGTGATACAATATGGCTCACCTATCCTAAGTCCCCTCAAGCCAATGAGAGGAGCTCTCTAGTAAGAAAAGGGAAATTACATATAGAAACCTCTTTTAACATTCGAGGGGAGTGAGATGAGAAGAGAAGGTACATTGAGAGTAAATATATAGGAAGGCACGACATGCAGGCCGTATTTAAAAATTACAACACTTGTAATCTAGAGCCATATTGTTCACCATACCCAAGCATTCAAGAATCAACATTCAGATTTAATTGCAAGGCAATTGATGTTTCAAATCTTAAAACATTCACAAAATAGCATATTCTATGGTCATATTATGCTACGAACAGGTAACCACGGCAGTTAATCACGAATCTGCATTCGGTTTTCTTGGACCCCTTCTATGTTAATTGATCAAATCAAAACATATCACCACCGATTTCAATTCCCTTTCAGATTCCTTATATGTCATACATAAAATGGATTCATTATATGTCACACATAAAACGCATGTTATCATATGATCGGCTACGACTAACACATATCATATGAATCAACAATCAAGCCTAACTTAAACACAAAACGGCATGGCTTTGATACTACTGTAAGGAATTGGAAGACACGCAGCGGAAATTAATTTAAAAATTTTTCCATTCCTTGCCAGGATCTACCGTATGTGTTTAAGTCAAGTGGGAAGAAGTATTACCCTTAGTGTGCCTTAGCGACTTCCACAGCTTTCGGTCACGACGTTCACAGCTTCTCTCTGCAGCTCGTGCTCCCTTTCTGATCACAAGAAGTCGACGACTCAGGTCAGCTTCCTCTACTGGTATCCACACGAACAGCGTTCCAACCACGAACGACGTGCTAGCGTCTCTTGTCCCTCTAGGGCTTTCTCAAGAGTTCGTCCTCTCCGTCTCTATTTCGGCAGTTTCTTATCTGCAAACCTTTTTCAGAGTCCCCTTCGGCCTTTCTATGTTCTATATGTTTCTCAGTACAAAACGCAGCTCCTAAAATCAGATATATAGGATGCTATGCGTTTTTCTCTTTTTTTTGAATTGGATTTTGGAGTTAATCTTATATTAATTCCAAAATTAATACAATATCATATATTGTATAATTTTATAAGAAACTAATTAAATAAATAATATCAAATCCGTCCCACAGATTTAATTACCCATTTATTTAATTTTAAATAAAGATGAGACTGAACTATTTTTGATTTATTCTCATAAATCAAATTTGAGATATCCTATCAATTTGAATTTCGAATTTCAAATGTGATAGAGATTTAATTTATCCTTATAAATTAAATCTTATAAATATCTCTTATATGAGATATCCTATCAATTTGAATTTCGAATTTCAAACATGATAGAGATTTAATTTATCCTTATAAATTAAATCTTATAAATATCTCTTATATGAGATATCCTATCAATTTGAATTTCGAATTTCAAACGTGATAGAGATTTAATTTATCCTTATAAATTAAATCTCATATATACATATAATGTATATATACGAATTTATATATATATACGAATATAAATATAAATAAATATATATACATCTATCCTGGATCATTCATTGAATCTGGACATGTCTTATATTCAATGAATCTGGACATCATAGCTCGTGTTGGGCTATTTTGTGTGTGACCGTGTAGGCCCATATGAAGTTGGCAGTGGGCCATTTGCTATACTAACCTACAAGTCGCAAGTGGTCTCTAGCAAGACATAACGACTACCCAAATCATATGAGGATCAATAAACGATATAACCTTTTATACAACCATATCATGTCCCTTCTGTCACGCGATATTTTGGTCATGGATGAGGCATGGATAATGTCATCCTCCTATTCCTGACCGTTACTTTCTCGATCCCTGAGTAGTCTAACTATAGAAATGGAACTACCTTTCCATTACAGTATGGCCATACATTTCTCAGACTCACTCATCGAGGGGCCCGGTAATATCTCTCTACGAATGTGAGGGACAAATTCCATCTTGACCATTCACATTCCTCCGCATGAAAAACCACTAAGGCCAAACATAGTCTTTATGATCACTCGGTCAAAAGTGACTTTTGACTAGGTCAAAGCTGAGCGTTTTGTCATGTAGGAATCCATGATGATCTCAGGTCAAAGGGCGTATTGACATGGTTTGTATATGAGAGAAGCTTATGACGTTACCCATGCAGTTCTCTCATAGCGGGTCGGTCCAGCACCTTGTACTCTTACATGTGCTTATGACTTTGATTTATATCTCTGTACATCTTCAAAGTCATACTGGTCTTATTTCATCTGTGCTCCCGCATAGATGTTCGACCAGGGACATTTAGGATAATATCATGAATTATCCAAGGATGATCATCATAGTAAACATGCAAATAATATGATAACTCAATTAATAAATTCATAAATCAATAATGTTCATAAGACAATGATTGGCCCCTAGGGCACGATTTCCAACATGTTATCCATATAAGGTTTACTAGTACTTAAGGCCTCAATACATAACATTTGCATAATAAATTGCTCTTTCGCACCCAAACTCTAACCCTGTGTTATTAGCTCTCTAATCTTTCCATACATTAAATCAACACAACTCCTACCTTATTTGGACATTTTATCTCCATTTAAACCTTAAAATACAACCTCATATTTTAATCTAATTTTTTTAAAAGTTAAGATAATGCACCCATCATTCAAATTCAATAAGTATCCATCCTTCCTTCATCCCAATAACAATATATATTATATAATCTTATTATTTTTAAAAAACAGACATCTCTATAAAGAAGTTTCAGGCAACTATTATATAACTTTGAAATCCCAGTTTTAATTAAACCCAAAGTACATACATCATAAAAGGGATCAAGGGATTGAGGTGTGAAAATCATTGATCATCACACATGTATGTTAATTGAATGTGTTTGCATAATATTCTTTCTTTTTTACTTCAAAGACACTTTATATAACTTCTTAAAGAAACCGAACATACCAATTTCAAAATCATGCTTGGACTACATTTTCAAACACTCTTTCCTTAACTCAATACAGTAGCAAATTCACACATGTATATATATTATTTAAAAGCTTCATTAATCTTTTACTCTTTACCTTTTAAACCATTAACTAAACACCACATAGGAACATAGTGCTAACATAAAAGTGCAAACAACTTATTTATTTATAAAGTTTCTAAGTTTACCTTCCAGCAATATTTAAATCATAATCAATCCAATAAAATCTAAATTCATCCTAGACAAAACACTATAGAAACACATATCTAGATAAGCATTCTTTCCTTTTCTAGCATTTTACCGAACATCCTATGTGCATTAACATACCAACAGAAATACAATACAAACTACAATATTACTAAAACCACTTAAAACCAATCCCTTATCAGCACATCAATATATATAAATGGAATGAACCATCCTCTTATAACTATCATGTTAACAAAGAAATACCAATTTGAATAGACTTCCTCTCCTCTTCGAAAGCTATTGTCAAAACAAAATTCAAACATTATAATCACAACTTTAGTATAAATTTAGGCAATATCCTTACTTCCCCAAGCTTCAATATATAATATCTAAACAATCTTAATATAACCAACTCTTCTTCTTTTCTTTTCTTTTTTTTCACAAATGCCTTGAGTGCAAACACTGCCACACCACATTATCAAACTTTTCACTCTCCCACTCTTACTAAACAACTCCTGAGCATATACATACATATATATATGCCTTTACCATTTGTTCCCACTCCAATCTTTGTTTTCCCTTAAATCAAACAACTCAAACAATAAAAGAAAATTTTCCAATTCTTCCTTCCCCACAGTCTCGACAGCAAGAACAGAAAAATGAATCAAATCATTCAACCAAAACTATCAAAAATACTAGAGAAGGGGAATCCTAATCATGCACATACCCATGGTGCATTACACAAACATAGGGAAGATGGAAGATAGAAATTACCAGTCACACAATCAGACTTGCAACCATAACTGACAACGGCTTGGATGACAGGGGACAAATGACAATACGATCACTGTCCTCTCCCTACTCCAGCGATATTGCTACTGAACAGAGCAAAAGAAAAGAAAGAGCAGAGCTTCCCAAACTAGAGGCAGCCCAAAGTCTGAATAGAAAAGGAAAAGACGGTAAATGTGCGATGGTAGTCCTCTGTGATAATAGCTAAGTCGACAGAAGTAAAATGGGAGTCACAATAGTGACCCGATCCAAGCCAAGAAGAGGAAAGATGGTGGACATTGACGACGAAGTCACCAATAAGCATCACACACAACGAAGGTAGATGGAGATCACGGCGGCAATAGGTTCTTAGCCAAGATTCATGAAGCTTCTCTCTCTATCAGAATTGTTCTCCCAAAAAACAAAGAAAGGAGATTTGATTTTAACCTAAGAAGGGGACTTTAGAAATTTCATGTAGTGGGCAGGGGAAAAACTAAAAAAAATCCACTTTAGCATGTGCAAGGATTCGAACCTGAGACATTGACCTACTTTCACAGCTTTAAAACACCACTCAACCACTAACTAATCTTCAAGCATAAATACAAAATTAATACATATATTACTAAATTGGATTATTTACCTGCTTATTTTCTTTATTAGGGTCATTACAATGATATTATGTGATGATATGCAAGCTTGATGGGCTTGATGATGTGGTAATCTCCTTGCTCAGATGTCATGACAAATGCATGTTAGAGAATGCCAAAATATGAGAATGATTATGTGGCTCCCATATCATATAACATGCTTTGGATAATTGCTTGATGATTTTAAATGTTGTTTTAGTTGCTATTAGGATTTCTTTGGAAATCTCACTCTTTTTCAAATTAAACCATGTTAGGTGCTAAGCATTCTAGAAGCAAAGAGCCAATGGATGGTGTTTGAAGCATGCTTGGTTGTGTTAGATAAACCTATGTTATGTAAATATGGAACAAAGAATACTTTGTGTAAGTTCTTTTGGGAGGCAGTGAGTTTGCCACCATATTTTGAATATGATATTGTATGAATCAAACTTTGAAATTTATCATGCTTAAAGTTAACATCCTAAGCATTAAGTGGATATCAGTTACACCCAATTTTGATAAGAAACAAATTTATGGTGATTTTTCAAAGTCAACAGTTGAATTCTGGAAAACTGGAAAAATTACCATATAAGCAGTATGTATTTTGAGTTTACTGGGAATGCTACAATAACTGTTGAACCTAATTATTATTTTTACCATAAATATATCTTAAATATGTTTCAGTGGTACTTGGAAGCACCTCATTTGTAATTTTATAGATTTAAATATGAATTTTCAAAGTTGGGCAAAATTTTGAAAAATGCTAAATGAACATTACCCGAGAGGAATTTACAAAAATCCAGATTCTTGTTTCCACTTTAATGGATCCTAAAGTGGTTCCAAAGGTTACTAATGGATCATATAAAGGTATTAAAGTAAGGATATGACACTATTGTATTCAATAGGCATTGTCTTCACAAATTCTTTGTTGTTTCCTAAGTAGACAATTTTAAATACTTCTTTATAATTTTTTATAAATTCATCTTTACTCAAAGTATTTTTTGAAAGTGGTGGAAAATTCTTTGGATGGGGTACCATCATTGCTTCCTTGTAGGATACTGATACTTTCTCTACAAATGAATTTTGGTTTTTGGGTTTTTTTAACCCTCTTTTTTCCAGCGTAAAAGTAATTCTTCTACGTCTTTCAATGGATCCTCTTCTTCATGAAGAAGAGTTTTCTCGCTTTGGTTATCAACCTAAGACTTTAGTGAGACTTCTTTGTCTTGATGTATTTCTTCCAGTGGGGAAGAGTTTATTGTAGAAAGTGGTTCTACAATTTGGACCTTTCGTCCTTCTCTTTTCCACTCTTGATATAACAAGATCATGCTATATCTTTTAATTCTTTCTCTAATTCAAGATTGTATTCTATCTCAGGGATGGAACTGAGCATATCATATAACTTGTTGCCCACTTTGCCAATCTATTCTTCCAATAATTGGACTTCTTTTTCGTTTTGGATAAGTTGTCTAAGAAGCTAATCTCTTTGTTTTCTTACTATTGCGCATTCAGATTCTTGCATTTTAAAGTCTTGATTTTTCTCAAGAACTTCCTTCTTGAAGCTGGTCTCCATACCTGTAAGAAAATAAGCTAAACAATTATGTTTACCTTTAATTATAACCACTTTAAAGGAATAACAAGAAAAAATACATTTCATCTTGCTCTTCTACGTAAAGCATTATCGGGGCTGTTGATAGGTAGCATAATTTCTTTCTGTCAATAGGCAATGAATTCTGATACTTGAGTATTATGATAACATTCCCTATGTGGCATATCTTGATGAGAATAAGTATAATGATATCTATATGGTTGAGACAAAAAGGGTGTTATTATTGGTGTATTACAATGTGTTTTTGCATAAAAATACTTTTGCTTAAAAGTAAATTCACTCAACACTAGTCTTAATATCTTCACTCCCAATATAAGATCACATCCAATATTAGGATTGTGATAAAACTCATTTACCTTAAATTGGATATTTCTCATCTCAAGTAAAAGAAATTCATATCCTTTTTGGTACTAAGTTTAATTTTGATTTACATCCAAAGTAATCTTAATACTTAGATTATCAAATTCTTTGATTTTTCTTGCAATAAGATTTATTGAGTAACCTATATCAATTAATGCATGAAACAACTTATTATTAATTTTAACTGCAATATAAGGGGTTTACTTAATCACATATGTTGACTTTGAAGTCATTTATTTTTACAAAGTTATTCGTTAGAACACACTGGTGTGTCTGTAAGAAATATTGTGCTAATACTATACTAATATTAGATTGTAATAATAAAAGTATAAATTATCCTTTGTTCTTTTCCTGTAGGTCAATAAATAGACATATTAACTGAACTTTTTCATCTACTCTTGAGATAGTTGTAAGACATGTTTGGTAAATTCTAGTTTATTTGAGCCTTTTGATCTCATTCCAATTTATCAATTCTAGTGTTATATGACTAAGAATAACTGCAGTATTTATCATAGCATTTTGAAAATTTACATCTTCATTCAAGATAGAAATGTTTATTATAAAAAGTTTTGGTTCTATAACACTAGAACTTGAAGCTTCTAAGAATTCTTTCTTTTGGAATATCTAATGACATTCTTCTTGGTTCTTGGATCACTAAGTTGGAATTATTTCTTAAACTTAATGATCTCTTACCGAATTGTAATCTAGGTAGTCCTAGATTATTTTCTTTATTTCTTTTGAATTCAATTTGGACTATCTCTAGTAGAGATTTGTCATCTGATAGAATTTCTTCAAGACTAATGCATGTTCTAAATACATTGGGAATTGTCATTGTATCTCTTACACACTTTTTGACAACATGAGATTTTATAAACGCATGCAAAATTATTGCTTCAATTGTTGAGATATTTGATCATTGAATCATGTATATTCCACTAAGTTTGTAACAAAGCTTAACAGCTCTATTTTGTTTCTATCTCTAGTAGTAATACTAAAGTCTGGAAGGATTGTAAATTTTAGTTTTTGATAAATCAAATTTCCTAAAATTACACCTATTAAATTGGATTTTATTTTATCTGTGATTCTATTATCCATTAGATAGATTTGTATCGGAGTATTCATTCTCTTTTTAAAACATCTTTTTATTATTATTTCTATTGCTCCAATATAAATATCAAAGATATTATCATCATTAATTCTTGATAGTTCTTTTTAAACTATTGATTATGAAAATATAGGAAATTTTGAGCTTCCACTTAAAGCTTCAGATATTTCGATTTGTTTTTAGTCATTTTTTTACAAAATATTGTTCTTTATGTTTCTTGAATGAAGGTAAAAGTCTTTATTTAAAAACATCTCTTGGTTCTAAAGTTAAGACTTCCTTATTTTTTTTTCTTTCTATAAGCTTTGGATCAAAGATTATAGTTTCACTATTCATAATCTGATTCCAAGCTTGTTAATTATTCTGATTGCTTTAACTGAGTTCCTATAAACTCCAAATAAAGCGCATTTTCCTTTCTAGTTAACATATCTATAACATTTTCTACTGATAAGATATGGTCTTTATTTCTAGTTGGATATCTTAAAAGAAATAATTTACATTTCCACTTGTAGTTGTGGTCATGCAATTATATGCTTTCTCTTTATCCATTCCTTACTGCAAGATTAATATAGTATTTTCTTTTATCTATTGGGAGAGTTTTTCTTCTAGTTTTTCATCACAATCTATATTCAATATTACCCCTGCAGGTTTTACTGGCTCTAAAGAATTGTTTAGTGGTTCTTATTTTAGAGTCCTTTCACTAATACTCTTTATAGGAATATACCTACCTTCAAAGTTTGGTTTACTTCTTATTTTTTCTTCATGCCAAACATCTGGTCTCTGTTTTCCCTCATGACAGTCTTTGTCATCATATCCTCCGCGAAATTCTTCTTCTCTTTTTAAGATTTTTTCCCCCTTTATTTTCCTATGGTTTCTTTGTCTCTGCTTAATTTGCTTTTGATTCTATGATAGCAACCTTATTAAGATGTTCTAACATGGATTCTTCTGTTTCTTTTATTTGGGATTATGTTCCTAAACATTCTTCTATTTGAGAATCTAATTTCTTTGTTTCTTCATTATCACTTATGGAAGAAATTTCTATTTTTTCTTCAGGATAAGTTTGTCTAATTTTTCTATTTTCTTTCCTTTAATGTTTTCTTTTAATTTTTTCCATTCTTCAAATTCTTTTTGAAGTTTTTCTTTCTTTTGTTTTTCTTTATATCTTAAAAATTCTTTAAATAATTCTTCAGAAGTTTCTGGTTCTTTCCACTCTTCCATATAATTTTCGATCTCTTCCAGGTTTTTCTAATTCTTTTAGAAATTCTATTCTAGGAGATCTCTGTTCACTTTTTTCCTTAAAAGTATTTTCTCCTCTATATTAATTTCATTTCATTTCTCCTTCTAATATAATTTATTATGAAATTATATTTAATTTTTCGAAGAGAGTTTTTATATGAACATCTATATCATGTGTGGTAGTTGTCCTACCAATAATAATCTTTTGAAGTTCTTTCTTTAAGATTTCTTTCTCAATTTGTTGTTTTTCAAATATTAATATATCCATCCAAGTTAATTTGTTTTGGATTAATTGGTATTCCTAATACTTCTGCCATATTATTGATTATTTCTTTTAAATCTTTTTCTTGTTTTTCTAGTTTTCTTTTAAACTATTAAAACTTATTTGTTTTTATTTTATTTCTCTTATACTTTCTAAATCTTGGTTATTTTCAAGCTTATATAGTTTTTCTTTTATCTTTCCTTTCTTAGAGGATAATTATTTTGCTAAATCTTGGAGATTTTGCTTATTATTACTAGTAACAGATGGAGTTGCTAGTATATGGTTATAAATTTCATTTTCTTCTCCTATTTTTTTAAAAGGAAAGTATTTGTCCAATTTAATTGCCAACAACTACGAAGGTAGTTATTGCTAGAAGGGACTAAAGGTTCTAATCTTGCCAAAGATTAACATGTTTCTGTTTAGCTATTTGTGGGTAACAGATTTATTTCTATATTATACTTTTGAAATTCTAATTCTATTTTATTCTAGCAATAATAACTCATTAGTATGAATCAAATAATGCTTCTAATTCTTCTAGGCTTAAAGAATCTAACTATCTTTGATAAGAATCATTTTCTTCTTTTTATTTTAACTGTTATAAAAATTCTTCAACCAAATTAATGGAGGTATTTTCTAGTATACTTTTGGAAGAATCTCCTATCTTTTCTTTTTGTTTAGGATTTGATACCATTCTCAAGGCTGGTCGATAGGTGGTAGAATTTCTTCCTATCGATAGTCTAGTGAATTATGATACAGGAGTGTTATGATAACATTCCCTCTGTTGCATCTCTTGATGAAAGTGAGAAGTTTCTTCATATAGAGAATTCATTTGAAGATATGGAACTATACTCAATGTCAGAGGGCTCTAATAATCATTAGAGAAAAATTCTCAAATTAGAGTTTCTCTTTAACGGCTTTTAGAGGACTATATAGAAGTAATTCTAAAAGTGCTCCATTATATTGACTATTTCTAACCAATTTTCTATAGAGTTCCATATTGTAAAAGTACAGTTTCCAGAGAGTTTCTCTCAAATTCTATAAATAATATGTTTTTTATAGTTATTTATTTGTTCTATTCGATTATTCAATTCATTTTGATCGAATTCTTTAGTGTTCTTTCACCCACTTTTCTTTATAGAGTTAATCTAATATTAGACTTTCCAAACCTAAAAAGGAAAATAAAATTGTAGAACCACTTTCTATAATAAAATCTTCCCCGTTAGATGAAATACATCAAGACAAAGAAGTCTTGCTAAAGTCTCAGGTTGATAACCAGACCGAGAAAACTCATCTTCATGAAGAAGAGGATCCATTGAAAGACATAAAATAATTACTTTTAAGCAGAGAAAGGAGAGTAAAAAACCCCCAAAACTAAAATTCATTTGCAAGGAAAGTATAAGTATCCTAAAAGGAAGCAATGATAGTACCCCATCCAAAGAATTTTGTTCCACTTTCAGAAAATACTGAGTAAAGATGAACTTATGAAGAATTATAAAGAAGTATTTAAAATTGTCTACTCAGGCAACAACAAAGAGTCTGTAAAGACAATGCCTATTGAATATAACAGCCTATGTCCCAGAGTTATAGTATTACTAGAAATGGCAAGTCTGAGAGTCATCAAGACTTTATATGACTTTAGATTTTTGGATGATCTATATTATCATAAATTATAATGTTTAAAATTATAGCCATCCACCACCTTGAAAGAAGCAGAGAACTTTGGAGCTTTCGACATATTAAAATATTTTAAGTTATTTACAGTAACTCCATAACTTAATTTCAACCATTAAGAGTTGATTAGAATAAAAATAATTCCAGACAAGGCTTAGGTAATGATACAACAAACTCAACCCAAGAAGATACTTGAGTTCAATAAAGAGTTCATAGTAACTAGAAGGGTTGCCAATTATATTCCTTACCTTTAGAATTAGAAAAAGAAATATAGTTTAATCAAGAATGGGTCTATTCTTGTAGCACTTTATAGGTAATACTCACCATAAAAAAGCAAAATATGCTTAAAGGAAGTATAGGTCAGATCACCGCCTATGCTAGGAAAGTCTGTTTAGGGGACATAAGTGTCATATCCCTAATTTTCTGCATTCAGTATATCTATATGTATTTAGCATATATAAATATTAATAAAGGGAAAGGTTGCAATATAATAGACAAAAAGAGACTAAAGTGAAAATCTTGAAAGTTCCATAGTACAAAATGGAGGTAGATACAAGGTTTAGGTCATTAAGTGTAATTATGAAAAGTTGTGGGACTAAAGTATAATTTTTAAAAGTTCAGGGGTGAAATGGTAATTATGAGAAAGTTGAGCAAAAAAGGCTAAGAATTGCCCAGAAATAGTTTTGTCCTAAATTTTACCAATAAATAGAGAAAATTACTCTAATCAGTTTAACACAATACAAAATTTTGATTTGAGGTCCTGATAAATTAATATTAATTTCTAAAGTCTGATAATTAGTACAATATCCTCTAGACCTCATAATCAGATAAAATTTGATAGTAAATTCTTTTAATTAATATAGGAATTTATGAAACTGACAAAAATAATAAAGGAGTCTTGTAGAATTTATTATGAAATTTAAAGTAAAATTAGACACTGATAAATGATTTAAATAATATGTATGAAATTTTTACTAGGATTTCTGGGTCTTAGAAAATTATGAAACTTTGTAAGAAATTTATTTTATAGTAGAATGAATTTCTAAAAATTTCTAAACCATAAAAAGAATTATACAAAATTTATCTTAAAAATCATGGTGATTTAGGATACCTGGTAAAGGAAATACTTTGGAATGTGTGCCAAAAATAATTGGCTAGATTTAGATAACCAATAAGAAGTCCAACATGCCAAATCCATGTTTTGGGTCCATGGATATTTCATGTAGATTTTATAAAGAAAAAAAGGAAATAGAAGTAGGAAACTTCATGAATGAATAGGTGGCATGATGATGTGTATTTGTTGGGTCCCACATAGCTCCAAATTTCACTACATGTATGCAATATAAGAAAGAAGAATTGAAGCATGTGATATATTAGAATAAAATAATGTAAAGATTAGATCAAGCTTAATTAATTAGAAAACCAACCAATGGAAGCAAAGATTAAAGAAGTGTAATAATTAAGAAAAGCAAGGAGATAATGGGCCTAGAGTTCCAAAGTTTTGGCTATAAATACCCCTCCCTTCCCTTGAAATGGCATCATGTATAAGCTTAGGGAGCTGCTGCCAAAATTTCAATTGAAGCCAAGAAGGAAGCAAGCCAACTTGGAACAACAACAAGGTAGCTACTTCTTTAAATATTGGACTTTGGTGTGGACTGATTTCTCTAGGTTTTAAGTGATTTAATGGAAACATCTCTTCCATATTGGTTACTGGAGGTGCTGCCATATTATGGAGAAAGCATGCAATTTATGTTATGTACAAGTTAGATGAGATTAAATGTTATATCCTAAATTTTTCCCTATCTATATAATACCGATAGTGGAAAGAGGTTTGGAAAGGATTATGACAAAGATCAGAAGAAATAATAAAGGTTAGATAATTCTTGAAGAAAGAGAAGGACCTAAACAAAAATTTAAAAAGGTTAAAGGCCAAAAGTTAAAGTAGAAATAAATGTTGGGCCAAAAGTAGTAATTTTCAAAAAGTTCAGGGACCTAAATGTAATTAAGCAAAAAGTCAGGGACATAAATGTAATTGTGAAAAAGTTTAGCCAGAAAAGGCTTAGAACTACCTGTAAGTATTTCAGTCCCACATTCCATCAGTAAATAGATGAAGTCGTGCTGGGTAATCTGGCATGATACAGAAATTTTATTAGGGCTCAAGACAGTAGAAAATTATCTGATAGTCTAAAAGTTATATGAATTTTTATCTGATTCCATGTACATCATATATAAGTGGGGGAATTACAGAAAGTTGTGCTCTACAATGTTAGATGTTATAAATCTGACAGAACCTCAGAAAAAATATAGTATAAAAAGTCATTCCCACAACAGTGAATTTTGACGGGAGTTTAATAACACCTGTGATCCGATAATAGAACTTATCGGTATGTGAGCCTAGATGAAATGAGACTAGATGACCTTACATATAGGCCCATGATGACACCAAGAAGGGCCCAAAACCCAAGGTACCAGTCCATCAATAGAAAGGGCTAGTGTCCAGAAAAAGTGTGAAATTACGAAAATGTCCCTGGATACCCAGATTATACTAAAGATGGATGAAGGGTATTTTGGTCACCTGGGACAGGTTAAAAATGTGGAACATGGTATAAATATGATTAGTTGAGCCCATATACACCCTGAGGCAGTATTAAGAGGGGTAAAATGACGATTATGCCCTTAGGGTCAATATAGTGTAAGAAAGGACACTAAGGGTATTTTGGTCATTTTTAAGGAATAGATGGCAGATAAATACTTAGTATAACCATGTCAAGGGTATGAGAAGCCTAGACATTGATTTCCATGATAGAGTACATATCTTGGAATATTATAAAGAATTAGGAATGGAAAACAGTCCGGTTGTTGTGAAATTGCTCCGATTGGTACCGGATTGGACTGAAAGTTTTCCAGAAGCTTCCTGGCATGGTGAGCATGCCACATAACCCCTTGAGGTATCCCTTGAGCTGTCCCACATGATGTCATAATTATTCTTTTATGAAAAAGTAAAATCCAAGATTAAATGTGAGTCTTTAGATCAAATAGTAACCAAATCAATCTTGGCCATTGATTTTTCTTGGATTTTGGCTATAAATACCCCTCCATTCTGAACCCAAACCGTAAGCTCATGGACCCTTGGGGAAACTCTTGCAAAATGAAAATTCAAGCCAAGATAAAGAAGATTCAAGGTTCCAAAGTTCAAGCAAGCTAGAGATTAAAGGTAAGCAATCTCTCCTAGCTTATTTTCCTTTGATTTGGGAGCTTGAACTTAGGGTTTTAATGGGAGAAAATTTGAGTTTTCCTAAGGGGTGGTGCTGCCCAAAAACCTTAAAGGAAAGGGTAAAGAAGAAATTAAAGTTAGAACCATATGATTGAAGCTTAAACAAGCTAGTTAAGTGGTTGGTTGTTGAATCAAATTGATATTCTTGACTTTGCCATGGTGTGTCCTGTTCAGTATGCACTGTTCATGAGGGAAGGAAATTGAATTTCAATGATTTAATTCTTCCATTGAGTTTGTATGATGATTTTGTGTAGGATTGGAAAGGTTTTGAACCTTGGAAACATTAAAATCTCAAGGTTGTAGTCTTTGAGATTCCTTATGGGTACTGTTCACTCGCATGAACAGTGATTGAAATTTCATGATTTTTATGGTTCCAATGGTTTTAAAATGAAAAGTTGTGTGGGGTAAAGTGGAGAAACAAGTATGGGAAGCATTAGAATCAAAATGAGAATTTTTGAAAGAATTGTATGCTTATGTTCAGTTCTGTACAGTAGGCCATGAAGGAGCTGGAATTTCATGATTTTAAACTCATAAATGAATTCAAAAGATGAAGTCAAGACATCAATTGGTTCAAGAGCCAAGTGGATTAGTGAAAATTAGAGAAAGTTATGACAATAAAGAGTATAACAAAGTTAGTCTTGAACATGGTTGGAATTCATGAGTCCTAATGAGTTATGTGATGAATATGAATGTGTTTAGGACCATGAAACATCTAAGGAGATTTTGGGAAGTGATGGACATAAAGGCTTCATGGTTGGAAAGCTATGGAGCAAGGGCTAAAGGTCAAGAGAAAAGCTTAAGTGCAAGGTAGTGAACTTACCTCTTTATGTGCTTGATGTGGTATGCTTATGTGTTGACATGTATATGTTATTTGAATGATGTTGTGACATGATAAATGATGTTGAATGTATTGTGAATAACATGTTTCTATAGCCATGCACTTTATGTAAAAGTATATAGCATGATGGCGTGTCACTAATCAAAGAAAGTTAATGAAATTACATATCATGCATTAGCATCCATCTTGCATATTTAAGTGATAATGTTTGCTACTGAGATTCCCTAGAATCTCACTCTCCCATAGCCAACCAATTTAGGTCAAGCATGATGGATAATGTATGCATGGAGAAGAGTTAAAGCATGGAAGAAGAAAAGTGATGTATTTAAGATGTTAGCATATGCTATGCACTTTCCATGTATGTCAAAGCCATGTAAAGTATCTATTTATGGGATGAGATTGTATGAAACAATTATTGTATAACCCCATGATGTATATAAATTCAAAAAAGGCAAAAGAGATGATTTATGGATGTTGGAACAATTTTGGAAAGTGAAAGAAAGGAAACTGAAATGGTAAAAAAAACTAGGTCCTGAAGCAGTTTTGTTCTTGCTTCAGTTTGACCTAGCAAATGAAGGAATTATTTCAAGAAATTTTATAACCATGTAGTAAACATACAGAGCTTTAAGTGCATAGGCAGAACGTTTCATTTGGATGTGTATATCAAGAGAAATGAATTTCCAAAATAAGGGACCAGAAACTGTTTCCAGAGTTTTTGACCAAATGAACAGTAAACTTTAACGAATAAACTGTATCAATTGGCTAATCATTTGGTCTGGAAATTATTTTTTCCTAAAATTTCAAGACGTTATCTTCACGTAGCTTTTTGAACCACTTCATTTTGAGTTTTCTAGAATTAATTATGATTTTTCAAACTTCGTTGCGTAATTTGGAATATCATATGAACAGTAACCCGAGAAAGAGTAAAATTGCAGATTTGGCTAATGGACTTCCAAGGTCTTGTAAGTTGTTCTAAATGTTATTGAATGGTCCCTAAGACGTATAAAAGTAAGGATGTTACATTAAACAAGCTAAAGTCAAGTGGAAATAGCATGGGAATTCAAGTATGCATGCAATTAGGGTTTTTGTTTCACTTTTGCCACTGTATAGATAACTGTTTATATGCAATAATTTCATGATTTTGATGCTTCCAATGGATTTTAAATGGAAAATTGTGTGGGATAAAGTAGAGAAATAAGTATTTGAAGTATTGAAATCAAAATGAGATTTTTTTTTGAAAACGAGAGTATGCTATGTTTTGTATAGTAGGTTAAGAAGAAAATCGGATCTTGAAATGATAAATTTATATTTGAATTCTACATGAAAAATGATGTGGAAATGAACTATGAGAATTTGTTTTAGAAAAATAGAAGTATAAGAGATAAAGTGGATAAAGAAAGGGAACTAGTGAAAAACCTAGTCTTGGATTGGTCATGGAATCAAGTTGTGACTTGTAATGCTTTGTAATGGTTAGGTTTTGATATATGTGTGCAAGGAAGATCAATTCAATAGGATCTTGTCAAGGATTGTTTAAGAGGTAGCAAGAATACCTAACTATAATGTTGTACTTGTTTGATTATATGCTTGCTTATTCATTGTGATATTTGGTTGAGCTTTAGATGGTGTTGTGATGATTATGATGATGTATGAATGGATGTAACTCCTTGCTATATATGTCATGACAATATTCATGTTAGAGATTGCTTAAATATGATCATGAAATAGGTCCCATATCATGGTAACATATTAGGCATTTAATTAAGCATGCATGATATTATAGTTTGTATGACTTTCTATTAGAATTTCAATGAAATCTCATTCCTTCCATATGAATAACCATATTTTAGGTGCTGGAACCTCAAAAGGAAAAGGGTTGAATGTGAATGAATGAACTTGTATTATGATAGAATGTGGTTACAAGACTTTATGACATGCGCTAGAACAATTTGGTATGTTGTTATGTAATATAAGTGGAGGCAGTGACCTTACTTTACATTTTTAAATATCTTAAAGAAGGAGTTCTGACTTGAAATTTGGTATGAATATATATAAGGTACATATATTTAAATGGACATCAAGAATGCCACAATTGATTAAGTTTTCGATTTACTATGATTTTTAAAATCAGAGGTAAAATCTAGATTAAGATAAAACGAGTGTACAAAGGCAATGAAGTTCAAGTGGTGTTTTGAAAGAGAAAATGAAATAATTTTTCTACAAAATTTTTCACGTTTAAACAGAACGTCTTGAGCTTTAGATCCATGTATAATATGCCTCATTTGGATAAGGGATCAATGAGAAATGAATTTTTGAATTTAAGATAAGAAAAGTAAAATTTCCTTATTTACCAAATGAATAGTGCTTATTCAACGAATAAACTATATTAATTTAAATAGGGAAACTTCATTTTTATATTTTTTCCTCAAATCTTAATGAAATATCTTCCAAAATACATTTGAACCACTTCATTTATATTTTTGTAGATTTAATTATGAATTTTCAAAGATGATTTTGTAATCTAGAATTACATAATGAATAATACCCGCAAATTTGTTTTTGAAAATTTACTCTTCCAAGTTAAAGAAGTTATGAAATGGTTCAAACTACTTTCAATTGAGCATAATTGAAGATAAGAATAAGGACAAGACAATAAGTGCTAGGGAAAACTTGAAAAAAACACTATGCCAACTATTATAAATAAATAAAAGGACAATCGTGCATGTCTTATTTGTAAAAAATAAGTTGCTGAGAGAGAAAGATGAAAAAGCCATGCCAAAAGAAGATTCCAAAAGAAAAAGCAAGTGGCCGACAAAAGTAAAGTCTTTTAAGTAGTTGACATGTGACTAGCCTAAAGACAAAAGAAAAGTAACTCTTGTTAGATAAGCAGAGTAAGTTGGAACTAGGGTTCATAAACCATGGTGTGTCTATTTAAACTGAGAGAAGTTGAGGCTCTGGGGACACAACCTATAGAGCATTTTTCTTACTATAAGAGTCTGTAAAATGGCAAAAGCCTAGAGAAATAGAGTTTTTATTTTCAAAAATTACATATTGTTATCTATAGCTTTTGAAATATGAGAGATTGAGTCCATACCATGAGTAGGTTCAACTAATTTTGAAAGTTCTTGAATAAGATCAATTTTTTATCCAAAAGACGGAAGCCTTGGATCATGTTTGGCCTTAGTGTCCGTTAAAGTCGAAGGATAGGCATTTGATCTAGTAGCCAGAGATAGAGGAGAGTGAGAAGGTGAGGAAAAAGAATTGAAGCGCCTAAGAAAGGAAGGAAGTGTGCTAGACCCATACATTGGTAAACCTCGAATATATTTATCTTTGGAATTCTATTAGAAATTCATACTATGGAATTAGTAGGAAATAATTACTCTTTACTTTAATATTGATCTTACTTGTCATATCCCAATTTTTAGGCCTTAAAGCCCAATATATAGCCTGAAAAAGGGATGCTACCAGACCCTATTGAGCAGAGATCTCAATAAATAGAGAAAATTATGATGATCAGTTTGATGCAGCACAAAGTTTTGATATGAGGTCTCGAAAGATTTATATTAATTTTTGAAGAGAAGGAAAATTAATACAGTATTCTCTAGACCTCAGAATCTTATGAAATGTGGCAGTAAATTCCTATAATTAATATAAGAATTTTTAAAATTGACAGAGCTCAAAAAGGAGTTCTGTAGAATTTACTATAGAATTTACAGTGGATTAAAAGACCCGATAAATAGGTTTCGGGGGAATTTCTCGAGAATTGAGCCCATGAAAATAGTGGATCATACAGAGGGTCCAGAATGGCACCTTATAGGCCCAATGATATTTTCAGATAAATATGTGGGCCAGGGCTAATAAAGACTGAGAAAAATGAAGAATTACGAAAATGCCACTGAAGGTATACCACTGTGTTGTGTCATTAAGTCTGAGTCAGATGAAGGGCATTACAATTGTTTGACTAAGGTTAGACAGTCAAGAAAGGGTATCTGGATAGTTGACCAGGGTCAAGAGATACTTTGGTAAGGTATGAAAAGACAATAGTGCCCCTAGAAGGATTAAAGAGGTAGTAAGGGCATTTTGGTAATTTACTAAGGATGTTTCTTGGGAATCGAGCCACCAGAGTGTTTGGGCTTGGTTAGAAACCCAAGATGATATTTAAAGGCCCAAAAACGTAGCCCAATAGTAATATGGGCCCAAGAGACATTAAAATAATGTTTTAGTGCTTTTTCAAATAAAGTAAGGTGACCCGGTCCAAGATAGAACTGGGTAAAGTGATCTGGAATTATGAGAGGACATAAATAGGGCCCACAATGCGCCACATGGCACGATTACAGTAAAAGAGGAAAAGCAAAGGACACATGGCATGATTATAGAAAAAGGAGAAAAAGCAAGAGGACACGTGGCACGATCTCGGCCGTCCATTCAGGGAAAAGACTCTAGAACTCTCTGGAAAGGCTGAGTCAGCTGGTGAGGTGTCCCAAGGGCCCCACATTTCGCCACATATACCCTTGAGGTGTCCCTTGAGGTGTCCTAGATGATGTCATGAGTGGTGAGTCATCAAGGAGGGTGATGTCATCGTGATGATACAGGTAAAGCTTCTTGAGGAAGCAAGCAATCTGAGCCATTCATTGTGAATCAATCTGGGCCATTCATTCCACCTCCTCTCACCTATAAATAGGCCACTCCCCTCCCATTCCAAGGCACACCACGGATCTAGCAAGAAAAGGAAGAGAAAGAAGAGGAAAAGAGAGAAAGAGAGAAGAAAAGAAAGAAAGGAAAGAAAGGAAGGAGTTCTGGTGGAGCCAGGAGCAGGATGAGGAGCCAAGGGACTGGGCAAAGGTTCAGAATGAGGTAAGAAAGTTATCTAGTCCCTGCTCTAATAAAGTAGATGATTTCTCTTAGTGGTTACAATAGAGAAATATCTCTATTAATAAAAGTAGCTAAAGGTAGAGAGAAAGCCAGGGGAATGTTGGAATAAGGATATCACCCCTAGTTAAGCATGAGTTAAGTAAAGCTATGCTGATAGAATAATAATGAAGATATTATTATGCTATGTATAGGATTTGACCTATGAAGAGAAGGAATCTTAGAGCAAAGGCTAAAAGCTAGAGGAAGGCTATATGTCAGGTAGTAAACTTATCCTAAACTTGTATGCATTGAATGTTATGCTTGATGTGCTATGGCTTTGTTGAATTGTGTTCAACATGTGCTTATGTATGAAGCTCTGTTCCTATGATTACTTTGGCCAATTGTATTTCATATGTAACATGGAAGCATGCACATTATGCAATGGTAACACTTTCACAAGCAAGCACAAGTATTCACATTAATGCATGCATTGTTTAGTGCTATTTGCTACTGAGATTTCCCTAGAAATCTCACCCTTTCCATATCAATCCAATTACAACAGGTCTTCTCAAGATGGAGGAGATAAAGATGCATGAAGAGATGTTAATTGCTTAGCATGATTGATATGTGATTCATGTATGTATAATTGCTGGAAATTGTCACTGTGAACAGTAACTCGTTGGAGCCAGTGACATTTGAGCTGTAATTATAACTAGTAAATGATTGAATACATGTATGATATTTTTCTAGTAAATAATATACATGTCAAGCTTCAATTTTATATATAGAACGTCTCATTTGGATGTTTACACATAAAGATATGATTTTTCAAAATTGGGACCAGAATGCTAAAATCAGGGACAGGACGCTGGATGAACAGTGATTTCGAAATGTTGACCAACGTTGACCTGGTCAAGGCATGGTCAACAAGTCAATTTTCCCTGAAATAGAATTATGTTAGCTTTGTGTAGCAATTTGAACCACTCAATTACAAGTTTTATAGAATTACTTATGATTTTTCGAAGTCAGGTCGCTTCACTGGAATTTGCACAGTGAACAGTACTCGCTGGGAGTGAAATTCCAGATTGAGTAATTTGACTTCAACGGCCCTAGAAGTGGTTCTAAATGCTACCGAATGGTCCCTTAGACGTAAGAAAATGAGGATGTTATATTACTCAAGAGAAAAATAACCAGAGTCTTATCAGAGAGGTCTTTTCTACCATTGTGGGTTAATACAAGGCATACACCTCCAATATGGAGGTGTGTATAGCCTTGATATATGTAAGAATTGATTAGAGGTTGTGGAAGTTCTAAAGTGACATACTGTTCACAAGGTGTGAATGGAAGATCACATTGGTCAAGCCTAGAACTTTGTATAATTTCTTTGATAGGATGAGTGATATGTCTAGTAATGAGGGTATGTATATTTCTAAAAGTGGAATGTTGTCGATGATAAAGGGAATATGGATTAAGCAGAGGGAGATCAATATATCTCTCTAGCTTCATCTGGTAAGTGAGTGAACTCTACATGGTTTTCTAACTTGTTAGAAAAGGAACGACGGATAAATTAAGAAAGTCTTTCTATGGATAAAGAGAATAAGAGTCTTAGTGATTCTAAAGTGGAAGTAGAAGGTGTTTCACTCATTATTATAAACTCTTCTTACTCATTTATCTATAACCTTATAACTGTTTTATCTCTAGTTGAGAAATAAATTAGGCTCTGATACCACGAGACGAATCTCCTTATAATTCATGAGACCTAGTGCCAAATATTCATAGATCTGGTCATACACAAGGACTTACTTTGGCATCTCATCACCCTACTGCCTTTTAAGATCTCAATCTAGAGACATCGAGACTAAATCAAACTAATTATGAAAAAATCTTATTCCCATGAACAAGATCAGATTCTTTTTTATAAATAGGATCCTCATATTAGAGGCAATTGCAGAGTATAATCAAATTTATGTTAGAGACTATAAGAAAAATAAAAAAGATAGAATTTTCGGAAGAGAGAAAACTATGAAAGAAAATATTCTTCTATTATCCAAGGGGTATTAAAGTGAAGAACTCTCAATATATGCCTACTAAAATTGTCTTCTAAGCATCTATATGTTTTTAATTATATTATAAGATTATAAATTAATATGATTTTGAGTATATAATATTAATATATTGTTTTTACAATTTAAGCTTTTAAATATATTTTGTTAAACATATATTCATTAATCAAGGTAAAAAATATTTACTACAAATTTTCTCAAGCTTTAGAACATGTTATTAATTGTAAAAAATAAAAATTACTTAACTTTTGTTTAAATTTACTAAAAGTATTAAATATATAATTAGTAATAATTTGGTTAATTATTAAATTGTAGTTAAAGCACTAATTAATTACTCTCAGCCCTCCACCTTATTAAAAAAATGAAAATTACAAAATAAATAGAAAAACCTGACTTATAAAACTAATGGATTCCAAATCAGATTGTTGCTCGTGTAATACCTCTTGTAGCTGTCTTATTCAAGCCCATTAAAACCCTCCCAAGTACCATTAACACTCATAAATTCCCATGATCTAGTAGAACATGTACTTGGACCTAAATAGTATATAAGACTAAAAATGAATTTATTTCCTTTAGGTATATATTTTTCTTTTGGACTTTAAATATGTTGAAATAAGCTCTAGAGAAACACATCGTGTCTAGTCTCTTGAATCTGTATATGTTTTTCACCAATATTAAATGAAGTAATAGAATTGTTTCCCCCAATTAGTTAGCGTAAGACTTTGTTAGATTCCTTTATATCTCACGTTTGAGTCAAAATAAATAATTGATAATTTTAGAATTCATTTTTGGTGGAAAGACAACGTAAATATATAGTATCTATGTCTTTTAAATTTTAAAAAATTATAATATCATACCATTGTAATGTCAATAGACATATTGGCGTTGGTTCCCTTTTCTTTTCAATTTTTCTCTTACCAACTGCTGTTCCTTATATTATTCGTTGATCTTAGATTTTAGTTGCTGCACAGCTAAATCAGGAAACAAGAATGGAGATTGTTACGGCCATTGCTGAAAAAGTTGTAGAACTGATAGTAGACTACACTATGGCACCCATTGCAAGATAAGTGGGTTATTTGATTTTCTGCAAAGACAATTTCAAGAATCTCAAAGATCAAGTTGTGGAGCTGAAGAGAGTAAAGGACACTATCATTCATGAAGTGGAAGCAGAAGAAAGAAATGGATGATAAATTTAGGATGCTGTATAGAACTGGCGGAATAGAGTGGATGCAATCGTAGAAGCAGTAGAGTAACTGAGTGATGATTCTCATCATAGGAATATTGGTTGTTGTAAGTGGCCTTATCCTAATTTAAAATCACAACATCAACTCAGTAGAAAAGCAACGAGAATGGAGGCAAAAGTTGTTGAAGTAATAGAAGGAAAAGAAAATATTGGTCTCTTTTATTCTTGCCTGATCTAGAGGGAGTAGTCTCCACTTCTGCTACAAATAGTGAAAAGCTTGAGTCAAGAAAGAAAATGAAGGAGGACATTGTCTTGGGTTTGAAACACCACACTTAAGCTGAATAGGAGTCTATAGGCTTGGCAGAGTGGGAAAAACCACTCGTTAAACAAATTGATAAACAAGTTAAAAATGACAAGTTGTTTGATGCAATTGTTATGGCTGATATATCCCAAGCAGTAGATCTTGAAAGAATTCAAGGAGCAATTATAGATTTTTTGGGTCTTTATCGCCTTGAAGAGACATCTATAGTTGGAAGAGCATCTCGTCTTTGGCAAAGGGTTAAAAATGAGAAAAGCATCCTTGTCATATTGGATGATATTTGGGCTATATTTGAATTAGACAAGTTGGGAATTCCTCTGAATGATCATAAGGGCTGCAAGGTATTGTTGACTTCTAGAAATATAGATGTATTAAAAAAAATGGAGACTCAAAAATATTTCCTGGAAGATATTTTAAACGAAAAAGAAGCTTGGAGCTTGTTTGAAGATATGGGGGTGATGTTGTTAAAGATGTTAGTTTACGCGACATGGCAAGCTAAGTGGCCCAAAACTATGCTGGCTTGATTGTTCTTAGTGTGACAATGGTGAGAGCATTAAAAAATAGAGATGATATCGATTCTTGGAATGAAGCCCTAATCCAGCTGAATACTGTTGATAAGAAAGGAATGAATGAGAAAATTTATTCAGCATTGGAGTTTAGTTACAATCATCTTGCTGGTAATGAAGAGAAGGAACTTTTCTTGCTTTATGGATTATTAGATCCACATGTTTGTGGTGGATGCTTGTTGAAATGTGTTATGGGTTTGGGATTATTCAAGCAAATTTATACTCCAAAACTTGCAAGACTTAAACAGCTCACGTTGATTGGTTCGTTAAGGAGCTCATGTTGATTGGTTCATTAAGGGCATCCTGTCTATTGCTTGAAAGCAACTCAAAGTGGGAAGTTAAAATGCATGACATTGTACATGAAGTAGCAGTCTCAATTGCTTCAAGAGATCAACATGTTTACTGTCACGTCCCAAAATTTGGACCATGACCGGCACAGAATATGAATAGTTTCACATTCCGAAAGCCTAAAACTTTAAATGAAATGTTTTAAAATAAAAACAATAATAAATTGTATCTCATAATTCAACAGAATCTTTTCTAAGGACTGTGTGGAGCATTTACCTTCCTTTTTAAAATAATACAAGCACTTTCTTAATGATAATTATATCAAAAATAATTTTGTCAAAAATGACGCTTCGGATCTGCAATGAGGCTCTTTACTGCTCAGCGGGAGGATTAGGGTCACCTGCACTATCTGAGGCCAAATAATCTACTCGTGAATAACGTCCCAAAAACATGATTTAAAAGAATACGGAAAATAATCAATGCATAATCATCTTAAAAATGTATTTCTTAACACTTCGTAATTTAATGCAAACCTTTTCGTAAACATTTGTATTTCAGGGGAAATAACCGTATGAACTAACTGTTTCAAATAACTCATTCAAAACAATCTTTTCACAACCATGATCTTTCTGTAGGACTTCAACAGAACGAAAACAGACGTGGACACACAGTCCACGAGGGTAACTAACCATTCTAGTGGCTCGAAGCCACAAACTGTCGTGAGAATGAATCCCACGAAATAATTCTGGTGGCTATGCCACAAACTGTCGCGAGAATAAATCCCACGAAATAATTCTGGTGGCTATGCCACAAACTGTCGCGAGAATAAATCCCACGAAATAATTCTGGTGGCTATGCCACAAACTGTCGAGCTCGAGTACCAAGGTGCACCAAGGACTAACAGTACTGCTGTTAGCAACCAGCATTCTGTATTCTGTCCTAAAACGTTTTCATCATGCGTGGGGTCCTTTTCACATGTAAAGATCTCAATCGTTTCAAAATATCCTAATCATTGATAAAGTCACTTGGAATTTCTGTTACCCCAGCATGAACTTACAAAGTCAAGTTACTGTAAAAACATATGCAATTCACAGAGAAATATTTCATGAATAACATCAGTTCAATGTCAAATCTTTTTCTAAAGCTTCTTTATCCATTTTCATGCATAATCATAACCTTTTGTAAATTAATCGAAAGAAAATCTTTTCTAACGATTTAAACCACAATTTCGTAAAACTTGCTTTTCGAAATCCATATTTGAAATTCATCATTTGAAATAACAATGCATTTGAAAATGTAAATTTGTAGGGAACGTTATTCACTCACCTGCTATTCCTCCAAATATATCATGACTTACTCTTATCTAGCCACTCCCCAAATACATATCATTCCTCCTTCATCTGCCTTTGATTTACATTCCTAATGTTCCAAAACAAAAATGTTATTACTCTAACTTTATGTAAAATATACATAATATCTTATTTATTATAGTTATTAACTCTTTGATTATATACGTCATCCACCTTTCAATTTGTCTTATAGCAAAACCATTTCCATCACTTTCATTGAATAAAAATCAAATTTTATGGTATAAGAGTGTATCAACTTAATTCATACCTACTATCTTTAGATTAATGTCTTAATATTCTAACTAAATTTTATGTTCTCTAAATTATTTATCAATGATTTCTATCTTCTTAATAAACACAACCAGCAAAAATAATACAATACTGCAATACATATGCATATATATATATATATATATATCATAACAGCCAATGTTTGCACTTTTAACTTCAGCATGTCAACTTCAAAATATTATCCCAGCATATACTCAAACACACACACAAACAACTCACATTCAGCAGTAGGTTCTTCTTCTTCTTCTTCTTTTTCAAAATAGAACTACCAAACAACACTTATTTTCAGTTTCAAAACCAGAATAGCAGCGTCCTGCTACCTCTGAATATCAATTTTAAATAGTACATCTAACAATGTTATATCCCTACTACATAAAAACCATATAGCAGTACCATAACAGCATTTATATATATATATATATTTCAGCTTCACAACCAGAACAGCAGCAAAATCACAACCAAGACCAGAATAACACATACAACAACCTCTAACTATGATCTCTTACATCATTAAGTATATTTACTCTTTTTTAAGTTTGGAAAAATTTCCAGCTTCAAAAGTTTGGAACCCATAACTCCCCATTCACTTGCATACAAACACAGCAAGATATAACACATGTTTACCTGCAGCAGCATCATATACATACATATACGCGTGTGCCAAAACACTAAAATTCCTTGTCTTTTCTTCTTTCCAACAGCCACAACCACACATATATATACACACACATGCTTCCCAGAACAGCAACATGTATATGCATCGAGACAGCAAGTCAAAGAAATTCATTTACAAGCATATATATTCATATATTGTCCGACCATCTCCCCTAGGATTCCATACACGCAATTCACATAAATAATATGCTCCAGTTCACTTTCCTCCTCCTCTTCCTTCTTCCCAATTCATTTCCCACATATCTATATATCCCTACAGCACATACACACATACACATATAACTATACTAATCAGAGCCATTTCCTCACGGCATAACACAAACTCTCAACAGAGACTTGAAATCCCTTACACACAGTTAAGGCCACAACGCATGCCCAAATACAAACACAACAGCTGATTCCCATATTCATCAAAATACATATATATAGATATACCCTTCAGTTTGACATACTTCCATCTTATTTCCAAAACCATGAAATCACCTACACGATAATTTTTTTTTATCGGTAAGATCATAGAACAGGGAAGAAAATGGAATTTACCACACAAAACAGTTCACCCAATTGCAATAACATTCGAGGCTCAATTCGAAAACAAACTCAATAGAACAACCCGACAATTTGATTCCCCAACCCCACCCATCACGGAGGAACAAGTGAAAGGGAAGAAGCAAACCTCAAAACCATCGACAAAAGCTTCTTCCTGACAGTTTGGTGACCGAACAGCGTCGCGATGGATGTGAGTGGATTCACGGTAATGAAGTCGTTGGATCAGGCAAATGGAAAGAAAGAGGCAAGAATTCAAGAATTGCTACAGTACTCAATTCTTGAAATGAGACTACAGCATCACAGCACGGCGGCAACAACTCGGCAATAGAGGACGGCGTCAACTACCCAGCGACAGAGAACGAAAATGAAGTCGAGCACTTACCACTGACTCCACAGCCCCGCCTCCAGCGTCACGAGCTCAGCTTCTCTCCAGATTCACCGAGGAAATCCTTCGGCGATTACTGATGCTGAAATCCTATCCTCTAATCTCACCTCCCCAGGCGACAGCTTTCAGTTTTACTCTGGTCCCTCGGCTTCCCATGCTCACTCGCTCTCCCCTTCATCTCGCCTGCTCCATTTATCGGACAAAGACAGAACTGAGTGAGGCGACGACTCCAGCGGTGACAGCACAGCCAGGGCAACTGATGGAAGCAACGTCTGACACACGACAACATCTTCATGTGGCTCGTCGCTTTCATCGCTGCTTACTCCTACCGTGCTGACTCGAGGAACCAGAGGAAAATGAAAGAAGAGGGTACGGCTTCAGAAGAAAGGAAAGGCAAGAGGGATAATTCTGTAACTTCGCATGAAAAAAAAACCCTCCTTTTTGCTATCTCCAGGACTCGAACACCGGCCATTGTTGTTGTTTTTTTTTTTTCAATTTTCGCCTCCTGTCCTAACCACTCTGCTAACATCTTCTCATTGACTTTAATTGCAACAAACATACATATACCCTTTTTCTTTTAAAAAAATTCCCCAACCATAACATTTACAAATTTGGAAGGGGTGAAGAACTGAAAAAATGGCCTTAAGAGGAATTCCTTCAAAGATGCACTCAAATCATCTTAGATAAGTGTCACGTTGTTGAGCTTGCTGAAAGGTTAGAGTGTCCTAATATTAATTTTTTTTACTTGTATAATGAAAATGATCTTTAAGTGCCCAGATTCTTTCTTGGACGAAATGAAAAACCTCAAAATGTTATTTTTGACATGCATGTACTTAACTTTACTGCCCCAATCTTTTTATTCCCTTATTGACCTTCGAACACTCTGTTTGCATTGTTGTGGTTTAGGAGACATGACCAATATTGGAGCTTTAACAAACTTACAAATTCTCAGCCTTTGTGGGTCGTCTATCATAACATTGCCTAGGGAACTAGGGCAATTAACTCATCTTAGAATGTTGGATTTGAACCCTTCTGGAATTGAAATCTTCCTTTCCAACATTACATCAAAATTGACTAAATTGGAGTTGTATTTGGCCAATAAAAATGCTTCCCTTACCGAACTTAGTCAAAAAATTCTTCCTTTATCAAACTTAGGCATTTGACAAACTTGACTGCTCTAGCAATTCAAATCAAAGGGGCTTGGCTTCTGCCAAGGGACATAATGTTTGACAAACTGGAAAGATACATAATAGTGATAGGAGATGTTTGGAAATATCTAATGATCATGAGGCCTCCAAAATGTTGAAGCTCAAGCTCGGTACTGACATTCATTTGGAGTATGGGATTAAAGAACTGATTAAAGGAGTGGAGGATTTGTACTTGGATGAAGTAAATGGAATATCCAGTGTGCTTTACTATTCAAATGGAGAAGGATTTCCTTTGTTAAAGCAGCTTCACATCCAAAATAATGGAAACATTCAACACATATCAACTCAATGGAGAGAAAACTAGGTCATGTTCTCTTCCCAAAATTGGAGACATTAATAATTCAAAATCTCAATAAATTGGAGAAGATATGTCATGGCTCATTTACAAATAATTCTCTTGCAACACTTAGATCTGTCAAAGTCAAATGTTGTGACCAGTTGAAGTATCTCTTCTCAGTGCTAATGGTCAAAGCTCATTGCCAACTTGATGAGATCGAAGTTTCAGAATGCAACTCTATGAAGAATATTGTGGTTTTAGAAGACTCTTTCCTAAACTCAATGACTGTCGATGACAACATTGAGTTTTGTTCATTGCGATCCTTGACTTTACGATATTTGCTAGTCATTGAGGATTTCTACTTTAGTTTTTTGATGATACATTGTTCATCATCATTAACTAATGTTACGTTATCTCTTTTTAATGCCAAGGTGTTAGTTTTATACTTACATTGCATTTTCTTCTTGTGTGTACAAACAATTTTTAAATACTAATGAAAGTGTGTTAATATATAATATTAATAGCAACATTATTATTTATTGTACATTTGTTCATTTACCACTATGAGAATACGATTTTTTTACAGGTAAAGTTTTCTAATTTGGAGACTCTAAAGTTGAGTTCAATCCATCTAGAAAATATTTGGCAGGATGATATGCTTTTTATAGCCAATTCTTTTCAAAAGTTGACTAAGTTGGGTGTGGAGGAGTGTAGCGACTTGAAGTATTTATTGTCATCTTTTGTGGTTGGAAGTTTTCCAAACCTGAAGGAGCTTGAAATAAGAGTGCTAGACGATATAGGAGATCATTGGTACAGATGGGATAAATGGAGCAACAATAGAAGAGGTTATAACTTACACTTTTAATCCTTAATATTAGACCTTATTTGCAGTAGAAATTACACTCTAAATTATATATTATATTAAAGAATGAAAAAAATATATGATTCGAGCATTTTATATCATATTTAAATAATTGTTGAGTTATTAAACATCAAATAATTGCTTATATGGACATATAAATTGGGTATTTTATCACAGTTTGGGCTTCCAAAATTGGAGAGTGTCATGATAAGAAACATGAAAAGGCTAAAGAAAGTATAGTGCTCCCAATTTGAAGGGTTGAAGAGTATGGAGGTGATTAATTGTGAGAAACTTGAGAATATTTTCCCATCTGATATGCACACAACATTTGGAAGAATCGAGACATAGAAGGTCAGTGACTAGAGTTCAATGAAAGAGATATTCAAATTACCTGCCAATGAAATCTACAGTGAAAAGGACACAAGTGATGAAACTCAATCTATTTGGGTTACCCAAGTTGAAGTGAATATGGAGTAAGGATCCACCAATTAAATTTTTGCTTTTATAATCTCCAAGATGTCCATGTAGAAGATTGTGAAAACTTAGAATATCTCTTCCCATTTTCAATAGCCTGTTGGGATCTTCATCAACTAGAAAAACCTGGAGTGCATTTTTGTGGCATGAAAGAGATGATAGTAGAGAAAGAGGGATCGATGGAGGAAAATGTCATATTTTACTTTGATGGATTATACTCCTTACAGATTTGTAACATGCATCGAATTGATAGATTTTATAGTGGAAGTCACAGTTTAATATGCCATCGTTAATAATATTATGGATCTTCCGCTGTGGAAAATTGAAGTTATTGGGAAAACAAAATGCTGATGACTAAAATCCATATCTCTTTACACAACAGCCTCTCTTTATAGTTGAAGAGGTATGGGTTATCTTATGTTTATCCATCTCAATATTATATCTAACTTATCATGAAATAGTATTTTCCTTTTAACTAGTTTGTACGTATCTCAACTTTCTAATATTTTTCATAGAAATCAAATATTGACATTTCATTTTTCTATATGAAGCATCTTGTTTTGAATAAAAAAGATAATAAAAAGAATAGATGACATATGTGTGGGGAATTTTACATGAAGCTTATTACTTTTTGGTGATACATAACCAAATAGAACATAACAGATATGCATGTTGTGCCCCTTTTCTTATGGGTAAATATTACGTTTCTTATTATTATTAATTATATGTAAGAGAACATAAATGAAGTATGTTATGTTTCAGGTGATTCCAAAATTGGAACAGTGGACATTAAATAATAAGGAGGCCGTAATGATGTTGCAAGACCCAAAATGGAAGGACCATTATTTGAGTACATTGAAGGTTCTGGGATTATCCATTTTTGAGGACAAAGCAAATGCAACTTTTCTAGACTCGATTGTCCAACAGGAACCAAACTTGAAATCTCTACTTGTTCACCATAGTTCATTCAAAGAGATTTTGAGGCAACAGAGTTGCATATATGGAAGGCAAGAACAAAATCAACCCCCAGCTTCTAAGTTTATTGCTTCATAATGTACCATTGCAACATATATGTAGAGAAGGATGTAAGATTGACCCAATTCTTGAGATTCTTGAGGTTTTATATGTGACACGATGTGCCAATTGGAAAACTTTGGTTCCTTCCTCCTTCACTTTTTCCCACTTGACATATTTGGAGATCAAAAGTGTAATGGATTGATATACTTAATTTACTCATCAACTACAACAATTTTAGTCAATTTGCAAGGCATAAAATTAAAAGAATGCAATTCACTTGAAGAAATAGTGACGCAAGGGATGAATGAGGCAAGAGATGAAATTGTATTTAGCATTAGAAAGCTTGCTAAGGCTCAATAGTTTTTCATCTAGTGACTGTTTCTTCAAGTTCCCGTTGTTGAAGAAAGTTGTAGTGAGGCCATGTGCAAGGATGAAAATCTTCTATGAAAGAGTAACAAGCATGCCCATGCTCAAAAAGGTAAAAATAGAGGGGAAGGATAAAGAATGGTAATGGGAAGGTGACTTGAACCAGACAATAAAAAAGATCTGTGGATAAGGGATGTTTTATTCCTTTTTTATGCACACGAAATGTGAATAACACAAATACACAAGTCATATCAAGTAATCAAGAGTGAGTAACTAAGATTGGGATTTCCTTTAATTTGCTGGCAGATTGCATTATGTGACTTGGAGCATCTTGATTTATCAATGTATATTGAGCTAAGAGACTCTTGGAATAGTTCCCGTTGAGAACAAAATATTATGTAATTTGAAATCTCTAGAGGTAGAACATTGTGACTTCTTATCGGATGTTCTTATTCCGACAAATTTGCTATGAGGTTTCGGGAACTTGGAAGAAATTCAAGTAAGAGACTATGATTCACTACCAGTTGTGCTTGAATTTGATACTACAAAAGAAGAGGCAACTTATCTGCAAAACATCTTCCTATTTAATCTGCCTAAGCTCCCATACATATGGAAACCAATCCTTGGAGGGAAAAGGGAAGATGATGAAGTTCAAATCCAACATCAACATCCACTATCTTTTATTATTGCTAAGGTACGATTTAGTATCGTTCATAAAGTAAGATAAAAGTGCTATTATTTTACTCTTCTTTTGTTTATGATTTGGACGAAGAAAAAAATAATTACATTTTACATTTATGTAATTTTACCAGAAACAGAGTTTAGCCAAATTCTGGATTTTTTTAATAAAAATTATCCCAAGTATAATTAACAATTAACTGTGAAACTCGAGTTGATCGCAGGTACTTCTATATAAATTGGAAACAATAATAATAGAAGACATGGAAAACTTAAGAGACAATATGGCACCCTATCCTAACTCCAAATTCCATGGGCAGTTTTGAGACATTGAAAGTGAAAAACTGAGAAAATTGAGCATATATTTCCAATATATATGCACGGAGCATTTGCAACTCTAGAGATGTTGATGGTTGAAGACTGCAACTCGGTACAGGAAATTTTCCAGTTGGGTGTCCAGGAAATGCTCAGTGGAGATTATACAACACGACTAAAAAATATAACCCTACTTCGATTGACAAAGCTGAAACAAATTTGGAGCAGAGATCCTTAATCAAGTATTTGCTTTATGAATCTGCAAGTTGTGTGTGTTAAAGACTGTGGATACATAGAGTACCTTTTTCCATTTGCCATAGCCATGAACCTGCCTCTACTTGAACAAATTACAATAAAACAATCTAAAAGGATAAAGGAAATTGTTTCTAAGGGAGAAGAGCCCTTAGATATTCCTGTCAAATTTAAGTTTAAATCACTAACCTCATATGTTCTTTGGGATTTAGATAATTTGGATTGTTTTTGTGCTGAAAATCATAGCTTATCATGTTCATCATTAAGACATTTACATGTTCGAAAATACTTGAAATTGAATCTGTTCAATGCACAAGCTACAAGTAGCCAAGGAAGACTCTGATGACAATCTCCATGTCTCAGTGCACCATCCTCTTTCCACACTTGAAGAGGTATGCCTCATTCTTAACAGTCTTGCAAGTGAAAAACTAACAACCATGTGTACCCACATAGATGTGTGTGTGTGTGTGTGTAATAGATCACTGAACATTCAATAAACTAATTTACTGGTTTGACATTGCTATTGACAAGGAAAAAAGTGAATACTATATATATATATATATATATATATATGATATTCTTACTTCTAGTATGTAATTAAGCTTGGTCAGTTGTTTGCACTGATTATATTATATGATATAGGTGATGGATAACTTGGAGCAGTTAGCCCTATCCAGTGAGCATGTGACACTACTACAAAATATGCTTTTTAAAGCCCCAGTTTTAAACCGGTCATTATAGAGACAATTTTAAAAAATGACTGGTGGCATTTTTATAAATAAGATGAAATATTTATAATGGATATACACATAACTGGTATAAAAGATAATTACTACGCCTGATACTAATATCAATAGGTATATATTAGCTACGTCATATTCTAACTCTTCATCAATTTATTGTCTATGCTTTCTCGTTTCTTTTGTAACTTCTTCAGACCTTGGAGAGACGCTTTAAAAAAATAATAGGTGACATTTTTGTAAATAAGATAAAATATTTACAATGGATTTACATGTAACTGGTGTAAAATATATCTATATATAACCAATGTTAAATATACTTTCTATTCTGACTTTTCAGTTTCCTATATATGCTCTCCCACTTCTTTTCTTTGTAAATAAACATTTTTGTACTTATTATGATAGAAGCCCAATTGCGTTCTTTGATATTCTTTTCTGAAACCGTTCTTATTCCTCAACCATATGTATACCATTCCTATTATCATTATTTTATCTTTTATTTTCTTCTATTTGAACCCTTCAATGACTTCTTCCTCATGTACACCTCCTTCTCTGTCGCACAAAAGAAACAGAGACGAATTTAAAGACAAACATCCTGACCCCACCCTATAGTTCTTTCTCCTCCTCCCCTGGTTATCACTTTGATGGAGCGCTTTGAGGAACTCATCATGCACTTCAATGGTTTGGAGGACTCAGTGGAAGAACTAGCTCAAGAAGTTAATAGATTGAAGGACAGTTTCAAAGATTTTCTCTTAGAAGTTCACCGCCATCAACAGAATGATAGCTTCTATAATCCTGTTGATCCTACCGACTCTGATGAATCCTATACCTCTGAGTCTGATGAGGAGTGAAATCCTGCAACTTTTATCTGCCCCTCTTATTTTATTTTTTGTACATAATGACAAGAAAAGAGAATATATTATATACTCTGATAGATATTATTTTGGAAATTGCATACTTTTGATGTAAAGTTATTAGTAAAGTTGAATGAATGAAGTTTCTTATTTTGATGACTTGGTGTTCTTTCATTTTTCAAAAAAAATGCAACATATTGAAACCAGACATGTCAATAGCAACTGTAGAATATAATGTCTGATTTAGAAAAAGTTATTTCTACACCAGTCTTCCATTTGATCTGATGTAGATTTGTGCAATTTATAATATTTTACACCGGTGTAAAAGTGACCGGTATAGAATATAATATCCGATTTAGAAAAAGTTATTTCTACACCGGTGTTGCATTTTATCTTGTGTAGATTTGCTTATGAAATAAACTTTAATTTAATCAAAACCCCCTTCGCACCTCCCATCTGTCATTTTTCATTGATTCGTGCATTTAAGTCTTCTAACCCTTCACAGCCGATGGGTTTTGTTTTGAACTCCTTGTCTCAAGAGCTGAAGATTTATGCACTATTGGCGGTAGCTTTTGTTGTTATTTTTTATAGTCATTGCTATCATTTACTTGTTTCATTTGGTGAGTTCTTCTTGTTCATGATATATTCTCTCCCAAAATTAGTTGGAAGCTAGGTTTTCTTGTTTTCTGTTTTTCTAGTTTTCTAGTCTTTTACAAATATGGATTGTAGTTGGATAAATTCTAAATGAACAAGTGTTAAGTATGATGAGGGGTTGAAGGAGTTTTTGGATTTTTCTAAACAAAATGGTGATGATGACAACGGAAGATTTTATTGTCCTTATGTAAGTTATTTGAATGAGAGGAAACAAAGTCCTATAGATATATACACTCATCTAATATGTGAGGAGTTTTGCAAGAATTACACAATATGGGTATGGCATGGTGAAAATGTGGAAAGGTCGAGTGCATCTAAAAAGTTGGAGGAGACCTTTGATGATGACATGGATACTGATGATCGGGTAGAGGACATGATTCGTGATATTGGAGAAGATGCTTTTATATGGTCACATGCATATGATAATATGTGCAATGACGCAAAAAAAACCTCTACACCAGGGTGTAGAAAATACAACCTGTTGAATGCGGTGTTGAGATTAGTAAGTGTGAAAGCACTACATAGGTGGAGTGATAAAGGTTTTTTAAAATAGGTTGAGTTGTTGCAAGACATGTTTCTAAAATAAAATGTGTTTGTCAAGTCCCAAAATTTGAGTCGTGACTAGCATAGAATATGAATAAATTCATATTCCTTAAGCTTAAAATCTTGAAATAAATGTTTGAAATGATAATAATAATATATTACAATTTTAATCAAAAAGGCAAGTCCTTTGTAGGAATTTTGGCAGGATCGTCGTTATATAATAGACCTCCCGACAATCCTACAATAGGCTACGAATGTTTCAAAATCATCTGTAATATTTTCTAAAATAACCAAAATCTTATCCTTAGACTAGGTGAAGCATCTATCCGTTTACCAAAATAATATAAGTGTTCCATAAATTATAATTATATCAAAATAGATATATCATAAAATCAATGTTTCATATCGAATGTGAGGCTCTTCACTGATTAGCTGGAGGAATAGAGTCAATTGCACTATCTGAAGCCAAATAATCTACTCGTGAATAACGTCCCAAAAACATAATTTTAAAAATACGAAAATAAACAATGCATCAACATGTTTAAATATAAATCATAACAATTTTGTAATTCAATACAAATATTTCGGTAAATATTTTGTTTCAAAAAACTCATTTGAAACAATCATTTCAAATCAATCATTTTTTTGTATAACTTCAACAGAACAAAAATAGGCATGGACACAAAGTCCATGAGGGTAACTAACAAATCTGGCATGGTTTGAAGCCACGAAAATAGGCATAGACACACAGCCCATGAGGGTAAATAACTAGGCATAGCACAAGGCCATGAAACAGGCGTGGACACACAGTCCATGATGGTAACTAATCAATCCGGCGCTGCTCAAGGCCACGAAAATAGGCACAGGTATAAGACCCACGAATAACAGGCGCAAGTACGAGACTCACAAATAACAGGTGCAAGTACGAGACCTACGAATTTTACAGGTGTGAGAATAAATCCCACAAATAACTAGTGCGAGTATGAGACTCACAAATATCCATCAAGCTCAGGTTTGACCATGATGCACCAAGAACTAACAGTACTACTGTTAGTAACAAGCGTTATGTATTAAGTCCTTTCTAAAACCTTTCCAACATGTGTCAGGTCCATTTCATATGTGATGATTACAACGGTTTCTTATGCAATAATCTTCAGTAAGACTACTTTGAATTTCAAAACCCTAGCATGGACATTTAAAATCAAATATAAAGAGATTCATTAGAAGCATATGGAACACTTTTCTAAATCATGAAATTCACATAAGAATATTTCATGGAGAAAATCAATTCAATATAACATTTATAACAATCTTTTTCGAAAACTCTCCTTATTCATTTTCTCATATAAACTTGGTCACTTAATAACCAAATTGAAAGAAAAACCATTTCTAACAATTAAAGCCATGAATTTATATAACTTGCTTTTCATAAATCATATTTAAAAGTTAACACTTTAAATGAAATATATCAAATAACAAGTTTTCAATAAAAATACCATTTTTAAGGAGCGTTATTCACTCACCTATAATGCTCCAATATAACTTACTCTTGCTCTTAGCTTGAGAATATCATTCTCCCTTTATTTCCCTAAATTTTCCAATAATAAAACATTTCATAAGTTAACATTTGGAAACTATCATTCAAACAAATTCAAGCTTTGCAACAACATAATCATTCACCAAGACGTTTATCTTTATTAATACTTAGAGCTATTTAAAGAAAATCTATAACCATCCATTGACTCTAAAAATTTCCAACCTTGCGTCCATATTAAATTTCAAAACCTTTATCCTAATTTTATCCATATTCTTAGGCTCCTTTTCTTAAATTCTAACTCATTAGAATAAATTCAATGTCTTTTTTATAGAGACACTAGACAACTAACCAAATAGAATAAGGAGAAAGAAGTATCAACATTCCATTGCCCAACACATCACAATATATATATATTAACTTACATAGTCCCACACCTACTTTTATCTAAGTCTATTTTTCTATAAAATTGTAAAGCAGTAACTCACGAACCAAAGCACCATCATGTTTTGCTCTTGATCACAGCAACACTGTTTATACATATATATATGTATATTCCCATATCAGTTTTTAGCTTCCATAGTTCATCAAAGCTCAACAACAACTAATATATACATATGTAAACCCCTAAAGTAGCGGCATAAATGTCTTCTCCATTTTTTTAAAAATAGCAAGCTTTCACCCAAAATAATAGTCACATTCAAAAATAATTTTCACCTGTAATATACCCATTTCCTCAGTCAAACAGTACTAAGTTCAAAGGAAAAGATCTTTTATACAATGTAGCCTAAAGCTCCTTATTTCCAAAATAAAGTAAATTCTTTTAATATAATTCCTTTGAACTTGTGTTTATCTATAACTTATTAAATCCATACATCTCTTCTATACCAAATAACTTCAGTTTCCCATAGTAACAACAAGCTTAAAACCTAGAGTCTTTGCTAACCCAAACTCATGACAATAAATTTGAGATGAACTTTTTTTCTTGGCCTAATCCATTAACAAGATGGAAACCCACACAATTATCCCTTTAATCTTCCTTAATCCTCTTACAATAACCAATAAGATATCCAAGATAACAGAACCCAGAATAAGACAACCAAACAAAACATAGGTTTATTATGTTTTTTTTTAGAATCAAAGATAATCTTCACTTTCTTCACATTCTCGGTGGCCAGAGTAAAAATCCTAATCACCCAACTCAATGCTTGAAACAATCAATGGAGAAAGAGAGGTGTTAGGCTTACCATACACCCATACACGGTGACATTTTGTGGCAACAAGGGAGAGGAATGACGGAGACTACTACAGCAACAGTGGCATGTGTATCAATGGCAATAATGGTGGACTTGTGATAATGACACAATGACGCAACAATAAAGTAGAAAAAAAGGAAGAAGAGATTCCCAACAATTGAGCTTTAAGCAAAGAAGAAGGACACGACAGTGGCGGCTCAATTGACAAAAATCTCAGTAGTAGTCGAGATCTACACAGAGAGCAAAATGATTGATGAGCAACAGTAGATCACCATAACATGGTCACCAGGGAGTATCTCAAATACCGGGAGCTGATAGGGAAGATGATGACGGGACTTCCTGCTAAGGTTCACGAAGCTTCTCTAATCTCCCTCACTCTCTCTTGTAGCGCTAATTGAAAAAAATAGGAAAGGAGAAGTGTTCTGCCTTTGTTTTAAAAAAACACAGAGGGGTAATGTTTCCATTTCATGCAATGGCTAAAGAAAAATAAACTTCTACTTTTGATGTTGCTAGGATTTGAACAAGGGACCTCACACTTTACTCAACTGCCTCCAACCACTCAGCTAGGTATATCCCTTTGTGAAAATACTTCAAGAAATAATATATATCTTATTAAAACTATAATACTTACCTATGCATTTTCTAGGGTCATTATATTCTTCCCCTCTTAAGAAATTTGGTCCTCCAAATTTAAAATATTCTCACCTTCAATTCTCGAACAAGTATGGGTACTTGATCTATATCTCACTCTCTATTTCCCATGTAGATTCTTCCTTTGAATGATTCTGCCATAACACTTTCACTAAAGAAATCTCTTTCGATCATAGCTTCTTTACTTGTCTATCAATAATAGCTACTAGATACTCATCCTACGACAAGTCTTTATATATATGAACTTTTTGATATTCAATAACATGAGAGGGATCATATAGATACTTCCATAGCATCAACACATAAAACACTGGATGAATTCTCGGTAACTAGTGGTAGGGCTAATCGATAAGCTATAGCACCCACTTTGTCCAAAATGTCAAAAAGACCAATATACCTCAGACTACACTTGCCTTTTCTCTTGAATCTCATGACACCTTTCATTGGTAACACCTTTAAAATTACTTTATCTCAAACCATGAATTCCAATTCTCTGTGATGATTATCTACGTAAGATTTTTGTCAGCTCTGAGCTATCAATAACCTTTGTTGAATTACTTTCACTTTTCTCTTTACCATCTTGAACCAAATATAGTCCAAATATATCTCTGTCACCAACTTCAAACTATCCAATTAGATATCTACATTGTCTTCCATATAATGCTTCAAATAGTGCCATCTGAATACTTGATTGATAGCTATTATTATAGGCAAATTCCACTAGCGGCAAATAATAATCCCAACTTCTGCCGAAATCTATGATACAAGATCTCAATATATCCTCAACTATTTGGATCGTTTTCTCATATTGCCCATCAGTTTGAGGATAAAAACTAGTGCTTAGATTCAATAGAGTACCCAATGCCTTTTAAAATGACTCCCAAAATTGAGAAGTGAATTAGGGTCCTCTATCTGAAATGATGGACACTAGAACTCTATGCTATCATAAAATCTCTGCAATATAAATCTCAGCGTATCTATACGCACTGGAAGTTGTCTTCACTAGAAGAAAATGAGCTAACTTAGTTAATATATCAACAATCACCTAAATAGAGTCAAAACCTCTAATAGTACAGGGTAAGCCTGTCATCCTACTTTTTTCCTATCTTATAATACTGATAGTGAAAAGAGATTTAGAAAGGATTGTGATAATAAATATAAAGGAAAAATAATGATTATACAAAGGTATAAAAATGAGGGACTAAAATAAAAAGTTTAAAAGTTCTATGGTGCAAAGTGTAAAGTAGACAAAGCTTTGAGCCATTAAGTGTAATTATGAACAGTTGAGAGCCTAAAGTGTAATTTTTAAAAGTTCAAGGGCAAAATGGTAATTATTGAAAGTTGAGCAAAAAATACCCAAAATCATATTAGTCCTAAATTTTTCCAATAAATAGAGAAAATTAGTCTGATCGGTTTGACGTAACACAGAATTTTGATTTGATGTCCCAAAAATTTTATATTAATTTCTGAAACAAAATTAATATAGTATCCTCTCAACCTCAGAATCAGATGAAATTTAGCGCTAAATTCCTATAATTAATATAATAATTTATAAAACTAACAGACCTCAAAAAGGAGTTATATAGAATTTATTATAAAATTTACAGTAGATTAAACAACCTGATAAATACGTTTTGGGGGAATTTCTCGGGAGTTTAGCCCATGTAGGTAGTAGACCACGTAGAGGGCAAAAAATGGCATCTTATAGGTCCAGTAATATTTTTAGATAAGTATGCGGACCAGGGCTGATAAAGACTCAGAAAAATATAAAATTACAAAAATGCCATTAAGTATGCCACTGTGTGTGTCATTGGGTCAGAGTTAGACGATGGGTATTTTGATCATTTGACTAAGGTTATACAGTCAAGGAGAGTTCTTAGAATAGTTGATCAAGGTCAGTGAATACTCTGATGGTGTGTAAAAAGATGATAACGCCCTTGAGGTATTAAAGTAAATAAAGAAGAACCAAGGGGCATTTTAGTAATCTGCCAATGGATATGTAATTAAGTTTAGACCAAGTACAAGAGTGTCAATGATAGGAAGAATCTAGATACTAGATTTAAGGTCAAAAAGCGTATTATCGAATCTTAGAAAAATTAGATTCAGAAAACAGTCTGGCTTTTGGGAAATCGGACTGAATCGGTACCAGATTGGACTGAAATTTTTCTAGAGGCTTCTTTCCTTTGTAATTTCCTCACATGGGCTTTGAGGTTTCATTTGATGATGTCATGGATGATGTCATCTCATTGGCTTCTAGGGCAAGCTAATCCAAGATCAAATATGAGCCATAAGATCAATAGTGCACAAAGTGATCTTAGCCATTCATTTTCCATTAAAGTTTTATATAAATACCCCCATTTTTATGCACAAAACCATGGCCCTTGGAACCCTTGGGGAGGTTCTGCTCAAATGAAGAGTCAAGCCAAGAAAAAGAAGATTCAGGGTACCAAAGTTCAAGCTAGCTAGAGATTAAGGTAAGTGATCTATCCTAGCTTGTTTTCATTTGATTTGGGGGCTTAAACTTAGGGTTTTCAAGGAAGAAATTTGAGTTTTCTATAACGTGTATGTGCTATCCAAAATCTTAGATGAAAGGAGAAAGAAGAAATTAAAGTTAGAGTTATATGATTGAAGCTTAAACAAGCTAGTTAGGTGATTGGTTGTTCAATCAAGTTGATATTGTTGACTTTGCCATGGTTGAAACCTTTTGATTTGCACTATTTATGAAAGAAGGATATGGAATTTCAATTATGTAATGCTTCTATTGAATTTATATGATGATTTTGTGTAGGATTGGATAGGTTTTGAACCTTGGAACCATTGAAATTGAAAGTTGTAATTCTTAGAATTCTTCTCTCTTACTTTTCACTCCCATGAATAGTGATTAAATTTCATGATTTTAATGATTCCAATAGTTTTAAAATGAAAAGTTGTGTAGGATAAAGTAGAGAAACAAATATGGGAAGCATTGGAATCAAAATGAGATTTTTTGGAAGAATTACGCATATTTTTCAAATCTATCCAGAATAGTGCATAGGAGCCAGAATTTCATGATTCTAAGCTCATAAATGGATTCAAAAGATGAAATTATTTAGGGTAAAGTCAAGACATCAATTGATTCAAAGGCCAAGTCCATTAGTTAAGATTAAGGAAAGTTAATGTAGTTAAATGAGCTCAATGTTCAAGAGAAAGTTAGATTGTAATGAATGGATGATTATGTGATGTTAGGATTTAATTATGGACTCCAAAGAGGCAGCCAAAAATCAAGAATAAGTAAGAAGAAAGAGGCAAAGCAAAATTAAATTGAAAGAAAGTCAAGTATATGAGGTAGTAAATTTATCCTAAACTTGTATGCATTGAATGTTATGCTTAGTTGTGCTATGGTTTATTGAATTGTGTTGCATATGTGCTTATGATTGAAGCTCTATTTCTATAATTACTTTGGCTAATTGTATTTCATATGTTACATGAAAGGATGCATATTACACAATATTAACACTTTCACAAGCAAGCACAAGTATTTACATTAATCATGCATGTTTAGTACCGTTTACTACTGAGATTTTCCCAAAAATCTCACACACTCCATGTAATCTCAACCCTAGCAGGTTTATGAATGCTAAAAGAGGATAATGATTGATGAAGCATGAAGAGAAGCTAGGGATTTGATAGTATAAATGTTGTGTGAAGAATTGTTATATGTAATGTTATGATATGATCAATATAAGTTGTGATGGACATGATGTAATAAAAAATAGCAAATGATGAGATAAATGTATGAAATTTTACAAATATTTGGTTAACATGTCAAGCTTCATGTTGATACCAAGAACACCTTATTTTGATGTTTATACAAAGAGAACAAACTATATTTTGATGTCTGAAGTAAGGGACCAAAATCTGTTTTCAAAATTTTTGACCAAATGAACAGTGATCTTTGTCGAATAAACTATATTAATTAACTAATCATTTGGTCTTGAACTTATTTTTTTTTCTTAAATTTCAAGATGTTATGTTCACTTAGATTTTTGAACCACTTTATTTTAATTTTTCTATAATTAATTTTGATTGTTTGAAGTTCGTCGCCTAATCTAAAATACCATATGAACAGTAATTTGGAAAGAGTAAAATTCCAGATTTAGATAATGGACTTCTAAAATCTTGTAAGTGGTTCTAAATGCTACTAAATGGTCACTAAGATATACGAAAGTAAGGATGTTTCTTTTTGGTATCAGAGCATAAGTTTCTAGCATCAAATATAACAGTCCCCTTATCCTAACTCTAAGTAGTAAGTACTTTGTTAAGTTAGGGTATGTGTTGGGATAGTTTGCATTGCTTATTTAAGCAAATATTGCAGAGGTTGATATGGAATTTCATAAAGTTAAGCTAGAGCCTTCAGTTAATAAGGGAGACCCTTGGCCGGTAATGATATATGAAGATGATATATATCCAAACTATGAACCTCCTTCAGATAGTGAAGATAGTTCAGATGGTAATATAGAGGATCAGTCAGGAAGATTTACAATCATAAGGTTATGTAGAGATTTATTCTAAAATTGTGCAGGTACTAGATGATGATGAATCCAGTGACTATACAATATGAGTTTGTTAGAGTGCCCTCTAACCCTAATATAAGCCCTATTCCTCCAATGAGAGGACAAATTATGGCTGCGGAAGCTGAGTACTGGTACTAGATTATAGGTAGACTATATATTATTTCTCCTCCACTAGAGTTTAAGGATAAATTTGATATGAGTAATCTACAGTAGTCCCTTAATCCAGAGATCCAATTAGAGTCTATGATAGTCCATTTTTATTCTCAAAGCTCAGGAATATGTGAATTTATAGATAAATATCAAATTGATACTCTTGGTCCTAGTAAACCCCAGCCTTCTTTGTTAAAAACAAATAATGTTGACTATATTAATCTCAAGAAAGCTATAGAGAGTGAATTACTCAGTCTGGGTCAAGGGATGGACAGAAGTATAGATCAAGAGTAGTAAGTTTATCTGCAGTTCCTCAATGTTGTAGTAGGGATTATAAACAAATATATAATAGAGGGTATTGACCTGAATCAGGTTTACACTCTAGAAGATTGGTATGAGATGGTAGTAAGTCAGATACTGCTATATATCCCTACTTAGCACATAGAGCTAAGTGACTTTTTGGCAAATGATTCACCAATTAATCTACATGGGTGGCATTTTTGTATGCAGAAGTATTTGTAGTTCACTATTCCCTAGAAAATAATGTAAAAAGAGATGAGGCATAATGTAAATTTGAAAATAGCATAAAGTTAAGTAATTACATGGATGTATAAGAGTTATGACTTGCCCCGTATATGTAATTAACATGTATATAATGTATGTACAAATGTTATGGTGCCATGAAATGAGTTTTGATGTGATATAATGAAATGATAGTTGGTTGAACATCTATAAGAATATGTCCCATATTTAATGTGATTAGACTGGACAAACAAGATTATAAGAGAATGCTCAAAAAAGGCTATGTCCAGGTCACTACTAGAAGGTGTTTAAGTCACGACTTGTAGTCACAGAGAAGTGAAGTTGTGGCAAGTAAGACATGAGTCAAGTCAAATATTCATAGAGGTATTTTGGTTATGATGAGTAAAGACCATTCATCACAACTGAAAGTTCCAGAGCTGTCAAGCCATGACTGAAGAACACATAGCTGTCAAGTCGTGACGAGTAAGTTGAGATGGTCATGACTAAAGTTTACAGAGAGTACGTGTCACGACTAGCCAGTACTCAGGTCACAACTAAGATGCATAAAGACCTGATGATGAATAAAGATGCTAACCTCACTGAAGTTTATTAGCTAAAGGTTTAGCACATAGTGCATGTAAGCCAAATAGTATGAGGCACTGAGATATAGAAGATCAATTTAAGAAAATATTCAAAAGTAGATCCTCTGTATGATCACTAGGAGTTGATCTATGTTATGAAAGATTCATTCAGCTAATCTTTAATGAACAAAATAATAAGAAGTTAGAATGAGACTTGCCTAAGAATGAGCCTAATACATGGCTTAAGGTTAGAGACGTGATGGTTAATAGATAAAAAGTTAAAGTTCCCAAAATAGAGGAATACTATCATGAAGAGATAGTAACCTAGCAGACCTAGAGTAAAGCACCCTAAAGAACAAAAGTAATAGTACTAACTGATGAATGAAATCCAAGTGACTTAAGTTGGTCAAGATGAAGGAAAAGACTAGAAAAGAACTATAGTCTGGTCAATAATAGACTAAGATTGATATACAGACAAAAAGAGTTAAGAGATAGTAGAGAGATAGAGATTGATTCGTTCACCTAAGAAGTTTTTCTCAAATAGTTTACGAGAAGTATTCCTCTCAGTTAGATAGAGATGAGTGTGAGGCTAAGGGTTAAAATAAGAAAAGAGAAACTCTTTGTTGAATACTTAGCCAAGTTCATCCACATGAATAGTAAGAGTTAAATGACTGAGAAGTTAGTTCACAGATTAAATTTTGTATTACAAAGAAAGTTTTTCTCAAGTAGTTGTAGAAGTTTAACAGAGCGGTAGATGTATGCGAAATAAGAAAAGAAGTTTATGATGTCAAGAGAGGGAAAGGTAGCCACAGTTTCAAAGATAAAGTGACTCCCCTATTCCCTATGTAAGAAAGAGTAAAGAATGGTTGAATCTATACCCTAGTTAAGAGGGTATATGGCAGCCTAAATTAGATAAATAGTTATTTTATTTTTTTTTAATAAATTGTCAAATCCTAATAAGATATAATGTGATAGATAGTCTGACAGATAATATGACAGAGAAAAGAATGATGTAAAGTTTACCTAGTTAATTGTTTAATTTCAGTGTGTATATGATAGATAGTTGAGCAAATTATGTGATGATGATATAGCTTATGTTGCCATAAGTTATGATGAACAATTGCATTTATTGCAGTTGTCATATGATGACGCGCATGTTAGAGAATGCTTAAATGATTGCAACTTCTTACATATTATGTATGTTAGAGTGTGCTGTGATGAATGAATACTCCTCTTTCGTAGTTCATTAAGGGTAGAGTATATATGATAAAAAAGTTATGCTGCTCCCATACCATACGACATGTAATTAAATAATTCAACTTGGTAATGATAAAGTAATAGAAAAGCAATCAATGAGATTAGAGATTAGTGTTATTAGCAAATATATAGATATATGATTATAGTACTCAGGACATATCCCTTTAGTAGGGATAAGATACATGAATGATGTACCATGAATATGAAATGAAATGAGAAGTATTTATGAAAGCTGATGCAACTCTAAGAAGGAGTAGTGTTTATGTAATAAAAGTTAACGTTCTCGCAATAGAGCTAGATTGCTCTTGCGATAGAGTCAGATTGCTTCTGAGATAGAGCCAAGAAAATGGACAGTGTAGCTCATGTAGAGTAATGTCCACCATATGAGATGAACATATTATGATAGATATGTGCATAGTAGAGCCTATATAGCTCTCTGCCGTAATAGACATAGTAAAGTTATGAAAGACAAGAATGATATGAGAAATTCCTACGTGATATAGGAAATGAGTAAAGTCCTAATAGATAATATTGGCTTCTGTGATCATTTTTGGGGAATTATTTGTTGAGTTACCAACTAAGTAGAAGTGGCTAACCTTATACCTTTGTCCGTTGGTTAGGTCTTCCAGAGATGAGAATATAGTATAACGAAATCGTAGTAGATTCTGGAGGATTGCAATTATATCCTAACATGGCTCACAGAGAATAGAATTCTAGGGTCACAGATCTTGAAGAGACTTACGGTTGATCGTAGTAGATCCTAAGGGTGGTAGTAGACCTAGCCTAGAGAAAGAAAGTAATGAGCCATAAGTACAGTACAATATTTCTTTAGAATGATGAATATAAGGAAAAGGTTAAAGTAGAGAAGCTTCACAAGTTGGATAACTCATAACAGAAAGAGTACCTATAATATTAATTTTAGATAACCTTATTACTATTATGGACTAAACTCAGAATCTTCTTACACGAAAAAGGAATTAAGGGATCAAAGTTAAAGTTTTTAGTCCTGAATAACAGATATTTATGAGTTTGTAGATAATATGCCTAAGGAAGAGAAAAGAATATCTCATAAGATATGAGAAGGGGTCAAATAACAATAAAGAGATCCCTAATATAAGATTATAGAGAATAAGAATAAGAGACAAATAGATCCTCTAAATGAGGATAAAGAGATTAGAAGGATAGTATAAGAAGGTCCTAAGATAGTAAAGTACCAGGGTTTGAGCCTGTTAGCACCAGTGCTTCATATTTTTATTAGCACTTTTCAGTTAAGTGTGCTCAAGCAAGAGTAGTCTAATGATAGGTGACCCCTTGGGAAGTGATAAAATAGGGTGTAAATGCCATAGAAGTTTGGTATATATGCATAGAGTTATGTAAAATGATAAAAAGAGCTATGAAAAGTTAGAAAGGGTTATGAACAGTAAGAGACTAGAACCCTTATGTCAAGTCTAAATAAAATGGATTTGAAAGGAAATATTTAGAAGAGTTTTCTCAAAAGCTAGCAAAGCTATAAGTTAAACAGAATGTTAAACTTATGGTATCTCAGAATATGTCATGATAAGGCAAGATAGACCATGATATAGCCAGATTTAGTCAGATATGCCATAATATACCTGAAAAGTACGTAATGAGATATGTTATGAGAAATATGTAATGTGATGCATAATGAGAAATATGTATCAAGAAGTATAATACGAAATGGATTTGTAGCTAGCTTTGTAAATAGATAGAGAGGCTCCCTTTTTTAAAGGGATAAGATGTTTAAATGTTATGTTGCATATGAAATAGCAAGTGAGAGCTTTCACTCCTTGTATGAAATGCTAGGCATTATGTTATGTTTGTAAAATATGCTAAAGCTCTAAATGTTAGAGCAATGCAAGCTCCATGTGATAGAGTCGTGCAAGATTTGAGTGTTTGAGCTGTGCATATTAAGAAAATGAATGATTGAGCTTCGATGTTAGAGTTTTGCATTCATGGGTAGGTATATAGTCCTGCAACATGTTGGCCAGACATTATGCATGTTAAAGTATATGCTCCTATTTAGTAATAAAGTAAAAAAAGAAAGAATAATGATATAAGTCCTCTCTCTGTATTATGATAAATTATTAAAGATGATAAAAACAAGAAAAAGTATGATGATATAAAAGCAAAAATTGAAGATTTACAGATGTTACGATAAGTAGTAAGAGATATGTGCTATAAAGTATGATGAGTAGTTGATAAAAACTCCAGAATATAGTAATATTCGAGAGAGTTTAATATGAAAGGAATTGACACTACTCACAATTCTAGTATGGTGAGAAGTCCATGTGCAAATAGATGCATAGCAAGTAAGCAAGTAATAGAATGAAGGAGAGTTCAACTCTGATTGAGTTGATTTAGAATAGAAAAATAATAATAGCAAAGATATGAAAATCTGTGGATATGCAAAGACTCTGTTAAATGTAAAGATAGAAGATAAGAGATAGATACCCCAATTCTTAGTTATAAAGTGTGAAAATGATATATATATATATATATGAGATAGTTGACTGAGGTATTAAGTAAATTTTGAGGACAAAATTTATTTTAAGCAAGGTAGAAATGTCATATCCTACTTTTTCTCTATCTGTATAATAATGATAGTGGAAAAAGGTTTGGAAAGGATTATGATGATGAATAGAAAGGAAAAACAATGATTAGACAAAGGTATAAAGATGAGAGATTAAAATACAAAATTTACAAGTTCTATGGTGCAAAGTAGACAAAAGCTTTGGGCCATTAAGTGTAATTATGAAAAGTTGAGAGCCTAAAGTGTAATTTTCAAAAGTTTAAGGGCAAAATGGTAATTATTGAATGTTGAACCAAAAATATCCAAAATTATATTAGTCCCAAATTTTCCCAATACATAGAGAAAACTATTCTGATCGGTTTGACATAACACAAAATTTTGATTTGATGTCCCGAAAATTTTATATTAATTTATGAAACAAAATTAATATAGTATCCTCTCAACCTCAGAATCAGATGAAATTTAGCACTAAATTACTATAATTAATATAAAAATTTATAAAACTAATAGACCTTAAAAAGGAGTTCTATAGAATTTATTATAAAATTTACAGTGGATTAAACAACCTGATAAATACGTTTCGGGGGAATTTCTCGGGAGTTTAGCCCATGTAGGTAGTGGACCATGTAGAGGGCCAAAAATGGCATCTTATAGGCCCAATAATATTTCTAGATAAGTATGTGGACCAGGGCTAATAAAGACTCAGAAAAATATAAAATTACGAAAATGCCACTAAGTATGCCACTGTGTGTGTCATTGGGTCAGAGTTAGACGAAGGGTATTTTGGTCATTTGACTAAGGTTAGACAGTCAAGGAGAGTTCTTAGAATAGTTTATCAAGGTCAGGGAATACTCTGATGATGTGGGAAAAGACAATAATGCCCTTGAGGTATTAAAATAAATAAAGAAGAACCAACGGGCATTTTAGTAATCTGCCAATGGATATGTAATTAAGTTTAGACCAAGTACAAGAGTGTCAATGATATGAAGAATCTAGATACTGGATTTAAGGTCAGAAAGCGTATTATGGAATCTCAGAAAAATTAGATTGAGAAAACAGTCTGGCTTTTAGGAAATTGGGCTGAATCGATACCAGATTGAATTGAAATTTTTCCAGAGGCTTCTTCCCTTTGTAATTTTGTCACATGGGCTTTGAGGTGTCCTTTGATTATTTCATGGATGATTTCATCTCATTGGCTTCTAGGGCAAGCTAATCCAAGATCAAATATGAGCCATTAGATCAAATAGTGCATAAAGTGATCTTGGCCATTCATTTTCCATGGAATTTTTCTATAAATACCCCCATTTTTCTGCACAAAACCATGGCCCATGGAACCCTTGGGGAGTTGCTGCTCAAATGAAGAGTCAAGTAAAGAAAAATAAGATTCAAGGTACTAAAGTTCAAGCTAGCTAGAGATTAAGGTACGTATCTATCCTAGCTTGTTTTACTTTGATTTGGGGGCTTAAACAAGCTAGTTAGGTGATTTCTTGTTAGATCAAGTTGATATTTTTGACTTTTTCCATGGTTGAAACCTTTTGGTTCGCACTGTTTATGAAAGAAGGATATGTAATTTCAATTTTCTAATGCTTCCATTGAATTTATATGATGATTTTTTGTAGGATTGGATAGGTTTTAAACCTTGGAACCATTGGAATTGAAAGTTTTAATTCTTAGTATTCTTCTCTATTACTTTTCACTCGTAGGAATAGTCATTGGAATTTCATAATTTTGATGATTCCAATGGTTTTAAAATGAAAAGTTGTGTGAGATAAAGTAGATAAACAAGTATAGGAAGCATTGGAATCAAAATGAGAATTTTTGAAAGAATTACGCATATTTTTCAAATCTGTCCAAAACAGTGTATAGGAGCCAAAATTTCATGATTCTAGACTTATAAATGGATTTAAAAGATGAAATTGTTTGTGGTAAAGTCAAGACATCAATTGATTCAAATGCCAAGTCCATTAGTTAAGCTTAAGGAAAGTTAATATAGTTAAATGAGTTCAATGTTCAAGAGAAAGTTAGATTGTAATGAATGGATGATTATGTGCTTATGATTGAAGCTCTTTTTCTATTATTACTTTGGCCAATTGTATTTCATATGTTACATGGAAGGATGCACATTACACAATGTTAACACTTTTACAAGTAAGCACAAGTATTTAGATTAATGCATGCATTGTTTAGTACCGTTTGCTATTGAAATTTCCCTAGAAATCTCACACCCTCCATGTAATCTCAACCCTGGCAAGTTTATGAATGATGAAAGAGGATAATGAAGCATGAAGAGAAGCTAGGGATTGGATAGTATAAATGTCATGCGAAGAATTGTTATATGTAACGTTACGATTTGACCAATATAAGTAGTGATGGACATGATATAATAAAAAATACAAATGATGAGAAAATTGTATGAACTTTTATATAAATTTGGTTAACATGTCAAGCTTCGTGTTGAAACCAACAACACCTTATTTCGATGTCTGTACAAAGAGAATGAATTTTCCAAATTAAGGGACAAGAATCTATTTTCAGAATTTTTGACCAAATGAATAGTGATATTTGTCAAATAAACTATATTAATTGACTAAGTATTTGATCTAGAACTTATTTTTTTCTTAAATTTCAAGATTTTATCTTCATGTAGATTTTTGAACCATTTTATTTTGATTTTTTTTATAATTAATTATGATTTTTTGAAGTTCTTCTCCTAATCTGAAATACCATATGAACAGTAACTCGAAAAGATTAAAATTTCAGATTTAGCTAATGGACTTCCAAGGTCTTATAAGTGGTTTTCAATGCTACTAAATGGTAACTAAGATTTACGAAAGTAAGAATATTTCAAAGCCAATAATGAAATCTATTGTTATGTTTTCCCATTTCCATTCAGGTATTTCTAACTATTGCAATGGTCCTACAAGCTTCTGATGCTCCGCTTTAACTTGTTGACACACCAAATAACATGCAACAAAGTCCACTATATCATTCTTCATACCATGACACCAATACAATTTCTTCAAATCTTGATGCATCTTAGTTATACCAGGGTGGATAGTATAAGCATAATGATTAGCTTCTTCTACAATTTATTTTTTTGAATCTTGAACTTGAGGCACACAAATCCTGCCATTGTACCTCAGAACACCTTCCTGGTCAATCACAAATTCTGTATTACTTCCCTCTTCAACAAAATCTTGCAACTTGCACAATTTTAGATCAGAGTACTAAGCTTCCTTAATCTAATTATTTAAAGAGGAATGAGCTTGCAAATGAGCTAAAATCGCTCATTTAGCAGCAATTTCAAATACGACTCCTTCTTACTCCACTTTATAAATTTCCTATACCAACGGTCTTCTTTCAACATTTATATGTACCAAGCTACCCATAGACTTTCTGCTTAAGGCATCAACCACCACATTCGCTTTACCTAGATGATACAGAATCATACAATCATAATCTTTTAATAATTCCATCCATCTTCTCTGTCTAAGATTCAAGTCCTTCTTAGCAAAAATGTACTTAAGACTTTTATGGTCAGTAAAGATTTCACAAGTTTCACTATACAGATAATGTCTCTAAATTTTTAAGGCAAACACCACTGTAACCATTTCTAAATCATGAGTTTGATAATTTTGCTCATGCTTCTTAAGTTTTCTAGAGGCGTAAGCAATTACTTGCGCATTATACATTAATACACAGTCTAATGCAATTCGAGAAGCATCACAATATACTGTGTACCCTTCAACTCCTGAAGGTAAGCGTAAAACTGGAGCAGAAGTAAAAGATTCCTTCAACTTCTAAAAACTTCCTTCACATTTATCATCCCAAACAAATTTCACACTATTCTGAGTTAACCTTGTCAACGAGGCCGTTATTCTTGAAAAATCCTGCATAAAACGGCAATAATATCTTGCAAGGCCTAAGAAACTTAGAATCTCAGAGACCGTTGTAGGTCGCGGCTAACTTTTGACTGTCTCTACCTTGATAGGATCAACTTGAATACCATCTTTCAACACTATGTGCCCCAAGAAAGTGACCTCAGTCAACTAGAATTCTCATTTAGAAAACTTAACATAAAGTTATTGTTCTCTCAACCTTTGTAACACTAACCACAAATGATGTTTGTGCTCCTTCGTACTCTTGGAATATACCAAGATATCATCAATGAACATGATTACAAACTTGTCCATAAATACTCTGAATACCCGATTCATCAAGTCTATGAATGCTGCAGGAGCATTTATCAAACCAAAAGACATCACCAAAAATTTGTAATGACCATACCGAGTTCTGAATGCGGTCTTTGGAATATATTCCTTCTTAATCTTTAATTGATGATACCCTAATCGCAAATTTATCTTTGAAAAATAGCTCCTTGCAACTGGTAAAAAAGATCATCAATGGGTAATAATGGGTACTTGTTCTTTATGGTTACCTTATTAAGCTATCGATAATCAATGTACAGCCTCAAAGATCCATCTTTCTTTTTCACAAACAACACTAGTGCACCCCACAGAGAAGTGCTAGGTCAAACAAACCCCTTATCTAATAGTTATTATTGCAACTGAATCTTTAATTCCCTTAATTCTGAGGGCGTCATCCTATAATGTGGAATAGAAATTAGCTGAGTGTTAGGAATGACATCAATACCAAATTCTGTTTCTCTATAAACTAGGCAATTCCTCAGGAAAGACATCAGGAAATTCCTGAACAACTAGAATTTGATCTAAACTGACAATAGGTTTATCGACATCTTTCACTATAGTAAAAAAATCCCTGACAACCCTTTATCAAAATTGTTGGGCCTTTAGAGAAGAAAACAAGTTAGTTGACCTCTCTACTGCATGTTTAAAACACTCTAGAAATTACTGTACAACTCTTAAGAACACCATATGCCAAATCCTTAAATCAATCTCCATCATTATATTTAACATTCTAAAGTCCTAAATCATACTGTAGCACTTAAAACACTGGCTTAGATATTATTAAAACATTAAGACAGCAATTGATCATCAATTACAAGTTTTAATAACTAATAATTCAAAATATATTACAATTTTAATCAAAAGGCAAGTCCTATGTAGGAATTTTAGCAGGAACATCATTGTATAACTGACATCCCGATAATCCTACAATAGGCTATGAAAGTTTCAAAATCATTTGTAACATTTTCAAAAATAACCAGAATCTTATCCATAGATTAGGTGGAGCATCTATCATTTCACAAAAATAATACAAGTGTTCCATAAATTATAATTACATCAAAAAAGATATGTCACAAAATCAATGCTTCAGATCGAACGTAAGGCTATTCACTGCTCAGCTAGAGGAATAGGGTCAATTGCATTATCTGAAGCGAAATAATCTACTCGTGAATAACATCTCAAAAACATAATTTTAAAAATGTTAAAATAAACAATGCATCAACATGTTTAAATCTAAATCATAACAATTTGTAATTCAATACAAATATTTTAGTAAACATTTTATTTCAGAAAACTCATTTGAAATAATGATTTCAAATTAACCATTTTTTGTAGGACTTCAACAGAACGAACACAGGTATGAACACACAATCCACAAGGGTAACTAACCAATCTGGCGCGGTTCAAAGCCACGAAAATAGGCTGGACATATAGTCCACGAGGGTAAATAACTAGGCATAGCACAAGGCCACAAAACAGGTGTGGACACAGTCCATGAGGGTAACTAACCAATCCGGCACTGCTCGAGACCATAAAAATAGGTGCAGATACGAGACCCATGAATAATAGGAGTGAGTACGAGACTCACGAATAAGAGGCACAGGTATGAGACCTATGAATAGCATCAGTAAGAATAAATCCCATGAATAACTGGCATGAGTACAAGACTCACAAATATCTATTGAGCTCAGGTTTGACCATGGTGCACCAAGGACTAACAGTACAGCTGTTAGTAACCAGCATTCTGTATTCAGTCCTTTCTAACACCTTTCCAATATGCGTGGGGTCTATTTCACATGTAATGATTACAACAGGTTCTAATGCAATAATCTTTAGTAAGAATACTTTAAATTTCAAAACCCCAGCATGAACATTTAAAATCAAATATCAAGAGATTCATTGGAAGCACATGGAACAATTTTCTAAATCATGAAATTCACATAAGAATATTTCATGGAAAAATCAATTCAATATAACATTTATAACAATATTTTTCCAAAACTCAATTTATTCATTTTCTCACATAAACTTGGCCACTTAATAACCAAATTGAAATAAAAAACCATTTCTAACAATTAAAGCCATGAATTTATATAACTTGCTTTTCATAAATCATATTTAAAAGTTAACGCTTTAAATGAAATAATAAAATAACAAGTTATTAATAAAAATATCATTTTTAAGGGGTGCTATTCACTCACCGGTAATACTCTAATATAACTTACTCTTACTCTTAGCTTCAGAATATCATTCTCCCTTTATTTCCCTAAATTTTCCAATAATAAAACATTTCGTAAGCTAACATTCAAAAACCATCATTCAAACAAATTCAATATCTGCAACAACATAATCATTCACCAAAACCTTTATCTTTATTAATACTTGGAGCTATTTAAAGAAAATCTATAACCATCCATTGACTCTGAAAATTTCCAACCTTGCGTCCATATTAAATTTCAAAACTTTTATCCTAATTTCATCCATATTCTTAGGCTCATTTTCTTAAATTTTGGCTCATTGGAACAAATTCAATCTCTTTCTTATAGAGACAACAGATAACCAACCAAACATAATAAGGAGAAAGAAGTATTAATATTCAATTGCCTACAACAGCACAACTTATATATATATGTCAACTAACATAGTCACATGCCTTCTTTTCTCTAACTCACTATTTATTTTATAAAAATGTACAGCAGTAACTCATGAACCAAAGCACCATCATGTTTTGCTTTTGATCACAGCAACACTATTTTTACACACACATATATTCCCATATCAGTTTTTAGCTTCCATAGTTTATCAAAGCTCATCAACAACTAATATATACATATGTAAACCCCTAAAGTAGTAGCATCAATATCTTCTCCATTTTTTTTCAAAACAACAAGCTTTCACCCAAAATAAAAGTCACTTCCAAAAATAATTTTTGCCTGTAATATACCCATTTCCCCAGTCAAACAATACTAAGTTCAAAGGAAAAGATCTCTTATACAATGTAGCCTAAAGCTCCTTATTTCCAAAATAATGTAAATTCTTTTAATATAATTCCTTTGAACTTATGTTTATCTATAACTTATTAAATCCATACATATCTTCTATACGAAATAACTTCAGTTTCCTAGAGTAACAACAAGCGTAAAACCTCAAGTCTTTATTGACCCAAACTCAGGACAATAAATTCAAGATGAACTTTCATTGTTGGCTTAATCCATTAACAAGATGGCAACCAACACAATCATCTCTTTAATCTTCCTTAATCCTCTTACAATAACCAATAAGATATCCAAGACAACTGAACCAGAACAATATAACCACACAAAACATAGGTTTAGACCTTCATAGACCATAATCTAGAATAGCAAAACACACACATATACTCTGGTTAAGCGAAATATAGAGTGAGTTTATTATTATATTTTTTTTGAAAATCAAAGATAATCTTCATTTTTTTCATATTCTTAGTGGCCAGAGTAAAAATCCTAATCACCCAACTCAATTCTAGAAACAATTAATGGAGAAAGAGAGGTCTTAGGCTTACCACACACCCACACACGGTGGCATTCCACTACAACAAGGGAAAGGAATGTCAGAGATTGCTACAATAATAGCATGTGTATCGATGGCAATAACAGTAGACTTGTGATAGTGGCACAGTGATGCAATAGTAAGGTAGAAAATAAGGAAGAAGAGATTCCCAACAGCTGAGCTTTAAGCAAAGAAGAAGGACACGATAGTGGTAGCTTAGTTGACAAAAATCTCAGTAGAAATTGACATCTACACAGAGAAGGAAAATGAATGACGAGCAATAGTAGATCACCATAACACAATCACCAGGGAGCATCTCAAATGGCAAGAGCTGACAGGGAAGATGACGATAGGACTTCCTGGCCAAAGGTTAGCGAAGCATCTCTTCTCTCCCTCACTCTCTCTCGTAACACCAACTGAAAAATGGGAAAGGAGAACTGTTATGCCTTTGTTTTAAAAAAAAACACAGAGGGGTAATGTTGTCATTTCATGTAATGGCTGAAGAAAAATAAACTTCTACTATTGCAAGTGCTGGGATTCAAACATGGGACCTCACACTTTACTCCACTAGCTCCAACCACTCAGCTAGGCATATCCCTTTGTGATAATACTTTAAGAAATAATAATATCTTATTAAAACTGTAATACTTACCTGTGTATTTTTAAGGGTCATTACAGTGTTATCCAAATGTTAATATGATACTAAGAAAATAATATTTCCTTTAGGCATACAGTATAGAAAGATTCATGCATACCCAAATGATTACATATTGTACAGGAAAGATTTTGAAGATGAGGAGAAATATCCAATATGTAAGACACCAAGGTACAAATCAAACAAGTCTCCTGCAAAGGTGTTATGGTATCTTCCAATTATACTAAGGTTTAAATAGCTTTTTGTTAATGAAGATTATGCAAAAAATGTTATGGCATATGACTGAAAGGATTTGTGATTGAAAGCTTTGTCATCCGGCTGATTCTTTATAATGGAAGAAGATTGATGACTTATTTTCTGAGTTCGACAATGAACCACAAAACCTAAGGCTTGGACTTAGTACATATGGCATAAACCCTTATGGTAGCCTTAGTAGTATACATAGTTTATGGCTTGTCCTCTTGGTGATTTACAACCTATCTCCCTTGTGTATGAGACGCAAGTATGTAATATTGTCTATGTTGATCTCAGGACCAAAACAACTAGAAATGATATAGATGTTTACTTAATGCCATTGATTGAAGATTTAAAGAAGATATGGGAAGGTGTGGATGTTTTTTATGCGATGAAGAGAGGTCTTCAATATGCGGGCCATGATCTTTTGTATAATTAATGACTTTCTTGTATATGGAAATTTGTCAGCGTATAGTGTTAAGGGCCATAAAGCATGTCCAATTTATGAGGAAGGAACTTGCTATTATCAACTTTGTCATAGAAAAAAGACAGTCTACTTAGGTTATAGGAGATTTCTAAGACAATGAGACATAGTCAACTGAAAAAAAAAATTTATGGCCAATAATTTGAAATTGCTCCAGAGCCATTGACTAGAGAATAAGTTTATGAAAAGATGAAAGACATCAACGTTATGTTCTATATGACTACTAAGTTAAGTGAGAAAAATATATGAAAAAAAATTGTCTTCTTTGAGTTTCTGTATTGGCAACATCTTTATGTAAGGCATTGTATTGATGTCATGCATTTGGAGAAAAATGTGTGTGATAGCATTGTTGGAACACTTCTCAACATACATGGTAGTTCCTAAGATGCTTTGAAGGCAAGACTAGATTTGCAAGAAATGGTAATACGTAAGGATTTACATCTAAGGCCAGATGGTGATGGGTTATTGTGTTGAAGAGATTAATATTTTGTCTAAAGATGAGAGAAGAAGTATTTGTGAATGTTTGCAAGAAATCAAAGTTTCCTCTAGTACTCATATATCTGAAGAAGATTGTGTCGATGAAATATTTGAAATTAGTAGGCCAAAAGTCTCATGATTGTTATGTCTTGATGCAACAATTACTCCCAATAGCTGTTCAAGGAATCTTTCAAGATGATTTGAGACACATTGTAACCTGACTTTGCTTCCTCTTCAATGCTATATGTGGTAAAGTCTTTGAGACTAAAAAGTTGGATGAAATGGAGCATGAGGGTTATGTTATTTTGTGCCATCCTGAAAAATTGTTTCTTCCTAGGTTTTTTGATATCATGGTACACCTCATCGTTCATCTAGTGTGAGAGATAAAACTGTATAGCCTTATATACTTACAATGGATATACCTATTTCAAAGATAGATGGAAATCCTTAAAGGGTATATGAAGAATCCAAATCGGCCTGAGGCATCCATTATTCAAAAATATTTTTGAAGAAGCTATGGATTTTTGTCAATACTACTTATCTAAAGTAAAACTTACCGATCTCTATAAACCCTGTGCCAAACAGGGGGTCAATTACTTTGCTCGCCATGCTCTGTGATTTTCTTTAGGCTTCTCTGTGCTAAGTCGTTCTTCTCTATTATCATTCTCATTGTGCTTTGCCATGTACATATTCTTGACACTTATTTTCTCATCTACGTTCTTCGTCGTTTATGTGTTCGTTTAATCTAAGTTTTATAGTTTTCCTGCGATAGATGCTTGTACTTCTTTCTATGGATAAATGCTAAAGGAACAAGTTTTGTGTATGCTAACGGAAGGTAAAAGCGTTAATTATGTTTACTATATTTGATTTTGTTATTGTGTATATAGAAATATGGGTGGTAATGGTAATCAGAATGAGGCTACCGATACTCCAAGCGACTCTAGCAAAGGAAATGTAAAAGTATGATGTATTTAAAAGACATTATGAAAGATAGGAAGGAAAGAAAATTTTTACCAATTGACTTTGACACACGTTGTAAACCAATTGGTGAACACAGGACCAAGTACATGAGTTATGTCAGCCTCCTAGCACGTAATAAGACTAACATTGCCATAGAGACTTGGGATGCTATTGATAATCACGTGAAGAATCAAATTTGGGACTCTATCTGGGTATAGGAACTGACTATTGTATATTGTATGCAGAGCAATACTAAAACACACAACTGTTTGTTGATAACTCTGCTTTCAATGGCAATTATTGTAGCTCACTTATGATGTCCTAATAATGAAGTCTTAAAGAAGAAGACATTATCTTATTGCACTTAACGTTGGAGGGCATTCAAGACACAACTAGCTCGTCAGTATGTGCATGGCCAAGACAACAATGGTCACCCTCATCCTTCTCCACACAGTAAATATCAATTCATTGACGAAGCTACTTTCAAAAAATTTGTTAGGGTTTAGACTTCGCCAACAAATATGGTGAGTTAACAAAGCTAGTTGCATTTCTCATGTTTCTTCCTTTTGTATATATTGATTTTAACTACTTCAACTCTTGTAAGAAAAAGAGTAAAAGCCATTGAACACGCTCTCAAGAATGATTGCCCCCACACAATGTCTTGAGGGGGTTATGCGAAGGCTGAAAGAAACTTGTTAGGGGCCAAGAGGAAAAGGCTATAAGAAAAAGCTGATATGATCCTAGTGTTACTCTTGCTCCCCTATCTCCGATACGTCACAAAGATAAATGGTTGTACGCTCACCAAACAATAAGTAGATCATTTACAAGCGATCAAGTTCACATGATTGTGAAAAAATTGTAAGTACTACTTCTATTATTTTGTTTTAGTAAACTAATTATATTATTTCTTATGTTTGCTCTTTATATGTTATAGGCTGATCTTAAACAACAAGTTGCTTATGGCTCCTTCAAGTCAGATAGTAGGAATGACATCTTGACTATTGCCATGGTCAAGCAAGAATATGGGGGCCATATCATGGGAGTTAGAGGAAGTTTCGGTATAAGAGATTACTTTGAAGCATCTCCACGACATTCCTATATGTGCAAAGGGTAGAGCTAGAATCATTGTTATCCACCATTAGGGTAAAGGCTTGGGCAGAGGCTAAGGCACAGGTAGAAGCTGCAATTGAAATACGATTCTAATAGGGGTTGGCAAAGATTAAGAAAAAATATTGTCCATGATGACATTAAGGCAATAAGAGCCAAGTGCCCCCTAAATGTTCTCAAATGTAACATGTCCTAGTACTAAAGGGAGTTGTTGCATGGCTAGTTTCTGTCAGAGGATGCTAAACCTTTTGATCTATATGTGGAGGATCCTTTTAAAGGGTTAGTGGCATGTGGTTTGAATTAAAAAAAAATCTCTAATAAGTTAAAGAAGCTATTAGGGAAAATATATTATTATTTTATTAAATAAATTATTTCTTAAAAATTATTTGGTAAAAAGAAGACTTTCAGCAGCGATAAAAAAGTCGCCGCTGCAAGGACTTCCAGCGATGACTTTTTTTGTCGCCGCTGAAAAGACTTTTAGCAGCGATAATAAATATCGCCGCTGAAGATAAAATTATTTCCCTCCTCTTTACTCTTCTCTTCTTCTTCTGTTCTTCACTTTTTCAATGCCTATACCTTTTTATTTCAGATACTTTGATCTCTTTCCCTCCATTCTGCAAGTGTGTACGCGTAGCGATGAAGGAGACAAATGAGTGACTGTTCTGTGGTCCATCGACTGTTATTCTTCTTTCCTCTTTGAGCTTGGATTTGCGCCATCAGGAAAGCTTTTATCTATCTTTCTTCTATTCAGATCTGTTACCCCGTCGGCATCGAAACTTATCACTTCTACTGCAGCAAGTCTCTGACTTCCCTTTCCTCTTCTACTAGAGTTTGTGCCGTGAGTGATATGTGGTAAGTTTCCTCACTGCCTCTTCATTTTATTTTTGGAAATCTGGAATGGCTGTGATTTTGTGCACTGTAGCTACGTTGAGAAAATAGAGAGAGGAAGTAGGAGCTTGTCATCGGGTGTTAGGTTTTGGGTAGAGTAGGAAATGATATATACATATACCCATAAGCTTGCTGTTATAGTGTTGCTTTATGAAAAAAAACAAAACAAAGAAAGGGAGGGAGGACGCTGCTGCTGATATGTATATATATAGATGAATTGGAAAGTTAGGAAGTTAATAGAATTAAAGAGAAGAAAGAAGGAAACTTTCTTGGGAAACAATTTATTCGAGTATCGGACGGTGTAGGAAGTAATTGATTCGATTCCCTTGGGAAACAACTGTCAAACGTTGATTCGAGTGTCTCCTGGAATCCACAAGCAGCCAGTGTACGTACCCAAGACTAAGAATTTCATCACCCTTGCTAGTTTATGTCTGGAGGATATTGTGCTTACCTGGAATAATACCGCTGCCAGAATCGAACACCACCAGGTAGGCAAACATGGATCCTGTTCAGCTCATAAGAATTTTAATTACTTTTGTTTTTTACAAGTACGGATTATCCATTTTGGTGATGAGTTTTCCTGCAGGCTGCTCGAGTAATAGGCACTAGTGCTTTTAGCTGTGCTAGTATCATTGTGGAGGGAGAGGATTTTATTGCCAAGAACATCACGTTCGAGAATTCCTCTCCTCAAGTAATGCCTGTAAAATAGTAGTTTTTTGCAAGCTTTGTTGTCATCACTTGCAGTTTGTGCCTATCTAGGATAAAGTAGCTATTGTTAATGTGACAAATGTGCATATATGATATATAAATAAAACTAGTTATTGTTACAATCCTATGTTAGCATTCAAAATAAACAATTTATTTTTCCCCAAGAAACAAACAATTCATGTTATCAATATAAAATAAAAATTGTCGACCAAGGTGTTCTTCATGCATAAACTTACGAAAGGTTGAGTGTGTGTGCAGGGAAACTTTTAGACAGCATGTGTATATATGTGTAGTTGGACAACATGATTAATGGACTCATTATGTATGAGATAATGCATCTGTTATCAAAAATGCATTAAACTAGGCAATTACTGGAGGTAAATGTTAATGCTAGGAAGGTTTTATTTTTGTACCTAACATTTATGTGCATGCAATATAATGTTTATGTTTCTCTTTATCATTATGTTGTAGAGTACAAGTTCTAGAAACAGGTGGGAGAGCTTGGGATTTATCAATCTTAAGTCAAAGTCACCTATCCATGCAAAGGGGTTCAGAGTAAATTGTTCAATCCATATTTATTATGTATACTAAAATGATTGCTTTCTTTTATAATTTTGATGCAGGTGATGAAATCATTGCTGTAGAGGATATCTTGGTACAGGTATCATTCAATCCCCCTTGTTAATGAAGCATAAATCATATTTAATAACTTAATAACATGCATGCATACTATTTCTTGTTAATGCTCTTATAATGTTCTCTTTTCACTTTTGTGTGTGTGAATTAAAGGAACGTTTTTATTGAAGAATTAGAGGAGTTTTATTCAAGGAAAAAATAAATTATTTTAACTTCTATTGGCAGTGTAGGAATTTGTTTAGAACTAACATCTTATGTGTATTACGCATTAAACCAAATAAAAACAGCAAGAAATTTCTATTAAGTTACAGTTATTATTTTCTTTTTCCAGATATTGTAATACATTCAAATACCAAGTTTGTTGCTGGAAATAGTAGTGTCCTCGCGGGTAGCCTTGCTACGAGAGATGAAGGGTAGGAGCTCTTATTCTTTGTGTTAAATTTGTTATATGTCATGAATTATTTCCTATGGAAACTTATTCCCTAATTTGGCTTTCGTTTGGTAAAGGTTGGCAAAAAAGTTGCAGTCTTATAGAAATACAACTGGTGTTGCCTTGTCTCCATTTGACTCCTGGCTCTGTTTGGAAGGAATTAAAACAATGGCTCTGTGAGTTCAAGAGAAACAGGTGCCTTATAAAATTGTTTGTTTACATAGCCACTTATACGAAAATATATATTCTTAGGAATTAAAATAAATAAATTTTGAATAATATTGAAGATTCCATAAAAGAAGTTGAAGAAGATAAAGCTGATGAGGAGGAGGAGGAGGAGGAAGCATAATAGTCTGAAGAAGCCAAACCAGCAGACAACCAAGATGTAGTCAGAGTAAAAGACAATAAAGTTGAAGCTAAAAAAATCCCTTCAAATGATTAGAGTTCAATTGTTGAAAGATTATGATCAACATTTTTATTTTATTTTTAAATTTATCTTAGTAAATGATGTATTCTCATATTTTAAAAGATTATGTGAATTATTCATTAATATTATTAAATTTTATTTCATTTAGTTATTTATTATTTTATTTATATATTTATAAGCCCATTACAGGTTTTCATTTAAAAGTTTAGGGAAAAAATTAAAAATAATTATTGACTTTCAGCGGTGACAATTCCACATTAGGCAGCGACAATTATGTCGCCGTAGATTGGTGGTGACATTAATTTGCAGCTTTTTGTTGTACTTTCAGCGGCGACCTAATGTCACCGCTGATTGTTGACATTCAGTGGCGACTTTCAATTGTCTCCGCTAATGCTTATAGGCGACAGTCTCATAGACGGCGACTTAGCCACGACAAAAAGTCATCACTAAAAGTATTTAGCGGCAACTTTTGTGCTTTCAACAGTGACAAAGTCAATTTTTTTGTAGTGAACCCTTCGTTCATGCAACACAAAACACATGGGAAACTACCATAGCACAGAAGAAAGGTTTAATTTAATGAATCTAGTTCTGTTGTCTCCAAATTTTCCATAACTGTTCTATAACTTATTTGTTATATTAATCATTCTAATTTTTTATTGTATTAATTGAAATCGATTAGAAGAAGTACATGACTTTGATATTCATCTCAGTAAGAATTTGTTCAACCAGACCATAATTTCTATGGCAACAGACTACAAAGAAAGTAATGCATTTTTTTACTTGTTGAAATGGAAAATTATTTCAATTTTGCCAAAATCTTGAGTCATTATATTTCCAATTTTTCTAAGAAATTATTTTTCCAGCTCTTGCTACTCAAGAGACGTACGAATTCAAGAGGAGGCTCTCACTTCATGATGATCATGGTGATCAAAATGTATCATGTCCTACCATAGTTTATGATACAGGTATTGATATCATATTATTTTGTAGTCTTCAAGCTGACATAAAGGATCAAATACTTGTAAATTTATTTGCCTGAATTTTGTGTTTTAACTTTTTGAAAGTATTTTTTATTTTCTTTTCAATATCTTGTATCATTTTGTTTTCTAACTATTTTCTAAACTTATTTGCTTGCATACTTTTTACTCTAGGGACAAATGTGGCTTCTGAGAAACCCTTAAGTCAAAAAACTCAAGAAGCACAAAGCCCTGCTACAATATAATACATAGGTTCTAATATTGTTTAAATAGATCTTTGACCTTATACTTTTGCTTGATTAATTAATGATGATTATAAATTTTTATTGTGTTAACTGAAATTTGTCAAAAGTTTTTTAATTATTTGGTTAGGTTTGGAACTCCAGAGCTATATGATGCCATTCAAACTGACCAAGACATAAGGAACTTTGCCACAACAAGAAACACAGGTTCTTATCTTGTGCTTTCAAAGTATTTATTGGATTAATTAACAATTCTATAATTGTTACAAATATTTCTTGCATATATGGATATCCATATAACTCATACCTCTTAGAATTTCTCTTAGGAATCCTTCTTCCCTCTATGTCATAAACCTATAGCCTCTCCAATGAATGACTTGAGAGGAGTTTCTTAGTGTTAATGCCATTATATTTATTTTTATTCCTTTGTAACCTCATTTTAGTTTTTAATGGTTGTGGCCTATAAATAGTGTCCATGCACAAGACATTTGTATAAGTGAACATACAATCATATAAGGAATACCCCATTGCCTCCCATTTCAATTTCTTGTTTTGTTATTGTTTCTCCTATTTAATTTCTTCATCTTCTATTATTTCATAACACATTATCGGCACAACATTGCTCTGAAAAATTTAAGGTATAAACTTCTTGTCAATACATATATTATCATATTCAATTATATACAAATGTTATTAGTTTTCTCTTTATCTAATTATCACATATGTTTTCTTTTATTTATCATGTGTTATGTTAATATGCTTTAGTAGTATATAATATTTTCCTTTACCCTATTACCCGATTATCCTCTTACCCAATTATTATGGGCAAATTTTATTTTATATACATTTGTTATATATTCTATTGTTCTTTATTATGTTATTCTTTTCTATCCATTTAATTTTTGTTGTTAGATTATGTGTGTGTGTTATCTTTTTTCTATTTTATTCTTATCTAAAATATTACGTTGTTTTATTTTTTTTTCTTCTTTTGATATATTGATACAATATTATAACTGATTATTTATTTATATAGGTATTTGTTATTGTTTATATTTCCAATTCCCCTCCCTCTATGATGTTTACATTTCCAATTATCCCTCCCCATATATTCATTAGTTTATGTTTTAATTGATTTATTTATCCTTTTTGTATTATTATATATTTATTATAGTTATGTAATATTCACTTATTTACATTACGAATTAGTTATAATATGTTACTAGTTATATATTATATTTATATTATTTTTAAGTCTATGTATTGTAACAAATTATTTATGTTGTTTATATTTATGTATGTTTCTTTATGTTATTTAATTTATTATGTTACGTTTATTTATTTTATTTATTTTTATTTATTTATTTTATATTACTTATTTTATTTATGTTGTTTCTACTGTAGCATTATTTTCTATGTATTATTTATGTTGTTTCCATCATACATTATTTTGGGTTGTTTGTTTAATTGCTTATGTGTTACTATATATATTTTATAGTTATTTATTTTTTTCTTTATTTATGCCATTTATATTTTGTTACTTTTATTGAATTTATATTTATGTTGAATATATAATGTTTATTTGATTTATGTTTTTATTATCATATTTTTTTCAATTAATTTTATCAGAATTCTAATTTTTATTATTATTATTTTAGTTTGATTCATGGATAACCTTACTAAACTTGAGTTTACTACATGATATCTTGGGAAAAATTATCTATCTTGGGTTTTAGATGCTAAAATTCACCTAAATACCAAAGGTTTAGGGAATGTTATTTTACCTGGAAATGAAGCAAGTAGTCAAAATAAGACTAAGGCCATGATTTTCCTTCACCACTATTTACATGAAGGGTTAAAAGCTTAATACGTAACAGTGAAAGATTCATTAGAATTTTGGAATAATTTTGAAAAAATGATATAATCACCAAAAGACGGTAATCTTGTATAAAGCTTGTTATGAATTGTTTCATTTCAGGCTACAAGATTTTAAATTTTTATATGAATATAATTCATCTATTTTTAAAATAAGTTCTTAATTGAAATTGTGTTATGAGTAAATAACATATGAGGACTTATTAGAAAAAAAATTTAACCTTTCATCCTTCAAATATGCTCCTGTAGCAACAATACCGTGAGAAATGTTTTAAAATATATTCTAAACTAATCTCATGTTTTCTTGTGACTGAACAAAATAATAAGCTGTTGATGAAAAATCATAAGATCCATCCCACTAGATTCCATTCCTTGAATTGTATATGACTGAACATATTAATTTTTATACCAATAGTCGTGGTCGTGGTCGTGGTCATGGCCATAGTAGGGGACATGGCAATTACCGTCATCATGGTAGTGAAGTAATTATACAGTGTGTTTGGTAAACCACCAAACCTAGGTTTTAAAATCCCTTTTGGACAAAACCTAGGTTTGGAGAAATTTTAAAACAAACAGCTATATTTGTTCAAAAGAGCTTTTAGACTAAACTATAGTTTAAAACTAAGATTTTAGATAAGCTATTGAGACTAGCTTATGGTACAGTAAAAGAGCTTATGGACTAACTAATTACCTCTACTTTTTCTTACACCCTCTCTCTCCTCTCTCTTCTACACCTCTCTCCTTTCTTTTCTGCAGCCTCTCTCCTCTCTCTTCTACACCCTCTCTCATCTCTCATCTCTCATCTCTTATCTCTTCTCTCTCCTATATTTAATAATCATACCCTTTTTAGTAATTTACCAATAATAAAAGTACTTCTGAAAATAACTATCCAAACACTCATTTATTAAATTTTTTTTTCATAAGCTCTTCTCCAAAAGCCCCTTTCTAAAAGTTATCAAAAGCCCTTTTTTTCATAAGGCCTTTTCCAAACTCTTATCCAAATGGGCCAATAATCTAAATACCCACCAAAAGAAGAAACATAATGAAGGGCAGAAAAAAGACAAGAGTAGTCCCTCAAAAATATAGAAAATTTATGTTATAGGTGTGGGATGAAAGGGCATTGATTGTGTACCTATAGTATGCCTGAGCATCTAGCAAAGCTTTATCGAGTCTCCATAAAAAAGAATTCAAAGAACATGGAAGCAAATATGATTTTTTAAGATGATGATGTTGAAGAAAATTTTGCATACAAGAATGATCATACCAATGAACTAGATGATGGCCTTGATGCTATGGCACACTTAGAAGTGGCTAATTTCTTTGAGAATCATGATTAGACAAACAAATTTGGCAAAAATAAGAATAAGACAAATGTAGTTTATGTTTTATCTATATTTTATCCTAATTTAGTTTATGCTTTATGTTTTATTTATGTTTACTTTTATTTTATTGTTTTAAGAGCACTATTGCTAATAATATATTTTGATACATTTATTTTCTTTTGATGAAGAATATGGATGTTCCTCTCTCTTTTAATGGGCACAAGAATGAAGATATATGACTTATAGATAGTTCACTAACACATACCATACTCAAAGATAAAAAATATTTTTTTTCATTTGACAATGAATTGTGCAAGCATCAATACTATAGTGGGTAATACAAAACTAATTTATGGCTCTAGAAGAGCAATAATAATATTACCCAAAAGGATAAATTTTGTTATTAATGATAGTTTATATTCCTCTAAGTCTCAAACAAATTTGTTAAGTTTTAATGATATTCGACTAAATGGATATCATATTGAGATTATAGACAAGAAAAATATTGAATATCTACATATTACAATTGTTAGACATAGAGAAAAATGTGTTCTTGAAAAAGTACCTGCATTATCTTCTAGTCTATATTATACAAATATTAGTATAGTTGAAACAAATGCTATAGTCAACTAGAAGTTTACTGATAAAAATGCATTTATTGTTTGGCATGACCCGTTAGGCCATCCTAGATCAACTATGATGTGAAGAATTATTAAAAATTCACATGGACATCCATTGAAGAGCCAAAAGATTCTTCAATTTAATGATTTTTCATGTGTTTCTTATTCTCAAGGCAAACTAATTATAAGACCTTCATTAATAAAAGAACTAGATGTATCAAAGGGGATATATGTGGACCTATTCATCCACCATATTGACCATTAGATATTTTATGATTTTAATAGATGCATCTACAAGATGGTCACATGTGTGTTTGTTATCTACACGTAATTTAGCATTTTCTAGATTATTTGCTCCAATAATTCGATTAAGAGCACAGTTTCCAAAATATTCAATTAAGACAATTCATCTTGATAATACGAGTGAGTTTTCATAGCAAATGTTTAATGATTATAGCATGGCACTGGAATAAAGTGGAGAAATTTGTTGCTCATGTATATACTCAAAATGGTTCGGCAAAATTATTAATTAAACGCTTCCAATTGATTGCTAGACTAATGCTTATGAGAATAAAACTTCCCATTTTGGCTTGGGGATATGCAATTTTACATGTAGCGGCAATTATATGCATCAAATCAATAAGTTATCATAAATTCTCTCCATTACATTTGGCTTTTGGTTATGAGCCAAATATTTCTCATATTAGAATTTTTGAATGTGCGGTATTTGTCCCAATTGCTCCACCACAACTCACAAAGATGGGACCTCAGAAAAGGTTAGGAATATATATATTGGTTATGAATCTCATTCTATAATCAAGTATTTAGAACCACTACTGGGAGATTTGTTTATGGCACATTTTGATGATTATCATTTTGATAAGAAAAAATTTTTAACATTAGGGGGAGATAATAATCATCTAGATAAAGAAATCACATGGTAAACATTATCACTATCTCATTTAGATCCTCTAACACAACAATGTGAGCTTGAAATTCAAAAAATAATTTATTTGTAAAATATTGTAAATCAACTGCTAGATGTATTTACTAACCCCAAGAGAATTATCAAATCTCATATTCTAGCTAAAAATATCCCAATTAGAATTGATGTCCCAACAGGACAAGTAGCAAGTGCAAATGAAACTAAACCATGTTTGAAGCGTGGTAGACCTATCGATTCCAAAGATAAAAATCCTATAAAGAAAAAAGTAACAAACAAGATGGTCAAGTTGAGGAGGTTGGTCTTATAGGAGAGACCTAGGACATAACAAATCAAAAGACTTAGAAGAGGTCCAGGTACCTAAAAATAATGAAGAGATCTCGACAATATAGTCATCGACAATATGTTTTCATAAATTGTTACTGTTGAAATAACTAAGCAAAGTGAGGATCTTGAACCTACGTTAGTTGAAGAATGCAATTCAAGCGGAATTGAATTTACTTTCAAAACGTGAAGTTTTTGGACCTATAGTCTAAATACTGAATGGTGTTAAACTAGTTGGGTATATATGAGCTTTTGTGTGAAAATGAAATGAGAAAAATGAAGATGTTAGATATAAATCATGACTTATGGCACAAGGTTTTTCACAAAGACCTAGCATTGATTATGATAAAACATATTCTCTTGTGGTGGATACAATGACTTTAAGATATCTAATTAGTCTAGCAGTGCATAAAAGACTTGATATATGTCTAATGGATGTTGTTATAGCATACTTATATGGCTCTTTATATACTAAAATTTATATGAAAATCCCTTACAGATTTAAATTGCCTGAAGCATGTAAGAATTCTCAAGAAAATTATGCAATTCATTTGTATAAATCCTTATATGGATTAAAATAATCTAGAAGAATGTGATGTAATCATCTAAGTGAATATTTGTTGAAAGCAGGCTATAAAAATGACTTAATCAACCCATGTGTTTTTTATAAAAAGGAATACATCAAAAATTGTTATAATTGCTATCTATGTGGATTACTTGAATATAATTAGAACTCCTGAAGAGCTTCAAAAAGTAGTGGAATATTTAAAGAGAGAATTTAAAATGAGAAGTCTTGGAAAAATAAAGTTTTGTTTCAATTTACAAATCAAACACTTAACAAATAGAGTTTTTCTTCATAATCAGCTTATATTGAAAAAATATTAAAGTGCATCCATTAACTACTCCAATGGTTGTAAGATCGCTAATTAATGAAAAATATTATTTTTTTCCCTCAAGAGGAAAATGAAGAACTTCTTAGTCCAAAAGTACCATATCTTAGTGCTCTATGGGCACTAATATATCTTACTAATTCAACACGACTTGATATTGCATTTGTTATGATTTTATTGGCAAGATTTAGTTATTCCCCAACAAGAAGACGTTGGAATGGAGTTAAATATATATTTTGTTACATTCAAGGGACAATTGATATAGGATTATTTTATTCTAATGAATCTGGATCACAATTAATTTGTTATGCAGATGCAGGGCTTTTATCTGATCCACATAAAGATAGATCTCAGACAGGATATTTATTTACTTATGGAGGTATAGCTATATCTTGGTGTTCAATAAAGCAAACTTTATCAGCTACATCATCAAATCATGCAGAAATAATTGTAGCTCATGAGGCAAGTCAAGAATGTGTTTGGCTAAGGTTAGTAATCCAATATATCTAAAGAATGAGTGGTCTACTTCCAGAACAAGAGATTCTAATAGTATTATATGAAGATAATACAACATGCATAGCTCAATTGAAAGGGGGATATATCAAAGGAGATAGATCAAAACATATTTTTTTCAAACTTCTTTTTCACCCATGATCTTATAAAGAATGGTGATATAGATATTCAGCAAATTCGATCATGTGACAATCTTATAGATTTGTTTGCCAAGACACTACCAATTAAGCCATTTGAGAAGTTAGTGTATGGTATTAGAATGTGCAGATTCAAAGACATAAATTGACAATGTCATCAGGGGGAGTAAAAGAATACTTGTTGTATTCTTTTCCTTTTAAGGTTCTTTTTTCCCATTGGGTCTTTTTGAAAAGGTTTTTAATAAGGTAACTTAAATAAATATTGTGTACTCTTTTTCTTTCACTAGATTTTTATCCTAACGGATTTTTCCTAGTAAGATTTTAACGGGGCACAATATCTATCATGGATATCCAAGGGGGAGTGTTATAAATATTTCTTGCATATGTGGATGTCTATATAACTCCTACCTATTGAGATTTCTCTTAGAATTATTTCTTCCCTTTATGTTATAAACCTATAATCTCCCAAGTGAATGGCTTGAGAGGAGTTTCTTGGTGTTAATGCCATTATATTCATCTTTATTCCTTTGTAACTTTATATTTAATCTTTAATGGTTGTAGCCTATAAATAGTTGCCATGCACAAGACATTTGTACAAGTAAGCATACAAGCATATAAGGAATACTCCTATTTCAATCTCTTGTCATGTTATTTATTCTCATATTTAACTTCTTCATCTTCTCTTAGTTTATAACAATGATGATGTTGATTAAAATCTACTAGGAGAATCACATGATTCATCTATTGAGACTCAAGATATATGTGACACTATCAAGAAACCTTCAATTTCAATTTCAATTTCTCAAAATGTCTCAAGCTCTACCATGATTCCTAATGTAGGTATTAGTTTAATTTTGTTTTGCAAATCATATTGATTTAACATAAGTTGATAAACCAAGTAATGCATTTTTATCAGAGAATATTTTATTTATTTTATTTATCCAAAACTTGACTCATCCTATTTTCTAATTTCTAGTAAATGTATGTCCACCTCCACAAGCTCCAGACGTTGCCACAGCACAAAACACAGGTTTTTATCCTATTTTATATCTTTGTTATTTTTTTGGGGTAGCATCCTTTGGACTAACCAGCAACCCTATTATGATGTTTATAAAAATCTAGTAGAAGAATCACGTGATTCTTATATTGAGACTCAAAAAATGGGCGACACCATCAATAAAACTTCAAGTCCAACTTCTCAAAATGCAACAAACACTACCATGATTTTTGATGCAGGTATGACATTGGTTTTGTTTTGAAAGATTCAATTAATTTAACATAAATTCATAGAGCAAGTAATGCTTTTATTTTAGCAAGAGAATATTTTATTTAATCAAAACTTGACTCATCCTATTTTATGATTTCTAACAGCAATAGATGCATCACCTTCAAAATCTCCAAAACTTATGAGCATCAATATTGGAATCAAATGCTTATAACGACTACAAGTGTTTGATTGAGATTTCCATTCAAAACTTGCCATATTTGGAGGTTGGATTGAAGCGTCATCCTCAAGTGCTTGATTGGTTTAATACTAAGCGACGAAGAGTAGTTGTTGCCTTATTCACCGACGTTATTAGCATTTTGAGGACCACTCGGAGATGCAACTTGTCAGAGGATAATCAAAACTACATAAAAGAGTGTTGTGTTGCCTTAGAAGAAGTTGGTTTTGATGCTGTTTGGCTCAATTATGTGTATGGCTGCATTGAAAATTGTAGAGATGGAGATGAACTCAAGAGAAAGCTTGAGGAGACCGAAGCTAAAGCTTTTACTCTTAGAAATGAGTTAGCTTCTGTTGAGGTATCTTTAGTCTCACTGCGAGATGAAGCGAGTAGGCTCCATAATTTTATCGAGTCTTAAAGTTCACACATAAGCCTCATTGCTTGTCTTTTTCTTTTTTCAAGCTATATGATTTTTTGTATGTTGGTTTGCGGCTGTCTATGCCCCTTAATAGTAATCCTTCTTTCGTACCCAGTAGTTCTGTATATTAGACATTGATGAAGAAACTGGCATTTTCTATATCCATAGTATTTAATTATTTGATTTTGGATTGTGGTAGTTGGAGATTAGTTTTAATTTGAAGTCTAAACTAGAGAACATGTTCAATATTTCTTATTTTTACTGTTAATCAGCTGAAAATAATTAGGGCTCTATTCTAATTTAGCAAGACAGAATATGCCTCATTAACTGAACTTTTGATTTTGTAATGAATAAATATATATATTGTTACAGAGCAATAGCATGACATAAAGATCAAGAATTGATTTTGGATTTGATTATCTTTTCGGGTGAAGTATACTGATTGAGTTTTTTCCCTAAGCTTGTTACGCCAGCACTGAAATCTACTCTCTCAAATCTAGAAACACAAACACGTAGGCTATAATAAAATCAATTATGGCTTCCAAGTCCACCTTCATAAAACAAATATTGATGGAAGAGATGTGTGTTTTATTAACAAACTGATAAATGCATTGTCTTATTCATCATAATTATTTATGTTCATTAAAAGAAAACTTGAAATATGAAGTTGTAGTGATATTTAAAATGCTATAAAAAAAAACAGGACAAAGCAGAGAAGTGAACCAAGTTACTCTTGACACTTTATTTATAATTTAAAGGCTATTTGCTCATTATGTTGACTTTCGTTGTAAATCTAGACAGCTAATTACAAACATTAAACACATTCGTATTTTTAACTTTTGTTTTTTATTCTAGATGAAAAGTTCCAAACTTTCTTTTTTTTCTTGGAAGACTTTAATAGTCATGAGAGATATAATTTTTACCTTTATACATTAAATTAATGCTTAGCCAAAATAACCTAAAAACAATCCAATATAACTTTTTTTTTAAAAATGTGTTTTTGGGCTATGCCTAAGCAGATATTGTCGTCACAATGACGGTCATAAGCATCTTTTGCATGGTATAACTATCCTATTAAATACACTTTGGAATAAGAGAAACATTGCATTGCATCAGGGTGTAATATGGGAGCCTAGAAAAGTAATCAAAGAAATCTCTTGCCAGATCAATTTCTCTTCCTTTGCTTTTTCCACATCTCCCATTTGTCAAGCCAAGGTTTGTCTCATAGGTCCTACAACTCTGTTGTTCAAATCTGAAATTATTTTATCCTTGAAGACCTTTAGGTTTGAAATTATTCTGAATGATGAAAGAATAAAATTAAGCAAGAGAGATTTGTGTAACTGTTTCTGAGTTCCCCCAGTTCATGTAAACAAAACAGGATTTGTATGTCTTCTGCTAGTGTCTTTTAGAGCATAATGGATACGTGTTTCATTAATACACTAATTTCTTCATCATCTTCATCAATTGCTTTCACAGTTCCTTGCCTTCTCACAACTGCACAACCTGTTCAATGAATTTTCCTCCTTTCTCCGCCCATCAAACAAGTTCTTTCATTCTTGAAACATCCTTCTTTTTATCTCTTTTAGTTTCATTCGAAACCTTGTTTCACACATGTTTGTTATTAGCATCTTGATCTGGAAAGGAAAATTGATAACCAGAAGGGAATAACGAAAATTGTAAAATGCCCAGTCAACCGTAATTGACTGAGACTCCTCTTTAATTGTTTATTTATTTTTGTAAAAAAAAATTTAAAAAAGGGTTGGGCTCACTCACTATCTAAGGGTATGATGAAGTCTCCCTTCATCCTCGGCGATACTAATATTGGGCAAGGCGAGCTGTCAATAACCCTCAAGTATAAATCTAAACACCCTAAATTTAGGATGTCTCTCCAAGTGTCTCTTTATTTACTTATTTTTTTTTGGTACAAAAATTTTTGGAAAGGGGTTGGGCTCATCCACGATCAAAGGGTAAGGTGAAGTCTCCATTCCTCTTAGACGATACCAATGTCGAGCAGGGCGAGCCGTCTATTACCCTCAAGCATAAACCTATGCATCCAAGAGCTAGGATGCCTCCCCAAGCGCCGCGATTGGAAGCACAACAAAGTGTCTCTTTATTTATAGTACAATATAATCATATGCAATTAACTTGGGTGAGAGGCCCATTAAACCAGTGACAATAATACATAGGAAGAGTGCAATACTTCATAACTCTAAAAAAATAACCCATCATCTGTAGATTTAACTGGCAAAAGGGTAAGACATGTAACCATTTAGAACGTATTCAATCTTTGAGGAGTACCATTTTGTTGTGTTTCTAGTCACAGTACTTGGAGAGATATTCGAGCTCTTTAGTGCCTAAGTTTACACCTGAGGTTAATAGACAACTCACCTTGCCTGACATTGGTATGGCTTAGGAGAAAGTAAGACTTTGCCCTGCCCTTAAATCTTGGGTGAACCCAACCCCTTTCCAAAAATTTATGTATTAAAAAAGCTCTAACAAAAATAATGCCACATAATAAGATACATAAAGGAGATGAAGAATTATCCATCTTTATACTTACGGCATATTTGGTAGGTGGAAAGTTGAAGTAAAAGTATAATCTTCCAGTTCTCTCCCCCGTTGGTATAATAAAAGTTACTTTTACTTCTAATTATAAAATTTTTAGACAACTTTAACCTTTCTCAAGTTATAAAAAATATTTTAGATCATTTTACCCTAAGTTATAAATAAATATACATCAATTTCATACTAATTTTCATCCTACCAAACAAACTTTTAAAGCATATTTCTAGTCTAATTTTACTTCTATTTATATTTTTATTTTTACTTCTACTTTCATAAAAAATTCTTCCATATGGGAAAATATTTTTCTTGCCACTAAAGTCTTCAATCTTTGTGGCGCTCTTTCTTTCTTGTTCATGTGATCTTTCAAGAGCCGTTGAAGAATATGTTGTTGTACGTCAAGACATATGTGTGTGTGTTGTATGCTGAACACAAGCTCCACATGCTATTCTGTGTCTTCCTCTTTCATTCATCCTCTTCATCCCCACCACTTTACTCGCGAATTTTGGTCATTAGTCTGTTTTCTCAGTTAAGAGATTTGGTTTTTGCTTTACGCTTTTATTCTAGATTGTAAATAACACTTTGGCAATCTGTAGTGAGATGAAAAGAAATTCGAGACCAAAAAAAAAACAGAATATTGTAAGCTTTTATTTTAAAATTTTGCCACCTCATGTGCCAATAACTACCCACGTTGCATCATGTATGTATGTTCATTTCTTTTTTGATAAAAGTTTAATTATTTATCATATTTTTTAAATTATCCGGGTACAATGATGTAGAAAATATAAATTAAAGAACTAATGTTTTTATTTATTCTTCATAAATTTTTATGTTATTATACATCTTATTATACATATGAAATTTATTTAATATATACATAAATATTTTGAGAAGATCATGTCACATTTATTATAATCAACTTATTTATTTAATATTTTTAATTTATTTAAATTAATTAATTAAATTTTATATTAAAGATACACGTGTGTTGCTATTTCTAAATAAAAATTTCCCCGATGACTTTCATCCGTAATCCATCTCTCTCGCTCCCAAAAAATAAGAAGTAAGAAAGCAGGAGATAAAAAAAATAAAACTTCCATCTTGTATCTTTCCACTTTTATTTTCATCTTTGTTGGATCTTTTTATCAAGACGAGGACTCCCCATTTATAATCTTAATTGTGATCTCAATTGCATTGGCTACATTCTTACCTTTTTTTCCGGTGAAAAAGCGGATATGATTCCAAAAAAAAAAACTTACTTCAGGGGGAGAGGCTTACAACAAACCTCTCCACTATTCACCCAAAAACATAACAAATATTCTCATACATTGTTCAATTAGACTTATTTTCCCAACGTGTTGCAGTAATAACTAACATTAGTATATCTAGTTAACCAATATATATATATATATGTCCCACTGTCTATATTTAAAATATAAAAATTATTGATAATAAAAATTATTTAAAAAGTAAATCATATAAAAATAGTCAACTAACGAACGAGACTTGCCCCTAGTGGTAAGTACGAACCTTAGCTCCTTAACTAATTGATATAGAGTTCAATCTTTGGGTGTGGAGAAAACTCGCTAGGCCACCCTAAATTTGAATGTGGTAAGATTAATTAGTTATTTAAATATCTAATTATATGATCTAGAAAAAAAATGTAAAATTTATCTTCAATATATAAATACAAAAATATTTAATCAATTTTTCATAATCATTAATCTCATTTAAAAAAAACTCTTGGTTACTTGATCTAAGTAATATCATTGAGATTATGTGCTTTCATAGTTTCCTGTGATTTGATAGAGTAGAGAAACCATAAAAAAGAGAGGGTGGGAGAAAACGTGGTATTCTTTTTGTCTTCCTGTGAAAGATTTTGAGTGTATTTAGAATATTTATTTGACTTATTAGATACCCACATAAAACTGGAGCGCTTTGGATAGGGTCACAGTCACATTATACAGCAAATACACCTATGGAAGAAATGGCAGAGCGTCAGACTTGTAGAGGTGGAGGAGCACATCGTATGTCAAAATGAAAAGTTTTTCTTTACTTTTCTCTGTGCTCATGCGTATATGTTCTTTGTCTATGGTGGGATGAGTGGGGTTAACATGTAACTCCCCACTCCCATATTTTTCTCCTTTTAAAAACCACAGGGGAAAAAGTGTTCCCTCCATTCCCTTTATTATCCCAATACCTATTGGGTTTAGGTCTAATCCACTAAAAGTGGATCAGCCCGCTTTCTAACATCTCCTACTCACATTTGGTGGATTATATGTCATGGGTCTAATATCATTCTCTTCCTTCTTTCATACTAGGTGCTTTACCATGACCGTATAAGCATGACGTATCCTTTCGAGCATTTGTACTATAAATCCCTTTTATAGAGACCAGCACAAAGCAACCCTTTAGTGCAACTTAATCAGAATAAAATATAATACCTTGAATGTTCTAGATTTACCCATATACGCTTTTCTTATGGCTAATCTAATCCCTCTTGAATTAGCATATAACTCATATAGCCTCCACTTATGCATAGTATCCACACTTATGAAATTAATAAAATAATATCACAAAGGATTGGTCCTAGACACCAGCATGGATATGTATATTCTAGCAACCTTTCTTTCACCCATATATTATTTTGATATGAATCAACTGTTTTCCTAGCATAATACCTTTGGTTCATATATAATTTAACCATATGACATATACTAAAGTAGCAATCGCTAAAACATACCTCCATAATATTGTCAAAGTCAAAGAACATAAATGAAAATATGATACCTTTTTGGAACTTACACAACAGTGAAGCAGGGATTGATTCACTTGCTTTCCAGTTGCGGTTCTTTAGCACATGTGATATGAATAACATGTTACGGTGTTTCTCTTATCCTTTAAGAGTATACGTCATTTTGATTTTATCAATCACACAGTACATACTTAAGTCCAAACACTCATAGTATCTAAACCCAAACTCTTCAATTCTATTCATATAATATGACGTCAATTTTGAAGAATTTGTTATCTGGCTATAGGTTTCATTGATGTAGGTATCCATAGTTTGATCCATATCTTTACTCATGGATCTCACCTCGACTTACTGCACTTTTTAAGCAAAGGTGACATTTATTGTGTTTCTTTTTTACCATATCAGCACTCTTACCACTTTACTGGAGAACACATGTCTCATCTTTGAACACTTATCTAGCATCAAAGGCAGTTGCTCGTGTGAGAGAGCTACCCTTTTCAACCTGTACTACGTACTAGATATTTTATACTTTCACTCACACATATTAGTAATAATAAATGACATAATATTATTAATAAAAAAATATTGCATACAGTCTCGTACTTTATATTTTTCACATGCCAATGGCTTTTACATGTTTCTCAAATATTTCTTTGCTTATTGGCTTGGTGAGGGGTCTACAACCATACATTTGGTTGAAATATATTATACAGTTATAATTTTATGTGCTATATAATCCCTTATAAAGTTATACTTTATATCAATGTATTTGGTCTTACTATGATACTTAGGGTCTTTAGTGTAGATTATGGCTCAGATTGATACTCTCATTCCCAAAACCTAGGTGTTTGATAAATCTCTTAAGCCAAACAACCTCTTGCATTGCTGCAGTGCATACCACAAACTCAGTTTCCATAGAGTGTAAAGTAATGCATGTATGCTTCTTACTACTCCAACATATGGCGCCTTTGTTAAGCAAATATGTGTATCCAAAAGTCAATCTTCGTTCTTCTTCATCACCACCTATATCAACATCAAAATATCGATTAGGCGTAGATCGCTTTCTTGAAAACACAACACATAATAAGTTTGCCCTTTAAGTATCTCAAGATCCTCTTCACTGCTTTCCAGTATTTCTCACCGGGGTTGGACTAGAATCTGTTAACCTACCCTACGGTATAACAAATATTTGGTCTTGTACACATCATTACAAACATAAGGCTACCAATAACACTGGTATATGGAACTCTTTCCATTTGCTTTTTGTCTAATTTAGTTTTGAGACACATGTCAAAACTCAAGGCCACTCCAATGGCCACAGGGATATCCATGGGATTACGGTTACCCATAATGAATCGCTTAAGTATCTTCTTGATATAATTCTCTTGTGAAAGCTCTTGGAGTGATTTCTTTGAATCTTGACTCCAAGTATGTATTTTGTTTCACCTATATCTTTCATCTCAAAATTTGATGAAAGCCATTCTTAATAGCTATCACCGAGTCAAGACTATTTTTGTTTAAGAGTATATCATCTACATATAAGGATAATATCACAAGATTACTCTCAAATCTCTTAACAGATACAGTGGTCTTCCTCTATCATCTGGAAGTTATATGAGGTTATCACATTGCGAAATCTCAAGTACCACTATCTAGATGACTATTTTAATCCATAAATTGATTTTTTGAGTTTACGCTTCTTGTGTTCAAAACCTTTTTCAATGAAACTTATTAGTTGTTCCGTATAGATTTCTTCATCTAGATCACCATTCAAGAATACGGTTTTTACATCCATCTGATGTAACTCCAAGTTTAAACTGTTTACTATTACCATAATAAGTCTTATAGAATTGAAGCGAACAATAGATGAAAAAGTATCCTTATAATCTATACCTTCCTGTTGTGTATACCCCTTTATAACCAATCGAACTTTCTCTTAACTTTGAGAACCCACTTATTCCCAATGGTTTTTTGCCCCTTTGGCAAATTAACCAATTCCCAAACTTGATTTTTCATCATTGAGTCCATTTTCTCTTTCAGTGTTTTCTTCCATTCCTCCTTATAGGACCTAGCATGGCCTTATGAATAGTGTGATGTTCATTATCCCCTTCTAGAGTAACTAAGAGTGCTTCTCCTTCTATTTAGAAGTGTCTCTTTGGAACACTTTCCCATTACTCTTTTTGGTATGAGCAACTTGCTTATCTTTTCTCCTTTATCTCGGTCTTTGTGTTGACCATTTTTGGCTCCCGCTCAGATTGACATACCTAGAGGATTTTAATCTATCAATTTGTTCGACACTGTCATGTTCATAAGTCTCATAAAGAGATACAGTGCAGTCAACATCTATCTTACTGAAAAACTCTATTTCAATTAATACAACATCTCTTGATTCTATTTCAGTCACTATTCCAACTTCAATTTCACTTATGAATACATATCCTTTTTATAGTTAAGAGTACCTTATAAAAATATATTTCTTCCCTGTAGGACCTAGTTTCCCATGTCTATGAGAATTATCATGGATATATGCCACTGAGCCCCAAGGTTTAAGGATGCTTAGATCTGGCTGACGTTTAGTCCATAACTCGTAGGGTTTGGAAGCGATTGACTTTAAGGGCTCACGGTTAAGTATGAAAGTTGCCGTCAATAAAGCATCACCCCAATCTGAAATTGGAAGGTTTGTCTGAGCCATCATACATGTCTATAATAGTTCTATTTCTTCTTTTGGCAACCCTATTCTATTGAGGTGTACCAGGGATAATTAGTTTCTTAATAATCCCTTTATGTTCACATAACCACTTGAATTAATCTGAAAGGTATTCATGACCTTGATCAGTGTATAATGCCTTAAATTTATTATCCATTTGATTTTCTACTTCATTTATGTATCGTCTAAAGGACTCTAGTGCCTCAGACTTATGTGAAATCAAATAGACATGACCATATCGTGAAAAGTCATCAATAAAGGAAATAAAATACCAAGCTCTGTATCTTTCCCTCACACTCATTAGATCATAAATATCAGAATGAATTAATTGCAACGACTTTTCAGCTTGTGTCCCCTTACCGAATGATTTTCTAGTAGCCTTACCAGCTAGACAATTTTCGCATAATAACAAATCCATATTAGGGATTACCCCCAACAAGCCTTCTTTTGCCAATTTAATCATTCTATTTTGATTAATATGTCATAGTCTAGCATGCCAGATATTCGTATCAATTGTGAGCATTAAAATCACTAGCAAGATCCAAAATAAAGAACTTTTGAAATCAGAAAGCTGAACCATAAAATATTGAGTTGCTATAAATATCTATAACTTTACCATGAAAGTTTACATTGAACCCAAAGTCTAATAAGCAATTATAGAAATTAAATTCTATCGGACGTTAAGAACATGAAGCACATCATGCAGTATCAAGGTCTTTCCACTATACAAAACAAGTTTGTAGGTGCCAATGCCTTGAACCTTGATCCTTGTATTATTGCTAACGAAAAGCCACTTACTTTGAAATGGCAACCGATGGTATTCCATGAAAGATCCTCTATCTTGACTTACATGATATGTGGAGCCTGAGTCAATAATCCAATAAAAGGAAGCATGTTCTGTCAGAAAAATAGTATTAGAAACAAGTGAGACATGTGAATTCACATAATTCATTGTTACCTTTCTACTCTTGATCTATTTAGAATAGTCACATGCAAAATATCCCATTATGGCCGGCATAACATTTGACTTTCTTTAGGTCTAGCTTTTTCTTGCCTCCTTTCTTTCTCTTCTTCTTGTATTATTGCTTGCCTTTCTTAGGTGGAGGATTGCCTTTCTTCCCATTTTTCTGAAATTTCTTGCCCTTTTTAAATTCAAGCTTTGATTAGGAAGAATTAGCACCTTTGGTCAAATAGACTTGTCCAGTGGTCTTATAAACCTCCAGATGTTCATCCTCTAGCTCCAAATGCTTAGCCACATCATTAAAAGTGATGATATTTTCATTATGGGTTAGATTAACTTCATGTGCTTCCAACTGGAAAGGAGTGACTTAATGACGTCCTGTATTTATTGCTCATCAGATAGATTATGTCTAGCCTCCTTCAGTTTATTAATCATTATGGACATCTCTCGTAGATATTGCTTCATAGGATTATTTGGTTTTAGTTTATAGGTATCGAATTTAATCGTCAACCTTCTAAGCTTAGTCATGGAGACTCCACTAAACTTATCCTTTAAGGCAATCCATATAGCTTGTGTCGTTATGTGTGTCTCAAACTCACACATTAAATCATCAACCATTGCACTCAGTAGTGTGATTCTTGCTATGCTATTCTTTCTTTTCTAATACAAGTATACTTCCCGGTCTCTCCTGTGCTAGGCCGTATTTTCAGCCTCAGGCTCTACTATTGACATTATTAATGGCTCAATTGCATCATGTTCTTATAGAATATATTGGACCATTCGGTGCCAAATATCCCAATTGACCCCGTTGAGTTTTTACCCTTGTTCAATTCAGCAATAATGTTCTTTGATGCCATTGTTCAATATCGGTATGTGACAAAACTATCCCACATTAATTTATTAAACCATAGAATATTTAAGTGAATTTATATATATTACATGTAAAGTATACCATGTCACATACTTTTATCATTTTTAATTAGAAAATAATAACTTCACTATACCCATGATCGACACTAGCAATACCATCCCATCACATAGCCACTAGCAATACCGTCACTTCCTATCAAAATTAATATAAGTATTATTCTCATTAAATTTTGCTTTTAGAATACTTATTATCTAAAAGGTTCCCAATTATAAAAGTTATATATGAATTATAACTAATATAAATAAATGAAATGAAATAAAACATATTTCTCTTACATATAAGGCATGTAATAAATGACAAGTCTTTATAAAGAGTAATAAAACATATCCTTAAAAAAGCAAAGCAGTAAAAATCAAATACAAATATACATCATTTGATATGAACTTTACAGTATTCTAACATCACTTTTCTTAGCTTTTGGCTTGATAAGGTTAGATACAAATTCTATTATTTTAAGCTAATACGTATTGCTCATGCATCCTTGTCTAGGCTTGTCTCTAACCCTAGTTGCTCTTATATACTCCATTATGACTTTTCGGCAAAATTTAGTATTCTCCTTATCTATCATGAATTCAATGTAATCGCCTATCACACCATTAACGCCTTTTATATCTGATAGTTTGCATGCTTCTCTTTCAACTATACTCATGACCAAAGTAGGGGTAAGAGGTTGTTTAACTTCCTCTAAGTCCTCAACTGGAGATTCATCGTGAAGAGTAGGTACTATCTTAGAGTTTGAGTATGAAGAAACCATAAAAGGCTATAAAAGAAGGGGTTTGATGGGGAATAAAGTTTCTGACCTTGGTCCATAATCATATATTACTTCTGGTTTCTCTTGTGAAACTTCCTCCACTAACCCCTAGGTCTTCTTCAGAAAGTTCATCAAATTCTTATTCTGGATCCTCTTCAGGTTCCCCCTCGGGGTTCACTTAAAGGTTCTCCTTTAGCTTATTGACATCATCTAGGAATGAGATGTCATCATTTAAGTTATTTCCTAGAGATTTAGTGCTAGATGAAGTCATTTTCACCTAAATAATAAAAAAAATACTAATTATCATAGCTTTTTAGAATTTTTAAACACTAAAAAACCAAAAAAATACACTGAATATTCATAAATAGGTCCAAAATTGCCTCCAAAATTAGGCAAATTATATATCAAAATAAAAATTTTGATTTAAAAGATTTTTAGGAATAAACCACACCTCAATTGGAGGTCTCATGCTCCCTCATGTGCCCTAAGAAGAAAAATTCATAAAAAAAATAAAAAAACTGAACAAACCTACTCTTAGCTTTTGGCTCATATATTACACGCACCAGTCTGGTGCTGCCATATGGCCACTGCCAAATGTCAATCACCAGATTTTTCTATTTTTTAATTCAAAAATAATTTGTGGGTCTGGGTTAGATCCACTAATCTGACCCTCCCATACGTTACCATTTTTTTATAAATAGGCTTAGCCCACTGTAGCCCAAATTATTTCTTTTCTTTTTGGCTAGACTAGGCTATGCCAGCCGAGTCCACAATATAGCAGTAGGCAACAACACTTTTTTTTTTGCACAGCTTCAAAACAATACCATTTTGGGATGATCAAAATAGTACATTTTGATTATCCCTGACTTTCAGACGGGTCGCATAGACCCGACTAGTCAGAACCAATTAATTTTTTGTACATAACTCCTCCGTCTGAGGTCCGATTTCGATATTATTGATGTCATTTTATTTGTTTTTTTATGCTGCATATAATGGGACTTATTTCAAGGACTAAAAATGATGTTTTCCAATGACCCAATTTTGAAACAAAGAAGCTTACATTATGTGGACGTTGAATATGCTTTTGTTTATGGTTTTAATGCATAATCTATGTTTCTTGGTATAAAACAAATGTTTTGAAGCATAAATATAAGCAAGATAGCATGCTACCAGAAAAACAAAAAATTACATAATGCATGCAAAAGCATAGAAATTGGCTCATGATACCACTAAAAGATTTTGGGCGTACCTAGAATTCTTGTTTGACTCATTGAATATCCACACGAAACTAAACCACTTTGGATAAGCTCACAGTCACATTACATAGTAAATACACCTATGGAAGAAACAATAGAGAGTCAGACTTGCAGAGGAAGAGGAGTAGAGCGTATATCGAAATGGAAAGTTTTTCTCTACTTTTCTCTATGCTCATGCGTATATGTTCTCTGTCTATGGTGGGAGGAGTAGGGTTAACATGTAACTCCTTACTCCCACATTTTTCTACTTTTGAAAACCAAAGGAAAAAAATTACTCTCTCCATTCCCTCTATTATCCCAATACCTATTGGGTTTAGGTCCAATATACTAAAGGTGGATCAACCCACTTTCTAACATCCTAAGTAATATCTTATTAACATAAGTAAATAATAATAAAATATACAATTCATTAATTACTGGAAGATAACAGAGTCAATGCTAGTCTATAACAAGGATAATTGCCTTAGATAGCGTAGTTATATTTTCCAATATGTTTTAGATGCTATATGAAATATGATTTTAATTTATTTTTTTGTCAAAAAAATTATTTTAATTTATGACAATACAAAAATCAAAGAGGGAAAATACGTCCATTAAACATATGCATCAGATTATAAGTATATAAATATTAAATAAGAAATGGACAATTTGTCCCACAGTTATATATTTATGCGTCACATGTGCTTAAGTATATATGTTGGTCATTTTATGATTTGGGATTTATTAATAGAACCATAAGAAAATGTATACGTCATACATGGACCAAGTTATATCTGGTCTCATTTAAATATGCCACAAGATGTGAATTAAAAATAATTAGAAAAATTAATTAAAATTATCACCACATCAAAGTGTAAGTGAACTTGAAAGTAATTAATTCTATCTTTTATACACTAATGACAAGAGTGTAAATAGCTAAATATCCGTACCAACATTTTATTTGATGATGAAGTCAGCAACAGTTGGATCAAATAAAAAAAAAATTACTAATCAACTCATTCTCTAGGGACATATTCACCTAGTTTTTAGGTTTTTTAGAAAGAGAGAAGATGTATTTTATTTCTATTTATAAATTACATCATCAAATATTTTATATATAAATATACAATTTTACCTCTATTTATTATTGCATTGACTTTATACTCTTAACTCTTAAGATAAAATATTATATTAAATAGGGCTAAATTTGAAAAACTATTAAGTTTCAAAATAGAGTTTTTAAGTTTTTTTAATTACAATAAAACATACTCATTTTGTTCATTAATATAAGAACTAGTTGATTAATTTGTAGAGATTAAAAAATTAAATAAATAATTTTATTATAGCATATGTTAAGTATAATTAGATTATATAACAATTATAAGCCATACAAATTAGTTTAATTTATACAAAAAATAAATATAAATACTTTAAAGTATTTATTTAATTTTTTTAATCTCTAATTTAGTTAATTCAGTTTATATTAAAGAATTGAGGTAATACTAAAAAGGGTTAAGGTGCACCTAATGCCTAAAAGTATTTTTTTAGGTGCATCCAAAGCCCTAAAGTAATTTATAGTATAATTTTACCCCTAAAATTATTAAAATGATACGATCTCATCCAAAGTCAACTCAACGTTTATTTTGAACGTTAAAGTGATAACTCAGCTCTAGTTTAACCAAAGAAAAATAGTTATAGTAATTACTTTCATCCCAATTTGTGTTCTTTATCGTTGAAGTTGAGAAACACAGTTTTGGAGGATTCCATAAGGATGTTTTCTTGTCCCCTTATAGTTCTCCTCCTTGTAGATAGGATATAAGAAAACTTAATTTCTTTTCACATGGATTTTTTTCATCGTTATAAAATATATAACAGCCATGTCATCTATCTTAGGGTTTGTTTGGTTGGTGGAAAATTGGAGGAGAGAAAGGGAAAATTTGAATTTTCCCTTGGCGGCGTCCGTTTGGTTAGAATAAGAGGTAGGAAGTGATTTTCTGAGGAAGTGTGATTTTCCATTATATAAGGGAAAACAGGATATGCATGTTTTGGAGGGTCCGATAAACCAATGACTCATTTACCCCCTAAAGCAATGTTGACAATAGGCGGGTGGTGAGAAGCTCAAGGCTAGAAGCTTGAGATGCATAGGTTGAGATATTTTATCAGATGACACGTTAATTATGGGTTTTCTTAAAGATTTCTATTAAAGAACTTGAAAATTCTGAGTAAATTTGTTTTCCAAATTGAACTTTTCTTTTTGTCAAAGAGTCACACTTACCTTAAAGGAGGATTACATACTCCATCATACATCATTCATACACATTAACAAGTAGATATATCTACTAGCCTCACTCAGCTAAGACAATATATATGCAGCTCCTCTAACTACTCCAGCTCCTACCTTTTATACTCTATCTATAATCACCCCTTGCCCTCGAGCCACTTGTCTTTGTTGTATGTCATGAAAGAAAAAGGTGAGATTCAAATAATCATGGTAGTAACATATAATCCTTCATACAAATATGTATAATTCATGACAGCAGGCAAAATAAGCAATGTAAATTCTCTAGCCAACATAAAAGGTTGACAACTATCATGTACATATAGATACATGAAACAATACTCTCTCAGCCACTACCAATCAATACTCTTGTGACCAACTAGTCATCAAGATTGTAACCATGCCTCATGATGTCTCATGCATGTAAAATAGGCATGGCTATGTAAACTATGCTTCACGCATGTAACCATGCTTACGCATGTCAAACTATGCTTCACGCATATAAATCATGGTTGCACATGTCATACCACGAAACAAACAAACATGCAGAATCAATACATATAGATATGAAGATAAAGAGTTACTACCTAGATCTCCTTCTTCCAATTTACCTCCTTTTCCTTTCCCTTTTGTTGGATCTCTAGGTAGGCTTATGCAAATATCAAAATCTATACAATTATTTATGTAAGAATTATTAATACTTAAACCTTAGTACTGAAACACTTACATAATAAACTTTCTTTATAACCCAAATTAACCCCCTTAATCTTTTATTTAATTTCTCTCTTTTAACCTTTAGAGGTTAGAAAATTCTAACCCTTTATTATGATCCTAAACATTTATATCTCTTGAAAGCATTAGATTATTCCCTTTTACAAAAGAATCCAATACTCTAATTCTCTATTACATCTTTATTTCTCTTTATGGCAATATAACTCTTTGGAAGGTCTTTATGACTATTTGTCGTGACCAGAGGAAGGCTATGTCATGACTAATGTAAGGAATCTCTTATAGCAATTTTCTGAAACCATTCATTGTGGTGATAAAAGGTCTACATCAGGATGAATGAAGGAAACTTATATGACTAGACTCTTTGTGATATTTAGTCGCTACTAGAGGAAGGTTATGTTGGATGAACAAGAGAAATTCTCTCTATCCATGCTTTCAATGACCATTTGTCACTGCAAGGGGAATCCTACGTCATGATAAAAAGAGAAATTTTCTCTAACTAAGCTCTCAATTTTTTAGTTACACTTCTACAAAATACATACATGTCATTGTCATTCCATGAATTAGAACCCAAAATGGGTTAAACACTCAAGATTCACTTACTATAGCTTAATTAAACTATTTTGAAACTTTGAGCTTTAATTTTAGAGAGTCTATAGAAGTTTACAAGATCCAAACCATAGACTTCTATGGTCTTAGAGAAGACAACCTAGACCAAAGACTACACATGCAGCAACCAACTCTCTAGATCTTGATCTTAGTTATATTTCATGTTAAGAAGCTTAGTACTTAACTTTTTCTTCACTTACTCAACTCTTACACTCTCCCAAAGCCCCATCTTTTAACCAATCCCAAAACTTCAACATGTAGAGGCCAGAGGTATCAAAGAACAAAGAAGACAATGTCACAAGCTTAACCTCCATCCTCTGTTAACTCCTCTATTGTCTCTCTCAGGTCCTTCTCTAATGCTCTCTCTTGTTCTCCCATCGTGCTCTACTCTTTCTCTCATTTTTCTCTCTGGGGAAGAATGAGGAAGGTAGATGAAATAAAGATAGTATCTTGAAAAAGGAGCAAGAGAAAAGTGGAAACGAAGGAGAAGGAGGAAGCTAAACATGGAAAAGATGGAAAGACAAGTGACTTAAAGAAGAGTAAGAGAGTGATAGGTGAAAATGAAGGTTGAAGTGTCTACACTAGAAGAAACCATATGGAATCCCTCTTTTAAAACTTTCTACAACTGTTCGTCATGATGAGAGGTTACATACGTGACGATGAATATAAGGAATCTTCAAAATTTTCCTTAATTTTCCTTAAAGCTTTACCTTTAGAACTTCTTAATTTTAGGGAAGTATTCTTGACCATGATAATACCTTATAAATCCCTCTTTTGTTAAAATTTGGGTTGCAAAGGTAACAGTAATGATAATGCCGACAATTCTCTATCGTGACGTCGAACAAAGCTGCTTGAAGGGCCATCATAATTTTGAAGTAGAAAGTAGCAAGAAAATGCTTCTTCGTTCTAGAACGTGACATTTGACAACAACAAATATTGTGTTATCGTCACTTTATAGGTGTTTTAATTCTATACTCATCACTGGAGTGTAAAAAACTAATAAATTCTCAAAACTCACAAATCTCTAAACTCCTCTTCGGCTTTCTCTTCATCATCTGAGCTTGTGTGTCTTCTTGTGATTCATGACTACTTTTATTTGTGAGATAAAAAATCAATTTTAAACTAGAGAAATTGATTTAGAGAAATCCATTTGAGATGGATATAACTCTCTCAATTCAACTCTAAATTTGACAAATAACTTATCATTTTGAGTTTAGTTTCTAAAGCAATAAGACAATTTCAAAATTCATTGTATTATAAAAGATATGATTGAAAGAAGAAACAAAGGTTTGAGACAAGATGTGATATCTCATTGTAATAGTCAAAATAAGCATTATATTAACTTTGCATGATATTGCAATATTTTAATAATTTTAAAAATAAAATTATACCATAAATTATTTTATAATACTAAGTATACATGAAAAAATATTTCATGGCATTGGAATAACTTTAATCCTACTAAAAATAACTTATAAATAACACTGACTAAAACTTTTACCATAGACACTAACTAAAGTACGAAGAGGAGATTGAGGAGATTTTGGAATCGCCATCTCCATCCAAAATTCTGTACCTCGTGAGATTGGATCAGAGTTATTTTCTGCAAGAAGTAATGACATCTTCAACGTGTGAGATATTTATTATAATATAATATATTTAGATATTAATTAGGATAATTAAAAAATATTTATGAGTGTAGCCTATAGTCATTGGGCTAAATCTAATGTTAATTGCTGACTCAGTTTATTAATATTAATTTTTTTATAGTGAAAATTAACCATACAGTTTTATCGTGTGATAATTTTCTGAGTCCGGAGTGAAAATCTAGTTTCTCAGCTTACTCTCTAAAGTTCCCCACTCGTGACGGAAGTACACAAGTTGCCATCACTTTGCCTAATCACCAGCTGGAAGAACCTGTTATTTGTCTAACAGTATTCTATGATTGACAGGTAATTTATTTGAGTTTTGGTTCTTCTCATATCAATCAAGCTAATGGCGAGAGATAACTTTAAGTTTTTTACTGCATCTCATATATATTTTATATTTACATATGTTATAATTTGGATTGATTATGTTATGTTTGAGATATTTATATTCTAACATGTGGTATCAGATCCTTGTTTAAAATCACCCTTGCCTTACTTGTTGATTTTTTGTTCTTATGAGTAACAATATGAGATGAATATGGGATACAGGGATCTCTAAATATCATAATTTATTTATTTTTATCTTTAACCCTTTGTTATGTCAATGCCTGAGAGACTCTGTGAGATATACGAGAGAGAGATGTCGCTGGTCTCGCTGAGAGAGATTCACCATGATGGTACAAATCACTGTGGCTGTGCCTTGAGATCCCTGCCAGAGTCCACAAGAAAATGGAGCATGACACACCATGAGAATAGCCAGAACATGGATAACAAGACTGTCGGCAATTCTAAACTAGAGAAGGACTTCATCAATGGAGAATATCTCCACAGTGACATATGATGAGCAGTCTGAAGGAGTATCATAGGTTGCCAAAAACTGGAGACAGAAAGAGAGGTCGCTATGAAGCGTTGCTGGCTTTGTCTGCTAGAGGAGACACATTTTTGCCACAGCAAGTCTCTCAAATCGCCATCAAATTATCGTGAGAGTCGTTGTGGCCTTCACCGTAAGATCACTGCTAAAGAATGAGCTAAAAAATAGCCAGAAATTGCCAAAGCAAAGTCACCCGTGTCAACTGTCTGGAATGTGTCTCGCGGCTGTTAGTAGGCTATTTTTTTTTGTCTTGGTTTTGGGCTCAGATAATAGGTCGTCACGGTTTAGGGCCATTAAAAAAATTAACTGTTCTGGCTTTCTGCAATTTTAGGCCAATTTTTTTATTTATTTTATAGGGCTTCGTGCAATTAGGTAATCTAATTTTTGTTTTTCTGAAATCATATTGGGCCATCACTACTCTTGGGCCATTTGTTCAAATGGCAAAAAAAAAATTGACAGATTGGGTCGATTGGGCCACTGGGCTGCTGTGATAATTTTTTCTCTCTATTTGCTTCTGGAAAATACCTTTTGAGCCTGATTTTTTTGTTTTTATTTTTTAAAATTATTTTGAGCTTTATTCTAGACTTTTGTGTATGGGCCACTTGATTTTATTTCTAGAAAATTATTTTTGGCCATTTAATCTGATTTTCCAAAACATTTTAATTAATATTGCATTCATTATAAATGTTTAAATTAATTTCTCTATTATTTTAATTTTTGGAACATGTGTTTATAAATTTTAATTTTTATATTATTTAATTATTTATTAATTTATCCCTTGGTAATTAAATTAATTATTTAATTTTTATAAAAATCTTTTGAGTTATTAGACATTTTTTGGTATATGAAATAGTGGGAGAATTTAAATTAAATTATTTAGTCACATTTATTGATTAAATTAGTTTATTAAATACTCTATTGTGTTGTGCATATTTGAATTTATATGCACGTTAATTATATTTGTGATTAGCATACAGTTTTGTGAGGAGTAGCCATAGCATTCTTATTTATTTTTGTTGTATGCATTAATTAATCACATATAGATTTAAAATAGCAATTGTAATTAAATGTATAATTCTGATTTATCTTTACCTACAGGTAGATATTTCATGATTGTACATTTAATTAGGGGAGAATTAATTGCTGTATTAGTTGTACGTATTTGGATTTTCAATGCACATGAATGATATTTGTGGTTAATGTACTATTCTTTGAGGAGTAGCCACAACATTCTTATTTAATGAATTTATTGTACGCATTCATTAATCACATATGGATTTGAAATATCATTTGTAATTAAATGTATAGCTATAATTTATCTTTACCTATAGGTAGATATCTCATAATTGTACATTTAATTAGGGTGGGATAAAATGGCCTTGTTATTTTCTAATTAACTTACAGGTATTAAAAAATTAAGAATGCGTTCTAATTCTATCATTTGAAATAAATACATGCTATGCTAATGCTTGCATGCTATATTTGAGCTAAGCATGCATACATGGCACAGTAACTTGTGATTGCTTCAAATTCTAACTCGTGAGCTTTTTTGTATGTTTGTCTGTTCTATTTTACAGATCCAATTGCTACCCCTAGGATTACGACTAATGTAAGAAACAAAATAATCTTATATGACAACATTAACTATGCTGATTTGAGAGATGATATTTTGCTGCAGCTCGATTCTTAGACTTGAATTATGCCTTGAGGTATGATAAACCTCTGAGACCTGATGATGCCTCTGATGATAGAGAGGCAAACAAAAGATATAATATATGGCAGCAAAGTAACCACTTATCTCTTCTGCTTATACAACAAAGGATCACTAGAAGCATTAGGGGAGTAATCCCTAAGTGCGACACAGCTAAAGGATACCTGGAAGCCTTAGATAAGCAATTCAAGATGACAGACGAGCAAACGGGTGGGGCCATCATGTTTGAACTATGTGCTGTGAGGCTTATATGTATTGGCAGTGTGAGCCAACATATAATGGAGATGAGAGGTATGCTTTCATCATGTGTTACTTTTGAATCTAATTTTTCTAGTGTTAATGATGACACTTGGTGGATTGACACTAGTTTGATAATCCACATTTTGACTACCATGCAGGGCTTTCTTTCAAGCAGGTCTCTATATTTCAATGAGAAAATTGTCCTTTCAGGCAGTAAGAAAGGAGATCCTGTGAAAGCCGTTGGAACTTTTCGCATAACCTTTTCAAATAATCATATTTTGAAACTTTATAATATTTTTTATGTTCCCTCTTACAAAAGAAATTTGATTTCTATGTCAAAGCTCATTCCATTATCATCTAGTTCTTTCTAAGAAACTTATGACTTGACAAAGGATTCTGTTTTGATTGTAAATTTGATTATAATTGATGATTTATTTAAAATTGTTTGTGATTTACTTCATTCTTTTTCTATTACTCGTGGTACTAAGAGAATTGTCATCAATGAGAATTCTTATAGCCTATGGCATAGGAGATTAGGTCATATCTCTGTTGATATAATCAAAATGTTAAATAAAGACAGAATTCTTCTAACTTTAAACTATTCAAAGTTTGATTCTTACGTGAACTGCATAAGGGAAAAATAGACCAATAAGTCATATAAAGGGGCTAAAAGAAGTTCTAAGTTGCTAGAAATTATACACACGGATATTTATTATCCTGATTTAACTACACATGGTCAAAAGTACTTTATCACCTTTATTGATGATTACTCACGATACATGTATGTCTACATGCTTTATAATAAAAGTGAGGCACTATATGCTTTTAAGGAATATAAAGTAGAAGTAGAAAAATAGATTGGGAAACTAATCAAGGTGATGAGATCAAACTGTGGTGGTGAATATTATGGCATATACACTAGTGAAGGACAAGCGCCAGGTCTATTTGATGATTTTCTTCTAGAACAAGGTATAGTAACTCAATATACTATGCCTAGATCACTTAACATAAATGGTGTAGATGAAAAAAGAAATAGGACCTTACTGGATATGGTTAGGAGCATGATGAGTTGCTACAAAATACCATCTTCCCTATGGAAGGAAGCACTCAAGATAGCCACATATATATTAAACAGGGTTCCAACAAAGGAGTGTCCAAGACACCCTTTAAAATATGGAAATGATGAAAACCCAATTTAAATCATTTCAAAGTATGGGGTTGTCCTACGAAAGTAAGAGTGTACAATCAACAGGAGAAGAAGTTGGACCCTAAGACCATTGTTGGGATTGACATTGAATGTGATGTAGACCATATGGCTCAAGTTGACGATGTTGAACAAGATGGATATATACCGGATAATCAACCTATCGTACAAGTGGAACCACCACAAAATGTGGTAGAATATGTCCTTATTCAGCAACTTGAATCAACCCAAGAGGTTGAATTAAGGAGGTCAACTAGAGCAAGAAAATCGACATTACCTGATGACTATGTAGTGTATTCTGCTGAGGTTGAATGTGATGTAAGTATTGAGAATAGTCCTTTAACGTTCACTCAGGCTATGAAGAGTGCAAACTCTAAGTTATGGCATGATGTTTATTATTGATGAAATAAATTCCATGGTAAAAAACCATATTTGGGAACTTGTAGAGTTGCCTAGTGGGTTTAAGACCATTTACTGTAAATGGGTTTACAAAACCAAGAGAGACTCATAAGATAACATCGATAGATATAAGGCTAGGTTGGTTACTAAGGGCTTCACTCAAGTAGAAGGAATTGATTACAGTGAAACTTTTTTTACCTATATCTAAGAAAGATTCATTCTGTATCATCATGGCATTCGTTGCTTATTTTGATCTAGAGTTACACCAGATGGATGTAAAGACTGTTTTCCTCAATTGTGAACTGGAGGAAGAAGTCTACATGAAACAACGTGAGGGATTTGTTATAGATGGTAAAGAACAATTGGTATGCAAGCTAAAGAAAATAATATATGGTTTGAAACAAGCTTTATGACAGTGGTATTTGAAGTTCCATGAAGTGATCACATCATTTGATTTTGTTGAGAACATCATAGATGACTGTATATACCACAAGGCTATTGGGACTAAAATCATATTCTTGATTTTGTATATGGATGACATTTTACTTGCTACTAATGATCTGGAACTATTGTGCGAGGTATAGCGATTTTTTTTAAGAGTTTTGACATGAAAGACATGGGTGATGCTTCTTATGTCATTGGCATAAAGATCTATAGAGATAGAACCCAATGTCTTGTAGACTTGTCTCAAGAGGCTTATGTTGTCAAAATTCTTGAACGATTCAAAATACAGAACTGTTCATCTAAAGTAGCTCCTATTAAAAAAGGAGATAAGTTTATCTAAGTCAATGTCCTAAAACTGAGCTTGATAGGAAATAGATAGAAAGGGTCACATATGCCTCAGCGATAGGAAGTTTGATGTATGCACAGGTTTGTAAAAGACCTGGCATCGGTTTTGCTATAGGTATATTGGGAAGATACCAAAATAATCCTGGGAAAGCACATTAGACAACTGCAAAGAAGGTGTTTAGGTACCTGCAAGGCACTAAACACTACATGCTCACTTATAGGAGAACAGACAGTATGGACGTAATTAGATACTCAGATTCAGATCTTGGAGGATGTGTAGACACGAACAAATCTACATCTAGTTACATCTTCTTATTGGCAGAAGGAGTTATATCTTGGAGAAGCACTAAGTAAACTCAAATAGCTCCTTCTACTGGTGATACTGATACATTGCGTGTTTTGAACCAAGTTCACAAGCTATTTGGATAAGCAATTTCATTGCTAGGCTTAATATTGTGGATTTAGTCTCTAAGCCAATTAGAATGTACTGTGATAATGCAACTGTGATGGCCATAGCGAACAATAAAAGGAATAAAAGTCATAGCAAATTTGTCGAACTTAAATTCCTTTGCTTGAGAGAAAGAGTTCAGGATGGCCAAGTTTCCGTTGAACGCATCAATACATTGGATATGTTGGCTGATCCTTTGACGAAAGGATTAAAGCTGAACTTTTTTGTCATACATGTACCTCTTATGGGACTCATCCTACTTTTGATTAGTGGAGGTATGAGCAATGAAATCATATTTGTTGTTTATCAATTTCAAATTGTGATTGTATATATTTGTGTTATTGAGATTGATAAATATTAAGACAGGAACTGATGAACATTGAGTTCATGTATAATGTGATACCTATTAAGTGATGATGCTACCTATAATAAATAGAAGGTAATACCCGATAAAAGGGGACTTATTGCCATGATTCTTGTAACATGACATCAGTTTACCTAAACAAGGCAATGACATTTAGTATACGGGCCAAGTGGGAGAATGTGAGATATTTATTATAATATAACCTAGTTAGATATTAATTAGGATAATTAATAAATATTTCTGAGTATGGCCCGTAGTCATTAAGCCTAGTCCAAGGTGGGTTGTTGGCTCAGTTTATTAAAGTTAATTTTCTGATGGTGAAAATTAACCATATAGTTTTATTGTACGATAGTTTTCTGAGTCCAAAGCGAAAACATAATTTCTCAGCTAATTATCGAAGGTTCCCCACTGGTGACGGCAGTACACAAGTTGTCATCACTGTGCCTAATCACCAGCTAGAAGAACATGTTGTTTATCTAAGAGTATTCTCTAATTGATAGGTATCTCATTTGAGTTCCGGTTCTTCTTAAATCAATCAAGCTAATGGTGAGAAGTAACTTTAAGTCTTCCATTGTGTCTCATATATATTTTATATTTACATATGTTATATTCTAGATTGATTATATTTTGTTTGAGATGTTTATATTCTAACACGACAAACTCTTCATGTTCCAAATTTAATATCGTCCCATTATTATCTTCAGCTACCTCACCAAATTAAAAGGACGATCGTACCATTCTTTTCAGTGGTAGAGAGACAACCAATTTATGACAAGGGAATAGTAAGATTTGTGAATGTGAATGGTAAAGTTACAGTCTTTGTTCATCTTCATGTTGGTCTTCGGATTCTGCTTACAACTCTCTTCTTAAAAATTCTTCTGCTCTTCTCTTCCTTCAAGTTGCACACCATTTCAAACCTTGCTCTTTCCAAAATATTTCCAGTTTTTATGTTTCCTATATTTGTTTACTTGTTCAAAGTTTTCTGATCGAGTTTGCTTTGGTCATTTCCAGATATAAGCTACATTCCCCACACATAAGAAAACTTGTTATTCTTTTGCATTAAGTTTGCTGCGCTGAAATTCACCAAAAAAAAAAGTTTGTTGCGTTGAAATGTTTAAAGATTAGGAAAAAGAAAGAAAGAAAATCTTTCAATTTTATCTGTCACTCAAAAGAAAAAAAAAGGGTTGGTGTTTTTGTTTAAAATCTCTTTTAGCGGTCACTCTTCTTTTTCATTGATTAAGTTGGTTGCTTTTCTTGTCAATCTAGGCGGGGAAAACATCTTCTTTACAAGGTTGTACTGCTTGCCCGTATTAAAGTCTTTAGATCGAAAATAAATTTTTAAAAGGAAGAATTATTCAAATATCTCATGAGAATATATTATAAAAAAAGTATTGTGAAATTATCAAATAATTCAATGGTCCCATTAGACCTAGGGGTAATAAATTTGATTTGTGTAATATCAAGATACCCTATGCACAAATGACAAATTACTGAAAACGTGATGGCTACTTGAAGTAGCATAAATGATAACTGATGGGAATACAATAATTTAAAAGGACACAAATGACAACTAGGGTTGTTAGCTCATACCCTCAATCGCTATTTCTGCCACTTCAAGTTGTTATTGCATGTCTCCTAGTAGTCATTTGTATCACTTTAATTTGTCATCACATTTTCAGTAACTTGCCATTTGTACATAAGAATAGCTTTATGACCAATCCCCTAGGATTATTTAATATTTAATTATTAGATTATTTCACGGCACTTTTTTATAATGAATTCTCTTCTATAGGATCTCTGTAATTCTCCCTTTTAAAAAAAGTGAAAAAAGACAGTTGAAATGTTTATTTTCTTGCTACTTTTCTTCAGCATATAGTACTGGTGCTTTGTTGTGATCAATCATATATAAAATTCGAAGAAGGAGGAGGAGGAGGAGGAGAAGAAGAGGAAGAAGAGGAAGAGGAAGAAAAAGAAGGAAGAAGAAGGAGAAGAAGAAGGGAGAAGAAGGAGAAGGAGAAGAAGGAAGAAGAAGAAGGAGAAGAAGAAGAAGAAGAAGTTGTTTTAGTGGTGCTGACCATTGATGGTTAGAAATTTTGGGTTATAATTAGTTTGAACTACTTGAGAAGTTTTAGTGGTGTTGACCATGAAAGAGATACTGGTAAAATCTGTGTTGACCATGAAAGAGATACTGGTAAAATCTTTGTGTTGATGGTTAGAAATTTTGGGTTATAATTAGTTTGAGCTAGAATATGTTTATTGTTTATTTAATTTCTCTCTCTCTTTTTTAACCACGCAGAACTTTAGTTGATGCCTAGCACATCTCAAGCTCAACAAGTTGAACAACTTCTCAACCAGATTGAGCAAGGTAACTTTTAGATGTGGTTCTCTTGGAGTACTAGATACAGACTAATAAGATCTGACTTTTTTATCCATTTTTCCAGAAAAATCTGATCTTTTTTAATAGGTTAAATTTAATATTCTTAAAAATGAATTAATTTTTTAAAAGTTTACCACTAGGGGATTATTTTCATTTCATGCATTTTTTAAAAATAAAACAATAACCATATGAAAATTATATATCATTCAAATTAAATCATGTCAAATTCCTTCTTGGTATAAAAGGGCCCCCTCTAGTGTTTTTGTAAATGGTAGATAATCTTATTTGACACCTTTCAATTTTTTTTGTTATATTTTTTTAGTTTATAAATTAGTAACAGTTATCTTCCCTCCCTTCCTCCGTAGTATGTACATACTGAAGTGGTTTCTCTCCTTAACTAATTCACTACCATTAGATTAAAATTTTAATGTGTAGTTTTAGCATTTTATAAAAATATTATTTTTTGGAAAGCAATTATAAAAATATTATTGTAATTTTATATAACAAATACATAAATAAATTTCATTTATTAAAATTTGATTTGAACAAATGACAAATTGATGATTGTAGATTATTATTATAAAGGAACAAACTTTCCAATTTTTTTTATTACAGTTATGAACTATTCAGATTAAATTTTTTCTGTTTAAATTTATTTATGTATTTTTTAAGTAAAACTACAATAATATGTTTATATAATGTTAAATCTAAAACACTAAAATTTTAATCCAATTAAGTTGAAGGGGAAAGGGAGAAGAAGAGCAGAGGGGTGGGTGAAAATTAAAATTTTAAAATAAAATTAAAAATAAAATACACTAATTACCTCTCCGTTTTATTTAAATTGCAAAAAATTTTCCCGCTATAGCTATTTAAAAACGTATATAAACATTCCTTATATATATATATATATATATATATATATATATATGGAATTCCATTTTAATACACTCAAGTACAACTTTGATCCTAAATATATGACGTATTTAAGAATTTAATCTTAATCTTAAATATAAAATATTTTTTCAAAATTCACCAATTATTTCGTAAATTACTCTCAATAATAATTAAGTAAGAGAATTAAGAAAGATGATTATGATATTTTAAAAAATATGTTATTATAACTAGTTTAACTAACTTATTTAATCTAATTTAATTAAATATATTTTATATTTAGAATATGATGAATATTAGTTAAGGCTTAAATTTGACTTTTAAACTTTTTTAATCAAAATACCCATTTTTGACGTAAGAGTTATTTAAATATTTATATTTGTCAAAAGCGTAATTATTTATACAATCAAACAATAATTTTAATATGTTTGTTTTCAAATTTTCCAATTCTAATATATCATAAAAAACTATCAATTATAAATTTTGATTGTATTTAAAATTTTATTATTATAATTTTTCATCACAATTATTGAATTTTATTTATTTAGGTTTCTTTTAAATTGCTAAAATAATATTTCAAATGTATATTTTTGTTCATCATATAATACAAATAATGTAATTTTGAGAGATGTTATAAACCATTTAAAGTTGTAATTTAAAATTTGTAAGCATATTTTTCCATGAATATTAATATCTCAATGAAAGCATCAATGAAATGAGTACAAACCTAAAAGGGATCATAATCCCAAAAAGAATAGTCTATTAAGAGAGAAAGACCCTTAAACTTATAACCTACACTCCACTTATAAGACTCTTAATTATAACTCAACAATTTCTCTCGTGTCTTTGTTACAAGTTTTTATTTGTCATTACAAATATTTCTTTTAACATTCACTCAATCCCTTCATTCTCATCTAGAGCTAAGAAAATAGGCCCAGCCTACCATTTTTTCAAGAAATAGGCTAAAAATGGGTTGTCATTTTGCTAGCCTATTTTGGGGCAAGCTGCATAGCCCACTCTCTCTTAGCCCGTTAGCCATTTTTTATAAATTATTAATATTATTATTTATTTTACTTAAATATTACTTTGAATAATTTTATTATTGAATACTAATAAAGATAATTACTTATTTATTAATATGTGTTGACATATTATAATTGATTAATATTATATTAATATTTATTTAGATTTATAATTATAAAATTTGAGATTTTTTTTATAAAAATAGAAATTTTTAAGAGTATAATATTAACAATTTTTTAATTATATTAATATAATATTAAAAATTTTATTAGTATTTTAAAAAATTAAAAATAATTTTTTAAAAATATTAAAAAAAGGGAGGCAGGCCGTAGACTCGGGCTGACATATTAGGGCAGGTTGTGCCCATTTTAGCCCACCTCTTAATGGGTTAGCCCATTTTTAGTAGGACAACCTATTTCCTCACCTCTATTCTCATCCTTTTGTTATTTAAGTATTAAATTTGCTTGTCATTTTATCCAGGAAGTAAGAATGGATATTCTCATTTTTGTTGCTGCAGAAATAGCTGAGCTTACTGTTGAACCCATTGGAAGGCAAATCGGATATTTATTATTTTATAGCAACAATTTGAAGGAGCAACAATTATTCTATAGCAACAATATGCTGCAAAATGATCAAGAAGAGGATCTGCAGTAAAAGTAAATGCTTATTGCAATATCCCAAATTTCTGTTTTTTTATTCCTAATATTTGTACAATACTAAGAGTCAATTTATTAAATAATTTGAGGTTTAAATTAGATCAAATACATTATTTTAGGCTAGAAACAAAAATTTATGAAAATATCTGAATGTGATTGAAAATTTAAAGTCGTTATGTTGGTTCATATTGAGTTAAATTTAATGAGATTATTTTATAATAAATAGAAATTACCATATGGTTATTGAGCAAAAAGAATCCAATAAGATTTGTTGAGATTGAATAAAAAAATTTAAAATATTTTTCCTTCTAAAAAACTACAATTATTTATATATTATTAAGAGAGAGAGAGCACAAAGAAAAAGAAAAAAAATAAAAGAGAAGAAAAGAAAATAATATATATTATAATAGTATGGAACTACACTATTATAAAAATATCCTACCCTTTTCCCTCTCCCTCTCCAATTTCTTTCTCCTCTCTCCGTCTTTTCCTTTCGCCAACACCTTCACTTCCTTCCTCTATGAAGATTTCAAATATTTTTTGAACTTCATTTTGTTAGACTCTAAAGTTTTAATAAGGTTTCAATAATGACAATTAATAAAAAAATTATTTTAAAAATAAATTTAATTGATAAAAAGCATTTATTAATAAGCTATTTACTCAATAAACTCTTTAATAAATAATTTTTTTTTGTGAAGAGAATATGTTTTCTGAAGTAAATTTATCAAAACTCTATTCAATAAGTAAACAATCAAAAAAGCTTTCGATAAATGAACAACATAATAAATTTTAAAAAATCTGAGTCATTATTTTAGAACTGAAATTTTTTGAAGACTTATTCGATAATAATATTTATCGAAGAAACCTTCAATAAATATATCAAAGACTCAATTTGTGAAAAAAAATTTAAAAAAATTATTATTAATTGATTAAGGTATTTATCAATTAATACTTCGATCAATAAATTCTATTTCTAAAATAAGGCATTCTGATTTTAAAAACTCATTTATCGAAAGACTATTCGAGAAGGGGATTTATCGATAAAAATTTTGACAAATAGAAAAAAATTATGAGTTAACAAAATCACTAAACTAATATAAGTATTTACATATGCCTTGTTTGATTTTAATAAGATGTTATCTTGCTTTGACAAATATGTTTCTTCTTAAGGAAAATTTATAAAAACTTATAATAAGAGAAAGAAAGCTTTAAAGATTTAAAGTCATATCATCAAGATGTTTTTAAAGGTCACTAGATCTTTGATTTTTGGAAAATATTTTTATCGGTGACTTACCTAATGTGATCTCTTCTCAAATTGATCTGTGAAAACTTGAGTTACAAATTATATAAGATCAATATTTGAGAAAAAAATGATAAACTGTTGTAAATTCAAAATGTTCTGATAAATGTTTTTTTAATGATTCATTTCTTATAATGTTGTTGATTTGTTTAAATCACTTGATAAATTTTGAAATTATGAAGATAAATTATTCATGAAAAGATCTTTAAACTTGACTTTGACAGTTTTTTATATTCAACTCTAAATCATTTGAAAACATTTGTTATATGCTTATACTAATTATATATCTTCACTAAAGTATGTTTTAAGATCATTTGCAGATCAAACAAAGAATTTCATAAAAGGCAAAAAGTATCAAATTGCCCATGTCAGTAATAACGAATATAATTTCCAATGGCTACTTCAACAGATTTATGAAAAATTCAACTATAAATATGAAGAAGCCAGAAAGAGAAAGCTGAGGAAGATGGAATACAAAAAGAAAAAATAAGATATGCACAGCATTCACTTTAGTTATATTAAATGATCATATATCTGTTTTATTCTGTTTTTCTTCTTTGGTTAAGAGCCTACTATATTCTTGAGAGAAACTTAAAGAATCTGAGTTTAAGTGTTTATAACAATTCCTCTAATAAGAGAAATTTTGTAAAATTACATTTTTCATTTTCAAAGTTGCTCATGAGCGGTTCTCTTGAATGGTTATCATCTTACTTATTGTAAAAGGGAGTGAGAGATATTCTCACTAATAATTATCTTACGGGTTACAAGGGGGAGTGAGTGGGAATTATCATGTTGATGTACTTGAGTGCCAAGAGTGCAGCTAATCTTAAAAGATAGTAGAACACTCAGAAGATCTCTGGGGACTCGATGTAGACCAAGTGGTTGGGTTGAACTAGTAAAAATTGATGGTGTTCAAGTTCTTATTTATCTGCTTTCTTCGTCTTCTTGCAAATTAGTGATTCTTTCTAAACTTATTCTTTTGATTTGTTATTCACACATATCATTCCCTATTTGCAGATATTGTCTAACTCTATTTTATTACTTATCTACTATAGTAGGTTGTAGCCTTTGGCGGGGAAAGAGGGATCAAACTAAGAGACTTGACACATTGTTATGCATTTTGTGCCTAAACATAAGTAACTTTGTGGCAAATAAGGGAATAAACTTTAGGGAGAAAAGTTAAATGTTAGATATGGAAAAAGTACAAGTAAAGGTGAAAAGGAAAGGATGAAGAAATTTTGAGAAATTTTCAAGTTATTTTGTAGCAATTAATATAGGATGGAACTTGATTTGGAAATAATTGTTAAGTAATGGTATTATTGAAATTATGAGAAACTTGAAAACAATGTAGGTTGTTACAAATTTCAATGAGAAAGTGATGTGGAAAATATATAGAAGTATATAATGAGGTTAAGGAAATGAGGGGAAAAAATAGAAAGGTTTGTCTTACTATTTAAGACCTATAAGAAGGGTTGATAGAAGGAATAAACATAGCTTAAAAGTTTCAATAATAGAAAGAGCTTATAGTTTTGGAAGCATGATTTCAAAGATAAAAAAGCAAATTGTAAATATTCTTATATATTAGAAGTTTAGAAGTATGAGAAACAACATGAAGAAAAATATATGAAATATTTCAATTGTGAAAAGCCACGTCATATCTTGAGGTTTTATGAGTACTAAAGGGTGACAAGTAGTGAAAGCTAAAAATAATAATAGACTCTTGAGCTTAGATTTGTATTATAAGAGAATTTGTGGATGAATTTGAATACATTAAAAAAAAATAGTATGTTCCTTGATTGTATTTGAAGTTAGGAACTATAAGATGATGGATTATTAACTTGTGTATGTGCCCATGCCTTTTACTGTCTTGTGAGAATTTTTAGGATTATTTAATTTATAGGCTTGAATTGAAAAACTTTATTAGATTATTGCATGATTGTGTTAAAAAGATAATTAGAAAAGTTGATTGTTGAGGAATATTTTGATAATAGTATTGTAAGATGTAGATGGTAATGTTGTAATGTCTAGAGGTTGAATCTCTTTGTAACACATTAAGAAGTTGTTATTATGGTGGTTAACTAATGGTATTATTAAGTGTTCTGTTAAGAAACGGTTTCAAATTGATATGTAGTTATTGAAGGGAGAAATATAATTGACTTGAAAAGTATATTGAAAAGGAACACTTTAAGAAGTGATACTTTTAGGTATAGTTAATAATAATAACAATAATGATAAATAAAAATATCAAGATGTAAGAATGACGTTTGAATTGAGGATGCAGTAAAATTTGTTAATAGAAACTATGGTATATAAATTGTAAGAATGTGTATAAGTACATAATGAATTTTAACTAGAGAATTCAAGAGACGGATCCAGACTACTTACGGTCTTTTGTAACTAAAGAGACGTGAGTTTTATTTAAAAACTAATAAATGCATTACTTAAACTTTTATTCTTCATAATTATATATGTTCGTTAAAAGAAAAATTGAAATAAGAAGTTGTAGTGTTATTGAAAATCATATGAAAAACAGGTAAAAACAGAGAAGTGAACAAGTTGCTCTTCTCAGTACTATTTAAAGGCACCATATTTGCTTACCAAAATAAATATCAGCGCCAGCTGTAAACTCTATTTGCCACGTAAACTTTCTCCTCATTCTATTGGCTCTTGTTGTAAATCTAGATAGCTAATTACAAACATTAAACACAACTTTCAGATCATTAAGAATGGATGTTACATCAAAAATCTCTAAAAATATCTCATACAAAGTATATATGAACAAAGCCCTTCAATTTCATTAACCAAAAGTGAAATCGATTTCCAACACAACTATAGAACATTCATCTCTTCATAGTTCCAGGAAGGAAACAGAGAAAGAAAAGTAATTAGAAAATTTTATGGGGCAGAATCAGAAACTGAAGATATTTTATCCATGAAGACCTTGATGTTTGAAATTATCGTGAAGTGTCAAAAGAATAAAATTTTAGTGTTCGAAGGGGGAAGGTTTGTTGTCATATCTCTGAAAGGATGAAATCTGAACAGAATTAATTTTGAAAGTACTGAAGTGATGCAAATATTTTCTGTAGAGATCAAACCAATTCAATTGACATTGAGACTTGGAATTATTTCATTTCGTGGATACAGAAATAGAACAGCTTGGAAAAATATATTTTTCTTACCACTCAAGTCTTCTGTCTTGGTGGTACTCTTTCTTTCCTGTTCATGTGATCTTTTACAGAGTCGTTGAGGAATCTGCTGTGATACATCAAAACAGATATTTATCAGGTGAATGTGCAAGATATATATATATATATATGAACACAAGCCCCAAATGCTACTCTGTTTTTCTTCCTCTTTCACTAATTCTCTTCATGAATTTTGGTCTTTAGTCTGTTTCATGAGTTCAAAGATTTTGTTTTGGCTTTATGGTTTTAATCTACGTTGTAAATAACACTTCGCCAATCAATAGAGAGATAAAAAGAAATTCAAGAACAAAAAAACAGAGGGGTGTTAAGCTTCTTCAGATCACTTTTCCCAACCATTTCTTTTTCCTGGAAATTGCAAAAAAGAAATATTGCGGAAAGCTGACCACAAGCAACAAAATATTTGGCAAAATAAATCTGTGATTTATTTTTGAAAACCAACTAGCTAGTCTCAAATTTTTAAACTAAAATTAATTTTCTAAAAAATTTATTAATAATATGAAAATAGTTCATATCATGTGTTCTATTATCATAAAACATGTTATAAATCTTATATAATAAGGTTAATTATACTGATGAAGTATTTCGTCTTAGGCACTGAACACTAAGTTTTTTTTGTGTAAAGATACACATGAAATCTTTAAAATTATAAAAAAAATCACCGCCATTAAATTAACTACCATTGATCATTTATTAAACATATCAGGCAATAAACTATGTTTCTCCTCTAATCTATAATATATAATATATTTATTTAATTTAAAAAAATTTAAAAATTATTTAATTATAACATATATAATATGACTACTCAAAACTACTTTTATATAATAATAAATTATATATTAGTTTATAAATTAAATAAATTAATTTAAAATAAAATGTTAAATATAAGAGGTAAAATGAAAAAAATATCTTTTACTAAAGACTAAAACTTACTTTTAAACTATATTTTATATTTAATATAGGGGTATAAAGCTCGCACACATACATATATATCCTTGGAAGAATTATAACTTTTTTAATAGACTTCAGACAATATTTTTATATGATAATTAGATAATAATTATTTTAAAGTATAAAAATAACTAAAATAAATTTTATCTTTCTTAACAATTTTTTTTTATACTCGTTACCTAATTAAAATTTAAAATATTATATTTAAAAAATTGAGTAATGTAATAATTTTAATAATTCTATCAGACTCTTAGGTAAGTGTCACAAGTTTTGAGGATAAGGCACAGAGACTAATCCTCTTAGTTTGAGATAAAGCGGAGGAAACATTGACTTGAGGGCCCACTGGGAACAAATATGGAATTCCCACAAGGATCTCACTAATTTTAATTTGTGCTTTTCAGATTTTTTGGAATCGTCGAGCCATCTCACTAATTTAACTTGCCCACCTTTTCAAATTGCCAGAATCACGTGATTTTGTCGTTTATTCAAAATTCTCCTACTCATCTATATCACACAAATCACTATCGTGGATACCCCACATTGCAAGTTGCAACATGCATTATTGCTATACCATATACATGGTTTATTGGTTTATATAAAATTAGCGAGCTAGTTGCTTTTTTCTAATTATCAGTACTTTTATTTAATCAAGTCTAATTCTTAGATTTAAGATTAAAAATATAAAAGATTTTTATTTTTTAAATAATAATATGTTTTTTAAAATCTAAACTTATATTATCCTCTTTAATTAGATATGATGTGAATTACTTACACCAATAAATAATTTATTGGTAGTAAATTTAGTGACAATAAATAAATTTCTTTTATTTTTTGGGGGCAAGCTCTTGATAAGGACTAATTTTTATTGGTCCAAAAAAAAAAATTAAAGTAGCAAGGAGTAAGGGTAAAGGATTTGCTTTTTTGTTTTAAAGGAAACTCTGTGTCGGCGGTATGCGTGTATTATTATTTTAGATCTTGTTTGGCATTGCTGGCTACTACTACTTCCTCTTGCAGATCTCATTTTCATTGCTCCTAGTTTCTCTTAAACTCTTTATCACCACTCTGCCTTCTTCCAATTTCTTCCACAGTTTCCTTCGTCAACTTGATCAAATTAAACTTCTCATCTCCTAAAACGTTTCCAGTTTTTATATTAAAAGAAAAAAAAAATCTTCCAATTTTTTAACTGTCTGTCCAGCTCAATATACACTCAAACACAAAAAAAAAAAAAAAAGGTTTCGCTGTGTTTTCGTTGAAAATCTCTTCAGCTGTCACTCTTCTTTGGCATTAAAAAAAAAAAATCTCTTTAGAAGGTTTTGTAGTGCTGTCCTGTATTTAAAGTCTTTGGATCTGAACTGAATATTTTAAAGAAGAGAAAAAGCTCTGGTTTAAACATTTCTGGTCTTGCTACTATTCTTCTGCATATATATATATATATATATATATATATATATTGTTGCTTTTGCTGTGATCAGTCACAACAAATAGAGGTCTAAGAAGAAGTAGTCTGCGCTTTGTGCGACTGAACTCTGAAGTTCACCTGAGACGAGAATTGTTTAGTTTGGGGTTAATCATTCAGTGTGATCCAGGTAATGTTTAGAATATTTTTATTTGGTCTTATGGAAAAAAAACAACAACATTTGTATTTGGATGTACGGTATGAAAATAGTATGGCCCTGGTTTTCATTTCTTGTTTTTATATATTTTTTTGTTTTAAAAAAATAAAAAAAAAAAAGCGTGTTTAAAAGCGTGTTTTTTGGTTATATGTTTTTGAAAAAAATTAAAGTAAAATTTATTTTGTTATTTTTTATATAGAACAATATATTTTCATTATTAACAATCGTGTTAATAAAGCAAATTGTTCTTTCACCGTTCATTTCACAATTTTAGATATATTTTTCAAAATAATGGTTCTAACATTTTTTATATTTTCCCAAAATTTATTGTATAAAATTATTCTCAAAGAATTATTTCTTGTTTACTTATTTTCTCTTTTATTTTTCCAATAACAGAACTCTGTTTGCTTGTAATGAAACCCATAGATGTTGATTTTTCTTTTCTTTTCTTTTAGGTAAAATGCTTTTCTCAAATAAATAATACACAACTTTTTAGATTAAATTATTCTAACTATCCTTTCGTATCTTAATTACACAGACTTTAAATCTACTTTGAAAACGGATAGATTAATCTAATCAGTTAAACACTATTAAAAATATTTTGAGAATATTCTAAAAATATTATTTTTAAATAAAATTTTTATTAAAATAATTTTTATTTACCATTTTACCCTCCTCTAATAAATTTAATAGTTTTCATTTTCCTTTCTTTACCTTTTATTTTCTTTTTTTAAGTAATTATTTGTTACTGTTTTTAGGTTTACGTAATTCAATTAACATAAACAATTTGACGGAATTTTTTCTTTTAACTGAATAAATTTATAAATGTTGCTTTGTTAAAAATTTTAAATTATCAATTTAAATAAAAAATATGTGTTTGATATATATAGCTATTTAAGAAATTAAAATCAATAAATTTCAACATATATGATGAAAAATTAAAATTACAAAATTTTATAATATAATCAAAATTAATAAATTTTATAACATTATAAAGTTTGAAAATATGAGTATGCATAGAAATATTTTTAGGTTGTATATCTTTTTTGGAATATATATATATATATATATATATATATGTTTAAATAATTCTTGTGTTAAAGAGGGGTATGTTGGTCAAAAAGAAGTTTAAAAGTCAAAGTTAACAGTCATATAATGATTTGGGTAGATGGAAATTGAATCTTAAATATACAAAGGAGGTTAATGTAATATGTATTTTTATTTTAAAGAATGTCTATATAGGTTTTCAAAACAGAGGAAATGTGTAATTAAATCAAAATAAGGGGTGATTAGAGCATTTTACTCTTTTTTAAATATAATTTCAAAACTTTTTGTGATAAAGATGTTGAAAATGGTTTCTATACAACAGAAATATCATATAGTCATGTGGCCAAATGAGGGAGTAAATGAAAAAACCAATGTTTATGAAATTTTAATATGTTATATCTAGCTATGGCTTAATGGGTGGGTTAATATAGAATATGTCACCTCCCACCTCCCTAAATTTAGACCGTGACCGATACAAAATATGAATAATTTCATATTCTGAAAGCCTAATACCTTAAATAAAACATTCGAATTTTTCATAACATTTTTCAAAATAAACAGAATCTTTTCTAAAGTCTACGTAGAGTTTTACCATTTTCAAAACAATACAAGTTCTTAAGAAAGGTAATTACATTAATAGTTTGTATCAAAAGCAACGCTTCAGATCGATAACGAGGTTCTTTACTGCTCAGCGGGAAGATTAGGGTCACCTGCACTATTTGAGACCAAAAATCTACTCGTGAATAACTTCCCAAAAATATGATTAAAAGAATGCGAAATTAAACAATGCATAACATGTTTCAAATAACATTTCGTATTTCGATGCAAACTTTTCCGTAAATATTTTCTTTCAGGGAAAACAATTATTTGAAATAACCATTTCAAATCAATCAACAAAAATAACAAGCCTTATCCCATTAAATGAGGTCAGCTACATGGATCATATGACGCCATTGTGCTCTATCAAAAACTAAATCTTTAAATAGGTTATTGACCAGGAGATCCCGTTCAATGACCTCTTTGAGCGTTCTCTTTGGCCTTCCTCTACTCCTTTTAACCGGTGTCCATACTATTTGATCCACACCCTTCACCCTCTTCAAATCAATCATTTAAAACAATTCTTTCGAAAACTCTTATCTTTACGTAGGACTTCAACAGAACGTAAACAGACGTGGACACATAGTTCACAAGGGTAAATAACCATCTGGCGACTCAAGCCCACTATCCGTCGCGAGTATAAGACCCAGGCATATCCGTCGCGAGTATGAGACCCGCATATATCCGTCACGAGTACGAGACCTACGTATATCCGTCGTGACTATGAAACCCAAGTATATCCATCGAGATAGGGTAACCAAGGTGCACCAAGGACTAACAGTAATGCTGTTAGCAACCATCGTTCTGTATTCCGTCCTTTCTAAAACGTTTCCATCATGCGTGGGGTCCTTTTCACATGTAATGATCTCAATCGTTTCAAATACCATAATCATTGGTAAAATCACTTTGAATTTTCAAAAATCCCAGCATGAACATTCAAAATCAAATATCAAATTACTCTGAAAACATGAAATTCACATAAGAATATTTCATGAATAACATCATTTCAATGTTAAATCCTTTTCTAAAACCTCTATCCATTTTCATACATAATCGTAATTTTTTGTAAATCAATCGAAAGAAAATCATTTTTAACGATTTAAACCATACTTTCGTAAAATTTATTTTTCGTAATTCATATTTAAAATTCAACATTTGAAATGACAATGCATTTGAAAATATAAATTTTAGGGAATATTATTTACTCATATGCCACTCTTCTAAACCGTTACTCTTATAAGCCCAACACTACCCTCACTTATTAATCCCCTGGCATTCAAAAATAGTATATTAACATTCTATTCAAAATCTCCCCAACATAATCATTCTCAATCTACAACCACTCGCAATAGTAAACACTTGATCATTGCTAAACCTTGAACACAAACTTACACAACTTCACCCTTCATCTACCCACACACATGCATACACAGCACTGAAACACACACATCCAGCTACTGAAATGCTCATATTATTTTCCAAAACGTAATCCTTCAGCAAGATAAGTTTATATATATATACGTGTGTCGCGACACTTTCCCCAACTGCACATCACAGGAAACACCCACCAAGATAGCAACAAAATTCCTTGAATACCAGATCATGCCATCATATACACACACACAACAAGCTCTCTCTCTCTATATATATATCCTCTCATTCAATCCAACATAGCACACATTGGCATGCTTCTGACTTCCCTTTCATATTGCAGCATCACCACACTCACACCCACATGGATACACCCTCACAGCACGCATACACAGCAACAGCAGCAGCATGGATGCATGAACATATATAAATATATATAAACTCCCTCAATCAGAATCCCAAAACTACCACCCTACACCACAACACACACATGCATATATATGTCTTCACATCACTCGAAGTCATGGTTTATCTACATATATATGTGAAATCATTCACAACAGCAGTAACAGCAATAAAAATCATTCCTTGAAGCAAACCCCTTAATAGAACAACGACCTTATACACAGCACACCAGATGAGCATACATATGTCTTTCCCAAAAATCAAACCAGTGACCATTATCCCCGACGGCACCCCATAACTATGATTCCCTTTTATAATTACAAAACGCATACCTCAGCGACCAGAAGCAATTCGCCACCAACACAATAAGGAACGATGGGTTTATACTTTTGAGGCTCATAACTCAGAACCTAAAAACCCCTAACAGCCACAACAACATCAAATTTCAAATTTTCACTCGGAGGCTCAATGGAAACAGAGGTGCCAGAGGTGAAGAGGGAAATCCCAGAATTTACCTTAAACGATCGACGGCGACACGAGATGGGTCTCTGCTCTCCAAATGCTATCATCATAGCGCTTGGAGTTCACTATCTCCCCCATCCCTCTCTCTCTGCACACCCTGTTTCTCTTAAGGAACTTGCAACGGCAGAGGAGATTGGCGTCACAGGCAGAGGAAACGGGACGTTGCACTGCGATGGGTCTCACGGCAGCGACAGAACTCCCCTAACACGAAGCCTCTATTCCCCCCTTTTCTGCCTCTATTTATCAACCTAGGAACCTGCCGATGATGCGACAATACAAACCACGACGGCTCAGCAGAGGCACTGACGGGAACAAGGCGATAGCAGAGTCTAGTCACACGGTAACGGTACTCCCATGGCGTGACGCTTCCATCGCCGCCTCCCTCCGTCTGCACTGTTGAAAAGGAATCAGAGAAGAGAAATGCGAGGAGTACGGTGTCTGCAGACATAAATAAGGGAGGGACATTTTGGTAATTTCGCACATGAGGAAAAAAGTAAAAACCATTCCTTCTGCACTTGCCAGGTCTTGAACACGGGTAAAGTGATTTTCTCTGCGCCCTTTGAACCATTCAGCCAAGGCCTCCACTGCGAAAATTTCTGAAATGAATTATATAAATTCGTGACCCAGAAAATTTTAAAATATAGGAAATTCCTGGTCATAACAGATTAGTTCCTTTCCTCTTGTCCCATATGACAAATAATACTACTTTAGTCCTCAAAATATAATATAATTAAAAAATTAATTTAGTTATTAAATATAAAATATATTGTCTATATTTATCAATTTTTTTTAAATTACCTTTACTGATATTCTTTCCATAATAATTAAGAGGGGAAATAGAGGAAGGGATTTAAGAAAGATGATTAGGGTATTTTAGAGAAAATATATTATATTAATTAATTTAATTATTTTAATCTAATTAAATTAATTAAATAGACCTGTATTAATAAGACCTCATCCACACTAATTTCTAACGGATACTGCAAGAATAAATAAATGATAATTTTATATTATCCGTTCATCTTACATTTGAGTTATTGCGCAACTAAATTAGGAAACAAGAATGGAGATTGTCACGGCCATTGTTGAAAAAGTTGCTGAACCGATAGTAGACTACACTGTGGCACCCATCGCAAGGCAAGTGGGTTATTTGATTTTCTACAAGGACAATTTCAACAATCTCAAGGATCAAGTTGCTAGGCTGAAGGAAGTAAAGGACACTATCATTCATGAAGTGGAAACAGAGAGAAGAAATGGACGGCAAATGTATGATGTTGTACAGAATTGGCTGGATAAAGTGCGTGGAATCATAGAAGCAGCAGAGCAACTTGGTGATGATCCTGGTCATAGGAATGTCAGTTGCTGCAAGGGACCTTTTCTTGATTTAAAGTCAAGACATCAACTAAGTAGAAAAGCGAAGAAAATGGCTGGAAACGTTGTTAAAGTAATGCAAGGAAAAGATAACATTGGTCCACTTACATTCTTGCCTGATCTAGAGGGAGTAGGCTCCATTTCTGCCACAAGTAGTGAAAAGCTTGAGTCAAGAAAGAAAATGAAGGAAGACATTATCTTGGCTCTAAGAGACACGAACTTAAGCCGAATAGGGGTCTATGGGCTTGGCGGAGTGGGAAAAACAACTCTGGTTAGAGAGATTGCAAAACAAGTTAAAGATGACAAGTTGTTTGATGAAGTTATTATGGCTAATATATCCCAAAATGCAGATCTTGAAAGAATTCAAGGTGAAATTGCAGATTTTTTGGGTCTTCGCATTGAAGAGACGACCATAATTGGAAGAGCATCTCGCCTCAGGCAGAGGATTAAAAATGAGAAAAGTATCCTAATCATATTGGATGATATTTGGGCAATACTTGAATTAGATAAGCTGGGAATTCCTATGAATGATCATAAGGGTTGCAAGCTATTGTTGACTTCTAGAAATCAAGATATATTAAAAAAAATGGAAACTCAAAAAGATTTCTTGATAAATGTTTTAAATGAAGAAGCAGCTTGGAGCTTGTTTGAAGATATGGTGGGTGATGTTGTTAAAGATGTCAGTTTGCGTGACTTGGCAATCCAAGTGGCCCAAAAATGCGCAGGCTTGATTGTTCTTATAGTGACTGTGGCAAGAGCATTAAAAAATAAAGATAATATTGATTCTTGGAAAGATGCCTTAAACCAGTTGAAGACTGTTGATAAGGAAGGAATGAATGAGAAAATTTATTCAGTTTTGGAGTTTAGTTACAGTCATCTTAAGGGTGATGATGTGAAGGCACTTTTCTTGCTTTGTGGATTTCTAGGTCCACAAATTGGTGTTGAATACTTGTTGAAATGTGTTATGGGTTTAGGCATATTCAAGCAAAATTATACTCCAAAAGATGCAAGACTTAAACTTCACAGGTTGATTGGTTCCTTAAAGGCATCATGTCTATTCCTTGAAAACGACTCGAACGAGGAAGTTAAAATGCATGACATTGTACGTGAAGTAGCTATCTCAATTGCTTCAAGAGATCAACATGTTTACAGAATTGATGAGCTAAAAACATGGCCTTCAGAGGAATTCCTTCAAAGGTGCACTCAAATCATCATAAATTGTCACATTCCCGAGCTTCCTGAAAGGTTAGAGTGTCCTAATATTAATTTTTTCTGTTTGTGTAATACAGATGAATCTTTGAGTGTCCCTGATTCTTTCTTTGAGGGAATGAAAAACCTCAAAGTGTTAGATTTGAATAACATGTACTTACCTTCACTGCCCCAATCTTTTCATTCCCTTATTGACCTTAAAACACTTTGTTTGCATTTTTGTGTCTTGGGAGATATGACCAATATCGGAGCTTTAACGAATTTAGAAATTCTCAGCCTTCATGGATCATCCATGATAACGTTGCCTAGTGAACTAGGGCAATTGACTCATCTTAGAATGTTGTATTTGACCGAATCTGGAATTGAAATCTTCCCTTCCAACATTATACCAAAATTGACCAAATTGGAGGAGTTGTATTTGGGCAATACCTCCATCAAGTGGGACCAAGAACATTTAATTGATGAAAATAAAAATGCTTCCCTTAGCGAACTTAGGCATCTGACAAACTTGAAGGCTCTAGAAATTCAGATCAAAGGGGCTTGGGTTTTGCCAAGTAACATAATGTTTGACAAACTAGAAAGATACAAAATAGTGATAGGAGATGCCTGGGAATGGTCTAATAACTGTGGGACTTCCAAAATGTTAAAGCTCAAGCTTGGTACTGTCATTCATTTGGAGCATGGGATTAAAGAACTTATTGAAGGAGTGGAGGGTTTGTACTTGGATGAAGTAAATGGAATCTCTAATGTGCTTTATGATTTGAATGGAGAAGGATTTCCTTTATTAAAGCACCTTCACATCCAAAATAATGGAAAAATTCAATGCATCATCGACTCAATAGAAAGACATTTTCTTCCCAAAGTTGGAGACATTAATACTTCAAAATCTCAATATATTGGAGAAGATATGCCATGGCTCATTTATGAATAATTCGTTTACAAGACTTAGAACCATAAAAGTCGAATGTTGTGACCAATTGAAGCATCTCTTATCCACGTTGATGGTCAAAGCTCTTTGCCAACTTGTTGAGATTGAAGTTTCGAAATGCCGTTCTATGACGAAGATTGTGTCCATAGAAAACTCTTTCCCAAACTTAGTCACTATCGATGACAATATTGAGTTTTGTTCATTGCGATCCTTGAATTTGCGATATTTGCCAGCCATTGAGGATTTCTACTCTAGTCTGTTGACATCATCAACAACAACCGAACAGAGATTGTCATTGGTCAACAATGTTCCATCATCTTTTTTTAATGCAAAGGTATTTGTTTTATTCTTATATTGAATTTTATTCAAGTTTACGTACATACATTTTTGAAATAATAAGATACTATTAGAAATACTAATGAAAGTGTGATATATAAAATTTTATTACGAAAACAATTTTTAAGTTTTGCCCACATATGTGCATGATGCGGATTATTGGATCAACATTTTCATTGTTCTCATATTATTTTAGTGCTTTTTTTATTTTTTACCATGATTCAATTACTAATAAATGAATATAATATATATTATTTTTAATCAAGAGACATTTTTAATCACTATTTTATCATACGATCGCATGACATAAGCTTTTGAGCCAAATAAAACTCATAACAACATTATTATATATTGTTGATTTGATTAATTCTCGATATTTTTTATCATCCTTATATATGTATAATTTATTTGTTTATTCATTGACCACAACGAGAATAAGTATTTTTTTTACAGGTAAAGTTTTCTAATTTGGAGACTCTAAAGTTGAGTTCAATCCATCTAGAAAATATTTGGAACGATGATCAGCTTTCAGTAGCCAATTCTTTTCACAACTTGGCTAAGCTGAGTATCGAGGAGTGTAACGGCTTGAAGTATTTATTCTCATCTTCTACGGTTGGAGGTTTATCAAACCTTAAGGAGCTTGAAATAAGAGAGTGCGAGATGATGGAGGAGATAATTGCTACCAAGGGGAGAAATGATGCTACAATAGAAGAGGTTATAACTTAAGTATTTATTCTCTTCTATTTCTGAAATCACTTTCAAATAAATATTGAGTCATTAAACATCAAATACTTGCTCTTGTTTTTATTAAATGGACTTATAAATTGTGCATTAATTACATTACAGGTTGGGCTTCAAAAATTGGAGACAGTAATAATAAGCAACATGAAAAGGTTAAAGAAAGTATGGCACTCCCAATTTGAAGGGTTGAAAAGTATGGAGGTGAACAATTGTGAGAAACTTGAGAATATTTTCCCATCCGATATGCACACAAAATTTGAAAGAATGGAGATATTGAAGGTTAGTAATTGCAGTTCGGTTGAAGAGATATTCAAATTATTACCTGCCAATGACATCAATAGTGAAGAGGATACAAGAACACAAGTCACACAATTGAAGAAACTCCATCTACTTTATTTGCCAAAGTTGAAACAAATATGGAGTAACGATCCCCAAGGAAATTTTCACTTTCATAATCTCCAAGATGTCCATGTTGAAGATTGCGTGAACTTAGAATATCTCTTCCCATTTTCAATAGCCCTGGATCTTCATCAACTCGAGAAACTCACACTAGATTTTTGTGGAATGAGAGAAATTGTAGCAAAGAAAGAGGGAACTGTTGAGGAAAAAGCCATATTTCACTTTGATCATTTATACTCCTTGGAGATTTTGAACATGCATCAACTTAATAAGTTTTATAGTGGAAGTCACAGTTTAACGTGCCCATCGTTGAGAATGTTAAAGGTCTTCAACTGTGCAAAATTGAAGTTATTGGGGAGACAAAGCACAAGTAACCATAGAAAGAATGTTGATCATCAAAATCCTCATCTCTCAACACCACAACCTCTCTTCATAATTGAAGAGGTATGGATCATCAGATGTTTATATTCATCTCAGAAATATCTAACTTGTCATATAATATCTTTCTGATATGTTTCATAGAAAACAAGTATTGCATGGTTTAATTTTGAGGAAAAATTATACGACATTTTAGAAAAACATTAAGAATTTCATAAGATAATAAAATGAGAAGTGAAAAATGTATGGGGACTTATACGTACGTGAAGCTTATAGCATTTCGGTGATGTGTATATTGTGCCTAGCTCTTTGCTTAAGGGTAAATATTTCTTATAATGAATAAACATTTCTTATTGTTATTATATGTAAGAGAAAATAAATGAAGCATGTTATGTTTCAGGTGATTCCAAAGTTGGAAGATTGGACATTAAATAACGAGGAGGCCATAATGATGTTGCAAGACCCACAATGGGAGGACTGTTATTTGAGTAAATTGAAGGTTCTTCAATTGTCTGATTTTGAGGATGAAGTGGTAGCAGCAACTTTTCTAGACTCGATTGTAGAAAAGGCACCACTCTTGAAATGGCTAATTGTTCAATATGGTTCCTTGAAAGAGATATTCCGAGACAAAAGAGTTGCATTTAAAGAAGGCAATAAGAATAAAACTAACCCCCAGCTTGAATTGTTGAGGTTGACTAATCTACCATTGCAACATTTATGTAAAGAAGGATGCAAGATCGACCCAATTCTTGAGTCTCTTGAAGCTTTATATGTGACAGCATGTGCCAATTTGAAAACTTTGGTTCCTTCCTCTGTCACTTTTTCCCACTTGATGTATTTGGAGATCGACAAGTGTAATGGATTAATAAACTTAATTTGCTCATCAACTGCAACAAGTTTGGTAAATCTCCAAGGCATAACATTAAAAGAATGCAATTCACTTGAAGAAATAGTGACGCAAGGGGTGAACGAGACAAGAGATGAAATTGTATTTAGAAGTTTGAGAACTTTAGAGTTGGAAAGCTTGCCGAGGCTCAATAGTTTTTCGTCAAGTCAATGCTTCTTTAGGCTCCCTATATTGGATAAAGTTGTGGTGAGTCAATGTGCAAGGATGAAAACCTTCTGTGAAAGAGCAACAAGCACACCCATGCTCAGAAAGGTAATTATAAAACGTGGGAAAGATGAAAAATGGTGCTGGGAAGGTGATTTGAACGGAACAATAAAAAATATGTACGTGGATAAGGTATGTTGTTAACAACTCTTCAATGCCATTCTATAAAAACAATATCTTTGTTATTCTATGTTGAACACCAGATATAGAAATGCATTCTTTTATAGAATAATTTTCCATGTGAAAAAAGTTCTGATCATGCATGCTATCCATCACTTGTTCCTTTTCGGCCAACATGCTTCAATGGCCTTTAATCAATTTTGCATATGGCATTCAGTAGTTTCAAGCACCAACTTTTGCATAATTCTTTAGAATTTCACATACTCTAGCTTACTTATTTCAAATACAAATAAATTATTATTACTGTTACTGCTCAAAACTTCTGCCCTTCAATATGGGCTTTAAAATTTGAAATATCTTATATATGTTACACAAATAAAGGATTTTAAATACATGGATTTTAAATATAAAATAAAAAATTTATTTAACCGTCTTAAAACATAAAGAAAATTACTTTGTTTTTCAAAATAATTCTTTGTCAACAGTCAGTAAGTTCATTGCTCATGGGATATTCATCAATCTTATCGACGAAATTTTTTAATGTATTTTAATGCCCTTTTATTATTAATTATCTTGATAATCATTTGAATAGGTGGCTTTTAGCAGCTCCAATTATTTGGAATTTTCTGAATATCCAGAACTAAAAGAATTATGGTATGGCCCAGTTGGGCAGAAAATATTCGGCAATTTGAAGCATCTGGTGGTGTGTAAATGTACATTCTTATCGAATGTGATATTTACATCAAATTTACTGCAACTGTTATATACATTGGAGGAACTGCAAATAGAAAAGTGTGATTCATTAGAAGCAGTATTTGATGTAAAAGCTTCGGATGACAGAGCAATGAAATCAAAGGAAGTTAGTCGGTTGAAAAACTTAACACTCTCAGGGCTTCCGAATTTGAAACGCATATGGAACACAGAAGCAGGAGAAATAGTCAGTTTTGGAAATTTACAAAATGTGAAAGTTGATGAATGCCAACACCTAAAAAATTTATTTTCGGTCTCACTATGCCAAGATTTGAGGCAACTTGAAGAGCTTGACATTGAGGATTGTGGTGTTGAGGATATTGTTTCAATTGAAGAAGGATTGGAGGAGCTTAACTTTTACTTTCCTCTGCTAAGAATCTTTAGGCTAATAAGTTTGATGCAGCTCAAAGATTTCTATCCAAAAAGATATACTCTAGAGTGTCCTTCACTGAAGATATTAAATGTCGGCCAATGTGAAGCATTGCAAATATTTGCATTTGGACATTTGGATTCCCAGCAGCTTGGAGGGGTTTGTGTTGACCTGCCAATCCAACAAGCTTTATTTCATATTGAAAAGGTATACACCCTCTTTTTCTTGTTATTTATCTGTTCTTAATTTAATTCTTTTTAAACAAAACGATGGTTGAGGCAATCTAATAAACACACATGCTACAATTATATATGTGATTAATAAATATATACACTATAGTTATACATGTGTTTTGCCGTTCTGTTGACTTGTTAATTGATTATATGATGAAATAAACAAATTATTTTGTCTTTTAGGTATCAGAAAACTTGGAGGAGTTGTCACTAAATGAAATGGATGCTATGAGGATATTGAATGGAAATTATGAGAAAAAACTCTTTCGGAGAATAGAAACACTTCGTTTACAATATTTTCAAGAAACTCCAATAAAGTTTATAAATGAAGTGCTTGAAAGATTCCCAGGGGCAACAACACTTCAAGCACGGTGGAGCTCTTTTGAAACACTTTTTCCTACTGGGGAGATTAGTCATTTCAATATTAGAAAACCCACTCAAGTAAAAACATTGTGGCTATTTCAATTGGAGCAGCTTGAGCAAATATGGAATGATGACTCTGCATCAGACAAGTTTGTTCTAAACCTTGAAATTCTGTCTATACATGAATGTTCTAGGTTAATAAGATTGGCACCACCTTTGACATGTTTCACAAACTTAACTACCTTAATACTGTGGGATTGCAATGACCTGACGTACTTCATGACATCTTTCACTGCTAAAAGTCTGGTCCACCTCACCAGCATATCAGTTAAAAATTGTAGGATGTTAGAGGAGGTTGTGATAACCAATGAAGGAGGATCAGAAGAAGAAATAATATTTGAAAGCTTGGAGGATTTGGAACTAATTTGTTTATCACGTTTCAAAAGCTTTTGCTTTGGGAAACATACCTTTATATTCCCATCTTTGGTGACATTGAAAGTGACAGGATGCCAAAAAATGCAAAATTTCTCATATGGAAACATTGTTGCCCCATTTCTGAAATTAGTGGAAGTGGAAAATGGGGGAAAATGCTGGAAAGGGGACCTTAACGCCACTATCAAGTATTTGTTCATAGACAAGGTACGCTTGCTAAAAAGTACATTCTAATATGATGGGCACTCCTTTGATATTCTTGTTTTCCATGCCTGTCTCAATCTCTATCTGGAAAATCTAATGAACAAAATTTAGACAATATTGTTCTATAACAAAATCTAGATGTGTATTGCTTTCAAGATATAATGTCTTATATGCCTACCTTAATCAGGCAATTGGAGAAGGAGATGAATGGAACTATAAGGAATCTTCAAGTGATATTACAAAAAGTAGTCAAACTCATCAAATGAGTGCGAGGATTATCGAAGCATCATGCTTCGAGGAGCAAGTGGGACAATCAAAGCCTACTCATATTCCAGATACTAGGAAGCAAGAGACACACAAGATTCCAAGTCAATCTTATGACAAAAAGCAAAACGAGAAAGCCTCGTCAGGTATTGAGAGGCCTCTGGCTTATGTTACTCAAAATGCCTCCAGCCCTTCTACAAATCAAGATGCAGGTATTTAGATTGTCTTGGATACTTCAATTTGCCATAAATAATCAGTAGATATTTCTTTAACTTTGGCCTTAATTGCTTTCACAGGTTTGGCTGTCTTAGGTATTTATCACTATCACTATCCTTTGGCAGTAGTCACTTCCTTTTGTTCAATAGACATAGTGACACTTTGTTATCATATTCACTGGCTTGATTAATGTTCTTCTTCTTCCTTTTTTTTTTGGGTAAATACTTTGAGTTTTGATTTTAGAATCTGAAATCATCTAAAAATAATTGCCAAGGCAAGTCTTTGTATTTTTCAAAAATCATGTTTGATTCTTTATTTGTTTGTTTAGCTATTTAGATTCAAGGAATGCATGAAACCATTGAGGGGAGCTTTGTCTAGGTTGCTCGAACCAAAGCTCTGCATTTTTTATCAATTAATTATTCTAATATGCTATTATGGTCACTGAAAACTACAAGAGGAATCTCAAGACTCAAAGACTCAATCTAGCAAGAATCTGTTCAAGCAAGCTACAACTGACAACAATAAAGAAAGTAATGTTTATTTAGTTATTTTGCAGTTTTCAGAAGTAATATATTTTTATTTTGTTAAAATGTCGTATTGTTATATTTACTCTGTCATTTTTAGAACTAATAGGTCTAGCTAAGGGGACTCAAGAGATGGGTGAGAACATTGAGAAGCCATTGGATGAAGCTGATAAAATTGCTCGTCGCCCCACAGGAGTTTATGATGCAGGTACTGATGATCTTGTTTGAACATTTGACAAATTATCTAAATTGCTTTCCTACTCCTTTAGTTCTTTAATATATAACATATTTAACTAATATGAATATATTAAAGAAGTTAGTTAAGTTAGTTAATATGATATGTTTATTTTAAAATATCTAATCATCTTCCTTAACTCCTTCCCTGACTCTCTTACTTGACTATTGTTAAGGGAGTATCAACAAGAATAATTTAGGAAAAATTCATAAAGATAAGAAATATGTTTTATATTTAAAAATAAAATGAACTTTTCAATTAGGTCATATATTAAGGATAGGAAGAGTATAGCTTAATGCATGTCCATTATAGTACTTGGCTTATTTAAATTCTTTCTAACTTTATTTTATGTGATTTGAAATATATTAGAGGAATCACAAGACTTAGAAATTCATCCAAACCAGAACACCTTTTTCTTCTACTGAAAGTTCAACAACACATTTTTCTTGCGCTGAACATAGGCTTATGTTTTTTTGTTTATTTATTTGGAGAAATGATTATTAATTACTTGCTATTTTGCTGTTATGGGAAATAAAATCAACTATCGAAGAATCACTGACTTAAAAGTTCCCATTTGGTGAGAATTTTCTTAATCAGATGTTCACCACCATTATTATTGCTCACAACCGAGGAAGTTACATTTCTTTCACATGTTAGAGGGAAGGAAATTATTTTTATTATGTTAAATTCTTATGCAAATATTTTAAATTTAATTTTATATTTTTATTTATTCACTTAATATTAAGACTCAACATATATGTGTGTGTGAAGTCATTAAAAGGCCATTGGTTATAATAACTTCGTAATAAATGACTGTTTTTTTTTTAAATGACATTGTTGCTATATTCTTTTGCCTAATCAACACCATAACCTTTTATTGTGCCAACCCAAATATACCAAGGAAGAAGGCCTCAAATGACTTCTAGTCTTTTAACTTCTAGAATTATTTTTTTTTTGTTTTCTTTGCAATATATTGTGTCATTTTGTTTGCTAAGTATTTTCTAAACTTATTTGTTTGGTTTTTTTACTCCAGATGTGAATGAGACTATTGAGAAACCCTTAATTCAAACTACCCAGGAAGCACAAAGACAAGGTGAAATGCAGGATATAGGTTCTAATCTTGTTTTGATGGATCTTTGATCCAATAATACACTTGCTTAATTAATTAATGATTTTAACTTTCCATCATGTTAACTGAGATTTGCTTGAAGGATCGCATGAGTCAAAAACTTGTCCTAGAGAGAATTTGTTCAACCGGCCCACAACCTTTGCAACTAGTGACAAGAAAGAAAGTAATGAAATTATTTCCAGAAGGAAGTAATTTAATTTATTTTTATTTTGAAAAAACTCTGGCCTCATAAATTTTTTAATCATTTTTTAGATATTGGAACTCAAGAGATTCATGACAACAAGGACAAACTGTTGATTCAATCTTACCAAGATGCTGAAAAACTTGTCACAGCACAACCCACAGGTTCTTATCCTATTTTGTATCTTTCTTTATTTTTTTTGTGTAATATTCTTTGGATGAATTAATAAGTCTATCATGGTGTTAATAAAAATCTACTAGAAGTATCACGTGACTCATATATTGAAAGTCAAAAGATATGCAACATTGTCAACGAACCTTCAATTCCAGCTACTCAAAATGTACTGGACTCAATCATGATTCCTGAAGCAGGTATTTATTTCATTTTGCAAGCTCTGATCAATTGACATAAATTGATAGGACTAGAAATGCATTTTTTGCAATACTTTTTTTTCATGTTTTCGAAACTGACTCAGCCTGCTTTTTTGTTTATTTGCCAATTCAGCTATTGATCCCTCACATTCCCAAGCTCCAAAACCTATGATATTATCAATACAAAAATCAAACATTTATGGAAACTACAAGGGAATGATTGACATTCCTGAATCGAACATGCCATATTTGGACGCTGGGGTGAAACGACATCCTAAAGTGCTAGATTGGCTCAACACAAAGCGTCGAAGAGTGTTCGCTTCCTCCTTCTTTTCCTTATTTGCCGAGGTGACTCGTATTTTGAGGACCACTCGGAGAATTGACTTGACAGAGGATGATCAAAACTACATCAGAGAGTGTTGTGCAGCCTTACAAGGAGTTGGCTTTGATGATTCATGGATCAGTTACGTGCACGGTTGCATTGAGGAATGTGGAGATGGAGAAGACCTTGAGAAGAAGGTTGAGGAGGCTGAAGGTCAAGCTTCAAATTTGAATGCTCAGCTTGAATCCATCAAGAAGGAGTTAGCTTCTGTGGAGGAATCCTTAACGTTGTTGCGTCACAAGGCTAGTAGGCTGCATAATTTCATTGAGTCCTAAACTTTGTGGATTCTCTTAGACATATACTTGCTTTCACATTTTTAATTTCAGCTCTATATATTTACTTATGTTATGAAGACAAAGAAATGTAGCATCAGAATGTGATCATAAAGACTTTATTCATTGTAGCATCAATGACTTTGTTCTCTCTTATGTAATGTTGTTCCTGAGTTCCCCAGTTCAACGTAAACAAAATAGCATTTGTTTGTCTTTTGTATGTGTCTTTTATAGTAGAATGTACGTATGCTAATAGACGCATTATCTATTACTACTGTACTTTTATATAAGAGTTATATAATTAATTAGGGTAGATTAAAAAAATTAATCAAATTAGTTACTTATAATGAATATGTGTTAGTTTTCTTATAATATCATTCTTAATCATATGAATTATACCCTTGATAAAAACTTTTTTATCATGTGCAATCAATATGAAAAGTTTATAAAAATATTATAAAATTAAAAAATAAAATAGATTGAGATTTTATATTTAGGACTAAAATAAATTTTTATTTAATTCTTATATTTTTTATTGAGTCTAGCTCTTATATTTAGCGCCAGAGGTAGCAGCTTTTTCTTAATTGTTATACATATTTATTATAAGAAAAATTGATATTTAAAGAAGGCGGTATATTATAGAAAAGTTGATGAAAAACATTACAACATCAATGTTATTATTATCATCATAAATTGATGTCAAACCACTAATATCGAAATATAATACATCACTTTCATATCATCAAGTATTGATATTACATTAATAAATATTAGAATATGTCACACAAATTGTGTATGAACAAAGCCCTTCAGTTTCATCATCCAAAAGTGGAATTGATTTCTAACACAACTACCCGTTACATCCATCTCTTCATAGTTCCAGCCCCAGAACTGCCCATCAAACAGAGATGGAAGTTATGCAGTAAATAGTCTGGCCAGGGGAGGGACTTGAAGAAGAAGAAGAAGAAGTCCACATGTTACTCCATTTCTTCCACTTTCACTCATTCTCTCCATCACAACATTAAAATTAAAAGTTAATTATACTAATAATATGTATTTGTGTTAATTTTTTTAAAATAAAAGTTGTCCCCAGGACTTTTAATCCACCTAATCCATCTCTCATCCCAAAAAAAGTGAACTTTCATCTTGGGTCTTTTCCTTTAGGGGGATTACTCAGTTTCATTGCATTTGGATTCGGAAAAAGTTTCTGAAAATGTATAAAATTCATCCCTTCTTGAATGCTTCAAGCCTTATCTAATACTTCTTTAGTCATGTTTTTAAGTAATTTCTAATATATTTCATACAGATCTATAAAAACATTAAATTTTATTAATTTGACATTAAAATTTAATAATTTTTTAATTTTATCTGTATTTGATATATATCATATCATATAAAAATAAAGTCAATACAATAATAAATGAAGAATAAAATTGTACATTTATATAAAAAATTAATAAATTAATGATGTGACTGATAAATAGGATAAAAAAATTCATTCTCTCTCCACTCTATAAATAGAATCAGAGGAATACATATTGTTTTCTACATCCCATATTCATCATAACATACAAAAGAACAAAAGAGAACGATTAAGCAAACTTAGATTTAAATGTGCAGATCTTCAACTCTAAGCTCTAGATGTGTTCTTCAACTCTCAAACAATGTGTACATTCTACAACTTGATCCCCCTAATCGTTTATTTATAGAGAAGTGACTGAAAATGCTAGGTTGTCCTGGTTTTGGTAAGTGACATGACTTTAGCCAAAACCCCAATTTTGAACATCTCCTTTGGTGGGTTTACTACAAACTTTATCTTCTTCAAGTAAAAACTTTGCGTGCAAGCTTTAGTTTTTTTTTTTTTAAACTTGAGTTGGCAACATGTTGCCGCTTTGATCATGGCTTTCCTATCTTCATGATGACTAACGTTTTAGTAAATGCTACTTCTTCTTGTCCCAAATATAAGATCTAGATAATATATTTATTTCTATTTATATATAGTATCTTAGTCCACTTTTTCTCTCAAATTTATTCTAAAAATATCCTTAATGATTATACATATTAAGGAGATTTGCATGACGAAGGGGTAGTTCTATAATTAAAGAAAATATTTTAGAAAAATTAACATACATTTATTATAAATAATTAACTCAACTAATTTCTTTAATATCCATAAATTAATTATCTAACTCATATATTAATCACATAGTATTACTTTGACAATGAAAGCCTAGGCTTTCATGCTCACTTCACCCAAAACTCTCTTTCTGGTGCCTTTTTCTAGTGCTCTAGTCCATTCCTTCACTCAATTGATCATCTTCCTTGAGCCATGCTGACATAATATAATCCATGTAATATAAATTTACTTAGATTCCATTTCATCATGTCAGACCAAACTCTCCTATTTTAACATCCAAAGGCCTTGACACTTGCACTTTCCTGTATTTTCTAAGAAAACTCACCCTTAAAATATCTATCAAGATACCTTGGAAATTGTGTATGAAAGCATGAGAATATGAGAATTAACAAAAAAAAAATACTCCAAAACACACAAAAAAGGTAAATTTCTGCATATTGTTCTTCATTGACATATTGTAAACATGAAAAATTTGCCTACAACCACGTTTCTCCCTAGTTGAATTTTGGTTTTCTCTTTCCTGCATTATTTTAGAGGTTCTGCGCGCACACACACACACAATAATATATATATATATATATATATTACCTTTCAATCCTTATTACTATGTTTTTCTTACCAAAATTTTTTACTCTTAAGATGTGCCTATCCAAAAGTTTTGTTAGGAGTAATATTGCATTAGAAATTTATAAATTATAAAAATATTACCCTCAATATTACCCAAAATAAGTTTGACTATTAATTAATCAAGAGTTAAGGTGTAAATTTGCTATAAAAGTTTACATTCATGAGTTATATTTATCCAAAAGTATGTTTTAGGAGTAATGTTACTTGAAAATTTTTAAATCATAATAATGTCACCCTAATAATTACTCGAAGTTAAGTTTAATTGTTAGTTTACTAATATGCTCATGTAGCATGCCCACATGGCATCCACATCATATTTTATTGTGTTAAGGTAAAAATTTGCCCCAAAAATGTTTATCTAGGAGCATTGGGTAACCAAAAGTTTTTATTTTTGTTCAATGTCCCTTAGTCATTGTCCAGATTTAGTTTAACTATTAATTTATCAAATATGTTGAACTGATCAGTCTACTTGTCATCTAAGTTTTTTTAAGTCAGATTTATAAATAAAAAATATGCATCTCTCTAAACATGTCGTTAACAAGTATCACTCTCAGAAGACTATACTCCGATTTGGTACATTTTTTTACCATAAAAGTATAGTAAAAAATATAAAAGGTAACATATATAAGGGAACTTGTGAGAATTCTTCAAAGGCATGAATTGGGGTATATGTTACATCACAAGATAAGAAGATGACATATGGTATTGGCTTTTGTACTCCTTATTTATAAATTTAATTTAAAAAAATATAGTAGATGATATGTAAACTGGTTAGCGTAGCATAGTTTATCAATTATCAGTTAAATTAAACTTAGATAATAGTATGGATGATATTGAATAAAATTTCTTTTTGATGCCCGACACTCCTAAACGAAAATTTCTAAGACAAATTTACATTTTAATCTAAAATAAAATATGACGTGATACCAAGTAGGTATTTTATATTAGTATATTAGTCAACTAACAGTTAAATTTAATTTTAGGTAACGGTGATGGCGATATTCCTACAATTTAAAATTTTTTGAGATAACATTACTCCTAAAACAACTTCTAAAATAAATTTACACTTTAACCCATTAATTAATATATCCACCTAGCATCTATTTCATCTTGTATTTTGACTTTAGGAGTAAATTTATTTCGGAAGTTATCGCTGAGTTGCACTAGGTATATGAAAGTTTTCTTAGTTTATGAAGAGAGAGAGAGAGACGCACTGTGGGGTTCACTTCTGAATCTGGAACATCACCTCCATCAATGTTGTTATTAAACTAAAAACAAACAAATTTATATTTGGATCGTCCATGTCAAGTCGGTAAATTAGATATATTTCATTTTAAAGACAAGTACACAGGGTGTTCATCCTTGTAAGCATACTCTGTTTTTCTATATTTGAGACAGAACACTCTTTATTCATCAAATCCATAATCTAGCTACAATCAGAGACACCTTTCTCGTAAATAATTATGACAGTAAGTATGCTTTTCAAGTAAATTACTACTATTAATTAATTAATTAAGTTCTTTCTTGATCCGACGACTCTTTAAAATTATTAGCACAAGGAGGCTCAAACAATGAAAATGCTCTGTAAGCTGAAATGACAGCTAAGATCAAGAAGCAACAAAGAGCCAAGAAATGAAGAATTAATGCCAACTTCACTTTGCTGCAAAATTTGCCATACTATTCACAAGCATGGCTCCATGAAACCTCCTTATCGCCATTGTAAGCTAAGTAATAGATCTCCATAGCTGCTGCAACTGATGTCATCATCACATACGCTATAATCTGCAAAAAAAAAAACTCATTGGTAAATTCAAGGTTACATCATTGAATATTCTGAAGAAACAGAAAAAGTGATGCAGAACGGGGAGGGGGAAAGGATGAGAGAGAGAGAGATAGAGAGAGGACAAAAGAGATAGAGATCAGAGATGAGGGAGAGAAAGAAAAAAGGAGAAAGAAACTAGACGAATAGAGGATGAAGGGAAGAAACAGAGAATGCAAAACAATACTCAATTCAATTCAAAATTAAAAAAGCATACAAAATGAGATGTGTTGAATGGTATTTATATGCTCTGTCCCTTTTGACAAGGTTATTGATTATGTAAGATTAAAGTATTCTTTTCCCTAATTTAAGATAATTCTCTCAAAAATATTTTTACGCATTTTCTGTAATTACAGACAATTAATCCATAGCCTCAACTCTAGTCCTAAAAGTTAAATACATAATATTTTAGATGATAAAATAACATTTAACACTTTAATATTATTTTTACTAGTGTTTACTATTATAGTGTTATTTTTCTAATACATCTATTACTCCTGTAGTTATATTTTCTCATTATATCCAGCACCTTAAAAATAACATTAAATACTAAATGCATAGTCAATAAGATTAAGATACATGATATAATTTAAAAAATAATATATATTAGATATTATTTTACCCCATTCTACCAGTCTTAAAATTAAATGGAAAGATAACAATAAATGATAATGGTTAGAAATATATCAATACATAAAAATTAAAACAAAATATTTCTAAATCTTTACTGATAGAGCTAAACTGATGTAACCATCACATATGCTATACTCTGCAAAACTCATCAATCTCATTCAAGGTTACATAATTAAATATTCCGCAGAATTACAAAAAGGGTACTCAGATAAACATGAAACCTGATCAGAGAGGAAGAAAATCCAAGCTTTAGAAACTGTACGTTCGATCCATGAAGAAACGGCAGCAAGAAGAGCAAAAATAGCAGAGATAACACTCACACAAACCATATACCTGTAATCACAAGCGACCCGATCGATCGATTAGTCAATATGACAAAGAGCATAATTAAGCTAATTTTTCTGAATAAAAATGGAGATGAAGTGAGAAATATATAATCATACTTGAGACCAGAGATGCTGGAATACTTGAGTTCTCCATAGTCGCTATTATTCTGTTCGTTATTAACAGTAATCCATATGGTTGCTACAGAAAGAGGAACTACACAGAGCCGAAGAGAAGAATCAAAGAGCTTAAGCATCGATGGAACTGAGATTAACTGATGAGCTATTGTTAATGGAATGAGAGAGATGGTGATGATGATCGTTGCTTCTTTTTTTTGAAATAAATAAGTAAAGTGAGAAAGTGCCGTTGTGATGATGGATGAGAGATGTGGATTGAGTTGGTTGGGAGAAATAATGATGATTCTTTGTTAGTGGGGAAGGTAAGAATAGTGGCCATTACTTTATTCAGAAAGAAATTATACTTGTTTTTGGTTTGTCCACATGGCGATTAGCTCTTTAGTCTTTACCCTTTTTTCTTCTAAATTAACTTTTAAAAAATAGATTTTAAAAAAAATAGATTTTAGAGAATAAATTTTAGAAAGAATAAATTCTGAGAAAAATAGATTTTGAAGAATAGATTCTGAAAATAGAGATGTTTGGATGATTAGTAGTAGAATCGCTTTTTATATTAATAACTTACCAAAAATTATATGATTTGATTAAAGTATGAGAGGGGAGAGAAGGTAGAGAATAAATAGGAGAGAGGAGAGAATGTAGAGAAGAGAGGAAAGAGGAAATAGGGTGAAGAAAAGAGAGGAGAGAGGAGAGAGGGTATAAGAAAAATAAGGGTAAAATAGTAATTGGATAGTCTATAAGCTTTTTTACTATTCTAAAATATATTTTCAGTAGCTTATTCAAAACCATAGTTTCAAACCGAGGTTTTGGCCAAAATCAATTCTGGACAAAAATGACTGTTTGTTTCAAATTTTTTTAAACCGAGGTTTTGGCTAAAATCAATTCTGGACAAAAATTGTTGTTTGTTTCAAATTTTTTCAAACTGGAGTTTTACCCAAAATTAATTTTGTAACCATGCATCCAAACAGGCACTGAACGTCAAAAAGAAAATTTATGTTTACATTTTAAATATTTTTATAATTTTTTTAAATAAAAAATATATAAATTTTTAAAAAGATAGGTGATAAGTCTCTATTTAAAAATTTTATTGACTAAAGGGATCTGATATATTTTTGTACACAAAAAATATCGGAATTATAAAAATTTATACACAAAAGGTATCGTATTTGAATTTAGATCCTTCTTATCAATAAAATTTTTAAGCAAATATATTTAACTAATTTTCCCTACATTTTACAATATTTTTAAAAATTAATTGACATTATAATTACTTATATATAAAAAGATATAGAAAATAAAAAAAAAATTATTTGAGAAGAAAAAAGCTTGGAAACTTTTGCTAATTATATTAAATTAATATATGATGTTATGTTGTTTTCTTAAACAACTATTTATAACACCCACAAAAATATTTGTATATTATTTTTTAATAAATCAAAATGAATTTTACAAAAAAAAAATAGAATGAATTTTTTGATTCAGATACAGGGCCAATTTAAATAGATTTTTGAAAAAATACTTATAAAAAAATAATTTTTAGACAACTTTTATAAAAATATTTATGAAAAAGAGTTTATAAAAAAATAATTATGAATAAATGAGTGTTTGTATAGTTATTATTAGGAGGACTTTTGTTATTAATAAATTATTAAAAATAGTATGACTTTATTAAAAATAGAAAAGAGGAGATATGATAGAGAGTATGAGAGAAAATAGTGATAATTAGTAATTAGATAATCTATAAGTTATTTTATTGTTCTAAAAAATATTCTTAATAGTTTATATAAAATCTTAATTTTAAACTATAATTTGATTTAAATTTTTTTTAAAAGTATAGTTTAGGGTGACTTAAACACTGGCACATTTGTCTAAATATTTATTTAACAAACAATTCCAATAATTAATACTAATTCTTTTTTCCAAAAATATAATGTAGAAAACGCGCATGCACAGCAATATAAATGATTAAATATATACAGCTGAGCTAAAAGTGATGCCGTGAGCTCTAGAACTATCATTGTAATTTAGATTTATCATAGGTATCCAATCAATTTTGGAAGTATAATTATTTTCCAAAGAACCTCTTGAAGGTGTAATGCAGACGCAATACTCAGCTAAACTAAACCTCACTATGTTTTGTCTTTATTTTAAAAATATATATAATTTGAGAGCCTGATTCAAGTATATACTCAGATTAAAATATTAAAATCTTCAAATTAGTTTAATAAATTTCAAAATGAAAACTAAATTTGAAAATTTTTATTTATATTTATTTATGCACTTTAAAAATTTTCATTTAATTTTAAAGTTAAATTTTTTTTATCACTAAGTATTTGAATTGACTGAGTGTAAGTTATTTCAATTTAACTAATAGTATTGTATTTGAGCTATTTATATTCGGCAACGATAATTATTTGAAAATAGCAAAATTTTCCTATTTTATGTTTACATTCTTAAAAATTAGATTAATTAGTTGCTAGTAGAATTAGATGCCAATAGATAAATCCAAAAACTAAAGTTTTTCAGTATAGTTATTATTCTTATTTTGTTTTAGTTTATATTAAATATTACTTATCTTATTATTAATATAAAATATATTTAACTAATTTAATTAGATTAAAGAAATTAGTTAAATTAGTTAATATAACATATATTTTTTAAAAATCTCTATCATAACTCATTCTCTCTTTCTCATATTTAATTATTGTTGAATTAATATCAATACATATAATCTATAAAAAAATTATAAATATAAAAAATACGTTATCTGCCACCGCAAGTGCTTAGATCATGATAAGTAATAAAGTGATGAAAAAAGTATCATTCTCACGAAGATTTAATTACAAAACTTGATTAAATATTAATTATCAAACTTTAGCCTACTTTAAGTGACATAAATATCAAGAGTGAGGAGAAATTATAAAGTAAACCAATACTTTAAGTTAGATGTTAGGGTGATTCTCGAATTAAGGGGAGTAAAATCTCAAAATTTGGTAAAAAAAATTATAAAGGGTTGTTGTGGTGAAGAGTATTTTACAGGAATTCAAAAGGCTTCAAAGAAGAACATTTTAGGAAGAGAATGAAAGAAAGAATAATTATTTATAAATATTTTTAGACTAAAAAAATTAGTAAAAAATCTTAAAATAGATATTTTAAAAATTTAAAAAATTATGGAAGAGTTTATTTTCTCAAAAGATGTCTAAATATTTTAAAAGCTATTTTTCATATTTTAAGGTACTATATTCTTGAAAATTTCAACAAAAATAACTAGAGGTTAAATTTTGAGCTAAAATTTTTAGTAAAATTAGTTTATGAGTTGGAGAATCTCAAGAAAATCCTTATACACTATTAAGAAGAATTTTTTTCTAGGAATTTTTTAAAGTTTCAGAAAATATAAAAAATAGAAGAAATTGGAAGGGAAAATCCTAAAAAAAATATTACTTCAATCGCAAAACCACAAATTAAAAATTATCACAAAAATATATTGTTATTTTTTTATAAAAATATTTAATAGTTTATAAAATATAATAAATAAATTGATTTAGAATTTTGATATTTAAATGGTATATATTTGGGATTTTCTCAAATTGGAATTAAAGAAATGTAGAAGGGCAAAGGGTCATTTACCTACCCCATATACCTCACACGTGCCTTCTCTCCACTTAATCTGACCAATCTTCCCTCCTCATTCTCATATTCTTCGTTCTGTATGAGCAGAGAGTGAGCGAGTGGAAGGAAAGCGAAGAACCGGGGGGTTGAAGACGCCAGGGTGGTCAGAGGAGTAGGTCGTGCACGCAAGAGAGGTTTTCGACCAAGGTAAGCCTCCCTGTCTTCTTCCATTCTTGTCTTGTCCGATGTCTGCGATTTTTGAGCTGTTGGTTTGGTGAAATCAAAGTTAAAGTAAAGGGGACCGTTGCCGAAGGTAGAGGTGGGGGAGAAGCCGATCGTTGCATCCAAGGGAAGAGTTTGACTGTGGTGAGTTTTCTAAAGCCTCTTCCATTTTCGTTTTCTCTTATTGCTGCGATTTGGGGTTATGGGTTGGCCAAAAATGGAAGCTTTGTGAGGAAAAATGGTCGATTTAGCTAGGATAAGTAAATATTAAATCTTTTGAAGATGAAATTTAGTCTGACTCTTGAAGCTTGGCGCTGCATCTACCTCCTCTGTTTTGGATTAAATCTTCGAAAGACAGAGGCTTGTTTTTGCTGTGTAAATTTGAGTTCTCTGGAATTGAAGATAAAAGAGAGTAGAAAAGAACTAGATTAATGCATTATAATGGTTTCATGTGTTTGGGTTGCTTTGGAAAATTTTGATCGAACAGAGAAGTGTATTTATGTTGATGAGGGACGGTCATTGAGCAAGTCAGGGGAGAAAAATGGTTTAAGTGGTAACTATTTACTTAAGGTATTGCACTGAATCATTTAACAAGTGTAACCCACTTTTGGTTTGATTTTCCCACTTAATCATGTTGTCATTTCTGGTGGCAAGGCGTTGGGTAACTGATAAACAAAGAAAGTTTACGTGTTTAAATTATAAGAAATAATTGTAAGATAGATATATGGGTTTGTGGTGTAGTGGGTGAACTTTTATGGAAATTGGAAAATAATTTTAACTAAGGTAATTGCCGTTTGAAGTCATAAGTTGCCACTACATGAAGTAAATTCAATATGTGGAAATTTAAATTGGTTATTTCAGCTGTTCAGTGTAATGCTTTTTTTTTTTTTTTGGAATAGGATTTCCAGATATTTAAATGATGGATTAAAAGTCATTTCAGAGACTAAGATGATAAATAGGTATTTCAAACTATCAAGAGTATTCTTTAAAGCTTAAAAGCAATGTTAACATAGAATTATTAAAGTTGAAAGTGTATTTATGTTGCTGTTTTGGGAGATACTTTAAGGTAAACAAGTGTTTTTGAATTGTTATAAGCTAGTGAGCTAAGTATGAGCTCAAAAAGAATTATGAAAGGGGAAATGTCCCTAAACATAATATGTAGGTTTATATGTGTGTGTGTGTTATACTCTTGTCTAAGATAAACAACAACAACTTTTTAATAAGGTTAGTGTTGAAGAGAGTTGAGATTTAAGGGAGTTAATGAAGTTGTAAATTATAGATGGATACCCTTATGTATGTATATATATTATAGGATTTGACTTGTGTCCGAGCCCACCAAGGAATTGAAAAAGGAATATGGGAGAAGTGAATTTGGAAGAAAGGCAATTAGGTAGTACCTCTTTCTTTTCATTTCTGTATGTGTTAATTTTGCATGTTTGTTTGTGCTATGGTTTGATATGCGTAAGCATGGTTTGATATGTGTTTAACATGCATATATAAGCATGGTTACAGTTTAGGATGACTGGTTGACTGGCAGTTGTTAGGAAAGAACTATTTTAGGTATATGTACGGACATTATAATTAACAATATTTATGTTAGTTTGAGATTTGACATGGCTTGTTTTTGCGTACTTTATTGAATTATGTATATTTGTATGAAACATTATTGTTACTAGTGAGATTCAAACATTTTTCTTCCATGATATTAAGCAACGGCAAATGGCCAAGGGGCAAATCGGGCAGTCGGACTTTGAGAAGGTTGGAGTTGGAGTAGTTACAGAAGTTATATTTTAGGTTAAGTTAATTATATTTTGATTAAGCCGTGAGGCTTGTATATATAAGTTGTTATATATGTAGATTATATAATGAAATATGTAATCCTCCATAAAGAGGAACCTGAATCTTTACTAGAGACAAGTGAGTGCCATCAACGCGGATGATTGAATGAAGGTATTACTATTAAAATTCTAGTTTGGTTATGAATGAAGTAGAACATATATGTTACTTGTTAAGTAATAGAACTCGGACCTTTTAAGTTTATTCAAAGTGTTTAAATGAGATTTAAGTATTTAGACCAAGTATAACTTTGGGGGAAAAATTAGTTATGGATTTTCAATTTGTTTTTAAGATAATCCCATTCCTTTGAAAAAGGAGGAACCTTTTTGGTATTATAAAGTTTTTCAAAGCTTTGGCTTTTAAAGGAACTATTTATTCTCTGGGGATTGGGGAATTCATTTGTTTCCTTCATTTAAGGTGTCTTTTTGTAAGGTTGGGTAACTAGGATTGTTCTTCACGTAATTGCTTTATAAATGTTGATTACTCTCTCTCTCTCTCTCTAATGGCTTTTAATGAAATTATATGCTATTCTAGTATTCAAATTTACTTTTAAGCATCTCTCGATGTCAAAGAAGCTTTCTAGTCAACTTAATCCACAATCTCTTGCTAAATTAGTCAATTAACATTATTAAGCACAAATCTAAAGTGACTTTGTAGGGCTTATAGGTATGTCTCGATCCTATAGGCAAATTGTTCCATCCACTCTCATGAATTTCACAATCCGACAATGTTTTTTGCATGGTCTACTCTAATATCCCATCTCTAGCTTGATTGGAGAACCCTAACTCCTCTAAATTGGTGGCCAACCAACAAAAGGTGCAATACTCCACAATAAATCAAATATATATAAAATTAATTACAAATGGAGAGAGAATGCAACTACTGATCCACGATTAAGATCCAAATAATCTTATGAGAATGAAGGTTTAACTAGACATGGTTTGATGTACAAGAGATTCAACCGCATTAAACCACAAATACAACTACTAATCCATGATTAAGATCCAAATAATCCTATGAGAATGAAGGTTTAACTATAATATACAAGAGATTCAATTACATTAAACCACAAATACATGAACCCAAACAATAAAAACCAGAAAAGAGGGTAAAGATTAGAAAAATTTAGGAGTAGAGCTTTAAATCTTCAATCCAAGCTTGCCTAAGCCTTCCTCCAAGTTTCTCTACCCTCCAAGAGCCTCCCAAATGTCCATAAATGACGGCCATGACAAAGGGGGAGTTATATACTGAAAACTCCTAAGATTTTCTGGTTTAATGCAGCACAACGTTTTGCTGTCACGAACTGACCACCAAAAACACTAATATCACGGCCTAAGCGCTGCTGCTCTCTGTCTCTTCTTCTCCATTGGTCATGGCCCAAGCACTAAAATCTCTACCTAGACGCTCATCAGTTCTGTCTCAAGCCTACTGAATTTTTCCTTAGTTTTCTCATCACTAACAAATGTTCACAAGCTTAGCAAAATGGCATCATTGTATCAAAATATTCCTACAAAATAACATTAAAAACATAAGATACCAACTAGAAATATAATAAAAATATGCACAAATGAACAATGCAATCAAAAACTAAATGCACATTTTCCTATCTCGAATATCTAAATCATGCACAAAATTTATTAGTGTCTAAAACTTAAGGAAAATGTATTGAAATGACGTGAAATCCTAGATGTTAACATAGGTTTTATATTTAGTATTAATATCAATTCTCTAATTAGGTCTTATATTGAGGATCAGATGAGTATGTTATTATAGTATGATCTTAATTTAAAAAAGTCTACTGTACCATTTTAGGTTTGGCTCCAAACTATTTTTCCATGTCATCTTTAATTTTGAAAGTTGAAACTCAAATATTTATTATAAAAAATATTTAAAAAGTAACTTGTTTTGAGGGTTAAAGTGGAGATTTGTCTCCGAGTTTCCTCTAAGGAGCGCTGGATATCTGAAAGTTTTTTAAAGAATAATGTTATCCTAAAAGTTTTCAAATCATAGTCATATTACCCTGATCGTTACCTAAAACTAAGTTTGGATGTTAGTTGACTAATATGTTGATGTGGCATGTCGTGGGGCATCTGCATCATCTTTTATTTTGGGTTAAAGTGTAAATTTGCCCCCCAAAAGTTTTCACTTAGAATCGTTGGATATCCGAAAATGTTTTTTGGAGTTAAATGATACCCTAACCATTATCTAAGTTTGATTTGACCAAATATGCTAAACTTGTTAATACTACACGTCATCTATTTTATTTTTTTATCCCAAGTCATCTTTATAAACAAGAAAAAAATAAAAATAAAAATACATTCATCCAAGCCCTATCTTTATCAGAGTATCTTTCTTAGCATACACTCTATCAACCTCTGGAAAAAAAATATATAATAATCTCATATGTTATCTTCTTATACTTATAAGTTTACATATATATGCCCGTGGTTATTCCAAAAATTGACCTTGTCATTCATGTCTTTCAAAAATGATCGTGAGTTTCTTTTGTATATATTATCTTCTATATTTTTATGCCATGCTTTATATTAAGAAAAAGTACCAAAATAAAATATGTTCTCTCGAGTGATATATATTAATAGTGAAGTTTGGATAAATACATTTTTTAATTTTTTTTATTTATAAATTTGACTTCAAAAAATATGAAGTGAATGGAATGTAAACTAGCCAACTTAATATATTTGATCAAATTAATAGGTAAACTGAATTTGAATAACGGCTAGGACAACATTGAACTAAAAAAATATTTCTAAATACCTAATGCTCATGAGTTAAAACTTTGAAGTCAAATTTGCACATTAATTTAAAATAAAAGATAATATGGATGTCATGTGGCATGCCATCAGCATATTGGTAAATTAACAATTAAATTTAACTTTGAGTAGTAGTCATGATGATATTACTACAATTTAAAAATTTCTAGGGCAACATTGCTCCTAAAAAGACTTCCAGATACCCAATGATCTTGAGTGAAAATTTCTAAGATAAATTTCCATCTTAACCCTCTTTTTTGGAAGAAATCAAGTGGTATCTCCTAACTGATAGCTTAGTTTCATGAGATTTATAGATCACCAAAGTGTATTTTTTTTTGAACAAAAGTTTTTGAAAAAGGGTTGGGTTTACCCACGATTTAAGGGCAAAGTGAAGTCTCCCTTCTTCTTAGACATCTAGGAGTTAGGTGCCTCCTCAAACGCTGCGATTAGAACCACAACAAATTAATAATCCATATGGATCGAACACGCTCAAATAGTCACATATCTCACCCCAATTAGAGACTTGACCTTCTTTTATTTCCAACTAGTTTCTTTCTTCTTCTTTTTTTTTTGTTGCCCACTTGATTCATTGGAGCTTTGCCCCGACTACATCCGGATCCGACCCGTATTGCGCACTTGGCTATGGTGGGTGAGTCTCCCAACGGGGATTTTCTGCATACACCAAGGCTCAAACTCGAGACCTCACTTAAGCAATACCGAGCCACTTACCACTCAAACCAACCCTCGTTGGTACTATCCTCTTTGTTCCTTTTGGGCCAGCATGGAAGTTTCATGTCAATCTACTACGATTGTCTTCTGTGTTCGGTAAGGCAAATAGTCAAGTAGTATTTATTATTAGAATTGAAACCTATTTTTATGCTAATGATGATGGTATTAAAATTAAAACTTAATTCAAGTCGGTTGATTAGATTAATGAACTAATGGATTAGTTTCTTAAATAGTTTAGTCAAGAGTTTTGGAAGAGCTGATTGAATTGGGTTTTTATAATTTCTTTTTTCCTTATTAGGGATCAAACGATGTGGTTAAATGTAGCAATACATCATATTTGGTCTTTAGTAAAGTAACTCTATTTTGTTGTATTATATGGTGTAAGGGGTTTATACCCGAGTGTTCTATTTACTTATGAGTTAATATATTTGTATTTAGGGTATTCAAAGTTTACCTGCTTATACTCACTCAAAGTTTTTAAACTTTCTTGAGAAAGATTTGCAAGCTAAATTAGAACATATTCTGAAATTAGAAGAGATTAAGTGGTTTCAAAAAGCTAGATCTGATTGGATTAATCAAGGTGACTGAAATACTCATTATTACCGTTTGAAAACAAATATGAGAAGGAGGAATAGTGACCGAACTGGATAGAAAATGAATCGGATATTATAGCTATGGTCCTAAATTATTTCAAGAGTCTTTATGATTAGTCTGATAGTGATCCCTGTACTTTAAATACTAAGACCAATTTTCCTACTAGTCTCAAAGATCGGTTAATTTATATGTTACATGTACCAACTAATATGGAAATAAAGGAAGCTCTTTTTTCTATGGGCCCGTATAAGGCTCCTGGTATTGACGGGTTTTCACCAATATTCTACCAGACAAATTGGGATGCAATTGGTAACGATTTATGCAATTTTGTCAAAAAAGCTTTCCAGGTAGGCTCAGTTGAGGCTAGTACTAACAAGACTTTGATTTCCCTTATACCAAAGACTGAGCATCCAGAGATGATTGGAAATTTTAGACCAATTTCCTTATGTAATATGCAGTATAAATGTATTACTAAGATAATTGTTAACAGATTGAGGAGTGTTATGGACGAGATAGTTTCTCCTTACCAGTCTAGCTTTATCAAAGGTAGGCATATTCAGGATAATATTATAATTGGGTAAGAAGTCATGCAGATAATGAAGAAAGCTAGAGGAAGAAAAGGAATTATGGCTCTTAAGGTTGATTTACAGAAAGCTTATGATTGCATTCGATGGGACTTTATTCAACAGGTTCTTATAGATGTGGGCATGGAAAGGAATCTTATAAATCTTATTATGAGTTGTATTACTTCTGTTACTTATAATATTTTATGGAATGGATCTAAAACTGAAATTTTCTCTCCTAAAAGAGGTCTCCGACAAGGAGATCCTATCTCACCTCTTTTGTTTGTTCTTTGTATAGACAGGTTATCCCATCTTATTAGTGATGCAGTTATTTTAGAACAATGGAAACCAATTATGGTAAGTAGTGGGGGTCCGTCTATATCTCATTTGATGTTCGCAGATGACATTCTTCTTTTTGGGGAGGCGACGGAAAGGAAAGCAAAATGCATGATAAGTTGTTTGGACAAATTCTGTAAAGCTTCAGGTGCAAAAATTAATAAGAATAAATCCTCGAAATTCTTTTCTCTCAAAGTAAATGTCAATACTAGAAAGGAGATTAGCAATATCACAAGAATGGTTATTTCGACTAATATAAGGAAATACCTCGGATTTCCAATCATCAGAGGGAGAAAATCCATAGACACTTTCCAATATATTATTGATAGAGTTAAATCTAAACTTGCTACTTGGAAAGAAAATTCCCTTTCAATAGCTAGTCGGATTACTTTGGCAAAATCTGTATTAAGCTCTATACCAGTGTACCCGATGCATGTTGCCAGAATTCCAGTATCAATTTGTCAAGAAGTGGAGAGATTGCAAAGGAATTTTATATGGGGCCATTCTCAAAGCTCATGATTTTCACCCTATTGGATGGGACCGGATTGTTAGACCTAAATTGTATGGTGGTCTTGGATTCAAAAAGCTATCATCATTTAATCGGGCTTGTGGAGCAAAGATAGCTTGGAAGTTAGTTAATTGCGACAAAGGTCTATGGGTCGATGTACTACTCCATAAATATATGCTTAGAAATGAGGAGAATCTGCTAGAGGCTAGAAATGGAGATTCTGCATTATGGAAATTGGTTTCACAACAACAAGACATAATTGAGTTGGGTACGAGATGGCATATTAGAAATGGGCAATCAATAAATATTTTTACTGAAAAGTGGTTGTTTCCGGATAAAAGTTTGAAGGAGTTATGTTTGAGGCCTATTACAATGGAGGAAGAGACTAGTAAAGTTGCAGATTGGACTACTTGTGGAGCTTGGGATTTCCAGACACTTGCTGAGCTCATTCCTAGTAATGCTTTTCAGAGGCTAATTACCATGCTTCCACCTATGTTAGAGGCGGGAAATTATTTGATGGTTTGGAATGAGACGAATGACGGTACATTTACTATTAAAAGTGCTTATTTTCTAATTGAGAAGCATCCTACAAATACTTATAGCCCAGTCTATAAAGATATATGAAAATGGAAAGGGGCTGAACGTATCAGAGTATTCATGTGGTTAGCCTTTAATAATCGTTTAGCGACAAATATTTGGAGAAGCAGATGGTCCTCATGTGATGCTATTTGCCCGTATTGTAACAAGGATGCGGAGGACATTTTACACATACTTCGTGATCGCGATTATGCTAGACAGCTTTGGTTTAAATTAGTTCATCCTAGGAATTGCTCCTCTTTCTTTAAATCGCCTCTAAGAGACTAGTTCGCAATGAATCTAAAAAAGGAGATGGGATTTGCTGGTACTGGTAATTGGGATTTAATATGGGGGGTTTCAATCTAGAGTTTATGGAAATGGAGGAGTAAATTTATTTTTGATAATGAATTTATCAAACCATTAAATCCAGGTTTAGCAATTATGCAAAATTGGAAGAATTATGTGTGGGGACAGGATGAATTCTTATTAGATAATGGCATTGTTACATCGTCTCATCGGCAACTCCCTCCTGTTGATTGGGTTAAAATAGATGTTAATGGTGCACTTACAGTTGCTCATAATAGGGCAAGATGTGGTGGAGTTATCAGAGACCATTCTAGAAGCTGGATTATGGGATTTACAAGGGTGTTGAGTTCCTGTACTATCATTGAAGCAGAATAATGGGCAGTATAAAAAGGGTTAAAGCTAGCTTGGGATTTAGGATTTAAGAAAATCATTCTTGAATCCGATACCAAGAATGTTGTGGATATGTTAATAAAGTCTAAAGGTAGCAGGTGCAGTTTGTTAGTGGCACATATAAAGAACCTTATGAATCTAGCTTGGGATATGGAAAACAAACACATTGATCGAAACCAGAACCAATTGGCTGATGCTTTAGTTAAAGAAGGATTGAGGTCTACGTCAGTCCTATATTCATGTCCTTCTCATTTGATGTCTATTGTGCTCAAAGAGTGTATGTGATTTAGTCCCTAAGTAGTTTAGTTATCTTTATTTAGGGCGTATTAGCCCTCACTTGTACCAAAAAAAAGTTAATATGTTTGTATTTAAATATTACTCTTTTGAGTTATATATAAATATTTTTGGACATTAATTAAATTATATTATTTTTATGATTTATTTATGGTTAATTTTTTTTAGTACAAAATTTTTTAGAAAGGGGTTGGCCTCACTAATGATCTAAGAGCAAAGTAAAGTCTCCCTTCCTTCTAGACGATACCAATGTTAGGTAGGGCGAACCGTCTATTACCCTCAGGCGTAAACTTAGGCACCTAGGAGCTATGATATTTCTCCAAGTGCCGCGACTAGAATCACAATAAAATAATATTTTACAATGATCAAACACACTCTAAATAGTCACATATTTCACCTTTCTCCAGCTTAAATTCATCACAGTCATGATCACCCAAAACAATAAGTATCAGAACATGAAGCCCAAAAAGCTAAGGCATTAAAGTAGTTATTGTAAGAAGGATAAAATCATATTTGGGCCTCAAATCCGTGACGCTTTTTCTATACAACATGGCAGGTTTTCTGGCCCCAAAGAATATGGCTTCATGAAAGGAAAATCAAGACCTCATTAATGTGAGAGGACTAAAAATAAAGACTTTATTACTATGGATAAAATTAACGGGCCATTAGGTTCGAAAAGGTAAAATCCAATTGATCACTGCATATCGAGATTATTACTTTTTAACTATCGGGTTAAAAAATATTATCTAAACTCTACCAAAAAAATTAAGAGATAATTATTATAAAATCCGTATTTAATTATCAAAAAGTTTTAAACATAATAATTTATTATTAATTCTTATACTAAAATTTATCATTATTAACTTATCAATTATCATTATAATTTTTGGATAGTTAAAGCTATTGTTTAAGATCTCATTGTAATTCCTTGTAAAATTTATGAAGGGTTCTAAATTCATTTGGTTATGTGTTTTTTATGGAAATCACATGGATTTTTAAAATTTTATTAAATTTTTTATTTTCAAAATCTACTCGTATCTTTTTTATAAATTAATAAAAAGTAAGTTATTTGTTATATTATTAATTTCATTTGGTTATTTGTTATATTAAAATAATAAATTTTACTAATCTTTTTTTAGACTAGAAGAGATGTTTATATAATTCATAAAGAGGTATGCGCAATTTAGTCTTTATTTTAAGAAAAGTTGGTGATGAATTTTGTTATATTATAGGTAAAAAGCCTATGCAATTTTGGCAAACTTTAATGGAGGTTCAAATTGGATTAAAAAATAAAAACAAGATCCATGTGAAATTTACCTTATTTTTAATTAGATACTTGTAATTTCTTTATAGGTCATTATAATTTCTACAATTATAGGTTTTAGTTTTATACTAATAATTTATTAATTTGTGAGAAAAATAATATTAGTAGCTTTTAACATAACTTTTACTCAACATATACTTAAATTAATTTTACCACATAGATTTAAATAAAATCAAACTAAACCAGATTACATATTGTATATAGACACAAAAAAATGTTATGAGCATGATAATTTATTTTTATGTTGATAATAAATAAATTTTATTTTATCATTTATTTTTATTTTTTAAAAAAGCTCTTTAATATGTCTTTAATTGAGAATAACATCAGTCTTAATTAACAAATTAAGACTAAAGAAACTAATTCCTATGAAAAAAATTATAAGCATCAATAATAAAAAAAAAACTAAAGAGATTTAATTAAAAATTTAATAAAAGTATAACAACTGAAGATTTTTTTTTTTTTAAAAAAAAAGGTTGAATTCGTGCTAATTAATTTTCCCGCCCCTTGCAGGCAACATGCCAACTTTCTGGCAGCCTTTTATAGTTCAACAGATATTATTTCTTTCTTAGTTTCGGCAATGAGTTGACAACTCAGCTGTCAAATACTCATTCGTGTTCATTCAACTCTCTCTCTCTCTCTCTCTCAATATATATTTATATTAATTTAATGTCATAGTCGGTTTAATGAATCGGGTTGATTAAAATGAGTTGACGTCTTCCCTAAACCAGAGGAGGGCTTTTGGCCCTAAATTTTAATTTAATTTTTTTTTTAATTAAATAGTAATTTTTGTTCAAATAGATTTTTGGATTAAACTATAGTTTAAAACCAAGGTTTCAGATAAGTTGGTCAGAGCAGCTTATAGAACAGTAAAAGAGTTTATAAACTAACCAATTACTATATTACCCCTACTTTTCTTACACCATCTCTCTTACTTTTTCTCTCTTTTCTTTCTTACACCCTCTCTCTTCTCTCCTCTCATATCTTATCTCTCCTCATTTAATACTCATACCATTTTTCGTAATTTACCATTCATAAAACCCCTTCTACAAATAACTATCCAAATACTCATTTATCCAAAATCACTTTTTTTCTATAAGTTCTTCTAAAAAAACTATTTTTCATAAGCTATCTATAAACCTATTTTTTTTATAAGTTAGTTTAAAATTTTTTTTCCAAACACACACTAAATAATTTGTAATTCATTGTTGTCTTGAGCTGGTGAAGGTAGGCTGGGAAGAAAGTAAGTATCCACACAAACACACAAAACACTCACTAAATTTTTGTGCTGAAAAATAGTAGTGATGTTTACTTAGTCAATGTAAGTTGTAATAAATGCTTTAAACCGAAGCAACAAAAGAGAATAAATTAAACATTGATTGATTGATTAGAGACTAACCTACTGATCAATGATCCACCATTGAACGTAACCAAAGCAATGTCTTTGCTTAACTAAGAGTTTATCAGTCCCTCTAGACCCCTGAAGTGGACTGAGACCTCATGGGTCATGACCCACACTACTCCAAAGCTTCATTTCCTATTCCGACCATTTTAAATTCAATACTTTCAATCTCATTTTTCTAGTTTTATCTTGATATTAAAACTCAACATTAATTGATTTGTCATACTGATAAATTAATGAATCAGTATTCTATTTAGTTCAATTAAGAGTTTTAGATATATATTGAACAAGTTAAATTTTATATATTTTTTATCATTACTAAACATAAAATGATGTCATTTTGAATAAAAAAGAAGAAAAAAGAATATCAATCTGTCATATTTATAATTCAGTAACCTTGTTTTATTTGATTATGTACGATTTATCCATCAATGTTCCCTGTACTTATAGATTAATATATTTTTTATTTAAATGATTCTTTTTAGGGTTATATACAAATATTTTTATATATTTTAATTAAATTAAATTATTTTAATTATGATTAGATTAATTCTGATTCAATTATAGTTATATTATTAATCCTTAAATCATTGTTTCGGCTGGTTTAATGGCTAGTCTGATGCTTTTTTTCTTGCATTTCACATTTGGATAACCAAAATATCTGGCAACGTCAAACATGCATATAGAAATTATGTGGTCATATATCATGCCTTTATAATAATAAAGTAATAATAATTAAGTAGGTCTAGCTAGTTGATATATACGACTAAAAAAGAAAGTAGTATCGCCCTATTTTTTTTTTTTTTGATCAAGAGTTAAAAAATAGTTTGTAAATGATACAAATTAATAAAAAGTATATTTTTTATATTCATAATAATAATAATCAAGTATATATATGGAATTCATGTATATCTTCATGATGGTGCCCCATGGAGATTTGAATGTTTTGTATTTATTCAACAAAGCTCTGGCATTGTTTTTTACGGAGTTTAAGATAAATTGTACTTGTGAATGGTGTTAACTTCTTATAATTTTATTAGTATAGATATTTATGTGTGTTGGAACGTTAATAGGAATATAGTAAAACATAAATAATAATGAAAAAATAGAAGAAATTATTAATTGTTAAATGGCAATATATAGTTATAATTGATATATTAATCAGTGAATAAACTTACAATAATAATTAAGAATTTTAAAAAGAGTGTTACATATTTCATGTTCACAATTGTCAATCTTCTGTCACCTATCTCTAGCGCTTAATAACATCGAATGTTATGTGTGTGTAGTATTAATGTGTGTGAAATAGAAATAATCATTAAGTCTAATATCAATCATCATTGTTCCATTGAAAAATAAAGTTCAAGTCAATAATTTGCTTTGCTTCACTCTTTTGTTCAAGGCTTTGCTTGGTATGGAGTACATATATCCAAAAACGAAAGCAGCTACGTACTCCAATTAAAAAAGCACAGCTACATAAAAGTGGTATAATTCAAACTGACTGAACTAGTTAGACCAACAAATTGATTCGGGTACATTTGGAGAAAGGTATAATTTAAATTGAGTGAAATAGTTATACCAATGAACTGATAAACTAATTCTATGGTTAATTTAATCAAGAATTTTAAATAAATTAATTCAATTAAATTTTATATTTTTTTAGATAAAAAGATATCAACCAAAAAATCCTTTACTGAATTTGGAATGACATTATTTTAGATAAAAAGATAAAGAAAAAATAGTTTATAACTCTATTTTATTGAATTATGTATAATTTATATATAAAAATTCTATTTACTAGTGGATTAATATATTTTTATTTAAATATTACTTATTTTTTGATCATTTATAAATATTTTTATATATTTTAATTAAATTATATTATTTAAATCATAATTTGGTTGGTGCATTCAACCACAGTTAAATTATTGATATTTAAACAATTATCTCCACCAGTTTAATGACCAATCTAGTTTTTAATGTCTTAGTATTTACTGTATTTTCATTTTTCTTGCTATATAATATTGGATCATAACTTTAGCTAGTTTCTTTGTCAATTGTTATTCATAATATGTGGTAGTCAACTTTTTTTTAAGAACAAAAAGAAAGTAGAAGAGAGTTGAAATGAAACTCTAGATCCTTACACTTTTTTTTTTTGTTTTAAAAAAGGATATAAATCTCATTTTGAAAAATTAGATAATTTAGGACTTATTTTTCTTATTTTAGCATTTTTAATTTATAGATAGTAAAGATAGAAGATGTACGCACACCCTTAAAATTTTGATTCAATTAAAATATGAACTTGGGTATTTCTTTTTTCCCTACCTTTATCAAATTATGAAGCACAAAAATGATAAAACATACATTCTATTTTTGTTCATTTCTGACCTTGGCTCTTTTGCTTTCCTTTCTTGGCAGAAAATAAAGATTAAGCTTTAGCAATTCATGCTTTAAAATTGATACTTTAGTAAAATGATTTAAGTAACAAGATATTATTAAAAATATTATTATCATGGGACATTATTCGTTCTCTTGCAATGCTCTAATAATTGACTTCTGCTCTATGCTTCAGAATAATATTATCTCCTTTCTCTAAATTTTCTGAAAATAAATCATTAATACTCACATTTTAATTATAATGGTTGTTATAACATACTATTATAATCCTATATATTCCAAATATATTCATTCATGAAAATAAGATACTTATCCACATAAGCTTCTTTTATTCTAAACATGTAACATGCATCAACAATTAATAAGTTCCAAGAACTGTTCCTTTTATAGCACTTTTCAACCTCCATAATCCATGAGGAAATAAAATTCACCACTTTTATACAAATTACGTTTGATTTACCACAACTATAGTAAGTCACACATATACTTACTAATACTTAAATATTCCAATAGTTTTTCCTTATCATCTTCTCCATTTTTCTTTATAAACCACAACCTTTACTTAACTTTAAAAGTTTCAAATTTTGTAACCATATTTAGTTGCAAAGTCTTTATCCAAATTTCATATTATTCAATTCAGTTCATCACCCACGCATCAACAATTTTTCCTCATCAATAAACATCTATACACAAATTAAGCTTCCAACTTTGCTCTTCATTTTTCCCCCCAAACATCCATGTGCAGAATAACTTCTCGAATACAATTCTTTTTCCAACATACTCTTAAACCCAAAGATGCATAGCTTAGGTCCAATTTTTACCTTATTACAACAACCCAAAATATTTAATTAAATTTTCCATCCATTACACATACTTTGGGCCTTAAATGAAAGTTAGAAAAGGTTGGAGGCCAAAAGTGAAAGTAGAAACAAAATTTGGGCCAAAAATGATAATGATCAAAAGTTTAGGGACCTAAATATAATTAAGCAAAAGTTCAAGGATAAAAATATAATTATGAGGAAGTTGAACTGGAAAAGGCTCAAAAATACCTAGAATCAGATTAGTCCCAAGTTTTACCAGTAGATAGACAAAATTATTCTGGTTAGTTTAACGCAACACAGAATTTTGATTTGAGGTCCCAATTAATTGATATAAATTCCTGAAGTTAGAAAGAATTATTACAGTATTTTTCAGGCCTTATAATCAAATGCAACTTCATAGTAAATTCTTATATTTAATATAAGAATTTATAAAATTGACAGAATCAGAAAAGGAATCCTATAGAATTCTTACGGGATTTTACAGTAGAATAAAATACCCAATAAATACGGTCGGGAGAGATTTCTTGGAATTTGTGCTATAAAGGTAATGGACCAAAATGGACCAATAATAAGGCCCAAATGGCATCCCAATAGGCTCATTAAGGTGTTTTGACAGTTAAGTGGGCTAGAGTCTAGAGCAACCTAAGAAAAGAGTTAAATTACGAAAATGCCCCTAGGTGGCCAGATTGTACCAGTGATAGATGGAGGGTATTTTAGTCATTTTGGACAGGCAAAAAATATCTAAGATAGTATAAATATGATTAGTTAGAGCCAGTATATACCCTGAGGCAGTATAAAGAGGTGTGAAATGACAATTATGCCCTTAGGGTTAATGTAGTGCAAGAAAGAGCAACAAGGGTATTTTGGTCATTTTCTAAGGGATGGTTGGTAGATAAATACTCAGTCTAACAATGTCAATGGTATGAGAAGTATAGACACTGTTTTCTATGATAGAATGCATACTCTGGAATATTATAAAAATTAGGAACATAAAACAGTCTGATTTTTGTGAAACTGCTCCGATCGGTACCGGACTGGACTAAAATTTTTCTATCAGTATATTTACCTTTTTCCAACCAAACATGGCCCTAAATGATTTCATGCATGGCTTCAACTTAAGGCTTCTAGGGCAAGCTTGAGTTGAGGTGGAATATAGATCATTATATTAAATAGTAACCAAACTAATGTTGGCCATTCATTTCCACCCAAGATTTTCTATAAATACCCCTCAAACCAGACTTGATTCGGCATGCATGGTACCTTAGGGAACCTCTGGCCAAATTTCAATTGAAGCAAGAAAAAATCACACAACTTGGAGCAACAAGCAAAGTAATTATCTCCCTTGTTCTTGGACTTTAATCTAGCAAGTTAGTTATTGGTTTTAAGGGTTTTTTGTGACCTATTTTCCTTGAGGTTTCTGCTGGAAGTGATATCCACATGTGATAAGAATATGAGTTTTATGTTATGGATAGTTTATTCAAGCTTAAACAAGCTAGAATTAAGTGGTATAAGTTTGAAAATTTAAGTATGTATGTAGTTAGAGTTCTGTGTTCTTGACTGCTACTATATAAATCACTATTTATAAGTTGGAATTTCAAAATTTTAATGCTTCCAATTAGTTTAAAATGGAAAATTGTGTAGGGATAAAGTAGGAGAACAAGTATTGGAATCATTAGAATCAAAATATGAATTTTTAGAAAAAGAAGGGTTCACTTCGGTTCTATATAGCAGCTCATGGTGTGTTTTGATTTTGGAAATTCTGGTTTCATATTTGGATTTTAAATGAAAAATTATGTGGAAATGAGTCATGAGAATTTATTTTGGAAAGATGGAAGTATGGAACATAAAATAGGAAAAGAATGGAAGTTAGTGAAAACCTAATCTTAGAATTGTTTTCAAGTTGAGTTGTAACTTGATGTTACTTTTTAATGGCTAGATTTTTACATTTGTGAGGGAATAAAATCATCTCAAGAAGACTTTATCAAGGATAGCTAAAGAGGTAGAAAGAATACCCAACTATAGTTTCATGTTTGCTTGATTGTATGCTTGCTTGCTAGTTATGATGTTTGGTTGAGCTTGAGATTATGCCATCATATTTATGATGAAGCATGAATGATTGCAACTACTTGCAACTAATTTCATGACAATATGCATGTTAGAGTTTGCTTATGTACTATATTGAAGTAGCTCCAATATCATGATAATATGTTAATCATTTAATTAATCATGCATGATATTATAGTTTGTATGACTTGCTATTGAGATTTCTATAAAATTTTATTCTTTTCATATGCATAACCATGTCATAGGTTCTGGAACATCTCAAGAAAAAGGATAAACATAGATGGTTGAACTTGTATAATAAGTTATATTGGTTACTTGACACTATGGAAGGATATGATGGGATGCATAATATATGATCATGTAGTTGTATTCTGATGCCGTGATTTTGTGACAATATTTATGATGACTTAAACAATGAGTTTGAACTTAAAATTTGGTATGATAATATCTAAGATACATATATTTAAATGAACACCAAGAATGCCACAATTGGTTAAGTATTTGATTTATTATGTTTTTTCTAAGTTGGAGTTAAAATCTGGAATTAAGATAAAGTGAGCAACTGGAGGCAGTAACGTTCCAACGTTAATTTCATATAGTAAATGAATGATTTTTTCTATGAAATTTTATGAGTTTAAAGAACACATCTGGAGCTTTAAATCTATAGATAACACGGTTCATTTGGACAAGTAACGAAAGAGAAATGAATTTTTGAAGTTAAGGCAAAGAAACTGGAACTTCCAGATTTACCAAATGAATAGTATTTTTCAACGAATAAACTGATTTTATTGGGACAATGGAACCTTAGTTTTATATTTTTTCTTCAAACTTAAATGAAATATATTTCATTAGAAATTGGAACCACCCTATTTCAATTTGTTTACATTTAATTATGAATTTTCAAAGGTAGATACATGTTATGGATTACCAAATAAACAGTACCCGAGAAGCAATCTTTTGAAAATGCATGTTTCTAAGGCAAAAGGCTATGTAATTGGTTCAAATGACTTCCAACTAAGTATAATTGAGGTTAAAAATAAGGATACGATAAACTCCGGGTGTAACCATGGTTTCCATAGCATTACACAACTCAATCTTCCACCCTCATTTCCTTCACAGACTCTCGGCAACTAGGGAACAAAAATCAATTCACCCAACTTAATGCTATGAACAATCCATGGAGAGGAAGAGATCCATAATTTACCATTCACACACAGCGATTTGCATAGAGAAGGAAGTCAAAGGTCAAGGGCTGCTATAGTAACGACGGTGGGGGTATGATAGTAGCTAAGGCACTCATGACAACAGCAACATCGTGCACGTCGACAGTGCCGGTGGCAGTAGGGATGGTGGAAGCTGACAGAAGCAAGGCGACACTGTACATAACATAAAAGGAAAGAACTAGATCTTCTCATGGCCAAAATCTAAAAAATGGGGAAGACCACGGAGATGGGAATGGTTAACGGTGACAACAACATGATGACAGAGGGAGATAGAGTCATGGGGTTATGGATTTCAAGGACTCTTGAAGCTTCTCTACTCTTTCTCTCTCACTACTATCGACAGAAAATGGAAAAGGAGAAGTGGTTGTAATTAAAATGGACAGAAGGGCATTTTTTGTAATTTCACATAATATTTGCAGCAAAAGAAATTCTACTTAGCTTGAACTAGGATTCGAACTGTAGACCTCCCTTACATTCCACTATCTCTAACCACTCAACACCTACTTCCCTTTATAATATCACTACAAGAAATAATATATACTTATTAAATTGGTATTATGTATCTATATATTTTATAGGGTCATTATATTTTTATTAAGGATATTTATCAAAGTCCTCTTCGATAAATCCAGAACTATTTGAATAAAATTCATTGAAGATTTATCAAAATCCTTTTTGATAAGCCTAGTTATTGAAGTGTTACTCAATAAAATTTAAAATTATTTCAATGCAATATATCAGTAATTTATCGAAGACCTTTTCGATAAAAACTTTGATAAATCATACTGATTTGTAAAAAGATATTTAAACCTGACTTTGATGGTTTTTTATCTTCAAATCTAAATAATTTGGAAATATTTGCTATATAATTATACTATTTATATATTTTCTCTAAAGTATATTTCAAGATCATTTATGGATCAAATGAAGAATTTCATAAAAGGCAAAAAGTATCAAACTGCCTACTTCAACAATAACGGATATAATTTCCAATGGCTATTTCAACAGTTTTATGAAAAACTTAACTAGAAAATATTAAGAAGCCAGAAAGAGAAAGTTGAGGAGTTGGAAGATGAAAAGAAAAATAAGAGATGCACAACAAGCACTTTGATTATTTTCAATGATTTTTCAAAATCACTCACTTCACCCCCTCTTAGGTAATAAAATCATTATAACACATTCTTACTCCTAAAATCTCCTAACTATAATACTTAATTCCCAAATATTTTTCTACTCAATGAGAGCTGTTTAGAAATATAATTTTTGTTGAGAGCAAAGCAAGTTTGAGGATCAAGGCTCAGAATAGTGTAGATTTTCAACAAATGAGAATAGCAGAATTGTAGAGATAAGTGAATACTTATATTTAATCTATTTAAAACTTTACTACTACATTATTTAAGAGGTTTAGAGTTAGGGTTTAAATGTTAGATAAGATAAATGATTGAATATGATAATTTTACCACTTAAATTTGAGTTTAATGACTGAGTTATGTTTATTAGAGGTGAAATTAATATTTAATCGATTTAAATTATTGATAGAGCTTTGTAAATTAAAAATGAGAATTTTTGTTGAAATCCTAAATTGGAGAAATTGAGAATTTTGATCAAATTGAATAATTGTGGATAATTGTTAGTTCAAATGAGTTATCGAAACTTAAGAAATGATATGATTTAATATTAAAATGAAGAATTGGATAATATAAGTGAGATTTAGAAATTAGAGGTATAATTAGTGACTTTAAGTCTATGTGATTAAATTGATTAATTATTTAACAATTTTATTAATGATGAAATACATTTTAGTATATTGAGTGTTAATTATAAGTGAAGGAATTTGAGGATTTAATAGTTGATTTACGTAAACTAAAGTTGGGGTTTGATTGGAACATTATGACTTATGATATTGGGCATGCTATTTTTGAATCCAATGATTTATTTTAACTTATTGGAATGTGTTTTGATGATTGAATGAATTGATATTGATGTTGATTTAACATGGTTTTATGTGTGAATGTTATGTGAAGCTCTTATACCCATGATAGTATCCTGATGTAAGTTTTACTCATTTCTATCATAAATAACATTTTCAAAATAAGTTGAACTCACTTAACAATAATAGTGATTGAAGGGTTGTTCTATCTTTTTTTATCATTGTTAACTCTTTTAAAGTAAAATTGTTTTCTATAGCTATGATAACTTTTAAATTATTAACAAAACTTATTTTCAACATGGTTAGTTTGTAGCCAATTTTAGTAAAAAAAATAATTTAACGTGGTTAATTATTGTTATTAGAAGGAGAATTTTATAACTTAGTATCAGTTTCAATGTTTCTTGAATGTGTTGCATTGCATAGTTACGTCAATATATATTATTCACACATATCATTACCTATTTGCATATATTGTCTGACTCTATTTTTTTACTTACCTATTTCTCCGTCTTTTCCTTTCGCCAACACCTTCACTTCCTTCCTCTATGAAGATTTCAAATATTTTTGGAGATTCATTTGGTTAGACTCTAAAGTTTTAATAAGGTTTCAATAATGACAATTAATAGAAAAATTATTTTAAAAATAAATTTAATTGATAAAGAGTATTTATCTATAAGCTATTTACTCAATAAACTCTTCGATAAATAAGAATTTTTTTTGAAGAGAATATATTTTCTAAAGTAAATTTATCAAAGTTCTATTCGATAAGTAAATAATCAAAAAAGTCTTTGAACAACATAATAAATTTTAAAAATTCTAAGTCATTATTTTAGAATTAAACTTTTTTGAAGACTTATTCGATAATAATATTTATCGAAGAAGCCTTCGATAAATATAACAAAGACTCAATTTGTAAAAAAAATTAAAAATATTTATTTTATTATTAATCGATTAAGATATTTATCAATTAATACTTCGATCAATAAAGTCTATTTCTAAAATAAGGCATTCTGATTTTAAAAATTTATTTATCAAAAGACTATTCGAGAAGGGGATTTATTGAAAAACACTTCGATAAATAGAGAAAATTTATGAGTTAACAAAATCACTAAACTAATATAAGTATTTACATATGCCTTGTTTGATTTTAATAAGATGTTATCTTGCTTTGACATGTTTCTTCTCAAGGAAAATTTATAAAAACTTCTAATAAGAGAAAGAAAGCTTTAAAGATTTAAAGTCTTATCATCAAGATGTTTTTAAAGGTCACTAGATCTTTGATTTTTGGAAAATATTTTTAACAGTGACTTACCTAATGTGATCTCTTCTCAAATTGATCTGTGAAAACTTGAGTTACAAATTATATAAGATCAATATTTAAGAAAGAAATGATAAACTGTTGTAAATTCAAAATGTTGAAGCTTTGATTCTCTGATAAATGTTTTTTTAATAATGATTCATTTCTTATAATGTTGTTGATTTGTTTAAATCACTTGATAAATCTTGAAATTATGAAGATAGATTATTCATGAAAAGATCTTTAAACTTGACTTTGACAGTTTTTCATCTTCAACTCTAAATCATTTGGAAACATTTATTATATGCTTATACTAATTATATATCTTCACTAAAGTATGTTTTAAGATCATTTGCAGATCAAACAAAGAATTTTGTAAAAGACAAAAAGTATCAGATTGCCCATGTCAGTAATAACGAATATAATTTCCAACGCCTACTTCAACGGATTTATGAAAAACTCAACTATAAATATGAAGAAGCCAGAAAGAGAAAGCAGAGGAAGTTGGAATACAAAAAGAAAAAATAAGATATGCACAACATTCACTTTGGTTATATTAAATGATCATATATCTGTTTTATTCTGTTTTTCTTCTTTGGTTCAAAGCCTACTATATTCTTGAGAGAAACTTAAAGAGTCTGAGTTTAAGTATTTATAACAATTCCTCTAATAAGAGAAATTTTGTAAAATTACATTTTTCATTTTCAAAGTTGCTCATGAGCGGTTTTCTTGAGTGGTTATCATCTTACTTATTGTAAAGAGGAGTGAGAGGGATTATCACTGATAATTACCTTATGGGTTATAAGGGGGAGTGGGTGAGAATTATCATGTTGATATACTAAAGTGCTAAGAGTGCAGCTAATCTTGAAAGATAGTAGAACACTCAGAAAAACTCTGAGGACTCGATGTAGACCAAGTAGTTGGGCTAAACTAGTAAAAATTGATGGTGTTCAAGTTCTTATTTATCTTCTTTCTTCATCTTCTTGTAAATCAGTTATTCTTTTTGAACTTATTCTTTTGATTTTTTATTCACACATATCATTTCCTATTTGCATATATTATCTAACTCTATTTTATTACTTACCTACTATAGTAGGTTGTAGCCTTTGGCGGGAAAAGAGGATCAAACTAAGAGACTTAACACATTGTTATGCATTTTGTGCCTAAACATAAGTAACTTTGTGGCAAATAAGGAAATAAACTTTAGGGAGAAAAGTTAAATGTTAGATGTGGAAAAAGTACAAGTAAAGGTGAAAAGGAAAAGATGAAGAAATTTTGAGAAATTTTCAAGTTATTTTGTAGCAATTAATATAGGATGGAACTTGATTTGGAAATAATTGTTAAGTAATGGTATTATTGAAATTATGAGAAACTTGAAAACAATGTAGGTTGTTACAAATTTCAATGAGAAAGTGATGTGGAAAATATATAGAAGTATATAATGAGGTCAAGGAAATGAGGAAAAAAATAGAAAGGTTTATCTTACTATTTAAGACCTATAAGAAGGGTTGAGAGAAGGAATAAACATAGTTTAAAAGTTTCAATAATAGAAAGAGCTTATATTTTTGGAAGCATGATTTCAAAGATAAAAAAGAAAATTGTAAATATTCTTATATATTAGAAGTTTAGAAGTATGAGAAACAACGTGAAGAAAAAATGTATGAAATATTTCAATTGTGAAAAGCCAGGTCACATCTTGAGGTTTTATGAGTGCTAAAGAGTGACAAGTATTGAAAGCTAAAAATAATAATAGACTCTTGAGCTTAAATTTGTATGATAAGAGAATTTGTGGACGAATTTGAATATAAAAAAAATTAGTATGTTCCTTGATTGTATTTGAAGTTTGGAACTATAAGAAGATGGATTATTAATTTGTGTATGTGCCCATGCCTTTTAGTGTCTTGTGAGAATTTTTAGGATTGTTTAATTTATAGGCTTGAATTGAAAAACTTTATTAGATTATTGCATGATTATGTTAAAAAGATAATTAGAAAAGTTGATTGTTGAGGAATATTTTGATAATAGTATTGTAAGATGTAGATGGTAATGTTGTAATGTCCAGAGGTTGAATCTCTTTGTAACACATTAAAAAATTGTTATTATGGTGGTTAACTAATGATATTATTAAGTGTTCTGTTAAGAAAAGGTTTCAAATTGAAACGTAGTTATTGAAGGGAGAAATATAATTGACTTGAAAAGTATATTGAAAAGGAACACTTTAAGAAGTGATACTTTTAGGTATAGTTAGTAATAATAATAATAATAATAATAATAATAATAATAAATAAAAATATCAAGATGTAAGAATGACGTTTGAATTGAGGATGCAGTACAATTTGTTAATAGAAACTATGGTATATAAATTGTAAGAATGTATATAAGTACATAATGAATTTTAACTAGAGAATTCAAGAGACTCATCCAGTCTACCTAGGGTCTTTTGTAACAATAGAGACGTGAGTTTTATTTAAAAACTGATAAATGCATTACGAACATTTTTATTCTTCATAATTATATATGTTCATTAAAAGAAAAATTGAAATATGAAGTTGTGGTGTTATTGAAAATGATATGAAAAACAGGTAAAAACAGAGAAGTGAACAAGAAGTTGCTCTTCTCAGTACTATCTGGAATTTAAAGGCACCATATTTGCTTACCAAAATAAATATCAGCTCCAGCTGTAAGCTCTATTTGCCACGTCAACTTTCTCCTCATTCTATTGGCTCTTGTTGTAAATCTAGATAGCTAATTACAAACATTAAACACAACTTTCAGATCATCAAGAATGGATGTTACATAAAAAATCTCAAAAAATATCTCATACAAAATATATATGAACCAAGCCCTTCAATTTCATCAACCAAAAGTGAAATCGATTTCCAACACAACCACAGATCATCTTATCTCTTCATAGTTTCAGCAAACAGAGAAAGAAAAGTAATTAGAAAATTTTATGGGGCAGAATCAGAAACTGAAGATATTTTATCCATGAAGACCTTGATGTTTGAAATTACCTTGAGAAGTATCAAAAGAATAAAATTTTAGTATTCGAAGGGTGAAGGTTTGTTGTCACATCTCTGAAAGGATGAAATCTGAACAGAATTAATTTTGAAAGTGATGCAAATATTTTCTGTAGAGATCAAACCAATTCAATTGACACTGAGACTCAGGATTATTTCATTTGGTGGATACAGAAATAGAACAGCTTGGAAAAATATATTTTTCTTACAACTCAAGTCTTCTGTCTTGGTGGTACTCTTTCTTTCTTGTTCATGTGATCTTTTACAGAGTTGTTGAGGAATCTGCTGTTATACATCAAAACAGATATTTATCACGTGAATGTGCAAGATATATATGAACACAAGCCCCACATGCTACTCTGTTTTTCTTCCTCTTTCACTAATTCTCTTCATGAATTTTGGTCTTTAGTATGTTTCATGAGTTCAAAGATTTTGTTTTGGCTTTATGGTTTTAATCTAGGTTGTAAATAACACTTCGCCAATCAATAGAGAGATAAAAAGAAATTCAAGACCAAAAAAACAGAGGGGTGTTAAGCTTCTTCAGATCACTTTTCCCAACCCATTTCTTTTTCTTGGAAATTGCAAAAAAGAAATATTGCGGAAAGCGGACCACAAGCAACAAAATATTTGGCAAAATAAATCTCTGTGATTTATTTTTGAAAACCAACTAGCTAGTCTCAAATTTTTAAACTAAAATTAATTTTCTAAAACATTTATTAATAATATGAAAATAGTTCATATCATGTGTTATATTATCATAAAACATGTTATAAAGCTTATATAATAGGGTTAATTATACTGATGAAGTATTTCGTCTTAGGCACTGAACACTCTGTTTTTTTGTGTGTAAAAGTACACATGAAATCTTTAAAATTGTAAAAAAATATCACGGCCATTAAATTAACTAATATTGATAATTTATTAAACATGTCAGGCAATAAAATATGCTTTCCATCTAATCTATAATATAAAATTTATTTATTTAGTTTAAAAAAATTTAAAAAATTATTTAATTATAACATATATAACATGACTACTTTAAATTATTTTTGTATAATATTAAATCATATATTAATTTATAAATTAAATAAATTATTTTAAAATAAAATATTAAATATAAAAGGTAAAATAAAAAAATATCTTATATTTATATTAAAATTTACTCTTAAACTATATTTTATATTTATTACAGAAGTATAAAGCTCTCTCACACACATATATATCCTTTGAAGCATTATAATTTTTTTAGTAGACTTTAGATCATATTTTTATCTGATAACTAGATACTAATCTTTTTAAAATATATAAATAATTAAAGTAAATTTTATTTTTTTAATAAATTTTTTTATACATATTACCTAATTAAAATTTAAAATATTATATTTAAAAAATTTAATAATGTAATAAATATAATAATTCTATCAGACTTTGTATGTAAGTGTTACAAGTTTTGAGGATAAGGCATAGAGTCTAATCCTCTTAGTTTGAGATAAAGCGTAGGAAACATTGACTTGATGGCCCACTGGGAACAAATATGGAATTCCAACAAGGATCTCACTAATTTTAATTTGTCCTTTTCAGATTTTTTGGCACAGCAAGCCATCTCACTAATTTAACTTGCCCACCTTTTCAAATTGCCAGAATCACGTGATTTTGTCGTTTATTCAAAATTCTCCTACTCATCTATATCACACAAATCACTATCGTGGATACCCCACATTGCAAGTTGCAACATGCATTATTGCTATGCAATATACATGGTTGATTGGTTTATATAAAATTAGCGAGCTAGTTGCTTTTTTCTAATTATCAGTACTTTTATTTAATCAAGTCTAATTCTTAGGTTTAAGACTAAAAATATAAAAGATTTTTATTTTTTAAAATATAATATATTTTTTAAAATCTAAACTTCTATTATCCTCTTTCATTAGATATGATGTGAATTACTTACATCAATAAATAATTTATTGGTAGTAAATTTAGTGATAATAAATAATTTTTTTTTTATTTTTTAGGGGCAAGCTCTTGATAAGGACTAATTTTTATTGGTCCAAAAAAAAATTAAAGTAGTAAGGAGTAAGGGTAAAGGATTTGCTTTTTTGTTTTAAAGGAAACTCTGTGTCGGCAGTATGCGTGTATTATTATATTAGATCTTGTTTGGCATTGCTTGCTACTACTACTTCCTCTCGCAGATCTCATTTTCATTGCTCCTAGTTTCTCTTAAACTCTTAATCACCACTCTGCCTTCTTCCAATTTCTTCCACAGTTTCCTTCGTCAACTTGATCAAATTAAACTTCTCATTTCCTAAAACGTTTCCAGTTTTTATATTAAAAGAAAAAAAAATCTTCCAATGTTTTAACTGTCTGTCCAGCTCAATATACACTCACACAAAAAAAAAAAACCGTTTCGGTGTGTTTTCGTTGAAAATCTCTTCAGCTGTCACTCTTCTTTGGCATTTATAAAAAAACTTCTCTTTAGAAGGTTTTGTAGTGCTGTCCTGTATTTAAAGTCTTTGGATCTGAACTGAATATTTTAAAGAAGAGAAAAAGCTCTGGTTTGAACATTTCTGGTCTTGCTACTATTCTTCTGCACATATATATATATATATATATATATATATATATATATATATATATATATTGTTGCTTTTGATGTGATCAGTCACAACAAATAGAGGTCTAAGAAGTAGTCTGCGCTTTGTGCGACTGAACTCTGAAGTTCGCCTGAGACGAGAATTGTTTAGTTTGGGGTTGATCATTCAGTGTGATCCAGGTAATGTTTAGAATATTTATATTTGGTCTTATGGAAAAAAAACCAAGAACATTTGTATTTGGATGTACGGTATCAAAATAGTATGGCCCTGGTTTTCATTTCTTGTTTTTATATATTTTTTTGTTTTAAAAAAATAAAAAAAATCATGTTTAAAAGCGTGATTTTTGGTTATATGTTTTTGAAAAAAATTAAAGTAAAATTTATTTTGTTATTTTTTATATAGAACAATATATTTTCATTATTAACAATCGTGTTAATAAAGCAAATTGTTCTTTCACCGTTTATTTCACAATTTTAGATATATTTTTTAAAATAATGGTTCTAACATTTTTTATATTTTCCCAAAATTTATTGTATAAAATTATTCTCAAAGAATTATTTCTTGTTTACTTATTTTCTCTTTTATTTTTCCAATAACAGAACTTTGTTTGCTCCCTTGCATCTCAAACCAAGTACAGGACAACTCCAAACATCCATTCTTCCCATTCGGGTAAGCGTCCATGCCCACACCTCTCTCTCTCTCTCTCTCTCTCTCACACACACACACGCACGCACGCACGCACGCACAGGGTTACATTTATATCGCAAACAGATTTTCAAAAGAGAAGATTCAATGTTTTTCTTTTAGGTAAAATGCTTTTCCCAAATAAGTAATACACAACTTTTTAGATTAAATTATTCTAACTATCCTTTCGTATCTTAATTACACAGACTTTAAATCTATTTTGAAAAGGGATAGATTAATCTAATCAGTTAACACTATTAAAAATATTTTGAGAATATTCTAAAAATATTATTTTTAAATAAAATTTTTATTAAAATAATTTTTATTTACCATTTTACCCTCCTCTAATAAATTTAATAGTTTTCATTTTCCTTTCTTTACCTTTTATTTTCTTTTTTTTCCAAGTAATTATTTGTTAGTGTTTTTAGGTTTACGTAATTCAATTAACATAAACAATTTGACGGAATTTTTTCTTTTAACTGAATATATTTATAAATGTTGCTTTGTTAACAATTTTAAATTATCAATTTAAATAAAAAAAAATATGTGTTTGATATATATAGCTATTTAAGAAATTAAAATCAATATATTTCAACATATATGATGAAAAATTAAAATTACAAAATTTTATAATATAATCAAAATTAATAAATTTTATAACATATTATAAAGTTTGAAAATATGAGTATGCATAGAAATATTTTTAGGTTGTATATTTTTTTGGAATATATATATATGTTTAAATAATCCTTGTGTTAAAGAGGGGTATGTTGGTAAAAAGAAATTTAAAAGTCAAAGTTAACGGTCATATAATGGTTTGGTTAGATGGAAATTGAATCTCAAATATACAAGGGAGGTTAATATAATATGCATTTTTATTTTAAAGAATGTCTATATAGGTTATCAAAACAGAGGAAGTATGTGTAATTAAATCAAAATAAAGGGTGATTAGAGTATTTTACTCTTTTTTAAATATAACTTCAAAACTTTTTGTGATAAAGATGTTGAAAATGGTTTCTATACAACAGAAATATCATATAGTCTTGTGGCCAAACGAGGGAGTAAATGAAAATACCTCTGTTTATAAAATTTTAATATGTTATATCTAGCTATGGCTTAATGGGTGGTTTGATATATCACTATGATTAGCTCCTTTCCTCTTGTCCCATATGACAAATAATACTACTTTGGTCCTCAAAATATGATATAATTAAGTAGTTGATCTAGATCTTAAATATAAAATATATTGTCTATATTTATCAATTTTTTCTAAATTACCTTTATTGATATTCTTTTCATAATAATTAAGAGGGGGAATAGAGGAAGGGATTTAAGTAAGATGATTAGGGTGTTTTACAGAAAATATGTCATATTAATTAATTTAACTATTTTGATTTAATTAAATTAATTAAATAGACAATGTATTAATAAGACCTCATCCACACTAATTTCTAACGGATACTGCAAGAGTAAATAAATGATAATTTTATATTATCCGTGCATCTTACATTTGAGTTGTTGCGCAACTAAATTAGGAAACAAGAATGGAGATTGTCACGGCCATTGTTGAAAAAGTTGCAGAACCAATAGTAGACTACACTGTGGCACCCATCGCAAGGCAAGTAGGTTATTTGATTTTCTACAAGGACAATTTCAACAATCTCAAGGATCAAGTTGCGAGGCTGAAGGAAGTAAAGGACACTATCATTCGTGAAGTGGAAACAGAGAGAAGAAATGGACGGCAAATTTATGATGCTGTACAGAATTGGCTGGATAAAGTGGATGAAATCATAGAAGAAGCAGAGCAACTTGAGGATCATCCTGGTCATAGGAATGTCGGTTGCTGCAAGGGACCTTTTCTTGATTTAAAGTCAAGACATCAACTAAGTAGAAAAGCAAAGAAAATGGCTGGAAACGTTGTTGAAGTAATGCAAGGAAAAGATAACATTGGTCCACTTACATTCTTGCCTGATCTAGAGGGAGTAGGCTCCATTTCTGCCACAAGTAGTGAAAAGCTTGAGTCAAGAAAGAAAATGAAGGAAGACATTATCTTGGCTCTAAGAGACTCAAACTTAAGCCGAATAGGTGTCTATGGGCTTGGCGGAGTGGGAAAAACAACTCTGGTTAGAGAGATTGCAAAACAAGTTAAAGATGACAAGTTGTTTGATGAAGTTGTTATGGCTAATATATCCCAAAATGCAGATCTTGAAAGAATTCAAGGTGAAATTGCAGATTTTTTGGGTCTTCGCATTGAAGAGACGACCATAATTGGAAGAGCATCTCGCCTCAGGCAGAGGATTAAAACTGAGAAAAGTATCCTAATCATATTGGATGATATTTGGGCAATACTTGAATTAGATAAGCTGGGAATTCCCATGAATGATCATAAGGGTTGCAAGCTGTTGTTGACTTCTAGAAATCAAGATATATTACAAAAAATGGAGACTCAAAAAGATTTCTTGATAAATGTTTTAAATGAATCAGCAGCTTGGAGCTTGTTTGAAGATATGGTGGGTGATGTTGTTAAAGATGTCAGTTTGCGTGACTTGGCAATCCAAGTGGCCCAAAAATGCGCAGGCTTGATTGTTCTTATAGTAACTGTGGCAAGAGCATTAAAAAATAAAGATAATATTGATTCTTGGAAAGATGCCTTAAACCAGTTGAAGACTGTTGATAAGGAAGGAATGAATGAGAAAATTTATTCAGTTTTGGAGTTTAGTTACAGTCATCTTGAGGGTGATGATGTGAAGGCACTTTTCTTGCTTTGTGGATTTCTAGGTCCACAAATTGGTGTTGAATACTTGTTGAAATGTGTTATGGGTTTAGGCATATTCAAGCAAAATTATACTCCAAAAGATGCAAGACTTAAACTTCACAGGTTGATTGGTTCCTTAAAGGCATCATGTCTATTGCTTGAAAACGACTCGAACAAGGAAGTTAAAATGCATGACATTGTACGTGAAGTAGCTGTCTCAATTGCTTCAAGAGATCAACATGTTTATAGAATTGGAAGGGGTGATGAGCTGAAACCATGGCCTTCAGAGGAATTCCTTCAAAGGTGCACTCAAATCATCATAAATTGTCCCATTCCCGAGCTTCCTGAAAGGTTAGAGTGTCCTAATATTAATTTTTTCTGTTTGTGTAATATAGATGAATCTTTGAGTGTCCCTGATTCTTTCTTTGAGGGAATGAAAAACCTCAAAGTGTTAGATTTGAATAACCTGTACTTACCTTCACTGCCCCAATCTTTTCATTCCCTTATTGACCTTAAAACACTTTGTTTGCATTTTTGTGTTTTGGGAGATATGACCAATATCGGAGCTTTAACAAATTTAGAAATTCTCAGCCTTCATGGATCGTCCATGATAACTTTGCCTAGTGAACTAGGGCAATTGACTCATCTTAGAATGTTGTATTTGACCGAATCTGGAATTGAAATCTTCCCTTCCAACATTATACCAAAATTGACCAAATTGGAGGAGTTGTATTTGGGCAATACCTCCATCAAGTGGGACCAAGAACATTTAATTGACGAAAATAAAAATACTTCCCTTAGCGAACTTAGGCATCTGACAAACTTGGAGGCTCTAGAAATTCATATCAAAGGGGCTTGGGTTTTGCCAAGGAACATAATGTTTGACAAACTAGAAAGATACAAAATAGTGATAGGAGATGCCTGGGAATGGTCTGATAACTTTGGGACCTCCAAAATGTTAAAGCTCAAGCTTGGTACTGTCATTCATTTGGAGCATGGGATTAAAGAACTTATTGAAGGAGTGGAGGGTTTGTACTTGGATGAAGTAAATGGGATCTCTAATGTGCTTTATGATTTGAATGGAGAAGGATTTCCTTTATTAAAGCACCTTCACATCCAAAATAATGGAAAAATTCAATGCATCATCGACTCAAGAGAAAGAAAGATAAGTCACATTTTCTTCCCAAAGTTGGAGACATTAATACTTCAAAATCTCAATATATTGGAGAAGATATGCCATGGCTCATTTATGAATAATTCGTTTACAAGACTTAGAACCATAAAAGTCAAATGTTGTGACCAGTTGAAGCATCTCTTATCCACGTTGATGGTTAAAGCTCTTTGCCAACTTGTTGAGATTGAAGTTTCGAAATGCCGTTCTATGACGAAGATTGTGTCCATAGAAAACTCTTTCCCAAACTTAGTCACTATCGATGACAATATTGAGTTTTGTTCATTGCGATCCTTGAATTTGCGATATTTGCCAGCCATTGAGGATTTCTACTCTAGTCTGTTGACATCATCAACAACAACCGAACAGAGACTGTCATTGGTCAACAATGTTCCATCATCTTTTTTTAATGCAAAGGTATTTGTTTTATTCTTATATTGAATTTTCTCCAAGTTTGCGTAAATACATTTTTGAAATAATAAGATACTATTAGAAATACTAATGAAAGTGTGATATATAAAATTTTATTACGAAAACAATTTTTAAGTTTTGCCCACATATGTGCATGATGCGGATTATTGGATCAACATTTTCATTGTTCTCATATTATTTTAGTGCTTTTTTTATTTTTTTACCATGATTCAATTACTAATAAATAAATATAATATATATTATTTTTAATCAAGAGACATTTTTAAGCACTATTTTATCATACGATCGCATGACATCAGCTTTTGAGCAAATAAAACTCATAACAACATTATCATATATTATTGATTTGATTAATTCTCGATAGTTTCATCATCCTTATATATGTATAATTTATTTGTTTATTCATTGACCACAACGAGAATAAATATTTTTTTTACAGGTAAAGTTTTCTAATTTGGAGACTCTAAAGTTGAGTTCAATCCATCTAGAAAATATTTGGAATGATGATCAGCTTTCTGTAGCCAATTCTTTTCACAATTTGTCTAAGCTGAGTATCAAGGAGTGTGGCAGCTTGAAGTATTTATTCTCATCTTCTACAGTTGGAGGTTTTCCAAACCTTAAGGAGCTTGAAATAAGAGAGTGCGAGATGATGGAGGAGATAATTGCTACAAAGGGGAGAAATGATGCTGCAATAGAAGAGGTTATAACTTGAAGTATTTATTCTCTTCTATTTCTAAAATCACGTTCAAATAAATATTGAGTCATTAAACATCAAACACTTGCTCTTGTTTTTATTATATGGACTTATAAATTGTGCATTAATTACATTACAGGTTGGGCTTCAAAAATTGGAGATTATCATAATAAGCAACATGAAAAGGTTAAAGAAAGTATGGCACTCCCAATTTGAAGGGTTGAAGAGTGTGGAGGTGAACAATTGTGAGAAACTTGAGAATATTTTCCCATCTGATATGCACACAACATTTGGAAGAATGGAGACACTGAAGGTTAGTAATTGCGGTTCGGTGGAAGAGATATTCAAATTATTACCTGTCAATGACATCAATAGTGAAGAGGATACAAGAACACAAGTCACACAATTGAAGAAACTTCATCTACTTTATTTGCCAAAGTTGAAACAAATATGGAGTAACGATCCCCAAGGAAATTTTCACTTTCATAATCTCCAAGATGTCCATGTTGAAGATTGCTTGAACTTAGAATATCTCTTCCCATTTTCAATAGCCCTGGATCTTCATCAAATTGAGAAACTCACACTAGATTTTTGTGGAATGAGAGAAATTGTAGCAAAGAAAGAGGGAACTGTTGAGGAAAAAGCCATATTTCACTTTGATCATTTATACTCCTTGGAGATTTTGAACATGCATCAACTTAATAAGTTTTATAGTGGAAGTCACAGTTTAACGTGCCCATCGTTGAGAATGTTAAAGGTCTTCAACTGTGCAAAATTGAAGTTATTGGGGAGACAAAGCACAAGTAACCATAGAAAGAATGTTGATCATCAAAATCCTCATCGCTCAACACAACAACCTCTCTTCATAATTGAAGAGGTATGGATCATCATATGTTTATATTCATCTCAGAAATATCTAACTTGTCATAAAATATCTTTCTGATATGTTTCATAGAAAACGAATATTGCATGGTTTAATCTTGAGGAAAAATTATGCAACATTTTAGAAAAACATTAAGATATTTCAGAAGATAATAAAACGAAAAGAGAAAAATTGTATGGGGACTTATACATACCTGAAGCTTATAGCATTTCGGTGATGTGTATATTGTGCCTAGCTCTTTGCTTAAGGGTAAATATTTCTTATGATGAATAAACATTTCTTATTGTTATTATATGTAAGAGAAAATAAATGAAGCATGTTATGTTTCAGGTGATTCCAAAGTTGGAAGATTGGACACTAAATAACGAGGAGGCCATAATGATGTTGCAAGACCCACAATGGGAGGATTGTTATTTGAGTAAATTGAAGGTTCTTCAATTGTCTGATTTTGAGGATGAAGGGGTAGCGGCAACTTTTCTAGACTCGATTGTAGAAAAGGCACCACTCTTGAAATGTCTAATTGTTCACTATGGTTCCTTGAAAGAGATATTTCGAGACAAAAGAGTTGCATTTAAAGAAGGCAATAAATATAAAACTAACCCCCAGCTTGAATCGTTGAGGCTGACTAATCTACCATTGCAACATTTATGTAAAGAAGGATGCAAGATCGACCCAATTCTTGAGTCTCTTGAAGTTTTATATGTGATAGCATGTGCCAATTTGAAAACTTTGGTTCCTTCCTCTGTCACTTTTTCCCACTTGATATATTTGGAGATCGACAAGTGTAATGGATTAATAAACTTAATTTGCTCATCAACTGCAACAAGTTTGGTCAATCTCCAAGGCATAACATTAAAAGAATGCAATTCACTTGAAGAAATAGTGACACAAGGGGTGAACGAGACAAGAGATGAAATTGTATTTAGAAGTTTGAGAACTTTAGAGTTGGAAAGCTTGCCTAGGCTTAATAGTTTTTCGTCAAGTCAATGCTTCTTTAGGCTCCCGATATTGGATAAAGTTGTGGTGAGTCAATGTGCAAGGATGAAAACCTTCTGTGAAATAGCAACAAGCACACCCATGCTCAGAAAGGTAATTATAAAACGTGGGAAAGATGAAAAATGGTGCTGGGAAGGTGATTTGAACGGAACAATAAAAAATATGTACGTGGATAAGGTATGTTGTTAACAACTCTTCAATGCCATTCTATAAAAATAATATCTTTGTTATTCTATTTTGAACACCAGATATAGAAATGCATTCTTTTATATAATAATTTTCCATGTGAAAAAAGTTCTGATCATGCATGCTATCCATCACTTGTTCCTTTTTGGCCAACATGCTTCAATAGCCTTTAATCAATTTTGCATATGGCATTCAGTAGTTTTAAGCACCAACTTTTGCGTAATTCTTTAGAATTTCACATACTCTAGCTTACTTATTTCAAATACAAATAAATTATTATTACTGTTACTGCTCAAAACTTCTGCCCTTCAATATGGGCTTTAAAATTTGAAATTTCTTATATATGTTACATAAATAAAGGATTTTAAATACATGGATTTTAATGTGGGATTTTAAATATAAAATAAAAAATTTATTTAACCGTCTTAAAACATAAAGAAAATGACTTTGTTTTTTAAAATAATTCTTTGTCAACAGTCAGTAAGTTCATTGCTCATGGGATATTCATCAATCTTATCGACAAAATTTTTTAATGTATTTTAATGCCCTTTTGTTATTAATTATCTTGATAATCATTTGAATAGGTGGCTTTTAGCAGCTCCAATTATTTGGAATTTTCTGAATATCCAGAACTAAAAGAATTATGGTATGGCCCAGTTGGGCAGAAAATATTCTGCAATTTGAAGCATCTGGTAGTATGCAAATGTACATTCTTATCGAATGCGATATTTACATCAAATTTACTGCAACTGTTATATACATTGGAGGAACTGCAAGTAGCAGATTGTGATTCATTAGAAGCAGTATTTGATGTAAAAGCTTTGGATGACAGAGCAATGAAATCAAAGGAAGTTAGTCGGTTGAAAAAATTAACACTCTCAAGGCTTCCGAATTTGAAACGCATATGGAACACAGAAGCAGGAGAAATAATCAGTTTCAGAAATTTACAAAATGTGAAAGTTGATGAATGCCAACACCTAAAAAATTTATTTTCCGTCTCACTATGCCAAGACTTGAGGCAACTTGAAGAGATTGACATTGTGGATTGTGGTTTTGAGGATATTGTTTCAATTGAAGAAGGATTGGAGGAGCTTAACTTTTACTTTCCTCTGCTAAGAATCTTTAGGCTAATAAGGTTGACGCAGCTCAAAGTTTTCTATCCAAAAAGATATACTCTAGAGTGTCCTTCACTGAAGATATTAAATGTCGGCCGATGTGAAGCATTGCAAATATTTGCATTTGGACATTGGGATTCCCAGCAGCTTGGAAGGGTTTGTGTTGACCTGCCAATTCAACAAGCTTTATTTCATATTGAAAAGGTATACACCCTCTTTTTCTTGTTATTTATCTGTTCTTAATTTAATTCTTTTTAAACAAAACGATGGGTGAGGCAATCTAATAAACACACATGCTACAATTATATATGTGATTAGTAAATATATACACTATAGTTATACATGTGTTTTTCCATTCTGTTAACTTGTTAATTGATTATATGATGAAATAAACAAAGTATTTTGTCTTTTAGGTATCAGAAAACTTGGAGGAGTTGTCACTAAATGGAAAGGATGCTATGAGGATATTGAATGGAAATTATGAGAAAAAACTCTTTCAAAGAATAGAAAGACTTCGTTTGCAATATTTTCAAGAAACTCCAATAAAGTTTATAAATGAAGTGCTTGAAAGATTCCCAGGGGCAACAACACTTCAAGCGCGATGGAGCTCTTTTGAAACACTTTTTCCTACAGGGGAGATTAGTCATTTCAATATTAGAAAACCCACTCAAATAAAAGCATTGAGCCTATTTCAATTGGAGCAGCTTGAGCAAATATGGAATGAAGACTCTGCATCAGACAAGTTTGTTCCAAACCTTGAATTTCTGACTATAAGGGAATGTTCTAGGTTAATAAGATTGGCACCACCTTTGACATGTTTCACAAACTTAACTACCTTAATACTGTGGGATTGCAATGGCTTGATGTACTTCATGACATCTTTCACTGCTAAAAGTCTGGTCCACCTCACAAGCATATCAGTTAAAAATTGTAGGATGTTAGAGGAGGTTGTGATAACCAATGAAGGAGGATCAGAAGAAGAAATCATATTTGAAAGCTTGGAGGATTTGGAACTAGTTTGTTTATCACGTTTCAAAAGCTTTTGCTTTGGGAAACATACCTTTATATTCCCATCTTTGGTGACATTGAAAGTGACAGGATGCCAAAAAATGCAAAATTTCTCATATGGAAACATTGTTGCCCCATTTCTGAAATTAGTGGAAGTGGAAAATGGGGGAAAATGCTGGAAAGGGGACCTTAACACCACTATCAAGCATTTGTTCATAGACAAGGTACGCTTGCTAAAAAGTACATTCTAATATGATTGGCACTCCTTTGATATTCTTGCTTTCCATGCCTGTGTCTCAATCTCTATCTGGAAAATCTAATGAACAAAATTTAGACAATATTATTCTATAACAAAATCTAGATGTGTATTGCTTTCAAGATATAATGTCTTATATGCCTACCTTAATCAGGCAATTGGAGAAGGAGATGAATGGAACTATAAGGAATCTTCAAGTGATATTACAAAAAGTAGTCAAACTCATCAAATGAGTGCGAGGATTATCGAAGCATCATGCTTCGAGGAGCAAGTGGGACAATCAAAGCCTAATCATATTCCAGATACTAGGAAGCAAGAGACACACAAGATTCCAAGTCAATCTTATGACAAAAAGCAAAATGAGAAAGCCTCGTCAGGTATTGAGAGGCCTCTGGCTTATGTTACTCAAAATGCCTCCAGCCCTTCTACAAATCAAGATGCAGGTATTTAGATTGTCTTGGATACTTCAATTTGCCATAAATAATCAGTAGATATTTCTTTAACTTTGGCCTTAATTGCTTTCACAGGTTTGGCTGTCTTAGGTATTTATCACTATCACTATCCTTTGGCATTAGTCACTTCCTTTTGTTCAATAGACATAGTGACACTTTGTTATCATATTCACTGGCTTGATTAATGTTCTTCTTCGTCCTTTATTTTTTTGGGTAAATACTTTGAGTTTTGATTTTATAATCTGAAATCATCTAAAAATAATTGCCAAGGCAAGTCTTTATATTTTTCAAAAATCATGTTTGATTCTTTATTTGTTTGTTTAGCTATTTAGATTCAAGGAATGCATGAAACCATTGAGGGGAGCTTTGTCTAGGTTGCTCGAACCAAAGCTCTGCATTTTTTATTAATTAATGATTCTAATATGCTATTATGGTAATTGACTATTATGGTAATTGAAAACTACAAGAGGAATCTCAAGGCTCAAAGACTCAATCTAGCAAGAATCTATTCAAGCAAGCTACAACTGACAACAATAAAGAAAGTAATGTTTATTTAGCTATTTTGCAGTTTTCAGAAGTAATATATTTTTATTTTGTTAAAATGTCGTATCGTTATATTTACTCTGTCATTTTTAGAACTAATAGGTTTAGCTAAGGGGACTCAAGAGATGGGTGAGAACATTGAGAAGCCATTGGATGAAGCTGATAAAATTGCTCTTAGCCCCACAGGAGTTTATGATGCAGGTACTGATGATCTTGTTTGAACATTTGACAAATTATCTAAATTGCTTTCCTACTCCTTTGTTTCTTTAATATATAGCATATTTAACTAATATGAATGTATTAAAGAAGTCAGTTAAGTTAGTTAATATGATATGTTTATTCTAAAATATCTAATCATCTTCCTTAACTCCTTCCCTGACTCTCTTACTTGACTATTGTTAAGAGAGTATCAATAAGAATAATTTAGGAAAAAATCATAAAGATAAGAAATATGTTTTATATTTAAAAATAAAATGAACTTTCCAATTAGGTCATATATTAAGGATAGGAAGAGTATAGCTTAATGCATGTCCATTATAGTACTTAGCTTATTTAAATTCTTTCTAACTTTATTTTATGTGATTTGAAATATATTAGAGGAATCACAAGACTTAGAAATTCATCCAAACCAGAACACCTTTTTCTTCTACTGAAAGTTCAACAACACATTTTTCTTGCGCTGAACATAGGCTTATGTTTTTTTGTTTATTTATTTGGAGAAATGATTATTAATTACTTGCTATTTTGGTGTTATGGGAAATAAAATCAACTATCCAAGAATCACTGACTTAAAAGTTCCCATTTGGTGAAAATTTTCTTAATCAGATGTTCACCACCATTATTATTGCTCACAACCGAGGAAGTTACATTTCTTTCACACATTAGAGGGAAGGAAATTATTTTTATTATGTTAAATTCTTATGTCAAATATTTTAAATTTAATTTTATGTTTTTATTTATTCACTTAATATTAAGACTCAACATATATGTGTGTGCGTGTGTGAAGTCATTAAAAGACCATTGGTTATAATAACTTCGTAATAAATGACTGTTTTTTTTTTTGTTAAATGACATTGTTGATATATTCTTTTGCCTAATAAACACCATAACCTTCTATTGTGCCAACCCAAATATACAAACGAAGAAGGCCTCAAATGACTTCTAGTCTTTTAACTTCTAGATTTTTTTTTTCTTTGCAATATATTGTGTCATTTTGTTTGCTAAGTATTTCCTAAACTTATTTGTTTGGTTTTTTTACTCCAGATGTGAATGAGACTATTGAGAAACCCTTAATTCAAACTACCCAGGAAGCACAAAGACAAGGTGAAATGCAGGATATAGGTTATAATCTTGTTTTGATGGATCTTTGATCCAATAATACACTTGCTTAATTAATTAATGATTTTAACTTTCTATCATGTTAACTGAGATTTGCTTGAAGGATCACATGAATCAAAAACTTGTCCTAGAGAGAATTTGTTCAACCGGCCCACAACCTTTGCAACTAGTGACAAGAAAGAAAGTAATGAAATTATTTCTAGAAGGAAGTAATTTAATTTATTTTTATTTTGAAAGAACTCTGGCCTCATAAATTTTTTAATCATTTTTTAGATATTGGAACTCAAGAGATTCATGACAACATGGACAAACTCTTGATTCAATCTTACCAAGATGCTGAAAAACTTGTCACAGCACAACGCACAGGTTCTTATCCTATTTTGTATCTTTCTTTATTTATTTTTTTTATAATATTCTTTGGATGAACTAATAAGTCTATCATGGTGTTAATAAAAAACTACTAGAAGTATCACGTGACTCATATATTGAAAGTCAAAAGATATGCAACATTGTCAACGAACCTTCAATTCCAGCTACTCAAAATGTACTGGACTCAATCATGATTCCTGAAGCAGGTATTTATTTCATTTTGCAAGCTCTGATCAATTGACATAAATTGATAGGACTAGAAATGCATTTTTTGCAATACTTTTTTTTCATGTTTTCGAAACTGACTCAGCCTGCTTTTTTGTTTATTTGCCAATTCAGCTATTGATCCCTCACATTCCCAAGCTCCAAAACCTATGATATTATCAATACAAAAATCAAACATTTATGGAAACTACAAGGGAACGATTGACATTCCTGAATCGAACATGCCATATTTGGACGCTGGGGTGAAACGACATCCTAAAGTGCTAGATTGGCTCAACACAAAGCGTCGAAGAGTGTTCGCTTCCTCCTTCTTTTCCTTATTTGCCGAGGTGACTCATATTTTGAGGACCACTCGGAGAATTGACTTGACAGAGGATGATCAAAACTACATCAGAGAGTGTTGTGCAGCCTTACAAGGAGTTGGCTTTGATGATTCATGGATCAGTTACGTGCACGGTTGCATTGAGGAATGTGAAGATGGAGAAGACCTTGAGAAGAAGGTTGAGGAGGCTGAAGGTCAAGCTTCAAATCTGAATGCTCAGCTTGAATCCATCAAGAAGGAGTTAGCTTCTGTGGAGGAATCCTTAGCGTTGTTGCGTCACAAGGCTAGTAGGCTGCATAATTTCATTGAGTCCTAAACTTTGTGGATTCTCTTAGACATATACTTGCTTTCACATTTTTAATTTCATCTCTATATATTTACTTATGTTATGAAGACAAAGAAATGTAGCATCAGAATGTGATCATAAAGACTTTATTCATTGTAGCATCAATGACGTTGTTCTCTCTTATGTATTGTTGTTCCTGAGTTCCCCAGTTCAACGTAAACAAAATAGCATTTGTTTGTCTTCTGTATGTGTCTTTTATAGTAGAATGTACGTACGCTAATAGACGCATTATTTAGTACTGCCGTACTTTTATATAAGAGTTATATAATTAATTAGGGTAGATTAAAAAAATTAATTAAATTAGTTACTTATAATGAATATGTGTTAGTTTTCTTATAATATCGTTCTTAATCATATGAATTATACCCTTGATAAAACCTTTTTATCATGTGCAATCAATATGAAGAGTTTATAGAAAAAATTATAAAATCGAAATATAAAATAGATTGAGATTTTATATTTAAGACTAAAATAAATTTTTATTTAATTCTTATATTTTTTATTGAGTCTAGCTCTTATATTTAGCGCAAGAGGTAGCAGCTTTTTCTTAATTGTTATACATATTTATTATAAGAAAAATTGATATTTAAAGAAGGTGGGATATTATAGAAAAGTTGATGAAAAACATATTACAACATCAATGTTATTATTATCATCATAAATTGATGTCAAACCACTAATATCGAAATATAATACATCACTTTCATATCATCAAGTATTGATATTACATTAATAAATATTAGAATATCTCACACAAATTGTGTATAAACAAAGCCCTTCAGTTTCATCATCCAAAAGTGGAATTGATTTCTAACACAACCACCCGTTACATCCATCTCTTCATAGTTCCAGCCCCAGAACTGCCCATCAAACAGAGATGGAAGTTATGCAGTAAATAGTCTGGCCAGGGGAGGGACTTGAAGAAGAAGAAGAAGAAGTCCACATGTTACTCCATTTCTTCCACTTTCACTCATTCTCTCCATCACAACATTAAAATTAAAAGTTAATTACTAATAATATGTATTTATGTTAATTTTTTTAAAATAAAAGTTGTCCCCAGGACTTTTAATCCACCTAATCCATCTCTCATCCCAAAAAAAATGAACTTTCATCTTGGGTCTTTTCCTTTAGGGGGATTACTCAGTTTCATTGCATTTGGATTCGGAAAAAGTTTCTGAAAATGTATAAAATTCATCCCTTCTTGAATGCTTCAAGCCTTATCTAATACTTCTTTAGTCATGTTTTTAAGTAATTTCTAATATATTTCATACAGATCTATAAAAACATTAAACTTCATTAATTTGACATTAAAATTTAATAACTTTTTAACTTTATCTGTATTTGATATACATCATATCATATAAAAATAAAGTTAACACAATGATGAATGAAGAATAAAATTGTAGATTTATATAAAAATATTAATAAATTAATGATGTGACTGATAAATAGGACAAAAAAATTCATTCTCTCTCTACTCTATAAATAGAATCAAAGGAATACATATTGTTTTCTACATCCCATATTCATCATAACATACAAAAGAACAAAAGAGAACGATTAAGCAAACTTAGATTTAAATGTGCAGATCTTCAACTCTAAGCTCTAGATGCGTTCTTCAACTCTCAAACAATGTGTACATTCTACAACTTGATCCCCCTAATCGTTTATTTATAGAGAAGTGACTGAAAATGCTAGGTTGTCCTGGTTTTGGTAAGTGACATGACTTTAGCCAAAACCCCAATTTTGAACATCTCCTTTGGTGGGTTTACTACAAACTTTATCTTCTTCAAGTAAAAACTTTGCGTGAAAGCTTTAGTTTTGTTTTTTTTTTAAACTTGAGTTGGCAACATGTTGCCGCTTTGATCATGGCTTTCCTATCTTCATAATGACTAAAGTTTTAGTAAATGCTACTTCTTCTTGTCCCAAATATAAGATCTAGATAGTATATTTATTTCTATTTATATATAGTATCTTAGTCCACTTTTACTCTCAAATTTATTCTAAAAATATCTTTAATGATTATACATATTAAGAAGATTTGCATGACGAATGGGTAGTTCTATAATTAAAAAAAATATTTTAGAAAAATTAACATACATTTATTATAAATAATTAACTCAACTAATTTTTTTAATATCCATAAATTAATTATCTAACTCATATATTAATCACATAGTATTACTTTGACAATGAAAGCCTAGGTTTTCATGCTCACTTCACCCAAAACTCTCTTTCTGGTGCCTTTTTCTAGTGCTCTAGTCCATTCCTTCACTCAATTGATCATCTTCCTTGAGCCAAGACATAATATAATCCATGTAATATAAATTTACTTAGATTCCATTTCATCATGTCAGACCAAACTCTCCTATTTTAACATCCAAAGGCCTTGACACTTGCACTTTCCTGTATTTTCTAAGAAAACTCACCCTTAAAATATCTATCAAGATACCTTGGAAATTGTGTATGAAAGCATGAAAATATGAGAATTAACAAAAAAAAATTACTCCAAAACACACAAAAAAGGTAAATTTCTGCATATTGTTCTTCATTGACATTGTAAACATGAAAAATTTGCCTACAACCACGTTTCTCCCTAGTTGAATTTTGGTTTTCTCTTTCCTGCATTATTTTAGAGGTTCTGCGCCCGCGCGCACGCACACTAATATATATATATATATATATATATATATATATATATGGATATTACCTTTCAATCCTTATTACTATGTTTTCTTCGGCATTTGTTGCCAGGTCTTTATAAATTTTGTTGCTCATTTTCCATGCTGCAACCAATTTTTTTACCAAATAATCAATTTATTATTAATATATAGGGTTAAGGTATATATTTTTACCAAAAGTTCTTACTCTTAAGATGTGCCTATCCAAAAGTTTTGTTAGGAGCAATATTGCATTAGAAATTTATAAATTATAATAATGTTACCCTGAATATTACCCAAAATAAGTTTGACTATTAATTAATCAAGGGTTAAGGTGTAAATTTGCTATAAAAATTTACATTCATGAGTTATAGGTATCTGAAAGTATGATTTAGGAGTAATGTTACTTGAAAATTTTTAAATCATAATAATGTCACCCTAACCATTACTCGAAGTTAAGTTTAACTGTTGGTTTACCAATATGCTCATGTAGCATGCCACATGGCATCCACATCATGTTTTATTGTGTTAAGGTAAAAATTTGCCCCAAAAATGTTTATCTAGGAGCATTGGGTAATTAAAAGTTTTTATTTTTGTTCAATGTCCCCTAGTCATTGTCCAGGTTTAGTTTAACTATATGTTGAACTGATCAGTCTATTTGTTATCTAAATTTTTTTAAGTCAGATTTATAAATAAAAAATATGCATCTCTCTAAACATGTCGTTAATAAGTATCACTCTCAAAAGATTATACTCTGATTTGGTACATTTTTTTACCATAAAAGTATAGTAAAAAATATAAAAGGTAACATATATAAGAGAAATTATGAGAATTCTTCAAGGGCATGAATTGGGGTATATGTTACCTCACAAGATACGAAGATGACATATGGTATTGGCTTTTGTACTCCTTATTTATAAATTTAATTTAAAAAAATACAATAGATGATATGTATACTAGCTAGCGTAGCATAGTTTGTCAATTATCAGTTAAATTAAACTTAGATAATAATATGGATGATATTGAACAATTTTTTTTTTTGATACCCAACACTCCTAAATAAAATTTTCTAAGATAAATTTATACTTTAATCTAAAATAAAATATGATGTGATACCAAGTAGGCATTTTATATTAGCATATTAGTCAATTAACAGTTAAATTTAATTTTAGGTAACGGTAATGGCGATATTCTTACAATTTAAAAATTATTGAGATAACATTACTCCTAAAACAACTTTTAAAATAAATTTACACTTTAACCCATTAATTAATATATCCACCTAGCATTTATTTCATCTTGTATTTTGACTTTAGGAGTAAATTTATTTCGGAAGTTATCGCTGAGTTGCACTAGGTATATGAAAGTTTTCTTAGTTTATTAATATATATATATATATAGAGAGAGAGAGAGAGAGAGAGAGACGCACTGTGGGGTTCACTTCTGAATCTGGAACATCACCTCCATCAATGTTGTTATTAAACTAAAAACAAACAAATTTGTATTTGGATCGTCCATGTCAAGTCAGGGTAAATTAGATATATTTCATTTTAAAGACAAGTACACAGGGTGTTCATCCTTGTAAGCATACTCTGTTTTTCTATATTTGAGACAGAACACTCTTTATTCATCAAATCCATAATCTAGCTACAATCAGAGACACCTTTCTCGTAAATAATTATGACAGTAAGTATGCTTTTCAAGTAAATTACTACTATTAATTAATTAATTAAGTTCTTTCTTGATCCGACGACTCTTTAAAATTATTAGCACAAGGAGGCTCAAACAATGAAAATGCTCTGTAAGCTGAAATCACAGCTAAGATCAAGAAGCAACAAAGAGCCAAGAAATGAAGAATTAATGCCAACTTCACTTTGCTGCAAAATTTGCCATACGATTCACAAGCATGGCTCCATGAAACCTCCTTATCGCCATTGTAAGCTAAGTAATAGATCTCCATTGCTGCTGCAACTGATGTCATCATCACATACGCTATAATCTGCAAAAAAAAAAAAAACTCATTGGTAAATTCAAGGTTACATCGTTGAATATTCTGAAGAAACAGAAAAAGTGATGCAGAACGGGGAGGGGGAAAGGATGAGAGAGAGATAGAGAGAGAACAAAAGAGATAGAGATCAGAGATGAGGGAGAGAAACAAAAAAGGAGAAAGAAACTAGACGAATAGAGGATGAAGGGAAGAAACAGAGAATGCAAAACAATACTCAATTCAATTCAAAATTAAAAAGCATACAAAATGAGATGTGTTGAATGGTATTTATATGCTCTGTCCCTTTTGACAAGGTTATTGATTATGTATGATTAAAGTATTATTTTCCCTAATTTGAGATAATTCTCTCAAAAATATTTTTACGCATTTTCTATAATTACAGACAATTAATCCATAGCCTCAACTCTAGTCCTAAAAGTTAAATACATAATATTTTAGATGATAAAATAACATTTAACACTTTAATATTATTTTTACTAGTGTCTACTATTATAGTGTTATTTTCCTAATACATCTATTACTCCTGTAGTTATATTTTTTCATTATATCCAGCACCTTAAAAATAACATTAAATACTAAATGCATAGTCAATAAAATTAAGATACATGATATAATTAAAAAATAATATATATTAGATATTATTTTACCCCATTCTACAAATCTTAAAATTAAGTGGAAAGATAACAATAAATGATAATGGTTAGAAATATATCAATACATAAAAATTAAAACAAAATATTTCTAAATCTTTACTGATAGAGCTAAACTGATGTAACCATCACATATGCTATAATCTGCAGAACTCATCAATCTCATTCAAGGTTACATAATTAAATATTCCGCAGAATTACAAAAAGGGTACTCAGATAAACATGAAACCTGGTCAGAGAGAAAGAAAATCCAAGCTTTAGAAACAGTGCGTTCGATCCATGAAGAAACGGCAGCAAGAAGAGCAAAAATAGCAGAGATAACACTCACACAAACCATATACCTGTAATCACAAGCGACCCGATCGATCGATTAGTCAATATGACAAAGAGCATAATTAAGCTAATTTTACTGAATAAAAATGGAGATGAAGTGAGAAATATATAATCATACTTGAGACCAGAGATGCTGGAATACTTGAGTTCTCCATAGTCGCTATTATTCTGTTCGTTAGTAACAGTAATCCATATGGTTGCTACAGAAAGAGGAACTACACAGAGCCGAAGAGAAGAATCAAAGAGCTTAAGCATCGATTGAACTGTGATTAACTGATGAGCTATTGTTAATGGAATGAGAGATGGTGATGATGATCGTTGCTTCTTTTTTTGAAATAAATAAGTAAAGTGAGAAAGTGTTGTTGTGATGATGGATGAGAGACGTGGATTGAGTTGGTTGGGAGAAATAATGATGATTCTTTGTTAGTGGGGAAGGTAAGAATAATGGCCATTGCTTTATTCAGAAAGAAATTATACTACTTTTTGGTTGGCTCCACATGGCGATTAGCTCTTTAGTCTTTACCCTTTTTTCTTCTAAAAGTCACAAAGAAATTTATGTTTACATTTTAAATATTTTTGCAATTTTTTTAAATATAAAATATATAAATTTTTAAAAAGATATGTGAGAAGTCTATATTTAACAATTTTATTGACTAAACGGATCTGATATATTCTTATACACATAAAATATTGGTATTATAAAAAAATTTATACAAGTATCCTACTCGAATTTAGATCTTTCTTATCAATAAAATTTTTAAACAAATACATTTAACTAATTTTCCCTATATTTTATAATATTTTTAAAAATTAATTGACGTTATAATTACTTATATATAAAAAGATACAAAAAATAGAAAAGTTTTTATTTGAGAAGAAAAAAGCTTGGAAACTTTTGCTAATTATATTAAATTACTATATGATGTTATGTGTTTTCTTAAACAACTATTTGTAACACCACAAAAATATTTGTATATTATTTTTTAATAAATCAAAATGAACTTTACAAGAGAAATAGAATGAATTTTTTGATTCAGATACAGGGCTAATTTAAATATATTTTTAAAAAAATACTTATAAAAAAATAGTTTTTAGATAATTTTTATAAACAAAATTTATGAAGAAGAATTTATAAAAAAAATAGTTATAAATAAATAAGTGTTTGTATAGTTATTACCAAAAAGACTTTTATTATTAATAAATTATCAAAAATAATATTACTTTATTAAAAATATAAGATAGGAGATATGATAGAGAGTGTGAGAGAAAATAGGGATAAATAGTAATTAGATAGTATATAAGTTATTTTACTGTTTTAAAAAATATTTTTAATAGTTTATACAAAATCTTAATTTTAAACTATAATTTAATCTAAAACTCTTTTAAAACTATGAGGTTATAATACATGTATAGTGGTCTAAATATTTATTTAACAAACAATTCCAATAATTAATGCTAATTCTTTTTTCCAAAAATATAATGTAGAAAACGCGCATGCACAGCAATATAAATGATAAAGTATATACAGATGAGCTAAAAGTGATGCCGTGAGCTCTAAAACTATCATAGTAATTTAGATTCATCATAGGTATCCAATCAATTTTGGAAGTATAATTATTTTCCAAAGAACCTCTTGAAGGTGTAATGCAGACGCAATACTCAGCTAAACTAAACCTCACTATGTTTTGTCTTTCTTTTAAAAATATATATAATTTGAGAGCCTGATTCAAGTATATACTCAGATTAAAATATTAAAATCTTCAAATTAGTTTACTAAATTTCAAAATGAAAACTAAATTTAAAATTTTTTATTTATATTTATTTATGCACTTTAAAATTTTTTATTTAATTTTAAAGTTAAATTTTTTTTTATCACTAAATATTTGAATTGACTAAGTGTGGGTTGTTTCAATTTAACCAGTAGTATTGTATTTGAGCCATTTATATTCTACACCGATAATTATTTGAAGATAGCGAGGTTCTCCTATTTTAGGTTTGCATTCTTAAAAACTAGATTAATTAGTTGCTAGTATAATTAAATATTGGTAGATAAATCTAAAAGCTAAAGTTTTTCATTATAGTTATTATTCTTATTTTGTTTTAGTTTATATTAAATATTACTTATCTTGCCATTAATATAAAATATATTTAACTAATTTAATTAGATTAAAAAAGTTAATTAAATTAATTAATATAATATATATTTTTTAAAATACTCTATTATAACCCCTTCCCTTTCTTATATTTGATTATTGTTGAATTAATATTAATGTGTGTAATCTAAAAAAAATTATAAATATAAAAAATATATTATTTACCACCGTGCATGGATCATGATGAGTAATAAAGTGATGAAAAAAGTATCGTTCCCACACGAAGATTTAATTACAAAATTTGATTAAGTATTAATTATTAAATTTTAGCCTACTTTAAGTGACATAAATATGAGAAATTATAAAGTAAACCAATACTTCTAGTTAGATGTTAGGTGATTCTCGAATTAAGGGGAGTAAAATCTCAAAATTTGGTAAAAAAAAAATTATAAAGGGTTGTTGTGGTGAAGAATATTTTTCAAGAATTCAAAAAGTTTTAAAGGAGAACATTTTAGGAAAAGAATGAAAAAAAAGAATAATTATTTACAAATATTTTGAGACTCAAAAAATTAGCAAAATATCTTAAAATATATATTTTGAAGATTTGAAAATTTATGGAAGAGTTTATTTTTTCAAAGATGTCTAAATATTTTAAAAGTTATTTTTTAGATTTTAACGTACTATATTCTTGAAAATTTCAACAAAAATAACTAGAGGTTAAATTTTAAGCTAAAATTTTTAGAAAAATTAGTTTATAAGTTTAAAAATCTAATTGAGGAAGAAAATCCTTATACACTATTAAGAATAATTTTTTTTAGGAATTTTTTAAAATTTTTGAAAATATAAAAAATAAAGGAAATTGGAAGGGAAAATCCTAAAAAAATATTACTTTAATCTCAAAACCACAAATTAAAAATTATCACAAAAATATATTGTTATTTATTTTATAAAAATATTTAATAGTTTATAAAATATAATAAATAAATTGATTTAGAATTTTGATATTTAAATGGTATATATTAGGGATTTCTCAAATTGGAATTAAAGAAATGTAGAAGGGCAAATGGTCCTTTACCTACCCCATATACCTCACACGTGCCTTCTCTCCACTTAATCTGACCAATCTTCCCTCCTCATTCTCATCTTCGTTCTGTATGAGCAGAGAGTGAGCGAGTGAAAAGAAAGCGAAGAACCGGGGGGTTGCGGACGCCAGGGTGGTCAGAGGAGTAGGTCGTGCACGCAAGAGAGGTTTTCGACCAAGGTAAGCCTCCCTGTCTTCTTCCATTCTTGTCTTGTCCGATGTCTGCGATTTTTGAGCTGTTGGTTTGGTGAAATCAAAGTTAAAGTAAAGGGGACCGTTGCCGAAGGTGGAGGTGGGGGAGAAGCCGATCGTTGCATCCAAGGGAAGAGTTTGACTGTGGTGAGTGTTCTAAAGCCTCTTCCATTTTCGTTTTCTCTTATTGCTGCGATTTGGGGTTATGGGTTGGCCAAAAATGGAAGCTTTGTGAGGAAAAATGGTCGATTTAGCTAGGATAAGTAAATATTAAATCTTTTGAAAATGAAATTTAGTCTGACTCTTGAAGCTTGGCGCTGCATCTACCTCCTCTGTTTTGGATTAAATCTTCGAAAGACAGAGGCTTGTTTTTGCTGTGTAAATTTGAGTTCTCTGGAATTGAAGATAAAAGAGAGTAGAAAAGAATTAGATTAATGCATTATAATGGTTTCATGTGTTTGGGTTGGTTTGGAAAATTTTGATAGAACAGAGAAGTGTATTTATGTTGATGAGTGACGGTCATTGAGCAAGTCAGGGTAGAAAAATGTTTAAGTGGTAACTATTTACTTAAGGTATTGCACTGAATCATTTAACAAGGGTAACCCACTTTTGGTTTGATTTTCCCACTTAGGCCCCCGTTTGAATAAAACTTTACAAAGGGGTTCATGAAAAAAAGAGTTTTTGGGCAGCTTATAGAAAATGACTTTAGGAGAAAAATTTATGGAAAAAAAAGATTTTGAATAAATGAGTGTTTTGATAGTTATTTCCAGAAATATTTTTATTATTGGTAAATTATGAAAAAATGTATGAGTATTAAACGAGGAAAGATAAGATATAAGAGGAGAGATGGTATAAGAAAATAAAGAAGAGATAGTATAAGAAAAAGTAGGAAAGATAAGAGAGGATGTAAGAAAAAGTAGGATTAATATAATAATTTGTTAGTTCATAAGCTTTTTTACTGTTTCATCAGCTACTCTGATCAGCTTATCTGAAATCTTAGTTTTAAACTATAGTTTAGTCTAAAAACCTGTTTGAACAAATATAGCTATTTGTTTTAAAATTTCTCAAAACCTAAGTTTTACCAAAATCTAAGTTTAAAATCTAGGTTTTGTGTGTTTCCAAACACACACTTAATCATGTTGTTATTTCTGGTGGCAAGGCGTTGGGTAACTGATAAACAAAGAACGTTTACGTGTTTAAATTATAAGAAATAATTGTAAGATAGATATATGGGTTTGTGGTGTAGTGGCTGAACTTTTGTGGAAATTGGAAAATAATTTTAACTAAGGTAATTGCAGTTTGAAGTCATAAGTTGCCACTGCATGAAGTAAATTCAATATGTGGAAATTTAAATTGGTTATTTCAGCTGTTCAGTGTAATGCTTTTTTTTTTCTTTTTAGAATAGAATTTCCGGATATTTAAATGATGGATAAAAGTCATTTCAGAGACTAAGATGATAAATAGGTATTTCAAACTATCAAGAGTATGCTTTAAAGCTTACAAGCAATGTTAACATAGAATTATTAAAGTTGAAAGTGTATTTATGTTGCTGTTTTGGGAGATACTTTAAGGTAAACAAGTGTTTTTGAATTGTTATAAGCTAGTGAGCTAAGTATGATCTCAAAAATAATTATGAAAGGGGAGGGACATTTCAAATTTCCCTAAACATAATATGTAGGTTTATGTGTGTGTTATACTCTTGTCTAAGATAAACAACAACTTTTTAATAAGGTTAGTGTCGAAGAGAGTTGAGATTTAAGGGAGATAATGAAGTTGTAAATTATAGATGGAAAAGTATTAATCTACCCTTATGTATGTATATATATTATAGGATTTGACTTGTGCCTGAGCCCACTAAGGAATTGAAAAAGGAATATAGGAGAAGTGAATTTGGAAGAAAGGCAATTAGGTAGTAACTCTTTCTTTTCATTTCTGTATGTGTTAATTTTGCATTTTGTTTGTGCTATGGTTTGACATGCGTAAGCAAGGTTTGATATGTGTTTAACATGCATATATAAGCATGGTTACAGTTTAGGATGACTGGTTGACTGGCAGTTGCTAGGAAAGAATTATTTTAGGTATATGTACGGACATTATAACTAACAATATTTATTAGGGTTGTGCATAAAGCCAGCAGCCTGCTATGCCCTGCCCAACCCGATAAATATAGGGCAGGGCTGGGTATCTTGCTGCAAAATACAGCCCATGCATTTTTTGAACTGGGCACCGGGCATAGGGGCTGCCCTGCCCTGCCCATGAGCACTATTTCTTTTATTTTTTTTTATTTTTTCTCTATCTTAGAAGGGAGAATATGATAGCTACTGGTGACTATAAGGTAATTTTAGAAATATAAGTAGTTAAGTAGGTAAGTTTTATCTTTTAATATTTATAACTATACTAATTTTTTCTTCTTTTTTAACTTTGTTAATTATCATATAATTACATTACAAATTATAATTATTTATTTTAGTTTTTTAGATGTTTTATCTTTGTCAATATTGAGGAGATTGATACAAAGTTATAATTACAAACTACTTAAATTTTAACGCTTATTTTTTATATGTAATGGATCTCAAGATTTTAATTATTATCTTTGTTCTCTTATTCTTAGTGGATTATAGATATTATTTAACTTTTAAAGACACATGAATATGGTATTATTTTAGAAGTTCATAATTGTAATTTTTTTTCAAAACATGAGCATGACATCACAACTTGGGCATGCCCAGCTCGCTCATGCCCAATCCAAAATTGTTAGGGTTTTTACCGGGCATCGGGCTGTAAAATGCAGCCCATGCATTTTTTGGGCAGGACACCCCTGCCCAGCCCTGCCTATACACACCCCTAATATTTATGTTAGTTTGAGATTTGACATGGCTTGTTTTTGCATACTTTATTGAATTATGTATATTTGTATGAAACATTATTGTTACTAGTGAGATTCAAACATTTTTCTTCCATGATATACAGTAAAGGCAAATGGCCAAGGGCAAAACGGGCAGTAGACGGAGTTTGAGAAGGTTGGAGTTGGAGTAGTTATAAAAGTTATATTTTGGGTTAAGTTAATTATATTTTGATTAAGCCGTGTGAGGCTTGTATATATAAGTTGTTATATATGTAGATTATATAATGAAATATGTAATCCTCCATAAAGAGGAACCTGAATCTTTACTAGAGACAAGTGAGTGCCATCAACACGGATGATTGAATGAAGGTATTACTATTAAAATTTTAGTTTGGTTATGAATGAAGTAGAGAACATATTTCTTACTTGTTAAGTAATAGAACTCAGACCTTTTAAGTTTATTTAAAGTGTTTAAATGAGATTTAAGTATTTAGACCAAGTATAACTTTGGGGGGAAAATAAGTTATGGATTTTCAATTTTTTGTTTAAGATAGTCCCATTCCTTTGAAAAAGGAGGAACCTTTTTGGTATTATAAAGTTTTGCAAAACTTCGGCTTTTAAAGGAACTATTTATTCTCTCTGGGGATTGGGGAATTCATTTGTTTCCTTCATTTAAGGTGTCTCTTTGGAAGGTTGGGTAACTAGGATTGTTCTTCACGTAATTACTTTATAAAGGTTGATTACTCTCTCTCTCTTATGGCTTTTAATGAAATTATATGCTATTATAGTATTCAAATTTACTTTTAAGCATCTCTCAATGTAAAAGAAGCTTTCTAGTCAACTTAATCCACAATCTCTTGCTGAATTAGTTAAGTAACTTTATTAAGCACAAATCTAAAGTGACTTTGTAGGGCTTATAGGTATGTCTCTATCCTATAGGCAAATTGTTCCATCCACCCTCATGAATTTCACAATCCGACAATGTTTATTGCATGGTCTACTCTAATATCCCATCTCTAGCTTGATTGGAGAACCCTAACTCCTCTAAATTGGTGGCCAACCAACAAAAGGTGCAATACTCCACAATAAATCAAACATATATAACATTAATTACAAATAGAGAGAGAATGCAACTACTAATCCATGATTAAGATCCAAATAATCTTATGAGAATGAAGGTTTAACTAGACATGGTCTGATGTACAAGAGATTCAACTACATTAAACCACAAATACAACTACTAATCCATGATTAAGATCCAAATAATCCTATGAGAATGAAGGTTTAACTATACATGGTTTGATATACAAGAGATTCAATTCCATTAAACCACAAATACATGAACCCAAACAATAAAAACCAGAAAAGATGCAGCACAACGTTTTGCGGTCACGAACTGACCACAAAAACACTAATATCACGGCCTAAGCGCTGCTGCTCTCTATCTCTTCTTCTCCATTGGTCATGGCCCAAGCACTAAAATCTCTACCTAGACGCACATCAGTTCTGTCTCAAGGCTTACGGAATTAATTTTTCCTTAGTTTTCTCATCACTAACAAATGTTCACAAGCTTAGCAAAATGGCATCATTGTATCAAAATATTCCTACAAAATACCATTAAAAACATAAAATACCAACTATAAATATAATAAAAATATGCACAAGTGAACAATGCAATCAAAAACTAAATGCACATTTTCCTATCTTGAATATCTAAATTATGCACAAGATTTATTAGTGTCTAAAACCTAAGGGAAATGTATTGAAATGACGTGAAATCCTAGATGTTAACATAGGTTTTATATTTAACATTAAGATTAGCTCCCTAATTAAATATATATTATGGACCAAAGGAGTATGTTATTGTAGTATGATCTAGATTTAAAAAAGTCTTCTGTACCATTTTAGGTTTCGCTCCAAACTATTTTTCCATGCCATCTTTAATTTCAAAAGTTGAAACTCACAAATATTTATTATAAAAAAAATATTTAAAAAGTAACTTGTTTTGAGGGCTAAAGTGGAAATTTGTCTTCGAAGTTTCCTCCAAGGAACCTGGAAATTTGTCTTTGAAGTTTTCTCTAAGGAATGCTGGATATCTGAAAGTTTTTTAAAGAGTAATGTTATTCCAAAAGTTTTTAAATCATAATAATATTACCCAAATTGTTACACAAAACTAAGTTTGATCGTTAGTTGACTAATATGTTAACGTGGCATACCATAGGGCATCCACATCATCTTTTATTTTGGGTTAAAGTGTAAATTTGCCCCCCAAAAGTTTTCAATTAGAATCGCTGGATATCCAAAAATGTTTTTTGGGATTAAATGATACCCTAACCATTATCCAAGTTTGATTTGACTAAATATGTTAAACTTGTCAATACTACATGTAAACCACTTTATTTTTTTTTTATCCCAAGTCATCTTTATAAATAAGAAAAAAATAAAAACAAAAATACATTCATTCAAACTCCGTCGTTATCAGAGTATCTTTCTTAGCATCCACTCTATCAATCTCTAAAAAAAATGATAATCTCATATATTATCTTTTTATACTTATAAGTTTATATATATATATATATATGCCCGTGGTTATTCCAAAAATGTCATTCATGCCTTTCAAAAATTCTAGTGAGTTTTCCTTGCATATATTATCTTCTATATTTTTCTACTTTGCTTTATACTAAAAAAAAGTACCAAAATTAAATATGTTCTCTCGAGTGATATATATTAACGATAAAGTTTGGATGAATGCATTTTTTTAATTTTTGTTCTTATTTATAAATTTGACTTGAAAAAATAAAGTGAATGGAATGTGAACTAGTCAACTTAATATATTTGGTTAAATTAATAGTTAAACTGAACTGGAATAACGGCCAGGACAACATTGAACCAAAAAAATGCTTCCAAATACCTAATGCTCATGAGTTAAAACTTTCAAGATAAATTTGCACATTAACTTAAAATAAAAGATAATGTGGTTGCCACGCGGCATGCCGTCAGTATATTGGTAAACTAATAGTTAAATTTAACTTTGGTTAACAGTTATTATGACATTACTATAATTTGAAAATTTTTAAAACAACATTGCTCATAAAAAGACTTCCAGATACCCAATAATCTTGAGTAAAAATTTTTAGGATAAATTTCCATCTTAACCCTCTTTTTTGGAAGAAATCAAGTGATATCTCCTAATTGATAGTTTAGTTTCTTGAGATTTATAGATCACCAAATTGTATTTTTTTTACAAAATTTTGGAAAGGGGTTGGGTTCACCCACGATCTGAGGGCAGGGGCGAAGTCTCCCTTCCTTCTAGGTGATACCAATATCTGGTAGGGCGAGTCGTCTATTACCCTCAGGTATAAACCTAGGCATCTAGGAGTTAGGATGCATTTTCAAGTGTCGCGACTGAAACTACAACAAAGTGGTAATTCCTAAAGATTGAATACACTTAAATAATCGTATATCTCACCCATTAGAGACTAGACCTTTTTTTTTTTTATTATTTCAAACTAGTTTCTTTCTAAATCATCCTAAGTGTTTGCTGTACTATCCCCTTTGTTCCTTTTGGGCCAGAAGTTTCATGTCAATCTACTACGATTGTCTTCTGTGTTCGGTAAGGCAAATAGTCAAGTAGTATTTATTATTAGAATTGAAACCTATTTTTATGCTAATGATGATGGTATTAAAATTAAATCTTAATTCAAGTCGGTTGGTTAGATTAGTGAACTAATAAATTAGTTTCTTAAATAGTTTAGTCAAGAGTTTTGGATGGGCTGATTGAATTGGGTTTTTATAATTTCTTTTTTCCTTATTAGGGATCAAATGATGTGGTTAAAAATAGCAATACATCATCTTTGGTCTTTAGTAAATAACTCTATTTTGTTGTATTATATGGTGTCAGGGGTTTATACAAGAGTGTTCTATTTACTTATGAGTTAATATTTTTGTACTTAAATATTACTATTTTGAGTTATATATAAATATTTATATATTAATTAAATTATATTATTTTTATCATGATTTATTTATGGTTAAATTCATTACAGTCATGATCACCCAAAACAATAAGTATCAGAACATGAAGCCCAAAAAGCTAAGGGGTTAAAGTAGTTCTTGTAAGAAGGCTAAAATCATATTTGGGCCTCAAATCCGTGACGCTTTTTCTATACAACATGGCAGGTTTTCTTGCCCAAAAGAATATGGCTTCATGAAAGGAAAATTAATACCTCATTAATATGAGAGGACAAAAAATACAGACTTTATTACTATGGATAAAATTATCGGGCCATTAGGTTCGAAAAAGTAAAATCCAATTAGTTGATCACTACATATTGGATTTATTAGTTTTTAACTATTACTATCTAAACTCTACTAAAAATCTTAAGGGAAAATTATTACGACGTTCTATAGAGAGATATTTAATTACTAAAAAGTTTTAACTATAATAATTTATTATTAATTTCTATACTAAAATTTATCAATTATTAACTCATTAATTATCATTATAATTTTTAGATAATTAAAATTTTTGCTTAATACCTCATTGTAATTACCTGTAAAGGTTCTAAATTCATTTGGTTGTGTTTTTTTTAATGGAAATAACATGGATTTTTTAAATTTTATTAAATTTTTTATTTTCAAAATCTACTCGCATCTTTTTATAAAATAATAAAAAGTAAGTTATACTAATTTATCTAGAATTTCCGCCAAATTACAAAAATATCTCTTCTATAGGTTTGTTGAGACTAGAAGGGATGTTTATATAATTCATAAAGAGGTATGCACAATTTAGTCTTTATTTTAAGAAAAGTTGGTGACGATTTTTGTTATATTATAGGTAAAAACTCTATGCAATTTTGGCAAACTTTAATGGAGGTTCAAATTGTATTAAAAAATAAAAACAAGATCCATGTGAAATTGACCTCATTTTTAATCATATACTTGTAATTTCTTTATAGGTAATTATAATTCTACAATTATAGGTTTTAGTTTTTGTACTAATAATTTATTAATTTGTGAGAAAAATGATATTAGTAGCTTGTAACATAACTTTTACTCAGCATATACTTAAATTAATTTTACTACATAGATTTAAATAAAATCAAACTAGACCAGATTACATATTGTATATAGACACACAAAAAATGTTATGAGCATGATAATTTATTTTTATGTTGATAATAAATATATTTTATTTTATCATTTATTTTTATTTTTTTAAAAAGCTCTTTTTTATTTTGTATTTTGTAACAATTTATATGCCTTTAATTGAGATTCACATCAGTCTTAATTAACAAATTAAGACTAAAGAGACTAATTCCTATGAAAAAAATTGTAAGCAACAATAATAAAAAAAAACTAAAGAGATTTAATTAAAAATTTAATAAAAGTATAACAACTGAAGATTTTTTTTTTGAAAAAAAAGTTGAATTCGCGCTAATTAGTTTTCCCGCCCCTTGCAGGCAACATGCCGACTTTCAGGCAGCCTTGTATAGTTCAACAGATATTATTTCTTTCTTGGTTTCGGCAATGAGTTGACAACTCAGCTATCAAATACTCATTCGTGTTCATTCAACTCTCTCTCTCTCTCTCTCTCTCCAACAGGGATTGATCCTAGGGGTAAGCGGCTCAGTATCGCTTAAATGAGGTCTCGAGTTCGAACCTTGGCGTACGTAGAAAATCCCCGTTAGGAGACTCATCCACCATAGCCAGGTGCGCGACGCGGGTCGGATCCGGATGTAGTCAGGGCAAAGCTCTGGTGAACCGGGTGGGTAACTAAAAAAAACTCTTTCTCTCTCTCTCTCTCAATATATATATTTATATTAATTTAATGTCATAGTCGGTTTAATGAATCGGGTTGATTAAAATGAGTTGACGTCTCATTATGAATTGAATAGTTTGTAATTCACTGTTGTCTTGAGCTGGTGAAGGTAGGCTGGGAAGAAAGTAAGTATCCACACAAACACACAAAACACTCGCTAAAGTTTTGTGCTGAAAAATAGTAGTGATGTTTCCTTAGTCAATGTAAGTTGTAATAAATGCTTTAAACCGAAGCAAGAAAAGAGAATAAATTAAACATTGATTGATTGATTAGAGACTAACCTACTGATCAATGATCCATCATTGAACGTAACCAAAGCAATGTCTTTGCTTAACTAAGAGTTTATCAGTCCCTCTAGACCCCTGAAGTGGACTGAGACCTCATGAGTCATGACCCACACTGCTCCAAAGCTTCATCCTCTCTTATAAAACCCATCTCATTTCCTATTCACCATTTTAAATTCAATACTTTCAATCTCATTTTTCTAGTTTTATCTTGATATTAAAACTCAACATGAATTGATTTATCATACTGATAAATTAGTGAATCAGTATTCTATTTAGTTCGATTAAGAGTTTTAGACATATATTGAACAATTTAAATTTGATATCTTTTTTATCATTATTAAACATAAAATGATGTCATTTTGAATAAAAAATAAGAAAAAGAATATCAGTCTGTCATATTTATAATTCAATAACCTTATTTTATTTGATTATATGTGATTTATCCATCAATATTTCCTGTACTTATAGATTAATATATTTTTTATTTAAATAATTATTTTTAGGGTTATATACAAATATTTTTATATATTTTAATTAAATTATATTATTTTAATTATGATTAGATTAATTGTGATTCAATTATAGTTATATTATTAATCCTTAAATCATTGTTTCGGCTGGTTTAATGGCTAGTCTGATGCTTTTTTTCTTGCATTTCACATTTGGATAACCAAAATATCTGGCCACGTCAAACATCCAATGAATATATAGAAATTATGTGGTCATATATCATGCCTTTATAATAATAAAGTAATAATAATTAAGTAGGTCTAGCTAGTTGATATATACGACTAAAAAAAAAAGTAGTATCGCCCTATTTTTTTTTTTTTGATCAAGAGTTAAAAAATAGTTTGTAAATGATACAAATTAATAAAAAGTATATTTTTTATATTCATAATAATAATAATCAAGTATATATATGGAATTCATGTATATCTTCATGATGGTGCCCCATGGAGATTTGAATGTTTTGTATTTATTCAACAAACCTCTGGCGTTGTATTTTATGGAGTTTAAGATAAATTGTACTTGTGAATGGTGTTAACTTCTTATAATTTTATTAGTATAGATATTTATGTGTGTTGGAACGTTAATAGGAATATAGTAAAACATAAATAATAATGAAAAAATAGAAGAAATTATTAATTGTTAAATGGCAATATATAGTTATAATTGATATATTAATCAGTGAATAAACTTACAATAATAATTAAGAATTTTAAAAAGAGTGTTACATATTTCATGTTCACAATTGTCAATCTTCTGTCACCTATCTCTAGCGCTTAATAACATCGAATGTTATGTGTGTGTAGTATTAATGTGTGTGAAATAGAAATAATCATTAAGTCTAATATCAATCATCATTGTTCCATTGAAAAATAAAGTTCAAGTCAATAATTTGCTTTGCTTCACTCTTTTGTTCAAGGCTTTGCTTGGTATGGAGTACATATATCCAAAAACGAAAGCAGCTACGTACTCCAATTAAAAAAGCACAGCTACATAAAAGTGGTATAATTCAAACTGACTGAACTAGTTAGACCAACAAATTGATTCGGGTACATTTGGAGAAAGGTATAATTTAAATTGAGTGAAATAGTTATACCAATGAACTGATAAACTAATTCTATGGTTAATTTAATCAAGAATTTTAAATAAATTAATTCAATTAAATTTTATATTTTTTTAGATAAAAAGATATCAACCAAAAAATCCTTTACTGAATTTGGAATGACATTATTTTAGATAAAAAGATAAAGAAAAAATAGTTTGTAACTCTATTTTATTGAATTATGTATAATTTATATATAAAAATTCTATTTACTAGTGGATTAATATATTTTATTTAAATATTACTCGTTTTATGATCATTTATAAATATTTTTATATATTTTAATTAAATTATATTATTTAAATCATAATTTAGTTGATGCATTGAACCACACTTAAATTATTGATATTTAAACAATTATCTCCACCAGTTTAATGACCCATCTAGTTTTTAATGTCTTAGTATTTACTGTATTTTCATTTTTCTTGCTATATAATATTGGATCATAACTTTAGCTAGTTTCTTTGTTAATTGTTATTCATAATATGTGGTAGTCAACTTTTTTTTAAGAAAAAAAAGAAAGTAGAAGAGAGTTGAAATGAAACTCTAGATCCTTACACTTTTTTTTTTGTTTTAAAAAAAGGATATAAATCTCATTTTGAAAAATTAGATAATTTAGGACTTATTTTTCTTATTTTAGCATTTTTAATTTATAGATAGTAAAGATAGGAGATGTACGCACACCCTTAAAATTTTGTTCAATTAAAATATGAACTTGGGTATTTCTTTTTTCCCTACCTTTATCAAATTATGAAGCACAAAAATGATAAAACATACATTCTATTTTTGTTCATTTCTGACCTTGGCTCTTTTTCTTTCCTTTCTTGGAAGAAAATAAAGATTAAGCTTTATGAAATGTAAAAATAAAGAAGACAAAAAAAGAAAACAGATGCAACCAGAAAACAGATGCGCATCTAACACTTAACGTGCGGGGCTGCTTGAGCTTTACGGGGAGGGCTTGAAACACAAGTGCGCTTGGGCCGTTGCTTGTTCTAATGCGCAACATCTTTCCCTAGTTAGAGCTCAGTTCGTTGCTTGTTCTAACAACAGTTTGGACTATCAGTTATATATATATATATATATATATATATATATGTGTGTGTGTGTGTGTGTGTGTGTGTGTGTATGTGACTATTTAGAGTGTATTTGATTTTTAAGGAGTATTATTTTATTATAATTCTAGTCGCGATACTTGATGAGACATCTTAACTCTTAAGTACGTAAGTTTATGTCTAAGGGTAATAGATGATTCGTCCTGACTAATATTGATATCATTTAAAAAAAAGTAAGATTTCGCCTTACCTTTGAATCATGGGTGAGTTTAATCTTTTTTTAAAAAAATTTGTATAAAAAAAAATTCTCATCTAGGCCTTAATGGAGCAGAGATCAAATCTACCTATATTTTTTTTGTAAAAAAACAAAAAAGAAAATCTCATCCAGATCCTATTCTTTGGGGCAATAATATATTTTCTATAATTAATTATTTAAAGATAAATATAGCTTCTGCGTGCTTTGACTCTATTGCTTAAAACATATGCTACAATTAGCTGTTATGTATTTGAACATGTAACTTCTTTTGACTCATTCTTGATCCATAATAGAAGACTATTAAATCTAACTAATTCAAAAAATAAACAATATGTATATATATTCAAAGAATGACAAAAGAACTAAATTTTACTCTCTGAAAAATTATAAAATAGTAGATTTAAATTTTAAAATTAAAAGCAAACCTAATAAAAATATTAAATTCCAAAATTAACTGTAACCTCTTATATTTGCATTTGTATTTTGTCTCTAACCTATTGTTCGTGTAGCTATATAAAGATTGTCGAAGAATGAAAGATATCGTTTTTAATTAATTCAGTTGGAACTATTTCTTGTTTTGTTATGAGTTAAAGTACATATATTAATTAGTGCTAACTCAGGTTTTGTATGAAAGTAGAGATTCTCCTTACAAGTGTTGGAAATTTGAATCCTAAATTTTGAATATATATATATATATATATAGCAACTTAATTAGTTGGGCATAACTTAATATCATAATACTCCCCTGATCTTTAATATAGGGTTTAATTGAATAGTTGATATTGATTATAAATATAATAACTATTTCGTATATTTATCAGCTTTTTTTAAATTACCCATAATATACTCTATCAATAATAATCAAGTAAGAAATAGAGGAAATGAGTTAAAGAAGATAATTATGATATTTTAAAAAAATTATATTATATTAACTAGTTTCACTAACTTCTTTAATATAATCAAATTAGTTAAATATGTCATATATTAAATACCAAAAAGTATTATTTACTAGTCAAAATATGACTGAAAATATATTATTTAATAATTATATGCATAAATAAATATAATATTTAAGGTTAAACCAACCGACAAAGAAAATAATGAGATGGTTTACTTGGCTTGGAATTGAAGCAATATGAATAATAGGTATGGCAGTTAGGATCACTCTCTGTCACTGAGCCAAAAATGAACATGTTTTCTCTCCCTATTGAAAATTGCAACTGTGTTTGGTAAAAAAAAGGAATAATTTTCAAGTTTACTTTTGTGCAGCCTTGGCACTTAGAAGTGATTTTCGCTCTTTTGGACTAATTAATTACTCCCTCTTGCCCTTTTCATAAGTACTGCTATCTAAATCAAAATAAAAATATTGATAAAAATTGATTAAAAATAATAAATATATTAAAAATATAATATATTTTTATTTATTAGAATAATATATGAGAGATAATGTGTGGAAAAATAGATGAGAGAATAAATAAAGAATATATATAATTAATTAGAGGTAAAAATAAAAAAATTATTACATAAAAACAATTTATTATTTATATATAAAATTATCTTTTTAAGAAAGAATGGTGCTTATAAAAATGTGCCAAGGAGTAAAAATTATGATCACAGAGAAACAACGAACAGTGAAAACAAAACAATGTTTAGGATTAAGCTTTGACTAACAGGGTGTGAGGCAGAAAAAGTCTTTAACCTTCTCATTGTCCTTCCACGTGTCACTAGTCACCACACTCTCTCTTACAGTCAAACAACTCTCTCTCTCGTCCACAAATTCATCTAAAATTCAGGACTCTTAATTAATTAATTACCCCTTTAACTTTGGCCAAAAAAAAAATCCCCTTTAATTCCTACCATCCGAATTCCCAACATTTTTTCACTGCAATATATAATCCCCTTTATCTTCTTCTTCTTCTATATATCTTCCATTTCTTAATTAATCCACCTTCCTCTCTCTTCCCTTCCTCCTTCTCCGTATAGTTTTCCTTTCTTTTCTTTTCCTTTCCTTTCCTTTCTTTAGTTTAATTCCCATTTTCCCTCTCCCTCTCTCTCCCCAATCCTCTGATTGTATATGGCTTTGAGTACCCTCGATCAGCATCAATCAAACTTGAAGCATTTCTGTAAGATCTGTAAGAAAGGTTTCGGGTGTGGGAGGGCGCTCGGTGGGCACATGAGAGCTCACGGCATGGGGGAGGACAGCTGGACCGTCGATGACGAGGAGGACGCCGAGAGTGACTGGGATGAAAAGCAGGGCGATGGCGGCGGCGGCGGCAATGTGCCGTCGAGTACAAGGCATATGTATGCTCTGAGGACGAACCCTAACAGATTCAAGCCCTGCAGGGTATGTGAGAATTGCGGTAAAGAGTTCTTGTCATGGAATTCCTTTTTTGAACATGGAAATGGAAAGTGCAGTAGTTCCGATCACATGGAGTCGCCGGTTTCTTCCCCGACGTCCGACGGTGATGGTGATGGTGATGACGACATGAGCCAGAGAGGTTGCGGTTCGTATAAACGGAAGAGGTCAGTCAGAACCAAAGTTGGTACGTTAAATTCTATATGTCCTTTAAGTGAAGAAGATGACCTGGCGGTCAACTGTCTCATGATGTTATCTAACGCCGCTATTGATCCTCTCGCTGTCACCACCGTTGCCGAGCCGGAGGAATCTAGTGCGTCAGCGAGCAGAGATGAGGAGAGAAGAAACCCTATAAACTTTATCACGCCAATATCTTATTGTGTTCCTGCCGTAGTGGATCACAAAGCTAAAACTACTGTGGTTCCTAAAGGCTTGTTTGAGTGCAAAGCATGCAAGAAAATCTTTAATTCTCATCAAGCGTTAGGTGGCCATAGGGCAAGCCACAAGAAAGTTAAAGGCTGCTTCGCTTCGAGACTCGACCAACTCGAAGATAAAGATGATGATGCCATAACTCATGAAGAGTTTCTGCCCTCAAAATCAAACTCAGTCACTCATCATGGTCATAGTAATCCTTCCAATAATAATGGCACGTTATTAATGGCGTCTTCGTCCAAAAGAAAATCCAAAGTTCATGAATGCTCGATATGTCACAGGACTTTCTCGTCGGGACAAGCCCTTGGAGGACACAAGAGGTGTCATTGGATCACACCAAACGCACCAGACACTTCCACATTGGCTAGGTTTCAGCAATTTCAAGAGCATATGGAGAGAATGAATCAAATTCCCAAGTTTGATAACTCATCGGAGCATATCGATCTAAAGCTCGACCTCAACCTTCCGGCTCCTCTAGCCGATGAACTGGCACGGCGGACGGAAATTTTCTTACAGCCATGGTTAGGAGGAACGACAAAGCAGAAGGATCAAAATAATAATAATAATAATAATAATACTCATACTAATAGTCAATGTCACAGCCCCAGCAACCGCGAAGTACCCCACCATCAGCATCGCCATGAAAATGAAAACGACAACGAAAACAACAAAAATAATAACAATAACAGTACTGTTTCCATGGAAAATGTTGGAGATGAAGCTGACAGTAAGGTGAAGTTAGCTAAACTAAGTGAGCTAAAGGACATGAATATAGGTGGGAGTTCTTCCCCATGGTTGCAGGTGGGGATTGGTTCAACCACTGGTGTGGGAGCTGAACCATAAACAAAAATTTTACACACAGGACAAAACAAAAACCCATAAAAAGTAAAGATCGATCTAGATATTCAATAATGGATTTGGGTTTTGTTTTTGTTTACTTTTTGGTGTGAACTGTGCAACTGTAATTATGACAAAGGTTACCATAATCATACAGTTTTGATGATGATCATATAATTTATACATTTCTTTTCTTGTGTTTAGAACATTTTAAAGGATATTGTAGCTCTTGGGACAAAAAATACAGTTATATATATGTATATATATAGTATTTGTTCTACTTCTCAGTAAAATAACTTTTATGAATGAATGTATGATTAAACAAAACAAAACCAAAATTTTCTTGTTATTGTTATTGTATATATCAAGTTAGATGAAATCAAGACGTTCGAGAAACTTTTGATGCAATAAAATAACTATGATTGTGCACATAATATATAACTAATGAGATATATATTGTTTGAAATTAAGCATTTGGAAAAGGATACTAAAAGGGAAAACAGTAGCAGGTAGAGTTTTCTACACTAAAAAATTAGATTCGTTTGGATTTTGATAGTTCCATGAGAAGCACTTATCACTACAAAAAGATATAGATTTGGCCACGACTTTTCAGCGGCGACAAAAAAAGTCGCCGCTGATTAAAGATTTTCAGCGGCGACTCTAATTGTCGCCGCTGAAAGTCTTGAGTTTCTGTGGCGACAAAAAAGTCGTCGCGGAAAAAGGACTTTTAGCGGCGACTTTACTTTGTCGCCGCTGAAGAGAACACTTTCAGCGGCGACATTTCTTTGTCATCGCAGAAGCAATTAAAATAAATAATTTTGGCTACACTTTTCTGCGGCGACAACACAAAGTCGCCGCTAATACGTTTTAAATACCCTTTCCCCTGCCCCTCCTCGCGATTCATTTCTTCATCAGTTAGGTTGAAACCCAGCGGCGTTGTCGAGCTTCTTTCCTCATGCAGGCGGTGGTCATGCTCCCAGTCAACGGTCGCCGTCGTTCGCGAAGTCGCTCCTCACTGTCATTGTGCAAGTCATCATCCTTCCTTGATGAGTGCGAGTTCCCCTCACCGTTGGTAGTCGGCGCTCCGTTGAGGCTAAAATACATGTCGCTTATCCGTCGCTCCTCCTCAGCTTCAGAGTCGCTTTGCCTGAAAAATTGGTCTCTTCCCCGTCGATCACCTCAGACCATCGGCGTCATTCATAGTAAGTCCAGTAATTTTCACCTCTGTCGCTGTCGTTGTTGGGAAATTTGGGAAATACACGTATTGTATTATGCCTGTTTTGTAATGCCGCCGACTATGTATGCCTGTCTGTTCTGTAATGCGGCATCATTGTTGATGAATTTATTCACAGCTTCTGAAGTTGCATTGCCGCGTAGTATATGTATGATCTTCAAAGTTGCAGAAGCCAGTGACTCGTGAATTGCATGTATTTTTTGTTGGAAAATGTGCCATAGGGGCCAATCATTATCTTATAAACATTATTGATTTATGAGTTTATCAATTGTGTTATCATATTATTCGCATGTTTACTGTGATGACCATCCTTGGATAATTCATGATCTTATCCTAAATGTCCCTGGTCGATCATCTGTGCCGGAGCAGAGATGAAATAAGACCAGTATAACTTTGAAGATGTATAGAGATATAAATCAAAGTCATAGGCACATATAAGAGTACAAGGTATTGGACCGACCTGCTATGAGAGAGTTGCATGGGTTACGTCATAAGCTTCTCTCATATACAAACCATGTCACTATGCCCTTTGACCTGAGATCATCATGGATTCCTACATGACAAACGCTCAGCTTTGACCTAGTCAAAAGTCACTTTTGACCGAGTGATCATAAAGACTATGTCCGGGGCTTAGTGGTTTTTCATGCGGAGGAATGTGAGTGGTCAAGATGGAATTTGTCCCTCACATTCGTAGAGAGATATTACTGGGCCCCTCGATGAGTGAGTCTGAGAAATGTATGGCCATACTATAATGGAAAGGTAGTTCCATTTCTATAGTCAGACTACTCAGGGATCGAGAAAGTAACGGTCAGGAATAGGAGGATGACATTATCCATGCCTCATCCATGACTAAAATATCGCGTGACAGAAGGGACATGATATGGTTGTATAAAAGGTTACATCGTTTATCGATCCTCATATGATTTGGGTAGTCGTTATGTCTTGCTAGAGACCGCTTGCAACTTGTGGGCCAGTATAGCAAATGACCCATTGCCAACTTCATATGGGCCTACAGAGTCACACACAAAATAGCCCAACACGAGCTATGATATCCAGATTCATTGAATCTAAGACGTGTCTAGATTCAATGAATGATCCAGGGTTAATGTATATATTTATTTATATTTATATTTGCATATATATAAATTCGTATATATATATATATTATATATAAGGGATATATAGGATTTAATTTATAAGGATAAATTAAATCTCTATCACATTTGAATTTGAAATTTAAATTGATAGGATATCTCATATAAGAGATATTTATAAGATTTAATTTATAAGGATAAATTAAATCTCTATCACGTTTGAATTTGAAATTCAAATTGATAGGATATCTCATATAAGAGATATTTACAAGATTTAATTTATAAGGATAAATTAAATCTCTATCACGTTTGAATTTGAAATTCAAATTGATAGGATATCTCATATAAGAGATATTTACAAGATTTAATTTATAAGGATAAATTTATAAGAGATATCGCGTTAGCTGTAGGCACTTATGAATTAGTTCTGTCCACTGGGCTTTTGTTAGTTTTGAACAATTTCTATTATGTTCCTGCTTTAAGTAGTAACATTGTTTCACTTTCTTATTTGGATAAGGAAGTTTTCACTTCCATTGCTGGGCATAGTAGATGTTCTATTTATCGTAATGATATTTTCTATGCTCATGGTCATTACATATTAAATATGGAATAACCCAATCATGGAAATATCTATAATATAACCACCAAAAGGGTCAAATCGAACGATTTGAATCCGACATACCTCTGGCACTGTCGTCTGGGCCACATAAATGAGAAACGCATTTTCAAACTCCATCAAGATGGATTTCTAAACTCATTTGATTTTGAATCATATGACACTTGCGAGTCTTGATTGTTAGGAAAGATAACAAAGTCACCCTTCACTAGGCACAGTGAGAGGGCCACTGATTTATTGGGCCTCATACATACAGATGTGTGTGGACCGATGAACACATTCCAAAGGAGGTTATTCGTACTTTATAACATTCATAGATGATTTCAGCAGATATGGGTACATCTATCGGATAAAACATAAATCTGAATCTTTTGAAAAGTTCAAGGTATTTCAAAATGAAGTATAAAACCAGCTTGGCAAAACAATTAAAGCCCTTCGATCTGATCGGGGTGGTGAATATTTGAGCCAAGAGTTCATATATCATCTCAGGAGTTGTGGGATAGTCTCACAATTGACTCCTCCAGGGACAACACAATGGAATGGAATTTCTGAAAGGAGGAATCGAACACTATTAGATATGGTTCGATCCATGATGAGTCGAACAGATCTTCCGCCCTCCTTTTGGGGCCATGCCCTAGAGACAGCTGCGTTCACACTCAATCGTGTTCTATCTAAGGCAATTGAAAAGACTCTGTATGAGATATGGACTGGGAGGACGCCTAGTTTATCTTTCCTCAAGATTTGGGGATGCGAGGTCTATGTTAAGCAACAAGCCTCAGACAAATTAGTGCCCAAATCCTCAAAGTACATTTTTGTGGGATATCCTAAGGAAACCAAGGGATATTATGTCTACAACCCTGCTGATAACAAAGTGTTTGTTGTCAAAAATGGTATCTTTCTTGAACGAGAATTTATCTCTAAAAGAACCAGTGGGAGTAAGGTATACCTCGAAGAAGTTCGAGAGCCACAAGACACCATATAACTGCAGATGGAAAATGGAGAAGACTTACAACAAGTTGTTGAGACTCCTCAAGTCACGCAAGGTCCACGGAAGTCTAATAGGACACGACTTCAGTCTCAGAGATATGGATTTCTGATTTCTGACAGTCGTGATGTGTTGCTCATTGAGCATAATGAGCCGACTACCTATCAAGAAGCTATAGTGGGACCAAACTCTGAAAAGTGGCTTAATGCCATAAAGTTTGAGATGCAATCCATGTACGACAACAAGGTTTGGACCTTAGTCGACCCGCCTGAAGGTGTAAAAACCATCGGGTGCAAGTGGGTTTTTAAGGAGAAAACTGACATGGATGGCAATATAAATGTCTTCAAGGCACGACTGGTTGCAAAAGGATTTACTCAAACTCATGGTGTAGACTATGATGAGACCTTTTTCCCAGTTGCAATGGCTAAATCAATCAGAATTTTCTTTGCCATAGCAGCATATTATGACTATAAAATATGACAGATAGACGTCAAGACAGCCTTCCTTAATGGAAAGCTCCTTGAGGATGTGTACATGACACAACCTGAAGGGTTTGTGTGCTCCGAGGACTCTGGCAAAGTGTGCAAGCTTCAAAGGTCCATTTATGGACTGAAGCAAGCATCTCAGAGTTGGAATCATCGTTTTGATGAAGTAGTCAAAGAGTTTAGATTTCTTCAAAATATTGATGAACCTTGCGTGTACAAGAAGGTTAGTGGGAGCACAGTTGTGTTTTTGGTACTCTATGTCGATGACATCCTACTTATTGGGAATAACATTCCTACCTTACAGATTGTCAAGTCTTGGTTAGGAAAGTCTTTCTCGATGAAAGACTTGGGTGAAGCCACCTACATCCTAGGAATCAGGATCTATATAGATAGATCTAAAAGACTTCTAGGACTCAGTCAGAGTACATACATAGACAAAATATTGCATAGGTTCAGTATGCACGAATCAAAGAGGGGTTTCATACCCATGTCTCATGGTAGTCACCTCAGCAAAGATCTATGTCCTAATACATCTGATCAGCGAGGTCGCATGAGTAAAGTTCCATATGCCTCGGCCATAGGATCTATCATGTACGCCCTGTTATGTACTCGACCGGATGTCTCGTTTGCCTTAAGTATGACTAGCAGATATTAACAGAACCCTGGTGAGGCCCATTGGACTGCTGTCAAGAATATCCTTAAGTACTTAAGAAGGACTAAGGACTTATTCTTGGTCTATGGTGGATTGGATGACGAACTATGTGTAACTGGTTACACAGACGCAAGTTTCCAAACTGACCAGGACGACAAAAAATCACAGTCTGGATATATATTCCTCCTCAATCATGGAGCAGTAAGCTGAAAGAGCTCTAAGCAGGGCACTATAGCAGATTCTGCAATAGAAGTTGAGTATATAGCAGCATTTGATGTAGCTAAGGAAGCCGTTTGGATCAGGAAGTTCATCACGGAACTAGGGGTGATACCTACCATCTTAGATCCAATAACTTTGCTCTGTGATAATAGCGGTGCCATTGCATAGGCCAAAGAGCCTAGGTCACATCCAAGGACCAAGCACATACTCAGGCGATTTCATCTCATCAGAGAAATAACCGATAAAGGTGATATAAAAATATGCAAGGTAGCAGGAGAAGACAATGTTGCTGATCCTCTAACAAAGCCGCTTGTACAGGCAAAGCATGAGCGTCATGTTAGGTCAATGGGAATTAGTCAAATTAATGATTGTACCTAGTGCAAGTGGGAGGTTGTTGGAAAATGTGCCATAGGGGCCAATCATTATCTTATAAACATTATTGATTTATGAGTTTATCAATTGTGTTATCATATTATTCACATGTTTACTGTGATGACCATCCTTGGATAATTCATGATCTTATCCTAAATGTCCCTGGTCAGTCATCTGTGCGGGAGCAGAGATGAAATAAGACCAGTATGACTTTGAAGATGTATAGAGATATAAATCAAAGTCATAGGCACATGTAAGAGTACAAGGTATTGGACCGACCCGCTATGAGAGAGTTGCATGGGTTATGTCATAAGCTTCTCTCATATACAAACCATGTCATTATGCCCTTTGACCTGAGATCATCATGGATTCCTACATGACAAACGCTCAGCTTTGACCTAGTCAAAAGTCAATTTTGACCGAGTGATCATAAAGACTATGTTCGGGCTTAGTGGTTTTTCATGCGGAGGAATGTGAGTGGTCAAGATGGAATTTGTCCCTCATATTCGTAGAGAGATATTACTGGGCCCCTCGATGAGTGAGTCTGAGAAATGTATGGCCATACTATAATGGAAAGGTAGTTCCATTTCTATAGTCAGACTACTCAGGGATCGAGAAAGTAACGGTCAGGAATAGGAGGATGACATTATCCATGCCTCATCCATCACTAAAATATCGCGTGACAGAAGGGACATGATATGGTTGTATAAAAGGTTACATCGTTTATCGATCCTCATATGATTTGGGTAGTCGTTATGTCTTGCTAGAGACCGCTTATAACTTATGGGCCAGTATAGCAAATGGCCCACTGCCAACTTCATATGGGCCTACAGAGTCGCACATAAAATAGCCCAACACGAGCTATGATATCCAGATTCATTGAATCTAAGACGTGTCTAGATTCAATGAATGATCCAGGGTTGATGTATATATTTATTTATATTTATATTCGCATATATATAAATTCGTATATATATATTATATATAAGGGATATATAGGATTTAATTTATAAGGATAAATTAAATCTCTATCACGTTTGAATTTGAAATTCAAATTGATAGGATATCTCATATAAGAGATATTTACAAGATTTAATTTATAAGGATAAATTAAATCTCTATCACGTTTGAATTTGAAATTCAAATTGATAGGATATCTCATATAAGAGATATTTACAAGATTTAATTTATAAGGATAAATTAAATCTTTATCACGTTTGAATTTAAAATTCAAATTGATAGGATATCTCAAATTTGATTTATGAGAATAAATCAAATATAGTCCAATCTTATCTTTATTTAAATTAAATAAATAGGTGAATTAAATATGTGGGACGAATTTAATATAAATATTATTTATTTAATTAATTTCTTATCAAATTATATAATATGTGATATTGTATTAATTTTGAAATTAATATAGATTAATTTCAAGATCCAATTCAGTTGAGGAAAACGCAGAGCATCCTATATATCTGATTTTAGGAGCTACGTTTTTGACACACAACACAAAAGGCTAAACGGAATCTGCAAAAGGTTTACAGATAAGAAACTGTTGAAGTAGAGACGGAGAGGACGAATTCTTGAGAGAGCCTTGGAGGGACAGGAGACGCTAACACGTCGTTCGTGGTTGGAACGCTGTTCGTGTGGATACCAGTAGAGGAAGTCGACCTGAGGCGTCGACTTCTTGCGATCAGAAAGAGAGCACGAGCTGCGAAGAGAAGCTGTGGACATCTTCTTGCGATCAGAAAGAGATCACCAGTCATAGAAAGAAGCTGTGGAAGTCGTTGAGGAACACCAAGGGTAATGCTTCTTTCCACTTGACTTAAACACATATGGTAGATCCTGGCAAGGAATGGAAAAAAGTTTTTAAATTAATTTCTGCTGCGTGTCTTCCAATTCCTTACATTTTTAATATCTTATTCCATGTTTCCCATCATAATAGGATAATCATATTCATAAAATGGAATTGTAACAGACTATTTTCATTTAGGATATGAAAAAAAGTTGATGCTAAAATAACATGTGTTCAAGGTCTTATTTGTATAGGCGGAATAATGATTGAGAATAATCTTAATCATGTTTAAGTGTCATTAGGAAAAGAAATTTTTTCTGGGTTTGATTTAAAAAGATTAAAGAAGTGAGGTTATAAAATTTTAATAAGAAATATGTAAAATAAAATTTTCTGGTGTCTTAACCTTGTATCCTAATTGTAATTGCAGTTGGGAAATAGTTCAGCTTTTTTTGCACGCAAGGGAAGTTCATTTGCAAAATGAGAAAGTTCATTTGTACACTAGGGAAGTTCGTTTACATAATAAGGAAGTTTATAATATGCAAGTGACTTTTCTGAAATATGCATCATGAACCAATATGTTAGTCATCTTTGTAAGATGAAACTAACTTCCATGATATGCAAGTTACTTTCGGCAAGTGTAATTAATTTTCGTCATGTGCAATTACATTTCCTTTGGCATCTACTACCTATTAAGAGTATTTTGGTATTTTCCCCTTAAATTAATTGAAGTTAAGGACTTGAAGTTTCAAGTCCATTGCCCAATTAACTTGTAAAGTAGAGATTTATTTCTTATTTTTCCTTGATTGAATTGGAGTAATTGCATTGTGAATATGTTTATTTGAAGTTTAAACTAATCAAGTTAGTTGGTTGGACTTGATCATGGATTTAACGAATTGCATTTTGATTGAGTCTTCAGGGTATGATTGTGTTTACTTTTATTTAACTGTTGAATAATATTGTTGTTTCTTAATGGAGAAACGATGTATTTAATCAATAAAGTTTAGTTATTATACTATTAAATTGATGTTGCGTGGATCCATTACCTCATTATATTACTGATATGTTTGTTGGCTTTTGTTGTTGTATCCTAGGTCTAATTGTTTAGGGAATATAAATGGATAAAAGTTGGTTACATATTAGAGATAGAGGCAACCTATCATATATTAGAGGAGTTGATGCTTTTCTAGAATGGGCATTTAGTCAACCTGGCGTGGGAAGTCAAATACGTTGTCCTTGCAGAAGATGCATGAATGTTATATTTAAAGGGAGAAGAGATGTCAGGACAGACTTATTGAGCAAGGGTTTTTAGAATAGTTATACGGTGTGGGACTTGCATGGGGAAATTAGAAGATTTCAGACAGATTGTAGAACTTCTAGTAATGACAAAGAGAATGCTATTGCTAGTGAAAACTTTACAAGGATGATATGCGATGCATATGGAGTTCCATGTGTGGATTATATAAATACTAGTCACTGTGACAGCGAAGAGCCTAATCTACAGGCTAAAAGATTCTTTGAGTGGAACCTTCAAGGAAGAGAAATCGCCATCAATCTACTGATAGTTCAGTTGTGGAGAGTGTGCTTGCCCAACTGCAGGAAGAGTTTGATAAAAAATTTCAAGAGGAGAGAGAAAAAATAGAGGCTGAGCGTGCAGTAGAGCGTGCAAAGATGGAAGAAGAACGTGAAAAGATACAACAAGAACGTGTGCAGTTCGAGCAAAGACTAATGGAACAAATGGAGCAAAGAATACAAGCTCAATTCGCTGCCTTGATGCAGAAAGGACAACCACATGGGGCTATTTCTAGTCATAGTATTGAACCTTCTACATAAAATTTATGTATAAATTAAACAATTTATTGTAATTTTAAATATCTTCATATTTTAGATGATAATAAAAATATTTATTAATATTATTATATTAGAGTTTATTTAATTATTAATTATTATATTATATTTTTTCATATTACAGAAATTATTGAAAAAAATATAAAAAATAATTTTCATTTTTCTATCTTTAGGCGGCGACACTATGTTGCCGTAGAATCATCCTTAGGCGGCAGAATGATCTTTAGGCGGCGACAGATTTGTCACCGCTAATTCAACTTTAGGCGGCGACAAATTTGTCGCCGCTAATTCATCTTTAGGCAGCAACTTTTATTTGTTGCCTCAAATATGTATAGGCGACAGTCTCATAGGCGGCAACTTAGCGATGACAAAATGTCGCCACTATAGTGATTCAACGGCGACTGTTAAACCTTCTGCGGTGATAAATGTCGCCGCTGAAACTCATTTTTTTTGTAGTGTATGCAGAAATGGTAAAAATTGATTTGTTGGGAAAAGAATTGAGATGTGGTTAAGTTGCAAAGCATTGTGGACAATAGACACAAGAAGCACTCCCAACACCCTTGTTTCGTGGATTTTGAATGTCTAATGCAACTTTTGGTATATGCTCTCTACATCATCTCAAAAACAACACTTTATATTAATTTAGGAAAAAACAAAAAGTTAAATATGGACCCACTGACATCATTATAACACAACTGTGAGAGCATTTAGGGGTTTGCTTACAAACTTTGCAAAAGTACATCTCAGGAGCAACTTAGATTAGGGGTGTGCATTGGTAGAATTGGGTAGGGCAGTCCACTTACCTAGTGCCCTGAAAAAAAAATGTGAGTTACATTTTACAGTCTGATGTCTAGCCTTGCCCGGTAAAAGCTCTAATAATTTTGGGCTGGGCATAGGTGGGCTAGGTATGGACGGGATGTGCATGCTCAAATCGTGATGCCATATTCATATTGTGAAAAAATCTGCAATAATAAACTTCTAAAATAATACTATATTCATGTGTCTTCAAAAGTTAAATAATATCCATATTCCACTAAGAATAAGGCAACAAAAATAATAATTAAATTCTTGATATCCATTGCATATAAAAAATATGCCTTGAAGTTTAAGTAGTTTTTAATTACAACTTTGAATCAATATCCCAAATATTGACAAAGATCAAGCATCTTAAATAAAATAAAATAAACAATTATAATTTATGATGTAATAATAGGATAATTAATAAAGTTAAAAAAAAGAAAAATTAATATAGTTATAAATATTAAAAGATACAACTTACCTACTTAACTACTCATATTTTTAAAATGACATTCTAGTCATCAGTAGATATCATATTCTTCCTTTTAAGTGTAACATACTAACATATAAAGAAAAAAGTAAAAAAAATAAATAAAAGAAAGGATGCTCATGCGCAGAGCAGAGCAGAGCAGGGCAAGGCAGCCCCTATGCCCGGTGTCCAGCCTAAAAAATGCATGGGCTATATTTTGTAGCCTGATGCCCAGTCCTACCCTATATTTATTGGGTTAGGCAGGATATTTTTATTGTGAGCTCATATGGGTATACCAGGCCACGTGCTTTATGCACATCCCTAACTTAGATAATGGGAATAACCATAGAAAGTGACTAGAAAATTTTCAAACTATGGCGTCCAATTGAAAACTTGGAATGAGTTACGGGCACCAAATTATGTATAAATTAATGAGTCCGATTCTATACATAGTGGTGCATCTTAATTTTAAGGATTCAAATTCTAGCATATGTTGAGGTAATGTAAAAGTAATCCTGTACGATTGTGTAATTGGGTTCCAAATTCTTATGGTATAAAATAAAATTATTATTATTTGTATTGGCAAGCTCGTAACTTAACTGTAAGGGTTGTGTTAATCGATATATAGCTTAAGGATTTAACCTATATAAATAGACATGCCACAGCTACATAAAAACTTATTGATTGCAATTCTTGTAGTTCTATAAGTTAAAACCATTATCATTTTAATGTATACAAGGAGTCTTGAAAAATACAAACGATATTTATGTTGGGTACTACGTACATAAGCTTAGGGAGCAGTAATTTTAGGCAAAGTTCTCCAGATTTGAACGGTAGCTGTGATAAGTTTCCTCTAAAGGTTATTTTATGCCTAAAGGGGGAATTCAAGCGGATCAAAGTACGGTAGAAGCAATTCAGAAGTGTCAATGATCCGTTATGGTTGTGGAGATTTGAAGTTTCGTGGGCCAAAATAACTAGGTGCTATAGTCATTTGCAAAGGATTTTCCCTGAATAATTATACCATTGATTAAGGTAACTTTGAGGAAAGTAATGTTGTATGGGATATGGGAGGATTTTGTTAAAATCCTTTGGGTCATCTACATGAATAGGGAGAACAAGACAAAATTTCCCTGTGCAATGCATGTAACAGTATCATCTACATGCTATATTTTTTAAAAAATGTTATTGCGTGAAGTTTCTATATGGAATATTCAAATGCTTTCTCTTTTAAATATCAAATGGTCATTCATAACAATAAAGGGAATTATAAATAAAAATTCAAAAAAAATAAATTAAATTTTATTGCATTAATAAAATGAATTATATGATTCAATTTAAATAGGCAACAATGATACTTAATTAGTTGTTAATATATTAAAATATAGGACGGACATATACGCTGAAGAAAATAAGAGTTAATATTCCTATTAAACGTCAAAACCCCATAAAAGCCCCAAATTTCCATACTCAATAGCACTACCCCAGAAATTCTTACATTTTCTCATAGTGCCAACTCATTTATTCTTTGACCAATTAAAATACAACTTATCTAATTTAAATTCTAATTGGCACTCTCTATTTCTTTGGAAAAAGAAAAATTTCAGACAATTAGAATAACAATAAATATAGATAAGTTATTGACAATAAATGATGAATTTTAATTGATCAGCATACATATGAGGTGATACTATGGTAGTATTTAAGTATTTCTTCTCCAAAATTTCCCTATTAAACATCCCCCAACTATAAAATTTCATTAAAGTAAACATGTTTAGACTATAATCACATTAGGTAGTGACAAAAATCAGTGATCAATACTAAACTATATTTATGGAAATTAAGAAAAAAATGTCAAGTTTCTGCAAGCGGATCAAAGCCATCAGTCTGCGCATCATGATCAACTGTTATATTGGCCTCCCTTGGAACCCAAACAAAGGAATGGTTCCTGATAAGTTATCTTGAGATGATCCGCTTCAAATTATACATCCCACAGTTGGTTCGCGACGGCATAAGAAACATATGGAGGTATCCATTTCCAAGCATCTTCATTACCCATCGCATTATTCCCCACTTGATCCTCCTCAGCTGCCTTCCAACCCTTAGCTTCACAAAATTCATTAATCATCCTTCCCGCTTGTGAGAGAACAAAAAGAGGATCAGGTGTAACATTATGGTAGATAAAACCATTTCTAGCTTTCCAAATGTGCCACAAAATAGCTGCCACTAAATCACAAAGACAAAAAGCTAACCATTCTTTTGGCTCCAAGATATTATCTACAGCAGTATTAAGTGAGAATTGACTTCCAAATCAAGTTCAATGAGCCCAATCACAATTAAAAATACACGAACACAATTAAAAAAGGGAGTTAAAAATCTTTTGAACTACATCCCTGTCAATTGCTCCCCACAAAATCCATTTCACATAATTTTTTTCTAAAATCCCAATCAACAGCAAAAACCAAAATCTAAGAAACTACAGAGCCAAGACTACACAATACATGTGCTTCAGAATATCAAGAAACATATATGATCCCTCTTTTAGTTGATACTGTATAACATGGAACAATGGTAGGTCAACCTATGTGAATTAAATCCCCCAGCATATTTGGCATTTTCCAAAAGTCAGGAAAGGGAAACGCAAGTTTCATTTTTAAGAAAGAAAATATAAAAGTAACGTCCATTTGGTCCAATAAAATCCTGAATTGCAAGGCAGTCACCCATATTGCACAATACAAACTTTATCTTGTCACCAACTCATGTCTCATATTGTAACACCTTACAGAAATTCACCTAATAAAGATGAATTACTAAATAGAACCCCAAGTAGTTCTATAAAAAGCCAAAGTTTTCAAGAACTTTGTTAATAACTAAAGGTTCTTCCTTATTTAAAGGAATGAGATTTTCTGAGAATTTGAAAATCCTAACTTTTTCCCAAAGTCAGGGGTTCAAAATACCAAAACTCTCTACTGAAAAACTTTATTAAAGTTTTTAAGACCCAAGTTCCATACTTTGTCCCAATTCGGTCACATTAATTAACAAAGCTATAAATGATCACCAACACCTTATAACTTCATTTCTACTGTCACGTTCCAAAATTTAGACCATGACCGCACAGAATATGAATAGTATCACATTCTGAAAGCCTAACACCGCAAATGCAATGGTCAAAGTTTCCATGACATTTTTTCAAAAATAAACATAATATTTTCTAAGGTCTATGTGGAGCTTTATCCTTTCCAAAATAATACAAGTTCTTAAGAAAAATAATTACATCAAAAGTAGCATTTGCCAAATGATGCTTCGGATCAGCAGTGAGGCTCTTTACTACTCAGCAAGAGGATTAGGGTCACATGCACTATCTGAGGCCAAATAATCTACTCGTGAATAACGTCCCAACAAAAACATGATTTAAAAGAATGCGGAAATAAACAATGCATAACATGCTAAAAATGTATTTTATAATATTTCTTAATTTGACGTAAACCTTTCCTTAAATGTTTGTATTTCAGGAAAAACAACAATATGAAGTAACCATTCTAAATCAATATGAAATAACTATTTCCAATTATTCGTTAAAACGATCCTTGCAAAACTATAATCTTTCCGTAGAACTTTAATAGAATGAAAACAGACGTGGACACACAGTCCACGAGGGTAACTAACCAATCTGGCAGCTTGAAGCCGTTAACTGTTGGTGGCTCAAGGCCACTAACCTTCGCAAGTACGAAACCCATGGTGTAATCTGGTAGCTTAGCCACTACCCTTCGTGAGTACAAAACTCACGGTGTAATCTGGTAGCTCAGTCACTACCCTTCATGAGTACAAAACTCACGGTGTAATCTAGTAGCTCAGCCACTACCCTTCACAAGTATGAAACTCACGGTGTAATCCATCGAGCTCGGGTAACCAAGGTGCACCAAGGACTAACAGTACTGCTGTTAGCAACCAGCGTTCTGTATTCCATCCTTTCTAAAATATTTCCATCATGCATGGGGTTTATTTCACATATAATAATCTCAACCGTTTCCATGCCATAACCGTTGGTAAAAACCACTTTGAATCTCAAAAACCCCAACATGTACATTTAAAATCAAGTTACTGTAAAATCATATGAAATTCGCATAATAATATATTTCATGAATAATATCAGTTTAATGCAACTTTTGCCAAACTCTTTTCAAAAGCTTATTCATCCATTTTCATACATAATCATAATTCTTTTGTAAATCAATCGAAAGAAAATCATTTCTAACTATTTAAACCATACTTTCGTAAAATTTACTTTTCGAAATTCATATTTGAAATTCAACATTTGAAATGACAATGCATTTGAAAATATAAATTTTAGGGAACGTTATTCACTCACCTGCCACGCTCATAAACAGTTACTCTTTTCAGCCCAACCACTTCGATTACTTTCTTTTCTCAATCCCCATGCCTAAGGCAACTGAACCGAGAAGGGGGTCAGAGATTGAAGGTGCTACAGTGGCAATGGATGAAGCATGGCAGCGGCGTGCCAATGACAGAATAAAGAAGGGAGAAGAAAACTTCCCATAACTAAGACCCGCGCAACACAGAAAGGATGACAAGCAAAGGCAATTTAACGGTGATATAGTCACCAGGAAGCAACTCCCGATGGCACAGTACTTCACGGTCACTTACTCTCGAGATTTTCTTCTCTGCTTCTCACACCCAGCTGCTCGACAGAAAAGAAAGAGCATATAACATCGATGCACACTGATTCTCTTATACCCACCACCCCATCCAACGCTCCTATACTCCCTTTTATCTAACCGACGACACTGAGGATGGATTGACAGCTCTAGCGCGATGTTACAGAGGGAAATTGACGGACACAGCATTGATGGCATGAGGCACTCCTTCTCTGTTGCCCACATCCTCTGCTGCCGTTAAGACGTCGTCTGCTGCGCCGCAAGATTCAGAGGAAAAAATGGTGAATGTACGGTGCATTAGGGTTGAAAAAGGGGGAAGGGCAGTTTAGTAATTTCACATGAAAAAAAGAAAATAAAACCCTACTAGTTGCAGCCGCTAGGTCTCGAACGCAGGATCTCAGGGTTTCCTTCTTGCATGACGACTACTCTGCTAACGCCCTTCTAGTGATATTTTCTGCAAAATAAATATATAACCCTTTGCTAAAACGATTTAAAATAATAATTTTTTTCCCGAGTCATAACATCCACCTTCATCAACCATGTATAACTAATATATATAACATAACTATTTCAACATCATTGGGCCATCTCTACTAATGGCACTTACCTGTCATCTTGTGAGGATCGAGGTTTCTTTTTATAGAGATGATTACATCTATACAACCTTTATATAACTACATATATATGAAACTTATATACATAGCCATCCATCCATTGCTAATTAAAATAGTAATTATTATAAACCAAGCTATACATGTACAGATACTTCTATAATTGCTCTTTTGCCCTTGAGCTTCTAGCCTTAGCTGTATATCATAGAAGAAAGGAGCGAGATTCAAAGAATCTCAATACTAATAACACTCTATCATATAATTGCACATAATTGAATAAAACTTGCAAAACAAGCCATATCATACAGCAATTCAAATCAATCAACATCAGTGACGCCCATACCTCATACATAATACAATTTACATATCAACCATGCGCATACTTCATACACTATGCAATTCACAAATCAACTATGCACATACTCCACATATTTCTCCTTGATTATCACTTGTTAAGGAGACTCCTACCTGAGTTCATGCTCGTAACAGCATACTGGCAAACTCCGCACTCTCATGTTTGACTATCTCTTGTTACAGCGACACCTCCTCATAATAGCATAATAATAAACTCCACATACTAATATCTGACTACCGCTCGTTACAATAACTCCTACCCGAGTTCCTACTTGAAACAATGTACTAATAAACTCCGTGTACTCATATTTGACTACCGCTTTCTCCAGCGACAACCCCACTATTAAAGTGTGATAACAAAATCCACATACTCATATCTAACTACCAATAGTTACAACGACTCTTACTCGAGTTCTTTCTTGTAACAGTGTATTGATGACAAACTTCGTATACTCATATCTGACTACCATTTGTTATAGCAATGCCCCCACTCGTAATAGCGTGATAACAAACTCCAAATACTCATATGACTACTGCTAGTTACAATGACTCCTACCTAAGTTCTTGCTTGTAACGGTATACTGATAAACTCCTTGTACTCATATATAACTACCGCTTTCTCCAATGACACCCCTACTCGTAATAGCATAATAACAAACTCCACATACTCATAACTGACTACCGCTCGTTACAACGATTCTTACCTAAGTTCCTGCTTGTAAAGATGTATTGATGACAAACTCCATGTACTCATATCTAACTACCGTTTGTTATAGCGATTCCCCTACGCGTAATAGCTAACAAACTCCAAATACTCATATATGACTACCGCTCGTTACAATGACTCCAACTTGAATTCTTGCTTGTAACGATATACTGATAAACTTTGTGTACTCATATCTGACTACCGCTTTCTCTAGTGACACCCCTATTCATAACAATGTGATAACAAACTCCACATACTTATATTTTAGTACCGCATACAATGACTCTTACCTGAGTTTTTTCTTGTCACGGTGTACTGGGGACAACTCTGCGTACTCATATCAGACTACTGTTTATTACAGCAACACCCCCACTCGTAATAGCGTGATAATAAACTCCTAATACTCATATTTGACTACCTCTCATTATAGCAATTCCTACCTGAGTTCCAACTCGTAATGACATACTGGGAAAATTTACATACTTATATCTAGCTACCATTTGTTATAGCGACACCCCCACTCATACCAGGGTAATAACAAACTCCACATACTCATATCTAGCTATTACTCATTATCGCGATTCTTACCTAAGTTCCTCTTGTAATGTCGTGATAACAAACTTTTACATACAAATATCAAACCAACTCATGCTCATACATACTCATCCAATCTTTATGGCAAAAATAGAAATGTAAAATTAAATGCATAACAATATGACAGAAAAGTTTACTACCTGGGTCTCCTTCTTCCGAATTCCCTTATCCTATTTTCCTTCTTGTTTGTTTCCTTGATTGGCTCTGGCAAATATCAAATCCTATATTATATATATATACTTAAGAGTTAGTTAATACTCATACTTTTGTGCACTTTCATTACATAGTTAATCTCTCCCATTGCCCCGAACTCTAGCTTTGGTTTCTTTTTCTTAAATTCTTAACTTATCCTTTAGGCTAAAAATTCTTTCCTTATGCTTACCCCATACAATTTCACATTCTAAGTTCTTTGGAAGGTTCAAATTGAGCAAAACTTAAACTCCTATATGTTCAAAAGGGTTCTGACTAAACCGGATAAGAAAATAAGCTTTGATACTTCAATGTTTGTTACCAAGCCATATGTGGAAGTCTTTAGACATGACTTGTGTATAGTTTAATGCTTTAAGACATTTATTGCACACTATAATACCTTAGAACAATAGCTATTTTCATTATTAATTGCTCCAAAAAATTTCAAATTAATGAGCATCCAACTTCACACATTCATAACAATTTCATGAATTCAACTTCTTTAATTACTTCCAGTCACAACTTAGAAGCCTTTAAATGTATTCCAAGTGTGTTTTATAAATATAATTCTCTTATTTCATATTAAGGTATCTTAAAACAATAGGCACTTAATAAATTTTAGCTTCTTAAAATTTAACCCTACTAGTACTTGTCTTCCTACATCAAACCGCACTTGTATCTTACATTTCATTAGCATTTGTCCATTCATCTCATCCTAAAAATTTGGACAGCCACACTGTTAATATTCTACAAATATTCTTCAGCTTCAAGAACATTGTTTTAACCATTATTTTATAGTCCATTTGCATGCTTAGCTTTAATCATCTAAGATACTTGTTTATCATTTGGAAGCTTCAAACAATGGGTTTTTATTAACTTTTACCCTTATTAAACTCTTTGAAGCTTGTAGCCTTCAACTTTTGATACTTTCTTATATAACTTCAACATTCTAAACCTATTGGAGTACTAGTTTAAACTAAAATTCAACCCTTTTATATGGAAATAGCATCTAACTAAAATAGGGGAGGAGAATAAACTTTATTTTACCACTATATTTCATTCATTCTTCACATTGGGGTCTCTAGCTGCTTAGTACATTTGAATTTGTACTTAAATCTAACGCTAGCACATATTAAAACATCAAAACAATGACATTTTTCAGCTTCCATACTTCTAGATTTTTGGATTCCTACCATGCAAGCATAATAACTACATACAATGCCATGTAACATTAATATACACTTAAATCTACACTTGTCTATGGTCCTCACAGTTGTTTATTGGTTTTCTCTCACTAAACCCCCCAAATTTTAGCAACCATCATCTCCCAAAATACTCAATAAATGAGGGAAAACAAGATGGATTAATATCCTAGACTCTTACCTTAGCTTAAAATACCACTTGCATGTAGGATCAACCTTGCTTTTCCTCCTCTTCTTCCTCTTCGTTCCCTTTTCTTCTTCTCCATCTTACCACTCCAACTCTCTCTCTTTTGTGTTTTTAGTTATAGGGGTGAGAATGAGGGAGAGTAATATGTGGCTAGAGATTAAGGGTGTGTTTGGATTAGCTTTTGGAGAATAGATTCTGAGAAGAATAAATTTTGGAGAATAGATTTTGGGAAGAATAGATTTTGGGAAAAAAGTGATTTTGAAAATTTGAGATATTTGGATGATTAGTAGCATAATAATTTTTTGATAGGCAATTTTCTAAAAAGGACATAAAGTAAATATGATAATTATATAAGGAATAACTTTTATTTACAATTTTTTCATTTAAGTGATTAAAAAAGTAATACATATACATATGTGTTTGAGGAAGGTAAAAATTTACAATATTAACCTGAAATTTAATTTTCACCCACTTAAATAGTACTTTTTAATTTAATTTATGTGAATAATTTAAAAATTTATATAATAAATTAATATATGTATACATAAATGACAAACATATAGTACGATTGCTTAACATGGAGATTTGATATTCAAGTAATAAGGGAAAATTAAATTTCATTGCTTGGATGTTATAGGGGCATCAAATAAATGTACAATGTATAACTATTGGTATTGTCTATAATAAATAAGTTGATCTCGTATGAAATCACAACAACGAGCCATTTCAGATGAGAAGGTTATGGATAAAGGTATCCGTGAAGGGTCATACTCATAATCACCATCATCATCTTGTAGTGGATCATCATCATCATCTTGGTCCTATGGCATAAAATTAGGGTCAATAATAGAGGTTCTTATAATGAAATTGTGTATTGCCATCATTGCACAAACAATCTTGACTTGTGTTTGATAGTCATAGCTACGCATGCATTGTAATATTACAAACTTATTTTTCCATACCCTAAAAGTTCTTTCTATTGTGCATCTCAAACTTGAATGAGCATAATTGAAAACTTCATTAGGGTTAACCAATCTAGATGACCATAAAAAATTAGGGAGATGGTAACGCTTATACCGGTATAGACCTATATATCCAATTGGTGTTGTATAACCAGTATAAACCAAATAATATTTACTTGTATGAAAGAAAAGTTATTATTTTAAATATTTGTATTCACAGATAAAGAGAAACCAATTGAACATATTACAAGCATACCCTGAGGCAGATGAGGGAAGTTCATGGAAGGAGTTGTCAAGGCATAACTGAATATATAGGCATCATGTGCACTGCCTTCCCATCCAACCAAGACAAAGGTAAAGCACATGTCCCGATCATAAACTGCCATTACATTTTGTGACGTAAACCCCTTTTTACTAATATATTTCGTTTGTTCATTGGCATTGATGATGCAAGGAATGTGTGTGCCATCGATTGCTCCAATCACATTTTTGAAAAATTGCCAATATCGAGGGTCAAGTTTGATTTTGCTATGCACATTTTGAAACGTTGGATCTTGGGGTTTAATGAGTGACATTGCAAGTCCACAACAATATAATAAGACCTCATGAAAGTGTCTGTGAATCGTCTCTCCTGAGTGTTGAAACCTTTCTTGCATCATCCTACTGGTCTCCCCATATCCAACAATATTTAAAAATATCGCTACCTTTTTATGTATTCCAATGTTCTGACTTTCTTTAAGCCCTTATTGCTACAATTCAATGTAAAAGGTCAAAGAACACACGTGGTTCCATTCTAAACTGTTCCAAACAATGCTTTGGATGACCATATAATACTTCATCAACCCATTTGCTACCTGTGTGATCACTAGTGTGTATTGGTTGTTTATACAAATATTGTGCTACATAACTGCCAACCAATATGCCAACTTGTTTAATCCTCTTTACCCGTTGCTTATAAGCTTTTGTCAAGCTTTTATTATCATCCCCATACTTGTTTAACCTGTGCACAAAGAGATTAATTTTAGATTTCTCAATGTCAGTGAACTAGGTGATCGGTGATGAAATGAAAATCATAAAATGAAAAGAAAATAATACAAAAAGAGCGAAATCAATATCTTAGAGATTCGTTAATCAACATGTCCATATGTATACTAATGGGTACCTAAATTCACACATAAGCAGGAAGGTGATTTTGGTTACATAACAAGATTCAACAACTATAATACGCATGCATAACTAGTCATAACATTAACGTCTCAATCTCCATAACAATAGTACCATAAAAATAGTAACAATTGTTTCTTCATTCCTATTTGTGCAGCATACATTTCCCTCATTGCGAGATCCAGCATGAGTTTTATGCATCATAGATACTAATCATCATCAATTAGTACTTCATCAAGTTAGGTTAGGTGTTTCATGACTTGTGTAATGGATGGTATGTTGGCAGATGCTTCATCTGCCCTTTTGTGAGCATGTTTGACCTCTACCTTAGTTAAATCAATAATTTCACTAAGTACATCTGTTATCCTAGTTGATGCAGGTCATTTCTTCTTCTTTTTCATCCCTCCACTCCTCTTTCTAACCCCTAATGAGCTGCTTCCACACATTGCCTCCTTCCGTCTCGTGCTGCCTTCACTATTGGTCCCTTGAGATATATTAGACGTTATTCGATTGATATCCCCACTTATGTCAGTTGGAGCCACCAAAACTTCATCGCTATCTCCTGACCCTTCTTCCAGATCCATGTGATCATCATTGTCATATCCTATTGTCTGTTGTGTTGGAAGTGTCATGGATGATGGTGCCTATGTATTTGGCCTTGTGGTTGCCATATTAGTAAACAATTCATCTAACTCATCCCCAAATAAGAGCCCTTTTGTTCTAAATTTGTCATATTGTGGATTTTTCTGCACATATAACACCAATCAGAAATGACAATTAGATGTGACATGGGTTGAAAATAGAGCGTATCAACAAATATTCTTTTTATACCAATTTTTTCTTCTCCCACCACTCATCTTCCACTTCTAATGTATTCTTCTCTATATTCCAGCCTACCCCTGTCTCATCAATCAATTTGTTCCACATCTGCCATTCCTTTTGTATGGAGTCATACTTGTTTTTAAATTGTAATTTGTCATATACTTTCCTAGTCTTTGCTGTGAACCTGTCACAAATATTAGCCCATGTTTTTTTTGTATACACAGTACCTTTTCTTTCACCTTTGCGAATTTGTTCAACACAGAGGTCAATGAACACCTTAGTGGTGCTAGCATCCCATGAAGCTTTAGATTTATCCTTAACCATTGTACTAGACATAAGTGAAATAATTAATTTTCATAATAAGATACAAACAAAATCTATAATCTGACAACTTGAACAAGCAATTTAATCACTAAAGATTCACATATTTGATACATAAGTGCCAATGAACATGTTCATAGCTTTATTCACTCTCTAATGAACAGCATATAGAAATAAATCTGGCAAAAGAAGTGAACACTATGCAGGCAGTGGAGTAGATAACAGAAGCTAAAGTGGAATGTAAAGAGCAGATAAGAGAAGCTAAAAATTGGATACACTAATGGAAAGCAAACAGCAGATATGAACACTATATAGAAGGAAGAAGATAAATGGAATAGTAGCTTTAGCGTACCATCCTTGTAATATGAATACTTACTGTTTACCTTATATCTGCTGAAGAAGTTGTCGAGGTATGGAAAACAGAGCATCGGTGCACTAGCGATGGCATGACGATGGAGATCGGCTCCTAAGGACCACGATGATGGCTCAAATGTGTAGATCCATGGATCCCACCACCAAGCATGGTGTCAGCGGAGATTGACTCCCAAGCGACAGCACGACATGGCAAGATTTTAGAGCAGAGAAATCGAGTATTAAGGAACGATGACGGCATGGCATGAGCTCACGCGGAGATCTACATGCCAAAAATGTCTTCAAATGGAGTTATGAGTGCAGATTGGGACAGAGAAAAGAGAAGGCGTATGACGCATCAGAGGTGAGGTTGGTAGAGGCAGAAGGAAGAGACGCAAGCTCCTAAGGCACAAGTTAGGAGGAAGTAAAGGCAATAAAGCGGTGGATTCATTGAAGCGTAGTGGCACTGGTCTGGAGGAAGCAGAGGGTGAAGCGCAAGAAGAGGAAGTGGTGACGTGAAAAGCTGTGAGAAGTGAAAAAGAGGAAAGCAGGGTGAAGTGAAAAAGTGGAAAGCAAGAAAGAGTAAATGTCTGCCTAATGGATAATAAATGCCTGCCTAATGGATAAATTACGGACAAAAGTGTTTAAAAAACTGACCTGTGGGCAATTATTTCAAACCATGGTTTATAGGACTCAAACCATAGTTTGACATACATAAGTGATTTTTGAGAAAAATTCATTGTTTGGCTAAAAAATGGGATAACCTTGGTTTGAGCCCAAAATCTATTTTCAAACCCACATGCCAAACACACACTAAATGAAGGGAGGAAGTAATTATGATTTTATTTTATATATTTCATTGGCCCCATGCGAAGCTTATTCTACAAGCCTCAATTTTTAACATTTAATTGAGCCCATTCTCTAATATCTGAAGCTTATTCTCTTGATAAGACATGAAACGTTTTGGGCTCTATTTTTTTAGCTTAGTCATGGCCCAAATTTATTTTTAGGTTTAGGATAAATAATTTACTATTTTACTTTCTATATTGTTAATGAAATCTTCTAATATATTCTAGAAATTAATCCTTAATACTTTTAATGAATTTTCTTCCTCTAATCATTTCTTTATCTTATAAAGTAGCTTCTAAATCATTTATGCCTCTTTTAGAAAAATAAACTCTTACATAATTTTTTAAATCCTCAAAATATATGTTTAATGATTTTTCTTAATTTTTTAAGCCTTTAAATATTCTTATGTGTTGTTTGGTTGGGGTTTTTTGAGGGAAGGGAAGGGAAGGGGAGGGGAGGGGAGGGGGAAGTATAAATGTGTTTAGTTAAAAAAATGTAGGGGAGGAGAGGTTAAGATTTTATATTTATGTGTCCACCTCCCCTCCTTTACCTCATCTACAAAAGTGGGGGGATTTTGGAGGAAAAGAAAATTTTCACCATATCTTGATAAAATTACCCATTGCATTCTTTTAATATTCCAATTGTACCCTCATGAGTTGAAACATTTTTTTTCATTCTCCACCCCCACTCTTCACGCATATGGTCAGTAGCCTCTTCTCCTCCTATTATCACTGTTGTGACCTACTCCTTTAGCCTCTGTAGCAACCTCCATCGCCACTTGCTTCATTATGAGGGAAAATATTTGAGAGAAAACATGCAACACATGGTCAAAATGATTCAATCTCGCTTAAGCATGGATGAGAGTGGAGAAGGAAAGCAAATCAAGTTAAAGAAGTATTCATAGGAGTAATTTAAGAAAAAATAGATAAATATAAAAAATGTCTTATATTTAAGACCAATATCAATTACCTAATTAGATCCTATATTAAGGGCTAGAGGAATATTATTACACTACTTGTCCTTGCAAGAAAAATGAGGTTTGGGTCTAGCAGAAGAGACTAATTTCTCATAAAGTAGCGAACTAAAGTTCGAATTCTTTCTCAAAGAGGTGTCCACATTTAGGCTTCCTCAGATAGGATAGCCTTTAGTAGGAGGATATTTATGCTTAGAAAAAAAAGGGCCTAGGGATTCTATTGTGCCTTCCTCTAATACTCTCTAATGTCTTTTATAATATCCAAACTTCTTAATATTTTTGTTTTGATTATTAGACTCTATATAAAATTAGTGACATTTTAATATATTATGAACAAAAAAAATGGACAATTTTAAATTTTTTACAATTTTCTAAAGAAACATCATACTTTAAAATTGTGTAATTATGATATTTTTGAAAAAATAAAAAATAAAACTATACGATTTTTTCTCGTAAGATATCAAAGTGTCACTAATTTTTTTGTAGAATCCATTTATCAAAAGAAAAATAAAAAAATATTTAGGAGGTTAGTGTAACATACCAAATTTTGATAAAAGGAATATCTAAAGGATTGTTAAGGTTGAGAGTATTTTTCTATGGAATTAAAAAGTCTCAAAAGTTAAATTTTAAAAAAATAATAACTATTAAAAATATTTTGGGTCTTAGAAAAAATTAAGAAAAAATTATAGAATAGTGTATTCCTCCAAAGAGGGATAAATGATTTAATAACTACTTTTTCAAATTTTAAGGCTTTATTTTCTTGGAAGAATTTAAGAAAAATAGTTAAAAGTTAGCATTTGTCTTAAAAATTTTAGAGAAATTATTTTATAGGATAGAGAAGCTATTGGAGGAAGAAAATTCTAATATACTATTAAGAATTATTTTTTAGTAAGTTTTTTAAAAAATTTATGATATTAAATAAAGGATAAAATAAGGAATAAGTAAGGTTTAGAGGGTAAAAAAGTCATTTTCTCTCCCTCACCCACCTGTCCCTTTCACCATTCATATCACCAACTCTTTCTTTCCTTAAAGTAGCAGCAAAATTCTAGAGAGAGAGACAGAGAGAGAAAGGCGAGAGCGATCGAGGGAGAGGGTCGATGGACTTGAAGAGTATGATGTTAGAAGGGTGACTGTAGGAGAGATAAGCTCGCGACGCCAGAGATCGACTGAGGTGAGTCTCTTCTACTCTCCTCTATTTTCACCTTCTCCAATTTCAATGAGTTATGGGTCGGTCAAAAATTGAAGCTTTGTGAGGAAAAATGGTCGATTTAGATAGGATAAGTAAAGACTGAAGCTCTTAGATATGGAATTTAGCTTAAATCATGCGTCTTTGCTTATGCAAGTGCTTCCCCTATTTTGAGCTAAGATTTTTGAGAAATTGAGCTTTGTTATGTCTAATTTTGTATCTTTGAATCCTTTAAAATTGAAGCTAAAGGAAACAAAAATGATTAATAAAACAATGAGTTGGTGAATAATGGATGCTAGGCATTTTGTTGAGGTTGCATGTGTTTAAATCTGTTATGGAATGAAATTTTAAAAATATTTAAATGATGGGTTCCTTTTAGGATGATAAACTGAAATTGTGGTATCCTTTGTGAGAGGATAATGAATTGAAAATTTGATCTTTGATGAAAAATTTAGAGACAGTATGCGTGTTTGGAAAAGTTTTAGATTAAACCCATAGCTACATGATTTTTAAGGACTATGAGTGGTGTTTGGAATTAGGAAGATAAAGGTCTAAACTTTCTTTTGAAACTTATTATACTTTGTTGTCATAAGGTTTCTAAATGTTAGCCAAGTGGCTCAAAGTATAAAAATGTCCTTAAAGAGGTTTAAAAGATGATTGGGAGTTATAGGTTCCAAACTTTTGAAGTTCAAAAATTCCAGACTTAAAAAGGATACTTTGGTAGTTATATTGGAGATAATAAATAAGTAGGTATGTTTGTTGATTGAGGCTAAGGGATTTTCGATTCTTGATTTGCTACCTTGGGATAAATAAAAATTAAGCTATGAAAGTTGAGTATTGGTTTGTTGGTTAATATTAAATGATATAGATTCAAGATTATATAAATAAAAGATGATTTTATATACATATGTATTCATAGGTGTTCCTTTCTAATTTCAAATGTTTATGTTGCTCTGTTGTATGTAGGCCGAGATAGAGCTTCATTCTCTGATTTTTGGGGGAATTTGAAGGATATAAATAAGAAGAGTTTTCATAATCTAAACTTGTTATTTGGTTATATATATGCCGTAAGAAAAATGGAGAAAGAGAATGGTGGTTGTTCATGTTTTGTGAAAGGAGAAAACAAGTTCAAATGTTAATTTGAATTAAGTCATGAGTATACACACACATTTACCCATTATGTTTAAAAGAGATGAATGGATTGAATAAGTTATATATAGACATAAGTTCAAATAAATTATATTAAAGAAATTAAGTTTGTTTTCAAGAAATGCATGAGAGAAGATAGTATTGGATAATTATAAACTAATTAGTTTCTATATTAGACTTTAAGAAAAAGAATTATATATACACATATATTGGTCGTTGAAATTATAGTTATAAATAGCTTATAAAGTATATAACTATGTTTGAGGGCTTTAAAGGATAAAAAATTAAACGAAGGTTTTTATGAAGGAAATGAGAATTTTGTTGATTCAAATTTTGGTAAATTTTTATAGGGTTACAATTGGGTGATAATAATGTTATTTATATGATAGGGAATTAAGGTTGAAACATTTTAAAAGCTATCAAATATGATAAATTATAGCTATTGGGATTACTAGGTAGGTGAATAACGTCCCATGATAATAATATTTTTAATAATATCTTGTTATTTGATACATGTTATTTAAAGTATCAAATTTTAAGTATGATTTGTTAAAACCATGTTTATATGAATTAAGAGCTTTGATTATTGTCATTGTTTTTCTTTCGAATGGTTTATACTATAGTCATGCTTATTTATGAAATGGACAAAGAAAGTTCTGAAAGATATGTTATAAACTTTTATATTGAGATTTTTTTTCACTCTGAAATGTTCTTATATGAACTTCTATTATTTGAAAAGAGTTTTACAGCATATAAATTGAAAGAAATCTTGAGATTCTATTTTTATTTACATGCTGGGGTCCTTGATTATGAAATATTGTTATAAGATTTCAATATTGAAAGATCTTATTCTTTATAAATGATAAGTTGACCCCACAAATGCTTGGAAATGTTTTTGAAGAGGACTAAATACAGAACACTGGTTACTAATAGCAGTACTGTTAGTCCTTGGTGTACCATAGTTAAAATCGAGCTTTATGGATATTTGTGGGTCTCATACTCATGCCAAATATTCATGAGATTTATTCTAGCGCTTGTTATTCATGAGTCTTATAGCTGCGCCTGTTATTTATGGGTCTTGCACCTACGCATGTTTTCATGGCTTTGAGCCTCGCCAGATAATAACAGAATCATATGCTGGAAAGAGCCAATAATAGAAGTGGGGGAATTCACACATGTGCTATAATAGAACACAACCCACATATTTGGGTAACTTGAATCACACATAAACCATTTCACACTTCTATATATCACGCACATCATACTCTAATTTAGGGCAACATATACTTATCATTCCACACTTATCATCACACACTAATCACTGCTCCCACACCAGACTCTCTCACGCCATCTGCACATATCACACATCATTCCACAGCTTCCATCCAGATTCACTCTATCTCTCTCTTGATGCCATTTATCACTCCTCATATGCATTTTTGCTCTATTTTGGGTAGGAAAAGCATAGGAACATTACACTTCTATCTTCATCTTCTTTTTCTATATTCACCCTGACTACTGTTGGTGTTACTACTACTGTTGAAGTCTTGATAGCAATGGAAGGCTAGAGTTGCTATGTTCTCTTAGAGATGATGCTGAACCAGAATCCTTGATATGAACAAGGAGTTTATTGTGTCTTTAATTTTGATTTGATTATATCGAGTTGATATAGTTAATTCTGAAATTATCGATTCAATTAAAGTTAGTAGATGATTAATGATTAGGGAATCAATCGAGTTTGATTTCCTATTTCTACATAATAGACACTTTAATTAATTCTCATCTTTGAATTAGTTGGACATGATTGTGGTTAATTTGAGTAATTCTATAATATAGTATAGTTGTATCTATTTAATTCATCTTCTTCTATCTTTTAAGTTGAATGATTCATATTTTTCTATTCAATGTCTGTGAGTTATAGCTTTGATTTAGATTTAGCTGGAGAGTTGTTAGCTAACACATTCTAATTGAACTAATTAACTCCTCATACTCTATGGATAATGAATGTAAGGTAATCTCTAAGGAAATACACTTATCATTGATACATTTCATCATCACAAACACCTAAAATCATAAACAATACATAGGATTTATATTCAAAATTTAGTTAATATCTCATCTCACAGTTCATCCGATTAATTTGTTATTTGTTGCTCATTGGATTAATTATGTACTTTAGCATCCATTTGGCTCTTTGTGAATCGACCTAAGTTAGCTCCACTCTATTATTAGTTAGCTTAGTTTCTTTTGGTAATTAAAACGACGGTTATAAAAATAGTGCCATTATTAGTGGACCTTACTTGTTAAGGTTTCTTAAGTAATCTGCTGGGCCTCAAAAACATAAAAAGTATATAGGTGTTTTAGTTTTCTATGAATTTAGTGTTTTGCCTTATTGAGTCATGACCATTTACTTGTTTAGTCATGACTAAATTGTAAAACTGGATTTCTGAGTCTATAACTTTTAGTCGTGATCGGAGTACTTTTTGGTCTCAACCAAAAATTTTTTACAACAAATTTTCTTCTCTATGATTTCTAGTCTCAACCAAATTGAAACTTAGTTACGACCAAAAATCAGTGTTTAATTCAGATTTATTCTCTGTAATTTTTAGTCACGAACGGAGTGATATTTGGTCACAACCAGAAACTTCTAATTTCAAGCATTTGCTCCTTGTGATTTTTAATTGCAACCAAAGTGACATTTGGTCGCGACCAAAAATCTTGATTAAAAAATTTTGCTCTTAGTGACTAACAGTCCCGATTTGAAGTTTATTTTTGTCACTATATCTGCTTCCTGTGATTTTTAGTCGTGACCTAAGTATTTTGTACTGCGATTACGTGATCTCAATTTCTAAAATTGTTGTATTATTGATATACTTGATATCTTGCACACTTTTTACAGGGTCAAAAACTCTAAATTCTTTCCTTTGGACAAAGAAATCAATAGAACACTTAGAAAAATTAAGAAAACTAAAATCTTAAATCAGGTTAGTATTGCAACTATTGTTGAGTTTAGTTTTTCTGGTGAATCTATTACAGCTGAAACTGAATTTGCAAAAGGTGATATCTTAGATAATCATTTTATCATGGAGCATGTTAATGAGGGAGAAGCTCATACTCATAATCAAAATAATCAAGATGAGCAACATAGAGAGAATAACATGAATAAGAGAAGGACATGCAGTAGCATAAGAGAACTCACTTCTTCTAATGCAAACTTTGATCTTTTTCACACTTGTCCTGCTTTAGATGTTAATTTTGAGTAGAAAGGTCCTTTGTTAAGTAACTTACCAAAGTTTTATTGATTAGCAGGTGAGGATCCTTTCAAGTACTTGAAGACTATGCAGTGGGTTTGCTCATCTATGAAACCTATAGGGGTTGACATGGATGTTGTGTAGAGACAAATATTCTATTTTACACTTGAAAGAAAGGCAAAGGAATGGTTTTATATGCTGCCACATCATACACTTCAAGCTTTGAATTCTTGGAATAACTTAAGGACTACTTTCTTAGAGAGATACTTCCCTACTTCCAAGACTGCTACATTTAGAAAGGAGATTTTTTTTTGCAAAATAGTATGATCAAGAGTTTTTCTGAGTTTTGGGGAAGGTTTTAAGAGCTGCTAGCTAGATGTCCATACCACCAGATTCTAAGTAAGCATTTGGTGTAGTATTTTCATTCAGGATTGCGCTTTTCATGCAAAAAGAAGTTGGATGCAATTGCTGAGGGTTCCATTACTGATTTAACTCCTAATAAAGCATGAAATTTGATCGAGAAGATAGTAAATAATGACTAGCAGTGTCAGGGCTATTATGGTAGGCAAGTCCATGAGGTTTCTGCAAGGTCTTTTTCAAATTATAATAGCTTATATTCTGAAGTTGCTGCTATGAATGCTCAGATAAACAATTTAGCTGCTCAACTGAGCAATTCACATGTTTAAAGCCCATACTCTCAAGCTCTAGTTGCTCCTAGTTGTCAGATTTATTTTGCTTTAATGTATACTAGTATCAATTATCCTACACATTGTGCAGATATATCAACCATCTATTAAGGTAAACTAAACTCTTATCCACAAAGGAATCCACACTCCAACATATATAATGAAGGATTGAGAGATCATTCTAATTTCAGGTGGAGGGATTGTGGTGCAAACATGATTCTTGGTTAGAATAGATTCAACAGTGATAAACAAGTAGCTGAATGTTCTAGAGCTATAGAATTATCTACTGCTATAAAGGATGATGGTATATCTGAGATAATCAAGAGCATTAATGTAATAAATTTCAAATATAAACTCTATAAACATAAATTTTAGCTGTAACTTCAAGGACCTGAGATCTACTATAGAGAACAACCTAGCAATGACATATTTCAAGTTTACTGCCTTGGAAAGTAAAATAGAGCAGTGGGAAACAAAAGCTTATAACATGAATAGCTATGGATCACAGTTAACCAATTCAATAAGTGATGTTTAGGTAAGAATCAATAGAAATCTACCTTCAAATATAATTGTTAATCACAAATATGTGAATGCTATATGTTTAAAAAATGGAAAGTAAGTTGGGGAGTAAGTTATAAATGCCAAAAATGAAAAGGAATGTGAGGTAGACTGTCATATCCCAATTTTTAGGCCTTAAAGCCCAGTATATAGCCTGAAAAAGGGATGCTACTAGACCCTATTGAGCAGAGGTATCAATAAATAGAGAAAATTATGATGATCAGTTTGATGCAACATAAAGTTTTGTTATAAGGTCTCGAAAGATTTATATTAATTTTTGAAGAGAAGGAAAATTAATATAATATTCTCTAGACCTCAGAATCAGATGAAATGTGGCAGTAAATTCCTATAATTAATATAAGAATTTCTCAAACTGACAGAGCTCAAAAGGAGTTCTGTAGAATTTACTACAGAATTTACAGTGCATTAAAAGACCCGATAAATAGGTTTCGGGGGAATTTCTCGGGAATTGAGCCCATGAAGATAGTAGATCATACAGAGGGTCTAAAATGGCACCTTATAGGCCCAATGATATTTTCAGATAAATATGTGGGCCAGGGCTAATAAAGACTGAGAGAAAAATGAAGAATTACAAAAATGCCACTGAAGGTATGCCACTGTGTTGTGTCATTAAGTTAGAGTCAGACGAAGGGCATTATGATCATTTGACTAAGGTTAGATAGTTAAGAAAGGGTATCTGGATAGTTGACCAGGGTTAAGAGATACTCTGTAAGGTATGAAAAGATAATAGTGCTCATAGAAGTACTAAAGAGGTAGTAAGGGCATTTTGGTAATTTACTAAGGATGTTCCTTGGGAACCGAGCCACCAGAGTGCTTGGGCTTGGTTAGAAACACAAGATGATATTTAAAGGCCCAAAAACGTAGCCCAAGAGTAAAGTGGGCCCAAGAGGCATTAAAATAATGTTTTAGTGCTTTTTCAATAAAGTAAAGTGACCCGGTCCAAGATAGAACTGGGTAAAGTGATCTGGAATCATGAGATGACATAGATGGGGCCCACAAGATGCCACATGGAATGATTGCAGTAAAAGAGGAAAAGCTAAGGACACATGGCATGATTATAGAAAAAGGAGAAAAAGCAAGAGGACACGTGGCACGATCTCGGCCGTCCATTCAGGGAAAGACTCTGGAACTCTCTGGAAAGGCTGAGTCAGCTAGTGAGGTGTCCCAATGGCCCCACATTTCGCCACATATACCCTTGAGGTGTCCTAGATGATGTCATGAGTGGTGATTCATCAAGGAGGGTGATGTCATCATGATGATACAGGCAAAGCTTCTTGAGGAAGTAAGCAATCTGAGCCATTCATTGTGAATCAATCTGGGCCATTCATTCCACCTCCTCGCACCTATAAATAGGTCACTCCCCTCCCATTTCAAGGCACACCACGGCCTAGCAAGGAAAAGTAAGAAAAAGAAGAGAGAAAGAGACAAAGAGAGAAGGAAAGAAAGAAAGGAAGGAGTTCTGGTGGAGCCAGGAGCAGTCTGAGGAGCCGAGGGACTGGGCAAAGCTTAGGAATGAGGTAAGAAAGTTATCTAGTCCCTGCTCTAATAAAGTAGATGATTGCTCTTAATAGTTAGAATAGAGAAATATCTCTATTAATGAAGGTAGCTATAGATAGAAAGAAAGCCAGGGGAATGTCAGAGTAAGAATATTACCCCTAGTTAAGCATGAGTTAAATAGAGCTATACTAATAGAGTAATAATGAAGATATTATTATGCTATGTATAGGCTCTAACCTATGGAAAGAATGAACCTTAGAGCAAAGGCTAAGAGCTAAAAGAAAAGCTACATGTCAGGTAGTGAACTAATCCTAAACTTGTATGCATTGAATGTTATGCTTGATGTGCTATGGCTTTGTTTAATTGTGCTGAACATGTGCTTATGTATGAAGCTCTGTTCCTATGATTACTTTGGTCAATTGTATTTCATATGTAACATGGAAGCATGCACATTATGCAATGCTAACACTTTCACAAGAAAGCACAAGTATTCACATTAATGCATGCATTGTTTAGTGCTGTTTGCTACTGAGATTTCCCCAGAAATCTCACCCCTTCCATATCAATCCAATTACAACAGGTCTTCTCAAGATAGAGGAGATAAAAATGCATGAAGAGATGTTAATTGCTTAGCATGATTGATATGTGATTCATGTATGTATAATTGCTAGAAATTGTCACTATAAACAATAACTCGTAGGGAGGCAGTGGCATTTGAGCTGTAATTATAAATAGTAAATGATTGAATAAATGTATAATATTTTTACAGTACATAGTAGACATGTTAAGCTTCGATTTGATATATAGAACGTCTCATTTGGATGTCTACACATAAAGATATGATTTATCAAAGTTGGGACCAGAATGCTGGAATCAGGGACAGGATGCTGGATGAACAGTATTTTCGGAACGTTGACCAACGTTGACCTGGTCAAGTCGTGCTCAACGAGTCATTTTTCCCTGAAATAACATTATGTTATCTTCATGTAGCAATTTGAACCACTCAATTTCGAGTTTTATAGAATTAGTTATGATTTTTCGAAGTCAGGTCACTCCGCTGGAATTTACACAGTGAACAGTACTCGCTGGGAGTAAAATTCCAGATTGTATGATTTGACTTCAATGTCTCTAGAAGTGGTTCCAAATGCTACTGAATGGTCCTAAGATGTAAGAAAAGGAGGATATTATAATTTGGTATCAGAGCATAAGATTCTGGTACAGAACAGAAGGTTCTGGCTCAGTGATGCTCTAGAGTAGATAGACTAACCCGTTAAAACAAGTTAGAGATGTGAACTACAGAGGTTTCCTCCCTAGTATGAGATATGGGGATGGTGTTCACTACCTAGAGAATGATTCAGACAAGAGATAGTGACACCTAGATAGATAGAATGGTACCCCATAACTTACAGCGGTATGAGATAATCTTCAAAGAAGTAGTTAGTCTTAGTCAGCCTTTACCACCGAGGTCTCATGTTTCTTAGCACGATGTGGCTGGACTAAGCAGGATAACGTCTGGGGAGCAGTTTCCTCTATGGATAGAGATAGAAGCTGACATGTCCCAGGTCAAGGGAAGCTACCAGACGTTACAGTGATAATGAAGATACCAACCTCGTTGATGTTCATCACTAGAGGATTGGTATAAAGTGATCAAGCTAGATAGTATAAATGAGATATGAAAGATTAAGACGATGTTCAGAAGTAGATCCTCTATGTTAGTAGATCTACAATACGAAAGAATTTGTTTAGCTAGTGTTTCCTGAAAAAAAAAATAATGAGACTGGCCTAGGAAAAATCCTAGCACATGACCTAAAGTTAAAGATAAGATGGGCCGCTGATGTTCCCAAGATAGAGGAACTACAAGTCTAGTCTAAAGTAGACTAAGACTGATAAAGAGAAAGGTAGCCACAATTTTAAAGATAAAGTGACTCTCCTGTTCCCTATGTAAGAAAGGGTAATGAAGGGTTGAGTCTATACCCTAGTAAGAGGGTAATGTGGCAGTCTAAGTCAAATACATAGTTCTTTCCGATTCCTAAATGAATGTTTGGGATCTAGACAATATGATCAGACAATGATAGGCAATGAGATTAAAATGATGATTAATAGTGAATCTACAGATAGATGATTACGATACTCAGGATATATCCCTTCAAGGGTAAGGTATATAAGTGATGAAAGTGAAATGAAAAGAGAAGCATGTATGAAAGATGGTACAACTCTAAGAAAGAGCAGTAAAGACATAAGTTAGTATTGTTGCAATAGAGCTAGATTGCTCTTGCAATAGAAAAGGATTGCTTTTAAAATAAAGCCAAGAGATGGGACAATATAACTCAGATAGGGTAAGGTCCCTCTAATGAGACAAATAGATGATGATAGATATGTGTATAGTAGAGCCTGTGTAGCTCTCTGCAATAAAGAGTATAGTAAAGTTATGAAAGATGAGAATAGTATGAGAAGTTCCTAAGTGATAGAGGAAATGAGTAAAGTCCTGATAGATAATATTGGCTTATGTGATCATTTTAGGGGAATTATCTATTGAGTTAACAACTATGTGGAAGTGACTAACCTTGTAACTTTATCCGTTAGTTTAAGTCTTCCAGAGATGAGAATACAGTACAACGGAGTCGTAGTAGATTCTGGAGGATTGCAGTTAGATCCTAGTATGGCTCCCAGAGAATAGAATTCCGGGGTCACAGTTAGATCCTGAAGAGGCTTACGGTTGATTGCAGTAGATCCCGAGGGTCGCAGTAGACCTAGCCTAGAGAGTGAAAGTATTAAGCCACAAGTACAGTATGTCTTTGGAAAGACAAATACCAAGGAAAAGTTAAGGTACAAAAGCTTCACAAGTTGGTTAGCTCCTAACAGAGAGAGTACCCATGATGTTAGATAGCCTTATTACTATCAGGGACTGAACTCAAAATCTCCTTACACGTATCAGGAACTAAGTGATCAAAGTTAAAGTTATTAATCCTGAGTACTAAGGAGTTATGAGCAAATCTTATGAGATATGAGAAAGGGTCAAATGAGAATAAAGAGATCCTTACGATAAGATTATAGAGAATAAAAGACAAATAGATCCTCCATATGAGGATAAAGAGATTAGAAGGCCAGATAAACCCAAGAGAGATAGCATAAGATGGGTCTAAGATAGTAGAGTACCAGGGTTAGAGCCTGTGAGCACCAGTGCTTCAGATTTATGTCTGCACATTTTAGTTAAGCGTGCTCAGGCAAGAGTAGCCCAATGATGGGTGACCCCCTGGGAAGTGATATGAATACCACAAGAAGTTGGCATATATGTACCCAGAGTTATGTAAGATGATAGAAAGAGTTATGAAAAGTTAGAAAGAGTTATGAACAGAAAGAAAATAGAACCCTTATGTCAAGTCCAAATGAAATGGATTTGAAAGGAAATATTTGTAAAGGCTAGCAATATTTTAAGAGAATGTTTTATGACAAGGCCAGATAGACTATGATATCGCCAAATGTGGCCAGATATGCTATGATACAGCATAAATGATATGTGATGAGATATGCTATGAAAGTTATGAGAAATATGTATTAAGAAGTACACTATGAAGTGACTTTATAGCTAGCCTTATAAACAGATTGAGAGGCTCTATCTTTGAAAGAGATAAGATGTTTGAATGATGAGTTACATGTGAAAGAGCAAATGAGAGCTTTCACTCCTTGCATAAAATGCTAGGCATTATGTTATACTATATTATGTTATGCTATGCTAAAGCTCCAAATGTTAGAGCAATGTAAGCTCTATATGATAGAGCTGTGCAAGCTCCGAGTGTTAGAGCTTTGCATATTAAGAGAATGAATGCTTGAGCTCCGCTGTTAGAGCTTTGCATTCATGAGCATGTATATAGTCCTGCAGCATGCTGGCTGAGCATTATGCATTTTAGAGTATGTGCTCCTATATGCTATTATGTGCTCCTGTTTAGCAGTAGAGCAACGAAAGAAAGAATAATGATATAAGTCCTCTCTCTGTATTATGATGAGTTAGTAAAGATAATAAAAGCATATGATGATATGAAAATGAGACATGAAGTTTTGCGGATATTTACAAAATTCCGCTGAATACTCAGATGAGTAATAAGTAACTGCATTAAGAATCATGATGAGTAGTCAACAAAAACTCCAGAATATAGGAGTATATGAGAAAGTTTAATATGAAAGAAAGGGACATTCTCCTAAGAGGAACTCTTCATCAAAGGATGAATACAGATTTAGCCCTGAAATTTCAAGGACGAAATTTATTTTAAGGGGAGGAGAAATGTCATATCCCAATTTTTAGGCCTTAAAGCCCAGTATATAGCCTGAAAAAGGGATGCTACCAGACCCTATTGAGCAGAGGTATTAATAAATAGAGAAAATTATGATGATCAGTTTGATGCAACACAAAGTTTTGTTATGAGGTCTCGAAAGATTTATAATAATTTTTGAAGAGAAGGAAAATTAATATAGTATTCTCTAGACCTCAGAATCAGATGAAATGTGGCAGTAAATTCCTATAATTAATATAAGAATTTCTCAAACTGACAGAGCTCAAAAGGAGTTCTGTAGAATTTACTACAGAATTTACAGTGCATTAAAAGACCCGATAAATAGGTTTCGGGGGAATTTCTCAGGAATTGAGCCCATGAAGATAGTAGATCATACAGAGGGTCTAAAATGGCACCTTATAGGCCCAATGATATTTTCAGATAAATATGTGGGCCAGGGCTAATAAAGACCGAGAGAAAAATGAAGAATTACAAAAATGCCACTGAAGGTATGCCACTGTGTTGTGTCATTAAGTTAGAGTCAGACGAAGGGCATTATGATCATTTGACTAAGGTTAGATAGTTAAGAAAGGGTATCTGGATAGTTGACCAGGGTTAAGAGATACTCTGTAAGGTATGAAAAGATAATAGTGCTCATAGAAGTACTAAAGAGGTAGTAAGGGCATTTTGGTAATTTACTAAGGATGTTCCTTGGGAACCGAGCCACCAGAGTGCTTGGGCTTGGTTAGAAACACAAGATGATATTTAAAGGCCCAAAAACGTAGCCCAAGAGTAAAGTGGGCCCAAGAGGCATTAAAATAATGTTTTAGTGCTTTTTCAATAAAGTAAAGTGACCCGGTCCAAGATAGAACTGGGTAAAGTGATCTGGAATCATGAGATGACATAGATGGGGCCCACAAGATGCCACATGGAATGATTGCAGTAAAAGAGGAAAAGCTAAGGACACATGGCATGATTATAGAAAAAGGAGAAAAAGCAAGAGGACACGTGGCACGATCTCGGCCGTCCATTCAGGGAAAGACTCTGGAACTCTCTGGAAAGGCTGAGTCAGCTAGTGAGGTGTCCCAATGGCCCCACATTTCGCCACATATACCCTTGAGGTGTCCTAGATGATGTCATGAGTGGTGATTCATCAAGGAGGGTGATGTCATCATGATGATACAGGCAAAGCTTCTTGAGGAAGTAAGCAATCTGAGCCATTCATTGTGAATCAATCTGGGCCATTCATTCCACCTCCTCGCACCTATAAATAGGTCACTCCCCTCCCATTTCAAGGCACACCACGGCCTAGCAAGGAAAAGTAAGAAAAAGAAGAGAGAAAGAGACAAAGAGAGAAGGAAAGAAAGAAAGGAAGGAGTTCTGGTGGAGCCAGGAGCAGTCTGAGGAGCCGAGGGACTGGGCAAAGCTTAGGAATGAGGTAAGAAAGTTATCTAGTCCCTGCTCTAATAAAGTAGATGATTGCTCTTAATAGTTAGAATAGAGAAATATCTCTATTAATGAAGGTAGCTATAGATAGAAAGAAAGCCAGGGGAATGTCAGAGTAAGAATATTACCCCTAGTTAAGCATGAGTTAAATAGAGCTATACTAATAGAGTAATAATGAAGATATTATTATGCTATGTATAGGCTCTAACCTATGGAAAGAATGAACCTTAGAGCAAAGGCTAAGAGCTAAAAGAAAAGCTACATGTCAGGTAGTGAACTAATCCTAAACTTGTATGCATTGAATGTTATGCTTGATGTGCTATGGCTTTGTTTAATTGTGCTGAACATGTGCTTATGTATGAAGCTCTGTTCCTATGATTACTTTGGTCAATTGTATTTCATATGTAACATGGAAGCATGCACATTATGCAATGCTAACACTTTCACAAGAAAGCACAAGTATTCACATTAATGCATGCATTGTTTAGTGCTGTTTGCTACTGAGATTTCCCCAGAAATCTCACCCCTTCCATATCAATCCAATTACAACAGGTCTTCTCAAGATAGAGGAGATAAAAATGCATGAAGAGATGTTAATTGCTTAGCATGATTGATATGTGATTCATGTATTTATAATTGCTAGAAATTGTCACTATAAACAATAACTCGTAGGGAGGCAGTGGCATTTGAGCTGTAATTATAAATAGTAAATTATTGAATAAATGTATAATATTTTTACAGTACATAGTAGACATGTTAAGCTTCGATTTGATATATAGAACGTCTCATTTGGATGTCTACACATAAAGATATGATTTATCAAAGTTGGGACCAGAATGCTGGAATCAGGGACAGGATGCTGGATGAACAGTATTTTCGGAACGTTGACCAACGTTGACCTGGTCAAGTCGTGCTCAACGAGTCATTTTTCCCTGAAATAACATTATGTTATCTTCATGTAGCAATTTGAACCACTCAATTTCGAGTTTTATAGAATTAGTTATGATTTTTCGAAGTCAGGTCACTCCGCTGGAATTTACACAGTGAACAGTACTCGCTGGGAGTAAAATTCCAGATTGTATGATTTGACTTCAATGTCTCTAGAAGTGGTTCCAAATGCTACTGAATGGTCCTAAGATGTAAGAAAAGGAGGATATTATAATTTGGTATCAGAGCATAAGATTCTGGTACAGAACAGAAGGTTCTGGCTCAGTGATGCTCTAGAGTAGATAGACTAACCCGTTAAAACAAGTTAGAGATGTGAACTACAGAGGTTTCCTCCCTAGTATGAGATATGGGGATGGTGTTCACTACCTAGAGAATGATTCAGACAAGAGATAGTGACACCTAGATAGATAGAATGGTACCCCATAACTTACAGCGGTATGAGATAATCTTCAAAGAAGTAGTTAGTCTTAGTCAGCCTTTACCACCGAGGTCTCATGTTTCTTAGCACGATGTGGCTGGACTAAGCAGGATAACGTCTGGGGAGCAGTTTCCTCTATGGATAGAGATAGAAGCTGACATGTCCCAGGTCAAGGGAAGCTACCAGACGTTACAGTGATAATGAAGATACCAACCTCGTTGATGTTCATCACTAGAGGATTGGTATAAAGTGATCAAGCTAGATAGTATAAATGAGATATGAAAGATTAAGACGATGTTCAGAAGTAGATCCTCTATGTTAGTAGATCTACAATACGAAAGAATTTGTTTAGCTAGTGTTTCCTGAAAAAAAAATAATGAGACTGGCCTAGGAAAAATCCTAGCACATGACCTAAAGTTAAAGATAAGATGGGCCGCTGATGTTCCCAAGATAGAGGAACTACAAGTCTAGTCTAAAGTAGACTAAGACTGATAAAGAGAAAGGTAGCCACAATTTTAAAGATAAAGTGACTCTCCTGTTCCCTATGTAAGAAAGGGTAATGAAGGGTTGAGTCTATACCCTAGTAAGAGGGTAATGTGGCAGTCTAAGTCAAATACATAGTTCTTTCCGATTCCTAAATGAATGTTTGGGATCTAGACAATATGATCAGACAATGATAGGCAATGAGATTAAAATGATGATTAATAGTGAATCTACAGATAGATGATTACGATACTCAGGATATATCCCTTCAAGGGTAAGGTATATAAGTGATGAAAGTGAAATGAAAAGAGAAGCATGTATGAAAGATGGTACAACTCTAAGAAAGAGCAGTAAAGACATAAGTTAGTATTGTTGCAATAGAGCTAGATTGCTCTTGCAATAGAAAAGGATTGCTTTTAAAATAAAGCCAAGAGATGGGACAATATAACTCAGATAGGGTAAGGTCCCTCTAATGAGACAAATAGATGATGATAGATATGTGTATAGTAGAGCCTGTGTAGCTCTCTGCAATAAAGAGTATAGTAAAGTTATGAAAGATGAGAATAGTATGAGAAGTTCCTAAGTGATAGAGGAAATGAGTAAAGTCCTGATAGATAATATTGGCTTATGTGATCATTTTAGGGGAATTATCTATTGAGTTAACAACTATGTGGAAGTGACTAACCTTGTAACTTTATCCGTTAGTTTAAGTCTTCCAGAGATGAGAATACAGTACAACGGAGTCGTAGTAGATTCTGGAGGATTGCAGTTAGATCCTAGTATGGCTCCCAGAGAATAGAATTCCGGGGTCACAGTTAGATCCTGAAGAGGCTTACGGTTGATTGCAGTAGATCCCGAGGGTCGCAGTAGACCTAGCCTAGAGAGTGAAAGTATTAAGCCACAAGTACAGTATGTCTTTGGAAAGACAAATACCAAGGAAAAGTTAAGGTACAAAAGCTTCACAAGTTGGTTAGCTCCTAACAGAGAGAGTACCCATGATGTTAGATAGCCTTATTACTATCAGGGACTGAACTCAAAATCTCCTTACACGTATCAGGAACTAAGTGATCAAAGTTAAAGTTATTAATCCTGAGTACTAAGGAGTTATGAGCAAATCTTATGAGATATGAGAAAGGGTCAAATGAGAATAAAGAGATCCTTACGATAAGATTATAGAGAATAAAAGACAAATAGATCCTCCATATGAGGATAAAGAGATTAGAAGGCCAGATAAACCCAAGAGAGATAGCATAAGATGGGTCTAAGATAGTAGAGTACCAGGGTTAGAGCCTGTGAGCACCAGTGCTTCAGATTTATGTCTGCACATTTTAGTTAAGCGTGCTCAGGCAAGAGTAGCCCAATGATGGGTGACCCCCTGGGAAGTGATATGAATACCACAAGAAGTTGGCATATATGTACCCAGAGTTATGTAAGATGATAGAAAGAGTTATGAAAAGTTAGAAAGAGTTATGAACAGAAAGAAAATAGAACCCTTATGTCAAGTCCAAATGAAATGGATTTGAAAGGAAATATTTGTAAAGGCTAGCAATATTTTAAGAGAATGTTTTATGACAAGGCCAGATAGACTATGATATCGCCAAATGTGGCCAGATATGCTATGATACAGCATAAATGATATGTGATGAGATATGCTATGAAAGTTATGAGAAATATGTATTAAGAAGTACACTATGAAGTGACTTTATAGCTAGCCTTATAAACAGATTGAGAGGCTCTATCTTTGAAAGAGATAAGATGTTTGAATGATGAGTTACATGTGAAAGAGCAAATGAGAGCTTTCACTCCTTGCATAAAATGCTAGGCATTATGTTATACTATATTATGTTATGCTATGCTAAAGCTCCAAATGTTAGAGCAATGTAAGCTCTATATGATAGAGCTGTGCAAGCTCCGAGTGTTAGAGCTTTGCATATTAAGAGAATGAATGCTTGAGCTCCGCTGTTAGAGCTTTGCATTCATGAGCATGTATATAGTCCTGCAGCATGCTGGCTGAGCATTATGCATTTTAGAGTATGTGCTCCTATATGCTATTATGTGCTCCTGTTTAGCAGTAGAGCAACGAAAGAAAGAATAATGATATAAGTCCTCTCTCTGTATTATGATGAGTTAGTAAAGATAATAAAAGCATATGATGATATGAAAATGAGACATGAAGTTTTGCGGATATTTACAAAATTCCGCTGAATACTCAGATGAGTAATAAGTAACTGCATTAAGAATCATGATGAGTAGTCAACAAAAACTCCAGAATATAGGAGTATATGAGAAAGTTTAATATGAAAGAAAGGGACATTCTCCTAAGAGGAACTCTTCATCAAAGGATGAATACAGATTTAGCCCTGAAATTTCAAGGACGAAATTTATTTTAAGGGGAGGAGAAATGTCATATCCCAATTTTTAGGCCTTAAAGCCCAGTATATAGCCTGAAAAAGGGATGCTACCAGACCCTATTGAGCAGAGGTATTAATAAATAGAGAAAATTATGATGATCAGTTTGATGCAACACAAAGTTTTGTTATGAGGTCTCGAAAGATTTATAATAATTTTTGAAGAGAAGGAAAATTAATATAGTATTCTCTAGACCTCAGAATCAGATGAAATGTGGCAGTAAATTCCTATAATTAATATAAGAATTTCTCAAACTGACAGAGCTCAAAAGGAGTTCTGTAGAATTTACTACAGAATTTACAGTGCATTAAAAGACCCGATAAATAGGTTTCGGGGGAATTTCTCAGGAATTGAGCCCATGAAGATAGTAGATCATACAGAGGGTCTAAAATGGCACCTTATAGGCCCAATGATATTTTCAGATAAATATGTGGGCCAGGGCTAATAAAGACCGAGAGAAAAATGAAGAATTACAAAAATGCCACTGAAGGTATGCCACTGTGTTGTGTCATTAAGTTAGAGTCAGACGAAGGGCATTATGATCATTTGACTAAGGTTAGATAGTTAAGAAAGGGTATCTGGATAGTTGACCAGGGTTAAGAGATACTCTGTAAGGTATGAAAAGATAATAGTGCTCATAGAAGTACTAAAGAGGTAGTAAGGGCATTTTGGTAATTTACTAAGGATGTTCCTTGGGAACCGAGCCACCAGAGTGCTTGGGCTTGGTTAGAAACACAAGATGATATTTAAAGGCCCAAAAACGTAGCCCAAGAGTAAAGTGGGCCCAAGAGGCATTAAAATAATGTTTTAGTGCTTTTTCAATAAAGTAAAGTGACCCGGTCCAAGATAGAACTGGGTAAAGTGATCTGGAATCATGAGATGACATAGATGGGGCCCACAAGATGCCACATGGAATGATTGCAGTAAAAGAGGAAAAGCTAAGGACACATGGCATGATTATAGAAAAAGGAGAAAAAGCAAGAGGACACGTGGCACGATCTCGGCCGTCCATTCAGGGAAAGACTCTGGAACTCTCTGGAAAGGCTGAGTCAGCTAGTGAGGTGTCCCAATGGCCCCACATTTCGCCACATATACCCTTGAGGTGTCCTAGATGATGTCATGAGTGGTGATTCATCAAGGAGGGTGATGTCATCATGATGATACAGGCAAAGCTTCTTGAGGAAGTAAGCAATCTGAGCCATTCATTGTGAATCAATCTGGGCCATTCATTCCACCTCCTCGCACCTATAAATAGGTCACTCCCCTCCCATTTCAAGGCACACCACGGCCTAGCAAGGAAAAGTAAGAAAAAGAAGAGAGAAAGAGACAAAGAGAGAAGGAAAGAAAGAAAGGAAGGAGTTCTGGTGGAGCCAGGAGCAGTCTGAGGAGCCGAGGGACTGGGCAAAGCTTAGGAATGAGGTAAGAAAGTTATCTAGTCCCTGCTCTAATAAAGTAGATGATTGCTCTTAATAGTTAGAATAGAGAAATATCTCTATTAATGAAGGTAGCTATAGATAGAAAGAAAGCCAGGGGAATGTCAGAGTAAGAATATTACCCCTAGTTAAGCATGAGTTAAATAGAGCTATACTAATAGAGTAATAATGAAGATATTATTATGCTATGTATAGGCTCTAACCTATGGAAAGAATGAACCTTAGAGCAAAGGCTAAGAGCTAAAAGAAAAGCTACATGTCAGGTAGTGAACTAATCCTAAACTTGTATGCATTGAATGTTATGCTTGATGTGCTATGGCTTTGTTTAATTGTGCTGAACATGTGCTTATGTATGAAGCTCTGTTCCTATGATTACTTTGGTCAATTGTATTTCATATGTAACATGGAAGCATGCACATTATGCAATGCTAACACTTTCACAAGAAAGCACAAGTATTCACATTAATGCATGCATTGTTTAGTGCTGTTTGCTACTGAGATTTCCCCAGAAATCTCACCCCTTCCATATCAATCCAATTACAACAGGTCTTCTCAAGATAGAGGAGATAAAAATGCATGAAGAGATGTTAATTGCTTAGCATGATTGATATGTGATTCATGTATTTATAATTGCTAGAAATTGTCACTGTAAACAATAACTCGTAGGGAGGCAGTGGCATTTGAGCTGTAATTATAAATAGTAAATTATTGAATAAATGTATAATATTTTTACAGTACATAGTAGACATGTTAAGCTTCGATTTGATATATAGAACGTCTCATTTGGATGTCTACACATAAAGATATGATTTATCAAAGTTGGGACCAGAATGCTGGAATCAGGGACAGGACGCTGGATGAACAGTGTTTTCGGAACGTTGACCAACGTTGACCTGGTCAAGTCGTGCTCAACGAGTCATTTTTCCCTGAAATAACATTATGTTATCTTCGTGTAGCAATTTGAACCACTCAATTTCGAGTTTTATAGAATTAGTTATGATTTTTCGAAGTCAGGTCACTCCGCTGGAATTTACACAGTGAACAGTATTCGCTGGGAGTAAAATTCCAGATTGTATGATTTGACTTCAATGGCCCTAGAAGTGGTTCCAAATGCTACTGAATGGTCTCTAAGATGTAAGAAAAGGAGGATGTTATATAGACACTGATTCTGGCAGTTTAAGGATAAATAGCATTGAGAAGTCTGAAAGAAAGAAGGAAGTAAAACTTCTTGGGGAGAAAAAGGCTACATTTAATCTTACAGAAAGTCAAATTGACTCTACACAAGATTCTGAAGGTTGTGGACAGCCAAAGAGCAAGGAAAATGAGCTACTTGAGGCTAGGGATCCTGAGTTAAGAAATCCTAAAGTGGACACAACTGAAGAAACTGCAATTAGTAGTAAATGCAAAGCACAAGTATAAAGAAACAAATTCTGATTCAATTGAGAAAGAAGTGAATATGAAGGCTTTACATGTCCCAAGGGAATTCATGAGTAGTAAGAAGAAAGCCTTAGAGGAGTAGAACAAGGAAGTACTTGATATTTTCAGCAAGATTAAAGTAAATGTACCTCTACTGGAGAGGGTTCAACGCGTGCCAGAATATGCAAAGTGTTTGAAGGATAGTTGCACACACAAGAATAGATAGAAACCTAATGAATTAGTGCAAGTAGGACCTAAAGCTTCTGCACTTTTCAAAGCTTAACTTCTAGTGAAGTGTCAAGATCCAGGTGCATTCTCTATTCTTTGTACAATTGGCAAGATAATTGTTCCTAGAGCATTATTAGATTTATGTTATGCTATTAATGTGATACCTAGTTTAGTTTATCATGCTTTAATAGTGAATTTGATTAAACCAACTAGTGTGTTAGCTCAATTAGTTGATAACAGTATTATAAGTCCTAAGGGAATCTTAGAAGATATTTTTGTTCAAGTTAAGGAACTTGTTTTTCTTGTGGATTTTTATGTTTTAGATATGTCAAATGAATCTCTTGATAATAGTACTCTTATTCTAAGAAGGTTATTCCTGAGGACAACTAACACCATCATTTACATGAAAGATGGAATTATTAAAATAGAATTTGGTGGGTATATAATTCAATTTAACTTGTATAGACACTCACATCAGGATTATTCTCTCCTAGGACTTAACATGATTGATGCATCACATGAAAATAAGTATGACGATATTCATAAGCTTGATAATGATGATGAAGTTGAAGAACCTTCCATTTCTTACTCCTCCACTGATCTTTCTTCTTTTTCTTCATTCAATAGTAATGTGTTATGCATTAATTCTAAAGTTGATGGCTGGCTTCCCACTATAGGCTTCGTATAGTCTATAGACAGGATCTTTGTCCTCTTTTATCTTTTTGGGATGTAAGAATATGTTCATATGTTTTGAATTAAAAATGGCTTATGCATATCTAAGATTATTATTATATTAATTATAATATTTGAAGGCTTATGAAATATGAGTTCTCTCATATCCTATACCAGTCATCCTTTGATTTTTAGGGTGTGACAATTTGGTATTAGAGCTTAGGTTTCCTATAGGTACGTGGAGCAAGGATTCTTCTTTGGGGTCTTGATTATCATTATGAACTCGGGTATAATCATAATCAAGGCATCATTGAAGGCCTAATAGGTGGTCCAATATTTTTCATTTCTATGTTATTTATGTGTTATTTATATAAGAATGACATGTGGAACAAAATATGCATTATATTTGTTTATATAGCGAACATGTTTTTAAAATTTTAAGTTATGATTAGAAAGGCTAAAATGGAAGATTTAATGATAGATCATATACTAGAGAAAGATAAAGTAAAAGGTTTGTCAATGAATTACTTTAGTACATATTTTAAACAAGAGTTTTATAAATCGATTATATTTCTTTTTATGTAGCATTAATAGTGCAGAAGTATGTTCAATGAGAATTTTGATAACTCGTTGCTTCTATGAGATTTTTGTTACAATAGGAACCACTATCACTAAAAAAACGAGAGAGAGAAAAAAGAAAGAAAATTGATTCTCTATCAATGCTGTGAAAAGTGCTCTTTAACACATTATGAACACTATTTACTATCGCGATGTAAAATTTAAAGTTTTTTTATTTCATTAAAGAAAATAGAAATTCCAAAATCATTTTGTAGAAAAGAAAATTGTTGAAGAGGGATACTTTTGGAAAGTTGATTATATGATAATCTTCTGTGGCCTTTTATGGCAGACCTTAGTAAATATGCTAGAATGTCGTCTAAAACTTGTTGTTTGATGAAAGACAGAAATTGCAATAAAGCTCGGAAGAGCATACATATGTTAAAATTCCTGTAAAGGATTTTTTTTTCATAAATTTAATCATGCTCACCGTTTTATGTCATGGGTGGAGTATTTCTTTATATATATTTTGTATGCTACAATACTTTGTTATTGTTTGGCGTCTTAGAAAATTTGTACTGTGAGGAAAAGTTATTTCTACCCTTATCTTTATATTGAGTAGGAATTTTTGAATAAGTGCTTACAAACATTTTGACAGTAGCACCTTTTGAATGCATTCATGTAAACTTTTTGACAATGAAAAGAAAATTTATCTTGAGCATTCTTTTCTTTTTTTTTTTTGCTCGCTCGATTCACCAGAGCCTTACTCCGACTACATCTAGATCCGACCCGCGTCGCGCATCTGGCTATGGTGGGTGAATCTCCAAACGGAATTTTTCTACATATGCCAAGGCTTAAACTTGAGACTTCGCGTAAGCGATATCGAGTCGCTTAAATCTGAAATTGTTTGCATGATAGAAATATGATCAAATGAAAAAAAATGATTGGGATTGAGTCGTGTTTTAAAAATTTGGGTTGTGTGGTTGTTCATTTAAAGGCTTGTTTTTTTTTTCTGTGTATGTATTCAATTATGAGCTGATAGAAAGCTTGAATTGGTGAATAATGCCTATATATCTTTTTTAGCTTCATTTGAAGGTGAAGAAGGTGCACATAAATTGATTTAATATATATAAATTGGCAATTTTGTGATCTCATTGATTTATCTATGCAACTATGGAGAGGAAAGATTTGTAGAAGCATACGTAATATATTTTTAAGGTTTAAAACTTAATTTTGTAAAAGAATTAGACTTAATGGGTTTGGTATTGATTTCTGAAATGTATAGGCTTGGATCTTGTGAATAAGAGGCATTGGTTTGGGTAGTAAAAGTTTAAGAAAGTATAACAAATTATTAAAGAGACACTTAAATAAGAATTGAATTAAGCTTTTAAAACTGAAGATTTATATAGCTTCTTGTTTGATGCTTAAGAAAGTAAACTGTTTATTTTAGTTAATAGTTGAAATGTTATTTGAGGTTTGTACGAGGATTATAATTATGTATCATTCCTTAGAGGTGATGATGATATGCTTGAGTTAAAGCTAGAAAAAAAAAAGAGTTAGAGGTTAGTTTTGAGAATTTATTAAGCTCTAATATAATATTTGAGGAAGTAAAATGTTGAGTTGGAAGCTGTGGTTTTGAAGTTGAGCTAAGTTTTAATATTTCAAGAAGGGAAAATCTTGTTAAAGATTGTTATTTGAAGTTTGAGCTGTAATTATAAGAGGCCTATTCTATTTTTGGAACTTACTAAACTAAATGCACATTGGTTATTTGATAAAATATTGGAAAGGAGAATATAAAGCTAAATTTTGTATTGAATGGAATATTGGGACTTTTTGTGAAACTTTGAACGTTATACAATTGCTAAATGGTGGAGTATGATGTTTGTATATAGGATAAAAGTTGAGAAATTTGATTTAAGTGATTTTATCATCTGACAAGCATGCTTGAAGTTGCTTGGTTAGCAATATGTGATCATGCCAATTGTGTTATGACTTAATTTTTATAATGCATATAAGGTGTTTGTGAAATGGAGTATAAAAGGAATTAGGTGAAATATACGTTGATTTTATGGAACGCATATAAAGTTTTGATTAAATGATTGAGAAGGAAATCTTGTAGAATGATGTATGAAATTAATAATATTGAATAAATTATTATATAAGAGCCAATAAGTGTTCTACAATAATGTTAGAATGAATACTGTTGGGAAACTCTTATTGTTAAGTTTGTTTATTCTCATGTTAATATTTGGTATGCTTATGAGATGGTTGATTTTGCTTGTTGAGTTGTTGAAAATTATTGATAGGTGATATAAAGAACTTAGGCTTAATCTAGAAAGTTAAGATATTTATTATGAGATAGTGGATGAGCTTTTATATAAAAGAATTCGGTTATATAAATTCAGCAAAAGAGGCAACAAGGATTTTGACATATGCATGGAATTGTGTGTATACATATTAGTATATTATGTGTTGGTATTATTATGTTAAAGGGCTCATAAAACTTGAGATAATTTTTATATATTGTAGAAGTTGAAAGTATTTAAACGGTTCCCCAAAAATGCTAATTTATTTGCAATTAGAAGCAATTATAGGTTGAACGTGCGACATAATAGATAAAGCAATTTTAGGTTGAATGTGCGACATAATAGATAAAGTACTATTTAGTTAAGATAGTGAAGTAACTAATGTCTTGATAAGAAGTAACTTGAAGGATATTCACATATAATGAGATATTTTCTTTGAGGGAGTAGTTGATGATAAGAAAGATTGTATATCTCTCTAAAACTATTTTAGCAAGGGAATTGTTAAAGAAGGTTCAGCCAACAATAGTTATAAAATAAAAATGAGAATAGATGAGAAGACTAATTATGAGGCCCATAGATGATAATAATGACAAGTTAGATAGAGGAGTTATGCGAAGACTTATAAGAGTTAAAGTAAGGCTAAGGCAAGAGAAGCATGATATTAAGATAAGTGGTTATAAAGTTGAGTAAGAAGCTTAAACAATTAGAATGACACGGTGCAAGAAATAAGAGAGAGAGAAAAAAGCTTCTTAAAAATCAAAGTCATTGAAATCTTATAGAATACGTTTTAAATTTTGAGGAGGAAATTTATTTAACAAGAGAAGAATTGTAACATCCCAAATTTTGATAGAAGGAATATATAAAGGATTGTTAATGTTGAGAGTATTTTTCTATGGAATTAAAAAGTCTCAAAAGCTAAATTTAAAAAAATAATAAAGGAAATAATAACTATTAAAAATATTTTAGGTCTTAGAAAAAATTAAGGAAAAATTATAGAATAGTGTATTCCTCCAAGAAGGATAAATGATTCAATAGCTATTTTCTAAATTTTAAGGCTTCATTTTCTGGGAAGAATTTAAGAAAAATAGTTAGAAATTATTATTTATCTTAGAAATTTTAGAAAAATTATTTTATAGGCAAGAGAAGTTATTGGAGGAAAAAAAATTCTAATACACTACTAAGGATTATTTTCTAGTACTTTTTTTAAATAGGATATTAAATAAAGAATAAGGAAGAGAAGGTAAACATATCATTTTCTCTCCCTCCCCCACCTGTCCCTTTCCCCATTCATATCATTGACTCGTTCTTTCCTTAGAGCAGCAGCAAAATTTGAGAGAGAGAGAGAGAGAGATGTGAGTGTGATCACGGGAGGGGGCAACGAACTTGAGAAGTGCGATGCTATAAGGGTGGCTAGAGGAGGGATGAGCTCGTGATACAAGAGATCGACTGAGGTAAGTCTCTTTTACCCTCCTCTGTTTTCACCTTCTCCGATTTCAATGAGTTATGTGTCGGTCAAAAATTGAAGCTGTGAGGAAAAATGGTCGCTTTAGATAGGATAAGAAAAGACTGAAGCTCTTAGATATGGAATTTAGCTTAAATCATGAGTCTTTGCTTCTGCAAGTGCTTGCCTTATTTTGAGCTAAGATTTTTGTGAAATCAAGCTTTGTTATGTCTGATTTTGTATCTTTGAATCCTCTAAAATTGAAGCTAAAGGAAACGAAAATGATTAATAAAACATTGAGTTGGTGAATAGTGGATGATAGGCATTTTTGTTGAGGTCGCATGTATTTAAATCTATTATGGAATGAAATTTTAAAAATATTTAAATGATGGGTTCCTTTTAGGATGATAAACTGAACTTGTGGTATCATTTGTGAGAAGATAATGAATTAAAAATTTGATCTTTGATGAAAAATTTAGAGACAGAATGAGTGTTTGGAAATGTTTCAAATTAAACCCATAGCTGTGAGATTTTTAAGGACTATGAGTGGTGTGTGGAATTAGGAAGATAAAGGTCTAAACTTTCTTTTGAAATTGATTATACTTTGTTGTCATAAGGTTTCTAAATGTTAACCAAGTGGCTCAAAGTATAAAAATGTGCTTAAAGGGGTTTGAAAGATGATTTGGAGTTATGGGTTCCAAACTTTTGAAGCTGGAAATTATTCCATACTTAAAAAGGAAACTTTGATAGTTATAAGGGAGATAATAAATAAGTAGGCATGTTTGTTGATTGAGGCTAAGGGATTTTCGATTCTTGATTTGCTACCTTGGGATAAATAAAAATTAAGCTATGAAAGTTGAGTATTGGTTTACTGGTTAAGATTAAATGATATAGATTCAAGATTATATAAATAAAAGAAGATGATTTTATACATATGTATTCATAGGTGTTCCCTTCTAATTTCAAATGTTTATGTTGCTCTGTTGTATGTTGGCCAAGATAGAGCTTCTTTCTCTGAGTTTTGGGGTATTTGAAGGATATAAATGAGAAGAGTTTTCATAATATAAACTTGTTATTTGGTTATATATATGCAGTAAGAAAAATGGAGAAAGAGAAAGGTGGTTGTTCATGTTTTCTGAAAGGAGAAAACAAGTTCAAATGTTAATTTGAATTAAGTCATGTGTATACTCACATATTTACCCATTATGTTTAAAAGAGATGAATAGATTCAATAAGTTATAGATAGACACAAGTTCAAAGAAATTATATTAAAGAAATTTTGTTTTCAAGAAATGCATGAGAGAAGATAGTATTGGATAATTATAAACTAATTAGTCTCTATAGTAGACTTTTTTTTAAAAAAAAAGAATTATATATACACATATATTGGTCGTTGAAATTTTAGTTCTAAATAGCTTATAAAGTATATAACTGTGTTTGAGTGCTTTAAAGGATAAAAAATTAAACGAAAGTTTTTAGGAAGGAAATGATAATTTTGTTGATTTAGATTTTGGTATATCTTTACAGGGTAACAATTGGGGTGATAATAATATTATTTGTATGATAGGAAATTAAGGTTGAAGCATTTTGAAAGCTATCAAATGTGATAGATTATAACTATTGGGATTACCAGGTAGTGACCCATGATAATAATATTTGTAATAATATCTTGCTATTTGATACATGTTATTTAAAGTATCAATTTGTAACATGATTTGTTAAAATCATGTTTATATAAATTAAGGGCTTTGATTATTGTCGTTGTTTTTCTTTCGAATGGTTTATATTATTGTCATGCTTATTTATGGAATGGACAAAGAAAGTTCTAAAAGATATTTTATAAATATTTATATTGAGATGCTTTTTTTCACTCTGAAATATGCTTATATGAACTTCTATTAGTTGAAAAGAGTTTTACTGTATATAAATTGAAAGAAATATTGAGATTATATGTTTATTTACATGCTAGGTTCCTTGATTATGAAATATTGTTATGAGATTTTGGTATTGAAAGATCTTATTCTTTATAAATGATAAGTTGACCCCACGCATGCTTGAAAATATTTGTGAAAATGACTAAATACAGAATGTTGGTTACTAACAACAGTTAGTCCTTGGTACACTATGGTGAAACTCGAGCTCGATGGATATTCAGGAATCTCGTATTCATGCTGAATTTTCGTGGGATTTATTCTTGCACCTGTTATTCATGGGTCTTGTACCTGTGCCTGTTATTTGTGTCTCGCACATGCATATGTTTTCATGGTTTCGTGTCGTGCTAGAACGGTTAATTATCCTCGTGGACTATGTGTCCATGCTAGATAATTCGTTCTGTTGAAGTCCTACAAAAAGATAAGATTTAAGAATTACTGTTTGAAATTGAGTTCTCTGAATAAAATGTTTCACTTGCTATTAAATTGATTTGATTGATAATTTTTATACAGTTTCATTATTGTTTTGATTCTATATTCTAGAAATCTAGATTTATCAACAAGCTTTATTATTTACAGTTTAATATGTTTTAAATGACATCTTTTTGCATTTTTAGTTATTTTAATAATTGGACGTTATTCATCAGTAGATTATTTTGGCATTAGATAGAGCTGCCGACCTTACACCTCCAATGCTCTCATGGCCATTCAAAACTTGTAAATGCTCCACATAATCTATAGGTAGGATCTATGTCCTATTTTATATTTTTGGGATGTAAGAATATGTTATTATGTTTTGAATTAAACATGGCTTATACATATCTAAGATTATTATTATATTAATTATAATATTTAAAGGCTTAGAGAATATTAGTTATCTCATATTTTGTGTTGGTTACTTTTTTATTTTTAGACGTGATAGTTAGGGCATTATAAAGGACAGTAGAGGGAGACACATTAGCTGCCTCTAACCCCAATAGCGCGAATCAACATGAGGCTATTGTGAAGGAAGGTGGTACTATGAAGAGTTGGTTTTGTTATTGAATTCCTTGCAGAAGAGCCTGAGGTTTCTAAAGCCATTGTGTGTTTTGCATTTTGCTCATATGTGACAGAAGTCATTGGAAAACTGGGAGGAGTTAAATTAAAGCGTACATCTTCGGTGATTCCCTACAGAACAAAAAAAAAATAGGACAAAAAAAGTGATTGTGGAGGTTGCTTTGAATCAACAGTGGTGGATGATGAGAAGAAAGTTACTGCAAAAAACAAAAAAGTTAGAAGAACCAAGCAACAATTAAGACGTAAGTTGGCTTTTCTCATTCTACTTCAATTGAAGTTTCTTTACAATTTGGGTTAGGAGATTTCACGTCTCAGACAAGCTATGATGGTAAGGAGGATTCGTGTTATGTCGCACGTTGAGTATTATAATAGAGTTTATAAGTTTAAGGGTTCTCCCTTCTAGTAGGCTAAGTTTTTTAAGAATAGGCTTTCTTTAGGCTTATGCTCATCATATTATATTAGTGCTTTCATTCAAAGATTTGCGGTGATGTTCGAGAACTCTAGAATGAAGGAGCTATAGACGGATATGAAGAAAACTCATGAGTTTATAGAACAACGCATTTGTTGAAGATACGAAGAGTCAATTTGATCGGATGGAAGCTCTGATAGAAGCATTGATGCAATCTGTGGACCAGCTGAAGTTCCAGAAAAGCCCAGGTGGCAAGAGTTCTAACTCTAACCACAAGGAAATGTCTATAGGAATTTGTCAATCCAATCCCATACTATCCTTATTCAGGCAAGCAGGTAAAAATCAATTTCCTTAGATTCGATGGTCCGAAATCATGAAATTGGATTTTCAGAGCTTAACAATATTTCATGTATTATGAGGTCCCTAATCCTCAATGATGGATGCTGGCCTCTGTTCATTTGGACAGAGATGTGTTACCTTGTTACCAAGTGCTGGAAAAGTCTCAACGAATTCGTAATTGAATGGATCGGCTCGAGCAGTAGAGGAGCAATTTGAGCCCGGCCCACACAGTTTGACTGTGCAAGAGGATAACTATTTAAGTTAGTGCAGCAGGGCTCGGTGGAAGATTACAATACGAAGGTTATGGCTCTATCCAATAGGATGGTTGAAGTACCAGAAACTGTGTTGTTGGATTGTTACTGGGGTGGCCTAAAGCAAGAGCCGATAATGGATGTGCTAGTACAAAAGCCCACACCTGTTTTAATGGCATTGGCACGGTTATTCTCTAAAGCAAGTTGTTATAGAATCTCTTTGACCAAACCCAAAATGACAGGTAGTTAGACGGCCAATACAGCTACATCAAAATCATCTGGTTATGCTAGTAGTAGTAACAGTTATTCTCCAGCATCGAGCATTGTAGAGATGAACCTCCTACCGTTATTACCAACCCCTAGAACGTTGCCTGTCAAGAAGATGAGTCCATTAGAGATGTAAATTCGGAGGGAGAAGGGTCTATGCTATGCATGTGTTGCCAAGTTCTTGTTGAAAATACTGTAAATATAGTAAAAAGGTGTCAAAGAAAGAGGTGTATGACTCTTGGATTTGAGGTCTTCTACAATTTATAAAAGGATTGTTGAAGAAAAAATTATAACATGGTTATCAAGTAATAGCATATTATTGTTGAGATATTTCTCTTTTTACTTATTGTACTGAGTTCTATTATTTTCTGTCAGTTATGTTATACTGTATTGTAAGGAAATGGGCGATCCACCCATGGTGGATCATACTCAACTAATAGGAAACAGAGAGTCGTGAGGAGCAGTTGAAGGGGAATGTTTTGAATTCAAAACAGAGGGGAAATTCTGGGAAATTCAAAACATCTTATTATTTGGGGAAATTCTGATGGCGACAAGTGGCAGTGACACGTGGCAGCACCAGAATGGCGCGTGTACTACACGCGCCAGAGCTGAGAGTGAGCTTCATTCAGTTTTTTTATTTTTTCTGAATTTTTCCTTCTTGGGGCGCGTGAGGGAGCGTGGGACCTCCGATTGAGGTGCGGTTTATTCCTAACATTCCCTAAAATTAAGATCTTTATTTTGGCATATAATTTGCCTAATTTGGAGGCAATTCTGGACCTATTTATGAATATTCAGTGTATTTTCTGGCTTTTTTTTAGTGTTTAAAAATTCTAGAAAATTATGATAATTAATATGTGTTATTATTTAGGTGAAAATGACCTCATCTAGCACTGAATCTCTAGAATATACTTTAAATGATAATATCTCATTTTTGGATGAGTCCAATAACATAAAGGAAAACCTTCAAGAGGATCCTGAGGGGGAACCTAAAGAGGATCCAAAGTAAGATCTTGATAATCTTTCTGAAGAAGACCCAGAGGAGTTAATGGAGAAAGTTCCACAAGAGGAACCAAAAGAAAGAGATGATTCTGGACCGTGCTCGAAAACATTATTCCCCATCGAACCACTTCCTCTACAGCCTTTAATGGTATCTTCAGATTTAAACTCCAAGATGGTGCCTACTCTTAACGGTGAACCTCAAGTTGAGGATGGAGAAGAAGTGAATCAATCTCTTGCCCCTATTTTGGCCATGAACATAGCTGAAAGAGATGCAGCTATGTTAACAAACATGAAAGGCATTAATGGCTTCATTGGTAAATACATTGAAGGCATGACAGATAAGAAGCATACTGAATTCTACTTGAAAGTCATAATGGAATTTATAAGAGCTACAAGAGTTAGAGGAAAGCCCAATCAAGGACGCATCAGAAAGAAAAATTGGCTTACAAGAATAGAATTTGTATCTAACCTTAAAAAGTCACCTCGTGAGCTTAAGAAGCTAAGAAAAGCAATGTTAGAATATTGTAAAACTCATATCGAATGATGTATGTTTTTACTTTGATTTCCATTGCTTTACTTTATTAAAGACATATTTTTATACTCTTTCTTTGTAAAGACTTATTATTACATGCCTTGTATGCAAGAGAAACATGTTTCATTTTAATTCTTTATATGTTATGATTCATGTATATTTTTTATAAGTGGGAGGTTTTTTAGATGATGAGTATTCTGAAAAGCAATATTTCATAAGAAAAGTACTTATATTAATTTTGATAGAGAATGATGGCGTTGCTAGTGCTTGTGTGATGGGAGGTACAAATGTATTCTCTTGATCATGGGTCTAGTGATATTATTATTTTCTGATAAAAAAAATTAATAAAATTACATGACATTGTATACTTTACATGTGCTATATATATATGTGTGTGTGTAAATTCACTTAAATGTTCTATGGTTCAATAAATTAATGTGGGAAAGGTTTGTCACAGAACTGATATTGAACAATGGCATCAAAGAACATTATTGCTGAATTAAACAAGGGGGAAAACTCAACGGGGATAACTAGGATATTTGGCACCGAAAGGTCCAATATATTCTAGAAGAACAGGATGCTATTGAGCCATTAACAATGGCCATCGTGGAACCTGAGGCTGGCAATACGGCCCAGCATAGGAGAGACCAGGAAGCTTACCAATCCTGGAAAAAGAAGAATAGCATTGCAAGAATCACTCTATTGAGTGCAATGACTAATGACTTAATGTGTGAGTTTGAGACACACAGAACGGCATAGGCAATATGGATTGCCTTAAAGGATAAGTTTGGAGGAGTGCCCACGACTAAGCTTAGAAGGTTAACGATTAAATTTGATACCTATAAGCTAAAACCAAATAATCCTATGAGGCAACATCTATGAGAGATGTCCACAATGATCTGTGAACTAAAGAAAGCCGGACATAATCTATCTGACGAACAGCAAGTGCAAGCTGTCATCAGATCACTCCCTGCTAGTTGGGAGCACATGAAAGTTAATCTGACCCATAATGAAAATATCATTACTTTCAGTGATATATCTAAGCATTTGGAGCTAGAGGATGAACATCTGGAGGCTTATAAAGCCACTAGCCAAGCCTATATGACCGAAGGTGCTGGTCCTTCCCAATCAAAGCCTGAATCCAAAAAGGGCAAGAAATCTCAGAAAAATGGGAAGAAAGGCGGTCCTCCACCCAAGAAGGGCAAGCAACAGTTCAAGAAGAAGGGAAAGAAAGGAGGCAAGAAAAAGCTAGACCTAAAGAAGGTCAAATGCTTTGCTTGCCAGAAAATGGGACATTTCGCACGTGGCTGTTCTAAACAAGCCAAGAGTGAAAAGGTAACAGTGAATTATGTGAATTCACATGTCTCATTTGTTTCTAGCACTGTTTTTCTGACAGAACCTATTTCTTTTTCTTGGATTATTGACTCAGGCTCCACAGACCATGTAAGTCGAGATCAAGGATCTTTCGTGGAATACTGTCGGTTGCCATATCAAAACAAGTGGCTTTTCGTTGGCAATAATGCAAGGATCGAGGTTCGAGGCATTGGCACTTGCAAACTTGTTTTACATAGTGGAAAAACCTTGATACTGCATGATGTGCTTCATGCTCTTGACATCCGACAGAATTTAATTTCTGTAATTTGCTTATTAGACTTTGGGTTTAATGTAAACTTTCATGATAAAGTTGCAGACATTTATAGCAACTCAATATTTTATGGTTCAGCTTTTCGGTTTCAAAGCTTCTTTATTTTTGATCTTGCTAATGATTTTAATGTTCATGATTGCTTTGCTATTACTTCAAATAATCCTGATATGAATATTTGGCATGCTAGACTAGGACATATTAATCAAAATAGAATGATTAAACTGGCTAAAGAAGGCTTGTTGGGGGTGATCCCTAACATGGATATGTCATTATGTGAAAGCTGTCTAGCTGGTAAGGCTACCAGGAAACCATTCGGTAAGGGAATACAAGCTGAAAACCCATTGCAATTAATCCATTCCGACATTTGTGGTCCAATGAGTGTGAGGGCAAGACACGGAGCTTGGTATTTTATTACCTTTATTGATGATTTTTCACGATATGGTCATGTCTATTTGATTTCATATAAGTCCGAGGCACTAGAGTGCTTTAGACGATACATAAATGAAGTAGATAATCAAATGGATAATAGAATTAAGGCATTACGCACTGATCGAGGTCGTGAATACTTTTTAGATCAATTCAAACAGCTCTGTGAAGAAAAATGGATTATTAGGCAACTAACTATCCCTGGCACACCTCAACAGAATGGAGTTGCCGAAAGAAGAAACAGAACTCTTCTAGACATGGTTAGGTCTATGATGGCCCAAGCAAAACTTCCAATTTCACATTAGGGTAATGCTTTATTGACGGTAACCTTCATACTTAATCGTGTGCCCTTCCACACCCTATGAGTTATGGACTAAACGTCAGTCAGATCTAAGCATCCTTAGACCTTGGGGCTTGGCGGCGTACATCCATGACAATTCTCATAAACGTGGGAAACTTGGTCCTAGAGGGGAGAAATGTATTTTTATAAGGTACTCTGAACCCTCAAAAGGATATGTATTCATAAGTGAAATTGAAGATGGAATAGTGACTGAAACAGAATCAAGAGATGCTATATTTATTGAGATAGAGTTTCCCAGTAGGGGAGATGTTGATCGCACTATATCTCTTTATGAGACTCAGGAATAGGACAGTGCCAAACAAATTGACAGACCAGAATCGTCTAGGCATATCAATCTGAGTGGGAGCCAAGAACGGTCAACACAAACACCAAAACAAATGAGAAAAGATAAGCAAATTGCTCCTACTAGAAAGAGTAACAGGGAAAGTGTTCCAAAGATACGCTTCCAAATAGAAGAGAAGCACTCTTAGTTACTCAAGAAGGAGATGATAAACCCCGCACTGTTCATAAGGCCTTAGCAAGTCCTACAAAGGAGGAATGGAAGAAAGCAATGAAAGAGAAAATGGACTCAATGATGAAAAACTAAGTTTGGGAATTGGTTGATCTGCCAAAAGGGCGTAAAGCTATTGGGAACAAGTGGGTTCTCAAAATCAAAAGAAAGGTAGACGGATCAATTGACAAATTCAAAGCTCGATTGGTTGCAAAGGGATATACACAACAAGAAGATATAGATTATGAGGATACTTTTTCACCTGTTGTGCGCTTTAATTCAATAAGACTTATTCTGGCAATAGTAAACAGTTTAAACTTATAGTTACATCATATGGATATAAAAACCGCATTCCTGAATGGTGATATGGATGAAGAAATCTATATGGAACAACCAATAGGTTTCATTGAAAAAGGGTTTCAACACAAGAAGTGTAAACTCAAAAGATCTATTTATGGATTAAAACAGTCATCCAGACAGTGGTACTTGAGGTTTCATAAGGTGATTACCTCATATAACTTCCAGATGATAGAGGAAGACCACTGTGTCTACGTTAAGCAGTTTAAGGGTAACTTTGTGATATTATCCTTATACGTAGATGATATACTATTAGCTGGAAATAGTCTTGACTCTGTGATAGCTATTAAAGAATGGCTTTCATCAAATTTTGAGATGAAAGACATAGGTGAAGCAGAATACATACTTGGAGTCAAGATTTGAAGGAATTGTTCCAAGAGAATCCTCACTCTTTCACAAGAGAATTATATCAATAAGATACTTGAGCGATTCCATATGAGTGAATGCAAACCCATGGATATCCCTGTGGCTACTGGAGTGGCCTTGAGTTCTGACATGTGTCCCAAAACTAAATTAGAGAAAAGGCAAATGGAAAGAGTTCCATATGCCAGTGCCATTAGTAGCCTGATGTATGCAATGATGTGTACAAGACCAGATATTTGTTATGCCGTGGGGCTGGTTAGCAGATTCCAGTCCAACCCTGGTGAGAAACACTGGAAAGCAGTAAAAAGGATCTTGAGATACTTAAAGGGCACAGCTGACTATGCATTGTGTTATCAAGGAAGCGATCTATGCCTAATTGGATATTTTGATGCTGATGTAGGCGGTGATGAAGAAGAACGAAGATCGACTTCAGGATACACCTTTTTGCTTAACAACGGTGCCATATATTGGAGTAGCAAGAAGCAAACTTGTATTGCTTTACACTCTATGGAAGCTGAGTTTGTGGCATGCACTACAGCAGCGCAAGAGGCTGTTTGGCTGAAGAGATTTATCAAGCACCTAGGATTTGGGAACGAGAGTACCAATCCAGTGTTGATATATTGTGACAATACTGCAGCTATAGCCTACACAAAAGACCCTAAGTATCACAGCAAGACCAAACACATTGATATAAAGTATAACTTTATGAGGGATTATATAGCACAGAAAATTATAACTGTACAATATATTTCAATAAAATGTATGGTTGCAGATCCCCTAACCAAGCCAATAGGCAAAGAAACATTCGAGAAACATGTAAAAGCCATTGGCATGTTAAAAATGTAAAGTTACAGATTGTATGTAATACTTTTGTTTTTATTAATGATATCATGTCATTTATTATTACTTATATGTCTGGGTAAAAGTATACAATGTCTAGTATGTCGTACAGGTTGAAAGAGGTAGCTCTCTCACACAAGCAACCGCCTTTGATGCTATAGGAGCATTCAAAGATAAGACATGTGTTCACCAGTAAAACAGCAAGATTGCTGATATAGTAGAGAAGAAACACAATAAGTGTCGCCTTGGCTTAAAAATGCAGTGAGTCAATATGAGATCTATGAGTAAGGGTATGGATCGAACAATGGATTCTCACATCCATAAAACCTGTTGCCAGATGACAAATTCTTCAAAAAAAATTGATGTCATATTATGTGAATATAATTGAAGAGTTGTCTGTACGGTGTGATTGATAGAATCAAAATGATGTACACTCTTTAAGGATAAGAGGAACACCTTAACATGTGATTCATACCACGTGCTAGAGAGCCGCAAATGGAAAGCAAGTGAATCAATCCCTGCTTCATTGTTGTGTGAGTTCCAAAAAGGTATAATCCTTTCATTAATGTCCTTTGACTTTGACAATATTATAGAGGTATGTTTCAGCGATTGCTACTTTGGTATATGTCCTGTGGTCAAATTATATATTAACCAAAGGTATTATGCTAAGAAAGCGGTTGATTCATATCAAAATGATATATGGGCGAAAGAAAGATTGCCAGAATATACATATCCATGCTAGTGTCTGTGACCGGTCCCTTGTGATATTATTTTGTTAATTTCATAAGTGTGGATACTATGCATAAGTGGAGGCTATCTGAGTTATATACTGACTCAAGAGGGATTAGATTAGCCATGAGAAAAGTGTATATAGGCAAATCTAGGACATTCAAGGCACTATAATTTATTTGATCGAGCTGCACTAAAGGGTTGCTTTGTGCTGATCTCTGTAAAGGGGATTTCTAGTACAAACGCCCAAAAGGAGATGTCATGCCTACGCGGTCACGGCAAAGCACCTAGTATGAAAGAAGGAAGAAAATGAGATTTGAGCCATAATATCTAATCCACCATATGTGAGTGGGAGATGTAAGGAAACGGGCGATCCACCCATGGTGGATCACACCCGACCGATAGGAAACAGAGAGCCGTGAGGAGCAGTTGAAGGGGAATGTTTTGAATTCAAAACAGAGGGAGTTAGATACAGTTATCTAACTCCCCTCCCACAGGCTATATATATCTACATACACGGACAAAAATATGGGGTGTGGCAGAACATATACTTCTCTATTTTTGATGCTCTGTTTCTGCATTTTCTTCTGGTGCATTTGTTGTGAAAATGAACCAGAGTCCATACAGGGTACTCCGGTTACGTGTGGGTATCTAGTGTGTCAAGCAAACTATTCCAGGTACGCCCGAAATCCTTCATGTATCATTATGGGAAGAGTTAGCTAAATTCTGAGAGTGCCACTTCTTAATTTATTGAGATGTTAAAGAATATCTTTTTAAGAATAGTGTCCTCATATAGTATTAATGCTATTCAAACTCTATATTTTGCTATTTTGTAGATTTCGCTAATAATTTTAGGAGATATTACCTGCAATTGGAAGTCAAGAGAAAGTCATGGAGATGTTATTGGTGCGTCTTCCCCCAGCATCGTTGGAACATGCTTCGCTAGCCAGACTGTTATTATTCTTCCCGCTGGTTTGTCAATTTCGTCCAACCATTTCTCATCAGACACCTAATCGCCCAGACCCTCCTTTTTTGATTCTTTCTTTCTTTTAAGAGAACAATTCCCCACAGAAGGGGACTTTGAAGTTGCTTCATCTCCATCAGTAACGATGGAGGAAGGGATGAAGAAACTAACAAGCGAGGAGGTCAGGTTGGAGCCTTACGTCGTATCTTTTCTAAACAGCGAATTTTGGGAGACGAGGCTGGCCTTTGAACTGATCCATTCTTTCAGCCAGTTGGCGACTGATGAAAAAGTGAGGTATTTACTTGGTTTAAAAAGGTAGTGGTTTTTATCATTATTTCAATTCCTTTAAAAAGTCGTCTTTTCCCAGAAACGGTGCAAGGCAATAGATCAAGTTGGATCTGTTACTTGTTTGGTATGGCTATATTTGAATTTAATATGTTCTTGTTTAATTAGGTAGTGGTTTTTTATTATCTAATTTGGAGGCACAAATTAGATACATATACGACTCAAATGATTATTCTTGTTAAAGATTATCGCGTGAAATTCCAAGTTATTGACAAATATTACGTGGAGAACTCTAATTCAATTTGAATGGAAAGGAATTATATGAAATTTTAATTTAATTAGAATTATTATTGAGAAGTTATTGAGATATAATTTAATATTTAAAAATGTGAGGGTGCTTAAGATTTAGAGTGCTTTACAAAATTTGAGTTGAAAAATTAAATGTCTTGTTAGCCTCATTTTATAAATATAAAGCTATATGTTGTGATTAAAAATTGATTAAATCACTGGTACAAAATATGCTTTCTAAAACCCTATTTTTAAACCGATCATTGTGGAGATTGTCTTAAAAAATATGACTGGTGGCATTTTTGTAAATAAGATGAAATTGTTACACCGGATTAACACGTCACCGATCTAAACTATAATTACTACGCCGAATGCTAATATCAATATATGTAGATTAACTTCATCATATTCTAACTCTTCAGTTTCTTGTCTATTCTTTCCCACTTCTTTTCTTTAACTTCTTTATATCTTGTGGAGAAGCTTTTAGAACAAATAAAATATGGCATTTTTGTAAATAAGATAAATATTTACACCGGATTTAAATTTAATCGGTGTAAAATATATATATAACTAGTGTTAAATTTACTTTCTATTCTGACTCTTCAGTTTCATGTCTATGCTTTCCCACTTTTTTTCTCTTTAACTTCTCAGGCCGTTCATTTCATTTCTTCGGTTCCCAACGTTTATACTCATTATGATAGAAGGCGAATTGCATTCTTCGATATTCTTTTCTGAAATTGTTCTTATTCCTCAACCATATGTGTATACCATTCCTATGATAAGTACTTTTGTCTCATCACTTTATCTCTATTTTATTTTCTTTCCTTTATACACACCAATGGCTTCTTCCTCATGCACACCTCCTTCTCCGTCGCACAAAAGAAACAGAGAAGATTTTGAAGACAAATATCCCGACCCTCACCCTACGGTTCCTTCTCCTCCTCCCCTAGTTGTCACTCTGATGGAGCACCTTGAGGAACTGATCATGCACTTCAATGCTCTAGAGGACTCAGTGAAAGAACTGTCTGAGAAAGTTACTATACTGAAAGACAGTTTTAGAGCTTTTCGTTTAGAAGTTCACCGCCATCAACAGCATGATAGCTTCTATCATCTTATTGATCTTACCTACTCTGATGAAGCGAGACCTTCGAGTTTGATGAGTATTGAAAGCCTGCAACCTTTATCTACTACCCCTCCTATTTTATTTTTTGTACTTGATGACAAAATAAGAGAATATATTATATATTCTGATAGAAATTTCATACTTTTGATGTAAAGTTATTAGTAAAGCTGAATAAATAAAGTTTCTTGTTCTTTCAATGATTCAAGTTTCTCATTCTGATGACATGTTATTTTATTGTACAAAAAAATGCAATAGCTTTAAACCAGACATGTAAATGTCTGGTGTCAAATATAATGCCCAGTTTAAAAAAGTTATTTCTACATCGGTGTTTAATTTTATCTGGTGTAGATTTGCTTACGAAATACCCTTTAATTTAATCAAAAGTCCCTTCGTGCCTCTTATCTATCATTTTCACTTATTCGCGCGTTTAAGTCTTCTCGACCATTCACAGCCAGTGAGTTTTGTTTTGAACTCCTTGTTTCAAGAACTGAAGATGTATGCACTACAAGCAATATATCTGTTATTTGTGTTATATTCAGTGCTGTCATTTACTTGTTTCATTTGATTCATTACTGTAAGCTAGGTTTTCTTATTTTCTATTTTTCTAGTTTTTTAGTCTTCCATAAATATAGATCGTAGCTGGATAAATGATAAATGAACAAGTGATGTGTATGCTAAGGGGGTGAAGGAGTTTTTAGATTTTGCTAAACAGGACGGTGATTATGACAATGGAAGGTTTTATTGTCCTTGTGTGAGTTATTTGAATGAGAGAGAACAAAGTCCTGCAGATATGTATACTTATCTAATTTGTGAGAGGTTCTGCAAGAGTTACACAATATGGGTATGGCATAGTAAAAATATGGAAAGGTCGAGTGCATCTGAATAGTTGGAACATACCTTTGATGATGACATGGATACTGATGATCGGGTAGAGGACATGATTCATGATATTGGAGATGATGTTTTTATGCCGTCACATGCATATGGTACTATATGCAATGATGCAAAAAAATCTCTATACCCAAAGGTACAGAAAATACAACATATTGAATGCGGTGTTGAGATTGGTAAGTGTGAAAGCATGGCATGGGTAGAGTGATAGAGGTTTTTCATAATTGCTTGAGGTTTTGCAAAACATATTTCCAGAAGAAAATGTGTTACCCAAACGCTACTATGATGCTAAGAAACTAATATGTCATTTAGGCATGTAGTATAAAAAGATTTATGCATGCCCAAATGATTGCATACTATACAAGAAAGATTTTGAAGATGAGGAGAAATGTTAAATATGTAAAACACCAAGGTAAAAATCAAACAAGTCTCCTGCAAAGGTGTTATGGTATCTTCCAATTATACCAAGGTTTAAGCGGCTTTTTGCTAATGAAGATGATGCAAAAAAAATGTTATGGCATGCGACTGAAAGGATTCGTGATAGAAAGCTTTGTTATCCGGCTAACTGGAGATACATGCCAACTAAGTTTGTTTCCAAGGGCAAATAAGGTCAGTTAGGATTCCTATGCCCATTTCAGATTTATTCAAAAGGGACATCCCAATCTTCAAGACTTGAGTACATTGCAAGGAGGCTTGGCGAAACCAATATTAATTGTTTCTTCGCACCATATATGCAGGAGTAAGAATAATAATATTTTAATTTTTTATAATATTTTAATTTATTTCATATTAGGTTTGTATTTGCTTAATGCTAATAACCATTATTGTTTAATTATTTTTATAGCAACCATTGGCAATTGATCATACTATGTAAGCATAGTTATAAAATTTTCTTCTTATGCTCCCTCCACTACAAGCCATCGGTTGATACTAAGAAGATTATGAACATGTAAGTTTTCTTTCTTACAGAACAATAGTGTTTGTAATAAATTGAATATGGTCTTTGTAATAAAACGGTCACTAAGTTCATAACTTTGGTCATAGAGTTATGAGGATGTTTATAATTGCAAGGGGTCTTAAGAAAGGCAACTCGGTGAGGGACCCTGAATGCACTGAAGGTAATAAAAGTGTTAAGTGTTATGCTCTATGCAGTTTTTTGCTGTTGACACATAATTTTGTTCATGTTAATATTACATAGTCAAAGACAACCCAAAGAAAGTAACTTGTGCGGCTTCTACATGATTAGACACATGACCAATATCATCTTGTTAAATAGGACTAACTTGACTGAGGAGGTAAATTGTGTTTTTAATGATTTCATATATTTCTGGTCAATTTAATATATCTTAGTAATGATTTAATTTCTTTTATTTTAATTTGATGTTTCATATGTTTTATCAATCTGACCCATTTCCTAAACAAGACATTGAGGAGCTGCGCAATATTTGGGCTAGTTTTTATATTCAAATCATTCCTTCTCAATAGTATTTGTCATTACCAGAATATATTTTTTTTATTTTTCTGTTCAAATAATTGTATTTTTTATTGAATTTTATTAAATGAATAATATAATGAGCAATTTAATTTTTTTATCTTGAACTTTGCCTTTACTGCTGTCTCTTTGAGTCTGTATATTTGTGTAGTTTATTCATGAAGCTTCAAGGGATGGGGTTAATGAAATAGTATATACACCAGTAGGAGTAGAAACAGTATATATGTAAATATGACAACATATACACCTGTTGTCTTTATAGTGAGGTGTAAAAAAATCATTAATCTATACCGAGTGAAAACACACTGGTGTAAATAATTTATAAAAACATTCAAAAGGGGTCTATTCAACCAGTGTAGATATTAGCAAATTCTACATCAGATTTCAAAAGGGACCGGTCTAAATTATACACTTTCTACACCGGTGACCTGCCCAATTTAAAAACTATATACTTTCTAAAAGGTCCATTTCTACACCGGCTATTGTCTGATGTAAATCACTATTTTCAACCGATTTAGAAAACCTTTTTTGCAGTAGTGAATGGAGGCCTTGTTATTTATTGATGAATGTAAATTTTATAAAGGGTTTGCTATTTGTTGTTGAGAATAAATTTTGTGAATAATCTAATTTTTTTCTTGAGGATATGAAAATTTAATCATTTATTTAGTGGAGAGATAAATATATTTAATTTTTATGATATTATTATTTGTGGATATATATATTTATCTTGGTATAAACATACATGATATGTTTAGTGTTATACTACTTTAAATTTAATTTAAAAGCATGTGGTGAATCAAATATGATTTTGATTATTGAAATCCTAAAAGAATATATCATCTTGAAAACTGTTTCAAAGTTTAGTTTTGAAAACTATGTTAATGTTTCTTATAATGCTAATACATTATTTGATGGTGTTGTTTGCTCAATCTATTTATGCACAAATTATGAGAATTTGATGCATTAATATTAATTCTAATGCCATAATGTATGTTGTATGGATGCTTAAGTATACACACATAAAATTCAATTTCATGAGGAGAATGAAATATTTGAGGGGTACCATAATTGTTAGTATCATGTATGGTGAAATCCTATTATATTAAAATACACTTATGTTTAATGGTAATTTATCTTGAGTTTATTACTTTGTAGATTGAGAAGATATAATCACTATCCAAACATTGAATATTGAGATGCTCTAATAAGGTTATTGAGATACCTTCAAGGGACTATGAATGATGGTACACATTATAGTGGATTTTTCATTGTATTAGAAGAATACAGTGATGCGAACTGGATTTTGGATTTAGAAGGGTTAAAATCTACTAATGTTTATGTGTTTTGGGTAGTGTAGTCACACGAAAATCATCCAAGTGAACAATTCTAACCAAATCCTCAAGGGATTCTGAATTTATTACTATGGAATCGGTTGGCATTGAGGCTAAGTGATTGAAAACCTTTGAGCAAATATTTTGATGTAAAACCAACACTTAGTATTGATGAGTTGTGTTTGCTAAATAAAAATAACCTTTGTTAAGAGAACAAAGATGAACAACACTTAGTGTTGATGAATTGTATTTGCCAAATGGCAATAACCTTTGTTAAGGAGAATAAAGATGTGCAATACTTAGTGTTGAAGAATTGTGTTTGTCAAATGGCAATAACTATTGTTAAGGAGAACAAAGATGTGTAACACTTAATGTTGATAAATTATGTTTGTCAAATGGTAATAACATTTGTTAAGGAGAACAAAGATGTGTAATACTTAGAGTTGATGATTTATAATTGTGAAATGGCAATAAACATTGTTAAGAGAACAATGGTACAATGTTTGAGATACTATATGAATAAGCATGCTTAATAAAGAATTGTGGGTTATGTCAATCAAATTTGGTGAGGTCATAGATAGACCTATCGGATCCGTTTACAAAACCCTAGGGATAAAATAAATTGTTGAGACATCAAGGGAATAAGACTAAAACTAGTTTGATTACAATAGCGATGGCAACCCAACCTTTATGATTGGAGATGAAGGTTCAATGGGTAAAAATAAGTTATTTTTTAGTTCTGCTAGATAGTATTACTGGTCATTTTCTATGGTGTGCAAGAAAGTGTTAAAATGCATAAAGGAGAGTGAGTAAAGGCTCTTAATGATTTCAAATCCCATGGGATAGTGTATTATGTGTTAATATACTTAAAGAAATCACCTATGCGAATGAGGAGTGTGGGCCGCTCATAGGACGTGCGCTATAACATCCCAATTTTTATCCTTATATTTAAATAAAATTAAAAATATTATTTATCAATAATTTAAAAATATTATCTAATTAAATTACTATAGTTTAGTATTTTTATTATTTTTAATAAAATATGATATATAGATTATCCTATTTTTATCTTATTTAGAATTTTATGATTTGATTATTATTATTAGTTAGGAATTTATTAGGATTTAGATTCAGATTTATATATGCAATTTTATTTTAAAAATATAGATTAAATTTTAAATTACAATACATAATAGAATTTTGATAAAGATAATAATATACCTATATCTTTGATTTAATATACATATAACAATAATATATGTATTTATATTATAATGATAATATAGTTTAAATTTTAAATTACTATATTTGATAAGATTTTAATAAAAATAAGATATGAATTTAAATTTTGAATTATTATTATGGCTTTATAAATAGAACTAAAACACTGAGTTATTCCTCAAACTTGATTATTGATGTGGCTCTTCTTTTTTAATCCTTTCTTTCATTCCTTTTCCTATGCCCAAGGTAACCACTTTCTACTTGTGGCTAATATGATGTTTGTGAGTGTTTTAATATATATATATATATATATATATTAATGTTCATATTATTATATTAAGAAATCTTGTTTTATGATTTTCAGAAAATAGTCTTGTGGGATTTAAAGTTTAATTTAGAAAGTTTGAGTTGAGATTCTAAACTTGTCATATATTGATATTAGAATTTGAAGAAAGTTATATTAAAAAAATATTCTTTTGTGATATTATCAAGCTATTGAGATTTTGATTAATATGATTATGCATTAGGGATGAGTGAAGAGATAGTTTTATTTCTACCATGTGGTATATCCTCTATTGGAAATTGATGGTTGACATTTGTCCCACCAGTTTAACAATGAACGTGCCCCACTTGTTTATCAAAGGGCTACGACACCCCCACCTGTTTACCGAGGGGAAATGAACCCATGGTCTGGTCAAGTGCTCTGTAGATTTTGGCCTATCCATATCACTTGATCGGTTAGCTATTCGAGGGATAGTTATCACTAGCCCATGGGTTCAGACGGCAAAAATAAGGCGATTCGGTTAGTTTTATGGGAGGAACTTGGGCAGGTTATCCATTTGATTTTATTATGATAATATATTATTTTTTATATGTTGTATTTTGTGATTGGTCCCACTTGACACCTTATGAGCACATGTTATCACTCATGATGAATAGAATTGATGGTTACTGAGAAGTTTGTTTTATCCTATTTTTATTAATATTTTTTAGGGTATATTCTCATTTTAAGACTCCAGGAAAAACTTTAGATGCTTGAGTAAAGCTATATTAATTGTATAACTTTTCCCTTAGAATGTATGTGTACAATATTTATATATTGCCACAATAGGTTTTATTTTACATACTTATATATCATAATACCTTATTTATTTTAAGGAAAACTTTTTTATAACCATGGTAGAATTCATTTAAATTTTAGTTAAATTATTTTCTACTATGGTTAATTCTCTTGAAATAAATTAAATTTATTTATAATATTATTTTTAAATTATATTGGATACAAAATATATTTAAATAAATAATAATAATAATAATAGTTATATTTTAGGATTATTTTACACGCACATTGCTACTTAACTCGCAAAATCTCTCGATAAACAGTGGAAATGTAGGGTTATAATCTGACTATTAATACCTCTGATATACACCCAAGAGGTACTGATTCATAGTCTATAGAACTACTGGCATCTCTATATACTAAGTATTATCAGTTTAGGTCTGGTTTATATCCAAATGACTATTGGATACAATGATTATGTTCATGTGTGTAACTCAGCTAATGATATTTCTTTGACACATGTGGGGATTATTGGAAATATTGTAAATATTGTGAAAGTGTGTGTCAAAGAAAGAAGCGTCTTTCTAATATGGCTCTTGGATTTGGGGACATATAACATTGTTGTTGAGATATTTCTCCTTTTACATATTATGTCCTACTGAGTTCTATTATTTTCTGCCAGTTATGTTACCATATATCATTATAAGAAGAGTTCACTTAATCCTATGGAGTGTTAATTCCTAATTTACTGAGAGGTTACAGAATATCTCTTAAGGACAGTGTTATCCGATGCAACTTGAACTATATACTTTACTACTTTACAGATTTTGCCAATAGTTCTCACACTATCATAGATTCCGGAATAAACAGCTTATGATGCTGTTAAGAGAAGATGAAGAGGACCCTGTAGAGGAAATAGAGGAGGAACCTACCATAGAAGCTACACTCCATCATCTCTCATTACATGCATTAAGGGGTACGCAAGGGTCTACAACCATTAAATTTAATGGATCGATATGGGGTACAGAAATTCAGGTAGTACTGGATGGAGGAAGCTTCGACAACTTCATCCACCTTTGATATAGCATCTAAAATGGCCGGTTGAGTATACTACTAGAGTAAAGGTTTTAGGGGGTATAGGTAAGGTTCTGACATCTGCAGAAATGGTAAGAGACGTGCCTATACTTATCTTTAGACATACTTTGCACATGTCACAATTGCAGAAAAACGTGTTGTTTACCATCAAATTGACATACTTTGCACATCGAATTGAGGGCTAGTTCTGACCTGAGGGGTTGACTAGTAAGAAGCTTAGTGAAGCGCTATAAATTGGAGTTGCTAGCCAAAGAGCACTACCTACAGAGGGTTCTGACTAGTGGGGTTGACAGACAAGAGGCCGAATGAAGTATCATAAAGTGGAGCTATCAAGGATGTCGGCTCTTAAAGGGGTGACAGTGTTATGAGTCTTATATTATAGAGCCTCACAAGTGGGTGAGGTTTATAAATTCAAGAGGTTATCCGTCTTAATATACTATTCTTTTGGTAATAGACTATCCTTTTAAATTTATGCTCATCACAATTCTATGTTTATTGAAGGTGCAAGTGGTTGGCCCCAAATAGCCTTTCATGCATCATGAGGACAGTTTTGTGGAACTGCCAAGTACCAAGTTATTGGGGTAGCCTTGACAGTTAAAACTTTGAAAGAAAGTATGTAGACAAAATAAACCGGGTTTGATCCTTCTCGTGGAAACCAAACAAAAAGAAAAAATAGTACAAAAAAACTTAAGAAACACTGGCAAACCACTATTTAAAAAAATTATGTAATTGACCATCAAACAATACCATCTTCCAAAAGGCACGAGTCTCTTAGAATAGTCACATTTTATGGTCGAATATATCAGCATTAGTCATAGGAAAAGTATGTTCGACCTTCATTAAATCAAGCCACAGTCTTTTCCCTTAAAAAATGGTATTAAACGAACAATAGAAAAAATACTTATTATGATATTACTTTATGACAGTTATAAATAAAACTACTGTAAAAAAAATTGATAGTATTTTTAGAAATAAGTTCTATTTTAAAATACTTTTATTACAATTTTTATCTAAAATGTAATAAAAAACACTTTTAACATAAGTTATATGAAAAATCGATGTTAAAAGTAATCTACTTGAGTTTTTTGGAGTAAAAATATTAAAAGTAGGAGACTTTTAATAATGGATTTTAAAAAAATGGAAAACTCCCGTTACAAGTGGGTTAACTGATATGACAACATGAGTATACATACAACATATCAGAGATGATGTACAGATCAAATCTGAATATCATATGTATGCCCACAGACTACATTAAATTTCTTTCATGTGACGTACAGATCAGGAAATACAAAATAAATAAGAAATACTAATTCTGGCGAAGTAAAAACAACGTAGAAGAAGCATGACAGATCATCATCATCACATTCTTCTTCTGTTTTAGCATAGCCAACTAAAATCGAAGTGAGGCCAACGACCAATCAACCTTGTTCTCCTTCTTGAACTTTATTTTCCTAGAGCTTAACGATCTCAGGAATGTGAACTGGGTAACGATCAATGAAATTAGCCGAGGGACTATCCTTAATCGGCGTCTTGATTGTTCTGTTACACATAACGGTGATTTGTAAAAAACCGCCTTTAAAAGTGGGTTAACTAATCGAAGTGGGTGAACTCAATCGACGCCTCCACGTGCTCTACTGAGCGCTGAAGATTCTTCTGCAACTCGTTGATAACTGCCCTGCCTCCAGCGTGGATGTAAAAATGTTCGAATGCTTGCTTGAAGTCTGGGATTTATGGTTCCCACTTGGGGTTAAAGATTTTCCTTCCAATCAGAGTCATGAGGAAACGAAGCTGCTCTGACGTCGGAAGAACCAACGGCCACATCGTCGTCATGTTCGACTTTAGAGATTCTCCCGCTATGGACATCAGATCTTTGGATAGTGAAATCCTGAACTTTCCTTCTTTGTCTTCTTCTTCAAACATGTACCGGTAAGCCTTTTCATCCTCTCTTCTTCTTTAAAAAGATTTTTTAACAGCTGTTTTTAAAAAACTTTGGTTAAAAGTAATTTAGAGGGATTTTTAGCCGCCGTTTTTTAAAAAACGCCCAGTCTCTTAAAAATTTAAAATCCTGATTTAGTTTTAGTTTTATTTTAACTTCTTTACAATCGTTTCAGGTCTCGTTTTTCTGCTTTACCACGACGACTTGCACGAAGTCTACTTTCTAGCATTTTTTTTCCTATTTATTAGCGTCTATATCTATCATTCTTCAACGACTCTATCCTGAAAGCTATAAATCATCGTTTAATTTTGTCATTTACTCAATTTTTTTACTTTTTCAATTATTTGTTATTTATAAACTATAATAGCAAAAAAAATTTAGATCTTTAATTTTTTGTCAAATATTCAACTTTTTCTCCAGATCTAGTCCTAAACTAACCATGGTGGCTAATAATAGATGGTGGCAGATATATCTTATTAGAAGGAACTCAAAGAACTTCAATAAAAGAAGTTTCTAGATCTTCAATTTTTTCACTACATCTTTCACTTGTTCTTTCCAGATATGATATATTGCTTTTGATAGATAGCTGATGGTAGGTATAGCAGTTAACAGGTAGGCAGTTTTTGGGAAACCTTAGGATTTGGTAATACTACATAGGTGAGATTAGGCAATACCACTTCCCGGTTTATACTAATTTTTAGACAAAATTGCTCCTCTATAGTTTGCCTTAGATTTATCTATTTTAATTTATCGTCCTCGGCCGTCCGACGTCAAGTTTGTCATTCTCTCGTCCAATCATTTTTATCTATTCTTCGTCATCGTCGTATTTTGAAGCCGTCGATGGTAACTCCACCTCTGATATTTCCGTCTCCCCTCTGACATTGACAGATATGGTTCAAAGGCAACGATATGGCTGAGGGTTAGATCTGATGCTATTCTATAAACAATCCTTGCTCATTATTTTCGCTTCCCAATTTTTTTTTTTTTTTGGTTCTAGACGTTGATCTTGATATAATTGGAAGGTGGCCAGGAACGGATAGAAAAGGCCAAGCCTTTCTTCTTTTTCAACGATGAAGTAGGAGGGAAGAAGTTGTTGAGAAGAACTAGAAGCAATGAATATCAATGATAGATATAACAGCGGTCGTGGCTCTTGGTTTATTTCATCTTAGTTAATAAGTTTGCTTTTGGATTTAACTTTTTTATCTTCAAATGTTAATAGGGGTAACAGTTTGCCAATTAGTAGTGGAGCGATGGAGTATTTACAGCACAAGTTGCAGAGAAGAGGAAATGATAAAATGTTGTGGTCATGGGGATGGGGCGAGTGAGACGAAGAAGGGAGAGAAAATTAGGAATATAATATATTTTATTTATTATAAGGGTTATTAATATCTTTTTATACTTTATGATTAATTATAAAATAAAAATAATGCAAACATTCTCACTAAGTATTACTTTGTACTAAACATAATTTTAAAATCTCATTCTCACTCTCAATTTCATTCCCTATCATTGTCTCAATCTCAATCCTAATCCATCAAAATTTAGTGTGTTTGGATAAGATTTTGAAAATGGGCTTATGAAAAAAGGGACTTTTTGGCAGCTTATAGAAAAAAATGGCTTTTAGAGAAGAGTTTATGAAAAAAAATGGTTTTGAATAAATGAATATTTGCATAGTTATTTTCAGAAGTACTTTTATTATTGGTAAATTACGAAAAATTGTATGAGTATTAAATGATGAGAGATAAAATATAAGAGGAGAGAGGAGAGAGTGTGTAAAAAAAGAAAAGAGAGAGAATGTAAAAAAAGTATGAGAGAGGAGAGAGAGTGTAAGAAAAAGTAGAAGAGATAGTTTATAAAAAATTAAGGGTAATATAGTAATTAGTTAGTTCATAGCTCTTTTACTGTTTCATAAGCTACTCTAACCAGCTTATCTGAAATTTTGGTTTTAAACTATAGTTTAATCAAAAAACTCATTTGAATAAAATAGTTGTTTGTTTAAAAATTTTCCTTATCCTATGTTTTGCTTAAAAGGACTTTTAAAATCATAGTTTTATTGAAAACCAAATAGGCACTTAGTATTGTATACTAAACGTGGCTTTAGTTTTCGGTCAAAACCGGCCTGGTGGTGCACCTTCGTAGTAGTTCTGTTTGCCTGCTTCTTCAAGAAAAATAATCATGTTATTATTATTTAGACAAGATAAAATAAAATAATGATCATTATCATTTTCATCACGTCATCCATGGTGCCCGGGACATTTTTTTCCCTTCATTTCCTTGAATTTTTGTTCCTCGTATGTATGAGACGCAGTAGATTTTTATTAAAGTTCTGCAATAAAAATGAGTATGTGACAAGCGTGCATGCATGACTGTAGTTTTTATTAAACAAAGTTGATACAAATAAATGAAATTGTACCATTTCTTCTCAGAAATTAGATGAATAAGACGGCGTATGTATCACACTTCTGACGCGAGGCAAGAAAGGCAATGGAGGGATATGTATCCATCAAAGGAGTAGTTTAACTACGGGAATGGAGAGTCTATTCTTAAAAGATTAATTTATAAAGTGGGAGAGCTCCTTGAACTTTTAAAGTACACTTTATATGTAAAATTTCCAAATGTATGACACATAACAATGCATCACGTGGGTAGCTTTCTTTGTGAAACCTCTCAACATAAGCACCTCTATTATGGAGACAAGTTTAAAGGAATAACTCAATCCTAAAACACTAGTGATGTAATTCAAAAGAGGAATGGGAAGAAATTAGAAATTGAGTAAACTGATAAAGAATTAACCGGATGAAATTTCATTAACTAATTCTCCCATCAAAATTAAATGATAAAACTACTTATAATAATAATAATAAAACTAATCCTAATCAGTCTTAAATAAATAAATATTACTAGAAAAAAGGCTTTTCATGGTTGTCAAAAGTAATATTTCATGTGATTTTAGGAGCGGCGTGAATTCCACTTTCGTTAAAGGTAACCTTTTATGGAGGGTTTATACAAAAATGGCAGTGAAAAGTTGTTTTATTTCTATGAAGGTTCTGACTAAAACAATTATGGAAAGCTAGAATTTTTTTTATTTTTATTTTTTGATTTTCCTCAGCATATACTATTTACTATTACCCACTTCAACTATATTCATCATCATACCAAATATAGAGAGACAAAGTCAAAGATCTAGTTAAGAAATTGATGATCTAGAGCTTCTTCTATTGAAAATTTTCGAGTTCCTTCCAATAAAGTTTATCTGTCATCACCTACTGTTAGCCACTTCGATCAATCTCATCAAAGGTATTGGACAATATCTAGAGAAAAAATTATATATCTGGCAAAAAAATTGAAGATCTAGAAAATTTTTACTATTGAAGCTCTTTAATATAAGGATAATAATCTTATAATGTATTACAATTTATAAATAACAAACAATTGAAAAAGTAAAATAAATAAACAAATGACAAAATTAAATAGTGACTTACGGCTTTCACAACAAAAGCTGATGATAGAGTCGACAGAAAATGAAATAGAGATATGCACTGAAAATATGAGGAAATGTTAGAAAATGACCTCCGTACAAGTTTGTTGTGGTGAGACTAAAGAATAGAACTTTAAACTGTTATAAAAAAATGAAAATAAAACTATAATCGATTTTTAAATTTTTAAGAGATTTTTAATAGAAATTTTATAAAAAAATAATAGTTAAAAGTCTCTCCAAATCACTTTTAATGACAATTCTTTAAAAAAATACTGTTAAAATCTCCCACTTCTAATACTTTTATCCACCTTAGTTTAAAAGATCGGGGAGAATAATTATAACCACGATTTTTTTAAAAAACTATCACCTTAATTTAAACTTCTACCAGGTATACACAAACACATAATATATAGGGAAAAAGACAGAAAAAGTCCACCGGAAAATCAAAAGGACAGATTAGGCATCTGAAAATTGGAAAAGACATATTGGGCAGAAGGCCCAATCTGTCTTTTAGAAATTCTGGGGCAAAGACTAAAATAACCATCATTAGAAGAGGATACTATAGTAACACGAAGATGCAAATCCTATTGAGGGAGTTATAAATACCATTGGCGAAGTTACAAATTCTCATTGATGAAGTTGCTAAGTACTGTACAAAGTTGCAACTTGCATTGAGAAAATTACAAATCACATTGGCGAAGTTACAAATTCCCATTGATAAAGTTGGTAATTATTGTGCAAGTTACAACTTGCATTTAGGAAGTTGTAACTTGCATTGAAGAAGTTGCAAATTGCATTAAGGAAGTTGCAAATCCCATTGATGAAGTTGGTAATTACTGTACAAGTTGCAACTTGCATTTAGGAAGTTGCAACTTGCATTGAAGAAGTTCCAAATTGCATTGAGGAAGTTGTAAATCCCATTGATGAAGTTGGTAATTACTGTACACGTTACAACTTGCATTTTGGAAGTTACAAATCCCATTGAGAAAGTTATAAATCCATTGACGAAGCTGTAAATTCCCATAGATAAAGTTAGTAATTAATGTACAAGTTGCAACTTGCATTTAGGAAGTTGCAACTTGCATTGAAGTAGTTACAAATTGCATTGAGAAAGTTGTAAATCCCATTGATGAAGTTGGTAATTACTGTACAAGTTGCAACTTGCATTTAAGAAGTTACAAATCTCATTGAAGAAGTTGCAAATCCCATTGCCGAAGTTGTAAATTCACATTGATGAAGTTGGTAATTACTGTACAAGTTGCAACTTGCATTTAGGAAGTTGCAAATCCCATTGAGGAATATGCAAATTGCATTGAGGAAGTTGCAAATTCCATTGGGCAAGTTACAAATCCTATTGGGCAAGTTCCTAATCTTTGTACAAGTTTCAACTTTAATTGAGGAAGTTGCAAATTGTATTTAGGAAGTTGCAAATCCCATTCGAGGATTTGCAAATCCCACTGAGAAAGTTACAAATCCCATTGGGGTACTTGCAAACACCATGAGGAAACTTGCAAATCCCCTTCTGCAGTAACTTGCAAACATCATTGGCATACGTTAACAGAATGCGATATGTGAGACAAATGCATTGAGTAACGAGTTAAAATATGTCATCCTACAAGCTACTCTTTTGAATATAACACTACTCCAAAATGAAATCTCCATTAATACATCACTATTGTGGAAGTTATAAACCCTATTAGAGGACTTGTAAACTTCATTAGACGAGTTGTAAATCCCATTACAAGACTTGCAAACCTTACTAGACGAATTGTAAATACCATTGTTGAAGTTGTAAACCCGAAGGTAATATATTACAATTCCATTGTTGTAAATGTGAAATGGAAAATATATACATAGCCATTACAAAATATAGTCGTAGTCATTACAAAGTTTAACAGTATATAAGTCGAACATTGAAAAGTGATTGGCTAACTTTGAACATCAGTTGGTCAATGGCTGAACTTTACAAAAATGTAACATCAGTTGGTCAACCCAAAATTTTCAATTCAAGGTCTTACCACAGACACCATTCTTCTATTCTTTTAGGCTTTCCCTTATTTAGTTTCTTTGGTATTATTAAAGTTATACTTTCATCCATGAAAAAATGTCAATTCATTCCAGCTATCATGTTGTGATGCAAAACACAAACCTCCAATAGAACAATTACAAGTCCTACTAGCCAAAAATTCACAAATTTCCAAACTACAAATACATAGAAATAACATACATCAACAAAATTGATTGATGGGTCTTTTATTTTCTAAATCATCAGATGCTATAGAAGACATGTTTGAGAAAGTTCACTAACTTATTTACTTCAAACTTCTATTGAATTAGTTCTCCTTCATTTTGTGTCAGCTTAACTGCTAAAGCTTCCACTTGCACAATCAATTTTCCATACATTTCCATCCTCCAGTCAGCAAATGTTTCGAATTTTGAAGAGAGCAATGTAGCCAATATAATTCAGTTGCCTAAGAAAAATGAACCATAGAAATAGCATTCTCCACATCCTCTTAATGTTTTCCTTACAAATAGCCTTTTAAGGATTCTAATGCATCTCTTAGCTTTTTCAAAAGAACATGTCCCTCTAAAAATGGTATCTCTCTTAGCTTCATCTGAAACCATTAATAAAAAATCTTAGTATTTTTCATACCATCATTCTGAATGTTATAGAAAATATGGCCTAATAACACAAGTACCTCATCAAACAACTTAGCAACTGCAGTCAAGTTCTTGTCAAATTTGCTGGCAAGGTCACGAACTAAGAGGCATTTATACTAATCTGACAAATTAGATACTTCTTTCTCAATAACATCCTTCACGGAAGGCCCATGGTTTTTCTCTATTGGCTCTTCAACAATTTGGTTATCAGGTCCAAGTTTATATTTTAGAAAACTATTAGAAATAAAGCTAAAATTAGCTGAAATAAGAGGAAATGCTTCCATTGGCATCTTCACTTTGACTTCAGGGCTTCTCTTCATCATGGCTCTCTTCAGTGTTATGCTAGAATTAAAATGCAATATTGTTAAAAAAAATTTCCCAACACTGAATTTAAGGTAAGATAAAGTTAAAGACACAAACAGAATTTTTTCCCTTTTTTGTTCTAATAACTTAAATTTTCCAAAACTAAGCTGTCAAATGTAAGATTAAGTTCTTGAAGCAGTGTCTAACCCAAATAAACAAATAGACAAAGAAAGAAAGAAAAAGAATCTAATTAGTCATTAATTATCCCCCATAACTCAACAAACATACAAAAACATATAGATGCAGAAGAATTTCAACCGAAATTGTGTTAATCCAGTAAAAATAATAATAATAGGAAAAAGATTGTAGAGAATGATGCAGACACTGACAAATAATGATAAAAATATAAAAGAAAAAATGGATTGTAAAAAAGCATTAATATGAGATCATAAAAGATAATTGCCATGAAGACAGTGTGTTTTCGGTGGTAGAGGCCACCATTAATGACCAACTTCTGAACTACATTCTTAATATCATGTAACCTCCTTGCCAAATTTAGTTAACATGTGAAAACAATCTTCACTTGATGTCAAAAACTTGAAATAAAATACAAAGCTCATCAAGCAGATGTTCCTCGTCGTTAAAGTTTACAAATTTACCTCCGAGGGGGCCTCCGTAAATTGTGCCAGAGGGGGCAGTTGTGGCTGCAAACCCCATGTCAAAGGACATGAAGAGAATGCCAAAATTGGATGGTCGAGGGGTTGAAATAGCGCCGTAAAAACCCACCCTACGTAATATTTGCTTCACTGGTGGTGGGGTTACCATGGAATGGAAAAACCATTGGCGACACGGTGAAACAAATCCCTTCAACTGATGCGTTCTTAGTTTCATTGTCTCATTTTTTCTTCAAATTCTTTAAGGGTAATTTGGTCTTCTCACTTAAATTTATAAAAGACAGATTGTACCTACTGCCCAATCTGTCTTTTTAGATATTCATATGCCCATTTTGTCATTTTCAAATTCAAATGGTTGTTTCTTGTCTTTTTCCCTAATATATATATTATTTAATATTAAAAATAAAGTGGTTGGCAATCAAATCCGTAGACAGATTTATATATATGGCAGCTTCAAGTACGCACAAATAGGGGTGGGCACGAGATAGGATAGGACGGGATTGGGATAACCCCATCCCGGTCTTGTCCCAAAAAAAGACACGTCCCATCCTGAATATGTCCCGGTCCCTTTCAGGACCGAGACGGGTTCGGGAATTCCCAAACCCTATTTAAAAATAAATAAATTATTAGATATTTTATGTGCATCCTATCTATTAGTAACATAAAATCAAAAAATAATGGAAGAAATTAAATTCTCTTTATTATGATTACCAACTTAAAATAATAAATATCATTAATTATACTACAAATACTATTATTTTTTTAATTTTTTCACTTCACCAGCTGAATTTATTGCTTAATCTGTAAAGAAACAAATACATATAAGAAAGAGAAAAATACAATCATCTAATAAATAATATGATATAACCAATATTATTTTTTATTTTTATTTTTTTATAAAAAATAAATAAAATAAAAATATTTTTTATTTTTTAAAAAAAAATATTCGAAACAAGACAGGAATCCCGAGGGTCAAACCGAGGCACGTCCCTTCCCAACCCTGACCCCCATCTCGTCCTAGTATATCCTGTCTCGACCCTTCATGAGATGGGATAGACATATCCCAAATTGCCTAGGATCATGTAGAGATAAACTAGGACAAGACAATTTAATTACCCCTACATATAAACATATATATGTGTGTGTACATATACATAATATATATGTAATTTAATATTAATAGTAAAGTGGTTGGCTGTCAGATCCGCAGACAAATTTATATATATATTTACATCTACAATTCCAACATCACATACAGAGATAGGGATATTATATGTATAGTTTACCATGTGGCCACGGTTTATTAAAAATAGTCGTTAAAAATTATTTCAATTGAATTTTTTAAATTTGGATATAATATTTTTAACGGTAATTTTGATAAAAAAATATTGTGAAAAATATCTTAAAATATGACTTATTTTTAAAAATATCAATGCTTTATTTTTTATGACAATTTTGCTTATATTAATAAAATATAAAATTAATTATTATTAAATTATTGATTGAGGTGATAAGCTGTTTTATTTTTAAAAGAAAGGGAATAAAAATTTAAATCCTAAAATTGTACTTATAAAAAAAAAATAAAAATTCTTTATATTCTAGATCTAAAAAATATAAGGATATATTTTACTAAATAAAAAAAATAGATAATACTTCGTCAGTTCTCTTTTATTCCACATCTCATCAGCTATCCTATTAAGTCGGGTAATCGTTTAAACTTGTAAATTATATTTTACTTGTGAGTTCCTCAACATCGGACTTACAAACGTAATCTTCATTGGCATTACCGTTAACGTTAAGGTTACCCAGTGGGAAATAAAGTAATTCATTAATTAGCGTCATTCTCGTTGACAAAAGAAAAAAAAAAATTGCCATCATCAGCATTATTATATTCCTTGCAGCTTGTGTGTATGTATATATACTTCCATTTATTTTTTTCTTTTTTCTTTTTGTTATATATATACTTCCATTTCTTGTTTCATCCTCCGTCTCCCATTTGCAACATCCATTTCTCTTTAGTTCCAAATTCTCTCTTAACTGCAACATCTCGCATCTCCAACTCACCAGAGAAACCAAAAACGCCGTTACCTCCGCCTCCGCGAAGGATCAAATCTCGATATGCCTTCTTCTGCATCACGTTGTATTACTCTCTTCAGCGCCTTCAGGTGAGGGAGCATAACTTTTATTAATCTGCTTTTTTTTTATAAGAGAAAAAGATGAATAAAGAACCTTTTAAAATTCAAAAAAAAACATGAATTTTAAAAAAATATATTTAGCATAAGTCTCAATATGTTCTTTTAAAATTTTGAGATAAAAACCGACATTATCTTTTAATAATTTACTACTCTTACAATATAATTTGTAACTTGATAATAATTTTGATAATTTTTTTGCTAAGTATTTACTATTTTTGCTAAGTATTTACTATCTCAATAACAACTATGTTACAAGTAACTATTTTAGTCATTTACTATTTTTGCAATAAGATTTATGACTTGAGCAACGATTTTGACCACTTCTACTAAGACATTTCTTACTTCATGTAGCAACTTGAGTTAAAGTAATTGCTCTGGTCATTTATTACTCCTACAATATGATTTACTATTTGAGCAATAATTGTGACCACCATCATACCCTCATCCTCAATGTTTATCTAAATCCCATTACAGGAGTAGTAAGTAACCAAAATAATTACTTGCAACCCAATTGTTATTGAGAGTAACAAATATTTTAGCGAAAATAGTCAAAATTATTGTTCAAGTTATAAATTTTATTGTAGGAGTAATAAATAACTAAAAGGTAATTTGGCAAATCTATAATTTTAAAAATTGATAAGCTCTTTTTATCCTTATAAATTTCATATAGTCTTTATTTATTTTTTTTCCTTTTTATAATCTCTTTGCTACTGCTTTTTCCCATGTAGTTTATGTTCCTTTCTTTCTTTCTATCTTAATTTGCCTCAATTCTCTAGTTTTGTCATCAAATCTGCTTCAATATGTGTGTATCTAAGTTTATATGTTATTCATCTTGCTGTAACATTTTAATTTTAATTTTTATATTTAAGCATAACTAAAAATATTATAATTTAAAAATGTTATCTTTATTAAATGATTAAAGTTTAATATTTTTATTATTTTCAATAAAATATAATATTTGAAATATATTATTATTATTATCTTTACCTATGATTTTATTATGATTTAATTATTATTAATAGTTATGAAGTTATTATGATTTGGGTATAGATTTAGATATAAATATCAATATTATACACTAGATTAAAAATATGATAATAAAAGAAGGGGAAGGGATTTACCAAAGGATTTACATACTTGAAGGGATATTTCTAAAATATAATATATAAAAATAAAGCAAGTACAGTGAAATATACACTCACCCATGCATATAGAACAAGAACAACAGCATCATACGGATGAGATAGAACAGCGACATAGGAGACCAAGGTAGGGCAGCGAGTTCAATGGTCCAGGAACCATAGCTAATGACCTCCGTTTGCATACATGAGACCACCACCGTGATCAACTCGAGGAACGCGACCTACCCCACAAATCTCGTCCACAACTGTTACTCCACGAGCCCTCATGCTCGGCCCCTTCATCGGTGTGTTGGTGCCACTCGCAGGAGCTCCAGTAGAATTCTCATGCACGTGATGTCCACGCGCCTTATGTACATCTCCCTATATCCATCCATATGAGTCCTACTGTACTGTTTGGGCTACTTTGCATTGATTGGTGCACCTACTCCACATCCAGGAGTTTTCCAAAACTAATATTTACCTTATAGATCTTTAGGTGGTAACTATATTTAAGCAAAAGGTACACATTTTTTACTAATGTATATTAATATGATATTTATGAATAATTTAATATATATAAATATATTGATATTGATATAATTATATTGAAAAAAATTATTTAATAATTTTTATTGAAAATAATCTTATGGAATTTAAAATTTAATTTAAAAAATTTAAATTGAGATTTAAAACTTGTTATATATTAAAATTAAAATTTGAAGAAAGTTATTATATTAAAAAAATCCTATTATAATACTTATTGATATTATCAATTATCAACCTATTGAAGTTTGATTAATATAATTATCTTAAAAATTATGCATTGGGGATTAGTGATGAGGGAGTTATATTTCTACTACGTGGTATATCCTCTACTAAAGCTCGATGGTTGATTTTTGTCCCATATATTTATCGAGTGACGTACCCAACCTATTTTTCAAGAGGCTACGACACCTTTACTTATTTACTAAGAGAGAATAAACTCATGGTCTAGTCACATGCTTTGTGAATTTTGGCATGTCAATAACACTTGACCGGTTAGCTTTTTAGGTGGCCAGTCATATAGTAGTTATCACGAATCCATAAGTTCTTTTAGTGGGGATAACGCGGTTCGGCTGGATTAATAGTAGAAACTTGGGTTGGTTATCCATTTGATTTTATTATGATAATATGTTATTTTCTATATATTATACTTTGTGAATTACCCTACTTGACACCTTATGAGCATATATTAGTATGCATGATGAGTATAATTGCTGGTTACTGAGACATTCATCTCACCCTAATTTTATTAATATTTTTCATGTGATAGTCCCGTCTTAGGACTCTAGGAAAAACTTCAGATACTTAATTAAAACTATATCAATTGTATATCATTCTCCTTTAAACGTATGTGTAGAATGCTTGTATATTGTCACAGTAGGTTTCATTTTGCATACTTTAATATTATATTACTTTATTTAAATTTTAAGAAAAGTCTTTTTATAACTCTGGTACTATGATTAACTCTTTTAAAATAGACTAAATTTATTTATAATATTTTTTCTATTTATATTGTGTACAAAATAAATATAAATAATTAATATTAATTATATTTTATGAGAATTTTACACTTACTGCTCTGCTTAGTAATTAATCGTTTCCTCTTTATATCCTTCGCCTTCTTCCAAATTCTCTTAGCTAAATAAATGTTTTCATATTTTCCTAATATCAATTTATCTTCAATATGTTCAAGTGGCACATACCATGAACAGTTTTTAATTTATTACTAAATAGTTTGCATCTGGTTTTATTACTTCTTTGTATGTAGGCATGCATATGGTTTATTGAAATATGGCAGTAACTTGTCCTTATTATTATTTTTTTCCAACAATATATTTTCTAACTCTTATAATATTCTATGTTAGATCTAATATTTTGATGATAACAATTAATTGAGAAATAATTTCAATAGAATTCAAAAAGTATTTTCTCAAACTAATAAAGAATATTTATCGATAAATTTATCAATAAAATATTTATTCGATAAATCAGAAAGAACTTTTGAAGGAAATATATATTTTCTGAAAGGCATTTATCGATAACCTATTCGATAAGTTTTTTTTAATAAAAATTTCGATAAATCAATCATATTTAGTTGATAAAATTATGAGTTGCACTATTCTTAAAACTGAAATTATTCAAAGCTCTATTCGATAAGTAAATTTATCAAATAAACCTTTGCTAAGTTTTGGAATGACTCAGTTTATATATGAAAAGTATAACATCTTACTTTAGTATATCTTAGGGACCATTCAATAGTATTTATAACCACTTAAACAATCATTGAAGTTCATTTACTAAATCTAGAATTTTCAAACTCGAGTATTGTTCATTTGGTATTTCCAAATTTGGCTACAAACTTTAAAAAATCATAATTAACTCTAAAAAATCAAAATGAAATGTTTCTAAAAGCTACTTGAAGATCACATAATGAATTTTAAGGGAAAAATAATTTTCAAACCGAATACTCAATCAATCAGTATAGACCTGGTGTCAAAGAATATTGTTCATTTGATCAAAAATTCTAGAAAATAGTTTTTGGTCCCCAACTTTGAAATTTTCGTTATCTTTGTATACACATCAAAATAAGACATTCTTAGTGTCAAAATGAAGCTTGACATGTTAATTATAAACTATATAAATATCGTATATTTATTCTATCATTTACTATTTTTCATTATATCTTAAAGTTCATTACCTCACCATGAGTTATTGTTTATAGTAGCAAATTTTGGCAACCAACTTTACATACATACATAACATACATCAATCACATATCAATCATACTAAATAATTCTTAACTTATCTTCATGTATCTTCATCTCCTCAATCTTGAGAAGACCTGATGTGATTGGATTGTTATGGAATGGGTGAGATTTCTGGGGAAATCTCACGAGCAAACGGATACCAATAATGTATACAACTATATATTTGATATTAGTATGTGTGCACTTAATGATCATTTTTTTATAATGATAACTTACATGCTTTTATGTCCCTTAATTATAAAATATGGCCATAACATAAAAAGAAACAGAGCATCACTTAATCATACATGATTCACATAATCAAAATAAGTAAACATCACATAAAACATCTAAGCAATATAAAATACAAGTATGTAAGTTCACTATCTCTATTCCTTGCTCTTCCTTTAACTTTTCTTTTGTCTCTTCTTGATATGTGGCTACCTTCTTTGAGCACACAATGAAAGCCTAAATATCATATAATCATTCATCTATCATACTCAAATTCAACAAATTTTCAAGAGTATTGAACTTTATTACTAATTAGGATAACTTTTCCTAATTTTTATTAATTGGCTTAGCCTTTGAATTAATTGATGTCTTAAATTTATCCTATATAATTTTGTCTTCTAAATCAATTTATGATCTTAGAATTATAAAATTATAACTCCTTCACTCCCAGTTGTACATAACCAAAAAGTGTGTCCTTTCTTTCAAAATTTCTTATTTTGATTTCAATACTTCCAATACTTATTTCTCTACCTTATCCCACACAATTTTTCATTTTAAAGCCATTGGAAATATCAAAATAATAAAATTATTATCACTGTTCATGCATATGAACAGTAATATAAAATGTTTCAAATTTTCCCTTTTCAATTCTAATATTTCCAAGGTTCCAACTCTATCTAATTCTACGCAAAATCATCATCTAAATTTAATTGAATCATTATATCATTGAAATTAATTCTTTTTAGTCCTATACAGTAGGTGTCCAAATGGCCTTTATCAATGGCAAAGTCAAGAATATAACTTAATTCAATAACCAATCATCCAAACTAGCTTATCTAAGTGTCTTCTATATAGTTCTAACTTCATTTCCTTCTTCCTTCAATGCTGTATAGTTTTGGACAGCAAGCATAGTCCAGGAAAAACTCAATTTTTAATCATTAAAACTTAGATTTTATCCTTCTAAAATACTTATAATAAATAAACTAGGAAGGATTACTTACCTTAGGTACTTGTTTGTGTAGCTTCTCATTTATCTTATTTTGAGTTCTCTCTTCGTTTTGGTATAGTTTCCCCAAGGGTCTTCTAAATGTACAAAATTGTGAAGACAGGGGGCATTTATAGCAAAAAAGTTGACATCTTGGGACTATTTTATCGTCCTTTCAACTAATTATTATATAGCCTTAATCTTAACTCTCATTGGTTACTTTCTTGCTTAATTAACCTTAATCTTCATTAACATAATTCTTATATTATTTTATTATAATCCATCATGTGCCAAAACTCTTCCTTTCTTGTTTGACTTCCAAGTGATATTTTTGCACATAGTTTGGGTCCCACAATGGACATTTTACAAGCTAACTCATACAATTGCAATTTCCTTGAACTTTCCTTTCTTTTTTTTATAAAATAGTATAAAAATTCCATTTGACTTCTACACAATTTCTTATAATTTTGGACCTTTATATGACACTATTTTTTGCCTAAATTAAGTCAACTCAATATTTGACACACATCCTAAGGCATTTCCTTTACTGGGTATCTTAAATCACCCTAACTTTTGAGATAAATTTTATAAATTTCTTTTAAGGATTTTGAAATTTTTATAAATTAATTTTAATATAAAATAAATTTTGTGCAAAGTCTTATAATTTTTTAAGACCCAAAAGTCCTGATAAAAATTCAATATGTTTTCTTTAAATCCTTTATCGGTGTCATTTTTCATATTAAATTCTATAATAAATTTTACATGACTCCTTTTTTAGTTTTATAAATTTCATAAATTTTTATAATAATTATAAGAAATTACTGTAAAATTTTATCTAATTATGAGGTTCGGAAGATATTATATTAATTTATAGACTTCAAAAATTAATATCAATTTATCGGAACTTTAAATCAAAATTTTGAGAGATATGCCTTACCTTAATTCTATACTCTATTTACTGATAAAATTTTGGACTAAAACATTTTAGGACAGTTTTAGACTTTTTCTAGCTCAACTTTTTATAATTACACTTTTACCCCGAAATTGGCAAAATTGCACTTTAGTCCCTAAAATTGCTAAATTCCATTCGAGTCCCTTTCTCATAAATTTGAAATTCCAATTTAGTTCCTAAATCTCAAAACTCCATTTAGGTCCTTAAACTTTCTACTATTTGCAATTTAGTCCCTAGACTTTAGCTATTTATAATTTAGTACTTGAACATTAACTATTTGCAGTTTAGTCCCTCTGACTTTATAACTTTATACATTCTCTCTTTATTTGACTTAAACCTTATCTAATCATTATTTTTCTTTGATTATCATCACAATCCCTTCATAACATTTTTACTTTATCAATCTTATACATATAGAAAAATTTGGGATGTTACAAAAAATTTTATCGAATAGTTGATTAAACAATATATTTATCGATAAGATATTTGATCAATCAACTCTAATTTTTAAAAGAAGATATTATACTTTTAAATACTCATTTATATAAGGACTATTCTATAAGGTGTTTTATCGAATAACTCTTCGATAAATAAATATAAGTTTCTAAGGCTTTCAAAAGTACTCAAATAATTTCTCATATATTCCACCATTTGCTTTTGACATTATGCTTTGTAAAATATTATGATTAGAGATTTGAAAATGTTTATAAATTTAAAATATGATCATTGAAAATGTTTTTGAAATTGTCAAGATCATTGAGTTTGAGTTTTATGATCTTTACGAGGGATCTAAACTAGTCTCTTCTCAATTTGATCCTTGGAATCTTAAGTTACAAATTCATAATAAGATCAATTGGAAGAGAAAAAGATAAGATGTTTCGAACTCAAATCACTGGGATATTAATTTAATAAATATTCTGTAGGTGATGATTTGATGTTTGAAATCATTATTCATGGATGATTCAAAGTCTAATTCATTATACTCTTATTGATGAACTATTCAATCAAACTATTTATTAAAGAGATCATTGATAAGATCTTGTTAAGCGTAATTTGTTGAAATTCTAATTGATAAATCTTGTAATAACTTTGATGAGTTTATAAATTACTTGGACTTGATTGAATGAATGATCTTCATAAGTTTATAGTCTGATCTTATTTGGCTTATTTGCTAAATGATAATTAGCTCATAAATTGTTCTGATGTACTTAATTCTGAATGAACTCATCAATCTTATAATCTTCTATCTTGTGGAATTGCTCTAATGTGTTAAATGATAATTTTGATTAAATGATATATTGTGAAATATATCGATAAGCCTAAAATCATATGTTTTGAAATAATATTTTTTAAAGAGTTATTCGATAAGGACATTTATCCAATACATATTCGATAGATCATGAACTATCTCTTCATAATTTATTGAAGATTTATCGAAGTCATTTTCGATAAGGTTGATTATCGAATAATTACTCTATAAGATTTTAACTATTTCAAATACAATTCTTCAGCAATTTATCAAAGACTTTTTTGAGAAGGATGTTCTTCGATAAGCTATTCAATAAGTCAAGACAATTTGTGAAAGGAATTTTAAACTAGACTTTATCATATTTTAATCTTTAATTCTAAATCATTTAGAAAACTTGCTAAATTCTTATGCTGATTATATATAATTACTAAAACATGTTTGAAGATCATTTGCAAAATAATTGAAGAAAATAATCACAGAGCAAAACACATAAGATGTACACGTCAATAATAATGGCTATATTCAACAATGGCTACTTCAATACTTCAACAAAATTTTGAAGAACCAAGTATAGAAGAAGAAGAAGCCAAAATGATAAAGCTAAAGAAGTTGGGAAGATTTAACAAAATAAGAGATTCTCACAATGCATTATGATCATACACAGCAATAGTCTCTGTTTCACTCTGTTACTCTTATTTGGTTTAGAGCAATTTATATTCTTGAGAGAGAGAAACTTATGAAGTGTTTATCTAATCTTCTATATTGAGAGAGTTTTATTTGTATCAAACACTTTCTACACTACTCAAGTGGTTTCTTGAGTAAATTGTAACCTTACGGGTTGTAAAAGGGAGTGAAAGGGATTTACATTGGATTGTGTTCTTACTGTTGTAAGGGGGAGTATGAGGGATTTACACGTTGAATGTACTGAGGTGTCAAGAGCCCACTGAATCTTAGAATATAGTGGAATACTCAGAGGAGCTCTCTCTAGGGACTAGACATAGGCTAAGTAGATTTAGGCTAAATCAGTATAAATCTACGTGTTCAATCTTCATTCAACAACTTCTTCCTGTAGTGATATCTTTCTAGCTCTTTACTTTAAATTTTATTCATATATCTTTGGAGTTTTTAAAATTTTTTGGAATCACCCAATTCACCTCCTCTTGGATGATACAACCAGATTCAACATTTTATTGTATGATGATGACGATCTCGTCAGAACTTTGAATAAAAAAAATAATTTTTTTATTAAAAGGGCAAATTTTTTTATTAAAAGGGAAAGCACTAATAGTTTTAGATTATAAATAGAATTAAACCCACAACCTTATAGGGGAATTTTCATGTTACTAAGCCACAAGGCCATTTGCTGTAAATTTTAATCTACTTTATTAATCCTTCATGTTCTTAATGTTAATTTCATGAAGTATAAATTATAATTTTATACTATGATATTATATATTGAGGACAAAATGTAGTCATATTAATTGCTTATATTCTTTAGGTCAAAACATAGTCACATCAATTGCTTATAAGTACATTATGCATTTTAACAACTAAAAATAGTAAAATAACAAATATTTGTATGAAGATTTATATATCTTAATTTTAACAACAAACTATAGCAAAATAACAAGTGCACATATAAAGATTTATAAATCATAATTTACATTATAAAAGCTTATATAAAAATTTACAAATGTTCATAGGTGAATTTGTAAGTTGTTAACCTCTAGAATTTCATGTTATTTGAACACATTTTCCTTGAGTTTTGACACTTTTGGACACATTTGTGCATAATTTGGATACTCAAGATAAAAAAATGTGCATTTGATTTTGGGTTGCATTATTTCTCATTTGTATATATTTTGATTATGTTTTTAGTTTATTTCTTATGTTTTTAATGTTATTCATTTTTAGGAATATTTTGATGCAATGATAAAGTGATTATAGCCACTTTGCTTAGCCTAGAAAACTTGATGATGAGAAAACCATGGGAACCTCAATTTAACCATAAAGAAAGTGGAATGAAACAAAACTGAAGAGTGCCTAGGTTGTGAATTCAATGCCTAGGCCATAACTAATGGAGAAGGAGAGAGGGAGCAGAAGTGCCGAGGCGCTAATATTAGCACATGGGCCGTGACCAAATGAAAAGAGCAGGATTTCAAAATAGGGACCATGAGCACTGAGCGCTAAAATTAGCACTTGTACCATGATCAAGTGAAAACTGAAAAAGAAAGCAAGAGCGTCTAAGCGCTAAAATACGAGCCTAATCAGTCTGTCCGTGACAGCAAAACGCTATGATGCATTTAACCCAAAAATTTTAGGGTTTTCAGTATATAACTCCCTCCATATTGTCTTGGTCGTCATTCTTGACTTGTTAGGAAACTTGAGAGCTCTTGGGTGTGTTAAGGCATAGATTTTGTTGGAGATTGAGTTGGGGTTTAAAGTTTAGAAGAGATTTTTGCTTCATATCTTAGTTCTTCTTCTCCATTCTCCTTTCCTTTCGTTTCGTTCAATGTGCTAATTTATATATATTTTCTCATGGGTTTTTTGAACATGTGTAGATCAACCTTTGATTCTATGATTATTTTGACTCATTGTATAGATTAAGTACTCATTTTCCCTTTAAATTTGTGATTAGTGTTATGATTATGTTGATTTTTCTCTATTCTTAATGCTTCTTGTTGATTGGCCACCAATGAGATTGTTGGGTTCATTTGATTGATGCTAGAAAGAGTTAGGTTGAGTGCAGAGTTTGAGTTAAATCATGTGAGAACTTGAATATTATGAGACAAATAGATAGTTTTGTTAATGAGATAAAGATATACTGATGAACCCCACATAGTCATATAGGATTTGCATTGAAAATTAAGTTTTATTAATTGTAACAAGAAATTGAGCAATTAATGGCACTAAACACCAATTTAGAGACGTGAGAGAGCACTTATTGGTTATTAATATCCTTGGCTAGCCTTATCTATCATTAAGAAGAAAATATAGTATGGATTTCATTGAGTATTTTAAAAATACAAGGGGGATAAATAATCTTAGGTCCTACATTACAAAAATATTTGTTTTAACGGTGGTTAATTTCTAGTAATTATAGGCAAAACTACTAGAATTTCCAACCACGTTGACCATATTTCTAGTAGTTCAAAACTAACCACTAGAAAAACCGCTTGATAACACCTTAGAGTTGCATTTTCTAGCAATTTTGTGTCAATTTCTACTAGTTAGGGGATATCCACTAGAAATATCGCAATAAATTTCTAGCAACATCACCTAAACAGTAAGAAAATATCAACAGTCACCAAAGGGTGAGGACATGTAGCAATAAGCAGTTTGCCCTAGGGTTGCATTTTCTAGCAGTTTTAGATAACCGCTAGAAAATGACACCCTATATATATACAGTACAACCGTTATTTCCATAATTTGGGCGAGTTATGAGGTGAAGCTCTGCCAAATTCTTTACACACATCAAATTTGAATCTAATTCTATAGATTACTCTACATTTTAAGGTTAGAATTTAAATTTAACTATGAATTGTTTTTAATTTTTTTATAATTTTTTTATTTTATTTGTTTATAGAATTTTTTATTTTATTACTAGTTAAAATTATTTTATTCATTTATTTATTGTGTTTTAGAATTTATTATTATTTAAAATTATTTTCCCTATTTATTTATTGTATTTTTAAAATAACTATTATTTAATATTGTTTTATTTGTTTATTTATTATGATTTTGAAATTGTTTTATTCATTTATTTATTGTATTTTTTATATTATTATTATCTGACATTATTTTATTCATTTATTTATTATATTTTTAAAATTATTATTATTTAAAATTATTTTATTCATTTGTGGTTTTTTGAATTTATTATTATTTGAAGTTATTTTATTCATTTAATTATTGTGTTTTTAAAATTAGTATTATTTGAAATTATTTTATTCATTTATTTATTGTGTTTTTAAAATTATTATTATTTGATAATTTTTATTCATTTATTTATTGTGTTTTTAAATTGTTATTGTTTGATATTATTTGATATTATTTATTATATTTTTGAAATCATTTATTTATTATATCAGGATGAGTGAATGACTCGGGAAGGAGCCGATTGATCCCCTACAGTCACTACACCTACGAATGATCCTTTTTCTATGGCAGGTATTTCTATGGGTGGTATGAGTCATGGCCCCTATATTAGCATCGAGACTATGATTTCAATGATGATGAGATGATAGAGTTCATAGCAAATGATGTAGCTTCTCATCAGGAGTAGTAAGCTTAGGAGGAGATGAGGAGGATCAGGGGTATGATCAACCCGAGGAGGAGGAGGAGGATCAATAGGCCCAACATGAGTTGCACTGTGCTCGAAGGCGCTAGGGCGGCTTTGATATGGAATTCGTAAGTAATTATTTTATTTATATAAAATGTTGTTTACATTTAATTACAGGGCAAATTCATAGTGGGAGAGGAGATCAAGACGATAGGGGCAACATAGAGAACCAAGATTCCCCAGGAGCAAGATTGAGCCTACTATGTCTTCTTAAGGATCTAGCCTGAGCAGCAGGTACATAGGATATTAATATTATTTTATTAGTTTGAATTTTTTTTGAATTTTTTATACTATTAAATTTTGTTTAAGGCCCTGTCTTAGAGAAATATGGGCAGTGTGAGACAGCAGACAGTGCGGCACAAGATGACTCTAAGAGCTTTACTATATCGTATGATGAAATAGTAAGTACTTTAAAATTATTATTTATACATTATATTTGTACATACAATATGTAAATAATTACAGTTTTTATTTAATCTACATAGGGAAAAGTTTCGATATGAGTGGGGGGTCACACCTACTTACAATGAGATGTAGCCTTAGTAACCTCCACAGCCATTGCCTGATTGATATATAGGAGAGCCTCCTGCGGATATAATCGAAGAAAATGGAGGTTGTCCTACAGTACTACCATATCACAAGCACTACCTACGTACGCAAACCATTTAGATTATTATAATTTTCATATGGTAAAACTTCATTATTTTTGTGTGTGAATAATACATTTATATTTGTTTTACCATCACTTCTGGGCCGTTGGGGCTACCGTACCATGTAACATCCGCCGGAGACCAACAACAACAACAACAACAACAAGCCTTATCCCATTAAATGGGGTCAGCTACATGGATCATACGACGCCATTGTGCTCTATCAAAAACTAAATCTTTAGATAGGTTATTAACCAGGAGATCCCGCTCAATGACCTCTTTGGGCATTCTCTTTGGCCTTCCTCTAGTCCTTTTAACCTGTGTCCATACTGTTTGATCCACCCTCTTCACTGGCGCATCCCTTGGCCTTCTTTGTACGTGTCCAAACCACCTAAGACGGTTCTTTACCATTTTCTCTTCAATAGGTGCCACTCCAACTCTTCCCCGTATATGTTCATTACGAATCTTATCTTTTCTTGTATGCCCACACATCCATCTCAACATCCTCATCTCAACTACCCCAACTTTATGCTCGTGCTGTCCTTTTAAAGCCCAGTATTCACTTCCATAAAGTATTGCTGGCCTTATAGCATTGCGATAAAACTTTCCTTTTACTTTATCTGGTACTTTTCGATCACATATAATCCCAGTAGCCTTTCTCCATTTAAACCACCCGACCTGAATTCTATGATGAACATCTTCCAAAATTTCACCGTCCTTCTGTATAATTGATCCCAAATATTTGAACTTATCTATTTGTGGAATAACTTGACCTCCCAATTTGACCTCCAAGTTACTTCTAGCTTGCCTCTTATCAAAATTACAATGCATATATTCAGTCTTACTTCTACTCAGACAGAAATCCTTCGACTCTAAAGTACTTCTCCATAACTCAAGTTTACAATTAATTTCTTCTCTTGATTCTGCCACCAGAACTATATCGTCCGCAAAAAGCATGCACTTAGGAATTTCCTCTTGAATAGGCTTAGTTAGAACATCCACTACTAGATTAAATAAATAAGGACTCAAGGATGATCCCTGATGTAGACCAATCCTTATGGGAAATTCGCCCCCAGACGTTCTTATAGTAGTTGTTACCCCCTCATACATATCTTTTATTGTCTTGATATATGCCATGCGTACGCCTTTCTTTTCCAAAGCTTTCCAAAGCACCTCCCTTGGCACTCGATCATATGCTTTTTCTAAATCAATAAAGACCATATGCAAGTCTCTTCTTTTAGTCCGGTACCTTTCCATTAACCCCCTTAATAAATAAATCGCCTCTATTGTAGATCTACCCGGCATGAAACCACACTAATTCTCAGTAATATCAGTCTCTAATCTCAATCTGTGTTCAATTACCTTTTCCCACAACTTCATAGTATGACTCATAAGCTTTATCCCTTTGTAATTTGCACAATTTTGGATATCCCCTTTATTTTTGTAAATAGGAACTAAAATACTTTTCCTCCAGTCATCCGGCATTTTCTTAGAGCTTAAGATCACATTAAGAAGTTTAGCAAGCCACACCACCCCCGCTTCACCTAAACACTTCCAAACTTCAATAGGAATACCATCAGGTCTAACAGCTTTACTATTTTCCATTTTCTTAAGCGCTTCTTTAACCTCACCAACACGGATCCTACGGTAAAAAGCTAAATTTGGTTCAACTTCTCCTGTTAAATCCTCTAGCTCAAAACTTGACCCTCCTCCCTCATCATTAAACAATTTGTAAAAATAGGTCTCCCACCGTTCTTTAATATCACTATCTGCAACCAAAATATTGCCCTCTTCATCCTTAATACATCGTACTTAATCCAAATCCCTCGATTTCCTTTCCTTTCCCTGGAATTAAAATTGTAGGATGATGAACAATTAAGAAACTTTCTAGGGTTGCTGGGGCAAGAGGAACCGCTCACTATGAGCAAGAATGAAAAGAAAGCCACAAGAGGATTGAAGAATTCAGAGGTTAATGGAAGCTAAAGAGTGAGAAGAGCCATATTATTATCAGTTTGCTAATTAAATGGACCAATGAGATTTTTGTTGATTTGATAATGGCTTGAGTCTCTGGTATTTATATAGGACTTCATGAAAATGTAGAATATTTGAGTATATTTGTTTGAGGAACAAGACAAATTTAAGATGCGAACAATTTCTTCACGTATTTTTCATTTGATTCTGATTGGCGGGTGTGTGTTTTGTATTTATTATCCCAAAAAGCATTCTCATTAACAATTAATTTATAGATGAAAGTGTATTTGGAAAATAAAGTCAATTTTTATTCTTGCTTGAAATTATTAATTTGGTCTAATTCATTTTGTAATAACACTTTATATACCATGATATTTGTCTCTAATTGCGGTTATCTCGCCTCCATCAGGTCCACCGTACCAATTAATTTTTATAGTTGACTTCGTCTTTATTTAATTTATTCATCTTATTAGGTCAAAGATATTTTTTAACAAATCAATTAAGGGTGAGGCGATGCTTCACGTGGTGTTAAGATAATCTGTTTGTGGTATAAAGTACAATTTAAAAGCCCATTGTAATCGTAAATAGGTAACATTAATTTCTTCTTTTTCCCTATATCATCGCATTAGTGATATAATGGAGAATTTTTTTATGATTGAATTGTATTATTCTTTTTTGTACTTATTATAAAATATTTTTTTTATACAAAAATTTTTAAAAAGAGATTGGGCATTGAAGTGTGACATCAATATTAGTCATTGATAAAGCATTGTTTAGAAAGAATGAATGGGCTTTATTATAAATTATCAAATGGAGTAAACATTATATTTTTTTTAAGATTGCTCTTATTTAAAATTTAAATTAACAAAAAAATTTCACTTCTCAATATGTAATTCATAATTTTAAATATGAAAATTTAAAAATTTATTTATTTTTAACAAATTTAATAACTTGACTGTATCTCTTTGATCCTGATGAGGTGGTTAAAAATTGAGATATAGAGACTGAATGAGAGTAAGTCCTCAAATTTACTAACATATGATATAGATTTTTTAATGAAAAATTATTTGAATAAAGAGTAAAAAAATTATAAGCATACAATTTCTTGATATTTCTGATTTATGTTCCTAACCCCATGTTAATAGTTCATTTTATTTCTTTAAATAAATTACAATTTACAAGATTGTATACAAGAATCAAACCTTGATACGACAAGACCTTATTGGCACTTCAATTCGAAATATGCCACTCAATAAAAAAAAAGTAGTCTTTTTTTATAATAATAAAAAGTGTTCATACTTTTAAATAATTTTGGAAAGTTATATTGTGTGCAATAAGCTATTGGACAGTTGGAATGAGTGGAACACCATTTTGTTAGCGTCCGAAATTTCGGATAACGTTGAGGAGATTTTATACTTATTTATGTACATATGATATATTCCGCTGATTTTGCATGAGTAGCTAGGGCATTAAAGTATAAAGATTTTTTAAAATTGGTTGATGAAGTTAATTAAAATCAAATCCTCCTAAATGGCTAAATACTATTATTAATTTCTATATATATTAAAAGTGTCATGCTTGTACAAATAAGGTAATTTACACGTTTTGATGACATTTCCCCACTAGATTTAATTGAAAAAAATTACTAAGAGGTCCCATGAAAGGTAAATTATCAAGTTAATTGACATTATACGTTTTGGGATAATAAATTTAATTTGTACAATTATCAAATTACCTTTATGTACAAATGATATTTTTTTTGGCACTAAATAAACAACTTGAGTGACATAAATGACAATTGGGATTACGAGCGATGATAAATTAAAATAGCACAAATAACAATTGAAGTTGTTATCGCATACCTTAGTTATTATTTATGCACTTCAAATTGTTATCGCATGTTTTCAATTGTCATTTGTGCCACAACCCTAAACCCTTATGCACAAATAATAAATTTTTGGGTACACGATAAACAATTTGAGTGACATATATGACAAATGGGATCGCAAGTGATGACAACTTGAAGTGGCACAAATGACAACTAGAGGGTTGTTATCGTATACCTTAGTTACAATTTATGTCACTTCAAGTTATCACCGCATGTCCCTAGTTGATATTTATGTCACAACCCTAAACCCTTATGTAAAAATGACAAATTTTTGGGCACATGATAAACAATTTGAGTGACATAAATAACAATTGGGATCGCAAGTGGTGACAACTTGAAATGGCAAAAATGACAACTAGAGAGTTGTTATCGCATACCCTAGTTATTATTTATACCACTTTAAGTTATTACCGCATGTCCCCAATTGACATTTGTGCCACAACCCTAAACCCTTATGCACAAATGACAATTTTTTGAGCACAGAATAAACAACTTGAGTGACAAATGACAACTAGGGTTGCAAGCGATGAAAATTTGAAGTAGAATAAATGACAATTGGTGTTGTTATCGCATACCCTAGTTGTTATTTATGTCACTTTAAGTTGTCACCGCATGCCCCCAATTGTTATTTATGCCACTTCAAGTTATTATTGCATTTTCAGTAACTTGTCATTTGTGCATATAGGTAGCTTGGTAATTACAAAAATTGAATTTATTACCCCAATATCCCCTAAGAGTATTTAATCATTTGATGATTTTAGAAAATATTTTTATAATAGATTCTCTTCCACGGGACTTTTGTGTAATTTTCCCAATTTAATTTTTTTAGTATGATTAATTTTCATAAAAAGTTTTCATTGAAATTTAATTTTTGGTGATAAATGCATCAGTAATTCCTCAACTTTAGACCTATCGGTACGTTTAGTAGGTTGAAAGAGTTTTTGATAGAAATGAAAGTAGAAATAAAATTAAGTTAAAAATAAGCTTTAAAAGTTTGTTTAGTATATTAGAAATGATTATAAAATTGATATATATTTTTTTATAATTTGGGATAAAATGGTCCAAATTTTTTTTTATAACTTAGGAATAGTTAAAATTGTCCAGAAATTTTATAACTTGGGGTAAAATAGTTTAAAATATTTTACTTTCATTTTTCTTATCTTATTTCTTAACTTTTTTTATAGAAATAAAATTACCTAATATGTTAAAAGTAGAAATAGAGGTAAAAATTAAATGATTGACTTTTATTGTACCAAACACAAAAAATATTTGATTCCAATTTCATTTCTCTATTTCCACCTCCATACTACCAAATATGCCTTACAAATTATATGGATTTTTGATAGACAAAGTTTCAAGTTTCAACTGTTATCAAGAACAAGCTTATCCCATCATGAGTAGTCGATTGGTCACTTCATAAATCTTAATTATTAAATAAGCAACAATATCAAATCTTTTATAGAATAAATTTAATTTGTTGGTTTCATATGATATATATTATTAAAAAATAATTAGATAATAAATTTTAACTATCGGTAAACATTTAATTCTTTTGGTGCTGTATGTGAATACAAAGATTGATTCAATTAAACACAATATTTTTTGTGCTAATACATTTGAGAATATTATTTTTAGCTTTATTTTTATATTTATATGAACTGCCTTCTAAAGTCACATTGCACCTACTTAATCAAAATATTACTATCTCCCATTTTAATTATAAAAATTAATTATTTTTTTATAAATTAATTAATTATAATTAATATAAAATTTAAGTGACTAATTTAATTATATTAAGAATTATATAATATAAATTTATTTTAAAAAATTATATTTAATTATAATTAATTTTTTTATTTAATTTTTTTAATTTATTATAAAAATTAACTTAACTATATAAACATATGCCTTTAGATTTTTACATGAAAACAATAGAATCCGAAAATTTCGACCCCAATAAGTCCACCTCGATGGTAGCGTGGGAAGCACGTTCCATTTAGCGAGTATCAAATAGTCAACCTTAGATCGTCGGCTAGGGACGACGTCGTAATTGTTGCTTAGTGAACAGAAAAGTCAGGCACAAAGTTTCAGGAGTTCCATTAATGAAGCAGTTACTGGTGGTTATAATCCGTTGAAGCAATTTCGTAATTTCCTCTCTCTCTCTCTCTCGTTTTGGTGGACACGTTTATATTTTCTTCAATATCTATACTATTAATATTTTTTATACTATTTATTAAATTATATTATTAAATATTTAATTTTAAAATTTATAATTATTCTTTCTAATACATATATCTTGTCTAAATATTTATGACTATTATTAAACTAATTCTATATTATTTATACTATTGCTAATTTGCAGATGTGTCAATTGTTTATTATAACACTTAGGTTTAAATTATTTTGTTTATTACTTAGGTTTAAAATAATTTACAAAGAACCCAACTTTTTTTTAATAGGAAATTGAACCCCACTTTTCACATACCATAATATTTACTCTAATTTTAAATATAAAAGATAATATAAAAATTTATTTAAATTTTAAATATAAAATGACAACTCACCTTATTTTTTAAATTTATAATCTTTTACAAAATTCTATTGATTTCACATTTAACATCTTAGGGATTTCCATTAAGAGAGTAATATTCAATGAAAATAATTAAAATGAATAATTTAGGAAAATAATATACATCTTTTTATAATTAATTAACTTGATTAATTTTTTTAATTTTTGTAAATTAGTTATATAATTTCTATTAGAAATGATGTAGTATCTTACTTATTAAATAGCCAAAAAAATAAAAATTCATATGCCAGTGATAAATCATATATATATCCCTTAATTTAGACTTTTTAATATTGATTTGAGGCTAATTGAATTTAATAAGGTATTATCTGATTTTATTAGTCAATTTCCAATTTATGGATTTTAAGTTTTTAATTCTTGAAATTTAACGTATAGATTCTCTATTTAATATTTTTGTACATATAGCTATTAAATATTATATTATAATAAAATACGTTGACCTCTCTTATAGTTAATCTCAATTATAGAGAACCCCCTTTTATTTTTAAAAAATTATATGAACCTTCCTTAAAGTTGAAATATATGTTACATAAACCTTTTTTCTAATTTTGAGATTTTACTTCCATTCACCCAACCGTTAATTGACCGTTAAATTATGATATTATCCTTTTATTTTGATCAAAATACCCCTTTTTAATATATATATATATATATATATATATATTACTTAGCAATGATTTAATTATATATCTTTGCCCAAAACAATTTTTAACATATTTTTTAATTTTTTTATTATATTATTAAATCGATTAATTTTTTATCGTATTATAACGTAAACTAATTTTATAATTCAATTTTTTTTATTTTTCAATATTTTAAATGTTTGATATTATTTGTTTATTTAAACTGATTTACGATATATTTTTAAATACATATATTGGCAAAAAAAGTCATGTAAGCATATACATTTTCAATTAAATTATAAAATGATATAATTTTGAAACCATTATGATAATATGTCTATTTTATAATTCAAAATTTTTACATATATTCTTTTAAATACACAGTTGTTTAAAAATTATTCAAAATTGTTATTAAGTTGTTAATATTTGTATATAAAAATTACTTATTTTTTCTAAATTTAGTAAAATATTAAAAATATAACTAGTAATTAAATAAACTATCAAAAGATAAATTAGAAATTTAGTATGATGAGGGTTAAATTAGTAAATAAATGTATTTTAATTTAGTTTACGAATTAAAAAAATATATTTTTAGAATCTTTTTAGAATACTCTTTGACATTGTTAATGACTTGGAGTAAAACTATGTTGTCAAAATAGATGAAAGGTCTATATAATTAATGCAAAACAAAAAAAAATGACTAGAATATTTTACTCATTATATTATTTTGTGCATATTTTTGGAGCTTACTTGTATATGAAATATGGAGATTATCAAGGGCTTATTTTGAGATATTTTATGAAAATTTGATTTTAATTAGTGATCTTTTTAGGTCTCTTTTTTCTATAGCTTATTTTAGGGTTTATGGGGGTAATTTAGATATTTTAGTTATAATTAGCTATGGAAATAGGTCAATGTTTATCAAAAACTTATGACCTAATCTACTTTAAGTCTAGTCTAACCTATTTAATAAATAGGTTAGGATGAAGTTCATGCCTATTTAAATAAATTGGTCATGCCTATTTTCATAAGACATGGCCTATAAGCCTACAAATTTGGTCTATTTATCTTTTTTTTAATTTACATTATTTTATATATAATTATATATATATATATATATACTATAATCTAAATCAATTTTATAACTTATCGTAAAACAAATTATCCTACTTGTATCATTGTAAATTTGTAATTGTATTGAGTTTTTATGAGATATTATAATGAATAGAATTTGGTTATTTTGTTGTAATTTTAAATTAAATTGATTTAAATAATTAAATCATATATAATCTTTTTCTATTTTCAAAACCTATTTAAAACATATAGTTTTATAAATAGGCTTGGGAGTTTATATATGGTATTGGAGGCATATGTTTTTAAGTCTGTTTAAATGTCTATATTTTAAGTAGGTCTTTAAAAGACTTTTAGGCCTTTTGAAAGCTCAGGTTTATGCTTAAAAAATAGCATACATGTAGGCTTAGATTCAATTCCAAGAGGTTTTAAATTATAAAACAAGCTTAAACATATTTGCCTGATAAAAGCCCTAACTATTTCGGGTTGGGCATGAGAGGGCCGGGCATAGGCGGGCTAGGCATGCCCAAATTATGATATTCTGCTCATATTATGAGAAAAAAATCTGCCATCATGAATTTATAAAATAATATCATATTTATATTTTTAAAAGTTAAATAATATATATAATTTACTAAGAATTAGGTAACAAAAAGATAGTAATTAAAGTTTTAAAGTCTATTACATATATAAAAAATAAATATTTAAATATGTAGAGGTCGGATATTTATAACGTTATTGCAACACAAAAAATCGAATACTTGGCAAGTAAAGCAGATGAGCAACTTTAGTATCTACATAAATATAAAAGTTATGTTTAATATTTTAAAAATGAGTAAGGAGAGTTATCAGCTAAAGTGAAAAGTGTAAAATTATAAATAAAATAAGTTAAGAAAAAATATATATATATATAGGGCCGGGCCAAATGGTTAGGGCATCATACCCTGCCCAATGCAAGGCCTGGCCTGACACTTGGCCCTGCCCTACCCTACCCAAATACATTTTGGGCAACTTTTTTAGGACAGGGCCGGGTGATTTTTTTGCGGGCTCGAGCAGGCGGACTGGGCCATAGGCATTGTAAACACCCCTACTTTAAACCAAGAAATTAGTTAAATTTGATTTGATTAATGTAACAGATAAGGACGATTAAGCATAAATAAGACAACCTATATAAGGGTTTAATAATCAATTTTGAAGGTTAAAAGTTAAAACTATTATTTCCAAAAAAAAAAAATCAAAAGCCTATTTGCTCGTTTGGATAGACTTTTGAAAAAAAATATTTATAGAGTAAAATGACTTTTAGACAATTTTTAGAAAATGACTTACGAAAAAAGTGGTTATTAATAAATGAGTATTTGGATAGATATTCCTAAAATGACTTTTGTGATTGGTAAATTACCGGAAAGGGTATAAGATAAAAAAAATTAAAACCACCATCAGCCCACATTATTTACCGCCACTATAGCTCGCACTATTCATAGCCATTGTTTAACTCTCAACAGCGGCGATGAGATGAGAGAGAACAGGTTCTTTTGGAGAAGCAATGTCAATCTCACGGCGACAGAACACACAAGATGACTACACACCCACAGCGATGAACCAGCGACAGTGTCCAGTCCAACGACGGTGTGGCGGCCATGATGTGACGTGATGGACAGCCACAATTAGGGGTGTGCATAGACAGGGCTGGGCAGGGTAGCCCCTTGCCTGGTGCCTTACCTGAAAAAAGTATGGGCTGCGTTTTACAACTCGTTGCCTGGCCTTGACCGGTAAAAACCCTAACTATTTTGGGTTAGGCATGGGCGGGCTGGGCATGCCCAAATTGTGATATTCTGCTCATATTGTGAGAAAAAAATCTACCATTATGAATTTATAAAATAATATCATATTTATATTTTTAAGAGTTAAATAATATATATAATTTACTAAGAATAAGGTAACAACAAGATAGTAATTAAAGTCTTAAAGTCTATTACATATACAAAAATGAAATATTGAAATATGTAGAGGTCGGATATTTGTAGCATTATTGCAACACAAAAAATCGAATACTTGGCAAGTAAAGTAAATGAGCAACTTTAGTATCTACATAAATATAAAAGTTATGTTTAATATTTTAAAAATGAGCAAGGAGAGTTGTCAGCTAAAGTGAAAAGTGTAAAATTACAAATAAAATAAGTTAAGAAAAAAATTTAAAAATATATATATATATATAGGGTCGGGCAGCATACCTTGCCCATGAGCATTGTGAACACCTCTAGCCACAATAATATGTGAAGCGACCAGCGACCAACCACGCGCAACCACCATCTTCCTCCTCTCTAGCTCAATGCTAGTGCCAGTGAGTGAGACTATTTATAGAAGAGAGATGAGAGAGAGTAAAGAGGAAAGAGAGAGGAAAAATAAAGGTAAAATAATAATTGGTAGTCTATAAGCTCTTTTACTGTTCCAAAAGCTAGTCTGAATAGTTTATCAAAAACTTTGATTTTACACCATAGTTTGATCCAAAATCATTTTTGAACAAATATGACTGTTTATTTTGAAATTTTTCCAAACTAATGTTCAGGCCAAAAGCTCTTTTAAAACCTTAGTTTGAGGGTTTCCCAAATAAATATTATATAGGGGTGTTCAATAGTTTATTTATATTTAATTTTGACATTTATAAAGAGTATTTGGTTCATAATTACTGGATCAATGATTCATATTATCAAGCATGGAAAAGGGTATTCTTAAATATTCTGCTAATTTCTTTAATTGTAAGAAATTATATGTGCTTGATTTGCGTTAAAAATATGAATTATTCCAAAAAAAAGTTCTTCCCACCCTAGCTAGTTTTGAACAAGAAGAAACTCAAAATACGTTGCCTTTTCTCTCCAATTGCAAAGAAACCATACAACTCATCCTTGATATAGAAATGACTATTGGAAAATGCGGAAATTATCACTCATAACTAGGAATGGAATATAGGATCCGGATCACAAATTCCTCTCAATCCCCATCTATGGTGTCCATGCAAGTAGGCTCAGCTACTTCTACAGTTTTAACTATAGTGGCTGACCTTGTACTCCATAACCCATTTAGCTGGAAACCCCTTCATGGAACTTACACCTTATCCAATCCCTATATCCCTCCTACGTTGTTGAGAATCTTCTAAAAATTCTGTTGTCTTTCTACCCGAGGTATTTTAAAAGCTGAATGATACTGCTATGAACATATTGTCATTAGAGAAGTATTTGGTATTTTAACTTTTTTTCTCTATAGCTTTCAATAGTGAGAAGATGAAGGTACCACCTCCCTCTTTGAGATTTAGTGCTCCACCAATGATTACATCTTTGAAGAAAGATTGGTCCTTATTGATCCAAAAGAGCAAAGTTCAAAAGAAAGTGCAATGTCACATTATCATCTGTAAGTTAGAACAACCAGTATTGTGTCTGCTAGAGAAAAAAAATCTTACTTTTTGTACACTTGTCTGCATGCTACTCTTTATTGGATTATTTACAGAAGGTTCCTGTCATGATGTTACTCAAGACTCCTTGGAAATCATCTGCATCAGCAACAAGTGCTTCAATCTAGGATCTTTTTATTAGCACCAGTAGGTCATTTGGCAAGATCTTAGAACGATGCTAACAACTTTTTCTAGTGTTTCCTTCTCTTTAGCTCTCACGTCCTTTCTTATTCCTTTTCTACTAATTTATATTTCCATTTTATGAATGGATTATGTAAACTTTTACTCATAGCAATATCATTTTGACTTTCATGAAAAAATAAACAATAAACAAGACCAATGATAAATGGGAGATGTGCATTAAAAGAATCCAACTTAGTTGAAGGTTCCAACAAAAGTGCTAACAAAAGAGAGAAAGATGATGATGATCATGAGGGTTAAAGGGAAGTTTTGTCCTTAAACTATTTTTGCAGGAGCATTGGATATTTTCAATGCCTTAAGGTCTAATTTTACTCCAAAAATTTCCATGAGGAGCTATAGGTATTTAGAGATTTTCTTGGATTATAAAACTAACATTTATGGTTAAAAAAATTAACGTTGACAATTAACATTTTAAAGGTCAGGAGTGACATACATTATTCCTTTTTTAATATTTATAAGGTAACATTAATTATATAAAAATTTCTAGATATTTACAACTCCTACACAAAAACTTTCAAGGTAAATTCAACCTTACCCAATCCTTTTTATATATATAAAATTTTTGAAAAGATGTTAGACTCACCCACGATCCAAGAGTAGGGTAAAGTCTCCCTTCCTTCTAGGTGATACTAATATTAGGCAGGCAAATTGTCAATTACCCTAAGGCGTAAACCTAGGTACCTAAGAGTTAGGATGTATCCCCAAGTGTTGCAACTGAGACCATAATAAAGTGGTACTCCCTAGATATCAAACACGTTCCAAATGGTTACATGTCTCACCCACAGACGATGGGTAACCTTAACCCAATCTTGAACTATTCAATGAGAGATGCACAATATTCCAATCTACACAAGACCTAAAGCAAGAAAGCATACATGGAGCATATGCTTACTCCTTCTTAGATAACAGTCAACATGAGATGGGTATTGGGTAGTGTAGGTTTTCGGCCATCCTATTGTTAGTTCACTTACTTCAGATACCCATATGATAACCCGGCATTGTTATTAGCTTCGGGTCTCTTGTATACAATAAAGGCACACAAGAGAAGAGAAGATAAGAGTCTATGTAATGCTAAGAGAAGAGAGCAATTAGGTAGCAATCATTCATGTACACAAACCACCCACACGCATAAGCTTCTGTATTGTTGTGAAAAGCAATTGTTTTTCTCTCCCCTAGTCATGCAAGATTAGATAATGGGGGAGAGAGGTGGTTCCCTCATAATCGTTCCCTCCATTAGTTTGAATATTTTAGGATATTCACACTGATAACCCAACTCTTTAGGTATTTATATTTTAGTCCCACATACCCATATATGGGTCTGGGGCTAATACACCCAGGGTGGAACGGCCTATTTTTCTAAATCTTCCACTCACACTTGGTGGGTTAGAGATCATGAGTTTATAATCTATTTTCCTTCTTTTATACTAAGTATTTTACTGTGACGGCATGGGCATGACATCTACATCTAGGTATCTATATTAGAAATCCCTTTCATAGGACTAGCACAAGACAACCTTTCCTTCGTGGAGCTTGAATTTAATAATATGCCTCATATGTCCTAAATTTACTGATATACAATTTTGTATAGCAAATATGATCTTTCTCAAATTAAACTTGACTCAGATTGCCTTTCTTGTAAGCCTAGTATCCATACTTAAGAATATGATATATCATAAGGGACATGTCACATATACTAGCATATGCATATATATTATAGGTAATCTTTCTTTGCCCATATATCACTTCGATATGGATTAATCCCTTTCCTATCGTAATTTCTTAGATCGTATTTATCATGATCGTAGGATATATGCTAAAGTAGCAGTTATTAAACCATACATCCATGATATTGTCAAAGTCAAAGGACACCAATTGAAGGATTGTTCCTTCCTGGGGCTCACACAGCAATGAAACAGGGATCTTTCACTTGCTTTCCTTTTATGGTTCTTCTAGCACATGTAGTATGAATTACATGCTATGGTGTTACTCTTATACTTTAAGAGCGTACGTCATTTTGGATCTATTATAAAAATCATATAGATTTAAGTTTAGATACTCTTAGTATCTAAATCCCAAATTCTTCAACTTCATCTCTATTATGTTGACATTGAAGGATTTGTTATCTGGCTACAAGCATCATGAAAGTGGGTTTCTATAGTTCGATATAATTTTATATATACAGATCTCATCTTGATTTGCCACACTTTAGCTGAGGTGACATATATTTTATATTTCTTCTCTACCATATCACCATATCAGCACTATTTGTTCCTTTAATGGTGAACACAAATGTCTTATCTTTTCACACTCTATTTGAGCGTCAAAGGCAGTTGTTCGTTTGAGAGAGCCAACTTCTCTTACCTATACGACATACTGGATATTGTATACTTTCACACAGACACATCAAGTAATGATGAAAAACATAATTTCATAAATCATAAAAGCATTACATAGGATTTGCATTTCACATTTTATGCATACCAAAAGCTTTTACATGTATCTCAAAGGCTTTTTTGCTTATTGGCTGTGTTAGGAGATTTGCTACTATACATTTGGTAGAAATATATTGCACGATAACAATTTTCTATGCTACATAATCCCTCACAAAAATTGTACTTGACGTTAATATGCTTGATCTTGCTATGATACTTAGGTTTTTGGTGTAGGCTATGGCCACATTATTGCCACAGTGCACTAACACCGGATTAGTACTCTCATTTTTAAATCCAAGGTATTCTATGAATCTTTTCAGTCACAAAGCCTCTTGCACTGCTGCAATACATGTCACATACTCAACTTTTATAGAGTGTAAGGAAATGCACATTTGATTCTTGCTACTCTAACATATAGCGCTATTATTCAGTAAGAAAGTATAACCCGAAGTCGATCTAGTATCCCACTAGGCACAGATTGCTTCCCTCATAACACAATGCATAAGCTATGCCTTACAAGTATCTTAAGATCCTTTTTTGCTATCTTCTAGTGTTTCTCATTGGGATTGGATTGGAAACTGCTTACTAGCCCTATTACATAATAGATATCTAGCATTGTACTCATCATTGCATACATTAGACTACTAATGTCTCTGGCATATACAACTCTTTCCATATGCTTTTTGTCTAATTTATTTTTAGGACACATGTCAGAATTCAAGGCCACTCTAATGGCCAAAGAGATATCCATGGGATTGCAGTCACGCATATTGAATCACTCAACTATTTTCTTGATATAACTCTCTTGTTAAAGAAATATGATCCTTCTTGATTGATTTCTTTGGATTTTAACTCTAAGAATGTATTATCCTTCCTCCATGTCCTTCATTTTAAAGTTCGATGAGAGCATTCTTTAATAGCTGCTACCGAATCTAGATTATTTCTCGCCAATAGTATGTCTTCTACATATAAAGATAATACAAAATTATCCTCAAGCTGCTTAATGTAGACGTAGTGGTCTTCCTCTATCATATGGGAGTTATTTAAGGTTATTGCTGTATGAAATATCAAATACCACTATCTGGATGATTGCTTCAGTCCATAAATGGATCTTTTAAGTTTATAGACCTTATTGTCCATTCCTTTCTCAATGAAATCTAATAGTTATTGCATATCAATTTCTTCATCTAGATCATCATTAAAAAATACAATTTTTTCAAATACATTTGATATAATTCTAGGTTTAAGCTATTTACTATTGACAGAATAAATCTTATCAAGTGAAAAGCACAACAGGTAAGAGAGTATCCTCATAGTCTATACCTTCCTATTGTGTATATCCATTTGCAACCAATTAAGCTTTATATTCTCAATTGATCCATCAATCTTTCTCTAAATTTTGAGAATACACTTGTTCCCAATAGCTTTACGCCCTTTTGGAAGATCAACTAACACCCAAACTTAGTTCTTTTTCATTGAGTCTATTTCTTCTTCCATTACCTTCTTCCATTTCTCCTTAGCAGGACCTGCCAAAACTTCATGAACAAAGCGGGGTTCATCACCCCCTTTTAGAGTAACTAAGAATACTTCTTCTTTAGAAGCGTATCTTTAGAACACTATCCCTATTACTCCTTTTGACCGAAGCTACTTACCTTTTTTTGTCTCGATCTTATGTTAACTTTTCTTGGCTCCCACTCAAATTGACATACCTAGAGGATTCTAGTATGTCAATTTGTTTGGCACTATTCTATTCCTGAGTCTTACAAAGAGATACAGTGCAGTCAACATCTACCATATTGAAAATTCCATCTCAATGAATGTGGCATCTCTTGATTCTATTTCAGTCACTATTCCATCTTCTTTTTACCAATAAAAATGTATCCTTTGGACTGTTTAGAGCATCTTATAAAGATACACTTCTTTCCTCTAGGACTCTACTTCTTATACTTAAGGGAATTATTATGGATATACATGATTGACCCCCATGGTCTAAGGATTGTTAGATCTAGCTTGCATTTCATCCATGACTCTTAGGGCATAGAAGTGACTGATTTTGAGGGTACACGGTTAAGCATGAATGTTGCTATCAACAAAGCCTTACCCCAATATGAAATTGGTAGGTTTGCTTGAGCTAGACAAATATCATGACCTCAATTAGTATGTAACGTTATGATTTTATTTTCCATTTGATTCTCTATCTCATTAATGTATCGTTTGAAACACTCAAGGGCCTAAAACTTATGTGAAATTAAATAGACACGACCATGTCATAAAAAGTCATTGATAAAGGTAACGAAATACTAAGCTCTATGTCTTTCCCTCACACTCATTAGACCACAAATGTCAAAATGAGTTAATTGTAATAGACTCTCAGCTCTTGTTCCCTTACAAAAAGGCTTTCTTACTGCCTTACCCACTAAACAGTTTTCACATTAGGACATTTATATGCTTACATTGGAACCCAACAATCCTTCTTTTGCCAGTTTAATCATGCTATTTTGATTAATATGTCCTAGCTAGCATCCCAGGGCTTCATATCATTAATATTGGAAGAAATTTCAAAGCATTCAATAAAACTAAAACCACCAACAATATTCACAACAAAGAACTTTTTGAATAGAAAAGCTGAAGCATAAGAGACAAAGTCGCTAAACATGTTTGCAACTTTATAATGGAAATTCACTTTAAACCCAAACTCTTAAAAAACATAACATAGAGACCGAGTTCCGCTGGATGTTAGGAGCATGAAGCACATCATGGAGTATCAAGGCCTTTCTATCACGCAAAGTGAATTTTCATGCTTCAATACCTCTAACCTTGATTTTCACATTGTTCTCTACATAAAGCCACTTGTTTCAACGGTACTCCATGAAGGATTATCAATCCTTGGTTATATGGTCTGTGGAGCTTAAATCAATAACCTAAGAAGAATAAATTGTTTCTTTTAGGAAAACAATACTAGAAACATATGAGGAATGTGAATTCACATAATTCACTAATACTTTTTTGCTTTCATCATGTTTAGAACAGTTATATGCAAAATAAACCATCTTTTGGCAGGCAAATCACTTGACCTTCTTCAAGTCCAGTTTCTACTTTCTGCCTTTATGACCCTTCTTCTTGAATTATTTCTTGTCCTTTTGAAATTGAGGACTACCCTTCTTTCCTTTCTTTTAGAAGTTCTTACCTTCCTCAAAATAGGGCTTTGAATGGGAAGTGACAGTATCCTCAGTCAAATAAGTCTATCCAGAGGTTTTATAAGCCTCTAGACGCTCATCTTCCAGCTTCAATGCCTCTTTATATCGTTAAAAGTAATGATATTTTCATTGCGGGTTAAGTTGACTTTCATATGCCCCTAACTAGTAGGGAGCAATCTGATCATATCATGCACGTACTATTTGTCATATAAGGTATGACTAGCTTCCTTCATCTATCTGATCATATTGATTATATCTCTCATATGTTGCTTCATAGGAGTGTTTGTCGTAAACTTATAGGTATTAAACTTAATCATCAATCTCCTAAGCTTAGTGGTAAAAATACTGCCAACTTTATCCTTTAGTATAATCCAAATGGCTTGAGCAGTTTTGTGCGTCTCAAATTCACACATGATTTCATTTGCCATAGTACTAAGAAGCGTAATTGTAGCTATATTATTTGTCTTCCTTCAAGACTGGTAAGCCTCTTGGATTCTCTACTTTAGGTTCAGCCATAACAGTTGTCAAAGGTTCAATAACATCTTGTTCCTATAAGATGTATTGACCTTTCGGTGTCAGATATTATAATTATCCCTATTGAGTTTTCATCTTTATTTAGTTTAGCAATAATGTTCTTGGTTATCATTTTCAGTTTTAAGGCAAATCTAGGTTCTTTTATAAAGAGAATCGTACTGAAGAACATTTGAGTCATATAGCATAGTGAAATATACAATATTATGTAGTTATGTTATTCTTGATTAATGACAATACAAAATCTACGATCAAGAGTATACATTTGTACCTCCAATCATATAGATACTAAAAACAATTATTATGTACTATTAAGAATTCTATACGAGTGCTTGAATAATAAAATACTACTTTTAGGCCCAAAAGATACAAACAGTTTTTTATTTTAATTTGGGCTACAAAGAGAAGGAAGGCCCACATAAAGTTTTGACCTGCGATGTCTTTGTTGTTCGGAGGTCAACAGTGAGCCCGCCAACATCCCCTTTAGGAAAAAAGAACTTTAGATTTGGTGAAAAATGTCTTTCTTGGTGTGCCACGTAATTATGGTCTCACAAAAAAAAGAGCCATATCAATAAACCTAATCTTATGTGTAATCCCATCTGTCAGCTTTTAATTTATGCTACTCCGGTTTAAAATATAAAGTACAAAATTAAGGAGGGGTCTAGTTTTTTTTATACAGTGTGTCTCTTGACATTTAATATATTTTCTTAATTTTACCACATACTCTCTCTCTTAACTTTTTCTTTCTGTTCTATTTCTTGCCTCTCTCACTATCCTTCATTAACAAGATCATCTTTTGCTTTGATGAGACGCTTCGGTGGAGGAGACCCCCAATGGTTTGCGCGCCCACACCATCGAAATCTTGCTCGGCATGATTGAAATCATCATCAAAGGAGTGAACGCCAGGGAATTGGTGCCGATCAGCTTCGTAAGAAGAAAAAGTCTATACGAGAGTTTGAGGGAAAAAAAGATGAATAGAAAGATGAGGGATGAGGAGAGAGAAGGGAGTAAGAAGAAAAAATAAATGTGCAAGAGTTTCGGAAAATGTTGATTTAAATTAGGCTAAATTATATCATTTTTTTTAAATTTTAAATTAGTTGCATATAATTTCTTTAATATTTTATAGTTTAAATTTAACCTATTTGATGTTATATTTTTTTATTTGGACATGTTGCCCTTAATTTACCATTATTTATTTTGACAAAAGTTGTCACACTAAATCAATAGAATACGCCCGACATCCTATGTAGTATCTTATATAACCTAATAATTTTATAATAATTATATTATTTTTACATTAGGGGTAAACATGCCATTTTATATTAAAAAGCCCTAATTCTCCTTGCATCCCTGCTTTCTACAACATAGCTTTCTTTCAATTCTTAGAAAGAGGGCATGTAAAGGACTAGTCTTCAATAACTGAAAACAAAAGCCCACTTAGCATATAAATGCTATTATATTATATGGTACTCGTAGTTCGGAGGCATGAAGACCAACAGCAAAGCCATCTTCATTCGCACCCTCCTCCTCTTCGCTCTATACATCATCCTTTTATTGGCTGTCTGCATTCATATTTACATCGACTGACACCTCCGCCTTGGATCTGAATCCTTCCTTCTCCACCGGTAACCCTATATTCCCACCTCTGTATAGTTATGCAACTCAGATCTGATCTCTCTTATTGCCCGTGTCATCCGACGTCCTCAAATCTATTTGTCTAGTAATTTATTCTTATGCCGGTGGACTGCCAAATTTTAATCTCTTTCTAAGAATTGAAAAAAAAGGGCTGTTGCATAGATAGGGAGGAGAATGAGGGTTTTTTGAACGATAAAATGAAACTTTTACCATTATATAAAAATGATATAATTATTATAAAATTATTAATTTATATTGGATGCCACGTAAGATATGAGATGTCTTCTATTAATCTTACATGACAAATTTGGTAAACAAAGATAATAATAAATTAACGGTAAGGGGTCTATAAGGGAGGTTAAATTTAAACTTTGAAAGACTAAATGAGTTATAGACAACTACCCCAAAATTTAGGGTTTTATATAATTTAGCTTTTGAATTATCAAACTAAAATAAATTAAAAGCTAACAGATAGGATTACCCATAAGATTAGGTTTAGTGATGTGGCACATTTTTATTTGGACCATAAATCATGTGGCACACTAGGTATGCAAGAATTTCTCTTCTCGATAGTAGTCTAGCTTTGATTTGAATGATTTAAATTTTTATTTATTAATAATATATTTTGTTATTTTTATCTGAACAAAATTAAATATGAAATAATTTAATTTTATAATAATTTGTTTATAAAATATAATAGCAAAACTTATAATATAAAAATAAATTAATAAATATTTATCAGGGATAAATATGAAACATGCACAAGTTAAGTAAGTAGCTAGGGCAAATGGTATGGTGTAGTTTGAAGTTGGGAAATCCACTTGCTATCAGCTCTCCAGGCCAACGAGCTGAATAACCTGATTTATTATTTTTTGTGAAAACTATTTTATAGCTATTATATTTTTTTTTTCAATTTTTAATTTAATATGTATTTTTTAATTATAATTTGTTAATAAAATTAATTCTTTTAACTTTATTATGTTAGTACCAGTAATCCTTATATAAAAATTAATAGTATTAATAGAGTAAAATTAAATATTTAATTAAGAGAGTATAAGTAACTTTGATAAAGTTGGCTGATTACTTTTTCATAATCCTCTTTGTCATTTTACCTTAGGTTTAGATGGAAAGAACACTATAAGTTACCACTTTTTGGAGAGATTAATTAAGTTAACTAAACTATTTAATTATAGTATATGCTACATGATCTCTTTAAAATGAATAATTTATAAATTAAAAAAATTAGTTTGATAAAAAAAGTTAAATATAAATATCTTAAAGTGATTTATTTAGTTTTTTTAATCTTCAAAAAAAATTAATAAGTTTTATATTAAGCACATAAGGGATTAGTTTTTTTTATCATTTTAAATAAAAATTCTTTTCTAATATTCCCTATTTTATCTACATTTTCTATCTAAATATATCCTTAATATTTTTTGTTTTTCAATGTAATTTTTTAAACAATAGATTTATGTACGTTTTTTCTTTCTAAAACTTAGTTTTTTAAAAAAAATTATAAAACTATTCTAAAAGCATAAAAATAGAAAACAGAATCAAACAAGGTCTAAATTTTACTTTTGTTCATCATAATGCGTATCCATAACTATCTAGTCCACCTTTGTTTTTTCTTTTCAATTTGGTACACTACTAGCGACTTATTAACTACAACGGTTAAGTTTACCGTTTCCAATCAATGTGGGGCCCATTATTATCAAACTTTTTTTAAGTTAACATTTTCTTATAATTTTCTATCACAAATGTTCAATGATTTCATAGCTGGACCGGACGGTTGAATTGGCTGGAGACTAAGACGGCTCGTTTCCTAGTTGAAAGCCGCTTTAGAAGTTGAGCTGGCAAGAACCGACATTTCAGCCAGAAGCCGTTATCAAGCCGGGACCGGAACAAGTTTTGAAAAACAGGATAGTCACAGGATGAGCATTCAGAGGAAGAAGTAGGGGGAGGAGGAAGAACAGGAAAAAAACTAAGTGCCTACAGCCTACTATATATTATGATTTTTCTTTTTATAGCAACACAAATAAAGAAAAAAAATTTGGTGATGAATTCAAAACGAAACCTCAACCACTTATGATGATGCTCGAATATGCCAGATCGGAGTTAGGAGGAAGGAGAAAGAAGGGAAAACTGATAGAAAGGAGGAAAGGAAAACTTAAACGAAGCCTTAGACCTCTTAAAATTAATAAATCAATCTTGCTGTTATAAAAATAAGAAAGTGAGCGAGTAGAAAAGAGAATAATAAGACAAGAATTTTGAGATGAGAGAAATAGAAGGAGATGGGAGAAATAGAAGGACAAGAGAGAATTGGAGAGAAATAGGGGGTGACTATTTTTCTTTATATTCAAACTTATAATCACTTAGTATATGTCTACTATTTATAGTCCATAAGTCTTTAAATTATATTACAAGAATTACACAAAGAATAAATCTACATAATTGTGGAATATTATAACATTTGGAGGTTATATATATTAATCATAGAAAACTCTCAAAAAGTCATTTATTTGTAGGTTACATAGTTTTAGAGTAGAATTCCAAGAGGCAACCTAGGAAGTTATTGACATCCACACTTAATATTGCAATATTCATAACACTTCCCCTTTGATGTCCATAAATAAATGTGCCTCAATTAAACCTTACTAGGAAAAACCATATGGAATAAAAATCTAGTGAGGGAAAAATAGTACACAATATTTATTTAAATTGCCTTATTAAAAAGAAAAATCCAGGGAAAAAAACCCCTTAAAAGAAAGAGTGCATCAAGTACTTGTTTACTCCCCTGATGACGTTGTCAATTTATGTCTTTGAATCTGCACATTATTATACCATACACTAACTTCTCAAATGGCTTAGTTGATAGTGTCTTGGTAAACAAATTTGTAAGGTTATCACATAATCGAATTTGCTGAATATCTATATCACCATTCTTCATAAGATCATGAGTGAATTTTATATTTTATTCTATCTCCTTCGATATATCCTCATTTCAATTGAGCTATGCATGCTGTATTATCTTCATATAATACTATTGGAATTTCTTATTTTGGAAGTAGACCACTCATTCTTTGGATATGTTAGATTACTAACCTTAGCCAAACACATTCTTGACTTGCATCATGAACTGCAATTATTTTTGCATGATTTGATGAGGTAACTGATAAAGTTTATTTTATCTAACGCCAAGATATAGCTATACCTCCATAAGTAAATAAATATCCTATCTGAGATCTACCTTTATATGGATCTAATAAAAATTCTGCATCTGCATAACCAATCAATTGTGATCCGGATTCATTAGAATAAATTAATCCCATATCAATTGTCCCTCGAAGGTATCGAAATATATGTTTAACTCCATTCCAATGTCTTCTTGTTAGAGAAAAACTAAATCTTACCAATAAACTCACAGCAAATACAATATCAGGTCGTGTTGAATTAGCAAGATATATTAGTGCCCCTATAGCACTAAGATATGGTACTTTTAGACCAAGAAGTTCTTCATTTTCCTCTTAAGGGGTGAAAATGATCTTTTTCTTTAACTAACAATCTCATAACTATTGGAGTAGTTAATGGATGTGCTTTATCCATATAAAATTGCTTTAATATTTTTTAATATAAGTTGATTGATGAAGAAAAGCTCCATTTGTTAAATGCTCGATCTGTAAACCGAGATAAAACTTTATTTTTCCAAGATCTAGGCGTGAGCCAAAAACCCGTCGTCCAATGGGCCCGCCCAAATCCGTATCTAATTTATTCAGTTTGGGCCCACCCAAATTGAGCCCATAACGGGCGGGCTTAATTGGGCGAGCGGTATAAATTATACGGGCGGGGCACGGGCACACCCTCGGGCTGCTTGTGCCCGCCCGTATATATATACATATATATATAATTTTTTTTCAAATATTGCTATTTGCTTTTTCAGTTTTTCCCCTGTGGTTGTGCCTGCACCGTTTGCGTAACTATTGTTATTTGCAATTTTGCATTTAAGTTAGCTGGTTAGGGGTTAGGGCTTTGTTTCCACTTTCCTAGCTTCCTTAGTTCCTTGTTTGATACCCACTCCCACTCTACAACCAATTCGTCGCTTCCTTTTCCTCTGTAGGCGGCTGTAATTCTTCAAATCTTCTTCCGCCGTAGCTCTATTGGAATGACGTCACTGAGCCACCTGAGCTCTACCTTGCCGTGCCTGTGACAAATTTGCAATTCCTCTTCCTCTGCAGTGGCTGCAGCTTTAATGTTTTGAACAGAGCCACAGCGTCGACCACCGAAATGATTGAAGCTCACAGAGCCACCTGAGCTCCACCTGCAACCTCCATTATTACCGTCGTCTCTCTCTGCTCCGCCCGAGCCACCTGAGTTTCACTTGAGCTTCCTTACCGTTGTCACTCTCAGACTTTTTGCTTTCTTCATCGTCACTCTCAGTGCTGGCTGTCGTCTCTCTTTGTAAGTTTGCACTCTCCTGTGGATTCATGGAATGTTAGATTGATGGGTGCTTAATTTGCCATATATGTGTGTTTTAGTGGAATCTTAGATTTTAGTGTGGCAAAAATTTCATGATTTTCCCAAAAGGAAAATTCCCGTGCATATGAATTTGGCTAGAAGTACTGTTGAATTAATTTGTTTTTGCCAACATTTTGATCCAAAAGGAAAATTCCCGTGCACATAAATTGGCTAGAAGTACTGCTGAATTAGATTTCTGTTTGCTAAATTAGTACTGCTGAATTAATTTGTTTTTGCCAGCATTTTGATCCAAAAGGAAAATTCCCGTGTACATGAATTTGGTTACAAGTCATTGTAGAGAGAAATGGCAGTGATAGCAGTTTCTATCATTTTGTAGAAGTCATTGTAGAGAGAAATGGTACAGAGTCATTGTTCATTTCTTATTCATTTATCAGTTTGAGTGTAGTAGCGTCAATTCATAGTTGCTTGTTCATTTCTTATTAGTTGCTATTTAATTTGAGAGTTTCCTAATTTTGTATTAATTATTGTTGTTGGTTTGGATAATGAAGGAAAATGAGCTCAGAACAATCTCCAATCACCACAATGGAATGCACTATTGAAGAGGTTAATGAAACTGAAGCTGAAGGTACTACCACCTCACCAAATAAGGAAGGGAAAGATCAATTACAAGCAATGAAAAAAAGAAAGCAAACATCTGATGCATGGAAACATTTTACTAGGATGCCATTAAGTGAAATAAAAGGTAAACATCGGGCAAAGTGTAACTATTATGGCGTAGACTACGCAAGTCATACTACTTTGTATGGGACAAACCAACTTTGGCAACATTTGGCACGGTGCCCACAAAATCCCAATAGAGCAAATAGTCAGACATAGTTTTTTTTCTAGTTCTAGTCAAACACATGTGTTTAGTCAAGAGCGATGCAGAAAAGCACTTGCAAGATTCATCATTAAGGATGAGATGGCTTTTCGGACTGTGGAAGGGGAAAGTTTTTGAGAATTATTACAAGAGCTTCAACCTAGATTTCATATCCCCTCATGATGGACAGTTGCTAGGGATTGCTACAAGTTGCATGTAGAAGAAGCAAAAGGTTTGAGAAAATATTTTAAACGATCTAAAGTTCGTGTGTCCCTTACTACAGATTGTTGGACTTCAGTTCAAAAGTCAAACTATATGTGCTTGACTGTTCATTGGATTGATGATAGTTGGATTTTGCATAAAAGAATTTTAAATTTTTGTGTCATTGAGAACCACAAAGGGGATACAATTGGCAAGCAAATTAAGGATTGTTTGTTAAAGTGGCACATTGAAAAAGTCTTTACCATTATAGTTGACAATGCTTCTTCCAATAATACTGCAGTTACTTATCTAAAAAAACGCTTAAGGAGTTGGAATGGTCTAGTACTTGATGGAGAGTTCTTGCAAATGCAGTGTGCTGCTCACATACTAAATCTAGTTGTTTCTGAAGGATTAAAAGAAATGAACAAGTCCATTGACCTCATTCGCCATGCAATTAAATTTGTTAGATCTTCTCCAAGAAGACAACACAGATTTAAAGAGTTGGTGGAAAAAGAGAGAAATGATTCGAAGAGCCTATTATGTTTGGATTGTCCTACTAGGTGGAATTCGACATACCTTATGTTGGACAGTGCAGTTAAATTCATTAAAGTCTTCAATAGGATGGAAGAAGAAGATGCAAACTATAAGGATTATTTCAAGAAGCAAGTTAAACTTGATCCAAGGCAACATGATGATTGGGGTTGGGGTGTTGATGTTCATTATGATGATGCCCAGAATACAACTACTATCCCTATAGTGTAACCTCCTACTGCATATGATTGGAGTATTATGAAGGAGTTTCTTGTGTTTTTGAAGTTGTTCTATTCCATAACCCTAAAATTTTCTGGGTCCAATTATGTGACGACTAATGATTGTTTTCAACATATAGTCGCCATTCAATCAAACCTTTCTGCAAGTATAGATAGTTCCTATTTTCTGTTGGGTGACATGGCTAGAAGGATGCTAACCAAGTATGATAAGTATTGGGCGAATTTGGAGAAATTGAATCCACTTCTGGTTATAGCAGTGATACTAGACCCTCGATACAAGCTGACATATGTCAAAGTTGCTTTTGAAACAATTTTCTGTAATCTGATAAAGTGTGAAGCAAAGTTGAAGCAGATTATGGATGTCTTGTATCGATTATAGGATCAGTATGCAAGTAACTTCAATCCTCCTAACAAGGACGCTTTTACATCTCAGCCTAAGCCATTATTAGAGCAAGTCGATGCCAATACTTGTGTTGGGAATATGCTAGTTCCAGATGTTGACTGTGAACTGTCATTGTTTGCTATTGATCCCACTTTTAAGAAGTTTTTAGCCATTGCAAAGATTGTGACTAAAAGGATTAAACAACTTTCAGATGTTGATGAATATCTTCAAGCCGATTTACTTGACTATTCTGAATCAAAATTTAACCTTCTGGCATGGTGGAAAGTGCATTCTTCTAAGTATAAAGTTCTAAGTCTGATCACCCGTAATTTGTTAGCTACTCCAGTCTCTACAGTGTCTTCTGAATTAGCTTTTAGTATTAGAGGTCGAGTCATCGATGCTTTTAAGAGCTCCTTATCCTCAAGCATGGCGGAGGGACTCATATGTGCTCAAACTTGGCTACGTATGACTCCCCCTAAATTGTAGGAGTTTGATGTTGATAATTTTGAGCAATCAACAAGTCTTGTCGCTAGTAATTTCATAACATTTTCAACTTGTATTGTTTAATTTTTTTATTACATACTAATATATTTTTTCAAATTTGTTTTGTAGAAGTAGAGGCAGCTTCGTCTACAACTATCAAAAGTGAATCTGATGAAGATGATGCCTGATCATATTCATAGTCCATTTGAAAAATGAAGATTGCTTGATTACATTATGTGTGCATTGTGGACTGTGTGGTTAACAATTTGTAGTTATGATTATGGACTATGGTATTTTTTTTGTTGTGATTTTAGTATGAACAATTATATTATGTGTGTACTGTTGTTGCTTTATTCTAATTGTTATTAGAACTTTAAATTAGTTTAAATAGAAAAATTTTCCTATCTTTCACAAACGGGCAGCCCATGCTCATTTATTTCGGGCTTAAATGGGCTAGTATACGGGCATGGGTGAGTCCGTGCCAATTTAAGATTTAACGGGCTTACCTACAGGCTAGCCCGTCTCGCCCGTTGCTCTTCCCTACCAAGATCTTTCATTTCAAATTCTCTCTTTAAATAATTCACTACTTTTTGAAGCTCTTCAGGAGATCCAATTATATTCAAATCATCCACATAGACAGCAATTATAACAAATTTTGATATATTCCTTTTTATAAAAACATATGGGCTAATTGAATTATTTTTATAGCATGCTTTCAACAAATATTCACTTAGACGGTTATACCATATTCTTCTAGATTGTTTTAATCCGTATGAGGATTTATGCAAACGAATTACATAATTTTCTCAAGGATTCTTATATGCTTCAGGAAATTTAAATCCTTCAGGGATTTTCATATAAATTTTAGTATCTAAAGAACCATATGAGTATGTTGTAACAACATTCATTAGACGCATATCAAGTCTTTCATGCACTGCCAGACTAATTAGATATTTGAAAGTAATTGTATCCACAACAGGAGAATATGTTTCTTCATAATCAATGCCAGGTCTTTGCGAAAAGCCTTGTGCCACAAGTCGTGCTTTATATCTAACAACTTCATTTTTCTCATTTTGTTTTCGCACAAAAACCCATCTATACCCAGCTGGCTTAACACCAGTCGGTATTTAGACTACAGGTCCAAAAACTTCACATTTTGAAATTGAATTCAATTCTACTTGAATTGCATCTTTCCATTTTGGCCAATCATTTCTATGTCTACATTCTTCAACTAACCTAGGTTCAAGGTCTTCACTTTGATTAGTTATTTCAACAGCAACATGGTATGAAAAAATATCGTTGACGACTATATTTTCTCAATTCCACCTTTTTCCCGTATTGAAATAACTTATCGAGATCTCTTCATTATTTTTAGGTACCTGGACCTCTTCTAGGGTCTTTTGATTTGTTATGTCCTGGGTAACTCCTATAAGACCAGCCTCCTCAATTTGACCATCTTGATTGTTTACTCTTTTCTTTCTAAGATTTTTATCTTTATAACCGACTGGTCTACCATGCTTTAAACGTGGTTTAGTTTCATTTGTACTTGCTACTTGTCCTACTGGGACATCAAATCGAATTAGAGTAATTTTAGTTGGAATATGAGATTTAATAATTCTCTTGGGGTCAGTAAATGTATCGACAATTGATTTGCAATATTTTGTAAATGAATTATTTTTTGAACTTCAAGCTCACATATTTGTGTTCGAGGATCTAAATGAGATAACGATAATGCTTTCCATGTGATTTATTTATCCAGTTGGTTATTATTTTCCCCTAATGTTGGAAAATTTGTCTCATCAAAATGACAATCATCGAAAAGTGCCATAAACAAATCTCCTATTAACAATTCTAAATACTTGATTATAGAATGAGATCCATAACCAACATATATTCCTAACCTTCTCTGAGGTCCCATCTTTGTGCGTTGTGGTAGAGCAATTGGGACAAATACCACATATCCAAAAATTCTAAGATGAGAAATATTTGGCTCCTGACCAAAAGCCAATTGTAATTAGGAGAATTTATGATAACATGTTGGCCTGATGCGTATAATTGTTGATGCATGTAAAATTGCATGTCCCTAAGTTGAAATGGGAAGTTTTGATCTCATAAATATTGGTTTAGCAATCTATTGGAGGCATTTAATTAATGATTATGCTAAACTATTTTGAGTGTAGATATGAGCAACATATTTTTCTACTGTTATTCCAGTTGCCATGCAATAATCATTAAACTTTTGCGATGAAAACTCACTCGCATTATCAAGATGAATTGTCTTAATTGTATATTCTAGAAATTGTGCTCTTAATCGAATTATTTGAGCAAGTAATCTAGCAAATGCTAAATTATGTGTAGATAACAAACACACATATGATCATCTTATAGATGCATATATTAAAACTATAAAATATCTAAATGGTCCATATGGTGGATGAATAGGTCCACATATATCCCTTTGGATACGTTCTAGAAATACAGGGAATTTTACCCTAACTTTTGTTAATGAAGGTTTTGTAATTAGTTTGCCTTGAGAACAAGCAACAAATAAAAAATCTTTAAATTGAAGAATCTCCTGGCTCTTCAATGGATGTCCATATGAATTTTCAATAATCCTTCGCATCATAGTTGATCCAGGATGGCCTAACCGGTCATGCCAAACAATGAATGTCTTTTTATCAGTAAACTTCTAGTTTAATGTAGCATTTGTTTCAAATATACTAATATTTGTATAGTACAAACTAGAAGATAATGTGGGTACTTTTTCAAGAACACATTTTTCTCCATGTCTAACAATTGTAATATATAGATATTCAATATTTTTCTCATCTATAGTCTTAATATGATACCTATTTCGACGGATACCTTTAAAACATAACAAATTTCTTTGAGACTTAGAGGAATATAAAGCATCATTAATTACAAAATTTGTCCTTTTGGGTAATATTATCATTGCTTTTTTGGAGCCTTCAATTAGTTTTGTATTACCCGCTATAGTATTGATGCTTGCACTATTTATTGTCAAATGAGAAAAATATTTTTTATCTTTAAGTATGGTATGTATTGTAGCACTATCTATAAGACATATATCTTCATTCTTATGCCCAATAAAAGAGAGAGGAACATCCATATTCTTCATCAAAAGAAAATAAATATATCAAAATACATTATTAGCAATAATGCTCTTAAAAGAAGAAAATAAAAGTAAACATAAATAAAGCATAAAGCATAACTAAATTAAGATAAAATATAGATAAAATATAAACTAAATTTGTTTCTCTAATCATGATTCTCAAAGAAATCAGTCACTTATAAGTGTGTCACAGCATCAAAATCATCATATAGCTTATTGGTATCATCATTCTTGTATGCAAAATCTGCCTCAACATTATCATCTTGGAAAGTCATATTTGCTTCCATCTTCTTTGAATTCTTTTTTATGGAGGCTTGATAAAGCTTTGCTAGATACTCAAGCGTACGACAGGTACGCGACCAATGCCCATTCATCCCACACCTATAATATAGATTTTTCACAATTTTTGAGGGACCACCCTTGTTTTTTTTCTGCCATTATGTTTCTTCTTTTAGTAGGTATTTGGATTATAATTATTTTCATCATCATGATAACGGTAATTGCCACGTCCCCTATCACGGCAACGACTGCGACCGTGACCATGACCACAGGCATGAAAATTAGTACGCTCAATCATATTCACTTTAGGGAATGGAGCTGATCCAGTGGGACGGATCTTATAATTATTCATTAACAACTCATTATTTTGTTCAGCCACAAGAAGACATGATATTAGTTCAGAATACTTTTTAAAACCTTTTCACGGTATTGCTGCTACAGGAGCACATTTGAAGCATAAAATGTTAAAAAAGTTTTTCCTAATAAGTCCTCATATGTAATTTTCTCATTACACAATTTCAGTTGAGAATTTATTTTAAAAGCAGTTGAATTATATTCAGATACATATTTAAAATCTTGCAGCCTCAAATGCAACCATTTATAATGAGTTTTGGGTAAGATTATCGTCTTTTGGTAATCATATTATTCTTTTAAATTATTTTACAATTCTAACAGATATTTCACCGTTAGGTATTCAGCTTTTAACCTTCATGTAAATGGTTGCAAAGGAAAATTATGGTCTAAACCTTGTCTTGATTGCTTGCTTCATTTCTAGGTAAAATAGCATTCCTTAGACCTTTAACATCTAAGTGGATTTCAACATCTAAAATCCAAGACAAATAGTTTTTTCCTGAGATATTAAGAGCAGTAAACTCGAGTTTCATCATATTTTAGCCATGGATCGAACTAAAATAATAATAATAATTAGAATTATAATAAAATTAATTAAAAAATATGATAATAAAAATATAAATAAAATAAACAATATATATTCAACATAAATATAAATTCAATAAAAGTAACAAAATATAAATGGTATAAATAAAGAAATAAAATATATATAGTAACATATAAGAAATTAAATAAATAAAATAAAATAGAGAAAATAATACTACAATAGAAATAACATAAATAAAATAAGTAATATAAATTAAATAAATATAACAAAATAAATTAAATAACATAAAAACACATGTATAAATATAAACAATATAAATAATACGTTACAATATGTAGAATTAAAAATAACATAAATCAAATATATAAATAGTAACATAGTATAAATATTTTATAATATAAATAAATGAATATTATATAAGTGTAATAAATATATAATAATGCTAAGAATATAAAGAAGATAAATAAATCAATTGATATATAAATTAATAAATATATAAAGAGGGGAAATTAGAAATATAAACAATATATAGGGTGAAGGGAAAACGTAAATAATACACATATATGTAAATATATATAAATAGATAATCCGTCATAATATTGTATCAATATATCAAAAGAAGAAGAAAAATCAAAATAACATAATATTTTACATAAGAATAAAATGCAATAAAGATAACACACACACATATGAAACAACAAAAATTAAAATGGAAAAGAAAGAATAACATAATAAATAACGGTAGAATATATAACAAATATATAAAAATAAAATTTGCCTATAATAATTAAGATGATAATAGAAAATAAAACATATATAATAATTAGATAAAGAGAAAACTAATATCCTTTGTACATAATTGAACATAATAATAGTATATGAATTGACAAGGAGTTCATACCTTAAATTTTTTAAAACAATGTTGTGCTGATAATGTGTTATAAAAATAAGAAAGTGAGAGAGTAGAAAAGAGAATAACAAGACAAGAATTTTGAGATAAGAGAAATAGAATGACAAGAGAGAATTGGAGAGAAAGAGGGGGTGACTATTTTTCTTTATATTCAAATTTACAATCACTTAGTATATGTCTATTATTTATAGGCCATAAGTTTTTAAATTCTATTACAAGAGTTATACAAAAAATAAATTTACATAATTGTATAACATTATAACATTTGGATGTTATATACATTAAGCATAGAAAACTCTCAAGAAGTCATTCATTTGTAGGTTACATAATTTTAGTGTAGAATTCCAAAAAGCAATCTAGGAAGTTATGGACATCCACAATTAATATTACAATATTCATAACACTTGTCCTTTTGTGTTTGTTTGGGAAGAGCCTAAATTTAAGTTTGGACAAAACTTAAATTTTGAGAAATTTTAAAACAAATAGATATATTTGTTCAAAAGGGCTCTTGGACTAAAGTATAGATTAAAATTAAAGTTTCAGATAAGTTGGTCAGAGTAGTTTATAGAATAATAAAATAACTTATGAATTAACCAATTACTATATTAACCCTATTTTTTTACACTATCTCTCATATTTTTTCTTACACTCTCTCTCCTCTCTCCTACTTTTTCTTACACCCTCTCTGTTTTTTTCTTATACCCTCTCTCCTCTCTCATATTATATCTTATCTCTCTTCATTTAATACTTATATCCTTTTTCATAATTTACCAATAATAAAAGTACTTCTAGAAATAACTATCAAAACACTCATTTATTTGAAATCATTTTTTTTCATAAGCTTTTCTCCAAAAGCCATTTTCTAAAAACTGTACAAAAGTTCTTTTTTCATAAGCGCGTTTCTAAAATCTTATCTAAATGAGCCATTTGACTACAACTTTTACTGTACATTTGGTAGAATAAAAAAATTTATCAAGGAGAAATAGAAATAAAATTATGTTAAAAATAAGTTTTAATAGTTTATTTGATATGATAGAAGTGAGTATAAAATTGATATATATATATATTTTATAACTTGAGATAAAATGGTCTAAAATATTTTTTTATAACTTGAGAAATGTTAATATTCTCCAAAAATTTTATAATTAGGATAAAATAATCTAAAAAAATTATTTTTATTTCTATCATCTCAATTTTTAATTTTTTTAATAGAATTAAAATAACTTAAAATATTAAAAATAAAAATAACTAGAAATAATTTCTATTATACTAATCAAAAGAGAAAAATAGGAAATTTCACTTTTACTTCTTACGTATCAAATATACCTTGCTTATTCAATTTTCTCAATGCCAATAAATTTAATTTCATCCACCACAGACACACACAATCTCCAAGGCAAATGAAACTTTTTAATTAATTTGGTCAGAAACTTTTTAGTCTTTTAGACTTAGAATGACTAATGGCCAACCACTCCAGGAAAATTTTATTGAGGAACGCTAGATGCATGGGAGTTTTATTTAGTGATGTTATTTTAAAATTTTTTAAATTATAATAATATCACACATAAAATTAAATTTAATTGTTATTTAATTAATATATTAACATATAATTATCTTTTGATTTAGATTAATATATAAATTTATCTTTAAAATTTTTATTTAGCAGCACTGGTTATATGAAATTTTTTTCTTATTTAATGTTACAGTAACTATTATCTAAAGTTAGTTTAAGTATTAATTTAACTAAATATGTTAAGTTTATCGGTATATATACTATCTACTTTATTTTCTCTTAAGTTATATTTATAAATAAAGAAAAAAATTAAAAAAAAAATACACCTCCCCAAACTCTATTATTAGAATATCATTATCAGTATACCATACTCTAACAACCTCTCAAACGATAACATATAATAGTCATGTGTTATTTTCTTATACTTATATAATAACATATGCATGTAATTATTCTAAAAATCAACCCTTCATTCATGCTTTTCAAAAATTTTCATGAGTCCCATTGCATATATTATCTTTTATATTTTTCTACTCTACTTTATGCAAAAAAAAAATGTACCAAAATAAAATATGTCTCCAAAAGTAATACTTTGTTACAACGAAGTTTGGAAGAATATATTTTTATAATTTTTTATTTATAAATTTAATTTAAAAGAAATAAAATGGATGTTACATGGATTAATCAGCTCAGTATATTTAGTCAAATTAAACTTAAATAATGGTCAGGGCAATATTGAACCCAAAAAGAATTTTGGATACCCCATGCTCCTCAGTAAAATTTTCAATGACAAATTCACACCTTAACCCAGAATAAATAATTACGTGGATATCATATGGCATACTACGTCAGTATATTGATCAACTAATTATTAAACTTAACTTTGATTAATAGTTAAAGAAACATTATTATATTTAAAAACTTCTAAGGTAATATTGCTCCTAAACAATTTTTTGGATAACCAATCCTCTTGAATAAAAATTTTAGGTCAAATTTACACCTTAACCCTTTATTTACTCATTTTATTTTCCCTTTACTTTTAATATCTTTTTTTACTCTTATCTTTTTATTTTCCCTTATTTAAATATTGTACATTGATAAGAAAAAAAAAGGAAAGAAAACAAAAACTTATAACCAGCACTTCTAAGTCAAATTTTTTAAAGTAAATTTACACTTTAATCCTTTATTTATTTATTTATTTATTTTATTTTCCTTTTATTTTTGTTATGTTTTTTACTCTTATCTTTTTGTTTTCCTTTATTCAAAGATTGTATATTGATAAAAAAAAAGGAAGGAAAGGAAAAGAAAATAGAGTAGAGGAGAAGTAGTAGGACTGGGTCTACCAACCCCTAACGAAACGGCATTTACTCTCCTTCTAACACTCCTTTCTCAAAGGACGGTTAGTTTTCTCTTTTTCCCCTTCACACATTACAACCACAGATCCATTTTTGAAGGCCAACAACACTTGCCAAAACAGCTTTTTTCTTTTTCTCATTTTCCAACTCTTACCCCCACACCACAGCACGATACATCTCTTTTTTATATTTTATTAAACTTTTTTTCTTTTTCTATTTTTATTTTAAGCCTTTAAATAAGACAAAACTGTGGTTCCCCAATCCATAGGCTGTGGGAATGACAGCTGGCCATGTGAGTGACGTGTAAGGACCGTATTGGTTGGCTCAGGTCACAGCCTCTTGAGTCTAACAGTTTATTAGGAGACTTTTGGTATCTGCTATTTTATGCGGCGTCGTCGATTACAACTTTGGTATCTAGCAGTTTCCTTGACGATGACATGGACCGGTAATCAACCGGTTTTATGCTGGAAGCCTCCCACTGTATTTCCCATATTACCCTTCTTTTTTATGACAGAAACTCCCTTTAATTTCTTGACTATTTTCAATAAATTTAAAAAAAATTCATCCACATATCCTTATATATTCCCTTAATTTTAAATTAGATAAAATAATACTAGCACTTTAATATTATTTTTTAATAACATTCAGTATTCTAATTTTATAAATATTGCATTCAATACCTTAATATTATTTTTATAATATTTCTAATACCTTAATTTTATTTATAATATGCATCAAGCACTATAAATTATAAATAAGATTAAAGTATTAGGGATACTCAAAAAATAAAATCAATATATTAGATATACTATAATTAAGATTAATGTGTTGAATGCTACTAGATGCTACTTTACTAAATTTTATTTATAAAAAGAGTGTTAAGTGAAATAAAGGAATTAAGTCCATGAAATTTAATAAATTAAAAATGGCTTTTACACTCAAAGATGAATATCTATAATGGATTAAATTATAAGAGTTTAATTTAAACAAAATAAACTATAATGAACTAATTTAAAAGTAAGTTAAAATATAAGAAACTTGAAATATATATTTTTTTAAATTAAATTCAGGACATACAGAAGATTTTATTTGATGATACTCTTTCGAGAAAGTTTTAAAATTTTAAGATGAGTTATTTAAATATTAAATTTATACTAATAACATTTTATTATAAGCATGATGTTTCCCCCCACTTTTCATGGAAATAGTTTTACAAAACTGAGTCAGTAAATATTTTTTCTAGACTTTGGGTTATGTATGGAAAATTCTATATATCGTATTTTTATTGGTAAAATTATGAATTAAGTGATTGTGTATAGCTTTTCTTTTAATATGCAAATTTAAAAAATTTAGAGAATTAATTTTTTACTTTCATCCTCAACATGGAATCAAAGGGTACTCTGGGAAATCAATAAAATGGTGAGAACGAGTGGGAATAAATACAGAAGCGGGTAAATCTCGCATGTTACATTTTGCTTTGCTCTTTCTACCTTAACTCATACGCTAATTAAACTTCCCATTGATTGCAGTTTATTTGCCCTTTTGACGTTTTTTCTAAAAAGGAAAAAATAAAAATAAAAACAAAATCACCCCCTTTAAAAAAATAATTAATCTTTATCTGATTGTTTTTTTCTCTGTAAAACTCTCTGCCTTTTATATCATCTCGTATTGGTGGATGAATGCTTATGACCTACTACTTTATAGTTCGCACACACACATGCTCTCCTCTCTCTCTCTAAAAGAACAAAATGCCATTAAGCTCACAAGTTTGGACCTTTTTTCTCTGTGATTTCTGTGGTTGATCATGGAGAAGCACAAGTGCAAGCTCTGCTTGAGAAACTTCTCTAATGGCAGAGCTTTGGGAGGTCACATGAGGTCTCACATGGTGAATCTTCCTCTTCCTCCAAAACCAGAGGACCCACCACCACCACCATTAGTCCAACTCAGCTTCGAAGCCGATTCTGCTCCGTCGTCTTCGTCGTCGTCGTCGTCCTCAGAAGAAGAAGAAGATGAAGATAAAGCTCTATGTTATGGCCTCAGAGATAACCCTAAAAGAAGCTTTCGCCTTGCGGATCCTGATTTTTCGTTCCCCGTAGAATCCTCCTCTGTAATTCTTCAAGACAGAGAAAGCGAAAATGAATCGTCCAAGAATAATCCAACTCGAACAAGATCCAAAAGGGTATGTAATAATAATAACAACAACCAGTTCCACCACCACCACCATCATCATCATCAGAAGAAGATGAAACCCAGTAATGATCATCATAAGAATAAGACCGAGTCGTCTTGGGTTGAGCCGGAACCGGTGAGTTCGATTTCTGATGCGACGACCGAGGAAGATGTAGCATTTTGGCTTATGATGTTGTCTAGGGACGAATGGAAGAGACAAGAGGAAAAATACGAAGAGGAAGAAGACGCCGACGAAGAAGAAGAGAGATCTATGGAAGATTCTGATGAATTCTACGAGGAGATGAAATCATCGAAGATAATATCATCAGTTCGTCGAAGGTACAAATGTGAGACATGTAATAAAGTGTTTCGATCATATCAAGCATTGGGAGGTCACAGAGCGAGTCACAAGAAAATCAAACCGGTGATATGTGAACCGGAAATTGATCAGCTTCAAGCGAATAATAATAATAATTCTCATACCATGGCGGCGGCGGCCGAGAAGAAAATCCATGAATGTGCGGTTTGTTTCAGAGTGTTTGCTTCAGGTCAAGCTCTTGGAGGCCACAAGCGAACGCACGTGACTGGTTCCGCAACAACAACTCCGGTTCGAACCCCATCAACCAGGTTCGGATCAGATAACAACAGTTTGATAGACCTTAATCTTCCTGCTCCAGTTGATGATGATGAGATCAGCCAAATTGAAAATTCTGCAGTTTCAGATGCAGAATTCCTCAAACCCAGTTCACAAATCTTCCGGACACAAGTAGCTTAATTGATCAAGTATGATGTTGACGAATATGACGCCCATGAAGACGATGATCCAAAAAGGTAAACAAAAACAAACAAACAAACAAACAAAATTGATTGCAATTTTCACGTATTTGTTCTGTTCCTATCAGATTCTAACAGTGAGATAATCCAGAGTACTTCTGGGTTATGTTTTGTTTCTGTAACAAATTACTTAGAAAGAGCATCCATTAATAGAGGACAAGGACAAACCTTGATGTTCATTGTTCTGTAACTCTGATTCAAACTTCAACAACTCTATTTAATTTTTTTTATATAAAAAAAATTGGAGTTGGAATTTCTGGGATTTTTGTCTTTATGCAGAAGAATTTGTGAAGCATGCGCGTTTTCTAGTGGGCTCTGTTTCAGCTTCCAAGCAAGCAAATTACTCAGTAACTTGTTTGTTGTTCCATTGATGGTGAATATTAAATATAGGAGAGTTCATCAATCTTCTTCTTCTTATTATTTATTTAATTAATTAATTCAAAAGCAACTTCCAATTCTAAGTACTGTCGCTGTACAGTAGTACATGAAGGGGAATCTGTTTTCTGGTTTTCTTTTGAATAATTTATACTTTGTTAGGCTCAAGGAGAAGGAAATTCTCCGCCCTGTTTCTCACTCTGTTTGCTGGCTTTACAAACTGATCTGCAAAACAAGCAGAGATTGCTTAAGTGTTGCAGAGAAAATTTATTTAATGGCTGAACTTGCATTAACTAAGAGTGAATCTGTTTTTTTCCTCATTATTTGGTTATCTTATTTTAGCTTTCTTTTCTGGGAAATCTGTAAAAAGTCAATATTGAGGGAAAAGAAAATTTAATTGAAGGTGGGGGGAAGGTGCTCCGTTTTTTTAGTGTGGGGCGATAGGCTAATTAAACCTATGACCCATGGCCCAAGGTATCTACCTTAAAAAGGGTACTTGTGATATTTATAAGGAAAATTTGAAGTCACACTCATTAATAAATGACAAATGAGCCATTTTTAACCATTTGTTTGGTCATGTGATTCTTTACAATAATACAGTATATTATGTATTTAAGAGATATGAAATAAAAGTAGAAATATGAATGGGATTTGTTTTTAAATGTATTATTATTATTATTATTTTGCTATTACATATAGCTATCTAATGCGGGAGCAAATCCTCTCATCATCATAGTTTTCTTTATTCTTTATAATCTTAAAATTATAACCGTCCAGATTATCTAAAGGCTCACAATGCACCATCATCAAACTTGATCTTCTCTCTCATCTTCTTCACTCCAAACAAACACTCTTCATCTCATCTCTATAGAAAGTGGAGGTCTTTTTTTAAAAAATATAGATAATATTTAGCATGTTAAAATAATTTTTGATTCACATAACATAAAATATGTTTTTACTAATATTAAATATTTTTTTAGTAGAACCTAATATTTTAAATAAATTTTTAGTACTCTTAACACTCTAAAATATTTTCATATAACTTTTATATCATACCTTAAAATATTTTTTTAATAGCACCCAATATCTTAAGATTCTGATACAATTTTACTCTTAATGTATCCCAAAAATATTTTAAAGTATTGAGAACACTAAAAATTATTTTATGATACTAGATATTACTGAAAAAATATTTTACAATGTTAGTAAAAAATGTTTTAAAGATACTAATTGAATTAAAAATTATTTTAAGATACTAGATATTATTAAAAGAATATTTTAAAATATTATATATATTTTAAAACAGAAAGCATCCACCACACTCATTTTATATCCAAAACGGTGTAATAACGGGAGCGGGTTGCGGAGAGAAGCTAACTCCAAAGATCATGGGTATGCAAGAGATGGGATGAATTAGCTTTTGGGGTGGAAGAGGAAAGAGAAGCCGAAGGTTGAGAGTGGTGCATTCTCAACCTTTGGAGCCTTTGGGGATCATTTGGATGATTAGGATTTTAGGATTATGAGGGAGGAGGAAAAAAAATGATGATGAGAGGATTTCCTTCCCTCAAATACTCTAAAAGAGAGTTTTGATTCCTTGTTGGGATGGTCCAGGTGTTTGATTTGATGGAAAGTGAGGAAAGAAAACAAATGAAAGTAGAATCTTCTTTTTTCTTTTTTCTTTTGGTGTGATAGAAATGGCTATCCAATGCTATTCTTGTTGGACAAAACAAAATTGTCGTTAGTAGGGAATAAGGCCTTGTTTGGTGTTATGGAAGCTGTTTTTTGATAGAATTGAAAATTGAAATGAATAAGAATTGGAATTAAAATAGAATTGAGTTTTAAAATAGGGAAAAAGATAATAAAAGATATTTTGAAATTCAAAAAGACAAAAAGGGTCTCTAAATTTTAAAAAGAACACATTAAACTTTCTGTCTAATTTATCCTTTATAAATTTGGGACAAAAGACAAAATTGCCTTTTAATCATTTACAATTCCTACAATAAAATTTATAATTTCAGTAATTATTTTGACAACTTCAGTTAAATTATTTACAATTCTAAATTGCAACTAACTATTTTCAAATTTATAACTCCTGTAATAAGTTTTGTAAATTTAGTAATAATTTTCACAATTCTTTCTAAAACATTTATAAATATGAAATTGGAATAAAGTGCATTTGGGAGAGTTGCAAACCAAAATAATAAAAAGATAATAAAAGACCATTACAGGAGTTCCAAATCCAAAAGCAATTTATTCTAATTTTATATTTGTAAATGTCTTAGGAAGAGTTGTGAAAACTATTACTAAAGTTGTAAATCCCATCACAGGAGTTGCAAAATCAAAAATAATTAGTTACAATTTCTGATTTATAAATGTTTTAGCTGAAGCTGTTAAAACTATTATTAAAGTTGTAAATGCCATTAGTGGAGTTAGAAACCTGAAAATAATTAGTTCTAATTTTAAAGTTATAAATATTTTAAGGAGAGTTGTCAAAACTATTATTGAAGTTGTAAATCTTATTATAAGGATTATAAATGACTAAAGGGTATATTTTTCTTTTGCCCCAAATTTATAAATAACATATTAGACAGGAGATCCAACCTGTCATTTTTGAAATTCAGATACTCTTTTTGTCCTTTTAAATTTTAAAAAGTTTTTTATTGTCTTTTTTCTTTAAAATATGTTTGGTATAACTTAGAATTGACATATAATTTTAGTAAAAATTGTTAAAAAATTGTCTATTATAAAATTTATTATCTAAAAATACTTAAAATTTATTTCCGAATATAAGTACAACATATCTTTATAGATTTAAGCTAAAAAGACCTAGTTTGCAACTCGCGCCTCATTTCTCACGATCGCAACAATCACACTTCATCATGATGACCCACCCCCTTATCACCGTCTATATTCAACAATAATGGGGGCATTGATGACAATGAATAATCAAAAGCAAATAAACCTATTTCGAACATATTTCCATATTTGCAAGATTTTAATATTCAACCAACATAAACAAGATTTGGAAGATCCTTAAATCCAATATATACTAAGATTTGCAAGAGCTTTCATGGTGAATTCCCACCAAATACTTGAAAAAATGGAACCAGAGCCAAAACAACAAAGAATCCATTAATTATTTCTACAAATCTCGAACCATACTACTATAAAATATAATTTTTAAAACTCTATTTTTAAACCGGTCCTTACAAAGACCGTTTAAAAAAATGACCGGTGGCATTTTATAAATAAGATGAAATATTACATTGGATATACATGTAACCATTGTAAAATATAATTACTACACCGAATATTAATATCAATAGGTATAGATTAGTTGTGTTATATTTTGACTCTTCAGATTCTTGTCTATGCTTTCCTGCTTATTTTCTGTAACTTCTTCAGACCTTGCGGAGACACTTTAAAAAAAATGATATGGCATTTTTGTAAATAAGATGAAATCTTTATACCAGATTTACATATAATTCGTGTTAAATATACTTTCTATTATGACTCTTCAGTTTCTTATCTATGCTCTCCTACTCCTTTTCTCTACACATTCTCAAACCGTTCATTTCACTTTTTCGATTCCTAATGTTTGTACTCATTATGATAGAAGGCCAATTGAATTATTCGATATTCTTTTCTGAAACCGTTCTTATTCCTCAACCATATATATACCATTCCTATGATCAATACTTTTCGTCTCATCACTTTATCTCTATTTTATTTTATCTGAACCCTCCAATGGCTTCTTCCTCACACACACCTTCTTCTCCGCCTCACAAAAGAAACAGAGACAAATTTAAAGACAAACATTCTGACTCTCACCTTGTAGTTCCTTATCCTCCTCTCCTGGTTGTCACTCTGATAGAATGTCTTGAGGAAATCATCATGCACTTCAATAGCCTAGAGGACTCAGTAAAAGAACTGGCTCAGTAAGTTAATAGAATGAAAGACAATTTTAGAGCTTTCCGCTCAAAAGTTTGCCGCCATCAACAGTATGTTAGCTTGTATAATCCTGTTGATCCTACCAACTTTAATGAATCCCAAACCTCCGAGTTTGATGAGGAGTGAAAGCCTGCAACCTTTATTTGCCCCTATTATTTTATTTTTTGTACGTAATAACAAAAAGAGAGAATATATTATATATCTTATAGATATTATTTTAGAAATTTCATACTTTTGATGTAAAGTTATTAGTAAAGTTGAATGAATGAAGTTTCTTGTTCTGATAACAGGTATTCTTTTATTTTTTCAAAAATAAAAAAATGCAACAAATTGAAACCAGATATGTCAATATCAGGTGTAGAATATAATGTCCAATTTAAAAAGTTATTTCTACACCGGTCTTTCATTTTATCTTTGTAAATTTGTTCAATTTATAATATTTTACTGTAAGAAATTGGAAGACACGCAGCGGAAATTAATTTAAAATTTTTTTCTCATTCCTTGCCAGGATCTACCATAAGTCAAGTGGAAAGAAGCATTACCCTTGGTGTTCCTCAGTGACTTCCACAGCTTCTCTCCGTGATTGGTGATCTCATTCCGATCGCAAGAAGATGTCCACAGCTTCTCTCCGTGGCTCGTGCTCTCTTTCTGATCGCAAGAAGTTGACACCTCAGGTCGACTTCCTCTACTGGTATCTACACGAACAGCGTTTCAACCACTAATGACGTGCTAGCGTCTCCTGTCCCTCCAAGGCTCTCTCAAGAATTCGTCCTCTCCGTCTCTACTTCAGCAGTTTCTTATCTGTAAACCTTTTGCAGATTCCGTTTGGCCTTTTGTGTTGTGTGTTGTGTACCAAAAATGTAGCTCCTAAAATCAGATATATAGGATGCTCTGCGTTTTTCTCAACCGAATTGGATCTTGGAATTAATCTATATTAATTCTGAAATTAATACAATATCACACATTGTATAATTTGATAAGAAACTAATTAAATAAATAATGTTTATATTAAATCTGTCCCACGGATTTAATTCACCTATTTATTTAATTTAAATAAAGATAAGATTGGACTATATTTGATTTATTATCATAAATCAAATTTGAGATATCCTATCAATTTGAATTTCAAATTCAAACGTGATAGAGATTTAATTTATCCTTATAAATTAAATCTTGTAAATATCTCTTATATGAGATATCCTATCAATTTGAATTTTAAATTCAAACGTGATAGAGATTTAATTTATCCTTATAAATTAAATCCTATATATCCCTTATATATAATATATATATATACGAATTTATATATATATGAATATAAATATAAATAAATATATACATCAACCCTGGATCATTCATTGAATCTAGACACGTCTTAGATTCAATGAATCTAGACACGTCTTAGATTCAATGAATCTGGACACCATAGCTCGTGTTGGGCTATTTTGTGTGCGACCCTGTAGGCTCATATGAAGTTGGCAGTGGGCCATTTGCTATACTGGCCCACAAGTCGCAAGCGGTCTCTAGCAAGACATAACGACTACCCAAATTATATGAGGATCGATAAACGATGTAACCTTTTATACAACCATATCATGTCCCTTCTGTCATACGATATTTTGGTCATGGATGAGGTATGGATAATGTCATCCTCCTATTCCTAACCGTTACTTTCTCGATCCCTGAGTAGTCTGACTATAGAAATGGAACTACCTTTCCATTACAGTATGGTCATACATTTCTTAGACTCACTCATCGAGGGGCCCAGTAATATCTCTCTACAAATGTGAGGGACAAATTCCATCTTGACCATTCACATTCCTCCGCATGAAAAAAACCACTAAACCCGAACATAGTCTTTATGATCACTCGGTCAAAAGTGACTTTTGACTAGGTCAAAGCTGAGCGTTTGTCATGTAGGAATCCATGATGATCTTAGGTCAAAGGACATAGTGACATGGTTTGTATATGAGAGAAGCTTATGACGTAACCCATGCAACTTTCTCATAGCGGGTCGGTCCAACACCTTGTACTCTTACATGTGCCTATGACTTTAATTTATATCTCTATACATCTTCAAAGTCATACTGGTCTTATTTTATCTCTACTCCCGCACAGATGACCGACCAGGGACATTTAGGATAAGATCATGAATTATCCAAGGATTGTCATCACAGTAAACATGCAAATAATATGATAACACAATTGATAAACTCATAAATTAATAATGTTTATAAGAAAATGATTGGCCCCTAGGGCACGTTTTCTAACATTTACATGAGTGTAAAAGTGACCAATATAGAATATAATATCCGATTTAGAAAAAGTTATTTCTATATTGCTATTGCATTTTATCCGATATAGATTTGCTTATGAAATACACTTTAATTTAATTAAAACCCCCTTCGTACCTCCCATATGTTATTTTTAACTAGTTTGCGCGTTTAAATCTTCTTGACCCTTCACAGGAGATGAATTTTATTTTGAACTTCTTATCTCCAGAACTGAAGATTTATGCACTACTGGCTATAGCTTTTGTTGGATTCATTGCTGTCATTTACTTGTTTTATTTGGTGAGTTCTTCCACTTGTGCGTAATATATTCTCTCCCATAATTAGCTGTAAGCTAGGTTTTCTTATTTTTTATTTTCCTAGTTTTTTAGTCTTCCACAAATATGGATCATAGTTGAAAAAATGTTAAACGAACAAGTGTTGAGTATGCTGAGGGGGTGAAGGAGTTTTTGGATTTTGCTAAACAAAACAATGATTATGACAATGGAAGATTTTATTGTCCTTGTGTGAGTTGTTTAAATGAGAGAAAATAAAATCCTACATATATGTATACTCATCTAATTTGTGAGGGCTTTTGCAAGAGTTACATAGTATAGGTATGGCATGGTGAAAATGTGGAAAGGTCGAGTGCATTTGAACAGTTGGAACATACATTTTATATTGGAGAAGATGCTTTTATGCGGTCACATGCATTTGGTAATATGTGCAATGATGCAGAAAAATCTCTATACCTCGGGTTCAGAAAATATAATCTGTTGAATGTGATGTTGAGATTGGTAAGTATGAAAGCACGGCATGGGTGGAGTAATAGAGGTTTTTCAGAATTACTTGAGTTGTTGCAAGACATATTTTTAGAAGAACATGTGTTACCCAAATGCTACTATGATGCTAAAAGAATAATATGTCCTTTAGGCATGCATTATAGAAAGATTCATGCATGCCCAAATGATTGCATATTGTACAGGAAAGATTTGAAGATGAGGAGAAATGTCTAATATGTAAGACATTAAAGTATATATCAAACAAGTCTCCTGCAAAGGTGTTATGGTATCTTCCAATTATACCAAGGTTTAAACGGCTTTTTGCTAATGAAGATGATGCAAAAAAAATGTTATGGCATGCGACTGAAAGGATTTATGATAGAAAGTTTCGTAATCTGGCTAATTCTTTGCAATGGAAAAAGATTGATGACTTATTTCCCGAGTTCGTCAATGAACCATGAAACCTAAGGTTTGGACTTAGTACAGATGGCATAAACCCTTTTAGTGGCCTTAGTAGTATACATAGTTCATGGCCCGTCCTCTTGGTGATTTACAAACTATATCCCTTGTTGTGTATAAGATGCAAATATGTGATATTGTCTATGTTGATCTCAAGACCAAAATAACTGGGAAATAACATAAACATTTACCTAATTCTCTTGATCGAAGATTTGAAGAAGCTATGGGAAGGTGTGTATGTTTTTTATGCAATTAAGAAGGTGATCTTCAATATGCGGGTCATGATCTTTTGTACAATTAATAACTTTTTTACATACATAAATTTGTCAGGGTAAAGTGTTAAGGGCCATAAAGCATGTTCAATTTGTTAGGAAAGGACTTGCCATTATCAACTTTGTCATGGAAGAAAAATAGTCTACCTATGAATTGGAGCATAAGGGTTATGTTATTTTGTGCCATCTTGAAAAATTGTTTCTTCCTAGCTTTTATGACATCATGGTACACCTTATCATTCATCTAGTACGAGAGATAAAATTTTGTGGCCATGTATACTTGCGATATATGTACCTATTTGAAAGATACATAAAAATCCTTAAAGGATATATGAAGAATCCAAATCAGCCCGAGGCATCCATTGCTCAAAAATATATTTCAGAAGAAGCTATAGAGTTTTGTCAAGACTACCTATCTAAAGTAAGTCTTGCCTGTCTTGCTAAACCCCGTACCAAATAGGGGTCAACATGGAATGTTGGTGAAGAGTGTTGATCGTAATAAATTGCAGCAAATACACTTACACATCTTGAATAACATTGATCAAGTTAAAGACTATATAGTTATTCATAAAGAGCTTGTCTAGAAACAAATAGATTGATAGAGCAAAAGATGATTAGAGAACACAACAAATCTTTTGCACATTAGTTCAAACATAAGGTTGAAAATGATGATTATGTATCTGATTCAGTTAGATAGTTGGCATATGATCCTAAATTAAATGTGATATGTTGGAATCCATTTAATATCAACGGGTATTCCTTTTATACGAAGTCCCTAGATGATAATAGTAACATGCAGAATAGTGGTGTTATGTTAATGGCTGAAATTATACACTTCTCTAGTTCAAAATACAATAATCCTAAATTAGTAGTTATCCCCTATTATGGCATTGTAGAAGAAATTTAGGAGCTGGACTACACCAAATTCACAGTTCTCATGTTCAAATACAAGTGGGATAATGTAAACAACAGTGTTATGGTGGATCGATTAGGATTTATATTGGTTGATTTGAATAGTACAAGTTTTGAGAATGAACCTTTCTTTATGGTAGATTAAGCAAAATAAGTGTTCTATATCACTAATTCGGCAAATAAAAGATGGTATGTCGCTCTCTAAGGAAAAAGGGTTTTGATGATAATGATTCAATTTGTGAGACCCTTTCTCTTTTAGTAGGTTTACCAAAATTGAATGAAGAAGAAGTAGATTCTGATTGATTTGTATGTATTGTTTTGAGATAATAATAGTACATGTTTATTGTTTTGATTGTATATATATGTTGTAACTTCAAGTGATGGAGTAATAAGAAGGTTGGTGGGAAGAAATAACTCCAATATTTAAACCGGTTGTACATGTTATCTGATGTAAAAAGTGACGTGAAAACTTAAGGTGCAATTTTTTAAATAAATTAAGATCTTTTTTACATCTGATTTATATTTTATCCGGTGTAGAAAGTCTTCTAAAATTCAAAATATTAGTCATAACATTTTTGAAAATAAGTAGACATCTTTTTAAACTGGTTATTGTGTTAGTCAAGTTTAGAAATATAATTTACTACACCAGATTTATATGCCAATCGGTATAAAAAGTCTTCCTTACAAAACATTTTTGAAGGCCGCCTTTTGGCCCATCTCTTATTTTTCATTTCTCATATTTTCTTCAGTCTTATTTCTTACTTCTATATTACTCTGCTCGTCGTGCTCAGTGGTTTTCATTGAGCTTTGCTGTGCTCAGTCATTCTTCTCTATTTTCACTCTCGTTGTGCATTGTCGTGTACATGTTCTTTACACTTATTTTCTCGTGTATGTGCTTCGCTGTTTACGTGTTCATTTAATATAGGTTTTGTAGTTTTTCTGCGATAAATGTTTACACTTCTTTCCATGGATAAATGCTAAAGGAACAAGTTTTGTGTATTGTGATGGAAGGCAAAAAGGTTAAGTTTGTTTACTATATTTGATTTTGTTATTGCTTATATAGGAATATGGGGGTAGTGGAAATCAGAATGAGGCTAGTGATGTTCCAAGAAACTCTAAGCAAAGGAGGGGCAGAAGTATGATGTGATTGAAAGGTATTTCAAAAGACAAGAAGGAAGAAAAATTACTACCGATTGATTTTGACACATGTTGGAACCAAATTGGTGAACACATGACTAAGTACATGAGTTATGTCAGCCTTCTAGCATGTAACAAGACTAACATTACCATACAGACTTGGGATGTTGATAATTGCCTAAAGAATCAAATTTAGGACTCTATCCGGGTATAGAAACTGACTATTGTATATTGTATGTAGAGCAATACCAAAAAACACAATTGTTTATTAATAACTCTGCTTTCAATGGTAATTATTGCAGCTCACTTACGATATTCCCAACAATGGAGTCTTGAAAAAGAAGATGTTGTCTTATTGTGCTGAGTGTTAGAGGGTATTCAAGACACACCTAACTCGTCAGTATGTGCATGGTAGGGACAAAGATAGCCAGTCTCATCTTTGTCCATGCAGCAATATCAATTCATTGACAAAGCTACTTAGAAAGAATTTGTTAGGATTCAGACTACGCTAGCAGTTATGGTGAGTTGATATAGGTTAGAGTGTCTTGCATGTATATGTCATGAAAAAGAAATATTGAATTTCCCATGTTTCTTCCTTTTGTTTGTATTGATTTTAATTGGTTCAAGTCTTGTAGGAAAAAAGAGCAAAAGCCATTGAACATGCTCTCAAGAATGATTGTCCCCACACAATATCCCAAGGGGTTACATGAAGGCTGAAAGAGACTTGTTGAGGGCTAAGAAGAGGAGGTTGGAAGAAAATGATGAGTTTGATCCTAGTTTTACTCTTGCTCCCCTATCTCCAATACGTTACGAAGATAAATGGTTGTATGCTCACCAAAAAATGAGTGGATTATTTACAAGCGATCACGCTCTCATAATTGCAAAAAAATTATAAGTACTACTTCTATTATTTTATTTTAGTAGACTAATTATATTATTTCTTATGCTAATTATATTATTTCTTATGTTTGCTCTTTATATGTTATAGGTTGATCTTAATCAACAAGAAGCCCATGACTCTTTCAAGTTAGATGGTAGGAATAACATCTTGACTGGTTCCACTAGAAGAAAGAGCATGGGGCCGTGTCAGGGGAGTTGGAGGAGATATCGGTATAAGAGATTACTTTATAACATTTTCACAACATTCCCCATATATGTCTAGGGTAGAGATGAAATCATTATTATCTACTATGAGGGCAAAGGCTAAGGCAGAGGCTTAGGCACATGTAGAAGCTTCAACTGAGGCATGATTACAAGAAGGGTTGGCAAATATCAAGGAAGAAATGTTGTCCATAATGACATCAAGGCAACAGGAGTCAAGTGTCCCCCAAATGCTCTTAAATATAGCCCATCCTAGCACTCAATGATAGCTGTTGCATAGCCGCACCAGTGTCAGAGGATGCTGAACCTTATGATCTATATGTGGAGGAACCCCTCAAAAGGTTAGTGGCATATGGTTCCATCCATAGCTTAAGGAAAATTGCCCACCACATCCAAATTCAAGACAATCAGTTAAGGGTAGCAGTTAAAGATGTGATAACTGAAGATGCTCATGTCCCAATTCCCACTGATGAGGTAAAGACAGTGAGTCAGGCAAAGGGGACTTTCATATTATGACTAAAGCATATTGTTTTGAATCACGTTGCGTTATCCCCGAGAGAACTTTCCATACCTCCCAATTTGATTACCATGTAATGTGTGATCTGATTGGCATTTGACAAAATGTTCTATGTGGATACGTTACCTATGGATTCAGTTAGGGGAGACATAGGGGTACCCACCTTTGTTGACCATGTAGATGTGAAATCTGTTCACTCTTGGGAATAAACTAACCTTCGGGTGCATCCTAGTATTTTTTATGTAAGTCTAATTTAAATATAAATATATGTAATAACAAAATTTATGCAAGCTAAGTGTTTGCATTAACTAATGTCGTGTTTGCATTAACTATAGGAACATGCAAGGTGAGTTGGTTTCCAAGGAAAAACGAGGTTAGTTCGAATTCCTATGCCCATTTTAGATTTATGCAAAAGGGACCTCTAAATCTTTAAGACTTCAGTACATTTCAAGGAGGCTTGGTGAAACCGATATTGATTGTTTCTTTGCACCATATATGTAGGAGTAATAATAATAATATTTCATTTTATTTCATACTAACTTTGTATTTGCTTAATGCTAATAATCATTATTGTTTAATTATTTTCTATAGCAATCATTGGAAATGGATCATATTATGTAAGCACACTTATAAAGTTTTCTTCTTATGCTCCCTCCACTACAAGCCATCAGTTGATGCCAAGATTATGAACACGTGAGTTTTTTTCTATACAAAATAATGGTGTTTGTAATAACTATGGTGTTTATAATAAATAGGTTACTAAGTTCATAACTTTGGTCATAGGGCTATGAGGACATTTGCAATTGTAAGGGGTCTTAAGAAAGCCAACTCAGAGAGGGACCTTGAATAGATCACACCGAAGGTAATAAAAGTGTTAAGTCTTATGCTCCACTATTTTTTGATGATCACAAATAATTTTATTCATGTTAATATTATAGAGTCGAAGGCAACCCAAACAGAGCAACTTGTGTAGCTTTTACATGGTTAGACACATGATCAATATCATCTTGTCTAATAGGACTGACCTAATTGAGGAGGTAAATTGTATTTTTAATGATATCATATTTCTTATTAATTTAATATATATATTAGCAATGCCTTGATTTCTTTTATTTTAATTTGATATTTTAGATGTTTGATCAATCTGACCCATTTTTTGAACAAGATATTGAGGACCCAAACAATATTTGGGTTGAGTTTTTTGTTCAATTAATTTCTTCTCAATAGTATTTGTCATTAACTGAATATTTTTTTTTATTTTTCTGTTCAAATTGTTGCATTTTTATTGAATTTTATTAAATAAATAATATAATGAGCAATTGAAGATTTATCTTTGCCATCTTGAAATCTGTCTTTGCTGCTGTCTCTTTGAGTTCTTATATTTGGGTAGTTTATTTATGAAGCTTCAGGGGATAGGGTTAATGAAATATTGAAGGGGTCATTTTTTAAAAATACATTTAAACTGGACAAAGAATACTAGCAAGTGTAGAAATAATATGTAAATATTATAATATCTACACCAGTTGTCTTTATGGTGAGATGTAGAAAATAGATTATTTTACACTAGGTGTAAACACAACCGGTGTAAAAAAATTATTAATTTACAACTCCCGCTCACATAACCCTTGGAGATATTAGTAAATTCTACTCCTGATTTCAAAAGGAACCAGTTTAAATTTTACTCATTCTACACTAGTGAATCGACCAGTTTAAAAAATGTACACTTTCTACGCAGTATGTTTCTATACCATATCATTATTTGGTGTAGAATACCATTTTCAACCGATTTAAAAAGCCTTTTTTGCAATAGTGCCAGAACTAGAAAAAATAAAGTATAAAACAATGATTTATACTCAAAAGTTGAGATCGAGGAGTTTTATTGCCCTTTCCATTCAAATATGAAATTCATTATCACCGAGATCCAAGATGCATAGTCTATTGTTGCTTTTAAAATACAATGACATTTAGCAATGATAGCCTAATAGCACAAAATATTTTTTTGTAAGTGGGAGATTATGGGTCTGGTCTCATTTATAGTTTTAGGTTCGAACATTAACGTATATCCCTCTAATTCAAAAGAAAATACAAGGGCATGCTGATGCTACTAGTTTTTGCCGATGATGATTTCCTCATCAGACATGGCTAATATATCATCATGGCTAGTCATTAATGTTGCAAGAGTATTTATTACTTTTTTATCTATATTTATTTTTATCTTTTCTATAAAATATTATTTACTTCAAACCAAATATTATTTTCCAAAACTTTTTTTTTTCATTCCATGCCATTTTTTATTACTTTTTGTTAAATAGGCCATAAGCTTCATACTTTAGACTTTCATGTGAATCACACTATGATTTAAGAACTGTGTGAGATCCTAGGGAAAATTGTTGAAAAATCTCGCATCATAAAATTTATTATCCAAAAGTACTTAAAGATCTAGGTCCTAAAGTATATGCAATTTATTTTTAACGGGTGCAACATATTTTTAACTATGTGCAAATATCTTTCATTTTGCACATGTCACACAAGTGAAAAAGAGTTGCACATAGGTCCTTAAATTTTTTAAGTATATTTAGATAATAAAATCTATAATATGTTTTTTTAGTAATTTTTGCTAAATTTTATTATTTATATTTAGATATTAAGTTTTAGCACTCGTATCAAACATAAGATCAAAGTGATTGCATGTTACTCTTGCATTTACTTAATACTGATAAGTTATGTTGGTTCAGTTTTCTTTCTTTTAATTGTAATTTATTGGGGTTATGTCAATTGGTAGATAACATAGAGAACTCCTATATAGTTGTTAAGACTTTAGCAACTTATAATGCTGAGGTTTGACTTTAAAACAAAAAAAAATGACTGGTTAACGACTAAACCATATTGGAAAAGAAAATTAAAAAAAGTAGAAAGTTACTTCTTGGAGAGTATGACCCTAACTTTATCATGATAATTTTTTTTCCAAATAGAAGTTAAATAAAAAAGCATTTGTTATGTTATTTTCAATTTACTATTTGAATCAAATTAATCTCCTCCGGTCTATGATGTGAGATAGATCTGGGTGGTACTTCTTCAATTGTGACACATGAAATACATTGCACACATTAGATAGATACGGAGGCAAGTCAATTCGTTAGATAACTTCCCCATTCTTTTCTAAGACCTCAAATGGATCACTGAAACTAAGAGTCAACTTCTTCTCTTTAATAGACCTGCCAATGCCAATAGTGGGTGTGACCCTAAGAAACACAATCACCTTCATTGAACTCCAAAGGTCTCCTCCTCCGATAAACATAACTCTTTTGTTGTCTCTGTGCTGTCAACAATTTTTGTCTGATGAACTCAATTTTCTTAGTGGTAAAATCCACCAACTCTAACCTTAACACGGTTTTCTCACTCAATTCTGTCCAACAAAGAGGCGATCAACACTTTCTCCCATACATGGCCTCATAAGATGTCATCTAGATGCTGACATGGTAATTATTGTTATATGCGAACTCAACCAAAGGCAAATGATTAATCCAACTACCCTCAAACTTAATGGCACAAGCCCTCAGCATATCCTTGAGTGTTTGAATGGTACACTCTGTCTGCCCATTAGTCTGAGGGTGACTCTTCACTTTCAGTTAAAGAACAAGAAATGGTCACAAGAAATTTTGAGTCTAGCTCAAGATAAGCATACTTAAGATTAGAGGGTAAATCTTTTAATTCTAATTCTGGGGGTTGAACAATAGAAGGAATCAAATGAGGGGAATCAGTGAAATTAGAAATACTCCCCTTTGTAGATTCTCAGAGGCTACTCTTTTTTAGCTCATTCATATTCTCCAACTTTACATTAATTTCCTCAAGTGTTACACCAAGCTCATGTTGGTGTATAGCTACAATGTACTTGGGTTCATTGTCTTTCATACTTGGATCATTGTTAAAGATTAAGCCATTTAGAAACCTTAAGTTATGAGATGTAATTCTAGAATGCGAGTAAGGACAAGTAGAGTTAGAATATGTTGGTCCTTTAACCAAAACTTTGGATTAAGGAACTGAAGAAACTTGAAGTTCACTTGTTGTATTTGGGATTCCAAGTTCATTGAAAGAATGCACATTAGGGTTTTGTCATGGTCCTGACCTTTCAAAATAAAGATTGAACCCAATAATGTAGTATAAGGCACACCTTTATCATTCTTCTCAAGGAGCCATAAAGTGGAATCCTAACAATTGGTGAACAATTTCATTGAAAACCTGAGTAAAAATATGGGTTCTTAGTTTGATTCAAATATTGATACAATAGAAATAAAGTTTAGTAAAAGTAACTATTTTTGAATTTTGATTAATGTGAAAATGGTTTAGATTGTAAAAAAATATGATAGGAAAGACTCTTGATGATAAAAACATAGCTATCCTTGATCTTACTATGGAATGAGAGTAATGAATTCACTAAGTCTTATATAAAACCTCAATCAATTGATAAAGTCCAGTTCATTACTGAGTTCAAACTCCATTTTTTCAAAGATGAATTAAAACCCTTCAATGAACTGTTGAAAACTACTAAGTGTGTAGATTAAGTTGGATAATGCAAAAACACACTGTTAACTACCAATCGATAGATAAAGAATCTAATCAATTTACTTAATTACTAACAATCTCTAATAATCAACTAACTAATTAGAAATCAAATTGATATATATATATATGCAAATCAATAATCACATCATCTAAATCAATTACAAGTGTCTAATATGATAATAATCAATTGTTATTCATTCCTCAAACATATTATGAAATCCATAAATCTAGAAATCCCAAAACATGCAATGAAAGTAGACTAAGACACAATAACTCCCCATTGGAGTCCATGAGCTCAAGCTGAGTTGTCCATAACCAAAAGGCTAACAATCTAGCCTCTTATTGCTCCTACTGTGTTGTAATCGTTGTCCAAAAGTGATGCCATGAGATGCAGAAAAAGATTATGGAAAGGTAGTAGAAAGGGATTAATCGGTGTAGAAATGAAAAAAAGTAAGTGAAAAGATCAAGAAAAATGAAGGATTTGATTGATGGGTCTTGAGAGGATGAGAGTAGCTTCAACTTGGTCAAATGTGACAAAATATCTAGCCCCTTCGTCTGGCTGTTGACCCTTTTCTTAATTGTAAAGTAACCTAAATAAAAATGCACAGCTTCACTAGCTGGCTATTCTAGTCGCAACTAAATCCACATTTAGGTCATAACTTGAGAACATAGAGAACCTCCCAGAATAAAATAAGGTCACGGTCAGTGGCTTATAAGATCACGACTAAATATAACAGAAGCTGACTTTTACAATTGAAGTCCTCTTTGTCTTGTGATTTATTCTTTGCTTCACATTGGGTCCTTGAATTTCTTCCAAAGCACCTGCAAATCAAAATAAAAGTTCATTATAGAGGCCAAACTAGTTGAAGAATAAAATATATGCATTTAGGAAGAGTAATTGACCATTTTACCCTTTAATAAGCACATTGCCATGTATAATTATGTATTACCATAAAAGCAAATTACAGGCATAAAATAAATGGTAAAAAGGTCACAAAGCCCTTAAAATTATCAAAGAAATGATATACAATTTGTATCTTATCAATTCCCTCACACTTAAACCTTTGTACTCTGGGACAAAGAAATGAATCACATAGAAACTAAAGTTGGTAAATCTGAGAGAACAACATAATCAACAATGAAACCTTGATACAACTAATCAACCATCTTTTAGGAATAGAAAAATGATAACATGAGCAATGCCATGTAATTAACTACTTGATAAAATCAACCTTTAATGTATGAGCTCAATAGATTCTCTATATGGATGCAAGTGTTTAGCTCTCTAACCTCTCATTGTTAGAGTTCTTTTACTCCAATTCAATTTAGCAAAATCCTACCATAGGCTTGTAATAGTGTTAAATCTCCTCTACTATACAACACTCATGCAAATAATCAAGAGGACCTTTAGGTTGAAATAATGGAAATATCAAGTGGAAATAGAATGGAATATAATTAAGTGCCTTAATTAAAGATAATGCAAGTCAAATTTCATCTAAATCAGCTCAAACCATAACCTTATATTATAAGGAAGTGCTTGTTTCAACTTTATTCTTTTGCTATAGCCCCTTGACAACTCTAAATCAGCTCAAACCATTATTTTTTAACCAGATGTACATACAATTCTTTCCACAATCTCCTTAAAGGTCATATAGTTTCAAATAGAAAGATGAAATTAACTTAATTTATGATATAGTTTAGACACAAACAAACAATGGAAAACATGAAGGTCCAATGGGTAAACAATGGATCAGTATTTATGGATTGATTTAGGCCTAAAGGTTTAAAAATAAATGACTCTATCATATTCAATAACATGAATGCATAAGTAATTTTCAATTCAGAGCTAAGATAAGTTCTAGATGACACAAACCACATGAATAATCACTAAATATAGGAATTAAGGCTGAGAATCCTTCCAATTAAGATTTTTATCTAAATTGCTCCTACACTAAAGTCTCAAACAAAGCTCATTATTCACTAGGCATTAAAACACTTATTATGATTGAAAACCTTCTAAAATGATGATTAAAAGTACTAAAGTAATCACTCAAGATCATGTATAACTCCTAGGTTTAATAGTAAAAGCTTAAGTGTTTCTAATTCAATTTCCAAGATTTTCAAAAACTTAAGTGTGTAAATGGTTTCCATAAAAATAATTATGCAAAAAGGTTAGAAAAAGTAGGGCAATGATTCACTTATAAAAGCACCATGGTAGCTAAAAGGAAATCCTTCTATATAGCATTGCACAAAGCAAAGAGAAGGAAGATAGACATTTTCATAATCTAGACACGATAAAAAATAGTGTAAGTTGCAACTATATTTCATTGTGAGCAATTCTTCTAAACTTAAGAAATTTAGTCGCAACCATAAAACACAGATAATACATTAAGTCCAGAATTCCTTCTTAAGTCACGACTAAATAACACGTAGGCCACGACCAATAATCACAAAGACTACTAATTGACAACTTTAAAAGCCCAAAACATTGTTTACATGCAAACCTTTTCAGCAAGCAACAAAGTAGTTTAAAGTGGAAATCCAATTTTTAGCAATCCATTACACAATAAGATCAAAAGCCAAAAGTTTTGTAATGAAATATTAGATTAATAAAAAAAGTTTGGCATTCATTAGCACAGAAACAAGAGAAACATCTCCCTCACACTTAAACTAAATAGTATCCTCACTCTTAGCAAAGATATAAAAATAAAATCTCAACAGAGAAGCAATGAACAACAAAGGTATATATAGATTGAAAGCAATAAACAACGATGATAATGTCATCAATCAACATTATTTTCAAATACAACATAATAGAAAATAAAAACCAAAAAATTACAAAGCAATAATCTTTTAGACTACTCATTTCTCTGCTCTTTAGCTCCATCAGCAAGGTGTAACTACAAGAGAGGAGGTTACGCATGACTAGGGTTGTAGGGTATGGTGGGCCAATGGAGTTTAAAATGTATAATGCTTAAAACACATAGTTGAATACGTTACTGAGGCCACAACCATAAAAGGTGCAAGTCATAACTTTTAATACATAGAGAGGTCAGCTTCTAGGAATGGGTTATAGTCATGATCAAAATTGTGTAAAGTCATGACTAATCTACATAGAAGGCTCAATTCTCCCTAGAACCGCATTAGTCATGATCAAATTAGTATATAGTCATGACTAAAGTGCATAATCACTCTATCATGTACTCTAAACCTTTTGCTAACTTGCCCAAATCACCCTAAATCTTACCCAACAACAAATCATCACACAACTTAATGCAAATTTCATAGTGAAGCTGCAATCACATTCCAATCATACCAAGCAATTTTAGAAAAGCAAAGATGTAAGGATGGGTAAGCTATAGAATGCAATTGAGTGTATAGATGATAAAGACAATCAACATTAAGTAGTCAATAGATGGACAATAGAGAAATTTTATTCAAACAGAATTAAACAAGAATAAATACTATTCCTACTTAATCATCCATTTTCAACTCATCAAACCAATATTTGAAACATAACATCACAGTAGATAAGCGTACAAAAGGTAAGAGAGAAAGGAAAGGGACAACTTGGCCTTAAGGAGTGATAACCGTCGTTTTAATTATGAAACAAGAAACTAAACTAACCAATAGTAGAGTGAAGCTAACCTAGGTCAATTTACAAGGAGTCTAAATGGATGATAAAGTACCTAATGAATCCAATAAGCTACAAATTAACAAATTAATAAGATGAATTGTGAGATGAGATCTTGAATAACTTCTGAATGTAAATCTTATGCTACTATTTATGATTTTAGGTGTTTGTGATGATAAAATAAATTAATGACAAGTGTATTACCTTGCAGATGACTTTACCTTCATTATCCACAGAATATTTGGAGTTAATTAGTTGAATTAGATTGTGTTAGTTAATAACTCGCTAGCTAAATCTGAATTAAAGCTACAACTCGCAGACATTGAATAGAGAATTATGAATCATTCAATTTAAAAGATAGAAGAAAATGAATTTAATAGATACAATTGTACTCTGTTATAGAATTACTCAAATTAATCATAACCATGTCTAACTAGTTTAAGGATGAGAATCAATCAAAGCATCTATTATGTAGAAATAGGAAATCCAACTCGGTTCCTTAATCATAAATCATCTACTAACTCTAATTGAATCAATAATTCTAAAATTAACTATATCAACTCGATACAATAAAAAATGGATTAAAGACACAATAAACTCCCTATTTCAAGTCAAGGATTATGGCTTAGCATTATCTCTAAGAGATCATAGTAACTCTAGCCTTCCATTGCTGTCAAGACTTCAATAGTAGCAGTCATGGTGAATGTCGAAAGAGAAGATGAAAATGAAAGTGGAATATCCTCTGATTCTCTTTCCCATAATAGGGCAAATGTACATATAAGAGAGAATAGAGATAGAGAGAGAATGGGTCTTAATGGAGTGAGAGCTGAGACGTGTGGGAGCTGTGATGAATGGCGTCAAGTGTATGGAATTAGGAGAGATAGAGTGAGATTATGGATGATGAATAATGAGTCTGGAATGATATGGAATGGGACTATCAAGCATATGATACTGATCCTAAGCTGTGTACAGATGACATGAATATATAAGAGAAGTGTGGAATAAGTAATATGATATGTGTGGAATGGATAACAACTAGAATGAATGTGTGATGCAATGTATGCCATCTGCATGCTTTCCACCATCTGTTAGCTACTTGTTTCTGTTTAGCACCCTATGCATGTGATTCTGTTACAGCATATGTGTAATCCCTACTTGCTTTTGTTATCATTTCCTTAATTCCAGCACATGCTTAAATATCCTTTTGTCCAGCTATCACTTAACTTTCATCTAATATGTTGATTGGTTACTGCATTCCTATAATAGAAATATAATAGATTATTTATATAATTAATCACTAAGATCATATCAATTAATTTTCAATTGTCTATTTTTATTTTATTTATTAATTGCTCAACATATTGATAATAGGGATAAAAATCAATAATAAAACCCTCTTTAAACATACTAAAATCAATACAAATAATAGTTTATCAATTCCCCCATACTTAGCTTTTGCCTCTGAGAAAAATTATAGATTGAAATTGAAATTCAAACACACATGTTTAGTAAAATTGGCAAAACATATTTAGCATAAGTACTTGCATTCATCAATATTTTCCTTTCAATTGGCAATAGTCCAAACTGATCTCATATCAATCAAAGAATCTAAATCATGCAGTTAAATCATAGTAAGCAACTAGGTTGTGATTTCCTCATAAGGTGTAGTGTTTCACTCATTCTCTTATCAAGGTAATGTCACTCATCCATCTAGCTTAGGCTTCCCACAGGCTTGTAACCATCCTATATCTCGACCACTGCATGCCACAAGGTTTATGAATCAAAGGATCTTTATTAGGTTTTAATGTTGAAAAGGCTAAATGATGAAATGGAAATGCATGTCAATGATTAATGACATACTGTACATGATCTTATTTCTTCAATCTATTTCAACTTTTTTCTCAATTCCAATTGGGCAACTACAGAAAATTATAAGTCTCAAACTAACTTCCTTTCATACAAGTTGAATACCACATCTTGTCAACTGGTCTATCTCTTCTTTCTTCTTTTTTCTTTTGTCTGTACTTTTTCTGTGTTTTTCTTTTCTTTTAACTATCAAACCAGATAACAAATACATTAAAGTTCATATATCCAACAAGTGGTGCAACTTAATAGTTATTTCACAATTAAAGACTTACTACAATAATAAATATCTTGTACAATATTCATTAATTAAGGATAGAATTTTAAAAGGAAGGGAAGGTCTCAAAGGGTGTAAGCAAAAGATTTAATTTTTATGTAGCTACTGTTTAGTTAAAAGGATTTTAAAAAAAATGCCCTTATCATATTCATAACTCCAAGAAGCTAATGTGATTTTGAATCAAGGATTAAGACAAGTTTTGCAAAGTTACTAAACTAGATGGTGTCACACAATGTAAATAAGTATATGTTAGAGGCTCAAAATTCTTCCATATGGCTTACTCATTTTAATTAACTCACCATGATAAGATTGCATGAATATTAAACTAAATACGTGAGATCAATCATTTATGATGCACAATTTCCAGTAGTAAATCAATGAAACAAGTAACTCACACTTCATCAAGTTAGCCAATATTTTTAAGTATATGTTCAAAATTTAATTTTAAATCCATGTTAGTAACTTCCAATAAACCAAACAACAATCGGAATAAAATAGAATAATTTTTTAGTAGAGGTCACAACATTAGGTTGTGACTATTTTACATAGAGAAGAAATTTTTAGAAAACAAGGAATATTAGTCGCAACTTAAATGGACATTGTTCGTGACTCATAATCACATAGATTAACTTTGATAACCACACATGCTCTGGTCGTGACTCAAGTGTCAATTTAGTCATGACCAAAATTTATAGAGAGTTACAGTCGCGATAAAAATAAGTATAGATCATGACTACACATCACAAATAGGTAAACATAAAAAAAATATGAGCTCCTGTTCGCGACAAAAATAAGCATTAGTTGTAACTAATTGTAACATAGAAGAAACTTGACATATTCGCACACATTAGTCGCAACAAGAACAACATAAGGTCACGACTAGAATATAGAATCACAACAATTATCTGATTTTATTTACGTATTTCACACACTAAAGTTCATACTCCCCCATACCTAATTTCTACATTGTCCTCAATGTGAAGAAGTAATAAAACACATGCAAAGGCAAAGGTAATGAGGACAAAATTAAATCAGAATCTAAGATAAATTTATTAGAATTTCTATCTACCCCTGTTGACTTGGTCTCCTCCCCCACACTTAATCAACAATTAAAAGCTCAAGTATATAAGTAAAAATGCATAAAACAGTTTATTGTAAGTAAGAAAACAAGGAAGGAGAGAACTTGAACATTATGGGGGTTTGAAGTTCTCTTTGTACAGCTTTAATGGGTGGCCATTGACCTAAAATATTATACCACCAGCTTCATCCTTTGTTGTTGGTATAGCCTCTACCCATCTTAAGAGATAATCCATAACTAGCAGAATATAAGCATAGACAACAGATAGTGAAAATAGTCTTATTGATATAATTGCTGTATTTTCTAGTTATATCCCTACAGTAAAATTCTATTGATGTTGAATAATTTCCTTCAATTTCTGTAGCCCTGAAATGTCTAAAAATTCCAAGTTGAAGTCCTCATGAACAGGGTTATAATGCAGGATATTATAACCATTAAATTGAAAACTCCTTTACTCAAAGATTCTAACTTCTTGTCTCTCAAAGTCTGCTTCATTATCCTTGTCCTACAACTCTATTAAATCTGCCACATGCCTTTCTAGATATTGTTCATCACTTGAAATAGTGTAGTTAGTTCCAATGGAAGAAATAGTATATGAAGATGAAGAAAAATACCCATAGTGAGAAGCTAGCCATCAACTTTAGAATTAATACATAAAGCATCACCATTGGATGAAGAAAAAGAAAAGAGATAAGCGGAGGAGTAAGAAATGGAAGGTTCTTCAACTTCATCATAATTATCAAGCTCATGAATATTATCACACTTATTTTCAAATAATGTATCAATCATGTTAAGTCCTAGGAGAGAATAATCCTAATGTGGGTGTCTATACATGTTAAACTAAATTATGTGCCCACCAAATTTTATTTTAATAATTCTATCTTCCATATAAATCATGGTGTTAGTTGTCCTCAAGAATGGCTTTCTTAGAATAAGAGTACTATCATCAAGAGATTTATTTGACATATCCAAAACATAAAAGTCCATAGGAAAAATAAGTTCCTTAACTTGAACTAAAATATCTTCCAAGATTTCCTTAGGATTTATAATACTCTTATAAGCCAATTGAGCTAACACACTAGTTGGTTTAATGAAATTCACTCTTAAAACATGATAAACTGAACTAGGCATCATATTAATAGTAGCACCTAAATCTAATAATATTCTAGGAATAGTTATCTTACAAATTGTACAAGGAATAGAAAATGCACCTATCACTGGTACAAAATATGCTTTTTAAAGACCTATTTTTAAACTGGTCCTTATAGAGACGGTTTAAAAAAATGACATGTGACATTTTTGTAAATAAGATGAAATAGTTACATTAGCTGTACACGTAACTGGTGTAAACTATAATTACTTGCCAGATACTAATATCAACATGTGTAGATTAGCTACGTCATATTCTGACTCATCAGTTTTTTGTCTAAACTTTCCCACTTATTATTTTCTTTATAACTTCTTTAGACCTTGCAGAGAAGCTTTAGAAAAAATAACTAGTGGCATTTTAGTAAATAAGATAAAATATTTACACCGGATTTAAATTGAACTGGTATAAAAGATATATAACCAGTGTTAAATATAGTTTCTATTTTGACTTTTTAGTTTCTTGTCTATACTTTCCCGCTTCTTTTCTCTGTACATTATCAGGCCATTCATTTCACTTCTTCAGTTCCCAATGTTTGTACTCATTATGATAGAATGCCAATTGCATTCTTCGATATTCTTTTCTAAAATCGATCTTATTCTTCAACTATATGTATACAATTCCTGTGATCAGTACTTTGTGTCTCATCACTTTATCTCTATTTTATTTTATTTTCTTCTTTCTGAATACTCCAATGGTTTCTTCCTCAGTGATACCTCCTTCTCTTCCGCACAAAAGAAATAGAGACAATTTTAAAGACAAACATCCAGACCCTTACCTTATACTTCCTTATCCTCTTCCCCTGGTTGTCACTTTGATGAAGCACCTTGAGGAACTTATCATTCACTTCAATGCCCTAGAGGACTTAGTGGAAGAAATATCTCAGAAAGTTACTAAACTAAAAGACAGTTTTAGAGCTTTATGCTCAAAAGTTTACTGCAATTTACAGTATGATACCCTGTATCATCTTGTTAATCCTATCGACTCTGATGAATCCCAGACCTTTGAGTCTATTGAGGAGTGAAAGCCTGTAACCTTTTTATACTTAATGACAAAAAGAGAGAATATATTATATATTCTAATAGATACTTTAGAAATTTCATACTTTTGATGTAAAGTTATTAGTAAAGTTAAATGAATGAAATTCTTGTTTTGATGACATGTTCTTTTATTTTTTTAACAAAATATAACAGATTGAAACCAAACCTCTTAATGTCAGGTGTAGAATATAATGACAGATTTAGAATAAGTTATTTCTACACCAATCTTCCACTTTATCCACTTTATAATATTTTACACCAGTGTAAAAGTGACAGGTGTAGAATATAATGTATGGTTTAGAAAAAAGTTATCTTTACACCGATCTTACATTTTATCTGGTGTAGATTTGCTTATGAAGTACACTTTAATTTAATTGAAAGTCTCTTCGCGCCTCCCATCTATCATTCTCACTTGTTCGTGCGTTTAAGTCTTCTTGACCGTTCACAGCCAGTGAGTTTTATTTTGAACTCCTTGTCTTGAGAAGTAAAAATTTATGCACTACTGGTAGTACCTTTTACCGTTATCTGTACTAGATTCATTGCTATCATTTACTTGTTTCATTTAGTGAGTTCTTTCACTTGTGCGTGATATATTCTCTCCCATAATTAGCTGTAAGCTAGGTTTTCTTATTTTCTATTTTCTTAGTTTTTTAGTCTTCCATAAATATTGATCGTAGTTGGATAAATTCTAAATGAACAAGTGTTGAGTATGCTGAGGGGGTGAAGGAGTTTTTGGATTTTGCTAAACAAAATGGTGATGATGACAATTGAAGGTTTTATTATCCTTGTGTGGCTTTTTTGAATGAGAAGAAACAAAGTCCTGCATATATGTATACTCATCTAATTTGTGAGGGGTTTTGCAAGAGTTACACAATATGGGTATGGCATAGTGAAAATGGGAAAAGGTCGATTGGATCTGAATAGTTGGAACAGACCTTTGATGATGACATGGATACTGATGATCGGGTAGAGGACATGATTCGTGATATTGGAGAAGATGCTTTTGTACAGTCACATGCATATTGTACTATGTGCAATGATGTAGAAAAACATCTATACTGATGGTGTAAAAAATATTGGAAATCGTGCCCTAGGGGCCAATCATTGTCTTATGAACATTATTGATTTATGAATTTATTAATTGAGTTATCATATTATTTGCATGTTTACTATGATGACCATCCTTGAATAATTCATGATATTATCCTAAATGTCCCTGGTCGATCATCTATGTGGGAGCACAGATGAAATAAGACCAGTATGACTTTGAAGATGTATAGAGATATAAATCAAAGTCATAAGCACATGTAAGAGTACAGGGTGTTGGACCAACCCGCTATGAGAGAACTGCATGGGTAACGTTATAAGCTTCTCTCATATACAAACCATGTCAATATGCCCTTTGACCTGAGATCATCATGGATTCCTACATGACAAAATGCTCAGCTTTGACCTAGTCAAAGGTCACTTTTGACCGAGTGATCATAAAGACTATGTTCGGGCTTAGTGGTTTTTCATGCGGAGGAATGTGAATGGTCAAGATGGAATTTGTCCCTCACATTCGTGGAGAGATATTACTGGGCCCCTCGATGAGTGAGTCTGAGAAATGTATGGCCATACTGTAATGGAAAGGTAGTTCCATTTCTATAGTCAGACTACTCAGGGATCGAGAAAGTAACGGTCAGGAATAGGAGGATGACATTATCCATGCCTCATCCATGACCAAAATATCGCGTGACAGAAGGGACATGATATGGTTGTATAAAAGGTTACATCGTTTATCGATCCTCATATGATTTGGGTAGTTGTTATGTCTTGCTAGAGACCGCTTGTGACTTGTGGGCTAGTATAGCAAATGGCCCACTGCCAACTTCATATGGGCCTACAGGGTCGCACACAAAATAGCCCAACACGAGCTATGATGTCCAGATTCATTGAATCTAAGACATGTCTAGATTCAATGAATGATCCAGGGTGGATATATATATTTATTTATATTTATATTCGTATATATATAAATTCGTATATATATTATATATATGAGATATATGAGATTTAATTTATAAGGATAAATTAAATCTCTATCACGTTTGAAATTCGAAATTCAAATTGATAGGATATCTCATATAAGAGATATTTATAAGATTTAATTTATAAGGATAAATTAAATCTCTATCACGTTTGAAATTCAAAATTCAAATTGATAGGATATCTCATATAAGAGATATTTATAAGATTTAATTTATAAGGATAAATTAAATCCCTATCACGTTTGAATTTGAAATTCAAATTGATAGGATATCTCAAATTTGATTTATGGGAATAAATCAAATATAACTCAGTCTCATCTTTATTTAAAGTTAAATAAATAGGTAATTAAATCTGTGGGATGGATTTAATATTATTTTATTTAATTAGTTTCTTATAAAATTATACAATATATGATATTGTATCAATTCAGAATTAATATAAGATTAACTCCAAAATCCAATTAGGTTAAGTGGAAAAACGCATAGCATCCTCTATATCTGATTGGAGGAGCTACGTTTGAAAATATACAGAACACAAAAGGCCGAACGGAATCTGTAAAAGGTTTGCAGACAAGAAACTGCCGAAATAGAGACGGAGACTTGTGAAAGCCTTGGAGGGACAGGAGACGCTAGCACATCGTTCGTGGTTGGAACGCTGTTCGTGTGGATACCAGTAGAGGAAGCTGACCTGAGGCGTCAACTTCTTGTGATCGGAAAGAGACCACCGTCCGCGGAGAGAATCTGTGAAGGTCGCTGAGGAACACTCCGTCGATTTCTTGCGATCAGAAAGAGATCACCACCCACGTAGAGAAGCTGTGAAATTCGCTGAGCAACACTAAGGGTAATGATTCTTTCCACTTGACTTAAACACATACGGCAGATCCTGGCAAGGAATGGAAAATTTTTAAAGTTTATTTCCGCTGCATGTCTTCTAATTCCTTACAAAAAATACAACCGATTGAATGCGGTGTTGAGATTGGTTAATGTGAAAACAGGGTATGGGTGGAGTGATAGAGGTTTTTCAGAATTGCTTAAGTTGTTGTAAGACATGTTTCCAGAAGAAAATATGTTACCCAAATGCTACTATGATGCTAAGAAAATAATATGTCCTTTAGGCATACAGTATAGAAAGATTTATGCATGCCCAAATGATTTCATATTATACAGGAAAGATTTTGAAGATGAAGAGAAATTTCCAATATGTAAGACACCAATGTACAAATCAAACAAGTCTCCTGCAAAGGTGTTATGGTATCTTCCAATTATAGCAAGGTTTAAGTGGCTTTTTGCTAATGAAGATGATGCAAAAAAAATGTTATGGCGTGCGACCGAAAGGATTTGTGATGGAAAGCTTCATCATCTGGCTGATTCTTTGCAATAGAAAAAGATTGATGACTTATTTCCCGAGTTGGTAAGGAACCATGAAACCTAAGGCTTGGACTCAATACAGATAGTAGGAACCCTTATGGTAGTCTTAGTAGTATACATAGTTCATGGCCAGTCTTCTTGGTGATTTACAACCTATCTCCCTTATTATGTATGAGATACAAGTATGTAATGTTGTCTATGTTGATCTCAGGACTGAAACAACCAGGAAATGACATAGACGTTTACCTAATACATTTGATAGAAGATTTGAAGAAGCTATGGGAAGGTGTGGATGTTTTTGATGTCATTAAGAAGGAGGTATTCAATATGTGGGCCATGATCTTTTGTATAATTAATGACTTCCTTGCATACAGAAATTTGTCAGGGTATAGTGTTAAGGGCCATAAAGCATGTCCCATTTGTGAGGACAGAACTTGCTACTATTAACTTCATTATGGAAGAAAGATAGTCTATCTAGGTTATAGAGATTTCTAATACAAGGACACCCATACCGTCAACTGAAGAAAAACCAACAATTTGAAAAAGATCCAGAGCCATTGACTGGAGAACAAGTTTATGAAAAAGTGAAAGACATCAACGTTACTTTTGGTAAGACTACCAAGAGAAGTAAGAAAAATATAACAGTGCAAAAGCTGATTAGAGAACACAATAAATCTTGTACACATTAGTTCAAATAGAAGGTTAAAAATAAGGAATGTGTATTTGATTTAGATAGATGGTTGGCATATGGTCCTGAATTTAATGTGATATATTATAATTTCTTTTATATCAACGGGTATTCCTTTTATACGAAGTTCATAGATGATAAAAGTAGCGTGTATAATAGTAGTGTTATATTAGTGGCTGAAGCTATGCACTTCTCTTGTTCAAAAGACAATAATCCTAAATTAGCAGTCATCCCTTATTATGGCATCGTTGAAGAGATTTGGGAGTTATACTATACCAAATTCACAGTTCCTGTGTTCAAATGCAAGTGGGCTAATGAAAACAATGGTGTTATGGTGGATCGGTTAGGATTTATACTGGTTGATATGGTCTATCACTCTGAAACATCCTACTTTTACCACCTCAGAGTATGTATTCATAAGCATATTTGATTAGTTGAAGTATTACATGAGCCCAAAAATTAAAATTTTAAAAACTTACTTCTTAGGTACTATTCACTGGGTAATTTCCAGATTTACAGTCTAACTTTAAAAAATTCATAACTAATTGTAGAAAAATTGTATGGATGTGATCCAAATTTTTAATTGTATATCTTTCATATTTATTTAAGGAAAAAATATAAATCTAGACTTTTACCTTACCAATTGATAAAGTTAAATTGTATTTTTTACTGTTCATATGGCAAATTTTGGAAATTCCAGATTCTGTCTCTTAACTTTGGAAATTCATTGCTCTCGATATACACATCCAAATAAGGAACATTACATATGAATTTAAAGATCTGGATGTGTACTACGTGCTCATAAAATTTCATGTATTAGTTAATTCATTTGCTAGGTCAAACAGAAGCCACAACCAAACTACTTCAGGACCTACGTTTTTACAATTTCAGTTTCCTTTCTTTTACTTTCAATAATTATTCCAGCATGCATAAACCATCTCTTTTGCCTTTCATGTATTCATATGCATCATGGGGTTATACCATAATTATTTGATACAATTTCATTACATAAATAGACACCTTACATGGCATTTACATACATGGATAATTCATAGCCTATGCTAGGATCCCAATTACTTCACTTCCTTTCTTCCATTCTTTAGCTCTTTTCCATGCATACATTTTCCTTCATGCTTGACCTAAATTGGTTGGTTATGGGAGGTTGAGACTCTATGGAATCTCAGTAGCAAACATTAGTACTTAAATATGCAAGATGGATGCTAATGCATTATATGTAATTTCATTAAACTTTCTTTGATTAGTGACATGCCATCATGCTATATACTTTTGCATAAAAGTGCATGGCCATAGAAAATATGTTATTCACAATACATTCAACATCATCTATCATGTCACAACATTATTCAAATATCATATATATGTCAACACATAAACATACAACATCAAGTACATAAAGAGGTAAGTTCACTACCTTGCACTTAAGTCTTTTGATCTTTTGCACTTGCTCCCTAGCTTTTCAACCATGAAGTCTTTTGGTCAATCACTTCCCAACATCTTCTTGGATGTTTCAAGGTCCTAAACATATTCATATTCATCACATAATTCATTAGGACTAAGACTCCAACAATGTTCAAGACTATCCTTGATAAATTCTTAACTCTACTAACATAACTTTCTCTAGTCTTCACTAATCAACTTGACCTTTGAAACAATTGATATCTTGACTTTACCCTACAAAATTTCATCTTTTGAATCCATTTATGAGCTTAGAAGCATGAAATTTCAGCTCCTATGTACTGTTCTATACAGAATTTATATAATACCCTATTTTCTTTCAAAAATTCTCATTTTGATTATAATGCTTCTCATACTTGTTTCTCCACTTTATCCCACACAACATTTCATTTTAAAACCATTGGAAGCATCAAAATCATGAAATCTAATCACTGTTCATGCGAGTGAACAGTAATATAGAAGAATTTCAAAAACTACAATCTTAGAATTTCAATGCTTTCAAGGTTCAAAACCTATCCAATCTTACACAAAATCATCATTTAAATTCAATGGAAGCATTATATAATTGAAATTCCATTTTTTACCTCATGAACAGTGCACATTGAACTGATTCAACCATGGCAAAGTCAAGAATATCAATTTGATTCAACAACCAATTACTTAACTAGCTAGTTTAAGCTTCAATTACCTATCTCTAACTTTAATTTATTATTTTTCCTTTCATATACGATTTTTGGACAGCACAACACCTTAGAGAAAACTCAACTTTTCTCCATGGAAACCCTAAGTTCAAGCTCCCAAATCAAAGGAAAATAAGTTAGGATAGATTGCTTACCTTTAATCTCTAGCTTGCTTGAACTTTGGTACCTTGAATTTTTGTTGTCTTGGCTTGAGTTTTTATTTTACAAGAGTTTCGCCAAGGGTTCTTGTGCTCACAGTTTTCTTCAGATTTGAGGGGGTATTTATAGAAAAATCTCATGAAAAATCAATGGCCAAGATTACTTTGCGCACTATTTAATCTAAAGGCTCACATTTAATCTTAGATTTAACTTTTTCAAAAAGAGAATTATGATATCATCAAGGAACAACTCATAGGGCTAGGTGGCAAAATTCCAATGGGGGGAAGCTTCTGGAAAAATTCCAGTCCAATCCGGTACTAGTTTAGTCCGATTGCCTAAAAATCAGACTATTTTATAAATCTAATTATTCTGAGATTTCATAATATGCTTTTTGACCTTAAATCCAATATCCAGATTCTTCCTACCATTTATATTCTTGTATTGGTTTAGTACTTAATTTCATATCCCTTGGCAAATGACGAAAATGCCCTTGGTTCATTGTCTTGTATTATATTAACCCTAAGGGTATAATTGTCATTTTACACTTCATTATACTGCATTAGGGTGTATACTAGCTCTAACTAATAACCTTTCTACTAGCTTGAATGTTTTTGGTCTATCTAGAATGACCAAAATGCCCTCCATCTATCACTGGTATAATCCGGCTACATAGGGACATTTTCATAATTTCACACTTTTCCTTAGTTGCTCTGGACTCTGGCCCACTTGACTATCTCACCATCTTATTGGGCCTCTTGGGACGCTATTTGGGCCTTAGTATTGTTCCATTACCTTTATGGAATAATTCTCAAGGAATCTCTCCTGACCGTATTTATCGGGTATTTTATTTCACTGTAAAATTCTGTAAGAATTCTACAGGATTCCTTTTCTGAATATGTCAATTTTATAAATTTTTATATTAAATATAGGAATTTACTATAAAGTTTCATCTGATTATGAGATCTAAAAAATACTATAATAATTCTTCCTGGCTTCAAGAATTCATAACAATTAATTAAGATCTCAAATCGAAATTCTGTGTTGCGTTAAACTAATCAAAATAATTTTGTCTATCTACTGGTAAAATTTAGGACTAATTTGATTGTAGACATTTTTGGTTTTTTTTTGTTCAATTTATCATAATTACATTTAGGTCCCTTAACTTTTGGCTAGTTGCATTTAGGTTCCTATACTTTTGGTTAATTGCGTTTAGGTCACTCCTTTTGTTTCTACTTTCACTTTTGGCCTCCAACCTTTTCTTATTTTCATTTTAGTCCCTCTCTTCCTTCAAGACTCATTTAACCTTTATTATTTCTTCTGATCATCGTCATAATCCTTTCCAAACCTCTTTTCACTATCAGCATTATATAGATAGGAAAAAGTTAGGATGATACACTCTCTAAGGAAAAAGGGTTGTTGACGATGATGATTCAATTTGTGAGACCCCTTTTTTCAGTAGGTTTATTAAAATTGAATGAAGAAGAAGTGGATTCTGATTGATTTGTATGTGATTGCATATATTGTTTTGATGTAATAATAGCATAAGTATATTGTTCTGATTGCATATATTATTTTGTTATAACTTACAAGTGATAGGTTGATAAAATGGTTATTTGAAAAAATAACTCCAATCTTTAAATCGGTTGTACATGTTATCCTGTGTAAAAAGTGATATGAAAAACTAAAGGTCACCTTTTTTACACCAGTTGTACATGTTGTCGGGTGTAGAAAGTCTTTTAAAATTCAAATATTAGTTATTTCATATTCAAAATATGGTGTTTACACTGGATTTAAATGTTAACTGGTGTAGAAAATCTTAATGAAAATCCTTTATCGAAGCCCTCCCCTTGGCGCATCTCTTCATTTCTCATTTCTTAAGTTGTATTCAGTCTTATTATTTATGTCGTCTATCATTATGCCGGTCGTTGTGCTCTGTAGTTTTCGTTAGGCTTCACTGTGGTTAGTCATTCTTCTATGTTCTTGCTCTCATTGTGCTTTCCTATGTACTTATTCTGGACACTTATTTTCTCATGTACATGCTTGGCCTTTTACGTGTTCGTTTAATCTAGGTTTTATAGTTTTTTGCGATAAATACTTGCACTTCTTTCCATTAATAAATGCTTGCACTTCTTTTGCTGTGGTCAATCGTTCTTCTCTGTTTACTATATTTATTTTTGTTATCACGTATATTGGAATATGGGGATAATGGTAATTAGAATAAGTCTAACGATGCTCCAAGCGACTCCAAACAAAGGAGGGGCAGAAGTGCGACACAATTGAAAGATATTTTGAAAGATAGGAAGAAAGGGAAATTACCACCGATTGAGTTTGAAACACGTTAGAACCCAATTAGTGAACACAAGACAAAGTACATGAGTTATGTTAGCCTCCTAGCACACAACAAGACTAACATCATCATACAGACTTAGGATGATGTTGATAATCATGTGAATAATCAAATTTGGGACTCTATCCAGGTATAAGAACTTATTATTGTATATTGTATGCAGACCAATACCAGAAGACACAACTATTTGTTGATAACTTTGCTTTCAATGGAAATTATTGCAGCTTACTTACGATATTCCCAACAATAAAGTCTTAAAGAAGAAGACGTTGTCTTATTACGCTAAGTATTATAGGGCATTCAAGACACAACTAGCTCATTAGTATGTGCATGGCTAGGATAAAGATGGTCATCAGCTTCATCCTTTTCCATGCAAAAAGTATCAATTCATTGACAAAGTTACTTGGAAAGAATTTGTTAGGCTTCAAACTACGACAGTAGCTATGGGGAGTTGATATATCATGAAAATGGAATCTTGCATTTCTCATATTTCTTCCTTTTGTATGTATTGATTTTAACTACAAGTCTTGTAGAAAAAAAGAGCAAAAGCCATTGAACATGCTCTTAAGAATGATTGCCCCTACATAATGTCTCGAGGATGCTACGTGAAGGCTGAAAGAGACTTGTTAGGGGCTAAGAGGAAGAGGCTGCTGAGTCCGATCCTAGTGTTACTCTTGCTCCCCCGTCTCCAATACATCACAAAGATAAATGGTTGTACGCTCCTTCAAGTCAAATGGTAGGAATGACATCTTAACTGTTTCTACGGGAAGCAAGAGCATGAGGGCCGTGTTAGGGGAGTTAGATGAGGTATTGGTATAAGAGATTTTTTTGGAGCATCTTCATGACATTCCTCATATGTGCTGAGGGCAGGGCTAAAATCATTGTTATCCACCTTGAGGGCATATGTTAAGGCAAAGGCTTGAGTAGAGGCTAGGGCATAGGCAGAAGCTTCAATTAAGGTAAGATTACAAGAAGGGTTTGCAAAGATTAAGGAACAAATATTGTCCATGATGACATCAAGGCAATAGGAGCTAAGTGCCCCCTAAATGTTCTCACATGCAGCCCGTCCTGGCATTAAAGGGAGCTATTACAAGGCTGGGCTGGTATCAGAGGATGCTGAATCTTGTTATCTATATGTGAAGGATCCTATCAAAAGGTTAGTGGCATATGATTCTATCCATATCTTGGGGGTAACTGCCCACCATATCCAAAATTAGGACAATCAGTTAAGGGTGACAGTTGAAGACGTGATAATTGAAGATGCTCTTATCCAAATCCTGACTGATGAGGTGAAGACTGTGAGTCAGGCAAAGGGAATTTTCATATTATGTCCAAAGCATCTTGTTTCAGGTCACGTTGCGTCATCCCTAAGTGAACTTCCCACACCTCCCAATTTGAGTGCCATGCAACGTGTGATCTGATTGGCATCTGACAAAATGTTCCATGTAGATGTGTTACCTATATATTTAGTTATGGGTGACACAGGGGATGTCATATCCCTAATTTTCTCATCTGATGTATATGTACAGTTTATGTGTAATAGACATGAGACTCTTGAAGTAAACTGAATCAGATTAAGGAAGGAAAGAGAGGGACTTGTAACTAAGGAAAATTCAAAGACCTAAGTGAAAATTAGAAAAGGTTTAAGGCAAAAAATAAAAGTAGAGACAAAAGTTGGGCTAAAAGGTGTAATTATTAAAAGTTTAGGGACTTAAATATAATTTATCAAAAGTTCAGGGACAAAAATACAATTATGAGAAAGTTAAACCTGAAAAGGCCCAAAATACCTAGCATCAGATTAGTCCCAAATTTTACTAGTAAATAGAAAAAAATATTCTAATCAGTTTAACAAAACACATAATTTTGATTTGAGGTCTTGATTAATTGATATAAATTCTTAAAGTCAAGAAAAATTATTATAGTATTTGTCAGACCTTAGAATTAGATGAAACCTTACAGTAAATTCCTATAATTAATATAAAAATTTATAAAATTGATAGAATCAGAAAAGGAATCCTGTAGAATTCTTACGAGAATTTACAGTGTAATAAAATACCCAATAAATACCTTCGGGAGAGGTTTCTCGGGATTTGTGACAAACAAGGTAATGGACCCATATCAAGGCCCAAAATGGCATCCCAAGAAGCCCAGTGAGGTGGTTGGACAGTTAAGTGGGCCAGAGTCCAGAGCACCCTAAAAAAGTATAAAATTACGAAAATGCCCTTGTGTAGCTAGATTGTACTAAAGATGGATGGAGGGTATTTTGGTCATTTTGGATAGGTAAAAAACATCCAAGTAAGTATAGAGATGGTTAGTTAGAGCCAATATATACTTTGATGTAATATAAAGAGGTTTGAAATGACAATTATGCCCTTAGGGTTAATATAGTGTAAAAAAGTATAATAAGGGTATTTTGGTCATTTCTCAAGGGATGGTTGGATGATGAATACTCATTCTAACAATGTGAATGGTAGGAAAAATCTAGATACTATTTTTATGACAGAATACATATTCTAGAATATTATAAAAATTTTAAATTTTTTCAAACTAGGTTTGTATTTGATTAATGCTAATAATCATTATTGTTTAATTATTTTCTACAACAATCATTGGCAATTGATCATACTATATAAGAATACTTATAAAATTTTCTTCTTATGCTCCGTCCACTACAAGCCATCAGTTGATACCAAGAAGATTATGAACATGTGAGTTTTCTTCCGTATAGAACAATGGTGTTTGTAATAAATTAAATATGGTCTTTGTAATAAAATGGTTACTAAGTTCATAACTTTGGTCATAGGGCTATCAGGACATTTGCAATTGTAAGGGGTCTTAAGAAAGCCAACTCAGTGAAGGACCCTAAATGGATCAAACTGAAGGTAATAAAAGTGTTAAGTCTTATGCTCCACGTAGTTTTTTGTTAATGACACATAATTTTGTTCATGTTAATATTATAGAGTCGAAGGCAGCCCAAAGAAAGCAACTTGTGCATCTTCTACATGGTTAGACACATGATTAATATCATTTTGGCAAATAGGACTAACCTAACTGAGGAGGTAAATTGTATTTTTAATGATTTCATATATTTCTTGTCAATTTAATATATTTTAGTAATGCTTTAATTTCTTTTATTTTAATTTGATGTTTCAGATGTTTGATCAATCTGACCCATTTCCTGAACAAGATATTGAAGACCTACGCAGTATTTGGGCTAAGTTTTTTTTTTCAAATCGTTCCTTCTCAATAGTATTTGTCATTACTAGAATATATTTTTTTTATTTTTCTGTTCAAATTGTTGTATATTTTTATTAAATTTTATTAAATGAATAATGTAATGAGCAATTGAAGATTTGTCTCTGCCATATTGAACTCGGTCTCTATTGTTGTCTCTTCAAAGGGGATATGGTTAATGAAATATTGAAGGGATCTTTTTTTAAAAATACATTTAAACCAAACAAAGAATACCGATAGGTGTAGAAACAATTATATATGTCATATTACAATATCTACACCAGTTGTCTTTATGGTGATATGTAAAAAATTGATTAATGTACACCGATGTAAATACAACTGGTGTAAAAAATTGATTAATACTGTTCACATAACTCGTGTAGATATTAGCAAATTCTACTACTGATTTAAAAATGGATCAATTTAAATTCTACTCATTTTACATCAGTGAACCGCCCAATTTAAAAAGTGTACACTTTCTAAACGGTCTATTTCTACACCAATCATTGTCCGATATAGAATACCATTTTCAACCGATTTAAAAAGCCTTTTTTTGTAATAGTGTGGATCTTGACACTTCACTGGAAGTTGAGATTTGAAAAGTGCAGAAGCTTTAAGTCATACTTGCACCAGTTCATTAAGTTTGTATATTTTCTTGTGTGTCCAACTATCCTTTAAACACTTTGCATATCCCAGGTAATGACACCATTTTGATAACTGTCATTTTATTTATCAACTTAAGAGATAGAAGAAGAATTTAATGGATACAATTGTACTTTATTATATAATTACTCTAATTAATCACAACCGTGTCTAACTAGTTCAATGATTAAAATCAATCAAAGCATCTATTATGTAGAAATAGGAAATCCAACTCAATTCCTTAATCATAAATCATCTACTAACTCAAATTGAATCAATAATTCTATAATTAACTACATCAACTCGATACAATCAAATCTAAGTTAAAGACACAATGAACTCCCTATTTCAAATCAAGGATTCTAGTTCAACATTATCTCCAAGAGATTATAGCAACTCTAGCCTTCCATTGATATCAAGACATCAATAGCAGCAATAAAACCAGAAGTAGTCATGGTGAATGTAGAAGGAGAAGATGAAAATGAAAGTGGAATGTCCTCTAGTTCTTGCCACATCCTTATTTTTTCCTATCTGTATAGAACATGAATTGGAACCTATAAAGAAAAGATAGAGGAAAGAGTTTTGAAAGGGATTGTGACGATGATTAGAAGAAATGATAAAGGTTAGATAAGTTTTAAGTTGAAGAAAAACATGAAAAGTATACAATTATAAAGCTTTAGGACGTGAACGTCATTTTAATGGAAGTTTTAGGACTTAACTGAAATTTAGAGAAGTTCTTGGGGCAAAATGAAAAGTAGAGATAAAAGATGGGCCAAGTGTAATTTTAGAAAGTTTGATGGACTTAAATGTAATTTATCTAAGGTTCAAGGGTAAAATTGTAATTATGATAAAGTTGAGATAGAAAAAACCCAAAACTGCCTAGAAACAGTTTAGTCCCAAGTTTTCTTAGTAGATAGAGAAAATTATTTTGATAAGTTTAATGCAATAAAGAATTTTGATTTGAGATCCTGATGGATTGATATGAATTTCTGAAGTTTAGAAAAATTAGTATAATATCTTTCAGACCTCATAATCAGATCAAATTTTATTTTTATAATTAATATGAGAATTTATAAAACTAACATAACTCAAAACGGAGTTATGTAGAATTTATTATGAAATTTATAGTAGAATAAAATACTTGATAAATAATTTTCTGGTGAATTTCTTGGGAGTTGAGCCCATGAAGTCAAGGGACCATGTAGAAGGCCCAAAATGGCACTTCATAGGCCTAATAATATTTTCAACTAAGTATATAGGCTAGTGCTAATAAATATTCAAAAAAATATAAAATTACGAAAATACAATTGTGATGCCATGTGTTGTGCCATTGAATAAGAGATGAATGAAGAGCATTTTGATGACTTTGGACAGGTAACAAATGCCAAGGTAAGTACAAGGATAATTAATCAAAGTCAGTATATGCCCTGATAAGGTAAAGAGGTGTGAAATGATAATTATGCCCTTAGAGTTAATATAGTTAAGATAGTGAACTAAGGGCATTTCAGTCATTTCTAAAGGATGGTAAGCAGATAAATACCCAGTCCAACAATATCAATGGTAGAAAAAATCTGAATACTAGATTTAATGTCATAATACATATTCTGGAATATTATAAAAATTATAAACATAAAACCCTTTAGTTTTTGTGAAATCGACTGGATCGGTACCAATTGGACTAAATTTTTTCCTATCAGTATTTCTCTATTTCTTGTACAAAACACATCCCAATATGATGTTATAGATGATGTCATTCTAAAGCTTCTAGGGCAAGCTTAATGCAATATTGAATATAGACTATTAGATAAAATAGTAACCAAAGTAATCTTGGCCTTTCATTTTCACTCACTTTTATTTATAAATACCCCCAAATATGCACATTCACACCAATCAAAGGAGAGCCATGGGGAGGTGCTACCAAAATAAAATCTCAAGGCAAGACAAGGTAAATCCAAGAGCCAATCAAGTAAGGATCCAAGGTAACTTCTTCCTCCTATCTTTGTATTATGTTATAGGAAGATTTATCTTGGATTTGGATGGTTGAAACACCATTTTTTCTCTCCATCTTAGCTTCTGGATATGATATAAAATTAAAGGGGAAACATGAATTTTAAGTCATGGTGAATGTAGAAGAAGATGATGAAAATGAAAGTGGAATGTCCTCTGGTTCTCCTGCCCAGAACAGAGCAAAAGTACAGATGAGAGAGAATAGAGGTGGAAAGAGAATGGGTCTGAATGGAATGAGAGCTGAGACATGTGGGAGCTGTGATGAATAGTGTCAGGTGTATGGAATTAGGAGAGACAGAGTGAGATTGATGGATGATGAATGATAAGTCTGAAATAATATGGAATGGGACTGTCAAGCATATGATACTTATCCTAAGCTGTGTCCAAATGACATGAATATATAAGAGAAGTGTTGAATGAGTGATGCAGTCTGTATGGAGTGAATAACAGCTAGAATGAATGTGTGACACAAGGTATGTCATGTGCATGCTTTTCACCAGCTGTTAGCCCACTTGTTTTTGTTCAACACCCTGTCTATGTGATTATGTTATAACACATGTGTGGTCCCTACTTGCTTATGTTATCATTTCCTTAATTCTAGCACATGCTTAAATATCCTTTTGTCCATCTGTCACTTAACCTCCATCTAAATCTATTGATTGGTTAATGCATTCCTGTAATAGAAATATAATAGATTATATATCTAATTAATCGCTAAAATCATATCAATTAATTTCCACTTGTTCTATTTTTATTTTATTTATTAATTACTCAACATATTGATAAATGAGGATAAAAATCAATAATAAAATCCTCTTTAAACATACTAAAATCAATACAAATAAGAGTTTATCAAGGAGGTAGAGTAGATTCCTCATAGAGTTTGAAGAGTGGCCATTTGCCTGAAAGATTTTGCCCGTCGCCTCCTGTTTCAACCCAATAATTATGAAGTCATGAACTTTAACAATAGTGTAAGGGCCATCTCAACTAGTTTTGAATTTACTATTTTTAAAGTTGATACGAGCTTGGTACCTCAACACTTTGTCACATTCCTTAAACCTTTTCCTCAAAATATGAGTATCATGAATTAATTTTGTACTCAACTTGTACATCTCAGAGTTGTTGTAAGCATCCAATTTGATCTTTTCTAGCTTTTGAATCTACAACAAGTTTTGTGAAGTAGATTCTGTAAGGTCCTCATTACAAGCTTTCACTGCCCAATATGTTCTATGTTTTAGTTCTACAGGCATATGATAAGCTTTTCTAAAAACTGTCCTCTAAGGGGATATGCCTAGAGGTGTTTTACAAGCTATTATGTAAGCCCATAAATCATCATCTAATCTTAAGATCTAATCTTTATTGGATGGCTTAACAATCTTTTCAAAGATGTAGTTTATTTCTCTATTAGAAACCTCAGCTAGGCAATTGGTTTGAGGGTGGTATAGGGTTGAGACCTTGTGAGTTACACCGTATTTTGTCAATAAGTTATTGATTAACTTATTACAAAAATATGCATATTGATCACTAATTAATGTCTTTGTTACTCCAAATTTGCTAAAGATGTGAGACCTTAGAAATTTGGAGACCGTCTAAGCATCATCTAGTCTTATACGAATAGCCTCTACCCACCTAAAAAAATAATCTATAGCTAATAAGATAAAACGAAAACCAATTGAAGGTAAAAATGGTCCCACAAAGTCTATTCCCTATACATTAAAAACTTTGCAAAACATAATAGATTGTTGTGGCATCTCATCATGCTTACTAATTGCCCCAACACTTTGGTAACTATCACACATTTTAGAAAACTCAAAAGCATCCTTAAATAGAGAATGCCAATAGAAACCAGACTCAAGGACTCTACGTGCAGTCCTTTTCCCCCAAAATAACCCCCATAAATCAAGAATGACAAACTTCTAAAACTTTGGTATGGTCTTTATTAGGGATATATTTTTTTAATACTTGATCTGAACACATTTTTCATAGATAGGGGTTATCCTAAATGTAGTATTTATACTCGCTCTTAAGCTTTTGAGCCTAAAATTTAGACAAATGAGATGGGATTAAGATAGTTTTGAGAAAATTAACCAAATATCCAGACCAAGGTTCTATAATTGCAACCACATAAAGAAATTGATCAGGGAAAGAATCACAAATAAGATCTGAACTAATTACTCCCCTTATCTCTATTGGCAATCTACTCATATGATCTGTAACCTAATTCATATTTCTATCACGATCCTTCATTTCTAGGTCAAACTCTTGAGTAGTAATATCTATTGTAGAAGTCTTGGATTTGATTGAGGTTTATCAAATAAATACTTGATTACTTAGTGATATATGTAAACAATAACTTCAGAATTACCGAGATATGCTTTGAATTTATCCAAAGCCACTATAATTGTAAATAATTCTTCCTCAGTAGTAGTGTAATTAATTTGAACAACATCGAGTGTTTTTTATGTATAGCCAACACCCTAGATAGATTATCTTCCTTTTGACCTAACATAGCTCCCATAACATAATTGTAAACATCACATGATAATTCAAAAGGAAAATCCCAATCTGGTGAAGTTAGAATGGGTAGAGAAATCAACTTATCCTTCAAGTTTTCAAAAGCCTCTTTACATTCAACAAAAAAAGCAAACTCAATGTCTTTTTGAAGAAGCTTTGAATGTGGCAAAGCAATTTTGTTAAAGTCTTTGATGAATCTTCTATAAAATCCACTGTTCCCCAAAAAAGATTATAGTTCTTTTAAAGTTATGGGGTAGGGCAACGAGGAGACTACTTCAATTTTTCATTTGTCTACCTCAATTCCTTTGCTAGATATAAAATGTCCAAGTACTGTTCCATGATCGATCATGAAGTGATACTTTTCAAAGTTCAAAACCAGTTTCTTTTCAATGCATATAGCAAGGATTTGATCAAGACTCTCTAAACACTTATCAAAAGAATTTTCATATACAATAAAATGATCTATAAACACATCCATGTATTTCTCAATGAAATCAACAAATATAGAAAGCATATAATGCTAAAATGTACTAGGAGCATTACACAAATCTAATGGCATCCTTTTATAGGCATATGTACCAAAGGGACATGTGAATGTGATATTTTCTTAGTCCCTTGAATCTATTGGAATATGAAAGTATCCTGAATACCAATCTAGGAAACAATAATAACTTTTCCCTACTAATCTCTCTAGTATTTGATCAATAAAAGTTAAAGGAAAATTGTCTTTGCTAGTAGAGTCATTCAACTTCCTATAATCTATACAAACCCTCCATGAATTTTGTACTCTAATAGTTATCAATCAAACCCCCATGAATTTTCCTTACTAATCTCTCGAGCATCTAATCAATAAAAGGCAAAGGAAAATGGTATTTCCTAGTAGAGTCATTCAACTTTCTATAATCTATACAAACCCTCTATGAATTTTGCACTCTAATAGGTCTTAGTTCATTATGCTCATTCTTCATTGCTATTATTCTACTCTTTTAGGAACTACATGAACAGGAAATACCTATTCACTATCTAAAATAGCATAAATGATTCCTGCCTTCAGCACCTTACTAATTTCTTTCTTAACATCATAGATCAATGGATTCAATCTCTATTGGGGTTATTTAATTGGTTTGGAATCTTCATTTAACAAAATCCTATGCATGAAAATAGTATCATCTATTCATTTTATGTCAGCTAGTTGTCAACCCAAAGCCTCTCTATTCTTCTTAAGTGTACTTAATAACCTAGACTCTTCACTTTTAGTTAAAGAAATATACATTATCACAAGCAATTTCGAGTCTGGCTCAAGATAAGTATACTTAAGATTATAGGTAAATCTTTTAATTCTAATTATGGGGCTTGAACAATAGAAGGAATCGAATTGGGGGAATAAGTGAAATTAGAAATACTCCCATTTGTATATTCTTGGAGGCTGCTCTTTTCTAGCTCATTCAGATTTTCTACCTTTACATTAATTTCCTTAAGTGTTACACCAAGCTCAGGTTGGTCTATAGTTGCAACGTACTTGGGTTTATTATCCTTCATACCTGCATCATTATTAAAGATTATGTCATTCAGAAACCTTAAGTTATGAGATGTAATTCTAGAATGAGAGTAAGGAAAAGTAGAGTTATAATATGTTGGTCCTTTAACCAAAACTTTGGATTGAGGAACTAAAGAAACTTGAAGTTCAATTATTGTATCTGGGATTCCAAGTTCATTGAAAGAATACACATCGAGGTTTTGTCACGATCCTAACCTTTCAAAATAAAGATAGAACACAATAAAGTAGTATAAGGTGCAACCTTATCATTCTTCTCAAGGAGCCTTAAAGTGGAATCCTAACAATTGGTGAACAATTTCATTAAAAACCTGAATAAAAATATGGGTATTTCATGGCTTCATTCATATTAAAAGTAACTACATGTTGTCCAACTTCCATTATAATAGAATTATGGTTCATACTAATAATTGACTTGAAAGGTTAGAGAAAATGTTTGCTTAGGATCAAAGCGCTCTCATTCACTAGCTCACTAGACATATCTAGGACATAAAAATTAGACGGAAACACTAAGTCCTAGACCTGCACCAGAATATCATCAAGAATTCCCTTTAGATACCTAATTGATCTATTAGCCAATTGGAGCACTATACTTGTGTCTTTAAAATTATTAATACCTAAGGCTAAGTGTACTAACTAAGGCATTACATTAATGGCCACCCCCAGATCTAATAACGCTTCCTTTATATGAACCTTTCTTTTTATGCATAGGATAGTGTAAGATCTTGGGTCTTTGCACTTAACTGGTAATTCAGCCTTGAAAAAAGATGACACATTAACACTCACCTAAATTCTCTCAAGAGGCCTCAGGTTTTCTTATCAACATATTCAAAAATTTAGCATACTTAGGATTTCTCTTGAGAAATTCAACCATATGTATATTTATTTCTAATTTATAGAACAAAGTATAAGCATTTTTGCAAATTGAGGGTCAATATTTTTCTTTCTAACAAAATAAGCTTTAGGAAAAGGAAGATCCTTAATACTTACCTCCTTACTTGTAGGCATAGAGGCTCATTGCTTGCTCGACTCTACTTTCTCCTCAATTTATTTTCCCTTGTATATTGGACTTTGCATTATCTCCTCTTCTTATTGAATCTCTTGCACTTCTTGTGCTTGTGAATTCTCCTCTTGGTTTGATCTCTTTGTCATGAGCTACTGCTCTTTAGCACTCTTAGATTTCCTAACTATTATCGGTTATAGTAATGGATTTTCAACTTCAAAGTCCTCAATATCTTCCTTTATTGCCTCTTTTGCCTTGAAATGACCCTTCCTACGACTTCTTAATGAAATAAAATTCAAAGCCCTCGGATTAATAACAGTATTTGAAGGTATGCTACCACTGCTATTTGTTTGAATATCAGTCATAGTATTGGAGACTTGAGTTAGATAACTAGTAATATCAGTATTTTTAGAACTAACTCCTCAAATTTCCTCTGCACATCTGCATTATCTTTCTGTATACTTTGAAGAATTGAAGCTACGGAGGTGAATTGACTATCATTCTCTTTTAGCTTGTGTCTATATGGGTCATTTTATAGTCTATATTATTCATTTGTGCAGCCATACTTTTCAACAATTGAGAAGTCCTTTATTGTCTTAGTGTTGATAAAGCATTAGGTTGAGTAGGAACAATAGGCCTTGCATTATATCCAAAGCATTAGGTTGAGAGGATGAGATCAGCTTTAACTTGGCCAAATCTGACAAAATATCCAGCCTCCTTCGTCTTGCTACTAACCCTATCCTTAATTACATGTTAACCTAAATGAAAACACACAGCTTCACTAACTAGCTATTCTAGTCACGACTAGATCCACATTTAGGTCTTGACCTGAGAACACAGAGAATCTCCTAGAATAAAATAAGGTCACGACTAAATATCACAGAAGCTGATTTTCACAATTTGGGTCCTCTTTGTCTTGTGATTTCTTCTCTACTTCACATTGGGTCCTTAAATCTCTTCCAAAACACTTGCAAATCAAAACCAAAGTTCACTTTAAAGGCAAAGCTAGTTGAAAAACAAAATATATGTATTTAGGAAGAGTTAATTGACCATTTTATCATTTAATATGCATATTGCCATGCACAATCATATATTACTACAAAAGCACAATTACAAGTATTAAATAAATGGTAAAAGAGTCATAAAGTCCTTGAAATTGTCAAAGAAACCATATACAATTATATCTTATTAGGGTGATAAGCCTTGCTAAACTTCAATTTTATACCTAAAGCCACATTAACTTATTTCCAAAAGTTTAAAGTATACCTCATATCTCCATTCAATATGATGCTTTCTAGCACTCTATGAAGCCTCAATATCTCATTCATGTATACTTGACTCATTTCCTCCTACGAATAAGTGGTTTTATAGGGCAAAAAGTGCTCAGACTTAGTCAACCTGTGTACAACTATCCAAATGGTATCATAACCACCTGATATCCTCGATAATCCTATTATGAAATCTATAGAAATACTATCACATTTCCAATAAGAAACCTCCAATCCTTGCAATAGACCTCCCATCCTCTGATGGTCTATCTTGACTTTATGACAAGTCAAGCACTGAAGTACAAAGTTTGTCACATCTCTTTTCATCTTAGGCCATTAGTACTACTATTTTAGGTTATGGTACACCTTGGTTATACCCATATATATGGCATATATGCTCCTATGGGCTTCCTCAAGAATAGTTTTCTTAATTTCCTCATTATGTAGAATATAAATTCTTTTCTTGTACAGCAATATCCCTATATCACCTAAAGTATATTCTTACATCGGCCTATTCTTTAGCTCCTCCTGAATTCTCTATAACCAATCATCCTCTAATTGAGCTACTCTTAAGTCATAATAAAAGCTATAGTCTCCTAGTATCGTGCATAATATAGCATTTTATATGGGAAAAATAGGAATATTTGTTAATCATTCTAACTAGTGCTACTTATTCAAACTCATAAAACACATGTACCAACTTTCTACTCAAGACATCTACAATCATATTGGCCTTCCCAGGGTGGTACTTAATCTCAAAGTCATAATCCTTCAGGAATTCCATCCAACAATGCTGCTTGTTATTCAACTCCTTTTATTCAACTAAGTATTTTAGACTCTTATAGTCACTAAACACTTAAACTATGATTTGTACAAGTAATGCCTCCAAAGTTTCAATCCAAAGACTACAGCTGCCAACTCCAAGTCATGGGTTAGATAATTCTCCTCATGTAATCTCAACTCCCTTAAAGCATAAGCCACTATCTTATTGTTCTGCATTAGCACATACTTAAGACCCTTCAAGGAAGCATCCATATACAAAACATATAGTAATCCTAAGATAGGAAAAGTATTGGAGCTGTGGTCAACCTAGTCTTCAATTCTTGAAAAGCAACCTCATATTTCTCAGTCCAAACAAATGGCTGGTCTTTCTTGGTCAACTTAGTCAATGGCATGGAATATGAGAGAAACCTTGAATGAATCTCCAATAATAGCCGGCTAGGCTGACAAAACTTTTCACTTCAGTCACTAAATTAGGAGCCTCCCCCTTCAACACTACATTAACCTTGTTGGGATCCACAACTACTCCCTTAGCAAAGACCACATAAACTAAGCATTTCACTTCATTCAGCCAAAATTCACACTTTGATGGTTTAGCATATAGTTGATGATCCCTCCAAGTTTGTAACGTAATATGAAGATGCTTTCGATGTTCCCCTCACTCCTAGAGTATATCAATATGTCATCGATAAAAACCACAATAAATCTGTCTAAGTAAGATCTAAAAATTCGATTCATTTAGACCATAAAGATAGTTGGAGCATTCATTAACCCGAAAGGCATAATTAGGAACTAATAGTGTCTATATTGAGTCCTAAAGGCAGTTTTAGGAATGTACTCAACCTGAACTCTCAACTGATAGTACCCTGACTTTAGATCAATATTAGAAAACATAGACTATCCTACCTACTAATCCAACAAGTCATCAATTATAGGCAATGGGTACTTGTTCTTGATCGTTACCTTATTCACAACTACTAATAGTCAATTGATAGTCTCATACTGTCATCCTTCTTAATAAATAAAACAATTGATCCCCCATGGTAAAACACTCAATAGGATAAAATACTTCTCAAGTAGTTCCTTAAACTGCTTTTTCAGTTCTACCAATTCAGATGGAGACATTATATATGGTGAATTTGATATCGGACCCATCCCTAGAACTTGCTCAATAGAAAACACAACCTCACACTCTAAAGGTAAACTAGACACCTCCTTTAGAAACATTTCTGGGTATTCATTTACCATGTTAATATGATTAATCTCCACTTTTGCATCTATATCAATAGAGAATATAATCACCAATGCTTAGCACCTTTACTAAATGCTTTATCTAGTTGTGCAGTAGACAATAATATATGACCCTTTAGCATCTCGACAAGCATAGTGCTAATTGAAATAGTCACCAATTTCCTTTTAAAATCAAGAATGGCATTATTTACCATTAACAATCCATGTCGACAATCACATTAATGTCCCTTAAAGGCAAGCAAATCAAATCAATCAAAGACTCACTCCCCAATCTTAAAAGTAAGTTTTAAACATGCTTGTGCGTTAATAACAGTAGCTCCCACAGGAGATGACACTTTTAAATCATAGGGCAAATTAGTCACATACAATTTCAATCTCTCAGTATAATCCATATATATGAAAGAATTAGTAGCACTAGAATCAAATAATACATACAATTTATAGCCTTGAAGATAGTACCTCGAATCAAATTGGGAGATGTAGCAGCCTTCTCCTGAGTCGTAGTATAAAATTAACTGGGAACAGTAGGATTAGCGATATGCCCTAGTTTATGGAATCTAAAGCACTCCTAGCACTCTCCAGGTTGAGTCCTACCATACCTCTGACATGGCCTAGATACCCTAGTTGTTAAAGAAGCAGGTGCTCTACGAGGATTCTGATTTCCTCTGATGTGGCTCCTCTGGCCTTATCTTCTTTGTAGAAATCCTTGATTGGCATTATCTCTCTACTCCTATCCTTTATTCTTGCCCTAACTCCCTGAGCCATTAGTACTAAACTATTTCCTCTCCCCAACTCCTCATGCAGATCCTAGATAGCCAAGCCTCTTGGGCCTTCCTAATAAGGACTCTTAACTTGATGAACATATTCTCAAACAATTCAGGCTTATACAGAGCCAACAACTATTGTAGCTCTGGCTTGGTGTGATGAAACAATTGTTATTCCTTCTAAAGAGAGTAATTTACCCTTTTTGGGCAAGGGACATACTTTACCAATTCAATAAACTTAGTGATAAATAGGTTCTCATGCATATCATCTTTCTTCAAGGAGTAAAATTGGAATTGTTTCTCCATATGTAGTTCCTTAGGGAAGAAATGATCATAGAACATCTCTTTAAAATCTTCCTAACTCATCTGTTAGATATCAGCTAGCCCCATACTGTCCTACTAGTCTTTCACCTCATCCTCCAAATATGTAATAGCCATTTGCACCTTCAGTAGCGATATGCAAGGGACTGCTGAGAATATCGTCTCCATCCTCTTAATCCATTTCTCTGCCTCTGAAACCTCCAGTCATCTCTTGAACTTTGGAGGAATATGCTCATGCACCTTCTTCTAAATTTTATTGATGTTATTTAGAAGTGGGGGACAAAAGGCTCCTCCTGATGATTCCCCCTCAATGCTAATGTGATCATGCTCTATATCATAGCCCTCACTTACAAAACTATTCTCTATCTTATTATGGTTACATAACTCCTTATTGCTTGATCCTTGCTTCTCTTTAACATTTTATTCAAACTTCTTTAACCTCTCATCTATTGTAGCCGATGCTACATCCTTTATATGTTCCATTATTGCTTCATAGTCTAGTTGAGCCTATCGTGCTGAGGCCTACTACCACCAAGCGTACTCTATCATGATTGAGTCTATACCATCCTCTCCCTACCTAAGGATGCATCCCACCAAAGAATTAAACACAAGAATAAATACTAACATAGAAGTTATGTTTGAATAATGTATATTGCCACTAATATTCAATATATACAATGCCAAAAGTAGGAAACAACCATGAACTAATACCAAGTTGTAAAGTTCTCCTCATTATAACTACTATTAATTACTTGAATCTATTTTGTTCAGAATATAAATCAATCACAATGTAACAATGGTTATAAGTGAATTCCTTAATTTAAAAAGAGTTAAATATGATAGAAAAAAGCTTTACTAAAATTAAAAAAAAAACTTACCATGGTTATAAAAAGACTTTTCTTAATCAACAAATAATATGATAAAAAAGATAAAACTACCCTTCCAACACTATCATGGTTAAGAGGATTCAACTTATTTTAAAAAGGTTATCTATTATAGAAAAGAGTAAAACTTATATCAGGATACTATTATGGATATAAAAGCTTCATATAACTTTCGCATGTAAAATTATGTTAGAAAGTATTCAATTCCACTAACATGGTTATAGGGTTCAAGCCCCCGATTAACACTACTATCACAATTATCAATTCTAAACTTTTGAAATGGGCCTCCAGGCATAAAACCCATAACACAAACAAACATACTGAATAATACTAATAATATAGCAAATAGTTACTGTGGATCCACAAAGTCACATGCATAATCTTAAAAGATCGGCCTTACACCAACACACAATATTCAGTACGATCATCAAAATAGCAAATCATCATAGTATAAATAGAAGTAGGCCATACAGTGGCAATATATATACTCAACACATAAACATAAAGGAGGGTTCTATACAGAATAACTAGCACAACTATGCCTCTGGTGTCTTCCCATTCAAACCGGCAATTGAACTAACTTATGAAAAATATGAATAATCACGAGTGAGACAAAAGCCTCAGTAACCAACAGTTCTTACTCATCATACATACCAATATATGTTTTAGGTATCAAGTTGGACATATATCTAGTAATATCATAATTAAAAATAAATAAATAATTTCAAATTTCATAATAAAAATGCAATCCTATAACCACAATCCAAGAGCTATAAAGGATTATCACACACAAGAAGACCAAATAAGCCATAAAAGGCTTATCCCCACGCAGAGGACAAAAAGAGCTATTAGGGCCTAACCCATACAGGAGGCGATAGAGCCAACTATCATGCATTAATGGAGCCCTCATCACATGATAGTAACTAACATAATCCACTTACTAATTCCCATCCTTCTAAATCAAACAAAAAATATCATATCTCTTCCCCTACCTTTACATCCATAACCTCCCATACCCTTCCTTACCCTCCCTTAAATTAACCTAACCTAACCTACCCTCCCCTAAATTGAACCAAACAAAGCTTAAGTCAATAATAGTATTTAATTCATAACAATAAATAAAATAAGAAATGAAAACTTAAATTTAAATCCTGAAGAATTAATAAGAAATCAAGGATTAATAAATAAGATTGGATAAGTAATTAAAAGTAAAGAAAAATTAAAACAAAAATGCATAGCCTATAAAAGAAAACATCCAATAGAAGTAACTCAAACTAAAGGAATAATTAAAATCCCTTTAATAACAAAAGAATTCATTGAAGAAGAAATAAGAAATATAGATTTTGGAAATGAAATAACAAATATTTATTTATATACCGGGGATACAAATTTTAGTAAAAGTATATTTTAGAGAAAATATTAATAGTCCAATAGATTTAATAATAACATATGATAGAATAATAAATTTAGTACAAGAGAGTATATTATGAATAATTTAAGAAAATTTAATATATCAAAATTTAAAATTCACTTTAAAAACAAATTTTACTATAAATAGATCAAACCAACATGAACTTTAGCAATATACCATAAATTGCATAATCTTAAAATGAGACCAGGAAGTAAAGATATAAGTATATTAGTAATGATAGGTCTTGTATTTAGTAATCAACATAAAATTTATCAAAAGAATAAAGGAATATTTACAGTAAATAAAAATTGTATGCCCCATAATAAGAGAAATAAGACAAGAACCAGTAGATATACAAATACTAAAAATTATAATAATATAACTAGATCAAACTCAAAAAATAGGAGAATATAGTAATAGAAGTATAAATTATCAAAATCAATTAGGAAGAAGATCTATAAATAAATAGAATAATACTTTTACAAATAGGAGAATATAGTAATAGAAGTATAAATTATCAAAATCAATTGGAAAGAAGATCTATCAATATAGATAGAAGAATACTTTTACAAATAATTATATCAACTCCTATACAAATAAGTTATTCTTAGAGAAGTAAACTTACTAGCTGAAAGAGATATACAAAAAAGTAATTTAGTACAAAAAAGAAATAATACTCCAAAAATAAATTTAAGACAAAGAAGAAATGGAAAATATTTGATACAATTAGAATTGAAATATTTAGGAGAATGCAAAGTTGGAAACCAATAAATGCTGAAGTAAGTAGTAAATTTGAAAGAACTTTTATAAAACTAAAAATGATAGAAAATCAATAAAATATAGATCAGGAAGAAATAACAATAATAACACTAAGATGTAATAGAAGAGATGAACTAAAACTAAAAGTATATGTAGACATGGAAGAAAAATTACAAAATTATATAATATTTGGAAAAGATTTCTTGGAAGCTGTAAAACCATATAATATGCAAAATGAAATATTATTTATTACTGTATAAAATAATGTAGTATTTTAAATAGACTTATTTAATTATGAGTGAATATCATTTTATTTTGGTAAAATTAATATATGACAAAATATGAAGCAAGAGCATATCATGCAATTATAGATACCACTGCAAATGTATGCTTAGGAAAGTCTAATATATTACCAAAAGAATTATAGAATATAGGATAATTACCTCAAGTAGGAACTGCAAGACAAGAAATATATACTTTAAAGCATAAAGAACAAAATGTAAAAGTTCAAATAGGAGAATATGAACTAAAAATTCCTTTAATATATCAATTTAATGAATGTAAACCTGATATAATAATAGGAACAAATTTCTTGTATAAATATTTACCAGTAGGACTATATCAAAATAGTGTATTATTTGTAACACCATGTAAACATACCGCATGGGCATTAAGAATGAAAGACCCTTTAAATAAAAAAATTTAAAAAGAATGTAAATCCAAATAAAATTCAATGGTTAGATAATAAAGGAAAACTAGATATAAGTGGATCAAAAATAGCATATGTAAAATTTTGTAATATGACTATAAATTATACTGATAAGATACTTGAAGAAAAAAAATAAAAGAATGCTACAGTGAAAATCTATTAGAATTTTAGAAAAAGTTTAAACCTATAGCATAAATTAAATTAAGGGATTGTAGTAAAGAAATAAATATAAAACATTATCCATATACAAAACATGATAAAAACGAATCCTTATCCATATACCAAAATGATAAAAATGAATTTATTATATATATAAATAAAATGAAAAAATATAATTTAATTAGAGAAAGTACTTTACCATATAGTTCACTGGCTATTATAGTTTTAAATCATAATGAAATTTTAGAAGAAAAATTTAGATTGGTAATAAATTACAAAAGATTAAATAATTTAGTAATAAGAAATAGGTAACTATACTAAAAATAGAAATATTATTTTAAATAATAAAAAGAAAGATAATATTTAGTAAATTTAACTATAAATCAAAAATTTTTTAAATTAAATTAAATAAAGAAGGTAAGAAATATACTGCATTTAGTACATTAGAAGGATTATATAAATAGAATATTTTACTAATGGGATATCATAATAGTCCAAGTATTTTTTAAAATTATTTAAATGAACAATTAAAAACTTTGAGAGAATTTGTTATCTTCTATATTGATGATATTTTAATATTTTTAGATAATTTAAAACAACATGAAAAATATTTAAACCAATTTATAAATATTATTTAAGAAAAGGGAATAAATATATCATTTAAAAATGTTAAATTAAGAAAAACTAAAATAAAATTTTTAGAACAAGTAATATCTTAAGGAGAATTATAATTACACAAACATATATCTAAAAAGATACTAGATTCAAAATAATAGAAAACAAGAAATATTTATAATCATTTTTAGGGATAATAAATCAAGCCAGAAGTTATATACCTCATTTATCTAAATATACTAGAAGATTAAATAAGTTAGCAGTAGAAAAATCTAAATTTGAATGGAGAAATAAATATAAAAAAAGATATTAAAAAATTAAAAGAAATATTTCAAAATTTACCAATATTAAAAAATTCCAAAACAAGAACCTATAAAATGGATTTTATATATAGAAGCCTCATAAGATTATTGGGGGTTCAACCATTTATTTTGAAGAAGAAGAAGAAGAAAATAAAAAATAGCAAAGTATGCAAGTAAAAAATTTAATTAATCTCAAACTAAATATCATTCAAATTGTAAAGGATTATTTTTAGTAAAAAAACCTGTGAAAAAGTTAGAATTATTAATAGTATAATAATTTATAATTCAAATGGATAATACACAAGTAAAATATTGGCTATCTAAAGGAATAAGAGAAACTAGTATAGTGAATAAAATGTTATTTAAATGGCATAATGATTTATTCCATTATGATTATCTATTTGAATATATTCTAGGAAAAATAATCTTATTTCATATTATCTTAGCATGGATTGAGCAAAAAGGGAGTCCCAATAATTCCAATCCAACCAATTTGAAAATTTTATAAATCCATCTAGTGTTGGGTCATCAATATCTATAGAAGAAACTTTAATTCTTGAGGTTTCAACCTTAAAAATGCAACAAAATCTAATGGTTAATTCATTTAACACTTTTATGGGGCATATTAGTGCATTATATGAAAAGTTTAATGAATTGTCATGAGAAGTAGCACAATTAAAAAGTGGAGTCATTTCACCACTCACTACTCCAGTAAATCCCTCTGATAGTCCAACTAAAGATTTGGAATGTCAAATTGATATTCTAGAAGATTAATTAAATTAGGAAGTCTATATAAATCCAAAACCCATGAAAGAGCAAAATTACAAAGATGTCAAAAAAGAGGCATGACATTGTACTATTACCCAGGTTCCTTTATCCAAAATTTAAGAAAAGAAGCCAGTAGTATAATTATTATCAGACTCTAATAAGATAAGCAAAATAGTACCATAAAATCCCTCATATAGGGACTATATCTCATTATCAGTTGAACAAATACATTATTAGACCAGGAGCATCACTAGATGTGGTAGCAAGTTTATTCGGATTTGGACTTGTACAGACTATCTACCCATCATCAAACATGGAAGAAATAAAACTGTTACCCAAGGTAGTAAAAGAAATATTAAAATCTTATTTTAAAATAGTAAAGCAACATCAAATCTTTATAAGATGTTACTTTACTATAGCCACAGTAACAAAAGAGAAATTTTACCCACCACTTCATTTACTGAAGCTCAAAACAACAAAACAAGTACTAAAAGCTGAAAAAGAGAATAAGGAAGAAATAAAAGAAACATATTTTCCTATAACTATAAGTCATGTCAGAAGCTTTGGCTATAGGATCATTTTTTAATAATTAAATAGATGTATCACTTAAGCAGAACAAAAGTGAGTTTGTTATACCAGTTCAAATATGTGTATATATACATATGAAAAAATAGCCCATAGAACCCATAAGTTAGAAAAATGGTATGAATAGATTAAGCTAAATAAAATGGAAAATTCTGAGACTACACAGAGAAGAATCTATAATAGGCTAGAAGAATATCAAGTTATAAGTGTAAATATTGTATAAAGGTAGAAGAAGATAGAATTATTATGGAGCAAGAATTGACATAACACTAATGATGTCAATCTGAAGCATAAGGAATTGTTGGCCATCAAAAGAAGGGAATATACTTTTTGAAAATAATATTGTACTTTTATTTTTTAAAGTAACTTTATTAAAGTATCTTTTGACTTTTGCAAAAGGTATGTTGGGATAATATGTTGGGGAAAAATTAGTGTTTGTAGAAGGTTTTTGTCTATTGTTAGTCTAAGGGACTATTTGGTATGAGAGATTTAGAAGGAGGCGAGGGGAGCGTTTTTAAGTTGAATATAAGAAAGTTAGAGAAGTCGGGTTATAATTTTTTTTAAAGAGATGTAAGATAAAAGGGTAAAAAAAATTAAAAACTTTTAACCCAATTTCTCTAATTTTTTTCTTAAATCCAACTCAAAAAAAATTTCCCCTTCCCTCCTCTCCAAATCCCTCATACTAAACAGCCCCTAAAGGTAAGATGAAAGCTCATTATAAAAGGCCATCATTAGTCCATTTAAAGGGCATCGAGTTTAAGCACAGAAAACTCAAACTTCTTTGAGCATTTGTGAGCATTCTTGTAAACACCTTCAGTAATAAAATTATTATTCCAATGTTTGTGGAGTCTATCTATCATTTGAGCAAGGAGTGATTGTAAGTATGCCTAACTAAATCTCTATAGGGAAAGGATAATGAAAATTATCATGGCATATGAATTCGAATGAGATTGTTGTAATGGTCCCTTAATAGTGTTCTATGGAGAATTTAGGGAAATAAGATACTTTGTACGGTTCAGTGTAAAAAACAAACTTAATTTATGTTTGGTAAATATGAAGTACTAGATATCTGAGCTTTTGTAGCTCATGGTCCTTTTATGTGATAGTACCATCTAAGTATGACTGGTTTAAGGTGATATCTAGAGAACTAAATTTATTTCTATCAAAGAAAAGCATAAAGTTTTGTTTAAATTCTTCAATACCCCTATTATAGATAGATAAAATTTAATAGAATATAAAGATAGGGAAATAATAATTACCCATCATCATAGTGCTATATGTATTTAAATTAAATTTTTGCTCTGGGTTTTTTATTCTTACTTAACATGATGTATGTTTATATGGTGTTACAAATGATATACTATTTTGATATATTCCTATTGGTAAATATTGATACAAGAAATTTGTTCATATTTTTAGATCAGGTTTTTTAAGGATAAATTAAATGAGTTATTAATTGAAATATGTTTTAGTCATTTAAGAAAACCTAAATAGATAAGTTTCAATATATGTGATAAAAGATTAAAGTTATAAATTTTATAATATAATAAAAATAAATAAATTTTCTACTATATTGGAAATTTTTAAAATTACATTTTTTTTGTTATTATAATTTTTGTTGGTAAATATAAAGGTTTATTCTTATATTAAAGAGGGGTATTTTGGTTGAAACAAAAGTTTAATAGTCAAACTTAACTTAGTAAACTAATGATTGGATGCATGAAAATAGAATCTAAAATATATAAAGGAGGTTTGGGTAGCTACATTTTAATTTTAAAGGAGATTTATATATGTTGTTAAAAGAGAGGAAGCTTTTGTAATTTAGATGAAATAGTAGGTTCATTATTGTATTTTACTCAATTATATTAGTAAAGAAGGGTTGAGCAAAACAAATGCTAATATTACTTCTCACCTTTATTTTCGTCACGTCCTCATCTTCTTTCTTTTCGTTCTATCTCTAGCAAATTTGAAGGTTCTTAGCCAGCAGTAGCAAGTGGTTAGTTTCATCTTTTGATTTTGTTGTCAATTTGTTTTTTGTAATTTTTGTTGTTATTATAGAAAAAAATAGGTAGGTACTTAGTTTTTCTTCTTTTAGATAGTTTTCTTTCGTTTGTCTTAGTTTTTCTTCTTTTAGTTAGTTTTCTTTCGTTTGTCTTCCTCCTCCTCCGTTTATAACTTCCCCTATGTGACTCATGACTTTTGAAGGCTTGAAACATGTTTAAATAGGCTTTTAGAAAAAAAGTTTATGGGAAAAAATAGCTTTTGGATAACTTTTAAAAAAAATACTTCTAGAGAAGAGTTTATGGAAACAAAATGATTTTGAATAAATGATTGTTTGGATATTTATTATCATAAGGGATTTTGTGATTTGTAAAATACTAGAAAGGGTATAAGATAGAAAAATTAATTATCTTCTTTGAACAGTGTCTTGTCTGCGACGATGCACTGTTCACTTTTTTTTTCTCCACAATTCTCTCTCTTCACGTCCAGCTTCCAACACCTCAACTGTAGACCAATGACTAGCTCCTCCATTATTGATTGACCAAGAACCGATGGTAGCAACTGAAGGCTAGCGAAGATGACCTCTATTAAGCATCATCCCGTGCGTCTTTTTCTTCTACTAGCGACAATAATGCCAAGTTGCAGAAGGATGATGACGGAGAAGAAGCTTGACGGAGATGAAGAAGGAAGAGTACGTCCATGATGGAGAGTCAAAGAGGAAGCATAAGAGTGAATATGAGAGAAAGAGGAGGGGAGAGAATAGAGTGTGTAAAAAAATAGGAGTAAAATAGTAAATAGATAGTCCATAAGCTCTTACTATTTCATAAGTTATTCCCAGTAGCTTATCCAAAACTATGGTTTGATCTAAAAGCTATTTTGGATAAATATGACTGTTTTAAAATTTTTCCAAACTAAGATTTGTACCAAAAACCCTTTTAAAACCTTGGTTTGGAGGTTTCCCAAATAAGCACTTACTCTAGTTTCTAGTTGAAAAGCTTGTTCTCACTTGTTGAACTCAGCTCAACCTCTTAAAATGGGTTTCTTCAAGAAAATAGGCTATTTGGAACTCCACTTGTCAGTTAGGTCGGTCTTATCTGAACTTAAAATTATTTTTTTTAAACATATCTTGTAAAAAAATATTATATTAAGAAACTATCTCTTATAAAAATAAATAGAGTGAGTACAATATAGGGATATACACATGAATTTTCTTCTTTTTGTGGGTAATCATGGATTTTTTTGTTGGCCACATGGCTTGGCAATCACAACCAAATCTCTAAACACTTCATCAATGGTAGGGGTGGTTATGGGACGGGTCAGGACCGGGACAACCCTATCTCGTGTCCCGTCTCAATACAGTGCATGGGACACAAAATGCGTCACGTGTCTTGTCCTATTTCTAACATGTCCTAATCCCATTCGGGACCGAGACGGGAATTCTTGGATCCTATTTTTTTTAAAAAAACACTAATAAAATCATCTTAGTAAATTATTTCATATAACACCATCATCACATATAAATAGAGAGATGATATCTGCTAGACAATGCCTGGTGCTAATACATATGTTGATATTGCAGCTTAAGCATCTAAGAAACATAGTAGAAAAGAATGATTATGGATTCTAGGTACATTAGTAAGTTAATAAGCATGCTATAATTGAACTAACATCATTTTGTTGCATGTAATCCTTACTTGAATAAACTTTTAGAAGATCTCTAATAGCATGTAGAAAATGATCACTGTCATGTACTCCCCCTTATTCTTGATCAGAAGCAGCTTGAATCAATGCCAGGCAACAACCCTGCAGTAATTATAAAGACCAGAGTTATCAATATAAGGAAATTCAAAGCATGCTCCTTTTTTCCAATTGACAGGCTATATTAATGGTAACTATGAATGGAATAAACTTAAAAACCAAATTATATTACTGGCAGTATTAATGGAAGATTGGGAATGATTGCAATAACTCTTGGGATACTAAGATTTCACGGGTGCAAAAATAGAATAATTAACATCAATTTCATGTAGTAAATAATCTATTTCATGACAAGCAAATTTCAAATAGATCATAAGATTTTGAATACTAATACTGTAAGAAAAGAGAGCATAATTAAGAAATAAAACAATAGTAAACAAATAAAATCATCTAAAAAATATGCGCAAATCATCTTAGAAACAACATCGCACTCACCCTTTGAGCAAATATGCTTTCGCTAGTTTAGGATTCAAGTCAATTGCCTTGTTTGAGTCAACAACTTCTGCTTAAACCATTTACAATTTAAAATTAGTTGCAATAATTCATAAATCATATCAAATTCAAGTATACATACAATACAAAAAAGAGCTTCCATATACAAATGCAACCAACAGGCAAAACCAACATACAACAACTCAAGAGGTCCACACACATATGCACAGTGGAATAGAGTAAGGAATAAAGACTGAAATTCTAAAGCATAACTAAAGACAGAGAATGGGACTCGGCACCCACTATATGACAACTTCTCTGTTAAATACATAATCATCAAAGGGAACCAAATAGCTCAAATAAATTTTCTATCTCAACTACAAAAAAATCGAATACACATAATATGTGTCCTCTGAAGAGATTTCCCATCAAGCTTTCTAGAATATAAAATCCATCGAGCGTAATTCGAATTCTTAATCAAAAGTTGATTGCTTGTCTAAAACCCAAAAATAAAAGGAGATTGAAAACACACACAAGAGGATCCAAAAAGTTTACGCATTATGAAATTCTCAACATCATTGGCAATTTCTGGAAACCAAGCAAGGGACTAGGTAAAGTAAGAAGCGTACCAGTGTAATTGCTGAGTTTGATATGGTCATCGATGAAAGCCTCTTTGGCTTTGGCTTTGGCTTCGAGATCTGTTGCCCTAAATCTACAACATCTAAGGCGAACAATAATGATATATTGAGGAGGAGCGATGGTCAGAGGTCATGGGCGGCAATCGCAAAGTGAAGATGAAGCGGGTCTGAAGTCAAGAGGAGTGATCGAGGAGGAGCGACTTGGAGAAAGGGTGGCTGAGTCAGGGAGGAAGGAAGAGTGCTATAATGTTGCTAAGGCTAAACGTGATAAGTGAGAACACGCGAGGGGTCAACTTGAAGGTTGAGGGAGGGTATAATGATATGATATAGTTATTATAAAAAATAAATGTATATATATCGAGACGGGATGACCTGAGGGTCAAGCCAAAACTCATCCAGTCCCAAATTTTTCCAGATCTATCCCAATGCATCGGGACTGGGACATATCACCCGGAATAGGAATTAATTGAACACCCCTAATCAATAGGTCTCTAGATTTAGTCCATTCACAATATATATACTATACAATGATTAATTAAGTGTACTTTTTCCATCAATCTTATTATAATTTTCACGGTTCCTTACAATAAATATTTGTTGTTAAAAGAAGGAAAAAGACAAAAAAAGTCCACCTGAATTTCAAAAAGATGAATTGGACATATGAATATTGAAAAAGATAGATTGGGCAAGAGGCCCAATCTGTCATTAGTAAATTCATGTAAAAATACAAAATTAACCTTCGGTAAATGAAGTTAAAGGTAGGGGTACTTTACTCTGAAGAATGCATAACACTCGAGAGAGAGACCTCATTCCAGCCCCATCAAATCCTCATTCCAGCACCATTGAATCCTCAATCCAGCACCATCGAAGGCTCATTCCAGTAGCATAAAAGATTGACAGATGCCTTTACTAAGGATTGTCATCATTGAAGGTGGCTTTGCATTTATGAGTCAGAGGAAGATTAGGGTTTAGTACACCATTGAGCTTTATCTAAAATCCCTTTTTGTTCAGTTTATCCTTATGAAATTTGATGTATTTTTTGCTGGCTGATTTAATATATACCCATTGATCTAAAATTTGAGTTGGGTTGAGTCCCAATAAGGGGAAGTTCTTCCATTGTGTTTGTTCCCCATCCGCAAAACTCAAATTCAAGATTTTACTTAAATGTGTTGTCTCTTACCATTCAACCAACCGTTGTTTATAAATTAGAATACTTTCATTAACATTATGTTCATTTGGTTATGTGAATGAAATCTGATCGGTTTAAAAGAAACTTGCGTATGATATTCTTCAAACATGTTTTCCAAGTATTTGGGGTTTTATAATTTCAATGCATGTTGATTCAAGGGCTGAACCCAATTTATGATTAAATATGGTTGAGATTTCTAACTTGTCCTAACTTTGTAATATCATTAGTAAGTTGACGATTAAAAAATCCAATCTAGTCATGTTATGCTTATTGCAGTTAGTTAGTATATGTGTGTCTGCTCTGTTTCTATACTGTTTAAATGCCTACAATTTTAGAGCCAATAAGTCAAAGGTAGCAAGACATATGTCTATGATTTAAGGCACGGTGGTTTGTAGCATAAACATATTTTGATATCTACAGCAAGATGCTTAGTTTTAGGGGCTATTGACATTCTTTTGTGAAGCATGAAGCACTTATATTGGAAGCAATAACAAAGTCTTCCCAAAGAAGGCATCAAATTATTGATACACCATGCTAATTTATTTCCTAAAATGAAGCTAAGGGACCTAAAGCCCTTCATCCCTCTCTTCCCTTTTCTCATACTTTTTCATGTCACATTCATTGTTTCAATTTTTATTATCCGCTTATCTTTCTTTTTCCTTGTATGTATATATTGTAGATGGACCCCTGTGTAATCCATCACTATTCAATTTCTCATTTCTTCCTAACACTACCCTATACAATGAGCCACTGCAGAATTTTTTGTTTTTTTAAGCTTAGCTATTTTATTCAATATCATTTTCTGTGTTCAAATGATTGATTTACTAGTTTCTCTGATATCTCATCTTGGGTAATAAAAATAACCGTCACCTACCTGGTATCTTTCAACTCTAACTACCTGGCTAGTTTACTCGTCTATGTTATGGACACCTTAGGTGTCAGAACAGCTGTGATACCCAATACTGGAAAGATCTCTCGTTTGTCAATCTGTTAGACCTTACGCTTTGCAATTGTAAAAAATAGAAATGGGTGGTGATTTTGTATTTCAAGTTGTGGGATTTATCTTAAGAATTTGTCTTTCAATCATCTTTACTTTGCTTTAAATAAATCTCAAAAAATGGGGTTTAGTTCTTGTTAGAGGTTAATAATTCATATTTATTTTGTTTAGAATATGTTTTGATTATAGCACTTTTTTGAAGCCATGTTGGTTTTGCTACCAATATTTCTGTCATAATTTTTTCGTTAGACTATAAAGTTTGGTTTACACTCCTATGTTTTGCTATAAAAATTTATTTACCTATGATTTTGTTATGGAGTAATTGCATCCAATTTCTTTATGAGTATATTTTGCCACATACTTGATGTGATTTAATCATGTTTTTAGTGTTAAGGTATATGCAGTTGCTACTTTATCTGTGGTCAAACAAGAGAGATTAGTTATGGGTTAGTTAAGAACAATAGGTACAAATTACATTAACATGTAGTAGTTGCAAATTAGCATTACATTATATTGAGCTACAACTGTTTATGAAACTTACTATGTACTCATGGTTTTTGAGCAGGAAAAATGGCATTTCAACAAGGGACAAGGAAAGAGGTTAGGAATCTGTACCTTATGTTTTGCAATAAATTCATCCATTCAGGTAAGAAGTTTAAGAACATGAATGAGCAGGCTAAGCAGACAATATTGGCTTGGAAGGAGTTGTCTACTGATGAGAAGAAGTCGTATAGACAACAGTTACAGAGTTCACATGCTGATGAGAAGAGGGAAAACAAAGGGACGAAGAATGAAGTTCCCTTCAATACTCGGTGTTCACCCCATCAGTTGAAGGCACTGATGGAGTTTGTCAAGAAAGATGAAGGCCTAGTCGGTAGGGTGAAAACTGTAGGGTTTCACAACTTGCTTCACGTTGGAATGACAAGACTCCCCCAAAACTTGTTAGCCTCATTGATTCAGTCATATGATCTTCTAACTCGTCAATTTAGAATCAGGGGGAGGACAAAAGGAATAGGGCTAAAAGATGTTGAGCAGTTGCTTGGTGTACCTTGCAATGGGGAAGACATAAGAATGGATGTTGATGATGATGATGAGATGTTCAAGATGTTAAAGACTCAGTATGGTAAAGTTTCATATACCAAAATACTCAGATATATCAAATCTGGTCAGCAGAGAGATAAATTCGAGTTGTTGTTTATGATATATGTGGTTGGGACATTTGTAGCTCCTACTGCAAGCACAATGGTGAGTGAGAAGCTGTTTAAGGTGATAAAATACACCATGAGTAGATTTCAGTGGTTTAATTGGGCCAAATACATTATAGATATGCTATGGAAAGAGATAGAGATTCATGTGAATTCGCTGAAAAAGAGCAAGGGACGGAGGTCCAACATGGGAGGCTGCATCTACTTATTGTTAGTATATATTTCTTGTCTATGCTTGTGCCTATTTCCTTTTATTGAAAATGTTACAGCTTATGTTGTTCGTGTTGCAATTATATTTTGGTAAGCATTTTGTATTGCTGAAAGCTAGACAATATGAGTCCATTAAACCTATGCATTTTTGGACTGATGAGAGGTTAAAGGAAATGGTCAAGATTGAGATGGAGAGCTAAATGGGGATTTTGTACAATGAAGGTTGTAGTCAAGAGAGGGAGGTGAAGGGCGGCTCGATAATCTATTTAGACCTAGTATGTGTTACAGTACTGTGTTATGTCTTTAATGTTACAGTACTGATTTTAATATGTAAGATTTTATAGTTTAATGTTGTAGAACTGAGTTATGCATTTGACCACGTTCTGATTGTGTTATGCAGGAGTTGAAGGAGTTGCATTCATGATTGGTAGGTGCAATTGAAGAGAGCAGTCATCAGCTTATCAATGTAGTTGAGCAAGAGCTGTTGAAGGTACAACTCCAGAGACTTGAGAAGCGTCATAGAGAAGATGAAATGAACATTAAACAAGGAAGTGAAGGAGAAGAGGATTATATTCGATATGAGGATGAAATGAGAGGAGCATGTCATGAGGGGGTGAAGAAGGGGATAAGGGAGACGAAGAAGGAGAAGGAGACAGAGGTGGTGAGGGACAAGTAGAAGAAGAAACTGGTAAGTAAGGACAAGTGAGTGATGATGATGATGATGATGCACCAATCTCTGTGGTAACTAAACAAGAACAAAAAAAATCCAACCCAGAATATCTTTCTACTTCTCTATAGATTCTGAAGGCCGCATAATGGATGAGGCAGAAGTGTTGAAGGAAGTACATCTTAGGAGATCAAAACGCCAAAAGAGACCTGCAGCTTCAGTGATGTCTCTGTGGGTGATGACGAAGGGTGCTAAGAAGAAAAATAGGATGATAAATGTAAAAGATGTGTTGTTCACGATGATAAGCCGTATGTGTTAGCGTGAGGAGGGAAAATGGTAAGTTTGGGCATGTTAAGTCCAAGTTGTTGCCTTTTGTGATTTTCTATCCATGTGTTGGTAACGACAAAAGTACAAGGTTTTGGTCAACATATTGGATAAAGATATCAGTCGCGATCAACTCTACACACTTGGTGGTATTCAAAGAATAAGTAACAGGGTAAGTGTAAAATCACTGATCTTAATTTGTATTCAAGTGAGGGATTTGCATTGTTTCTTTATATAAGATGCGCTTCTTGCTTATTTGTACAGGTTATGTCAGTGGTGTGTAAGACACTAATGGCTTATATGAAGAAGGAAGGACAAGTGCGGTGACACCTTTTTGACGCTGACTTCATGGTGAGGTTGTTATGACATCAGTTTTGGCTCTGAACATGCTGAGTTAGTAACCTTCAATTTTTTTGTAGGCAATGATGGCATCTAATTCGCTCACTTAGAATGTGAATTCAAAGAAGAAGCAACTTATGCCTGAACATCTTGGTTATAACTTGGCCAATTGTGATTTGATTCTTGGGCCTACACTTGTCGGAGCTCATTGGTTCTGTCTTACATTAGAGCTGAGGACAATGAACTTCTATGTCTTGGATTCGTTGGCCAAATCCGCTGATAATCAAAAGAGAAAGAACAAAAGAGCAACAAGGAATGAGATGGCGTTTATTGTCAAAGCATGCGTGAGTGCCTGATTCACCCCTTACATCTATATATTGGTAATGACTACAATGGCTAACTTATGCATTTGTCTTCTGAGCAGAGAGATAGGTTTTATGATATAATTGAGTTAGTTAAACCTAACTTCCTCAGGAAGGGGAAGAAGAGAAAGGGTGAGATTATTTAGGCTCACGTTCATGCGTAAAACAATTTATAAGTCATTTAATTAGTTGCTGTTAAGATGTGTACACTGTAATTTGGTACAAGGTTGTCATATTGTTGATATTTTTTCTATGCAGGTGAGATTGTGAGGTACATGTACTAATTTGGTTGACTAAGTGGGAGCCCAATGTTGCACTTCAGTACGATGATGATCAGGTTGCAGAGTTTAGATGAAACTTATTGTGGTGACTAGTTAATTACGAGTTAAACTCAAATCGGGAATTTACATTAAGCTTACTGCCACAAAGCAAGAGTGCAATGGCCACCAAATGATGTTTAAATGGTTGTAATGTTAATTTTGGCAATGCTTCATTTGTGCGAAGTTAACCTAGTCACGAACTGGTGACATTAGGCAAACACATTTCCCTGAATGACAGTTGAACTGTTAACCTTGTAATGACAATGATAAAATTTTGTAATCACTGTGTACATACTTTGTCTCACATATCGCATTATGTTAACATATGCCAATGATGTTTGAAAATTACTGCAGAAGGGGATTTGCAAGTTTCCACATGGTGTTTGCAAGTGCCCCAATAGAATTTGTAGCTTCCTCAATGGGATTTACAACTCTATCAATGCAAGTTTCAACTTCCTAAATGCAAGTTGCAACTTGTACAGTGATTATCAACTTTCCTAATGGGATTTGCAACTTCCTCAATGGGATTTGAAACTTGCTCAATGCAATTTGCAACTTCCTCAATGGGATTTGTAACTTTGTCAATTCAAGTTGCAACTTCCTAAATGCAAGTTGCAACTTGTACAGTGATTAGCAACTTGCCCAATAGGATTTGCAACTTCATCAATGCAAGTTGTAACTTCCTCAGTGGGATTTACAATTCCTCAATGGGATTTGCAATTTCATCAATGCAAGTTGCAACTTGTACAGTGATTAGCAACTTGCTCAATGGGGTTTGCAACTTCCTCAATGCAAGTTGCAACTTACACAGTGGGATTTGCAACTTCCTCAGTGGGATTTACAACTTTCTCAATGGGATTTGCAACTTTGTCAATGCAAGTTGCAACTTGTACAGTGATTAGCAACTTATCCAATGGGATTTGCAACTTTCTTAATGCAATTTAGAACTTCGTTAATGCAAGTTGCAACTTCCTTAGTGGGATTTGCAACTTCTCTAATGGTATTTCCAACTTCTGCAATGGTATTTGCATCTTCTTCAATGTGATTTGCAACTTACTCATGGGAGGCTCCTGACAACAGTTATATTACATATGAACAAAATAACAGCAATCATTACTATTACACTTTACATTACTGTTATCAACGGCTAACACTATACATCATCTTCAATGCACTATACACTATCTTGTTATACCCTAATCATCATGGACAAAAAAGTTAAGTTAAATACCAAAAAATCATCTGTCATGGACTAACAGCCAACTTCACATTGGATTTGGATTTTTACATGTTCTTCTAGTATGGTCAGCTTGGTGGAAGGTGTTGCAGTGATATATCTTCTTGTTTTGGAATTGAGATTCTCTCCTTTTAGTTCTAGGCCTTCCTGGTGGTCTGGTTGTAAGATGTAGTGTAAGACATATTTGGTCATCTCTATTTTATAGTTGATACTCATTGGGTTGTGGCATGTCAAGTGTGACCACTGGAATCATGGTCCTTTTATAAGTCTTTTACTGGGATGTAATCTTATAGCACTCATCAACATAATCGTAGACATTGAGATGAGAAGCCTTGATGGCCATACAAGCGTGTGCACATGGGATGCCTGACATTTGTCACTCCACACAGCTGTATTGATATGAACCAAGATACACATATAGGGTTCCTTCAGATATATGTACACAGACTTGCCCTCCTCCATAAGGTACAAGAGTCATATGCCTAGCAGTAGCAATATTCTCCATAACTTTTGCATTTATGTTTGGGCCTACACCATTTTTCCATTTACTCATAGCCATTATTGCTGCATACATCTGCTTAGCCACTTTCTCACGATGCTCATGGATCAGTTGGGCAACGTTATGGCGTCTCTCTCTCATAATCCATGCATTGAAGGACTCAGCAACATTTGTCGTTATATTATCCCACCGTTTAAATGGGAACTTGCTGAGTACCCACTTTTCTACATATCATGATTGACAAGCCAATCATATAACTGCTCATTGAAAGCTCTCATGTTTTCCATTGCTTTGTGGAAATCAGTGTCAAGCCTTGCAAATACAATATCATTAAGCAACTTCAGTCCATCATCCCTTGCTTGTCCACTCATCTTTCTCTTACCTCTATTTAGTTTAATCATCTGTGTGCTAAAGTTCTCTTTCACATGCCTATGACAGCATGCATGGATGTCACCTCCGAATATTACTTGGACAGCACCGACCATTGCCTTGTGTCGGTCAGACACAATTTTCAGTTACATAGAACCAATTATTCATTTAATCATGTAAAGAAACCATGTCCAGTCCTCTAATGTCTCTCCTTTCACAATTGCGAATGCAAATGGAAACAATTCATTGTTTACATTATACGCATTAGCTGCCAACAACGTCCCCTTGTAGGGTCCACTTAAATGAGTTTTGTCAATGTACAGGACACATCTACAACTAGCAATGAACCCTTCTATACAACATCCATAGGCTATGAATACACGCTCAAATGTGTTCCCACTAGCCACCCATTCAGCCACAGTTTTGTCATCACTTTCCTTCAACTATTGACATATCCATGGTATTAACATATAAGACTGATCAGGTCTGCCATGTATGTCCTCCAATGCTTTTTCTTTCGCCTTATATGCTTACTTATATGTCAACTTCACGCCATAATCTCTCTCTAAACTCTTTCTTATTTCATTTGGACACTTGTCTAAATGATCCCTCACCTTATCAATTATAATTGCTGATGTTAAGGTAGCACTTCCACCATGTGTCACTTTAAGATTGTCTTAGGCACTATGAACATGGTCGTTTCTAAATTTTGTCACGCGTAAGAAGGTGAGCTCTTGCCAAGTACTCTGGCAGTAATATGCCACAGACAACCTTCAACCTTACATTTCACATACATATTATCCTTATAATTTTTTATATATTTATACTTTAACCGATGCGCAATACTGAACTTGTGTAGCTCCTTCTTAAATATGTCTACATTTGCAAAAATCTGCATCCCTCCAACCAACTCTTCCTTCCATTTCACAGAGTTTATCAGCCATTGATGTTTGTGACCTTTGTACTCCATATGGTATGCTTAAATTAAGTCTTCTACCACCCTTATTAGTTATACCTCGATAAGTAGTTTGCTCAACTAAAGTCTCCAAATTGTTATCCTCGCTCCACAAAGAGGGGCACATTTCTTCAGACACTTTGAACAAATCCTTAATACTGTTAACAAGAAAACATGTTTTATAAAAACATTGACACAATGAAATAATTAACAACTTTCATAAATAAACACAAGAAATTTCACTTACATATTTAGATCATCCCTTTATTTTGGTATATTATCAGTTACTTCAACTGCTAAATAAACATGTGCACTGCTATCATTAAACTTAAACAGATTATAAACTTCACTATTATCATTGAGATTTAATAATATTCTCTCATCAAACATCACTGTATATTTCATGACACAAGCACTAACATCTATACCAAACTATCCACCTATCATTACCCTCAATTCTTCAACTGTCATCCCTTCCTTTATCCATTTTACCTTCACATCCCCTCCATTATATTTAACTCCACCTTCAACAATATATATAAAGTTCCCACCTATATGGAAAAAACAACAAATTTTCTTTGAAGATGTTGAGACAATATTACATATCATCTTGCCCATTAACCTACAACAAATAAAGCATTTATCACAATCTTATATCCTTAACAATCATCATCAACACTTCACAAGATAGCCACAACACATAATTCATTGCTGCAATAGAGGTTATCAGTTTTTCTATGGTTAAGTAAATATCTTAGTTCAAGTTGTCAAAACAATCACTGAACTTACAAATTCTATTATAGGAGTTGCAAACCTGAAAACAATATCAATTACTTGTTACAGAGTTTTAAATTTCTTAACTCAAGTTTTCAAAATCATTATTAAACTATTAAATGACCTAACTTATTGCACTTATTAGAGAAATAATAATTAACCTAACTAATTACACCTAACTTTTTGTCCAGAGTATAAAACTTTTTTCACAAATGATTGTAATTGTTCTTTCCCAAATGACTTATATTTCCCAAATGATTGTTGTCAAAACTTTTTTCAGAAATGATTGTACTGAAGCAAATGATTGTTCTTTCCCAAATGACTTATATTTCCCAAATGATTGTTGTCAAAACTTTTTGCGCAAAAGATTGTACTGAAGCAAATGATTATTCTTTCCCAAATGACTTATATCTGTGTGCTGAAGTAATCCTTTGCAATTTCTCCAGCTTCTTTCTTGAACTTCTTGCCGCTACCGTTTTGTCAAACTTTTTCTCCTAAAGTAACCATCAAATTAAATAAAATATACCTAATTACCAGTGGAGTAAAACAAGAAGATTTGTGTAAACTATTTTCTTACACTTCATCCTTTTTACCTTCATCTAAGATAAATGCGTCTCTCATAAGCTTCTTCTGTCATTCGCGCCCTGCCTTGCTGTTACTATAGTATCCTATTATAATGAGGGCTATTTTAGTCTTTGTCCCAGAATTTCCAAAAGATAGATTGGGCCTCCTGCCGAATCTGTCTTTTTCAATTTTCAGATGCCCAATCTATCTTTTAGAAATTTAGATTTTTTTTTATGTTTTTCCCTTAAAAAACTTCCAAACATATTGTTATATTGTAATGTTTTGTAAAAAAAAATCTTTTTAGAAGTTGAAAAAAAAAAACACCTAATAAAACTGTCAATGAACCCAGGCGTTCCCCTTATCTCCCCCGCGTAGGAATAACATTTTCATTTCTGAAAAACCCTTCACAAACCATATTCTCTCTCGACAACAATGGATTATTCCACATACCAATAACATCAACAGCAGCAAGAGCAAGGCTACGACTCATCTCAAAATCAAGTCTTCGATCAATCTTCCCAATCCTATTATGGCTACAATCAGCAATACGACTAGCAATACGCATACTATTCTAATCAAGATCAAGGAAATTCATACGCTCACTAACAATACCAGCAAGAATCCACCTCCATTTACCCTCCTGGAGTTCCAATACCTCCCAACCAGGCTCAAATTCAAAATCAACAATTTTTGAACCAGGATTCAGGTGCAGCGCTCGGTGGCCCATTGAATCTGGCAGTTGCAACTGTGGCAATAGCTACTCTCTCGCATCTCACTTAGTTTGCTGGAAACCCTCCGATAAAATTTTTATGTTCTTGTAATTATCGCATCCTTAGATGCACACCTTTGTCGAACCTTTCCCTTATCAAGTCCGCCTAATTGGCGTTAATAGTCACTCGTGTAATCTTTTGAAATCTTATTGTGGGGTTTTATGATGGATTGACGGCACGATTTCTGGTTTTTGATTTGACAAAAGTGTTGGCATTGCCACTGATATTGTAAGAGTGTGACATTAGACTGTCCAGTATTTGTGTTTATACTCTATTTATATAGATATTGATAAATCCCTTTAAATCTGTTTGTCTGCTCGAAGAGTGTTTTTTTTTAAAAAAAATTTACTTATCTATATTATTTTAATTTTAACATCGTTGCTTTTGGTTTATATAAATGTCTCTTTCTCGTTTAAATTTTGCATATTCACTATACACACATTCATGTTTTTGTTCATTAATGCCATTAAAAGAGGGAACATAAAGTTATTTCACCTATATGGCCAAAACAAAAAAATATTAGCTTAATTTATGTAACGCGTAGAGACAATAACTTTGACTGTGAATTCCAAGCAGTAATATAATAATATTCTGATTTGTTTGGAGTAAAATACTTATAGTTTAGTAACTTGAGTTGAATTATATAATCTTTATACACAAAACATGAGAACTGCTATTCTGAGTCATTCTTGTTAACTTTTTCACTTCTCCTCTTCAATGAGTTGTTGTGTGTTGAAATTAGCTTTGTTGTTGAGGCTTAGGTGTCATTTAAGCTGCCTATGCTTGCATGGTTATCCAAGATATTGCGTTTCATTAGATGGCCATATTTTAGTGGCATTCATACCACTAAAACCATGGGATTTCCCATTACACCTTTTTCTGGTTTATTAAAAATAAAAAATACTGCGTGTTTCATTTCTTTAACAACTTTTAATTGTTATACTGAACATGGAGTTCTTATATACCTTAGTATGCAAGATACAATATAATGAAATTTCTATACACCATGAAGATAAATCTTTTCTAGTGCCCATGTTTGTTTTGAGAAATAACACTATTCTTCAATCCATAACCGTAAACAAAATGAAATAGGGACTATAATATACCAGTATAGCACTTCTCCCTATTAATATGTTCTAGTGTCATTTGCCTACTCCCGTTGTAGTTTTTAATTTCGATTGGACATTTAGGTAGAAATAACGTTGTAGCATACATATGTGTTAAGGTACCAAATGATACATTAACTTTAGTCATTATGTGGGGCCTTTTTTAAGGGGCATGCAAAATGATATTCCAAAAACTAAGATTTTGGAAGCGATTGTTATGAAGAAAATGATACAACTTATCATTAAGGACTTCTTAGAGTGAAGAAAGACAAGATGTTACATAATGCTGCCCTTTGTGCTTGTGTTTTTTCACTTCATCTTTTCAACCTTTTTAGTTGCATTATTTTCCTCTGATTTGTAATTACAGAGCTAGAAGAGCCATAAAAGTAGATACTCAAATTTTTTATGAACCGTTCTCATTTGCCAAAAGCTATTAGCTAGAAATTCTAGAGAAAGCTATATATCAAAACACCATAATGTTCTTGTAGATTGGTTTAGGGAAGATTTTGATGGTGATACTATTTCCACAAACTATGCATATTTTCTTTGCGAGTACTCTCTTTCTATTGTTGTCTTTTTGTTTTGCATGTTGTGTTGGTTAAATACAAGTTGAAGCTGTGAAATGCATACCAGTTTGAAAGTAGTAATGTTATTTTGTAGCATATAGAAGTTGAGTCCCATCACTCCTCAATACATACCAACTTTCTAATCGGTATGCATTTTCATAGCTTCATCTTCTTTTACCAAGATAACATGCAGAACTAAAAAGATATCAGTGGAAGGTTAGGGCTTGCAAAGAAGATATGCATTATTTCATAGAAGCATTATCACTATAGAGATTTCCCTAGACCAATATCCAAGAACACTGTGCTGTTTCTATATAGCTTTCTCTAAAACTTATAGTTGATAGCTTCTGGCAAATGGAAGAGGACTATTAAAAGTTTTATTTATTTCTGTGGCTCCTCTATCTCCACAATTACAAATAAGTGACACAATACAGCTAAAAGTTTGAAGAGACAATGTGAAAGAGAACAAGTATAGAGGGTAGCATTAAATATCATCTTCTAAGAAGTCTTTAATGATAAGCTGGATATGGCTTCACATGAAATGACTCTTGGCATTTTTTATGTGGTAAATGTGTCATTTTACATCTTAACGCAAATATATACCATGGCATCACGATATGGTGAACATGGTTTACACAAATAGTTTGAGAGAACTGCAGACCAAATATGAAACACCTCATTTTACCTTTCAACCATGATTATGGGCTTTCTTTTGATCCTTTTTAAAATTTCTACTTCAATAATCTAGGTTTTCATTTTCCCTCTTTTTTGTTGCTCTAAATTAGAGAAAATATACCAATTAGACATCATAGGCATGAGCACCACAATTAAAATTAGTTACAAGTAGCATAGGCCATGCTGTAGGCAGTTTGTGGAAGACATCTCTTGCAAGTTGCAGTTGGAAGTGTAGGCTATATTTTGCTGGCCAATGGGCAATTTTCTTCCCTGTAGATGTGAGCGGTCCTAAGTGATTATGGATTCATACTATTATTCTAAAACATACATCCGATTCTCTTACTCTCTATCCCCCTCATGCCCCAAAAAACAAGTGTCTTCTTTGACATGTATATGATTTTGGTTGTCTTGTTATCTAACATTCTGGGGGTGGGTTAGCATGATGAAATGGTATTCTCTAACCATGATGACATTGAACTTCTCTAATTATTCTACTAGATTGTACTTTTTTTCGGTTTGATTATATTCTATTTTCTATATAATATTGATAAGCAATGTTAAAATTCTTTGTTTGTTGGGAGTTGTTGGTTTAGATTTATGTGTATAATCTGTGCACCTACTCCTAGTAATCCTATCAGACAAAATGGCTGGAAAAAAAGGAAGTCATTGTGACTTCTCTTATCTGATTGGAGGATGGTTGTAAATGAAATTAATTTAATCGGAGTCATGTGGATTTATCCTATTTTTTTTCAACAAAAGCTTGGCATCATAATGTTTCAAATCTAAAGTAGGCTCTACTTTAGATAGTTCTATGGTGAGATCATTGAAAGTGGCATGTTCTGTTCCATGCCAATTAGCTAGGAAGCATGGACACATACATGTACACTGTGACATGACATAGTTTGAAGTGCTTATTTGTAATTTAAAGTGACATGTCATGTGTAATGAGTTTTTTATATGTGGTAGGCATGAAGGTGGCTCGTCTTGGGAAGTATCCATGCTTCATAGACAATTAGCCTTTGTATTTGACTTATTTGCGGCAAGTCACTTCAGTAGTGCTGAAAGAAGATGCCTCGAGATAGTTCCAGTCTAACTTAGGCCATTATTGGATATAATTCTATCGCTGCCTACATTGGTTCTGCATATCTTCTTCAAGATGACCATGCAACTTCCTTAATTACTACTAAATAGAAAGATGTTTGAAAATGCATTATATAATGGATTTATTGAAGATTTGCCCCTTTTTTTGACAATTTTGTGACATTTTTTATGCGTTTAGATAGAGCATCTTGCCCTACTCCTTTAGGTCTTTTGGGACAATCTCTAGACAAAGGATTATTTTGGTAGGTATTAAATCTTGGCTTTTCATCTAAAACTGTCAGATCAGAAGATGTTGAGAATACTGTAAACTTGGCCACAGCTCCTTAAAGTGACCAGAGAAAGATATTAGTTGCATTATAGAGCTTCTCTTACCGTTGGTTTTCTATTAATGATACATTGTAATGGGTCTTTGCTAGTTACTTTAGAGTTAATTTGGGCATATGGTCATCCTTTGCAAGTTTTCTCTTTAAATATGTTGGTTTACTCTTCAAACCCATATACACTGCCAGCTTATTGACTCGATAGCTGGGTTTGTATGCAATATGGCTTGTGAACATGTTCATCCTGAGCCACTTATTTCCTTGGTTCTCTTCTTAACTCACTGGCACTTTCAACTAATCATATGATGCCTTGCAGTTAAGTAAGGGAGAGTTTTCACTTATTTCTTTATTGTGGATATAATTTTTCTTTAATTTCTGTTATTTCTTCATTTATCAGAGGTTCTATTGTGCTCGATTTCAGACATAGGGAAGCATTGAGCATTTTTTAAGGCTCTAAATTAAACATTATCGAGGATTGCTTGATCAATAGTATCTTGAGGCTGATAAAATGTGGATAGGCATGGATGGAATGAGTTTATTTGGTCATAATTCCTGGTGGGTGGGTCTATTATTGGAATCTTGTGACTGAAGAAATGGCCTGAGACATTGATATTATCTCAACCATAATAAGGGAAGTTCATATAGATCAAATGGCTTATCAGCAACAAGTCTTGGTTCCATTTAATGGAAATACAATATTTGATAAGTTTAGGGTACATCCTTACATGCTTCAATTTTTTGTATGGTGTTTCTATATTCTTTGTTAAAAAACACGTGAGGAGGCCACAGGACAAGTAGGATGTGGGATGCTATAACGTTAATGAAAGCGGGACTCAGATGCTGTCAGTTTCCAACAATAGAATTTAAGAATGAGCAAAGTGAAGGAAAGCTTAAAAAATTTCTTGATTATTAGGTTATGAGGCAGGTTTCTTAGCCAGTTGTCCTTTTTATTGTTAATTCTGAGATCTAAGTGGACCCACCCTTGTTAAACTGTTCATTGATGAGCATCTAGAAGCATTTAATTCTCTATAATATTTATGGGTCATTAGCATTTCAATTGAATGTCAACCATGGCAATATTTCACAAAAAAAGGAAAAAAATTGGATTTTTAGATATATAGATTTAACTTCGATGCAATTTAAAATAGTGCTAAAGTATGCTTTGAAAGCAATTTTAGAGGCTACATGATCCCTATATGTGTCTGTTATAATTTTTGTTTGAGACTCTTATGGATATAACCTCATTAGAGTCGATATTCCATTCCCTTAAGTAGTACTTTCTCCACTAATGCATTGTTTGTTCCTTAGTTTCTGCAAGCTTTAGAGAATCACAAGTTTTTCTTTAGATGATTTGGTTATGTTCAAGAGTTGGGAGGAGAGTGGAAGGGAAGGAATCCATAAGAAAAGAGGGGTAAAAAGGAAGGGGAAGGGATTGTTATATGGCAATCTCTTTCCCCTTTTTTGGCAGAAATCTCTCCTCCAAAATGTCTTAAATTGGAGGATATATAAATGTAAATGAGAATAGTGGAGGATTTTGGGAGATTAATTTTAAATCCTTCACTAATATCCTTCCCTCGTTGTTAATCCTAAACAAGAAAAGGGTTTCAATGAAACCTTCCCTTCCCTTCCATTGTCCCCACCAAACTTACCCTTATGGTTGATAATGCTTATTGTTTTCTATGCAAAGGTTTTTCATTCATGTAGACTAGTTTGCATGAATTAGAGTGGTTTCCATGCATTTCATTTGTAAAGAACCCAAGATGAGCCATATTGACTATGGCTTGTCAATAATGCAACTCTTATATTTTTAATGTTTTATGTTAATTACTAAAAATATCCAATATGGTGACTGTTGTGTGTGTTACTATTATTGCTACTAACATGTGATTATGGTGTCATTTGTGTGCACATTTCTTTTCATTCTGTGCATTGGTCTTCTACTTGAATATTGGAACTATCTCTTATGTGCTTCACTTTATATTTGAATGCCTTTATCTATAGATTGGGCAGTCTCGATACAGAGTTGATGGTGGGGGGTAGTAGACCATTTAGACAGGGTAGCCATGGCCATTTCAATCCCTGAGGTCGTGGCCCTTACCGTGGTAGAGGACGTGGCCATGGGGGTGGTAGGCACTTACCATCTCATTCTTCAGAATTTGTACCTGCTGCTGTTGTAGGCACATCTGTGCCACAACCTTCACCATCAATATCTGGGCCTATTCCAGCACAGGTTCTAGCTACACCATTGCATCCACCACCATGTAAATTATGGTGTGAAATTTGCAAAGTTGAGTGCAATTCTGCTAAGATTATGGAGCAGCATAAGAATGAAAAGTGGCATAAAAGGAATTTGCAGGTACACAAGGAATTACAGAGGCATAAAGCTATAAATGGACAACAAAGTAGCCAGATTCCCTCTTCTCAATTGAATTTAACAAAGTATGAGAATACTCTTGAATTGAAGACAGAAGGATGCCCAGCAGAAAATATGATCTCTGGAGTGACTGATGACAATCCTAAGAATGAACTTGATTTGCAGAATAAGACAGGAGAAACCTTAGAAGTTCCAGCTGATGACCTTGAGGAAAACCCCATGGAAGGTTTGACTTCAAGGGGCCCTGGTTTCAAGCGAAAGATGAGAGGACGCATAGGAGCTAAATACATGAGAAATAATGATGGGTCAAGAAAGCTAGTGGAACCTCCAAAACCTAAACAGGCTATATCTTTCATATGTGAGTTGTGCAATGTTATATGAGTCACAGGTTGTTTATGATAGTCATTTGACTGGTAAAAAGCACCAATCAAATCTCAAACGCATCCATGGCCACCAAGGCATGTCCTAAGAACCAGGGCCACGAGCAGTTCCCCCAACTAACACCAGTGCTTTGTCTAATTCAATTGACATCAATACTCTTGCAAATTCAATTAACTCTCAATTCCAACAAGGTGTTAATGATCCACAAGTCCTCTTGGCTCAGCTCCTAATGACAGTACTGTCTCAAGCTCAAGCATCAATACCAACAGAACCCATAGGATCTGTAGCCACTCAGCTGTCGGCACTTATACCTGGGTCTGGCTCAAGTTATGAGCTACCATTATGAAATGTCCTGCAGACACAAGCGTCAGAAAGTGCTGCACATGGTGGGAATGAAAATCCTATAGGGGAAGCAAAAGATCCAGTGCTATCTTACCTACCGCTAGCTGATGCTCCTTAAACTGCAGGTGGCAATTCTGAAACTGAAGAGAAGGTACCTCCAGCAAATCCAACTGCAGCAAATGAGCAATGACCTTCAGAAGGCAATGCTCCGAGTTTGTAGAAGTATATTCAGTTTTACTTTGTATAGTTCATCATTCAGTTCAATACTTTATTTCCAATTTTAACATACCCCTTCCCGCACTGATACCTTTTTCCTTATGCCCAACAATAAAGGGTTGTGTCAGATTTATATTTTTCTGAATGGATTGAACAGACCACTGATTGAGGAGAGGAAGAGGAGAAAAATGAAAAAAGGGTTGAAGATACTTTCTTTTGTTCTTCTGAGTGTGGTTTGGGCTGTAATTTGTGTATTTCTTTTCACCTGATTCTATAGTTTAGGAAATGGCATCTTATGAGAAAATGAGATTCACAAATTTCGTAGTATGAGATTCAGTTTCAAGAAAATGAAATCTAAGATGAGATTTTTTTTATTTAAATGAATATTTTATCTACTTATTAAATTAACTACAATAAAAAGATCTGATTACAAAAATGAGAACTTGTCAGCCCAATAATAAAAGGTAAAATAAAACTTGTAGGGTAAAGAGAAAAGATTAGACAAACAAGCACACAACTAGCTATTAACATGATTATTATGGTTTATATTGTTCCCAATCTTTAAATATATATGGTTTTTGAGTGTAAAATAGTGTTAAGAGAAAGTAACTTGAAAGTTGAAACACGCGAGGTAAACTTCTAGTTTTTTTTAAAAAACTAATTTGTAGGTCCTTATAGTTTGAATCAATTTTAAATCAGATCCCTCTAGTTTGAATTGTTTTAATAAGATCTTTGTAGATTTAACTATTAAAAATATTAGTCCTTAATTAATAAACCCCTATATTTTTTAATGACATGGAACCTATGTGGCTTGCTAACATGGTAAAAATACATGGGTAATTCTTTACCTAAAAATGCATCCCCATTGTTTATTCATCTTCCCTCGCTCGTGTTTGCGCTCTTGCTCAAATAGTCGCTAGGGCCAGTTGCAGAACATTCACACTCGCAGTTTCATCAAGCGTGGAGGAAGACAATGACAAGGAGAAGATCAGAAGGTAAGATTATCATTTAAGATTAATTATTTGTTGTGTTACGGTGCTTGCTAAAGGTTCCATTCTGTTTATTGCTTCCTCTCTCTCCATCTCACGTATAATAATATCATCACTCGAAACTTGTTCTCGCTTTATATTAATTGTGCTTTCTTTTGCTGGTTTCGTTGCTTTCTTACCTTGTTGCATCTCTTGCGTTCTTTGTTTCCCTACCTCATCAATTCTATTTTTTTTGTTCTTTTTTGGTTTGATTTAATTTAAATGGAACCCCATCAGGAAATAGAATCAGGGGATGGAGATGAGATATACATAGGAAGTGGGCATAAAATAGTGGGTGAGGATGATAGCTTGGCTGAGGATAGTGACGAAGCAAACTTTGATGATGATTATTTTGACCAATTTGTTGATGTTGACATGGTTGAGGATATGGGTCAAGGAAGTTTGGGTGTTTCCAATTTGGCTGAATTTGAGTATATGAATGCAGAGATTGTTGTTGCTTCTGAGATACCTGATGAGAACATTTTGTTGGATCCTAAAGATGCTGAGTTGTATGAAGAGTATGAAAGTGATGAGGAAGAGGATAATCCAGTAACAATATACGAGAAATATGATCTTGCTCATATGTGCAAGGAGTTTGAATTTAAGTTAGGAATGGAGTTTACTTCAATCAAACAGTTTCAGGAGGTCCTTAGGGAGTATTGTTTACTGCATGGGTATGTGTTAAGTTCATGAAAAATGATCTAGAAAGATGTCGAGTTAAGTGCAAAAAGAATTGTGGTTGGTGGATACTGGTAAGCAAAGTTGGTGGCTCAATGACCTTTCGGGTGAAAACACTAAAACCAAAGAATACTTGTGAGGTAACATTTAATTCAAGGTTGGCTACATAAAAGTGGGTTTCAGAGAAGATAATAGATTATGCCAAGTTGAACAAGAATTTAAAGTTAGGAGATGTGGCTTCAATATTAAGACAAAATTACATGGTGCAACCTTCAACAAACAAGGCATTTTGGGATAGAAAGATTGCAAAGAAAATGATTGAGGGAGATCATAAAGAAGAGTACAAGAAGTTAGTAAACTTTTGTAATGAAGTCAAAAAGAGAAACCCACAATCTACATTTGCTCTTGTCACTTATGGTCCTTATGTAAATCACCCACGTGTGTTTAAAAGATTTTATGTATGCTTAGAACCAGTGAGAAGAGGTTTCATGAAAGCACGTAGGCCAATTATTGGATTAGATGGCTACTTCCTGAAGGGCACATACAAAGGTATTTTGTTGGTGGCCGTAGCCGGTTATCCCAATGATCAATATTTTCCTTTAGCTGTGGCAGTAGTTGAGGGAGAGAAAAAGGATTCTTGGACATGGTTCTTAAAACAATTGTTTGATGATATTGGTGATATGGTTGAAAAGAGATAGGTTTTTTTTATCACATACCAATAGAAGAAGATATGTTAAATACATTTTTATAGTTATTAAACATAAATTCTAAACTAACAATTATGTTTTAATTGCAAGGATTGATTCAAGCGTTTTAATTGCAAGGATTGGTTCAAGCCTTTGGAGAATTACTTGACAAGGAGGTTGAAGAGTCTAGAAAATAGATTCCAAGATGGGCAGGAGATGGCAAGTTTGAAGTTGAATATAACAGTCAAAGATTTATTGTTGATCTCAAGGAGAAGATTTGAGAATGTCCATGGTGGCAACAATCTCTCATGCAAAGCTTTCTGTGCTTTCTCGATCATAATCATCTAACTCTAGTGAAATCTTGTTATCTTTTGAAAATTTGCTTACTTCTGTACCTATCTCCTTCTCCTTGACCTGTCATTCCATCCATGATCTTGTTATATTCTTCGCAAAAAAGTCATCTAACTAGTTGTTGTATGTAATCTATTTATTAATATTTTAATCTTCTCTGAAGTTTCCATCACAGAGCTATCGCAATATTTTTTTAGTTTTCCACATCAAGATCTTCTTGAAGATATCACTCAAAACTAGACAAATAGCATAAAAAGTTAAAGAAGGAATAAAACAAATCAAATGGGGTCACCTTAGTCATATTATCTCATGCTCTGTTTCTTGTTCTACAGGATCTTGATGAAGCTCTGCACGGATGGGATTAGCGTATTGTTGGTGAAATTGAAGGAATGCAGAGGCTTGCAGGCGACTGATAAAAGGGAAAATAAGACACATTACCGAAGCCAAGAAACGACAATCGCTTGGCAATGGCTCCGGTAGGGATCGCAAGGCCGTCTTCTTCCTCTTGAATCGTAACAACAAGCTCTAATCCAACACGATGGAAACAAGTTTGGTTAGGGATCGATGGAATCTGAAGGTGCTATGCGAGCGATAGAAGATGATGGTGAATTGATGATGTGTTTTTATGTAAAGAATTATCCATGTGGCAATTTTTAAAACAAAATACTTTTAATAATATATTTTTACCATGTCAACAAGCCACATAGGTTCCATGTCATCAAAAAATAGAGGGGGTTATTAATTAAGAACTGATACTTTTCATAGTTAAATCTACAAGGATATGATTAAAACACTTCAAACTAGAGATACCTAATTTAAAATTGACTCAAACTATAAGGACCTATATATTAGTTCTTTCTTTTTTTTTTGATATGGTTAAACTTTTGCTTTTACTCACTAGTAAATTAAAAGCTGTCTTGATAAATCAATATCATACATAGAAAATAATTAAAGTTGTTATAAAATACGAGAAGATGAAGTTAAAGAGGAGAAGAGATAATTAGACAAGAGATTGAAATGGGAGACAAAATAATATTCCTTATATGTTTATATGTTTATTTGTACAAATGTCTGGTGTATAACTACTATTTATAGGTTACAACTATTAAAAACTAAACATACGATTACAAAGGAATAAAGATGAATATAATGACATTAACAACAAGAAATTTCTCTCAAGTTATTCACTCGGGAGTTTATAGGTTTATGATATAAATGGAAGAAGGAATCCTTAGAGGAATTCCAAGAGGTAGGAGTTATATGAACATCCATATATGTAAGAAATATTTTTAACACTCCCCTTTAGATATCTATAACAGATATTGTACCTCATTAAAACCTTACTAGGAAAAATCTATTGAGATAAAAACCTAGTGAAGGAAAAATAGTACAAAATAATTATTTAGGTTGTCTTATTAAAAATTTTTTTTAGAAAAGTCCAATGAAAAAAAACCTTATAAAGAAAAAGAGTACAAGTACTTGATTACTCCTTCTGATGACATTGTCAATTTGTCTTTGAATCTGCACATTCTAATACCATACACTAACTTCTCAAATGGCTTAGTTGATAATGTTTTGGTAAACAAATCTGCAAAGTTATCACATGATCGAATTTGTTGAACATCTATATCACCATTCTTCATAAAATCATAAGTAAAAAAGAATTTCAAAGAAATATATTTTATTAATCTTCTTTGATATATCCCCTTTCGATTAAGCTATGTATGATATATTATATTCATATAATACTGTTAGAATCTCTTGTTCTGGAAGTAGACTACTCACTCTTTTGATATGTTGGATCACTAACATGAGCCAAATATATTCTCACCTTGCCTCATGAATTACAATTATTTTTGCATGATTTGATGAGGTAGCTAATAAAGTTTGTTTTATTGAAGGCCAAGATATAGATGTATCTCCACAAGTAAATAAATATCCTGTTTGAGATATACCTTTATATGTATATGATAAAAACCCTACATCTTCATAACCAATCAATTGTGATCCATATTTATTAGAATAAAATAATCCCATATCAATTGTCCCTTGAAGGTATTGAAATATATGTTGAACTCCATTTCAATATCTCTTGTTGCGGAAGAACTAAATCTTGTCAATAAACTCACAGCAAATACAATATCAAGTCGTGTTGAATTAGCAAGATATATTAGTTCCCCTATAGCACTAAGATATGGTACTTCTGGACTAAGAAGTTCTTTCTTTTCCTCTGGAGGGCGAAAATGATCTTTTTCTTTAACTAGCAATTTCACAATTAATGGATGTGTTTTATCCATATAAAATTGCTTTAATATTTTTTCAATATAAGCTAATTGATGAAGAAAAACTCCATTTGTTAAGTGATCGATTTGTAAACATAGACAACACTTTGTTTTTTTTGAGATATTTCATTTCAAATTCTATCTTTAAATAATCGATTGCTTTCTGAAGCTCTTCAGAAGTTCCAGTTATATTCAAGTCATCCATATAGACAGCAATTATAACAAATTATGATGTATTCTTTTTTATAAAAACACATGGGCTGATTGAATCATTTTTATACCCTACCTTTAATAAATATTCACTTAGACGATTATACCATATTCTTCTAGATTGTTTTAATGCGTATAAGGATTTATGCAAATAAATTGCATAATTTTCTCGAGAATTTTTATATGCTTAAGGTAATTTAGATCCTTCAGGGATTTTCATATAAATTTTAGTATCTAAAGAACCATCTAAGTATGCTATAACAACATCCATCAGATGCATATCAAGTCTTTCATGTACTACCAGACTAATTAGATATCTTAAAGTAATTGTATTTATCATAGAAGAATATGTTTCTTCATAATTAATGCCAGGTCTTTATGACAAACCTAATGCCAAGTCTTTGAGACAAACCTTGTGCCACAAGTCGTGCTTTATATCTAATAACCTCATTTTTCTCATTTCGTTTTCATATAAAAACCCATATATACCTAAATGGTTCAACACCATTTGGTATTTGGACTACAGGTCCAAAAACTTCTTATTTTGAAAGTGAATTCAATTCTGCTTGAATTGCGTCTTTCCATTTTGGCCAATTATTTCTATGTCTACATTCTTCAACTAACCTAGGTTCAAGACCCTTACCTTGATTAGTTATTTCAATAGCAACACTATATGGAAAAATATCGTCGATGACTATATTTTCTCAGTTTTATCTTTTTCTTATAGTGACATAACTTATTGAGATCTCTTCATTATTTTTAAGTATTGGACATCTTCTAGAGTCTTTTGATTTGTTATGTCCTGGGTCTCACCTATAAGACCAGCCTTCTCAATTTGACCATCTTGATTATTTACTCTTCTCTTTCTAAGATTTTTATTTTTAGAACTGATTGGTCTACCACGCTTCAAGCGTGGTGTAGTTTTATTTGTACTTGCTACTTGTCCTGCTAGGACATCAATTCTAATTGGGTCATTTTCAAGTGGAATATGATATTTGGTAATTCTCTTGGGGTCAATAAATGCATCTAGCAATTGAAACAACCTTACATCTAATGTGGCCCTAGGGTTACTTCAAAAATTAAACAAAGGATTGCGTATAATACAACCTCAGATTGTTCTCGTTGAGGAGCCAAAATAAAATTTGAATTCCTAAGTAACTAAATGAAATGTAACTTAAGTTAGAAAATAGGAGTTTGATTTGATTGACTAACAAATAAATGCAATGAATTAGAAAGGGAAAATGACATTTAAGTCCCATGGAAGGCATAAAATGTCAAAAAAATCCCAAGAAATGGTATCATTAATGTCAAGTCCCATGGGACCTCATATGAATTTTTTCTAATTGTAAAAAGACATAAATGTCCCTAAGACTGAAATTTTCCCTTTCCTTTCTCTTTCTCATAATCCACTTTCATCAGCACAGGACTCTTTCTCTCTTCCTGTTCTTGCTGCCCCTTCTCTCAGCATTTCTCGCATTTGCACTCTCCTAATTTCTGAAGATATTCACCACCTGGTCCATGCTTATGCCTCTTCTTTCTTTTTTAATTTTTCAAGGTTTACGTAGATCTTACTTTTTTGGGTATGCTTCCATTTTATTTATTTTATGTTTCATTGGTTTACTCACCGATGGATTTGGTTTATGATCTTTATCGCACTCAGTTTTCCACATGCTGATTTGTAGCTCAATATTTTTCCTGCTGCTACAGAAAATTGGTCACTTGGTCTAGTGGGAATGAAGATTCTCTCCTATACCTTCTAATTTCTATTGATCCAAGGAATAGTGAAATTGAAAATTTTCAGGCAGATTTAGGGTATGCTTTTAGTGTTTTTACATTACTACTCCAAGTAGTTTTGTGTTTCCCTTTCAGGAAGGATTGGTGAATGATGATTAGATTTAGTATTTAGAATATCTAAGATATGTTGTTTGCATTGGCCGTATTGTATGATAATTTATATTAAGAAAATAGAGCATGAAAGGGAGACCTTAAGACCTAATTTACACCTCCTAATATTCTTATTATGGAAGACCGTGGAGCTGCTACTTTTTTTTCTTCTTTCTTAAATGTTAGTTGAAATTTAAATCAACTTCTGTGTTTCATCCTTCAAAGAAATTAGGCACTTGTTTTAGTTAGAACCTTTTCACATAATCTTGGGGTTTTAATAAAATTTTATCAATTGGTTTCATGATTTAAGCTCTTCCTTGTTTTATACGTGAAGCTAACTCTTTAGTTTCATATTTTGTATGACTTATGCATGTGTTTGTTGACATGTTAAGTTAGACTTCACAAGTGTGATAAAACTTGAGGTTCTTGATACCTAATAATGCAGCTACATATTTGGCTCTTGAATAATTTTGTTCCAACAATCCTAAGTAAATGAGCTCAAGTTTTCCATATTTTTCTCCTAAATACTCAGGTATAAGGAAAGGAGATGGGATTCTAAAAGGATGCTTGATTTAGGTGGAATGCCTTCATCACATTCTGCTACTATGCCAGCTCCAGCAGTGGCTATAGGTAAGACATCGATTATGGGCTTATGGCCTTGTATTCGATTATGTTTACTTGCTTATCCCCGCTCCATTTTTTTGTTTGGCTGCCAAGAAAATTTGGTAGAAAAAAACACCCATTTTCCTTCTTAATGATATATGAACTTGATGGCGACTGTTAGATTTGAATTTTTTGATATTGGGACTTCGGTGCAAATGCTAATGGTCGGACGATAGAGAGTGGAAGCAGCTTCTTCTATATCTATGGTCTTGCTTTGGTAAAGAATGCAATGTGAGGTCCTTCCCTAGAGAACAAGTCTGCAAATTCTGACAAAAACATCGCCCAATATGATTAATCTCTTGAAAATCTAAGGCAAAAATTTTGTTGGGCTTGCTCTGTTTGAACAGAGGTTTTCATTGGCTCCATTCTGTTTACTAAGAATGGTATGTAATTCGCTATAATCTGGACTAAACCCTTTAGTCACTATAAATTATATTCTTCTAGAGAAGAATCTTACGTTTCCTCTTTTCCTGCAGATTTTACTCTCACTTTGCCATCAAGGATTAATGAATATAAGAAATGATATAGTATGTGGTTGTGTTCTAGGAGATCAATCTCATAAGAATAGTGATACAGTTGATGCTTATGCATTGTATTGCTCCTGGCTTAGATCTCTCTTTAAGTCTACAATAGAAATCTCTCATTTCTTTTCAAGATTCTTTCTTGACTGCAGTATGGGTAATTCCCAACACGGTATAACTTTTTCTAAGAACAGTGCATTTATTGAAAGTAAATTGAAGTTTTCAAGTGCTGGGCAATCTCACTTTGTCAAAGGTCTCCTGATTTCACTTTGGTATTTAAAAGCCATTTTGAGGAGCTAGTTTGGTTCTTTTAGCACAAATATTATGGAGAAAACCGTTTATATTCTTTATTTGTATGAGTATTATTTACTCTTTTCATTAGCTTGGCTTCAAAATAACTTAGAAGCTGTTTTCTTAATGGTTCAACCTTTCTTGATTGCACATGTTGATAGCTGTAACCCTTATGAGGTTGATATAGTGAATATAAAGAAACTCATCCCAAAAATTATGGAATTGGTGGCTCAAAATTCATTGGTAGACCATGCCTTAGAATGTGGGCAAGATATGCAAACTGTGAATGTAAAGCAGTTGATTCCTGATGATGAAAAATCAATGATTTTTGGGGCTTGGTTATGGAAGCAAATTTCTAGATTCGTGATATATAATTTGAATATGTGATTATGTGGAAAGGATCTAATCATTTTATGATGATAAAGAATCTTAGTTACTGAATTATTATTCAAAGATGATGGCTCAAGCATTTCTGCGACATTTATCATATCTTAATTATAGTTGAACTTAAACGTATTACTAATAATCTTACTTTGCTTGCATATATATTGTAAGGAATTGGAAGACACGCAGCAGAAATTGACTTAAAAAAATTTTAATTCCCTGCCAAGATCTACCGTATGTGTTTAAGTCATGTGAAAAGAAGTATTACCCTCAGTATTCAGTCACGACTTTCTCAGCTTCTGGTTGCGACGTCCACAGCTTCTCTTCGCAGCTCGTGATCTCTTTTTAGTCGCAAGAAGTCGATGATTCAGGTTAGCTTCCTCTACTGGTATCCATACGAATAGCGTTCCAACCACGAACGACGTGCTAGCGCCTCCTGTCCTTCCAGGGCTTAGTAAAGAATTCATCCTCTCCATCTCTATTTCGGCAGTTTCTTATCTGCAAACCTTTTTTGCGGATTCCCGTTCACCCTTTTTTCTGTGCCAACCGTAGCTCCTAAATATCAGATATATAGGATGCTATGCGTGTTACCACAGACTTAGATTTTTGGAATTAATCTTATATTAATTCTGAAATTAATACAATATTATATATTGTATAATTTGATAAGAAACTAATTAAATAAATAGTGTTTGTATTAAATCTGTCCCACATATTTAATTCACCCATTTATTTAATTTAAAATAAAGATAAGACGGAATTATATTTGATTTATTCTCATAAATCAAATTTGAGATATCATATCAATTTGAATTTCAAATTCAAACGTGATAGAGATTTAATTTATCCTTATAAATTAAATCTTGTAAATATCTCTTATATATAATATATATACGAATTTATATATATATGAATATAAATACAAATAAATATATACATCTACCCTGGATTATTCATTAAATCTGGACATGTCTTAGATTCAATGAATCTAGACATCATAGCTCGTGTTGGGCTATTTTATGTGCGACCCTGTAGGCCCATATGAAGTTGGCAGTTGGCCATTTACTATACTGACTCACAAGTCGCAAGTGGTCTCTAGTAAGATATCACAACTACCCAAATCATATGAGGATCGATGAACGATGTAACCTTTTATACAACCATATCATGTCCCTTTTGTCACGCGATATTTTGGTCATGGATGAGGCATGGATAATGTCATCCTCCTATTCCCGACCGTTACTTTCTCGATCCCTGAGTAGTCTGACTATAGAAATGGAACTACCTTTCCATTACAGTATGGCCATGTATTTCTCAGACTCACTCATCGAGGGGCCCAGTAATATCTCTCTACGAATGTGAGGGACGTATTCCATCTTGACCATTCACATTCCTCTGCACGGAAAACCACTAAGCCCGAACATAGTCTTTATGATCACTCGGTCAAAAGTGACTTTTGACTAGGTCAAAGCTGAGCGTTTGTCATGTAGGAGTCCATGATGATCTCAAGTCAAAGGGCATAGTGACATGGTTTGTATATGAGAGAAGCTTATAACTTAACCCATGAAGCTCTCTCATAGCGGGTCGGTCCAATACCTTATACTCTTACATGTGCCTGTGACTTTGATTTATATCTCTATACATCTTCAAAGTCATACTGGTCTTATTTCATATCTGCTCCCGCATAGATGACCGACTAGGGATATTTAGGATAAGATCATGAGTTATCCAAGGATGGTCATCATAGTAAACATGCAAATAATATGATAACACAATTAATAAATTCATAAATCAACAATGTTCATAAGACAATGATTGGCCCCTATGGCACAATTTTCAACATATATGTCTAGTTCAACTTTGCACTTACAACCCCAGCACCTGCAATAACAACCCCAACGCTTGAAATAACAACCTCAGCACCTGTAACTAACAACCCCATCAGCTGCACTTACAACTTCAGTGCCTAAAATAACAACCATAGCACCAGCAACTAACAACCCCAGCCCCTGTAGCTTAGAACCCCATCACCTACACTAAGAACCCCATCAACTGCAACTAACAACCCCATTAACGGCACTAACAACCCTAGCACCTGAACTAACAACTCCAACACCTGAAAAATAGCCCCAGCATATGCAACTAACAACCCTAGTTCCTGCAACTAATAACCCTATTAACTGCAACTAATAACCCCATCAGTTGCACTTACAACCCCATCAGCTGCACTTACAACCACAATAGCTGCAACTAATAACCCTAGCCCCTACAACTAACAACAACATCAGCTGCACTAATAACCCCAACCCCTACACTAACAACCCCATCAGCTGCAACTTATAACCCTAGCACTTGCAATAACAACCACAGCGCCTGAAATAGCAACCCTAGCACCTGTAACTAACAACCCCATCAGCTGTACTAACAACCCCAGCCACAATAATGAGTAAATTCACCTGCAACACATTGTACTATTCTCTTATTTTATAGCAAAATGTGCCAACACTGTATTGTTCTCGCAAAACACGCGAACTCTCATTTCTTCTTTAATATTTTTTTATTTCACAAGGCCATATAAGTCTTTTTACAACTAGAAAAAATTCATGTGAGGTCCCATGGGATTTGACATGAATTATAGCATTTGATGGGACTTTTTTGTCATTTAATTGCTTACATGGGACCCATATGTCATTTTCCCAATTAGAAATTAATTTAAATAAAATATTTTTTTGTATTTTTTAATTTAAAGAAAGTGATAATGAGTAAATGGAATGAAAGTGAAAATGATTAACAATAATAAAAGCAATCCTCCAATTTAATAGTGCATGCAATTATAACTTTAACAAATATGTGAGTTAAAAATAATGAATTAAGAATTATAATTTAAACTTTTAATCCAACAACCGAGCTTCTCGAATTGTCACAAAATATTTTTCAAAGTCTCAATCTAGTAACTGCCACCAGAATAATAAAATAAGACTAAATATATTAGAGACCAATGTTTAAAAATAACTCAGAGATTCAAAATAGAAAGAATCAAAGCTAACAAATGATAGATGATCCAATAATCTAAGCCACCTTAGAAAATCACTAAATATTCACAATAATCTCAATACAAAGTCTTACCCAGATCAAAGTAAATGAAATTAAAGTTAATGAAAAAACAATGTCAAATGCTAAGCAAAAATTTAGTCACAATAATCCTTAATAAATATAAATATATTATTATAAGACTCCAACTAATTATAAAATTATCCTAAGACCTAGGAGTCATAAAATAATTAAAGGGTAGAAAATTAGAATAACTTAAACTCTCCTTTTGAGATCTCAAGCTCATACCTTTGTCATTGATTAGGAGGATTAGGATGCTCTAGCTATGAATGGACACCATATTTGCTTCGCCGAGCATAAAAGATTGTTCAACCATGGATTTGGCATAAAGGGATGGCTTCTATGGTGTCCGCTGCACTATGTAATGGAGATGAAATGGATGTGTAGAGGAGTAAGGAAGATAAATGCCAATCGATGAGATGGAGGTGCGTCCGCGGCTCTGTGAAGCTTTTCTTTGTGCATGTACGTTCTCCCCAAAGCTCTTGCCGCCACATTTTTTCTCTTTTTTTCCATTCTACTTCTTTCCATCAACATTTAAAAGAAAGGAATAACAAAAATACCTAATGGCCCAAATCGCAAGGTTTGGCCCATGAGTCATCCAGGGTAATTTTTGAATTGATGGTCAATCGTTGTCATTTGTAAGTTTAGATTTCTCCCAAATTCCTGAAATACAAATCATAATAATGTAATACTTTTTACTCCAAAAATATTGGTTGGGGACAAATCATAAAAATATGACAATTATGCCTCGGTCATGTACTAATTCAATGTAAGGTATATTAATTCAAATAATGTACAAATAATATAATTAAGGACCAAAATAATAACAAAAACCCCCACATTTAGCATTTTGCACTCATGAGCAAAATATTATTAAAGAGAATCCAATATTTAAACTTAATGCAAGCGAACATAAAACCAACAAGGCAAGAATATGCAATCAACTCAAGCAACCTCTATACTTAACCAATGAACAATCATGGAATACTTCAATGCAAAAAAATTAATACAAGAGACATAGTAAGATAGAGGAAGGGAAACATAATAGAGTTCTCACATGTATAAGTGTCTCACTCAACTCTTATATATGGGGAATTTTCACTCAGTCCGCCTAGATTATCACCTACCATAGGCTTGTAAAAATTATAATATCTGCACCACTAACATACCATATATTCATGATCAAGGAGACTTTATAGGGTTGTAATGTTGGTGGAAGGCTAATGAATGGATAGAATATAATGTAGAACAAGTTCAATGCATAAGTGTTAAGAATACTCAAAGTAAACTAAAATGCGACCATCAAATGAATATCAATGTGTTAATAGAGGCCTTATTTCAAACCTTATTCCTTGTTGCCAATTTTTCTTTTCTTTTTCTCTATTTTTTTTCAAACTTCTTTCTTGGCTTTTTCTACACACTTTCTTCTCTTTCTTGTCTTTTCTATTTATTTTCTCTTTTTTTCTTTTTTCTTATTATCAATCATGACCCAAAAAGATAAAGATAGTAACATCAATAGTGCACATTTAACCATGAAGAACATAATATAACTCATGCAAATCACTTGTTCAAAAACCAAAGGAATGAAATAAAAGTGATGGGCTCAAAGGGGTAAACAAAGGTCAATCGAGATGGCTTGTGTTTGGGGAAAAGGGTTTATAAATGAATGCCCCTACCATGCTCACAAATCTAAGTATTAATACAGTTTTAAAAAAGAATCTAAACAAGTTATAGAGGTTAATCAAAACTAGATGGAAATCACATAAGATAAGAAAGAAATATAAGGCTAAAAAATCCTTTCAAGAAGGCTTTCTCTAAGATGTTTCCTCCCTAAGATCAAACTATGAAACAAGATTAATAACACTACATCGAAAGCAATCCACTATGCTAATCAACTAAGAATAACAATCACTCAAATCAAAATGCATTCAAGCTTATACATGTCAATATTCACATATATAAAGCAATAATGATTTAAAAATTAAAGGCGAAGGATTGCAAAAAGTCAAGTTAGAAGGTGGGAACTACAATAAAAAATTGCCCACATAGTAGTGTAAAACCCAATCAATTTAGCTCAACAGGTTCAAAATTTTTGAATTTTTCATATTATGGCAATTTAAGCAGTGGCAAAACAAATTAGCAAAAGCAATCCCTCCCCCACACTTAAAACCATGTGTTGTCCTCAATGCATCACTAAAGAATATATAAACGGAAGAAGGGAAGTTGGTTAAGAAGTCATGAGTTAAATGGGAGATTTATTCAAAGAAAAACTAACATAAGACTAAGAAATTCTTAAAATACAACTTATTATAAGAAATTGTTAAAAGACATAAAGCAATAAATCTAAATTATTCTAACTTTTACTACTGGGATAGTCCTTACCTACACTTATCTTAAACAATAAAGCTCAATAAATCAAAGGGTGAGGAGGCAAGGAAGGAAATGGACAACCTTGAGGACATAATCTCTTCAAACTCTTATAAGAGAAGTTCTCATCCCGGATGAGAAACATGTATTTCTTCATTACAGCTGGTAGTTCCGGGCCAATTGTAAGAGCCCTAAGAGCATATGGTCGAGGTTGGTTACATGAAGGGTTATATCAATTATGTGCTTGTATAGAAAACATGCCACTAGTAGTACTAAATCCAAAAATAGAGACAGGGAGAGATTTCAAATAAAGTAAGGATATTTTAGGAACTAGACTCCCTGAGTAACTATTGCATCCAAGGAGATCAATAGAATTTCCTTTAGTAAGAAAGAAATAATCAGTAATAGTTACAAAAATTTCTTGTGTGTGCAAAGTGGAGGATATTGAATCGACCACTCCCATTGTCATCTCCTCTCAATTCCATGACTCAGTGCTACTATAAGATGACTGGGAAGCTATGTTCATAGCTTGTATAACAGCTCCTTTATCATTAGTTCTTGTAAAACCAAGAAACACACCTTCCTTAAGGCTACCAAGTACAAAATCAATAGGAATATTACAATCAAAGCAAGATGATACATCAAAATCATGAGTAGTAGAAAGCCCACTACACTATCTATATCTAAACAATAGAAATTGATACGCCACCGTCACTACACATAAATGAGAAGAATGGTAGGAAGATAGATAAGTAAAAGCATCATTATGCTTCACAACCATATCATACCCATCATGTTCATACACATCAGTCTCCTCATAACCTGTGGAGTCAGAAGATGATACTTTCTCCACTTGTATCTTCAATAGTTGTGTCCTCTTCATCATTTTGCACCACTGGTTGTTTCTGAGACTGCTCTAAGAGTTTCTCTTCTTGCAGGATTTAAGATTAAATAAAGGCTTCTTTCTCAACTTGGGAAGTTTCTTGAGTAGTGTGAGTCGAGGGAGATTCAACTTCTATTTCCTCATCAACTGGTTCTTCATCTTCTTTATCCTCCTTTGGTATAAGACCCATATAGCTGTACATTCAATTTGAAAATTTTTTGGATTAAGAAATCATCCCCTTTTGTCATGAACATGATGCCACCCCACATGACAACAAGCTTATGTAATTATATAATCAAAACAGCAACTTCTTAACCCAAAAATCACACTGAGAAAAGCCAAACACTTACGACCTTCAATTTACTATATTATTAAGCACTTCTACTCATCTTTATTTCAATTTTAGAGAATTCAAAGATGAACACTCTGAGATAACAAATCTCTATTTTTTAAAAGTTGAACCTATAACAGAACACATACATGCAGCAACCAAGACTCATGATTTAAGTGGAAAAGGTTTAATACTTGGTTAATCTTACAAGATCGAAACTTTTCTCTCGCAAAGCTTTGACTTTGAACAACCTATAAACCCACAAACTTTAGAGATAGAAGAAAACAAGAACAGAAATGGACTTAAGAGACTTACCTTAGTTGAAATCTGAGGTTACATGAATGCTCACGCCCTCTGAAGGCGCTTGTGAGGGAGGGTGAGGGGTAAAAATACTAATTTGCCCTTCAACATTATTTACTTTTAGCATTTCCCTTATTTTTTGAAACATTAAAAAGTTCCTAGAAAATTATCTTCTTAATAGAACAAAGATTTTCTTCCTCCAATAGCTTCTCTAACTAAAGATAATTTCCCTAACATTTTTGGAACAAATGATAACTCCTAACTATTTTTCTTATTGTTTTTAAGAAAATAGGCCTTAAAAATCCAAAAATTAACAATTAAATCATTTAGGCCTCCTTTTGGGGAATTAAACTCTTCCATAATTTTTTAAGTCCCCAAAATACTTACTTCATATTTTTTTCTTAATTTTTCTGAATCCCAAAATATTTTTAACGATTATTCTTTCCTTTAGTATTTTCTTAAAATTTCACATTTGAGACTTTTCATTTTTTTAAAAAATACTCTTGACCTCAATAATACCTTATAAATCTCTTTTATCAAAATTTGGGATGTTACACATCGGCGGCATGCTGACAGCTAAGAGGGGTGGGGCTAGTAAGCAGAGGAGGAGGCGCTTCCATGGGTGGTAATGGAGGATTTTCCTCAGTGGTGCAACCTCCTTTACAGGAGAGGGAAAGATAATAAAAGGAGAGTGGAGTAGACAATGGGTGTAGTAGAGTTGGCATTGCTTTTGTTTCTGTCGCAGTTGCTCTCTCCCTACTGTCGTCACTATTTGCTCCTCTCAGTCTCTTGCCATCGCTGATTGTCGTTGGTCTTGGGCTTATTTCTCGTTGTCACTACATTGTTTATATGCTATCGATGCTACTTTACTTCTACTGTCATTGTCTTGTGCTACTGTGTTGGGCAGAGCCCATCCCTGAAAGCTAGCTGTTAGGGAGGGAGAGCCAAGAGCTTAAATACCCCATCAAGTAGCCCATACTACCCGATGTGGGACTTTTCCCATACAAGGTCCCTATTAATACACCCTCCTCGGAAAGCCGATATCCCGGCGGCTCCACACTACGGTGCTTCACTCGGCCCTTGGCCAGATCAGCGATTGCCGGTCAGCCCCTTTGCAGGTAGCCCTTTCCGTTTGGTCGACAACCGTCTCTAATACCATTGATAGGTATCCAAACCCTTGGAGAGCCCATCCCCAAAAGCTAGTTGTTAGGGAGGGAGAGGTAAGAGTTTAAATACCCCATCAAGCAGCCCATACTACCCCATCAGAATGAGAGTTCAGTTTCAAGAAGGGAATAAGCTTCTGAAAATGCCTGCACCAAAAATTTTGCATAAAAAACATAACTAGGTAAAGGTAAAATTATTAGCCCAATGCTTGAACACAACCATAAAAAAGGTGATGAAAGATAAAACAAATAACCTAGCAGAAAAAGGCTTTATAAAGGATTCTTTGAAAGAATTATGATAAGAGCTTTAGATCAAGACATCCAACTTCAAATGCTAATTTCTTATCCTAGTGATCATAGCATAGACAACCAATTTTAGACTAGAAAAACAAGACGTTTGGTAATTATGATAAACGATTACATTGATACATTGATGTATGCGGAAGCAATTTCTTCATACATTATTCGTTGGGAAAAGAGGATCATCTATGTGTATTGGATCAATGCTACAAACTCAAGTAGTTGGTCGTCAATATCAGAGGGGGAATAAAGTGTAAATGATACCATGTCATAAACAAAGAAAGGCTTGAGTTCACTATTACCTACAACCTCTTTCTCTTTTTAGATAAACTCCACTTCCCCGGACAGAAATTATCATTTGGCGAGGATCAAATACATTCCTGAGGTGGGGCAAACCAAAAGGCAAAAAAAAACTGTTTGAAAAACTCCATGATGGTAAGATATCTGTAGTTTAACGTTTGCAACAAGAAAGTTCACTAACCCAAAAAAGTGCAGAAAATCCATTAGAAAGCTTCCATAGTTCTGCAAGGCAAAAATAACAAGTTTATTAAGGAGTAGTCATATATTATTTTTAAAAAACAAAAAGCATTTAGCATTATTATCATAAATACAAGCCTCCACGAGAAAACTTTTCTCTTCATTGACACATTTTCATTCAATTTGAGATAAATAGAATAAAAGTGATTTTGGCAGCTAGGAGAAAGTGAGAAAAAAGATATAGGAATCAGCACTTGACAGGCTTAACACATGGTAATTCTGGCCACGAGACTTCTTAATTATGCAAGTAGATGGGATGATGTAGAGCAATGACAGCTTTGAAAATCCGATAGACTAAGATACACTAATAATAATATAACTATACACGAAGATTTTAGCTATACAATCAAATCTCTAATAAATATAACTAAATTAAATATGATATGATTATAATAATAACAATAATATCTCTAACTATAATATCCTAATATTATTATATTAGTAATATTAATATTACAATATTAGAATATTGCCACACTCCCTCTCAAGTTGGACTATAGATATTGGTCATGTTTAACTTGTCTATAAACCATTCAAACATTTCTTCTTATAGTCCCTTGGTAAGAATATATGCCATTTGCAGCCTTTTAGGTATATAGTTCAGTCATATAATCCCATCTTCTACTTTCTCACGAATAAAGTGTCTGTCCACCTCCATATGTTTTGTCCTGCTATGTTGGATAGGGTTCAAGGCCATGTTTATGGCTGCCTTATTATCACAATAATTTCAATGGAGCATCTATTTTCAAATAGACTTTCTCTGCAACTCTTGTTAATCACAGCCCCTCCATGATTCCTTAAGTTAAGGCTTATAATTCTGATTCTGATTAGCCACTGCTTTATGTTTCTGAATTTGCCAAGTGACAAGATTTTCCCATACAATGTGCAATAGCCTGAGGTAGATCAATTGTCTTCTTGTGATCTGGCCCAATCTGCATTAGTGTAGATTTCAACTGATCTACTGTTGCTCTTTTTGAAAAGTAGACCACGACTAGGGGTACCCTTTAAGTATTACAATATCTTGTAGGCCAAGTCCATTTGTTTCTTCTTTTAATCATACATATGTTGGCTAGCCACACTTATAGCAAAGCAATATCAGGATGTGTGTGAGAGAGATAAATGAGTTTCCAATTAATATTTGGTATCTTTCTTTGTCTATTGCCATTTCATCCCTCTCTTGCTTCTTTTGTTTTTTAACCTCCTTGTTAGTCTTTGTTATAGACTTTTTGTTGTTCTATTTCATGGTGTTGATAGGAACTTTACTCGGTTTAGACCCAAGCATACCTGCCTCTTTGAGAAGATCAATAATATACTTTCTTTAGGATACATAATACCATTCTTGGATCTTGCTACTCCCATACCGAGGAAGTACTTTAGTTTATCAAGGTCTTTAACCTCAAATTCACGGTTCAATGCTACTTTGATTCGATCATTCTCCTTAATATTATTACCTGTAACAATAATATCATCCATATAGACAATGATAATAGTGATGATATTATTATGTCTAGATACAAACATAGTATGATCAAATAAACTTTGCCTGTACCCTTCATCCTTGATGACACTAGAAAATCTATTAAACTGGCACGTGGTGACTACTTCAGTCCATAGATAGATTTTTTGAGTTTACACACTCGGTTCTGTCTTCCTTCTTTAAATCCTAGTGGAAGTGTCATATATACTTATTCTTTTAAATCTCCATTGAAAAAGGCATTCTTAATATCTAGTTGTTTAAGTGGCCAATCTAGGTTTTCTACGACGAGAGAAGTACCCGAATGGTATTCAGCTTTGTAACAGGTGCAAAAGTTGTTGGAAATCATGCCCTAGGGGCCAATCATTGTCTTATGAACATTATTGATTTATGAATTTATTAATTGAGTTATCATATTATTTGCATGTTTACTATGATGACCATCCTTGGATAATTCATGATATTATCCTAAATGTCCCTGGTCGATCATCTATGTGGGAGCACAGATGAAATAAGACCAGTATGACTTTGAAGATGTATAGAGATATAAATCAAAGTCATAAGCACATGTAAGAGTACAGGGTGTTGAACCGACCTGCTATGAGAGAACTGCATGGGTAACGTCATAAGCTTCTCTCATATACAAACCATGTCAATATGCCCTTTGACCTGAGATCATCATGGATTCCTACATGACAAAACGCTCAGCTTTGACCTAGTCAAAAGTCACTTTTGACCGAGTGATCATAAAGACTATGTTCGGGCTTAGTGGTTTTTCATGCGGAGGAATGTGAATGGTCAAGATGGAATTTGTCCCTCACATTCGTGGAGAGATATTACTGGGCCCCTCGATGAGTGAGTCTGAGAAATGTATGGCCATACTGTAATGGAAAGGTAGTTCCATTTCTATAGTCAGACTACTCAGGGATCGAGAAAGTAACGGTCGGGAATAGGAGGATGACATTATCCATGCCTCATCCATGACCAAAATATCGCGTGACAAAAGGGACATGATATGGTTGTATAAAAGGTTACATCGTTTATCGATCCTCATATGATTTGGGTAGTCGTTATGTCTTGCTAGAGACCGCTTGCGACTTGTGGGCTAGTATAGCAAATGGCCCACTGCCAACTTCATATGGGCCTACAGGGTCGCACACAAAATAGCCCAACACGAGCTATGATGTCCAGATTCATTGAATCTAAGACATGTCCAGATTCAATGAATGATCCAGGTGAATGTATATATATTTATTTATATTTATATTCGTATATATATAAATTCGTATATATATATTATATATATATGAGATATATGAGATTTAATTTATAAGGATAAATTAAATCTCTATCACGTTTGAATTCGAAATTCAAATTGATAGGATATCTCATATAAGAGATATTTATAAGATTTAATTTATAAGGATAAATTAAATCTCTATCACATTTGAATTCGAAATTCAAATTGATAGGATATCTCATATAAGAGATATTTATAAGATTTAATTTATAAGGATAAATTAAATCTCTATCACGTTTGAATTCGAAATTCAAATTGATAGGATATCTCATATAAGAGATATTTATAAGATTTAATTTTAAGGATAAATTAAATCCCTATCATGTTTGAATTTGAAATTCAAATTGATAGGATATCTCAAATTTGTTTTATGAGAATAAATCAAATATAGTTCAGTCTCATCTTTATTTAAAGTTAAATAAATAGGTAATTAAATTTGTGGGACGGATTTAATATTATTTATTTAATTAGTTTCTTATAAAATTATACAATATATGATATTGTATTATTTTCGGAATTAATATAAGATTAACTCCTAAAATCCTTTTCGGTTAGGGAAAACGCAGAGCATCCTATATATCTAATATTAGGAGCTACGTTTTTGTAGAGACATACACATAGAACACAGAAAGGCCGAAGGGGACTCTGCAAAAGGTTTGCAGATAAGAAACTGCTGAAATAGAGACGGAGAGGACGAACTCTTGAGAAAGCCCTGGAGGGACAAGAGACGCTAGCACGTCGTTCGTGGTTGAAAAGCTGTTCGTGTGGATACCAGTAGAGGAAGCCGACCTGAGTCGTCGACTTCTTGTGATCAGAAAGGGAGCACGAGGCGCAGAGAGAAGCTGTGAACGTCGTGACCGAAAGCTGTGGAAGTCGCTGAGACACACTGAGGGTAATGCTTCTTCCCACTTGACTTAAACACATACGGTAGATCCTGGCAAGGAATGAAAAATTTTTAAGATAATTTCCGCTGTGTGTCTTTCAATTCCTTACAGTAGTATCAGAGCCTAGTTGTTTTGTGTTTAAGTTAGGCTTGATTGTTGATTTATATGATATATGTTAGTAGTAGCCAATCATATAATAAGCGTTGTATGTGTGACATATATGGAATCCGTGTTGTGTGTGACATAAAAGGAATCTAAAAGGAAATTGAAATCGGTGGTGATACTTTTTGATTTGATCAATTCGCATAGATGGGGTCTAAGAAAACCGAATTCGAATTTGTGATTATTTGTGAAAACCGAATTCAGATTCGTGATTATTTATGAAACAAAAAACAAAAAAATTTTCTTCCGGGGCGCTGCCCCAGAGACCCCGCCCGCTAACCAGCTCGCGGGACCGCCGTAGCTACCTGTTCGTAGCGCAACATAACCGTAACATATGTTACTTTGTGAATGTTTTAGATTTGAAACATTAATTGCCCTTCGATTAGATCTGAATATTGATTCTTGAATGTTTGGGTATGGTGAACAATATGGCTCTAGATTGCAAGTGTTGTAATTTTTAAATACGGCCTGCGTGTCGTGCCTTCCTCTATATACTCTCAATGTACCTTCTCCTCTCATCTCACTCCCCTCGAATGTTAAAAGAGGTTTCTATATGTAATTTCTCTTTTCTTACTAGAGAGCTCCTCTCATTGGCTTGAGGGGACTTAGGATAGGTGAGCCATATTGTATCACGTTTAGATTATGCATATTATGATTATATCAGCGCATGCATATTACTTGTATGAGATACGAACTGAGAAACATGCGTTTTATAAACCAGATAGTTAAATTAGGCCCTCTAAAAGAAATCTTAAGTCATAATGCTGTCAATTTATGAACACTTGTCAAAACCTTGATCGCTCAATTGTGGACTCCACCAAAGTGGGTGCTTTTGAGTTATCTTGGGGAGATAAGCAAGAGTAATGGTGCTACTCTCACATATTTATTATTGTTTGACTTAATTGAGATTAACAAAACGGTTTTGGGTCTCAAGGCATTAGATGGGATTAAAAACATGACAGATCATATGATGATAGAATCCCATAAACATCTAAGAGTTACATTTGATGTAATTGGTAAAGGTGTTACCTACCTAAATAACTTAATTTAAGCGTCCTGCCAAAGCGGACTTAAGTTTGAGCCAAATATGGATCTTAGCCCACTAACTATTGCATTGAGGGTTGTTTATTTAGTGGGAGATTGCTAATTGAATTGCCTATTTTAATTGTAGAATCATGACGACTAGTAATACTGCTACATTATCGCTGCGATCTGTCCTTGAGAAGGACAAACTCAATGGGACAAACTTTCTTGACTGGTTTAGGAACTTGAGAATTGTTCTCAAGCAGGAAAGAAAGGCGCATGTCCTAGATCAACCCATTCCTGAGGAGCCAGCCGCCAATGCTCCTAGAGCTCAGAGAGATGCTTACATGAAGCATAAGGAAGACTCTGTCGATGTGGGATGCTTGATGCTAGCCACCATGGTTTCGGAGCTCCAAAGAGATCTGGAACACATGGAAGCTTATGAGATGATTGTGCATCTCAAGGAAATGTTCCAGCAACAGGCAAGGCAAGAGAGGTATGAGACCACTAAGGCCTTACATTCCTGCAAGATGGCTGAAGGTGCATCAGTTAGTACTCATGTCTTAAAGATGAAAGGGTACATTGATCACCTTGAGAGGCTTGGATTTCCCATGAGCCAGGAGTTAGCTACAGATTTGATCTTGAACTCACTCCCGGAAAGTTATGACAACTTTGTCATGAACTACAACATGAACAACATGGAGAAATCTATTTCTGAACTGCATGGGATGCTTAAAACTGCTGAGCCAAGTCTTAAGAAGAAGCCCAGTAGTGTTTTGATGGTTTAGAAAGGAAAGGGTACTAAAAAGAAAGGCAAAGGCAAGGGGAAGGGTCATGGCTCATCAGGTAAGACCAAAGAGTCAGGCAAGCCCAAAACCAAGCTACACCAAAGAAGGCAAAGCCTCCGAAGGAAGGAGTCTGCTTCTTCTGCAATGAACCCGGTCATTAGAAGAGGAATTGCAAACTCTACCTCGAAGATCTGAAAAAGAACAAGAAGGATAGCGGGGCTATCGCTTCAGGTATTTATGTTATAGACATTCTTCTTTCTACTTCCACCTCATGGGTATTAGATACTGCTTGTGGTTCTCACATTTGTATAAATGTGCAAGGACTAAAGGACAGTAGGAAGCTGAAAAAGGGCGAGGTTGACCTACGAGTTGGAAACAGAGCAAGGGTTGCTGCGTTAGCTGTAGGCACTTATGAATTAGTTCTGCCCACTGGGTTTTTGTTAGTTTTGAACAATTGCTATTATGTTCCTGCTTTAAGTAGTAACATTGTTTCACTTTCTTATTTGGATAAGGAAGGTTTCACTTCCATTGCTGGGAATAGTAGATGTTCTATTTACCGTAATGATGTTTTCTATGCTCATGGTGATTTGCATGTTGATCATTACGTATTAAATTTGGAACAACCCAATCATGGAAATATCTATAACATAACTGCCAAAAGGGTCAAACGAAACGATTTGAATCCCACATACCTCTGGCACTGTCGTCTGGGCCACATAAATGAGAAACGCATTTCCAAACTCCATCAAGATGGATTTCTAAACTCATTTGATTTTGAATCATATGACACTTGCGAGTCTTGCTTGTTAGGAAAGATGACAAAGTCACTTTTCACTGGGCACAGTGAGAGGGCCACTGATTTATTGGGCCTCATACATACAGATGTGTGTGGACCGATGAACACAAATGCCAGAGGAGGTTATTCATACTTCATAACATTTATAGATGATTTCAGCAGATATGGGTACATCTATCTGATGAAACATAAATCTGAATCTTTTGAAAAGTTCAAAATATTTCAAAATGAAGTACAAAACCAGCTTGGCAAAACAATTAAAGCCATTCGATCTGATCGGGGTGGTGAATATTTGAGCCAAGAGTTCATAGATCATCTTAGGAGTTGTGGGATAGTCTCACAATTGACTCCTCCAGGGACACCACAATGGAATGGCGTTTCTGAACGGAGGAATCGAACACTATTAGATATGGTTCGATCCATGATGAGTCCAACAGATCTTCCGCCCTCCTTTTGGGGCCATGCCCTAGAGACAGCTGGGTTCACACTCAATCGTGTTCCATCAAAGGCAATTGAAAAGACTCCGTATGAGATATGGACTGGGAGGACGCCTAGTTTGTCTTTCCTTAAGATTTGGAGATGCGAGGTCTATGTTAAGCAACAAACCTCAGACAAATTAGCGCCCAAATCCTCAAAGTGCCTTTTTGTGGGATATCATAAGGAAACCAAGGGATATTACGTCTACAACCCTGCTGATAACAAAGTGTTTGTTGTCAGAAATGGTATCTTTCTCGAAAGAGAATTTATCTCTAAAAGAACCAGTGGGAGTAAGGTACACCTCGAAGAAGTTCGAGAGCCACAAGACACCATAGAACTGCAGATGGAAAATAGAGAAGACTCACAACAAGTTGTTGAGACTCCTCAAGTCACGCAAGGTCCACGTAAATCTAATAGGACACGACTTCAGCCTCAGAGATATGGATTTCTGATTTCTGATAGTCGTGAAGTATTGCTCATTGAGCATAATGAGCCGACTACCTATCGAGAAGCTATAGTGGGACCAAACTCTGAGAAGTGGCTTAATGCCATGAAGTCTGAAATGCAATCCATGTACGACAATAAGGTTTGGACCTTAGTCGACCCGCCTGAAGGTGTAAAAACCGTCGGGTGCAAGTGGGTTTTTAAGGAGAAAACTGACATGGATGGCAATGTAAATGTCTTCAAGGCACGACTGGTTGCAAAAAGATTTACTCAAACTCATGGTATGGACTATGATGAGACCTTTTCCCCAGTTGCCATGGCCAAATTAATCAGAATCCTCTTTGCCATAGCAGCATATTATGACTATGAAATATGGCAGATGGACATCAAGACAGCCTTCCTTAATGGAAAGCTCCTTGAGGATGTGTACATGACACAACCTGAAGGGTTTGTGCGTTCCGAGGACTCTGGCAAAGTATGCAAGCTTCAAAAGTCCATTTATGGACTGAACCAAGCCTCTCGGAGTTGGAATCAACGTTTTGATGAAGTAGTCAAAGAGTTTGGATTTCTTCAAAACATTGATGAACCTTGTGTGTACAAGAAGGTTAGTAGGAGCACAGTTATATTTTTGGTACTCTATGTCGATGACATCCTACTTATTGGGAATGACATTCCTACCTTGCAGATTGTCAAGTCTTGGTTAGGAAAGTCTTTCTCGATGAAAGACTTGGGTGAAGCCACCTACATCCTAGGAATCAGGATCTATAGAGATAGATCTAAAAGACTTCTAGGACTCAGTCAGAGTACATACATAGATAAAATACTGCATAGGTTCAGTATGCACGAATCAAAGAGGGGTTTCATACCCATGTCTCATGGTATTCACCTCAGCAAAGATCTATGTCCTAGTGCATCTGATCAGCGAGGTCGCATGAGTAAAGTTCCATATGCCTCGGCCATAGGATCTATCATGTACGCCATGTTATGTACTCGTCCGGATGTCTCGTTTGCCTTAAGTATGACTAGCAGATACCAACAGGACCCTGGTGAGGGCCATTGGACTGCTGTCAAGAATATCCTTAAGTACTTAAGAAGGACTAAGGACTTATTCTTGGTCTATGGTGGATTGGATGATGAGCTCTGTGTAACTGGTTACACAGATGCGAGTTTCCAAACTGACCAGGACGACCAAAAATCGCAGTCTGGATACATATTCCTCCTCAATAATGGAGCAGTAAGCTGGAAGAGCTCTAAGCAGGGCACTGTAGCAGATTCTACAACGGAAGCTAAGTATATAGCAGCATCTGATGCAGCTAAGGAAGCCGTTTGGATCAGGAAGTTTATCACAGAACTAGGGGTGATACCTACCATCTCAGATCCAATAACTTTGCTCTGTGACAATAGCGGTGCTATTGCACAGGCCAAAGAGCCTAGGTCACATCAAAGGACCAAGCATATACTCAGGCAATTTCATCTCATTAGAGAAATCAACGATAGAGGTGATATAAAAATATGTAAAGTAGCAGGAGAAGATAATGTTGCTGATCCTCTAACAAAGCCGCTTGTGCAGGCAAAGCATGAGCGTCATGTTAGGTCAATGGGAATTAGTCAAATTAATGATTGTACCTAGTGCAAGTGGGAGGTTGTTGGAAATCATGCCCTAGGGGCCAATCATTGTCTTATGAACATTATTGATTTATGAATTTATTAATTGAGTTATCATATTATTTGTATGTTTACTATGATGACCATCCTTGGATAATTCATGATATTTTCCTAAATGTCCCTCGTCAATCATCTATGTGGGAGCACAGATGAAATAAGACCAGTATGACTTTGAAGATGTATAGAGATATAAATCAAAGTCATAAGCACATGTAAGAGTACAGGGTGTTGGATCGACCCGCTATGAGAGAACTGCATGGGTAACGTCATAAGCTTCTCTCATATACAAACCATGTCAATATGCCCTTTGACCTGAGATCATCATGGATTCCTACATGACAAAACGCTCAGCTTTGCCCTAGTCAAAAGTCACTTTTGACCGAGTGATCATAAAGACTATGTTCAGGCTTAGTGGTTTTTCATGCGGAGGAATGTGAATGGTCAAGATGGAATTTGTCCCTCACATTCATGGAGAGATATTACTAGGCCCCTCGATGAGTGAGTCTGAGAAATGTATGGCCATACTATAATGGAAAGGTAGTTCCATTTCTATAGTCAGACTACTCAGGGATCGAGAAAGTAACGGTCGGGAATAGGAGGATGACATTATCCATGCCTCATCCATGACCAAAATATCGCGTGACAGAAGGGACATGATATGGTTGTATAAAAGGTTACATCGTTTATCGATCCTCATATGATTTGGGTAGTCGTTATGTCTTGCTAGAGACCGCTTACAACTTGTGGGCTAGTATAGCAAATGGCCCACTGCCAACTTCATATGGGCCTACAGGGTCGCACACAAAATATCCCAACACGAGCTATGATGTCCAGATTCATTGAATCTAAGACATGTCCAGATTCAATGAATGATCCAGGTGAATGTATATATATTTATTTATATTTATATTCGTATATATATAAATTCGTATATATATATTATATATATATGAGATATATGAGATTTAATTTATAAGGATAAATTAAATCTCTATCACGTTTGAATTCGAAATTCAAATTGATAGGATATCTCATATAAGAGATATTTATAAGATTTAATTTATAAGGATAAATTAAATCTCTATCACATTTGAATTCGAAATTCAAATTGATAGGATATCTCATATAAGAGATATTTATAAGATTTAATTTATAAGGATAAATTAAATCTTTATCACGTTTGAATTCGAAATTCAAATTGATAGGATATCTCATATAAGAGATATTTATAAGATTTAATTTTAAGGATAAATTAAATCCCTATCATGTTTGAATTTGAAATTCAAATTGATAGGATATCTCAAATTTGTTTTATGAGAATAAATCAAATATAGTTCAGTCTCATCTTTATTTAAAGTTAAATAAATAGGTAATTAAATCTGTGGGACGGATTTAATATTATTTATTTAATTAGTTTCTTATAAAATTATACAATATATGATATTGTATTATTTTCTGAATTAATATAAGATTAACTCCTAAAATCCTTTTCGGTTAGGGAAAACGTAGAGCATCCTATATATCTAATATTAGGAGCTACGTTTTTGTAGAGACACACACATAGAACACAGAAAGGCCGAAGGGGACTCTGCAAAAGGTTTGCAGATAAGAAACTGCTGAAATAGAGACGGAGAGGACGAACTCTTGAGAAAGCCCTGGAGGGACAAGAGACGCTAGCATGTCGTTCGTGGTTGAAAAGCTGTTCGTGTGGATACCAGTAGAGGAAGCCGACCTGAGTCGTCGACTTCTTGTGATCAGAAAGGGAGCACGAGGCGCAGAGAGAAGCTGTGAACGTCGTGACCGAAAGCTGTGGAAGTCGCTGAGACACACTGAGGGTAATGCTTCTTCCCACTTGACTTAAACACATACGGTAGATCCTGGCAAGGAATGAAAAATTTTTAAGATAATTTCCACTGCGTGTATTTCAATTCCTTACAAAAGTTTCATAGAAGTCAATAACATGTGTTTGAGTTAAACCCTGAGCAACAAGTCTAGTATTTAGCTTGCTTAGAGTACTATCAACATTATATTTGGGTATTTGGTAGTGAACACCTACTTGCAACTTACTGGTTTTGTTTCTAGAGGTAATTCCACTATCTCCCAAGTCCCATTTTTCTCCAAAGCTTGTATCTCCTCTAACACTACTTGTTTCCACTTTCGGATAGCTAATGCCTCATGAATATTGTTAGGGATCTTAATGTTGTCAAGGTTAGTTACAAATGCATGGTAACTTAGGGTGAGAGAGGCATAAGAAATAATTTTTTCGTTGGGATTCTTTGTATATGCCCATGATGGTTTTCTCAATGCAATAGGGAGATTAAGATCCTCGGTAGTACTATTGACCATATTCTCATCAGTCTCACCATGTTCAGGATCTACCAACAGTTTAGGAATTAGATCTACCTCAGAGATATGATGGTTGTGACTCGAGTGATGTCGTTGTGAGTATATTTTTCCCTATCTTTGAGTTTTACTTCTGGCCAGAAGCTATAAGGGTTCATATTGAGTGGGGCGAACAGGTTCTGTAAGTTGAGATTCATTCCAGCCCTCCCCTTGAATCGAAGGCTTAGGATAATATAACTCGTTCTCAATAAAGGTGACATCATTAGCAACAAACAAGTGTTTGGACATAGGATCAAAAACATTTATATCCTTTCTAAGAGGAGAAATAACCCAAGAAAACATATGTGGTGGCACGGGGATTGAACTTTGATGGAGGATGATGAAGATAGACAAAAATAGTGCAACCAAAGACACAAAGAGAAAGAGAAGACTGTAAATGAGAAACAATATGGGTTTTTTGTATCTCCTCGAATTGACAGGTGGAGGAAAGAATGTGACTAGTAAGACGATTTATGAGTTGGATGGCAATTTGGATAGCATTCTCCTAATAAAAGAAAGGAACATGACACTGAAATAAAAGGGCTCGAGCAACCTTAAGAATATGTTTATTTTTACATTATGCAACCTTGTTTTGCTGAGGACTATGAGAACAACTGCGATTATGAACAATGCCTTTGGCAGACAAAAAGGAATGAAGGGAATGATGGAAATATTAGGTGCCATTATTGGTGTAAAGAAATTTGATAGATGCGTTGAATTGATTGTGGGCATAATTATAGAATTCAATAAAGACATTTGGGATCTCAAATTTATCTTTTAATAGATAGACCCAACATATGTTAGTATAATCGTCACTAAAAGTGACAAAATATTTGGACCAAGTGCGATTAGGGATCCAAGAGGGACACCAAACATAACTATGAATAATTGAAAATTGTCGAAATAGTTTGTATAGAATAGGAGTAAAAGAAACACAGTGATATTTAGCAAGAGCACAAGTATCACAAAAGAAGAAACTTTTATTAATAGATAAATAGGGAAACAATTTTTGTAAATAGGAAACACTAGAATGTCTCATTCTTTTATGCCATAATAAAAAACTCTCCTCATCAGAGGTTGAGGTGGGATTGTTGATCTTATAACATAATGCACTCACGGTAGACATGTGGAGATAATAGAGACCATCATACTCCTCAGCAAAACCAATCATCTTCCCTATTGTGAGATGTCACATCCTTACTTTTAACCTCAATAATACTCTATTAAAAGTGATTGGAACCAATTACATGATCATTTGCTTTGAAAACATTCATTTCCAAAAGAATTGCTCTCGGGTACTGTTCATTTTTTATCATTTGATAATTCCAGAATATGTACCCTAATTTAAAAATTTATAATTAATTGTAGAAAAATTGAAATAATGCGGTTCCAATTTCTAATGAAATCTCTTTCATAGATGTTTGAGGAAAAAAATATGAAACTGAGGTTTTCTTGTCCACATGAAATCAGTTTATTGGTTAAAAATCACTGTTCATTTGGTAAAATCTGGAAGTTCCAATTTCTTTGCTTAACTTCAAAAATTCATTTATCTTTGGTTACTTATGCAAATGAACTATGTTACCTATGGATTTGAAGTTATAGACATCCTCTTTAAGCTCATAAAATTTCATATAAAAAATCATTCATTTGATATATGAAATCATTGCGTGAACGTCACTGCCTCTCAGCACTTATTTTATCTCAATTCCAGATCTTACTTCCAACTTTGGAAAATCATAACAATTCGGATACTTATCCAAATGAGGCATTATTGGTGTTAATTTAAAAATATGTATCTTAAATTTAATCATGCCAAGTTTTAGAGTAAAAATCGTTGGTTTAGACATTATAACCATCGTCACAAAGCGTCAGCCTCAAAACATAGTTACAGAAACATACACCATACATGCTAGCATATCACCCTATAATGTCATGTAAGTCATGTAACTTATTATACAAACTTAATCATCACCATTTACTCTCTTACCTTGAGAGGATCCAGCACCTAAAATATTATGCATGTGGAAGGAATGAGATTTTATGGAAATCCCAATAGCAAGTTACACAAACTATAATATCATGCATGAATAATTAGATGCTTAACATGTTATCATGAGATGGGAGCTACTTCATAATGTTACATAAGGAAACTCTAACATGCATATTTTCATTACATAACTTGCAAGGAGTTGCAATCATTCATACTTCATCATAACATGATGACATAAGCTCAAGCTCAACCAAACACCATAATTAACAAGCAAGCAAAACAATTAAACAAACATGAGTTATAGTTAGGTATCCTTACTACCTCTTAGTTATCCTTGTCAAGGTCTTCTTGAGGTGTTTTCCTTCCTTCACAAATGTCAAAACCTAGCCATTACACAATAATATCAAGTTACAACTCAACTTGAATACAAAACCAAGACTAGGTTTTCACTAGCTCCCTTTCTTTCTCTACTTTATGTTTCTTACTTCCATCTTTCCAAAATAAATTCTCATGGTGCATTTCCACATAATTTTTCATGTAGAATCCAAATATGAAACTAGAATTTCCAAAATTAAAACACTTCAGTTGCTACAGTACCAAACCGAAGTGAAGCCCTTGATTCCCAAAAATTTATATTTTGATTCCAATGCTTCCAATACTTGTTCTCCTACTTTATACCCACACAATTTTCCATTTTGAACTAATTGGAAGCATCAAAATCATGAAATTCCATCATATAAACAGTACCATGTACAGTACCAGTAAGAACACAAAACCCTAAATCCAAACATATTTGAATTTCCAAGCTTATACCACTTGATTCTAGCTTGTTTAAGCTTGTCTAAACTATCCATAACATAAAACTCATATTTTAACCACATAGGGACAGAAGTTCCAGCAGCAACCATAAGGGAAATAGAGCACAAAAACCCCTTAAAACCAAGAGCTAACTTGCTAGAATAAAGCTCAAGATCAAGGGAGATGATTACCTTGCTTCTTGCTTCAAGTTGTGTGCTTCTTTCTTGGTTGAGTGGAAATTTTGCAAGAGTTTCCCCATGGTTCCAAGGGCTTCCAAATAGGTCTGAAATGAGGGGGTATTTATAGAGAAATTTGGGTGAAAATGGATGGCAAAGATTGATTTGTATACTATTTAATCCAAGGGCTCACATTTAATCTTGAATTTAACTTTTTCTAAAAAGAATAATTATGAAATCATGTGGGACAGCTCATGGGACACCTAAGAGGGGTATGTGGTGTGCTGTCCATGTAAGGAAGATTCTATAAAAATTCTAATCCAATCCGATACCGATCGGAGCAGTTTCACAACAACCGAACTGTATTATGTTCCTAATTTTTTATAATATACCAGGATATGTATTCTATCCTGGAAATTAATGTCTAGGCTTCTCATACCATTGACAATGATATACTGAAGATTTATCTACCATCCATCTCTTGGAAAATGACCAAAATACCCATGGTGTCATTTCTTGCACTGTACTAACCCTAAGGGCATAATTATCATTTCACCCCTCTTTGTACTTCCTCAAGACATATACTGGCTCAACTAATCATATTTATTCCATGTGCCACATTTTTAGCCTATCCCAGATGACCAAAATGCCCTTTATCCATCTCTAGTACAATCTGGGCATCCAGGGGTATTTTCATAATTTCACACCTTTTCTGGACACTAGCCCCTTCTATTGATAGACTGGTACCTTGGGTTTTATGCCCTTCTTGGTGTCATCATGAGCCTATATATGAGGTCATTTGATCTCATTCTATCCAGGCTCACATATCGATAAGTTCCATTATCGGATCACGGGTGTTATCAAACTCCCATCAAAATTCACTGTTATGGGAATAACTTTTTATACAGGACTTCTTCCAGGATTTTGTCAGGTTCATAACATCTGACACTGTAGGGCACACTGTCCTGTAATTCCCCCACTTATATCTGATATCCATGGAATCTATAAAAATTCAGATAATTTTTAGACTATCAGATAATTTTCTACTGTCTAGAGCCATAATAAAATTTTTGTATCATGCCAGATTAACCAGCATAACTTCTTCTATTTACTGATGGACTGTGAGACTGACAAACTTCTGGGCAGTTATAACCCTTTCCGGGCTGATCTTTCTATAATTACAATTTTGCCCTTGAACTTTCTACTTAATTACATTTAAATCCCTTAACTTTTAGAAATTACCACTTTTGGCCCAAATCTTATTTCTACTTTAACTTTTGGCCTTTAGCCTTTTCTACTTTGCGTTTAGGTCCTTCTCTTTCTTCAATACTCCTCTAACCTTTATCATTTCTTCTGATCTACGTCATGATCCTTTATAAACCTCCTTCCACTATCAATATTATACAAATAGGAAAAATTAGGATATGACATGAGATCCTAAAAAACACAATGGGTAAAGTAAAAATAAGCTGAGTAGTTTGTTTGTTTTGTTAATTTACTAATAGAAAGCAAGTTACAGGCTAGATGGGGAACATGTAACACTGATTCAAGATGCAAAGAGTCTAAAATAGTAACAGAATTGATGCCTACTATGGAAGAGGAAGTCTCAGTAACAGTAGTAATTATCTTATTTCCTACTAGAGGATGATAAGTGACAAACGTCTTTGGATTGGACGTCATGTGATTAGATGCCCCTGTATCCACAATCCACTTGGAGGGAAGAAGGGAGGTATGTAAAGCAACAGGAACTATACCTTTATGAGCTATAGATGCAAACCCATGAGGTTTCTGTTCAACTTGAGTTCTGAACACATTCGCAATCTCATTGAGTTGCTCTTAGCTGAAAGATATAGATGGCTCAAACGGGGGTGGTGCATACACTAATTCATTAGAGATATAATTAGCATGTGGTTTATTCTTCATGGTTTCCAATCAGCAGGTTTATCAATAGATGTCCCAGCACTTGTTATGGGTGTGTCCTACCTTCTTATAGTGCTCACAAGTAGGTTGAGACTTAACTGAGGCATTAGGAACATCATTCTTACTTGCAAAAATAGTAAAGTCAGTGGAAAATATTTAGTATCAATAGGCATAGTCTCACGACAAGACTAATCTCTATGTACCTCGGTATATGTCTCTAAGAGTGATGGTAGCGTGGTGTTGCTGAGAATTCTGGCTTAGATAACGTCAAATTCATCATTTAGATCAACAAGGAAAAGAAGTACCTAACCTTTTTCAATTATTTTCTAGTCGCAAGTAACATCTATAGGAGTATCTCATTCATCGTCGTCAAGAAGATCTAGCTCTTACCAAAATACAACCATATCAAGCCAATACTTATGCACTCCATAGGTCCCCTGAACACATCGCCACATACTGCGTTGCATATTGAATAGACAAGAATGATCTTTGGTGACAAAATACAAGTCAAGAATGGTTACCCAAATATCTAACTCTATAGGTAGATACATGAAGCTCTGTTTGATGTTGGGAGACATAAAATTAATAAGGTAGGACTAGAGACCAAGTGATTTTCCATAGGTTTTTCTATATTACCAGTTAGATAGGCGAGTTTGTTGCAGCCACTGACTGCGTACCTGATTGCTTGGGCCTAGTATTGATAGTTGGTTGATGTTAGTTTGTCAGAGAAAATTAAAACAGGGACGCTTGTTGCCCCATTGACACCAACACTTAACCCGTAGGGAGTACCGATGTTTTTCCTCTTGTCAGAACCTATAGATGACATGGAAAGATCATAGGAATATGTTACAACATCACAATGGCTCAAACAGTGTTGACCCTGATACCATGTAGAGTAGTGACAACTTTGAAAGTCTGATAATTTATTTCTAGGGTATATGCATCAATATATACACAATTATTGGAGGTCATATGACATACACTAAGATTTTACTATACAATCAAATCTCTAATAAATACAACTAAATCAAATTTGATATGATTCTAATAATAACAATAATATCTTTAACTATAATATCCTAATATTATTATATTAGTAATACTAATATTATACTATTAGAATATTACCACATATGATAATTGTCCAGAAAAAAAAACAATTTGAATATCTCTTAAATCACTCAAAATCCTGAGTTTAGATCCTCTGCAAACTGCAATGAATAAATTAGTACACATGGGAGACGGAAGAGTAGTGGTTGCAGAGACAACAAGGGGTAGGCAATGGTGATGAGGGGTAGGATTGATAGTGAAGGTGATAGCGGTAATGGTGCACGATAGAGGCGACATGGCAATAGTTAAAATTATTCAGGCATATATGGAATTAACGTGTGGGGCCCATATGATGATTTTACCACTGTCTAGAATTTCTGTCACTGTGGATCCCAATTACACCAAAATGAAATACGTTAGGAGAATAAACTTAAGGATTACAATTATGGCTTTGTGGAAACTTCAGTGGGGATTGCACTTTAACCCTATGTTTAAATCACAAGCATGCATTAGTACTTTATATTTAGATCAATTTACTTTTGCGATTTATTATGTGTTAATGCATGCATACTTGTAACTCCCATCCTAATTAGATTCAACTACTACCCCATTTTCCATAACTAGTCATTAACCAAGCAAATTGATTTTTAAGCATTAATTTCTAAAGAGCAAAAATACCAGAACATGACACTCCCAGAATAAAATAGCATAAAGTCCAACACATCATATGTTAAGGCCTATTTGGTTTCTTCCCAAACCATAGTTTTAAAAGCCATTTTGGGCAAAACCATGGTTTGGAAAAATTTTAAAACAAACAAATATATTTGTCCAAAAGGGCTTCTGGACCAAACCATGGTTTAAACCATTTTATGGACTACCCAATTACTATTTTACCTTTACTTTTTCTTACACCCTCTCTTATCTCTCCTCCTCTGTCTTCTATCTTTTCAACTATCTCTCCTTTCCTCTCTTTTAATAAAATTATACCCTTTTTGGTAATTTTCCAGTTATAAAAGTCATTTTAGTAATAACTATCCAAACACTCATTTATCCATAACCACTTTTTTCATAAGCTATTTTCTAAAAGCCCTTTTCCAAAAGCTACTCAAAAGCCCTTTTTTTATAAGTATTTTTCTAAAAATCTATCCAAACACACATTAATAAAGAATGAATACATTCTATCAATAAAAAGGAATGAATTGCATTCAACTGTGCTAGCTCTTAACTTAAGCACTATCACGTCATCAACCAAATTATTATGATTAAGCATTAATATTTTGTTAGGGCCATAGTAAAATCCTTATTTATCATCAGCAGGAAGATATTACAATAAGAATAAATTTGGATTGTAAAGGAGGGACCAAATCTTACTTGGTAAATCTGCTGGCCCAAATGGTGCTCATGTTAAAGAAAGTGTATAATTAGTAACACCTATAACAAAAATTTAGCTTTTGCACAAATTTTCATAAATAAGATAATTTATATAATAATCATCCATAGGATGGGAAACCAGCTTCCTCGAATTCTAGATGAAGATATTTTATAGGAGAGCATCAAATTTTGGATAAAAGAATGGGAAAAACTTGCATGCAGTTTGTAGGAGATATTAGAATTAATTAGGAAAGATTATAGGAGATTGTATTCTTGAATGTATTCCTTGATTTGTTCCCCAGATTATACTCTCTGTTTGTATTTTGTGGGCATTTCCTAAGTGTGCATATATGTACTAGTATAGATGAGTAAAATGTAGAACAAAATTTCCATCATTTCCCTAATCTTCTATCAATATATTATTGGCTTCCCTCCAATATGGAATTAGAGCAAGCCATAGGATCCTAGATATCGTCCTCTACCAAAGTCGACTCCACTATGTCTGATGGTATGTTGTGTCTCCCAACCAAAGTCACTGACGTTAAAGGCTCCACTATCATTATTGTCCCCAAGCACCTCACCGATAGCAACTATTTGGAGTGGGCACAGTCAATGTACCTTGCACTCGACTGCCATGACAAACTTGCTAATTCAAAGTGACCTTCTACCCACCGATGATGCTAATGCTTGCCGTCGGAGAAAGACTGACAATTCTCTAGTGGTGCAGTGGCTTTTTCAATGCCATGGTTATGTCTCTCTACTGAAGCTTCATGTTCATCCCATGTGCTAAGGAAATCTGGCGAGCTATGAAGGAAGAGAGGCTATTTGGATTCCTCATTAGATAGAACCCAGTGTATGATGATATTCGTGGACACCTCCTTAAAAGAGTATCTCTCCCTTTCATCTTTGAGGCTTTGCTCTCCTAAGGGACGAGGAATCAAGTCATCCTCTCTAATTCTGTCATCCCTCGACTAGTGGCCACCAAGACGTCGTCCGCCCTTACTACTCATGAGACTGACTCCAGGAGAGAGTGTTCCACATGTAACCATTGCAAGAAGCTAGGTCACATGAGAGACAAGTACTAGGACCTCTATAGGAAGCCACTAAATTGGAGGCCCAAACAACGTCATCACAAATGCCATTGGTGGAAGTAAATGCCAACCAAGATGAAGTGGGCTCAATAGCCAGCCCAATGCATGGCTCCTCTACCCAAGTGGGCTATGTTTATGTAGGCCTAATGCATGGCTCCTCAACCCAAGATCCATTGACCATTATTTTAGATCATATGACTGCCCTTAAAAATCAGTCTATAAGCAACTAGTTGCTACTGTGGTGTAGTAAGGTAATTTATTTAAAGCCCTTGCTACTATTAAAGGTAAGCATACATGCTTTAGTTGGATTGTAGACTCAGGTGGCTCTGACCACATGACCAATGATGCCTCATTTTTTTCAAATATACTCCTTGCAAAATCACATCTTACAATTAAAATTACTAATATGTCTGACTCTCTGGTTGCTAGTAGTGGTATCATCAATATTTCTACTACTTTGACAGTATATAATGTTCTACATGTTCCAAACATGAAATGCAATGTATTATCTATTAGTCAGCTGACTAGGGATAAAAGATGCCATACTAAGTTTTTTGCTACCTACTGTATTTTTCAGGATCTGCTCACAAGGATAACGATTGTACTAAGAAGCTTAATAGGCTCTATTACCTAAATGACTGCCATGATCTAATACCTCGTTTATGTAATAAAGTATCTCTCCCTAAGGTTAGTGAATTGGATTTATGACACGAGATTAAGACATTCGAACTTTTAATATATGTGTAAGATGTTTCCTTCAATTTCCTCTAATAAAAATTTAGACTTTTCTTGTGATTCCTATGAACTCGCGAAACAAAATCACACTCATTTCCCAAGTGTCCCATATCACCCATCTAAGCCCTTCTCTATCATTCATAGTGACTTATAGGGTCCATCCCGAGTCTCAAACCGCACCTAGTCAAAATGGTTTATGACCTAAATAGATAAAATACTCGTGTCAGTTGAGTTTTTCTATTAAAGGATAAAATTGAAGTGTACCAAACTTTTGTTGATTTCTATAATATAGTCCTCACCCAATTTGATACAAAAATACAGACTCTCCATACTGATAATAGCACTGAATACTTTAACCACCCGCTATCTAATTTTCTTAAACAACACAGCGTCACCCAAAAAAGTTCTTGTTCATATAGCCCCAACAAAATGGTATTGCTAAACATAAAAATAGCAATATCATAGAAACTATTAGGGCTCTTCTATTTAGTAGTCATGTTCTCAATTTCTATTGGACTGATGTTATCCTTATGGCTACTTTCTTAACTAACCAAATGTTGTGTAAACCCTCATCTTTCTAAACTCCTCTCCAGGTTCTCCAAAATCATTTTCACCTCCCTTACCTGCAAAACACCTTTCTCTCAAGGTCTTCAGATGCACTGCCTTTGTTCATCTACATCATACTTGCAAACTTGACCCAAAGGCTATCAAATGCATTTTTGTATGATCTGCTGGTACCCAAAAGGGGTACAAATATTTTGATCCCTTGGCTAAGCATCTCTATGTCACCTATAATGTCATATTCCATGAAATTATCCATTTTTATACCTCATATTTGGTTCAGGGGGACTTGGCGTGAACCTCAAAAATATCAAATTGAACTTGAACCCCAACCACTATGCCTCCACCAAGAACCTGATAGAATCTATACCCTTGACATACCAATACAAGAGAATCCTAAGGAATGTGAAGGACAATTTGAAGGACACACTAGTTTAGGGAGAGACACTAACAATTGGGGTCAAGTCTATACCCGTAGAAACATGATAGATAATGGTCCTCAAGTGAATGACGCATACCAAGAGTATGAACCAGGTGTAGATCCTGAACCACCATAAGTATAAAATTCTGATCTTGATCTTGATCTTGATCTTGACCCTCCAATATCAATGAGAAACAACATAGCTTATGCACTAGGCATCCTATAGAAAGGTTTATCTCTTATTAGGCTTTATCATCGAAACATCATGCTTTTGTCTCTCACCTTAATTAACTCAAAATGCCAAAGAATATAAATGACGCTTACTATGGAGGCAAGTAGTGATGGAAAAGATAAAAACATTATAAAGAAATGAAACGTGAGATGTAGCTAAGCTACCAAAAGGCCATAAGCCAGTAATATGTAAATAGGTGTTCTCCCCAAAATACCTTGCTGATAGAAGCATTGACAAATATAAAGCACGACTGTGGCTAAGGGTTTTACTCAAGTCTATGATATGGATTACATTGAGACATTTGCACCAGTAGCAAAATTGAACACTATCATAATCCTATTATCGCTTGCTACTAATCTAGACTAGCCACTACATCAGATAGATGTCAAGGCATTCTTAAAAGGGGAATTAAAGGAAGAAGTGTACATGAAGATGCCTCTATGTTCCCTAGAGAGAAAGAAGGTCAAGTATGTAAGCTAAAGAAGTCACTGTATGGTTTAAAATAGTCTCCTCGATCGTGGTTTGAGAGATTCACCAGGATATTAAAAGAACAAGGCTATACACAAGGACAGAGTGATTATACTCTATTCTTTAGACACGGGAGCAGGAAACTTGTAGTATTACTAGTATATATGGATGACATCATTCTCACAGGAGACAATTCAGTAGAGATTGATAGAATTAAAAGGGCCCTTAACCAAGAGTTCCAAATTAAAGATCTAGGGAAATTGAAATATTCTTGGGCATAGAAGTGGCCACATCTGCGAAAGGAATCAGTATCTCATAGAAAAAATATATACTGGATCTCCTAGAAGAAACAGGTATGCTAGGCTGTAGACCTAGCAATTTTCCTATTTGGGTTGATAAGATTAAAGATAATGAAGATTTTGGAAATGATGTAGATATGGGAAGATATCAATGCATGGTAAGAAAGTTGATTTATTTATCGCACATGAGGCCAGACATTGCTTATTCCGTTAGTGTTGTAAGTTAGCACTCTCATAACCTTAAACAGAAGTACCTAAATGAAGTTTATAGAATTCTCATATATCTAAAGGGGCAACCTGGTCTAGGTCTCTGATTCAAAAAATCTAACAAGAGAAATATGAAAATGCTCACAGACGCTGATTGGGCAGGTAATCAAGATGATAGAAAATCAACCTTGTGTTGTGTTTCCTATGTGCGGGGAAATTTGGTCACATGGTGTAGTATAAAGCAAAGTGCGATTGCTAGAAGCAAGCAAAAACTGAGTTTAGAACTATAGTTATAGATATAGCAGATATTGTGGGATAGGATATTGTAGATAATAGTAGATATTATGGGATAAGATATATGCTGATTTATATGAATTTATGTAGATATGATAAGCTAATTCATTGTATTTATTATTCTTGATTTACATCCCTGATTTATAGCATAATAGTTATTAGGACATATTGTATTCTCATTGTATAAATTCACATTGCACATCTGAATAAAACTCAAGATAGTAGAAACATTTTATAAGCATCCCTGTTGTCCTTTTTATTACCACATTCAGCCATGTCACATAATATGGTATCAAAGTAAGAGACTAGTTCTGCACATTCTTTTGCCGTGGAGTTAGATGGCACCATCATGTCTGACGGTAGGTCACACCTAACTTCAACCAAAGTTGTCATCCTTGAAGGGTTAGCCATCCTCATTGTGCCAAAATGTCTCACTGGTGATAATTACTTAGAATGGAGCTAGTCAATGTTCCTCGCTCTTGATGATAAAGACAAGTTAGACTTAATCCTCAACGACCAGCCACTATCTGAAGACACCAGTACATGCCGTCGATGGAAGTCTAATAACTCCCTAGTTCCTTCTTGGATTCTAAATTCCATGCTCCCTGTCGTCCGAAGAAGTTTCATGTTCCTTACTTCCGCCAAGGCGATCTGGGTTTTGGTGAGGGAGGCCTATGGTAAATGCCTTAATGCCTCCCTTATTTTTTATCTTCGAACGTATCTTTGGGCCACCAAGCAAGGTACACGACCACTAAATGCCTACTATTTGGAGAAGACGGCACTTTGGTAAGAGCTTGACTTTCTATAGTACCGTGTCTAGCAAAATATTGATGATGCCACTGATTACCATTAGGCTTTGCAAGAAGAGCATCTCTTTGATCTCCTCATTAGACAATAACCTATCTATGATGAGATACGCGGACACCTCCTTGGATGGGTTCCTCTTCCTACCATCCCTTGAGGCCTTTGCTCTCTTGAGGTATAAGGAGTCTCGATGATAAGTGATGCTTTCTGAACCCATCGTATATCGACCATCCATCCCTGAAGCTTCTTCCCTTGCTACTTGAGCCCAACAACCTAGATGAGAATAACCCTTCTGTGAGAACTATAGGAAACTAGGCCATATCAAGGAGAAGTATTGGGACCTCTATAAGAAACCAACAGACTGGTGGCCCAAATAACGAAGGCCTAAGAGTCACGTTGCAGACACCTAAGGATTAGATGAGTTAGGCCCTATTTCTGCTAGCCCAACTCATGCCACCTTACCCAATTCTATTTTGTTATATGTGTAAGATGTTCCCCTCTATTTCCTCAAATAAAAATTCTAAATTTTATTGTGATTCATGTGAATTATCAAAACATCATCGTGCTTCTTTTTCCAGTATATCCTATCACCCCTCAACACCTTTTTTCATTATCCACAATGATTTATGGGGTCTATCTCGTGTTCCTAATCACGTACACTCAAAATGGTTCATTACTCTTATTAATGATCATACCCGTGTCAGTTAGGTTTTCCTCTTGAAGGATAAAACTGAAGTTTTCCAAACGTTCATTGATTTTTATAATATGATTCATACATATTTCGATACCAAAATTCAAAATAGTACCAAATATTTTAATCATCAGCTCTCCATTTTTCTTAAAATACATGGGATTACTCATAAGAGCTCGTGTCCTCATAACCCCTAACAAAATGGGATTGCTAAATGTAAAAATAAACATATCCTAGAAACTGCCCACGCTCTCCTTTTTTGTAACACTATTCCTACATACTATTGAGATGATATTGTCCTTACTACCACCTTGCTAATCAATCAAATGTCTTACAAGCCACCTTCCTAATTAATCAAATGTCTTACAAACCACTATCCTTTCAAACACCTCTCCAAGTTATATACCACTATTTCAACCTACCCTACCTTGAAAATACCCTACCTCTAAGAATCTTTGGTTGTACTACATTTGTTCACTTATATCATACCCATAAAATTAACCCCAAATCTATGGAATGCATTTACTTAGGGGCTACTATGCACTAAAATGGTTACAAATGTTTTGATCCAGTCTCTAAATGCCTCTATGCCATCTGCGATGTCACATTCCATGAAATTGTTCCCTTTATCTATTTCCTTGAGGAATCAATACATGAGGTACCTAAAGAAGGTAAAAATATCACTTGTTTAGGGGAAGACACCAATAGGTAGGTTAAGTCTATACCTTCCATAATATGAACATGGACATGATAGATAATATACCCCAAGTAACTAACATAATCCAAGAATCTGAACTAAGAGCGGGTCTTAACCATGAAGAGCAAAATGATGACCTTCATCTCCTAATAGCAATAAGGAAACAATGCATATTATGCTCTAGACACCCTATAGATAAGTTTATCTCTTATCAGGCTTTAACATCAAAATGCTGTGCTTTCATATCTCACCTCAATCAGGTCAGGATACCATAGAATATAAATAAACCTCTTGCTAATTCTTAATGGAGACAGGCAGTAATGGAAGAAATGAAGGCCCTTAAAAGTAACAGAACATGGGAGGTAGTTGAGCTACCCAAAGGCGAGAAAGTGATAAGCTATAAATGGGTATTTACTCATAAATACCTTACTGATGGAAGTCTTGATAAATATAAAGCCAGGTTAGTAATGAAAGGTTTTACTCAAGTATATGGCATGGACTACACTGAGATATTTGCTTATGTTAATAAGATGAATAGCTTCAGGATCCTTTTTTCTTAGCTATAAACTTAGATTGGCCTCTATACTAGATAGATGTTAAAAATGCATTCTTGAATGGTGAACTAAAGGAAGAAGTGTATATGAAAATGCCTCCAGGATTCCCCAGAAGGAAGGCCAACCAGTTGTGCAGACTAAAAAAGTCATCGTATGGTTTAAAATAATCTCCTCGAGCATGGTTTGAGAGGTTCACCAAGGTATTAAAAGTTTAACGCTACACGCAGGGATAGAGTGACCATAGGTGATAATCCAACAGAGAATTTTAAGTTAAAAATCTAGGAGAAATGAAATACTTTTTGGGTATAGAAGTTGCTAGATTGGCAAAGGGAATTAGTATCTCATTGAAGAAATACATATTGGATCTCCTAGAAGAAACATATATGTTAGGGTGTAGACCAAATGATACTTCTATAAGGATTGACAAAATCAGTGATAGCGAAGACATAGGGAAGGTTGTTAATATGGGAAGATACCAACGTATGGTTGGAAAATTAATCTATCTGTCATACAAGAAAAGATTGACATGGGGACCATTGATCTCAAATATATCCCTTTGAGATAACAGACAGCAGATGGACTTACAAAAGGGTTGACTCAGGCCAAATTTGATTATCTAATTGGCAAGTTGGACATGATAAATATCTATGCTCTAACTTAAGAGGGAGTGTAGATAATAGCAGATATTGTGGGATAGGATATTGTTGATAATAATAGATATTGTGGGAAAGGATATATGATGATTTATAGGAATTTATGTAGATATGATAAGTTTATTCACTGTATTTATTATTCCTGATTTACTTCCCTGATTTATAGCATAATAGTTATTAGGACATATTGTATTCTCATTGTATAAATGCACATTACACGTCTGAATAAAAATCAAGAGAGTAGAAAGATTTTACAGACTTCCCTACTGTCTTTTCTCTATTGTCTTTTCCATTGCCACATTTACCCATGTCGCATAATAATAGCTCTGGGAATATTTGAAGGCCTATGGGTAAAAAGAGTACTAGAAGAATTGAGAATGCTAATAGAATTACCTATTAGATTACATTCAAACAATATGACAACAATCAATGTCACACAATCTAATCCAGCATTACAGAATAAAGCATATAGAGATAGACAGACATTTCATAAGAGAAAAGATTGATGCTAGGACTATTGAACTCAAACACATTCTCTCCAAAGAATAGACAACAAATGTGCTCACAAAGGGGTTTACTCGAGATAAATTCAAATATCTAATTGGCAAGTTGGACATGATAAATATTTTTTCTCTAACTTGAGGGAGAGTATAGGAGATATTATAATTAATTAAGAGAGATTATAGGAGATTGTATTCTTGAATGTATTCCTTGATTTGTTCCCTAGATTATGCTCTCTAATTGTATTCTATGGGGATTTCCTAAGTGTATATATGTACTAGTATAGATAAGTAAAATGCAAAATAGAATTTCCATCATTTCCCTCATCTTCAGTCAGTATATTCTTGACTTCCCTCCAATATGGTTGCTTATCCTTACTATTAGATTTTTCAATTAAAACATTACAAATATATGATTTTTACAACTTAACATCACATGATTGAGTCTTTTAAAAAAAAAATTTCAAGCTAAATTGTGTTAGAGAATTTGATAGAAGGATATAAAGAATGAAATGAAAACATGTAGTAGAAAAATACCACAACAATTGAGGATTAGGCATTGTCCTAAGGGAAAAGGGAAATATGGAAAAAAAGCTGAACACCTTCAATACAAAGGACCTATATAATTCTAATGTATATCTCTATTCGAGAGGCTCTAGTATGTAGATCATTATTAAAAACCCTAGAGGTTTACTAATATCAATAATATAATAACCTCCTAGGTGGTAGCCTCCCAGTCCCATGCATGTTACAAAGTTTTAAGAATAAGTTGTACTAATTTAGAACTTGTCAATAATACAACTTGCTATAAATTTTACATCTTATAGATATTTATAATTTTGACTATAAACATCATAATAAAGAAATTGAAAAAGAATAGGCACAATGCCATTAATTATTTGTAACCTAGAGACTAAGGGAAATACTATTTACACTAGGATTAGAATAAGGAACTAATCTTTTAATTCTTTTGTTTTATATTTATAGGCTCAATTATCTTGTTATCATTGCTTTAATAATATATTCTGTTGTAACTTAATCTTATCACCTATTACAGCTTTGGGAGTAATCTCCTGAGCACTACATAAAGGCCTCAACGATCTAAACAAAATTAGTTTAATTAGATAGTAAAAGATATATTCAGTTTCTATACATCCTCCTCTCTCTTTATCTCTTCTATATCTCCCTCTTCCTATTTATCTCCCCTCTTCTATTATTCATTGGTACTGGTCCAACATGAAGTGATTATTATTGCTTTGTTGTTCTATCTCACATACTCTTTTAAAATTATACACAACATAAATATCTTGAATGTTTAGGAAGGATTATTAGTACATGTTACTAACAATACGTTTAGGTGGATGGAAGAGTTTTTGATGGAAGTGGAAGTAGAATTAGGCTGGAAATGGGTTTTAAAAATTTGTTTGATAGGATGGAAATGAGTATAGAATTTATGTATAGTTTCTTATGACTTTTGGTAAAACAGTCCAAAATATTTTTATAACATGGGGAAGGGTTAAAATTGTCCATGAATTTTAAAACTGGGGTAAAATTGTCCAAAAAATTTCACTTACTTTTATCATCTAAATTCCTAACTTTTCTTACAGAACTGAAATTGCCAAAAATGTTAGAAGTGAAAGTGACTTCTATTGTACCTGACAAACCTATATTTATATATATATATTCATTTAGATCATTTTGGTGGGCTTTTGTCATTATTTTTGTCCTTAATTATATTATTTATGCACTAAGTGAATTAATATACCTTATATTAAATTAGTGTTTAATAGGAGCATAATTGTTATATTTTTATGATTTATCCTAAACAGTCATTTTTAGAATAAAAGGTATTACATTATTAAGATTTTGTATTTTAGGAATTTAAGAGAAATCAAAATTTATAAATGACAACAAAGGACCACATATTCATAAATTGTATATGAGGACCCATGGGTCAAACCATGTGGTTTAGTCTATTAGGTTTTTAACTTTATTCTACAGCTTTAAATGCAAACACACAAGAGACACAAGAAAGGGTGGTTGGCTCCCGTAAGACACACACTAGGTGACACCAAAAAGCCATACACACACACACGCTGCAATAGAGAACACACGCCACTCAGCACCTATCAACACTATGACCACACTCCTTCCAGCCTCCACCTATATTCCTACCGACAACAAGCATGGAGAAGACAAAAATTGTGACTATGCAGTGATAGAGCGTGAACAGAAGGCAGCAACCAGTAACACAAGGACGCTATGACAATGCAGTGATGTTGATGATGACGTTGGCATCAACTTTAATGGCTAAGCATGGCTAGAGTGTCTTAATTCTCTTATTCAATGGCAATGTCTTGAGCTTGGGATCTCAAAGGAAAGTTTAAGTTACTCTAATTTTCTACCCATTAATTATATTATGATTTATAGATCTTAGGATAATTTTATAATTATTGGAAATGTTTATAATAATTTACTTATATTTTTTCAGGATTATTATGACTGGATTATTGTTTAGCATTTGATATTGAACTGAATAAAACTAAATTTCATTACTCTATTTTAGGTCAAAACTTATTATTGAGATTATAGTGAACATTTAGTGATTTTTCAAAGTGGATTGAATTATTAGATTATTGTATCTCTTGCTGGCTTTAATCCTATCTCTATGAATTATTGAGTTATAATTGAGCATTAATTTTTAATATATTTAGTCATATTTTACTATTCTGATGGCAGTTAGTAGATTGGAACTTTAGAAAATATTTTGTGACAATTAGAAGTGGCTAGGTTGTTGAATTATTAGAAAATATTCTTGATTCATTGTTTATAACTCCATTATCTATTGAAGGTATGATTGCCTGTGTTATTAAATTGGATAATTGCTTTCATTATTATTAGTCACTCTTGCTTTCATTCTATTCACTTATTATCATTCATTATTCCTTTCTTTAAATTAAAAATACTAAAAATATTTTATTTAAATTTAATTTTAATTAATTGCATTTAGTTATTAGTCAATCAAAACAAATGCCATTTTCTAGCTTAAGTTGCATTGTATTTAGTTACTTGGGAATTTAATTTCATTTTTGTCTCCTCAAAGAGAACGACCCAAGGTTGCACTATATGTAATCTTTAATTTTATTTTTTAAAGTAACCCCAAGGCGATATCAGACGTAAGGTTGTTTCAAGTGGTACTGTTGCCGGGGAGCCAAGAAATTGGTTTCCTAATAACTAAGTGTCAAGTAACAATGATTGGGATTTATTTATTTGTTGATCCTGTCTTAGTTAGTTTGCATAATCTTTACATTTGCATTTGCATTTTTTTAAAAAATAAATATTTACATTAATTTTTTTTTGTTTATTTGGTTCTTCATTCATTTTATTTTATTTAGTTTTTCTTTTATTCTGGTTTTCTTTTTATTTGATGGCTACCTCTAATGAACACCTATCTACTAGTGATTTTGATTCAGAAAAAAATACCCATGAATGGTTTTAATGATAGTAACGAATATAATGGGTTTAATGGGAACAACATATAAGGTAATAACTTATGGTATAATGGTGAGGATAATATAAGTATGAAAGAGATATATAATTTCAATATTAATTATGATCCTTATGACTTTTATACTGATGATATGAATTTTGAAATTAAAGAAGTATTAAATTCTTCCTTACCTAAATTATATAGCTTTACAGGTGATGGTCCCTACTCTAACACCTATAACCCAGGTTGGAGAGATCACCACGACTTTAGATGGGTTGGGGATCAAGGTAACATTCAAGAAAATTTTTCAAATCAAGTTGTGTCTAATCAAGGGGCATCATTTTCTTTTTATAGAGGTAATGACCTTGCTATGATCGTGAAAGGTATTATCGAACTTAATTCAAAATTTGAAACTCAGAATTCAGAAACTGAGGCTAAGTTACATGCTATGGAGAATAAGATGGATCATATCTACAAAATATGGTATCTGGATTGGAGCGAATGGAGACTAAGCATGAGAATTTAAACACTTTTGTTACTCAAATCTCCAACAACTTGAGTGAACAACAAGCAAAAAGTATTGGTTTTATACCCTCCAACATAGTGATAAATCCTCAATCTGTGAATGCAATTACACTGAGAAGTGGTAAGGAAAGTGAAGCTAAGAAAATGCAATTAGAAGAGAATGAAAAGGATGAATAACTGGTTGATGAGGAAATAGAAATTGAGTCTCCTCCAGCCTACACTACTGAAGAAATTTCCCAAGTTGAGAAAGAAGTCTCTATTCAATCTGAAAGTTTGCAAGAAAAGAAGCTCTTGGAGCAGCCTCAGAAACAACCAATGGTGCAAAATGATGAAGAGGATACAACTATCACAAAGATACAAGTAGAGAAAATATCACCTTCCAATTTCATAGGTGATGAGGAGACTGATGTGCATGAACTTGACAGTTATGATATGGTTGTGAAGCATGATTATGCTTTTATTTGTATATCTTCCTCCCATCTTTCTCATTTATGTGCATGTGAGCGTGTTGTATCATGTGTCTATTGTTTAGAGATAGATAGCTAGTTTTCTACTACTTATGATTTTGATGCATCATCTTGTTTCAATTATGATATTACTATTGATTATGCACTTGATAAGTTTGAGAAAGGTATTTTTGTTGTATTGCTAGGATATAAGGAATCACATGATGAAGTAAAGGCTACCACAATAATTGAGGAAGTCGCTCTAGCACAACAAAATGGCATAACAAAGAAAATGAGGCATAAAACGAAACCCAAATCATCGCAAATTATGTCTACCATTCAAGAGAATGAAAAGGACGGTGTTGATAAGGATAAAATATTATCATGTGATTTGACACCTAATAAAGACTTAATCACTAATGATTACATTCTAATTCCTCATGTTGAAGTCAAGATTCTTACTGAAGGGAGTCTTATTGATTTTATTGGATGTTAGAAATACTTGCGCCTTATATATCTTATAGAGTTATAACATCTTGTATCTTGATTACTAACCTTTCATGCTTGAAAGCTTTTCATGGTTTCAAGTATTTTGATTCTTGTCCCATACCTGGAGTTGGAAAAGATGTTGCTTGTGTTTTGTCAAATCTCTTGCAGATGCGTTACTTAAGAAAATTGTATGATGTTCATTATATCTCCTATATTAGGGCTCCTCTAATTAATCTGGAACTACTACCATCAAGGAAGAATAATGTAGGAGATGGAACTACAATGGAGAAATGCATGTTTCTCATCCGAGATGAGAACTTCTCTTACAAGAGTTTAAAGAGATTTCGTCATCAAGGTTGTCACTTTCCTTCATTGCCTACTCACCCTTTGATTTATTGAGCTTTATTGTTTGAGATAAGTATAGGGAAGGGACTATCCCAATAATAAAAGTTAAAATAATTTGGATTTATTACTTTGTCTTTTAACAATTTCTTAGAATAAGTTACATTTTAAAGATTTATTATGTTATGTTAGTTCTTTTTTTCTTTGAATAAATATCCCCTTTAGCACACAGCTCTTTAACCATCTTCCCTTCTTCCATTGATATATGCTTTAGTGATGTGTTGAAGACAACACATGGTTTAAGTATGGGGGAGTGATTAATTTTGCTTATTTGTTTTGCCACTGTTTGAATCGTCATAATCTGAAAAATTCAAAAATTTTGAACCTATTAAGCTTAATTGATTGGGTTTTTCACTGCTATATGGGCAATTTTCTACTGTGATTCCCACCTTCTATTTGACTTTTGTAATCCTTGGACTTTATTTTTAAATCCTTATTTCTTTATGCATGTGAATATTGACATGTCTAGGTAAGAATGCATTTTGATTTGAGTAATATTTATTCTTAATTGATTAGCATAGTGGAATGTCTTTGGTACAGTGTTATTAACCTTGTTTTATAACTTGATGTAGGGAGGAAACATTTTAGAGAAAACTTTGTTGGAAGGATTATTGAGCCTTACTTTTCTTTATTATTTTGTGTGATTTTCACATAGTTTTGGTTAACCTCTAGAATTTGTCTAGATTCTTTTTCAAAACCGCATTAATATCTAGAATTGTGAGCATGATATGAGCAATCATTTCTAAACCCTTTTACCTAAACATAAGTCATATCGATTGACCTTTGTTTACCCCTTTGAGCCCATCACTTTCATTTCATTCCATTGATTTTAAACAAGTGCTTTGCATGAGTTATATTATATTTTTCATCATTAATTGTGCACTATTGATATTACAATTTTTATTCTTTTGGGTTAGGATTGCCAATATGAAAAGAAGAAGAAAAGAAAGAGAGAAAAGAAATAAAAAAGACAAGAAAGAGAAGAAAATGTACAGAAAAAACCAAGAAAGAAGTTAGAAAAAAAAGAAAGAGAGAAAAAGAAAAAGAAAAGAAAATTTGGCAACAAGGAATAAAGTTTGAAATAAGGCATCCTTTGTGGTTGAAGATTAAATATTGTTGTTCATTTGATAGTCGCACTTTAGCTTACTTTGAGTTATTGCTTAATACTCATGCATTAAACTTGTTCTACATTTCATTCCATCCATTCATTAGCCTTTCACCAACATTACAACCCAATAAAGTCTCCTTGATCATGAATCTATGGTATGTTAGTAGTAGAGATAGTATAATCTTTACAAGCTTATAATAGGTACAAATCTAGGTGGATTGAGTGAAAATTCCTTGTATTTGAGAGTTAAATGAGATACTTATACCTATGAGAGCTCTGTTATATTTCCCTTCCTCTAATCTTGTTATGCCTCTTGTGTTAATGTCTTTACATTGAACATTCCATGACTGTTGATTGATTAGGGATATAGATTACTTGAGTTGATTTCATATTCTTGCCTTGTAAATTTTATGTTTACTTGCATTAAATTTAACTATTGGATTCTCTTTACTATATTTTGCTCAAGAGTGCAAAAGGCTAAGTGTGAGGGGTTGACAAACCCATATTTTTATATATATTTATTCATATAATTTTGGTGAGCTTTTGTCATTATTTTGGTCATTAATTATAGTATTTGTATACTAATTGAATCGATATGCCTTATATTGAATTAATGCTTAACAGAAGTATAATTATTATATTTTTATGATTTCTCCTAAATAATTATTTTTAGAATAAAATGCATTATTATGATTTTGTATTTCAGGAATTTAAGAGAAATCGGAATTTACAAATTACAACAAAGGACCACAGATTCATAAATTGCATATGACCCATGGGTGAAACCTTGCGATTTAGCCTATCAATTTTTAACTTCATTATGCAGCTTTTAATGAAAACACACAAGAGACGCAAGAAAAGGGTGGTTGGCTCCCGCAAGACGCACAATGGATGACACCAAAAAGCCATATGCACACATATTGCAGCAGAGAACACATGCTACTCACACCCATCAATGTCGTGACCGCACTCCTTCTAGCCTCCACCTATATTCCTATTGACGACAAGCACGGAGAAGACAAAAGCCATGACTATGCAGCGACAGAGCGTGAACAGAAGGTAGCAACCAATAACACAAGGATGCCGTGACAGTGCAGTGATATTGGTGATGAGTTGGCATCAATTTTGATGGCTAAGCATGGCTAGAGTGTCTTAATTCTTATATTCAATGGCAATGTCATGAGCTTGGGATCTCAAAGGAAAGTTTAAGTTACTCTAATTTTCTACCCATTAATTATATTATGATTTCTAGATCTTAGGATAATTTTATAATTATTGGAAATATTTATAATGATTTACTTATATTTCTTGAGGATTTTTGTGACTAGATTATTATTTAGCATTTAATATTGAACTGAATGAAACTAAATTTCATTACTCTATTTTATGTCAAAACTTAGTATTGAAATTATAGTGAATATTTAGTGATTTTTCAAAGTGGATTGAATTATTAGATCATTGTATCTCTTGCTGACTTTAATCCTATCTCTATGAATTTTTGAGTTATAATTGAGCATTAGTTTTTAATATCTTTAGTTCTATTTTACTATTCTGGTGGGAATTATTAGATTTGGACTTTAGAAAATATTTTGTGACAATTTGAGGCAGTTTGGTTGTTGGATTACAAATTTAATCATAATTATTGATTCGTTGTTTATAACTCCATTATCTATTGAAACTATGATTGCCTATATTATTGAATTAAAAGATTGCTTTCATTATTATTAATCACTCTCACTTTCATTACATTCACTTATTATCTTTCATTATTCCTTTCTTTAAATTAAAAATACTAAAAATATTTTATTTAAATTTATTTTTAATTCATTGCATTTACTTATAGGCAATCAAAACAAATCCCATTTGGCAATTTCAATGTTCATTAGACTTTCCCAATATGTAAATCCCATGTGTTACTTCTGAACCAAGAGGATTATGAGAAAAAAATCTAGAAATCAAAATTTCATGTAAAAATATCGAGCATGCATACCAAACAGTAGGAACTTAAGCCGCCAGAATATGACTGATCAAGGCTTCGATCTGCCAAGAACTGTTTTAGCACCAAAGCAAGAGGCGTAACAGCAGGAAATTGTTCTGTCAGACCTTAACCTATAGGCAGCAGTATAATGCAGCATTGGTCAATCAAATTCAATTTTCAATTCTAAAAGCTTTTCTCTCCAGCCATCCTTTGAAAATTCCCTTAAAGTAACTCTGGAAGTTTTTTTATCAGAACAAGCAGGATATCCCAGCCTCTTACAATTATTTAATCATACAAAGCTTCAAATGCTTTTTTATTTTCCTTGAATATAAGATGGATAATAGCTTAAGATGGGAATAATTAATATCCACAATTGAAGGCAATCAAGTATATTCAATTTTCCTTTTTGGCCAATTACACAGTCAGTCAAAGTGCCATAATCAAAAGAAATTACCAGTTCTGAAGTTTGGAGTCCCGTATGTGATGGGGTCTTGAAGCTGATGTCAAGACGTACTGATTTGGAAGCTTTTGCGGTGCCATTATTTATTGGGGAGCATTTTAGCACTGCTGAATCGTCTGAATGAATCATATCAGAATAAACAACACTGCCATTTTCACCAGCTGTACAAGCTAACTTCCCTTTTGGAGATTGTAAGATAGGAGCAGAAGGGGTGATAGCACCATAAGGAACTTCCACCACAAGCATAAAAATAGGTATCTAAAACAAAAGGGAACAGAATGAGATTGTATAAAGAATTGTAATGACAAAAACAATTTAAGAGATGTTACAGCTGTATTCTCCACTGTCTACAGAGAATCATTTTTTACCGAATCCTGATTGGCAAGATACCTAGCTGCATGCTGGCAAAGCAACAAAGTTGAGGGTAAATTTTTTTACATGCTAAAACAAAATCAAAAGGATTGCATTAACAGAACTAAGGTGATAGAGTACAGAAAATTAGCTCAGATATCCTTCTAATCATACCATAAGTATAGGGCAAAACGGGAAAACTACCAAAGTACATCACAGTAGACTCCTAAACCTCATCAAGACATCAAATGTTTGTTAAAATGCAACCATGAAGCAGACTAAAGAAATGAATGGTTATGGTATGGAAAATGCATACAATGTGTCAAATTATTTCTGGTAGACATCCCCAGGACACATCTCACATAGGATTTATTTTCACACCCTCCATTCCATACACCAATTATTTTATTTGAAGAAGACTTTTTCTTACAGAGAATTGTAGATATAAACACCACCAAGAACTACTTCTTCTCGAAGGAGCAAAAGTGCTTGGGCTTCAAACATGGGAGAAACAAAGACCCACCATACCAATGTGTAAATTTAGTTTAATTGCGAGTCAGACCAGAAAGGATCAAACTCCTCAGTAATTAACCAAAGCGACTTTTTATTCTTTTTGGTAAAACCTAAATGGTTTTAAATAAAATTCCTAAGAATATGTACAGGTTCCCATGATTTTTCTGTTTTCCCTCACTTTATGTAATTTCCACTTCTTGCAAAGTTTTAAAATCAGTTTTTTAAACTTTGAGGGGGAGAAACCAAAAAATGAGATGACAAGTATTAGGGAATTTCCCTCATAATCTTTCATTGTAATTATGGCAAAAATTCAGTAATACTCGAACTTTACATTGATGTTATACAGTGGCTACATAAGGTGTCAAAATGGCATGCCATAGTTTACTGCCAATATAACCTGAAAACAAGTTTCTTTGATACCATTACGGCCCTCCAGTATTCCAGCTTCTTTTATTGGCTCCTAAACCATTATATGAAAAAGAAAAGGAAGTCACTTCCCCAAAATAAAAAGCGTGGACAATACAACAGAAGAAAAGTGGAAAAATTACCAGGTTTCTCATAGGAGGGAGACAAACCACAAGGTCAACATCACTTGTTGGAAGGGCCATACCAGTTGCATTAGTACCAAATATGTATGTATGTGAGTTTAACTGGTGAAGAGGTAAGATATGTAACTACTTAGAACGTGTTCGATCCCTGGAGAGTGTCACTTTATTGTAATTCCAGTCGCAGTACTTGGGGAGGCATCTTAGTTCCTAAGTACCTAGGTTTACATTTGAGGGTAATAGACGGCTAGCCTTACCCGACATTAGTATTGCTAGGAGAAAGGGGCCCTTGGATCGTGGGTGAACTCAACCCGTTTCCAAAAATTTTTGTATCAAAAGAAAAAGAACCAAATATGTGTGTCCTGGACCTGGGCCATAGAACTTGTAGATACCGGGTAAATCTATTGACAGCCCAATTGATGTACGGTTTCCTAGACATATTCTCTGTATCAACCTAGGATGGCATAAGATATGCAAAGAATAAATGTCAAGTAGCATCATGAAACCCAAACAAATACACTAAAAAGTATAAGGGAATACTGGGATTAATGGAACTAAAACACCAAAGAAATAGGCAGAGTTCCCTTTACACTAAAACAGAAACTAATGCAGAAAAAATAGAAAAACGCTCTTAAGCTATGCAAGACACATCCTTCCTCACAATATATTATTTCACTTACTCCCCTGCTCAGATTCTGTAGACTATACCCTCACCACATCATAACATCGGTAGAATCTTTTATCCTGTGGGGCTAAATGAAAACATATAGCTTTCTACTATAGATCAGAAATATAAAGGATCAAGGTACCAAACTTGATAGATCAACTAGATGAAATGGGAACCAGCCATGCATCAATCCTATTGCCATTCTTAAACCAGTAATGCCTGTATTTTTTTGTTTTTTGGTTGCCACCTAGTTTACTGGAGCTTTGCCCTGACAACATCCTGATTTGACCCACATCGTGCACCTAGCTAGTGAGTGAGTCTCCTAACGGAAATTTTCTACATATGCCAAGGCTCGAACTCGAGACTTTACTTAAACGATACTAAACTGCTTACTACTCGGACCAACTCGCGTGAGTAGTAATGCCTCTATTGATGAAAGATAGTTCGCCCCATACAGTTTTGAGCCAATCAGTTTAACCAACACTGTCCAGTCAAAGGATGCTCATTGAGTTGGCCTAAAGCAACCCGCCACTTACAGGCCAGATTGTGAATTTAAACAGTATCAACACAATCTAATCCACATGCATGAACAGCATTTTTTGACCTTTTTTTTAGTATGTTACTTAAAAGTTCGATCAGTGTGGAATGAGTTGAAAGCTCATCTCAAACTGACCCAATTAAATCTACAAAAACAGTATGACTCGGCCTATATATTTTTTTTTATTACCCACCAAATTCACTGGAACTTTGCCCTGACTACATTTAGATTCAACTCGTGTCGCATACCTGACTATGGTGGATGAGTCTCCCAAAAAAGATTTTTTACACATAGCAAGATTCAAACTCGACTATATTTTTTTTAATTAAATTACATTTTGCCCCCTTTCATTTGTCATGAAATTAGTATAAACACTACTTCAGGAGTGAGCATAACCTGCCCAACCCAAGTAAATTGGCTCAGCCCAAGTCAGTCTCTGATTAAAACACAGGATAAGTCCAGCTTCCAGGTAAAGCCAGTGGGCCCAGCTAACCTGGACAAGATAGTTTTATTTAAATAAAAAAAGGTGAAAATGTTATTAAAAAACAGATGTCTCACTTATGCCTTGGACAACTTCAAAAGACTTTCATCGCTCTAACCAGGATTTAATCTAAGATATTTAATAAATGAAAATAGTGCACCAAAAGCAGTAGCCTCAAAACACATTCGATGTATTCAATATACAAGCAAAACACACATTTAAACCCCAAAAAAATTTATCAACGTTTTAACATTCAAGTTACCATTTTCATCAAAATTTGAATGTAAACTACTACGAGGTAACTAGGAGGTAATTGAACAAACCAAAAGCTACTGAATGACACACTTCAAACCACAAGAAGCAACTGATTTTAGACTCAGAAGTGAACTGTAATTTACCATAACTAGAGGGGGCAGTATAAAAGGCTGTCATGTCATTTCCTCTCAAAAAACTATTAAAAAATAGTGCAACTAAATGACTTAAACCTTGGTGTCTATGGTGCACGTAAAGTTTCTTGCTTCCCAGAGAATGCTTTTTCATTGTTTGTCATATGTATTATTAACTAATAGTTAATTACTAATTTGGAGATAAAAATGATTTCAAGCATACATATAATAATATGAAGCACTTCAGATAAAATTTAGTATATCCTAGTTTACTCATTCATTATAAACTTGGTGATATTAATAAAAATATGAAATGGTACTGTTCCCTGTCCGATTCATTGATTGTTCAGTTTCTAAAATATTGTAACTACTATTCAGTTATAGGATTGAACTGTAAGACAGAAAAGGGTCAGGCAAACTAATTTTTATACCTGTTTACAGAAAGAATCAATCTCATCATGGAGGGGGCCGTGCATTAATGCCAAAGAAGCACTCCTTGTAGGACAGCTCTGAGAATCATGTGGTTGCAGAGGGAAGGCAACATCTGGCTGTATGATTAGAATTAAACAATAAGCACTAGCAGATATCTGTAAAATAGAACAGCTTATAGAAAACTTACATGTTCCTGATCAAGTGCTATCTGTGTCATTGCAATCATGCGATCTTGCAGCAAGGCAGCAGGCAACGGCTGGATCTTGGGTCGCACTGCAAGATTATTACTTCTCCAAGAAGGCCACACAAATTCAGCACCATCCACTCTTAAACAAGCTTCCTCAAAGTTATTTCCATCATGATACGAACCCCTCACAGCCCAATGCCTTGGACTGGAACTGCCAGATCTAACTGTTAGAAAACACCTTTGTTTCCTAGAATCAGTCACAGGAGAAGGTGGGGGTGGACGTGGAGCCAGAGGCACAGAGAGCACTAAAGGTGATGGAGGCCGCTTTATGCTAGGCTGATCCCGCCTTTTACTGGAACACATGGGCTTTTATGATCTGCACTTCGCATAAAGTCAGATCTTGATCTTTCCCTCGACAAATTAGGAATAATGATTGGCCTTAGAATGGGGTATGGATGTGAATCACCTGTCTTCCCTTCAACTTCACAAGGTAAATTATTACCAAGAGACCCAGAGGTATCTTCTTCCATTGCTGCGTCTGTGGCTGATGAAGAATGCAACCCCTTTACTGGCACTTCATTTCTTGACACCACATATCCAATAGTCTGGGCTGCAGTCCCCATAGGATCAAATGGTGAACACAATGAAGCAGCAGTAGGTGAAGTCAAACCATTTGTACTATATGAAGACGAGAAAGCAATTATGCCATCCACTGCCCTATTGGCATCAGCCTCACGCCAAGCCCAAACACTATCATCTGATCTGAGAGAGGGTGCTCGGGAGAAACCTGTTCCTGGGTGATCAGAAGGATCCCAGTAAATTACGCCCCCGCCAAAGTTTTGATTATAGTCTATACCAGGAACTGCATGAACCTCATACTCTTCCTCTGATAACCAGTGATTGTCATATTCATCTACTAGCTTCTGTGCATTCATCAAATCAGGCAAATCCATTAAGTCTCCATGGTATTTTCTTTCATCATCAGGAGATGTCGTATTAACCTGCACTCCATGAGAAGCCAAACTATTTGACAGTGTTGAGGGCCAGCCAGGCATGAATCCAGAGCCATAATTACAAGTCGGTGAAGGAGCCATGCCACTTCAAAAAACAGGAGGCCAATCCAAACTCATAGGAATAGGATGAGAGAGGATTGGGTTACGTCCACCATCAATAGGAGTACTTCTTGCCTGCTGAAATGTGGGAACAAACGAGTGGCAGAAGTGATTGTGCCAGTTGCGTCCAACATCCAAATGCAATCTATCAGTAGCAGGAGGGAGGTGTGAATTAATTGATGGAAAATATATAGAAGGCACACCAGGCCACTCATATGGATGATATTTTGAAAAAACTTATTTTCGACTTTCAAATAGGCAGCCTCTATTTTGCTCCTTTAAAAAGAGATGTTCTTTCAAATGAGCCTCTCTAACTGGCTTGTTTAGAAAACTTGACTTAACATCTGATTCAGCAAGATATGAGGAGTTCACGGGACTGGTGTCTTCACTACAAAAGAGTCCACCAAGCTTCAACGCAGGTACAGATGGAGTTTTAACATTAGAATCTCCATCACAAGTTAAACTATCTAATGTACAAGATGAAATTTTCCAATTGACAAGGCTAAGCAGCTGCACTATTGCAACGTTCAGAGAAATCTTCAACATAATCTTGAATTTCCTGGGTAGAGTTGTCCTCCCTATTAGGTCCATTATGAGAATTAACAAAGCTTGAATCCGCAGCACAAATGACAGTATCACTTGCACGTTCCTTTTTAACATTCTCAACAGTTGAAGTATCACAAAAGCTATCAGGAATTGCCACCTCGACTTCAGAGATAACAGGTGAAGAGGCACTAACTGTAATTGAATTTTGAGAATCCCGAACTTGACAGTCAACAAGGGACTTTCTGATTTTATTTTTCTCTTTTCTTCTGCTTGAAGTAGTTCGATGTTTCCCAACATTCCACTGTTGGTTATGGTCCTAATGATAAATTATAAAAAAATTAATCCCTAGCTAGAAATAAGATTCAAACTTAAGAAAAAATTAAATCACAACCATTTCATGAGTTAAGGATGAGCTTCCCCAAGAAAAATCCTTCCCCAGAGATACATCAGGAAGTTGCATGGATCCTATTGAATTAGTCTTCTGTAGAGAAAAAGTTATAATTCGAACTGGAAGCATGTCTATAATAACAGGTTACAGCCATCTTTGTAAATGGGAATAAATACCTTGAGAGGAATTTTATTTGACGTATCATTCACACATGATTTTGGTACTGGGTTTGGCTTTTTAGTATTGCGCGCCCAACCTTTCTTTTTAGGGCTACAATTACTTAGATTTTCTTTAGCTTTACTTGATGAAGACTTGTCAGGTTCCTCTCCTAAAGTTGAAGTCTTGTGGAGTCAATTGAAATAAACATCAGCAACCCTCGCAACTTTCTTATTATACAATCAGAGATGGTACAGACAGATCCCAAAGAACTAAATCATAGCTTTTTCTACATCATAATCACTATTACAACACAATGAGGTCATTATATTAAGATTCTGAAGCACTAATAATGAATTAAAGGCTCTGGCTAAAGAAGTAGGTCTCCCAGAAAATGTGGGTGGCCTGATAATTTTTCCAAATTCTACATCAGGAAATATCCTAAACATCCTTTCAGCTGAAGCAGAATAGTTGTATGGCAGTGATTGTCCTACCCCTGTACTGTATAGCCATATGTCAACCTCCAAAGCATCATTTGCCACTTTGAAAACCTCATAAATCTGAAAACTTGTAAATCAGAAGTCACCATAGGAGTTCCTTATTATTTGACATCAAAAGTCCCTATGACATCATCAATGTGACATCATGAAGGGCACACCTTGTATGCTAGGTGGTGCTATGGTGGGTCCTTGAGGACACCTCAACTACTAACTCAGCACTTCTAGATAATTCTAAAATCTTGTCTCATTATAAACAACTGAAATTGTGCCACGTGTATTTCGACATTTCTTGAATTTTCTTCTTCCCCTAGAGTAGTGCATGTGGCATCTTGGTAGGTCCCATGAAGACATCTTTCACGCCTACTCATGGCTTCATGATAAGTCCAAAGCTTTATCAAACCAATTCCTCAATATAACTTCAACCGTGTATTTATACTTTAATAAAATAATATTTTAATTCCACTTGGGCCTACATAACTCTTGGAGCACGTTTTTGGTCTCTTGAAATGTCATCTTGGGTCTCAGATCAAGCTCAAGTACTCTGATGACTTAATTCTCAAGAAACATTCTTATACCGATATACTTAAATTACCATAATTTTTTAGATAAATTCTATTTAACTCTTTTAATGGTTCTAATATTTTTAGAAATTCATTATAATATAAAATAAATTTTCTACAAAGTCTCATAATTTTCTAAGATTCAGAAATCCTGATAAAAATTATATACATTTCTTTTAAACTATATATCGGTGTCCTTCTTCATCGTAAATTCAATAATTAATTCTATAGGTCTCCTTTTTAAGCTATGTTAGTTTCATAAATTCTTATATTAATTATAAGAATTTACTACAAAATTTTATCTGATTATCAGGTCCAAAAGATATTGTACTAATATCTAAATTTTAAAGATTAATATTAATTTATCAGGACTTTAAATCAAAATTTTGAGAAATATACCTAACCCAATTTCTATTATCTATTTATTAGTAAAATTTGTAACTGAAACATTTCAAGGCAATTTCAGGCCTTTTTTGGCTCCATTTTTCATAATTATCATTTTGCCCCTTAACTCTTGAAAAATGCATTTTAGTACCTCAACTTTTTATAATTCCACATAATGTCCCATAACTTATCTCTACATTTATTTTAGGCATTAAGAATTTTATAATTTATATTTAAGTCCTTGAACTTCCTCCTATTTATAATTTAGTCCCTAAATTTTTATTATTTCAAATGGCCCAACTCTATCATATTCAATTTCAAAAGTTTTATTAAAATCAGGTAAAATTAACACAAGTGTAGAACACAATTTATCCTTAAGTTCATTAAATGCATCATTTTGTGCTTTATCCCATTTAAAACCAACAAATTTTTTATGACCTTAGTGAGTGGTGCAACAAGTGTGCTAAAATCTTTAACAAAGCGCCTATAAAAGGTAGCTAAACCATGAAAACTTCTTACCATAGTTATGATTTTGGGTGTTGGCCATTCATTTATAGCTCTTATATTTTCCTCATGATTTTTTATGCCCTTAGCACTCACCACAAAACCAAGAAAAAGAATTTTATCCATGCAAAAATAACACTTTTTCATATTTACAAACAATATTTCCTTTCTCAAAACATCAAGCACACAATACAAATGATTCAAATGCTCAAAAAGAATTTTATCCATGCAAAAATAACACTTTTTCATATTTACAAACAATATTTCCTTTCTCAAAACATCAAGCACACAATACAAATGATTCAAATGCTCATAAAGATTATTGCTATAGATCCTAATGTCATCAAAATAAACCATAACAAATTTTCCAGTGAAATCATGCAAAGCATGATTTATTAATCTCATGAAAGTTTTAGGTGCATTAGTTAATCTAGATGGCATGACTAACTACTTATAGAAACCCTATTTTGTTTGAAAGTAGTTTTTCACTCATCCCATTTCCTCATTCTAATTTGATGGTATCTAGATTTCAAATCAATTTTAGAAAAGATAATGGAATCATGCAATTCATTAAGCATATCATCTAATCTAAAAATGGAATGGTGATACTTTATGTGATATTATTCACAGCTTTGCAATCAATGCACATCCCCTATGTTTCATCTTTCTTTTGAACCAAAAGCACTAGAACAATACAAGGACTTAAACTTTCTCTAACATATCCCTTTGCCATGAGATATTCAACTTGCCTTTGACCTTCATTTCTTCTCGATTGTTTCTATATGCTGGCCTATTAGGAATTGTTGCTTCTGGAATAAAAGCAATTTGATGTTCAATTCTTCTAATGGGTAGTAAATTGAGTGGAATTTTTTCAGGAAATACATCTTCAAACTCCTATAACAAAGAACCAAAAACACTTGGAAGGGAAGAGTCAATGTCATTAGCATTAAAAAATGATTCCTTATAAACAAGGAAAAGCAATTGTTGTTCAGTGAAGAAAGTACTCTTCACTTCACTTTCTTTTGAATGAAAACTCACTTTCTTCTTTTCTTTTCTCTCTTCATTCTTTTCCTGCATTTCTTTTTTTAAGTTCTCAATTTTCTCTCCTTTTCAGTCTCATTTCTTTTTTATGTCTCTCTCTTATTTTTCTTATTTTTCATACTCTCAGTTTTTATCTTGAGTTGATCCTTATACACCTACTTTGAAGTCCATGGTACAAGAGTAATGGGAATGTTGTTCATTACAAAAGAATATTGATTTGTAAACACATCATTCTTCACTTTTCTATCAAACTCCTAAGATCTTCCCAACAGTATATGTCCAACATGCATAGGAACAATATCACAATACTTCATCACAATATTTTCCAATTGAAAAAGAAATTGAAACTTGCGTATCAACTTTAAGTTCCTCACATTTATTAAACCATTGTAGCTTGTATGGTCTAGGATGACTGATAGTAGGCTAATTCAATTTCTCAACCAATGTAGTGTTTGCAACATTTATAACACTCCCACATTAATTGTCACACTATATACCTTATTATTAATGAGGCAACAAGTATGAAAAATATTTTCCCTTTGCTCATTCATCTCATCTTCCTTGATTTAACAATTCAAATATCTTCTAACCATAAGGCATTCTCCTTCCACAGGATATTCAACATATTATCACTAGCATCTTTAAGTTAAGGCACTATCACTTTCAATCACAACTTCATTATTTTCAAAATCATGACTATCTTGTTGGGCATTGAGAAGCTATATGACTTGTACCTAAACACTTGAAACATTTTATATCTATATTTCTAGAATTTTGGGAATCAGATTTACCTTTACTCTTTGATAAAGTTTCTTCTTTGGCTTTAATAGTCTCCTTTTGGATATCTTTTTCTTCTTTCTTCCATTTCTATTTCAATAAAGAACTTGATCCAGGAAAGAATTTTGAAGTACCTTTACACTTAAGTTCCTTTTCCACCTTACTCGCCATGTGCACCATGTCTTACAACACCACATAATGATGCAATTCTATTATATCAGCTATATCTTTGTTTAGCCCATTCAGAAACTGAGCCATTGTGACCTCCTTATCTTCTTGCATATTAGCTCTTGTCAAAGCTAATTCTATATCCTTATAATACTCATCCACACTCTTAGAGCCTGGTATAAAGGTATAAAACCTTTGGTAAAGTTATATGTTGTAATGATTAGAAATAAATCTCCTAGTCATTAGAGTCTTCATTTCTCTCCAATTTGCTACAGGCCTCTCACCATTGTTCCTCCTATTTATACTCAATTTGCCCCACCAAACAAGAGCATAATTAGTGAATTCTATTGCTACCAACTTCACCCTTTTAGTTTCAGAATAATTATGATACTAAAAAATTATTTCTATTTTCTATTGCCACTCTAAATAAGCTTTAGGGTCATTTCTACATTAGAAAAATAATATCTTCATTTTGATACTACTAAGGTTGCTTTTTACTCTATTTCTCTCTTAGAATATTTCTATCATATCTCCTCCCATGCCTATCTCCATTATGCCTATTTCTTCCCACTTAAAATTCATATTCAAATTCATCCTCAATACCACTATTCTTATCATCTTCAAATTCAAATTCATCCATAGAAACCTCCCTTTGCCCATCATGCCTTCTAGGACTAGGTCTAGCTCCTTGCATATTTACAATTATTTCTTCTTGCCTTTCTAACATATCCCTTATCTCCCCATAGACCAATTCCATGTTGTAAAATGTTGTTGCACTGTCCTAAATCTATCATCATCATTCATCATATTTCTTCTACAACCACTAGATGTTTCTTCTGTATCAGACATTGTGACTACAAAAAAAGATGTTAATAAAATAAAGTTCCTCACAAATTTCCCTCAAGAATGTCACTCAATACTCGTATTTCACTCAAACTTAGCTTTTAAGTTGATGTATACAACTCTTGCCCTTTTCCACTTAAAAGTTACTCTTTAGGCCCTTTAAAGAACAAAGCAAGTTAATCAAAACAATCGCAATTAGCATAATCAACCAATACTTAGGAATTTTGAGAAATCAAGAGTATTGAAAATAGATTTTCAAGGAAATCAAGAGTTCATTTGACACAATGAAAGCAAAGATTAAGAATATATTCTAGATAAGAGCTTTCTCAAAACACTTCAATCATAAGAAATCTTTTCAAATCAACAATTGATATTTCTTTCTTGCGATTTTTTCTCTTTTTTGTACTCATTTTTTTTCCTTTTTCTAATGCTTTTTATTTTTTTGTCTTTTGTCTTTCTTTTTTTATTTGTTCACTAAAAATACAAAGAAAATCACAAAAAATACCATAAATAGAACAAAGTAAGCAATATAAACCCAAAAACTCCAGAAAACACATTTTTGAAATGACTATAACTCTTAGTAGAAAACACAAGTTGAAGCGATTCTAAAATGAACAAAAAGAAGAGAGTTTGAACTATGAAAATGACCTACTGAATGTTAAAAACACAAAGGACAATTGGAATGACAAAGACGAAGATTGCGATGACGGACAGAAATGAAGTAGATGAACATACACCTGAAAAGGCACAAGATAATGAACAAAAGTGAAAACAAAGAACATAAAGATATAACCTGAGTTTAGATTCATAGCTCTGATAATAAGATGATGCAAACCCACAAGAGAAAATCCCATGAACCCACAACCAATCTGAATATATGTACCACAAGATCGCTAAATAAAGATCTAGTGATCCACTTGAACCTTTGAACATAGACAAACAAGGACCCAAAGAATTGGAAGATGCCCCAAGGTTGATCAAGTATTGATAAGTCTATTCGTTCTAGAAGAACTCTAGAGAGAATACACTCTTAAGAGACAAAGTGTATAAATATAACTTTTCATTCAAAAATATAATGTCGCTCCAAAATGAGTCATAAAATATATTTGAAGAGATAAATGTTAGATCTGACCTAAAAAGTATTAAATGCAATATAAAGACTCAAAATAGTAAATACTAACTTAACTAAAATAACAAGGATTTAATGAAAGTAACTTGGAATTACTAATTTTAGCTCAAATACAATAATAAAAATAGAATTAGCATTTTAATCCTCAAAAGTGATTATTTATGCCCAAATGAGTCTTCCCATGCATACTACTTGGTCCAAAGCCTTTAAATTGATGCCTTCAAGCCCATAATTGATTTGGTAGCTCCATTTTTAGCACAAATAAAATTAATGACGTCCTAAACATTTTTAATCTGATTGTTGTTCCAATTGTTATTTGCTTTGTCAATACCTCTTACACTAGCCCATTCAATGCTTCCTTAATTCTTTTATCTCTTGCTCATGGTTGGTCCAGTTGGAATATACAAAAGATCTTTAGAAGTTGAAGAGTCATATAGTTGTATCACATCAGTAGATATTTAAATATTAGTTTGTCATGTTGTAATGAACTAGCATTTTTTGCTCGATGCAACCCAGTTGGTAACTTCTTTTTTTGGCCAATTATGAGAAATAATGAACTACTTCTCCAGTCCTTAATATATGACATAAGTGAAGAGTTGATCTTGGTCATAAATATAAGACATATTTCTTATATTTTTCTATTTTTTCTAAATTATCTTTATTGATACTCCCTCACAATAATCAAGTAAATGAGGGAGAGAAGAAATTAAAGAAGATAATTATGGTGTTTTAAAAAATATGTTATATTGACTAATTTAACTAACTTTTTTAATCTAATTAAATTAATTAAATAGATTTTATATTAAGGACCGGATTAGTATATTCAATCAAAAAATATTGCAATTTGTTATTAGGCTCTTAAAAATATATTTTTTTTGTCTTTGTAGCAAAATGTTGAAATCTGTTAAGGGTTCTTAATTCTTTAGAGCCCAGGTAGAATCCATATTGGGCTAATACTTGATTATCCAATTCTAAAGCTTTGAGAAGTATTATAATTATTAAGCAACCAGACCAGTATTTTAGAAATCCAAACGATTTTTTTGTTGGATTTGAATGCTTCAATGAGCCTCAATTGAGAGTATCTACCATTACAATGTGATCTAACGGTATTAATATAAATACCTCTATTTATTTATTTGTAAAAATGTTTAAGTCCCCTGAATATCATTAGAATTAGATCACAATTTGATGGTTCAAATTCATCAATAGACTCCAAATATTTGTTTTGTTATCATCTTCAAAATTTTCTCCCTTCCAATCCCATATGTCGAATCTAGTTGAGAAGTTTGCTTTTTATCAATATAAGATATCAATTAATTTTACTTTTTAAAAATATATATTTTCCCCAAAATTTTCCTTATTAATTACACATATTAAATAAAGGTTTCCACATATGATAGGTGTTTTCAACGCAAATGAGTTATTTTGAGAAAAATAACATATATTTTTTACAAATAACTAATTTAATTAATTTTTTAAAACTTTTTAAATTAGTTATCAAGCTCTTATATTTAGAATTAGAAGATTAATAAAAAAATAATGTTCCAATCCATATAAATCTTTTGGAAGAAAACAAATCCCTTATGGTCAATATCGATGAGAAAGAAAAAGAACAAGAGGAAAGTTAATGTCTTATCATTAGAAAGGGAAAACATACTAAGCGAACCAAAATTTGAATTTTCATTGAGAGAATTATCAACATCTAATATCGATAGTTTTTTAAATATGATTGCCCTAAGATAAAAAGATATGGGTTTATCAAAAAAATTATATGGGAAAATATTCTATTTGAGGAACTGGTGTGAGAAAAATAATCTTAATTACATATCAATTTATGTATGCTTGCATATGTTTCAATCGGTGATGATATAGCTTGTAGATCTCATAAGAAGTATGAATATGAATATGAGTTCTCTAGATTGCTATTGCATATTATTTGGTCCTTAATTTATCATCCTAAAAATTAATAAAAATTAAGAGAAAATTAAATTATCAATTGTTGAAAATTTACTATAAAGGGTTAAAGAAAATTATAGGGGTTTAAGGGTGAATAAATAATCAATAATCATCTTAAATAATTGATGATATACATATATAGGTAGAGACAAGGAATATATATGGAATATATCTATAATAATAGCATACATATATCTTTGTTTAAATATATAAAAATAATAATATCCATATTTATACTATAATAATATAGTTTAAATATATATAGGGAATATATACATATATCTATAAGAATAAATAAATGGTGTTTTATCATTTACAGATTATCTATGATGCATTTCATTGTATTCATTATTAAATTATCTTGTGTATTCATCTTTTAAAGTGTCATCTTAGGATAATTTTTATAAAGAGAATTATCTTGTTGATTTGTTATAATTCGTTAGCATAATGGGATTTTATGATGAATGTATCAATTAGATTATCCTAAGATATTATTTCAAATAGTAATTCATAAAAAATTATAAGATCAAGATTATATAAGATTGAATACATGAGCAAGAGATAATAATAGTACTAAAAAAATAATAAGATCAAATTAGATAAGATTGAATAGAGGGGCAAGATAATAATAAGATCATATTATATAAGATTAGATATAGGAGCAAGATAATAATACTAAAAATAATAAGATCAGATTAAATAAGATTATAATTATAGACCTTATAAATTATATATAAGTACTATAAACCTAGTGCCTAACTACCATTGCCGTCTATTTACTCTCTTCATTCCTATCAAACTGTTACTGAGGTTTTGGAGTAACTTTTGTTAGAGCACCATATCATTTTTTATTGGTGTTGTTGTACATGGTGCAACTCTAATTGTGGTAATTATTCTTTGCTTTGGCGAGAGGTAACCACTTTCTACTTGTATATATGCTAATGTATTGCTTGTGAGTAGTTTTTGTTTACTAAATTATTGGAATGCTGTTGGATTATGTTAATATATGAAAAAATAAAATTGTCTTGTGGGACTTGTGTTTTAAAAATGGCATTCTTGGAACTTATAATATCGTGTTAAAATTTTGAGAATTGTGAATTTGGAAATGATTATGGAATTTGAAATTGACTATTTGTTGAGTATTGAGCATGATTCATATAATGAGAATTCGTGAATAGATTGTGTTGGTTATTATCACGTGATGAGCCCTCTATTAATGCATGATAGTTGGCTCTATCGCCTCCTATGTGGGGTATGCCCTAAAGGATCTTTTCATTCTCCTGTGTGAGGATAGGCCTTCATGACTCTTTTCGTCCTCTTGCATGGGGATAGATTTTTATGACTCTTTGATTGTGGTTTTAGGATTGAATTTATATCATGGCATTAGAAATTACTTATTTACTGTTAATTATGATATTATTATATATTTGTCCCACTTGACACCTTATAAACACATTTTGGTATGTATGGGGAGTAAGAATTGTTGGTTACTGAAGCTTTTGTCTCACCTCACGGTTATTAATATTTTTCATGTGATAATCATGTGCTAGGACCTCAGGGAATACTTCAAAGGCTTGTTAGTGTCATATCAATTGTATAGCCTCCTCATTTAGATTTGTGTTGAATAGTTGTATATTCCCATATTATGGCTTATTTTGCATACTCTAATATGATAAAATACTTTAATTGGATTTGATTCTGTTTTAGATATCTATAATAGTCTCTTCTAAATTATTGATTATTCCTTTTCTATCATGATTATTTGTTGATTAATAAAAAGTCTTTTATAACCATGGTAGTATTTCTTTTGAATTTTAGTAAAGTTATTTTCTATCATAGTTAATTGTTTTGAAAATAAGTAATTCATTTATAACCATGGTTATATTGTGATTGATTTATATTATGACTAAAATAGGTCAAGTAATTAATAGTAGTTATAAAAAGGAAAATTTTACACAACATAAGAGCTAGTTTAAGGAAAATTTAGTCCTAAATATAAGACCTTAACCTACTTTATCTCTCATATTTATCATTTTTCCACAAACCAATTTACCTAACATATAAAATAATATATAATATAATGTTATATAGGGATTCTTTAAGGATATCATGTTATATTTGTTATAATTAATAGGTTTATTTAGCTTCTTTAAAGTTTAATATATTCAAATTAGTTAACTAGTTCTTATATTAAGGACCGAGGTAGTAATAAGGTGATTAGGAGAATCCCCCAAGATCCTATTCTTTTATAGTTATTTCTCTAGCCAAATTTATTTTCCAATTGTTATAAAAGTGAGAGAAAAATGAAGAAGCTAAAGAGGACAAAAATAATAAGACAATATATTAAGAGGGGATACAAGGGAGTATTATTCATTCACTTGTACATGGCTTCTATTTATAGGCCCTAACCATTAGAAACTAAAACTTAGCTTAGCACTACAAAAACAAGTGATTTTAGCAACAGTTAGTTTATAGGGTTAATTTGAACCGCTAAAAGCTCACAGAATTTCAAGGGTTATATGACTAACCTCTAGATACTGGGTCCACTAGTACCATGCAACCATTGTGGCCCAGCATGAGCTGGTAAAGGCACTTGCTCCAAACCTCCAGATATTGCATATCCCTAGAGTAGACATGCCCTAGCAGCCCGATCAAGATGACACTAATGTTGTCCCACACCCCTGATAGAAATATTGTTTAATTAGAATAAGTTAAAATAGAAATATTGTTTAATATTTGATAATTTTTTATTCAAAATATTATTTATGTCTCTAATTTTTTGCTACTATTAATTTTAATTTAATATTATTTTAAGTTAATATTCTTTAAAAAATTCAAAAATAATTTTCCCTCTAACATTGACTTTTCTAACAGTTATTAACCACTAGAAACCTCCTCATAATTTTGAAGTTTAAAATTCAAATTTCCATTTGAAATGAACATTTCCAATAGTTACAAATCGCTACAAATATTTTGTTAGATTGAATATGTTTTAATGATGACAAAAGGAAATAATTGAGTTGTTTTATTTGAAACAATAGAAATATGTTTTTAATGGAATGAAGTTTAAGAGAAAAGAGAATCAAGTTGTTTAATGATGTGAAATGGTGTTTCTGAAGTAATAAAAATAAATCCGTAATAAAATGAAGTTAAATGAAGAAATTAGTAGAGTTAATTGATTAATTGTTCGATTATTGTTAATTAATTGATTAATTAATCGATTAATATCAATTAATTGATTGAATGATAGATTAATGTAAAGGAATCAATATGTTTTACAAAGAAAAATCAATTAATCAATTAATGAGTGACCATTAATCGATCAGTTAATCGATTAATGTCGAGAGTTGGCCTTCTAGAAATAAGTTAATTAATCAATTAATTTATATTAATCTGTTAACTATTTGATTAATGAGTGAAGTTTGAATTTTGTAAAATTCAAATATAAAATCAATTAATCAATTGGTTAATCAATTAATTTTCATTAACAGATTACCTATTCGATTAATTTGTGTTGAAATATTTTCTAATTCAATTCTTCTAGAGACATTAATCGACTAAACAATTGATTAACTTGTATTAATTGATTAATTCCAAAAACTATAGAAATTTCAAATGTATCTCTGTTTTAAAGCTCAAAACTAATTTTATCCTCATATCATTCATTTAAGTGATAATTTGTCTATGTTTCTCATTATTCTTCATATTAATTCTTTTGAGAAACTTATCTTTATAAAGTTACATCATATACGCATGAATAATCCAATGAAGTATGATGTTATGTCTTCTATTTCACATGTTAATTCAAATTAATTGATTGGGTAATTGATTAATATAGTATAATCTTAAAAACAAGCAGAATTCTTTATTGATCTTAGAGTGCTCATAACTGAATGAATTCGTATACACTTGATAATTGATTAAGATATTGAATATGGATGAGCATGCATTATTCTACTATCATCATTATTATGATTAATTACAATCAAGCTTAAATTCATTTCATCAAGTCCTCACTTCATGTGTTTATATTCTAATGATTAAATCTTAAAGTATTTATAGGATTACTAATAGAAGTTTAAACTAAGTTGAGTTCAAACCTAGAGATGAGAATATACCAAGATAAAAGCAACATACATTCAATGACAAAAAGACAAAAAGCCACAATGGCTACAACGATCATATTTCTAATGGAAAGAAAACTCAATGGAAGAAAGCCTCAATGGAAACAATGCTCAAAGTCATAAGATCAACTATAAATAGAAGATCATACAAAGTGAAGAGGTTGGCAATGACAACTAACATCAATGACGAGACCAACATTAAATTCATTGTCATCCAAAAAGCATTCAACTCTCTGTTCTTTATGTATCATTCTATTTTGAGAGAGAAAATATTAAAAGCTACAATGTCTAACTATCCACTCTTTCTTGGAGTTAGATTCACCCTTCATTCTTCATCAAACTGAAAGCAAAACCTTGGAATATGAGATTCAAGGTTGATAATTATTTGTATCCGTTTAAGGGGAGCGTTGCCACCAGAAGTGTGGTGTAACCTCAGGATTGAGGTGGTTCTCAATTAGCCATGAAAATTGAACTTATAAAGGCTACTAAGAGCCCGTTGTAATGTTAATATATAGTAGATTGAAAATATTAGTAGGGAGCTGAGGACTAGAAGTAGGTTAAGGAAAGAACGAACTAGGATAAATCTGTCTGTGCAAATTCTTCTTCCTTAACTCTTTGATTTCCAGTAACTTATTTTCAATCAAAGCTTTTCAGTTTTAGTGTTATACTTCTCAAAATTTCAAAGAGTCATAAAAGTTTTTTTTCAAAAGTAGTTGTTCACCCAATTCACCCTCTCTTGGGTGATCAAGCCAATCTACATAAATCCAACACATTTTAATGTTTGATTATGAAATTTGAATTTCAAATTGCATAAGGTAACAAGCTAATGTTTCTAGCAGTTATGAACAGCTAGAAAGGTTTGACTGTTATTAGTTATTTTCTAGTTGTTTCGTAACAACTAGAAAAGTTTGACTCTTATGTAGCCATTGGATCCATTCTTTAAAAGATAAACAACTTAATCTTAAGTTCATTTTAACTTCTATTTGAGCTTTTCCTATAAAGTGTTAATGAGACCTGAGCAATACTAATGATGGATAGTGAAATAACCTTATGTTCGATGTCACCTTGGGGTTACTTCAAATATTAAACCAAGGATTGCGTATAGTGAAACCTCGGGTCATTCTCGTTAAAGAGACAAAATAAAATTTGAATTCTTAAGTAACTAAATGAAATGTAACCGAAGTTAGAAAATGGGAGTTTGATTTAATTTGACTAACAAATAAATGTAATAAATTAACAATAAATTTGAATAAAATATTTTTTGTATTTTTAATTTAAAAAAAGTGATAATGAATGATAATAAGTTAATAGAATGAAAGAAAAGTGATTAATAATAATAAAAGTAATCCTCCAATTCAATAGTGCAGGAAATCATAACTTCAATAGATATGGAAGTTAAAAATATGAATCAAGAATTATAATATTGAAGTTAAAAATATGAATCAAGAATTATAATTTAAATTTTTAATCCAACAACCGAGATACCTCGAATTTTCATAAAATATTTTCTAAAGTCTCAATCTATTAAATGTAGCTAGAATAATAAAATAAAACTAAGGATATTAGAGACCAATATTTAAAAATAACTCAGAGATTCAAAATAGAAAGAATCAAATCAATGAATGATAGACAATCCAATAATCTAAGACACACTAAAAAATCACTAAATATTCACAATAATCTCAATACAAAGTTTGACGCAGATCAAAGTAAATGAAATTAAAGTTAATTAAAGAACAATTTCAAATGCTAAGAAAAAATTCAGTCACATCCCAATAATTATAAAATTATCCTAAGACCTAGGAATAATAAAATAATTAAAGGGTGAAGAATTAAAGTAACTTAAACTCCCCTTTGAGATAGCAAACTCATGCCCTTTCTATTGGTTAGGAGGATTTAGGATATTCTACCCACGCCTAGTCATAAAAGTTACTGCCACTAGTGAATTCTCACAGCCACCCATAGTTAAAGTCGAAGAGGAGACGGAGGTTTTCGTTAGACTCGTGTCATCCTGTTGCTATCCGTGTTGTGCTACTGTTGTCGCTTCTAGTTTAGAGCCAATGTTGGTTGTGCTTGGATGGTGCAAGTAAAGGAATGTGAATGGTAGATGGAGATGATGATGAATAGTATAGGCGTGAGGGAAGATGATAGGTAATGGCTAGGCAGAAGTCTGAAAGAGGCAGAGGGAATGGATGGCTTCTTTGTCATATCCTAATTTTTCCCTATCGGTATAATACTGATAGTGGAAAGAGGCTTGGAAATGATTATGATGAAGATCAGAAGAAATAATAAAGGTTAGATAATTCTTTAAGGAAGAGAAGGACTAAAATAAAAAGTACAAAAGGTTAAAGGCAAAACGGGAAAGTAGAAACAAAAGTTAGGCCCTTAACTATAATTTTTAAAAGTTAAGTGATTTAAATGCAAATAGCTAAAAGTTCAGGAGCCAAAGTGCAATTATTCAAAAGTTCAGGGATCTAAATATAATTATGGAAAAGTTGAGCCAAAACAGGCCAAAAATGTCCAGAATCATATCAGACCCAAATTTTACCAGTAGATAGACAAAATTATTTCGGTCAGTTTAACACAATACAAAATTTTGATCTGAGGTCCCGATTAATTGATATAAATTTATGAAGTTAGAAGAATTATTACAGTATTTTTCAGACAGCAGAATCAGATGAAACTTTATAGAAAATTCCTATATTTAATGTAAGAATTTATAAAATTGACAAAGTCAGAAAAGGAATCCTGTAGAAGTCTTATGGGATTTTACGGTGAAATAAAATACCCGATAAATAGGATCGGGTGAGGTTTATTAGGATTTGTGCCATAAAGGTAATGAGGCCAATGATCACATACCAAGACCCAAATGGCGCCATAATGAGCCCAATAAAGTAGTGAGACAGTTATGTGGGCCAGAGTCTAGAGCAGTCCAGGAATAATGCGAAATTACAAAAATGCCCCTGGATGCCCCTATTGTACCAGCGATGGATGGAGGGTATTTTGGTCATTCTGTACAGGCAAAAAATGTGTCATATATTATAAATAGGATTATTTAGAGCCCAGATACACCCTGAGGCAGTATAAAGAGGTGTGAAATGACAATTTTGCCCTTAGGGTTAGTACAATGTAAGAAAAGACACTAAAGGTATTTTGGTAATTTCTCAAGGGATGGATGACACATAAATATTCAGTATATCATTGTGAATGGTATGAGAAGTCTAGACATTAATTTCTAGGATAGAATACATATCTTGGAATATTACAAAAAAATTAGGAACAGAAAATAGTCTGATTGTTGTGAAACTGCTTCAATCGGTATCAGATTGGACTGGAATTTTTCCAAAAGCTTCCTCCCCCTAAGATTTCGCCACATAATCCCATGAAGTGTCCCTTGTGATTTCATGATGATGTCACAATTTGCTTTATGAAAAAGTAAAATCCAATATTAAATATGAGCCTTTAGATCAAATAGTAACCAAATCAATCTTGGCAATTGATTTTCCATGGATTTTGGCTATAAATACCCCCTTCATTTCTATAGTAAACCGTAAGTTCATGGACCCTTGGGGAAACTCTTGCAAAATGAAAACTCAAGCCAAGACAAAGAAGATTCAAGGTTCCAAAGTTCAAGCAAGCTAGATATTAAAGGTAAGCAATCTCTCCTAGCTTATTTTCCTTTGATTTGGGAGCTTGAACTTAGGGTTTTCATGGGAGAAAAGTTGAGTTTTCTCTAAGGGGAGGTGCTGCCCAAAAACTTAAATGAAAAGGGGAAACAAGAAATTAAAGTTTGAACCATATGATTGAAGCTTGAACAAGCTAGTTAAGTGATTGGTTGTTGAATCAAATTGATATTCTTGACTTTGCCATGGTGTACCTATTCAGTATGCACTGTTCATGAGCTAAGGAAATGGAATTTCAATGATTTAATGCTTCCATTGAATTTATATGATGATTTTGTGTAGGATTGGAAAGGTTTTGAACCTTGGAAACATTAAAATCTCAAGGTTGTAATTTTTGAAATCCTTCATGGTACTGTTCACTCACATGAACAGTGATTAGAATTTCATGATTTTGATGGTTCCAATGGTTTTAAAATGAAAAGTTGTGTGGGGTAAAGTGGAGAAACAAGTATAGGAAGCATTAGAATCAAAATGAGAATTTTTGAAAGAATTATATGCATATGTTCAGTTCTGTACAGCAGGCCATGAAGGAGTTGGAATTTCATTATTCTAAGCTCATAAATGAATTCAAAAGATGAAATTGTGTAGGGTAAAGTCAAGACATCAATTGGTTCAAGAGCCAAGTGGATTAGTGAAGATTTGAGAAAGTTATGATAATAAAGAGTGTAACAAGGTTAGTTTTGAACATGGTTGGAGTTCATGAGTCCTAATGAATTATGTGATGAATATGAATGTGTTTAGGACCTTGAAACATCCAAGAACATGTTGGTAAGTGATTGACATAAAGGCTTCATGGTTAGAAAGCTAGGTAGCAAGTGTTAAAGATCAAGAGGAAAGCTTAAGTGCAAGGTAGTGAACTTACTTCTTTATGTGTTTGATGTGGTATGCTTATGTGTTGAGATGTATATGATATTTGAATGATGTTGTGACATGATAAATGATGTTGAAAGTATTGTGAATCACATGTTTACATGGCCATGCACTATTATGTAAGAGTATATAGCATGATAGCATGTCATTAATTAAAGAAAGTTTAATGAAATTACATATCATGCATTAGCATCCATCTTGCATATTTAAGTGGTAATGTTTGCTACTGAGATTCCCTAGAATCTCACTCTCCCATAACCAACCAATTTAGGTCAAGTATGAAGAAAAAGGTATGCATGAAGAAGAGCTAAAGAATGGAAGAAAGGAAGTGAAGTATTGAGAATTTAGCATATACTACAAATTGCCCATGTATGTAAATGCCATGTAAGGTGTCCATTAATGTGATGAAACTATTGTGATACTTATGGCATATGTACATGATGTATATAAATGTTGAAAAGCTTATTTGATGACTTGTGCATGTTGAAGCAATTATTGGAAATGAAAGAAAAGAAATTGAAATGGTAAAAACGTAGGTCCTGAAGCAGTTTTGTTGTGCTTTCTGTTTGACCTAGCAAATGAAGGAATTAGTTCACGAAGTTTTATAAGCATGTAGAACACATCCAAATCTTTAAATTCATAGGTGGAATGTGTCATTTGGATGTGTATAATAAGAGGAATGAATTTCTAAAGTAAGGGATCAGAATCTGTTCCAAGAGTTTTTGACCAAATGAACAGTAAACTTTAATGAATAAATTGTATTAATTGGCTAATCATTTGGTCTGGAAATTATTTTTCCCTTAAATTATAAGATGTTATCTTCATGTAGCTTTTTGAACCAATTCATTTTATATTTTCTAGAATTAACTATGATTTTTTGAAATTCATTGTGTAATCTAGAATACCATATGAACAATAACCCGAGAAAGAGTAAAATTCCAGATTTGGCTAATGGACTTCCAAGGTCTTGTAAGTGGTTCTAAATGCTACTGAATAGTCTCTAAGATGTGTGAAAGTAAGGATGTTACATTCTTCACAACATTGTATTTCTCGTGTGTGTCCCCTTCCTTGCATTCTTCCTTTGTCATTTAAACCTAGAGAGAGAATTAAAAAAGTAATAGGCTAAACCTCAAGGTTTAGCCCCTGGGTCCTTCAATGTAATTTTTAAATTTATGGTATTTTGTTGTTATTTCTAAATTTTGATTTCTCCTAAATTCCTGAAATACAAATATGATAATGTAATACCTTTTATTTTAAAAATAATTGTTTGGGAGAAATTATAAAAATATGACAATTATACCCCTATTATGCATTAATTCAATGTAATATACATTAATCAAAATAGTGCACAAATAATATAATATGGACCAAAATAATATGAATAAATATATAAAAATATGGATTTGTCAACTCTCCCACACTTAGTCTTTTGCACTCTTAGCAAAATATCAGTAATGGAAATTCAATAATCAAACTCAATACAAGTAAACATAAAACTGACAAGGTAAGAATATGTAATCAACTCAAGCTACCTTTATAATTAATAGTCATAGAATGCTTGGGTGCAAAAAAATTACACAAGAGACGTAGCAAGATAGAGGAAGGAAAATATAATAGAGCTCTTATAGGTATAAGTATCTCACTCACCTCTCAAATATAGGAAATTTTCACTCAATCCACCTAGGTTAGTCTTACCATAGGTTTGTAAAGATTCCACTATCTCCACTACTAGCATACCATAGATTCATGATCAAGGGGACTTTGTAGGTTTATAATGTTGGTGAAAAGCTAATGAATGGATAAAATGGAATGTAGAACAAATTTAATGCAAGAGTATTAAGAAAAGCTCAAAGTAAGCTAAAATGAGACCATTAAATAAGCACCAATAGAACCAATCTTTAATATTCAACCATCAATGGATTCCTTATTTTAAACTTAATTCATTGTCGCCAATTTTTGTTTTTCTCTCTTTATTTCTTTATTTTTTTAAACTTCTTTCTTGACTTTTTTTTGCACATTTTCTTCTCTTTATTGTCTTGTATATTTCTTTTCTCTCTTTTTTCTCTCTCCTTTTTATATTGGCAAACCTAACCTAAAAAGATGAAGATAGCAACATCAATAGTGCACATTTAATCATGAAGAACATAATATAACTCGTGCAAAGCACTTGTTTAAAATCAATGGAATGAATGAAAGTGATGGGCTCAAAGGGGTAAGCAAATGTCAACCGAGATGGTTTGCGTTTTGGTAAAAAGGTTTAGAAATGAATGCCCCTATCATGCTCACAAATATAGGTATTAATACAACTTTGAAAAATAATCTAGACAAGTTCTAGAGGTTAACTAAAACTAGGTGGAAATCATACAAGATAAGAAAGAAAAGTAAGGTTACAAAAATCTTTCCAACAAGGCTTTCTCTAAGATGTTTCCTCCCTAAGATCAAACTATGAAACAAGGTTAATAACACTGCACCAAAGGCACTCCACTATACTAATCAACTAAAACTAAAAATTACTCAAATCAAAATACATTTAAACCTAGACATGTCAATGTTCACTGCATAAAGTAATAAGGATTTAAAAATGAAGCCTAAAGATAGCAAAAGTCAAGTTAGAAGGAGAGAACTATAGTAGAAAATAGCCCATACAGTAGTAAAAAACCCAATCAATTTAGCTCAAAGGTTCAAAATTTTAAAAATTTTCAGATTATGGTGATTCAAGCAACGGCAACACAAATTAACAAAAGCAATCCCTCCCCCATACTTAAACCATATGTTGTCCTCAATGCATCAATAAAGCATATATCAATGGAAGAGAGGAAGCTGGTTAAAATGTCATGAGATAAAGGGAAGATTTATTCAAAGAAAAACTAACATAAGACTAAAAAATCCTTAAAATGCAACCTATTCTAAGAAATTGTTAACATACATAAAGCAAATAAATCTAAAACTACTGTGATGGTCCCTCCCTCATACTTACTTCTAACTATCTTAATAAACAGATATCACCAGCAATACAAGAGAAAGTAAAGGAGAAGGGTGGAAAGGAATAACCATGTAATTAAGGGGATCTCTGATTCTCATGGTAGTGCTTAAGTAAATAAACATTGGCTTGTGAAACATGACCCGTTGCTTTATCCATAGCTCTACTGTACTAAAAGAAAGCACCTTGGTAACTCTAAAAAGGCCCTTCTACTTGGTGACAAACTTCTCAAGCATCAATTTCAACTGGGCCTTGAAATTTAGAACCTTGTCGCCTTCATGGAATTATTTCCTCAGAATATATTTGTCATGAATCATTTTCATCTTATCTTTGTAGATTCTGGCATTATCATAAGACTCAAGTCCCATCTCTTCAAGCTCTTGGAGTTATATCTTCCAATTTTCAAGTGAAGATTTAAGGTATACATCACATGCATTGATCGCTTAATGATGTTTGTACTCAATCTCCATAGGTAGATGGTAAGACTTGCCATAGAGCACCTGGAAGGGAGACATGCCTATAGGGGTCTTGTAGGCAGTCTTATAAGCCCACAGTGTTTCCTCAAGCCTTTCACTCCAATCTCTATGAGATGATTTCACAATATTTTCTAGTATATACTTCACTTCCTGCTTAGAGACTTCATCCAATCCATTTGTCTAAGGGTGGTATAGAGTAGCTAGCTTGTGATTAACTCTATGTTTAGCAAGACTTGATGGTCTTATTGCATAAATGTGTTCATTGGTCACTGACGATTACTCTTGGAATGCCGTACCTACAAAAGATATGAAAACGTAAGAACTTGGCAATAGTAGAAGCATCATCTTTCCTAGTTGTACTACCTCTACTCACCTAGACACTTAGTCTACTGCAAGTAATATATATATATATATGAAAGACCAAATAAGCAAGGAAAGGGACCCATAAAATCCATGCCCCAGACATAAAAAATTTTACAAAAATGCATTTAGGTCTTAAAGGCATTTCATGCTTTCTACCTAGACTCCCAAACCTCTGGCACTTATCACAAGACTTACAAAAAATATAAGTATCTTTGAATAAAGTAGGCCAGTAAAATCCACATTCTAAAACCTTCCTAGCAGTCATATTAGCACTAAAATGCCCCCATAAGATAAAGAATGCGCAAAGTGTAATATCTTTATTTTCACCCTCAGTTATGCTCAATTAGAAGTAGTTTGAACCAATTTAATATCTTTTTAACTTAGAAAAATGAATTTTTAAGAAAATAAATTTTGGGTACTATTATTCACTTGGTATTCTAGATTATAGCTCCAACTTTAAAAATTTATAATTAAATATAAAAATATTGAAATGGAGTGATTCAAATTTCTAATGAAAGATATTTAATTAAACTTTGAGAAAAAATATAAAATTGAGGTTTCATTATCCCAATAAATATTGTTTATTCATTGAAAAATACTATTTATTTGGTAATTTGGAAGTTCTAGTTTTCTTGCCTTATTAGAAATTATCGCCTAAACCTCATTGCCTGAGGATGCTTATTTTATCTCATTCTAGATTTTATCTCCAAATTGGAAAACTCATATTAAATTGAAAATTTAACCAATTGAGGTGTTCTTAGTGTCCATTTAAAGCTCTATATCTTAGCTATTTTCACACAAAATTTCATGTAATAAATCATTGGTTAATTTATGTAAAATACCATCATAAGGTCACTGCCTCATAATACATACACACTATAATGTATTATTGTATCCTATAATGTCAAGTAGTCAACTTAACTTATAATATAAACTAATTCATCCACATTTATCCCTTTTTTCCTTTAGTAGTTCTAGCACCTATAAAATAGTTATGTATATGGAAAGAATGAGATTTTATGAAAATCTCAATAGCAAGTCATACAAACTATAATATTATGTATACTTGATTAAATGCCTAACATGTTATAATGACATGGGAACTACTTCATAATCATACATAAGAAAACTCTAACATTCATATTGTCATGATATTAGTTGTAAGGAGTTTCAATCATTCATACTTCATCATCATCATCATAGCATCATCATAAGCTCAACCAAAGATCACCATTAACAAGTAAGCATAAAGTTAAATAAGCATAAGATTATAGTTAGGCATTCTTGCTACCTCTTAAGTTGTCCTTGTCAAACTCTTCTTGAGATGGTCTTCTTCCCAAACAAGTGGCAAAATCTAGCAATTATAAAGTAATATCAAGTTATAACTCAACTCCAAAACAATACAAAGACTATGTTTACACTATATTCCATTCCTTATCCATTTTATCTTTTATACTTCTATCTTTCCAAAAGAAATTCTCATAGTTCATTTCCACATACTTTTTCATGTATAATCTAAATATGAAATCAGAATTTACAAAGTCAAATTCCTTCCTTGGCTACTACTGTACAGAACCAAAATGCCTCCTCTTATTTTCTAAAAATTCTCATTTTGATTTCAAAGCTTCCACTACTTGTTTCTCTACATTACTCCCACACAACTTTTCATTTTAAAGTTTTTAAAAGTATCAAAAATCATAAAATTCTCATATATGAATAGTGATTTATACAGTGGCAACCAAGAACACAAAACTTTAATTACATGTACACTTGAATTTCTAAGCCAATACTACTTGATTTTAGCTTGTTTAAGCTTGTCTAAACTATCTATAACACAAAATTCATATTCCCACCAAATATGAATAGCATGTCTAGAAGCAGCATCAAAGGAAAAATGCCATAAAAACCCCTTAAAACTAAGAGCAAAATTTCTAGAATAAAGTCCAAGATCAATGGAACTAATTACCTTTCTTTTTGCTCGAAGTTGTATGGTTCTTCCTAGCTTCAAAATAAATTTTGATAGAGTTTCCATAAGGTTGTCTAAGCTTCTGAAATATGTTGTAAGGGGGTATTTATAGAAAAATTTGGGTAAAAATGGAAGGTCAAGATTAATCCAAATACTATTTGATCAAAAAGTCCATAACAAACCTTCCATCAAGCTTACCCTAGAAGCTAAATAATGACATCACCCATGACATCATATAGGGTTGTGTTTGGCTTAAAACATGGAGAAATACTTATAGAAAAAATTCTAGTCCAATCCGTTGTTGGAAATCATGCCCTAGGGGCCAATCATTGTCTTATGAACATTATTGATTTATGAATTTATTAATTGTGTTGTCATATTATTTGCATGTTTACTATGATGACCATCCTTGGATAATTCATGATCTTATCCTAAATGTCTCTGGTCGGTCATCTATGCGGGAGCACAGATGAAATAAGACCAGTATGATTTTGAAGATATATAGAGATATAAATCATATTCATAGGCACATGTAAGAGTACAAGGTGTTGAACCGATCCACTATGAGAGAACTGCATGCGTAACGTCATAAGCTTCTCTTATATACAAAGCATGTCAATATGCCCTTTGACCTGAGATCATCATATATTCCTACATGAAAAATGCTCAGCTTTGACCTAGTCAAAAGTCACATTTGACCGAGTGATCATAAAGACTATGTTCGGGTTTAGTGATTTTGCATGCGGAGGAATGTGAATGGTCAAGATGGAATTTGTCCCTCACATTCGTAGAGAGATATTACTGGGCCCCTCGATGAGTGAGTCTGAGAAATGTATGGCCATACTGTAATGGAAAGGTAGTTCTATTTCTATAGTCAGACTACTCAGGGATCGAGAAAATAACTGTCAGGAATAGGAGGATGACATTATCCATGCCTCAACTATGACCAAAATATCGCTTGACAAGAGGGACATGATATGGTTGTATAAAAGGTTACATCGTTTAACGATCCTCATATGATTTGGGTAGTCGTTATGTCTTGCTAGAGACTGATTGCGACTTGTGGGCCAGTATAGCAAATGGCCCACTGCCAACTTCATATGGGCCTATAGGGTCGCACACAAAATAGCCCAACACGAGCTATGATGTCCAGATTCATTGAATCTAAGACATGTCCAAATTCAATGAATGGTCCAGGGTGAATGTATATATTTATTTATATTTATATTCGTATATATATATATATAAATTCGTATATATATTATATAAGAGATATATGAGCTTTAATTTATAAGGATAAATTAAATCTCTATCACGTTTGAATTTGAAATTCAAATTGATAGGATATCTCATATAAGAGATATTTATAAGATTTAATTTATAAGGATAAATTAAATCCCTATCACGTTTGAATTTGAAATTCAAATTGATAGGATATCTCATATAAGAGATATTTATAAGATTTAATTTATAAGGATAAATAAAATCCCTATCACGTTTGAATTTGAAATTCAAATTGATAGGATATCTCAAATTCGATTTATGAGAATAAATCAAATATAGTTCAGTATCATCTTTATTTAAAGTTAAATAAATAGGTAATTAAAGCTGTGGGACGGATTTAATATTATTTATTTAATTAGTTTCTTATAAAATTATACAATATATGATATTGTATTAATTTCAGACTTAATATAAGATTAACTCTAAAATCAAATTCGGTAGAGAGAAAAATGCATAGTATCCTATATATATGATTTTAGGAGCTGCGTTTTGAGCAAGACAGAGAGAATACAAAAAGGCCGAAGGGGAATCTTCAAAAGGTTTGCAGATAAGAAACTACTGAAAGAGAGACGAAGAGGACGAATTCTTGAGAAAGCCTTGGAGGGACAAGAGACGCTAGCACGTCGTTCATGGTTGGAACGCTGTTCGTGTGGATACCAGTAGAGGAAGGCGACCTGAGTCGTTGACTTCTTGTGATCGAAAAGGAAGCACGAGCCGCGGAGAAAAACTGTGAATGTCGTGACCAGAAGCTGTGGAAGTCACTGAGGAACACTGAGGGTAATGCTTCTTCCCACTTGACTTAAACACATACGGTAGATCCTGACAAGGAATGGAAAAAAATTTAAATTAATTTCCGCTGCGTGTCTTCCAATTCCTTTCATCCGGTACTAATCCAATCAATTTCACAAAAACCATATTGTTTTATGTTTCTAATTTTTATATTATTCTAGAATATGTATTATGTCATAAAAACTAGTGTTTAGATTTTTCCTAGCATTGAATTTGTTAGACTAAGTTTTATTTGCTTACCATCCTTTGAAAAATGATTGAAATGCCCTTAGTTCACTATCTTACACTATATTAACCATAAGGGCATAATTATCATTTCACACCTCTTTACATCTTATAAGGGCATAACCTGACTCTGCTTAATCATCCTTGTACCTTCCTTGGCATTTTGACCTATCTAAGATACCAAAATGCCCTCTATCCATCTCTTATTCATTATTACAACACAGGGGCATTTTCATAATTTTGTATTTTTAGGGTTTCTTTGGACATTGGCCTACATGACTATTCAAATATCTTGCTGGGCCTATAGGATGCCAACTTGGGCCATTACATGGGTCTAATACCTTTACGGCTCAATTCCCAAGAAACTTCGCCTTAAAGTATTTATCGGGTATATTATTCTACTGTAAATTCTATTAAAAATTATACATAATTTCTTTTTAAGTTCTGTTAGTTTTATAAATTTCTATATTATTTATAGGAAATTTACTACTAAATTTCATCTGATTAGGAAATCTAGAAGGTCCTATAATAATCTCCATACTTTAAAAATTAATATCAATTACCTGGGGCCTCAAATCAAAATTTTGAAAAATATATTTGATATTTGACTCAATTTCCATTCTTTATTTACTGGTAAAATTTAGGACTACAGCATTTTTGGGCAGTTCTGGGCCTTTTTTGGCACAATTTCCTCATAATTATGATTTTGCTCTTAAACCTTTGATAAATTATATTTAAGTCCCAAAACTTCTTTGAAATTACACTTATTGGCCCAATATTTATGTCTACATTATATGTTAGCCCTTTTCACTTAGGTCTTTGAATTTTCCATCATTTATAATTTAATCCCTTTCCTTTCTTAAAGTGCAACTTTTTTCTTAGAGAATCTCATGTATATTACATATAAACTGTACATATATATATATCAGATAAGAAAACTAGAGATGTGACACAAAGGTAAGGTTAGAGTGGATCTCATTGTTAAGAACATATCATCTTATGATTTAATCACTGTATTTCTCCAAAAAATTGGACCATCCCATATATATTATCTTGCCTCCCTCTTTAGCTTGTCAACCTAAAACTTAGACATAGAAGAAGGCACATGATTAGTGACAATATATTAACAATATTAGAGTACCAAGTCTCCTAAACAACTAAGGTGAAAAGTGCATAATCATGAAAGGAATCAACAGAGAAGTCAACTCCCTCAGTGCCTTCAGGTAATAGACTAAGATGGTCAACCACATGATTCTCTACTCTAGCTCTGTCTCTAATTTCAATATCAAAATCTTGTAACAATAAAGCCTATCTCAGTAGTCTTGGTTTAGACTGGGGCTTCTTGAACAAGTAACATACAACTACATGATCTGTAAAAATAGCCATTTGAGAGTTTATCAGATACTGTCTAAACTTATCTAAAGCAAATATTACAGCAAAAAGTTCCTTCTAGATAGTAGTATATTAACTTGAGCAGAGTCAAGTGTCTTAGAGTCATAGGCTATCACTCTAGATCGCTTGTCTTCCTTTTAACCAAGCATAGCACCCATTATAAAGTTAGAAGCATCACAAGATAGTTCGAAAAGTAAATCCCATTTAGGTGGAGTGAGAATAGGAGGTGAAATAATCAAGGATTTCAAAGAGTTGAAGGCATATATATATTTATCATCAAAGTGAAAATCAACATCTTTTTTTCAATAAAGTAAAAAGGGGTAAAACAATTATACTAAAATCTTTTACAAATTGTCAATAAAACCCCGCATACCCTAAGAAAGACCTCAAACTTTTATGACAAGTAGGATAAGGAAGTAAAGAAATAATTTTAATATTGGCTCTATCAACCTCAATCCCCTTTTGGGAGATACGGTGACCAAATACTATGCTATTATCTACTATGAAATGACATTTTTTATAATTCAAAACTAACATTTTCTTAATATATCTACCTAGACCATGTTCAAGACTAAGCAAACAACCATCAAAGCTATCACCATAAATAGTGAAGTCATCAATAAAAACTTTCATATTTTACTCTAATAAATCACTGAAGATTATGGAACATGACACAACCTAAATGGCATTCTTCTATAAGCATAGGTGCCAAAAAGATATCTAAAAGTAGTCTTATCTTAGTCTGTTGGTGTAATCGGTACCTGGAAATAACTTGAAAAGCCACCTAAGAAATATTCATAAGATCTACCAGATATTCTTTCCAATATTTGATCAGTTAAAGGTAATGGAAAACGATCTTTCTTACTACTTTGATATCGATTTTCTTTGGTACTACGTGTACCAAGCTTACTCACTCATTGTCTGAGATTGTACATATGATCACAACACTCAATAATTTAGATACCTCCTTTTAATAACATCATAAATAAGAGGATTCAACCTCCTTGGTGGCTATTTAACTAGCTTGGACCCTTTAGCCAAAAGAATCTTGTGTGTGTAAACCAAGGGATCAATCCTTGGTATGTCCCATAAAGACCAACCAATAGACCTTTTATACCTTTTCAACACAGAAAAAATCTCTCTTCTTTAAAACTACTTAGAGAATAGGAACTAATAATAGAAAATTTAGAATCATCAACAAGAAAGACATATTTCAAGTTAGAGGGAAGGGGTTTCAATTATAAATAAAGGGGTTTCACAATAGAAGGAACTAGTCTCGGTATATCAAGTACATTCAGTGCGAGTGGTATGCCCATATGGCTTGGGGAAGGAGATATAAGTTCAGTATGGTGTATATTTCCTCCATTTCCTGAATCAATGCCACCATCATATAACCTAGAAATAGGAGAGTTAGGGTTAGTATGATCAATAGAAAAAGAAAATGAATAGAAGTCAGAGTGGGATTAGAAAGGATTAGGGTAGTAGCAGGATCACTATTTTCCTCTTATAATGCTCCAGCGCACTTAACGAGGAAACTATATTGATAGCTTGCAGAACAACTTCTTTGTCATCATTTCCTGTAAAATCAAGAAATATACCTTTCTCAAGGTTACCAAGTGTATAATCAACAATAATATCATAATCAAAGCGAGATGATGCATCACCATGCTTTACAACTATGTCATACTAGTGAGGTTCATGCATATCAATCTCATTTAAGTGGTCCACATCATTATCATGACATTCAATTGAACTAATACCCAAATAAGAACAATTTTCATAACCATGATTCATAGCTTCTAAAAGATTAAATTGCACTTCTTAGTCCCCAATCTCATAGTGATAAGACCATTTTTTATGTTAATTATGGTCTCATCTACCTAAAATCAAGGTACTCTCAGTAGGGAGGTAATTAGTCATATCAAGGATATAAAAATTAGTTCAGAAAACAAGACCTTTGACTTGTATAAGAATATCTTCAAGAATTCCTTTAGGGTATCTCATGATCCTATAAGCTAGGACAAGCACTACACTAGTATCTTTCAAAGCTTTAATACCCAAGGTCTTATAAATAGAGATTGGCATGACATTAATTATTGTACGTAATTCAAGTAAGGCATGAGAAATAGTAGTTATACCTATGGTATAGGGAATAGTGTAAGAACCCCGGGTCTTTACATTTAATTGGCAATTATGGCTTAAATAAGGCACTAACACTTAACTCCAGTTGGATTCTCTCACTATGCCTATACTTTATCTTATTTGTATATAGGTCTTTCAAGATTTTAGCATACTTAGGCATCTTTTTAAGTAATTCAAGTAACGACACATTAACCTCAAGTTTGCTAAACATTTCAAACAATTCATTATTATCTTTCTTTTCAACAATCTTTTTACTAACCAAGTAGAATTTGGAAAAGAAAAGTCACGAATATTTACCTCATCACCCTTATAGTTGGAAGGTGATCCTTTCTCCATTAGTCCCCGTATGTTAGTTTTTGCCTCTTTGTCATTTTGCACCATTATTTATTTTTGAGACTTTTCCAAGAGCTTATTCTCTTGTAGGCCTTTAGATTGGATAAAAGCTTCTTTCTCAACTTGGGAAGTTTCTTGAGTAGTTTTGGTGAGAGGAGATTCAACTTCTATTTCCTCATCAACATGCTCTCCATCTTCTTTATGTTCTTTGAATTTCACATTCTTAGCACCAATTTTCTTACCACTTCTCAGTGTGATTGCATTCAAAGACTTAGGATTTATCACTGTGTTGGAGGGTATACAACTACTCTTTACTTGTTGTTCACTCAAGTTGTTACAGATTTGGTTAACAAAAGCATTTAAGTTCTCATGCTTAGTCTCTATTTGTTCCAATTTAGATAACACATTTTATAGACATGAGTCTATCTTATTCTCTATAGCATGTAACTTAGCCTCAATTTGTGACTAGTGATGGTCAAATTTTGAATTTCAGTAATGCCTTTCACGATTATAGCAAGTTCATTACCTCCAAAAAAAGATGATACCACTTAATTAGACACCACCTGATTTGAGAAATTTTCTTTAGTGTTGCCTTGATTCTCGCCCCATCTAAAGTTAGGGTGCTCTCTCCAACCAATATTATAAGTGTTAGAGTAGGGATCCCTCTTTTGATATTGGTCATTCCTATTTTGGTACAGGGCAACCTCTTCATATCAAGAACATGTATTAGAGGTAAGTATCATTAACCCACAATACTCACAACAAGCGACTACAGCTTAAGAGTAACCTATTGAATTAACCTTGGCATTCACATTATTCTCCAAAATACTGAGTCTTTTCTCTATTCAGTTCCCCAAAGTAGCAATTTCAGCAAGAATATCTTGGAAAGAAATTGAAGAGGTATTATACACTTTTCTTGTGTCTCTAGATTGAGGATAATTAGTAGTCATATTTTGAAGTAGGTCCCATGCAACATTGGGACTCAATTCTTTAAGAGAACAATTTGCAGTGGCATGAATTAATGGCTTATGATATGGAAGTAGCTCATCATAGAAATAATTGACCATATCATTCTTTGAAATATTATGGTGTGGACACTAAGCTAGAAGTATAATGAATATAGTCCAATATTCATGCATGGATTCATTATCCCGTTGTACCACACTAGTTATCTCTTATTTTAACCTTAAAGTTTTAGAGGCAGGGAAGTATTCATCTAAGAATGCTCCTTTCAACTGATCCTAAGTCAATGTGGTAAAATGTCAAGGTAGTGTGTAAAGCCACTCCTTGGCCTTGACTTCTAAAGTAAAGTGAAATTCTCTCCTCAATACATTTAGAAGATTAGTTGTGGGTGTTTTTATGGAAGAGCACACCATATGCATGGTCTTCAAATACCTGTGTAGATCATCACCTGCAAAGCCATGGAATCTATGTAAGGAAGAAATTAATGCTCTTTTAATTTTAAAGTTCACATCATCAATATAAAATTTATAAGGATCATAATCAATATTAGAATTATTATTCTCCCTCATGCTTTTATTATCCTCACCACCATTATTCCCTAAGTTGTTTTCACCATGTCCATTGTTCCCATTAAGCCCATTATAACCATTATTACCATTAGCACCATCCATGGTTTATTATTCTAATTCAAAATAACTAACAAACATGTGTTCACTAGAGGTAGCTCTCTCACTAGACTCTTGTTCACTAGATGACAAACTTGACTCTTGTGAAATATGTCATTCCTCGACAATAGCTGGACTTGCAGCCTCTGTTATCCTGTTTCTTCTAATCTTTTTCACAGACCTTTCATTTTCAAGATTTAAGGGAATCAAAGGTAAAGCCCTATCACTCCTAGGCATAAACAGTAGTACTCAAATAAAAAAAACTAAAATAAAAGAAAAAATAAATAAACCAAATAAAATGAACCTAAGATTTTTTTAAAAATTGCAAAGTCGATCTAATTGAGGAGCCAAAATAGAATTTGAATTCTTAAGTAACTAAATGAAATGCAACCTAAGTTAGAAAATAGGAGTTTGATTTGATTGACTAACAAATAAATTCCATGAATTAATAATAAATTTTAAAAAATATTTTTGGTATTTTTAATTTAAAGAAAGTGATAATGAATGATAATAGGTTAATGGAATGAAAGTGAAAGTGATTAATAATAATAAAAACAATCATCTAATACAATAGTACAAGCAATCATGGCTTTAACAGATATGAGAGTTAAAAATAATGAATCAAGAATTATAATTAAAACTTTTAATTCAACAATCGAGCCACCTCAAATTTTTACAAAATATTTTCTAAAGCTCAATATATTAACTGTAACAAGAATAATAAAATATGACTAAGGATATTAGAGACCAATATTTAAAAATAACTTAGAGATTCAAAATAGAAAGAATCAAAGCTAACAAATGACATAAGATCCAATAATCTAAGCCACATTAGAAATCAATACAAAGTCGACCCAAATCAAAGTAAATGAAATTAAAGTTAATTAAAGAACAATGTCAAATGTTAAGCAAAAATTCAGTCACATCACAATAATTATAAAATTATCCTAAAACCTAGGAATAATAAAATAATTAAAGGTGAAAAATTAAAGTAACTTAATCTCACATTTGAGATCCCAAACTCATGCCCTTGCTATTGATTAGAAGGATTTAGGATGTTCTAGCCACGCCTAGCCATAAAAGTTGATGCCACCAGTGAATTCTCACAGCCACCCATAGTTAACGACGAAGAGGAGATAGAGGTTTTCGCTGGACTCACGTCGTCCTGTTGTTGTTCGTGTTGTGCTAATGTCGTTACTTCTAGTTTGGAGTCAATGTTGGTTGTGATCGGATGGTGGAAGTGAAGGAACATGATTAAGAGATGGAGATGGAGATGATGATGAATAGTAAAGGCGTGAGGGAAGTGATGTGTGATGGCTAGGCAGAAGTCTGAAGGGTATAGAGGGAATGAATGGCATCTTCGCGACACTGTGTTTCTCGTGTGTCCCCCTCCTTACGTTCTTTCTCTATCATTTAAACCTAGAGAGAGAATTAAAAAAACTAATGGGCTAAACCTCAAGGTTTGGCTCATGGGTCCTCCAATGTAATTTCTAAATTTATGGTATTTTGTTGTCATTTGTAAATTTTGATTTCTCATAAATTTCTGAAATACAAATCATAATAGTGTAATACCTTTTATTCCAAAAATAATTATTTAGGAGAAATCATAAAAATATAACAATTATGCCCCTATTTTGCATTGATTTAATGTAAGGTATATTAATCTAAATAGTGCACAGATGATATAATATGGACCAAAATAATGACAAATGCCCACTAAAATGATATGAATAAATATATAAAAATATGGGTTTATCATATAGATTGTGGATCAACTTGCATCAGTCAACTTCATAATATTTAGCTAGATAGAACAATTTCTTAGATTTTGCTTTTGCTAGTGCCTCTATAAATAGTAAGTTCAAGTGTATATGTCTTAAATGTAGTTTCAAAAAGTAGCATTTAATAGATGTTGTTAAAGAACATTTGATATTTAAACCCTCCCACGAGAGTATGTATTTTGGCAACTACATGCGGAACGACCATATATGATTATTGAGTCAATTCTCATAATTTCACGAATGGGAGTACGATCGAAAGAAACTGATACTGTGAACAATACTTTGTATGATGCTTTATGCATTCATGAAAGTGAGGAGTTGGATGAAGTAGAGGAGCCTCATATGAAGTTTGTTAGAAACAAAACTAATTGGGAGTATTTTGACCTCATGAAAGAAGCCGATAAACCTCTTTATTCTGGGTGAATAAAGTATTCTAAATTGTCATTCTTGGTAAGGTTGTATCATATCAAATGCCTGTGCGATATGACTGAAATAGTGATATCCATGCTACTGGAGTGACTAGGACATGCTTTCCCTCAAACTTAAATTCCCTCCATCTTTTATGAAGCAAAGAAGATAATTAACAAACTTGGCTTGAACTACAAGAAGATAGATGCATATCAAAATGACAATATGATGTATTAGATAGAGGATACAAATAGGAAGATTTATAAGTGATGTAAGACATCTCGATACAAGCTAGTATATAAGGGGAAAAGCAAAAGAAAGTGGCCAAAATTCTAGGCATAATTTATTGCAATGTGCTACTTATTATGTATCTGAACAAAATTTAATGCACTTCTCAATATATTGAATTGTTAGGTACTTTCATTTGAAACTGCGATTGTAAAGAATGTATATATAATCAAAAATACTTGAGCACATGAGGTGATACGTGACTGAGCAGAATCTGGATGGCAAGTTAAGACACCCATAAAATTATGAGGTGTGGAAAGCATTTTACGTAAAATTTCTAGACTTTGCTGGTGATCCTAGAAATGCCTATCTTGCGTTGGCAATGAATGGTTTTAATCTCTTTGAAAGAATAATCATAAGCTACAGTATCTATCCAATAGTGTTAATTTTGTACAATCTTCCACGTTGATACAAGAATTAATGGAGATATGGATAAATGGTGTTAAGACATATGACTCATGAGAAGTGACTATTCAACCTCTTACATCCTTAATGTGGGTGATAAGTAATTTCCTGGATTTGGGAACCTTGTATGGCTAGAACGTGCATATGGGTTGGTATGTTCTAAGTATAACTTTGGCTCTATAACATGTTACCTTTCGCAAAGTCACAAGTGGTGTTTCATGAGATGTTGACAGTTCCTCAATTTGAAGCAACATATTTGCTTTGATAGAAACCAAGAAAAGATAGATCCTCCTATTAATTTGTATAGTGGGTATGTCCTATAACACTTACAAGATGTTGATGTCAAATTTAGCAAGAATGAGGATCCTAAACAACTAGGATGACAGTCTCACGAAATATCTTATGGTCAACCTATGCAGTAGCAGGAGAAAAGCATATTTTTTACTTTTTATGTAGGTTTTGTAGAGTCACAAACTTTAATTTTCAGAAAAACATACATCCTTATACCCAAAATGCCCAAGACAAATGCTAATATAATCCATTCGAGGAAAATGGAAAATATTATTTTTCTTTCGGAAAAAAGAAGAAGAAAAAAAAGTGCATTGAAACATATATGAAATATCGGAGCCATTATTGGATTTCAGAACACTGGTATCACAATCATACTATAATACATGTTTTCTATAATTATCAATTTTTTTTAAATTATTCCTATTATATTCTCTAAAATATAATCAAGAGAGGGAGAGAGTTGGATGATTATGATGTTTTACAAATTTTATATTAACTAACTTAATAAACTTATTTAATTTAATTAAATTAGTTAAATTATATTTCTACATCTACCACAGAATGCATCTGGAAGCTGATCAATGATACTGGGTTTCCAACCAGTTGAGATTCTTCTGGGAATTGACAATGGATCATCTACAATTTCCTCAGTTAAATGCCCCAGTTCATGGCCCGTTATTGTAACTTTATTTTCCCTTGCCACAATTTCCATCCCTGGTTGAACCCCCACCACCCTATAGCGCCCCTAAAAGAAATAAATCCAAACCCGTATTTAATTTCAATATATATAGATCCACAAACAAATTAGTAAATTCAAAATCATGAAGCTATATAAATATATATATATATATATATATATATATATATATATATGCTAGCACACTCACAACAGAAACTTGGACATTAGGCTCCACAGATTCAAAACGAAAGCTCGGAGTCTCACGGTCATCTTAACCAAACACCAGTACGCAAGAACAGGTGTAAGCTGGTCAGAGAATATGCATCGATAGAGAGGAATCAAATTTCCATGTTTTGAGGCTTCAACAAACTTCTCTGTTTCTTGATCAACTGCAAATAAAAGAGGTAAATGCTCAGGTCATACATTGTGACAATATAGATTAAAATACGAAAGCAACAAAACAAAACATATTTCTTGCTTAAATCACGGGGAGAAGACTGCACCCATAGTAAGGCGCGCGGGGCTATGAAGTTGATGGCAGACATGGTAGTGGATGAAACAAGTATAGAAGCAATATCGATCTAGAAACGATAAGTTGTAGAAAATTTGAGCTGGGAACGAGTTGCATTTATAGATCTGTCAACAAAATTATGTGGTGACATATGAGATAAGAGATAATAAGGGTTTAATCAAGATATATAGGGATTATAGATATTAAATAAGGATTTTATCCATTAGAATTAGGATTTAATTAGTTTAATTATATCTTTTTAATATTTTTCAATATCTCAATAAAATAGGATATTAGGTTATCCTATAATTTAAGAATTTATTTATTACCTTTATCTTTACTATTATCATTTGATTTAGATTTTAATTTGAAGTTAAATTATGATCAGTTTACTATTCTTATAGTTCTATAGACAGAGTTAGGAGCTATATGGCATGAGGGATTTGGACGTAGGGGAGAGGAAAAAATTTTTAAATTAGATTTAAAAATATTGGTGAAATGGGATTATATAATTTTAATAAAGATAACATATAAGATGAAAACAAAAGAAAAATTAATTAAAAATATTTAACCCCTCTTCTTTAATTTTTTAAATCCTATTAAAAAAAAAATTCTTCCCCCTCCCCGTCCCCCCTTTTCTTTCCCTCCACTCCAAATTCTTAGTACCAAACAAATATTTAAGGTTTTCAGTTGTATTCAGAATAGACTTGAGTGTTAAATAAAAAATCCTATTTTCCTGCCTCGTCTCTTCTTTTTTGCCCGTTTCAAATCACTATAATTTATTGAAGAATAAAAAGAATTAGGATAAAATTGACGTTATTTACTTTTAAAATTAAAACGAAGGTTGATGATGGTTAGAAGATCCAGTTCCCATAAGGTTGCAAAAATAGCAAACAAATAAATGGGTGGGACCAAAATGAGGCCATTACTTTCCTAAGTTTTCGCGAAAGGAATCTGACTGCCTGAAACGAAAGATGATCTCCTACTTTACGTGGCAAAAAACTCAGCTTCTTTTCAGATATTTTGTTGTTGCCCACCCCTTCTGCTCCTTTCATTTCTCATTATTGTATCCTCTTGATAAATCTCTAAACTAACCAATATAAAATTAGTTTAGTGGTATATAACTCCGATAGATTATTCTGTGTCTCAAATTGATTAGCCTATTGCTCATATACTTAGTAATAGGATCCGAAAAAAGTATTGCATATCTCAGTTGATGATAATATAAAAAAAATCTCTAATGATATTTAGATTATTTTTTATATTATTTAGGAATTAATATAATTTTCTTCTTCTTATTATCTTTTTTAGAATTATTTTAGATTTTATTTCTTTGAATAAATGTACTTAATATTTATAAATAGCCCTAGGTACTAATGAATTGAATGTGACTTCAGTGCCCCACGTTGTGATCCACGTCCGCCACACGTCGCTGAGGCTCCCTTAATTCTACAGAGGCATTTATAGACATAGTTGAGAAATTAAATTATTCAAACTGCAAATTACTGAGAATTAGGATCATTCATCTGCTGAAATATCGCCGCCCTCTGATGTACTTTATATTCCAAATCACAGTTCTTAAGGATGCTGTGGTAAGGAATTTAAGACTTGTTTATTTCATTTGCACATAAGCAATTTGAAGCACGTAGTGTTGACTGAAAAATGAAAATACGTCCTCATTGTTACTTTCACTTCAGTTTGTGCCCCACCAACTTTATAATCAATCCCTTCCCTCTCACGTCATGTTCATTATAAACTATATAACTATTTATGATGATGATTTACTTTTTTGCCAAATATGATGATGACAATTGACATTTCCATTATTCAAAACCCATAAAATGGCAATGAGGTTTTATTTGAAATGCAAAAGTACAAAAATAACTAGTTTGGTGACTGCAACAAGTTTGGTGATCATATCCTTCTAGAAAGGAAGGTGCAGAAAGCAACTATTTGGGTTTGGAACGAGTGGCATTTATAGGATGGAGCAATGAGCATGTATTGAATCGGTCGGGTCACTTCTCAAGCGATCTGAAACAGTCATTCGATTCTCATGTTGACTTTCTGTTTATCAATTGGGTATCGAATTATTTGAGTTTTTGGGTAAAAGATCAAGACTTGCCGCTAATGTCTTACTATCAACTTTATGGTTACCATAAGTTTTCTAGCCCCACTCGCTTTTGTTGTTGTCTCTGTTCTCCCTAAGCTGTATTTTGTCTTCACATGAAAGTTTCCTTTATGAATTACAAGTTGCAGCTTTTTGTTCATTTGTAGCATTGCATCGAAGTTCAATTGTAAGATATTACGCTTTCTTTCCACGTATCTTGTATGTGATCAATCATCTAATGATTAAATAACAACCAGACAGAAAAATCAAACAAAATTTTTAATTACAATATAATCCTCATGGGAAAGACTGTTCAAGTCCTAGTAATTAAATGAAACTGGAAAGAAATCAATTAAACATACCCTATGTTGTTCAAACCCATTCAAAGAGACAGAGCTACCATCTCTGCAAAAGGGTCAATCTTGTTATACATGTGCTCTAAGATAAATTTATGAACATATAGATGAATTGAAGTTCTGTAATGGTTTTGTTCCCTAAATTGAATATAATTTCCTCAAAATCAAGAAACTACAATGTTTATAGCATCAAATAAGAGGTTCAGTCACAAGGTAGCTATTATATTTCCACGGGGTGGAAATAAAAGGAATCACAAGATATATAAAATTAAGATAAACAAAAACATTCTCATTCATTTGCTCTAAATAATCAATCAACTAAATGGGTGGGGACTATGGATAACATTTAGTTTAAATTATTTTTATCTATTAAATCAAGTTGATAGATAAATTTACAAGTATATATATATATGTATATACACACGTATTTTAACAACTAATAATATGAAAATAACACATGTTCATATAAAAAATTATAAATATTAATTTTGACAACTAACTATAATAAAATAATAAGTACCTATATAAATATTTATAAATCCTAATTTTAACTACTAATTAACAATAACAAAATATCAAGTGTTAATATAAAAATTTATAAATTTTAATTTACATTATAAAATACAAAAATTTATAATTAAATGTATATACATATTTTAATAATTACCAATACAAAAAATATTTTTTCTATTATGAAAGAGAACAATGTGATATCCTGCCAATGAGTGTGGGGTTTGAGCCTAGAACCTCGTGAAAGTATAGGGTAACATGGACATTAGAACAACTTGATATTGACTATAAATTTTCATTTACTTTTTTAATAAAATAGGAGAGAAATATTCTCTCATAAAGAGCCGTGTAGGGACAGGGAGTTCTCATCAAAATAATTCCAAGGAATTGCACCAATTCCATCCTCACTACAATGGAATCCAATTCAAGGGAATCCCCTAAAACTGATTTCTTGAGATGCATGTCTCTTCTGTACCAAACAGGCATAAAGAGGAATTCAATTCAATTTTTCGTTTCTTGCTCACAATTCATAGGTACAAAATACATAACACGTATGAAGTACTTCTTCAATATTATTAGATTCCATTAGGTGGGATAATTATACAACCGGTGAGATGGTTTATCCCATGAGAAAAAGCACCAAATATTAAAATTAGATAAAATACTCGAACAATCTTTTAATTTTGCCTTAATTACACAAACATCTCCTCTATTTTAAAAACTTATATAAATTTTTTAAAATTAAAATGTATGTTGCACTAATAACCTCCTTTATATATTTTACATTATTTTTCTATCCATCCGAACCATTTGTTAATTGTTAAGTTTGACTCTTTAACTTTGGTTATTATTTTGACCACAATACCCCTCTTTAATGGAATAATTATTTAATATTTATATTTGCAAAAAAATTATACAACCAAAAAATAATTCTAATGCATATATTTTCAAACTTTCTATGTTATAAAATTTATTAATTTTGATTATATTATAAATTTTATAATTTTAATTTTTCATCACATTTATTGTAACTTATTTATTTTGGTTTCTTAGATGACTAAAAAAATATTTCAAAACATATTTTTTTCAGCATACAGTATAAGCAATATATATTTAGTGGTTTTGATTAGTATTGTCACGTCCTGAAATTTGGACCGTGACCGGCACGAGATTCATATTCTAAAAGCCTAAAATCTCAAATACAACGTAAAAAGTTTTCATAACGTTTTTCAAAATAAACATCTTTTCTAAGATCTCTGTGGAGCATTTACCTTTTTATCAAAATAACACAAGTACTTAATAAAGATTTAAATCAATCTTGTTCAAAAACAATGCTTCAGATATGTGACGAGGCTCTTCACTGCTCAGCAGGAGGATTAGGATTACCTGCACTATCTGAGGCCAAATAATCTACTCGTGAATAACGTCCCAAAAATATTATTAAAAGAATGTGGAAGTCAACAATGCATAATCATGCAAAAATATATTTCATAACAATCCATAAATTGATGCAAATCTTTCTGTAAACATTTGTATTTTTGGGGAAATAACAATATGAAATCACCATTTCAAATCAATCATTTAAAAACAATAATTTCAAAGCCATAATCTTTCTGTAGGACTTCAACAGAACAGAAACAGACGTGGACACATAGTTCACGAGGGTAAATAACTAATCTAGCAGCTCAAGGCCACTAGCCATCGCAAGTATAAGACCCACATAATAATCTGGTGGCTCGAGGCCACAATCCGTCACGAGTATGAGACCCACGTATATCCGTCGTGAGTACAAGACCCACATATATCCTCGCGAGTATGAAACCCACATATATCCGTCGAGCTTAGGTAACAAAGGTGCACCAAGGGCTAACAGTATTGCTATTAGCAACTAGCGTTCTGTATTCCATCCTTTCTAAAACATTTCCATCATGCATGGGGTTTATTTCACATATAATAATCTCAACCGTTTCAATGCCATAACCATTGGTAAAAACCACTTTGAATCTCAAAATCCCCAGCATGTACATTTAAAATCAAGTTACTGTAAAATCATATGAAATTCACATAAGAATATATTCCATGAATAACATCAGTTCAATACAACTTTTGCCAAACTCTTTTCAAAAGCTTATTCGTCCATTTTCATACATAATTACAATTCCTTTGTAAACCAATCGAAAGAAAATCATTTCTAACAATTTAAATCATACTTTCATAAAATTTACTTTTCAAAATTCATATTTGAAATTCAATATTTGAAATGACAATGTATTTGAAAATATAAATTTTTAGGGAACGTTATTCACTCACCTCGAATACTTCCTTCACTTACTCTTGCCTTTAGCTTTAGAATATCATTCTCCCTTTTATTTCCTAAATTTCTGAAAATAAAGGGTTCCATCAATGATTGCTATTCAACTCTTTTGAATCGAAAACTATTTATTTCTAGTCATGAAAATAGGACACTTGCCAACATAAACTTTTCTCTAGCAGATATGACACATGCATCACTAATACTCTAAAAATAACACTCTTTACTATAAATTTTCAAACTTCATAATCCATCAAGAACCAAAATTTCTCCTTTATCCCAATTTCCTTTCATTTACTATTATCATAGCAAATCACATACCTACTTACTAAACATCTATAGGCAATTAAATTCGCCATTCCTTTCAACCTCCATATTCCATAAAGAAATATAATTCACCTCTTCTATGATAGGTACTTTTGATTTATTACTATGACTACAAGTTATTTACATATCTATTAACTTCACAAGACCCACTTAACTTAATTCTCCCCGTGTCAAGAATTCATTGACAGCATTACTAACCACATAGATATCACAACAACCAAGGACAAGTTCAAATACATGCAGCCTTCGGTAATTATTCATTCCATCTAAAGATTCTGTTCAGCCAATAGATAACATTGACAACATAATACAAACCAGAATAAAATCTCAAATCACATAACCAAAGTATCAACCCATACCTTCAGTAGGCATAAACTAACATAGGCCAATCCCACACATATTCACATATATATAAATACATACTTCCAAAATGTTCAAAGTCTCCTTTCCATCTATTTGTTCATATCAATAGCACCCTCAACAAACATCCATACCTATCTACTACAATGTCCACCTTTTTTCACAAAATTACTCCAGACAGAATTTATACACGCAACATGCAACTTTCCCAAATAGCAACCTCACACATATATATACATCCATTCATCCTCCTACAACCTTACGGCTAACTAGACAATATCACAACACACATATCCATTTATGTTCACAGCACACGCACAAGTCACAATATACACACAAAAATGCCTCTGTTCCTCTTCTCTCTTCCTTCAGTTCTCATCTTTCTGGTTGAACCCCTGCCAATGCAAATATATATACACATACGCCCGTAGGCCCAACACAAATCCCTACTAATTCATCACTCAAGACGCCAACATCCAATCATACATACACAATAGTATTGTATATATGCGATCAAATTCAGCCCCTGTCCCATAACAGAGACCACCCAAGCGCACAGCAGTTGACTCCCAAAGCAAAACAATTTCACACCCATATACATGAACGGCGCATAACATAAGCATATATCTACTATCCAGAATCCTTTCCTCACGGCATCAAACACACACATTCAACATAAAGACTCACCCCATAATTTTTTTCAAGAATCCTAGAACAGAGCCATCCTACTCAATGGTTAAACACACACGCCCTCCACAGCAACAGAAATTCTTCAGACCCTTGAACCAACACAAACTACAGGAAACAGAGCAGGGGCATCGAGGAAACATACCTCTCATCCAATTCATGATGCCCAACAATGGCACCTGAAAGAGTTTCAAAAATATGGGCTTTCCACAATGACTGCAGAGGGGACGCGATGGCAGCAATTTACCACAGTAACTCCTTCCATAATGACGGTGACGGGAAAAAGAAAGATGGAACAAATGGGTTTGCTTATAGTACCAAAGCACACCTGACAGTGATGACCCAAAGCACAATGGCGAATACAATTATGATACAAGAAGTAGCGTCGATTACCCAGTGGCACCTTACAGACACGGGACCCTCAAAAAAATCTCTCTGTTCTCCCTCTCCCTCCTGACCATCTGAAGCCAATGCTAGGAAGATATAATAACAGAGAGTCAGCGGTGATGGAACAAGACGGCACAAACACTGGTAGAAGAAATCGCTTGAGCACACGGCATTGGTGGCGTGACACATCCTACGCCGCTCCCTTTCCTCGCCTGCACCGTTGAAGAGATTCAGAGAAGAAAATGGCGATAGGTACGGCGTCTGCAGAGTTAAGAAAGGGGAAGGGTATTTTGGTCTTTTCATGCGCCTAAAAATAAAAAGATTTCCCTTCCTGTAGCTTCTGGGAATCGAACACGGCTCACCACAATCACAACTCACGCCTTAAACCACTCAACTATTGCCTCCTCATTGAAATTTTCTGTAATTAATATATATATATATATATATATATATTCTTTGCTAACGGGATATAATATATGTGAAATTTTCAGAGTCATAACAAGTATATAAAATTAAGGAAAAGAAAATATAATATGAAGGATAAATTAATAAATAAAATATATTTTAATATAAATTTTAATTTAAAATATATATTTTTAAAATTTTTTTAGAATATTCTTAACGGTTTTAATGGTTTGGATTTAAGTGTATATTTTTAAAATAGATGGGAGACATGAGTAATTAAAACAAAATAGAAAGGTGATTAGAGGTTTTACTCTTAAAATTATTACAATACTTAAATTGGGTGTTAAGGCACTGACTACTGTCGGATAATGTCATACTCTTATGGTTAATAATTGCACCAAATTCAAATGTACCCAATCCTCATTAGTTTTTTATACTATTTATTGAATCATATTATTAATTATTCAATTTCAAATTTTATGGCTATCATTCCGTATTTATTTTTGAATAAGTATTTTTTTAATTTGGTGGGATGGTATTCTATATGCATTATAAGGAAATTTATTAATGGAGGATTTTTAATTTTATAATAATTTCAAAAGACCAGAAAAACTCTATTTTTCAGCCTGAAAAATAAATTTACTTGTTGCGGCTAAAGTGATGGATGTTGGTTTGAGTTATTTCAAATTGAAAAAAAATGAAAGGATCTCTTTATAGTTCGTATTATGCAATCTTAAATTATTCTAATGTTTAAAATGATTAAGAAATTTGATGCCCAAAAAACATGATTAAGAAATATTCCTTTATTTTTCAATATAAGCAAATTTTGCCAGCTAAAAAGTTTAAAAAATTAGTTTATTATAATTATTACATCTCAAATTAAACATTTTTACCAAAATGCTCTTGTGATTAATGCTTAACTTTTTTCTAATTTAATTATACTCATTTAATAAAAAAATAGTTAATAAAGAGTAATTTTGAAAAGGTGTCTGAAACTCTGAATTTCATCTCAATTTTTACTGCTTTTAACACTAATTAAATAAAATTAAATCAAAGACTAAAGCAAAAGCAGACATAATTCATATGTATAATTCCACTCTATATCAAATACGATTGAAATAACATGTCTACGTTACAAAAAAATGTCTTAGAGCCCAAATAAAGTATTAAACCAAGTTTTACATGAAAAGCTTATTCTTCCTTAGAATAAAAACAATCTTGATAACTCCACCACCCACCACCATCCACCATGTCGACCATATTTTCATTTAATAGGAAAAATTCATCTATAAAAAAAACAAGAAAGAAAAGAAAAAAAAAATTCTGCACATTAAAAAATGCATTAACTCCAGTAATTACATATAATGAAATAATTAATGTAACTCCACACGCAAAAAGTTTATGAAACTTCTATAAACTTATTGAATCAACTCCCGAAGTTAAATAAAACAAAAGATGACAGCATTTTATGATCAACAATCCCATTCACAGTTTGTGATTATTGAGCATCACAATCCCATTCCAATTGGATATGTTCAACATTGTGATGTTTTATTGAGTCTTCATGCAAAGCAGAAAGTTACTTATAAGCATTGTTTCATTATTTTTTATAGAGTCCAAACAGTATCTCCCAGTTAATAGTTAAAGACTAATTTTTTTAAAACATATAGTCTAGTTTAAACCTCAATTGTGTTGACTTTGTTGGTGACACTGATAAGCTGTTAATTTTTCATGAAATCTCAAAGCTCGCTTATCATATCAGGAGGAATAAGGAGAAAAATGATAGAGGGCTTTAGAGACAAAAGAATGAGAGGAGGAAAAGGAGAATGGGGGTGAGAGTAATAGAGAGAAGTAATAAGTAAGGGGCATATATATAATGAAAAACCAACAACATACAGTACATAAAAGGTCTTTGTTTGATTATATATATATTGAGATACAATGACAAGCAGAGCTTGAAAAGCTAAAACAAAGCTTAAACATTAAACTAAGCGGGGCGAATAACAAGGCAAAGAACAGCCTCGTTGATCTTCCAGATAAAAGTTGTGGCATCCTTCTGGAATCTCTGTTAGTAAAATGGTTTCAAAACTTTCACCATGCCCTTCTTTGGCCAAATAATCCGCACCCCTAATGATGCTCCTTTTTGTATGGTATGATTTAACATCCTAACTATCAAAGAGTAGATCCCTTATATCAGAAATAATGGCTTTCAAAGGATGATTGGGCGCTCATTCTTGCATAACAAGTTAAAACCATCCATGGAGTTAGAGTAAACTACTACTCTGAGAAACCCAAGTTGTTTTCCAACCTCTAAACCTGTCTTTAAAGTGATCAGCTCCGCTTCTGTGATAGAACATAGGCCCATTGATTTCTCAAAACCCATCTGCCATACTCCCGAAGCATTTTTGATAGTCCCTCCACAAGCTACAAGTTGGTGCTATTTGACTGAATCGTCCACATCAATACGCACTGCATCTACAGGGGTGATGTCCAATAGGATTCCTGAGTACAGTGTGCTTGAAACACTTGATGTCGGTATTCGTTAATTTTTAGTGAACTTTATCAGACTATATAGGAACCAGTGTAAGATGTCCTTTGTTGTTGGAGCACTCCCTTAGAACAAGAATTTTCATCTAGATGGCCAAAGAGGCCAGCAAATCAAACTCAAGACTTTTGCCCAGATATGATTGTTGAAGCATCATTACCATGGTTGTGCTTGGTATTCCCCCTTAGCCAAACCTGCAAATTACCAGAAAAGAAACTAGCAAAGCTGTTAGGATTTTAAATATTGTGCCAAACCTATCTCGCTCTAGTGCAATCTCTAAGGAAATGAAGTACACTCTCCTCACATCGACATTGAAAAGGACACTCATTTGAATTTGCAAAACCTCTCTTAGCTATGAGTGAATTAGTAACTAGTCTCTCATGAGTGACTTGCCACATAAGAATTTAACTTTCTCAGGTACCTGCCACCACCATAAATGATTCCAAACAGTGCTCTCATTTCTGTCATGTCTCCCAATAATGAATTCATAAGCAGACTTGATTGTAAACAACACTTCTTTAGCTGGTCTCCAAGTGAAAAAAGTCACTTGCATTAATTGACGCAGGTTTGATCTTGGAGATTCTGTCTATGACCCAAGGAGGTAGGATACCTAACCAACCTTCGACATTCCACTGACCATTAGCCAACACGTGATCAACAACCTTATTGTTAACATTAAAAGTGAAAGGAATTGGAAGACACGCAGCGGAAATTAATTTTAAAATTTTTCCATTCCTGGCCAGGATCTACCATATGTGTTTAAGTCAAATGGGAAAAAGCATTACCCTCAGTGTTCCTCAGCGACTTCCACAGCTTCTGGTCACGACGTTCACAGCTTCTCTCCGCGGCTTGTGCTCCCTTTCTAATCACAAGAAGTCGATGACTCAGGTCGGCTTCCTCTATTGGTATCCACACGAACATCATTCCAACCACGAACGACGTGCTAGCATCTCTTGTCCCTCCAGGGCATTCTCAAGAATTCGTCCTCTCCGTCTCTATTTCGGCAGTTTCTTATCTGTAAATCTTTTGCAGATTCCCCTTCGGCCTTTCTGTGTTCTATGTGTGTGACTAAAACGCAGCTCCTAAAATCAGATATATAGGATGCTATGCGTTTTCTCTCTCTACCGAATTGAATTTTGGAGTTAATCTTATATTAATTCCAAAATTAATACAATATCATATATTGTATAATTTTATAAGAAACTAATTAAATAAATAATATTAAATCTGTCCCACAGATTTAATTACCTATTTATTTAACTTTAAATAAAGATGAGACTGAACTATATTTGATTTATTCTCATAAATCAAATTTGAGATATCATATCAATTTGAATTTCAAATTCAAACGTGATAGGGATTTAATTTATCCTTATAAATTAAATCTTATAAATATCTCTTATATGAGATATCCTATCAATTTGAATTTCAAATTCAAACGTGATAGGGATTTAATTTATCCTTATAAATTAAATCTTATAAATATCTCTTATATGAGATATCTTATCAATTTGAATTTCAAATTCAAAAGTGATAGAGATTTAATTTATCCTTATAAATTAAATCTCATATATCTCTTATATATAATACATATATACGAATTTATATATATACGAATATAAATAAATATATACATCCACCCTGGATCTTTCATTGAATCTGGACATGTCTTAGATTCAATGAATCTGGACATCATAGCTCGTGTTGGGCTATTTTGTGTGTGACCCTGTAGGCCCATATGAAGTTGGCAGTGGGCTATTTACTATACTGGCCCACAAGTCACAAGTGGTCTCTAGCAAGACATAACGACTACCCAAATTATATGAGGATCATTAAATGATGTAACCTTTTATACAACCATATCATGTCCCTTTTGTCACACGATATTTTGGTCATGGTTAAGGAATGGATAATGTTATCCTCCTATTCCTGACCGTTACTTTCTCGATCTCTGAGTAGTCTGACTGTAGAAATAGAACTACCTTTCCATTACAGTATGGCCATACATTTCTCAGACTCACTCATCGAGGGGCCCAGTAATATCTCTATATGAATGTGAGGGACAAATTCCATCTTGACCATTCACATTCCTCTGCATAAAAAACCACTAAGCCTGAATATAGTCTTTATGATCACTCGGTCAAAAGTGACTTTTGACTAGGTCAAAGCTGAGCGTTTGTCATGTAGGAATCCATGATGATCTCAGGTCAAAGGGCATATTGACATGGTTTGTATGAGAGAAGCTTATGACGTTACCCATGCAGTTCTCTCATAGCGGGTCGGTCTAACACCTTGTACTCTTACATGTGCTTATGACTCTGATTTATATCTCTATATATCTTCAAAGTCATACTGGTCTTATTTTATCTGTGCTCCCACATAGATGACCGACCAGGGACATTTAGGATAAGATCATGAATTATCCAAGGATGGTCATCATAGTAAACATGCAAATAATATGATAACACAATTAATAAATTCATAAATCAATAATGTTCATAAGACAATGATTGGCCCCTAGGGCACGATTTCCAACAAAAAGTATAGGAATGATGAGTATAATAGACTAAAGTTCTGTCAAGTGGCATCCACACATCCCAGAAGAAATTTGTGTTTCTCCTATTATGAATTTTCTTTCAATACCTTGCAGGAAGAGGTCCCAAACAGCCACAATAGATTGCCAAGTTATAGAAGCACTTTTCTTTTTGTTAATTCATAGAATATCGGAACCACCACACTTGTATTTCGCCTTTAAGCACTTCACCCATCAAGCATTTGTTTTGGTTAAGAGACCCCAGCAAAGTTTCATAATGAAGGCTTTGTTCTGAACTAGGAGATTTTTGAACCCCAACACCCCCTACCCCTCTTGTTTACTCTGAGTAATTATGTACCAGGAATTGAGATGCATTTTCCTAGCTTCTTCATCTTGGGTCCAAAGGAAATTCCTGCTGATTTTTTCAATATCAGAGATAGTACCAATCGGTATAAGGAGGGATAACATTTGGTAGCTTAGTAAAGCAGCTAGGACCGATTTGATCAAAGCTGATCTCCTCACAATATTCAGAAATCTGCTCTTCCACAAAGATAGTTTTTTACAAGCCTTTTGTGTTGAAAAAATCTGCAAAATAACAAAACATATAATTTGAGTTGCGTTCTAAGATACTGTCATTAAAAGATATTTCGTAACCTCTCAATAAATTAGGAAGTGGCATTACTCAAGATTAAACAAACTCTTCCTATAAGAATACAGGGTAACATAACTAGCGGAATATGATAGAACTCAGCGGGCAAATTATGTAAAAGGATAAAGATTTCCCCAATCATATGCTCTAAATCGTTTGCTAACAACCCCCTTTTATAGACTATGGGTGGCTAGGAGACATGACTTTTAGACATAGGTCCTCAAGACCCAAGAGTCATATTAGAAAGATGTTCCTTTCTTTGACACACACTTGCATAATATTTACGATATTTCCAAAATAGGTCCTCACTGCTCACAAGTCCTCTAGCACCTCTTAGGTGTATACCAGAGGTATTAACAATTAGATTATACCCTTACATTTCCACTATTTACTGAGCATTTTTGCACATTAGGCGGCCATATGCGTGTCTTGGTGTTTAACAAATGCTCTAGAGATTTCACCATAATATCATAGGAGCAACCCACACTTCTCATTCTTATAAAGGATTTCTTTAAGTTTATATGCACTAAATACACAATCCCGCAAGATTTGAAATTATTAAGAGCTTTTGTCCAACCCTCAAATATATAATCAAGCACTTTCTCGCATACCATAGAAAATGACTACTATTAATATTTTAGTGTAAGCAGAACTAACAAACGACTTGTTCTTGCTATCGTATCCTTATTTTCAACCTCAATTATACTCAATTAGAAGTAACTTGAACCAATTACACATCTCTTTGCTTTAGAAATTTGAATTCTCAATAAAATGCTTCTTAGATACTGTTCACAGGTACTGTTCATTTGGTAATCCATAATACATCATTAAATTTGAAAATTCATAATTAAATATAGAAAAATTGAAATGGAATGGTTCCAATTTTTAATGGAATATATTTCATTTAAATTTGAAGTAAAAATATAAAAATGAGGTTTCATTGCCCAAATGAAATAAGTTTATTTGTTAAAAAATACTGTTGATTTGATAAATCTGGAAGTTCTAGCTTCTTTACCTTAAATTCAAAAATTAATTTCTCCTTGGTTACTTGTCCAAATGAAACGTGTTACCTATAAATTTAAAGCTCCAGATGTGTTCTTTAATTCCATAAAATTTCATAGAGAAATTCATTCGTTTACTATATGAAATTAGCAATTGAATATCACTACCTCTAGCTGCTCACATTGTCTCAATTCCAGATTTTATCTCCAACTTAGAAAAATCATATTAAATCGAAAACTTAACCAATTCAGACTTCTTTGTGTCCATTTAAATCTCTGTATCTTAGCTACTTTCATACCAAATTCCACATCCAAACTCATTGGTTAAGTCATCATAATTACTATCATAAGGTTACTACCTCATAATACAAACACACTATAATATGCTAGGTATCCCATCAAGTCATCTCATAGTGCCAAGTAGTAAGCATAACTTATTACACAAATTCAAACATCCACATTTAACCTTTTTCTTGTTAGGTTCCAGCACCTATAACATGGTTATGCATATGGACAGAATGAGATTTCATGGAAATCTCAATAGCAAGTCATACAAACTATAATATCATGCATGGTTGATTAAATGCCTAACATGTTATCATGAGATGGGAGCTACTTCATGTTTATACATAAGCAAACTCTAACATGCATATTGTCATGACATTAGTTGCAAGGAGTTGCAATCATTCAAACTTCAACATCATCATCATAGTATAATCTTAAGCTTAACCAGACATCACAAATAACAAGCAAGCATCCAATCAAACAAACATAACACTATAGTTAGGTTTCTTGCTACCTCTTGGGTTATCCTTGACGAACTCTTCTTGAGATGGTCTTCTTTCCACACAAATGTCAAAACCTAGCCATTACAAAGTAATATCAAATTACAACTCAAGTTCACAACAATTTCAAGACTAGGTTCTAACTAGATTCCATTCTTTGTCTACTTTATGACTTATGCTTCCATCTTTATAAAATAAATTATCATGGTTCATTTCCATAATTTTTCATATAGAATCTAAATATGAAATCAGATTTTTCAAAATCAAATCACATCCTTAGCTACTATACAAAACCGAAATGTCTCCCCTTGTTTTCCAAAAATTCCCATTTTGATTCCAATGCTTCCACTACTTGTTTCACTACTTTATACCCACACAATTTTCCATTTTAAACCCATTGAAAGCATCAAAATTATGAAATTCTAACATATGAATAGTGATTCATACAGTGGTAGCTAAGAACACAAAATCCTAACTACATGTATACTTTAATTTCCAAGCTAATACCACTTGATTCTAGCTTGTTTAAGCTTGTCTAAACTATCCATAACATAAAATTCATATTCCCACCACATATGAACAGCATGACCAGCAGTAACATCAAATGAAAAGTTCCATAGAAACCTCTTAAAACTAAGAGCAAACTTAATAAAACAAAGTCCAAGATTAAAGGAACTAATTACCTTTCTTGTTGCTCCAAGGTGTATGCTTCTTTCTTGCTTCAAGGTAAATTTTGGCAAAGGTTCCCCAAGGCTTCTAAGCTACCGAATAGGTCTGGAATTGTGGGGTATTTATAGACAAAATTGGGTGAAAATTGAACGCCAAGATTATTTTGGTTACTATTTAATCTAATGGTCCATAATCTACCTTCCATCAAACTTGCCCTAGAAGCCTCATTAATGACATCAAAAAGGGCTATGTTTGGCACAAATAATGGGGAAATATTGGTAGAAAAAATTATAGTCTAGTCTAGTACTGTTCTACGCAGTTTCATAAAAATCGGATTGTTTTATATTCCCAATTTTTATAATATTCCATAATATGTATTCTGTCATGAAAACCAGTGTTTAGGTTTTTCCTACCATTGAAATTGTTAGATTGAATATTTATCTGCCAACCATCCCTTGAGAAATGACTAAAATACCCTTATTGCACTTTCTTGCACTATATTAACTCTAAGGGCATAAATGTCATTTCACACATCTTTATACTTCATCAGGGCATATACTGGCTCTAAATAATTACCCTTATACTTGCTTGGACTTTTTTACTTATCCAAAATGATCAAAATGCCCTCCATCTATCTCTTGTTCATTATTACAAAATACGGGCATTTTCGTAATTTTGTCTTTTTCGGGGTTCCTCTGGACACTGGCCTTTTGACTGTTAAACATCTTATTAGGCCTTTTGAACACCATTTTGGGCCTCTATGTGGGTCCAATATGTTTATGGCTCAATTCCCAAAAACCTCACCTGAAAGTATTTATCGGGCATATAATTCTACTATAAATTCCATTAAAAATTCTACAGAATTTCTTTTTGAGGTATGTCAGTTTTATAAATTTCAATATTAATCATGGGAATTTACTACCAAATTTCATTTGGCTAGGAGATCTAGAAGGATCTATAATAATCTCCAGACTTTAAAAATTAATATCAATTATCTGGGGCCTTAGATCAAAATTCTGAAAAATATGCCTGACCCAAATTGTATTCTCTATTAAAATTTGGGACCAACATTTCTGGGTAGTTCTAGGCCTTTTTTGGCACAACTTCCTTATTATTACGATTTTGCCCATTGAACTTTTACTTACTTACATTTAGGTCCCTAAACTTTTTGAAATTACACTTAATGTCCCAACTTTTTTCTCTACTTTCTATTTTGGCAATAGAACTTTTATAAATTCTATTTAGGTCCTTGAACTTTCTATTATTTACACTTTAATCCCTTTCCTTTTATAAGTTTCTACACTTTCCTTAGAGAATCTCATATTTATTACATACAAACTGTACATACATACTAGATAAGAAAATTGGGGATATGGCACTTGCCCATTGAACCTTCTTCATAGGATTACCAATCACAAAGGTTGGGTTACTATCGTTGTCATAATCAAATTGACTTTAGTCATATTCACCTCGATATCTCAACAATTTCTTTTCTCCTTATAGGGTTTTGTTTAACGGATCCAATAGGTCTATTTTCGACCTCACCAAAATTGACTCAGATAACTCTACACTTTTAAGTTTTAAGCATGATTATTCTCATAGTTTATGTGTTTGGATAGACTTTTGTAAAAGGGCTTTTAGAAAAATGTGGTTCTGAATAAATAAGTGTTTAGATAGTTATTTTCAGAATGACTTTTGTATTAGTAAATTACCAGAAAGGATATAGGATAAAAAAATAAATTATATTTATTTAGGATTACTGTTTACTTCTTCCCTTACCCAGCAACGGAGTAACCCAGTGATGACGCTACCGATGGGCGGAGAGCGACGATTGACAGAGGTGACTGACAGAGGTGAGGATAGAGAGACGCTACCCATGACTTGCAGCAATTGACAACCCATGAATGGTGACTAACGGCTTGCAGCGACCCACGACAAGCAACGATGGAAAGCTCCAACCGAAGACCCACGGCTTACAGCAACCAACAAGCAGCGATGGTGACATAGAGGGAGCAACATAGTAAATGGGTAGTCTATAAGCTCTTTCACTGTTCCAAAAACTAGTCCTACCAGCTTATCTGAAACTATGATTTTGCCTAGAAGCCCTTTTGGGCAAATATGACTATTTCAAAATTTTTCCAAACCAAAATTTTGCCCAAAAGGGCTTCTAAAACCATGGTTTGCATGATTTCCAAATAGGCCTAAGTATCTCAAAGGATTATATGCCTTTATTCTCTCAACAAAGGTTATTTTTATTTGGCAATCGCAACTCATCAACACTAAGTGTTGTACATATATGTTCTCTCCACAAAGGTTATTGACATTTGGCAAACACAACTCATTAATACTAAGTATTGGTTTTATATCAAAATATTTGCTAAAAGGTTTTTAACCACTCAGCCTCAGTGTTAGCCAATTCTATACCAATAAATTCATAATCCCTTGAGGATTTGGTTATAATTGTTTGCTTGGATGATTTTCATGTAACTGCACCACCACCAAGAACAAACATAACCACTAGTAGATTTTGACCCTTCTAAATTTGAGATTCAGTTCGCATCACTGTATCTTTCTAATACAACATGAAATCCACCATAATGTGTACCATAATTCAGGTCTCTTTAAGGTATCTTAATAACCTTATTAGAGCATCCCAATGTTTACTGCTTTAACAGTGAGTAAATATGCTCAATCCATAAAGTAATAACTTAAGATAAATCCCTACCTAATATCCATATATTTTAATACAACAGGAATCTATTGTGTATGATATAAACATCTTAAACATTTCATTCTTCTCATGAGATTGAATTTTTATGTATGTTTGCTCAATCTTTACACAACATACATCATGTCACATGAATTAATATTAATGCATCTTATTATCATAATTTGTGCATAAACAAATTGAGCAAACAACACCCTAAATAATATGTTAGCATCATAAGAAATATTAACATAATGATTCTCAAAACCAATCTTTGAAACATTTTTAAATCATATTTGATTCACCCATGCTTTCAATGACATAATAAAAAATTAATATATTCTCACAATAATCATTATATTTACTCTAAGATAAATATACCCATAAATAATGAAAATTTAAACACATTTATCTCTCTACTAGACAAATCATTAATTTTTCATATCCTAAAAATGCTTGTTTCAAGCAACAGAAAAATAATATTATTCACAAAATTTGTTCTTAACAACAAATAGCAAAGCCTTTACAAACTTTGTATTCATTAATACATAACAAGGCCTCCATTTAATCAATTTTTAATCACAACACAACTTCATATTTTTAAAATGAGCCTAGCAAGACATGTAATTTTTCAACTCATAAATTTTGTATGGATCTAATTTTTTCCAACTGAAATTATGTAAACCACTCCAAATCTTAAGCACCCCCACATTTTCATATCTCAAATGTTATCTTCATTATATTTGGAAAATAATAATTCTAACTAAATTAGAATTTCACAACATATAATCCCCTTCCATTCTAATTAAAATAGAATTTTCTAGAAGATTTTGTCACTACACAGAATAAACCATTTTCCAAATGATATATTACTTGAAAACTCAAATGTCAATAATCAAGCACTTGATATGACCCAAAGGCAATTAAAAGATGAAAAAAACTCATATACCTAGTAGAGATATCTACCGTAATGAATATTCATTGACACTTGATGCCATTTGAGAAATTACCGTTATCATGATAAAATAATAAATTATCATTTAATAATTAAAGGTCTTAGTTTCACATACCGTTATGCAAAACACATTGCAATGTCTCTTTCACTTTTTCTAATTGAAGTCATTTTTATACCCGTGACTTCCAAGGTGAACAGTGTTTGATTCCTTATCAGACTTCAGGCCATCCCCATTTGTTTTATATAGTGCTTCCGCCTTTACTATGTTGTTATTTCTTAAATATATTTTCCTCCTTTATTTGGTTTTCTCCCATAACTTGATGACAACCACCTTATCATATCGCTGCAAATCCCTATCGGTATGAGACCTCAAGCGCATCACTTTCCTAGGCCTTCTCAAGAAACCATCACTTGCAACTTTTCTAGAGAAAATATACTAAAAGAATAATCTTCATGCCACGATAACATTCCTTGAAAGAAATAGACCTATCACGCCTTCCATAATTTGATTCCTTCTCCTTCTTCCTCAACAATACATATACCAGCGATTGAGGCAAGCAAACCATATATATATATATAACGCAGAAGCAACCTACGAACTCTCCTCTCTCATATGTGTCTTTATGTTATGCATATATATGTATATGTATTTATGGTTATGGTGGTGTACGTGGTCCTATACAAGAATCAAATGAAATGTAAGAAGTTAGACTTAAGAAGTTGTACCAATTAAATACCATTGGCTTTGGAAAAAATGTGTTAGCAAACTGTTAGGTCCTAGGGCCTTAAAAGGCCCCACAGTAAAAGTTGCATTCTTAATTTCCAATCTATCGGCTGGCTGGGAGGGTCTATTTTATCTCCACCTGATCTAATAATGAGAAATTTGAGAAACACCCGTTCGGACTTGTTGCCTGGATCACAAGTATATAGGGATATAAAGAAGTCATATGACAACTATTTTAGAGCTCCCATGTCATCTATCCAATTCCCAAATTCATCCTTTAGTCTAGTAACATATTGTCTCATTCTTTTAACAACTGTGGAAGCATGAAAAAATCTTGCATCCTTATTCACCCATTGTAGCCACTTGCATCTAGATTTTTGAAACCACATGAATTCTTCTTGAGCAGCTATCTTATGATAGTCTGACCATAATCTATACTCAAGGCACTACAAACCCTCATGGAAATTTCTTATTTGTTTCTTGTCAATTCCCTCCAACCTATTTATTATCTCATATTTTTTTCTAGCAAGATTTCCAACTGCTCTCATATTCCAATATAAGGCTAAGGCTTGTAAAGCTTGTAAACAACTTCCCTAATAATTTTCTTGCCAAGAGTTTGTTACTATATCTTTAAAATCACTCTCAAGACTCCATACCATTTGATAAGAAAATCTTCTGGACATGAAAAGTCCCTGTGTAAAAATCTTAGAATTAATAACTACCACCCTGTGATCGGATTTGAACTTGAGCTAGTGAGAAGCAATAGTAGAGGGAAAAAGAGATTCCTAACTCAGGTTGTGGTATGTTGGAAATTGTGCCCTAGGGGCCGATCATTGTCTTATGAACATTGTTGATTTATGAATTTATTAATTGTGTTATCATATTATTTGCATGATTACTGTGATTACCATCCTTGGATAACTCATGATCTTATCCTAAATATCCCTGGTCGGTCATCTATGCGGGAGCAGAGATGAAATACAACCAGTATGATTTTGAAGATGTATAGAGATATAAATCAAAGTCATAGGCACATGTAAGAGTACAAGGTGTTAGTGAAAGGAATTGGAAGACACGCAGCAGAAATTAATTTAAAAATATTTCCATTCCTTGCCAGGATCTACCGTATGTGTTTAAGTCAAGTGGGAAGAAGCATTACCCTCAGTGTTCCTCAGCGACTTCCACAGCTTCTGGTCACGACGTTCACAGCTTCCTCTACTGGTATCCACACGAACAGCGTTCCAACCACAAACGACGTGCTAACGTCTCTTGTCCCTCTAGGGCTTTCCCAAGAATTCGTCCTCTCCGTCTCTATTTCGGCAGTTTCTTATCTGTAAACCTTTTATAGATTCCCCTTTGGCCTTTCTGTATTCTCTGTGTGTCTTGCTCAAAATGTAACTCCTAAAATCATATATATAGGATGCTATGCGTTTTTCTCTCTACCGAATTAGATTTTGGAGTTAATCTTATATTAATTCTGAAATTAATATAATATCATATATTGTATAATTTTATAAGAAACTAATTAAATAAATAATATTAAATTCGTCCCACAGATTTAATTACCTATTTATTTAACTTTAAATAAAGATGAGACTGAACTATATTTGATTTATTCTCATAAATCAAATTTGAGATATCCTATCAATTTGAATTTTAAATTCAAACGTGATAGGGATTTAATTTATCCTTATAAATTAAATCTTATAAATATCTTTTATATGAGATATCCTATCAATTTGAATTTTAATTCAAACGTGATAGACATTTAATTTATCCTTATAAATTAAATCTTATATATCTCTTATATAATATATATATACGAATTTATATATATATATATATACGAATATAAATATAAATAAATATATACATCCACCCTGAATCTTTCATTGAATCTGGACATGTCTTAGATTCAATGAATCTGGACATCATAGCTCATGTTGGGCTATTTTGTGTGTGACCCTGTAGGCCCATATGAAGTTGGCAGTGTGCCATTTGCTATACTAGCCCACAAGTCGTAAGCGGTCTCTAGTAAGACATAACGACTACCCAAATTATATGAGGATCGTTAAACGATGTTACCTTTTATACAACCATATCATGTCCCTTTTGTCACGCGATATTTTGGTCATGGTTGAGGCATGGATAATGCCATCTTCCTATTCCTGACCATTACTTTCTCGATCATTGAGTAGTCTGACTGTAGAAATGGAACTACCTTTCCATTACAGTATGGCCATACATTTCTCAGACTCACTCATCGAGGGGCCCAGTAATATCTCTCTACAAATGTGAGGGACAAATTCCATCTTGACCATTCACATTCCTCTGCATGAAAAACCACTAAACCTGAACATAGTCTTTATGATCACTCGGTCAAAAGTGACTTTTGACTAGGTCAAAGCTGAGCGTTTGTCATGTAGGAATCCATGATGATCTCAGGTCAAAGGGCATATTGACATGGTTTGTATATGAGAGACGCTTATGACGTTACCCATGCAGTTCTCTCATAGTGGGTTGGTCCAACACCTTGTACTATTATATGTGCTTATGACTCTGATTTATATCTCTATATATCTTCAAAGTCATACTGGTCTTATTTCATCTGTGCTCTCACAGAGATGACCGACTAGGGACATTTACGATAAGATCATGAATTATCCAAGGATGGTCATCATAGTAAACATGCAAATAATATGATAACACAATTAATAAATTCATAAATCAATAATGTTCATAAGACAATGATTGGCCCCTAGGGCATGATTTCCAACAACCTCCCACTTGCACTAGGTACAATCATTAATTTGACTAATTCCCATTGACCTAATATGACGCTCATACTTTGCCTGCACAAACGGCTTTGTTAGAGGATCAGCAACATTATCTTCTCCTGCTACTTTGCATATTTTTATATCACCTCTATCATTGATTTCTCTGATGAGATGAAATCGCCTGAGTATATGCTTGGTCCTTTGATGTGACCTAGGCTCTTTGGCCTGTGCAATGGCACCGCTATTGTCACAGAGCAAAGTTATTGGATCTGAGATGGTAGGTATCACTCCTAGTTCTGTGATGAACTTCCTAATCCAAATGGCTTCCTTAGCTACATCTAATGCTGCTATATACTCAGCTTCCATTGCAGAATCTACTATAGTGCCCTGCTTAGAGCTCTTCCAGCTTACTGCTCCATTATTAAGGAGGAATATATACCCAGACTGCAATTTTTGGTCATCCTAGTCAGTTTGAAAACTCGCATCTGTGTAACCAGTTACATAGAGTTCGTCATCCAATCCACCATAGACCAAAAATAAGTCCTTAGTCCTTCTTAAGTACTTAAGGATATTCTTGACAGTAGTCCAATGGCCCTCACCAGGGTCCTGTTGATATCTGCTAGTCATACTTAAGGCAAACGAGACATCCGGTGGAGTACATAACATAGCGTACATGATAGATCCTATGGCCAAGGCATATGGAACTTTACTCATGTGACCTCGATAATCAGATGTACTAGGACACAGATCTTTACTGAGGTGAATACCATGAGACATGGGTATGAAACCCCTCTTTGATTCGTGCATACTGAACCTATACAGTATTTTGTCTATGTATGTACTCTGACTGAGTCCTAGAAGTCTTTTAGATCTATCTCTATAGATTCTGATTTCTAGAATATAGGTGGCTTCACGCAAGTCTTTCATAGAGAAAGACTTTCCTAACCAAGACTTGATAATCTGCAAGGTAGGAATATCATTTCCAATAAGTAGGATGTCATCGACATAGAGTACCAAAAACACAATTGTGCTCCCACTAACCTTCTTGTACACACAAGGTTCATCGATGTTTTGAAGAAATCCAAACTCTTTGACTACTTCATCAAAACGATGATTCCAACTCCGAGAGGCTTGCTTCAGTCCATAAATAGACCTTTGAAGCTTGCACACTTTACCAGAGTCCTCAGAATGCACAAACCCTTCAGGTTGTATAATGTACACATCCTCAAGGAGTTTTCCATTAAGGAAGGCTATCTTGACATCTATCTGCCATATTTTGTAGTCATAATATGCTGCTATGGCAAAGAGGATTCTGATTGATTTGGCCATTGCAACTGGGGAAAAGGTCTCATCATAGTCCACACCATGAGTTTGAGTAAATCCTTTTGCAACCAGTCGTGCCTTGAAGACATTTACATTGCCATCCATGTCAGTTTTCTCCTTAAAAATCCACTTGCACCCGACAGTTTTTACACCTTCAGGCGGGTTGACTAAGGTCTAAACCTTATTATCGTACATGGATTGCATCTCAGACTTCATGGCATTAAGCCATTTTTCAGAGTTTGGTCCCACTATAGCTTTTTGATAGGTAGTCATCTCATTATGCTCAATGAACAACACATCACGACTATCAGAAATCAGAAATCCGTATCTCTGAGGCTGAAGTCGTGTCCTATTAGATTTGCGTGGACCTTGCATGACTTGAGGAGTCTCAACAACTTGTTGTGAGTCTTCTCTATTTTCCATCTACAGTTCTGTGGTGTCTTATAGCTCTCGAACTTCTTCGAGGTGTACCTTACTCCCACTGGTTCTTTTAGAGATAACTTCTCGTTCGAGAAAGATACCATTTCTGACAACAAACACTTTGTTATCAGCAGGGTTGTAGATGTAATATCCCTTGGTTTCCTTAGGATATCCCACAAAAAGGCACCTTGAGGATTTGGGCGCTAATTTGTCAGAGGCTTGTTGCTTAACATAGACCTCGTATCCCTAAATCTTGAGGAAAGACAAACTAGGTGTCCTCCCATTCCATATCTCATACGGAGTCTTTTCAATTACCTTAGATAGAACACGATTGAGTGTGAACGCAGATGTCTCTAGGGCATGGCCCCAAAAGGAGGGCGGAAGATCTGTTTGACTCATCATGGATCGAACCATATCTAATAGTGTTCGATTCCTCTATTTAGAAACGTCATTCCATTGTGGTGTCCTTGGAGGAGTTAATTGTGAGACTATCCCACAACTCCTAAGATGATCTATGAACTCTTGGCTCAAATATTCACCATCTCGATCAGATCAAAAGGCTTTAATTATTTTACCAAGCTAGTTTTGTACTTCATTTTGAAATATTTTGAACTTTTCAAAAGACTCAGATTTATGTTTCATCAGATAGATATACCCATATCTGCTAAAATCATCGATGGATGTTATGAAGTACGAATAACCTCCTCTGGCATTTATGTTCATCGGTCCACACACATCTGTATGTATGAGGCCCAATAAATCAGTGGCCCTCTCACTGTGCCCAGTGAAAGGTGACTTTGTCATCTTTCCTAACAAGCAAGACTCACAAGTGTCATATGATTTAAAATCAAATGAGTTTAGAAATCCATCTTGATGGAGTTTGGAAATACGTTTCTCATTTATGTGGCCCAGACGACAGTGCCAGAGGTATGTGGGATTCAAATCGTTTGGTTTGACCCTTTTGGCAGTTATGTTATAGATATTTCCATGATTGGGTTGTTCCAAATTTAATATGTAATGATCAACATGCAAATCACCATAAGCATAGAAAACATCATTACGATAAATAGAACATCTACTATTCCCAGCAATGGAAGTGAAACCTTCCTTATCCAAATAAGAAAGTGAAACAATGTTACTACTTAAAGCAGGAACATAATAGCAATTATTCAAAACTAACAAAAGCCCAGTGGGCAGAACTAATTCATAAGTGCCTACAGCTAACGCAGCAACCCTTGCTCTGTTTCCAACTCGTAGGTCAACCTCGCCCTTTTTTAGCTTCCTACTATCCTTTAGTCCCTGCATATTTGTACAAATGTGAGAATCACACGCAGTATCTAATACCCATGAGGTGGAAGTAGAAAGATAAATGTCTATAACATAAATACCTGAAGCGATAGCCCCGCTATCCTTCTTGTTCTTTTTCAGATCTTCGAGGTAGAGTTTGTAATTCCTCTTCCAATGACCAGGTTCATTGCAGAAGAAGCAGACTCCTTCCTTAAGAGGCTTTGCCTTCTTTGGTACAGTCTTGGTTTCGGGCTTGCCTGACTCTTTGGTCTTACCTGATGAGCCATGACCCTTCCCCTTTCTTTTGTCTTTCTTTTTCATACCCTTTCCTTTCTGAACCATTAAAACACTACTGGGCTTCTTCTTAAGACTAGGCTCAGCAGTTTTAAGCATCCCATGCAGTTCAGCAATAGATTTCTCCATGTTGTTCATGTTGTAGTTCATGACAAACTGGTCATAACTTTCTGGGAGTGATTTCAAGATCAAATCCGTAGCTAACTCCTGGCTCATGGGAAATCCAAGCCTCTCAAGGTGATCAATGTACCCCTTCATCTTTAAGACATAAGTACTGACTGATGCACCTTCAGCCATCTTACAGGAATATAAGGCCTTAGTGGTCTCATACCTCTCTTGCCTTGCCTATTGCTGGAACATTTCCTTGAGATGCACAATCATCTCATAAGCCTCCATGTGTTCCAGATCTCTTTGGAGCTCCAGAACCATGGTGGCTAGCATCAAGCATCCCACATCGACAGAGTCTTCCTTATGCTTCGTGTAAGCATCTCTCTGAGCTCTAGGAGCATTGGCCGCTGGCTCCTCAGGAATGGGTTGATCTAGGACATGCGCCTTTCTTTCCTGCTTGAGAACAATTGTCAAGTTCCTAAACCAGTCAAGAAAGTTTGTCCCATTGAGTTTGTCCTTCCCAAGGACAGATCGCAGCGATAATGTAGCAGATTACTAGTCATCATGATTCTACAATTAAAATATGCAATTTAATTAGCAATCTCCTACTGAATAAACAACCCTCAATGTAATAGTTAGTGGGCTAAGATCCATATTTGGCTCAAACTTAAGTCCGCTTTGGCAGGATGCTTAAATTAAGTTATTTAGGTAGGTAACACCTTTACCAATTACATCAAATGTAACTCTTAAATGTTCATGGGATCCTATCATCATATGATCTGACATGTTTTTAATCCTATCTAATACCTTGAGACCCAAAACCATTTTGTTAATCTCAATTAAGTCAAACAATAATAAACATGTGAGAGTAGCACCATTACTCTTGCTTATCTCCCCAAGATAACTCAAAAGCACCCACTTTGGTGGAGTCCATAATTGAGTGATCGAGGTTTTGATTAGTGTTCATAAATTGACGGCATTATGACTTAAGATTTTATTTAGAGGGCTTAATTTAACTATCTGGTTTATACGAATGCATGTTTCTCAGTTTGAATCTCATACAAGTAATATGCATGTGCTAATTTAATCATAAGATGCATAATTAAACGTGATACAATATGGCTCACCTATCCTAAGTCCCCTCAAGACAATGAGAGGAGCTCTCTAGTTAGAAAAGGGAAATTACATATAGAAACCTCTTTTAACATTCGAGGGGAGTGAGATGAGAAGAGAAGGTACATTGAGAGTATATATATAGGAAGGCATGACACGCAGGCCATATTTAAAAAATTACAACACTTGCAATCTAGAGCCATATTGTTCACCATATCCAAGCATTCAAGAATCAACATTCAGATTTAATTGCAGGGCAATTGATGTTTCAAACTAAAACATTCACAAAATAACATATGTTACAGTTATGTTGCGCTACGAACAGGTAGCCACGGCGGTCCCGCTTTCAATTCCCTTTTAGATTCCTTTTATGTCATACATAATACGGATCCCTTACATGTCACACATAAAACGCATATCATACGATCGGCTACGACTAACACATATCATATGAATCAACAATCAATTCTAACTTAAACACAAAACAGCATGGCTTTGATACCACTAAAAGGAATTGGAAGACACGCAGCAGAAATTAATTTAAAAATTTTTCCATTCCTTGCTAGGATCTACTGTATGTGTTTAAGTCAAGTTGGAAGAAGCATTACCCTCAGTGTTCCTCAGCGACTTCCACAGCTTCTGGTCACGACGTTCACGGCTTCTCTTTGCAGCTCGTGCTCCTTTTCTGATCGCAAGAAGTCAACGACTCAGGTCGGCTTCCTCTACTGGTATCCACACGAACAGCGTTCTAACCACGAACGACGTGCTAACGTCTCTTGTTCCTCCAGGGCTTTCCCAAGAAATCGTCCTCTCCGTCTGTATTTTGGCAGTTTCTTATCTGCAAACCTTTTACAGATTCCCCTTTGGCCTTTCTGTGTTCTCTGTGTGTCTTGCTCAAAATACAGCTCCTAAAATCAGATATATAGGATGCTATGCATTTTTCTCTCTACCGAATTGGATTTTGGAGTTAATCTTATATTAATTCCGAAATTAATACAATATCATATATTGTATAATTTTATAAGAAACTAATTAAATAAATAATATTAAATCCATCCCACAGATTTAATTACCTATTTATTTAACTTTAAATAAAGATGAGACTAAACTATATTTGATTTATTCTCATAAATCAAATTTGAGATATCCTATCAATTTGAATTTTAAATTCAAACGTGATAGGGATTTAATTTATCCTTATAAATTAAATCTTATAAATATCTCTTATATGAGATATCCTATCAATTTGAATTTTAAATTCAAACGTGATAGGGATTTAATTTATCCTTATAAATTAAATCTTATAAATATCTCTTATATGAGATATCCTATCAATTGGAATTTTAAATTCAAACGTGATAGAGATTTAATTTATCCTTATAAATTAAATCTTATATATCTCTTATATAATATATATATATATACGAATTTATATATATATACGAATATAAATATAAATAACTATATACATCTACCTTGGATCTTTCATTGAATCTGGACATGTCTTAGATTCAATGAATCTGGACATCATAGCTCGTGTTAGGCTATTTTGTGTGCGACCCTATAGGCCCATATGAAGTTGGCAGTGGGCCATTTGCTATACTGGCCCATAAGTCATAAATGGTCTCTAGCAAGACATAACGACTACCCAAATTATATGAGGATCATTAAACGATGTTACCTTTTATACAACCATATCATGTCCCTTTTGTCACGCGATATTTTGGTCATGGTTGAGGCATGGATAATGCCATCTTCCTATTCCTGACCATTACTTTCTCGATCATTGAGTAGTCTGACTGTAGAAATGGAACTACCTTTCCATTACAGTATGGCCATACATTTCTCAGACTCACTCATCGAGGGGCCCAGTAATATCTCTCTACAAATGTGAGGGACAAATTCCATCTTGACCATTCACATTCCTCCGCATGAAAAACCACTAAACCTGAACATAGTCTTTATAATCACTCGGTCAAAAGTGACTTTTGACTAGGTCATAGCTGAGCATTTGTCATGTAGGAATCCATAGAGTCACTAGACTTAACATCAACTGGTGCATATTAGGCTTTAGGCTAAATCTCTACATCACCTCCAGACTGCAGGTTTAAGTCTACATAAACGTCTATGGACATTCCATTGTAGATTTTCCTGGCTGATCCCCTAAACTCTCATCTGGACTCTCTTCATTATCTAAGGGATGTGGATATATATCATCTTCATATATCACTATTGGTCTCGAGTCTCCCTTATTAATTGAAATCTCTGACTTAGCCTTATGGAATCTCATATATATTCCTACAACATTTGCTTAATTAAGCAATGTTAACCATCCTATAACATACCCTAACTTAACAAAATACTTACTGTTTAGGGTTAGGGTCTCGGTATAATCTCATATTAGTCCATAAATAATTTATTTAGAGCATTTCTTAAGCCAGAATCCTTTGCTTTGATACCACAATGTAACATCCTTACTTTTATACATCTTAGGGACCATTTAGTAGCATTTAGAACCACTTACAAGACCTTGGAAGTCCATTAGCCAAATATGGAATTTTACTCTTTCTCAGGTTACAATTCATATGGTATTCCAGATTACACAACAAACTTTGAAAAATCATAATTAATTCTAGAAAATTCAAAATGAAGTGGTTCAAAAAGCTACATGAAGATAACATCTTAAAATTTAAGGGAAAAATAATTTCTAGACCAAATGATTAGCCAGTTGATACAATTTATTCGTTGAAGTTTACTGTTCATTTGGTCAAAAACTCTGGAAACAGATTCTTGTCCCTTACTTTGGAAAATCATTTCTCTTGATATACACATACAGATGACACGTTCTACCTATTAATTTAAAGCTATGGATGTGTGCTACATGATCATAAAATTTTGTGAACTAATTCCTTCATTTACTAGGTCAAACTAAAGCCACAACAAAACTGCTTCAGGACCTACGTTTTTACCATCTCAGTTTCTTTTCTTTCACTTCCAATAATTGTTTCAGCATGCACAAGCCATCAAATAAGCTTCTTAACATTCATATACATCATGTACATATTCCATAAGTATTACAATAGTTTTATCACATAAATGGACACCTTACATGGCATTTACATACATAGACAATTTATAGTATATGCTAAAATCTCAATACTTCACTTCCTTTCTTCCATTCTTTAGCTCTTCTCCATGCATACCTTTTCTTCATGCTTGACCTAAATTGGTTGGTTATGGGAGAGTGAGATTCTAGGGAATCTCAGTAGCAAACATTACCACTTAAATATGCAAGATGGATGCTAATGCATGATATGTAATTTCATTAAACTTTCTTTGGTTAGTGACATGCTATCATGCTATATACTTTTACATAAAGTGCATGGCCATGGAAAACATGTTATTCACAATACATTGAACATCATTAATCATGTCACAACATCATTAAAATATCACATACATGTCAACACATAAGCATACCACATCAAGCACATAAAGAGATAAGTTCACTACCTTGCACTTAAGCTTTCCTCTTGATCTTTAGCATTTGCTCTCTAGCTTTCTAACCAATAAGCCTTTATGTCAATCACCTCCCAACATGTTCTTGGATGTTTCAAGGTCCTAAACACATTCATATTCATCACATAATTCATTAGGACTCATGAACTCTAACCATGTTCAAGATTAACTTTATTACACTCTTTATTGTCTTAACTTTCCCTAATATTCACTAATCCACTTGGCTCTTGAACCAATTGATGTATTGACTTTACCCTATACAATTTCATCTTTTGAACTCATTTATGAGCTTAGAATCATAAAATTCCATCTCCTTCATGGCCTGCTGTACAGAATTGAACATAAGCACACAATTCTTTTAAAAATTCTCATTTTGATTCTAATGCTTCCCATACTTGTTTCTCCACTTTACCCCACACAACTTTTCATTTTAAAACCATTGGAACCATCAAAATCATGAAATTCCAATCACTGTTCATGTGAGTGAACAGTAGCCATAAGGAATCTCAAATACTACAACCTTGAGATTTTAGTTTTTCCAAGGTTCAAAACCTTTCCAATCCTACACAAAATCATCATACAAACTCAATGGAAGCATTAAATCATTGAAATTAAATTTCCTTTCCTTATGAACAGTGCAGACCAAACAGGGCACACCATGGCAAAGTCAAGAATATCAATTTGATTCAACAACCAACCACTTAACTAGCTTGTTTAAGCTTCAATCATATGGTTCTAACTTTAATTTCTTCTTTCCCCTTTCCTTTAAGGTTTTTGGGCAGCACCTTCCCTTAGAGAAAACTCAACTTTTTCCCCATGAAAACCCTAAGTTCAAGCTCCCAAATCAAAGGAGAATAAGCTAGGAAAGATTGCTTACCTTTAATCTCTAGCTTGCTTGAACTTTGGAACCTTGAATCTTCTTTATCTTGGCTTGAGTTTTCATTTTGCAAGAGTTTTCCCAAGGGTCCATGAATCTACAGTTTTTCTGCAGAATTGGAGGGGTATTTATAGCCAAAATCCAAGAAAAATGAATGGCCAAGATTGATTTGGTTACTATTTGATCTAAAGGCCCACATTTAATCTTGGATTTAACTTTTTCATAAAATAATAATTATGACATCATGTGGGACCCATCAAGGGACACCTCAAGGGGTTAGGTGGCGTGCTCATAGTGTAAGGAATCTTCTGGAGAAATTTCAGTCCAATCCGGTACCGATCAATGCAGTTTCACAACAATCGGACTGTGTTATGTTTCTAATTTTTTATAATATACCAGGATATGTATTGTATCCTAGAAATTAATGTATAGCCTTCTAATACCATTGAAAATGTTATGTTGAGTATTTATCTGCCATCCATCCCTTGGAAAATGACCAAAATATCTTTGGTGTCCTTTCTTGCACTGTACTGACCCTAAGGGCATAATTGTCATTTCACCCCTTCTTATACTACCTCAGGGCATATATTAACTCTATATAATCATATTTATACTATGTTACACATTTTTGGGCTGTCCAGAATGACCAAAATGACCTCCATCCATCACTAGTACAGTATGGGTATCCAGGGGTATTTTTATAATTTCGCACTTATCCTGGACTGCTCTGTACTCTGGCCCACTTAACTATCTAGTCATCACATTGGGCCTACTATGGCGCCATTTGGGCCTTGGTTTGGGCTCATTGCCTTTATGCCCTTTATGGCACGAATCCCAAGACACCTCTCCCGATCCTATTTATCGGGTATTCTATTATACTATAAAATCTCGTAAGAATTCTACAGGATTCCTCTTATGACTCTGTCAGTTTGATAAATTCATATATTAAATATAAGAATTTATAGTAAAGTTTCATCTGATTCTGAGATATGAAAAATACTGCAATAATTCCTGCTGACTTCAGGAATTTATATCAATTAATCGGGACCTCAAATCAAAATTCTGTGCTCCGTTAAACTGACCAGAATGATTATGTCTATCTACTGGTAAAATTTGAGTCTGATCTGATTCTGGGTATTTTTGGCCTGTTTTGGCTCAACTTTTCCATAATTATATTTGGGTCCCTGACTTTTTACTTAATTACATTTAGGTCCCTAAACTTTTAAAAATTACCACTTTTGGCCTAACATTTCTTTCTACTTTAACTTTTGGCCTTTAACATTTTCCAATTTGCGTTTAGGTCATTCTCTTTCTTTAAGACTTATCTAACCTTTATTATCTCATCTGATCTTCGTCATAATCCTTTCTAAGCCTCTTTTCACTATCAGTACTATACAGATAGGGAAAATTTAGGATATGACAATAACATAATTAATAAATTCATAAATCAATAATGTTCATAAGACAATGATTGGCCCCTAGGGCACGATTTCAAACAGTTAGACTGACCCTTTATGAGAGAGCTGCATGGGTTAAGTCATAAGCTTCTATCATATACAAACCATGTCACTATGCCCTTTGACCTGAGATCATCATGGATTCCTACATGACAAACTCTCAGCTTTAACCTAGTTAAAAGTCACTTTTGACCGAGTGATCATAAAGACTATGTTCGGGCTTAGTGGTTTTCCGTGCGGAGGAATGTGAATGGTCAAGATGGAATTTGTCCCTAACATTCATAGAGAGATATTACTGGGCCCCTTGATGAGTGAGTCTGAGAAATGTATGGCCATACTGTAATGGAAAGGTAGTTCAATTTCTATAGTCAGACTACTCAGGGATCAAGAAAGTAATGGTAAGGAATATGAGGATGACATTCTCCATGCCTCATCCATGACCAAAATATCGTGTGACAAAAGGGACATGATATGGTTGTATAAAAGGTTACATCGTTCATCGATCCTCATATGATTTGGGTATTCGTGATGTCTTGCTAGAAACCGCTTGCGACTTGTGAGTCAGTATAGTAAATGGCCCACTGCCAACTTCATATGGGCCTACAGGGTCGCACACAAAATAGCCCAACATGAGCTATGATGTCCAGATTCATTGAATCTAAGACATGTCCAGATTCAATGAATAATCAAGGGTGAATGTATATATTTATTTATATTTATATTCGTATATATATAAATTCATATATATATATATATTATATATAAGAGATATTTATAAGATTTAATTTATAAGGATAAATTAAATCTCTATCACGTTTGAATTTGAAATTCAAATTGATATGATATCTCATATAAAAGATATTTACAAGATTTAATTTATAAGGATAAAATTAAATCTCTATCACGTTTGAATTTGAAATTCAAATTGATATGATATCTCAAATTTGATTTATGAGAATAAATCAAATGTAATTCCGTCTTATCTTTATTTTAAATTAAATAAATTGATGAATTAAATCTATGGGACAGATTTAATACAAACACTATTTATTTAATTAGTTTCTTATCAAATTATACAATATATGATATTGTATTAATTTCAAAATTAATATAAGATTAATTCCAAAAATTCAAGTCTGTAGTAACACGCATAGTATCTGATATATCTGATATTTAGGAGCTACGGTTGGGATAAGAAAAAAAAAGAGGGTAAACAGGAATCCGTAAAAGGTTTGCAGATAAGAAACTGTCGAAATAGAGACAAAGAGGATGAATTCTTGAGTAAGCCCTGGAGGGACAGGAGGCGCTAGCACGTTGTTCATGGTTGGAATGCTGTTCGTGTGGATACTAGTAGAGGAAGCTGACCTGAGTCGTCGACTTCTTACGATCGAAAAGAGATCACGAGCCGCGAAGAGAAGCTTTGGACGTCGCAACCAGAAGCTGAGAAAGTCGCGACTGAATACTGAGGGTAATACTTCTTTCCACTTGACTTAAACACATACGGTAGATCCTGGCAGGGAATGGAAAAATTTTTAAGTTAATTTCTTCTGTGTGTCTTCCAATTCCTTACAGTGGTAAACCCAATCAATCCTCTCTTTCAAACCCATCCTTTTACAATTGAAGTATTCCCCTCTAAAATTTGTCTCAAGCAAGCTTGTATCATCAATACAATTTTTAAACTATTGTATGGAATCTACATCAGGATTTGAACCCCTTTTTATCATTTTGAGAAAGAAAAGCATTAAAATCCATAACAATCCATGGCAAAGAACAAGTGTCATATCTTGATTTTTAGACATCGAAACCCAATATATAGCCTGAAAGAGGTAGGATCAGGGACTAAATGTTAAATAATAAAAGTCCCTAAGGGTATAATGGTTATTTTGAAGAAGAGAGGGACTAAACTTGAAAGTCTAGTAGATATAAGTTATGGGCCATTAAGTGTAATTATGAAAAGTTGAGGGACTAAAGTGTAATTTCCAAAAGTTTTCAAGGGTAAAATTGTAATTATAGAAAGTTGAGCCAGAAAATACTTAGAATTGCTCAGAAGCATTTTAGTCCCAAAATTCATCAGTAGATAGAGAAAGTTATGCTTGTTAAACTAGCATCATGCAGAAATTTTATTAGAATTCCAAATAGCTAATATTTATTTGATAGTCTAAAAGTTATCTAAAATTTTTATCAGATCTTGTGGACCTCATATATAAGTAAAAAAGTTATAGGAAGGTGTGTCTTGTGAAGCCAAAGGTTGGAAAACTAACAGAACCCTGGAAGGAGTTTTTGTAGGAAAAGTTATTCATGTTTTAGTGAATTTTGACAAGAGTTTGTGAACACCCGATATCTGGTTCTAAAACTTAAGCAGTAAGCAAGCTTGGACTGAATGAGCTCAGATGATGTCCCAAAGAGGCCCATTATGACGGCAAGTGAGGCCCAAGCCCATGATATCAGTTCATCAGATAAAGGGGCCAGTGTCCATAAATATCCAGAAAAAGGTGCAAAATTAAGAATTTGAAATGGCTAAGAATTTGAAATGATGTTCAGAAAAGGCTAAGAATTTGAAATGATGAAGGCTATGGCAATGTAAACTTACTACTTTCGGCAAAGCATTAAATGCGCACCTACCAACCAATAATTAACATCGCCTTCTCTCTAATGGTTACAAATCTGAGTCTAACGACTACCAACTGAAGTAAATTCTATTTAAAGACTCGGTATTGATAAAGAAATCAATAACGAATGAACTAATCAACTTATGAATTTATTACATTATCTGTTTCTTCATTCTGTAACCTGATATTTATTGAGCTTTGGTGTTTATTATCATACATACTCTTTGAGAGAGAGAAATTGTGAAAGATATTTTTATTCATTCTATTTACTTAAAAGATTGATTCTCTTAAGTTGGGAATATTATCTTATGAGAAGTACGAGGGAGTGATTTAGTGAATCAATTGTTGTACTAAGGCACCAAGAGCATGTTCAAATTTTGGGGTATAGTTGAAAATCTTAGAAGGCCTCTAGGGATTGGACGTATGACAAGAGGATTGGTCCGAACTAGGATAAACTAACTTGTCTTGATTCTTCTATCCCTTAGTGAAATCTTTCTAATCCCTGTTCTTTTTATTCAATTATATTTCTATTGTTATTGCTGTTAAAATTTTCAAAATACCCAATTCACACCCTCTTGGGTGTATCTGCCTAGACTAAAAAACCATCTCGGATTAACAATTATACGATCAAGGCTGCTATGTGAACGGCCATGGCTCCATTAAAGGTAGTACCCTAGAAATCTACTTCAACAACTCTACTTTGACTAACCTATGAAGAGAAGTCTCTATCTTGTCCCATATTAGCATTAAAGCTTGAAATTCTCTTCTGACCCATACCCATATCTATTAAATATTGAAGTTACTGCCATAATGCTCTACGAGAAATGTAGTTTGGGCTACCATACACGACTGATATCATATCTCCAATTTTCTTATCTGATGAATATGTACAGTTTATATGTAAGGACATGAGGTTCTTGAAATAAACTGTATCAGATTGAGGAATGAAAGGGAGGGATTATTAACTAAGGAAAGTTCAAGGACCTAAACAAAAATTAGAAAAGTTTGAAAGCCAAAAGTGAAAGTAGAAACAAAAAGAGGGACCTAAATGAAATTAGCCAAAAGTTGAGGGACCTAAATATTATTATGAGAAAGTTGAACCAAAAAAGGCTAAAAATGCGCATAATCAGATTAGTTCTAAATTTTACAGTAGATAGAAAAAATTATTGTGGTCAGTTTAACGCAACACAGAATTTTGATTGGACGTCCCGATTAATTGATATATATTCCTAAAGTCAGGAAGAATTATTGCAGTATTTTTTAGAATTCAAAATCAGATGAAACCTTATAGTAAATTCCTATATTTAATATAAGAATTTATAAAATTAACAGAGTCAGAAAAGGAATCCTGTAGAATTCTTACGGGGGTTTACAGCGGAATAAAATACATGATAAATAGGGTTAAAAGAGATTTATTGGGATTTATGCCATAAAGGTAATGAACCAATACCAAGGCCCAAATGGCATCCTAATAGGTCCAATAAGGTGGTGAGACAGTTAGGTGAGCCAAAGTCCAGAGCAACCTAGGAAAAGTATGAAATTATGAAAATGCCCCTAGAGGCCAGATTGTACCAGAGATGGGTGGAGGGTATTTTGGTCATTCTGGACAGGCCAAAAATGTCCAATGCAGTATAAAGATGATTAGTTAGAGCCAGTATATGCCCTAACGTAGTATAAAGAGGTGTGAAATGACGATTATGCCCTTAGGGTTGATATAGTGAAAGAAAGTGCAACAAGGGTATTTTAGTTATTTCACAAGGGATGGTTGGTAGATAAATACTCAGTGTAACAATGTCAATAGTATGAGAAACCTAGACATTGGTTTTTAGGATAGAACACATATTCTGGAATATTATAAAAATTAGAAACATAAAACAATCTGGTTTTTATGAAACTGCTCCGATCAGTACCAAACTGGATTGGAATTTTTTCTATCAGTATATTTACCTTTTTCTAACCAAAAATGACCCTAAATGATGTCATGCATGGAATCAAAGGCAAGGCTTATAGGGCAAGCTTGGTTCAAGAATGAATATGGACCGTTAGATTAAATAGTAACCAAACTAATCTTGGCCATTCATTTCCACACAAGATTTTCTATAAATACCCCCCAAACCAGATTGGATTCGATATGCATGGTACATTAGGGAACCTCTAGCCAAATTTTATTTGAAGCAAGAAAGAAGCACACAACTTGGAACAATAAGCAAGGTAACTATCTCCCTTGTTCTTGGACTTGATTCTAGCAAGTTAGCTCTTGGTTTTAAGGGGTTTTTGTGACTTCTTTCCCTTGTGGGTGCTGCTGGAAGTGCTATCCATAGGTAATGAAAATACAAGTTTTATGTTATTGATAGTTTAGACAAGCTTAAATAAGCTAGAATCAAGTTGTCTAAGCTTGGAAATTCAAGTATGCTTGTAGTGAGGGTTTTGTGTTCTTGCTGGTATTGTGTGTGACACTGTTCATATGTTGGAATTTCATGGTTTTGATGCTTCCAATGAGTTTAAAATGAAAAATTGTGTGGGGATAAAGTAGGAGAACAAGTATTGGAAGCATTGGAATTAAAATGTGATTTTTTTGAAAATCAAGGGGTTTACTTCGGTTTGGTACAGTAGCTTATGGGGTGTTTTGATTTTGGAAATTATGGTTTCATATTTGGATTTTACATGAAAAATTATGTGAAAATGAACCATGAGAATTTAGTTTGGAAAGATGGAAGAAGTATAGAACATAAAATAGAAAAAGAATGAAAGTTAGTGAAAACCTAGTCTTGGAATTGTTTTCAAGTTGAGTTGTAACTTGATGTTACTTTGTAATGGCTAGGTTTTGACATTTGTGAGGGAAGGAAATCATCTCAAGAAGACTTTGTCAAAGATAGCTCAAGAGGTAGCAAGAATACGTAACTATAGTTTCATGTTTGCTTGATTGTATGCTTCTTGTTAGTTATGATGTTTGGTTGAGCATGAGATTGTATCATTATGTTGATGATGAAGTATGAATGATTGCAACTCCTTGCAACTTATGTCATGAAAATATGCATGTTAGAGTTTTCTTATGTACTATTATGAAGTAGCTCTCATCTCATGATAACATGTTAAACATTCAATTAATCATGCATAATATTATAGTTTGTATAACTTGCTATTGGGATTTCCATGAAATCTCATTCTTCCCATATGCATAACCATGTAATAGATGCTGGAACTTCTCAAGGAAAGAGTGTAAGCATAGATGGTTGAACTTGTATAATAAGTCATATGAGTTACTTAACATTATGCAAGTTTATGATGGGATGGATGGGGTATGATCATGTACTTGTATTCTAAAGCTGACGCTTTGTGATGATGTTTATGATGCCTTAACCAATGAGTTTGAACTTAAAATTTGGTAGAATAATAGCTAAGATACAAATACTTAAATGCACACTAAGAATGTCTCAATTGGTTAAGTATTCAATTTGTTATAATTTTTCTAAATTGGAGATAAAATCTAGAATTGAGATAAAATGAGCATCTGGAGGGAGTGACGTTCCAACATTAATTTCATATGATAAATGAATGAGTTTTCCTATGAAATTTTATGAGCTTAAAGAAAACGTCTATATCTTTAATTCTATAGGTAACATGGTTCATTTGGATAAGTAACGAAAGAGAAATGAATTTTTGAAGTTAAGGTAAAGAAACTGGAACTTTCAGATTTTACCAAATAAATAGTATGTTTCAACAAATAAACTGATTTTATTGGGGCAATGAAACCTCAGTTTTCTATTTTTCCCTCAATAAAATGAAAGAGCTTTCATTAGAAATTAGAATCACCCTATTTGGATTTTTCTACATTTAATTATGAATTTTCAAAGTTAGGTACATGTTCTGGATTACCAAATGAACAGTAACAATGAACAATACCCAAGAAGCAATCTTTTAAAAATGCATCTAAGGCAAAATGTAACATCCTTATTTTTATACGTCTTAGGGACTAAACGGTAGCATCTGGAACCACTTTTAAGGCTATTGAAGTCAAATTACTCAATATGGAATATTACTCTTAGCGAGTACTATTCACTATGTAAATTCTAAAGAAGTTACCTAACTTCGAAAAATCATAACTAATTCTAAAAAAATAAAAATGAAGTGATTCAAATTACTACACAAAGCTAACTCAATGCTATTTTAGGAAAAAATAACTTGTCGACCACACCTTGACCAAGTCAACATCGGTCAACGTTCCATTATTATTGTTCATCTAGCTTTTTCCCCTGATTCCAGTATTTCTGGTCCCAACTTTGAAAAATCATATCTTTATGTGTTGGCATCCAAATAAGACGTTCTATATATAAAATCAAAGCTTGGCATGTCTACTATTGACTGGAAAAATATCATATATTTATTCAATCATTTACTATTTATAATTATAGCTCAAATGTCACTGCCTCACTATGAGTTATTGTTCACAATAACAATTTTCAGCAATAATACATACATAAATCACATATCAATCATGCTAAATAATTAACGTCTCTTCATGCATATTTATCTCCTCCATCTTGAGAAGACCTGCTGTAATTGGATTGATATGGAAGGGGTGAGATTTCTGGGGAAATCTCAATAGCAAACTATACTAAACAATGCATATACTAATGTGAATACTTGTGCTTGCTTGTAAAAGTGTTAACATTGCGTAATGTGCATGCTAGCATGTAACATATGAAATACAATTAGCCAAAGTAATCATAGCAACATAGCTTCATACATAAGCACATATGCAACACAATTCAACAAAGCCATATCACATCAAGCATAACATTCAATGCATATAAGTTTAGGATAAGTTTACTACCTGACGTGTTGCCTTTCCTCTAGCTCTTAGCCTTTGCTCTAAGGTTCCTTCTTTTCATAGGTCAGAGCCTATACATAGCATAATAATATCTTTATTATTACTCTATCAGTATAGCTCTACTCAGCTCATGCTTATCTTGAGGCAATACCCTCAATCTGACAATTTCCTGACTTTCTTTCTATCCATGGCTTAACCTTATCAAGAGAGATATTTCTCTATTATAACTATTAAGAACAATCCCCTATTTTATTAGAGTAGGGACTAGAATAAATACTTACCTTACTCCTAAACTTGCCAAGTCCCTAAGCTCCTTGGACTGCTCCTAGCTCCACCAGAACTCCTTTCTTTCTCTTCCTTTCTTTCTTTCTCTCTTTCTCTTTTTCTCTCTTCTTTCTCTTGCTTTCCATACTTGTACATGAATGGAATTGAGGGAGGGGTGGTCTATTTATAGTTGAGTGGAGGTGGACTAGATGGTTCAGATTGAATCACGATGAATGGCTCATATCGCTTAGCTTCCTCAAGAAGCTTTGCCTGCATCATCACAATGACATCATCATCCTAGATGACTCATCAAATTGACATCATCCATGGGACACTTAACATGCAAGTTGGCAAAATGGTGGGGCCCTTAGGATACCTCACCAGCTAACTCAGTGGTTCTAGAGAATTCTAGAGTCTTTTCCTGGAATGAACGGCTGAGATTGTGCCACGTGTCCTTTTGCTTTTCTTCTTTTCCTAGAATCATGCCATATGGAACCTTGTAGGTCCCATGAGGATACCTTTCCTGCCACCTCATGGTTTTAAAGCTTTATCTAATCACTTTTCCCAGTTCTATCCTTAACCGGGTAACTTTACTTTATGAAAAAGTACTAAAATATTATTTTAATATCACTTAAACCCCCATAATCATTAGGTCACATTTTTGGACCCTTGGAATGTCATCTTGGGTTTCTAACCAATCCCAAGTACTCTTGTGACTCGATTCCCAAGAAACCTCCTTAGTAAATTACCAAAATGCCCTTGGTTCCTCTTTAGTAACCTAGGGGCATTATTGTCTTTTCACACCTTTTCAGAGTATCTCTTGACCCTAGTCAACTATCCAGATAACCTTCCTTGACTATCTAACCTTAGTCAAACAACCAAAATGCCTTTCATTTGACTCTGACTTAATGACACAACACAGTGGCATACCTTCAGTGGCATTTTCGTAACTTTATATTTTTCCCGGTCTTTATTAGCCCTGACCCACATACTTATCTGAAAATATCATTGGGCCTATAAGACACCATTTTGGGCCCTCTGTATGATCCACTACCTTCATGGGCGCTATCAATCTTAGAAATTCTTATATTAATTATAGGAATTTACTGCCAAATTTCATCTAATTCTGAGGTCCAAAGGATGATGTATCAATTTTCCATTCTTTAAAAATTAACATAAATCTTTTGGGACCTCATGTCAAAATTATATGTTGCGTCAAACTGATCAGCATATTTTCTTTATTTACTAGGACTTCTCCTCAACAGGGCCTGGTAGCATACCCTTTTCAGGCTACATATTAAGCTTCTAGGCCTAAAAATTGGGATGTGACACAAAAGGCTATGTAATTGGTTTAAATGACTCCCAAATAAGTATATTTGAGGTTGAAAATAGGGATATGACAACTGATAAGTCCCATTCATAACTTTTACCTTTATTAAACGTACCATGTAGGATTTAAGGATGTTTATAGCCCATAATGAAATCAACTTCATTATCCCACATGCACTATATACCAACACTAAAACCATTTGTATCCACTACATCCGTATTATTAAAACCAACCATTTTTGCTAAGTACTTAAGTTTCTCACTCATCTATCGAGGTTTAAGGATAGCCAAGAAAAGAAAACCTGACCATTTCTATAAAGCCATAAGGAGTTTGGCATAGGTCTTCCCTCTCGCCCTACGAGTATTCCAAATTAAAATATTTGTTTTTATCATAAATAAAATATTTGTAAATTAAAATAGTAGCATTGAATAATGGGCAATAGATTGAACTAAACCAAGAACTCATTTTTCTATTGCTCGCCAGCATCATTGGGTTATCATCCTTTATAACGTCTTCTAAGAGCTCATCAAATTTATCATCCTTTTGGGAGAGATTGTCACATCCTAATTTTTCCCTATCTGTATAATACTGATAGTGGAAAGAGGTTTGGAAAGGATTGTGATGATGAATAGAAAGGAAAAATAATGATTAGATAAAGGTATAAAGATGAGGGACTAAATGAAAAGTTTAAAAGTTCAATGGTGCAAAGTGTAATTTTTAAAAGTTTAAGGGAAAATGGTAATTATTAAAAGTGGAGCAGAAAATGTAACATCCTTACTTTTATACGTCTTAGGGACCATTCAGTAGCATTTAGAACCACTTACAAGACCTTGGAAGTCCATTAGCCAAATCTGGAATTTTACTCTTTCACGGGTTACTGTTCATATGGTATTCCAGATTACGCAATGAACTTCAAAAAATTATAATTAATTCTAGAAAACTCGAAATGAAGTGGTTCAAAAATATAAATGAATATAACATCTTGAAATTTAAGGGAAAAATAATTTCCAGACCAAATGATTAGCCAATTAGTACATTTTATTTGTTAAAGTTTACTGTTCATTTTGTCAAAAACTCTGGAAACAGATTCTGGTCCCTTACTTTGGAAATTCATTTCTCTTGATATACACATCCAAATGAAACGTTACACCTATGCACTTAAAGCTATGGATGTGTGCTACATGCTCATAAAATTTCGTGAACTAATTCCTTCATTTCCTAGGTCAAACTGAAGCCACAACACAACTGCTTCAGGACCTACGTTTTTACCAATTCAGTTTCTTTTCTTTCATTTCCAATGATTGTTTCAGCATGTGCAAGCCATCAAATAAGCTTCTTAACATTCATATACATCATGTACATATTTCATAAGTATTACAATAGTTTCATTACATAAATGGACACCTTACATGGCATTTACATACATGGACAATTTATAGTATATGCTAAAATCTCAATACTTCACTTCCTTTCTTAGCTCTTCTCCATGCATACCTTTTCTTCATGCTTGACCTAAATTGGTTGGTTATGGAAGAGTGAGATTCTAGGGAATCTCAGTAGCAAACATTACCACTTAAATATGCAAGATGGGTGCTAATGCATGATATGTAATTTCATTAATCTTTCTTTGATTAGTGACATGCCAACATGCTACATGCTTTTACATAAAGTGCATGGCCATGGAAACATGTTATTCATAACACCTTCAACATCATTTATCATGTCACAACATCATTGAAATAACATATACATGTCAACACATAAGCATACCACATCAAGCACATAAAGAGGTAAGTTCACTGCCTTGCACTTAAGCTTTTCTCTTGACCTTTAGCCCTTGCTCCCTAGCTTTCCAACCATGAAGCATTTATGTCCATCACTTCCCAACATCTTCTTGGATGTTTCATGGTCCTAAACACATTCATATTCATCACATCACTCATTAGGACTCATGAACTCCAACCATGTTCAAGATTAACTTTGTTACACTCTTTATTGTCGTAACTTTCCCTAATATTCACTAATCCACTTGGCTCTTGAATCAATTGATGTCTTGACTTTACCCTACACAATTTCATCTTTTGAACTCATTTATGAGTTTAGAATCATGAAATTCCAGCTCCTTCATGGTCTGCTGTACAGAATTGAACATAAGAATACAATTCTTTCAAAAATTCTCATTTTGATTCTAATGCTTCCCATACTTGTTTCTCCACTTTACCCCACACAACTTTTCATTTTAAAACCATTGGAACCATCAAAATCATGAAATTTCAATCACTGTTCATGCGAGTGAACAGTAACTGTAAGGAATCTCAAAGACTACAACCTTGAGATTTTAATGTTTCCAAGGTTCAAACCCTTTCCAATCCTACACAAAATCATCATATAAACTCAATGGAAGCATTAAATCATTGAAATTCAACTTCCTTCCCTCATGAACAGTTCATATCGAACAGGGAACACCATGGCAAAGTCAAGAATATCAATTTGATTCAACAACTAACCACTTAACTAGCTTGTTTAAGCTTCAATCATGTGTTTCTAACTTTAATTTATTCTTTCCCCTTTCCTTTAAGGTCTTTGGGCAGCACCACCCCTTAGAGAAAACTCAAATTTTCTCCCATCAAAACCCTAAGTTCAAGTTCCCAAATCAAAGGAAAATAAGCTAGGAGAGATTGCTTACCTTTAATCTCTAGCTTGCTTGAACTTTGGAACCTTGAATCTTCTTTGTCTTGGCTTGAGTTTCCATTTTGCAAGAGTTTCCCCAAGGGTCCATGAAGCTACGGTTTGCTGCAGAATGAGGGGGTATTTATAGCCAAAATCCAAGAAAAATGAATGGCCAAGATTGATTTGGTTACTATTTGATCTAAAGGCCCACATTTAATCATGGATTTAACTTTTTCATAAAATAATAATTATGACATCATGTGGGACAGCTCATGGGACACCTAAGAGGGTTAGGTGGCGTGCTGCCCATGCAAGGAACCTTCTGGAGAAATTCCATTCCAATCCGGTACCGATCAGTGCAGTTTTACAACAACCAGACTGTGTTCTGTTCCTAATTTTTTATAATATACCAGGATATGTATTGTATCCTGAAAATTAATGTATAGGCTTCTCATACCATTGAAAATGTTAGACTGAGTATTTATCTGCCATCCATCCTTTGGAAATGACCAAAATACCCTTAGTGTACTTTGTTGCACTATACTGACCCTAAGGGCATAATTGTCATTTCACCCCTTCTTGTACTGCCTCAGGGCATATATTGGCTCAAATAATCATATTTATACTATGTGCCACATTTTTAGCCTGTCCCAGATGACCAAAATGCCCTTCATCCATCTCTAGTACAATCTGGGCATCCAGGGGCATTTTCGTAATTTCACACTTTTTCTGGGCACTGGCCCCTTCTACTGATGGACTGGTACCCTGGGTTTTGGGCCTTCCTTGGCGTCATTATGGGCCTATATATGAGGTCATCTGATCTCATTCTATCCAGGCTTACATACCGATAAGTTCCATTATCGGATCACGGGTGTTAACAAACTCCCGTCAAAATTCACTGATATGTGAATAACTTTTTATACAGAACTTCTTCTGGAGTTCTGTCAGATCCAGGACATCTAACACTGTAGGGCATACTTTCCTGTAATTTTCCCACTTATATCTGAAGTCCATGAAATCTGATAAAATTTCATATAACTTTTAGACTATCAGATAATTTTCTGCTGTCTGGAGCCCTAATAAAATTTCTGTATCATGCCAGATTACCCAGCATGAATTCCTCTATTTACTGATGGAATGTGGGACTGAAATACTTACAGGCAGTTCTAAGCCTTTTCGGGCTGATCTTTCTATAATTACAATTTTGCCCTTGAACTTTTTACTTAATTACATTTAAGTCCCATAACTTTTGGAAATTACCACTTTTGGCCCAAATCTTGTTTCTACTTTAACTTTTGGCCTTTAACCTTTTCTACTTTTTATTTTAGTCCTTCTCTTTCTTCAGGACTCATCTAACCTTTATCTTTTCTTCTAATCTTTGTCATAATCCTTTCCAAACCTCTTTCCACTATCAGTACTATACGGATAGGGAAAAATAGGATATGACAGAAAAAGGCCAACAACTGCCCAGAATCATATTAGTCCCAAATTTTCTCAGTAAATAGAGAAGATTATTTTGATCAGTTTGATGCAACATAGAATTTTAATTTGAGATCCCCAAAAAATTTATATTAATTTATGAAGAAAGGGAAATTAATACAATATCAGCTAGGCCTCAGAATCAGATGAAATTTGGCACTAAATTCTTATAATTAATATGAGAATTTATGAAACTGGCATAGCTCAAAAAAAATTTTGTAGAATTTATTATGGAATTTACAATGGATTAAAATACCCGATAAATACATTTCGGGGGAATTTCTCAGGAGTTGAGCCATGAAGGTAGTGGATCATGTAGAGGGCCTAAATTGGTGCCTTATAGGCCCAATAATATTTTTAGATAAGTGTGTGGGCAATGATTAATAAATACCAGAAAAATATAAAATTACAAAAATGCCACTAAGTGTGCCACTGCGTTGTGTCAATGAGCTAGAGATAAATGAAGGGTATTTTTGTCATATGATTAAGATTAGACAGTCAAGGAGAGTTCCCAGAATAATTGACCAAGGTCAGGGAATACTCTGATGATGTGTAAAAAGACAACAATGCCCTTTGAGAAATTGAAGTGAAATCGGGCTCTGATAAAGGGTTTTGAGGAAATATAAGGAATTTTTATTAAGACTTCTGGGTCTCAAAAAATTATGATACTTTGTAGGGAATTTATTTTATATTATAATGAATTTCTAAAAATTTTAGAACTATTAAAAGATGTGTCTAGCATTTATTTTAAAATTAGGATATTTTAAGGACATAAGTATAAGGAAAATGCCTTGGGATTTGTGCCAATTAGCTATTGGACCCTATTAAGGCATAGGGAAGCCCAATATTTCATCATAGGGTAGCCCAATAAGTCCCAAAAGTTGTCTTGGAGTCCAAGTCCAATAATAAATAATTTATAATTTTTTGAAAAAGAAAAGAAAAAGGAATAAAGTGAGTATTAGGGTTTGCACATGGTGGGACCCACAAGATCTCACACATGGCATCCAAGACAAGGAGAAGAGAAGATTTTTGTCATGTGATCTTATCTCAAATTGGCTTGGTGGGAAAATTTGATGTAAGAGTAATTATAAGCCATTAGATCAAATAGTACACAAAGTGATATTGGCCATTCATTTTTCATGAGATTTTTCTATAAATACCCCCACTATTTTCTGCTCAAAACCATGAAGGAGAACTGTCATATCCTGAATTTTCTGACCTGATGTACCTGTACAATTTATTTGCAATGGATATAAGATTCTTGAAATAAATTGTATCAGATTGCGAAAAGAAAGGGAAGGATTAATAACTAAGGAAAGAATAGGGACCAAAATACAAATTAAAAAGTTTGAAGACAAAAAGTTAAAGTAGAAATAAAAGGAGGGACCTAAATATAATTAATGAAAAGTTCAGGGACTAAAGTGCAATTATTCAAAAGTTAAGGGACCTAAATGTAAAATATGAAAAAGTTGAGCCAAAACAGGCCAAAAATGCCCGGAATCATATCAGACCCAAATTTTACCTGTAGATAGACTAAAATATTTCGGTCAATTTAATGAAACACGGAATTTTGATTTGAGGCCCCGATTAATTGATATAAATTTCTGAAGTTGGAAGGAATTATTATAGTATTTTTCAGATCTCAGAATCATATGAAACCTTATAGAAAATTCATATATTTAATATATAAATTTATAAAATTGAGAGAGTTAGAAAAGGAATCCTGTAGAAACCATACGGGATTTTACAGTGAAATAAAATACCCGATAAATAGAATCGGGAGAGTTGTATTGTAAATCGGGCCATAAAGGCAATACAGGAAATAAGCCCATAATAAGGCCCAAATGGTGCCATCATGAGCCCATTAAGGTGACTGGACAGTTAAGTGGGCCAGAGACTAGAGCAGTCCAGGAAAAGTGCAAAATTACGAAAATACCCCTAGATGCCCATACTGTACCAGTAGTGGATGGAGGTCATTTTTGTCACTCTAGATAGGCTAAAAATGTGTCATATAGTATAAAGAGAATTATTTAGAGCCCATATACACCCTGAGGCAGTATAAAGAGGTGTGAAATGACGATTTTGCCTTTAGGGTGAGTACAGTGTAAGAAAGGACACCAAGGGTATTTTGGTCATTTTTCAAGGGATGGATGGCATATAAATATTCAATATATCATTTTAAATGGTATGAGAAACTTAGATATTGATTTCCAGGACATAATACATATCCTAGTATATTATAAAAAAATTAGAACAGAAAATAATCTGATTATTGTGAAACTTCTCTGATTGGTACCGGATTAGACTGGAATTTTTCCAGAACCTTCTTTACATGGGCAGCATGCCACCTGACCCTCTTAGGTGTCCCATGAGCTATCCCACATGATGTCATAATTATTCTTTTTAGAAAAAAGTTAAATCCAAGATTAAATGTGAGCCTTTAGATTAAATAGTAACCAAATCAATCTTGGCCATCCATTTCAACCCAAATTTCTCTATAAATACCCCCTATTCAGATCACTTCGGCCTGCATGGTGAACCATAGGGAAACTCTTGCAAAATTTCCAGTCAACCAAGAAAGAAGCAACCAAAGTGAAGTAACAAGCAAGGTAATCATCTCCCTTGATCTTGAGCTTTATTCTAGCAAGTTAGCTCATGGTTTTAAGGGGTTTTCATGCTATATTTCCCTTATGGTTTCTGCTGGAAGTGCTGCTCATATATGGTTAAAATATGAGTTTTATATTATGGATAGTTTAGATAAGCTTAAACAAGCTAGAATCAAGTGGTATAAGCTTGAGAATTCAATTATGTTTGGATTTAGGGTTTTGTGTTCTTGCTGGTACTGTACATGGTACTGTTCATATGATGGAATTTCATGATTTTGATGCTTCCAATGAGTTTAAAATGGAAAATTGTGTGGGGATAAAGTAGGAAAATAAGTATTGGAAGCATTGGAATCAAAATGTAAATTTTTGGAAAAAGGGACATCCATTTCGGTTTGGTACTGTAGCAATTGGTATGTTTTGGTTTTGAAAATTCTGATTTCATATTTGGATTCTACATGAAAAATTATGTGGAAATGAACTGTGAGAATTGATTTTGGAAAGGTGGAAGTAGGAAACATAAATTAGAGAAAGAAAGGGAGCTAGTGAAAACCTAGTCTTGGATTTGGTTTCAAGTTGAGTTGTAACTTGATATTATATTGTAATGGCTAGGTTTTGACATTTGTGAAGGAAGGAAAACACTTCAAGAAGGTCTTGACAAAGATATATAAGAGGTAGCAAGGATACCTAACTATAACTCATGTTTGTTTAATTGTTTTGCTTGCTTGTTGATTATGATGTTTGGTTGAGCTTGAGCTTATATTATCATGTTATGATGAAGTATGAATGATTGCAACTCCTTGCAAGTTATGTCATGACAATATACATGTTAGAGTTTGCTTATGTACCATTATGAAGTAGCTCCCATCTCATGATAATATGTTAAGCATCCAATTATTCATGCATGATAATATAGTTTGTGTAACTTGCTATTGGGATTTCCATGAAATCTCATTCCTTCCACATGCATAACTATGTTTTAGGTGCTGGATCCTCTCAAGGGAAGAGAGTAAATGTTGATGAATGAGTTTGTATAATAAGTTACATGACTTACATTACACTATGGGATGATATGCTAGTATGCATGGTGTATATTTTCATAAACCTATTCTAAGGCAGTGGTGATGTGATGATGATTATGATGCCTAACTCAGCGATTTTTAGTTTGAACTTTGTTATGATAAAATTTAAGATACATATCTTTAAATGAACACCAAGAAAGCCTCATTTGGATAAGTATCCGAATTGTTATGATTTTCCAAAGTTGGAAGTAAGATCTGGAATTGAGATAAAATGAGTGCTGAGAGGCAGTGACGTTCACAAAATGATTTCATATATCAAATGAATGAGTTTTTCTATGAAAGTTTATGAACTTAAATAGGACGTCTAGAAATTCAAATACATAGGTAACACAGTTCATTTGGATAAGTAACCAAAGAGAAATGAATTTTTAAAGTTAAGGTAAAGAACTAGAACTTCCAGATTTTACCAAATGAACAGTGATTTTTAACCAATAAACTGATTTCGTGTGAACAAGATAACCTCAGTTTCATATTTTTCTCTCAAATATTTATGAAAGAGCTTTCATTAGAAATTGGAACCATATTATTTTCATTTTTCTACAATTAATTATGAATTTTCAAAGTAGGGTACATGTTCTGGAATTACCAAATGAACAGTAACAGTGAACAGTATCCGAGAGCAAATCTTTTGGAAATTGATGTTTTCAAAGCAAATGATCATGTAATTGGTTCCAATCACTTCTAATGGAGTATAATTGAGATTAAAAGTAAGTATGTGACAAGAACCCTTGGGAAACCTCTTACAAAATGAAAACTCAAGCCAAAACAAAGAATAATCCAAGGTCCAAAGTTCAAATAAGCTAGAGATTAAAGGTAAGCAATTTATCCTAACTTATCTTCCTTTGATTTGGGAGCTTGAACTTAGGGTTTTCATGGAATAAAGTTGAGTTTTCTCTAAGTTGTATATGTTGTCCAAAACCTTAGATGAAAGGAGAAAGAAGAAATTAAAGTTAGAGATATGTGATTGAAGCTTAAACAAGCTAGTTCGGTGATTGGTTGTTGAATCAAGTTGATATTCTTGACTTTGCCATAGTTGAACCATTTTGGTCTATATTATTCATGATAGAAGGAGATGGAATTTCAATTATCTAATGCTTCCATTGAATTCATATGATAATTTTGTGTAGGATTGGATAGGTTTTGAACCTTGGAAGTATTGGAATTCCAAGTTTAGTTTTTAAAGTTCTTATATGTTACTGTTCACTCATATGAACAGTGATTGGAATTTCATGATTTTGATGATTCCAATGGTTTTAAAATGAAAAGTTGTGCGGGATAAAGTAGAGAAACAAGTATGCAAAGCATTGGAATCAAAATGAGAATTTTTAGAAGAATTATGCATGGTTTTAAAATCTGTCCAGAATAGTGCATAGGAGCTAGAATTTCATGATTCTAAACTCATAAATGGATTCAAAAGATGAAATTGCGTAGGTTAAAGCCAAGAAATCAATTCATTTAAAGGCCAAGTCCATTAGTTAAGATTAAGGAAAGTTAATGTAATTAAATGAGCTCAATGTTCAAGAGAAAGTTAGATTGTAATGGATGAATGATTATATGATGTTAGGATTTGACTATGGACTCCAAGGAGGCAGCCACACATCAAAGAGAAGTGAGAAGAAAGAGGCAAGTTTAGGTAGTAAACTTATCCTAAACTTGCATGTATTGAATGTATGCTTGGTTGTGCTATGGCTATGTTGAATTGTGTTGCATATGTGTTTATGTTTGAACCTATGTTTCTATGATTACTTTGATCAATTATATTTCATATATTACATGGAAGCATGCATATTACACAATGTTAACACTTTCACAAGCGAGTACAAGTATTTATATTAATGCATGCATTGTTTAGCACCGTTTGCTACAGAGATTTCCCTAAAAATCTTACCCCTTCCATATAATCCTAATCCCAGTAGGTTTATGAATGATGAAAGAGGATGATGAAGCATGAAGAGAAGCTAGGGATTGGATAGTGTAAATGTTATATGAAGAAGTGTTATGTGTAATGATATTATATGACAAGTTGAACAATAATGTTCATGACGTAATGAAAAATAGTAAATAAAGGAATTAATGTATAAAATTTTATAGACATTGAGTTAACATGTCAAGCTTCATTATAACACCAAGAACACCTTATTTCAATGTTTGTATAAAGAGAAAGAATTTTCCAAAGATGGGGACCATAATCTATTTTCAGGATTTTTGACCAAATAAACAGTAATATTTGACGATTAAACTGTATTAATTGGCTAAGTATTTGGTCAGAAAATTATTTTTCCATTACATTTCAAGATGTTATCTTCATGTAGCTTTTTGAATCACTTCATTTTAATTTTTCTAGAATTAATTATGATTTTCTGAAATTCGTTGCTGAATCTAGAATACCATTTGAATAGTAACTCGAGAAGAGTAAAATTTCATATTTAGCTAATGGACTTTCAAGGTCTTGTAAGTGGTTTTAAATGCTACTAAATGGTCCCTAAGATGTACAAAATTAAGGATGTTTCAGGGGTCATTTGTCATCCATGATCATCTCACTACTTTCCCCGCATGCTTACTTTTACTTTCAAGCCCATTCACAATCTCGACTATAACATTCTCCCCAATTCCTAATCTATAACAAGCTTTTATAAAGCCATCCATTATATTCAAACTAGTGACTACTCTCTTGGATATGTCTGACTTGATGCTATTCAACCCCTCAATTTGCTTTTTGTTTAGCCCTATCCTTTGGCCCATTTTGTTTGATCCTTGTACTTGCAGCCTAACTTCATCCACACTTTGTTCCTCAGCCTCCTCTCCTTTACCACATTAGTAATATCTCATAATGGTCTTCTCTTCCTTCTCACTAGTAGTATCATATTTTGGCTCAACATCTTCCACATTCAGTGCATTAAATTGTGATCCTTGTCTACCTATAATGCTAGGTGAGATTCCTTCCTATTTTTATTCCCTTTCTCATTCGGGCTCGATCATCAGAATCGCCTTGGTCTTTGAACCACCATCCTAGTACTAAGTCCTTCATTCAACACTTATTCGTCTACATACTTCGCTGGCCCTATTGATTCTACCCCTTGGTGGCGGGTTTAATGGTTGCCCCTTCTACCAGGCTCTATCTAATGAGACCTAGCTGGATTGCCATTACCCTTCACCTGCACTTGTTTATACAGGCAAAGACTAACATCATGTTCACAGGCAAAGACTAACATCATGTTCATAGTGACCACAACTGAAGCAAATCAAGTGTATCCCTTCATATTGTACCCTATATACATTCCCATCGATTAGGATCAATGAGTGTAGTGGCACAGTTAAATCAAGCTCGACACAAATTCTAGTAAACCACCTTTTCTTTTAGAGTTGGTTTGTCAATCTTAAATACCTTTCTTAACTGATAGCTGAAACATCCTTAGTTTCGTACATCTTAGAGACCATTCAGTAGCATTTAAAACCACTTACAAGACCTTGGAAGTCCAATAGCTAAATCTAGAATTTTACTCTTCTCAAGTTACTGTTCATGTGATATTCCATATTAGGCAACAAACTTCAAAAAATCATAATTAATTCTAGAAAAATCAAAATGAAGTGGTTTAAAAGGATACGTAAAGATAACATTTTTAAATTTATGGGAAAATAATTTTTAGACCAAATGCTTAGTCAATTAATACAGTTTATTCGTCAAATATTACTGTTCATTTGGTCAAAAATTCTGAAAACAGATTTTGGTCCCTTACTTTGGAAAATTTGTTCTCTTGGTACAGACATTGAAATAAGGCATTCTTGGTATCAAAACAAAGTTTGATATGTTACCTAAATATCTATAAAAGTTCATACATTTATCTCATCATTTACTATTTTTTATTACATCATAACCGTCATTACTTATATTGGTCATATAACAACATTACATATAACAATTCCTCACATAACATATAGACTAACCAATCTGTCATATCCTAATTTTTCCCTATCTGTATAGTACTGATAGTGGAAAGAGGTTTAGGAAGGATTATGACAAAGATAAGAAGAAATGATAAAGGTTAAATGAATCTTGAAGGAAGAAAGGGACCTAAACGAAAATTGGAAAAGTTTAAAGGCCAAAAGTTAAAGTAGAAAAAAAAGTTAGGCCAAAAGTTGTAATTTTCAAAAGTTTAGGGACCTAAATGTAAATATCCAAAAAGTTAGGGACATAAATGTAATTAAGAGAAAAGTTCCAGGGCAAAATTGTAATTATAGAAAGATCAACCCGAAAAGGGTTAGAACTGCCCAGAAGTATTTTAGTCCCATATTCCATCAGTAAATAGAGGAAGGTATGCTGGATAATCTGACATGATACAGAAATTTTATTAGGGCTCCAGATAGCAGAAAATTATCTGATAGTCTAAAAGTTATATGAATTTTTACCAGATTCCATGGATATCAGATATAAGTGGGGGAATTACAGGAAAGTATGCCCTATAGTGTCAGATGTCCTAGATCTGACAGAACTCCAGAAGAAATTCTGTATAAAAAGTTATTCACATATCAATGAATTTTGACGGGAGTTTGTTAACACCCGTGATCCGATAATGGAACTTATCGGTATGTAAGCCTGGATAGAATGAGATTAGATGACCTCATATATAGGCCCATAATGACTTCAAGGAAGGCCCAAAACCCAGGGTACCAGTCTATCAGTAGAAGGGGCCAGTGCCAGAAAAAGTGTGAAATTATGAAAATGCCCTTGGATGCCCAGATTGTACCAGAGATGGATGAAGGGTATTTTGGTCATCTGGAACAGGATAAAAATGTGGCACATGGTATAAATATGATTAGTTGAGCCAATATATGCCCTGAGGCAGTACAAAGAGGGGTGAAATGACAATTATACCCTTAGGGTCAATATAGTACAAGAAAGGATACCAAGGGTATTTTGGTCATTTCCAAGGGATCTATAATTAAGTTGTGGCCAGTACAAGTATGTTAATGGTGTGGGAAGCCTAGACATTGATTTCTAGGACATAATACATATCCTGGTATATTATAAAAAATTAGGAACAGAAAACAGTCCGGTTGCTGTGAAATTGCACCGATCGGTACTGGATTGGACTGGAATTTTTCCAGAAGCTTCCTTACACTATGAGCACGCCACCTAACCCCTTGAGGTTTCCCTTGATGGGTCCCACATGATGTCATAATTATTATTTTATGAGAAAGTTAAATCCAAGATTAAATGTGGGCCTTTAGATCAAATAGTAACCAAATCAATCTTGGCCATTCATTTTTCTTGGATTTTGGCTATAAATACCCCTCAATTCTGGTTCAGAACCATAAGCTCATGTACCCTTGGGGAAGCTCTTGCAAAATGGAAACTCAAGCCAAGACAAAGAAGATTCAAGGTTCCAAAGTTCAAGCAAGCTAAAGATTAAAGGTATGCAATCTCTCCTAGCTTATTTTCCTTTGATTTGGGAGCTTGAACTTAGGGTTTTCATGGGAAAAAGTTGAGTTTTCTCTAAGGTAAGGTTCTGCCGAAAAACCTTAGATGAAAGGGGAAAGAAGAAATTAAAGTTAGAAACACATGATTGAAGCTTAAACAAACTAGTTAAGTGGTTGGTTGTTGAATCAAATTGATATTCTTGACTTTGCCATGGTGTGCCCTGTTCGGTATGCACTGTTCATGAGGGAAGGAAATTGAATTTCAATAATTTAATGCTTCCATTGAGTTTGTATGATGATTTTGTGTAGGATTAGAAAGGTTTTGAACCTTGGAAACACTAAAATCTCAAGGTTGTAGTCTTTGAGATTCCTTACGGTTACTGTTCACTCGCATGAACAGTGATTGGAATTGCATGATTTTGATGGTTCCAATGGTTTTAAAATGAAAAGTTGTGTGGGGTAAAGTGGAGAAACAAGTATGGGAAGCATTAGAATCAAAATGAGAATTTTTGAAAGAATTGTATGCTTATGTTCAATTCTGTACAGCAGGCCATGAAGGAGCTGGAATTTCATGATTCTAAGCTCATAAATGAGTCCAAAAGATGAAATTATGTAGGGTAAAGTCAATACATCAATTGATTCAAGAGCCAAGTGGATTAGTGAATATTAGGGAAAGTTATGACAATAAAGAGGGTAACAAAGTTAATCTTGAACATGGTTGGAGTTCATTAGTCCTAATGAATTATGTGATGAATATGAATGTGTTTAGGACCTTGAAACATCCAAGAACATGTTGGGAAGTGATTGGCATAAAGGTTTATTGGTTGGAAAGCTAGGAAGCAAATGCTAAAGATCAAGAGAAAAGCTTAAGTGCAAGGTAGTGAACTTACTTCTTTATGTGCTTGATGTGGTATGCTTATGTGTTGACATGTATATGTTATTTGAATGATGTTGTGACATGATAAATGATGTTGAATGTATTGTGAATAACATGTTTCCATGGCCATGCACTTTATATAAAAGTATATAGCATGATGACATGTCACTAATCAAAGAAAGTTTAATGAAATTACATATCATGCATTAGCATCCATCTTGCATATTTAAGTGGTAATGTTTGCTACTGAGATTCCCTAGAATCTCACTCTCCCATAACCAACCAATTTAGGTCAAGCATGAAGAAAGGTATGCATGGAGAAGAGCTAAAGAATAGAAGAAAGGAAGTGAAGTATTGAGATTTTAGCATATACTATAAATCGTCTATGTATGTAAATGCAACGTAAGGTGTCCATTTATGTGATGAAACTATTGTAATACTTATGGCATATGTACATGATGTATATGAATGTTAAGAAGCTTATTTGATGGCTTGAGCATGCTGAAACAATTATTGGAAATGAAAGAAAAGAAACTGAAATGGTAAAAACGTAGGTCCTGAAGTAATTTTGTTGTGGCTTCAGTTTGACCTAGCAAATGAAGGAATTAGTTCATGAAATTTTATGAGAATGTATCAAACATCCAGAGATTTAAATTCATAGGTAGAACGTGTCATTTGGATGTGTATATCAAGAGAAATGAATTTCCAAAGTAAGGGACCAGAATCTGTTTCTAGAGTTTTTGACCAAATGAACAGTAAACTTCAACGAATAAACTGTATCAATTGGCTAATCATTTGATCTAAAACTTATTTTTACGTTAAATTTCAAGATGTTATGTTCATGTAGCTTTTTGAACCACTGCATTTCGAGTTTTCTAGAATTAATTATGATTTTTTGAAGTTCATTGCGTAATCTGGAATACCATATGAATAGTAACCGAGAAAGAGTAAAATTCCAGATTTGGCTAATGGACTTCCAAGGTCTTGTAAGTGGTTCTAAATGCTACTGAATGATCCCTAAGATGTATAAAAGTAAGGATGTTACACAATCCCTAGATCCTCTTCATGCTTCATCATCTTCTTTCATCATTTATAAACTTGCTAGGGTTAGGATTAGATAGAGGGATGAGATTTCTAGGGGAAATCTCAGTAGCAAATGGTACTAAACAATGCATGCATTAATGTAAATACTTGTGCTTGCTTGTGAAATTGTTAACATTATGTAATGTGCATGCTTCCATGTAACATATGAAATACAATTGGCCAAAATAATCATAGAAACAAAGCTTCAATCATAAACACATATGCAACACAATTCAATATAGCCATAGCACTACCAAGCATAACATTCAATACATACAAGTTTAAGATAAGTTTACTATCTCACTTGCTTGATCTCTTTCACTTTAACCTTCCCTATTTCTTCTTACTTCTCTTGGATGTGTGTATGCCTCTTAATAATCCACAATCAAATCCTAACATCGCATAATCATTCATCCATTACAATCTAACTTTCTCTTGAACATTGAGCTCATTTAACTACATTAACTTTCCTTAATCTTAACTAATTGACTTGGCCTTTAAACTAATTGATGTCTTGACTTTACCCTACACAATTTCACCTTTTAAATCCATTTATGAGTTTATAATCATGAAATTCTAGCTCCTATGCACTGTTCTGTAAAGATTTAAAAACATGCATAATTCTTCCAAAAATTCTCATATTGATTCCAATGCTTTCCATAATTGTTTCTCTACTTTATCCCACACAACTTTTCATTTTAAAACCATTCAAATTATCAAAATCAAGAAATTCCAATTACTGTTCATGCGAGTGAACAGTAATAGAGAAGAACTTCAAAAACCACAACTTGGAATTCTAATGCTTCCAAGGTTCAAAACCTATCCAATCCTACACAAAATCATCATATAAATTCAATGGAAGCTTTAAATCATTGAAATTCCATCTCCTTCTATCATGAACAGTGAAAACCAAAATGGTTCAACCATGGCAAAGTCAAGAGTATCAACTTGATTCAACAATTAATCACCTAACTAGCTTGTTTAAGCTTTAATAACATAATTCTAACTTTAATTTCTTCTTTCTCCTTTCATCTAAGGTTTTGGACAGCATATACACCTCAGAGAAAACTTAACTTTCTTCTATGAAAACCCTAAGTTCAAGCTCCCAAATCAAAGAAAAATAAGGTATGATAGATTGCTTACCTTTAATCTCTACCTTGCTTGAACTTTATTGTTGGAAATCGTGCCCTAGGGGCCAATCATTGTCTTATGAACATTATTGATTTATGAATTTATTAATTGAGTTATCATATTATTTGCATGTTTACTATGATGACCATCCTTGGATAATTCATGATATTATCCTAAATGTCCCTGGTCGATCATCTATGTGGGAGCACAGATGAAATAAGACCAGTATGACTTTGAAGATGTATAGAGATATAAATCAAAGTCATAAGCACATGTAAGAGTACAGGGTGTTGGACCGACCCGCTATGAGAGAACTGCATGGGTAACGTCATAAGCTTCTCTCATATACAAACCATGTCAATATGCCCTTTGACCTGAGATCATCATGGATTCCTACATAACAAAACGCTCAGCTTTGACCTAGTCAAAAGTCACTTTTGACCGAGTGATCATAAAGACTATGTTCGGGCTTAGTGGTTTTTCATGCGGAGGAATGTGAATGGTCAAGATGGAATTTGTCCCTCACATTCGTGGAGAGATATTACTGGGCCCCTCGATGAGTGAGTCTGAGAAATGTATGGCCATACTGTAATGGAAAGGTAGTTCCATCTCTATAGTCAGACTACTCAGGGATCGAGAAAGTAACGGTCGGGAATAGGAGGATGACATTATCCATGCCTCATCCATGACCAAAATATCGCGTGACAGAAGGGACATGATATGGTTGTATAAAAGGTTACATCGTTTATCGATCCTCATATGATTTGGGTAGTTGTTATGTCTTGCTAGAGACCGCTTGCGACTTGTGGGCTAGTATAGCAAATGGCCCACTGCCAACTTCATATGGGCCTACAGGGTCGCACACAAAATAGCCCAACACGAGCTATGATGTCCAGATTCATTGAATCTAAGACATGTCCAGATTCAATGAAAGATCCAGGTGAATGTATATATATATTTATTTATATTTATATTCGTATATATATAAATTCGTATATATATATATATATATATATTATATATATGAGATATATGAGATTTAATTTATAAGGATAAATTAAATCCCTATCATGTTTGAATTCGAAATTCAAATTGATAGGATATCTCATATAAGAGATATTTATAAGATTTAATTTATAAGGATAAATTAAATCTCTATCACGTTTGAAATTCGAAATTCAAATTGATAGGATATCTCATATAAGAGATATTTATAAGATTTAATTTATAAGGATAAATTAAATCTCTATCACGTTTGAAATTCGAAATTCAAATTGATAGGATATCTCATATAAGAGATATTTATAAGATTTAATTTATAAGGATAAATTAAATCTCTATCACGTTTGAAATTCGAAATTCAAATTGATAGGATATCTCATATAAGAGATATTTATAAGATTTAATTTATAAGGATAAATTAAATCTCTATCACGTTTGAAATTCGAAATTTAAATTGATAGGATATCTCAAATTTGATTTATGGGAATAAATCAAATATAACTCAGTCTCATCTTTATTTAAAGTTAAATAAATAAGTAATTAAATCTGTGGGACGGATTTAATATTATTTTATTTAATTAGTTTCTTATAAAATTATACAATATATGATATTGTATCAATTCGGAATTAATATAAGATTAACTCCAAAATCCAATTAGGTCAAGTGTAAAAACGCATAGCATCCTCTATATCTGATTGGAGGAGCTACGTTTGAAAATAACACAGAACACAAAAGGCCGAACGGAATCTGCAAAAGGTTTGCAGACAAGAAACTGCCGAAATAGAGACGGAGACTTGTGAAAGCCTTGGAGGGACAGGAGACGCTAGCACGTCGTTCGTGGTTGGAACGCTGTTCGTGTGGATACCAGTAGAGGAAGCCGACCTGAGGCGTCGACTTCTTGTGATCGGAAAGAGACCACCGTCCGCGGAGAGAATCTGTGAAGGTCGCTTAGGAACACTCCGTCGATTTCTTGCGATTAGAAAGAGATCACCACCCACGTAGAGAAGCTGTGAAATTCGCTGAGCAACACTAAGGGTAATGATTCTTTCCTCTTGACTTAAACACATACGGCAGATCCTGGCAAGGAATGGAAAATTTTTAAAGTTTATTTCCGCTGCGTGTCTTCCAATTCCTTACAGTGGTATCAGAGCCATGCCGTTTTGTGTTTAAGTTAGGCTTGATTTGTGATTTATATGATATATGTTAGTAGTAGCCGATCATATAATAAGCGTTGTATGTGTGACATATATGGAATCCTTGTTGTGTATGACATAAAAGGAATCTAAAAGGAAATTGAAATCGGTGGTGATGCTTTTTGATTTGATCAATCCGCATAGATGGGGTCTAAGAAAACCGAATTCGAATTTGTGATTATTTGTGAAAACCGAATTCAGATTCGTGATTATTTATGAAACAAAAAAAAAAAAAAAATTTCTTCCGGGGCGCTGCCCCAGAGACCCCGCCCGCTAACCGGCTAGCGGGACCGCCGTAGCTACCTGTTCGTAGCGCAACATAACCGTAACATATGTTACTTTGTAAATGTTTTTTTGCCCTTCGATTAGATCTGAATATTGATTCTTGAATGTTTGGGTATGGTGAACAATATGGCTCTAGATTGCAAGTGTTGTAATTTTAAAAATACGGCCTGCGTGTCGTGCCTTCCTCTATATACTCTCAATGTACCTTCTCCTCTCATCTCACTCCCCTCGAATGTTAAAAGAGGTTTCTATATGTAATTTCTCTTTTCTTACTAGAGAGCTCCTCTCATTGGCTTGAGGGGACTTAGGATAGGTGAGCCATATTGTATCACGTTTGAATTATGCATCTTATGATTAGATCAGCACATGCATATTACTTGTATGAGATACGAACTGAGAAACATGTGTTTTATAAACCAGATAGTTAAATTAGGCCCTCTAAAAGAAATCTTAAGTCATAATGCCGTCAATTTATGAACACTTGTCAAAACCTCGATCGCTCAATTGTGGACTCCACCAAAGTGGGTGCTTTTGAGTTATCTTGGGGAGATAAGCAAAGAGTAATGGTGCTACTCTCATAGGTTCATTATTGTTTGACTTAATTGAGATTAACAAAACGGTTTTGGATCTCAAGGCATTAGATGGGATTAGAACATGCCAGATCATATGATGATAGGATCCCATGAATATCTAAGAGTTACATTTGATGTAATTGGTAAAGGTGTTACCTACCTAAATAACTTAATTTAAGTGTCCTGCCAAAGCGGACTTAAGTTTGAGCCAAATATGGATCTTAGCCCACTAACTATTGCATTGAGGGTTGTTTATTTAGTGGGAGATTACTAATTACATTGCATATTTTAATTGTAGAATCATGATGACTAGTAATACTGCTACATTATCGCTGCGATCTGTCCTTGAGAAGGACAAACTTAATGGGACAAACTTTCTTGACTGGTTTAGGAACTTGAGAATTGTTCTCAAGCAGGAAAGAAAGGCGCATGTCCTAGATCAACCCATTCCTGAGGAGCCAGCCGCCAATGCTCCCAGAGCTCAGAGGGATGCTTATATGAAGCATAAGGAAGACTCTGTCGATGTGGGATGCTTGATGCTAGCCACCATGGTTCCGGAGCTCCAAAGAGATCTGGAACACATGGAGGCTTATGAGATGATTGTGCATCTCAAGGAAATGTTCCAGCAACAGGCAAGGCAAGAGAGGTATGAGACCACTAAGGCCTTACATTCCTGCAAGATGGCTGAAGGTGCATCAGTCAGTGCTCATGTCTTAAAGATGAAAGGGTACATTGATCACCTTGAACGGCTTGGATTTCCCATGAGCCAGGAGTTAGCTACAGATTTGATCTTAAACTCACTCCCGGAAAGTTATGACCAGTTTGTTATGAACTACAACATGAACAACATGGAGAAATCTATTTCTGAACTGCATGGGATGCTTAAAACTGCTGAGCCGAGTCTTAAGAAGAAACCCAGTAGTGTTTTGATGGTTCAAAAGGGAAAGGGTACGAAAAAGAAAGGCAAAGGCAAGGGGAAGGGTCATGGCTCATCAGGTAAGACCAAAGAGTCAGGCAAGCCCGAAACCAAGCCTGCACCAAAGAAGGCAAAGCCTCCGAAGGAAGGAGTCTGCTTCTTCTGCAATGAACCGGGTCATTGGAAGAGGAATTGCAAACTTTACCTCGAAGATCTGAAAAAGAACAAGAAGGATAGCGGGGCTATCGCTTCAGGTATTTATGTTATAGACATTCATCTTTCTACTTCCACCTCATGGGTATTAGATACTGCATGTGGTTCTCACATTTGTACGAATGTGCAGGGACTAAAGGACAGTAGGAAGCTGAAAAGGGGTGAAGTTGACCTACGAGTTGGAAACAGAGCAAGGGTTGCTGCGTTAGCTGTAGGCACTTATGAATTAGTTCTGCCCACTGGGCTTTTGTTAGTTTTGAACAATTGCTATTATGTTCCTGCTTTAAGTAGTAACATTATTTCACTTTCTTATTTGGATAAGGAAGGTTTCACTTCCATTGCTGGGAATAGTAGATGTTCTATTTATCGTAATGATGTTTTATATGCTCATGGTGATTTGCATGTTGATCATTACATATTAAATTTGGAACAACCCACTCATGGAAATATCTATAACGTAACCGCCAAAAGGGTCAAACCAAACGATTTGAATCCCACATACCTCTGGCACTGTCGTCTGGGCCACATAAATGAGAAACGCATTTCCAAACTCCATCAAGATGGATTTCTAAACTCATTTGATTTTGAATCATATGACACTTGCGAGTCTTGCTTGTTAGGAAAGATGACAAAGTCACCTTTCACTGGGCACAGTGAGAGGGCCACTGATTTATTGGGCCTCATACATACAGATGTGTGTGGACCGATGAACACAAATGCCAGAGGAGGTTATTCGTACTTTATAACATTCATAGATGATTTCAGCAGATATGGGTACATCTATCTAATGAAACATAAATCTGAATCTTTTGAAAAGTTCAAGATATTTCAAAATGAAGTACAAAACCAGCTTGGCAAAACAATTAAAGCCCTTCGATCTGATCGGGGTGGTGAATATTTGAGCCAAGAGTTCATAGATCATCTTAGGAATTGTGGGACACTCTCACAATTGACTCCTCCAGGGACACCACAATGGAATGGCGTTTCTGAACGGAGAAATCGAACACTATTAGATATGGTTCGATCCATGATGAGTCGAACAGATCTTCCGCCCTCCTTTTGGGGCTATGCCCTAGAGACAGCTGCGTTCACACTCAATCGTGTTCCATCTAAGGCAATCGAAAAGACTCCGTATGAGATATGGACTGGGAGGACGCCTAGTTTGTCTTTCCTCAAGATTTGGGGATGCGAGGTCTATGTTAAGCAACAAGCCTCAGACAAATTAGCGCCCAAATCCTCAAAATGCCTTTTTGTGGGATATCCTAAGGAAACCAAGGGATATTACGTCTACAACCCTGCTGATAACAAAGTGTTTGTTGTCAGAAATGGTATCTTTCTTGAACGAGAATTTATCTCTAAAAGAACCAGTGGGAGTAAGGTACAACTCGAAGAAGTTCGAGAGCTACAAGACACCACAGAACTGCAGATGGAAAATAGAGAAGACTCACAACAAGTTGTTGAGACTCCTCAAGTCACGCAAGGTCCACGAAAGTCTAATAGGACACGACTTCAGCCTCAGAGATATGGATTTCTGATTTCTGATAGTCGTGATGTGTTGCTCATTGAGCATAATGAGCCGACTACCTATCGAGAAGCTATAGTGGGACCAAACTCCGAAAAATGGCTTAGTGCCATGAAGTCTGAGATGCAATCCATGTACGACAATAAGGTTTGGACCTTAGTCGACCCGCCTGAAGGTGTAAAAACCGTCGGGTGCAAGTGGGTTTTCAAAGAGAAAACTGACATGGATGGCAATGTAAATGTCTTCAAGGCACGACTGGTTGCAAAAGGTTTTACTCAAACTCATGGTGTGGACTATGATGAGACCTTTTCCCCAGTAGTAATGGCCAAATCAATCAGAATCCTCTTTGCTATTGCAGCATATTATGACTATGAAATATGGCAGATGGACGTCAAGACAGCCTTCCTTAATGGAAAGCTCCTTGAGGATGTGTACATGACACAACCTGAAGGGTTTGTGCGTTCCGAGGACTCTGGTAAAGTGTGCAAGCTTCAAAAGTCCATTTATGGACTAAAGCAAGCCTCTCGGAGTTGGAATCATCGTTTTGATGAAGTAATCAAAGAGTTTGGATTTCTTCAAAACATTGATGAACCTTGTGTGTACAAGAAGGTTAGTGGGAGCACAGTTGTGTTTTTGGTACTCTATGTCGATGACATCCTACTTATTGGGAATGACATTCCTACCTTGCAGATTGTCAAGTCTTGGTTAGGAAAGTCTTTCTCGATGAAAGACTTGGGTGAAGCCACCTACATCCTAGGAATCAGGATCTATAGAGATAGATCTAAAAGACTTCTAGGACTCAGTCAGAGTACATACATAGACAAAATACTGCATAGGTTCAGTATGCACGAATCAAAGAGGGGTTTCATACCCATGTCTCATGGTACTCACCTCAGCAAAGATCTGTGTCCTAGTACATCTGATCAGCGAGGTCGCATGAGTAAGGTTCCATATGCCTCGGCCATAGGATCTATCATGTACGCCATGTTATGTACTCGACCGGATGTCTCGTTTGCCTTAAGTATGACTAGCAGATACCAACAGGACCCTGGTGAGGGCCATTGGACTGCTGTCAAGAATATCCTTAAGTACTTAAGAAGGACTAAGGACTTATTCTTGGTCTATGGTGGATTGGATGATGAGCTCTGTGTAACTGGTTACACAGATGCGAGTTTCCAAACTGACCAGGACGACCAAAAATCGCAGTCTGGATACATATTCCTCCTCAATAATGGAGCAGTAAGCTGGAAGAGCTCTAAGCAGGGCACTGTAGCAGATTCTGCAACGGAAGCTGAGTATATAGCAGCATCTGATGCAGCTAAGGAAGCCGTTTGGATCAGGAAGTTCATCACAGAACTAGGGGTGATACCTACCATCTCAGATCCAATAACTTTGCTCTGTGACAATAGCGGTGCTATTGCACAGGCCAAAGAGCCTAGGTCACATCAAAGGACCAAGCATATACTCAGGCGATTTCATCTCATCAGAGAAATCAACGATAGAGGTGATATAAAAATATGCAAAGTAGCAGGAGAAGATAATGTTGCTGATCCTCTAACAAAGCCGCTTGTGCAGGCAAAGCATGAGCGTCATGTTAGGTCAATGGGAATTAGTCAAATTAATGATTGTACCTAGTGCAAGTGGGAGGTTGTTGGAAATCGTGCCCTAGGGGCCAATCATTGTCTTATGAACATTATTGATTTATGAATTTATTAATTGAGTTATCATATTATTTGCATGTTTACTATGATGACCATCCTTGGATAATTCATGATATTATCCTAAATGTCCCTGGTCGATCATCTATGTGGGAGCACAGATGAAATAAGACCAGTATGACTTTGAAGATGTATAGAGATATAAATCAAAGTCATAAGCACATGTAAGAGTACAGGGTGTTGGACCGACCCGCTATGAGAGAACTGCATGGGTAACGTCATAAGCTTCTCTCATATACAAACCATGTCAATATGCCCTTTGACCTGAGATCATCATGGATTCCTACATAACAAAACGCTCAGCTTTGACCTAGTCAAAAGTCACTTTTGACCGAGTGATCATAAAGACTATGTTCGGGCTTAGTGGTTTTTCATGCGGAGGAATGTGAATGGTCAAGATGGAATTTGTCCCTCACATTCGTGGAGAGATATTACTGGGCCCCTCGATGAGTGAGTCTGAGAAATGTATGGCCATACTGTAATGGAAAGGTAGTTCCATCTCTATAGTCAGACTACTCAGGGATCGAGAAAGTAACGGTCGGGAATAGGAGGATGACATTATCCATGCCTCATCCATGACCAAAATATCGCGTGACAGAAGGGACATGATATGGTTGTATAAAAGGTTACATCGTTTATCGATCCTCATATGATTTGGGTAGTTGTTATGTCTTGCTAGAGACCGCTTGCGACTTGTGGGCTAGTATAGCAAATGGCCCACTGCCAACTTCATATGGGCCTACAGGGTCGCACACAAAATAGCCCAACACGAGCTATGATGTCCAGATTCATTGAATCTAAGACATGTCCAGATTCAATGAAAGATCCAGGTGAATGTATATATATATTTATTTATATTTATATTCGTATATATATAAATTCGTATATATATATATATATATTATATATATGAGATATATGAGATTTAATTTATAAGGATAAATTAAATCCCTATCATGTTTGAATTCGAAATTCAAATTGATAGGATATCTCATATAAGAGATATTTATAAGATTTAATTTATAAGGATAAATTAAATCTCTATCACGTTTGAAATTCGAAATTCAAATTGATAGGATATCTCATATAAGAGATATTTATAAGATTTAATTTATAAGGATAAATTAAATCTCTATCACGTTTGAAATTCGAAATTCAAATTGATAGGATATCTCATATAAGAGATATTTATAAGATTTAATTTATAAGGATAAATTAAATCTCTATCACGTTTGAAATTCGAAATTTAAATTGATAGGATATCTCAAATTTGATTTATGGGAATAAATCAAATATAACTCAGTCTCATCTTTATTTAAAGTTAAATAAATAAGTAATTAAATCTGTGGGACGGATTTAATATTATTTTATTTAATTAGTTTCTTATAAAATTATACAATATATGATATTGTATCAATTCGGAATTAATATAAGATTAACTCCAAAATCCAATTAGGTCAAGTGTAAAAACGCATAGCATCCTCTATATCTGATTGGAGGAGCTACGTTTGAAAATAACACAGAACACAAAAGGCCGAACGGAATCTGCAAAAGGTTTGCAGACAAGAAACTGCCGAAATAGAGACGGAGACTTGTGAAAGCCTTGGAGGGACAGGAGACGCTAGCACGTCGTTCGTGGTTGGAACGCTGTTCGTGTGGATACCAGTAGAGGAAGCCGACCTGAGGCGTCGACTTCTTGTGATCGGAAAGAGACCACCGTCCGCGGAGAGAATCTGTGAAGGTCGCTTAGGAACACTCCGTCGATTTCTTGCGATTAGAAAGAGATCACCACCCACGTAGAGAAGCTATGAAATTCGCTGAGCAACACTAAGGGTAATGATTCTTTCCTCTTGACTTAAACACATACGGCAGATCCTGGCAAGGAATGGAAAATTTTTAAAGTTTATTTCCGCTGCGTGTCTTCCAATTCCTTACATTTATTACCTTAAATCTTCTTTGTCCTAGCTTGAGTTTTCATTTTGCAAGAGGTTCCCTAAGGGTTCTCATGCCATAGTTTTGAGCAGAAATAATGGGGGTATTTATAGAAAAATCTCATGAAAATCAATGGTCAAGATCACTTTGTGCGCTATTTGATTTAATCGGCTCATAATTGCTCTTACATCAAGCTTTTCCACCAAGCCAACTTGAGATAAGATCATACGACAAAAATATTCTCCTCCCCTTGTCTTGGATGCCATGTGTGAGGGTGTGTGGGTCCTACTATGTGCAAACCCTCATTCTCTCTCTATTCTTTTTTCTTTTCTTTTTTAAAAATTCATAAATCATTCACTATTGGACTTGGGCTCCAAGACAACTTTTGGGACTTATTGGGCTACCCTAGGAAGAAATATTGGACTGCCCTAGGCCTTCCTTAGGTCCAATAGCTAATTGACACAATTCCCAAGGCACTTTCCTTATACCAATATCCTTAAAATATCTTGATTTTGAAATAAATGCTAGACACCTGTTTTAATGGTTATAACATTTTTATAAATTCATTCTAATATAAAATAACTTCCCTACAAAGTCTTATAATTTTTTGAGACCCAAAAGTCTTGATAAAAATTCCCTATATTTCTTCAAGACCCTTTATCGGTGTCCGATTTCACTTTAATTTCTCAAAAGACATTATCGTCATTTCACACCTTATCAAAGTATTCCTTGACCTTGGTAAAATATTTTGGGAACTCTCCTTGACTATCTAACCTTAGTCAAATGACCAAAATACCCTTCATTTATCTCTGGCTCATTGACACAACACAGTAGCATATCTAGTGGCATTTTCGTAATTTTATATTTTTCTCGATCTTTATTAGCTCTAGCCCATATACTTATATAAAACTATTATTAGGCCTATAAGATTTCATTTTGGGCCCTCTACATGGTCCACTACCTTCATGGACTTAACTCCCAGAAATTCTCCCAAAACGTATTTATCGGGTGTTTTAATCTACTGTAAATTTCATAATAAATTCTATATAACTCCTTTTTGAGCTCTATAAATTTCATAAATTCTCATATTAATTATAAGAATTTACTGCCAAATTTCATTTGATTATGAGGTCCAGAGGATACTGTATTAATTTCCCTTTCTTCAAAAATTAATATAAACTTTTTTAGGACCTCGCCTCAAAATTATATATTGCGTCAAACTGATCAGAATAATTTTCTCTATTTACTGAAAAAATTTGGGACTAATCTGATTCTAGACATTTTTGGGCATTTTTTGGTTTAACTTTCAATAATTACCATTTTGCCCTTAAACATTTTAGTCCCTCATCTTTATACCTTTATATAATCATTGTTTTTCCTTTCTATTCATCGTCACAATCCTTTCTAAACATCTTTTCACAATCAGTATTATACTGATAGGAAAAAAGTAAGGATGTGACAATAGCCAATACATACAATATACCATGGTTATAGTAATCTAAGGATAATCATGAAATACATATCCAAGCGACAATTTTTGCTATTTGTTCATTTTAGGGTCAAAATCTTGTTTCCAAGTTGTACTACTATATAGTGATAAAAAAGAAGCCATTCCCTACCAGTTAATGCCAATTCCTACTCTTTTTAGGAAGAGAATCTTACCTTAATGAAACCTGAGAAAGCATCGATCAATTCAACCACACCTTGCTTCACCTATAATTGCTGGAGTTCATCTCAAAATAATCCGGTTTATCATTCTACCCATAAGCTATTAGACTCTAATATTTTGATGATAACAATTAATTGAGAAAATATTTTAAAATGAAACTTAACTAATAAAGAGCATTTACCGATAAGATAATTATTCGTTCAGTTATTCAATAAATGAGAAAGAACTTTTGAAGAAAAATAAAGTTTATGGAAAGAATTTATCAAAGACCTATTCAATAAGGTTTCTTATCGATAAAGACTTTGATAAATTTAGTTTATAAAAATTCTGAGTCATTGGTCTTAAACTGAAGAAGCCTTCAATAAGTATGACACAGACTCAGCTTTGTGAAAAGAAATTTATGAAAACTTTATCGAAGTATTGATTGAACAAAGTATTTATCGATAAAGACTTCGATCAATAAATCTATATTTTCAAAAGAAGTTAGTGAGTTTTCAAAGACTCATTTATCGAAGGACTATTTGATAAGAGGAGTTATTGAATACCTCTTCGATAAGTAAGAGAAAATTTCTAAGTTTTTCCAAAAGCATTGAACTAAATATTTTTTCACAAAGTTTGGTTACTTTGAAAAATATGTTTTCAAAGTGATTTATAGAAACTTTTGATAAGAAAAAGTAAGCTTTGAATATTTTAAAGCCTGATCATCAAGAAATTTTCACATTTATTCAGGTAATTGGATCTTTGACTTTGAAAATAATTTTGATAGTGATTTAATTAAATTGTTTTCTTCTCAAAATGATTTTGAATTCATGAGTTACAAATTTATACAAGGTCAAACTTAAGAAAGAAAGGATAGGTTGTTTCAAATTCAAATCATTTGAGCTTTAATTTGATAAATATTTTAATGATGATTTGATTGTTTAAAATTATATTAAAGATTATTCATTGCTCATAATATTGATTGATCTATTTGAATCATCTATGAGTTGAATATACTTGATTTATGAAGATAAGCTTATTCATGAAAGATTCAAAGTTTGATTCATTATACACTTGTCGATAAATGTACTCAATCAGATCATGTGTCGAAAAGATCTTTGATAAGTTCCTTCTATTAAAGCTTAAACTGAATTACATTGAAGATATGATTGATAGTCCTAGAATAACGTTGTTGATCTTATGAATTTGCTTTTATTTGATTGAATGAATGATCTTCATAAATTTATACTTTATAGCATGATCTTATTTATTGAATGATTATATGCTTATGACTTATTTTGATAAGCTAAAATAACTTTGGTCAAGTTTATGATCTTGTGATTTGCTCTAATATGTTAAATGATAATCATGACAAGAATTGATTAAATGATCTTATGAGTTATGGTTTCCAAATATGGTACATGATTTGAAAAGATCAAATAATGTTTTAAAGTCTATTTGAAAAGTTTGAAAATGGGTGTTATTCAGCATTTATCGATAAACTATTCAAAGAGTGTATTTATCAAAGAATACTTCGATAAATAATATATTGTGAAATATATCGATAAGTCTAAAAGCATATATTTTGAAAGAATATTGTTCAAAGTGCTTTTTGATTGTCCACATTAGCAATAACGGCTATATTCATCAACGACCATCTAAACAGATTTATGAAGAACCCAGTATAAATGAAGATGAAGCCAAAATAAGAAAGTTGAAGAAGTTGGATGACAAGAAAATAAGAGATGCTTACAATGTACTTCGATCATATTCATCAATAGTCTCTGTTTCTCATCTTTAGTTCAAAGTATACATATTCTTAAAAGAAAGAACCTCTGAGAGCTTAAGCTTAAGTGTGTATCATAATACCTCTAGTTAAGAGAGTGAATTGCAAATCTCTATTTCATTTTCTGAGTCACTCAAGTGAGATTCTTGAGTGTTATCACCTTACGGGTGTAAGAGGAAGTGAGAGGAATTATCACTGGTGAAAAACTTGTAGGTTATAGGGGAGTTAGAGGGGATTCTCACATTGATATACTGAGGAACCAACAGCCAATAAAATCTTGGAATATAGTAGAACAATTAGAGAATAGCTATAGGGACTAGACGTAGGCCAAGTGGATTGGGCCAAACTAGTATAAATCTTCTTGTGCAATATTTCTTCATCACCTTCTTTCTTTGGTGATATCATTCTAAACTATACTCTTTAATTTCATTCAAATATTTTCTTTAAGAGTTTTCAAAAGTTTTAAAATCACCCAATTGACCTCTCTTGGGTAGTACAACCAGTTTTAACATTTGCTATTAAAGAAATGTCACTTGTTAAATAATCTAATGATCTTATGTGTAAAGATTATGACTGTATTTAATTGTGAAATGCTTTCTAAAAGTTTTGATATCACCATTCCTCGTATTTTAGAAAATTATAAGTTTTTGTATAGTAAAAGATGGATGACCATATTTTTAAAAACTTCTGATTATAACATGAGGAAAATCCTTTCATATGATTTTATTTTTAAATCTAGAAAGGATTTGAATGAAAATGAAAAGAAATTGTTTTCTATGAATCTTAGAACAATGAAAATTTTGTACAATGCTTTATCTGAAAATGACTATCAAAAAGTCAAACTTTGCTACAATGTCAGAGATATTTTTAAATCTTTTGATTCTATTTATTCTTCTAACATTTATCTTGAAGTTGATAGTATTGACAGTTTATTAGCAATTAAAAGTTGTAAACCCACTACTGATGAACAAATGGAAGATGATGATGAAAAAAGAAATATCTCCAAACATCTTCATAAATGATTAACATTGAGGAATAAGAGGAAGAAAATAATCAAGAAGAGCTCAATGTGTATGAATATGATAAATCATCATTCAGACCTCTAGATGCATCAATGGTAAATAATTTCAATCTCTTATAGATTTAAGAAAAATGATTCTAAAAGTTTTCATGATGTGATTTTTCAACCAATTATTGATGAGATTTCAAGAAGTATATTTTTTTTTGCATTTTAAGGATATCACTAAAAAATCTAATAAGAAGAAATAAGCTTTGCCCAATGATTACATATTGCTTCCATTTAAACAACACAATACTTGCAAATACACTCGTAAAGTGTATCATCCTATTATTTGCAATTATTATGGAAAACCAGGTCATATTTCTCACACATTCTATCTTAAAAGAAATACCAATGTGAGTAATTTAGTTTGGGTTCATAAAGAATAATCAAGGTCCAAAACTAATGTTCAAGGACCTAAAGTTAAATTGGTACCAAAATGACCTTCTAGTGTTTTAAATGTGTAGGATAATACTAAGAGGAATAAACACAGTACTTGAAGAAAGGGGTATCCAAGAGTTCCTCATGTATCAATGAAAGCCACATCATCTAAGAGGACTCAAGAAAAATCCATTAATGCAATCTCAAAGTCAATATAGAAGAAGCAATAGGGAAAGACCCAAGGAGTGTGTTATACCTCAAGAGTAGACTATCATAATGTACCATTCAATTATCTTGAGGAGAACAGAAGGAGGATCTCTCGAGCATCAAAGTACATATCAGTTGAGAGACCACTGCAAGCATCTATCAGAAGAATATAAAAAATACAATAGGTATGTAAAGGCAATCCTTCTTTCACAAAAGGTAAAGGAACTATGGTAAACCTCCTACATTATTATGTTTGATATACCTTTGAGGTTTATATCAGTATCCTTAAGAATAAGCATTGCAACTAATTTCTAAACTTAGCTAATAAATATTTTATAAAAGGAGAAAAATGCAATGTTTAGTAACTCAATTGCTTATGTATACATAAAAGATCAATATTTCTCTTATGCATAAAGATATATTTATCACAATATGCTCAACTGTTCAAAATTGTTCATATTCTTTAAGCATGTGAACTATATTATGTTTCCTACAAACTAACCAGTGATGGATCTAAGCAGATTTGGATACATAGAAAGGAAACAAGTTCAATTTTTTTTGTAAGAAATTTGACTAACAAGGTTCATCTCAAGATTTGTGGATTCAAAGAAACATAATTCAAATTTTGATCAAGATGAGCTCACAAAGCTTGAATTTTGGTGCTGGAATGAAGTCAATATCAATTCTCCAAAATCAAACTAGCTAACACAAGGACAAGAAGAAACATGGTAAAATCTAATCATGATCTCTTCTTTACACATGGTGCCAAGAAGAAGAAAGAAAGATTATCCCATGTGCTAAAATGTAATAAAATAATATAAAATTAAGTTAATGATGATTAAAGATAATTAATCAATAAAGCAACTAATAAGATTCAATATTAATGAATTATAATAATTAGTTAAAGGAGGGATATTTTGGACCCTTGAGCCTTGAAATTTGGCTATAAATACCCCTCCCATTCTTCACAAAATCGTGGCCTCTTGGAACCCTTGGATAAACTCTTGTCAAATGAAAACTCAACCAAAATAAAGGCAATTCAAGGCACTTAGAGATCAAGGTAGTTAAAACATGATTTATGTGATCTTTCCTAGTTTAGTTGCAAGTATTTGGAAGGATAAAACCTAGGTTTTAATGGTGAGAAATTCCATTAAACATAGAGTATGCATGCTGTCCCAAATATTAAGTTGAAGGAGGAAGAGGAAAATTAATTTATAACTATGAAATTGATGCACAGATGAGCTAGAATTAATTATTGTTTGTTGAATTGAATTATGTTATTGACTTTACCATTGAATAGACATTTTGTCACCTATTGTATAGGACTAAGAAGAATGAATTTCAATGATCTAATGCTTCCATTGAATTTATATAATGATTTTGTATAAGATTGGATAGGTTTGGAACCTTGGAAGCATTAGAATTGAAAGATGAATTTTTGAAGTCTTTTATGTTACTATTTATACATATGAATAGTGATTGGACTTTCATATTTTGATACTTCCAATAGTTTTAAAATGAAAAATTGTATGGATTAAGTAGAGAAACAAGTATTGGAAGCCTTAAAATCAAAATGAAAATTTTTGGAAGAATTATGTACACTTTTTCAGTTCTATCCAGTAGGCTATGAAGGAGTTGAAATTTTATGATTATAAGCTCATAAATAGATTTAGAAGGTGAAATTGTATAGGTTAAATTCATGGCACAAATTAATTCAAAGAACAAGACAATTAAACGCAAATTAAGAAATATAGGGGCTAGTTGATTAAGTTAAATGTCCTTATATGCCAATTGAATTGGATCATGATGACTGAATAAATATGTGATGTTTAGGATTTGTTTTGTGGGCTCAAAAAGGCAGCAATTTAGCAAGGAAAGAGGACAAGGAAAAAGAATAAAAGAAAGTAAAGCAATAAGGTAGTAGACTATCCTAAACTTGTATGTATTTGTTATTATGCTTGGTTGTGCTTTGGCTATGTTAAATTATGTTGCATATGTGTATATGATTGAAGATCTATTTCTTTCATTAATTTGGCTAATTTTGTTTCATATGTTGCATGAAAGCATGCACATTACACAATGTTGAAACTTTCACAAGCAAGAATAATTATTCACATTGATGCATACATTATTTAGTACCATTTGTTACTGATATTTTTCTAGAAATCTCATCCCTCCATGTAATCCCAATCCGAACAAGTTCATGAATTATGAAATAATATAAAGAAGCATGAAGAAAAGTTAGAGATTAGATATTATAAATGTTATATGATGAATGTATGAATTGTTGTATGTAATAATGTTATATGATCAGTTTCAGCAATGATTTTTATTCTGTAATAAAAAATAATAAATGATGGAATAAATGTATAAAATTTTACAAACACTTAGTTAAAATGTCAAGCTTCATTTTGACACCAAGTACATCTTATTTTGATGTCTTTACAAAGAGAACAAATTTTTCAAATCAGGGACCAGAATCTATTTTCATAATTTTTGGCCAAATGAATAGTACACTTTGACATCAAAGTTGACTTAGTTGACTAGTCAATTGGTATGAGAAAGTAATTTTCTTTTAAATTTAAAGTTGTTAGCTTCATGTATCTTTTGGAACCGCTTCATTTTGATTTTTGTAGAATTAATTATGATATTTTGAAGTTTGTTGCCTAATGTGGAAATAACATATGAACAATAACTCATGAATAGTGAAATTTCATATTTAACTAATGGACTTCTAAGGACATGTAAGTGATTCTAAATGCTACCGAATAGTCTTTAAGACATATGAAAGTAAGGTGTTGCACTATATAATCCCAGGAAACATCAGGGATGAAGATATCTTCCTTATTAACATATAAATTTCTGAACCTCCTAGCATGTGTCCCTCCTGCAGGAATGAGTCAAAATTAACTCAAAATTCCAAAAAAAAAAGTATTATATCAATTGTAGCTACTCTAGCTTCAATGGTTAACTTGTTAGGAAGACACTACCCTAAGAAAGTTTAGAATCTTAAGCAGCAAAAGATGCAATTATTAGATTCTTTTGTTAAAGAAACTAAGCAAGTAATGAAAAGATTGACAATGGGTCTGTTGAGTTCTAAATGTTGGGTATCGCTTGCATTTTTTAAAAAAAAGAATCTCAAAAGTATAATGAGAAAAGAACAATAGAAGTTGGTTGTAGCATTGCTATTCTCAATAGCTAATAGTTCCATTTTTTCCCAACACAAAATTACAAGTTAGTTACTCAAGAACTGACTTGCACATGGTTGAGCTCTTTAAAGCTCCACATGCAAATTCATTGTAGATAATTACAGATATTATGGTTGTTATATATGCTGATATATAGGACGTAAATATAGGGATCATTAGATGATTTTATTATCTATTTGAATTTTATTCTAATAAGATTAAAATCCCAATATTACCTTAATTGACCAAAACTGTATATATGTATGTAATCATGGAGAACAAGAAATACTGAAGAATAAGTTTATACTCCCTTGTCATATTCCAGCATGTCATCCAATATGGTATCAGAGCGAGAAACATGATCTTCTCATTCCTCTACCACGGAGTCCAATGCCACCATCTAGTTCGATGGTGGGTCCCATCTTAACTTAACCAAAGTCGCAAGCCTTGAAGGGTCAACCACCCTTATCGTGTCAGAGCATCTCACTAACTAAAATTATCTTGAGTGGGCTCAGTCGTTGTCGCTTGCTCTCGATGGTGAAAGTTATTGGGGACAAACATGTAAATAAAGTTAGGGACTTCAATATAGTCTCAAGAGCTCATAAAGAGAAAATAAGATAATTATAGGCCTAAGATTGACGTAGAGACCTCAAAGTGATGATTTATAAGGTCGAGCCTAAGAAGGGGCAAAACCGTAATTTTAGAAAATTTCAGACAAACAGGGGTAATTATGGAAAATATCTAGAGAAGTTTTAGAAAATAAGAAATGAGGCACATAGGCCTTTTTATGAATGTAAAAGACAGAAATACCCCTAAAATGAGTAATGGAATTTTTAGTATAAAAGCTCTATTAAGGTATCCATCTGAATATAATTATTTGAGCCATGAGGAGGCCTAGAAAATGTACGTAAAAATGGGGTTTAAATAGTTATGAGACTAAAGAAGTTTATAAAATGTAGTCTCATCCCCAAAAAGTTTATAGTATGAGCTACAGAAATGTTTTAAACCTCAAAATGTCAGAAAGTGGCATTTTACGGGTAATTTAGAAATAAATAGTTGGAGGAATTAAGAATGATGTACCAAGAAAATTCATGGAAGTTCCCTATAATTAAAGGATGGTTATGGAGAACACATATGAATTTTCTAAGCTCTAGAATGCCTTTATGAAATTCAAATAAATGTGAGCTAAGTAAAGAATATTAAAAGTAAGAAAAGATCTAGAAGAATAATGAGTTGTTATAAGGCCATGTGATAGCATTTTTTGAAGTGAGATTGCGCCATCCATTCTCTTTATTCCTTATCTTTAAATGATGACAAGTGATTCTTTCTTATTGATTAGAAGAAGATCATGTAATAATAAAGAAGATCATGAAGAAGATAAGGTAATGATAGCTAGGTTATGTGGATCAATAGGAGGAGGATTAGTGGCTAACATGTGGACCAATGAGAGCTTTCCAAACCCATATACATGTGGTCCTACAAGAACTTGTCAAATCCATGGATATGTGGTCTACTCAAATGGCAATGAGTGGCATAATATAATTTGTCAAAGAAACCAAGGGTCAAGATTTAATCTTATATTCCTTCTTCCCTTGAGATTTTGCCACCAAGCATGATGATGCAAGGAAGAAGATGGATAATGTAAGGGAGATGATGTCATAAGGACACTTGGCAAGTTCTTTTGGTGCCAACCTATCCTTGTAAATATTATGACTTTGGAGGGTAAAAGGTAATTTGGACACAAAGAAAAGCCTACAAATACCCCTCCCCTACTTTAAGTGATGCCATGACCAAGTGAGATAAGAAGAAACATCGGGAGAGGGAAGAGAAAATAAAGGAAGTTGTGGAGAAGAGGAAGAAGCAAGAGCAAGGGAGGAAGCTACTGTATAAGGTAGTGGACTTACCCTTTTATCTTCTTGATATGGTATGCTTATATGTTGAGATGTTTGAATTGATTGAATGATGTTGTGACATTGTAAATGTTGTTGAAAGTGCTACTTATAACATGCTTTCCATGGCCATGCATTTTTATACAAAGTATAAAGCATGATGGCATGTCACTAACTAAAGTAAATTTAAGTAAAATGACATATAATGCATTAGAATCCATCTTGCATATGTAAGTGGTAATATTTACTTCTGAGATTTCCTAGAATATCATACTCCCTTAACCAACCATAATAGGTTAATTAGGATGGAAGACATATGCTTGACGAAGAGCTAAAGAATGGAAGAAAGAAAGTAGAGCACTTGAGTGCTCTAGCATGTGTTGTATAAATTTTCCATTTATGTAATATTGTGTAATATGCCAATATATGTAATTGACATTTATATAATAATTATAAAATATTCACTTGTTGTATATGAATGTATGGGAAGTCAAGATGAATGCTAAAATAATTAATGACAATTAAGGAAAAAAAGTAGTGTGGGAAAATGCGGGTCCTAAAGTAATGAGTTTACAGTTCCTGTTTGACCTAACAAATGAATGAATTATGCAACGAGATTAGGAAAGCATATAGTAAACATCATATTCTTGAAAATCATAGGTAGCACACCTCAATTGGATGTGTACATTAAGAGAAATTAATTTCTAAATTTGAGTGTCAAAATCTAAAAGTTCCAGAATTGACCAAATTAAAGTAAACTTCAATAAATTAACTATATTGAATGGTCAAGCAAATTTCCAGATTTATAGTTTTTTCTTAAAGAGCAATGAAAAAGTTTTATTACAAGTTTAGAGCACCTCCATACAATGTTTGTAAAAATTATAATTTTTTAAAGTTAGACTACCGAAGCTAGAAAATGAACCATGAACAGTACTCGATGATTAAATTGTAAATTTTAAATTTTTGGGCTAATGTAATACTTCTGCTAATTAAATACGCTTCTGAATGTGTTCTTTGAGGGGTTAAAACTAGGATGTTTTAGTGCTCACCATTGATGGAAGTCTAACAATTCCCTAGTCACTTCATGGCTCCTCAACCCATGATTCCTGCCATCCGCAAGAGTTTTATGTTCCTCTCCTCAACCAAAGCTATCTAGGGTGCCATGACAGAGGCTTATGATAAGTGTCCAAATGCATCCTCATCTTTGATTTATGTACTTGTCTTTGGGCGATCAAGTAGGATACTCACCCCCTCAATTATACTATATGGAGAAGACAACTCTGTGGCAAGAACACGACCTGCTAAAGCACCATGTCTAGAGGAAAGCCGATAATGTTGTTGACTACTTCTTGGAAATGAAGGAGAAAGCCTGTTTGAACTCCTTGTTAGCCTGAATCTTGTATATGATAACATCCATTACCTGCCTCCTAGAATGTGTTCCTCTTCCATCTGTCCTTAAGGCTTTTGCTCTCCTGAGGGAGAAAGAATCCTGGTGCCAGGTAATGTTACTTGACCTTGCATCTTATTTGCCAGTGACCACCGACACCTTTACTCTTGTTGATCGTGTTCCTGATCCCAAAAGAGATTGCCTAGTCTGTGACCATTGTAATAAGATAGGACCTACCAATAATAAATATCATATCCCTAATTTTCTGTATTCAGTATATCTATATATATTTAGCATATATGAATATTAATAAAGAAAAAGTTTCCAATGTAATAGAGAAAAGGGACTAAATTGTAAAAGTAAGAAAGTTAGATAGCTTATGTGAAAGTGAATCAAGGGATCAAATTGATATTATAAAATTTCAATAAATTGTTAAAGAAATGAATAAACATCAAGAAAAAAGACTTTTGGGACCAAATTGGAGTTTTGAAATTTGAATAAGGGACCAAAACATAATTTGACATATTCAGGGACTAAAGTGTAATTTGTCAAATTCAAAGGGGTAAAAATGTAAATAAGAGAAAGTTGACTCAGAAAAGGCCCAAAACTACTCAAAAATATTCTAATCCTAAATTTTACTAGTAAATAGAGAATTGTATTTGGGCCAGGCATATTTTTTAGAAATTAGATTTAAAAGGTCCCAAATAATTTATATTAATTTATAAAGTCCAAAAATTATTACAAGGTCTTCAGGATCTCAGAATTAGATCAAATTTTATAGAAAACTCTTATAATTAATATAAGAATTTATGAAACGCACATAACTCAAAAAAGAGTTTTGTAGAATTTATTATGAAATTTTAGGTGAAAAATGAATAACGATAAAAGGATTTAAAGAAGTGTGTGGAAATTTTAACAGGACTTTTGGGTCTCAGAAAATTATAAAACTTTTCAAAAAATTCATTTAATAGTAGAGTGAATTTCTAAAAATATAAGGACCCTTAACATAGTTATATAGAATTTATCATAAAATTAATGTATATGAAGATATCCAGGAAAGGAAATGCCTTGGGATATGTGCCAAATAAATTATTAGACTTAAAGGAGGCCCATAATGGCATCATATAAGTGCCCATGAAGCCAAAGAAATTTCCATGTGATTAAAAGGATTTTATATGGTTTTTAAATAAATAAAAGAAAGGAAATTTCTAACAAAACTTCAAGTGTTGCAAGGTGGCATGGTGAGGTGTATCCTACGGTCCCACTTAGCCTAAACTTATGCCACATGGAAGCCATATTAGGGAGAAGAAATGATGCATGTGATATATTACAATAAAAGAATATAAAGATTAGATTAAGCTTAATTAATTTGGGAACTCCAATGAGAGCAAAGCTTAAAGGGTTGTAATAATTAGGAATTTAGAGCATACATTAGTCCTTACAACTCCAAGATTTGGATATAAATACCCCCTCTCTTCTCTTGAAATTGTGCCATACATAAACCCTAGGGGAGGTGCTACCAAAATTTTAATTGAAGCCAAAGAAAAGCAAGCAAACTTGGAACAACAACAAGTTGATTGCTTCTTTAAATCTTGGACTTTGGTATGGAAAGATTGCAAACGTCTTTTCCATAATGGTTGCTGGAGGTTACCCCGTATTATGGGAAAAGTATAAATTTTATGTTATGTATAAGTTAGATAAGCTTAAACAAGCTAAAACCAAGTGGAATTAACTTGGAAATTCAAGTATGCATGCAATTAGAGTTTTGGGTTCACTTTTGCCACTGTATGGATCACTATTTATATGTAAGAATTTTGTGATTTAAATACTTCCAATGAGTTTAAAATAAAAATTTGTGTGGTATAAATTAGAGAAACAAGTATTGGAAGCATTATAATTAAAATGAGAATTTTTTGAAAATATAGAGGGAGCATTTGGTTCTATATAGTAGGATAAGGAGGAAATTGAATCTTGAAATTCTAACTTCATATTTGAATTATACATGAAAAATTATGTGGAAATGGACCATGAGAATTTATTTTGGAAAGGTAGCAGTATAAGACATAAAATGAACAAAGAAAGGAAACTAGTGAAAACCTAGAATTTGTATTGAAATCAAGTTGTGGCTTGTGATGCTTTGTAATGGCTAGGTTTTGATATTTTTTTTAAAGGAAGACTACTTCAAGAGGAGTTTGTCAAAGATAGCATAAGAGGTAGCAAGAATACCTAACTATAATGTTATACTTGTTTGATATGTGCTTGCTTGTTCATTATGATTTTTGGTTGAGCTTTAGATGATGTTATGATGATGATGGTGATGATGATGATAGAGGAAGGAATGAAACTCCTTGCTATATATGTCATGACAATATGCATGTTAGAGATTGCTTATATATGGTCATAAAGTAGCTCCCATGTCATGATAACATGTTATGCATTTAATCAAGCATGCTTGATATTATAGTTTTTGACTTGTTATTGGGATTTTCATGAAATCTCATTCCTTTCATATGAATAACCATGTTTTAGGTACTGTAATCTCAAAGCAAAAAGGGTTGAATGTGAATGAATGAACTTGTATTATGATCTAATATGGCTATAAGACTTTATGAAATGCACTAGTACATTATGGCTTGTATGTAATATAAGGCAGTGACCTTATAACAAAGTTTCTAGCAACTTAACGTATGAGTTATGACTTCAAATTTTGCATGAATATAGCTAAGATACATAAATTTAAATGGACATCAAGAACACCACAATTGGTTAAGTTTTCGATTTAATATGATTTTTTAAATTTAGAAATAAAATCTAGAATAAGATAAAATGAGTGTCCAGCAACTTATTGTATGAGTTATGACTTGAAATTTGGCATGAATATAGCTAAGATACATATCTTTAAATTAAAATCAAGAACACCACAATTGGTTAAAGTTTCAATTTAATATGATTTTTCAAATTTAGAAATAAAATATAGAATAAGATAAAATGAGCGTCTAGAAGTAGTAAGGTTCGGATGACAATTTGAAATAGCAAATTAAAGAAATTTTCCATAAAATTTATGACCTTAAAGAGCACGTCTTGAGATTTAAATCCATGTATAACATGCCTTATTTGGATAAGGGATCAAGGAGAAATGAATTTTTGAAGTTAAGGCAAGAAAACTGAAATTTCTAGATTTAGCAAATGAACAGTGTTTTTTCAACTAATAAATTGTGTTTATTTTGACAATGAAACTCTTAGTTTTATATTTTTCCATCAAATTTTAATGAAATATATTTCAAAATAAATTTGAAACACTCTATTTTAGTTTTTCTAAATTTAATTATGAATTTTTAAAGTTGGATCTGTAATCTGGAATTTCTATGTGAACAGTAACCATAAATTTTAATCATTGAAAATCTAGTCTTTCAAGCTAAATAGATCTAAAAGTGGTTCAAACTACTTACAATTAAGCATAACTAAGGGTAAAATAAGGACACAACATTTTGGTATTAGAGTAGAGGATTCTGGCATAGGAAATGCTCTGATTAGATTAGTTATAGACAAATAAAATTGTCATAATTAACCCTAAGATAGTGAATAAAGGATAAAGATGGTTATACATAGGTCAGGTTCAGAGACCACTATTAATCACAGTGACCCTATACCAGAAGTATTATGTTCAGATGATTCCAGTATAACTTTAGAGGATGAATTTCTTTTAGATCCAGAAAACTTTTAGTTCTAAATTATGGATGACTCAGGTTTTGAAGTTTCTGGGTTAGATAGATCTGATAGCTTATCAATGAGGTCTAATGATATGGATAAGGTATTAGAGGAACCTATACCAACCTTTCCTCTTTAGGTGAAGCCATAGTGGGATCCATATCCAGTATATGATACAATTTATGTAGATGACATCGGTATCATTACAACCATATGAGTTTGATTCCCAAGTTTTAGGTACCATAGACCCTATACCTAAATAGTCTGTTAACCTAGATGTTCATGGAATTAGTCAGTTACCTAACCAGACAGATGTCCTAGGTCCTAGTTAACTAAGAGAAGTGATACACATGTAATCCCAAGACATAGAGATAGAGCCTGTAGAAGCAACTAATGAAGAATAGTTCAAGAAGGCTATGGAATTAGTCATACAGTTGTATGATTTAGGTCGATGTCTAGTTAGAAAGGTAAACCAGGATTATACAATCTATCAAGATTTTTTAATTAGAGCTTGGGAAGCCTATCAAGCCTTTGAACCAGATACTCTTCTTTTGGAAGACTGTATGAATATCATGAATAATATTTTGCGTACAAATGAGACTTGGAGATCAGGATTAGATCAATTTTTCTCTAAAGAACCTCTAGGCTATATACCAAACTAGATTTTTCTAGTGGAGGAGTTTATTAGAAGAACTTTTAAGAAGATATGATGTGATATGAAACTCATGTATGACAATGTTGTACATGTATACAAACCATGTATAATAGAAATGTATATGAGAATATAAAGTTATGTATGAAAGATATGTACAAGTGTATGAGAAATGTGTTGGAAATTGTGCCCTAGGGGCCAATCATTGTCTTATGAACATTGTTGATTTATAAATTTATTAATTGTGTTATCATATTATTTGCATGTTTACTGTGATGACCATCCTTGGATAACTCATGATCTTATCCTAAATGTCCCTGGTCAATCATCTTTGCGGGAGCAGAGATAAAATAAGATCAGTATGACTTTGAAGATGTATAGAGATATAAATCAAAGTCATAGGCACAAGTAAGAGTACAAGGTGTTGGACCGACCCCCTATGAGAGAGATGCATAGGTTAAGTCATAAGCTTCTCTCATATACAAACCATGTCACTATACCCTTTGACCTGAGATCATTATGGATTCCTACATGACAAACGCTCAACTTTGACCTAGTCAAACGTCACTTTTGACTGAGTGATCATAAAGACTATGTTCGGGCTTAGTGGTTTTTCGTGCGGAGGAATGTGAATGGTCAAGATGGAATTTGTCCCTCACATTCGTAGAGACATATTACTGGGCCCCTTAATGAGTGAGCTGAGAAATGTATGGCCATACTGTAATGGAAAGGTAGTTCCATTTCTATAGTCAGACTACTTAGGGATCGAGAAAGTAATGGTCAGGAATAGGAGGATGACATTCTCCATGCCTCATCCATGACCAAAATATCGTGTGACAAAAGGGACATGATATGGTTGTATAAAAGGTCATATCGTTCATCGATCCTCATATGATTTGGGTAGTCATGATGTCTTGCTAGAGACCGCTTGCGACTTGTGAGTCAGTATAGTAAATGGCCCACTGCCAACTTCATATGGGCCTACAGGGCCACACACAAAATAGCCCAACACGAGTTATGATGTCCAGATTCATTGAATTTAGTGTAAGCATGTGTGCAAGGTATCAAGTTATACCCAAAGAATCACATGCTAAAGTTGCAAAGAGAATACTCAGGTATCTTTCTAGAACCATCAATCTTAGAATATGGTTTCCCAAAAGAGGTGGAAAATTATTGGTAGCCTACTTAGATTCAGATCATGCTAGTTACAATACTAATAGAAAAATCACTAGTGGACAATGCCAATTTATTGGTGATGTCTTGTTTCTTGGTTCAGTAAGAAGGAATACATTGTTGTTGTTTCTTCAATTGAAAATGAGTATATAGTTGTGGGAAGCTATTATACTCAAGTTCTATGGTTAAAATAGCAGTTACAAGATTTATGTCATATCCCCATTTTTTTACCTGATGTAACTATACAATTTATATGAAATGGACATGAGATTCTTGGAATAAACTGTATCAGATTGGAAAGGAAAGAGAAGGATTATTGACTAAGGAAAATTTAGGGACCTAAACGCAAAGTAGAAAAGGTTAAAGGCCAAAAATTAAAGTAGAAATAAGATTTGGACCAAAAGTGGTAATTTTCAAAAGTTTATGGACCTAAATGTAAATATGCAAAAAGTTAGGGACCTAAATGTAATTATGGAAAAGATCAGCCAGGAAAGGCTTAGAACTTCCTGGAAGTATTCCAGTCCCACATTTTATCAGTAAATAGAGAAAGTTATGCTGGTTAATCTAGCATAATACAGAAATTTTATTAGGATTCCAGATAGTGGATATTTATCTGATAGTCTAAAAGTTATATGAAATTTTATCAAATCTCATAGAACTTAGGTATAAGTGGAAAAGTTATAGGAAGGTATGCCCCATGACATCAGATGTCATGAAACTGACAGAACCCTGGAAGGACCTCTGTATGAAAAGTTATCCCCATATTAGTGAATTTTGACGAAAGTTTGACAACATCCATAATCCAATTATGGAACTTAGCAGTAAGCCTAGATAGAATGAACTTGGATGACCTCATGTATAGACCTATGATGACGCCAAGAAGGGCCTAAAACCCAGGATACCAGTTCATCAGTAAAAGGGGGCAGTGTCTAGGAAAAGTATGAAATTATGAAAATGCCCCTGGATGACATACTGTACCAGTGATAGATGGAGGGTATTTTGGTCATTCTGAATAGGCTAAAAATGTGGAATATAGTATAAATATGATTAGTTAGAGACATTATATACCCTGAGGTAGTACAAAGAGGGGTAAAATGACAATTATACCTTTAGGATTAATATAGTGCAAGAAAGGACACAAAGGGTATTTTGGTCATTTCCTAAGGGATGGATGGCAAATAAATAATGAGTCTAACAATGTCAATTCTATGAGGAACCTAGACAGTGATTTCAAGGATAGTGGAATATTATAAAAATTAGGAACAGAAAACAGTTTGGTTTTTGTGAAATTGCTCCGATCTGTACCAAACTGGACTGTAATTTTTCCTATTAGTATATTTCACCTTTTTCAGCCAAACATGACCCTAAATGATGTCATGCATGGTGTCAAAAGGGGAGGCTTCTAGGGAAAGCTTGTGTAAGAATGAATATGGACTATTAGATCAAATAGTAACCAAATCAATCTTGGCCATTCATTTGCACTCAAGCTCATCTATAAATACCCCAAAAATCAGAACCTATTCGGCATGCATGGTGAACCTTGAGGAACCTCTTGCAAAATTTCCATTCAACAAAGAAAGAAGCATACAAAGTGAAGCAACAATCAAGGTAATCATCTCCCTTGATCTTGAGCTTAATTCTAGTAAGTTAGCTCTTGGTTTTAAGGGGTTTTTGTACCATATTTCTCTTATGGTTACTTCTGGAAGTGCTTCCCATATATGGTTAAAATAGGATTTTTATGTTATGGATAGTTTAGACAAGCTTAAACAAGCAAGAATCAAGTGGTATAAGCTTGGAAATTCAAGTATGCATGAAGTTAGGGTTTTGTGTTCTTGCTGGTACTGTGTATGACACTATTCATATGTTGGAATTTCATGATTTTAATGCTTCCAATGAGTTTAAAATGGAAAATTGTGTGGGGATAAAGTAGGAGAACAAGTATTGGAAGCATTGAAATCAAAATGTGAATTTTTGGAAAAAGGAGCATTCACTTCGGTTTGGCACAGCACCTTTTGAGGTGTTTTTATTTTGAAAATTCTAGTTTCATATTTGGATTCTACATGAAAAATTATATGGAAATAAACCATGAGAATTTATTTTGGAAAGATGGAAGTATGAAACATAAAATAGATAGAATGGAAACTGGTGAAAACCTAGTCTTGGATTTGTGTTCAAGTTGAGTTGTAACTTGATATTACTTTGTAATGGCTAGGTTTTGACATTTGTGAAGGAATGAAACTACTTCAAGAAGTTTTTGACAAGGATAGCTAAGAGGTAGCAAGAATACCTAACTATAGTCTCATGTTTGTTTAATTGCTTGCTTGCTTGTTGATTATGGAGTTTGGTTGAGCATCAGAATGTGTCATCATGTTGATGATGAGTTATGAATAATTACAACTCCTTGCAAGTTATCTCATAAAAATATCCATGTTAGAGTTTGTTTATGTACCATTATGAAGTAGCTCTCATCTCATGATAACATGTTAAGCATCCAATTAATCATGCATGATAGTATGGTTTGTGTAACTTGCTATTGGGATTTCCATGAAATCTCATTCCTCTTGTACATAATTATGTTTTAGGTGCTGGAACTTCTCAAGGAAAGAGGGTAAACATAGATGGATAAATTTGTATTATAAGCTATGTCACTTACATGACACTGTGGAATGATATGCTAGTATGCATGGTATATGTTAAGTTGTATTATTCTAAGGCTACTACCTTGTGACGATGGTTATGAATCTGAAATTTGGCATGATAATAGCTAAGATACATAGATTTAAATAAACACTAAGAATGCCTCAATTGGTTAAGTATTCGAATTGTTATGATTTTCCAAAGTTGGAGTTAAAATCTGAAATAGACATAAAGTAAGAAATTGGAGGCAGTAATGTTGTGACATTAATTTCATATAGCAAATGAATGATTTGGTCCACGAAAGTTTTTGAGCTTACATAAGACATCTATAGCTTTAAATCCATAGGTAACATGGTTCATTTGGACAAGTAATAAAAGAGAAATAAATTTTTGAATTTAAGGCAAAGAGACTGGAACTTCTAGATTTTACCATATGAACAGTATTTTTTAACGAATAAACTAATTTTATTGAGACAATGGAACCTCATTTTTATATTTTCCCCTCAAATTTAAATGAAAGATATTTCATTAGAAATTGGAACTAACTCATTTCAGTTTTTATACATTTAATTATGAATTTTCAAAGTAAGGTACATGTTCTGGAATTACCAAATGAACAGTAAAAGTGAATAGTACCTGAGAGCAATTCTTTTGAAAATGAATGTTTCTAAAGCAAAAGACTACATAATTGGTTCCAATGACTTATGAATGAGTATAATTGAGGTTGAAAATAAGGATGTGACAATTTAAATATTCATTTCAAAGAGGTACCAATACTTTGTGACAATACAAGCACCATCAGCTTATCAACAAATCCAGTACTCTACTTAAGAATCAATCACATTGATATAAGACATCATTTCATCATATGCCATGTTCAAAAGAAAGATAATAGAACCAATCACATTGATATAAGACATCATTTCATCATATGCCATGTTCAAAAGAAAGATAATAAAGTATAACTCATCCCCACTCATTTGCAGCTAGCTGATATCTTCACAAAATCTCTAGCAAAAGAACAATTCAATTTTATAAGAATATAACTAGGAATGGTGAATCCCAACGAGCTGTAAGATGTCTCTAAATTTAATTATTTTTTAAAATTTCATATTCCCATTTTGATGATTAACTAAGTTAAGCATCAGAGTATCTAGAATTTTGTTTTGCAGGATATTGATCGATTAACACTTCAACAAAATGATTGATTGAAGAAGACTTCGATAAATAGGAGATTGGAAGAATTAGAGAGGTCAAAGATTTATCAAAAAATACTTAGATAAATGGTCTTTTCGATAAGGACCTTGAAAAATATAGAAACTTCTTTATTATAATCATTTATGTTATGTGATAAGATTTACCGAACCACTCACAGATAAAGGCTTCAATAAATGAGAGGTAAAATGTTTAATTTTTTAATTACTGTTGTTCAATAAATATAGATATTTATAGAAAAGCTCTTCGATAAGAGAACTTATTGAAAATCCCTTCGATAAATGAGTAGAATGTGTGAAATATTTTTATCAGTATTTATTAATAAAAACTTCAAAAAGGGTTCCTATCGAAGTGTTTATCAAAAAATTATTAGTTATAAAGGCAAAAATATAACCGTTATTGTGTTAGTTTATCAAACCCCATTTCAAAAAAATCACTCAACTCTTTGTAAACAATACTCCTTTAACCATTTTTTTTTATCTTAAAGTACTTAAAACCTTTTGAGACATCCTTTCCAACTTCTCCAACATCTCTATATTTACAAATTTCCCTACTCTTTATTATCACAATGGTGAAGACAAAGAACCCAAATGTTGGTAGTGAAAACTGCAAGGGGAAGAAGGCAATAACTCCCTCTAAATCAAAATCACCCTTATTCAAACCTAAAGTAAAGAAAGATCTAATTCCTCCACCACAAGATTTAGTTACTCTACATATTTATATTAGGAAAGTTCACATCAACCCACTTCAAAGAGGAAAAGCCACATTTTTCCTACTATGTTTGATGACAACATCAAACAAGCTATAAATACTACCCTCAATATCAGAATCTCCTCTCAACCTCCTCCACTATTCAAAAGAATAAACAAGTTGCTGGAAAAGGAGAAACTAGTTAATCACAAGGTATCACTTCTACTTTGACTCTTGATGATTTACCAATGGGTCATATAGATAAAAGAATAGATAAGAGAAAAATTCAAACTTTAATTTATTGATAGGGATTTCTATCCTATAGTCTATGTGGACTTAGACTGCCAAAATATAATGATAAAACCTAATTGGACTTATCTAATCCCCTAAAATATTATAAGAACTGGTTAGGAATTAACCTATCCTATAATCCTAAAGTTTTCAGAAGATTTTACTGCAACATAAAGATTCATGATAAGATAAATGAGGATGGAGAGTTGATAAAGAGTGACTTGACTACTTAGTTAAGAGGAGAGAAATAAAGCTTGATGGTGATCTTATCAACCTTCTTTTTATGACTAATGATCATGTGAAAGGACCAGTACTATCACTCAAGGATATTTACATAATTTTGATGTCAAGTGAAAACTCTACTAGGGATTTGAAGTTTGTTCCCAAGGATTATATATGGTTATCATTGGATAATTCATTACATCTATTCAAGAAGCAAGGTCAATAAGTCATGGAGCTTCACATATCTTAATCAAGATGACTATCTACTATCGGTAAGGATTATTAATAGAAAAAAGATCAACATAGGAGCTTTAATTTATAGTGATATAAAAAAATTCTACTATAACAAGTCCAAAGTCACTCCTATCCCCTATCCCCTATCCCCAACTAATCTCTTTCATTTTCCACCATAACAACATTGAATATCTGGAGAAAGGAGATAAGGAGATTAAGATTCAAAGATTTAGGGCTAACCAAATTTATAGAATAAGAATTTCATTGCCCTTGACATCTGGAGATAAGCAAGCTCAAAAGGGAACATGGAACCAACCAATTACATCAAGTTCAAGGCAACAAGTTGAAGCTCAATCTTCTGCAGGACCTACTCAACCCTCTGTTCCATCATTTGCTCAAGCCTCTCTCTAACATGTGCTACAACAAGTGCTAAGAAAGTTTTGAGGAGACGATGATGGCTATAGTTCAAGATGTTTGTCAAGCATCATTTTAAGGGATTTCTGAGTTGTTTAATGAATTTGGACAGTCACTTGAGGAAAAATTGGTTTCTAAAATTTTCAAAGTGCATGAAGCTTCAAAGAACCAGTTTGGGATTCTCTACTACTTGATTGATATTCAAAGTCATGCACTCAAGGCCCTGAAACAAGAGTTGGTAGATTTAAGGACCAAAGTTGACAACTCTTAAACCACATTCTCAATTGATGAATTACTTGCCTCACTAAATCCTTCCTCAGCTAACAAACCCTTAGCCTATGTACCTTCTACATCCAAACCCTCCTCTTCTAAGCCCTAATTCTTTTTGATAATGTCAAAAGGGGCGAGAAGTAATAAGAAAACATTGTGTCATATTTTGTATTTTTGAACAAGTCTTTCTAATGAATTTACTATGTTTTCAGTTGCTTTGACATCTATCAATTTACTTTACTCTATTTTCACTTGCTCTATATTGTCATTTCATCAATTAATTTTACTTTGCCTCATTCATAAGTTTTTATACTTGTTTATATTAATATAATCTTATTCTTATCACTTGAGTTTTGCCATCATAAAAAAAGGGGAGAATGTTAGACTCTGTTTTAATTATGACAAATGATTATAACTTCAATTATGTTTTTAACAAAACTTAATTTTTGATAAGTTTATTGATAAGGGTATTTATCGATAAATCCTTTGATAAACAAAAACAAAATTTAGTTTGTGAAATCATCTTCTAAAAAGCATTTATCAATAAGGGTATTTATCTATAAACAAGAACAAAATTCAATTTGTGAAATATGTTCCTAATAGGCATTTATTTATAAAGATGTTTATCGATAACCCCTTTGACAAATGAGAATAAACTTTAGTTATGAAATCATTTTCTAAATAACATTTATCGAAGCATTAATCGATAAGGTAATTTATTGATAAGCACTTTGACAAATAGATAAGTTTTAGTTTTTAAAACTAGTTTCTGAAATCAATTAAAAGCTATATTTAGATCTATAATTATTTGAACAATGATATTATGATTACTTTAGAAAATAATATTATAGAAGATTGAAAAACTTTGATTTGAAGTGTATTACATAGTATTTGTGATAAAGTTAGAAGATTATTTTTTAAAATCTCTTTATTACTTTACATAGTATTACATAGAATTAAAGAAAATTTAGACATAATATTTTTTAAAAGACTATTATTTCAAAACATCAGGATCTTATTGAATAGTTATTCGATAAACATACTTATAGAAAAATACTTTGAGAAGTTACCTCTTATAGCCTATGAAATAAACACTTTGAATATACTTCTCGATAAGCCTGAACCATGCCTCTGTAACTAAAAGTTTGTTTTTTGAATGAAATTTCAACAAGGCTAGTTTTTGAAGTATTATTCGATAAGAGTCAATTTGGTTTGAATATACATTATTTGAATATTTATTGAAACTATTTTTTATAAGAGTATTTTTCGATAAACACTTCGATAAATCTACTTGTTGTTCAAAATGATTTTCAAACCAAACTTTGCTATTTCAATCCAAAACATTAGAAACTAATTGATCTTTACTTAAAACTTATTATATCATTTATTCTATGCATTTCAAGATCAATTGCAGGCAGAAATAAGATCAAATAAAAAAATGCATTAAATGCTTCAACCATCACACACTAATAGTTATATTCTTCAATAGATACTTCAATGAGTCTAATTCCTGCTCAATGAACTAATCTTCATCTTTAGACTCAACTATAAAAGAAGCCATAGTAAATGTAACTACACATAACAATGAACAATAAACAACAAACAAACATTTATTGAGCATTGATTATTAACCTTCTACATTTTATTCTCATACTCTGTTTTCCATTTTATTTATCTGCTTGATCTCTCTTCAATGATATCCTTCTTAACTCAATCTTTGTCTTTCAATTTAAGTTTAAAACTTTTAATCACACCCAATTTACCCCTCTTGGATGATGTTACCGTTCTAACACTTTGATCTATGTATTGAGGAAAAAGGTCAATAAACCATGATGTTCAGAAAACTAGAGGAAGGAGAAGTGTTAGAATTTTGAAGAGAAGGTTGAGGAAGTTAGTAGGTAAAGAAGCTAAGAAGGGTCAAGGTAATGAGGTTATAATTCATGGATCATAATTAGTAATAAACAATGCTGTTAGAGAAGAATCTAGAGTAAAGTTGAATGAGATTGCTAAAGGTGATTATGGCTAGCATCATACAGCCACCATGGGGCGATGAATTTCATTGCATGAAACTATTAAGTCTTGGGTAAAGCTTTGACAATTAAGAAGCTGTGGGAGGAGAACATGAGAAGAAATCCCTCAATTATTTTTTTAATAGAAATCCCTCATTACATCATAAAGGTAACTACCCCACTACAACTTACTATTCACAATGACAAATTTCAACATCTATACATACATTCATCACATAACAATTATACTATCCAATCACTAACTTCTTCTCATGTAACTTCATCTTCTCTCCTTATTCATGAACCTACTAGGATTGGGACATGGAGGGGGTGAGATTTCTGGGAAAATCTAAGTAGCAAACATAACTAAATAGTATATGTATTAATGTTAATGTTTGTGCTTGCTTGTGATTGTGTCAACATAATGTATGAGCATGCTACCACGTCACATACGAAGTACAATTAGCCAAAGTAGTTATAGAATATAGCATCTTTCAAATACATATTTTCCACAACAATCCACAAAGTCATAGAACGATTGCACATCACATTCAATACATACAAGTCTATATTAGTTTACTACCTCACATGTGACTTTCTTTTACTCTTTTGTTTACCTCTTGCTTCTTACTTCTCCTTGATATGTGGCTGCCTTTATTGAGCACACAACTTGTAACATCCTTATTTTTCTACGTCTAAGGGACCATTTGGTAGCATTTAGAACCGCTTACATAACCTTTGAAGTTCATTAGCTAAATCTAGAATTTCACTCTACTGAATTACAGTTCATATAGTACTTCTAGATTCAGCGATGAACTTCAAAAAATTATAATTAATTCTAAAAAATAAAAATTAATCAGTTCAAAAAGCTACATGAAGCTAACATCTTGAACTTTAAAAGAAAAATATTTCCTCATACCAATTAACTAGTAAACTAAGTCAACTATGACGTCAATGTTTACTGTTCCTTCAGTTAGGATTTCTAGAAATGGATTATGGTCCCTGATTTGAAAATATTCATTTTCTTTGTATGGACATCAAAATAAGGCTTACTTGGTATCAAAATGAAGCTTAACATGCTAAATAAGTGTATGTAAAATTTCATATATTTATTTCATCATTTACTATTTTTCATTATATCATAAATATCATTACTCAAACTGATCATATAACATTATTACATGCAACAATTCATCCATTAATCATATAACATTTACACTATCTAATCCCTAACTTCTCTTCATGCTTCTTCATCTTCTTTCATCATTCATGAACCTGTTGAGATTAGGATTATATGGAGGGGTGATATTTATGGGGAAATCTTAGTAGCAAATGGTACTAAACAATGCATGCATTAATGTAAATACTTGTGCTTGCTTGTAAAAGTGTTAACATTGTGTAAAGTGCATGCTTCCATATAACATATAAAATACAATTGTCCAAATAGAAATAGAGCTTTAATCATGTACATATATGCAACACAATTCAACAAGGCCATAGAACAATCAAGAATAACATCCAATACATACAAGTTTTGGAAAGTTTACTACTTTACATACCTGACTTTTCTTTACTTTTTCTTTGCCTCTCTCACTTCTTACTTCTCCTTAACGTGTGGCTATCCTCTTTGAGCACACAACTCAAATTCTAACATCACATTATCATCCATTTAACTACTATTGAACATTGAGTTTACTTAACTACAATAATTTTCCCTAATCATTACTAATTGACTTAGCCTTTGAATCAATTGATGTATTAACCTTCCCCTACACAATTTGGCCTTCTAACTCCATTTATGAACTCAAAATTCTCAAATTCTAGCAACTACACATTGTTCTAGACATAACCAAAATATGTCCTATTTGTTTCTAAATATTCTCGTTTTGATTCCAGTGCTTCTAATACATGTTTCTCTACTTTATCCCACATAAATTTTTATTTTAAAACAATTGAAAGTATCAAAATTATGAAATTTCAATTGCTGTGCATGCATGTGAAAAGTAACAGAGAGTATTTAAGAATTACAACTTTCAATTCCAATGCTTTTAAGGTTCTAAACCTATCCAATCCTACACAAAATAATCATCTAAATTCAATGGAAGCATTAGATCATTGTAATTCCATCTCTTTCTATCCAGAATAGTCTTGGTTGAAAGGCTTCATCTATAGCAAATTTAAGAGTATCAACCTGATTCAATAATCAATCATCTAACTAGCTTGTTTAAGCATTAATCACATAATTCTAGATTTAATTTCTTCTTTCTCCTTTCATCTAGGACTTTGGACAGCATATATACCCTATAGAAATCTTATTTTTCTTCCATAAAAATCCTAAGTTCTAGCCCCCAAATTAAAGGAAAATAAGCTAAGATAGATTGCTTACCTTAAACCCTAGCTAACTTGAACTTTGGTACATTGAATCTTTCTTGTCTTGTATTGTGTTTTCACTTGAGCAGTACCTCCCCAAGGTCTACCACATGCCATGGTTTTGGGCAACATGGAGTTGGGTATTTATAGACTTTAAGGCATGAAAATGAATGGCCAATATTACTTTGTGTACTATTTGATCCAATGGCTCATATTGCATCTTCCATTAAGCTTGCCCTAGAAGCCAAAAGGTGACATCATCCATGACATTATCAAGGGACACCTCATTCACCATGTGGCAAAATTCCAAGGGAAAGATATAATATCCTCACTTTTTATACATCTTAGGGACCAAACAGTAGCATCTGGAACCACTTCCAAGGCTGTTGAAGTCAAATTACTCAATCTGGAATTTTACTCTAGCGAGTACTGTTCACTGTGCAATTCCCAGAGAAGTGACCTGACTTCAAAAAATCATAACTAATTCTATAAAAATCGGAATGGAGTGGTTCAAATTGATACATGAAGATAACATAATACTCTTTCAGGGAAAAATGACTCGTTGACCACTCCTTGACTATGGCAACGTCAGTCAATGTTCCGAAATCACTGTTCATCCAGCGTCCTGTCCCTGATTCCAGCATCTCTGGTACCAACTTTGATCAATCATATTTTTATGTGTAGACATTCAAATAATACGTTCTATATATCAAATCGAAGCTTGGCATGTCTACTATTTACTGGTAAAATATCATACATTTATTCAATCATTTACTATTTATAATTACAGCTCAAATGTCACTGCCTCCATCACGAGTTACTGTTCATAGTGATAATTTCCAGCAATTATACATACATGAATCACATATCAATCATGCTAAGTAATTAATATCTCTTCATGCATCTTTATATCCTCCATCTTGAGAAGACCTGCTTTAATTGGATTGATATGGAAGGGGTGAGATTTCTGGGGAAATCTCAGTAGCAAACAGCACTAAACAATGCATGCATTAATGTGAATACTTGTGCTTGCTTGTGAAAGTGTTAACATTGTCTAATGTGCATGCTTCCATGTTACATATGAAATACAATTGGCCAAAGTAATCATAGGAACAGAGCTTCATACATAAGCATATATTCAACACAATTCCACAAAGCCATAGCACATCAAGTATAACATTCAATGCATACAAGTTTAAGGTAAGTTTACTACCTGACATGTAGCTTTTCTTCTAGCTCTTAGCCTTTGCTCTAAGGTTCATTCTTTCCATAGGTCAGAGCCTATATATAGCATAATAATATCTTCATTATTACTCTATCATTATAGCTCTATTTAACTCATGCATAGCTAGGGTAATATTCTTACTCTGACATTCCTCTGGCTTTCTCTCTACCTTTAGCTACCTTTATTAATAGAGATATTTCTCTATTCTAACTACTAAGAGCAATCCTCTACTTTATTAGAGCAAGGACTAGATAACTTTATTACCTCATTCCTAAGCTTTGCCCAGTCCCTCAGCTCCTTAGACTGCTCCTGGTTCCACCAGAACTCCTTCTTTCCTTTCCTTTCTTTCTTTCCTTCTTTCTTTCTCTCTTTCTCTTCCTTTTCTTGCTAGATCCGTGGTGTGCCTTGAAATGGGAGGGGAGTGGCCTATTTATAGGTGAGAGGAGGTGGAATGAATGGCCCAGATTGATTCACAATGAATGGCTCAGATTGCTTGCTTCCTCAAGAAGCTTTGCCTGTATCATCATGATGACATCACCCTCCTTGATGACTCACCACTCATGACATCATCTAGGACACCTCAAGGGACACCTAAGGGGTATATGTGGCGAAATATGGGGCCCTTGGGACACCTCACCAGCTGACTCAGCCTTTCCAGAGAGTTCCAGAGTCTTTTCCCTGAATGGACGGCCGAGATCGTGCCACGTGTCCTCTTGCTTTTTCTACTTTTACTGTAATCATGCCATGTGTCCTTTGCTTTTCCTCTTTTACTGTAATCATACCATGTGGCATCTTGTGGGTCCCACTTATGTCCTCTCATGATTGCAGATCACTTTACCCAGTTCTATCTTGGACCGGGTTACTTTACTTTATTGAAAAATCACTAAAATATTATTTTAATGCCTCTTGGGCCCACATTACTCTTGGGCTACGTTTTTGGGCCTTTAAATATCATCTTGGGTTTCTAACCAAGCCCAAGCACTCTGGTGGCTCGGTTCCCAAGAAACATCCTTAGTAAATTACTATAATGCCCTTAGTTCCTTTTTAGTACTTATAGGAGCACTGTTACATTTCTATACCTTACCAGAGTATCTCTTGACCCTGGTCAGCTATCCAGATACCCTTTCTTAACTATCTAACCTTAGTCAAATGATCATAATGCCCTTCGTCTGACTCTAACTCAATGACACAATACAGTGGCATACCTTCAGTGGCATTTTCATAATTCTTCATTTTTCTCGGTCTTTATCAGCCCTGGCCCACATACTTATCTGAAAATATCATTGGGCCTATAAGGTGCCATTCTGGACCCTCTGTATGATCCCCTATCTTCACAGGCTCAATTCCCGAGAAATTCCCCCGAAACCTATTTATCGGGTCTTTTAATCCACTGTAATTTCTGTAGTAAATTCTACAGAACTCCTTTTTGGGCTCTGTCAGTTTTAAAAATTCTTATATTAATTATAGGAATTTACTGCCACATTTCATCTGATTCTAAGGTCTAGAGAATACTGTATTAATTTTCCTTCTCTTTAGAAATTAATATAAATCTTTCGGGACCTCTTATCAGAACTTTGTGTTGTATCATATTGATCAGCATAATTTTCTCTATTTACTGAGACCTCTGCTCAACAGGGTCTGGTAGCATCTCTTTTTTAGGCTATATACAGGGCTTTCTAAGCCTAAAAATCGGGATATTACATTTCTCCTCCCCTTAAAATAAATTTCGTCCTCGAAATTTTAGGGTTAAATCTCTATTCATCCTTTGATGAAGAGTTCCTCTAAGGAGAATGTCCCTTTCTTTCATACTAAACTTTCTCATATACTCCTATATTCTGGAGTTTCTATTAACAATTCATCATACTTCTTAGTGCAGTCACGTATTACTCATCTGAGTATTCAGCGGAATTCTCTAAACATCCGCAAAACTTTATTTATCATTCTCATATCATCATATGTTTCATCATCTTTAACAGCTCATCATAGTACAGAGAGAGGACTTATATCATTATTCTTCCTTTTATTACTCTACTGCTAAACAGGAGCACATATGAGCATATTGGAGCACATACTCTAACATGCATAATGCCTGGCCAACATGCTGCAGGACTACATACCTGCTCATGAATGCAAAGCTCTAACAGCGGAGCTCAAGCATTCCTTCTCTTAATATGCACAGCTCTAACACTCGGAGCTTGCACAGCTCTATCACATAGAGCTTGCACTGCTCTAACATTCAGAGCTTTAGCATATTTCACAAACATAACATAATATAACATAATGCCTGGCATTTTATGCAAGGAGTGAAAGCTCTCATTTGCTCTTTCACCTATAACTCATCATTCAAACATCTTATCTCTTTCAAAGATAGAGCCTCTCAATCTGTTTACAAGGCTAGCTATAAAGCCACTTCATAGTGTACTTCTTAACACATACTTTTCATATCTTTCATGCCGTATCATGGCATATCTGGCCACATCTAGCGATATCATAGTCTATCTGGCCTTGTCATAAAACATTCTCTTTTAAATTAAAATATTGCTAGCCTTTAAGAGAATTCTTCTAAATATTTCTTTTCAAATCCATTTCATTTGGACTTGACATAAGGGTTCTATTCTCTTTCTGTTCATAACCCTTTCTAACTTGTCATAGCTCTTTCTATCATCTTACATAACTCTGTGTACATATATGCCAACTTCTTGTGGCATTCATACCTCTTTCATCACTTCCCAGGAGGTCACCCATCCTTGGCTACTCTTGCCTGAGCACGCTTAACTGAAATGTGCAGATCTAAATCTGAAGCACTGGTGCTATCAGGCTCAAATTCTGGTACTCTACTATCTTAGACCCATCTTATGCTATCTCTCTTGGGTCTATCTGGCCTTCTAATCTCTTTATCCTCATCTGGAGGATCTATTTATCTTTCATTCTTATTTTCTGTAATCTCATCGTAAGGATCTCTTTATTCTCTTTTGACCCTTTCTTATATCTTATGAGATTTGCCCATAACTCCTTGGCACTCAAGATTAATAACTTTAACTTTGATCACTCAGTTCCTATACGTGTAAGGAGATTTTGAGTTCAGTCCCTGATAGTAATAAGTCTATCTAACATCATGGGTACTCTCTCTGTTAGGAGCTAACCAACTTGTGAAGCTTCTGTACCTTAACTTTTCCTTGGTATTCGTCCTTCCAAAGACATACGTACTTATGGCTCAATACTTTCTCTCTCTAGGCCAGGTCCACTGCAACCCTCGGGATCTACTGCGATCAACCGTAAGCCTCTTCAAGATCTAACTGCGACCCTGGAATTCTATTCTCTGGGAGCCATACTAGGATCTAACTACAATCCTCTAGAATCTACTGCGATTCTGTTGTACTGTATTCTCATCTCTGGAAAACTTCAACCAATGGACAAAGTTATAAGGTTAATCAATTCCACATAGTAGTTAACTCAGCAGATAATTCCCCTAAAATGATCACATAGGCCAATCTTATCTATCAGGACTTTACTCATTTCCTCTATCACTCAGGAACTTCTCATACCATTCTTATCTTTCATAGCTTTACTATATCCTTTACTGCAGAGAGCTACACAGGCTCTACCATGCACATATCTATCATAATCTATTCTTCTCATCAAAGGGACCTTACTCTATCTGAGCTATATTGTCCCATCTCTTGGCTTTATTTCAAATGCAATCATTTTCTATCGCAAGAGCAATCTAGCTCTGTTGCAACAATACTAACTTATGTCTTTACTGCTCTTTCTTAGAGCTGTACCATCTTTCATAAATGCTTCTCATTTCATTTCATATCACTCATATTCCTTACCCTTACTAAAGGGATATATCCTGAGTATCGTAATCATCTATCTGTAGATTCACTATTAATCATCATCTTAATCTCATTGCCTATCATTGTCTAATCATATTGTCCAGATCCCAAACATTCATTTAGGAATCAGTAATAACTATTTATTTGACATAGGCTGCCACATTACCCTCTTACTAGGATATAGACTCAACCCTTCATTACCCTTTCTTACATAGGGAATAGGAGAGTCACTTTATTTTTAAAACTATTGCTACCTCTCTCTCTATCAGTCTTAGTCTACTCTAAACTAGACTGTGGTTCCTCTATCTTGGGAACATCAGCGGCCCGTGTTGTTTCTAACTTTAGGCCATGTGCTAGGATTATTCCTTGGCAAGCCTCATTCTAACTTTTAATTCTTTTGTTCAGGAAACACTAGCTGAACAAATTCTTTTGTAATGTAGATCTACTCATATAGAGGATCTACTTTTGAACATCATCTAACCTTTTACATCTCTTTACTTTATACTATCTGGCTTGATCATGCTTTGTACCAATCCTCTAGGTGATTAACTTCAACCAGGTTGGTACCTTCATTATCATTGTTACTGTAATGTCTGATAGTTTTCCTTGACCTAGGACTGGTCAGCTTCTATCTCTATTCATAGAGGAAACTGCTCCCCAGACGTTATCCTACTTAGTCCAGCCACATCGTGCTAAGAAACACGAGACCTCGGCGGTAACGGCTGACTAAGACTAGCCACTTCCTTGAAGATCACCTCGTACCACTGTAAGTTATGGGGTACTATTCTATCTGTCTAGGTGTCACTATCTCTTGTTCAAATCATTCTCTAGGTAGCGAACACCATCCCCATATCTCGTACTAGGGAGGAAACCTCTGTAGTTCACATCTCTAACTTGTTTTAAGGGGTTAGTTTATCTACTCCAGAGCATCACTGAGCCAGAACCCTCTGTTCTATGCCAGAATCTTATGCTCTGATACCAAATATAATATCCTCACTTTTTATACTTCTTAGGGACCAAACAGTAGCATCTGGAACCACTTCCAAGGCTGTTGAAGTCAAATTACTCAATCTGGAATTTTACTCTAGCGAGTACTGTTCACTGTGCAATTCCCAGAGAAGTGACCTGACTTCAAAAAATCATAACTAATTCTATAAAAATCGGAATGGAGTGGTTCAAATTGCTACATGAAGATAACATAATACTCTTTCAGGGAAAAATGACTCGTTGACCACTCCTTGACTATGGCAACGTCAGTCAACGTTCCGAAATCACTGTTCATCCAGCGTCCTGTCACTGATTCCAGCATCTCTGGTACCAACTTTGATCAATCATATTTTTATGTGTAGACATTCAAATAATACGTTCTATATATCAAATCGAAGCTTGGCATGTCTACTATTTACTGGTAAAATATCATACATTTATTCAATCATTTACTATTTATAATTACAGCTCAAATGTCACTGCCTCCATCACGAGTTACTGTTCATAGTGATAATTTCCAGCAATTATACATACATGAATCACATATCAATCATGCTAAGTAATTAATATCTCTTCATGCATCTTTATATCCTCCATCTTGAGAAGACCTGCTGTAATTGGATTGATATGGAAGGGGTGAGATTTCTGGGGAAATCTCAGTAGCAAACAGCACTAAACAATGCATGCATTAATGTGAATACTTGTGCTTGCTTGTGAAAGTGTTAACATTGTCTAATGTGCATGCTTCCATGTTACATATGAAATACAATTAGCCAAAGTAATCATAGGAACAGAGCTTCATACATAAGCATATATTCAACACAATTCCACAAAGCCATAGCACATCAAGTATAACATTCAATGCATACAAGTTTAAGGTAAGTTTACTACCTGACATGTAGCTTTTCTTCTAGCTCTTAGCCTTTGCTCTAAGGTTCATTCTTTCCATAGGTCAGAGCCTATACATAGCATAATAATATCTTCATTATTACTCTATCATTATAGCTCTATTTAACTCATGCATAGCTAGGGTAATATTCTTACTCTGACATTCCTCTGGCTTTCTCTCTACCTTTAGCTACCTTTATTAATAGAGATATTTCTCTATTCTAACTACTAAGAGCAATCCTCTACTTTATTAGAGCAAGGACTAGATAACTTTATTACCTCATTCCTAAGCTTTGCCCAGTCCCTCAGCTCCTTAGACTGCTCCTGGCTCCACCAGAACTCCTTCTTTCCTTTCCTTTCTTTCTTTCCTTCTTTCTTTCTCTCTTTCTCTTCCTTTTCTTGCTAGATCCGTGGTGTTCCTTGAAATGGGAGGGGAGTGGCCTATTTATAGGTGAGAGGAGGTGGAATGAATGGCCCAGATTGATTCACAATGAATGGCTCAGATTGCTTGCTTCCTCAAGAAGCTTTGCCTGCATCATCATGATGACATCATCCTCCTTGATGACTCACCACTCATGACATCATCTAGGACACCTCAAGGGACACCTAAGGGGTATATGTGGCGAAATATGGGGCCCTTGGGACACCTCACCAGCTGACTCAGCCTTTCCAGAGAGTTCCAGAGTCTTTTCCCTGAATGGACGGCCGAGATCGTGCCACGTGTCCTCTTGCTTTTTCTACTTTTACTGTAATCATGCCATGTGTCCTTTGCTTTTCCTCTTTTACTGTAATCATGCCATGTGGCATCTTGTGGGTCCCACTTATGTCCTCTCATGATTGCAGATCACTTTACCCAGTTCTATCTTGGACCGGGTTACTTTACTTTATTGAAAAATCACTAAAACATTATTTTAATGCCTCTTGGGCCCACATTACTCTTGGGCTACGTTTTTGGGCCTTTAAATATCATCTTGGGTTTCTAACCAAGCCCAAGCACTCTGGTGGCTCGGTTCCCAAGAAACATCCTTAGTAAATTACCATAATGCCCTTAGTTCCTTTTTAGTACTTATAGGAGCACTGTTACATTTCTATACCTTACCAGAGTATCTCTTGACCCTGGTCAGCTATCCAGATACCCTTTCTTAACTATCTAACCTTAGTCAAATGATCATAATGCCCTTCGTCTGACTCTAACTCAATGACACAATACAGTGGCATACCTTCAGTGGCATTTTCATAATTCTTCATTTTTCTCGGTCTTTATCAGCCCTGGCCCACATACTTATCTGAAAATATCATTGGGCCTATAAGGTGCCATTCTGGACCCTCTGTATGATCCCCTATCTTCACAGGCTCAATTCCCGAGAAATTCCCCCGAAACCTATTTATCGGGTCTTTTAATCCACTGTAATTTCTGTAGTAAATTCTACAGAACTCCTTTTTAGGCTCTGTCAGTTTTAAAAATTCTTATATTAATTATAGGAATTTACTGTCATATTTCATCTGATTCTAAGGTCTAGAGAATACTGTATTAATTTTCCTTCTCTTTAGAAATTAATATAAATCTTTCGGGACCTCTTATCAGAACTTTGTGTTGTATCATATTGATCAGCATAATTTTCTCTATTTATTGAGACCTCTGCTCAACAGGGTCTGGTAGCATCTCTTTTTTAGGCTATATACAGGGCTTTCTAAGCCTAAAAATCGGGATATTACAAAAGAAGTCTAGAAAAATTCTAGTCCAATCCAGTACCGTTCCAATCCAATTTCTAAAAACCATACTTCTTTCTAACTCTAATTTTTCTGAAATTCCAATATGTTTTTTATCTTAAATCCAGTATCTAGATTTCTCCCACCATTGACATTGTTGGATTAGGTCTGAACTTAATTATTGATCCCTTGGCAAATTACCAAAATGCCCCTTGGTTCTTCTTTATTTACTTTAATATCTCTATGGACATTATTGTCTTTTCAAATATCACCATAGTATTCCTTGACCTTAGTCAACTATTCTATGAACCCTCCTTGACCATTTGACCTTGGCCAAATGATTAAATTACCCTCTATACATCTCTTGCTCAATGGTGTAACATAGTGGCATTTTGATAATTTTACATAATCTAATAACATTTTTGTAATTTTACATTTTTCAAGGTTTTTATAAGTATTGCCTACATACCTATATGAAAATAGTATTGGGCCTATAAGGCACCATTTTGGGCCTTTTACTTGGTCGCCTGCCTCATGGGCTCAACTCCCAATAAATTCTCCTAAAAAGTATTTATCAAGTGTTTTATTCTATTCTAAATTTTATTATAAAATCCACAAAGCTCCTTTTTAAGCTCTATTAGTTTGATAAATTCTCATATTAATTATAAAAATTCACTATAAAATTTTATCTAATTCTGAGGTCCAGAAGATATTGTACTAATTTTCTAAACTTCAGAAATTCACATCAATTTATCTTGACCTCAAATCAAAATTTTGTGTTCGTTAAACTGATCAGAATAATTTTCTCTATTTAATTTATTAGTAAAATTTGGGACTAAAATGCTTCCAGGATATTTTGGGGATTTTCTGACTCCACTTTTCATAATTACCATTTTCCCCCTAAACTTTTAAAAATTACACTTTAGTCCCTCAAGTTTTCATAATTATATTTAATGGCCCAGAACTTGTGTTTACTTTCATTTTGAACCATATAACTTTTAGACTTTTTAGTTTAGTTCATCTCTTTCTTTAAAATGACCATTATGCCCCAAGAACTTTCACTATTTACAATTTAATTCATAAATATCATTTGTATAATTTTATGACTTCTGAAAAAGGGGTTTAGTAACTTACCTATTTCAAGATATATAAAGGGACATTAAACTTAAAAATTAGGATATGACATAATTTAAATCCTAACATCATATAATAATTCATTCATTATACTCTCAATTCCCTAACATTTCATAATATTAAACTCAGTTAACCCCTTAACCCCTAACTTTCTCTATTTGTGGTTAATTGTCTTATCCTTTGAACTAACTTACATCCTAACTTTACCTTACACAATTTTGTATTTTGAATCCATTTATGGACTGAGAAAGTTGAAATTCCAACTGCTTCATCAAATGTGGACAAAATTGAAGAAGTGCATATAATCTTTCAAAAATTCTCATTTTGACTCAAATACTTCCAATACTTGTTCCTCTGCTTTATCCAACACAATTTTCCATTTTAAAACCATTGGAAACATCAAAATTATTAAATTTAAATCACTGTTCATACGTGTGAACAGTACATAGAAGAATTTAAAATTTCACCTTTCAATTCCAATGCTTCAAAAGTTCCAAACCAATCTAATCCTACACAAAACCATAATCTAAATTCAATAGAAGCATTAAAGCCATGAAATTAATCTTCCTTGGTCCTGTACAACCTTAGGCTGAAAACCTCTTCAAAGTTCAAAGCAAGGAATTTCAATCTAATCCATAACTTACCATTAAATCTAGCTTATCTAAGTGTTAATTACATAGTTCTAGCTTCAATTTATTCTTCCCCCTAAATTTTCAAATTTTTGGGCAGCAAGCATACCATGAGGAAATCTCATTTTCTTCCATTTAAATCATAAGTTCAAGTCTCCTAATTAAAGGAAAATAAGTTATGATCAATAACTTACCTTGATGCTTTACAAGCTTGATCACTTAGCTCTTTGTTATTGCTTTTCTTGTAGGTTTGAGTGGAAATTTTGGCATAGTTTCCCTATGATCCTTGGGAGCACGAAATTGAAGAGAATGGAGTGGGTATTTTGAGCTAAATTTTGGCGCTCTTGGCAGTAAATTATCCTTCCTTTTCCTAATTATTACATAGCCTTCATCTTGCTTCATATTGGTTGGTTCTTGAATTAATTAACCTTAACCACAATTAGATTAATTCTTATATTATTTTATTTTAATGAAACACATGGGATAAGCTCTTTTTCTTGCTCTTGGCTCTATGTGGAGGGTGTGGGTCCCACTTAGGACACCTTGCATGTAAACACATGCTTCTTGCATTTTCCTTGAATTTTCTTTCTTTAAAAATACATAAAATATCTAAAAATTGACTTGATCTCCAAGATAATTCTCTTAGCATATTGGGCTCTCTATATGATGCCATGTTGGGCCAAAATTAGGTCTAATTGCTATTTGGCATAAATCCGAATGCACCTTCCCTTATCGAATACCTTAAACTACTCTAATTTTTTAGATAAATTCTAGACACCTCTTTTAATAGTTCTGATATTTTTAGAAATTTTTTCTAATATAAAAGGAATTTCTTACAAAGTCTCATAATTTTCTAAGAGCCACAAGTCCTAATAAAGACTCCATATGTTTTCTTTAAATCCTTTATCAATGTCTTATTTCACCATAAATTTTCTAATTAATTCTACAATACTCCTTTTTTACTTCTATCAATTTCATAAATTTTTATATTAATTTGAAGAATTTACAACAAAATTTCATGTGAATTTTGAGGTCCAGAAGATACTGTACTAATATCCAAACTTCAAAAATTAATATTAATTTATTGGGACCTTAAATTAGAATTCTGAGAGATATGTCTAGCCCAAATTCTATTATCTATTTATTGATAAAATTTGAGACCAAAACATTCTTGACAATTTAGGGTATTTTTTGGCTCAAGTTTCTATAATTAAAATTTTGAGAAGTGCACTTTAGTCCCTCAAATTGTGAAATTTTATTTTAGTCCCTTTCTACCAAATTTGAAATTCCAATTTGGTACTTGAAATTTGAAAAACTCCATTTAGGTCCTTGAACTTTTCACTATTTACAATTTAGTCCTTAGACTTTCACTATTTACAGTTTAGTCCTTGAACTTTCATTTATTGTAGTTTAGTCCCTTTAGCTTTATAACTTTATACATTCTCTTTTTCTTTAACTTAAAACTTATCTAACTATTGTATTTTCTTCTGATTATCATCCTAATCCCTTCATAATCTATTTCCTCTATCAGCCTTATATAGATAGGGAAAATTTTGGGATGTTACATTTCTACCCCTTAATAATTTTCATCCTCAAAATTTAATTTGTACCTTAGTTAAGTAGTCTTGAAACTGTCTCCTCTATATATCCTTTTCTACTTTATGACTAAGGATCAGGGTATCTTTAGGAATTGTATATTCTATCATGGTGTTTGGCAGAGTACTTTCAACATCTGTGAAACTTCATATCTTTCTCATGTTGATATACTCCCTTTTTCCTTGGTCAACTCAATTAGAGTCAAAATCTGCTTCATTATGTTACTTATTCATCTTTCATTATCTATCTACTTACACTTATGGACAACTTATTGTACTAGACTTATTAGTAGTGTCCATTTCTTTCATACTAAACTCTCTTAAACTTTGTTGTATTATGGAGTTTCAGTTAGCTACTTTGAATACTTTTATATATATCTTTCCTTTTCATCTAACTATCTCTTTCTTTCCCTTTCTTTCTATACAATTCCTCTGTCTGGAACTGATACAAGGGAATAATAGTGTCCCTTAATTTCTCTCTACTAAGCACTTATGTTATTCTCTGCTTATGCTCTTCTTTCTTTTTATTATGCTAGCTAGAAATGTTCTTTCTCATTATTCTAGAACATCTTTCTAACTTTTATGACTTAACACTGTATTTTCTAGTGGGTCACCCATCTCTAGGCCTCTTTGGACTAAGCACCTTTCAGTTAAGGTATTGTTAGGTTAGGGCTAGGTTACTATTCATATGACTCTGAGCCCTAGCATGCTATTTCTCATATAACTGTGTTCTAACTTTACTTTGCTTTACACCCTCTTTCTCCAGGTCTCTTTGTCCTTTAAATCTTTTCATTCTCATCTAGAAGATCTATCTACTCATACCTGTCTATTCTTAAGACATATGGGGTTCTCTCTTCTATTCCTCAGGCATACTCCTACAATCTTTTGAATGCCAGTACTCATATTTATATTCGGACTCCATCTTCTTTAAAGAGAAATTAAGTTTAGTCTAGTGGCTACCTAGAAACATGATGGATACTCTCAATGTATGAGTTAGTCAACACCTTGTCCCTGGTGATTGTCTTATAAAAAAGACATCAAGTTGTCCTATTCCTCTTTTTATGACTCACATTATCCTATCCTTATGCTAGGTTATTTCACAACTTGGAATGCCCACTATCGTCCAAAGCCTTTTCAAGAACTATCAGATTATGGGATATCACTCCCTTGCTAATCACGTTAGCATCAACTATAGTTCTTTTGAAAGACTTTCAACTAATGAACTAGATTGCAAGGTTAATTACTCCTTTTTGTTGATAAGTCACTAGATAATTATCCAACACTATATTCTATAGCTTATCTTACTTATCAAGACTTCACTTAACCTCTCTCTTACTCAGGAGTGCTTATCAACTTTCTTTCTTGCTTGTGGCTTGCCATGGGCAATTGCAGTGTGCAATCATAGCTTAGTCATCTACAATTATAATATGCAATTGCTTTCTATTACTATGCGTTCATATCATAACTTCTTATTTTATCTCATCTGAATCTGTGCTCTATCTGTGAGTAATTTGTATCTATGATGTGTTCTTATATGAGGAATAATTTGTATTAGATCTAACTCCTATATGAAAATGATCTAAACTCATCTGAGTCTAGCTCTATCTAAGAGCTATTTGTTTCAGATCTAACTCTTATATCAACAATGATATGAAAGCCATCTCATTACTATTGTCTGTAATTCTTACTGTATACTATATCTTTTGATAGAGTTAGAACATTACCACTCTCTTAGTACTTATTGTAACCCTACTTGCTGAGACTGTCTGTTATTCTAAATACTTTCTATTACTATCGTGCTTTAGGTTTCTCATCTAACTAACTATCATCATATTGCTTTAAACTCTTTCCTATTCCTAAATTTAACCTAACTCTAATCCTGGTCATAATTTCCATTCTAATCTTAATTTTAATCCTTGAGTATTAACTAACTCTAACTATCTCATTTATTTCTCTAATCATGTGAACAAACATACCAAGTCTAGGGTAGCTCTATTATGTGCATGCCAAAAATTACAGTTCAAATATGCATCAGGTGATATCACCCTTAAGCCAATGGGAATGATGGCAGAGAACTAATAGGAAGATTCAATTGCCCTATACAGTCATTGCTATAAATGGATGACTAGCGTTTGAATCACATATCGCATATACTTAGCGATCATTTAGCCATATTGTCTCTTGGATCATCTCAAGCAACTTCCTTGCCTCTTCTCCGATCAGGGCAAACTTTCTTATGTATCTAAAATCTCTTTCCAATCATATTCTATAAACATTCCTTGACAAAATATCCCAGCTTACCACTTCTGTAGCAACTTCCTCAACCTGTCAGTCAAAGCCTTTATCTGTGGTCTTTACCATAGCTCTCATATCTGTTAGGCTCAGACTGTATGCCGTATCTCTTAGCATACTACTAATCTATTTTAAACCTTTTATACTTCTAACTTTTCCTACTTCTTATTACCTCTTCTAAAAACTAAAGTTCCTCTAGAATATCACTATCAAAAACATCAAAAGGAGTTCATCTCTTAGAGTTACCTTTATGTTTTCTTTATATCACAATTCTCTCTCTATAATCTTGCATGTCTCTACTATTCTGTTGAACCTCTACAATTGCCTAGGAAGAATTCTTTCTAGCAGCATAAAATTCAATCTGTGAATTAAGTTCTTAGTTATTCAACTCTCACTATTCACATGGATGAACTTGGCTAAGTATCCATCAAAGGGTTCCTCTATCTTGCTTTTACACTTTAAGACTTAGCCTTAAGCTTATCTCTATCTGACTGAGAAAATTATTTCTCATAAAACTGCTCAAGGAATGCTTCCCATATAAGTAGATCATTCTCTGTCTATAGAGAAACTTTTGTACTCTTCACTATCTCTTAATATATTTCTTTGGTTGATACTTGGCTATTGGTGCCTTTATTTTTTAAGACACTTCAACGATTTGAAATCTCTTCTAAGTGATTGACCTAATTCTTTACCGTTTACACAATTAACATACATTTGTGTGCAAGCAAAATATGCTTATGGAATTGTACATTCTATAGTTGGATACTATCTCATTCCTCAGCAGATCCTGACTATCTGCTAGTCCTAGTCTATTCTTGTCTAGACTATGACTCTTCAGAGATTTCTCTTTCTAATTGTCATAAATCAACAATAGATGATGCTACGACTATCGTGATAATAATATCTCTTTCTTGTCCTTGGCAAACCTAAGTTATTAGATTCCCATCTATCACTTGCTTCTATTACTCCTGCTATTTGTAGTGCTCTACAATAGGTCTACTGGTTTTTACATGATGGGGTTTCTCTATTTCAAGAACATTAGCTCTCCATCTATTTATCATCACGTCTCTTGGTAAATTCCCAATTTTATACTTTTGAACCTTCTATTCAGGAAAAACTAACTTAACAAAGTCTTTCAAAGTGTAGATTAACTCCTAACTATCCTACGAAGGATTTACATTTGAACGCCTTTTTAAGCTAGTATTATGTGTCCTAAGGCCTTATACATCTGACTTTCCTACACCCCATACTAAACCTCTAGCTGATAAACTTTAGCGAGGTTGACACTTTTGTTATTATCGTTCCCATAGTGTCTAATCTCTATTCTTACAGATTTTAGGTTCACATAATGATTTTGTTTTGTTCCCCTAGCATTATTTTGATCTAACTCTTGTATCTTAGCTTTCATAATCTTGGACTAGTCAACTTTTTTATCTTAGACTAGTTAACTTCTATCTCTGTTAGCAGAAGGAACTACCTCCCATCGTTGTTCTACTTAGTCCAGTCATATCATGTTAAGAAATATAAGACCCTTGAGGTATTGGCTAACTAAGACTAGTCTACTATAACTGTATCCTTGAAGACGGTCTTGTAAGGCTATGAGGCTAGGGTATAGCACAACATACCCATCTGAAGGTTACTATCACTTTTAGTCGCATCTACCACACTAGCTCATCGTAAATAACATCCTCTGTGTACCATAGTCACGAACTATGACTTGACTCGTCGTAACCTAACTTCTTATTGAAAATAAGTTGTAACCTAACTTCTTTGTGAAAATAAGTTGCAACCTAAACACCTTTCCATTGCAGTTTAAGCATACATTTCTCTAAACATTCTCTTCCTAAGATTCCTTATATGAATCCTACTTCAAGTAGTGAACCAATCATCTAAGGAGAGATCTTCTTGGTTCACTTAAGATTCAGACTTAAGTGGCACTGACTTTCTCACTAAGCACCATAACCTTAACATAATGTTAATGACTTAAGTTTAGGGTCTGGAAATTATCCTATATGATGCTAGAAACTTTGCTCTAATACCAAAAGTTTAACACCTTACTTTCGTAGTCTTAGGTACTATTCAGTAGCATTTAGAACTACTTATATAATCATTCAAGTTCAAATTCAAAATCTAGAAATTTCCAACTTACGGGTATTGTGCATGTGGTATTTCTAGATTAAGCAATGAACTTTAAAAAAATCATAATTAATTATAGAAAACTCAAAATTCAGTAGTTCAAAAGGTTACATGAAGCTAACATGCTGATCATTAAGCAAAAAACTAAATCTCATACCAAAAGTTCAGCCAATCAATATAGTATCAATGTCAAAGATTATTGTTTATTTGGTCAAAATTTCTGAAAATAGTTTTTCATCCCCAACTTTGAAAAAATTGTTCTGTTTGTATATACATAGAAATAAGGTATTTTTAGTGTCAAAATGAAGCTTGACATATTAACTAAATGTTGACAAATTTTTATATATTTATTCTATCATTACTACTTTTTATTACATCATAAAGGTCACTACCTCACTATAAGTTACTGTTCACAGTGACAAATTTCAACATTTATACATATATTCATCACATAACAATTATACTATCCAATCCCTAACATCTTCTCATGTAACTTCATCTTGTTTTCTTATTCATGAACATGCTAGGATTGGGACATGGAAGGGTGAGATTTCTGGGAAAATCTCAGTAGCAAAAGGAACTAAATAGTGTATGCATTAATGTTAATGTCTGTGCTGGCTTGTAATTGTGTCAACATAATGCATGAACATGCTACCATGTTACATATGAAGTACAATTAGCCAAAGTAGTCATAGAACAGAGCATGTTTCAAATACATATATGCCACAACAATTCACAAAGTCATAGCACCAATGCACATCACATTCAATACATATAAGTCTAGATTAGTTTACTACCTCTCATGCTTGACTTTCCTTTACTCTTTTCTTTGCCTCTTGCCTCTTACTTCTCCTTGATATGTGGATGCCTTCTTTGAGCACACAACTAAATCCTAACATCATATAATTATTCATTCATTATAATATCAATTCACTAACATTTCATAACATTAAACCCAATTAACCACTTAACCTCTAACTTTCTCTATTTGTGGTTAATTGCCTTATCCTTTGAACTAACTTACATCCTAACTTTACCCTACGCAATTTTGTCTTTTAAATCCATTTATGGACTTAGAATGTTCAAATTCCAGCTACTTCATCAAATCTGGACAGAACCAAAGAAGTGCATATAATCTTTCAAAAATTCTCATTTTGATTCTAATGCTTCCAATACGTGTTCTTCTACTTTATCCAACACAATTTTTCATTTTAAAACCATTAAAAATATCAAAATCATTAAATTCAAATCACTGTTTATACATGTGAACAGTAATAGAGAAGAAGTTAAAATTTCATCTTTCAATTACACTGCTTCCAAAGTTTGAAACCAATCCAATCCTACACAAAAAATATCATATAAATTCAATGGAAGCATTAAAACCATGAAATTCATCTTCCTTGGTCCTATACGGCCTTAGGCCAAAAACCCTCTTCAAATGTGCAAAGCAAGGAATTTCAATCTAATTCCATAACTAACCATTATCTAAGTATTAATTACATAGTTATAGCTTCAATTTATTCTTCCCCCTAAATTTCCAAATTTTGGACAGCAAGCATACCATGAGGAAATCTCATTTTCCTTCCATTTAAATCCTAAATTCAAGCCTCCTAATTAAAGAAAAATAAGCTAGGATCAATAACTTACATTGATCCCTTGCAAGCTTGATCACTTAGGCTCCTTGTTCTTGCTTTTCCTTTAGGTTTGAGTGGAAATTTTATCATAATTTTCCTATGGTCCTTGGGAGTAAAAAATTGAAGAGAATGGAGGGGGTATTTATAACCAAATTTTGGCACTCTTGGGACTAAATTATTCCTCCTTTTCCTAATTATTACATATCTTAATCTTGCTTCCTATTGGTTGGTTCTTGAATTAATTAACCTTAATCACAATTAGATTAATTTTTATATTATTTTATTGTAATTAAGCACATGGGATAAGCTCTTCTTTCTACTCTTAGGTCCATATGGAGGGTGTGGGTCCCATTTGGGACACCTTGCATGCCAACACATGCTTATTACATTTTCCTGAATTTTCATTATTTTAAAATGCATAAAATATCTAAAAAATGACTTGAGCTCTAAGATAATTCTCTTAGCATATTGGGCTCTCTATATGATGACATGCTGGGCCAAAATTAGGTATAATTGCTATTTGACATAAATCCCAATATACTTCCCTTACCGGATATCTTAAACTACCCTAATTTTTTAGATAAATTCGAAACACCTCTTTTAATGGTTTTGATGTTTTTAGAAATTATTTCTAATATAAAATAAATTTTTTAGACCTAGAAACCCTGAAAAAATTCTATACGTTTTTTAAAATTCATTTACCGATGTCTTATTTCACCTTAAATTCTCTAATTAATTCTACAGTACTCCTTTTTTACTTCTATCAATTTCATAAATTCTTGTATTAATTATAAGAATTTAATACAAAATTTTATCAGATTTTGAAGTTTGAAAGATATTGTACTAATCTCTAAACTTTAAAAATTAATATCAATTTATCGGCACCTTGAATTATAATTATGAAAGATATGCCTGGCTCAAATTCTATTCTCTATTTATTAATAAAATTTGAAACTGAAACTTTTGCGGGCAATTTTGAGCCTTTTCTGACTCATCTTTCCATAATTACACTTTTACCCTTGAATTTGACAAAAGTGCACTTTAGTCCATAAAATTGTTAAATTCCATTTTAGTCCCTTTCTACCAAATTTGAAATTCCAATTTGGTACCTGAAATCTCAAAACTCCATTTAGGTCATTGAACATTTTACTATTTACTATTTACAATTTAGTCCCTAGACTTTTACTATTTACAATTTAGTCGATTAACTTTCATTAATTGCAATTTAGTCCCTTTAGCTTTATACCTTTATACCTTCTCTCTTTCTTTGACTTAAAACTTATCTAATCATTATCTTTTTTCTAGTTATCATCAAAATCCCTTCATAATCTCTTTCCTCTGTTAGTCTTATACAAATAAGAAAAATTTGGGATGTTACAAAGACCAAGTGAAAGAGAGAAATGATAGGACAGCGGCCAATGTTGACTTTTGAGAGGCTTTTTATAATGCTATGGTGCTGCATATTGAACCAATAAGTTCATATCACCATATGTTATTTGTTGAGTGTGAACATAAACATGCTAAAGGCCCAAAATGTTTAGATTTGAAGCAATATGGATAGAACATGAGGATTACTTGTAAGTGGTGAAGAAGGGATGGTTGAAGAGTGGTATGGTTAAAGGAAATAAGGTGGAGGAATTTATTTGTAGGTTGGAGAATTGTAGGAAGTTGCTATCTGAGTGGGGAAGGAAGACTTTTCCTAATGCAAGAAAAGTTGAAATTTTGACTAAAGATTGGAGGAGTGTAGAAAGGGGTCTTCATTGAAAAAAAAAGAAAGAAGAAATTGAAATTTTGATAAAGAAGATTGAAGAAGCTTGGGATAAAGAAGAGATGTATTGGTGGCAACAATCAAGGGTACAGTGGTTAGGTGCAGAGGGTAGAAACACCAGATTCTTTCATTCAAGTACAATTCAAACGAGGGCAAGGAATAAGGTGGTAAAGCTAAAGGCTAGTGGAAATGAATGGTTAAAGAAGGAGGATGAGATTAATAAAGCTTTTACAAATTATTATAATAATATCTTTGATTTGGAGATATTCAATGGATTGGAGGAGGTTATAGCAATTGTACAGAAAAAGGTGAAAGTAGAGGATAACCAGATGCTGGAAAGGGTGGTTACTAGGGAAGAAATAAAAAAAGGCTACATATTAATTGGGATGAGCAAAAGCACCAGGACCAAATGGCTTTTCTGGAATATTTTAGTATTCAGCTTGGCCTGTGGTGGAAAAGGAATTTTCTGATATGGTACTAGCTTTTTTAATGAGAATGCTAAATTGGATGCTCTCAATATGACCAATGTTGACTTAATTTCGAAAGTGGAAAATACTAAAAGTGTGGGACAAATTTAGACCTATTGGTCTATGTAATTTTTCCTACAAGATTGTGTCAAAAATCTTGGCAAACAGAATAAGAGGTTTGCTGGCTAGAGTTACCTTAGAGAAGCAGACGGCATTTGTAGCCAGGAGATTGATCCAAGACAACATAATAGTGGCTCATGAAGCACATCACTACCTAACAAATAAGAAGAAAGGTAAGAACTTTGAGATGACTGTAAAAGTATATATGAATAAAACCTATGATAGCCTTGAGTGAACTTTCATTAAAGAAGTAATGAGGAAGATGGGGTTTAGTGAGAAGTGGTTACCATGGATCATGGAATGTGTGTCCATTAATCATGAGTTTGTTAGTGAGGATAAGAAGATTGCTGATGTGAACATGAAAAAGGGGATTTGCCAAGGAGATCCTCTAGCTCCATTCTTATTCATTATTGCTGCTGAAGTGCTATTTGCTGTGGTTCAATGGCATGTTAACAACAACAAATTGAGAGGCATTAAGCTTACTAATAAGTGCCTTGTGATGTCCCACTATTTTTTGCAGATGATTCCCTATTTTTTATCGATGCTAGAAGAAAGAATTGTAGAATGTTGAAGTCAATTCTTGATAATTACTCCAAATCTTCTGGTCAAACAATCAACTTAGACAAATCTAGTATATTTTGTTCAAATAATACAGTGGATAGGGTGAAGCGGGAAGCTTTTGAAATCTTGGAGATCAATGCTACTAATGAACTTAGAAAATACCTTGGTTTGCCAATTATATAGGGCAGATCCAGGTCTGAAGCTCTCTCCTTTGTTAGAAATAAGATGAACATGAAATTACAAGTTAGAAGCAGATATTGTTGACGTTTACAGGTAAAGAGATTATGGTGAAGACAGATTTAAATGCAATACCAATTTTTCCAATGTCATGCTTCAAGTTCCCCAAGAAAGTCTGTATTGAATTTGACAGAATGGTGGCTAGATTTTGGTGGGGACAGAAGGAATCAGAGGGAAGGATTCATTGGAAGGTACTTGGAAAGTAATGTATGAAGAGAAAGGGAGTGGAGGTATGGGTTTTAGGGATTTTATGCAAAAACTGCATGGAGACACTGTCAAAATAAAGAGGATTTATGGTGCATAATTTTGAAGGGTCTCTATTTTCCTAAGGATTTCATGAGGGCTTCTAAGGGTAGTAAAGCATCTTGGTGCTGGTCGAGTATACTAGAAGAGAGAGATTTATTGAAGATGGAACTCATTTGGTGAATCAATAAAGGTGATAAGGTGAAATTTGTTTAGGATAAGTGGCTGCCTTTAGCTGAGGGTTAATGTTTGAAGCAAAAAGAGCTGAATGATGATGTAAAAGATCTTAAAGTGGCAGATATTATTGTTGATAACAATGGAATTTTGAGCCAATTGATAGGATACTGTAATATGAGGAAAAGGAAGTGATAAGTAGTGTAAGAATCCCATTAGCAGAGGGTGAGGACAGGTATGTATGGTTGGGCAATAGAGATGGATCCTATTTGGAAAAGATGGGATATAAAGTGGCTGTGAAGGAGGGAGAAGGGAAAAGTGGCAGCCCTAGTAGTTCTTTCAAAGCTTTGGCAAGAATGTGAAATTATCTCTGGAAGATCAAGGTTCCTGCCAAAGTTAATCAATTCCTGGGGAGAGCTGTAAGTGGTGCAATGGCAACTAAGGTAGCTCTATATAGGAGGAAATGTTCTCCTAATTCCTTGTATAAAATTTGTAAATCTCAGGTGGAATCTATTGAATATGCACTCTTTTCGTGCTCGTAGGCTAACTAAGGTGGTTTGGTTCACCTTTGGCCATGATGTTTGATGAGAAAAATATGGTCAGATTTGATCAATGGTTGGAGAAGTGGCTTTCAGGAAGTAATAGAGTGGATGAATATAGTATGGCACTTTTTTCTTGTATATGTTTATTTGGTAGGCAAGGTTCTTCTGTTGGGTGTTTGATGAGGTAAAGATAAATGCAGTAACCTGTCTTTCAAAGGCAGTTAGCTTTGTCAATGAATATTAGGATTGTGTGGAAAGAAAGAAGAAGAATGGGATTGTGAAGCAACAATACAAGAGGAGTCTGGTATAGCAAAGACTTGTTGTTGATACTCTTAAAATAAATGCGCATGGTGCCTTCTGTGAAAAAAGTAAAAGTGCTGCCATTGGGTTGCTGGGAAGAGATAAGGATGGAAAATCTTTGGGAAGTATAGGTCTATCAGTACTAGCATATTCAGCTTTCATGGTCAAATGCCTAGTATTATTGGAAGCTTTGAGAGTAAGGGATATTTTTAGCAAGGGGAACGTGATATTGGAAACTGATTGCAAAGATTTGTATAGATGAATTGTGGGTAAGGATCAAGAAGGTACGACTGGACGTATGTAGATTTGTTGTTGGAGTGTTTGGAGTTGGGAGGGTCTGATGGCAATTGGTTTATGTCCTTGGTTTCACGGCAAGGCAACAAGGTTGCTGACTTTATAGCAGCTCATGTCATGAAAGGTATATGTCATGAGAGGTATGGTACCGAAAGGGTGGTTGGATAAACCACCTTCCTCTCTGAAACGAATTTTGCCGTAGGATCTGAACAACTTAGACACTTTGATTGCTATGAGAACAGGTATTAGGTTGATTAGTGTTTAGTTTCTCAGTAGGTTATTTTTTGCAGGTACATGTATTTTGTGGTTTATTGTTTTCTTTTATTTTCTATAACTTGTAACTTAGGCGGCCTTTTTACCCTAATACTATAAACAGTAAAAAAATTTACCCAAGATACTACTCCGTGTAAAGTATTTACCAAACACTTATATTCAAAATCATTCTTTATCATATTGACTTTAAAATTTTGAAGAAGTTGTTCACCACTAATATTACTTTTAGAATATAATAATTTTTTAAATTGTAAAAATTGAAAGTTATTTTTTGACAAAACAACTTTGAAAATTGTCTTTGACAAAACAACTTCAATTTTATCCCCATCTAAATAACGCTCCAGGGCGTCCAATCCATGAGATTCTTTCCTTGACAAAGTCCAAGGTTTCCCATGTGAGCTCGTGAAGGTATAGTGTAAAATTGAAGACTTCAAGTGATAGAAGAGAAAATAGTTTGTGAAAGTGACAAGTACTAGCTCTATATAAACACTGTACACTCTTTTTTTCCTTTCACCTTCCATTTCTCTTCTTTCTCAGTTGATTCCTTTCTCTTTCATATTAGCCATTTGTTCTTCTTTCTCAATTGCTTCCTTCCTCTTCCAGCTGGATTTTAGTGGTGTGTACATTTTGCAGTCTACTGCATTTTATTATAGTTTGAAGTTTGATTATTGATCTAATTAAGGTGTATTTTCTTACTTAATTTCTTTTTTAATTTTTAGAGAAAAATTATTATATTTAGTAATGAATTTTTTGACAGGTTGAATTTGGTATTAAAGATGTAGACATGTTAATTTTATTATAGAATATAGTATAGTTTAATTTCTATAGAAAAATTAAATATATATCCATTAATATCATGGATGAAATTATGAAAATTTAACTGTTGTAGATGTATTTTTTTAAAAACTTTTTGGCTAGGTTGTGGTTGGAAGAAAAATGTAATTTTTTTATGACTCAAATCTTTTAGAGCAAATTCCCAAATTAAAAATCTATTAAATAAAAATTATGATATAAAAATAGATAATTCTTATATCAAATTCCTTATCTATTTCATCAAATTCCCCACTCATACTTTACCATATGTACTAATTTTTCACATGTGTTTAGGTTAAGTGAAGATATTTAAAGTGTAAAAACAATATATCTAAAATAAAACGTACGAAGAATTAGACAAAATGGAGTTAGGGAACTTGGGCTAAGTTTTCCTCCATAAAAATTAGCTTTTATTTATGTTTTGACAATGTTAAAATTCAAAAGGTTGTGACATTAAATATGAAATGGTTATTAAAAAGAAATAAATTTCCTTCGAACTTTTTGTATTTTAAAAAAATTATGCTAACTAAGAATTTATTTAGATACAAAATTAAGAGCAAAATACTCTCACCACTCTTCTATTTTGCCTTAATTACATAGATCTTCCATCTATTTTTAAAAACATACATTTTGGTCCAATCATTAACACCGTTAAAGAATATTGTAAAAAAATTCTGAAAGCATATTTTTAATTGAAAACTATATTAAAATATATCAATTTACTAATGTACCCCTCATCATACTAAATGCCTCTATCTCTTGTATAGATATTAAATAGTTACTCGTTATCTTTTAAATGTTTTAGTAGATTTAGAAAAAAGTTAAGTAATTTCAATATAAAACATATTAACAACTTACTAAAAATTTAATTATGATAAGTTTTTAATTTATATGATATAATTGTGATGGGACATTTTTTATAATTTTGTGATAAGTTTTTTTAAAGAAAAAGGGATTGTGGAGTTAATTTATTTTCACCGATTAATTTTGATTGATTAATAATTATAATACAATATTTAAGGAGTAGAATGGATCATAGAAAGGAGTTTGTGTGTATTTTCAAATGGACAAATTTTAAATGGCTCAAGTGGAGTTATATTTGAATCTAATGGAGTAAAAGTAATCAAAGTCAACCCAAATATTACCTTGGATAGATTAAAAGAAATTATTGGACGAAAGCTATGACTTCCTTCCAATCAAATGGTGACAAATCTAGTATACATATATCCTAGATGCATAAATCCACCACGCTACCAAGCAAGCAATTTGGAAGATGACCTAAATATAACATAAATGTGGAAAGTGACAGAAAGATTTTCAATGCAACTAACAAGTGCACAGAATTTTATGCCAACATATGTGATGTAGAAAGTGTTGGTCATGTTGAATCAGAACCAATGGATTATTATTGTGTTGAAAATACTATACCATCAAGTTACAATGAGATGAAGATTGTCGAACAAGGATCCATGGGAAATTTCCATCCATTACAACCAACCCAAGATGGTTGCAATAGTGGACCATCACGTTCTCTTTTTCCAATGGAAGACATCATGGATGAACCTGAGGATGAGGATGAATATGATTCTTATGTAAATCATAGTGGTGTGAATGAAAATGATGATTATGTCAATGACAATGAGTATGACAAGTAGCACAATCACAATAATCTTGCAACTACTTTATTTTCACATATTAATGTTGAATCTACCATAGCTCCTAAGCTTAGTGAAATCGAAGAATTTCTACCTTTTAGTGATAATGGAGAGTTATATATCATAAAGATGTTTAGTAATGTTCACATTTTTAGATGTTCAATCAATCTATAATCTGTTCATGTTCATCACACATTTAAGGTTCATTATTCATGTAACAAATATGAAGAATATTGATGTGTTAACTGTGGAGAAAATTGCAATTGGAGAGTAAGGGCCTACAAGAGGGAAAATAAAAACTATTAGCTAATTACAAAATATGGGGGACCTGCACATGCTTGAGTATATCATTAACTCAATATCATCCAAAGTTGGATGCTGATGTCATATCATCTTATATCATGCCAATGATAACTGATAAGACAGATGTGAAAGTGTCTCAAATTATTGAGAGAATGCAATCCATGTTTGGTTATACTGTGTCATATAAGAAAGCATGGAAGGCAAAACAATTAGCAGTTGCGACTGCTTTTGGAAATTGGGAGACCTCGTATTCTTTACTCTTGAGGTGGTTAGCTCAGTTAAACATTTTATGCCTGAGGCACACATACAAATTTTAAATCAACCATGTTCTCGACAAAATGAAAATGGTGATGAACATGTTGAAATCTTCCACCACTTTATAATCTTGAAGAGGTTGGAAAATTTAGTTGGAGATAAGCAATTTTGACTCACTTGTACAAAGAATTATGTAATGATACCAATTCAACTGAGGATGGGATTGGAGGATGTTTATCATAACTACATATATGGGCATGGGATCACTTCCCTATGCTAGCACCGCAACAACCTATATCTCCAGATCCACATGCTAATATGTACCCTGTCTTACCTCTGTTAGGTTTTAGGTATGATAAATCCACCCAACAAATATTTGATATGAACTAATTATATACAAATTTTAACATTATGTTTTGTGATCATAACAGGTGGGAAAATGTTGGACAATACCCTCGTCTAATAGCAATGTCTTTACTCCATTATAGGAGTTTGCTTGATAGAATGATAGATTATGAGATAATTTGGAGGCCATATGAATCCCCCCAAGTCCATCAATTAATTCCAAAGTACTATTTGGCAACAGCTGAATTTTGTCTAGCTTATGTTCCTCTCATATGCTTTCATATTATTGAATGGCATAACCCTGGTCGTGTATTGAGGCAATTCGGTCATCAACAACCAATTCTTGCCCCACCTATTCAATTGAGAAATTACCATATAATACAACTACGTTGTATGACAACTACAAATTGGACCCAACAATATTCAAACTTCATTCAAGCATGGGATAGATGGCCACATGCTATTGTTCACACTCCTATTATACTTGATGAATTTGATCGAATAGCTGAATATATGCAATGGTATTGGAGATATAAAAGTGATGGATCTAACATATTAGTGGTAATACTGGCTACGTGGTAAGTTTTTCACCTATTTTTAGTAATACCATCTTTTTTATGTTTAGCTAACAAGTGTTACACCAAAACATCTTATTTTTTCAAGCTAACATAGCAAAAGAGTTATACAGGTTGGTGATTGGTTCTCATTCAGCATGCTCTTATTGCATTGATTTTTGAGAAAGAGTTGCTCAAGACCAATGCAACATCTTACTTACAATGAGAGAATGATGACTTAACATGAACCCTCATCCTACTCCACCAACAATTGATTTCTACAGCCACAAATACCTCGAGATAGATCGAGCAAGCGATATGGCATCTACTTGTCTACCCAACCGCATTCAAAATCAAAATATTGAAGGACAAAAGCCTCAAATGTTTAGTTAGTCACATTATAGGCCAATCTCATCATCATTCCCTATCACCTCTCATAATCCTACTCAATTTAAGTCTCTTTACATGTCACCTTCATTGACATTATCACAATCTGACTCGCCAAATCATGCTCAATTCCAATCATTCATATCATTATTTGATGACTCGGTACTATTTTCAACCGAATACAACGCTTCCTTTACTTTCAAGCAAGGTGGTCCATAACAAAGCATTTATCACCCCTCTACAATCAATTTCTTTAGTTGAATCACCTTGTTTTGATTTAAATACACCAAATACACAAATAAATGAGACACTTGTATCTCAAGAAGAAATGAACATACAACAATGACCCCAACATGTGAGAACAAGAACAAGATGTAGTACTGGAAGTCATTATTTGTTAGGTAAATCAATTCTCAAAATTCTAGTACTAATTTTTAATTGATCATTTTTATTTAATACACCCATATTAATTTCATAATTTATTATTAGTGTTATTATGTATTTATTATTAACACTATCCTCCAATTATTTATTTTTCCATAAATTTTCAATAAAATGATTACAAAATTATTATATAAATCATTTCACTATCATGTTAGGAGGAGATAGATGAAGCCGAGGACGTTAAGGTGATGAAGTTGTTCTTGTAGTGATAAACTTTTAAAGTTGTTTACCCTAAATTGAATTTTCATTGTATTGTAATCAAGAAACTAAATATTGGAGAAGTTAGTCTTTGGGTGATGAACTTTTATTACCTGTAACTAGTGAAGCCAAATATTGAAGAAGTCGGATCTAGCCAAATAAATTTCAGAAGTCGTTCTATCATATAATAAATTTTAATTTTTATAATTTTAAAAGTGTCACATCATCAAAGTCATTTTATCAAATAATAATTTTTAAAGTTGTTTTGGTAAAGAATAACTATAAATTTTTATAATTTAAAAAATTATCACATCCTCAAAGCCATGTTGATATAGATTTTTGATAAATACTTTTTAAAATATAGTATTTGAGTAAATTTTTGTACTGTTAGCATATTGGTAAAAAAGCCAACTTAGGCTGGAGTCTTTCTTTTGTCTGGTCGGCCTTGTGGCTATGGTGTTTGTACCTTATTTTTTGCGATTAATAAAATTGACTTGCTTTGACAAAAGAAAAAGGAAAGTAAGAAATAAACTTCAAGCAGAGAGGAGTATGTGAAAATATATTAGAGGGAGAGGTGGTACACTGGCTTGGGAGTTGAGAGAGGAAATCATTTAAAAAAATAAAAAATTATGGAGAATGACGGCACATTGGAGCATGGGAATTTTGTTTTTCAATTTTTCTTAATAAAAAATGTGTCAAATCATTGAAGTCGTTGTTAGGGGAGTGAACTTCTTTGTATTTTTAAAGTTGTTCATGGTGTCCGTGAACAACTTTGAGTGTAGTATATTGGTAATTATTTCCCACAGTTAGCATTTTGGGATTTTCTTTTATTGTTTGGAGGGTCTTAGCCCTTGAACTAATACTTTATGATCTCTTTTCACTACGAATCAAGATAAATAGAGGTATAACAGAAATACTTAGAGGTTTTTCAATAAACAAACTCATGTAACAACTTTTCTTAATTTATGTAAAAGTGACTCAAATATATTATACCCTAGTTTTAATTATAGGAATTAGTAGAGTCATTTGTTTTAATTCTCAAATATAAGATTTCAACTTTTGGAAGAAAACATGGCACCCATCCTTTGTACGCAGCCTAGGAGATTCGCAATTGTCACTGTTGCTAAAATGGTAGCAAAAGCTCATAATTGTGAATTTGATTACATGTACTAGACAAAACTAATACCTAGAGTGTTATCCAATCTGCATTATAGTGTGCTATCTCTTATAAAATAACCATTCTAACTGGAAAACCTGTAATGACCTTGACTTCAATGCTAACCTGAACAAGGATTTAAAGTTGGCATGATGAACAAACCAAAACTAGGCGGATATGTTAACTGTATAAAACTGGGGGAAGTTCATATATATATTATGCCCTCTGAATCTAACTGCACCATGCATATTGTTAATAGAATTATATTTATGTGATTCAATATTTATGCTGTGAAGACTTGAGCATTGTGAAGAAAGTCATAGTAACAAAATATAACAAATTTGACTAGCCTAGGCCTAGTACACTTATCAGCCTTAAACCTAGTTTCTTGAATCTTACACCAGGATTAAAAAACAAATAAAACCCAGTTTGACATTCTTATTTTGGTGAATGTTAACTTAACCCAGTTTGAATATTAAATCAAGATTAAAAAAATCGCATAACTGAGGCTACAAGAGATATATAATGGACCTAGTTAGGTTCTGTTATTATGTATTATTGTATTTTAGTTCAATTTGTTCTTTGGGTTATAAGAGATATATAATGTTAGTTATGTTCTATTATGTTATTCTGTATTTTAATATTTTAATAGTTAATTTCAAGTTAAATCTCCTCCTCCTCCTCATGCTCCCACTTACACCATCCAAACACAAACAGAATTTGTCACACAAGAAACAAATGTTAAAGGTAGAGGTACAAAGAGAAAGGAAAGAGAACCTAAACGCACATCAAAGGTGTAGGATCACTTTGTTAGATTGCCATTAGAATAAACTAATTGGAAGCACTTAGCAACTTGCAAGCATTGCCATACGACTTATAAGGCTGATCCAAATTGCCATGGGACACATTCTTTATTGAGGCATATCCCAAAGTGTAAATAAAACCCAAACAAAGCCACTACAGATAGAAGGCAATCTATGTTAACTCTCTTGTCTGCGGGGTCGAGTGGTCAAGGAAGATTGATGGTGGCACATCTATATAATGAGAAGCGATGTAAAAGAGCTTTAGTTGAATTTATTATATTAGACAAGCAACCATTCAGAATTGTTGAGAAGCCTGCATTTAAGAAATTACTAAATGAGTTTGAGCCCCGCTTTCCAATCCTTTAAAGAACAACAATTAGAAGGGATGTGTGGCAGTTATATCTTGGAGAAGTTAAATTATTGAAGAAATTCTTACAATAAAGTGGTAAGCGTGTTTATCTTACCATAGACTGCTGGACATCATGCCAAAAGTGTTTGACAACACATTTTATTGATGAGGATTGGAAGCTTCACAAGAGGATCTTGAATTTTGTTATGATTGAAAATCATAAAGGTGATACTATAGGGAAGATCATTGAGCAATGCCTGTTATAATGGGGGATTGAAAATATCTTCACCATAACTATAGATAATGCATCGACTAATGACACAACTTTGGTATATCTAAAGAGGCAATTAAAGAGTTGGAAGGGGTTACTTTGTGATAGGGATTATATACAATGAAAGTGTTATGCACATGTCCTTAATTTGGTGGTTAATGAAGGTATCAGAGAGATGAAGGATAGCTTTAAAGCCATTCAAAGTGCTGTTAGATATGTTCGTTCTTCTCCTTCACGCTTCTTGAAATTCAAAACTTGGGCTAAAGCTAAAAAAATAGACACTAAAAGCCTTGTTTGCCTTGATGTAAACACTAGATAGAACTCTTCATACTTGATGTTAGAAGCTGCTATAAAGTTTCAAAAAGTATTTGAGCAGATGCGTGATGAAGATAATGACTATATTTCCACTTCAAGCTCTAGGCGTGGTATTAGGCATAGCCAAGATGACTTCTCTGGTCCTATTAGTGATGATTGGGATAATGCTAAGATTTTCATCAAATTCTAGAAGGTATTTTATGACAATACATTGAAATTTTCAGCTCCCTTTCTATAACATCAAATGAATGTATCCACTAGATTGCACATGTCCAGAAAATGTTGCAAAAGAATATTATTAGCAGAGCTAATAATTTTTTGGAAGACATGAGCATCAGTATGCAGGAAAAATATGACAAGTATTGGGGTAAGTAGATAATATGAATCTGTTACTATTTATAGTTCTAATTTTGGATCTCGTTATAAACTAACCTATGCCAATCATATATTTAACGTCATTTACATTGACCCTGAAGTATGTTCACTTATGAAAGATAGGGTCAAAGATTGTTTGTATCCTTTGTTTGATGAGTACTCTACAAGGGTTTCTATTGAATTAGGGATTGTTTCAATACGTACAACAGGTGAAACTTCATTGCCTTCTTTTGATGATGATGATGATGATACTTAGGATCTAGGTCATAAGTGGTTAAAATCTATGAAAATAAAAACTTCTATAGATCCTCAAACTAAGTTAGATAGATATATTGTAACTGACTCAAGAGATGAAATCCCTTCTGCATCTGAGTTTGACATACTGATATGGTGGAAAGCTAATTCTCTCTCCCACATGGCACAAGATGTATTGGCTATTCCAGTTTCTACAGTTGCTTCTGAGTCCACCTTTAGCATTGAGGGACGTATAGTTGATCATTACAGGATCTCTTTGTCTCATAAAATTACAGAAGAACTGCTAGCCAATCTATTAATGATTTAGCTGACAAACTTCGTGAGTTCGATAATTTTGATGAAACGGAAAATGTCATTCAACTTGCAGGTAATTTTTTATTTTGAAACTCATAAATTCTATTATATATTTTACTTTATAATATGTAACATAGTTTTTCTTTTATTTTTTCTCTAGATACTACGCTTGGAATAGAGAATATCATGACTACTGATGACTGAAGATCATTTTAATTGTAATAGACTTCAAGACTTTAATTATTATCTTGTTGTCACCTTGTTTTTAGTTGATTATATATATTTTTAAATCTTTAAGACATAAATATAGTAGTATTTTAGAAATTTATGATTGCAGATTTTTTCCCACAATATGAGCGGGATATCACTATTTGAGCATGCCTAGCTCGCCCATACTGAAATAGTTAGGGCTTTTACCAAGTATTTTTTTTTGGGCAAGGCAGCTATCTTGATGCTCCACATTAGTCATCAATACAGAAGCATCAATAATTATGAGTAATATATACAAAACTAGAAAGAGAATCAAACAATTCTTTCGCAAGAATGAACTTCGTTTACCTTCTTTGGTAAAATGAAAGTCCTATTTCTGACTCCATCCACATAATCACCTCACAGAATAAGGATATCAAATGTTAAGCAGTTCATGATTGACTAAACTTCCAATTCAAACTATGGTGAAAAAGTAAAGATTAATACTATTGTTAGTCCTTACAATTTGATCAAATTTTAGTTTCGATTCATATAGTTTTAAATCATGGTTTTTGTCCCTATAATTTTATAAGGACTTAGCTTGAGTTAACACCGTTATGTATAAGGACTAAAACCAAAACTCATTATAAGTACATGGGCCTAAACCAAAACTTGTCTAACTCCTATACTGTTAACAAGTTCTGGTTTTAATCCCATACTTTTAAAGAATTTTGGTTTTGATCACTTTAGTTAAATTTAGACTAAGTCCTTATGAAACTATAAGGACGAAAAACCATGATTTGAAACTACAGGAACTAAAATAAAATTAAATTGTAAGGGCTAACAATAGTATTAGACCCAAAAAATGATGGAAGCTGAAATATAGTATCATAAAATTAAATTCTTAGTACTTAAAAAGAATATTAACTGTAGCACGTTGTTCATAAGAAATATATTCAGACAATGTTCACCTAATCATTCAGATAATTTTCATCCAAATTTTATTGTATATAATCTCTAGAATGTTGAAACAATGAACAATGTCATCATAAAATACATGTTCATGTATATATATCTTGAATGATTTCATAGTGTTTTTAGATTTGCTGAGACTGAACCTTAATTTCTATTTCCAACCTTCATCTTAATTTGGACAATTTTGTTCATCATTTTAACATTCACATGATTATCTCAGTTAAGATTGGGATCAAAATATCATATAATAATAGTTAAGGATAATCAAGCCTTACGATACACCTTCAATCAAAGAGGCAACCACCCAGCAAACTAAATTCAGGAAAAAAGGGAGAGGGGTAAACTGTAAAATATCCAAAAGACCAAAAGATCTATGTGACTATGTCCAAGTAAAACAAATGCAGTATAAAACAATAAAATTTACGACTTCAACTGAACTTAAACTCAATCCGGAATAAAATTTAGTATTCTGACTCCTGATGATTCAATATATGCATTTACAACTTCAATTGAGTTCAAATTGAACTATTACCTAGTCAATGGATATGAATATTCTTTAACAAAATAATTTGATTTAAAGCATACATTCAATGACATAAATCACAATTTATTCTTTATTTTTACACTTGTTGCCCTAGTCTACTTATTTAACACTATTTCAGTTGAATCTAAGGTTTTGGCTACTTTTGGCTTATGAATGTTAGTATCCTCAGCTCTTTACTCAAGGTTCTCAAGTGGGAATTTGTTAGAGCTTGGGATTTCCTCAGCTCTATTATTTCACATCTGAACAAGAAAACAAAGATATAGAATGAATAAAGAAAGCTTCACGAAAAATTCAATACTTTTATTATTTGCACTGCATTATAAGACTCCATTAAAATATCATCTAAGCAAGATCATGGATAAAATTTTGATGTTTTAAACATTCGACAAGGGATCCAGGCAACATCTTAAGTTCTTTCTGGATAAATTCATTAATCAGAGTTCAAAAATGCCACATAATCCAAAACATAACCCTCTCTTGCCCAAATATTCGTCAACACAAAGTCCAAACCCCATCCCTATACATTAGTAACAAGACATCTTTTGAGAGATTACGTTATATAATGAATCTTGTAAATCATAACGAATTCCAACTTTTGTTTCTTTTCCTACCATTAACTCCTTTGTTAGTAAAAAAACACAAATTCTCATTTTGTAGCTTTATATAGGAAAAATCATTATCTTTTAATTAACAAGGTAATAAATATAAGGTTGAAAAGCAGAAGTAAATATAAATAATACACATGCCTTAGTTATAGACCTGTTGAGCGGTAAAGTCTTATGTAGAAACAGTTGCTTGAGTTCGAAGTACTTGCTACAGAAATCGTGCTGCAAGACGTTGAGTGATCCCACCCACAACACGTCCACCAATACTGCGTGCCTCGAGCTGTTGAAGTATCTGCTCATATGTAATTTTTGCACAATTCAAACCATGCAGTTCCAATTAAATTCAATAAAAAAAATTCAAAGCTTAGAATAAATTAAATTCTGTATGTAAATCTCAAATATACTTTCTAATAAAATATTTGAGAGTTTTCAAAATAATATTCATATTCAACCACAAAGACCATCTCTAGAAGTTTAGATAAACTACTATATTGATAATATACTATAATTTTTATCTGATTCCAAATTTATATAAACTCAATTTTATTTTATGAGCATATCATTCAATTAACAAATCCTATGATCCATTACCCTTGTTCCCCATTCACACAAAAGCAATAGATGATCCACCAAGTTAGCCAATAATTGTAGCACCTTGTTTTAGGAAAAGCCAACATTAATATTGTCATAAACTGATACTCTTGCAATTTACTATAGGATAGCATTTATACATCGTTTAACAAAAAGTATACCAAATTAAAAATGACTAACAAATATGATCACATATGTCCATCTTTTATAATTATAATACTACATTAATTTAACAAATTTAACTATTGAGTAGTGAGTAATAGTGTGTTTGAAAAGTTTCTATATGGTTTAAAATCAAGGTTTTGAATAAACTACTAAGACTAGCTTCTGAAATAGTAAAAGAACTTATGGACTACCTAATTACTATTTTACCCTTACTTTTTCTTATACCATCTTTCATCTCTCTTCTCTCTTCTCCACACTCTCTCCTCTCTCTTCCCCACCCTTTCTCTCTTCTCCTCTCTCCTCTCTCCTCTCTCATCTCTTTTTTTTCTTATTCACCCTCTCTCCTCTCTCTTATTTTTAATAAAATCATATCTTTATGGTAATTTTCCAATTACAAAAGTCCTTCTAGTAATAACTATCAAACATTCATTTATTCATAACCACTTTTTTCTATAAACTCTTCTCCAAAAACCTTTTTCTAAAAGCTATCTAAAAGCCCTTTTTTCATAAACCCTTTTACAAATTCTTATCCAAACAGGCCCACCCATAATAGGAAGAGAGGTATGAGAAACATAATTTGCATATGGTGTGGCAAATGATGACTCTTACCTGTATTATAGGAAGCAAAAGAGATGGATCAAAATCATCAGAGGATTGGAGAAGTCTCTATACTCTAAGCACTTGATCTCTAAGTTCCACCATGCTTTTGGTTTCAGTACTTGACATCACAAGGGGTCCACTTGCATTGCCATTCGGAATAAGGATTCACACAAATTTAGGAAGGAAGTTGTATGAATCAGATATAGAGCTGAGGGTAAAAGCTTCAGTTATACGGATAACCTCTTTGATAACCAAAATTCTGAGCTCTTCACCATCTGGACTCAATAATACCTTTAGGACAGGTTGAAGAGCCTCTCTAGCAGTGAAATTTGTCTTTTCTACCCTGCTCTAGCAGGTTTTCTAGTTTACTCCACCTGAACTTGAATAGATTAATGGATATTCAAGTGTATTTATACTAAACATGCTATATCCCAAAGTATAAAGAAAAGATACATATTTAAGATAGCAGCAGAATGCATACCTGAACCTCCCATCATGAAAAGCAACTCAATAAGAGCATCTCTAAGTTAAGGTTTTAGATCAGTTAGGAGCCTTTTAGCAAAATATGGGTATGAAGCAGCAAGCACCTTGAAATTAGGATCAGCAAAGTGCTAAGCCTTCAAGAACAGTGAGAGACCTCAATATTAATGCATAGTAGGCGGGAACTGCCAAAAAATATACAAGCCATCAGAGTTAGACCACAGGGAAAGAAAGTTTAGAAATAGGTAGTCTATATTTATGGAAGTACAATAGCTCATCAAACAACAAAGATGAAAAGAAAACAAACAATTATATGTTCCATTTCTATCTATTATAACTAAACACTTTTACCAGATATATGTTTCAGTATATGTATCTAATGTCCACCGACCAAACAAAAGAAAAAAAGGATTCAATGTCCACATGACTAAGCAATACCTATAAAAAAACGTAGTAGATGAAATGAGAAGTCAATAAAAGGACAGCCATATCTCACCATTAAATGGATATTGATACCAAACGTTTCCCAGACCATCCACTAGAGTCTTGAAGTTAAGCTCACTCACAATATAATTAAGTGCATCATCAAAGAAGTCATAAAGTGCTGGTATAATTGGAGAAAGATCCACATCACTTGCCAAAAAATCAAGAGCATAGTAATCACGAGCCATTGCTTCGTAATCCCGGTTAACCAAGTGAACAACATGACCAATTATGGCAGACCTTGCTTCTTCTGGAGTTTCACTCATCATGACAAAATAAGAAAAGAAAGCTTTCCATTAGGTGTTGCCAAAAGATTCCTAGGATAAGGATCTGCATGGAAATATCCATACTCAAGTAGCTATCTAAGACTGCACTGGATGCCTGTGTTTACAAGATCCAAGACCTTTAATCCTTGCCTCTCTATAGCCTCTCCTGCTGATTTAGTTTGACTCCATCTACCCATTCCATTGTTAGTACTTTGGCACTTGTATAATCCCAGAAAACATTAGGGATAAAGACATCTTCCTTGTCAGCATACAATTTTTTGAACCTCATAGAATTTTGTCCCTCCTGCATGAACCTGTCAAAATTAACTTTAGATTCCAAAAAGCTAACTTTAAATTCCAAAAGCTAACAATTACTTTAGCATCATTGGCTAACATATCAGGCACATTCCACCTTGAGAATGTTTTGAATTTTAGAGAGAGCAAGAAATGCAGTCATCAGATGCTTGAGTTCTTAAAAGCACATAAAGCAAGCAATGAAAAAGTCTGACAATGCTCTGTTGAAGGCTAGGTGTTGGGTATTTCTATCAGTTACTTTTATAAAAGTAATTTCGCAAAGAAATATGATCAGAAAAAAAAACAATATAAGTCATTTGTATTGTTATTCCCAACAGGCAAAAGTTTCATGGTTTCCTGCAACAAAATCATATAGTTACTGATTGAAGAACTAACATGCACATAGTTAAGCTCTTCAAAAGCTCTCAGTGCAAATTCATCAATAAGAACAATAACATCAGTAGTGATTATGTCAATGTATTTGTTAATGAAAAACCCTAGGCCTCTTATCAGAAAGAAGTCCAATCCTATAGCTTCTTTAACGCCAGGGCATTGCACCTTAACAGCCACAAGTTTCCCAGAGTACTTCAACCGAGCTTTGTATACTTGACCCAAACTGGCTGCTGCTATGGGAGATAGAGATATTGAAAAGAAAATGGACTCAAGAGATAGTCCTAATTCCCTTTTCATGCAAGAAAAGGCCTCTTCATTAGGAAACGTGGGTAAACTATCCTAGCAAACCACAAGAACCACAAATTATCCAAAAATCCTACATTTTGATGTCCATCTTTATAGCACTATATCATAATTGAAAATACAGGGCATATGACGCTATCCTGCAGAGGTGAACAAATTTTCACAGTATTTATGTCCCAAAGCAAAGCCATATGCCACATGAATTAATAAAGAGCTCATCATGCAGCCTATTTATATTAATCATTGAAACAGTCAAAATTCTCGCAAATGAAAAATTAATGAATGACTGAAACAACCTTTACAAAAGAATATTAAAAGTTTTTCCATGTTTCTGAATAAACGGAGTTAAGGGGAGGAACATGATACTTGAAGTTCAGCGAGCTCCTCCAGATATTCGGGTAGGCAGAGGTCAGGTCTAGTAGACAAGCCCTAACCCAATTTCACAAAAGTTGGCCCCAACCGTGCGAATATGGTCTTGAGGTCAGCTGCATGAACTTTTATTTTGATAAAGAACTCCATTGCTTTTGTCTAAGAATAGTTGGAACACAAATACAGCTAAAGCAGAAAGAACTTGTAAGATCCTTCCCGCCACCTATTTAATACAAAAAAGGTCAAATTAACCCAATATACAAGATTTCACCCACAAGCAATAGTAAGAAAAAGAGTCGATATTTGCATTAAACTCAGTTGTGGACTTCCAATTCGGTCATCACAAGCAAGTTCTTTCAATGTTATTAAAATCCTAAGGTATTCTACTTTCATACCATTTGAACCCCAAACCTAGCATGAGGATCATTAGGAAATTATTTGACACTTTGTACTTGATTAAGGTTAAATTTTGGTCGTATGTAGAGAGAATGACACGTCTCAATCATTATAGCATTTTAAGAATAGCATCATTGAACTGAAAGAAATAAATCGAGAAGAACCAAATTGAATATCCAACAGAACCTTCAACCAAAATAAAGTTTGCCTTAGTAGAATACCTTCAATGGTTGAGACCCATATTTCTCGGCTAGAAGCTTAGCGCTATAGACAGAAGCATTGGCTGAACGTGCCATGGCTCTGGCCTCGGCCTGCAAGTCATCAGCTCAGTCAGCCGGAAGCACAAGGACCTTAACGGAAGATGACCCATTTCTTAGCGCAGGCACGCGGGAGCTCGGTCTCGCTTTAACCAGAGTTGCTCGAGGAGGTAGTTTTAGCCTTCTAAAACTCCTTCTTCTACCATTGAAGAATCTTCTTCTTCTTGGGTTACTTCGTTTGGACATCCATGAACGATATGGCAGTGCCACGGCGGAAGATGGTGGCACCATGGTGTCTAAAGTCATGGCTATGGTTGCTTGTAGCACGTGCAAATCCAAATCTGAACAAAACTATCGAGGAAAAGAAAATGACCAATAGAAAATAATTGAACACAAGCTATTTATTCGATAAAATATATCTGAATTTCAAAAAAATAAATTAGATATCTTAATATTAAAAAAGATAGATTAGACAAGAGACTCAACCTGTTATTTATAAATTAGTATAAAAATACAAAATTACCCTTGAACTAATTAAGAGTACACTATAACAATATTAATAGACAGAAAGAGACCAAGCAATATACCATTGACACACGAATAGGAGACAAAACTTAGGGGAGACACCTTTGGCTGAGCTAAAGAAGAAAAGAGAAAGTATAAGTAAAGTTTTAACACAAATATTCTTGGTTTACTCCTCCAGTGATCAACTTTATTTTGTTTGTTTTAATGGTTACTTGGGGAGAAAGAGATTTACAAATACTGTAGCTTCTCTTAGTTTAAGAAAACTGTAGGAGAAATAGTGAAAATTCTCAGACAATACTTGAAGGTATGGAGAAGTAGGTGCAGATATGGGGCAAGTATGAATATGGATAGTGTAAATAATGACGTGTTTGTGTGCTTTGGGGCATTTCGCAATTGTGGTTTCCTTTTCAGTCTCTTAAGATTGAGGAGGAAATAGTATTCATTTGGGAAAGAGTACTACTTTGCTTTTCGCATGACTCATAGTAAGAGTAATCTGCAAGTCATAAAACTAATTAATTTGGTCATTTACTACTCTTTCTAATGGAATTTATAATTTCATGAATGATTTTTACAACTTTAGGTAAGACATTTAATGCTCAGTAGAAAAAGTTATGTGCAATTAGTTGGGTTATTTATTATTCCTCTAATAAGAGATACAACTTTAGAAATGATCTTAAACAACATTAAGTTAGACATTTAATACTCTGAGAAAAGTTACTTACAATGAGTTGGGTAATTTAATACTACTGTAATGGGATTTACAACTTCAGTAATTATTTTGACAACTTGCGCTAAGAAATTTACAAGTATGTAATAGGAGTAGGGTTATTCAATGATCCCGGTGAAGTTTATAATCTTTTTCAGTTTAATGACAGCAATGCACATGTTTATGTAGCAATTAAAGTAAATGATAATATACAAGAACAAAGGAATGATCCAGAAATATAAGTGAAATTTCTTATGTTTATGGAAGTTGTTATTCACTGCAGGTATATCACTGCAGCACATGCCACCAAATTGAGCACACTAGAAGAACATTTAAAAATCCAAATCCAATGTGAAGTTGGATGCCAATACATGAAGGATGATTTTTTGGTATTCAACTTATGCTTTTTGTTCATAATGTTTTGAGTATAAGAAAAAAATATATAGTGCATGGAATATGATGTATAGTATTAATGGGTAGGATGATTTTTTTTGTAAGTGGCCTAAGTTATATAGTAGATGTCATCAATGAAATTGTGCAGTACGTTATGGCTACAAGTTGGAAATCCCATTTTCAGACTTGCAAATCCTATCATGGAAATTGTAAATACTATAGTAGGAGTTGCAAATCCACCTGTCAGACGTACAAATGAAATAGACATATAAATCCCATGAGTAAATTTGCAATCCTATTGTCATAGTTACATGTCATTATCAAAGTTGCAAATATCATAATAGGACTTGTAAATACTATAGCAGGAGTTTCAAATCCCCGTCAAACTTGCAAATCAAATAGATATGCAAATACTATGAGCAAAGTTGCAAATCCCATTGTGATGGTTGCAAGTACTATTGTCAAGGTTACAAATACCATTATAAGACTTGCAAATACCATTATGGGTGTTGCAAATACAATTGGTAAAGTGGCAAACACCATTGGCAAAGTTGTAAATACTATTATGGGAGTTATAAATACCATTGGCAAAGTTACAAACACCATTACATGAGCTGTAAATACCACTGAGAATATTGCAAACACTGTTATGGGAGTTGCAAATTATATTGGCAAAGTTGCAAACACCATTGTTAAAGTTGCAATACTATTATAGGACTTGCAAATAACATAGCAGGAGTTTCAAATCCCACCGTTAGACTTGCAAATAAAATAGACATGCAAATCCTATGGCAAAATTGCAAATCCATTGTGATAGTTGTAAATATCATTATCAAAGTTGTAAATACCATTATGGGACTTGTAAATACCATTATGGGTGTTGCAAATACAATTGGCAAAGTGGCAAATACCATTGACAAAATTGCAAATACCATTATGGGAGTTGTAAATACCATTGGCAAAATTGCAAACACCATTATAGGAGTTGTAAATACCACTAGAAATATTATAAATACTATTATGGGAGTTACAAATATCAAAGTAATTTTATATTTTTACACTAATTTACAAATGACAGATTGGGCCTCCTGCCCAATCAATGCTTTTCAATATTAAGATGCCAAATTTATCTTTTTTAAATTCAGATGGGCTTTATCTGTCTTTTCCCCTACCATTTATTCACATTATTGTTTGTTCTTATCTAGGTGGAAGTCTCATCACGTAAAAAAACAATAAAAATATTTTAAAATTCAAAAAAAATGAAAAGGGCTCTAAATTTTAAAAAAGATAAATTGGGGCTCTTGTCCAATCTATCCTTTGTAAATTTAGAGGAAATGATAAAATTGCCCTTTAGTTATTTATAACTCTAAGTAATAGTTTTGACAATTTTTCCTAAAATATTTACAACTATGTAACAATATACCACTGCCACAATGCCATAATCGTCAATCTCCTCTCCCTGTCTCGTTGTCGAAGTCACACTCTAGCTCATCGTCGAAGCCGCAGATCGTGGCTACTAGTTCAACGTCAAAGTCGCACTTGAGGACCCTTTTTTTGTCATCAAAGTCATAGTCGTATATCGAGGCTTCTAGTTCATCATCGATATCGCCACTCTAACTCATCGCTCAATCTGGATCGTTGTACTATAGCTATCTCTATCTACCACTATGCCTTGCTAACGTTATGCCTTGCTACTGTTCTACTGTCATCTTCCTATTCTATCGCACTTCTTCCTGCTACTTCTGTGCTTGCTATTGATAGAAGAGAGGGGGTAGAGGACAGGTGAATAGGAGATAAATGATGACGGTTGGTGTGACAATGAGTAGTAAATCACATTGCTCAGGTAGTAAATCCCATTGCGAGAGTTGTAAATGACTAAAGCAATTACTTGCAACTCACTTGGTATTGAGAGTATTAAATCTCATTGCTCAAGTTGTAAATTCCATTGCATGAATAGTTACATCTAATAGCTTTTATGATTATAACTCCTGCAATGATATTTACAATATAAGCAATAGTTTTGACAACTTCTCATAAGACATTTACAATTCTGCATAATAATGTACTTACAAGTAATTGCTTTTGAATTGTGACACTTGCAATGGGACTTATAACATGAAGAATGGTTTTGACAACTTCCTATTTAGCAAGGATGAAGGTTGAGGCTTACATGGAGGATTTCAAAACCATTGATGAAGTGGTAAATCTCATTGAAGGAATTGTAAACCTGAAAACAATTACTTGCAAGTACATTATTATAGAGTTTATTATTTTAGGAAAAACTATTAAAATTATTGCACAAGTTATAAACCCATTGTAAGAGTAGTAAATGATAAAAAGACAGTTTCGTCTTTTGTCTCAAATTTAAAAAGGATAGATAGAACTTCTTGCCCAATCGATCCTTTTTCTAAATTTAAATATGTTTTTGTTATTTTGAATTTTAAAGACGTCTTTTATTATTTTTTTTAAGAAAATATATGATATAAACTAGTGGTTTAAGTAAATTTTTCCTACATCAAAAAACAATTTTTAGTATTATTTAAAATTGAAAATATTGAAAGATATTTCTTCAAAGTTTTATAAAATTATAATTATAAATTGTTAAAAATAAGTGTTTCAAATTAATTTAAGTTTCATCAGAATATTTTCTATAAAAATGTCTATTGAAGTTATTTAAAAATATTTTAGATGAAAATATAATTATATTAAAGTATAACATAATTTTTATTACAAAAATTGATATATAAACATATATCAATAATAAATAATGTTATAATTTCAATGCGATTGCAAAAGGAACTTCATAATTCATTAGTTAAAAATTGACAAGACGAGTCAAAGTTTGGTGTCACTCTTTTTTTTCCTTTTGGTTGAAAGTTTGATGTGTGTAACATCCCATTCTTATTTTTTTATTTAAATATAATTAAAATATTATTTACTAATAATTTAAAAATATTATTTAATCTAGTTATTATAATTTAGTATTTTTAATAAAATATAATATCTAGATTATCCTAATTATATTTACTTAAGGTTTTATGATTTGATTATTATTATTAGTTAGGGAATTATTAAGATTTGAATTCTGATTTAGATATAGATTTGAATTTAAATTATTATTATGACTTTATAAATAGAGTCAAGATACTGAGTTATTCCTTAAACTTGATTATTAAGTCGACTCCTCTCTTTTTAATTATCTCTCTCAGTCTCTTTCCTGTTTCTAGAGAATCACGCATCTATTTTTCTCCCAAATACGCCCTTAGTTCAACTCATTAAAGTTTATATTTGCCTTTTAGATCTTTTGTAAAACTTGTTCATATATTTAAGTGAGAGGTAACCACTTTTTACTTGTTGTGTGTGTGCTAATATGATGTTTGTAAATAATTTAATATATATATTAATATTAATATGATTATATTGAGAAAACTTATTTGATAATTTTTATTAAAAATAGTCTTGTGGGACTTAAAGTTTAATTTAGAAAATTTTAGTTAAGATTATAAACTTGTTATATCTTGATATTAAAATTAAAAAAAAATATTATCTTAAGAAAAACTATTTTGTGATATTTATCATGCTATTGAGAGTTTGATTAATATGATTATTTTAAAAATTATGCATTGGAGATAGGTGATGATAGGTTATATTTTTACTACATGGTATATTCTCTATTGGAGCTCGATGCTTGGCTTTTATCCCACCAAGGGACTACGGCACTCCCATCTGTTTATCGAGGGGAATAAATCCATAGTGCTCTGTGAATTTTGTCTATCTATATCACTTGATCGGTTAGCTTTTTAAGTTGTCAGTTATCACCAACCTATGGTTTCAATTGACAGGAATAAGGCGATTCAGTTGGATTGATGGGAGAAACTTTGGTGGGTTATCTAGTTGATTTTATTATAATATGTTATTTTATATATATTGTACTTTGTGATATCCCACTTGGCACCTCATGAGCACATGTTAGTATGCATGATGAGTAGAATTATAGGTTACTGAGACATTTATCTGACTCTATTTTTATTAATATTTTTCATTTGATAGTCTTATTTTAGGACCCTTGAGGAAAATTTCAAAAAATTTGATTAAAGCTATATCAATTGTATATCATGTTCCTTTAAATGTATCTGTAGAATACTTATATATTGTCATACTAGGGTTCATTATGTATATTCTAATATTATATAATATATTATTTGGATTTGATTATGAGAGTTTGTCTTAAGAATAGTATTCTAAATATCCATAATAGACTGTTCTAAATTATTAATTATTTCTTCAATTTTATTAAAATTACATAGACTCTTTCATTATTTTTATATATACACTTTAATCTAATTTTTAATATCTTTAAGAATATTTCATAAAAGATTTTATTATTACCTTTTTATTAATTAATATACATGTTTATAGAAAAATATAATACTTATATTATAAAATTAAATCTACTCTAGTATCTATCTTGCCTAATATACACTTTATAAAAGATTTAGCAATTTATATGTCATAAATAATTTGACTCATCTTATTCTTTTTCTATTATAATCACTTATCTATTAAAAAAATCTTTTTATAACTATAGTAGATTTTCTTTTAGATTTTAGTAAAACTATTTTCAATCATAGTTAGCTCTTTTGAAATAAACTAAATTTATTTATAATATTATTTTAAAATTATATTAGGTACAAAATAGGTATAATAATTAATAATACTTATATTTTAGGAGGATTTTATAGTGTCACCTTAACTTAACTATAGGTAGCAAAATTATTATCCTTTAGATTTTGAATTCTATTCAATTGATAAATTTGAAAGAAAAGCATTTTACAAGACTAATTAAAATATAAAAATTTACGTACATTTCAATAAAAAAGATATGAATTGTTATGAATATTACAATATTAAGGGTAGATGTCTATAACCTCTTAAGTTGTCTTTTTGAGTTTTACACTAAGTCTATATAACCTACAAATAAATGGCCTCTTAAGAGTTTTCTATGATTAATACACATAACCTTCTAATGGTATGTTCTACAATTATGTGATTTATTATTTGTGTAATTTTTGGAATAGAATTTAAGGATTTATGACCTATAAATAGTGGATATGTACTAAGTGATTGTAAGTTTGAATAAATGAGAATCACTCCCTCATTCTATCCAATTTTTCCTTTGTATTTCTTATCTCTTTTATCTCAAATCTCTTTTATATTTTTTCTTTATTTCCATAACACGTTATCAGCATAAGTTTACTCTAAAAATTTGAGGTATAAACTTCTTATAAATTTATGTATTTTTATGTTATGTATAATAGTACTCTATATTAGCTTTCTTTTGATTATCTCTCTTATCAAATTGTGAAATAGAATTTTAATTATATATAATTGTTACCTATTATATTGTTCTTTTGTTATTATGTTATGTGAAGTATTATATTGTTTTCTTTTTCTTTTTGTTGTCTATATATTTAACGGCTCATATACCTCTTTTATTATGTTATTCATACCTTTATATACATATTATTTATTTTGTTTTGTTTATAATTATCGTAATAATGGTTATTATACTCACATATATAATAGCTGCTTACATATATACATAACAAATATTATGTTATATTACTCTTAATATATAATTCACATATACATATACATATATATATCATTTATATTTATTTATATTACAATAACCTCTTTTTGTATTATATTTTAATATATTTATTTATTCTTTTTATATTTTATCTCTTTCTATATATGTTAATATTATAATCTCGTGCTATTAAATGGCAAATAGCCATAATAATTTTGTGATTAAATGACCAGAAGTCATATCACTTTTGATAATAGTTCTTTGATAAAAGATCATCTTATGATTATTATGGGTGACATGACGAATTAAAATATTATAACAATTTGATGATCTAATTATTACAAATATCTAAGTCCTGAAGGTTGATGATTGAAATATTTAATTATACAAAAGAGCTTGCAACTTTAAAAGATTTTTGCTATGGTCCTAAAGATCAATATCTAGAAAATTGATGATGTCCTATTGAAAATAATATAATATAACTATGAAGGTCATAATCCTATAAGAAAATATTACAAGATGACCAAAAGTCACAAAAAAAATGTTATAATATGACTAGAAGTCATATGGACAAAAGGTAAATATTAAAATGTGAAAGTCATATGGACAAAAGGTAAATATTAAAATGTGAAAGTCATATGGACAAATATGTATCAATTCATTGAAATTAAATATCAAAATTGGTGATGACACCAAAATGACCATGAGATTTTATAAAAAAAATATAAAAAGTAATTGTGACTCTCATTGCAATAAGTTGCGGAGAAAAATACCAAAAGAAATAATTATAAGAAAAATACCAAAAGAAATAATCATAAGCCTACAAGGCTATATGATTTTAATTATAAGTCAAAAGACCAATGTCAGTGAGAACCAAGGTCAAGCAACATTAAGCTCTATATTGAGCTTCCTCATCTCTCTCCTCTCTTGAGTTACAACAATCTTGTTGTTTTATCACCTTGCTTTATGTAGGGATCATATCACAAACAATCGTAGGAGATATTTTTTGCTCATCTCGTGAATGCATTGTAATGATTTGGTCAAATTGCACAGTCACGAGGTGTTCTCAAATTCATTTGGCTGATCACATAAGAAAGGGAATGAGATAAGTTTATATATATGTTTTTGGCTTTATTTAATCCTGCATTGGATCATATAAAATCTTATTCGTGGGTGCAAAATTATGCTACATTTATTGAAATTTTATCTATGCATAATTTTGTGATTAGAGTTAAACATGAATTCATCTTAAATCATGAAAGTGAAAACTTTATATTCCAGATATATGCTTTACTAAAGAAAGTGAAGATTAAAAATGGAATAAGTGATATAAGTGACGGATAATAAATTCAATTAACTAACTATTTGATATGTGTTCCAAATACTTCATGAGATAAATGATTATAATTTGACTCAATAGATAAAATGTGGTAATTAGTGAGGATCATATTTCTTAGTGATAATATAATTAACTGTATTTCTCTTTAGGATATTTTTAAAAAAAATTAAGGAAGAAACAACTTACTTTGAATACATAATGTTTTGTAAAAATATTAGAATGAAAGCAACAACTATTACATGCAAGTGTTACAACAGCAAGTAATTTTGAGAATTTGAGAATATCGATTTGAGAATTTGCTGTTTGCCATATTCAAGGCAAAGCGCACAGGGCTATGCTTTAGAAGAGGTACATTCCTTCTCTGGAATTTTGCATGCACACAGCAAATAGTATACATGTTTTTATTTTCCTTTGCCTAAGCATACATGACATTCATCATTTATATTTATATTAGCACATGCATGGTGAAACTAAAGTATTACTAACGTTTAAATTGGCTAATTGATTTGTCTTTTATTAGCTTTTAATGTGATTGGATTTTATGTATTTTAAATATACATTATATATTCTATCTGCCTTTAATAGGATTTGTTTCTGTTATGTATATTATCAATGTTTTAAAAGTCCATTGAAATATTGAAATATTTGAGGGGCAATCAACGTTCTTCAATTTAGCGGTTCGTATATTTATTGTTATGTATATTAGGTTATAGAATGAGGAAGTAAACAGTGGAGTTATTTTCAAAGAATATGCTTGTGCGTAATTTAGGTTTTGAATTTTGTTTTGAATCCTATTTAATTATGATGAGTTGTTTATTGCAATATTCAATATCTCTGTGCATGAGTAGGATTGATAATTGTATAATCAAAGTTTGGTTGTGCCAAATTCATCATGTTGCTTAATTTGTGATATTTAGAAGGGAAATAAAATATTTATGCTTCATTTAAATTAGGAAAATTGAGATTTATTTTTATGAAGAAATTCATCAAGCATGAATAATTGATCTATCTATTCACTATATAGTTGTACATTTATTAAAAAATATTAGTAATTTATTATTTTCTTTTGATTAGTGGATCTATTCAAGATTTTATTGTGTTTAGTTAATATATATGAAATTGATCTATATATATTTAAAAAAAAGTATTGTAATTGAAGGTAGACGTTCCTTTCATTCTGCCATTATATGTGAGGTATTGGGGAAAATTGTAATGAAAATTTTGATTTTAATTAAGTAATCATTACAGTTTAGTTTTGTTTAGTAATTCCTATAATTAGGATGTGAGGTACAATTCTACTTATTATGATATATCGATTTATCACAAAAGTATTATGATAAAATATATATGTTGTGAATAATTTTAAATATTAAGTTTATTGCTGGTTACAGTAAACTAGAAGTTTACTGATCAAATAGATATATTGTTGGCATAATTTGTTTGATCATTATGGATAATGTAACAAATTATTGAAAATTACGTATTGACATCCATTGAAGAATTAGAAGATTCTTCATGAATAGCCAATATGAGAATTAACATGTGCTACTTGTTCTCAAATAAAATTGATTATTTGAATATCACTAGTTATGGTGCAGAATGCATCTCTACATTTCTAGAAATATATTAAATTCATATATGCGTCCATTCAATTATCATGTAACCATACAAGTATTCAATAAATTTGATAGATGCATCTATAAAGATGGTTACATGTAAGATTCTTGTGAGTTTGCAAGATTATTTGAACAAATGTAATCAATATGTCAAGTGCATAATTTCTAGAATATGAGAATCATTTATTAATGCCTCCATAAGTAATTGATCAATGCTTATGAGAACAAGATTTATATTTCAGTATTAGCATATTTGATTTAATATATTGTGGCATTTATATATATCAAGCAAATAAAATTCTCCCAATAAAGTTAGCTTTTGGTCAGGAGCTAGATATTTTTAAATGTGCAATACTTATTTCTAGTGATCCACCATAATACACATAGATAGCTATTAAATAAAAATTGAGATAAATGTTACGTAAGGACCTCCTTCTTCTTGTTTGTCTCTAAATAAAACAAAATGATATTTCTAAAGGAAACAAATAGATTTAGGAGACTCTGACCACATGATTAATTGATCATCATTTGACAAAGTTTTCTTAACACAAGGGGAAGAAAATTAGTAGCTAGAAAGGAAAATACAATGAACGCATTATTACTATCAAATGTAAATCCTCAAATATATAGTAGTATGAACTAGAAGTTCATCAAATATTGTATTCATAAAATATTACAAAATATCTACTAGATGTGACTACAGATTATGAGAATTATCAAATCTCATATTCCAGCTGAAGATGCTTCAATTAATATAAATGCGATTGAGACATGCATGAAGCATGAAAGACTAAATCGGTTTCAAATATAAATATCTTAGAAATAGATGAGTATGTATTAAGATGATCATAATGAGGAGGTAGGTGCTCTAGTAGAGTGTCAAGATATAACTACTTGGATAAACCTCAAAAGAGGTTTAAGTACCTGAAAGTAATAAAAAGAGCTCGATAAATTATGTTACAACAAGAAAAATTGAACCAAAAAATAAAGTTAACAACAATTTTGATAATAATATCATATGATCAAATGATGATCTTGTGTGTAGATCTGTCGTGTGAAATAGACAAAAAAATATTTTACCAAAAAGGAAAAGTAAAAGGGAAAATACACAATAAGAATAAAATTATATTCTATAATGTGTGAAAATTATGGACTTGCAGTCCACATATCTGAAACATGAAGTTATGATTTGATAAATACACATTTATGTGAAAATAAAGATTTTTATAAAGTTATGATGAGAAATATTATTCTGTGGTGGATGTAATAATTTTTGTAAATATTAATAGTTTGGCCATATAAGAAAATAAAATAGACTTCTGATTAATATTGTTATAGCTTATGCATATGACTTATTAGTAGAAAATTTTATATGATAATCTTTTAATAATATAAAATATTTGAAGCATATAAAGGAAATCTCTAGAGTTAAATACCCAGGGATTTCATAATCTTTGGATTTTTGCTATGATCATTTTATCTATAAAAATATATTAAATTTAATAAACTAGAAGTCATATATATTTATTCTATTATATTTACCTATTGTATTGGTATTGCATGTTATAGTTTTATTGGTAAAAAATAAGTTTCTTATGTACACAAATAGATAATGAAATTGATATTTGAGGTGATAGTTCTATGAAACATTATATGTGATAATTTTGTTCTGAATAAATTAAACATGTGAATTCAAGATATATCATAATGATTTTTAGGAAGATTTTTCTATGCATAAGATAGATGAAAGAGTATATTGATAATTCAACATATCCAGAAGATATGTTGGAGGAATATACTTAAAAATATGACAATGTATTATGCATAGTTCGAATAAATGGAAGATATGCTTAAAAGGCATTGAAATAATCTTCTTGAAAAACTAGTATATTTTGTTCAGATGAAAGGATGAATAATGATGTCATCATCAGGAGGAGCAAAGATCGTGCTGTACTCTTTTTCCCTTAACTAAAGTTTTATCCTACTGAGTTTTTCTAGTGAAGTTTTTAATGAGGCATCTTCAATATATATTATGCACTCTTTTTCTTTCACTATGTTTTTGCCTCATAGGGTTTTTCCTAATAAGGTTTTAATGAAACACAATATTTATTTATAGACATCCAAGGAGGAGTGTTATGAATGTTGCAATATTAAGTGTGGATGTCCATAACCTCCTAAACTGTCTTTTGGAGTTCTATACTAAATATATGTAACTTACAAAAGAATGCCTTCTTGGGAGATTTCTATAATTAATACACATAACCTTCAAATGGTATGTTCTACAATTATGTAGATTTATTATTTGTGTATCTCTTGTAATAGAATTTAAGGACTTGTGGCCTATAAATAGTAGATATGTAATAAGTGATTGTAAGCTTGAATGAACGAGAATCACTTCCTTATTCCATCCAATTTTGCTCTTGTCTTTCTCATCTCTTTTATCTCAAATGTCTCTTATATTTTCCTTTATTTCCATAACATAGAATATATTTGTCATGTATTGATTAAATCATCACGAATATTATAGGGAGAAAGACAAAAAAAACCCATTTGAATTTCAAAAGAACAAATTGGACTTCTGAATATTGAAAAAGACAGATTGGGCAGGAGGGCCAATCTGTCTTTTACAAATTTGTGTGCAAATACCAAATTACCCTTCACTTTTCCAATGGTATTTATAAGTTAGACAATATGATTTACAACTTTACCAATGGTATTTATAACTCTGACAATAGTATTTGTAACTGGGAGAAATCTAATTTTGGCAATTGAGAGAAAGACTATAGCTGACATTATAGCTTCAATTAAGTGGAGTTACAAATCCTATTATAAGAAGTTGTAAATCTTGTAGGCGAAGTTACAAACTCATTTGGTGAAGTTGCAAATCCCTTAGGAAAAGTTATAAATCTCATTGATAAAGTTGTAAATCCCTTTGGGAAAGTTGTAAATACTATTAGTCAAATTGAATACTAAAATACTGTTGTAAATCTCATTCTTTAAGGGAACTTTATAAAAATTGAACATTGAAAAGTGATTAATTAAGTCAGAACATCAGTCGGTCAATGATTTAAGTTATTACAAATATCATTGCTTCTTCTCTGTTGTGAAAGTTGTAAATATCATTGCGACAGTTACAAATACCATTGGTAAAGTTAAGAATCCTATTATGAAAGTGGCAAATGCTATGAGTTATAAATACAATTGATAAACTTGCAAATACTATTGGCAAAGCTGCAAATCTTATTGTGGGAGTTGCAAATAACATTGACAAAGTTGTTAATCCCATTGACAAAGTTACTTCTTCTCTATTGTGGGAGTTACAAATACCATTGCGGGAGTTATAAATATCATTGTTGAAATTGCAAATACCACTATGGGAGTTATAAATATCATTGACAAAGTTGCAAACACCATTGTCAAACCTACAAATACTATTGTCAAATTTACAAACACCATTATCAAAATTATAAATAATATTGTCAAAGTTATAATTACTATTATAGGAGTTGTAAATATCATTGTCAAAGTTGTAAATATCATTAGCAAAATTGTAAATTTTATTATCAAAATATTGGGAAAGTGAAGGGTAATTTGATCTTTGCACACAAATTTATAAATGACAGATTAGACCTCCAGCCCAATCTGTCTTTTTCAATATTCAGAAGATCAATTTATCCTTTTAAAATTCAAATGGTTTTTTTTTGTCTGTCTCTCAATATTATATGTAGTTATAGTTATAGTGAAAAAAAACTCGACTGCAAAGAAATATAAGGTTCGATAATCAAATTTTGTTAACTAAATATACTGAATATATATATAATGAGTTTAATGCTATGTGGAGTCTTTAGTCCTAATTATAGAAGTTAATTAAAAGATTTATTTTTGTTATAAATATAAGATATTAATTTAATTTATATTTCATATTTATTATCTTTTTCTCAAACTATTTACCTAACTTATAAATTAATATTTAATATAATATTATAAATATATATTTAAATGAGATCAAGGTACTCTTATTATAATTAAATAATTTATTTATTTTCTTAATTTATTTAAATTAATTAAATATCCACTATATTAAGAAGAGTTGGAGTAATTACTAATTAGTCAAATCCCTAGTTCAGTTGCAATGACTAAAGTGGATGATTATGTTACATCATTAAAAGATTTATTTTTGTTATAAATATAAGATATTAATTTAATTTATATTTCATATTTATTATCTTTTTCTCAAACTATTTACCTAACTTATAAATTAATATTTAATATAATATTATAAATATATATTTAAATGAGATCAAGGTACTCTTATTATAATTAAATAATTTATTTATTTTCTTAATTTATTTAAATTAATTAAATATCCACTATATTAAGAAGAGTTGGAGTAATTACTAATTAGTCAAATCCCTAGTTCAGTTGCAATGACTAAAGTGGATGATTATGTTACATCTGAATTAAAGTTATAAAGAATAAATTGAAAATTGAAATAAAACGCAGGATCAAGTGAATATCATATAAAATTAAATTAATCTATTATTTATATTAAATTATAACTGTATCTCATGAACATACAATTATATAATTTAATAGGGTAAGGTGCATCTAGTACCTTAAAATATTTTGTAGTATATCTAACCCCTCAAAATATTTTTCAAGTGCATCAAGTATCCTAAAATATTTTTTGTGCCTTGGTGTTTAATATATAACAAAATATTTGAGAGTGCTAGATGTACCTAAAAAATATTTTAATTGTATGTACTATAAAATACTTTAAGTATACACCTAAAAAATTATCTCTCAAAGTACTAGATATGCCTTAATCCAATTTAATATTATAACGTATGTAACCGACTCATAAGAATTCTCTTCCCCAAATTTGTGGAATCAATATGGTGGTTTCCGTGGACGCCAAATAATTAGAGTCTTGTACACTTTGTGGCCTTTTCATGGTTCATCTGCCTCCTTCAATTCAGATATAGTTTATTTGAAGATATTTTCAAAAGGAAGTCGACAACAATTCGATTTTGATTTGGCAAATTTGGAAAACTATTTATATAGATCTTAATATAAGATTTAATTGACTAATTAATTAAAGAAGTAAACAAATTCTTAATTGTAGCATATATTACATTATTTCTCTAAAATATAATCATTATATATATCATTATATTATATATTAATTTATAAGTCAGATAAATTAGTTTAAAAAATAATAAATATTAATATTTTAAAATAATTTATTTTATTTATTAATCTTCACATATTAGTTAAATGAGTTCTATAGTAAGGATTTGATAGATGGATTGATACTCTTTTTGTCTTTAATATATGACCTAACTAAAAAGTTGATATTTGTCTTAAATGTATGACATATTTTCTATTTTATTAATTTTTTCTCAAATTACTTATATTGATATTTTCTCAACAATAATCAAATAAGAGAAATTGGGAGGGAGTTAAAAAAATTATTAGGGTGTTTTAAAAAATTGATATATTAACTAATTTAACTAATTTTTTAATCTAATTAAATTAGTTAAATATGTCCTATATTAGAAACTAGAAGAGTTATTCAAACCCATTTTACACAAACTTAAAATTGGATCCCATCAGTTTAAAAATTTTCATTAGTCCTCATAATTTTACAAATTTTGTCACCAAATTTATGTATTAGATAGAAATACAATATAAATTTAATAATGTAACTAATATTTGGTCTCGCTGCCACCGATTAGCAAGACTATATATAACGGTACGGTATGTTGATTTGGTAGGATAGAAGGGTTATTTTATGAAAAGGGAAATGAAAATAGAATTAGGTTATAAATAAATTTTAAAAGTTTATTTGGAGCGATAGAAATAAATATAAATTGATGTTTATTTTTTTTTATAATTTAGAGTAAAATAGTTTAAAATATTTCACTTCCACTTCCATCATTTTATTTCTCAATTTTTTTGATAGAATTAAAATGGTTAAAATGTTGAAAATAAAAGTGGAAGTGAAAATGACTTGCATTTTACCAAATAAGAGAAGTGAAAGATTCTACTTCCATTTCTCTACTTCTACTTTTGTTTGTAGAATATATTATATTAAAATAATGTGTTTAAAACAAATTTTTATTGAATTTAAAACTTTTAATTAAAATTAAAATGACGAATAAAATGAATCATAGTAAACGTAAGTATATTTAATTAATTTTTTAAAGAGTTTAAGTACCAAGTTGTTCCTAAAATATTTGCTTATTTTATAAATAAATAAAATATATGGGTAAATATAAGTAGTTTACATTTTATATTAAAAGAGGACAATTTCTATAAGTTGCAATGAGAGTAATAGCAGTTAGACTATATCAAATAAGAAACTAGCACTGAACCTACTATGTGACAGGAGGCAATCTCATGCTAAAAATTGGTATCAAAGAATGATATTTGTTGACAGTGTAACTTGGAGGAATGTATCTTTACTACCCCTTGCATATGTATGTAAACTGGTTAACTTAGTATATTTAGTCAAACTAACAATTAAATTAAACTTGGATAATAGCCGAGGGAACATTGAACTAAAAAACTTTCAGATGTACCCAATGCTTCTGAGTGAAATCTTTTATTGCAAATTTACAATTTAACCAAAAATAAATGATGATGTGGATGCCACATGGCATGCCATATTAGTATATTAGTTAACTAACAGTCAAACTTAACTTTGATTAATAGTTAGGGTAATATTGTTATGATTTGAAAACGTCTAAAGCAACATTACTCCTTAAAAAACTTCTAAATAACCAGCGCTATTGAGTAGAAACTTACAAGACAAATGTGTACCTTAACCCTTACTTTTATACTGCTTTATGTTCATATGTCCCAGTATGTGTAAGTTACATATATGATTATATGATATGCATGATATATTAACATAAATAATATAGACTAAAATCGGAAAGTTACCTATACGCAGGCAACATATCTATTCAAGATGTATAAGTTACAATAGTCACATAAAACAACAAAACTAATTGCTACTAACATGTGATTATCATATTATAAACGACTTCTTTGTGCACAATGTTAAGTGTTTTATTTGTCGAAGTTCCATACGCAATATCTTGATGAATGTCTCTTGAGATAACAAGTAGTATTTTTGAAATCAGCACAAAGCACAACAATGTTGCCTGCAAATGGTTTAGTTAATGTTTTTAAGCAACAATATCACACACTTTCTTGGCTAGTGCTTCAAAATAGTGTTTATTTCCATAGTTGTTTCATCCTAAATAATGGGAGATATATGGGTAAAAAGTTTTGCTGGATGTGATCTCGATAATGTACACTATAAAAAAAATAAAGTTTTGGTGATGACATTTTAGCAATGACAAAAAAGTCATCGTTGAAAGTAGATTTTTAGCGGCTACTTTAGTTGTCACTACTGAAAATAAGATTTTCAACAGCGACTTTGTTTTGTCGCCACTGAAAGAAAGACTTTCTGCGGTGACACATATTGTCGCCCTAGAAGGTCATAATATTTACAGCAACACATGTGTCACAACAAAAAGTTTATAGTTTATGCGGCAACAATTGTCATTGCAGAAGGTAGGATTCAATGACAACTGTAATTGTCACCACAGAAGGTAGGATTCAATGACGACTATATCTTTTGTTGCTGCTAAAAATATTCATACAATTTTTTCCAATATGGAGGGGTTTTAAGCAACTATCTAATATATAAAATTAAATTATTGAATAATATTATTTTTAAATAATAAATAAAGCAATTTCACATGTTATTTTAATAAGAAGAGATTATACAGATAATAATGTGATGTTTGTGAAAGAAGGAGATGAAGCATGGGTATGTGCATGAGAGAGATATTATAAATGTGTGTCAATGAGCATGATTGTTAGAATGTGTGTGTTAGAGACAATGTGGGGAGGAGAAGAGATAGGGAGATGTGTGTGAGAGAGAGAGATAAGGAGAAAGAATGGACGTAAAATACATACATACATTCTTAGTTACTGTTGTATATGTCATAAGTTACTGCATTTCATGTAACATCCCAACTTTTATAAAAAGGATTTATAAGGTTTGAGTTTAAGAGTATTTTTTTGAAATTAAAAATTCTCAAAAGTGAAATTTTAAAGAAAGAATAAACGAAAGAATAATCATTAAAATTATTTTAGGGTTAAGAAAAATTAAGAAAAAAAATCATAAAATGAGTATTTTGGGGCCTTAGAAAATTATAAAAGAGTTTATTTCCCCAAAAGATACACAAATGATTTAATAGTTATTTTTCGAGAATTAAATGCCTATTTTCTTAGAAAATTTAAGAAAAATAGTTAGAGGTTATCATTTGCCTAGAAAATTTTATAAAAAATCCCTAATGAGTTGAAGAAGCTATTGGAGAAAAAAATATCATTATTTTATTAAAAGGATTATTTCCTAAAAAATATTTGGTAAAAGTAAGACTTTTAGTGGTGACTTTGTTTGTCACTGCTGAAAGTCTTGAGTTTTTGCAGCGACAAAAAAGCTGCCGTTGAAAGTCTTACTTTCAGCAGGGACTTTCTTTTATCACTGTTAATACATTTTAATATTTCATTATGGCTTCTCTTTCTTATTCCTCAGCGTCGACAGCTTTAGAGAACAATCAAAACATCGAGAGTGGGAGATAGAGGGAGAGCACGAGGGAATGACCAAAGGATTGTGATGTTGGAAGAGTAATTGGAGGACAAAGATTGAGCTTGTGACATTTTCGAGCATCTGAGGTAAGTTCTCTGACTCCATCTTCAATTTGTCTCCTCTATTTTCATTCGATTAGACGCTGAAAGCCTATTTACATGTACCTTCATTTGTAAAGATTAGAATAAATTTATTATTGGTCTTGATTTTATATCTCGTAGCTCATATCAAAGTTTTGATTCTACAAACTAAATCCTTCTTGTTAAAGCTTGTCATTGCAAAAAGAGGGCTAGAAATTGGGAAAGGAGATTAATTTGTTTTCCATATTGCCGAGTAACCTATCCATTGCATTCGGATAATGGTAAGTTCGATTTGTTTAGCAAAATAGAGAGTCCTATCATTCCTAATTAGTAATAAGCGTAAGCAATGGTTTAGTATGTCTCACCACTGAACGACCTTTAACACTCATTCTTTAGAACCCAACCATTCAAAAATATGTATGTCTTCCCCGGACCATGACTAGTGATAGAGAACTACATAGTGTAGGTTTTGGTTTTAATTGTAATATCAAGGACTTTAAGGTTGTAAACTTTGATTATGTTTGTAATATCCTTAATCTTCTGTACTAGTTCCTATATACAGATTAAACGGAATATATGAGCTCTGTTTCAGGAAAAACATGTGTACCTTTATGTAAAGAAAAGGATTAAATTGCAAAAGAAAGGAAATTAAGGGACCTAAATGCAATTATGGAAAGTTTAAAGTTAGGAATGAAAGGAAGACAAAAATATGGGGTCTTAAAGTGTAATTTTAGCCAAATTAAGGGACTTAATTATAAAGAAGGAAAAGTTCCCTGGGGCTAAAGTATAATTAAAGAAAATAGGCCAGAAGTGGATTGCACCGCCCGACAGTATTTCAGTCCCAGATTCTACCAGAAGGTAGGGCAGGTGACGCCGGGTAACCAAGCCTAATACCGGAATTTTTGAAGACTCCAGATAGCCAGAAATGGACTGATCGTCCAAAAGTTATAAAAATTTATACCGGATACCCTAGATTTCAGATATAAGTGGGAAAATACAGGATGATGTGCCTTTATGGGCGGATGTTGGGAAACTGACAGGATACCGATAGGAGGTCTGTAGGAAAAGTTATTCACAAAATAAAGAAATCCAGATGGAGTGTGAGGCCTCCGGGGATCCGGGTAGGAGATTTATCGGTATTTTTAAAGAGGCTAAATGCGATCGGATGACTTCGGTCAGATGACCGTTATAACCCCCAAGGATGCCTGAACACAGTAGGACACTATATCTGGGAAAAAGAGCCGGTGTCCGGAAAATGTATATACTCGGTAAATAATAGTTAAAATATTCAATGAATTGTGTTAAAGGAAGATTCCTCGTAATGCGTGCCATACAGGTAATGGACCCAGGAAGCCCAAAAATGGTGCCATTAGAGGCCCAAGAAGACTCTTGGACTAATAGGTGGGCTAGTGTCCAGCAGAACCCCGGAAAAGTGCGAAATTACGAAAATGCCCCTATGTTGTACAAAAAGGGCAGCAGATGAATATAGGGTATTCTGGTCATTTTGGACAGACCCAGAGGTCAAGACATGTCTAAATAAGGTTGACTAGAGCCAGTATAAGCTTTGACCGGGTCCAGAAAGGTGTGAAATGACGATTTTGTCCTTAGGGAGTAAAATAGGACAAGATAGGGCACCAAGGGCATTTTGGTCATTTCACAGGGGATCTGTAATTGAGTCTGGACCCAGTATTAAAAAGTTAATGATATAAAGGGTCTAGATACTAAATGTGAGGTCAGTAGACATAAAAAAGGATCTTCAGAAACATCAGATTCAGAAAACGGCACGTTTTTCGAGGCGATGGACCGGGCCGATACCAGATTGGACCGGAAAGCTTCCAGAACCTCCAAATTTCGTCACATGAAGAATATGGGTGGTGAGGTGTCCTATGAGGTGTCCCATGAGGTGTCCAGGGTGATGCAGTAAAAAGAATTAAAGAAAATAGGAAATTCCAGGAAAAACCAGGACCACATGTTCAGATGGCTTCAAAATTACAAGAATGCCATCCATTAAAGCTATAAATACCCCCTTCCCCTCCCATTTTATGCATCCCACGTTTTTGGCAAGAAAAGAGAGAGAAAGAAGAGAGAGAAGGAGAAAGAAAGAAAGAAAGGAAGTTCTGGTGGAGTTGGAAGTAGTAAGGAAGTTCTGAAGCTCTGCTTTTGAGGTAATAACTAATCCTAGCTCTTATGTAATGTCTTTGTGATGTGTTGTTTTGTTTGGTTGATTGTTGTCCTATATGTTATGCTTGAAGCTCTATTCCAATGCTATGATCATATGTTATTGAATATGGAAGCATGCAGCATACTTATCTGTACACAGTCACAAGCAAGCACCGTCACTTTGCATTACATATTTTGTTATGATTGTTGTTACTGGGATTCTTTTGAATCTCATTCCCAAACATAACATTACAGGGGAGGTTCTGTCAAAATAAAATTTGGAAATCTTAAGAGACGCTGGTAGGCTGCCGAATTTCTGACAACGAAGACAGAACAAAGAAAGGAACTGATACGTACTGTGTACGTAGTGCTGTCTAAGGAGGCTGGAAGTGAGTGGACCCAGCAGGTTCATCCAGTCTTTCCTGGGTACTACGTAGAATGGTAGTTCGCATAAGGGAATTACCGAATCGGTACAACCTCAGTTACTTTCTAAAGAAGAATTGCAGCAGTTATGCTGCCGGTTTTTAGACAGAAAAGGATGTAATAAAATATGAGGGAGTTAATCATGCACTAATATATAACAGTTGATTATTTATTAATTGTTATCTGGCCTGTATGGCTGATATGTGTTGGCTGTAGGCTTGAGTATGTAAAGACTAAATGCTCAAAATAGGCTCAGTGAACAGTAACTCGTGAAGACCCATTCATGTTTGATAAATCATTAAAAATAGTAAATGATTGAATTAATGTACGAAATTTTTAGGGTAAAAAGTAGACATACTAAGATTTAATTTGGTATATAGAATGTCTAATTTGGATGTATACACGAAAAGATATAAATTGTTAAAGTTGGGACCAGAATGCTGGATTCAGGAGAAAGTCATTGGATGAACAGTAAGATTGAAACGTTGACCCACGTGAAATTTGTCAAGGATTGGTCAACCAATGATTTTTCCCTGAAATATATTTGAGTTAGCTTCAGGTAGCAATTTGAACCACTTCATTTCAATTTTTATAGAATTAGTTATAAATTTTCAAAATCAGGTCACTCATCTGGAATTTGCCACAGTGAACAGTACTCGATATGAATAAAATTCCAGATTAAGTGTTTAGACTTCAATGACCCTGAAAGTGGTTTCAGTGCTACTGAATGGTCCGTAAGATGTATAAATATAAGGACGTGACATTTTGGTATCAGAGCATAGGATTCTGACTTAAGAAATGCTCTGAATAGATTATTTATGGACTAATATGAGATTATTCCTAGACCCTAACCCTAAACAGTGAATATTTGGTTAAGTTATGGTATGTTATGGGATGGTTAACATTGCTTAATTAAGCAAATGTTACAGGAATATATATGAGATTCCATAAGGTTAAGTCAGAGGCTTCAGTTAATAAGGCAGACTCCAAACCAATAGTGATATATGAAGATGATATATATCCATCTCCCTTAGACAATGAAGAGAGTCCAGATGAGAGTTTAGGGGATCAATCAGGAAAATCTACAGTGGAATGTCCCATAGACGTTTCTGTAGACTTAAACCTGCAGTCTGGAGGTGATGTAGAGATTCAGCCTAAAGCCTAATATGCACCAGTTGATGTTGAGTCTAGTGACTCTATACGGTATAAGTTTGTTGGAATGCCCTCTAACCCTAATGTAAGTTCTATTCCTCCGATGAGAGGACATATTATGGATGAGGAAGCTGAGTACTGGTACTAGATTATGGGTAGACTAGATATTATTCCTCCTCTACCAGAGTTTGAGGACAGAGTTATTATGAGTAATATACAATAATCCCCTAATTCAGATATCCAGTCAGAGTTAATGATAGTTCTTGTCCATTCCCAAAGTTTAAGAATATGTGACTTTATAGAGAAAGATCAGGGGGATGTTCCTAATCCTAGTCAACCCCAGCCTTCTTCATTAAAGACAGATAGTGTTGACCATATTGATCTGAAGAAAGCTGCGGAGGGTGACTTACTTAGTCTGAGTCAAGGGATGGATAAAAGTAGACATTAAGAATAGTTAGCTATCTGCATTTCTTTAATGCCATAGCAGGAATGATAGACAGACATATAATAGAGGCATTAACCTAATATCCTTTAGAGGATTGGTATGATATGATAGTAAGTCAAGTGTTATGAGACTAAAGATTCTAACCTCACTGAAGGTTATCAGTTAGAGGTTTAGCATATAGTATAGGCAAGCTAGACTGTACGATGCACTAAGATACGAAAGATCAGTTCAAGAAGAGGTTCAACAGTAGATCCTCTGTATGATCATCAGGAGTTGATCTACAGTACGAAAGAATTTGTGCAGCTAGTCTTTACGGAAAAGAATAATGAGAAGTTAGAATGAGACTTGCCTAAGAATGATCTAATACATGGCTTGAGGATAAAGACGTGATGGATAATAGATAGAAATTTAATGTTTCCAAGACAGATGGATTCTATCACGAAGAGATAGTACCCTAATACTCTGCCCTAGAGAAAATAAGTTGTAATACTAGATTATGAATGAGATCCAAGTGACCTGAATTGGTCAGGATCTAGAGACAGACCAGAAAAGAATCACAGATTAATCCAGAATAGACTGAGATTGATAGACAGAAAGAGTTATGAGATACAGAGAGGTACAGAAGTTACTCCATATGAGATGGAGAATTATCCGCTCACTTGTGAAGTTTTTCTCAAAAAGTTTAAAAGAAGTATTCCTCTCAATTAGATAGAGGTGAGCATGAAGTTAAGGGTTAGAGCAAAGGAAAGAGAACTCTTTTGATGGATACTTAATCGAGTTCATTCATATGAACCTTGAGGCTTAATAAGAGATACTTTCTCGCCTGTTAGTAACCCAGGAGGATTAGGGGAAAACTTAAAAGTTCGAATGGCATAAAGATATGAGCCAAACCTTTCCTCAGTTAGCTAAAAGAGAATAGTTGACTCAGTTATGGATTACTGTGAGGCCAAGGACACATAAATCCTTCAGGCTAGAGACACAGAAGTCTTACAGGCGATAAGAGATGATATGATAGAATGAATATGACCTAGTAAGGTAGCCACAGATTCAAAGATAAAGTGACTCCCCTATTCCTTATGTAAGAAAGAGTAAAGAAGGGTTGAGTCTATACCCTAGTAAGAGGGTAGCATGGCAGCCTTAATGAAACAAGTAAATGACTCGGGTACCTGAATAGATGATCAGGACCTAGTGGTTAAGGTAATAAAGGAACAAAATACCTTAAAGTCTACTTGGTTAATTGTTTAATTGCACTGTGAGTATGAGGGATGGTTGAGCAAACTATGTAATGATGCATGGCTTATGTTGCCATAAGTTATAATAAGAAATTGCATCTTATTGCAGTTGTCATGTGATGACACACATACTAAAGAATGCTTAATTGATTGCATCTACTTGCATATTCTGCATGTTGAGGATGCTATGATAAATGAATAGTCCCCTTATGCAGTACGTATTGGGTAGAGTATACCAGATGAGAAAGTTATGTTGCTCCCATGCCCTATGACATGCAATTAAATAATTCAACTTGGCAAGAATGAAGCAATAGTAAAGTGCTAAACTAGAAAGTTAGCTACTTGATTCTCAGAAGATAGAAAGAGAATTTATGATCAGACTATGATATTCAATGGGATGGAGAATGAGATTAAAGATGAAGATTAGTAGTGAGTCTACAGATAAATGATTATGATACTCAGGACATATCCATTTAGTAGGGATGAGATAGATGAAAGGAAATGAGACGCAGTTAACAAAAATGATATGTCCCTTAGAAAGAGCAGTTTTTAAGTAATACAAGTTAATGTTTTTGCAATAGAGCTAGATTGCTCTTGCAATAGAGTAAGGTCCCTCTGATGAGATAAATAGATGATGACAGACATTTGCATGGTAGAGCTTGTGTAGCTCCCTACAATGTTAAATATAATAAAGTTATAAAGATGAGAATGGTATATGAAGTTCCTGAGTGATAGAAGAAATGAGTCAAGTCCTAATAGATAATATTGGCTTTTGTGATCATTTTTGGGGAATTATCTGTGGAGTTAATAACTATGTGGAAGTGACTAACCTTGTAACTTTGTCCGTTGGTTTAGGTCTTCCAAAGATGAGAATACAGTATAACGGAATCCAGTAGATTCCGGAGGATTGCAGTTAGATCCTAGTATGGCTCACGGGGTCACAGTTAGATCCTGAAAGGCTTACGGTTTATCGCAGTAGATCCCGAGTGTCGCAGTAGACTAAGCCTAGAGCAAGAAAGTAATGAGCTATAAGTACAGTATTTCTTTGGAAGGAAAAATACCAAGGAAAAGTTAAAGTATAGAAGCTTCACAAGTTGATTAACTCATAACAGAGAGAGTACCCATGATGCTAGTTTTAGATAGCCTTATTACTATTAGGGACTGAACTCAAAATCTTCTTACACATAACAGGAACTCAGTGATCAAAGTTAAAATTGTTAATCTTGAGTCCCAAGGATTTATGGGAATATTACGTAACATATGAGAAAAGATCCTTATGATGAGATTATAGAAAATAAGAGACAAGTAGATCCTCCAGATGAGGATAAAGAGATTAGACGGCCAGATAGACCCAAAAGAGATAGTATAAGATGGGTATAAGATAGTAAAGTACCAGGGTTAGAGCCTGTAAGCACCAGTGCTTTAGATTCTTATCTTCACTTTTCAGTTAAGCGTGCTCAGGCAAGGGTAATTCAATGATGGGTGACCCCCTGGGAAGTGATGAAAAAAAAATATGAATGCCACAAGAAATTGGCATATATGCATAAAGCTATGTAAAATGATGGAAAAAGCTATGAAAAGCTAGAAAGGGTTATGAACAGTAAGAGACTAGAACCTTTATGTCAAGTCCAAATGAAATGGATTTGAAGGATGGACTATGATATAGCTAGATTTGGCCAGATATACCATGTTACGGCATGAAAAATATGAAATGAGATATGATATGAAAAGTATGTAAGGAGATATGTTATGAGAATATGTAATGAGAAGTACGATATGAAATGGCTTTATAGCTAACCTTATAAACAGATAGAAAGGCTCCCTTTTTGTAAGGGATAAGATGTTTGAATGATAAGTTACAGGTGAAAGAGCAAATGAGAGCTTTCACTCCTTGCATAGAATGCCAGGCCTTATGTTACATTACATTATGTGATATTTACTGAATATGCTAAAGCTCCGAATGTTAGAGCAGTGCAAGCTCTGAGTGTTAGAGCTGTGCAATCTCCTAGTGTTAGAGCTGTGCATGTTAAGAGAAAGAATGCTTGAGCTCCTAGTGTTAGAGCTTTGCATTCATAGGCAGGTATGCAGTCCTGCAATATGTTGGCCAGGCATTATGCATGTTAGAGTATATGCTCCTATATACTCCTATGTGCTCCGGTTTAGCAGTAGAGCAATGAAAGAAAGAATCATGATATAAATCCTCTCTCTTTATTATGATGAGTTTTTAAAGATGATAAGAATGTATGATGATGAGAATGAGAGTTAAAGTTAGCGGATATTCAGAGAATTCCGCTAAATACTCAAATGAGCAATAACTGATTGCACTAAGAAATATGATAAATAGTTAGTAGAAGCTCCAGAATATAGCAATATTCGAGGGAGTTTGACATGAAAGAAATGGACACTACTCTGAGATTTAGTACAGCCTACCATCCTCAGACAGATGGTCAATCTGAGAGAACGATCCAGACGCTCGAGGATATGTTGAGAGCTTGTGTCTTGGATTTCAAAGGGAGTTGGGATGTCCATCTGCCATTGATAGAATTTGCCTATAATAATAGTTATCAGGCCAGCATTCAGATGGCTCCGTTTGAAGCACTTTATGGACAGAAGTGTAGATCTCCCTTATGCTAGGTGGAGTTGAGCGAAAGGAGGATGTTTGGTCCTAATATAGTAGACCAGACAGCAGCACAGATCGATAAGATTAGAAAGAGATTGCTGACGACTCAAAGCAAACAGAAAAGTTATGTTGATGTCAGAAGGAAGCCGTTGGAGTTTGGAGAAGGAGAGCATGTATTCCTTAAGTTGACTCCGACGACAGGAGCCGGACGATCGATTAAAGTGAAGAAGCTGCATCCTAGATACATTGGGCCATTTCAGATCCTCTCAAGAGTAGGATCAGTGGCTTACAAGTTAGCTCTTCCTCCACATCTCAGCAAGATTCATGATGTGTTCCATGTTTCCCAGTTAAAGAAGTATGTTCCAGATCCATCACATGTGATTGAGCAGGATGATATTGCACTGCGAGATGACTTGACTTTTGAAGTTGGACCAGTACAGATAGTAGATAGAAAGGTCAAGCAGTTGCGAAATAAGCAGATCCCTCTAGTTAAGGTGGTCTGGAAGGGATTAACAGAGAATGAAGCTACCTGGGAAGCAGAGGAAAGGAGGAGAGAGATATACCCTGAACTATTTCCTTAGTATACATGTAATGTAAATTTCGAGGACGAAATTTATTTTAAGGGGGAGAGAAATGTAATATCCTTAATCTTCTGTACTAGTTCCTATGTACAGATTAAACGGAATATATGAGCTCTGTTTCAGGAAAAACATGTGTACCTTTATGTAAAGAAAAGGATTAAATTGCAAAAGAAAGGAAATTAAGGGACCTAAATGCAATTATGGAAAGTTTAAAGTTAGGAATGAAAGGAAGACAAAAATATGGGGTCTTAAAGTGTAATTTTAGCCAAATTAAGGGACTTAATTATAAAGAAGGAAAAGTTCCCTGGGGCTAAAGTATAATTAAAGAAAATAGGCCAGAAGTGGATTGCACCGCCCGACAGTATTTCAGTCCCAGATTCTACCAGAAGGTAGGGCAGGTGACGCCGGGTAACCAAGCCTAATACCGGAATTTTTGAAGACTCCAGATAGCCAGAAATGGACTGATCGTCCAAAAGTTATAAAAATTTATACCGGATACCCTAGATTTCAGATATAAGTGGGAAAATACAGGATGATGCGCCTTTATGGGCGGATGTTGGGAAACTGACAGGATACCGATAGGAGGTCTGTAGGAAAAGTTATTCACAAAATAAAGAAATCCAGACGGAGTGTGAGGCCTCCGGGGATCCGGGTAGGAGATTTATCGGTATTTTTAAAGAGGCTAAATGCGATCGGATGACTTCGGTCAGATGACCGTTATAACCCCCAAGGATGCCTGAACACAGTAGGACACTATATCTGGGAAAAAGAGCCGGTGTCCAGAAAAGGTATATACTCGGTAAATAATAGTTAAAATATTCAATGAATTGTGTTAAAGGAAGATTCCTCGTAATGCGTGCCATACAGGTAATGGACCCAGGAAGCCCAAAAATGGTGCCATTAGAGGCCCAATAAGACTCTTGGACTAATAGGTGGGCCAGTGTCCAGCAGAACCCCGGAAAAGTGCGAAATTACGAAAATGCCCCTATGTTGTACAAAAAGGGCAGCAGATGAATATAGGGTATTCTGGTCATTTTGGACAGACCCAGAGGTCAAGACATGTCTAAATAAGGTTGACTAGAGCCAGTATAAGCTTTGACCGGGTCCAGAAAGGTGTGAAATGACGATTTTGTCCTTAGGGAGTAAAATAGGACAAGATAGGGCACCAAGGGCATTTTGGTCATTTCACAGGGGATCTGTAATTGAGTCTGGACCCAGTATTAAAAAGTTAATGATATAAAGGGTCTAGATACTAAATGTGAGGTCAGTAGACATAAAAAAGGATCTTCAGAAACATCAGATTCAGAAAATAGCACGTTTTTCGAGGCGATAGACCGGGCCGGTACCAGATTGGACCGGAAAGCTTCCAGAACCTCCAAATTTCGTCACATGAAGAATATGGGTGGTGAGGTGTCCTATGAGGTGTCCCATGAGGTGTCCAGGGTGATGCAGTAAAAAGAATTAAAGAAAATAGGAAATTCCAGGAAAAACTAGGACCACATGTTCAGATGGCTTCAAAATTACAAGAATGCCATCCATTAAAGCTATAAATACCCCCTTCCCCTCCCATTTTATGCATCCCACGTTTTTGGCAAGAAAAGAGAGAGAAAGAAGAGAGAGAAGGAGAAAGAAAGAAAGAAAGGAAGTTCTGGTGGAGTTGGAAGTAGTAAGGAAGTTCTGAAGCTCTGCTTTTGAGGTAATAACTAATCCTAGCTCTTATGTAATGTCTTTGTGATGTGTTGTTTTGTTTGGTTGATTGTTGTCCTATATGTTATGCTTGAAGCTCTATTCCAATGCTATGATCATATGTTATTGAATATGGAAGCATGCAGCATACTTATCTGTACACAGTCACAAGCAAGCACCGTCACTTTGCATTACATATTTTGTTATGATTGTTGTTACTGGGATTCTTTTGAATCTCATTCCCAAACATAACATTACAGGGGAGGTTCTGTCAAAATAAAATTTGGAAATCTTAAGAGACGCCGGTAGGCTGCTGAAATTCTGACAACGAAGACGGAACAAAGAAAGGAACTGATACGTACTGTGTACGTAGTGCTGTCTAAGGAGGCTGGAAGTGAGTGGACCCAGCAGGTTCATCCAGTCTTTCCTGGGTACTACGTAGAATGGTAGTTCGCATAAGGGAATTACCGAATCGGTACAACATCAGTTACTTTCTAAAGAAGAATTGCAGCAGTTATGCTGCCGGTTTTTAGACAGAAAAGGATGTAATAAAATATGAGGGAGTTAATCATGCACTAATATATAACATTTGATTATTTATTAATTGTTATCTGGCCTGCATGACTGATATGTGTTGGCTGTAGGCTTGAGTATGTAAAGACTAAATGCTGAAAATAGGCTCAGTGAACAGTAACTCGTGAAGACCCATTTATGTTTGATAAATCATTAAAAATAGTAAATGATTGAATTAATGTACGAAATTTTTAGGGTAAAAAGTAGACATACTAAGATTTAATTTGGTATATAGAATGTCTAATTTGGATGTATACACGAAAAGATATAAATTGTTAAAGTTGGGACCAGAATGCTGGATTCAGGAGAAAGTCATTGGATGAACAGTAAGATTGAAACGTTGACCCACGTGAAATTTGTCAAGGATTGGTCAACCAATGATTTTTCCCTGAAATATATTTGAGTTAGCTTCAGGTAGCAATTTGAACCACTTCATTTCGATTTTTATAGAATTAGTTATAAATTTTCAAAATCAAGTCACTCATCTGGAATTTGCCACAGTGAACAGTACTCGATATGAATAAAATTCCAGATTAAGTGTTTAGACTTCAATGACCCTGAAAGTGGTTTCAGTGCTACTGAATGGTCCCTAAGATGTATAAATATAAGGATGTGACAATGTTAGTGATCATTATATTGATTCAGCTTGGGTTTTCTCATACGTCAGGTGGTCATGGAAACGTCTCAAATGTAATATCCCATTTTTGATTTACACTGTGTCTTATGCTCCTTATGTATGCTTCAATGGTGTACTTCATTGGATCCTTACAAAAAGGGAGAAAGAACATGAGTCATGACTTCATACTTACATTTGATCTAACACATGGATTGTTTGGACAGATATTGCTTCTTGGGACTCTTAGTAGCACATTTTCTAGTGGTCTCAACAAGATAATCACTTGGGGTGGTCGAATCAAAGAAATTATATGATAAGGAAACAAATGAGGAAGCATATGAACTAATTTTATATTTAATTAGTATTGTTATGGCATTGACAGAATAGTTTGATGGCTAGATAGAAGACCAGTTACAGTAGATTTTTTGACTTCAATTCCATCATATGAGTTGGTAATTAACAAATTCCTAAGACCTGATAATTTTCTTAGAATTCAGCATTCCCTTAAGAAATTCAACTGAGCAGATTCTCAAAGCATTACATGTCAATGTTATCAACTAACTTGATAATTATTTGCCTTGTAGAAAGGACAACTGATGTCAGCAAGCAATATCATCAAGAAACTAGGAAATCACAAAGGGTATATATTAAAGACAATCACCATCATAAGACTTGTAGTTTTGGTGACTAAGACATGTTCAATATATTTTTAAGATTCAGAGACCAAAATATTTTGAAGATTCAGAGACCAAAATATTTTCAAGATTCAAGCAGCGAATGACTGAATTCTTTATTGTGTGTTACTATATTCAATTATATCTTGAATGAAGTCGAGCCTTCAAAGAAGAGAAATCACTTTTAATCTAATGATAGTTCAATTGTAAAAAGTGTGCGTACTCAATTGCAAGAAGACTTTAATAAAAAATTTCAAGAGGGAGAAAGAATGGAAGTAGAGCATGCAAATATAGAAGGAGAATGTGTGCAATTCAAGCAAAGACTAATAGAGCAAAGGATACAAGTTCAATTCACTGCGTTGATGTAGAGAGTTAACCAGAGGCATCTATTTTTTCTACTCCTAGTATTGGTCCTTCCATATCATGTTTATGTTTCAACTAAATATTTTTATTTTATTTTTAAATATGTTTAAGTAATTGATGTACTCTGATATTTTAAAAGATGATATGAATTATTCATTAATATTATTAGATTTTGGTTCATTTAATTATTTATTATTTTATTTATTTATTTATAAGTCCATTATAGGTTTTCATTTAGAAAAATTAAGAAAAAGAATTTAAAAGCAATTTTTGACTTATTGTCACCGCTGATTCCACTTTCAGTGTTGCCTTTGGTGGCACCCTCAGGTTTTATGCTTTTGCTAAACTGGTTGCCTTTGGTGGCACCCTCAGGTCTTATGCTTTTGTTAAAATTTTGGTGGCGACCTAATGTCACCGCTGATTGGGGTCGTCGCTGATTGTTGACATTTAGCGGCAATTTTCAATTGTTATCGCTAATACTTATAGGTGACAGTCTCATAGGCAATAACTTTGCGGCGACAAAAAGTCGTTGCTAAAAGTTTTCAGCAACGACTTTTGTGCTTTCAGCGGCAACTTTTGTCACCACTAGAAGCCAATTTTTTTGTAGTGGTAACTTAACATAGTTTGTTCTTGGCTATTATCTTTTTTTCCTAAGCCATTGGGAGAACCTGCTCAAGTTATGTTGATCAAACATAATATCAAAGATCGACTAACTTGCAATAATTCAAGTGAAATTAATGATAAGTAAATGATATGAACATAGTTTTTGTATAGATTATGATTATAAGCGCAAGTTTCATTCGACTCATTATTTTTCTTCTGGTGTATACCGAGTCATCATGATTCTACTAATGTATGGATGGAACTCGTTGACATTATATTTAAAGAAAATACAATATCTAGTATGTAACCTGTGTAGAGCAGAGGCACCAAATTATGCGACTAAAGATGGAGAAATACTTAGATATTCCCTCTGACCAACAAAAATGCTCTAACTCAAAATATTTTAATCCATATGTCTACCTAATCATTTTCATAAATTTATTGTTTTTTTAAAAAATAAGAGTACCTAGGTTTCTGAGTTCCACTACTGCCCCTATCCTCTTTTTCTCAATCCGTCTCTCATCTCTTCACCCTCTCCCTTCCTCCCTACATCTTCCCTATATTCTTCTCATATGCTGGTGACGGTAGCATCCTCCACCAGCACTCATTTCTTTCTATTTTTCTCAATCGTTAACTTGCTCGTTTTCTTTTTTGGGGTTTGTGTGTGCTGGCATATATAGGAGTATATGCCGGGCGGTGAAAAAATAGGTTTTTTGAAGGAGTATCAGATAACTTGTTTGAGTACAGAATGGAAGGAGATGGGTTTTACAAAATCCTCAACTTAGCCTTAGAATCACAAACACAATCATTACCCACAAAAACCCAAGATATACACTTGAACCCACTAGCGAAACTGCTGTAGAAATAAGCATCGCAAAGGAGCCTTCTTTATTACTTCAACCCCAGCAAATAATATCAACACGCCTAAGATAGGAAAACTGGTTTAAAATGAAAGCCAAAGAAAATCCCAGTACCAATTTTGCTACACAAAGAAGAGCCACACAAGCACCACTTCTTCCACCAAACTTGTATTGTCTTGCTCTGTTAAAAAAGAAAAGATAAAAAAATCTATGGATGGGTTTATACATGTGCTATCGCCAATGGAGGATGTTGTCATTGTCACCAGCATTTGAGAAGAAGATGGGAAAGATGAAGGGAGCAAGAGAAAGAGTGTGAAGAGATGAGTGACATATTGAGAAAAAACGGAGAGGGGTAGTAATGGAAATCAGAAACTCTAGGTACTTTTACTTTTTTAAACAATAAATTTATAGAAATAATTAGACTAACACATGGATTCAAATATTCTAACTTGAAGCATTTTTATTGGTCAGATTAAGTATTTCTCTTAAAGATCTTGTGCTAATACTTAAAACATAAATTATTGACATTATTTTTTGAGTATATGAATTAAATTACTTTAATTAAGGCATCAAATAAAAATACTTATTGGGAGAAATAGATTTGCTATATAGTTTTCCTATGCCATATGCTTCGATCATAACATTGTATTTTATAAAGTCCCTTCATTATATTGCCATATGTCATTTCTCGACAAAAATGTTCTCTTCTTCGGCCCAAAGTCTTTGTTTACCAAAAACATCCATAATTGTAAATGTAGAGATATTGTAGCGATATTATATGATATGTAATATCCTATAATTAGTACAGAGGATATGATATGATATTATATTATTAATGTCTAAGATTACTTATTGTATATAAATACCTATTTAGCATATCAATGAAAGACAAGCATTCTATAAATCTTTTCTCTCTGAATACACATGGTATCAGAGCCTAGCTAATTTAGGTGCACGTTTTGTTGTTTTGGTGTTAGTTTTCTACTGTTTCTTGGTCTCTATTTCTGACAGCACTGCTCACCGTTGACGTCACCTTTTCCTATGACAAACCACAACACGCACCAATAAGGGAAAGTCGTACAGACCTGATTGATGCTTTCCCAAAATTTTGTGGCCAGCTGAGCAGCGCATGAGTGTCACGCGCCACTGTCAAATTCACGCACCGGCACATGAGGCCATCTCTGGTGACCTTTTTTGACAGCGATGCACTCCTTTGGGCTTGACTCATCTTCCTTAGCATACCCTTAAAGTTTTGGGCCCTGGTTTTGACTGTCACATACTGGGTCTTTCGTCTCTGATTTATATTTTTCTGGTGGCAGATTTGCTCTTTCTGATTCCAAATTAGTTTGTTCGATATGGTGATTTTATTTAACCCCTAGAGTGGTCTTCCTCTACTGGTTTGAATATTTGTTCTTACTGTTGGAAATTGTGCCTTAGGGGCCAATCATTGTATTATGAACATTGTTGATTTATGAATTTATCAATTGTGTTATCATATTATTTGCATGTTTACTGTGATGACCATCCTTGGATAACTCATGATCTTATCCAAAATATCCCTGGTTGGTCATCTATCCAGGAGCAGAGATTAAATAAGACCAGTATGACTTTGAAGATGTATAGAGATATAAATCAAAGTCATAGGCACATGTAAGAGTACAAGGTGTTGGACCGACCCGCTATGAGAGAGCTGCATGGGTTAAGTCATAAGCTTCCCTCATATACAAACCATGTCACTATGCCCTTTGACCTGAGATCATCATGGATTCCTACATGACAAATGCTCAACTTTGACCTAGTCAAAAGTCACTTTTGACCGAGTGATCATAAAGACTATGTTCGAGCTTAGTGATTTTTCGTGCGGAGGAATATGAATGGTCAAGATGGAATTTGTCCCTCACATTCATAGAGAGATATTACTGGCCCCCTCGATGAGTGAGTCTGAGAAATGTATGACTATACTGTAATGGAAAGGTAATTTCATTTCTATAGTCAGACTACTTAGGGATCGAGAAAGTAACAGTCACAAATATTAGGATGACATTCTCCATGCCTCATCCATGACCAAAATATCGTGTGACAAAAGAGACATTATATGGTTGTATAAAAGGTTACATCGTTCATCGATCCTCATATGATTTGGGTAGTCGTGATGTCTTGTTAGAGACCGCTTGCGACTTATGAGTCAGTATAGTAAATGGCCCACTGCCAACTTCATATGGGCTTACAGGGTCGCACACAAAATAGCCTAACACGAGCTATGATGTCCATATTCATTGAATCTAAGACATATCCAGATTCAATAAATGATCCAGGGTGGATGTATATATTTATTTATATTTATATTCATATATATATTATATATAGGAGATATTTACAAGATTTAATTTATAAGGATAAATTAAATCTTTATCACGTTTGAATTTGAAATTCAAATTGATATGATATCTCATATAAGAGATATTTACAAGATTTAATTTATAAGGATAAAATTAAATCTCTATCACGTTTGAATTTGAAATTCAAATTGATATGATATCTCATATAAGAGATATTTACAAGATTTAATTTATAAGGATAAAATTAAATCTCTATCACTTTTGAATTTAAAATTCAAATTGATATGATATCTCAAATTTGATTTATGAGAATAAATCAAATGTAATTCCGTCTTATCTTTATTTTAAATTAAATAAATGGATGAATTAAATCTGTGAGACGGATTTAATACAAACACTATTTATTTAATTAGTTTCTTATCAAGATATACAATATATGACATTGTATTAATTTCAAAATTAATGTAAGATTAATTCCAAAAATCCAATTCTATGGTAAAACACATATCATCCAATATATCTGATATTTAGGAGCTACGGTTGGGACATAAAAAAAGGGTGAACGGGAATCTACAAAAGGTTTGCAGATAAGAAACTGCTGAAATAGAGACGAAGAGGATGAATTCTTGAGTAAGCCCTGGAGGGACAGGAGGCGCTAGCACGTTGCTCGTGGTTGGAACGCTGTTTGTGTGGATACCAGTAGAAGAAGCTGACCTGAGTTGTCGACTTCTTGCGATCGAAAAGATATCACGAGCCACGGAGAGAAGCTGTAGACGTCACAACCAAAAGCTTAGAAAATCGCGACTAAATACTGAGGGTAATACTTCTTTCCACTTAACTTAAACACATACGGTAGATCCTAGCAGGTAATGAAAAATATTTTTAAGTTAATTTCTGCTGCGTGTTTTCCAATTCCTTACACTTACGGGGCTCCCAGTGAAGCTACGGTAATTGGATAATCTAGTTATTTTGGATAATCGTTGTTTGATTTATTTTATTAGTATTAATCTGTTTTAATGGCTGCAACTAAATCTACAATAGTTTCTGAGATGGTTCTAGTAGTCACTAAGATTACTGAATACAAATTAACTTAGAAAAATTATCTGGATTGGAGTAAATCTATTCATATTTATTTTTGAAGCATTGAGAAGGAAGATCACTTGACCGATGACCCTCTAGAAGAGAAAGATCCCTCTCGCAAGTCATAGTTAAGGGATGATGCATGGCTTCTCTTACAAATTCGTAATTCTATTGACAGTGAGATCATGCCCTCTATTACTCACTGTGAATTTGTTAAGGAACTAATACACTACTTGGCATTCTTATACTTAGGCAAGAATAATATTTATCAAATATATGAGGTTTGTAGATCTTTCCATTGTGTAGAGATGCTGGATGATCGTCCTCTTACATCCTTCTTTTTGGATTTCAAAGGAATATATGAAGAACTCAATGCCCTCATGCCTATTTCTGATGAGAGAAAGGTCAATATGTCTCACCGAGAGAAGATGACAACCATGAGTTTTCTTATTGCACTTCTGCCTCGATATGCGACTGCTCTTTCTCAAATTTTAACTAGGGATCATCTCCTTTCTCTTGAAGAAGCCCTCTCTCGTGTATTGAGAACTAAACAAATCTCTTCACCAGCTTTTACTGTGCCTACTAGTGCATTGCTCAGTCGTGGTCAGAATAATATTCGTGGGCCACCTAATCCTCGTGGTTCTACACCAAGGGGTTTTAATTAGGAGTCCAAAGATGTGATTTGTTACTACTGTAAGGAGCCTAGTCATACAAAACGTACGTGTTGTAAACTCCAGAACAAATAGAATCGACAGAATTTTGCACATATAGCCATGACAGCTAATGATATGGTTACCATTTCTACTACTAAATATGCTCAATTAAACTATAGCAATCCTCCTGCTAGTGCTCCTATCACAACAGGTAATGAAGCTACTACCCTTGTCTCTTCTTCCTCTAAATGGACCATAGACTCTGGTGCTACTGATCACATGATAGGTAACTGCTATCTCTTCTCCACTTACAATTCTTATGCCAACCCTTCTAACATTACCATTATGGACAGTTCTCAATCCCGTGTTCTTGGTTCAGGCATAGTTAAACCTACTTCTTCTATTCATTTGAATTATGTTCTCAATGTCCTTAACTTTGCTTTTAACCTTCTATCTCCTAGTAAATTTACTCGTCAATTAAACTGTTAGGCCTCACTTTTCCATGAACATTGCTTGATACAGGATCTTTTGACAAAGAAGATTATTGGTAGAGGTTATGAATCTGGTGGTCATTACTTCCTTGATGATCAGGGGTTGTGTGCGATAGCTTGTGCGGGTGGTGTCACTCCTTTTGAAGCATATTGTCGTTTAGGTCATTTATCTTTATCATCTTTGAAAAAGGTTTATCCTCAGTTTCAGCATTTGTCATTCTTAGAATGTGAGTCATGTCAGTTTACAAACATCATCATCTCCCTTTAGTTTCTCGAGTAAATAAACGAGCTTCATCTCCTTTTGAGTTAGTGCACTTTGATGTTTGGGGTCTATGTTCAGTTGAGTCCAAAGCTAGTTTTAAGTACTTTGTTACATTTGTGGATGATTATTCCCGTATTACTCGGTTATATTTAATGAAAAATCCTTCTGAGTTGTTCTCTCATTTTTGTGCCTTTACTGCTGAAATTAAGAATCAATTCAATACATCCATCCAAACTTTGCGTAGTGATAATGCTAAAGAATATTTTTCTTAATCATTTTGCTCTTTTATGTTTCAACATGGCATTCTCCATCAATCTTCTTGTGTGGATACACCATCTCAGAATGGCATTGCTGAAAGAAAAATTGTCGCCTATTAGAAATAGCCCATGCCCTTTTGTTTCAAATGAAGGTTCCCAAACATTTTTGGGCTGATGCGGTCTCCACCACTTGCTTTCTCATTAATCGCATGCCTTCCTCTGTTCATGATGGCCATATTCCCCACACTACTCTCTTTCCTTCCAAACCTTTGTTTCCCATTGCCCTAAAGATTTTTGGATGTGTGTGCTTTGTTTGAGATGTACATCCGAGTGTCTCTAAATTAGATCCTAAGTCCTTGAAGTATGTCTTCCTTGGCTACTCTCGTGTTTAGAAAGGTTATAGGTGTTTATCTCCATCTCTTAATCGTTACATGGTTTCTACTGATGTTACTTTTCAGGAATCTGTTCCTTATTTTGCTTCTACCACTTCAGCTACTCTTTCTTCACCTATGAAGGAGGATACTCTTCTGGTATACTCTCTCTTTCCCTCATCATCACTGGCCCTAACTCCCACACTGGCACCTAGTCAACCACCTTTATCTTGGGTTTATACCAGATACTTGAAGGACACCATTACTGCTGTTACACCAGATTTTATCCTGCCATTATCTACTTCATTATTAGATCTTGCGGCGAGTGTTCCTCATTCTGAGCCTGCTTTGGTCCCTACCTTTGTGATACCTCCTATTCTTGATCCAGCTCTAGACCCCTCCCTCGACTTGCCCATTGCCCTTCACAAAGGTAAACACACTTGTACCTATCCTAGTTCTTCATTTATTTCATATGACTACCTCTCCTCTGCTTCTCATGCTTTTGTTGCCTCTTTAGACACTATTTTTGTTCCTCAATCCCTTTCTGAGGCCTTGTTCCACCCGGGTTAGCGGACTGCTATGGAAGAGGAGATGGAGGCCCTTGATCGTACAGGTACGTGGTCCTTAGTTGATTTACCAACGGGAAAGAAAGCTATTGGGTGTAAATAGGTGTTGACCCCTAAAACTAAGGCTGATGGCACACTTGAACGTCTTAAAGCTCATCTTGTTGCTAAAGGTTATGCTCAGAAGTATGGTGTTGACTACTCTGAGACTTTTTCTCCTGTGGCCAAGCTCTCCTCTATTAATCTCTTTATCTCTCTAGCTGCTACTTATGGTTGGGATCTCTCCCAATTGGATATCGAAAATGCCTTCTTACATGGTGATCTTCTTGAAGAAGTGTATATGGAGTAACCACCTGGGTTTGTTGCTCAGGGGGAGCATGGTAAAGTGTGTCATCTTAAGAGATCTTTATACGGGTTGAAGCAAAGCCTTTAGGCATGGTTTGACAGATTTAGTACTATCCTGAAAGACTTTGGCTTATACCAGAGTAAGTGTGATCATTCGGTATTCCATCAGAAAAAAGTAGTGGCATAATTATACTAGTTGTGTATGTTGATGACATTATGATTACAAGGAGTGATACCTCAGGGATCTCATCACTCAAATCATTCCTTAACTCCCACTTTTCAGACGAAGGATTTGGGTTCATTAAAGTACTTCTTGGGAATTGAAGTTATGAGGAGCAGGAAGGGCATCTTATTGACTCAGAGAAATATGTTCTTGATATGCTAAAAGAAACTGGCAAACTTGGAGCTACCCCAACTAGCTTTCCTATGGTTTATAATCCGCTGCTTGATGTTGATGGTAGTATACAATATGAAAATCTCATTGAAGCTACTAATAGCAAGCCGTTTGAGAACCCATAGAGGTACAAAAGATTAATTAGAAAATTGAATTATCTTACAGTTACTTGCCCTGATATCACTTATCCAGTGAGTGTTCTTAGCCACTTTATGGTCTCTCCAACTATCTGACAGTGGAAAGTCTTGGAACATGTGTTACATTATTTGAAGGGGTCTCCAGGTCGTGGGATATTGTACAAGAATCATGACTATATAGATATTGAGTGTTTTTGTGATGCTGATTATGGTGGACCAAAGGCCACAAGATGGACCACTACCAGATACTGTGTCTTTGTCGGAGGTAACTTGGTATCTTGGAGAAGCAAGAAATAGAATGTAGTATCACGATTGAGTACAGAAGCGGAATATAGAGCCATGACACAATTTGTATGTGAGATAATATGGATATATCAGTTAATGAAAGAGGTGGGCCTTAAAACCTCATTACCAGTAAAGTTGTGGTGTGATAATAAATTGGCCCTACACATAGCTTCTAATTCGGTATTCAATGAATGCACGAAACATATTGAGATCGACTGTCATTTTATTCGAGACAAGCTCAAGGAAAATTTCATCTCTATAGGACATGTCCGATCCAGTGATCAACTAGGCGATCACCTCACCAAAGCCCTTAATGGGGCTCAAATTGAATATCTTTATAACAAGTTGGGTATGATTGACATCTATACTCTAACTTGAGGGGAGTGTAGAGATATTGTAGCGATATTATATGATATGTGTCATATCCTAATTTTTTTCCTATCGGTATAATACTAATAGTGGAAAGAGGTTTGGAAAGGATTATGACGAAGATCAGAAAAAAAGATCAAGGTTAGATGAGTCTTGAAGAAAGAGAAAGACTAAAACGCAAAGTATAAAAGTTTAAAAGCAAAAAGTGAAGGTAGAAACAAAAATTGGGCCCTTAAGTGTAATTTTTAAAAGTTAAGGGACTTTAATGCAAATAGCTAAAAGTTCAGGGGCCAAAGTGCAATTATTCAAAATTTCACGGACCTAAATGTAATTATGGAAAAGTTGAGCCAAAATAGGCCAAAAATGCCCGTAATCAAATTAGACTCAAATTTTACCAGTAGTAGACAAAATTATTCTGGTCAGTTTAATACAATACAGAATTTTGATTTGAGGTCCCGATTAATTGATATAAATTTATGAAGTCAGAAGAATTATTACAGTATTTTTTAGACAGCAGAATTAGATGAAAATTTATAGAAAATTCCTATATTTAATGTAAGAATTTATAAAATTGACAGAGTCAGAAAAAGAATCCTATAGAAGCCTTATGGAATTTTACGGTGAAATAAAATACCCGATAAATAGTATAGGGTGAGATTTATTGGGATTTGTGCCATAAAAGTAATAAGGCCAATGAGCTCATACCAAGGCCCAAATGGTGCCATAATGAGCCCAATAAAGTAGTGAGACAGTTATGTGAGCCAAAGTCCAGAGCAATCCAGGAATAGTGTGAAATTACGAAAATGCCCTTGGATGCCCCTATTGTATCAGTGATGGATAGAGGGTATTTTGGTAATTCTAGATAGGCCAAAAATGGGACATATAGTCTAATTATGATTAGTTAGATCCAGTATGTGCTCTAAGGCAGTGCAAAGAGGGGTGAAATGACAATTATGCCCTTAGGGTTAGTATAGTGCAAGAAATGACACAAAGGGTATTTTGGTCATTTCCCAATGGATGGATGGCAGATAAATATTCATTATATCATTGTCAATGGTATGAGAAGCCTAGACATTGATTTTTGGGATAGAATACATAACCTGGTATATTATAAAAAAATTAAGAACAGAAAACAGTCTGGTTGCTGTGAAACTGCTCCGATCGGTACCGGATTGGACTAGAATTTTTCTAGAAGCTTCCTCCCCCTAATATTTCACCACATAAGCCCATGAAGTGTCCCATGAGGTTTCCCTTGTGATGTCATGGATGATGTCACAATTACCTTTTTGGAAAAAGTAAAATCCAAGATTAAATGTGAGCCTTTAGATCAAATAGTAACCAAATTAATCTTGGCCATTGATTTTCCATGGATTTTGGCTATAAATACCCCCTCAAATCTGCCCAAAACCGTGAAGCACATGGACCCTTGGGGAAACTCTTGCAAAATGAAAACTCAAGCCAAGACAAAGAAGATTCAAGTTACCAAAGTTTAAACAAGCTAGAGATTAAAGGTAAGCAATCTCTTCTACCTTATTTTCCTTTGATTTGAGAGATTGAACTTAGGGTTTTCATGGGGGAGAAGTTGAGTTTTATCTAAGGTGTTATGATGTCCAAAAACCTTAGATGAAAGGGAAAAGAAGAAATTAAATTTAGAAACATATGATTGAAGCTTAAACAAGCTAGTTAAGAGATTGGTTGTTGAATTAAGTTGATATTCTTGACTTTACCATGATGGAACCTGTTTGGTCTGCACTGTTCATGAGGTAAGAAAATTGAATTTCAATGATTTGATGCTTCCATTGAAATTAGATGATGATTTTGTGTAGGATTGGAAAGGTTTTGAACATTGAAAGCATTGAAATTCCAAGATTGTAGTTTTTGAAACCCTTCTCTATTACTGTTCACACACATGTACAGTGATTGGAATTTCATGATTTTGATTCTTCCAATGGTTTTAAAATGAAAAATTGTGTGGAATAAAGTAGAGAAACAAGTATGAGAAGCATTGGAATCAAAATGAGAACTTTTTAAGGAAGTAGGTGCAGTTTCAGTTCTGTACAGCATGTGATGAAGGGGCTGGAATTTCATGATTTTAAGCTCATGAATGGATTCAAAAGATGAAATTGTTTAGGGTAAAGTCAAGACATCAATTGATTCAAAGACCAAGTTCATTAGTTAAGAATAAGGAAAGTAAATGAACTTAATGTTCAAGAGAGAGTTATGTTAATTAAAGTAAGTTTAATGCTCAAGAAAATTAAATGGTAATGGATTAATGGTTATGTGATGTTAGGGATTGGTTGGTATTCTCCAAAGAGGCAGCCATATGTTCAAGAAAAGTGAGAAGAAAGAAGCAAGATAAATTGAAAGAGAGTCAAGTGTATAAGGTAGTAAACTTATCCTAAACTTGTATGCATTGAATGTTATGCTTGATTGTGCTATGGCTTTGGTGAATTGTGTTGCAATTGTGCTTATATATGAAGCTCTGTTTCTATGATTACTTTGGCCAATTGTATTTCATATGCTACATGGAAGCATGCATATTACACAATGATAACACTTTCACAAGCAAGCACAAGTAGTTACATTAATGCATGCATTATTTAGTAATGTTTGCTACTGAGATTTCTCCAGAAATCTCATTCCTTTCCATGTAATCCCAATTCCACAGGTTTATGAATGATAAAAGAGGATCATGAAGCATGAAGAGGAATTAGGGATTGGATAGTGTATATGTTATGTGATTATTTGTTATATGTAAAGTTGTTGTATGACCAATGTAAGTAACGATGGTCATGATGTAAAGAAAAATAGTAAATGATGGAATCAACATATGAAATTTTATAGAAATTTAGATGACATGCCAAGTTTCATTTTGATATCAAGAATGCTTTATTTGGATATCTGTACAAAGAGAACTGATTTTCCAAAGTAAGGGACCAGAATCTGTTACCAGTATTTTTCACCAAATAAACAGTAAACTTTAACGAATAAACTGTATTAATTGGCTAATGATTTGGTCTGGAAATTATTTTTTCCTTAAAATTCAAGATGTTATCTTCACGTAACCTTTTGAACCACTTCATTTCAATTTTTATAGAATTAATTATGATTTTTTGAAATTTGTTCCAAAATCTAGACTACCATATGAACAGTAACCCGTGAAGGAGAAAAAATTCAGATTTAGCTAATAAACTTTCAAGGTCTTGTAAGTGGTTCTAAATGCTACTGGTTGGTCCCTAATATGTATGAAAGTAAGGATGTTACAATATGTAATATCCTGTAATTAGTACAGAGGATACGATATGATATTACATTATTAATGTATAGGATTACCTATTGTATATAAATACCTATTCAACATATCAATAAAAGACAAGCATTCTACAAATCTTTTCTCTCTGAATACATAGTAACCTTCACTATTTTTGTGTTTAAACCTCATTTCAACCTATCAAAAAATTAAAATAATAAAATGAAAAAGCATGACAAACACATAATTGATATTTCATTAAACCCTTGAAATGGAGATTAAACTCACCTCATCATATAGACTGTACTAAAACCACTCTTACCCAACTTCATTTATATATCATATAAAGGAGAACTACCAATTTGCACTTAAACTAGAGAGCAATAAACCATTTTACCAACTATATTTCCATTGATGATCTTGGTCAACAGTAGATAATCCTCCTAAGTGAGATAAGTGAAGCTCCCAAACTTATTTACCATGCTTCTTGGGTAGTGGGATTATCCTATGATAATCATACATGTCCTTCGGCATGAACTTGAGATCATTTGTGAATTTGTTAATGAGCATGAGAATTTGGTAAATTTTATTCATGGATAATTCATGACCTTTCTCATGGTTAGTGGTCTTAAGTAGGAAGTTAATGATCTCCTTATCAAGTATAATCTCTCTTCCTCTTAACTAAGTGACCAAATACTTGCTTGTCAATTCTCTATCATCATTTGCTTCTTCAACTATCTTCACGTTATAGTAGAACATTCTCACTACCTCTGGACTAAAGCTTAGATTAATTCCCAACCAATTTTCATATTACTTCATCAGGTTTAAGAGATCTAGTAAAGTCTTTTCGTTATACTTTAGATAGTCTAGGTCCATATACACTACTAGACAACAATCTCTCTATGCAAATTCTGCCTTAAATTTCCCTTTGATTTTTCCAAGCTGACCTCTGACACTTTTGTTCTTACCCTTTCGCATAGAAGAATGAAGATTATAAGTACTAGAAATGTCGAGGAATGTGGTAGAGAGGAAGGAGTAATTTGAAATTTTTGAAGAGTAATTAGTTTGGGAACATTGGGTAACAATTTCATTCACATTTAATTGTAGAGAAGAAGGTATAGAAGCATATTTGATTTTTTGGGTTAAGAGAAAATGATAGATTATTCGAGGAAGAATTCGATAAACTGAAAAATAACAATAATATTTTCACTATATAACTGATAGTTTATCGATAAGTTATTTGATAAGTGCCTTATTCGAAGTGTTTATCGATAAATCTTCAGACAACAGTTAAAAATTTATCAAAGAGCTCTTTGATAAGCTCCCTTATCGATGGATTATTCGATAAATAACTATCTTTTTCAATAAAAACACACAAGATTTATCGAAGAATTTTTGGATAAACAACCTTATGAAAGCATTATTCGATCAGAAACATGATTTGTTTTAAATAGCTAATTTATCGAATAATACCTGTTTACATAATTTATCCAATAACATTTGGATAAGCATTCTTATCGAAGAATTAATCGATGAAAACAATACAGAACACTTCACAAAATCTTTAAATCAATTTATTCTTGTCAAAGATATGTTCGATAAATGACTTTATCAAATAGGTTTTTGAAAAGATTTATTTCATTGAAATCAAAACATCTCATGTTTTACCAAAGCGTTTATCGATAACTTCTTCAATAAATTCATGACTTCTATCACAAATTCACATGATAATTTTAAAACATGATTTTCAAGAACAATATTTTAACACAGAGACATATATAACATGAAAAATATTATCATCAAAATAGCTTAGATATATTCTTAATATAAATAGAAAGTTTAGAAATGCTCATTTCTATTTGACAGGTTGACGAATTGATCCATGAATTTCTTTGCCTTCCTCTCTTATTATGTTTGAGCATCTTTTGTATTGGCATGGATGATAATCCTCTTTAATTTATTGCCAAATGAACTTTGCAGATTCAGTGCTCCCTTGTCTATCAATTCTCAATCTTGATGTTTCTTAGTCCATTGAGATTTTCTTTCTCAGCACAAGTTTTCCTTCTGTCATGGGTGTAAATACTTTTTTTTAATAGAATGATTAGTATGTTCAAGTTTATAGAGAATAATTTCTATATAAAACTATATAATAACTTATCATCAAAACATATCAATTGACAACAAATGCATATTAGTTTATGAGATGTAATTCATATTTAAATACAAAGCTCTCCTCCTTTGAAGAGAGTCTATTTTGAAGAATAATGTTTCGTTTTAAAGAAAACAAATTCAATGTGATTTTTTAAAATATGGACCTTAGAAAAATAATCTCGTGGAAATGTGTAGGTTAACAAATTGGAGATAAATAATCTTGTAAGAATATATTAGATAACATGTTAAACACCAATGTTAATAATTTTTGAAACTTTTTGTAGGACCAAAAGTCATTTTGGAAAGGATATTTGCTAAGGAAGTACAACAAAGATTCAAAGACTTTGCTCAGTTTTCAAATGATATTTGAACAATTAAACACATTAACTCGTTAGTCCAAATGACTAGAGTTACAGGTATATTCTAGCGAATAAATACTTTAAGTGTAAGGCTTTGATGTTCTGGAATGTTTTTGATTTGATAGACTTGAACTTTATGCAGATGATTAATTTGTTAAATAGAAGAATGTTTTATTAGAAATCGTGCCCTAGGGGCCAATCATTGTCTTATGAACATTATTGATTTATGAATTTATTAATTGAGTTATCATATTATTTGCATGTTTACTATGATGACCATCCTTGGATAATTCATGATATTATCCTAAATGTCCCTGGTCGATCATCTCTGCGGGAGCACAGATGAAATAAGACCAGTATGACTTTGAAGATGTATAGAGATATAAATCAAAGTCATAAGCACATGTAAAAGTACAAGGTGCTGGATTGACCCGCTATGAGAGAACTGCATGGGTAACGTCATAAGCTTCTCTCATATACAAACCATGTCAATACGCCCTTTGACCTGAGATAATCATGGATTCCTACTTGACAAAACGCTCAGCTTTGACCTAGTCAAAAGTCACTTTTGACCGAGTGATCATAAAGACTATGTTCGGCCTTAGTGGTTTTTCATGCGGAGGAATGTGAATGGTCAAGATGGAATTTGTCCCTCACATTCGTAGAGAGATATTACTGGCCCCCTCGATGAGTGAGTCTGAGAAATGTATGGCCATACTGTAATGGAAAGGTAGTTCCATTTCTATAGTCAGACTACTCAGGGATCGAGAAAGTAACGGTCAGGAATAGGAGGATGACATTATCCATGCCTCATCCATGACCAAAATATCGCGTGACAGAAGGGACATGATATGGTTGTATAAAAGGTTACATCGTTTACCGATCCTCATATGATTTGGGTAGTCGTTATGTCTTGCTAGAGACCGCTTGCGACTTGTGGGCTAGTATAGCAAATGGCCCACTGCCAACTTCATATGGGCCTACAGGGTCGCACACAAAATAGCCCAACACGAGCTATGATGTCCAGATTCATTGAATCTAAGACATGTCCAGATTCAATGAATGATCCAGGATAGATGTATATATATTTATTTATATTTATATTCGTATATATATAGATAAATTCATATATATACATTATATGTATATATGAGATTTAATTTATAAGGATAAATTAAATCTCTATCACGTTTGAAATTCGAAATTCAAATTGATAGGATATCTCATATAAGAGATATTTATAAGATTTAATTTATAAGGATAAATTAAATCTCTATCATGTTTGAAATTCGAAATTCAAATTGATAGGATATCTCATATAAGAGATATTTATAAGATTTAATTTATAAAGATAAATTAAATCTCTATCATGTTTGAAATTCGAAATTCAAATTGATAGGATATCTCATATAAGAGATATTTATAAGATTTAATTTATAAGGATAAATTAAATCTCTATAACATTTGAAATTCGAAATTCAAATTGATAGGATATCTCAAATTTGATTTATGAGAATAAATCAAATATAGTTCAGTCTCATCTTTATTTAAAATTAAATAAATGGGTAATTAAATCTGTGGGACGGATTTGATATTATTTATTTAATTAGTTTCTTATAAAATTATACAATATATGATATTGTATTAATTTTGGAATTAATATAAGATTAATTCCAAAATCCAATTCGGTTGATAGAGAAAAATGCATAGCATCCTATATATATGATTTTAGGAGCTGCGTTTTGCACAGAGAAACATATAGAACACAGAAAGGCCGAAGGGGACTCTGCAAAAGGTTTACAGAGAAGAAACTACCGAAATAGAGACGGAGAGGACGAACTCTTGAGAAAGCCCTGGAGGGACAAAAGACGCTAGCACGTCGTTCGTGGTTGGAACGCTGTTCGTGTGGATACCAGTAGAGGAAGCTGACCTGAGTCGTCGACTTCTTGTGATCAAAAAGGGAGCACGAGCTGCAGAGAGAAGCTGTAAACGTCGTGACCGAAAGCTGTGGAAGTCGCTGAGGCACACTAAGGGTAATACTTCTTCCCATTTGACTTAAACACATACGGTAGATCCTGGCAAGGAATGGAAAAATTTTTAAATTAATTTCCGCTGCGTGTCTTCCAATTCCTAACAGTGGTATCAGAGCCATGCCGTTTTGTGTTTAAGTTAGGCTTGATGGTTGATTCATATGATGTGTTAGTCGTAGCCGATCATATGATATGCGTTCTATGTATGACATATAAGGGATCCGTGTTATGTATGACATAAAAGGAATCTAAAAGGGAATTAAAATTGGTGGTGATGCGTTTTGATTTGATCGATTAACGTAGCGGGACCGCCGTGGCTACCTATTCTTAGCGCAATATAACCATAACATATGCTATTTTGTGAATGTTTTAAGATTTGAAACATCAATTGCCCTGCAATTAAATCTGAATGTTGATTCTTGAATGCTTGGGTATGGTGAACAATATGGCTCTAGATTGCAAGTGTTGTAATTTTTAAATACGGCCTGCATGTCGTGCCTTCCTATATATTTACTCTCAATGTACCTTCTCTTCTCATCTCACTCCCCTCGAATGTTAAAAGAGGTTTCTATATATAATCTCCCTATTCTTACTAGAGAGCTCCTCTCATTGGCTTGAGGGGACTTAGGATAGGTGAGCTATATTGTATCACGTTTAAATTATGCATCTTATGATTATATCAGCACATGCATATTAATTGTATGACATACAAACTGAGAAGCATGCATTCTCATAAACTAAACAGTTAAATTAAGCCCTCTAAATAAAAACTTAAGTCATAATGCCGTCAATTTATGAACACTTGTCAAAACCTCGATCATTCAATTGTGGACTCCGCCAAAGTGGGTGCTTTTGAGTCATCTTGGGGAGATAAGCAAAGAGTAATGGTGCTACTCTCATAAGTTCATTATTGTTTGACTTAATTGAGATTAACAAAACGGTTTTGGATCTTAAGGCATTAGATGGGATTAGAACATGCCAGATCATATGATGATAGGATCCCATGAACATCTAAGAGTTACATTTGATGTAATTGGTAAAGGTGTTACCTACCTAAATAACTTAATTTAAGCGCCCTGCCATAGCGGACTTAAGTTTGAGCCAAATATGGATCTTAGCCCACTAACTATTGCATTGAGGGTTGTTTATTTAGTGGGAGATTACTAATTACATTGCATATTTTAATTGTAGAATCATGACGACTAGTAATACTGCTACATTATCGCTACGATCTGTCCTTGAGAAGGACAAACTCAATGGGACAAACTTTCTTGACTGGTTTAGGAACTTGAGAATTGTTCTCAAGCAGGAAAGAAAGGCGCATGTCCTAGATCAACCCATTCCTGAGGAGCCAGCCGCCAATGCTCCTAGAGCTCAGAGAGATGCTTACATGAAGCATAAGAAAGACTCTGTCGATGTGGGATGCTTGATGCTAGCCACCATGGTTCCGGAGCTCCAAAGAGATCTGGAACACATGGAAGCTTATGAGATGATTGTGCATCTCAAGGAAATGTTCCAGCAACAGGCAAGGCAAGAGAGGTATGAGACCACTAAGGCCTTACATTCCTGCAAGATGGCTGAAGGTGCATTAGTCAGTACTCATGTCTTAAAGATGAAAGGATACATTGATCACCTTGAGAGGCTTGGATTTCCCATGAGCCAGGAGTTAGCTACGGATTTGATCTTGAACTCACTCCCGGAAAGTTATGACCAGTTTGTCATGAACTACAACATGAACAACATGGAGAAATCTATTTCTGAACTGCATGGAATGCTTAAAATTGCTGAGCCAAGTCTTAAGAAGAAGCCCAGTAGTGTTTTGATAGTTCAGAAAGGAAAGGGTACTAAAAGGAAAGGCAAAGGCAAGGGGAAGGGTCATGGCTCATCAGGTAAGACCAAAGAGTCAGGCAAGCCTGAAACAAAGCCTACACTAAAGAAGGCAAAGCCTCCGAAGGAAGGAGTCTGCTTCTTCTGCAATAAACCCGGTCATTGGAAGAGGAATTGCAAACTCTACCTCGAAGATCTGAAAAAGAACAAGAAGGATAATGGGGCTATCGCTTCAGGTATTTATGTTATAGACATTCATCTTTCTACTTCCACCTCATGGGTATTAGATACTGCATGTGATTCTCACATTTGAACAAATGTGTAGGGACTAAAGGACAGTAGGAAGCTGAAAAAGGGCGAGGTTGACCTACGAGTTGGAAACAGAGCAAGGGTTGCTGTGTTAGCTGTAGGCACTTATGAATTAGTTCTGCCCACTGGGCTTTTGTTAGTTTTGAACAATTGCTATTATGTTCCTGCTTTAAGTAGTAACATTGTTTCACTTTCTTATTTGGATAAGGAAGGTTTCACTTCCATTGCTAGGAATAGTAGATGTTCTATTTATCGTAATGATGTTTTCTATGCTCATGGTGATTTGCATGTTGGTCATTACATATTAAATTTGGAACAACCCAATCATGAAAATATCTATAACATAACTGCCAAAAGGGTTAAACTAAACGATTTGAATCCCACATACCTCTGGCACTGTCGTCTGGGCCACATAAATGAGAAACGCATTTCCAAACTCCATCAAGATGGATTTCTAAACTCATTTGATTTTGAATCATATGACACTTGCGAGTCTTGCTTGTTAGGAAAGATGACAAAGTCACCCTTCACTGGGCACAGTGAGAGGGCCACTGATTTATTGGGCCTTATACATACAGATATATGTGGACCGATGAATACAAATACTAGAGGAGGTTATTCGTACTTCATAACATTCATAGATGATTTCAGCAGATATGGGTACATCTATCTGATGAAACATAAATCTGAATCTTTTAAAAAGTTCAAGATATTTCAAAATGAAGTACAAAACCAGCTTGGCGAAACAATTAAAGCACTTCGATCTGATCGGGGTGGTGAATATTTGAGCCAAGAGTTCATAGATCATCTCAGGAGTTATGGGATAGTCTCACAATTGACTCCTCCAGGGACACCACAATGGAATGGTATTTCTGAACGAAGGAATCGAACACTATTAGATATGGTTCGATCCATGATGAGTTGAACAGATCTTCCACCCTCCTTTTGGGGCCATGCCCTAGAGACAGCTGCGTTCACACTCAATCGTGTTCCATCTAAGGCAATTGAAAACACTCCGTATGAGATATGGACTGGGAGGACGCCTAGTTTGTCTTTCCTCAAGATTTGGGGATGCGAGGTCTATGTTAAGCAACAAGCCTCAGACAAATTAGCGCCCAAATCCTCAAAGTGCCTTTTTATGGGATATCCTAAGGAAACCAAGGGATATTACGTCTACAACCCTGCTGATAACAAAGTGTTTGTTGTCAGAAATGGTATCTTTCTCGAACGAGAATTTATCTTTAAAAGAACCAGTGGGAGTAAGGTACACCTCGAAGAAGTTCGAGAGCCACAAAACACCACAGAACTGCAGATTGAAAATAGAGAAGACTCACAACAAGTTGTTGAGACTCCTCAAGTCACGCAAGGTCCACGTAAATCTAATAGGACATGACTTCAGCCTCAGAGATATGGATTTCTGATTTCTGATAGTCGTGAAGTGTTGGTCATTGAGCATAATGAGCCGACTACCTATCGAGAAGCTATAGTGGGACCAAACTCTGAGAAGTGGCTTAATGCCATGAAGTCTGAAATGCAATCCATGTACGACAATAAGGTTTGGACCTTAGTCGACCCACCTGAAGGTGTAAAAACTGTCGGGTGCAAGTGGGTTTTTAAGGAGAAAACTGACATAGATGGCAATGTAAATGTCTTCAAGGCATGACTGGTTGCAAAAGGATTTACTCAAACTCATGGTGTGGACTATGATGAGACCTTTTCCCCAGTTGCCATGGCCAAATCAATCAGAATCCTCTTTGCCATAGCAGCATATTATGACTATGAAATATGGCAGATGGACGTCAAGACAGCCTTCCTTAATGGAAAGCTCCTTGAGGATGTGTACATGACATAACCTCAAGGGTTTGTGCGTTCTGAGGACTCTGGCAAAGTGTGCAAGCTTCAAAGGTCCATTTATGGACTGAAGCAAGCCTCTCGGAGTTGGAATCAACATTTTGATGAAGTAGTCAAAGAGTTTGGATTTCTTCAAAATATTGATGAACCTTGTGTGTACAAGAAAGTTAGTGGGAGCACAGTTGTGTTTTTGGTACTCTATGTCGATGACATCCTACTTATTGGGAATGACATTCCTACCTTGCAGATTGTCAAGTCTTGGTTAGGAAAGTCTTTCTCGATGAAAGACTTAGGTGAAGCCACCTACATCCTAGGAATCAGGATCTATAGAGATAGATCTAAAAGACTTCTAGGACTCAGTCAGAGTACATACATAGACAAAATACTGCATAGGTTCAGTATGCACGAATCAAAGAGGGATTTCATACCCATGTCTCATGGTATTCACCTCAGCAAAGATCTATGTCCTAGTACATCTGATCAGCGAGGTCGCATGAGTAAAGTTCCATATGCCTCGGCCATAGGATCTATCATGTACGCCATGTTATGTACTCGTCCGGATGTCTCGTTTGCCTTGAGTATGACTAGCAGATATCAACAGGACCCTGGTGAGGGCCATTGGACTACTGTCAAGAATATCCTTAAGTACTTAAGAAGGACTAAGGACTTATTCTTAGTCTATGGTGGATTGGATGACGAACTCTGTGTAACTAGTTACACAGATGCCAGTTTCCAAACTCACCAGGATGACCAAAAATCGCAGTCTAGATATATATTCCTCCTCAATAATGGAGCATTAAGCTGGAAGAGCTCTAAGCAGGGCACTGTAGCAGATTCTACGACAGAAGCTGAGTATATAGCAGCATCTGATGCAGCTAAGGAAGCCGTTTGGATCAGGAAGTTCATCACAGAACTAGGGGTGATACCTACCATCTAAGATCCAATAACTTTGCTCTGTGACAATAGCGGTGCTATTGCACAGGCCAAAGAGCCTAGGTCACATCAAAGGACCAAGCATATACTCAGGCGATTTCATCTCATCAGAGAAATCAATGATAGAGGTGATATAAAAATATGCAAAGTAGCAGGAGAAGATAATATTATTGATCCACTAACAAAGCCGCTTGTGCAGGCAAAGCATGTCAGGTCAATGGGAATTAGTCAAATTAATGATTGTACCTAGTGCAAGTGGGAGGTTATTGGAAATTGTGCCCTAGGGGCCAATCATTGTCTTATGAACATTATTGATTTATGAATTTATTAATTGAGTTATCATATTATTTGCATGTTTACTATGATGACCATCCTTGGATAATTCATGATATTATCCTAAATGTCCCTGGTCGATCATCTATGCGGGAGCACAGATGAAATAAGACCAGTATGACTTTGAAGATGTATAGAGATATAAATCAAAGTCATAAGCACATGCAAGAGTACAAGGTGCTGGACCGACCCGCTATGAGAGAAACTGCATGGGTAACGTCATAAGCTTCTCTCATATACAAATCATGTCAATACGCCCTTTGACCTGAGATAATCATGGATTCCTACATGACAAAACGCTCAGCTTTGACCTAGTCAAAAGTCACTTTTGATCGAGTGATCATAAAGACTATGTTCGGCCTTAGTGGTTTTTCATGCGGAGGAATGTGAATGGTCAAGATGGAATTTGTCCCTCACATTCGTAGAGAGATATTACTGGCCCCCTCGATGAGTGAGTCTGAGAAATGTATAGCCATACTGTAATGGAAAGGTAGTTCCATTTCTATAGTCAGACTACTCAGGGATCGAGAAAGTAACAGTCAGGAATAGGAGGATGACATTATCCATGCCTCATCCATGACCAAAATATCGCGTGACAGAAGGGACATGATATGGTTGTATAAAAGGTTACATCGTTTACCGATCCTCATATGATTTGGGTAGTCGTTATGTCTTGCTAGAGACCGCTTGCGACTTATGGGCTAGTATAGCAAATGGCCCACTGCCAACTTCATATGGGCCTACAGGGTCGCACACAAAATAGCCTAACATGAGCTATGATGTCCAGATTCATTGAATCTAAGACATGTCCAGATGCAATGAATGATCCAGGATATATGTATATATATTTATTTATATTTATATTCGTATATATATATAAATTCGTATATATACATTATATGTATATATGAGATTTAATTTATAAGGATAAATTAAATCTCTATCACGTTTGAAATTCGAAATTCAAATTGATAGGATATCTCATATAAGAGATATTTATAAGATTTAATTTATAAGGATAAATTAAATCTCTATCATGTTTGAAATTCGAAATTCAAATTGATAGGATATCTCTTATAAGAGATATTTATAAGATTTAATTTATAAGGATAAATTAAATCTCTATCATGTTTGAAATTCGAAATTCAAATTGATAGAATATCTCATATAAGAGATATTTATAAGATTTAATTTATAAGGATAAATTAAATCTCTATCACGTTTGAAATTCGAAATTCAAATTGATAGGATATCTCAAATTTGATTTATGAGAATAAATCAAATATAGTTCAGTTTCATCTTTATTTAAAATTAAATAAATGGGTAATTAAATATGTGGGACGGATTTGATATTATTTATTTAATTAGTTTCTTATAAAATTATACAATATATGATATTGTATTAATTTTGGAATTAATATAAGATTAACTCCAAAATCCAATTTGGTTGACAGAGAAAAACGCATAGTATCCTATATATCTGATTTTAGGAGCTGCGTTTTGCACAGAGAAACATATAGAACACAGAAAGGCCGAAGGGGACTCTGCAAAAGGTTTGTAGATAAGAAACTGCCGAAATAGAGACGGAGAGGATGAACTCTTGAGAAAGCCCTGGAGGGACAAAAGACGCTAGCACGTCGTTCGTGGTTGGAACGATGTTCGTGTGGATACCAGTAGAGGAAGCTGACCTGAGTCGTCGACTTCTTGTGATCAGAAAGGGAGCATGAGCCGCAAAGAGAAGCTGTAAACGTCGTGACCGAAAGCTGTGAAAGTCGCTGAGGCACACTAAGGGTAATACTTCTTCCCACTTGACTTAAATACATACGGTAGATCCTGGCAAGGAATGGAAAAATTTATAAATTAATTTCCGCTGCGTGTCTTCCAATTCCTAACATGTTTAACTCGTTAAAGGATAAAGAGTTCAAGAACATGACATAACACTTAGGATCAATAGTGACTTTAGCAAATAGATTTAGAGCATTTTTCAAATTTCCAAATAAAAGTATTAATCTCCAATAATAAAACCCATATATTTCAAAAATATTTTTCAAAATCATTTGTATGCATTTTGTAAAACTAAGATATTTGATGTAGATTTGAAATTTATGTTTATCTTTAAAATCATGGATATGCATATCTATAAGTCAAGATAAATTTATGAATTGAAATCTAGGAAACAATTTAAATTATGTATTTGAAAACAAAAGTGTAGAAAACATACAAAGTTTCATTTCATAGTCCATTTAGAAATATGAAAACATATTTAGAATATTGAAATGTTGAATGCTAAAGGGATGTAATAAGAACAAGTGTTCCTTACCCAAGTTTAGAACTTATTTAAGCATAGTAAAGAGGTAAAAAAATGCATACCACTAATAGGTACATGCATCCTCCCATATTGCAATTGCCTGTCTTTTCTTTTTGAATGCTTTCACATAATCTACTATCTCTTTCCATAACACATTGATAATATATGTGGCCCAGTCAAAGTGTTAAAATTAGTTCATGGTGCAACATATCACCATCAATAGTTTGTCATTGACTACTGTGCTTACAGTGGGAGCCAAAAAAGTCCCAACTACATACAACATGAACAACGACTCAAAAAATGTCCCAACTACATACAACATGAACAACGACTCAAATTTATCTTTGTACTGCCTAAATTTTATGTTATCCAGTGTCTTCATATAAAGGACTTTACCATACTCAATCTTCAACCTCTTATATGTCTCATCATAATCATCCATATTATAGGGTAGACCAAGCAACTACCAAATATCTTTTGCTCATATTTCATTTGTCTAATTCTGAATTGATGAGTCGAGAGGGATCGTATGATTGAATGAAGTAGGCTAAGAGGTCACGATGGAGTCTTGTTATTCCTACATGAAGCAAATTATAGAATCCTAAACTTTTTACTCTCCCTATTAACTCTTCATCTTCATTTATAAATTCTAACAATGCCTTCAATTGTGGGAGTGAACAATAGATATTAAAAGAAGCTTCCTTGTTCCTCCTCTTCTTTGCATACTGTGATTTCTCTATACTTATTCTGCTAATCTAGAGACAACTCCTTATAGGCCTTTGCTATCTCCTTAGCTTGTTCAGTCATATTCTTAAATTTCTTCCCTGTACCAATAAATTTATCTCGAAACAATAAGTACATATTCTTCACCCATTTACTTGGGCCTCCTTCTAATCCCATATTTTTCCTCTTGAAAAACAACTATTCCATAGTAAATTACATAAGTAGGTATAGTAAATTCCATAAACAATTATAGTAGATCCCTTAATCGAATCTACCTAATTAACTTCATAACAATGGTGTCATTGCTTACACAAGTGTAGTCAATTCCATTAACAATTGTAATAAATTTCATAAACCAATGTACTTAATTATTACTTTGTTTTTCCCCACCAAGTCATTGTACATAAACCAATGTCATTGTACTTTATTTTTCCCCACCAAGTGAAACATAGTATATTTCATAAATCAAGTGTAGTCTCTCACTCTGTTTCCCCTACCAAAATAGGAAACCAATAAACACTTCAAATAAAAAACAAAAGCATTACTAATAAAGCAAATTAATGTCTCTGAGGTGAAACATAATGAGCCTTTAAGAAGTAATGAACTAACAACTCCGTATTGATGGAAATTACAATGGGTGTCATCAAAATAAAGCGAGTTTCCAACAAGTTTATACAACTATGACACAAATCAACATCAAATCTTATTATTTTCTATTTCTTGACAGCACCATCTTCCATTTAGTCATTACATAATCAGTTCTCATCATTCCCGTAACCCAAACATCAACTTCCCTCTAATCGGTCAATCCAATATGGCCAACAACCAAGATTAATTGGAAGAAACTAACTGACCACAGGATTTGGGAGCAACTAGGGAAAAAGAAGTTTTTGGACAAGGATGCAAATGCACACTGTAGAATAATACATACACCACTCTAGACGATTCTTTTTTAGGAGCACTCTAACACTTTTCCATAGTCTTCGACGGTGACAATGTGATCAGAACTTGAAGGAGGAAGATCGTTAGTCATAGTGAAATACTAGGGGAGGATGATGTGAATTTCAGCAAAACACTCCCCAATTCCAACGGCTTTTTCTTAAAATACTTTCAGGGGCAATTTCATCCTTTGTCCAAAAATTTCAAAGGATAGATTGGTACTTTGGACCAATCTGTCCTTTAACAAATTCTTATGCTCTATTTGAAATTTTTAATTTCATAAGGTATTTTATTGTATTTTTTCCAATAAGTTATAAAAATTCTTTTGAATTTTATTAGAATTATACAGATGTTTTTCTGTTTTCTTAAATCAATTAAAACTTTCTTCAAATTTTGTTAACATTGCATAAAGTTTCATATCATTTTTTAAACCTACAAAAATTTCTCCCTTCGAAATGGAGTTAGATTATAGAAACAAAAATTAGAAAACCCTCTCTATTTTCAAAACATACAAAAGCCTTCCGTTAAAATAAAAACGAGGTCAGTGTAATTTAAAAAAAAAACATGATGGTCTATATGTATGCAATTATTCTTTATTTTAAATGAATGTTTGCGTAAGTTCTAAAATTAAAAATGTCCATTTAATTTAACAAAAGTCAAAACTCTTTAGGATACATTTATATATACATATATGTAATTTTGTAAATTTAGATAATAGAGATCTTTATTTATTGTTTTAAAAATATAAGTTTGTGTAATTTAATCTTTTTTTATAATAATACTATAAATATGAAGCCATTCAGTTTTAAATATTTTTAGTTAAAACATTCCTGCACCAAAAATAACTACATATAGGTTATTAAGTGGAGATTAAGAAGAAGTTCCATATTATTAAATACCTATATGACAACAATAGAAAGAGGATTACCTATCAATTCCTAAAGGTCTTAGTTTGTTTATAGTTTATTGAAGTCGGTTTAGGGAGGTGGTATTTCATATGGATGACCTTCCTTCGGTTTTTTCTCAAACTAATAATTGGACTTCAACATATAAAAAATTATATACACACACACACACATACACATACACACACAATTGTCCTTGTGTGTGTCTTGAGCCTTGAAGTGTGAGGTGGCTTCGGATGAGAGGAAAGAAAATACCATAAACACCCTTTAGACAAATGGAGAAAAAGAGAATAAGAGAGAGAAGTTTGAAAGTTTTTGAATAGAAAATTAGAAGAGAGCAAAGGAAAGAATGCAAATTGATTTGAAAAGTGGAAATTTTACAACTCATATATAGAGAGAGAGAGACACGAAAGAGTCGTTGTTAGGGTTCACATGGGATGATAAGTTAATTGGTGTTTCTGACATTTTAGAAAATCATATTTTCTTTAAACAATTCATTCCAAACCTAAGCATGTCTCACTTCTCTCGTGTAACTTTTGATATCTAACATTTTTTTATAATAGAATGTCTTGGATTAATCCAAAGAATAATCATTTTTATCAAGAGAGATTAGTTTGAAATGATAAGATCAAGTTAAACTATATTACGATGATTTTAAGTTTTAATTTTGGTGATAAATAACATGTCTTGCTAATTTGAAGGTGGTGATATAGTAATATAGGATATTTTGAGCTAACTTAAAGACCACAGTCCACATATCAACACATAAGTAGGCGCTTTGGTTTACTTGAAAGAAAATAATTTGTATTTAATTAACAGACAATTTTTTCAAGTTAATATAAAATGATATTACCACTTACAAGTTTTAAAGCATTTGACTAATATAGGTACCTAATATTGTTATATTTATCCGCAATCTTTAAACGAAGGTTTTATAATCATTTGTAAATCATGATTTAATTTGATTTAGATGGCACTCCATAAGAACTGTATGTGAATTAGTATTCATCAAAGAGATTTTATCTCCCAGGAGATAAATATGAAATAGGGTATGGATAGAGATACAAATCAAACTCTGGATGTGAAAGGGGAAAAAAAGATTTGACAAAATTACATCCACATATAAGTATTCTTCCCTTTCATTTCGTAATTTCTATTGAATAAGAAGAACATTTACTAGTTTATCAGTATTCAAAATCTCAATAGGACAATGATGAATTGTTGAATTTTATATTGATCGAAAATTAGAATGCTTCCAATATCTCTATCTTCTTCCTTCAATTAACGAATCTTAAAGAAAATGAGCCATCCAAAGGAAACACACACAGCTTCAGATTTGATTAATTGCTTATGGGTTTCATTTCCATATTTACTACTTATTTTCTTGTTATTTTAGATCATCAAAGACTTCACTAGATCAATTAATTGCCATATGTAATGTACTACTTCTCTTATTCTTAATATATGACATAATTGAGGAGTTGATTATGATTTTGAATATAATACAACTTTCTCATATTTATCCATTTTTTCCTAAATTATCCCTATTGATATTTTGTCATGAGTCCATATTGGATAGATTTTCTTGAAAGAGAGGCCATATAAGCCTTGGGTTCCCCAACCTCAACAACTAGCTTTTGGGTGTGGTTCTTCAAAGGACAATCTCATTATAATGATGCTTTTCTTAAGAGTTGACTAAACAGAGAGAGCTACCTATGGAGGGTCTTGACTGTAGGAGCTGACCAAAGGACCGAGTGAACTACTATAGTATGCAGCAACTGATCCCATGTTAGGTGGGTTTTGAAAGAGGGGAAAAGTATTGATTGCAATCAATGTTGATTTATAAAATGCCTAAATCTATCTTAATTGGATTTCATACATGCATTGCCATCCATGGGGTTAGTCTACAACCATATATATATATATAGCTTATAAACTTACCAAGTGATAGTAGCATGGAATTGTTCCCCTCATGTAGCTTATACTTTTTAGAGGAGTTAAGCAGGGTGACCTATTCTAAACTTCTTCCTTCATTGCAATTATCTAAACATAAATGGGAGAATGATAATTGAGGGCCTAATTAGAAAATTAATATTAATAATGGCCTTTCAAATATAAAAAAGAATGTTAAAACTAAAGGTTTATGTAGTAAATTTTGAACATATAAGTAGTGATTATTTGACATTTGTTATCTAATAAGATTGTCATTCTCCAAATATAAATGTATGATGTCAAATGCTTGATGGTCTCAAATCTAGAAAATTGAAATATTAAGTCAGATATCACACATGTTCCTAATTTTTGTATGACGTCATAAATAGCATCTTTTATTTATTATTTATTATTTATTACATCTTTTATTTATTTTAATTTTTTGGGGGATGACATTTAAAAATGAACTTATTGAATTAATTTAATATCAGTATCAAAAGATTTGAAAATACTAAAATAAAGACAAAAAATCTTTTGAATGGTTTGATACTCTTATTCTGTAATTTGCAAGTAAGATTCATCTATTTGTGAAAGAAAAGAAGAAATGTAACATTTTAAAAAAATGATAACTTTCATCACTACTTATATCATATGTCAAGTCAAATAAGCTTTGTTTGGTCAAACGTTGAGTTGACTCATCATCTTAAAGGTCAAAATTGAAGGTTATGTAAGTTTATATTATATTGTTCCATTTTAAATACTTCGAGGGTAAAATTGCACCACAAGCTACTATAGGACACTAGATGCACATGAAAAAGACTTCAAAAAATTATATATAATTTATTATTTAATTTTAATGTCTGAGTTAAGTTAATTAATGAATTATCTCAATGACTAAATGAGCTGACCTTATCGATGGATAGGCTGAGTTCTTTCAAAGTTAGAGAACCATTAGAAACCATCCATAAAGAAAATTGTAAAAAGCATTAGAGGACAATTTTTCACTTAAGTCACACAACTAAAACAAGCTTGACATTCTTGGACAACAAGAACTGGTTAGGGTTTATGGGAGGTGGTAGCACACCATTCATGTAGATATTGATAGAGAGTGTTTGTTCAAGGAGTAGTACCTATGATCTGAATTACCAAATAAAGTATCAAAGATTGGATCTCAAATTCAACTGGTAAGTCTCCCTTCTAATTCAATTTAAGCAATGTTGATGGATCTGTTGGGGGGTTTTGGCAAATAATTTTCAATTTTTATTATGATGCGTGCATGGCATAAACCCAACAACTCTTATGTGTAGTGTAGTAAGGATAGAGAGTGCCTCATGTTCTAAGGTGGTTATTGTACAATGGCACTAAGAACCCATTTAATCTTGGATTATAGTTGAAAATCTTAGAGGTAGCTTGAACTAGTATAAATTGCTTTGTGTTTTTCTCTTCTTTACTCTTCCTTCAAGTAATATGTAATATCTTCTCCACTCTACTCTTTGTGATTTATTTAACATTGATTGTTTTAATTAATAGTAATATTTTCATAGATCACCCAATTTACCCATTAGCGATTAGCCTATATAACAACTTTTGCATTCCTTTTGTTTCCATGCGATAGCTATTGTTGTAGGATAGCAAGGTACATGTATGTCATATCCCTAATTTTCTTATTCAGTGTATATGAAGTCTATATCAAGTATACATGAATTTCAATAAAGGAAAAGGTTACAATTCAATGGAAGGAAATGACTAAATTGCAAAGAAAGAAAGATTTTCATGGTATAAACATAAAGTGTAAAAGGGAATTTAATGTAACATTTCCAAGGACCAAAATGAAAATCCTAAAAGTTTTAGGGTACAAAGTGAAAGTAGACACAAGTTATGGGGAATAAGAGTAATTATGAAAAGTTAAGGGAATAAATTATAATTATGGAATTTCAAGGATATAAGTGTAAATATCAAGAAGGACATAAAAGTGCAGGATCTAAATATCATTTTTGGAAAAGATAAGGGAAGATCTTCAAATTCATGGTCTGAAGGTAGGATTAGATAAAGGAGATTATCATGATCAATTCCATTAACTAATGATTTTTATTTGAGGTCATGATTAATTAACATAATTTTTGAATAATTGAATATTTAGAAAATATTTTAAAATAGTAATTGTAGTAGATATTTAGTAAAAATTATATATTCATGGACAGAAAATTATGCAAAAAAAGATAGGGGAGTAGTACCCTAAAATATCCTGAAAAAAATACAATAACAAAAATGCCCCTATGCTATAAAAATGAATAAAGAATCAATGGAGGGGATTTTAGTCATTTGTCCAAGGTCAAAAGGTTAAAGAAGGTTACAGGAATACTTGACCAAAGTCAGAAAATATTCTAATGAAGTGTAAAATGACAATAATGCCCCTAGGGTTAATATAGTACAAAATTGTGAACCAAGGGCCTTTTGGTTATTTTTTTAAGGGATAGTTGTTAAATTTATACATAGTTTAACAATTTTAATGGTAGAAAAAATCTATACACTTGGTTTAATGATAGAAATATATTCTGGAATGTTACAAAAATTAGAGTTAGAAAACAATTTATTTTTTATGAAATCTGACTAAGTTAGTACCGGATTGGATTGAAATTTTTACCACAAGCTTTTCTACCCTAAATGGCACCATACAAGGCCTTAATTGAATGATATCACAACTTGGCTTGGTGAGCAAGATAACTTTAACAACAAATCTTGGCCATTAGATCATATAGTGTTCAAAGCAACTTAGCCCTTCATTTCCCCTTGATTTTTCCTATGAATACCCCCCATTTCAGCTCAAACTCAGTAGTTTTGACACCTTAGGGAAACTCTGCTAAAATTTATACTTGAGTCAAGACAAAGCACTCAAACTTGGACAAAGTAAGGTAATTACTTCTTCTAGTCTTAAGCTTTGAAGTAGGAAATTTTCTATTGGTTTTGAATATTTTTAATGGAAATTTTTCCTTTGTCATGTTAGATAATTTAGATAAGCTTAAGCAAGCTAGAATCAAGTGATAATAGCTTGTAAATTCAAGTATGCATGCAATTAAGGTTTTAGGTTCAAGGCTACCACTGTACATAACACTATCTAAAAATAGAAATTTTATGATTTTGATGCTTTCAATGTGTTTAAAATGAAAAATTATGTGGGAATAAGTAAAGAAACAAGTATTGGATCGTTGTAATCAAAATGACAATTTTTGGAAAACAAAGAGTGTTTCAATTCTGTACAACATATGAGGGAGGAGTTTGAATTTTAAAATTCTAATATCATATTTAGATTCTAAATGGAAAATTATGTGGAAATGGACCTTGAGAATTTATTTTGGAATGATGGAAATATAAGACATAAAATGGAACCTAGTGAAACCTAGTCTTGAATTGTGTTTCAAATCAAGTTGTAACATGCCATTACTTCGTAATGTCCAGGTTTTGAATTTTTTTTGGGAAAACTACCACTTCAAGAAGGACTTGTATGATAACTAAGTAGCTCATATCATGATAAAATGTTACGCATTTGATCAAACATGCATGATATTATAGTTTATATACCTTACTATTGGGATTTCTTTGAAATCTCATTCTTTCCTTACAAATGACCATGCTTTAGGTGTTGGGACATCAAAGGGAAAAAGGTTAAACAAGGATAACTAAACTTGTAGTAGGGTATATTATGGATGCTAGACATTATGGAGAATTATGGTATACAATGGCATGTATATAATTTGAGGTTGTGACCTTAGTACGTGTTTTTAAATATCTTAAGGGATGAGTTATGACATGAAATTTGGTATGATTATTACATTTATGTAAATGCTGTATAATATGCCAATTTATGTAAATGGAATAATTATAACATGTTTATATGATGTATATGAATGTATGGGAAGCCAAGAGGATGATTTATGTAGGCTAGAATAATTTATGAGACTTGTGAAATAAAGTGACAATAGTAAAAATGTACATCCTAAATCAGTTTTATTTTTACTCCAATTTGACCTAGAAAATAAATTAATTAATCTACAAAATTTTATGGGCATGTATTGCACATCCTGAGCTTTAAATGCATATGTAACATGTCTAATTTGGATATGTATATCAAGAGAAATAAATTTCTAAAGTTAAGGGTCATAATATGAAATTTCCATAATTGATTGTATAAACAATAAACTTTAATAAATTAATTTTATTGATTGGGGAAACAAATGATAGTTTTATATTTTTTTCCTTAAATAACAATGTAAGATCTTTAATTAGAGCTTCGAACCATCTCTATATGATTTTTGTAGAATTAGTTACTATTTGTAAAATTTGACTATTAATCTAGAAAATACACAGTGAACAGTACCGAAACCATCTCTATATGGGTCCTTAGTAGTATGTCAGTTCAACAAAGCGATGTAGGTTTGCTGGATAATTGAAAACAAACCTAAACCATCAAGCGTTATACAAGCCAGTGTACAGGGATTCTGGGACATTAAAGCCAATGTAATATAAAGCTAGCAAGTTAGCTCTATGACCATTAGTCACAACCTATTTTCTTTTAGGAGATTCTCTGTGTTCACTGGTTACGACCAAAAATATGGATCTGGTCATGTCTAGAAGAGAGAATTAGTGAAGTTGTGCTTTTTTTATTAGGTCACTCTGTAATTAAGGTAATTGGATCAGCAACCATAAGGAAGAGACTAGATTTTTGCTAGATTCAGTAAGGAACAGCCCTAAACCATTCTCTCAACCTCTCCATTAACTATAAACCAAATCCTCCAGTTTTCTATATTTTCCCACTTTTTTCTTTATTCCCGCACAGATTAATTCATCTCTACCACCTTTCTCTTCTTCTTTCCATCATCTTTTTTTGCATAGATCATGGCATCAACTTTAGACAGCTATTGTGGCACAGTAGGAGCTATGAGAGGCTAGATCTTTTAGCTTCTTTATTATAGACAACATAGCTTGAGCTCATGGACTACAATGAGGGAGTGATTATATCTTAATATGCACCTATTCATATTTTAGGATTTCTAGATTTAGGGATTTCATAATATGTATGAGGATTGAATATTGATTGATTTTTTCTTAGATTAGATATTTATATTTGATTTGGATGATGTGATTACTGAATTTCATATATATATTCAGTTTAATTTTTGGTTATTTAGATTATTATTGGCCATTGTTAGTAATTAATTCAATTGATTAGAGTCTTTAGCTATCGATTGATAGTTAATTAAAGGCTTTTGTATTATCTAATTTAATTTACACGCTAAGTAATTTTCAATAGTGCTTTAAGAGGTTTTTAATTCAACTTTGATTGAAGTGATTTAAAACTCACTAATGAATTAGACTCGATCGATAGATTGAGGTTTTATTTAAGACTTAGAAATTTCATAACTCCCATTTCTAATTAAGAGTGATGATAGTTATGTTTTCATCATTAATAGTTTTTTCTGTTATATTTCTTTCATAATCCAAACCATTTTCACACTAATAAAAAAAATACAAAAATATTTACCTTTATTGCACCCTTATTTATATTACATCAATGTTTAATCAAACCTAAAAACTCATGCTTCTACTCAGGTTTTCAATGTTATTGTTCACCAATTTACTAGGATGCCAATAAAAAGGCTCCTTGAGAAGAACGATAAGGGGTTGTCTTATACTATATTATTAGGTGCAATCTTTAATTTAAAATAATGACATCAATTGATTTAAAGGCCAAGTCAAGGAAGTTAGATTATAATAGATGGATGATTATATGATGTTAGGATTTGATTGTGGACTCCAAAGAGGTAGCCACACATCAAATAGAAAGTAAGAAGAAATAGGCAAAGCAAAGTTAAAGTGAAAGAAAGTCAAGTATATGAGGTAGTAAACTTATCCTAAACTTGTATGTATTGAATGCTATGTTTGGTTGTACTATGGATTTGTTAAATTGTGTTGCATATGTGTTTATGATTGAAGCTCTATTTCTATGATTACTTTGGCCAATTTTATTTCATATGTTACATGGAAGCATACACATTATACAATGTTAACACTTTCAGCAGTAAGCACAATTATTTAGATTAATGCATGTATTGTTTAGTATCGTTTGCTATTAAGATTTTTCCAAAATCTCACTCTATCCATGTAATCCCAATACCAATAGGTTTATTAAAGATAAAAGAGGATGAAGAAGCATGAATAGAAGTTAAGGATAGGATAATGTAAATATCATATGATGAATGTATAAATTGTTACAAGTAACGATGTTATATGACATGTTTGAGCCTTAATGTTTATAAGGTAATGAAAAATAGTAAATGATGAGATAAATGTATGAAATTTTATATACATTTAACTAACATGTCAAGCTTCATTTTGACACTAAGAACACATTATTTTGATGTCTATACAAAGAGAATGAATTTTCCAAAATAAGGGACCAAGATCTAATTTCAGAATTTTTGACCAAATGAACAATAATCTTTGATGAATAAACTATATTAATTGACTAAAAATTTGATCTGAAAATTATTTTTTCTTAAATTTCAAGATGTCATCTTCACATAACTGTTTTAACCACATCATTTCAAGTTTTTTATAATTAGTTATGATTTTCTGAAGTTTATTGTTGAATCTGGAATACCATATGAACAGTAACTCGAGAAGAGTAAAAATTCTAGATCTAGCTAATGGACTTCCAAGATCTTGTAAGTGATTCTAAATGCTACTGAATGGTCTCTAAGATGTATAAAAGTAAGTATGTTTTATTTTGGTATCAGAGCAGAAGTTTTTGGCACAATATAAGTCAGCCTCATACTCTAACTCTAAGTAGTAGTACTTTGTTAGGTTAGGGTATTTATTGGGATAGTTAGTATGGCTTATTTAAGTAATTATTGCAAAAGTAGATATGAGATTTCATAAAGTTAAGTCAGAGGCATAAGTTAATAAGGGGGACCCCCAGCCAGTAATAATATATAAAGATAGTGTACATCCAGACTTTGATCCTCCTTCAGACAGTGAAGAGAGTTCAGATGGTATTATAGGGTATCAATGAGGGAAGTGTAGAGTAGAATATCTCATAGATGTTTCTGTAGATTCAAATCTATAATCTGGAGGTTATATAGAGGTTCAGCTTGAAGTAGTTCATGTACTAGATGATGTTGAGGCTAATGACTTTATACAGTATGAGTTTGTTGGAGTGCCCTATAATCCTGATGTAAGGCCTATTCCTCCGATGAGAGGATAAATTACGGCTGAGAAAGTTGAGTACTGGTACTGGATTATAGGTAGACCAGATATTATTCTTCCTCTACCAGAGTTTAAGGATAGATTTAATATGAGTAACCTATAGCAGTTCCTTAATCTAGAGATCCAGTCATAGTTTACGACAGTCGCTTCCTATTCTCGAAGTCCAGGAATATATGACTGTACAGATAAAGATCAATGTAATGCTCTTGGTCCTAGTCAACCCCATCCTTCTTTGTTAAAGACATATAATGTTGACTATATCAGTATCAAGAAAGTTGTGGAGAGCAAACTACTCAATCTAGGTCAAGGGATGGATAAAAGTAGAGATCAAGAATAATCAATTTATCTGCATTTCCTCAATGCCATAGCAGGGATGATAAACAAAAATACAATAGAGGGAATTAACATGAATCAGGTTTATACTCTAGAAGATTGGCATGAGATGGTAGTGAGCTAGATATTACCATATACTCCTACATGGCATGTAGAGCTAAGTGAGTTTTTGGCAAACGATCCGCCAACTGATATACAAGGGTGGCATTTCTGTATGCAAAAGTATTTACAGTTCACTATTCCCTAGAAAAGAATGTAAAAAGAGATGAGGGGTAATGTAAATTTGTAAATAGTATAAAGTAAAGTAATTACATAGATATATGATAGTTATGATGCACCCCGAATATGTAATGGACATGTATGTAATATATGTTCAAATATTATGATGACATGAACTATGAGTTTTGATATGATATAATGAAATTATAATTAGTTGAACATCCATATGAATATGTTACCTATTCAATGTGATTATGGTGGATAGATATAAATGAGTTTTAAGCGACTCAAGTTTATCAAAACTAAGAACAAGAATTTTCCTAGAGTAAAGACTAGAAAAAAAATACTATAACATAATGTTTAAAGAAAGCTATACACAGTCTCAATGTAAAGCATTTTAGGTCACGACTAGAAGTCCTATAGAAGTTAAGTCATAACGAGTTAAGGCATGAGTCGCGACAAAGATTCACAGAGGCATTTTGGTCGTGACGAGTAAAGACCATTGGCTACAATGGAAAGTCACAGAGCTTTCAGGTCATAAGACGCAACTAATGTATACAGCAGATCATATCGCAATAAAAGAAGACCTATAGTCATGACTAAAGAACACAAAGCTGTCAAGTCATGACGAGTAAGTTGAGATAGTCATGACTAAAGTTCACAGAGAGTATGAGTCATGACTATGCAGTACTCAGGTCGCGACTAGGATGCATAAAGACCTAATGACAAGAATAAAGATGCCAACCTCACTGAAATTTATCAGCTAGAGGTTTAGCATATGGTGCAAGAAAACTAAATAGTATGAGGAAGTATGAGGTACTGAGATACAGATTAGTTTAAGAAGATCTTCAGAAGTAGATCCTCCATGTGACTATTAGGAGTAGATCTACCTTATGAAAGAATTTGTTTAGTTAGTCTTCCCTGAACAAAAGAATCAAAAGTTAGAATGAGACTTGCATAGAAATTAGCTTAATACATGGCTTAAGTTTAGAGACATGATGGTTAATAAATAAAGAATTAATGTTCCTGAAACAGAGGGACCCTATAATGAAGAGACAGTAACCTAGCAGACCTAGGGTAGAGCACCCTAGAGAATGAAAGTAATAGTACTAGATGAGGAATGAGATCCATGTGACTTTAGTTAGTCAGGATCAAGAAAAAGACTAGAAGGAACTGTAGTTCGGTCAAGAATAGACTGAGACTAATCTATAGACAAAAAAAGTTCAGAGATAGTATAGAGATGCAAAAGTTCTGCTCACCTGAGAAGTTTTTTTTGAATAGTTTACAACTAGTATTTCTCTCAGATAGATAATGATGAGCGTGAGGCTAAGGGTTAAAACAAGGAAAGAGAAACCCTTTATGAATACTTAGCTGAGTTAATCCATATTAGCAGTGAGAGTTGAATGACTGAGAGGTTAGTTCACGGATTGAATTCTGTATTACAAAGAAAGAGTTTTTCTTAGGGAGTTATTGAAGTTCAACAGAGCGGTAGATGTATACGAAATAAGAAAAAGAAGTTTATGATAACTAGAGAGAGAAAGGTAGCCACAGTTAAAAAAATAAAGTGACTCCCCTATTCCCTATGCAAGAAAGAGTAATAAAGTGTTGAGTCTATACCCTAATAAGAGGGTAACGTGGCAACCTAAGTTAGATAAATAGTTATTTCAGGTTCTTGAATAAATTGTCATATTCTGATAAGATAATGTGATAGATAGTCTGATAGATAATATGATAGAGGAAGAATGCTTTAAAGTTTACCTAGTTAATTATTTAATTGCAATGTGAGTATGAGTGATGGTTGAGCAAATTATGTGATATGGCTTATGTTGCCACAAGTTATGATGAACAGTTGCATCTCCTTGCAATTGTCATATGATGATACTCATGTTAGAGAATGCTTAAATGATTGCATCTCCTAGCATATTATGCATGTTAGAGTATGCTATGATGAATGAATACTCTCCTTTTATATTTCATGAAGAGTAGAGTATATATTATGAGAAAGTTATGTTGCTCCAATACCATATGACATGCAATTAGATAATTTAACTTGATAATGATAAAGTAATAGAAAAGTGATAAATGAGATAGTTAGCAATTAATTCCTAAATAGTAGAATGAGAAATTATGATCAGACAATGATAGTCAGTTAGGTGGAGAATAAGATTAGAGATTAATGTTAGTAGCAAATCTATAGACATATGATTACAGTACTTAGGACATATCCCTTCAGTAGGGATAAGATACATGAATGGTGTACCATGAACATGAAGTGAAATGAGACGTAGTTATGAAAGATAATACAGTTTTGAGAAAGAGTAATGTCTATAAAAAGTTAAGGCTCTCACAATAGGCTAGATTGCTCTTACGATAGAATCAGATTGCTTTAGAGATTGAGCCAATATAATGGACAGTGCAGCCATGTTAAAGCCATAAACATATTGTGATAGATATATGCATGGTAGAGCTTATGTAGCTATCTACAGTAATAGATATAGTAAAGTTATGAAAAATAGGAATGGTATGAGAAATTCTTGAGTGATAGAGGAAATGAGTGAAGTCTTAACAGATAATATTGGCTTCTGTGATCATTCTTGGGGAATTATCTATTGAGTTAACAACTTAGTGAAAGTGGCTAACCTTATAACTTAGTCTGTTGGTTTAGGTGTTCTAGAGATTAGAAGACAGTACAACAGAATCACAGTAGATTATGGAGGATTATAGTTTGATCCTAGCATGGTTCAAAGAGAATAGAACTCTAGGTCATAGTTAGATCCTGAAGAGGCTGACGGTTGATCTCAGTAGATCCCGAGGGTCGCAGTAGACCTAGCCTAAAGAAAGAAAATGAATGAGCCATAAGTACAATATGTCTTTGGAAGAATAACTACCAAGGACGAGGTTGAGGTAGAGAAGCTTCACAAGTTGGTTAGCTTATAATAGAGAGTACCCATAATGTTAATTTCATATAGCCTTATTACTATTATGGACTGAACTCAAAATCTTCTTACATGGAAAAGGAATTAAGTGATCAGAGTTAAAGTTTTTAGTCCTGAGTAACAAATATTTATGAGTTTGTAGATAATATGCCCATGGAAGAGAAGAAAATAATATCTTATGAGATGTTAGAAAATGTCAAGTAAGAACAGAGAAATCTTTAAGATAAAGTTAAAGAAAATGAGAATAAGGGCTAGATAGACCCAAGAGAGACAATATGAGAAGGGTCTAAGATGGTAAAGTACCAGGGTTAGAACCTGTTAGTACCAGTGCTTCAGATTCTTATCAGCACTCTTCAGTTAAGCGTGCTCAAGCAAGAGTTGTCATATCCCCAATTTTTTGACCTGATGTACCTGTACAGTTTATCTGTAATAGATATAAGATTCTTGGAATAAACTGTATCAGATTGCAAAAAGAAATGGAAGGATTAATAACTAAGAAAAGAATAGGGACCAAAATGCAAATTGAAAAGTTTGAAGACAAAAAGTTAAAGTAGAAATAAAAAGAGGGACCTAAATGCAATTAATGGAAAGTTTAGGGACTAAAGTGCAATTATTCAAAAGTTAAGGGACCTAAATGTAAATATGGAAAAGTTGAGCCAAAACAGGCCAAAAATGCCCGAAATCAGATTAGACCCAAATTTTACCAGTAGATAGACAAAAATATTCCGGTCAGTTTAACGCAACACAGAATTTTGATTTGAGGTCCCAATTAATTGATATAAATTCCTGAAGTCAGAAGGAATTATTGCAGTATTTTTGAGATCTCATAATTAGATGATACTTTATAGAAAATTTATATATTTAATATATGAATTTATAAAATTGACAGAATCAGAAAAGGAATCCTGTAGAAGCCATACGGGATTTTACAGTGAAATAAAATACCCGATAAATATGATCGGGAGAGTTGTACAGTGAATTGGGCCATGAAGGCAATATAAGCAATAAGCCCATAATAAGGCCCAAAGGACACCATCATGAGCCCATTAAGGTGACTGGACAGTTATATGGGCCACAGGCCAGAGCAGTCCAGGAAAAGTGCAAAATTACGAAAATGCCCCTGGATGCCTATACTGTACTAGTGATGGATGTAGGTCATTTTGGTCATTATGGATAGGCCAAAAACGTGGGACATAGTATAAATATGATTATATAGAGTCAATATATGCCCTGAGGCAGTGTAAAGAGGTGTGAAATGACAATTTTGCCCTTAGGGTTAGTACAGCGCAGGAAAGGACACTAAGAGTATCTTGGTTATTTTTCAAGGAATGAATGGCAGATAAATATTCAATATATCATTTTCAATGATATGAGAAGCCTAAATATTGATTTCCAGGACATAATACATATCCTGGTATATTATAAAAAAATCAGAACAGAAAACAGTCCGGTTGTAGTGAAACTGCTCCGATCGGTACCGGATTGGACTGGAATTTTTCCAGAACCTTCTTGACATGGGCACCACGCCACCTAACCCTCTTAGGTGTCCCATGAGCTGTCCCACATGATGTCATAATTGTTCTTTTATGAAAAAGTTAAATCCAAGATTAAATGTGAGCCTTTAGATCAAATAGTAACCAAATCAATCTTGGCCATCCATTTCAACCCAAATTTCTCTATAAATACCCCCCCTATTCAGATCACTTCGGCATGCATGGTGAACCATAGGGAAACTCTTGCAAAATTTCCATTCAACCAAGAAAGAAGCAACCAAAGTGAAGTAACAAGCAAGGTAATCATCTCCCTTGATCTTGAGCTTTGTTCTAGTAGGTTAGCTCATGGTTTTAAGGGGTTTTCATGCTATATTTCCCTTATGGTTACTGCTGGAAGTGCTGCTCATATGTGGTTAAAATATGAGTTTTATGTTATGGATAGTTTAGACAAGCTTAAACAAGCGAGAATCAAGTGGTATAAGCTTGTGAATTCAAGTATGTTTGGATTTAGGGTTTTGTGTTCTTGCTGGTACTGTACATGGTACTGTTCATATGATGGAATTTCATGATTTTGATGCTTCCAATGAGTTTAAAATGGAAAGTTGTGTGGGGATAAAGTAGGAGAACAAGTATTGGAAGCATTGGAATCAAAATGAGAATTTTTGGAAAACAAGAGCATGTATTTCGGTTTGTCACTGTAGCAATTGATATGTTTTGATTTTGGAAATTCTGATTTCATATTTGGATTCTACATGAAAAATTATGTGGAAATTAACCATGAGAATTTATTTTGGAAAGGTGGAAGTAGGAAACATAAATTAGAGAAAGAAAGGGAGCTAGTGAAAACCTAGTCTTGGATTTGGTTTCAAGTTGAGTTGTAACTTGATATTATGTTGTGATGGCTAGGTTTTGACATTTGTGAAGGAAGGAAAGAACTTCAAGAAGGTCTTGACCAAGATAGCTAAGAGGTAGCAAGGATACATAACTATAACTCATGTTTGTTTAATTGTTTTGCTTGCTTGTTGATTATGGTGTTTGGTTGAGCTTGAGCTTATGTCATCATGTTATGATGAAGTATGAATGATTGCAACTCCTTGCAAGTTATGTCATGACAATATGCATGTTAGAGTTTGCTTATGTACCATTATGAAGTAGCTCCCATCTCATGATAACATGTTAAGCATACAATTATCCATGCATGATATTATAGTTTGTGTAACTTGCTATTGGGATTTCCATGAAATCTCATTCCTTCCACATGCATAACTATGTTTTAGGTGCTGGATCTTTTCAAGGGAGGAGAGTAAATGTTGATGAATAAGTTTGTATAATAAGCTACATGACTTACATGACACTATGGGATGATATGCTAGTATGCATGGTGTATGTTTCTCTAGTCCTGTTTTGAGGCCATGGTGATTTGACAATGTTTTTGGCATCTAAATCAACGAGTTTTAATCTGAAACTTGGGATGATTAAATTTAAGACACAGAGCTTTAAATGAACACCAAGAACGCCTCATTTGAATAAGTATCTGAATTGTTATGATTTTCCAAAGTTGGAAGTAAGATCTGGAATTGAGTAAAATGAGTGCTGAGAGGCAGTGACGGTTACACAAAGATTTCATATACCAAATGAACGCGTTTTTCTATGAAATTTTATGAACTTAAAGATAACGTCTAAAGCTTCAAATCCATAGGTAACACAGTTCATTTGGATAAGTAACCAAAGAGAAATGAATTTTTGAAGTTAAGCAAAGAAACTGGAACTTCCAGATTTTACCAAATGAACAGTGATTTTCAACGATTAAACTGATTTCATTGGAACAAGAAAACCTCAGTTTCATATTTTTCCCTCAAATATATGTGAAATAGCTTTCATTAGAAATTGGAACCATGTTATTTCGATTTTTCTACAATTAATTATGAATTTTCAAAGAAGGGTACATGTTCTGGAATTACCAAATGAACAGTAAAAGTGAACGGTACCCGAGAGCAAATCTTTTGCAAATGGATGTTTTCAAAGCAAATGATCATGTAATTGGTTCCAATCACTTCTAATCAAGTATAATTGAGGTTAAAAGTAAGGATATGACAAGAGTAGCCCCATGATGACTAACCCCCTAGGAATTAATGAGAAAGGGTGTAAATACCGTATAAGTTGGGCATAGATGAACAAAGTTAGGTAAAATTATAGAAAGAGCTATGAAAAGTTAAAAAGGGTTATGAACGGTAAGAGATTAGAACCCTTATGTCAAGTGTAAATAGAGTGGATTTGAAAAGAAAGATTCAAATTACATATTTAAGTCAGGAGGAAGTTAGAAAGACTTAAGAGCAAGATCTTCCTAAGAGAATTTTCTCAAAAACCAGCAAAGTTATAAGTTAAAGATAATATTATACTTATGATACATCATGATAAGGCAAGATAAGTCATGAAAGGGTGAGATACACTATGATATAGCTAGATTTGGTTAGATATGCCATGATACTGCATGAAAAGTATGTAATGAAATACGTTAGGAAAAGTACATAATGTGATGCATAATGAGAAATATGTTTTAAGAAGTACAATACGAAGTGGCTTTATAGCTAGCTTTGTAAACAGATAGAGAGGCTCCCTTTTTGAAAGGGATAAAATGTTTGAATGTTATGTTGCAAATAAAATAGCAAGTGAGAGCTTTCACTTCTTGTATGAAATGCCAAGTATTATGTTATGTTTGTAAAATATGCTAAAGATATAAATGTTAAAGCAGTGCAAGCTCCATGAGATAGAGCTATGCAATCTCTAAGTGTTAGAGCTGTGCATATTAAGGAAAATGAATGCTTGAGCTCTAATGTTAGAACTTTGCATTCTTGAGTAGGTATGTAGTCCTGCAACATGTTGGCCAGGCATTATGCGTGTTAGAGTATGTGCTCCTTGAAAGGAATTGGAAGACACGCAGTGGAAATTAATTAAAAAAATTTTCCATTTCTTGCCAGGATCTACCGTATGTGTCTAAGTCAAGTGGGAAGAAGCATTACCCTCAGTGTTTCTCAGTGACTTCCACAGCTTCTCTCCGCGGCTGGTGATCTCTTTCTGATCACAAGAAGATGTCCATAGCTTCTCTCCGCGGCTCATGCTCTCTTTTCGATCGCAAGAAGTCGATGCCTCAGGTCAGCTTCCTCTACTGGTATCCAAACGAACAGTGTTCCAACCACGAATGACGTGCTAGCGTCTCTTGTCCCTCCAAGGCTCTCTCAACAATTCGTCCTCTCCGTCTCTACTTCAGCAGTTTCTTATCTGCAAACTTTTGCAGATTCCTTTCGGCCTTTTGTGTTATGTGTTGTTTAAAAAATGTAGCTCCTAAAAACAGATATATAGGATGCTCTGCGTTTTTCTCAACTGAATTGGATTTTGGAATTAATCTATATTAATTCCAAAATTAATACAATATTATATATTGTATGATTTGATAAGAAACTAATTAAATAAATAATGTTTATATTAAATCTGTCCCACAGATTTAATTCACCTATTTATTTAATTTAAAATAAAGATAAGACGGGACTATATTTAATTTATTCTCATAAATCAAATTTGAGATACCATGTCAATTTGAATTTCAAATTCAAACGTGATAGAGATTTAATTTATCCTTATAAATTAAATCCTATAAATATCTCTTATATGAGATATTCTATCAATTTGAATTTCAAATTCAAACGTGATAGAGATTTAATTTATCCTTATAAATTAAATCTTGTAAATATCTCTTATATGAGATATCCTATCAATTTGAATTTCAAATTCAAACATGATAGAGATTTAATTTATCCTTATAAATTAAATCATATATATTCCTTATGTATAATGTATATATACGAATTTATATATATATATATGAATATAAATATAAATAAATATATACATCAACCTTGGATCATTCATTGAATCTGGACACGTCTTAGATTCAATGAATCTGGACATCATAGCTCTTGTTGGGCTATTTTATGTGCGACCCTGTAGGCCCATATGAAGTTGGCAGTGGGCCATTTGCTATACTGGCCCACAAGTCGCAAGCGGTCTCTTGCAAGACATAACAACTACCTAAATCATATGAGGATCGATAAACGATGTAACCTTTTATACAACCATATCATGTCCCTTCTGTCATGCGATATTTTGGTCATGGATGAGGCATGGATAATGTCATCCTCCTATTCCTGACCGTTACTTTCTCGATCCCTGAGTAGTCTGACTATAGAAATGGAACTACCTTTCCATTACAGTATGACCATACATTTCTCAGACTCACTTATCGAGATGCCTAGTAATACCTCTCTACGAATGTGAGGTACAAATTCCATCTTGACCATTCACATTCCTCCGCATGAAAAACCACTAAGCCCGAATATAGTCTTTATGATCACTCGGTCAAAAGTGGCTTTTGACTAGGTCAAAGCTGAGCGTTTGTCATATAGGAATCCATGATGATCTCAGGTCAAAGGGCATAGTGACATCGTTTGTATATGAGAGAAGCTTATGACGTAACCCATGCAGCTCTCTCATAGCGGGTCGGTCCAACACCTTGTACTCTTACATGTGCCTATGACTTTGATTTATATCTCTATACATCTTCAAAGTCATACTGGCCTTATTTCATCTCTGCTCCCACATAGATGACCGACCAGGGACATTTAGGATAAGATCATGAATTATCCAATGATAGTCATCATAATAAACATGCAAATAATATGATAACACAATTAATAAATTCATAAATCAATAATGTTCATAAGACAATGATTGTCCCCTAGGGCATATTTTCCAACAACCTCCCACTTGCACTAGGTGCAATCATTAATTTGACTAATTCCCATTGACCTAACATGACGCTCATGCTTTGCCTACACAAGTGGCTTTGTTAGAGGATCGGCGACATTGTCTTCTCCTGCTACTTTGCATATTTTTATATCACCTCTATCGTTGATTTCTCTGATGAGATGAAATCGCCTGAGTATATGCTTGGTCCTTTGATGTGACCTAGGCTCTTTGCCCTGTGCAATACATCGTTATTGTCACAGAGAAAAGTTATTGGATCTGATATGGTAGGTATCACCCCTAGTTCCGTGATGAACTTCCTGATCCAAACGGCTTCCTTAGCTGCATCATATGCTGCTATATACTCAGCTTCTGTTGCAGAATCTTCTATAGTGCCCTGCTTAGAGCTCTTCCATCTTACTGCTCCATTATTGAGGAGGAATATATATCCAGACTGCAATTTTTGGTAGTCCTGGTCAGTTTGGAAACTCGTGTATGTGTAATCAGTTACACAGAGTTCGTCATCCAATCCACTATAGACCAAGAATAAGTCCTTAGTCCTTCTTAAGTACTTAAGGATATTCTTGACAGCAGTCCAATGGCCCTCACCAGGGTCCTGTTGATATCTGATAGTCATACTTAAGGCAAACGAGACATCCAATCGAGTACATAACATGGCATATGATAGATCATATGGCCGAGGCATATGGAACTTTACTCATGCGACCTCGCTGATCAGATGTACTAGGACACAGATCTTTGCTGAGGTAACTACCATGAGACATGGGTCTGAAACCCCTCTTTGATTCATGCATACTGAACCTATGCAGTATTTTGTCTATGTTTGTACTCTGACTGAGTCCTAGAAGTCTTTTAGATCTATCTCTATAGATCCTGATTCCTAGGATGTAGGTGGCTTCACCCAAGTCTTTTATCGAGAAAGACTTTCCTAAACAAGACTTGACAATCTGTAAGGTAGGAATGTCATTCCCAATAAGTAGGATGTCATCGACATAGAGTACCAAAAACACAACTGTGCTCCCACTAACCTTCTTGTACACACAAGGTTCATCAATATTTTGAAGAAATCCAAACTCTTTGACTACTTCATCAAAACGATGATTCCAACTCCGAGAGGCTTGCTTCAGTCCATAAATGGACCTTTGAAGCTTGCACACTTTACCAGAGTCCTCGGAACGCACAAACCCTTCAGGCTGTGTTATGTACACATCCTCAAGGAATTTTCTATTAAGGAAGGCTGTCTTAACGTCCATCTGCCATAATTCATAGTCATAATATGCTGCTATAGCAAAGAGGATTCTGATTGATTTGGCCATTGCAACTGGGGAAAAGGTCTCATCATAGTCCACACCATGAGTTTGAGTAAATCCTTTTGCAACCAGTCGTGCCTTGAAAACATTTACATTGCCATCCATGTCAGTTTTCTCCTTAAAAACCCACTTGCACCCGACGATTTTTACACCTTCAGGCAGGTCGACTAAGGTCCAAACCTTATTGTCGTACATGGATTACATTTCAGACTTCATGGCATTAAGCCACTTTTCAGAGTTTGGTCCCACTATAGCTTCTCGATAGGTAATTGGCTCATTATGCTCAATGAACAACACATCACGACTGTCAAAAATCAGAAATCCATATCTCTGAGGCTGAAGTCGTGTCCTATTAGACTTCCGTGGACCTTGCGTGACTTGAGGAGTCTCAACAACTTGTTGTGAGTCTTCTCTATTTTCCATCTGCAGTTCTGTGGTATCTTGTGGCTCTCGAACTTCTTCGAGGTGTACCTTACTCCTACTGGTTCTTTTAGAGATAAATTCTCGTTCGAGAAAGATACTATTTCTGATAACAAACACTTTGTTATCAGCAGGGTTGTAGACGTAATATCCCTTGGTTTCCTTAGGATATCCCACAAAAAGGCACTTTGAGGATTTGTGTGCTAATTTGTCTGAGGCTTGTTGCTTAACATAGACATCGCATCCCCAAATCTTGAGGAAAGATAAACTAGGCGTCCTCCCAGTCCATATCTCATACGGAGTCTTTTCAATTGCCTTAGATGGAACACGATTGAGTGTGAATACAGCTGTCTCTAGGGCATGGCCCCAAAAGGAGGGAAGAAGATCTATTCGACTCATCATGGATCAAACCATATCTAATAGTGTTCGATTCCTCCATTCAGAAACACCATTCCATTGTGGTGTCCCTGGAGGAGTCAATTGTGAGACTATCCCACAACTCCTGAGATGATCTATGAACTCTTGGCTCAAATATTCACCACCCTGATCAGATCGAAGTGCTTTAATTGTTTTGCCAAGCTGGTTTTGTACTTCATTTTGAAATATCTTGAACTTTTCAAAAGACTTAGATTTATGTTTCATCATATAGACGTACCCATATCTGCTAAAATCATCTATGAATGTTATGAAGTACGAATAACCTTCTCTGGCATTTATATTCATCGGTCTACACACATATGTATATATAAGGCCCAATAAATCAGTGGCCCTCTCACTGTGCCCAGTGAAGGGTGACTTTGTCATCTTTCCTAACAAGCAAGACTCGCAAGTGTCATATGATTCAAAATCAAATGAGTTTAGAAATCCATCTTGATGGAGTTTGGAAATGCGCTTCTCATTTATGTGGCCCAGACGACAGTGCCAGAGGTATGTCAGATTCAAATCATTTGGTTTGACCCTTTTGGCAGTTATGTTATAGATATTTCCATGATTGGGTTGTTCCAAATTTAATATGTAATGATCAACATGCAAATCACCATGAGCATAGAAAACATCATTACGATAAATAGAACATCTACTATTCCCAGCAATGGAAGTGAAACCTTCCTTATCCAAATAAGAAAGTGAAACAATGTTACTACTTAAAGCAGGAACATAATAGTAATTGTTCAAAACTAACAAAAGCCCAGTGGGCAGAACTAATTCATAAGTGCATACAGCTAACGAAGCAACCCTTACTCTGTTTCTAACTCGTAGGTCAACCTCGCCCTTTTTCAGCTTCCTACTATCCTTTAGTCCCTGCACATTTGTACAAATGTGAGAACCACATGCAGTATCTAATACCTATGAAGTGGAAGTAGAAAGATGAATTTCTATAACATAAATACCTGAAGCGATAGCCCCGCTATCCTTCTTGTTCTTTTTTAGATCTTCGAGGTAGAGTTTGCAATTCCTCTTCCAATGACCAGGTTCATTGCAGAAGAAGCAGACTCCTTCTTTCGGAGGCTTTGCCTTCTTTGGTACAGGCTTGGTTTCAGGCTTGCCTGACTCTTTGGTCTTACCTGATGAGCCATGACCCTTCCCCTTGCCTTTGCCTTTCTTTTTCATACCCTTTCCTTTCTGAACCATTAAAATAGCATTGGGCTTCTTCTTAAGACTCGGCTCAACAGTTTTAAGCATCCCATGCAGTTTAGAAATAGATTTCTCCATGTTGTTCATGTTGTAGTTCATGACAAACTGGTCATAACTTTCTAGGAGTGAGTTTAAGATCAAATCGGTAGCTAACTCCTGGCTCATGGGAAATCCAAGCCTTTCAAGGTGATCAATGTACCCCTTCATCTTTAAGACATGAGTACTGACTGATGCACCTTCAGCCATCTTGCAGGAATGTAAGGCCTTAGTGGTCTCATACCTCTCTTGCCTTGCCTGTTGCTGGAATATTTCCTTGAGATGCACAATCATCTCATAAGCCTCCATGTGTTCCAGATCTCTTTGGAGCTCCAGAACCATGGTGGCTAGCATCAAGCATCCCACATCGACAGAGTCTTCCTTATGCTTCGTGTAAGCATCTCTCTGAGCTCTAGGAGCATTGGCCGCTGGCTCCTCAGGAATGGGTTGATCTAGGACATGCTCCTTTCTTTCCTGCTTGAGAACAATTCTCAAGTTCCTAAACCAGTCAAGAAATTTTGTCCCATTAAGTTTGTCCTTCTCAAGGATAGATCGCAGCGATAATGTAGCAGTGTTACTAGTCGTCATGATTCTACAATTAAAATTATGCAATTTAATTAGCAATCTCCCACTGAATAAACAACCCTCAATGCAATAGTTAGTGGGCTAAGATCCATATTTGGCTCAAACTTAAGTCCGCTTTGGCAGGACGCTTAAATTAAGTGATTTAGGTAGGTAACACCTTTACCAATTACATCAAATGTAACTCTTAGATATTCATGGGATTCTATCATCATATGATCTGTCATGTTTTTAATCCCATCTAATGCCTTGAGACCCAAAACCGTTTTGTTAATCTCAATTAAGTCAAACAATAATAAACATATGAGAGTAGCACCATTACTCTTGCTTATCTCCCTAACATAACTCAAAAGCACTCACTTTAGTGAAGTCCACAATTGAGCGATCAAGGTTTTGACAAGTGTTCATAAATTGATAGCATTATGACTTAAGATTTCATTCAGAGGGCTTAATTTATCTATCTTGTTTATAAGAATGCATGTTTCTCAGTTTGTATCTCATACAAGTAATATGCATGTTTCTGATATAATCATAAGATACATAATTTAAACGTGATACAATATGGCTCACCTATCCTAAATCCCCTCAAGCCAATGAGAGGAGCTCTCTAGTAAGAAAAGGGAAATTACATATAGAAACCTCTTTTAACATTCGAGGGGAGTGAGATGAGAAAAGAAGGTACATTGAGAGTATATAGAGGAAGGCATGACACGCAGGCCGTATTTAAAAATTACAACACTTGCAATCTAGAGCCATATTGCTCACCACACCCAAACATTCAAGAATCAATATTCAGATCTAATTGAAGGGCAATTAATGTTTCAAATCTAAAACATTCACAAAAAAACATGTGTTACGATTGTGTTGCGCTACGAACATGTCTGGGGGTATCGCCCTGAGAAAAAAAAATTTGTTTCATAAATAATCATGAATCTGCATTCGATTTTCTTAGACCCCATCTATGTTAATTGATCAAATCAAAATGCATCACCATTGATTTAAATTCCCTTTTAGATTCTTTTTATGTCATACATAACACGGATTTCTTATATGTCATACAAAAAACGCATATTATATGAACGGCTACGACTAACACATATCATATTAATCAACAATCAAGCTTAACTTAAACACAAAATGGCATGGCTGTGATACCACTGAAAGGAATTGGAAGACATGCAGCGGAAATTAATTAAAAAATTTTCCATTCCTTGCCAGGATCTACCGTATGTGTCTAAGTCAAGTGGGAAGAAGCATTACCCTCAGTGTTTCTCAACAACTTCCACAGCTTCTCTCTGCAGCTCGTGATCTCTTTTTGATCACAAGAAGTTAACGCCTCAGGTCAGCTTCCTCTACTGGTATCCACACGAATAGCGTTCCAACCACGAACAACATGCTAGCGTCTCCTGTCCCTCCAAGGCTCTCTCAACAATTCGTCCTCTCCGTCTCTACTTCAACAGTTTCTTATCTGCAAACCTTTTGCAGATTCCCTTCGGCCTTTTGTGTTATGTGTTGTTTAAAAAATGTAGCTCCTAAAAACAGATATATAGGATGCTCTGCGTTTTTCTCAACCGAATTGGATTTTGGAATTAATCTATATTAATTCTGAAATTAATACAATATTATATATTGTATGATTTGATAAGAAACTAATTAAATAAATAATGTTTATATTAAATCTGTCCCATAGATTTAATTCACCTATTTATTTAATTTAAAATAAAGATAAGACGGGACTATATTTGATTTATTCTCATAAATCAAATTTGAGATATCATGTCAATTTGAATTTCAAATTCAAACGTGATAGAGATTTAATTTATCCTTATAAATTAAATCCTATAAATATCTCTTATATGAGATATTCTATCAATTTGAATTTCAAATTCAAACGTGATAGAGATTTAATTTATCCTTATAAATTAAATCTTATAAATATCTCTTATATGAGATATCCTATCAATTTGAATTTCAAATTCAAACGTGATAGAGATTTAATTTATCCTTATAAATTAAATCATATATATTCCTTATATATAATGTATATATACGAATTTATATATATATACGAATATAAATATAAATAAATATATACATCAACCTTGGATCATTCATTGAATCTGGACACGTCTTAGATTCAATGAATCTGGACATCATAGCTCATGTTGGGCTATTTTATGTGCGACCCTGTAGGCCCATATGAAATTGGCAGTGGGCCATTTGCTATACTGGCCCACAAGTCGCAAGCGGTCTCTAGCAAGATATAACGACTACCCAAATCATATGAGGATCGATAAACGATGTAACCTTTTATACAACCATATCATATCCCTTCTATCACGCGATATTTTGGTCATGGATGAGGCATGGATAATGTCATCCTCCTATTCCTGACCGTTACTTTCTCGATCCCTGAATAGTCTGACTATAGAAATGGAACTACCTTTCCATTACAGTATGGCCATATATTTCTCAGACTCACTCATCGAGGGGCCCAGTAATATCTCTCTACGAATGTGAGGGACAAAATCCATCTTAACCATTCACATTCCTCCGCATAAAAAACCACTAAGCCCGAACATAGTCTTTATGATCACTCGGTCAAAAGTGACTTTTGACTAGGTCAAAGCTGAGCGTTTGTCATGTAGGAATCCATGATAATCTCAGGTCAAAGGGCATAGTGACCTGGTTTGTATATGAGAGAAGTTTATGACGTAACCCATGCAGCTCTCTCATAGCGGGTCGGTCCAACACCTTGTACTCTTACATGTGCCTATGACTTTGATTTATATATCTATACATCTTCAAAGATATACTGGCCTTATTTCATCTCTTCTCCCATATAGATGACCGACCAGGGACATTTAGGATAAGATCATGAATTATCCAAGGATAGGCATCACAATAAACATGCAAATAATATGATAACACAATTAATAAATTCATAAATCAATAATGTTCATAAGACAATGATTGGCCCCTAGGGCACATTTTCCAACACTCCTATGTGGTCATATTTAGTAGTAAAGTAAAGAAAGAAAGAATAATGACATAAGTCCTCTCTCTATAGTATGATGAGTTATTAAAGATTATAAGAAGAGGAAGAAGTATGATGATATGAAAGCAAAAATTGAAGATTTACGTATGTTAAGATAAGTAATAAGAGATATGTGCTATAAAGTATGATGAGTAGTTGACAGAAAATCCATAATACACTTGTATTTGAGAGTGTTTGATATGAAAGAAATAGTCACTACTCACAAGTCCGGTATAGAGCAAACAAATGATATAATGAAGTAGAGTTGAACTATGATTGAGTTGATTTAGAAAAGAAGAATAATCACAGTAAAGATACGAAGATCTGCGGATATGGAAAGTACTCCGCTAAGATGTCAAGACAGAAGATAAGATATAGATACCCTAATCCTTAGTCATGAAGTAGAAAATGATATAAAGAAGATATATATCTGAGATAGTTGACTAAGGTGTTAAATAAATTTTGATGACAAAATTTATTTTAAGGGGCTAGAAATGTCATAACCTAATTTTACCCTATATGTATAATATTGATACTAGCAAGATGTTTCGAAAGGATTGTGATGATGAATAAAAAGGAAAAAATAATGATTAGACAAAGGTATAAAGATAAGGGACTAAAATGAAAAATCTAAAAGTTTTATAGTGCAAAGTGTAAAGTAAACAAAACCTTTGGACTATTAAGTGTAATTATGAAAAGTTGAGGGCTTAAAGTGTAATTTTCAAAAGTTCAAGGGCAAAATAGTAATTATAGAAAGTTGAGCCGAAAAGGCCAAAAAATGCCCAGAATCAAATTAGTCCCAAATTTTTCCAGTAAATAGAGAAAATTATTCTGATCAGTTTAACACAACATAGAATTTTGATCTGAGGTCCCAAAAAATTGATATAAATTTTGTAAGAAAGAAAAATTGATATACATTTTTTATATCCTCTGGACCTCAGAATCAGATGAAATTTAGTGGTAAATTCTTATAATTAATATAAAAATTTATGAAATTGACAGAGATCAAAAAGAAGTTATGTAGAATTTATTATGGAATTTATAGTAGATTAAAATATCTGATAAATACGTTTCAGGGGAATTTCTCGGGAGTTGAGCCCATAAAGTAGTGGACCATGTAGAAGGCCTAAAATGACATCTTATAGGTCCAATAATATTTTTAGATAAGTATGTGGGCCAGGGTTAATAAAGACTCAAAAAAATGTAAAATTATGAAAATGTCATTGAGTACGCCACTGTGTTGTGTCATTGAGCCAGAGATAAACTAAGCATATTTTGATCATTTGACTAAGGTTAGACGATCAAGAAAATCTCCTAGAATAGTTGACCAAGGTCAGGAAATACCTTGATGATGTGTAAAAAGACGATAATGCCCTTTGATATATTAAAGTGAAATCGACACCTATAAAAAGGTCTTGAGAAAATATAGGGAATTTTTATCAGGATTCTTGGGTCTTAGAAAATTATGAGACTTTGCAAGGAATTCATTTCATATTAGAATTAATTTTTAAAAATGTTAGAACCATTAAAAGAGATGTCTAGCATTTATTTCAAAATCAGGATAATTTAAGGATATTAATATAAGGATATTGCCTTGAGATTTATGCAAAATAGCTATTGGACCCAAGGAAGGCTCAATATTTTGTCCTAGGACAGCCCAATAAGTCTCAAAAGTTTTCTTGGAGCCCAAGTCCAATAATTAATAATTTATGAATTTTTAAAAAAGAAAATAAAAAGGAATAAAGTAAGAACGAGGGTTTTCACATGGTGGGACCCATAAACCTTCACACATGCATCCAAGGCAAGGGGAAGAGAAGATTTTTATCATGTGATCTTATCTCAAATTGGCTTGGTGGGTAAGTTTGATGTAAGAGCAATTATGAGCCATTAGATAAAATAGTACACAAGGTGATCTTGGCCATTTATTTTCCATTGAATTTTCCTATAAATACCTCCATAATTTCTATCCAAAACTGTGGCTTTGGAACCCTTGGGGAGGTATTGCCCAAATACCAACTCAAGCCAAGACAAAGAAGATTCAAGGTACCAAAGTTTAAGCTAGCTAAAGATTAAGGTAAGTGATCTATCATAGCATATTTTATTTTGATTTAGGGGCTTGAGCTTAGAGTTTTCATGGAAGAAAGTTGAGTTTTCTCTAAGGTTTATGTGCTATCGAAAACCTTAGATGAAAGGAGAAAAAAGAAAATAAAGTTAGAGTTATGTGATTTATGCTTAAACCAGCTAGTTAGATGATTAGTTATTGAATCAGGTTGATATTCTTGACCTTGTCATGGTTGAAACCTTTCGGTGTACACTGTTCATGATAGAAGGGATGAAATTTCAATGATTTCTTCTATTGAATTTATATGATGATTTTGTGTAGGATTAGACACGTTTTGAGCCTTGAAAGCATTGGAATTGAAAGTTATAATTCTTAGAATTCTTCTCTATTACTATTCACTCTCATGAGCAATGATTGGAATTTAATAATTTTGATGCTTCCAATGGTTTTAAAATGAAAAGTTATGTGGGATAAAGTGGAGAAATAAGTATTGAAAGCATTGGAATCAAAATGAGAATTTTTAGAAGAATTGTGTATGTTTTGTAAATCTATCCAGAACAGTGCATAGGATCTAAAATTTCATGATTCTAAGCTCATAAATGGATTCAAAAGATGCAATTGTATAGGGTAAAGTCAAGACATCAATTGATTCAAAGGCCAAGTCAATTAGTAAAGATCAAAGAAAGTTATGTTAGTTAAAGTAAGTTTAATGTTCAAGGAAGTTAGATTATAATGGATGGATAATTATGTGATATTAGGATTTGATTGTGGACTCTAAAGAGACAGCCACACATCAAAGAGAAGAAAGAAGAAAGAGCCAAAGCAAAGTTAAAGTGAAAGAAAGTCAAGTATATAAGGTAGTAAACTTATCCTAAACTTGTATGTATTGAATATTATACTTGGTTGTACTATGGCTTTGTTAATTATGTTGCATATGTGTTTATGATTGAAGCTTTGTTGCTATGATTTTTTTGGCCAATTTTATTTCATATGTTACATGGAAGCATACACATTACACAATGTTAACACTTTCACAAGCAAGTACAAGTATTTACATTAATGCATGTCTTGTTTAATACCGTTTGCTACTAAGATTTCCTCAGAAATCTCACTCCATCCATGTAATCCCAATACCAATGGGTTTATTAATGATGAAAGAGGATGAAGAAGCATGAAGAGAAGTTAGGGATTAGATAATGTAAATATTATATGATGAATGTATAAATTGTTGCAAGTAATGATGTTATATGACATGTTTGAGCCTCAATGTTTATGATGTAATGAAAAATAGTAAATGATGAGATAAATGTATGAAATTTTATATACATTTAATTAACATGTCAAGCTTCGTTTTGACACCAAGAACACATTATTTTGATGTCTATACAAAGTGAACAAATTTTCAAAAATAAGGGACTAGAACCTGATTTTAGAATTTTTGCCCAAATGATCAATAATCTTTGATGAATAAACTATATTAATTGACTAAGAATTTGGTCTGGAAATTATATTTTCCTGAAATTTCAAGATATTATCTTCATATTTCTTTTTTAACCATATTATTTCAATTGTTTTAGAATTAGTTATGATTTTTTGAAGTTCGTCCCTGAATCTAGAATACCATATGAAGAGTAACTTGAGAAGAGTAAAAATTCTAGATTTAGCTAATAGACTTCTAAGGTCTTGTAAGTGGTTCTAAATGCTACTGAATGATCCCTAAGATGTACAAAAATAAGGATATTTTATCTTAGGTTAAGGCAAGGAGAGAATTATGTACCTAATAATGTATAAGATAATAGGAGCTTTAGGGAAAATAATCATTCGCATGTGAATTATGATCCCTATGGTTTCTATACTGATGAAGTGAATTTTGAGATTAAAGGAGCCTTAATTGTAGCCTGACCTAAATTTTATAGTTTTCCAAAAGAATGTTCGTATCAGTACCTTCAAACCATACACATGATTTGTTCTTATATGAAGCCCCCAATGAATACATTAGATGATGTCTTGAGGAGATGTTTCTACTTCCCTGTGGAGGGAAAGGTAAAGGAGTGATTGTATAATTTTCCAAACCACTTTACCACTCTTACTTGGGACCAATTAAAATAGTATTCTTAGAATAATTTTTCCCAGCTTCTAAGACTACACGAATGAAGAAGGAGATCACTAACATTCTTCAACAGGATGGGGAATCGTTACATGAGTATTGGACAAGATTCATAAATTTGCTTGCTAGATGTCCATATCATAATATCACTAAAGCTGACTTAGTGGATATAGTTTTTAATGGTTTACTACCTCATAACAAAGTCTATTTGAACGTAGCTGCCAATGGGTCTTTAAGAAATAAAACTCCACAATCAAGTTGGGAATTGTTTCAAAAAATGTCTAATGAGGATCACCAATCCAAGGATCCTAGGAGAATGTCCAAATCCTCTTGGAGTAATTTCAAGGAGATTTTATCAGATATAGAAGCTTTAAGTAATTGAATGGAGAAGAGAATGAGCCTACTTGAATGGAAACTTTATTCTACAAAACAAGTGCATGTTGTAGGAGCATCTCATGCATTAGTAAAGGGGTGTGAGTCATGTGGTTTCATGATGCATGCTACAAGTACATGTGACAGACAATTTGAAGAAGTTGCAACAATATACCAAGGGAGAGACAATCAATTTTAGAAGAGTTATCCTTACTCAAATATATATAATCTTAGATGGAGATATCATCCAAACTTCAAGTGGGGGAGTAGTGACAAGACCTATTGTTCTACCTAATTTGTTCCAAAGAGGTGGTTTTTCCTCTAATAACTAACAAGGCAATTCAAGACCTATTGTTCTACCTAACCTCACACTTTAGTATCACCAAGTACACATGAGAGCATGGCTGCACAAATGAACAATAAAGATGGCAGAATAACCGTATTTATAACAATTTAAAACAAAATTATGGTCAAATCACCTCCATAGCTTTAATTCTTTAAAGTATGCAAAAAGACAATGTTGATGTGTAGAGGAACCTTGAAGAGTTGTGTTCAAACAATACTAATATTTCTAGTCATCTAACACAAGTTTCTAATACAATGAGTGATATCTAAGCTAAAAACAATACAACATACCTTCAAACACAATCATCAATCTGAAATCTCTGAATACTATTTCATTGAAAAGTTGTAGAAAGTTTTGATTCAAAGAGGATAAAGCATATAATGAAGATGTTGAAGACCTTGAAAGTGATAGTCAAACAATTTCATTATTGAAACACGGGAAGTCTAAGAGTTCCTGACTTGGTCCGATTGTTGTTGTCTGATCCATCAAAAATAATGATTGCATCCAATAATGTAGTATAAGGTACAACCCTATCGTTCTTCTCAATGAGCCTTTTTATTGGATTACTAGAAAATTAGTGTGCAAAGCCATGAAAAACTAAGTAAAAACATGGGTTTTAGATTTGATCGAATATTGATGCTATAAAATAAGGGTGCATTAAAGTAAATATTTTTGTATTTTTGATTAAGTTAAAAATGAGTTGGAATATGAAAAAAATATGTTAAGAAAGACTCTTAATGATGAAAATATAAATATAATTGTGCTTAATTTGATATGGGAGGTTGGAAATCACTAAGTCTTAAATAAAATCTCAATCAATCTATTATGTCCAGTACAATAATAGTTCTTAAACTTCTTTGATCAAATCTAGCTTGTAAACTTCTTAATACACTATTGAAAACTACTTAGTATGTAATTAAATCAGATGATGATAATGCCCTAAAATGATCATCAATCAATAACCATAGATTCAAGCAATTTAATTAAAAATCAATCATCATTGATATTAGTCCAACTATCCAGAAATTAAAACTGAAATATTTATATTAAAATCAGCAATCTCATCATCTAATGTCGATTACAAATATCTAATATGAGAATAATCAATCGAAATTCAATCCCTAGTCATACAATGAAATCCCTAAATCTAGAAATGTCAAAATATGAAATAGGTACAGATTAAGGTAGAAAACTCTCTAGTACAGTCCATGAACTCAAGATATGTTATCTATCACTAAGAGATTAAAGTTCTAGCCTCTCACAACTCCCACTATGCTACCATTGCTACCTAGAATTGATGCCATGAAGAATGCAGAAAAAGGTTATGGAAAAGTTAAGAGAAATATGGTAGAAGTGGATTAATCGGTGTAGAAATGTTAAAATCTATAAAAAGGTGAAGAAAAATGAAAGATGTGTATGAAGGTTGTACAGAGAATGTTGAGAGTGAGTGAGTACTACTTCTTAGCCAAATCTAGCAAAAATCCAGCCTCCTTTCGTCTGAATGCTCCTTCTTCCTTAATTCTAGAATGACCTAATAAAAAATGTACAACTTCAATAACTGTCCCTTTTAGTCATGACCTGAATCATATTCTGGTCATGACATGTAAGCACTGAAAAACTCCCTAGAAGAAATAAGGTCATGACCATTAGACACTGGTCACGACTAAAGATCACAAAGACTGGCTTCTTCTTTGATCCTCTTTGTCTTATGATTTCTTTTCTGCTCATATTAGTCCTTGATTCTCCTTCAAAATACCTGCAATTCAAAATCAAAGTTCATAGTAAAAGTCCATCAAATTGAGAAACAACATAAATGTAGTTTAGATAAGTTAATTTACTATTTAACCCTTTAATCAGCACATTGCCATGCACAATCACGTATTAACACAAAAGCACAATTATAAGCATAAAATAAATGGTAAACTTCCCATAAAACCCTTAAAAATATTAAAGAAACCATATACAAATTATATCTTATTAGTGACAAAGAAGAGAAACTCATGACTAAGAGTTTAAGCCAAGAGGAAAATCAACAAGCATAAGAAAAAGTGCAAGAGATTCAAGAAGAAGAAGAGATAGTGCAAAGTTCAGCTTATAAAGTTAAACACGTTAAGGAAAGAGCAGAGACAAGCAAGCAAGGAGCCTCTAATCTTATAGATAAGGAGGTAAGTACAAAAGATCTTCTTTTTTCTAAAGCTTACTTTGCTTGTAAGAAGAAATTTGATCTTAAATTTGTAAAAGATGCTTATACATTGTTTAATAATCTTGAAATAAGCATTCCTATAGTTGAATTTCTTAAGAGAAATTCTATATATGCTAAATTCTTGAAATAATTGTGTGCTGATAAGAAGAAATTTAGGCCTCTTAAGAGAATTCAAGTGAGTGCTAATGTGTCATATCTTTTTAAAGCTGAATTATTGGTTAAGTGTGAAGACCCAAGATCATACACTATCCCTTGTAAATAGGAAAATTCTGTATTAAGGGAACTTTGTTAAATATAGGGGCTACTATCAATGTAATACCTTGGTCAGTGTACCTAGTTTAGGTATTAACAATCTCATAGACACAAGCATAGTGCTCTAGTTAGTAGATATATCAATTAGATACCCCAAGAGAATTCTTGAGGATATTCTGGTAAAGGTCATGGATTTAGCATTTCTAGCTAATTTTTATATCATAGACGTGTCTAGTGAACTAGTGAATGATAGCACTTTAATCCTAATAAGACCTTTCCTCTAAACTTCCAAAATCATTATAAGCACGAAGCATAGTTCTATTACATTGGAGGTTAGAGAACATTCATTCACTTTTAATATGAATAAAGCCATGAAATATTCTTTTGATAAGCTTTTGTAAGATTGAATGCTATTGACTATGCTGTAGAAGAAACTCGAGATGAACATGAATTGAGCTTGCAGGATGGGTATGATTATGTTTTACATAATTTATATGATTCCCATGAAGTATCTCATGACCTTGCTGAGTTAAATTCATTTATGAGTGCAATGATGAATACTTTTAATCTCTTTATTCTATTTATTTTTTCTCTTGTTCTTGTGGAAGTGAGACACCGTGTTTTAATTGTTTAGAAATTAATAGTTTTCTCTTTGTTTCCCAAATGTCTTATTTTCATCAAATTTTGACTCTGTTCCATCATTTGCGAGTGACATTGCCTTTGGAAAGGATTTGTTGAGTAATTTTACAAGTTTGCAATATGTAATAGATACTAAAAGTGGAACAAAATATAAAGAATCTAGCTTCTGTGATCCTTCATCGTGACCAACTGAACCTTCAATCGTGACTAAAAAGTAGGCTTTTTAGGATGAAAGGCTCTATGTTTATATGTCATGACCAAAGGATATTTTAGTCATGACTAACGAGCAGAGTGGTCAGGAGAAGGTCTCTGTGTTTGTTCGTCATAAACAAAAGATGGACATGTCGTGACTATATGCTATATAAGTGCTTGCTATGATTATGTAGGTATGAATGAGACAAAACCTAAGTATGTTAGAGTTATAGACTAACCTCAGCTTGGTACAACACTTGAGAAAATTGAAGAAAGCTTGGATAATCTGAATAAAATAGACAAATACAGCCTCTATGAATCTATAAAGGGGAGTTCCTCTTACTTTACTAATTCCCTTCATTTGATTCCTTCTATTGTTCACCCCTTAAATTCGAATTAAAAGACCTACCCTCTAATCTTAAGTATGCTTATTTTGAACCTAATTCAAAATGACCTATTATCATTTATAGCTCTTTAACTACTAGTGAAGAATATAGGTTATTAAGTGTACTTGGCAAGAATAGAGAACCTTAGGTTGGAAATTGATTGATATAAAAGAAATAGATGCTACTGTATGCACCCATATAATCTTATTGAATGAGGATTCCAAGCCTATGAAGGGAACTAGAGTTGAAAGAGGATAAAATTAACATAGAATATTATAGATGCCTTGGAAAGTTCAATTTTAAACATAAAAAAATCTAAGACAATAATGGATGAAATTAATAATGTAGACAAAGTGCATGATTTTTGGACACTAGACTTGAAAGAGGAGGCCATGGGAAAGATTTTCTAATCAAATAGCTGTCTCTTGATGGTCTATGAGGAGCCCCTACCGCCTTCATGAGGCCATGTCATCCCTTTCCTTTCTCTCTTTTCATATGCCTTTATAGCCTGTGATATTATTTTGCATGTGATGGTTTGATGAGTCTTGAAGGGGATAGTTCAGTATAAATAGTGATTAGTTTTGTTTATTTGTGTTTGAATAAAATTCCTCTATTTTCCACTTATTTTATATTGTATATTGTTGTCTTTATCACCCACACACTTAATTGCATGTTGTAGCCTACCTATCCTTTCATCTTAACTTTTTTCAAATTGCTTTGTATGCTTGGAATGTGATTGTGTGCTTAATTGTGAACACTGCATTGAGTTGTGTGTTGGATTGTTATATTGGGGTTGGATTTAATTGATCATATTTTTAGTTGTTGTTCCTATTTTTCTGTTAAATGTTGAAATATTATATACTTTTACCCATTGGCAGTGAGGACACTGTTAAGTTTAAGTATGGGGGAGAGGTCAATATGTTCATGTATGCCTTTCTATTACTTCTGTCCCATTGCCAAAATAGCCAAAAAGTTTTGGAAGAATCCAATCTTTCATCACAAAATTTTTAGTTTTTGAATTGTTAAGTGATAAATTGTTGGATATTGGATTTTCATTTTAACTGCTTTGATGCTTACTAAAAAGGGTTTGAGTGTTAAAAATGTTTTGGGCTTTGAAAATTTTTGCTTCGTGGTTTCTTTATTTATTGGTCACGACATAATTGTTGTTTGGTCTTGACTAAATATGAATTTCTAAAATGATTAAACTCATTATGTTCTTTGGTAGTAACTATATGTGCATTTGTTCACGACTAAATCCCTTGAAGTGTGGTTTCATTAGAACTTTGCTCACTATGTAATATGGTCGTGACCTTAAATGTTGTTGGTTGCAACTAAGATTCCTATTTTGATAATATCCATGTTCCTTCTCTTTGATTTATGCAATGTTATATAAAAGGAATTTTTGAACTACCATGGTGATTTATGCAAGTAACTCATTGCCTTGCTATTTTAACCTTTTTGCATCAACATTTTTTTGAAGACTATTCTCACACTTGAATTTCTAAAAATCTTAGAAATGGAATTAAAATTGCCTAAGTTTTTAATGGTAATCTCGCGATTCATACATGATCTTAAGTGATTGTTTTAGTACTTTTAATCACTATTTTATAGGATTTTTTATTGTGATAATTGTTTTAATGCCTATTGAATAATGAGCGTTGTTTGGGACTTTAGTGTATGAGTAATTTAGATGCAAACCCTTGTTGGAAGGATTCTCGGCCTTAATTCCTATATTGAATGATTATTCATTAGGTTTGCTTTCTCTAAAACTTATCTTAGCTCTGAGTCAAAAATTACTTTTATGTTGATTGTTATGATAGAGGCATTCATTTCTACATTATTTGGCCCAAACACAAGCCATTAATACTAATCTATTATTCACCCCATTAGGCCTTCTTTTCTTTCCTTTCATACATTGTTCGTTCGAGTGTCCAATTTGCATCGTAAATTAAGTCAATTTCATCTATTTGAGGCCATATAACCTTTAAGGAATTTGTGAGAAGTGCCGTCAGGACCTAAATTGTAAAAAAATAGAGAGAAAAGCAGAGAAAATAGAAGAAAGAAAAAAGAAGTTGAATAAAGTTGTAGTGATGTCAATGAGTTATAGCAAAAGAATAAGGTTGAAATAAGTACTTCCTAGTAAGAGAATGTTAGGGTTTGAGCTTATTTAAATAATATTTGATTTGAATTATATTTAATCAAAGCACTCGATTACACCCCATTTTCATTCCACTTAACCTTTCCATCATTTCAACCCTAAAAGTTCTCTTGATTCTTTGCATGAATGTTCTATAGTAGAGGAGATTTAAAGCTATTACAAGCCTATGGTATGGTGTTTGCTACTTGAATTGGAGTAAAAGAACCCTAACAATGAGAAGTTAGTGATTTAAACACTTGAATCCCCATAAAGAATCTATTGCACTCATGCATTTAAGGTTAATTTCACCATGTAATTAAATTACTTGGCATTACTCATGTTATCAATTTTTTATTCCCAAAAGATGATTAATTAATTGTTTCAAAGGATCATTGTCGATTATGTAGTTCTCTTCAATTTTGCTAGCAATTTCCTATGTGTGATTCAATTCTTTGCCAAGAGTATAAAGGTTCAAGTGTGGGAGAATTGATAAGATACAAATTATATATGGTTTTTTTAGCATTTTAAAGGGTTTTGTGACACTTTTCCCTCATTTTATCCATGAAACTGTACTTTTGTGATAATATTTAATTTTCCAAGGCAATGGCTTATTTAAAGGTAAAATGGTTAATTATTTCTTTCAAATTGCAAATGCCATGATCATTAATTTGGTTGAATTTCATAAGGAGTTTGGTTTGTTTGGCAAGCATTTGGAAGAGATTCAAAGACCCAAAGTGGAGCAGAGAAGGAATCACAAGAAAAAGATGACCAAAATCAAGAAAGACAACTTCTGTGACCATTAGTCATGACATTAGAATCCACTGATCATGACCTATTTTCTTCTAGGAGATTCTCTGTGTTCACTGGCCATAACAAAAAATGTGGATCTGGTCATGACTAGAAGAGACAATTAGTGAAGTAATACATTTTTTATTAGGCCACTCTACAATTAAGGCAAATGGATTAGCAGCCATGAGGAAGAGGCTGTATTTTTACCAGATTTGGTGAGAAGCAGCCCTAAGCCATTCTCTCAACCTCTCTCATTAACCTTCAACCAAATCCTCCACTTTTCTACATTTCCCCACCCTTTTCTTCATTCTCGCACCGATTAATTCATCTCTATCACCTTTTTTTCATCTTTATATCATCATTTTTTGCAAATCACATGGCACCAACTTTGGACAGCACTTCTAACACGGTCGAAGCTATGAGAGGCTAGATCTTTTAACTTCTTAGTGATAGACAACACCACTTGAGCTCATGGACTGCAATAGGAGAGTGATTGTTAGTAATTAATTCAATTGATTTAAGTCTTTAATTGAAGGTTTTTGCATCATATAATTCAATTTACACGGTAAGTGGTTTTCAACAATACATCAAGAGGTTTTTAATTCAACTTTGATTAAAGTGATTTCAAACTCATTAATGAACTAGACTTGATCAATTGATAGAGGTTTTATTTAAGATTTATTAATTTCATAACTCCTATTTCAAATCAAGAGTAAGGATAGTTATATTTTCATCATAAATAGTCTTTTTCTATTATATTTCTTTCACAATCCAAATCATTTTTACACTATTAAAAAATACCAAAAATATTTACTTTTACTGTACCCTTATTTCTACTGCATCAATGTTCGATCAAACATAAAAACTCATGCTTCTACTCAGGTTTTCAATGTTATTATTCACCAATTTGCTATGATTCTAATAAAAATGCTCCTTGAGAAGAGCAATAGGATTTTGCTTTAAACTATATTATTGGGTGAAACCTTAATTTTTAAAAGCCCAAATAGCAACAATCTCGTGTGTTTTAAGAACTTTTGAAAAAATCTTTTTTGTAGCTTAAAGAAGTTATAAAGTGGTTCAAATAGCTTCCAATTATGCATAAATGAAGGTTAAAAGTAATGATATGACAATGTACCTTTAAAATTATGGAGTATTCGTTAAGATAATTGCATGAACAAAGTAGGTGCTACTTTGTTTGTCTAAGAGTAATTCTGAAAGGCTTATAGTGAAAAAAAGAAGACCAAGCCCAACATATTAGGCCTCATTTAGGGAAGTAGTAACAATATGTTTAACACCTTACTTTCAAACACCTTTGGAGACATTCTATAGCAATTAGAACCACTTACAAGTCCATTGAAGTTCAATATCAAAATATAGAATTTCCAAGTTCACGGTTACTATTCATTTAGTATTTCCAGATTTAGTGATGAATTTTAAAAAATTCATAATAAATTATAGAAAAATTAAAATGAAGTAGTTCAAAAAGATAATATAAGCTAACATATTGAAGTTTAAGGTAAAAATATGTCTCAGACTAATTGATCAATCAACTAAGTAAGTTATGATGTCAAAGTTCAATGTTCATTTGGTCAAAAGTCCTAAAAACAGTTTCTGAACCTTAATTTTGAAAAATTTATTCTTCTTGTATAGACATTCAAATAAGGAATTCTTGATGTCAAAATGAAGCTTGACATGTTAACTAAACATTAGTGAAATATTTTATATTTATTCTATCATTTACTATTTTTATTTATAGACTACAAGTTACTGCTCAAAACTAGTCTCTGTTCAAGTACAAGGTTTTCATCAAAGAACTTAACATAAACACAATCCACAACTTTTACATAACATAAACATACAAATATACTATAACATCATCCTCTAATCTTTACCTCCCATGCTTGATGGTCCTGTAGTATGGAATTATAAATTTGGGGTGATATTTCTGGGGAAATCTGAGTATTAAATGGTACTAAACAATGTATACATTAATGCTTGGAACTTGTGCTTCCTTGTGATTGTCTTAACGTGATGTATTGTACATGCTTCCATGTAACATATAAAATACAATTGGCCTAAGTAATCATAGCACAGAGCTACCACTAATACATATGAACAACATCAATCAACAAAGTCATAACACAATCAACACATACAAGTTTAGGCAAGCTTAATACCTTGATGCTTTACTTTCCTTTTATCCTCTTCTTGTCACCTTTTCTTGATGTGATGTTGTCTTTTTGAACACACAAATCAAATCCTAAACATTGTATATTCATACATGCATCACAAACTCATTTTAACCAATATTTAAAAACACGAACTTGGTTCCCTAACTAACCTCTAACTTTCTTTATTTGTGGCTAATTATCTTATCCTTTGTACTAACTTGTGTCTTAATTGTACCTTATACAATTTTATCTTTTAAATTCATTTATGAATTTAGAATTATAAAATTTTAACACCTACATACCCTACTAGACAGAACCGAAAGAGTGTATATAATTCTTCTAAAAAATCTCATTTTGTTTCAATACTTGTTTCTCTACTTTATTCAACACAATTTTTCATTTTAAAATCATTAAAGTATTAAAATCCTAAAATTCATATCACTATTCATGTGTATGAATGGTAACATAGAAGGTTTGAAAATTTCATTTTCTAATTCCAATGCTTCCAAAGTTCCAATCTTAGTCAATCCTACACAAAATCATCATTTAAATTTATTGAAAGTAGTAGATAATTGAAATTCACATTCCATGGAAGCATCAAAATCCTAAAATTCATATCATGTTCATCTGTATGAACAGTAACATAGAAGGTTTTAAAATTCTATTTTCCAATTCCAATGCTTCCAAAGTTCCAATCTTATTCAATCCTACACAAAATCATCATTTGAATTCAATGAAAGCATTAGATCATTGAAATTCACACTCCTCCTTTCAGTTCTATAGTTGACTGAGGCCCTCCATGGTTTACAACATAAATAATTTTAATCTAACTCAATAACCAACTATCCAAACTAGCTTATCTAGATGGCTTTTACATAGTTCTAACTTAATCTTCCTTTTCCTTCTTTGTTTATGAATTTCAGTCAACAGTATAACATAGGAAATATCCTCCTTTTTGATTAAAACCTAGGTTTTATCCTTCTAAAATACTTATAACTAAACTAGGAAGGATTATATACATTAAACTCTAACTACCTTGGATCAAAGTGCCTTAGATCTCCCTTGGTTCAAGCTTGAATAGGTTCAGATTTTGGTTTACCAAAGTTTCCCTAAGGGTTCCTTACCTTCATAGTTTTATGAAGAATTGGGGGATATTTATAACCAAATTTTGACCTCCTTGGGACAACTTTATCCTTCCTTTTATTAATTAATATAATGGCTTAATTTTGAATTTGGTTGGTTGATGTATGGATTAGTTAACCTTAATTAAAATTACCTTAATTCTTATGTTATTTTATTGTAATGAAGTACATGGGATAAGATCTTATTCTTGTTCTTGGCACCATATGGAGGCGTATGGGTCCCACAAGAGACACCTCATATGTCATCACATGCTTATTGAAGTTTCCTTGAACTTTCTTTAATTTTTTTCTTTTTTAAAATTCATAAATTATCTAAAAATTTACTTGAGCCCCAAGACACTTTCTTGACAAATTGTTCTCTCTATATGATGCCCATATTGGGCCAAAATTGGGTCCAATTGCTAATTAGCAAAATTATCAATGTGCTTCTCTTTATGTATCATAAATCACCCTAATTTTTTAGATAAATTCTATATACTTATTTTAAGCGTTATAATATTTTTAGAAAATCATTATAATATAAAATAATTTTTTTTGCAAAGTCTGATAATTTTATGGGACTCAAAAGTCCTAATAAAAATTCTATATGATTTCTTTAAATCTTTTATCGATGTTCTATTTTACCTTATATTTCATAATTAATTCTACTGAACTTCTTTTTTAGCTATGTTACTTTCATAAATTCTTATATTAATTATAAGACTTTCCTATAAAATTTTGTCTGATTCTGAGGTCTGGAAGATACTATCTTAATTTCCAGACTTTAGAAATTAATAAATTAATATCAATTTATCGGGACCTTAAATTAGAATTATAAGAGATATAATTGTTCCCAAATTCTATTCTCAATTTAATAGTAAAATTTTGAACTAAAACATTTTTAGGCAACTTTGGGCATTTTCTGGCTCAATTTTCCATAATTACACTTGGCCCCTAAATTCAAAATTGCACTTTAGTCCTTGAAATTGCCAAATTCCATTTGTGTCCCTCTCTACCAAATTTGAAATTCCAATTTGGTCCCTAAAATCTCAAAACTCCATTTAGATCCTTAAACTTTCTACTATTTACAATTTAGTCTCTAGATTTTCACTATTATAGTTTAGTCCCTAACTTTTACTATTTATATTTCAGTTCCTCTGACTTTATAACTTTATACCTTATCTCTTTCTCTATCGTAAACTTATATAACCATTGTCTTTTTTTCCAATTATCATCATAATCCCTCTATAACATCTTTCCTCTATTAGTCTTATACAGAAATAGAAAATTTGTGATGTTATATTTCTACCCCTTTAAAAATAAATTTACCATCAAAATTTAATTCGTACCTTAGTCAAATAACCTTAGACATGTCTTCTCTTTTATGCTTTATGACTAAGGATTGGAGTTTCTATTCTTTATCTCGTTATCTAGCAAATTGCTCTCAATATCTGCGAAACTTCATATCTTTCTCATGCTGCAATGCTCCTTTTTCCTTAGTCAACTCAAACAGAGTCAAACTCTGCTTCTTTCTGTTATCCATCTATCATCTATCTATCTACTTATACTGGACAACTCACTATACTGGACTTGTGAGTAGTGTCAATTTCTTTCAATTGAACTCTCTAAATTTTGCTACACTCTAGGGTTTCGATTAACTACTTGGAGTATTTTCCTATCTATCTAACTATCTATCTCTTGCTCTCTATTTATCTGTCTCTTTCCTTTTTCAAAGTTCCCATTCTTGGAACTTGTAACATCCCAATTTTTATCCTTATACTTAAGTAAAATTAATAATGTTATTTATTAATAACTTAAAAATATTATCTAATTCAATTATTATGGTTTAGTATTTTTATTATTTTTAATAAAATATGATATCTGGATTTTCTTAATTTAGGATTTTATGATTTTATTGTTATTATTAGTTAGGAAATTATTAATATTTGGGTTCAAATTTAGATATGAATTTAAATTTAAATTATTATTATGCCTTTATAAATAGAGCTAAAGTCTTGAGTTATTCTTTATACTTGATTATTGAGTTAGCTCCTCTTTTTTAGTCTTCTTTCTCAATCCCTTTCCTGCTCCAAAATAATCACATCTATTTTTCTCCCAAACACGCCCTTAGTTCAACTCATTCAAAGCTAAGATTTACCTTTCAAATCTTTTGTGATAATTATTCATATATTTAGACGAGAGACAATCACTTTCTACTCGTGTGCAAATATGATGTTTGTGAGTGATTATTATTATGAGAAAATTTGTTTGATTATTTTCTTGAAAATAGTATTGTGGGATTTAAAGTTTAATTGAGAAAGTTTGAGTTGAGATTATAAACTTGTTATATACTATGATTAGAATTTAAAAAAAGTTATCTTGAGAAAAAGTTTTTTTGCGATATTTATCAAGCTATTGAGATTTTGATTAATATGATTATTTTGAGAATTATGCATTGGGGATAGGTGATGATTGAGTTGTATTTCTACCACGTGATATAGCCTCAATTGGAGCTCAATGATTGGCTTTTGTCCCACCAGTTTATCGAGTGATGTGCCCTACCTATTTATCGAGGGGTTACGATACCCCTACCTATTTATCGAGGGAGAATGAACCCATGATCCGGTCACGTGCTCTATGGATTTTGGCCTATCCATACCACTTGATAGGTTAGCTTTGAGTGGTCAGCTATCACTAGCCCATGGGTTTGGTCAGTGGAAATAAAGTGGTTCGGTTGGTTTGAAGGGAAGAACTTGGGTGTGTTATTCATTTGATTTTATTATAATAATATATTTTATATATATTATACTTTACGAGGTCCCACTTGACACCTCATAAGTATATTTTAGTTAAACTCTTTTCTACTATAGTTAACTCTCTTGAAATAAACTAAATTCATTTATATATTATTTTTAAATTATATTGGGTACAAAATAGGTTTAAATAATTAATAATAGTTATATTTTAGGAGGATTTTAAAGAACTGATGTAATGAAATACCTTTCATCTCATAATCTCTTTCTTTCTATACAGTTCCTCTGTTTGGAACTGATACAAGGGATATTGGAGTCCCTTATTTTCTCTCTACTTATCACTTATGTTATTCTCTACTAATTATATTCTTTATTCATGCTATTCTTTGTTTCTATGCTATTTTTTAGTCATGCTATTCTTTAAGCATGTCATTCTTTAGTCATGATATTCTTTTTTTCTATGCTCTTCTTTAGTTATGTTATTCTTTCTTTCTATGCTATCTAGGGATGTTATTTCTCACTGTACTATAACTCTTTTCTGACCTTGTGACTTAACACTATGATTCCCAGTGAGTCACCCATCTCTAGACTTCTCCAACTTGAGCACCTTTTAGTGAATGCTATGTTTGGCTCAGTGGAGGAGAGGGGATAAGAGGGATTTTATTGGAAGGAAATGGAGGGAAGGAAATAAGAGAGATTTTAATATTACCTTATTTAGATTAATATAAAGGGAGAGGAGGGGAGGGATTTTAATGTTACCTTGTTTGATTTAGAAGTAGAGGGGAGGAAAAATCTTTTTGTACGGAAAAATTTACCCTTATATTATTTAAGTTGGTTGTTACTATAGAATATTTTAATAAAATATAATTATAAATAATATTTAACATATGAAATTAAAATTGTATAGTTATTGAAATTAAATAAATTCTACAAGGTTTATATTAGCTCTATATTTTATATATATATACTAATACATATAAAATTATAAATTAAAATAATTATAATTATATATATGCTTTTCACCCATAGTTTGTTTTGTGAGACCTCACATTTTAGTACTGAGAGATCTCATGGATGCTATCATAAGTGTGAAACTTCACAGTACAAAACTAAAGATAATAAATATAATTATATGGCATAACAAAATATCATAAGGCATGGTATACAATGTCATCAAATGCCATCATATGCCCTACAAAAAATCACAAGGCATGCCATAAAATGTCATCAAATGCTATCATATGGCTCTATAAAATATCACTAGGCATGGCATAAAATGTCATGAAATGGCATAATATGGCTAACAAAATAACATAGACACCATTCCAAATAAGTGTTTACAAAATACCTATAACAAAAGATAATATTCCTTGAAAGCCACAACATACTAAGAACCAAAATCCATATCCATAATCACTTGCTTGTGCAGCAGAGGTCGACATTGAATTACTACCCTTAGCTTAGCCATATCATTCATGAGGGGGCAATAAATTTTGGAGATCTTATCTTCCTCACATCCAACATCAACAATCATCTTGAAAGTTTCTTCCCCTAAAATTTGTGGGACATATCTATATTTAAATATTATATTCCCTTTATTCGTAGCATTTGCAATGAATTCCATCTTCTCTACAATCAAATGTATTTGGAAAGATTTTTGTCTTTAGTACCACTCTTTTTTGTCCTCTTATTACTCTCAGTATTTGTTGTATTTGCTTCTAGAGAATGGTAATTAAGTGGGGAATTTCCATATTAATTGAAAAATTCTTTAAAGTGACTTCATTATGGGAGGTTAGTTGATCAACCTAATTGATAGAATCAACAAATTCTTGAGGATTTAAATGTCACCGCTTCTTCATATTTAAAGGAGTATCAACCTCATCTCCATTGGCTCTATCATTTCCATACAGAGCTACCATCTTTTTCATAATTAGGCAGAGGTGTATTTCTCCAAAGGAATGTTTTTGTTTTAACCTGAAAATATATTTTATACAATTATTTTAGTGCACAATTGATATAGAGACTTGGTTAATCAGACTTTTATAACATCCTAATTTTCTTACGTTTCAGGGATCAAATGGTAGCATTTAAAACTACTTTTAAGGTTACTGAAGTTAAACTACACAATCTGGAATTTTACTCTAGCGAATATTGTTCATTGTGTAAATTCTAGAGAAGTGACCTAACTTTAAAAAATCATAATTAAATCTAGAAAAATTGAAATTAAGTGGTTCAAATTGCTACACAAAGCTAACTTAATTATCTTTCAGGGAAAATAACTCGTTGACCATTCCTTGACTTAGTCAATGTCAATCAATGCTCAAAGTTTATTGTTCATCCAACATCCTTCCCCTGATTCCAACATTTTTTGTCCCAACTTTGAAAAATCATATCTCCATGTGTAGACATCCAAATGAGACATTCTATATATCAAATAGAAGATTGGTATGTCTACTATTTACTGGTAAAATATCATACATTTATTCAATCATTTACTGTTTCTAATTATAGCTCAATTGTCACTGTCTCCCCACAAGTTACTGTTAACAGTGAGAATTTCCAGCAACTAATTTATACATATATCAATAACATATCAAACACGCTAAATAATTACTAAATTCTCTTCATACATCTCTGTCTCCTCTATCTTGAGAAGTCCTACTGTAATCAGATTGATATGGAAGGGGTGAGATTTCTAGGGAAATCTTAGTAGTAAATGGTACTGAACAATGTATGCATTAATGCTTGGTATTAGTGCTTGCTTGTGATTGTGTCAACATAATGTAATGTGTATGCTTCCATGTAACATATGAAATACAATTGGCTAAAGTAATCATAGCATAGAGCTTTAACATTTACATATGAATAATATCAATCAAGCCATAACACTAACAATTATACATTCAATATATACAAGTTTAGATAAGTTTACTACCTGACGTGTAGCCTTTTCTCTAGCTCTTAGCCTTTGCTCTAAGGTTCCATCTTTTCCTAGGTTAGAGCCTATACATAGCATAATAATATCTTCATTATTATTCTATCCAGTATAACTCTACCTAACTCATGCTTAACTTGAGATAACACCCTTAATCTAACATTCCCCTAACTTTCTTTATATCCATGGCTAACCTTATCAAGAGAGATATTTCTCTATTCTAACTATTAAATTCATAACAACAATCCTCTAATTTATTAGGGCAGGGACTAGAATAAATTACTTACCTTATTCCTAACCTTGCCAAGTCCCTAAGCTCCTTTGATTACTCCTAACTCCACCAGAACTCCTTCTTTTTCCTTTCTTTCTCTCTCTCTCTTCTTTTCTCTTCTTCCTTTGCTCCTTGTCGTGAATGGAATGGAGGGAGGGGTGAGGTATTTATAGTTGAGTAGAGGTGGAATGGACGGTCAAGATCAAATCGCGATGAATGGCTCAGATCGCTTAACTTCCTTAAGAAGCCTTGCCTGCATCATCACGATAACATCATCATCTTATATGACTCATCAAAATGACATGATCCACAGGACACCTCACATGCTTAGGTGGCACAATAGTGGGGCCCTTAGGACATCTCACCAGTTGACTCAGCATTTTCAGAGAATTCCAGAGTCTTGTCTTGGAATGAACTGCTGAGATTGTGCCACGTGTCCTTAGCTTTTTCTTGTTTCCCTAGACCCATGCCATGTGGTACATTGTGGATCCGATGAGGATACTTTTCATGCCACCTCATGGTTCTGGATGAGTCTTAAAGCTCTATCTGATCACTTTTCCCAGTTCTATCTTTAACCGGGTAGCTTTACTTTATTGAAAAAGTACTAAACTAATATTTTAATTCCACTTGGACCCACATCACTCTTGGGCAACGTTTTTGGATATCTAGGAATGTCATCTTGGGTCTCTAATCAAGTCCAAGCACTCTAGTAGCTCAATTCCCAAGAAACATCCCTTAGCAAATTACCAAAATGCCCTTAGTTCCTCTTTAATAATTCTAGGGGCATTATTATCTTTTCATGCCTTTCTAAAGTATCTCTTGACCTTGGTCAACTATCCAGATAACCTTCCTTGACTGTTTAACCCTATTCAAATGGCCAAAATACCCTTCATCCATTCTTTAATCATTTCATAACATAAGGGCATTTTTGTCATTTCACACTTTTTCTGGACACTAGCCCCTTTGATCGATGAACTGATATCATGGGTTTGAGCCTCACTTGATGTCATCATGGGCCTCTCTGTGACATAATCTGAGCTCATTCAGTTATAACTTACTTACCGCTAAGTTTCATAATCGGATTGCGGGCATTCTCAAACTCCCTTCAAAATTCACTAATATGGAAATAACCTCTTCTATAGATCTCCTTTTGAGGTTTTATCAAATCCATGACATCTAGTGTCATAGAACACATCTTCCTATAACTTTTAACTTATATTTGAGGTCCGTAAGGTCTGATAAAATATCATATAACTTTTAGACTATCATATAAATACTGGTTATCTACTGAATTTTGGGACTGAAATGCTTCCAGGCAGTTATAAACCTTTTCTGGCTGAACTTTCTATAATTAAAATTTTACCCTTGGAAACTTTTGGAAATTACACTTTAGTCCCTCAACTTTTCATAATTATACTTAATGTCCCATAACTTGTATCTACTTTCATTTTTGGCTTTCGGACTTTTAGACTTTTCAGTTTAGTCCCTCTCTTTCTTCAGCATGACCATTATACCCCTAGGGACTTTTACTTTTTACAATTTAGTCCCTGATCTTTCACTTACTTACTATTTAGTCCATGAACATCATATGTATACTTCTAGGACTTTTGCTCAACAGGACCTAGTAGCCTACCTCTTTTAGGCTACATATTGAGCTTCTAGGCCTAAAAATCAGGATATGACAACTTTCATGTTATGTAATCATACATATCATATGTAACAGATTGTATAATCATACATATCAATTAGTTCATCTCACCCCATATTTTCACCTACAGTTTATGAGTTTAAGTCATGTATCAACTTTTTTCAAACAACCCACAGATATGTTCAAGGCATATGAATGGTCCCAAACAACTCACAGATATGTCTACAAAATAGAACAAATTCAAAAAATAGACTATATATTTAACAATCTCACCTCAATTAATTGATCCCAAACTTGGCCCTCAACTTCCCAACGATTAATGGATGAATTCCATGAAAAGCCACCCATATGTCCTTTGAATCTACCATAAATTTTAGAAAAATTCTTCTTGAAAGTCTTTCAACGATTTTTGACCTTCTCCTTCTCAACTTTAAATCCAAATAAGACACTCAAATATTGTGTTATGTTATCATAAGCAGTAGGTGTAAGTGTTCCATTAACCTTGTTGCCAATGTCAAAGGAACATGTTGTTTAGTATCAAACATTCACGAATAATCAAGAAAGTGTAATGTCAAGTAAATACATCCAATAAGCAATACAACACAAGATTGTCAACTATTATAGCAAATGTTCATCCTCATGAAATACATTAAACTACTAACCATATAAAAAAGGAACATGTATAGTTTAGTTCCTAGCAGTACTACTCCAAGCATTATTTTCATAATCAATCCATATTTGATGAGCTATTGCATCCCTTATAAGATCACCCCGAGCTGCTTCACTTTTATCACCTCTTGGAGTATGGTTATCATTGTTGGATTCACCTTGGGCTACAAGTTCATCATTTACTTCACATATAATCTCTTCATCAGGGTCTATATTCATTAAGTAATTATGAAGAATGCAACAGGTAGTAACAATCACCTTTTGAGCTTTAACACCATAAGAAGGCTCAGTGGCACTTGATAAAATTACAAATCTTTTTTTCAATACCCTAAAAGCTCATTCAATTACATTACGCAATGGTGCATGTCAAAGATTGAAAAGTTCTCTATAGTTTTGGGGTGGATTTCTATCTGAGTATCCTTTCAAATAGTAGCAAACTCCTCTATAATGTGTAATAATACCACTTGTTAACATGCATTTAGCATCCACCAAGTAATATTTCTCTATCATAAAATAAAAGTCACTTTATTAGTTTTCAATTTATGATGCAATTTATGATGCTATTTAATTATATCACTTTACTAATTCCTACAATTGTTACCTTGAGGAATGTTAAGGCTATCTTCTCGTGTTAATGCATCCTTATAATCCTTGAGTCAGATGTGATGCCTTCCTATCTAATAAGCACATAAGTGAAACTTAAATCAAATGTGCAAGCTGCTAACACATTTGGGTAGGAAAATCCTTCCTACCTTGATAACGAGGTGCATCTACCATAGGTACATTTGCACGTATAATTGTTCCATCTATGGCTCCAACACAATCCTTAAAATATGGATAAAATTTGTCATTAACCTAAATTCCAGCAGGGACTCTAGAGCTATATAGTTGTAGAAGGAATATATCTTATAATTCAATGATAGTATCAAACACACTATGGAAATAACGGCTAACTGTCTTACTAGAACACCTAAACTAAAACTTAACCACATGATGTTTTGTTTTATGTACTAAGATGTAAAGGGTTTTAGCAACCTATTCTTCCACACTTGAGTATCGTGCAGGCTTCAGGCCACTATCTCTTTATAACATATCACACAATGTTAAAATAGCTTATAGACTCCTTCTAACAATATCTTGACCACTAGAAGTACAAGCGATTTTGTACATCACTTCTTCACATACCCTTTCTCTTGTGGAACTCATACTATAAGTAATTTTCTTCTTATGATTATACATCTAAGCTACACAATACTGAACAACAAGACAAACAAGGTAGGCCACAAGTCTCTGACGCATTTCCCACCATTGTATCAAAAAATTCCCTTCAGAATCCATCTAACAAATGAAGAAAAAATTACCTCAAATTAATATATGTTTATCTAACTCTCCAAACAGAAAGCATGAATTAACAACCAATGAAGTCCCAAGGAATTTATAAATTCAAATAAGTCTAACTATGCCAAAATTGTTGTTCAAATCGGGCAGCACAATAAAAAATGAGAAAAGCAAAAAAGCAAAAGCTTGGTTCAAGGTAGGTTGCCAGAAAAGCAGAAGCTTAGTTTCGCTTCACATAAAATTATGCAGCACATAATAAAGATATATCCACAAACACAGAATATTTGCTAGCTAAACAAGATATATGTTTAAGTAGCTTACTTGATCTTGGGTCAGCCATCTTCATATTGTACACAAGATACATGTCAGATTTATTATTTCATGTTATTTTTCACATATTACTGAATATTATGATTTGACATGTTTAACAATTCATTATTCAATAATAACCTTTATGGTTCTCCATATATCAGACTAATATGCTATTGAATTTATAAATTAGGCTCCTACTAGGTTTATGATATGATGTTTTACAATTCATGATTAAGTCATTTACTTTATGAGTCATGATATATTTGACCAATATGCTATTGAATTGATAAATTTGGTTTTCATCAGCTTTTAGTGGAAATATTAGTGAAAACTTTGTAAACTTTGTTTAGTTAATTGGCTTTCAGGCTTTGGTACAAATGAAAACTTTATTCATGCAGTTTTCAACTATATTATAGGCTTGTGAGTGCATCATTGAGATGGTATATGGGCAGTATGCTCATTCTGTTGGCTGTTATAATGAAGATACTTTTCATTTTATATATAGGGATGACTTCATGTTAATCCAAAAGTAAATACATGCTTTGTACAACTTATAGAGATCAAATCAATGCAAGCTATGTGCCAAGTGTAAGCATCTGTCTCTTATATCGGCAATGGTGATATAGAATCTTTTTCACAGGTGGAATAGTACTCTGAATACAATTTCATTTGGTATTAAAAATATTGTTACTTGAATTAATTTAATCCTATATGCAATATGTGATAAGGTTAGGGGAAGTGTGAGAAAGTAGCAGAAGCCATAAAGATAGCCAAACAAAGAAGGAAGCCAAAAGCGTAGAGATTGTGTATCATGTAGAAGAAGTGAGATCATTGTTCAAAATATGCCAGAGTAGAGCACACACAACCAAAAAAAGTAGGCGAAATAAGGGAAATTTCACAAACATGCACCAACAAAAATAATCTCAACCCAACAATAAAAAATAGGAGAAAGGAGGGAAAAGATGATCAATAGAAATAGTCCTAACCTTCAATAGAGTGGAGAACAGTAGCAAAGGGAGACGGTGGAAGAGAAGAGCGCCTGGAGAGATGAAGTAGCTAGATGAGACAACACATAAGAGCAGAGGCTTTCGCTTGCGACTGGAATGAGACTCTTGGGTTCTATGAGTTATAACATGAAAAGGTAATGTTGGGATATTGAAAAAACCTCATGGGAATATTAGTCTCATCATATACAAATATTACTCCTCTGCTCTAAATTCCTCAATTTTGGAGGGGATGTTCTGCAGACAAGGGAAAGGAAAATTTCAAAAAAAAATTCCCTTCCCTCCTAACATTTTTGCTTAGCCAAACAAGGGAAGGGGAGCAAAATCTCTCCCCTCCTCTTCCCTCCCCCCAAAATCCCTCCTACCAAACAATGTGTAAGTAAACTGTTGGGTTAGGGTTAGGTTACACTTTATATAGCTATAAACCCTAGCATATTTTTTCTCATAGAATCGTGTTCTAGCTTTACTCTGCCCTAAACTCTCTTCTCTATCCCTTTTTAGCCTTTTAATTTCTTTATCCTCTTCAAGAGGATTTATCTGCTCATACTTGTCTTCTCTTAAGACATATAGGGTTCTCTTCTTTATTCCTCAAGCATACTTCTACAATTTTTTGAATGCCAGTACTCAAATTTAAACTTGGACTTTGTCTTTGTTTAAGAGAAACTAAGTTAAGTCTTGTGGCTATCTCAAAAAATTATAAATACTTGCTCTGATTGAATTAATCAACATCTTATGTTTGATTATCATCTTACCCAAAAAATCAAGTTGTCCTATTCCTCTTTCTATGATTCACATTGTGATCAACTATTAAGATCAAGTGTGATTTCTTTCTAGAAAAATTACCATCAAACAAAGTTAAAGAGTTGATCACTTCTTTTTTGTTGGTAATTCAACTAATAAAAAATTTTAAGAAGTACATCTAGTAACCCATATTATCTATCAAGAATTTACTTATTCTCTCTCTTACTCAAGAGTTCATTCTCATCTTTCTTATTCTATTATGGCTTACCATGGGTTGTTGTCTTGTGCAATTATGTCCTAGCAACAATCAATTGCCATCTATAATTGCCTTCTATTATTTTTTTGCTAGGGTTATAACACTACCACCCTCTTGGTACTTGTTGTAACCCTACCATAAGAAATACCCTAAGTATTGAATTCATAAACCTATAGAAATACCTAAGTAACTCCAATCATACTGTAAATGATTGGCTCAATTAATGAGATTGTCTGTATCTTGGGTGTTTTCCTATTGATATCATATATCAAGTTTCATTATTAGCTTTCTATCTTAACTTTAATCCTAACATAAACTCTAATGCCTAAGGAATTTAACTAAGTCTAGCTACACTGTCCACACTTCCTTTATCACATTATCTTCTAGATCATGTTCATTCATCTAGGAATCTAAAATAACTACTTCATTTTACTGCCTTAACTTTTACAAGGCTACATTTACTCATTTAAAAAATTCAATACTCATTTACAAGGCTACATTTTACTACCTTTGTCAGACCAATTGACCAGTCAATTCAGTCAATACTAATGTCAAAGTTTAATGTTTATTTTGTCAAAAATTCTAAAAATAGTTTCTGAACCTTAATTTTAAAAAATTTGTTCTTCTTGTATAGACATTGAAATAAGACATTCTTAGTGCCAAAATGAAGCTTAACATGTTAACTAAACATTGGTGAAATATTGCATATTTATTCTATTATTTACTACTTTTAATTACAAACTACAAGTTACTGCTCAAAACTAGTCTCTGTACAAGTACAAGGTTTTCATTAACTAACTTTACATAAACATAATCCATAACTTTTTCATAACTTATCCATACAAGCATACTATAACATCATCCTCTAATCTTCACCTCCCATGCTTGATTGTCCTGCTGTATGGAATTATAGATTTGGGATGAGATTTCTAGGGAAATCTGTGTAGTAAATGTTACTAAACAATGTATTAATACTTGGTACTTGTGCTTGTTTGTGATTGTGTTAACATGATCTATTGTTCATGCTTTCATATAACATATAAAATACAATTGGCCAAAGTAATCATAGCACAAAGCTACAACTAATACATATGAACAATATCAACCAACAAAGCTAGAACACAATCATCTATACAAGTTTAGGCAAGCCTACCTTGATGCTTTACTTTCCTTTTATCCTCTTCTTTGTTTTTATTCTTGAATACACAAATCAAATCCTAAACATTGCATAGACATACATGCATCACAATCTCATTTCAACCATTATTTAAAACATGAACTTAGTTCACTAACTAACCCCTAACTTTCTTTATTTGTAGCAAATTATCTTATCCTTTGTACTAGCTTGTGCATTAACTATACCCTATATAATTTTTCATTATAAATCTATTAATGAACTTAGAACTACAAAATTTTAACTCCTACATACCCTACTAGACATAACCGAAAGAGTGCATATAAATCTTCCAAAAATTATCATTTTAATTCCAATACTTGTTTCTCTACTTTATTTCACACAATTTTTCATTTTAAAACTATTGGAAGTATCAAAATCTTGAAATTCATATCATTGTTCATGTATATGAACAATAATAGAGAAGATTTTAAAATCCTTTTTTTTCAATTCCAATGGTTCCAAATTTTCATCTGATTCAATCCTACACAAAATCATCATTTGAATTCAATTGAAGCATTAGATAATTGAAATTCACACTCCTCCTTTCAATTATGTAGTTGACCGAAAGCCTTCCATGGTTTACAACATAAAAAATTTCAATATAACTCAATAACCAATTATCCAAACTAGCTTATATAGATGCATTTTACATAGTTCTAACTTAATCTTCCTTTTCCTTCTTTGTTGATGAATTTCGGTCAGCAGCATAGCATAGGGAATATCCTAATTTTCTTCCATTAAAATCTAGGTTTTATCCTTCCAAAGCACTTACAAATAAACTAGGAAGAATTACATACCTTAAGCTCTAACTACCTTAGATCAAAGTTCCTTAGATCTCCCTTGGTGCAAGCTTGAATAGGTTGAGATTTTGGTTGGCAAGAGTTTCCCCAAGGGTTCCTTAGCTTTACGATTTTTTGAAGAATGGGGGTATATATAACCAAATTTTGGCCACCTTGTGACCACTTTATCTATCATTTTCTTAATTATTACGATAGCTTAATCTTGAATTTGATTAGTTGGTTTTTAGAGTAATTAACCTTAATTACAGTTACCTTAATTCTTATATTATTTTATTGTAATGAAATACATGGGATAATCTCTTATTCTTGCTCTTGGTGCCATGTGAAGGGGTGTGGGTCTCACAAGGGACACCTCACATGCCATAACATGCATATTGAAGTTTCCTTGAACTTTCTTTAATTTCTTTCTTTTTTTAAAATTCATAAATTGCCTAAAAATTGACTTAAGCCCCAAGATACTCTCTTGGAATATTGAGATCTCTATATGACACCATATTAGGCCAAAATTTGGTCCAATAATTAATTGGCATAAATCCCAATGCACTTCTCTTTACTAAGGATCCTAAACCACCATGATTTTTTTAGATAAATTCTATATACTTGTTTTAAGGGTTCTGGTATTTTTATAAATTTATTATAATATAAAATAATTTTTTTCTAAAGTCTCATAATTTTGTAAAACTCAGAAGTCATAATAAAAATTTCACATGTTTTCTTTAGATCTTTTATCGGTGTCCTATTTCACCTTAAATTTCATAATTAATTCTACAAAACTCTTTTTTGAGCTCTGTCGATTTCATAAATTCTTATATTAATTATAAGAATTTATTATAAAATTTTATCTGATTGTGAGATCTGAAAGATATTGTATTAATTTTTAGATTTATAAATTAATATCAATTTATTCAACCCTTAAATCAGAATTATAAAAGATATGCTTGACCAAAATTATATTCTCTATATACTGGCAAAATTTGTGACTGTAACATTGCTAGGCAATTTGGGTCAACAAACTGCAGATTTATACACCACATGTCAATATATACACAAACCATATATCAATATAAAAATCAACAAAGAAAAGAAGGCAAAAATGGGGAAGAAAGTTGACTTGAAGAAGCACACATAAACTATAGTCATGACAAGAAATTGTGGAGTAGTAGTAACCATGAACCAGAGCAATAACAAGCAATAATGGAGTCAAGTGATTTGAACCATTAAGTCACCTTGGTGGTCAAATGAAAACAAAAACCAAATTGATAATTCTATATAGCATAATAATTTGAGTCATATTCATGAGGAGCCTTTTATTGAATTCTTAAATTAAGCTAAATACTAAAAGCATTAAATTGACTAGGGCAGAACGGGGTTTTCTTTGAACTATATAATATGTAATTAAAATAAAGTGCAATAAGGAAAGAATTTTTTATATTTTCTTTATAGAAATGAAACGAGGATAAGAAATTGTATTTAGGGAAATATGATGATGAATGTTCCTTGGAAATGAACCAATGGCTATTCTAGCTTTGAAAACCCCAAACACTATTTGTGTCTAGTAATGCTAATTAATGATTATCCTTAGTACTTTAGATGAATAACCACCGCTTAGCACACTATTAAAAGCCACTTAGTGTGCAATTAGGGTTGGATTAGTATAATTTATTCTTCCATGCATTGAAGGCTCGAGTGAGATATTTTAACAAGCACAATACAATTATGATATCTATTCAAACTATGAAGAATAACACAATCACAATAAACTTGAAAGGCAACATATATATATATATATAGACACACACATAAATCTCAAACTACACGATCTAATCCAAATCACAAATATTCATGTAACAAAGATTACAAGTCGCAATCCAGGTTTCAAATCTAAAAGATAACATCCTTGACTTAGGAAATCAAATACCCAGAAAATATATGAAAATTAAATAACTCCTCTAAATGAACTCCCAAGGTCAAGCCATCATCCTCATCTCCAAGAAGAAACAAGGAAATTAGCCACGCATGGTTGTAGAGACAACAACAATTTGTTTATAAAAAAGAGAGACAACCACAACTCATTTGAAGCCCAAGACTCTATAAATGAAGGAGAATTAGTCGAAAATGATTAATGGAGTGTGAGAAGTGGAATGGGTGATGGAAAAGATGAAGATTGATTGTGGAAATAAGTGAAAAATGAGTGTAGACGATGTAGAAGATGAGAGAACAATGGAGAAGAGGCTAGGGTTAAAAAATGTGAGTGAATATGGTGCCCAACACATTGCCTACCAGGTAAAATATCCAAGTGATCTGACCATTTCCTTGGATTCCTTGGGGTCAAATGCAAAATTATATCCAAGGATTGCACTATAGGGTGCAACCTCAAGTCCTCTCTCGACGTGGATCCTTTCATGAAATACACCATGTACAAAGGGAATGAAATAAATCCTAAAGCTACTTATTTTTGGTCTTTTTATAAAAATGATGAATGGAATGAAAGTGAATTGGAATTTAGTGAAAATGATAATGGAACCTCTTGAGATTGGTTAGGTTACCATACTTGCTTGCTAATGATGTGATGGGAGTCGATGAAATGCAATATGGAATGATATGATGTTGTTCCTTTTAGATTAACGAATCAATCGAACCACTAGTCTCATACAAGCTCATCAATCATACATACTAAGAATAAACACTAATAGAAAACACAACAACAATAAGCAAGCATATGTAAAAACATATATATCATATAAATTCACCAAGTACTTAACTACAATATCAATCCAATCACAAACTTATCCAATCTAAACACAGATTACAAATTGTAAATCTAAGTCTTAAACCACAAATTTACAATCTCTAAATAAGAAATCATAAAACCTAGGTATAAGCTGAATATTAGAACTAATAAACTCCACTTTGAAGCTTCCAAGCTCAAGTCACCATCCCTAACTCAAGAAGCAATGGGCTCAGCCATGCAAAGAGGGGAAAATAGTAGCAAAATGCAACCCAAACACGTCAGCCATGGAAGAGAGGATAGATTTGTGAATAAAAGTGAATAAATGGAAGTGTGTGGTGAAAATGGATGAAGATGAGAGAAAATGATGATAAGGGTTTAATGGAGTGAAGAGAGATGGAAAAATTGAAGGTTCCTATTGGTTTTAGCCTTAGGAAGTTGGGTTAGGTCGAAGAAAATGGGTAGGGTCTGAATCTAGTGCAAAACGCAACTAAAATCACGTATCAATAAATTAATAGTTTAGTCCTTGGTTGCTATTTCTTTGATCATGGGACCTTCTTTGGTGTTTCTTTTGTTCCTCAAATATCTCCAAGTACATATAATCAAATTCAAACTCTTATAATAGAGTTTATACTAAAATCAAGGCACTTAGAAATTAGTCAAAACAATGAAAACCATATATGTACTTGGACAATTTATCCAATTTAATTAGCACAATTAAATGTAAGGACACTTTATCCAATTTAATCACAAATACATGCCATATGGACATGGACACACACTAAAACACATCAAAATAGCATGGAAACCATATAATAAATGAGCTCTATCACCAAGTCTCTCCTCTACAGAAACCCTAGTCTTCAAAAAGTAGAAACTCAAGTTTCAACGGTTTGCGATAGTAAATAGAACAATTTTCTACCCAAAATGTAGAGTTGCATTTGGGTCCTTCCCTGACATTTCCGAAATCTTGGTGGTCCTTCTTCATAATTAGCTTGGTCTTGTGCAATCAATTCAAAATTATGTAATACCTTTCCTTCTAAATTTAATTCAATTAGAGAATATAAAAATATAACAATTTTACCCTTATTTGACCATAATTTTATGCAACCACTTCTGATCCAAAATAGTCACAAATAATGTAAATTACAAACAAAAACCATAATAAGAATCTCTTATTAAACATGAAAAATTATAATAAAATAGGGATTCATAATCAAGTAGCAACTGCAAACTATAGCTACGATAATGCGTCAGTCAGTGTAATTAAGTAAAAGGAAAATGGGAGATATCCATCACGCTATATGGTGTGAAAATTGATACACGAATGAAATAACATCATAGTGAAAAATATTTTAAAGTCATTACAAATCATTTTCTTCACCATATCGACGAATGGTATACATATCATTTCCTACACAAATCATTTTCTTCATCATTTTTAAAATATAGTAAAATGATGAGATAGAAATGGTATACATATGGTTGAAGAATAAGAACAGTTTTAAAAAAGAATATTGACGAATGCAATTGGCCTTCTATCATAATGAGTACAAATATTAGGAATTGAAGAAGTGAAATGAACGATATGAGAAGATACAGATAAAAGAAGTAGGAGAGTATAGACAGAAAACTAAAGAGTCAAAATAGAAAGTATATTTAACGCCAGTTATATATATTTTATACCGGTTACATGTAAATTCGGTAAAAATATTTTATTTTATTTACAAAAATACCACATGTCATTTTTTTTAAAAGCATCTCCGTAAGGTCTGAAGAAGTTACAGAAAAATAGAAAAGCATAGACAAGAAACTGAAGAGTCAGAATATGACGCAACTAATCTACACCTATTGATATTAATATCTGGTGTAGTAATTATCTTTTACACAGTTACATGTACATCCTGTGTAAATATTTTATGTTATTTATAAAAATACCACCAATCATTTTTTTAAACCGTCTCCGCAATGACAGTTTAAAAATAAAGTTTTAAAAAGCATATTTTGTAGTAGTGCCAATTGCACTTAAATCTAGTGTAGAAAACGGTTGAAGAAGCAACTAGTGTAGAAAGTTATTAATTTTGAATAAATTAAGAAATTTAAATTACTATATGTATCAGTTGTTTTGTTTAACTAGGGTAGAAAAAGTCAAATTTATAAATCCTATTTATGAAAATTCAACCCCTCACACGTTTTACGTCGCCCACTCAACAAATAGTGTAAAATGGGCCTTATAAAGATTATATTTTCTAAGTGATTACTCAACTTAAAAAGTAAAGTTTCATTGAAAATATATAATCAGAATGAAATTTTTGTTGTTATGACTTGGATTTAAATTTTTAAATCTATAATATATTGCAAGCATCCAATTTCGATTTCATATATAAATACATAATAATTGAAACCAATATAACTCAATTTTTTATATTAAAAGGGTTAAGGTACAAAATTACACATTCACTTTTTTAAAAGTATGCCCAACACTATAGGTTTTTCAAGAGCGTAAAAATACCCATGAATATTAAAAAATAGGAGCAAAAATATCAAGACTACTAAATATCATTATAAAAGTATCAAAATATCTCTAAGTCAAAAAATTAAAAAGTGTAAAAATATAAAAATATCCATAAACTTTTTATACCATGTTCACTAAGAACCACATATTTTTTGGAGATACAAAAGTACCCATAAAAAGTAAAAATAAACTAATTCTTTTAATTTTGGGAAAATAAAAATCTCTATTAAACTTTACTACACTATTATAATACTGATAACTTTATAGTTAATGTATATATTTGATCATATAAATTTATATCAAGTTTTAATTTAATCATTTAAATTTATAAAATATTTTTGTAATATATTAATGTTAATATTATTGATCATAGAAAATACGAATTCCATGAACTTAAATGTTCAGTTTGAAATCAAACATTGACATTAAAATATTTAAAAAAGATGTCATATTATCTTTAATATAAATAACTTATCTATTAATATATAAAAATATTATATTAATTGATTAAAGCATAAACATATTTTGCCAACATTTAATTTTAGAGTCACCATTTAAATTCGTCGAGATAGTATTTTTCATTAATATTAAGGCACTAAAAATATTAAGATATTTTTACACATTAACCCTATTTTAAAAAACCTAATTATTAATGATCAATTTGATTTCATGTGAAATTCAATAATTATTCTTTGAATCAAATCAAATTCAATAAAAATCTATTTTTTAATTAATTTTACGGTTAATATAATCTTTAATCCCTCAAATTTGTATAAATTTTTATTTTGGTGATTCAAATTTCAAACAATAGAATTTAGTGCCTCAAGAAAAAAAACTAGTTCTAGTTTTTATTAAAGTATAGAGAATAATATTTTGGATGAAAAGAAACTTAAAGGACCAAAATTTATTTTTTAAAACTTAAGGATTAAAACTAAAATGAGGATAAATTTGTAGAACAAAAACTTATATTAATACTCAATTTTAAGTGTGAAATTTATAATCCAATTTTTAAGTTTACAAAATGCATATTGATTGCTACATTTTATAATATTAATTTAATATTATAGAAAAAGAACAATAGTGCATTTGAAAATAATTCAAACATGAGAATTAATTATATGATTTTTTAAAATTAAAATAATTAACCAAAATTCATAGAGAAACACATAAATATATAATCCATTAAATATCATGAAAAAATGACACTCAAGGCAACATATTGCCAAACATACGAAGCATGTGATTTGAAGAAACTGGTTACCTGCATTAAAATTTGAATATGAGTATGGTGTGTATCAACGCAGACAATTATTTAATAAATAATACATGCTATTAATAAAAAAATACAAGTGGCGTGATTTGCTTGTTCCATGTGATGGAAGTAAAGAAAAAAAAAGTGAAATACATGAGGCAACAGAATGAGTGCTTTGTGCTCTGATTTTATATTTATGTGTGTGGGGTAAAGAGAGGAAGTTTAGAGTTCTTTGATTCTTTTCCCACAAAATAAACAGTAACTTTTATCCAAATTTCATGAAAACAAAAAAGGCCTACTTAGGTACTAACTTCGCTGACTTGAAAAGTAATTTTTTTTCTTTATTCTATAAATTCTAATATTATTCTTCAATAAATTTAATATTATTCAATATACTATTATTCTATAAACGATAGTATTCTATAAATAATAAATAATTTTAATAATTTTATTTTAGTAATACTTTAAAATTTTAATTAAAGATATACTTATATTATGTATTAAGAAAAATCTCAATTAAATATAAATGAAATGCCAAAATTTAAATTCAGGCTTACACTTTAAATAAATTCCTAATCAGATCAATAGCTCTAATTAAATAATATCATAATCCCCCTCTATAGTTAAATATGATAAAGGGCTCCCAAAAGCATTGGAAATTTGCAATTAAATCCCAATACCACAAAGCTAAACTTGAGCTCATTTTTCAACCACTATAAGTATATTTAAGGACTCATGGCCAAATTCAATACCATGAGGCTGAACTTGAGCTTGTTCTTCAACAGCTTGTTGTTTACAAGCTTATCATCATCTTCTTTTTCGTTATTCTCATTATCATGAGATTGCTGATATTGCTCCAAATAATTTCAGCTTGTATAATAGTAGCCCTAATATTTCAATGGTATCGTCTCCAGTTTCTCGTTATCATTAAATTCAGTAACAAGAGTAGTTATATATGGTGGTAGTTAATAAAGATCATTGCAATAGTAATAGTAATGTTTTTAATAATTTGTAGGACAATATTAATTCTTGGGTTGCTCAGGATTAATGTATCCATTGTCTTTAGTGTGGAACAATAATGTGATAAAATATCGGTTATGTGGGTGATGAAATGTATAATGATCATAGGTCTTCTTTGAGATCTATGCTTAACATTCATCCTGATGACGTGTTTTTAAAACTTGAAAATTATTAGGGGAATAATAATAAAGCAAGTATGTGTTGATGTGTTCACTAATACACAATATAGGCTTAAATTTGGATTTTGGTATTTCATCTAGATTTAATTAGAATTCTTTTCTATCTATTATTTATTTATATTTTTTATTTTATAATTATAAATTTTGAATTACAGAAACAAAAATAGAATAAAAGAATAGGATCTTCAATACTTCCCGAACAAAACGTGAGATTCCCATATCCATTTTCATTTATTATTTTAAGATTTACATATATGTGTCAAATAGAATATAACAAATATTTTAAAATTTTAAATATAAGTAGTGTTTTTTACCGGTATTAATACAAGTAATAATCTTTTCATTAAGCAATTGGATTGATTTGGAGATTGATATTCATTATAAAGAAGCTATAATAATAACAGAAAATAAAAATCGTTATTAAAATTTAATTTAAGAAGTTTATATTGTTTAAATAATTATTTTTTCCAATATCAAAATTGATCTAAATATTTATATTTACTATAACAATGTTTTTTTATATAAGTTGTTTAGATTTTTCTAACAACTCTTTTGGTGATTCACGTTACCATGATTAATAATTATTGATATTATTTATATAAGGGATTTTACTTACATTCTTTACAACCATTTCCTTAAATCCTCTATTATATAATTATACTTAGTTATGTCTATTGATTTTTTCATGTGAATTTAGGTTAAATGAAGATATTAAAAATATAAGACACACAGCAAAGTGAAATTGGACAACTTGACAGAATGGATGTAAAGAACTTAATATAAGTTTTCTCCTTACATAAATAACATAAATAAATAATAGAAAATTTCTAATTAAATCCAACTAAAATATACTAATATCTAAATGTAGACCTAAACTTTTAACAAATTTATAACTATGCAAAGAGGCCAAATTAGAATTTTTTTTTAATATTATTAAAAGATCATAATGCCCCTCTATAGTGCATAGGTAAAATTCTTTGTTTCTATTAACTAAAATTATTTTTCATATTTTGAAGTATATGTAGATTTATAGTAAAATACTGCAACTACCCCTTAGTTTTGCATTAATTATATAGTCCTCTTCTCTATTTATTAAAACTCACATGGATCTTCCTTAAAATTAGAATACATAGTACACTAACTTCCCTTGCATAATTGAGATTCTATTTCCATCCACCCAAACTGTTAGTTTACCGTTAAGTTTTACCTTTAAACCTTTTTTAACCAAAATTCCCCTTTGTATCATAAAAATTAATTAAAAATGTGTATTATAAAAAAATATAAAACCAAAAAATAATTAAACTAATCTTCAAAATCCTCACCATTCTTGTGATGAAAATTGGCACCATCTTATGAAAGAATAAAGCTTCTTGAGAGTTCTTGAAAAATCTTGTACAATCATGTACCGGCTCAATCAGATTTTCTAAAAACTAGAATGTTTTCTGAATCTAATTTTTTTTAGGTTTCATAATTTATCTTTAGACATTACATTTAGTGTCTGTGTTCTTCCTAACTTTAAAATTATTAGACTAGTAAGGATTGACCTTTAGAAGTGACCAAAATGCCATTTATTTACTTTTAAAACGATAGGGCATTTTTGTCTTTACAAATTTTACTAGGGTATTCCTTAACCCTAATCCTCTATTCTTGTAACCCTCTTTGACTCCCTATCTAGGGTTATATCATTTGTTAGATACCTAATCTAACATTACCCGAGAACTTCTAATGTAACTTTAATTCTTCAAAAATGCATATCAATTCATCGGGGTTTTGAATCAAAATTCTAATGCCCGTCAAATAGTTTAGAATAATCTCCTTTATCTTCTATTGAATTCTAGTTTTTGGGTATATTTCCATAGTTACATCTGTATCCTTGACTTTTCAAGAATGATACACATGTCCCTTAATTATTTGGAAATTACCATTATATTCCCTTAACTTATCATTACCTTAACTCTAATCCATGGAACCTTTATAGTTTACATGCACTTTAGTCCCTTTGAACTTTCTTACTTAGGCCCTAAAGGACTTTATTTCCTTATAGTTCATTCATTCATATTTATTTCTGAGCCTTTGAGGCTCTCTTGGAGTCTCTATCTTTATTTATATATTTGTCCCAAGAACTTCCTCTATATGCAGTTTAGTCCTAAACTTCCTCTATATATTGTTTAGTCCTTAAAAATACTCTGTAAGTTTCTAGAACTTCTACTCTAAGGGACCTAGTAGCCTACTTATTTTATATTACTTTTCTAGGCTTCTGACCCTAAAAATTGGGATGTGACAAAAATCATGTTTTAAAATATTTTAAGAATATTCCTAATGAAATTAACATGTTATTGGATTAAATTGTATGTTTTTAAAATATAAGAGAGGTCCATGGGAATTAAGGCATAATTGAAGAGTGGTCAATGCATTTTACTCTTAAGATTTATTATATTCCTCCAGTCCTTAATATAATACATATTTAACTAATTTGATTAGATTAAAAAAGTTAGTTAAATTAATTAATATGACATGCTTTTTCTCCTAATCATCTTCCTCAATTTCCTCCCTCCCTCTATTACTTGATTATTGTTGAAGAGGTATCAATAGGGTAATTTAAAAAAAAATAAATATGGGAAATAAATTTTATATTTAGGACCAAGATTTGTTAGAATCATAATCAATAATATTTTGATGATGTCAAAAGTAACTCAAAATAATCAAGTTGTCTATGTGCTTCAATGATGTTAAAAGAAGAAGTTAATCAAGTTAATCGATTAGTTAATTTATTAATGATACTTAGTCTATTAGTCAATTGATTAATAAGTACCAATTAATCGATTGGTTGTTCGATTAATGTTAGGACATTATCCTGTGCTATAAAAAGAAAGTCAATTAATCGATTAATGAGTGCCCATAAACGATTAACTATTATTAATGTCATGGAGTTACTCTCTAGAATTGAAAAGATAAGTCAATTAATCAAGTTGTCTCTATGCTTAAATGATGTTAAAAGAAGAAGCTAATCAATTTAATCGATAAATGATACTTACTCAATTAGTCAATTAAATAATAAGTATCAGTTACTCAATTGATTGTTCAATTAATGTCATAACATCATTCTGTGCTATAAAAAGAAAGTCAATTAATCAATTAATCAATGTCCATTAATCGATTAACTGTTTGATTAATGTCATGAAGTTACTCTCTAGAATTGAAAAGATAAGTCAATTAATTGATTAATTCCAATTAATCGAATGAATGTTTGATTAATCTATTCAAAATTAGTTTTCTTTCATACAAAATAAACTCTATTAATCCATTAGTTAATCAATTAATTTGTATTAATGCATTAACTATTCGATTAATTAGTTCAGAATTAGTTTGCAAAAATTAAATATGAATCCATTAATCGATTGGTTAATTGATTAATTTACATTAATGATTTAATTGTTTGATTAATATATTCTGAAAAGCTTTATGTATCAATTCTTCTAGAAACATTAATCGACTAAGGATTCAATTACTTAACATTATTCGATTGATTGTTCGATAATATGTTTTGAAAATCTTTTTATGTCAATTTCTCTAGAGACATTAATCGACTAAAAATTGGATTAATTTACATTAATGGATTAGTTGTTCGATTAACTTCATATATTTCTTCTCCATTTACACTGAAAATACTTGCATATCTCTGTGAGCTATATATGTTTGAGTCAAATATGAAATATGCTTATGTTTCTCATCATTCTTCATTATAAATCTTTTGATAAACTTATCAATTTATATTGAATATGGTTGAACACTCTTATTAATGTGATGCTCTATTTTCTATTTTTTACATTAATTGAAGCATCGATCGAATTAATGATGATTAATCGATTAATATAGTATATGTTTTAGAAAGCCATATGAACTCTATTAGTTGGTGAGGGAGATTAATTGATATTTAAGGAAGACTTGGTATTAATGAAGAAACAACAATAAACAAAACAACGATTGAATTTATTATATTTTTTCTTCATTACTCTATCAACCGATATTATTGTGCTTCAGTGTTCATCATCATATATACTCTATGAGAGAGATTGATAATATTGCCATTCATTCTTTAGAGTTAAGAGATTAGTTCTCTTAAGTTGGGATTATTACCTTACGAGAAGTAAGGGGGAGTGATTGAGTGAATCACTTGCTATATTGAGGCACCAAGAGCCCATTCAAATATTGGGGTATAGTTGAAAATCTCATAAGGCATCTGGGAACTGGACGTAAGACAAGAGGATTAGTTCGAACCATGATAAACTAATTTGTGTTAATTCTTTTATCATTCAGTGAAATCTTTCTAATCCCTATTCTCATTGTCTTGTTATACTCTGTTTGTTTTTAAGATGTATCAATTTACATTAAAAATTTCAAATACTCAATTCACCCCCTCTTCAGTGTTTTGCAGAGACTAACGTTTGGTATCAAAGCAAGTCTCTTAGAAAAGATCTAATCATCTCAAGAGAGATATAGTATCACTAGAAGGATTTGGAGACAGTGTTTTACCAAAAGAAAGCTCTACCACAAAGCCTCCAGGTTTCAATGAAGAAAACTTTATATTCTAGAAGATTAGAATAAAGACATTTATCAAGGCCTCTGGGTATAGTCTCTAGCATATCATACAATATGGGAACTACATTCTTACAAAAGTCATTGATGGAACTAAAGTTTTGAAGGAGCAAAGTGAGTATGATGACGATGACAAGAAGATGATATTACTCAATGACAAGGCTATTAACATTATAACATGTACCTTAAGTTAGAAAGAGTATTTCTAGGTATCTAGTCTAGATACAACTAAGGAGATGTGGGAGCCTTGGAAATAGCCCATGAGAGAACTTCTGGCATTAAAGAAAGAAGAGTCGACACACTCAAAACAGAATTTGAGCTTTTTTGAATGGCTGATGGAGAAAGTGTCTAAGCCATGGAAGTGAGATTTCAACATCTCATCAACCACTTAATGCTCTTGGGCAATCATATAGCTCAAGAAATCAAATACATAAGATTCTCAATAGTCTTATAAAGGAATAGGAGCAAAAAGTCACATCTATCAAATAAGTCAAAGACGAATCCATGGGGTCTATTACTGCTCTTTTTGGAGCAATCAAAAATACAAGAAGGATATCAAAGAAAAGAGCAGAAAAATAATTATTCTTAAAGCTCAAGAAAGTGATATTGATAATGAAGAGTTTAAAGATGATGAAAAGGGTCTCATATTTTAAAGATTCAAAAAGTTATATAGAAACTGAGCAACTAGAAAATTTCAATCAAAGAAGAATGTCTCATCATCAAAGGAGCAAAAAGACCAAATTATTTGTTCGAATGTAAAAAGCTAGGTCACATCAAAGTTGAATGCTACATGCCAAGAAAGACAAAGAAAAGAAGAAAGAGAAGTTTCAGAAGAGGAGAGCTTTTATTTCATCAATCTGGGGAGAAGTTATTCATAAAGTAAAAAACTTAACAACGATGAAACCACAAACATCTATCTTATAGCTCAAGAAGAAAGTGATACAGAGACGGAACATGTAATAAATGCTTAACTAACCTATGATGAATTACTTTTTGAATATAATGAATTACATTCTAAGTTCATCAAATTGGCAAATGAGTTAGTAAATTCTAAGAAAAGAATATGGAGCTTAAAAGAGAAGTTAAGTGTAAAACCCGAGGTTGTGTCAGAGTGTGTTAAATGTGAAGAATCATAAAAGAAAAATAGAGAGTTAACCAAAACTCTCAAAAAATTACGAGAGGTAGTGGAATGCTTAACACTATACTCAAAAATCAAAGATGTGTCTTTGACAAGTCAGGAATATGATATGATCCTAATTTAGACAAAATTGGATCAAGCCAAAATGTATCCACACCTATGAGTACAAATACAATGCTAGATAAGGATGATAAGGAAAAATATTTTGACATTAAGAGATATCGTAGAATGATTGGATATCTTCTATGTTGGAAATCGTGCCCTATGGGCCAATCATTGTCTTATGAACATTATTGATTTATGAATTTATTAATTATGTTATCATATTATTTGCATGTTTATTGTGATGACTATCCTTGGATAATTCATGATCTTATCCTCAATGTCCCTAGTCGGTCATCTATGCGAGAGCACAAATGAAATAAGACCAGTATGACTTTGAAGATGTATAGAGATATAAATCAAAGTTATAGGCACATGTAAGAGTATAAGGTGTTGGACCGACCCGCTATGAGAGAACTGCATGGGTAACATCATAAGCTTCTCTCATATACAAACCATGTCAATATGCCCTTTGACCTGAGATCATCATGGATTCCTACATAACAAACGCTCAGCTTTGACCTAGTCAAAAGTCACTTTTGACCGAGTGATCATAAAGACTATGTTCGGGTTTAGTGGTTTTTCATGCGGAAGAATGTGAATGGTCAAGATGGAATTTATCCCTCACATTCGTAGAGAGATATTACTGGGCCCCTCGATGAGTGAGTCTGATAAATATATGGCCATACTGTAATGGAAAAGTAGTTCCATTTCTATAGTCAGACTACTCAGGGATCGAGAAAGTAACGGTCAGGAATAGGAGGATGACATTATCCATGCCTCAACCATGACCAAAATATTGCATGACAGAAGGGACATGATATGGTTGTATAAAAGGTTACATCGTTTAACAATCCTCATATGATTTGGGTAGTCGTTATGTCTTGCTAAAGACCGCTTGCGACTTATGGGCTAGTATAACAAATGGCCCACTGCCAACTTCATATGGGCCTACAGGGTTGCACATAAAATAGCCCAACACGAGCTATGATATCCAGATTCAATGAATGATTCAGGATAGATGTATATATATTTATTTATATTTATATTCATATATATATATAAATTCGTATATATACATTATATATAAGAGATATATGAGATTTAATTTATAAGGATAAATTAAATCTCTATCACGTTTGAATTTGAAATTCAAATTGATAGGATATCTCATATAAGAGATATTTATAAGATTTAATTTATAAGGATAAATTAAATCTCTATCACGATTGAATTTGAAATTCAAATTGATAGGATATCTCATATAAGAGATATTTATAAGATTTAATTTATAAAGATAAATTAAATCTCTATCACATTTGAATTTGAAATTCAAATTGATATGATATCTCAAATTTGATTTATGAGAATAAATCAAATACAGTTCAGTCTTAGCTTTATTTTAAGTTAAATAAATAGGTGAATTAAATCTGTGGGACGGATTTAATATTATTTATTTAATTAGTTTCTTATCAAATTATACAATATATGATATTGTATTAATTTCGGAATTAATATAAGATTAACTCCTAAAATCCAATTCGGTAGAAGAAAACGTAGAGCATCCTATATATCTGATATTAGGAGCTACGTTTTGCATAGAGATATACATAGAACACAGAAAGGCCGAAGGGGACTGGGCAAAGGGTTTACAGATAAGAAACTGTCAAAATAGAGACGGAGGGGACGAACTCTTGAGAAAGCCCTGGAGGGACAAGAGACGCTAGCACATCGTTCGTGGTTGGAACGCTATTCGTGTGGATACCAGTAGAGGAAGCCAACCTGAGTCATCGACTTCTTGCGATCGGAAAGGGAGCACGAGCCGCGGAAAGAAGCTGTGAATGTCGTGACCAAAAGCTGTGGAAGTCGCTGAGGCACACTAAGGGTAACGCTTCTTCCCACTTGACTTAAACACATACGGTAGATCCTGGCAAGGAATGGAAAAATTTTTAAATTAATTTCTGTTGCGTGTCTTCCAATTCCTTTCATTCTATACCTCACTACAAGTAGACTATATGACTTTTAACCGCCTCAAAAAGTCTCACCTGATGACTTTTAACCGTTATTTTTATAAAAATTGCTGTTAAAAGTTTTAAAACTGAATTTATTACAAAAATGTCACCGTCATTTAACTGCCATGGTAAGTAGTTTTTCTAGTAATGGAGATGGTGGCTGAGAACAACAGAAGACACATCAGCGATGGCAACTAGGATTTAGATGTAGAGAGATAACGCTCCCCTCCAAGTTTAGATTTTGATCCAAATCTTTAAGATCATACACGAAGATGCATAAGAAAAGAAGGAGCAAGAGACATAACGCGATTGTGATGGAGGAAGATGGCAAGCATAGTGGCCACAGCGGTTAAGGTTGAGAGAGACGACGCTCTCCTCTTGGGCTACCAAGAAGTTCTCTCTCTTTTGTATCTCTTAATTATATGGGTTGGGATAGCATCTTCTATAAATATAAAGAATTGGGCCACCACTACTGTCATGGAGCCATTTGTTTCTAGGGATCCTTTGGAAGGAATTCTTGTGGAAAAGTGTTTTAGGAGCTGGCCTTACCTTCCTTAACAAATGTCTACATGCTTCCCTACATTTTGGATTCACAACTCAAGTTTGCTTGATGAAGGAACAAATTAAAGCGAGCACTCTCAATCACGTGTTTAGAGAAAATTCATCCATGTTGCACTTGATCATCATCCTTAAGCGGACATAATTTTGGCAAGACGGCATTCTATCTCTTTCCCAAACCTTCTATAATTTTATTGTTAAATTGTTTCCTTAACCTCTTTTCTTAGTTTGTCCTAAAATTTTATTTGTTCTTTTTCGTATTGTAAACTATAGAACTCTTATTTAATTAAATATCGTTGTCTTACCCTCTCCTCCATATATTTCCAACCAAACAAGGAGAGGGACCCTTCCTTTCAACCAACATCTTTGTTTTTTTTTTTTTTTTTTTGCCAAAACACAACCTTACATAATCACACCACACCAGCGTGTGACATTTCTTAATGAGAAAAGAGTGGTGTCGTTGAGAAATATTTACCCAGGAAAATAGATAAATTAACATACACAGTACTAAAAGAATTATATACAATGAAAATATCTTATACTACATACACACAATGCTTAATAAATAAATTAACATGCATAATTAAGGGATAAAGGCATTGAAATACGAGCTCAACTGTTACATTACTTTAATTAATGATATACTACATATATGTAAAATAGCATGCGTCCTTATTACTTTAAGTTGAAGGTCGACCAGTATGTTTTTTTTACTTTTTTAATTGAGGAATAATTAGAAAGTGATTTATTATTAAAGACATTATTAGTTATCGATATATAAAAGTTTCTTTAAACACCTTTTGAAACTGAAGTACGCCATTTACTTTATTTTATCAACAACCATGTCCTTAACTATAGTGAGCTGTCAGAAGCCAACTAATCTGTACTTTTTTCATATAAGTGAAAAAGGAAGTAGAATAATAATTTACAATATTTTAAAGTAATTAATATTATTTATGAGTCATAAATAATGTGGCTTATAAAATATAATAAACTGTACTATTAATTACTCGTTGTATGATTTGTTTATTAAACTCTTGTGAACTTACACTAACATTGTGTATAAAATATAGATATCGAATTTAGTAAACAAATAACAATTTGCATTCTTTACATCATAATTCATATGTTTTCATATAATGTTTGAGATAAAAGCCATAATTAAATACCCCATTTTTGTTGTTTTCCATAGGTTTTGTTTTTAATACTTAACAAAGTACGTCTATTATTAAAGGAATAATATTTTTAAGATAATGAAGTTGTGATGATCATTAATCTAGTAGTACAAATTGCATGCCCTTTACATGATTACTCAATGCATTACGGAGGGTATACATCCAGTAAGACATGTTTGCATCTTTAATTTTATAAATATATAGTTTAAATAATTCATTTAAATGGAGCTGTAATTATGCAATTAAGGAAATATGCATATTAATACATCGATGTAATTAATTTATTATGAAAAATATAATTTCTTTATCGATATCAAAGCTATATAAATAACTGGTTAGTTTACAAAAATTAATTTATTTGTATTATATATCATATATATGTGATGACTAATAGACATGAAAACATGCTAGGTTATAGCCTTAACAGCTTAGGCCTGTTAAGTGATAATTTAGTTTGAACCTGTTATAGATTAATTTTTTAACTTAAGCTTGGCCTATAAAATTATTTGGACTGACCTCAAGCCTGTTAAGAAAGCTTGATTTTTTTTTTACGAAGCTAATTTTATGAGCAAGGTGCATAGCAAAAATGAGTACCCAATCTCAGTTCAACTTTTAGCCTGTAAGTGTAGGAATGACAATATTTATGCAGGAAAACTGTCAAAAATCTCAGTAAGCCCTAGGAATTTTATTAAACACTTAAATCAATTCAAGAATTCTATGAATGCGTTCCTAAATGCTTAATATGTCACAATTCCTCTAGCAATAACAGCCAAAAGATTGATGGCAGTAACTCAAGGTACAGCAAGCCAATGTGTAATATTTTCAATCATTTGACAGTAATTTGGTGATAGCTAATAGATAAACCAGCAGTAAACTCAGTGAACCAGTATAGTGCAGTGACAAAATTCACTGATCAAACTCTCGGCACATGGCAGTGAGTACAAGGGCAAAAATTCTGTAGTAGTGGAGACTTAAAGCATTTCCTCAGTTTATGACTATCATAAATTCAAAACCACAATGACTAACCCAAGGTTTTATAAAACTAAGCAAGTTAACCCTCTTCAGTTTTGACTAAACACATCACAAATGTTCCTCGCGGGAAAAAAACAAAATCACATACGCACACACAAATCCCAGAAAACCAACTATAGGAGAGGTCTTTGTATAATGTAATTGCGGAGGAAACTTAGAAAATCCCAGAAAATCTGTTTTCACATTTTACTTAGGAAACTTAAAAAATTAAATGCATTATATTCAGTCAGACATATACAATGGCTCCTAGACACTAACCACAGAAAACCACAAAGGAATCAGAAACACAAAAGGTGTTAGATGAAAAAAAGAGTTACCTTGAGGCCCTAAAAGATTTTAGATGAGAAAAAAGTCACCTTGAAGCTTCAAGTTTGTCTCAAATCGACAGAAGATGGAAGATTGGAATAGTAATAATATGAGACTGAGAAGAGTAGTGCCTTCGCAACTAAGAGAGATGAAGAGAGAAGAGAGAGCTAGGGGTGGGTTAGAGAGGGTTCTACTAGGGCTAAAGAAAATTGAGATTGAGAATGAGGGGGAGATGGAGCGTGACGAGAAAGTAGAGAAGTGGGTTGGATCTGGGTTTTAGGGTTAAAATCAATGGGTGTGATTCTTGGCAAAATAAAATCTAAGAATAAAATCTAGAATAATATACATTGGCCTAATAGTTTAATTCTTATATTGTATTAAATAGGTGGTGGGTCCAATACTTACTTATTACACTTTCATATTGAATATATTTTAAATAATAGGCAAGGTCGCCTGACAAGTCTAATAGGCTTCTTAAAGAACTTAAGCCTGTACATTTTTTTAAACAAGTCAAGTTAGGTCATAGACTCCTGACAGGTTGCCTGTTTTCATCCCTAATGATCAATGTAAAAAGCATTTTTTGACCCCAGTTTTTCTAACCGGTTGCTAAGGAGATGGTCTAAAAATATAATTGGTGGATTTTTTATAAATAAGAAGTGAGGTTGTTGAGTTTTGATTGCAAAAGTAATTAGTGTAGAAAATACTTTCTATGCCAAATGCTGATTTAAACATTATAAAATTTATCTTATCAAATATTTTTTTAAAAAAATAGATTAATTTTGATATCTTTTGTTGTTTTAACCGGGGAAGAAAGTGGTTTCTGCACAGGTTATTCTTACCACTAGTATAGAAAGTCATTTGAAATGAATAAAAATCGTCTCCTCTATATTTATTGGCGTAGTCATACCTTGTATCGTGCATTTTTGTCTTTGTGATTGTCTTCATCCTAGAACCATTTTTTGCACCTATCTCTCCCTTGCTGATCGCATTCATCCCAACATCAATCGCCTTTGTCTTCGGGATCATCTTCTCTGTTCATTCATGTCATCGTACTTAGTATCGCGTTTTCGTCTTCTTCCCAGACCCTGTTAGTAGCTTTTTCTCCCTCTCTCTTATCTTCAACCTACGTTTACTCAGAACCCACAAATTCCAGAACTTGTCCTTGCCTTCCTTTGTGTCATTTGAGCTCGTGTCCATGGTGGTGGTTTGTGACTTTCTGTGTGCGTCTAAGCTCTAAGAAAGCATTTACCTTTGACTTGATGATTATTCTGCCCAAGAAGGTAACAAATTTTTTTATTTATTTTGTTAATTGTTTTTTATCTGTACTGTCCATGGGCGTTCATTACTTGTTCGAGTTTATGTTAATTTTTCTGACTAATTTTCCCTGATAGATTTTGTAACATTCCATTGATGGCCATAGAAGGAAATAAAATAAACTCCTCAACATTATTGAGTGTTTCACTATATCAGAGCATCTGGATTATATTCATATTATCAACTAAAAAATATAATTTGATAATTTGATTTTTTTAAAAAATATATTATTATATTAATTATAAATAAAAAAAATCATATCATTTTTTATACAAATATTAACGACATGTTGGGATGAAGTGAATTTTCATAGATTATGTAATTTGAATATACAACATAGAATTAAAAAAAATATAAACTAAAATATAAGAGTAGGAACGCTCTAACGGTGGTGGAGGGACGGACGACGGGGAGAAGGCGGAGAGGACAAGAAAGAAAGTGCGACGTGGGTCTCAAGCTGATAACGACAGTCAAAAGAAGGAAGAAGAAGGGACAAGGAAGGAGAAATTCTTCAAGGACTCTCTTCGTGGCAAAACTTCTGAACAAATTTCTAAGGATAATAAAGGAAGCAACGTTTTTTATGACGCTTGGACTGATTATATTGCAGGGTTGCAGTGTTTCTTTGGTAAAGAAAGAAATACAGGGGATACTAACAGATCCACAGATGCGGAAACATCGATGATGAAGATTGCCCTACTCTTAGGGTATCACACGAGGAATATGAACTTTGGTGTGCACCTTGGCGCAAGTCATTGATTGTTAAACTCTCAGGAAAAGCAATCCCTCTATGGGTGATGCGAGATAGTCTTCACAGCCTTTGGAAAACTAACGAATCCTACGCCATTAGAGATATTGATAATGGGTACTTCGTGGTGTCATTTGACGATGAAGATGATATGAACCAGATTCACCAAAGACCGTGGATGGTGTTGGATAGATACCTTGTAGTCCAAAGATAGAGGCCGAATTTCGACCCGTGTAATGCGGAACTTCAGAAAAAATCGTAGTGCGGGTGCGAATCTGTCTACTCCCTCTTGAATTTTTCAATGCTGCTAGCTTAATACGGATTGGATCTCTGATGGGACAAACTCTTAAAAAGAACGGATAACCTATGCGAGCGAACGAGGTAGGTATGCCCGAATCTGTGTTGAAATTGATATCCAAAAACGTTTAAAGTCAGCTATTAACATGTTTGGCAAGAGAAGGTGTGTTGAGTACGAAGGCTATTATTTGTTTCTGCTGTGGAAAGTTTGGTCATCATAAGGACTTCTGTTCGGATAGAATTCTTGTTCCAGAACCGAAAGATAGCCGATGATGAACCTTTACAGCAGAAGAACAAGAATGTGAGTGATGCTATGAACATGTGCATTGACGAGGTTGCTTAGAATGAGACTGGGACTGAAAATAAAGCAGAACCTACAGGCGAGAAAAGGTCTAGAGGAAACATGGAAAGCACGGCGACGGTGGCGGCACTCCGCCGCAGGGGAAGGTTTTGAGGTGTGGAATCTCGTCCAGCGATCTAGAAGGCACAAATCAAGCAAACCCGAGAGTACAGGAACGACGAATCAAGAGAGGCAGATAATTTCGCAATCTAATAAAGAGGAGAGATACTCTCGTGATTCAGAATAAAAAATTAATGAGAAACCATTCAATGTGGAAATCAAGGTGAAGATTACGTCAAACAACCAAGGTAACGTCAAACAATCATAAGCGGTGGGTCCCAATGGATTAGAAAAAGACGTAGAAGGGTGGTAAATATTATTCCCATATGGAAAAGAAAATTCTCCTAAGAGAAGAACCATTTGGGCTTAATGGGATTCCAGTATACCTGAAATATAAGTCAATTTTTCTAATAGCCATGTGATAACCTGGTCACTCTAATAGACTTGGGTATTCAGACATAGCAAACACACTATCAAGAAAGAAGAGAGGGGGAGTAAAATTGTTTTCATGAGAGAAATTATGTTTGATATATGAAAAAGGAGACTATACTAATCTCAATAATAATGGAGATTATCTACAAGATACTCCCTTATTTCTATGTCACAATCCCATATCAGTATCACACTATTATCCCGTTCAAAATTCAATATTTGAACAAAAGAAAAAATCTTTTTAGATAATAATCCAGACTTTTAGTTATTATCTCTTAAACCCTAGATTATATATGCACATGCCCAATCCACTAAGGCTGGATATGAGCCAAAATTCTAGCATATCCTACTCACACTTGGTGGATTAGATACCTTGGGCCTAGTCTATTTCTCTTCTTTCTTTCATACTAAGTGTTTTGCTGTCACTGTATGGGCATGACGTCTCTACTTATCCGTTTGTACTAGAAATCCCTTTTACAGTACCAACACAATGCAAGCTCCTTAATGTAGCTTAAATTTAATAATATGTCTATGATGTCCTAGATTTACCGATATACACTTTTTCATACTCAATCTAATCCTTCTCGAATCAATACTTTATTCATATTGCCTTTCTCATAAGCCTAGTGTCTACATTTATGAATATGAAATATCTTAAGGGACATGTCACAGACACTAGCACATTTGTGTATATTGTAGGTAGTTTTCCTTTTGCCCATATATCACTTTAACATAGATCAACTGCTTTCCTAGCGTAATTCCTTAGATCGTATCTATCATAATCGTAGGATATATGCTAAAGTAGCAGTCGTTAAAACATATCTCTATGGCATGGTCAAAGTCAAAGGAAACCAATGGAATGACTGATCCTTCTTAGGGCTCACACAGCAATGAAATACGGATCTTTTACTTACTTCTCTTTTAGGTTCTTCTAGCACATCTTGTATGAATCACATGTTACGGTGTCACTCTTATACTATAAGAGTGTACATTAGCTTATCATTAACACCATATAGACTTAAGTCTAAACACTCTCATTATTTAGATCCAAACCTTTCAACTCTACTCATCTCATAGGATGTCAATGTTGAAGGAATTGTTATCTTGCTACAGGCATCATAGAAATAGGTTTCCATTGTTTGATTCAATTTCATGTACATAGATCTCATCTTGACTTGCTACATTTTAGTCGAGGTGACATATAGTTTGTGTTTCTTCTCTACCATATTAGAACCTTTGTTACTTTACTGGTGAACACAAATGTCTAATCTTTGCATACTTCACATGAGCTTCAAAGGCAATCGCTCATGTGAGAGAGCTAACATTTCTAACATGTATGATATACTAGACATTGTATACTTTATGTCAATAAACTTAGTCTTGCTATGATACTTGGGGTCTTTGGGTATAGCTACAATATTGTCATAGGGAACTAACACTGGATTGGCACTCTCATTTTCAAATCCAAGGTGTTCTGTGGATATTTTCAGCAACAAAGACTCTTGCATTGTTGTAATGCATGCCACAAACTTAATTTTCATAAATTGTAAGTCAATGAACCTTTGCTTCTTGCTACTCTAACAAATGACCTAATTATTCAGCAAGAAGGTATGACCAGTTGATCTATACTATTCCTCATCTCTGCCTATATCGGCATAAGAGTGTCCTACTAGGCTTAGATCGCTTCCTTCATAATACTATGTGTAATCAATTGTGCCATACAAGTATCTCAAGATCATTTTTACTATCTTCCAGTATTTCTCACCATGATTAGACTGGAACCTGCTTACTAGCCCTATTGAATAACATATATATGGTCTTGTATATATTATTGCATACATTAGACTGCAATAGCATTAGCATATGGAACTCTTTCTATCTTATTCTTATCTGACTCAATTTTAGAACATATATCAGGACTCAAGGCTATTCCAATAACCACAAAGATATACATGGGATTGCAGTCTTTCAAATTGAAAAGCTCAAGTATCTGTTAGATAAAACTCTCTTGTGAAAGAGAGAGGATCCTTCTTGAGCAATCTCTTTGGATCTTAACTTTAAGTATGTATTTTGCTTCACCTATGTCCTTCATCTCAAAGTTTGATGAGAGCCATTCTTTAATAGTTGCTACTAAATCTAGACTATTTTTAGCCAATAATATGTTTTCTACATATAAGGATAATAGAACAAAATTATCCTCAAACTACTTAATCTATACGTAGTGGTCTTCCTTTATCATTTAAAAGTTATATAAGGTTATCATTTTGTGAAATCTCATATACCACTATCTAGATGATTGCGTCATTTCATAAATTGACTTTTTGAGTTTACAGACTTTGTTATACATTCCTTTCTCAATGAAATCTAATGGTTGTTACATATAGATTTCTTTATCTAGATCACCATTCAAAAATATAGTTTTTACATCCATATGATGTAATATCGAGTTAAACTATTTACTATTACTAGAATAAGTCTTAAGGAATTAAAGCGCACAACAAATGAGAAGGTATCCTCATAATCTATCTCGTCTTGTTGTGTATATATTCCTTTGCTACTAGTCAGGCCTTGTATTTTCAATTGATCTATCCACTTTACTCTTAATTTTAAGAATCCACTTGTTCCCAATGGCTTTAAACTCTTTTGGTAGATCAACTAACTCCTAGACTTGGTTCTTTTTCATTGAGTCTATTTCTTCTTCCATTAATTTCTTCCACTCTTCCTTAGAAGGACTTGACAAGGCCATTTGTATAGAATGGGGTTCATCATCCCCTTTAGGAGTAACTAGGAGTGATTCTCCCTCTATATGGAATTATCTCTTAAGAACACTTTCCCTGTTACTCCTTCTGAAGGAAGTTGCCTACTTATCTTCTTTCTTTTGTTTCGATATTTGTGTTGACATTTCTTAGCTTCCACTTAGATTGACATACCTAGAGGTCTTTGGTGTGTCAATGTGTTCTTCACTATCTTGTTCTTGTTCTTCATAAAGAAATACAGTACGGTCAACATCTCCTCTATTAGAAAATTCAATTTCAATGAATGTAGCATCATCTTGTGATTCTATTTCAGTCATTGTTCCATTTTTATTTTCACCTATAGAAAATGTATCACTTTGATTGTTTAGAGTACCTTATAAAGATACACTTCTTTCATCTAGGATCTAACTTTCTATACTAATAGGAATCATCATGGATATAGCCTACTAATCCCCATGGTCTAAGGATGTTTAGATATGAATTGCGTTTTGTCCATAACTCATATGGTGTATAAGCGAATGATTTAAGGGCACATGGTTAAGCATAAAAGTTGTTGTCAATAAAGCATCACCCTAATATGAAATTGGCATGTTTGCTTGAGCCTTCATATACTAACCATGTTTTAAAAAGTTCAATTCGGCTTGTTGTGGAGTGCTAGGGATAGTTAATTTCCTAATTATTCCTTTTTCTTTACGGAGCTATTTAAATTGATCAGAAAAATATTCACTACCTCAATCAATATATGATGCTGTGATTTTATTGTTTATTTGATTCTCTATCTCATTAATGTATCGTCTGAAACACTCAAAAGCCTCAGACTTATGTGAGATCAAATAGACATGACCATATTGTGAAAAGTCATCAATAAATGTAATAAAATACCAAGTTATGTGCCTTGTCCCCACATTTATTGGTCTGTAAGTATCGGAATGGATTAATTGCAATACAATTTAAGCTCTTGTTCCCTTACTGAAAAGTTTTCTTGTTGCCTTACCCATTAGATAGTTTTCACATAAGGATATTTCCATGCTTGCAATGGAACCTAGCAATCCTTCTTTTGCTATTTAATCATGTTATTTTGATCAATATATCCTAGTCTAGCGTGTTAGGCATTCATATCAATAACATTGGAAGAAATAGCAAAGTATTCATTAACACAAGATGTCATATCGTGATTTTTAGACATAGAAGCCCAATATGTAGCCTGAAAAAGGTATGCTACCAGGACCTGTTGAGCAAAAGTCCTAGAAGTATACAGATGATGTTCAAGGACTAAACTACAAATAAGTGAAAGTTCAGGGACTAAAATATAAATAGTAAAAGTCCCTGGGGGTATAATGGTCATTTTGGAAAAGAAAATGACTAAAGTGAAAAGTCTAAAAGGTTTAGAGGTGCCAAAAGGAAGTAGACATAAAGTTTGGGCCATTAAGTGTAATTATGAAAAGTTGAGGGACTAAAGTGTAATTTTTAAAAGTTTCCAAAGGCAAAATTATAATTATAGAAAGTTTAGGCAGAAAAGGCTTAGAACTGCCCGGAAACATTTCAGTCCTAAAATTCATCACTAGATAGAGAAAGTTATGCTGGTTAATATAATACGATATAGAAATTTTATTAGACTTCTAGATAGCGGGTATTTATCTGATAGTATAAAAGTTATCTGATATTTTATTAGATCTTATGGACCTCAGTATAAGTGAAAAGTTATAGGAAGGTGTGCCCTATAACACCAGATGTCATGAATCTAACAAAACCTCGAGAGGAGATCTATATAAGAAGTTATTCATATATTAGTGAATTTTGACGCGAGTTTGTGAACACCTAAGATCTTATTATGAAACTTAGCGGTAAGCAAGTTATGACTAGATAAGCTCAAATTATGTCACAGATAGGCCTATGATATCAGCTTATCAGTCAAAGAGGTCAGTGCCAGAAATATGCAGAAAAAGTGCGAAATGACGAAAATGCCCCTATTTATAAAATAATAAAATAATGAGTGAAGGGTATTTTGGTCATTTGATTAAGGTTAGATAGTCAAGGAAGGTTATCTGGATAGTTGACCGAGGTCAGAAAATACTCTGGCAAGATGTGAAAATACAATAATGCCCCTAGAGTTATTAAAAAGGAACTAAGGGCATTTTGGTAATTTGTTATGGGATGTTTCTTGGGAATTGAGCCACTAGAGTGCTTAGGCTTGATTAGAGACCTTAGATGACATTCCCAGATATCCAAAAATGTGGCCCAAGAGTGATGTGGGTCCAAGTGGCATTAAAATATTAGTTTAGTACTTTTTTAATAAAGTAAAGTTGCCCGGTTAAAGATAGAACTGGGGAAAATGATCAGATAAAGCTTTAAGACTCATCTAGAACCATGAGGTAGCATGAAAAGTGTCCTCATGGCACCCACAAGGCGCCACATGGCATGAGTCTAAGAAAAGAAGAAAAAGCTAAAGACACGTGGCACGATCTCAGCCATTCATTCTGGGACAGGATTTTGAATTCTCTGGAAATGCTGTGTCAGCTAGTGAGGTATCCCAAGGGCCCTACCATTGTGCCACCTAAGCATGTGAGGTGTCCCATGGATGATGTCATTTTGATGAGTCATCTAGGATGATGATGTCATCATGATGATGCAGGCAAGGCTTCTTGAGGAAGCTAAGCGATTTAAGCCATTCATCGCGATTCGATCTTGATCGTCCATTCCACCTCTACTCAACTATAAATACCTCACCCCTCCCTCCATTCCTTTAATGGAAAGGAGCAAAGGAAGAAGAGAAAGAAGAGAGAAAGAGAGAAAGAAATAAAGAAAGAAAGAGAAAGGAAGGAAGGAAAAAAAAAGAGTTCTAGTGGAGTTAGGAGCAATCTAAGGAGCTTAGGGACTCGGTTAGTTTAGGAATAAGGTAAATAATTTATTATAATCCCTGATCTAATAAATTAGATTGTTCTTATGAATTTAATATTTAGAATAGAGAATATCTCTCTTTATAAGGTTAGTCGTGGATAGAAAGAAAATTAGGGGATTGCCAGATTAAGGGTATTACATCAAGTTAAGCATGAGTTAAGTAGAGCTATACTGGTAGGGTAATAATAAAGATATTATTATGCTATGTATAGGCTATGACCTATGAAAATAAGTAACCTTAGAGCAAAGGCTAAGAGTTAGAGAAAAGACTACATGTTAGGTAGTAAACTTACCTGCTTGTATGCTTATATTGCTTGGATGTTTTATGTGATATTTACTTACCTTGATGATGTGAAGCATGTATGATTAAGTAATGCTTTATTTCTTTTTATGCTATGGACATATGTTATAATTAAGGAACATGGAAGCATGTATGTTATCATTATGCAAGCATAATCATTAAGTGCACACATAGTAATATCAAGCATATAGTTGCATACATTATATGGTTTCTGTTTGCTACTGAGATTTCCCCAGAAATCTCACCCCTTTCATATCAATCCAATTACAACAAGTCTTCTCAAGATGGAGGAGATAAAGATTCATTAATATAATTTAATAATTATTTAGCGTGATTGATGTATTTATAATTAGTTGTTGAAAATTGTCACTGTGAACAGTAACTTATGGTGAGACAATGACAATTGAACTGTAATTATAAATAGTAAATGATTGAATAAATATATGATATTTTATCAGTAAATATTAGACATACTAAGCTTCTATTTGATATATAGAATGTCTTATTTGGATGTCTACACATAAAGATATGATTTTTCAAAGTTGGGACCAGAATGCTGGAATCAGGGGAAAGATGCCAGATGAACAGTAAAATTTGGGCGTTGATTGATGTTGACTGAGTCAAGGCATGGTCAATGACTTATTTTTCCCTGAAATAAAATTAAGTTAGCTTTGTGTAGCAATTTGAACCACTTCATTTCAATTTTTTTATATTTAATTATGATTTTTCGAAGTCAGGTCACTTCTCTAAAATTTGCACAGTGAACAATATTCGATAAAGTAAAATTCCAGATTGTGTAATTTGACTTCAATGACCTTAAAAGTGGTTCTAGATACTACCATTTGGTCCCTAAGACATAAGAACATTAGGATGTTTCACTACAACCATAAACAATATCCAAAATAATGAACTTCTTGAATATGAAAGCTAAACCATAAGAGACAAAGTTACAAAAAATGTCAACAACTTTATCATAGAATTTCACTTCAAACCCAAACTCTAAAAGGCATAACACAAAGACCAAGTTCCACTGTATGTCAGGAGCATGAAGCACATCATGGAGTATCATGGTCTTTCCACCAAGTAAAGTGAATTTTCAGGTATTAATACCTAACCTTTATTCTCGCATTATTCCTTATGTAAAACCACTTGCTTTGATATGGCAACTGACAGTTCTCCATGAAGGATTCTCAATCCTTGATTACATGGTCTGTGGAGCCTAAATCAATAACCTAAGAAGAAGAAATTATTTCCATTAGGAAAACTTTACTAGAAATATATGATGTATGTGAATTCACATTAATTCACTAATAACTTTTTGTTCTTAACCTATTTAGAATAGTCACATGCAAAATAGCATATCTTTTGGCAGGCAAAGCACTTGATCTACTTCAGGTCCAGTTTCTACTTTATTTTCTTTCTTCTTGAATTATTTCTTTCCTTTTTGGAATTATGGATCACCCTTCTTCCTTTTCTATTCAAACTTCTTGCCCTCCTTGAAATAGGGCTTTGATTAAGAAGTGGCAACACCCTCAAGAAAATAGGCCAATTTAGAGGTTCTATAAGCCTTTAGACGCTAATCTTCTAACTCTAAATGCCTATTTGCATCATTAAAAGTAACGATATTTTATTGTGGGTGGGTTAAGTTGACTTTCATTGCTCCTAAATAGTAGGAAGTGATCTGATCATAGCTTGCATTTGTTGTTCATCAGACAAAGTATCACTACCTTCCTTCAGTTCTTTGGTCATGTTGGTCATCTCTCTCATATGTTGCTTCATAGAAGTGTTTAGCGTAAGCTTATAGATGTTGAACTTAATAGTCAACCTCATAAGTTTAGTAGTAGAAACATTGTCAACTTTATCCTTTAGTGCAATTCACATAGCTTGAGCAATTTTGTGTGTCTCAAATTCACACATGATGTCATCTACCATGGCACTAAGAATCATAATTCTAGCTATGCTATTCTTCTTCCTCCAAGCCTAGTAAGCCTCTTGGTCTCTCTTATGCCGGATCATATTCCCAGCTTTAGATTCAACCATAACAATCGTCAAAAGTTTAATAACATGTTCCTCTAAGATTGGACCTTTTAGTCCCAGATATCCTAGTTATCTCTATTGAGTTTTTCATTTTTATTTAGTTTAGAAATAATGTTCTTGATTGCTATTTTCACTTCTTAGGAAAATCTAGGTTCTCTTCTAAAGAAAATTGTACCAAAAACTGTTTCAATCACATAGCACAGTGAAGTATACAATGTCATGTATTTATATTATTATTGATTAGAAAATAATGATAATATAAGATCCATGATTAGGAGAGTACATTTGTACCTCCAATCACACAGATACTAGAAACAATCATTATGTGCTCTTAAGAATTCTATACAAGTACTTTAACAATAAAGCACTACTTTTAGAAGACCTATCTTCTAAAAGCTCTCACTTGTAAGAAGCATGCTTAGATTATACATGAATAATCAAATTCCAATTTAAATGAGCTTCTTTTAATCATGTTTTCCAATACAACAAACATAAGGAAAGCTAGTACAAAGAAACATCAATCAAGATGAGAGCAAAAAAATTTAAGAATAGATCTCCTTAGTTTTCTGATCTTTGGTAACTTAAGCATAAATTTGAAGTTTTCTCTATAGCGTAAACCTAGAAAGATTTTCTAGTATTCCAACCTCTCTCTCTTACTTGTATTATGTATTCCAGCATGACTTTAGTGTATAATTTTTTGTCTTTCTTATTAGTCATGAACTTGGCATAATCATAGAGAATTTTTATAAAATGTCTTTTATGTTTGTGAGTTTGGCTACTTGATCTTTAGCTATCCTCCTAGTCAAAGATGGGGTACTGGGTTGGATTACTTCTTCTTCCAGGCTCATAAGTTGTTTAGAAAGAGAAGACTCAGAGTCAGATCTAGAATCTTTAAACATCAACTGAAGCTCCTCTGGTAGAAAATCTTCTACCAATACTCATGATCCTCCTTAGGGTTCTTCTCTAGATCACCTTCTGGATCTGCATCAGGATTTTTTTCAAGGTCCTCATCAAAATCTTCCTCTAGACAATTAATATCTACAAGCTACTCTGGATCATCTTCTTTAAGAGTTTCAAGATTTGAATCCACTAAATATAAGGAGTTTAATGAACTATATTCAGTGATTTTAGTGCTACTCGAAGTCCTTTGACTCATTTTCATTTAGGAATTAAATAATATAAATTATCATATTTTTTGGAAATTTTAAACACCTAAAAGTACTAGAAAATGTATTGAATACTCCTAAATATGTCCAAATTGCCCCCAAAATAGGCAAAATATATATCAAAATAAGGATTTTGATTTTAGAGATTTTTTAGAATTAACATCTCCTCAATCATAGTCTAGAAACACCCTCACACCCCTAAAATATTAAATCTAGAAAAAATATAAGAAAATGATGAGGCCCACTCTCGACCACCCACTCATGGCGACCATGCACTACCACATGGCACGTGAGGTGGTTCCTATAACATCCTCCTTTTCTTACATCTTAGGGACCATTCAGTAGCATTTAGAACCACTTCTAGGGCCATTGAAGTCAAATCATACAATCTGGAATTTTACTCCCAGCGAGTACTGTTCACTGTGTAAATTCCAGCGGAGTGACCTGACTTCGAAAAATCATAACTAATACTACAAAAATCTAAATGGAGTGGTTCAAATTGATACACGAAGCTAACATAATTATATTTCAGGGAAAAATGACTTGTTGACCAGGACTAGACCAGGTCAATGTTGGTCAATGTTCCAAAATCACTGTTCATCCAGCGTCCTGTCCCTGATTCCAACATTCTGGTCCTAACTTTGATAAATCATATCTTTATATGTAGATATCCAAATGAGATGTTCTATATATCAAATCGAAGCTTGACATGTCTACTATTTACTTGAAAAATATCATATATTTATTCAATCATTGACTAGTTATAATTACAGCTCAAATGTCACTGCCTCCCCACGAGTTACTGTTCACAGTGACAATTTCCAGCAATTATACATACATGAATCACACATCAATCATGCTAAGAAATTAACATCTCTTCATGTATCATTATCTCCTCCATCTTGAGAAGACCTGCTGTAATTGGATTGATATGGAAGGGGTGAGATTTCTGGGGAAATCTCAGTAGTAAACAGTACTAAACAATGCATGCATTAATGTGAATACTTGTGCTTGCTTGTGAAAGTGTTAGTATTGCATAATGTGCATGCTTTCATGTTACATATGAAATACAATTGGACAAAGTAATCATAGGAACATAGCTTCATACATAAGCACATGTTCAACACAATTCAACAAAGCCATAGCACATCAAGCATAACATTCAATGCATACAAGTTTAGGATTAGTTTACTACCTGGCGTGTAGCCTTTCCTTCCAGCTCCTAGCCTTGTCTCTAAGGTTCATTCTTTCCATAGGTCATAGCCTATACATAGCATAATAATATCTTCATTATTATTCTATCAGTATAGCTCTATTTTACTCATACTTAACTAGGGGTGATATCCTTATTCCGACATTCCCTTGGCTTTCTCTCTACCTTTAGCTACCTTTATTAATAGAGATATTTCTCTATTCTAACTACTAAGAGCAATCCTCTAATTTATTAGAGAAGAGACTAGATAACTTTCTTACCTCATTACTAAACTTTGCCCAGTCCCTCGGCTCCTCAGACTACTCCTGACTCCACCAGAACTCCTTTCTTTCTTTCCTTTCTTTCTTTCCTTCTCTCTTTCTCTCTTTCTCTCTTCCTTCTCTTCCTTTTCTTGTTAGATCCGTGGTGTGCCTTGAAAAGGGATGGGAGTGGCCTATTTATAGGTGAGAGGAGGTGGAATGAATGGTCCAGATTGATTCGCGATGAATGGCTCAGATTGCTTGCTTCCTCAAGAAGCTTTGCCTGCATCATCACGATGACATCACCCTCCTTGATGACTCACCACTCATGACATCATCTAGGACACCTCAAGGGACACCTCAAGGGTATATGTGGCAAAATGTGGGGCCCTTGGGACACCTCACCAGCTGACTCAGCCTTTCCAGAGAGTTCCAGAGTCTTTTCCCTGAATAGACGGCCGAGATCGTGCCACGTGTCCTCTTGCTTTTTCTCCTTTGTCTATAATCATGCCATGTGTCCTTTGCTTTTCCTCTTTTACTGTAATCATGACATGTGGCATCTTGTGGGCCCCATCTATGTCATCTCATGATTCCAGATCACTTTACCCAGTTTTATCTTGGACCGGGTCACTTTACTTTATTGAAAAAGCATTAAAACATTATTTTAATGTCTCTTGGGCCCACATTACTCTTGGGCTACGTTTTTGGGCCTTAGATTGTCATCTTGGGTTTCTAATCAAGCTCAAGTACTCTGGTGGCTCGGTTCCCAAGGAACATCCTTAGTAAATTACCAAAATGCCCTTACTACCTTTTTAGTACTTCTAGGAGCACTATTGTCTTTTCATACCTTACCAAAGTATCTCTTGACCCTGGTCAACTATCCAGATACCCTTTCTTAACTGTCTAACCTTAGTTAAATAATCATAATGCCCTTTGTTTGACTCTGACTTCATGACACAACACAGTGGCATACCTTCAGTGGCATTTTCGTAATTCTTCATTTTTCTCGGTCTTTATTAGCCCTAGCCCACATATTTATCTGAAAATATCATTGAGCCTATAAGGTGCCATTTTGGACCCTCTACATGATTCCCTATCTTCATGGGCTCAATTCTCGAGAAATTCCCCCGAAACCTATTTATCGGGTCTTTTAATCCACTGTAAATTCTATAGTAAATTCTACATAACTCCTTTTTGAGCTCTGTCAATTTCAGACATTCTTATATTAATTATAGGAATTTACTGCCATATTTCATCTAATTCTGAGGTCTAGAGAATACTATATTAATTTTCTTTCTCTTCGAAAATTAATATAAATCTTTTGAGACCTCATATCAAAACTGTGTTGCATCAAACTGATCATCATAATTTTCTCTATTTATTGAGACCTCTACTCAATAGGGTCTGGTAGCATCCCTTTTTTCAGGCTATATACTGGGCTTTAAGGCCTAAAAATTAGGATATGACAGTTCCTCTGCCTCTAGAATTTTTTTCTTAAATGTTTTTGGGGGAGGACCAAGTTGGGCTCTGTCTAACCTGGCCAAGTGGTCCAACCTTACCAAAAAAATTATCTTTTTTTGTCAGCTTCCCCTTTTTTTTTTTTGTTATTTTTGAAACTGGATCAAGTTAGTCCTATGACTGCATCTGCAACTACATAATCTACACCTGCTCCTGCATCTAGCATTTGACCTCATCCCAAAGCTTGTCCACATAAACTTCACTTTGGCACCTAACTCATGCCCTCACAAGCAACTGAGAAGGGTCTTAAGCCACCTCTGTGTCGCATGGTATGGTGACTGACACTGGCGGTACCTCTCTGTGATGCTTCCTAAAACAAATTGCATATATGGTCAGTCAACTCATCAAAAAATTAAATATTTTGTACTTAATTGCATACCCCTACCTTTAGTGTAAACAGTAATCTCACAAACTTCCTCCAATCTTGCGCAGGGACACCATCTGGCACATTGTTCCCTATATCCTCCTCACTTTGGGTCCCATTACCACTCACCCAATGAAACAGGACCAGCCTCGTATTCCTCTAATCCTCTGCCATCTTCTTGTGGATATTCCACCACATACGCTCTTCTACCACAAACTTACTCTACAATTAAATAAATTAAATGTTCATTTTCAAGAAAAGATTCATTCTTTTAAATAGCCGATGTAGGCTTAAACTTAATTACCTTTATCAGCTTCTAAGGTATGTCCTCAATTGGCACTTTCATCGCCACCAGTCCTCCTCAACTCCTCAGTTTACTTCCTCGACTGTATCATACTGGCAGGAAAACTCTCCAGTCTAAGGAGCCCCTCCATCAATCAAAGACAAAATCATTACCTCGTTGAGCTGGAAGTCCTCATAATCATCCACACTAATGTCCAACTCAGAATCCCTATTATCAATACTCTAGCTAGGGGTAGGTATGTATGGCTCCATTAACCCCTTACCAGGTTGATGACTCATCCCAATGAAAATGACAAATACAACAGTAGATTTTATTTATTATAAGTAAAAAGTTACATGACAAAATATTAAATAAAATTACAAGTATACAATGCAGGATTTTATTAAATCTAAATAAAAGAATTTCCTAATCCATATTACTAATCAATACAAAATAATCAATATATAAATAAAGTCTAACTTATTGAAAAATATTCATAATTTACAAATTAAAATATTAAACTTCACAAAATATTCCTAATCACAATCCTAATTAACAAATAAAAATAACTAACCAACATATTAAAAATATTCCTAGTCAAACAGTTATTTCTCATCCACCTGACCATGTAAACTTCGCTAAATAAATAGTTAAATTATAATAAATAAGGATTTCTAATCAAAATATAACTAAATTAAATAAATAACTCAAGTTTTTAAATAAATAAACTATGTAAATAAAATTTGTATTCGTACCTCAAAAGTTAACTAAGATATCGATCTGTATGTCAAGTAAGATTTCTGATCACAATCCACTAGAGCTTTGCTACTCTCAATAGCCAAAACTTTGAAATGATGATGTATAGGCCATTTATAAGTTTCTAAAAGCATAATTTTTTATAGTAGTTATTGATTTTGTAGCAGTTTAATATGACAAACCGCTGCAAAATGCCAATGGTCCTTAACATGTGTCCAGGCATCAATCCATAGGGAACTTTGCAATAGTTCAAACCACTACAAATATGTCCCCAGCTACAAAAATTAACAAAATTACAATGGTCACCATCCTCGGGGAAGTTTGCAGTGGTTAGTAGCATGCCAACTATCTCTTATCTACGGGAATATTTGCAGCGGTTAAAACCACTGCAAAATTCTTTCTAGCTAGGCCATGCCAACGGTTGCTGATCCACTGGGAAGTTTGCAGCAGTTTGAACTATTAGGAAGTTTCCAGCAATTTTTGCGCTTTTTGGCACGAAAATATGTAGCGGTTGAAATGGCTACAAATATATTTGTTCCAAATAGCGCCAACTTAGCGACATATTTGTAGCAGTTTTAACCATAGCAAATGTCATCTTTAACACTGTTTACGATTAAAGGGATACAAAATTATAGCAGTTTAGAGTCAAAACTATTAATGAACCACTACAAAATACCCGCTGTAACTATTAGTTTTTTACAGTGAATTAAAAATCCCTCCCTTCCCTCTTATTCATAAAAAACCAAAGTAATATTAAAAACACTTGCTCCCCTCTACTCTCCATCTCCTACTCTCCTCTCCCCTCCCTTTTTCCAAATCAAACACGCACTTGCGATTTTCATGGTGGCAAGTTGAATTTATGATATTTGCCAAGTAGTATGCTCATGGGTCTATGGTATAAATTTTACCGAGTAAGAACGTAGGGTACTTGAATCACATGCATATTAATTCTTTTGAGGAATGTCGAGAAAAGAAAGAACTTGATTGCATGTGAAAATTAGGATATTAAATTATTTAAAGTTTGAATATTGTTAGAGTAAGAAAGCTTAATTTGAATTTGAAGGTATTGATTAGGCTATGATAGGTTAAAAACTATTATTAATTTGAATTTGAATTTCTCTATGCCTCATTGTTTAGGTAGTCATATATATAATGTAGTTAGATAAATGTTAAAAGAACATGTGACAAATAAGAAAATGATGAAGAATTAGAAACGGTAAGCGCATTTCAATTAGGGATGTTCATAGCACAGGACATGACAATACTAGGACACCACCGTCCAATATCTTGTCCTAAAAACACATAGGAATGATATTTATGTCCCGTGTCTATCCCCATCCTAAAGGTGTCTCAATTCTATACAGGCCAAGGATGAGACTGAAACAGATTAAGACGTCTAGTAAACTAAAAGAGAACCCAATGCAGTTTTTTTATAATTGAACAATATTATATTAGATTTCAGGATAACTAGATTGAAAGAAGAAGCAAAACGAAAAACTAAAGCTTAGTTTCCAGCACAAAAAGAGCTTCATGTATCATATTTCAATTCCATTATACCAATTACCACATATTTAGTAAAATATATAATAATCCCCAAGTGCAAACAAAAATCTAGATGAATAAACGAAAATCAAGTAGTGAGATTAAGAAGAGGAGGGGCAGCGGCGAGGAAACACATGGTCTATCAAGAAGAGAGGGAGGGGAAACACAGCTGAGAACGATGACGTTGAAAGAGAGAAGATGTGAGATAGAGTAGAGTGTGCCGCAATGATAGAGGAGGCAACAAGTGAGAAGCGAGAATTGATGAGCGTTAGAGAGGCTGTTGATCACGTGAGTGAAAGCCGGGATTTACAGTGAGACGGCAGACGAGAAGGGTGATGAGTGAGTGCAATTGGAAACAAAAATAAGGGTTTAGCCGCTAAAGGAGTAGTTGAGCTTATTGGGCCAAAAGAAAAAGATGACTACTTTACTGCTTGAGGTTGAGGTGGCACTCATTATAATTGATACTTTGTCCTATCAGTTACACTATCCCCAAACGGCCCTTTACCGTACAATGACTTGTGTTGATTTGGAAAACCAGGATATTCCCCTAGTTATGTAGTATTTATTAAGCCACACTTTAAATGTAATTGTTTATGTTATTGTGGTATAAATAAGTTTCAGATTTGTATACTGAATTCAGACTCACATTGAAAGTTATTAATTAAAATACATTGTTTCTTAGTTGTTTACACTATGGAATTAGAACTTTTAGTTTAATTGGTTTGTTTGTTTGTTTGTAGCTTAATTGTTGGTTGTTTGTATTGTATATTGTCCATTCTATGTTTGCAACTATAAACAAGGGGGTTAGGGAAGAAACAAAACAATATTTTCTTTTAAAAAAAACAAACTTTTTACATAGTTGTGACATTAACCGGTGTTGAAATATCTTTTTTTTTTGTACTGATTAAACAAACACCAATTAAAAAATAGATAAAAAACCTTTTTAAACTAGTGTAAAAAGGTATTTTTACACATGAATATTATCTGTATATCAAATTTGTGTAAATGCATCTATCTTGTATTGATTCAAATTTTAGTGATAGAATATTATCTTTATGGGATTCAAAAGCAAAAAAAAAAACATAGTTGGGATGAGGTTAGATATTTTTTTAAAAAAAAATATTTATATTTTCTAATATGCATAAGGGTAACAACGTAACACACATTATAAAATAGAAGTTGTTGGTTGGATTTTAATTTATATAAAGATAACATATAAAATAAAATAAGTCGTTATTTATATTTTTAATATGTACTTGGTTAATAACTAATAAATTGTAATATAAAATAATAGGTATAATTTAGATTTTAGTTTACACAAAATAATTAATGCTGATTACCATAAAATAAATTATTTTTTTATTTTCATATATGTTTTATGGTCCAGTGCATCAGGAATAAATCTAGTTATACATGGTCTATCATCAATACCCGAAAATGTTAATAAATTAATAAATTGTCTTATTTTATGTCTGACACGCATGTCTTTTTGGGATTTCATAGCATTAGAGTTTTTCTAAAATTTGTTCATGCAATTTTTTTCCTTTAAAGCATAGTTATCTGACGAATCCTTATTTTATTATATTATTTTTTATACATTTTAGGAAATTTATTATGATCAATAGATATTATTATAATAATTATGGTTATTTTATACTTTAATTGACTATATGAATTAAATAACTAGGAAATAATTAATAGCGTACAAGAGGAGCCACCTATAATTAATGAAGAAAAATGCATATTAATTTATTAAAAGGGAAATCACTATTAGCTAATTAGATAACTCTAATTAGAGAAAATTATTTATATCCTTTTAATATATTAATATAGCATAATAATATTTGAAATGGTAAAACAAAAAGATCTTTCAAAAATTAAAATCATATATCCACTTTGACTATTCAAATGTAATCCTCAAATATCTAGATACAAGTAATCTTATTCAACGAATTTGAAGCAATATTTAGATTTGGAGCAATTAATCCATCGAATCAAGGGATCCACGATGGAGGTTATATGATATATCCAATGAATTTTCTTTTATCATAAGGCAATCATATCTCACGGATTGAATATGTAAGCCCTGTACAGGTTGTTCCTAAGAAAAGTGAGATCATTATTATTAAGAATGAAAATAATAAATTGATCCCCACTAGAGTACAAAACTCCTGGCGTGTTTGTATCAACTATAGAAAATTGAATGAGTCCACTAGGAAAGATCATTTCCCCTTCCTTTTATTGATCAAATACTTAAGCATTTAGCAAGGAAGTCCCATTATTGTTTTCTATATGATTTTTTAGGTTATTTTTAGATTCTTATTGCACCAAAAGATCAGGAAAAACTACATTCACTTGCCCTTTTGGGGCATATGCTTACAAAAGGATGCCAGTCGGACTCTATAATGCCCTAAGCACATTTCAACGTTGTATGATAGTATATTTTCTGATTTTCTTGAGTAGTGTATGAATATGTTTATGGATGATTTTACAGTTTATGGTGAGTCATTTGATACTTGTATGGATAGTTTAGATAAAGTTCTTGTTAGGTTTATTGAGAAGAAATTAGTCCTTAATTATAAAAAGTGTCATTTTATGGTTAATCAGGGAATTGTCCTAGGACACTTAATATCTGTCAAAGGAATCAAGGTGGATAAAGCTAAAATTAAAATAATATCTACCTTCCCTATCTAACTAACCTAAAAGAACTTAGGTCCTTCTTTAGCCATGCTGGATTCTATAGGAATTTATTAAAGATTTTAGCATAATTGCCTTACCATTATTTAAACTCTTGCAGAAGGATGTTGAATTTATTTTTGATGATAAATGCATACATGATTTTAATAATAATAAACTCAAGGAAAGTCTCACCTCCCCTCCTATTTTGACTACACCTGATTGGAATTTACCTTATAAGCTTTCATGTGATGCTTCTAACATTGCAGTTAGTGCCATGCTTGGATAGAGGGAAGATAAGGTTTCAAGGTTCATTGCTTATGCATCTAAGACCTTATGTATCACAAGAGAACTACACAACTACAGAGAAGGAATTATATGCTATTGTTTTTGTTCTAGATAAGTTTAGACAATATCTCATAAACTCTAAAATTTTTATTTTTATAGATCATGTAGCAGTGAGGTATCTTTTCAAGAAACCTCAATCTCAACTAAGGTTATTGCGATGGATGCTCCTTATACAAGAATTTGATATTGAGATTAAAGATCGAGCAGGAGCTAAGAACTATGTAGTTGACCACCTAAGTTGGCTTCTAGATGAAGCAAGGAGAGTATATAATTCTAATTTAGTTTGTGGTGATTTTCCTAATGCTACCCTCTTTGCTTTATCTTTGAAGGAAACATGGTATGCATAATTTTGTGAATTATTTGGTGGTAGGTGTAATCCCACTTTCTATGTCTCCCTTTAAGGTACAAAAACTGAAAAGGGAATCTAGGTACTACGTGTGGGACAATCCACTCCTTTGGAGGATGTGCAATGATCAATTAATTGGGAGGTGTGTCCCAGAGGATGAGTTTGATGCCATCCTAACACCTTCTCATTCTGCAGTATGTGGTGGGCATTTTAGTACTAAGAATTCCTCTAGGAAAATCCTAGAAGCATGTTTCTATTGGTCATCCTTATTCAAGGATGCTTTTTCCTTTTGCAAAGCGTGAGATAAGTGCAAAAGGTTTGGTAGTTTGAGTAAGAGGTATGAGATGCCACAACAACCCATCATATTTTGTAAAATCTTTTATGTATGGGGAATTGACTTTATGGGTCCTTTCCCTCCTTCATTTCATTTCTCTTATATCCTTTTAGTTATTGACTATCTATCTAGGTCGGTAGAAGAAATCCTTACAAGTAAGGATGATACTCAGATAGTCTCTAAGTTTATTAAATATAATATATCCTGCAGGTTTGGAACACCAAGAGCTATAATAAGTGATAGAGGAAGCTACTTCTATAACAAGATTCTAGTTAGCTCTTTACTAAATTTGGGGTCACACACAATGTTGTCACTGCTTATCATCCACAAATAAATGGTCAAATATAAGTCTCAAATCAAGAAGTGAAGTATATCTTAGAGAAGATTGTACATCATAACAAGAAAGATTGGAGCCTACACCTTGAGGAAGCACTTTGGACATATAGGACTGCCTTTAAGACACCTATAGGGATGTCACCATACAGGGTTATATTTAGTAAGCCATGTCATCTCCCCGTAGAACTTGATCACAAGGCTTATTAGGCTATCAAGATGTGCAATATGGATATAGAAGCCTCGAGTTTAGAAAGAATGCTACAGTTGGAGGAATTGGATGAGATAAGGCAAGATGTATATGAAAACTCTCATATCTATAAATAGAAAATAAGACTTCTCAATGACAAAGGCATTCTAAGGAAGCAGGTTTAGGTAGGGGATAAAGTGTTGATATTTGCAATTAGGTTCAAGTTAAAACCTGGAAAGTTCACTACCAAGTGGTAAGGACCTTTCACTGTTACCAACACTCACAAGTTTCAAATGGTAGAGCTCATAGACAATGCCACTGGAATGACAAGAAAGATAAATATTTATCTTTTGAAGCTCTACCATGAGAGCACACAACCCCCTGATACACAAGTTGTCTCTTTTCTCTCTTATCTCTTTTCTATACTTTGAGCTTATTATTTGAGATAAGTGTGGGGAAGGGACCATTCTAGTACTTTAGGAGTAGATTAGTTTGCACTTTACATATTTCTTAGAATAGGTCACATTTTTTAAAAAAATAATTATTAGTTTTAGGTTAGTTTTTCTTTGAATAAATATCCATTTTAGCACATAACTCTTTAACCATCTCCCTTCCTTTATTATATGCTTTAGTATTACATTGAGGATAACTCATGGTTTGAGTGTGGGGGAAAGAATGAATTTGATTGATTGTTTGATTGAGTTCTTGAAAATGCCTATTTTTCAAAAATGTTCCATCCTTATGCTTCTGAACACTCATGTTTTAAATTAAAATATCATTTTGATACCCTGATACATGTATGAATCTTTCAAATCCATTGTTGATTGTGATAGTTCAGTTAGTTAATATTCTAAGAGTTATCCTAGAAATAAATAATGTAATGCATTGAGAACAGTTGAAGTCTTCAATGAGGATCTGTGAACAGGAATGAAAAGAGATAGCCTTGTTTGAAGGATTCTTGGCTTTAAATTCATAAATTGAGTGAATATCTCCTATGCTAGCAACTCTTCAGAACTTGTCTTAGTTCTCTTATCTATTGTCTAACTCATGTGTAACTCTTTAAAATGATCGAGGCTATTATAGTATAAACCCTTTATCCAAAACACAAGACATGATACATATTATATCCTTAGTTATCCCTTTTGAGCCCATCACTTTTCTTTTTCCATCATAGAAAGTCATATATGTATGAACATCTTTTTTGAAATAAAATTCTTATTCGTGTTAGAAAATCATTACTATTATGATATTGTGCTACATCTTTTATATATAAGGTGCTAAATAAAGAAAAAAGAAAAAAAGCACATTGCACAAAAATACAGAAAAAATCATGCAAGAAAAAATGAAAAACAAAGAAAAGAAAAGAAATAGAGAAAATACAAATGAAGAAGGCACTATTATCATCTCTTATTAGCATAATTACTACCCCTACATCTCTTATGACATGAATTCATGCTATACATTCATTATTACATGCATATACTTCTTTTTATTCTTCATATTCCATTTCACGTAGCCTATTTCCAATGCACATGTAATTGACAATAGAGACTTAGAACTATTACAAGTATATGGTAGGGGACAATATAAGCAAGTTTGAGTAAAAGAACCCCAATAAAAGGTGAGATGAGTGAAATAGATATATTCTTGAGTGTATTATTTTCTATCATGTTCCTCTATCTTAATTGTATTTATAGAGATTAATCACATTGCATTTGTTATTCTATGACTATTGATGACTTAAAGGATTTGATTGGTTTAATTATCACTTTTGTCCTCGAACTTGTTTGATTCCTCTATTTGTTTTCAGTGTCTACTAGAATATTTTGCATTGCTTTGCCCAAGAGTGAAAAGGTTTAAGTGTGGGGGAATTTGATTAATCCCTATTTTATCATATTATTTTCTATTTATTTTAGAAAATTTATCATGATCAATAAATATTATTATAATAATTATGGTTATTCTGTGCCTTAATTAACTATATGAATTAAATAACTAAAAATGTCATTTTCTTGTATTTTTACTAATTTTATTATAACACTGATATGCACAAAGATATTTTTATCTTTTATGATTTTTAGGAAAAATAGGAAATAATTAATAGCCTACAAAAGGAGCCACCTAGGATTAATGAAGGAAAAATGCATATTAATTTATTAAAAGGGAAATCACTATTATATAATTAGAGAAAATTATTTATCTCCTTTTAATATATTAATATAGCATAATAATATTTGAAATAGTAAAAAGAAAGATCTTTCAAAATTTAAAATCAAATATCCACTTTAACTATTCTAATATAATCCTCAAATATCTAGATACAAGCAATCATATCCAACGAATTTGGAGCAATATTTATATTTAGAGAAATTAATCCATCGAATCAAGGGATCCACAGTAGAGGTTATATCATATATCCAATGAATTTTCTTTTATCAGAAAGCAATCATATCTCACAGATTGAATATGTAATATCGAAGGGAAATTTAATTCAAATTATAAAGAAGAAGAGCCAATTACGAGTCAAGATTCAAAGCAAGAGGATAAATATTAATTATATCTTATCTCTGATTCTTTATATTATATCATAATTCATTTGAATTGATTCAAAGATAACTTCACAATATCTAACATTTGAATTTAATTAAAGGATAATGATAAATATGTTATCTTTTCCTATTTTCTTATTAATTATTTTTTTTCTTTATCCTATTACTTTTTATTTGAATTGTTTATAGAATATTTGAGTTTAAAAATATTATCTTTGGAGATATTGAAAAAAATGATAGCTTAAAAGGATACTGAAGATAAATGAAGATTATCATTATCTTTTGAAGAGTCAATTAATGAAGAGACCCACATTAATAGGATTCACTTCCAAAAGCTATATAAAGGACCCCAAGGCTCCTCCATTCAACACCCCAACTCACTCCACACATCTCTTTTCTTCTAAAAGCCAACTTGGCATTCCTTCATCCACCGTCTCTTCTTCAGTTTTTTGCTCTCTTTCCACATCCAATAGTGTCATCTAGCCCCATGAGTAGCTATTCCTCCCTTATTCTTGATGATGGAAATTTAAGGCTTGAGTTCATTGTGCTAAATGTTAGGAGTTATACTATTTATTTCATTTGATCTTTGTTTTCTAAGAAATTTTATGATTCCCTAGATTTAGATTTTGAAAATTATATAGGTTGACCTAAAATTTCGATTGAGATACCTTGTGATCAAACCTATGTGTTTTGCTATTCAAGTTATGATTAGAGTTTTTATTTCATATCTTTTACTTCCTCATATAGCTATGCATGTCTTCTCTTGCATGATTATGTTTAGATTAATATGTATAGTTATATTTAGGGTTTCAATTGGATACCCATGATTAATGACTAATCACATATTGTTGATCAATTCACATGCTAAGTGATACTTTTAAATAATCATTTTTAATGCAATTATATGCTAGATCTAGGTATGATTGTTGATTTTTTTTATTATGACTAAGACAATTGTCTAGGGTTCTGTATAATAGGATTTAGTATAAATAATTATCATAACTCTTATATTATTTTGAACAATGATAGCCGGCATCATCCATCATCGGGAACGTTCAACTTACTTGTAATCGTATCATTTAACTATTCTACTTTCTTGCAATCATCACTTTAATTAAATTGAATACTCTTCTCTACCCTTATTTAATCCTTAATCACTTTGGTTAATAATAATCAAGTCATGAATTGACTCTGCCTAGAAATCGACCTAAGGTTAGCTTCTATACACATAGGGTTAAAACTAATAATTAATTTGAGCGCTAAAGGCGACATCAATATCTGTTTGAAAGAAATAGAAAAGTTTTCCTAGGAATAATAAAAATAAAAATAAAAATTATAGTAATTTGAAAAACTGAAAACTTGAACTTGAAAACTATGTAGTTTTAATTTCACTAAAATTAATCTTATGAGAAAAGAAACAAAAAATAAAGTCTTGTTCTTATCATATTTACTTTATTTCATTTGGATATTTGTGATATTGATTGGTATCATCTGTTACCATTAAAATATATAAATATAAATTAATCAATATTATATTTCAAGAAATATTAAATCATGTTGGAAAAAAGAAATCTTAATTCTAGTAAATTTACATTCACACTTTTTGTTGGACAAATAAAAAAAGTTGGCATTTTTAAGTTGCTTGTGTGGTGGAAAGACTATAATGTTTGAATTCTAGAAAACGAATTTGTTAGAAGAAATAAAAATATTTTATACTTTAAACTTCAATAAAGAATACCCTTAATCAAATTAAAAAAATATATAATCTTTTTTAATTTGATAGTATATATATTTGATGAAATGGTCAAATGCATGTGTGTTTTTGATAGAATTATTTGATCTAGGTTTCTTTAGTTTGTTTTAAATTAAGTATAAATATTAAATTTTACCAATTTAAAAATAGGGTTAAGATATAAAAATATCTTGCATGTTTTCTAAAAAGTATGCATAATACTATAAGTTCTTAGGAAATGCAAAACTACCCATAAATATTTAAAATGGAAGCAAAAATAAGATAATCATTAAATATAACCTAATACTGTTCTTTTTTTTTTTATGGAACCCGTGTTATTGTTATGAAAATAACAAAATACCTCCAACTCAAAAAACTAAAAAGTGTAAAGGGGCAAAAATACCTATAAACTTTTACCCAATGTGCATTAAACACCATATATTTTTTCAAAGTGTAAAAGTACCCAAAAAAGTGCAAATAAATTAATTATTTTAGTTTTGGTAAGACAAAAAACTTATTAAATTTTACCACACTATTATAATACTAATAATTTTATGATTAATGCATGCATTTGATCCTCTAAATTTATATTAAGTTTTAGTTTAGTCATTTCAATTTATAAAGTGTATTTTGCAGTCCCTTAATGTTAATATTATTTGTCTCATTAATGGAAAATATAGATTCAATAAATTTAAATGGTGACTCTAAAATTAAATATTAACATATTAAAATATTTAAAGAATATGTCGCCTTATCTTTATCATGACAACCCATATATCAATATATAAAATATTATATTAAATGATTACATCAAAAACATGTTTTATCAATATTTAATTGTAGAGTTGCCATTTTAATTCATTGAGTTAGAATTTTCTATTAATATTAACGGATTAAAAATAAACTTTATAAACTGAAGGGATTAAACCAAAATTTGATATAAACTTACAAGACCAAATGTACACATTAACCATAAAATTATTAATATTACAATACTTTGCTTGCTAAACAAATCTAAAGACTTATTGATGCAGACCACTCCTCCTTTTTAGGGAGAACACTGGAGTTCAAATACATCAATTCCTCCTCGACTCCTCTTCTTAAGAAGCCTTATAATTCATTTGGGGTCTGGAAGGGTATCCTGGAGGTAGCTAACATCATCACTGCTAGATTAAATTGGCAAGTTGGTGAGGGATCCTCTATCCTTATCAACCACCCCATTTGGTGGCCGGTGCATCAAGATACAACTTCTCAACTCAACATCAATAGAGTAGCTGATCTCCTATTGCACAACCCTTTCAATTAGAATCCTATTTGTTGGAATAGAACCCTTCTCTCACATATCTACCTTCCTCATATAACTGAAGGCACTCTTAAACTTCCTCATTCGCTTCTAAGCGGTGTAGATAAATTGGTGTGGACTTTACTCCTCTCAAGTCGGGCTTCTTTTTAGCCTTAACCTAAATCATAATATAATGTGGTTGTCCCCTTTTGAAAATTCCTCCAGTCTATCACAATTTTGTCCAACTATCTCTTATTTATCTGGAAACTTCTACATGATGCTATCTCTTCTACAGATATCCTCAACAAACACCATCTTAAGGTCTCAGATCTCTACCTCTTTAGTTGTCAAACTGATGAATCCACCTTCTATATCTTTGTTGATTGCCCCTATCTAAAGCTCTATAGTTTGGTCTCCTCAGCATTTGCTGCCTTGCACAACATTCCAAGATTTTGGAACCTTGCTAAAGAGCATTATTCTTATGCTACACAAGAAAAATGAACTCTCAATGATTAAGAAAATCCTTGTCCTCAACCATAATATTTGGTTTAATAGGAATAGAACTATACGTGATGGAAAACCCCTCAACCTTGAATCCATTATTGCTTCTATCAATGGTAAATGCCCCTTTAATCATCTAGTAGTATCTTCTCATGATTACAATCATGTGCAGCCTACCCCCAAGACAATATCTCTAAATGAAAGACATCAAGTTTCCCATCTAAGACTATTTGGATTGTTAAACTCTACTCAAGGAAAAACGCTTACATGGTTATTTCTTTTTGCCTCTATTTGCTACAATGGCTCTCCTGTTCAGAATTTAAAATGGAAGTAGAGGTTCTTCTAACCTTAATATATTTATATGTTAAAACTTAGCACAAACCACTGACACAAGAAAAGCAGGTGCCAGCCTTGCTAACATCCAAAGTCGTGATACTTAGGCTATGTTTGGTTAAATGAAGGGGAGGGTAAGTTAGGTTAATTTAAGAGAGGGTAGGGAAGAGTAAGGGAGGTTATAAGTGTGAAGGTAGGGGAGGAGAGATAATATTTCTTATTTGGTTTAGGAGGGGATGATATGTAATAAAAAATTTACAAATATACCCTTATGTCTTAATTTAAATTTATTTGTTCTTTATTTATAATATTTATATCAAAATTATTATTTCTCTGTTTATAAATTTTAAATTTTTTTACTTCATTTATATATATGATAAAAAAATATTATAAAATTTTAACAATATCCTTCGTTAATTTTACAATTATCATATATATTAATTTAATATATAAATCTGAATGTAAAGACACAATGCATATAGCCTCCAATGGTGGGCCTAACCAAATTTACAGAAACAAGCACACCTCAGGGATAGACTTGACAGGTTGTCTAATACAATTGTGTCTTCATTGGGCACAAAGATTCTTTCCTGTGTTATTCTAAGGTTGACCCAGGTCATGTGTCATGACCAATTTTCAAAATTTATGTTTGATATCCACCCTACTGGTTCAAGTATCTCCAACTCCGCAACACAACAAAAAAAGAACCATATTCAAAATTTGGGAGCCAATGCTACTTTTTATGAAACTTCGCAACTCCTTCTACGTGATAATAAATAGCATCTAGTGTCTAAGATATGGTTCCGTTATGAGTTAGAATCTTAGATATTATGAGTTTCTTGATGTTTACTCCTCTTCATACATATGGGTTTCTTTATGTGTGTTGTTCAAAATTGAAATACCAAAATCATACATAAGATATTTAGTTAGGGTCAAGCATCATGAGGACCACTCTTTCCCAAATTAGAATGAAAGAAGGATTTATGCCAATTCACTGACTCACTCATGAATTGAATGTGAAATTCTTCATCCAATCATAAGTATCCAAGAATTCACTCAGTTCTTGTTATTAGAGAAGAATAGGAATAGTTACTAGAATAAGCTCTTCTTGACAAGAACAAACTCTTTACTTTGCTAAAGAATCTGAGCATCTTGAACTTCTAAATCAAGCAATTAACTCAAAGAAGCATTAAGGCTTTTTGTTCTTTGGTCCAACTCAGCAAGTGTTTGGTGTTACACAATTTTGCATCACAGGTAAAGTCTTAACAATATATTATTGTGTTATGGTATATGAAGTCATGAACCATATCAACTGATATATCAGCAAAATGCCATTAACTATTTTAACATCCTCTTTATCTGAAGGGATCATGTTAAATCCCAACCCCCTTAAAAAATAAATAAAATGGATGATATCTTTACAACTTATTTATTGCCTCTATAAATAAAATAAAATTGTTCCAACGATCATGTTTTAATATCTAGATATTTTGCTTTCATACATGATACCAAGTTTCCAACATCACTCCCAGTGGCTAAAAACATATGAACAACAGTTAAATTTAATAACCAATCATAAATTATGCATTTTATACCTTTTATGGGTTTGAGATATGGTAACTTAAAATTATACCATGGGCATTTACAAAAGGAACTGAGTACAATAAAGTTTATCATTTTGGCCAATTTTTTATATTCATTCCACAAATCACTATTAACATTCGTGTGATATTCTTCTTGATCTCTTCCAGGACTCTTTTGCTAATGAATAAGAAAGGATTCCTTCTTTTCTAACCATAACCCAAAATAATAGCCGTCGAAAGAAAGATTAATGATTCATTAAAACCCAAGGTGATACCTCAGTCATCAACATGCTTTAGAGATCCCTTCCATTATCCTTATGTTTCATTTCAATCACAAGTAACAAAAAATTTTCCACCAGGAAATAATGGATAAATAGAAGGGTTCTAGAAAGAATATGAAAAATTATAAAATTACATAATTCTATAGGAGTTCAAAAGAAAAGAATATTACACTAAGGGTGCATCAGCAAAGACCTCAACTAGCATGCTATCTTCATTACCTGTCATGTCAAACAGTTATGCATCCTTCTCTTCCTCATTCAAAATGTCTTGCCTTTCAAGCTTGGCATGACCAGCAATGTATACCATTTTCTGAGCTCTTTCCAATGCAATTCTTGATTGCTTGTTCCCAGCAATTTTTCTCATGAAAGACCAATTGTTGTTCAATCCGCATGAGGTTGCATGGAGAAAATTAAGCTTTACTACAATATAAGTCATTGGTTTAATTTGACATATTAATAAATAAACAAACTAATCATTAGTAGAGGTAGATATTACATTAGTTAGCAAACCAACACTCAACTTGCATATTATGTAATATGCTTATATGGTAAAAAAGACAAAGATTTTTCAAAAAGCATATAATGTAGCATAGTGAATACTCTTTGTAGATCACCTGAGATAAGTTTATAGCTTAACAAGAAAGTGATAATGCAAGTATTAATCAATCATGCACGATTCATACAGATTCCTACAACTATTGATCAATCATACAACATGGTAAATCATTGTAATGTTCCTAGAAATTTTACCAAGTGTTTCAAGTGGCACATTTATAGAACAATAAAAACACATAGCCTCATCTAAGATCTCTCCAAAATAGGAAAAGGGGAATAGCATTCATAATCATAAACCCAAAAAAAGAAAGAGGAAAAATGCAAGTTAAATAGTAATTGATTGGGGCTTCTTATTAGGAAGACATTGTATCTTCAAGTGGCTAGACAAACAAAAGCCTAAGTCAATTGTGAATAAAATAGAGGTTCTGCATATTGGGTTTGGTTCAAGAACAAGAGAAAGAGAAGTGGTAAGCTTCAGTTTGGTAAATCAATGGAAATTCTGAGCCATGAATCAATTGGGGATTCAGTATTTCACTCAGGATGGGACTCTTTGGTTGACATTTTAGGATTTAGACATAGCCTTTGTGCTTCTTCGAATGATAGCCAACTATTATCACAGATATAAAGTTGCAACATGAATACTACATTAGCCAACTTGTTGAGTTCATGGAATCGCATAACATTAAGAAAAAGTAAGATGTAAATCTGATATTCCCACAAATTTATCGATAATAACATCCCACAAAAGGATCAAATCTTACAAATATTTACTTTATTCATAGAGATGGTTATTCAATAAAAGGGCAAATAGAGGAGTGAGAGAGAGAAGCTACAAGGAGCGAATAAGGAGAAGGGTAGAAGAGGTTACTTGAATAAAGTCGACGGCGGTGCCTGAAAGAGTAGGTAGCAGCAAGCTATAGCAGTGGCTTGAGGCATGCCGACAATTGAAGATGGAGCCTATAAACGCTGGAGACGTAATAGAGTGAATGGAAGCGAGAAAGGGTTTTTAGACCAAAAGGGCAAATTTGGAATATTGAAAATAAGCAGGGGTAATTTAGTTAGAATAACACATAATATTTCTCACCTCTCCAAAAACCTCCAAATTTAGAGGGGAGAGAGGGGTATGGGAGCAGAAAAAGACAAAACAATTCCCCTCCCATCTATTTTTTGAACCAAACACACATACCCCTACCCTGCCCTAACCTTTCCTCCAAAAGCCTCTAACCAAACAATGCCTTAAGATTCCTATTTTATCAGTCTTGCTTAATTTATTCAATCAAATAAATTAGTTTCATATTGTTTTGCTAATTTATTTTTCACTTAAAATAAAAGAGGGAATGTTTGTGAGATCTCTGGTGTAATGGAGAGATTATAGGAATAAGTTGTTATCTGTCTTACACTTTAAAAGGCAGTACATGTACTCAGTTTTAAATCAGATAAAATAAAGCAAAACATTGCCAAAAAATATCACTATTATTTTTGTTTTCTTTTACTCTCTCATTTGTTTTATGGTATATAAGCCAGGTTACGCACAAGTGAGAATAAGGCCTTTCAACTATTGTAATGGAACTCTCAAATGAAGGAAACAAACGACCTAAAATAGAGAAGCTAGCTGGTACAAACTAAAAGTACTGGAGAATGTGCGTGGAAGCATATCTCCAAGGTTAGGACCTATAGGAGCTAGTTATTACAACTGACACTATTCCATTTGATTTTTCTGAAAACTCCTGCCATAAGTAGAAAATCAAGTATGGGAAGGCTCTTTATTCCTTTGATTTTCTCGATCAACAAAGAGTACTCAAGCACATTCAAGATGTTACTTCTCCAAACGAAGTGTGGAAGTCGCTTGAAAGGATATTTACGAAGAACACATCACACTTGCAACTTCTTGAAAACTTGCTAGCCACTCTAACACAGGAAGGTATGTCAGTCTCCGAATACTTTCTACTAGTTAAAAGTGTGTGTTCTAAAATTTTAGAGATTGACACTGATGAAAAAGTCAGTGAAGTAAGGTTGCATCTCTATCTCATATGAGGTTTGAAGAAAGAGTATAGACTGTTTGTTACCTCTATTTAAGGGTGGGTAACACAACCTTCGGTTGAGGAACTGGAGAACTTGCTTTCAAATCAAGAAGGGGTAAATAAATATTGAAGAGTACAGAGACTGATGCTATTCTATTCTTGAAAGGAAAGCCGAGTATAAGGGCTATTTTGAGCAACAAGAGCATATATGACAACTTAAGTGCTGAGGAGGATATAGAACCTCGCGTCAAGAAGCCTATCACTTATTATAGATGTGTCAAAATTGGGCATATAAAGAAGTTTTGTTGAGTAAAGCTCTCAAAAGATAATATCGCATGAACTAGTAAGACGATGAGCAACTTAAGTGGGAGTATTGGTTCATATTCAAAGCAATATATCAAAAGACTCAAAGCTTTGCGAACTATATGACCAAAAAATAAGTATGGATTGTCTATTTAGGATGCTCCCATCAAGTAACTGGGAATGAAACTTTAATTTGTTCTATAAGATACATGAACACCATGGAGACAGAGTCATCGTCACTACTAACAACTCAACACATCCTCTGACCAAAGTAGGAGTGGAATGGTTGAAGTGAATGATCATGCAAGCATCAAATTGCAAGATGTCTACCACGTTCCAGGTTTGACCAAAAACTTAATGCTAGTTCCTCAAATAACTGAATCTAGAAAATATGTCTTGTTTGGACCAAAGGATGTAAAAATACTTGACAATGTTAAACAAATATCTGTTGACGTCCTATTTTCTGATGAGAAGAAATGTTCCTTGTTTGTTATGTCAGCAGGGGAAGCCTATGTAAAGAAGACAAGTCAAACTAATAAAGCCTCAACATGACATGCTCAGTTGGGCCATATGGGCTACCAATTATTGCAACAAATATCATCAAATAGAATACTAGTCTTAAAGAATGTCCATGAAGATGTGGTTTTCTAGGGATGTCAATATGGCAAGTCTCATCGACTTCCATATAAGAAATCTTCGAACTGAAGGGCTGCTATGCTTAAACTAGTTCATACAGACTTGATGGGCCCAATCAGAACACCAAGTTATAGTCGACAACAGTATGTCATGGTGCTAATAGATGATTCTTCAAGGTTTACGTGGGTAAAATTTTTAAAAGAGAAAAGTGAGGTTTTATTCAAGTTCACAGAGATTAAATAAGTCATTGAGAAAGAATTTGGGCAAAAAATCAAGTGTCTCAAAAGTGAAAATGATGGGGAGTATATGTTCCACAAATTCCTAATGTACTATGATAAAAATGTCATCAAGTAACAGATGACCTGTTCAGATACTCCCCAACAGAATAGGGTTGCCGAACGAAAGCTAGCTCACCTTACTTCAGTGTGCCTCTCATGGTTGCATGATAAAAACTTGCCTAGAGAACTGTGGGCTGAAGCTATACATTGCGAGTGCTACGTCACAAACAGACTTCCAGCATGGCCATGTATAGAAAAATCCCTTTTTGAGGTTGCATATGATGAGAAACCAAATATAAACTATTTTAGGGTGTTTGGATCCATTTGTTATGTTCATATCCCTAAGAGCAATCGGAATAAGCTTGATTAGACCCAAAGACAAAGAAGTATATGATATCCAAACGTGTTGTATTTGATGAAGTGATGACCTCGTTTCCAAATTCAAAAGCTGTTGCTCTCAATTATAGGAATAAGTTGCTATCTGCCTTGCACTATAAAAGGCATTAGATGTATTCATATACCATAAAATAAAGCAAAACGTTCCCCAAAAATATTACAGTTATTTTTGTTATCTTTTACTCTCTCATTTGTTTTATTCCACTCCTAAGCTTGCACTCTGTCTCTCTTGGATCCATCTATCCAGCATCACCAACAGGTTTTCAGCTCTCAACATATTCTCTATTAAGAAATAGTTTCTTCACCTTGTAGATTTTTGCCTCTCAATTGCAAGGTCCATTGGCATTGACCTCAAAATCATGCTTGCTTCTTTTACCAGTTATTCTATGTTTTTTTATTGACTTTAAGTCTGTTCATAATTTCTTATGTATGTCCCACTGTATATGCTTCCATGTAATCTCGTTTTATCTTATGATTAATATTTTGTCTTTTTATATAAAAAAATAGTATTACAATAATATAGTAAAATGCAATAGAGCCTTGTTTTGCTAAAATTGAAAGAATTAATTTATTTTCTCTTTTATGAGTACTTTTGCACCTCCGAAAATCATATGGTGTTTTTGCTCACTTGGGGATAAAAGTTTGTGTATTTTTGCACCTTTATACTTTTTAATTTTTTAAGTTGGGGTATTTTAGTCATTTCATAACAATAGCGTGAGCTCCATCAAAAAAAGTAATGGTGTTAAATCATGTTTAATGGTCCTAATATTTTTGCTTTCATTTTAAATGTTTATATGTATTTTTGTGCTTCCAAAGAACCTATAGTGTTGGGTGCAATTTTACAAAAAGTGCATGGGTATTTTTTATCTTAATAACCCTTGAAAATAATATAAAAATGAAGTATAAATATGTTAAGTAAATTTAAGATATTTTAACAAATAAATAGAATTTATTTATTATTTCAGGGAATTTATATAACTTATACTGTATTATATTTATATCAATATGAACTTAGTTCTAATAATTAATATTTTAATGATCATTGATATATATTGAATTTAGAGCTAGCCACAATATTTATATGTATGAGGTATCAACAGAATATTTTTTTCAACTTTGAATGATGTACAAAACCTGCGTCTAGTTTTTTTTTCTAAAGTGAATTTCTTTATTAATGTTAATAATATTTTTCCCGCATTTAATAGGATAAACTTTTGAAGTGTGATTTATTTCTATTAAAAGGATAAATTACAAAATTTAAAGAGTATTTAATTATATTCTCTTCTTAATATACTTCTATTAAAGCAATATTTGTTAGGATATGTGATAACTTTTTATACTAACCTTAAAAAGATAGGAATACCTTTGACTAAATAAAAAATATGTAAATAAAGTGGCATTATATAATAATAAATTTGAAAAAATAAAAATAGATTTAAGATAAATTAATGAGGCTAGTTTAATTAATAGTTTTAAGATATAAATTGGTTATACTAGTTTAATTAATAGGTGAGAATTAGATAATTTTATTTTATAAAAAGTATAAATAATACGAGGTATTACTTATTAATAAACAAAAACAACTACACTTATTTTTATTGGCATTAAAATTTGGGCTCTCATATGAACATAAAATTTCAGGTATCCCACTTTAATAAGGAGGCACTTTTTTTTTTTCTTTCCTTTCATTTATGGGTTAAATAGACTTTGAACCTGTTTAGATAAGAGTTTAGAAAATAGCTTATAAAAAAAGAGTTTTTAGACCGTTTTTAAAAAAAGACTTTTGGATAAGAGTTTATAGAAAAAAGTAGTTATGAATAAATGAGTATTTGGATAGTTATTACCAAAATGACTTTTATAATTATAAAATTACTAGTAAGGGTATTGTTTTATTAAAAATATGATAGAGGAAAAAATAGAGGGTAAAAATAGGGAAGAAAGAGGAAAGATGATGCAGAAAAGTGAAGAGAGAGGAGAGAAGATTGAGAAAACAAAAAGATAGGAGAGAGGAGAGAGATTGGAGAAAAGTGAGGAGAAAGAGGAGAGAGTGTGTAAGAAAAAATAAGGAGTAAAATAGTTATTAAGTAGTCTATAAGCTCTTTTACTGTTTCACAAGTTAGTTTCAGTAGTTTATCCAAAACTTTAGTTTTAAACCATGATTTAGTCTAAAAGCCCTTTTGGACAAATATAACTGTTTATTTTAAAATTTTTCTAAACTAAGATTTGGGCCAAAAGCCCTTTTAAAACTAAAGTTTCTACTTTTTCAAATAGACACTTTGTATAGTATGGCTAATTTATCTGAAACTATAGTTTTACCTAGAAACATTTTTAAATAAATATGGCTATTTATTTTAAAATTTCTCTAAACTAAAATTTTACCCAAAAAAACTTCTAAAACTATAGTTTATAAGCATTCCAAACAGGCCTAAATTTTTGCCAGCATATTCAAATCATGAGACAAAAAATTACCATTTCAATTTTAAAATTTAAAATCAGTTTATTTATTACACATTCTAAACTATTTATTATTTTAATAAAATAAATAACAATATATTTTTTTAAGAATTTCTAATTTCAGATTTTGAAGTTTCAGTTTTATTTTTTTTGGGGATTTTCCCTAATATAATTAATATTACTCCATCCATCTTTAGTTTTATGATAAAATTTTGAAGTGTGATTTATTTCTATTAAAAGAATAAATTACAAAATTTAAAAAGTACTTAGTATACTCCTATTAATTTTTTTTCTCTGCTATTAAACATAAGAAACACATATAGAGTATATTTTAATATTAATATAAAATTTTAATCTATATTATCTATGAAAATTATAATTCATTTTTAAAGTATTCTTATATAATTACATATATTAAAAAAGCTTCTATTAAATATAGTTTAAATAATGATAAATAGAGAAGTATTTTATAAAAATTATCACACAATTATTACAAATAACTAATTTAATTAAATTTTTTAATATATTTAAATTTAATTAAGTATATTTTATATTAAAAATTAGAGGTAATATATATAAGATGACTAGTTATAAATATTGTATTTCTTATTATATATAAGTAAAAAAAGTGGATATACTTACAAGTTATTAATTAAAATGATAAATTTTATAACTTAAATAAAAAAATATAATTTTAAATCTTTAAAACTACTATTGATAAAAATACTTTTAAACTTTAAACCTAGATAGCCTCAAATTTAAATTAATTTAGGGATATTTTTATTAAATAAAAAAATAAGTAAAAAAGATATTAAATAATAATAAAATTAAAAAAATAATATTAAAATATAAATTAGTTAAGTAAATTTAATTAGTCTGTTAAATAGGCTTTGTATTTCAAACTGACTCAATAGGGCGAGCTATAACTAGGGGTCAGCCCTCCCCCGGTACATAAATTTCCATATTTACCATTACTTTTTATAATGAAACGACCAAACTACCCCAATTCCTAAAATGACTAGACCCATTGGTCCCAGATTTAAAATCCGTACCCTGAGCAGACCTATTTTATTTTTCTTTTCTATTCCGTTATTAAAATCCACTCCAGTAGATCTAAGCCACACATTCTCACCATTGATCAAGAATCTCGTCCGTTCAAAATCTGCCTCGATATTTTCAAACCCCGCAAAAAGCTTTCATTATCTGGTGTCGTCAGATTCAGTTTCGAAAAACAGGCCCCGCAGTAGTTGTTCGTTATATTACTATACTACCCTTCTTTTTATTTATTATCTGTGTAGAGGGAGGGAAAAGTTTCAGGGTACGATGGGAAATAAATTAATTATGAAAAAACCCAGTGAGCCCAGTTTGCCTTTTAAATCTGTATGGTTGGTCTCTGTTAAAAGAATTTTAAGAAAAAGAAAATATTAACAGTCCGAACCCTTGTGTTACGCGCCTTCAAAGATCGTGAAGTCACTTCCTTTCTGTACAACAATATATAATAATATTGTACAAAGTACATGCCAGATTTATATTCACGACAATTTAAAAATTAACTGTAATTAAATAGACTTTAAAATGAATTATTTATAATTAAAAAAAAAATTTTATGTTAGAAAATAGTATGTAAAAAGTATTTATTAATATTATATTATTTCAATTATATAATTTATAAAATTAAAATAATATAAAGTGATAAATTTAAAATATTATTTTTATTATTTACTGTGTATTCATTAATTTAATTAGTTTATAGGAATTTTTGTTCTTGATTTAATTTTTTTAAAAAAATAAATAAATGTGCGCACTACAACGACGTCTAGCGAGTGGGGACAAAGGAGTGTGATAGAGACCCTACCAAGGGAGATAACTACGTCAATGGACAAAAGCCACATAAAAAAATATAAATTTATAAACTAGAGATAGAGACTAGAAAGAGAGAGAGGCAGTGAGAGAGAAGAAGGGGGGAGAGAGAGAGCACTCTACCACTTTTATATGTTGCACGCATCCATAGCAGAAAACACAAGGAAGACAGAGTACTCCACACAGACAAGGGAAAGAAGGAAAGAAATAGAAAGAGGGAAAGAAAGAAAACCCATTTAAAAGATTTTACTCGGCACAAGAACAACAGAAAAAATGGGTCTGAGTTATGCATAGAAAATAGAGCCCAATATTATAGAGAGGGAGACTACGGAAAAAAAAGGAGGGAAAGGAAAGAGGAGGCCAAAAACATAAACACGGATGAGATTGGGAGAGAAGAGGTTCTTGTGAGGGCTGGAATGGGTCTTTTGAAGAACTCTGCATGCATTTGACAAGTATTATCTTGTGTCAGAGAAATTTGGATTTCAAATCAAAGCCCAGATCTTATTTTGTGTTTCAAGAGTTTCCTGCTGAAGAGCCCATTATTTTCTCGGGAAAAATCTGGAAAGGTTTCGTCTTGTTCGTTTTCTGGCCTTGAGGAGGAGGAAGAGGAGGAGTTCTTGTTGTTCTTCATCATCATCTTGTTGAGGGTAAGATTTAGATGAAGGCTCTGCCCCTACCCTTTGAGGAATTTCGAGGGAAAGGGGTTTTGGATTTTGGTTCTGTTGCTTCAGATTTGTTCTTCAAGTGGCATCATAATCATAATCACAACAGTATTCTTCAAGAGCATTGCTATGTGGGCACTGAGCCCACCTCTGTTTTGAACCTCAGAAGAAACCCAAGCCCCCCGACTTCCTCCTCCACACTGTCTTCCTCACACGGCGGTGGCGGCAGCTGCAGCGGCGCCACCGGCTCCACTGACAGTTCCACGGGTAAGGTCTCCGGCGACAACCCACCTCCTCACACGGCGTTAGACGTCGCTCCTCCGGCGGCGCTGGAAAGATGTGGGATAGGAATGGAGGACTGGGAGAGCGTCTTGTCTGAGTCGCCTGGTCAAGATCAGTCCATCTTGAGGATGATTATGGGCGACATTGAAGACCCATCTGTTGGATTGAGCAAGCTTTTGCAGAGTGGAACTGGTTCTTACCAAGATGTCGTCGATTTCAATGGAGGAGTTGGTGGGGGTTTCGGGTTTGTGGATCAGAGCTCTGTTCTTGACCATATTTCTGGTGCTAAATTTGCAAGCGGCATTGACGCTCCTGGGAATTGTTCTGATTTTCCTTTCAATACCATCCACAACGTTAGCTTCAATAGTAATATGGCGAGAGTTGGTGCTTCTGTGAATCAAAACCCCATTTTCCCTCCGTCACCTACTTCGCTTCCTCCTGCCATGTTTCAGCCTCAGCAACACCAGCAAGCTATGGAGTCTTTGGACGAGAAGCCACAAATCCTCAATCCCCAATTCGTTTTGAACCAAAACCAAACTCAGTTTATGCAGAATCCAGCTTTTGTTATGCCGTTGCCATTTGAACATCAGCTTCTTGCTCAGCCTCCGGCAAAACGGCCTAATTGCGGTCCTATCAGGCCAAATTACGAGATTCTGAAGCCACCATTTCTAGATCCTGGACAGGAGATATATCTCCGGCGGGGGCCGCAACCTCCTCTTCAGTTGCTTCCTCATCATCTACAGCAGCAACGGCAGGCATCTCCGGCGATGGCTACGAAGCCGAAAATGGCGAGCCCCGGTGAAGAATCGGTAACCTACCAGCTTCAGCAGAGTGTGATGGATAAGCTGTTCAAGGCCACAGAGATGATCGAAACCGGTAATCCGGAACTCGCGCAAGGGATATTGGCGCGGCTCAATCACCAACTTTCTCCAATTGGTAAGCCTTTTCAAAGGGCTGCTTTTTACATGAAGGAGGCCTTGCAATCGCTTCTTCTCCAATTGAACAACACCAACAACAATTCTTTGACCTTCTCTCCTAGTGGCCTTGTCCTCAAGATTGGAGCTTGCAAATCGTTCTCAGAAATCTCCCCAATTCTCCAATTCTCCAATTTTACTTGTAACCAAGCACTTCTTGAAGCTGTTGAAACGTATGATCGAATTCATATTATAGATTTTGACATCGGGTTTGGCGGACAGTGGGCTTCTTTCATGCAAGAGCTAGCTCTCAGAAATGGTGGTTCACCTTCTCTGAAAATCACTGCCTTTGTATCACCCTCTAATCATGACGAAATTGAGCTCAGTTTCACTCAAGAAATTCTGAAACAATATGGTTCTGATCTTCGCATACCCTTCGAGCTTGAAATTGTAAGCCTTGAGTCATTGAACACCGGTTCTTGGCCCCAACCTCTTCGAGACTGTGAAGCAATTGCTGTTAATTTGCCGATTGCTTCCTTCTCACATTGCCCATCATATCTTTCTTTGGTCCTTCGTTTTCTGAAGCAGCTCATGCCGAAAATTGTTGTCACTGTTGATAGGCCTTGTGATCGAACTGATGCACCATTTGCTCAACACCTGATTTACGCTCTTCAATCTTATTCCGTGCTTCTTGAGTCACTTGATGCGGTTAGTGTGAACCTTGATGTTCTTCAAATGATTGAGAAGTACCATGTTCAGCCAGCAATGGAGAAGCTGGTTTTGGGTCGCCACAGGTTGCAATTGCAAGAAAGAACACCACAGTGGAAAACCCTGCTTCTGACATCCGGGTTTTCGCCATTGACACTGAGTAACTTCACAGAATCTCAAGCAGAATGTTTGGTTCAGAGGAATCCTGGAAGGGGATTTTATGTGGATAAGAAGCAGTCTTCTCTTGTTCTTTGCTGGCAGAGGAAGGAACTAATCTCAGTTTCAACATGGGGATGCTAAGCAGAGACAATTCAATCGTTAGAACCCAATTAATGTTTAAAAAATTGAAAAGGTGCTTCGGGACTTACTGCTTCTGTTAATCTTTTTTTATTTGTCTTTGAATTTTCCTTGTCTGTGGTTCAATGTTAATTATCTTTGTGTTCTAGGCTTATTATTTCCAATGAGGGAAGTAAACATTTTGAATCAGCAACTGAATGTCATTTATGAGCTATCTTTATGTTTTAGACTTTTAAGTAACTACTCTTGCTTTAATATGGCCATTCTATTAATGCATTTAGTTCTGTTTATATTGCCTAAATTTCTCATCTTTTTACTTGACAAGAAAGCTATACATTTCTCCCTTGTAAAGTTGATACCTTCCTTTGACAAGTCTTTTAAGGACTCTAATTACTCTACTGAAGTGATGATATTATTCATCAGAGTTCGAACATCTGAATCGTCAACTGCCCTTCCTTCCAGAAAATTTGTATGTATTAGATTATTTTTTGTTTGTGGGTATTAGAGCTTGGTATGGGAGATTTTACTTGTGTAGTAGATTCCTCCAGTATGTGTATGTATATATATATTGGAGTTAAGGATATGGATTTGGATCTTTAAGAATAGAATATAGAGAAAATGAGTTGGTAGGAAGAGTAAAAGGTTATTACCTAAAGTTGGTTTGTGGTTCGGCACTGTCTTTTTCTTGAGCATAATTTTAGGTTAAGGCGTTCTGAATGAAAAAACAAAACTTGTAGCTAAGAAATTGTAGTCATGTGATCTTGATTTGCACAGAAAGAAAGAGAAGAAGCTTTTGGTTAACTGTCAGGAGAATTTGAATCTTGAATGTGTTCTGATTTTACTTTTACACATAATTTAAGCAGTCCCTAGAGGCAGCAAAGTTGATTCTATACACATTCTTTTCTACACCCTTAATATAGGGTATATTAAACTAATTTAATTAGATTAAAAAATTAGTTAAAATTAGTTAATGTAATATATTTTTTTAAATATTTTAATTATTTTTATTAATTTTCTCCCTCTCTCTTTTATTTCTCTTATTTGATTATTATTGATAAAATATCAATAAAAATAATTTGAGTAAAAATATATAAATATAGAAAATATATTTTATATTTAAAATTAAGATCAATTTATCAATTAGTTTTTATATTAAAAATAAGAAAAGTATTACATTAAGAACAATTTAATTTCAATAGATTCAAATTTATAAGACTGGGGAGTTGGAAAGTTGCCGTATGTGCATGAGATTGAAAGACTCACTTGGGTCATTTTGTTAAGGTTGGAGTAACTTATTAATGTTGCAAATCTTGTTGAAGAGAAGAACATTGGTCATGCTTATCCAAGCAATAAAGGTAATAGGCAATGAGCACCATGCTTTTGTTTGCAACATAATCATACTTGATAATTTGATAATTTCCATGGCCCCCATCATTTTTGGGGACAAAGCACTTGATTGCAATAAACACCAAGTCCAAGCATTTTTCATTGCTTGTGCTATTTTCGTGAGGACTACATTCATTCTTGAATTCAGATCTTTTTTTGGCAAGTAATAAATAGTGACTAATTTTTTTTATTGTGTATAATAATATAGACAAAAGACAAGATGATTGTGAAGAGAAGAGGTGGGACCCTTTTCTTCTTTCTAAAAAATAATTGCATGATTACATGAATCAAATTTGTTTTGAAAGAAATTGTTTTGAAAGAAAGAAATATAGGTTTGGGAATGTATTTTAATTTTTAGGTATATATATTTATAATTAAGAGTAATTAATAGTTCATCCTACTCGATATTAGTATTATTTAGGAGAAGGAAAAATTTTATTTTACTTTTAAATTGTAGGTGAATTTACCATTTTAATTTTTTTTAAAATTGTTTTGAAAGAAAGAAAAAAATAAAGTCGTATAATAACTATATGTTTTTTTTAATTAAAAAGGGCATATATTAAAGACTTAGGGTTATAAATGTGATCATCCTTGCTTTCGGTTATAAATGTAATCGAACTTGTAATTGAGAAACAGGGTTATAAAAAATAAAAAGAAAATTAAAATAAAAGAATAAGAAAAACTAATTAAAAATATTTAATCTCACTTCTTCCATTTTTTAAAATTTAACTCTTAAAAATTTTCTCTCTCCTCCAATCTCCTCCAACTCACTTATCCCAGACAAGTCCTAAGTATTTTTTTGTTTTTACATGGTATAATTAAAAATATAAAAATTGATTGACAATTTTTACCACTATTATCGTGTTTGGAACATCCATAAATTTAGGTTTGGGTAAAACTTAATTTTTACCCAAACCTAAATTTGTAGAAAGAAATTTTAAAACAAATAGATATATTTGAACAAAATGGCTTATAGAATAGTAAAATAGTTTATAAACTAACAAATTACTATATTACCCATACTTTTTCTTACACACTCTCTCTTCTATACCCTCTCTCCTTTCTTTTATACATCCTATCTCATATATCTTTTACAGTATTTCTGCTATCTCATCTCTCTTCTATACCCTCTTTCCTCTCTCCTATATTTAATAATCATACTATTTTTTGTAATTTATAAATAATAAAAGTACTTTTAGAAATAATTATCCAAACACTCATTTATTCAAAATCATTTTTTTTCATAAACTTTTATCGAAAAGCCCTTTTATAAAAGTTACCCAAAAGTCTATTTTTTTCATAAGTTATTTTCTAAAATCTTATCCAAACATACTTATATATATGATTGATTAAATATTGTTTAGGGTTTGACTCAGGCTCTTGGTGCAAAATTAGGGTTTGTTTGGAATATACTATAAAATCTAAATGAATGAACATGGATCTGAATCCCGAGTATAAATCCACAAGCTTTTCAATTTGATCTTTCTAATTCATATGTAATGATGGGTTAGAAAAGAGTTTAGGTATTAAAGATTTTGATGGATTGGATGCTTAGCCCAATCTATACAATACTTAATCACCAATCTTCAATTAACATTTTTTTTTTCTAAATCTAAATCATAATGGGTTGAGTAGGCTACCATTAAACTACAAAATTTTTCCATAATATTTTATCTTTATATGGCTTATTATTTAATGCATTTTTGTTGTATTATATGTTCATTCCAACGCTTTGTATTATTATTGTTCATTGAACTCAAAGTTGTTTGGCTAATTATATTTAATGCATCCCTCTAATGAAATCACATGGGTCTAGTATTGGTGGGGCCCAACGGGAAATTTTTAGTTTAAGCCTTCTTTTCTTTTCTTTTTTCTTTTTTCTTTTCTATCACCTTGGGAGGCTTTCATTTAACTACACTTTCATCAAACACAATCATAATATTTAATGATTGAGATCATGTTTGTTTGCATGAGAGAGATGTTTGGCTTCTCATAGTAATTATAATTTATTTGTTGCAGAGGTTTAAAAGAATGCCAAACACGTCAGCCCCATGGCCTCTGCTAATCCAGCAACAGATTTGCGATATATTTTAAAAAAATGTTCCCCCTAAAATTTAATTCATGATCTAGCTCAAGAGGTTGAATTTGTTGGCCCATTGCCTCATTACTTGATTTGTTTTTTCTTTTTATGAAATAAAAAGGTGAAGTGAGTGGGATCACTAGAATTCAACAGAGTAATGATATGTATCAGAGCTCATTAAAATTAATAAAAGTATTTATATATCATTTATATATACTGGGATTTGAACCCATAATCTATTGGATCATGGATCAAATCCCTACTAGATCAATTTTTATTAACTCTATAATTTCTATTTTAAAAAAAATTTAGTATAGTTAGCATATGATTGTATCTTTTTAAAGATGATATTTTAGATTTGAATTATATTATGTGCATAAAAAAAATTTTGTTGAGAGAGATAAAACTCATTTTAATAATATTTAAAAAAATTAATTTTTAACTATCATATGACAGACTTTAAAAAAAAATGGAAGGATTTTTATTTAAATTTGAACGAAAGTTTTTTTTTTAAATACAATGATTCATTTTTTAGACTTTTGACGGAAAATGGGGACAGTAATTTTACTTTACAAACGCCACATATATATTTTTTGTGAATGATTAATACATTTCAGAATTTTTTTTTATAACAGAATATTTAATTTTCTCGTATGTTCAACAGGAGAATTGAACTTGTCAAACTCAGTGGACAAAAAAATAATGAATGAAAGAGAAAAAAAAAATGTAAGTCAAGTCAATTAGGGCTTTGTCTCAAAATTCCAGTGGTTTGATCTTTGATGTAACTAACTTTCTATATATTTTAAGATTCGTTTGTAACGGTGAGCAAAATTAAATAGAATGCAACATAAAAATAAAATAATTTTATATATGCAATTTTCCATCATTGAACAAAAATTTAGAAATAAAAGGGTGATACGCCTAACTATTTATTGTATTCTGATTTTTTTCTGAAGAATTCACTATAAAATGAAGAATTCTCTAACAAATGATAGCATATAGATATCTAATTTGAAGAGTTTTTTTCTCACTAAATATAAGTATTTTTTTATTAAAAATAATTCTATTTAACGAGTTCTACCCTAAGTTTTTATTCTCAGAAAAATTAAAAGTACTATGGCTCAATATAAAGCAAATCAGAAACTTGGTTTTTGAAAACAGTTTTTTTAGAGTTTAGCAATTCAGATTGATATGAGCCATCGTTCCTTGATTAAATATAGTTGAGTTTCAATTTCTAATTTTTGTGTGGAGCAAATTGAATTAGCAAATTCAAAGAAATAAAAAAAATTGTACAAAGCCTAAGGAAAATTATACTTCATATAGTCTTAAATATATGAATTGGTGAAGAGGTTTATTTTAATTTTAAATATAAAATCTCAATCAAATTTATATCTAAATTTATAATTTTTCTACATACTATCTCTATTATTTTCTCATATTAAAAGGTTTTTTTCTTAATTTAATAGAATTAGTTTTTAATATAAATAATTAAATGAGATATTTTAAAAAAAATAATATATATTTTTTATAAATAAATGAACTAATTTTTGTGTTCTCTATAAATTAATTATTTAACTTTTATATTTGTCGGTACAATTCATGATCCGTGAGCAGTGTCACTCTGCAGAAGTTTTATATTTTATATTGATTAATAACTCAAGTGTAATAGTAGGTTGTCAAATATTATAATGAATGGGAAACAAATACTCAAAATGTTGGCAAAGGCATGCAAGTGGTCCAACAAGGGGCAGCAGCAGTGCCCCACAGGCCAAAACTAAAATGGACAGGACCACCCTTCAACCTTGGGCAAGTCATCACTATAACACTAATAATTTATTTATTTATTGATTTATTATTTAATAAAAAAGAGGAAAGAAAGAAAGAAGGAAGGTAGTGGGTTCCTTTATCATTTCGTTTGTTTTGTTTCATTTTTTTAATAAGACAGAAAAGGAAACAAGCCTGGCTTACTAAAAAAGTATTCAGTGCATACATACATTAATTTATAAATATATACATATACATACATATATATATATATATATATATATATTTATTCGGCTCATTGTACAATATTGCAGAGCATGCCTACCAAGGCCACAATCTCAATATTTGATTGGAATTGCTTATTATTAATTTAGTTATGGTAAAGTAACATCGATAAGAGCGGTTAGGGGAATTTTTTTAACAGATATTGGAAGTATGGTTAAAATATAAAAAAAATTAAAAGAAATTAATATCAGGGTTGATTGGTTTATTACGAAGACAAGGTTTGGATAGAATTTAGTAGATATTCTTATGAATTGTTTTAATAAAAGTATATTATGTCAAACAATTTTATTTTAATAATTGGATTACATGATACTAAATAGAAAAAAACTGTTCTACGATTTTTTATACACTCTGTTTTGCCATGTAAAAGAAACGATGATAAATATATCAATGTAGCATTTTCACCTTTTTATTATTTAACAGGTAGAGTAAATTACAGATTCTCCGTTGAATTGTATTAAAACTATACTATGAATTTTATTAAAACTATACTAACTTTCTTTTATCAAAATATGTGCTCTTCTCTCTTAAAATAATAAAAAAAATGCTACCAGAGATTAACTCAAGTGGTAAAGGTGTGAGGTAAGGGTTCAAACCCTCATAATGTATCGAATGTTTTTTGTTTTTTGGCAAGGGCAAGAATAGTTAGTGCTCAAAGAAAAATCACAAATAAAAGAGAGAAAAACACAAAATGGAATGAAAACTCCGGTGTGTTATATTCTATTCTTCTAAAAGGATTTACACATACTTGAAATATGCATAAGGAACAAAAAATATAGCTATGACAGCCCTATTTGTTTGTTTAAAAGATACATGATTAAATAAATATAAACAACTAAACTGGCTGAACATGTATTTACTTAGTAAGTTAGGAGAATTTATAAATAAATCTATAATCGATGAAGTTGAAAATAGTAATGGAATAATAAAAGTTAATGATATACTATAACATTTACCAAAATCTATACATGAAGATTTACTTTCAATAGTAAGTGACGATATGACCATAGAAAGATTAAAAACAAAAAATAAAACGTTAAATAAAAAATATTTGAAATAAATTTCAATTAAAATCTGTAAAAAAGATTTAAATATTATTAGAATAAAATGATAGTCAATTTTAATGTGTTTAGTCGTTCTATAGAATAAATTATTATACATTAAGAACAATTTGCATGATGTAATATTCTAATTTTTATTTGTCTGATCTTAGTTAATTTATAATGAAATGCAGAGTTTAAAGTTAAAAATGTTTAGTATTAGACTAGATTTGGTGGGGGGGAGGGGGGTATTGAGATGGTTGGACCAAGTTTGGAGGAAGAAAATATAAAATTTAGCCTTTGTGTCATGCGCCACAACACATGGTTCTATGTGCCATAGTACACGGCACATACCAAAAAAATCTAGTTTTTAAACCATATACAACAAAAAAATGAGAGAGAAAAAAGGAGAGGCAAGGGTGAAATTGGGTGCTTATGTAGGGTTTTGATATTCTATCCCCTAGGGCATATTTTTTAAGCTTAAATTATCAAAATAATGATTCTAGACCTCCTCCATCTCTCCAATATTCAATTTCTCATATATTTCTATATGGGTGATTTAGGGGTTTTTCATTTAGAAAGAGTTTCACATATTGATTTGAATTTTTAAGGTTTGTTTGAGGTTTTTTTAAGTATTCTAAAGGTATTGTAGTTGGCTTATATGGAATGTAAGTTGTTTTGGTAAACCCTAGGTTGAAGGTTAGGGTTTTTGGGTGATTTGGAGGTGGGGTAGCGAAGATGTGATGCCCGATGTTTAATATATTAGAATATGTTTAAAAAGGCTATGGGCAGTGAGAATTTGCTAACGAAAGTGAGATTTAGAGGAGTAAACTATTAGGGTTAATAGAAAGTGTGCATTTTAGCGTAATGGTGATGAATTCTTATGATTCATGTAGATTGAATTGTGTTGTGGCCTTCTTTAACAAGTGTGTGGTAGCTCATGGTTGAGTACGTGAGTGATATCAAGGAGTTTAAGGTAACTATTGTTCAATTTGCTTGTATGCTTGCATGTTGATGTTTAAAAATTGATTTACCTTAAAGTTACTACTTACATGATGGAAGCATGATGAATTTGTTTTAGTAAAGTGGGGAGTGTTGGCAATGTTTCAAATGGATATGTTATCATGTGTTTTGAATTATAATTGTCTATACTAGTGTTTTTGAAATGATCATTATTGTTATTGAGTTGTATTTGGGGATTGCATAGAAACTATACAGATTCTGTATAGTACTACATGGTAAGCTACCGCTAGGCCAAGTGGGTGGCATTTGCAAGGGCTCGAACTATTCTACCTTGGCTAGGTTGATAGTATTGTAAAGAGGACTATTAGTCCGAGGTGTTAGCTTTGGCTAGCAACACAAGAGAGGGTGAACTGAGTATTAATTTTTTTTTGCATAAATATAGACAAATATAGTACAATAAATAGTCGACTATATGAAACAATAGTTGTAGGGAGCAATCAACTATATTCGATAATAGAAAATTAAGGCAGTTAAAGCGCTAGTGCAGAATGTAAAGGGTTTAAGGAAGAGAGAATGGAAATAGCACAATTTATCTTGGTTTAGCTCTCAACCCGAGCCTACATCCAGTCTTGAAGCAATTTACTTGAGATCAATGTTTAGAAAATCGAGCTGGATTATTGGCTAGATTTAACTTTAGCTTATTTTTAGGGTAAATTTGTTTCTCGTGTGAAGTCATTTTGGATCAAATAAAAATTGATTTTAGGCCGATAATCGTCTTTAAGCCAGAAGTCATAATAAATATATATACGGAACGGGTTGGGGAATCAATAGATTCCCTTGTGTTCTATGAGATTAAAATCACTCTGAATTTGCACTGTGAAAAACCAAAAAATCCTGTTTATTGCCCTAATCCTTATCTCTCCCACATCTTGTTTTACTCTGCCTCTATCGTCATTGAGTCTAGTATGTCTAGTGTTTCGTCATTGTGTCTAGTGTTTGTGGGGTCTACCGTCGCTATTTTGTCTTGCCCTAGTTCGTCTGTCTGGTGTGGTGTTTCTAAAATCTAACCCTTTCAAAGGAAGAAGACGATGGAGGGCAAAATGACTAGGGAAGGCTTTAGTAATCGGAGTAAATGGTGAGTAGAAAAAGTGTGATAGAGAGAGAAATAAAAAGCTAAAAAACTAGCAAATTGAAACTAGTGAGAGAGAAGATGAAAGGCTTTACATGGGAACATTAAATTGTCAAAAAAGGCATTGAATGTTTGAAAGAAAAATAAATGGTGAAATGAAGAAGAAAAATAAATGAGTTCAAAAGAAAAATTATATAAATATTAAATATCAATATATTTAACTCATGTATTTGATGACTGTGTGAGAGAAAAGCAAAGGATAATATAGTGGTCGTAGAGAGAACATTCAAACCGCTTTCATTTGTTCACCTGTGTTTGTTGGCTATTGGATATATTTACTCACCTAAATAATAAAATATCAACATGTTATAAAAAATATTAAAAATAATTGAATGTATTTTCTTAAAAAAAATTAAAATCTTTAATTAATAATATTATATATGTATATAATATTATTTTAATTTAATTATTACATCATCTATCTGACCAAACGACTCAGCTGTCAGCTAACTCAATTGTTTGAACCATGGTCCCTTGGTGCCTTTGGTTCGAGAGCTAGTTTAGCGTTTAAAATATTGCTTGAGATTTCTCCACTACATCCCTCTAGTTTGATACTGGCATTAAAGAAGCTGCTATAATCTAGCAATTTTGATTTGGGAACTAGCAACACCACATCCAATCCCCACAAGTTTGATATGGGCACTTGTGCAGCCATTGACAATTTAAAGATTACAATCACATATCACCTAAGTGATCAATACAATGATAAAACTATCAAATGTAAGATTTGTACAATTAAAGTACAAGTATAGTTAGTGGTTAGCTCAAAGAATTCATGAATCTTAGAACCAAAAAAGTTTATGCACTTAATTTGATCAGATTGTAGACTTAAATGTAACTCCTATATATAGATTTTTAGCTTAAAGAGACATAAGATACAAGAACTAGCCATTAAGTGTGTCATGTAACATCCTAAATTTCATAAAAGTTATTTGTTAGATATTATTGATGTTAAGTATATTTTTCTTAAAAAAGATGAAATTTCAAAAAAAGAATATAGGAAAGAATAATCATTGAAAGAAAACAGTTGGGACCTAGAAAACAAAAAAGAAAAAAAAATTAGAAAATGAGTATTTTGGGGATTTAAAAAATTATGGAAGAATTTATTTCCCTAAAAGAAGTTTAAAAGATTTAATGGCTATTTTTAAGATTTTAAAGGCCTATTTTCTTAGAAAATTTAAGAAAAATAATTATGAGTTATCGTTTGCTTTAAAATTTTAATGAAAATTATCCCATGAGATAGAGAAGCTATTGGAGGAAGAAATTCTCTATTTTATTTTGAGGATTAATTTCTAAGAATTTTTTAATGTCTCATAAAATATTGGTGAGGATGAAAATAAATAAGATTGAAGGGTAAAATGAGTATCCTATCATTCTTTTCTCTTTCCCACATGCTCCCTTGTGAGAAACCAATCCCTTCTTCCATAAGCCTCTACAGCATCTAGAGCATGCCTCCTCACTGTCATTTTCTTCTGTCCCAATTCAAAGTAGTAGAAGGAAAGAAAGGATGAAGGTGAGAGAGGTGAGAGCTGGAAAGAGGGATTGATATGATGAGAGAGAGGTAGCGAGTGGGATAGTGAGCAAGAGAGAGAGAGGAGAAAGCCAGAACAAGAAAGAGCAAGAGAGGAGTAGAGTAAGAGTAATGTAGAGTGATGAGGAAGCGAAGGTCGTCGCTGATAGTGAGAGGGGAAGTTCAGAACAACAGTCGCATCAATGTTAGAGAAGGAAGAAGATAAGCTTTACGATGTCGTCGACCACTGAAGGTGAGTACTTCCTATATTCTTCTACCATTAATCCTGGTGGTGTGCAATGTAGCTTTCTGATATTAGGAAATAAAATAGAGAAAGAAGAGGAAGGATGTTGTGCTATTGTATGTGTTATGTTATGGTGTTTTATAAAAAATAGAGAGAGAAAGATAAAGAAGACATTGAAGCTACTGTCATAAGGTTTTGGTTTTGAGATTTAAAGGATATGTATATATATGTATGTTGCTGCTGGTTTGGAAATGGATAGACGTCATTGTTACTAATGCGTGCATGTGGCTTGCGAGAAGGAAAAAAGAAAAAAAATAGAGAGATGAAGATGTTGTAACATTAGTGCTATGATGTTTTATTAAAAACAAAAAAAAAAGAAGAGAAAGAAGAGATGAGGACATGACTGTTGAATATATACATACACATTTGTGATGTATAAATCCTATTATGGTTTAGTTTAGAAAAGAAAAAAAGGAGGAGGAGACTCCATTGATGCTGTGGAAAAAGGAACAACATATGTATATTTTTATATATAGATGATGAGGATGCTTCAGAATATAGTATATGTGTATATATATGTATAACGTTGGGACTAATTGTTTAGTGGATTTAAATGTCCCCATAAGTTTAGAAGATAATTTTACATGGGACAATGGTCATAAAGTAATATTGAACCTATTAGAATTAAAAGTGTAAAGTTGAATACGAATATTTTCTTGATTTATGTAAATTTACATATTTAAGTTCATGTAAGCCCATTTTGTGTATGCCCTACACGCTTATATAATATTGGTAGTGAGCACAAAGTAACTTTTGATCCACAAGTTATAAGCGGCTTTTAATAAGATATTATAACTACCCCAATTATATGAGAATCGTTGAGTGAGGGACATTTGTCACTTTGCCTTGGGGCTTAAATCAAAATTAACAAAGGATTATACTATAGCACAATCTTTGGTTGTTGTCACTTTAAAGAGCCTTTATTTATAACCTAATCTAGCTAAATGCAATAAGAACATGTAATTGATGAAGTAAACGACTTGAAAATGGAATTGGGGCTATCATAGTTCAAATAGAATAATAGGAGTTTGAAAATCACCAAGTCCATCAGCATATCAAATCTTAATGACCCATTGAGTCAATTGCATCAATTAGTGATTGTCCCTAGACCCTAGCAAACAGTCAACTCTTAATACACTTTTAAAAACCCCTTGTACATGATTAAAGATAACTTAATACAATTGGTTTTAAAACATTCCACATTCAACTCTAAATCAAACATACCATGCAAGAAAATAGAGAATCTAGTTAACCATAACAAACATATATGAAACCTTTATATATATTAAAGCACAAGTTCAACATAAGCAAATCCAAATCACAAATATAGTTATTCAATAAGGATTACATCAAAAATCAAAAGTCTTAGATATCTCCTATTACTTAAAGGAAGAGTAAAGAGTAATACACACAGATTTATATTAGTTCAGTCTATCAATTAACTTACATCTAGTCCACAAAAACCTTTGAGGGTTTCAACTATAATCCCCAAGATTCAATGGGCTATTAGTGCCATAGTATATCAAACACCTCAATACCTAAGGCAACACAACTAGACTAGAGGCAATATCTCCTGCTTACGACTTGTAAGATTACAACCCAATCAGGATTCCACAATCCCAATCAACTCAAAATAATGAATAAGAATTTATATCACCGAGTGGTTTCTCTCTTTCTAAAGTAAATCCTAACCACTAAAGTACAAATTAATTTTTCTCTCAAATAGAGTAAATACTAAGCTCTTTAGCACAAAGAATTAATAATAAATTCTTCAAAGAATATTTTTCACCTCTTGAATGCAGATATGCTAATTGCTCATAATTGTTGGAGTATTGAAGTCTTCTATTTATAGTCCATCTCTAAGAATATTTGTTGGATACAATGAATTTTTTCGTTGAAGCTTATGCCTAGGTAGGTGAGGCATTAAATGTTTTCTTCTATTCAAACGTTTTTGAGTAGTTAGCCACATTTAATGCTTCTGGAAAAAAGTTATTTTATGCTCTAATTTTCTAGTTAAAGTTCAACTCAACTTTTGATTACATACAAGGAGTGCTAATATATATATTATAATGTAATTTTATGTTCAAAACACTTTTTCTGTAAATATAAAAATAATTTGAGATCATTTTAAAGTCCAAAACAACTTTTATACTAAAATAACTGGAGGGTGAACTCGAGTTCATTTTGACTTTCAATGCACCTCTCACATTGTTCAAGTCAACTGGTTAAGAATATAATATAGAATATACTAAATTACTTGAGGACGAACTAGAGTTATCTTTTTACTTTCAAGTGACATTCATAATACTCAGTTGGCTAGAGAAATTATAACGTTGAGATTTGACTTTTAGCACAACTCTTACATAACTAGAGTCAAAGGCTTTGAATACCACAATGTAACTCAAAATGCAACTCGAGGTCCTTTTGACTTGCAACATAACTCACAATAAACTAGAGTTGAGGATACAAAATATGACATATAAACTCGAGCTATAATTGCATCTATTTTCATTTGTAACCAAACTTTCACTAAAATATAGTAAGCAATAGGTCTAGATGAAAAGCTTAGATATGACTCAAGGTTATGTTTGAGGCAAGTTATGGAAACCATTTTTCTTTGACAAATAGATTAATATAATATCTCATATAAATTCTGTAAACAATACTCTTCTCTAATTATATTATCGTCAAAACACTAGGTCTAATAAGGTTGAACTTGTATAACATGAGGTTTAATCAATTCTAAATGTGAACCAAGGCACTCTAACTTGGATTAAGATTATTCAGTTAGAGATTATGCCTTAGACCAATCATTTGAATGTAGACATTATATTTAATTGAATAAAAGGAGCTTTATTAAATATTTATTACATTATTTTTCATGTTTTCTTTATAATAAAGATCCATGAATAATTAAAGAATTATTCTAAATGTCTTTGGCAATTATTATTATGGGAACAATAATAAATTAAGATTAGTATGATTTTGATTAGAGATCATTTGATGATCATGTCAGATATACGAATCAAAGTTAGAGTCACTTGTTAAAGACCAAGGATTGATCCATCATGAGATAACTTCATGGACTAGGTCATAAGTGTGTCTCTTCATTGCTATGCCATTGTGCTCTTAGACCTAAGATTACCATAAATCCTTACATGAGGAACAATGTGCTTTGATATAATCAAAATTCACTTTTAACCAAGTGATCATAAAAGTTATGATTGAGCATAGTGGGATCCATGCGGAGGAATTTGAATGGTTAAAATGGAATTTGTCCCTCTCATTGGAATAGAGATATCTCTTAGCCCCTTAGTGAGATTAAGAAATGCATGGCCTTACCTAAATAAAATTTTTTTCATTTATATTGTCAATATACTTAGAGATCGAGAAAGTACAGTTGAACAATATGATAGTGACATTTCCTTGTTTCATACTTGATCTAAATATCTTGTGACAAAAGGGACTTTATATGGTTATAAGACAGGAAACAAACCCATGATTTATATAGTATTTTTCATAGAATTTTAGTGGGTTTTTTTGTCATATTTATTGGTCCTTTATTGCATTACTCATACATGAATTAACTTAGAGGTCTTTGTATTGAATTAGAGCATAAAAGGGTATTTTTGTCATAAATTTGTGTGTTCCCTTGATTGATTTATTTTTGGATAAATGATATTACAAAATTTTAATTTATTTTGCAGGAAATTTGGGAGAAAATAAAGTTTGAAAGAAGAATTAACAAATACTAGAAACGAATCTCAATTCCTTAAAAGACAAAAACAGACTCGTTTTCTGACATAAAACTCAACTCCCTTTAACCTATATTGGAAAAATCAAACCCTAAATCACTATTCCTTCATTTTGCGTCTTCATATCTTTTCTCTTTATTTTCTTTCACACATACACTATTTCACCTCTCATTTTTGCACATCTTTCACCTTCATTTTTCATCTTAATCTCTTTTTTGTTTTTTCTTCTTCACAAAGTTAAACTTGATTTAAATTCTTAAACCTCATTTAATAACTTTGAATAAACGTAAAGATCAGAGTTCTATAACTTAATAACTAACATGTATGTTCTACTTCATTCACAACCAATTTAAAAACTTATTAGTCATACCACAATTCAACAATCCATGTAGATGGCACTCACTTGTTTCTCTTGAGGACTTAAGCTTCCTCTTAGGGAGGATTACATACTTAACTATATAGTTTATATATAACTTTATATACAAGACTCACATGGCTTAATCCAAAGTAATTAACTTCATCAAAATATACATCTATATCTACTCCAGCTCTAACATCCTTAGAGCTTCCTACCATTGTTGTATATTATGGAAGAAAAATGGTGAGATTTAAAGAATATCAGTAGTAATATTAAATCCTTTATACAAATATACATAATTTATTAGAAGCATGTAAAATAAGCTATGTAAAATATCAAACTAACATAAATGTTGTCAATTATCATGTATGTGTAGATACCTAAAACAATACTTTCTCAGCACTGCTAGTTATTTTAGTACTTTTTCTTAAGTACAGTCTAACTCTTGTGACCAACTAGCATCCTAGACTATAACCATACTTGAGCATGTGAACCACGACACAAACAAACATGTAGAATTAAATTTATATATATATATATATATATATATGAAAAGAAAGAGTTACTACCTGATGGTCTTTCTTTCAAGTTTACTTATCCTATATTTTTGCTCATTAGTTTCTTGGTGAGTTTGGTTAAATATCAACTCTTATATTATATATTTATACAGGGTATGTTAGTACTAATCTTTAGTACATAACTATTGTACTCAATCTTTTATATTTCTCTTTTTATTTCAAACTTGTATACAATTGTCAAAACTATTACCTTGGCCAAAATTCAACCACACAAATATAAACATTTTTCTAATAAAATTTTCATTTTTGTATCTATGACTTCAGTAATCAAACTCTAAACATTTTCCTATTATTCCTCGTTTGGCCAAAATAAGAGAGAAGATCAAGACTTTATTTAACCATTAAACATAAACCATTCCTCATTTCAATTTATCCAAACTTAACTTGTTCCTATCCAATTCCACCTTGTGCTTCCTTTCTTTATTTGTAATTCCTTTATATCTATTTCTAAATAGCACAATATCCTCTTCTAAACATATGAGAATATTCAATCTTGTCAAAATTCATTTCCCTTTTAAAAGAGATGATGGATGGTAGAAGAATACGTGGGGAAGGCTTATGAAATTCAATTTTCATTAGTTTCTAACCTCAACCATTCACACACTTGAAACTTCCAATATCTTACAACAATTTAATATAGTCTAATTAACTTTTTCAAAAACAAAATTATTCTTCTATAACTCCAATACATAACAGATCCACAGCCATCAAATTGGATTTCTAGATTCAAATAATATGCCTCAACAATATGCCAAACACCAACCAATGGTATTTGTTCACATTCAATACTAGATATATTATCTATAAAAGCTTTAGTCATTTTATTCTTCTTGCTTTCTCTATGACCAACACAAATAGCTTTCAAAGTCGTAGAGCCCAAAGTTACATAACTAGATAGCAACCTCCCTTTGTCTTTACCAAAAAAAAAAAACCCCAAAACAACAACAATCTAACTTAAAAAATCAATCCAAAAGTAAATTACTTGTTAAACAATGCAATGCTACCACTTAAACTCCATTATACTCTTTTGGGCTTTTTTCATAAGATTCAAAACTGCACACACAGAAATGGTAAAGCTCTGTTTTCATAAAGCTTAACCCGCAAAGAACACATATATGCAGTAACCAAGACTCATGATTCCAGTTAGATTTTAAATGGAAAAGCTTTAATCCTTGCTTAATCTTACAATATAAAAACTTTTCTCTCTTAAATTTTAAACTTTGAACAACCTATAAACCCCCAAACTTCAGAGATAGAAGAAAATAATAATTAAAATGGACTTAAGAGACTCACCTTAGTTGAAATATGATGTTGTATGAATGCTCACCATCTGATCACCTTCCCTACGCTACTCTGGTTTGTTCCTCTATGAACTCTCACTCTCTCTCTCTTTGCTCATGAAGATGACGATGATAAAGAGAAATGAGAGAAGAGTCAAGTGTGTTGAGTGAGGGGACACGTATGAGGGAGGATGACGGGTAAAATACCAATTTTCCCTTCAACATTATTTATGTTTAGTATTTCCTTTATTTTTTGAAACATTAAAAATTTCCTAGAAAATTATCCTCTTAATAGAATAAAGATTTCCTTCCTCCAATAGCTTCTCTAACTCATCAAATAATTTTTTTTCTAAAATATTCAGGGCAAAAGATAACTCCTAACTATTTTTCTTGAATTTTCTAAGAAAATAGGCCCTTAAAAATATTAAAAAGCTATTAAATCATTTAGGCCTCTTTTGGGGAAATAAACTCTTCCATAATTTTTTAAGTCCTTAAAATACTCATTTCACGATTTTTTCTTAATTTTGCTGAATCTCAAAATATTTTTAATGATTATTCTTTCCTTTATTCTTTCTATGAAATTTCACCTTTGAGGCTTTTTAATTTCAGTAAAATACTATTGACCATAATAGTACCTTAAAATTCCCTTTTATCAAAATTTGGGATATTACAGATTTTGAATTATTTTTATATTTATTAAAAGACTATTTCAAACTCAGAATTATATTAAAAGCCATCTACTCAAGAACTCTCCAATAGGACAAAACATTTAATGCCTCACCTACCTAGACACAAGCTTCAACTAGAAAATTTTGTGTCTAACAAATATTCTTAGAGATGGACTATGCATAGAAGAAGACTTCAATACTCCAACAACAATTTTGAACAATTAGAACATACACATTCAAGAGTTGAAAAACATTTTTTGAGAAATTTATTGCCCATTCTTTATGCTTAAGAACTTAGCATTTACTCTGTATGTGAGAGAAAAATATTATGTAATTCAATTATTAGCATTTACTCTAGCAAGAGAGAAAAATAATCAGTGCTATAAATCTCATTCATTCTTTTTGAGTTGATAGGATTATCGAAACCCAATTGGGATATTCTCTTTACAAGTTGTAAGAAGGAGATAATGCCTATAATGTAGAGGTGTTACTTCATGTTTTAAGGTGGTTAATGTACCTTGGCATCAAGAGCCCATTGAATATGAGGGATTATAGTTGAAACTCTCATAGATGTTCTGAGGACTGCATGTAGGTCATATGGTAAATTAAACTAGTATAAATCACTGTGTGTATTTTTTTCTTTCTCTTTCCTTTAAGTGATAGGTGATATGTTCTCTACTTTACTTTATACAATTTATTTAATATTGATCATTTTTATAGATCACTCGATTCACTCCCTTTGGGTGATCATTCTTTCTAGCAAACTAGAATTACAAGCTTAATCTTAAATATTATTATATGCAACTTGAGTTAAAGTGTCCTGACTTCAAGTTATTAGTCTTAACCCATTATCTAATAGTTCCTAATTTGAATCTAGACATTTGTTAACCCAAGTTATGTACTATATGTTGTAATCCTTCATATTCAGCTCAAGGTAATACTTCCTAACTAGAAGTTAATCCTGGACCTCACTGAATTATCCTAGAAAACTTCTAATATCATCTTCACAACTTAAGATATTATCTAAAATTATTTTTATCATTCTATCTCATGTCATGTTCGTTGAAGTCAATAAGTCTGAAGTGACTAGGTATAGCCTAACCCAAGTGAAAGATACTCAACTTGAGTTGATGAGGATTGTTCTTTACATGCCTTGGGAGTCCATAATAAAAAATATTTATAGACCAAGGGATGCATAAAGTACGCAAACTTGGGTAATCTCTTGAGGAGCCTTATGATCAACCAAACTAACTAAATTCATGAGAAATCAATAAATCATTGGGTTTGGCAAAATCATTTTGAATGCAATTAAAATAATGCAAGGGAATATAAATAAATTTTTAGACTTTTAAGATTAATGTGGAAATGGAATGGAAAACGGTAGGAATCAAATATTAATGGATGAGACCTCTTGGATTGGGCTTAAAAAATGGCTAAAATATATGCTAATTCAAGTGGGAAAATTAGTTGGAAAAGAGCTTGCTCATTAGAATTCTTTTTACTACGAGTTCAATTGGTGAATTAATGCTCAAAATCATGGAACTCAACTCAAATCTATCAAACATTAAGCAATCCTAATTACAATTAGGTTCCAAATGAAGTTAATCTCTAATTGAAACATGTAATTGAGATTGCTCACGATGACACTAAATTTCAATGGGATTAGCATCAAAAGGACTTTTCACCAAATTAATGGTACTTAAACCCTAGAACTAAACTGAATGTAAACATGTACAAATGAATTGGTTGAAAAACATTGTTTCTTTTAGAAAACCTTATTTAATGGAATGGACGTAACACTATCATGCTACACATTCAACATCAAAGAGGCAAAATTACCATCAAGCTAACATATTGTATCTCATATCAAGCTCTATAAATAAAATCATAAAAATCAAATTTAAATTCAATAATTGAATATTACAAATACATCGGCCAATCTATCAACATAATAAAATATTACATTAACATAAGCATCAGCAGGTTATAACTATACATCAAATCTAGAATTTCATTACATAACACCAAAATAAACATATAAAAGGTCCTAAGAGATTTAATGGAATAACGATAACTCCCAGTTAAAGAACCCATTACTTGTGCCATGTTTTGCTCATCGAAGAAATCCGAAGAGATGTCTAGCCATGCATAGCAATAGCTACAACATGAGAAATTAGTTGCAACCTCAAATTCATGATGGAAAGATGAAGGAAAATGGAAGAACTTGGGTAAAGAACAGTGGGAGATGAGAGAAAACTTGAGATAATAAACACAAAAGACCAAAACGCCCTTGAAGCACAAAAACACAAGTATGGATCTAGGACTCATTATAAACACAAAATATGACAATTAAGCCCAAACAACCTAAAAATACCTTAAATGATATGAAATGTATAAAAAAGATTATTCAAACACAAAATTCATTTTGGATTAAATAAAATATGACAATTAAACCCAAATAACCTAAAATAATACCCTAAATGATATGAAATATATACAAAAGATGATTCAAATACAAAACTCATTTTGGATTAAAGAGGAAGGAAACAACCTTAATGAGTTATGGATGCTTATAACTCAAATGGTAAAGTCAAAGTAGGTCCAACTTGAACGTCATCCTTTAACCCTTGCTGAGATTTACTATTGCCTTGTCCAACACATTGCATCCTCTCTTTATAATTAGGGTGGCTTTTTCTTGCTATCCGAGCCCCAAAAAAATATCTAACCATGAGGGACTTTCTTTCATAGGATCCAAAAGTAAAGGATAACAAGAAGTATCAATAGTGTCCATGCCAACTATCATGGTAGAAAGCAAAGGCAAAACTTTAGTGTGCTTCTTCAGATTCTTCATTGACTTTTTCTCCCCTTTTGATTCCATGGGAAATGTTTCTTGATGCAAGTCAATGGAATCTGCATGTAAGTACTTCTCACTAGTAAGCTCCAAACTTGATAATCCTTCAATTACTTCTACATTGGTAGTCTCTATCACTTTAATGGAATGAATTATAACTAAACAAATATCTTCATGTAAGTACTTCTCACCATGAAGCTCTAAACTTGATAATCCTTCAATCATGATCTTTTTTCTTGTTCTTCCTCTGTCTTCGACTCTTCTTTTTTTGTTCTATCTAGTTTCTCCTTTTTATTAGCTCTTGAAACATCATAAGAAATACTACTCTGTTAGAAAACATTAGGGCAAATGGAAATAGATTGAGTAGGAGAAATAGTAGTAGTATAAACACATAGAGTATAAAGATCAAGTCTAAGTATGAAACATTAGAGTATCTCACGTCGTTCTCATGTGTGTCAAAAGAAGATAAATAATGAGAGGGTGATGTAGGTGGTGTATTCAAATCAAAATCATCATTGGCATGATAAAGGACAATGCATGATCATGTAAAGCACTTTGAATTTCAGTATCAATCATGTTTACTTCAAACAAGGATCCAAGGATATGTTCATGCTTGACAAGTTAATTAAAATAAAAATACACCTTATGATCTCCTACAACCATAGAAACTAAACCCTTTAGCATGTCAATAATGGTACTAGTAATCACAAGAAAAGGTCTTCTTAAGATCAAAGCAGTATTCCCATTAGATTCTTTAGACATATCTAAAATAATAAAATTAGTCAGAAAAGCCAAATCTTGCACTTTCACAAGCACATCTTTTAGAATATCATAGGGCTATCTAACAATTTGGCTGGCTAGTTGCAAAATGATGTTTGCAATCTTCCTATTGTTTAGACCTAAGGATTCATATATGGCTTTGGGCATCATATTAATCATACACCTAAGTCTAACAAAGTATTATAAATATTGGACTTGCCTATAAATAATAAATAGTGTATGAATAATCAGCCAATTTAGGTTGTAGAAATGAAATATACATAGCAGAAACAACAGACTCAATATTTATCACTTTAGAAGATTTAAATTGTCTTTTCTTAGTACACAACTCTTTCAAAAACTTTTTCATAGTGGTACTCTTTGAACCAAATTAAGCATGGTAATATAATTTCAAGCTTTGCAAATAAATCATACATGTAACTATCTATTTAACAAATATCTTTTATTGTCCTAAATAAGCTATAGGAAATGGTAAGTCAAAGATTTCTACCTCTCTTTGTTAGATTCTAATATTTTGATAATGACAATTGAAAATGATTTCAAAACATGTATTGTTTTGATAAGAGTATTTATCGATAAGGTTTTTGTTCAATAAGCTCTTCAATAAGTGAGAAAGAAAATTTGAAGAGCATCTATTTTCTGAAGTGAATTTATTGAAGCCCTATTTGATAAGGTTTTTTACCGATAAAGTCTTCAATAAATGAACAACAAAATTAGAGAAGAAAAGTCTGAGTCTTTATTTTAAAATAATTTCTCGATAAAAACTTCAAACAAAAAGCTTTATGAAAATATTCTTGAAGAAAACTTATCGAAGTTTTAATCAATAAACAAGATTATCGATAAAGCATTCGATAAATTCAGATAATGAAGTTTGAACTCTGTTTGAAGAATTTATCATTTTATCATAAGCTATTTGATAAATATAAAGTCTGTAAAGTTTTCAAATACTCAATTTATCAAAGTAATATTCGATAAAGGCATTTATCGCATAACTCTTCGATAAATATGAGAAAATTTCACTCACAGACTTGCTGACTTCAGACTTAAAGTTTTTGCAATTTTTGAGTGATTTTTTTGATAAGGCTATTCTTCAAATAACATTTTGATAAATTAGATATAATAAATTTAAATCAAGTCTGATTCAGTTATGATATTTATCGATAAGTTATTAGAATATGCTATTTATTGATAATATGTACAACTTTACATTGAATGATTTCATTCAAGTTTTATCAAAGTCCTTTTTGATAAACAATCTTATCAAAGAATAGTTATATAAATATTGACCTATTTTTAAAAGACTTTCAGAACCAGATTTTAACATATCAAATTTAAACTTAGTGTAATCATTCCTATATGTTTCTTATCATTATCCATTACACTCACAATGTCTACCTAGTATATTTATGTTACAGATAGTTCAAATGAAGAAGTTGCAGCTAAAAGTAAACTGTCAGAAAATACATTTAATGCTAATACCTATTGCCATCAACTACCAACTATTTTGTCTCCGCTTTTTACTCAAAGCCTTATATATCTAACAGTCAAATTACAAGCTAAAGTTATAAATATGTGACAAATTGAATGCAGGAGAATAGAAGTTTAACAACCTATGAGAGAACATTTAATTGCATTCATTGTTATTCTCTGAGGTTTTGTTCTTACTTTGTTATACTCTATTTTACTTCGCTTAAACAGAGAAATTTCTAAGATAGAGAAATTATTATACTTTAGTGTTTACTATAAATACTCTACTAAAAGAGAGCATTGTAATTTCTCATTCATATTTCTAAGTTGCTCAAGAATGTGGGAGACTTGAGTGCTGTGTAACCTTATAGGTTGTAAGGAAGAGTGAGAGTTATTCTCATGTACTGAGGTGCAAAGAGCCCATGTAATCTTGGAGGATATAGTGAAAAACTTTAAAGGGAATATGAGGATCAGACGTAGGCCAAGAGGCTAAGCTGAACCAGGATAAATTATTTGTGTCAACTTTCTTCCTTCAGCCACTCTCCGTGACATCATTTCTAAACTAAGCTATTTAAATTCTAAGAAGCTTTAAAATTTTTAAATATCACCCAATTCACTCTCCTCTTTGGTGTAACCGTTAAACTAACATTTAGTATAAAAGCAGGTTTCTTATGAAAGGACATAACTGTCCTAAGAGCAATATGGAAGGATTTGGTGATAGTCTTTTACCTGAAGGAAGCTTTACGACTAAGCCATCGAGATTCAACTGAGAAAATTTCAAATTCAGGAAGATGAGAATGAAGACATTTATAAAGGCTTATGAGTATGGGTTATGAGATATGATCCAAGAAGGAAACTACGTTCCAATGAAGGTAGTTGATAGAAGCAGGGTTCTGAAAATACTAACTGAATACGATGATGAAGATAAAAAGCTGATCGTGCTAATGATAAGGCTATCAACATACTCATGTGTACTCTAAGTAAAAAAGAGTATTTACAAATATCTAGCCTGGAAACAGCAAAAGAAATGTGGGAAGCAATGAATTTTTGTCATATCCTAATTTTTCCTTATATATATAAGATTTATTGAGGAAAGAGGTTTGGAAAGGATTTTGATAATGAATAGAGAGGAAAAGTAATGATTTGACAAAGGTATAAAGAAGAGGGACTAAAATGAAAAGTCTAAAAGTTCCGTGGTGAAAAATGAAAGTAGACATAAGCTTTGAGCCATTAAGTCTAATTATGAAAAGTTCAGGGCCTAAAGTATAATTTTCAAAAGTTAAGGGAAAAATGGTAATTATTGAAGGTTGAGCTAGAAAAGGCGAAAAAAGCCCAGAATCAATTTAGTACTAAATTTTCTCAGTAAATAGAGAAAATTATTATGATAAGTTTAACATAACACAATTTTGATTTGAGATCCTGAAAAATTGATATTAATTTTTGAAGAAAAGGAAATTAATACAGTATTCTCTGAACCTCAGAATAAGATAAAATTTGGTAGTAAATTCTTATAATAATATGAGAATTTAGAAAACTGATAGAACTAAAAAAGGAGTTATGTAGAGTTTATTATAGAATTTACAATTGATTAAAACACCCGATAAGTATTTTTGCCATTGAGTAATAGATGGAAGGACATTTTGGTCATTTGATTGAGGTTAGACGGTTAAGGAGAGTTTCAAAAATAGTTGACCAAGGTTAGGGAATACTATGATGATGTGTGAAAAGAGGATAATGCCCTTGAGATATTAAAGTAAATAAAGGAGAACTAAGGGGTATTTTGGTAATTTACTAAGGGGGATCTATAATTAAGTTTATACCCAGTCTAAGAATATCAATGGTAAGAAGAATATGGGTATTTGATTTAAGATCAGAAAGCATATTATAGAACCTCAAAAAAATTAGATTCAGAAAATAGTTTGGTTTTTAGGAAATTGGACTGAGCGGGTACCGGATTGAACTCGAATTTTTCCAGATACTTCCTACCTTTGCAATTTGCCACGTACTATGAGGTGTCCCTTGATGATGTCATCTTTTGGCTTCTAAGGCAAGCCTTAGAAGTCTTTCATTTTCTTCTCAAAAATTATGGCCCTTAGAACCCTTGACGAGATGCTGCTCAAATGCAAACTCAAGCCAAGATAAAGAAGAATTCAAGGACCAAAGTTTAAGTTAGCTAGGGATTAAGGTAAGTAATCTATCCTATATTGTTTTCCTTTAATTTGAGGGCTTGAACTTAGAGTTTTTATGGAAGAAAGTTGAGCTTTACCTAGGGTGTATATGCTGTCCAAAACCCTAGATGAAAGAAAAAAGATTAAAGTGAGTTATGTGGTTGATACTTAAATAAGTTAGGTAGATGATTGGTTGTTAAATCAAGTTGATATTCTTGACTTTGTCATGGAAGAGACCTTTTGGTATGCACTATTCATGGTAGAAGGAGATGGAATTTCAATGATCTAATGCTTCCATTGAATTTATATGATGACTTTGTGTAAGATTAGATATGGTTTGAACCTTGGAAGCATTAGAATTAAAAGTTGTAATGCTTGGAAGTATTCTCTATTACTTTTCACTCATATGAATAGTGATTGAAATTTCATGATTTTGATACTTCCAATGGTTTTAAAATGAAAAGTTGTGTGGGATAAAATAGAGAAATAAGTATTGGAAGCATTAGAATCAAAATGAGAATTTTTGAAAGAAAAAAGGGAGTTATTTAAATCTGTCCAGAACAGTGCATGGTTGCTAGAATTTCATGATTCTAAACTCATAAATGGATTCAAAAGATGAAAATTTTTAGGGTAAATTCAAGACATCAATTGATTCAAGGCCAAGTTTATTAGTAAAGATTAAGGAAAGTTAATGTAGTTATGTGAGCTCAATGTTCAAGAGATGTTAGATTGTAATGAATGGATGATAATGTGATGTGAGGTAGTAAACTTATGATAAACTTGTATGTATTGAATGTTATATTTAGTTGTGCTATGACTTTGTTGAATTGTGTTACATATGTGTATATGATTGAAACTCTATTCTATGATTACTTTGGCTAATTGTATTTGATATATTACATGGAAGCATTTATATTATACAATGTTAACACTTTCACAAGCAAGCATAAGTATTTATATTAATGCATGCATTATTTAATATCATTTGCTATTGAGTTTTCCCCAGAAATCTCATCCCATCCATGTAATCCCAATTCCAACATGTTCATAAATGATAAAAGAAAATGAGAAAGAATGAAGAGAAGTTAGGGATTGAATAGTATAAATGTTATATGAAGACTAGTTGTATGTAATGAAGGTATATGACCATTATGAGCAGTAATGTTAATGATGTAATGAAAAATAATAAATGATAAAATAAATGTATGAAAGTTATCAAATATTTAGTTAACATGTCAAGCTTCATTTTGACACTAAAAACAATTTATTTTAATGTTTGTATAAAGAGAACAAATGTTATCATAATCTATTTCTAAAATTTTTGACCAAATGAACATTAATATTTTACGATTAAACTATATTGATCGACTAATCATTTGATCAGGAAATTATTTTTCTCTTAAAGGTCAAGATGTTATCTTCACGTAGCTTGTTAAACAAATTTATTTCGTATTTTTTAGTATTAATTATGATTTTTTGAAGTTTATCACCTAATATGGAATACCATATAAACAGTAACTCGTGAAGAGTAAAAAATTCTAGATTTAGCTAATGGACTTCTAAAGTCTTGTAAGTAGTTCTAAATGCTATCAAATGGTCCCTAAGACGTATGAAAGTATATTGTAATTGTTCCCACTAAGGAACATCTGGAATAAGAAAAAGCATAATAAATACTCTGACCACTGAGTTTGAGTTTTTTCATATGAATCCAAGAGAAAGCATTAGAGAAATATAAGTTAGATTCTTTGATCTAATGAATCATTTAATTGCCCTTGGCAAAAGATACAGGCAAGAGGATCAAGTGAGGAAGATTTTAGATAGACTAACTAGAGAATGGAATTTGAAGGTGACAACTATCGAAGAATCAAAAGGAGAATCAATTAGGTCAATTATTGCACTATTTAGAAGTCTAGTTGAATTTGAGAGCAACTAGAAGTATAAAAAAGACTTGAAAGAAAAAAGATCGCAAATGTATTGCTCTAAAGGCACAAGAAAGTGATAAAGAAGATGAGCTAGAAGACGAGGAGATTGGACTTCTTGTTAGGTGATTTTGGAAATTCTATAAAAACAAAGCAGGAAAGAAATATCAATCCAAATAGGATTTTCCTTCAACTCAATATCAAAGGGTTAGGATCAAATTGTATGTTATGAATGTAAAAAGCTTGGTCACATCAAGGCATACTATCCTCAACTCTCAAAGAAAAATTAAGAGAAGAAGAAAGAAAGATTTTAGAAGAGTAGAGCCTTGGCATCTTCCATCTTGGGAGATAGTTCATCTTTAGAAGATGAAGACAATGACCAAGAAGAGGTTGCCAACATATGTCTCGTTGCCCAAGAAGAATAAAAAACAAACGAGGTATTAAATTAAAACTTATGATAGATTACTTTCTAAATATAATGATTTAAGAAGTGAACTATTTAGAATTACTAAAGAGCTGGTGAATTATAAAAAGAAGGTTAAAACTTTAGAAGATCAAATTGAGAACAACTATCAACATGCCAAAATGATATTAGTGCCTTACACTAAATATGATAATGTCGAGAAAAAGAATGAAGAGTTAACTAAAATTTTTTAAAGGTTCACTACAGGAAGTGAGATACTTAATATAATTTTGGGAAATCAAAGATTCATCTCCAATAAATCTGGATTTGGATATGATCCAAATATGGATAAATGAAAAGGAAAGAAGAAGAATCCTTTATTCATACTTCTAATGCATATGCTAGGTACACTTATTGAGATCATAAGGGCCACACTACTACTTCTTATTATCACAAGAAGATTTGGGACTAAGTCTAGAAAAGGAATTGGTTTTAGAAATAGCTCAGAGATGTGAGGTCACTAATGTAGAAATCAAGTCTCTAAAGAGTGTTATTGAAATCCAGAGGAATGTCATTAGACTACTAGGAAATGAGGTATTGGATTTAAAGAACAAGGTCATTGGCTCTAATACCTATTTTTCTATCGATGACCTCCTTTATACTCCATAGAAATCTACTTAGTATCCTTAAGACACTATAGCACCATCCACTCAGCTGCCTCCTACACCAATTCAGCTACCTTAACCTTTGGCATCTTCAGATCAAATTCCTTCTCCTTCCTCTTCTAAACCTTAAACCACAACAACCATACCTCATTCTTCTCAAACCTTTGGATTCACTACCGCACCCTCTCAATCATTCTTCCTCCAACCATTGAGGAGGTTTCTCCCTCAGATTCCTCTCTTCCACCAACAACTAATCCTCTTACTAAGCAACCTTCTTCACCACCATAAGAACCCACCATTGATGTTACTCCACCCTCTAAACCCACTAAACCAACTGACCTGACTACTGAGAAACCTGTCTAACCTATTGATGATCAATCTTCCTCCCACAAATCCATTTTTGATTAATTACAAATAGGGGGAGAGATGAGATGAAATTGAGCACTAGTAGTTAGATGTTAATCTTTGACTGATGCAATTGTGTTAACCTAGAAGATTCATCAATGCAGTAGTAATTTTATTGATTATGTTTTACTTGTTTCTTATTGCTTATGATACACTGTCAAATTTCAATAATTCTATTAAGTTACAATTGTTCTCATAATCTCAATTAAGTTTTACTATCATCAAAATGGGGGGAAATGTTAGACTCCAATATTTTGATGATCATAATTGAAAAATATAACATCTTACTTTCGTAGATCTTAGGGACCATTTGGTGGTATTTAGAACCACTTAAGAGTCCATTGAAGTTTATTCCTAAAATCTAGAAATTCCAAATCATGAGTACTATTCATGTGGTATTTCTAGATTAAGTGACAAATTTCAAAAAATCATAATTAATTCTAAAAAAATTAAAATGAAGTGTTTCAAAAGGATACTTGAACCTAACATATTTTAATTTAAGAAAAAATAAGTCTTAAACCAAATGCTTAGTCAATCAATACAGTTTAATTGTCAAAGATTACTGTTCATTTGGTCAAAAATTCTAGAAAATAGTTTATGGTCCCCAACTTTAAAATTTTTGTTCTCTTTGTATAGACATCAAAATAAGTCATTCTTGCTGTCAAAACGAAGCTTGACATGTTAACTAAATATTGGTAAAATTTAATACATTTATTATAATGTTTACTATTTTTAATTATATCTCATATGTCACTGCCTCCTCATGAGTTACTGTTCATAGTGACAAATTTTATCAACTATCTTTACATACATATACGCATACATCATGCAACTAATTCCTATCCCTTCTTCATGCCTCTTCATCTTCCTCCTCATGTGAAATCCTTGTTGTGGTGGTGACATGGAGGGATTGAGATTTCAGGGGAAATCTCAGTAGCAAATAGAAATCATACAATATATGCATCTACATATTTGATGTTACTATGTGTGCCCTTAATGATCATACTTGCATAATGATAACTTACATGCTTCCAGTCCTTTAATTTTAAAATATGACCATAGTATAAAAAGAAAAAGTGCATCACTTAATTATACATGATTTACTTAATCAAAGTAAGTACACATAACATAAAACATTCAAACAATATAAGCATACAGGTAGGTAAGTTCACTACCTTGGAATAACCATTTTCCTATCCTTTCTCTTTACCTCTTGCTTATCCTTATTATTTTCCTTCCATCATGGTCCTTGTTTTGTGGTCTTCTTTACCACATTAATTAAGGGCTAACATAGTATAAAATCATACTCATCACAATCCATTTCTAAGCTAACATAATCTACTCATTAATCCTTTAACCCATTAAGTCTCTATCTTTCTCTAATTTTTATTAATTGGTTTGACCTTTGCATTAATTGATGTATTGACTTTACCCCACGTAATTTTGCCTTCTAAATACATTTATGAGCTTAGAATTATGAAATTTTAGCTCCTTTATGAACTTCTGGACATAACCAAAATATGTCCTCTTTATTTTCAAAAATTCTCATTTTGATTTTATTGCTTCCAATACTTATTTCTCTACTTTATCCCACATAATTATTCATTTTAAAACCATTGGAAGCATCAAAATTATGAAATTCTCATAACTGTTTATGCATATGAATAATAACATAAAGGGTTTTAAAACTTACCTTTTCCCATTTCAATGCTTCCAAGGTTCCAATCCTATACAAAATTATCATTTAAATTCAATGGAAGCATTATATCATTAAAATTCGTACTCCTTCTATCCAAAACAATACTAGCCAAATGACCTTCACAAGAGCAAAGTCAAGAATCCCCATTTAATTCCATAACCAAACATCCAAACTAATTTGTTTAAGTGCTAATTACATAGTTCTAGCTTCATTTTCTTCTTCCCCCTAAATTTCTAGATTTTTGGACTGCAAGCATACCATGGGAAAATGTTATTTCCTTATTTTAAAATCTTATGTTCAAGCCTCCAAATTAAAGGAATATAATCTAGGATCAATAACTTACCTTGATCCCTTGCAAGCTTGATCACTTAGGCTCCTTGTTCTTGCTTTTCCTTTAGGTTTGAGTGGAAATTTTGGCATAGTTTCCCCATGGTCCTTGGGAGAACAAAATTGAAGAGAATGGAGGGGATATTTATAGTGAAATTTCAAGGATTTAGGGACTAAAATATCCTTGCTTCAACTAATTATTATAAAACCTTAATCTTGCATCTTAAATTCCTTAATCACCATTAACTTAATTCTTATATTATTTTAATATAATTCCACATGTGCCAAAACTCTTCCTTTATTGTTTGGCTTCCAAGTGTCATTTTTGTAAATGGTGTGGTTCCCACCAAGGACACCTTACTTGCTACCTTGCATTATCTCTTATTTTTCTTGATTTCTTTCTTTAAAAATTCATAAATATCTTAGAAAATCCATTTGGCCACGTGATACATTCTTTGACATCTTGCACTCTTAATTGATGACACTTTGGGCTAGTTTATGCCCAAACTATTAATTTTTCACACATCCCAAGACATTTCCCTTACCGGGTACCTTAAACCATTCTGATTTTTGAGATAAATTCTATAAAATTCTTTTAAGGGTTCTAAAATTTTTAGAAATTCATTCTAATAAAAATAAATTTCTTGCAAAGTCTCATAATTTGAGGTCCATAAGTCCTAAGAAAAATTATATACATTTCTTTTAAATCCTTTATAGGTGACCTTTTTCATCGTAAATCTCAATTAATTCTACAGGACTCTTTTCTAAGCTCTATTAGTTTCATAAATTCTTATATTAAATATAATAATTTATTAAAAATTTCATCTAATTATGAGGTCCAGAAGATGTTATACTAATCTCCAGACTTTGAAGATTAATATTAATTTATTGATACTTTAAATCAAAATTCTAAGAGATATGTTTGACCCAATTTTCATTCTTTATTTACTGATAAAATTTTGGTCCAAAACATTTATAGGTTTTAGGCTTTTTTTGGCTCAACTTTTCATAATTAACATTTTGTCACTAAACTCTTGAAAATTGTCATTTAGTCCCTCAACTTTTGAAAATTGTCATTTAGTCCCTCAACTTTTCATCATTATACTTAATAGCCCATAATTTGTGTCTACTTCCATTTTGTACCATGGAACTTTAAGGGTTTTCACTTTAGTCCATTTCTTTTTCAAAATGACCATTATGCCTTGGAACTTTCATTAATTGCAATTTAACTCCTTTTTCTTTACAACTTTATACCTCTCTTTTTTTGGCTTAAAATTTATCTAATCATTATCTTTTCTTCTAATTATCATCCCAGTCCATTCATCACATCTTTCCTCTATCAATCTTATACAAATAGGGAAAATTTAGGATGTTACAAAAAAGATTTCAAAACTTAAATTGTTCTGATAAGAGCATTTATCGATAAGGTGTTTGTTTGATAAGCTCTTCGATACGTGAGAAAGAAATTTTCAAGAGAATATGTTTTATGAAGTGAATTTATTGAAGCCCTATTCAATAAGGTTGCTTATAAATAAATCCTTCAATAAATGAATAACAGAATCAGAGAAGGAGAGTCTAAGTCTTTGTTTTAAAATCATTTCTCTTCAAAGATTTATTTGATAAGGATATTTATCGATAAAGTCTTAGATAAAATTGAAAATAACCTAGAGTATTTTATAAGAGTATTTATCCAAGTATTTATTAATAAGATCGTTGCTCGACAAAAACTTTAAACATAAAGCTTTGTGAAAATATTATTGAAGAAAACTTATCGAAGTCATAATCAATAATTGAATTTATCAATAAAGCATTTGATAAATTGAGACAATGAAGTTTAAACTCTGTTTGAAGAATTTATCAGTTTATCATAAGCTATTTGATAAATATAAATTTTTTAAAAGTTTTCAAAGATTCAATTTATCGAAATAATATTCAATAAGGCATTTATTGAAAAATAATTTGATAAGTATGAGAAAATTTCACTCACAAACTCTCTAACTTCAGACTTAAAATATTTGCAATTTGTGAGTGATTTATCAATAAGTTATTCAATAAGGCTATTCTTCAAATAACACTTCAATAAATCATGTACATTAAATTTAAATCAAGTATGATTCAATTATGATATTTATTGATAAACTATTTGAACATGTCATTTATCAATAAGATGTACAACTCTTCATTGAAAGATTTTATTCAAGTTTTATTGAAGTCCTCTTGGATAAACCATTTTATCCATGAACTCTTCGATAAATACTGATATATTTTCAAAAGATTTTTACAACCAATTTTTTACATATCATAATTAAACTTAGTGTAACATTCATATATATATTTCTTATCCTTATCTATTACACTCACAATGTATGCCTAGCATATTTACATTACAAATAGTTCAAATGGAGAAGTTACAGCTAAAAGTAAATTGTCACCAAACACATTTAATGCTACTACCTACTGCTATCAACTACTAATAGTTTTATCTCTACTTTACTTAAAGCCTCATATGTCTAACGGTTAACTTATAAGTTGAAGCTATAAATGCGAGATGAATTGAATGCTAGAGCATAGAAGTTCAATAACCTACAAGAGAATTTAATTGCATTCATTGTTATTCTTTGAGATTTTGTTATTACTCTATTATACTTTATTTTACTTTGTGTAAATAGAGAACTTTCTGAGAGAGAAAGAAATTATTGTACTTTAGTATTTATCATATGTACTCTATTGAAAGAGAGCATTGTAATTTATCAATCATATCAATAAGTTGCTCAAGAGTGTGGGATTATTGAATTGTGTGTAACCTTACTAGTTGTAAAGGGGAGTGAGAGTGATTCTCATGTACTAAACTGCTAAGAGCCTATAATCTTGGACAATATAGTGAAAAATATTTGAGAGAATATGAGGACCAAGAGGTTAGACCGAATCACGATAAATCATCTGTGCCAACTTTCTTCCTTCATCCATTATCCATGATATCATTTCTAAACTTATATGTTTAAATTTCTAGAAGCTTTAAAATTTTTAAATATCACCCAATTCACCCTCCTCTTAGTTGTAATCGCCAAACTAACACTTGCTCTTTTTGCTTTAAGGCTCCCAATGCACTTGTTTAACCATGATCTTTGTTGATTTGTTTGTTGAATCATCTTTAACAACCTCATTCAAAAGCAGTTGTGACTCTACTTAAGGATGATATTATTCAATAGTCTTCTTTAGTTACCTTTCCTTAGAATTCTCAATGTTCTTCAAATTCATGGGACCTAAAGGAGGGCTCTTGACTTCAATCTCTTCATCAATGTCATCTTTATTATCAACCTTTTTCAGCAAAGGATACCTTTTGGCCACTTTTTAGTGTGATGACATTAGGGCCTTTAGGTTGAACATTAGATTAGAAGGAATACCACTAGACTTGGATTGAGTTTCACTCATAACATTATAAATATGGGTCATATGATTGCTTATATACTCAAACCTCCTCTTCAAAGTCATGAACAAATCATAACTCTTTCTATCATTATGGAGTTAACCTTCCAGGGAATTGAACTTAGCATCATATCTAATGGAGTGCTTTCAAGATTCTTGATGATCAAATCCAATTTAGCTTCACTTTTATCTTGCAAGGGCACCATTTAACCTTGATTAGATCCATAAGGCACTACTTGAGTCGATGAGCCTTCTCCACTCCTTTAACCAAACCTAAGGTTTTGCTTCTAACCCTCATTATTGGTATTAGAATTTAGGTCTCATCTTTGAGTTTGTGTGAGCAAGAGGGTAATATGTAAAACTAAGCAACAATGTTCACATGAAAAAATGGTAAGAGCTTGACAATAATTGGATATAGAAGAACCCATGATGTTGACTTGTTTAGGATGAATGGTAGTCTCAAGAGTACTCACCTTTTCTTCATTTGGTTTCCCAATGAGGCAATCTCTATTATAATTTCTTTGAAAGCTACCACAAAGATATTAGACATTCTACTTGGATTTTCAGACTATTGATCATTGGTTGCCATCTTTTGTAACAATTCCCAACAAGCTTGAGGGGTTTTTATCCCTCAGAGAACCATTTATAGCCACATTAATGGAAAACTTATTGTGAGGTAGAAGCCCATCATAGAAGACATCTACTAGCTTAGCCAATGTGATGTTATAGTATGGGCATCGAGTTAGAAGATTGATGAACTTTGTCCTAATACTTATATAAAGATTTTTATTCTTTTAAAGTATTTTAGTGATCTTCGTTTTAAAGCTTGTAGTCTTGTATGCCAAAAATAATTGCTTTAAAAAGAAACTTTTCAATTGATTCCATGTCAAAGTTGTGAAATGTTGAGGTAGTTTATACAGTTATTCCCTGGTTTTTCCCTTAACAATAAAATGAAATGACCTTCTTTAAACATCATCAAGGTTACAAAGTTAGGGCTTCATAGATGAACAAACCATGTACATGGTTTGAAGATGTCAATGTGGGCATTCACCTAAAAAACCATGGGACTTAAGTAAGGCCAAGAGTAAAACACCTTTAATTTTATAATTAACCTCATCAGTGCAAAAATAATAGGGATCATAATTGACATTAGAATGGTTGATCTCCTTAACACTTCTATTATCCTCTCAATTGTGATGGCTATTATTAACTAGGTCATTTTCTCATTCCTATTAGGTTTATTAACATTATCCCCATTCCTACCATTAGGAGATATCACATTATCCATGTTTTGAATGTTTAAGGGAATTTCAAGATCAACCTAAATTTTGGTCTTAGGGTCACTAGATGAAAGGTTAGACTCTTGGGAGATGTCTTCCTCTTCTATAATAATTTCACTAGTACTCTATACCCTTAACTCTTTTCTAATCTTCCTAAGTGATCGCTCAATCTCACTATCAAAAGGATCTAAAGGTTTGGACCTTCTACATGCACTAAGCAAATTCAATCAAGAAAGAACATCAAGAACAAAGAAAAAGAAAACAAAAATAAAACTTACAAGAACAAATTCAAAATAAACTGGATGAATGGATGAGTACAAGTTTGTAGGTATGATATTTGTAATGTTTATGAATCTCACACTCAAAATAATATATGAAGAAGTATGGTATATGAACAATCAAGCAAAAGTAAGAAGAAAATAAAGTTTTAAAAACTGTGTAGTTCATCATAACTAATAGATATGGCTCACTATAGGGAATGAACACAGAGAGCAACCTTCACAAAAGCTAGATCTTTTTACCACAACCAAAGGATCAACTCGTCTTAACAAATATACATAGACAAAATAAACAATAATTGATTGAGTTCCCCGTGGCGAATGAACATAGAGACAAAATTATGTAAAATAGTATAACAACAAATATCTAAGTGTTCCAAATCAAAACCAATTGCCTCTAAATATTTTGTGACTTTTACAAATCCTCAAAAATAAGTTGTGAAACCGTTGAAAAGCATGATATTCACAAGTTAATAATCAAAGGTATTTCAAAGCACAAAATATATTCAAGATAAATCAAAGTTTGAAAACCTTGAATTTTACACTGAAACCTTTACACTCTCAAGTTCAAAACACCAAAATCACTTCCAAAGCACTTTGTATGCACATGAAACTATTCCAAAACTCAGAATTGATGTGGAGATATGTGTATGCATGCAAGACAAGCTCAATGCTCATAAATTCTTAATGTAAACCCACATATAGCAACAACCACACAATTTGATAGAAATAAAAGCAAAAACTAGCAACTATACACTTAAATGAATCTAAAACAGAGCAATATCCACAAGTATCCTTAGCACAAAAGAATTTTAGCAAAAGGAATGGTTAAGTCAATTGAGAATCCAACAACAAGTGACTATGCAGTAGCAACCAATTCTAACAATACAATCCATAAGTAAGTATAGGAAATATCACAAAATTAAAGTCAATATGCTAATTGTGGAAATGGAAAACTTAAGTATAAGCAAGTATGATTATGCTAAATGAAAAACAACAGAAAATAAAGATATTTGTTTGTTTTTCTTTAAACTTTTGATGCAAGCTATGGAAATGCAACAACCAATTTTACAATGCAAAGTATAATGTAAATGCTATTATAATGGCTCCAATTACCCCTTGTTAATCTTTCAATTGACACTTAACTTTCTAGGGAGACATGAATGACTCCTTAGCAATGGTTCCATTGATAAGGATTATTTCTTACACGCCTTTCAGTGTCCACAAAGTTATATATAAACTAATAATTGCACAAAGTCGCACAACCTCAAGTTGTCTCTTGAGAAGCCCTCTGACTAACCTAACTAACTAAATGCATGATAAAGAAATAAAACTTGTGATTTAGTAAAATCATTTTGAAAGCTATTAAAATAATATAGGGGAATATAAATAAATTTTTGGATTTTTAGGATTAACGTGGAGATAGAATGGAATATGTTAGGAATAAAATAATAATTGACACGCTCTCTTGGATTGGGCTTCAAATGGCTAAAACATAGGCTCATTCAAGTAGAAAAAATAGTTGGAAAAGATTTTTCCCAATAGAATTCTTTTCACTATGAGGTCAATTAGTGAATTAATACTCAAGATCATGGCACTCAACTCAAACCTCTCAAACATCAAGTAAGTATAATTAGAATTAGGTTCCAAGTGAGGTTAAGCTCTAATTAAAAAATTCTCTTTAGATTGCTCCCAAGGGCACTCAATTCCAATGGGATTAGTATCAAAACAACTCTTCACCTAATTAGGGGTACTTAAACCCTAAAACTAAACTCAATCTCAATATGCATGAATGAATTGGGTGAAAAATATTGTTCTATTTAGAAAAATCATTTAATGGAATGACCTAACACTTTCATGCTATGAATTCAATATCAAAGAGTCAAAATCACGATAAAATTAACACATTGCATCTCATTTAAAGTTCTACCAATATATAATCATCAAATTCAAAAACTTAATTTCACAAAGCTCAAAAGAAACATAAATATATATAAATAAAGTACTTAATGCATCAACCAATCCATTAACACAATAAAACCCTAAATCAACTATACATCAGATCTGAAATTTCATCATAGAATGCCAAAATAAACATATAGAAGGCCTTAAGATCTCTAATGGAACAAGGATAACTCCCTATTGAAGAACCCATTATTTGTGCCATATTTTGCCTACCCAAAATATCCAAATAGATGCCTAACCACATATGGTAACAACTATAACATGAGAAATCAGCTGCAACCTCAAATCTATGATAAAATGATGAAGGAAAATGGAAGAACTAGGGTTAGGGAAAGAGGAAATGAGAAAAAAACTTGAGAGAATGAGTGTTTAAAGGATAGAATGAATGGTAGCTAGTTTGGGAACAAAACCTAGGTTAATGCAAGGAGTTGGGTGGAGTCAAATTGAACAAATGAGTTAAAATTCAAATTTACTATGTAAGAATCGTGAGCTACATAAACTGTTACTTTACTGTGGGGAAAGTGCATCTTTTAGTGAAACATTGAGTTTTGGCCTTTGGTCCTTTTCTGACATTAATTTGACCCCTTCTTATTAATTCCTAGGTCCTATGGCAACTATTCCTTTGGTCCTTGTTTGGCATTTTTGAAATTCACTTCCAACTTTAATTAATCTCTAAATTCTCTACAATCAATATCAAACATTTGAAATACCAAATATCTTAAAAATCAATCAAAGTGGTAATATCCACAAATGACCAAAATGTCCTTTAAGTACAAAAATGCAAGTATGGACCCATGACTCACTATAAACATAAAATATGGCAATTAAGCCCACATAACCTATAAAATGACTTTAAAATGACATTAAATGTATATAAAAAATGAGTCTCATCAGTATTTTACACTTAAAATGACAAAAATTTTAAATGTAATATAGTCTTACCCAAAGTTATTCCAAACCTTTTCTAAGTGTGCCTAAATTATTATAATATATATAATATCATAGTAAAACCCACTTTACATGTGTTTAAGCAACAAATATAGCCTTAATGACTATATTAGATACAAAGTTGCTTTATGTCAAAATGCATTTAATACAAGCTCAACAAGAAGGAAAAAACTTAAAATGATGTTTAATGAGTCTAACGGCTACCTACCAACCTTCACCTATAAATAAATGAGCATTCAAAATGGAGAAAATTACACTTAAAACAAATGAAGTATTGAAACACATTTATTAATTCTTGCATTTAAAGCTTTGTTACTCATACTCTCTATACTTCAGTGTTCAACATCATTTATTCTTGAAAGAGAGAATTTGTTATAAATATTCAATACTTTTAAGAGTTGTTGCCTTATAGGTTGTAACTAGGAGTTATTACAGACTAAGTTGAGTTTGAGAGTTGTGAAGGTTCTCAAATACCCATGAAATTTAAGGGGATTGTAAAGGCTTCACAAGTTCTCGTGATAAACTTGTTGGATTGTAGTGGTTCTCAAATACCTAGTTTAAACTAGAGGGATATAGTGGATAAAAATCTTAAGAGGTTCTTAGGGACTGGATATAATTAAAATGGATTAGATCAAACCAGGATAAATCACAGTTTACTTCATCTTCTCTTATTATACATCCCTTTAGTGATATACTCTCTAACTCTATCTCATTTGTTATTTAAGTAAAGTGTTTTTGCCACTTAAAACCTACTTATAACACAGTTGAGCCCTTAAAGAAACAAAATATAAAAACTTTGTCCATAATTCTTAGGTTACCACTCACTTGTTAAATAGTGAATTTTCTAACAAATTTAAAAATTCATAACTAATTATATAAACTTTCAATTGAAGTCATTCAATGCTTTATTTAAATATTTTAAAAGCTTTTCAAAAAAACATATTTCTTACTTACTCTCTAACCAAGACTTTCCCTAAAATCTATTCTCTTAAAATTATATAGTTATTTATAAAACCATTTAGCAGGTTTTTTAGGTCAATATAAGAAATTCATAGCTTTTTATGTAAACATCAAAAATCATGTTCTAATACTTATTTGAAAGCTTAAGATGTTTACTATAACTCTACTAAAGCTCACGGATAAAATTGCTCATTTGCCTTCTCAACATAAACCCATAATTTCACAACTCATGTATAATAAATAAAAATTCTAGCAAATATCTCATACATAATTAACTATGAATATCAAATGGTACTTAGGCTAAAGCTAGCCCTTTCCTTCTCCTTATAAATTTTAATTACAACCTGTAATAATAACATATTATACTTATGCAAGGCTTTTAAAATTATATATACAACTTCATAAACAAAAGATCTTATAAAATATTAAAATATAATGTCATAAGGTGCATCCACCTTTAACCTTCAACCACCTTGCCCTTTGAAGAGCTTGCCCCTATGTTTGGCTAGGGAAGAAGGGGGTGAGATTCTAGTAATTAACTAATCATGTAGATAGCCAATGTAAGAACAATACTCTTACAAGTATCAATTAGCAAGTATATATGGTCAAGGCATAGACTCAAGTAAGTATATTACATATTCAAAGGCCTAACTATGACATACATAGCAAATAGACACATAACAACCAAACACAAACTATATAAGAGTCAATAAGTGTCACTACCTCATTTTACTTTTCTTTTCTTAATCCACTTTCTTGCTCCTTTTATTTTTGATTTCTTGTGGGATCTAGGCATAAGTCACAACCTAACAAATATTCACGTATAAGCACATTATACAAAGAGTGATTATGCATAAGTTATGCATATTCAACTCATTTCCTTACACAATTCCCAGCTTGTAAAAAACTTGACCCTTTTAACATATCTTTAGACTTTAATTCTTGAAATTATTCTCCCCTTATTAAAAAATTCACTCCAAATGCTACTCATACATATCTCATGTTTTAGCTCAAATAAGTCAAATTCTAATTCCTTCTATAATTTCCAGCCAAGGCCAACACATATATATAGATGTGGAAAATTTTTAATTTCTCATTTTAATGCTTCCACAGCTACTCTATGGCCATTACCCTACACAAAACTTCATTCTAACTTCATTGTAAGCCTTAAATTTATCAAACACACTATCTCCAATATACTTAAACAGTCAAGGCAGTGGCTCAAAGGAAGGAAAATAAACTAGAATTTCAACTCTATTCCATCCATTCAACTCTTTGAGCCATCTAGTTACTTTGTATATTTAATTTTTCAATTTAGGATGATTTTGACATATTCTTATAAATTTTGGCATCATCTCCTTTTAATTTCTAAGCTTCCAAAATTTGAATTCCAACAACCCAACAACAACAATCACAACACAAATACCAAATCACTAAACATAAACTCTATTCCATGTCTAGTTTATGTTTTCTTATATTTCTCTCTCTAGATTCAAACTTTCAAGAGTGATCATTTTACCAAATCCTTATCCAAGTGAGAAAACAAAGGAAAAATAGTGATTTAGGCACTTGCACATATTTAATAGTGTGATTACATGAGGGTCTTGGCTTGATCTTCCTCCTCCTCCTCCTCCTTCTCTTCTCTTCATTCACTGGACTCCCTCTCTCTTTTCTGGTATCACTTAGCCGGAAATGAATGAGAAATAATGAGGCGAATGTGTGTTTAAAATAACAAAAAAATATCGTATTACTGTGGTAGTGGATGCTAGCTTTTTTTTCCCCACTTACTCTCCCATATTTCCTTCTAATTTAATTTGGGCTCGACTTAATTCAATAATTCTCCCTTGATAATCTTATCAAAAGCCACGATATTAACTCCCTTGAAAATTGTGGTATTTTCTCCACTTTATTGAAAGTAAATCACTTAATTTCAACAAAAAATTCCCATCTTTTTATATGAATGTTATTCTTTAATTAAATTCTTTACCTCATAATTTTGCTCCTATAAAAATTTCAGAATTTTAACTTCTAATTATTGGAAAGTAGCAGCTTAATTCTCAAAAATTAATTTTATACTCATTTCCAACAATTTTAGGGAAATAAGACATTCCATGATATCTAAACATTCCCAAAATAGTTATTCCTAATTTTTTTCCAAATTTTTTGAAGTTCCTATGTCTTTATTTCGATTGCATTCTATCTCATCGTGTCCCATTTTGTTATGCGATATTTGAGAATTACAGTCAATACCTTGGTGTAGGTCAAGAGTACTCCTTTGTTCTACTGACTAGGGCTATGAAACCTAATCAATTAAGTGATCTTTGCATAATTTTAAAACCTTGTGCCTTTATTTATTCTTTTGAAATTCTATCCGAAAATAGGCTTTTTCATATTAAATAAATATTTTGGGCCTCAAATATACCTTATAAATCTATTTTATATTTTTTTGGGAATTTTCTTGAATTTTGTCATATTTTTTATAATTGCAATTTTTGCCCAAAATTCTTCTTTTACACACTTTTGCCTCAAAACTAAACTTTACTTGCATCTTTTAACCCAAGTAACTTTTCTCTTACTTTGCCTTCCTACGACCCTAACTTCTTGCTTTACTCTTTTTTAGCCAGTGGATATCTAAATTTATCTTATTTAATCGGTATGTGAAAATATGGGAAGTGACAATATTCAAATACCACTACCTCAATCAATTATAATTTGGTCAGAAGTGAACGACCATGAAATCCAGCCAAACATATAGCCGAATACGCTTGCGAATGTATTTTAGACAAAAGCAAGCACAAATGTATTAGAACACATGTATTTTTAATATTGAATTGAGTAGTTGCCTATGTTTTTTTATAGAAGTACTAAGTTCTCAATAATAAATCACTAATAGTCGAATACTACTTACTACAATGAAATTGACATAAGCAAAATCAACAAGGTTTCTAAAGGCTCATAGTCAAATACTAAAGTCAACAGTTGAATAAAATTTAGACGGAAAATAACACATTGGCTAGAGGTCGAATATGTGAAGTACAGTTGAATACTAAATGTTCAGAAGATAACCAAATTTCAAAATAACTATGCATAGTCAAATAATATTATTGCTAATATTCAAATAAAACATAGTTCAAGATAAAAAAAAAAGCCTCTAAATGTCACCAAAAAAAAACAAAAGCCTCTAAATGATCTCAAAAACGCTCTAAACTTTAAGGACTACCATGTAATTCTAATTCATACTTAGTAATCAAGTAGAAATGCCTAGTTTCATCAAATATTTAAGTGATTAAGAGCTCACAACTATATCATAAGTGATTTGGAATAATCAAAACTAGAGATACTAACAGTTTTGTGTTCATTCATCTCCGTGATATTGTACATTTAGTAGTGATTTAATTTTGACATTTTGGATATAAAAGTGTTATTTGGCAGGCTTATTAATGGCCATATGTGGTGTAACTATATTATAAATTTCGGATCATGTCAGAATTATTGACTAGTTATACAACTGAAAGAAGGTTTAATTTTCAAGAAAAACACCATAATTCTTCAGCCCCTAAAAAAGTTACATTAACTGATGATTGCTTTATTTTAAATAAATTATTATTACATCTCCTTCTAGTTATGTTTATAAGTTACTTCTATCATATTTTATTATAAATAAGAAAAACTTTAAAACTCATTAATTCTACCTTTAAATTTAACTTTTCAACTTTATCCCAAGAGTATAAAATCTATACAATAATAAATTAAAGGTAAATTGTATATTCATATAAAAAATAATAATTTAACTTATAAATATAACAAAAAAAAGTCGTTTCTCTCTAGGCTCTACCTTATCATTAAATAGGATCAGAGGAATATTTGCTAGACTCGTTAGGCTAACAAACTGCTAAGTGTGTTATTGTTTATACTTGGCTTACTTTAAGTTACACCATAAGGATGAACAGGACTTTTTGGTTGTAACCCCAATATTGTCAGATATCATTTGTAATTTGTTACGATGAAGTTTGAATTAAGAAAGTTCAAAAGTCACCGCCAAAAACTTTTAGCGTTGACACCTAGTCGTCGTCAAATTGTCACCTATGAGACTATCGCCTATAAGTATTGGTGGCGACAATTGAAAGTTGTCGTTGAATGTTAACAATCTACGGCAACAGAAGTATATTCTGCTGCGACATTTTTGTTGTTGCCTATTGCGTAATCTATGGCGACAATTGTTGTCGCTGAAAGTTAATATTATTGTTTAAATTTTTCTCAACATTTTCTTATATTAAAACATGTAATTTAATAATAAAAATAAAAAATAACTAAATAAACTAAACTCTAATAATTGACGAATAATTCAAATCATCCAATAAAATATCAAATTACTTCAATTACTTAAACATATTTAAAAAGAAAATAAAATTGTTTAGTTTGTACATAAACATTATATGGAAGGACCAATACTAAAAGTATAAGAAATAAACGCCTGTGGTTGCCCTCTCTGCATCAAGGCAGCGAATTGAGATTGTTTCCTTTGCTATATTAATCTTTGCTCGGATTACAAACGCTCTTCTTCCATCTTTGCACGCTCTGCCTCCATTTTTTCTCTCTCCTCTTAAACAAATAATAATATTTTCCTCCAATAGCTTTTTTAACTTATTAGCTAATTTTTATAATTTTTTTGGATAAATGATAACTTATAACTATTTTTTTTATAATTTTCTAAGAAAATAGGCCTTTAATTCCTGAAAAATAGTTATTAAATCATTTGGGTCTCTTTTGAAAAAATAAACTCTTTCATAATTTTCTAAACTAGTTTTTTCTTAATTTTTCTTTATGCCAAAATATTTTTAATGATTATTCTTTCCTTTATTCTTTTTCTAAAATTTCACTTTTGAGACTTTTTAATTTAAAAAAATACTCTTAAACTCAATAATACTTTATAAATCCTTTTTATAAAAGTTGGGATGTTACATGAAATGCAACAACATATGGCATATGTAACAGTAACTAAAAATGTATGTATTTTACTTTTATTCTTTCTCCTTATTTCTCTCTCACACACACATCTCCCTCTCTCTATCTCCTCCCCCACATTATCTCTAACACATACATACTAACTCTCACGCTCATTGACACATATTTACAATATCTCTCTCCGGCACACATCCCTGCTTCATCTCATTCTTTTACAGACATCACATTATTATTTGTATAATATTTCTTTACTACAATAACATGTGAAATTTCTTTATTTATTATTTAAAAATGATATTATTCAATAATTTAATTCTATATCTTAGATAGTTGTTTAAAATCGCTTCAAATTGGAAAAAAATTCTATGAACACTTTTAGCGGCGACATTTGTCGTCGCTGAAGAATACAAAAGTCGCCACTGAATACTACCTTCTACGGTGACAACTTATGTCGCCCTGAAACTCTGACTTTCAGTGGTGACAAAACAAAATCGCCGTTGAAATGCTTACTTTCAGCGGCGACTTTGTTGTCGCCACAGAAAATTAGGACTTTCAGTGGCAATACAGATAGTCGCAAATGAAAGTCTATTTTCAGCGGTGACATTTTTTATCGCTGCCGAAAAGTCATCGCCAAATCAATATTTTTTTGTAGTGTATATATTGCACCATGATATGTGGCTATTATTAACTGATTTTGGATCCAAATTTGTACAGAGGTTCTCAGTGGTACGTCTCAAAACGAAGATAGTGACTTTACAAGGAGAAAGCTAGCATACATACATAATTAGTCTCCTTTGTGGAATTGAGTTTAATATTTTGGCAATAACAATAACGGAAAGTGGCCACTTTTTTGTTACACTTTTTTAATTGAATGTGGAAGAGCTTTCTTTGTTTTTTCTATCCAATATTTATCGTGAAAAGATTGCGAATCCTACGTAAGGATTTTCATTCCCTTGTTCGTGACACACAAGGATTTTAACTTATTACTTCTTTTCTCCTTTGAGTGATGCGCAAAAAAAAAAAATGGTTTGGATTCGTCTTCTTTTGTGTATAGATTCCAATTTATAATATTGAGAAAGCTTCCAAGGGAAAGAGGATTGAGAGGTTGGAGTTTTTCACCATCCAAAGTTGCTTCCTATGATAACTTAGTCCTAAAAAGGATTATTAAAGGTGTCAGTATGAGCATGCGCACAACCCTAGAAATAATTGTACAAAAAATAGTAATAAAAAAATAACTCAACCAATGACATGAGAATCAATTTCACCAGCACTTCTAATTCATAGTAATTTATTTGCATTGCTACTCCCCGTGTCATCACAAGGAGTATAATAAGTTTCATTTGAACTCTTAATCAAATGTTAGTGCGTGATTTTTTTCTTCAATTTTCTGCATAGCTTATTTTGCCTTTTAGAGCCATGTCCCTTATTTAGTTTAAGAAACAGTCATATATTAAATTAATCAACACTAATTGCTTTAATTACTAGGAGATCATGACTAGTTAAAACATTAAATAAATAGTATAATTAATTAATTAACGTGATAAAATTTGGGCCAAGAAAAATCAAGAAAACCTTAAACTTCATTAAATCACTTATAATCCTATTTATAAATCACTTCCAGCATATTTATACAAACCAAGAAAAATATTAAACTTCATTAAACACTACCTTAAAATTCAACTTCTTAATTTTATCCCTATTTAATACTACCTTGGGTCCTAATTATAAGAGTTAGTTAATTTTTTTATAGATTAAGAAAGTCAAATAAATAAATTAATTATAATTAACATCTAAGCTCATGGATTAATTTGGATAGATTGTGAAGTATATAATATGTATTCATCTTGAGGGGTTAGATTTGATTATATTTAACTGATTTATTTGACTTCCTTAATCTATTAAAAAATTAATTGACTCTTATAATTAGGACCAAAGTATTATATATTATACATTAGAACAAATTAGTTAACATAATAATAAATAAACGATAAAATTATATATTTATATGAAAAGTTTAATGATGTGATATATAAATATGATCAAAAAAAATTTCTCTGTGCCCTTACAAATAGAACATGAGGAGTAACTAAATTGGGGTTAATTACCTTCGTTTTATGCTCTCTCTCTTTCTCTGTTTAAAATTTTTGCTCCATCGTAGGAAAATGGGAGGAGAAAAAAACTTTTATCACATTCCCTAGTTTTATCTATTTATTTATTTACTTCGCCAATCTTGTATCTTCCTAAAGACCGAAAATATAAGGGAGAATTAAAAATAAGTTAGAAATATGAAAATTAATTATTTGGGGACATGGAAATGTTAGAGGGTGTATACTAGAGGTAGACATGTAAAAAAGATCATAAAAATGTTTAATTTCCTTATTTAATTTGGGACCTATTTCTTGTGTTTCCGGATTTTAGGTTTTTTTTCGGGTTAAATACTAAAAAACTTCATATTCTAGATCAAGTTTATTATATAATAGGGAACATGAGAATTGAAGATTTCTAACTATTGGACATTTGGAATACTATGGAATGACTATGGTATTTATTTGCAATTAAAAATAAATTACTTTATAAAATACCCTTATCACCTAATATAGAAAATAGCCAATATAGAAGAAGGCCATTCATGAATTTAAGGATAATTGTTAATTTAAAGAAGGTATTGTGAATCTATGAAAAGTCAATTGTGAATAGATAGATAGTTTCATGAATTTATGTATTGTCATTACTTGTAAATTTATGGAAAGTTAAGTGTGACTAAATTTATAGTCTCATAAATTTATGCATCATCACTTAAGATTTAGAAAAGACAATCCTTTGTGATTTAAGGAATGTCACATTATCTATGAAAAGACAGTTATAAATAGATAGATTAGTCTCTTGTGAATATATATATATATATCATCACTCGTAGATCTATGAATAGTCGTAATGGTAAATATATTATTTAGGGACCATCTCTTGTTCTTGAATATCCATTCACAATTGACTTTCCGTAAATTCATAACCTTCCTAAAATTCACAGTGATTATTATTAAATTTTCAAGTGATGATGCATAATTTTTTATGACCATCTATCCATTTACTATTGACTTTCTAGTGATTCACAAGTGACCTTCCTTAAATTCACAACTAACTTACTTTAAATTCATAAGTGACCATCCATTGGTTATTTATTTTTTAATTGCAAACAAAAACCTTATCTTTCCATGACATTTTAACAATTAGAGGTCTTCAATTGTCATTAATATCTTCACAAGGCTACAATTGTTAGTTCTCCTATATATTATGACAATTGTGAAATGAATATGATATTGGCAAAAGTACATTCCATATTATTCTCTGAAATTTTATTTAAATATTGATTACTCAGTTTCGCATTTATTTTGATTCAACATGTATATCTTATTTTTCTCATAAGGATTGTTTTCATTTCACTAATTTATTCTACTCTAATATATTATTTAAATATAGAAAAAATTAATCATCTTATTCATATAATTTTAACTTAATTAAAACTCAAAACTTCAATTTTAATTCAGTGCAACTTAATCCTTACAATTTTTATTCAATTAAAATTTATTTTTTAAACTTTAATTCAGTTCAACTCAATCTCTCTAATTTTAGCCATTTAAAATGTTAGTACTCATATTTTAAAAGATACAAATATAAGGAATAAAGTTATTTCTTATACATTATATATGGACAAATATTTTAAACTGTTAAAATTATTGGGACTATATTGTACTGTATTCAAATTTTTGAATTGAGTTTTAATAAATTAAAATTATAGTAATTATGTTAGAATCGATCAAAATTTGAAGATTAAGTTATAATTAAATCAACCAAATAATTATAATTTTCCATTAAATCCTTCAAAAATCCCATACTATTTATACTTGTGTACAACATTTTCACATATTTATGGAAAGACTATTAATCTTGGTCACACGTAACTCTAACATATATATACTTGCGTAGCTTATCATTCATTTGGTATAGAGAGAGAGAGAAGGAGAGAGAGAGAGTTGAGTTTTTGTTGGTAAATAATTAATGATTTTGAAACTTGGTCGATTATTCAATTAACAGAAACACTAATTAAACTTACAAATTTAATTGTGCTTGGAATGCCCGTGAATATACGTTATGATTAGATTAATGCCTTTTAATTTTATATATAATATATAAATAAAAGATAAAAACTAATTTTTTTCTCAATTCTTGATTAGTTCTTTATTGGCCTTTTCATCCATTTTCATAAATTCTAAAACCAATTTTATCAATATTTATCATTTGTAGCTTGTAGATGTTATAAAAATTAAAACTATCGCTTAGTCACATATTCCAATATATAGAATCTGGGATGTGTTACACTGTTTACCTTTTTCTCAATCCATAGAGCTTATGGTTTAAGAATTTGTGTGGCCCTTGCCATATTTTTTATATGATATATTGATTATAGAAATATCAAAAATCACTTTAATTAAAAGAGTCAAATCATCATAAAATAATAATTTATAAATAAATTATTTGTGAGATTGTGAATTTTATCTGCGCAAATGTCTGGTCAAATACGCAGGGTCCTTTTCAATACGTGTATGGGATATGTTCTCCACTTTGGATGGTTAAAATTATTTTAGCATTTCAAAGTCTAAACTTGTAAGCTTTGCACTCAATTAATGACAATTAAAATTTTTTCTGTTTTAGACTTACACCATACAAATCTTTATCAATATGTCTTGTCTTCATGTTTTTCATGCACATTGGACACTTGTTACACGTACGTTGAAAGAGTAAGCAGAAAGGTGGCAAATTTTTCAAAGTCTTTAGTGGATTAGTTTTAAGCTCACTTTTACCAAAATATCTCCTCATTTTTCTATTATTGTCTTCAAATTGATATAAAACTTTGTGGACTAAATTTTATATATAAAAAAAATCATGACTTTTAGGCTATGTTTAGATGAAGAAAAAATTAGAGGGAGGAGAAAATGGAGGGGGAGAAAAGTGGGTATCCTTTCTTGTGCTTGGATAGAGGGGGAAAATGGAGAGGAGAAAAAATATATGATATTTATAACGACAATAATACCCTTCAGACAAGAGCAAGATGACAATATACATTACCTCACAAGCTAAAATAATAAAAAAAGTTTCACCTCCTACAACATGGCTTCTCATTGAAAGGCACTTTATGGCAAGATATTTCTCACATTATACAAGTTTCCTCTTCTGTTTCTTTTATAACTTGTAGTTAAAATTTTTTTAGGGATATAATCATAATTAATGTCCTACTTTTTATTGAGTATTCTAACTTATTTTTTAATGAAAATCATTTTGTATTTTGTCAAAAAATAATAAAAAATTTAAATAAAAATAAACATGTCACAGTAATAATATTCTTATATATCCTGATTTATTAACATAAAAACAATTTTATATGAAAATATTATAAATGTACGAAAAAATATATAAACGGAAAATATTTTATATATAATATTCTACCTAACTACCAGGCCCATGAAACTGAAAACTATATATATTATATGATATTCTGCATAATATATATATATATATATATATATATATATATATATATATATAGGACACTGGAGTTGATCGAAAAAGAAGGATATACGGTGAGGATATGATCGAAAAATAGCGGATCGGGGCAGAGTGGAAACAAGGATAATATTGTAAAGTGTGTCTTCTCTCTAAAATCTCTCCAAGTTTGAAGAGAAAATTGTGGGGCGAAAACATATGGGCCACACACGATTTTCCCCCCACCACTTTTCCCCTCCCTCTATTTTCTCTTCTAATCCAAACAAGGTAAAATCCATTTTCTCCCCGACTTCCTCTCCCCCCCCCCCCCCTCCACGCTCCCGCTCCCGCTCCCGCCCCCGCCCCCGCCCCCGCCCCCCTATTTTTCTCTCCTACCAAACACACTGTTAAATTATTTTAATATTTGTCTAATTTTTAATCAAGCAAAATCTCTGCTGTTAGCCAAGAAAAGGTCATCTTAGTTTAGCTAGGAACGAGTGGAATATCAAATATATACCATATTTTAATTTTAAAATTTTAATTGAACTAAATCTTTAATTAACTCCAAGGTACTAAAATGGCAAGACCAATCATTGAATTCATCGAGGCGTAGTTCAAGAGTTAGTGGTCTAACTGTAGCTGAATCAAAGGTCAATACCATCATAACTAAAATATTATAATTTAATTAAAATATAAAATGATTTGTATATCATTTTGAAAAGATTAATATTTAAATAAAAATACATTAATCCATAATAAATGGAACATCACATACAATGCAAAAAAACAAAGTTAATAAAACACAAATCTAACAAATTTTTATTTTTTTCTCATTTTTCTTAACTCAAAATGACATCATTTTAAACTTAATAAGGGGGAAAATATAAAATTCAACTGAGTCAACTTATTTAAAGTTCTTAACTAGGATATTTAGAGGAGTAGTTCACTAGGCTAATCAACTAACCCAAATTGACTTTTAATACCATAATCACTACTACAAAATAAGCTTTCTAAACCCCTTTTCAAGCTGGTTCTCGTGAAAATGATTTAAAAAATGAGCGCTGTCACTTTTATAAATAACGATAAATATTTACACCTAATGTACACGTGACTGGTATAAAAAATTGACAATGACATTTTTGTAAATAAGGTGAAATATTTACACTTTATATACATGTAACTGGTATAAAAGAAATGAGCAATGATATTTTTATAAATAAGGGTAAAATATTTACACCTAATGTACACATGATCAGTGTAAAACAAACGAGTGGTGGCATTTTTTAAATAAGGGTAAAATATTTACACCTGATATACATGTGACCGGTGTAAAACAAACGAGCGGTGGCATTTTTATAAATAAAGGTGAAATATTTACATCTCATGTACACATGACTAGTGTAAAAAAATCACCTGTGGCATTTTTGTAAATAAGGGTAAAATATTTACACATGATGTACACGTGACCAGTGTAAAAGAAATGAGCAGTGCCATTTTTTGTAAATAAGGGTAAAATATTTATATTGATATAAACGTGACTAGTATAAAAGATGAAATATTTTACACTTGACGGAAAGGCATCTGGTGTAGAACATCCTTGCTATTAAAAATATAACAAAAAGCCTAGTTTCTACGCTTCCCCATATTCACAAATCATCATCTTCCATAGAGAAAACACAAAAAGGGAGAACACTTGATGACAAGAAGCTTTGCCTTCGTAACACACCGTCTAAAGCTCGTTTACGAAGAAGACCTAGATATGCAATGACCTATAATGTGCTCGTCTTTCTCTATTGTTGAAGTACGTCGTTCTCATCTTTAAAACTCGCCAGAGAATAAGACCCATATTTGCGATGGTGGGTATATATTTTTCTTATTTCTTTCTTTCTAAGTTTTGTTTAAATACATTTCTGTTCACTTTTGAGCAGGTAAGCTGGAGAAATTGTGACGATGTTTCTGTGTATATATCTGGGTTTTCAATTATTTCATTTATATGTTCTTTGGCTTTTTCTTTCTTCCTTTTTTTTGTTCTCTATTTGCTTTTTATATGTACCTATTATTCTTTATCACTTTCCTCCTTCAGATTTGTGATGAAGAGGAAAGAACTTCGATTCTATATATTTTTTATTTTTATATTACTTTTTAAACTTGTTGTACTAATAACCGGTTTAAAAAAGATAATTTTCTACACCGGTCGTGCAACCGGTGTAGAATATCAGACTTTCTACACGGGCAATTTCTACACTCGATCAAGGTCCGGTGTAGAAGCCCATTTTCAACCAGTTTAAAAAGCCCATTTTCTAGTAATGGATTAATTTGAATATATAAATATTGGAATGAGTTTGATGTACCTTAGCACTATAAAAATAGCATTTTATAGTTTTTATTTTGCATGTTTTGTAGCAATTTTAACCTCTTCCAATACTATTTATAGTAGTTCATGAAACCTCTACAAAATCAATTGAAACAAACAGTGTAGTAGTAGTTATGGGTTTTTAGAACTCCTACGACCTAGTCAAAACCACTACAAGACTTTGTAGAGGTTGAATTGACTACTACCAATGACAAAATGAGAGAAGACAACTATGATGACTTTAGTAGTAGTTAGGTAACAGCTACAAAATAATTACCTAGAAAATTTTACGCTTTCTAATGGTTAATGAACCATTACAAATGGCTGAATGAAATTTGTATGGCAGGAAATGAAATTTGCATAATAGTAGCGATGATAAGAACCCCTAATAATGGTTGGAGAAAAACGTTTGTTTAGTGAGAAACGAAAAAATAGTGCCAAAATTTGTAGCGGTTAGAAAACCGCTACAAAATTTGAATTTTGAAAATTATGGCGCCATTTTGGTACTTTATAATGGTTTAGTGAACCGCTACAAATGTTCTTTATATGTAAAAAAATAAAATTCAAATTGTTTTAATTATAATTTGCATTTAATTAAATATATTGTTAAATATATTTATTATATAACAATTAAATTAAATTTTATTAAATTTTTTGACCCAAATTTTCTAAAGATTGATAATATTCAATTGAAGTATAATTATGTGATATGAAGTTTAATTTATGAAGGGTAAAGAAATTTGAACATTATAGGTGAAGAAGAGATAAGAGGAAAAATGTAAAAAAATGTTAAGGAGCTTTGTATGTATGAGAGAAGGAATACTTGAATGAGAAAAATGATATTAGTAAAATGTAAATAAAAATAAATAAGATAAATTGAGCAAAAATAAACAATAAACTCATCGTAGCAAAATATAAGAGCAAATATAAAGAAAGTGGAGAGAGAAAGAAGAAGGAGAATGCTGGAGAAGAGGAGAAGAGAATAGGAAAATGAGTGAATGAAATAAGGGCGGTTGTATTTATAAATACCTAGTATCATTTTGTAGCAATTTTTGGTATTTGTAGCAGTTCTTTATCATTTGTCATCAAGTTGACACCAATTTTTTTGCGGTCATCCTACCTAACAACCAGTACAAAATTTTGATACAAACTGGTGTCTAGTCAAAGTGCTACAAATTTGTAGCGGTTACTTTGTAGCAATTCAGTTAAACCACTATAAATATTTTTTTGTAGTGTAGGTGAGGCATTAATTTAGAGTTTTATTTATTGGAAGGATCCACTCTATTAGAGTTTTAAGGAGAGCTTTGTCTCTATTGGCACCGTTGTTGCACTGCTTTGCATCCTTAAGACACTTTAAGAACTTTTTCTTTTGACGTTTATTACCTCTCATCTTCATCCTCTTATAATCTTCCTCCTCTCCTCCTACTGACTTCATCTATCATTGCCTTTACCTCTGGTCCTTCCATCCCTTCTTTGGTTTTTGCTTCATGTTTTCTCATTTCTCTCTATCTATTACCTCTTTCTGCCATCTTTCCTTAGCCTTCACTAAATTTGCCTTTTCCTGATTAACCCACTGACTTTGATACCACCTTGGTCGTCAGTCATTAAAGATGTTGCCTCCTTTCTAGGTTTCGTATCTCCTTCCCACTCTTTTTTATTCTCTCTTTCCTAGTTTACTCTTTTATTTTTCTCCACCTCTCATCACCACCTTTCCCTATTGACTTTCTTTTTTGCCTTTTCCCTATTTCTTTTTACTTTATTTTGTCTACTACCTTACCTTTGTGTCTCTTAATATGGCTCTTCATACTTTTGTTTTGGGGGGTTTTGTTGCCTAGGCTTCTTATCTTGCCTTGGGTTTTTTGATTAGTTTATTTGGATTTGGAGCAAGATTACAAACTTGGGATTTTTTCTTTTCTAAACCCCAATTACTTTTATTTGATAATTTCTATTATCATGGAAGAATGAACGATTGCCACATAATGGGTAGTGCTGTGGTAATTATTCATCTTAAGTTACTTATTATATATATAGGGGTGTTCAAGCTTGTACCTATCTCGGTCATCTCATACCCATCCAAGTGATTTTAGGATAGTTTTGTCCTTTCCTGAGGAGTCCCAAGACAAGACAATCTCAAGTCGGTATAAGAAAACAATCGGTATGGGACTGGTCTTGGAATGACCCTAAGGATGTCCCGTCCCATACCGAGTATACTAATGTCCCTTTTATTTGTTTTCAATTAATAAAACATTAAAAATAACTATCTCTAATAAGACTTCAATCTACTTTTGCCGAATAAGTTCACTTCTCACTACACTTCTCACTTATTCACATTTCACACTCACTCTTTCATGTCATACTCACACACTCAATATCTATGCCTTGGTCACAACATTGCACCAGTCGCTCGCTCCTCTATCACATCATTGCCACTTGTCTCACTCTCTTATGCCTTCGTCTCTATCACCCTCACTCACTCTTAGGTAGGTTTCTCTTTCCTCCCTTTTCTTCCTCTCACTTGGTTGCTACCCCTTATTCATATATCAAATAATCTCACTTATTTTCTATCAATCTTGTGATGGATCTTCAATATTATACCTTTATTTGTTTGTTTTAGGTAGATTAATAGATTTAATTGAATTAATAACTAGTTGGGGCTTGATCTTTGCTTAAGGATATTGTTTATGTAATTAAAGCTAAAAGGATTATAGTCCCAACAAAATTTTATCTAATAATGTAGTAAAAATAGCCTTAGCTTAGCATCTATGAATGGAATCTTTCAAATTAAATAGGCATGTTACTTTTTATTTTGGGATTTTGCTATGCACTAGACACCAAGATCTTCTACTTGTTATCTCCTTAAGTTAGGAGTTTTTGCATATAATAACCATGTGAGAATTTGAATGTTATGATATTTTTCTCCTTAATTTGATTTAATATGCACCTTAGCAACTCTCTGGTAGTTATGGAGCATATAGACTACCTCCAAGTTATGAAGGGTTCCCCATATATTGACACTGTATGTATGTTTATATATTGATGTAAGAATTAATTTATGAATATGGTAATTTAGTAAACTCACACGAACATTAAATTGAGCAAGCAAGATTAAAATGTGGTTGGATAAACTTATTAATTCTATTTAAGCAATATCTATTGCTAATCTCAGTTTTATTTACATTTTAATAAGATGGCCACTGCACCCAATGTGAAGAAAACATTAAAGCGAATGAAGAGGATATTGAACAAGAAGCAGTATTAGAGGGAGAAGACATTGAGAGAGAAGCAAAGATATTGTTGAAGAAGGAAAACCAACAAAAATATTGAAATATATTGTTTGAGACCATTTTAAAAGGATTCCTTTGGATGAGAATAATATAGAGCACTAAGCCAAGTACAAGTATATATTGTAAAGGAAATATTGATATTGTAAAGCAAAGATTGCTTGCAATCTATCAAACATGAGACAAGTGGATTATGTAAACATGTAGATAGGTGATCCCCAATCCAAACAAAGTTAGCAAGATGAGGCAAGCTATGTTTTCTTACAAGGGTCCACTAAAACTATGTCACATCATTTATTGAATCAATAACGATATAGACGAGCTGTTGCAAAACACATTATATTAGATGAAATGCCTTTTCAAAATGTTGAAGGTGAGAATTTTAAACAGATGATGAGTGAGGTAGAACCCCGCTTTCAAATACCCTCAAGATCAAAAGTTACTAGGGATTTCTTGAAGTTGTATCTTGAAGTATGAAAGTTGAAAAGTTATTTCAAGAGAGTAAAAGTTCATGTTTCCCTCACTACAGATACATGGACTTCCAATCAAAAATCTAATTGTGTCTAACTACTCATTAAATTGGTGAGTTTGGCAATTGTAGAAGTGAATGTTGAATTTCTGTGTAGTTGAAAACCATAAGGATGATACAATTGCAGAGGAAATTGAGAGATGATTATTATCATAGAATATTGATAAAGTGTTTACTATCACAGTTGATAATGCTTCTTTAAATGACAATGTATTGTCAACTTTGAAGTCAGTTTCTAGACATTGGAATGGTCTCATATGATGGGGGACTTCTTGTAATTGAGGTATTGTGTACATATTTTGAATTTGATTGTTTCAAATGATTTGAAGGATATACATAGCTCTATTGAAGCCATTCTGAATGCAATTAAATATGTAAAATCTTCTTCAAGGTTCTAAAAATTCAAAGAGCTAGTTGAAAAAAATGAAAATTGACTCAAAGAGTTTGTTGAGCATAGATTGTCCAACTAGGTGAAATTCAACTTATATAATGTTGGAGAATGCCATTAAATTCACTAGGGTGTTGAAAGGATAGAGAGTACAAAAAAAGTTTTACAAATTTTGTTATTCCTCCTAATGTTAAGTCATTCAAATAGGCTAAGGAGTTTGTTGCGTGTTTGAAGGTGTTCTACAATGTCACTTTGAAATTTTAGGATCTCTTCAAGTGACTTCAAATTTAGCCTTACAACAAATCATTAATGTAATTGTTCTTTTAAAGAGAAGAGCAAATAATCCAAGTTCTTTGTTGTGTGGTATTGCTAAGCCTATGCAAGGCAAATATGCCAAGTATTTAAGGATGTTTGAAAACTTTAATCCTTTTATTGGTGATAGTTGTGGTGCTTAATCCCAAGTATCAAAAGAAATTTTTGAAGTTTTCTTTTGAGGATATGTTTTCTGATTATGCACATTGTGATGACATGTCCAAAAGAGTCTTAAAAGTATTGTATTGTTTGTATGCTCATTATTCAAATACACTTGATACATCCAATCTAAAGTTTAAAGTGAAAGTCAAACTTATAGCCAATCACAAGCAAACAACTAAACATCATTTTGGCACTCTAACGGCTATCTTGGATCTAGAGTCATTTGATATAGATGAGGAAGGTTCTAGTGCAATCAAAATATTCCTTGACTACACTGAGATTTAGACTTAAATAGATAAGTATGACGAGTTAGAGATGTATCTTTAGGTTCAGTTAGCTGAGTATCGTAATCCTACATTAAATATTTTGGATTGGTCGAAAGTAAATGCTAGTAAGTACAAAGTCCCTTCATTGATTACAGGTGATGTGTTAGTCATGTCTATCTACACTGTGCCTTTAGAATCAACATTAAGTACAGGTGCACGTGTCATTGATGACTTTAAAAGTTCACTATCCTCTAAGATGGTTCATGCACTAATTTACACACAAAATTGGCTATCTCCATCTACATCCAAATTATAAGGACTTGATATTAATAACTTCAATGGTACTTTAGAAGCATAAGGTTTTATTAGTAATATTTGTTTTATTTCATTGGTTTTTTTATTTCTTAGTTTGGATCAATATTAATTATTTTCTTCCTCTTACTTTGTTTCTTTGCAGTTGAAGTAGATCTACCTAGTAAAGTGGAAAAATTGAAAAAGTAAAACAACTAAATATTATATCAATGGATTGTTAATTAATGTTGTTTGTTCTTTCAACTATTGGACCATTGCATTTAGATATTTTGCCTTGTAGTCATGGAATTGTGTTGGATACTTCACTATTTTAGATTTAATAGAGTAAACAAAATTGGTCCTGTTGTGATTTTATTTGGTTATTTTATTTCTTACATAGGTTGATTTTTATTATTTTGGCCGTCGTTTTTTTTTACTTCTGCACATATCTTTTGCCTTTTGGCATGGATATATGCATTGCTATAGGTGCTTGGAGTGGGTTGACACTTCTTTTTGTCTTGGAAAAATGGGTCATTTGTTAGTTATTTTAAAAAAAATAAAGGGGTGTTATTGGATCAGGACATCCCTTTATATCCCGTTTTAGGTCAGGATAGGACAAGACAAGACATAGGGCATAAAACGTGTCACATCCTATCCTTAGGATGGGACACAGGGATAGAGGTGCCCTAGTCCTATCCTATCTCATGAGGACCCCTATATATATTATGTGTTTTGGCTTTTGTTTGTTTTTCTTGTCTAGGTTCAAGTGTGCTTATTTGTTTTACTTTTGCAAGTTCAAATGTGTTTTTTCTGGTTCAACTTCAAAGTCCTTGTTGCTATACATTAAGGCTCTTTCAAATACCAAAGGTGTAGATATCGTGAATCATAGGGAGGTCTTTGTGGTTCATGGTAGCGTTGCTATTAGACTACGAGTGGATGACCTATGCACCAGTTGCTCAATATGCTTATGATACTTACTGCATTTTTAGGCTTCATAGACTTTTGGTCTATAGATTGGCCTATGGCTCAAATCTTTTTCTCTGGTGTCAAATACGCTTTGTGGTTGGGTCATTAGTTTTATTTACTAGTTATACTTTACTAAATTTATTTGGTTTGGGTTTTGTATTGAACTATGTTTAGATACATATCTTATTTGGTGTTGGTCGCTTGATTTTAATGTTTCTCTAGTCTATAATATGGCCTACTTTAATGTATCTCATTTTGATTATGTTTAATGAAATTATCTTTTGGTAAAACTAACATAATTTTGAGTTATATGAATTGGGTTGAGTAAAACATTGGAAGAATTTTACTACATTGTGTGTATGATACACCTCGAATTTAGATAATTTATTGTTATTAGATACTTATAAGTTCTTTTAAACAATTTATATAAATAATATGTTAGAACTTTTATAAGAAATGCTATAAGCTATCAAACCTATCTTGACCCTCATAAATATGAGTTGTCTCAACGCATCTAATTTTTTCTAATAAAAGATATTAATAAGAGATCATCATATGAAAATCAAATCGATCATTAAAATGATTAAGATAGTAGTTCAAGGGTTAGTGGTCTAACCATGGTCGAATAAGAGTTAAACCCATCATGATTAAAATAATATAAATTAAAAAAATACAAGAAAACTTCATATATATATATATCCATAAAAAGAGTAGCATTTAAATAAAAAAAGGTATTAATCCATAAGTAAATAGGATATTTATGTATAAACCACACATAATTTAATAAAGAATAAATATGACAAACTGTTATTTTTTTTATCCAAAATAATGTTATTTTAGGTGAAAAATATAAAATCCAATCCAATGGGCCTATCTAAAACTTTAATGCGGATCGTTTAGGGGCTGGTTCACAATCACTAGTGTGGTAGATTAATCTGATTTTCACATCAATCTCATGTAGAATTTCTTTTTTCAATGAGATAATTTTTAAGAGAAAAGGAGAATAAGGTTGACGTTATCTTGAAAATTTATTTATTTTTGAGAATTTGTTATTATCCCATATCTCATGAATTTTACTCTCCGTGATATTCACGACCTATATTGAATTACTCTCTATTTTCCTATTTAAATTTTATTTTCATATATCCCATAATTCTCATTTTGTAGTTTGTGGTTTATTTTTAGGGAGTAAATTTATTTTTTTATTATTAAATTATCATGTAATTAGCCTATTTAAAAGGTTTTTATCAGTTAATGAAATCATCAACTGTTATTCTTCATCTTTTATCTATATCTTTATTATTTTCTATCTATCAATGGCATCATAGTTAGCTCGGTAGAGTGCAAATTTTATGAGCACAATATTATTCTCTTCTCTTATTACTCTTGACGTAATTATTGTTTTTTGCTATGGCAATATGTCTTCTTCCTATTCAAATTTCATGCTGCCTCTATTCCTCGCTTTGATGTCATTATGATCATTGGAACATGCTAATGGAGAACTTCTTGAGATCCAAGGAGTATTGGCAGGTTGTAAAGAATGGTGTGGTAGCACGTGGGAATGCACAACCATAAAAAATAGAGGATTTGAAGGCAAAAAATTATTTGTTTCAAGCAGTTAATCATCCCATCTTAGAAACTATTCTTTGCAAAGATACTTCTAAGGATACGTGGGATTCCATGAAAAGGAAATATCAAGGCACTAAAAGAGTAAAGCACGCAAAGCTTCAAGCTTTGAGAAGAGATTTTGAGACTCTACAGATAAAGGATGTGGACCTAGTTGCACTAGAATAAATAGTTAGTGGAGTTGTGCGTTTTCACTTATGTCACTTTGTAATTAAGGCAAGGGGTTAGCAGCCGCGAAGGGGGTTATTGTTGCCAGATTTAATAAAAAACAATCTCATCTTATTCTCTCATATTCTTCTATCAACCTTCAACCTAATCTTTCACTTTTATTCAATTTTTCACAAATTTCTTCACTTTTGCACCTATTAATTCATCTCTACAACCTTTCTCTTCATCTTTCTATCACATTTTTCTACTTTTCTTATGGCATCAACTTCAAACTATGATTGTGACACAGTTAGAGCTATGAGAGGCTAGATCTTTTAGCCTCTTGGTGATGGACAGCATAGCTTAAGCTCATGGACAATAATGGGGGAGTTTTCTATCTTAATATGCATTTATTCATATTTTGGGATTTCTAGATTTAGGGATTTCATGATATGTATGAAGATTGAATATCGATTGATTATTCTAAGATTAGATAGTTGTATTTGATTTGGATGATATGATTATTGATGTATATATATTTCAATTTGATTTTTGATTAGTTGGTTGATTTTTGGCGATTATTAGCAATTGATTTAATTGATTAGAGTCTTTAGCTATCGATTAATAGTTAAGGGAGGGTTTTTACATAATCTAATTCAATATACACACTAAGTGGTTTTCAATAGTGCATTAAGGGGTTTGTAATTCATACTGATTTTGTATTTTTTTGCTAAATTTAAAAAGGATTTTGAGAATTTGAAGAGTAGGTTGATTTCTCCACCTATTGTAATTTTACCATATTGGAATCTACCTTTTGAATTATCATGTGATGCTTCCAATTATGTTGTGAGAACTATGTTAGGTAGGAAGGAAGGTAACTTATCTAGGATGATTGCCTATACCTCAAAATGCTTGATACTGATCAAATTAATTACACTACTACTGAGAAAGTATTATTTGCAATTGTAGTGGCTTGGATAAGTTTAGAGCACATCTTATTAATTCATAAGTTATTATTATTATTTACACAGATCATGCAACAGTCAAGTACTTATTCCTTGAACCTAATCCAAATCCAGATTCTACGGTGGATGTTACTGCTTCAAGAGTTTAACATAGAAGGGAAGGATCGTGCTGGGAATATGAACCATGTTGGAGACCATCTGAGTAGACTACCAATGGAGACAAGGGGAGTACTTAGTTTTGACCTTATTGTTGATTCTTTCCTTGATTAATCTCTATGTGTGGTGTCTACTATAAAGCCTTGGTAAGTATACTTAGTGATTTTTCTTGAAATTAGCCTAATTCTATCTTATTTATCTAAATTTCAAGCGCAAAAGCTAAGGAGTGAATCTAAATATTATCTTTGGAATAACCCCTATCTCTAGAAAGTATGTTAAGATCAAGTACTGAGAAGATGTTTCCTTAATAAAGACCACTCTAACTTTAGAGGCTTGCATTCCTAGGTTTGTGGGAGTCACTTTAGGGGTAGGAGAATTGCATGTAGGGTCTTGAGTCAGGATTCTATTGGCCTACCTTTTTTAGAGGCTATTTTTAGTTTTGTAAGGAGTGTGATAAGTTCCAGAGATTCAGGGGAATTAGTAAGCTTCATGAAATATCACAGCAACCAATTCTATTTTGTAAGGTTTTTGATGTATAGGGAATAGAATTTATGGGACAATTTCCACCCTCAGCTAGTTTTCACTATATCTTTTTAGCTATATATTATTTGTCTAGGTGGGTAGAGGCTATTCCAATAAGAGTTGATTATGCCTATACTATCTCCAAATTTCTAAGGTCTCACATCTTTAAAAGATTTGGAATACCGAAGGCATTGATTAGTGATCAAGGTACCCATTTTTGCAATAAGTTGACCAATAACTTATTGGCAAAATATGGTATGACCCACAAGATCTCAATCCCTTATCACCCTTAAACTAATGGTCTGGTTGAGGTGTCTAATAGAAAGATCAAGCATATTCTTAAGAAGATAGTCAAGTCATCTAAGAAGGACTAGAATCTTCAATTGGATGATGCTCTATGGGCTGACATAACTATTTACAAGACACCTCTTGGTATGTCCCCATATCGCACTGTTTATGGGAAAGCCTATCATATGCCTGTGGAATTAAAGCATAAAACCTATTGGGCTGTGAAAGCTCGTAATGAAGGCCTAGAAGAATCTGGTTCACAAATTGAAGACTAAACTGATCCATGACACCAATATTCTGAGGAAGTGTTTTAAGGAAGGTGACAAGGTGATGAGGTATAAAGCCTGGTTCAAATTTGAGCATGGAAAGTTCAAAACAAGCTGGGATAGGCCTTACACAATAGTCAAAGTATATTATTTTGGGATGATAGAGTTGAAGAAGGAGGTAACAGGCAAGAATTTTTAATATAATGACTACCTCTTGAACCTCTATAAGGAGTATACTCAGCCTCCATGAGGCCAGTTGTCCATTTCCTTTCTCTCTTACTTTTCATATGCCTTTATAACTTGTGATATTATTTTATGTGTGATGGTTTGATGAGTCTTGAAGGGGATGATTAAGTATAAATAGTGATTTATTTTTGTTTAGTAGTGTTTGAATAAATTCCTCTGTTGTCCACTTGCACTCTATTATATGTTGTTTTCTTTATTACCTACATACTCAATTGCATGATGTAGTTTATGCATCCTTTCATCTTAGCTTTTCTCAAATTATTTTATATGATTGGAATGTAACTGCATGCTTAACTGTGAAATTTGCATTGAGTTGTGTTGGATTATTGTGTTGGAGTCAGATTTAATTGCTCTTATCTTATGGTATTATTCCTAAATGTCTCTTGAGGATTGAAATGCTTGTACTTTTCCCTATTGACAGTGAGGACACTATCAAGTTTAAGTGTGGGGGAGAGGTCAATGCTCTTGTGAGACTTTTATCACCAAAATACCAAATTTTTTTGAAGAGTCCAATCTTTCATCATAAAATCTTTGGTCTGTGAACTATTGAATATTATATTCTCATTTTAATTGTTTTGATGCTTGTTGGAAAGGTTTGAGTGTTAGAAATATTTTTGGGCTTTTAAAAATTTTTGTTTGGTAATTTTTATGATTATTGGTTACAACCTAAGTGCTGTTTGGTTGTAACTTATGATGGATTTTTGAACTTATTTGACTCATTGTTATTTAGTCGTAATAAGATGTACCTTTAGTCACAATTAAATCTTTTCAAGTTTAATTTTGTGCTTGCTATCATGATTAATGTGACTAGGTGAGCTTTTGGTCACAACTACATTTCCTAATATTCTGAGGTTTACTCACTGCAAAAGGTGGTCACGATCTAAATTGTTTTTAATCATGACTAGATTACCAATTTGAAAATATCCATCTTCCTTCTCTTTGCTTTATGTGATGCTATATAAAAGGAACTTTTACCATCGTGCTTTTATAGGTGAATTATTGCCATATTTTTCTAACCTTTTTGTATCAACAGTTTTCTGAAAGCCATTTCTAAACTTGAGTTTTTTGAAAATCTTGGAAATTGAAATGGAATCACTTAAGTTTTCATTGGTAATCCTGGGATTCATACATGATCTTGAGTGATTGTTTTGATACCTTTAATCATCATTTTAGAGGTTTGCAATTATGATAAGTATTTTAATTCCTAGTAAATAATGAGCATTATTTGAGACTTTAGTGTATGAGCAATTTAGATGCAAACCCATGTTGGAAGAATTCTCGGCCTTAACTCCAATATTGAGTGATTATTCATTTGGTTTGCATTCTTTAGAAATTGTCTTAGCTCTAAGTCAAAAATTATTTGCACATTTATGTTGTTGAATATGATAGAGGCATTCATTTCTAAACCCTTAGGCCCAAACACAAACCATAAACACAAATCTATTGTTTACCCCATTGAGCTTTCACTTCTTTCATTTCATCCATTGTTCATTCATTTTTGTTTAGGTGTCTAAACTATATTGCCAATTGAGTCAATTTTAGTCTTTTATTTGAGGCCATATATTCTTCTAGGAATTTGTGTGAAGTACTGTATGTATTCAAATTGTGAAAAAAAGAAAAGAAAATGAGCATAAAGAAACACAAAAAGAAGTTGAATAAAGTTGTAGCGATATCAAGGAGTTATAACCAAAGAATAAAGATGAAATAAGTACTTCTTGGTAACAAAAGATTATGGTTTGAGTTTATTTAGATGAAATTTTACTTGCACTATCATTAATTAAAGCATTCGATTACATTTAAACTCTATTCCACTTGATAGTTCCATCATTTCAATCCTAAAAATCCTCTTGATTCTTTAATGTTGTATAGTAGAGGAGATTTAGAACTATTACAAGCCTATGGTAGGGTGTTTGCCATTTGAATTAGAGTAAAAGAACCTTGACAATGAGAGTTTAGAGAGCTAAACACTTATATATAGTCACATCTCAATTTTCCCCTATAAGTATAAGATTAACCGAGGAAAGATTTGGAAGTGATTATTATGATAAATAGAGAGGAAAGATAATGATTACAAAAAGGTATAAAGAAGAGGGACTAAAGTGAAAATCCTAAAAGTTTCATGGTGTAAAATGGAAGTAGACATAAGCTTTGGGCCATTAAGTGTAATTATGAAGAGTTGAGGGCCTAAAGTGTAACTTTCAAGAAGTTCATGGGCAAAATAGTAATTATAGAAAGTTGAGCCAGAAAAGGCCCAAAATTGCCTAAACATTTTTTGGCCCCAAATTTTTTCAATAAATAGAGAAAAATTATTTCGGTCGATTTAACGTAACACGAAATTTTGATTTGAGGTCCCTATAAATTAATATTAATTTTTGAAGGCTGGAAATTATTACAGTATTCTTTGAAGCTCAGGATCACATGAAATTTGACAGTAAATTCTTATAATTAATATAAGAATTTATGAAACTAATAAAAGTAAAAAAGGAGTCCTGTATAATTAATTAGAGAATTTAAGGTAAAAAAGGACACCGATAAAGGATTTACAGAAGATGTATGAATTTCTAAAAATGTCAGAACTAGTAAAAGAGGTGTTTAGAATTTATTCCAAAAATCAAGGTAATTTGAGAATATTAGTATAAGAAATAACGGGAAGTGCCTTAGCATAAGTGCCAAATATCAAGTTAGACTCAATTTGGGCCCAAAATGGCATCATGTGCTAGCCTAAGAAGTCAATAAATTTTTCATGTGGCCAAATGAATTTTCTAGGATATTTTATATATTTTTAAAAAAAAGAAATCAAGAAAAAATCAAGAAGCATAAGGTGGCATGTGAGATGTCCCAAGTGGACCCCACCCCATATTAGCCACATGGAAGGATAAGCAAGGAAGAAGAATTTCATCACATGTTGGATTATAATACACTAATGAAAGAATTAAGTTAATGATGATTAAAGAGAATTAAGTAATAAAGCAACCAATAAGATTCAAGATCTAAGTTGTAACAATTAGTTGATGGAGGGATATTTTTGTCCCAATGTGCTAAAGTTTTGACTATAGATATCCCCTCCCATAAGCTAAGAATCGTGGCCTCTTGACTTTGGTGAAATTATGGCCAAATGGAAACTTAAGCCAAGACAAAAGGCAATTTAAGGCACTTAGAGATCAAGGTAGTTAAAGCATAAGGTATGTAATCCTTCTGAGTTTATTTGTGTGAGTTTTGAAAGGGTAAAACCTAAGTTTTAATGGACAAAAAGTATCTCTTGTTAATGGCACTGTCCAAAGTTGAACAAAAATGAAGAAAGAAGAAAAGCAAGATAGAATCAAGTAGAAGAAACTTAAATAAGCTAGTTTGATTATTGGTTATTGAGTTAAGTTGATATTATTGACTTTGCTATGGTGAACCCTTTTGGCCTGCACTATTTTGGATAGAGGGAGATGAAATTTCAATGATCTAATGCTTCCATTAAATTTATATGATGATTTTGTGTAGAATTTGATATGTTTTGAACCTTGGAAGCATTGTAATTGAAAGTTATAATTTTTAGAAGTTTTATCTATTACTGTTCACACATATGAACAATGATTAAAATTTCATAATTTTTATGCTTCCAATGGTTTTAAAGAAAAATTGTGTGGGTCAAAGTAGAGAAACAAGTATTGGAAGTATTGGAATTAAAATGATAATTTTTTTAAAAAATAGGGAGGCATTTTAGTTCTATCCAGAATAGTATGTAGCTATTGGAATTTGGGAATTCTGAGTTCATAAATGAAGTCAGAAGGCCAAATTGTATAGGGTAAAGTCGAGACATCAACTAATTCAAAGACCAAGCTAATTAATAAAGATTAAGGAAAGTTATTGAAGTAAATCAAATCCAATAATCAAGGAAGTTAGACTGTAATGAATGAATGATAATGCAATGTCAGAATTTGGTTGGTGTGTTCAAAGAGGCAAGCTACACATCAAAGAGAAGTAAAAAGAAAGTGGTAAAGATAAAGGATAAGGAAAGCTAGGAGTAAGAGGTAGTGAATTTACCTACTTGTATGTTTATGTAACTTGGATATTTTATGTGACGTCTACTTACTTTAAAGATGTGAAGCATGTATGATTAAGTGATGCTCTATTTCCTTTTATGTTATGGCTATATGTTATAATTAAGGAACATGGAAGCATGTAAGTATCATTATGCAATCATGATCATTAAGTGCACACATATTAACATCAAGCATATAGTTGCATATATTATATAGTTTCTGTTTGCTATTGAGACTTCCCCCAAAAAACTCACCCCTCCATGTAATTCCAATCCCAATAGGTTCATAAATGATGAAAGAAGATGAAGAAGCATGGATAGAAGTTAGGGATTGGATAATGTAAATGTTATATGATGAGTGTATGAATTATTGCATGTAATAATGTTATATGATTAGTTTAAACAATGATGCTTATGGTGTAATGAAAAATAGTAAATGATGCAATCAATATATGAAATTTTATAGACATTTATTTAACGTGTCAACCTTCATTTTGACACCAAGAATGCCTTATTCCAGTATCTACGTAAAGAGAACGGGATTTTCAAAGTTGGGGACTAGAAACTATTTTTCAGAAATTTTGACCAAATAAATAGTAAATTTTGACATCATATTTGACTTAGTTGAGTGGTCATTTGGTCTGAGGAAGTATTTTTTATTTAAAGTTCAAGATGTTAGCTTTGTCTAGCTTTTTGAACCACTTCATTTCAATTTTTCTAGAATTAATTATTATTTTTCAAAGTTCATCGCCGAATTTGGATATATACCATATGAATAGTAACATGTGAAGAGTGAAATTCTAAATTTAGCTAATGGACTTCAAAGGTCATGTAAGTGGTTCTAAATGTTACTGGATGGTCCTTAAGACGTATGAAAGTAATGTATTACATATACCCACAAAGAATCTATTTCCCTCATGCATTTAAAGTTTATTTCATCGATTAGTTAATTACTTGGCATTGTTTATGTTATCACTTTTGTATTCCCAAAAGATTATTGATTTAATTGTTCTAAACATTCATTATTGATTATGTTGCTTTCTTCTGTTTTGCCAGCGTTTGCTTAACTATGATTAACTTCTTTGTCTAGGAGTACAAAGGTTCAAGTATTGGAGAATTAATAAGATACAAATTATATATGATTTCTTTGACATTTTCAAGGGTTTTGTGACACTTTTACCTTCATTTTATGCTGGCAACTATACTTTTGTGATAATATTCAGTTTTCCATGGGCATTGTGCTTATTGAAGGGTAAAATGATCAATTATTCATTCCAAACTGCAAATACATTGCTCTTTAATTAGCTTAACCTTTACAAGAAATTTTAGTTTTGATTTGCAAGCATTTAGAAGAAACTCAAAGACCCAAGGTGGAGCTGAGAAGAAACCATAGGAAAAAGAAGGCCAAAGTCAAGAGAGATAACTTCTATAATTTTTTGTCACAACCTAAGTATCCAATGGTCATGACCTACTTTTTTTTGGGAGATTCTCTCTGTTCATAGGTCATGTCAAAAAATGTGGACCTGGTCCCCACTAGAATAGATGGTTAGTGAAACTATACATTTTTCACTTAGGTCAATCTGTAATTAAGGCAAGGGGTCAGCGGCCATGAAGAAGGGAAGTTATTGTTACCATATTTGATCAAGAACAATCTCATCTTATTCTCTCCACTTCTCCCATCAACCTTTAACCCAACTTCAACTTGTATTCATATTTTTACAGATGTCTCCACTTCTGCACCCATTAATTCATCTCTACACCCTTTCTCTTCATCTTTCTATCATATCTTTCTGCTTTTCTCATGGCATCAAATTCAAACTTTGATTGTGGCACGGTCAGAGCTATAAGAGGCTAGATATTTTAGCCTCTTGGTGGTGGATAGTAGGGTTGTGCATAAAGCCCGCGGCCTAGTATACCCACATGATCCTGTATAAAAATGCCATACCTATCCTAATAAATATAGGGCAGGGTTGTAAAATGTAGCCCATACTTTTTTTTGGGCTGGGCACAGGGCAGAAGGGTTACCCTGCCCTGCCCATGAGCATCCCTTCTTTTATTTTTTTTACTTTCCCTGAGATGCTTCACTTGGAAAGGAGAATATGATAGCTACTGGGGACTAAATTGTCATTTTAGAAATATGAGTAGTTAAGTAAGTAAGTTGTATCTTTTAATATTTATAACTATGTTAATTTTTTCTTTTTTTAACTTTGTTAATCATCATATGATTACATTATAAATTATAATTGTTTATTTTATTTTTTTCATATTCTTCATCTTTGTCAATATTAGGGAGATTGATGCAAAGTTGCAATTATAAACTACTTAGACTTCAAGGCTTTTTCTTTTATATGCAATAAATTTCAAGACTTTAATTATTATCTTTTTGTTGCCTTATTCTTAGTGGATTATGGATATTATTTAACTCTTGAAGAAATATGAATATAGTATTATTTTAAAAGTTCATAATTGCATATTTTTTTCACAATATAAGCATGACATCACCACTTGGGCATGCCTAGTCCGCCCATACCTAGCCCAAAATAGTTAAGGCTTTTACCGAGCAGGGCTGGGTATCGGGTTACAAAATGTAGTCTATGCTTTTTTTGTGCAGGGCACCGGGTAGGGGTTGCCCAGTCCAGCCCTACCCATGCACACCTCTAATGGATAGCACAACTTGAACTCATGGACAAAAATGGAGGAGTTTTCTCTCTTAATATGCATTTATTCATATTTTGGGATTTGTGGATTTAAGGATTTTATAATATGTATGAGGATTGAATATCAATTGATTATTCTCATATTAGATAGTTGTATTTGATTTGGATGATGTGATTATTGATTTATATATATATCAGTTTGATTTATGATTAGTTGGTTGACTATTGGTGATTATTAGTAATTGATTCAATTGATTAGAGTATTTAGCTACCGATTAATAGTTAATGGAGGGTTTTTGCATTATCTAATTCAATCTACACACTAAGTAGTTCAACTTCAATTAAAGGGAGTTTGAACTCATTATTGATTTTATTTTAAACTTAGTGATTTTATAACTCCTATATCAATCAAGAGCGAGGATAGCTATGTTTTCATCATCAAGAGTATTTTCTATCAAATTCCTCCCATAATCCAAACCATTTTTGCATTAATAAAAAAAATACCAAAAGCATTTACTTTCTTTGCAGCCTTATTGTTATTGCATCAATGTTCAATCAAATCCAACAACTCTTATTTTTACTCAAGTTTTCAATGTTATCATTCACCAATTGTTAGGATTCTACATTAAAGGCTCATTAATTCAATGATATGGTTGTGCCCTATACTACATTATTGGGGTGCACTCTTTATTTTGAAGTCTAGATGTCAACATTCTTGAGACATTTCAACCATTCTTGAAAATTCTTGAAATCATGTAGCAACCTCAATACTGCAATAGTGGAAACCATCTTGGATGGTAGATTATGTAAGTGGAGATGATTTATCTAATGATGATTTAGTAGCTCACCTTGCTTTATTTGTAGATTGTGATCCCTTCACATTTGAAGAAGCAGATAAAGATACAAAATGGTAATTACCATGGATGAGGAGATCAAATATATAGAGAAAAATATTATATGGGAATTGGTGGAGCTCCCAAGTGAAAAACTTCATTGGAGTCAAATGGGTTTATAAAACAAAGCTGAACAAAGATATTGGAGTTGATAGATACAAAGCATGCCTTGTTGTAAAAGACTATAGACAAAAATTTGGGGTTGATTATAAAAAAGTTTTTGATCCTGTTACTAAGCTTGACACTATGCATTTAGTGTTAGCTATAGCTGCTCAAAATTCTTGGCTTGTTTATCAATTAGATGTGAAATCTGCATTTTTAGAGGGTGAGCTGTAGGAAGAAGTTTATGTTGATTGGCCACTTGTATATGTGAAGAAAGGAAGTGAAGAAAAGGTATAAAAATTAAAAAAGTCTTTATATGGACTAAAGCAAGAACTATGAGCTTAGTATAGTCATATAAATGCTTATTTTATAAAAGAATGTTTTCAAAAATGCCCTCACAAACATACTCTCTTTAAAAGGTAGGGAAATGTTCATTGTGTCTCTTTACGTTGATGATTTAATTTATACTGGAAATGCTATAAGCATGATTGAGGCCATTAAGAAGACAAGATGAAAGAATTTGAAATGTCTAATTTGGGGTTAATGCATTATTTTATTGGCATTGAAGTCATGCAATCACCATTTGGAATTTTTATTTCCTAAAAGAAATATTTTCTTTAGATTTTTCGATAGGTTTCAAATGAGGGATTGAAATCATGTTCGTACTCCAACTGAATATGGCTTGAAATTGGTAAAGGATGATGGAGGAAAGAAAGTTAATTCTACTTTCTTCAAGCAAATGGTTGGATGTTTAATGTATCTTACTTCTACTAGATGACATCATGCATGGTGTTAGTCTTATAAGTCGATATATGGAAAATCTAAATAAGACTCATTTTTTATCTGCAAAAAGGATTTTTTGTTATTTGAAAGGTAGCATTGATTTGGAAGTTTTTATAAGGATAACACAATAGGAAAGTTTCATGGCTTTTTTGATAGTGACTATGCTGGAGATCTCGATGATAGAAAGAGTACATAAGGCTTTGCTTTATGATGAGTAATGAAGCTATTTCTTGGTCTTCAAAGAAACCACATATTGTTACTTTGTCGATTGCAGAAGCTGAGTTTATTGTTCCTATAGCTTGTTCTTGTCAAGCTATATGGTTAAGACAATTGCTTGAAACATTTCAAGGTCAACAAAAAGGTCCAAAAATAATTTGTTGTGACAATATTTTAACAATTAAAATTTTAAAAAAATCAACTTTGCATGGAAGAAGCAAGCATATTGATGTGAGACATCATTTTTTGCGTGACGTTTGCAATGATAGTGTTATTGACATGGTATTTTGCAAAAGTGAAGATCAAGTGGCTGATATTATGACTAAACCTCTCATCAAGCATTCATTGTTTGTGAAGCTTAGAAAAATGCTTGGAGAATGTTCTATGAAGGATTTTGTTCAAGCGAGGGTTTAAGCTTTAAATCGTGTACTCTTAAACTTAATGTTTGCAAATATTAGTTTAAGGGAGGGATTGTTGGAAATTTATTTGTTTTTAAGAATTTGTTATTATCCCATGATTTTCACTCCTCGTGATATTTGCTACCCATTTTGAATTAATCTCCATTTTCCCATTTAATTATTGTTTTCAAATATCTCATGATTCCTGTGTTGTAGTTAATGGATTATTTGAAGTTGTTCCCCAAGAACCACAGTTGAAGAAGCAAAGAATATATGGTCTAGTAAAGCAGGAATTTCCTCTCCAAATGTTATTTTTTGTGACATGTGACTCTTCTAAATTTTAAATTTTAAATTTTAAAATCTTCCAAATTTGACCATGTGTCCACTAAACTTTCAAAAATGTGTGTGTATATATATAAATGAATTCAATGTCAAAAGGCATTGTATAAATCATTCCTGATTAATTTTGAAAAGGGATATTTGTTCATAAAATTATCTTTATTAAAAATATTCATATGATCAATTAAGAAATCAATACTATGAGGATCATTTTTTACTTAAATGTGGTTATTGAATCACTGGTATAAAATATGATTTTTAAAACCCTATTTTTAAACTAGTCCTTGCAGAGAAGGTTTAAAAAAAATGAGCGATGGTATTTTTATAAATAAGATAAATTAATTATACCAGATGTACACATAACCAGATGTAAACTATAATTGTCTATGCTTTTTCACTTCTTTCCTTTATAACTTCTTCAGACCTTGCAAAAAAGCTTTAGAACAAATGACAAACAGTTTTGTAAATAAGATGAAATATTTACACCGGATTTAAATTGAACTAGTGTAAAAGATATATAACCGGTGTAAAAGATATATAACAAGTGGCATTTCAGTTCCTGTCTATGCTTTCCTGCTTCTTTTCTCTGTACTTTCTTAGGCCGTTTATTTGACTTCTTCAGTTCTCAACCTTTATACTCATTATGATAGAAGGCCAAATGCATTCTTCAATATTCTTTTCTGAAACAGTTCTTATTCCTCAACCGTATGTATACAATTCCTAATATCAATACTTTTTTGTCTCATCATTTTATCTTTATTTTCTTTTCTTTTCTTCTCTCTGAACACTCAAATGACTTCTTCCTCATGCACACCTCCTTCTCCGGCGCACAAAAGAAACATAAATGATTTTGAAGACAAACATCCCCACCCTTACCCTCTAGTTCATTCTCCTCCCCCTGATTGTCACTCTGATGGAACACCTTGACAAACTCATCATGCTCTTCAATGCCCTAGAGGACTGATAAGACACATTTTGTATATGGTTTTTGTAACACTTTTAAGAGCTTTATAACAACTTTACCATCATTTTAGGCCTTAAATTGTACTTTTTTGGTAATACATGATTGTGCATGGCAATATGCTAATAAAAGGGTAAAATGGTAAATTATCTCTTCCAAACTGTATATATTCTGTTATTTACAGATTTGGACTTTTAGAGTGAGTTTTATTTTGGATTTCAGGTATTTTGGAAGAGAGCAAGGACCAAGAAAGAATCACAAGCCAATAAAAGTGAAACCACACTCCTGGATCTTTTAGTCGCGACCTTGATTCTTCTAGAATTCTCTCTATGTTTATAGGTCGCGACCAAAACATGGATCTAGTCATGACTAATATGCAAAATCGCTAAAATTGCGCGTTTTCAATTAGATTATGCAGAAATAAAAGGAGAAGGAAGGTTGTCATCAATGGAGGCTAATTTTTGACCTAATTAGGCTAAGAAGTAGTACTCGAGTGCTCTCTGATCACCTTCTCCACCTCTACCATCATTCCATACCTCTTCACAAATTTCTCCACCTCTCTACACCATTAACACACCATCTTCTCATTGTTTCTTCATGACATCTTAACTGAATAGCGATTACAGTATAGCAGAGTCATAAGAGGCTAAACCTTTAGCCTCTTGGTGATGAATTATATATCTTGAGCTCATGGACTCAAACGGGGAGTTTCTTCTGTTCTAATTTGCATCTTCTCATCTTATGATTGCTGCTAGATCAAGGATTTTCATCTTATGAGAAAGTTTTGAATATCGATTGATCATTCTTATATTAGACTTTGTAATTGAATTTGGATGATTTGAACATTTGCTTTTAATAGAATATTTCAGTTTTGATTTTAAGAGCGTGGGTTATTATCAGCGATCGTTGTTAGTTAATTTATTGCTTGAAATCTAGGGTTTTCGATCGACGACCATTCGGGGGCATTTTCATAATCTAAATTCAATTTACACGCTAAGTGGTTTATGATAGCTCACTAATAGTTCTTAAACCAGCTTTGATCAAAGGGGTTTAAGGAAAATTAAGGTTCTGGACTTAATCGATCAATTGAAGTTTTCTGACTTAGTGCTTTCTAAACTCCAACTTTAAACGTGAGAGCAAGGATAAATACGTTTTCATCATCAAGAGTCTTTCATAGCATATTTCCCAACTAAACCAACTCATTTTCGTCATAAACAAAAATCCAAAAATATTTACTTTTCTGCAACCTACTTTTATTGCATCAATAACTAAAATTCAAAAACTATTTTATCCCTACTCAGGTTTTTCATTGATTTTGACATCCAATTTACTAAGTTTCCATATAAAAGGCTCCTCGAGAAGAACGATAGGGTTGTGCCTTATACTACATTATATTGGGTGCAACAAACTTTATTTTGATGGATCAGACCACGACAGTCAGCCCTCATCAATGATGACATTGTTGGGGAGCCAAGTAATTGGTTTCCTAGTAATTGATTGTTAATTTCATTAGCTACCTGAGTTATTTCTCTTGTTTTTGTTTGCATTTTAGTTTTTAATAGTTTTTAAATTGCATTACATTCTATTCTACACCTTTCTGAGTTTCTACAAAATCAGTCTCCATGACTTCGAGTTATGACCAAATCTCAACTGCGTCACAACCATTACTCTCTGACTCTAAGTCGCGACCAAATAATATTTGTGTCATGACCTGATTGCTCCCTTGTGAAATTTGACTACTCTGCGAAAACCAGTCATGACATCTGACACCTTCAGTCGCAACTACTTTTCTATGTGATTTTGTGTCGCGACTAACCGAAAATTTTCTACTGTCTAACTTCCGTGACTGACTTTGACTTATTGCATTTATTATTCTCTATTTATTCTGTATAGCATGCGTAAAAGAGTTGAACCATTAGTGCCTTTTGAACCTAAAATTAAGAGAAGACATAGGAAACTAAAGAGAGAGTTTAGAGAGTTTAGAGAAGAAGAAGCAAAATTTACTTCCTCCTCTAGTATTCCCAGAGTCTAAAATTGAACCGAATATGGATGATATTAATCATAGTGGGCCTAATGGGCATAGAGAAAATGAAATACCAATGAACCCAGGAGATAATAGAAGTGTGAGGGAAATTAATCATTCGCATGTGAATTATAATCCTTATGGTTTCTATACTGAATAAGCTAATTTTGAGATTAAATGAGCTTTGATTGTAGCCTTACCTAAATTTTATGGTTTTACAGGAGAATGTCCACACAAGCACTTACAAACCATACATATGATCTGTTCTTCAATGAAGTCTCTAATGATCGCATTGGATGAAGTCTTAAGGAGGTATTTTCATTTTACCTTGGAATTGAAGGCTAAGGAGTGGCTATAAAATTTTCCCATCCATTTCTCCACTCTTACATGGAATTAGCTAAAATCGACATAATCAAGACTCCACAAGCAAGTTAGGAGTTGTTCCAGAAAATGGCCAATGAAGACCATTAGACAGGGGATCCAAAGAGAATGCCTATATCTTCTTCGAGTAATTTAAAAGAGATCTTAGCATAAATAGCAGCCTTAGGAAATAGAATGGAGAAGAGGATGAATTTGATTGAAAGAGAGCTGTATTCCACAAAACAAGTTCATGCAGTGGATACCTCACAAGCTTTGGTTAAAGGATGTGAATCATGCAGTTTTATGATGTATGTTACCAGTACATGTGATAGACATTATGAAGAAGTGGCAACAATGTATCAAGGGAGAGACAATCAATACCAGAAGAGAGATCCATACTCTAACACATATAACCCTAGTTAGAGAGACCACCTAAACTTTGGGTGGGGGTGATAGGCCAAATCAATTCCAAGGAGGAGGTGCTTCCTCAAGCAACTACCAAAATAATGCAAGGTCCATAGATCCAACTCACCCTATGACCTTATTAACATCAAGGCCAGATGATACTTCTCAATTGTTAAAGAGTATGGTTGCATAGATGAACAATATGGACGGTAGAATGACCAATATAGATAACAAGCTCAAAGAGAATGACGGTCCATTTACCTCCATAGCTTCAATCCTTCAAAGTTTGTAGAAGGATAATGCTGATGTGCACATGAAACTTGAGTTAAGTTCCAAGAATACAGATATCACAAGTCACTTAACTTAAGTCTCCAATACAGTGAGTGACATTCAAGAAAAGAGTAGTGGCAGCATACTTTCAAATACTGTCATCAATCTGAGGGGTCTGAATGCTATATCCCTCAGAAGTGGCAGAAAGATTCATTTTAAGGAAGCTGATACACATGAGCAGAATGTGGAAGATGCTGAAATTGAGAATTTATCTCTTCCATAGGTATAAATTGGGAAATCTAAAAGTACTAAAGAACAACAATTTGTAATGAAGAAGCCAACCCAAGAGGAGAACTGACAGACCCAAGTGGAGATACAAGAGCTACAAGAAGAAGCAGCAACAGTACCAAGTCTAGCCTATAAAGGAAAACAACCTGAGGAGAAACTGGAGTCAAGTAAGCAAGGAGATTTTATGCACAAAGGTAAGGAGGTAAGTATAAAAGATCTCCCTTTTCATAACTCTTACTTTGCTGGAAAGAAAAGAATTGACCCTGATTTTACAAAAGATGCTTATACTCTATTCAATAAGTTAGAAATAAACATCCCTTTGGTTGAGTTCCTCAAGAGAAACCTTAAGTATGCAAAAATTTTCAAAGAACTCTGTGTTGATAAAAAGAAATTTAGGCCTCTTGAGAGAATCCAGGTGAGTGCTAATATGTCATCACTATTTAAGGCTAAACTACCTGTTAAGTACCAAGACCCAGGGTCCTACATAATCCCATGCACTATAAAAAATGTTCCTATTAAGGGAGAGTTACTAGATCTAGGAGCAGCCATAAATATAATGCCTTGGTCAGTATATGAAGCCTTAGGAATCAATAACCTTAGAGACACAAACGTGGTGCTCCAGTTAGCTGATAGGTCAATTAGGCATCCTAAGGCAATCCTTGAGAATGTTCTAATACAGGTCAAGGACTTATTGTTCCCAGCTAATTTTTATATTTTGGACATGTCCAATAAGTTAGTAAATGACAGCACTCTGATCCTATGCTGACCTTTCCTCTAAACTTTGAAGACCATCATTAATATGAAGCATAGTTCCATCACAATGGAAGTTAGAGAACATGTGGTAACATTCAATATGAATGAAGCAATGAAATTTCCTCCTGATAATTCTACTTTTATTGCATTGAATGCCATTGATTATGCTGTTTAAGAGACTAGGGATGAATATGAACTGAGTTTACATGATAATGATAGAGATAATGTGTCATATCCCCAATTTTCTTACCTGATATAGCTGTATAGTTTATCTGTAATAGATATTAAATTATTGGAGTAAGCTGTATTAGATTGAGAAAGGAAAGAAAGGAATTATGAACTAAGTGAAATATAGGGACCTAAACATAAAGTGGAAAAGGTTAAAGGCCAAAAGTTAAAGTAGAAACAAAATTTGGGCCAAAAGTGATAATTTCTAAAAGTGTAGGGACCTAAATATAAATATGCAAAAAGTCATGGACCTAAATGTAATTATGGAAAAGTTGAACTGGAAAATGCTCAAAAATGCACAGAATCATATTAGACCCAAATTTTACCAGTAGATAGATAAAGTTATTCTGGTCTGTTTAAGGAGTCACAGAATTTTGATTTGAGGTCCCGATTAATTTATATAAATTCCTGAAGTCAGAAGGAATTATTGTAGTATTTCTCAGACATCATAATTAGATGAAATCTTACAGGAAATTCATATATTTAATATAAGAATTTATAAAATTGACAGAGTCAGAAAAGGAATCCTGTAGAAGCTATACGGGATTTTACAGTGAAATAAAATACCTGATAAATAGGGTCGAGAGAGTTGTCTTGGAATTTATGCCATAAAGGGCATAAAGGCAATGAGCCCATATCAAGGCCCAAATGGCTCCATCATGAGCCCATTAAGGTGACTGGACAGTTAAGTGGGGCAGAGACCAGAGCAGTCCAGGAAAAGTGCTCAATTACGAAAATGCCCCTAGATGCCCATACTGTACCAGTGAAGGATGGAGGTCATTATGGTCATTTTGGACAGGACAAAAATGTGGGAAATAGTATAAATATGATTAGTTAGAGTCATTATATGCCCTGAGGCAGTGTAAAGAAGGGTAAAATGACAATTATGTCCTTAGGGTTAGTACAGTGCAAGAAAGGACACCAAGGGTATTTTGGTCATTTCTCAAGGAATGGATGGCAGATAAATATTCAGTATATTAATGTCAATAGTATGAGAAGCCTATATATTAATGTTTAGGACATAATACATATCCTGGTATATTATAAAAAATTAGGAACAAAAAATAGTCCGGTTGTTGTGAAACTACTCCGATTGGTACCGGATTGAACTGGAATTTTTCTAGAAGCTTCCTTGCATGAAAATGGCATAACATACCCCCATTAGGTGTCCCTTGATCTGTCCCTCATGATGTAATAATTATTCTTTTTGGAAAAAGTTAAATTCAAGATTAAATGTGAGCCCTTAGATCAAATAGTACACAAATCAATATTGGCCATCCATTTTAACACCAATTTATCTATAAATACCCCCTATTCATATGGCTTTGGTATGCATGGTGAACCATAGGGAAACTCTTGCAAAATTTCTATTTAACCAAGAAAGAAGCACACAAAGTGAAGCAATAATCAAGGTAATCATCTCCCTTGATCTTGAGCTTTGTTCTAGTAAGCTAACTCATGATTTTAAGGGGTTTTCATGATATATTTCACTTATGGTTGCTGTTGAAAGTGCTGCTCATATATGGTTAAAATGAGTTTTATGTTATGGATAGTTTAGATAAGTTTAAATAAGCTAGAATCAAGTGGTATAAGCTTAGGAATTCAAGTATGTTTGAATCTAAGGTCTTGTGTTCTTGCTAGTACTGTATGTGGAACTGTTCATATGATGGAATTTCATGATTTTGATGCTTTCAATGAGTTTAAAATGGAAAATTGTGTGGGGTTGTGTGGGGATAAAGTAGGAGAACATGTATTGGAAGCATTGGAATCAAAATGTGATTTTTTTGGAAAAAGGAGGGCTTGCTTTGGTTTGGTACTGTAGCAATTGGAATGTTTTGATTTTGGAAATTATTATTTCATATTTTGATTCTACATGAAAAATTATGTGGAAATGAACCATGAGAATATATTTTGGAAAGATGGAAGTATGAAACATAAAGTAGAGAAAGAAAGGGAGTTAGTGAAAACCTAGTCTTGGATTTGGTTTCAAGTTGAGTTGTAACTTGATATTACTTCGTAGTGGCTAGGTTTTGATATTTGTGAAGGAAGAAAATCACCTCAAGAAGACCTTAGCAAGAATAGCTAAGAGGTAGCAAGAATACCTAACTATAACTCATATTTGTTTAATTGTTTGCTTGCTTGTTGATTATAGTGTTTGGTTGAGCATGAGAATGTGTCATCATGTTGATGAAGAAGTATGAATGATTTCAACTCCTTACATGTTATGTCATGACAATATGCATGTTAGAATTTGCTTATGTACCATTATGAAGTAGCTCCCATCTCATGATAACATATTAGGCATCCAATTATTCATGCATGATATTATAGCTTGTGTAACTTGCTATTGGGATTTCCATGAAATCTCATTCCTTCCACATGCATAACTATGTTTTAGGTTCTGGATCCTCTCAAGGGAAGAGAGTATATGTTGATGATTAAGTTTTTATAATAAGTTACATAGCTTACATGACACTATGGGATGATATGCTAGTATGCATGGTGTATGTTTCTGTAACTATGTTCTGATGCTATGGTGATGTGATGATGATTTTGATGCCTAAATCAACGAGTTTTAGTTTGAAATTTGGAATGATAATAGCTAAGATACAGAGATTTAAATGGACACTAATAACACCTTAATTTGATAAGTATCCGAATTGTTATCATTTTCCAAAGTTGGAACTAAAATCTGGAATTGAGATAAAGTGAGTGATTAGAGGCAACATCATTCATGCATTGATTTTATATAGCAAATAAATGAGTTTTTCTACAAAATTGTGTGAGCTTAAAGAGTACATCTAGATCTTTAATTCCATAGGTAACACGGTTCTTTTGGACAAGTAATGAAAGAGAAATGAATTTTTGAAGTTAAGGCAAAGAAATTGGAACTTCCAAAGTTTACCAAATGAACAGTGTTTTTCAACGATTAAACTGATTTCATTAAGACAATGCAACCTCAATTTTATATTTTTCCCTCAAAGTTAGTGAAAGAGCTTTCATTAGAAATTGGAACCAACTCATTTTGATTTTTCTACATTTAATTATGAATTTTCAAAGTAGGGTACATATTCTGGAATTATCAAATGAATAGTAAAAGTGAACAGTACCCCGAGAGTTATCTTTTGTAAATGAAGGTTTTTAAAGCAAAAAACTATGTAATCAGTTCTAATAACTTATGAATGAGTATAATTGATGTTGAAAATAAGGATGTGATATAATACACTTGTAAAAGGTTTGTTGAGTGATCTTGTAGGAGCCCAAGAAGTTCTGGAAGCTGGAAGTACAACAATTAAATAAGGGTTGAATTTCTGTGACCAAAGGTCATGACCAAATAGTCTCCCTGTCGGAACTGAACATCAACCTGATGTGTCACGACCAAATCTCCAGCGACTACCTGTGCCTTATACTACATTATATTGGGTGCAACAAACTTATACTAAGTTTCCACATAAAAGGCTCCTCGAGAAGAATGATAGGGGGTTGCCTTATACTACATTATATTGGGTGCAACAAACTTTATTTGATAGATCATACCACAACAGTCATCCCTCATCAAGGACTCAGTGGAAGAACTATCTCAAAAAGTTATTAGACTGAAAGACAGCTTCAGAACTTTTCGCTTAGAAGTTTACCGCTATCAATAGCATGATAGCTTGTATCATCCTGTTGATCTTACCGACTCTGATGAATCCTAGACCTCTGAGTCTGATGAGGAGTGAAAGCCTGCAACCTTTATTTTCCCCTCCTATTTAATTTTTTGTACTTGATGACAAAAAGAGATAATATATTATATATTCTTATAGATATTGTGTTTGGAAATTTCATACTTTTGATGTAAAGTTATTAGTAAAGCTAAATAAAGGAAGTTTCTTGTTCTGATGACATGTTGTTCTTTTATTTTCCAAAAAAAAAATACAACAAATTGAAACTGGACATGTCAATGTCAGGTGTAGAATATAATGACTGGTTTAGAACAAGTTATTTCTACACTGGTCTTCCACTTCATCCAGTGTAGAGTTGTTCAATTTATAATATTTTACACCAGTCTAAAAGTGACCGGTGTAGAATATAATGTCCGGTTTAGAAAAAAGTTATCTTTACATCAGTGATGCATTTTATCTAGTGTAGATTTTCTTATGAAATACACTTTAATTTAATCAAAATCCCTTTCGTGCCTCCTATCTGTCATTTTCACTTGTTCGCGCGTTTAAGTCTTATCGACCCTTCACAATCGGTGAGTTTTGTTTTGAACTTCTTGTCTCAAGAATTGAAGATTTATGCACTATTGGCAATACCTTTTGCTGTTATTCAATCAATAACTTATAATTCAATCAATAAGTATCGGTTTTAATGAAAGGGATTATGATTGTTTAAACACAAAATCTTAAATTTAAGGAAATATTTATTATTGTAGAAATTAAAACACTTTTATGGAATGATCTCCAATTAAATTTGATAGTACTCAAATATGATCCAATAAATAACAGTAGATATCACATAACTACATAAAAATGAATATAATTCAAAATTTAGGGAACTATTGTACAATTTAATCTTTTCCCTTTTTCCAAAGAAAAAAAGAATTTATGTCCCTAAAATGGAATAGCCCTTACAAAAAATTTAGACATTTGATTTGATTAGCTTTCATCATGCACAATAGTATTTTTATTTCCTTAGGCCTTTAGTCACATCATTCCTAGTTGAAAAAGTATATTCTGATAAAAGAAAGTAAGAAATATCCATGAGAAGTTTACATCAAAGTACCCTATTTTTTTAAAAAAAGGAATAGAATGTTGAAATTAGATTTTTTATATCACTACAAAAAAAAGTATTTAACTGCTAGAAATTGATTATTTTCTAGCAGTTGGGTGAATCGCTAGAAATTCAAGTACTAGAAAACAATTTCTAGTGGTTATGGGGAACTACTACGCATAGTAGTAAAAATGCTAGAATATTTCTAACAATTGAGTAAAAAGCCAAAAAAAATGTGGCAGGAGAAGCCAAATAGATGACATTATGCGGTTGAGACTACTAGAAAATATTTATATTTGGGAGTATTTCTAGTGATCCCTTGAATACTATATATAAGCTAGAAGGTGAAATAGAAATGTGGTAAATATATATGGATATGCATTTATGCCATCAAAATATTTGTTAACATGCTAATATGATTCAGCAATCTATACCCGATAGCACATTTTATACAGTTTCAGTCTATCATACATGAGTCCATCCATGGGATGATAAGTATTGTAAGACCTAGGAGAAGAAGTAGGTAGTATTCCCCATGTAGTAATGCATGATAAGACTAAAAGATATGTATACACAATGGTGATAGTAGCTAAGGATATGTTTGTTAGGAAATGTCATATTAATATCTTAATAAATTCTCTAGATCTATAAAGAACGGTACATTTTATTTAACACACCACTATAGATCCAGAAGGTGAAGATACTAAACCAGGGAGATTTAGTTATTGATATTTGTGGGTTTTCTTTTCTTTATTCTTATTTCTTGTTTCTATTTTCTCTTTATTTTCAATATTCTTTATTTCTAGCTTCTTTATCTTGTTGTTTCTTTTAATTATTATGTTCTTTTACTTTATATTATTTGAATTTTAGTCATTTCTTTATTTTGTTCCTTTTCTTTCAAACATGGTTGTGGAAGTTCCTCTCCCATTTCTTCATAAAACTTCTCTTCAAACGATGAGGAATCAAACTCTATAGCAAACCCTTCAAACAAAAGAATTTTCAAAGAAGAATTTTCAAAACATAAACCAAAATGTTGATTATTAGACTTTACCTCCAGTCATAACAAACACAATTTATTTACAAACTCAGGATAAAAAATGGTTCTCCAAAACTGATTACACAATCAGAATAGTTGAAAAATTAGTTTCTTTCTAACTTGAGAAAGAATATTTTTACCTTCTTTCTAAAATAATTAATTGAAAGACACCAAAAAGAATATAATTTCTCACATATCAGGTGTGTTCAAATTGCAATCAAACCACTCATCCAAAGAGGCATAAATGTATCATGTTTAGTATGTCTTCAAGACATAAGGCATAATATTTTTTAGGACTCTGCTAGCAATATCAGAAGCTGGCCTTCACGATAGACTGTTTACTTTAATTGCTACCCTAATAGAATAGTAGAATTAAAAGATGAACATGTCTTTGTGTGTCTCAAACTTAAAATCAGACTAAATGGTTTAAACATGAAACCATGATCTATACATGTTACCCTGATATATAGGATACAATATAAGGTCATAAACTATTCGACTTCTCTTGTTCAAATTCTTCCCAATAAGGGTTAAATTATAATTTTCTTAACTAATTTTATAAACATAAATTTAACAATTCCTAAAACTATTATGTCAGAAGATGTTGAATTACCAGGGTCATGGAAAAATCTACACAGCCATTACCAAGCCTGTTTCCCAAATAAGTAAAATCATTCAAACTACTGATAGAGTAGTAAAACCATCCTTCAAAAGATCTCGAAGATCTTATTCCCAAACAACTAGGTTTAAATCTTCAATATATGAAGATTGTAGATCTATTAAAACTGAATCCTCATGATTCTCTTGTTCTTCAATTCCTAGACAACCTCCTATCATTTACATTTTGGCAACTGAAACACCAACAGTAGTTACCCAACCACAAACAGCTACTAATGTTTCAATCCAAGGAATTAGCAATTCTTCAAACATTCCCCAAGCATCTTATGAAAATGATGAAGACTTAAAATCATTTGATTCTCTGACCTATTCATTTCTTGGTGAAATAAATGTTTTAGAAACTTCTTTTCAAATTGATAAAACAACTTTACAAAAATAGTTTTATTCTGAAGAAAATACTCTTCAGAGAGAATGGGTTTTGCAAAACTAATCTAATAGAAAACAAATTAAAGAAAAGCTTTATAGATTCCTTAAAAGAATACAAATAAATATTTTATTTTTTGATTGGTTCTAAGCATACGTTGAAGATCAAAAATTGGATTATCCAGTTTTCCAAACTATTGATGCCATAAAACATTGAAAAATCTCTGAAGGTGAAAGTATTTCTTTTGTGTTTCTTCTTGCAAAAATAGTGCATATACCCCAAGTAAGGGATGACAAAATCAACATTTACATGCTACACCCTTTAGATTTAAAAATGTTGAAAAACATGTTGATTCAACAGACATTAAAAAAATTGTTGAGCAAAATAATTATACTAACTTATATCTTCAACAGTTAGGTGATTATTTTGTTTAAACACTAATTCCTTCAAACGTTGTCCCACAAATAACCTAAACCTTCAATTAAAACTCTAACTTTTAATCTTTTTCAATTTGATCCAATCATTAAATCTAGCCTCCAAGCTAAAAAGAAGGTTGATTTATTGAAAAAAGTTAACCAACAAATTAGGCAACTCCAAACAATAACTATTATGGAAACACCACAAACTGAGTCATCAACTTCTAAACATGTTATGAACCTCAATAAAGTTTCTCAAATAGCCTCCCAACTAAATTTGACTCCAGACTCTTTGAGTCTCAACTTCAAATCAACCAACAAAACTAGAAATGACCTTCCAAACTTTATTACCTTAGGGCTAGCCCTCTAGATATTCTGATTGAATAACGAATAAAGCTAAAACTTCAAATATTTCAATGCCAACATATCTATGAATGGAACATAAATGGTTAAAACAAATAAAATATTCTTCAAATTCTCCAACAAATAACAATGGTAAGTTATGCATGTCAAACCCTAATGATTCACCAGACAAGTAAAAATCTGGAGGTATAATTATCTCACTAATGAAGATAAAAAACTATTTCTTTATCTATAAAAATTGAGTCAAATGGACCACCCATTCTTTACAATGGTGAACCCATTCCTGATTCTATATATGCTTTAGTTTTTACAATTATTAAACATGTCATCGGAGATCCTTCTATTTGAAAAGATTAATCTACTAAACTCTTGTCAAATCTTAAGAGCAAAACCCTATTTGATTTCATATGGTATAGGGATATATTCCTATCTCGAGTACTCACAAGAGATGATGCCAATCAACCATTTTGGAAAGAAAAATCCCTAGATGGATTACCTACATCTTTAGGTAATAAAGTTAGAGAAAAGTTTAGAAACTAAAATGATAGCAAAATCACTTATGAGCACTTGACATTGGACAGCTAATCTCATATGTTCAAAAAACTACTCTTAAAATTTTTTAGGATGACAACATCCAACACCAACTAGCTAAAGAAAAGGCTACAAACAGCAGAGAGTTAGGTACTTTTTATGAACAATTTGGCCTCCTAACCTATGAACAACCTAAAACTATTGCAAACCTTATCACAATAAGAAAAACCCAGTCTACTATAAGTATAAACAAAATACACTTCATAGAAGAATCAAACAAGAATTTTAAATCTAAACCAAAGATTGATTTCCCTGAACAACCTATAATCACTTGTTTCAAATGCAAAAAACCTAGTCATATTTCAAGATATTGCAAGTTAAACAAAAACATTAAGATTAAGTATATTAATGAACCTCTTCTTGAACAAATAAACAATCTTCTAATTAAAACTTCTAAATCAGAAACATAAAGTTCTTCTGCAATTAATGTTATCTCAAAGGAACAAGATTTACTTCTTGATATCATTAATAAACTTTCAAATTATGATAAAGGAGAATATTTGTTTAAGTTAAGGGATATTCTCAATCAAACCCCAACTTCTTCAAACACTAAACCATCTATTCCTTTAAACAAATACAATCTAACAAATGATTTAGAAAAATTTAAACAAACTTACGTCCAACCTATAACTCTCCAAGACCTTCATCATGAGTTACAAAACCTTAAGACAGAAGTACGCCTTATCAAACTATAACAAGAAACTAATGCCACGGTAATATCCCAAATACAAGATATACAACTTGCATCTAAACCACACAAAGAAGAAACTTTAGGATTAATATCTGATCAAAAAGATGAAGATCTTAACCAACCATTTTTAAATTTGATTTCAAAAATAACAGTTCAAAAGTTCTATATTTATGACAATATCATTATTAATAATGATTTTGTTTTACAACAAGTTATTTTATTTGACATAGGGGCTGATTCTAATTGTTTCAATAAAAGACCCATTCCTATAAAATATTTTGGAAAACCAATTGAAAGATTTAATGGCTTTGATAGTTCATACCTAGATGTCAAGATACAAAGTTTCAAAAGTTGTTATTTAAAATGAGGAATTAAATTGAAACACCACTTATATTAGTTAAAGATATGAGAACCTAGATCATTCTAGGGGCATCATTTGCAAGGTTATTATTTCCCGCAAGATCTAATTCAATGATGCGTAGCTGATTCAGTTGTGTCTCCTGCAGATCAATAGAGCATGAGTCTATGGTATGCACAAGGGAGTTCATATTCTCATTTTCTGTTGTCTAGAATAATGATTGAGATGTACGAGTTATGTATATCAATCTGTATTTCCAAACTCTGAACTGATTAATGATTGAGCTTAAGCATTGAGTACATAGGATTTGTTTGTGATGAATTTCTATTAGATCGAGTTAGACTTTCTCTTTATGATTCTGAATTTAAATGTAACATCCTTCTTTTCTTACATCATAGGGACTAAACGGTAGCATCTAGAACCACTTTTAAGGTTATTGAAGTCAAATTACACAATTTGGAATTTTACTCTAGCGAGTACTGTTCATAGTGCAAATTCTAGAGAAGTGACCTAACTTTAAAAAATCATAACTAATTCTAGAAAAATTGGAATGAAGTGGTTCAAATTGCTACAGGAAGCTAACTTAATTCTCTTTTAGGAAAAAAATAACTTGTTGACCACGCCTTGATCAAGTCAATATCAGTCAACGCTCAGAGTTTACTATTCATCCAACGTCTTCCCCTTATTCCAGCGCTTTTAGTCCCAACTTTGAAAATCATATCTCCATGTGTAGACATCCAAATGAGACGTTATATATATTAAATCGAATCTTGACATGTTTACTATTTACTGGTAAAATATCATACATTTATTCAATCATTTACTATTTCTAATTACAGCTCAATTGTCACTGCCTCACCACGAGTTACTGTTCATAGTGACAATTTCCAGTAATTATACATACATGAATCACATATCAATCATGCTAAATAATTAACGTCTCTTCACGCATCTTTATCTCCTCCATCTTCAGAAGACCTACTGTAATCAGATTGATATGGAAGGGGTGAGATTTCTGGGGAAATCTCAGTAGCAAATAGAACCATACCATATATGCAACTATATAGTTGATGTTACTATGTGTGTACTTAATGATCATGCTTGCATAATAATAACTTACATGCTTCCATGTCCCTTAATTATAACATGTGGCCATACCATAAAAAGAAACAGAGCATTACTCAATCATACATGCTTCATATTTTCAAGATAAGTAAACATCACATAAAACATCTAAGCAATATAAGCATACAAGTAGGTAAGTTTACTACCTGATGTGTAGCATTTCCTCTATTTCTTAGCCTTTACTCTAAGATTCCTTTTTTTCATAGAGGTTAGAGCCTATACATAGCATAATAATATCTTTATTATTATCCAGTATAGCTCTACTTAACTCATGCTTAACTTGGGGTAATATCTTTAATCTGACAATCCCCTAACTTTCTTTCTATATATGGCTAACCTTATCAAGAGATATATTTATCTATTCTAACCATTAAGAAAAATCCTCTAATTTATTAGAGCAGGGACTATAATAACTTACTTACCTTCCTAAGCTCTGCTAAGCCCTAAGCTCCTTGGACTGCTCCTAGCTCCACCAGAACTCCTCCTTTCTTTCTCTTCCTTCCTTCCTTTCTCTCTTTCTATTTTCTTTTCTTTCTCTTCTTTTTTTGCCATGCTTGGACGTGAATGGAATGGAAGGAGGGGTTGGCTATTTATAATTGAGATGAGGTGGAATGGATGGTCCAGATTGAATCGCGATGAATGGCTCAAATTACTTAGCTTCCTCAAGAAGCTTCGCCTGTATTATCACGATGACATCACCATCTTAGATGACTCATCAAAATGACATCATCCATGGGACACCTCACATGCTAGGTGGGGCCCTTGGGACATCTCACCAGCTGACTCAGCACTTCTAGAGAATTCTAGAGTCTTTTCTTGTAATGAAATGGTGAGATTGTGCCACATGTCCTTTAGCTTTTTCTCCTTTTTCCTAGAATTATGCCATGTGTACTTAGCTTTTCTTCTTTTCCTAGAATCATGCCATGTGGCACCTTTTGGGTCCCATGAGGACACCTTTTATGCCACCTCATGGTCTAAAGCTTTATTTGATCACTTTTCCCAATTCTATCCTTAACCAGGTAACTTTACTTTATGAAAAAGTACTAAAATATTATTTTAATATCACGTAAACCCCCATACTTATTGGGCCACGTTTTTGGACCCTTGGATTGTCATCTTGGGTTTCTAACCAAGCCCAAGCACTCTAATGGCTCGATTCCCAAGAAATACCCTTAGTAAATTACCAAAATGCCCCCAGGGTCTTTCACTATTTACGATTTAGTCCCTGAACTCTATTATTTACAATTTAGTCCCTAAACATTATCTGTATACTTCTAGGACTTCTGCTCAACAGGGCCTGTAGCATACCTTTTTAAGCTACATATTAGGCTTTTGGCCTAAAAATTGGATATGACAAATTGAACTATCAAATTGGGATGAGTTAGTCATTATTTATGTTATTCAGTTGATTTTATGGCAAAGCATAGTTGTGCCTATTGATAGGAAGATTAATTCATCATTTGCTTTTCTTATCTAGATGATTTTTACCTTACTTTTAAACTACACAGTTGTGAGATTGATTGCAAGAAGCTAGTGAGTTATTGGCTTATCATTTACATTCGATTTGACTCCATATTCTTAACAGACTGGGAAGGCTAAGGGCTTTCTTCAAGGGAACACTCTTATCATAGATTCATTACCTCATCATCAACACTAAAATCATAAACATTCGCATTAGGATTTAAATTCAGAAGTTCTTCAAATATTTCTCCTCATAAATCATTTGGTTAATTTGATAATTTGTGGCTTAAGGAGTTGCTAGAAAATTAATTCAATTGGCTCCTTGTGAATCGACCTAGGTTAACTTCACTTTACTATATGTTACCTTAGTTTTTTTTATAAATAGAATGATATTTCTCAGCTTGTAATCAATTACAAACCTCTAAATAAAGCATTGCAATAGATCAAATATCCAATCCCAAACAAATCTGATTTACTAAAATGTTTGTACTTTGCACAAATATTTTCAAAATTCGACATAAAATCTAGATTTTGGCAAATTTAAATTTTTAAAAATGATAGGTATAAAATTGCTTTTATTGTACCATTTGGACAGTATGAGTAAAATGTTATGCTTTTGGTTTAAAAAATGCACCTTCTGAATTCCAAAGGATTATAATGAAATCTTCAATAACTATAGTCAATTTATCATTGTTTACATTGATGATGTAACTGATTTATAGTCATTCGATATATCAACATTTCAAATATGTAAATCATTTTATTAAAATTGCTTAAACAAATGGTTTAGTAGTTTCTAAACCTAAAATTAGTCTATTTTAAACTAAAGTTTGGTTTCTTGGACACTGGATATACCATACCAAGCATCCATAATGCCAATTGAAAGAGCAATTCAATTTGTAGACAAATTTTCTGATCAAATCTTTGATAAAACTCAACTTCAATGGTTTTTAGGATGCTTAAACTATGTTGCAGATTTTATTCCTTATCTAAGCAACTTCATTAAACCATTTCATCAGCATCTCAAATCAAGGCAACCTATATGGACTAATTTGCATTCAAATATTGTTCGGCAGAGTTAAGGAGCTTCTTTACATTAGCCATCCAGATCCCTCTACTTTCAAAATCATAGAAACAGATGCCTCAGACATTGGTTATGGTGACATGCTTAAACAACACATTAACATCAAAGAAAAGATTATTTCTTTTATGTCCAAATATTGGAATAGTACTCAACAAAACTATTTCACCATCAAACAAGAAATTTTGGCAATTGCTTTATACATTTCCAAATTTCAATTAGATCTTTTAAACCAAAGGTTTTTAATTCGCATAGATTGTAAATCTGCAAAAGATGTTTTACAAAAAGATGTTAAAAATCTTTCATTCAAACAGGTTTTTGCTCAATTCAATGGCAAGCCATTTTAAGTGTCTTTGATTTGAAATAAAATTTATCAAAGGTAATTCAAACTCCCTTTCAGACTTCCTTACTCATGAGCTTTTACAGGGTAGGTAGATATATGAGAATAAACAATGCTGAGAAAGAAAAAAGATCTCGGTGATAAACAAGATGAAAATAAAAGGGCATTTTTTAAGATACCCAAAGTCCACAACAAATAGTCTCTAGCAATAAGCTTAAGGCTATCATCCAAGAGATGATGCAATAATATGGGACCTAACCAAGTTCCTAGAAATCTTAAATGCAATCTTCTACTCTATCTGGATCTTCAGTCGAAAAACCCTATATAAAATTAGAGTCATTTACTCCGTCTGGAATATCTGCCATAAACCTCAAACCCCAGCTTCCTTTACAAAAAAGACTTTGGCATCATATGTGTAATATTCCCAATTTTCTTATCTAATATGTATGTACAATTTGTACGTAATATACATGAGATTCTCTAAGGAAAATGTTATCATTTACGGAAGAAAATGAATTAAATTGTCAATAATAGAAAGTTCAAGGACTTAAGTGAAATTTAGAAAAATTTGTGGGCTACAATAAAAGGTAGACATAAGAGTTGGGTCAATAAGTGTAATTTTAAAAAGTTTGAGGACCTAAATATAATTCAGCAAAAGTTCAAGGGGCAAAATCGTAGTTATGAGAAAGTTGAGCCGAAAAAAGAACAAAAATGCCCAGAATCAATTCAATCCAAAAATTTTACTAGTAAGTAGTGAAAATTATTCTGATCAGTTTAACGCAACACAAAATTTTGATTTGAGGTCCAGAAAAATTGATATGAATTTCTGAAGTTAGGAAAAAGTAATAGAGTATTTTTTGGACCTCAAAATCAGATAAAATCCTATAGTAAATTTTTATAACTAATATGAGAATTTATAAAATTGACAGAACTCAAAAAGAAGTTTTGTAGAATTTTTAATAGAATTTACAGTAAAATTATATACCCGATAAAAACTTTCGGGTGAGGTTTATTGGAAATTGAGCCATAAGGATATTGGAATCATATAGAGGCCCAAAATGGCATCCCAAAGGCCCAAAAAGATATTTGAATAGTCAAATGGGCCAATGTCCAGAGGAACCAAGAAAAAGTACAAAATTACGAAAATGCCCATGTGTTGTAATAATGAACAAGAGATAGATGGAGGGCATTTTGGTCATTTTTTATAGGTAAAAACGTCTAGGCAAGTATAGGGGTGATTAGTCAGAGTCATTATATGCCCTGATAAGAAGTAAAGAGGTGTAAAATGATAATTATGCCCTCAAGGTTAATATAGTTTAAGATAGTGAACCAAGGGCATTTTGGTTATTTTTGAAGGGACAGTAAGCAGATAAATACTTAGTCTAACAATGCCAATGGTTGAAAAAATCTAGATACTGGAATTAAGGACATAATACATATTCTAGAATATTATAAAAATTAGAAACATAAAATAGTCTGATTTTTGTGAAACTGACTAGATCAGTACTGGATTGCACTCAAATTTTTTCTATAAATATTTCCCTATTTATTGAGCTAAACACAACCCTGTATGATTTCATGGATGATGTCATTATAAGGCTTCTAGGACAAGCTTGATGGAAGGTGAATTATGGACCATTAGATCAAATAATAACCAAAGTAATCTTGGCCTTTCATTTTCACACAACTTTTTCTATAAATACCCCATATTCATACCTATTTGGAAGCTTGTAAACCTTAGGGAAACTCTACCAAAATTTACTTTGGAGCAAGAAAGAAGCATACACCTTGGAGTAACAAGAAAGGTAACTAGTCTTGCAATTGTTTTGAAGTTGAGTTGTGATTTGATGTTACTTTGTAATAGCTACGTTTGAAATTTGTGTGGGAAGAAGACCATCTCAAGAAGAGTTTTTCAAGGATAACCTAAGAGGTAGCAAGAATACCTAACTATAATCTTATGTTTGTTTGACTTTATGCTTGCTTGTTAGTTGTGATATTTAGTTAAGCTTAAGATGATACCATGATGATGATGATGAAGTATGAATTATTGCAACTCCTTGCAACTAATGCCATGACAATATGCATGTTAGAGTTTTCTTATGTATGATTATGAAGTAGCTCACATCTCATGATAACATGTTAGGCATTTAATCAATCATATATAATATTATAGTTTGTATGTCTTGCTATTGAGATTTCTATGAAATCTCATTCTTTCCATATACATAACCATGTTATAGGTGATGGATCTTGGAAAGGAAAGAGTGTAAATATGGATGAATGAACTTGTATGATAAGTTAAATTTACTTAACATTATGGGATGACCATATGGGATGCATAGTATAATATAGTGTGTTTGTATTATGAGGCTGACACCTTATGAATGATATTATGTATGTACATAAATGATACAAAATATATATGTATGACAAGGTATGTGTATGATGTTACCAAACCTGTTTGTATACAATGTTATGAATGAAGTACAAGTTATGTTATTTATCTTATTTCCTCCCATATCTAGATAGTAAAACAAAATGGTACAAACAAGAAGAACTGTTCCATCAGAAGAACCTCAAAATCCTGTAGATATTAATCAGTTAATTTTGGAACATGTAGAGCAACAACAAAAGATGATAGAGGAAATGAGAGCAGCTCAAGCTTAAAGCGACCAAGAAAAAAAATGCTATAGTAGTAGCAGTAGCAGTAGCAGCAGCTATAGATAATTTATGATAGCCAAAACCTGTAGGAGCAGTTAATGTGGAATCGAAAGTTGTACAGCATCCAGAGAGCCACCTAGTCAAGCTGAGCTAATGGTGGATTCTATTGGTATCTAGTAGTGAATGACAAAATTGCAAGCACAATCCTCTAACATTTGAAGGGACATTTGATACTCAAACGGCGGAGAACTGGATTAGTCAATTGGAAAAGATTTTCAAGGTGCTTGATTGTCCATATGAAAGTAAGCCTCAAATGGCCATTTATCAGTTGGAAAAAGATGCAGACCGGTAGTGGAAAAATATTGAGCTATTGCTATACGCAAGGAACATTTCTATTACATGGGAAGTATTTCTTAAACAATTGTATGAGAAATATTTTCCTCAGTCAGTATGTGATGAATGGGAATCTCAATTCCTTATGCTCAGGTAAGGAGAGAAGGAGCTATTTGATGAGTATATAACTAAGTTTATTTGTCTTTCTCAGTATTCCATGTATCTCCGGCAAGTAGATGATGAACGATGGATGATAGAGAGAATGATTAGGGGACTGAATGCTATATTAAAGGAAAAGATTATGCCCTAACAGTACTATCAATTTAACAAAGTAGTAGAGGCATGCTGACTAATTGAAAATAGCCTGAATCATCAAATATTATTTAAGCTAGTAGGCAAAGGAACTATTACTCTTGAAAGGACAGTCAAAGCCATAATGTTGGTGGTGGTAGTGTCTATAAGAAAAGAAAAAGGCAATGGCAAAATATAAGACCTAATCGAGGAAACTTTTGAGGCAATGTTGGCAATAGGGACTCAAGGTTATGAGTATGTCATAAGTATGGAAAGAATCATGATGACTGGTTGTGTTTAATGGGGCAGAATGTTTGCTATACTTGTGAAAAACCTGAACATTTCTCTAAGGATTGTCCTCAAGCAATGAATAATCAAATGCCACGAACTCAAGGTTGAGTGTTTACACTTACACAGGAAGATGCTCAGGAGTAACCTGAAATGATCCAAGGTATAATTTATCTCAATAATCACTCTGTGATTGCTATATTTGACTTGAGTGCAAGCCATTCATTTGTTTCTTATGAATGTGCTGAATGCCTAGGCCTTACAATTAGCAATTTGCATTATTCTATTTGTGTGACAACTACTACAAATACTAGAGTAGTTACATTTGATGTCTGCCTAAATAGTATTGTTGAATATGAACATTGTTGCACTACTCTAGACTTAATATGTATGCCTTTATAGGAGATTGATGTCATAATTGGATTAAACTGGTTATGTTTTAATAATGTGATGCCGGACTGTAAGAACAAGACCTTAGTTCTTGGTCTAAAGGCAACAAATTTGAGTTCAGAAGTAAGGCTAAATTTTATAACAGAGGCTCAGGAAGATAAATGTTTACGAAAAAGATATCAAGGGTATTTGATTTTCTTTTTTGTTCAAACAAAAGTAGAAGAAGGAATTAAGGGGATTTCAGTAGTCAAGGAATTTCCTAAAGTTTTTCCAAAGGAGAATCATGGATTACCTCCTGAACGAGAAGTGGAGTTTATAATTGATATTGTACCTAGAGCTGGACCAATATCCAGGGCCCCATACCATATGGACCCTAATAAGATGATAAATTTAAAGAAGCATATTGAGGAGCTTTTAGAGAAGGGTTTCATCAAACCTAGTGTCTCACCATGGGGTGCTTCAGTGTTATTCCTTAAGAAGAAGGATGGCAGTCTAAGATTGTGCATCTATTATAGGGAGTTGAATAAGATTACTGTTAAGAATAAGTACCCTCTTCCCATAATGGATGCCCTGCTAGATCAATTGACTGGAGCAAGTTTATTCTCTAAGATTGATTTGAGATCAGGCTACCACCAACTTAGGATAAAATCATACGATATTTTAAAGATTGTGTTTATGACTTGTTATGGCCACTTTGATGCCTTGTGGTTTGATGAATGCACCTGCCATTTTTATGGATTACATGAATAGAATCTTCAGGCCCTACCTAGATCAATTTGTTATGGTCTTCATTAATGATATCCTGGCGTACTCCAAATTTGCTAAAGAGTATAAAAGTCATTTGAGAATTATCCTTAGTACTCTTAAAGGAAATTAGCTATATGCTAAGCTTAGTAAATGTGGGTTTTGGCTTCAAGAAGTCAAATTTCTCGGTCATGTCATATCCCATAAAGGGGTAGCTATGGATCCTAGTAAAGTTGAAGCAATATTAAACTAGAGACAGCCAAGGACAGTGATAGAAATTAGAAGTTTTTTGGGCTTAGTAGGGTATTACAGAAGATTTATTAAGGAATTTTCTTGAATTGCCTTACCATTGACTAAGTTGATTAGGAAGAACCAGTAGTTCAAGTGGGATGAGAAGTGTGAGGCCAGTTTTCAAGAATTGAAACAGAAGTTAACCACTACTCCTATGCTAATTATTCCATATCCCACCCAGACCTATGTGGTTTATACTGAAGCTAGTAAACAGGGGTTGGGTTAAGATATGTGTTAATGTAATAAGTTTGAGTAGTAGCCTACGCCTCTCGATAGTCAAAGCCTCAGAAAGAAAATTATCCCACTCATGATCTAGAACTTGCAGTGGTAGTCTTATAGAGGAGTGCAAGTTTGAGCTTTCATTGAAGATGAGATAAAAGAAGCTCACGAGCATGATAAGCTTGCTGTAATTTTTAAAGATAAGTTGGAGATAGGGGAAACTAAAAATTTTGAAATCTCTCAAAATGGATTGCTACAGTTTAAGGGAAGACCATATATAAAGGAGATTGTTAGACTACATAGTGTCCCAAGTAGTGTCGTATCTGACAGAGACCCTAAATTTACATCTAATTTCTGGAGAGCTTTATATAAAGAGATGGACACTACTCTTAGGTTTAACACAACTTATCATCCTCAAACAGATGGTCAGTCTGAGAGAACAATCTAAACACTAGAAGATATAATAAGAGCTTGTGTTTTGGATTTCAAAGGGAGTTGGGATGCCCATTTGCCACTAATAGAATTTGCATATAACATTAGTTATCAGACTAACATTCGATGCCCCATTTGAAGCACTCTATGGGCGTAAGTGTAGATCTCTATTATACTGGTTAGAGTTGAGTGAAAGAGGAATGCTTGGTCCTAATATAGTAGATTAAACTATAGCACAGATTGATATTATCAGAAAAATATTGTTGATGGCTTAAAGTAGATACAAAAGTTATGTTGATGTTAGAAGAAAACCATTAGAGTTTGGACAAGGGAACATGTGTTTCTTAAGTTGACTCCAACCACGAGAGCTAGGTGATCAATCAAGGTGAAGAAGTTGTATCTCATATATATATAGGACAATTTCATATTCTCTCAAAGATAGGGTCAGTGGCTTATAAGTTAACTTGTTCCCCAAATCTCAACAGATACATGACGTATTTCATGTTTCCCAATTGAAGAAGTATGTTCCAGACTCATCACATGTTATTGAACAAGATGATATCATACTACGAGATGACCTAACCTATAAAGTTAGACCAGTATGAATTATTGATCAAAAGGTTAAACAGCTACGAAATAAACAAATTTTGTTAGTCAAAATGGTCTAGAAATGATTAACTAAGAATAAAGTTATATGGGAAGAAGAGGAAAATAGAATGAGATATATCCTGAGTTATTTCCTTAGTATGTATATATTGATAATTTTGAGGATGAAATTTATTTTCAAGGGGGAGAGAAATGTCATATTCTCAATTTTCATATCTGATATGTATGTACAATTTGTACGTAATATACATGAGATTCTCTAAGGAAAATGTTGTCATTTATGGAAGAAAATGAATTAAATTGTAAATAATAGAAAGTTCAAAAACCTAAGTGAAATTTAGAAAAGTTTGTGGGGCCAAAATAAAAGGTAGACATAAAAGTTAGGGCAATAAGTGTGATTTCAAAAAGTTTGAGGACCTAAATATAATTTAGCAAAAGTTCAAGGGGCAAAATCATAATTATGAGAAAGTTGAGCTAGAAAAGAAACAAAAATGCCCAGAATCAGTTCAATCACAAATTTTACAAGTAAATAGAGAAAATTATTCTGATCAATTTAACGCAACATAGAATTTTGATTTAAGGTCTAGAAAAATTGATATGAATTTCTGAAGTTAGAAAAGAGTAATACAAACTTTTTGGACCTCAGAATCAGATGAAATCCTACAGTAAATTCTTATAACTAATATGAGAATTTATAAAATTGACATAACTCAAAAAGAAGTTCTATAGAATTTTTAATAGAATTTACAGTAGAATTATATACCCAATAGATACTTTCAGGTGAGGTTTATTGGGAATTTAACCATAAGGGTATTGCAACCATATAGAGGCCCAAAATGGCATCCCAAAGGCCCAAAAGGATGTTTGAACATTCAAATAAGCCAGTGTCCAAAGGAACCAGACAAAGTGCAAAATTACAAAAATACCCCTTTGTTGTAATAATGAACGAGATGGATGGAGGGTATTTTAGTAATTTTGGATAGGTAAAAATGTCAAAGCAAGTACAGGGGTGATTAGTCAAAGTCAGTATATGCCCTGATAAGAAGTAAAGAGATGTAAAATGATAATTATGCCCTCAGGGTTAATATAATGTAAGATAGTGAACTAAAGGCATTTCGGTCATTTTCTAAAGGACTGTAAGTAGATAAATACTCAATCTAATAATTTCAATGGTAGAAAAAAATTTGGATACTGGATTTAAGGACATAATATATATTCTGGAATATTATAAAAATTAGAAACATAAAATAGTCTGATTTTTGTGAAACTGACTGGATCAGTACTAGATCGCACTGAAGTTTTTCCTATAAGTATTTCCCTATTTATTGAGGCAAACACAACCCTATATGATGTCATGGATGATGTCATTATAAGGCTTATAGGACAAGCTTGATGGTAGGTGAATTATGGACTATTAGATTAAATAGTAACCAATGTAATCTTGGCCTTCCATTTCCACCCAACTTTTTCTATAAATACCCCCATATTTAGACCTATTATGAAGCTTGGAAACCTTAGGGAAACTCTGCCAAAATTTACTTTGGAGCAAGAAAGAAGCATACACCTTGGAGCAACATGAAAGGTAACCAGTTCCTTTAATCTTATACTTTATTCTAGGAAGTTTGCTCTTAGTTTTAAGAGGTTTTTATGGCATTTTTCCTTGATGTTGCTGCTGGACATTCTGTTTATATGTGATGGAAATATGGATTTTATGTTATGGATAGTTTAGACAAGCTTAGACAAGCTAGAATCAAGTGGTATTAGCTTAGAAATGTAAGTATACATGTAATTAGAGTTTTGTGTTCTTGGCTATCATTATACAAATCACTATTCATATATTAGAATTTCATGATTTTGATGCTTCCAATGGGTTAAAATGGAAAATTTTATGGGGATAAGGTAGAGAAACAAGTAGTGAAAGCATTGGAATAAAAATGAGAATTTTTGGAAAACAAAGGGAGGCATTTTGGTTATGTACAGTAGCCAAGGAAATAGTTTGATTTTAGAAATTATGATTTCATATTTGGATTCTACATGTAAAATTATATGGAAATGAACTTTGAAAATTTATTTTAGAAAGATGGAAGTATAAGACATAAAATAGAAAAAAAAAATAGAAGCTAGTAAAAACCTAGTCGTGGAATTGTTTTGAAGTTGAGTTGTAATTTGACGTTACTTTGTAATGGCTATGCTTTGAAATTTGTGTGGGAAGAAGACCATCTCAAGAAGCGTTTGACAAGGATAACCTAAGAGGTAGCAAAAATACCTAACTATAATCTTATTTTTGTTTGAAGTTATGCTTGCTTGTTAGTTGTGATGTTTGGTAGAGCTTAAGATGATACTATGATGATGATGAAGAAGTATGAATGATTGTAACTCCTTGCAACTAATATCATAACAATATTCATCTTAGAGTTTTCTTATGTATGATGATGAAGTAGCTCCCATCTCATGATAACATGTTAGGCATTTAATCAATCATATATAATATTATAGTTTGTATGTCTTGCTATTGAGATTTCCATGAAATCTCATTCTTTCTATATACATAACCATGTTATAGGTGCTTGATCTTGGAAAGAAAAGAGGGCAAATATGGATGAATGATCTTGTATGATAAGTTAAATTTACTTGACATTATGGGATGACCATATGGGATGCATAGTACAATATAGTGTATATGTATTATGAGGCCGACACCTTATGACGATAGTTTCTGTAACTGAACCAACGGGTTTTGATGTGAAATGTGGTATGGAAATAGCTAAGATACATAGCTTTAAAGGAACACCAAGAACACATTAATTGGTTAAGTTTTCGATTTACTATGATTTTTATAAGTTGACGATAAAAATCTAGAATGGGATAAAATGAGCTTCCAGAGGCAATGAGGTTCAAGCGCTAATTTCACTTAATAAATGAACAAATTTTTCTATGAAATTTTATGAGCTGAAAGAGAACATCTTGCCATGGTAATAAGTTTCATTTGGATAAGTAAGAAAGGAGAAATTAATTTTTGAAATTAAGGCAAAGAAACTAGAACTTCTACATTTTACTAAATGAACCGTATTTTTCAATGAATAAATTGATTTCATGTGGACAATGAAACCTCAATTTTGTATTTTTCCTTCAAATTTTAATGAAATAGATTTCATTAGAAATTGGAACCACTTCATTTATATTTTTCTAGATTTAATCTTGAATTTTCAAAGTTAGGTATTTATTCTAGATTACTAAAGGAACAATACCAACGAACAGTACCTGATAAACATTTTCTTAAAAATTCATGTTTCTAAGTTAAATAGGTATTTAATTGGTTCAATTTACTTTCAATTGATTATAATTGATGTTAAAAATAAGGATACGATAATATGCCCAAAGTCATGGTCAGAAAAAGCCCCTAGAAACTACCTTCACCTAGAAATTGGACCTTCATCCAATTCCTCATAAGGCTTTAACTATACACAGCATGATTTACTTAACCAACCATTAAAGGTTTTGCAAGTCAATCCCTATCATAAACAAATGGCTACTACCTCCTCATCAACAATATTAATCATTAAACCCCAAACTCAAACAAACCTGGACACACCTTATTTCCTAAAAGAAAATCAGGTGATAAATATTGTCCAGATAGAACTAGAGTTCTATCATCAAAATTCCAATCAAGTGGCCTTGAATGTTTTCCCCAAATGGTTTCATTTCAAGCATAAAGAATTTTGAAAAACAAGATAGCATTATGAATTAATATTAATTTATTCAAAGTCAGCGGCAATTGACCGAAAACTGACAAAAGGGATGAGGCTTTAATAACTCATTTTGCTCTTCAAATTCTTAAAGTCCTTACGTCATCCCAGTGAGGACAAGATTTATATAAAACCAAATATTTTGGGATACAATTTGAACCTAAAAGATATAGTTACTGGGACTCTATTGATGCATGGTACTATGTCTTTTGGGATCAAAATAAACTTTTCAAACATACTTGGTTTATTTACTTCAAAACAAAAATCAAGTACGGGTTTCCTCAATGGTTTATATACTAGTGGGGATTCTTTAGTCTAGTACCAAAAATATTTCCCCAACAGTAGTTTAATCTTTGAGCTCTTCAAATAAAAGTTCAACATTGGTGAAGATGTTTTCCAATTGAACTTCACTATTTTTCAAAATTATCTATAGCCTAGATCTTTTCTAGGAGTTATAGATTTTCAAAAAATTCCAAAGGATCAATGCTCCTACCAATATTATAGCGTCTTTCGTCTATAAAATAGTGGGCAAAATTCAATATTCTCTCAGAATAACATAACTATAGTAGAGCGATGGTTTAAACAAAACCCCCAGTGTCTCTGTATGACAGAACAAAGTAAGTTCTTAAATCAGAAGTCCTGGGTCCATACCATCCTCACTTTAACAAATGATAAGGTTAGCCTTATCACCAAACTTAGTTCTATACTGTAACTCCTCCAACAGTAGGAGCAAACAACCTTGGCAAGTCAAGAAGAATCTACTTCAATATAAAAAAAATAAGATGATGAAGAAGATTTTATTATTGACTTATTTGAAGACTAAACTATCCAAAGACTTAGTAGTATTTTATGTCTTAAGTTCTTGGTGCAAAATTGCAATAGTATTATTGCATCATTTTAGCTTCACTATGACTTCATCACTGTAGCAGTACTGTGTAAATAGTGTCACTGTAGTGTCGATAGTACTGTACAAATAGTGTCATAATTAGAACTGTTTAAACAATACCTATTCCCAAGTCAAAATATTATTTAAACAGTAACTTTGACTATCTATTTAAACAAGACCCGTCTCACTTCTAAAATGAAATTGTATGATACACTAAAACTGTATAAAATGTATGGACTAAAATAATAGTTTTAGTTTTATATAGTGTTAGTTTATCATACATTTTATATAGTTGAGACTCATAAAGGTTGTTTAAGAAACTTCATCGAGGTTCATAACATGTTTATAAGCTTATGACTCAATTTGTGGTGTTTTCAAAACAATTATTGTTGGAGTTGACTAATTTGTTGATTAACTTTTTTTCAATAAATCATCTCTCTTTTTAGCTTGGAGGCTAGATTTAAAGATTGGATCAAATTGAAACGACTTAAAAAGTGGAGTTTTAATTGAAGATTTTAGGTTGTTGTGGGACAACATTTAAAGGAATTGGTGTTTGAACAAAATAATACTTAACTGTTGAATAAACAAGTTAGTATAATTATTTTCAACAATTTTCTTAATATCTGTTAAATCAACAGGTTTTTCAACATTCTTAAATCTAAAGGGTACAACATGTAAATATTGATTTTTGTCATCCCTTACTTAGGGTATATGCACTATTTTTGCAGGAAGAAACTCAAAGGAAATACTTTCACCTTAAGAGGTTTTCCAATATTTTATGACATCAATAGTTTGGAAAAATAGATAATCCAATTTTTGATCTTCAGTATTTGCTTGGAACCAATCAAAAATGAAATATTCATTTGGATTCTTTCATGGAATATGTAGAACTTTTCTTGAATTTTTTTTCTATCAAATCCTTTAAAGATTTGTAAAAACCATTCTATCTTAAGAGTATATTCCTCAAAATCAATTTGAAAAGTAGTTTAAAAAGTAGTTTCTAAAACATTTATTTCACCAAGAGATGAATAGGTCGGAGACTCAATTGATTTTAAGTCTTCATCCCTTTCATATAATTCTTGGGGAATATTTAAAGAATTATCAATTCTTTTGATTAAAATATTAGTAGTTGTTTATGGTTGGGTAACTACTATTAGTGTTTCAGTTACTGACATGTAAATGACAGTAGGCAGTCTAAGAATTGAAGAACAAGAGAATCTTAAGGATTTAGTTTTGATAGATCTATAATCTTTATATATTGAAGATTCAGACCTAGTTGTTTGGGAATAGGATCTTCAAGGTCTTTTGAAGTATAGTTTTACAGCTCCAACCGTAGTTTGAATATTTTACTTATTTGTAAAACAGGTCTTGGTAATGGCTGTGTAGCTTTTTCCATTACCCATTCATATGGTAATTCAACATCTTCCAGCATAATAGTTTTAGAAATTGTTAAATTTACATTTGTAAAATCAGTTAAGAAAACTATAGTTTGACCCTTATCGGGAGGAATTTGAACATGACAAGTTGAAGAGTTTAAGACCATATATTGTATCATGTATATCATGGTAGAAGGTGTAGATCCTAGTTTCATGTCTAAACCATTTAGTTTGATTTTAAATAAACCATTTAGTTTGATTTTAAATTTGAGACACTCAAAGACATTTTCATCTTTTAATTCAATCGTTATATGAGAGTAGCAATTAAAGTAAGCAGGTCCATCGTGAAGGCCAACTTCTGCTACTGCTAGCAGAGTCCTAAAAAATATTATGCCTGGTGTCTTGAAGACATACTAAACATGATACATTTAAGCCTATTTGGAAGAGTGGTTTGATTACAATTTGAACACGGCCAATATGCAAGAAATTATATTCTTTTCGATGTAGTTCAATTGATTTTTTAGAAAGAAGGTAAAAATCTTCTTGTGTTGGACAAAAACTTATTCTTCAACTGTTATAATTATGTAATCAGTTTTGGAGAACCATTTTTTGTCCTAAGTTTGCAAATAAAGTGTGTTTGTTGAGACTGGAGGCAAAGCCCAATCATCAACATTTTGGTTTATGTTTTGAAAACAAAATCTTTTGTTTGAAGGGTTTGCCACAAAGTTTGATTCCTCATCGTTTGAAGAGAAGTTTGATCAAGAAGTGGGATGAAGAAGTAGAAGAAGAACTTCCACAACCACATTTAAAAGAGAAGGAATAAAATAAAGATTTGACTAAAATTCAAATAATAGAAAGTAAAAGAACAATATAATTAAAAGCAGCAAAGACATAAAGAAGCTAGAAATAAATAATAGATAGAAACAAGAAATAAGAATAAAAAAAAGTAAAAAGAAAGCTTAGAAATATCAATAAATAAATCTCCCTTGTGTTAGTATCGTCATCTTCTGGATCCATAGTAGTATGTTAAATAAAAAAGTACCAGTCTTTATAGATTAAGAGAATTTATTAAGGTATTAATATGATCATTCCTAACAATCCTATCCCTAGCCACCACCATCGTCTAGTGTATACAAATCTTTTCATCTTATCATACACTATTGTGTGGGGCATATTGCTTTCCTCTTCTCCTAAGTCTTACGATACTTATCCACGGATGGACTCATGTATGGTAAAATAAAATTGTATAAAACATGCTATTGGGTATAGATCGCTGAATCATATTAACATGTTAACAATATCTTGATTCCATAAATACATATCCAAATATATTTATCACATCTCTACTTCACCTTATGACTCTGATAAAACACCACTAGAAATACTAAGAATTTAACTTTAAAAAAAGTGAACCAATTTTGATTTATTTGTACATATTTAATTTATGTATAAAACTAAATTATTACATGAGTGATATAAATCCTTGATTCTGTTATTCTTGATCATCATCCTACCTGGAAGGAGAAATTAAAAATCTTATTGTTAGGATTATAAGTAAATATATTTAGGAAAAAATTTAGTACCAAATAATTTAATAAAAGACATATACCTGACAATGGCTAAATTATCGACTTTTTTAGGGAAATCTGGCATACATATTTTTTATTTTCCAATGGATTTCCATCTTTCATTAATGGAAATTTTTTGATATAAAAATCCTTCGGTTGAAAAAGCTCACTGTCATAAGTAATGTCACCATCACCCATGTCATAAAGATCCTATAGCTTGAGGTGGTTAACAATATTCTAGTATTTATTCTTCTCGTCCTAGACAAAGCAAACCTGGTGTGCATCAGAGTCAAGAATATATGGTTCTTCATCCTCATATTCCCCCGTATGAATGACTCTAGAGAAATTAACAGAGGTGATTCTTAAGTGGTCTGTGGTGAGTCCTCATGAAGTTATCATGTTTGCTTAGGAGTACTTGAAAGAGTTACAGTAAAAAGCTTGTAACTTAACTCAACGATGTCAATTAGCTTTCCATAGTAAGTGACACCTCCAAAACACATGTCGGCATCACTACTGCTAGCATAACATCTCATCCAAACTATGCCACAAACTCTAGAGTTTTGTGTGAGCAATCCCTGATCACCTGCAATTATACAAAACTTAAACCCATTGACATTATATACTGTATATATTTTTGCATGGTCTAATAGACCGAGGTAAAAGGTTATGAGTTCATTTGCGTACGGGCTGATGTCATTATGTATTCGGCATGTGAACCATCTGGGGAACTCTCTATGGAATTTCTTATCAATCTCAATGGAACACGCACACCCTCATAGCTACTTCTTGAGATAATTTTTAAACTCACTACAATAAAGTGTAACTTCTTAGAGTCAGTGAGGAATACATATAAAGTGTAAAAGTTGGTGAGCGCATAATACTTTCTGCATAAAGGGTTCAACTTGGTTGTAATTTATCAAAATATGCATGTGTGCTTAGAGTTTTCCATAGGAGTGAGTGTAAAGAATTCACATCCTCTAATTGGTTTCCCTATAAGAGGAAATAAAGTTGATGTGGAAAGACCAAGAGGACAATCATCAACGTGGGGTGGTTAAAAGATGTCTCCATTTCATCATCAAAGTACCTTGAATAGAAAGTTATGACCTTATCTCCAAAATAACCTTTTTCTATTTACCAATATGGCCACGCCTTATTTCTAACATATGATTTTAGTTTTCCCAAGTACCTACGGGTTAAAATTCCATTTTGAGCAATTGAAATAAAAAAGGAATTGAAAATACATGGATAAAAATATCATTTGGTACCTCTCCATAGGGTACATCCATCGATATTGAATTGCCTAGTAACTTTTTCTTTACTTAAAAGGTGGACAGTCAAGTGGACTATGATAGTAAAAAATAGAAGAGGAACTAACATCTCCTGATGACAAAGTGTAAGAATTATTTGATTTTGCCACTGTGGTGTAGCAAATTAGATTCCCAATAAGGAAGAGTAAAATATATGCTTCTCTTCCACCACTGCAAAGGCTAACAATCATATTTCCATAAGACCTTCATCCTAGTCATTCGGGATCCTCAATCTTGATAAATTTGACATCAACATCTCATAATTGTCATAGGACATCCCCACTAGACAAAGTAACAAGAGAATATCTCCTTTCTTGGTTTCCATCAAAGAGAATATGTTGCAATCTAAATTTGTGCTTGCAATTGAGGAATAGTCGATATCTCATGAAGTACCACTTGTAACTATGCAAAAGGTGACATGGTATGGAGTCAAAGTTGTACTCTAGATAGGCCAACCAATATGCACGTTCCAGCCAGACAAGGTTCTTAAAATAAGGAAATCACTTATCGTCCATATCAATGCTAATGAAGGTTGAACAGTAGATTCTCATATAGTCGTACTTGTCAACATCATCTGCCCACAGCTCCATCAATTCTTGTATCAATAGTTACAGGTGTAAGTCCATATTATTCCCAGGGCTTTCTTGCTAGGAATGATCATAGAAAGCACAAATGAGCCATCTTTCATGTATATACAAGGTGGAAGATTATGCAGAATTAACACAACTAGCCATATACTACAGCTCATGCTTATGCTTCTGAAGGGATTAAAACCATCTATTGTCAATACAAGACTGACATTTCTAAGATCACTGGGAAAGTCTAGAAATTTCATGTCAAACACTTTCCATACCACCAAATCTAGTGAGTGTCTTAACTTGCCATCTAGATTATGCTCAGTCATGTGCCACCTTATGTGCTCAACCATTTTTCATGACATATACGTTCTTTGTAACACCAGTTTCAAAGGAAAGTACCTAACAATCCAATATATTGAGAACTGCATTAACTTTTATTCAGATACATAATAAGAAATACATTATATTGCAATAAATTGTACCTTAGAATTTTGGCTTGTTTCTTTTTCTGCTTTTCCCTAGAATTTTGGCCTATTTTTTCTTTTGCTCTTCCCTTTCCTATTGACTTATATCAAGATGTCTTACATCACTTACAAATATCCATGTTTGTATCCTCTCCCAATATAGCATACAGTCATTTAGGCATGCATCTATCTTCTCATAGTTCAAGCCAGGTTTGTTAATAATCTTTTTCACTTGATAAAAAGATGGAGGGAACTTGGCTTGAGGGAAAGCATCTCCTAGTAACTCTAATAGAATGGACACCACCTTTTCAGTCATAACGTACAGGCATTTGATATGATACGGCCTTACTAAGAATAAGAACTTAGAATACTTTGTGCATTTGATATGGATGCAACTCAATATCCACCTGAGCCATACAAGGAGTCAAAATTAATATAAACCAATTAATATTGAATATTTAAACTTAACTATCACAATTTAATTAATCAATATAATTAATTACATATTGTCATCTCCTTAACCTCATTTACTAAAGGAGTTCCATCTTGAAGCATCTAGAGGTAAGGCCACATCTTGCCATACGTAGGTGTGCCCCTGCTCTTATCAGAGCTTTACCCTCTGTAGATTAAGTAGAAATAGTAATTATTTGTAAATTATATATACAAACACAATGTATAAATTATAATTTTAATACTTATTACTTCATTGTAGGTGACAGTGAAGCTTCTGGACCCTGACCTATGCATTGTCTACTACACGACGCTGACCATATTTCTCTAGGAGAGGGCTTGAAACAAAATGTAACAATATTAATAAAAAATTAAAAATATATGTAATTAATTCAATAATATTAATATCATATGTACCTGATGCTCAGGCGAGATCCTCAAGTAGACATAGTGGGTCCAATCTTGCTCCAAAACTCTATCGCGTACATCCACTAGAATCTCCTACATCAGCCTCATCCTGTCACCATTCTTCTCTCGCCACAAATCGCCCATGTGGTTCTTTCATGCTTCCCCTATCCTCTTGAGGCTATCTGCCTTCAGCTTCTCTCGCACTATGAATTTGTCTTGTAACTAAATAAATGACAAAATTTTATTCATTATATAGATTATGTACATTTAATATAGATTATATATAATCTATATTAAATCTATATATAGATTACAAATATTCAATGTTTAAATCTATATGTAATATCTATATTAAATATATCTAAAAATCTATATTACTATATATTATATAGATTAATTAATTAAGTAATCAAATAATTAAATAAATATATAAATAACTAATTATATAGATTAATCAAATAATTAATTAAAAATATATCTTACCTTAATCATATCACAGGTTGCAACCTTATCCCGTGCTTGGACCTTCTTCTAGTCCTTCGAGTGAATTGACAGCATGGTCCACTGCTTACTGACTAGAAGCATATACTTGTTGTATAGCTGGCCCCCGCCCCTCATACATTAGCCTAAATCACTTAGCTATAACAGCACATGTTTGCTGGTAATATGGATAGCTCTTTAACAGTGAGCCTTCTATTGGACTTGTGGCCTAGGAGTCTTCAACATGTAATTTTAAATTTAATTACATATTAATTAAATACAAACAAATTTTTATATAAATAAAATATTTAATTTTGAATTCCACATCGAAGCCACCCAGCACCTTAGAGCATGATGCAGCTCATTTTGGGCCTGTTGATCCTCTTCCTCCTCCTACGAATGCTCATTCCCCTTATCCTCCTCCTCATGGGCCTGCTCATTATGATAAGGAGCTTCATCTCCCATGAAGCCTAAAATCCCCTCCTCACTGATATCATAGTCGTCGATGCTAATATTTGGCCCAGGACTAGACCACCCCTAGAAATATTGGCCTTAAAAAAGGACCCTCTATTAGTGTGTCAAGATCAACCGGCTCTTTCCCAAGTCACCGACCATCCTGATACAATAAATGAATAAATAAAATAATATTAAATAATAATTTCAAAAATACAATAAATAAAATAAAAAATAATTTTAGAAAAAAATTAGAGTTAAATTTCTATTCTTACCTTGAAATATAGAGTACTCTGTAGATATGGATCTGAATCTAATGTGTGAAAAGAATTTGGTAGAGCTTTGACTCATAACTTGTCATATCCTAATTTTTTTCCTATATATATGGGACTGATAAACGAAAAAGGTTAAAAAGGGTTTGTGACAATAAACAAAAAGAAAATATAATAATTAGATAAGGTTTAAGTTATGGAAAGGAAGGAAAATGAAAGGTTATAAAGAAAGTGACTAAATTGCAAAGATGAAAAGTATTAAGGGAAGTAGAAAATGAAAAAAGACCTAAGTCAAAAGCTTAAAACCTTCTTGGGGCAAAGTGTAATTATGGAAAGTTGAGTAAAAAAACTCAAAATTGCCCAAAATTGTTTCGGTCCCAAATTTTACCAATAAAGAGATGATAGAATTTAGGCCACGCATATCTCTTAGAATTATGATTTAAGGTCCCCCATAAATTGATATTAATTTCTAAAATCTAGAAATTAGTACAGTAACTTATAGACCTCAGAATCAGATAAAATTTTATAATTAATATAATAATTTATAAAACTGATAGAACTAAAAAATGAGTCATGTATTATTAATTATAAAGTTTAAGGTGAAAATAGACACCGATAAAAGATCTAAAAGAAACGTATAGAATTTTCATCATCATTTTTTAGTCTCAAAAAATTATGAGATTTTACAAAAAAAAATTATTTTATAGTAGAATGAATTTTTAAAAATGTCAAAATCCTTAAGAGAAGTGCATATAATTAATCTAAAAATTAGGGTTATTTAAGAATATCAGTATAAGGAAAGTGCCTTGGGATTTGTAACAATTAGCAATTGGACTTAAGAAGAGGCCCAAATGGTGTCACATAAAGACCCAAGAAGCCCAAGTTGACATCTTGGAGCACAAGTTAGTCCTTGGCTAATTTATGAATTTTTAAAGAAAGAAATCAAGAAAAATCAAGAGATAATACAAATTGGCATGTGAGGTGTCTGTGATGGGACCCATACCATGTGCAAAAAAGCCACATGGAAGCCAAGCAAGAAAGGAGAAGTTTTTACACATGATGGATTATAATAAAATAATATAAGAATTAAGTTAATGGTGATTAAGGATAATTAATGAAGAAAGCAGCCAATCAAATAAGAGATTAAGGGATTGTAATAATTATGAACTTGAGTGGTAAAATGGTCCCTTAAGCCTTGAACATTTGCTATACATAGCCTCTTGTCTTCACAATTTTCATACACCTATAGGACCCTTAGGGAAACCATGCCAAAATAAAGAGAGAACCCAAAATAAGATCAAGGAAAAGCTACCCAAGCAAGTACCTAAGGTAAGTAATCCTTCATAGTTTATTTATAAGAGTTTTGGAAGGATAAAACCTAATTTTTAATGGTTGAAAGTTGAGTTATTTCCTTGGAACCCTTGCTCCCCAAAACTATACAATAAAGAAGGAAGAAGAAAATGAAATTAGAACTACGTAGAAGGCATCTAGATAAGCTAGTTGGGATGGTTAGTTATGGAATTAGATTAAACTTCTTGACCGTGTTCTTTAAGGGAGCTATTAATCCAAGTGCAAAATTGGAAGTAGGATTATGAATTTCAATGATCTAACACTTCCATTGGATTCAAATGATGATTTTGTGTAGGATTCAATAATATTGGAACTTTGGAAGCATTTGAATTGGAAAATAGAATTTTAAAACCCTCTCTATTACTATTCATACATGTGAACAGTTATGTAAATTTCATAATTTTGATACTTTCAATAGTTTTAAAATGACGAATTGTATGGGATAAAGTAAAGAAACAAGTATTAAAAGCATTGGAATCAAAATGAGAAATTTTGAAAGAAAATGCACTCTTTTCAGTTATGTACAGCAGGGTGCGAAAGAGCTAGAATTTTGTAATTATAAGCTCATAAATGGATTTAGAAGGAAAAATTGTGTAAGGTAAAGTTAAGTCATAAGTTAGTTCAAATGATAAGATAATTAACCACAAATAAATAAAGTTAGAGGTTAGTTAGTTAAATAATTTCAGTGTTTTTAAATATTGATTGAAATGAGATTGTGATGCATGTATGAATATGCAATGTTTAGGATTTGATTTGTATGTTCAAGAAGACAACATCACGTCAAGGAATGATGACAAAGAAGAGGATAAAGGAAAGTAAAGCATCAAGGTAGTAAACTTACCTACTTGTATACTTATGTTGTTTAGATATTTTATGAGATGTTTACTTTGATTATGTGAAGCATGTATGATTAAGTGATACTCTATTTCTTTTTATGCTATAGCCATATGTTATAATTAAGGGACATAGAAGCATGTAAAGTTATCATTATGCAAGCATTATCATTAAGTACACACATATTAACATCAAGCATATAGTTACATATATTGTACAGTATCTGTTTGCTACTGAGACTTCCCTAAAAATCTCACCCCTTCATGTCATCCGCACTCCAGTAGGTTTTTCAAAGATGGAGGAACATGAAGATGCATGAAGAGAATTTAGTAAATGGATAGCGTCATTTATTGTAAATTATGTTATGTGATTACTCATGTGAAGTATAAATGAAAGATTTCAATTTTAGAAGTAACTTATATCTACTTAGGAAAAATAGTTAATGATTGAATAAATATATAAAGTTTTACCATCATTTATTTAACATTTTAAGCTTCATTTTGATACTAAGAATGCCTTATTTTTATATATATACAAAGAGAACGAAGTTTTCAAAATTAAGGACCATAAATTGTTTCTAGAAATTTTTGACCAAATGAATAGTGATCTTTGATGCCAGGTCTATATTAATTAACTGAACATTTGGTTTGAGAATTATTTTTCCCTTAAAATTCATTATGTTAGCTTCGAGTAGCCTTTTGAACCACTTCATTTTAATTTTTCTAGAATTAATTATGATTTTTTGAAATATAAAATAAATAGTACCCACAGTTTTAGAAATTCCAAATTTAGTAATTGAACTTCAATAGATGTTTAAGTGATTCTAAATGCTACCAAATGGTCCCTGAGACATACAAAAGTAAGGTGTTACATAACTCACCAAAAGTGTGAAAATGGGGGGCAACACTATGTATATATAGATTTTCATTTTCTATCAGTTCTCCCTAAAACCACTAGAAAATGCAACCCTAGGTGAACCGCCTCCTGGCACACGTCTTGACCCCTCGATAACTGTAGATATTTCTAGCAATTAAGGGGACAACTGTGTTTTCTAGCGGTTGTCCCCTGAACAACTAGAAATGTCAATCATTGACCCTACCATGTATCACAACCACTAGAAATGTCTATGAATTTTCTAACCGTTTATAGAACCACTGGAAATTACGTCGACCTTCCACATTCTTTAGTGGTGTTTCTAGCAATTGGCGCTTAACTGTTAGAAATATGGTCAAACGGATTAGAATTTCTAACGATTTGTCTTATAACCGCTAGAAATTTTGTGAGTTTCTAACAGTTTCATTAGAATCGCTAGAAACTAACCGCTGCTAAAATAACTTTTTTGTGGTGTATAGCTATCTGACTATATTATATTTGAGCATTATTAAGCCCAATTAGGGGTAGCTGATGTTGTATGTTGCTAATACTCAAACTAAATTAATCTCTATGTAATATGAAGATCAACCTATGTCGTATTCTTTATATTGAGTCAATGTGTGGCTTAACTCTAGATTACTAAGTAGAAGAAGGAGTAGAAGAGAGCTTGATTAATTAGAATTTCTTGAAAAATAGAGAAAATAATGAAAATAAAAGCAAGACAAATAGAGGATATTAGCAAACTGAAGACGAGTGCTCTTAAGGATCGATACATAATTATTATCGTTCAATAATATATCAAAGTTATAACAATTATACATACTAAGTCCCTAACATGCAGAACCCTAGATAATCGTCATGGTTATAATCATAAAATCCACAATTATACCTAGATCTAGCATACAATTGTATCAAGAATGATTATTTAAAAGCTCCACTTAGCATGTGATAAATTAAATAATAAATAATTTTTTTCTCTAACATAGATATTCAACTGAAAATCCATATCTAAATATATAAACCCAACACAAATAATTATAAGAGGAAATTAAAGATATTAAATAAAGAACATCAAATCATAAATTGAAATAATAAATCATAAAAGTTTGATCACAAGTGTCTCAACCGAGACCCTAGATCCAATATATACAAATCTCAAAACCTAAACCTAGAAAATCATAAACTTGCATAAAGGGAACATATCAAATCATAAAATTGTTAAACTCCTGCTCTAAAGCACAGGAACTCAAACTATTATATCTCTCCTCAAGAATTTAGAAGAAAAATGATGGAATTGTAAAAAAAAAATGATTGTGGTGGTAATGGTGATTGGTGTGTCCAATGGAGGAGATTTAGAGTCCTTTATATAGCCTTAAGTTATAGCATTTGTGTGTTTCTTGTTGATGTGAGACTTTTTACTAATTGGCTCTCCAAAAAATGATGATTTATCCTTATCTTCCACGATCTTTAATTATCTCCAAGTTGTCATATTTTCTAATATCTCCAAAGATAATTCTTTTAACTCAAATATCTTAAAATCAATTCAAATAAAAAGTAATAGGACAAAGGATATAAAACAATTAATAAGAAAATATGAAAAGATAACACCCTTATCTATTATCCTTTAATTAAATTCAAATGTTAGATATTGAGAATTTGTCTTTAAATTAATTCAAATGATATTAATATAATATAATACTAATAATATTATATTAAATTAATTAATTAATATAATAAAATATAATATTATTGGAGGTATTTTAATTTTCTCTAATTAGATATTATAATTTCTTCATTCAACTTGGTAATTCTTCCCCATAGTAAATACCATAAGTTTTAAGCCGATTAGGATAGTGATTTAAAAATCATTGGTCCACCCATATTTGAATAGGGTCAACAATAATGATTAAAATAATATAACTTACTTAAAATATATCAATATATTCATATATGATTTGAAAAAAAATAATATTTAATTAAAAAGACACAAATAAATAGAAGGTTCACGTATAAATCAAAGATAATCTAATAAAAAAAGTTACTAAACTATAAATCTAACCCGCTTTTATTTTATTAACTAAAAATGAACTCATTTCAAGCTTCATAATGGGTGAAAAAAATATAAAATTTAATCCGCTCAATCTATCCAAAAAATTTTATAGTTTACCCAAGTTGGATTTTAATATTATGATAATTCTAATATTAAAAATTAATTATAATTTTTAAATATCTTATAATTAGAGTCTTTTAAATTTCATTCGTAAAATATAAATATTTTTTCAAGGCATCTTACGCATATGGAAGCCCATGAAAAGTGGCATTATTTTATACTAGTGTTGCTTTTAAATGTTCCCCAAAAATATTTCCCTTGCTTGGAAAGTATAATGATAAACACCTTTTTAATAATATAAAATGTACTAAAAAGCACTTTTGTCTGCATGAAGCCTCCTCCTAGGACTGTGGGATGCAGAAATTGTTATATTAATAACAACAAAAATATGCTAAAAAGACTCCAAGACATTTTACAGCTTTTTCTTCCACCTTCTTTTAAAGGTGTAGCTTTTGTCCACCAAAAATTGTTTAAATAAATAAACTTTTTCCTATATTTTGTTCATATTATATATTCATACGCCTCTTTTATGTTCAAAATCGATATAAATTTTTCTTGATTTTTGTTAAAAGTATACACAGAGATGTATTTGTGATTCTAGAAAATTTTAGCAGAAATTTGTGGTACTTATTATTTTTTAGAGAGATTTTTGGACTTGTTATTTATTGCCTCTATTTAAAAATATGATCATGTTTAAATCTTAATTAATCTAGAGATGTAACAAAAAACATCATGATATATATTACTCATAGACTTGTATGCGAAGTGGAATATAATTATATTAATAGGAAATCAATTATCAAAATCCATCCATCAATCCCTCTCTTTTCAACTGACTTATTACCTTATAAGTACTACATTATTATTTTGCTATATTATATATATATATATATATATATATATATATGTATTATTGTCAATTACTTTCCAATAGAATAACTCCTTCACCAACCCACAAGCACTACATTGAAGTGAATCAATTGAATATGACTCATCGACCCTTAGTAAGGAAGAGAACTCCAAAAGTCCCAACTATATTATAGAAGAGGGAATATAATATATTTAATTAATTTTTTCATTAGAATATATTGTAGATTAAAAGAGTTGTTCTAATAACAATGAGGTCTAACACAATTAGCACTTAGTTAGATTTTTTAAATATTTAGTTAGGAGTTCAATTTATGCACTGTGTATAGGGAGGGTCTCATGATCGATACTAAAGTCTCTTCAAAAAATACATTACTTCTTATAATATATACCCTAAATTTATCTAAAAATATACTCTAATTAATAAATAAAAATATGTTTAATTTTTTTATCATTCGTGGTCTTTATTCCATGTGATGAGATAAAAATTGTTAATATTATTAGGCATAATTTTAGTCAAAGTATGAAGGAGGTCGATTGAAAGATCTGCTTGTAATATTGTTTTCAGTATTAGAGTAGTCACCATTGATAAAAGCCAATAAAAATTAATTACAAACAATTGAAAAATCAACTTTTATTTGTATATCATTTTATGTCAAAAAAATAAAATTAAAAATATATTTCATTGGGAGCAATATAACTACAATTAAATTAAAGTCGACATTGAACAAGAAAATTACAGATATAACAACATCTCTTTTGTATCGTTAGATGAACAAACAAAAGAATAATGTAAACATAATTAACTGTTAAATATTGAAAATTGAAATAAATAAATATTATAAGATTAATGAATTAAATAATGCGATGGAATACTACAATATATTTAAGTTGAAGTAATAGAGAATCCAAGGCAAATAGCATTGGAAAAGTAATAAAGGAGATCAAAAGCTGAAAGTGAGGTTGGTGTGAGGGAAGTGCATGGATGTGCGTTTTGTAGAAAAAGTTGAGTTTTTGTTACGTGAGAGACAATCTTTTACATCTCTATCTTTCTCTCTCAAACTTTTTAAGATTCTTCCCCCACTATATCTCTTCCTCCATCATCACCTCTTTCTCCTTTTATATTTCCTTCCTTCCTTCCATTTCCCTCCCTCCCTATATATATATATATATATATATATATATATATATATATATATCATTTTCTGTCTCAAATCTATCTTAGTGCTAGACCATTTAAATTTACTATAGAGGGTTTAGAATTTCTAGGTAATTTTGTTTTAAAGCAAGATAGACTATAAATTTATTTTTTTATCAAAAAATATATATAATATTTTATACTATATTACCGGATCCTATTAATAGGTACTATTTTTAGACTTTCAAGAGCTATGGTTGCCCATTCTAACATAAGTTTCTCTTCTAAAAATTGAGTTTGAGACTCAAATAAATTTAATACTGTTAGATTAACTCTATGTTAGTAAGAATATAAATCTATTTAAGCATGTATGTCTAACTCTATTTTCAAAAAATAATATATCCAGTCTTTAAATGTAAAGGTTGCTTGGTACAAGGGATTTGGATGGAATGGGAGAGGGAAAAAAAATCTCAAGTTAAATTTAAAAGTTTAATAAAGAGAATATATAATATAAAAGAGTATTAGTTGTTAAGGATTTTATTTTAGTTTTAAACGTAAAATTTCAATCCATTTTCTCTCATAAATTTATAATTATTTCTTCAAACTATCAGTGTTTCATTACACATGTATTAGGAGGGTTTCATAGGTAATTCTAATTAATACAAACAAAAATAAAATATTTTAGGAAAAGAGAAAACTTATATTAAGTTCCTTATATCCATTTTGTCATGTTTTTCAATCTCATTTTACCAAGTGTTATACTTTTTTAATATTTTTATTTAATTTAAACCCACATAAAAAAGTAATACACATGACTAGATGTAATTGAAGAATTTAAAAAAATAGATACAAACTTAATGTAAGTATGGTTCCTTTAAAAAACTAACACATATTTTCTACAAATAACTAACTTAATCTCTCTTTAAATTATCTATCTAGAATGAAGTATAAAATATACTTAATCCAAATTTGCCAATATATAACCCTTACATATCTCAAAGACCATTAATTCCAGTTGAATTGAATAGAAGAAATTTGATATTCTTTAATTAAAGTACCGGGATCAAATTTTGCTGATGGAAAGGCTATACGTTGCACTAATCATTATTCCCTTCTATTTAATTAATTAGAATTGGGAAATTGATCAAATCTAAATTATTAGCAATATTAGTTAACATATTTTTTTGGCCAAAATATTAATTAATATTAGATAATGGATCACAATATATAAAGTTCTCAATGAAATAACACAATGTTAAACCAAAAGGTTATTGAATCTAAATTTTCATAATTCAACCAATTCGACTAATAGTATGAAATGACATAATAATGAAATAAATAATTAATAAAAAATAATTATATACATATATAACTACATATAAAAATAAATTCACAATAACTCTAATTGTTAACATAATAACATCACAATGTATAAAGTTCTCAATGAAATAACACAATGATCTGAAAATATTGGGCTTTTTTAGAGGGTCTAATTTGTTTTTTTTCATAGGTTTATTAATTTTTCAATCTTTTTATTGTCAAACCCAAAACTTGTTCGGTTTTTTTAAATCATTCCAATTCCTAATCTAATTCAGAGTTCCATCTCAATAGCGGTTTAACTTAAGTATAACTTGACTCAACTATGAAAACTGTTTTTAGGTATAAACTAAGTCATTATTGAGCCCTGTCTACTTTGATTCTTTAATCATTGATATTATATGTGTGTATATATTTGTTAGTCAGCGTAGGAACAACGCATTGTATACAAAAAGGAAGCACTCATTCATATGATTGTCATTTGTCAAAGGGCCACTTAATGCCGTGGTAGGGTCTCCCATTACTAACACAGCGCTTTCTTTCTTGTTCATGCACACCGCTCACGCTCTCCTTTTTTATTTTTGCGTATTTCCCATTTCATTTTTACTATTTCCATAAAAATTATCAAATTCAATCATAATATATATATATATATATATATATACTCATATAATTATTATGTGACAAATGCTCATCATCAGTTAACTTGTCTAAACTAATAAAAAATTTAAAAAAATTATGAAAAATCACCATTTAGAAATTTTATTAGTTAGTAAATTATAAAAATTATAACTAAAGTGTCAATGTATATATAAACTTATTGTATCAAATTAAAGAGATGTAAAATTTAGCTTCAATATACTTTAATTTAATATTACCTCTAGTTCTAATTATAATATCTAGTTAATTATTTTAGATAAAGAAATTAAATTAATTAATTAATTATAATTAATATAAGATCTAATTGACTAATTTGGGAAGATTGAAGAGTATATAATATGAATTCATCTTGAGGAGTTAGATTTAGTAATAATTAACTGATTTATTTAGTTTAGAAAGATTGAAGAGTATATAATATGAATTCATTTTGAGGGGTTAGGTTTAGTAATAATTAACTAATTTATTTAGTTTTTTCATATATATATATATATAATTAACTAACTCTTATAATTATGACCGAAGAGAGTAATTTTTTAGCATTTTGTTGTGACTAGTTAAAAAAATTTAAATTGATCACCATGGTCATCCCTATATACCATATATACATGGTATAATTAGATCAAAAAAATATTTAAATAAAGTAACATTATTAACCGAATCATATTCATTAATTTATTCAAATTCAAAAATTTGAGAAGGTTCATTAATTATCAACATGTCAAAAAAAACTTGAAAAAGGAAAACAGTGTAGTACAATTTAAACTTATATATATATATTGTGATGCTACCAATAACCTTTTAAGAAAATATTGAAGAAAGTCAACTCTGAATTGAGTGATAATGTCTGTGTCTTTTTGGTTCATTGTTTTGTGAATGTTTCTTATGCTCATCTTGTCCTCCAGCTTGGGTTGCGTTTTCGTGGCTCTAAACTTCTCCTTCCCTTCCCTCTTTGGTCAATGCCCTCGTGATTAATAAACCTTTTATCCTTTTTTTCTTTTTGATCAAAATTTATAAAGCTTTTATTGCTTCAATAATATATATATATATATATATTATATACTACCTCCAATTATAATTATAATAGTTACTTAATTTTTTTTAAATAAATTAAATAAATTAATTAATTATACTTAATATTAGAACTATTTGACTAATTTGTATAGATGGAGGAGTATATAATATGAATTTATCTTGAGTATTAAATTTGATTATAATTAAATAATTTTTTTAATTTTTTTAATCTTTTTAAAAAAATTAATTAATTCTTACAATATTGACTGGAGGGAATGTGTATATATGTGTATGTATGTATTTCTATTCATTTTAATTTCACTCAATTATTAGTTTACTGCACATAATTTTAGAATTTGTAATTGAACATGTTTAGATCATAAAATTTTTAATCTAATCCATATATAGCGAACATCTTTGTAGTATTTATTAATTTTTTATATAAACTTTAATTTACAAAGATTAAATCAAAACTGATTGATTTTACTGAAATTATATAAATTATGTGCTTTAATTTTAAAAATATATGCACATTAATCTGATTGTGGAAATTACGAAAATATCCCCACTAACTAACTCAAATTTCATTGAATAATGATATATGTTTTTTGAATGATGATATTTTGATATCAAATTATAATAAAATATGCCACGTGATGTTAGAAATTGGTAAAGGTTTGCTGAGATGAAGGAAGAAGTTCAAAATTTAAACCCTTTTAATATATAAAAATAAAATAAAATAAAATGTAACGGTAACTTTCTTTTTGTGAAAAATTAATATATATTTAAAAAAACATGTGTTTAATTTAATTAAAGATGTGTCAAGGAATGAATGGACAGTTAGACTATTGACACTCCACCGAACTCACTAATAACTCATTTTGGACCAGAAATACCATTTTCATGGTTGAGTCAGACTGGATCATAGTTAAGCTGTCATTAAGTTGGAATTAAGAATTTGACTAGAAATTAGAACTTTTTTAAAAAAAATAGACAAATTTTTGGCTTGACAAAAAAAGGCTGAAAAGATTTTTGAAACCTATAAAAAAATTAAAAAAAAATGACCCTCCCAAGAAATTCAATATATTTTCAAACTGTTTGTAGTCATACAATGTTATTTCATTAAAAAATTTATATATTTTAGTATAATTAAGCTGACCATTAGACCTATTATGAATTTATTTCTTAAATATATTGTCATATATAAAAATAATTATTCCTATTCAATTTTTATTTAATTATTATGTTATTCATAAAACCACTTATTTAATTGGTTGGACCATGAAAATCAAGATCCACTAACTTTTTTATTTAATTTATGGTCTGGCTTTCAAAACATTATTCTCAAGCAAATATCTAGATATTTAGATAGCTTTAGTAACGTTGGCAAATGTGTGAGCCTTAGTTGTCTAGAACAAGCTAAGAAGAATTTTTTTTTTTCATTCATATGTCTAAATTAAAATAAAATTTAAAACTAAAACAGTAAACTGCACTCAAAGATTCCAACAGGAAGGAACAGAACGTAATGTATGAGATTGAATTTTCCCTCAAATTATGATTTAATTAATTAGAAGAAATTAACAATGTAAAAGGAAGAAATAAATAGCCTTAAAAAAATAAGGATAAGAAGATCCAATAATTGATGACAACTTGTGTTCAATGTTTTGTTGTTCTTCAGTTCTTTCGGTTACAAGATAGGGATGTCACTTTCTTTTGTTTAGATAATGACATATTTTATAGTCCACGCGCACCACAAGTTGACAATGTCCTTATGACTGATATGTTTTTTTTGTTTTTTTGTTTTTTTTGGATTTTTTAAGGGACTTGTTCTACTGGACCTTGTGAACAAAATGGTTAAATCAAAATCATTTTCAGCTACCCATCGTCCGATCTGAGTTTAGTTAGTTTATATATATGAGACATATAATTATTTAGAGTATATTTGATCTTTAGATAGTATAATTTTTTGTAGTTTCAATCGCGACATTTAATGATGCATCATAATACCTAGGTGTTCAGGTTTACGCCTGAAGGTAATTAACAGTTCATCCTGCCCAACATTAATATTGCATAGGAGGAATAAAGATTTCACCCTATTATTAGATTATGGGTGGGCCTAACTATTTTTCAAAAAAAATTATATAAAAAAAAGCGTTTTCAACTCGTTCATTTATTAAATAATCAGTAGGGTTAGGTCTAATAGAAGAGACTAATATATCACAATATAATGAACTAAGGTTTGAATCATAGCTAAAATATATATCTATATTTAATACCTAACAGTGTTTTAAAATAAAATTATTTTCAATAAAAGGATACCTTATATTTAACAAAAAAAACAAGTGTTAATTTTAATTTATAAAAGTTCATGACTCTATAAAAGTTCCTTAATTTCATTTACACAATTTCAACAACTATGGGCATTTATAAATAAAATTTCATAAAGACTATAAATTAAAATTATCGAATAAAACAATAAGGCCAAAATTCAAACAAAATAAACGACAATGACCTGATTTTAAATTGAGATAAATGATAAGGACTTGCAAATTCATTTTTCTTTGATTTTATTTTATACAAGAGTATTATGTTTTGGAGATAAATGAACTATAATTACCTATTTAAATTTTTAACTACAAGAAAGCTCCTCCTTATTTACTACTCCTCGCATGATTATTTTAGAAATTTTACTTCATTTCAAATTCATTGTCGTTTTAAAAATTTTAATGTAACATTATTTTTATTTTTATTTTTTGCCATTTCACCTCATATTTTGAATTCAAATCAGAGCAGAGTATTAATTTTAGATCTGTTTTTTTTTTTTTTTGCCAAAATTTTAGATCTCATATTTGATTACTGGAAATTTGATTATCTAGCAGATGGAATTTTCATAAATATAGAAAGAAAGTTAACAGAATTACAAGCAACTTCTTTTATAACCTCTTTCAATGAAAATTTGAACATTTGCTTATTTTACAAGAGACTAACATCTATTAGACTTATCCATGTTTATGAATTTCAGGCAACTTATTTTTTTTATACAAAAAAAATTAGGTAGATTCGACATCAGTCTCCCACTAAAATTAGGCTCAGAGAGTACTTATAGGGGACTTACGAGATCACCTACCAAAAGAGCCCTCATAACAGCAGTGAAAATCGAACTTACTTTCTTATGAGATATGAACTCGTTCTTTAGTATTTGTGTTAACTCTCATTGATAATTTTAAGTAACTTAGAATAATCTTAAAGAATCCATCGTCCGTAGGTTCAACTGGCGAAGGGATGAAATATGCGACTATTTAAAGCGTGTTCGATCCCTGATAAGTATTACTTTGTTGTGATTCTAGTTGCGGTGCTTGGGGAGGCATCCTAACTCATAGGTGCATAGGTTTACGCCTGAAGATAATAGATGACTCACCTTACCTGACATTAGTATTATTTAGGAGGAAGGGAGACTTCATATTGCCCTGACCCCTTTTAAAAAAAATTGTATAAAAAAGAGAGAGAGAGAGAGAGAGAGAGAGAGAGAATAATCTTAAAGAGTCACAATAAAGGCCACGTCCTCGATAACAACAAAAAAACAGAATCTGTAGAGAACCCAATCCACATCAGAGCCCATTTGGTAACAAAACGGAAACAAGAAAAATTCTATGGGAGGTTTTCTTTCCTTCAAAGATACTGTCACTCATAAAAGAAAAATTAAAAGTATATTTTCTTACACTTTATTTTTTAAAAAAAATGACTTTTCCGTATACCAAATACAGCATTAATAGAAGTTATGAATGTTGCTATTGCTGCTTTTGGAAGAACTGACGGAGTCAAATATGTAGGAAGGAAAGCATTATAACCTTAACCTTTACACAACTCTGTTTAAAACTAATTGAACTTTACAAAAAGAAAAATAGATCCTAATTTTAAATAGATAAAAAAATTATTATTTATTTGAGAGAATATAAAAGGATAGAGTAAATTCAATACAAGGTAATTTTAATCAAATGCAGTTAAAATTTTCTTTTAAATAAACTATTTAATAGTAACTTCATCCCTCCATTCGCATTAATTTAATGGCAAAAATTGCACATTTAAGTCCCTAAATTTTATATTATATACAAATAATTTTCTTAACTTCCGAAACTTCATAGTAAAATTCCATAAACTTTTATGTGTATGCATAGCTCTCCTCTAATTAGTTTTATTCATTACTTATTGGTATATAAGATAAAGTTTAGGAATTTATATACATATAATTTAAAATTTGAGTGTTATGTTATATACACAAAAAAATAAAATTTAAGGTGATATATAATTGATGATTAGGAGCTATCTATACAAATTTAAAAGCTCGGAGGTTTATTAAGTTTTAAATGTTAAAGAGTGTCATTTATAATTTATAATTTAAGAGAGTTTTATATTATTTATCTTACTTTAAATAACAACTATTTTAAAGTATGATTTAAGAATATAAAAAAATGAGGAAATAAGTGGACAGTCGTTTTTATTTTTTTAATTATTTTTTTTTTTTTACAAATTTTTAAAAATATTTCTCAGTCGATTATTTTAATGGCAACTTGAAATCCAATCGACATGACTCGGGACCCAAAAAGAGAGGATCAACTTGCTAATTTGCTTGAGACATGATTATGACAAGCAAAATTAATATACTCCATATAGTATATATATAATATTGTAGATTAGTAAGCTAAATAATAAGTTAATCAATTAACTATCAACTATATATATAATCTTCTAATACATAATTTAATGGTAAATGGAGATTTCGTTATTATATTTGGATCTTTTTGTAATATAAGTTCATGGGTAATACCCGGATTAATGTCAAAAAAAATTTTCAAATATATATATTTGACAATAGGATTTTATTGATATACACAATATAAGTTATTGAGGCAATAATATCTCAATAACTTTTTTTTATTTTTAAAAAATCTCTAATGCATTTGACAATTTGGAAAATCTCTAAAAATAAGAGAGCGAAAATACCATCCCATGCATCATGTGAAAGTAGATGTTAATTATGATTAAATCTAATTTTTAAGATAAATTTATATTATATACTCTTTAATATATTTAAATTAGTTAATTAACTGATTATTTAATTTTATTAATTTATCTAAAAAAATTAACTAATTCGTATAATTTAAAACCAAAAATATGATTAGTGTAACGTCACATACAGTTTAAGGCAATGTACACAATACGAATGAAATTACGAGGAGAAAACAAAGGGGGTGAAACCCCCTTCAAAAAGGGTTTAATTATTGGCTGCTTTTAGTAATGTGATTGACCATAGTATCCTGCACATTGGAGTCTGTTTCATAACAACCAAAACTACGGAACATAGTAAAATATATATATATATATATATATATATATATATATATAATCAAAGTTTTTCTAAAAAGGTGATTTTAGTAAAAAAAAAATGCCTATGAGAAAGTAGAAAAAATTAGCTTCATGGAAAACTATAGTTTTGACATATATAATCAATTATTAAATTTTATAACTTTTTTTTTAAACTATAATTTTCTCTCCAAAACTGAGAACCACAGTTTTAAAAAGCATCCAAACATACTTTTAGAGGAATTGAATGTTCATGCAGAGAGGAATGCTAGCTAGTAAATTATTTTAAAATATTAGTTATATTCTAAAGGGGTTTATTGCGGGATCTTAAGAATTTAATTTCTGGAAAAGCTTGCAAAGTACACCTGAATATGACTAAAGTAATAATTATAAAAATGGTTTGACGAAGAGAGGTTATAAATTAGATCAGGATTGATTCATCCACAATGATCTAGATGCATGTATGAAGAAAAGAGACAATTTTTCTTTGGTAGCAGAGAAACGTCAACAACCGAAAGGAAACATTAAACAATTCATGTAACATCAACATGAGATTGATCCTGAATTTTGGGTCAAGCTTCTCTTATGATCGGAGTCATTCCTGTCTATATACATACAAAATACTTCTCTAATTTTAAATATAAGAACTAATCAATCTTTTTAAATAAATTAAAGAAGATAAATAAATTAATTATTATAAATAATATAATAGTTATTAACTAATTTTGGTAGATTAAGAAACATATAATATGAATTCATCTTGAAGAATTAAATTTAATTATAATTAACTAATTTATTTAATTTTATTAATTTATTCAAAAAAATTAATTAATTTTTATATTAAAGATTAGAGGGAGTATTTCCTTTGGTCATAAATAAAAAAAATTAGCAAAGGAGTTAACTTTAACTTGAGATATAAGACATTAATCAACTTTATATTTCAAATATATATATTTCTACATTCACCTTATTGATTACATATATTAAAGGAACTTCTCATCATAAAGTAATTTTCCACACAATTGATTAGAAATAATATTTTAGAAAAACTAATATATTTTTTTACAAATAATTAATTTAACTAATCTTTTTAATCTCTATAAATTAGTTATTTTGCTCTTATATTTACAACAACTTTTTGTTTATTTGGAGGGAACATGACCATTTGATCTGAAGACAAACAACCTAAATCCAAACTTCACAGCCTTCAACTTTTGGAATAGCATAAGCACTGCTGAAAACTGACATAACAAAGATTAAGTATCTTTTCATGAACCTGCAAATTTGGTGACCCTAGATACCCCCATTTTGCAAGAATTCATAGTATTATTTCTCCAACAAAAGCCTTATTTCATAGTTTTAGGAATTTAACAAGTCTCGTCTATTTACAAATAAACTATGAAGTTTGTCAAGTTGCTTCTGCTTCCTTCAGACAGACATGAAACAGGGTTATCGCGTTGTCATGAACAGAGAGGAGATATATCGTATGATTGTTTTAACTTATGAAAAAAAAATTGATTTTAAAATAATTTTAAAAATTACATTTTATGTGAAAAATGATTTTAAAAAAATAAATACTTAAATAGTTACTATCAGAATAATTTTTATATGTAAATTATTAGAAAAAACATGAGGTCATCATACATATTAGTGTAATTTTAAATTTATATTTTATTTTATATTAAATAAAATAATAAATAATATAAATACATATATATGTTATTAGAGTATTTATATTTTTTATTTTCTTGTACATAATTAATGCAAGTAATTAAAATTCTAAGAATGCCTCTAGACTATCTATTTAACTCTCAAACAAATTAGCCAAAAGAGAGTTAAAATAGTCATTTTTCACACTTAATATCTAAAAAATATTTCAAAAACTAGTTTATAATTTTATCCAAAAACAATTCTACTGCTAAGATTAATATTTGGGTGTTTTTAGACCCAAACTAGATCCAAAAGTACTTTTTTGGACCTTGATTGAAGTGGGAGGGAAATCTGAGTTTGAGACCCTACCTTGTATGAATTTTTGTAGTGAGTATAATTTGAGGAGAAAATTGCAATTGAAATTATTTAAACATTATGTGACTTCTAACTTCCCAATCAAATCCATCAACAAAAAGGCGCCAAGTTGTTTTGCTAAAACTGAGTTTTAACCCACAGCCAATTGATGATATATTCATGTATGCCAGCGTTTCAATAATTGTCACCTTCTAAATGGAAGGAAAGATGAAATTTGAATAAATAATGGGAACAAAAAAAATGTACTTTGGGGTGTAAGAATATAATAAAAATTCCACGCATATCCTGCTAAATAGTGCCTGCTGCTGTTGACAAAAAATGCTGAAATTCTAACTTATGACTTAAATGCTAATGACAGAAACCACAGCCAACTGTGACTTTATTCTTTTGAGAGTCAGATTATGATTATTTACAATTAAAAAGCAATGATAATGCAAAACTCGCTGATATGTATATGGCCAGCCGTTGAACCTGTGATTTCATACAAACGTGGAAGCATGATCGAAGAGATGAAATGTAGACTTAAACTGAGTTTGAGGAAATAAGAAAAAACCTGGTGTTTTTGTTCCTACGAACCCCTATGATCCTCAAAATTATTTATCCCTTCCGCTTGACAAGTTGATCCGAATTTAAGTGACACTTTTTGTTTCTTGGGCCCATTGGAAAGTATCCTGTTGTTTCCCAGAGCCATGTAAAGCAACACTACACATTTTCTTCACTCTATCATACTCCATAAAGGGGTAGAAAGGTTTTGATGAAAGAATAGGCAAGTGCTCCTGTGAATACATAACTATCCACCCTATCTAGTATTCCACCTGTATGAATCGTTTCACGTTATATATATATATTGATAAGAAGATCAATTATATAAAAAGAGAATAGTTATAAAACTAAAGTCGGTATAGTAGGATCTAGGGAAGGGGAATAAAAAGCTTATCAGTTTTATAAAAAGAGTAACTAGAAAAAGATTGGAGCAAATTGGATTACCCAGTATAGCATCAATCTCAAACAGGAAATGCAAAAAAGTTTCACATTATATGACATGTTATTGTGAAGCTCAGGATATCATTTATATAATAAAATATAAAATCTATAGAAAGTCACACTATTCGTAAGTCAGGAATAGTGCGGCTTTTCTCGGGTTCCATATCATTTTTCTTATTATTTTGATCTTTGACCACATATTTGCATTGAGCTCCCTCCAATTTTTTTGTTTAATTCAATTTCTTTCCTACACATTTCATAGGGTTTAAATGAAAGAAAAAAAAAAGTTCAATCTTCTAAAAATTTTAAATTATTATTTATCCCATGCATTGCATGGGGAAAGATATCGAGTTGACCATATCTAGTTGACAATTTATTTGACCTCCAAACAACTGTTATGATAGAAGAATTTACAAGGTTTGATTTGAATGGACAGCTAAGACGACAGCTAAGACAACTTTCTGCCTCATGATCTAGGATTACTTACTAAAACATGACAAGAATTGCCAGACTAGTTTATATTTATTGTAATTTTAGAGGTCCATACCAATAGTGAATTTTCTTTCACTATAATTTGAGACTATAAATTTTCTTTCAGATAAAACAAATAGGAGAACAAATGCTCAAGATTAGTGATTAGAAAATAAGTATATCCTCAATTTTTTGTAATTGGGCTTCATGGGACACAATCACAAGACTGGACTAGGTGAAATTCGTTCGCATAAAAATGCAACAATTTCCAGATTCATATCAAACTAATTAGGACTCAAATGACACCGCTTATCCAAAATTTCTCTACTATAAATCACTAGTAAAATTAAGAAATTGGAAATTTGATTTTACTTTGAAGAATAAAGGAAATTAAACAGTTAACTGCTATTCAAGAATATATTAGACATTAGTTCTAGTTATTATTTTCTGTATGACATACTACATTCCATCTTTCCGGTTGGTTGGTGCTAAGAAAAGTTGTTCAAAATCCATAAAGCTTCATATAAGTGGATTAGATTCCGTTTTGGAGATAGATAATTCCAAGAGGAAGAGAAATGATTGATAAGCAGACCCTAAGTTGAGAAAAGTAACAGTATAGGAAATTCCCTTCATCTTTAGCTCTTGGGTTTTGGTTACCTGGTTGGTTGCATGAATGTTGAGAGTTTCATCTCTAGACTGTTAATAGAGGCAATAATAATCATAGGGTATTGACCTTTGAAGCATATGAGAAGAGAATAACAGGACAACTGAGGTAAGGCCTTACTTGAAACACTTGTTTAGTTTAGACCAAATTTCGGTCATTTTGGAAATGGGGCAGAATGAGAGATTTGTATAGTTGACCATGTAAAGCCCCTCATAAATATATTATTTTGAAAGGTTATCATGGATTGCATGTGAGGACTCATGCTAAATTTCAAATTTTCTTACGGCATTATTTAGTTGGAGGTTTTTGAAAAGGAGGGGAGGGTAAGGGAAAGGTAAATGTGTTTGGTTGGAAAAAATAGAGGGAAATGTTTAAAATTTTGTTCTTTTGTACCCCCCCCCCCTCCCCTCTTCTTCCTCCCCTCCAAAATTGGGACTTTCTAGAAAAAAAATTGTTATAATCTTGACAAAAATATCCATAATATATTTTTATTATTACAGTGTTATCCTCTTGACTTTAAACTACTTTTTCTATTGCACACCACCGTTAGCACTATTTCGTCTTTCTTGCATTTTTGGCTACTGTCAGGTAAAATAGTTGATATATATATATATATATATATATACATATATATATTCCAGATTACTTATCTAGATTACGAATGCTCTTTTTTTCCTTGTGTAAGCTTGTATAGAATTAATACAAGAAGTATATTAGCAAAAAGTGGTATGTATATAACATAAATATATTTATGTCTTATAATTATAAAATGTTAACATTTTTACATATTTTCTAATTTCTTAATTTATTAGATATAAAATAATATATTAAAATTAATGGGATAATATGTTAAAATTAATGAAATCATGCTTTGAAGTGCATATAAAAATATTTTTCTCATATATAAATGATGTAATAGGTTTTTTAATATTCATATTTTAGAAAATAATAATTCTGATGTAAATGTTGTAAAAGAATATAGAAGAAACTCTAAATAAAAAGATAAGAATATATTTATAAACTTCTAATTAACTCCCCTTCTCCTACCCTTCAATCTCACAAAACTTATAATCTCACATACCCTTCCCTAACTTCCCCTCCCCTCCCCTCCCCTCCTTCAGTTGAACCAAACAAAAACATAGGTGTTCTAGGGTGCCTAAATAATTTAAGACAATGAAGGTTCGAATTTCAGATGAAATATTAGGCATAATTAGCATGTTATGTAATGGGCAGCAGTGAAAATCATGCTAACGATGAGGTCAAACCTGGTTACTGTCCCTAACAATTTTTGCAAGGCATAATCAAGTTGAAGCATGATAAAATTTCAGGTCATTTTGGGTAGGTCTGAGAATCCAAATTAAGCACGAGCAATGCTAGTCAAAAGTACAAGGGAAAACGGCTTTTTCACAAAATTGTTAGTTTTTTTACTTTTTTATATACAACACAAAACTGTTAAGGATTCAAACTTTGGGCTTTTCGTGCAAAAATTGGTTTATAAATAACTAAGACCATAGGTTGAATTCTGGAACATCTTCTGCGTTGGTCCCAAGGTTTCATGAAGGTTTTGATAACTACAAATATTAAATTTCAACTATTTATTGAAATATGATTAGCATCAAAACATTTAAAGCAAAAAGGTGCTATTATATATATCTTAATGGCTTAATTTTTTTATTTAATAATCTAAGGAACAGTGACTAAATTCAAATCTATAAAAGTTCTTTCCCTTGCAGTTATGTCCCCCGGCTTTTAAAAAGAAAGCAATGGAAGAGTGTGCAAACTTCACAGGTTGCTCTATGGCTTGAAACAATCACCTAGAGCATGGGTTGAGAAATTCCCCAAAGTTACCATGACTCAAGGGTATCTGATCATACACTGTTTAAGCAAACTTCCTCCAAAGGAGAAAATTGGTCAGTGTGTATGTAGATGACATCATCACAAGAAGCTAAATAAAAGAAATACTTTCTAACTATAAAAGCTAAATAGCGAGAGTTTCTATTGAGGGTAGTTCAAATGCACATAATTAAAATGGGGTATTTTAAAAAAACCAACATATAATCATTACAAATAACTAACTTAACTAATTTCTTTAATCTATCCAAATTAGTTAAATAGAATTTATATTAAGGACTGGAGTGAGTAATAAATTTGAAGAAAGCTCTTGCCAAGGTGTTTCAAATGACAGATCTCAGATTTTTGAGATACTTTTTGGAAAGGGAAGTAGCTAGACCATCTATAGGCATCTTGGTGTCTCAACATAAATACACTGTTGCTCTCCTCACTAGAAAAGGATTTCTTATATGAAAGCCTATCAAAACTCCTTTGGAAACAAATTACAAACCCAAGTTTCTGCTGGAAAGCACCTTGTTAACAGTTTTTAAAGTGACTCGTCGGCAAACTCATTACTTGTCCCTTACTCAGCTTGACATCTTCCTTCCAATAAATGTCACTGGTGCAAAACCACTCACGAACTCGTCTAATGACACATGAAATTTTAGGAGGAGGAATAGAAACAGAGTAGGTAGGGGAAAGAGAACTGAACGTAGATGGGGGAAGAGAGTTCATATCTGATTCAAAAATATCATTCATCAAGTCTGAAAATACAAGTGCTTCCAACACCTCTTATAGACTAACCTTTACTACCCATTAAGAAAACTACCCGCTTGCTGAAAATATAATTAAATAAGGTTTCCTTCCCCTTGAGGAAACCTCCCATTTTCTGAAAAACAATTAGAAACATCCACTTGCATAGGTTTCCTTGACAGAAAAGAAACTTACAACCTATTAATACAAAATATAATTAAAACACAAAAGCAATTCATTCCTTTCTAGGTTTTTCTCCAAAATATGCTAATTCTCATATTCCATAAGTCACTAGTCAAGATATGAACAAGCCTTGTGAGGTGCAACTGGAGGCAGCCTATGACAATCTAAGATGCCTCAAAATGCACCTGGTATAGGAATCTTCTTTGGAAACAGACTTTGGAATCAAAGGGTTTTTGCCTAAGGAGGAATAAGATAGAATATCAAATGCTTAACAAAAGGTAAGAAATGATTTGAAGGTGAAAATTGGAGATCAAACCATACCATAAGTGTCAAAGTTCAAGCAAATGAGATTGATCATATAAAATGATGATAAAAATGATGGGATATTATGCATAGGATACAAGTTGGGTGGTTGAAATGGAAAAAGGCATCAGGAGTATTTGTAATTGCAAAGTACCTACTAAGCTTAAAGGGAAATTTATCAAATTACTACAAAACTAATGTTATATGGTAGTGACTGTTACGCATAGAAGGGATAACAAGAGAAAAAAAATTGGGATATTAAAGATGAGCATGGTGAAATAGATGTGTGGTCATACATGGAAAGATAATATTGGTAATGACTGCATACAAGGAAAAATTAAGGCATCTATAGAAGAGGAATAGAACAAAATCATTTAAGGTGGTTCAGTTGTGAAAAAAAGTCTAGTGAGGAGAGTTGAGCATATGGTTTCTGTTGAGGTATTTGGCCGGAAATGAGTATAGGCCGGAAATGAGGTATAGTTTCTACTTTACATTTGATAGACTAACTATTTATAGGCTTAGGAGAAACTAGCAAATATGCGTTAGTTAGAAAATGATTAGTTGTCAATAACTAACTAACTTTTTATAACAGTTTCCATCCCTATAAACAAAAGTAGAAAAAGGCCAAGAAGGACACTCGAGGAAGTTATCAAATGAGATCCATCCATGAATAATATATCTAGAGAATTGGTTGTTGATAAAATACAAAGGTAGAGGAAGACCAAGAAGGACACTCAAGGAAGTTATAGAATGAGATCTATCAATGAATAATATATCCAGAGAATTGGTAGCTGATAAAATACTATGGCATCAGCCTCATTTAGTAGAATAAAGCTTGTTATTATTGTTATTGTTGTTGTATTTAGTTAAACCAATTATTTGTTATTAGAGTTTATAGCAACAATCATTTCATCTGAGATATGTATTTTTTTATTTTTCCAATGGATTTACTTCTTCCATTAATGGAAATCTTTTATGTAGCAAGCATTAGCTCTAGTTGTTTAGTCTTCAAGATTTCCAGTTCAGATTCTTCGTGCCATCCTTGGAAGGATCCATAATTGACTGAAGGTCGGCTATTGGGTATTGTACTTACATCTAGGGAAATCTAGCGACAAATTTGTGGTCGCTTAAAATAGTGCAAACATTGAATATCAAGAATTTGCAGGCAAAACTTGTGAAGGAATTTGACTCAAACAAATTTCAAGCCAAATAAAATGGACCTATAAAAATAGATTGTGATAGCATGGCAGCCCTGATTACTTCAAAGAACCAAGTTAAACATGATTAAACTAAACATATTGAGATCAACAGTCACTTTTATCGGGAAAAACATTAATACTTAAGTTATTGAATCAACAGTCACTTTTATCAAGGAAAACATTGATACTAGAGTTATTGAATTAATCTACATGCCAACAAGGACCCAAGTGGTAGGCATATTTACTAAGGCCCCACCTAGAGTAAGAATAGAAAAACTTGAGTGCTAGTTGGGAATGATTAACATCAACTCTCCATCTTTAATTGTTACTCTCTCTAGTATTATTTATAAGTCTTCTAGAAGGAATTTTGGGTCCTTTATGTATGAGAAATGAGCATTAAATATTTTTCCATATATGTCCATATTCAATAAGGGTAGTGAGAGAAAGTGGGAATTAATATGATATTGGAGTTAAGTGTAGTCAATAAGGGTACTATTGGAAATCAATTTTATGACAAATTTAATACTTTTAACTGTTCTTATTGGTACGTGTGAATTATTTAGAAACCTCTTATAAAAGGAACCAGAGGGAGTACTAAATATACAAGATTATGGGGATGATGAGTTCAACCAGATTTGAAAATATTTCAGGTCTGGCATGATCTCAATGAATCCTTGCTTGTTTGAAGCATAATGCTTGTGTTTTCAAGGATAAAAGCTGTGTCTTTCGATAAGTTATTATATAGTGTTGTCTTGATTATCTCTCTGTTGCCCTCATCCTCAAGGGCACCACCGCAACAGGTAGGTAAAAAAATTGGAGAACATTTAATAACCTATTGTTTCCTGCTGAATTTTATTTTGTTGCCTTAGTAAATGAGGACCTTTTTATTCTCCTCTGTTTTCAGTTTCTTCCCTCTTCCCAAAAAACACAATTTCTGAGAAATATACAGGAATTTATAGTTCGTCACAAGAATATTTGCAAGTAAAATGTTATTACCATGACCAGGTATTAGGGAGCCAGAGTCTTTAACACCCGCATCACGTTTAATCATTGATTCAGTAAGATCACCAAATACGGATCCAAAGAAATTCAAAACACCAAAAGCCATTGCACTGAAAAAAACCCATGCAAACAGGTAAAATTATCATGAGTGTCAATACATGTCCCCAGGATATAAAAGATTCCATAAAGAACGTATGAATATTAATCTTGAAATGTAAGGCCATTTACTTGTTGACAGAGGGCTATTATTGAAATGACAAAAACTCATTACACACTTAAATATTTTAAAACAAGTGTTGGCAATGGAAAGGTGCATGACAACCATCTATGCTATCAGCATTATAAACTAAAGATGCAGGTTATTAAGCGAAAATAACCAACTATTAAGAAAACAAGAATCGTCAATAATATGATTGATTGATATGCTCATGCTGCAGATATCCAGTTACTGTCATCACGCCTAGATGCCAAAAGAAGATCCACATTTTCTATTTGAAAATACTTATACCATGAGAAGGTAATCACAATTAATTTTCCTGGACATCATATTGCCAGGATATTTATGACTGAAATTATAAAGAAACAACTCTTATGAAGTTTGATGTAAAAATATTTAAATAAAAAAACCACCAATTAATCTGAAATGGTAACAAGCAGCAAATAAGAAGTTAGCTGTCATGCCATATACGACACCCAATCATAATTAAAATTATATCAGCTTTGTGCAAGTTCAGCATAACTTTTTTTTTTTTTTGAAAAATAACAAAGCTAAGCAAATTCCAACTCATAAATTTAATTAACCAAATACATACAATAGGACCATAGCCATAACACAGATATTAAATTCAGGGCAGGAAGAGTACCTGAACAATGATGTTGGCCAGCTGAAAACTTTTGATAATATGACAGAAGTAAGTATGCAGCCACAAAAGCCTATAATAGTTCCCTCCCATGTCTTTTTGGGACTTATACTAGTAAGTGGAGTCCTACCAAATGTCTGCATGGACGTAAACATGAATCTCATAATCAAAGGCCAAAGACATGAAAAATGAATATTTTAGGATCCATTTTCTGCAGTACCAACATACCAAATGAAAGCCGCCAAATAAAATATTAGCACAACACATAGTTTGTCTCCAATTAGGACTGGGCCAAAGCTATTTTCTCTATAATAATATAGATATTGTGCTTTTACCAAGATTATGTAATAATACAGAGATTACTTTCCTTTCATCATTCTCTCTCTCTCTCTCTTACACACACACAAGCTCACTCTCACAATTTAGTTTTTCTTCGTAATCAGCTTCACTTCATTTAGTGCCCTGAAGGCAAAGGCCAACTCAGCATCCTCTCACATCATGCCCTGCAAACTGCAACACTGAAGATTTGTCTGTTATATTATATTATCTTGTATTTTATTTTTAAAAAGTCTGTCACTGATTTCATGGGATTCAGTGGTTAATCTCTTGTGGCCACATATCCCAGTTTATGCACTCTTTATGGGAGTAGGCAAGCAATCAGAACTTTTTCCTCTCTTATTTTCTTCATCAACGATCTAAGAAACTTAAGAAAAAAACAGAGAGAGAGAGAGAGCTAAGAAGCAAGAACATTGAAATGGACACAGCCAAACAAGAAAATCTAAAGTATCTAAATGTGTTTTGAGTGTCATATTGTGTCCAATATATCAGAGTGTTCAACATGTATAAGCATTGGGCACGGCTTCATCTGTAAGTGTCAATGAATTCATAAGCATTATCAAATATGAATATCACATCTGAAAACAAATGATGATTGCAGGAGAAATTGGAAGTAGCAGATTGAAAAGCTTAATTCACCTTGCCTCCAAGAAAAGCAAATGTATCAGCTGCAATTATGCTGCTTATGGAAATCAAAGTTGCTACGAGACCAACTGTCCAATGGGCTTGACCACCAAGAAACATAGGCCATGTTGCACCTATTCCTACCAAGATTTAGTCTGGTTACAACAAGCAGGTGGCATACAGAGCATAGTAGGGAGGAGGACAATGCCCAATAAAAATAACTGACCAAAGATGAACAAAATGAATTTTGCAAACATACATAGCAGGATATGAGCCTTTAGTGATAGCCACAACTAATAATTTTTTCCTACTTAGAGATGAATTAGCCAATTACTTGCGTTCAAAGCTGGAGCTGCTAAACCACAACGAAGCTTCACCCAAAAGCAAGGAAGATAGCCGCAATAAAACAGCCCAAAGATGGCACTACTTAGCTGTGCAAAACGAGGGTTTCCTCTTTGTAACAGTAATGCCATAGCCACAACAAACGCAGCAGAAGTCACAGAAACATCAATATGACCACGATACCTAAACATGTGTTAGAAACACCAATAAGTAACCAATAGCTATCCGTTTTTCAAACCCAAGGTCAGAGAAGAACTAATATGTTTCCTAAGAATTACTCCACAAGTCTTCTAACCATACAATTGGAAGTAAAGCAAGCTTATCCATGTACATCCATTCAACAATATATGCATCAGAATTCAGAAAAGACAATGTCATTAAACCCTAGCTATCATCACAATATAATAATCAATATCAATATACAATATAAAATCTAAAGAAAGCCTCACTATTCGTAGGCCATAAACAATGGAGCTCACTTCAAACTCTATGTGACACAAGACCCATATTCTAGTTACATTAAAATGTATGTATGAAATTATAGTTCTCAAAACTCCTATCAATTTCTGATACATTGATCAAAGCTTCTGGTTTCAAGGAACCAATTTGCTCACCAAATCACACTTGCAGTACAAAAATATGCACAAATGGACTTTCCATGGAAATTTTAAGACTTTTTTTATGAAATTTAAATGTTTTATCATATGTATTAAAGGGGCAAACAACTATAAACAACAGGTTCTTTATTTCATCTTATTTCAGGCAAGGGGTGGGTGGCGAAGTATGGAGCCAACATTTACTTTTACCATCCAGGGGGGAGGGGGGGAGATAACCTCCCTTCCCAAGTTTATTTCCGTTAATAATATAGCTTAAGAAATGCACCAACTAATGTGTCATATGAAAATATTTTAGGTGCCTATTTTCAATAAGATTAGCCAACTAAGATTCAGAATAATAGATTGTATTAGACTGTTGAAAACATCTCTAGACTTCCATTTGCAAAATAAATACTGTCCACAAAAAGCGAAATGCAACATACATGAGCAAAGAGGCTATCATAGAAAGTAAAGCAAAATAACAGATCTTACATGATATACAGGGGCATTAGGGCACAAATGATGGAGCAGACTTGTGACACATAGCGAGGAGGAGGGGTCATTCCTTCAGTAATTCCACGACTACGAACCAGCTCAAAATATTCACGTGCACCAGCAAAGACAGCAGCCGCAAAGGCTACTGTGAAAACCCATCCTCCAGCCAAGACAACACCACCGGAAGCTACCCCAATGCCAATTCCAAAAATAATTCTGTTTTTCAACTGACTAACTTTCTCTTGAGATTCCAATACTACATCTTCCTACAATGACAAGTAAGACTTCCATTAACTTCCCATAAACAACACTTCAGTAACTACCTTCTATTAAATTGAATCAAAATGAACTTCAAAATTCGTCACACTATATCTTATCAACAGAATAAAATAAAATACACATTACATTAAACAATGTTTTCCCACAGAAACTAAAGACAGTACAAGTAATTTAACTTTTCGTTAACATGTAAATAACTTGCCAAAAGTGGCACCCTAGATAAACATTAATTTCACACAAATTTATAAGTTCATCCAATTCTCCCAACTGACTCCTCGGTTCCAACTGACTCCTCGGTGCAGTCAAGCTTTAAACATGGACCATTTTTCTTAAAACGCCCGCATGGCATCATATGAAGCTATTCCTATTCCTGGTTCAAAGTATAACTTGTGCATTATCATATCACCATCAAGCAACCAAATTCAGGTCTTCAAATTGTATCTTCAATTTACTGCCACAATTAAATTTCATCCATTTTCTCTCACTAAAAGCATCGACAATGCCAAATTCAACTTATATCCCTATACCTCCGCCGCCCAATTCAGCCAAACGTAGAACTAAAACCAATACCCAAAAACAAACGCATAGATGACACGGAGCCACAATTTATCAATACCGTATATCCAAGCACCTTTTCCGCATTGCCTGCGTCAAGCCGGTCGGGCTCGGCTTGAGCTACAGCTGTGATGACGCGCCGGTGGGGCAAGAAGCCGTTTTGACTGAACCGAAGCACGGGTTTGCGTCTCGTGAAGACGAGACTGATATGGGTGAGCTTGGAGCAACGGCGATGGAGAATTAGGGATTGGGACGATACGGGACGACAAGGACAAGTGCAGAGCGATGGCAGAGAAAGCGGGAGGAGCTTGAACCTATCAGCATCCAAATACGATATCGTTGCCATGTGAAAAAGTGGGGCGTCTTCCTGTACGGTGGACGCGACGAGGATAAGGTCAATTGGTGCTTGGATAGATTGGAGCCATTTGCAGAGAATGAGATTATCCCCAAATTCCTTGGTTTCTCAAAATCTCAAAATGAAGCTTCAATTGGGATTAGTTAATACGCACATATTTGTTCTGACGCACATGTCGTGGAGAGTGTCGATGCACTTGGACTCTTGTGATTTCGCTTCCCTCTGATTGAGATAAAATAAGCAGGAATTTGATTTAACAAATAGTGGAGGATGAAGGAGTGATATTTTCTCGATAAAATCTTTAAAAAATATATCATTTTAAATTTTAAAATTTCAAATTAATTTACTTATTGGTCTTTATATGTCATTGACTATATATTTTTTTTAGTAGCTCTTCAGTTAAAAATTTACAATTCAAATTATATTTTTTTTAGGATTTTCCCTATTTTTTAGCTTTTTTTGTTTTGTTTTTTTACCTTATTTTCTTGGCCTAAAAGCACTCACATGTATATTAAAAAAAATCCAATATAACATTTTTTTGGCCTATGGGTATCCTGTGTCCACCCTCTTTATCAGGATTTATCAACTAATCTTTAGGTCTCATTAAAAATACAGAATAAATTATTCAAGATTTACAAGGCTACTTTTAATACCTCACGAAAATTTGTATTTGGCAAGGTTTTTTTTATGCATTTTTAGTACTTTTTCAACTCCTTCATCTATTTTACTCAATTATAATATTTACAACATTTTCAGGTTTGCACTAAAGTGGACAATATACATGATATAGGTTAAATTTTGAAGAACATACCTTTGGCATTGTTGTAATTTTCCATGGACATTCTTTTTATCCTAGTCAAACTGATGCTACGTTGGATTATTTATGTTGTCCCAACATTCTTTGTATCATTGAAAATTTCAATGGCATCAAATGTAAAAAGAATTTGTTTAATGATCTCTTTGACCGTTCTAAATTTAGTGGCACCATGGTGATTAATATCCATATGTTACTTATTTCTTTTTTTCTACTCACTTCATTTACAAAACGGATGTTGTATTAATCTTTAGGTATAACCTCCAAACTAATTTGGATTAAGTCAAGTTTAACTCTTTTGGTGGCAAACTCTACTATTAAATATTTAACATGGGCTATATTGATCCACACTCCATACTTTTTATTAAATCTCTATAACCTCTTTGGTGTTAAACTAAATAACAGTTTGAAGAATGGCTTATGAAAGAAAAAAAAAGAGTTTTTGAACAACTTTTAGAAAAAGAACTTTTGGAGAAGAATTTATGGGAAAAAAATGATTCTGAATAAATGAGTATTTGGATAATTATTACTATAAAGACTTTTGTTATTGGTAAATTACTAAAAAGAGTATGAGATAAAAAAAGAGAGCAAATCCCTCTAAGTTTTTTGTTCTTCTCTCTCTTCTTCCGATGACCTATAACGATGACGAGGCAATAGACTAAGGTGACCCACGAGACGGAGCATGGAGGTGACCAAAGATTAACCATAATGAAGGACCACTGCGACCCATGAGACGGACCACGACGCGAACTAGGCAACCCACGACACCAATCATAACGACAGACCACGGTGACCCATGAGACAGACCACAGCGCGAACTACAACAACGACGGAGAAAAGAAGAAAGAGGCTGGAGCAAGGGAGCGAGGATAGAGAGTAGGAAAAAGTAAGAATAAAATAGTAATTGGGTAGTCCATAAACTCTTTTATTGTTTTAGAAGTTATTTCCAGTAGTTTATCCAAAATTATAGTTTAATCCAAAAATATTTTTAGGCAAATATAATTGTTTGTTTTAAAAAAAATTTAAACCAAAATTTAGGCTAAAAGCCCTTTTAAATATTTGGTTTTCTACTAAACCAAATAGGCACTAAACATGTGTAATAAATCTAATATTATTTGAACTTCAAAGCTTTGTGAGAAATATTATGCCTAATATAAAGTACAAAGGGAGTATTTATTAAGTATAAAGAGAGTATTTATTTGAACTTAAAAAAATATATCATATTTATTAATTTAACTAATTTTTTTAATTTAATAAAATTAGTTAAATGTATAACAAAGAAAGTATCATAATATCTCCTTATAATTGGTGATGGAGAGGATTAATTTGAGTCTATTGTCTGTTTTGACCCTTTTTTTGAGAAGGAAAGAGGAGTCAAGGGACTAGCAAGATATAACATCTTTTCATAATTTAAATTTTGTGTTACATTGTCATGTGTGGTTTTGCCAAGCACATTTTAGAAAATTAGTTTTTATTTTACAAATTTTATTGCACATCTATACTGGATTTTTTTTTGGAGTGATATATAATATTTTACTTCGTGAATTGAGAGCACCATCTATTGTTCATTTTTGTTTTTTGTAAAATCTTTTTATCTTAATTATAGTTAATATTATGATTAATTCATTTTATATAAAAAAAATTATATTATGATGCTTCATAATAAAAAAAATATTCGACTTAGAATTATAAAATATCTATTTGGGACTTAGCCAAAAAAATTATAAAAATATCGCGTGCATGATATATAGTTCCCATAAAATAAAGGTTTTTTCCTTAGATATATCAAATGGTGTATAATTATAGAAAAGGAAAATTGTACTTGATGTTATAAAACTAGCAATAAGCAATAAGATTAGGAGAAGAGAAGATATGGGTACAAAAAAATCAGATAGACTTATATTATTCTTTCTTCTTCATCTTGTTACAATACAAATGGCATGGCCTATTTATAGGCATAAAAGTTGAAGATGAATAGTCTATTAATTAATGGAGGAATAATGAAAAGTCTAATAATTAATGGAGGAGTAATGAAAAGTCTAATAATTAATGGAGGAATAATGACTTAGAGAATTTGAAGAGGAAGAGGGAGATGGAGATGGACATATATATTCTAATATTCATAACACTCCCCGTTAGATGTCCATTCTTTAATAATGTGCCTCATTAAAAAAACTTTGATTAGGAAAAACCCTGTGGGATAAAAACCTAGTAAAGAAAAAGAGTACACATTTAATTGATACACTTACAGTGCTACCTCATTAAAAATCTTGCTAAGAAAACCCAGTGAGACAAAACCTCAGCCAAGGGAAAAAGAGTACAGCGTGTATCGACTCCCCCTTTTTGCAACGTCAATTGATATCTTTGAATCTGCGAAGTCCGATATCATGTACGAGCTTTTCAAATATTGTTGCTGGAAGTGACTTGGTGAATAAATCTACTAGATTTTCCTTAGAACGGATTTGCTGGATATTAATCTCACCATTCTTTTGAAGATCATGTGTGAAAAAGAATTTTGGAGAAATATGTTTTGTCCTATCTCCTTTGATATACCATTCTTTTAGTTGAGTAATACATGTAGTATTATCTTCATATAGGACTGTTGGGATCATTTTACTAGATGACAATTCACAAGTAGTATGTATATGATATATTATCAATCTTAACCATACACATTCTCGACTTGCTTCATGTATCGCTAGTATTTCTGCATGATTAGATGATGTGGCTAATATGGTTTGTTTCATTGATCGCCATGAAATAGTTGTAACATTACATGTGAACAAATAGCCTGTTTGCGATCTACCAACATGTGGATCAGACTAAAACCCAGCATCAGCATATCCAACAAAGTCAGTCTTGTGTTCATTCGAATAAAATAATCCCATATCTATAGTACCATTTAAGTAACGAAGAATGTGCTTAACCCCATTCCAATGTCTTCGTGTTGGTGAAGAACTATATCTTGCTAGTAAGTTAACAGCAAATGATATATCTGGTCGTGTGTAACTAGCAAGATATATAAGCGCACCAATTGCACTAAGGTAAGGCACTTCTAGGCCAAGTAGTTCTTCATCACCTTCTTGAGGTCTAAAGGGATCTTTGTCTTTCTCCAGAGATCTTACAATCATCGGAGTGCATAATGGATGTGATTTATCTATATAGAAACATTTTAAAACTTTTCTTGTGTAAGTTTCTTAATACACGAAGATCCCATTTTTCATATATTCAATTTGTAGTCCAAGGCAAAATTTTGTCCTTCCCAAGTCCTTCATTTCAAACTCTTTCTTTAAGCAATTCATCGCATTGGAAATCTCTTCAGGAGTTCCAATGATATTTATGTCATCGACATAAATAGCAATTATAGCAAATTCATTTTTAGATCTTTTTTATAAAAATGCATGGACATATATGATCATTCTTATATCCTTCTTTCAATAGATATTCACTAAGTCGATTATACCACATGCGCCCTGATTGCTTCAATCCATATAAAGACTTATTTAACTTAATTGAGTACCGTTCTTGAGAACTTGAATTATATATTTTCGGTAACTCAAATCCATCAGGGAGACTCATATAAATGTCATTGTCAAGTGAGCCATACAAATAGGTTGTAACAACATCCATTAAACGTAAATCGTGGCCTTCATTTGCTGCCAGACTAATTAGATATCAAAAAGTAGTTGCATCCATCACTGGTAAGTATGCTTATACGAAATCAATACCAGGTCTTTGTGTAAATCCTTGAGCAACAAGTCATGCTTTATATCTTACTACTTCACCATTTTCATTTCTTTTTCTCATAAAAACCCATTTATATCCAACTGATTTTACATCTTCAGGTGTAAGAACCACAGGACCAAAAACTTTTCGTTTTTCTAATGATTTTAATTTTGCATCAATTGCGTCTTTCCATTTTGGCCAATCATCTCTTTGTTTGCATTCGCTAATAGACTTTGGTTCGTGATCCTCATAATCATTTATTACATCAAGCATTACATTATATGCAAAAATATCGTCAACGTTGACTTTATCTCGATCCCATCGTATTCTATTAACAATATAATTTATTGAGATCTCATTATTTTCACATATTTCAGGTACCTGAATATCTCTCGAAATTGATATATTAGTGTTGTCAAAGGACTCTTCTGGAGTCGCTAAATTTTGTTGAATATCCTCGACCTGGCCATTTATATTTATAGCTCCTTTTCTTTTTCGAGGATTTTTATCTTTGGAACCGATGGGCTTGCCACGCTTCAAGCATGCTTTTAATCCATTTGTATCAGTGGATTGTCCAATAGGGACATCAATTCTGATAGGAGCATTCACAGTTGGAACATGTGACTTGATCACTTTCTTTGGGTCAGTGAATACGTCTGGCAATTGATTGGCTAAACTCTGTAAATGAATTATCTTTTGAACTTCTAGTTCACATTGTTTTGTACAAGGATCAATATGAGACAATGATAATTCATTCCAACTAACTTTATTTTCCAGCTGTTTATTTTCTCCCCCTAATGTTGGAAAATTTGATTCGTCAAAATGACAATCAGCAAATCGAGCCGTAAATAAATCTCCTGTTGTTGGCTCTAAATATTTTATTATAGAAGGAGATTCATATCCAACATATATTCCCATCCTTCTTTGAGGACCCATTTTGGTGCATTGTGGTAGAGCAATTGAAACATATACCGCACATCCAAAAGTCCTTAGATGGAAAATATTTGGTTCCTGACCAAAAACCATTTGTAAAGGGGAGACCTTAAGATAACTAGTTAGCCTGATACGAATTAACATCGCTGCATGTAAAACTGCATGTCCCCAAGTAGATATTGGGAGATTTGATTTCATAAGCAATGGTCTTGCAATCAACTGTAAACGTTTAATTAATGATTCTGCAAGACCATTTTGTGTTTGAACATGTGCTACAGAATGTTCAACATCGATTCCCAAAGACATACAATACTCATTAAAAGCTTGTGAAGTAAATTCACCAGCATTATCTAGACGTATTTTCTTGATGGGATAATCTGGAAAATATACTCTCAATCTAATTAGTTGAGCAAGTAATTTCGCAAACGCCAAGAAGATAATAAGTAAACATGTGACCATCTTGTTGATGCATCAATTATAACTATAAAATATCTAAATGGTCCACATGATAAATGTATCGGCCCATAAATATCTCCCTATATACGTTCTAGAAATGTGAGAGTCTCACTTTCTATTTTTACTTATGATGGTCTAATAATTAGTTTCCCTTCAGAACATGCAGCACATGAGAAAATATGGGATTGTGGAATTGATTCTCTTTTCAATGAATGTTCACATGAATTCTCAATTATTTTTCGCATCATTATTGTCCCAGGATGATCTAACTGGTCATGCCAAATATTAAATTTATTCTCACTTGCAAACTTCTGGTTTGCAATAGCATGTATTTCAATTGTACTAATCAATGTGTAGTACATTCCAAATGAAAGAGCAGGAAATTTTTTCAATGTGCATTTTCTACCAGAAATCATATATGTGATAACAAGATATTCCTGATTTTCTTTATTTGTTGTTTCAATATGGTATCCATTTCTACGGATATCCTTGAAACTCAACAAATTCCTGTTAGATTTGGAGGAATAAAATGTACTATCAATGTATAATTGTGTTCCTCCAGGTAAGAATATATTAGCTCTTCCAAACCCCCCAATCATCTTTATACTTCCAGATATGGTCTAGACATTGGCTTCTCGCATCACCAAAGAAAAAACTATTTTTCATTTCTGAATATTGTATAAGTTGTTGCACTATCAACGAGACACAAATATTCTTTATTAATGTCAATAAGTGACATTCTTCATTAACAGGAACATAGCAAAAGAAAAAGAAATACCAAAAGAATTAATGAAAAGAAATACAAATAATTTTATTTATTGGGATAAATAACTTTATAGTAAGTAGAAACCATTTTTTTTATTGAGAGAATTATAACTTTATTATAGCAAAAGGAAAACACACATAATCATAAAAGTTAACTTATTTTTTGATATTCCCATCACCAATTAGGTGATCAACTCTTCCATTAGGATCGACAAAGAAATAATCAATATCTAAATGAGTCACATCCATGTTGCCATAATCAAAATCGCTTTCTTCCCTAGCAAAATTTGTTTCTATCTTTGGCTCTTTGCCTTTATTTTTATTTTTCCTTTTAAGTGATTTTTGGTATAATTCAACCAAATGTCTTGGTGTACGACAAGTACGAGCCCAATGACCTTTTCCACCACTACGATGACATAAATTTTCAATATAATTATCATTCTCACTAGTTTCTTTTTTGTGGTTATCATCATTGTTTGCCCACCTTGAGTGGTAATTATGACCACGGCCTCATTCATAGTCACGGCCGCATCCATGTCCATATCCATATCCACATCCCCGACCATAGGATGATTCATTTGTTACTACATTCACTTCTGGGAATACAGTAGAGTCAGTTGGACGGGATTCATGATTCCTCATTAGAAACTCATTATTTTATTCAGCTATCAAAAGTATAACAAAATCAAGTAATGTTAAAAGACATAAACTCAAATTTTGTAAGATTTGGCATGATGATACTATCATAAAATTATAACAAAAGGTAAATAGAGATTTAGATTAAGAAGGTTGAGTAATTAGAAAATAATAAAATATAAAACTACAATTTAATATGAAAATAATATAGAAACTCACATAGATTTTACAATGAATATTTTTTTATTATTTATATTCACATTTTTTTGGCAAAAAAAGAAAATGTTCATGTGTTTTTGCCAGCATATTGATATTTTGGGTGCGTACAACGCACCAGGCGCGCCGAATAGCAGAAAGTTTTGGTTTGTCTATTAACAACAATCCCCAAAGTCTTCTTGGTTCACCTACGCGGCTCTTGGTTTGGCAGCAAATTTTCAGGTAATCAAAACTCCAAAAATCCTCTCATCTTAGTTTCCTTGACTATTCTTATAATTGTCAACAATTGAATGGTTCCTGCAAACGATTAAAATTTTCTGTACGATCACTATGAAATTGAATTTCCACTGCGTAATTATGCAAAATCGCAAGTGCATTATTCTTGAATTTTAACGTCTGCGATACTTTCCAACGAGGTTGTGGTAGATTTTTGAAAGCTTACTTGATCGCGAAGAATTTACCAATGAAACGGGAAGTGCAGCTAGAGCCGCCAGTTACACAAAAGCTTGGGGATTCCGACCCTCTACTCGGTAATCAGGAGGAGGAGGAGGAGGAAGAGCGGGAGGAGGAGGAGTGCCCAGGAGGCACGAGTGAAATTAGGAGTGAAGATGTCGAGGCTGGTTTACTTCCTTCTTGTCGAATATGCCTGGAAAGCGATTCCGACCCAGGTGAAAAATGGTTTGCAGGACCTTTTGATTTATGTTAAAATTGGTGAAATGTTGGTTTTTAGTTAACTATATCATGGGTTTATTTCATTCAAAGAAAGAGTTATTCCTCTAAAGAACTTAGAGTTGGAAATGTGTATCTTGTTGTACCATGAAAATCTGCATCAACTAATGTTTTATTTCGTTGAATGATTGCATCAGTATAGCAATCAGTATCAGAAATTAGTGTCTAAAAAATTTTAACCAGGACATGGTCACTTTTCATATTGGAACTGTTTTCATGTTATATGTTTATTTTAAACCTACTTTTGGATTTCGTTATCTGATCGTTAAAATGGGATTCCTCCTTGCCAAACTGGGCTGCTCTGATTTTACAAGTGTGTAGAACGATTTCTCAAGTGACTTAGTTTCCTGTGTATTATTATTGAAAATTTTACTTGAATTCTGAAGAAAAAGTTTACTACTTTGGATAGATTACTTTTCTTTTTCAGAAGGCAGAGTGTTGCTGCATTAAGATAATTTGGTAAAAGAATTAATGATAATTAAATTTATGGCTCATCATTTATTTAGCTGTGATGTCATTGGATAAGAGTATATATGTAAGATAAGAGTGGGTAATTGCTTCCCTCAACCTAATAGTTCATTTAATTTCTTTAGGTGATGAATTGATATCACCGTGCATGTGCAAGGGGACCCAGCAGTTTGTCCATCGTTCATGTCTTGATCACTGGCGCTCAGTAAAGGTGAATATTATCAAGTATAAACGTGATGTGTAATTTCAAATGCCAGTTTTTAGCTGGTTGAGATTGAAGGATAATTTGTTGAATTTGGTTCATAGGAAGGGTTTGCCTTCTCACACTGCACCACTTGCAAAGCCCAATTCCATCTTCGAGTTGAATCGTTTGAGGACAACTCCTGGCGTAAAATAAAGTTCAGGTTTTTTGTGGCAAGGGATGTTTTTCTTGTATTTTTGGCCGTACAAACTGTGAGTACTCTTCATCTGCCACTTTTCTGAGCAGAAGTGTCAATGATACATTCTTTTCTTTGAATTCCATGAACTCATTTTTTATTAATATAATTATTTTTGCCTATCTCTTAGTATAGTGTTCTTTGGTAATTATCCAGACATGTTATCTGTTATAGATGGTATTCTTTATTAAATGAGACAGTGTAGCATGTGGCACTGCTAAATTGAGAATTTTTTGTAACACTAATGTCCGGATGAGTTTATTTGCCAAAATCAATTAGGAAAATGGGAAAAGAAAAACCACTCCCCTAGGAAGTCTCTTAGAATTATCTATTTGTTTGCTAGGTTATTGCGGCTATGGGTGCCTTTGCATACCTTATGGACAAAGATGGGGCATTCAGGAACTCTTTCGATGATGGTTGGGATCGGATACTGTCAAACCATCCTATACCATTTTATTATACTATTGGTAAGCTATCATTTTGTTAGGAGTTATTTGCTTTGCTGTAGAGGTTGAAATTCCTCGGGCACAGGCAAATCCATCTTCGTGTGTGTTCTGATGCATTTTTTATATTCTCCCACATATTGTCCTCTGTAAGTTCCAAAGAAATAGCAAACTATTGTGCTCACATTATTGCCCTTTCTTTGGCCCGGGGGAGGGGTTTTATTTTAAAATGTTTTACATTTGTTGCTACTGTCCATTTTGAAAGATCTTGAAGTTCTAGGTGTTATTCCATCCTTGGCAGTGGTAAGTAGCAGAATTGTGAAAACTTTATCTTATGTTTTCTGTTTATCTGCCTCTGTGCCACACAGAAATACACATTTTCCTGATTGATTAAAACAATTATTTTCCGTTTGCCAGGAGTGCTAGCCTTCTTTGTGCTGCTTGGATTTTTTGGTCTCATTCTACATTGTTCCTCCCTCAATGCCAATGACTCCAGAATGGCTGGGTGTCAGAACTGTTGTTATGGATGGGGCATTTTGGATTGCTTTCCGGCATCAATGGAAGCATGCTTTGCCCTTGTGGTTGTTTTCGTCGTCATCTTTGCAATTTTGGGTATAGCTTATAGTTTCCTGGCAGCCACCATGGCAATTCAAAGAATTTGGCAGAGACACTACCACATACTGACCAAGAGGGAGCTAACTCAGGTAGTCTATAACATTGCCAATGAAATGTCCATTAGCCCTTGTCTTTCCTCTTAATTCCCATGAACTTTGAACTCTGTTTCCATTTTCATATCACTAAATTAGTTATAATATTTCCAGGAATATGTTGTTGAGGATCTCCAAGGTTCTTATTCCCCACCAAAATTGGACCCAGAACATGAAGAGCGCTTGAAAATGCTCAAGCTTTTGTGATTATATATAAACAGACTTGTAAAATGTGATATAGAATGTTAAATGCCGAGATTTTATTTTTAATTGTAGTTACAACCTCTCGTGTTCAGCAGTATTCTCTGTCTTTGAGCGTGCAAATGGATTATATGATCGTTTTAATCTGGTTCCTCTCCAGGTTCTTTACCTCACTAAAATTTAATCTACCATTTATGCACTTGTACCCATGTTCAAACTCTTGCTTCTTGTAAATAAAATATTGAAGGATTAAAAAAATGTTTTTTTTTTTAACAATGCACATCTTAATAAGTATTTGCGTTACCTCATCATACTTTTTTCTTTTTGTCAACATAGATTCTGCGTTTCTTATTCACTTTACAATGTTTCGACTCGCCCTATCTTGTGTAAGGTTAAGGGGCAAATTGCCCTATAAATTTTCATGAACAATGTTGTTATAGAAGTTTTTTTTTTTGTTTAAGATTACTATAAAATATTAACGGTTATGTTAATTTTTTAATGATTAACATTACTTTTTTAATAGGATTTGTTAATTTTTTAATGATTAACATTACTTTTTTAATAGGATTGAATAATATTATTACTTTTTAAAATTTTTGAAGTGACATTGAATTTACAGAAATTTTTAGGATAATATTACTCTTGAGCAAAAAATTGTAGGGTAAATTTGTAGCTTAATACTCCAATATATATATATATATATATATATATGATATTAGAATAAGTTGATGATATTGTTAGAAATTGAACATACAGTAGAAGGCAAGGGATCTATAGACAATCAAAATATTGTTTCTTAGGGTCCGTTTGAACAACAGTGTAAAAAACAATTTATGAAAAAAAGAGATTTTGTGTAGCTTTTAGAAAAATGCTTATGGAAAAGAGTTTATAAAAAAAATTAAATAAATGAGTATTTAGATAGTTATTTCTAAAAGCACTTTTATTATTGGTAAATTACGAAAAATAATATGATTATTAAATATAGAAGAAAGAAAAGATAAGAGAGGAGAGAAGAGAGGAGAGAGGAGAGAGAGTGTAGAAGAGAGATAGGAGATAATGTAAAAATGAGAGGAGATAGGAGAGAGGGTTTAGAAAAAGTATGGGTAATATAATAATTAGTTAATCTATAAACTCTTTTACTATTCCATAAGCTCCTTTGATTAGTTTATTTAAAACATTGGTTTTAAACTATGATTTGACCTAAAAGCCTTTTTAAATAAATATAGCTATTTATTTTAAAATTTCTCAAAATTTAGATTTTGTTCAAAACTAAGTTTAAAATTTAGGTTTATGAGAAAACCAAACACACTGAATCTTAGCTCTTACCATACTTGAAAAAAAAAACATATTTTATTAACAAAGTGAGACGAAAGGTATTACTTGTCACCAATCGCAGCAAGTAGGGGTATGTATGGATAAGGCTAGGTAGGATAACCCCTTTGCCTAGTGCCCTGCCTAAAAAAAGCATTCGGTGCCCAAAGTTTTAACAATTTTGGGCTGGGCATGAACGGATTGGGCATGCCAAGGTCGTGATGCCATGCTCATGTTGTGAAAAAAATCTACAATTATGAATTTCTAAAATAATACCATATTTATGTGTCTTCAAGAGTTAAATAATATAAATAATTCACTAAGAATAAAACAACAAAGATAATAATTAAAATTTTAATATCTATTATATGTAAAAAATAAGCGTTGAAGTCTAAATAGTTTGTAATTGTAACTTTGCATCAATCTCCCTAATATTGACAAAGATAAAGCATCTAAAAAAATAAAATAAACAATTATAATTTGTAATGTAATCATATAATAATTAATAAAGTTAAAAAAAAGAAAAAATTAGTATAATTATAAATATTAAAATATATAACTTACTTACTTAACTACTCATATTTTTAAAATGACTTTCTAATTACTAATAACTATTATATTCTCTCTTTTAAGATAGAGGAAAAAAAAGAAATGGTGCTCACGGGCAGGGCAGGGCAGCCCCTATGCCTGATGCCCAACCTGAAAAATACATGGGTTGTATTTTATAACCCGATGCCCAGCCCTACCCTATATTTATCGGGCTAAATAGGCCAGTTTTATTACAGGTTTAGGTGGGTATACTGAGCTATGGGCTTTGTGTACAATCCTTGCAGCAAGGGTCTCCATCAAACCTGTGAATCATCCATTTATTTTCTGGGTTTTGGATGACCATGGAAGCAAACATGAGGCAAAACGAGGGAAGACAGAAGATAATAAGCTTGTTTTCTTTTGTTTTTTGTCAAAGCAGCTACTGGATGCGGAGGATGAAGATTTTCAGGAAATTTTCTGATACGCATGCTACAAAACCACGTCTTTAATAAAGTTTGTTCATGCTATGCTCACTCACTATGGCCATCTTGTGGGGCCGCAACCGTGGATGGCTCAGCAGTGAACCTTTTTAGGGGTGAGTATATTTGGATGAAGAGAAGAAAATTGGGGGAAGGGAATACTAAAAAAAATTTAAATAGTAAAAAAATTATTATTTTTATGAGTTTTTCAAGAAGATCCTGAAGTAGAGCCACTTTATGCATCCACAGGGGAGCTCCAAAGCTCAATTTGCTGTCCAACCTGTCGTGTCTTGTCTTTTTCCTTTCTCTCACCTTTCTTTCCTCATCCAAGGAAAATTTTCAATCCTCCTATATTTTCTCTTCGTATTTTCTTTCCTCTCAGCTTTTTCTTACATCCCATTAATTAGGCTCCAACCCTCCTTGTCTTGTTTGTCGAGCAAGGATCCAATAGGAACTTGACAATCTCGGCAGTTGGCTTCAAAGACTGCCACGTGGAGGACCGTGGTTCCATTGGTGCTTCTAGGAAGTGTGGAGTCTATATCGGACTATGTCCTTTAGCAAGCTAAGGTTGTTCTATTCGGCTGCAGTGCATGGGAAATCACCCACATCTCCAAATTTTAAGGAAGCTCCATTTTCTGCTAACAGCTTTACCACTGATTGGTGATGACTTAATATTCCTTACCATAGTGGTACACTTTCGTCGCAATTTGCAAATGTTATATTAACAAAATGAATCGCATGGTATGAAACACAAGCTTGGTCTTCACATTTTCAATGTTGTTTTCCTCCAATGTGTTGCTGTATAGCGTTCGGTATATTAAATATAAGAATTATATAATTTTTTAGATAAATTAAAGAAGTCAAATAAATAAATTAATTATAATTAATATAAAATTTAGTTAATTAATTTATATATATTAAAAATTATATAATATAAATTTATCTTAAAAAGTTAAATTTATTTATAATTAATTAATTTATTTAATTTACTTAATTTTCTAAAAAAATCAATTACCTCTTATATTTATGATAGAAAGAGTATTACCTTCAATCCTTAATATGAGTTAGTTGATTTGTTTTTATAGATTAAGAAAATTAAATAAATCAATTAATTATAATTAATATAAGAGTTAATTAACTAATTTAAATATATTAAAGAGTATGTAATATGAATTCATTTTAAAGGTTATATTTATTTATAATTAAATAATTTATTTAACTTTATAAATTTATTTTAAAATATTAATTAACTTTTATATTAAATAAAAAAGATTATTTTATTTACCATAGGGAAAATTTAAAAAATTAGGAAAGTTTAAGTGTTAGATTTATTTATAATTAAATAATTTATTTAATTTTATAAATTTATTTAAAAATATTAATTAACTTTTATATTAAATAAAACAAATTGTTTATTTTATTTACCACAGGTTAAATTTAAAAAATTAGGAAAGCTTTTGACAATTTTTTTGGGGCCCATTTGGTAGGAAGAATTAATAGCAATGGAAAGGAAGGAAAGGAAATGGAATAGAAAATTGTTGACTGTGTGTGTTTAGGAGGCACTCAAATTCAAAATAGTTTGATAAAAAATTTTATGTTTAGTTGGTTAAAAATAATGGAAAAATTGTTAGAAAAAATATATAAATGATTATATTATTCTTAATAAGTATTAATAAATATAAATATTAAATAGTTAATAAAATTAATATATTAAAATAATATATAATGTATACAATATTAAATATTATATAAAATAGAATAAGTATATAAAGATTAATAATATAAAAATATAAAATTAAATACACTATACATATCTATAACAAAAGAAATTTGAAGAAACTCCCGAGGAACGTGGGTTCCCACTTCCACTTGAGAGTGTGACTCACCTAGGGAACTTGGGAGTCACTTCCAGGGAACCCGAGTTGTTCCCCTGGGAGTGCTCTTAAGAACCCGAGTTGTTCCCTGGGAGTCTCACTCATAGGAACGTCCACCATTCCGTCATTACCGATGAAGATGATCAATGAAGAAGAAAAAAAAAAGAGGAGAGCATGGAGGAAGAAGATAGATAGGTTATTTCAGAATTTACAACCATGGAAAATCGGTTCCCACCAAAAAGATTGGGAAGAGAGGTTCCCTTATATGCTGGAAAATTTGTCCGCTGGAAATCACCCTTCCAAAAAACGTGGCAATACGCATCAAGCAATGAAAAATGAAGGTCTATTTTAAAAAAAAAAAATCAAAAAAACTTCTCATAAAAGTTTAGAAAAAATAATTTTAAATAAATAAATATTTAAATATTTATTATTAGAAAATTGATAAATTATAAAAAAAATATAAGATAAATTAAAAAAAATTAAACTGCAATCTACACCCTTTTTTTTTTTTTTCTTTAGCTCTTATTTACTGTTTATCTCTGCCAGCTTGTTGGGAAATCAGCAAGATGCGTAGGATAGAAGGGAGTGACGTGGGCCAAGAGCATAGCCCTGTCACCCAGGTCTTAGGCTATGGAGAACCAATTCCACTGATAGAGGTGAAATTCATCGCAGCTTCTGGTTGAAAGAGTTCCAATGACGAATTGAATTGGTTGTGGAGGGGGACTAGCTCAGACTCGTATCCTTCAGGGTCACACTTCATTTTAGATTATTACAGTTACGGGAAATGGCATGACGAGACATGGAACAAGCGGTGACGGCATAACAATGGCGACAAAGAAGATGAGCTTAGAGAAGTGGAAGATAATATTAAAAAAATAAAAAAAATAATTTATAAATTTTTTATTATTTTTAAGAATTTATTTAAAATTATAGTTAAGGATAAATTTTTTTAAAATAAATATAATTATTTATTTTAAAATTCTTTTAAATTAAAATTTAAGTTAATTTTTTTTTTAAATTTAAATTTTTTACTTATCGAAACAGACACTTGGAGATTTTCCTCCTCCCTCTCAAACTTTTAGCTTAACAAACGGCCCTTAATGGATCCACGTTTTGAAACCCACACGTATCTTGAAAAGATAAAAGATGGGTTCAGTTCAAAAATAAAAACAAGAAGAAGAAAAGATAAAAGATAGGTGGATCATTTTAAGGTTGTTTATGGTACAGCAAATGGATCATTTAGTGCTTTCAGCTGTGTCACCTCGGATAGAGAAAACGACGACCATGAAAAAAGATAAAATTACTCCAAAAATCTCAATTATTTGATATTTATAAAAATCTCAATTACTTCAAAAATTTTAAAATAAAGTGATTCAAAAAGATACGTGAAGCTAATATCTTTAACGTTAAGGGAAAAATAATTTTCAGACCAAATGATTAGAAAATTAATACAGTTTATTCGTTGAAGTTTACTGTTTATTTAGTTAAAAACTCTGGAAACAGATTCTGGTCCTTTATTTTGAAAATTCATTTCTCTTGATATACACATCCAAATCAAACGTTCTACCTATGCACTTAAAGCTCTGGATGTGTGCTACACGCTTGTAAAATTTTATAAAATAATTCCTTCATTTCCTAGATCAAACTGAAGTCACAACAAAACTGCTTCATGACCTACGTTTTTACCATTTCAGTTTCCTTTATTTTACTTTCAATAATTGTTCCAACATGCATAAGCTATCAAATAAGCTTCTCAATATTCATATACATCATGTACATATGGCATAAGTATTACAAATAGTTGCATCACATAGATGGACACCTTATATGGCATTTATATACATAGATAATCCATAGCATATGTTAGGATCTCAATTACTTCCATTCCTTTCTTCCATTCTTTAGCTCTTCTCCATGCATACATTTTTCATCATGCTTAACCTAAATTGGTTAGTTATGAGAGAGTGAAATTTTAGGGAATCTCTGTAGCAAACATTATCACTTAAATATGCAAGATGGATGCTAATGCATGATATGTAATTTTATTAACTTTCTTTGATTAGTGACATGCCATCATGCTATATACTTTTACATAAAGTGCATGGCCATGGAAAAATATGTTATTCACAATGCATTTAACATCATTCAAATATCATATACATGTCAACACGTAAGCATACCACATCAAACACATAAAGAGTTAAGTTCACTACCTTGCACTTAAGCTTTCCTCTTAATCTTTAGCACTTGCTCCCTAGCTTTCCAACCATGAAACCTTTATGTCAATTGATTCCCAACATCTTCTTGGATGTTTCAAGGTCCTAAAAACATTCATATTCATCACATACTTCATTAGGACTCATGAACTCTAACCATGTTCAAGACTAACCTTGTTACACTCTTTATTATCATACTTTCTCTAATCTTTACTAATCAACTTGGCTCTTGAACCAATTGATTTCTTGACTTTACCCTACACAATTTCATCTTTTGAATCCATTTATGAACTTATAATCATAAAATTCCAGCTCCTTCATGGCCTGCTGTACATAACCGAAGCATGTACACAATTCTTTCAAAAATTCTCATTTTGATTCTAATGCTTCCCATACTTATTTCTCCACTTTATCCCATACAAATTTTTATTTTAAAACCATTAGAAGCATCAAAATCATGAAATTCCAATCACTGTTCATGCGAGTGAACAGTACCATGAAGAATTCTAAAACTACAATTTTGAGATTTTAATGTTTCCAAGGTTCAAAACCTTTTCAGTCTTACACAATATCATCATATAAATTCAATGGAAGCATTAAATCATTGAAATTCCATTTTCTTCCCTTATGAATAGTGCATACTGAACAGGGTGCACCTTGGCAAAGTCAAGAATATCAATTTGATTAAACAACCTATCACTTAACTAGCTTGTTTAAGCTTCAATCATATGTTTCTAACTTTAATTTTTTCTTTCCCCTTTCATCTAAGGTTTTTGGGCAGCACAACACCTTAGAAAAAACTCAATTTTTCCTCATAAAAACCCTAAGTTCAAGCTCCCAAATCAAAGGAAAATAAGTTAGGAGAGATTATTTACCTTTAATCTCTAACTTGCTTAAACTTTGGTACCTTGAATCTTCTTTGTCTTGGCTTGAGTTTTCATTTTGCAAGAGTTTTCCCAAGGGTTGACAAGCCATGATTTGGATGCAGATTTGAGGGGGTATTTATAGAAAAATCTTAGTGGAAATCAATGGCCAAGATTAGTTTATATACTATTTGATTTAATGGCCTACATTTAATTTTAGATTTAACTTTTTTCAAAAATAATAATTATTACATCATATGGGATAGCTCAAGGGACACCTCATGGGGGTTAGGTGGCAAAATTCTAATGGGGGGAACCTTCTGAAAAAATTCCAATCCAATCCGATACCGATCGGAGCAGTTTCACAACAACCGTACTGTTTTCTGTTCATAATTTTTTATAATATATCAGATTATGTATTCTATCCTGGAAATCAATGTATAGGCTTCTTATACCATTGAAAATAATATACTAAATATTTATCTGCCATCCATCCCTTGGAAAATGACTAAAATACCATTGGTGTCCTTTCTTCCACTGTACTAACCCTAAGGGCATAATCATCATTTTACCCCTCTTTGCACCTCCTCAGAGCATATACTGGCTCTGACTAAACATATTTATACTATATGACACATTTTTGGCCTGTCTAGAATGACCAAAATGGCCTCCATCTATCACTGGTACAATATGGGCATCTAGGGATATTTTCGTAATTTCGCACTCTTCCTGGACTGCTCTGGACTCTGACCCACTTAACTGTCCAATCACCATATTGGGATCATGATAGCACCATTTGGGCCTTTGTATAGACTTATTGCCTTTATGGCACAATTCCTAAGACAACTTTCCTGATCCTATTTATCGGATATTTTATTTCACCGTAAAATCCCGTAAGGATTCTACAGGATTTATTTTCTGACTTTGTCAATTTTATAAATTCTTAACATTAAATATGGGAATTTTGAGTAAAGTTTCATCTGATTCTGAAATATGAAAAATACTGCAATAATTCCTTCTGACTTTAGAAATTTATATCAATTAATCAGGATCTCAAATTAAAATTTTGTGTTGCGTTAAACTGACCAGAATAATTTTGTCTATTTACTGGTAAAATTTGGGATTGATCTAATTCTGGGCATTTTTAGCCTGTTTCGACTCAACTTTCTCATATTTATATTTAGGTCCCCGAACTTTTGAATAATTGCACTTAGGCCCCTGGACTTTTGGCTATTTGTGTTTAAGTCCCTTAACTTTTGAAAATTACACTTAAGGGCCTAACTTTTATTTCTACTTTCAGTTTTTGCTTTTAATATTTTCTACTTTACGTTTTAGTCATTCTCTTCTTCAAGACTCATCTGATATTTATCTTTTCTTCTGATCTTCGTCATAATCCTTTCCAAACCTCTTTCCACTATCAGTACTATACGGATAGGGAAAAATTAGGATATGACATAATCCAAACAAGCATATCATCAACAATCTCCTTGAGGTTAGGAAAATCATAGTATCATACTCTCTTATCCTTTTCTTTAAAAGAAAGGTATTTTGAAATTAACTTTCAATTTGGCTAATCTGCCCTTAGTGGGCAATTCAAACCATGCCCTTAGTTTATTAGGCTTTCTTCCTTAATTATTATAATAACCTCTCAACTACTTTAACGTTTTAACATACTAAAGGCTTATGTTTACCAAAAAAAAACACATACTAAAGGCTTATTTGGGATAGTTTTAACAAAAATAATTTTTATTTCATTTAACTTCTACAGATTAAAATTTACGTAGAAGTTAATTAGTGTAAAGTGATTTTAGTTTAATAGAATTTTGTGAAAATATTAATTGGACAAACTGAAACTTATTGTAATGATTAATTGAAAAGTAAGTTTAGATATAAAATTAATGAAAATAAGTTAATTTTAGTAAATAATACATACACATATATTATATGTATAAAATGTGATAATATTCAGAGAAATATTAAAATTAATATTATAAAAATAAAAATAATTAATATATTATTGGGAAAAAATTGAAAATACTAAAATACTTAATTAAATATATTTAACTAAATTTGAAAAATTATGTGCTTGTTTTTTCTTGTCGGCCACAGTGAAGATCATGTGAGGAAAAGTGGCAAATGGTAGTGAGGTAAAAAAGTTAAAATGCATTTCCTGCTCTTGTAACGGTTTGTTTTTTTAACATCATGTTCAAAAAGTAGATTGAGACATATGATTATTTAGAGCTCATTCGATTTCTAAAAAAAATACTACTTTGTTATGATTCCAGTCGCGGCGCTTAGAAGGCATCCTAACTCTTGGGTGTTTAGGTTTAAACCTAAGGGCAATAGACGGCTCGTTCTACCGACATTGGTATCGTCTAGGAAGAAGGGAAACTTCACCATGTCATTGAATCATTGGTGAACTTAACTCTTTTCTAAAATTTTTTGTAAAAAAAAAAGTCAATTGCAGGCCTTGAAATAGCTCTTAATGGCTCAAAAGCCACTTTTAGGGCTCCCCCATTATGCTAATCAAGTCCTAGGCTTCAAGTCACTTTTTCTTCTTTATGTTAGGGCATAAAGACTTTAAAGAGGGAGGGGGAAGTTTTGTCTTAGTTGGGCATGTGTGGTGGGGTTGCATTTTTCTTTCAACTTTTTTGTTGTTGTTATTGGTTTTTTTCTTACGCAGGACAAAAATAACATACTATAGTTTTAAATGGTATATACAATATACTATAGAACCCATAGTTTGAGTTTGGGTTTAACCAAAATCAATATTTTAAAAGAACTTTTGATCCAAACTTTAATTTAAATTTTTTAAAAATAAATAGCTATCTTTGTCTAAAAAGATTTTTAGATTTAAGTATTGTTTAAAACTAAAGTTTTAGATAAGCTATAAAGAATATTTTCTAGAACAATAAAAGAGTTTATGGATTACCAAATTACTATTTTACTCATTTTTTGACACCTTCTCTCATCTCTCTTCTCTTTCCTCTCTACACCATGAGGAAGAAGGTGGCCGCATCTTGCCATACATCTAGCATCGAGTCTTGTTGTGGAAGAAGATGTTACTAGTCTTGCCATGGAAGAAGATGTCACCGTGGAACGCTGATGGTCTTGATGTGTGCTCGCTGGTTGGAAGAAGAGAGAAAATGACAGTGATGGTCATTTTTTTCTCTCATACCCTTTCTGATAATTTACCAATTATAAAAGTCCTTCTAGTAATAATCATCCAAATACTCATTTATTCATAACCACTTTTTTGTCATAAATTCTTCTCAAGAAACCATTTTCTAAAAGTTTCCTAAAAATTCTTTTTTTCATAAATTATTTTTTAAAAGTCTATCCAAATAGGTCTATACAAAGACTAAAATACATCGAAAAAGGTATAGATATACATTTCACATCATAAAAAGAAAACATATAAAGCAAAGTTAAGATCTATGGCCAAGTAATTGTTAAGGATAAGGAGTGATGATCTGGGATTCATATGAAACATTCTTCACATTATATAAAGAGATAGATACTTATATTAAGAGAAACAGTCACGAACCTTAAAATTAGATACATGGTAATATGATATAGTAAATAATATATAAAAAAGAGAAATGTATTGGAATAAACTTAAAATAGTCTAGAGCTATGTATCTAAAATGAAGCTCTTGTGCACTTTGAATGAAAAGTTGAACCTAAAGTGAATTGATTTCTCCATAAAAATTCTTTAAATAGGTGTCTCTAAGGGTACGTTTGGTTAAACTGAGGGGAGGGGATGGAAGATAAAGGAAGGGAAGTGATTCTAATATTACCTTCTTTATAATGATGGAAGCGAAGGGGAGAGAAGAAAAAATATTTTTATATAGATAATGATGAGATATTAAAGGGATATTAAAATAATATTATAGATATTATAGTCTAAATAAGGAAAAAAAATTATTTTTTTGCCAAACCTTCTCAACTTTTGAGGGGGTTTGAGGTATGGGGAGGGAAAATCTTAATCTTCCCCACCTAAAAATAAAACTTTCGTGGTGCCAAACAAGTGAAAAGGAACAAAATCCTTCCTTTCCTTTCATCTCCCCTCCTTTTCCAATTATTCATACCAAACCACCCCATAGGAGATGGTTCTTTGACAATAATGATTATATAGCTTTTTATATTTAAAAAGATTTATTCCTCTATATAGGATTTATTTAACTAATTTGATTAGATTAAGAAATTTAATTTAGTTAATATGTTATGTTTCTTTTTCAAAATACCCTAATTATTTTCTTTAACTCTCAATTCCTTTCTTAGTCAATTGTTGTTAAAAAAGTATCAATATGGATAATTTAATAAAAATTGACAAATATAAAAAAATATATCTTATATTTATAATTAAAATCAACTCTATAATTAGTACCAGAGGAATATATCTCAACCCGCAAAAGAAGCAATAAGGGACAATAATAAATTTGGCATTGACGAACCTTATAATGATCAATAAGGGCTACAGCCTCCACTATAGTCAGGTGTGCGACGCGAGTCGGATTCAGATATAGTTAGGGTAAAGCTATGGTAAATCAGGTGTGCAACTAAAAAAAAAGAAAAGAAGGGCTACAACCAAAAAAGAAGCAATATGTTGAACTTCCTAAATGATAGCAGCGGGATACACACTGATTCCATGATGAAACATCTCATTTCACTTTCTCCACCACCAATAAACAGATCATCATCATCATCATCATCATCATCATCATCATCATCATCATCATCATCATCATCATCATCATCATCATCATCATCATCATCGTTGTTCTTGTTGTTGAATTGAGCCAACGGTTTAAAAATACAAGAGATGGATTCCTAGATGCAAATTCAGGTATCTTGAGATTTTTTTTTGTCGTTAGTCATGGGTCTTTTTGTTAGGCCTTTTGAGGTCTAAAGTCTAGCGAGATGCTTTCTCATGTCTTAAACCTAAATGTTAATAGAATGATATATTTTATTTCTGAATATAAAATCTTAATTTATTTTTTAAATGAATAATTTTTAAACTCTTTCTATTTACAGTACATATTATGAACTTTTTTTATTAAAAAAATAATCTTCAATACAAATGATTATGTACATTATGAATAGTATCAATTTCATAACTTGTTTACTAAAATTTCACAAAGAAACAGTCTCACTAATGGCTTTTTCCAGCACGTTGTCTATAGACATTCTGTGTGGTTTTGAGTTCAAGACAAGGCAGTATACTTCTTCTAGTCCTTAAAAAAATCACAAAGAATAAATTTATAAAAGAATTATTAATTAACAAATTAAATAATAATAGCTTATAAATTTTGAAACTTAGAACGTATGTACTTTTTACCTTTTTAAACAAATACACAGAGTCAGTCACTTGCCACTTTAACTAATAGCTTGTTAGTAACTCATACAATATATTAATTTAAAAAATATACAATATATTTGAAAAAAAAGAAATAGATAACAAACAAATTATATGTACAAACAATTACACCATTGACCTTAATGCATTGCACAGAATTGAAATTCCTATTCCCTAACATATTAAACCAATTCATGACTTTGTATATTTTCTTTGCTTCTTCTATGATAATAATAAGACACATCATAAACTTATTATCATAAATTTATATTTAATTTAAATTTAATTTGAATGATATATATTTTATATTATTTATTGTATTATATTACTAAGTATTTAGTTTTGGAGTTTATGATTGCCACTTCTACCATAAGTGTCTTCTCTAGGAATCGAACTTGAGACCCAAAAGTATCTAACAGGGCTATATAGATTTTATATCTACTTTTTCTTAATTATTACTTTCTTAAAAATTATAATTGCAAAACTTAGTATTATTTTAGTTCTTATTTTTGTAAAATAAAAAAAGTTAATATCATCGGTGTCAAGAATATATAAGATATTTATAAGAGTAATAAAATACAGTCTCAAAATATCAATTTAATAATAATTATATTCTATAATAATTTTGCCACAATATATGTCACAAATATATATTTATATAATTGTGAATATAAAAGTACTTATTAAACAAAGGTTAAGGTATATTTAGTACCTAAAATATTTTTTAGGTACATAGAATACCCTAAATAATATTTTATGGTACAATTTTATTCTTAAAATATTACATATGCATCAATTCCCATTTCCATTTAACATCCGGCTACCCCTGTCCCTTTCTTTGGTTTTCTTCCTGATTCTCAACAATTTCTTCTCAGATCTGTACAGTGAATAGATGACAAGCCTTTATTAAATTTGAAGCCACTTTATTTGGTAGAAAAAGCAACTTTATTTTATTTGCATTTTGTATAAGTCCATCATCCAGATTATTAGAATATAAAGGTCCATATTGAATGATTAAGGAAAAAATTAAAAATATATAATATCAAGAAAAGTTTTACCAAATTGACTTAAGTCATTTTAATAGAAAAATAATTTTAATATATACTTATAATCTTAAAATTTAATTTAATATGATATTAAGAGTCATACAACTTAGGACTTCAAACAAAAATATAAAAGGAAATAAAGATCGTAAACTTGAGGCTTTCGAAACTAAAAAGTAAGTACAAGCCTAGACATAAAAGAAAAACATTATGTTGGAAAATGAGATGATTCAACTTTAGTGAATTAGGCCAAAACCTAATAGATGTTGGGGTCATCATGTGAAAAATGAAGAGAGTGGGGTGTATATGTGTAATATACCCCTTATGAGGTAAACAAGAGTTGAATCCCATCAATTTCTAGAGGGAAACATGGAGGGAGTGAGCAGTGAGTTTATATATTGCATTCTAGGTTTTTGCTCTCATCCTCCCTTTGCAGCGTCTCTTCTCTCTATCTCCCTTTAGTGTTATTTGCTATGTAATGTAACTAGGAGTACGTAATAGTGCTTCAGTTTCATATAGATACTCAGTAAGTTGGAGTCGAATTATAGGTATACCTGAAATACTATATTGGTATCAGAGTTTGGTTATTTTGAATCTTTTTTTTGTCGATGCTTCTATGTGATTTTTCGTTTCTGGTTGTATGCTATATTCTTGTCTTTATTTCGGTTTCCAATATTTATTTTATATTAAAATACGTGGAGCATGTATATAAACCATAAAATGAAATAGAACACATTGTAGTACCATACAAAGTTTCTTCGTTCAAAATTGGGTCACAAAAGAATACATTTTTAAGCTACAAAATTGGTTCCATTGCATATAGCATGAAAATATGAAGAAAATAACATCAAGAATGTTGAGAATGGTTGTCAGACAGAGAAGTTATAGAGGAGGGAGAAGTCGGGTCTTACGGACCTAACCCATGCTCCAGTCAGTTATGGTACGACCTAGCTAAATGTTAGGGATGACTAAAACGCACCGTTTTAAACATCCTAAAAAATAACGTCTTTTTAAGGTTAGACAACTCCCTCTATTTTTTGGGCCAAAATGCAACGTTTTAGCCTTTCATGAAAAAAATATTCTAGGCTGCGGATCTAAATCCATAGAAAAAAAGGTTTATTTTTGAGAGGTAGGGGTACTAGGCCGTGAATCCATTTAAAAAAAATTGTTATGTAATACCCAGTATGAGAATTTTTTTTTGTTTTGAACCTTGGGCCCATAACAAAAAATAAAAAAAATTATTTTTTATTAAAAATAATTAAAATTATTTTTTATTAAAAATAATTGGCTGGAGTACCAAGTGGTGTGTGGCTACATGGGAGCTCCACATGGCTTGTGGATTCCATACACCCAACTCGAGAGTGGGGCATGATAATATTTTTATTTTTTTTTATTTTAACTTCTTGGGACGCGTGAGGGAGCGTGAGACCTCATATTAAGCTACAATTTATCCATAAAATCTATAAAATCAAGATCTTTATTTATATATATATATATAATTTGCCTATTGTTAGGGACAATTTGGGACATATTTGTGAGTATTCAGTGTATTGTCTAGTATTTTTTGTATTTAAATTTTTTAGAAAATTATAATAATTTATATTTTTTAATATATAGGTGAAAATATCTTCATCTAACACTGAAACCCTAGGATTTGATTTATTTGATGACATCTTGTAATATCCTAATTTTTATTCTTATATTTAAGTACAATTAAAAATATTATTTATTAATAACTTAGAAACATTATCTAAGTTAAATTATTTAGTATTTTCATTAATTTCAATAAAATAGGATATATGGAATATATTATTAGTTAGGAAATTATTAGGATTTAGGTTCATATTTATATATGAATTTGAATTTGAATTATTGTTATGTCTTTATAAATAGAGCTAAGACCCTAGGTTATTCTTCATATTTGATTATTGAGTCAACTTCTTTCTCTTCATTCTTCTCTCTCCAACCCTCTCCTATTCCTAGAGCCCCACATCATCTTCCTTACCCAAACACACCCTTAGGTCAAACCCCCAAACTGCCGCCCCTCACCAACGTCCAACCACTTCTGGGTGTTCATTCATCATGCGACCACCAGCATTAGGGTCGACTCTAGCCCTTAGGAATATCACTGCCAAAGGACGTCGCACGCCCCCACACGTGCCGCTAAGAGCTCTTGTGTGCAGATTAATGCCTTTGGCACTTCCAGGCTCCATATCTCGCCCGTCTGACCTTTAACCAACGTGAAGCTACCACTATTGTCTTCGGCTTGAGGAACTCAGTTCAACCACCAAGTTTGATGGCCAATGGAGTTTCCACGTTCCTCCATGCACCGCCAGACTTCCCTACTTGGCACACCCACGTGCCTGCACAATCAGACGTGTTACTACTGCACTATTTTACCCTTCAGATCCTTTGAGATAACTATTCCTATATTTAAACAAAGATAACTACTTTCTACTCGTTGTGTGTGCTAATGTAATGTTTGTGAGTAATTTTATGTATATAAAGATATCGATATGATTGTATTGAGAAAATTTGTTTAATTATTTTTATTAAAAATAGTCTTGCGGGACTTATAGTTTAATTTAAAAAATTTGAGTTGAGATTATAAACGTGTTATATCTTGATATTGGAACTTGAAGAAATTTATTATCTTGAGAAAAACCCTTTTGTGATATTTATTAAGTTATTGAGATTTTGATTATTATATTTATATTAGAATTATCCATTGGGGATGAGTGAAGATAGATTTGTGTTTCTACCCCATGGTATAACCTCTATTGGAGCTTAATAGTTAGTTTTTGTCCTACCAGTTTATCGAGGGCGTGTCCTACCTATTTACTGAGAGGCTATGACACCCCCACCTATTTATCGAGGGAAATGAACCCATGGTCTAGTTAGGTGCTCTGTGGATTTTGGCATATTCATACCACTTGATCGGTTAGCTTTGAGTGGTCAATTATCACTAGGGGATGGGTTCTGTCATATCCCCAAGTTTTTAATCTGATATGTATATATAAATTGTACATAATATGCATGAGATTCTCTAAGAAAAATGTTGCGATTCAAGGAAGGAAAGGGATTAAATTGAAAATGATTGAAAGTTCAAGGACCTAAGTGAAATTTAAAAAAGTTTATGGGCTAAAACAAAAAGTAGAGAAAAAGGTTGGGCCAATAAATATAATTTCAAAAAATTTGAGGACCTAAATGTAATTAAGTAAAAGTTCAAGGTGTAAAATTATAATTATGAGGAAGTTGTGCCAGAAAAGGCCCAGAACTACCAGAAAATGCTGTAGTCCCAAATTTTACCAGCAAATAGAGAATAGAAATTGAGCCAAGTATATTTTTCAGAATTTTGATTTCAGGCCCCAGATAATTGATATTAATTTTTAAAATATGGAGATTATTATAGGACCTTATGGATTTCTTAATCAGATGAGATTTGATAATAAATTCCCATAATTAATATAGAAATTTATAAAACTGACAGAGCTCAAAAAGGAGTTATGTAAAATTTTTAATAGAATTTACAGTAGAATTATATACCAGATAAATGCTTTCGGGTGAGGTTTTTGGGAATTGAGCAATAAAGGTATTATATCCATATAGAGGCCCAAAATGGTGTCCAAAAGGCCTAATAGTAGATTCCAGTCTAACCTTAGTGAGAAACACTGGAAAGTAGTGAAAATGATCTTAAGATACTTAAAGGAAACAATTGACTATTCATTATGTTATTAAGGAAGTGATATGCACCTAGTCAGATACTCTGATGTTGATGTAGGTGGAGATGTGGACGAGCAAAGATCGACTTCAGATATACCTTCTTGCTTAACAATGGCACCATATGTTGGAGTAGTAAGAAGCAGACGTGCATTGCCTTACACTCTATGGAAGCTAAGTTTGTGGCATGCACTGCAACAACACAAGAGGTTGTTTGACTGAAGAGCTTTATCAAACATCTAGGATTTGGGAATAAGAGTACTAATTTGGTGTTGATATACTGTGATAAAATAACAGCCATAGCCTATACGAAATACCCTAAATGTCATAACAAAATTAAACATATTGATAGTAAGTATAACTTTTTGAGAGATTATATAGTATAGAAAATTGTAACTAGGGGTAGAAATAAGTCAGGCGTCCAGTTAAGGGCATGTGGCCTGGCTTACATTTGGTCTAGTCTAGCCTAACCTGTTTTAAAAAATACACAGGCTCAAGCATATATAGAAGCATGTTTTACTTAATAAGCTAAGCTCAGGCTCTATAAGAAGCCTGTCAAGCTTGTCAGGTGGCCTGAGCCTGTTATTTAAAACAAATATAATATGACAATGTAATAGGTGGGTGTCAAACCCCTATTAGACAATACTCAACAATTAGACCACTAGATTAAAGCTTATTATTGTAAGTTTTCTTCTTAACTTTTAATTTTATTTTCAACAATAGAATAACTCTAAATTCCTACCCCAATTTCCCTTTGCCCCTTCATTGCATTTGCAATTTGAAATCACTCAGAGAAGTTCTCACAGCTTGCGGCACCTTCATAGTTCATAGTTCTAACCTCCAACCTTTGCTAGTTCACCATCGGCGTCCCTACTATCGTCGTTGCCTGTCGCGTCTCCACCTTCACTATCGTGTCCCCACTGTGATAGAGGATCGACATCAAGCTAGAGAGAGATAGAGTGATACGAAGCTGAAAGATCAGAAAGTGAGTGAGAACTATCGCCAGAGGACATGAGGTCAAAGATCGAGTTTATAGCATTGTTGATCTACAAAGGTGAGCTCTTTAACTTTGTTATAGTCTTCGATTACTTCTGTATTTTGATTTTGTAGAATGGGTTACCAATTAAGGGTAGAGTTTATGATGGCTTTTAAGAGCTTCTGATTCTGCGAAAATAGGTTACCACTGATTTTGATTTTGAGAGTTTCCAATGGCTTTCTGATGGCATTTGGCCCTACTATGTTTTTTTAATTCAAGAGAGAGTTCTCGATGGCTTTTTCTGATTCTGATTTCTATTTTTTTAATTCCAATGGCTTTCTGATGTAATTTATTCTAACTCAGTGCCTTAGAATGGTGGAAGATAATAATCTTAAGTTTAAGATTTTGTCCAAGATGGCTACTGATATATTAGGTATTTCAATCTCAACTGTGGCATCAGAGTCCACTTTCAATGTTGGAGGTAGAGTTATTGATAAATATCGTTCTAGATTGAATGAAGAATCAATTGAAGCACTTATTTATGGTGGGGATTGGTTTCGCAACAAGTATGGTTTAAAGAATAAATCAAAGGGTCAAATTTTATGTGGTAAAAATAATATCATTTCTTTTAGTTATTATTTGTTCAATTGTTTTATAATATAATAATATACATTTGATTTCTTCTTTTCAAGGTGTTCGAGCAAGAGGAAGAAATTATGTTGAAGATTTCATGATGTGTGGCTAATAGTTTTACTTTGATTTGGTTTAGATTGTTGTACTTGTATTCTTGTAATGACTATTGTTTTGTTTGTTTGGTATTATCTTGATGGTTGATTAGATATTTTTCAATTATAGACTAATTAATATTATGAAAAGCTTATTTATAGTTTTTTAAAATGCAATATACAGAAAAGCCTGTTAGTATAATTACAAAGTAGGCTCTTTTAACGGGCTTCAGGCCGGACTTAGGCAAAAAAATTAGCCTACAATAGGCTACAGGTCAGGCTCAGGCTCAGGCTATATTGTTACTTAACAAGCTTGGCCTGTTAAGGCTAAGGCCTGTCCTGTTTTTACCCTTAGTTATAACTGTACAATACATTTCAACAAATGTATAGTTGCACACCCCCTGATTAAGCTAATTGACAAAGAAACATTTGAGAAACATGTAAAAGCCATTGGCATGCATAAAATGTAAATTGCTGACCTTTATGTATTTTTTATTAATGGTATCATATTATTTATCATTACTTATGCATCTAGGTGAAAGTATACAATGTGTAGTATGTCATACAGGTTGAAAATATTAGCTCTCTCACACGAGCAACTACCTTTGAAGCTAGAGAGAAGCGTTCAAAGATAAGATATGTGTTCATGAGTAAAGCATTAATAGTGCTAAGATGGTAGAGAATAAATACAATAAATATCCCCTTGACTTTAAAAAGTGCAGTAAGTCGAGATAAGATCTGTGAGTATGTATATGGATCGAACTATAGATACCCACATCCATAAAACATGTTGCCAAATAACAAATTCTTCAAATTGATGTCATATTATGTGAATAGAATTGAAGAGTTTGGGTTTAGATACTATGAGTGTCTAGACTTAAGTCTATATGGTGTGATTTGATGTAATCAAAATGATATACACTCTTATAGGATAAGAGTAACAATGTAGCTTTTGATTCATACCACATGTGTTAAAGAAACTCAAATAGGAAGAAAATGAGTCAATCTCTGCTTCATTATTATATGAGTTACATAAATGTATCATCCTTTCATTCATGTCCTTTGACCTTGATAGCATCATGGAGGTATATTTCAGTGCCTGCTACTTTAGTACATGTTCTAGTATATGTCCTATGGTTAAATTATATATGAACCAAAGGTATTATATTAGAAAAGCAGTTAATTGATATCAAAATGATATGTGGGCAAAAGAAAGATTACTATAATATACATATCTATGCTAGTGTCTGTAAATGGTCTCTTGTGATATTATTTTGTTAATTTCATAAGTGTGGACACTATGTATAAGTGGATGCTATCTGAGTTATATGCTGACTCAAGAAGAATTAGATTAGCCATAAGAGAAGTGTATATAGGTAAATCTAGGATATTTAAGGCACTATAACATATTTGGTCGAGCTGCACTAAAGGGTTATTTTTGTGCTAGTCTTTATAAAATGGATTTCTAGTACAAACGCCCCGAATAAAGAAGTCATGCCTACATGGTCACGGCAAAGCACCTAGTATAAAAGAAGAAAGAGAATGATATTGAAGACACGACATTTAATCTACCAAATATGAGTGGGAGATGTTGAAAAATAGGCTGATCCACCTTTGGTGGATTAGGCCCAAATCCAATAGAGATTGGGGTCATTATGAGAATAATGAAGAGAGTGAGGTGTATATGCGTGATATATTCCTTATAAGGTAAATGAGAGTTGAATCCCATCAGTTTCTAAAGGGAAACGTGGGGGGAATAGGTAGTGAATTTAGATCCCACTTCCCCCTCATGCAGGCATATACACATACACAGAGTACACAAAAAGTGGTAGTGCATTCTGGGTTTTTGCTCTCCTCCTCTCTCTTGCAGTGTCTTATCTCTCTCTCTCCCCTTTCGATTTTTTTTGTTTTGTTACATAACTGGGAGATGGCAACAGTGGTCCGATTTTGTATGGGTACTTAGTGAGTCATAATCGAATTCTAGGTATGCCTGAAATACTACACATTAGTAAGGAAGATATTAGAATATAGAAGTCCTATGTTAAATATTTAATTAAAGAAAATATGTAAGATATGTAATGTTAAGAAAAATTCTATCAAATTGACTTAAGTCATTTTAATAAAAAAATCTCAATATATATTTGTAAAATCAAAGTTTAATATGTTATGATACTGATCTAGTTATGGCTCAAGCTACCCTTTGGGTTCAACTTGTTTATGAGTTACAATTCCTCTCTTCATGGTTGTTGAGGGAAGCACTGAAAAAAAGAAATAAAGTTGCAGAGGCATGATAATTTGGGGAAAGAAGAGGATTTAAATGGCTGTGGAGATTGATTCATTTTTAATTATTTCTTTTAAAATATTTTACCATTAAATATTTTAAGAATTGGTAGAGTAGAATGCATATTTTTAAATTAGATTTAAAAAAATTAGAAAAATAGGATAATAAAATTTTTAATTAATTTTAACTCTTTTATTTTACAACTTCTTTTTATTAAACTTTTATAATTTAACTTATCCAAATTTTTTAAATTTGGAGAGATCCCTTCCCCATCCCTCAAATCCTAATCATTAAAGGCCATTCTTAATGATTTGCAGTTAACACTTCTAAATTTCCTCATTAAATTAATGTTTTAAGACCTAAATAATTTTGCTAAAATAATGGTTTAGTTTTTCAATAGTTTGAACTTACCTAATCTTGTCATAATCATTGTCTTACAAATTAGTTAAACCACTCTTCCCATGTTTCTTTGGTGTATAACGATACGAGTGTTATCATTTCAAAATGTTAGATTTCGGGCGTACCTTAGATATTTTCTTGTTCACCACGATACCTATACGTAATCAAAGCAACTTATATGGGCTCTAGCATGTTCACAAAGCAAAAAACACCAAAGGAAGAAGAAAAGAGCTTTGGACGCAGAGATGAGATATACAGAGCAACATAGAAAAATGATTCTCTATTCTATGTTTATGCACACATGAAAGGAGGGAAAATGTGATTGAAAAATAAAACTTACCCACTTCCCCACGTCCTACTCCTGCATATCCGGTGGGTAACTCCCACTTCTTTTCATATGAGGTATATTACACATATATACCCTACTCTCTCCCTTATTATTATAATGGCCCCATGCCTATTGGGTTTGTGTCTAATCCACCAAAGGTATATCAACCCACTTTCAAACATCTCCCACTCATATTTGGTGGATTAGATGTCATGGGTCCAATCTCATTATCTTCCTTCTTTCAAACTAAGTGCTTTGTCGTGACCTCATAGGCATGACATCTTCATTCAAGATTTTGTACTAGAAATCCCTTTTATAGAGACCAGCACAAAGTAACCCTTTAGTGCAACTTGATCAAAATAAGTTATAATGCCTTGAATGTCCTAGATTTACCCATATATACTTTTCTTATGGCTAATTTAATCCCTTTTGAGTTAGCATATAACTCAGATAGTCTCCACTTATGTATAGTATTCACACTTATGAAATTAACAAAATAATATCACAAGGGACCGGTCACAGACACTAGCATGGATGTGTCTATTATGGAAATCTTTCTTTCGCCCATATATCATTTTGGTATGAATCAACCGCTTTCCTAGCATAATACCTTTGGTTTATATATAATTTGACCATAGGATATATACTAAAGTAGCAATAATTGAAGCATACCTCCATAATACTGTCAAAGTCAAAGGACATTATTAAAAGGATGATACCTTTCAGGAACTCACACAACAATAAAGTAGGGATTGATTCACTTTCTTTCCATCTGTAATTTTTTAGCACATGTGGTATGAATCACATGTTACAGTGTTCCTCTTATCCTATAAGAGTGTACGTCATTTTGATTCTATCAATCACATTGTACAGACTTAAGTCCATACACACATAGTATATAAACCCAAACTCTTTAATTCTATTCACATAATATGACGTTAATTTGAAGAATTTTTTTATCTTGCAATAGGTTTCATGGATGTGGGTATCCATAGTTCGATCCATACCTATACTCATGGATCTTATCTTGACTTACTGCACTTTTTAAGCCAAGGCGACATATATTGTGTTTTTTCTCTACCATATTAGTACTCTTACTACTTTACTGGTGAGCACATATCTCATCTTTAAAAGCTTCTCTAGTATTAAAGGTGGTTGCTTGTGTAAGAGAGCTACCATTTTCAACCTGTATGACATACTAGATATTGATATTTTTACTCAGACATATTAATAATAATAAATGACATAATATCATTAATAAAAATATTATATATAGTCTGTAACTTTACATTTGTCTCATGCCAATCGCTTGTAGTCAGGGGGTCTATAGTCATACATTTGGTTGAAATGTATTGTATAGTTATAATTTTCTGTGCCATATAATCCCTCACAAAGTTATACTTAATATCAATATGTTTAGTCTTACTGTGATACTTAGGGTCTTTGGTATAGGCTATGGCTATAATATTGTCACAATGTAACAATATCGGATTGATACTCGTTCACAAATCCTAGGTATTTGATAAATCTCTTCAGCCAAATAGCCTCTTGCACTATTGTAGTGCATGTCACAAACTCAGCTTCCATAGAGTGGAAAGCAATGCACGTTTGCTTCTTGCTACTCCAACATATGGCACCATTGTTAAATAAGAAGGTGTATCCTGAAGTCGATATTTGTTCTTCTTCATCATTACCTATATCAGCATCTTAATATCTGATTAGGCATAGATCGCTTCCTTGATAACATAATATACAGTTAGTTGTGCCCTTTAAGTATCTCAAACTCCTCTTCACTGCTTTCCAGTATTTCTCATTGAGGTTAGACTATAATATGCTAATAAGCCCTATGACATAACAAATAGCTGGTCTTGTACAGATCATTGCATACATAAGGCTACTAATGACACTTGCATATGAAACTCTTTCCATTTGCTTTTTGTCTAATTTAGTTTTAGGACACATGTCATAACTTAAGGCAACTCCAATCGCTACAAGGATATTCATGGGATTGCAATCACTCATATTGAATCGCTCAAGTATCTTCTTGATATAATTCTCTTATGAAAGAGTGATGATTCTCTTAGAGCGGTTCCTTCAAATCTTGACTCCAATTATGTATTCTACTTTACCCATGTCTTTCATCTTAAAATTTGATGAAAGTATTCTTTAATAGCCATCATCGAGTCAAGACTATTTTTAACTAATAGTATGTCATCTTTGGATAAGGATAATATTATAAAGTTACCCTCAAACCACTTAATGTAAACGCAATAGTCTTCCTCTATTATCTGGAAGTTATATAAGGTTATCGCCTTGTGAAACCTCAAGTACCACTGTCTAGATGACTGTTTTAATCTATAAATAGATTTTTGAGTTTATACTTCTTCTATTCAAACATTTCTTCAATGAAACCTATTGGTTTGTTCTATATAGATTTTTTCATCCAGATCACCATTTAGGAATACAATTTTTACATTCATCTGATGTAACTCCAAGTTTAAATAGTTTACTATTGCCATAATAAGTCTTATAGAATTTAAGTGCACAACAGGTGAAAAAATATATTCATAATCTATACATTCCTATTGTATATATCCCTTTGCAAACAATCAAGATTTGAATTTATCAATTGATTCATTCACCTTTCTCTTTATTTTGAGAACCCACTTGTTCCCAATGGCTTTATGCCATTTTGGCAGATCAACCAATTCTCAAACTTAGTTTTTCATCATTAAGTCCATTTTCTCTTTCATTACTTTCTTTTATTCCTCCTTGGCAAGACCTGCTAAGGCCTCATAAATAGTGAGGGGTTCATTATCCTATTCTGGAGTAACTAAGAGTGCTTCGCTTTCTATTTAGAAGTGCCTTTTTGGAACACTTTCCCTGTTACCATTCTAATCGGAGTAACTTGCTTATATTTTCTCATTTGTCTCGTTCTGTGTTTGACTGTTCTTGGCTCCACTCAGATTGACATACCTAGAGAATTTTGGTCTGTCAATTTGTTTGGCACTTCCTGTTCTTAAGTCTCATAAAGATATACAATGCGTTCAATATCTCCCCTACTAGGAAACTCTGTTTCAATGAATACAACATCTCTTAATCATATTTCAGTCATTATTCCATATTCAATTTCACTTATGAATACATATCCTTGTGAGGGTTTAGAATACCTTATAAAAATGCATTTCTTTCCTATAGGGCATAGTTTCCCATTTATATGAGAATTGTCATGGATATATGCCACTGAGCCCCAAGGTCTAAGGATGCTTAAATCTGGTTGATGTTTAGTCCATGACTCATAAGGTGCGGAAGCAACTGACTTTGAGGGGACACGGTTAAGTATGAAGGTTACTGTTAATAAAGTATAACCCCAATGTGAAATTGGAAGGTTTGTTTGAGCCATCATAGACCTAACCATATCTAGAAGAGTTCTGTTTCTTCTTTCGACAACCCCATTTTGTGGAGGTGTACTAGTGGTAGTTAGTTGCCTAATAATCCCTTTTTCTTCACAGAACTGCTTGAATTAATCTGACAAGTATTCATGACCTCTATCAGTGTGTAATACCTTGATTTTATTTTCTACTTTATTTATGTATCATCTAAAGCACTCTAATACCTCAGACTTATGTGAAATCAAATAGACATAACCATATTGATAGGACACAAATTGTGTATAGTTTATGTGATATTTTAAGAGTTTTGTGACAACTTTACCATTCAGTTTATGCCTGCAATTGTATTTTTGTGGTAATACATGATTGTGCTTGGCAATATGCTGATTTAAGGGCAAAATGGTAATTTAACTCCTCTAAATTGCATATATGTCATTCTTTAGTAACTTGTTGGACTTTTATAGTGAGATTTGTTTTTGAATTGTAAGTATTTTGGAAGAGAACTAATGACTAATATGAGCAGAAAAGAAATAACAAGATAAAGAGAATCAGCAGCTTCTGTGCTCTTTAGTCGTGACCAAAGTGTCTACAGGTCGCGACCAAAATTAGGATCTGGTCACGACTAGAGAAGACAATCAGCAAAGCTGTGCATTTTTAATTAGGTTATTCTAGCATTAAAAGGGGAGAGAAGCCGCAAACACAAGGATAGGCTGGTTTTTACTTGATACGGCTAAGAAGCAGTACTCAATCAATCTCTCAATGCTATCTCTACAACCTATACACATATCTTTCATCATTCATATTTCCATCACCTTTTTTTTGCTTTCTTAATAACATTATATCTGAGCAGTGATTGCAGCACAGTAGGAGTGTTGACAAGCTAAATCTTTAGTCTCTTGGTGATGGATCATGTATCTTAAGTAGGGATTGAATATCGATCGATTATTCTGAGATTATGTTTTATAATTGAATTTGGATGATTTGAATGTTGATTTTAATATGAATATTTTAGTTTTGATTTCTAAATAATTGGGTTGTTATCAACGATCATTGCTAACTAATTCGATTGCTTGAAATCTATGCTTATCGATTGATAATCATTTGAGGGTATTAATAGTTCTTGAACTAGCTTTGATCAAAGGAGTTTAAGGAATATTAATGTTCTAAACTCAATCGATCGATTGAGATTTTATTTAAGACTTAGTAATTTTAAAATTTTCATATCAAATTAAGAGCAAAGATAGATAGGTTTCCATTATTAAGAGTCTTTCTTAACATATTTCTTTCACAATCCAATCATTTTTCATCTTAATCAAAAATAGAAAAATATTTACTTTACTGTACCCTTATTTTATTGTATCAATAATCAATGAAACCCAAAACCTATTTTACTTTCACTCAAGTTTTTAATAGTTTTATCACCGATTTGTTAGGATTCTAATAAAAAGGACTCCTTGAGAAGAACACTAGGATTGTACCTTATACTACATTAATATGGTACAATTATTTTTATTTTTATAAATTTGATGATGATAATCTGACCAAGTCACATATAGCGAAAAATTATCAATAAAGGTAATAAAATACCAGACTTCGTGTCTCGCCCTCACGCTCATTGGACTGCAAATATCTGAATGGATTAATTGTAACGGATTTTCGGCTCATTTTCCCTTACCGAATGGTTTTCTAGTAGCCTTACTAGCTAGACAACTTTCGCATAATGACATATCCATGTTAGGGATTACCCTCAACAAGCCTTCTTTTGCTAGTTTAATCATTCTATTTTGATTAATATGTCATGTCTAGCATGCCAGATGTTCATATTAGAATTATTCAAAGTAAGCAAAATAATCGTGAGTATTAAAATCACCAATAAGATCCAAAATAAAGAACTTTTGAAATTGGAAATTTGAACCATAAAATGTTGAGTTACTATAAATGTCTACAACTTTACCATGAAAGTTTACATTGAACCCAAAGTTTAATAAGCAAATTATAGAAATTTAATTCTGTTGGATGTCAGGAGTATGAAGTACATCATACAGCTTCAAGGTCTTTCTACCATACAGAACAAGTTTGCAGGTGCCAATGCCTCGAACCTTAATCCTTGCATTATTGCTAACGTAAAGCAGCTTGCTTTAAAATGGCAACAGATGGTATTTCATGAAAGATCCTAGATATCGACTTAGTGGTATGTGGAGCCTGAGTCAATAATCCAATAAAAGGAATAGGTTTTGTCAGAAAAGCAATACTAGAAACAAATGAGACATGTGAATTCACATAATTCACTGTTACCTTTTTACTCTCGGTCTATTTAGAATAGTCACGCGTGAAATGTCCCATGTTGTGGTAGGCAAAGCATTTGACCTTCTTTAGGTCTAGTTTTTTCTTGCTACCTTTCTTTCCTTTTTTCTTGTATTGCTGTTTGCCTTTCTTGTGTAGAGGACCATCTTTCTTTCTATTCTTCTGAAATTTCTTGTCCTTCTTAAATTTAGGCTTTGAATGGTAATGACTGACATCTTCGGTCAAGTAAGCGTCTCCAGTTGCCTTATAAGCCTCCAGACTTTCATCATCTAGCTTCAAATGCTTTGCTACATAATTGAAAATAATGATATTTTTATTGTGGGTCAGATTAACTTTCATGTACTCCCAACTGTTAAGGAGCGATTTGATGACAACCTGTACTTGTTGCTTATTGGATAGATTATGTCTTGCTTCCTTTAGTTCTTGAATCATGTTAGACATTTCTCTTAGATATTGCGTCACATGATTATTTGGCTTTAGCTTATAGGTATCAAATTTAATCGTTAACCTTCTAATCTTAGTAATGGAAACTTTGCCAAACTTATCCTTCAGGGCAATCCATATAACTTGTGTCGTTATGTGTGTCTCAAACTCACATATCAAATCATCAGCCATTGCACTCAGCGGTGATTCTTGCTATGCTATTATTCCTTTTCTAGGACATGTATGCTTCCTGGTCTTTCCTATGCTGGACTGTATTTCTAACCTCAGGCTCTACTATTGCCATTGTTAATAGCTCAATTGCATTATGTTATTTTAGAATATATTAGACCTTTCAGTGCTAAATATCCCAGTTGTCCTTGTTGAGTTTTCCCCCTTGTTTAATTAGTAATAATGTTATTTCATGCTATCAATATCAGTTCTGTGACAAATCTATCTCACATTAATTTATTGAACCATAGAACATTTAAGTGAATTTACATATATATAACACATGTAAAGTATACAATATCATGTACTTTTATCATTTTTTATCTGAAAATAATAACATCACTAGACCTATAATCAGGAGAACACGTTTATACCTCGCATCACATAAGCACTAGCAACGCTATCACTTCTTATCAAAATTAATATAAGCATTATTCTCATCAAATTTTGCTTTTAGAATACTCATTATCTAAATAGCTCCCACTTATAAAAATTAACATGAATCATAACTAAGATAACGAAATAAAATGAAACATGTTTCTCTTGCATATAATGCATGTAATAAATGGCAAGCCTTTACAAAGAAAGAGTAATAAATCATGTCCTTAACAAAGCAAAGCAGTAAAAATCAAATACAAATATATATCATTTGATATGAGCTTTACAATATTCTAACATCTCTTTTCTTATCTTCTTAAGCTTATGAGGTGGTTTGATAAGGTTATATACAAATTCTATTGTTTTAAGCCAATACATTTTGCTTATATGTCCTTGTCTAGGCTTGCCTCTAACCCTAGTTGCTTTTATATATTCCATTATGGCTTTTAGGTAGAATTTAATATTCTCCTTATTTGTCATGAATTCAATGTATTCGTCAATCACACCATTAATATCTTTTATATTTGTATTTGTCTGCATCTTTTTCAGCTATAGTCATGGCCAAAGTAGGGTAAGAGGTTGATTCACTTCCTCTCCGTCCTAAACTGGAGATTCATCATGAAGAATAAGCACCATCTTAGAGTTTGAGTTTGAAGAAACCATTAAAGGCTATAGAGGATGGGGTTTGATAGGGAATAAAGTTTCTAACCTCGGCCCATAATCATATATTACTTTTAGTTCCTCTTGTGGAACTTCCTCCACCAACTCCTCTGGGTCTTCTTTAGAAAGTTTATCAAGTTCTTGTTCTGTATCCTCTTCAGGTTCTCCCTCGGAGTCCTCTTGAAGGTTCTCCTCTAGGTTATTGACATCATTTTGGAATTAAATGTTATCATTTAAGTTATATCATATAGATTCAGTGCTAGATGAAGTCATTTTCACCTAAATAATAAAAATATTAATTATCATAATTTTCTAGAATTTTTAAACACTAAAAAAATCAGAAAATACACTGGATATTCACAAATAAGTCCATAATTGTCTCCAAAATTAGGCAAATTATATATCAAAATAAATATATTGATTTTAAGGATTTTTAAGAATAAACCGCACCTCAATTGGAGGTCCAACGCTCCATCATGCTGATGGAACTAATTTTTTGTGCTCTATGCAATATAACTAATTTTGATGCCTAAAAATGTTGTTTTCTGATGACCCAATTTTGAAACGAAGAAGCTTAGATCCTGTGGATGTTGACTATACTTCTGTTTATGGTTTAAATGCATACTCTATGTTTCTTGGCATAAAACAAATATTTTTAAACATAAATAGAGGCAAGAATGATATGCTACCATAAAAATAAAAAATCACAGAATGCATGTGGAAGCACAGAAATAGGCTTTAGATACCACTGTTAGATTTCAAGCATACCTTGGATCTTCTCTTGTTCACGAAGATACCCACACACAACCAGAGTAACTTATATGGGCTCTGGTACGTTCACACAACAAAAAACACCAAAGGAAAAAGAAAAGAGCTTTGGACATAAAAAGGAGTTATATAGAGCAACAAAGAAAAATTATTCTCTATTATGTGTTTATGCACGCATGAAAGGAGGGGAAATGTGATTCAAAAATAAAACTTACCCATTTCCCCATGTCCTGCTACTGCATATCCGGTGGGTAACTTCTACTTCTTTTTATATGGGGTATATTACACATATATATTCTACTCTCTCCCTTATTATCACAATTGCCCCAATGCCTATTGGGTTTGGGTCTAATCTACTAAAGATAGATCAACCCGTTTTCCAACAGAAAATTATTGTAATTTTGTCTTAGTAAAACGATAATTATAATTTATTAATTTTTAGATTCAATATGTAAATAATGTTCGAGTAACTTCAATTTTAAATTTAAAAATAAAAAGGAGGTTTTGGGTTAGTTTTAAAAGAAAATGACTTAAAAAACTATGAAAAATAGGAAAACTTAAGTTGGGATTCTAATACATTTTGAAATTATGACTCAAATGACCAAATGGTCCTTGTTCTATTAAAAAGATAAAAGTTACCCAAACTTCTCACTATAGATCTCCCTTTATCAATCCATATCTAGTTTATATCAGATATCAATAAATTTCAAGGTGATAAAATGGAAAGTATGACTGATAGTTCCTGAATAATTAAAAAATGATTAAAAACTGTCAATGATGAAGGCTCACAAAAGAAATTTAAAATGGAAATAAACACCAAAAAAGGAATTTCAAGGAGAAAAATTCATAATAAAGCTTCATATGCTTCTACTAGCAAGTTAAGAAAAAAGTTGTAAGGAAATCCGGGAAACATATTTAAATACAAATGTAATCAAACCCATAAACAATCAATCTCAGTAAATCAAACTTACAACAAAGATTCAAAACAAAAAATATCTCCAACCCTAATCCATAAAAAGTGCAGATATGAAAATGTAACAATCAACAACCCATATCCATAAAAACATTTTAGAAAAATAAAAAACTTAGATATAAGAGATAGGCAAATTTAGGAGCAACGAATCTGGAAGGAGAGCACAAACACAGACGATGGCAACCATTCTATGTGTAGGACAAAGAAGATTAATGGAGATGATGACAGCAACGGATCTAGAGGACTACGATGATTTTGAACTATAATTCCACAACTTCGAATAGCTATTTTTAACAGATATGGAAGAAGAGCTCGCTTGATCAAAGAGCACGGCAACGTCTATCGTCCTCCATCACCTTCGTCGTCCTCCTCTCAAATCTAAGCTTGTAGATCTCTAAGTTTCTTCATCTCTCCGTTCCCAACTAGAATCCATCCTCTCCATCCCCAGTGAGCATTGTGATTGAGCATCTCCAGTATCCACTATAGTAGAGCAACAGGTAATTCTCTAAGTTTCTGATCATTTGAGAAATAAAGTAGAGCTTGAGGTAGAGAAAGGTGGAGGGGGCATATGCTAAAAAAGGTATAGAGATGATGAACAAAGCAATAGGCTAGATATCACATTTATTATTTTTTATAATTAAACTTTAAGAGAATTCTTCCAATTTAATTTTAGGGAAAAAGACAAAGAAAGCCCATTTCAATTTTATAAAGACATATTGGGCATATCAATATTAAAAATGACACATTAGGCAGGAGGCCCAATCTGTCATTTCAAAATTTATGTGTAAAGACCAAATTAACCTTCACTTTGCCAATGATATTTGCAAGTTTGACAATACGATTTATAACTTTGCCAATAGTATTTACAAGTTTAACATTAGTATTTGTAACTCCCATAATAGTATTTATAACTTTGACAATGATATTTGCAACTTTGACAATGATATTTATAACTCCTATAATGGTATTTACAAGTATGTCTTTTATCAATATGAAGAAGGAACTGTGATGCTCATAGGAGACAAAGCTTACGGAAGACCTTTTTGACTGAATTGCAAATTGGCAGGAGACCTCTTGTTCGCATAGGAAACTATACTAAGACATTAAAAGTTGACTGCTACAAGCAAAGAAAACATGAGCGAATTCTTTCTTCCTATGTCTTTCCACCTTCATCAGAAATTCCTTCCTCAATCTTTCTAAGGATTTTGGGGCTAAATTGGAATGTTTGGATTAATATATGTTTGTTTAATGTTGCATTTTATTTCACTTTTTGTGTAATGAGTTTCGCTTTTATGAGAAGCAACTGATAAAACTTTTGCACCTTTAGCCCATAACCTTGTGTTCCTGTGGAGCTTGTTGTAATGGTGACTATGACATCTGGCTTTTAAATTTAGGTAATAGGTTTCCGAGAAAGGGCGTCAAATTGAAGGGAAACATAGGTCTATGTTTTAGTCATAATTTTATGTTGTTTTAGTGGGAATCTAATTGTGCCATTTAGATGGTGAAAATGTAATACTTAAGTTTTTTGATTCTTTTTATCTCCTACATTTGGCAAATAACTCAAATGTGCAACAAGTTCTATTGTCAATGACCATAACAATTTTGTATACTCTTATATCTACTTATTGAGTTGCATATGATGTGTTTCTGCAAAAGGAAAAGAGGATTACTGTGAATTTTTTCTATGAGTTGCATCTGATATGTTTCTGCAAATAGAAGACACATCATCCGAGAGAAGCTCATCTTTACAATTGCAATTACTTCATTACATAGTTGTAAATGCCTTAAAAAAGTTGTAAATATTATTATTGAAGTTATAAATTCTATTAGAGGAGTTACAAATACCATTAGAGAAGTTACAAACCCGAAAGCAATTACAATAACTTCGTTAGAGAATTATAAATGCCTTAAGAAAAGTTACAAATCTCATTGTTAAAGTTTCAAATCCCACTACAGGAGTTACAAACCGAAAACAATATCTTGCAAGTTCAGTTGTAAATATATTAGGGAAAGTTATAAATCTCATTAGAAGAGTTGAAAATCCCATTGTAGAAGTTATAAATACTATAGCAATAATTGCAAATCTCACTATCAGACTTGCAAATCAAATTGACTTGTAAATCCCATGAGTAAAGTTGTAAATACTATTACAAGAGTTATAAATACCATTGGTAAAGTTGTAAATCCCATTGTGGAAGTGGCAAATACCATTGGGAGTTATAAATACCATTGACAAACTTGCAAATACCATTGTGGAAGTTGCAAATACTATTAGCAAAATTATAAATACTATTGTGGGAGTTGCAAATACTATTATCAAAGTTGTTAATCCGATTGTCAAAATTTTTTTCTCTATTGTGGGAGTTATAAATATCATTGTGGGAGTTACAAATACTATTGACAAAGTTATAAATCCCATTGTGGAAGTGGCAAATACCAGCAGGAGTTATAAATAATATTGACAAACTAATAAATATCATTGGCAAAGTTGCAAATATCATTATGGGAGTTGCAAATAACATTGACAAAGTTGTTAATCCTATTGACAAAGTTGTTTCTTTTTCGTTGTGGGAGTTACAAATATCATTACGGGAGTTATAAATACAATTGATAAAGTTGTAAATTCTATTATGGGAGTTACAAATACCATTGGGGGAGTTACAAATATCATTATGAGAGTTGCAAATACTATTGACAAAGTTGCAAATACCATTATAAGAGTTATAAATACTATTGACAAAATTACAAACACAATTGTCAAAGTTACAAATATCATTGTCAAAGTTACAAACACCATTGTTAAAGTTATAAATACAATTGTGGGAGTTGTAAATACCATAAACGACTTGTAAATACTATTGGCAAAATTGTAAATACCATTGTAGGAGTGACAAATACTATTATTAGAGTTGCAAATACCATTAACAAAGTTATAAATCGTATTATCAAACTTGCAAATACCATTGGTAAATTGAAAGCTAATTTGGTCTTTACACATAAATTTACAAATGACAGTTGGGCCTCTGTGTCATTTTAATATTGAAATGCCCAATTTATCTTTATGAAATTGAAATGGGCTTTCTTTGTCTTTTTCCCTTAATTTTATTCATTTAGATTTAGATTTCATATTTTTTTTAGGTTTATATAATTTTTAGATTTTTTAAATTTATATGAATTTTAAATTTTATCTTTCAAGTTTGAAAACAATATATTTCGATTCTTTGATGGGTAAAATGTATAAATTTTAATTAATTATAAAGATTGATATTTTAAAAAATAAATTTGAGTAACTAAATAATAAATTAAGGGAGAAAGACAAAAAAACCCATTTAAATTTTAAAAGAACAAATTGGGCTTCTCAATATTGAAAAGAACATATTGGGCAGGAGGCCTAATGTGTCATTTGCAAATTTGTGTGCAAAGACCAAATTAGCCTTCACTTTCCCAATAATATTTGCAAGTTTAAAAATATGATTTACAACTTTGCTAATGGTATTTACAACTCTGACAATGGTATTTGCTACTCCTATAATAATATTTATAATTTTGACAATAGTATTTATAATTTTGACAAAGGTGTTTATAACTTTGACAATGGTATTTGTAACTTTGATAATGGTGTTTGCAATTTTGCCAATAGTATTTGTAACTCCCATAGTGATATTTATAATTTCAACAATATTTGCAACTCCCGCAATGGTATTTGTAATTCTCACAAAGGAGAAGAAACAACTTTGCCAATGAGATTAATAACTTTGCCAATGGGATTAATAACTTTGCCAATAATATTTGCAACTCCCACAATGGTATTTGTAATTTTGCCAATGGCATTTGTAACTCCCACAATAGAGAAGAAGCAACTTTACCAATGGGATTAATAACTTTGCCAATGTTATTTGCAACTCCCACAATAGTATTTGTACATTTGCCAATAGTATTTGCAAATTTATCAATTGTATGGATAACTCTTACTAATATTTGCCACTTCTACAATGGGATTTCCAACTTTATCAATGGTATATTTGCAACTCCCGCAATGATATTTATAACTCCCACAACAGAGAAGATGTAATGGTATTTGTAATAATTTAAACCATTGACCGACTGATGTTCTGACTTAGTTAATCACTTTTTAATGTTCAATTTTTGTAAAGTTTCCTTAAAGAATGCGATTTGCAATGATATTTTAGTGTTCAATTTGGCTAATAGTATTTGTAACTCTCCCAGTGGGATTTGCAACTCTCCCAATAGGATTTGCAACTTTATCAATATGATTTATAACTTTTCTTATGGGATTTGTCACTTCACCAAATGGATTTGTAACTTCACCTACAGGATTTGTAACTTCTTACAATGAGATTTGTAACTTCACCTAGTTGAAGCTATAGTATCAGCTAGAGTCTTTCTCCCAATTGCCAAAATTAGATTTCTCCCAGTTACAAATACCATTGTCAGAGTTGTAAATACCATTACCTAAGTTGTAAATCTTATTGTCAAAGTTGCAAATACCATTGAGAAAGTAAAGGCTAATTTGGTCTTTGCACACAAATTTGCAAATGATAGATTGTGCCTCCTATCCAATCTATCTTTTTCAATATTGAAAAGCCTAATTTGTCTTTTTGAAATTCAAATGGGATTTTTTTGTCTTTCTTCGTTAAATTAACCCTTACTCTGTGTTTTTTTATTAATTATTGACTCACGTTTTTCAAGCCCGTGAACAATTTTCATAGGCAAAACAAATTCACCCATTTAATTTTGGGAGAAAAATAAAAAAAGCCCATTTGAATTTTAAAATGACAAATTGGACTTTTGAATATTGAAAAGGATAGATTGGGCAGGAGGCCCAATGTGTCATTTGCAAATTTGTATATAAAGACCAAATTAGCCTTCACTTTCCCAATGATATTTGCAAGTTTGAAAATACGATATACAACTTTGCCAATAGTATTTTATAACTCTGATAACGGTATTTGTAACTTCTATAATAATATTTATAACTTTGACAATAGTATTTACAATTTTGACAATGATATTTGTAACTTTGACAATGATATTTATAACTTTGATAATGTTATTTGCAACTTTGCCAATGATATTTGTAACTCTTATAGTGGTATTTGCAATTTCAACAATGATATTTGCAATTCTCGCAATGGTATTTGTAACTCCCACAAAGGAGAAGAAACAACTTTGTCAATAGGATTAATAACTTTGCCAATAATATTTGCAACTCCCACAATGATATTTGTAATTTTGCTAATGGTATTTACAACTCCCACAATAGAGAAGAATCAACTTTGCCAATGGAATTAACAATTTTGCCAATATTATTTGCAACTCCCACAATAGTATTTGTAGCTTTGCTAATAGTATTTACAAATTTATCAATTGTATGGATAACTTCTACTAGTATTTGCCACTTCTATAATAGTATTTTTAACTTTATCAATGGTATATTTACAACTCACGCAATGATATTTACAACTCTCACAATAGAGAAGAAGCAATGGTATTTGTAATAACTTCAACCGACTGATGTTCTCACTTAGTTGATCACTTTTTAATGTTCAATTTTTGTAAAGTTCCCTTAAAGAATGAGATTTGTAACGATATTTTAGTATTCAACTTGGCTAATAGTATTTGTAACTCTCCCAATGGAATTTGCAACTTTATCAATAGAATTTACAACTTTTCCTATGGGTTTTGTAACTTCACCAAATAGATTTGTAACTTCACTTACAGGATTTGCAACTTCTTACAATGGGATTTGTAACTTCACATAGTCAAAGCTATAGTGTCAGCTACAGTCTTTCTCCCAATTGCTAAAATTGGATTTCTCCTAATTAAAAATACCATCATTAGAGTTGTAAATATCATTAGTAAAGTTGTAAATCGTATTGTCAAAGTTACAAATACCATTGAGAAAGTGAAGGCTAATTTAGTCTTCACAAATAAATTTATAAATGATAGATTAGACCTCCTACCTAATCTATTTTTTTTAATATTAAAAAGTGTTATTTATCTTTTTAAATTTTAAATAGATCTTTTTTTATCTTTTTCCCTTTAATTTTCCGTAAATTCGTAAAATATAGAAAAGCCTTCGCTGGCTCTTGGGAGACTACAAAGGTCCGAAGCCAAGCCAAAACCAACTTGCTCATACCTCACCTACTTCTGGTACTGATCTTGTAATTGATTGAATTTTCACGTCATGTTCGCAATAATGGTTGATTGATTGGACCACTTGATTATTCGACATGCTTTTTGGAAAATTTAATTTCAAAATCTTGTATGCTTTGTCTTAAGTTTCGATTTTTCTGCTAGTTTCTAGTGAACATGAATGTACCATTTTCTTGCCGAGACAGTTAGTTTTCCGTCATTGTTTCTGTCAGTTTTCTGAGTGTCGGAGCACAATGTGGAAGCTGAAGATTGCAGAGGGAGGGAGTCCATGGTTGCGTTCAGTGAACAATCACGTTGGCAGGCAGGTTTGGGAGTTCGAACCTAAACTTGGATCGCCAGAGGAACTCATGGAGATTGAGCGCGCTCGCGAAACTTTCCACAAAAATCGCTTCCACACGAAGCATAGCTCTGATCTAATGATGCGCATTCAGGTTCCGTATCTTCATTGTACTTTGGACTGGTGCTGCCTCTGGCTATATGTTGCTCGAGCTATAATTAGAGTGATACTTGTATGAAATCTCTTATACGTTTAGTTAATTGAGTTTCTTAGCTAGCCAGGAATACAAATTGAGGTGAAATGCCAATTTGTTATACACTCGTGGATCGTGTAGTTGAAGAGCGTTAAGATGACCTAATTGAACATTTCAGTTAATGTTAGCTGCTAACTTGTTCGATTGATATAATTTAGAGCAACAAAAAGTAATTACGATAACTAGACTTTGTTTTTAGCAATAATTACGATTACGATACGGTACATGCTTGACGTTACACATCACGATTTCTTCTGGGACGCTTTAAGATTTTATTTTTTTCATTAGGAAGAGGAAATATGTGGGTCATTGCGAGACATTATATATATATATCTTCAGCTAATTGTGCTACCTTCCATTCCTGTTTAAGGCCACTCTTAATTCGTGTTATAATGGTGATTCGTTATCTGACTACCATAATAAGATTAAACTACTGATGATTGCTTGGCTTTATTTTGCCAGTATAGACAAGCCTATGCATTGATTTATTGCTCTGGGTTATTAAATTCTACATCGTCCATTTGGAGGGGACAGGATGGAAAATTGATAATATCGGATGTGGGGGAATCCCCTGATCTAATTACTGCCCTTTATTCTTGCGTACTATATGTTTGACGTTTAAAATCAATCCAGACATTTTTTGTCCTACTTTCTCAGGTTTGACTGCGCATTGTAGGCTGCCCTGCAAATGTTTGTTGAGAGAAAAAAAATACTTTTGTGTGTATTGGAATGTTAAATGGATAATTGCAAAAGGAAGGTGTATAATATTATAGTTTCACTACAGTGCTATTTTTGTTAATTTGCACATGTGAAAATGTTATATGTAGGAACTTCCTGCATTTTTTATTTCATATGTTGTAAGTTCTTATCAAGTAAATGTCTAGTTGATGTGTCTTGTGCTCTGTTAACCACTGGAGTTCCAATTTGAACTGTTATAAGATGTCCTGGATTTCCTGAAGATTGAGAAATAAATATCAAGATATTTTATATCTTGTTAGTTCTTACCATGTGCATCTTGAAACTTATTCTACTTTAATTGAAGTATTTAATAAATGTTTCTTTTTCCCCTAGAACCAGTTTAATCTTAAAATAGCCACTAAAAGGGAAATAAATAATTGGGAGATAATAGGAGATAGAGTAAATGTTGGAAGACATGCCAACGATGACAGAAAAGACAATCAAGATATGATAAAAGGTTCTATATTTTTCCTGTACATTGCTTCTCTATTCTGTTTACATATATATACACAATTGAGATCCCAAATCAATCGGGATTTACAGCAGGTAATGCGGGATCAAATCAGATAAAATCATATCATAATCTCCTGGAATCTCTCTCTAATCCCTATAATCTCTCCTATTTAATGCTGATATCTTCTACACTCCCCCTCAAGTTGGAGCATAGATATTCATCATGTCTAATTTGCTAATCAGAAATTCGAATTTATCTCGGGTCAATCCTTTTGTGAACACATCCGCTGTTTGTTCTTTTGAAGGAATATATCTGAGCTCAATTATTTTTTCATCAATCTTCTCTCGTATGAAGTGTCTGTCAATCTCTACATGTTTTGTTCTGTCATGCTGAATCGGATTATGTGATATGTTAATGGCTGCCATGTTATCTGAATGTAATCTGATGGGTAGTTTCATTGGCATCCCCAATTCTTCTAGTACTCGTTTGACCCACAAACCTTCGCATATTCCTAGAGCTATAGCTCTGAATTCCGCTTCAGCACTGCTTCTTGCAACTACACTCTGCTTTTTACTACGCCAAATAACTAGATTTCCCCACACATAGGTGACATAACCTGAGGTGGATCTCCTGTCATCTTGATCACCTGCCCAGTCAGCGTCCGTTAACACTTCTACACTTCTGTTGTCAGATTTTTTAAACAATAGGCCTAATCCAGGTGATCCTTTCAAATATCTGAGGATTCTGTAGACTTCATTCAAGTGTTTTTGTTTAGGGTCATGAGAATGTTGGCTCACCATGCTGACTGCATAAGCAATGTCTGGTCGAGTATGTGATAAGTAGATCAACTTGCCTACCATTCGCTGGTATCTCCTCATATCTACAGCTTTTCCTAGGTCTTCATCATTGCTGATTTTATCTGCCCGTATAGGGGTATCACTAGGTCTGTAGCCTAGCATACCTGTTTCTTCTAGAAGATCTAGTACATACTTTCTTTGTGAGATGTTGATCCCTTTGTCTGATCTGGCGACCTCCATACCCAGGAAGTATTTCATTCTTCCTAGGTCTTTAACTTGAAATTCTTTATTTAGTGCCCTCTTGATCCTGTCAATCTCTGCTTGATCATCACCTGTGAGAACAATATCATCGACATATACTGCCAATACCACGATTTTCCTATCAAGGTGTTTGAAGAACAAGGTGTGATCACTTTGTCCTTGAGTAAAGTTTTGAGCTTTGAGTACCCTGGTAAACCTCTCAAACCAAGCTCGAGGAGATTGTTTTAAGCCATACAATGATTTTTGTAGTCTACACACGTGGTTCTCCTTTTTCCCAGGGAATCCAGGGGGCATCTTCATGAATACTTCTTCCTTCAATTCTCCATTTAAGAATGCATTTTTGACATCCATCTGATGTAGAGGCCAGTCTAGGTTTGCAGCGAGGGAGAATAAAATCCTGATAGTGTTCAGTTTGGCCACAGGAGCAAATGTCTCAGTGTAGTCCATACCGTATACCTGAGTGAAGCCTTTTGCCACTAATCTTGCTTTATATTTGTCAAGACTTCCATCAGCACAATATTTTGGGATGAATACCCACTTACAACCTACTGCCTTCTTGCCTTTAGGCAGCTCAATTATTTCCCAAGTTTTGTTGCTTTCCAAGGCCTCCATTTCTGCCATTACTGCCTTTCTCCATTCAGGACTATCAAGGGCCTCATGTATACTTTCTGGAACCCTGACCTGAACAAGATGAGATATGAAAGCACAATGTTTCGATGATAAGGCCTGATATGAGACAAACCTTTCTATAGGATGCCTAGTGCAGGATCGTCGTTGCTTTCTTACTGCAATTGGGAGATCAAGATCTTCGTTAGGCATTGCATGGTTAGGATCTGCTTCTGGTTCAGACTCTTGGGTTGTTTCAGTTGCTTGAGGCTCATTACCTGTCATGTGCATGTTTCTACGAGTATAAACTTGTCCCCACCTATTGTTGTCTCCCCCTGAACTAGTGGTCTCCCTACTTTCCCTCGGTTCCCCTTGAATTTCTCCTTCAAGTATGTAAATCCGGTCAGGTTCATGTTGGGGGTATGTGGATTTCGTTATTTGAGGAAGCTGAGGTTCACTCCAATTTATTTGAGGAAGCTGAGGTTCACTCCAATTCTCCCCCTGAACCGAGGACGAGGAATAAAAAGGAATAGATTCACGGAAAGTAACATCACAAGTGACATAGAGACGTTTAGAGACTGGATCAAAACATTTGTACCCCTTTTGGTTCGTGGCAGGCCCTAAGTAAATGCATTTGATAGCTTTAGGGTCGAGTTTGTGGGTATGGTGAAGGTGAACAAAGGTGGTGCAACCAAAGACACGTAGAGGTAAGGAATTCTCGAGGTATGGTAGTTGGAAGTGTTGGTGTAGAACCTGGAGAGGTGTCTGAAATGACAAAGGTTTGCACGGCATTCGGTTAATCAGAAAGGTAGCGGTGAGAATGGCATCATCCCAATAGTATGTGGGGACAGAGCTACTAAATAGGAGAGCTCGGGCAGTGTCAAGGATATGTCTATTTTTACGTTCAGCAATGCCATTTTGCTGGGGGCTATAGGCACACGAACTCTTGTGAGTGATGCCTTTGCTTTTAAGAAAGCCTGAAAGCGAAAGGTTAAAATACTCGGTACCATTATCGGTATGAAGAGTTTGAATGTTTGTGTTGAACTGTGTGTGAATCATAGTATAGAACTCAATAAAGGTTTGACAAACCTCAGTTTTATCTTTTAAGAGAAAAACCCAACTGACACGGGTGTGATCATCAATGAGAGTCATAAACCATTTTGAATGAGTGCGATTGGAGATACGAGATGGACCCCACAAGTCACTGTGTATAATGGAGAAGGGTTTTGATGGTCGATAAGAGATGGGGTGAAAGGAAGAACGATAATGTTTTGCCAGTTCGCATGAATCACAGAATAATTCAGGAGTTTTATTTGAGCAAATAGATGGGAACATCTTACACATATATTGAAAATTTGGATGTCCTAGTCTCTTGTGCCATAATTCAATTTCACTAGTTTTAGGGAGAGACGCTGTATTACAGGAAGGAGGTGCCGGACGATGACAATCATTCAGGTAATAGAGTCCGTCAAGCTCTTTAGCAACACCAATCGTCGTCCCCGTGAACAGATCCTGAAAAAGGCAATGAGTGGCAAAAAAATCAGCATGACATCGTTCCCATGTAGTTAATTGTCTTACAGATAACAAATTACATCTCAATTTTGGAACATGGAGAACATTGTGAAGTGTGAGGGTAGGCGAGATATTAACAGTTCCACTACCCGCTACTAGTGAGTCAGATCCATCAGCAATTTTAACAGTGAGATGTGACGTGGCAGTAAGGTAATTTGAAAATAAGGAGAAATCACCAGTCATATGATCTGAAGCACCTGAGTCTATGATCCAACAGGAACCAGTATTCTCACCTTTAACTGTAGCCAAAGCGTGAAAGAAATTACCTCGTTGAGCAATACTGGCCACGGGTTGTTGTTGACGGGACTGGTTTTCAAGAGCACTTAACCTGTCCAGAATGATTTTTAGTGGATCTGGTGCAGCTGTTGGGCCTAGATGAGTTGGGTTTGCAGAATATGAACTGGATCCAGCGTGAATTGGGCCTGGACAGTATGAGTTTGGGCCCTGGAGTAGACCTGTGTGTGTTGGACCGGAAGCAGCGTGAGCCTGCAGTTGCTGTGAAGTGGGCCTGTTGTGAGGTGGACCTGTTGTCACTGATCCTTCACCGTCTGCTCCCTGCGCTTCAGCCATATGCGCCCTGTGTCGCCGTGGTTTGGGCTTCCAGTCGGGGGGTTTCCCGTGGAGGTCCCAACATCTTTCCTTTGTGTGACCTACCTTCTTGCAATGGTCACACATTGGGCGGTCCTTCCTGGGCCCAGATTCAGCAGTTCGGACGGCAAGAGCAGAACCTTCAATGGCAGAAGGACGAGGCATTTGGTCGGCGAGCATGATATAGCGTCGGGACTCCTCGTCTCGTAACAAGGCAAATGCTTCCGTGACTGATGGGAGCGGTACGCGGCTGAGAAGGCGACCTCGAGTGTCGTCATAGGCAGAGTTCAAACCAACCAGGAATTCGAACAATCGTTCCTCCTCCACAGCTCGACGGTACTCGGCAGCATCTTCAGGGTCTCTCCAGATTCGATGTTGCAGTAGGTCAAGCTCCTGCCACAACACGGTTTTTTCAAGGTAGTATCCGTTGATGGGTCGAGCTCCTTGTTTGACAGCCCAGAGGCGAGCTCTCAGATCGAACAGCAGTGAGCCATTGGGGCGTTTCCCGTAAGCGTCTTTCACGGCGGCCCATATAGCTCTGGCTGTGGTGAGAAACATGAAACTCCGTCGGATTTCAGGGAGCATGGAGTTGAGGAGCCATGAGGCGACCAAGGCATTGTCTGATTTCCACCTTCGGCTGTTACTGGCGTCGTTAGTGGGAGGCTGGTCGCAGTGAATGAAGTCGAGCCTATCCCGTCCGTCAAGTGCGAGGAGCATGGACTGGCTCCAATCTAAGTAATTTTCGCCGGTAAGACGCTCCGGTACGATAAGGATGGCCGACCCTTCAAGGCCGGCGACTTTGGTTGAGCTGGGACGTGACCCACCGTCAGACGGGACGGTGCTGTCGTGCTCTGTGGTAGAAGAATGAACCGAACCATCTAGCTCTGATACCATGTTGGAAGACATGCCAACGATGATAGAAAAGACAATCAAGATATGATAAAAGGTTCTATATTTTTCCTGTACATTGCTTCTCTATTCTGTTTACATATATATACACAATTGAGATCCCAAATCAATCGGGATTTACAGCAGGTAATGCGGGATCAAATCAGATAAAATCATATCATAATCTCCTGGAATCTCTCTCTAATCCCTATAATCTCTCCTATTCAATGCTGATATCTTCTACAGTAAACACTCCTAATCAAAGCCCAAATAGTATGCAACAAAATAAAGACTAATAATACATGTAACTCCATAGTTGACAATTGGAGATAGCCATCAAAAAGAAAAGAAATATGATTTGACCTTTTTACTTTGCCAATAATTCTGGATTATCAAAGAAGGCTTTTGTAAGGCTAGTTAATGCTATCCCTCAATTCATAGGCTTTTGTAAGGCTAGTTAATGGTATCCCTCAATTCATTATGTAGCCATTTTAGTGATAACTTTGCATATGCCATGAGCAAAGCTATAAATTCTACTTTGGCGCTACTCCTTGCAAAATTGCCTATTTTTTATGATCATCCAAGGAGTGAGATTACCCCATAAAAAGTTAACCTTGTATTTGATCAAAGATCTATGACAGATCAGCCCAATCTGCGTCAATATAGACTTCTATACATGCTTTTGTTCGAGAAATACTTATATATTCCAGGAGTGCCATGTCATCTGAATTCTGTCCAATTAAAATACAACAACTCAACACATTTTAATCCTAGTTGGTTAATGACTCATCTAAAACAATTCCTATTTTATTTTGTTTTTGAGAAAAAATAAACCTTAAATTTCATTTAGATGATTTATTTTTCAAATTCAAGTATTTATTTTTCTTAAAAATAAAATATACCGTGAATGCTTTTTAGATGAGTCATCAACTGAGTTGTTTTTTGATTAGACAGAATTTAGATGATGTGACACTCCTGGAGTATGTGAGTATTTCTCCTTTTGTTCTTCTTGATGGAGACCTTTTTGCCAAGAGTCATTTGCAAGTATCCCAAGATTCTATATGGTGCCTACGTGTGTTTTTTCGCTGGCTTGTTTGTGTATTCAGTAACGGCATCGATTAAGAATTTGATATCAAATCTGGTGTGAAAGAGGTAAATGAGTTTCTAGATTAATCTTTGGGATCTCGTAGCATTGACTAGGACGCAATCTTGTTTTAAACGGATTTGTAGGAAATTTCCATGGCTGCGTCTATTATTGTATCCCTAATCATCCCAATTTCTTTTAGCACATCAAAAGTGCACTTTTGTTGTGTCCTAATTACATATCAGTTGCCATGATTCTCCAACAAATCTCATAGAACCCTTTTCTGGCTTTTTTATGTTGGGTGTATGTGATTTTTAATGCTTTATTGTTATGTGAAAGTTATGTTATTTGTCACATAAAAAATTCTACCACTTGGGCTCAATCTTCTTTCTTTAACTAAATGAAGTTTGCAAAAGAGAATCCAAGAGATGTGGTCTTACCTCAAGTCAAAGTCAAAGATATAGAGGATATTACTGAGGAGACAGTGACAAGAACATTAAGGAGAGCCATAAGTTTCCATTCGACCTTGCAGAGTCACGATGGACACTGGCCAGGAGATTATGGAGGTCCCATGTTTCTTATGCCTGGCTTGGTAAGTTCCGTTTCTAAAACTGAATCTTATTTTGTAATATACATTCTACTCTAACTTGCAGGAAATCAGGTACATTTGCCAAAACTGCCCCACCTTGGCCTTTAAATTTTGGCGTGATTATTGTAGATTGATATTTATCTTTTTAATTTTCCCTTATTTTTCCTGATAAAGAATTCTTCTTGAATAATATTCACCTTTTAGAAATAACCATGATAATCCTAATGCTTTCTGGGCTACACGATTGATCAGGTGATCACTTTGTTTGTCACTGGTGCACTAAATGCGATCTTATCGGAAGAGCATAAAAAGGAAATGTGCCGTTACCTCTACAATCATCAGGTAAGAAATTTACACCATTATTTTGTCTACTATCAGTTCCTTCTCAGAAGTTTTAGTGTTATGTGATTGCAGAATGAGGATGGTGGCTGGGGACTGCATATTGAAGGCTCAAGCACCATGTTTGGTACTGTTTTGACTTACATAACTCTCAGATTGCTCGGTGAAGGAGCAAATGATAGAGAAGGGGCCATGGAGAAAGGCCGTGATTGGATTCTAGAGCATGGTGGTGCTACTTCTATAACATCATGGGGGAAGATGTGGCTTTCAGTTAAGATCTTAGCCTTTTCTGATGGTTTTATCAATTGATATGACGTAGTGGTATATTTATTTACTTATCTTATTATGATGATAGGTTCTTGGAGTATATGAATGGTCTGGAAATAATCCCCTTCCGCCTGAGATATGGCTTCTTCCATATGTGCTTCCATTCCATCCAGGTTCTTGTCCTTTAAGCTGTTCTAATGATGTTTTACGTGACCAAAGAGGAGATATACTCAAAAGAAGCCCGTATCTGTATAGTTTATGAGCTAATTATCAAGAATCCTACATATGGACCAGTATTTTGATTAAAAAGTTTGGCTTGCGCATCTTTCTAATCTCGATGTTTTTGCAATAAAAAGATGATTGGATATAATGCAGGTGCGGTAAGAGACATAAATAAAATATAAATGTAAAGAGTAGAAGCAAGCCCCAACTCATGTCACTTTCAATTCCAATGCGTGATTGCTTAACTATAGAAGATCTAACTTGATATTTTTGTTGAAAACACGATATCTTTTAGAGTGGGTAACCTTTGTGGGGAAAAGAAAAATAATTGTATCAAATGATGATAATCATGGGAACTGGTCAAATTAACTGGGAAACTTGAGTTTGTTGCTTTATAAATAAGTCTAAGATTTTGATTTATTCAATCTGTTGGGCTGACCAATTTCAATTTGCATAATACCTTTATGGCATGATTTTTGTTTTTTTATGTCGTCTGATGTATGATTCAATTTTATGAGGAGACAAAAATATTTCCCACACTAGTATTCTGTGTGACTGAGAAATTACGTACTGCATGAATTTTTTTAGTAAAAGGATATATGCATTCATGCAGTATATGCTTTTCCTAAGATTCTCTTATCTTTCCAATCATTCTCTGCACTGAATAGGGTGGGAAAAATTTATTGTCATGTTTTACAGGAAGGATGTGGTGTCACTGTCGGATGGTCTATTTGCCAATGTCTTACTTATATGGGAAGAGGTTTGTGGGTCCAATCACACCAACAGTATTGTCTTTGAGGAAGGAGCTTTATACAATTCCATATCATCAGATAGATTGGAATCAGTCACGTAATTTGTGTGCTAAGGTTTGTCAAACTGCTAACTGATCCTGCAAAAATATAATGATAATTGCTTCACATGAATTATATTATTTGTGAGCTCCACTTATAATATTCTGTACGGTAATAATTACATAGAAAATAGCAGCTAAACAATCTAAATAATATACCTCTCTCTCTCTTTGTCTTATTTTATTTTGGTAAAATTACACATTGTCTTTTAACTCTATGCAAAGTTTCATTTTGGTCCCTTAATTTTATAAAGTATCTTTTTGGTCCTCTAACCCTAATGCCGTTAACAAAATATATTGATAACATTGAAATTTTAAATGTTGTCAAAACATTATGAAATGTTATTATATTAAGTTTAATTTTCAAAAAATAACAAAGGTTGGTACAAAAAATTGTCATTTGAAACAAATGGTGTTAGGGTTAAAAGACTTCAAAAATATTTTATGAAGTTCAGAATCAGGGTATTTCTGGTTTGGAAGTTTGAGTATTATTCCAATATTCACAAACTATAATTATGTACATGCTCTCAATTAAAATAGAGATCGACCAAGATTCTAGCCTAAGATTCTAGCATAATCAAATCAATAATAAAAACCCACGAAATTTGGAATTAATGCCCAGATTGTAAGCTCACTATATCAGGAAATAAATCAGGTGTTTTAAACATAGAAATTAGCTAGGATACCCTAGGATATTAGGCCCATAGGCCCATTAGGTTTGCGGCAACTCTCCGCCTCAAGCTGGCAAGTAAATATCTAACATGCTCAGCTTGCTTCTAAAGAATTCAAATTTGTCTTTATCCGTTGGTTTAGTAAGAATATCTGCCACTTGAGCACTGGACCTTATATGGGACAAATTAATTATTTTTGAATCAATTTTTTCTTTTATAAAATGGTTATCAATCTCCACATGTTTAGTCCTATCATGATGGACTGACTTGTGGATCATTTGAATGGCTTCATACTATCGCATCTCATCTTTATAGGGAATTGTGTACTGATTTTCAATTCCTATAGGACACATGTAATCCATATTCCTTCACAAACTCCATCCCACAGCCTTGAGTTAAGCTTCAAGACTACTTTGTGATACAACAAATTGCTTTTTACTTTTCCATGTTACTAGATTACCTCATACAAAGGTGAAGTAACCACCTGATGATCTTCTATTCTCTGAGTCTCTTCCATGGTTAGCATCTGTGTATATCACTATTCCTTTGGAATCTGTCTTACCAAAGAAGATTCCCCCTCCTGGTGTCATTTTAAGATACCTCATAATGGTGTATATTGCTTCCATGTGATGCTCAAGGCTGTGATGAAACTGACTAACCATGCTCACTATATAGCATATGTCAAGTCTAGTATGAGACAAGTAGGTTAGTTTCCCAACTAGCCTTTGGTACCTTTCAGCATCTACAGGTACTCCATCCTTTTTGTATTCAAGATTGATGGATCGATCTATTGGTATTGGTGAGGGTTTGACCCCCAGCATCCTTGTTTCCTTGAGTAGGTCAAGGGTATATTTTCTTTGCGAGACAGAAATTCCCTACAATGATCTAGCAATTTCCATCCTTAGAAAATACCTCAGACTTCCCAGATCCTTTACTTCAAATGTTGTACCTAGGGTCCTTTTAAGCTTTGATATTTCTTCGACATCATCTCCTGTCACCACGATATCATCAACATATACAATCAAAATTGAGACCTTAGTACTTGTATGCTTCACAAATAAACTATGGTCGTCTTGGCATTGTGTGTATCCCAACCATTTCACTACTTTGGTGAATCGTTCGAACCATGCTCTTGGCGATTGTTTCAACCCATACAAGGATTTTTTCAATCTGCATGCCATATTCTTGTTTCCATATTCAGTCACACCTTCTAGTATCTTTATGTATACTTCCTCCTCAAGATCTCCATTTAGAAATGCATTTTTCACATCCAACTGATGTAATTGCCAGTCTAGATTAGCTGCCAGTGAAAAAAGAACTCGAATGGTATTCAATTTAGCCATCGGTGCAAATGTCTCTTAGTAGTTAATGCCCTGAGTTTGATAGTACCCTTTGGCAACAAGTCTTGCCTTGAACTTATTGACTATACTATCGGTAGGGGTGGAAATAGGCCAGGCCAGGCTTTGACCTTAACAGGCCAAGCCTGTTAAGTGACACTTTAACTTGGGTCTGGCCTGTAGCCTGTTGTAGGCAAATTTTTTAGGTTAAGCCTGGCCTGTAAACATGTGTAGCATGGCCTGAAGCCTGTTTAAAATAGCCTGTTTTATAAGTATACTGTCAAGGTTTCAAAACAGGCCTTAATAACAGGCCTCCATAATAGGCCCTCTAACAGGCCTCCATAATAGGTAGGCAAATAATACAAGGGTTTCAGGCAAGATAGCTCTTCATCTCATGACAATAAGTGACACAGTTATGAAGTTCATAGACTAGAGGCCAATTGTTTCTACATCTGTGATATGGAGTGGTAGCTCAAGAATAAAAAAGGTCTTCGAGAATTTTAGAGAACAATGATTCTTCCTTGCTACCTCAAAAATCTTGCTCTAGGACAATTATTAAGGTTTTGAGGAAAAGAAGGAACATATGGTTTTGAGATCATTAATTTGTGAACATTTTTTCAGCATTCAGTGCTTAAGGGTGATGTAACACATTTAACTTTTTAATCCTTGAATGAATAAGAATACAAATAGGCTTTTATATAGGCAAAAATATAAGTTAATAGGCTAAACCTAGAATCTATTATAATCCTAATATCTCAGATTTATTCTTCTAAGATATAATAATTTAATATTCAAATCTGATCCTAAATAATATATAAACTTAATTTTAGATAATTAATTAAATAACTAACAAAATATAATATTAATTATAAACCAACGTATCTCAACACTACTAGCCTGTTTGGTTATCTATTTCTATGGTTGGTAGACATTCCTATGCAGCATTTTGTGAGAAGCAAAAAATAGTTGCTTTTGGAAAACGTCTGCTTGAAAGGCTTTGAGAAGCTGGCCTTATTGTGGGTCAAAGTTCATTCAAATTGAGGTTTCTTTGACAGATTCACAAAGGGATTATGCAACCCTTTAGGGATTAAGCAAAACCTAAACTTCCATCTCAAATAATCACCGAAGTTTTCATCATTAGAGAAAAAGAAAAGATGAAAATTAAATAAAAGACAAGGTGCAACGAAGGAGGAACTGGATTCTCAATTTCTCATCATTAAAGAAAAGAAAAGAAGAGAAGAGAAGAGAAGGAGCGACGAATTGGATTTTGTGAAGATGCTTGGCGACGACGATAGTGGAGTCTGAGAGTTTGGAGAGGCGATGGTGACAATAGAGTTTGAGAAGAGGTGCAACGATGGCGACAATTTAGTCTGAGAAGAGGTACGACGACAGCGCAGTGACAGTGGAGTATGAGAAGAGGTGTGACGATGGCGACAATGAACTCTGCAAAGGTAAGCGATCTGAAGGTCTGAACTCTGAAGAGTGAAGGAGGAAGGTGCCGCAAGCTCTCTGTGACAGGGGAGTTTTTGTGACGCCGACAGGGGAGTGATTTTTGCAAGAGTGAGGGAGGGAAGGAGGAGTGTTTCTGCTTCTGCGGCGAGTCTGCGACTTCTGAGATAAATTGAGAAGTGGAATTAGGGTTAAAGAAAAAGAAATTGTTAAAGAATAAAATTAAAAGTTAAGAATAAAATTTATCACAAAATGCTCTTTAGTCTAGTGGTTTAATTGTTGCGTTTTGTGACTTCTGTCTAATAGGTGGAGGGTTCAACACTCACCTATTACACTATTATACTATATATATTTTAAATAAAAGGCTCAAGCCGCCTGGCAAACTTGACAGGCTATTTATGAAGCTTGAGCCGGGCCTTTTAAGGTAAATAGGCTTCTACATAGGCTTGAGCCTGTGCATTATTGAAAACAGGCTAAATCAGGCTAGGCCCTAGGCCCTTGACAGGCCGCCTGGCCTGTTTGCATCCCTAACTATCGGGATTATATTTGATTGTGAATACTCACTTGCATCCAATTGCCTTTTTTCCATAGGAAGTTTCATAATTTTCCATGTCTGATTTTTGTTGAGAGCCCTTAGTTCTTCATTTATGGCTTCACACCATCTTTTGGCTTTTATTGCCTCTTCAAAGGTTTCTGGGAGTTTTTCTTCTTTGATCCTGATAACAAAAGTTCTCATGCAAGAAGATAACTTGTCATATGAAATGAAGTTACTTATGGAGTGCTTTGTACATTGCCTTAACCTTCTTAGGGCAATTGGCCACCCAAGGTCATTAGGTTTAGAGATTGGAGAGGACTCTTGGTTTTGCACTGAACCCGAGGGAGCATCACTATTTGGAAGTTGATTTTCACGAGTGTCTTCTTCCGCTTCATCATCTGCCTCTTCTGATTCCTCCCCATTCAATGTGTTATTGGGCATTGGTGAGGGGAATATAGATAAGTTTTTGGGCTTGTTTTAGGTCTTGTTTGTCAATTTTGTATGTTAGTTTCGATTGTACGAAGAACAGTAGGTATAAACATGTTTCTTGAATGAATTCAGGAGTGTTTGGTACTGTTTCATTGCAGGTGAATCTAAAGGCTCCCATTCCCTCAAGTTCTCCCCTTGAATGGGAGAATGTTGATAGTAGCTTAAGTTTTCCTCAAAGGTGACATCCATGGTAACAAAACTTTCTTAAGGTAGGAGAATAACACTTATAACCCTTTTGAGTGTTGAATATCCTAGAAAAATACATTTAATAGCTCCTGGGTCAAGTTTGCCTCTGGTGAGAGTGTGAACATAGGCTAGGCACCCAAATACGTTCATTGGAATTTCGGTGATAAGAGTGGTATTTGGATAGTGTTTGGTGAGGATGGTTATGGGAGTTTCAAAATTAAGAATCTTAGAAGGCATTTGGTTTATTAGATAAATAGTTGTGAGAATAGCTTTTCCCCAATAACATTTGGGAACATTATGGTGGGCATTATGGCTCAGGTTACCTCTAGAATGTATCTGTTTTTTCGTTTGGCAATCCCATTTTGTTGGGGGTATTGACACAACTTGTTTGGTGGTGAATCCTATGGTCTCTAAGATAATTTTTTATGGTCCCACTCATGCATCCCTCCTCTTATCACTCCTTAGAGTTTAAATTGGGGTTTAGAATTATGTTGTAATCATTTTGTGAAAGTTTATGAAAGTATAGGAAAGATCAGATTTTTCTCTCATGAAGTAAAACCATGTGAGCCGTGTGTGATCATCTATAAATGTGAGAAACTATTTTGAATTTGAAAGGGATGTAATACGTGAGAGTCCCCATATGTTACTATGGATCAAATTGAAATGTTGGGTGTTGATGAGGGTAACTTTTGTAGGTTGTTCTAGTATGTTTAGCAAACTGACAAAATTCACATGAAGAAGACAGGACATCTTTATTCATAAACTGAGGAAAAAGTTTGGACATATAATAAAAAAAAGGATGGTCTAATCTATATTGCCACAGTAACACATCTTTATTTGATGAAACAGCAGATAGAGCAAATATATTCTTCTTGTCAGGAGATTGCTTCTGTTAACAGGTTTCCAAACAGTAAAGTCTTTCTAGGATCTTAGCTACACCAATCATCTTCCTTAACCCTGGATCCTAAAATAGACATTCAACAGCAGAAAAATGAACATCATAATTTTGATTATAGGTTATTGTTCTCATAGAAAGAATGTTGCACTTTAATTCAGGTTCATAAAAAATATTGTACAGAATTAATTTATCATTTATATGTGCTTTACCAAAGCTTTCAGCCTTAACAGATTTTCAATCAGCCTCTTGAATAAATATATTTAAGGTACAAGGACTTATATCAGACAATAAATCTTGATTCCGGTCATATGATTAGTAGTCTAGAATCAACAATCCAAAGAGTTTTGTGATGAACATTAGTTTTAAGGGCTAGAATGGTTGTACTTGTGTGATCAACATATCCTAAAGAAATCACCTTTTCTAGAGCCTCGTGTTTTTCAAATATATTTTTTAAAAATTCAACTTTGTTTAATCCATATCCATATATGGGACTGCTTTTAACAGACCTAACATATGCTTTTCCCTCTTGTCTTCCCTTTCTGGGAGACTTTCCGTGCAATTTCCAGCAAACTTCTTTGGTGTGTCACTTCTTTCTACAAGGGTCACCCCATTTGTTCTGTTTGTTTTTGTTTCCTTGCACCCCACCTTTTGTCATTAGTGCATTAGGTTGTGCTTCAGTAAAGGAGTCTCTTGAAGTTAGCTTCTTTCTGGCCTCCTCAGCACCAACAATGAAGAAAACTTCACCTATTGAGGGTAGAATCTCTTGACTCATGATTCTGCCTCTTACTTCCTCAAACCTGCCATCCAGACCAAGAAGAAATTTGAAGATTCTCTATTCTTCTATATTTTTGTAGAGAGCTGCATCATCAGGGTGCTTCCACTCATGCACATCATATGTATCAAGCTGTTGCCATTTAACAAACAATTTAGTGTAATATTTTGTGATTGAATGGTTTCCATTTTTGAGATCATGAATGAAGCCCTCAATCTCTAGCACCGGTGCTTTATTTTTTTGGTGAAGTAAACATATTTGGGGCTGCATCCCAAACTTCTTTTGCTGTCATGAAGAACAAGAAGTGGCTGCTAATGGTGGTGATCATAGAATTAATTAGCCACACTCGGACCATCGAGTTCTCTGCCTCCCAGGTTGCATACTTCTCATCGGTTTCAGGTATGAAACCTAGGAGATATTCGTATTTTCTTTTACCCATGACGTAGTGAAGTATGCTGTTAGCCCACTGCACAAAATTTTCTCCATGTAGCCGATGGATGGTGATGGAGACAGAGCTAGAATCAGTTTGTGTGTGATTTCCTGGTTGGGTTATAGTTATCAAACCCATCGGAATAATTTCTTGGGTTGATTGAGCACCATGCTCTCGGTATTAAGGCCAAATCTGAATTGTATCATTGCTCTGATGCCATGAAGTTCAGAATCAAGAGGATTTCTGGTTTGGAAGCTTGAGTATTATTTCAATATTCACAGACTATAAATAGATACAAGCTCTCAATTAAAATAGAGAGATCAGCCAAGATTCTAGCCTAAGATTACATCATAATCAAATCAATAATAAAATGCCACGAAATCTAAAATTAATGCCTGGATTGTAAGCTCACTAAATGATGAAATAAATAAGGTATTTTAAACGTAGAAATCAGCTAGGATACCCTAGGATATTAGGTCTGCGCCAACATTTTATAAAATTAAGGGACCAAATTGAAACCTTGTATAAAATTATAGGACTAAAAGCACACTTCTACCTTTTATTTTTGTTTCCACCATATGTTAGGTTTCCTATTATTTCATGCTGAAACTTTCCTGAAAATCATTGGTTGCAACTGCCATGCCATCACAATCACTCAATCCATAATGATTATTATCTTACCACTCTGACCACATTCTTTTTTCTTTTTTCTGCCATGTACTTGACTGGCAAAACATTACCATGGTTTGTGTTCTAATATCACCAGCATGATTATTTCTCTGGCCATCCCCACCATGTTAATCTGTTCAAAACTTTTAAAACCAAAATTACTGTATATAATTATCCAATTTTATTACCTGGATTTATCATTCTAATCCATTTTGTTCCGTTTTATTAGAATTCTTGATGATTTTATTTACCTAAGTTTTGATTTAAGTTTATTTTCGATTATAATGGCCAGAGACTGCAGTTTTCACTTCTCTTCACTGTAATTTTTATTTTCCTTACTTTTTTTGGTGGAGGTGCATCAAAACAAGAACTGAGCTCTGTCTGATTTATACAAGATTTCCAGCAGAATTTAAGCGTGTGACAGGAGAATTACCTTTCTTTGCAGGAAGACTTGTACTATCCTCATCCACTTGTGCAGGATATTCTCTGGGCGTCACTTCACAAGTTTGTTGAGCCTATTTTGATGTCTTGGCCTGGAAAAAAGTTGAGAGAGAAGGCTATTAAGACTGCAATTGAGCACATACATTATGAAGATGAGAATACTCGTTATATTTGCATAGGACCAGTAAACAAGGTATTTTATTCAAGGACATGAAGATTCTCTAATCTCTACAGTTCTGCTCCCCCTTTCAATTGTTCTACTTTCTTTTATCATTTATCTGTCAGTAAACAAGGATTACTGACTTTGTTAGTATCATACACTTCAATTAATATTCAGGTGTTGAATATGCTATGCTGTTGGGTGGAAGATCCAAATTCAGAGGCCTTCAAGTTACATCTTCCAAGGCTCTATGATTATCTATGGCTTGCTGAAGATGGCATGAAAATGCAGGTCCACATATAAGTCAATTGATCCTGAATTTACCAGAGCAATGGCCGTTTTAATGCAATTGGACATGTTATGATGTTATGCATGATCTGAACATATTGTAGTTCCTCATTTGTAAAAATGCTATGTGGTGAAGTTGAACTTTAGTTGAGGGGTCATATGCTAGTGGTTTTTGAAAAATAAATTATACAAACTGTGAATTAGTGGAATTCTATTCCAGGGATACAATGGAAGTTCACTATGGGATACTGCATTTGCTGTCCAAGCAATTATTTCTACTAACCTCTCTGAAGAATATGGGGCAACACTCAGAAAAGCACACATGTACATTAAGAATTCACAGGTGGTTATTTACATTATATCACTAAAACTTGCAGTTTGCACCTGTTGACAATTGTCTTATCTTTTAATTTTTTTTTCATGGAAAGGTTTTGGAAGATTGTCCTGGTGATCTTAATTATTGGTATCGTCATATTTCAAAAGGTGCTTGGCCATTTTCAACCGCAGATCATGGATGGCCTATTTCTGACTGTACAGCTGAAGGATTAAAGGTAATTATTGATCAGAAGACTTGACTTCTCTTTGCTTATTTTCTCTCATTTTGACGCATTCTTTTCAGGCTGTTCTTTTGTTATCCAAAATTCCACCAGAGGTTGTTGGTGAGCCATTGGATGCTAAGAGATTATATGATGCTGTTAATGTCATTCTCTCATTGCAGGTAGCTAGACTCCTCACAATACAAACCCATCTTTTTGGTGTTGCAATAGTTGAGCTAATAAAATATTACTCCCTCCATTTTGTAATATAAGACCTATTTGATTGTTTTGGGTAGATTAAGGAAGTAAAATACATCAGTTAATTATCATCAAATTTAGCCCCTAGAGATGAATTCAAATCATATACTCTTTAATCTACCCAAATTAATCAACTAACTCTAATATTAGTTATAATTAACTGATTTATTTAGTTTTCCTAGTCTATCTAAAAAAATCAATTGGATCTTATATTAAGGAACATAAGTAGTACATTATTTATGCAACATTGCATGGAATTATTTTTTGTTTTTGAGCAATTGACGTGTGTTGGATTAGTGATTAACTTTGAGCTATTTATCCAAATAACAAAATGTCTCCACCTACACCATAATAAAATGTGGATAGAATTAAATTGAATATGAAACGCTGATGGAATTTATTTGTTACTCTAATTAAATGATCAAAAACTTCATTGGAGACATCATTAGAAGCATCAAAGGCTGTGATACTGTGGTAATGTTTGACTATTAAACTGTTAATGCTTACAATTAGAGCTGATCATGGTCAGGTCACTTGATTGAGATTTGTCAATGTTCAAAGGGCAAGGGCCTAAGTTTCAAACTTGGCAAAATTCTATGAAATATAAACCTAAAGGTCGGCCTGCAATTAGGTCTAGCTGCAATTTTTCCAAAACAATTTTAACAAGCATACCTGAAAATGTATTACCCATAATACCTAACGTCCAAAAATCTCTTCCTAGTCAAGGTTTTAAGTGTATATATGATACATAGAGATGCTAATGATTTTTTTCATGAACCAAGTTGTGTATGGCTCTACCTAACCTCCATATTATGCAAATTTGAATCAAATTTACTGTTATTCTAATGTTTTTATATTATAATATATGCTTGAATACAATTTATATATGATCCAGAAGTTTATTCTTGAATTAGGATATTATCATCTTGAAGTTGTATTCTATACTTGTTTCCAAAAAGGAAAAATAAAAAACTAAACCAAAAAGAATGATTATAAAAGTCTTTTCTTTTCTATCATAATAAGTAGATCTTAAACAATTTCTAGTTTAAATTCTATGTATTTCGTAGTGATATTTTATAATTTACTTTCTTCTTAGTTGTCCAATGATTTGTGTAACCAACCTCATTTAGCGGAATAATACTTGTTATTATTGTTGTTGTTGTACCTTCTTAGTTGGTGGGCATCTAGTTATTGTATATTTTCAATTCAATTTGTTTAATGCTCCAATTGTTTTAAGCGTTGAATCTTGAGATGTGTTGTTTTTCACATCATCACAGAATGCAGATGGAGGTTTTGCAACGTATGAACTCACTAGATCTTATGCATGGTTGGAGGTAACTTTCTTTCATTGTGGGGTTTTTTCTTTGGTTAGTTTTTAACATCCTTTCATGCAACGTTATCTTTCCATAGGAAAGAACAATATCTCTCTTTAACTTTGTTGCTTTTGACTTTTTGTTGAGAGACTATTCCTTGAGCCCTCTTTTTATGCTTTGACGCATGTAACTTCAGATATGTTCCTAGTGTTTCAAAGAGAAAAAATACGATGAAAAATACTTATACTTTTTTGATATTCTGAAGGGATATATACACACACACAAATAGAGAATCCTAAATATTAATGAAATAATATAATATCTTATCCTATATACTAATTACAGGATATTTACATATCCTATAATATCTTTACACTCCCCCTCAAGTTGAAGTATAGAGGTAAATCATGTCTAACTTGTTACAAAGATATTTAACTCAAACTCCATTAAGAGCTTTGGTGAAAAGATCACCTAGCTGATCAGTGAATCTGACATGCTCTGTAGAGATGAAGTTTTCCTTGAACTTGTCTTGAATGAAATGATAGTCGATCTCAATATGTTTCGTGCGTTTATAGACTACCGAATTAAAAGCTATGTGTGTATTGGTTGACATACCAATGACGGTGAGCAAGATAGCCGGAGGGACAACTAGAGGTTCTGTATTTTACTCTTGCGTCTATTCCTTTACTCCTGAGTTACACATATACACATGCTGAGATCCAAAATCAGAACGTGTGATCTGGGATCAAGGAAATCAAATCATTACATAATTACTAAAATCATAATCTCCTACAATCTTTCCTATAATCTCTACCTATGATATCTCTTATTTAATGCTCATATTTACAACACTCCCTTTCATGTTGGAATATAGATATTTATCATGTTTAACTTGCCAATTAGATAATCGAATGTGTCTCGGGTCAACCCCTTTATGAGCACATCTGCTGTTTACTCTTTTGAAGGAATGTATTTGAGATCGTCTTTACATCAATCTTCTCCCGTATGAAGTGTTTGTCAATCTCTACATGTTTTGTCTGGTCATGCTGTATTGGGTTGTGTAACATGTTGATAGCTGTCATGTTATCTGAGTGTAATATGACAGGTGGTGTCATCGGCATCATCAAATCTTCTAATACTCGTTTTACCCACATACCTTCACAGATTCCAGGGGCTATAGCTCTAAACTCAGCTTCAGCGCTACTTCTAGAAACCACACTTTGCTTTTTGCTACGCCAAGTGACTAGATTCCCCCATACATAAGGGGCATACCTTAAGGTTGACCTTTTATCATCTTAATCACTTGTCCAATCTGCATCTGTTAATATTTCTAAGTACCTGAGGATCCGATACACTTCATTCAAGTGTTTTTGTTTGGGATCATGAGAATGTTGACTTACCACGCTAATAGCATATGCAATATCTGGTTGTGTATGAGATAAGTAGATTAATTTTTCCATCATGCGATGGTATCTTCCCATATCCACAACTTTTCCTGGATCTTCATCATTACTAATTTTATCGGCCTTATAGGAGTGTCACTTGGTCTACAGCTGAGCATACCTGTTTCCTCTAGGAGATCTAGTATATACTTCTTCTGTGAGATACTAATCCCCTTTTTAGATCTTACGACCTCTATACCTAGGAAATACTTCATTTTTCCTAGGTCTTTAACATGGAATTCTTTATCTAGTGCTTTCTTGACCCTATCAATTTCAGCTAGATCATCACCTGTAAGAACAATTTCATCAACATATATTGCTAATACCGCAATCTTTCCATTTAGATGCTTGAAGAATAGGGTGCGGTCATTTTGTCCCTGTGTATACTTTTGAGCTCTGAGTGTCCTGGTAAACCGTTCAAACTAAGCTCGAGGAGATTGTTTTAATCCATATAGTGATTTCTTCAGTTTGCACACTTGGTTTTCTGTTTTTCTAGGAAATCTAGGAGGCATTTTCATGTATACCTTTTCCTTTAGTTCCCCATTTAGGAATGCATTTTTGACATCCATTTGGTGTAGATGCTAGTCTAGATTAGTAGCTAGGGAGAATAAGATTCTGATGGTATTTAGCTTAGCCACAGGTGCAAATGTTTCGTTATAATCCATATCATAGACTTGAGTGAAATCTTTTGCCACTAATCTTGCTTTGTACTTGTCAAGGCTCCCATCAACACAATATTTTGGGGTGAACACCCATTTGCAGCCAACTGTTTTCTTCCCTTTAGGTAATTTAACTACTTCTCATGTTGTGTTGCTTTCTAGCGCCTCAATTTCTGTCATTACTGCCTTTCTCCACTCTGGATTCTCAAGTGCCTCATGTATACTTTCTGGTACCCTAACTTGATTAAGATGAGATACAAAGGCATAATGTTATGATGATAAAGCCTGCTAAGAGATAAACCTTTCTATAGGGTGTTGAGTATAGGACCGTCGTTGCTTTCTTACTGCAATTGGGAGATTAAGATCATTATTTTGCTTTCCATGTTCAAGATCTGTCCTTGGTTCAGCCGCTTGGGTTGTATCAGGTGCTTGTGGTATATTACTTGCCATGTTGATGTTTCTACTAGTGTAGACTTGTGCCCACTTATTGTTCTCTCCCCCTGAACTAGTATTTTCCTTATTCTCCTTGGACTTTTCATGTGTGGCCTCTTCAAGTACATAGATTCGATCAGGTTTGTGGTGAGAGTATATGGGTTCAGTGTTGGTTTGGGCAGTCTGAGGTTTACTCCAATTCTCCTCTTGAACCGAGGAGGAGGTATAAAATGGAACACGCTCATGGAAAGTGATATCGCAGGTATTAAAACATCGGTACCCCTTTTGGTTCCTAATAGGTCCTAGGTAAATGCATTTGATAGCTTTAGGGTTGAGTTTATGGGTATGATGGAGGTGAACGAATATGGTGCAGCCAAATACTCTTAGAGGTAGGGTATTTTCAAGGTAGGGTAAGTTGAAATATTTGTGGAGAACTTGGAGGGGTGTTTGAAAGGACAAAGGCTTGCAAGGCATTCGATTAATTAGGAAGGTGGCAGTGAGAATGGCATCATCCCAATAGTAAGTGGGAACGGAGCTACTGAAAAGAAGAGCTTTGGCTGTTTCGAGGATATGTCTATTCTTCCGTTCAGCAATTTCATTCTTTTGAGGACTATAAGGACAAGAACTCTTATGATTTATACCATGGGTTTTGAGAAAGTCAGAGAGTGAATGGTTAAAGTACTCGGTACCATTGTCAGTATGAAGGGTTTGAATGTTGGTGTTAAATTGTGTATGAATCAGATGATAAAAATTAATAAAGGTTTGACAAACCTCGCTTTTATCCTTTAAGAGAAAAGTCCAACTGACACGGGTATGGTCATCAATAAGAGTCATAAACCATTTTGAGTGAGTGCGATTTGGAACACGAGATGGACCCCATAGATCGCTATGGATAACGGAGAAAGGTTTTGAAGGGCGGTAAGAGATGATAAGAAAAGTATGTCGATGTTTAGCCAGGTCACATGAAGTACAATAAAATTCAGAATTTTTATTTGAGTAGAAAGATAGGAACATCTTACATATATAATGAAAATTGGGATGTCCTAATCTTTGGTTCTAGGGAAAGACATTGTACTACAGGAGGGACATATTGGTTAACAATCATTCAGGTAATATAATCCATCAAGTGCCTTAGCAACGCCAATCGTCATCCCCATGAACAGATCCTGAAAAACACAATGAGTGGCAAAGAAATTAATATGGCAACATTCACGTGTAGTTAATTGGCTCACAAATAACAAATTATATCTTAGTTTTGGGACATGTAAGACATCATGAAGTGTTAGAGTGGTAGATATATGAATGGTCCCACTACCAGCTACACGGGAATCAGAGCCATTTGCAATTTTAACTGTAAGCAACAAGAGTATAATTTGAGAATAAAGAAATATCATCAGTCATATGATCTGAAGCACCTGAATCAATGATCCAATAGGGACCGGTTTTCTCACCTTTAATGGTGGTAAAGGCTCTAAATAAATTACCTCGTTGAACAATACTAGCACTAGGGTATGGGGGTTGACTGGACTATTTTTCAAGATAATGAAGAAGAATAGAATATTCGCTGACAGAGGGGCAGAAGAAATCAAATGTAATTCTTTCTTCTATATTCCACTTCTATTCTACCGATACATATATACACATATGAACATAATGACCAAAGCGCATAATCTGGGAACAAATCGTAATCACACATTTAAGGAGGTAATCCCTATAATCTCTCCCACTTACTCTTCTATAATCAAATCTAATTAATCCTCATGAATAGTAATCAATTGTAATATCTCCCACACTCTCCCTCAAGCTGGAGCATAGATGTTGATCATGTCCAACTTACCAATTAGGTATTTAAACTTGTCTCGAGGCAACCCTTTTTGTGAGTATATCTGTTGTCTGTTCTTTTAAGGGAATGTATCTGAGTTCCATTAACCCGGCATCAATCTTTTCTCTTATAAAGTGTCTGTCTATCTTTACATGCTTTGTTCTGTCATGTTGGATCGGGTTGTGTGACATGTTTATTGTTGCCATATTATCCGAGTATAACTTAAGTGGCAGGTTCATCTGTATCCCCAACTCTTTTAGAACTCGTTTTACCCAAATGCCTTCGCATATTCCAAGAGCTAATGCTCGGAGTTTTGCTTCAGCACTGCTTCTAGCGACTACGCTTTGCTTTGTACTGTGCCATGTGACTACGTTTCCCCAAACGTAGGTAACATAACCAGAGGTTGATCTTCTATTGTCTTGATTACCTGACCAATCGGCATCTGTGAATATTTCCACATTCCTCTTGTTAGACTTCTTGAATAGAGCACCGATTCCTGGTGATCCTTTCAGATATCTGAGTATCCGGTAAACTTCATTTAAGTGTTTCTGTTTAGGATGATGAGAATGTTGACTTATAATACTGATAGCGTAAGCAATGTCTGACCTAGTGTGTGATAGGTAAATCAGTTTTCCTACCATGCGTTGGTATCTTCCCGTATCTACCTCCTTTCCTAGGTCTTCATCATCTCTAATTTTATCCACACGAATGGGAGTGTCACTAGGTCTGCATCCCATCATGCCTGTTTCTTTCAAGAGATCCAGTATATATTTTTTCTATGAAATACTGATTCCTTCTTTAGATCTAGCTACCTCCATACCCAAGAAATATTTCATCTTTTCCAGATCTTTCACTTGAAATTCTTGGTTAAGAGCCAATTTAACTCTATCAATCTCTGTTGGATCGTCACTTGTAAGGATGATGTCATTGGCATACACTGCCAAGACCACAATGTTCCCGTTCAAACGTCTGAAGAATAGAGTGTGATCACTTTGTCCCTGTGTATGTAGCCTTGTTCCTTTAGCACTTTGGTGAACCTCTCAAACCATGCTCGAGGGGATTGCTTCAAGCCATAGAGCGATTTCTTTAATTTGCATACTTGTTGTAGAATTATAGGATCTGAATAGTCCGATGATCATTGCTTTGGCTTATGCCTCGTATATATACACAGTTCTTGGGAATCAAATAAGATACACCAAGATAAAATCAAATCTCTAATAACTACACCTAAATCAAATCTGATATGTTTCTAATAATAACAATAATATCTCTAACAATAATATCCTAATATTAATGATTTGGATATTAGGATATTCCCACACTCCCCCTCAAGTTGGATCATAGATATTGACCATGTCCAACTTGCCTAGAAGCCGTTCAAATATTTCTTCTGGTAGTCCCTTGGTGAGAATATCTGCAGTTTGTAGCCTTGTAGGTATGTAGGTGAGGCACATAATCCCATCCTCTACTTTCTCACGAATGAAGTGTCTGTCGATTTCCACATGTTAAGTTCTGCTATGCTGGATAGGGTTCAATGCCATATTTATAGCAGCCTTGTTGTCACAAAATAACTTTAATGGAGCATCTATCTTCAAATGAGCCTCTTTTGCAACTCTTGCTAACCATAGACCCTCCATGATTCCTTGAGCAAGTGCTCGTAATTCTGATTCTGCACTACTTTTAGCCACTACTTTCTGTTTCTGACTCTGCCAAGTGACAAGATTTCCCCATACAAATGTGCAATAGCCAAAGGTTGATCGACTGTCTTCTTGTGATCCTGCCCAATCAGCATCGGTGTAGACTTCTACCGATCTATTTGTGCTCTTTCTAAAGAATAGCCCACGGCCAGGAGTACCTTTTAAGTATTGTAGTATCTTGTAAGCTGAGTCCATATGTTTCTTCCGTGGATCATGCATATGTTGACTGGCAACGCTCACTGCAAAGGCGATATCAGGACGTGTGTGTGAGAGATAAATGAGTTTCCCAACTAACCTTTGATATCTTCCTTTGTCTGTTCTCATTTCATCCCTTTCTCGTTTCTTCTGCTTGTTCTCATCTTTGTCAGTTTCCACTACAGTTTGCTTTTTCTTTTGTTTTACTGTGCTGATAGGGACTTTACTAGGTTTACACCCAAGCATTCCTGTTTCCTTGAGTAGATCAAGGATATACTTTCTCTGAGAAACATAAATACCACCCTTAGATCTTGCTACTTCCATACCGAGAAAGTATTTCAACTTACCAAGGTCTTTGACCTCAAATTCATGATTCAGGGCTACCTTGATTCGATCAATCTCCTTAGTATCATTTCCTGTGACAATAATATCATCTACATAGACAATAATAATAGTGATGAGGTCATTACGACGGGATACAAACATCGTGTGATCAGATAAACTTTGCTGATACCCTTCAACTTTGAGAACACTAGAAAATCTGTCAAACCAGGCACGTGGTGATTGTTTCAGCCCATAAATGGATTTTCTTAGCCTACATACCTGGTTCTGTCTTCCTGCTTCAAAACCTGGTGGGAGTGTCATGTACACTTCCTCTTTTAAATCTCCATTGAGGAAGGCATTCTTAATATCAAGTTGTTCTAGGGGCCAATCTAGATTTGCTGCTACTGAGAAGAGAACCCGTATGGTATTGAGTTTCGCAACAGGTGCAAAGGTTTCGTTGTAGTCAATACCATGCGTTTGCGTAAACCCCCGAGCAACTAGTCTTGCCTTCAACTTGTTTAACGTACTATCAGCATTGTATTTGGGAGTGAACACCCACTTGCAGCTTACGGGTTTTATCCCTGAAGGCATCTGCACTATCTCCCAAGTCCCATTTTTCTCTAAGGCTTGCATTTCTTCCATCACTGCCTGTTTCCACTCTGGGACAGCCAAGGCCTCATGTACATTGTTAGGAATCTTGATGCTGTCAAGGTTAGTTACAAAAGCATGGTAACTTAGAGTAAGAGCAGCATAAGAAACAAACTTTTCGATAGGATGCTTCGTACATGTCCGTGGTAGTTTTCTCAATGCAATAGGAAGCTCCAGATTAGCCTCACCATGTTCAGGATCTACCAACGGTTCAGGAACTGGTTCTTCCTCAGAGATATGATGGTCATGGCCTCTATGATGTCGGAGTGAGTACATTTTTCCCCATCTTTGTTGTTTAGATCCTTTTGGAGGCTGTAAAGGTCCATGTGGTGTGAGGGAAATGGGTCCATGTGGTGTGAGGGAAATGGGTACAATGGGTTCCACAAGTTGAGATTCATTCCAACTCTCCCTCAGAATCGAAGACTTGGGATAATATGACTGGTGCTCAACAAAGGTGACATCACGGGTAACAAACAGGTGTTTGGATACAGGATCAAAATATTTGTACCCTTTTTGGGAGGAGGAGTAGCCCAAGAAGACACATTTAGTGGCACGAGGATGAAACTTTGAGGGAGGATGATGAATATGAACAAGAACAGTGCATCCAAAGACACGTAGCGGAAGAGAAGACTGTAAGTGAGAGACATCGTGGGTTTTTTGTAATTCGGCAATGGGAGAGGTGAAGGAAAGAATACGACTAGGAAGACGATTAATGAGCTGAATAGCGGTCTGGATGGCATCCCCCCAATAAAACAAAGGAACATGACACTGAAATAAGAGAGCCCTAGCAACCTCAAGAATATGTTTATTTTTTCGTTCCGCAACCCCATTTTGCTGAGGACTATAGGGACAACTGCTGTGATGAACAATTCCTTTAGCAGACAGGAAAGCGTGAAGGGAGTTATTGAAGTATTTAGTGCCATTATCGGTGTAAAGGACTTTGACAGAGGTATGGAATTGGTTTTGGACAAGACCATAGAATTCAATGAAGACATTAGGGATCTCAGATTTATCTTTTAAAAGATAGACCCAACACATGCGAGTATGATCATCAATAAACGTGACAAAATATTTGGTCCGAGTGCGATTAGGAATCTTAGAGGGGCCCCATACATCACTATGAATAATGGAGAAGGGAGAGGATGGTTTGTATGGAACAGGAGGAAAGGGAACACGATGATGTTTAGCAAAAGCACAAGTATCACAAACAAAAGAACTTTTATTGATAGATAACTGGGGAAACAACTTTTGTAAATAATGAACACTAGGATGACCTAGTCTTTTATGCCATAATAGAAAAAACTCCTCATCAGAGGTGGGGTTGGGTGTAGAGGTGGAGGTGGTGATTTTGGACCATAATGCACTCACAGTAGATGTGTCGAGGCAGTAGAGACCATCATACTCCTTAGCAGAACCAATCATCTTCCCCGATGTGAGATCCTGAAAATCACAATGAGTAGAATAAAAATGAGCTGAGCAGTTTGCTTGTTTTGTCAATTTGCTAATAGAAAGCAGGTTACAAGCTAAATGAGGAACATGAAGCACTGATTCAAGATGTAAAGAATCTGAGATAGTTACAGAACCGATGCCTGCTATAGGTGAAGGAGTGCCAGTAGCAGTAGTGATTTTCTTATTTCCTGCTAAGGGATGGTAGGTGACAAACATCTTTTCATTTGATGTCATGTGATCAGAGGCCCCTGTATCCACAATCCACTGTGATGGAGGAAGAGAGGTACGTAAAGCAATGGGAATTATACCTTTAGGAGCCATGGATGCAGATCCGTGAGGGTGTTGTTAAGCTTGAAGGCTTCTGAACACACGTGTAATTTGATTTAATTGCTCCTGACTGAAGGATGTGGATGCCCCATCAAAAACTGCATTAGATGACATGGCGGTACTGTAGCAACTCGGTGCACTGTAGCAACTCGGGGTACTGTAGCAACGCGGTCACTGTAGCACTCGGGTACTGTAGCAAATGTTACAAATCATTTGCCCGACGCAAGACCTGATCTGGAAGAGAACAATACACACAACACCGCTGGAAGCACGATGCTGCTGGGAACACGCCGCCACTGGAGCACGACAGAAACTGGAATCACGACGCTGCAGAAGCGACTGGGCTGCTGTCGCTGGTGGCACTGCTGCTGCTGGTGTCGCTGCTGGATGGATGCGACTGGGCAGCAAACGGTTCTGGAAAGCTCCGTCGGATGTCGCTGGGTGTCGCTTGTTGACAGAAGGAACTCTCGTACGTCGCTGACTGGAAGCTGCTGAACTACGGTGGCAGTTTTACTGCCGCTGGCTCGCCGTGACAGAAACAGCAGTGATGACAGCAGGTGAGACTAGAACCAGCAGCGACGGCGCTGGCTGGATATTGGTCGGACTAACCTGGCTTTGATACCATGTAGAATTATAGGATCTGAATAGTCCGATGATCATTGCTTTGGCTTATGCCTCATATACATACACAGTTCTTGGAAATCAAATAAGATACACCAAGATAAAATCAAATCTCTAATAACTACACCTAAATCAAATCTGATATGTTTCTAATAATAACAATAATATCTCTAACAATAATATCCTAATATTAATGATTTGGATATTAGGATATTCCCACACTTGTCCTTCCCTCTCTCCGGGAAATCCTGGAGGCATTTTCATATATACTTGTTCCTTCAATTCCCCATTTAAGAATACGTTCTTAACATCCATTTGATGTAGTGGCCAATCAAGATTAATAGCAAGTGATAGAAGAATTCTGATGGTATTTAACTTTGCTACCAGTGCAAATGTTTCAGTGTAGTCCATGCCATAGATTTGAGTAAACCCTTTAGCTACCAGTCTTGCTTTGTATTTATCGAGGCTTCCGTCTGCAAGATATTTTAGGGTGAATACTCATTTGCATCCAACGGCTCTCTTGCCTGTGGGGAGTTCAACTACTTCCCATGTTTCATTTTCTTCTAGTGCCTTCATTTCTACCATCATGACTTTCCTCCATTCAGGACTTGCAAGAGCCTCATTGATGCTGTCAGGTATCCTGAGTTGGTCAAGGTGAGAAGTAAAAGCATAATGTTCAGATGAGAGGGCTTGATAAGAGACAAACCTCTCTATGGGATGCTTGGTACATGCCCTGCATTGCCTTCTTACTACTATTGGAAGGTCAAGATCATCTTGTTCTTGTGATAATCCAGGAACTGCATTGAGGTCAGATTCTTGGTGTGTGTCATTCACTCGAGTATTACCTGTCGTGTTTTTGCGGGTATAGACTTGTCCCCACTTGTTAGTGTCTCCCTCTGAACTAATCTGCCCTTTATGTCCTTTATGATCCTGAGAGCTTGCTTGCATTGGTATGTCAAGGTGGTTAGGTTCTTGGTGAAGGCAGATTAGTTGAGGTTGAGGTTCAGTGATAGGTTTCTGAGGTTCACTCCCAATCTCCCCCTGAACCAAAGAAGAGGTGTAATAGGGAGTAGTTTCATGAAAGGTGACATCACAAGAAACGTAAAGGTGTTTGGTGAGGGGATCAAAGCATTTATTCCCTTTTTGAGAACTGGTAGGTCCAAGAAAGATACATTTGGTAGCCTTAGGATCAAGTTTGGATGGGTGGTGTATATGAACAAAGGCAGTGCACCCGAAGACTTGAAGGGGTAATGTATTTTCCATATAAGGAAGGCGGAAGTGGCATTGAAGAACCTGGAGGGGAGTTTGAAAAGACAGCGATTTGCAGGGCATATGATTAATTAAGAATATGGCCATAAGAATAGCATCATACCAATAGAAACGAGGAATATGGCTACTGAATAGAAGGGCCCTAGCAGTTTCCAGGAGATGGCAGTTTTACGTTCGGCAATGCCATTTTGTTGGGGACTATATGGACAAGAACTTTTGTGGAAGATCCCATGTTGTTGAAGAAACTCAGAGAGAGGATGGTTAAAGTACTCGGTGCTATTGTCAGTATGAAGGGTTTGAGTTTTTGTATACATTGGGTGAGGATAATGTTGTAGAAGTTAACGAAGGTTTCGTATACTTCGGTTTTATCCTTCAAGAGAAAAACTCAAGTGACTCGGGTATGGTCATCAATTAGAGTCATAAACCACTTGGACTGGGTGCAGTTTGGAGTTCGAGATAGGCCCCACAGATCATTGTGAATAATGGAGAATGGCTTAGAGGGATGATAGGGGACAATTGGGAAGTTTGAGCGATGATGTTTAGCAAGTTCGCAGGACTCACATGAGAAATGGGAATTTTTATTAAAGCAAATTGAAGGAAACATCTTGCACATATATTCAAAATTCGGATATCCTAATTTTTTGTACCACAACTCTAACTTGCTATCATCAGGGAGAGACACTTTCTTACATAAGCGAGATTCCTGGTTAGGACAGTCATCCAGGTAATAGAGTCCATAGAGCTTCTTAGCAGCACTAATCGTCTTCCCCGTAAGCAGATCCTGGAAAATACAATAGGTGGCAAAAAATTTAGCATTGCATCTTTCATCTCTGGTCAACTAACTGATTGATAATAAATTACAATTTAAGTTTGGAACATGTAGCACATTATGTAATGTCAGAGTTGGAGAACACTGATGGTACTACTACCAATAACCAGAGAGTTAGAGTCATCAGCAATTTTAACAGTAAGAGAGGATCTGGCAGGAGTATATGTTGAAAAAAGAGAGGTATCATTTGTCATGTGATAAGAGGCGCCTGAATCTATTATCCAATGAGGGCGTGTAGGCTTACCTTTAACAGTAGCAAGGGCCTTTAAAAAATTACTTTTCTGAACAATAGTCGCAACCGGTTGCTTACGAGATTGATTCTCAAGCGCAGTAAACCTTTCTAGAATACTAGTTAAGGGATTTTGGGCTGAGCTGCCATGGGATAGGCTTGCACTTGCAGAGCCCATTTGAGAGGAACTTGGGCCATGTTATGAACTTGGGCCTTGGACTGAAGTTGGGCCTCGGCTGATGAATCAGATGCTGAGTCATTTGTGATGTCCTGTGCTTCCGCGACATTTCACCTTGGGCGTTGCTGTCTCGGCTTCCAATCTGGGGGCTTCCCATGAAGCTCCTAGCACTTGTCGCATGTATGGCCCTGACGTTTGCAGTATTCGCAGGTTGGGCGGTCCCTCCTTGAGTCGGCAGTCCGAGCAGCAAGAGCTGAGGCGTCATTCATCGCTGGCCGAGATTTCAAGGGGTCGAGGAGCATTACTTGTCGCCAGCATTCTTCATCTCGCAAGAGTGCAAAGGCCTCGGGGACGGTGGGGAGAGGCACTCATCCGAGGAGGCGACTGTGTACATCTTCGTAGACTGGGTGTAGTCCGACGAGGAATTCAAATAGTCTCTCTTCCTCCAGATCTCGTCGATAGGTTTCGGCATCCTCAGCATTCTTCCACACCCTTTGTTTTAGTTGATCCAATTCCTGCCACAAGGTAGATTTTTCCAAGTAGTATGCATTTAGGGGACGGTCTCCCTGCTTGATTGTCCATAGTCGCGATCTCAAATAAAAAATCAAGGAGGTGATCGGACGTTTGCCATAAGCATCTTTGACCGCTCGCCATATCTCCTTTGCCGTGGGGATGAACATGAAACTACGTCACACGGAGGGAATCATAGCATTGAGAAGCCACGAGGCAACTAAGGAATTTTCTATTTTCCATCGGCGGTGAATACCAGCATTATCGGTGGTCGGGAAGTCTTCGTGGATCACTTCAAGTCTATCACGGCCTTCCAACACAAGGTGCATGGATTGTGACTACTCCAGGTAGTTGTCTCCTGTGAGAAGCTCAGGAACGAGAATGACCATGGAGCCTTTGACGTCGGCGACCTTCATGGCGACTTTGGCGGAGGACTGTGGCTCGGAACCTGGCTCGGATACCATAATGAAGAATAGAATATTCGCTGACAGAGGGGCAGAAGAAATCAAATGTAATTCTTTCTTATATGTTCCATTTCTATTCGACCGATACATATATACACATATGAACATAATGACCAAAGCGCATAATCTAGGAACAAATTGTAATCACACATTTAAGGAGGTAATCCTTATAATCTCTCCCACTTACTCCTCTATAATCAAATTTAATTAATCTTCATGAATAGTAATCAATTGTAATAATCCTCATGAATAGTAATCAAATCTAATTTTGAAGCATGAAAAAGTGAAATGATTCAGAAAAATATTCTTTAGCATTATCACTGTGCAAGATATGGACAGAAGTGTGGAACTGATTTTTAATTTCGGCAGTAAAGGTACAAAAGTGAGAGAATAACTCAGAACGATTTTTCATTAAATATAACCAAATAGTTATCAACAAATGTAAAAAAGTACTTGAAATCAGTTTTGGACTCAACTAGACATGGACCCCAAATATCGGAATACACTGACTCAAAAGGAGACCAAACCTATTTATTGACCGAGGTACTAAAAGGAGACAATTATGTTTAGCAAATTGACATGACACAATCTAATGACGACAAATACTGAAACTGAGGATAAACCTTTTTTAAATACGATAAAGATAAATAACTCAAACGACAATGTGCTTTAAAAGGAGTGACACCACCTGTACAAGCCATCGCACGAGACCCCTGATCATCAAGGAAGTAATGATCTCTAGATTTGTAATCTCTACCAATAATCTTCTTCGTAAAATGATCATGAATCAAGTAGTGATGGTGATAAAATGAAACACAACAATTAAGATCATGGGTGAGTTTGCTCGGAGAAAGAAGATTAAATGCAAAGTCAGGTACTTACGGCACCGAAGGTAACTGAATGGAAGGAGTAAGACTTACTATGCTAGAGCCAATGACAAAAGAATAAGAACCATTAGCAATGGTAATTATGAATGATTGTAAGTAATGTATTCAACTTGTATATACTTGCTTCTGTACAATGAGATTATATACACATTCGGGGGATATCAAGGCTATAATGACTCAACCTGATTTTCAGGGATATACAATAAACTCTAATGAATAACGTTAATCCCTACAATCTTTCTTGATCCTATAATCTCGGCATATTCACACTCCCCCTCAAGTTGGACCATAGATATCGAACATGTCCAACTTGTTAATAAAGTATTCGAATTTTTCTTTATTCAGTGCTTTTGTAAGGACATCTGCTATTTGTTCTCCAGAGGGGACATATTTGAGCTCAACGATTCCTTCATCGATTTTTTCTCGTATAAAGTGCTTATCAATTTCTACGTGTTTCATCCGATCATGTTGCACTAGGTTATGAGATATATTTATAGCTGCCATGTTATCTGAGTAAAGTGTAATGGCCAAGTTTGTAGGTACTTTCTATTCTTCTAGTATTCTTTTTATCCAAATCCCCTCACAAACACCAAGTGCAATGGCTCTGAATTCAGCTTCAGCATTACTTCGAGCTACAACACTTTGTTTTTTGCTTCTCCAGGTCACCAGGTTTCCCCAGACAAATGTGAAGTAGCCAGAGGTTGACTTTCTGTCCTCTTGATCACCTGCCCAGTCAGCATCTGTGAACATCCCAACTGATCTTTGTTCTGACTTTTTAAATAGAAGGCCATATCCTGGAGATCCCTTTAGGTACCTGAGAATCCTATATACCTCGTTCAAATGTTTCTGCTTTGGATTGTGAGAGTATTGACTTACCACACTGACTGCGAAGGCAATGTCTGGTCGAGTATGTGATAAATAGATTAGCTTTCCTACCATGCGTTGATATCTTCTGAGATCTACTTCCTTTCCCAAATCCGTATCATCTTTCACTTTATCAACTTTTATAGGAGTGTCACCGGGTCTACAACCCAACATGCCTGTTTCTTTTAAGAGATCCATGATGTATTTCCTTTGTGAGATGTAGATTCCTCTTCTTGACCTTGTGACCTCCATTCCTAGAAAGTATTTCAGTTGTTCTAAATCCTTGACCTGGAAGTCCTGGTTTAATGCCTTCTTAACCCGTTCAATTTCTATTGAATCATCACTTGTGAGAATAATATCATCCACATATACTGCTAGTATGACTATTTTCCCTTTGAAGTGTTTGAAGAATAGAGTATGGTCACTCTGTCCTTGGGTATATCCCTGTGTTCTCAAGACACGAGTGAATCTTTCAAACCATGCCCGAGGAGACTGTTTGAGCCCATATAAGGATTTCTTGAGTCTACAGACTTGATTACCTTTGTCACTTGGAAATCCTGGAGGGAGCTTCATGTACACTTCCTCCTTCAGTTCTCCATTCAAGAAATCATTTTTTATATCAATCTGATGTAGCGGCCAATCTAGATTAGCGGCTAAGGATAATAAGACTCTGATAGTGTTCAGCTTTGCTACTGGGGCGAATGTCTCTGTGTAGTCCATACCATATACCTGTGAGAATCCTTTTGCGACCAAACGTGCCTTATATTTGTCTAGATTCCCATCTGCAGTATATTTAGGGGTGAACACCCACTTACAACCCACTGGTTTCTTTCCTCTTGGTAAATCAACAATCTCCCAAGTACCATTTACTTCCAGAGTGTTCATTTCTTCCATAACAGCCTGTCTCCAATGAAGATTAGCTAGTGCTTCATGTATGTTGTTAGGTATTTCAACTTGATCCAAATGAGAGATGAAGGTATAATAGTGAGAGGCAAGAGCTTTATACGAATCAAACCGCTCAATAGGGTGTTGAGTGCACGTCCTGGGTTGTTTCCGTAGTGCAATGGGTAGTTCAAGATCATCTTGTGTGGGCACATCCTTTTCTGAACCTATTTCTGGATCAGATTCATGAGTTGCTTCATTTGTTTGAGGAGGTCTACCTGTCATGTGTCGGCGTGTATAAGTTTTGCCCCACCTATTCGTGTCTCCCCCTGAGTTAGTGTTTTCTTGCCTTTCAAGTGTTGGATCAGGTAAGGTAACAACCTCAAGGTGTAAACCAGGCTCAGGTTGGTTGGGCTCAGGTTGTGACGTCGGAAATTCTTTCCAATTCTCTCCCTGGATTGAAGACTGAGGGTAGTAAGGAATTATTTCATGGAAGGTAGTGTCACAGGTTAGGTAGAGACGTTTGGAGATAGGATCATAGCATTTGTACCCCTTCTGTGTCCCTGCATGGCCTAAGAAAATGCTCCGGGTAGCTTTGGGTTCTAGTGTGGCAGTATAGTGAAGATGGACGTATATGGTGCACCCGAATACTCGTAGTGGGAGGGAGTTTTCAAGGTAAGGAAGGTTGAAGTGTTCTTGTAAAACCTGTAATGGTGTGCGGAAGGTGAGTGGTTTACTAGGCATGCGGTTGATGAGAAAGGTAGCTTGAAGGATAGTGTCGCTCTAATAGAAGGAAGGGACATTGCTACTAAACATCATAACTTTAGCGGTTTCAAGAAGGTGACGATTTTTCCGTTCGGCTATGCTATTTTGTTGGGGATTATGAGGACACGAGCTTTTGTGCATGATGCCATGGTTGGTTAGAAATGTGGATAGGGTGTGATTGAAATATTCAGTCCCATTATCAGTATGAAGAATATGGATTTTCTCATGAAATTGAGTTTGGATCATGTTATAGAACCGAATGAAGGTCTGTGGAACTTGGGTTTTATCAGTTAAAAGAAAGACCCAACTAACTCGAGTATGATCATCAATAAATGTTATAAACCACTTGAAGTGAGTGCGATTTGGGACACGAGATGGACCCCACAAGTCACTGTGGATTAGAGAAAGAGGTCTGGACGGGCTATAGGGAGTACGAGGAAATGAGGTACGATGGTGTTTGGCAAGTTCACAAGATTCACAATGAAAGTTGGAGGTCCTTTTATTATTGCAAATAGAGGGAAACATAGTAGACACAAATCTATTTCACTAATCTGAGGGAGAGACACAGCCTTACAGGATCTGAAATATTGAATATCACAATTATTCAAGTAGTAGAGCCCCTCAAATTCCTTAGCAACGGCAATCGTCATCCTCGTGGACAGGTCCTGAAAAATACATTGAGTAGCAGAAAAATTAGCATGACATTGTTTATCTCGTGCCAATTGGCTGACAGATAATAAGTTGCATTTTAAGTTCGGAACATGTAGGACATCATTCAGATCTAATGTGTCATTGACTTTAATACTCCCAACACCAGCAACGACCGAGGTAGAGGCATCTGCTATCTTTACTGTGAGACGTGACTTTGTAGGGGCATAGGTGGCAAATAAGGAGTAATTATCAGTCATGTGATCAGATGCACCTGAATCAACAATCCATATAGGCCCATAATTCATACCTTTAATGGTAGCTAAAGCCTTAAAAAATTTACCTTGATTTACCACACTCGCAGTTGGCTGTTTATTTTCCAGAGCAGCCAGTGTTTCCAAAATTAAGCTAAGTTGGTCGGGTGCAGGAACCAGAGGCACATTGTCTGGATTAGTGACATCAGCAGTATACCCTTTTGACTTACCTTTTCTAGGTTTCCAATCTGGTGGCTTACCATAAATATCCCAACATGTACTTTTTGTATGACCCACCTTTTTGCAATGCTCACAAAAAGGACGCTGATGGACTTGGGCTGTGTCACGCTGTCTGTCTGGGCTTGGGCCCATATTCTTGTGCAGCGAGCTTGTTCCCCGAGAAGTTAGGGCCGACGCATCACCTCCTGGACTCACGCGTGCAGACTCTGCGACCATCATCACCTTGCGTCTACGCTCCTCGTGGCGCAAGACGGCGAAGGCTTCTCTGACTGTCAGAAGTGGGTCACGAGCAAGAAGCTGTCCCCTAACGTCGTCGTACGCTGGATCCAATCCGGTGAGCAGTTCAAACAAGCGTTCCTCTTTCACTTCTTGCCTGTGCTCAGTTGCGTCGTCGGCACAATGCCACACCCGATCTTGCAATTGATCTAGTTCCTGCCATAGAGATGTTTTTTCAAGCCAATACTCATTCAGCGATCTCAGTCCTTGCTTTGCCTGCCAGAGTTTCGAGCGAACGTCGAAGATTACAGAGGCATTCGCCTTATTGCCGTAGGAGTCGCGGACAGCTTCCCAGATGGCCTTGGCTGAAGGGAGAAACATATAGCTTTTCTTTATGCCTGGAGCCATCGCATTGATCAGCCAAGATGATACCAGTGAGTTCTCTGACTTCCACCGCTTCTGTGATTGAGCGTCGCCGGATACAGGGGCATCAGCGAGGAGATAGTCGAGTCTATCCCGACCATCAATGGCGAGCCTCATGGATTGGGCCTATTCCATGTAGTTGTCGCCTGTGAGTTTCTCTGCTACGAGCAGTGATGTTGATCCTTCAACATTGACGAGTCTCGAGGACCTAGTTCTGGGGATACCTTCTGATTGCTCGTGTGATTCTGCTGAAGACATTGTTGCGGATTCTTCACCGTGCTTTGATACCATATGAATGATTGTAAGTAATGTATTCAACTCGTATATACTTGCTTCTGTACAATGAGATTATATACACATTCGGGGAATATCAAGGCTATAATGACTCAACTTGATTTTTAGGGATATACAATAAACTCTAATGAATAACGCTAATCCCTACAATCTCTCTTGATCCTATAATCTAGACATATTCATAGTAATACTGGAAGGATTGGCATGAGTCAGAAGTAGCAAAGAGATGATAGTTTGTTGAATCCTTAAGACAGAGAGATTGAGACAATGACAGAGAGCAATAGGAGTAATGGTAATTGTCTTCTGTACATTCTTCTTCTAATCTGGTACATATATACACTTCAATACATAATCAAAAATGGCATAAGATCAGGGATAAGCATTTACTAATACAATTAGAATATAATCCCTGAAGTTTCGCCTCATCAATTCCTAATCTTTTAATTAATTCTGATATCTCCTACACTCCCCTTCAAGTTGGAGCATAGATGTTTATCATGTCTAACTTGGCAATTAGATATTCGAATTTGTCTCGAGTCAATCCCTTTGTGAGGACATCCGCTGTCTGTTCTTTAGAGGGGATATATCTGAGTTTAATTATTCCTGTATCAATCTTTTCTCTTATGAAGTGTCTATCTATTTCCACATGTTTTGTCCTGTCATATTGGATTGGATTGTGTGACATATTAATAGTTGCCATATTATCTGAGCTTAGGCTCATAGGTAATTCTTCTAGCATTCCCAATTCATTTAGTACTCGTTTTACCCATAAACATTTACATATTCCTAGTGCTATAGCTCGGAACTCGGCTTCAGCGCTGCTTCTAGCAATGACACTCTGGTTTTTACTACGCCATGTGACTAAGTTCCCCCACACATATGTAACATAGCCCGAGGTTGATCTTCTGTCATCTTGATCACCTGCCCAATCAGCATCTGTGAATATTTCCATATTTCTTTTGTCAGATTTCTTGAAAAGGAGTCCCAGACCAGGGGAGCCTTTTAGATATCTAAGAATTCTGTATACTTCATTCAGGTGCTTTTGTTTCGAATTATGAGAGTGTTGGCTTACAACATTGACAGCATAGGCTATGTTTAGCCTTGTGTGTGATGGGTAAATCAGCTTCCCTACCATACGTTGATATCTACCAATATTTACGTCCTTTTCCAAGTTTACATCATCTTTAATCTTGTCTACCTGGATAGGAGTATCACTAGGTCTGCATCCTATCATACCGGTTTCTTCCAGGAGATCTAGCATGTATTTTTTCTGTGAGATATTGATTCTCTTCGCAGATCTGGTTACTTCCATGCCTAAGAAATATTTCATATTTCCCAAATCTTTCACTTGATATTCCTGATTGAGTGCCCTTTTAATTCTATCAATCTCTGCTGGGTTGTCACCTGTGAGAATGATGTCATCCACATATACTGCTAGAGCCACCAGATTTCCGTTCACGTGTCTGAAGAATAGAGTGTGATCACTCTGTCCCTTTATATATTCCTGTCCTTTTAATACTTTGGTGAATCTCTCAAACCATGCTCGAGATGATTGTTTCAAGCCATGCAGTTATTTCTTCAGCTTACATACTTGGCCTTCTTTCGTCCCAGGAAATCCTGGAGGCATCTTCATGTATACTTCTTCCTTTAATTCCCCATTTAGGAATACATTCTTGACATTCATCTGATGTAGTGGCTAGTCGAGATTTGCAGCGAGCGATAGAAGGATTCTGATAGTATTTAATTCGGCTACTGGTGCAAACGTCTCAGTGTAATCCATACCATAGACTTGAGTGAAACCCTTGGCTGCCAGTTGTGCTTTATATTTGTCAAGGCTTCCATCAGCAAGTTATTTTGGGGTGAATACCCATTTGCATCCAACTGTTCGCTTGCCCTTTGGTAGCTCAACTACTTCCCAAGTTTCATTATTCTCTAGTGCTTTCATTTCTTCCACCACTGCTTGACTCCATTTAGGGCTTGCTAGAGCTTCATTTATATTTTTTGGTATTCTGAGTTGATCAAGGTGAGAGATAAAAGTATGATGTGTAGATGATAGGGTCTAATAAGAGACAAACCTTTCTATAGGATGCCTGGTACATGCCCTTTGTTGTTTTCTGATTGCTATTGGAAGATCAATATCATCATTCTGATCTTGTGGTTGTTCAGAATCTGCATCTGGTTCAGACTCTTGGTGTGCTTCATTCACTAGAGGAGCATTACCTGTTGTGTTTCTCCGAGTATACACTTGTCCCCATTTCTTAGTGTCTCCCCCTGAACTAGTGTCTCCTCCTTCAGATTCCTCTTGTATCGGTGAGCCGAGGGTATAGATGTTGTCATGTTCCTGATGGAGGTATAGTGGTTCCTGATGGAGGTCTGATGGTTGGGATTCTAGGTTAGTTTGAGGTTCACTCCAAGTCTCCCCCTGAACCGGAAAAAAGGAAATAGTTTCATGGAAGGTGACATCACATGTAACATAGAGACGTTTAGTCAAAGGGTCAAAACATTTATATCCCTTTTGGGATTGGCAGGTCCTAGGAAAATGCATTTGACGGCCTTAGGGTCAAGTTTGGAAGTATGATGGAGATGGACAAAGGTAGTATACCCAAAGACCCTAAGAGGAAGGGTGTTTTCCAAGTAAGGGAGTTGAAAATGTTGCCGGAGGATCTGGAGAGGGGTTTGGAAGGACAATGGTTTACATGGCATGCGGTTAATCAGGAAAGTGGCCATGAGGATAGCATCAGTCCAATAGAAATTGGGGACATGACTGCTAAAGAGAAGGGCCCGAGCAGTTTCTAGAAGGTGCCTATTTTTCCTTTCAGCGATACCATTTTGTTGGGGGCTATAGGGACAAGAACTTTTATGAGTGATACCTTGTGCTCTAAGGAAATGAGATAGTGGGGAGTTAAAATACTCAGTGCTATTGTCAGTATGGAGAGTCTGGATTCTTGTATTGAATTGGGTGAGGACCATGTTATAGAAGTTAATAAAGGTTTGGTATACTTCGGTTTTGTCTTTCAAGAGAAAAACCTAACTAACACGGGTATGATCATCAATGAGGGTCATAAACCATTTAGACTGGGTACGGTTGGCAACTCTGGATAGGCCCCATAAATCACTATGGATAAGGGAGAAAGGTTTGGATGGGCGATAGGGTATACTTGGGAAATGAGTGCGATGATGTTTGGCGAGTGTACAGGCATCACAAGAAAAAACTGAATTTTTATTAGTAACTGAGGGAAACATCTTACACATATATTGAAAGTTCGGATGCCCTAATCTCTTGTGCCATAACTCTAATTCACTAGGTTTAGGGAAAGACACTTTATTACAGAAATGCTATGTTTGATTATGACAGTCATCCAGGTAATAGAGCCCATCGAGCTTTTTAGTAACACCAATCGTCGTCCCCGTGAGCAGATCCTGAAAAATACAGTGGGTGGAAGAAAAATGAGCCTGGCATCGTTCATCTCTAATCAACTGACTTACAGATAACAAGTGACATTGCAAGTTTGGAACATGTAGAACATTATGTAGAGTCAGAGTAGTAGAAACATTGATGGTACCACTACCCGCAACCAGAGAGTTAGAAGCATCTGCAATTTTAACTGAGATTGGTTTTTTCATGAGTGTACTGGGAGAAAAGAGAGATATCATTCGTCATGTGGTCAGAAGCACCGGAGTCAATTATCCAACAAGGGCATGTAGACTTACCATGAATGGTGGCACGGGTTTTAAAGGAATTACCTTGCTTCATTATGGTGGCAATTGGTTGCTTACGGGTCTGACTCTCAAGAGCAGTAAGGCGTTCCAAAACAACTGCTAGTGGATCTGGGCTTTGGACATGAGTGTGGGCTGAAGTAGATGCAGCAGCGCCTTGGGTTGAACCATATTAGGCTAGAGTAGACAATCCAGCACGTTGGGTTGAACCATTCAGGGCTAGAGTACATGGTCCAGTAGAACCTTGGGTTAAATCATTCTGGGCCCAAGCAGACAATCCAGCAGCGCCTTGGGTTGAACTGTACTGGCCCAAGGCACACAGTCCAGCAGTGTTAGCGTCTTGGGCATCATGTGAAGATGTTTCAGCCATATGTCCTTTGGGTTTCCTTGGTCTGGGCTTCCAATCTGCAGGCTTGCCGTGTAAATCCCAACACTTCTCCCTGGTATGCCCAATCTTCTTGCAGTGCTCACACACAGGCCGTTCTCTCCTGGAGTCTCCAACTCAAGCAGCGAGGGCGGAAGCTTCAGCCACCACTAGTCGCGTTGCTGGGCAGTCGGAGTGCATTACTTGGCGTCGAGCTTCCTTATCGCGTAGAAGGGAGAAAGCTTCGGGAACGGTTGGGAGGGGTGTGCGTCCGAGGAGCTGGCCACGAACTTCTTCATAGACTGGACTCAGGCCGACGAGGAACTCAAATAGCCGTTCTTCCTCCAGGTCCCTTCGATACGTTGCTGCATCCTCAGTGTGATGCCAGACCCGTTGCTTCAATTGATCCAATTCCTGCCAAAGAGTAGTTTTTTCTAGGTAGTACACGTTTAAGGGGCGGTCACCCTGTCGGATCGTCCACAGTCGTGAACGGAGGTCAAACACCAGGGACGCTGTCGGGCGCTTTCCATATGCTTCCTTTACCGCGAGCCATATCTCTTTGGTGGAGGGAATAAACATGAAGCTTTGTCGGACATTGGGTACCATGGAATTGAGCAACCATGACGCCACCAGCGAGTTTTCAGTCTTCCATCGACGGCGAGTAGCAGCTTCATCTGTGGAAGGTGGGTCAGTCTGAATAAAATCTAGCCTGTCACGACCATCAAATGCTAGATACATGGACTGGGCCCATTCGACATAATTGTCGCCAGTAAGACGCTCAGGGACAATGATTACAGTGGAGCCTTCGACGTCGGCGACCTTGGGTGGAAAATGTAATACACCCTCAGTCGTGGTGGAGGCACCGTCAACGGAGGGCGATAATGGGGATCCCTGCTCTGATACCATGTTGAATCTTTAAGACAGAGAGCAATAGGAGTAATGGTAATTGTCTTCTGTACATTCTTCTTCTAATCTGGTACATATATACACTTCAATACATAATCAAAAATGGCATAAGATCAGGGATAGGCATAAGATCCGGGATAGCATTTACTAATACAATTAGAATATAATCCCTGAAGTCTCGCCTCATCAATTCCTAATTTTCTAATTAATTCTGATATCTCCTAAATAGTTACCTGTCATGTGGTCAGTAGTACTTGAATCTATTATCTATTCGGAAGTAGAAGAAACCAAACATGTCTTAGTATTACCTTTGGTGACAAGACCGCTAACAGACGGAGTGGCATGCTTTTGCAACTTCACAGGAAGACTATCATCCAGAAAATACCACAAGAGAAGATTTAGAGAGCCAAATGGAATGCTTAAATCAAACGACCTAAAACAAATGTCACACTGAGGACAAATAATCAATAAACATTCAATCCATGAAAAATATACCATGGAAAAAGCAGCCACACAAAACTTTCATTGGTAGATAGTACCAAGCACAAATGCATCACAATAGATAATAGCCAACAATGAAGAGAGCACCAAACTGGAGCATAAATAGCAACCAACGGCCACACTAGGGACCACACAGCGTAGAAGACACCAAACAAGAGAGCAGTTGTCTTACGGAGACAAAGAAACTCTGGAAATACAAACGCAAGGAGACCTAAACCAGAAAGAGGGCTTGCAAATTAGTGAAACTAATGGACCCATATCCATAGACATGAACATAGGGCTGGAAACCACGAATGCATTGGAAATAGAGAGTCAACGTCGACAGAGTGACTTGTCATTGAAAACTTAGCCGAAAAATGGCTTCACATGTCGGCACGTGGATGAACGATAGAATCTTGGACGGCGCGTGGGGACACACACTACTCAGATGATAGTGAAACTTTGTGGATCTCGACCTCACGCTCCTCCCTGTCAGGCGTATGCTCCCACAAAAGGTCAGGACAATGAAACCTATCAAATTTGGTGAAGATAGAGGCTAGAACATGAGCATCAATGTCAGGGAAAAAAATAAGTAGACCTTCAGGGATTGCTTTGGTACCATATTGTTTCAAAGAGAAAAAATAGGGTGAAAAATACTTATATTTTATTGATATTCAAAAGGGATACACACAATAGAGAATCTTAGATATTAATGAAATAATACATATTTTATCCTATATACTAATTACAGGATATTTACATTTATTATAATATCTCTACAGTTCCAACCATTCAACTCTATTATTTTTCCTTGTACTTGACTCTATTTGAATATAAAATCATTATGATAAATACAAGGAATTAGACAGCTAGTGGCAATTTAAAGAAACCACAATCAAACATAGAGCACAACTACTACTAGAATCCAACTTAGTACCACTGCAACTTCTCATTTATTCATGTGTTAGGTTGCCAGGCTTAAGCTTGTGGGATTGTTGCCACAAAAGCAGGTGGGTGTAGATTTTCTATTTGGTTTTGAACCTTTCCAATTTTCCTTGAGCTCATTGTTTTTTAAGGGTTACATTCTTGAGCTTTGTCGTTTAGGTTTCATTATATAATATCAATATTTGGAATTTGGAAGGTTGCTTTCTGACACATACATATGCACACGCAAATGCGTGCACATGTGCATGTGCAAACTCACATTTGACTGCTAAGATGTTAATTTGGAGTTAGAAATTTTTTGAACTGTTAGTTTCAACGAGGTTTGTTGTATCACTATTAGTATAGATATGGATGGATACATGTGATAGATGTAAATGAATTGAATAGTGTTATAGCCATGCTGATAAGAAACAGAAAAATAATAGAAAGACAGCAGAAGAAATAAATGAGGGAAATTCTTAGGTTTTGATGTTCAATGCTGCAAAATATCGAATCAGTGTTACAAAGGGACTCCACTGATTCTGGTTAAAACCCTACTCCCAGATATCTCTAAGAAGAAAAACTAGTGCTCAAACACAGAACAACTCACAAGAACATAATCCACTGGCATTCCAGAGGCCAGCCTATCTTCATCACACTTAAAATACAAAATATGACCTCCTACTGCTTGGAGACTCCAACCACTACTATAATCCAAAAAGTAACATTCACAGTCCCAATACTACCCTCTCCTAGACCAGGCCTATAGCAAAACTGTATCAACTCTAATTCTTTGTTTCTTTCTCCTTGAAGTTAAGAGTCTCAAGGTCAATGCTCTGATAATCAGAAAGTTGCTTTCCCTTTTCTTGCATCTTCAGAAGTTTACTCTTATAGGTCTTTGTAACAAAAGTGGTTCTATCCAACAGTGTTTTATGTTGCTGTTTACATGTGTTATTAATATCACCTCATTTGATGTCAGATTATTAATCCTGCTGAAACTTTTGGAGACATCGTTATTGATTATCCGTAAGCTATTAAATGCTTCCTCTCGACCAGTTTATGTATACCTCATCTCGTTCCCTCTTTCTAAATTTTAACATATCTTAGCATTCTGGTTTGTACTCTAGCTATGTGGAGTGTACGGCAGCGGCAATACAAGCTTTGAGGTCATTTACCAAGTTGTATCCTGGTCACCGCAGACAAGAAATAGAACATTGTATTGAAAATGCTGCTGCGTTTATTCAAGAAATTCAAGATTCAGATGGTTCATGGTTTGCTCCCCCTGCTCAAGATACCACCTTTTTCATTAAAAAAAAATTGTGAATTAATTTGATCCATGATGTTGAGCATATTGCATGCATGCATCTCATCTTTGTAAGTTCTTTTTCTATATGCTTCTGCTTTATTCTTGTTATGGTTAACTCTAACCACTGAATCGGATCTCAGGTACGGCTCTTGGGGGATTTGCTTCACATATGGTGCATGGTTTGGAGTAAATGGGCTGATTGCTGCTGGAAAGGACTTCAATAATTGCTCAAGTGTCGGCAAAGCTTGTGAATTTCTGCTGTCTAAGCAGCTCCCTTCTGGTAGCTGGGGAGAGAGTTATCTCTCTAGTCAAAACAAGGTAAAGTTTTTTGTCTAATCTCTAATGTATATTTTATATGCATTCACACTCGCCCGAATACATAGGATTCTCATAAACTCCTGCCCTTATTATGCCTAACTACATATATCTGGTCTTGTACATTTCGAACTCATGATTATAGAGGGTAGAAGCAAAGAGATTTAAAGGCAATATAGGTGCACAAAGAGAGATGGTATCATCTATCGGGTGTCACTAATAGCATGGATCACCAAAATTTTTAGAGATGAAAGACTCGGTGCACGTGTTACTGGATTTTATATTGCTTTTAGTTCTTTCAAGTAACACTGAGTGAGGAAACTGGATTACTTCCAGCGATTTAAATGCTGAGATTTCTGTGTAGTTATTATTAGCACTGTTTCTTTGCTCAGGTGTATTCAAATCTGGAAGTAAACAAGCCTCATTTAGTAAATACAGCGTGGGCTTTGCTGGCTCTCATTAGTGCTGGACAGGTATAAAGAAAGTTTTTATACATTTATTATGTTGCAATAACAAACTGTAGTTAAAAACAATTCCCATGTCTGAATGAATACGTGAAAACAATTTTATATTTATAGACTTTATGCTATAGTTTCCAATAAAAGGATAAAATTCTTTTTTCATCAAGAATTCAATATTCATTCTTTTATAATATGGGTATTAAAGTGTAACGTGATTGGGTACTTTTCTACCTTGCATTTGATTTGGAGAAGTTCTTGGCTCATTTCTTCTTGCCAAATACGCCTTTATGGGATGGAAGAGTTGGGTTTGAACATAGTGCAGCAGGGCAAGAGACCCCAGCCCTCTCCCTTATCATGCTTCCCCTTTGTATTCCTTGTGTCCTATGATTTATTTGGATTGATTGAACGCCATGGGGAGGAAGGGAATGGAAGTAAAAAATTATAGCCATTCCATTTATTTCTTTCAAGTTAAAATGGCATTTTTGCAACTCAATAGGTTTTTCTCCATACTTTATTTTCTACTTTTATGAATTACAAAGTAACCTTGTATGATTTGGAACAGATTCGAGTATTTTGTCAATGTATTCCATGCATCTGATTACCTCATTCTAATGTCTAATGGAATGGGAGACACAATGAGAAAATCATATGCAGATTATACGTTTTCTCGTTTGTGATGAAATTCAACTTTTTCCATCCTTTTCCGCTTGAAACAGGCTACAAGAGATCCAACACCATTGCACCGTGCGGCCAAATATTTGATAAATTCCCAAATGGAGGATGGTGACTTCCCACAACAGGTATGGAAGAAGACCAAATCCATTGTCACAGCACTAGCCTTGCTCTTTTAATAAAGATTAATAGAGCATAGTTTTTGTTGCCCCATGTCTATGTATAAAGCATTAAGTAATCAATCTTCTTCAAATTCTTTAAATCATTGCAGGAAATAATTGGAGTTTTCAATAGGAACTGCATGATCTCTTACTCTGCATACAGAAACATATTCCCCATCTGGGCGTTGGGAGAGTATCGAAATCATGTTTTGCAAGCTCATTAATCTACTTGTCATCCCAAACAAATATGCTTTTATCTTCTTAGTTTGTTTCTTTATTAGTTTATAAATTGTGATGTATGCATCTGGTAGCCAAGCAAACTCTTTTGATGTTCGGCAAGTTTTGTTTGTTTTTCCTTTTTCATAACTTTCCAAGAGAAATTGGTCACGCATCGTTTATCTTGTTGGGATGTGCCTTTTATATTGATTTGGGCTCAGTCGATACTCAATATAATGCTCTAGTCAAATGATGAGAAAAGAAAAGCTTTCTTAGAAGAGGTTGAAAACATTTAGGTGGCAGTTGATAGGAAGGAGAAGAAAGAGGCCAGGAGAAGGGTGGAAACTTTCTACTTGTGATGGGGGGAGTAGTATGCTTACTTGATGAATGGTCTCCGTGGTTTCACTTTCATGAGGGTAGTGAATTTACTGGACACAAGAAGAGATCTAGGTGAATTGTATCAGCATGAACACTAGGGCTTTGATTACAGTTTCTAGACGTAGAATGTCCTAGTGTAATCTTAGTATTCTAGTTTTGCAAGAAGTCCTTTAGTACTTGTGTCAAGTTAGCAAGTCGAGTGAAATATTTGGTACTACATTTAATTTGGAAGATTTTTTATTTTTCTTACCAGTAAGTTTTTAAAAGGAGTTTGTTCATTGTCATGTACTCCCTATGGCTTAAAATATAAAATAGATAAAATTAAAATAGTCGATTTGTGAATATCAAGAAATTTGTTAAGATCAATTAAAAATAATAAATATGTGAAATATATAATAATTTTTTCAAATGTGCTCTTGTTAATGAAGGGTATTGAGAGAAGCAATAAATGAGATATGGGGAAAAGGTAATGAGAGAAAGTGGTAAAGTTGGAAAAAAGTATTAAATAATGAGATAAATCCAAATTTCATCTTATAAAAAAGCCCTAGATCACTCCTAACTTTTTTTACCTAAATCGGAGGAAGTAACTTCTTAATTCATCACCTAATTGGATACATGGGAGGGATCTTGCATTAAGGTTTGGCATCACATCTCTACTTCCTCTTTCAAACAATATTTTACAATAATTTAGAAAAAAAAAACAAAATGTTAAAGTTAAGCCCACTAATCATATGATATAATTGTGAGAAGATGTATAACCACTTGCAGTATAGATTCAAAACCCGATAAATTAGAGGATCAATGGTTCAATCTCTGTTTTTTTTTTAAATAATTATTGGGGTCAATGAACTATCAAAAGTCCATGGAAAATATGTTCTAGGATTCGCATGGTCGGTTTTTTCCTTCTCGTGGGGTTTAACTAAGTACTTTAATATTCTTTTGGATAATATTAACTAAATTTTATTACTATTTATCTTAGTTTCGTGGTTTGTAGTTGCCCCCTAGTATGTATTCTCTATGAATCAAACTTAAAACTTAGAGGAATTTAATAAAATTTTATATCACTAAATTAACTTTATATTAGTAATTATTTTAATACTTTCAGGATAAGGGAAGAACGAACAAAAGCTATGCAAGGGGAGAGGCATTTGAAAAAGTATTAAACTCCGTTGGCATCACTAAATTATTAGGATGTGTCAATTGGTTATGGTCATATAACAGTAGGATACGAGTATAACACGAGATTTGGGAGAATTTAAAAAGAGGAATGTATAACTCAGCAATAGTTAACAAAAAAAGTTTTGAAAAAGATCTCAATAATACTCCTCATTTGATACTTAATATAGGACTTAATTAATAAATTTAATTAGATTAAAGAAATTAGTTAAATTAGTTAATATAGAATTATTTTTTTAAAATATTTTAATTATCTTTCTTAACTCCCTTTCTCTCTCAATAATTGTAGAGAAAGTATCAATACGGGTAATTTAAAAAAAATGATAAATATAGAAAATATATTTTATATTAGTATCAAAATCAATTCCTCAACTAGATCCTATATTAAGGATCGGAGGAGTAGTTAACAAACATTTTGGACCATTCTCCCATTGTTGAGCATCCAAAGGAAGAAAAACGTTAATATAATATTTGATCCATTAAATTTACCTTTATTTTAGTTTTAGTCCTTCAAGTTTTAAATTATATGTTTTAATTCCTCAAGTTTCTTTTTATCTAACACATTGATCCCTATAACATAATAAAAACTTATACAATTTTGCCTCTTGAAGGACTAAAGCCTATGGTTTAAAACTTGAGACATTAAAATCAAAATGAAGGTAAACTTAAGGGACTAAAGACAATATTAAACCAAAAATAATCCAATGATCAATCAACTATCAATCAACCAACTAACTATACTATTAAAACCTTGAAATATTCATATGAGTTAAAAATGGATTTAGGTTGACTCGACTAATAATTTTTAATTTTTTTTATTTGCAAGCTATAATAAATAATCCCAATTAATAATATATGATCTTTCAAATTTCTTCATCATAATCATGATGATAAATTAATTAGTAATATCATTAATTGATTCTAAGATATTCCAAATTTCTTAAAAAAATAGATTTTCCCTAATATTTTCAATTCATTTATTTATGGCCAAGAGATTTCCCATAATTTATTGAAAAAATATACTTTCAATTCTTCTGTCTACAAACTAATGGATTTTCTATAATTTATTCAAAAAATATTTTCAATTCCTTTATTTGCAAACCACAATCAATAATCTCAATAAGTAATGTATGATCTTTCAAATTTCTTTATCATAATCATGATTGTAAATTTTTATATATTTGAATTTATTTTATATTAAAAGAATAAGAGAACACAATTCTGGCGGCTAAGAATTATTAATTCTTTCCCAAAAAAATTCCCATGATTTATACATACATACATATATTTATTTAATCAATATACTTTTATATATTTCACCATGGTTTTTATGAGTATAAATATATCATCTGTTCACATATGAGAATATATATATGAGCCTCAACCACAACCCTCGCATATAAGGTATTTTCTTCTTGGATTCTATAGAACTTTGATTTCGTTCAATAGTTGTTGCCTCCTTACGATATTAGCTAATCACAAGTAACTTTGCTCATCTGAGTGGCATCATCAAAACAAATGGCTTCTACAAATAAAGTCACTCTTGAAAAGTTCACATATCCTGATGCCAATATCCATGAGAAAGTAAGCAATGTGTCTCATACATTAATTGATTTACATATAATATTCTCCCATTGGGATTGCATTTATTCTCCTCATCACTTGATTATAATATTTAACATTATTCAGTGGCATTTAAATATTGTAGACTTAATTAGGGGTTGCTTTAATTTCTTAATCTGCAAAAGCTTCTAGCGGTGACAATTTAAGTAATTGCGAATTAACACTTATTGTGATAGTTGAATTCGTTGGCAATTATTAGACTGCAATTATTAGAATTAATTGAGTTATTAAAAACGATTACATTAAAAAACAACTATATTGATTACATTAAAAATCAATGCACCTTTTTTTTATAACATTTTTTATCCCTAAGCAAATTAAATTAAATAGTCTTAATATTATAAATCGATGCGCTTTTTTAATATCGTTTTTTATACTTAAGGAAAGAATATTAATATTGGTGATTGGTGAATTTCGTTAATCAACTGGACCACATTAATGTGATTTAAATGCAATTCATTTCGATTTCATTTTATTAGTATAGATTTGTTGAGATTGCTTTTTCATTTACATTGCGGCATTGTTGATATACACAATAAAAGATATTAACCAACCACATTTGACAATACGATCTTATTAATATAAAATTTATATGGATTTTATTACTTTATTAATTATAATATAAACCCATATAACAAATTTAAAATAATAAAATAATAAATGTGTACGTAATGGATTTGCGAAATTTTCATAAAAAAAAAAATTGTTCAAGTTAACCTTAAAAGACAATATCACATTGATATATGAAAAATTCGTCAACCTTAAAAAATTATATGTATTTTTTATTTTGTTTAAGTTAATGGACCATCACTCCCTCTGATTTCTACTCAATCCTAACAATTTTTTTTTTTCTAATGTTGTATATTTTGTTTTTCAGTTTGCTTCTTTCATGTTTGAGGAAAGAATCCTGTCATCATATCATTTATTGCTAATTGGTCAATTTCAATCTTGACGTCAACAAAAAAATACGACAGTATTTCATATTTAGGAGAGATATTTATGTTAAAAAAAAATTAGGGTTACTTTTGTTTTTTATGAAAAGATGCATCTATTCTATCTTATCCTTAAAAGTAGGCCCAAAAGTATGTTGTGTATATTGTGTGGTGTGTCAAAGAAATTAAGTCTTGTATTATTTGGGAGGATGAGAGTTAAGTCTATAAATAATATATTATTATGGGCTAGTTAAATGGGTTAAGAGGCATGATGGGCTTGTGATCACAACAATATATTAAGGGTGTATTTGGTACAATTGAGGGGAAGTAAATTGAGGGATTTTAATAGAGGAAATAGAAGGAAAGGAAGATGAAGGATTTTATTATTACTTTATTTAAATTAATATTAAGAGAGGAGAGGGGAGATGAGCGATTTTCATGTTACCTTATTTGGTTCAAGAAGGGAGGGGAGGGAAAATATTTTTATATAGACAAATTTACCATTATATTATTTTATAGAATATTTTAGTAAAATATAATATATAGGTAATATTAAGATATTAAAAAATTATGGATATATTAATATTATAAAATAAAAATATTGCATCTCCCCTCCAAATTCTCTCAATTTTGGAGGGGAGGTAAAGCTTAGGTTAAAATTTTCTCTCCCCTCCTAAAAATTCTTATTACCCAAACAAGGGGAGATGAGCAAAATCCCTCCCCTCTCCTCCTCTCCTAAATGAAAAATTCAGTTGAAATCTAACAATACTCTTGTACTATTATATTCACTTTGTTGAATGTAGGATATATCCGTTTAATTTTGAGCAGTACTATTTTATCTTTGTCTATTATCACAGAATAACTCTTAAGAATAATGTTCTTCAACATAACTCCATAATGGCTTCATGTCATGATCAATCTTTTAATTTTCACTTTTACACTTTTATCTAAATTTATGATGTATTATTTAAATGTAAAAATTAAAAGATTTAAAATCATAACTTCCTAGCTTTATAATGCATCATCCATTTAAATATTATATCTGTTATATTTTATATATATCGTTTATTTTTTTTCGCATTTCAGGTTTGAATTATTCTTATTTCGCAAGTTGTGCAAAAATTACCCTAGGTTGGTGTTTGTGGTTTTTATTCCTTCTTCGCGGCATGGGATCTCACAATCAAATGCTGCGGTTATGTGGAGTTCGGTAGTTACCTACATTAGTTTTGAGCCCTACAACATGCAGTCATGACATTATTTTCGTTCATTTGAGGATCCTATGGCATTATCTTTCATTCTTGGGGGCATTAAATAATTATTGTATTTTCATTCCTTTGTATGGTCATATGGTCTTAGGTTATGAAACACGCTTAGAAAATGAGGCTTTAGCATGAAGTGGAAATCTCTTTTCAGTCTATACTGAAAACCCCAGTATCATTTGTTTATTATGTATTTTTTTTCCTTTCTATTTTCTCTCTTTCTCCAACCCCACTCTTAATAGAGATTTCTATTTTTTTCTCATTTTATTTCTAGATTCGTTGGAATGCCGAGCAGAGTCTTAGACCCGCTTGATGGCTTCGACAACATCTTCGTAGGCTGCTCCATTGAGATTGAAAAGATTTTCTAATAAAATTTTATTAACAATAAATAATATTTGAATATTTCTAGTATTATTGGATAGATTTTCCTTTCTTCAATTTCTTTATTATTGAGATATGATCTAAGCATATACGAATATAGTTGAAATGTTTTGAAAAAATCCGTTACTTTCTTCTATATATCTACATTTAACTTCTAATTAAAATGTCATTTATCAAAATATACTATTTATGGACAAAAATTAGGTTAAATCGCTTATATCTAGTAGATAAGTTCTCAAATGACACTTATTCTTTTTTATTATTAATTGTTAAAATGTGTATATATACTTAATAAATTCACCTATGAACACACTTGTAAATTTTTGTACGGGTTCTTATAATATAAATTAGGTTTTTTATATTTTCATATGGGTACTTGTTATTTTATAATTGTTAGTTGTTAAAATTAGAATTTGTAAATTTTTATATTGATGCTTGTTATTTTGTTATTGTCCTTGTTTTTTTCAGTGCTCATCTAGCACTCCCTTATTAGACTTGGAGAAGCTTCATATGGCACTTGAGTCTTAGTTATCTTGGGAGTAGGCAGAGGAGAATCCTTTGGTGGACTATGATTCTTTGTCACCTTTAGTCTAAATTTCTATTTGGGAGCACTGGCATTTTATTTTATTTTGGATTTTTTGAGCCCAACCGCTAGCATCTTAGTTTTCGCTATTTCATATTAATACTTGTTGTTTTCTCATTATTAGTTGTTAAAATTAAGATTTATAAATTTTCATATGGGCATTTGCTATTTTGCTATTATTAGTTGTTAAAATTATAATTTATAAATTTTCATCTGAACACCTTGTTGGAAATTGTGCCCTAGGGGCTAATCATTGTCTTATGAACATTGTTGATTTATGAATTTATTAATTGTGTTATCATATTATTTGCATGTTTACTATGATGACCATCCATGGATAACTCATGATCTTATCCTAAATGTCCCTGGTCGATCATCTATGCGGGAGCGGAGATGAAATAAGACCAATATGACTTTGAAGATGTATAGAGATATAAATCAAAGTCATAGGCACATGTAAGAGTACAAGGTGTTGGACAGACCCGCTATGAGAGAGCTGCATGGGTTAAGTCATAAGCTTATCTCATATACAAACCATGTCACTATGCCCTTTGACCTGAGATCATCATGGATTCCTACATGACAAACGCTCAGCTTTAACCTAGTCAAAAGTCACTTTTGACCGAGTGATCATAAAGACTATGTTCGGGCTTAGCGGTTTTCTGTGCGGAGGAATGTGAATGGTCAAGATGGAATTTGTCCCTCACATTCGTAGAGAGATATTACTGGGCCCCTCGATGAGTGAATCTGAGAAATGTATGGCCATATTATAATGAAAAGGTAGTTCCATTTCTATAGTCAGACTACTCAGGGATCAAGAAAGTAACGGTCAGGAATAGGAGGATGACATTCTCCATGCCTCATCCATGACCAAAATATCGTGTGAAAAAAGGGACATGATATGGTTGTATAAAAGGTTATATCGTTCATCGATCCTCATATGATTTGGGTAGTCGTGATGTCTTGCTAGAGACCGCTTGCGACTTGTGAGTCAGTATAGTAAATGGCCCACTGCCAACTTCATATGGGCCTATAGGATCGCACACAAAATAGTCCAACATGAGCTATGATGTCCAGATTCATTGAATCTAAGACATGTCCAGATTCAATGAATGATCCAGGGTGGATGTATATATTTATGTATATTTATATTCGTATATATATATTATATATAAGAGATATTTATAAGATTTAATTTATAAGGATAAATTAAATCTCTATCACGTTTGAATTTGAAATTCAAATTGATATGATATCTCATATAAGAGATATTTACAAGATTTAATTTATAAGGATAAATTAAATCTCTATCACGTTTGAATTTGAAATTCAAATTGATATGATATCTCATATAAGAGATATTTACAAGATTTAATTTATAAGGATAAAATTAAATCTCTATCACGTTTGAATTTGAAATTTAAATTGATATGATATCTCAAATTTGATTTATGAAAATAAATCAAATGTAATTTCGTCTTATCTTTATTTTAAATTAAATAAATGGATGAATTAAATCTGTAGGACGGATTTAATACAAATACTATTTATTTAATTAGTTTCTTATCAAATTATACAATATATGATATTGTATTAATTTCATAATTAATATAATATTAATTCTAAAAATCCAAGTCTGTGGTAACATGCATAGCATCCTATATATATGATATTTAGGAGCTACGGTTATATCATCAAAAACATGAATGGGAATCCCTAAAAGGTTTGCAGATAAGAAACTGCCGAAATAGAGACGGAAAGGACGAATTCTTGAGTAAGCCCTAGAGGGACAGGAGGCGCTAGCACGTCGTTCATGGTTGGAACATTGTTCATGTGGATACCAGTAGAGGAAGCCGACCTGAGTTGTCGACTTCTTGCAATCGAAAAGAGATCACGAGCCGCGGAGAGAAACTGTGGACGTCTTAACCAGAAGCTGAGAAAGTCATGACCGAATTCTGAGGGTAATACTATTTTCCACTTGACTTAAACACATACGGTAGATCCTGGCAGGGAATGGAAAAATTTTTAAGTTAATTTTTGCTGCGTGTCTTCCAATTCCTTACACACCTGCTATTTTGTTATTGTTAGTTGTTAAAATGCGTATATACATTTATAAATTAGCCTATGAACTTGAACTAATGGATATAAGCAACTTCACCTAGGAGTATTTATATTATTAAATGTAGGAAACTATATAATTAAAGTTTATATTTATCTATGATATATATAAAATTCAAGGATGTATTCACGAATCTTCAATCTTAATAGATATATAATTAATATGACCTTATATTCTACTTTTGGTTATTTTAAATGTGTATTTAAATCCTTATGGCATAAGAAATTAAACATAATTCATACAGTAGAACATCATATTAATTAATGTTGGGAAATGGGTCAGTCCACACACGGTGGATTAGGCCCAAAAACTGAGGAGCTCTATTGGAGGGAACAATTTATTTTGAAAAGGAGGAAAATGAGGGAGTGGACAGTTACATAGGTATCCCACTCCTCCCATAATATACACATGTACATAAGAAATAGAGTGAGGGGAATCAGTTTTAGATTCTTGTGGTTGTAGTTTTGCTCAGCAGACAAGAAAAAGGATTGTGCTATTCTTTTCTCCTCCTTTGTTCTCCTTTCATTTTCTGTGAGTGCTTCATCAGTGCTCTTCTTTCATGGGTGCATTTGTTGTGTGAATGTGCCAGAGTCCATACAAGGTACTCCAGTTGCGTGTGGGTATCTCAGTGGATAAGAGACCATCTCAGGTACACCCGAAACTATTAGTGGTATTATGAGCAGGTTATGTGCTTCCGTATACTTCTCTATAATTTTCTATTTTTCAAGGTAGCATGTTGTTCTTGCTTATATTTATGTTTAAAAACATTTGTTTTATGCCAAGAAACATAGAGCATGCATTTACACCATAAATAGAAGCATATTCAACGTCCACAGAATCTAAGCTTCTTTGTTTTGAAATTTGGTCATTAGAAAATAAAGGTTTTAGGCCTTGAAATTAGTCCCATTGCGTAGAGCATGAACAAAAAGAAGAAAATGTCACTAAGAATGTCAAAATCGGACGTCGGATGGAGAATTTACAGAGGAGAAAAAAGTCAGGTCTAACGGGTCTGACCAGTGACTAGTTTTCCAGTCAAGACTATACGATTCGGCTAGAGGTTAAGGATGATCAAAACGGTGTCAGTGGTTCCCACCCGAACCCACACACCAAAAAGAAAATTTGGACTAAAAAAATTTGTTGAATTAAAAAAAGGAGGAAAATTTGGTGATTGACACTTGGCAATAACCACGTGTTAGTTTTTTATTTTTTTAATTTTTTTCTTTTTGGGGCACGTGAGGGAGTGTGGAACTTCTGATTGAGATGCACTTTGTTTCTAAAAATTCCTAAAATCAAAATCTTTATTTTGATATATAATTTGCCTAATTTTAAAGGCAATTCTTGACTTGTTTGTGAAAAATCAGTGTATTTTCTTGTATATTTTGTGTTTAAAAATTTTAAAAAATTATGATAATTAATATTTTTTATTTCGGTGAAAATGACTTCATCTAGAACTGAATCTCTGAGATATAGCTTAAATGATGACATCTCATTCTTGGATGATGTCAATGACCTAGAGGAACCTGAGGAGGATCCAGAATAAGATCTTGTTAAACTTTCTGAAAAAAATCCAGAGGAGTTGGTGGAGGAAGTTCCGCAAGAGGAACTATAAGTAATATATGATTCTAGACTGAGGTAAGAAACTTTATTCCCCATCGAACTCCTTCCTCTACAACCTTTTATAGTGTCTTCAGATTTAAACTCCAAGATGGTGCCTACTCTTAACAATGAATCTCCAGTTGAGGACGGAGAGGAAGTAAACCAACCTCTTACCCCTACTTTGGCCATGAACATAGCTGAAAGATATGCAGCCAAACTAACAAATATAAAAGGCGTTAATGGCGTGATTACCAATTACATTGAATTAATGACAGATAAGGAGAATTTTGAATTATACTTTAAAGTCATAATGGAATATATAAGAGCAACAAGGGTTAGAAACAAGCCTAGAATAGGACACATGAGCAAAACAATAATAGAATTTGTATATAACCTTATCAAGCTGCCTCCTAAGCTTAAGAAGTGAAGAAAAGTGATGTTAGAATATTGTAAAGCTTATATCAAATGAGATATATTTGTATTTGATTTCCATTGCTTTGCTTTGTTAAGGACATGTTTTGTTATTCTTTCTTCATAAAGACTTGGCATTTATTACATGCCTTGTATGCAAGAAAAAACTGTTTCATTTCATTTCTTTATCTTAGTTGTGATTCATGTATACTTTTTTTATAAGTGGGAGCCTTTTAGATTATGAGTATTCTAAAAGCAAGATTTGATGAGAATAGTGATTATATTAATTTTGATAGGAAATGATGGCGTTGCTAGTGCTTTTGTGATGGGAGGTACAAACGTATTCTCCTAATCATGGGTCTAGTGATGTTATTATTTTCTGATAAAAAATGATAAAAGTACGTGACATTGTATACTTTACATGTGCTATATATATGTTTATGTGTAAATTCACTTAAATATTCTATGGTTCAATAAATTAATGTGGGAAAGGTTTGTCACATAACTGATATTGAACAATAGCATCAAAGAACATTATTGCTAAATTGAACAGGGAAAAAGTCAATGGGGACAACTGGGATATTTGGCACCTAAAGGTCTAATATGTTCTAGAAGAACAGGATGTAATTGAGCCATTAACAATAGAAATGGTAGAGCTTGATGCTGGAAATACGGCCCATCATAGGAGAGACCAGGAAGCATACCTGTCCTAGAAAAGAAAGAATAGCATAGCAAGAATCACACTGATGAGTGCAATGACTGATGATTTAATGTGTGAGTTTGAGACACATATAATGGCACAAGCAATGTGGATTGCCTTAAAGGATAAGTTTGGTGAAGTCTCCACGACTAAACTTAGAAGGTTGATGATTAAATTTGATACCTATAAGCTAAAAGCAAATAATCCAATGAGGCAACATCTACGAGAGATGTCCACAATGATTCATAAACTGAAGGAGGCTGGATATAATCTATCTGATAAAATGCAAGTGCAGGTTGTCATCAGGTTGCCCCTACTAGTTGGGAGCACATGAAAGTTAATTTGACCCATAATGAAAATATCATCACTTTCAATGATGTAACTAGCATTTGGAGTTAGAGGATGAACGTCTAGAGGCTTATAAGGCCACTGGACAAGCCTATTTGATAGAAGGTGCTAGTTCTTCCCAATCAAAGCCTAAATTAAAAAAGGGCAAGAAATTTTAGAAAAATGGGAAGAAAAGCGATCCTTCACCCAAGAAAGGTAAGCAACAATACAAGAAGAAGGGAAATAAAGGAGGCAAGAAAAAACTAGACCTAAAGAAGGTCAAATGCTTTGCCTGCCAGAAAATGGGACATTTCGCACGAGACTATTCTAAATAGGTCGAGAGCGAAAAGGTAACAGTGAATTATATGAATTCACAAGTCTCATTTATTTCTAGCACTGTTTTTCTGACAGAACCTATTTTTTTCTTAGATTATTGACTCAGGCTCCACAGACCACGTAAGTCGAGATCGAGGATCTTTCGTGGAATACCGTAGGTTGCCATAGTAAAGCAAGTGGCTTTTCATTGGCAATAATGCAAGGATCAAGGTTTGAGGCATTAGCACCTACAAACTTGTTTTGCGTGGCGGAAATACCTTGATGCTGCATGATGTGCTTCATGCTCCTGACATCTGACAGAATTTAATTACTGTAATTTTCTTATTAAACTTTGGGTTCAATATAAACTTTCATAGTAAAGTTGCAAATATTTATAGTAACTCAACATTTTAGGTTCAGCTTTCCAATTTCAAAGTTTTTTATTATGGATCTTGTTGGTGATTTTAATACTCACGATTGTTTTGCTATTACTTTGAATAATCCTAATATGAATATCTGGCATGCTAGACTATGACATATTACTCAAAATATAATGATTAAATGGCAAAAATAGGCTTATTGGGGGTAATCCCTAACATGGATATGTCATTATACGAAAGTTGTCTAGCTAGTAAGGCTATTAGAAAACCATTCAGTAAGGGAACACGAGCCGAAAAGCCATTGCAATTAATCCATTCTGATATTTATAGTCTAATGAGTATGAGGGCAAGACACGGAGCTAGGTATTTTATTACTTTTATTGATGATTTTTTTTCACGATATGGTCATGTCTATTTGATTTCACATAAGTCTGAGGCATTAGAGTACTTTAGATAATACATAAAAGAAGTAGAAAATCAAATGGATAATAAAATTAAGGCATTATGCATTGATCATGATCGTGAATACCTTTCAGATCAATTCAAGTAGCTCTATGAAGAAAAAGGGATTATTAGGCAACTAACTATCCCTAGCACACCTCAACAAAATAGGGTTTCTGAAAGAAGAAATAGAACTCTTCTAGACAAACTTAGATCTATGATGGCATAAGTGAACCTTCCAATTTCACATTGGGGTGATGCTTTATTGACGGCAACCTTCATACTTAACCGTGTGCCCTCAAAGTCAGTCACTTGCACACCCTATTAGTTATAGACTAAACGTCAGCCAGATCTAAGTATCCTTAGACCTTGGGGCTCAACGACTTATATCCATGACAATTCTCATAGACATGGGAAACTGGGTCCTAGAAGGAAGAAATGTATTTTTATAAGGTACTTTGAACCCTCAAAAGGATATGTATTCATAAGTGAAATTGCAGATGGAACAGTGATTGAGGAGCTCTGTTGGAGGGAACAATTTATTTTGAAAAGGAGGAAAATGAGGGAGTGGGTAGTTACATAGGTATACCACTCCTCCCATAATATACACACGTACAGAAGAAATAGAGTGAGGGAAATCAATTTCAGATTCTCGTGTGTGTAGTTTTGGTCAGCAGACAAGAAAAAGGATTGTGCTTTTATTTTCTCCTCCTCTGTTCTCCTTCAGTTTTCTGTGAGTGCTTCATCAGTACTCTTCTTTCGTGGGTGCATTTACTGTATGAACGTGCCAAAGTTTATACAAGGTACTCCGGTTGCATGTGGGTATCTCAGTGGATAAGAGACCATCTCAGGTATGCCCAAAACCATCAATTAATAATTGAGTTATTAAAATATGTTTAATGTTCATTCGATTAGGAATGCTATTTATGAGATCTAAGAAGTGTTAATAGGATTATTATCCAAACATTTATAGGATTACTCTATAATTTACATAATTTTTGCATTGGCTCTTCAAATTTTACAAATTTATTCACAAGTCAACTTTTTAAATTTGTAAGGCATCCTTTTAAATTTTTAAGCCACTTCAAAATTTATAGCTTAATAAGGTAAAGAACACCTAGGTCTATTTTTAAATTTAAGAAGGTGATGTGTAAATGTTTGTAAATAAATTTGTAAAATTTGAACAAAACTGGAAAAATTATGTAAATCCATTTGTAATTTTTTGAGGTTGACTTGTAATATGAGAGATTGAGTTACAAATATTAAAGTATTATTTTTTTTAAGATTTACTGATAAATTTAAGAAGTTTGACTTGTAAATATTAAAGTATATATATTAATATTGTAAGAAGTTTACTCGTAATCGTAAGAAATTTGACTTGTAAATCTAGAAGATTTACTTTTAAAAATATCTTTTAACCCCTTAACACTAAGTGGTGACAGGTCAATAGTTGCTAACCCTAGTAAATAGCTGCCGCCGATTAGTCAATGCTAATTAAATGAGGTGAGTCGAAAGGCATTTGTGTAATTTTATTGATAAAATTAATATAATCAAATTTAATAGGACATGAGAGTATATTTATTTATAAATAAATCAGTAATTGAGATATATTCATAATTTTCCATATTTTTTATTAATAAAATAAGTATAGAAAGATATACTCACATCATAAACATTATTTGATCAATACATATATACATCTCATTGTATTAAAAAAATAAATGTTTTAATTACATAACTCATTTTTTCTAATAAAAAGACAAAATGCAATTAAAAAAGCAAGGTTTTACAAAGTTCCAAAGCACAAAGAACAAGCAACATAAAAAAGAAGTTGAGTAAAAGCAGAAAAAGAAATAATATTAACATGACAAGAGGAAAAACTCTTGAGAAGCGATAGAGTCTCCTACCAAGTGACAATGGAAATCTTGCAATCCTGAGCTGAGATATTGATGAATCTAGTATTCACACAACTATGATGGAGATCATGCAGTTGATTGTCTTGTAGGAGTCGAGAGTGATGAACCCAGAGAAGGGAAGCCATTAAACAATTGGCCAAGAAAGTGACAGCTGGATTCAAGTGACATTTCTAACTAAATTCCATTAAAGGTTGACCATGAAAGCAGATATAGCATTGACAGAAGTGGCTCCTATTCTTTTTTAGTTTATGAAAGAATATGTCCTAGCCAGATAAATGAAAGGATCCAGGAGAAAATTTAGAAGATTCCTGCCCATGTATCTTCAATACAGGTTGAGGCTCGAAGGCCATTGAAGAGAAATCCGCCATCGCATTAATCTGATGAATGGTTGAGATTGAATTGATTGCAATACCATGATGAAGGATATTGTTCCTTTTTCCGTATAACGCACAACATGGTAATCTCATGAATTGCATCATTAATAAATTTCCAAAAGCATAATAATAACTTTGCTGGTAACTAGAGCTTCCAAAACCAAACCTGGAATTGCCCATAATTAATATTCCGCTGAAGAGAATTCCTAAAGAGCATTTGAAATCCATCACGTACTTCGTAGATTCTTGAATGGTTTCCATTCCATTGAAAGCTGTCTGGTGAGTTTAATAGGGAAACTGATAATCATAGGATATTATCAGCCACGTCATTTTGATAAAGGGATTGAACAAGTGGTATATTCCAAGTTACTCAATTGGAAGAAGTGAAATTATGCATCAATGGGACACTTTACAAACTCCAATTCCATGTGCCTGATCCAACTGCATAGGCCACAACAGATAATGGTTAACTGAAATACTTGTACCGTTTCCTACCTTCCATGTAAGATTCCCCACAACTAAATCAACATGGTCAAAGATACCCTTCCACGTCCACGATGAATTATAAGGCTTTTTGACAATAGGAACATCAATAGCACTTTGACAAACCTTAATCCCATTCCATGTTCCAGATGCTTCAAGGTTAAAAATCATACAAGACAAAACATTGGCAGCAAGTATATAAATCAAAGGAGAAAGATGATCTCCTTGTTGAATACCCCTATTTGGGAGAATAGTACTGGTGAGTTTACCATTGAATTGGATTTGATATTAGATTGTTGTGAGACATTACATAATAAGGCTTATCCACTTATGGGGGAACTACATTTTTTGTAGGGTAGCCTTAATGAAATTCCAAGACAATTTATCAAAAGCTTTTGTGAAATTAACCTTTAAGGTTGCTAATTTTTTCCTTTTAGTCCCAGCAGCATGTATTTGGTTTAAAATACCATTAGTCAAAATGACATTATTAGTGATCAAGCGAACTTTAAGAAATGCACATTGATGGAGTGCAATCAATTTAGGAAGAACCATTTTCAACCTATTTATAAGAATTTTGGATATTATCTTGTAAAGAACAGAGCATAAACTAATAGGCTTGAAATCTTTGAAAGTTTGGGGCTTGTATACTTTTTGAATAAGGATAATGACTATTTTACTCAATGAAGTCAACTAATATTCAATATTCTTGAAATGGACAACCGTATTATAAATATGAAAACAAGGGCCTCCGTTCATAAAATTTGTGAAAAATTTTCACTGATTCGTAGATGCGGACGAATTATAGTAATTTATTCCAATCCAAGACATAAACAAAGACAAGGATAATCTTTGCAAAAAACAAATCCAAAAAATAAAAAAGGGGGGCTTGACCAGGTGCACAAAAAAATAAAAAAATGAAAAAAAAAATGAAAAATAGAACGTATCCGCTTTCAACATGAAATGTGTAACACCTTAATTTCTACATCTTAAGGACCCTTCGGTAGAATTTAGAATCATTTAAAAATCTATTCAAGTTCAATATCAAAATCTAGAAAATTCTTATTCATGGTATTGTTCATATAGTAATTCCATATTAAGTGAACTTCAAAAAATCATAATTAATTTTAAAAAATTGAAATAAAGTGGTTCAAAGGATACTCGAAGCTAACATATTGAAATTCAAAGAAAAAATAAGTCTCAAACCAAATGCTCAGTCAATCAGTATAGTTTAATTACCAAAGATCACTATTAATTTGGTCAAAAAAAATTAGAAAATAGTTTCTTATCCCTAAATTTGAAAAATTGATTCTCTTTGTATTGACGATGGAATAAGGTATTCTTAGTGTCAAAATGAAGCTTGACATGTTAAAAAAGTATCTGTAAAATTTCATACATTTATTCTAAAGTTTACTATTTTTAATTATATCTCATATGTTATTACCTTCTCACGAGTTACTGTTCATATTGACAAATTTTATCAACTATCTTTACATACATATACACATACATCATGCAACTAATTCCTATATCTTCTTCATACCTCTTCATCTTCTTCCTCATATGAAATCCTGGTGACATGGAGGGGTGAGATTTCAAGAGAAATCTCAGTATCAAATGAAAACCATTTAATGTATGCAATTGTACGTTTGATGTTACTATATGTGCTCTTAGTGATTATGCTTGCATAATGATAACTTACCATGTCCCTTAATTATAACATATGACCATAGCATAAAAAGAAACAGAGCATTACTTAATCATACATGTTTCACATAATCAAAGTAACCAAACATCACATAAAACATCCAAGTAACTTAAGTACACAAGTAGGTAAATTCTCTACCTTGGAATAACTCTCTTTCCTTATCCTTCATCTTTACCTCTTGGTTCTTACTTCTCTTTGATGTTTGGCTTCCCTCTTTGAGCACACAAGTTAAAGCCTAAACATTGCATAATCATTCATTCATCATAACCAAATTACTTAACATTAATCATTAAACTCAATTAACCACTTAACCCTTAACTTTATTTGTTTGTGGTTAATTGTCTTCTCCTTTAAATTAATTTGTGTCTTGAATTTACCCCACACAATTTAACCTTCTAAATCTATTTATGAACTTCAAATTATAAAATTCTAGCTCCTTTATGACCTACTGTATAGAACCGAAATAAGTGTACAATTTTTCTCAAAATTTTTTATTTTGATTCCAATGCTTCCAATACTTATTTCTCTACTTTATCCTACACAATTTTTCATTTTAAAAACATTTGAAGAATCAAAATCATGAAATTCACATCACTGTTCATGGGTATGAATAGTAACAGAGAATAGTTTAAAATTTTATCTTTCAATTATAATGCTTCCAAAGTTCCAATCTTATTCAATCCAACACAAACCATCATTTGAATTCAATGGAATCATTAGATCATTGAAATTCATTCTTCTTGGTCCTATATAGTAGGTCGCACAATGGTCCTCATCTATAGCAAAGTCAAGAGCACAACTTAATTCAATAACCAATCATTAAATCTAGCTTATCTAAATGCTAATTACATTATTCTTGCTTAATCTTCCTTTTCTTCCTTTATTCTTGATTTTTGGCCTGCATGCTTACTCAAGGGAAAAATCAACTTTCATCCATTAAAACCTAAGTTTTATCCTTCTAAAACACATATAAATAAACTAGAAAGTGTTGCTTACCTTAATCCTTAGTTACCTTGGATCAAAGTACCTTGAGTTTGCTCCTTGAATGGTCTTTGCATAGTTAAATTTTCAATTGGCCATAGCTTCCCCTTGTCTACTCAAAGGGTCACGGTTTTGTGAGGAAAAAGGGGTATTTATAGTGAATTTTCAAGGTCCTTGGGACCACTTTGTCCCTCAAGTTCCTAATTATTGCAAGCTCTTAATCTTGCATTTCATTGGTTGATTCTTTGATTAATTATCCTTAATCATAATCAACTTAATTCTTATATTATTTTATTATAATTAAGCACATGAGATAAGCTCTTCTTCCTTGCCTTTGTGCCACTTGATGGCTTTGTGGGTCCCATAAGACACCTCACAAGCCCACTCATGCTATCTTGCACCTTCCTTGAAATTTCCTTTGCAAAATACCATGGAATATTCCTAAAAATTGACTTAAGCTCCAAGAAAATTCTTCTTAGCATATTGGGATCTCATGTGATGACATATTGGGCTTTGTCTTGAGTTCAATTGCTAATTGACACAAATCCCAATGTATTTCATTTAATTTCTTCTACCGATATCCTTAAATTACTTTAGTTTTTGAAATAAATTTTATAAAATTCTTTTAATAGTTCTAACATTTTTAAAAAATTATTTTAAAATAAAATGAATTTATTTCAAAGTCTCATAATTTTTTGATACCTAGAAGTCTTGATAAAAATTCATACATCTTCTTTAAATCCTTTATCAGTGTCATTTTTTCACTATAAATTCTATAATTAATTCTACATGACTTTTATCTTCTATCATTTTTATAAATTTTTATATTAATTATAAGAATTTACTACAAAATTTTATTTGATTATGAGGTCCTAAAGATAGTGTACTAATCTCTAGATTTAGAGATTAATATCTATTTATTGTGACCTTAAATAAAAAAATTGAAAGGTATACTTGTCACGTCCTGAAATTTGGACCGTGACCGGCACAGAATATGAATAGTTTCATATTCCGAAAGCCTAAAATCTCAAATATAAAGTTTAAAGTTTCCATAACATTTTCCAAAAATAGAATCTTTTCTACAGTCTATGTGGAGCATTTACCTTTTTATCAAAATACCACAAGTATTTAATAAGGATTAAAATCAATCTTGTTCAAAAACAATGCTTCAGATCTGCGACGAGGCTTTTCACTGCTCAGCGGGAGGATTAGGGTCACCTGCACTATCTGAGGCTAAATAATCTACTCGTGAATAACGTCCCCAAAACATGATTAAAAGAATGTGGAAGTCAACAATGTATAATCATACTGAAAAATGTATTTCAAAATATTTCGTAATTTGATGAAACCTTGCCATAAATATTTGTATTTCAAGTAAAACAACAATATAATATAACCATTTTAAATCAATCTGTAATAATCATTTAAAAATAATCCTTTCAAAACCATTATCTTTATGTAGATATTATTGTTTCAGATAAACAATTTGAAATAATCATTTCAAAACAATCGTAAAACAATCCTTTGAAAACCATAACCCTTATGTAGGACTTTAACAGAACGAAAACAGATGTGGACACACAGTCCACGAGGGTAACTAACCATTCTGGTGGCTTAAAGCCACTAACTGTCGCAAGAATGAATCCCACGAAATAATTCTGGTGGCTCAAGGCCACAAACTGTCATGAGAATCAATCCCATGAAATAATTCTGGTGGCTCAAGGCCACAAACTGTCGAGCTCAAGTAACCAAGGTGCACCAAGGACTAACAGTACTGCTGTTAGTAACCAGCAGTCTGTATTCTGTCCTAAAACATTTCCATCATGCGTGGGGTCCTTTTCACATGTAATGATCTCAATCGTTTCAAATACCAAAATCATTGATAAAGCCATTTTGAATTTCAAAAACCCCAACATGAACATTAAAAATCAAGTTACTGTAAAAACATATGCAATTCACATAGGAATGTTTCATAAATAACATAAGTTCACTTTCAAATCTTTTTCTAAAGCCTCTTTATCCATTTTCATGTATAATTGTAATCTTTTGTAAATCGATCAAAAGAAAATCATTTCTAACGATTTAAACCATACTTTCATAAAAGTTACTTTTCATAAATTTATATTTGAAATTCAACATTTGAAATGACAATGCATTTGAAAATGTAAATTTTTAGGGAACGTTATTCACTCACCTGCCACGCTCCTAAACCGTTACTCTTTTCCACCAATCAACTTTCCATTAATTCCACTTCTTAATCCCCTGGAACCCCAAAACAAAATATTAACATTCTAAACAAAATATCAATAGAAATAATTCATCTTTAACCAATTTGGGCTCAACGTCCCCCCAAAAGCTTTAATGGTTATTGATCATGGCTTAATAACTCTAAAACTTGTTTCATATAAAATTTACTTTCAGTGCACTCGAAGCTTTAACCTTTCATAATCCTTTTGCCAAGACTTAACATGCATCACACGTAACTACAAGTATATACATACCGACCAGAAAGGCACTTCATTTTTTTTTCTTTGGCATACAACCTTATCAATTTTTGAAACTACAAAACTATAACCATAACTTTTACTTTAAATCTATAGATTCCAAGTTTTGGACCCACCTAAATTTAAAATATTGGTTTCAATTTTCAGCTTCCTCAACTCAACTCAATACTCACCAATCAACCATGGAATCCATAAATATAAACATGAAAATGTTCATTTCCACATCATGACATCAACTTTATATATATATATATATATTTCCTTTCAAATCATTACCCTTACCCTTCATATATACTCATAATTTGCATCAGAAATGGCATTTATATACACATTGTTTTCAGCTTCAAAACCAAAACAGTACACACATATATATACACATATACAACACACATACCGAACATATACATATCATTCACCACTGCACCACCATCTAAATAGCACAAAGACCAAATATACATACATCCATAGTACACACGATGAGCATATATACACCCATATCCTTTCCCAAAACCAAGCCATTGTCCAACCTCAATGATAGCCTCTATATCTTTCTCTGTTTCAACTGGCCACCAACTCATTCAGCAGAAAAATTCACACACAGCAGTCTCAACGGTACAACAAAAACATACTCTAAATCCAGCAATATTTCATGATTCAATCAGTAATTCAACCCCAAAATTTAAATTGCATTCGAGGTATAAAGCCATTCTCACATACATTGCCAAGAAAGAATAACAACCATTTCAATAATTTCCTTAGGAGAACAGATCATCACCGAGGGAACAGAGGAGTGAAGAAAACAAACTCACACTAAAATGGCATAACACCGAGGAGTAATGAAAGCCCAACAGTGATCCCAGCTCTTGAGTTTCTGGCACGATTGATGTCTATGGTGATGGAAGAAATAGATCCCACGACAAAGAACAGCCACCACTGTTTGGCAACTCCAGTGATAAGTCTCAAAACATGGCGAAGACGTCTGCTAGCGAACAGTATCGCACAATTTCTCTCTTTGCTCTTTCTCCCTCTGCTTCACTGACAATTGCAAGGCAAAACTAGACGACAAAATAGATGAGTTTCCCTCTCCTAGTCGAAGTCGGCAAACATCCCAATAGAACTTCATCCCTGCACAACTTCCATTTCCCCTACTCTTGCCTCTATACTCTTTTATGGAACTGCTGGCAATGTGAGAGGAATGATGGCTTTGGTGGTGACAACTCAACCAGAGTGACTGCCTGAAGCAACGCCTGACCACATGGCATCGCTCGCTTGAGCCTCACCACTGCACTCACTGGACCTCGCCCTCTGCTACCGCCGTGATTCAGCGCAAAAGAAGAAAAGGAAGGTACGGCGTCTAGTTTGAGTAAAGCAGGGGCAAAATAGAAATTTCATGCGCCAGAAAGAAAAATAAAACCTCCTTCTGCAGGCGCTGAAGCTCGAACATGAGACCTTATGCATAGTGACACTGTTGCTAACCACTCTGCTAACCTGTTCCATTGGCAATTTCTGCACCAAATATATATATATATAACCATTTGCTAAATTTATTAAATTTTTCAGGCCATAACAATACTTGACCCAATTTTCATTCCTATTTAATGATAAAATTTGTTACCAAAATATTTTTGGGCAATTTTGGGCTTTTTCTGGCTCAACTTTTTATAATTACAATTTTGCCCTAAACTCTTGAAAATTGTACTTTAGTCTATCACTTCTCATAATTACACTTAATAACCTATAACTTGTGTCTACTTCCATTTTACACCATGGAACTTTTAGGGTGTTTACTTTAGTCCTTTTCTTTTTTAAAATGACCATTATGTCCTTGGAACTTTCATTAATTGCAATTTAACCCCTTTGGCTTTATAACTTTTTACCTTCTATCTTGCTTTGGCTTAAAACTTATCTAATCATTATTTTTTCTTCTGATTACCAACTCAATCCCTTCATAACCTCTTTCTTCCATCAGTCTTATATAGATAGAAAAAATTTAGGATGTTACAAAATGGATATATCCATATATCTCTGAGTTATATTTATGAGATAATAAATTATGGGAAAATCTATACCAAAAATTGGCTCACATAGAAATAGACGTATTGGTTTACGTAAGAATGCATGTAAAATACCAAAGGGAGTTATTCATGTTCAAGCTAGTTTTAACAATACCATTGTGATTATTACAGATGTATGGGGTTAAGTGATTTCTTGGTCCTCTGCTTGTACTTGTGGATTCAAGGGTACAAGAAGGGGGACACCTTTTACCGCTCAAACCGTAGTAGGAAATACTATTCAGATAGTAGCGGATCAAGGTATACAACAAGCGAAAGTCATTATAAAAGGTCCAGGTCTTAGAAGAGATACAACATTAAGAGCTATTTGTAAAAGTGGTATACTATTCAGTTTCATACGGGATGTAACCCCTATGCCACATAATGGGTGTAGGCCCCCTGAGAAATTACCACATGAATATTCTACCATAGCGGGTATTCAAGAATCAGTAAATAAAATTTTAATGAATTTGAAAAAAAATTGTATTGAGAAGTAATCTCTATGGGACTGGGGACGCGTCTTTTTGGGTCAAGGGTCCTATATATGTAACTGCTCAAGACATAATTTTACCACCTTCTGTCAAAATCGTTGATAAATACACAATATATAGCTAACCTAATAGAAACTATAAATTTGTGGATTGGATTACAAATCAAGAGGAATCATAGATATTGTATAAAAACACTAAATACCTTTTAAGACGGAAGTTATCCTATAGATGTTGTATACATGCTTGTTCAAAATGCAAACTTTAGTATTCATTCTTAAGTGAATGGGAATGAAAAACAAGAGATACTTTTTCTCGAAATATGGACAAATGGAAGTTTAACTCCTAAAGAAGCACTTTATGAAGCCTCTTGGAATTTGATTGATTGATTTATTCTGATTTTACACGCGGACCAAAAAAACTTAAATTTGGAAAATAATCAAGACAAAGTTACTTTACCCTTTTTTACTTTTCATGATCGATTGGCTAAGCTAAGGAAAAATAAAAAAGAAACAGCATTGAAATCCATTTTCATTGACCAATTAGAATTGCCTCCCAGGATTTATAATTGTCTCAAAAGGTCCAATATACATACATTATTGGAGCTTTTGAATAACAGTCAAGAAGGCATTATGAAAATGGAACATCTTCATATAGAAGATGTAAAACTTATATTAGACATTTTAGAAATGGAAAAGCATTTTGTATAAAATTGAAATCCATTAGTTTTTTTATCTTTCTTTTGAAAAAAAAAAAAAGACAAATGCGGGTTTTGGATCTTTAGCACAAATTCATATACTTAGAATAGGCACAAAATGGAATAGATGTATCTAGGGATTAGCCATTTCAAAAATACCTAGATGCACAATACACATATCAAAGTTAGGGATTTCTCAACAGGTAATATTGCTCCAATACCTAACCAAAGGGCCACTATGGTACCAATAAAGAAATGGTTGTTGCTACTAGACGACGAAATGGGTTTTGGAATTTATTAACATTCTCCAAAAAGGGTACTGTTAATAATCCCACCAGTACCAAAACCATTAAAAGAACACTGAATAACTTATTAAGCCTTGTACAAAGTAATTGAAATACAGGGAAAAAACTACCATTCAGGCAATATTTCCAAAGGAGTTGCAAATGGAACAGCAGGTTCCCCAATCATTTGAGCCTGTTACAAGCAATAGTACATAGAATTACTACTGGAAAAATATATAAAAGATTGTTTGATCATGCAGGTTTTCTGTAATAATTGTGAACCATTCCTTTAGCCAATTTAGCTCTTAATACAAGATCATTGAAGTCAGGTTTTTGTGTTATTGGGATAGGTGAATTCTTATAGATCCATCCTCCAAAAGAACCAGACATGATAATTTTTCATCATCTGGCTCGAGCATGAATCAAACGAATCTATCTAAGTAAAAAAATTATATGTTATACTCACATAACATATATGAATATGAGGATTCTACATACAAAACAATTTAGCAGAGTCTCTTTTATGGAGTTACAACTATCCATTGCAAGAAATTATGTTATTATAAGTTAAGTAAATGCTCAATACCCAAGTAGGCTTACAAAGTTGATAGTGCTTTCTAGGTCATCTCAAACCTTGCGGTTGGCCTTTATCTTTATCCCCCAAATCTTGAGACTTTTTAATTTACATACAAAGGATTTACATGTTACTAATATAATCTAGCCCCTATTCTTCTTTAGATCTACTTGTTTCACTTTGATAGTATCATAAATCAAGTCAATGTAAAGGAAATGAATGTATTCCAAACTATTAAGTTAATTGAAATATAAGACATAATTTGGATTATACCATATCACTTATTTTACTGGATCTTATGGATTCATGCAAGACATGATGGAGTCTGAATATAGAAAAGATTCTCTTCAAGCGAACCAGCGTATCCTTTGTACGGGACTTGCGTGGTGGTTAGAGCAAAGATGCATTTCATTGTGAATTCAAAAATGGCGGATAAGATAAAGTCATATATCTACAGGGCCTAATCAAGAGTTCAAGTTACACATTCTGATAATCCATTTTTCTTCAAAGAATTCCCTTCAACTATTCGTGTCTGTCAAATAAATAATATAATCCAATTTTGTGAAGTTAAAGAGGAATATCCAAATACATGTCTTATTTTTTAAGTTTAAATAAGATATATTTGTAGCAATGAAATACTATTGTTCTCCTCCCCCAAATGATAAATGATTGATTCAAAATATCTATGATCCATATTCTCTATAAAGCACCAGAAATGCCTTGCTTATGTATAATTAGAAAGTGCATTAACATTAATATTGTAGTAAGAAGGGTAATACAAAAGTGTGTAAACTTTAAAAATGAGTCAAGGTAGATTGGCCCATACTAGCACTTTCATGTAATAACTCTATCAAAGATAATCCTATTTGTAGCAATGAAATACTATTGTTCTCATCCCCTAAATGATAAATGATTGATTCAAAATATCTACAATCCATATTCTTTATAAAGGATTGGAAATGCCTTGCTTATGTATAATTAGAAAGTGCATTAACATAAATACGGTAGTAAGAAGAGGTAATACAAAAGTGTGTAAACTTTAAAAATGAGTCAAGGTAGATTGCCCCACACTAGCACTTCTTAGGGGTGAGCAAGGAGCCCGCAACGCGTGTGCCCAAAATAGGCCCTTAACTGGCGGGCTCAAACAGTAAAATATATGAGCGGCCTGTGGGCTGACCATTGGACAGCCCGTAGCCCGCCTATATATTTTTTATTAATTTATTATATTATATTTATTTAAATTTATTTTTATTACATACTAATATACTTTTTTAAATTTGTTTTGTAGAGGTAGAGGCAGTTCTATCTACAGCCATCATAAGTAAATATAATGTAGATGATGTATAATCATAATCCAATTGAATAATTAAGATTATGAATGATTATATTATGTGAGCATTGTGGACTGTGTGGTTATAAATTTGTAGTTAGTATTATGATATTTTATTTTCTGATTTTAGGATGAACAATCATATCATGTATGCACTATTGTTGTTTTATTTTTATTGTTATTAGAACTTCAAATGGGTTTAAATAAAAAAATATTTTTATATTTGATAAATGGGCTACCCATGCCCGTTAGAGCCCAAACGGGTTTAGCCCAGCCCATTTAATAAGGGCTTAAATGGGTTAGGGCACGGGAATGGGCTAGCCCGTACCTAGAAAAAAAATAAATGGGCGGGGCACGGGCTGACCATCGGGCTAGCCCGTCCCGCCCATTACTCAGCCCTAGTGCCACTTTTGCATAATAACTCTATCAAAGATGATCCTATTACAAGAATAGCTTCAGGTACACTAGTTACAATTTTTATTGCCCCAAAACCAATTTTCTCCTAAGGTAAGGAATAACCAGTTACACCAAAGGATGCGGTCAATACAGCCAAAACTACACCCATAACCTAAGTTAATTCGTGAGGTTTTGAAAAACCACCGATGAGATACACACGAAATACATGTAGGACCATCATACTCGCCAACTATCGATGAATAGAAGCAAAACCCTCAGTAATAGTTAGACGATTGCAACCAGTCATAGCAAACCCTGTCATTACTTGGACTAAAAAACAAGTGTAATTCCCCCTAAACAATAAAATATGTTAACATGAGGAGGAACGTATTTACTAGTTATATCATTTGCAATCGTTTGAATCTCAAGGCATTCTTTGAACCAATCATAGACTCCCCCTCTGAAAAACATGTATGAGAATTTTATCTCGTACGACTCAAACAAAAGTACCCAAATACTGGTTCTAACATATTTGTGTAATAGAAAATTTGCAACTTCTTAACTTAACCCTATGCTTCCATTCTTATCTGAAGATACAAAAAATAGAGATCCATAAGCTCTTCTTTGTGGTTATAATGCCAAAATGTCAAGTCTTTATTTTGATTGTTATTGGCCTCTTGAATATTCTTAAACTTTTTTCTTTTCTTTGATTTGTTTTTTCATGTGTAATGTGGCTTTAATGCTATCTTCTTTATTATTGATAGGAATTCTCTTGTTAAGACTCTATAAAATTGATTAAAAAAACCTCAGATTCATACTAAAACCACAATGATTCAATAAAACCTTTAATCTAAGTCCAAAAATTCCCTTAGTAAGAACTATTGGATATCACTTATTCAATGAATAGATCTAATAAAAAATCCAAATAAACATTTGTCCTAGGATAAAAAAAGGAAAGGATATAAGTAGCAGTTTGAAAGAATCAAAATCTTTTGATTTATTATAACTTCTAACTCCTTGAGAAAAAAAATTTAAGTCCGGTTGCGGGGTCTAAATATTAAGTATGAATCATAGTTCTAATACTTTAGAATCCATTTTATATAATCCATGCTCCAGATACTAGAATAAATATTCAAAGGGGTAAAACTATCTCTATCAAGATGATAGACTTACTCTCTGTACTATTAATAGGATCAATTATAACAAGTCACACACTCATATTCTAAAATACAGAAGAAAAGAAACTCCATAATCGAACTAAACTACCAAACTAAAATAAAATGGGCTACAAATCTAAGACTCAAATGCTTCACTTTATATTGAACAACTAGTTAGTCAGTTCTTATGAATATAATTCATAGAAATTTCATCGAGTAAAATATAAGAATTATAAATCTCTACAATTATAGATATAAATATCACAAATAGGGCATTGCAATATCCATCAATGGAGTAGTTCCCTAACCAGGAGCTACTTTACCATATTCTGAATTCAAAGGTTTCAACAAATTCCCTACAATAGTTTATCTTGGATAAGATCTAGAACTAACCTCAACAATTTGTGTAGCTATAAATCCTTTTTTTATTCATTGAGATTTGTTGACTTTGTATACTAGTCCGTTGTAAATAAATGATATTATCCTAGATGTATTTTGGTCTTGAAATTTTATAATAATGGAAACAACATCCCGAGTTGCCATCTCTATATCTGGTTTACTTGTAAGTTTTACTGGGCACGCATTATATACTGCTTTAGGGCAACTATAATGGATCTAAAAATTTTAATAGATAGAATTAATTAATCAATAAAGGATAAATATATATTCGTTACAGAAAATATGATATGGTATCATTAGCCGAGTGGTCAAGTGGTGGGAGTTAATTTCAGAGGTCTAGTGTTCGAGCCCTATAAACTACGTAAGTGAGGTTTTCTTTTATTTTTCCAGCACTTGAAATTATAACTTTGCCCCTCCCCCTTTTTCTCTGTAGAAGCCGAACCTTTACCATTTTTTCTCAGAATTGCTTCAGCGACGCAAGCAGAAAGGGAGCGACGAAGGACATGTCACACCACCGATGCTGTGTACTTAAGCGATTGCTTCCGTTAGTATTCCTTCTACCTTGTCCCATCGCCAACCTTCATCCTCCTCTGTTGGGCTATATATGCTCTGAGGTACCGACAGCGAGAGACGAAGAAAGGCATCACGAAATCCATCCAAATCTCATCTCCTCCTATTTTTATGGCTGTTGTCACCGTGCTTGTGCAGTCAATTGTCATCGTCCCCTGTTATCTGAGTGGCTAACGCTGATGCCTGGTTGCTCCGTCGTCGCCATGGCTCTGTGTGTTTCTTCTCTGTTAGTAAGAAGCAGTGTGAAAGTGAGAGTGTGGCAGAGAAAGGAAGAGATTTTAGTAGAAGGACGGGAGTCAGAGGAGGCTAACAGCGACAAAGGAGTGATAGTAATTTGGAATAGACAAAGCGACGGTGAATGCTGCTTAAATCTTTACCGGCGACGCGTACTCAGTATCTTTTATCCATCGCTGTGCAGGTATTGAAATTTTTTGTTACTCTTCTCTTTCCTTTATGTTTCAGACAGTATTATTGCCACTGTTCAATGCTTTATTTTTTGTTCTGTTTCATCGTTGGTTTTTAGAGTTTTAGGATGTGGTTGTTAGCTGAAAATTGATTTCCATTTTGTTGCACTGGATGTTGTGAGCTGAGTAGGATTGATTTCTAGTTTCTGTTGTGTGTATCACCCTGTGAGCTGTGTATGTGTTTATAGACATATATATATATATATATGTGTATTTCTGCTATGTGAAGGATGTATGAGAATTGAAGTGTAGGTGGCAAAGGCTTTCTGGTTCTAAAGTTAGAACAGATTCAATGTGAAGTGGAAGGAAAGTAGTGAACATGGTTGAGGATATATATATGCTTGAACATATGAATATGTTACTGTGTGAATGATATGTAGATATATATATGCTCTGTGTGTGTGTGCTGTGAAGATATATATGTGTGTAGGGAAATGCAATGGGAAGAAGGAAGAAAGAAAAAGAGCTAACAGATGTCTCTATCTTGACATACGTATATGGTGCTGCTGTAGGTGAACATATGTATATATATATATGTATAGCTTGCTGTGTTGGTTGAGGTGTATATATTTATCTGTGTGTGTGTAATGGCTAACTTAGGAGGAATCTTATTAAAGTTGGAGTTCTCGAAATTATGATTGTGAACAAAGGTGTTGGTTAATTTGGTACAAGAGGTAGCTATTATGTCTAATGAATTTTGGAATCTTTAGGAAAACATTATTTTGAATGGTAATAATTAAAGAATTGATTGGGTAACCTATGCTTGAATGGTTAATTTGTGTTGGGAGTTGTAAACCATTAAAGTATGTTATGTGGTTCAAAGTAATGTTTAATGGGTGTTGTTTAAGCTGAAATTTTAATGCACTGAAGGAATTTTAATATGAATGAAGTGTTGGAGTGGTAAAGTCATGTGCAAGGCTAATTAAAGCCTTTAGGAACATGTGGAGCTCGAATGTTAAGGATTGGAATTGAAAGAAATCTAGTGAACTCACTACCTTGAAAATGGAATCGATAATGAGAGAAATTGATTGGAATATTTAAATGTTAATATGTATATATGGGAATTGATGTGGTTATGTCAAATAAATAGTATTTAGTATTAAAGAAATGAATGGTATTTCTTGATAGAATATTTTATTTTGGGAAATTTAAGGAAATAAAGAGAAATTGATATTCTAAAACTAAAAGCAAGAGTCAGTGAGTGGAGTAGTTCAGGTGAGTGAATAACGTTTCCTTAAAATAGCATTTTAATAAATTGTTATTTCATTTAAAATGTTTAATTTCAAAGATGATTTACAAAAAGCAAGTTTTACGAATTCGTTGTTTTAATTATTAGAAATGGTTTTTCTTACAATTGGTTTACAAAATGATTACTATTATGTATGAGAATGGATGTAGAAGTTTTAGAAAAGAATTTGGCAAATGTTATATTGAATTTACTTTTATTCAAAAAATATTCCTATGCAAATTTCATACATTTCTCATAGTAACTTGATATTTGATTTTAAATGTTCATGCTGGGGGTTTTGAAATTTGAAGTGGTTTTATCAAAGATTATTGCATTTGAAACGATTGAAATCATTACATGTGAAATGGATCCCACGCATGTTGGAAACATTTTAGAAAGGACAGAATATAGAACGTTAGTTGCTAATAGCAATACTATTAGTCCTTGGTGCACCTTGGTTACCTGAGCTCGATGGGTACCCGTGAGTTTTGTACTCGCAACAGTTATTCGTGGGATTTATTCTCACACCTGTTATTCGTGGGTTTCATACTTGTGCTTGTTATTCATGGCTTTAGGCCACGCCTGATTAGTTATTTACCCTCGTAGACTATGTGTTCACGCCTATTTTCATGGTTTCGAGATACGCTAGATTGGTTAATTACCCTCGTGGACTGTATGTCTATGCCTATTTACGTTATGTTGAAGTCCTACGGAAAAGTAATCAATTTGAAATGATTATTTCAAATGGTTTTCTGGAAAATAAAATGTTTACATAAATATTTGCATCAAATTATGAAATATTATGATTTACATTTAACATGTTGAAACTATTTATTTTCACATTTTTAAATCATATTTTTGGGATGTTATTCACAAGTAGATTATTTTGGTTTCAGATAGTGTAGTTGACCATAATCCTCCCGCTAAGGAGTGAAGAGACTTGTTGCAGATCTGAAGCGTCATTTTTTAGAAGACTACTTTTGATGCAATTATCATTTATAAAGTACTTGTATTATTTTGATAAAAGGGTAAATACTCCACATAGTTCTTAGAAAAGATTCTAGTTATTTGAAAAATGTTACGAAAAATTTGAATGTTTGCAGTATGTTGTAGGATTATCGGGAGATCAGTTATACAACGATGATTCTGCCGAAATTTTAACAGATGACTTGCTCTTTTGATTTAAAATTGTAATACATTAGGATTTTTGTTTCAAACAGTTGATTTAAAGTTTTAGGCTTAAGGAATATGAATTTATTCATATTCTGTGCCGGTCACAGTTTAAATTTCAGGACGTGATAGCAACCCTCTCAATAACTAAGAGATCCATTCGAAGAACATGGGGACTAGTTGAAGTAATGAGCCTACCAATATTGGTAGGCTCATTACTTTAATTGAGATAATGAAAAAGTATTTTGTCTTTTTAGTTGGATCTTTAGGTAGTTCTTTAAAAAAGATAGCAAAAAAAAAATCCTAAAGTAGAAATTAAGAGGAATGTATAAACTAATGCTTCCATGGATTTGATTGTGGTTTACAATTATAGCTTTCATACCTGTTTATTTTGGATCGTCTCTCTGATAAAGAAAAAGAAAGAACAAGATTAAAAGAAACTATAGCAATTCAAATGAAGATTTATCTGATTCCCTATGGCAAATTACAATCACAAAAAAATCCAAAAGGAACAAAACAATGTTGTATCAAACTACCTGTCTTCTTGTAGTTGGATCTTCAAGTTTTTGGAATGTTCCAAATTCTACTTGAGCATCCAAATCTGGGTCGATACTAGCAAAAATATCTCTGAACAAGGTTCTAGCACCATGCCAAATGTGTCCGAAAAAAGAAGAGCAAAGCAAACTGACTCTATTGAGTTTGCCACCATACAAATCACGATTTGTTTTAAAGTAACACGATCTAATTCAAAAATTTTACCCAATTGAGCACATTTAGCATATTTTTTCACAGTAACAGGATCAATATAACTGACTCTATTGAGTTCGTCACCATAGAAATCAATATTTATACCTACTTATTCGACACTATATTTCGTTTTCACCCTTCAAAAAGGAACATCAGCTCTACCAATTCCATCTCCATCTACCAAAATAACCAGAAATGTTTAAAAAACAATAGGCATACAACGTACAAAAAGTTCACGCCCCTCTATCTCTGAAGATAAGGTGTCCTAACCACCCAACAACTATTCCATCCCCATTGTCAATAGATCCCACTCTAAACAATCCCCCTTTTGCTAGATTATTGCCATATATCATAAAAGGCTAATTTTTTGGGAATTTTATACCAAGCTTCTAATAAATTTTATTCAACTAGCCCAGCACCAACTCTTTGATATATTTCTTGCAGGAAGTATCACTGATCCCATTAATAATGAGTGGGACCAAATAATTCAATCGGCGTAGTTGCTTAACCATACCATATAGTTCTAGCAATAGCAAAAGCTACAAAAAAGACAGCAATGATACTATTGGAAAGGACAATTTTGATATTTCCCATATGCAATCCTTTGCACAGATGTTAGGGGTGGACACTAAGATGCAAAAGGCCCGCTAATATGCCCAATGTCCCTGATGCAATATGATAGAGGCTATTCCCCTAGAAGAAAAGGATCAAAACCTTCCACACCCCATGCGGGATTTATGGATTGTACCCTTCCGGTTAGTCCATAAGGATCATACACCCATATTCCAAGAAACAAGCCACCCTTGAAAGAAATAAATGAATTCCAAAAATTTTAGGCAAATCTAAAAAAGGTTTTCCTATACGTTCATCACAAAAGATTTCTAGATCCCAATATATCCAATGCCATATAGCCGCCAAAAAACACTATGCGCCCTAACCACACCTTCATAACTCCAAATACCTGGATTCGTTATAGTTCCTCTTGTAATACTCCAACCACCCCATGAATTCGTTATTCCTAAAAGAGTCATGAAGGGTATAACAAACATACCTTGTCTCCACATTGGGTCAAGAATAGGGTCAGAGGGATCAAAATGGCTAATTCATATAGAGCCATCAAACCAGCCCAACCAGTAACCATAGGGTTTGGTTTCACCTCCAACTCCTTTGTTTCCTTTGATTTTAGCTTGATTCACGGATTAAAATTTGGGGTTTTAGGTTAAATCACTAATTAATTAATTAATGAAGCTTAAAAGCCTGAAATCAAGCTTCAATCTGGAAACTTTGGTTGCTGCAAGTTCTTCCCTATTCTTGAGTAAGGTTTGCCGAGACAAGGATTTACATTTTAAGCTAAGATGTGTAATTTAAGATGTTCAAGCTGATTCTGGTTAAGCTTTGTTGTCAGTTTTGGTTAGTATGCGTCAGATTATGATGGATTGAAATTGAACCAAAATCATGAGCCTGTATGCTGCTGCACGTATGTGATCTGTTATGGGTCTTGAAGGCTGAGTGGATTATTCCCCGTATAAAGATGGGATTCCTGAAAAATAGAGCCTATTAATTAGTGTTCTAGAAATTATTTATAAATCTGGAATTTTTCCATATTGAGTTCACAGTGATATGGGTTATTAAGATCTCTAGAAAGCACATTGGAGTTAGATTTAAGTTATCTAAAAATAACTAGATATGAGGCAAAGCTTTTAAGATGATTAAAGCATGCTTAAAGATTTGTAAGTGAGTTTGAAATAAATAGAAAAGGTATAGATAACTTTGATTGATGAAGATTGGAATTTAAAGGGAGGAGGTGCTGCTGGTTCCCGTGGCCTTCTGGTGATCACTTGTCGAGTATTGCCAGTTTGTTACGAGTTCAAATTCTAGTACTTCTTTGTGTATATATATCTCTGTGTGTGTGTGTGCGCGCGTGTAAGTGTGATTAAAATGACATTCTTAAAGCTATGATGACAAAGTTATGTTGAAAGTGCCAAAATGATGTTTAAGAGCCAATGATATGGCATGATTTACTTGCTGTATTGTTGAAATAAGGCATTTCAACGAGTTTGAAAGTGAAAAATGGAATGAGGAAAGAATTTAAAAGCAAGGAGATAAGTAAGTTAAATATATATATATATATATATATATATATATATATATATGTTTGTGTTTCGGACAACTTTGATGAAAAAGGGAAGGAATTTGTATTCTTAGAACTTGAATGCTTCAATGAATTAAAGAGATGAAATTATTCCAATTAGATGGAATTTCAGAAAACATAACAATAGAAACGTTTCTAGATGGGGATAATTGACTTTTATTGAATTTAAACTCCTTAATATATTTAAAAGAAGGATCTATAAAGCTGAAAATTTTGAGATTTATAATAAAGCCGTGAGGAATAAGGAAAAGAAAGAAAGGACATTTCAAATGTCCCTAAATATAATATTTATTTGAGCTTTGTTCAAGAGAATGAATGAGGAGGAGTTAAGCTCAGAAGCTATATTTGAAGATAATAAGCAAGTCTATAAACTAAAGAAAATAATAAAGTTAAGAATTAAACTCAAATTAAAGAACTAAAGAGTGTGCATTAATCTGCCTTATACATATATGATTCCTAGATTTTTTTTTTGTACCCAAGGTCTCCAAAAAGACACAAGGAAAGAAATCAAAGAAGTTCAAGCAATAGAAAGTAACTCGGATGAAGAAACAAAAGGTAGTGGAACTTATTAACTCTTATTGCTTGGTTGCTTGCATGTTTATTTTCCATGTATGCCATAGTTAGGCTTTTGAACATGTAATATCCTTGCTTGAGTTTCTGTCATGGCCATTTGTATTTGCTTGTAAGATGTTATTCTACATTAGTTGTTTATATACTTAGTTAATTTACTATTGCACATTATATATTGAGTTATAGTTTTACTACTGAGATTATTTGAATTACGTCCCCTTCTCTCCCATATACCCACAGTAGGAGCAAGTTCTTTGAAAGGGAAGAGCAAGTCTGCATAGGAAATTGGATATGAAAGCTTGAAGGAAGCCACTTAGTTAGCATTAGCTATATACTATTTATCTATATATGGCTGTAATGTAGATATTATTTATGTTTGTATAATTTACTTGAATAAACTAAGTGCATGTATTGGAATGTAAATAACTTCTATAAGGAAATAGTGGAGAAGTATAACCTAAGGTAATTGCTATGCTATAGCATAGTTAGAATGTATGATTAGAAGTAGCTATAATTCCATCAAGCATTGATGAAATACATATTGGTTTCTATACATAAGCAAAGCGATAACATGAGTTAAACCCTAAGATTTTAGGGGGTAAAAGTAGACATCAAAAGTGATAAAATGAGTAGTAATTTTTAATTTTGGATGTATAGATTAAAAGGTATGATGTTTCAAAAGTTTAAGAAAAATCAATGCAATTGGTACCAAAGTTTAAAATAAAATTTTTAAAGCTTTTGAGCTTATTAAAGGTACCAATTGGGTCACGTAAAGGCTAAATAACTCTGATAAATGACACTAGAATAAAGTTTTACAAGAATTATAATTTAACTAACCAAAGAGTGAAAATGTAATAACGATATAACTATGTATAACAAACAAATAAACAAAATAATAAAACATTGAATTTGTCCCTAGTGCATGATGATGCGTGCATTTATATGATTTGTTCTCACCTTAAAACAGTTATTCCAAGTTTATCCATTTGTTAGAGGGGGCAGGGCTCTTCATCAGAGATAGATTCATTTTCTTCAACAATACAACCTTCATCTCCTGTGTTTCGCCATCTCTCAACATTTTCTTTACACACCACGCGCCACCCACACTTCCCTATTTTAAAAATTTCGTTGGAAGGGGAAAATGCCATTTGAAGTTGCTCCCCAACAAATGAGGAAAAACGAATGTGGATGATATATAGTTGATGACGACAACTAGACTGGGCCCAAATGACACAGTGACGAAATGAATTTGAATATTCACCTTCAGATCTCTATAAGTCCAACAAACGAAGTTAAGACCATCAGACTTTGTAGATTCCATATCATTTTCTAGCACTAAGCATACGCCCACCATTCACTTGAACTGCATGAATCTGGCTTCTTTACTATGAATGACACATTTGATTGACTATACTCATAAGGGAAATCTTCCGCACAAAAATAGCTCTGATTGTGAAACCATGATGGCACTTCACTACCAGGAAGGATCAGTAAGCGAGTAGGTTGCATAAAGAAGTCATCAACCTGTGATGAAAAGTTATTCATGTTAGATGTCAAATAGGAAAACCAAATAAACTAGAAATTCAAGAGATTCAAATAACTCTCAACTTGTGAATCCAGAGCGAAAATTGCAGACACGTAGTCGCTTAAATAGTGACATGTCCATTCATGAGGTGAGATATTTTTGAGCATTCGAGTCTGTAACAAAACATTTGGCATGAGATAGAACTATAGTGACTAATGTGAGAGAAATTATAGTGAAGAGGAATAAAATAAACCTGAGATTCAAATTGCTCAATGAATTCCCATAGTTGCTGTGAACACACATAATGTTTCAATGATGGACAATCACTAGCTACTATACTTGATACGTTTGCTGGAAGTTGAGGTAAAGACTGAAGCCTTTGGCAACTTTTGAAAGCAATGAGTTGAAGCTTTTGAAGTTTGGAAATGAGGCTGGAAGGAAATTCAACAAAATTGTTTCCACTCAAATCCAATAGTGTCAATGATGATAAATTGCCAATGTCACTGGGTAGTGATTCATCATCAAGATTGCAATAACCTAAACGTAACGTGACCAGACATGATAGATTTGATAAAGTAGGAGACCACAAAAACCTTGTTGAAGTTGAAGGCCTTTGAAGCCTAAATGCCCGCTTGAGAAGGGAGGAGTAGTGATTCCCTGATGACGATGATTGTGCACAACATTTGCATCGACTACTAACAGATAATACTTGTAAATTATTTAGGGAAGGCACTTCTTCTATAGCAGTTTCACGAACATCAAGCTCTTCCAATGCCTCATTTTCATGCAAATTCTCTGGAAGCCTTGAAAACTTTGCACAACCATAGATATTGATATTCTTTATAGCTTTCAACTTTTGAAAATCACTTGGAAGGCAAACCAGATTTGTGCAATTCTTAACTTTAAAGTAGCAAGACCACTCAAATTGACCAATGATTGAGGTAATTTGGATATAGCAGTCTCCTCTAAATCAAGCCTAGATAAACGTTTCATACATTCACCAAACTTAGGAAGTTTTTTAAATTTTGAACAACCAGAGAGAATAAATATCTCTAAGCAATTCAACTACAATTTGGTTGGAAGGGTTTTAATACTTTTGCAACCTTTCCAATCAACCGTGATAAGATTCTTGCGTCGCCCGAGAGAGTGGTGAACTTCAACAAGCTTCGTACACCCTTGAAGAATTAATCTTTGCAGATTAGGAGTTGTGTCAAAATTTGGTGTTTTAATCAGGTTTGTTGAATGACACAAATCAATGAATTTCAAACTTCGTAGAAACTGCAAAGAGCAAAAACAAATGAGCCTTCAAAAACCAACAACTAAACAATCAAAATGAGCCTCCAAAGTTCTTTTAATTTGCTGTGTTGCATTTTAAAATCAATAAGTTCATCCAATAGAGTTTCACTTGGCAGGAAATCTAAAGGATACCCCTCCCATTCTAGGACTTTCAATGTGCTGGAAAGGCATTTATGTCCATGACGAAGATTTAATTGCCCTTGTGACAAATGTGATATGATAAGTAACTTGAGATTAGTCATACTTGAGAAGGCTTCAGGGTCCAAATGTATGACATATTGTTTATCAAATCTTACCGCTATCCCACGGAGTGCTTCAGTTCCCTATATATAAAAAACATTATGTCAAGCTTAAACGTATAATATGCATGAAATAAACTATTGAATTAAGAACATAGAATAAGGAAAAAAAAAAGGGGAGGGGGATGGTACCCTCTTCTTCCCCAACACAAAACTAGCATCCTCCAAGGACCATATCCTGCTACGTTGGCCTGCATCATTTGGTGATTCGAGAAAAACAATTTTCTTACCCATTTCTTCAAGCATGTCATGCACCCTCAACCAATTTCTATCAACAGTTACCAATGATTTCTCAATAAGAACTTCAATTCCAATTTTTGGGTAAAGACCACTATTTTCTAAAATTTGCATGACATTATCCTTGGCCATCCCATTCAAAAAGCAAGCAATATCTAAGAATACATTCTTCTCATCGTATTCTAGTCCATCAAAGCTCAGTTTAAGTATATCGAAAATGGGATCTGATGAAGCAATCTTCTTGAGTGCATCCTCCCATTCTGGTATTTTTCTTCCACAGAGAAATGAACCAAACACTTTGAGTGCCAAAGGAAGTCCTTTAGCAGATTTAATCGCCATTTTAGAAAGTTCCAAATAATCTTCATTTGGTTCATTTCCTTTCAAAGCTTTTTGACAAAAAAGTTGAAGGGACTCATCTGGACTAAAGAAATCCATCTCATATCGAGAATCTACACCATGCTCAATTAACGGATGCTTATCTCTAGTTGTTATTATTATTGTACTCCCTTTGCCAAACCATCCTTCCTTTCCAGCCAAATTCTCAAGTTGGCTTATGTGACTCACATCATCAAGCACCAACTGAACTTTTCTATTGTGAAACCTTTTTATTAACTTCATTCCCTCGTGACAATCACCCACTTCCATTCTGATTCTTCTTTTCGGATGAGAAAGAAGTTTTTGTTGCAATGAAAATAAGCCACCATCTTCTGCACATTCCTCTCTAACATTATGAAGAAAGAAATGAACACATTCCTCTCTAACATTATGAAGAAAGAAATGAACTTTATAGTTTTTGTGTATTCTCTCATAAACAGCTCTTGCAAGAGTAGTCTTCCCTAATCCTCCCATTCCCCATATTCCTATAAATTGAACTTCCTCCGATGTTTTTCTTAGAAATGAATCAAACTCTGCAATTTTTACTTCAATTCCAACAAGTCCATCATCATTTAAGTGAGTTTTGACCATACCTTCATCATTTAAGTTGAACGGTGGTTGATCATCTAATTTTCAGCTCACCATTTCAACAACTATTTCAATGAGTTTCGTTTCATACCTATGAAGATGACAGCAGAATAACATTAGCATTAAAGTTAATTGAATTTTAAACTGTATACATATAGTCCTGATCTTCAAATTACTTTCCTCAAGTTTGATTTATACCAAGAGCCATCAATTATGAATTACCTATAGTTAAACCTAGATCCCTAACGATGTAGTTATCAATATTACGAAATATTTTTGCTGGCATTGACCGGGCGTTCTAGTAATTGTATAGAATTGATTTAAAACGTAGATTGCTCAAAAGATACGTTTGAAGTGTCAAAATTTAAGAGGGGAACAAGCTCCATTAAAAATTGTTATATTAATAAAAGGCTAAAATTCACGAAAGCGGCAAACTTTAGATTAGTAGTAAATAACCCTCTGGCATTTAAATATTTAAATTTAATCTTCTTGAAGTTTTATTTTTTGCCATTAAACCTCCTGCCATTACTTTTACAGTTAAGTTACTAACAAAAACTGTCATTAAACCCCCCGGTATGTTTACATTTGTTGTCTTAAATTTAGGCTAAAAATCAAGTACAACATCTTTATGATATTCTAATTTCCACTACACATAATGTGTGTTTACTAAGTTGCAACCTTTTTTACCTTGTGCATATATCAATTAACCTTTTCTCTAGGCATGTTTTAGTTTTTATATAAAGATCAATATATTCCTATCTTATATCGTAGTTTCGTCAAGGCCAATATATGTTTAAACCTGCAATCCATAATATCACTGATTGAACACAGTTGTGAAACATACCACAATAACAATTAATATTACTACAGTTAAACTATTTCAATTCCTGCTCAAAACTAAATTCTAATTAAGTGTAGCTTAGAGTCATGAAAATTTTCTGAAGTCATAAAAGTTACCAATTTTCAGAGCTCCAGCAAGCTAAGTCAGCAACTTCTCTTAAAAGCTCCCCTCCATCTTTGCACCTTCACTTTCTCATGCGCAAATTTCTGTTCATGCTTTTCAAAAGCTTCTGCAAAACTTCCTCTTTGATGCCGAACGTCAGATGGATCCACACCATAAAAGATTGGAAATACATGGAGGTCCAACTCTTTCTTAGAATGAAGGATCTTTACGAGTTCATCTAAGCACCATGTTGAAGTAGCATAGTTTTCAGAGAGAACAACAATTGCAGAAAAAGATTCTTCAATTGCTTGAAGCAAACTTGGTTTAATAACTTGTCCCCTTTCAAGCTCTTCCTCATCCCTAAAAGTTATCAGTCCATTGCCATGCAAAGCAGCATACAAGTGGTCTGTAAAACCCTTACGAGTGTCTTCTCCTCGAAAACTTAAAAACACTTCATACTTGAGTGGAGTCCTATTTGAACGAGAACAGCTTCAAGAATACTCAACTCCATGAGCATCAAGTTCCATTGCAACAAAGCAACTGAACCATTCGAACTATAAATACAACCATCAGTCTCCGGAAAATAATAGATAGAAAAAAATCGGTAAAGCTTTTAGAAAGAACATAATTTATTGTGCAGATTCAAGGAAAGTCATAATCCCAAAATGCATTATTCCTGCAAGATTCGCTCTTCATGCGTATAATAAATCGAAGCATAACCTTTGTATTTATTCTTTGTCATGCTTGAATATTTCAAAGGAAAATTTTACAGATAGCAAATAATTTTTGCACATAAGTAAAAATAAACAGAAATAATAAAGTAATTCATTTCATTGAATAAATCTTGTAGACGAGCAAGGAAGAACCTATGAACCTTATGGATGGAATGATGTTGAAAGATATCTTTGAGTTGCAGCTTTGATTAGAAGAATTCTTTGGTCTACTACAAATCTACAATATTATTTTTTATAATATTGATTATTTTATTTTTGTTGATTGATTTTATAAATAAAAGAATGAAATCATCGAAGTCCCCTCAAGTCTTCCTTTGCCCATTTCAACCGCGTTGCGGTGTTTATCTGCGCAAAACTACTTTTAGTTCGGAAATATATATATATATATATAATTCTCCCTCCGGTCCCATATTCCCTCTAGAAAGAAAACGTATAATTTATTTTCACATCGAATTTATCACTTACTGGCACATAGTACAAATCTAGTTAAGAAGTTGTGTCTTTTGCTCTAAGGACTTCAAAGCCTTCGACACGGAAAATACTCCTTAGGTTTCAAAACAAAAAAACGCTTGCAAACTAAAAACAGCAGGTCGCATGGTCACTTTGTTCAATATAACTATGAGTAAACTAATTGTGCAATCAGAATACAATATGACTCTTGAATATGAAAACCCCATTCAAAGGGAAACTAGGAGAAACAAGACTAGTGAACAGAAACAAGAAACCAATTCAAAGCCTGAAATGAATAAAGTAAACAAAGAGAGAAAGTTACTTATTCAAGTTTTTGCAAAGATAGCGATGATTTGATGCCTGATAAGAAGAAGGAAGAAGATGAGGTAACAATAACAGGGTCCTCTTTGAATTGTGACTTTAGCGGGGAAGGTGATATAAAGTGGAAACTTTTAAGCTTAATCTAATGCGTAGTGGCAGGGGCAAAAAGTCATATAAAATAATAAATCATATGGCTTTATTTTAGGAATTATTTATATATAAATCATTTAAACAGTCAACTTCTTTATGCATTCTCGTCAAACGGGATCTACCACAGGATATTTCTTGTCGGCAATATATAACATTTAGTACTCTAGCAACAAACATATATGTATAATAATGGAAAAAAAGAGGCAAGCATATTAAGTATTTTTCTTCCTTGAAAAGCATGGTATGTATTACTTCCTTGAAGTTGAAGAGAGCAAGGAACGCGTGAGGATGATCCATCCGTTTCGATAAGTGAGTAAGTAAGTTTTAGTGTATAGTTATGAAAATGTTCTTAATTAAAAAAATAAAATAAAATTTCCCCACATAGTCTCCAGTGCTGGAATCGCACCGGCTGGCCAATGAAGCTAACAACCTCTTGGATTATAAAAAATTATATGACCAGTAAATCACTAAACCAATTTGATAAATATTTGCAAAATATTATGTGTGTGTGTGTGTGTGTGTGTGTGTGTGTGTGTGTAATAGAACTAATCTTATTATTATTATGGTTGTGTTTACTATGAAGGATAAAGGAGGAGAGAAGAAAGAGGGGTGGTGATCGGTGAGAGGGATAACGGATCGATTAAGAAGGAAGGTAGAACATATGGGAAGAGAAAATGAAGGGGAAAAATAAATTGTGGGGGGGGGGCAATTGAGACTTTTTATAGGGATAATACGTTTTTTAAAAAAAATTACTTAATTAAATATAAAATATAAAGTGTGAAATCTGTTCTTAGCTCTCTCTTGAATCCGTTATGACTATGCAACACCATGATTTTACTGCTATTTTGCAGTTTCATATTCGTTATCATGTAAGTGTATATAATATGCACAATGGGATGTCAAAGCCTTCTTAATATTTAAATAAAAATGCAAAAGAATAAAAAATATGTATGGACCCTTTTGGTTGGTGGAATTGGTATTGACAATTAAAAGTGGAATGACATGATGGAGATGTATGGAAATGGATGATCGATAATTACTTTGAATAAGTTTGGTACATAATTAAAATTCTTGGAAAAAATTTTAGATTTTATATTTATTTAGAGAAAGATAAATTTATTGGCTCCACACGGTTTATCTTTTACATTCTTTTATGCCCTTTTTTATATTTTCTGCCCGATGACCCAACATATATGGCAGCCACTTTGATATTTCCTCCATCACCGCCACAATTTCCTCCCTCCATCGTAGAAGCATAGCGATAGTAAAAAAAAATTGAAAAGGTAAAACAGAAAATAATGGAATGGCCATTGATGAATAAAATAAAAGGAGTTTACCAAAAAGTAAAAAGTAAAAGGATTGCTCATTCATAGGCCTACTCCTTCCAAAAGAAAAGTAATTGACTCCATGAGATGACTTTGACCGCTCTCATGTCTGATTCTGATCCCTTCTACTCCATTTTTCCAAGATCTAAAATGCAGGCTTGAATTATATAATTATTAAAAACGTCTTGTTCATGTTCTACAATGATTATACGGTTTGGTGTGCTGTGGAAGTTTTTATAACTCTAAAATAAGCACTAACCCTATGTTTAGATTAGGGCCAAATGGGATGGGGGAAAGAGAATATTGGAAAGAAATACTTTCAAAAATAGTAAAAAAAATTAGTATTTTTAAGAGTTTTCTTCATAATATTTTTTCTCTCTAATCCCAAACATATCATAAATGAGAATTTGAGATTTTTCTACCTTATTGCTAGTATGAAATGGAATTGATGATGCTGGTATTGACCCTACTATAGTCCACGTGGCAATGACTGGCCATGTGAGAATTGATATCAATATCAGTATATATAATTATATGTTTTTTACTCTTTTTTATGAAATAGTCAATTACTTAAAATACGGAATCCCATAAAAGGATTAGAAGAAGGAGTATAATCTACAATACATCCTAACATCCACTTCGACATGAAAGGTAGAAAAGAAGTCAGATAAAATACACAAATCATATCTAATAATAGTCTAATTGCTTGCTTGGTTTCTCTAAAATTATGGTTTAAAAAGTACTTTTAGGCTAAACAATGGTTTAAGCTAAAAATTAAACAAACAACTATAAAATGTTAAGAATGGCTTATAGATTAAACTATAATTTTAGAGGTTGTAATGACCCTATGAATTACCTAGATATAGAACCATTTTAATGAAGTGTGTGTGTATATATATATATATTCTTACAGTGAAATTACAAGAGAATGTGGCTAGTTGAGTGATTGGAGATAGGAGAGTTGAGTAGGAGATCCCTTGTTCTGATCCAAGCTCAAGCCATAGTTGGATTTTTTTTAATTCTCAGGCACGTTAACTTACCAAATTGCCCTTCTGTCCTTTTAATCATAGCACCCTCTTCTTTCTTCTTCATTTTATGTCAGCCCGTGATAGAATTAGCAGAACGACATAGAAGCTTCGCGAGAGACTGTATGCAACTTCATCCTTCTCTGTCGTCCGTGATGGTATCACCGGTGACCGTCCCTATCGCCGTGGCTTTCCTCATTTTTCTGTTGGCAAGTGAGAGAGAAAGTGAAGAGACGACAGAGCAGGGAAAGCGAAGGTTGCTGCCGACGGTGAAGAGGGTGATTGGAGAGTTGAATCAAGCACGGAATCAGTGGGTCTAACTCCGGTAAGTAGCTTTTGTCTCCTTTCGTCATTATTTCCTTTGATCTGCACATTGAAAGACTCAAGTGCAATGTAGCTGCTATCTTTTTCCATCGCCTGAGCCGTTGTCGCCGGTGACGAGTTGCTCCGCCGTCGTGGTGTCTTCTTAGACTTGTGGATCTCAGCTGGGGCCAAGAACTTCTCTCTTATTCTTTTGGTTTCAGTTGTGACACAAGTCTTCTGTAGAGGGGAGTAGTCGTCGCTACCTTGTCTGTTAGATATCGCCGTCAGTTTTACCGTCGTAGGTGATTGTTTTTGTGGTTGTGAGCTTCCCCATTTCTCAGACCTCAGCCGAGGAGCTAGCAGCTTTCTTCCTCTTTTTCTATTATGCCGTTGATGCACCATTGTTACACTCCCTCTGTCGTTACTTCGCAAATCCCAAACCTCCAACTTCCTTCTTCCTGGATGCCATGAACTTTAGCTGTGAGGGGAGTGGTAAGTTTTACATCTTTCCCTCTCATTTAATTCTCGTTAGTGATGGTTGCAAGGTTGGTTTTATGAGTTCTCTGTTGCTGAGAGTCTGATGGAATTGATGGTGGAAGAGTGAATGGGAGTAAGGCCATGAAGTTGTCATTGAAACTGGAAGTTGTGTGTGTGATGTTCTATATTGCTGCTATCATGCCTTGAGAAAAAATATAGTAAGGCAGAGAAGAGAAAAGAAGGCGTTGGACTACGTTGGTTGATATATATATATATATGGTGCTATTGGTGTTGAGGCTATTCGGGTTCAAAATTTCCCTTTAGAGTACTTTGAATTTGGGTCTTAGAAATATGGAATTTTGAGATTTTATATTGAGGTATAAATAGGTGTTAAGTGAGGAAGATTAAAGTTTATAATTGAGAGAAATTAATTTGAATGTGGATGTATGTACTTGCATGTGGTTAACCGAAGGATTTAGTTGTGCTTGAAGAAGGAGGCTTATTTAATTAGTGCTTGGATGATTAAAGTAAGGTATAGGCACACACACACACACACACACATATATATATATATATATACTTATGATATGTACGCCGTATGGATGAAATCGGAAGCTAGAGGTTAATTTTTGGAGGCTAATAATGAGGGATGCATATTAAATGCTTGTAATAAAAGAAGTTTAAATGGATAAATGTCCTATTTTCGTGAATGAAAACTATTTGGGATACATAGAATTAAAAAAGTATGTTATAATAATTATTATAATTGGAATTTGAGTACTAATGTTTTATTGTTGGGGAAATCTAGAAAAATAAAGAGAGAATGATATTCTAAAGCATAGGGCAAGAGTAAGCTATTTTAGAGTATTGTAGATGAGTAAATAATGTCCCCCTAAAAATGATATTTTTAATAATAACTTATTATTTGATATATTTTATTTAAGTGTTAATTTTTAAGTATGATTTATAAAAAGCAAGATATATGAATTCATGGCTTTAATTGTTACCAATGATTTTTCTTGCAATTGGTTATTATGTAAATTTCATGATTTGAATAATTGTCCATGTGAATTGAAAAAATCTCTTGATAATTTATTTTAATGTTTATGCTGGGGTTTCATGATTATGAAGTATTTTTAATAAAAATTTGTGGATTAGAAAGTGTTGTGATCATTAAATGTCAAATGGACCACACGCATGTTGGAAAGATTTTCAGAAATGACTGAATACATAATGCTAGTTACTAACAGCAGTACTGTTAGTCCTTAGTGTATCATGGTTAAACCTGAGCTCGATGAATATTCATAGGTCTCGTACTCGTGCCGGTTATTTGTGGGATTTATTCTCATGTCTATTCCTCATAGGTTTTGTACATGCGTCTATTATTCATGGGTCTCGTACCTATGCTTGTTTCATGACCTCGTGCTACACTAGGGGAGAGCAATTAGCCCAGCGCCCGTGGGCCCGCCCGCAACCCGTTACTATTTGAGCCCGTTTAAACCCGCCCAAAATAGGCCCGTAACGGGCGGGCTTAAACGGGCTCAAACAGTAAATTATATGGGCGGTCTACGGGTTGACCATTGGGCAGCCCGCAGCCCGCCCATATATTTTTTTTATTAATTATTATATTATATTTATTTAAATTTATTTTTATTATATACTAATATACTTTTTTAAATTTATTTTGTAGAGGTATGAATAATTATATCTACAACAATCACAAGTAAATATAATGTAGATTATGTATAATCATAATCCAATTGAATAATTAAGATTATAAATGATTATATTATATAATCATTGTAGACTATGTGGTTATAAATTTGTAGCTATTATTATGATATTTTAATTTTTAATTTTAGGATGAACAATCATATCATGTGTGTAATATTGTTATTTTATTTTTATTATTATTAAAATTTTAAATGAGTTTAAATAAAAAAAATATTTTTATTTTTTATAAATGGGCTGCCCATGCCCATTAGAACCCAAACGGGTTCAGCCCAGCCCGTTTAATACGGGCGTAAACGGGCAGAGGCACGGGCATGGGCTAGCCCGTATGAAAAAATAAATGGGCGGGCCATGGGCTGACCATCGGGCCAGCCCAGCCCGCCCATTACTCACCCCTATGATACACTTAGTTATTTACCCTCGTAGACTGTGTGTCCACACCTATTTTCGTAGCCTCAAGCAGCGCTAGATTGGTTAGTTACCCTCGTGAACTGTGTGTTCATGTTTATTTATTGGTTAATTACCCTCGTGAATTGTGTGTCCATATTTATTTTCATTCTTTTGAAGTTCTACGGAAAAATAATTGTTTTGAAATAATTATTTTAAATGAAATTCCTGAAATAAAATGTTTACCAGAATATTTGTATTTAAACATATTGAAATTATTTATTGCCATAATTTAAATTATATTTTGGGACATTATTCACGAGAAGATTACTTTAGCTTTAAATAGTACTATTAACCTTGATCCTTCAGCTAAGCAGTGAAGAGCCTTACTATGATTCGAAGTATTGATTCTTTTGTTGTATCTACTATTAATATAATTATAAATCTATGAAATACTTGTAATATTTTGGTTAAAGTTTAGATGCTCCACCTAGTCTATAGATAAGATTCTGGTTATTTTGAAAATGGTTGCAGGTGATTTGAAACATTCGTAGTCTGTTATAGGATTTTTTGAAGGTCGATTATACAAAGACAATCTTGCCAAAATTCCCACATATGACTTACCTTTTGATTAAAATAGAATATATATTATGATTATTGCTTTAAACATTTTATTTAAGGTTTTAGGCTTAAGGAATATCAATTCATTCATATTCTATGCCAGTCACGGCTCAAATTTTGAGATATAACAATAGTTTCAGATAAGCTTATGTGATTAGCTTCTGAGTGAGAAAAAGTAATTTTAGGCTATATAATAACCATTATATCCCTGTCTTTTTTTTTATCATTATATTTCATACACTACAAGAAATTTGGTTTTTAGCGACGACTTTTCAGCGGCGACACAAACAGTCGCCGCTGAAAATGACTTTTAGTGGCGACAATTGTTGTCGCCACTAAAAGTTAGACTTTAAGCGGCGACTTTTGTTGTCGCCGCTGAAAGTTATACATTCAACAGCGACATAATTTTGTCGCCGCTGAAAGTTTGACTTTCCGCGGTGACTTTAATTGTCGCCGCCGAAGGTAGGAAATGAAAAATTTTTACTCCACTTTTCTGCGGCGACATTTAGATAATAGTATCTGCAGTGACTCGCGTAAAAAGTCTACACTTTCTGCGGCGACAATTGTTTGACGCCGCAGAATACGTATTTTGCGACAACTTTTATATCCTTCAGCGGCGACAAATGTTTCCGCTAAAAGGCATACATTCTTTCCAAGCAACCCTAAAACAACTATCTAATATATAAAATTAAATTATTATGATGTCTACGGAAGAAGGAAATGAAGCAAGGGTCTATGTATGAGAGAGATATAATAAATGTATGTCAATGAGCTTGAGAGTCAGTATTTGTTTATCAGAAACAATATGGGAGAGGAGATAGAGAAAGGGAGATATGTGTGTGTGAGATCGGGAGAAAGAATAGACGTAAAATGTATATATATGTTCTTAATTACTATTGCATTTGGTCTCTGTTGCTACATTTCATATAGCATTCCGGCTTTTATAAGATATTTCTGAGTTTAAGAGTGTTTTTCTGAAATTTAAAAAATGAAATTTTAGATAAATAATAAAGAAAATAATAATTATTAAAAATATTTTGGAGTTAAGAAAAATGAAGAAAGAAATCATAAAATGAGTATTTTGTTACTTGAAAATCATGAAACAAATTATTTACTCAGAAGAGAAATAATTGATTGAATAGTTATTTTTTAGAAAATAGATGCCTATTTTCTTAGAAAAATAGTTAGAAATGATAATTTACCTAAAACATTTTATGAAAATTGTCTAATAAGTTGAAGAAGCTATTGGGGGGAAATATTGTTATTTTAAAAGTAGATTACTTTTTAAAAATAATTTTTAAAAAAGAAGACTTTCAGCGGTGACAACAAAGGGTCGCCGCTGAAAGGATTTTTAACGGCGACAAAAGGTCGCCGCTGAAATATTCTTGAGCGGCGACCCTTTGTTGTCACCGCTGAAAGTTTTTTCAGCGGCGACTAAATTGTCGCCACTGAAAGTCCTTCAAGCGGCGACATTTTATTGTCGCCGCTAAAGCCCAATTTATTTACCCTGTCAAAGCGCAGTCGACTTCACTTCACTTTCATCGTCTTTTGCATTTCTGTGCCCTAGCAGAGCGTCGGCGTCCTTATGCGCGAGCTCACGGCGGTGGTGCACTCCTGCGTCGAGGTTGGGTTCACTGCTCCTCTATTCCGTTTAGTGGTTTCTGTGCCGTAGCAGAGCATCGGCGTCCTTCATCGCGAGCGCACGGCGGTGGTTTGGTGCTCTGATTGTCGGCGTCCCTCACCTCGCTAGTCGCTGCCGCGTCATCTGGTGGTTTGGTGCTCTGATCGTCGGCTTCTCACCCCGTCTCAGAGTCGCAATTGTATCTCATGGAAGTCACCGTGTGCCGTCGCCTTGTCTGCTGAAATTGACGCGATGAAGAGTACATTTCAAAGAACATAAAGACGCCGTGAAGGTTTCAAATCATCCTCTACTCTCTTATTTTTGTTTGAATTGTAAATGCTAAATGGAAAGAAATTATCATGCCTGTCGCTGCTGGGAAATAGCTCGCTGCTCTGTAATGTTTCTGTTTGAATGCTAAATGCCTAATTGGAACAAATTATCATGCTTCTCGCTACTGTATAATAGTTCTGTTTTTACTCACCCAGAAAAAGCGAGACAAAGAAAGAGCTGTGGAGGAAGGACCAGAAGCACAGGAGATTGAACACTTGCGTATTGGTTCCTATCTGGTTCCTTCAGGTACTGGTTCCTCTCTCCCTCCAATCTTCTACACCTACGTGCTTCTTCTCAGCGGAGCTTTGTTGCAATTTTTAGGTGTGTTTTAATCAAATAAAAATTTATTGCAACCGAACAGAGTAGCTTATTGGATGTGGCTGATTTGATTATTTTTGTTTCTCTACCTATTGCCTTTGTTTCATCCAACTGAGAAGTTGCTTAATTTTCTTCCACCTTTCGGTGAACCCCATACTTGCTAGTTTTCTTTATCATTTGTGATTAGTGATATCTTAAGATGACTGATGACAGGCATGCGTCCATTATTAGTGATGAAGTATTTGAGATATATAGAGAGAGCTCAGAACAATGAGTGCGAAAGGGAAGAAATTAGGCTCAGTAACTTCTCAAGCGTGTAAAAGCTATTTATGGATATTAGACTATGTATCCACTTGCATAGTGAAGCTTAAATGATTTTGTTTGTTGAGCGTGCAAAGATACAACAAGAGCGTGTGCAATTCGAGCAAAGACTAATGGAACAAATAGAGCAAAGAATACAAGCTCAATTCGCTGCTTTAATGTAGAAGGGACAACCACATGCGGCTACTTCTAGTCATAGTATTGAACCTTCTATATAAAATTTATGTATAAATTAAACAATTTTATTTTAATTTTAAATGTCTTCATATTTTATAACATAATACAAATATTTATTAATATTATTAGATTAAAGTTCATTTACTTATTTATTATTATATTGTATTTTTTAATACTACAGGAATTATATAAAAAAATAAAACAAAAAAATTATTTTTTACCTTTAGGCGGCGACATTTTTGTCGCCGCCCATTCACTTTATGCGGCGACATCTTTGTCGCCGTTAATTAATCTTTAGGCGGCGATATTTTTGTCGCCGCTAATTCCACTTTATGCGGCGTCAACTGTGTCGCCGCAGAAAAACCTTTAGGCGGCGACATTTTTGTCGCCGCTAATTCCACTTTATGCGGCGACACCTTTGTCGCCGCAGAAAAAGCTTTAGGCGGCGACATTTTTGTCGCCGCTAATTCCACTTTAGGCGACGACATTAATTTGTCGCCGCAAATATGCATAGGCGACAGTCTCATAGGCGGCGACTTACCGGCGACAAAATGTCGCCACTATATGGATTCAGCGGCGACTTTTAAACTTTTGTCGCCGCTGAAAATCATTTTTTTTGTAGTGATATCTTTTCTGGTAATATACCTATCCAAAAAGTCATTATAGTAATAACTATTTAAACACTTATTTTTTTCATAATCACTTTTTTTCTAGAAGCTATTCTCTAGAATGTATTCTCCATAAACTTTTCTCTAGAAGCTAAACCAAATGAGTCCTAATAGTCCCTTCATCAGCTGGTAACGTCTGAAATCGCTTGACTTGGACCTCAAGGAAACCAACCAGAAGAAAAATGGGTCTGCCTTAGGTGCAGAGATATGTTATGAACATAAGTCCAAAATGAGAGCTCAATTTTTTTAAAAAAACTAGCCTATTGAGAGAGAAAGGAAGAGCCCCTTAAACTTAAAAACTCCATCTCACTACCAGACTCCACAATGTGAGACTCGTGACAAGATCTTTGAGTTCATAATCTGTAATAGCACCATGCGGAATCACTCCAACACCGTCCTTTGCTTCAAGAATGAATGGTTTCGTCCCATGTTTCGGTACCAAAGAAATAGTCCTGCATGAAAAACGTTACTGTTAAGGGAGCAATAAACACCAACAACATTCTCCCTTGCATGCCACTCCAGAGTGATTTTCCCAAAAACTACCCATAATTAAAAACAGCAAATGCCTCAGAAGTTATCCCCAGTTGCCACCACATGCATTTATTTTTATTCGAGTTAAAAACACTCATGACTAAAAAACTGAACAGTGAACGACGAATGCTTTTCTTATGATGTGATCGAGGTCCACGAAAGAAACCAGCTTGACTAAAAGCAGTAAAATGCATTATTTTATATTTTTTATTAAGTATTTATGCGTGAGTCTCAAAAAGGATCTTTGAACTACATAATTCCGCAAAATGAAAAAAAAATAACATATAATAAATCCAAATTATTTCTCAAGTTTAAAAGACTCGAATTTCAATAGGAATCAATGCAAAATGAGAAATTTTTGTATCTTTGAGCAACCTCCACTTGATTATGCAAGAGGCAAAAATTGATAAGGGAAATTAGTATTTGTTTTTTAGTCAATAATATAAGTCATTTTAACTAATTTATGAAAATAAAAGGTAGAAATTAACTCATTTAATATGTGCTAAATTGAAAATTTTTTTACCCTTATTAAAGAATGTAGAGAGAAATATAAAGAATTGGAAAAATTAGAAATAAGTATTAATTGTAATGACAAAATTGATAAATAGGCATTAATTGTTCTGTAAATGACTTATATTTAGATCAAAACATTCTTCTAAAATGATTTATATAAGAGGAAGTACTAGACTTTGTTTTTGGTTGAAGTAATGAATTTAAGGTTTTATGAAAAAAAAACTGTACGCATATTTTGGAAGTGGAAATCACTTTTGTTTAAAAAAATCAAATAACTAAAATATATAATGATAACACTTTAGACCCCAATATCATAAGATTTTAGTTAAGCGCTTTGATCCGGTGATATCAACATATCATGTTATAAAATGTATAATCATATAATTAAGCACTTTGGTCCAGTGGTAATTTTGTTTACAAAAATATCTCCAAATTGAAAATTATTTGAACTTTGTTTGGAACGCTTTTTAATTAATTTTTTCATATTTATTATTTGATTTTAAAAGCACCAAAAGTTAAGTTAAAAAAATAATGACACAAATTTAAAATTTTAAAATTTAAATTTTTGCTATGACCTTAGAAATAAATAGTCAAAGAGTCAAACTGAGCCCCTAAAAAATTCACACCTTGACTTCGTGATGTGTGCTGACTAAAACCATGGGTACGTACCGCGTTGCTTCTAACAAACATATATTTTTATATAATTATTTATATCAATTTAATAGATTTTTATTATTTTTTTATCTTTAATTATATTATTTATATACTATTTGAATTAATATATCTTATATTAAATTAATATTTAATAAAAATATAATTATCATATTTTTATAATATTTTTAAAATAAAAAATATTATAGTATTATGATTTATATTTAAAGTATTTAAGAGAAATTAAAATTTATAAATTACAACAAAAAAAACCATAATTTAAGAAATATCGTATAAGGCCCTATGGGCCATTAGGCTTTTATTTTGTTCTTCTTCAGCATATAAGTCGTCCACGCAGCACAGAAGGGAGTAGCAGCCAACTCCACGCATACCCATCCACAGTCGACTCATCGTCTCCATCTTCGCCTTCACCCATCTCCACCTCCAGCTGACTCCATTCATCGTTGCACCTCCATCGGCCTAGCACACCACCACCAACGGCAACCGGAACAGCAACGACGCCATCACAAAGCACGTACCAAAACTGCAGCAACCAAAGCAGCAGCACGAGAACACCACGCACTGTTAGATATTTGATTAATTATTATTATTATTATTATTATTAAATATGTTGTTAATTCAAATAGAAAGATTGTATGTAGATATTATTGTGATATATTTGAAAATTAGATATTTTGAATATTACAATAATTATAATATATTCTAGATATTATGATTTCCTAATTTGATGAATAAAATATCTCCTAATTGTTTAGATACATAAAAATAGTGGGAGAATTTTAGCTATTTAATCTCTATAGATTAAAATGACTATTTAACTTCTTATTAAGATATGTGCATATTTATGTTTTAAATGCACTTGATATTTGTGATTAGCATATTATACTTGAGAATTAGCCACATCATCCCTATTATTTTTGCATGCATAATATAATCCCATATGGCATTATAAAAATATCAATTATAATTAAATGTGCAGTTACAACTTATCTTTACTTATAGGTAGATAATTATAGTTGCATATCTAATTAGGATGTAATAGAATGTCCTTATATTTTCTAAGTAGCCCCACATGTATTAAAAAACATGAATGCATTCTAGTTTTATCAATTTTTAGTAAACACATGTTATGCTAGTATCTTTACCCATATGTAGATATTAGTGATACGTATTTATATTTTGTATGCTTTATTTATTTTAAGCATACATGACACAGTAATATTGATTGCTTCAAAACTTATGCGAGTTTATTTGTTTTGTCTAAACTTGCAGTTCCTATTGCTATCCTTAGGATTGTTACTGATGTCAGTAACAAAATTATCCTGGATGGTACTAACTATCCTGACTAGAAGGATGATATTTTGTTGCTACTTTGTTGTTTGAATATGGATTTTGACTTGAGGGTTGACAAACCTCCTAGGCCTGCAAATGATTCTGATGATCAAGATGCTAAAAACTATTATATGATCATTGGAAGCATTCTAACTGCTTATCTCTTATGTTGATAAAGATATGGGTTGCAAGAGGCATTCGAGGTGTCTTTCCTGAATTCAAAACTGCCAAAGAATACCTATAAGTTTTAGATAAATAGTTCAAACCATCTGACAAACAAATGGGTGGATTGATTCTTGTGCTATTTTTTAATCTCTTTTTGCTTATGTTAGTAATGGCACTTGGTGGATTGATACCAGTTCCATGATTCACATTGCTACTACCATACAAGGCTTTCTAACCAGCAGGTCTCCACATCCCAATAAAGGAAAAGTGTTATCAAGTAGTGGGAAAGAAGAACATGTGAAGGCGGTTAGAACCTATAGGAGTGTTTTACCTAATAATTATCTTTTAGATCTTTTTGAGACATTTTATGTTCCCTCCTAAAAGAGGAACATGATTTCTATATCTAAGTTAATTCCCTTATATTATAGAATAAACATTTCAAAATATTTTATATTTTTTGTAAAGACTCTTTTCCAATTACAAATGTGGTTATGGGTAACAGTTTATTTAAAATTGTTCTTGATTTGCCACGGTCTTTAGCTGTTACACATGGCAGTAAATGTCATATCCCAATTTTTAGGCCTAAAAGCCCATTATATAGCCTGAAAAAGGGATGCTACCAGGCCCTATTGAGCAGAGGTCTCAGTAAATAGAGAAAATTATGCTGATCAGTTTGATACAACACAGAGTTTTGATATGAGGTCCTAAAAGATTTATACTAATTTTCAAAGAAAAGAAAAATTAATACAGTATGTTCTAGACCTCATAATCAGATGAGATGTGGCAGTAAAATCCTATAATTAATATAATCATTTCTAAAATTGATAGAGCCCAAAAAGAAGTTCTGTAGAATTTATTACAGAATTTATAGTGGATTAAAATATCCGATAAATAGGTTTTAGGGAAATTTCTCGAGAATTGAGCCCATTAAGATAGGGGATCATACAGAGGGTCTAAAATGGCACCTTATAGGCCCAATGATATTTTCAGATAAGTATGTTGGCCAAGGCTAATAAAGACCAAGAAAAATGAAGAATTACGAAAATGCCACTGAAAGTATGCCACTGTGTTGTGTCATTGAGTTAGAGTTAGAGTTAGATGAAGGGCATCATGATTGTTTGACTAAGGTTAGACAGTCAAGAAAGGGTATATGGATAGCTGACCAGGGTTAAGAGATACTCTGGTAAGGTATGGAAAGATAATAGTACTCCTATAAGTACTAAAGAGGAACTAAAAGCATTTTGGTAATTCACTAAGGATGTTTCTTGGGAACTGAGCCACCAGAGTACTTGGGCTAGGTTAGAAACCCAAGATGACAATCCAAGGCCCAAAAACGTAGCCCAAGAGTAATGTGGGCCCAAGAGGCATTAAAATATTATTTTAGTACTTTTTCAATAAAGTAAAGTGACCCGGTCAAAGATAGAACTGGGTAAAGTGATCTGGAATCATGAATGGGGCCCACAAGGCACCACATGGCATGATTACAGTAAAAGAAGAAAAGAAAAGGACACATGGCATGATTACAGTAAAAGAAGAAAAGAAAAGGACACATGGCATGATTACAGTAAAAGGAGAAAAAGCAAGAGGACACGTGGTACAATCTCGGCCGTCCATTCAGGAAAAAGACTCTGGAATTCTCTAAAGAGGCTGAGTCAGCTGGTGAGGTGTCCCAAGGGACCACCATTGCACCACATGACCTTTGAGTTATCCCCTGAGGTGTCCTAGATGATGTCATTAGTGGTGAGTCATCAAGGAGGGTGATGTCATCGTGATAATGCAGGCAAAGCTTCTTGAGGAAGCAAGCAATCTGAGTCATTTATCACGAATAAATATGTACCATTCATTCCACCTCCTCTCACCTATAAATACCCCACCCCTCCTTCCATTCCATTCACGGCCTAGCAAGGCAAAGAAGAGAGAAAGAGAGAAGGAGAGAAAGAAAGGAAGGAAGAGAAAGAAGGTGTTCTGGTGGAGCTAGGAGCAGTCTAAGGAGCCGAGGGACTGGGCAAAGCTTAAAAATAAGGTAAGTAAGTTATCTAATCCCTGCTTTAATAAAGTAGAGGATTGCTCTTAGTGTTTAGAATAGAGAAATATCTCTATTAATAAAGTTAGCTATAGATAGAAAGAAAGTTAGAGGAATGTCAGAGTAAGGATATTACCCCTAGTTAAGCGTGAGTTAAATAGAGCTATACTGATAGAATAATAATGAAGATATTATTATGCTATGTATAGGCTATGGCCTATGAAAATAAGGAATCTTAGAGCAAAGGCTAAGAGATAGAGGAAGGCTATATGTCAGGTAGTAAACTTATCCTAAACTTGTATGCATTGAATGTTATGCTTGATGTGATATGACTTTATTGATTGTGTTGAATATGTGCTTATGTATGAAGCTCTGTTCCTATGATTACTTTGGCCAATTGCATTTCATATGTAATATGGAAGCATGCACATTAGACAATGTTAACACTTTCACAAGCAAGTACAAGTATTCACATTAATGCATGCATTGTTTAGTATCGTTTGCTACTGAGATTTCCCCAGAAATCTCACCCCTTCCATATCAATCCAATTCCACCAGGTCTTCTCAAGATGGAGGAGATAAAGATGCATGAAGAGATGTTAATTACTTAGCATGATTGATATGTGATTCATGTATGTATAATTGCTGAAAATTGTCACTGTAAATAGTAACTCGTGATGGAGGCAGTGACATTTGAGCTGTAATTATAAATAATAAATGATTAAATAAATGTATGATATTTTACCAGTAAATAGTAGACATACCAAGCTTCGATTTGATATATAGAACGTCTTATTTGGATGTCTACAAATAAAGATATGATTTATCAAAGTTGGGACCATAATGCTATAATTAGGGACAAGATGCTGGAGGAACAGTAAACTTCTGATGTTGACTGATGTTGACCTGGTTAAGGCATTGTCAATGAGTCATTTTTTTCTGAAAGAGAATTATGTTAGCTTCATGTAGCAATTTGAACCACTCCATTTCAATTTTTATAGAATTAGTTATGATTTTTCGAAGTCAGGTCACTCCTCTAGAATGTGCACAATGAACAGTACTCGCTAAGAGTAAAATTTCAGATTGAGTAATTTAACTTCAACAGCCTTAGAAGTGATTCCAGATGCTACCGTTTGGTCCCTAAGATGTAAAAAAATGAGGATGTTATAGTAAACACAATGTCATTAATGAGAATTCAATTAGCATGTGGCATAGGAAATTGTCACATATCTCTATTGATAGAATTAAGAGGTTAACTAAAGATAGAGTTCTTCCATCCTTAGACCATTCTGATCTTGGTTCTTGTGTGAAATGCATTAAGGGAAAGTAGACCAACAATCACATAAAGGAGCTAATGCAAATTCTAAATTACTTGAGATTATACACACAGATATTTGTTATCCTAATTTAAATGCACATAGTCAAAAGTAATTCATTACCTTTATTGATGATTTCTCATGATATATGCATGTATACTTGCTTTATAATAAAAGTGAATCACTATATGCCTGTAAGGAATATAAAGTAGAAGTGGAAAAGTAAGTTGAAAAACCAATTAAGATCGAGGAGATAGAGGTAGTGAATATTAAGGAAGATACACTAATGAAGGACAAGTACTTGGTATTTTTATAGAATTTCTTCTAGAGCAAGGTATAATTGCACAATATACCATGTCTAGCTGACCCGACATGAATGGTGTAGTTTTAAAGAAGAAATAGGACCTTACTAGATATGGTTAGGAGCATGATGAATAGCTCTAAACTTTTGATTTTCTTGTGAAAAGAAGTATTCAAGACAGATACATACATCTTAAATAGAATTCTAACAAAGGTAGTGTCAAAGACACCCTTTGAAATCTAGAAATGATGGAAATTCAATTTAAATCACTTTAAGGTATGGGGTTATCCTACAGAAGTAAGAGTATATAATCCATGTGAAAAGAAATTGGATCCTAAGACTATTAGAACATATTTTGTTAGCTATACTGAAAAGTCTAAGGGTTACAAATTCTATTGTCCTCTACCTTCAAGAACATTTGTGGAATTTAAGAATGATAAATTTCTTGAGAATAATGTGATTAGTGGGAGTGTTCAATTGTAAGATGATCACATAGAATAAACCACTAATATTGATGAAGGAACATCAATGATCAAGGACACTCCTCCAATTAGAATGGTCATAGAACATGTTCCTATAACTCAAGTTGACAATGCTGGACATGCGGAACATATTCAGGTTAATCAATCTATCGCATAACCACAAAATATGATGAAAAATGTTCCAAATGAACATCTTCAACAAAATCAAGAGGCTTTATTAAGGAGGTCAACAAGAGAAAGAATGTTAGCATTACATAGTGAATATATAGTCTATCATACTAAGTGCGACTATGGGGTAATTGTTAAAAATGATCTGTTATTATTCTTTAAGACTATGCAAAGTATAAATTTTAAATTGTAGTTTGATGTTATGAATGATGAAATGGAATATATGGCAAATAACCATGTTTGAGAACTTGTAGAAGTACCTAATAGGGCCAAACATTGGCTATAAGTGGGCCTATAAAACCAAAAGGTATTCACAAGGTAACATTAATAGCTAAAAGGATGGGTTGTTGTTAAAGGTTTAGGAGTTGACTATAAAGAAATATTTTCTCCTGTATCCACAAAGGACTCTTTCTACATCATCATGGTATTGGTTGCATATTTTGATCTAGAGTTATACCAAATGGATATTCAGACTGTATTTCTTAATGGTGAACTTGAAGAAGAAGTCTACATAAGGTAGCCTAAAGGATTCATTGTAAATGGCAAAGAACATTTGGTTTACAAGTTGAGAAAATCAATATATGATCTTAAACAAGTTTCACGACAATGGTATTTGAAGTTCAACAAAGTCATCACATCTTTTGGCTTCATTGAAAACATGATGGATCAATGCATATACCATAAGATCAATAAAAGTAAGATCATATTTTTTATTTGGTATATAGATGACATATTACTTGCAACAAATGATCTAAGGCTACTAAGAAAGGTGAAATAGTTTTTATTCAAGAGTTTTGATATGAAAGATATGGGTGAGATATCTTATGTTATTGGCATTAAGATCCATAGGGATAGGACTCAAGGCTTTCTAATCCTATCGCAAGAAATTTATATCAACATAATTCTTGAACGATTCAGGATGAAAAATTATTTACCTAATATAACACTTATTGAGAAAGGATATATATTAAGTTTAGACCAATGTCTCAAGGATGATCTTAACAGGAAAGAAATGGAAAAGGTCTCATACGCATCAATGGTAGGAAGCTTGATGTATGCATAGTTGTATACAAAACTTGATATAGTTTTTGTTGTGCGAATGTTAAGGAATATACCAAAGTAATCTAGGGGAGGCTTATTTGGTAGTTTCAAAGAAAGTTTTGAGGTACATTCTGTAAGGAATTGGAAGACACGCAGTGGAAATTAATTTAAAATTTTTTCCATTCCTTGCCAGGATCTATCGTATGTGTTTAAGTCAAGTGGGAAGAAGCATTACCCTTAGTGTGCCTCAGTGACTTACACAGCTTCTCTCCGCAGCTGGTGATCTCTTTCCGATCGTAAGGAGATGTCCACAGCTTCTCTCCGCGGCTCGTGCTCTCCTTTTGATCGCAAGAAGTCAACTCCTCAGGTCGTCTTCCTCTACTGGTATCCACACAAACAGCGTTCTAACCACAAACGACGTGCTATCGTCTCCTGTCCCTCCAAGGCTTTCTCAAGAGTTTGTCCTCTCCGTCTCTACTTCAGCAGTTTCTTATTTGCAAACCTTTTGCAGATTCCGTTCAGCCCCTTTTGTGTTATGTGTTGTTTTCAAAACATAGCTCCTAAAATTGGATATATAGAATGCTCTGCGTTTTTCTCAACCGAATTGGATTTTGGAATTAATCTATATTAATTCCGAATACAATATCACATTGTATAATTTGATAAGAAACTAATTAAATAAATAATGTTTATATTAAATCCGTCCCACATATTTAATTCACCTATTTATTTAATTTAAATAAAGATAAGATTGGACTGTATTTTATTTATTCTCATAAATCAAATTTGAGATATCCTATCAATTTGAATTTCAAATTCAAACGTGATAGAGATTTAATTTATTCTTATAAATTAAATCTTGTAAATATCTCTTATATGAGATATCCTATCAATTTGAATTTTAAATTCAAACGTGATAGAGATTTAATTTATCCTTATAAATTAAATCCTATATATCCCTTATATATAATATATATATATGAATTTATATATATACGAATATAAATATAAATAAATATATACATCAACCCTGGATCATTCATTGAATCTAGACACGTCTTAGATTCAATGAATCTGGACATCATAGCTCGTGTTGGGCTATTTTGTGTGCGACCCTATAGGCCCATATGAAGTTGGCAGTGGGCCATTTGCTATACTGGCCTACAAGTCGCAAGCGGTCTCTAGCAAGACATAACGACTACCCAAATCATATGAGAATCGATAAACGATGTAACCTTTTATACAACCATATCATGTCCCTTCTGTCACGCGATATTTTGGTCATGGATGAGGCATGGATAATGTCATCCTCCTATTCCTGACCGTTACTTTCTCGATCCCTGAGTAGTTTGACTATAGAGATGGAACTACCTTTCCATTATAGTATGGCCATATATTTCTCAGACTCACTTATCGAGGGGCCCAGTAATATCTCTCTACGAATGTGAGGGACAAATTCCATCTTGACCATTCACATTCCTCCGCATGAAAAATCACTAAGCCCGAACATAGCCTTTATGATCACTCGGTCAAAAGTGATTTTTAACTAAGCCAAAGCTGAGTGTTTGTCATGTAGGAATCCATGATGATCTCAGGTCAAAGGGCATAGTGACATGGTTTGTATATGAGAGAAGATTATGATGTGACCCATGCAACTCTCTCATAGCGGGTCGGTCCAACACCTTGTACTCTTACATGTGCATATGACTTTGATTTATATCTCTATACATCTTCAAAGTCATACTGGTCTTATTTTATCTCTGCTCCCGCACAGATGACCGACCAGGGACATTTAAGATAAGATCATGAATTATCCAAGGATATTCATCACGGTAAATATGTAAATAATATGATAAGACAATTAATAAATTCATAAATCAATAATGTTCATAAGACAATGATTGGCCCCTAGGGCATGTTTTCCAACACATTCAAGGTACAAAACATCATATACTCACATATAAAAGAACTGATAATCTTGAAGTGATTGGATACTCTAATTCTAATATAGCTGGTTGTCGAGATACAAGTAGATCTATTACTATTTATATCTTTCTATTAGTATAGGGTGCTATATCATGTGAAAAAGTGCAAAACAAACACTTCAAGATCCTTCTACTCATGATTATGAGTACATTGCTTGTTTTGAAGTAAGTTCACAAGGAATATGGATAAGAAATTTTATTATTGGGTTTAAGATTGTAGATTTAATCTCTAGACCCATTAAGATGTATCGTGATAACAAAGCTACAGTGGTCATCACCAATAACAAAAAGAGTGGGAGTAAAAGTAAGTTCATGGAACTGAAATTCCTTTCCTTAAAGGATAGAGTAAGGGATGACAAAATTTGGGTTGAACACGTCAATACAAGGAAATACTAGCTGATCCTTTGACTAAAGAGATGTGATCAAAATATTTTTTTTCACTTGTGCTTCATATAGGGCTTAAGCCCTTACTATTATGAATTAAGTTATATGAGACAATGAAATTTCAATTCACGATTTATCATCTCTACATTTCAGTTATACATACATTCATGTTGTTTGAGTTTGATAAATATTGAGATATAAATTGAATAAACATTTGAGTTTATTCATAAGGTTTTGATATAGTAAGTAAGGGTACTACTTATAATACATGTAAGGTGATACTCGAATGAAAAGGATTTAACGCCATGATTCCTATATTATTACTTAAATAAACCTAGATAGGACGACTGAATTTATTGTGTAGACCAAGTTAGAGAGTGTTAGATATTTTATTAATTATTATTATAAAATATATTGTTAATTCAAATAAATGGATTGTATTTGAATATTATTGTGACATATTTAGAAATTAGAAATTCTAGATATTCTGAATATTACAATGATTATAATATATTCCATACAATATGACTTCATAATTTGATGAATAAAATATCTCTTGATTGTGACTCTTGAATCAGTAGTATCAAATCTGGTTTAGGATATTATTCAATCAAATTACCTATTATTATTAACCTTGATCGGAGGTTACAAAAATATGATAGACTGATTTAAGGTTGCAGTAAGTGATATTTAATCAAAAAATCACAAAATAGATACTGTATTTCCCTAAGGGTTCCATAACTGGTAATGGCTATTCCCAGACCATCATTATGCCTATCTTCTAGTCAGAAGAATTCCTTATTATTATTTGTATTCTTCTGACCTTGTGCTTTCTATTTCAGTAATTATTATATCAAAACCAGAGCTTGTAATTTTCTACTTTAAATCAACTAACATGGAGAGAGATATTCGTTTAAGTCTTATGTTGCTGCTCTATCTTGTGGACCATGTAATTATTTAATTACCATTTAATTATGTGTTTGTCCAACATGCATAGGTAAAGCAGCGAAGGGAGAAAATAACAAAAGTGGGGGGGGGGGGTGCAACAATAGAGAACAAAACAAAGACGTTCTCAACTATTTTCCTCCTCTCTCTTGACTCCCTTCAATCCAAATCCATGGCTAATCTCTCAAACTCGTTGGTAGCAGCGTTGTTTATAGAAGTCTGTGGCTAGTTCGTCTAAATCCTCTAATCTAATGGTAAAGGCATGAGTTTAGGATTTTAAAAGGGAGCTTGAGTTACTATAATCTTTTACCCATTAATTATCTTATAATTTCTAAGTCTTAGAATAACTTTATAATTATTGAAAAATTTTGTAATTATTTATTTATTTTTATTAAAGATTATTGTGGATAGATTACTATTTAGCAATTAATATTGTTCTAGTTATAACTTAATTTCATTATTTTGTTTTGGATCAAGACTTTTATATTGAGAATTTTAGTGAATATTTTGTGATTTTTTAAAATAGCATGAATTATTGTATTATTGTATCTTTTGCTGGCTTTAATTTAATTTTTATAAATTATTGAGTTATGATTAAACATTGATTTTTAATATCTTTAATCCTATTTTACTATTCTGATAGCAGTTAGTAAATTGAGATTTTTAAAAATATTTTGTGATAATTCGAGGTAATTCTGTTATTAGATTAAAAAATTAATTATAATTTTTGATTTATTGTTTTTAACTTTTGTATCTATTGAAGTTATGATTATCTGTACTATTGAATTGGAGTATTACTTTTATCATTGTTAATCACTTATATTTTCATGATGTTTACTCACCATAATTCCATATCACTTATTTTAAATTTAAAAATATTAAAAGATATTTTATTTAAATTATTGATATTTAATTATTATGTAATCAAATTAAACCCTATTTTATAGCTTAAGTTATATTTTATTTAATTATTTAAATATTTTATTTTATTTTTAACTCATGGAAAAAAAACCCCGAGATTTTGATTAATTTTTGAAGTAGCCGTACGAGATCAAACTGAGGTTTTTGTTTCAGTTCCCCACGTGATCTGGGTGTCTCCCTCGGCATAAAGTGGAAAAGACAAAAGGGGGGAGTGCATTCCTCAATTTCAGATTTTTTTTTATCTCAATGTCAGATTCGTGACACGTTTTTTTATGCAAGATATTTGATGTGAGAGAAACGTCCCCCTCGACACCAATATGACCGACTGTCAAAATATGGACATTTGGGAGTGCTTTTATGATGAAAATGGCTTAGTTCTACTTTTTACGAGTAACAATTACCCAACTTATATTAATAACAGTAGTAGTTAAAAAAAGAATAAATATGATAAAAATTTAATTTATTTTTTAAATATAATTTTATTTATGAGGATAATAAGTAAATAAGAATAAATAAAAAAAAGATGTGAGATAATAAATGTAAAAGAGACATATAATTAATTAAAAATAAAGATAAAAAAATTCATTATATTAATTAATTTTCATATATCTACAAAAAAATTAGTTAAATTATTTAATATATTTTATATTTAAAGTTTTTTTAAATTTGTCTTTATTTAATAATTAGTATTACCTTATATTTTCTTATTTTTGATTAGCATTATCATATATTTTTTTCTCACCTCCTTTTTCTGTCTCCTTTTTCAATAAGTGTAAAATTATAAGACACACATTAATACCCTTTGAGTGGACTTACATAAAAGATTGAAATTTTATGCTAAAATAGACTTATAGAGCTTAAAGTCTCTATCTACCCCTTCTTATAATAAATCTATTTTAATTAATTTTCACGTACAATTCTAATTCTTATTATAAGTCTATATATAGAAAAATAATAATAATAAATATAAGTTCATTTATAAGTTATTAATTATTTTTTAATTTTACTCATATTTAGTTTTTATTAGAAAGGGAGAGAAAAGAGAAAGAGATGCGAGAATGATTTATAAATGTGGAGAGAAAATAAAGTTAAATTTAAAATAAAATTATCAATAATTTAAAGTATATTTAATGACTTAATTATCATTTTTTATTATGTGAGAATTAGTTACAATATGCTTAAATTGATAAAAAAAATCAAGTTTAACTTTATTTTCTCCCTCTACATTTATAATTCCATTCTCATATCTCTATCATTTCTTTCTCTTTCCAATAAGAATTAAATAAGGATAAAATTAAAAAAAAAATCATTTATAACCTCTAAGTAAATGTATGGCCTGTTGGTTTACTAAATGTGAAGGAATATAATGATAATTAAATGAATATGTTTGGTAAGCCATTAAAGAAAGACGATGTATAGGCATACAAACATTTGGTTGTATTACCATAAACATGGGAATATATTAAAATGGATTAAAATCATGTACTTTTTTTTTACCAAAATAAATATTAACTCTATCTACAAATACACACACACAATAAAGTAATAGACCAAATTGCCTTAGTTAATAGATACAAAGAAAATTAAAATTTTTATTAATTAAAATTGTGTGTCTCTTATACAACAAATTAAAATATAATGCATATTTTTTAATTAAGATTTTCTATATATATTATAATAAGAAATATTATTTTAAATATATTTTTTTATGACATCATGTTACCAAAGGAGGATCATGGCTGAGATTCACCGACTGTGGAACATTGCCAAAAGATGTCAGAAGACAATGACAGATACGTGGTCAAATAAAAGATTATATAAAATGTGAGTAAATAATATATTTTTTCAGATTCCCATGCGTTATAGTCTCTATTTATACGTCTAGTCAGTATAATTCCTTTTACATTACTTGAAATAATCATGATTACAAAACATAATCCCCTTTATATTACATAAGCCTAACCAAACATTTTTGAATCAATACATTGCATCATGATTATATATAATCCCTTTTCTTGTAATAAAACCACACGGCTCTTACATTTTAGGGCTAGAAATTTCTTTTCTACATATGAACTTTTAATACTTGAGTATTATTGCAGAAAATTAATTATAAGCATAACGTACATATACTAGAGATGCATTTGCTGGGTATGTTATATATAATGAAAATAAAAATAACCCCAGATAAATTTTTTTGAATAGCATAAATTTCTAAAAGTTACGAAACTGGCATGATACAAAAAGATGTCCCACTTACAAACAATTACTATATGGTTCAAAGCATAACTTCTACATAAACATAAGAGTGAGAATACTCATTCTGTTATTCACAATTAGAAACTATAAGTCCAACAAAGGGTGTCACCAACATCAAATTTCGCAGATTCCAAATCATTTTGGAGCACCAAGCATACGGCAATGCCCCGCCATTCACTTGAACTGCATGAATCAGGTTTGTTTACTATAAATGACACATTTGTTGGAGAATACTCATCTGGGAAATCTTCCGCGCAAAAATAGCCTTGATTGTGAAACCATTATGGCACTTCACTACCAGTAATAGTTAATAAGCGAGTAGGTTGCATAATGAAGTCAGATTTTGACGAAAAGTTATTCATGTTATATGTATAATAATTACTCCTCTAGTACTTAATATATGACATAATTGGAGAGATAATCTTAATCCTCAATATAATACATATTTCTTATTTTTATCAAATTTTTCTCAAATTACCTCTATTGATAATCCCTCAATAATAATTAAGAGAGGGGGAGGAAGAAATTAAGAAAGATGGTTAAAGTATTTTAGAAAAAATATTTTATATTAACTAACTTTTGTAATTTAATTTAATTAATTAATTATATCTTCTATTTATGATAGGAGGAGTACTATGTAAGAAATAGGAAAAATAAGAAAATCAAATAACTCACAACTTGAGAATCTTGAGTCAGAATTCCATAGACGGAGTCGCTTAAATAGTGACATTTCCATCCATGACTTGAGATTTCACCTCGTAATCGTGTCTGTAACAAATAACTTTGGAGTGACATAGAATTATAATGACTAATGCGAAAGGAATAATAGTGAAGAGAAATAAAATAAACCTGATCAAATTCAAATAGCTCAATGAATTCCCATAGTTGCTGTGAACGTACATAATTTTTCAATGATAGACAATCCCTTGCTTGTATAATTGATAGGTTTGATGGAAGTTGAGGTAAAAACTTAAGCCTTGGGCAATTATTGAAAGCAATACATTCTACCTTTCGGAGCTTGGAAATGACGTCAGAAGGAAATTTAACAAAATTGTTTCCACACACTTTAATACTATCATGATAATAGGTTACCGATTTCGCTGGATAGTGATTCATCATGAAGATTGCAATAATTCAAATATAACACAACCAAAGATGATAGATTTGAAAAAGAAGTAGACCACAGAAACTTTGTTGAAGTTGAAGGCCTTTGAAGCCTAAATGCCCTCTTGAGAAGGCAGCAGTGACACCATGACGATGACGATTGTGTATAACCCTTGCATCTAACAAGAGATAATAATTTTAAATTATCGAGGGATGAAGGCAATTCTTTTATACAAGTTTCACCCACATAAAGCTCTTCCAATGCCTCATTTTCATTCAAATTCTCTGGAAGCCCTGACAACTTGGAGCTACCGGTAACATTGATTTTCTCTATAGCTTTCAATTTTTGAAAATCAATTGGAAGGCAAACCAGATTTTTGCAATTCTTTAAATTTAACATTGCAATCAAATTGACCAATGATTGAGGTAGTTTGGATATAGCAGTCTCGTCTAATTCAAGCCTGAATAAACGCTCCTTACCTTTAACAAACTCAGGAAGTTTTTTAACTTTTTAACAACCAGAGAGAATAAATCTCTAAGCAATTCATCTCCAATTTGGTTGGAAGGATTTTAATGATTTTACGACCTTTAAAATCAACAATAACAAGACACTTGGGTTGCCCAAGAGACTCGTGAACTTCAAACTTTGTACAGCCTTCAAGAATTATGCTTTGAAGATTTGGAGTTTTATTAAAATTTGGTGTTCTCATAAGGTTTGTTGAATGACCCAAATCAATGAAGTCAAACTTTGTAGAAACTGAAGAACAAAACAAAGCCTTCAAAAACCAACTAGCTAGCTAGTGATGCAAGATTCAAATTATAGATGTGCAAATTTAAGAACCTTCATTACCTGATCTCTCCACAGTTCTTTTAATTTGCTGTATTGCATTTTAAAATCGACAAGTTCATCCAATTGAAATTGAATTGGCAGGAAATGTAAAGGATACCCCTCCCATTCTATGACTTTCAATGTGTTGAAAAGGCAGTTAAGTCCATCAAGAATACTCAACTCTGTGATCATCAAGTGCCATTGCAAGAATTTAGAAGCTGGAGCACTCAAAATATGAATACAACCATCTGACGGTAAAACAAATTTAAACCATTCTTTTTAGATCCAACGTAGCATCTTGCAGAGATTCAAAGAAAGTCACAGAATATACCAAAATGCATGATGAATGACAAGGGCATATTGTAGGAAAGAAAATAAAAGAAAGAAATAAAAGAAGAAGGAAAGGGGAAAAAGAAATAAAAAGAATAAGCAAAAACGGCATGGGCCCCACGCGAATTGAAGAAAATAACCAGGAACGCAAATGCGGATAGCGCAAGCAAATATTATATGTATTAACAAGTCCTACTTCAGGGAGAAATGGGAGAGGAGCTTCAGCTTTATATTATAAATAGAAGCTCTAGGGGCAATCTAGGTGAATCTAATCACAATCATGAGCCCTCCCCTCCCTCCCTCTCTCTCTCAAAGAATGAAGTCACAACATTTTATTTGCTTCTAAATTTTTGTTGGGGTAGATATGTAGTCTAATAGAAGAATTAATTTATATTATTTTGACCCATGGTCTGTGGGTTTAGTTGGTAAAAGAATGATATATACGACCATTTAAAATATATTTGATCCCTGAGGAGTACTATTTTATTGTAGTTTTAATTGCGACGTTTGGAGAGATATCCTAATTCCCAAGTATCTAAGTTTACACCTAAAAGTAATTGACAGCTCACCTTGCCTAACATTGGCATCGGCTAGAAGAAAAAAAAAATTCACTTTACCTTTAGATTATGCCTTTCAAAAATTCTTGTATAAAAAAAAAATCTCTATTATTTTGTTTTGACTCTTTTATAGATTTTTATCCATTTTTGCCCAAGGACCAGTTTTTTTAAATGATTTTAGAGTTGCAATGTTTAATCCTTGAGGGATTAAAATCTATGGTTTGAAACTATACAGATTAAAATTAAAATAAGGACATAGAAAAACCAAACATTGTATTACCCATGATTTTATTCTTAAAGATCCTGAATATCCAAAATTATTGGGAAGGCCTATGGTCCTTCTCTGCAAAATGAAATAGAGTGTGAAGACAAAATTGTCCTTGTATTAAATTAAACATTATCAACTCATTTTGTGCGGAAAAAGGTTCAAATGAATGATATGTCCTCTTTTCTTCTCTTCATCTAGGGTTTCATGGTTCCTATTTGTGGTTCCTAACGGGTAAAAATATGTTCTTGAGGGGATTTATATGATTAGAATCTCCCCCTCTCCCTGTTCTTGAGCAGGATTTTAAAGCTACGTGGGTTAGTAAAAACGTGTGTAGGCAGAATTCCCATAATGGGCAAATCTCTTGCTCCTTATTCTTGACAACTTTCCTATGATTAGATGGCCTCTTTTTTCCTTGTTTGATAGTGTCACTTTTTGTTAGTTAGAGTTTGACATTGCTTATTTTTTAACATTTTTTCGAAGTGATATTAATACAATAAAAACTTTTAGATACCCATAATTTCTATGTGAAATTTTCTGAAGTAAAATTGGACCTTAACCAACAACAACAACAAGTCTTATCTTATTAAATGGGGTCAACTACATGAATCATACGATGCCATTTTGCTCTATCAAAAACTAAATCTTTGGATAAGTTATTGACCAAAAGATCCCGCTCAATGACCTCTTTGAGCGTTCTCTTTGGCCTACCTCTACTCCTTTTAATCGGTGTCTATACTGTTTGATCAACCCTCTTCACCGGCGCATCCCTTGACCTTCTTTGTAAGACCTTAACCATTTCAAAAATTTATATGATCCTAGACCTCTAAACCTATTTGTCATGCCCAGAAAATTAAGGGTGATTGTCTCGAAATATGAGAAAACATACATTCCTTAAGCCTATAACATAAATTATTCTATAGTTTTATATAAATATATTTACAATATAATATAAAGTCTGAATAATTTATATGAGAAAGGACACATTCTAAAAAGAAATAATAATAATAATCTGTAGAATCTCCATAGTAAATGAGATCTCCTGAAGAATCCACTATAGTAAAATCAACACATATATATACAAGAACAGATCCTACCTACAGATACACACACACAAAGTTTAAGGTTTTACATTACATTCAGAATCTATCAAATTGACGCTTCAACGTCAAGCTAGCAGTGTAGGTCTTCAGTGCTCAGCAAGAACATGGTCAACTACTATATGAGGCCAAAATACTTTTCTAATGAATATCGTCCCAGTTAAATAAATTAATTAAATATTGAAAGAAATAATTTAAACAAATTTAACTTTAGATAATAAAGACATGATTCTAAATCGCAACTTCAAAAGTATGCAATCATAAATATAAATGACATTATATGAAAGATAATCAATCAAATAAAAGCCCAGTGGCAATAAAACAGCTTGTTTAAAATAATCAATATAAAACATCAAATTTCAAATCTCATCCTTCTATAAGATATCAACATAACAGATAACAAATGTAGACACAGTCCACAAATATAACTAACCAAGCACATCTCGAGGCCACGAAAACAAGTGCAGCATGAGGCCACATAGCAAGGGCAACACGAGGACACGAAACAAGTACAAGTACAAGACCCATGAATAACAAGTATGAGAACGAAGCCCACAAATATTAAGCATAAGTATTGTGCCCACGAATGTCAAGTGAGCTCAATTTTAACCATGGAGCGCTAAAGACTAACAGTACTACTATTAATAATCAGTATTCTATATTCAATCCTCTCAAAATATTTTCTAGCATGTTTGGAGTCTAAGTTACCTTTAGCAAAAAAAAAAAAACACTATTCTTTTAACAATAAAACTCATAAAAGCTATTGCATAACAAAAGACCCTAACATGAAAGCTCACAAGGTATATATCTCCAAAACTTTGCTTTCAAATTCCATACATAAAAACTTTGTATGAAGAAAATGGAAAAGAATAAATAACATTAAATATAGTCCTTATTATTTACTCATTTCAATATCAATGAAGAAAATGAAACAGTTCCCATAACTTTCCCTTATAAAATTGTGTTGAAGAAATATGGTAATTAAATTTAAAATGCCATTTATAAGAATTATGATAGGACTTTATTCACTTATCTACAATACTCCTATTTAGCTGCTTCTGACTTATTAATTCTTACTCCCATATTGTCCCAAAACAAACATCATTACTCCAATTATAACCTGTATAACATTTCAACAAAATTCCTCATTATAATATTTGACTATCATTACTCAACTATTGAACCCAATACTTTAACCTTGGAGGAATATTTCCCCCTCTTTCGTTTCTTAAATATACTTCCAAAAATTCAATTTAATAACCAAAGCTTAGCCACCACAATATGTGTGTGTGTGTATATATATTATCAAACTCATAACTACCACTCCATTAAGTACAAAAGGACGTTATTTATAAAGTCTAATTCACACATGAGATTTCAAGGAAGCAAATCAATTTCCACTCGTTAACCAATAGCTTGTGAGCAACAACTTTTAAATCATTCATCACATAACATACTAAAATAAATAAGTTCCATATATCACACAATTCTTCGAACACTTTATAGGCATCCAAACTAACTCATAAAGTAACATCTATATCCATAAACTAGCAACCATAAACTTCCAAACATTATCTTAACCCATTAAAGTTTTATGGTTACACAAGATTTCAATCGCAATCATAAAAGATATTATCTAGAATTTTTCTTCACTATCAAGATACTTTAGGAACATATCTTTAAACAAGTCTTTTTTCTTTCCTTCTTGTTTTTTTCAAACATTTCATCAAACACCTAATGGGCACTCAAGATTATAGCAATCCATAATTTGGTCTATAATACTTTAATCCAACCTAATTGTTTCCTCTTTAATTTAAATCCCCACTATTATGAATAAGACTAAAATTACAAGCTTCCTTATGTCATATCCCTAATTTTTTGACCTGATGTACCTGTACAGTTTATCTGCAATGGATATAAGATTCTTGGAATAAACTGTATCAAATTATGAAAGGAAAGGGAAGGATTAATAACTAAGAAAAGAATAGGGACCAAAATGAAAATTTAAAAGTTTGAAGGTGAAAAGTGAAAGTAGAAGAAAAAGGAGGGACCTAAATGCAATTAATAAAAAGTTCAGGGACTAAAGTGCAATTATTCAAAAGTTAAGGGACCTAAATGTAAATATGGAAAAATTGAGTCAAAACAGGCCAAAAATGCCCGGAATCAGATCAGACCCAAATTTTACCAGTAGATAGACAAAAATATTCCGGTCAGTTTAACGTAACACAGAATTTTGATTTGAGGTCCCGATTAATTGATATAAATTCCTGAAGTCAGAAGGAATTATTGCAGTATTTTTGAGATCTCATAATTAGATGAGACTTTATAGAAAATTCATATATTTAATATATGAATTTATAAAATTGACAGAATCAGAAAAAGAATCCTGTAGAAGCCATACGGGATTTTACAGTGAAATAAAATACCCGATAAATATGATCGGGACAGTGAATTGGGTCATAAAGGCAATATAGGCAATAAGCCCATAATAAGGCCCAAATGTCACCATCATAAGCCCATTAAGGTGATTGGACAGTTATGTGGGCCAGAGACCAGAGCAGTCCAGGAAAAGTGCAAAATTACGAAAATGCCCTTGGATGCCCATACTGTACCAGTAGTGGATAGAGGTCATTTTAGTCACTTTAGACAGGCTAAAAATGTGTCATATAGTATAAAGAGGATTATTTAGAGCCCGTATACACCATGAGACAGTATAAAGAGGGGTGAAATGACGATTTTGCCCTTAGGGTTAGTATAGTGCAGGAAAGGACATCAAGGGTATTTTGGTCATTTTCCAAGGGATGGATGGCAGATAAATACTCAGTATAATATTTTCAATGATATGAGAAGCCTAGACATTAATTTCCAGGATAGAATATATATCCTGGTATATTATAAAAAATTAGGAACAAAACACAGTCCGGTTGTTGTGAAACTGCACTGATCGGTACTGGATTGTACTGGAATTTCTCCAGAAGGTTCTTTGCATGGGCAGCACGCCACCTAACCCTCTTAGGTGTCCCATGAGCTGTCCCACATGATGTAATAATTATTCTTTTTAGAAAAAGTAAAATCCAAGATTAAATGTGAGCCTTTAGATCAAATAGTAACCAAATCAATCTTGGCCATCCATTTCAACCCAAATTTCTCTATAAATACCCCCTATTCAGAACACTTCGGCATGCATGGTGAACCATAGGGAAACTCTTGCAAAATTTCCATTCAACCAAGAAAGAAGCAACCAAAGTGAAGTAACAAGCAAGGTAATCATCTCCCTTGATCTTAAGCTTCATTCTAGCAAGTTAGCTCATGGTTTTAAGGGGTTTTCATGCTATATTTCCCTTATGGTTTCTGCTGGAAGTGCTGCTCATATGTGGTTAAAATATGAGTTTTATGTTATGGATAGTTTAGACAAGCTTAAATAAGCTAGAATCAAGTGGTATAAGCTTGTGAATTCAAGTATGTTTGGATTTAGGGTTTTGTGTTCTTGCTGGTACTGTATGTGGCACTGTTAATATGATAGAATTTCATGATTTTGATGCTTCCAATGAGTTTAAAATGGAAAGTTGTGTGGGGATAAAGTAGGAGAACAAGTATTGGAAGCATTGGAATCAAAATGAGAATTTTTGGAAAACAAGAGCATGCATTTCGGTTTGGCACTGTAGCAATTGGTATGTTTTGATTTTGGAAATTCTGATTTCATATTTGGATTCTACATGAAAAATTATGTGGAAATAAACCATGAGAATTTATTTTGGAAAGGTGGAAGTAGGAAACATAAATTAGAGAAAGAAAGGGAGCTAGTGAAAACCTAGTCTTGGATTTGGTTTTAAGTTGAGTTGTAACTTGATATTATGTTGTAATGGCTAGGTTTTGACATTTGTGAAGGAAGGAAAGCACTTCAAGAAGGTCTTGACCAAGATAGCTAAGAGGTAGCAAGGATACCTAACTATAACTCATGTTTGTTTAATTGTTTTGCTTGCTTGTTGATTATGGTGTTTGGTTAAGCTTGAGCTTATGTCATCATGTTATGATGAAGTATGAATGATTGCAACTCCTTGCAAGTTATGTCATGACAATATGCATGTTAGAGTTTGCTTATGTACCATTATGAAGTAGCTCCCATCTCATGATAACATGTTAAGCATACAATTATCCATGCATGATATTATAGTTTGTGTAACTTGCTATTGGGATTTCCATGAAATCTCATTCCTTCCACATGCATAACTATGTTTTAGGTGCTGGATCTTTTCAAGGGAGGAGAGTAAATGTTGATGAATAAGTTGTATAATAAGCTAAATGACTTACATGACACTATGGAATGATATGCTAGTATGCATGGTGTATGTTTCTCTAGTCCTGTTTTGAGGCCGTGGTGATTTGACAATGTTTTTGGCATCTAAATCAACGAGTTTTAATCTGAAACTTGGCCTGCTTAAATTTAAGACATAGATATTTAAATGAGCACCAAGAACGCCTCATTTGGATAAGTATCTGAATTGTTATGATTTTCCAAAGTTGGAAGTAAGATCTGGAATTGAGTAAAACGAGTGCTGAGAGGCAGTGACGGTTACACAAAGATTTCATATACCAAATGAACGCGTTTTTCTACGAAATTTTATGAGCTTAAAGATAACGTCTAAAGCTTCAAATCCATAGGTAACATTGTTCATTTGGATAAGTAACCAAAGAGAAATGAATTTTTGAAGTTAAGCAAAGAAACTGGAACTTCCAGATTTTACCAAATGAACAGTGATTTTCAACGATTAAACTGATTTCATTGGGACAAGAAAACCTCATTTTCATATTTTTCCCTCAAAGATATGTGAAATAGATTTCATTAGAAATTGGAACCATGTTATTTCAATTTTTCTACAATTAATTATGAATTTTCAAAGTAGGGTACATGGTCTGGAATTACCAAATGAACAGTAACAGTGAACAGTACCCGAGAGCAAATCTTTTGGAAATGGATGTTTTTAAAGCAAATGGTCATGTAATTGGTTCCAATCACTTCTAATAAAGTATAATTGAGGTTAAAAGTAAGGATATGACACCTTACCCTTCTGACTTATGCATATACATACATACATACATACATACATACATACATACATACATACATACATACATACATACATACATACATACATACATACATACATACATACATACATACATACATACATACATACATACATACATACATACATACATACATACATGCATGCATGCATGCATGCATGCATACATATAAACCCCAAAAGATTGATTTAGACGCACCACTACAGACGAAGACAAATAATTTAGTCCAAGAAGCCCACTCATTTTAGCAACAATCAGCAATGGAGAGGAAGAATAAAAGAAGAGAAATTTCATTACAGCACACCCAAACCTAACAAACACAAGAGACAGAGACAGAATCGAAGGAAAAAAAAAACAAGGGATACTGGGCTTACACCTACCACGATGCTAACTGAGGAGAAAAGAGAATCGGAACGTCAGACAGAGCAAGGAGCAGCAAACTAGGATCTGAGCGAGGGAGGAAAGCGACGACTAACAGCAAACAACAGCGCACAACCACCGGAAACGGCAACACAGACGAGGACAGATGATGGGAGAAGCAATCGAAGTTGGGGTTTCAAGTTTCTGAGTCGTGAAACTTCTCAGCTCAGCGTTCATCGACCGAAATAGAAAGGGAAGAATGGGGGAGTATAGTATATAAAAATATATGATGATTTTTTTTTTCTTTTTTTCTTTTTTTTTATTGTTATTATTATTATTTTAATGGGAAGGGTTTTGTGGTAATCTCACAATGTAAAAACAAAATAAAATTACCCTTTATAATAGTGGGAACATTAGAATCCAATTCACAAAGATTAAAAACACAAGTTCCCCTTGACCACCACTTCTAAAATATATTTAAAACAGATAAAACAAATAATTTAAAAATTCTAATTATGAGTGAAATTATTTCATTTTAATTTCAGGATCATTACAATTTCTACTTCCTTTCTACTTTTTTAACTTACATGATCAATTAATTAATTAATTAATAATTAACTTACATGGGTAAAAGTACATTCAACATCCTAAACTAATTTTAGAAAAATAATTAATACCTTAAAATATTTAATGATACAATTATCACCCTAAACTAATTTTGGAGGCACAACCAGCATCCTAAAATATTTAAATTGATACAATTTTAACCTTTCATATGTCCGATCTATCACTTAAACTTTTTATTTCAACACATTATTATTTAAAAGGTCACATACGCCATATTATTTAAAAAAGAGTATTGAATAAATCTAAAATTGATATTATATAGAATTCATATATTAAAATTAAAAAAAAATATATTTTTTATTTAGTGCAATTTATTATAACAATATTACACGTGTGGCTTTTTAAACAATAATGTGTCAAAATAAAAATTTTATATAGGATGTGTCAAACAAAAGTTTATATTTTTGTTAGCGAAATGGTAAAATTATAACAATTTATATATTTTAAGGTATTAATTGTACCTTCAAAATTAGATTGGGGTACTGATTGCACCTTTAAATACTTTAAGATGTTAATTATTCTCTAAAATTAGTTTAGTGTGTTGGATGCACCTTTATTCTTATACCATTAGATACGTATATGTATGTATGTATATGGATACTAAACATATATTAAAACAAACTAAATAATTCAGATTGTTTTTTGGGGGCTCAGTTAAACACAAACACACAGAGAGTACAAAATCTAGTCGGAAGTGGATGTGTCTTTTGCGCTGAGGACTTCACAAAGCCTTCAACACAAGGAATCAAAAAAGAAAGTCTTACCAACCAAAAAAAGAACATGTCGCATGCCCGATTTGATAGGTTGACATAAATACCCTTCAATATAACTGAGAAAAATAATTGTGCAATCAGAATATAATATAACTCTTGAATATGGAAAACCCATTCAAAGAAATAAGAGTGAAAAGAAACAAGAAACCTCATTCATAGTCTGAAATGAATGAAGTAAAAGAAAGAGAGAAAGTTGCATATTCAAGTTTTTGCAACGATGATTTGATGCCTGAGAAGAAGGAAGAAGATGAGATAATAGTAGCAGTGCCCTCTTTGAATAGTGACTTAGTAAAGTGAAATCTTATTGTGATAGACCGAAAGACTAACCCTTTCGTTGCTCATGCTATCATGTACCTGGATGCCACAACAATTCACTAAAAAACAATTCTTGATGGCAAAGGCAAGGTCACAGTACACCCCATAAAGAAAGGTTTAGGCACTGTGGATCCAAATTGAAATTCAAACACAAATGTCTAGCAAAATTGGCAAAATTGATTTAGAATAAGTACTTGCAATCATCAATCTTTTCCCTTCAATTGGTAAGCAACTAGGTTGAGATTTTCTCCCAAGGTATAATGTTTCACTCACTCTCTTATCAAGGTAATTTTCACTCAACCATCTAGCTTATACTTCCCATAGGCTTGTAACTATCCTACATCTCCACCACTAAATGCCATAAGAGTTGTGAATTAAAGGGCCTTTATTAGGTTGTAATGTTGAAAAGGCTACATGATGAAATGGAAATATATGTCAATGATTAATGAAATACTGCACATAATTTTACTTGTCCAAGCTATTTCAATTTTTTATCATAGTTCCAATTGTGTAACTGTAGAAAATCACAAGCCACAAACTAACTTTCTTTCATACAAGTTGAATATCACATATTGTCATCTAGTCTATCTCTTCTTTCTCTTTTCTTTCTTCTTTTTTTTCTTTTCTCTGTACTTTTTCTTTGTGTGTTTTTTCAACTATTGAACCAAATAACAAATACATTGAAGTTCAAATATTCAATAAGTGGTGTAACTTAACAGTTATTTCACAATTAAAGAATTACTGCAGTAACAAATACCCTATACAACATTCATTAATCAATGATGGAATTTTAAAAGAAAATAAAGGTCTCAAAGGGTTTAAGCAAAGGATTTAATATTTATGTAGGCTATTTTTTGGTCAAAAGGGTTTTAAAAGAAATTCCCTTATCATATTCACAATTCCAAGAAGCTAATGTAGTTTTGAATCAAGGATTGAGACATGCAAAATTATCAAACTAGATGGTGTCACACAATGTAAATGAGTATATGTTAGAGGCTCAAAATCCTTCCGTATGGATTACTCACTCTAATCAACTCACCATAACTATATTGCATGAATATTAAACTAAATACATGAGACCAATTATTCATGATGCACAATATCCAGTAGTAAATCAATGAAACAAGTAACTTACACTACATCAAGTTTGCCAATGTTTGAGATTTAATGTTCAAAGTTCAATTTAAATCCATGATAGTCAATTCCAAAAGACCAAGCAACAATCAAAATAAAATAGAAGAATTTTTCAGCAGAGGGTCAATTATAGTCGCGATAAAAGAGACATCAGGATGCAACTATTTTATACAAAGAAGAAATTTTCAAAAAATAATGAATATTAGTCATGACAAAAATAGACACTAGTCGAGACTCATAATTATAGAGAGTAAACTCGTTAAACACACATGCTCTAGTTGCGACCCAAGTATCAATCAAGTCATGACCAAAATTCACAGAGAGTTACAGTCACGACAAAGATAAGCATATATTATGACTAAACATCACAGATAGGTAAACATAAGAAAATAAGAGCTCTTGGTGACAACAAAAATGTATAATGGTCGTGACTAAGTTTCATAGAGAAAAAATTTGACATATTCACACATATTAGTCGCGACAAGAACAACACAAGGTCGCGACCAAAAGACATAAAATCACAGCAATTATCTTATTTTCATTCACCCATCTCACACACTAAAGTTCATCCTCCCCACACTTATTTTCTACATTATCTCAATGTGAAGAACTAATGAAACACATGTAAAGGCATCAGTAATAGAAACTGAACTATATCTAAAAATGAATTTATTAGAATTTCTATCTACCTCTACTGACTTGGTCTCCTCCCCCACACTTATGTAAAACATATCAACTCAAATAGGATAAGAAAAACTAATTAAAGTAGACTATTGCAAGTAGGAAAACAAGGAAGGAGATAACTTGAATATTATGAGGGTCAAAAGTTCCCTTTATATAGCTTCTATAAATTGTTAATGATCTGAAATGATGTACCATCTACTTTGCTTGGCACAAATCTTCTTATAACTTGATCATTGCATATCTTTCTTAGTATAAGTGGTTCCCATATGTAATATTTTACCTCATGCTTGATCTTTTAACCTTCTCTATCTCTCTACTCTGCATCTTCATGCTCCTTTTAATGCTGGTCCTTATCTTATTTTTGAGTTTCAATTCTAGAACTAGCAACTACTTCATGTATACTAACTGGTTATGCAACATCCTTCAATCAAATTTGCTCATTCTTATGCTGCAACATCCTCTTCTCTTTGTTATTTTCTGATTTTGGACTAAATGAAGGTTTTTCTTCAATCAACTCGAGTTCCAGATCTATTCTGCTGCTCTTTTTCTCTATCAACCATCTTATCATCATCAAAATTTGCTTTCCCTACTGTTTTTCCACTTCTCGAGCTCATAGTATTTACATATTTGGGGTTAATAACTGTATTTGAAGGTAGATTTTCACTAATCCTTACCTGAATATCACTCAATGAATTAGCTAATTGTAATCCATAGCCAGTCATGTTTGAAACCTTGGTTTCCCACTATTTTATTTTGCTCTCCAAGGAATCAAACTTAGAATATGTCATTGCTAGGTACTCTCCATTGCTGATCTCAAGTCCTTAAAATTATATATGAAATTTGTGTTTATGGAATTTATGTTTGAATTCATCACATTAATGCTCTTGATTATCTTAGATATTACATCACCCTTTGCAGAAGTAGGTACTTCTATAGCTCTAGAGGATTCATCCACTTGCTTGTCATTATTGAATCTATTTTGCCCAAAATTTCTGCCTCCTTCTCCATCCCTCCATCTAAAATTAGGATGATCTCTCCATCATTCATTATATATATTAGAGTATAGATTTCTTTGTGGATATTGATTTGATTTGCCCTGATAGATGGTGGATACCTCCTCATAGTGTGTAGGACAATTGACACTAGTAAGCATAAGAGAAAAATAAAGCTGACAACTAAGAGCAACTAGAACTTGAGAGTATGGGATTTGAACATGTGTATTACTCAATTGAGCAGTTAACTTGTTAATATGAGTATTCATAGTAGTAATTTGAGAAGATAAGATATTATAATTTTGAGAAGACCTTGCAGAAACCTCATGGACTTGCGTACATAATAGCCACCATAACGTTGGTCATTATTTGTTATCTTCTCAATCAAATGTCATGCTTCATTAGCAATTAAGTTATCAATAGAACCCCCAGCAGCTGCATCTAAATTATTACTGCATGTAGTGTGCAATCCTAAGTGAAAATATTGCTCCAAATGCTCACTTAGAATCTGGTGGTATGAACATCTAGCTAGTAGCTCTTGAAACTTTCCCCAAAACTCATGAAAAGACTCTTGAGAAAACTATTTTATAGTAAAAATCTCCTTCCTCAATGTAGCAGTCTTGAAAGTAGGGAAGTACCTCTCTAAGAAAGCATTCCTCAAGTTATTCTAGGAGTCCAAGGCATAAGGTGTATGATGTGGCAGCATATAAAATCGTTCCTTTGCCTTTCTTTCAAGTGTAAAATTGAATACTTGTATTTGCATAGCATCCATATCAACACCTATAGGTTTTATAGATGAGCAAACCCATTGCAAAGTCTTCAAATGCTTGAAAGGGTCCTCACCTGCCAATCTATAAAACTTTGATAAGTTACTTAACAAAAGACCTTTCAGCTCAAAATTAACATCTAAAGCAGGACAAATGCAAAAAGGATCATAGTTTGTATCAGAAGAAGTGAGTTCTCTTATGCTCCTACGTGCCCTTCTATTATTCATGTTATTCTCTTCATATTGCTCATTTTGATTATTCTTATTATGAGTATGAGCTTCACCCTCATTAACATGGTCCATGAAAAAATGATTATCTAAGATATCACCGTATGCAAATTTAGTTTTAGCTATAACAAATTCACTAGAAGAACTAGGCTCAACAATAGATGCAATACTAGCCTGATTTAAAATTTTAGCTTTCTTAATTTGCCTAAGTGTTCTATTGATTTTTGTGTCCAAATAAAAGAATTTAGAGCTTCTGTTCATACAAATCACACTCAATAATTATACAAGATATCAAGTACATCAACAATATAGCAATTTCAGAAATTGAGATCAAGTAATTATAGTTTAAAAAGATCAGGCCACCACGAAATAGGACTTTAGTTGTGACTAACAATTATAGAGAGCATAAATCGTAACAAAAATGAACTTCAAGTCGTCACTGTTAGTCATAGAGAGAAAAAATTTTGAATAAGGATTTTTTGTCACGATCAAATGTTACTTTGGTTGCAACTAAAAATCACAGAGAGCAAATGCTTGAAGTTATAAGTTTTTTGTTGTGTCCAAATGTCACTATAGTCGCAACTAAAAATCACATAAAGTAAATTTGAATTAAACACTATTTTTTGTCGTGACTTGGTATCAATTTGGTTGTGATTGGAAATCACATGGAAGAAAATTTGATGGATAAAAGTTTTGGTTGTGACCAAAAAGTAGTCTGGTTATGACTAATAGTTACAGAGAGTAAATATGAGTTAAACAATAATTTCAGGTTGCGACTAAATATGTATCTGGTCACGACTAAATATCACAGAGACTCTCAAAAATCAATTTTTGCACTATCGTCGCGACTAAACAGGCAATTGGTCACAACTCAAACAGACAAAACATTAAATTTGCAGAAAAACTAAATCACCTATCTACTTTTTATATTTTTTAGGCCCAGCATATTGCTTAAGAAACCTTAACAAGTAAGGCTCCTCGACAATATCATTTTGATAATTGTCATTTTAATTATCAAACAAGAAACTAAGCTAACTAATAGTAAAGTGAAGCTAACCTAGGTCGATTCAGAAGGAGCCTTAATGGATGCTAAAGTTTTCTAACTGATCTAATGAGTTACAAATTAATAAATTAATCAGATGATTTGTTATATGAGATATTGAATATCTTCTGAATGTAAATCATATGCTACTATTTATGATTATAAGTGTTAATGATGATATGAATCTATGACAAGTATGTTCACTTGTAGATTACCTTACTTTCATTATCCACAAAATATGAGGAGTTAATTAGTTGAATTAGAATGTGTTTGCTAACAACTCGATAGCTAAATCTTAATCAAAGCTAGAACTCACAGACATTGAATAGAGAAATAAGAATCATTCAACTCAAGAGATAGAAGAAGATGAATTAAGGATACATAACTATACTCTATTATAGAATTACTCTAATTAACCACAACTATGTCTAACTAATTCAAGGATGAAGATCAATTAAAGCTCAATTATGTAGAAATAGAAAATCTAACTCAATTCCCTAATCATTTATCATCTACTAACTCTAATTGAATCAATAAATCTAGAATTAACTACATCAACTTGATACAATTAAATCTAAATTAAAGACACAATTGAAACTCCTTGTTTTAGATCAAGGATTCTGGTTTAGCATTATCTCCAAGAGAGCACAACAAATCTAGCCTTTCATTGCTTTCAGAACTTCAACAGTAGTAACAAGTCTAGCAATAGTCATGGTAAATGTAGAAAGAGAAGATGAAGATGGAAACAAAACTTTCTTCTGGTTCTATTGCCTAAAATAAAGGAAAGTTGCAGATGAAAGAGAGAGAAAGGTGATGGAAAGATGGAATTGCATGAGAGAGATGGATTGGAATGAGTAGATAAGTCCAGAAGTGTGGGATAAATGGATGATATATAGGATAAGTGTGGAATGGATGAGTTGATATGGCATGTATGAAAGCTGTGGAATAATGTGTCTTAATTATCTGTGTGAGTGTGATAGTGAGAGAGAGTGTAATCTGAAGTTGATATATAGGACAAATTATGTGTGAATAGTGTGATATGCATGATCTCTCCAGAAGTGAATCACTCTTGCTTCAGCATGTGCATGCATCTCCTCCTACCTTCTCCCATGTGATTTATGTTAGCTCCCAGTTTGTAATCTGTTAGCCTACTTGTTCAGTCTAGCACATACCTAATATGTTAACTTCTCCCCTCTAGCACATGCTTAAATCTCCTTTTGTCCAGTTATCATCATTCTCCACCTCATCTATTAGTTAGTTCATGCATTTTCCTAAAATGGGAATTTGAAAGATACAAATCATTTCTCTAACAAAATAATATTCCAATATATGACCAAAATTATATCAATTAATTCCCCCTTGTTCTAATTTTATTTTATTAATTAATTGCTCATCATATTAGTAAATGGGGACAAAATTCAATTATAAAACTCTCTTTAAACACAATAAAATCAATACAAATAAGAGTTTATCACACTACACTGGTTCCCTGCCCTATTGATGAGGTCCGCATATTGGATGAATCTCTAGGGTAGTTTATGTTGGAAATTGTACCCTAGGGGCCAAGCATTGTCTTATGAACATTATTGATTTATGAATTTATTAATTGTGTTATCATATTATTTGCATGTTTACTATGATGACCATCCTTGGATAATTCATGATCCTATCTTAAATGTCCTTGGTCAGTTATCTATGCGGGAGCAGAGATAAAATAAGACCAGTATGACTTTGAAGATATATAGAGATATAAATCAGAGTCATAGGCACATGTAAGAGTACAAGGTGTTGGACTGACCCACTATAAGAGAACTGCATGGGTAACGTCATAAGCTTCTCTCATATACAAACCATGTCAATATGCCCTTTGACCTGAGATCATCATGGATTCCTACATGACAAACGCTCAGCTTTGACCTAGTCAAAAGTCACTTTGACTGAGTGATCATAAAGACTATGTTCGGGTTTAGTGGTTTTTCATGCGAAGGAATATGAATGGTCAAGATGGAATTTGTCCCTCACATTCATAGAGAGATATTACTGGGCCCCTTGATGAGTGAGTCTGAGAAATGTATGGCCATACTGTAATGGAAAGATAGTTCCATTTTTACAGTCATACTACTCAGGGATCGAGAAAGTAACGGTCAGAAATAGGAGGATGACATTATCCATGCCTCAACCATGACCAAAATATCGCATGACAAAAGGGACATGATATGGTTGTATAAAAGGTTACATCGTTTAACAATCCTCATATAATTTGGGTAGTCGTTATGTCTTGCTAGAGACCACTTGCGACTTATGGGCCAGTATAGCAAATGGCCCACTGGCAATTTCATATAGGCCTACAGGGTCGCACATAAAATAGCCCAACACGAGCTATGATATCCAGATTCATTGAATATAAGATATGTCCAGATTCAATGAATGATCCATAGTGGATGTATATATTTATTTATATTTATATTCGTACATATACATGATATATAAGAGATATATGAGATTTAATTTATAAGGATAAATTAAATCTATATCACATTTGAATTTGAAATTGAAATTGATAGGATATCTCATATAAGAGATATTTATAAGATTTATTTTATAAGGATAAATTAAATCCCTATCACGTTTGAATTTGAAATTCAAATTGATAGGATATCTCATATAAGAGATATTTATAAGATTTAATTTATAAGGATAAATTAAATCCCTATCACGTTTGAATTTGAAATTTAAATTGATATGATATCTCAAATTTGATTTATGAGAATAAATCAAATATAGTTCAGTCTCATCTTTATTTAAAGTTAAATAAATAGGTAATTAAATATGTGGGACGGATTTAATATTATTTATTTAATTAGTTTCTTATAAAATTATACAATATATGATATTGTATTAATTTCAGAATTAATATAAGATTAACTCTAAAATCCAATTCGGTAGAGAGAAAAACACATATCATCCTATATATCTGATTTTAGGAGCTGTATTTTAGCTAGACACACATAGAACATAGAAAGGCCGAAGGGGAATCTGTAAAAGGTTTGCAGATAAGAAACTGCCGAGACGGAGAGAACGGATTCTTGAGAAAGCCCTAGAGGGATAAGAGACGCTAGCACGTCGTTCGTGGTTAGAACGCTGTTCGTGTGGATACCAGTAGAGGAAGCCGACCTGAGTCGTCGACTTCTTGCTATCGGAAATGGAGCACGAGCGGCGGAGAGATACTGTGAACGTCGTGACCAGAAGCTGTGGAAGTCGCTGAGGAATACTGAGGGTAATGCTTCTTCCCACTTGACTTAAACACATACGGTAGATCCTGGCAAGGAATGGAAAAAATTTTAAATTAATTTCCGCTGCGTGTCTTCCAATTCCTTCCAGTTTATTATATGGCTAACACATCTGATCAAATTAAGAAATTAGGTCACACTAGAGCCGGTGCCAGAGAAGGTGCCCAAGAAGCAAACCCCAAAGGACCCAGAACCAAAAAAGCACAACAAAAGCCTAAGGTTAAGAGGGCAAAAGTAGATAAGCTTATACCTCTTCCTCAAACATATCCTCGGCATATATTAGTATGGCAACTCTTCACTCTATGGTAGCAGGATTGGAGGAAGCACTTAGTTTCATAATTATGTCTGGGGTTCTGACCATATAGGAGCTTTACAAATTCACCCTAGACAAGAATGTCATAGTGTAATTCCTGAATTTTGAGAGACTAGATTCAACTATCATCGAATTAGTTATATTGTAAGTTACAAATTTATTTTAATACTTTATGTTTAACCATTCGCGTAGTACTAACTCCTTTCTCTATTAACTATAGCAATTTATATCAAATATGATTGGACAAAGCAAAAGGAGACATATATGGCATCATATGTCCCCAACATATCTAAGAGATAGGCATTAATAGGAACTCGAAGATTATATATATGGTCGACATTATGACTCACATCAAGAGAAAGATATATTTTGCACCTTATATTAAAGGGTAAGTATACTCTTATACTTGGCATACTCATATACATATTATAATACATTCATATATATAACGTTCATATTTTATAGTAAGCATTAGACTCTACTTATCATAGCCTCGAACATAATGTGGTGTATTATTGGTTTGATTTATTGTTTGGATAACCAAATACTGAAATTGTTTCCATCATCAACATGTGAATTTTTCTTCATAGATTTATTAACATAAAAATTTAATTAGTAAGTTATATGATATCTTTTTTTCAATTAGAGATAAGGATGTGCAAGGCTTCCATCTCTTCAGATGTCATCTACTTAGTAATAATCCTACATAGATTAGTAATAATACTACATAGATTTATCATCAATTATGTAGCTTTCAAATAATTAAGTTTTAGTATACTCTTAAATTTATTAAGTACAAAATAAGTCACTAATGTGCTTTGTGTTTTTCCATTTTATTAGTACCGATGTCAACCTAGCAGTGTTGAGTACAGATATTATATAATATACTATATTCACGACATCATTGAGATAAGGATCACATATAGCTTACATGAGGTATAAAGTTATCAATATTTAGCAACTTTTTGAATTTATTCACATCTTGAATATTTAACTATTACTTCTAACTTGCAGTTGTTTGATAACAACATGGGATATGAGATAAGCTAATCCACTCAATGATAGATGATTTGGCAAAAACCATACTTATAAACATGTCTTAATCAATCATCCACTTTCGTTTATATATGATAGTACAATATATATGTGTGTATATATATGATTGTACAATATTTGGTTCATTGAATGCATGATTAAGAATTTGAATTACTTTATTATTATTTATTAATATTTAATTTAGATTTTTATATTGTTTACTTGATACTTTACTGCCTATAGTCTGCATTGATTATGGTAAATACATGGTGGTATTGAAGAAAAAATTAAATGAAATATTGAAGAGAAAAAAAAATTAAAACGAAGCCTTTAAAGGTTTTTTTTTAAAACCGTCATTAAAAGTATATACTGTAATGGCGATTACTAGAAAAATCGTTGCAATATTATAAAACTTTAACGGTGATCGTTAAAGGCTTAAATTTCATGACAGTTTATTAATCGCTATTAAAAAATTGATTTATAATGACGGTATAATTCATGCCAGTCAAAAAACTGCTGTGAAAAGTCACTTTTAATCGCCAGTTTTAGCCTTTTTTTCTAGTAGTTCTTAAACCTCAACTTTACACTTTAATTCTAATGGGTTCAATATTACTCTAAGACCATTATCTATATAAAAACATCTTCTAATCTTATGGGATACTATCTCCTCTAATATTTTCATAACTAACGTATTCCCTTTTTAACTCTATTAAATTATTGATTCCAAACTTATTCATATGGCATGCATAATACCATAATTTCCTATATATATACCCATTTATAGGGTAGTAGTATTATTTAATTCTGATAATAATTATTCTATAAGGGATTACTGGCTATATATTTATACTAGTAGAAATTTTGTTACGTCTCTGGTAGGAAAGGAAACAAAGGAATGCTATGCTGAGATAGTTTGAAGGGGAAGGTTTGAACCTCATAAGAAAGGTTACAGTAATATTATCCTTGTATGCAAAAGGATAATGATCCTTCCATAAATTACATTTATGGGCTGCATGCTCTAATAAAATTTGACATATTCTTCTTTTTATTTTTTCTGTATTTTCAAATTTATTATTCTTCAACCTATCATAACATTGATTAAAATAATTAAGATTCTTCGATATCCTTCCTGATGAATATACAAGTGTTGTTAGGCTTAAGAAATAAACCCCATCAGCTTCCTCATCTATAGCAATAATTCAATTCATCTCTTAGAATATTATATGATAATCTTTAGCTCTTATTCTAGATACTGTTTGCATAAATTCTTCCTATCTTCAATATTTCTTTGTATTCTACCTGATGCTCAAAAGGCTTTTTAGTAGTTTTAAGTCTGATTAAATTTATTGGATGATAAAATTTTTTTAGAGTTATTTCAACAATTATTGAATAACACCTTACAAATATTGTATGTTGAGTAACAATTCTAAAATAGGTTTTTATAGCTCTTTTTACTACTTCTGATAATTCAAAAATTTCTTCTAAGGATGGTGAAGGATAAATTGACTGAACTAATCCATGTTGATAAAGGGTTTTACTAAATTTGAGGGTGTTTCAGGATATATAATAGCTTTATTAAAAGCAAAATGTGATGTATATTTTACATGTTGAGATTTGAAGGTAAAATGATTGAGGTTATAAATAACTTTTTTATAATACTAGTAATTTTCTCAAAATCTAAAAGTATATGGGTTTACTTTAGGTCTTAGACTGGTTCTAGATGATGAGGTTGATGACTGGTTATTGGATAGGCTATTATGAGTTTGCTGGGCTGTTTTTGCTTGGTTTCTAATAATATCAATTAAATGAGTAATTCTTTTGTTTATTTCATGATTTTTAAAAGTCTAGACTGAAACATCATCCACAGTTACAAATCTTTTTAAATTATTTTCTTCCAATTTTCACACTATTTGTTGGAGTAAATTAAAGTTTCATTAATCTACGAAGTTAAAAGATTCATTCAAGTTTGTATTATTTGAAACCTCATTTTACTTGATTGATAATAGGGATCAAATCCTTATTGGATTCTTCATTAAATGTATGGCTTATATTTTTTCTGATTCCATCTGCTACAAAAATCAACCATTAGATTATTTTCACCTTTAATATATTTAATTTCATAATCATAATAAGACATATCACTATGTTATTTAATCAACATTTTATTAGATAATTTGTTTGTTGTTATTCCTCTATATAACTAATATTTTACTCGAGTATTATCAATTTTAATAATAAATTTTATATTTACAATAAATAAGTCAAATTTTCTATTACTTTTATCATAGCTAAAAACTCTTTCCAATTCGAATGATATTTACTTTGTGATTCAATAAATTTTCCACTTGAATATCTTGTAATTAATTCCTTTCCTTCATTATTCTCATTTTATAAAGTTGACCCCCAATAATTTTTAGAAGAATCAGTATAAATTTTCCATTTTATATTATTATATAAAGGTATAGTTAATTTTGGTAAATTCTAACATAATTTTTTAATTTGATTTATAATTTATTCAATTTCATTATTCCATATCCAATTACTTTTTTCTCTTGCCAATTTAGATATCTTAGCAGTTACTTTTTATAAATTAGATATATAATTTTTAGCCTGATTTATTAATCTTAAAAAAGATTGTAAGTCTTTCTTATTTTTTTTATTTCTAAAAATTCTAATACTTTTTTACTTATATATTCTTGTAATTTTATTCTATCTGAAGATATATATTGTCATAAAAATCATATTTTAGTCTTTCTTAATTCAGCTTTTTTAGGTAAAATATTTAATCATTTTTCTTCTATCAATTTTATAAATTATTCTAAATGATTCTCATATTATTTTTTATTATTTGAAAATATTAAAATATCATCTATATAAATGACTGCAAAATTTCTTAAAGGTAATAACATTTTAGAAATATATTCTTGAAATATATTAGGACTATTATGGAATCCCATAAGTAATATATTACATACATACAATCATTCTGCTGTACTAAAAGAAGTATATTTTTTACTTTCTTCCTCTATTTTTATTTAAAAATCTTGATTTACAATCAAATTTACTAAATATTATTTTTTTTCTCTTATTAAATTAAATAAGAGTTCTATCTTTGGTATTTGGTGTCTATTTCTTATTGCTAAATCATTTAATTTCTTATAATTTATTACCATTTTTTATTTTCCTCTTATTTTTTCACTATATTTTACAACTATCATTGCTGTGGTGAAGAATACTCTGATCTACTTTCTCTAATTAAATTATATTTATTTTATTTTATTTATAATTTCAAATTCTTTCTTATCCTAATTTGTCCAAGGATAAGGTTTACAATTTATTTTTTTGCTATAATCTTTTAATTCTATTTTTGCTATAGGTTTCTATTTTTCCCAATGAATTAAAATATTATTATAATTATCTATTAATCTTTGTTCAATAGTTTTTTCTTCTAATTTTTCTTCTATTAAGTTTAAGTTTGCTAATATATGAATTATTTCTATTAGCTTATTATTAGGTAAAAATTGAACTTCATTTTCATATTGTTTTTTCTAAAATTTTTCATCCTTTCTTTTATATGGTTTTGTTATTCTTATTCCCTATGTTTCATGTTTACAATGTGTAGTTAAAATTATAGCCTTTTCAATTAAATGAATTAGATAATATTTGCTTAAAAAATGTAATCCTAATATTATATCACATAATGGTTCATTATATTGATTTAATTCTTCAATTATTAATTCATATTCTCCTATTTGTACAATTATATTCTTAGCTTCTAATTCTATCATATGTGTTTCTCTTCCAGCACTTTCCATTCTTAATATTTTATCTTTTTTCTTCCATAACTCAGGTGGTAAAATATTATATTTTACAACAGTTAAATTTGCTTCAGTATCTACAAGGGCATGATATTTCCTAGATCAGTTTTTTTATAATTAAATTTTACTAATACATAAAATAATTTTCTATTCATTTTAATTTTCTAATTATTGTGTTATAAGCATCTTGTTTATATACTCGTATATTTTACCTAATTTTTTCATAAATTTTATCCTTCAAAATATTGAAGAATTGGATAGCGATTTAAGGTATGAGTAATTAAACTCTTATTAGAGATTAAGGGTAGTAGTATTATTTAATTCTGATAGTAATGATACTATAAGAAATTACTGGCTATATGTTTATACTAGTAGAAATTCAGTTACGCCTCTGTTAGAAAACGAAGGAATGTTGTGTTGAGGTGGCTTGATGGGGGAAGGTTTGAACCTGAGAAGAGAGATTTCAATAATATTATCCTTTTATGAAAAATGACAAGGATCCTTCCATAACCCGAATCATTTTTAGTCAATCCTAAATATCTATTTTTATGAGTATATCTTCAGGCCGGTCTGTTATAGTATCAGAGTTAGAATAATTAAATAATATGAAACATTAAACTCTAGATTTTATTGAATTTGATTAGTTTATTTAGTGTTCTGGATTTTGTTGTATGACTGATTAATTTACTGTTATTTTTTTATGCCTAGAATTGAACATAAAATTAGAAAAATAAAGAAACAAATTAAAAATTTTGAAAAAAGCTAAGAAGATTTTTCGTACATTAGAAAATAAATTTAATAAATATGATAGAACCAAGAATTTATGGAATTGAGTCCAGTAAATTACCAAAAAATTCATATATCGCTTTTAATGACAATAATATGGAAACATATTATATTTCAACACCTTTTATCGTAGGAGGAGATAGAGACTATACATTTAATCAAACAAATTGGAATAATATGTATTTAATGAAATAATTAGGATATTATGTAAATAAAAATATTGAAGAATTATTACAAGTATATAATTTAGAAGAATTATTAGAAAAATTACCAAAAGAAATAAAACAAATTATAGATAAAAAAACAACAAAAATATAAAAAAGATAGATTAATAGAATTAGCAAAACCTTTAGAACAAAAATTGTATGATATGAAAAAAGATATTAGGAATAATACTAATGAATTAGTATATATCAAAGGAAATATAAAACAAATTATGAAAGCCTTAGGAACAGAAAATAAAATAGAACCTGTAGAAGAAAAACCAGAAATTAATATGATGAGAATATTAGATTAAATTGAAGAATATGGAATTAATAAAAATAAAATTAGACAACAAAGTCTTGATAAAAATTTAAAACAAACAAAAATTTTAACTGAAGAAATTAAAAAAGGACAAGGAGTATTAAATAAGAATTTATGGACAATATATGAATAAATTGAAAAAATAGATTTAGAAAGAGAAAGAGAAAGAGAAAGAACTGTAATACTTATAACAAAACAAAGAAATAAATATTTATAATTAAATAAAAAAAGTAATAAGTTAGCCAAAATATTATATAATATATAATCAGAAATAGATTATTTTATTGAAATATATAAACCTTCAATAAGTAAAGAAAATAAAAATGAAGATGATGGTAAAAATAAAAATATAGTTATTAATATGATGAATGCTATGGAATTAAGTGAAGATCAAATAGAAGAAATAATAGGTCAAGAGGAAGAAAAATTGGAAAATGTTAGAAAAGAATTTGAACATGTTACAAAACTATGAAATTGTGAAGATGGTCAGATTAATATGGAAGAAATTAATATAATAAACCAGAATTAAATCTAAAAAATCAAGAAGAAGTAAGTATTGGAAGAAATTATGTAGGAGACAGAATATAATTTGATATGGACAGTCATTTATATCATAAAGAACCTTTAACAAATATTGAAATATCTTTTGAAATGAATTTTAAAACACCTAGTAGATCAAAATTTACACCAATACCATTACAATAATACGAAACTATAAATATACTAAATACAAGAATATGGTTAGATTTAGATTGTAATTTAGATAATGAAAAAAGAATAGAAGAATGGACTAAATCACAATTAATTACATTAATAGGAAGAAATATAGAAGTAGGAATGACAAATATGTTAGTTGAAACAAGTTTTACATGAATTTTACAAAATTGGTGGAAAAATAAAACTCATAAATTTAAAGAAAATACAAGACAAATAAATGAATCATATAATAATAGAAAATAACTTTATGGATTATTAATAAGAAGATATGATCAAATATTAAGAAATAAATTTGTAGGAAAAAGTTTAGCATTAAATGAAGAAACAAAAATAAAAAAAGCTATACATAAACTACATGAAATAGAAATATGTAGTTTAGATCTAAAATATTTAAATCAATATATATATATATGTGTGTGTGTGAATTTTTTAAAAAAATATTATTATGAAACTATAATAAATAGCTATAAAATACAAAGATTTTATTTAGAATTTTTTATAGAAAATTACCAAAATTAATTTTAGAAACAATCATGGATGGTTATAATAGAGTTTGTGGAACAAGAATTGATTTAATACCCTTTTTAGATACTATGAGAAGAAGAAAAATTATTTAAGAGAATATTTATCCAATAAATATAAATAAGTTTGGAGAAATATAAAATATTATGAAACTAATAAGACAATATTAAAATGTGGAGAATTGGAATCACCTCATAAATGGGGATATAAACCACAAAAATGTAGGAAAAGGAGAAAAGCGAAAAAATATAAATTCAAAAGATATCCAATAGAAAAAGTTTATAGAAAAATTTAAAATTTGAAAATATTTTAAGAAAGGTAATAAAAAATTAATTATAATAAAAACCCTAAAAAATGAAAATGTTATAATTGTGGAGAAATATAACATATTAGTACTGAATTTAAAAAACAAAAAAATGAAAAAATAATGAAGATATTAGAACAAACTTTTGAATATAATTTAGAACCTTTATAATTTAAGGAATTAGTATATAGTGATATAGAAAATCTAGAAATAGAGATTTATAAATTAAACCAAATAGATAATGAATCAGAAGAAGAAACTGAATCTGAATATTTTAAAATAGAAATTGAAAAAAAATAAAAATTATAAATTTTATATGATGAATATATTAGAAGATGAAGAAAATAGTAATCAGGAAAAAGAATATGATGAATTTAGAAATGAACAAGAAGGAATATGTGAAAGAAGAAATACTTTTAATGAAAAATAATATAATAAAATAAAAGATAAAAAGTTATATAGGACACTTCAAGAACTAAGAAATGAAAGTTTTATGAATAAAGTAAGTAAAATCTTAAAAAAAAAATGCATGTGTAGTATTAGAAAAGAAATATAAAATATAATCAACTTTAACAGAAGGAGTTTTAAGAATATCCTTGGTAAGTAAAACTTTAATAGATGATTAAATAACTAAATTATCATTTAAAGATGAAGTTATAGAAATTTATGTGCCTATTTGGTTTTAATAAAAACCAATGTTTTAAAATGGCTTATAGCCCAAATCTTGGTTTAGATAAATTTTAAAATAAACAGTCATATTTATTTAAATGGGTTTTTGGACCAAATTATAGTTTAAAACTAAGGTTTTTATAAGCTACTGAGACTAGTTTTTAGAACAATAAAAGAGTTTATGAATTATCCAATTATTATTTTACCAATACTTTTTCTCACACTCTCTCTCCTCTCTCCCCTATCTTACATCATTTTCACCTTATCTCCTCTCTCCTCTCTCCTCTCTCACTTTTAATTAAACCATACCCTTTTTAATAATTTACCAATAATAAAAATACTTTTAGAAATAACTATCCAAATACTCATTTATTTAAAACTACTTTTTTTTTCATAAACTCTTCTCCAAAAGACATTTTCTAAAAGTTGTCTAAAAGTCCTTTTTATCATAAGCTCTTTTCCAAAATTTTATCTAAACATATCCTATATAGCAAGAGTTCAAATACTTGTAAAGGCTTATTTTAAAGAAGGAATAAATACACCAATAGAATTATTAATAACTGATGAAAGAATTGTAATTAGAATTTTCAAAAATTGAAATTTATAGTTAATACAAATTTTGATATATCAAGAGCCGATGAACATATGAATAAATCTATAATTATATATCATAAATTAGGAAAAATAAAAATGTTAGAAGAAGCTAGAACTATAAGTATAACAACTATGACAGGATTATTTTCTACAAATGAATATAAGATATATAAAAAATCCCATAAAAGAATAAATATAGATAAATATTTTATGGCTATATTAAGAGAAATTCAGTTAGATTCAATAAATATAATAGTACCAGAATAATTACAAATAGAATTAGATAGAACTATGAGTTATAATCAAACAATGAATCCTAGAATAATATTGACTAATGATAACTTATGACAAAGAAATTTAAGAATAAATACGCGGTCCTTAAAGATAAATATTAATAATCCTAGAAGAACTTTTGAATATCTTTTAAGTATAACTAAAATAAGAAGAGAATTAATTAGATCACAAAGTTAAAGAGAAAATGAAGATTATGAAAGAAATTTATTGGCAGAAATACCCCTAAATACAAGTTTAGCACAAGTAAAACAAAAAAGTAAACAAATAGATTTAACCCAAGAAAAAAAGTTTAATAAATATAAAAGTTAAAAAAGAAGCATTTTAGGAGGAAATAATATCTTTCATAGATGAAAATGTTAAATTTCATATATAAAAATATAAATAGAAATTTTATAGAAGAACATTATATAGAAAATAATTTAGAATTTACAGATGAAGGAGCAAAAACAAATATTATTATAATATTTAATAAAAGAGATGTTATAAATATTAAATTATGGGTACAAGAAAATAGTAATGATGAATATAAGATGATTTTAGGAAAAGAGTTTTTGCAATTAGTAAGACCATATATGATACAAGATAATAGAATAATTTAAATATAAATTATCAAACTATAATAATTAGAAAATTAAGATGAATAGAAAATTATTTTATGTATTAGCAAAATTTAATTATAAAAAATACAGATATAGGAAATATCATGCCCTAGTAGATACTGGAACAAATTTAACTGTTACAAAATATAATATTTTACCACCTAATTTATGGAAGAAGTAAGGCAAAATATTAAGAATGGAAAGTACTGGAAGAGAAATACATATGATATAATTAGAAGCTAAAAATATAACTATACAAGTATGGGAATATGAATTATTAATTGAAGAATTAAATCAATATAATGAATCATCATGTGATATTATGATTATATGTTTTAAGTAAATATTATCCAATTCATTTAAATGAAAACGTTATAATTTTAATTACACCTTATAAACATGAAGTATAGGAAATAAGAATAACAAAACCATACAAAAGAAAGAATGAAATTTTTTAGAAAAAATAATATGAAAATGAAGTTCAATTTTTACTTAATAATAAGCCAATAGAAATAATTCATATGTTAGCAAACTTAAACTTAAGAAAAGAAAAGTCAGAAGAAAAAACTATTGAACAAAAATTAATGGATAATTATGATGATAATCCATTAATTTATTGGAAAAAATCTAAACCTATAGCAAAAGTAGAATTAAAAGATTATAGCAAAGAAATAAATTATAAACCTTATCCTTGGACAAATCAGGATAAGAAAGAATTTGAAACGTATATAAATGAAATGAAAAAAATATAATTTAATCACAGAAAGTAGATTAGAGTATTTTTCACTAGCAATGATAGTTGTAAAATATATTGAAGAAAGAAAAGGAAAATCAAGAATGGTAATAAATTATAAGAAAATAAATAATTTAACAATAAGAAATAGATACCAAGTACCAAAATGAAACTATTATTTAATTTAATAATAGGAAAAAGGATATTTAGTAAATTTGATTATAAATCAAGATTTTTTTAAATAAAATTAGAGGAAGAAAATAAAAAATATATTACTTTTAGTACATCAGAATGATTGTATGTATATAATGTATTATTTATGGGATTCCATAATTGTCACGTCTTGAGATTTGAGCCGTGATTGGTACAAAATATGAATAAATTCATATTCCTTAAACCTAAAACCTAAAATAAAACGTTTAAAACAATAATCATAATATATATTATATTTTAATAAAAAAGGCAAGTCATCTGTAGGAATTTTGGCAGGATCATCTTTGCATAACTGACCTTCCGAAAAACCTACAATAGACTACAAATGTTTCAAATCACCTGCAGACATTTTTGATATAATTAGAATCTTGTCTATAAACTAGGTAGAGTATCTAAGCTTCAACATAATAATACAGGTATTTTATAAATTATAATTACATCAAAAGTAGATATGCCACAAAAATCAATGCTTCGGATAGAACGTGAGGCTCTTCATTGCTCAGCTGGAGGAATATGGTCTATAACACTATCTAAAGCTAAAATAATCTACTCGTGAATAACGTCCTAAAAATATAATTCAAAATGCTGAAATAAACAATTTTAACATGTTTAAATGTAAGTAATAACACTTTGTAATTAAATACAATTATTCCAATAAAATATTTTATTTCAGGAAATCCATTTAAAATAATTATTTCAAAACAATCATTTTTTCGTAGGACTTCAAAATAATGAAAACAGGCTTGGATACACAGTCCATGAGGGTAACTAACTAATTTGGCATGGCTCGAGACCATGAAAATAGGCGTAGACACACAATCCACTAGGGTAAATAACCAAGCGTAGCACAAGACCACGAAACAAGCACAGGTACAAGACCTACAAGTAACAGGCACGGGAATAAATCCTATAAATAACCAGCACGAGTACAAGACTCATGAATATCCATCGAGCTTGGGTTTAACCATAGTACACCAAGGACTAACAGTACTACTGTTAGTAACTAGCGTTCTGTATTCAATCCTTTTTAAAAATCTTTACAGCATGCTTGGGGTCCATTTGGCATTTAATGTTTATAACACTTTTTAATGCAATAATCTTCACTAAAAATACTTCAAAATTGCAAAACCCCAGCATGAACATTTAAAATAAAATATCAATAGATTTACTTAATAAATATAGAACAATTATTCAAATTATGAAATTCACAAAAGAATGTTTCATCGAGGACTAAATACAGAATGCTAGTTACTAAAAGCAGTACTGTTAGTCCTTGGTGCATCATGGTTAAACATGAGCTTAATGGATATTCGTGAGTCTTGTACTCGCGTCAGTTATTCGTTAGATTTATTCTCGCGAATGTTATTCGTAGGTCTCGTACTTGAGCCTGTTATTCATGGGTCTCATACCTGCGCCTGTTTTCTTGGCTTCGAGCCTGCCGGATTGGTTAGTTACCCTCATGGACTGTGTGCTCATGCCTGTTTCATGGCCTCATGCTACACTTGGTTAGTTACCCTCGTAGACTGTGTGTCCACGCCTGTTTTCGTTCTGTTGAAGTCCTACGCAAAAAATGATTGTTTTGAAATGATTATTTTAAATGATTTTCCTAAAATAAAATGTTTATTGAAATATTTGTATCGAATTATAAAATGTTATGATTTACATTTAAAATGTTGAAATTTTATTTTCACATTTTAAATTATGTTTTTAGGACGTTATTTAAGAGTAGATTATTTTAGTTTTAAATAGTGCAATTAATCTTATTCCTTTAGCTGAGCAGTGAAGAGCCTCACGTTCGATCTGAAGCATTGATTTTTGACAAATCCCTTTTTGATGTAATGAAAATATTTGAAATACTTGTATTATTTTGTGGAAATGATAGATGCTCCACATAGTCGATAGATAGATTCTGGTTATTTTGAAAAATGTTACAATTAATTTTTAAACGTTTGCAGTCTGTTGTAAGATTATCAGGAGGTCGGGTATACAACGACGATTCTGCCGAAATTCTTACAGAGAAATTGCCTTGTTGATTAAAATTATAATATATTATAATTATCGTTTCAAACGTGTTATTTAAGATTTTAAGCTTAAAAAATATGAATTTATTCATATTTTGTGCCAGTCAAGGCTCAAATTTCAGGACGTAACAATAAGTGTGTGTGTGTGTGTGTATTATATTTTGCGTTCCAATATGAGAAATGTTAGCAAATTTAAGCTTAATATCAACAAAGCTTCATTTTGTCCTACTTTTTTTAACCATTTCTTTTGCCCTAATATTGCCCAGCTTTATAATAAATAATCTTTTGGTGATATTTTCTTGCCTAAATATTCAGTTGAGGGGATGGGAGGATTTTAGTCCTGTCACATATTTTTACCTCTTCCGTTTCATACTATAAATATTTTAAAGAAAATTTGTTTGGTTCAAAATATTAATTCAGTTCAATAATATCTAGAGTAATTAATATTTTTTTTTTCTATTTTACTCTTCTCTACAATTAAATTTTATAAGTAATGAATACATTATAATTGATATAGTTTGAACTTGTTATAAAGACAGATTTAGGAAATACTACACAATTTTTTCATATTTAATAATGTGGCTTTCATTTAACTACAACTATTTTTAACTAATAATGTGACTTCCATTTAACTATTAATTGCTCCCCTATCCCTTTCCCCTCTTCTCTTCCATCCTCTTAACAAAATTCCTCACATATTATTCACTTTTTCTTCATACTTCCTTTTATCAAAACAAATAGTGTAAAATAACCAATGAGGGCACTCTTACACTTCAATATCCAACCCTAATCTTGGAGTTGGAAGGAAATCACATAAGATTGTCGGTCGGTGACTAAAAGAATTAGCTCCGACAGAGGATTGAAAATTCACTTTTGCGAACATAATAAATATTCCGTCCAAAAGAATACATCCAGTGGAGGACTAGAAATTTACTTACCAAAATAATAAAATATACCGTCCGAAAGAATTCCTCTAACAGAGGACTGGAAATACACTTTTGTCAAAATAATAGATACATTCGACGCTTGAGAGATTTGAACACGCCTTGACCACTCGGGCAAAACAATATTATTAATAATTTAATTATGTATTATTTAATGGTTTATTTCTTTGATCAAAATAAATTAAATGAATTTCTTATTATTTTAGTTCAAAGGTTGGGGATTTGAAAATTCTGCTTTTTATTTTTTGGAAGTATACATAATTATAAATGATGTACATGATGTTATATTCACAGTTGCGTTTTAAATAAACATTTTTAAAAATTAGAAGTATTCATATAAATTCACTTGAAGCTTCCATAGATATCCCCATAACCTATGTGGGCCCTGAGGCACGTCTCCTTTGAGGGGGTTTGAGTCTCTCCATTGAGGGCTTCCTTCATTGCCTTCCATTTATGTAAAATTACGTAGTTTTTGCCAAATGAGAGTTAATACAGATAGTAAGGAATATGTTCATATCTTATAAGGATTCGAGTTTAATTCTCATTGTCACTGTGAGAGCTCTTTCAGTAGACAATATCGCAAGTCCTCTGTAAGTGCTCTCTGAGTCCTGAGGTTGTACCCTAGTCTTGGTGGGGGACTAATACCGAATTCACTTAAATATTTTTATACAAAAAATATTATGTAGTTTTGATGATGAATGTTAAAGAAACATTAATCCAACACCCATGAAGAGCTGGACGAGCATGAGGGGCTTGGGTATTATTTATTTTTATTTTATTTAGGTATTATTTGTTTAACATATAACATCCAGCATTAAAACTACATAGTCTTAAATAAATGCAGAGCAATGGAGGGCCCCTCACTAGAGGGCTCCAATCCCCTTGCAATTTAATTAAAAAGATTATTGCTAAAATTGTACTAAATTAAAAATATTATGGGTAAAATTATACCATAAATAATATTAGGTTACTAGTCGTATATGAGAAATGAGATCAGGATATTAGGTGTTACTTTACTCTTTTTTTTAATACATCTTATTCAAATGTTACAAGTAGTGTTCAATTGTTATTGATTTCAAGCATTACTTGTCAATTGCTTTTTATGAATATATAATATATAATATTTGACACACTTACAAATTTGGAGCTTACTAATTTACCAATAATTTATAATTATAGGATAAAAATGCCTTTAAATATTTTTTCCATCAAATTTACCCATGAATAAACTAGATTTTTCATAGCCTATACTTTTTTTTTCATACATATGGTGATTTATAAATTTAAAGAGTAATATAAGTTTTTGTTTTTTGGAAAATAAACAAACGTCATTCAAAATCTAAATTATCCTCATTGAAATGTTAAGTTTTATAATTTCACAAGAAACCCATGTTAACTAGGACACACTCTTCAAATTAAATTATCTCGCATTGGTTATATTGTATTGTAAGCAAAAAATTTCCATGTGAATATGCATAGAAGAAAATAAAGTTATTTGTTGAGTTTATCCATAAAAAATGAACTTATTTATGATAGTCAAGTGAAAAACATTGAATATTTTATAAGTAAAGCTTTGAATTCAAATATCATGAACAAAAAAGTATTTAAAAGAGCTATTTTCATTTAATTTATATTTGACAATACTTACAAATTTTTAAGACGACTCTTAAAGTAAAAATTTTTAAGATAAATTTACACTTTAAGCTACAAAAAAGTTTATGTAAATAATATTTGGATCTGTCAACTTAATATATTTAGTTAAATAATGATTAAATTTAACATGGGTAACAATTGGGGATATATTATTATGTTTTGAAATTTTTGGGGCAATATTGACATTCAAAAACCTTCTATGGCAAAATAGCTCCCGACACAATACGCAAAAATGCCCCTTGACCCAATATTATATAATCTAATAGTATTGAGATCCAGATTTGCTTCCCAGATGTGATGAATTGTAGTAATTGATGTCATAATGCAATTCTTTCTTTAATTAAATACGAAAAATTATACTTTTTTTATAGAAGGATATTTTTTTATAACTTTTACAAAAGGACCTTGAATTTTTAAAATGATTATAAATAATCTTGGTCCTTTTGAGTCAAACAATTTTTGTTCAAAATGCCGTTCGATAGTTTATGAAAACAAAATTCTCACCTGCCTTCCCCTATTTTGGTCACCAATGATAATAGCAATTTAAGGGTGAAACTTTGTACATTCTTTTTCAAATTATTTAAAAGTCCAAGAAATAAAATTTCACATTCACACTTTCATATTTCATTGTTTAATCAAATCTACGGTTACACTGCAGAGGATAAGTTCCGGGGCTAAGAAGACTAATGAGCATCAAAAGTTTATTAATATTGCGTGCTATCCAGATTTAAATGGTTTAGATTAATTTTTTTATATTTTTTAAAATATTTTATTGTATATAGATTTTAAAATAAAGATAATCTCTCTTAAACACCTTATAGTAGACACCTTTATCAAAGGCTTTATCAAAGGTTTTACTGAAGATTGTCCATAAAGAACTATAACCAGTTTCTTTAAAAGCCAAAGTTTTAAAACTTTGTAAAATCCAAAGATTCTTTCCTAAGGAATGAGATTTCCTGATAAATTTAAAAATCCATGACTAATTTTTTCAAAATTAAACATCGGTTTGAATTTATAAAGAAACTTTGAATAAACTTTTAAGACACAGTTCTTAAATGCTTTACAAATCTAATCCATATAACTACTTCATCAAAATCATCCATATTCATTATAACATTATAATTTAACACTTACCACCTTTTGGCCACTAACGTAGATGGCACTCACCTATCAACTTCCTCTTTAAAGAGGAATTACATCATATAACTCCATTACATAATTTATATTTATCTATACATATTTCATGTACAAGCCACACAAGTATATGTTGGAATAAGGATTAGGGCAATTATGAGAATAATAGAGAAAATATAGTATATATGTGTAATATACCCCTTATGAGAAAAAAAATAGGATTACCATGGTTTTATAGGAGTAGAACGTGGGGAAGTGGGTAAGTTTATTTGTATCCCATTTCCCCTCTTCATGCAAGTATATATATGAAAAAAGACAGAAACATATGCTTGTGCATTTTTCTTTTGTAGTTGCTCTACTCATCTCCCTCTGCGTTTGAAGCTTTTTCTCTTCCTCGCTCGATGAATTTGCTGTGAGATGTAACTAGAGTCCAAACAAGGTGCGTCAATTTCGTGTGGGTACTCAGTTAATCAAACTAGTATTCAAGGTACGCTTGAATACCTATATTGGTATACAGACAAGGTTTCTGCTTCCACTTGGTTTCTGCGATTTTTTGTTTATGTGTAAATGATGTATTATGAGTAGTTATTTTGGATACAATATTCATTTTATGATTAAATTCATTGAGCATGCATCTGAATCATAAAATGAAAAGATCACACTATAGCAATTGAAGAATGCCTCTTTGTTCAAAATTGGGTCATTAGAAAATTATATTTTTAGGCCTTGAAATTAGTCTAATTGTGTAGAGCAAAAAAAAAAAAGAAAAGAAAATAACACCAAGAACATTAAAACCAGATGTCAGATAGAGAAGTTATAAAGGAAAAATGAGTCAGGTCTAACAGACCCGAACCACTCAACAGTTGGGCCTGATGTGACCTGGCTAGAGGTCAGGAATGACCTATGAGCACTATTTTGACATTTACAAAAAAAAAACTCAGTTTGAGTCATAGGTAATAGGCTAGGTCGGATCAATGGATCTAGCCCAAGCCCAAAACATTTTAGAAAAACCAACGAACAAAATTTTTTTGGGTAATATTTTTTAAAATTAAAAAAAACAAAATTTTACTCTATGACATGTGGTACGTGGTCACGTGGCAGCACTAGACTGGCATGTGTACACCACGTGCTAGTGTCAAGAGGGGCTGTAGCTCATTCTTTTATTTTTATGATTTTTCCTTCTTGGGGCGCGTGAAGGAGTGTGAGACCTCCAATTAAGGTATGATTTGTCCCTAAAAATTCCTAAAATTAATATCTTTAATTTGATATATAATTTGCCTATTTTTGGAGGTAATTCTGGACCTATTTGTGAGTATTTAGTGTATTTTTTGGTGTTTTTTAGTGTTTAAAAATTTTAAAAAATTATGATAATTGATATTTTTTTTAATATTTAGGTAAAAATGACTTTATCTAACACTAAATCCCTGAGATATAGTTTATATGATGATATCTTTTACTAGATGATGAGTTACTAGTGTTTGAATCTCAAAATGATAATAAGGATAAGGAACTTCTTGGTAAAGAGGATCATAGAATGATCTTATAGAAGGTCTAGATATCAATGACCTAGAGGATAACCTTCAACAGGACCCTAAGGGAGAACCTGAAGAGGATCTAAAGCTAGAACTTGATGAATTTCCTAAGGAAGACCCGGAGGAGTTAGTGAAGGAAGTACCATAGAGGAATCTCAAGTAATATGTGATTCTGTACCCCTGCTTTGACTATGAGTATAGCTGAAAGAGATGTGGCCGAAAAGGCATTAATGGCATGCTCACTAAATATATTGGATTTATGAAATATAAGGAGAATACTAAAATTCTACCTAAAAGTTATAATGGAATATATAAGAGCAACTAGAGTTAGAGACAAGCCCAAATAAAGACCCAGAAGGAAGGTTTATTAGCTTAAAACTATAGATTTTGCATCTAACTGTTTGAAACCAGCCTCACAAACTCAAGTAAATAAGAAAAGCGATGCTTGCATACTATCATGCTTATATCAAATGATATACATTTGTATTTGATTTCTTTTGCTTTGCTTTATTAAGGACATATTTTATTACTCGTTCTTTGTAAAGACTTACAATTTATTACATGCCTTATATGTAAAAGAAACATGTTTTATTTTTTCTTATTTACGATTCATGTATAGTTTTTTATAAGTGGGAGTCTTTTAGATAATGAGTCTTCTAAAAATAAAATTTAATAAGAATAACACTTATATTAATTTTGATAGGAAGTGATGGCTATTGCTAGTGCCTATGTGATAGGAGGTACAAATATATTCTCCTGACCATGGGTCTAGTGATACTTATCCTAGAAAAATTACACTGCTGAGTGCCATAGCTAATGACTTGATGTGTGAATTTAAGACACACAAAACTGTACAAACTATGCGGATAGCCCTGAAGAATAAGTTTGGCAGAGCCTCCACGACTAAACTTATAAGGTTGATAATTAAATTCGATACCTATATGCTAAAGCCAAATAATCCCATGAGGCAACATTTAAGAGAAATGTCCAACATGATTTGTAAACTAAAGGAGGTTGAACATAATCTATTTGATGAACAACAAGTACAGGCTATCATCAGGTTGCTCCCTACCAGTTGGAAGAACATAAAAGTTAATCTAACCCAAATAAAAATATCATCACTTTCAATAATGTAATTAAGAATTTAGAGCTAGAGGATGAACGTCTAGAGGCTTATAAGGCCACTAGACAATCTTATTTGATTGAAGATATCGGTCCTTCCCATTCAATGCCTGAATTTAAGAAGGGTAAGAAAGTTTAGAAGAATAGAAAAAAGGGTGATCATCTACCCAAGAAAGGCAAGCAATAATACAAGAAGAAAGGAAAGAAAGATGGCAAGAAAAAGCTAGATCTGAAGAAGGTCAAATGCTTTTCCTGCTACAACATGGGGCATTTTGTATGCAACTCTTCTAAATAGGTTGAGACCAGAAAGGCTCCATAGACCACGTAAGTTGAGATAGAGGATCTTTCATAGAATAACATCAGTGGCCATAACAAAGCAATTGGCTTTATGTTGGGAATAATATGAGGATCGAGGATCGAGGATCGAGGCATTGGAATCTGCAAACTTGTTTTGCGTTATGGAAATACCTTGATGATGCATGATGTACTTCATGCTCCCGACATCTGACATAATTTAATTTTTGTAATTTGCTTATTAGACTTTGGATTTAATGTAAACTTTTATAGTAAAGTTACAAACATTTATAACAACTCAACATTTTATGGTTCAGCTTTCCAATTTCAAAAGTTCTTTGTTATGTATCTTGCTGGTAATTTTAATGGTCATGATTGTTTTGCTATTACTTTGAATATAATCCTAATATGAATATCTGTCATGCTAGGCTATGACATATTAATCAAAATAAAATGGTTAAACTGGAAAAATAAGGTATATTGGGGGTAATCCCTAACATGGATATGTCATTATGTAAAATATGTCTAGTTATTAAGGCTATTAGAAAGCCATTTGGTAAGGGAATAGGAGCAAAAAATTGATTGCGATTAATCTATTCTGATATTTATGGGAAAATAAGTGTGAAGGTGAGACACTGAGCTTGGTATTTCATTACCTTTATTGATGATTTTAAACGATATGGTCATCTTTATTTGATCTCACACAAGTCTGAGGCACTATAGTGCTTTATTAAGCAACATAATAGGGTTGCTGAGGGAAGAAATAAAACTCTTCTATGCATGGTTATGTATATGATGGCATATGCAAACCTTCCAATTTTATATTGGGGTGATGTTTTATTGACAAAAACCTTCATACTTAACTAATATGCCCTCAAAGTCAGTAGCTTCCACACACTATACTTTATAGACTAAATGACAGCCATATCTAAGTATCCTTAGACTTTGGGGCTCGATGACATATATCCATGAGAGTTCTCATACACATGGGAAACTGGGTCCTAGAGAAAAAAATGTATGTTTATAAGGTACTCTAAAGCCTCAAAAGAATATGCATTCATAAGTGAAATTATAAATAGAATAGTATCTGAAACAGAATAAAGAGGTGCTGTATTTATTGAGATAGATTTTCCAATAGGGGAGATGTTGACCACACTGTATCTCTTTATGATACACAGGAAAAGAATAGTGCCAAATAGATTGAAAAACCATAATCCTCTAGGTATGTCAATCTGAGTGGAGCCAAGAACGTTCAACACAAAGAATGAGACAAATGAGACAAGATAAATAAGTAGTACTAGTTAGAAGGAGTAACAGGGAAAGTGTTCCAAATAGACATTTTCAAATAGAAGGCGAAGCACTCTTAGTTATTTCAGAAGGGGATGAAGAATCCCTGCTTTATTCATGAAGCCTTGGTAGGTCTTATCAATGAGAAATGGAAGAAAGCAATGAAAGAGGAGATTGACTCAATGATGAAAAACTAAATTTGAGAGTTGGTTGATCTGCTAAAAGGGTGTAAAACCATAGGGAATGAGTGGGCTATCAAAAGCAAGAGAAAGGTGGATACATCAATTGAAAATTCAAAGACCGATTAGTTACAAAGAGATATACACAACAAGAAGATATAGACTATGAGGATACATTTTCACCTATTGTGCGCTTCAATTCGATAAGACTTATTCTAGCAATAGTAAACAGTTTAAACTTAGAGTTACATCATATGGATGTAAAACCCGTATTTCTGAATGGTGATAAGGATAAAGAAATCTATATGGAACAACTAATAAGTTTTATTGAGAAAAGATTTAAGCACAATAAACGTAAACTCAAAAGATCTATTTATAGATTAAAACAATAATCCAGACAGTGATACTTGATGTTTCATAAGGCAATAACCTCATATGACTTTTAGATGATAGAGGAAGACTACTACATCTACGTTAAGCGATTTGAAGGTAACTTTGTAATATTATCCTTATATATATACAACATAATCTTAGCTGGAAATAGTCTTGACTCAGTGATAGCTATTAAAGGATGGTTGAAAGAGAATACATACTTGGAGTTAAGATCTGAAGAGATCGCTCTAAGAGAATCCTCACTTTTTACACAAGAATTATATCAAGAAGATACTTAAATGATTTAATAAGAGTGATTGTAATCCCATGGATATAACTGTAGCCACTAGAATAGCCTTGACTTCTGCCATGTGTCCTAAAATTAAACTAGATAAAAAGCATATGGAAAGAGTTTTATATGCCAGTGCAATTGGTAACCTTATATACGAGATGATGTAGACAATACTAGATATTTGTTATGCCATAAGGCTAGTTAGCAAATTTCATTATAACCCTGATGAGAAACACTAGAAAGCAATGAAGAGGATCTTAAGATACTTAAAGGGTATAACTAATTATGCGTTGTGTTATCAAGAAAGTGATCTGTACCTAGTCGGATATTCTGATGCCGATGTAGGTAGTGATGGAAAATGAAGATTGACTTCAGGATACACCTTCTTGCTTAACAATGGAGCCATATGTTAGCATAACAAGAAGTATATATGTATTGCCTTACACTTTATGGAAGTTGAGTTTGTGGCATAGACTATAATAGTGTAAGAGACTATTTGGCTGAAGAGATTTATCAAATACCTAGGATTTGAGAACAAGAGTACCAATCCGGTGTTGATACATTGTGATAACACTGTAGCCATAGCCTATATCAAAGACCCTAAGTATCATAGCAAGATCAAACACATTGATATCAAGTATAATGACAAAATAATATTTTTATAGATTTTTTCATATCATTTTAGTGGGCCTTTGTCATTAATTTAGTCCTTAATTGTATAGTTTGTGTACTATTTAGATTAATATACCTTACATTAAATTAGTGCTTAATAGGTGTATAATTGTCATATTTTTATGATTTCTTCCAAACAATTACTTTTGGAATAAAATGTATTACATTATTATGATTTTATATTTTAGGAATTTAGGAAAAATCAGAATTCACAAATGATAACAAATGACCATAAAACTAGAAACTGCACTATAAGACCTAATGGGCAAAACCTTGCGATTTGGCCTATTAGGTTTTGTTTATTATTTCCTTTTTGATTCATCTTTTAAAAAGGGCGCACACACACATCTAGTGAGCTATGCTGCCGTAGAGAGAATTGAAAATAAAAGAAGAAGGATGCAGCGTGTACACTAGAGGAAGCACACACGTTGCGACTCCACTTCCAACACCTTCCATAACTTCATTTATCAGTCACCCACTCCATCCACGACACATCAGTCCGTCCACAATAGCTCCTCAATAGTATAACAACAATAGCAACAACCAACGACTAACTTCCCTCTCCAATCCATTACCATGACTAAGCTTGTGAATATGTCATTGGGTTTGGTTTCTCTGATATGTGGCTAAGGTTCTAATCTTCCTATGCAATAGCAAGGGCATGAGCTTGAGATCTCAAAGGGAAGTTTAAGTTACTCTAATTCTCTACCCAATAATTATATTATGACTCCTAGGTCTTAGAATTAATTTTATAATTATTAAGAATGTTTATAATGATTTATTTGTATTTATTGAAGATTATTGTGACTGCATTTTTGCTTAGCATTTGACCTTGTTTTGTAATTACCTTTAATTTCATTTACTTTAATCTGGGTCAGACATTGTATTGAGATTATTGTGAATATTTTATAATTTTTCAAGGCGCTTGAATTATTAGATCGTTGTGTCTCTTGTTGGCTAAATTCTATTCTTATGAATTATTGAGTTATAATTGAGCATTAGTTTTTAATATCCTTAGTCCAATTTTATTATTATGGTGGCAGTTAATAAATTAGGACTTTGAAAAATATTTTGTGACAATTTGATATGGCTCAGTTGTTGGATTAAAAGCTAAATTATAATTCTTATTTTATTGTTTATAACTCCAATATCTGTTGAAACTATTATTTCCTGTGTTATTGAATTGGAGGATTGCTTTTATTATTATTTATCACCTCCGAATTTATTTTATTCGCTTATTATCATTCATTATTCCTTTCTATAAATTAATTGCATTTGTTTGTTAGTAACAAATCAAACTCCCATTTTCTAACTTAAGTTGCATTACATTTAATTACTTAAGAATTTAACTTCATATTTGGCTCCTCAAACAGAACAACCCAAGGTCGCACTATATGCAATTCTTGGTCAAAATTTTTGAAGTAACCACAAGGCGACATCAGACCAAAGGTTGTTTCAAGTGGTGTCGTTGCCGGGGAACCAATGAATTGTTCCCTAGTAACTAAGTGTCAAGTAACATTGATTGTGATTTATTTGTTGAGCTTGTCTTAATTTACATAATTTTTTTGCATTTGCATTTTCATTTGCATTTTTTTAAAAATAAAAATAAAAATTTAGGCTAATTTTTTTAGTTTATTTGGTTCTTCCTTTTTCTTTTTTCTTTTTTATTTTGTTTGATTCGTTTTGTTTTAGTTTATTTTATTTGTCTTTTTCTTTTCTTTTATTCTTTTCATCTAACAACTACCTCTAATGAACACTTGTCTGTTAGTGATTATGAATCATGAAAAAGAAGCCATAAATGGTTTTAATGATATTAATGGATATAATGGGTTTAATGGGAATAATAGATATGATGATACCAACTTATGGTATAATGGTAAGGATAATAGAAGCATGAGGGGGATTTATAATTCTAATATTAATTATTATCCTTATGACTTTTATACTGATAATATGAATTTTGAAATTAAAGGAGTATTAAATTCTTCCTTACCTAGATTCTATGGCTTTGCAGGTGATGATCCCTACTTTAACACCTATAACCCAGGTTGGAGAGATCACCATTAATTTAGGTGGGATGGGGATAAAGGCAACACTCAAGGAAATTTCTCAAATCAAGTTGTGTTTAATCAAGGGGCATCATTTTCTTTTTCTGTAGGTAATAAACCTTCTATAATTGTGAAAGGCATTACCGAGCTTAATTCAAAATTTGACCATCAGAATTCAGAAACTGAGGCAAAGTTAAATGTTATGGAGAATAAGATGGACTCATGTCTACAAAATGTGTTCTATAAATTGGAGTAAATTGAGACTAAGCATGAGAACTTGAACGTTTTTGTTACTTAAATCTCCAACAACTTGAGTGAATAACAGGCAAAGAGTATTGGTTTTATACCCTCAAACACAGTGATAAATCCTCAATCTGTGAATACAATCATACTGAGAAGTGGTAAGGAAAGTAGAGCTGAAAATGCAATTAGAAGAGAATGAAGAGGATAAAGAATCGGTTGATGAGGAAATAGAAGTTGAGTCTCATCTGACCTACACTGCTCAAGAAATTTCCCAAGTTGAGAAAGAAGCCTTTATCAATTTGAAAGCCTGCAAGAAAACAAGCTCTTGGAGCAGTCTCATACACAACCAGTGGTGCAAAATGATGAAGATGCTATAACTATCATGAAGATACAAGTCGAGAAATTATCACCTTCTGACTCCACAGGTGATTAGGAGATTAATGTGCATGAACTTGATAGGTATGACATGGTTATGAAGCACGTTAATACTTTTATTTGTCTATCTTCCTCCCATCCTTCTCATTTATGTGCATGTGAGGGTGGCATATCATGTGTCTATTGTTTAGAGATAGATAGCTGGTTTTCTACTACTCATGATTTTGATGCATCATCTTTATTTCAATTATGGTATTACTACTAATGCTGCACTTGATAAGTTTGAGGAAGGTATTTATGTGGTATTGCTAGGATCCAAGGAATCACATGATGAAGTAAAGGCTATCACAATAATCAAGGAAGTCACTCTAGCACCACAAAACGTCATAACAAAGAAAAGGAGGCATAAATTTAAGCCAAAAACATAGCAAATTATGTCTACCATTCAAGAGGATGAAAATGAGGGTGCTGATAAGGATGAAATATTATAATGTGATTTGACACCTGATAAAGATTTAATCATTGATGATTACATTCAAATTCCTCATGTTGAAGTAAAGACTCTTACTGAAGGGAGTCTTATTGATTTTGTTAGATGTGAGAAATACTTGTATTCTTATATATCTTATAAAGTTCTAACATGTGATATTTTGATTACTAACCTTTTGAAACATCCTTTTTTTTCTTACATCTTAGGGACCAAACGGTAGCATCTGGAACCACTTTTAAGGCTATGGAAGTCAAATTACACAATCTGAAATTTTACTCTTAGCGAGTACTGTTCACTGTGTAAATTCCGGAGGAGTGACCTGACTTCAAAAAATGATAACTAATTCTAAAAAATATCAAAATGAAATGTTTCAAATTTCTACATGAAGCTAACTTAATGCTCTTTCAGGAAAAAATAACTTGTTGACCACTCCTTGACTATGTCAATGTCAATAAACGTCTGAAGTTTACTATTCATCCTGCATTTTTCCATGATTCCAATATTTTGGTCCCAACATTTGCGCTATCCAATCCCTAACTTCTCTTCATGCTTCTTCAGTCCTCTTCTAATATACCTATGGGATTGGGGTTACATGGAAAGGGGTAGGATTTTTGGGGAAATCTCAGTAGCAAACGGAAACCATACAATGTATGCAACTACATGCTTGATGTTACTATGTATGTACTTAATAATCATGCTTGCATAATGATAACATACATGCTTCCATGTTACTTAATTATAACATATGGCCATAGCATAAAAAGAAACAGAGCATTACTTAATTATACATGCCTCACATCATCAAGGTAAGTAAACATCACATAAAACATCCAAGCAATATAAGCATACAAGTAGGTAAGTTTACTACCTAGTGTGCAGCCTTTCCTTCCAGCTCTTAGCCTTGCCTCTAAGGTCCCTTTTTTTCATAAGTCAAAGCCTATACATAGCATAATAATATCTTTATTATTATCCAGTATAGCTCTACTTAACTCATGCTCAACTTTGTGGTAATATCCTTAATCTGACATTCCCCTAACTTTCTTTCTATCTATAGCTAACTTTATTAATAGAGATATTTCTCTATTCTAAACACTAAGAGCAATCATGTACTTTATTAGAAAAGGGACTAGCTAACTTACTTACCTCATTCCTAAGCTCTGCACAGTCCCTCAACTCCTTAGACTGCTCCTGGCTCCACCAGAACTCCTTCTTTTCTTCCTTTCTTTCTCTCTTTCTCTTTTCTCTCTTCTTTCTCTTCTTTATGCCATGCTTGGCCATGGCTTAGAATGTAAGGGGGTGTCCTATTTATAGGTGGATGGAGGTAGAATGGATGGCTTAGATCGGATCATGATAAATGGCCTAGATCGCTTAGCTTTCACAAGAAGCTTTGCTTGCATCATCACGATGACATCATCCTCCTTGATGACTCACAAATATGAAATCATCCAAGGACACCTCAGGGGGTATGTGGCACAAATGGTGGGGCCCTTGGGAACCCTCACCAGCTGACTTAGCCTCTCCAGAGAATTCTAGAGCCTTTTCTTGGAATGAGCGACCGAGATTGTGCCACGTGTCCTTTTTACTTTTTCCCTTTTTCTAATCTCATGACATGTGTCATTAACTTTTCTTCTTTTCTTGTAATCATGCCATGTGGCACTTTGTGGGTCCCATGAGGACACCTTTCATGCCACCTCATGGTCTAAAGTCATATTTGATCATTTTTCCCAGTTCTATCCTTAACCGGGTAATTTTACTTTATGGAAAAGTACTAAAATATTATTTTAATGCCTCTAAAACTCCTATAACTACTGGGCCTACGTTTTTGGGCCTTTAGATGTCATCTTGGATTTCTAACTAATCCCAAGCACTCTAGTGGCTTAGTTCCCAAGAAGCATCCCTTTCTTTTCTATTATGCCCATAGGGACTTTTACTATTTCCCCTAAATTTTCATTTTTTTGCAGTTTAGTCCCTGAACATCATCTGTACACTTCTGGGACTTCTGCACAATAGGGCCTAGTAACCTTCCTTTTTTAGGCTACATACTAGGCTTCTAGGCCTAAAAATTGGGATATGACACCTTTCATGCTTGAAGGCTTTTCACAGTTTCAAGTATTTTGATTCTTATCCTAAACTTGGAGTTGGAAAAGATATTGCTTGCATTTTGTCAAATCTCTTGCAGGTGTCTTACTTAAGAAAATTGTATGGTAATTATTATATCCCATATATAGGGATCCTCCAATTAACCCAAAACCATTACCATCAAGGAAGAATAATGTAGGAGATAGAGCTGTAATGAAGAGATGCATATTTCTCATCCAGGATGAGAACTTCTCTTACAAAAGTTTGAAGAGATTTCATATTCAAGGTTGTTCCTTTCCTTCCTTGCCTCCTTACCCTTTGATTTATTGAGCTTTATTTTTTGAGATAAGTGTGGGGGAGGGACCATCACAGTAGTTTTAGATTTATTTACTTTATGTTTTTTAAAAATTTCTTAGAATGGGTTGCATTTTAAAATTCCTTAGTTTTAGGTTAGTTTTTCTTTGAATAAATCTTCCCTTTTAGCTCATGACTCTTTAATCATTTTCTCTTCTTCCTTTAATATATGCTTTAGTGATGTGTTGATGACAACACATGGTTTAAGTGTGAGGGAGGATTGCTTTTGCTAATTTGTGTTGCCATTGGTTGAATCGCCAAAATATGAAAAATTAAATTTTTTTAAACCTGTTAAGCTTAATTGATTGGGTTTTTTACTACTGTATGAGAGAATTGTTGCTATGATTCCCACCTTCCACATGACTTTTGCAGTTAGTGGGCTTTATTTTTAAATCTTTATTTCCTTATGCATGTAAACATTAACATGTCTAGGTAATAATGCATTTTGATTTGAGTAACTTTTATCCTTAGTTGATCAGCATAATGGAGTGTCTTTGGTGCATTGTTATTAACCTTGTTTTATACCTTGATCGTAGGGAGGAAACATCTTAGAGAAAGCTTTGTTGGAAGGATTATTGAGCCTTACTTTTCTTTTTTATCTTGTGTGATTTTCACCTAGTTTTGGTTAACCTCTAGAACTTGTCTAGATTCTTTTTCAAAGTTGCATTATTACCTAGATTTAGGAGCATGATAGGGGCATTCAAGTCTAAACCCTTTTACCCAAACACAAACCATCTCGATTGACCTTTGTTTACCCCTTTGATCTCATCACTTTTATTTCATTATATTGATTTTGAACAAGTACTTTACATCAGTTATATTATATTTTTCATTATTAACTGTGTACTATTGATGTTACTATCTATTCTTTTAGGTTTTGATTGCCAATAAAAAAGAGAAAAGAAATAGAAAAGACAAGAAAGAGAAGAAAATGTGCAAAGAAAGCCAAGAAAGAAATTAGAAAAAAAGAAAGAGAGAGAGACAAAGAAAATAAAAGAAAAATTGGCAACAAGGAATAGAGTTTGAAATAAGGCATCCTTTGGTGATTGAAGATTAAAGATTGCCGTTCATTTGATAGTCTTACTTTAGCTTATTTTGAGCTATTTCTTAATACTCATGTATTAAACTTATTCTACATTTCATTCCATCTATTTATTAGCCTTTCACCAACATTACAACCTAATAAAGTCCCCTTGATCATGAATCTATGGTATGTTAGTGGTGGAGAATAGTAGAATCTTTACAAGCCTATGGTATGTGCTAATCTAGGTGGGTTGAGTGAAAATTCCCTTTATTATTGAGAATTAAGTAAGACACTTATACCCATGAGAGTTTTATTATATTTTTCTTCATCTATCTTGCTATATCTTATGTTACTTTCCTTGCATCGAAGTATTCTATGACTGTTGATTGATTAGAGATAGAAGTTGCTTGAGATGATTGCATACTCTTGCCTTGTCAATTTTATGTTTACTTGCATTAAGTTTAACTATTGGATTCTCTTGAATGATATTTTGCCCAGGAGTACAAAAGGCTAAGTATGGGGGAATTGATATTTGGATTAATATACCTTACATTGAATTAGTGCTTAATACGAGCATAATTGTCATATTTTTATGATTTCTTTCAAATAATTACTTTTGAAATAAAAGGTATTACATTATTATGATTTTATATTTTAAGAATTTAAGAGAAATCGAAATTCACAAATGACAACAAAGGACCATAAAACTAGAAACTACACTATGAGACCCAATGGGCAAAACCTTACAATTTGGCTCATTAGGTTTTGTTTATTATTTCCTTTGTGATTCAGATTTTAAAAAGGGCGAACACACACATCTAGTGAGCCACGTTGTCGTAGAGAGAATTGAAAATAAAAGAAGAAGGATGTAGCGTGTACACTAGAGGAAGCACACACGTGGCAACTCCACTTTCAACACCCTCCATAACTTCATTTATCAGTCACCCAATCCATCCATGGCACATCTAGTCTATCCACAGTAGCTCCTTAATAGGACATTAACAACGGCAGCAACCAGTGATTAACTTCCATCTCCAGTCCACTACCATGACTAAGCTCGTGAATATGTCGTTGAGTTTGGTTTCTCTGACGTGTGGCTAAGGTTATAATCTTCCTATTTAATAGCAAGGGCATGAGCTTGAGATCTCAAAGGGAAGTATAAGTTACTCTAATTCTTTAATTAACTTTAATTTCATTTACTTTGATCTGGGTCAGACATTGTATTGAGATTATTGTGAATATTTTGTGATTTTTCAAGGTGACTTGAATTATTGTATCGTTATGTCTCTTGTTGGCTTAAATTCTATTCTTATGAATTATTGAGTTATAATTGAGCATTGATTTTTAATATCCTTAGTCCAATTTTATTATTCTGGTAGCAGTTAATAAACTAGGACTTTGAAAAATATTTTGTGACAATTCAAGATGGCTAGGTTGTTAGATTAAAAGCTAAATTATAATTCTTAATTCATTGTTTATAACTCCCATATATGTTGAAACTATGATTGCTTGCGGTATTAAATTAGAGGATTGCTTTTATTATTATTAGTCACCTTCAAATTTATTCTATTCACTTATTATCATTCATTATTCCTTTCTATAAATTAAAATACCAAAAATATTTTATTTTAATTTATTTTTAATTGATTGCATTTGTTTGTTAGTCAACAAATCAAACTCCCATTTTCTAACTTAACTTGCATTACATTTAGTTACTTAGGAATTTAACTTCATATTTGGCTCCTCAAAGAGAATAACTCCAGGTTACACTATACGCAATCCTTGGTTAAAAATTTTGAAGTAACCCCAAGGCGATATTGGACCAAATGTTGTTTAAAGTTTTTGAGGGATTATATAACATAGAAAATTGTAAATGTACAATTCATTTCAACCAAATGTATTGTAGTAGACCCTTTGACTAAGCCAATAGGCAAATAAACATTTGAGAATTATTTAAAAGCCATTACATGCATAAAATGTAAAAATACAGACTGTATGTAATATTTTATTTTTCATTAATGATATCATGTTATTTATTATACTTGTACATCTGGGTGAAATTATACAATATCTAGTATGTCGTACAAGTTGAAAAAGTTAGCTCTCTTACATAAGCAATCACCTTTGATGCTAGAGAAGCATTTAAAGATGAGACATATGTTCACCAGTAAAGTAATAAAAGTGCTGATATGGTAGAGAAGAAACACAATAAATGTCACATTGGCTTAAAAAGTGCAGTAAGTCGAGATGATATATGTGAGTATAGATATGGATTGAACTATGTATACCACATCCATGATACATATTGCTAGATAACATATTCTTCCAAATTGACGTCATATTATGTGAATAGAATTGAAGAGTTTGGGTTTAGATACTATGAGTTCTAGACTTCAGTCTGTACAGTGTGATTAATAGAATTAAAATGACGTACACTCTTATAGGATAAGAGAAACACCGTAACATGAGATTCATACCACATGTGCCAAAGAACCGCAAATGGAAAGCAAGTGAATCAATCCTTGTTTCATTGTTGTGTGAGTTCCATAAAGGTATCAATTATTCTTTCATTAATGTCCTTTGACTTTGACAGTATCATGGAGGTATATTTTAGTATTTTCTACTTTAGTATATATCCTATGGTCAAATTATATATGAACCAGTGGTATTATATTAGGAAAGCAGTTAATTCATATATGATATATAGGCGCAAGAAAGATTACCATAATATACACATCCATGCTGGTGTATGTGACCGTTCCCTTTTAATATTATTTTGTTAATTCCAAAATTGTAGACACTATCCATAAGTAGAGGCTATCTGAGTTATATGCTAACTCAAGAGGGATTAGATTAGCGACAAGAAAAGTGTATATAGGTAAATATAGGACATTCAAGGCACTATAACATATTTGGTCGATCTGCACTAAAGGGTTGCTTTGTGATAGTCTTTATAAAAAGGGATTTCTAGTACAAACGCCCGAATAGAGACGTCAAGCCTACATAGTTATGACAGAGCACATAGTATGAAAGAAGGAAGAGAATGAGATTGAACCCATGACATCTAATCTATCAAGTGTGAATGTGAGATATTGGTAAATGGGTTAGTCTATCCATAGTGGATTAGGCCAAAAATGGAATATGAGTTAGTCTCTAATAGGGATTGGGGTTATTATGAGAATAATGGAGAGAGTGGGGTATATATGTGTAATATACACCTTATGAGAAAAAAATGGAATTACCAAGGTTTTACAAGAGAATAACATGGGAAAATGGTTTATTTGTATCGGATTTCCCCTTATTTATGCGAGCATATATATGAAAAAAGATAGAAGCATATATGTGGGCATTTTTCTTCTATAGTTGCTTTGCTCATCTCCCTCTACATCTAAAACTTTTTCTCTTCCTCTTTTAGTGAATTTGCTGTGAGACGTAACCAGAGTCCAAAAAAGGTGCTCCAGCTTCGTATGGGTACTTAGTAAATCAAACTAGCATTCAAGGTACACCCAAAAACCTATAATTAATCAAAATGATAAACTTCTTAACCCAAAGTAGTATTAAATGCCTATTACACCAACTCTAATAATCCAACTTGCTCAGTCTCCTTGTACTATCACCCTCTTGCCTCTTGAACCATTAGTCCTCGCTGTTCATCATGAAAGAAAGGAGTGAGACTCAAATAATATCAATAGTAACACTAATCTATAATATTCTTACACATAATTCAATAAAACATGCAAAACAAGCCACACCATTCAATACTCCAAATCAATCAATTTCAATGATGCCCATACATCATACACTTCACATATCCAACATTAGATATGCTCCATATACTATTAAATTCACATATTAACATTGCATATACTTCACGTACATCTACCTAGTTACTGCATGTTAGATGACTCCTACCTGAGTTCCTGCTCGTAACATCATACTAATAACTCCACATACTTTTACTTGAATAATTATTGTTACAGCTATGCCTACTTGAGTTCCTGCTCATAACGGTGTACTAACAACTTCGCATACTTTTACTGTTAGACTCCAATGTTAATGTTTTGATGATGACAATTAATTGAGAAGAATATTTCAAAAAGTATTTTAAACTGATAAAGAGAATTTATCAATAAACGTATCAATGAGATAATTATTTGATAAATCAAAAAGAACTTTTGAAGAAAAATCTATCGAAGACCTATTCAATAAGGTTTCTTATCGATAAAGATTTCGATAAATCAATCAAATTTAGTTTATAAAAATTTTGAGTCCTCGATCTTAGAACTAGAATTATTCAAAGCTCTATTAGATAAATGGGTTTATCGAATAAGCCTTTGATAATTTTTGTAAAGACTTAGCTTTGAAAAAAGATTTTACAAAAGTGTTTTATGAAATGTTTTATCAAAGAATGGATCAAATAGAGTATTTATCGATAAGATCTTTGATCAATCATATCTGATTTTCAAAAGAAGCTATTTTGTTTTTCAAAGACTGGTTATTGAAGGACTATTCGGTAAGGGGATTTATCGAATAAATCTTCGATAATAAGAGAAGAATTTCAAAAGAACTAAAAAATGATATTACATATATTTTGCTATTTGCTTTTGATAAGATACTATTTATTTGTTTAAACATGATTTAGAAAAACTTATGATCAGAGAATAGAAAGGTTTACAAGTTTAAAATATGATCATTGAAAATATTCTTGAAACTGTCTAGATGACTAAGTTTGAGTTTTTTGATAAATGATCTTTACAAGTGATCTAATTTCTTTCTTCTCAATTTGATCTTTAGAATTCTAAGTTACAAAGTTATATAAGATCAATTTGGAGAAAGAAAAGATAAGATTCAAATCATTGGAGTTTCAACAGGAGAAATGTTTTGATTGCTTGATATGATGATGATTCAAGTGCTTATAATGTTAGTTAATCCATATGAATCATATATGCTTCAATTAGTCTTGAATTTATGGAGAATAGTTTATTCATGAAAGATTCACAAATTGATTCATTATACTCATATTGATAAAATATTCAATCAAGTCATTTATCAAAGAGATATTCAATAAGATTCTTTTAATCTATCAAAATTATGATTGGATAAGTCTTGGAATAAACTTAATGAGTTTATAAATTACTTGAATTTGATTGAATGAATGTCTTCATGGATTTATAGCCTGATCTTAATTGATTATATGCTGATGACTTGTTCTGACATGATAAACCTCTTTCAAGTTGTGCTTTGATCTTTGTTTTGATCTATTGAGCTAAATGATGAACTTGATCTAAATTGATTCAATGATCTTATGAGTTATGGTTTCCAAATATGTTACATGATTTGAAAAAAATCTAAGAATGATTGAAAGTATGTTTGAAAAGTTTGAAAAATGATGTTTCAGCATTTATCGATAAGCTATTAGCATATTTATCGAAGAATACTTCGATAAATAACATATTGTGAAATATATTGATAAGTTTAAAAGCATATGTTTTGAAAGAATGTTTTTCAAAGAGTTTATCGATAAGGACATTTAAAAAGAACTAGTTGATAAATCATGAATGATCTCTTTACAAGTTATTGAAGATTTATTGAAGTCCTTTTCGATAAGGCTGATTATCGAATAATTACTCGATAAGATTTAAATTGTTTCAAATATAATTCTCCAACAATTTATCAAAGACCTTTTTGATAAGGGTGTTATTCAATAAGCTCTTCAATAAGTCAAGCTATTTTACAAAAATAGTTTTAACCAAACTTTATCTTATTTTGATCTTTAATACTAAATCATTTGGAAACAATTAATTTATACTTACATTGATTATATATCTTTATTAAAGCATGTTTCAAGATTATTTATAGGCATAATCAAGATTAACAAAGAGATCAATTAAAGAGCCAAATGCACATGTCAGTAATAACGGCTATATTTGATAACGGCTAACTCAACGGATTTATTAAGAACAAAGTATAAAGAGAAGAAGAAGCCAAATTGAGAAAGCTAAAGAAGCTGAAAAATATACAAAGATACAACATATACTTACAATGCACTTTGATTACACCCACTAATTTGTATCTCTATTTCACTATGTTTCCTCTCCTTTGGTTTATAGCATCATATATTCTTGGGAGAGAGAAAATTAGAAAATTAGAACTTAAGTGTTTATCTCATCTACTCTATTGATAGTGTTATATGTATCAAGCATTTCCAAAATTTGTTCAAATGGGATTCTTGAGTGTTGTAACCTTACATGTTGTAAGGGGGAGTGATGGGGAATTCTCACATGAATGTACTAAGACACAAGAGCCCACAGAATCTTGGAGATAATGGAACAATCAAAGGAGGTGTACGGGGACTGGACGTAAGCTAATTAGATTGGGCCAAACTAGTATAAATCATTGTGTGCAACATTTCTCCTACAACATCTTCCTTCAGTGATATCATTCAAAACTCCACTCTTTAAAATCACCAAATTCACCCCCTCTTGGGTGAAACAACTATTCTAACATTTACCTTAACACCGCTCGTTATAATGACTCCTACTTGAGTTCTTGTTCGTAGCAATGTACTAACAAACTCTGTATATTTTTACTTAAACACTACTCGTTATAGCGACTCCTACCTAAGTTCTTGCACGTAACGATAGACTGACAAACTATATTTACTTTTACCTGAACATTGCTCGTTACAGTGACTCCTACTTGAGTTATTGCTCATAACAGCATACGTCAAACTCCACTTACTCTCACCTGACTACTGCTTGTTACGGTGATTACTAACTAAGTTCCTGCTCATAATAGCGTGATAATAATTCTGCATTGTCTTTTTTGAATAACACTTGTTATAGCAACACCGCCACTTGTAACAGTATAATAACAAACTCCATATACTATTATCTGACTATTGCTTGTTACAGCGATACCGCCACTTGTCACAATGTGATAACAAACTTTTATATACCAATCTCAAACCAACTCATGCTCATACATACTTATCCAATCTTGCACAAACAAACATGTAGAATTAAATGCATACTAATATGAGAGTAAATGTTACTACATGATAGTCCTTCTTCCAAAGTTACTTTTCCTAGTTTCTCTATTATTTGTTTTCTTGACGGGCTCTGACATATATCAACTCCTATATTATATATTTATGCAGAGTATGCTAGTAGTAAATTTTAATATATATAACCATTACATAATTACTTCTCTAGTAACCCAGCTCAATCCCCTTTATTTTATTAAACTTTGTTTGATTTCCTTTTTGGACTTTACAATTTATAAATTCTCATTCCTTTCTCAAACCGTGACACAATAACATACATATATTTATGTATTTATATTCTATAAAAGTTTAATTTTATTGTCTATGGCTTCCATACCATGCCCTTTAGCATTTCCCTTTTTCCAAAAATTAACCCTTACTTTGAAACTTCAAACATAATCTATTAACTTACCAGACTAATTCAAACAACCAACATTCTAAAACTTAAAGCATACCTTAACACTTGAAATGCCTATCTAAAGAATTCTTCATCATTCTTCCAAAACAAAGAGCTCAATTTAAAAACAAGAATGATCATCTCTAATCCTTTAACACCACAAAATCCACAAGATTCAACAATTAGACCCTACTAACAAATTCACCTCAAAGCTTTCTTTATGCTACATTAAAAGGAGCTTAATCATTAAATCTCTATCCTTTATTATTTCAAACTCGCTCATCAACATATTTTCCTCAAAACTCTATACCACAACACTTGTGTTACTTCAATCTGATGGTATAAAATTCCCATTGCAATTTTAAACATTAAGGCCTAGGCTAACAATTTAACTACTATAACTCAATTGTTTTAGTCCTATATCATTTAAACATATCCAAAGCAGTGAACTAATCTCCCAAATTATAACTTCCAAGATTAATATTTCAACTTTAAAAACAATCTTCATTTCAAACCTGAATTTCTAACTTCTTTGACATTATTCTAAACATCATTCTAATATTTCTATCTTCAAAATAGTACTTAAATAATCCTTTAAGCCTCTTTAATACTCTGTTATAATTTCCTAAACCTTTATTGCCCAAACCAATGCCTCTTATTCACAAGTCATATTCCCTTCTATTACCACAGATTATCAAGGATCAGAGATCACTAAAATATATCCCAGAGCCTCAATTTAGAAATCACTTTATAATGGCAGATAATTGTTATGTAAGAACTAAATCAGCTCTTATACATCTCATTTTCAAAGAGGCTGAAATTACAACACCAAAGCAAATTACAAGCTCAAACTCTCAATTATAGTTTCAGTTTCCAAGAAAGCTATCTACCTAAATTAAAACAACTTAAATAATGTCATATAATAACAATAAAATACTTCTTCTTTCAAAAATTTCGTACAGCCACTGGTGTTATATACCTTTCAAAGACAACAAGTTCCTAATCGAAAATTACAACCCAATGCAGCACCTATAAATTAACTAACTCTTACTTCTTTTCTAGCTTAGATTTTAGGAAAAACGAAATCATTAAACAGAAATCACAATACTCTGTTTCAAAAATCAAACTCTACAACAGAGCTAACACATGCAGCGATCAAGATCCAAGTTTCAATTTATATTTCGCATTAAGAAGATTAGTACATTACTTTTCTTTACTTAATCGGACCCAATACTCCAAAATGCAAAGATTGGAGGAATCGAAGGTAGGAGAAGATGAAGAAGGCTTACCTTGGATGAAAAACACTATTGCATGAGCATCCGACCTCTCTTCCTCCCACGACAACCTCCGTCTCCTCTCTCGCTTTCTCTTGCTCTCTCTCTCACTCTCCATGCAGGCAAAGAAGAAGAGGAAAGACGGTGAATGAAGTAGGGCTGTGCAAGAAGCTTGGAGCCTGCAAAGCCCGCCTGACCCCGCACAAACTATGCCCTGCCTAGCTCGATAAAAAGTGGCACAATATAAAATGGGCTATTTTGGGCAGGGCCAATATTCGGGCCGGGCCGGTCATCGGGTAGGGGTTGTTGCCTTCCCATTTGGCCCTACCCAGTTAATTATTTTTTTATATATCAAAATTTATAAATTATATTATTTCACATAGAATAAATATGATAGATACTGGTGATTAAAGGATAATTTTATAAATATGAGTAGTCAAGTAGGTAATTGTATCCTTTAAAATTTATAACTAAATTGATTTCTTTCTTTATTTTTTTAAACTGCGGTAACTGTCATATATTTTTTTTAAATGCTTTATCTTTGTCAATTTTGAGGAGATTGATGCAAAGTTACAATTACAAACTATTTAGACTTTAATACTTTTTTTATATGCTATGGATTTTAAAACTTTAATTACTATATTTTTATTATCTTATTCTTAGTAAATTATGTATATTATTTAATTCTTGAAGACATATGAATATAATATTATTTTATAAGTTCATAATTGTAGATTTTTTTTATAATATGAGCAGGGCATCATGACTTGAGCATGCCCAACCCGCTCATGCCTAGCCCAAAATAGTTAGGGCTTTTATCGAGCTACAAAATACAGCCCATATATTTTTTAGACAAGGCACTAGGCAGAGGGGTTACTTTGCCCATGCACACCCCTAGAATGAAGTTTGAAGAAGGTGACAGTTGTTTGAGTGGAAGAGATCACGTGTGAGTGAGGGTGAGATGGTGAAATACAAATTTGCCCTTCAGCATTTTTTATTTCTAATTTCACTCCTCTTTTTTAATTTTCTGAAACTCTCAAACATTCTTAGAAATTAATTTTCTTTATAAAATAAATATTTTCTTCCTCCAATAGCTTTTCTAACTCGTAAAATAATTTTTATAAAATTTATAAACAATAATCTCTAACTATTTTTCTTGAATTTTTCAAAAACAAATAAAGTTTTTAAATCTAAAAAATAATTATTAAATCATTTAAGCCTTTTTTGGGTAAATAAACTCTTCCACAATTTTATAAATCCTCAAAATGTCTATTTTATAATTCTTAATTTTTTTTTGAATTTTAAAATATTTTTAATAATATTCTTTCCTTTACTCTTTCCTTGAAATTTTACCTTTAAGAATTTCTAATTCTAAAAAATTACTCTTGATGTTAAAATTTTTTTTATCAAAATTTAGAATGTTATACTCTCAACTATCTGTTTCTCAACAAAAAATATTTTTATCTAAAATTATTAGTTAAAAATTTTAATTTTAAATTTAAATTATTAAAATTATATTTTATCCGTGCAAATCTCGTTACAACAATGGATACTATTTGGGATGTGCATCGAAACTGGATCCACCAGATAAATGGGGAACTTCTTCCGTATAAGTGGCTATTTCCACACAATTAATGTCATTTGTGCACAATGTTATATGTAATGGATTAGTTTGTGTATGTTTTACGTTGTGTGCTTTTAATAGTTATTTCATCTGTCACAGTGTTATCTAATCCTCTGTTACCTTCTGAATATTATGATTTTATTTATCACATTAATTATAGAATGTTCACTTGTTAAAATATAAAATAATCTAAGAAATAGTTTAAACAACAAAAAATTAAAAAGTAATAAAATAAGTCCACGAAAATAAATAGTTTTAGTGGGTTAATTGGGTGATTATATTTACACTCTATCTTTTTAACAAATAAGTCATTAATATGGTATTCATGGTTTTTGTAGTTCAAATAATAAAACTATCAAAAGATGTGATATATCTGAAATATTTTATTGACTCCCAACAAAACCAATATGCAGATTTAGGTCTCCATTGACCCACAAAGGAGCACTTCACTTCATGTTCATTGATTCACAATTCTATATATTAATGATTTTATCTTTGTTCCAAGAATAGTAGCATAATCACCTTGAGAGTTGCACGTTGAAATTTCATAGACTTGCAAAGCCTTTGAGAATATTCAAAAAGGCCACTTTGATGCGAGTGGCAGTAAAATTGGGAGGTCAAATGAGTCAATTTGTTTTGTGAGATTGGTATTGATTGCTACAAATAATTTTAGAGTTGAATAGTCAGACCAGTTAGATTGGAGTTTCACACGCTTGTTTACAGCTAACGGCCGCTCTAAAGGTTGGGGTGTGTTGAGCTGGTAATAACTAAGTTTTGAGCTAAAAACTATTAACCGGGGAAAGTTTTGAAAATTCATACTGTTCATATCAGTTACACTAAAGGAGGAGGAAGGGGAAGGGGAAGAGGAAGCACCATAAAGTAAAAAAACATAGTATCTATCTTTATGATTTTTCCTTTAACACCAACAAAAATAAAGAAAAAGGGTTGGCCGCGAAATGGAAAGATGAAACTTGAATCACTTGCTAGCTATAACCAAGTTATCCGGAAAAATAAAAAATTCTAGAGTTAAAAAAAAAAAAACCAATAATAGTATTACAATGGTGGTTAAAAGAGACATTTTTCAGCAATTTTTTACCAGTGTAAATGTTACTGCTGTTGTAAGTCAAACTTTTAACAGCATTGAAAAACCACTGTTAAATGTAATAATTTAATGGCAGTTTTTATTAAACTGTTATTATATATTTAGAATTTTGCGGCAGTTTTCAATAAAACTAGCGTTATAGTTTAATCATATAATGCCTTTTTTATATTAACCGTCATTACAGTTTATACTTATAATAATGATTTTAAGAAAAGCCGCCGTTAAAGACTTATTTTTTTACAGTTTATTTTTTCATCTATATCGCCTTGTATTTGTCATAATAAAGACAGATTATAGGCAATAAAGTAAGTAAATATTGGAAAAATGTCAATTAAATATTAATATATAGTAATAAATTAATTTGGATTATTATTAATGCATGTAATGAACAAAAAAAATTCAAAGTCTCCACGCTGTATATGCACAACCATGCATGGGTATTAAGTGTGCTCTTCATACAGTGAATGGTCTGAATAGATTTAGTGAAACAACAACAAAAAGCTTTATATATAGAAAAGATTTAGCCATACAATAGCCAAAAACCACCCTGCACAAAAATGATATGAAAACGTTGCAAATGTGTATTGCATAATAATGATTAATATGCTTAGCTTCATAACAAGAACTTCAATCAACATTGCATGTAAGTGCAATTTTGCAAGCATGTGTATGTTAACCTGATGATTTATATCCTTCAGTGGTACTAAATTCAATGCGAAAGACATTCCTGAATCAACAGAAAATCCCCTATATAACTAGAAACTGAGCAACATGCAAACAGGAAATAATTTCGTTTTGAATTACACCAACTTCATCTGAAATCTACATATGCCATCTTTCCCATATGTGAAATGGACAAATGCACAACTGAGAATCGTATTCAATCCTAGTGACTGCAAATCAGAAAGACAAGCATATGGGGAAAAAGGCCAACATGCAACACGTTTTATCTCACAAGTAAAGTTAGCCATTACTCCATTGGGCTCCAAGACCAGATGATGACTTGGACAATAGAGAGGCAAAAGAAAAGTATGATATGTGGGAACGGAGCAACCACTTATTTCTTCTGCTTATACAACAAATGATCACCAGAAGCATTAAGGGAGCACTCCCTAAGTGTGAGATAGCCAAAGGATACCTAGAAGCTTTAGAGAAGCAGTTCAAGCCGATGAACAAACAGATGGGTGGTGACATCATGTATGAATTATGCGTTATGAAGCTTATAAATATTGGCGATGTAAGACAACATATAATGAAGATGAGAGATCTAGTCACCTAAAATCCTTTGAAATGGAAACTATAGAGAAATCCCTGACGTTATTGGTCTTGAACTAACTTCGTACTAAATATGATGCTTTTAAGGTCTTATATAACATACATAAGGAGAAATGATCAGTGGATGAACTGTTGTTCATGTGTATTTATGAAGTGACTAGATTGATGATTAGTGGAAAAGGTGCACAAAAGGTACTACTACAAAATATACTTTCTAAAGCCTCATTTATAAACTGGTCCTTGCAGAGATGGTTTAAAAAAAATGACCGGTGATATTTTTTGTAAATAAAATAAAATATTTACATCGGATATACACATAATTAGTAAAGTTGAATGAATGAAGTTTCTTGTTCTGATGATATGGTATTTTTTTTATGTTTTAAAAATAAAAAATACTACAGATTGAAACCAGACATATCAATATCAGTCGTAGATTATCATATTTTCTACACTAAATATAATTTCATTTGGTGTAGATTCGTTTATAAAATATTTAAGTTTTAATATTTTACATTGGTTGTATAAGTGACTAGTGTAGAATATAATGTCTGATTTTAAAAAAGTTTTCTACACCAATGTTCTATTTCAGTCAATATAGTTTGTTTATCAAATATATTTTAATTTAATCGAAACCCCATTCGTGCCACCCATCTCTCATTTTTTCTTGGTTTGATTATTTAAGTCTTATCGGCCTTTCACAGACAGTGAGTTTTTATTTTAAACTCCTTGTCTCAAGAAATGAAAATTTATGCACTATTGGTGATAGCTTTTCTTGTTATTTGTGTGGATTCATTGCTGTCATTTACTTGTTTGAATTGGTGAGTTATTCCACTTGTGTGTTATATATTCTCTCCCATAATTAGCTGCAAGCTAGATTTTCTTGTTTCCTATTTGTTTAGTTTTTGAGTCTTCCACAAATATGGATCATAGTTGATAAATGTAAAACAAACAAGTGTTAAGTATGCTGAGGGGGTGAAGGAGTTTTTGGAATTTGCTAAATGAAATGGTGATGATGATAATCGAAGGTTTTATTGTCCTTTTGTGAGTTGTTTGTATAAGAGGAAATAAAGTCCTATAGATATGTACACTCAGCTAATTTGTGAAGGGTTTTGCAAGAGTTACATGGTATGGGTATGGCATAGTGAAAATGTGGAAAGGTTGAGTGCATCTAAACAGGTAAAACAGACTTTTGATGATGACATAGATACTGATGATCGGGTATAGGACATGATTCGTGATATTGGGAAAGATGCTTTTATGTGGTCACATGTATATGGTAATATGTGCAATGATGTAAAAAAATCTCTATACCCAGGGCACAGAAAATACAACCTGTTGAATGCGGTATTGAGATTAGTAAGTCTGAAAGCACAGCATGGATATAGTGATAGTGGTTTTTAGAATTGCTTGAGTTGTTACAATACATATTTCCAAAAAAAATGTGTTACCCAGACGTTACTATGAAGCGAAGAAAATATGTCATTTAGACATGCAGTATAGAAAGATTCATTTATGCCCAAATGATTGCATATTGTATAGGAAAGAGTTTGAAGATGAGCAAAAGTGTCCAATATATAAGACACCAAGGTACAAATCAAACAACTCTCCTGCAAAGGTATTATGGTATCTTCCAATTATACCAAGGTTTAAGCTCTTATTTTCTAATGAAGATGATGCAAAAAAAAATGTTATGGCATGCGATTGAAAGGATTTGTCATGGAATACTTCGTCATCCAGTTGATTCTCTGCAATGGAAGAAGATTGATGACTTATTTTCCAAGTTCAAAAATAAACCACGAAACTTAAGGCTTGGGCTTAGTATAGATGGCATGAACCCTTATGGTAGCCTTAGTAGTATGCATTGTTTATGACCCATCCTCTTGGTGATTTACAACCTATCTCCCTTATTGTATATGAAACGCAAGTATGGAATGTTGTTTATATTGATATCAGGACCGAAATAACTGGAAAATGACATAGACGTTTACCTAATACCCTTGATCGAAGATTTGAATAAGCTATGGGAAGGTGTGGATGCTTTTGATGCATTAAGAAGGAGATCTATAATATGCGGGCCATGATCTTTTATACAATTAATGACTTTCTTGCATACAAAAATTTATTAGGGTATAGTGGTAAGGGACATAAATCTCATCTGATTTGTGAGGAAGGGATTTGATACTATCAACTTCATCATAGAAGAAAAATAGTCTACCTGGGTTATAGGATATTTCTAAGACAAGGCCACTCATACTGTCTATTGAATAAAACAATTTTGGTGGCCAAGAATTTCACAATGTTCCAGAGCTATTGTGTAGCATTCTTACTTTCATATGTCTTAGGGAACATTTAGTAGCATTTAGAATCACTTACAAGACCTTGGAATTCCATTAGCCAAATCTGGAATTTTACTCTTTCTCAAGTTACTGTTCATATAGTATTCCAGATTACACAATAAACTTCGAAAAATCATAATTAATTATATAAAAATCAAAATGAAGTGGTTCAAAAAGCTACATGAAGATAACATCTTAAAATTTAAGGAAAAAATAACTTATAGACCAAATGATTAGATAATTAATATATTTTATTCATTGAAATTTACTGTTTATTTGGTTAAAAACTCTGGAAACAGATTCTGGTCCCTTACTTTAGAAAATTAGTTCTCTTTGTACAGACATCCATATAAGGCGGTCTTGATAAATAAAGCTTGGAATGTCATATAAATGTCTATAAAATTTAATATATTTATTCCCTCATTTACTATTTTCATTAGATCATGACCATTACTATTTACATTGGTCATACAACAACTTTACCTATAACAAATAATCACCTAACATATATACTATCCAATCCCTAATTCCTCTTCATGCTTCATCATCCTCTTTCATCATTCATAAACCTGTGGAATTGGGATTACATGGAAAGGGATGAGATTTATGGGAAAATCTCAGTAGCAAACATTACTAAACAATGCATGCATTAATGTAATTACTTGTGCTTATTTGTGAAAGTGCTAATATTGTGTAATGTGCATGCGTTCATATAACATATGAAATACAATTGGCCACAGTAATCATAGCAACAGAGCTTCATACATAAGCACATATGCAACACAATTCAACAAAGTCATAGCATATTCAAGCATAACATTCAATGCATACAAGTTTAGGATAAGTTTATTCCCTCATATACTTGACTTTCTTTCACTTCATCTTGCTTCTTTCTTCTCACATCTCTTGGACATGTGGATGCCTCATTTGGAGCATACCAACCAATTCCTAACATCACATAACCATTTATCCATTACCATCTAACTTACTTGAGTATTAAACTTACTTTAACTAACATAACTTTCTCTTGATCATTAACCTCACTAACTTTACTTAATCTTAACTATTGGACTTGGCCTTTGAATCAATTGATGTCTTGATTTTACCCTACACAATTTCATCTTTTGAATCCATCTATGGGCTTAGAATAATGAAATTCCAGCTCCTTTATGGCCTGCTGTACAGAACTGAACATATGCATACAATTCTTTCAAAAATTCTCATTTTGATTCTAATGCTTCCCATACTTGTTTCTCCATTTTACCCCACACAACTTTTCATTTTAAAACCATTGGAAGCATCAAAATCATGAAATTCCAATCACTGTTCATGCGAGTGAACAGTAACCGTGAAGAATTTTAAAAACTACAATCTTGAGATTTTAATGTTTCCAAGGTTCAAAACCTTTCCAATCCTACACAAAATCATCATATAAATTCAATGGAAGCATTAAATCATTGAAATTCTATTTCCTTCCCTCATGAACATTGTAGACTCAATAGGTTCACCCATGGCAAAGTCAAGAATATCAACTTGATTCAACAACCAACCACTTAACTATCTTGTTTAAGCTTCAATCATATGTCTCTAACTTTAATTTCTTCTTTTCCCTTTCATCTAAGATTTTTGGACAGCACAACACCTTATAGAGAACTCAATTTTTCTCCCATGAAAACCCTATGTTCAAGCTCCCAAATCAAAGGAAAATAAGTTAGGAGAGATTGCTTACCTTTAATCTCTAGCTTACTTGAACTTTAGAACCTTGAATCTTTTTTGTCTTGGCTTGAGTTTTCATTTTGCAAGAGTTTCCCCAAGGGTTCATGTGCTTCACAGTTTTGGGCAGATTTGAGGGGGTATTTATAGAAAAATCTTGGTGGAAATCAATGGTCAAGATTAGTTTGTACACTATTTGATCCAATGGCCCACATTTAATTTTGGATTTTACTTTTTCAAAAAGAAGATTTATGACATCATCCATGACATCACAAGGGAAAACTCAAGGGGACACCTCATGGGGTTATGTGGCGCAATTCCAATGGGGGAAGAATGTTTTGGAAAAATTCTAGTCCAATTCAGTATCGACTCGATTCGATTCCCCAAAAACTGGACTGTTTTATAAATCAAATTTTTCTAAGATTCCATAATATACTTTCTGACCTTAAATCTAGTATCTGGATTCTTCCTACCATTGATATTCTTGTACTGGGCCATAACTTAATTATAGATCCCTTGGAAAATGACTAAAATGCCATTAGTTTATTGTCTTGTACTATATTAACCTTAAGGGCATAATTGTCATTTCACACCTCTTTATACTACCTCAGGGTGTATAATGGTTCTAACTAATCATCTTTATACTATCTTGGACGTTTTTGGACTATCTAGAATGACCAAAATACCCTCCATCTATCTCTGGTACAATCCAGGCATCCAGGGGTATTTTCGTAATTTCACACTTTTCCTAGATTGCTCTGGACCCTGGCCACTTAACTGTCCAGTGATCACATTGGACCTACTATGGCACTTTTTAGGCCTTAGTTTGGGCTCATTGCCTTTATGCCCTTTATGGCACAAATCCCAAGACACCTCTCCCGATTCTATTTATCGAGTATTCTATTTTACCATAAAATTCTATAAGAATTCTACAAGATTCCTTTTCTGATTCATATATTAGATATAAAAATTTACAGTAAAGTTTAATCTAATTCTGAGATTCGAAAAATACTGCAATAATTCCTTTTGACTTCAGGAATTTATATCAATTAATCGGGACCTCAAATTGAAATTCTGTAACTCCTTAAACTGAACGTAATCACTTTGTCTATCTACTGGTAAAATTTGAGTCTAATATGATTCCATACATTTTTGAGCCTTTTTCGGTTTAACTTTCTCATAATTACATTTAGGTCCCTAACTTTTTACTTATCTACATTTAGGTCCCTAAACTTTTGAAAATTACCAGTTTTGGCCCAACTTTTATTTCTACTTTAACTTTTGGCCTTTAAACTTTTCTAATTTTTGTTTAGGTCCCTTTCTTCCTTCAAGACTCATTTAACCTCTATTATTTCCTTTGATCATCGTCATAATCCTTTCCAAACCTCTTTCCTCTATCAGTATTATACAGATAGGGAAAAATTAGGATATGACATTTTTACCCACTTAAAATAAATTTTATCCTCAAAATTTACACAACACCTCAATCAATGATTGGGGTATCCATCTCTTATCTTTATCTTGACATCTTAGCGAAGTACTTTTTATATCTGTAATTCTTCATATCTTTACTATGATCATTCTTCTGTTTTAAATCAACTCAATTAGAATTGAACTCCAGCTCATTCTATTACTTACTTTCTTGCTATGCATTTATCTACACATGCACTTTTTACCATACTAAACTTGTGAGTAATATCCATTTCTTTCATATCAAATTCTCTCGAATACTGCTATATTTGGGAGTTCCTGTTAATGATTCATCATACTTCTTAGAACAATCATTTATGACTCATCTGAGTATCTAGCGGAATACTCTGAACATCCGCACAACTTTAACTCTCATTCTCATATTATCATATTTCTTATCATCTTCAATAACTCACATAATACAGAGAGATGACTTATGTCATCATTCTTTCTTTCGTTGCTTTACTACTAAATAGGAGCTCATAGGAGCATGTAAGAGCACATACTCTAACATGCATAATGCCTAACCAATATATTGCAGGACTATATTCCTACCCATGAATGCAAAGCTCTAACATTGGAGCTCAAGCATTCCTTCTCTTAATATGCACAGCTCTAACACTCAGAGTTTGCACAGCTCTAACACTCAGAGTTTGCACTGCTCTAACATTTGAAGCTTTAGTATATTCTATAAATATAACATAATGCCTAGCATTTCATGCAAGGAGTGAAAGCTCTCATTTGCTCTTTCATCTGTAATATAACATTTAAAAATCTTATCCCTTTCAAAAAGGGAGTCTATCTATCTATTTATAAGGCTAGCTATAAAGCCATTTGTAACATCCTTACTTTTATATGTCTTAGGGACCATACAGTAGCAATTAGAACCACTTACAAGATCTTGGAAGTCCACTACCCAAATCTAGAATTTTACTCTTTCTCAGGTTACTATTCATATAACATTCCAGATTACGCAATGAACTTTGAAAATTCATAATTAATTCTAGAAAAATAGAAATACAGTGGTTCAAAAATCTACATGAAGATAACATCTTGAAATTTAAGGAAAAAATAATTTCAAGACCAAATGATTATCCAATTAGTACAGTTTATTCGGCAAAGTTTACTGTTTATTTGGTCAAAAATTCTGGAAACAGATTCTAGTCCCTTACTTTGGAAAATCATTTCTCTTGATATACACATCCAAATGACACGTTCTACCTATTCATTTAAATATCTGGATGTGTGATACATGATCCTAAAATTTTGTGAACTAATTCCTTCATTTGCTAGGTCAAATTGAAGCCACAACAAAACTGCTTTAGGACCTATGTTTTTACCATTTCAGTTTCTTTTCTTTCATTTCCAATAATTGTTTTAGCATGAAAAAGCCATCAAATAAGCTTCTTAACATTCGTATACATCATGTACATATGCCATAAGTATTACAATAGTTTCATTTCATAAATGGACACCTTACATGGCATATACATATATGGACAATTTATAGTATATGCTAAAATCTCAATACTTCATTCACTTCCTTTCTTCCACTCTTTAGCTCTTCTCCATGCATACATTTTCTTCATGCTTGACCTAAATTGGTTGGTTATGGGAGAGTGAGATTCTAGGGAATCTCATTAGCAAATGTTACCACTTAAATATGCAAGATGGATGCTAATGCATGATATGTAATTTCATTAAATTTTCTTTGATTAGTGACATGCTATCATGCTATATACTTTTACATAAAGTGCATGGCCATGGAAAACGTGTTATTCACAATACATTGAACATCATTAATCATGTCACAACATCATTCAAATATCATATACATGTCAACACATAAGCATACTATATCAAGCACATAAAGAAGTAAGTTTACTACCTTACACTTAAGGTTTCCTCTTGACCTTTAGCCCTTGCTCCCTAGCTTTCCAACCATGAAGCCTTTATGTCAATCACTTTACAACATGTTCTTGGATGTTTCAAGGTCCTAAACACATTCATATTCATTACATAACTTATTATGACTCATGAACTCTAATCATGTTCAAGACTAACTTTGTTACACTCTTTATTGTCATAACTTTCTTTAATCTTCACTAATCCACTTGGCTCTTGAACCAAATGATGTCTTGACTTTACCCTACACAATTTCATCTTTTGAATCCATTTATGAGCTTAGAATCATGAAATTCCAGCTCCTTCATTGCCTTCTGTACAGAACTGAACATAAGCATACAATTCTTTCAAAAATTCTCATTTTGATTCTAATGCTTCCCATACTTGTTTCTCCACTTTACCCCACACAACTTTTCATTTTAAAACCATTGTAACCATCAAAATCATGAAATCTCAATCACTGTTCGTGCGAGTGAATAGTAAATATAAGGAATCTCAAAGACTACAACCTTGAGATTTTAATGTTTCAAAGGTTCAAAACCTTTCCAATCCTACATAAAATCAGCATACAAATTCAATGAAAGCATTAAATCATTAAAATTCCATTTCCTTACCTCATGAACAGTGCATACCGAATAGATTCACTCTTGGCAAAGTCAAGAATATCAACTTGATTCAACAACCAAGCACTTAACTAGCTTGTTTAAGCTTCAATCATACGTTTCTAACTTTAATTTCTTCTTTCCTCTTTCATCTAAGGTTTTTGGGCAGCACAACACCTTAGAGAAAACTCAACTTTTCCCCATGAAAACCCTAAGTTCAATCTCCCAAATCAAAGGAAAATAAGCTAGGAGAGATTGCTTACCTTTAATCTCTAGCTTGCTTGAACTTTGGTGCCTTGAATCTTCTTTGTCTTAACTTGAGTTTTCATTTTGCAAGATTTTCCCCAAGGGTTGAGAAGCCACAGTTTGTATGCAGATTTGAGGGGGTATTTATAGAAAAATCTTAGTGGAAATCAATGGCCAAGATTGATTTGGTTAGTATTTAATCCAAGGGCTCACATTTAATCTTGGATTTTACTTTTTCATAAAGCAAATTGTGACATCATCATGACATCACAAGGGACACCTCAAGGGATACTTCATGGGCTTATGTGGTGAAATTATCATGGTAGGAAGCTTCTGAAAAAATTCCAGTCTAATCCGGTATTAATCGGAGCAGTTTCACAGCAACCGGACTATTTTCTATTCCTAATTTTTCTATAATATACCAGGATATGTATTCTGTCCTGGAAATCAATGTCTAGGTTTCTCATGCCCTTGACATGGTTATACTGAGTATTTATCTACTATCCATTCCTTAGGAAATGACCAAAATACCATTGGTGTCATTTCTTACACTATTGACCATAAGGGCATAATCATCATTTTACCCCTCGTTGTACTGCCTCAGGGTGTATCTGGGCTCAACTAATCATATTTATATCATGTGACATGTTTTTAACCTGTCCCATGTGACCAAAATTCCCTTCATCCATCTTTGGTACAATATGGGCATCTAGGGGCATTTTCATAATTTTGTACTTTTTCTGGACACTAGCCCCTTCTACTGATGGACTGGTACCCTGGGTTTTGGGCCCTCCTTGGCGTCATCATAGGCCTATATGTGAGGTCATCTGATCTCATTCTATCCAGGTTCACATACCGATAAGTTCCATTATTGGATCACGGGTATTATCAAACTCCCGTCAAAATTCATTAATATGTGAATAACTTTTTATACAGAACTTCTTACAGAGTTCTGTCAGATCTAGGATATCTGACACTGTAGGGCACATTTTCCTATAATTTTCCCACTTACATCTGAAGTCCATGAAATCTGATAAAATTTCAGATAACTTTTAGACTATCAGATAATTTTCTATTATCTGGAGTCCTAATAAAATTTCTGTATCATGCCATATTAACTAGCGCAACTTCCTCTATTTACTGATGGAATATGGGTCTGAAAAACTTTTGGGCAGTTATAACCCTTTCCAAGCTTATCTTTCTATAATTATAATTTTACCCTTAAACTTTTTACTCAATTACATTTACCCTTAACTTTTGAAAATTACCACTTTTGGCCCAAATCTTGTTTCTACTTTCACTTTTTGCCTTTAACCTTTTCTACTTTTCATTTTAGTCCTTCTCTTCCTTAAAGAATCATCTAACCTTTATTATTTCTTCTGATGTTCGTCATAATCCTTTCCAAACCTCTTTCCACTTCAGTACTATATGGATAGGGAAAAATTAGGATATGACACCATTTCATATTGTACTTCTCAATACATTTTCTTCATAATGTATCTTATTACGTACTCTTTATACAATTTCTCATTGAGTATCTTTCATGCCATAACGTGGCATATCTAGCCAAATATGGCTATATTATAGTATATCTTTCAAATCCATTTCATTTGGACTTGACATAAGGGTTATAGTCTCTTACTATTCATAAGCTTCTAGCTTTTCATAGCTCTTTCTATCATTTTACATAGTTTTGTGCATATATGCCAATTTCTATAACATTTCTACCTTTTTCTATCACTTCCCAGGGGGTCACCCATCATTGGCTACTCTTACCTAAGCACGCTTAATTGAAAAGTGCATATATAAATATGAAGCACTGGTGCTAACAGGCTCTAACCCAGATACTTTACTATCTTAGACCCATCTTATACTATCTCTCTTGGGTCTATCTAGCATTCTAATCTTTTTATCCTCATCTGGAGGATCTATTTGTCTTTTATTCTTATTCTTTCTAATCTTATCATAAGGATCTTTTTATTCTTATTTGACCCTTTCTCATATCTTATGAAATATTCTTATAAATCCTTAGGACTCAGGATTAACAACTTTAACTTTGTTCACTTAGTTCCTGTTACGTGTAAGGAGATTCTGAGTTCAGTCCCTGAAAGTAATAAGGCTATCTGAAACTAGCATCATGGGTACTCTCTCTGTTATGAGTTAACTAACTTGTGAAGCTTTTATACCTTAACTTTTCCTTGGTATTCGTCCTTTGAAAGATATATTGTACTTATGGCTCAATACTTTCTTTCTCTAGGTTAGGTCTACTGCGACTTTCAGGATCTACTGTGATCAACCGTAAGCCTCTTTAGGATCTAACTGCGATCCTAGAATTCTGTTCTCTGGGAGCCATACTATGATCTAATTACAATCCTTCAGAATCTACTATGATTCCATTGTACTATATTCTCATCTCTAGAAGATCTAAACTAATGGACAAAGTTACAAGGTTAGTCACTTCCACATAGTTGTTAACTCAATAGATAATTCCCCAAAAATGATCACAGAAGCCAATATTATCTATTAAGACTTTACTCATTTCCTTTATCACTCAAGAATTTCTCATATCATTCTCATCTTTTATAACTTTACTATATCCATTACTGCAGAGAGCTACACAGGCTCTACCATGCACATATCTATCATCATCTATTCATCTCATCAGAAGGACATTACTCTCTCTTGGTTTCATTTCAAAAGTAATCTTACTCTATCGTAAGAGCAATATAGCTCTATTGTAAAAATATTAACTTGTATTACTCAGAATCTGTTCCTTCTTAGGGCCATATTATCTTTCATAAATGCTTCTCATTCCATTTCATATTCATAGCACATCATTCATATATCTTACCCCTACTAAAGGAATATATCCTGAGTATCATAATCATTTATCTACAGATTCATTATTAATCCTCATCTTTAATCTCATTCTCTGTCTCATTGACTAACATTGCTTGATCATAAATTCTCATTCTATTCTTTGGGAATTAACTGGCTAACTATTTTGTTCATCACTTTTCTATTGCTTTTACCCTTAACCTTACACTCATGTTTATTTAACTGAGAGGAAGGTTTCTCATAGACTATTCGAGGAAAACTCCTCAGGTGAGTAGATCACTCTCTATCTCGTATGGAGTAACTTTTATATCTCTCTACTATCTTTTAACTCTTTCTTTCTGTCTGTATCAATATGCTCTTGACTGGACTGTGTTTCCTCCTGGTCTGTCTTTAGATCCTGACTAATTTAAGTCACTTGATCTTATTCATCACCTAGCATTACTATTTCTATTATCTAGGGCAGAGCGTTAGGTTACTATCTCTTCGTGATGGAATCCCTCTGCTTTAGGAACATTAACCTTCTATCTATTAGCTATAACATCTTTATCCTTAAGCCATATATTAGATCATTCTCAGGCAAGTCTCATTCTAACTTCTCATTATTTTTTTCCGTAAAGACTAGCTGAACAAAGTCTTTTATACTGTAGATCAACTCTTGATGATCATACGGAGGATCTATTTCTGAACTTTTCTTAAACTAATATTCTGTATCTCAATGTATCGTGCTGTCTAACTTGCCTGCACTCTATGCTAAACCTCTAACTGATAACCTTCAGTGAGGTTAGCATCTTCATTCCTGTCATCAAGTCTCTATGCATTTTAGTCACCACTTGAATACTTGCTAGATAAGTCTCATATTCTCTGTAACCTTTAGTCTTGACCATCTCAACTTACTTATCACAATTTAATAGCTTTTTATTCTTCTATCGTGACCATAAATCATCTTCCATTGTATCCTAGCAGCTCAAAAAATTCCTGTCACAATCAATCGTCTTTACTTGTCATGACTTAACTTGTCTGGTACTTCTAGCCATAACCCTTTATGTCACCATAACATTTGTACATACATTGCCCCTTGTCTCTTTTACATTCTTTCCTAGAAATCATGGACTGCACATACTTTTGCATACATAAGTATCACCCCTTGTATATCGGTTGACAGATCATTTGCCAAATACTCACTTAGCTCTATATGCCATATAGGGGTATATGGCAATACATGACTTACTATAATCTCATGCCAGTCCTCTAGAGTATATTAGGTTAATGCCCTCTATTGTATGCCTGTTCATCATCCCTGCTCTGGCATTGAGGAATTGCAAATAAACTGACTGTTCTTAATCTCTACTTTTGTCCATCTCTTGACCTAGACTGAGTAATTCACTCTCTAATCTTTCTTCAGACTAATATGGTCAACACTATCTGTCTTTAACAAAGAAAATTGGGGTTGACTAGGACTAGGAATATCCCACTGATCTTTTTCTATAAAGTCACATATTCCTGGACTTTGGGAATGGGCAGGAATTGTCATAAACTCTGACTGAATGTCTGAATTAGGGGATTGTGATCTATTACTTATAACAACTCTGTCTTTAACCTCTAGTGGAGAAGGAATAATATCTGGTCTACCTATAATTCAGTACCAGTACTCAGCTTCCTCAGCCATAATCTATCCTCTTATCGGAGGGATAAAGCTTACTTTAGGGCTAGAGGGTACTCCAACAAACTTATACTGTATAGAGTCACTAGACTCAACATCAACTGGTGCATATTGGACTTCAGGATGAATCTCAACATGACCTCTAGACTATAGGTTTGAGTCTACAGAAACATCTATAGAATATTCTACTGTAGACTTTCCTGACTAATTCCCTATACTATCATCTGAACTCTCTTCATTGTCTGAGGGATGATCAAAATCTGGATGTACATTATCCTCACATATCACTACTGGCCGGGGGTCTCCCTTATTAACTGAAGCCACTGACTTAATTTTATGAAATCCCATATCTACTCCTGCAATATTTGCTTAATTAAGCAATGCTAACTATCCCAATAAATATCCTAACTTAACAAAGTACTTACTATTGAGGGTTAGGGTCTGGGAACTATCTTAAATCATGCCATAAACTTCTGCTCTGATACCAAAATGTAACATTCTTACTTTCATATGTCTTAGGGACCATTCAGTAGCATTTAGAACCACTTACAAGACCTTGAAAGTCCATTAGCCAAATCTGGAATTTTACTATTTCTCAAGTTACTGTTCATATGGTATTCCAGATTACAATAAAATTAAAAAAATCATAATTAATTATAGAAAAATTAAAATAAAGTGGTTCAAAAAGATAAGTGAAGATAACATCTTGAAATTTAAGGAAAAAATAATTTACAGACAAAATGATTAGCCAATTAATATAGTTTATTTGTTAAAGTTTACTGTTCATTTGGTCAAAAGCTCTAGAAACAGATTATGGTCCTTTACTTTGGAAAATTAGTGCTCTTTGTACAAATATCCAAATAAGGCATTCTTGGTGTCAAAATAAAGCTTGTCATGTCATCTAAATGTTTGTAAAATTTCATACATTTATTCAATCATTTACTATTTTTCATTACATCATGACCATCACTATTTACATTAGCCATACAACAACTTTACATATAACAAATAATCACCTAACATATATACTATCCAATCCCTAATTCCTCTTCATGCTTCATCATCCTCTTTCATCATTCATAAACCTATGGGATTGGGATTACATGGAAAGGGATGAGATTTCTGGGAAAATCTTTATAGCGGACATTACTAAACAATACATGCATTAATGTAATTACTTGTGCTTGTTTGTGAAAGTGTTAACATTGTGTAATGTGCATGCTTCCATGTAACATATGAAATACAATTGGCCAAAGTAATCATAGCAACAGAGATTCATACATAAGCACATATGCAACACAATTCAACAAAGCCATAGCACATTCAAGCATAACATTCAATGCATACAAGTTTAGGATAAGTTTACTACCTCATATACTTGACGTTCTTTCACTTCATCTTGCTTCTTTCTTCTCACATCTCTTGGACATGTGGCTGCCTCTTTTGGAGTATACCAACCAATTCCTAACATCACATAACTATTTATCCATTACCATCTAACTTCCTTGAATATTAAATTTACTTTAACTAACATAACTTTCTCTTGATCATTAACCTCACTAACTTTACTTAATCTTAATAATAGACTTGGCCTTTGAATCAATTGATGTCTTGACTTTACCCTACACAATTTCATCTTTTGAATCCATCTATGGGCTTAAAATAAGGAACTTCCAGCTCCTTCATGGCTTGTTGTACAGAACTGAACATATGCATACAATTCTTTCAAAAATTCTTATTTTGATTCTAATGCTTCCCATACTTGTTTCTCCACTTTACCCCACACAACTTTTCATTTTAAAACCATTAGAAGCATCAAAATCATGAAATTCCAATCACTGTTTATGTGAGTGAACAGTACCCGTGGAGAGTTTCAAAAATTGCAATCTTGGAATTTCAATGCTTCAAAGGTTCAAAACATTTTCAATCCTACACAAAATCATCATATAACTTCAATAGAAGTATTAAATCATTAAAGTTCCATTTCCTTCTCTCATGAACAGTGCAGACTCAATAGGTTCACCCATGGCAAAGTCAAGAATATCAACTTGATTCAACAGCTAACCACTTGATTCAACTTTTCTCCTATGAAAACCCTAAGTTCAAACTCCCAAATCGAAGGAAAATAAGCTAGGAGAGATTGCTTACCTTTAATCTCTAGCTTGCTTGAACTTTGATACGTTGAATCTTCTTTGTCTTGGCTTGAGTTTTTATCTAGCAAGAGTTTCCCCAAGGGTTCATGTGCTTCACGGTTTTGGGCAGATTTAAGGGGGTATTTATAGAAAAATCTTGGTGAAAATCAATGGCCAAGATTAGTTTGTACACTATTTGATCCAATGGACCACATTTAATCTTGGATTTTACTTTTTCAAAAAGAAGATTTATGACATCATCCATGACATCACAAGGGACAACTCAAGGGGACACCTTATGGGGTATGTGGCCCAATTCCAAGATTCCATAATATACTTTCTGACCTTAAATCTAGTATCCGGATTCTTCATACCATTGACATTCTTGTACTGGGCCATAACTTAATTACAGATCCCTTAGGAAATGACTAAAATGCCCTTAGTTTACTGTCTTGTACTATATTAATCCTAAGGGCATAATTGTTATTTCACACCTCTTTATACTACCTCAGGGTGTATACTGGCTCTAACTAATCATCTTTATGCTATCTTGGATGTTTTTGGCCTATCCAGAATGACCAAAAGGCCCTTCATCTATCTCTGGTATAATCCATGCATCCAAGGGCATTTTCATAATTTCGCACTTTTTCTAGACTACTCTGGACCCTAGTCTACTTAAATGTCCAGTCATCACATTGGGCCTACTATGGCGCCATTTAGGCCTTAGTTTGGTCTTATTACCTTTATGCCCTTTTTGGCACAAATCCCAATATACTCTCCCGATTCTATTTATCGGGTATTCTATTTTACCATAAAATTCCGTAAGAATTCTACAAGATTCCTTTTCTGACTCTGTCAGTTTTATAAATTTGTATATTAAATATAAGAATTTACAGTAAAGTTTCATCTAATTCTGTGATTTGAAAAATACTTCAATAATTCCTTCTGACTTCAGGAATTTATATCAATTAATCGGGACATTAAATCGAAATTCTGTGACTCCTTAAACTGACCGAAATCACTTTGTCTATGTACTGGTAAAAATTTAGTCTAATCTAATTCTGGGCATTTTTGAGCATTTTTTGGTTTAACTTTCTCATAATTACATTTAGGTCCCTGACTTTTTACTTATTTACATTTTATGTCCCTAAACTTTTGGAAATTATCACTTTTGGCCCAACTTTTGTTTTTACTTTAAACTTTTCTAATTTTCATTTAGGTCCCTTTCTTCCTTCAATACTCATTTAACCTCTATTATTTCTTCTGATCATCGTCATAATCCTTTCCAAACCTCTTTCCTCTATCAGTATTATACAAATAAAAAAAAATAGGATATGACAAATTGATTGGAGAAAAAGGTTTATAAAAAGGTGAAAGATATCAATGTTACTTTCAATAAGACTACCAAGAAAAGTGAGAAAAATATATATGGGAAAAATCTCTGTCTTCTTTGAGCTTCCATATTGGCAACATCTTCATATAAGGCATTATATTGACGTCATGCATATGGAGAAAATGTGTGTGAAAGCATTGTTGGATACTTCTCAACATAAATGGTAGTTCCAAAGATGGTTTGAAGGCACTATTAGATTTGCAAGAAATGAGAATATATGGGGATTTACATATAAGGCCAAATGGTGAAGGGAGTTATTATGTTGAAAAGATTAATATTTTGTCTAAGGATGAGAGAAGTATTTGTGAGTGTTTTCAAGGAATTAAAGTTCCCTTTGGGTACTCATCCAATTTTAAGAAGATTGTATTTAGGCCAAAAGTCTCATGATGATTTGAGACACATTGTAACCCGACTTTACTTCTTCTTCAATGCTATATATGGAAAAGTTTTTGAAACTAAAAAGTTGGATGAATTGGAGTATGAGAGTTATGTTATTTTGTTTCATCTTGAAAAAACCCAAATTAAGTGTTAGTATATAGTAATAAATTAATTTGGATTCTTATTAAAGCATGCAATGAACCAAAATATAATGCAATCATATATACATGGATATTGTACAATCATATATACACACGAAATGGATGATTGATTAAGGCAAGTTCTCCAGCATGATTTTTGCCAAAGCATCCATCGTTGAGCGGATTTGATCATCTTCAAAGCTCATTTTGTTCTACTCAAACAACTGCAAGTTTGAAGTAATAGGTAAATACATACTAGATGTTATAAATTGAAAAAGTCTAAATATTAATCATTTCATCCTCATCTAAGCTATCAGTGATCCCTATCTCAATAGTCACATGCATATATTGGATTATATAATATCCATACTCAATACTACTATGTTGATAGTGGTACTAACAAAATAGAAAAATATAAAGTATATTAGTGACTAACTTTCCCTCTAATATTTTTTTAAAAAATAAAATTTAATTATTTGAAAAGTACTTACTCGAGAATAAATCCATGAAGGATTAGGACTACCTGGATCTCCTCTGAACAAGTTGAAGCCTAACACAACCCTGTCTCCAATTGAAAAAAAAGATATCATATAACTTACTACATGTTCATGTTAACAAATCTATAAAGAAAAACTCACGTGTTGAAGATGAAAAAAATATCGGTATCTGGCCGTCCAAACAACAAATCAAACCAGTACACTACATTAGCTCTAGGGGCTATGACAAGCAAAGTCTAATGTGTACTACAAAATATGAACAACATTATATATGAATGCAGATTAATATGTATGAGTTTTCCAAGCATAAGAGTATACTTACCCTTTAATGTAAGGTACAAAAATATATCTTCCTCCTTATGTAGATCATAATATCGACCATGTACATAATCATCAAGCTCCTATCAATGCCTATCTCTTGGACATGTTAAGACGCATGAAGCCATATGTGTCTCATTTTTCTTACTCTAGGTATCTCCGATACAAGTGGCTATAGTTAATAGAGAAATGAGTCAATACTGCGCGAATGGTTATACATAAAGTATTAAAATAAAGTTGCAACTTACAATATGGCATATTGGATGATAGTTGAATCCAGCTCCTAAAAATTGAGAAATTGCACTATGTCATTCCTAGTTAGGGTGAATTTATATATCTCCTATGTGATAAAATCATGGACAAAATTGTGAAATTAAGTAATTCCTCCAATCTTACTGCTATAGAGTGGAGAGTTGCCATACCAAAATATTTCGAGGATATGTTCTCAGGAAGAGGCATGAGCTTGTCTACTTTCACCCTCTGAACCTTGGGTTTATGTGGTGCCTTTTCTAGTTCTGGGTCCTTTGGGGTTTGCTTCTGAGTCACCTTCTTTGGCACTAGCTCTAGTGTGACTTTCTTTCTTAATTTGTTCAGATGTGTTGGTCACATAATATACTTCCCTGGAGTTTGCTCTAATATTTTGACCTCATTAGTGAGGCAGGGAACTGGTACAGTACATGTATGCTTCCTTATGTGCTATACCATGACCTTGGCATTGCCATCAGGAATTAGTTTCTAGTGAAGTGTTGTGGCATCCCAGTAAATGGTACCATAAGTGAATGAAGGATGTAGTCCCTTAGTTTGTCACAATGTAGAGACCATATTTTTCCTTATCCTCCTCAGTGTGCTCAAGGGTAGGGTCAGGACCATATGGTCAGGAGACAAACTTCTACTTATTGGAGCTTCCTTCTCACTAGTCACTGCAGGAGAACCTTGAAAATGTAAACAAAATTAGTCAAGACAAAATATACATGTTAAATGTCCCTTAAAAAGAAGTAAATTAATATATTTTTACCTTTAAACTTTGGCTGAGTATGGGGAAGCCTATCATCATAATGGCTTGCTAGAGCCTGGCATCTAAAAGATCTTAAACTCTAGCATCTATCTCGTGGCCTATCTTTGCCAACTTCACTTGATGCTCTGCTTTAAGTTCATCTCGAACCTTTTCCAACTCATCTTGAAGCATGTATACGGAGGTGCGCTTCTTCTTCGAGAGGCAAAGCTAAAAAAGACTTTGTGAATGACTCCTTTAGGGGCCCCTCTCACTTGACTTAGGTGGTCAGGGGTCCCAATAGCTATCTCCAAGATGTCTATTCCTTTTATAGGAATGAAACACTCTTGATATGCCTGTTGCTATAGTGTATCCTACAACATATACAAGTTACTAAGTTAAATAAACTGAAGAGCAAGTAATTGCAAATAAATTCTTAGTATTTAAATTAGTTACTTATAATCCTCTCAAAAACTGTAGCAACCTCTGGAGTTATATATTGTCCCTTTTCCACCCTTGCAGTTTTCCATTTTTGTTAGTGAGATGGACTCTAGATGATGATGGATGAAGAAGGGTATGGGGCAGTAGGGTATGGGGCAGTAGGGTATGATGCAGTTGCTTATTGCGTAGCCTCCAACTGCTTTTGCATCATTTTCCTCTCAATGACACTATACCCCATCGAGACATATAGTGCTGGTACACATTCTTCTTGGCTATTTCTTGACTTCTCTTACAAATAGCCTATGAAAAAGAAACTAACTTAGATTAGTGTATTAAAATGTACATTCATTACTAAGTTAATTAAAACCTTAGAAGTAGTCTCTTCACACCATTGACGAAACAATGTCGAAGCTTAATTACTAACATTGGGGTATGTGTCCTTGGATGCTCCCCTATCTTACTGCCTTAGAGTTAGTCATTCACAAGTTTTGAATTAAAGTCCCTTCACCGTTCATTGCATTGCTTTAAGATGCGACACTTCATGCTTACAGTGGATGGAATGTCAAAATTTTACTCCGTGGAAGAACAAAACCATATAAGATTAAGCTACAATAAGGGACAAAAATCATGAATAACTAAAGTAGGTAGGTGGAAGATATAATTAGAAATATACCAAAATGTCCTGTCAAATCATACGTTATCTTTCTAGTCGACTGACTTCCAGTTGTAGTACTCAATACTAATCTTAGCACGTACTATATGACCGACATAGCTATTAAATGTGGCCCATTTTGACTAGTTGCCTTCATGTTAGCATCAAACTCAACTGGCAAACTCGTGTAATTTAACCCCTAATTTTTCCTAGAGACCCGTTTCATATAGGTAAGGCCTCTTCATCTTTTCTTCCTAGATTGACTACAACCTAAACCTGAATATGTTGAACATGAACCGTCTATGCTCTGTTCAAAAAATAATAAATAAAGTTAAGAATATGATACAACTAACCAGCCAAAATAGTGAATTAATCTCCCAAATTATAACTTCATTGAGCTACTTGTTTAGAAATTAAGAATATCAAAATAGTACACTATATTCTACTCTTTAAACCTTAATGCCTAATAACATACAAAAATATATATTCATCTTTGTTATATCTATAAATCAACTATCAAACCATCATTTTAACTTGATTTCATTGTACTATCAAATCATCCTAAAGCTAAGATTTAGTTATCCCATGACCCCAACATACTGTCTAAATAAAGGAAGAGAGCAAATTTATAACTTGAGCTCTACTATCCTAAAACCTCATTACAATAGTTCAAATATTTAGGAATATAAATAAACATAACTCATTCAATTTTTTAGCAACAAAACACCCAAAACTCCACAACCCACTTCAGTGAATCACTTGCCTACATACCCACAGTGTGACATTTACATATTTTATTAACTCATTTAGTATCTTTTAGCTTTAATCCTAATAAAGAACCAAACCAAAAAATAATAAAGTTAAATGGTGACTTACAACTATGAATACAAGAACAACGACGGAGGGAGTTAGCATTGACAAAGATAATGAACGGCAATGAGAACGATGATGGAGTCACCAAAATCAGTTTGAAAATGACTTAAATTAGAACAAGACCACAAGTGACTATGTGGAAAGTAAATATGAAGTACTACGCGGATTAGGTTTGGTAAATTTTTGTGGCTTTTTATGGAATACTTGTAACAGTAGTTGTTAATAAAACTGCTGTCAAAAGTTTGACATTTACCAAATGTGAAGACTTTATATGGCGGTTTTATTAACAACCGCTGTTAGAAGTATATGTAACGGGGGGTTTTAATAAAAGTTGCTGTAAAAAGCATAACCCTTTACTACATATTTGAAGATAACATATATATTATCTTGAATCCAATAAATTAGACAATAAGCTAGTATGCCAATGGTATTTAATAATTAGTTCCATTATCAATTTATTGGATAGATTAGACTTCTTGATTTATATAAAATATGTGCACTTTCAATTTCTTTTAAGGTACTCATTGCTGAATGCGCAGCTAATTAAACAAGGTAAAATTGATGTATTAATGTGTTGAGTTTTGAGCAACCTAGATGTCATCATTTTCAACTATACCAATATTTTGGGTGAGTTATGTTAGGCTGATATCAAACTCGATACAACATAATAATAGGTTTATTCTTAAGATAAATCGGCACAATTGATCAGAACAATAATAACTGACTTTAGAAAATATTTTATTTTAAATATTCCTTACAAAATATTGTAATAAACTATTCTTTACATTTTACAGAAATCACATCCTATCCTCACAACAAGCGCCAAAAGCATATCAAAAAAAGGAGATGAACAAAATGTGTGAAGCCTTTCAATCAGATGATGAAGCAGAGTTGTCTGAGTTTTAGGAGTCATCTGGGTCATCTAAAGGGTAGTGGAAGCGTTAATGGTTATGTTGGCAGCAGAGATCAGAACATAGACAATTGAAGCTTTCTTACATGTTCTTAACCTATAGGGAGAGCTCTTTAATCAAGTTTTCCAATGTATCCATTATATTTATCAATTCTTCCAAATGTTTGAGGAGGCCTAGAAATAGCGGAGCAAGTATTAGGCCTAGGAGAGGATGTTGATCCTCAAAATTATCATGAGATCTTTTCTGTGAATGGGAAGAGAAAGAGCCTGAAGAGGACATCATTTTAAGAAAGCTAAAAAGAGAGTAAGATAAACACGATACAAGAGGAAGCATATTGAGAAAAAAGAAGTGAAACAAAAAGTACAATGGAAGAGTATTTAAGATTAAGGAAAAGATGGTTTGTAAGAGGTATTTGTTGGCCTACCCTCATGATGTTAGATATGTTGAGAACTGAAGAGGCAAGGGACATATACTTTCTTTCTGCATATAGGGCACGAAGGCAAAATGATTGACTTATAACGACAGTTGGTCTAAAAATTTCCATTATAAGTTCTCGGTGTCACTTTTAATGGCAGTTATATGAAAAACTGCCATAAAAAGTTTCTAAAATACGGATTTATTTATAAATATATCACTATTGTTTTTATGAAATTTTTACTTTTAACAGCAGTAAAGTAGCACTGCGATAAGTATTTTTTTTAATAGTGAAGAAGATGTAGACTTGATAGAAAGGAGGAAAAGAGAACAAAAGGCAAAGCAACCATCTCAAAAATAAATAAACTTTTATAGATGAAAAAGAGGATGAAGCTACATTGTTCTCGTCAATCCTCTTTTTTCTTTTCTTTCAGTGTAATTTATCCATTACAGCCACACATATCTCTTTTTTCTTTTAGAAATGATCACAATCATTAATAACTATGGAAATTACAATGTCAAGAAATTTAAGTTCATACTAACAACCGGGGAGGAGATTATCTACAATATATAGATTCATATAGGCGTTTTAGCCTTTTTACCATTTGAATAAACAAGATGTTTATTAACACATTTTCTTTTTCTCTTATTTTTCATTGTTTATTCTGTATTTTTTAGTTTTAGAAATTTTTGAAATTTATTTATATATCTTTATTTTATTTTTATCTAAAATATTTAATATAAAATTGAACATATGTATATTATTATATAGTTTATTGATTTATTATAAAATTAAACTATTTAAGTTTATTCTCAAATTATTTAATATTTTATTTTTTGAACATATATTATTATCTAAGTATATAATATTATTTTTATTTAATTATTATGTATAATATTATTTCTACTTAATTATTATGTCACTAGTTTGTCTGTCGTTCTAATCAATTCAACAGAGAATTGTAACCTATTGGCCTTGCCAATTTAATGTCCAATCTGACTTCTAAAAAGTTGAAAAAAATGGCTTTTAACATCTTTTAGAAAATAATTTTTGGAGAAAAATTTATAAAAAAAATAGTTATGAATAAATGAGTGTTTAGATAATTATTACTAAAAGAACTTTTATAATTGTAAAATTACCGGAAATGATATGATTTTATTACAAATATGAGAGAGGACAGGAGAGAGGGTGGAGAAAAGAGATGAGAGAATGTGGAGAAAAGTGAGGAGAGAGGAGAAATTGTGTAAAAAAGTAAGGATAAAATAATAATTGAGTAGTCCATAAGCTTTTTTACTGTTATAGAAGTTAGTCTCAATAGTTTATCCAAAATTTTAATTTTAAAATATAATTTGGTCCAAAAACCCTTTTGGACAAATATAACTGTTTATTTTAAGAAAATATTAACTAAATTTTGGTCCAAAAACGCTTTTAAAACTAAGGTTTCTTGCTTTTCCAAATAAGCTCAATAATGCAATTCTATCGTTAATTAAATAGGAAGAATACTTATGGATTAATTCCTAAATTTTATAAGATTTTGAATTTTTAAAATGATTCCGTAGTCCTTTTGAGTAAAAAAATACTTTGGATCAAAATGCCAATAGATAATTTATTAAAACAAAATTCTCACCTGCCTAGCCCTTTATATTGGTCACCATTGACAATAGCATTAAGGGTGAACTTTTGTACATTTTTTAAAAATGTTTAAAAGTCAAACAAAGAAAAATTTAAGATTGGCACTTTCATATGTAGCTATCAATTATAGGTATTTAATAACTCACAACACATTTTTTAAAAATGAATTTAAAAGTCAAAGTAAATGTCAAATTCAAGCATTGTAAAAGAATTGAATTTGTCGCAGTAGGTTTTTCAGCATAATTAGTATCTTAAATTAGTCTTTCAACATAATTCTCTCAAATTTTTTGGGTTCTTGGAGGAAAACATTATGTTTATACTCCTCTAATCTTTAAGTACCTATTTAACTAATTTTATTAGATTAAAAAAGATAGTTAACATAATATTTTTTTTAAAAAAATACCATAATTATCTTCCTTAACTTCTTTACTCATTCTCTTAATTTTTATGAAGAGAATATCAATAGGATTAATTTAGAAAAAAAATAAATATAAAAAATAGATTTTATATGTAAAACTAAAATTATTCCCCAATTAAATCTTATATTAATGATAATTTAGAGCAGGATGTATTATTAATAACCAAATTGCAATTTGCAAATATGGCAAATACATTTTGTAAAATACAATTTGTTTTAAGATCATTGCAATAGATATTAAGTAAAATATTCCGGAAAAAAATGTCAAATCATTGCATCTTTCAATGTAGAACGAATCAACCCATGAAGAAAGATAAACTAAAATAGTGTTTTTTCCCCCTTAAACTTGAATGAAAAACTTGAATAGATAATTTACAAGGGAAATATTATCACATAAGATTTGCTACAGACTGAACACTTTTGCTTTAATTAACATCAATTTTCCATACAATATGGTAGGTGTTTGCGTGACTTTTGAGCCCCTTGTAGTTTGTAATTTCAGACTTCAGCCCACTTTGATTCATTAATAAAAAAAAAATGCAAAACCAACATTAATATCAATATAAATTTACAAGAAGCCACAGTATAAAGCATGAATAATAACTCTCACCTCCAACTCTAACACAATGCACATATAGAGAAACTATCGAATTGATAACCAAAAGCATTAAATAAATGTGAAAACTCTTGGAGCAAAATTTCAATTCAGTACCTACATAAGGCACGAGCATTTAACAACTTTATCTTACTATATAAGATTGATTACATAGATTACTTGGTATCATTATGCTCTATCAAAACAATATTCATTCCTATTTTTTGTTTGAATAAGATTATCATGTTCAGATTCAGTCTGCAAAATAAAGGGCTAGTGAAAAAAATGCTTTCAACAGAGGATATCTAGAAAAACAATGATCCAAGCTTGCCAAGAACCATATCATTGAACCCTGCGATCAGAGAGGAAACATATAAGCGCTTATAGCAAGCAAGAACAATGGTTGCATCAACAATAACTGCTGATGATGTATATTTAAAAATAAACTACAAGGAACATCAGAAATACTTTACAGTGAGTCTCATGATGTACATTTAAAAATAAATAAATAAATAACACCTCAATTTTTAGATATCTGGGATTTTTTCTATTTTTCATATTTTTTTAAGGGATGGAGAGGGATATAAAAATTTGATCTTGAATGAAATGGTTAATTAACCAAGATTGTTCTTACTTTACACAGCATAACAAAATTTTCAAATATTACTAAAGTTATAGTAAATTGAGTTAGAGCACAAATGATCTACTGTGCAGAGTATCAATGATGTTCACGGAAAGTTTTTGAAGCAAAAAAAAAAAATTCAAAGTCTCCACGCTGTACATGCACAACCATGCATGGGTATTAAGTGTGCTCTTTATACAGTGAATGGTCTGAATAGATTTAGTGATACAACAACAAAAAGCTTTATATATAGAAAGATTTAGCCATACAACAGACAAAAACCACCCTACATAAAAATGATATGAAAACGTTGCAAATGTGTATTGCATAATAATGACTAATATGCTTAGCTTCATAACAAGAACTTCAATCAACATTGCATGTAAGTGCAATTTTGCAAGCATGTGTTCATGTGTATGTTAACCTGATGAATTATATCCTTCAGTGGTACTAAATTCAATGCGAAAGACATTCGTGAATCAACAGAAAATCCCCTGTATAACTAGAAACTGAACCATTCTTAATATTACTGTTGAATGGTTAAAAGAACATGCAAACAGGAAATAATTCCGTTTTGAATTACACCCACTTCATCTGAAATCTACATATGCCATCTTTCCCACATGTGAAATGGACAAATTCACAACTGAGAATCGTATTCAATCCTAGTGACTGCAAATCAGAAAGACAAGCATATGCAACATGTTTTATCTCACAAGTAAAGTTAGCTATTACTCCATTGGGTTCCATCTACTTACCATTCCCAAAAGGAAAAAAACAAAGTAAACAGTAGGGGAGCCAACGTGTAAAAGGGACAAAAACAATCTGCTATCACTCAGGCCCCATTAGTCAGACAAAGTATACAATCTTCCCTCCTGATTGAAGTAATAGTGTGATACAAAAGAAATAAACATATCTAGTGACAAATGTTGAGATTTATTTTCTACCTACCAATATGTTAGATACTGTAATTTACGTAATAAAATAACTCACAGGCATAACAACCTAAAATATAAAGACTTCAAGATGCGTTCATCCATTTTTTTTATATCCAATAAAGAAATATAATCCAACATGTCAAAGTTCAAACAAAACAAAGACAACTAACAAGTTAAGTCTTTAAGCTAACATGAAAAAACAGTTTCGCCAAAATAATAGCCATGATTATAATCTAACCCCCTCTTCCAGAAGAATTCAACATTGTGAAGCTTCAGTTCTTTCGCATCTTCTTTATATATAAGGTAATACTAGTATTAAGATTATTTGTACCATGCCTTTACCTAAGAACATTCCAAGCATAAACTGATACTTGGAATGATGGCCATTCATATCCTTGCAGTTATCTAATATGCTCAGAGCTGTTTAGTGTAACTATTGGAGAATAAACTCCAGTGAAAGCTATTGAAGGGTCTGAACACTATTGGCCCAATTACCATAACCAAATATCAGAGTGCATTCATTATTTTAATATTTTAATTTACTTGGAAGGTCACTCAGAAATTCACCACAATATCTCAAATCAGAATTTGCTCGACCAGTAAGGTTAAAGTCTATAACTATACATGTCCTAGAGTACATTAATGATAGTTAAAATAATAAATCAAGATGAAACATAACAAATAACTGCTAAATCAAGGCAACAAATAAGATAAGGACTTGTATAAAAAAAACAAAAGAAAAAAGATTGCAAATCAAGTAGAAACACAAAGCTATGTACCAAAAATAAAAGCCAAGACACATATGAAACAATAAACTGGCAAGATTAACAGCATCAACGGTAAGAGTTAAGAGCCATGAGCAGGTTCTAGCCACTAGGAAGGTAGGCCACATTAGGCGACTTGGCCAAAGTGAAAGCTGTTGGAAATTGTGCCCTAGGGGCCAATCATTGTCTTATGAACATTGTTGATTTATGAATTTATTAATTGTGTTATCATATTATTTGCATGTTTACTGTGATGGCCATCCTTGGATAACTCATGATCTTATCCTAAATGTTCCTGGTCGGTCATCTATGCGGGAGCAGAGATAAAATAAGACCAGTATGACTTTGAAGATGTATAGAGATATAAATCAAAGTCATAGGCACATGTAAGAGTATAAGGTGTTGGACCAACCCGCTATGAGAGAGCTACATGGGTTAAGTCATATGCTTCTCTCATATACAAATCATGTCACTATGCCCTTTGACTTGAGATCATCATGGATTCCTACATGACAAACGCTCAGCTTTGACCTAGTTAAAAGTTACTTTTGACCGAGTGATCATAAAGACTATGTTCGGGTTTAGTGGTTTTTCGTGCGGAGGAATGTGAATGGTCAAGATGGAATTTGTCCCTCACATTCGTAGAGAGATATTACTTGGCCTCTCGATGAGTGAGTCTGAGAAATGTATGGCCATACTGTAATAGAAAGGTAATTCCATTTCTACAGTCAGACTACTCAGGGATCGAGAAAGTAATGGTCAGAAATAGGAGGATGACATTATCCATGCCTCAGCCATGACCAAAATATCGCGTGACAAAAGGGACATGATATGGTTGTATAAAAGGTTACATCGTTCATTGATCCTCATATGATTTGGGTAGTCATGATGTCTTGCTAGAGACTGCTTGCGACTTGTGAGTCAGTATAGTAAATGGCCCACTGCCAACTTCATATGGGCCTACAGGGTCACGCACAAAATAATCCAATACGAGCTATGATGCCCATATTCATTGAATCTAAGACATGTCAAGACTCAATGAATGATCTAGGGTGGATGTATATATTTATTTATATTTATATTCGTATATATATAAATTCGTATATATATATTATATATAAGAGATATTTACAAGATTTAATTTATAAGGATAAATTCAATCTCTATCACGTTTAAATTTGAAATTCAAATTGATATGATATCTCATATAAGAGATATTAACAAGATTTAATTTATAAGGATAAAATTAAATCTCTATCACGTTTGAATTTGAAATTCAAATTGATATGATATCTCATATAAGATATATGTACAAGATTTAATTTATAAGGATAAAATTAAATATTTATCACGTTTGAATTTGAAATTCAAATTGATATGATATCTCAAATTTGATTTATGAAAATAAATCAAATGTAATTCTGTCTTATCTTTATTTTAAATTAAATAAATGGGTGAATTAAATCTATGGGACAGATTTAATACAAATACTATTTATTTAATTAGTTTCTTATCAAATTATACAATATATGATATTGTATTAATTTTAGAATTAATATAAGATTAATTCCAAAAATCCAAGTCTGTGGTAACACGCATAGCATCCGATATATTTGATATTTCAGAGCTACGTTGGGACAGAAAAAAAGGGTGAACGGAAATCCATAAAAAGGTTTGCAGATAAGAAACTGCCGAAATAAAGACAAAGAGGACGAATTCTTGAGTAAGCTCTGGAGGGACAGGAGGCGCTAGCACGTCGTTCGTTGTTGGAACGCTGTTTGTGTGGATACCAGTAGAGGAAGCCAACCTGATTCGTCGACTTCTTGCAATCAAAAAGAGATCACGAGCTGCAGAGAGAAGCTATGGATGTCGTAACCAGAAGCTGAGAAAGTCACGACTGAATACTGAGGGTAATACTTCTTTCCACTTGACTTAAACACATACGGTAGATCCTGGCAGGGAATGAAAAAATTTTTAAATTAATTTCTGCTGCGTGTCTTCCAATTCCTTGCAAAAGCCACCTCCCTGGATGCCTCAATTCTCCTTAGCTCAATCAGCCTGGTACCGATAGCCACAGTTGCATCTGAAATTAGCTTAGCATATTCACTCTCTCCCTCAGCTCTAATAATGACGGCCCTCCTTTTCTGCTTTGCCTTTATCACCACGAACTTGGATCTCTCTGCTTCTTGTTGAGCTACATGCTTCTGCTCCATAGCCCTTGAAAACTTAGAACCATATGACAAATGCGTAATGATAACTTGTGTAAATATCATAAATCTACGTGAATTGCATTCTTTAACTAACATCAACAAAATAGAATTTGGATCAAAATTAAATAACCATACATATATCATCAAGAACTATGTTGAAGTCCTTCGCTCGCCAGATCAAGCACTCGCGAACGATAGCCAAAACTTGGGGACGCTCTGTTAAGAGCTTATGGGCATTGAATTGGGCAAGCACTGCTTTTAAGACTTCATTTCCAATTGAAGGAAGAACCTTCTCGTCGTACTCGAGACTAAGATTATGGACGATCATAGGGAGGCAAAAGGTGTCAGGACGAGAGAGGAGACGGAGGGTGAGGTTGACCATCTGCATGTCCTTGGTTCTAGACATGAAAGAGAAGGTGTGAGGGCGAGTTCCAGTGGCAAAAATGTAAGGCTTCTGGACCTAAGGTATGAGGAAATGCGTTCCCTCCCTGATGGTTTCATCAAGAATGCCCGGAAATGGTCGAAAAGAACGGCACGTTGGCCACCATCAATATTGTAGAGGCTAGAGTTAACAACGGTTACAGCAGCACCAAGACCAAAGGCGGCGCGTGCAATGTTTATGATGAATAAAACAACTGCTTGGCTACGCATTCAATGGAGATAGCTCCGATAGTGATGTGTGAAGAAGAAGAAGGGAGTACAAAAGGGAAGGGATCTGTGAGGTTGTTTTTATACAGTTTTAGTTTTTCTATTATAAATTTTTTTTAGATAAATTGAACACTAATTTCCCCCAGGGCACAGTGTGAGGCTGAGAGATGATACAGTTTTAGTTTGTATTATTTTTTTTCATTTGATTTACTAGAATTTTATTCTAACTATATCTGAATCTGATTTGTGTCGTGTATCTAGCTATAGTGGGTGAATCTTCCAACGAAAATTTTTTATATGCATTAAAGTTTAAACTTAAAATCTTACTTAAATGATATTGAATCGCTTATCACTTAAACTAACCCTATTAGTTAGTTGGTAGTTCTATTTGCAATAATACCCCATTCTGGCTTGCAAAAGAGGGAAACGAACTTTTTTTTTTCAGACGTCAAGCTTTCAATGGCCTAACGCACTGAAAATGGGCTTTTGTGTCTTGATATTGTGGATTCCATATTTGGCCTTTATGAGGGATTTCTGAGGAGAAAATATTACAAGGAATTACTATAAAGTTATAAAAAAAAGAGATTTAACCATAAAAAAATTTAAATATAATAAATTTTTATTAATTTCTATATTAAAATTTGATATTATTAAATTCTCAATTATCATTAGAGTTTTTGGTAATTAAGTTCCTTATTGGTCAAAAAGCTTAGATATAAGGAGTGCACAGGTTTGAAACTATACTCTTCTCTGACTAGAAGAGCTGCGCCTAAGACTCTGAAGTGAAGCGAAGGGAGGTGGTCCTGAGCGTTGTGTATATGGCTATATAGCATCAGCGTTGTTTGCAAGTCACATCAGTGCAGGTGCAGCATAGCGTCATGGTAGCGTTAGCTATGCTCGACTAATAGGATGAGTCATGTGACTGACCTAACATTTTATTGAGATGAACTTCGAGCCGACAATGGTATATTGTTTTTCTGCTTGTTTTGAAGCTTGAAACGACAGAAAAGTGGTGAATATGAGACGGCCTTGCTGTTGAGCTTCTTGTGTCTATCTTTTTTTATTGTAGGGTTCGCCAACAAAAGTGCTTCCTCTTTCTTTTTCTTTTCCACCATGAGACCTCATAATCAATGCTTTCGGGCGAAGTCCTTGGAAAATTGGTACTTTTCTATAGTGGATCAAGGCTGTTTGAACTTTCAAACTAGGTTCAGGTCTTGGAATCGGGCTAGGAGCTACTATTGAATCTGTTAATGGCGGTACGATAATGCCAGTCGAAAGGGAAAGGCGAGAGGCCTTTAAGAGGACAAGACTAGCTACTTTCCCAAAATAGGAATGGAAGCTTTGAATAAAGGTCATAGGATTGGTATCGGCATACTAGTATCTTCCAATCGGTTTTCTATAATATAAAAAAGGGGGTTTTTTGCTGACAGATAGATGGCGCTAGCTTCCTAAAAAGGATTTATGTTCTATAAGGTATAGGCCCGGCCGCACGAAGCAAGAGGAAATAGGTATAAACTGGATCAATAAAAGAAAGATAGTGAAAGTGTACAAGATTCCAATCGGGCTGGCTCAGAAGGAAGGTGGCGGCGAGGAAGGGTCTCCTGTACTATTGTTCATGTGCTCACGAATTGGATTTGAACCAATATTCCTGGGCTACTTTCCTTTTAGTAGATCGTGAATGGGTTTTTCGTCCTCCTCATTATAGTCCTTCTAAAATCAATAGCATTTTGTCGAAATACATCCTTTCTTTTCACCTTAGTAGTCCTATGCATAGTCAGTACGATAGCCCCAATCATGGCTACTAATAAAATAAGACTAGGAACCAAAAACCAGACGAAATAGTGGGTATAAAGTAAGTTTCCAAATTAGTCCAACTTCATACCTTTCCAGCATAAACCGTATATCTCAGAGAGGTATTATTTCTTTGGGTTAGTAGTAATGGAATGGTTTCATTATCTAAAATGAAGAACATTTCCCACCAAAGGATTAGTCCAATAATACCACTCACTTATAAATAGCGCAATACTTGTTCATGAATCTCTGCTATTTTAATATGGAACATCATAACAATGAATAGGAATGAAACAGCTATAGCTCCTATATGAACCACTAGGAAGATCATAGCGAAGAAGTTGAGACTCAACAAAAGAAGTAAACCTGAAGTGTCATGAAAGACTGGGATGGGAAACAAAACAGAATGTACCGGATTTTTAGCATGTGCTACCATCAAACCAGAGACCAAAGCAGGGCTCTACAAAACAGAAAGTATCATGGTACCAGAAACATAGAATGTAAGAGAAATTCAAATGTTATAACTACAGTACGTCAAGAACCATCAGAAAAAGAAAGACTACCCTCCAAGAAATTGTGTAACTTCGAAAAAGTATTCACTTTGAGTTCCATGATTGACGAGATCCATATATATCTGGTTTAGCCAGTGAATGTTGTCAACACTCCAAAGAACCTGTTTAGCTACTTTTTGGAAATTCACCGCTGTTGGTAAGTTACCATCTCCCGTAGGAGTAGTGTCTTTATATACTGTAAAAACAATATCTAGTTGATCTACTATTTTCTCTTTGACAAAATCCACAGCTAAATTCGTTATTTTAGTTTCCATATTCCAACTATTCATTTGATGGATTATGCAATTAGTTGATCCATACTATACATACCAGTAACGGCCAGTAGAATAGCTACAGGCAAAGCCAAACCTAATTTAAAGATGAAATCAGCAACTAGTTGATCCATACTATACATACCGAGTATTAGATTAAAGTTTTCTTCCAGGAAGACCGACAACTCGTATCCTGAAGATACATGACAAGCAAAGTGCCTGGTCCTCTTCTCTTGCATCGAAGTTAGTGTGGTGAGGTTTTACCTCACAGAAGGCGTGGGAAATTAAGGAAAAAGCTGAAACAGAACTAACGTAGATTGAGGTATACTCTGTGCTGCAAAAGGGATTCGGCCAGTACAATACTGAGTCTTATTGAGGCCATGAAGACAGAAAGCACTTGGTTTATAGCTGACTAACGAAAAAAGACTCCAATTTATTCCGTTGGTCAATAACCAACCAGTGATTTCAATAGCAGTTTATTCGTTCCCTCTATCCTCTGATGTAAACCTGAGACTAGTGAAAGAAAATAAGTGACTTGTTCTCCTCTTTTTCTTCAATAAATATCTGTCTAGCTTGCTAACAACACCCTTTCTTATCTACTCTATGCTATGTACCCTTCATTACTTCCCTTGAGTTATGTTCCTTTATTTGATCTTGTCTCCTAGTGGTACTATCTTTGCTTACTCTTTCTTCTTTCCATCTACTAAGTTTGCGGAAAAGAGAGAGCAGACGGTTCTCGGCATCATGATGCAAGAATGACATCTGAGATCACTCATTCCATTGCTTTACAATCATGATATAATAGGAATGATTCTATTTACTAGAAAGAGACAACACCCTATTCTTAGCATCAAAGAGGGAATTTTGTGTAGACTACTTTTTGAAAGTGAAATAGAGACTTTCACTAAAGAGTGAGATTGAGGAGTGAAAGAACCCGGTATTCACATAAGAAAGTGGCAATAGTCTAGGTGGACACCTTTTCTTTTGCCTTACCTGCTACGCCCCCTTTCTAAGTAGAAACTTAGGGTTTGACAAACCTTAATTCACAAGCTGGAAACTCATATGCTAGTACCCTTGCCCTGTATGCTCCATCTCCATGAAAGTCTTAGCTAGTACTTCTTTTCGCCTTCCTACTTAATAGATTCTCTCTATCTCTATTTCAGGGGTGAGTATTAAAATGCCATAGGAAAAAAAAGGGGTTAGCTCTTAGCTCACTGGTAATACTGATACAATCAATTTGTACACACATATTAGGAAACTAAAAAGCAAAAAGATCCTTTCAAAAGGGGGTTGTCACACTCAGGAACTTCTCCTAATCTCTCTTCAAACTTACTTTTTCATTAAGGTTAGAACCTTCCTAAAATTCAAGAGTTTCCAGCTATGCTGCCCTCTCAAATCCACTCATAAAAGCATAGCGAGAGATGGCAGCTTCTGATTCTGGAGATTTTATCTAGGTTCTAGTTAAACTCCCAGGTTATAGGGGCTTATACTTATAATAGTACTGGAAAGGAAAAGGAGTCTTGTATATCTACAGGAAAGAAATATGTATGTTATAAAACAGGAAAGATTATATGTTAGTACTCCAGGTACTCTCTTATTCGAGACGAGAATAAGCCCAACTCAAGGAAATGCCATTTTTTCTCCAAGAAAAGAAGATCAACGGCAACTAGCACTTAAACTAGATATCCCTCAGCCAGAGACTCTGGAATAAAATGACTCTTATGATAGTCTGATGGCAAAGAGTTAGAACGTGGCTAATCTGCTTTCTCCCATTTCTCTCTACTCTATCTATGAAGGCTATGAAGGAATTCGTTCATAGAATGCGATTGCACTACTTTTTGAAAACAATCGTACGAGATATACTCGGCCGAGGAGATTGTACCAAAAGAGACATGTTTTATCGATCGTTTGATTGGGTGTGTCCTTAGTCGCTCCAGAGAAGCCATACCCTTAGGAAGCTTACCCAACTCATTTTTGAACTACCAAGAAAGGAAGACAACCCCAGTAAATCGTGCATAATTGAAGAGGAAAGATTCTCTAAAAGTTGGCATTTTTTGTGTGTTAAGAATGGATACTTCTTGGTCTTTGCCAGAAATCTGACTTGGGGATACCTTTGACCGTTTTCCTACCCCTTCATTATGATTAGTAAGATGGGGAAAAGCGAAAGAGGAAGAAGCCCGAAGAATCAAACAAAGAATTCATGAATGCAATGAAGCAAGCCAAGATCAATGGAGGGGCATCCATTCAAGTACCCACATTCCAATTCCCAATCATGTATGAGCCTCCTTTATGGATGCAAAGAACTCCTGCACCTTATTTAATGAATGGGCAATCCGAAAGTGATTTGCTTATGAATCTCCTATTGAAGAGTTATGAATCTGTGGTCCCCATGGAGAAGCCTCTCGGAAAGATGGAGATTGGCAATGATATAACCTGCAGTAGAGCAGACCAAGATGGGAGGAAACTTAGATTCAAGGATTTTTTCTGACATCCAGATGTAGATTTGCCGGAAGGGTTCAAGATACTGAAGTTTAGTAAACACAATGGGAAAACATATCATCACTTGCTGTCCTTCTGTGGGGATTACCGAGGCCTTGATTCCTAGTCTGGGTTCTTTTTCCACCTTTATCATAAGTCATTAGAAGGGGAAGAACTCAAGTAGAACTCTTTTCTCCCCCTTGATGCTCTACGTAGTTTTGACGATGTGATTGACAGATTCACCAGCCAGTAGTTGCACCAGGTGGAACACCCCTAATCTTTGTGATTTGGTGAATCAAAAAATTCAGCCCGGTTTTTAATTCATTACCTTTGTTAACCGATGGAGGAATTTAGTAGCAAAAGCAAAATGAAACATATCAGAGGAAGATGCAGTACAGATGGTTATCGATAACCTGCATGGGCCCATTAAGGAAGCGATGGTGCTAGGAGATTGTCGAAAATTCTCTCAACTGTTTGAACGAGCTGCCCGCATGCAGAGGAGTATAAAAGATGGGTCTATCACTTTGTGATTTTGTAATTCTCATTATAAAATATTGTGCTTTTATAACTCTACTTAAGTCAATCAGTCAGACTAATAAATCAATTCTCTAGTAAGTTTGGGCAAGGATTTTAGATAATTTGATTAGGTTAAATTTTATATTTCCCCCTAACTAAACTTGAAATATCATTATTTTGAGGTTTAAAAAAATAGTAATTCATTATATTGGTGCAATAGTAATTTGGTTATATATGTGTGGTAAACAAAGTAGGAGAAAATAAAGCTGCATTAGAATTTGAATTTCCTAACATTTCTCATATAATATATTCTAATCATAAAGAAAAAACAGAATATATATATATATATATATATATATATATATCTTTCTCTATGTTGGCTAATATTTTTTTTAACATATGCATATAATAATGTTTAAATGGTTGGCACTATAATCACTCGCAAACCAAACACATACACACAAATAATTTCTTTAATTTTTATTTCAAGTAAATTAACTTAAAATCTGTTAGTTATATCAGGATAAAAAATGTCATAGATTTCACTAATGTTGCTTTGGAACTTGATCAACAATGCAAGGATAGGGTAAGTGGAACTTGCAAAATGAAGCACATCAGAGTTTTACCCAGAAGATTCCATAGTCAACCTTATTTAATTGACTGCATTTTTGCTAGGACATTTGGGTAAGATCGATGTAACAAACTCTTTGGCTCCATGGAATCCATAGAATTTCTCGATGTTATTATCACTTTGTTTCATGCCTAATGAACATGTGTGCTTCCTACAAAAACAATTCAAAGAGAGTCAAGGGTGGATACGAATCTTGGGGAACATGGTAAGTTAGAGGTGGATGAATCGGTTTTATAGAATAGTAGCAGTGGATATAGAGGAATTGTTCGTGATAGTTGTGCCCCCGGCTATTACTGAACTATTGTGATGGAGAGTAATTTTTGTATCTTTGATTAACCACCGCCTTTTGTACATGAGGTGAAACTTGATAAAGGAAGATATGTTTGTCTTTTGTCTCGGCTCTAACCTGATGGTTAAGGAATTTTAACATCATCCAAAAAAATAAGGTTCCTTTGGTCGAGTGGTTAAGGGGTATATCTGCTAAGTACATGGGGTGATGATGACGTTTTTAGCCTTTCGATTCCCTTAAAGATGAAGGACAATTTAAAATTTCAATGCGCATATATGATTTTTTTTTAAGAATATTTATTTAACCCGCAACTTAATATCATACACATAATTTATCCCTATGGATAACTTTAGACAAAAATTTCAAAAATAATGTATAAAATTATAGCAGAATTTTCAATGCCCCAACTTTTGAATTAAAATCGTAAAAAAATCATAATTTACTTTTGATAAAAGAAATACCATTCAAGAAATATATTATTAAATTATTAATAATGTCCCTTTATCCATTAAATTATTAACAATTTTATTCAAATATTACAAGTGTGGGCACTTTTTTATAAACAGGTGGAATTTTTTGCTTGTGACAAGTAACTTAAAATTAGTCACAATTGGCGTTATCTTATAATAACTTTAGCATTTACATGAATACTTTTTATTCTTAAAAATATAACAAAGTTATCTTTTAAATTATCAATAATATTATTTTGGGTGAGTGATCAATGCGTATGCCTATTAAGCAGTGAATTAAGGCAAAATGAAGAAGATGAATTGCATAATCTTAAAAAGTGTTCATTAAATTATTAATAATGTTGCTTAACCGAGCGGTTAAGACATATGCCTGCTAAGTACATTGACCGTGTTTGATATGATGACCTAAATTTTGAGGTCTTAGTAATGAGATTGTCATTAGAATTGGAACTGGTATTGTGAGTGGGAATAATGCATTAAAATTATGTTTGATATGGAGTAATATTTAGAGGGAATACTTGTATTAATTTTATTGTATAATTAATCATAAATAGTAAAAAGACTATAATATCCCAATAATAAATAATAAAAAATTGCAAACCTCCCCCTCTCCCCTTTCAAGTCTCGACTTCCTCTTTATCCTCCTCCCTTGTCATTTCCATTATTTGGTTTGCAATTTCTCTTCTCCAACTCAGATTGCACTAAACATTACCTTGAGTTAGGGGTGTGCAAGAAGCCAATGGCCCGAAGAGTCCACTAGGGCCTGTCCAAAATATGCCCCCCAGCCTGATAAAAAATGGCCCAATAAAAAATGGGCAATTTTAGGCAGGGCCAACATTCGAGCAGGACTGGGCATCGGGCAAGGGTTGCTACCCTGCCCATTTGGCCTTGACCGGATGGTCGATTTTTTTTAACCTATTAGAGCAGTCTACTTTGCTTGGTCATATTCCATCTGCTTGTGCCATTCTCCTTACAATTGCATTGAGGTGCAAATTTGTAATGACCCTACAAAGTAAATAGATAAATAATACCACTTTATTAATATGTATATTATTTCTTGCAGTATTGTTATAAAGGAAAATGGATAGTTGAGTGATTGGAGATAGAAGAATGGAGTAGGAGGTCTCCTATTTGAATTCTAGCACCTGCAAAAGTGGGATTTTATTTTTTCCAGACACGTGAAATTATCAAACTGCCCTTTTGTCTTTTTATTTCAAAATTTCACTTCCTTCTACCATTTTCCAGTTGACAACGAAAGGGTGAAAGTAGAGGAAAATGGAAGCTTCATGAACTAAACTTGCTGCTATGTGACTAGTCACCATCGTCGCCTTGCCACAGTCAGTTTCCTCCGTCTATGCTGCCTTGGGAGTCGCCATCTCTTCTACAGTTCTTGTCTATTTCTGAGAAGCAAAACAACAGTGGGAATAGAGGAAAGTCACAGAAGGTGGAAAGAAGTGCTCAATGGTTGCTGCTTTGGAAGCATGTTGCCATGGGTTCTAAGTCATCCATGATGTTGTCGATGTGTAAGCTGTTACCACCGTCATGTGCTATCGTCGCTGTTGTAATATTCCCTCAATCGTTATTGTAGCATCTTGACATCTGACTCCTTCCTTTGTTCATATCGTTGTGTGTGAGTGGTAAGTTAAAGATCTCTTGCTTTATCTGGTTTGTTCATAGCTGTTAGTTGTGTAATGCTATGGAAACAGAGGGCGCTGTGCTATTATGGACAATATTGCTGGAGGGAATGGTTTTGGATGGAGAACCCTTTTATATGTATATAAAGATATATATTGCTGTTATGGTAGTTTAGAAACTTGATGCTAGGGTTGTGCATGTTTGAGGTTATGGGAAATGATTTCAGACAGTATATGTGCATATATATATATAGGAGCTTATACTGTTGTGGGTAGTGGATTTGGTTTAAGTTTTGTAAGGAGAATTATAAGCTATGTTTGGTATTAAATGGAATGTGATTAAATCAAGATTTTCGTAGGATTATGAGTTAAGTTTATGTATTGTGGTTCAACTGGAGTGGTGTGTCTGAGTGATTAATGTTTCTATCATACTGCTCTGTGGTGTGGGCGGTGTGCATATTGAGTACATATATGCCTATAAATGAGTTGCTTGCATGGCTTGCTGTTTGAAAAAAATGGAGATGATGATAATGTAAACTTTTTGGAAACAGGTGGGAATAATGTATAATAGAGTCAAAAATTCAGCTTGTGTTTATACTGAAAGGAATTGGAAGACACGTAGCGGAAATTAATTTAAAAATTTTTTCATTCCTTGCCAGGATCTACCGTATGTGTTTAAATCAAGTGGGAAGAAGCATTACCTCAGTGTTCCTCAGCGACTTCCACAGCTTCTAGTCACGACGTTCACGATTTCTCTCTGCGGCTCATGCTCCCTTTCCGATCGCAAGAAGTTGATGACTCAGGTCAGCTTCTTCTACTGGTATCCACACGAATAGCGTTCCAACCACGAACGACGTGCTAGCGTCTCTTGTCCCTCTAGGGCTTTCCCAAGAATTCGTCCTCTCCGTCTCTATTTCGGCAGTTTCTTATTTGCAAACCTTTTGCAGATTCCCTTTCAGCCTTTCTGTATTCTCTGTGTGTCTTGCTAAAAACGCAACTCCTAAAATCAGATATATAGGATGCTATGCATTTTTCTCTCTACCGAATTAGATTTTGGAGTTAATCTTATATTAATTCTGAAATTAATACAATATCATATATTGTATAATTTTATAAGAAACTAATTAAATAAATAATATTAAATCCGTCCCACATATTTAATTACCTATTTATTTAACTTTAAATAAAGATGAGACTAAACCATATTTGATTTATTCTTATAAATCAAATTTGAGATATCCTATCAATTTGAATTTCAAATTCAAACTTGATAGGGATTTAATTTATCCTTATAAATTAAATCTTATAAATATCTCTTATATGAGATATCCTATCAATTTGAATTTCAAATTCAAACGTGATAGGAATTTAATTTATCTTTATAAATTAAATCTTATAAATATCTCTTATGTGAGATATCCTATCAATTTGAATTTCAAATTCAAACGTGATAGGGATTTAATTTATCCTTATAAATTAAATCTTATATATCTCTTATATAATATATATACAAATTTATATATATATACGAATATAAATATAAATAAATATATACATCCACCCTGGATCTTTCATTGAATCTGGACATGTCTTAGATTCAATGAATCTGGACATCATAGATCGTGTTGGGCTATTTTGTGTGCGACCCTGTAGGCCCACATGAAATTGGCAGTGGGTCATTTGCTATACTGGCCCACAAGTTGTAAGCGGTCTCTAGCAAGACATAACGACTACCTAAATTATATGAGGATCGTTAAACGATATAACCTTTTATACAACCATATCATGTCCCTTTTGTCACGTGATATTTTGGTCATGGTTGAGGCATGGGTAATGTCATCCTCCTATTCCTGACCGTTACTTTCTCAATCCCTGAGTAGTTTGACTGTAGAAATGGAACTACCTTTCCATTACATTATGGCCATACATTTCTCAGACTCACTCATCGAGGGGCCCAGTAATATCTCTCTACAAATGTGAGGGACAAATTCCATCTTGACCATTCACATTCCTCCGCATGCAAAGCCACTAAACCTGAACATAGTCTTTATGATCACTGGGTCAAAAGTGACTTTTGACTAGGTCAAAGCTGAGCGTTTGTCATGTAGGAATCTATGATAATCTCAGGTCAAAGGGTATATTGACATGGTTTGTATATGAGAGAAGCTTATGACGTTACCCATGCAGTTTTCTCATAGCGGGTCGGTCCAACACCTTGTACTCTTATATGTGCCTATGACTCTGATTTATATCTCTATATATCTTCAAAGTCATACTGGTCTTATTTCATCTGTGCTCTCGCACAGATGACTGACCAGGGACATTTAGGATAAGATCATGAATTATCCAAGGATGGTCATCATAGTAAACATGCAAATAATATGATAACATAATTAATAAATTCATAAATCAATAATGTTCATAAGACAATGATTGGCCCCTAGGGCACGATTTCCAATAACCTCCTACTTGCACTAGGTACAATCATTAATTTGACTAATTCCCATTGACCTAACATGACGATCATGCTTTGCCTACACAAGCGACTTTGTTAAAGGATCAGCAACAATATCTTCTCTTGCTACTTTGCATATTTTTATATCACCTCTATCGTTGATTTCTCTGATGAGATGAAATCACCTGAGTATATGCTTAGTCCTTTGATGTGACCTAGGCTCTTTGGCCTGTGCAATGGCACTGCTATTGTCACAGAGCAAAGTTATTGGATCTAAGATGGTAGGTATCACTCCTAGTCCTATGATAAACTTCTTGATCCAAACGGCTTTCTTAGCTGCATCTGATGCTACTATATACTCAGCTTTTGTTACAGAATCTGCTACAGTGCCCTGCTTAGAGCTTTTCCAGCTTACTGCTCCATTATTGAGGAGGAATATATATCCAGACTGCGATTTTTGGTCATCCTGGTCAGTTTGGAAACTCGCATCTGTGTAACCAGTTACACGGAGTTCATCATCCAATCCACCATAGATAAAAAATAAGTCCTTAGTCCTTCTTAAGTACTTAAGGATATTCTTGACAGCAGTCTAATGGCCCTCACCAGGGTCCTGTTGATATCTGCTAATCATACTTAAGGCAAACGAGACATCCGGTCGAGTACATAATATGGCGTACATGATAGATCCTATCGCCGAGGCATATGGAACTTTACTCATACGACCTCGCTGATCAGATGTACTAGGACACAGATCTTTGCTGAGGCAAATACCATGAGACATGGGTATAAAACCCCTCTTTGATTCGTGCATACTGAACCTATGCAGTATTTTGTCTATGTATGTACTCTGACTGAGTCCTAAAAGTCTTTTAGATCTATCTCTATAGATTCTAATTCCTAGGATGTAGGTGGCTTCACCCAAGTCTTTCATCGAGAAAGACTTTCCTAACCAAGACTTGACAATCTGCAAGGTAGGAATGTCATTCCTAATAAGTAGGATGTCATCGACATAGAGTACCAAAAACACAACTGTGCTCTCACTAACCTTCTTGTACACACAAGGTTCATCGATGTTTTGAAGAAATCCAAACTCTTTGACTACTTCATCAAAATGATGATTCCAACTCCGAGAGGCTTGCTTCAATCCATAAATGGATCTTTGAAGCTTGCACACTTTACCAGAGTCCTCAGAACGCACAAACCCTTCAGGTTGTGTCATGTACACATCCTCAAGGAGCTTTCCATTAAGGAAGGCTATCTTGACGTCCATCTGCCATATTTCATAGTTATAATATGCTGCTATAGCAAAGAGGATTCTGATTGATTTGGCCATTGCAACTGGGAAAAAGGTCTCATCATAGTCCACACCATGAGTTTGAGTAAATCCTTTTGCAACCAGTCGTGCCTTGAAGACATTTACATTGCCATCTATGTCAGTTTTCTCCTTAAAAACCCACTTGCACCCGACAGTTTTTACACCTTCAGGCGGGTCGACTAAGGTCCAAACCTTATTGTCGTACATGGATTGTATCTCAAACTTCATGGCATTAAGCCATTTTTTAGAGTTTGGTCCCACTATAGCTTCTCGATAGGTAGTCGGCTCATTATACTCAATGAGCAACACATCACGACTATCAAAAATCAGAAATCCATATCTCTGAGGCTGAAGTCGTGTCCTATTAGATTTCCGTGGACCTTGCGTGACTTGAGGAGTCTCAACAACTTGTTGTTAGTCTTCTCTATTTTCCATCTGCAGTTCTGTGGTATCTTGTGGCTCTCGAACTTCTTCGAGGTGTACCTTACTCCCACTGGTTCTTTTAGAGATAAATTCTCATTCGAGAAAGATACAATTTCTGACAACAAACATTTTGTTATCAGCAGGGTTGTAGACGTAATATCCCTTGGTTTCCTTAGGATATCCCACAAAAAGGCACCTTGAGGATTTGGGTGTTAATTTGTCTGAGGGTTGTTGCTTAACATAGACCTCGCATCCCCAAATCTTGAGGAAAGACAAACTAGGCGTCCTCCTAGTCCATATCTTATACGGAGTCTTTTCAATTGCCTTAAATAGAACATGATTGAGTGTGAACGCGGCTGTCTCTAGGGCATGGCCCCAAAAGGAGGGCGGAAGATCTGTTCGACTCATCATAGATCGAACCATATCTAATAGTGTTTGATTCCTCTATTCAGAAATGCCATTCCATTGTGGTATCCCCGGAGGAGTTAATTGTGAGACTATCCCACAACTCCTAAGATGATCTATGAACTCTTGGCTCAAATATTCACCACCCCGATCAGATCGAAGGGCTTTAATTGTTTTGCCAAGCTAGTTTTGTACTTCATTTTGAAATATTTTGAACTTTTCAAAAGACTCAAATTTATGTTTCATCAGATATATATACCCATATCTGCTGAAATCATCTATGAATGTTATGAAGTATGAATAACCTCTTCTGGCATTTGTGTTCATCGGTCCACACACATCTGTATGTATGAGGCCCAATAAATCAGTGGCCCTCTCACTGTGCCCAATGAAAGGTGACTTTGTCACCTTTCCTAACAAGCAAGACTCGCAAGTGTCATATGATTCAAAATCAAATAAGTTTAGAAACCTATCTTGATGGAGTTTGGAAATGTGTTTCTCATTTATGTGGCCCAGACGACAGTGCCAGAGGTATGTGAGATTCAAATCGTTTGGTTTGACCCTTTTGGCAGTTATGTTATAGATATTTCCATGATTGGGTTGTTCCAAATTGAATATGTAATGATTAACATGCAAATCACCATGAGCATAGAAAACATCATTACAATACATAGAACATCTACTATTCCCAGCAATAGAAGTAAAACCTTCCTTATCCAAATAAGAAAGTGAAACAATGTTACTACTTAAAGCAGGAACATAATAGCAATTGTTCAAAACTAACAAAAGCCCAATGGGCAGAACTAATTCATAAGTGCCTACAGCTAACGCAGCAACCCTTGCTCTGTTTCCAACTCATAGGTCAACCTCGCCCTTTTTCAGCTTCCTATTGTCCTTTAGTCCCTGCACATTTGTACAAATATGAGAACGACATGCAGTATCTAATACCCATGAGGTGGAAGTAGAAAGATAAATGTCTATAACATAAATACCTGAAGTGATAGCCCCGCTATCTTTCTTGTTCTTTTTCAGATCTTCGAGGTAGAGTTTGCAATTCCTCTTCCAATGACCAGGTTCATTGTAGAAGAAGCAGACTCCTTTCTTAGGAGGCTTTGCCTTCTTTGGTGCAGGCTTGGTTTCAGGCTTGCCTAACTCTTTGGTCTTACCTGATGAGCCATGACCCTTCCCCTTGCCTTTGCCTTTCTTTTTCATACCCTTTTCTTTCTGAACCATCAAAACACTACTAGGCTTCTTCTTAAGACTGGGCTTAGCAGTTTTAAGCATCCCATGCAGTTCAGAAATAGATTTCTCCATGTTGTTCATGTTGTAGTTCATGATAAATTGGTCATAACTTTCTAGGAGTGAGTTTAAGATCAAATTCGTAGCTAACTCCTAGCTCATGGGAAATCCAAGCCTCTCAAGGTGATCAATGTACCCCTTCATCTTTAAGACATGAGTATTGACTGATGCACCTTCAGCCATCTTGCTGGAATATAAGGCCTTAGTGGTCTCATACCTCTCTTGCCTTGCCTGTTGCTGGAACATTTCCTTGAGATGCACAATCATCTTATAAGCCTCCATATGTTCCAGATCTCTTTGGAGCTCCGGAACCATGGTGGCTAGCATCAAGCATCCCACATCGACATAGTCTTCCTTATGCTTCGTGTAAGCATCTCTCTGAGCTCTAGGAGCATTGGCCGCTGGCTCCTCAGGAATGGGTTGATCTAGGACATGCGCCTTCTTTCCTGCTTGAGAACAATTCTCAAGTTCCTAAACCAGTCAAGAAAGTTTGTCCCATTGAGTTTGTCCTTCTCAAGGATAGATCACAGTGATAATGTAGCAGTATTACTAGTCATCATGATTCTACAATTAAAATATGCAATTTAATTAGCAATCTCCCACTGAATAAACAACCCTCAATGCAATAGTTAGTGGGCTAAGATCCATATTTGGCTCAAACTTAAGTCCGCTTTGGCAGGACGCTTAAATTAAGTTATTTAGGTAGGTAACACCTTTACCAATTACATCAAATGTAACTCTTAGATGTTCATAGGATCCTATCATCATATGATCTGGCATATTTTTAATCCCATCTAATGCCTTGAGACCCAAAACCGTTTTGTTAATCTCAATTAAGTCAAACAATAATAAACATGTGAGAGTAGCACCATTACTCTTGCTTATCTCCCCAATATAACTTAAAAGCACCCACTTTGGTGGAGTCCATAATTGAGCGATCGAGGTTTTGACAAGTGTTCATAAATTGACAGCATTATGACTTAAGATTTCATTTAGAGGGCTTAATTTAACTATCTGGTTTATACAAATGCATGTTTCTCAATTTGTATCATACAAGTAATATGCATATGCTGATATAATCATAAGATGCATAATTAAATGTGATACAATATGGCTCACCTATCCTAAGTCCCCTCAAGCCAATGAGAGGAGCTCTCTAGTAAGAAAAGGGAAATTACATATAGAAACCTCTTTTAACATTCGAGGGGAGTGAGATGAGAAGAGAAGGTACATTGAGAGTATATATATAGGAAGGCACGACACGCAGGCCGTATTTAAAAAAATTACAACACTTGCAATCTAGAGCCATATTGTTCACCATACCCAAGCATTCAAGAATCAACATTCAGATTTAATTGCAGGGCAACTGATGTTTCAAATCTAAAATATTCACAAAATAACATATGTTATGGTTATGTTGCACTACGAACAGGTAGCCACGGCGATCTGGCTAGCCGGTTAGCGGGTGGGGTCTTGGGCAGCGCCCCTAGAAAAAAAATTTTACTTTATAAATAATTACGAATCTGAATTCTGTTTTCTTGGACCCCATCTACGTTAATTGATCAAATCAAAACGTATCACCACTGATTTCAATTCCCTTTTAGATTCCTTTTATGTCATACATAATACGGATCCCTTATATGTCACACATCAAACGTATATCATACGATCAGCTATGACTAACACATATCATATGAATCAACAATCAAGCCTAACTTAAACATAAAATGGCATGGCTCTGATACCACTAAAAGGAATTGGAAGACACACAGCAGAAATTAATTTGAAAATTTTTTCATTCCTTGTCAGGATCTACCGTATGTGTTTAAGTCAAGTGGGAAGAAGCATTACCCTCAGTGTTCCTCAGTGACTTCCACAGCTTCTGGTCATGACGTTCACGGCTTCTCTCTGCGGATCGTGCTCCCTTTTTGATCGCAAGAAGTCGATGACTCAGGTCAGCTTCCTCTACTGGTATCCACACGAACAGCGTTCCAACCATGAACGACGTGCTAGTGTCTCTTGTCCCTCCAGGGCTTTCCTAAGAATTCGTCCTCTCCGTCTCTATTTTGGTAATTTCTTATTTACAAACCTTTTGCAGATTCCCCTTCGGCCTTTCTGTGTTCTCTGTGTGTCTTGCTAAGAACGCAACTCCTAAAATTAGATATATAGGATGCTATGCATTTTTCTCTCTACCGAATTGGATTTTGGAGTTAATCTTATATTAATTCTAAAATTAATATAATATCATATATTATATAATTTTATAAGAAACTAATTAAATAAATAATATTAAATCCATCCCATAGATTTAATTAGCTATTTATTTAACTTTAAATAAAGATGAGACTGAACCATATTTGATTTATTCTCATAAATCAAATTTGAGATATCCTATCAATTTGAATTTCAAATTTAAACGTGATAGGGATTTAATTTATCCTTAATTAAATCTTATAAATATCTCTTATATGAGATATCCTATCAATTTGAATTTCAAATTCAAACGTGATAGGAATTTAATTTATCCTTATAAATTAAATCTTATAAATATCTCTTATATGAGATATCCTATCAATTTGAATTTCAAATTCAAACGTGATAGGGATTTAATTTATCCTTATAAATTAAATCTTATATATCTCTTATATAATATATATACGAATATAAATATAAATAAATATATACATCCACCCTGGATCTTTCATTGAATCTGGACATGTCTTAGATTCAATGAATCTGGACATGTCTTAGATTCAATGAATCTGGACATTATAACTCGTGTTGGGCTATTTTGTGTGCGACCCTGTAGGCCCATATGAAGTTGGCAGTGGGCCATTTGCTATACTAGCCAAGAAGTTGTAAGCGGTCTCTAGCAAGACATAACAACTACCCAAATTATATGAGGATCGTTAAACGATGTAACCTTTTATACAACCATATCATGTCCCTTTTGTCACGCGATATTTTGGTCATGGTTGAGGCATGGATAATGTCATCCTCCTATTCCTGACTGTTACTTTCTCGATCCCTGAGTAGTCTGACTGTAGAAATGGAACTACCTTTCCATTACATTATGGCCATACATTTCTCAGACTCACTCATCGAGGGGCCCAGTAATATCTCTCTACAAATGTGAGGGACAAATTCCATCTTGACCATTCACATTCCTCCGCATGCAAAGCCACTAAACCTGAACATAGTCTTTATGATCACTGGGTCAAAAGTGACTTTTGACTAGGTCAAAGCTGAGCGTTTGTCATGTAGGAATCTATGATAATCTCAGGTCAAAGGGTATATTGACATGGTTTGTATATGAGAGAAGCTTATGACGTTACCCATGCAGTTCTCTCATAGCGGGTCGGTCTAAAACATTGTACTCTTACATGTGCTTATGACTCTGATTTATATCTCTATATATCTTCAAAGTCATACTGGTCTTATTTCATTTGTGCCCATGTACAGATGACTGACCAGGGACATTTAGGATAAGATCATGAATTATCCAAGGATGGTCATCATAGTAAACATGCAAATAATATGATAACATAATTAATAAATTCATAAATCAATAATGTTCATAATACAATGATTGGCCCCTAGGGCACGATTTCCAACATATACATGGATTGATAGTTGGAACAATTCTTGAAGTACGGGTGTTGAGTTGAATAGAAGAATATGAAATTTGATAAAGATTTTAAAATTTAATATGGTTGCAAAGTTGGAAAAGCTTCAAAGTTAAAGGTTATGATTTCATATTATTTGTGATAAATAAATGGTATTTAATGCAGAAGAGGTGAATGGTATTTACTGATTGAATATTTTACTTCTAAAAAATTTAGGAAAATAAGGAGAGAATATTATTCCTAAGAATAGAGGAGGAGTAAACTATATCATAATATCGCAGGTGAGTGAATAACATCCCCTAAAAATGATATTTTAATAATAACTTGTTATTTGATATATTCCATTTGAAGTGTTAATTTTTAAGTATGATTTAAGAAAGGCAAGTTATAGGAATTAATGTCTTTAAGTGTTAGCAATGATTTTCCTTTCAATTGGTTTATTATGTGAGCAAGTTTATGTGTGAAAATGAATAGAGGGAGTTTTGGGAAAATATTGTTGTAAAAGTTAGATTGAATTGATTTTCTTGATAAAATATTCTTATTTGAATTTCATTATTGGGATAATTGTTGTATATGTATTGAATAAATCTTTTGATATTCTCTCTCAATGTTCATGCTGGGGTTTTGTGATTTTGAAATATTCTTAGTAAAGATTATTGTATTTAAAAGTGTTGTGATTATTGAATGCTAAATTGACCCCACACATGCTTGGAAACATTTTTAGGGAGGACTGAATACAAAACACTGGTTACTAATAGCAGTACTATTAGTCATTGGTATACCATGGTTAAACCTGAGCTCAATAGTTATTCGTGGGTCTCGTACTCACGCCAGATATTCATAGGATTCATTCTCGTGTCTATTATTTGTAGGTCTTGTTCTTATGCTTGCCATTTGTGGGTTTCATACTTGCACCTGTTTCGTGGCTCTAGTAAAACATTTTCATTATGTTGAAGTCCTATAGAAAAAGAATGTTTTGAAATTACGATTTTAAATTGATTTCTTTAAATAAAATATTTTGCTGGAGAATTGGTATTTAATTACTTGGTGTTATTATTTACATTTAAACATATTACAATTGTTTCTTTCTGCACTTTAAATTATATTTTTGGGACGTTATTCACTGATAGATTATTTTGGCTTCAGATAGTGAAGTAGACCCTGATCCTATAGTTGAGTAGGAAAAGCCACATTACATATCCGAAGCATTAATTTTGGGCACATATATATTTATAATGTAATTATGAATTTATAACAATACTTGTATTATTTTGTTGGAAGTTGAGATACTCCACCTAGTGTATAGATAAGATTCTGATTATTTTGAAAATGTCTGCAGGTGATTTGAAACATTCGTAGTCTGTTGTAGGATTTTTAAAAGGTCGGTTATACAAAGACAATCCTGCCCAAATTTCTACAGATGACTTGCCTTGTTATTAAATTGGAATATATATTATGATTATGGTTTTAAACGTTTTACTTAAGGTTTAAGGCTTGAGGAATGTGAATTTATTCATATTATGTACTGGTCATGTCTCAAATTTTGGGGCCTGATAGTTTGGTATCAAAGCAAAAGTCTTCTATAGCTAAGTGGACCAGGGATGCTTCAATGAGGTCTCAATTATCATTATGGACCCGGGCATCATTGAAGGCTTTTTTAGGAAATTTAAGTGTTTTCTTTTCTTATTATATTAACAATATACTTTCCATTGAAATTGAATATTTTCTATGTTTTTAATGTATAGCTAAATGCCACCTAGATGTTTGCCAGTTGGAAGAAGCTTTAGAAGCGATAGGGCTTCAGATAGAGGCTCTGCTTAACAAAGTGAATTGCTTCTAGAGATAGAGGATATGGTCATAGGAGAGCTAGGACTAGGGGAGGTTAACCCCTTAGGCCTCTTCAAGAGATCCTATCTAAAGCTGAACCATCTAATCCACAATCGCCAGAAATCTCTACCTCATCTACACACGAGACTCGAGAAGAGACACAATATCATTGAAGAGGATAATATTATGGTTAAGTTGTCAAAATTCATTAAGTTGGATCTTCCTAAATTCACAGGTTTTGATTCTTAAGAGGAACCTATGAAATTTCTGGAAGGTATTGAGAAAAGGTGTAGAACTCTGAGATGCCCTGATGTTTAGTATGTGAAATTTACTTTATTCTAGTTAGAAGTGGTAGCTAATGCCTAGAGTAAGACAGTGCCTAGGTTACAGGGAGATAGGGTGCCGTTATTGTCATGGGTTGACTTTAAAGATATTTTTCTTAAGTGTTATCTTCCCCAAAGTAAAAAGGATGCTAGAATCAAAGAGTTCCTTTTATTGAAATATACTTCGAGAATGACAGTGGCTGAGTATGATAGAAAATTTATAGACCTTTCTTCTTTTGTATTTACATTGATTCCTTTAAAGAAGGATAAGATTGGCATATTTACCAGGGATTGTCGATATATATACATGATCTATAGCCCCTATGTTGAATCATTTTGCTTCCTATGCTGATGTGGTTGATTGTGCGTTGAGAATTGAGCTGAGGCATATCAAAGAAGAAGGGATTTATAATAAGTAAAAGATAGGGAATAGAAGATTCCAAGGGTCTTCATTTAAAGGGAATCACTCTCAGGGACAGTCTCAATCATTTTCTATGCAACAAGTGCCAAGATCTTTTGGACCCTCAGTGGGTACTTTAGATCTAAGACCTAAATTTAGAGTTGTTAGATCTTAGCCTACTGTGAGCCAGTCTAATTATTCTAGGTCTCATTGTGTTATTTGTATGAACTACATTTAGGAGCCTATTGTAAGGCCTCTGTGTTTGTTGTAGGTATGGATAACCAGGTTATATGAAGAGAAATTATCCGTTTGCTCAGCCAACTTTGAGTTATGGATTAGCTTGACCTTTTTGCCGCCCTGCTACTTTTATAGCCCTGTCTATTGGAGCAACTTCTACCTCAATAGGTAGAGGTACTTCAAGAAGACCTTCAAGGAAAAGGGCATAACCTTCTACAGGGCAAGGCCAAGCAAGGGTGTATGCTATTACGAGGCAAGATGCTCAAGTCTCTAATATTGTGGTTATAGGTATTATCACTATATGTTCTCAAAAATCTTATGGATTGTTTGACCCTAGATCAAAACATTCTTATGTTTCAATATATTTTGGAAAAAGGTTGGGTAAGGATTCTGCCAAACTTGATTGTCCTTTTTTGGTTGCTACCCCAGTCGGGGAATCTTTGTTAGTTTCATAGGTCTATAAATCTTGTGAAGTTTCTTTTGAGGGAAGAGAAAATCTTGTTGATTTAATGATTCTTTACGTGATTGATTTTGATGTGATATTATGCATGGATTGGTTAGCTTCTTGTTATGCTACTGTTGATTGCCACTTAAAAGTGGTGAAATTTAATATTCCAGGTGAAACTCCTTTTGTTAAAAGGAAAGGAAATAAAGAGGACAACTAACTTGATCTCTGCTTTAAAAGCCTAATGATTATTGATAAAGGGTTATCAGGGGTTTTACCTATAGTGAAATATGTTGATATGCCTACTGTCAGCTTAGATCAAATTCCAGTTGTTCGGGAATTTCTTGATGTCTTTCCAGAGGAATTGCTTGGCTTACCTCCATATAGAGAGATAGAATTTAGTATTGATATTATTCTTGGAACACAGCCAATTTCTGTTCTTCCTTATAGGATGGCACCCTCAGAGTTAAGAAAGTTGAAGACTTAGCTACAAGAATTGTTAGACAAGTGGTTTATTTGACCCAACACTTCTCTGTGGGGTGTACCGGTGTTGTTTGTGAAAAAGAAAGATGGATCTTTGAGGTTATATATTGATTATTGACAACATTAATTATTGACAGCTTAATAAAGTCACCATAAAGAATAAGTACCCATCGCCGTGTATTGATGATCTTTTTGACCATTTGCAAGGAGCACAATATTTTTCAAAGGTAGACTTGCAATAAGGTTATCATCAATTAAAGATCAAGAAGGAAGATATTCCAAAGACAACATTTAGAACTTGGTATGGTTATTACGAATATTTGGTAATGTCTTTTGGGTTTACAAATGCTCCTGCAACATTCATGGATTTGATAAATTGGGTATTCAAAGTATTTCTTGATAAGTTTATAGTTGTGTTTATTGATGATATCTTGGTATACTCCAAGAGCACGGAAGAGCATGAATTTCATTTGCGGTTGGTGTTGAGAGAACAACTGAGAGAACAACAACTTTATGTTAATTTTTCTAAATGTGAATTTTGGTTAACTGAAGTCACTTTCTTGGGGGCATGTGGTGTCAAAAGACTGTATTCAAGTTGATCATAGCAAGGTTGAGGTAGTCAAAGGTTGGCCACGACCTATAACGGTTAGTGAGATTAATAGTTTCTTGGGCCTCATAGGATATTATCGCCGTTTTGTGAAGAATTTTTTTAGAATAGCTGCTCCCTTGATAAGGTTAACTTAAAAGAATGTGAATTTATTTGGGATGATAAGTATGAGGGAAGTTTTATAACTTAAAGGAGTCTTTGACTTCTACTCCATTCTTAAGCTCACTATCAGGAGCTGGAGGATACATAGTGTATTATGTGCTTCTCGAATTGGTTTAGGCTATGTATTAATGTAGAATGAGCAAGTAATTACTTATGGCTCTATAAAGCTTAAGAAGCATGAGCAAAATTATTCAACTCATGATCTAGAAATGGCTACAGTTGTATTTGCTTTAAAGATCTAGAGACATTATCTATATAGTGAAACTTGTGAGATTTTCATTGATCATAAAAGCCTCAAGTACATTTTTTAGCAGAAGGATCTGAACTTCAGGTAGAGAAGATGGATGGAATTGCTAAAAGATTATGATTGCATGATTTTGTATCATCTGGGTAAAGCGAATGTGGTGGTTGATGCTTTAAACAGAAAGTCTATGGGTAGCCTGGAATATATGAATGTTGAAAGAAGACCACTGGCATAGGAAATTCATAAAATAGAGCAAGAGGGAGTCGTATTTGAAATTGTTGATAGAGGAGCATTTTTAGCTCATTTGCAGGCGTATTCCTCTTTAAATGATCATATTAAGGCGGCTCAATACTCGAATTTGAGATTATGCAAGTTGCGAGATTTAGTCAAAGAAGGAAATACTACAAAATTTGTAATTAACCAGGAGGGATTTTGAGGTACAATGGCAGGATTTGTGTGCCTTAAGTTCAAGATTTGAGAAAGCAAATTTTGGAAGAAGCTCATCATTCTGCTTATAGTATTCACCCTAGAAGAACTAAGATGTATTGAGATTTGAAGCAGTTGTATTAGTGACTAGGTATAAAAAATGATGTGGCAAACTTTGTTGCCCATTGTTTAGTGTGTCAACAAGTTAAAGCAGAGCATCATAAGCCTATAGGACCCTTGCAATGGTTGGAAATACCTGAGTAAAAATGGGAAAATATAATAATGGATTTCATTATTAGCTTGCCCCGTACTGCTAGAGGTTTTGCACTTTATCTGGATAATTGTTGATAGGTTAAATAAGTCAGCTCATTTCCTTCCAGTAAAGATGACTTATAATACAGCTAGATATTCTAAGATTTATGTTGATGAGATTTTACGATTGCATAGAGTTCCAATGTCTATCATTTCAGATAGAGGGTCCCAATTCACTTCTCGATTTTGGGAATCATTTTAGAAAGTATTGGGTACTCAACTGAACCTAAGTACTGCTTTTCATCCTTAAACTGATGGGCAATCCAAGAGAATAATTGAAATAGTTGAGGATATGTTGAGATCCTATATCATAGATTTCGATGGAAGCTGGGATAATCATTTGCCGCAAGTAGAATTTGCCTACTATAATAGCTATCAATCAAGTATTCAAATGGAACCATTAGAAGCATTATATGGAAGATAATGTAGGCCTCCAATTAGATAGTTTAAAGTTGGTGATAGAGAGATTTTTGGACTAGATTTTGTTTAAGATGCTAAAGAGAAGGTGAAGGTAATCAAACAAAGGTTGTTGATAGCTCAAAGTAGATAGAAATCTTAAGTGGATCATTATCGAAGGGAATTGGAATTTATGGTTAGGGATAAAGTATTTTTAAAGGTGTTGCCAATGAAAGGTGTGATTTGATTTGGGAAGAAGGACAAGCTAAGTCCAAGGTATATTGGTCCATTTGAGATTTTGGATAAAATGTGTGCTGTAATGTATCAATTAGCCCTACCACCAGAGTTATTTGGAATTCATCTAGTGTTTTATGTGTCGATGCTACAGAAATATCTATATAATCCTTCTCATGTTTTGAAATATCAAGAAGTTCAAGTGAATGAAGACTTATCATATGATGAGTATCCAGTAGCTATTATTGATAGACAAGTAAAGAAGTTAATATCAAAGGAGATTCCTTCTGTGAAAGTGTTATGGCGTAATCATTTAGAGGAAGAAGCTACTTGGGAAATTGAGAGTAAGATGCGAAGCAACTATCCACACTTTTTTGAGAATTGAGGTGAGCATATTCTCAAATTCACATAATTACTTAAGAAGGGAAGAATGTAATGACCCTACTAAGTAAATAGATAAATAATACCACTTTATTAATATGTATATTATTTCTTGCAGTGTTGGCATAAAGGGAAATAGTTAGTTGAGGGGTTGGAGACAGAAGAATGGAGTAGGAGGTCTCTTGTTCAAATCCCAATACCTACAAAAGTGGGATTTTATTTTTTTAGACGCGTGAAATTACCAAAATACCCCTTTGTCCTTTTTTTCAAAATCTCACTTCCTTTTGCCATTTTTCTAGCTGACAATGAGAGGGTGAGAGCAAAGGAAAATTGAAGCTTCACGATACTAAACCCGCTGCTGTGTGACCATTCACTATCGTCGCCTTACCTAGGTCAGTTTCCTCTGTCTGTGCTACTGCTGGAGCCGCCATCTCTTCTATAATTCTTGTCTGTGTTTGAGAAGCAGAAAATGAGTGGGAATAGAGGAGTGTCACAGGAGGTAAAAAGAAGTGCTCAACGGTTGCTGTTTTGGAAGCATGTTGCCATGGGCTCTCAGTCGTCCACAATACCACCGACATGCAAGCTGTCTCCACAGTCACGCATTATCGTTACTACTATAATATTCCCTCAATTGTTACTGTAGCAGCTAGACCTCTGACTCCCTCCTCTGTTCAAATCGCTGTGTGTGAGTGGTAAGTTAAAGATCTCTTCCTTTCCATGGTTTGTTAATAGCTATGAGTTGTGTAGTGCTGTGGAAATAGAAGACGACGTGCTATTGTGTACATTGTTACTGTAGGGAATGGTTTTGGATAGAGGCGCTGTGTATATGATATAAAGATATATATATTGCTATTATGGTAGTTTAGAAACTTGCTACTGGGGTTATGCATGTTTAAGCCTATGGGAAATGGTTTTAGACAGAATATGTGCATATATATGAGCTTATACTATTGTATGTAGTCAATTTGGTTTAGGTTTTAGAAGGAGAATTAAAAGCTATGTTTGGTATTAAATGGAATGTGATTAAATCAAGATTTTTGCAAGATTATGAGTTGAGTTTATATGCTATGGTTCAACTGGAGTGGTGTGTCTGAGTGATTGTTGTTTCTACCTTGTTGCTCTGTGTATGGAGGGTATGCATATATGAGTACATATATGCCTATAAATGAGTTGCTTGCATGGCTTGCTGTTTGAAAAAAATCAAGATGATAATAATGTTAAATTTTTGGAAATGGGTAGGAATAATGTATAATAAAGTCAAAAATCCAACTTGTGTTGATATATAGATTAATAGTTAGAACAATTGTTGAAGTATGAGTGTTGAGCTTAATGGAAGAATATGAAGTTCGATAAAGATTTTAAAATTTAATATGGTTGCAAAGTTGGAAAAGCTTCAAAGTTAAAGGTTATGATTTCATATTTTATGTGAGAAATAAATGGTATTTAATGCAGAAGAGGTAAATGGTATTTACTGATGGAATATTTTACTTCTGAAAAATTTAGGAAAATAAGGAGAGAATATTATTCCAAAAAGTAGAGCAAGAGTAAGCTATATTGGAATATCGTAGGTGAGTGAATAATGTCCCTTAAAAATGATATTTTAATAATAACTTGTTATTTGATATATTATATTTAAAGTGTTAATTTTTAAGTATGATTTAAGAAAGGCAAGTTATAGGAATTAATGTCTTTAAGTGTTAGCAATGATTTTCCTTTCAATTGGTTTATTATATGAGCAAGTTTATGTGTGAAAATGAATAAAGGGAGTTTTGGGAAAAGTTGTTGTAGATGTTATTTTGAATTGATTTTCTTGATGAAATATTCTTATGTGAATTGCATTATTGGGATAATTGTTTTATATGCATTGAATAAATCTTTTGATATTCTCTATAAATGTTCATGTTGGGGTTTTGTGATTGTGAAATATTCTTAGTAATGATTATTGCATTTGAAAGTGTTGTGATTATTGAATGCTAAATTGACTCCATGTATGCTTGGAAACATTTTTGGGGAGATGATAAGACACATTGTGTATGGTTTCTTTGACATTTTAAAAGTTTTGTGATAACTTTACCATTCATTTTATGCCTACAATTGTGCTTTTGTGGTAATACATGATTGTGCTTGGCAATATGCTGATTTAAGGGTAAAATGGTAAATTAACTCCTCCAAACTACATATATGTTATTCTTTAGTAACTGGTTGGACTTTTACAGTGAGCTTTGATTCTGAATTGTAGGTATTTTGGAGGAAAACCAAGGACTAATGTGAGCAGAAAAGAAATCATGAGTCAAAGAGAATCAAATCAAGGAAGGCATCTTTTGTGCTTTTCAGTCGTGACCAAAGTGTCTATACGTTACGACTTCATTTCTTCTAGGAAGTTTTCTTGCGTACACAGGTCACTACCAAAAATAGGATATGATCATGACCAAAGAAGAGAATCAATAAAGTTGCATGTTTTGGATTAGCTAATTATGGCATTAAAAGAAGAGGGAAGCCGTAGACGCAAAGGAAGGCTAGTTTTTACCTGATACGCTAAGAAGAAGTAATCAATCATTCTCTCAACACTGTCTCCATAACTTACACACATATCTTCCATCATTCATCTTTCCATCACCATTTTTCTACTTTCTTAATGGCATCATATTTGAGCAGCGATTGTAGCACAGTAGGAGTCATGAGAGGCTAAGTCTTTAGTCTCTTGGTGATGGATGCATATCTTGAGCTCATGGACTGAACTGCACTGGGGAGTTTTCTATTTTAATCTCTACCTTTTTCATGTTTTGGAATTCCTAGATCTAGGGTTTTCATTGTATGAGTAGGGATTGAATATTAATTGATTATTCTGAGATTGGGTTTTGTAATTGAATTTGGATGATTTGAATGTTGATTTTAATATTAATATTTCAATTTTGATTTATGGTTGATTGGGCTATTATCAACGATTGTTGCTAACTAATTTGATTGCTTGAAATCTATGGTTATCGATCAATGATAATTTGAGGGCATTTTCATCATCTGATTTAATTACAAGCTAAGTGGTTTTTAAGAGCTCATTAATAGTTTTTGAATTAGCTTTGATCAAAGGAGTTTAAAGAATGTTAATGTACTGGACTCAATTGATCGATTGAGGCTTTATTTAAGACTTGGTAATTTTGAAATCCCCATATCAAATTAAGAGCAAGGATAAATAGGTTTCCATCATCAAGAGTTTGCCCAACATAGTTCTTTCACAATCCACTCGTTTTCCATCCTCCTGGACTCAATTGATCGATTGAGGTTTTATTTAAGACTTAGTGATTTTAAAATTCCTATATCAAATTAAGAGCAAGGATATATAGGTTTCCATCATCAAGAGTTTGCCCAAATATTTCTCTCACAATCCACTCGTTTTCCATCCTCCTGGACTCAATTGATCGATTGAGGTTTTATTTAAGACTTAGTGATTTTGAAATTCCTATATCAAATTAAGAGCAAGGATAGATAGGTTTCCATCATCAAGAGTTTGCCCAACATATTTCTCTCACAATCCACTCATTTTTCATCCTAATAAAAAATAAAAAAACATTTACTTTATTGCACCCTTACTTTATTTAATCAAAAATCAATTAAACCAAAAATCCATTTCACTTTCTGTCAGGTTTTCAACGGTTTTGTCACCAATTTTCTAGGGTTCAATAAAAAGGGCTCATTGAGAAAAATATAGGGTTATGCCTTATACTACATTAATAGGTGCAATTATTTTATTTTGATGAATCAGACGACAACAATCCGTGCAAGTCAGGAGGACTGAATACAAAATATTGGTTAATTACTAACAACAGTACTGTTAGTCCTTGGTGTACCATGGTTAAACCTGAGCTTGATAGTTATTCGTGCATCTCATACTCTATTCGGATATTCATGGGATTCATACCTGTGCCTGTTTTGTGGCTTCGAGCTACACCTGATTGGTTATTTACCATCATGGATTGTGTGTCCACGCTTGTTTTCATTCTGTTGAAATCTTACAAAAAAAGAATATTTTGAAATTACGATTTTAAATGGATTTCTTTAAGTAAAATGTTTTACTGGAGAATTGGTATTTAATTACAAAGTGTTTTTATTTACATTTAAACATATTGCAATTGTTCCTTTCTGCACTTTAAATTATATTTTTGGAATGTTATTCGCCGGTAGATTATTTTAGCTTCAGATAATACAGTAAACCCTAATCCTATAGCTGAACAGTGAAGAGCCTCATTGCAGATATAAAGCATTGATTTTAGGCATATATATTTATCATGTAATTATTAATTTATAAAAATACTTGTATTATTTTGTTGAAGTTTAGATGCTCCATCTAGTCTATAGATAAGGTTTTAGTTATTTTTGAAAATGTCCGCAAGCGATTTGAAATATTCGCAGTATATTGTAGGATTTTCAGAAGGTCAGTTATACAAAGGCAATCCTGCCAAAATTCCTACAGATGACTTGCCTTGTTATTAAATTGGAATATATATTATGATTATGGTTTTAAACCTTTTACTTAAAGTTCAAGGCTTTAGGAATGTGAATTTATTCATATTCTGTATTGGTTATGGCTCAAATTTTGGGGCGTGACAAAATTGACAGCATCGGTGCTCTTATCATTTATTAGTTATGTTGCTTGTCTGGGTTCTAAACCTCACACAAGATTGTTTGCCTATCTTCTCGAGGTCAATATGCGCATCTTTTGCTTTGTGTTAGATTATGGGATAATGCCTATGAGAAGTCATTTAGCCATCTGTCAGTATATCTTTTCACGAGTACCTGTTAATACCACTGCATTTTCAAGTTATATGTATGTGCCTTGCCTTTGGTAATGGCTCTAGAACTTATATATTATGTTCTATTAGTTATTTTGTATTTTATGACTGTATCAAATAGTTTTGTTGGGTGTTAGACTATCTTTATTTTGCTTTAGTAAAAGCAAAGGGTGTGATTTTCTTTATCCACTGCAAATGTGTTGAAAATAAAAGTAAATTTTTTAGTTAATTTATTTAAGAATCGGAACTAGGGTCAATTAGTAGATTATTTTGTTGTTTTTCTCTTTCCTTCCTTTCCTGGTAAATATTATACTTTTACTTACATTTTTTGATAGATACAATGTTCAATTTATAATTTTTTTTGTTATGGTCTGTATAGGAAGATAGTCATGAGATGGAAGTAGATAGCCAATTTATAATCATTGTTATGTTCAATAGCCTTCTTGCTTTGTACTAGATTGCCACCCTTCATCATGATGAGCTTGGTCAAGTTTGTTTTAGATAAAAGGCTTGTTTGGATAAGAGTTTGGAAAATGGCTTATGAAAAAAGGGTTTTTAGACAGCTTTTAGGGAAGAGCTTATGGAAAAAAATGGTTCTAAATAAATGAGTGTTTGGATTATTATTACCATAAAGACTTTTGTAATTAGAAAATTACCAGAAAATGTATGATTTTATTAAAAATGTGAGAGAGGAGGGAGGGTAGAAAAAAGAGAAGAGAGAGGAGAGTGGTGGAGAAGGAAGAAGAGAGAGGAGAGAGGGTGTACAAAAAAGTAAAGGGTAAAATAATAATTGGATAGTCCATAAGCTCTTTTACTATTCCATAAGCTAGTCTCAGTAGCTTATTTAAAACCATAATTTGGTCTAAAAGTCCATTTAGACAAATATGACTATTTATTTTTAAAAAACTTTGAACTAAGATTTAGGCCAAAAACACTTTTAAAACCTTGGTTTGGGGGTTTCCCAAATAAGTACAAATTATAGGTTCTTTCACAAGGCTTAAGATCTTATACTAACATGATGATGGGATGTAGGAAACACTTCTTAATGTATTGCTATGTAACTATCTCCACTACAACCTATATGATCAGTCAGAGAGGTCGAGATCTAAGGCACCACGATTTGAAGCACAATCCCTTCCAGGCTTTTTTTATTATGCAATAGATTTTAAAACTTTAATTATTATATTTTTTGTTTTATTCTTAATGGATTATGGATATTATTTAACTCTTGAAGGCATATGATATGATATTATTTTAGAAATTTATAACTGCAGATTTTTTTCTCAAAATATGCGCATGGCATTATGACTTGCGCATGTAAGCCTGCCCATGCCTAGTCCAAAATGGTTAGGACTTTTATCAAGTAGGGTAGGCTGTAAAATACAGACTATATTTTTTTTGGACAGGGTACTGGGTAAGGGGCTACCCTGCCCAGCCCTACCTATGCACACTGTTATCCCGAGTAGATAAATTGTGAGGTTTTCACATAATAAATGAATTAAAAAAATTGATCTAAACTTAGAATTTTATAGTAAATCTAACAAGCCCAGGTGAAAATATGAAATCAAAATATCCATTAAAATCTTGAATCTAGACTAGGAGGATGAAGAATGGTAGTGGTAAGCAATCACATAAACACCAACAAGAAAAAGGAAGAACCAATTTCCAATTTCCAATTTCACGTCTTTATAGTTTCTCTAGACATCGAGATAGAAGATGGGGTGGGGAGATGAGGTTAACTTGATGATCAATTTTTGTTCATGAATTTAGTGCTGACCACACATCCTCAAAAGATGGACTTTTTGCAAAGAGGGAAATAGAAGTTTCAATTCCAAATAAAAAACCAATAACAATTGCAAAAACATATCTATTGGAAATAAAGGCAATCTAGACGAGAGGGAGGAAATAGGAGCAACTGGATGAGGGAGAATAACTTAGGTATGTCAGACGGCTAATGACTAGATCAAAGATAGAGGAGGTGACTAGAGATGGAGGAGAAAGCTGCCGAACATGGAGAGGTGGAGGCGATAAGGAAGAGAGGGAGCGACTAAAGAATGAATTTCCAATAGCACCTCTCCCCCTTGGTATTCCCCAATCCTAGGATTTAATATCTTTCTACTTAGGTTTCTCCAATTCCAATTAGCAAGCAATTGCTTATACAAACACTCTTTTAGGGTCCTTTCCCAATCCCAACCTCCCAATCCTTCTAACCAAACTACACCAAGACATTATAGTGAATTAAGGCAATATGAAGAAGATGAAGTACATAATTTAAAAAATTACTTATTAAATTATTAATAATGTCGTTGTAGCCAAGTGGTTAAGGCGTGTGCCTGTTAAGTATATGGGATTTCTTCACAAAAGTTTGAATTTCTTAGGCGACGATAATGTTTTCAAAAAAATAACCCCACTATGATGTTATAGTGAATAAGAGTATAATATTAATAAATATTTATTAAATTATTAATAATAATGCTTTGACCAAGTGGTTAAGGCATGTGCCTACTAAATACATAGGGTTTCTTGGCGAGAGTTCAAATCTCTCAGGCGGTGATGATATTTTTGGTAAAATAATGGCGCCATGACATTATAGTAAATAACCATATAGTTAATATAATTTTTGATCCCTCAATTTTTAAATATGAGGTTTCGATCCTTTAAATTTGCACCTTTAAAATCCATTAGTTCTTGTAGCTTCAATGGTATTAAATTTGCTTACATGGCACTCACCAATGAGAATCGTCACCTTTTCCATGACCAAACCGCTTCCTTTGACGATCTTCGAGTCATTAGAGCTCATTTTCTTTGAAACTGTCGGCTCCGACGTTCTACTGAAAATTGGGAAGCTGCAACTTGATTAGTGAAAAATTAGGGATTATGACGTTAGTCCATTAGTTTCTTAATATTTAGAAAATAAATGTGATTTATTTCTATTTTATTTTCTGATTTATTGTTCCAATAAAAGCAGTAGCTAATTACCGTTGTAAGTACGCACCAGAAACATTAATAAAGCAGAACACTTTTCTGTACAACTCTAGTCTCTTGTTCTCATCTTTTCTCCTGTTCAGTACCTCTAATTCTCATTCATTTTGGTAAGAAAAAGAAGAGCGGAAAATGAAAGTCCCAGAACTAGAATCTCCGCCTCCTATTTCTTTGTGAGGGTTTCTTTTTGGATTTAATGTTTCTTCTTCTTTTTTTTTTCTAAATAAAATATATATCCATGTCCATATACACTTCATCAGCCTATTTTGTATAATAAACTCTACATATGAGTATATTTAATGGTATTAGTGCCACGTAGGCTATTATATTCTAATTTTTTTTCTATCTGTATAAGAATGATAGAAGAAAGAGATTTAGAAAAGATTGTGACGATAAATAGAAAGAAAAATAATAGGTATACAAGGGTATAAAGAAGAGGGACTAAAGTGAAAATCCTAAAAATTTTATGGTACAAAATAAAGTAGACATATGCTTTGGGCCATTAAATATAATTATGAAAAGTTAAGGGCATAAAGTGTAATTTTTAAGAGTTAAGGGGCAAAATATTAATTATAAAAAGTTGAGTTAGAAAAGGTCTAAAACTACTCGAAAATGTTTTGACCCCAAATTTTACTATAAAATAGAAAAAATTATTCCAGTCGATTTAACGTAACACGAAATTTTAATTTGAGTTTCTAATAAATTAATATTAATTTTGAAAATCTAGAAATTATTATAATATATTTTGGACCTCGGAATTAGATAAAATTTTGTAGTCAATTTTTATAATTAATATAAAAATTTATGAAACTAAAAAGTCAAGAAGGAGTCTTGTAGAATTTATTAGAGAATTTCAGGTGAAAAAAAGACACCGAGAAAGGATTTGAAGAAGATGTATGAATTTTTAACAAGACTTCTGGTTCTTAGAAAATTATGAGACTTGGGAAAAAATTATTTTAGATTAGAATGAATTTTTAAAAATTTTAGAACCAATAAAAGAGATGTTTAGAATTTATCTTAAAAATTAGGGTAATTTAAAGATATCGGTATAGGAAATGCCTTGCGATGTTTGCCCAAAATTATAGTTTGGGTCTAGACAAGCCCAACATGGCATAATATAAGTATCCATGAAACTCAAGAAATTGTCATGTGATTAAATAAATTTTATATAGATTTTATGAATTTTTAAAGGCTAAGAATTCAAGAAAATTCAATAATGTGCAAGGTGACATTTAAAGTATCTTGTGGGATCCACATGCTTTACTCATGGTGCCAAGAAGAAGAAAGAAAGGTTATCCCATGCACTGAAATGTAATAAAATAATATAAGAATTAAGTTAATGATGATTAAAGATAAAATAAAATAATATAAGAATTAAGTTAATGATGATTACAGATAATTAATCAATAAAGCAACCAATAAGATTCAAGATTAAGGAGTTGTAACAATTAGTTGAAGAAAGGATATTTTGGTCCCTTAAGCCTTGAAATTTGGCTATAAATATCCCTTCATTTCCTTGCAAAACCTTGGCCTCTTGGAACCCTTGGAGAAACTCTTGTCGTTTGAAAATTCAACCAAAATAAAGGCAATTTAAGGCACTTAGAGATTAAGATAGTTAAAGCATAATGCATGTGATCTTTCCTAGTTTAGTTGTAAGTGTTTTGGAAGGGTACAACCTAATTTGTAATTGTTGTAAATTCCATTAAACCTAGAGTATGCATGCTTTCCAAAATGTTAAGTTGAATGAGGAAGAGGAAAATTAAGTTAGAACTATGAAATTAATGAATGATGAGCTAGAATTAATGATTGATTGTTGAATGGAATTGTGTTATTGACTTTACCATTGATGAAGCCATTATGCCACCTACTGTATAAGACCAAGAAGAATGAATTTCAATGATCCAATGTTTCCACTGAATTTATAAGATGATTTTGTGTAGGATTAGATAGGTTTAGAACCTTAGAAGCATTGGAGTTGAAAGATGAATTTTTGAAGTCTTCTCTGTACTATTCACATGTATGAACAATAATTGAAATTTCATGATTTTGATGCTTTCAATAGTTTTAAAATGAAAAATTATATGGAGTTAAGTAAAGAAATAAGTATTGGAAGTATTTCAATCAAAATGAGAATTTTTGGAAGAATTGGTTCTGTCCAGTAGGCTATAAAGAAGTTGAAATTTCATGATTCTATTCAGAAGGTGAAATTATATCGGGTAAAGTAAAGACATGAATTAATTCAAAGAATAGGACAATTAACCACAAATTAAGATAGATAGAAGTTAATTGATTAAGTTCAATGTCCTTATATGCTAATTGAATTGGATCATGATAAATGAATGAATATGTGATGTTTAGGCTTTATTTTGTGGACTCAAGAAGGAAGCCACTTAGCAAGAAAAGAGGACAAGGAAAAGAAAAAAAGAAAGTAAAGCAATAAGGTAGTAAACTATCTTAAACTTATATGTATCGGATGTTATGCTCGGTTGTGCTATAGCTATGTTGAATTATGTTGTATATGTGTATATGATTGAGGCTTTGTTTCTATAATTACTTTTGCCAGTTATATTTAATATGTTACATGAAAGCATGCACATTACACAATGTTGACACTTTCAAAACCAACCATAAGTATTTACAATGGTGCATGTAAGGAATTGAAAGACACGCAGCGGAAATTATCTTAAAAATTTTTCATTCCTTGCCAGGATCTACCGTATGTGTTTAAGTCAAGTGGGAAGAAGCATTACCCTCAGTGTGTCTCAGCGACTTCCACAGCTTCCGGTCACGACATTCACAGCTTCTCTCTGCGGCTCGTGCTCCTTTTCTGATTACAAGAAGTCGACGACTCAGGTCGGCTTCCTTTACTGGTATCCACACGAACAGCTTTTCAACCACGAACGACGTGCTAGCGTCTCTTGTCCCTCCAGGGCTTTCTCAAGAGTTCGTCCTCTCCATCTCTATTTCAGCAGTTTCTTATCTGCAAACCTTTTGCAGAGTCCCCTTCGGCCTTTCTGTGTTCTATGTGTGTGTCTCTTCAAAAATGTAGCTCCTAATATTAGATATATAGGATGCTCTGCGTTTTCCCTAACCGAAAAGGATTTTAGGAGTTAATCTTATATTAATTCCGAAAATAATACAATATCATATATTGTATAATTTTATAAGAAACTAATTAAATAAATAATATTAAATCCGTCCCACAGATTTAATTACCTATTTATTTAACTTTAAATAAAGATGAGACTGAACTATATTTGATTTATTCTCATAAAACAAATTTGAGATATCCTATCAATTTGAATTTCAAATTCAAACATGATAGGGATTTAATTTATCCTTAAAATTAAATCTTATAAATATCTCTTATATGAGATATCCTATCAATTTGAATTTCGAATTCAAACGTGATAGAGATTTAATTTATCCTTATAAATTAAATATTATAAATATCTCTTATATGAGATATCCTATCAATTTGAATTTCGAATTCAAACGTGATAGAGATTTAATTTATCCTTATAAATTAAATCTTATAAATATCTCTTATATGAGATATCCTATCAATTTGAATTTCGAATTCAAACGTGATAGAGATTTAATTTATCCTTCTAAATTAAATCTCATATATCTCATATATATATAATATATATACGAATTTATATATATACGAATATAAATATAAATAAATATATATACATTCACCTGGATCATTCATTGAATCTGGACATGTCTTAGATTCAATGAATCTGGACATCATAGCTCGTGTTGGGCTATTTTGTGTGCGACCCTGTAGGCCCATATGAAGTTGGCAGTGGGCCATTTGCTACACTAGCCCACAAGTCGCAAGCGGTCTCTAGCAAGACATAACGACTACCCAAATCATATGAGGATCGATAAACGATGTAACCTTTTATACAACCATATCATGTCCCTTCTATCACGCGATATTTTGGTCATGGATGAGGCATGGATAATGTCATCCTCCTATTCCCGACCGTTACTTTCTCGATCCCTGAGTAGTCTGACTATAGAAATGGAACTACCTTTCCATTACAGTATGGCCATACATTTCTCAGACTCACTCATCGAGGGGCCCAGTAATATCTCTCCACGAATGTGAGGGACAAATTCCATCTTGACCATTCACATTCCTCCGCATGAAAAACCACTAAGCCCGAACATAGTCTTTATGATCACTCGGTCAAAAGTGACTTTTGACTAGGTCAAAGCTGAGCGTTTTGTCATGTAGGAATCCATGATGATCTCAGGTCAAAGGGCATATTGACATGGTTTGTATATGAGAGAAGCTTATGACGTTACCCATGCAGTTCTCTCATAGCGGGTCGGTCCAACACCCTGTACTCTTACATGTGCTTATGACTTTGATTTATATCTCTATACATCTTCAAAGTCATACTGGTCTTATTTCATCTGTGCTCCCACATAGATGATCAACCAGGGACATTTAGGATAATATCATGAATTATCCAAGGATGGTCATCATAGTAAACATGCAAATAATATGATAACTCAATTAATAAATTCATAAATCAATAATGTTCATAAGACAATGATTGGCCCCTAGGGCACGATTTCCAATAGTGCATACATTGTTTAATACCGTTTACTACTGAGATTTCTCCAGAAATCTCACCCCTCCATATCCCAACCATAACAGGTATTTCACATGAAGAAGAATATGAAGATTCATGAAGAAAAGATAGGGATTAGCCACAAGTTTGAAATGTATATGAATGTAAAGTTATTTGTTAAAACTTGTCACTGTGAACAGTTACTCATAAGGAGGCAGTGACAATTGAAATGTAATTAAAAATAGTAAATGATAGAATAAATTTATAAAATTTTACATAAATATAAATTTATAAAATTTTACATAATTTTATTTAACATGTCAATCTTAATACCAAGTACGCCTTATTTTGATTTTTGTTCGAAGCGAACAAATTTTCTAAAGTTATGGACAAATTTTTTTTTACCAAATAAATAGTAAATTTTGATACAGAGTTAACTCAGTTGACTGATCAATTGGTCTAAGGAAGTATTTTTTTTTAAAGTTCATCATGTTAGCTTTGGATAGCTTTTCGAATCACTTCATTTCAATCTTTCTGGAATTAATTATGATTTTTCAAAGTTCATGGCCTAATCTAGATATACCATATAAACAGTAATTCGTGAAGAGCGAATTCCAGATTTAGGTAATAGACTTCAAAAGTCATGTAAGTGGTTCTAAATGCTACCGAATAGTCCCTAAGACATACAAAAGTAAGGTGTTATATTTTTTGTATTAGAGCAAAGTTTCTAGCACCAAATAGGAAATTTATGTTAAGGTTAGGATACTTAATAGAAAGTTACTATCACTTAAGTCAGGATCTTTAGTGAACCAAGAAGATCCCCTCCTTATGATTGGTTCACTGCTTAAAGTAAGATTCAAATAAGAAATCTTAGGAAGCGAATGTTTAGAGAAAGATATGTTCAGGTTGCTATGGAAGAAGACATTTGATCACAATGGAAGAACACAGAACCAACTGGTTGTGATAAGTCAAGTAAGAGGGTCACAACGAAAGTTCACAGAGAATGTTAGTTGCGATTAGCCAATACTTAGGTTGTAACTGGGATACACAGAGACCAGATATTATGGCAATGATGAGAATGAAGGTGCTAACCTCTAGTTGATAAGGATGGCCACGTGGTGCTACCAAGGTAGATGATATGAGGTATAGAGATACGGAAGATCAATTTAAGATGTTCAGAAGTAGATCCTCCATGTGATCCAAAGAATCGATCTATGTTATGAAATACTTTGTTCAGATAGTTTTTCCTAAACAAAATAATAAAAAATTAGATTGAGACTTGTCTAGGAATAATCCTAGCACTTGGCATAAGGTTAGAGACATGATAGTTAATAGATAAAGAGTTAATGTTCTCAAAACAGAGGAAACCCATCATGAAGAAATAGTAACCTAGCAGATCTATGATAGACACCCAGATAATAGAAGTAATAGTAGTAGATGATGAATGAGATCTATATGGCTCAAGTTCGCTAGGATCATGGAAAAGACCAAAAAGGAACCACAACCTAGTCAAGAATAGACCAGGACTGATATATAGATAGGAGAAGTTAAGAGATAGTAGAGAGAAAGGTAGCCACAGTTTAAAAAATAAAGAGATTCCCTATTTAAGAAAGAGTAATGATCAAGAGTCAGATACAGTATTGAAGAGTTAAGTCTAGACCCTTGTAGGAGGGTAACGTGGCAACCGAAGTTAGATGAGTAGTTATTTAATGTTCATAAATAAATGATTAGGATCTGACAAATAATGTAATAAAGGAAAAGAATACTTTAAAATTTACCTAGTTAATTGTTTAATTGTAGTGTGAGTATGATGGATGGTTGATCAAATTAGATGATGATGAAACGGCATTATAGTTCTATAAGTTATGATGAATAGTTGAATCTCCTTCCAGTTGTCATATGATGGCACACATGTTAGATTATGTTATGATGAATGAATACTCCTCTTTCACAGTATATGCATGGTAGAGTATATATAATGAGAAAGTTATGTTACTCCCATACCATACAACATGCAATTAGATAATTTAACTCAGTAATGATAAAGCAATAGGAATATACCTAGGATGATAGACAGTCTCAATGAATGAGACAGTCAATTACAATATGACAATAAGGTATAGTATGACTAAGGGTTACTCAGATATTTCTGCAGGACTGTGAATATAGTACTCAAGGCTATTTCTTATGTTAGGGTTACAACAAGTACCAAGAAGGTGGTATTATTATAACTCTATCAAAAAAATGGCATTCATAAAGAACAACAGATAACAGTAAAGAGATTACTTTCAAATTACTTTTTAGATAAGAGTCAGATCTAAAATAGATGGCTCTCAGATAGAGCTAGATTTAGATAAATTTATGTCACTCTTTATATAAGAGTTAGATCTGATACGGATTGCTCTTTAGATAAGAGCACAATTCAAATACAAATTGCTTGTAGTTAGAGCACATATTGAAATGAGAAGTTATGTTATGGCCATAGCAACACAATGCAATGGCAGGTGGTTAGACCATGATTGCACAAGGTAATAACCCATGGTAAGCCATAACACAGTAAGAAAGATGAGAAGGAACTCATGAGTAAGAGAGAAAATAAGCAAAGTCTTAGTAAATAATATGGGCTACTGGATATATTTGTTTAAAAAAAATTATTGATTGAGTTATTTAAACATCCTCATTTTCATATGTCTTAGGGATCAAATGGTAGCATCTGGAACCACTTTTAAGGCTATTGAAGTCAAATTACTCAATCTGGAATTTTACTCTCAACGAGTACTGTTCACTATGTAAATTCCAGTAGAGTGACCTAACTTTGTAAAATCATAACTAATTCTAGAAAAATTGAAATGGAGTGGTTCAAATTTCTACACGAAGCTAACTTAATACTCTTTCAGGAAAAAATAACTCGTTGACCACACCTTGACCAAGTCAATGTCAGTCAATATCCAAAGTTTACTATTCATCCTACATTTTTCCCTGTTCTAGCATTTTGATCCCAACATTTACGCTATTCAATCCCCAGCTTCTCTTCATGCTTCTTCAATCCTTTTATAACATACCTGTGGGATTAGGATTACATGGAAGGGGGTGAGATTTCTAGGGAAATCTCATCAACATACAAGTAGGTAAGTTTACTACCTGGCGTATAACCTTTCCTTCCAGCTCTTAGCCTTTCCTCTAAGGTCCCTTCCTTTCATAAGTCAGAGCCTATACATAGCATAATAATATCTTTATTATTATCCAATATAGCTCTACTTACCTCATGCTTAACTCGGGGTAATATCCTTACTCTGACATTCCCCTAACTTTCTTTCTCTCTTTAGCTACCTTTATTAATAGAGATATTTCTCTATTCTAACCACTAAGAGCAATCCTCTACTTTATTAGAGCAGGGACTAGATAACTTACTTACCTCATTCCTAAGCTCTGCCCAGTCCCTAATCTCTTTGGACTGCTCCTGGCTCCACCAAAACTCCTCCTTTCTTTCTCTTCCTTCCTTTCTTTTCTCTCTTTCTCTTTTCTCTCTTCTTTCTCCTCTTTATGCCATGCTTGGCCATGGAGTTTATGAAGGTAGGGGTGGCCTATTTATAGATGAGTGGAGGTGGAATGAATGGCTCAGATCAAATTGTGATGAATGGCCTAGATTGCTTAGCTTCCTCAAAAAGCTTCGCCTGTATCATCATTATGACATCACCCTCCTTAATGACTCACCAATATGACATCATCCAAGGACACCTCAGGATATATGTGGCGCAATTAGTGGGGCCCTTGGGATACCTCACCAGCTGACTCAGCCTCTATAGAGAATTCTAAAGCTTTTTCCTGGAATGAACGGCCGAGATTGTGCCACGTGTCCTTTTTACTTTTTCTCCTTTTTCTAATCTCATGACATGTGTCATTAACTTTTCTTCTTTTCCTATAATAATGCGATGTGGCACCTTGTGGGTCCCATGAGGACACCTTTCATGCCACCTCATGGTCTAAAGTCATATCTGATCACTTTTCCCAGTTCTATCCTTAACCGGGTAACTTTACTTTATGTAAAAGCACTAAAATATTATTTTAATGCCTCTTAAACTCCATAATCCTTGGGCCTACGTTTTTGGGCTTTTAAATGTTATCTTGGATTTTTAACCAAGCCCAAGCACTTTGGTGGCTCAGTTCCTAAGAAACACCTCTTACTTTTCCATTATGCCCACAGGGACTTTAACTATTTTCCCTAAATTTTCACTTTCTTGCAATTTAGTCCTTAAATATCATTTGTATACTTCTAGGACTCCTGCATAATAGGGTCTAGTAGCCTTCCTTTTTCAGGCTACAAACTGAGCTTCTAGGCCTAAAAATTGGGATATTAGTTATCAAGAAGTGGAAGCAGTTAACCTTATAACTTAGTCTGTTAGTTTTAAGATCTTCCAGAAATCATGATACAGTACGACAGAATCATAGAGGATTATAGGGTATCCCAATTAGATCTTAACATGGATCTAGAGTTATAGTTAGATCTTAAAGAGGCTTACAATATATCGCAATTAGATCTCAATGTCGCATTATACCTAGCTTAAGGAAAGTTATGAGGCATGAAGATGAGTACAATGCAATATCTCTCTAGAAAGATGATTACCAAGGACAAAGTTAAAATAAGGAAGCTTCAAGATTTGATTAACTCATTTAGAGAAAGTATTTATAATGGTTTTTCCCATATAGCCTCTATTATATATAGATTGAACTTACTTTCTCTTAAAAGAAGACAAAGTCCAAGTTCAAATATGAGTATTGTCATATCCTAATTTTTCCCTATCTATATAGTACTGATAGTGGAAAGAGGTTTAAGAAGGATTATGACAAAGATTAGAAGAAATGATAAAGGTTAAATGAGTCTTGAAGGAAGAAAGGGACCTAAATGAAAATTGGAAAAGTTTAAAGGCCAAAAGTTAAAGCAGAAACAAAAGTTGGGCCAAAAGTTGTAATTTCTAAAAGTTTAGGGACCTAAATGTAAATATCCAAAAAGTAAGGGACATAAATGTAATTAAGCAAAAAGTCAGGGACATAAATGTAATTATGGAAAAGTTCAGCCAGAAAAAGCTTAGAACTGCCTGTAAGTATTTCAGTCCCACATTCCATCAGTAAATAGAGGAAGTCATGCTGGGTAATCTGGCATGACACAAATTTTATTAGGGCTCTAGACAGCAGAAAATTATCTAATAGTCTAAAAGTTATCTAAATTTTTATCAGATTTCATGGACTTCAGATATAAGTGGACAAATTTCAGAAAATTGTGCCCTACAGTGTCAGATGTCCTAGATCTGATAGAACTCCAGAAGAAGTTCTGTATAAAAAGTTATTCACATATCAGTGAATTTTGACAGGAGTTTGTTAACACCCGTGATCCGATAATGGAACTTATCGGTATGTAAGCATGGATAGAATGAGATCAGATGACCTTATATATAGGCCTATAATGATGCCAAGGAAGGCCCAAAACCCAGGGTACCAGTCTATCAGTAGAAGGGGCCAGTGCCAGAAAAAGTGTGAAATTACGAAAATACCCCTAGATGCCCAGATTATACCAGAGATGGATGAAGGGCATTTTGGTCATCTGGGATAGGCTAAAAATGTGGTACATGGTATAAATATAATTAGTTGAGCCAATATATGCCCTGAGGCAGTACAAGAAGGGGTGAAATGACAATTATGCCCTTAGGGTCAATATAGTGCATGAAAGGACACCAAGGGTATTTTGGTCATTTTCCAAGGGATCTGTAATTAAGTTGTGGCCAGTACAAGTATGTCAATAGTGTGGGAAGCCTAGACATTGATTTCCAGGATAGAATACATATCCTGGTATATTATAAAAAAAATTAGGAACAGAACACAGTCCGGTTGTTGTGAAACTGCACTGATCGGTACCGGATTGGACTGGAATTTCTCCAGAAGGTTCCTTGCATGGGCAGCACGCCACCTAAACCTCTTAGGTGTCCCATGAGCTGTCCCACATGATGTCATAATTATTATTTTATGAAAAAGTTAAATCCAAGATTAAATGTGGGCCTTTAGATCAAATAGTAACCAAATCAATCATGGCCATTCATTTTTCTTGGATTTTGGCTATAAATACCCCTCCAATTCTGCAGCAAACCGTAGCTTCATGGACCCTTGGGGAAACTCTTGCAAAATGAAAACTCAAGCCAAGACAAAGAAGATTCAAGGTTTCAAAGTTCAAGCAAGCTAGAGATTAAAGGTAAGCAATCTTTCCTAGCTTATTCTCCTTTGATTTGGGAGCTTGAACTTAAGGTTTTCATGGGGAAAAGTTGAGTTTTCTCTAAGGGGAGGTGCTGTCCAAAATCCATAGATGAAAGGGGAAAGAAGAAATTAAAGTTAGAAACTTATGATTGATGCTTAAACAAGCTAGTTAAGAGATTGATGGTTGAATCAAATTGATATTCTTGACTTTGCCATGGTGTGCCCTATTCGGTCTGCACTATTCATGAGGGAAGGAAATTGAATTTCAGTGAATTAATTCTTCCATTGAGTTTGTATGATGATTTTGTGTAGGATTGGAAAGGTTTTGAACCTTGGAAACATTAAAATCTCAAGGTTGTAGTCTTTGAGATTCCTTACAGTTACTGTTCACTCGCATGAACAGTGATTGGAATTTCATGATTTTGATGGTTTCAATGGTTTTAAAATGAAAAGTTGTGTGGGGTAAAGTGGAGAAACAAGTATGGGAAGCATTAGAATCAAAATGAGAATTTTTGAAAGAATTGTATGCTTATGTTCAATTCTGTACAGCAGGCCATGAAGGAGCTGGAATTTGATGATTCTAAGCTCATAAATGAGTTCAAAAGATGAAATTGTGTATGGTAAAGTCAAGACATCAATTGGTTCAAGAGCCAAGTGGATTAGTGAATATTAGGGAAAGTTATGACAATAAAGAGTGTAACAAAGTTAATCTTGAACATGGTTCGAGTTCATGAGTCCTAATGAATTATGTGATGAATATGAATGTGTTTAGGACCTTGAAACATCCAAGAACATGTTGGGAGGTGATTGACATAAAGGCTTATTGGTTGGAAAGCTAGAGAGCAAATGCTAAAGATCAAGAGAAAAGCTTAAGTGCAAGGTAGTGAACTTATTTCTTTATGTGCTTGATGTGGTATGCTTATGTGTTGACATGTATGTGATATTTGAATGATGTTGTGACATGATTAATGATGTTCAATGTATTGTGAATAACATGTTTTCCATGGCTATGCACTTTATGTAAAAGTATATAGCATGATGGCATGTCACTAATCAAAGAAAGTTAATGAAATTACATATCATGCATTAGCATCCATCTTGCATATTTAAGTGGTAATATTTGCTACTGAGATTCCCTAGAATCTCACTCTCCCATAACCAACCAATTTAGGTCAAGCATGAAGAAAAGGTATGCATGTAGAAGAGCTAAAGAATGGAAGAAAGGAATTGAAGTATTGAGATTTTAGTATATACTATAAATTGTCCATGTATGTAAAAGCCATGTAAGGTATCCATTTATGTGGTGAAACTATTGTAATACTTATGGCATATGTACATGATGTATATGAATGTTAAGAAGCTAATTTGATGGCTTGTGCATGCTGAAACAATTATTGGAAATGAAAGAAAAGAAACTGAAATGGTAAAAACGTAGGTCCTGAAGCAGTTTTGTTGTGGCTTCAGTTTGACCTAGCAAATAAAGGAATTAGTTCAAGAAATTTTATGAGCATGTAATACACATCCAGAGCTTTAAATTCATAGGTGGAACGTTTCATTTGGATGTGTATATCAAGAGAAATGAATTTCCAAAATAAGGGACCAGAATCTGTTTCCAGAGTTTTTGACCAAATGAACAGTAAACTTCAACGAATAAACTGTATCAATTTGCTAATCATTTGGTCTGGAAATTATTTTTCCCTTAAACTTAAAGATGTTATGTTCATTTAGATTTTTGAACCACTTCATTTCGAGTTTTCTAGAATTAGTTATGATTTTTTGAAGTTCGTTGCGTAATCTGGAATACCATATAAACAGTAATTCGAAAAAGAGTAAAATTCCAGATTTGGCTAATGGACTTCCATGGTCTTGTAAGTGGTTCTAAATGCTGCTGAATGGTCCCTAATACGTATGAAAGTAAGGATGTTACAAGTACTGTCATTTAAAAGATTTGTAGAAGTATACCTGAGGAACAGATGAGAGAACCCCATATGTTTTAAGAATAGAGAAGTATGAACAGATATATCCTCTAGATGAGGATAAAGAGATTAAAAGGACCGAAAGACCCAGAGAAGAGGATGTAAGGTAGAGTAAATATAGAATACAGTTCTATGAGAAAGAATATGCTAGGGCTTAAAGATATATAAAGAATAACCTAGCCCTAACCCTGCAGCATATTTTAGTTAAGCGTGCTCAAGTTAAAGAAATCTAAAGATGGGTGACCTACTGGGAAGTATAGTGTTGAGTCACAAAGTTAGACAAAATTATAGTATACTGAGAAAGAAAGAATAGCATGAGCAAATAATAGCATAAGTACTCAGTAGAAAGGAAATAAGGGACTGCATTATCCCTTTCATTAGTTCCAAATGGAGGAACTATATGAGAAGAAAGGTATAGAAAGAAAGAGATAGATAGATAGAAAAATATTTCATGTAGCTAACATAAACCCTAGAGTATAGTAAAGTTTAAGAGGGTTCAATATGAAAGACATAGATACTATTCACAAGTTCAGTATAGTGAGTTGTCCATAAGTATGAGTAGATATAAGTTAAGAGATAGATACCCCAAGCCTTTGTCATAAAGCAGAAAAGGATATAAAGAAGAGATATATCCAAGATAGTTTGACTAATGTACTAAGTAAATTTTGAGGACAAAATTTATTTTAAGAGGGTTGAAATGTCACATGCTAACTTTTCCTTATATGTATAAGACTATAGAGAAAAGAGGTTTGGAATGGATTGTGACGATAAATATAAAGAAAACTAATAGTAGACACATGTATAAAGAAGAGGGAATAAAGTGAAAACTCTAAAAGTTCTATGGTGCAAAATGAAAGTACACATAAGCTTTGGGCCATTAAGTAAAATTATGAAAAGTTGAGGGCCTAAAGTGTAATTTTCAAGAGTTCAAGGGCAAAATGATAATTATGGAAATTTGAACCAGAAAAGACCTAAAACTACTCAAAAATATTTTGACCCCAAATTTTACCATAAAATAGAAAAAAATTATTCTAGTCGATAACGCAACACGAAATTTTGATTTGAGGTCCTAATAAATTAATATTAATTTCTAAAGTTTAGAAATTATTACAGTATCTTCTTAACCTTAAAATCAGATAAAATTTTATAGTAAATTGTTATAATTAATATAGGAATTTAGGAAACTGAAAGAAGTCAAGAAAGAGTTTTGTAGAATTAATTAGAGAATTTAAGGTAAAAAATGACACCGATAAAGTATTTGAAGAAGATATATGAACTTTGAATAGGACTTCTAGATCTCATAAAATTATGATACAATGCAAAAAATTTATTTTATATTAGAATTAATTTCTAAAAATTCTAGAACTAATAAAAGAGATGTTTAGAATTTATCTTAAAAATCAAGGTAAGTTAAGGGTATCGGTGTAAGAAGTATCTTGGGATATGTGTCTAAAATTATTGTTTGGGCTTAGACAAGTCCAACATGGTGTAATATAAGTGTCCATGAAGCCCAAGAAATTGTTATGTGATTAAATGAATTGTATATGGATTTTATAAAATTTTAAAGGATAAGAATTCTGTCATATCCTAATTTTTTTCTATCTATATAATACTGATAGTGGAAAGAGGTTTAAGAAGGATTATGACAAAGATTAGAAGAAATGATAAAGGTTAAATGAGTCTTGAAGGAAGAAAGGGACCTAAATGAAAATTGGAAAAGTTTAAAGGCCAAAAGTTAAAGTAGAAACAAAAGTTGGGACAAAAGTTGTAATTTCCAAAAGTTTAGGGACCTAAATGTAAATATCCAAAAAGTTAGGGATATAAATGTAATTAAGAGAAAAGTTCAAGGGCAAAATTGTAATTATAGAAAGATCAGCCCGAAAAGGGTTATAACTGCCCAGAAGTATTTTAGTCCCATATTCCATCAGTAAATAGAGAAAGGTATGCTGGATAATCTGACATGATACAGAAATTTTATTAGGGCTCCAGACAGCAGATATTTATCTGATAGTCTAAAAGTTATCTGAAATTTTGTCAAATTTCATGGACTTCAGATATAAGTGGGCAAATTGCAGGAAAGTGTGCCCTACAGTGTCAGATGTCCTGGATCTGACAAAACTCCAGAAGAAGTTCTGTATAAAAAGTTATTCACATATCAGTGAATTTTGACGGGAGTTTGTTAACACCCGTGATCCGATAATAGAACTTATCGGTATGTAAACCTGGATAGAATGAGATTATATGACCTCATATATAGGCCCATAATGATGCCAAGGAAGGCCCAAAACCCAGGGTACCAGTCTATCAGTAGAAGGGGCCAATGCCAGAAAAAGTGCGAAATTACAAAAATACCCCTGGATGCCCAGATTGTACCAGGGATAGATGAAGGGCATTTTGGTAATCTGGGATAGGCTAAAAATATGGCACATGGTATAAATATTATTAGTTGAGCCAATATATGCCCTGAGCCAGTACAAAGAGGGGTGAAATGACAATTATGCCCTTAGGGTCAATATAGTGCAAGAAAGGACACCAAGGGTATTTTGGTCATTTCCCAAGGGATCTATAATTAAGTTATGGCCAGTACAAGTATGTCAATGGTGTGGGAAGCCTAGACATTGATTTCTAGGACAGAATACATATCCTGGTATATTATAAGAAATTAGGAACAGAAAACAGTCCGGTTGCTGTGAAACTGCACCGATCGGTACCGGATTGGACTGGAATTTCTCCAGAAGGTTCCTTACACTATGAGCATGCCACCTAACCCCTTGAGGTGTCCCTTGATGGGTCCCACATGATGTCATAATTATTATTTTATGAAAAAGTTAAATCCAAGATTAAATGTGGGCCTTTAGATCAAATAGTAACCAAATCAATCTTGGCTATTCATTTTTCTTGGATTTTGGCTATAAATACCCCTCCAATTCTGCAGCAATCCGTAGCTTCATGGACCCTTGGGGAAACTCTTGCAAAATGAAAACTCAAGCCAAGATAAAGAAGATTAAAGGTTCCAAAGTTCAAGCAAGTTAGAGATTAAAGGTAAGCAATCTCTCCTAACTTATTTTCCTTTGATTTGGGAGCTTGAACTTAGGGTTTTCATGGGGAAAAGTTGAGTTTTCTCTAAGGGGAGGTGCTGTCCAAAATCCATAGATGAAAGGGGAAAGAAGAAATTAAAGTTAGAAACTTATGATTGATGCTTAAACAAGCTAGTTAAGAGATTGATGGTTGAATCAAATTGATATTCTTGACTTTGCCATGGTGTGCCCTATTCGGTCTGCACTATTCATGAGGGAAGGAAATTGAATTTCAGTGAATTAATTCTTCCATTGAGTTTGTATGATGATTTTGTGTAGGATTGGAAAGGTTTTGAACCTTGGAAACATTAAAATCTCAAGGTTGTAGTCTTTGAGATTCCTTACAGTTACTGTTCACTCGCATGAACAGTGATTGGAATTTCATGATTTTGATGGTTCCAATGGTTTTAAAATGAAAAGTTGTGTGGGGTAAAGTGGAGAAACAAGTATTGGAAGCATTAGAATCAAAATGAGAATTTTTGAAAGAATTGTATGCTTATGTTCAATTCTGTACAGCAGGCCATGAAGGAGCTGGAATTCTATGATTCTAAGCTCATAAATGAGTTCAAAAGATGAAATTGTGTATGGTAAAGTCAAGACATCAATTGGTTCAAGAGCCAAGTGGATTAGTGAATATTAGGGAAAGTTATGACAATAAAGAGTGTAACAAAGTTAATCTTGAACATGGTTCGAGTTCATGAGTCCTAATGAATTATGTGATGAATATGAATGTGTTTAGGACCTTGAAACATCCAAGAACATGTTGGGAGGTGATTGACATAAAGGCTTATTGGTTGGAAAGCTAGAGAGCAAATGCTAAAGATCAAGAGAAAAGCTTAAGTGCAAGGTAGTGAACTTATTTCTTTATGTGCTTGATGTGGTATGCTTATGTGTTGACATGTATGTGATATTTGAATGATGTTGTGACATGATTAATGATGTTCAATGTATTGTGAATAACATGTTTTCCATGGCTATGCACTTTATGTAAAAGTATATAGCATGATGGCATGTCACTAATCAAAGAAAGTTAATGAAATTACATATCATGCATTAGCATCCATCTTGCATATTTAAGTGGTAATGTTTGCTACTGAGATTCCCTAGAATCTCACTCTCCCATAACCAACCAATTTAGGTCAAGCATGAAGAAAAGGTATGCATGGAGAAGAGCTAAAGAATGGAAGAAAGGAAGTGTTGAGATTTTAGCATATACTATAAATTGTCCATATATGTAAATGCCATGTAAGGTGTCCATTTATGTGATGAAACTATTGTAATACTTATGGCATATGTACATGATGTATATGAATGTTAAGAAGCTTATTTGATGGCTTGTGCATGCTGAAACAATTGTTGGAAATGAAAGAAAAGAAACTGAAATGGTAAAAACGTAGGTCCTAAAGCAGTTTTGTTGTGGCTTCAGTTTGACCTAGCAAATGAAGGAATTAGTTCACGAAATTTTATGAGCATATAGCACACATCCATAGATTTAAGTTCATAGGTATAATGTTTCATTTGGATGTGTATATCAAGAGAAATGAATTTCCAAAGTCAAGGACCAGAAACTGTTTCGAGAGTCTTTGACCAAATAAACAGTAAACTTCAACGAATAAACTGTATCAATTGGCTAATCATTTGGTCTAGAAATTATTTTCCCTTAAATTTAAAGATGTTATGTTCATGTAGCTTTTTGAACCACTTCATTTCTAGTTTTCTATAATTAATTATGATTTTTTGAAGTTCATTGAGTAATCTGGAATACCATATGAACAGTAACCCGAGAAAGAGTAAAATTCCACATTTGGCTAATGGACTTCCAAGGTTTTGTAAGTAGTTCTAAATGCTACTGAATGGTCCCTAAGACGTATAAAAGTAAGGATGTTACAAATTCATGAATGTGCAGGTGGCATTTAAGGTGTCTTATGGGACCCACATGCTTTACACATTAGGCCAAGAAGAAAAAAAGGTTATCCCATGTGTTAAAATGTGATAAAATAATATAAGAATTAAGTTAATTATTATTAAAGATAATTAATCAATAAAGCAACCAATAAGATTCAAGATTAAGGAATTGTAACAATTAGTTGAAGGAAGATGTGTCAAAAAATATTGGCACCAAAGTCATCGGATAAAATGAACCAAGAGCACCTCTGGGAGATAAATGGTCTAAAGGATGGAGATGTTGGGGAGGTAATTGCAATGAATGATTTGTATGATTGAATAAAAAAGAGAAGTCAAAGCTTGGTGAAAAATGGAAGAGGTGGAATTCAATGGACTTTCATTGTGATTGACTTTTTGGAACACAATATCATGGGATCATCCTCAATTCACTTTCCAAGTGATGCTGTAAAGCAATGTAGTTCACCCATACATGTTCCATGAGATATCAGAAATGCTGCTTGTTAAAGAACTGATAAGGTTAATTATTTGTTCAGTCATAGAGAATATTTTACTTTATCAACAATGCTTTTATAGCTTACTCTGTCAGGTATTTATTATATTATAAATTATTTAGATATTAATTAGGATAATTAATAAAATTTTTGAGTGTTGCCTGTAGTCATTTTAGGCCCAGTCTAAGGTGGGTAATTAACTTAGTTAATTAAAGATAATTTTTTGATGATAGAAATTAATGTGTAACACAATTTTTGAGTTGAAAAGCGAGACCTAATTTTCTTTACTCACTCTCTAAGGGTTCCCCACTAGTGATGATAGTATAAAGTTGACATCACTATGCCTAATTACTAGTTGGAAAAATCCTTTTTCATTTCTTCTAACTATGTTTTCTGGTTAATAGGTCTCTAAATTCAATTCATCTTCTTCCTCAGATCAACTAAGCTAATGGCGAGAGAGAGCTTGCCATTGAAACTAGAGAAAGATGCCTTGAACTTGCAGGGAGGGAGCCACTATCACTCCTCTAGTTGCATAATACCAATAGTGTTTTGGCTTCTTTTTTATGGATTCAAGGTAAGAAGAGTTTTTGTTGTTGCTTCCCGGTCACTCCACCATTAGAACCACTAGAAAAGGAGCCCTAGATTGCTAGAAAAGACTTGTCGATATTGAGCTTGTGCAGGTGACGCATCATGGCTTGAGTCATCTAGTTCTTGGGTTAGGTTAACCTGACTCAACGAAGAAGAAGGCCTAAAATGGTGCATTTTGGCCTTGAGTCAAAACATAATTTTGTGGTTAGAAACATTGGCATATTTTCACATAAATCAATAATATGAAATCATAAATAGATTAATGTGTTTAGAAAAAAGAATGAGAAATTATTTCAACACATGTTAATCGAACAATTAATCCATTAATGCACATTAATCAATGAACTAATCGATTAATTGATTTATATTTGAATTCTTACAAGATAGATGCTTCACTGATTAATCGAACAGTTAACAGATTAATATGAATTAATCAATTAGGTAATCGATTAATATCAATTTCCTTGTTTAAGAGAAAATATGTTTTCAATATATTAATCGATTAACCAATAATTAATTACAATTAATCTATTAATAAATCGATTAATTGACTTTTCAATTCAATTTTTGAAGGTAACTTCTTGACATTAATTGATTAATTGTCGCCTATTAATCGATTAATTGATTTCTCTTTATGAAATAGAAGGATTCTTTTTTCAATTAATCTAACATTCAATCGATTAATTGATATCAATTGATTAACTAATCGATTAACTCCTTTAACTTCATTTCATTCCAAATTCATTTTGAATACTCCAAAAACAATTTTACACAACATTAAACAACTTCATTCTCTTTTCTCTTTTAACGTCATCAAAATATATACATACTAACATTCTTCCCCCTTTTTAATGATGATAAAACTCATAAAAGTGAAGTGAAGTTAAGTTGAGAAGCTTTTTAAAATTCAATTAAGTTGAAAAGCTTTTTTTTTTAAATATTCAATTGCATCTTAGTCAAAATATAACAAAGTAATGGACAATGATTGGATAACATCATGAACATGAATTTCATTAAAACTTAAAAGTTTTACACGAACATATACAAACCAAAACATAAAAATAAATTACTCAAACAATCATTAGTGCAGCGACTCCTTGGAGGAGGATTCTTTTTCCTCTTCACTTCTTCTCTCCCCCGTTTGACATCGTTCAAAAAGGTCAGGGCAAGGGAGGAAGGAATAACTAGGGGAAGCTGTGGTAATAGTAAGGTTAATACTGAGCTGATGGGAGGGAGTATAATAGGTAAGGTATATGATGGTGGAGGTGAGGGTGAAGGTGAAGGCTCAGAAATAGTGGAAGTTGGAGGTATTAAGCCAGGCTAATTAGGCTAAATGGTAAGGGATCATGAAGCTCCTCTTCAGTGAAGAAGGTCCCATGCTGTGGATGTATGACAAGATAAGGTTCTTAACATTAGACACTTCCTCATGGATACGATCCTGTCATGCTGATAATGCCTCCTGTCATTCTCTGACCTTTTCCTTAAAAGCTTAAAAATCCCATATATGAGCTTCAAGAACTATCTAGATTCCACATCTTTGCCTCTCATGTAGTAAGTCTATTTCTTTCATTGAAGCGACGAGTCTGCTCTCAAACTTCATAAAGTTTGTCTAAAGGTACCTTTGAATGGAAGCTCCCAGGAATGATAGAGCTATGGATACTTGTGGACTGGTAAAGGAATATCCTTCATCCTATAGAAGATAGGCACTGGCAGAAGGTTGCTTGACTTAAGGATCTTTGGGATTCTTGCCCTTCTTGGCATCATAAGGCATCTTAATCTTCATCTTAATGAGTTGAACCATCCTAAACATACTAATATCTTCTTTCTTCCTCCCTTCAAGATGATAAATGTTAAAGTGCTTGTGGATACATGAGACAAGATATAGGAAAGGCATTAGAGTAGTCCTCAACCCCTTCGAGTAAAAATGCCTCAGCTGGTTATAAATAAAAGCTCTTAGGTTGAGCTTTTCTGTGCTGATGATCCTTGCTAGGGTAATGTAGGCGTGTTGGTTTAAGTAGGTGAAACTAGAGGACTTAAGAATCATGTACCTAGAGTAGATATAGTGAATGATGAGTAATAGTAGCACATCTGATTAGGGGTGAAGGTGAGGGATCCTGGATAAGGCTTGTTCATCTAGAGAAAACTGTGATATGCTTGAGTCTGATCCCAAGGTCACATCACGTGAGAGGTTGGGGTTCCAATTAGGTTATTAATCACACTGAAATCTAACTTTATTTCTCTACCCCTGATCCTAGTAGTTAGATAGTTGTCTACTACATTGTTATCATCATCAACAAAGTTGACTATCTCCATGCTACAGTAGAATCTCCTCACTATCACTAAACTAAATGGCTCACTTATCCTTAACAACTCTCATAATGAAGTAGGGGCTTAGTCAAATCCAAGTTTACCCTATGGTAACTTCAAAGCAGATATATCAATAAAGACCACTGGATAACACTTTCTCTCTTTGAACTCTGAGCTAAATTTAGCCATATCAACATCTAAATTGATGTTACTTTGAAGAAAGACCAGTCCTAATGACTATGGCTTTAAGGCTACTGATATGGTAGGCTTCCTTGAAATCCTCTATCTCTTACCAAAAGACTCAGTAGCAGTCTCTATAGACCTCTTCAGCATGGCAGTGAACTCTAGATCAGAATCAATGTTAGAGACTACCTTTTATGACTTAGCCTTCCTCTTGGACTGAGGAGATAGTTTAAAGGCTTGACCTTTTCCCTTTCCCATTGGCGCTTGCTCGTCAATGCCTTCCCTTTGCCCTATGGAGCTTTTGGCCCATCCTTTAGGTTGAAATTTCTTCTTCTCCTCCTTTGGTTGAGAAGCTTAGGGCATGTTAGAATAGATTTAGATGGTTGTTGCTCATATCCATCCAAATTTGTGGTTTTGGTTATCGCCATCCTTTAAAGTTTTTAATAGATTAGAATGGTGAAATGGAGGAATTTGGAGGTGTTTCTGGGTGGGTTTTGAGTGAAAACAGGTGCACAAGCTTTCCCCCAAGGTAATTAGTAGGATTTTGAAGATTAAAGTTGAGAGAATTTTGGATTTAGTCGGTTAAGGTATATTAATCAATTAATGCCCATTAATCGGTTAAGTAATTGATTAATTGCATCAACTAATTGATTAGGTGTTCGATTAATTCCAATTAATCATATGGTTAATCGATTAATTGCAAACAAAACAACATTTAACACCATTTTAACAATGATTAATTGATTAGATGTTCGATTAATAATTAATCGATCAATCAATTGATTAATTCTCATTAGACACAACTTTTAATACGTAGACAATATCAATTATATTGATCGATTAGTTGTTCAATTAATTTTCATTAATCAACTTCTTAATAGATTAATTTCAACATAAAATACCTTCGAAAATCTTTTCAACATCATTTAATCTAATTATTAATCAATTAACTTATAGAAATGAAATCATTAGAGCATGGAAAATGATAATCTTTTCTTTTGAAATTTTTTAAAGTAAATTCACACAATAAACATTTTGAAGCATAGAGACACATATATCATGTCATGAATCAACACCTTAACATCAAAATTCCAAAAACATATTTTTCAATGTAAAGAGAAGGTTGAAGAAAGCTTATTGAGATGTTTGCTACTTGATGTATTGATTCATTTTCCTTTCCCAGTGATCATTTTCATAGCTTTGAAATATCTCCTTACTCTCCTGTCATAAATGCAAATCTTTTTCTTTCTTGGAGAATGATTAGTATTATCTCTAAAATAATCAAGAATTCATCATCAAACCAAAAATTTTTTAATGAATAAAACTTGTCAAACAACTATATAGAATTTTCACTTTCTGTTAAAATTATCTTGAAAATAATCAAATATGTATTTTTAATATTATTTTCTTAAAATGATTTTATGAAGAATTGATTTCTTAAACATATTTAAGAATCAAGTGAGTGGAGACAAATATTAATCAGCAATTGTATAGAATCTTTGGAAATTTGAATTTTGCTCCTCTTTTTTTTTTCAAAAAAAATGCATTAATCTCCAATAATTGATGTCTTCATAGTTCAATAGTCAAATATCTTCAAATACATTTATATGTAACAAAAGAAGTTTAAAATTTGATGCATTGGTTTGAAATTTTTCTTGAAACTATAAATATACATTTTTGTAAATCAATTCATATATTCGTAAAATAATGTTTGAAAAATATTTATAAATCATTCAGTAATCAATTTAGCAATAAAAGTTTTGAAAAGTCTTTAATAAAATTATTGCTAATGGAATCTAACAAGGAACAAGTATCTATTACCCACTTAAATTGATTCAATAAACACAAGGGTAAGATAGATTTCAATATTATTGCTCTTATTTCAATGTATACTTGATTTATGTGGACTGCTTAATAATTCTTCATATTTATAGGATTTAGTACCACCAAAATCAAACTCTACTTTCTCAAAATATGAATTTGTCTCTGAGTAATTACTTCATCTGAGATGTAACTCTTTCTTTCCTCATATAGAAGAATGATTGCCTTTACATACCCATTTCATCTTTTGATTTCTTCTTTTATATACTTGCAATGGTCTCTCAACTATTTTTAAATTTAAAGTTTGAGAGATCCTTCTTCTTCTGTTCTCCTTGTTGATTCAGAGAGAAAGGATTTGTAGAATGCTTCTATTATTATTGATATGCTGAGGGGTATTTATATATAATAGGTAACCCTAGTCATTAATACTATAATATCATATCGTATCCTCTATACTAAATACAAAATATTACATACTAATTATAGGATATTACATATCATATAATATCGCTAAAATATCTTTACACTCCCCCTCAAGTTGGAGTATAGATGTCAATTATACCTAACTTGTTATAAAGATATTCAATCCGAGCCCCATGTGAGGAGGTCACCTAGTTGATCACTGGATCGGACATGCCTTGTAGAGATGAAATTTTCCTTAAGCTTGTCTCGAATAAAATGACAGTCGATCTCAACATGTTTTGTGCATTCATGGAATACCGAATTAGAAGCTATGTGTAGGGCCGCTTTATTGTCACACCACAACATTGCTGGTAATGAGGTTTTAAGGCCCACTTCCTTCATTAACTGATATATCCAAACTATCTCACATACAGATTATGCCATGGCCCTGTATTCCACTTCTGCATTTAACCGTGACACTATATTTTGTTTCTTGCTTCTCTAAGATACCAAATTTCCTCCGATGAAGACACAGTAGCCGATAGTATACCGTCTTGTGGCCTTTAATCCACCATGATCAGCATCACAAAAGCACTCAATATCTATATGGCCATGACTCTTGTACAATATCCCACGACCTGGAGATCCCTTCAAATAATGTAACACATGTTCTAAGGCTTCCCACTGTCGGATAGTTAGAGAGACCATAAATTGGCTAAGAACACTCACTGGATAAGTGATATCAGGGCGAGTAACTGTAAGATAATTCAATTTTCCAATTAATCTTCTATACCTCTCTGGGTTCTTGAACAACTTGCTCTTAGTAGCTTCAACGGGATTTTCATACTGTATACTACCATCAGCATCAAGCAGCGGATTATAAACCATAGGAAAGCTAGTTGGGGTAGCCCCAAGCTTACCAATTTCTTTCAGCATATCAAGAACATATTTTCTCTGAGTCAATAAGATACCCTTCCTACTCCTCATAACTTTAATTCCCAAGAAGTACTTTAATGAACTCAGATCCTTTGTCTGAAAATGGGAGTTAAGGAATGATTTGAGTGATGAAATCCCTGAGGTATCGCTCCCTGTAGTCACAATGTCATCGACATACATAACTAGTAGGATTATGCTAGCACTTGTTCTCTGATAGAATACCGAATGATCACACTTACTCTGGCACAAGCTAAAGTCTTTAACGACAGTACTAAATCTGTCAAACCATGCCTGAGGGCTTTGCTTCAACCCGTATAAAGATCTCTTAAGATGACACACTTTACCATGCTCCCCCTGAGCAACAAACCCAGGTGGTTGCTCCATATATACTTCTTCAAAAAGATTACCATGTAAGAAGGCATTTTTGGTATCCAACTGAGAGAGATCCCAACCATAAGTAGCAGCCAGAGAGATAAAGAGACGAACGGTGGAGAGCTTGGCCACGGGAGAAAAAGTCTCAGAATAGTCAACACCATACTTCTGAGCATAACCTTTAGCAACAATACGAGCTTTAAGACGTTCAAGAGTGCCATCAACCTTAGTTTTGGGGGTTAACACCCATTTACACCCAATGGCTTTCTTTCCTGCTGGTAAATCAACTAAGGACCATGTACCTACAAGATCAAGGGCCGCCATCTCCTCTTCTATAGCAGTACACCAACCCAGGTGGGACAAGGCCTCAGAAAGGGATTGAGGGATAGAAATAGTGTCTAAAGATGCAACAAAAGCATGAGAAGAAGAGGAGAGGCGGTCATATGAAACAAATGAAGAAATAGGATAGGTACAAGTGCGTTTACCTTTACGAAGAGCAATGGGCGGATCGAGGGAGGGATCTGGAGCTGGATTAAGAACAGGAGGGGTCTTAGAGGAAGGGACCGAATCAGGCTCAGAAGGAGGAATACTCATTGCAGGATCTAATGAAGAAGTAGATAATGGCAGGGTAGAATCTGGCATAACAGTAGTACTTGTGTCCTTCAGACGTCTAGTATAAACCTGAGACAAAGGTGGTTGACCAAGTGCTAGTACGGAAGCAGGAACCAGTGATGGTAAGGGAAGGACAGAGTATACCAGAAGAGTATCTTCCTCCACAGGTAAAGGAACATGAGCTGAAGTAGTAGAAGCAAAATAAGGAGCAGATTCCTAAAAAGTAACATTAGCAGAGACCATGTAATGATTAAGAGACAGAGAGAAACACCTATAACCTTTCTGAACATGAGAGTAGCCAAGGAAGACACACATTAGAGACTTAGGATCCAATTTAGAGATACTTGGACGCACATCTCGAACAAAACACACGCATCTAAAAATCTTAGGGGCAATGGGAAACAAAAGTTTGGAAGGGAAGAGAGTAGTGTAGGGAATGTGACCATCAAGAATAGAGGAAGGCATGCGATTAATAAGAAAGCATGCAGTGGAGACCGCATCGGCCAAAAAAGATTTAGGAACCTTCATTTGAAATAGAAGGGCATTGCTACCTCTAAAAGGTGACAATTTTTTCTTTCAGCAATACCATTCTGAGCTGGTGTATCCACACAAGAGGATTGATGGAGAATGCCGTGTTGAAGCATAAAAGAGTAAAATGATTCAAAAAATATTCTTTAACATTATCACTGCGCAAAGTTTGAATAGACATGTTAAATTGATTCTTAATTTTAGCAGTAAAGGCACAAAAATGAGAGAACAACTCAGAACGATTTTTAATTAAATATAATCAAGTAGTACAGGAATAATCATCAATAAATATAACAGAGTACTTAAAACCAGCTTTGGACTCAATTGGACATGGACCCCAAGCATCAGAGTATACTAACTCAAAAGGAGATGAAACTCGTTTATTGACTCGAGAAACTAAAGGAAGACGGTGATGTTTTGCAAACTGACATGACTCACATTCTAAGGACGACAAATGCTGAAACTGAGGATAAACCTTTTTCAACGATGATAAAGATAAATGACCCAAATAACAATGTACTTCAAAAGGAGTGATACCACCTGCACAAGCTACCGCACGCGATCCCTGATCATCAAGGAAGTAATGACCGCCAGATTCATAACCTCTCCAATAATCTTCTTCGTCAAAAGATCATGTATCAAGCAATGATTAGGGAAAAGTAAGACCTAACAATTTAATTGACGAGTAAGTTTACTAGGAGATAAAAGGTTAAAAGCAAGGTTAGGGACATTAAGCACAGACTCTAAATGAATAGAAGAGGTAGGTTTAACTGTGCCTGAACCAAGGACACGGGATTAGGAACCGTCCGCAATGGTAATGTTAAAAGGGTTGGCATAAGAATTATAAGTAGATAAGAGATAGCGGTTACCTGTCATGTGGTCAATAGCACCAGAGTCTATGATCCATTTGGAGGAAGAAGAGACAAGGGCAATAGCCTCATTACCTGTTGCAATAGCAGTACTAGTAAGAGGATTGCTAGACTTCAATTGAGCATATTCAATAGCAGAAATGGTAACTGTGTCATTAGCAGTCATGGCAACATGTGCATAATTTTGTTAATTCTGTTTGTTCTGGAGTTTACGACATGTACATTTCATATGACTAGGTTCCTTATAGTAGTAATAAATCACATCTTTTGAATTCTGATTAGAACCCCCTAGTGTAGAACCACGAGGATTAAGTGACCCACGAGTATTATTCTGACCACGATTGAGCAAAGCGCTAGTAGGCACAGTAAAAGCTGGTGAAGAGATTTGTTCAATTCTCAATACACGAGAGAAGGCTTCTTCAAGATAAGGGAGATGAGCCCCAGATAAAATTTGAGAATGAGCAACCGCTGCAGTAAGAAAACTCATGGTAGCCATCTACTCTCGGTAAGACATATTGACCTTTCTTTCATCAGAAATAGGCATGAGGGCATTGAGTTCTTCATACATTCCTTTGAAATCCATAAAGAAGGCTGTAAGAGGATGATTATCCGACATCTCTGCACGATACAAAGACCTGTAAACCTCATATATTCGAGAAATATTATTCTTGCCAGAGTATAAGAATGCCAAGTAGTCTACTAGTTCCTTAACAAATTCACAGTGAGTAATAGAGGGCATGATCTCACTGTCAATAGAGTTACAAATTTGTAAGAAAAGCCGTGCATCATCCCTTAACTATGACTTGTGAGAGGGATCTTTCTCTTCTAGAGGGTCATTAGTCAAGTGATCTTCCTTCTCAATACTTCAGAAGTAAATACAAATAGATTTACTCCAATCTAGGTAATTTTTCCAGGTTAATTTGTATTCCGTAATCTTAGTGACTACTGGAACCATCTCAAAAACTGATATAGACTTAGTTGCAGCCATCCAAAATAGATTAGTATTAATAAAATCAACCAAACAACGATTAACCAAAAGAACTGGATTACCGTTGCTTCACTGGGAGCCTCGTAAGAACAAATGTTCAAACTAATAGAGAAAGACCACTCCAAGGGTCAAATAAAATCATCACAATGAACAAACTAATCTGGAATCAGAAATAGCAAATCTGCCACCAGAAAATATGAATCAGAGATGGAAGACCCAATATGTGACAGTCAAAATCAAGGTACGAAACTTCAGGGGTATGATAAGGAAGATGAGTCGAGCCCAAAGGAGTGAATCGCCGTCAGAAAAGGTCACCGGAGATGGCCTCACGCACCAGCACGTGAAATTTTTGGTGAGACTAACGGTGGCACATAACGCTCACGTGCTGCTCAGACGACCATAAAATTCTAGGGAAACACCGATCGGGACTGTGCAACCATCCTTGGCTAGCACGTGTCATGGCCTGACGTCAGAAAGTATGGCACAACGGTAGTAAATAGTGCTGTCAGAAACAGAGACCAAAGAACAGCAGGAAACTGACGCCAAAAATAGCCGGACGTGCACCTAGACTTTAAAGCTCTGATACCATGTTGATTCAGAGAGAAAGGATTTGTAGAATGCTTCTATTATTATTGATGTGCTGAGGGGTATTTATATAAAATAGGTAACCCTAGTCATTAATACTATAATATCATATCGTATCCTCTATACTAAATACAGAATATTACGTACTAATTACAGGATATTACATATCCTATAATATCGCTATGGTACTCTGTGATAATCCATACTTGAGGCAGAACGAGCTCTTTAGGCTTTCCTCCATTGCTTCTTATAGATTCCATTTGTTATGCTAGCAATGGATACTCCATGAGTTCTCCTAGGTAGTGTGGCTTTCACTGATGCATGAGACTCTTGGATGCCCATTTCTCCATGTACCATGTCCATTCTTTTGAGAATTATTCTTCACATTTGACACACTGAACGGATGCTTTAGTACCCACATAGCTCTTGGTCCTTGAACATTAATTTTGGACCTTGACTGTCCTTTAGGAACCCAAACAAAATATTTCTCACATGTGGATTTTTTATCAGATGACATGTGTGAGAAATATGACATTGTTTATCACAATAATTGTAGACAATAAGATGATATACTTTTGTAGTATATTTGCAAGAATTGTGTTGGTCATGTGGAGGAAGTTTAAAATTATTATGTAAAATTTCTTTCTTCTATGCATTCCAGTAAAATATTTTTGATGCAATACATTTTTACTTCTTGAAACAACATCAATAATTTGTTGAAAATTCATATCGTGAAAATTTTTGAAATAATTTTTCACAAATTCACCTGAAGAGTTAAAATTCTTTACCAATGAGGTATTTTGAGCTCTAGATGAAAATTTCTCCAATTCATACGTACTAAGCTCATCTTGATTCTCTTCTTCCTCTTGCTCTAAATTAACAGATTCATGAAAGTCAATTTGGATTTCTCCTTTAAAGCTCTCAACTTACATTTGTTCATTATTCGTAGATAAATCATTTTTTGATTCTAATGAACTGTCAACATTGTCAATTTGATTATCAAACGAATAGATTAAATCAAGTGTGTTGAAAATGTCTTTAACATTAGAGCAATGCTTAACTTTCAAATAATCTTTTTAGAAATAACATTATATGAAATTTTCATTGCTTTAAGGTTAAGTGAAAATAATTTATTTTTACAATCATTCCAATCCTTTCTTGGTTTAAAATTAAAATCATTTGAAAAAATTATTCTCATAACAAAATCAATAGTTTTCAAAAATATGATCATTCAGCATTTCCAATACAAAAACTAAGAATTTTCTAAAGTTGGAGGAATGGTAAAATCATAACCTTAGGAAAGTATTTCACCAACAGATCCAACAATGATCTTTGCACTTGAGATCGTTAAATCCTTTAAATAAGTGACCTGTACTAATACCAAATGTTAGTTTTAGCCAAATAGGCTAGATCACCCAAGAAAGGGTGAATTGGATGAATGATGACTTCTTAAAAATTTTTGAAACCTCTTTGATAATCTGATGAATAAAACATTATGATATGAAAAACTTTGCTTGTATATAAATCACTAGAAATTAAAGAGTTAAGGAAAAAGAATTTGCACAAATAATTTATCCTGGTTCAGTCTTTCCTTGACCTATGTCCAGTCTTCAAATTCCCACTGAGATTTTCCAATCCACTATAAACACCAAGAGTACAACGGGATCTTGGCAGCCTTTACAACCTCAATTTTAATAGCTAATTGAGAACCACCTTAAACTTGAAGGTTACACCACATTTTGGTGGCAACACTCCCTCTTAAACATATACGAGCAATTCCCAACCTTGAATCCTTTGATTCCAAGGTTTTGTTCTCAGATAAGAAAAGAATAGAGAATATGTCTAACTCTTATATAGAGTAGATGATTAGACATTGATGCTCACTGTAAATCTCTCTCTAAGAATGATATATGGAGATTGAAGAGTCAGAATGTTTTTTGGGTTTCTGATTTTTTGACGTTTTCATGACTGAAGGTTGTTATCATTGATATCTCATCATCATATTATCATTCATCATCGCCAACCTCATTACTTTGAAAGCTCTTCTATTTATAATTGATCTTTGTAACCATTGAGCATTGTTTCCGTTGAGGTTCTCTTCCTTTGAATTTTTTATCCGTTAGAAATATAACTGTTGAACTAGCCATTATAGCCGTTGAGGCTTTTATATTTTTGTCATTAAAATTCCGTTGGCTTTGCTCTTGGTCTGATCTTTGGTTTAGCTTTGATCTTAATGGAATCTAAACTCTTTGATATTAATTCTATAAACACTTCAAAATTAATTGTTAGTATATAAATACATGGAGTGAGAATTTAAGTAAATCATATTAGACATAACTAAATTTAATCACAACATAAATGATGGTAGAATAATGCATGTTCATTCATATTTAATAACCCAAATCAATGATAATGTGTATAAGATTAATTCGTTATAAACACTTCAATATCATATAAAGATTTTTCTTATTTTCAAATATTATTCTACATTAATCAATTACCTAATATATTAAATAGAGTTAATGTGTGAAACAAAAAATAGAGCATCATATTGATTTGATTATTCAAGCATATATGTTGTGATAATGTAAAGGCAATTTCTTAGAAGATTTATCATGAAGATTAATGAGAAACATGGGCATATTTTCACATAAATCAATCATATAAAATCAGAAATAGGTTTCTAACTTAAAATAGAGATATACTTCAAATTTCAAAAGATTGAATTAATCTATTAAATAATTGATTAATACAAGTTAATCAAATGCCTAGTCGATTAATGTGTTTAGGAAAATGAATAAGAAATTATTTCAACACATATTAATTGAACAATTAATCTATTAATACACATTAATAAATTAATTGATTTGTATTTGAATTCTTACAAGATAGACGCTTCACTAATTAACCAATCGATTAATTGCCTTTTCAATTCAATTACAGAAGGTAACTTCTCAACATTAATCGATTAACTAATCGATTAATTGATTTCTCTTTATGAGATAAAAGGCTATTTCTTCACTTGATTAACATTCAATAGATTAATTGATATTAATTGATTAACTCTTCTAACTTCTTCTTTTAACTTCATTTGATTCCAAATTCATTTTTATTACTCCAAAAACAATTTTACACAACATTAAACAACTTCATTCTCTTTTCTCTTTTGACATCATCAAAACATATACATACTAATACCTATCATATTTTTTTCCTTTTTTCCTTTCCTGCTGGGGTTACGTGTTTTGGGCTATCTAATTTTTTTAACTGTTTGGCTTTTGGACTTACATTTTCAGCTTGAACAAATATATTTTCTTCTATTTTTGGAAAAAATATTTGCGCTCTATTTTTGGGCATTTTTTAGTTTTACCTCTAAAAAAATTTGTTTTAGGCCATTTGATTTGATTATCCAGAATGCATTTGCACAAAATTTTGTGTGTGTGTTTTGTTCCCTTAAATATTATTACATGCACTGCAAGAGTTTAAATAAAGAAAAAAATATTTTCTTCATTATTCAGACATTTGGAAAAGGTGTATACAAAAATTAATTTGACTTGTTAATTAATCGCCTATCTTGGATAATTTTCTTTTGGCTATTAAATTAACTATTAAATTTTGTTTAAAAATCTTTTGAGTTGAAATGTGTTAAAATTAATCTATTAAATATTTTTGGGTGCATAAAATATTGGGAGAATCTAAATTAAATTATTTAGTTACCTTTTAAGTTGTGCATATTTAGATTTCAAATGCACATTAATGACATTTGTGATTAGCATGCAATTTTATGAGGAGTAGCTACATCATCCTTATTTATTTAATTTTCTCGCATGTACTAATTAACCACATACATATTTGAAATATCAATTATAATTAAATGTATAGCTATGATTTATCTTTACCCATAGGTAGATATCTCATAATTGTACATTTAATTAGGGTGAGATAGAATAATCTTGTTATTTTCTAAGTAATCCACAGGATTAGAAAGTATAAATGCATTATAGTTTCATCAATTGAGATAAATACATGCTATACTAATGTCTTTGCCCATAGGTAAATATTGGTGATACGTATTTGTTACTACTTGTATGCTATTTTTTACTAAGCACGTACATATGGCACAGTAAATTGTGATTGCTTTAAATTCTAACTCGTGATCTTGTTTGTATATTTTTGTATTTTCATTTTGTAGATACAATTGCTACCCCTAGAATCATGGTTGATGTAAGCAGCAAAACTATCTTAGATGAAAGCACTAACTATGGTAATTGGAGAGATGATGTTTTGTTATATCTCAATTTTATGGATTTGGATTATGCCTTGAGGTATGAAAGACCTCTAAAACCAGATGATGCCTCAGACGATATAGAGGCAAAAGAAAGGTATAATATGTAGGAGCAGAGCAACCGCTTATCTCTTCTGCTTATACAACAAAAGATCACTAGAAGCATTAAGGGAGTATTCCCTAGGTGTGAGATAGCCAAATGATACCTAGAAGCTTTAGATAAGTAGTTTAAGATGATGGACAAATAAATGGGTAGTGCCATCATGTCTAAATTATGAGCTATAAGGCTTACAGATATTGGCTGTGTGAGGTAACCTATAATGAAGATAAGAGATCTAGCCTCTCATCTAAAATCCTTTGAAATGGAACCTACAGAGCAATTCCTGATGCAATTAGTCTTGAACTAACTTCTTACTCAATATGATGCTTTTAAGGTCTCATATAACACAAATAAGGAGAAATTGTCAGTGGATGAATTGTTGTCCATGTGTGTTTAGGAAAAGATTATATTGCTGATAAGTGAGAAAGGTGCAAAAAAGGATGCTTATCTAGCACAAAGTTCCATGGCTGGTAGTAAAAAGGGCAATAAAGAAAAGAAAGAGAAAGAGAAAAGGAAAAAGTGAAAAATCCCTACTATTTTAGTTGCCAACAAAGGGACTGACAGCTACTTTTTCTGTAAGAAAAAAGGGCACCTGAGGGATGAGTGTCTCAAGAGGAAGGCATGGCTTGAGAAGAGAGGCATGTTTTCATTGTGTGTTACTTTTGATTTTAATTTTTCTAGCTTAATGATGACACTTAGTGGATTGACACTACTTCAATGATCTATATTTTTACTACTATGCAGGGTTTTCTAATAAGTAAGCCTTTATATCCCAATGAGAAAACCGTCCTTTCAGCAATGGGAGAGGAGATCCTATAAAAGTTGTTAGAATATTTCGCATAACTTTTCTGAATAATCATATTTTGGACCTTTATGGAGTTTTTATATTCCCTATTACAAGAGGAATTTGATTTTCATGTCAAAACTAATTCCATTTGATTATTATTTAGTTTTCTAAGAAACTTATAACTTTGTCAAAGAACTCTATTTTAATTGTAAACTTAGTTATAATTGATAATTTATTTAAAATTATTTATGATTCACCTCAATCTTTTTTCGTTTCTCGTGGTACTAAAAGAAGTGTTATTAATGAGAATTCTTATAGCCTATGGCATAGGAGATTGAGACATATCTCCGTTGATAGAATCAAAAGGTTAAGTAAAGATAGAATTTTTTCATCTTTAGACCATTTAGAATTTGATTCTTGTCTAGACTGCATAAGAGTAAAGTAGACCAATAAGTTACATAAATGGGCTAAAAGAAGTTATGAATTGTTAGAAATTATACACACAAATACATGGTTAAAAGTATTTTATCACCTTTATAATAAAAGTGAGACACTATACTCCTTTAAGGAATATAAACCAAAAGTAGAAAAATAGATTGGGAAACCAATCAAGATTGTGAGATCAGAACAAAATATTGAGTATTATGGTCGATATACTAGTGAAGGATAAGTAACATGTTTATTTGCTTATTTTCTTTGAGAGTAAGGTATAGTAGCCTAATACATAGAGCACTATGCTTTGGTAGTCAAAAACAACTTCTTTTACCTCTTGATTAGTAATCAAATACATTAGAGTATGAGATGTTAGACTCCACTATTTTGATGATGACAAATAACTTTCAAGATGTCATATCCTAAATTTTCCCTATCTGTATAATACTGATAGTGGAAAGAGATTTAGAAAGGATTATGACAAAGATAAGAAGAAATGATAAAGGTTAAATGAGTCTTGAAGAAAGAAAGGGACCTAAATAAAAATTAGAAAAGGATGAAGGCAAAAAGATAAAGTAGAAACAATATTTGGGCCAAAAGTGATAATTCCCAAAAGTTTAGGACCTAAATGTAATTAAGCGAAAAGTCAAGGACCTAAATGTAATTATAAAAAAGTTCAGCCAAAAAAGGCTTAGAACTGCCTAAAAGTATTTCAATCCCACATTCCATTAGTAAATAGAGGAAGTTAGGCTGGTTAATCTAGCATGATACAGAAATTTTATGAGGGCTCCATACAGTAGATATTTATCTGATGTCTGAAAGTTATCTCAAATTTTATTAGATTTCACAGACTTCAGATATATATGGGAGAATTATAGGAAAGTGTGCCCTATAGTGTCAGATATCATGGATCTGATAGAACCCCAGAAGGATTTTTGTATAAAATGTTATCCCTACATTAGTGAATTTTGACAGGAGTTTGATAACACCCGTAATCCGATTATATAACTTATCAGTATATAAGCCTGGATAGACTGAGATCAGATAACCTCACATATAGGCCCATGATGATGCCAAGGAGAGCCTAAAACCCAGGGTAACAGTTCATCAGCAGAAGGGGCCAGTGTCCAGAAAAAGTACGAAATTACAAAAATGCCCGTAGATGCCCAGATTGTACCAGTGATAGATAGAGGATATTTTAGTCATCTGGAATAGGCTAAAAATGTGGGATATAGTATAAATATGATTAGTTAGAGCCAGTATATGCCCTGACGCAGGACAATGAAGGGTGAAATAACAATTATGCCCTTAGGGTTAATATAGTGCAAGAAAAGACACCAAGGGTATTTTGGTCATTTCCCAAGGGATAGATGACAGATAAATATTCAGTATATCAATTTCAATGGTATGAGAAGCTTAGACATTGATTTCTAGGACATAATGCATATCCTGGTATATTATAAAAATTAGGAATAGAAAATAGTCTGATTTTTGGTGAAATTGCTCCGATCAGTACTGTATTGAACTGAAATTTTTCTAGAGTCTTCCTACCATCAAATTTTGCCACATTCCCCATGAGGTGTCCCTTGAGCTGTCCCTTATGATGTCATAATTATTCCTTTTTGAAAAAGTTAAATCCAAGATTAAATGTGAGCCTTTAGATCAAATAGTGCATAAAGTAATTTTAGCCATTGATTTTCCATGAAATTTTCTATAAATACCCCCTCAAATCTGGTTCAAAACCATGGCCTCATGAACCTTGGGTAAACTCTTGCAAAATGAAAACTCAAGCCAAGACAAAGAAGATTTAAGGTACCAAAGTTCAACCAAGCTAGAGATTAAAGGTAAGCAATCTTTCCTAGCTTATTTTCCTTTGATTTGGGAGCTTGAACTTAGGGTTTTCATGGGTGAAAGTTTGAATTTTCTCTAAGGTTTTGTGCTTCCAAAAAACCTTAGATGAAAGGGAAAAGAAGAAATTAAAGTTAGAGACATATGATTGAAGCTTAAATAAGAGTGATTGGTTGTTGAATCAAGTTGATATTCTTGACTTTGCCAAGGGTGAACCTGTTCAGTCTGTACTGTTCATGAGGGAAGGAAATAGAATTTCAATGATTTAATGCTTCCATTGAATTTATATGATAATTTTGTGTAGGATTGAAAAGGTTTTGAACCTTGGAAACATTAAAATCTCAATATTATAGTTTTCGAAATTCTTCTCTATTACTGTTCACTCGCATGAACAGTTATTGGAATTTCATGATTTTGATGCTTCCAATGGTTTTAAAATGAAAAATTGTGTGGGATAAAGTGGAGAAACAAGTATAGAAAGCATTAGAATCAAAATGAGAATTTTTGAAAGAATTATGTGCATGTATTCAGTTCTGTACAGCAGGCCATGAAGGAGCTAGAATTTCATGATTCTAAGCTCATACATGGATTCAAAAGATGAAATTGTGTAGGGTAAAGTCAAGACATCAATTGGTTCAAGAGCCAAGTGGATTAGTGAATATTAGAGAAAGTTATGATAATAAAGAGTGTAACAAGGTTAGTCTTGAACATGGTTGGAGTTCATGAGTCCTAATAAATTATGTGATGAATATGAATATGTTTAGGACTTTGAAACACCTAAGAAGATGTTGGGAAGTGATTGACATAAAGGCTTCATGGTTGGAAAGCTAGGGAGCAAGTGCTAAAAGATAAAGAGGAAATCTAAAGTGCAAGGTAGTGAACTTACCTCTTTATATGCTTGATGTGGTATGCTTATATGTTGACACGTATATGATATTTGAATGATGTTGTGACATGATAAATGATGTTGAATGTATTGTGAATAACATGTTTTCCATGGCCATGCACTTTATGCAAAAGTATATAGCATGATGGCATGTCACTAATTAAAGAAAGTTAATGAAATTACATATCATACATTAGCATCCATCTTGCATATTTAAGTGGTAATGTTTGCTACTGAGATTCCCTAGAATCTCACTCTCCCATAACTAACCAATCTATGTCAATCATGATGGAAAAGGGATACATGGAGAATAGCTAAAGAATGGAAGAAAGGAAGTGAAATAATTGAAATCCTAGCATATGCTATGAATTATGTATGTATGTAAATACCATGTAAGGTGTCCATTTATGTGAGAAAACTATTTGTAATAATTATGGCATATGTACATCATGTATATGAATATTGAGAAGCTTATTTGATGGCTTATACATGTTGGAACAATTATTGAAAGTGAAAGAAAAGAAACTGAAATGGTAAAAATGTAAGTCTTGGAGCAGTTTGGTTGTGGCTTCCGTTTGACCTAGCAAATGAAGGAATTATTTCATGAACTTTTATGAGCGTGTAGCAAACATCTAGAGCTTTAAGTGTATAAGTAGAACGTTTCATTTGGATGTGTATGACAAGAGAAATGAATTTCCAAAGTAAGGGACCATAATCTGTCTTCAGAATTTTTGACCAAATAAACAGTAAACTTTGACGAATAAACTATATTAATTGGTTAATCATTTGGTCTGAAAATTATTTTTTCCTTAAATTTCAATATGTTAGCTTCATGTAACTTTGTAAACCACTTTATTTCAATGTTTCTATAATTAATTATGATTTTGAAGTTCATTGCGTAGTCTAGAATACCATATGAACAGTAACCCGAGAAAGAGAAAATTCCAGATTTAGCAAATGAACTTCCAAAGACTTATAAGTGGTTCTAAATGCTACTAAGTGGTCCCTAAAATGTATAAAAGTAAGGATGTTACACAAGAACTGTGTTAACTCCATCATAAGTGTATTGATCAATAAGATCTTTAATAAGTAAGAAAGAAAATATGTTAAGAAAATCTTTTTTTTGAAAAGTATTTCTCAAAACCTTATTCAATAAGTATACTTATTGATAAAGACTTCAATAAATAAATTTAAACTTAGCTTATAAAAGGTCTGAGTCACTATTTTAGAACCAGAACATTTTGATGACTTATTCGATAAAGGGTATTTATCGAAGAAATCTTCGATAAGTATAACAATAGACTAAGTTTGAGAAATCAATTTATATAAAATAATTTATCGAAGTATTGATCAATAAAAACCTTTATTGATAAAGTGTTTGATAAAGGTATTGACAAGTAAGATTGTGAAACTTATTTTTCAAGATATTTATTGAAGAATTTATCGATAAAGGTACTTATCGATAACGACTTTAACAAATGAACAAAAGAATCAGTTTATGAAAATCTGAGTTAGTTTTTAAACCTGAATTTTTTGAAGACTTTATTCGATAAGGGTGTTTATCAAATAAGCCTTCAATAAATAAGAAGTAGACTCAATTTGTTTATATAAATAATATTATCGAAGTATTGACCGAATAATGTATTTATTGATAAAGACTTCGATCAAAAAGGTTTGTAAAAATTGTTTCTCAAAATGATTTATATGTTTGAATGGTTGTTTCACCCAAGAGGGAGGGTGAATTGGGTATTTTAAAAATTTTGAAAACTCAAAATATATTTGAATAAAATCAATTAGAGGAGTTTAGAATAATATCACCACAGGAAGAAATTGTTGAAGAGAGATTGCACGAGTCGATTTATACTAGTTCGATCTAATCCACTTGACCTACATGTAGTCCACAGAGCACCTCTGAGTATTCCACTATATTCCAACATTCTCTGGGCTCTAGATACCACAGTATATTCACGTGATAATTCCCTCTCACTATTCCTTACAACTCGTAAGTTTACAGTAAGTGAGAATCCCTTTCACTCCCCCTTGCACCCATAATGTTAAAACACTCAAGAATCCCACTTAAGCAAATTTGAAAAAGATATATAACACTATCTCAATAGAGTAGATGTGATAAACACTTTAGTTCTAATTCTTTAAATTTCTCTCTCTTTCAAGAATATATAATACTCTAAACCAAAAGAGAGGAAACAAAGTAAAACAGAGACTATTGTTGTGTATGATTGTAGTGCATTGTAAGTATCTCTTATTTTTCTTAACTCTCTCAACTTCTTCAGCTTTCTCATTTTGGTTTCTTCTTCTTTTATACTTGGTTCTTTAAAATTCTATTGAAGCATTGAAGTAACCATTATCAAATATAGCTGTTGTATATTTGTTGACGTGGATAATTTGGATCTTTAGTTTATCTCTTTGTTAATCTTGATTTAGCCTGTAAATAATCTTAAAACATGCGATACATAATGAGTGTAAGCATATAGTAATTGTTTCCAAATAATTTAAAATTAAAGATCAAAATATGACAAAGTCTGATTTAAAACACTTTCCGTAAAAAGACTTTACTTATCAAAGAGCTTATCAAAGAGCACCCTTGTCAAAAATTTCTTTGATAAATAGCTGAAGGATTGTATTTGAAATAGTTAAAAACTTATCTAGCAATTCTTCGATAAACAACCTTATGCGATAAATCCTGAACTATCGATAAATATTTATCAATTTCAAGTATAATCAAACTATATATATTTCAAACAGATCAATCAAACATTATAAGAAATGAATCATCATCAAAATAATTTAAACAATCAAATCACCAAAAGAAAATATATCAAATCAACATTCTAGTGATTTGAATTTGAAACAATTTATCTTTTCTTTCTCCAAATTGATCTTATATAACCTAGAATTCCAAAGATCAGTTTGAGAAGATAGTAATTCAATTAGATCACTATAAATATCATTCAACAAAGCAAAAACTTAGTGATCTGAATAATTTCAAAAATATTTTCAATGATACGATTTTAACCTTGTAAACCTTCCTATTTTCTGATCATGGGTTTTTCTATATTATGTTAAGATAATCAAAAGTAAATAGTGTGAAGAATCGTAGTTTAGTTCTTTTGAAAACTTAGAATTTTTCTCTTATTTATCGAAGAGTTATTCAATAATTTCCCTTATCAAATAGTCCTTCGATAAATGAGTCTTTAAAAAGAGAATAGCTTATTTTGAAAATTAGAGACGATTGATTTAAGATCTTATCGATAAATACTATGTTTGATCAATTCTTCGATAAAACATTTCATAAAGCACTTTTGTAAAATCTTCTCCCAAAGATGAGTCCTTACAAAATTTATTGAAGGCTTATTCGATAAACCCACTTATAAAATAAAGCTTTAAATAATTTCAGTTTTAAGATAAAAAACTTAGAATTTTTATAAACAAAATTTGATTGATTTATCAAAGTCTTTATCGATAAGAAACCCTATCGAATACGTTTTCAATAAATTATTTTTAGAAATCATATTTTCCTTCAAACTTCTTTCTAATTTACCAAATAATTATCTAATAGATAAGCTTATTGATAAATACTTTTTATTAGTTAAGTTTATTTCTAGAACATTTTTTTAATTAATTGTCATCATCAAAATATTGGAGTCTAATATTATTGAATCATTTATTGATAAGTGAATTTATCATTAAGGCATTCGATAAAGGAAGTAAATCAATTTGATAAAAGAACTTATCAGTTTATTGATAAGATATTCGATAAATGTCCAGTCTTTTAACTAAAGCATATTTCAAGACTAATTTATCAAAGAGTTAATCGATAAGTTAATTTATCGAAGAACACTTCAATAAATAGAAAAAATTTCTGATTTATAAAATAGACTGAAGTGTTCATTTGATAAATGATTTTGATGATAATTTGTTACTAACAATGATATTGGTCTAGTTGAATTACCAATTTCTTAAATGGTTTTATGAAATCTTGCATATATGAAAAGAGATTAAACATAAAAAATTAAAAGTCTGTAGGATTGATTCTATACTCTTCAGGATCTTATCGATAAGCTATTCAATAAGCCTATTTATTGAAGAACTCTTTGTAAATATAATTGGCTATTGTGAGGTGTTTTGAAATAGTTTGAATTATCAATAAGTCAAAAACCCTATGTTATGAAAAGGATATTTTTTGAAGAGTTATTCCATAAAGCTATTTATCGATGTTCTATTCGATAAGAACCAAAATTGTTTCAATGCAAATTGTTTGAAATTTATCAAAGTCCTTTTTGATAAGGCATCTTTTTAATAAACACTTCAAAAAATTCTACTGATCTTCAAAAAGATTTTCAAACCAAACTTTGACGTAATCTAATATTTTAATCCAAATAAATGTGCATGCATTATCATATGGTTAAAATCTTTATGTATTACATGTGCAACATCTATTTAGATCAATTTTAAACAAAGAGAATATCAAACGGCAAAGTTGCAGCAAAAAAGCAACATATGTCATAAGAGCATTAAATGCAACCATCAACTACCATTAGCAACAACCAATAGCTTTTTCTCTTTAACGATAACATTCCTTGTGTATAACATGTTTAAAGAGCTCAAGCTATAAATAGAAGATGAATTGAATACTAGAGTTAAGAAGCTTACCAATCACGATCAAAGTGTATTTATTCAAACTTTAATTCTTTTTTCATTATCTTTTGTGTTACCCTGTTTCACATTCTGTGGACAGAGGAATTTTCTTATAAGAGAGTTTATGAGATATTATATATACTTTAGTGTTTAGCACAATCACTTTAGTCAAAAGAGACTTGTAAATCTTGATTCATTCATTGAGATATTCAAGTGTGGGTCTCTTGAGTAGGTTATAACCTTACTGGTAGTAAGGGAAGTATGAGAGAAATTCATAGTTGATGTGTGAGGTGCTAAGAGCTCAGCTAATCTTGGAGAAATAGTGAAGTACTTAGAAGGAATATGAGAACTGAATTTAGGCCAAGTGGTTGGGTCGAGCCAATATAAATTTGTTGTGTTATTCTCTCCCTTCAAACTTCTTTCGCTGAAATCATTCTTAACTTATCTCTTTAATTTCATTTAAGTTTAATACTTTTAATTTCACCTAATTTACCCCCTCTAGGGTGAAAATGCAAAAACTAACATGAGATTCTTCCTCTTTAATAATTAGAATATTCACATTTAGAAGTCCTTGAAAATATTATCATAAGAGCAGTGATCTGGATCTTTGTAAATATCTCTAAAGTGATTTAAAGCTAAATCAAAAAAGTTCAAACTCATTATTAGTCCATGAGCTATCAGTCTTAAATAAGATTATGAATGAGATTAGAATTTGTCCTCTTATTCACAATAGCATGAAAATATTTTGTATTTCTTTCCCCTTGTGAATACCATTTCAACTTTTCCTCTGACTCCAAAAACTAACCTTATAATCATAAAGGAATTTAAGTTAAGGCTAGCCTCCAAGAACCTTGAGCCAAAGAAATCAAATTGGAGATATCATTAAGATTTGTTTTTGCAAAAGAGACACGTTTGGCTAAGTTTCCAATAGCTTATTGACACCAAGAAGATAAAGCTTGAAGGGTTCTAGTTTGCTTAGCATGAAACTTTAAAATTGGTGATCCAGGGGCAAATTGAGACCAGTTGTCTTGTATTATTAAGTCACATTCTTTGAACAAATACCAGTAGTTCTCAAACCTTCTTTGCTTGTTCCTTCGAAACTAGGAGTCAATAAAAAATTATAGGGTATGATCTGAAGCTGCTAGGGGAAGTCACAACCAAAGAAGATGGAAAAATTGCAGCCAATCAATATTGCACAAGGCAATATCAATTCTTTCAAGAATATGTAGATTACCTTTACAAATTATTTCACTAGATAAAGGTAGGACATTATTGCGTTATTTTCATTTAATTTGTATAATCTAACATTCTCTAAACTTGGTAATACTATTATAAGAACTTAGGGCACCAGACTTGTCTTCCCAAGAAATAATTTGGTTAAAATCCTCAATTAGAAACCAAGGTTTGTTAATGCAATCACAATAAATTTGATCCAATTCCATATGAGATATTTAGAACTTGCAATAGTAAACCCTGTGATATAGTAGGAAGAAGGTTTCCATTAGTATTCACTAAACAAAAAGAACAGGGATAGATCCATTATATCAACATCAAAATAGTTTTTCCAAGCGATAATAATTCCACCCCAATTAACAGTATTGGTATTAGAAAATAAAGAGAAACCTAAGTTATGGAAAGTAGTACAAGCAGCATCAAAAGCAATTTTTGTTTATGAAAGGTAAACAAAGTTAGGTCTATGTTGAGATAGCAGCTACTTGCAATGATGAACTACTATGGTTTTTCAAAACCATAAGAGTTCCATCTTAAGACTTTTATGTTACCCCTAGAAGCTTTAAGAGGTAGCTTCTGACGCTGTTTCTCTTTAGCACCTGGAGTTTCATTCTTTAATTTCTTCTTGACCTCATCTAGTGTTTGTGTCAGTTCCATCATATGTTTCCTACTAGTATACAAGAATATGAATTTAAGAAAGTCATACTAAGGGTAAGAGTTTAGATCAAAAGCTTTCAAAGGTAGACTTGACAGATGAATTAGCTAGAGATCTTTAGTTATCAATATAATAATTTTGAGGAATAACTATTGGAATTAAGAACAATGGAAAAGAAGATAACCCATTTAGGGCTTGGAATGACATGTTCAATAGCAAAAGTGAGAGGGCCCCAAGAAGGAACAGAGTAATAGAACTATTCACTATCAAGGATAGCTATTAAGAAATCCTTATGACAAATAGGTATAAGCTGTCAGTCATATATCACATCCTTAAATTTCCTATATATGGTAAATGCAGCCTAGTGAGGGAAAATATTAGGAAATGGTTTGATAAAAGGACTAAATTATAAATAAAGGTAGCTAAAGATACCTAATTGTAAAGTTTTAAGGGACTAAAATGAACACCTTAAAAGTTCTATGGTATGAAGTAAAAGTAGTCACAACTTAAGGGAAGTATTATAAAGAATTAAGGGACATAAAGGTAATTTTTAGAAAGAAGGGATATGGATGCCATTAATGATAAAGTTAGGGACCAAAATATAATTATAAAACAAGATTGGAAACCCAATGATCTGAAGTCATGAGAAAAAAGAATGGATTTTTCTCATCAGTGGGGTGTGTATTAGAATTTTGATTTGAGATCCTGATCAATTGATATGACTTTCTAAAATAATTAAAATTTCAGTAGAGCTTTTCAAGTAAAGTTGGATTAGTTATCCAACAAAGGGAATAAACCTAGACAGGAAATCAGACAAGTTCTAAAATAAGGGCCAGTGATAAGAAATACCCCTTGAAAAATATGAAAAGACAAAGAGTCTTACAGGAATATGGGACAAAGATCAAGAAATACCCTTATGAAGTGTAAAAAGACAAGAATGCCCCTAAGGTTATTAAATTGAATAGAATTAACTAAGGGTATTTTGATAATTTTTCAAGGGTTAGTAATTAAATTCATACCCAGTCTAAGAATATAAGAGGTAGGAAAATCTGGACACTAAATTTAATATCAGAAAATATATTATGGAATCTTACAAAAATTAGATTCAGAAAATTGTCTGCTTTTTGGAAAATGTGACTGGGTCATACTAGATTAGACTAGATTTTACCAATCAGCTTTTTCTCTATGTGAAGACACCACCTAGCATGCCACCTACCCAAGTGTTGTCAAATTTTCATGATGTATTTCATGTTTTCCATTTAAAGAAGTATATCCCTCACCCATCTTATTGTGGGAATTAAGTTTAATTATGAAAAGTTAAGGGACCAAATGGTAATTATGATTCTCAAGGGCATAAATGCAATTTTCAAGAAATAAAAGATTAGGACCTAAATTTCATTCTTAAGAAAGATCAGAGTAGGTCTTTAAATTCATGATCTGAAGATAGGATTATATAGATATTTTCTTGATCAATTATGTGAACTGCAAAAAATTTATCTTAGATCATGATTAATTGATATAATGTTCTAATAACTAAATGTTTAGAAAATATTTAAAATTATATTGGATAAGATATTTAATAAATATATATATATTTGTGGATGATAAATTATATATAAAAAGATAGGGGGTCAATACCAAGAAGTATTCGGAAAAGTGCAAAATGATAAAAATACCCCTGTATTATAATAATGAACAAAAGATAAATGGAGGGCAGTTTATTCATTTGACTAAGGTTAAAAGGTCAAAGAGGGCTACAAGAATAATGGACTAGGGTCATAAAATATTAGGATAAACTGTAAAATGATAATAATGTCCCTAGGGTTAATATAGTACATAATTGTGAACCAATGTCATTTTGGTCATTTTCCAAGGGTCAGTAATTAAATTTATACCCATTCCAAGAATTTCAATAGTAAGGAAAATCTAGAAACTAGATTTAATGATAGAAAACATATTATAGAATATTACAAAAATTAGATACATAAAATAATATAGTTTTTGTGAAATCTGACTAGGTTGATATCGGATTGGATTAGAATTTCTCCAATCAGATTTTTTCTCTATATGGTGCCACATAAGCTGCATAATTTTACAATGATGATGTCATTGATGAGGCCATGTTTGGCTTGTGGGCAAGATAAGTTTAAGGAGCAATCTTGGCCATTGATTTCAATAGTACAAGAATTGATATTGGCCCTTTATTTACCCATGATTTTTTCTATAAATACACCCCAAACTTGAACATGCATAGTAGCTTGAGGACCTTAGTGAAACTCTGCCAAAATTTTCACTTGAGCCAAATAAAAGCAACCAATCTTGGAAAAAGGTAAGGTAATTTCCTCTAGCCTTAGAATTTTAGAGTTAAGGATAGTTTTAGATAAGCTAAAACAAGTTAGAATCAAGTGGTTTTAACTTGAGAAATCATGTATGCTTGTAGTTACAAATTAATGATTTTGATTATTTCCAATGAGTTTAAAAAGAAAATTTGTATGGGGATAAGTAGAGAAACAAGTATTGAAAGCATTGGAATCAAAATAGAAATTTTTGAAAAAAGGGACGATATTCATGGGTTCTGTCATATCCCCAATTTTCTTATATGATGTATATGTACAGTTTATATGTAATCGACATGAGATTCTTTAAGTAAACTGTATAAGATTGAGGAAGGAAAGAGAGTGCCTTGTAACTAAGGAAAGTTCAAAGACCTAAATGAAATTTAGAAAAGATTTAAGGCCAAAACTAAAGGTAGAGATAAAAGTTAGGCCAAAAGGTATAATTATCAAAAGTTAAGGGACTTAAATGTAGTTTATCAAAAGTTCAGGGGTAAAAATATAATTATGAGAAAGTTGAGCCAGAAAAGGCCTAAAATTGCCCAGAAATAGTTTAGTCCCAAATTTTACCAGTAAGTAGAGAAAATTATTTTGATCAATTTAAGGCAACATAGATTTTTGATTCGAGGTCCTGATTAATTAATATGAATTCTTGAAGTTAAAAAAATTTATTACAGTATTTTTTAGACCTCAAAATCAGATGAAACTTTACAGTAAATTCCTATAATTAATATGAGAATTTATAAAATTGACATAGTTAGAAAAGGAATCCTCTAGAATTTTTAAAGGAATTTACAGTGTAATAAAATACCCGATAAATACCTTAGGGAGAGGTTTCTTAGGATTTGTGCCATAAAGGCAATAGACCCATATCAAGGCCCAAAATGGCATCCCAAAGGCCCAGTGAGGTGGTTGAACAGTTAAGTGGGCCAGAGTCCAGAGCAACCCTGGAAAAGTGTGAAATTACGAAAATGCCCATATGTTGTAAGATTATACCAAAGAAGGATGGAGGGCATTTTGGTCATTTTGAATAGGTTAGTATATACTCTGATGAAGTATAAAGAGGTGTGAAATGACAATTATGCCCTTAGGGTTAATATAGAGTAAGAAAGTGCAATAAGGGTATTTTGGTCATTCTCAAGGGCTGGTTGGCAGATAAATAATCAATCTAACAATGTCAACGGTAGGAAAAACTTAGACACTAGTTTTCTTGATAGAATACATATTTTAGAATATTATAAAAATTGGGAACATAAAAGAGTCTAGTTGTTATGAAACTGCTCAGATCGGTACTGGACTGTGTAAAATTCCTTCTCTAATATAATTAATATTAATTACATACACTCATTTTGTATATGATATAAATAAAATAATATTGTAAATAAATTTGCTTTATTTCAAAGAAGTTAACCATGGTAGAAAAGAGTTTACCAAAATTCAAAAGCAACCTACCATCGTTATAAAAGGCTTTTCTTAATTGATAATTAATACTGTAGAACACTACCAATCCAATACTAACATGGTTAACAAAGTTTAACATATTTTGAAGATGATATCCATGATAGAAAAGAGTAAAACCCATGAAATTGTTGGAAATCGTGCCCTAGGGGCCAATCATTGTCTTATGAACATTATTGATTTATGAATTTATTAATTGAGTTATCATATTATTTGCATGTTTACTATGATGACCATCCTTGGATAATTCATGATATTATCCTAAATGTCCCTGGTCGATCATCTATGTGGGAGCACAGATGAAATAAGACCAGTATGACTTTGAAGATGTATAGAGATATAAATCAAAGTCATAAGCACATGTAAGAGTACAGGGTGTTGGACCGACCCGCTATGAGAGAACTGCATGGGTAACGTCATAAGCTTCTCTCATATACAAACCATGTCAATATGCCCTTTGACCTGAGATCATCATGGATTCCTACATGACAAAACGCTCAGCTTTGACCTAGTCAAAAGTCACTTTTGACCGAGTGATCATAAAGACTATGTTCGGGCTTAGTGGTTTTTCATGCGGAGGAATGTGAATGGTCAAGATGGAATTTGTCCCTCACATTCGTGGAGAGATATTACTGGGCCCCTCGATGAGTGAGTCTGAGAAATGTATGGCCATACTGTAATGGAAAGGTAGTTCCATTTCTATAGTCAGACTACTCAGGGATCGAGAAAGTAACGGTCGGGAATAGGAGGATGACATTATCCATGCCTCATCCATGACCAAAATATCGCGTGACAGAAGGGACATGATATGGTTGTATAAAAGGTTACATCGTTTATCGATCCTCATATGATTTGGGTAGTTGTTATGTCTTGCTAGAGACCGCTTGCGACTTGTGGGCTAGTATAGCAAATGGCCCACTGCCAACTTCATATGGGCCTACAGGGTCGCACACAAAATAGCCCAACACGAGCTATGATGTCCAGATTCATTGAATCTAAGACATGTCCAGATTCAATGAAAGATCCAGGTGAATGTATATATATTTATTTATATTCGTATATATATAAATTCGTATATATATATATTATATATATGAGATATATGAGATTTAATTTATAAGGATAAATTAAATCCCTATCACGTTTGAATTCGAAATTCAAATTGATAGGATATCTCATATAAGAGATATTTATAAGATTTAATTTATAAGGATAAATTAAATCTCTATCACGTTTGAAATTCGAAATTCAAATTGATAGGATATCTCATATAAGAGATATTTATAAGATTTAATTTATAAGGATAAATTAAATCTCTATCACGTTTGAAATTCGAAATTCAAATTGATAGGATATCTCATATAAGAGATATTTATAAGATTTAATTTATAAGGATAAATTAAATCTCTATCACGTTTGAAATTCGAAATTTAAATTGATAGGATATCTCAAATTTGATTTATGGGAATAAATCAAATATAACTCAGTCTCATCTTTATTTAAAGTTAAATAAATAAGTAATTAAATCTGTGGGACGGATTTAATATTATTTTATTTAATTAGTTTCTTATAAAATTATACAATATATGATATTGTATCAATTCGGAATTAATATAAGATTAACTCCAAAATCCAATTAGGTCAAGTGGAAAAACGCATAGCATCCTCTATATCTGATTGGAGGAGCTACGTTTGAAAGTAACACAGAACACAAAAGGCCGAACGGAATCTGCAAAAGGTTTGCAGACAAGAAACTGCTGAAATAGAGACGGAGACTTGTGAAAGCCTTGGAGGGACAGGAGACGCTAGCACGTCGTTCGTGGTTGGAACGCTGTTCGTGTGGATACCAGTAGAGGAAGCCGACCTGAGGCGTCGACTTCTTGTGATCGGAAAGAGACCACCGTCCGCGGAGAGAATCTGTGAAGGTCGCTGAGGAACACTCCGTCGATTTCTTGCGATCAGAAAGAGATCACCACCCACGTAGAGAAGCTGTGAAATTCGCTGAGCAACACTAAGGGTAATGATTCTTTCCACTTGACTTAAACACATACGGCAGATCCTGGCAAGGAATGGAAAATTTTTAAAGTTTATTTCCGCTGCGTGTCTTCCAATTCCTTTCAGTGGTATCAGAGCCATGCCGTTTTGTGTTTAAGTTAGGCTTGATTTGTGATTTATATGATATATGTTAGTAGTAGCCGATCATATAATAAGCATTGTATGTGTGACATATATGGAATCCTTGTTGTGTATGACATAAAAGGAATCTAAAAGGAAATTGAAATCGGTGGTGATGCTTTTTGATTTGATCAATCCGCATAGATGGGGTCTAAGAAAACCGAATTCGAATTTGTGATTATTTGTGAAAACCGAATTCAGATTCGTGATTATTTATGAAACAAAAACAAAAAAAAAATTTCTTCCGGGGCGCTGCCCCAGAGACCCCGCCCGCTAACCGGCTAGCGGGACAGCCGCCCGCTAACCGGTTAGCGGGACCGCCGTAGCTACCTGTTCGTAGCGCAACATAACCGTAACAAATGTTACTTTGTAAATGTTTTTTGCCCTTCGATTAGATCTGAATATTGATTCTTGAATGTTTGGGTATGGTGAACAATATGGCTCTAGATTGCAAGTGTTGTAATTTTTAAAAATACGGCCTGCGTGTCGTGCCTTCCTCTATATACTCTCAATGTACCTTCTCCTCTCATCTCACTCCCCTCGAATGTTAAAAGAGGTTTCTATATGTAATTTCTCTTTTCTTACTAGAGAGCTCCTCTCATTGGCTTGAGGGGACTTAGGATAGGTGAGCCATATTGTATCACGTTTGAATTATGCATCTTATGATTAGATCAGCACATGCATATTACTTGTATGAGTTACAAACTGGGATACATGCATCCTCATAAAAACAGATAGTTAATTAAGCCCTCTAAAAGAAATCTTAAGTCATAATGCTGTCAATTTATGAACACTTGTCAAAACCTTGATCGCTCAATTGTGGACTCCACCAAAGTGGGTGCTTTTGAGTTATCTTGGGGAGATAAGCAAAGAGTAATGGTGCTACTCTCATAGGTTCATTATTGTTTGACTTAATTGAGATTAACAAAACGGTTTTGGATCTCAAGGCATTAGATGGGATTAGAACATGCCAGATCATATGATGATAGGATCCCATGAATATCTAAGAGTTACATTTGATGTAATTGGTAAAGGTGTTACCTACCTAAATAACTTAATCTAAGCGTCCTGCCAAAGCGGACTTAAGTTTGAGCCAAATATGGATCTTAGCCCACTAACTATTGCATTGAGGGTTGTTTATTTAGTGGGAGATTACTAATTACATTGCATATTTTAATTGTAGAATCATGACGACTAGTAATACTGCTACGTTATCGCTGCGATCTGTCCTTGAGAAGGACAAACTCAATGGGACAAACTTTCTTGACTGGTTTAGGAACTTGAGAATTGTTCTCAAGCAGGAAAGAAAGGCGCATGTCCTAGATCAACCCATTCCTGAGGAGCCAGCCGCCAATGCTCCCAGAGCTCAGAGAGATGCTTATATGAAGCATAAGGAAGACTCTGTCGATGTAGGATGCTTGATGCTAGCCACCATGGTTCCGGAGCTCCAAAGAGATCTGGAACACATGGAGGCTTATGAGATGATTGTGCATCTCAAGGAAATGTTCCAGCAACAGGCAAGGCAAGAGAGGTATGAGACCACTAAGGCCTTACATTCCTGCAAGATGGCTGAAGGTGCATCAGTCAGTGCTCATGTCTTAAAGATGAAAGGGTACATTGATCACCTTGAACGGCTTGGATTTCCCATGAGCCAGGAGTTAGCTACAGATTTGATCTTAAACTCACTCCCGGAAAGTTATGACCAGTTTGTTATGAACTACAACATGAACAACATGGAGAAATCTATTTCTGAACTGCATGGGATGCTTAAAACTGCTGAGCCGAGTCTTAAGAAGAAACCCAGTAGTGTTTTGATGGTTCAGAAAGGAAAGGGTACGAAAAAGAAAGGCAAAGGCAAGGGGAAGGGTCATGGCTCATCAGGTAAGACCAAAGAGTCAGGCAAGCCCGAAACCAAGCCTGCACCAAAGAAGGCAAAGCCTCCGAAGGAAGGAGTCTGCTTCTTCTGCAATGAACCGGGTCATTGGAAGAGGAATTGCAAACTCTACCTCGAAGATCTGAAAAAGAACAAGAAGGATAGCGGGGCTATCGCTTCAGGTATTTATGTTATAGACATTCATCTTTCTACTTCCACCTCATGGGTATTAGATACTGCATGTGGTTCTCACATTTGTACGAATGTGCAGGGACTAAAGGACAGTAGGAAGCTGAAAAGGGGTGAAGTTGACCTACGAGTTGGAAACAGAGCAAGGGTTGCTGCGTTAGCTGTAGGCACTTATGAATTAGTTCTGCCCACTGGGCTTTTGTTAGTTTTGAACAATTGCTATTATGTTCCTGCTTTAAGTAGTAACATTGTTTCACTTTCTTATTTGGATAAGGAAGGTTTCACTTCCATTGCTGGGAATAGTAGATGTTCTATTTATCGTAATGATGTTTTATATGCTCATGGTGATTTGCATGTTGATCATTACATATTAAATTTGGAACAACCCAATCATGGAAATATCTATAACATAACCGCCAAAAGGGTCAAACCAAACGATTTGAATCCCACATACCTCTGGCACTGTCGTCTGGGCCACATAAATGAGAAACGCATTTCCAAACTCCATCAAGATGGATTTCTAAACTCATTTGATTTTGAATCATATGACACTTGCGAGTCTTGCTTGTTAGGAAAGATGACAAAGTCACCTTTCACTGGGCACAGTGAGAGGGCCACTGATTTATTGGGCCTCATACATACAGATGTGTGTGGACCGATGAACACAAATGCCAGAGGAGGTTATTCGTACTTTATAACATTCATAGATGATTTCAGCAGATATGGGTACATCTATCTAATGAAACATAAATCTGAATCTTTTGAAAAGTTCAAGATATTTCAAAATGAAGTACAAAACCAGCTTGGCAAAACAATTAAAGCCCTTCGATCTGATCGGGGTGGTGAATATTTGAGCCAAGAGTTCATAGATCATCTTAGGAATTGTGGGACACTCTCACAATTGACTCCTCCAGGGACACCACAATGGAATGGCGTTTCTGAACGGAGAAATCGAACACTATTAGATATGGTTCGATCCATGATGAGTCGAACAGATCTTCCGCCCTCCTTTTGGGGCTATGCCCTAGAGACAGCTGCGTTCACACTCAATCGTGTTCCATCTAAGGCAATCGAAAAGACTCCGTATGAGATATGGACTGGGAGGACGCCTAGTTTGTCTTTCCTCAAGATTTGGGGATGCGAGGTCTATGTTAAGCAACAAGCCTCAGACAAATTAGCGCCCAAATCCTCAAAATGCCTTTTTGTGGGATATCCTAAGGAAACCAAGGGATATTACGTCTACAACCCTGCTGATAACAAAGTGTTTGTTGTCAGAAATGGTATCTTTCTTGAACGAGAATTTATCTCTAAAAGAACCAGTGGGAGTAAGGTACAACTCGAAGAAGTTCGAGAGCTACAAGACACCACAGAACTGCAGATGGAAAATAGAGAAGACTCACAACAAGTTGTTGAGACTCCTCAAGTCACGCAAGGTCCACGAAAGTCTAATAGGACACGACTTCAGCCTCAGAGATATGGATTTCTGATTTCTGATAGTCGTGATGTGTTGCTCATTGAGCATAATGAGCCGACTACCTATCGAGAAGCTATAGTGGGACCAAACTCCGAAAAATGGCTTAGTGCCATGAAGTCTGAGATGCAATCCATGTACGACAATAAGGTTTGGACCTTAGTCGACCCGCCTGAAGGTGTAAAAACCGTCGGGTGCAAGTGGGTTTTCAAAGAGAAAACTGACATGGATGGCAATGTAAATGTCTTCAAGGCACGACTGGTTGCAAAAGGTTTTACTCAAACTCATGGTGTGGACTATGATGAGACCTTTTCCCCAGTAGCAATGGCCAAATCAATCAGAATCCTCTTTGCTATTGCAGCATATTATGACTATGAAATATGGCAGATGGACGTCAAGACAGCCTTCCTTAATGGAAAGCTCCTTGAGGATGTGTACATGACACAACCTGAAGGGTTTGTGCGTTTCGAGGACTCTGGTAAAGTGTGCAAGCTTCAAAGGTCCATTTATGGACTGAAGCAAGCCTCTCGGAGTTGGAATCATCGTTTTGATGAAGTAGTGAAAGAGTTTAGACTCCTTCAAAATATTGATGAACCTTGTGTGTACAAAAAGGTTAGTGGGAGCACAGTTGTGTTTTTGGTACTCTATGTCGATGACATCCTACTTATTGGGAATGACATTCCTACCTTGCAGATTGTCAAGTCTTGGTTAGGAAAGTCTTTCTCGATGAAAGACTTGGGTGAAGCCACCTACATCCTAGGAATCAGGATCTATAGAGATAGATCTAAAAGACTTCTAGGACTCAGTCAGAGTACATACATAGACAAAATACTGCATAGGTTCAGTATGCACGAATCAAAGAGGGGTTTCATACCCATGTCTCATGGTACTCACCTCAGCAAAGATCTGTGTCCTAGTACATCTGATCAGCGAGGTCGCATGAGTAAGGTTCCATATGCCTCGGCCATAGGATCTATCATGTACGCCATGTTATGTACTCGACCGGATGTCTCGTTTGCCTTAAGTATGACTAGCAGATACCAACAGGACCCTGGTGAGGGCCATTGGACTGCTGTCAAGAATATCCTTAAGTACTTAAGAAGGACTAAGGACTTATTCTTGGTCTATGGTGGATTGGATGATGAGCTCTGTGTAACTGGTTACACAGATGCGAGTTTCCAAACTGACCAGGACGACCAAAAATCGCAGTCTGGATACATATTCCTCCTCAATAATGGAGCAGTAAGCTGGAAGAGCTCTAAGCAGGGCACTGTAGCAGATTCTGCAACGGAAGCTGAGTATATAGCAGCATCTGATGCAGCTAAGGAAGCCGTTTGGATCAGGAAGTTCATCACAGAACTAGGGGTGATACCTACCATCTCAGATCCAATAACTTTGCTCTGTGACAATAGCGGTGCTATTGCACAGGCCAAAGAGCCTAGGTCACATCAAAGGACCAAGCATATACTCAGGCGATTTCATCTCATCAGAGAAATCAACGATAGAGGTGATATAAAAATATGCAAAGTAGCAGGAGAAGATAATGTTGCTGATCCTCTAACAAAGCCGCTTGTGCAGGCAAAGCATGAGCGTCATGTTAGGTCAATGGGAATTAGTCAAATTAATGATTGTACCTAGTGCAAGTGGGAGGTTGTTGGAAATCGTGCCCTAGGGGCCAATCATTGTCTTATGAACATTATTGATTTATGAATTTATTAATTGAGTTATCATATTATTTGCATGTTTACTATGATGACCATCCTTGGATAATTCATGATATTATCCTAAATGTCCCTGGTCGATCATCTATGTGGGAGCACAGATGAAATAAGACCAGTATGACTTTGAAGATGTATAGAGATATAAATCAAAGTCATAAGCACATGTAAGAGTACAGGGTGTTGGACCGACCCGCTATGAGAGAACTGCATGGGTAACGTCATAAGCTTCTCTCATATACAAACCATGTCAATATGCCCTTTGACCTGAGATCATCATGGATTCCTACATGACAAAACGCTCAGCTTTGACCTAGTCAAAAGTCACTTTTGACCGAGTGATCATAAAGACTATGTTCGGGCTTAGTGGTTTTTCATGCGGAGGAATGTGAATGGTCAAGATGGAATTTGTCCCTCACATTCGTGGAGAGATATTACTGGGCCCCTCGATGAGTGAGTCTGAGAAATGTATGGCCATACTGTAATGGAAAGGTAGTTCCATTTCTATAGTCAGACTACTCAGGGATCGAGAAAGTAACGGTCGGGAATAGGAGGATGACATTATCCATGCCTCATCCATGACCAAAATATCGCGTGACAGAAGGGACATGATATGGTTGTATAAAAGGTTACATCGTTTATCGATCCTCATATGATTTGGGTAGTTGTTATGTCTTGCTAGAGACCGCTTGCGACTTGTGGGCTAGTATAGCAAATGGCCCACTGCCAACTTCATATGGGCCTACAGGGTCGCACACAAAATAGCCCAACACGAGCTATGATGTCCAGATTCATTGAATCTAAGACATGTCCAGATTCAATGAAAGATCCAGGTGAATGTATATATATTTATTTATATTCGTATATATATAAATTCGTATATATATATATTATATATATGAGATATATGAGATTTAATTTATAAGGATAAATTAAATCCCTATCACGTTTGAATTCGAAATTCAAATTGATAGGATATCTCATATAAGAGATATTTATAAGATTTAATTTATAAGGATAAATTAAATCTCTATCACGTTTGAAATTCGAAATTCAAATTGATAGGATATCTCATATAAGAGATATTTATAAGATTTAATTTATAAGGATAAATTAAATCTCTATCACGTTTGAAATTCGAAATTCAAATTGATAGGATATCTCATATAAGAGATATTTATAAGATTTAATTTATAAGGATAAATTAAATCTCTATCACGTTTGAAATTCGAAATTTAAATTGATAGGATATCTCAAATTTGATTTATGGGAATAAATCAAATATAACTCAGTCTCATCTTTATTTAAAGTTAAATAAATAAGTAATTAAATCTGTGGGACGGATTTAATATTATTTTATTTAATTAGTTTCTTATAAAATTATACAATATATGATATTGTATCAATTCGGAATTAATATAAGATTAACTCCAAAATCCAATTAGGTCAAGTGGAAAAACGCATAGCATCCTCTATATCTGATTGGAGGAGCTACGTTTGAAAGTAACACAGAACACAAAAGGCCGAACGGAATCTGCAAAAGGTTTGCAGACAAGAAACTGCTGAAATAGAGACGGAGACTTGTGAAAGCCTTGGAGGGACAGGAGACGCTAGCACGTCGTTCGTGGTTGGAACGCTGTTCGTGTGGATACCAGTAGAGGAAGCCGACCTGAGGCGTCGACTTCTTGTGATCGGAAAGAGACCACCGTCCGCGGAGAGAATCTGTGAAGGTCGCTGAGGAACACTCCGTCGATTTCTTGCGATCAGAAAGAGATCACCACCCACGTAGAGAAGCTGTGAAATTCGCTGAGCAACACTAAGGGTAATGATTCTTTCCACTTGACTTAAACACATACGGCAGATCCTGGCAAGGAATGGAAAATTTTTAAAGTTTATTTCCGCTGCGTGTCTTCCAATTCCTTTCAGAAATTGTACTATCATGGATATAAAAACTCTACATAAATCTTCGCATGTAAAACCATATTAGAAAGAATTCAACCCCACTAATATGGCTAAAGGATCAAAGGCTCTATTTAACTTGATGATATCCATGATAGAAAAGAGTGAAACTTATAAAATTGCACTATCATGGATATAAAAACTTTACATACTATAATAAATAGCCTCTGGAGGTTTATCATGTCACATGCATAATCCTAAAAGGCTCGAGCCTCCTACCATCACACCTTATTCAATATGATAATAAAATAGCAAATCATCAGAGTATAAAGAAAAGTATGAATAAAAATAGGCCCTATTGTGGCAATATATATCTACTCAACGCATAAATATAATGGAGGATGTTGTACAGTTCAACTAGCACAACAATGCCTTTGGCGCCTTCCTGTTTGAACCAGCAATTGAACTAACTCCTGAAAAATGTTAATAAAAATAGGGTGAGACAAAAGCCTCAGTAACCATCAATTCTACTCATCATGCATACTAATATGTGCTCATGAGGTGTCAAGTGGGATAGTTTATAAAATACAACATATAGAAAATGACATATCATTATATTATAATCAAATGGATAAACCACCTAAGTTCCTCCCATCAATACAACCGAACCGCCTTATTTCTGCCGACCAAACCCGTGGGCTAGTGATAACTACCATATGAGTGGCCACCTAAAAAGCTAACCGGTCAAGTGATATAGACCGGCCAAAATCTACAGAGCACGTGACTGGACCATGGGTTCATTTCCCCTCGGTAAACAGGTGGGGGTGTCGCAGCCCCTCAGTAAACAAGTGGGGCAAGTCCCTCGGTAAACAGGTGGGACAAAAGCCAACCATCTAGCTTCAATGGAGGCTATACCATGTGGTAAGAATATAACTCCCTCATCACCAATCCCCAATGCATAATTATCAAGATAATAGTATTAATCAACAATCTCAAACTTGATAATCAATAACATAAATAAGTTTCACAATAAAATCTCTCAAAATAATAATTTTCTTTAACAACAATTACAAGATATAACAAGTTTCTCTTTTCAATTCAATTTTCTAAATTAAATTGCACGTCCCACAAGACTATTTTTTTTTTACAAAACTATCAATAATAATTCCTCAATATAATCATGTAAATACTAGCATATTTATATAAATATACATATATATATATCAAAGCACTCACAAACATCACACTAGCACACACAATAAGTGGAAAGTGGTTACCTCTTATCAAAACAAAGAATAATTACCACAAGTCAAGTGGCCCAGTTTATAATAATATCAATCACAATAACCTGGTGCTTTACTATGAATTACACCAGAACTCCAAGGACATTCTACAAAATTGTCACACAAGAACTATCACTATAGTATGTAATATTCCTCTAAAAATTATTCTAAAGCTACTCTAAAATTTTATATCTTATCCCTAAAGACATGAATCTTTTTTTTTACATTTATTTATAATTTAATTAGTCTAATACAATAATAATTTAAATTGAAGTCAAGAAACCTTTCAGAAGTTCCCACATGAACACATGCATATTGAAGAAGAAAGGTAGGTAAATGCGTAAAGGTTGCTTCTCCTTGTTTATAACTATTTTTAATTTAAAAATATTCATTTTATATTGTTTTTTTATTTGGTTTCATTTGTCAGGTAGTGATTTCCAAAAGTGGTCTAGGCACCTAAATCAATATATATGCGTATATGTATATGGGTTTCATGATGACAAGACAAGGATAAGTGGTGAAGCATGTATCCACGCACATATATATTGCAAGTAAGAGTCTGTAAAGGAAATAGAAAGAAGAATGATATTTGGGAAAAGCATTTATATTGGATGGTTTCTTTAGGGAGCACGTGGGAACCTAGCTTATAGGCATATATATTATATATAACTCACATTACATCCTGACAATTGAAAAGGGTAAAGCGTGTAATAGGACAAAAATTTAACAAAGAGAGGGAGCAATGTTGTGGCTGATAAAAGAGAGGGGTAGTGACGTGATAGGAAAAGGAAGACTAATATAAAGAGGGAGAAAAGAAAGGTGTACCTTTGCAACAAGAGTGAATCAGAAAGAGAGAAAAAGTGATGTGAATGAAGGGTAATGGTGACGGCTGATGATAATTAAAGAGATGAGAAGGGATATATTTAGGGTTAAGATTTTAATTTTTATCTAATATAATATCATTATCTTCTTGTTATTATTATCATTATTATCTTTATAATTTGTTAGAATCCTATTGGATATAATATTTGAAATTCAAACTATATCTTTAAAATTTAGAATTCATATCTAGATTTAGAGATTCTATTTTCATTGAGAATAATAAAAATATTAAACTATACTAATTTTAATTATTTAATATTTTTGAATTATTGATAAATAATATTTTTTTAAAAAATAAAACTAAAAATCAAGATGTTACAACTCTCCCCACCTATTAGAATTTTGTCCCTAAAATTCACACACAAGAAAATCACGCAAGTAAGGGCGACCCAAGAAGCTAGCCCAGGAACAAATTTGGGTATTCGCGTCACATTCTTTCCTCTGTCTCCCAAGTAGCATCACCTGGTGTCATCCCCTTCCAGAAGACTTTCACAAGTCGAATAGTCTTATTCCTCAACTGTTTGTCCTTTGTATCTAAAATGCTCTCCGGTTCCGCTTTATAAGTCAAGTTCTCACGTAATTCTATCTCCTCCGGCTCTATGATATGAGATGGATCTGGGTGGTACTTCTTCAATTGTGACACGTGAAATACGTCGTGTACATTAGATAGATGCGGAGGTAAGGCAATTCGATAGGCAATTTCTCCAATTTTCTCTAAGATCTTAAATGGACCAATAAATCTAGAAGTCAACTTCTTCGCCTTAATAGACCTTCTGATGCCCGTGGTGGGGGTGACCCTTAGAAACACATGATCACCTTCATTAAATGCTAAAGGCCTTCTCCTTTGATCTGCATAGCTCTTTTGTTGACTCTGTGCTGCCAATAACTTTCGTCAGATAACTTCAATTTTCTTAGTGGTAGCATCTACCAATTCCGGTCCTAACACCGTTCTTTCACTTAGTTCAGTCCAACACAGGGGCGATCAACACTTCCTTCCATACAGTGCCTCATAGGGTGCCATCTGAATACTAGCATGGTAACTGTTATTCTATGCAAACTCAACCAATGGTAAGTGATGGATCCAACTTCCTTTAAATTCAATGACACAAGCCCTCAACATATCCTCCAGTGTCTGAATAGTACGTTCTGTTTGTCCATCCGTCTGAAGGTGATAAGCGGTGCTGAACTTTAATTTGGTACCCAAAGCCAAATTGAGTGACTTCCAAAATTTAGAAGTATACCTCGGATCCTGATCCGATATGACGCTCTCTGGCACTCCATGAAGCCTCACTATCTCATTCATGTACAATTGGCTCATTTCCTCTAAGGAATAATTGGTTTTATAGGGCAAAAAGTGTGCAGACTTAGTCAACCTGTCTACAATGACCCAAATGGCATCATATCCACCTGATGTTCTCGGTAATCCCACTATGAAATCCATAGAAATACTATCCCATTTCCACTGAGGAATCTCCAATCCTTGCACTAAACCTCCTGGCCTTTGATGCTCTATCTTGACTTTCTGACAAGTCAAGCATCGAAGCACAAAGTTGGTTACATCCTTTTTCATCTTCGGCTACCAATACTGTTGTTTCAAGCCATGGTACATCTTGGTTATACCTGGATGTATGGCATATCTACTCCTATGGGCTTCTTCGAGATAGTCTTCTTAATTTCCTCATTATGTGCAACACAAATTCTCTTCTTATACATCAATATCCCCATATCGCCTAAAGTATAGTCTTCTATCGGCACTTCCTCTAAGTCTCCTCGGATTCTTGCCAACTGTTCATCCTCTAACTGTGCTGCTCTCAAGTCCTGATCCAAGTTATAGCCTCCAACTACTGCATATATGGTAGCATTTTCTGTGGGTAAAACTTGCATGTCTGTCAATCCTTCTAGTAGATATTGCTCATTCAAGCTCATGCCAAACACGTGCACTGACTTTCTACTTAAGGCATCTGCAACCACATTAGCCTTTCCAGGATGATACTTAATATCAAAGTCATAATCTTTCAAGAATTCCATCCATCGGTGCTGCCTGTTGTTCAACTCCTTCTGGTCCACCAAGTATTTCAAACTTTTATGATCACTGAATACTTCAAATTGTGATCCGTATAGGTAATGCCTCCAAATCTTCAATGCAAAGACTACAGCCGCCAACTCCAAGTCATGGGTCGGGTAATTCACCTCGTGTGGTCTCAACTGTCTTGAAGCATAAGCTACTACCTTGTCATTCTGCATCAACACACAACCAAGACCCTTCAAGGATGCATCTATGTACAGTACATACGGTACCCCTGGGATAGGAAGAGTAAGCACTAGAGCTGTGGTCAATCTAGTCTTTAACTCTTGAAAGGCAGCCTCACATTTTTCAGTCCAAATAAACGGTTGGTCTTTCTTAGTCAAATTAGTCAATGGCATCGCAATCTGAGAGAAGCCTTGAATGAATCTTCGATAATAGCCAGCTAAGCCCATAAAACTTCTCACTTCGATGACTGACTGGGGAGCCTCCCATTTCAACACTGCATCAACCTTATTGGGGTCCACAGCTACTCCCTCGACAGATACCACATGGCCTAGGAATTTTACTTCTTTTAGCCAGAAATCACACTTCGATGGCTTAGCATATAGTTGATGATCCCTTAAAATTCGTAATGCAATATGAAGGTGCTCTCGATGTTCCTCCTCACTCCTGGAGTATATCAATATATCATCAATAAAAACCATAATAAATCTATCTAAGTAAGGTCTAAAGATCCTATTTATGTAGTCCATAAAGATAGCTGGAGCATTGGTCAACCCGAACGGCATAACTAGGAACTCGTAGTGCCCATATCGAGTCCTAAAGGCAGTCTTAGAAATGTCCTCAGCTCGAACTCTTAACTGATGGTATCCTGACCTCAAATCAATCTTAGAAAACACAGACAAACCTACCAATTGATCCAACAAGTTGTCAATTCTAGGCAAAGGATACTTGTTCTTGATCGTTACCTTATTCAACTGTCGGTAGTCAATGCATAGTCTCATACTGCCATCCTTCTTCTTTACAAACAACACTGGTGACCCCCACAGGGAGAAACTCGGTCGAATGAAACCTTTGTCGAGCAATTCATCAAGTTGCTTTTTTAGTTCTGCCAATTCAGACGGAGACATTCTATATGGTGCCTTTGACATTGGAGCCGTTCCTAGAACTAGCTCAATAGAGAACTCGACTTCACGCTCTGGAGGTAAACCAGACATCTCCTCTGGGAACACTTCTGGATATTCACTCACCACTTCAATATGATCAATCCCTACTTTTGCATCCACATCAATGGAGAAGAAAACCACAAATGCTTGGCACCCTTTCCTGGCAGCTTTATTTACTTGTGCAGCAGATAATAATATGGGACTTTTTGGTATCTCGACAAGTTAGTACTCATGGAGACAATCACTAATTTCTTTTTACAATTAAGAGTGGCATTATTGGCTGTCAACCAATCCATGCCAACAATCACATCAATGCCCCTCAGGGGCATGCAAATCAAATCAATCAAGGACTCTCGTTCCTCAAACCTAAGAGTAAGTCTTAAACATGCATAGGCGGTAATGACAGTAGCTCCCGCAGGAGTTGACACTTTCAAATCATAAGGCGAATCAGTCATAAGAAATTTCAATCTCTTAGCACAATCCACTGATATAAAAGAATGAGTAACACCCAAATCAAACAAAGCAGATATATCATGCCCCTGCAATAAAATAGTACCTTTGATCAGATTAGGAGATGCTCTGGCCTCCTCTTGGGTCATTGCAAACACGCGCCCTGTCTGGGTTGATCGAATACTCTGAGCGGGTTGCCTATTCTCAGGGCAAAATTTGGCAATGTGCCCCAGTTTATGACACTTGTAGCACTCTCAGCACTGTCCCTAGTGCGGTCGCCCACACTTCTGACATGGGCCATTAACACTAGGCGTAGACATCGTAGGCCCTCTGTGGGAGATATGAGCCCCACTCGGCTGACCCCTCTGACCATAGGTCTTCTAAAATAAGCCCCTATGATCTGGCCTTCTTTGATCATATATCTTCTGACCACCACCTCTGTTGTTGTGCCAGCTACCTGAGCTCCCAGCACTAAACTAATTTCTTTTTCCTACACCTCCTGTGGGTCCCAATTGATGAGACCCCCTGACAGGAGTCTGCACCCTCTTAGTTGGTCTACCTCTCGGGCCTTTCTAGCCATAACTCTAAGCTTGATACATATATCTTCAAATGATTCCGGCTTATATAGAGCCAATACCTGTTGTAGCTCTAGCTTGGCACGATACACTAATTGTTGTGCCTTCCACAGAAAATAATCCACATTTTCTGGGCGAGGAACATACTTTACTAACTCAATAAACTTAGTGATGAATAGGTCCTCATGCATATCATGCTGCTGTAAGGAGTAGAACTAGAACTGTTTCTCCATACGTAATTCCTTAGGAAAGAAATGATCGTAAAACATCTCCTTGAAATCTTCCCAAGTCATCTGTGAGATGTTAGCTGGCCTCACACTATCCCACCAGCCTCTTGCCTCATCCTCCAGATATGTAATAACCACTTGCACCTTTAGTGGTGAGATGCAAAGGACAGCTGAGAATATTGTCTCCATTCTCTTAATCCACTTCTCTGCCTCTAAAGAATCGAGTCCTCCCTTAAACTTTGGAGGGACATGCTTATGCATTTCTTTCCAGACTTTAGTGATGTCATTCAAAAGTGGGGGATAAAAGACTCCTCCTGTTGTTTCTCCCTCCAAACTAACGTGGACCTGCCTTCGTCTTGGCCCTCACTTTCAACATCATTCTCCATCCTATTAGGGTTGCTTGATCCCTTATTGCTTGATTCTTGGTTCTCTAACACCTTTTCTTCAAACTTCTTTAACCTCTCATCGACCGCACCCAATACCACATCCTTCAAATGTTCCATCATTGCTTCAAAATCTGGTTGAGGCCTATCATGCTTAGGCCTATAATCTAGTTGAGGCCTCTCCTGCTGAGGTATACTACCATCAGGTGCACTCGATCGAGTTCGTACCATCTCTCCCCACCTAAGGATACAAACCACCAAAGAATTAAATACAAAAGCAAAGACAATTAGGGAAGGTATGTGTGAATAATGTATATTGCCTCTAATACGCAAAATATGCAATGTCACACTCAGAAAATGTCACACTCAGGATTCAACCCCACTAACATGGTTAAAAGATCAAAGGCTTTATTTAACTCGATGATATCCACGATAGAAAAGAGTGAAACTTATAAAATTGCACTATCATGGATATAAAAACTTTACATACTATAATAAATAGCCTCTGGAGGTTTATCATGTCACATGCATAATCCTAAAAGGCTCGAGCCTCCTACCATCACACCTTATTCAATACGATAATAAAATAGCAAATCATCAAAGTATAAAGAAAAGTATGAATAAAAATAGGCCCTATTATGGCAATATATATCTACTCAACGCATAAATATAAGGGAGGATGTTGTACAGTTCAACTAGCACAATAATGCCTTCGGCGCCTTCCTGTTTGAACCAGCAATTGAACTAACTCCTGAAAAATGTTAATAAAAATAGGGTGAGACAAAAGCCTCAGTAACCATCAATTCTACTCATCATGCATACTAATATGTGCTCGTGAGGTGTCAAGTGGGATAGTTTATAAAATACAACATATAGAAAATAACATATCATTATATTATAATCAAATGGATAAACCACCCAAGTTCCTCCTATCAATCCAACCGAACCGCCTTATTTCTGCCGACCGAACCCATGGGCTAGTGATAACTACCATATGACTGGCCACCTAAAAAGCTAACCGGTCAAGTGATATAGACCGGCCAAAATCTACAGAGCACATGACCGGACCATGGGTTCATTCCCCCTCGGTAAATAGGTGGGGGTGTCACAGCCCCTCGTTAAACAAGTGGGGCAAGTCCCTCGGTAAATAGGTGGGACAAAAGCCAACCATCTAGCTTCAATATAGGCTATACCATGTGGTAAGAATATAACTCCCTCATCACCAATCCCCAATGCATAATTCTCAAGATAATAGTATTAATCAACAATCTCAAACTTGATAATCAATAACATAAATAAGTTTCACAATAAAATCTCTCAAAATAATAATTTTCTTTAACAACAATTACAAGATATAACAAGTTTCTCTTCTCAATTCAATTTTCTAAATTAAACTGCACGTCCCACAAGACTATTTTTTTTTACAAAACTATCAATAATAATTCCTCAATATAATCATGTAAATACTAGCATATTTATATAAATATACATATATATATATATATATATATATATCAAAGCACTCATAAACATCACACTAGCACACACAATGAGTGAAAAGTGGTTACCTCTTATCAAAATGAAGAATAATTACCACAATTCAAGTGGCCCAGTTTATAATAATATCAATCACAATAACCTGGTGCTTTACTATGAATTACTCCAGAACTCCAAGGACATTCTACAAAATTGTCACACAAGAACTATCACTATAGTATGTAATATTTGTCATATCCTAATTTTTCCCTATCTGTATAGTACTGATAGTGGAAAGAGGTTTAAGAAGGATTATGACAAAGATCAGAAGAAATGATAAAGGTTAAATGAGTCTTGAAGGAAGAAAGGGACCTAAACGAAAATTAGAAAAGTTTAAAGGCCAAAAGTTAAAGTAGAAACAAAAGTTGGGCCAAAAGTTGTAATTTTCAAAAGTTTAGGGACCTAAATGTAAATATCCAAAAAGTTAGGAATATAAATGTAATTAAACAAAAAGTCAGGGACCCAAATGTAATTATGGAAAAGTTGAGCCAAAACAGGCCAAAAATGCCTGGAATCAGATCAGACTCAAATTTTACCAGTAGATAGACATAATTATTCCGGTCAATTTAACGCAATACATAATTTTGATTTGAGGTCCCGATTAATTGATATAAATTCCTGAAGTTAGCAGGAATTATTACAGTATTTTTCATATCTCAGAATCAGATGAAACTTTACTGTAAATTCTTATATTTAATATATGAATTTATCAAACTAACAGAGTCAGAAAAGGAATACTGTAGAATTCTTACAGGATTTTATGGTAAAATAGAATACCCGATAAATAGGATCAGGAGAGGTGTCTTGGGATTTGTGCCATAAAGGGCATAAAGGCAATAAGCCCAAACCAAGGCCCAAATGGCGCCATAGTAGGCCCAATGTGATGACTAGACAGTTAAGTGGGCCAGAGTACAGAGCAGTCCAGGATAAGTGCGAAATTACGAAAATACCCCTGGATGCCCATACTGTACCAGTGATGGATGAAGGGCATTTTGGTCATCTGGGATAGGCTAAAAACGTGGCACATGGTATAAATATGATTATTTGAGCCAATATATGCCCTAAGGCAGTACAAGAAGGGGTGAAAGGACAATTATGCCCTTAGGGTCAGTACAGTGCAAGAAAGGACACCAAGGGTATTTTGGTTATTTCTCAAGGGATCTGTAATTCAGTTGTGGCTAGTACAAGTATGTCAATGGTGTGAGAACCCTAGACATTAATTTCCAGGATAGAATACATATCCTGGCATATTATAAAAAAATTCGTAACAGAAAACAGTCCGGTTGCTGTGAAACTGCACCGATCGGTACTGGATTGGACTGGAATTTTTCCAGAAGGTTCCTTACACTATGAGCACGCCACCTAACCCCTTGAGGTGTCCCTTGATGGGTCCCACATGATGTCACAATTATTATTTTATGAAAAAGTTAAATCCAAGATTAAATGTGGGCCTTTAGATCAAATAGTAACCAAATCAGTCTTGGCCATTCATTTTTCTTGGATTTTGGCTATAAATACCCCTCCATTCTGCAACCAAACCGTAAGCTCATGGACCCTTGGGGAAACTCTTGCAAAATGAAAACTCAAGCCAAGACAAAGAAGATTCAAGGTTCCAAAGTTCAAGCAAGCTAGAGATTAAAGGTAAGCAATCTTTCCTAGCTTATTTTCCTTTGATTTGGGAGCTTGAACTTAGGGTTTTCAAGGGGAAAAGTTGAGTTTTCTCTAAGGGGAGGTACTGTCCAAAATCCATAGATGAAAGGGGAAAGAAGAAATTAAAGTTAGAAACTTATGATTGATGCTTAAACAAGCTAGTTAAGAGATTGGTGGTTGAATCAAATTGATATTCTTGACTTTGCCAAGAGTGAACCTGTTCGGTCTGCACTGTTCATGAGGGAAGGAAATTGAATTTCAATGATTTAATGCTTCCATTGAGTTTGTATGATGATTTTGTGTAGGATTGGAAAGGTTTTGAACCTTGGAAACATTAAAATCTCAAGGTTATAGTCTTTGAGATTCCTTACGGTTACTGTTCACTCGAATGAACAGTGATTGAAATTTCATGATTTTGATGGTTCCACTGGTTTTAAAATGAAAAGTTGTGTGGGGTAAAGTGGAGAAACAAGTATAGGAAGCATTGGAATCAAAATGAGAATTTTTGAAAGAATTGTATGCTTATGTTCAGTTCTGTACAGCAGGCCATGAAGGAGCTGGAATTTCATGATTCTAAGCTCATAAATGGATTCAAAAGATGAAATTGTGTAGGGTAAAGTCAAGACATCAATTGGTTCAAGAGCCAAGTGGATTAGTGAAAATTAGAGAAAGTTATGACAATAAAGAGTGTAACAAAGTTAGTATTGAACATGGTTGGAGTTCATGAGTCCTAATGAGTTATGTGATGAATATGAATGTGTTTAGGACCATGAAACATCCAAGAAGATATTGGGAAGTGATGGACATAAATGCTTCATGGTTGGAAAGCTAGGGAGTAAGGGCTAAGGTCAAGAGGAAAGCTTAAGTGCAAGGTAGTGAACTTACCTCTTTATGTGCTTGATGTGGTATGCTTATGTGTTGACATGTATATGTTATTTGAATGATGTTGTGACATAATAAATGATGTTGAATGTATTGTGAATAACATGTTTCCATGGCCATGCACTTTATATAAAAGTATATAGCATGATGGCATGTCACTAATCAAAGAAAGTAAATGAAATTACATATCATGCATTAGCATCCATCTTGCATATTTAAGTGGTAATATTTGCTACTGAGATTCCCTAGAATCTCACTCTCCCATAACCAACCAATTTAGGTCAAGCATGAAGAAAAGGTATGCATGGAGAAGAGCTAAAGAATGGAAGAAAGGAAGTGGAGTATTGAGATTTTAGTATATACTATAAATTGTCCATGTATGTAAATGCCATGTAAGGTGTCCATTTATGTGATGAAACTATTGTAATACTTATGTCATATGTACATGATGTATATGAATGTTAAGAAGCTTATTTGATGGCCTGTGCATGCTGAAACAATTATTGGGAATGAAAGAAAAGAAACTGAAATGGTAAAAACGTAGGTCCTGAAGCAGTTTTGTTGTGGCTTCAGTTTGACCTAGCAAATGAAGGAATTAGTTCACGAAATCTTATGAGCATGTAGCACACATCCAGAGCTTTAAATTCATAGGTGGAACGTGTCATTTGGATGTGTATATCAAGAGAAATGATTTTCCAAAGTAAGGGACCAGAATCTGTTTCCAGAGTTTTTGACCAAATGAACAGTAAAGTTCAACGAATAAACTGTATCAATTGGCTAATCATTTGGCCTAGAAATTATTTTTCCCTTAAATTTCAAGATGTTATCTTCATGTATATTTTTGAACCACTTCATTTCGAGTTTTCTAGAATTAATTATGATTTTTTGAAGTTCGGTGCATAATCTAGAATACCATATGAACAGTAACCCGAGAAAGAGTAAAATTCCAGATTTGGCTAATGGACTTCCAAGGTCTTGTAAGTGATTCTAAATGCTACTGAATAGTCCCTAAGACGTATAAAAGTAAGGATGTTACATTTTGGTATCAGAGCAAGTTATGAGATGGCTAAGATTCTTCACCATGATCGAGGGTTCTCACTGCGTGAGAGTGGGACGAAGCGTTGGCTCTTACCCCGACATGGCCAACCGGCTTTGCCACCGGGAGGTTGCATTGCAGTCGAGAGGCTGGTGCGTAAAACTTGCGTCTGAGGTACCTTTTGTAGTCCCAAGAAGGACTCTGCAATTTTGGTATCAGAGCAAAGGATTATGGCTTAAGTAATGCTCTGAATAGATTATTTATGGACTGATATGAGATTATTCCCAGACCCTAACTCTAAATAGTAAGTATTTGGTTAAGTTATGGTATATTATGGGATTGTTAACATTGCTTAATTAAGCAAATATTGCAGGAATATATATGAGATTCTATAAGGTTAAGTCAGAGGCTTCAGTTAATAAGGGAGACTCCATACCAATAATGATATATGAAGATCATCCCTCAGACAATGAAGAGAGTTTAGCGGAGAGTATGGGGGATCAGTCAGGAAAATCTACAGTGGAATGTCCCATAGACATTTTTATAGACTTAAACCTGCAGTCTGGAGGTCGTGTAGAGATTCAGCCTGAAGCCTAATATGCACCAATTGATTTGAGTCTAGTGACTCTATACGGTATAAGTTTGTTGGAATGCCCTCTAACCCTGATATAAGCTTTATCCCTCTTACGAGATGATAGATTACAGCTGAGGAAGCTGAGTACTGGTACTGGATTATGGGTAGACCATATATTATTCCTCCTCTACCAGAGTTTGAGGATAGATTTAAGATAATTAAGATACAACAGTCTCCTAATTCAGACATCTAGTCAGAGCCTATGATAGTTCTTATCTATTCCTAAAGTCCAAGAATATGTGACTTTATAGAGAAAGATCAGTGGGATGTTCCTAGTCCTAGTCAACCCCAGCCTTCTTCATTAAAGACAGATAGTGTTAACCATATTGGTCTGAAGAAAGCTATGGAAAGTGAATTACTCAGTTTAGGCCAAGGGATGGACAAAAGTATAGATTAAGAACAGTTAGTTATCTGCAGTTCCTCAATGTCGTAGCAGGAATGATAAACAGACATCCAGTAGAGGGCATTAACCTAATATACTTTAGAGGATTGGTATGAGATGATAGTAAGTCAAGAGTCATGAGACTAAAGATGCCAACCTCACTGAAGTCTATCAGTTAGAGATTTAGCACAGAGTATAGGCAAGTTAAACAGTACGAAGCACTAAGATATAGAAGATCAGTTTAAGAAGAGGTTCAACAGTAGATCCTCCGTATGATCATCAGGAGTTAATCTATAGTACGAAAGACTTTGTGCAGCTAGTCTTTACGGAAAAGAATAATGAGAAGTTAGAATGAGACTTGCCTAAGATGATTTAATACATAGCCTAAGGTTAAAGACGTGAAGGCTAATGGACAGAAAGTTAATATTCCTAAACAGAGGGATCATATCACGAAGAGACAGTAACCTAGTACACCTATGGTAGATCACCCTAGAGGACAAAAGTAATGTTAGATGATGAAGGAGATCCAAGTGACTTAAATTAGTCAGGATCCAAAGACAGACCAGAAAGGGATCACCGTCCAGTCAAGAACATACTAAGACAGACAGACAGAAAGAGTTAAGAGATACTTTCTCACCTGTTAGTAATCCAGGAAGATAAGGGAAAAAGTTTGAATAGCATAGAGATGTGAGCTTGACCTTTCCTCAGTTAGCTAAAAGAAGACAGCTGACTTAGTTATGTATTACATATAAATTACAGTGAGGCCAAGGACACAGAAGTCCTTCAGTTTAGAGACATAGAAGTCTTACAGGTGATGAGAAATGTCATGGTAGGATGAATATGGCCTAGTAAGGTAGCCACAGATTCAAAGATAAAGTGACTCCCCTATTCCTATGTAAGAAAGAGTAAAGAAGGGTTGAGTCTATACCCTAATAAGAGGGTAAAGTGGCAACCTAAGTGAAACAAGTAAATGATTTAGGTTCCTGAATAAATGATCAGGACCTAGTGATTAAGGTAATGAAGGAACAAAATGTTTTAAAGTCTACCTAGTTAATTGCTTAATGGCAATGTGAATATGAGGGATGGTTGAGCAAACTATATAATGATGCATGGCTTATGTTGCCATAGGGTATAATAAGAAATTGAATCTCATTGCAGTTGTCATGTGATGACACACATACTAGAGGATGCTTAATTGATTGCATCTACTTGTATATTATGCATGTTGAGTATGCTATGGTAAATGAATACTCCCCTTATACAGTACGTACTGGGTAGAGTATACCAGATGAGAAAGTTATGTTGCTCCCATGCCCTATGACATGCAATTAAATAATTCAACTTAGCAAGAATGAAGCAATAGTAAAGTGCTAAACTAGAAAGTTAGCTACTTGATTCTCAGAAGATAGAAAGAGAATTTATGATCAGACTATGATAGTCAATGGGATAGAGAATGAGATTAAAGATGAAGATTAGTAGTGAGCCTATAGATAAATGATTATGATACTCAGGACATATCCCTTTAGTAGGGATAAGATAGATGAAAGGAAATAAGACGTAGTTATGAAAGATGATACGGCTCTAAGAAAGAGCAATTTTTAAGTAATATAAGTTAATGTTTTTGCAATAGAGCTAGATTGCTCTTGCAATAGAGTAAAGTCCCTCTGATGAGATAAATAGATGATGACAAATATGTGCATGGTAGAGCTTGTGTAGCTCCCTGCAATGTTAAATGTAATAAAGTTATAAAGATGAGATTGGTATATGAAGTTCTTGAGTGATAGAGGAAATGAGTCAAGTCCTAATAGATAATATTGGCTTCTATGATCATTTTTGGGGAATTATTTGTGGAGTTAACAACTATGTGGAAGTGACTAACCTTGTAACTTTGTCTGTTGGTTTAGGTCTTCCATAGATGAGAATACAGTACAACAGAATCCAGTAGATTCCGGAGGATTGCAGTTAGATCCTAGTATGGCTCACAGGGTCGCAGTAGATCTTGAAAGGCTTACGGTTGATCGCAGTAGATCCTGAGGGTCACAGTAGACCAAGCCTAGAGCAAGAAAGTAATGAGCCATAAGTACAGTATTTCTTTGGAAGGACAAATACCAAGGAAAAGTTGAGGTATAGAAGCTTCACAAGTTGATTAACTCATAACAGAGAGAGTACCCATGATGCTAGTTTCAGATAGCCTTATTACTATCAGGGACTGAACTCAGAATCTCCTTACACGTATCAGGAACTAAGTGATCAAAGTTAAAGCTCTTAATCTTGAGTTCTAAGGATTTATGAGTATGTTTTATAAGATATGAGAAAGGGTCAAATGAGAATAAAGAGATCCTTACGATGATATTACAAAGACTAAAAATAAAGGTAAGTAGATCCTCCAGATGAGGACAAAGAGATTAGAAGGCTAGATAGACCCAAGAGAGATAGTATAAGATGGGTCTAAGATAGTAAAGTACTAGGGTTGGAGCCTGTAAGCACCAGTGCTTCAGATTTTTATCTGCGCATTTCAGTTAAGCGTGCTCAGGCAAGGGTAATCCAAGGATGGGTGACCCCCTGAGAAGTGATGAAAAAAAAATGTGAATGCCACAAGAAATTGGCATATATGCACAAAGCTATGTAAAATGATAGAAAGAGCTATGAAAATCTAGAAAGGGTTATCAACAGTAAGAGACTAGAACCCTTATGTCAAGTTCAAATGAAATGGATTTGAAAGATAGACTATGATATAGCCAGATGTGGCTAGATATGTTATGTTATGATATAAAAGATACGAAATGAGATATGTTATGAGAAAGGTGTATTGAGAAATACGATACGAAGTGGCGTAATAGCTAGCCTTGTAAACAGATAAAGAGGCTTCCATTCTAGAAATGATAAGATGTTTGAATGATGAGCTACATGTGAAAGAGCAAATGAGAGCTTTCACTCCTTGCATAAAGTGCCAAGCATTATGTTATGTCATGTTATATTTACAGAATATGCTAAAGCTCTGAATGTTAGAGCAGTGCAAGCTCTATGTTATAGAGTTGTGCAAGCTCTGAATGTTAGAGCTGTGCATATTAAGAGAAGGAATGCTTGAGCTCCAATGTTAGAGCTTTGCATTCATGAGCAGGTATGTAGTCCTATAACACGTTAGCCAGGCGTTATGCATGTTAGAGTATATGCTCCTATATACTCCTATGTGCTCCTGTTTAGCAGTAGAGCAATGAAAGAAAGAATAATGATATAAGTCCTCTCTCTGTATTATGATGAGTTTTTAAAGATGATAAGAATGTATGATGATATGAGAATGAGAGTTAAAGTGTGCGGATATTCAGAGAATTCCGCAAGATACTCAGATGAGAAAGAAGTAGTTGCACTAAAAAGTATGATGAGTTATTAATAGGAACTCCCGAATATAGCAGTATTCGAGAGAGTTTAATATGAAAGAAATGGACGCTAGTCACAAGTCCAATATAGTGAGGAGTCCATATATAGATAAATGCATAGCAAGAAGGTAAGTAATAGAATGAACTGGAGTTCAACTCTAAGTGAGTTGATTCATGACAAAAGGATGATCATAGTAAGGTATGAAGAATTGTGGATATAAAAAGAACTCCGTTAATATGTCACGATAAAAGATAAGAGATAGATACCCCAATCACTGACTAAGGTGCTAAGTAAATTTCGAGGACGAAATTTATTTTAAGGGGCGTAGAAATGTCATATCCTAATTTTTCCCTATCTGTATAGTACTGATAGTGGAAAGAGGTTTAAGAAGGATTATGACAAAGATCAGAAGAAATGATAAAGGTTAAATGAGTCTTGAAGGAAGAAAGGGACCTAAACGAAAATTGGAAAAGTTTAAAGGTCAAAAGTTAAAGTAGAAACAAAAGTTGGGCCAAAAGTTGTAATTTTCAAAAGTTTAGGGACCTAAATATAAATATTCAAAAAGTTAGGGATATAAATGTAATTAAGCAAAAAGTCAGGGACCCAAATGTAGTTATGGAAAAGTTGAGCCAAAACAGGCCAAAAATGCCCGGAATCAGATCAGACTCAAATTTTACCAGTAGATAGACATAATTATTCCGGTCAGTTTAACGCAACACAGAATTTTGATTTGAGGTCCCGATTAATTGATATAAATTCCTGAAGTCAGCAGGAATTATTGCAGTATTTTTCGTATCTTAGAATCAGATGAAACTTTAATTTAAATTCTTATATTTAATATATGAATTTATCAAACTGACAGAGTCAGAAAAGGAATCCTGTAGAATTCTTACGGGATTTTATGGTAAAATAGAATACCCGATAAATAGGATTGGGAGAGGTGTCTTGGGATTTGTGCCATAAAGGGCATAAAGGCAATAAGCCCAAACCAAGGCCTAAATGGCACCATAGTAGGCCCAATGTGATGACTAGACAGTTAAGTGGGCCAGAGTACAGAGCAGTCCAGGATAAGTGCGAAATTACGAAAATACCCCTGGATACCCATACTGTACCAGTGATGGATGAAGGGCATTTTGGTCATCTGGGATAGGCTAAAAATGTGGCACATGGTATAAATATGATTATTTGAGCCAATATATGCCCTGAGACAGTACAAGAAGGGGTGAAAGGATAATTATGCCCTTAGGGTCAGTACAGTGCAAGAAAGGACACCAAGGGTATTTTGGTCATTTCTCAAGGGATCTGTAATTCAGTTGTGGCTAGTACAAGTATGTCAATGGTGTGAGAAGCCTAGACATTAATTTCCAGGATAGAATACATATCCTGGCATATTATAAAAAAATTCGTAACAAAAAACAGTCCGGTTGCTGTGAAACTGCACCGATCGGTACTGGATTGGACTGGAATTTTTCCAGAAGGTTCCTTACACTATGAGCACGCCACCTAACCCCTTGAGGTGTCCCTTGATGGGTCCCACATGATGTCACAATTATTATTTTATGAAAAAGTTAAATCCAAGATTAAATGTGGGCCTTTAGATCAAATAGTAACCAAATCAGTCTTGGCCATTCATTTTTCTTGGATTTTGGCTATAAATACCCCTCCATTCTGCAACCAAACCGTAAGCTCATGGACCCTTGGGGAAACTCTTGCAAAATGAAAACTCAAGCCAAGACAAAGAAGATTCAAGGTTCCAAAGTTCAAGCAAGCTAGAGATTAAAGGTAAGCAATCTTTCCTAGCTTATTTTCCTTTGATTTGGGAGCTTGAACTTAGGGTTTTCAAGGGGAAAAGTTGAGTTTTCTCTAAGGGGAGGTGCTGTCCAAAATCCATAGATGAAAGGGGAAAGAAGAAATTAAAGTTAGAAACTTATGATTGATGCTTAAACAAGCTAGTTAAGAGATTGGTGGTTGAATCAAATTGATATTCTTGACTTTGCCAAGAGTGAACCTGTTCGGTCTGCACTGTTCATGAGGGAAGGAAATTGAATTTCAATGATTTAATGCTTCCATTGAGTTTGTATGATGATTTTGTGTAGGATTGGAAAGGTTTTGAACCTTGGAAATATTAAAATCTCAAGGTTATAGTCTTTGAGATTCCTTACAGTTACTGTTCACTCGAATGAATAGTGATTAAAATTTCATGATTTTGATGGTTCCACTGGTTTTAAAATAAAAAGTTGTGTGGGGTAAAGTGGAGAAACAAGTATGGGAAGCATTAGAATCAAAATGAGAATTTTTGAAAGAATTGTATGCTTATGTTCAGTTCTGTACAGCAGGCCATGAAGGAGCTGGAATTTCATGGTTCTAAGCTCATAAATGGATTCAAAAGATGAAATTATGTAGGGTAAAGTCAAGACATCAATTGGTTCAAGAGCCAAGTGGATTAGTGAAAATTAGAGAAAGTTATGACAATAAAGAGTGTAACAAAGTATTGAACATGGTTGGAGTTCATGAGTCCTAATGAGTTATGTGATGAATATGAATGTGTTTAGGACCATGAAACATCCAAGAAGATATTGGGAAGTGATGGACATAAATGCTTCATGGTTGGAAAGCTAGGGAGTAAGGGCTAAGGTCAAGGGGAAAGCTTAAGTGCAAGGTAGTGAACTTACCTCTTTATGTGCTTGATGTGGTATGCTTATGTGTTGACATGTATATGTTATTTGAATGATGTTGTGACATAATAAATAATGTTGAATGTATTGTGAATAACATGTTTCCATGGCCATGCACTTTATATAAAAGTATATAGCATGATGGCATTTCACTAATCAAAGAAAGTTAATGAAATTACATATCATGCATTAGCATCCATCTTGCATATTTCAGTGGTAATATTTGCTACTGAGATTCCCTAGAATCTCACTCTCCTATAACCAACCAATTTAGGTCAAGGATGAAGAAAAGGTATGCATGGAGAAGAGCTAAATAATGGAAGAAAGGAAGTGGAGTATTGAGATTTTAGTATATACTATAAATTGTCCATGTATGTAAATGCCATGTAAGGTGTCTATTTATGTGATGAAACTATTGTAATACTTATGGCATATGTACATGATGTATATGAATGTTAAGAAGCTTATTTGATGGCCTGTGCATGCTGAAACAATTATTGGGAATGAAAGAAAAGAAACTGAAATAGTAAAAACGTAGGTCCTGAAGCAGTTTTGTTGTGGCTTCAGTTTGACCTAGCAAATGAAGGAATTAGTTCACGAAATCTTATGAGCATGTAGCACACATCCAGAGCTTTAAATTCATAAGTGGAACGTGTCATTTGGATGTGTATATCAAGAGAAATGATTTTCCAAAGTAAGGGACCAGAATCTGTTTCCAGAGTTTTTGACCAAATGAACAGTAAAGTTCAACGAATAAACTGTATCAATTGGCTAATCATTTGGCCTAGAAATTATTTTTCCCTTAAATTTCAAGATGTTATCTTCATGTAGATTTTTGAACCACTTTATTTCGAGTTTTCTAGAATTAATTATGATTTTTTGAAGTTCGGTGCGTAATCTGGAATACCATATGAACAGTAACCCGAGAAAGAGTAAAATTCCAGATTTGGCTAATGGACTTCCAAGGTCTTGTAAGTGGTTCTAAATGCTACTGAATGGTCCCTAAGATGTATAAAAGTAAGGATGTTACAATATTCCTCTAAAAATTATTCTAAAGCTACTCTAAAATTTTATATCTTATCCCTAAAGACATGAATCTTTTTTTTTTTACATTTATTTATAATTTAATTAGTCTAATACAATAATAATTTAAATTGAAGTCAAGAAACCTTTCGGAAGTTCCCACATGAACACATGCATATTGAAGAAGAAAGGTAGGTAAATGCGTAAAGGTTGCTTCTCCTTGTTTGTAACTATTTTTAATTTAAAAATATTCATTTTATATTGTTTTTTTTATTTGGTTTCATTTGTCAGGTAGTGATTTCCAAAAGTGGTCTAGGTACCTAAATCAATATATATGCGTATATGTATATGGGTTTCATGATGACAAGACAAGGACAAGTGGTGAAGCATGTATCCACGCACATATATATTGCAAGTAAGAGTCTGTAAAGGAAATAGAGAGAAGAATGATATTTGGGAGAAGCATTTCTATTGGATGGTTTCTGTAGGGAGCACGTGGGGACCTAGCTTATAGGCATATATATTAAATATAACTCACATTACCTCCTGACAATTGAAAAGGGTAAAGCGTGTAATAGGACAAAAATTTAACAAAGAGAGGGAGCAATGTTGTGGCTGATAAAAGAGAGGGGCAGTGATGTGATAGGAAAAGGAAGACTAATATAAAGAGAGAGAAAAGAAAAGTGTACCTTTGCAACAAGAGTGAATCAGAAAGAGAGAAAAAGTGATGTGAATGAGGGGTAATGGTGACGGCTGATGACAATTAAAGAGATGAGAAGGGATATATTTAGGGTTAATATTTTAATTTTTATCTAATATAATATCATTATCTTCTTGTTATTATTATCATTATTATCTTTATAATTTGTTAGAATCCTATCGGATATAATATTTGAAATTCAAACTATATCTTCAAAATTTAGAATTCATATCTAGATTTAGATATTCTATTTTCATTGAGAATAATAAAAATATTAAACTATACTAATTTTAATTATTTAATGTTTTTGAATTATTGATAAATAATATTTTTTTTAAAAAAATAAAACTAAAAATCAGGATGTTACAGACTATACTAGAATTTTTCCTATTATTATTTCTAATTTTCTTCAGCCAAACACAACCCTAAATTAGGTCACGCATGGCGTCATTAATGAGGCTTCTAGGGCAAGCTTGATGGAAGGTAGATTGTGGACCATTAGATCAAATAGTAACCAAACTAATATTCACCTTCTATTTCCACCCAATTTTGTCTATAAATACCACACAATTTCAGACTTGTTTGGTAGCTTAGACATCTTAGGGAACCTGTGCTAAAATTTCCTTTGAAGTAAGAAAGAAGCATACAACTTGGAGCAACAAGAAAGGTAACTAGTTCCTTCGTTCTTAGACTTTAATCTAACAAGTTGGCTCTTAGTTTTAATAGGTTTTTGTGACATATTTCCCTTGATGGTGCTGCTGGGCATGCTATCCATATGTGGTAAGAATATGAGTTTTATGTTATGGATAATTTAGACAAGTTTAAACAAGCTAAAATCAAGTGGTATGGGCTTAGAAATTCAAGTATGCATGTAGTTAGGGTTTTGTGTTCTTGGCTGCCACTGTATGAATCACTGTTCATGTGTTAGAATTTTGTGATTTTGATGCTTCCAATGAGTTTAAAATGGAAAATTGTGTGGGGATAAAGTAGAGAAACAAGTATTGGAAGCATTAGAATCAAAATGTGAATTTTTGGAAAATGTTAGAGGCATTTCGGTTCTGTATAGCAGCCAAGGATGTGTTTTGATTTTAGAAATTCTGGTTTCATATTTGGATTCTACATGAAAAATTATGCAGAAATGAACCATGAGAATTTATTTTAGAAAGATGGAAGTATATAACATAAAATGGAAAAAGAATGGAAGTTAGTGAAAACCTAGTCTTGGAATTGTTTTGAAGTTGAGTTGAAGTTGTTGTTACTTTGTAATGGCTAGATTTTGACATTTGTATGGGAAGAAGACCATTTCAAGAAGAGTGTGACAAGGATATCTTAAGAGGTAGCAAGAATATCTAACTATAATTTCATGTTTGTTTGATTTTATGCTTGCTTGTCAGTTGTGATGTTTGGTTGAGCTTAAGATTATACCATCATGATGATGATGAAGTATGAATGATTGCAACTCCTTGCAACTAATGTCATGACAATATGCATTTTAGAGTTTGCTTAGGTATTATTATGAAGTAGCTCCCATCTCATGATAACATGTTAGACATTTAATCAATCATGCATTTATATTATAGTTTGTATGACTTGCTATTGAGATTTCCATGAAATCTCATTCTTTCCATATGCATAACTATGTTATAAGTGCTGGAACATCTCAAGGAAAAAGGGTAAATATAGATGGCTGAACTTGTGTATAAGTTATGTTGATCACTTGGCACTATGAGATGACTTGATGGCATACCTAGCATGATATAGTGTGTTTGTAATATGAGTCAGTAACCTTATGATGATAATTACGACAACTTAACCAATGATTTTGGACTTAAAATTTGGTATGAGAGTAGCTAAGATATAGATCTTTAAATGGACACCAAGAACGTCTAAATTGGTTAAGTTTTCGATTTACTATGATTTTTCTAAGTTAGAGATAAAATTTGGAATTGAGATAAAGATAGCAACTGGAGGTAATAATGTTCCATCATTAATTTCATATAGTAAACGAATGAATTTCTCTACAAAATTTTATGGACTTAAAGAACACATCTGGATCTTTAAATAAATAGGTAACATGTTTCATTTGGACAAGTAACCAAAGAGAAATGAATTTTTGAATTTAAGGCAAAGAAGTTAGAACTTCCAGATTTACCAAATGAATAGTATTTTTCAACGAATAAACTAATTTCATTTCGACAATGAAACCTTAGCTTTATATTAAATGAAAGTTTCCATTAGAAATTGGAACCACCCAATTTTGATTTTTCTATATTTAATTATGAATTTTTAAAGTTAGGTATGTATTATGGATTACCAAGTAAACAGTACTTGTGAATAGTATCTGAGAAGAAATTTCTTGAAATTGCATATTTCTAAAGCAAAAAGATATGTAATTGGTTCAAGTTACTTCTAATTGAGTATAATTGAGGTTAAAAATAAGGATACGATAGGTTTTAGATAGTTTGGGAGGAGTTTGATTTTTAAATTCTAACCTCATAATTGGATTCTACATGAAAAATTATGTAGGATTGGAACTTGGGAATTTATTTTGGATGAATGGAAGCAAAGGCCATAAAATTGAACAAGAAAGGGAAAAAGTGAACTTAGTCTTTGCAGTTGTGTTTTGAATTAAGTTGTAAAATACCATTGCTTTGCAATGTATTGGTTTCAACATTTGTTTGAAGAAAGCATCAATTCAAGAAGGACATATCAATTGATCTATAAGAGGTAGCAAGTATACTTAACTATAATGGTAACATTGTTTGATTGCTTGCTCGCTTGTTGATTGTGATGTTTGGTTGAGCTTGGATGATGTTTATAATAATTATGATGATAGCTATATGGTTGCAACTCCTTGTATTTTATGTCATGACAATATGCATATTAGAGATTGCTTATGGATGATTAATTAGTAGCTCCTATATCATGATAACATGTTAAGCATTGCAATCAAGCATTCATGATTGTATAGTTTATATATCTTACTATTGAGATTTCTTTGAAATCTCATTCTTTCCATACAATTTTCCATGATATAGGTGATGAACCATAAAAGGCAAAATGTTTAAATATGGATCCTTGAACTTGTATTGTGGTATATTTGTGATGTCATACATTGTGAGGAACTTAAATGTGTTTTGGCATGTATATTACCTGGAGGTAGTGACCATGTGATGTTATTTTAAATGCTTTATTGAGCAAGTTATGTTATGATACTTGTTATGATTAAATTTAAGGTAAAGAGAATTAATTAGACACCAAGAACAACTCATTTGATTAAGTTTTCAAATTAATATGATTTTCATAATGAAGGATAAAATCTAGAAAGAGGTAACCCTGTATCCTAAAGCAGTGAGTTTCTAGCAACAATTTGATATAGTAAATGAATGAATTTAATCACGATATTTTTGTAAGCTTCAAGTACACATCTTGAGCTTTAAGTGTATAGGTAACATCCCTTATTTGGATAAGTGAACAACGAGAAATGAATTTTTAAATTTAAGGATTAGAAACTAGAAGCATCCAGATTTACCAAATGAACAGTAATGTTCAATGATTAAATTGTATCAATTGGCTTAATGAAATTTTAGTTTCATATTTTTCCCTCAAATATTAATGAAAGAGCTTTCAGTGAACCACATCATTTCAATTTTTCTATAATTAATTATAAATTTTTAAAATTATATCTATAATCTAAAGATTATCATATGAACAGTACCTGGAGTTTTTAGTCATGACGAATCAAAGGCTTGGTCATGACAAATGAACAGAGGTATTTAGTTACGATGAACAAGGGTTTTGGTTACAACGAATGATCACATAAAGGAATTTTTTAAAAATTCATGTTTCTAACTTAAAGAGGTTATAAATTAGTTCAAATAGCTTCCAATTGCACATAAATGAAGGTTAAAATTAAGGACACAATATTTTGGTACCAGAGCTAAGATTGTGGCACAAATTTTGGCTTAGGATAAATATGATTTGATTGTTGTTTGCTTGATGATATTAATATGGTTGATTTGTTTAGTTAATTTGTTAAAGATGCCTAAGGGCTAAATGGTCAAAGGAAAGTTGACCTTTAGGTCAAAGGAAAGTTGACCTTAAGGTCAAATGTTTGCAAGAAACTAGATAGACGTTGGAGGTAGTTCTGGTAGTAGTACAGTAAACTAGGGAGAAATTTCTATTATAAATTTATAAGAGGATCCTATAGAATAAGTACCCAACCGTGCTAGTCTTAGACATTCTTCGGTGGGTTTTAACCACTATGAGGAGGAGTTACCTCAGTTGGTTGATGTGCCATAGAATATATATTGTGAACCTAGGATGTCTATAAGGGAACTAGAGGAAGGCCCAATATGACTCAACCAATTGTTGACGAAGCAGGACCTAGCTAGATACTTATAGTATGTCATGATATACCTATAGTATGTGAGTTCTATCCAATCTATACCATCTTCCCACTTTGGATAGAGTACCATACATATGAGCCAATACGGGGTAGAGATGGATTAGTACACACGTGATATTTAGCAGAACACAAACTATCAGGATATATCAATCTCTATTGATTTTCTTTTGCAAGTCAAGTTGTTGAATAGAGCTATTCTTACATATGGTATCCTAAAGGAGGAAGACTTGATCATTCAAGCAATAGTAGATGTCCTTCCATGTACCACTTTTTGGAGCTATGAGCTAACAAGACTAAATTATCTACCTGCTGTATTGGTAGAAGATTGGGTTAGATGCTTGAAGGGATTTGTAATTATTAACTATCTGTGACTTTTATAGGAAAGGAAAGCTGATAGTGATACTGACTATATAATAGAAAACTTTTTGGTATTGACTGCTTAGTAAAATTATGTATGATGTATATTACAAGTTTGGTTTTTATAAATATGAAACTTTGTTGCTATGTATATATAGATTTTATTACTATTTAATAAATGTGAATTTATATGGTGATGTATAAGTTATGATGTTTACTTTATTCCCTCTCATAATTTAGATAGTATAACAATATGGTTCAAACACAATGAACTATATAACACGAGGAACCTCAAAACCCAGTAGACGTTAACTAGATCTTAGAGTGACTGGATCAGCAACAGAAAATTATGGAAGAAATGATGGATACTCAAGATCGCCAGGAGTAAGAGAGGGATGCTATAATATTAGCAGCAACAGTAGTAACAGTTGATAATTTGAGACAGCCAAAACAAGCAAAAGCAGTCAATAGAGAACTAGAAGTTGTTCAGCCACCAGTGGAGCCACTTATACAAGCAAAGCCGATAATTGATCCCACCAGCATCTAATAATAGATGACAAGATTTTGTAAAAGCAATCTGCCAATGTTTGAGGGGATATTTGATATCCAAGAGGCAGAGGATTAGATGCTTAGAGAAAATTTTTAAGGTGATAAATTACCATATGAGAGGAATTGATCCCACCAGCATCCAACAATGGATGACAAGATTTTGTAAAAGCAATCTGCCAATGTTCGAGGGGATATTTGATATCCAAGAGGCAGAGGATTAGATGCTTAGAGAAAAATTTTAAGGTGATGGATTGCCATATGATATGAAGGCTCATATGGCAATTTATCAGCTAGAAAGGGACGTTGATCGGTGGTTGAAAAACACCGAAGTCTTGCTATAGGCAAGGAACATCTAAATCACATGGGAAGTATTTCTTGAACAATTCCATGAAAAGTATTTTCCTCTATTAGTTTGAGACGAATAGGAAGACGAGCTCCTTATATTGAAATAAGGAGAAAGGGAGTTGTCTGATGAATACTTGGCTAAGGTCATTTAACTTTCTTATTATTCCACATACCTCAGATGAATGGATGAAGAGCGATGGATAATAGAGATAACTCCTTAATAGTACAACCAATTTAATAAAGCAGTAGAGGCTTGTTGAATGATTGAAAATAGCATGAACCTTCGAGTATTGTACAAGCCAGTAAACATGGGAAATATTGTTCTAAAACTAATAGTCAAGACTGAGATGTTGCAAGTAGTAGTGGCAATAAGAAGAGGAAATGGTAGTGGTAGAGTAGAAGTCCTAAAAGAGGAATTTTTTAGGGAAATGTTGGCAACCGAGATCTGAGGTTTAGAGTATGTGATAAATACAGAAAGAATTATGGTGACAAGCTATACCTGCTGGGATAGAATGCTTGTTTTACATGCGAAAAGCCTAGCGTCCCCATAATACAAATAATCAAAGACCTCGAACCTAGGGTGGAGTGTTTACTCTTACACGAGAGGAAACCCTCAAATCATCCGACATGATCTATGGTATTATCAGTCTTAATAATCACTTTGTGATTGCTATATTTGATTCGGGTGCATGTTATTCTTGTTTCTTATGACAGTGCTAAATGACTAGGCCTTATTGTTAGTAAAATGCCTTATGATATATGTCTGACAACCCCTACAAATGCTAGAATAGTTACGTATGATATATGCCTAAATTATATTGTCACATAAGATCATTAATGTACTACTCTAGAATTGATATGTATGCCTTTTTGGAAAATTAATGTGATAATTAGATTAAATTGATTATCTTCTAATAATGTACTATTGGACTATAAGAACAAGACCTTAGTCCTTTGTCTGAGAGCAATGGTCTTAAGTTTAGATGTTAGAATGAATTTTATAACGGAGGCCCAAGCAGATATATGTCTTCTAAAAGGATGTCAAGGGTATATGGTTTTATTTTCTATCCAAGAAGAATTATAGAAAGGGATAGAGAAGATTCTAATGGCTAATGAGTTTCTCAAAGTTTTTCTAAAAGAAATTCAAGGATTGCCTCCTAAAAGTGAATTGGAGTTGGCAATTGATATTATACTTGGAGCAAGACCAGTATCTAAAGCCCCATATCGGATGCTCATAATGATGGTTGAACTGAAGAAGCAGATTGAGGAGTTGTTAGAGAAGATTTTAATCTAACCTAGTGTTTTACCTTAGGGTGCTCCAGTATTGTTCATTAAAAGGAAGGATGGTAGTCTAAGACCGTCTCTATATTATAGGGAGCTAAATAAGATTAATGTTAAGAATAAATACCTGTTAAACTCCAATATTTTGATGATGATAATTGAGAAAATGTTTTCAAAAAGTATTTTAACATAGATAAAGAATATTTATTGATAAGCTTATCAATAAGACAATTATTCAATAAGTCCTTCGATAAATAGAAAATAAATTTGTGAAAAGATTAATTTCTAAAGGATATTTATCGAAGACCTATTCATAAGTTCACTTATAGATAAGACATTTGATAAATGGACTATAAAGAAAACTCTGAGTCTTTGTTTCTAAAATGATATCTCTTTGAAGACTTATTTGATAAAGTCTTTTACCGATAAAGCCTTCTATAAATTTAAAATGACTCAGTGAAATTTGTGAAGGTATTTATCCACGCATTTATCAATAAGAATGATAATTGATAAAGATTTCAAATAGAAATAGATTTGTGAAAGCATATTTGAAGAGAATTTATTGAAGTTCTATTCAATAAATTGGTTTATCGATAAAGTCTTCCATAAATGATGCTTGTTAAATGAATACTCTGTTTCAAGATCTTATTAATTTATCGATAACCTATTTGATAAATATAAAGTTTGTCAACCTTTCAAAGACTCAATTTATAGATGAGATATTCGATAAGGCTACTTATCGAAGATCTCTTTGATAAGAATGAGAAAATTTCACTAACATCAGACTTGTTTCAAAATGTTATTTGAAGTAATTTATCGATAAATTATTCAATAAGATAGTTCTTTAAGCAAATATTCAATAAATTAGATTAAGAGAATTTAAATTTAGTTTAATTCTGTATGGCATTTATCAATAAGTTATTTGAGCAAACTATTTATAGATAAGAAGTTCAACTTTTTTACAAAAGATTTCATTCAAGTTTTATTGAAGTCTTCTTCGATAATAATCTTATCGATAAGCTCTCCAATAAATGCTAATAGGTTTTTAAATGATTTTAACAATCAGATGTTGATGCAAAGGGGTTTAAACATAGCGTAATCATTCCAATATATTTCTTATTATTGCCTATTACACTCACAACATTTGCCTAGCATGTTTATGTTACAGAATTCAAAAGTAAAGAGGTTCCAACTAAAAGGGTAATCATCAGAAAATCGCATTAAATACTACCACTTACTACCGCCAACCACCAACTACTTTGTCTCCGCTTCACTTAATTCTCAACTTCTCTAACGGATATCTTTGGAGCTGAGCTATCAAAACATGGTAAATTGAATGCTAAAGTTAAGACACTTAATGTCATATCCTAAGTTTTCCCTATTTGCATGGAACAGACAGTGAAACCTGTAAGGGACAAACAAAGAAAATAGTTTTGGAAGGGATTGTGACACGATGATCAAAAGAAATGATAAAGGTTAGATGATTTTTGAAGAAAGAGAGGGACAAAACTAAAAATTTTAAAAGTTACATGGTGAAAAATGGAAGTAGACATAAGTTATGGGAAATTAAGTATAATTATAAAAAGTTTGATGGACTTAAATGCAATTTGTCAAAAGTTCAAAGGCAAAATTATAATTAAGAGGAAGTTATGCTAGAAAAGGCCTAGAACTGCCCAAAAATTCTATAGTCCTAACTTTTATTAGTAAATAGAAAATGGTAAATGGGTCAGGCATACTTTTTTAATTTTGATTTTAGGCCCCAAATAATTGATATTAATTTATAAAGTGTAGAGATTATTAGAGGACCTTCCAGATTTCTTAATTAGAAGAAATTTGGTAATAAATTCCTATAATTAATATAGAAATTTATAAAATTGATAAAGCTCAGAAAGGAGTTATGTATAATTTTTAATAGAATTTACAGTCGAATAATATAAGCGATAAATACTTTTGGGTGAGGTTTCTTGGGAATTGAGCCATAAAGGTATTAGACCCATGTAAAGACCCAAGTTGGTGTCCCATAGGCCTAGTAAGATACTTGAACAGTAGTGTGGGCTAGTGTCTAAAGAAACCATGGAAAATGCAAAATTACAAAAATGCCTCTATGTTATAATAATGAACAAGGGATGAATTGAGGGTATTTTGGTCATTTAGATAGGGTACAGGAATGATTAATCAGAGTTAGTATATGCCTTGATATGGTTTAAAGAGGTGTGAAATGTTAATTATTCCATTAAGGCTAATATAGTGTAAGATAGTGAACCAAAGGCATTTCATTCATTTTGTAAGAGATGGTAAGCAGATAAATACCCAGTCCAAAAATGTTAATGGTAGAAAAAATTCAAATACTAGATTTAAGGTCAAAAAATGTATTATAGAATCTTAGAAAACTTAGAGTTGGTAAACAGTTTGATTTTTGTGGAATTTGACCAAGCTAGTACTAGATTAGATCAAAAATTTTCTAATTAGATCCTAGCCATAAATTGCACCAAAAAAGGTCCTAAATGATGTCATAGATGATGGCATAAAGTGGCTTATAGGCAAGCTTAATGCAAGAATGAATATGTTCTATTGGATCAAATAGTGAAAGATTAAATCCTAGCGATCCATTTAAACCCAAACTTTTCTATATATACCCCTACGTTTCTGCATATTCACACCAAGCATTGGGAACCATGGGGAGGTGCTGGCAAAATGGATTTCAAGCAAGAAGAAGAGGAAAATAAAGTAGCTAAATAAGGAAGGATCCAAGGTAATTTCTTCCTCCTACCTTTATATTATGTTATAGAAAGATTTATCTTGGATTTTAATGGCTAAAACACCATTTTTCTCTCCATGTGAGCTTCTAGACGTTCTGTCTTGATGGGGGAAGAAGATGAATAGAGTTCTAAAATGTTTAGATAAGCTTAAATAAGCTAGAATTAAGTAATTTGAGCTTAAGAAATCATGTAATATTAGAATTGCAATCTTGAGACCCTTTCTATCACTATTCATGCACCTAGGCAGGAGTTAGAATTTCATGATTTTTAGGCTTCCAATGATTTTAAAATAAAAAATTATATGGGATAAAGTAGGTAAACAAGTATTAGGAGCATTGGAATTTAAATTAGAAGCTTTGACATTTAGGAAGGTGTTGTACGTTTCTGGACAAATTTTATAGGAGGAGTTTGATTTTCATAATTCTAAGATCATATTTGGATTCCTTGGATAATTTTATGTGATATTTGTCTAAGAAAATAATTATTACCAAGCTAAAGCACTAACTCCAAGATTTATGTTTAGAGTTAGGGGTTTTAAGGAAGATAGTGTGCATGGATTATGTAATGGCATTAATAAGTTGTATACACCATGTAATTATATTTAGGACCTTCAAACATCAAAGAAGATGTTAGGAAGTGGTGACCGAAAGTATGCATGGTTGGAAGCTTAGGGAGCAAGTGCAAGAACAAGAGACAAAGCTTATGTTTAAGGAAGTTGACTTACCTCTTTATGCGCTTAATGTGGTATTCTTATGTGTTAATGTGTATACGATAATTGAATGACGTTGTGACATGATTAATGATATTGAATATGTTATGAATAACATGTTTCCCATAGCCATGCATTTGTATACAAAGCATATAGCATGATGGCATGTCACTAAATGAAGAAAGTTTAATGAAATTACATATTATGCATTAGCATCCATCTTGTATATTTAAGGGGTAATGTTTTCTACTGAGATTCCCTATAATCTCATCCTCCCACAACTAACCAATTTAGGTCAAGCATGATAGAAAATGTATGGATGGAGAAGAGCTAAAGAATGAAAGAAAGAAAGTGAACAATTTGATACTCTAGCCTATGATGTATGATCTTTCCTAGTTATGTAAAGTGTCTAATTATGTGATGAAAATGTATGAAATAATTATGGCATATGTACATGATGTATATGAAGATATGGGAAGCCTATTTGATGGTTTAGAAATGCTAGATTAATTTATGGAAATTTAAGAGAAGATGAAATGGCAAAAATATAGGTCTTAGAGCAGTATTACTTTAACTTCAGTTTGACCTAACAAATAAAGGAATTAATTCACAAAGTTTTTTTAGAAAATATTATACATCAATAGATTTAACAAGTCTCATTTGGATGTTTATATAATTAAAATCTCATAAGGTATCTAAGGAATGGACATAGGCTAAGTGGTTGAGCTGAACCAGGATAAATATGTTTTCATTTCCAAGAATTTTTAAATTTCATAAATCTACCCAATTCACCCCCTCTTGGGTATTACTGCCAATTATAATATTTACAATCAAAGTAGGTCTCTTGTAAATAGACCTAATAGTCTTAGGAGTTCTATAGCAGGATTTGGAGATAATATGTTGCCAGAAGGAAGCTCTATTACGAAGCCTCTAGGATTCAATAGAGAAAGTTTCATATTTTGGAAAATGAGAATGAAAATATTTATAAAGGTTTCATTGTATGGCTTGTGGGATGTCACCTAGGAAGGCAACTATATTCCTACAAAAATAGTTGATGGGAGAAATGTTCCAAAGATACTAAGAGAATATAATGATGATGATAAAAAGATAATCGTAGGCAATAAATATTTTGAAGTGCGCTCTTAGCCAGATGAAGTATTTCAAGGTATCAAGTCTACATACTGTAAAAGAAATATAGGAAGCTCTAAATACTTCCCATAAAGGGACATCTTGAAATATGTTACTTTTAACCCCTAAGAGTATGTATTCGGAAGTATATTTAACTAACAAAAGCATTACTTTGACCCAAAAATTAAAAATTTTAAATTTAATTATTGGGTACTGTTTATTTGGTAAATTGCATAATGGCAATTCAACTTTGAAAATTCATAACTAATTCTAAAAATATTGTGTGGAGTTGCTTCAAATTTTTTCTTGAAGATCTTTCATATCTCTTTAAGGAAAAAATATAAATTTGGAAATTGTTACTATTTATATCTCTACATTTAAATCGTTACTCTTTACTATTCATATGGTAAATTTTAGAAATTCCAAATTTTATCTTATAACTTTAGAAATTTATTTCTCTATATATACGCATCCAAATGAGGTATATTATCTATAAATTTAAAGATATGTGCGTGTTATACATACTCATAAAATTTCATGAATTAATTCTTTCATTTGCCAAGTCAAACTAGAGTCAAAATAGGACTGCTCTAGGACCTATATTTTTGCCATTTCATCTTTTTTATTTAATTTTCATAAAGTAATCCAGCATTCATAAACCATAAAATAGGCTTCCTATATATTAATATACATCATGTAAGTATACCATAATTGTTTAATATATTTCCACCTTATAAATAGGCACTTTACATAGCATTTACATATATGGAAATTTATAGTATATGTTAGGACGTCAATTACTTCACTTTCTATCTTTCATATTGTAGCTTTCCTTCATGCATATGTCTCATATCATAATTGACCTATATTGGTCAGTTGTGGGAGGGTGAGATTCTGGGGAATCTCAGTAACAAACATTACACTTAAATATGCAAGATGGATGCTAATGCATGATATGTAATTTCATTAAATTTTCTTTAATTAGTGATATGCCATCATGCTACATGCTTTGTATACAAATGCATGGCCATGGGAAACATGTTATTCATAACATGTTCAACATAATTCAATCATCATATACATGTTCACACATAAGTATACCACATGAAGCACATAAAGAGGTAAGTCCACTACCTTAAAACTTTATCCTTTTTTCTTTGCTTTCTTTGTCTCCAACCAAACATTGGTTGCTTGCTCATCCTCTTTAACTCATTTCCTTTGACATAGCATGGCCCTAAACACAATTAAATTGTGTATACAACTCATTCGAGCCATTACATAAACATTGTACATTAAATCCCTTACCCATAACTCTTAACTCAATTCTTGGAGTTAATGGTTTAACTTTGCAATAATCATTTCTTTAGACAAATCCTATATAATTTTATCCAAAGAATTTAAATATGACCTTAGATTTATGAAATCAAACTCCTTCCTTGACTCTATCCAGAACCGAAATGTTACCCACTTTATTTCTAAAAATTCTCATTTTGATTCAAATGTTTCCAATACTTGTTTCTCTACTTTATTCCACATAATTTTTCACTTTAAACTCATTAGAAGCATCAAAATCATGAAATTTTCACATATAAATAGTGATTTGTATAGTGGAGCAATGAACTTAAAACCCTAATTGCACAATACTACATGATTCTAGCTTGTTCAAGCTTATCTAAACTATATATAACATAAGATTCATTTTTCCTCTCTAATTCTAGATCATGTCCTGCAACCAAGATAGAGAGAAAAAAGGTATTTCAACCATTCATATATATATAAGAGAAATCTTACTATAACATGGTACAAAAATAAGAAAAATAAATTACCTTGAATCTTTACTTGATTGGCTCTTGGATTACTTATTCTTCTTGATTGTATTTCATTTTGGCAGCACCTCCCCATGGTTTCCTTATGTTCATGCCACATGAATAGAAATGGAGGGGTATTTATAGGCAAGAATCCAAGGACATGAATGGGCAGGATTGCTTCTATCACTATTTAATCTAATAGTCTAAAATTGCTCTCATTCTTTGTTTAATATTCAAGCAAAATAAGAGATAATATCATATGCCAAAATTCTTCTTCCTCCCTTGCATGTCGCACCATTTGGATATGAGAAGGGTCTAACAATGACACCTCACATGTTCTTGATTTTTCTTGCTTTCTTATCTTTTTTTAATAAAATAACATTAAACTTATTTTGACCACATGACGATTCCTTGGCTATTGGGCTCCATTCTTGACACAACTTTTGTCATATCCTAATTTTCCCTATCAGTATAGTACTGATAGTGGAAAGAGGTTTGGAAAGGATTATGACGAATAGCAGAAGAAATAATAAAAGTTAGATGATTCTTTTAGAAAAGGTTAAAGGCAAAAAGTGAAAGTAGAAACAAGATTTTGGCCAAAAGTGGTAATTTTCAAAAGTTAAGGGACTTAAATGTAATTACGTAAAAGTTCAAGGGCAAAATTGTAATTATAGAAAGATCAACCCGGTTATAACTGCCCGAAAGTTTTTCAGTCCCAAATTCCATCAGTAAATAGTGGAAGTTGCGCTGGTTAATCTGGCATGATATAAAAATTTTATTAGGGCTCCAGACAACAGAAAATTATCTGATAGTCTAAAAGTTGTCTGAATTTTTATCAGATTCTGTGGACATCATATATATGTTAGGGAATTACAGGAAAGTGTGCCCTACAATGTTAGATATTATGAATCTGACAGAACCCCAGAAGAAGTCCTGTATAAAAAGTTATTCACATATTAATGAATTTTGACGGGAGTTTGATAACACCCGTGATCCGATAATGAAATTTATCGGTATGTAAGCCTGGATAGAATGAGATCATATGACGTCATATATAGGCCCATGATGATACCAAGAAGGACACAGAACCCAAGGTACCAGTCTACCAGTAGAAGGGGCCAGTGTCCAGAAAAAATGTGAAATTATAAAAATGCCCCTAGATGCCCAGATTATACCAGAGATGGATGAAGGGTATTTTGGTCACCTGGGATAGGCTAAAAATGTGGCACATGGTATAAATATGATTAGTTGAGCCCAGATATACCCTGAGGCAGTATAAAGAGGGGTAAAATAATGATTATGCCCTTAGGGTCAATATAGTGTAAGAAAGGACACCAAGGGTATTTTGGTCATTTTCCAAGGAATGGATGGCAAATAAATACTCAGTATAACCATGTCAAGGGTATGAGAAGCCTAGACATTGATTTCTAGGACAGAATACATATCCTGGTATATTATAGGAAAATTTGGAACAGAAAATAGTCCGGTTGTTGTGAAACTGCTCTGATCGGTATCGGATTGGACTGGAATTTTTTTCAGAAGCTTCCTTACACTATGAACACGCCACCTAGCCCTCTTAGGTGTCCCATGAGATGTCCCACATGATGTCATAATTATTCTTTTATGAAAAAGTAAAATCCAAGATTAAATGTGAGCCTTTAGATCAAATAGTAACCAAATCAATCTTGGCCATTGATTTTTCTTGGATTTTGGCTATAAATACTCCCTCATTCTGCCCAAAACCTTGGCCTTGTGATACCTTGGGGAAACTCTTACAAAATGAAAACTCAAGCCAAGACAAAGAAGATTCAAGGTTCCAAAGTTCAAGCAAGCTAGAGATTAAAGGTAAGCAATCTTTCCTAACTTATTTTCCTTTGATTTGGGAGCTTGAACTTAGGGTTTTCAAGGGGAAAAGTTGAGTTTTCTCTAAGGGAAGGTGCTGTCCAAAATCCATAGATGAAAGGGGAAAGAAGAAATTAAAGTTAGAAACTTATGATTGATGCTTAAACAAGCTAGTTAAGAGATTGGTGGTTGAATCAAATTGATATTCTTGACTTTGCCTTAATGGAACCTGTTTGGTATGTACTGTTCATGAGGGAAGGAAATAGAATTTCAATGATTTAATGCTTCCATTGAATTTAGATGATGATTTTGTGTAGGATTGGAAAAGTTTTGAACCTTGAAAGCATTGAATTCCAAGATTGTAGTTTTTGAAATCCTTCTCTATACTGTTCACTCACATGAACAGTGATTAGGTTTTCATTATTTTGATGCTTCCAATGGTTTTAAAATGAAAAGTTGTGTGGGATAAAGTAGAGAAACAAGTATGGGAAGCATTGGAATCAAAATGAGAATTTTTGAAAGAATTAAGTGCAGTTTCGGTTCTGTATAGCATGTGATGAAGGAGCTAGAATTTCATGATTCTAAGATCATAAATGGATTCAAAATATGAAATTGTGTAGGGTAAATTCAAGGCATCAATTGATTCAAAAGACCAAGTCTATTAGTTAAGATTAAGGAAAGTTAATGGGCTTAATGTTCAAGAAGAAGTTATATTAGTTAAAGTGAGTTTAATGCTCAAGAAAGTTAGATTGTGATGAATGAATGATTATGTGATGTTAGGAATTGATTGGAATGCTCCAAGAGAGGCAGCCACATGTTCAAGGAAAGTGAGAAGAAAGAGTCAAGTTAAGGTGAAAGAAAGTCAAGTGTTCAAGGTAGTAAACTTATCCTAAACTTGTATGCATTGAATGTTATGCTTGATTGTGCTATGGCTTTGGTGAATTGTGTTGCAATTGTACTTATGTATGAAACTCTATTTCTATAATTACTTTGGCCAATTGTGTTACATAGAAGCATGCACATTACACAATGATAACACTTTACAAGCAAGCACAAGTAGTTACATTAATGCATGCATTGTTTAGTAATGTTTGCTACTGATATTTCCCAAAACTCTCATCCCTTTCCATGTAATCCCAATCCCACAGGTTTATTAATAAAGAAAGAGGATGATAAAGCATGAAGAAAAGCTAGGGATTGGATAGTATATATGTTATGTGAATGTATAATGTTGCTATATAACCAATGTAAGCAGTGATGGTCATGATGTAATGAAAAATAGTAAATGATGGAATAAATGTATAAAATTTTATAGTCATTTAGATGACATGCCAAACTTTGTTTTGACACCAAGAATGCTTTATTTGGATGTTTGTACAAAGAGAACTGATTTTCCAAAGTAAGGGACCAGAATCTGTTTCCATGATTTTTGACCAAATGAACAGTAAAATTTGGCAAATAAACTGTATTAATTGGCTAATCATTTGGTCTGAAAATTATTTTTTCCTTAAATTTCAAGATGTTATCTTCACGTATCTTTTTGAACCACTTCATTTTGAGTTTTTTAGAATTAGTTATGATTTTACGAAATTCATTGCGTAATCTGGAATACCATATGAACAGTAACCCGAGAAAGAGTAAAATTTCAGATTTAGCTAATGAACTTTCAAGGTCTTGTAAGTGGTTCTAAATGCTACTGATTGGTCCCTAATATGTATGAAAGTAAGGATGTTACAACTTTGGGCCCTCTTTACTTTAGGTCTAAATCAATAATTAGCATATATCCTAAGGCATTTTATACTAGGTACCCTAAATCACTCTGATTTTTTAGATAAATTCTATAAATATTTTTTAAGGGTCCTGACATTTTTAGAAATTCATTCTACTATTAAATAAATTTTCTATAAAGTTTCATAATTTTCTAAGACACAGAAGTCTGGATAAAAATTCCATATATTTAATTAAATCTTTTTATCATTTACCCTTTTTACCTTAAATTTTATGATAAATTCTACATGACTCCTTTTTAACTTCTATCAACTTCATAAATTCTTATAATAATTATAAAAATTTCCTACCAAATTTCATTTGATTATGAGGTCCACAAGGTCATGTACCAGTTTCCAGACTTTGCAAATTAATATTAATTTTTTGGGACCTCAAATGAAAATTCTAAAAAATATGCTTCACCCAATTACCATTCTCTATTTACTAGTAAATTTTGAGACTATAGCATTTTCTGGAAATTTTAGGCCTTTTTAGCTCAACTTTATCATAATTACGTTTTTGCCCATTGAATTTGATAAATTACATTTTAGTACTTAAATTTGTCAAATTCTATTTTGGTCCCTTACTTCAAATTTTGAAATTTCATTTTAGTCCCTTTATAGACATTTTGAAATTCTAATTTAATTTCTAAAAGCTCAAAACTCCATTTAGGTCCCTCAAATCTTTATATTAAACTTTCATCAAAATTATATTCACGCCTTAAGATTTATAATTTTATACTTTTTCTTTCTTCAACTTAAAACTTATCTAATTATTATAATTCCTTCTGATCATCATCACAATCATTTTCTTACATCTTTCCTTTGTCAATCATCTACATATAGGGAAATATCAATCATCTACATATAGGGAAACATCAGTCATCTATAGATAGGGAAAAAATCAGGATGTGACATTTCTCCCCTTAAATAAATTTCTATGGATATATCTCTCTTATATCCTTTTCTATTTCATTACTTAGGTTAGGGGTTATTTTTATGAAATTGCATCTATTGTCTTAGCATATGGCAAAATTTTCTTATTATTCGCAAAGCTTTACATCCTTCTTGTGTTATCATACTCCTTTTATGGTTCAATTAGAGTCAAAGTTTGATTCTTTCTATTTTTTTTTCTTATCTGTCATTCATTCATCTATTTATGGGCGACTAACCTTATTAGTCTTGTGAGTAATGTCCATTTCTTTCATAGATAACCCTTCATAAATTTAGTGAAATTCTGGTGTTTCTGTCGTTCATCATACTTCTTATCTCATTACATGTCTCATTACAGGTTTCTTATTGTATATATATTGTTTTTTGCCTTTCTTTCTCTTAAAACAAAGTTATAATCTAAATCTTTCCTTTTAGATCCTCTATTTGGAGCAAACATAAAGGGTTCTACTCTCTTGCTTTTCATAACTTTTTCTATCTCTTTTTAGCTTTACTTATCATCTTACTTAACTTTGTAAATTGTCATATCCTGATTTTTACACCTAGAAGCCCAGTACATAGCTTGAAATAAGTAGGCTATCAGGTCCCTTTTAGTATAATCCCAAAAATATACAAATGATATTCAGGGATTAAACTGCAAATAATGAAAGTTCAAATACTAAAATGTAAAAAGTCCCTAGGGCATAATAGTAATTTTGAAGAAAGAGAGGAACTAAAATGAAAAGTCTAAAAGTTCCATGGTACAAAAATGAAAGTAGACACAAGTTATGGGTCATTAAGTGCAATTATAAAAAGTTGAGGGCATAAAATGCAATTTTCAAGAAGTTCAAGGGTAAAATGATAATTATGAAAAGTTGAGCAAAAAAAGGCCCAGAATTGCCTAAAATTATTTTAGTCCTAAATTTTACCCGTAAATAAAAAAATTATTCTAATCAGTTTAACACAACACGAAATTTTGATTTAAGGTCCCGATAAAATAATATGAATTTATGAAGTTTGAAAAATTATTACATAATCTTCTAGATATCATAATCAAATAAAATTTTATAGTAAATTCTTATAATTAATATAAGAATTTATGAAACTAACAGAACTAAAAAATGAGTTATGTAAGATTTATAATAGAATTTACAGTAGAATAAAATACCAGATAAATGCTTTTTAGGGGAATTTCTTGGGAGTTAAGCCCATGAAGACAGGAGATCAAGTAAAAGGACTAAAATGGCACCTCATAGGCTAAATGATACTTTTAGATAGGTATGTATGTTATGTAAAATTATGAAAATACCACTATGTTCCGCCATTAAGAAAGAGATGAATAGAGGGTAATTTAGCCATTTAAACAAGGTTAAATAGTCAAGAAGGGTTATCTGAATAGTTGACTGAGGTTAGGGAATACTTTGGTGATGTCTGGAAAGATGATAATGTCCCTAGAGTTATTAAAGTAAATAAAGAATAACTAAGGGCATTTTGGTAATTTGATAATAGATCAGTAATTAAGTTTAGACCAAATCCAAGAATATCAATGGTAGGAAGAATTTGGATACTAGATTTAAGATTAGAAAACATATTATGGAAACTTAGAAATATAAGATTTAGAAATAATATGATTTTTGGGAGATTGGATTAAGTCGGTATCGAGTTTGACTGGAATTCTTCTCGACTCTTCTTTCCCTTGGAATTTTGTGACATGGTGAATAAGGTGTACCTTGATGATTTCATGGATGATGTCACTTGTTAGCTTCTAGGGCAAGCTTAATAGAAGATGCAATATGAGCCATTGAATTAAATAATGCACAAAGTGATATTGGGCACTCATTTTCCATGGAATTTGTTTATAAATGCCCCACTCTATGCTACCCAAAATTGTGGTATATGGGAGACCTTAGGGAGGTGCTACTCAAATGAAAACCAAGCCAAGACAAAGAAGAATCTAAGGACCAAAATTCAAGCTAGCTAGGGATTAAGGTAAGTAATCTATCCTAGCTTATTTTTCTTTAGTTTGGAGGTTTGAACTTAGTGTTTCTATGGAAGAGAAACACTAAGTTATCTAGAGTATATAGGCTGTCCAAAACCCTGAATGAAAGAAGGAAGAAGAAGTTAAAGTTGGAACTTTGAGATTAATGTTAGATAAATTAGTTTAGATGATTGGTTATTGAATCAAGTTAATATTCTTCACTTTACTATGAATAAGGCCTTTTGGCCAAGGCTTTTTTGGATAGAGGGAGATGGAATTTCAATAACCTAATGCTACCATTGAATTTAGAAGATAATTTTGTGCAGGATTGGATAGGTTTAAAACCTTAGAAACACTAGAATTGAAAGATCAATTTTTGAAGCCTTCTCTGTTACTATTTACACAAATGAATAGTGATTGTAATTTTATGATTTTGATGCTTCCAATGATTTTAAAATGAAAAATTTGGTGGGAAAAAGTAGAGAAACAAGTATTGGAAGCATTGGAATCAAAATAAGAATTTTTAGAAACAAATAGGACATATTTTAGTTCTATCCATAACAGTGTGTGGCTACTAGAATTTGGGCATTCTAAGTTTATAAATAGATTTAGAAGGCCAAATTGTCTAGTGTAAGTGATTTGCTCATGGATTGTCGTCGTCTAACTCATCAAAATAAAAGTAATTGCACCCTATTAATGCAGTATAAGGCACAACCATATCGTTCTTCTCAATAAGCCTTTTTTATTGGAACCCTAGCAGATTGGTGACAAAATTATTGAAAATCTGAGTGAAAGTAAAAATGGGTTTTATGTTTGGTTGATTTTTTATGCAATTAAATAAGGATGTAGTAAAGTAAATATTTTTGTATTTTTGATTAAGATAGAGAATAAGTGGATTGTTAAAGAAATATGTTGAAAAAGACTCTTGATGATGGAAACCTATCTATCCTTGCTCTGAATATAATATGGGAATTTTAAAATCACTAAGTCATAAATAAAACCTCAATCGATTGATTGAGTCCAGAACATTAATATTCCTTAAACTCCTTTGATAAAAGTTAGTTCAAAAACCACTATTGCGCTGTTTAAAAACTACTTAGCGTGTAATTAAATCAGATGATGAAGATGCCCTCGAATGATCATCAATCCATGACCATAGATTTCAAGCAATCGAATCAGTTAGCAATGATCGTTGGTAAAAAAAGCCTAATTATCCAGAAATTAAAACTGAAATATTCATATTAAACTAACATCCAAATCATCCAAATTCAATTATAAAACATAATCTCAAAATAATCGATCGATATCCAATCCTTACTCATAAAATCAAAACTCTAGATCTAGGAATTCTAAAACATAAGAAATGTGAGATTAAAACAGAAAATTCCCCAGTATAGTGCAGTCCATAAGCTCAAGATATGTGATCCATCACCAAGAGACTAAAGGTTTAGCCTCTCATGACTCCTGCTGTGTTGCAATTGCTCCTCAAATATGATAATATGAAGAAAGTAGAAAAATAGTGATAGAAGGATGAATGATTGAAGATATGAGGGCAGGTTGTAGAGAGAGTGTGGAGAGAATGTTTTGAGTACTACTTATTTGCCATATTAGGTAAAAAACCAGCCTCCCGACTCCTGCTACTTTCCTCTCCTTTTAAAGCCAGGATAACCTAATAAAAAATGTGCAACTTCACTATCTTCTTTAATCGTGATCATATCCTATTTTTTGTCGTGACCTGTAAACACATGAAAACTTTCCAGAAGAAGTGAGGTCCCGACCTGTGGACACTTTGGTCGTGACTAAAGTACACAGAGGCTACCATCCTTGATTTGGTTATCTTTGTCTTGTGATCTCTTTTTGTGCTCACGTCAATCTTTAGTTCTCCTTCAAAATATATGCAATTCAACATCAAAGCTTACTGTAAAAGTCCAACCAGTTAACATATTGTCAAGCTCAACCATGTATTAACACAAACACAATTGTAGGCATAAAATGAATGGTAAAGTTGTCACAAAATCCTCAAAATGTTATAGAAACCATACATAATTTGTGTCCTATCAATAAGGTCAAGACATCATTGGTTTGAAGGTCAAGTTAATTAGTAAAGATTAGGCAAATTTATTTTAGTTAAGTAAGCTTAATATTCAAGAGAAGTTAGATTGTAATGAATGAATGATAATATGATATTAGGATTTGAATTGTGTTCTTTATTTTAATTTTTTTAAAATTAATTGATTTTTTGAAGTTCGTCACCGAATATGGAAATACCATATAAATAGTAACTCATTATAGTGAAAATATGAATTTAGCTAATGGACTTAAAATGTCATATAAGTGATTCTAAATACTACCAAATAGTCCCTAAGATGTAGAAAATAAATATGTTACATGAATCTATGCCAATGGACTTATGATTGCATGCTTACATTTTCTAGTCTTATATTTCTAATCTTGTGTAAAAATTTTGGACTCTGCTTTTTGGAACCATCCCTATCAGAATCATCAAAAGGGGTTCATCTTTCAGGCTACTTTTATCTTTATTGGCCATTGCAAGTTTCTCTCTATAATTTTGCATGCCACTACCACTCCATTAAGTATTTGTACCTGCCTACAAAAAATTCTTTATTGCAACACATAATACAGTCTGTAAGTTAATTTCTCAGTCATTAGTTGTAAGGAATTGGAAGGCACGCAGCGGAAATTAATTTAAAAATTTTTCCATTCCTTGCCAGGATCTACCGTATGTGTTTAAGTCAAGTGGGAAGAAGCATTACCCCCAGTATTCCTCAACGACTTCCACAGCTTCTGGTCACGACATTCACAGCTTCTCTCCGTGGTTCATGCTCCCTTTCCGATCACAAGAAGTCGACGACTCAGGTCGGCTTCCTTTACTGGTATCCACACGAACAGCGTTCCAACCACGAACGATGTGCTAGCGTCTCTTGTCCCTCTAGGGCTTTCTCAAGAATTCATCCTCTCCGTCTCTATTTCAGCAGTTTCTTATCTGCAAACCTTTTGCAGATTCCCCTTCGGCCTTTCTGTGTTTTATGTGTCTACCTAAAATACAACTCCTAAAATCATATATATAGGATGCTATGCGTTTCTCTCTCTACCGAATTGGATTTTGGAGTTAATCTTATATTAATTCCGAAATTAATACAATATCATATATTGTATAATTTTATAAAAAACTAATTAAATAAATAATATTAAATCCGTCCCACAGATTTAATTACCTATTTATTTAACTTTAAATAAAGATGAGACTGAACTATATTTGATTTATTCTCATAAATCAAATTTGAGATATCATATCAATTTAAATTTCAAATTCAAACGTGATAGGGATTTAATTTATCCTTATAAATTAAATCTTATAAATATCTCTTATATGAGATATCCTATCAATTTGAATTTCAAATTCAAACGTGATAAAGATTTAATTTATCCTTATAAATTAAATCTCATATATCTCTTATATTTAATATATATATGAATTTATATATATACGAATATAAATATAAATAAATATATACATCCACCCTGGATCATTCATTGAATCTGGACATGTCTTAGATTCAATTAATCTGGACATCATAGCTCGTGTTGGGCTATTTTGTGTGCGACCCTGTAGGCCCATATGAAGTTGGCAGTGGGCTATTTGCTATACTGGCCCACAAATCGCAAGCAGTCTCTAGCAAGACATAACGACTACCCAAATCATATGAGGATCGTTAAACGATGTAACCTTTTATACACCCATATCATGTCCCTTTTGTCACGCGATATTTTGGTCATGGTTGAGGCATGGATAATGTCATCCTCCTATTCCTGACCGTTACTTTCTTGATCCCTGAGTAGTCTGACTGTAGAAATGGAACTACCTTTCCATTACAGTATGGCCATACATTTCTCAGACTCACTCATCGAGGGGCCTAGTAATATCTCTCTACGAATGTGAGGGACAAATTCCATCTTGACCATTCACATTCCTCCGCATGAAAAACCACTAAACCCGAACATAGTCTTTATGATCACTCGGTTAAAAGTGACTTTTGACTAGGTCAAAACTGAGCATTTGTCATGTAGGAATCCATGATGATCTCAGGTCAAAGTGCATATTGACATGGTTTGTATATGAGAGAAGCTTATGACGTTACCCATGCAGTTTTCTCATAGCGGGTCGGTCCAACACGTTATACTCTTACATGTGCCTATGACTCTGATTTATATCTCTATATATCTTCAAAGTCATACTGGTCTTATTTCATCTGTGCTCCCGCAAGATGACCGACTAGGGACATTTAGGATAAGATCATGAATTATCCAAAGATGGTCATCATAGTAAATATGCAAATAATATGATAACACAATTAATAAATTTATAAATCAATAATGTTCATAAGACAATTATTGGCCCCTAGGGCACGATTTCCAACATTAGTCTCTCATCATTTATAGAATTCAAATAAGTAGAAAATGAGAGAGGCGATAAACTTGGCTAAGTATAAATCAAATGGGTTTCTTCTCTTACCTTGTCTTGTCACTTATACTTAGTTTCATGCTCATCTCTATCTAACTGAGGCAAATACTTTTGTAAAATTACTTAAGTTAAACTTACTAGTTGAACCAATTATTCTTTTCCTATAGGGTAACTTCTGTGCTCTTTACTATCTCTTAATATATTTTTATATTTCATAAATAAATAGTTACGCCTTCCACTCTAAGGGATATTGTAATACTTTAGAGGTCTTAAATGTTCCTTTGAATGTAAGCAATTCATATTTATGTAACCAAATATTATCTTATTCCTTAGTAGACCCTAATTTTGGGTCACTCTTAGTCTGCTCTTTATCGGACTATGCCTCCTTCCTAATCATTTTTCTCAGGACATCACAAGCTAGCAACAACTACTACTTTTGTTGTTACGATAGTAGTATCTTACTCTTATTCCTGGCGAGCTTGAATCGCTTAGATCTTATATCACATCTACTGTTGTTGCTTATTTGAAATATTTTATCTTGGGCCCATTGAGTCATTGGTTCCTCTGTGATGTCCATTTCATAAATATCAACTCTTTGTCTATTCATCATTACATCTTTTACTTTAGACAATATGCTAAGCAGGTCTTTAGATAAGCCTCAGCTAGCCTTTACTTATTTCGTTTGGAAAAGACTAGCATAACGAAGTCTTTCATAATGTAGATATACTCCAACTTATTGTACGAAGGATCTATGTCTTAATATTCCTTAAACTAATCATTCATATGTCATTGTATCGCACTAGCTGGCTCAATCGCACATTGCATCAATCCTCTAGCTGATAAACTTTAGCAAGGTTGGTGCCTTCATTTTCATTGTCTTTGCAACATCTGATTATTGCCTCTAGATACACTAAACGATTCTAATTTTTTCCCATATACTAGTAGCATTTTATTAGGCCTTAGCAATTCTCTATCCAATAACTTATCCATCATTTTAGGTTTGACTTAGGCCTCATACTACACTTTACATAATTGACATTAGAAGTCTTATGGGTTTTGTCATTCTTCCTGTTGCTCTCACTGTCTCTAACAATTATAATCAGTACAGAGAAATGATTATATGATTGTTCTTTCCTTTGCTACTAAGTAGGAGCACATACTCTAACATGCATAATGCTTGGCCAACGTGTTATAAGATTGCATACCTACTCATGAATGCATAGCGTTAACATTAGAGCTCAAATATTCCTTCCCTTAATATGCACAACTCTAACACTAGGAGCTTACACAGCAATATGACTAGGAGCTTCCACATATTTTCTCAAACATAAGATAGTGCCTAGCATTTCATGCAATGAGTAAAAGCTCTTACTTGCTATTTCATCTGTAGCATAACATTCAAATATCTTATCCCTACAAAAGGGAGCCTCTCAACCTATCTGCAGAGTCAGCTATAAAATCATCTTCTTGTTTATAAAATTAGAGGGAGAGGATTTATACTAGTCTATGCTTTCTTGCATGCTTAGTACCTTATTAAGCTCAATTCCTAAACTTTGTTCTTGGCCAATCATACTTTTATTGGGTAAAGTCAACTCCGCTTATCTTACCTCAGCTGTATTCTCTTTGTTCTTAATGGAGGACATATTCTCCTGTCAAAGCAACGTCAACTCTATCTTAATTGCATCCCCTTTCTACATGAATAGGGTATCTTGCTCTATTTAGAGCAATATCAACTCTAATTTGGAGGACTATTTCCAATTCTTAAGAAACATTAGGTGGCCAGAACTTTCATATACCTTATCCCTTACTCATAAACCTCTCAACCTAACCCTAAAACTAAGTAGCTATTAAATATTATCGGGAATATACTTGTCTCTTATCATCTCTTTCTATTAATCCCTAAGAAATTACTGAGGCTATTTATGTTTAGCTTACTATCTCCAAGAGCATGTTCATCATTTTAGGAATTTGAGATAGCTATTATGTCAGGCCATCTTACCTTAACTGGACTACATCTATTTAGCTTAGGTTGCCACTTTACCATATTGTTAGGTACATGTTATAGACTCAACCCTAACTGTCTTGTCTGACTGTCAAGCAATACTCTTTCTCAGATAGGGGAGTCTCATAATATGTAGCTACCTTTCATTAATTTTTACTGAACATGTTTAGTTTTATTTTCGGCCGCATGTAGGACTTCTATGTCCCTGGCCTGAAGGACTTATGTGTCCTTGGCCTCAATGTAATCCATAAAAGATTCAGATGCTTCCTTTTAGCTAAATGAGGAAGGGACCAATTCATATCTCTATGCCATTCACACTTTTAAATTTCCCTTATCCTTAAAGATCACTATCAGGCGAAAACTATCTATTAATCTCAACTCTCCTTTAAACTTAACTAACTAAGGTTTAAACTTTATCTCAATTAACTAAGAAATTACTTTTATCTCTTATTAAATCTCATTGTTCAATTTCCCTAGAGCATTCATCTCCAGTCCATAATCTTGGTTGGACTATAAATAGGTAACCCATCACTAAACTCAATCTTAAATGAGCCTTAGATAATCCGACGCGTACTCTGTTTCCCAATCAGAGCAAGTTTATTTTGCACCATAACCTCTATCATGTGCCAAAACTTTGTTCTATACCTATTCTAGAACCTTTTGCTCTGATACAAAAACAAAACATCATATTTTTAACCCCTTAGAGTACACATTCAGAAGTGTATTTAACCAGTAACATTACTTTGGCTCAAAAATTAAAAATAAAAAATTTAATAACCAAGGTAATATTCATTTGGTAAATTCCAAATTGTGAGTCCAACTTTGAAAATTCATAACTAATTTTGAAAATTCAAGATTATGAGATCAAAATGAAATAGTGAGTATTATGACAGATATACTATTAAAGAATAAGTAACATGTCTATTTGCTTATTTTCTTTGAGAGTAAGGTATAGTAGCCCAATACCTAGAGCCCTATGCTTTGGTAGTAAAAAAACAATTTCTTTTACCTCTTGATTAGTAATCAAATACATTAAAGTATGAGATGTTATACTCCACTATTTTGATAATGACAAATAGTTTTGAAGAACTGTTTTAACTCAGCTTATTTTTCAATCATAAGTGTATTGATCGATAAGATCTTCAATAACTAAGAAAGAAAATCTGTTAAGAAAAACTTATTTGTGAAAAGTATTTCTCAAAAGCTTATTCAATAAAGATACTTATCGATAAAGATTTTAATAAATAAATTTAAACTTAGCTTATAAAAAGTCTGGGTCACTATTTTAGAGTTGGAACATTTCCCTGATTATTCGATAAGGGTATTTATTGAAGAAGTCTTCGATAAGTATAACAATAGACTAAGTTTGAGAAATCAATTTATATAAAACGATTTATCAAAGTATTAATCGATAAAAGTATTTATTGATAAATTATTCTATAAAGGTATTGATAAGTAAGATTGTGAAACTTGTTTTCAAAAGATATTTATTGAAGAATTTATCGATAAAGGTACTTATTGATAACGACTTCAACAAATGAAGAAATGAATTAGTTTATGAAAATTTGAGTCACTATTTTAAACCTAAATTCTTTGAAGACTTCATTCGATAAGGGTGTTTATCAAATAAACCTTCAATAAATAAGAAGTGGACTCAGTTTATTTATATAAATAATTTTATCGAAGTATTGATTGAATAATGTATTCATTGATAAAGACTTCGATCAAAAAACTTTGTGAAAACAATTTCTCAAAATGATTTATCTGTTAAAATGGTTCTTTTACCCAAGAGGGCGGGTGAATTGTGTATTTTAAAAATTTTGAAAACTTATAAAATATATTTGAATAAAATTAATAAGAGGAGTTAGAATGATATCACCGCAGGAAGAAATTGTTGAAGAGAGATTGCAAGAGTCAATTTATACTGGTTCGGTCTAATCTACTTAACCTACGTGCATTCCACAGAGCGCCCTGAGTATTCCACTATATTCTAATATTTCGTGGGCTCTTGGTGCCACCATACATTCACGTGATAATTCCCTCTCACTCTTCCTTACAACTGTAAGGTTACAATCAGTGAGAATCCCTCTCACTCTCCCTTACACCCGTAAGGTTACAACACTCAAGAATCTCACTTGAGCAAATTTGAAAAAGATATATAACACTCCCTCAATATAGTAGATGAGATAAACACTTAAGTTCTAATAGAGACTATTATTGTGTATGATTGTAGTGCATTGTAAGCATCTCTTATTTTTCTTAAGTCTTCTAACTTCTTCAGCTTTCTCACTTTGGCTTCTTCTTCTTTTATACTTGGTTCTTTCAAATCATATTGAAGCATTGAAGTAGTCATTATCAAATATAGCTATTGTATATTTGCTAATGTGGATAATTTGGATCTTTAGTTGATCTCTTTGTTAATCTTGATTCGGCCTATAAATAATCATGAAACATGCTTAGTAAAGATATATATTGAGTGTGAGAATATAGCAAGTGTTTCCAAATAATTTAGAATTAAAGATCAAAATATGATAAAGTCTGGTTTAAAACACTTTCTAAAATGGCTTTACTTATCGAAGAGCACCCTTACTGAAAAGATCTTTGATAAATAGACGAATGATTGTATTTGAAATAGCTAAAACCGTATCGAGCAATTCTTTGATAAACAACCTTATGCGATAAATCATGAACTATCGATAAACAGTTATCAATTTCAAGTCTAATCAAACAATAGATTTTCAAACAGATCAATCAAACATTATAAGAAATGAATCATCATCAAAACATTTTAAACAATCAAATCACCAAAAGAACAAATATCAAATCAAGATTCCAGTGATTTGAATTTGAAACAATTTATCTTTTCTTTCTCCAAATTGATCTTATATAACTTATAGTTCCAAAGATTAGTTTGAGAAGAAAGTAATTCAATTAGATCACTGTAAAGATCATTCAACAAAGCATAAACTGAGTGATATGAATAATTTCAAAAATATTTTCAATGATAAGATTTTAACCTTGTAAACCTTCTTATTTTCTGATAATGGGTTTTTCTATATTATGTTAAGATAATCAAAAGCAAATAGTGTGAAGAATCGTAGTTTAGTTCTTTTGAAAACTTAGAATTTTTCTCTTATTTATCGAAGAGTTATTAAATAATTCCCCTTATCAAATAGTCCTTCGATAAATGAGTCTTTAAAAATATAATAATTTCTTTTGAAAATTAGAGACGGTTGATTGAAGATTTTATCGATAAATACTATGTTTGATAAATTCTTTGATAAAAGATTTCATAAAACACTTTTGTAAAATCTTTTACCAAAACTGAGTCCTTACAAAATTTATTGAAGGCTTATTCGATAAACCCACTTATAGAATAGAGGTTCGAATAATTTCAGTTTTAAGATAAAAAACTCAGAATTTTTATAAACCAAATTTGATTGATTTATAGAAGTCTTTATTGATAAGAAACCTTATCGGATACATCTTCGATAAATGCTTTGCAGAAATCATATTTTCTTTCAAAATTCTTTTTGACTTATCAAATAATGGTCTCACAGATAAGCTTATCAATAAATACTTTTTATTAGTTAAGTTTCTTTCTAGAATCTTTTATCAATTAATTATCATCATCAAAATATTAGATTCTAACATTATCGAATCATTGATTGATAAGTGAATTTATATTTAAGGCATTCGATAAAGGAAGTAAATCAATTTGTTTCTCTATATTATAAAAGAACGTATCAGTTTATCGATAAGATATTCAATAAATATCCAGTCTTTTAACTGAAGCATATTTCAAGACTCATTTATCAAAGAGTTAATCCATAAGGCAATTTATCGAAGAATACTTCGATAAACAGAGAAAATTTCTAATTTCTAAAACGGACTGAAGTGTTAATTTGATAAATGATTTTGATGATGATCTTTTACTAATAATGATATTGGTCTAGTTGAATTACCAATTTCTTAAATGGTTTTATGAAATATTGCATATATGAAAGAAGATTAAACATAAAAAATTGAAAGTCTGTAGGATTGATTCTTTACTCTTCAGGATCTTATCAATAAGCCTATTAATTGAAGGACTCTTTTATCAATATAATTGGCTATTGTGAGGTGTTTTGAAATAAAGTTTGAATTATCGATATGTCTAAAAGCCTATGTTATAAAAAAGATATTTTTCGAAGAACTATTCCATTAAGCTATTTATCAAAGTTCTATTCGATAAGAACCAAAATTGTTTCAATGCAAATTGTTTGAAATTTATCAAGATCTTTTTTTATAAGGCATCTTTTTAATAAACACTTCAAAAAATTCTACTATTCTTCAAAAAGATTTTCAAACCATACTTTGACATAATCTGATATTTTAATCTAAATAAGTATGCATTCATTATCATATGATTAAAATCTTTGTGTATTACTTGTGCAACATCTATTAAGATCAATTTTAGACAAAGAGAATATCATATGGTGAAGTTATAGAAAAAAAAGCAAAATATGTCATAAGAGCATTAAATGCAACCATCAACTGCCGTCAGCAATAACCAATGGCTTTTTCTCTTTAACGTTAGCATTCCTTGTGTATAACAAATGTTTGAAGAGCTCAAGCTATAAATAGAAGACAAATTGAATGCTAGAGTTAGAAGCTTACCAACCACAATCAAAGTGCATTTACTCAAACTTTAATTCTTTTGTTCATTATCCTCTATGTTACCCTGTTTCACATTCTGTGAACAGAGAAATTTTCTAATAAGAGAGATTATGAGATATTATATACTTCAGTGTTTAGCACAATCACTTTAGTCAAAAAAGACTTGTAAATCTTTATTTATTCATTGAGATACTCAAGAGTGGGTCTCTTGACTCTTGAGTAGGTTATAACCTTACTAGTAGTAAGGGGGAGTATTAGAGAAACTCAATTGATGTACTGAGGCACTAAGAACTCAGCTAATTTTGGAGAGATAGTTAAGTACTGAGAAGGAATATGAGAATTGGACTTATGCCATGTGGTTGGGTCGAACCAGTATAAATCTGTTGTGTTATTCTCTCCCTTCCAACTTCTTTTGGTGAAATAATTCTTAACTTATCTCTTTAATTTCATTTAATATTTTTAATTTTGCCCAATTTACCCCCTCTAGGGTGAAACTGCCAAAACTAACATGAGATTCTTCCATTTTAATCATTAGAATATTCACATTTAGAAGTCCTTGAAAAATATTATCATAAGAGCAGTGATCTGGAAGTTTGTAAATATCTCTAAAGTGATTTAAAGCTAAATAAGAAAGTTCAAAATCATTATTAGTCCATGAGCCATCAGTCTTAAATGAGATTACAATTTGTCGTCTTATTCACAATAGCATGAAAATATTTTGTATTTCTTTCCCCCTGTGAATACCATTTCAACTTTTCTCTCGGACTCCAAAAACTAGATTTATAATCATAAAGGAATTTAAGTTGAGGCTAGCCTCCAAGAACCTTGAGCCAAAGAAATTGAATTGGAGATATCATTAAGATTTGTTTTTGCAAAAGAGACACGTTTAGCTAAGTTTCCAATAGCTTATTGACACCAAGAAGATAAAGCTTGAAGGGTTCTAGTTTGCTTAGCATGAAACTTTAAAATTGGTGATCCAGGGGCAAATTGAGACCAGTTGTCTTGTATTATTAAGTCACATTCTTTGAACAAATACCAGTAGTTCTCAAACCTTCTTTGCTTGTTCCTTCGAAACTAGGAGTCAATAGAAAAAATTATAGGGTATGATCTGAAGCTGCTAGGGGAAGTCACAACCAAAGAAGATGGAAAAAATTGCAGCCAATCAAGATTGCACAAGGCAATATCAATTCTTTCAAGAATATTTAGATTACCTTTAGAAATTATTTGACCAGATAAAGGTAGGACCTTGTTGAGTGATTTGCATTTAATTTGTAGATTCTAACATTCTCTAAACTTGGTAATACTATGATAAGAACTTGGGGCACCAGACTTGTCTTCCCAAGAAAGAATTTGATTAAAATCCTCAATTAGAAACCAAGGTTTGTTCATGCAATCACAGTAAATTTGATCCAATTCCATAGGAGATATTTAGAACTTGAAATAGGAAACACATAGACAAAGGTTATGTAGTAGGAAGAAGGTTTCCATTAGTATTCACTAAACAAAAAGAACATGGATAGATCAATTATATCAATATCAAAATAGTTTTTCAAAGCGATAATAATTTCTGCCCTTGATAACTAGTATTTGTAATATCCTTATTTTTATATATTTGAGAGACTATTTGGTAGCATTTAGAACTACTTATAAGACTTTAGAAGTCCATTAGCTAAATATAAAATTTTTACTCTTCTCAAGTTTCTGTTCATATTGGATTCCATATTTAACGACGAATTTTAAAAAATTATAATTAATTTTAAAAAAATTAAAATAAAATAGTTCAAAATTATACTCAAAGTTAACATCTTAAAATTTAAGAGGAAAATAATTTCTTGACTAAATGCTTATTCAATTAATACATTTTAATCATCAAATATTACTATTTATTTAATCAAAAATTTTAAAAATAAATTTTACTCTTTAAATTTAAAAATTTTATTTTTTTATATAAATATCGAAATAAAGTGTTTTAGTATAAAAATTAACCTTTACATTTAAATTAACCTCCGCTAACCATTCCGATGTTACCCCTACCCTCTCCTTTGTTAAACGAAACAAACCTAAAACTGGCACAGTTCAATTCGTCAATTTTAACGCCAGTTCGATTCGTCAATTTTAACGAGAAACGCATCACCCGCATAAGCGAAATGCCAAAGCGCGATATATCTGATTCCGATTCTGAAGATGCAAACGCGAATTCAAGCTCCGAGGAGGTTGAAGCTGCTACCCATGGCCATCCTGAAGGCGTTTCCGATTATGAGAAACAGAGGCTCTCAAGAATTGCGGAGAACAGAGCAAGGTTGGAGGCTCTAGGGTTGCCCAAAATGGCGTCCTCTTTGAAGCGTCCAGGTCACAATGTTACCGACAAGAAGAGTAAAATGAAGGCTGGGGACGATGAAGAATACGTGCCTGATGATGCAGAAGCGATATTAAGTTCTTCGAGTGGTGAGGATGGGCATGATGATGACGACAACGACGATGATGAGGATTTTGTCATGGAAATAGCTTCCCGGTCTAGGAAAAGGAAGGTGGGTAGTGAAAATGTTTCAGCTTTAATCGCATGTGATTCTATATAATTGGCTGGAAGTATTATTTCTTGTGAGTAATTTTATTCTGTCAAACTTGGTTGCGTAGAATAGTTTGTTCATGAGTGGAATTTCGAATCCTCTCCTCCTATAGTAGTTTGACTAAGTAAATCATATATCGTTGGGTTGTAAAACTTTTCTCAGTTTTGCTTCGTTGGTTTATTCTTTAACGTCTCTAATAGATACGCTTTCTTTGTATATAAAATGTCATTAGTGATTAGACCACTGCAGTGATATTAATGGAATCGTAACTTGTATGGCCAGAAGAAAATATGACACCTGATTTTTTCTGGACTGTTTATTTAATTGACGTTTTGAAACATAAGAAAATGACAATGCCAGCAAAGATAAACTTATTTTGTTCATGGTTGGTGGTGTGCATGGCATGAGGAAGATTTGAAAGTATTAGGATAGATTCTTCATCTCTGTGCTTTGCTTCTTTGTTAATTCCAGTTTTATTATGCTATGGATATGGAGTCTCTATTTCTTGCTTGTCAGATTAATATCTCTGCTGAAAATCTTCACCTTTTGCTTTTGTTTTATGGATTATACTAGCAAAATCTTATTACTGTGCAGACATCAGACTAATCAATCAACTTTTGCTGTTTGTTTGGTTTTGTGGCAAGTAAAAGTTCATTAATAGTAAAGCATAATGTACTCAAATTAAACCATGACTAACATTCAACTAAATTAAGAATCTCCTTGAAGGAAGAGTTCAGATTTCCCAAGATCAAAGTTGCATAGAGTTTGTGAAGAATAGTTACTAGTAAGCTTTATGGTTGGGCTGATGAGTTCTATGGAATGGTCTTGTTATATAGGGCATCGACAACAACACTACCTAATGTGTCATCTCAATAAGTGCAGCATGACATACATTAGGATATTAAGTGGGGTGAGGGATGTGGCACGGAACTCATGGCTAGGAACATTGTAAAAAAATCAGTGATATATATTTCTTAATTTGTATATCATTTGCAAAGTCTTTCAGAGATATGGTTGGGATTCACATGAGTTACTTGTTTAGCTATGTACTTGGGCCCTTACAATATGATGAAATTTTAAAATTCTATTTCATTAAATTCTATTCACATGAATCAAGTACAAAATTCAGTTGATATTTTTATATTAAAGAAATGATTTTAGGCTAGCAGCCTTTTCATTTTAATTCTTTGGTGAATATTCTACTTCTAGTGAATTTCTTTCATTCTTTTTATTTACTGTTATAGTTATGTCTGATTATGAATTTCTTTAAAGTGGACAGGATTTATACAATTTACAATCTGTACATAAGCTGCCATAAATCTCATAGCAAACGTCTTGTATTGTTCCTCAACTTAGAAACATTAAATTGATTTTATATGGTGGGAATGTAGGATTAACCTAAAGGAAGATTAAAAATTGCTTGGTTTATGGATTCCGTCTGAAGTCTGTTTATTAAATTCCATTTCTTTCAGCATCTTAATTTCATGTGACATTTTATTCATTACTATCAGTTTTAGCAGCACTCTTAAAGCTATGCTTTCCTAGATATGTTCTTGCTTTCGTGAAATTGTGTTATTCAAGTTATTGATGAGAAAGCAATTAAACTAAATTTCTTCGATGTGGCACTATGCTATTTCATGAGCATAATCACAGGCTTGACATTTGCAGTTACTTTTTGTCCATACCAATTGCAGGTGAAGAATAAAAGTTCAAAAACAAAAACTAGAGTTTCTAGGAAGGACCCTTGCAATAATTCATATCACATTGATGATGATGAAGATGAAGCTTTGAAGCAGGCATTTATATCCAATTTCTCATTTCTCATAGATCCTAAGATTTTTTGCCACATTGCTGAACAGATTGATGCTATGATTTAATACATCTTAAATGTCTGATTTTTTGTTAATAGGCAATTGCTCTTTCACTGCAAGACTCTGTTGAAGGCTCATGTGTTTCTGACAAGCATGTAGCGAATGCTGCACATGTGGATACAAAGGGAAATAATCACATACAAGAAGATAAGGGGAGAAGGAAGAACAAAAAATCGGTTTGTATTCAGTTTTATATTCATGGATTTGTTTTCAATCTTTACAATCGCTTTATCTATTGCTGGTTTTTATTCTAATAATTTGATGTTTGTCAACAGTTCACTAGTCGGCTGCAAATGACTGAGGATGAAGTCATTGTACACTTCTTTGAGATTGATGGTAATTTCTGTTACCTGCTATTTGTTTGGTGAGGAAAGGACGAAAATGGCAGAAAGATCATGAGAAGCACATTAACTAGTATCACATATCTAGAATGGAGGAGACGTATGCTCTTTTGAAGTTGAGATACATTATTGCATAAAAGTGTCCACTTTAAGGTGACATCATTCTTTATAAGCGCCATTAATTTTGGGTCCCATCATTCTAACCAGAAAAAGAATAAGTTGAACACAACCTTTTATTATTGTAAATGAGTGAACATTTAATGAAAGGTTTTCAAAAAGCATAGAATGCAACCATTGTCATTGGGACCATTTTTCTGGCCTTAAAATGCTATAATAAATGGTTATCTCACTATCAAAGAAAAAGGCAGCCTTTTTCCTGGCTGTCTTATATTCATTTTCAGATTGTTAAATGCTGACGAGGAAAGGTCTGACTTGCAGAAACAGGCAAAGGAAGTGTAGCAATGAGGGATTTACAAAGAGTTGCTGCAGCTCATGATTTTGTGTGGACAGACAAGGAGTTGTCTGACATGATCCACTGCTTTGATAGTGATAATGATGGAAAGGTAAGTAATGCAGCCACTTAATGGTCTTGTTTCACTTCTACTTCATAGCAATCAGTAACTAGTGAGTAACTTGGTGTTTTTACCATCAAACCTTGTTTTCAATGTTTTTATCGAGGCAAAAGTGTACCTTTGGTCCTTTAACTTCACACTTTTATTTTGACACCATTAGTTTCATTAACAAAAAAATGCTGCCATTGAAATTTTAAATATTAATAAAACATTATCAAATGTTGACATATTATGTTTAATTTTGAAAAACTAACAATGATTGGGACAAAAATCATCATATGAGATTAACAATGTTAGGGTTAAAGGATTGAAAAGATCCAAACTGAAACCTTATATAAAGTTATAGGACCAAAGGTATACTTTTTCCTTTTATTTATTTGTTTTGGGTGAGTAAATTGTTCTAGGGAATCTCAGGATATGTTATGTGGTAGAGACCGAACTAACTTAATGAGAAAGAAGGAGAAAGAACAGAAAATAAATTCTTCTATTGATAAGCAAGGTAAAGATCATACACTTACAATAGACCTAGGAGAATCTCCAAACAGAAAAATTACTCTCTCAATATCCCTTAGTCCTGAGGCTCATGACCTATTTATAGCACTTTACAGAGAGAAAAATAAGGAAAAGAATTCAAAACATAATCAGAAATATCTAAACAGATCCTATCGTTATAGTGGGGAGTGATCCCACTTATTATGCAACTGAAAGCAGAAACTAACTAGCAAAAAAAATAGGAACAAGTAAATCAACAATAAAATAGCAACAGAAATGATCGTTATTCCTTAATTCTCTCTGGCCCGTTTCTACCTCCTTGAATAAGTCAACCAAGGTCTGTTAAGGGTCTTATCATTACTCCCCCCTGAAAAGACGACTTGTCCTCAAGTCAGAGTTGGGGAAATTGAGTGGCTAGCAAATCATAGCCCTCCCAGTTGCTTCTTCCAGAGGCCGTTCTGCCCATTGAATTAGTAGCTCCAAGTGCTTGGTTGAGGTCCAACGGTGTGCTACTACCTTTAATGGAGCAAGTAGTAGCTCCATATCTATTGATAAGGGCAGAGGAGCTGGGGTTGTTGGTAATTCTTGACCAAGGGCAAGGCCCAAAGAACCGAGGAGATAGCTTCTCAAATCGTCATTTAGCTAAAGATTTTTGGTGGTAAGGTTGCAACCTCAACCATACCATGTCTCCTGGTGTAAATTGGAGATCCTTGTAATGCCGGTCAGCTTGAATTTTCATACGGTTTTGCACTTTCAGCAAGTTATCTCGCAGAACCCTTAGCATATCATCTCTTAACTCTAATTGCTCTTCTAATTCAGCTACGGAGGTTTCCCCCTTGACATAAGGAAGTAGTGGGGGTGGGTCTCTTCAATACACAAGCTTAAATGGTGTATTACTAGCAGCCACATGATAACTTGTGTTGAAAGAGAATTCAGCCTAGCACAAATAGTCACCCCACCCCTTCGGTTGCTCATGTGTGAAGCAATGCAAATATGTTTCCAGACAACGGTTTACTACTTCAGTTTGACCATCTGATTGGGGGTGGTATGCCGTGCTCATGTTTAGGCGAGTTTGGCTCAAACGGAATAGTTCTTGCCAGAATATGCTTAAGAAGAGGGGGTCCCGATCAGAGACTAGTGACCGAGGCATACCATGTAGGCGTACAATCTCTTTGCAGAATAGTTGAGCCACGGACTTGGCAGTATATGGATGGGACAAGGCTATGAAATGGGCGTACTGCTCAGCCGGTCCACTACTACCAAAATCATGTCATAACCCCTAGACTTCGGAAGGCTAGTAATGAAGTTGAGGGATATATCCTCCCAGATTCTTTCGGAAATAGGGAGAGGCTGAAGAAGTCCGGCAGGAGCCAGTGTTTGATATTTGTTTTGCTGACATGTCGTACATTGCTGAATGTAATGTTTGACATCTTGCTTCATCCCTTTCCAGAATAAGTGAGCACTCAACCTCTATAAAGTTTTAAGATAACCGCTGTGGCCCCCTGTAGGTGTAGCATGAGCTTCTTCCATCAGTTTACTTATGAGTCCTGCTTGGTTGGGTATAACCAATCTAGATTTAAAATATAGTCTGCTGCTAACTATGCTATATCAGATTTGGGGTCAGGATTCTGTTGTAAGTCTTTAATTATAGCTTTTGTGTCTGGATCATCTTGCAATGTGTGAGGTAATTGCGTAAGATCATTCACCATAGGAACCACTAATTGAAAGAAATCTGCTTGTTGGGGGCGTTGTGATAACGAGTCAGCTGCAGAGTTTTCCTGCCCTGATTTATAAGAAATTGTGAAATCAAATGGAAGTAATTTGATTAAAAGTTGCTGCTGCGAATTGGTCACAATCTGTTGATCCAGTAAGTGTTTTAGACTGCAATGATCTATTTGAAACCAGAAGTGGTGGCCTAAGAGAGTGTCACCATTTTTGAATGGCCAAAAGCAAGGCTAGCAACTCCTGGTCATAAGTTGATTTATAACGGTTGGAGAAGGAGAAGCCTCTGCTAAAATAGGCTATTGGGTGGCCTTCTTGCATCAGCATAACTCCAATCCCATCCATGAATGCATCACATGCTACGGTAAATTCAAGACTAAAGTTGGGCAGCCTCAATACTGGAGTAGTGGTTAATGCACCCTTGAGGGCCTCAAAAGCAGTATGTGCCTGTTTTGACCATCTGAAGGAATCTTTTTTGGTCAGTTCTGTCAAAGGCCTAGCAATTAACCCATAATTTTTCACAAATCGTCTGTAATAGCCTGAGTCCCAGGAACCCATGCAATTCCTTAACATTGGTTGGTGTGGGCCAATTAATCATTGCTGCAATTTTCTCAGGCACTACCTCTACTCCTTGTTGGGAGACAATGTGGCCCAAGTAATCAAACTTGGTTTGCCCCAAAAAGCATTTCTTCGCATTGGCATAGAAGGATTGTTGCTGCAAGATTTGGAAAACAGTGCGAAGATGCTCCAAATGTTGGTAAGCAGTGGAGCTATAGACCAATATGTCGTCAAAAAAGACAAGTACAAATTTTCTCAAGTAGGGTCTAAACAGCTTATTCATAATCGATTGAAAAATAGCAGGAGCATTTGTGAGGCCAAAGGGCATGACTACAAATTCATAGTGACCTGAGTGGGTTTTGAATGCAGTTTTATGAATATCTGAAGGTAGTACAAGTATTTGATGATAACCTTACCTTAAATCAATTTTCAAAAAATAATCGGCTCCATGTAATTCATCCAGTAATTCATCACTATTTGGGATAGGGTACTTATCTGGTATTATAATACGGTTGAGACGTCGATAATCTATGCAAAGTCGCCATGAGCCATCTTTCTTGCTTACTACCAATAAAGGACTGGCAAAAGGGCTAGAACTGGGCCTAATGAACCCACGCTTCAGCAACTCCTCAATCTGAGATTCAATCTCATTTTTTTGATAATGTGAATGACGGTAGGGCCTCAAGTTAGGAGGAGAGGAATTTGATTCCACGTTTACTGTCTCGGCCTCTACAGATTCAGTCATCAACAATAAGCTTTGAAACTGCACATCAGCTTTGGGCTTAGAGGTCACTCCTTGTAACTTATATTTCTTCCCATTTACCTAGAATATCATGAACATCTCTTTCCAGTTAACTTGAATGGTATTCAAAGAAGCTAATCATTTGATCCCCATAACTAAATCAGCACCTCCCAATGAGAAGGGGAAGAAATCCTATTTGATCACTAAATCTGCAATTTTGACCTCTACCGCAGAACACATGCGGTTACACTTAACCGTGCTGCCATTACCAATTTGGACCCCAGACGGCTGAACTAGTTGCACTGGGAGTTGTAATTTAGTCACCACTGCTTCCGATACAAAGTTATGTGTTGACCCACTATCCACCAGAATGATGACATCTCAACTATGAATGTTACCTAGCAATCTCATGGTGGATGCTGATGCTTTACCCAGAATAGCATTGAAGGAGATTTCGGCGTCTGCTGGCTCTGCTTCAGCGTTGAGTTCTTCAACTAAAGGAGGCATCACCTTTTATCCTTCTGTGATTTTCATCAGGGAGAATGAACCAGAGCACCTATGACCAGGACAGAATGACTCGCCGCACCTGAAGCAAAGTCCTTTCTCACGGTGACGCTAGTGTTCTAGAGATGCAGCTGAGGATACAGGTTTGGTGCCAGAGGGCGATGCGATTGCTACTTTGCTGGTGTTTTCTAAACCATTTTTGGCGTCACGAGCACTGTAGCTCGGGAAACTCGGGTTGGTTCGGTTCTGGCCAGAGTGGTAATTGGGCTTGGGTACCACAGTAGACTTAAGTTTTTTCTCATACTCCAGTGCAAGGCTAGTGGCCCGATAGACAATGCGTGGTTTATGGATCCCAACATCTGCGTTGAGCTCTTATCTCAGCCTATTAATGAAAACTCCGATTAAGTAATGCTCTGGCCAGTTCTTCACATAAGCAGACCCACGCGCGAACTCAGCACGGTATTCTGACATAGTACCTCCTTGTCGAATGCTACATAGATATTCATCCGGATTTTGGTACTCTGGAGGTCCGTAACATTCTTGTAGTGCCTTGACCAACTCATCCCAATAGACAACCGTCCGCTCCCCGTTAATCCAAGAGAAGAGGTCTAGTGCGTCCCTTTCGAGGTTCATAGAGGCAACGTCTACCTTCATATCTTCAGGAGTCTCATAGTATCTAAAATACTTCTCAGCCTTCAAAATCCATCCTCTCGGATCCCCTCCACTAAACTTGGGAAACTCAATTTTTGTATAAGGCATGCGGCGTCGGAAATGTGATTCTCGGTCATCATCATTATCGAGTTCCCAGTGTGAGCGTTGGGGACCTCGCCGTCGATTTCATTCTGTCGCAGCTTCTAAGCTTGCTACCTGTCTGCCAGCACCTCAAGGGTCTGAAGACGCTCGGCTATGGTGTTTAGGGGTCGTTCTCACCAGCCAAAGGATTTTCTGGTAGTGGGTGGCGTGATGATCTAGTTTCAACCATGGCTCTGATGCCAATTTGGTAGAGACCGAACTAACTTAATGAGAAAGAAGGAGAAAGAAAAGCAAATAAATTCTTCTATTGATAAGCAAGGTAAAGAACTTACACTTACTAACAATAGACCTAGGAGAATCTTCCAACAGAAAAATTACTCTCTCAATATCCCTTAGTCCTGAGGCTCATGGCCTATTTATGGCACTTTACAGAGAGAAAAATAAGGAAAAGAATTCAAAACATAATCAGAAATATTTAAACAGATCCTATCGTTATAGTGGGGAGTTATCCCACTTATTGTGCAACTGAAAGCAGAAACTAACTAGCAAAAAAAAATAGGAACAAATAAATCAGCAATAAAATGGCAACAGAAATAATCGTTATTCCTTAATTCTCTCTAGGGCGTTTCTCCGTCCTTGAATAAGTCAACCAAGTTCTGTTAGGGGTTTTATCATTATGTATATGAACTACAGAAATTTTATGGAATGGTAATATATAATGGTTAACGCTGCATAGAAGTATCTTGGGGATGATGACTTTAACTTGTGGTTTGTTGTTTTCTTTTTCTCTAACTTTTCCTAGAAATTACTATATAATTTGGTTAACCACTGGTTCTATAAAAACATGAATTTTGATGTTTTTGTCTTCATACAAAAGATTGCTAAAATCTTCCTGGCAATAATTTTTGTTGACGGATGTATGTTTGACTTTTCTCTGTTTACGTTTTTTCTTTCTAATTATGTATTTATAATATTTTCTGTTGCAGCTTAGCCTTGATGATTTCCGAAAGATTATTATTCGCTGCAACATGATCAGAGGGTCAGAAAATTCTTGATGGATTCAAGGTTTTAGGATAATACAGGAGGTAAGGGCAATATTCAAGGCATGTATCATAATGTTTTAATTCCTTGTAAATTGTTCATATCACATTCTAGGACGTGTACTATTCAGGAGTCTATGGAGCTTTCAAAAGACTCGTGCATATCTATTGTCTCCAGTGGAAGTTTGAGTTTTGGTGCTTCTTCATATTGTCGGTTCCACTTATCTTTTATACAAAATGATTTTTTTTGTAACCTCGTTCAACTGTTCAAGTAATTCCTTACTTTTTTGAAGAAGGTGCATTGAGCAGATATATTACTCTTTTCTATGCTGTAAATACTTTTGTTTTTTCTTTAAAATTTCTTTATAATTGTTTTACTAAATAGATTAAAAAAATAGATACTACTCCTCTCGTGTATAGGACTTATTTAACTAATTTGAGAAAGTTAATTAAATTAGTTAATATGGTACATTTTTTCCTGAAACAATTTGATCATCTTTCTTAACCTCTTTTCTCCCTGTCTTACTAAATTATTATTGAGGAAGTATCAATAAAGATAATTTATAAAAAAAGTTAATAAATATAGGAAATACTTTTCTGATATTTAATAAGAGATATATTTAATTACTTTGATTAGATTAAATAAATTAAGTTAGTTAATATAGAATATTTTTTTTAAAATAAATATCCTAATAATTTTTCCTTAATTCTCTCCCTTCTTTTTATTTGATTATTATTAAGGGAGTCTTAATAAGAGTAATTTGAAAAAATGGATAAATATAGAAAATATGTATTATATTTAAAAGGATAAGTGACCGTTGGTTTGCTAAAACTATTGCAAACTTTTGAGCTGAGGAATGAGTGTTGGCATGCCTGAGTTTGCAGCGGTCAAATGGTTGTAGTGGTTTAAATTGCTGTAACTTACCATGTAGGTCGATGCATGGAGACGTGTAGAGATCGTTGGAAATTTATAACGATTTGTCATAATGAACTGCTATAAAAATGTGCTTTTAAAAATCTATAAATACCTCATATGCCTTCATTTTTAGGTTTTGCCATTTGTGAGTAGTGAAACTTTGCAGAATTGTGATCAGAACTCTTACTTGGCATGAAGACTGATATCTTAATCCACTTTTGAGGTACGAATTGCAATTTTATTTACGTAATTTATTTATTTAAAAGTTTGAGTTATTTATTTAATTTAGTTATATATTGATTATAAATCCTTTTTAGTGTTATTCAACTGTTTATTTAGTGAAGTTTAGATGGTTAGGTGGACAAGGAATACCTATTTGACTAGGAATATTTTTAACATGTTGGACTTTATTTTTATTTATTAAATAAGAATATAAATTAGATTACAAATATCTATTTGACTATGAATACTTACCTGTTGGACTTTATTTTTTAATATGTTGGACTTAAGAATAGTGCTTGACTAGAAATATTTTTATTTGTTAATTAGGATTATGATTAGGAATATTTTGTAAAGTTTAATATTTTGATTCTTCAATTATGATTTTTTTTAATAAATTGGACTTTATTTATATATTGATTAGTAATATGGATTAGAAATTTTTTTATTTAGATTTAATAAGATCTTGCTTTGTATATTTGTAATTTTATTTAATATTTTGTCGAGTAATTATTCACTTATAATTAGTAGAATATGCCATTGTGTGTTTGTCATTTTAAATAGGATGAGTCATCGTAGTGATAAGGATATGATGGATCCGTATAGACCTACTCCTAGCTAGAGTGCTAGTGACAGGGATTATGAGCCCTACTAGCTTAATGAGACAATAAAGTTTGATTTGTTTGAGGGAGGAGCTCCTCAGACTGGACATTGTTCCTTCCAGCATGATACAGATGAGGGAGCAGGCGAGGGAGGAGATGAGGGTAGGGATGCTCAGGAGGGGATGAGCAGCCTCGTCATGGAAGACGGCAAATGGGGCAATTGGTAGACTCGTATGTAAGAATTTATTTAATTTATACTTTACAATTTATAATTTAAATTTTATGAGTTTGAATAATATAATTATTTTTAAATTACATTTTGTAAACAAATAGGGGATCAGGTCAACTAGTAGGATGATAGCTATAAATACCTCCCCTCCCATTCTTCCCCTATAGCTTTTCTTCCTCTGCTCATCGTTCCTCTGGGTTTTCTCTTTCGGTTATCTTATCTTAGTTACTTCTTTATAGGGTAAAATCATTTTAATTTATAAGTTTATTTTTCTTTTAAGTTTATACACTTATTTTACAACATGTATATTTATTATTTTCAGGTCCTTTTTACGCAAATTACTGGATCTATTCAATCAATTCTATATTATATTTCCTACAATTTCTTCACTTTCCAACTCTCTTTTACACCTTTCATCTCCTTCCATTACTTTATACTAATATAATAATATCAATTTTTACACTTTCTATACCTTCAATATTTCTCACAAAATAAAATATATCGAATTAAATTATATATTACTTTAACTTATCAAATTTAATAAAGTATCTGTATATATATAATATTAAAAATTCACATATTTATATATATATATATATAATTACAAGCATCAGTACACATTTCTTATTTTTCTTTACAAAGGCTGCAAAAACCACAAATTCTCATTGCGGGAAAAGTTTAATTTTTTATTTTTTTTGTAGCATGTACCAAAATTTGTAGCGGTTTAATAACGGCTACAAATGTTTGGCCCAAATATCAAAATTTTTGTTTCCTATTTAAATTTTTTTTGTTTCTTGCCTATTTTTTGTTGCCTTTTCCTTTCCCGCCAACCAGTGACGATTTTGTAGAGATTCACTAAACCATTATAAAATTTTATCCCTTAGATTGTTATGCACATCTACCGCAGTTTACATGACCGCTAGTAAATTACTAACACTGCTAAAAATGTTTGCAGTAGTTTGATTGTGATACGCAACAATGATGCAAACTACTACAAAAGTGTTGTAGCGCATGATTTTATAGCAGTTAGTTGAACCACTACAAAACATCATTCCAGCGGTTCAAACCGCTTGAAAGGCAAAACATTGACCGCTGCAAAAAGCCTATTTGTTTGTAGTGTGCACAGCTTCTTTGTACTCTTCTTTCATGGGTTGTATAGGGACTTGATCCGTGACTGGATCATTTAAATAGACTTCATTATTTAATTGTGCTTCAAGGACATCGTTTTGACATCCTTTATCACTAGATAATTCATTTTTTAATAGTGGGTCTTGATATGACTCAACCTTTTAGACTTGCTAAGATAATTCATTTACTTTCTCGTATAAGCCATTGATATGATCCATAATAGTGTTAAATGAATTTGCCATTCGATTTACTTTCATCTTTAAGGTGATACATCAAGAATTAGAGTTCCTTCCATAGATGTTGGTGGTCCAACATTGAATGATTTAATTAAATTTCCTTTGAGTATTGGGACTTGAATTATTGGGATTTCCTTGCTCAATCCTTGCTTAGATAATCAGCAATAAGATTATTTTTCCTATAATATATTCAACTAAATAATCATAATAAAATAAATTATTTTTCCATTTAAATAACATTTTATTAACAATACTTATTTCTCGTATTCCTTTAGTTAGTTAATGTTTTACTTAACTATTATCAGTTCATTTCATAAACTAATATTAAACAATTAATAATTCAAACTTTTTTACCAATTCAATCCAAGTGTTTTTTTTTTGTTTGATTGCTTTATTTCCATGTTTGAGACGGCTTAAAAGATTATTGAGTGTTGGATATTTAATGATGATAATTTCAACTATGACAACTGCTTGGTGGTGATGCCTGATTCCTTTTGTAAGTATTGCTAAAGTTGAAAGCCACAACTATTGGATTAGGTTCTATGTTCAATTAATTTAGTCATGTTGATCTTTTTTAGGGTTAAAAATAGAATATGATGATGCCATAACATTTGGTTCATATGGGTGGGGAAAGATTTTATTTAATGAATGAGTATGGGTTAGTTAATCTCCAATTTATGAAAAATGTATTCTATATGGTTTGTTACAATTGAGTGAGGTGTTAGTAGTTGGCGAGAAACCAAACTGAAGGCTGACATTAAGGTTTTATCTGGGAAAGTGAAAATAGTAATAATGATTTGAGGAATGAAACTATTGAATTTGAAGATGAAAAACATAGGGCTCAAGAGGCTTGGAAGGAAAAATTAGTTGAGTTGATGAACCAGTTTTCATTTATTCAGCTCTGCAAATTTAGTCTAAGATTCTTCAGCCTATATTTTTTATCCTCTAATTTAGCAGTCTTAAGTCTCATCTCACCAAGATTATTTCTATTTTCTCATATAGTACCTTAATTGACCTTCATTTGGTTTTGTAGCCATCTAAAAGCACCTCACTCGATAATACATTCAACCATACAAACTACAGTTTGTAAATTTGAAATCAACTATGTTATACTCATCTTCATTAAACATGAATCTTCCCTTAGTTATATGAAGTAAGTGGTACAGTGGAGCTATATTCCATTTTTACCTTTAGAAGGAATGAAATATTAAATATTGGTTGTAGAGATATTAAAGATATTATAAGATATTTAAATATCCTATAATTAGTATATAAGATATGATATTATTTTATTAGTATCTAGGATTATCTATTGTGTATATATTTTCCTTCTGAATATCAATGAAGTATAAATATTATTCATTTGAATCAACATTGTATCAAAGCCAGCATAATTACTAGTGTCAATTTTTTTTTCTTTTTCCTTTTGCTTCCTAGTTTTGCATCGTAGGAGCTGGATCTCACTCACCTCATCAGACACTTGGCTCCCCTAGGTTCATTGGTGGTGGATGATTCTCACTGCACGTGCCGACTTATTGTCCTCAACATCCTCCGATAGGCTCAACCTATCTAGTCTGACATCCATTTGACCTGTACGTGGATGTCATGCGCTACCTAAAGTCTCGACCATATCTCACGCAATCAGCACATGACGATGCTTCTAAAGGGTTTTTCTAGCAGCTGCTTCATTCTCTGATCTGGACTCCTTATTTTTGGCCTAACCCTAGGAGTTTTGCCCTCTGTCATCGTGGTTTGTAGATCGCCGATGGTGGATATGATAATTACCTTAGTGTCGTGGGGCTTGTTTTGGTATGAGATTGTTGGGTTCTAGTTTGAGAGTTATCAGTCTCACTAGTCCTACATAATAATAAAAAAAATATTACGGTGTACTTGATTGCGATCAATCTTTACATCACCCTATTATGAACCTCTTGGTGACAAATTGTGCATTTGGCCTTCATCCTTGCCTTGCTCAACTTTTTAGCTACAGCTGGAGGCAACTCATATTATTCACTAGTTTCTACTTGTTGAGATTGTTAAGATTTTTGTTTGTCTGTGGGGCTTGTTTCTGTTTGTCCCTAGAACCTATGCAGTTGTGGCTTATTTTTGTTTATCCCTAGTATGACACTTTGGTTGTGCCTATGACATCATTTGCTTTTGATTTCATTTGAAATTACACTATCCCCTCTATCCTTGTGAGACAACTTTGGCACCTTGGTTAATATTTTCTTGCTGATTGGTCCCTAGAGTGGCCTTTGGTTACTATATTTACTTTGATTAGGTACTTCCAGTACTAATTGGCTATCTATCATATCACGTAATATCTTGTGTAATGCCTTTATGTTTGGTATTTTTTGAGACAAAGCTCTTGGTGTGGCTATTGCTCTCTCTTGTATATTATTCTTGGCTTGGATGCTGGTTGATTATTTGTCCATGGTATGACACCTGGTTAAATTTGTTTGATCTAGGTATTACAATTGGTTTTCTAAATCTTCTCCTATTGTATTTTATGGATGATAATTGTGATGACACATTCATAATATCTGCCTTAAAACACGCCACTATAAATATTAGTGGTCTTATTGTAAAAAGTAATCATGAGACATGTTTGGTCTCTTCTACTTCTAAATGGATAATAGATTTGGGTACCACTGACCACATGATAGGTAACTGTAATCTCTTCTCCACTTATGACTCATATGCCAATCCATCAAGTATTACCATTGCTAATGGTTCCTATTCTTGTATCATTGGTTCTGGCATAGTAAGTCTTACTCCTTCCATTTAGTTACCTTCAGTGCTGCATGTTCCTCACCTTGCATTTAATCTTCTTTCTCCAAGCAAGCTTACCTATGATCTCAATTGTTGTGTTTCATTTTATCCTCCTCACTGCTTGATTCAGGATCTCTTGACGAAAATTATTGGTAGATGTTACAAATCTGGCAGTCATTATTTCCTTGATGATCAAGGGTCTCGTGCGGTGGCTTGTGCCGATAGTGTCATTCCTTTCAATGCATATTGTCGTTTGGGTCATTTATCTTTATCATCATTAAAAAGGTTTATCCTCAGTTTTAGCATTTGTCATTATTAGATTGTGAGTCTTGTTAATTTGCTAAACATTATCGTCTTCCCTTAGTATCTCGAGTCAATAAACGGGTTTCATCTCCTTTTGAGTTAGTGCATTTTGATATTTGGGGTCTATGTCCAATTGAGTCTAAAGTTAGTTTCAAGTACTTTATTACATTTGTTGATGATTATTCCCGCACTACTTGGTTATATTTAATGATAAGTCATTATGAGTTATTCTCTCACTTTTGTGCCTTTACTACCAAAATTAAAAATCAATTCCATACTCTTATCTATACCCTGCGCAATGATAATGCTAAAGAATATTTTTCTGAATCATTTCGCTCTTTCATGCTTCATATCCCATCTCAGAATGGTGTTGCCGAAAGAAAAAATTGCCACTTATTAGAAGTAGCATGTGCACGTTTATTCTAAATGCTGGTTCCAAAACCCTTTTGGGCAGATGTTGTCTCCACTATTTGCTTTCTCATTAATCACATGCCCTTCTTAGTTCTTGATGGTCATATTTCTTACACCACTCTTTTTCCTTCTAAGTCTTTGTTTCCCATTGATCCTAAGATTTTTGGCTGTGTGTTTTGATCGACATGTGCATTCTACTATCTCTAAATTAGATCATAAGTCCCTCAAGTGTGTCTTTCTTAGTTATTCCTATGTTTAGAAAGGTTATCGGTGTTTCTCTTTTATTCTTAATCGTTATCTAGTTTTTGCAAATGTCACTTTTCAAGAATTAGTTGCATATTTTACCTTTAACATTTCGCACCTCCTTCTCCACCTGTGGAGGAGGACACTCTTCTGGTATATTCTATTATTCTCTCACCATTATCGGCCCCACCTCTCGTACTGTCACTTGGTCTACCACATTTGTCTTAGTTTTATACATGACGTTTGAAGGAAATCAATCCTGCTATTGTTCCAGAGTCGGTTCCACTATTGTCTACTTCGTCATCAAATCCTGTAGCCAACATAATTAACCCTGAGCCTGACCCAGTTCTTGACTTTGAGACACCTCCTATTCCATATCCTAATCCCTTCCTTGATTTGGCCATTTTCCTCCATATAGGTAAACGTACTTGTGCCTATTTTATTTCTTCTTTTGTTTCCTATAACCATCTCTCCACTGCTTCTCGTGCCTTTGTTGCCTCTTTATATACTATTTGAGTACCCGAATCTCTTCATGAGGCCTTGTCCCACTCCGGGTGGCGTTATACTATAGAGGAGGACATGTCGGCCCTTGATCGTGTTATCACATGGACCTTAGTAGATTTACCGACACGAAAGAAAGATATTGGGTGTAAATGGGTATTGACTCCTAAAACTAAGGCTAATAGCACACTTAAACGCCTTGTTGCTAAAGGCTATGCTTAGAAGTATGGTGTTGACTACTCTAAAATTTTTTTCCCCGTGGTCAAGCTCTCATCTGTTCGTCTATTCATTTCTCTAGCCGCTACTTATGGTTGGGATCTCTCTCAACTAGATATTAAAAATGCCTTCTTAAATGGTGATCTTCTTGAAGATGTGTACATGGAGCAACTATCAGGTTTTATTGCTAGGGGGAGCATGGTAAAGTGTGTCGTTAACATATCTCTATAAGGGTTGAAGCAAAGTCATCAGGCATAATTTGACAGATATAATAATATTATGAAGGACTTTGGCTTGTGCGCTAGAGTAAGTGTGATCATTCCGTGTTCTGTTAGAGAACAAGTACTGGCATGATTATACTAGTTGTGTATGTCAATGATATTGTGATTACAGGGAGTGATACCTCGGGAATCTCATAACTCAAGTAATTCCTTAACTCCCACTTTTAGATGAAGGATATGGGTTCATTAAAGTATTTCCTAGGGATTTAAGTCATGAGGAGCAGAAAGGGCATCTTATTGACTCAGAGAAAATATGTTCTTGATCTGCTAAAGGAAATTGGAAAACTAAGAGCTGTCCCAACTAGCTTTCCTGTATTTTATAATCATCTACTTGATACTAATGGTAGTATACCGTATGAAAATCTCGTTTAAGCTACTAAGAGCAAGCAATTTGAGAACCCAAAGAGATACAGGAGATTTATTTACAAATTGAATTATCTTATGGTGACTCGGCTTGATATCACTTATCTAGTGAGTGTCCTTAGCCAATTTATAGTCTCGCCAATTATCCGACAGTGGGAAGCCTTAGAACATGTGTTATACTACTTGAAGGGATCTTCAGGTCGTGGGATATTGTACAGGAATCATGGTCATATAGATATTGAGTATTTGTGTGATGCCGATCATGGTGGATCAAAAGTCAAAAGATGATCTACTACATGATACTATGCTTTTGTTGGAGGAAATTTGGTATCTTGGAGAAGCAAGAAACATAATGTGGTGTCAAGATCGAGTATAAAAGCAAAATATAGAGCCATGACATGATCAATATGTGAGATACTCTGAATATATCAGTTATTGAAGGAGGTTGTCATTAAAATCTCGTTATCAGCAAAGTTGTGGTGTGATAATAAACTGGCTCTACACATAGCTTCTAATTCGGTATTCCATAAACGCACGAAACATATTGAAATCGACTGTCATTTTATTCTACACAAGCTAAAGGAAAACTTTATCTCTACAGAATATGTCAAATCCAATTATCAACTGGTATTCTCCTCACCAAAGCGCTTAATGGGATTCGAGTTGAATATCTTTGTTACAAGTTTGATATGATTAACATCTATACTTCAATTTGAGGGAGAGTGTAGAGATATTATAAGATATTTAAATATCCTATAATTGGTACATAGGATAAGATCTAATATTATTTTATTAGTATCTAGGATTCTCTATTGTGTATATATATATCCCTTCTGAATATCAATAAAGTATAAGTATTATTCATTTGAATCAAGATTAGTGAATGTAGCACCCAATCTGAGATTTTAGCATAGACAAGTAAGCCAAAAAAATATATTGTGAAGAAATAATTGGCCAAAGATTCAATACATACATACAAGGAAGAGTAATGAAGGTCATGGAAGGAATTAGCTAGAGCTAGTAAAATGGTGGGTTGAGCCCGTTTTACTACAAAACAATATGAGCTCAAGTTAGCTAAAAGTCAGTCTGTTTTTAAATGGGCCAGCTTGCTAATCCACTTTTTTTTAAAAAAATATTAATATTATTATTTTTTACTAAAATATTATTTTGAATACTCCTATTATTGAATACCAGTAAAAATAATTACTTATTTGATGATATGTGTTGACATATTATAATTGATTAATATTATGTTAATATTTATTTAGATTTATATTTTTAAAAATTGAGATTTTTTTATAAAAAAATAAATTTTTAAGAGTATAACATTAACAATTTTTTATTATGCTAATATGAAATTAAGAATATTTTATTAGTATTTTAAAAGTTTAGAAATATTTTTTTAAAATATTAAAAAATATTTAAAAAAGAATGACGGGCTTCCCTCCTCTAGGATTAGTACAAGATAGTACAATTTACTTATAAGTGTATTTTTAAGAAGTTTAATATATATATATATATATATATATATACTCTTGTTAGATTGATGAGTTATTGCTTCATTAGTTTGTATGTTAATTAAAATCTACATTATATTTTCATTTACATTTTAGAATATTTGGGCTTATTGTTAAATTTATATTGCTATATGATTATCTTTTAATAAAGTGATTAGAGTGTTTTAGATAGATAAAAACTGTTAAATATAAAATTTAATTAAAAAATATCCTATCTTTACATTGGTTATAGCAATAATTCTAAAGAGTGTATATTTTTTATTAGATGCCCACTACTGGCTACAATTATAACTTATATAAACTTTAAATCAGTTGTATGGTTGTATCTAGACGGAGCCTAAATTCGACTTTAAAAGCCCATTTTTAATTGATATTGAAGACTTTGTTTTTTTTTGGTAATGTTGACATTTTATATACTAGATATATTATTCATATAATATTTATAGTTATAGCTTTTTTTGGTATTTTGCAAGGAAGTGTGAATGTCATCTCTGCTTATTTGTTAGTAAAATCCAGAATAATTTTTCCTCGGAGCCCATTTCAGCTCACAATGCGAACGAGCATAGTTATAGATAAGGACTATATTATAATTATAAACTGTAAATTACATTTATGGGCCTAATAACTATATAAAACTTAAATTATAGATATTATATTTAAAATTGAAAAAATTTCATGGACTAAATATAGTTTTATTTTATCTTATTTATATTACAATTATCTTTTTGTCATTTTACATTTATTTTCTAACCCCATTCTTTCCTTATTTTTATCGTCTCATACCAACAAATATTGACCACATATTCTTATTCCATTAAAAAACATAGAAAATATTATAATTTCATTCATAATTCCTTTCCATTCTACAAGCTTTGATTAATTTGCCTCATTTTTTGGGATGAGTGGTGTATGTTGTGCATATGATGCTGCGCATTAATTTAAAGTACTAAATCTTTTTAATTTAAAATTCTGTATACTTTATTATATTCAAAGCAAAGGCATATCTAAATCCTTTATGTCCTATAAGAGAGAGGCCATGTAAAGTTAGCGAGATATTTCATTCTTCATATCAAGAAAAGAATTTACACATTCATTATTTATTTAGGTTGAACTTGCAACCTCACACTTAAAAAAACTTAGTTTAAAGAAGGTATTTATTAGTATTTTTGAGGCGGCAGGCCTCGATAATAAAAAATAATTAGAAATATCATAAAGTAACTAAACTGTAAAGGAAAACAACTCCCAATAGTAATAATTACTAATAAATACATGCAAAGTAGGAGACATAGCTGAAACACAACAAAACATTAAACCCCAAAACTAGATCAGCTGAATTTATACATTCTTCATCAAAAGTTTGCAAAAGATTACAGAGAAGGATAATTAAACTTAAACTACTCACTCGTGCTTCCCAGAAATGAACCCATTCACTTCAGTTAACCTCAACAAGGATTTTCAAACCGTGATCTGGCTTCAACAGACCCCTTCATTAGTTTATAACACATTCTGTAGCTACTCCCAAACATAAGAGAACCTTGTTTAACCGAAAGACCATGTGGCTCCACAGTGATCACCAACCCATTGGAGCATGAAAGTGAAAGGAATTGGAAGACACGCAGCGGAAATTAACTTAAAGTTTTTTCCATTCCTTGCCAGGATCTACCGTATGTGTTTAAGTCAAGTAGGAAAAAGCATTACCCTCAATATTCCTCTACGACTTCCACAGCTCCTCTCCGCGGCTGGTGATCTTCTTTCGATCGCAAGAAGTTGATGGAGTGTTCCTCAGCGACCTCCACAGCTTCTCTCCGCGGCTCGTGCTCTCTTTCTGATCGCAAGAAGTCTACGCCTCAGGTCGGCTCCCTCTACTGGTATCCACACGAGCAGCGTTCCAACCACGAACGACGTGCTAGCGTCTCCTGTCCCTCAAAGGCTTTCTCAACAATTCATCCTCTCCGTCTCTATTTAAGCAGTTTCCTATCTACAAACCTTTTGCAGATTCCCTTCGGCCTTTTGTGTTATGTGTTGTGTGCCAAAAAAAAACGTAGCTCCTAAAATCAAATATATAGGATGCTTTGCGTTTTCCTCAACCGAATTGGATCTTGGAATTAATCTATATTAATTATGAAATTAATACAATATCACATATTATATAATTTGATAAGAAACTAATTAAATAAATAATATTTATATTAAATCCGTCCCACAGATTTAATTCACCTATTTATTTAATTTAAATAAAGATAAGATTGGACTATATTTGATTTATTCTCATAAATCAAATTTGAGATATCCTATCAATTTGAATTTCAAATTCAAATGTGATAGAGATTTAATTTATCCTTATAAATTAAATCTTGTAAATATCTCTTATATGAGATATCCTATCAATTTGAATTTCAAATTCAAACGTGATAGAGATTTAATTTATCCTTATAAATTAAATCCTATGTATCCCTTATATATAATATATATATACGAATTTATATATATACGAATATAAATATAAATAAATATATACATCAACCCTGGATCATTCATTGAATCTAGACACGTCTTAGATTCAATGAATCTGGACATCATAGCTTGTGTTGGGCTATTTTGTGTGCAACCCTGTAGGCCCATATGAAGTTGGTAGTGGGCTATTTGCTATACTGGCCCACAAGTCACAAGCGGTCTCTAACAAGACATAACGACTACCCAAATCATATGAGGATTGATAAACGATGTAACCTTTTATACAACCATATTATGTCCCTTCTGTCATGCGATATTTTAGTCATGGATGAGGCATAGATAATGTCATCCTCCTATTCCTGACTGTTACTTTCTCGATCCCTGAGTAGTCTGACTATAGAAATGGAACTACCTTTCCATTACAGTATGGCCATACATTTATCAGACTCACTCATCGAGGGGTCCAGTAATATCTCTCTATGAATGTGAGGGACAAATTCCATCTTGACCATTCACATTTTTCCGCATAAAAAACTACTAAGCCCGAACATAGTCTTTATGATCACTCGGTCAAAAGTGACTTTTGACTAGGTCAAAGCTGAGCTTTTGTCATGTAGGAATCCATGATGATCTCAGGTCAAAGGGCATAGTGACATGGTTTGTGTATGAGAGAAGCTTATGACGTAACCCATGCAACTCTCTCATAGAGGGTCGGTCCAACACCTTGTACTCTTACATGTGCCTATGACTTTGATTTATATCTCTATACATCTTCAAAGTCATACTGGTCTTATTTCATCTCTGCTCCCGCACAGATGACTGACCAGAGACATTTAGGATAAGATCATGAATTATCCAAGGATGGTCATCACAGTAAACATGCAAATAATATGATAACACAATTGATAAACTTATAAATCAATAATGTTTATAAGACAATGATTGGCCCCTAGGGCACATTTTCCAACAAAAAGATCAGACAAAGATGATGAGAAATTTGGGAACCAATGAACTTTGTTCCAGCATTATACAAGCTTATCTCTAAAGCTGCTAAGACTGAATCTTTCAAGTTTGGATATTTCGCATCTCTCAAGCATACTAAGATTCTCTGATCAAGACCACTTCGATGAAATTGAATAACATTAGCTTGCATAAGCCCAATATGCAAAAGGTCATATTTTTTCTTGTGACTTCTTATATCATCCCTTGTTCGCAAATATACATCGTGCTATTTGTTTTCTTGGGTGGGTTTGGCTTAACTGAGGGGAGGGGAGACAAAACTTCAACCAACACCACCAAACATTCTCCAAATCCACTGCATCTGAACAAAAAAACCTATATTCCATAACCACCTAGACCAGGTCGGAGAAGGTGGATCTAAGAAGTATACCATATCTAGGTCAACATGAAGAGATGGTGACTCTTATGAGCGTCCAATGTGCCTGTTGTCTTTCATCCACCACGTCGTCACTGTTAATCTTGAGTGCTCATGTTTTTCTCTTCCTCAATCTACTATTAGTAGCCATACCATCTCAGATTTGTTCCTCTTTCCCTTAATTGCCATTCCCGTCACATAGATCTAGATGACTAATATTGTAGAAGAAAAAGTGAAAACCTTAACCCCCAACACAAAAAGATCCCCAAGCTGGGCGACCTCTTCTCCAGCCTATGTCGGAGAGATAGGTGTTGAAAAACTCAAAGGAAACATTCATAGAAGAAGGGAAAATGAAGGCTCTCACCGGGGGAGAGGATGGAGATATATCAAGTCTCACCCTCCTTAATTCGTTATATTTTGCCACATAGGTCACATGTTTAGGGATACAATTATTGGGCCCAAAAGAAGTCATGTGTTTTTTCTAGAAATTCCATATAACTTTATAATACGAGAATTGCCTATAATATGAGGAAACTTGTGTTTAGAAAAAGAATTCAAAATATTTATATTTTTTAATTATTTAAATTCATTTCTTATAATTTTGTTGTGTAATTTAAAAAAAGGGAAAAAGACAAGAAAATCCCATATGCATTTTAAAATGACAATTTGGGCATATGAATATTTAAAAAGATAGATTGGGCAGGAAGTTCAATCTGTCTTTTACAAATTTAGGTGAAAATACCAAACTACCCTTAGAAGTATTTGAACAAAAAACTGGAGAATGGAACTCAGAATTGAGCGAGAGAAAAAGTTGGAGAATGAAACTGGAGACTATGTTCCAACTCTCACTGAATATTGCTCTAAAACTAGAATTCCAGCCAACGTTAGCAAGGGTAATAACTGTCTTTTCAAATACTTTGCCACCAAAGTTGAGTTTCACCCTATTCGAACAAATCCCCATGATTAGGTTTGCTGAAGAAAACAAACAAAGCCATAACCAAAAAGAAGCAATCCAATTGGAGTTGTCAGGAAACAAATTTCCAAAGAACAGAGGATGTAAAGGAATGATTGATCCCAGAAAGATAGCTGAAAAATGTGGGAAATTAGATTAAAGCAAACTAGTGGAAGAAACAAGTAATAGAAAATGAATTAGGAAGGGGATCAAAATCTGAAGAAAGAAGGAAGGATTTTAAATTTGAGGAAGAATTGACATAGTTTGATGATTGGCCATCTTCTACCTCTAAAAGACTCTATTTTTCTACGTCATTATGGAAGTTGTAAATCCCATTGTTGAAGATGCAAATTCCATTACAGGAGTTGTAAATCCCATTAGCAATAGGTTACAATTTTAATTGTAAATGTCACTGTGGGGTTGCAAATGCCACTAGACGAGTTGCAAATATCATTACAAGAGTTACAAATCCCATAGCAATATGTTACAATTTCAGTTGTATATATCATTGTTGAAGTTACAAATCACATTGTTAAAGTTTGTAAATCCCATTATAGGAGTTATAAATCCCATTGGCAATAAGTTACAATTTTAATTGTAAATGTCATTGTAGAAGTTGGAAGTCCTATTATACGAGTTGCAAATGCCATTAAAGGAGTTACAAATCCCATTAGCTATATGTTACAATTCCAGTTGTAAATGTCATTGGAGGAGTTGCAAATCCTATTGTTTAAGTTGTAAATCCCATTGGAGGGGTTGCAAATCCCATTAGCAATAGGTTACAATTTTAGTTATAAATGTCATTGTAGGAGTTGCAAATCCAATTGTTCAAGTTACAAATCGCATTAAATGTCATTACAGGAGTTACAAATCCCATTAGCAATAGGTTACAACTTTAGTTGTAAATGTCATTATAAGAGTTGTAAATCCTATTGTTCAAATTGCAAATTCTATTAGATGAGTTGCAAATACCATTATAGGAGTTGCAATAAGTTACAATTTTAGTTGTAAATGTCATTATTGAAGTTACAAATCCCATTGTTAAAGTTTAAATCCCATTATATGAGTTACATATTCCATTACCAATAGGTTGCAATTTCAGTTGTAAATGTCATTGCAGGAGTTGCAAATGCCATTAGACAAGTTTTAAATGCCATTACAGGAGTTGCATATCCCATTGTTCGACTTGTAAATGCCATTGTTGAAATTGTAAATCTTATTATACGAGGTTCCAAATCCCTTCAGCAATATGTTGAGTTTTGAGCTTCATTCTCTCATTTTTTCTTCAAATGCTTCAAGGGTAATTTAGTCTTCTCACCCAAATTTACAAAGGACAGATTGAGTAAAATGCATTTTCATCCCCTTGGCATCAATTCATTGAGTAATCAGTTGAAATATAAATACAGACCATATCGATGCCACAAGTGCCTTCTCTTCATGTAGAATCGAAGTCGATGACCATGTAGGGCTAGATATGATTTTGGCATTAGGGTGCATATTAGAAGACGTTATGGGTCCTCTAAGTCTTCGGGCAGCTAGTCTGTTGGTGGCAACATTATTTTTAGCTATGACCCCAGGTACAAATTCTTTTCAACCACCATAATCACAAACTTTTAGAACCAAATCAAGTTCAATTTCTTTCTACATACAGAACTATTTTAGATTTAGACAAAAGCTGAATCATGATGTATGCTAAAACTAGGATTTCTATCCATCAAATCATGTGGCTTATGGAGCTTGAGAAGTGTGTGGAACTTAGATATTTGCCTTATACTAAAAAGGATATGAGGAAATTACTCCAATCATTTAGGAAATTAGAACCATAAGAGGAAAGCATATATTGACTAAGATTGTGCAGAAATATTAAGGAGAAAGACCCTAATTTCAAATTTGAGTTCACCCTTGATTCGAACAACTATTTGGAGAATATAGCCTGGCCATATGTCTCATCAATACAGTCATATGATATCTTTACTGATGCAGTAGTATTTGATATAACGCATTGCCTGACTATATTTGACATGCCATTGGGTATATGGGTTATAGTGAATAATTACATAATGCCTTACTTTTTTGGCTGTGTGCTTCTACAAGAAGAAAACTTACAGTTATATTCCTGGGCATTGAAGGTAGTATGAAGGTGCTTTACGCATCTATATGATTTGACTTTTGTTTCTGTATTTGTTTGTGTCAACTTCTATTTCCTCCATGATCTTTTGTATCTTTTTGTTGATATAACTACCTCACACACCAAGATAATCATTAAAAGTTAGTTGGCGTATGATAAAACCTTATAGCTTTTCCAAATGTTCCTATTAAATACAATTAACTATCTCATGCCTTATTAGTTGGTGCATTACAAAGTTCAACCAAAAGCAACTTCCCATGCATTGGACAAAACATTTTAATAGGTCAGCAGACCATGGGTCTAATCATTTTTAAATCTGAAGAGGCAATTTCTGTTAAAAAACCGTATTAATTACTCTTGAAAATTAAATTAGTAAAATGACTTGTATTTTGGAACAAAAACTCCTAGGATATGGGGAATAGGGTTAGTATCTTTGGTCTTCTTTACAATCATCTAGAGTGGGCATGTCATTTTCATTATCATTGAGAATTCTTTAATACGATTTTTGAAAAGTTGAATGGCTCTACAATTCACTTAGGTAGTTTCCTTTTGCTCTCTTTGTTTCATTGTTTTCTTGGAAGGATTTCTTACGGTTCATGAATGGGAAAGCTCTGCAGATAATGTTAACAGACCAAAATATGTGTCTCAAAGAAGCATTATCCATTGAATAGCTAGCAACTAAACACGCTCTCTACATATGGATGATTATAGAAAAATTTCCTTCTTGGTTTAGTGATATTCTAGGAGAATGTTACAATGAATGGAAGGCTAAATTTTATAGACTTTACAATCTTGAGTTTGTTGAGGATTTTGAAGTAGGTTGGAGGGATATGGTATGGTCTTTTGGGTTGTATGCTAGCAAGCATATTGCTAATTTATATACTTTACATTCGTGATAAGACATAAATTGTGTATGGTTTCTATGACATTTTCAGGGTCTTATTACAACTTTATCATTCATTTTATGCCTGTATTTTTGCTTTTGTGGTAATACATGATTGTGCTTGGCAATGTGCTAATTAAAAGGTAAAATGGTAAATTAACTCTTCTAAACTACATAAACATTGTTCTCCGCTGATTGGGACTTTTACAATGAGCTTAGGTTTTGAAACACAGGTATTTTGGAGGAGAACCAAGGACTAACGTGATCAGAAAAGAAATCACAAGTCAAAGAAAATTAGATCACGCTTCTGTGCTTTTTAGTCGCGACCAAAGTGTCCATAAGTCGCAACCTCAATTCTTCTAGAACTTTCTCTGTGTTTACAAGTCGCGACCAAAACATGGATCTGGTCACGACTAAAAGAGACAATCACTGAAGCTGCGCATTTTAGATTAGGTCATTCAGGAATAAAAGGAAGAAGGAGCTGTAGACGAATGGGGCTGGTTTTTAGACCTGATTAGGCTAAGAAGTAGTACTCGAATCCTCTCTACACCTTTTCCACAAGTTACACACTCATCTTCCATCTTTTTGCACCTTTCTAAAGAATCTCACATCTCTACATCATTAATCTATCACCTCTTCCTACTTTCTTTATGTCATCATATTTGGACAGCGATTGCAACACAATAGGAGTCATAAGAGGCTAAATCTTTAGGCTCTTGGTGATGGATCGTATATTTTGAGCTCATAGACTATAATGCACATGGGGAGTTTTCTGTTTTTAATCTCACCTTTCTTATGTTTTTTGAATTCCTAGATCTATAGTTTTGATTTTATGAGTAAGGATTGGATATCGATCGATTATTCTAATATTAAGTTTTGTAATTGAGTTTAGATGATTTGGATGTTGGTTTAATATGAATATTTCAGTCTTGATTTCTGGATAATTGGGTTTTTGTCAATGATCGTTGCTAACTAATTCGATTGCTTAAAATCTATGGTCATCGATTGATGATCATTTGAGGGCATCTATATTATCTTATTTAAATTGCACGCTAAGTGGCTTTTAACAGTTCATTAAGAGTTTTTAAACTAGCTTTGATCAAAGGAGTTTAAGGAATGCTAATGTTTTAGACTCATCCGATCGATTGAGGTTTCTTTTAAGACTTAGTTATTTTGAAACCTCGTATCATATTAAGAGTAAGGATAGATAGTTTTCCATCATCAAGACTCTTTCTAAACATATTATTTTTATCAATCCACTTATTCTCCATCTTAATAAAAAAATACAAAAACATAAACTTTTTTGCACTCTTACTTTATTTCATACAAAATCAACCAATCCTAAAACCCATTTTGACTTTCACTCAAGTTTTTAATGGTTTTATCACCAGTTTGTTAGGTTTTCAATAGAAAGATTCCTCGAGAAGAATGATAGGGTTATGCCTTATACTACATTAATAATGTCATATCCTAAATTTTCCCTATCTATATAATACTGATAGTGGAAAGAGGTTTGGAAAGGATTATGACGAAGATAAGAAGAAATGATAAATGTTAGATGAGTCTTAAAGAAAGAGAAGGAGTAAAACGCAAATTAGAAAAGGGTGAAGGCAAAAAGTAGAAGTAAAAATAAAAGTTGAGCCAAAAGTGATAATTTTCAAAAGTTAAGGGACTTAAATATAATTAAGCGAAAAGTCAGGGACATAAATGTAATTATGGAAAAGTTCAGCCAGAAAAGGCTTGGAACTGCCTGGAAGTATTTTAGTCCCATATTCCATCAGTAAGTAGAGGAAGTTACGCTGGTTAATCTAGCATGATCCAGAAATTTTATTAGGACTCCAGACAGTAGATATTTATCTGATAGTTTGAAAGTTATCTAAAATTTTATCAGATTTCATGGACTTAGACATAAGTGGGAGAATTATAGGAAAGTGCGCCCTATAGTGTCAGATGTCATGGATCTGACAGAACCCCAGAAGGAGTTATGTATAAAAAGTTATTCCCATATAAGTGAGTTTTGACGGGAGTTTGAGAACACCCGTGATCCGAATATGAAACTTATCAATGTGTAATCTTGGATAGACTGAGATCAGATGACCTCATATATAAGCCCATGATGCTGCCAAGGAAGGCCCAAAACCCATAGTACCAGTTTATCAGTAAAATGGACCAGTGTCTAGAAAAAGTGTGAAATTATGAAAATGCCCCTGAGTCATCAAACTATACCAGAGATGAATGGAGGGCATTTTGGTCATTTGGGACAGGCTAAAAATGTGGGATATAGTATAAATATGATGATTTAGAGCCAGTATAGGCCTTGAGGCAGTATAAGGAGGCGTGAAAAGATAATTTTACCATTAGGGTCAATATAGTATAAGAAAAGTCACCAAGGGCATTTTGGTAATTTCTCAAGGGATCTGTAATTAAATTGTGGCCCAATACAATAATTTCAATGGTAAGAAGAATTTGAATACTGGATTTAAGGTCAAAAAGCATATTATGAAATCCCAAAAAAATTAGATTTATAGAATAGTCTGGTTTTTGGGGGAATTGGACCGAGTCGGTACTGGATTGGATTGAAATTTTTTTAGAGGCTTATTCCCCATGAGAATTGCGCCACATACCCCCATGAGGTGTCCCCTATGATGTCATGGGTGATGTCATAAATCTCCTTTTTGAAAAAGTTAAATCCAAGATTAAATGTGAGCCTTTAGATCAAATAGTGCACAAAGTAATCTTGGCCATTGATTTTCCATGAAATTTTCTATAAATACCCCCTCAAATCTGGTTCAAAACTGTGGCCTCATGAACCTTGGGGAAACTCTTGCAAAATGGAAACTCAAGCCAAGACAAAGAAGATTCAAGGTACCAAATTTCAAGCAAGCTAGAGATTAAAGGTAAGCAATATCTCTTAGCTTATTTTCCTTTGATTTAGGAGCTTGAACTTAGGGTTTTCATGAGGGAAAAGTTGAATTTTCTGTAAGATGTTGTGCTTCCCAAAAACCTTTGATGAAAGGGGAAAGAAGAAATTAAAGTTAGAAGTATATGACTGAAGCTTAAACAAGCTAGTTAAGTGATTGGTTGTTGAATCAAAGTGATATTCTTGACTTTGCCATGGATGAACCTATTCGGTCTGCACTGTTCATAATGGAAGAAAATGGAATTTTAATGATTTAATGTTTCCACTGAATTTATATGATGATTTTGTGTATGAATGGAAATGTTTTGAACCTTGGAAACATTGAAATTCCAAGATTATAGTTTTTGAAATTCTTCTCTATTACTATTCACTCGCATGAATAGTGATTGGAATTTCATGATTTTGATGCTTCCAATGGTTTTAAAATAAAAAGTTGCGTGGGATAAAGTGGAAAAACAAGTATGGGAAGCATTAGAATCAAAATAAGAATTTTTGAGGGAATTGTCTACATGTTTCAATTCTGTACAGCAGGCCATGAAGGAGCTAGAATTTCATGATTCTAAGCTCATAAATAGATTCAAAAGATGAAATTGTGTAGGGTAAAGTCAAGACATCAATTGGTTCAAGAGCCAAGTGGATTAGTGAAGATTAAAGAAAGTTATGATAATAAGGAGTGTAACAAAGTTAGTCTTGAACATGGTTGGAGTTCATGAGTCCTAATGAATTATATGATGAATATGAATGTGTTTAGGACCTTGAAACATCCAAGAATATGTTGGGAAGTGATTGACATAAAGGCTTCATGGTTGGAAAGCTAGGGAACAAGTGCAAAAGATCAAGAGGAAAGCTTAAGTGCAAGGTAGTGAACTTACCTCTTTATGTGCTTGATGTGGTATGCTTATATGTTGACATGTATATGATATTTGAATGATGTTGTCACATATATTAATTGGTTATTCATTTGGTCTGAAAATTATTTTTCCCTTAAATTTCAAGAGGTTAGCTTCACGTAGCATTTTGAACCACTTCATTTCGATTTTTTTAGAATTAATTATGATTTTTTAAAGTTTGTTGCGTAATCTAAAATACCAAATGAACAGTAACCCAAGAAAGAGTAAAATTTCAGATTTGGCTAATGGACTTCTAAGGTTTTGTAAGTGGTTCTAAATGCTACTAAGTGGTCCCTAAAATGTATAAAAGTAATGATGTTACAAATAAGGTGTAATTACTTTTATTTTGATGTATAGGATGACGACAACCTATGCAAATTAATAGCACCGTTGCCGGGAACCAAGTAATTGGTTCGTTAGCAATTGGTTGTCAATTTCATTATTTACCTGAGTCAGTTTTTGTTTGAATTTTAGTTTGTTGTTTTTAATTGCATTGAACTTTGGATTTTTCTAAGTTTCTACAAAATCAGTCTCTGTGACTATAAGTCATGAACCAAACATCACTTGTGTCATGACCTTTTCTCTTTGCGATATTTAGTCACCACCACAACACACTTTAGTCGCGACTAGTGAACTTTTCTACTGTGAAACTTGTGTCCGAATTTGATTGCTTGCCTGGTTATTCTTGATTGTTCCTGTGTTGCATGCATAGAAGAACTAAACCATTAGAAATTTCTAACATGGTTGATATTAATCTTAATGGTCATAATAGGAACAATAAATAAGGAGAAAATGAAATACCAATGAACGTTGACGATAATAGAAGTGTGAGGGAAATAAATCATTCGCATGTGAATTATGATCCTTATGGCTTTTACACTGAAGATGCTAATTTTGAAATTAAAGGAGCTTTAATTGTAGCCTTACCTAAATTTTATAGTTTTACAGGAGAATGTCCACATCGGCACTTACAAACATGCATATGATCTACTCTTCAATGAAGCCTCCAATGATTGCATTGGATGATGTTTTAAGGAGGTGTTTACATTTTACTTTGGAAGGGAAGGCTAAGGAGTGGTTATACAATCTGCCAACTCATTTCTTAACTCTTACATGGGATCAATTGAAGTTAACATATCTAGAACAGTTCTTCCTGACCTCAAAGACAACTCGGATGAAGAAGGAGATTACAAACATTCTACAACAGGATGGAGAGTCATTACATGAATATTGGACAAGATTTATCAATTTACTAGCTCGTTATCCGCATCACAATTGACAAAGGTTGATCTAGTAGACATTTTCTTTGATAGTCTACTCCCTTACAATCAGGTGTCCTTAAATGCAGCAGCAAATGGCTCTTTGAGAGATAAGACTCCACAAGCAAGTTGGGATTTATTCCAGAAAATGTCTAATGAAGACCATCAGACTGGGGATCCAAGGAGAATGCCCTCATTATCTTTAGGTAATTCAAAGGAGATCTTAGTATAAATAGCCACTTTGGGAAACCGAATGGAAAAGAGGATGAATGTAATTGAAAGAGAGTTGCATTTCATAAAGCAAGTTCATGCAGTAGGAACCTCACAAGCACTAGTTACAGGATGTGAATCATGCGATTCAATGATGCTTGCTACCAGTACATATGACAGACAGTATTAAGAAGTGACAGCAATGTATAAAGGGAAAGACCAGCAATACTAGAAGAGAGACTTATGCTTTAACACATACAACCCTGGTTAGAGAGACCACCCAAATTTTAGGTGGGGGAGTGAGGAAAATAGGCCAAACCAATTCTAAGAAGGTGGTGCTTTCTCAAGCAACTACCAAAATAATATAAGGTCTATAGTTCTAACTCACCCTAATGCCTTAGTAGCATCAAGACTAGATGAGACTTCTCAGCTGTTGAAAAGTATGGCTACGTAGATGAATAACATGGATGGTAGAATGACCAATATAGACAATAAGCTCAAAGAGAATGATAATCAATTTACCTTTATAGCTTCAATCCTTCAAAGTATGTAGAAAGATAATGCTTATATGCATAGGAAACTTGAGGAGTTAAGGTCAAAGAATACAAATATTACAAGTCATTTAACTCAAGTCTCCAATACAGTGAGTGACATCCACATGAAGAGTAGTGGCAGCATACCTTTGAATACTATCATTAATCCGAAAGGTCTAAATGCCATATCACTTAGAAGTGGAAGAAAAGTGCATTTTAAGGAAGATGATATAGTACAGGAGGATATAGAAGATCCTGAAGTTGAAAATTAATCAATGTCATAGATGAAGATTGAGAAATCAGAAAGTATTAAAGAACAACAGCTTATGCCCAAGAAGACAACCCAAAAGCAAGAAGTGGAGGTGATAATGCTAAGTCCAGCATACAAGGGAAAGCAAATTGAGGAGAAGGCAGAGTTGAGCAAGCAAGGAGCCTCTAAGCATACAGGTAAGGAGATAAATATAAAAGATCTCCCTTTTCCTAAATCTTATTTTGTTGGAAAGAAAAATATTGATTCTAAATTTGCAAAAGATGATTTCAATCTCTTCAATAGGTTAGAAATAAATATTCCTATGGTTGAATTCCTCAAGAGAAGCCCTAAATATGCTAAATATTTAAAAGAGTTGTGTGCTGATAAGAAGAAGTTTAGGCCTGTTGAGAGAATTTAGGTGAGTGCTAATGTGTCATCACTTTTTAAGACTGAATTGTCAGTTAAGTGCCAAGACCTAGGATCTTACACGATCCCATGCACTATAGGAAATGTTCATGTCAAGGGAGCATTATTAGATCTAGAGGCTGCCATTAATGTAATGCCTTAGTCGGTATATTTTGCTTTAGGTATTGACAAACTTAGAGACACAAGTGTAGTGCTCCAATTAGCTGATAGATCAATTATGTACCGTAAGGGAGTTCTGAAGGATATTCTAGTACAAGTAAAGGATTTAGTATTCCCAGCTGATTTTGATGTTTTGGACATGTCCAGTGAGCTAGTGAATGAGAGTACTTTGATCTTAGGCAGACATTTTCTCCAAACTTTTACGACAATCATTAGTATGAAGTATAGTTCTATTACAATAGAAGTTGGAGGACATGTAGTGACTTTTAATATGAATGAAGCAATGAAATATCCTTTTGATAATTCTACTTGTGCTAGTTTGAATGCTATTGATTATGCTGTTAAAGAAACTAGGGATGAGCATGAACTGAGTATGCATAATGGGTATGATTTTACGTTACATAATTCCAATAAGTCCCATAAAGCATCTTAGAAGCATGTAGATTCATATTTATCTTTGTGTACTTATAATGATTATTTTGAAATTCTTTCTTCTGTTTATTATTTTCTCTGCTCTTATAAAGGCAATACATCATGTGTTAATTGTTTTGATGATTATAGTGTGCTTTCACCTTTTGTAAATTTCTCATTGTCACCAAATCTCGATTCTATTTTATCAATTGCCAGTGATAATGCTTTTAGGAAGGAGTTTGTGAGTGATTTTATAGGGTCATAAGATAATTTGGGAGCCACAAGCGTAAAAAATGAAGTAGGGTTGAGCATAAGTGATCCCAAGTCGTGACACAAAGGCCTCCAAGTCGCGACTAAACATCAATTTCCTGAGGTAGAGACCCTCTATGAAAATGAGTCATGACCTGATAATGATAACGTCGTGACCAATAACTACTGAGACTATGAATCGTGACCTGAGGATGGTAATGTCACAACTAGAAGATCAACATAAACTCTCTGTGAAGCGGAGTTGCGACAAGATGTCAGTATGGTCGCAACATAAAACTGTTGAGACTTTTAGTTGCGACTGAAAGACCATGACATCGCGACTAAACATTTGAGAGACACTCACTGTCAGTTTGAGTCACGACTAGAAGTTGACGATGAACCTAATAGGTCACGACTAGAAATGGCAGATACAACTAGTGAATCTCATATTCCTTTAATTCCATACTCTACTACTTTGGTTAAAGGGCCAATATGTTCTAACTCTACTTCTCCTCACTCACATTCCAAAATTACCTCTTATACCTTACGATTATTAAATAATTTGATCTCTACTAATGATACAGGTATGAAAGAGAGTGATCTCAACTATGTTACAGTTATAGACCAACCTCACCTTAATACAACATATGAGAAAGTAGGCAGCAAGATAGAGAATCTAAACAAGCTCGATAAGAGCGATTTCAAGAAATATACAAAGGATGTGAATGGAACACCACACAAGTTTGCTGCTTCTACATACCAACCACAGTTGGGAAGGTTCAAGTTTAAAGAGGGAAAATTCAAGACAAGCTTGGATGGACTTCATGATGTAGTTAGAGTGTATGATCTTGGGATGATAAATTGGAGATAGAAGGTAATAGAGGAGACTTTCCAATCACACAGCTATCTCTCGAAGTCTTATGAGTTCCTACCCCCTCCTTGAGGCCAGGTTATCCCTTTCCTATCTCTTATCTTTTACAAATTTACCTAATATGGTGTATGCTTGACATGCTGGTTTAATGATTGGAAAGGGATGAACCAGTAGAAGTAGTAGTTAATTTTTTTGCTCGATGATTCAGTAGGATAGTATTTATCTTCAGTTTATTTCTATTTATTTCTGTTTTGCATAACACTCCGTTATTCTCCATGTCTCATGAACTCATTGATGGTTATTTGAGATGCTTACACACTCACATGCATGATTTTAGCTTACCCATCATGTCATGTTTGCTTTACTTATATTGCCATGTATGATTTGAATATGACTGTGAGCTTCATTATCAAAATTGCATCGAGTAATGTGTTTGACTGTTGTGCTGGGGCTAGCTTGAATTGAGCTTATATAGTGCTATGATTTCTATATTCCGCTGACAGTGAGGACACTGTCAAGTTTAAGTATGGGGGAGATGTTATTGTTTCTATGCTAATTAATGTAAATTCTTCTATTAATCCAATCTTTCATCATAAAATTTTTAGTTTTTGATTTTAATGAATGATGAATTGCTGAAAAGTGGATCCTCACTTTAAATTGTTTTACGATTTGCTAAAAAAGGTTTTAAGGTAAAAGATGTTTTGGGCTTTAAAAAGCATCAAGTGGTAGTCTATGTGGTGTTTAGTCACGACCTGACATATAATTTTGGACTTAATATGCTCTCTGTGAAAATAAGTCGCATGAGTGCCTTAGGTTGCGACAATATCTCTCTATGCATTCGTGTCACGACCAAAACTCTTTCCTAGTCGCGACTAGTTTCTGTAAGTTCAGAGCAAACACTCATTGTGAAATTGGGTTGTGACTTTCACCGCTTTCAATCGTGACCTTAGTGTGAAAATATCCATTTATCTTCTCTTTGCTTTTGCAATGCTGTATAGAAGGCTTCTGTTTGAGCCATTAAGGTACTTTCATAAATGATTCATTGCCCTCTTGTTGTTTTTTTAACCATTTGCATAAAAAGTTTATAGAAACCATTATTACACTTGAATTTTTGAAAATAGAAACTGAATTGGAAACACTTAAGTTTTTACTGTTATATTTGGGATTATTACATGATTATGAGTGATTACTTTGGAACTTTTAATCCGTCATTTAAGAGGGTTTTCAATTGTGATAAGTGTTTTAATGCTTAGTGAATGATGAACATTGTTTGAGACTTTAGCTTATGAGCAATTTAGATGAAAACCTTAGATGGAAGGATTCTCGATCTAAATTTCTATATTAAGTGGTTATTCAATTGGTTTATATCCTCTAGAACTTGTGTTAGCTTTGAGTTGAAAATTACTTGCGTATTTATGTTATTGAATATGATAGAGGGTTTCATTTCTAAACCCTTTTATCCCAAACACAAACCCATCACACATTATATCCAAGTCACCCCCTTCGAGCCCATCACTTTTCTTCTGTCCATCATAGAAAGTTATATATGCATGAGCACCTCTTTGAAATAAACTTCTTATTCATGTCATAAAATCAAATTAGTGTGAAATTGTGCTACATCTTTTATATACAAAGTGATAACTAAAAACTAAAAAAGGGAAAGCATATTGCACTAAAAAGAAAAGAAAAAGAACGAAAAAAAAGAGAAGAGAGATAGTACAAGAAAAATTAAAGAGGAAAGAAAAGAGAAATGAATTAGGTACTATTATCAACTCCTATTAGCACAATTACCACCTCTACATCTCAGAAGATATGAATTCATGTTATATATCCATCATCACATGCATATGGTACTTTCCACCCTTCATATTCCATTCCACGTGGCCTATCTCCACCATCTCACCCTTAAAAGACCTCTTGATTCTTTACATAAGTGTTGTATAGTTGATGAGATTTAGAGCAATTACAAGCATATGGTAGGATGTTTTTCACTTTGAATATGAGTAAAAGAACCCTAACAATGAGAGGACATGAGAGCTAAATACTTATATCCTTAGAGAGAATCTATTACGCTCATATAGTTGAGGTTGATTACTTGGCATTGCTCATATTATCACCTTTGTATTTCCAAAAGATGGTGCATTAATTATCTTAAGGTTTCACTATGGATTATGTTATTATCTCAGTTTAATAGCTTTAACTTAGGTGTACTCCATGTCTTTGTCCAAGAGTACAAAGGTTTAAGTGTGGGGGAATTGATAAGACACAAATTGTGTATAGTTTCTATGACATTTTTAGGGTCTTATTACAACTTTACCATTTATTTTATGCTTGTATTTGTGCTTTTGTGATAATACATGATTGTGCTTGGCAATGTGCTAATTAAAGGGTAAAATGATAAATTAACTCTTCTAAACTACATAAACATTGTTCTCCACTAATTTGGACTTTTATAGTGAGCTTTTATTTTGAATCGCAGGTATTTTGGAGGAGAACCAAGGACTAACATGAGCATAAAAGAAATCACAAGACAAAGAAAATCAAATCACGCTTCTGTACTTTTTAGTCACGACCAAAGTGTCCACAGGTCGCGACCTCAATTCTTCTGGAACTTTCTCTATGTTTACAGGTTGCGACCAAAACATGGATCTAGTCATGACTAAAAGAGACAATCGTTGAAGCTACGTGTTTTGGATTAGGTCATGCAGAAATAAAAGGAAGAGGGAGCTGTAGACAAAGGGGATAGTTTTTTGACCTGATTAGGCTAAGAAATAGTACTCGAATCCTCTCTACACCTTCTCCACAACCTACACACTCATCTTCCATCTTTTTGCACCCTTCCACAGAATCTCACATCTCTACATCATTAATCTATCACCTCTTTGTGCTTTCTTCATGGAATCATATCTGGACAATGATTGCAACACAGTAAAAGTCATGAGAGGCTAAATCTTTAGTCTCTTGGTGATGGATCGCATATCTTAAGCTCATGGATTGTAGTTCACATGGGGAGTTTTCTGTTTTTAATCTCACCTTTCTTATATTTTTTGAATTCCTAGATCTACAGCTTTGATTTTATGAGTAAGGATTGGATATCGATAGGTTATTCTTAGATTAAGTTTTGTAATTGAATTTAGATGATTTGGATGTTGGTTTAATATGAATATTTTAGTTTCAATTTCTGGATAATTGGGCTTTTATCAACGATCGTTGCTAACTAATTCGATTGCTTGAAATCTATGGTCATCGATTGATGATCATTTGAGGGCATCTACATCATCTTATTTAAATTGCACGATAAGTGGCTTTTAATAGTTCATTAAGAGTTTTAAAACTAGCTTTGATCAAAGGAGTTTAAGGAACACTAATGTTCTGGACTCAATCTATCGATTGATGTTTCTTTTAAGACTTAGTGATTTTAAAGAGTAAGGATAGTTAGTTTTCTTTAACTTTCACTCATGTTTTCAATGGTTTTGTCACTAGTTTTCTAGGTATCCAATAGAAAGGTTCCTCGAGAAGAACGATAGGGTTGTGCCTTATACTACATTAATAGGGTACAATTACTTTTATTTTGATGCATAGGATGACGATAGCCCGTGCAAACCAGTTCGTTTTGTGCATTGCCATTTTTTAGAAGCCATTTTTTTGCGAGAATGACTACAACTGGTCAGTCAAAGTCAATTAATGCTTTCATTCCAGGACTTCTGAATGCATAGACCCGGCCTGCACACTTTATGGAGCAGGTACCCTATTTGGAAATTGTTAAATTTTTTCACTGTGTTAGTTCATTTTTTAGAAGTACATTTGGATTGGATATTCACTAGACTCAACTGTATATTCCATCCTATGGTTTGGAAGATGTAAAACATTACCTTAGTGTTTACTTGGGCTTGCACAATTAGGTGGCTGTCGCTGTGGATTTCAAAGATCAAACTGGAGAACAAAAAACTATGCAACCGAATCTTTAAAATATTTGCCTTAAAACTGAAGCCCCCATAGAGTCACATGCTACCACAATTCTCACTCCTTTTTCCTTTTCCAAGCTTCAGGAACAACTTGTGTTGGATGTTCATTATGCATCTTTACCATTTGAAGGAATTATAAATTTGAAGGAATCATATAGCAATTAGTTCCGAATGGTTTAAATTTGACGATCAAAATCTATCAAAATTTGATTTATGAAGATATCTTTAATTTATCAAAAAGGTCCCTTATCTAAAAAGTCTTCAATAAATTACTGAAGAATTGTATTGAAACATTTTTAAATCTTATCGAGCAACACTTCGGGAACTAGTCTTATAGAAAAGAACTTTGATAAATTTTCAATGAATTTTGTCACATCCTTACTTTTAACCTCAATTATACCTTATTAGAAGTTATTGGAACCAATTACATGCTCATTTGCTTTGGAAACATTTATTTTCAAAAGAATTGCTCTCGAGACTGTTCACTTTTACTGTTCATTTAGTAATTTTAGAACATATACCCAACTTTACAAATTCATAATTAAATGTAAAAAAATTGAAACAGGTTGGTTTTAATTTCTAATGAAAGATATTTCATTAAAATTTGAGGGCAAAATATAAAATTGAGGTTTCATTGTCCCAATGAAATCAGTTTATTCATTGAAGAATACTGTTCATTTGGTAAAATCTGGAAGTTCCAGTTTCTTTGCCTTAACATCAAAAATTCATTTCTCTTTGGTTACTTGTCCAAATGAAACGTGTTACCTATAGAATTAAAGCTCTAGATGTTCTCTTTAATATCACCAAATATGACAGAAAAAATCGTTCATTTACTATACAAAATTCACGTAAGAATGTTAGTGCCTCCAATTGCTTACTTTAACTCTATTCCAGATTTTAACTCCAAATTTGGAAAATCATAATAAATTGAATTCTTAACAAATTGAGGCATTTTTAGTGTTAATTTAAATCTATGTATCTTAGCTATAATCTTACCAAATTTCAAGTTCAAACTCCTTGATTAAGATATCTTAAACATCGTTGTACCATCACAGCTTCATAACACAATTATAGAATCATACATCATACATCCATCATGTGCTTCCATAATGCCAAGTCAGTCATGTAACCTATTATACAAGTCCATCCAACTATGCTTACCCTCTTTCCTTGATAAATTCCACTACCTAAAACATGGTTATGCATATGGGAGGAATGAGATTTTATGGAAATCCTAATAGCAAGTTACATAAACCATAATATCATGCATGATTAATTGGATGCTTAACATGTTATCATGAGATGGGAGCTACTTCATAAGGGTACATAAGCAAACTCTAGCATGCATATTGTCATGAAATAAGTTTCAAGGAGTTGAAATCATTCATACTTCATCATAAACATGATGACATAATCACAAGGTCAACCAAACACCATAATCAACAAGCAAGCAAACAATTAAACAAACATGAACTATAGTTAGGTATTCTTGCTACCTCTTAGTTATCCTTGTCAAAGCCTTCTTGAGATGGTTTCCTTCCTTCAAAAATGTCAAAACCTAGCCATTATAAAGTAATATCAAGTTATAATTCAACTTGAACACAAATCTAAGACTAGGTTTTTACTAACTTCCATTCTTTCTCTATTTTAGGTCTCATACTTCCATCTTTCCAAAATAAATTCTCATAGTTCATTTCTACATAATTTTTCATGTAGAATCCAAATATGAAGCTAGAATTTCCAAAATCAAATAATGTCATAAACTGCTGTACAAAACTGAAACACACCCTTGATTTTCCAAAATTCACATTTTGATTCCAATGCTTCCAATACTTGTTCTCTTACTTTATCCCCACACAATTTTCCATTTTAAACTCATTAGAAGCATCAAAATCATGAAATTTCAACATATCAACAGTGTCACGTACAGTAGCAGCCATGAACACAAAAACCCTAACTTCATGCGTACTTGAATTTCCAAGCTTATACCACTTGATTCAAGCTTGTTTAAGCTTATCTAAACTATCCATAACATAAAACTCATATTCTAACCATATATGAATAGTACTTCTATCAGCAACCAGAAGGAAAATATAGCACCAAAACCCTTTAAAATCAAGAGCTAGCTTGCTAGAATTAAGCTCAAGAACAAGGGAGATAATTACCTTGCTTATTGCTTCAAGTTGTATGCTTCTTTTCTAGTTCAATGGAAATTTTGCAAGAGTTTCCCTATGATTCCCAAGGTTTCCAAATGGGGTCTGAAATGAGGGGTATTTATAGATAAATTTGGGTGAAAATGGATGGCCAAGATTGATTTGGTTACTATTTGGTCTAATGGTCCATATTCATTCTTGAACAAACTTGCCCTAGAAGCCATACCTTTTGATACCATGCATGACATCACAAAAGGCCATGTTTGGCTAGAAAAAGGTAAATATACTGATAGAAAAAATTTCAGTTCAGTTCTGTACTGATCAGAGTAGTTTCACAAAAACCAGACTATTTTATGTTCCTAATTTTTATAATATTCTAGGATATGTATTCTATCCTAGAAAACAATGTCTAGGTTTCTCATACCATTGACATTATTAAATTGAGTATTTAGCTTTCATCCATCCCTTGGAAAATGACCAAAATACCCTTGGTGTCCTTTCTTGCATTATATTAACCATAAGGGTATAATTATCATTTCACACCCCTTTATACTATCTCAGGGCATATATTGGCTCTAACTAATCATATTTATACTATATGGGACATTTCTAATGTATCCAAAATGCCCAAAATGCCCTCCATCTATCACTGGTATAATCTGGTCATCTAGGGGCATTTTCGTAATTTTATACTTTTCCTGGGTCACTCTGGACATTGGCCCACCTAACTGTCCAGTCACCTTATTAAGCCTATGGTGGCACCATTTGTGTCATATCCTGATTTTTTCATATCTGGATAATACTGATAGTGGAAAGAGGTTTAGAAAGGATTATGACGATGATCAGAAGAAATAATAGAGGTTAAATGAGTCTTGAAGGAAGAAAGGGACCTAAATGAAAATTGAAAAAGTTTAAAGGCCAAAAGTTAAAGTAGAAACAAAAGTTGGGCCAAAAGTTGTAATTTCTAAGAGTTTAGGGACCTAAGTGTAAATATGCAAAAAGTTAGGGACATAAATGTAATTAAGTAAAAAGTTCAAGGGCAAAATTGTAATTATAGAAAGATCAGCCCGAAAAGGGTTAGAACTGCCCAGAAGTATTTTAGTCCCATATTCCATTAGTAAATAGAGGAAGGTATGCTGGATAATCTAACATGATCTAGAAATTTTATTGGAGCTCCAGAAAGCAGAAAATTATCTGATAGTCTAAAAGTTATCTGAATTTTTATCAGATTCTATGGACATCAAATATAAGTGGGGGAATTATAGGAAAGTGTGCTCTACAGTGTTAGATGTTATGAATCTGACAGAACCTCAGAAGAAATCCTGTATAAAAAGTTATTTCCATAACAGTGAATTTTGACGGGAGTTTGATAACACCCGTGATCTGATAATGGAACTTATCGGTATGTGAGCTTAAATAGAATGAGACCAGATGACCTCATATATAGGACCATGATAATTCCAAGGAGGGACCAAACCCAGGGTACCAGTTCACCAGTAGAAGGGGCTAATGTCTAGAAAAGGTGCAAAATTATGAAAATGCCCCTGGATGCCCAAATTATACCAGAGATGGACGAAGGGCATTTTGGTCATCTGGGATAGGCTAAAAATGTGGCACATGATATAAGTATGATTAGTTGAGTCAGTATATGCTCTGAGACAGTACAAAGAGGGGTGAAATGACAACTATGCCCTTAGGGTCACCATAGTGCAAGAAAGGACACCAAGGGTATTTTGGTCATTTTCCAAGGGATCTGTAATTAAGTTATGGCTCAGTACAAGTATGTAAATGGTGTGAGAATCCTAGACATTGATTTCCAGGACAGAATACATATCCTAGTATATTATAAAAAATTAGGAACAAAAAACAGTGTGGTTGTTGTGAAACTACTCTGATCGGTACCGGATTGGACTAGAATTTTTCCAGAAGCTTCCTACCATGATAATTTTGCCACATAAGCCCATCAAGTGTCCCTTGAGTTTTTCTTTATGATGTCATGATGATGTCATAATTACCTTTTTGAAAAAGTTAAATCCAAGATTAAATGTGGGCCTTTAGATCAAATAGTAACTAAATCAATCTCGGCCATTGATTTCCACCAAGATTTTTCTATAAATACCCCCTTAATTTCTGCAGCAAACTGTAAGTTCATCAACCCTTGGGGAAACTCTTGCAAAATGAAAACTCAAGCCAAGACAAAGAAGATTCAAGGTACCAAAGTTCAAGCAAGGTAGAGATTAAAGGTAAGCAATCTCTCCTAGTTTATTTTCCTTTGATTTGGGAGCTTGAACTTAGGGTTTTCATGGGGAAAAAGTTGATTTTTCTCTAAGGGGAGGTGCTGCCCAAAAACCTAGTTCAAAGGGGAAAGAAAAAATTAAAGTTATAAACTTATGATTGAAGCTGAAACAAGTTAGTTAAGTGATTGGTTGTTGAATCAAGTTGATATTCTTGACTTTGCCATGGTGTTTCCTGTTCGGTCTGCACTGTTCATGAGGGAAAGAAATGTAATTTCAATGATTTAATGCTTCCATTGAGTTTATATGATGATTTTGTGTAGGATTGGAAAGGTTTTGAACCTTTGAAACATTAAAATTTCAAGGTTGTAGTCTTTGAGATTCCTTACAGTTACTGTTCACTCGCATGAATAGTGATTGAAATTTCATGATTTTGATGGTTCCAATGGTTTTAAAATGAAAGTTGTGCGGGGTAAAGTGGAGAAACAAGTATGGGAAGCATTAGAATCAAAATGAGATTTTTTGAAAGAATTGCATGCTTATGTTTCAATTCTGTACAGCAGGCCATGAAGGAGCTGGAATTTTATGATTCTATGCTCGTAAATCGATTCAAAAGATGAAATTGTGTAGGGTAAAGTCAAGACATCAATTGGTTCAAGAGCCAAGTGGATTAGTGAATATTAGGGAAAGTTATGACAATAAAGAGTGTAACAAAGTTAATCTTGAACATGGTTCGAGTTCATGAGTCCTAATGAATTATGTGATGAATATGAATGTGTTTAGGACCATGAAACATCCAAGAAGATGTTGGGAAGTAATGTACATAAAGGCTTCATGGTTGGAAAGCTAGGGAGCAAGGGCTAAATGTCAAGAGGAAAGCTTAAGTGCAAGGTAGTGAACTTACTTCTTTATGTGCTTGATGTGGTATGCTTATGTGTTGACATGTATATGTTATTTTAATGATATTGTGACATGATAAATGATGTTAAATGTATTGTGAATAACATGTTTCCATGGCCATGCACTTGATGTAAAAGTATATAGAATGATGGCATGTCACTAATCAAAGAAAGTTAATAAAATTACATATCATGCATTAGCATCCATCTTGCATATTTAAGTGGTAATGTTTGCTACTAAGATTCCCTAGAATCTCACTCTCCCATAACCAACCAATTTAGGTCAAGCATGAAGAAAAGGTATGCATGGAGAAGAGCTAAAGAATGGGAGAAAGGAAGTGAAGTATTTAAGATTCTAGCATAGGCTATAAATTATCCATGTATGTAAATGCCATGTAAGGTGTGTATTTATGTGATGAAGCTATTTGAAATAATTATGGCATATGTACGTGATGTATATGAATATTGAGAAGTTTATTTGATGGCTTATGTATGCTTGAATAATTATTGAAAGTGAAAGAAAAGAAACTGAAATGGTAAAACATAGGTCCTAAAGCAGTTTTATTGTGGCTTCAGTTTAACCTAGCAAATGAAGGAATTATTTCACAAACTTTTATGAGCATGTATCATACATCCAGTGCTTTAAATTTATAGGTATAACGTGTCATTTGGACGTGTATAACAAGAGAAATGAATTTCCAAAGTAAGGGTCCAGAATCTGTTTCCAGAGTTTTTGACCAAATAAATAGTAGATTTTAACGAATAAACTGTATTAATTGGCTAGTCATTTGGTCTGGAAATTATTTTTACCTTAAAGTTTAAGATGTTATCTTCATGTAGCTTTTTGAACCACTTCATTTCAATTTTTCTAGAATTAATTATGATTTTTCAAAGTTTGTTACGAAATCTGGAATACCATATAAACAGTAACCTGAGAAAGAGTAAAATTCCAGATTTGGCTAATGGACTTCCAAGGTTTTGTAAGTGGTTCCAAATGCTACTGAATGGTCTCTAAGATGTATAAAAGTAAGGATGTTACAATTTGGGCCTTGGTATGGGCTCATTGTCTTTATGGCATAAATCCCAAGACATCCCTCCTGACCATATTTTTCGGGTATTTTATTCCACTGTAAAATCCCATAAGAACTCTACAGGATTCTTTTTCTGACTCTGTTAATTTTATAAATTCTTATATTAAATATAGAAATTTACTGTAAGGTTTTATCTTATTATGAAGTCTGAAAAATACTGTAATAATTCCTTCTGACTTCAAGAATTTATATCAATTAATCGGGATATCAAATCAAAATTCCGTGTCACCTTAAACTAACTGGAATAATTTTGTCTATCTACTGGTAAAATTTGGGTCTAATCTAATTTCAGACATTTTTTACCCCTTTTCAGTTTAACTTTCTCATAATTATATTAGGTCCCTGACTTTTTGCTTAATTACATTTAGGTCCCTAAACTTTTGATAATTACCACTTTTGGCCCAACTTTTATTTCTACTTTAACTTTTGCCCTCCACATTTTCTAATTTTTGTTTAGGTCCCTCTCTTCTTTCAAGACTCATTTAACCTTTATTATTTCTTCTGATCATCATCATAATCATTTCTAAACCTCTTTCTACTATCAGTATTATATAGATAGGGAAAATTAGGATATGACACATTAGGAGTACATTTCGGTACCCATTTAACTTTGGGTCCTTGAGTGTTAGTTTTAGACTTTTATTTGAAACATGTGTGAAAAATATGACATTGTTTTCCACAATAATTGCAATAATGATGCTTATCATTGAAATTGTTGCAAGTATTATATTGGCGAGCAAATTATGTTCTGAATACATAATTTCTTTCTTCCTATTAGATTTTTCAATTATATCGTTAAAGTGGAAAAAAATTTACTTTTAAAAATTGCATCAATAATAGGTTAAAAAATCATGTCATGAAAATTTTTGAAATCATTTTTTATATATTTACAAGAGGTATTTAATTTCTTTACCATTGACCCATTCTGAGCTTTGAATAATGATTAACTAGATTCATATACATTGTGCTCTTCTTGATTCTCCTTTTCCTCTTATTCCTCCGTTTTGATCATCTCATGAAGATGTTCTATGATTTTTTTCCTTTTTCAACATCATCTTCCATTTGTTCATGGTAGATGTTTTGCAACATTCAATTACTGATAAACTATCAACACTATCAACTTCAACGTAATTGTCATAGGAATATATGGAATCAAGAGTTTTAAAAATGTCTCTGACATTATATCAAAGTTTGACTTTTTAATAATCATTTTCAGATAAAGTATTGTATAAAATTATCATTGCTCTAGGGCTCAAAATTATAAATAGTGAAAGTGTCTGGGGCAAATATATATAAGTTAGAGACTTTAGAAGAGTCTCTTGGGCATTGAAAAAGAAAAAGGTTAGTTACATGTCCAGGGTTAAGCTAAAGATCTTAAAGGGATAATTTACGATGTTAAGCCCAAGTAGGGGTAAAATCATAATTTTAGAAAGTTTAAGGGCATAGTAGTCATTTTGAAGAAAGAGAGTGACTAAACTGAAAAGTCTAAAAGTTTCATAGTATGAAATGGAAGTAGACACAAGTTATAGGCCATTAAATGATAATTATGGAAAGTTGAAACAAAAAAAAAACCTAAAATTACTCGAAAATGTTTTTATCCCAAATTGTACTAGTAAATAGAGAATGAAATTTGGGTTAGGCATATTTCTCAAAATTTTGATTTAAGGTCCTAATAAATTGATATTAATTTATGAAGTTCACGATTATTGCAGTATTTTGAGACCTCATAATCAAATAAAATTTTATAGTAAATTTTTATAATTAATATAAAAAATAAAACTGACAGAAGTAAAATAAGAGTTGTGTAGAATTAATTATAGAATTTACTGTGAAAAATGACACCAATAAGGGGTTTAAAAGAAATATATGTAATTTTTATCAAAACTTCTAGGTCTCAAAAAATTATGAGAGTTTGCAAAAAAAATTATTTTATATTAGAATGAATTTATAAAAATGTCATAAATTATAAAAGATTTAAATATAATTTATCTAAAAAAATAGGACAATTTAAGGATATCAGTATAGAAAGTGATTTGGGATTTGTGCCAAATAGCAATTGGATCCATAAGAGGCCCAATAATGGTAGCATGCAGTAGCCCAATAAGTCTAAAAATTTATTTTAGAGCTCAAGTCAAATAATGGATAATTTATAAATTATTGAAAAAGAAAATTAAGGAGGCTTCAAGAGGAAGATTAGGGTTTTGCACATGGTGGATCACACAAGGCAGCAGATATGGCATCCAAAGCAAGGAGGGAGAAGATTTTGAACATGTGATTTTATCCAAATTTGGCTTGGTGCTTAAGCCAAGTTTCAAGAGCAAATGTGGACAACTGGATTCAATAGTGTTTAAGTGAATCTTGGTATTTCATTTTCCATGAAATTTTTCTACAAATACCTTCCCATTTTTTGCCTAAACCATGAGCACAAAGGACCTTGGGGAGGTGCTACCCAAATGGACACTCAAGCCAAGGCAAAAGGCAATTCAAGAAACTTAAAGATCAAGGTAGTTAAAGCATAAGGTATATGATCCTTCCTAGTTTATTTGCAAGTATTTTGGAAGGATAAAACCTAGATTTTAGTGGTTGGAAATTCCATTAAACCTAGAGTATACATGCTATCTAAAATGTTAAGTTAAAGGAGGAAGAAGAAAATAAAGCTAGAACTATGTGATTAATGTTTAGATAAATTAGTTAAATGATTAGTTATTGAATCAAGTTGATATTTTTTACTTTGCCATAGATGAGGCCTTTCATCCTACACTATTTTGGATAGAAAGAGATATAATTTCAATGATCTAATTCATCCATTGAATTTAGAAGATGATTTTGTGTAGGATTGGATAGGCTTGAAACCTTAGAAGCATTGGAAATGAAAGATGTAATTTTTAAGCCTTCTCTGTTACTGTTCACACACATGAACAATTATTGGAATTTTATAATTTTGATACTTCTAATGGTTTTAAAATGAAAAATTTTGTAGGATAAAGTAGTGAAACAAGTATTGGAAGCATTAGAATCGAAATGAGAATTTTTGGAAACAAAGAGGACATGTTTCAGTTCTTTCTAGAATAGTGTATAGCTACTAGAATTTAGGAATTATGAGTTCATAAATAGATTCAGAAGGCCAAATTGTGTGAGGTAGGGTCAAGACATCAATTGGTTCTAAGGCCAAGTCAATTATTAAAGATTAAGGAAAGTTATTTTAGTTAAGCAAGGTCAATGTTCAAGGAAGTTAGATGTTAATGAATGAATGATAATGTGATGTTAGGATTTCAATTGTGTGTTCAAAGAGGGTAGCCACTCATCAAGGAGGAGTAAGAAGAAAGAGGTAAAGAAAGGAGCAAAGGAAAGTCAAGTGTAAGAGGTAGTAAACTAACCTATACTTGTATATGTTAAATGGAATGAGTTATGGTGCTATGGCTATGTGAATTTTTATGGCATATATGTATTTGATAGATGCTCTATTTCTATAGTAAAGGAAAGTAAAGTGTAAGAGGTAGCAAACTAACCTATACTTGTATATGTTGAATGGAATGAGTTATGGTGCTATAGCTATGTGAATTGTTATGACATATATGTATTTGATAGATGCTCTGTTTCTATATTTACTTTGACCAATTGTATTTCATATGTAAGAGGGTAGCATGCTATCACATCCCAATTTTTAGGCCTAGAAGCCCAGTATATAGCCTAAAAAAGGTAGGCTACCAAGCCCTGTTGTGCAGGAGTCCTATAAGTATACAAATGATGTTTAGGGACTAAACCGTAAATAATGAGAGTTCAAGGACTAAAATTGTAAATAGTAAAGGCCAAAAGTTAAAGTAGAAACAAAAGTTGGGCTAAAAGTGGTAATTTTCAAAAGTTAAGGGACTTAAATGTAATTAAGTAAAAAGTTCAAGGGCAAAATTGTAATTATGAAAAGGTCAGCCCGAAAAGGGTTACAACTGCCCAAAAGTATTTCATTGTCACATTCCATTAATAAATAGAGGAAGTTTCGCTGGTTAATCTAACATGATACAGAAATTTTATTAGGACCCTAAACAACATATATTTATCTGATAGTTTGAAAGTTATTTAAAATTTTATTAGATTTTATGGACTTCAGATATAAGTGAGGGAATTACAGGAAAGTGTTCCCTATAGTGTCAGATGTCCTGGATCTGACAGAACCCTGGAAGAAGTTTTGTATAAAAAGTTATTCACATATTAGTGAATTTTGAGGGGAGTTTGATAACACCCGTGATCCGATAATGGAACTTATCGGTATGTAAGCCTGGATAGAATGAGATCAGATGACCTCATAAATAGGCCCATAATGATGCCAAGGAGGGCCCAAAACCTAGGGTACCAGTTCATCAGTAAAATGGGCCAGTGTCTAGAAAAAGTGAGAAATTATGAAAATGCCCCTGAGTGACCAGACTGTACTAGAGATGAATGGAGGGCATTTTGGTCATCTGAGATAGGCTAAAAATGTGGGATATAGTATAAATATGATTAGTTAGAGCCAGTATAGTCCCTGAGGCAATATAAGGAGGTGTGAAAAGACAATTTTACCCTTAGGATCAATATAGTGCAAGAAAGGACACCAAGGGTATTTTGGTAATTTACTAAGGGATATTTCTTGGCAACTGAGCCACCAGAGTACTTGGGTTTGATTAAAGACCCAAGATGACATTACCAGATGTCAAAAAATGTGGCCCAAGAGTGATGTGGATCCAAGTGATATTAAAATATTAATTTAGTACTTTTTTAATAAAGTTACCCGGTCAAAGATAGAAATGGGGAAAGTGATCAGATAAAGCTTTAGACTCATCTAGAACCATGAGGTGACATAAAAGGTGTTCTCATGGAACCCACAAGGCACCACATGTCATGAGTTTAGAAAAAGAAGAAAAAGCTAAGGACACGTGGCAAGATCTCAGCCGTTCATTCTAGGAAAAGACTCTGGAATTCTCTAGAAATGTTGAGTCAGATGGTAAGGTGTCCCAAGGGCCCCATCATTACGCCACCTATCATGTGAGGTGTCCCATGGATGATGTAATTTTGATGAGTCATCTAGGATGATGATGTCATCGTGATGATACAGGCAAAACTTCTTGAAGAAGCTAAGCGATCTAAGCCATTCATCGCAATTCAATATGGACCATCCATTCCACTTCCACTCAACTATAAATACCCCACTCCCCCTCACTTCATTACCACGGCCAAGCATGGAAAAACAAGAGAAAGAAGAGAGAAAGAGAGAAAGAGAGAAAGGAAGAGAAAGAAAGGAAGGAAGGAGTTCTTTAGTTTTTATGATTTTCTTTAGTTGATCTCTTTTATGACTAAAAATGATTTGAAATATGCCACATAAGAAATATATAAACATTGTAATTATATAGAAATTGTTTCTAAATGATTTACATTTAAAGATCAAATAATATCAAAGTCTATTTTAAGGAGATTTCTTGAATTTATCAAAGTATTTATTTAATAGGTGCCTTATTGATAAGGTATTCAATAAATTATTGAGGAGTTGTATTGAAATAGTTTTAAATCTTATCAAGCAACACTTCGATAACTAGTTTTATTGAAAAGTACTTCGATAAATCTTCAATAAATTTCATTTAAATAGTTTTGGATTTATCAAATAGTTCTTTGATAAATATCCTTATCAAAAAGCTCTTTGAAAAATATTCTTTCAAGACATATGCTTTCAAATTTATTAATATATTTTATAATACATCGTTTATTGAAATGTTCTTTGATAAATAAATATTTTGAATAGTTTATCGATAAATACTGAAGACCATTCTTCCAAACTTTTTCAAATAGACTTTCAAACAATCTTTGATCTATAGATCATCATAACATAATTGGAAACACATAATCAAAAGATAATTTGTCCATTTATGTTAGAATCATGAGATCATCTTTTACAAAATCATAAGATGGAGTAAAAGAAAATGTTCATTGTAACAAATCATGAGCTTATAAAGATCTTTTAGCAAATATGATCAAGCTATAAATCTATAAAGATTATTCATTTAATCAAAGAAAAATAATTCATATGCTCAGCAAAATCGTTCATAGAAATATCAATAAGATATTCAATATAATTAAATTTAAGTTTAATAGAGGGATCTTATCAAAGATCTCTTCAATAAATGGTCTGATTAAATAGTTTATCGATAAGAGCATAATAAATCAGATTTTGTATCTTTCATGAATAATCTCATATTCATAAATTCATGATATATCCAACTATAGATGATTCAAATAAATCAACATCATTATAAGTAATGAATTATCCTTAAAACATTTAGCAAATTAAAGCTTTAGTGATTTGAATTTAAAAACAGCTTTTCTCAAATATTTCTTATATAATTTGTAACTCAAGATATTGTAGATTATTTGAGAAGAAAATAATTTAGATAAGAACACTGTTAAAAAATATTTTCAAAATTAAAGATACAGTGTGTCTTAGATAAACTTGAAAATATGTTGATAATCAGAATTTAAATCTTTAGCACTTTCTTTCTCTGATCATAAGATTTTATAAAATCATTTTTGAGAGGAAACATCCAAGATAGTATTTTATCAAAAGTAAAAAGCAAATCATATTCAAAGTCATTTATTGTTACTTTTGATCAAACAAAATCTTTTTCTATTTATCAAAGTATTCTTTGATAAGTCACCTTATCACTAGTGATAAATGAATATTTTATTATGATTTTGGTGATTGATTTGGGAAAATTTTGCTATTTTTTTAGAATAAAATTAGTATTTTTGGGGTAAATAAATAGAGGAAATAATCTGAAATGAGTAAGAGAATAATTGTCATTTTTTAATATTTCTTCGATATTTTTGGTGAGACAAATAATATATTTTTTTTATTTCCATTGCAAAACAAGTTAAATAACTATTGTAACTGAATTGGAATTGGAGGGAATTAGTTAGAATGTAATGGGAAGGAAATGCCAGGGGGAACAGATTCCAGTTCTGGCTTGACAAAGGCACGTGCACATTGAGGGATTTCACATGGAGGCTTGACAGCTGGAGGGGAACTCAGACCTAATTTCATAGGCTTAATTGACGGTCCTTGGGACGGATTTTTCGCTCTGACAGATCTGGGATTATCACCTCCGCTCTCAGATTTTCCTTCATCGCTCACACTTTTGTTAGGAGCTTTCACCCACTGTCATGAGAACTACCTTACTCAGAGACCTGATGAAGAGACTCATAGGAGAACAAGTATTAGAAGCATTTGCATCAAAATGTGAATTTTTGGGAATCAAGGGCTTCACTTTGGTTTGGTACTGTAGCAACTAAAGTGTTTTGATTTTGGAAATTCTAGTTTCATATTTGGATTCTACATGAAAAATTATGTGGAAATGAACCATGAGAATTTATTTTAGAAAGATGGAAGTAAGAAACATAAAGTAGAGAAAGAAAGAGAGCTAGTGAAAACCTAGTCTTCATTTTGTGTTCAAGTTGAGTTGTAACTTGATATTATTTTGTAATGGCTAGATTTTGACATTTGTGAAAGAAGAAAATCGTCCCAAGAAGGGCTTGACCAAGATAGCTAAGAGGTAGCAAGGATACCTAACTATAACTCATGTTTGTTTAATTGTTTGTTTTCTTGTTGATTATGGTGTTTGGTTGAGCTTGAGCTTATGTTATCATGTTATGATGAAGTATGAATGATTGCAACTCCTTGTAAGTTATGTCATGACAATATGCATGTTAGAGTTTGCTTATGTACCATAATGAAGTAGCTCCCATCTCATGATAACATGTTAAGCATCCAATTATTCATGCATGATATTATGGTTTGTGTAACTTGCTATTGGGATTTCCATAAAATCTTATTCCTTCCATATGCATAACCATGTTTTAGGTGCTGGGATTTTTCAAGGAAATAGGGTAAGCATGGATGGTTAGACATGTATAATAAGTCAAATGAGTTGCTTGACATTATGGAAGCATATGCTGGAATGTATATTGAATGTTCATGTGTTGGTGTTCTGATGCTGTGACCTTTTGATGATATTTACAGTACCTCAATCAACGATTTTTAGTCTGAAATTTGGCATGATAATAGCTAAGATACAAAGCTTTAAATGGACACTAAGAACTCCTTAATTGGATAAGTATCCGAATTGTTATGATTTTCCAAAGTTGGAACTAAAATCTGGAATTGAGATAAAGGGAGTGATTAAAGGCAATGACGTTCACGTGTTGAGTTTGTATAGGAAATAAATGAGCTTTTCAAAGAAATTTTTTGAGCTTAAAGAGGATATCTAGATCTTTAATTCCACAGGTAACAAGGTTCATTTGGACAAGTAATGAAAGAGAAATAAATTTTTAAAGTTAAGTCAAAGAGACAGAAACTTCCAATTTTTACCAAATAAACAGTGATTTTCAATCCAGAAAGATCAACCCAGAAAGGATTATAACTGCCTGGAAGTTTTTAAATCCCACATTCCATCAGTAAATAGAGGAAGTTGCGCTGGTTCATCTGGCATGATACATAAATTTTATTAGGACTCCAGACAACATAAAATTATCTGATAGTCTAAAAATTATCTAAAATTTTATTAGATTTCATGGACTTCAGATGTAAGTGGGCAAATTATAGGAAAATTTGCCCTACAGTGTCAGATGTCCTGGATCTGACAGAAGTTTGGAAGAAGTTGTGTAAAAAGTTATTCACATATTAATGAGTTTTGACGGGAGTTTGATAACACCCGTGATCCGATAATGAAATTTATCGATATGTAAGCTTGGATAGAATGAGATCATATGACCTCATATATAGGCCCATGATGACGCCAAGAAGGGCCCAGAACCTAGGGTACCAGTTCATCAGTAGAAGGGGCCAGTGTCCAGAAAAAGTACGAAATTACAAAAATGCCCTAGATTGTACTAGAGATGGATGAAGGGCATTTTGGTTATCTGGGACAGGAAAAAAATATGGAACATAGTATAAATATGATTAGTTGAGCCCAAATACACCCTGAGGCAGTATAAAGAGGGGTAAAATGACAATTATGCCCTTAGGGTCAATATAGTGTAAGAAAGGACACCAAGGGTATTTTGGTCATTTTCCAAGGAATGGATGGCAGATAAATACTCAGTATAACCATGTCAAGGGTATGAGAAGCCTAGAAATTGATTTCCAGGACATAATACATATCCTAGTATATTATAGAAAAATTTGGAACAGAAAAACAGTCCGGTTGTTGTGAAACTTCTTTGATCGGTACCAGATTGGACTAGAATTTTTCCAGAAGCTTTCTTACACTATGACCACACCACCTAGCCCTCTTAGGTGTCCCATGAGCTGTCGAACATGATGTCATAATTATTCTTTTATGAAAAAGTAAAATCCAAGATTAAATGTTAGCCTTTAGATCAAATAGTAACCAAATCAATATTGGCCATTGATTTTTCTTGGATTTTGGCTATAAATACCCCTCATTCTGACCAAAACCGTGGCCTTGTGATACCTTGGAGAAACTCTTACAAAATGAAAACTCAAGCCAAGACAAAGAAGATTCAAGGTTCCAAAGTTCAAGCAACCTAGAGATTAAAGGTAAGCAATCTATCCTAGCTTATTTTCCTTTGATTTGGGAGCTTGAACTTAGGGCCTTCATGGGAGAAAAGTTGAGTTTTATCTAAGGGGTTGTGCTTCCCAACAACCTTAGATGAAAGGGCAAAGAAGAAATTAAAGTTAGAAACATATGATTGAAGCTTAAACAAGCTAATTAAGAGATTGGTTGTTGAATCAAGTTGATATTCTTGACTTTGCCTTAATGGAACCTGTTCAGTATGCACTGTTCATGAGGGAAGGAAATTGAATTTCAATGATTTAATGCTTCCATTGAATTTAGATGATGTTTTTGTGTAGGATTGGAAAGGTTTTGAACCTTGAAAGCATTGAAATTTCAAGATTGTAGTTTTTGAAATCCTTCTCTGTTACTGTTCACTCGCATGAACAGTGATTAGAATTTCATGATTTTAATGCTTCCAATGGTTTTAAAATGAAAATTTGTGTGGGATAAAGTAGAGAAACAAGTATGGGAAGCATTGGAATCAAAATGAGAATTTTTGAAAAAATTAAGTGCAGTTTCGGTTCTGTACAGTATGTGATGAAGGAGCTGGAATTTTATGATTCTAATCTCATAAATGGATTCAAAAGATGAAATTGTGTAGGGTAAAGTCAAGGCATCAATTGATTCAAAGACCAAGTCCATTGGTTAAGATTAAGGAAACTTAATGAGATTAATGTTCAAGAAGTTATATTAGTTAAAGTGAGTTTAATGCTCAAGGAAGTTAGATTATAATTGATGAATGATTATGTGATGTTAGGAATTGATTGGTATGCTCCAAGAGTGGCAGCCACATGTTCAAGGAAAATGAGAAGAAAGAAGAAAGTTAAGGTGAAAGAAAGTCAAGTGTTCAAGGTAGTAAACTAATCCTAAACTTGTATGCATTGAATGTTATGCTTGATTGTGTTATGGTTTGATTGAATTGTGTTTCCTATGTGCTTATTTATGAAGCTCTATTTATATGTTTACTTTGGCCAATTGTATTTCATATGTAATATGGAATCATGCACATGACACAATAGTAACACTTTCACAAGCAAGCAAAAGTATTTACATTAATGCATGCATTATTTAGTACCATTTGCTACTGATATTTCCCCTGAAATCTCATCCCTTTCTATGTAATCCCAATCCCACAGGTTTATGAATGATGAAAGAGGATGATAAAGCATGAAGAAAAGCTAGGGATTGGATAGTATATATGTTATGTGAATGTGTAATATTGCTGTATCACCAATGTAAGCAGTGATGGTCATGATATAATGAAAAATAGTAAATGATGGAATAAATGTATGAAATTTTATAGACATTAATCTTCTTTTTGACACCAAGAATGCTTTATTTGGATGTATGTACAAAGAGAACTGATCTTCCAAATTAAGGGACCAGAATCTATTTCCAGGATTTTTTACCAAATAAACAGTAAACTTTGGCGAATAAACTATATTAATTGGCTAATCATTTGGTCTGAAAATTATTTTTCCCTTAATGTTCAAGATGTTATCTTCACATAGCTTTTTGAACCACTTCATTTTGAGTTTTCTAGAATTAGTTATGATTTTTTGAAGTTCATTGAGTAATATGGAATACCATATGAACAGTAACCCGAGAAAGAGTAAAATTCCAGATTTAGCTAATGAAATTCCAAGGTCTTGTAAGTGGTTCTAAATGCTACTGATTAGTCCGTAATATATATGAAAGTAAGGATGTTACAAGTAGAGATTAGGAATAGTCAGTTTATCTACAGTTCCTCAATACCATAGCAGGGATGATAAACAGACATACAGTAGAGGGCATTAACCTAATATACTCTAGAGGACATGAATGAGTCTTAATTGACTCTGAAGATACTGACCTCACTGAAGGTTATCAGTTAGAGGTTTAGTATAGAGGGAAGGCAAGCTAAATAGTACAAAGCACTAAGATACAGAAGATTAGTTTAAGAAGAGATTCAGAAGTAGATCCTTCGTATGATCATCAGGGGTTGATCTACAGTGCGAAATACTTTGTGTAGCTAGTCTCTATTGAACAGAATGATAAGAAGTTAGAATGAGACTTGCCTAAGAATGATATAATACATGGCCTAAGGCTAAAAATGTGATGACTAATAGATAGAAAGTTAATGTTCCCAAAATAGAGGAATCCCATCACAAAGGGATAGTAACCTATTACGCTACCCTAGAGAGCAGAAGTAATAATGCTAAATGATGAATGAGATCCAAGTGACCTAAATTGGTTAGGATCTATAGGCAAATTAGAAAGAAACCACAGTCTAGTCTAGAGGAGATTGAGACTGATGGACAGAAAGAGTTAAGAGATAATAGAGAGATATAAAGAGATATAGAAGTTACTCCATATGAGATGGAGAGTGATGCATTCATTTGAAAAGTTTTTCTCGAAGAGTTTAAAAGAAGCATTCCTCTCAATTAGAAAAAGGTGAGCGTGAGGCTAAAGATTATAGCAAAGGAAAGAGAACCCTTTTGATGGATACTTCATCGAGTTCATTCATATGAACTTTGAGGCTTAATAAGAGATACTTTCTCGCCTGTTAGTAATCCAGGAGGATAAAGGAAAACTTAAAAGTGCAAATGGCATAAAGATATGAGCCAAACCTTTCCCCAAATAGCTGAAAGAAAATAGCTAACTCAGTTATGAATTATAATGAGGCCAAGGACACATAAGTCCTGTAGGCTAGAGACACTGAAGTTTACAAGTGATGAGAAATGTTATGACGAGGTAAGATAGCCTGATATGATAAGCTATCTCCGATTCCTAAATGAATAAATATAATACTAGAGACAAGCTAAAGATAAATTGCCTCATAAATTGTTTGAGAATTAGTAGAAAGAGATATATGTAAGCTAAGAGAAAGAAGTTTATGAGGTTTAAAGAAAGTAAAGTAGCTACAGATTCAAAGGTAAAGTGACTCCCCTATTCCTTATGTAAGAAAGAGTAAAGAGGGGTTGAATCTATACCCTAATAAGAGGGTGATGTGGCAGCTTAAGTGAACCAGTAAACGATTTAGGATCCTGAATAAATGATCAGGACCTAGTAATTAAGGTGATTAAGGGATAGAATGTTTTAAAGTCTACCTAGTTAATTGCTTAATTGCAATATGAGTATAAGGGATGGTTGAGCAAACTATGTAATAATGGTATGGCTTATGTTACTATAAGTTATGATGAATAGTTGCATCTCCTCGAAGTTATTAGATGATGAAACATATGTTGAGTATGCTATGATGAATGAATACTCCCCTTACGCAGTACGTATAGGGTAGAGTATATCAGATAAGAAAGTTATGTTGCTCCTATGCCCTACGACATACAATTAGATAACTTAACTTAGTGATGATAAAGCAATAGAAAAGTGATAAACAAAATAGTTAGCTTGTTAATTCACAAAGAATGGAATGAGAATTTATGATCAGACAATGATATTCAATGGGATAGAGAATGAGATTAAAGATAAAAGGTTAGTAGTGAATTTCTAGATAAATGATTACAGTATTCATGACATATCCTTTCAGTAGGAATAAGATATATGAACGATGTGCTAAGATATATGAAAGGAAATGAGATGCAGTTATGAAAGATGATGCGGCTCTAAGAAATAGCAGTTTTTAAATAAGATAAGTTAATATTTTTGCAATAGAGCTAGATTGCTCTTGCGATAGAGAAGGATTGCTTTTGAAATAAAGCCAAGAGATGGGATAGTATAACTCATATAGAGTAAGGTCCCTCTAATGAGATGAATAGGTGATGATAAATATGAGCATGGCAGAGCCTATATAGCTCTCTACAGTAATAGATATAGTAAAGTTATAAAAGATGAGAATGATATATGAAGTTCCTGAGTGATAGAGGAAATGAGAAAAGTCCTAATAGATAATATTGGCTTCTGTGATCATTTTTGGGGAATTATCTGTAGAGTTAACAACTATGTGGAAGTGACTAACCTTGTAACTTTGTCTGTTGGTTTAGGTCTTCCAGAGATGAGAATACAGTACAACAGAATCGCAGTAGATTCTGGAGGATTGCAGTTAGATCCTAGTATGGCTCACAGGGTCTCAGTTAGATCTTAAAAAGGGTTACAGTTGATCGTAGTAGATCCCGAGGGTCACAGTAGACCAAGCCTAGAGCAAGAAAGTAATGATCTATAAGTACATTATTTCTTTGGAAGGACGAATACCAAGGAAAAGTTAAGGTATAAAAGCTTCACAAGTTGGTTAACTCATAACAGAGAGAGTACACATGATGCTAGTTTCAGATAGCCTTATTACTATCAGGGACTGAACTCAGAATTTTGTTACACGTAACAGGAATTAAGTGATCAAAGTTAAACTTGTTAGTCATGAATCCCAAGGATTTATAAGAATATTTCATAAGATATGAGAAAGGGTCAAATGAGAATAAAGAGATCCTTACCATAAAATTACAAAGAATAAGAATGAAAGATAAATAGATCCTCCAGATGAGGATAAAGAGATTAGAAGGCCAAATAGACCTAAGAGAGATAGTATAAGATGAGTCTAAGATAGTAAAGTACCTGGGTTAGAGCTTGTGAGCATCAGTGCTTCAGATTTTTATCTGCACATTTCAGTTAAGTGTGCTCAGGCAAGGGTAGTCCAATGATGGGTGACCCCCTGGGAAGTGATAGGAAAGGTGTAAATGTCATAGAAATTTGGCATATATGCACAGAGCTATGTAAGATGATAGACTATGATGTAGCCAAATTTGGCTAGATTTGGCCAGATATGCCATGTTACAACATGAAAAATATGAAATGAGATATGTTAGGAAAAGTATGTAATGAGATACGTTATGAGAGATATGTATTGAGAAGTACAATATGAAGTGGCTTTATAGCTAGCCCTATAAACGGATCGGAGGCTCCCTTTTTGGAAAAGGATAAGATGTTTGAATGTTAAACTACATGTTAAAAAGCAAATTAGAGCTTTCATTCCTTGCATAAAATGACAGGTATTATGTTATGCTATATTATGTTATGTTTGTAAAATATGCTACAACTCTGAATGTTAGAGCAGTGTAAGCTCTATGTGATAGGGTTATGCAAGGTCTATGTGATAGAGCTATGCAAGCTCTTAGTGTTAGAGCTGTGCATATTAAGAGAAGGAATGCTTGAACTCCAATGTTAGAGCTTTGCATTCATGGGCAGGAATGTAGTCCTGCAATATGTTAGCCAGGCATTATGCATGTTATAGTATGTGCTCCTATATGCTCCTATTTAGTAGTGAAGCAACGAAAATGAGTCCTCTCTCTGACATAAGTCTTATATGCTCCTAAGTAGCAATAGAACAATAAAAGAAAGAGTAATGACATAAGTCTTCTCTCTCTGTATTATGATGAGTTATTAAAGATGATAAGAAGTTCATAGAAACTCCAGGATATAGTAGTACACGAGAGAGTTGGATATGAAAGAAATAGACACTACTCACAAGTTCAGTATAGGGAGGAGTCCATATGCAAATAAACGCATAACAAGTAAGCAAGTACCAGAATGAAGTAGCGTTGAACTCTGATTGAGTTGATTCAGAATAAGTTATGAAGATCTACGGACATGAAAGGTACTCCGCTAAGATGTTAAGATAAAAGATAAGAAATAGATACCTTAATCCTTAGTCAAAAAGAAGATAAGGATATTTATTATCTAAGATTCTTGACTGAGGTGTTGAGTAAATTTAGAGGACAAAACTTATTTTAAGGGGGTAGAAATGTCATATCCTAATTTTTCCTTATCTGGATAATACTAATAGTAGAAAGAGGTTTGGAAAGGATTATGACGATGATCAGAAGAAATACTAGAAGTTAAATGAGTATTGAAGGAAGAAAGGGACCTAAACCAAAATTAGAAAAGTTTAAAGGCCAAAAGTTAAAGTAGAAACAAAAGTTGGGCCAAAAGTGGTAATTTCTAAAAGTTTAAGGACCTAAATGTAAATATGCAAAAACTTAGGGACATAAATGTACTTAAGAGAAAAGTTCAAGGGCAAAATTGTAATTATAGAAAGTTCAGCCTGAAAAGGGTTAGAATTGCCTGGAAGTATTTTAATCCCATATTCTATCAGTAAATAGAGAAAGATATGCTGGTCAATCTAGCATGATACAGAAATTTTATTAGGGCTCTAGACAGCAGATATTTATCTGATAGTCTGAAAGTTATATGAAATTTTATCAGATTTCATGGACTTTAGATACAAGTGAGGGAATTACAGGAAAGTGTGCCCTACAGTGTTAGATGTCCTGGATCTGACAGAACTCTGGAAGAAGTTCTGTGTAAAAAGTTATTTACATATTAATGAATTTTGATGGGAGTTTGATAACACCTGTGATCCGATAATAGAACTTATCGGTATGTAAGCCTAGATAAAATGAGAGCAGATGACCTCATATATAGACCCATGATGACGCTAAGGAGGGCTCAAAACCTAGGGTACCAGTTCATCAAAAGAAGGGGCCTGTATCCAGAAAAGGTGTGAAATTACAAAAATGCCCCTGGATGCCCATATTGTACTAGAGATGGATGGAGGGCATTTTGGTCATCTGGGATAGGCTAAAAATGTGGCACATGGAATAAATATGATTAGTTGACTAGTATATGCCATGAGGCAGTACAAAGAAAGGTGAAATGACAATTGTGCCCTTAGGGTTAGTACAGTGCAAGAAAGGACACCAAGGGTATATTGGTCATTTCCTAAGGGTTGGATGGTAGATAAATCTTCAGTATATCATTTTCCATTATATGAGAAGTCTAGACATTAATTTCCAGGACATAATACATATCCTAGTATATTATAAAAAATTAGGAACAGAACATAGTCCAATTGTTGTGAAACTGCTCTGATTGGTACCGGATTGGACTGGAATTTTTCCAAAAGCTTCCTTACATGGACAGCACGCCACATACCTCTCTTAGGTGTCCCATGAGCTGTCCCACATGATGTCATAATTATTTTTTTAGAAAAAGTTAAATCCAAGATTAAATGTGAGCCCTTGGATCAAATAGTAACCAAATTAATCTTGGCCATCCATTTCAACCCAAATTTCTCTATAAATACCCCCTCATTTCAGACCTATTCGGCAGCCCTTGGAACCATGGGAAACTCTTGTAAAATTTCCACTCAACCAAGAAAGAAGCACACAACTTGAAACAAGAAGCAAGGTAATCATCTCCCTTGATATTGAGCTTTGTTCTAGCAAGTTAGCTCTTGGTTTTAAGGGTGTATTCTATTTCCCTTATGGTTGCTACTGGAACTGCTGTCCATATGGGGTTGGAATATGAGTTTTATGTTATGGGCAGTTTAGACAAGCTTAAACAAGCTAGAATCAAGTGGTATAAGTTTGGAAATTCAAGTATGTTTAGATTTAGGGTTTTGTGTTCTTGCTGGTACTGCACGTGATACTTTTCATATGATGGAATTTCATGATTTTAATGCTTCCAATGAGTTTAAAAAGGAAAATTGTGTCGGGATAAAGTAGGAGAACAAGTATTAGAAGTATTGGAATCAAAATGTGAATTTTTGGGAATCAAGGGCTTCACTTCGGTTTGGTACTGTAGCAACTAAAGTGTTTTGATTTTAGAAATTTTAGTTTCATATTTGGATTCTACATGAAAAATTATGTGGAAATGAACCATGAGAATTTATTTTGGAAAGATGGAAGTAAGAAACATAAAGTAGAGAAAGAAAAGGAGCTAGTGAAAACCTAGCTTGGTTTTGTGTTCAAGTTGAGTTGTAACTTGATATTATTTTGTAATGGCTAGGTTTTGACATTTGTGAAGGAAGAAAATCATCCCAAGAAGGGCTTGACCAAGATAGCTAAGAGGTAGCAAGAATACCAAACTATAGTTTCATGTTTGTTTAATTGCTTGCTTGCTTGTTGATTATGGTGTTTGGTTGAGCATGAGAATGTGTCATCATGTTGATGATTATATATGAATGATTGCAACTCCTTTCAAGTTATGTCATGACAATATATATGTTAGAGTTTGCTTATGTACCATTATGAAGTAGCTCCCATCTCATGATAACATGTTAAGCATCCATTTATTCATGCATGATATTATGGTTCGTATAACTTGCTATTGGGATTTCCATGAAATCTCATTCCTTCTATATGTATAACCATGTTTTATGTACTTGGATTTTTCAAGGAAAGAGGGTAAGCATGGATGGTTAGACATGTATAATAAGTCAAATGAGTTGCTTGACATTATGGAAACATATGCTGGAATATATATTGAATGTTCATGTGTTGGTGTTCTGAGGCCGTGACCTTTTGATGATATTTATAGTACCTCAATCAACGATTTTTAGTCTGAAATTTGGCATTATAATAGCTAAGATACATAGCTTTAAATGGACACTAAGAAAACCTTAATTGGATAAGTATCCGAATTGTTATGATTTTCCAAACTTGAAACTAAAATCTGGAATTGAGATAAAGGGAGTGATTAGAGGCAACGACATTCACGTGTTGAGTTTGTATAGGAAATAAATGAGATTTTCCAAAAAAATTTGTGATATTAAAGAGGACTTCTAGAGCTTTAATTCCATAGGTAACAGGGTTCATTTGGACAAGTAATGAAAGAGAAATGAATTTTTAATTTTAAGGTAAAGAAACAAGAACTTCCAGTTTTTACCAAATAAACAGTGAATTTCAACTATTAAACTGATTTTATTAAGACAATGGAACCTCAGTTTTATATTTTTTCCTCAAATATATGTGAAAGAGTTTTCATTAGAAATTGGAACCAAGTCATTTCAGTTTTTCTACATTTAATTATGAATGTTCAAAGTAGGGTATATGTTCTGGAATTACCAAATGAATAGCGAAAGTGAATAGTACCCAAGAGTTATCTTCTGAAAATGAAGGTTTCTAAAGCAAAAGTCTATGTAATTGGTTCCAATGACTTATGAGTGAGTTTAATTGAGGTGGAAAATAAGTATGTGACACTAGTCAAGACACGTGTTCTCTATAAACTTTAGTTGCAGCCATCTCCCCTTGCTCGTCATAACTTAACAGCTCTGTGTTCTTTAACTGCAACTATAGGTCATCTTCTATCACATCCTTAATTTTAATCTCAGTTATACTCAATTGAAACCCATTTGGACCAATCACATAACCTTTAACATTAAAAAGATGTATTTACAAATGTTGGTCTCTCGGGTACTGTTCATTTGGTAATTCTAGAACATGTACCCATATTTGAAAAATCATAATTAAATATAGAAAAAATCAAAACAAGGTAGTTCAAAATTTTAATGTATGCTATTTCATTTAAATTTGAAGGAAAAATACAAAACTAAGGTTTTCTTGTCCAAATAAAATCAGTTTATTCATTGAAAGTCACTGTTAATTTGGTAAAATTTGGAAGTTCTAGTTTCTTTGCCTTAACTTCAAAAATTCATTTCTCTTTGGTTACTTAACCAAATGAACCGTGTTACCTATGTATTTAAATCTATAGACATCCTCTTTAATACCAAAAAATTTCATGGAAAAAATCGTTCATTTGTGATATGAAATTCGTGTTGAAACCTTACTGCCTCTAATTGCTTGTTTTATCTCATTTCTAGATCTTAACTAAAAATAATAAAAATCATAACAAATCGATTTCTTAACCAATTAAGGCTTTCTTAGTGTTCATTTAAAGCTATGTATCTTAAATATAATCATGCCAAATTTCAAGTTCAAACTCATTGATTAAGGTACTATAAATATCGTCAAAAGGTCATGGCCTCAGAATACCAACACATGAATATTCAATATACATTCCAGCATATACTTCCATAATGTCAAGAAACTCATTTAACTTATTATACATGTCTAACCATCCACGCTTACCCTCTTTCCTTGTGAAATCTGAGCACATAAAACATGGTCATGCATATGGAAGGAATGAGATTTCCTGGAAATCCCAATAGTAAGTTACACAAACCATAATATCATGCATGAATAATTGGATGCTTAACATGTTGTCATGAGATGGGAGCTACTTCATAATGGTATATAAGCAAACTTTAACATGTATATTGTCATGACATAACTTGCAAGGAGTTGCAATCATTCATACTTCATCATGACATGATGACATAAGCTCAAGCTAAACAAAACACCATAATCAACAAGCAAGCAAACATGAAATATAGTTAGGTATCCTTGCTACCTCTTAGCTATCCTTCACAAGGTCTTCTTGAAGTAGTTTCCTTCCTTCACAAATGTCAAAACCTAGCCATTATAAAATAATATCAAATTACAATTCAACTTGAAACCAAATCTAAGACTAGGTTTTCACTAACTTGCTTTCTTCCTTCCTTTTATGTTTCATACTTCCAGTTCATTTCCACATAATTTTCCATGTAGAATCCAAATATTAAACTAGAATTTCCAAAATCAAAACATCTCAAAAGGTGCTGTGACAAACCGAAGTGAATGCCCCCTTTTTCTAAAAATTCACATTTTGATTCCAATGCTTCCAATACTTGTTCTCCTACTTTATTCCCACACAATTTTCCATTTTAAACTCATTGGAAGCATCAAAATCATGAAATTCCATCATATTAACAATGTCACACACAGTACCAGCAAGAACACAAAACCCTGAATCCAAACATACTTGAATTCCCAAGGTTATACCACTTGATTCTAGCTTGTTTAAGCTTGTCTAAACTATCCATAACATTAAACTCATATTCCAACCCCATATGGACATCACTTCTATCAGAAACCATAAGGGAAATAGAGAACAAAAACTCCTTCAAACCAAGAGCTAACTTGCTAGAACAAAGCTTAAGATTAAGGGAGATGATTACCTTGCTTCTTGCTTCAAGTTGTGTGCTTCTTTCTTGGTTGAATGGAAATTTTGCAATATTTTTCCCATGGTTCCAAGGGATTCTGAATAGGTATGAAATGAGGGGGTATTTATAGAGAAATTTGGGTTGAAATGGATGGCCAAGATTGATTTGTGCACTATTTGATCTAAATGCTCACATTTTATCTTGGATTTAACTTTTTCAAAAATAATAATTATGACATCATCCATGGCATCACAAGGAAAAAATCAAGGGACACCTCATGGGACATGTGGCAAAATTATCATGGTAGGAAGCCTCTAGAAAAATTATAGTCCAATCCAGTACCGATTGGAGCAGTTTCACAAAAAACTAGACTGTTTTCCGTTCCTAATTTTTATAATATACCATAATATGTATTATGTCCTAGAAATCAATGTCTAGGCTTCTCATACTATTGAAATTGTAATACTGAGCATTTATCTGCCATCTATACCTTGAGAAATGACCAAAATACCCTTGGTGTCCTTTCTTACACTATATTAACTATAAGGGCATAATTGTCCTTTCACCCCTCTTTGTACTGACTTAGGGCATATAATGGCTCTAACTAGTCGTACTTATACTATATGCCATGTTTTTAGCCTATTCCAGATGACCAAAATGCCCTCCATCCATCTCTGGTATACTATGGCTACAAAGGGGCATTTTCGTAATTTTGTATTTTTTCTGGACACTGGCCCCTTCTAGTGATGAACTGGTACCCTGGGTTTTAGACCCTCATTGTAATCATCATAAGCCCATATATGAGGTCATCTAATCTTAGTCTATCCAGGTTTACATACTGCTAAATCCCATAATTGGATCACGGGTATTCTCAAACTCCAGTCAAAATTCACTTATATGGGAATAACTTTTTATACATAACTCCTTCCATGGTTCTGTCAGATCCATGACATCTGACACTATAGGGCACACTTTCCTATAATTCTCCCACTTATATCTGAAGTCCATGAAATTTGATAAAATTTCAGATAACCTTCAGACTATCAGATAAATATTTACTGTCTGGAGCCCTAATAAAATTCCTGTATCATGCTAGATTAACTAGCGTATCTTCCTCTATTTACTAATAGAATATGAGACTAAAATACTTCCAGGCAGTTCTAAACCTCTTCGACTGAACTTTCTATAATTACAATTTTGCCCCTGAGCTTTTTACTTAATTAATTTAAGTCCCTTAACTTTTGAAAATTACTACTTTAGGCCCAACTTTTATTTCTACATCAACTTTTTGCCTTCAATCTTTTCTAATTTATATTTTAGTCCTTCTCTTTCTTCAAGACTCATCTAACCTTTATCATTTCTTCTGATCTTCGTCATAATCATTTCCAAATCTCTTTCCACTATTAGTATTATATATATAAGGAAAATTTAGGATATGACATTTCTGCTGCGACCTATTTTGCTTATACATTAGTCGCATCCTATGGCTTTGACTCCTCGCGACCTGATAACTCTGGAGCTTCTCGTCACGCCCAATAGTTTTTACTCACCACAAGCTTCTGTAAATATTTGTTGCCACCTGTGACTTAATTCATCGTGACTTAGCTTGTTTGGAACTTCTAGTCGTGTCCTCACATAGCTTTCTCTAAATATCCACTCTTACTATTCTTGACTTTGATGAATTTGAGTCAATTATAACTTATTCATATCTATACATCATAATTATATTAAATAAGGAACATATTCACATAAATGTTCAACTAACTATCATTTCATTATATCATAGAAGACTTCATATTTCATGCCACTATAACATTTGTACATACATTACATACATGTCATTCACATATTCGAGGTACATGACTACTGTCATACATCTGGGTAATTACTTTACACTTTACATATTTACATTACCCCTCATCTCTTTTTATATTATCTTTTAGGGAATCATAGATTGCACATACTTCTACATACAAAAGTACCACCCATGTATATCAGTTGGCAGATCATTTGCTAAAACTTACTTATCTTTATATGCCATATAGGGGTATATGTTAGTATTTGACTTATTACCATCCCATGTCAATCTGCTAGAGCATAGACTTGGTTTAGGTTAATTCATTATACTATATATCTGTTTATCATCCCTGCTACGGCATTGAGGAACTATAGATAAACTGTTTGTTCTTGCTCTTTACTTCTGTCTATCCCTTGACCTAGACTGGGCAATTCACTCTCACCAACTTCCTTGAGACTGTGATGGTCAACATTATCTGTCTTTAATGAAGAAGGCTGGGGTTGATTAGGATAGAAATATCACACTGATCTTTTCCCCATAAAATCACATATTTCTGGACTTTAGGAATGGACAGGAACTATCATAAACTCTGACTAGATTTCTGGATTGAGGGACTATTGTATATATTACTTATCTTAAATCTATCCTCAAACTCTGGTAGAGGAGGAATAATATCTGATCTACCTTTAATCCAGTACTAGTACTAAGCTTCTGTAGCCGTAATCTATCCTCTTATCGAAGGGATAAAGCTTACCTCAGGGCTAGAGGGTACTCCAACAAACTCATACTGTATAGAGTCACTAGACTCAACATCATTTGGGGCATACATAGCTTCAAGATAAATCTCTACATAACCTCCAGACTGTAGGTTTGAGTCTACAGAAATATCTATAGAATGTTCCACTATAGATCTCCTTGATTGAACCCCATTACTCTCCTCTAAACTCTCTTCGTTGTCTGAGGAATAATCAAAGCCATAATGTACATTATCTCCATATATCACTACTAACCAGGGGTCTCTCTTATTAACCGCCTACTTACTAAGGCCTCTGACTTAACTTTATGAAACCCCATATCTATTCCTGCAATATTTGCTTAATTAAGCCATGCTAACTATCCTAATATATACCCTAACTCAACAAAATACTTACTATTTAGGGTTAGGGTTTGGGAATAATCTCATATCAGCCTATAAATAATCTATTCAGAGCATTTCTTAAGCTAGAATCCTTTGCTTTAATACCAAAATATCACATCCTTAATTTGAACCTCAGTTATACTCAATTGGAACCCATTTGGACCAATTACATAACCTTTAGTATGAAAAAGATGTATTTTCAAAAGTTGGTTTCTCGGGTACTGTTCATGCTACTGTTCATATGGTAGTTCCAGAACATGTACCCACCTTTAAAAATTCATAATTAAATGTAAAAAAAATCTAAATTACGTGGTTCCAATTTCTAATGAAATATATTTCATAGATATTTGAAGGAAAAATACAAAAATGAGATTTTCTTGTCCAAATGAAATCAGTTTATTCGTTGAAAATCACTGTTCATTTGGTAAAATCTAGAAGTTCCAGTTTCTTTGCCTTAACTTCAAAACTTCATTTCTCTTTGGTTACTTAACCAAATGAACCGTGTTACCTATTAATTTCAATACCTGGATGTGTTCTTTAAGCTCATAAAATTTTATAGAAAAACTCATTCATTTTCTATATAAAATCATCATGTGAACGTCGCTGCCTCTAAACACTTACTTTATCTCAATTTCATATTTTAACTTCAACTTATAAAAATCATAACAAATCTACTTCTTAACCAATTGAGGTGTTCTTGCTATCAATTTAAAGCTCTGTATCTTATCTCTTATCATATAAAATTTCAAGTTCAAACTCATTGATTAAGGCATCTTAAACATCTTCATACCATCACGGCCTCATAACACAATTACAGAGTCATACATCATACATCCATCATGTGCTTCCATAATGCCAAGTAAATCATGTAACTTATTTTACAAGTCCATATGACTATGCTTACCCTCTTTCCTTGAGAAATTTCAGGACCTAAAACATGGTTATGGATATGGGAAGAATGAGATTTCATGGAAATCCCAATAGCAAGTTACACAAACCATAATATTATGCATGATTAATTAAATGCTTAACATGCTATCATGAGATGGGAACTACTTCATAATGATACATAAGTAAACTCTAACATGAATATTGTCATGACATAACTTGCAATCATTCATACTTCATCATCAACATGATGACACAATCTCATGCTCAACAAAACACCATAACTAACAATCAAGCAAACATGAACTATAGTTAGGTATTCTTGCTACCTCTTAGCTATCCTTGTCAAAGTCTTCTTGAGATGATTTCCTTCCTTCACAAATGTAAAAATCTAGTCATTACAAAGTAATATCAAGTTATAACTCAACTTGAAACCAAAACTAAGACTAGGTTTTCACTAACTTCCTTCCTTTCCCCATTTTATGTTTCTTACTTCCATCTTTCCAAAATAAATTCTCATAGTTCATTTCTAAATAATTTTTCATGTACAATCCAAATATGAAGCTAGAATTTTCAAAATCAAATCATGTCACAAGCTGCTGTAAAGAACTGAAACACACCCTTGATTTTCCAAAAATTCACATTTTGATTCTAATGCTTCCAATACTTGTTCTCCTACTTTATCCCCACACAATTTTCCATTTTAAACTCATTGGAAGCATCAAAATCATGAAATCCAAACATATGAACAGTGTCATGCACAGTAGCAGCCATGAACACAAAACCCTAACTTCATGCATACTTGAATTTCCAAACTTATACCACTTGATTCTAGCTTGTTTAAGCTTATCTAAACTATCCATAACATAAAAATCATATTCTAACCACATATGGAAAGAACTTCCAGTAACAACCCCAAGGGAAATATGGCACAAAAACCCCTTAAAGTCAAGAGCTAACTTGCTAGAATAGAGCTCAAGAACAAGGGAGATAATTACCTTGTTTGTTGCTTCAAGTTGTGTGCTTCTTTCTTGGTTCAATGGAAATTTTGCAAGAGTTTCCCCATGGGTTCTTGTGCTCATGGTTTTGGTTCAGATTTGAGGGGTATTTATAGCCAAAATTCACAGAAAATCAATGGCCAAGATTAATTTGTGCACTATTTGATTTAATGGCTCACATTTAATCTGGAATTTAACTTTTTCAAAAAGATAATTATGACATCATCCATGACATCACTAAGGGAAAAATCAAGGCCTAGGTGGCGAAATTCCAATGGGGAAAGCTTCTGGAAAAATTCCAATCTAATCTGGTACTAGTTCAGTCTAATTCCCTAAAAAATCGGACTGTTTTATAAATCTAATTTTTCTAAAACTCTATAATATACTGTCTAACCTTAAATCCAGTACCTGGATTCTTCCTACCATTGACATTCTTAACCTGGGCCAAAATTTAATTACATATCCCTTGGGAAATGACAGAAATGCCCTTGGTGTCCTTTCTTGCACTATATTAACTCTAAGGGCATAATTATCATTTCACCCCTCTTTGTACTACCTCAGAGTATATATTGGTTCTAACTAATTATCTTTATACTATCTTACACATTTTTGGCTTGTCCAGAATGACCAAAATGCCCTCCATCTATCACTGGTACAATCTGGTATCTAGGGGCATTTTTGCAATTTTATACTTTTCCTGGATTGCTCTGGACTCTAGCTCACTTAACTGTCCAGTCACCTTATTGGGCTTATGATGGCACCATTTGGGCCTTGATGTGCGCTCATTTCCTTTATGGCACAATTCCCAAGATATCTCTCCTGACCGTAGGCTCATTGACTTATCGGACTCTGTCAATTTTATAAATTCTTATATTAAATATAATAATTTACTATAAGGTTTCATCTGATTCTAAGATTTGAAAAATACAGTAATAATTCCTTCTGACTTTAGAAATTTATATCAATTAATCGGCACCTCAAATCAAAATTCTGACTCCTTAAATTGACCGGAATATTTTTGTCTACTACTAGTAAAATTTGGGTCTGATCTCATTTCAGGCATTTTTGAGCCTTTTTCAGTTCAACTTTCTCATAATTACATTTAGGTCCCTGACTTTTTGCTTATTTATATTTAGGTCCCTAAACTTTTAGAAATTGCCACTTTTGGCCCAACTTTTGTTTCTACTTTAACTTTTGGCCTCTAACCTTTTCCAATTTTTGTTTAGGTCCCTCTTTTTCTTCAAGACTCATTTAACCTTTATTATTTCTTTTGATCATTGTCATATCCTAATTTTTCCCTATCTGTATAGTACTGATAGTGGAAAGAGGTTTAGGAAGGATTATGATGAGGAACAGAAGGAATGATAAAGGTTAGATGAGTCCTAAAGAAAGAGAAGGACTAAAATGAAAATTAGAAAAGGTTAAAGGCCAAAAGTTAAAGTAGAAACAAGATTTGGGCTAAAAGGGATAATTTCTAAAAGTTTAGGGACCTAAATGTAATTAAGTAAAAAGTCAGGGACCCAATTGTAATTATAGAAAGATCAGCCCGGAAAGGGTTAGAACTGCCCAAAAGTATTTTAGTCTCATATTCCATAAGTAAATAGAGGAAGGTATGCTGGATAATGTGACATGATACATAAATTTTATTAGGGCTCCAGACAGTAGATATTTATCTGATAGTCTAAAAGTTATCTGAAATTTTATCAGATTTCATGGACTTCAGATATAAGTAGGCAAATTACAGGAAAGTGTGCCCTATAGTGCCAGATGTCTTGGATCTAACAGAACTCCAGAAGAAGTTTTGTATAAAAAGTTATTCACATATCAGTGAATTTTGATGGGAGTTTGTTAACACCCGTGATCCGATAATGGAACTTATCGGTATGTAAGGCTGGCTAGAATGAGATCAGATGACCTCATATATAGGCCCATAATGACACCAAGGAAGGCCCAAAACCCAGGGTACCAGTCTATCAGTAGAAGGGGCCAGTGCCACAAAAAGTGTAAAATTACGAAAATGCCCCTAGATGCCCAGATTGTACTAGAGATGGATGAAGGGCATTTTGGTCATCTGGGACAGGCTAAAAACGTGACACATGGTATAAATATGATTAGTTGAGCCAATATATGCCATGAGGCAGTACAAAGAGGGGTGAAATGACAATTATGCCCTTAGGGTCAATATAATGCAAGAAAGGACACCAAGGGTATTTTGGTCATTTTCCAAGGGATCTATAATTAAGTTGTGTCCAGTACAAGTATTTCAATGGTGTGGGAAGCCTAGACATTGATTTCTAGGACATAATACATATCCTGATATATTATAAAAAATTGGGAACAGAAAACAGTCCGGTTGCTGTGAAATTGCACCGATCGGTACTAGATTGGACTGGAATTTTTCCAGAAGCTTCCTTACACTATGAGCATGCCACCTAACCCCTTGAGGTGTCCCTTGATGGGTCCCACGTGATTCCATAATTATTATTTTATGAAAAAGTTAAATCCAAGATTAAATGTGGGCCTTTAGATCAAATAGTAACCAAATCAATCTTGGCCATTCATTTTTCATGGATTTTGGCTATAAATACCCCTCAATTCTGGTTCAGAACCTTAAGCTCATGTACCCGGGGAAGCTCTTGCAAAATGGAAACTCAAGCCAAGACAAAGAAGATTCAAGGTTCCAAAGTTCAAGCAAGCTAGAGATTAAAGGTAAGCAATCTCTCCTAGCTTATTTTCCTTTGACTTGGGAGCTTGAACTTAGGGTTTTGATGGGAGAAAAGTTGAGTTTTCTCTAAGTGGTGGTGCTGCCCAAGGACCTTAAAGGAAAGGGGAAAGAAGAAATTAAAGTTATAACTATATGATTGAAGCTTAAACAAGCTAGTTAAGTGGTTGGTTGTTGAATCAAATTGATATTCTTGACTTTGCCATGGTGTGCCCTGCTCGGTCTGCACTGTTCATGAGGGAAGGAAATTGAATTTCAATGATTTAATGCTTCCATTGAGCTTGTATGATGATTTTGTGTAGGATTGGAAAGGTTTTGAACCTTGGAAACATTAAAATCTGAAGGTTGTAGTCTTTGAGATTCCTTACGGTTACTGTTCACTCGCATGAATAGTGATTGGAATTTCATGATTTTGATGGTTCCAATGGTTTTAAAATGAAAATTTGTGTGGGGTAAAGTGGAGAAACAAGTATGGGAAGCATTAGAATCAAAATGAGAATTTTTGAAAGAATTGTATGCTTATGTTCAATTCTATACAGCAGGCCATGAAGGAGCTGGAATTTCATGATTCTAAGCTCATAAATGAGTTAAAAATATGAAATTATGTAGGGTAAAGTCAAGACATCAATTGGTTCAAGAGCCAAGTGGATTAGTGAAAATTAGAGAAAGTTATGACAATAAAGAGTGTAACAAAGTTAGTCTTGAACATGGTTGGAGTTCATGAGTCCTAATGAATTATGCGATGAATATGAATGTGTTTAGGACCTTGAAACATCCAAGAACATGTTGGGAAGTGATTGGCATAAAGGTTTATTGGTTGGAAAGCTAGGAAGCAAATGCTAAAGATCAAGAGGAAAGCTTAAGTGCAAGGTAGTGAACTTACTTCTTTATATGCTTGATGTGGTATGCTTTTGTGTTGACATGTATATGATATTTTAATGATGTTGTGACATGATAAATGATGTTGAATGTGTTATGAATAACATGTTTCCATGGCCATGCACTTTATGTAAAAGTTTGTAGCATGTTGGCATGTCACTAATCAAAGAAAGATTAATGAAATTACATATCATGCATTAGCATCCATCTTGCATATTTAAGTGGTAATGTTTGCTACTGAGATTCCATAGAATCTCACTCTCCCATAACCAACCAATTTAGGTCAAGCATGAAGAAAAGGTATGCATAGAGAAGAGCTAAAGCATGGAAGAAGGAAAGTGAAGTATTTAAGATTCTAGCATATGCTATGCATTTTCCATGTATGTAAATGCCATGTATGTTGTCTATTTATGTGATAAACTTGTATGTAATAATTATGGCATATGTACATGATGTATATGAATGTTAAGAAGCTTATTTCATGGCTTGTCCATGCTGAAACAATTATTGGAAATGAAAGAAAAGAAACTGAAATGGTAAAAACGTAGGTCCTAAAGCAGTTTTGTTGTGGCTTCAGTTTGACCTAGCAAATGAAGGAATTAGTTCACAAAATTTTATGAGCATGTATCACACATCCATAGCTTTAAGTGCATAGGTATAACATTTTATTTGGATGTTTATATCAAGAGAAATGAATTTTCAAAATTAGGGACCAGAAACTGTTTCCAGGGTTTTTGACCAAATAAACAGTAAACTTCAACGAATAAACTGTATCAATTGGCTAATCATTTGCTCTAGAAATTATTTTTCCCTTAAATTTCAAGATGTTATGTTCATGAAGCTTTTTGAACCACTTCATTTCGAGTTTTCTAGAATTAATTATGATTTTTTGAATTCGTTGCATAATCTAGAATACCATATGAACAGTAACCCGAGAAAGAGTAAAATTCCAGATTTGGCTAATGGACTTCCAAGGTCTTGTAAGTGGTTCTAAATGCTACTGAATAGTTCCTAAGACATATAAAAGTAAGGATGTTACAATCATCATTATAATCCTTTCCAAACCTCTTTCCACTATCAGTATTATATAGATAGGGAAAATTAGGATATGACAACACACAATCAAGATTTATGATAATCTAAATCTGAGTTGAGAAATAGTGTTGGGTTGTATAGTTTTTTGTATAAATATAGAGCACCCTAATTTTTGCTTTGTAAATAGCTAACCAAAGTGAGAATGTTATTTTTTTGTAACCTTCATCAAGCTCTACCTTTTGGATCATAGGGTGGATCTTGATGCAAATGACTGTGTATATTATACTTATTTTACGTTTGCTTCTCATTACTGCTATAACTATAAAGTGCATATATATAAAATATTCTCATCAGAGTAGTGTTGGAAACTCTTGTGCCAAAGTTGTTATTTTTACACAAGAGAGTTGTCATTTGTTATTGGTAGAGTTGTTATTTTCATAAACACATTATGTTCTTTTTGGTTTAGTCTAAGTATTGTGCTTGCGTCCCCAATTCACTTTCTGTCTATTCTAATCCTGGGAAGAATTATGAAGATGCCGTTATTTAGAAGTGGTGGAGTTGTTACTTTTGCAGTTATGTGGTTATTTTGTTTTCATTGGTTATGTTGTTATTATTTCATTACGGGGTTGTTGTTTATAAGTGTTAGAGTTGTTATTTTTGCTATCATGGACAAGTTATTTTTCAGTTGTCAAGTTTGTATTCCTTCAATATGAGGTTCTTATTTCTTACTGATAGAGTTGTTATTTTTGTTGTCATTATGTAGTTGTTATTTACAAATGATTGTTATGCCTTCACTATGGGGTTGTTATTTCCTATTGCTAGAGTTATTCCTTCAATATGGGGTTGCTATTTTTAAGTACCGGAATTGTTATTTTTGCTATCAGTAATGACAACATGCACCAGACACAAATTATTAACAACTCAACCATTTATATTAACAACTATCGCGTAACATATTGACAACTCAACCACTCATACTAACTCCTCGTTTGAATATGCCTGCAAAACTCAACAAACTGGAAAAGTAACAAGTCCAAAAGAAAAATAAATAATTGGAAAAATAACAACCCTACCACTACAAAATAACAACCCCATAGTAAAGCAATAACAACTATTTCATAATTCTTCCTAGGAATTCTATAGACAAAAAGTTCAGGGGCCTAACTAGCATGACACCTTGATTGAAGTAGAGAAAACATACTGCTGGATTGAACATAACACCACCACCAATAAATCTACATGTCCCTACTCACTTACATATTAGTAGTCATTTCTTAATTTAATTTTTCTTTTGTGTCTGTATTGTGCATGTGTAGAAGTGTTGCTTCTTGAAAATACTTCATATGTTGAAGCCACGAGTTTTTGGGCAAGACGATCAGTCTAAAGTCAATTGGCCGAAATTGAATCTCCAAAAGGACACTTCAGCATGCTAACACATCTACTTTATTTTTTGCTTTCCTTTTCCTTGTGACTGAGTGAATTTATGGTCTTGTATTACTGGACAACTTGTAGGTATTCGTGTAGGATTATTGTGTTGTCATGGCTGAAGACTTGGGATGACAACACCGTAGATGAGAAAGGTTATACAATGCTAAAATAATCCATTGAAGACCTTCACCAGTTGAGGGTTGATTGTTTGTGTTGGCTGATGAATCACCCTAACAATTCACAACAGGAACAAGTGTGGTCCATACTAACAGGCAAAGACCCCAACCAATAATGACTAATTAGGTGTATTTGTCATTATAAAATTTATAAAGAATATGTATACTTTAACAGTTTCAATTAATAATAACTACCTAACATAGGAAAAATAACAACTTCATCACTTATAAATAACAACCCCTTATTGACTGAATAACAACTCCACCACTAGGGAATAATAACCCAGTGCCTGCCACTAAAAACAATGGTTGAAGGAATAAGAACCTCAGTAGCTGCAACTAACAACCCCAGGCCCTACAAATAACAACCCCATGAGCTGTAACTAATAACCCCAGCCCCTGTACTAAGAACCCCATCAGCTGCGCTAACAACTCCAGCACCAACAATAACAACCTCAGCTCTTGCAATAACAACCTTAGTGCCTGCAATAACAACCCCAGCCCATGTAACTAAGAATCCCATCAGCTGCACTAATAACCCTATCAGCAGCAACTAATAACCCTAGTACCTGTAATAACAACCCCAACGCCTATAATAACAACCCTAGCACCTACAATAACAACCCTAGCCTGTAACTAACAACCCAGCCCCTATAACTAAGAACCCTATCAATTGTAACTAATAACCTTATCAGCTACAACTAACAACCCCAGTGCCTATAATAACAACCCCAACTCCTGCAATAACAACCCTAGCCTATATCTAATAACCCCAGCCCCTATAACTAAGAACCCCATTAGCTGCAACTAATAACCCCATCACCTGCAATAACAACCCCAGCGCTTGTAATAACAACTCTAGCCCCTGCAATAACAACCCAACCCCTACAACTAAGAACCCTATCAATTGTAACTAACAACCCCATCAGCTACAACTAACAACCCTAGTACCTGCAATAACAACCCTAGCGCTTATAATAATAACCAAGCCCACAACTAACAACCCCATCAGCTATAACTAACAACCCTAGTGCCTGCAATAACAACCCTAGCCTGAAACTAACAAACCTAGCCCCTGCATATCATGTCATGTTGTCATTCATACTTTATAAGTAATTTTCCCTTATTCATATTTTCTTACTACACTAACCAAACACACCACAAATCCCTGCAAACTAAACATAACTTTTCAAACCCTAAATAAACTCATTTAACCCACACCTCAAATGATAAAAAAAGTCATAGAACGAACACAATCTCCATATTTATGTGGGTCCTTTTATACCTCACATCAGCCACACTATCATATCATATATAGTAGGCGGATGACAAGGTAACTATTTCCCTAGGCTTGCTAGCAATGGACTTCCCGTTCTCATATGATAGTTAGAAAATATGATATATACAACAATTTTGCCTCAACATCCAGCCACGATGATGAGTAGACCCACCTGTCAACACACTATGGAAGCCATTATATAGCCAGTAAATGGTGTTCTTACTGTTCTCTTATTTCACAGCAAAGCGTGCCAACTCTAATTTCTTCTTTATTTTTTTTATTTCACAAGGCCATTTAAGTCTTTTTACAACTAGAAAAAATTCATGTGAGGTCCAATGGGAATTGAAATTAATTATAGTATTTGGTGGGACTTTTTTATCATTCAAGTGCTTCAATGGGACCCATGTGTCATTTTTCCTTAATAAAATTATATTTATTTAAAAGAAAAAATTATTTTTATTAAATTAATTAAACAGACAATCGATTAGTTATAATTAATCGATTAATTGACTTATCTATTCAATTTTATAGAGTAATCTTATGATATTAATCAAACACTTAATCGATTAACTAATCGATTGTTTGATTTTTTTATAGCATATAATACTATCCTTATATTAATCGAATAACCAATTGATTGATTGACTAATATATTAACACCTTCTATTTTTCTTTTTAACATCATTTAAATAGAGAAAAATTAATTAATTAAAATAACTTTTGACATCATTTGAACACAAAAATAACTTAGTTCCTTTTGATATCATCAAAATATTATTGAATATAGAATCTAAATTTTTTCCTATTCTGATGATAACAAAACCAAGTGAGTTAAAGTCATTAAAAGTCAAATAAGAATCAAAATACAACTTGAATTTCATTAGCATAAATGTCATTAAAGTTTCAAAGTTATATGTAGCATAAGATAATAAAAAATAGACATAACTTAAACAAACATAACTTAGTCAATTGTCTCTAAAGAAGATGTTTCATTCTTCTGTTCACTTCCTATCTCCCCTTTTTGAAATAATCTAAATGGGTTAAGGCTAAATGTAACATCCTTACTTTTATACGTCTTAGGGACCATTCAGTAGCATTTAGAACCACTTACAAGACCTTGGAAGTCCATTAGCCAAATCTGAAATTTTACTCTTTCTCAGGTTACTATTCATATGGTATTCCAGATTATGCAACAAACTTCAAAAAATCACAATTAATTCTAGAAAACTCAAAATGAAGTGATTCAAAAAGATACATGAAGATAACATCTTGAAATTTAAGGGAAAAATAATTTCTAGACCAAATGATTAGCCAATTGATGCAGTTTATTCGTTGAAGTTTACTGTTCATTTGGTCAAAAACTCTAGCAACAGTTTATGGTCCCTTAATTTGGAAATTCATTTCTCTTGATATACACATCCAAATAAAACGTTCTACCTATTCACTTAAACTCTGGATGTGTACTACATGATCATAAAATTTCTTGAAATAATTCCTTCATTTGATAGGTCAGATTGAAGCCATAACAAAACTGCTTTAGGACCTAGTTTTTTACCATTTTAGTTTCCTTTCTTTCACTTTCCATAATTGTTCCAGCATAAATAAATCATCTCTTTTGCTTTTTCTGAATTTATATACATCATGGGGTTATACAATAATTGTTTCATACAATCTCATCACATAAATAGATACTTTACATGGCTTTGACATACATGGAAAGTGCATAGCATATGCTAACATCTTAAATACTTCACTTTTCTTCTTCCATGCTTTAACTCTTCTCCATGCATACATTATCCATCATGCTTGACCTAAATTGGTTGGTTATGGGAGAGTGAGATTATAGGGAATCTCAGTAGAAAACATTACCACTTAAATATGCAAGATGGATGCTAATGTATGATATGTAATTTCATTAACTTTCTTTGATTAGTGACATGCCATCATGCTATATATTTTTACATAAAGTGCATGGCCATGGAAACATGTTATTCACAATACATTCAACATCATTTATCATGTCACAACATCATTCAAATAACATATACATGTCAACACATAAGCATACCACATCAAGCACATAAAAAGGTAAGTTCACTACCTTGCACTTAAGCTTTTCTCTTGACCTTTAGCCCTTGCTCCCTAGCTTTCCAACCATGAAGCCTTTATGTCCATCACTTCCCAACATCTTCTTGGATGTTTTATGGTCCTAAAAATATTCATATTCATCACATAACTCAGGACTCATGAACTCCAACCATGTTCAAGACAAACTTTGTTACACTCTTTATTGTCATAACTTTCTCTAATTTTCACTAATCCACTTGGCTCTTGAACCAATTGATGTCTTGACTTTACCCTACACAATTTCATCTTTTGAATCCATTTATGAGCTTAGAATCATGAAATTACAGTTCCTTCATGGCCTGCTATACAGAACTGAACATAAGCATACAATTCTTTCAAAAATTCTCATTTTGATTCTAATGCTTCCCATACTTGTTTCTCCACTTTACCCCACACAACTTTTCATTTTAAAACCATTGGAACCATCAAAATCATGAAATTCCAATCACTGTTCATGCAAGTGAACAGTAACCTTAAGGAATCTTAAAGACTACAACCTTGAGATTTTAATGTTTTCAAGGTTCAAAACCTTTCCAATCCTACACAAAATCATCATACAAACTCAATGGAAGCATTAAATCATTGAAGTTCAATTTCCTTCCCTCATGAACAGTGAACACCGAACAGGGCACACCATGGCAAAGTCAAGAATATCAATTTGATTCAACAACCAACCACTTAACTAGCTTGTTTAAGCTTTAATCATATGGTTCTAACTTTAATTTCTTCTTTCTCCTTTCCTTTAAGGTCTTTAGGCAGCACCACCCCTTAGAGAAACTCAACTTTTCTCCCATCAAAACCCTAAGTTCAAGCTCCCAAATCAAAGGAAAATAAGCTAGGAGAGATTGCTTACCTTTGGTCTCTAGCTTGCTTGAACTTTGGAACCTTAAATCTTCTTTGTCTTGGCTTGAGTTTTCATTTTGCAAGAGTTTCCCCAAGGGTCCATGAGCTTACGGTTTGGCTGCAGAATGGAGGGGTATTTATAGCCAAAAATCCAAGAAAAATCAATGGCCAAGATTGATTTGGTTACCATTTGATCTAAAGGCTCACATTTAATCTTAGATTTTACTTTTTCATAAAAAATATTTATGACATCATGTGGGATAGCTCAAGGGACACCTCAAGGGGTTATGTGGCGTGCTCCCCATGCCAGGAAGCTTTTGGAAAAATTCTCGTCCAATTTGATACTGATCAGATCAGTTTCATAACAATCGAACTGTTTTATGTTCTGAATTTTTCTATAATATACCAGGATATGTATTATGTTCTAGAAATCAGTGTCTAGGATTATCATACCCTTGACATGGTTATATTGAGTATTTATCTGCCATCCATTCCTTGGGAAATGACCAAAATACCCTTGGTGTCCTTTCTTACATTATATTGACCCTAAGGGCATAATCATCATTTTACCCCTCTTTATACTGCCTCAGGGTGTATCTAGGCTCAACTAATCATATTTATACCATGTGCCACGTTTTTAGCCTATCCCAGGTGACCAAATGCCCTTCATCCATCTCTGGTACAATCTGGGCATCCAGGGGTATTTTTGTAATTTTGTACTTTTTCTGGACACTAGCCCCTTCTACTGATGTACTGGTACCCTGGGTTTTGGGCCCTTCTTGGCATCATCACGGGCCTATATGTGAGGTCATCTAGTCTCATTTCATCTAGGCTCACATACCGATAAGTTCTATTATCAGATCACGGGTGTTATCAAACTCCCGTCAAAATTCATTAATATGTAAATAACTTTTTATACAGAACTTCTTCTGGAGTTCTGTCAGATTCATAACATCTGATATTATAGGGTACACTTTCCTGTAATTCCCCCACATATATCTGATGTCCATAGAATTTGATAAAAATTCAGATAACTTTTAGACTATTAGATAATTTTCTGCTATCTGGAGCCCTAATAAAATTTTTGTATCATGCCAGATTACCCAGCATGACTTCCTCTATTTACTGATGGAATGTGGGACTAAAATACTTACAGGTAGTTCTAAGCCTTTTCTGGCTGAACCTTTCCATAATTACATTTATGTCCCTGACTTTTTGCTTAATTACATTTAGGTCCCTAAACTTTTGGAAATTACCACTTTTGGCCCAACATTTATTTCTACTTTAACTTTTGGCCTTTAACCTTTCCCAATTTGTGTTTAGGTCCTTCTCTTTCTTTAAGACTTATCTAACCTTTATTATCTCGTCTGATCTTCGTCATAATCCTTTCTAAGCCTCTTTCCACTATCAGTACTATACATATAGGGAAAATTTAGGATATGACACTAAAGATAAAAGAATAACCTAAGGAAGCTCACGTAATAGAAGGTCAGGTACTGTGAAAATAGAAGGAAGGGGTACTTTAAGTGAGTAGGTAGGAGTCACTGATAAGGGTGAAATATCCTTACTTTAGTACGTCTTAAGGACCATTTAGTAGCATTTGAAACCACTTACAAGACCTTAGAAGTACATTAGCTAAATATAGATTTTTTACTCTTCTAAGGTTACTGTTCATATAGTATTCTAGATTTAGCGATAAACTTCAAAAACTTATAATTAATTCTAAGAAAATCAAAATGATGTGGTTCAAAAAGTTACATGAAGATAACATTTTAAAATTTAAGGGAAAAATAATTTCCAGATCAAATACTTAGTCAATTAATACAATTTATTCGTCAAAGATTACTGTTATTTGGTCAAAAATTCTAAAAATAGGTTCTAGTCCCTTACTTTGAAAAATTTGTTATTTTTATACAGACATCGAAATAAAGTGTTCTTAGTGTTAAAACGAAGATTGTCATGCTAACTAAATGTCTTTAAACTTTCATATATTTATCTCATCATTTACTATTTTTTATTACATCATGACCATCACTACTTATGTTGGTCATATAACAACATTACATATCATAATTCACATAACATTTATACTATCCAATCCCTAGCTTCACTTCATGCTTCATCATCCTCTTTCATTATTAATAAACCTGTTGGGATTGGGATTACATGGAGGGGTAAGATTTTTAAGGAAATCTCAGTAGCAAACGGTACTAAACAATACATATATTAATGTAAATACTTGTGCTTGCTTCTGAAAGTGTTAACATTGTGTAATGTGCATGCTTCCATGTAACATATGAAATATATGCAAGGAATTGGAAGATACGCAGCAAAAATTAACTTAAAAATTTTTCCATTCCCTGCCAGGATCTACAGTATGTGTTTAAGTCAAGTGGAAAGAAGTATTACCCTCAGTATTCAGTCGCGACTTTCTCAGCTTCTGGTTACGATGTCCACAGCTTCTCTCCGCAGCTCGTGATCTCTTTTCGATCACAAGAAGTCGACGACTCAGGTCAGCTTCCTCTACTGGTATCCACACGAATAGCGTTCCAACCACGAACGACATGCTAGCACCTCCTATCCCTCTAGGGCTTACTTAAGAATTCGGCCTCTCCGTCTCTATTTCGGCAATTTCTTATATGCGAACCTTTTACGGATTCTCGTTCACCCTTTTTTTCTATCCCAACCATAGCTCCTAAATATCAGATATATATGATGCTATACGTGTTACCACAGACTTGGATTTTTTTGGAATTAATCTTATATTAATTTTGAAATTAATACAATATCATATATTGTATAATTTGATAAGAAACTAATTAAATAAATAGTGTTTGTATTAAATCCATCCCATAGATTTAATTCACCCATTTATTTAATTTAAAATAAAGATAAGACAGAATTATATTTGATTTATTCTCATAAATCAAATTTGAGATATCATATCAATTTGAATTTCAAATTCAAACGTGATAGAGATTTAATTTTATTCTTATAAATTAAATCTTGTAAATATCTCTTATATGAGATATCATATCAATTTGAATTTCAAATTCAAACGTGATAGAGATTTAATTTTATCCTTATAAATTAAATATTGTAAATATCTCTTATATGAGATATCATATCAATTTCAATTTCAAATTCAAACGTGATAGAGATTTAATTTATCCTTATAAATTAAATCTTATAAATATCTCTTATATAATATATATATATATGAATATAAATATAAATAAATATGTACATCCACCCTGGATCATTCATTGAATATGGACATGTCTTAGATTCAATGAATCTGAACATCATAGCTCGTGTTGGGCTATTTTGTGTGTGATCCTTAGGCCCATATGAAGTTGGCAGTGGGCCATTTACTATACTGACTCACAAGTCACAAGCGGTCTTTAGCAAGACATCACGACTACCCAAATCATATGAGGATCAATGAACGATGTAACCTTTTATACAACCATATCATGTCCCTTTTGTCACAAGATATTTTGGTCATGGATGAGGCATGGAGAATGTCATCCTCCTATTCCTGACCGTTACTTTCTCGATCCCCGAGTAGTCTGACTATAGAAATGGAACTACGTTTCCATTACAGTATGACCATACATTTCTCAGACTCACTCATCGAGGGGCCCAGTAATATCTCTCTATGAATGTGAGGGACAAATTCCATCTTGACCATTCACATTCCTTCGCACGGAAAACCACTAAGCCCGAACATAGTCTTTTGATCACTCGGAAGTGACTTTTGACTATGTCAAAGCTAAGCGTTTGTCATGTAGGAATCCATGATGATCTCAGGTCAAAGGGCATAGTGACATGGTTTGTATATGAGAGAAGCTTATGACTTAACCCATGCAACTCTCTCATAGCGGGTTAGTCCAACACCTTGTACTCTTACATGTGCCTATGACTTTGATTTATATCTCTATACATCTTCAAAGTCATGCTGGTCTTATTTCATCTCTGCTCCTGCATAGATGACCGACCAGAAACATTTAGGATAAGATCATGAGTTATCCAAGGATGGTCATCACAGTAAACATGCAAATAATATGATAACAGAATTAATAAATTCATAAATCAACAATGTTCATAAGACAATGATTGGCCCCTAGGGCACAATTTACAACAATCTCTTTCTTGCACTAGGTACAATCATTAATTTGACTAATTCCCATTGACCTAACATGATGCTCATGCTTTGCCTGCACAAGCAGCTTTGTTAGAGGATCAGGAACATTATCTTCTCTTGCTACTTTGCATATTTTTTATATCACCTCTATCGTTGATTTCTCTGATAAGATGAAATCTCCTGAGTATATGCTTGGTCCTTTGATGTGACCTAGGCTCTTTGGCCTGTGCAATGGCATCGCTATTGTCACAGAGCAAAGTTATTAGATCTGAGATGGTAGGTATCACCCTTAGTTACGTGATGAACTTCCTGATCTAAATAGCTTTCTTAGCAGTATCATATGCTGTTATATACTCAGCTTCTATTGTAGAATCTGCTACAGAGCCCTGCTTAGAGCTCTTCCAGCTTATTGCTCCATTATTAAGGAGGAATATATATCCAGACTATGATTTTTGGTCATCCTGGTCAGTTTGGAAACTCGCATCTGTGTAACCAATTACACAGAGTTCGTCATCCAATCCATCATAGACAAAAAATAAGTCCTTAGTCCTTCTTAAGTACTTAAGGATATTCTTAACAGCAGTCCAATGGCCCTCACCAAGGTCCTGTTGATATCTGCTAGTCATACTTAAGGCAAACGAGACATTCAGTCGAGTACATAAAATGGCGTACATGATAGATCATATGGCCGAGGCATATGGAACTTTACTTATGCGACCTCGCTGATCAGATGTACTAGGACACATATCTTTGCTGAGGTGAATACCATGAGACATAGGTATGAAACCCCTCTTTGATTCGTGCATACTGAACCTATGCAGTATTTTATCTATGTATGTACTTTGACTGAGTCCTAGAAGTCTTTTAAATCTATCTCTATAGATCCTGATTCCTAGGATGTAGGTGGCTTCATCCAAGTCTTTTATCGAGAAAGACTTTTCTAACCAAGACTTGACAATCTGCAAGGTAGGAATGTCATTTCCAATAAGTAGGATGTCATCGACGTAGAGTACCAAAAACACAAATGTGCTCCCACTAACCTTCTTGTACACACAAGGTTCATCAATGTTTTGAAGAAATCCAAACTCTTTGACTACTTCATCAAAATAATGATTCCAACTCCGAGAGGCTTGCTTTAGTCCATAAATGGACCTTTGAAGCTTGCACACTTTACCAGAGTCCTCAGAACGCACAAACCCTTTAGGTTGTGTCATGTACACATCCTCAAGGAGCTTTCCATTAAGGAAGGTTGTCTTGACGTCCATCTGCCATATTTCATAGTCATAATAAGCTGCTATGGCAAAGAGGATTTTGATTGATTTGGCCATTACAACTGGGGAAAAGGTCTCATCATAGTCCATACCATGAGTTTGAGTAAATCCTTTTGCAACCAGTCGTACCTTGAAGATATTTACATTGCCATCCATGTCAATTTTCTCCTTAAAAACCCACTTGCACCTGACAGTTTTTACAGCTTCAGGTGGGTCGACTAAGGTCCAAACCTGATTGTTGTACATGGATTGCATCTCAGACTTCATGGCATTAAGCCGTTTTTTAGAGTTTGGTCCCACTATAGCTTCTCGATAGGTAGTCGGCTTATTATACTCAATGAGCAACACATCACGACTGTCAAAAATCAGAAATCCATATCTCTGAGGCTGAAGTTGTGTCCTATTAGATTTCCATGGACCTTGCGTGACTTGAGGAGTCTCAAAAACTTGTTGTGAGTCTTTTTTATTTTCCATCTGTAGTTTTATGGTGTCTTGTAGCTCTCAAACTTCTTCGAGATGTACCTTTCTCCCACTGGTTCTTTTAGAGAAAAATTCTCGTTCGAGAAAGATACCATTTCTGACAACAAACACTTTGTTATTAGCAGGGTTGTTGACATAATATCCCTTGGTTTCCTTAGGATATCCCACAAAAAGGTGCTTTGAGGATTCGGACGCTAATTTGTCTAAGGCTTGTTGCTTAACATAGACCTCGCATCCCCAAATCTTGAGGAAAGACAAACTACGTGTCCTCCCAGTCCATATCTCATACGGAGTCTTTTCAATTTCCTTAGATGGAATACAATTGAGTGTGAACGCAGCTGTCTCTAGGGCATGGCCCTAAAAGGAGGGTGGAAGATCTATTTGACTCATCATAGATTGAACCATATCTAATAGTGTTCGATTCCTCCGTTCAGAAATGCCATTCCATTGTGGTGTCCCTGGAGGAGTCAATTGTGAGACTATCCCACAACTCCTAAGATGATCAATGAAATATTGGCTCAAATATTCACCACCCCGATTAGATCGAAGGGCTTTAATTGTTTTGCCAAGCTGGTTTTGTACTTCATTTTGAAATATTTTGAACATTTCAAAAGATTCAGATTTATGCTTTATCAGATAGATGTACCCATATCTGCTAAAATCATCTATAAATGTTATGAAGTACGAATAACCTCCTCTGCCATTTATGTTCATCGATCCACACACATCTATATGTATGAGGCCCAATAAATCAGTGACCCTCCTGCTATGCCCAGTGAAAGGTGACTTTGTCATCTTTCCTAACAAACAAGACTCACAAGTGTCATATGATTCAAAATCAAATGAGTTGAGAAATCCATCTTTATGGAGTTTGGAAATGCGTTTCTCATTTATGTGGCCCAGATGACAGTGCCAGAGGTATGTCGGATTCAAATCGTTTGGTTTGACCCTTTTGGCGGTTATGTTATAGATATTTCCATGATTGGGTTGTTCCAAATTTAATATGTAATGATCAACATGCAAATAACCATGAGCATAGAAAACATCATTATGACAGATAGAACATATACTATTCCCAGCAATGGAAGTGAAACCTTCCTTATCCAAATAAGAAAGTGAAACTATGCTACTACTTAAAGCAGGAACATAATAGCAATTGTTTAAAACTAACAAAAGCCCAATGGGCAAAACTAATTCATAAGTGCCTACAGCTAACGTAGCAACCCTTGCTCTATTTCCAACTCGTAGGTCAACTTCGCCCTTTTTCAGCTTCCTACTGTCCTTTAGTCCCTGCACATTTGTACAAATGTGAGAACCACATGCAGTATCTAATACCTATGTGGTGGAAGTAGAAAGATGAATGCCTATAACATAAATACCTGAAGCGATAGCCCTGCTATCCTTCTTGTTCTTTTTCGGATCTTCGAGATAGAGTTTGCAATTCCTCTTCCAATGACCAGGTTCATTGCAGAAGAAGTAGACTCCTTCCTTCAGAGGCTTTATCTTCTTTAGTGCAGGATTGGTTTTGGGCTTGCCTGACTCTGTGGTCTTACCTGATGAGCCATGACCCTTCCCCTTGCCTTTGCCTTTTCTTTTCATACTCCTTCTTTTCTAAACCATCAAAATAGTACTGGGCTTCTTCTTAAGACTTGGCTCAATAATTTTAAGCATCCCATGCAGTTCAGAAATAGATTTCTCCATGTTGTTCATGTTGTAGTTCATGAAAAATTGGTCATAACTTTCGGAGAGTGAGTTCAAGACCAAATCCGTAGTTAACTCCTAGCTTATAGGAAATCCAAGCCTCTCAAGGTGATCAATGTAGCCTTTCCTCTTTAAGACATGAGTACTGACTGATGCACCTTCAGCCATCTTGTAGGAATATAAGGCCTTAATGGTCTCATACCTCTCTTGCCTTGCCTGTTGCTGGAACATTTCCTTGAGATGCACAATCATCTCATAAGCCTCCATGTGTTCTAGATCTCTTTGGAGCTCTGGAACCATGGTGGCTAGCATCAAGCATCTCACATCGACAGAGTCTTCCTTATGCTTCGTGTAAGCATCTCTCTGAGCTCTAGGAGTATTGGCTTCTGGATCCTCAGGAATGGGTTGATTTAGTACATGTGCCTTTCTTTCCTGCTTGAGAACAATTCTCAAGTTCCTAAACCAGTCAAGAAAGTTTGTCCCATTAAGTTTGTCCTTCTTAAGGATATATCGCAGCAATAATGTAGCAGTATTACTAGTCGTCATGATTCTACAATTAAAATATGCAATTGAATTAGCAATCTCCCACTAAATAAATAACCCTCAATGCAATAGTTAGTAGGCTAAGATCCATATTTGGCTCAAACTTAAGTCCGCTTTGGCAGGACGCTTAAATTAAGTTATTTAGGTAGGTAACACCTTTACCAATTACATCAAATGTAACTCTTAGATGTTCATAGGATTCTATCATCATATGATCTGGCATGTTTTTAATCCCATCTAATGCCTTGAGACCCAAAACTGTTTTGTTAATCTTAATTAAGTCAAACAATAATAAACATGTGAGAGTAGCACCATTACTCTTGGTTATCTCCCTAACATAACTCAAATGCACCCACTTTGGAAGAGTCCACAATTGAGCTATCGGGGTTTTGACAAGTGTTCATAAATTGACGGCATTATGACTTAAGATTTCATTTAGAGAGCTTAATTTAACTATCTGGTTTATAAGAATGCATGTTTCTCAGTTTGTATCTCATACAAGTAATATGAATGTGCTGATATAATCATAAGATGCATAATTTAAATGTGAGACAATATGGCTCACTTATCCTAAGTCCACTCAAGCCAATGAGAGGAGCTCTCTAGTAAGAAAAGGGAAATTACATATAGAAACCTCTTTTAACATTCGAGGGGAGTGAGATGAGAAGAGAAGGTACATTAAGAGTATATAGAGGAAAGCACGACACGCAGGCCATATTTAAAAATTACAAAACTTGCAATCTAGAGCCATATTGTTCACCATACCCAAACATTCAAGAATCAATATTCAGATTTAATTGAAAGGCAATTAATGTTTCAAAACTAAAACATTCACAAAATAGTTTATGTTACAGTTATGTTGCGCTACGAACAGGTAGCCACGGCGGTCTCGCTAGCAGGTTAGTGGGCGGCGGTCCCGCTAGCCAGTTAATGGGCAGGGTCTGGGGTAGCGGCCTGAGATTTTTTTTGTTTCATAAATAATCATGAATTTGAATTCATTTTTCTTAGACCCCATCAATATTAATTGATCAAATCAAAACGCATGCACCACCGATTTCAATTCCCTTTCAGATTCCTTATATGTCATACATAAAACGGATTCCTTATATGTCACACATAAAACACATGTTATCATATGATCGGCTACGACTATCACATATCATATGAATCGACAATCAAGCCTAACTTAAACACAAAATAGCATGGCTCTAATACCACTGTAAGGAATTGGAAGACACGCAGCAGAAATTAACTTAAAAATATTTCCATTCCCTGCCAGGATCTACTGTATGTGTTTAAGTCAAGTGGAAAGAAGTATTACCCTCAGTATTCAGTCGTGACTTTCTTAGCTTCTGGTTACGACATCCATAGCTTCTCTCCGCGGCTCGTTATCTTTTTTCGATCGCAAGAAGTTGACAACACAGGTCGGCTTCCTCTACTGGTATCCACACGAATAGCGTTCTAACCATGAACGACGTGCTAGCGCCTCCTGTCCCTCTAGGGCTTACTCAAGAATTTAGCCTCTCCGTCTCTATCTCGACAGTTTCTTATCTACAAACCTTTTGCAGATTCCCGTTCACCCTTTTTTTCTGTCCCAACCATAGCTCCTAAATATCAGATATATAGGATGCTATGCGTGTTACCACAGACTTGAATGTTTTTGGAATTAATCTTATATTAATTATCAAATTAATACAATGTCATATATTGTATAATTTGATAAGAAACTAATTAAATAAATAGTGTTTGTATTAAATCCGTCCCACAATTTAATTTACCCATTTATTTAATTTAAAATAAAGATAAGACAGAATTATATTTTATTTATTCTCATAAATCAAATTTGAGATATCATATCAATTTGAATTTCAAATTCAAACGTTATAGAGATTTAATTTTATCCTTATAAATTAAATCTTGTAAATATCTCTTATATAAGATATCATATCAATTTGAATTTCAAATTCAAACGTGATAGAGATTTAATTTTATTCTTATAAATTAAATCTTGTAAATATATCTTATATGAGATATCATATCAATTTGAATTTCAAATTCAAACGTGATAGAGATTTAATTTTATCCTTATAAATTAAATCTTGTAAATATCTCTTATATGAGATATCATATCAATTTCAATTTCAAATTCAAACGTGATAGAGATTTAATTTATCCTTATAAATTAAATCTTATAAATTTCTCTTATATATAATATATATATATACGAATATAAATATAAATAAATATATACATCTACCCTGGATCATTCATTAAATCTGGACATCATAGCTCGGGTTGGGCTATTTTATGTGCGACCCTATAGGCCTATATGAAGTTGGCAGTGGGCTTTTTACTATACTGACTCATAATTCGCAAGCGGTCTCTAGCAAGACATCACGACTACCCAAATCATATGAGGATCGATGAACGATGTAACCTTTTATACAACCATATCATGACCCTTTTGTCACCCGATATTTTGGTCATGGATGAGGCATGGAGAATGTCATCCTCCTATTCTTAACCGTTACTTTATCAATCCCTGAGTAGTTTGACTATAGAAATGGAACTACATTTCCATTACAGTATGGCCATACATTTCTCAGGCTCACTCATCGAGGGGCCCAGTAATATCTCTCTACGAATGTGAGGGACAAATTCCATCTTGACCATTCATATTCCTCCGCACGGAAAACCACTAAACTCGAACATAGTCTTTATGATCACTTGGTCAAAAGTGACTTTTGACTAGGTCAAAGTTGAGCGTTTGTTATGTAGGAATCCATGATGATCTCAGGTCAAAGGGCATAGTGACATGGTTTGTATATGAGAGAAGCTTATGACTTAACCCATGCAGCTCTCTCATAGCAGGTCGATCCAACACCTTGTACTCTTATATGTGCCTACGACTTTGATTTATATCTCTATACATCTTCAAAGTCATGCTAGTCTTATTTCATCTCTGCTCCCACATAGATGACCGACTAGGGACATTTAGGATAAGATCATGAGTTATCTAAGGATGGTCATCACAGTAAACATGCAAATAATATGATAACACAATTAATAAATTCATAAATCAACAATGTTCATAAGACAATGATTGGCCCCTAGGGCACAATTTCCAACAATATAATGGGACAAAGTAATCATAGAATAGAGCTTCAATTATAAACACATATGCAATACAATTCAACATAGTCATAGTACAACTAAGCATAACATTTAATACATACAAGTTTAGGATAAGTTTACTACCTCATATACTTGACTTTCTTTGCTTTTAACTTTGCTTTGCCTCTTTCTTCTTACTTCTTCTTGATGTGTGCTGCCTCTTTGGAGTCCACAATCAAATCCTAACATCACATAATCGTCCATCCATTACAATCTAACTTTCTCTTAAACATTGAGCTCATTTAACTACATTAACTTTCCTTAACCTTAACCTTAACATATGGACTTGGCCTTTGAATCAATTGATGTCTTGACTTTACCCTATACAATTTTATCTTTTGAATCCATTTATGAGCTTAGAATAATGAAATTCCAACTCTTGTGCACTTGTCTAGACATATATGAAAAATATGCATAATTCTTCTAAAAATTCTCATTTTGATTCCAATGCTTCCTACACTTGTTTCTCTACTTTATCCCACACAACTTTTTATTTTAAAACTATTGGAATCATCAAAATTATGAAATTCCAATCACTATTCATATGAGTGAACAGTAATAGAGAAGAATTCCAAGAATTACAACTTTTATTTCCAATACTTCCAAAGTTCAAAACCTATCCAATCCTACACAAAATCATCATATAAATTCAATGGAAGCATTAGATCATTGAAATTCCATCTCCTTCTAACATGAACAGTGCAGACCAAAAGGTCTCAATAATGGCAAAGTCAAGAATATCAACTTGATTCAACAACCAATCGCCTAACTAGCTTGTTTTAGCTTCAATCACATAACTCTAACTTTAATTTCTTCGTTCTCCTTTCATCTAAGGTTTTGGACAGCACATACACCTTAGAGAAAACTCAACTTTCTCCCATGAAAACTGAAATATCCTTACTTTCATACGTCTTAGGACCACTTAGTAGCATTTAGAACCACTTACAAGTCTTTAGAAGTCCATTAGCTAAATCTGGAATTTTTCTCTTTCTCGGGTTACTGTTCATATGGTATTCTAGATTACGCGATAAACTTAAAAAAACATAATTAATTCTAGAAAAATTGAAATGAAGTGCTTCAAAAAGCTACGTGATGATATCATCTTTAACTTCAAGGGAAAACTAATTTCTATACCAAATGATTAACCAATTAGTACAGTTTGGAAATTCATTTCTCTTGATATACACATCCAAATGAAACATTCTACCTATGAATTTAAAGCTTTGGATGTGTGCTACAAGCTTGTAAAATTTTGTGAAATAATTCCTTTATTTGCTAGGTCAAACTAAAGCCACAACAAACTGCTTTAGGACCTACATTTTTACCATTTTAGCTTCTTTTCTTTCACTTTTAATGATTGTTCCAGCATGTATAAGCCATCAAATAAGCTTCTCAATACTTATATACATCATGTACATATGCCATAATTATTACAAATAGTTTCATAACATAAATGGACACCTTACATGTCATTTACATATATAGATAATTCATAACATATACTAAGATCTCAATTACTTTTATTCCTTTCTTCCATTCTTTAGCTCTTCTCCATGTATACATTTTCCATCATGCTTGCCATACATGGGTTGGTTATGGAAGAGTGAGATTCTAGGGAATCTCAGTAGCAAACATTACTACTTAAATATGCAAGATGGATGCTAATGCATGATATGTAATTTCATTAAACTTTCTTTGATTAGTGACATGCCATCATGCTATATACTTTTACATAAAATGCATGACCATGGAAAACATGTTATTCAAAATACATTCAACATCATTTATCATGTCACAACATCATTCAAATATGATATACATGTGAACACATAAACATACCACATCAAGCACATAAAGAGGTAAGTTCACTACCTAGCACTTAAGCTTTTCTCTTGATCTTTTGCACTTGCTCCCTAGCTTTCCAACCATGAAGCCTTTATGTCAATCATTTCCTAATATATTCTTAGATGTTTCAAGGTCCTAAACACATTCATATTTATTACATAATTCATTAGGACCCATGAACTCCAACAATGTTTAAGACTAACCTTGTTACACTCTTTATTATCATAGCTTTCTCTAATCTTCACTAATCCATCTGGCTCTTGAACCAATTGACGTTTTGAATTTACCCTATACAATTTCATCTTTTGAATCCATTTATGAGCTTAGAATCATGAAATTCCAGCTCCTTCATGGCCTACTATACAGCACTGAACACACAATTCTTTCAAAATTTCTCATTTTGATTCTAATGCTTCTCATACTTGCTTCTCTACTTTATCCCACACAATTTTTTATTTTAAAACCATTGGAAGCATCAAAATCATGAAATTCTAATCACTGTTCATGTGAGTGAACAGTAACAGAGAAGAATTTCAAAATCTATAATCTTGGAATTTCAAGGTTTTCAAGGTTCAAAACCTTTCCAATCCTACACAAAATCATTATATAAATTCAATGGAAGCATTAGATCATTGAAATTCCATTTTCTTCCCTCATGAACAGTGCATACCGAACAGGTTCATCCATGGCAAAGTTAAGAATATCAATTTGATTCAACAACCAATCACTTAACTAGCTTGTTTAAGCTTCAATCACATGTCTCTAATTTTAATTTCTTCTTTTCCCTTTCATCTAAGGTTTTTGGGCAGCACAACACCTTAGAGAAAACTCAACTTTTTCCCCATGAAAACCCTAAGTTCAAGCTTCCAAATAAAAGGAAAATAAGCTAGGATAGATTGCTTACCTTTAATCTCTAGCTTGCTTGAACTTTGGTACCTTGAATCTTCTTTGTTTTGGCTTGAGTTTCCATTTTGCAAGAGTTTTCCCAAGGTTCATGAGCTCACAGTTTTGAACCAGATTTGAGGGGGTATTTATAGAAATTTTCATGGAAAATCAATGGCCAAGATTAATTTGTGCACTATTTGATCTAAAGGCTCACATTTAATCTTGGATTTAACTTTTTAAAAAGAAGAATTATGACATCATCCATGAAATCACAAGGGACAAGTCATGGGGGTTATGTGGCGCATTTCTAGAGGAAGAAATTTCAGGAAAACTTCCAGTCCAATTTGGTACGACTCAGTCTGATTCCCCAAAAATTGGACTATTTTATAATTCTAATTTTTCTAAGCTTCCATCATATTCTTTCTAACCTTAAATCCAGTATCTGGATTCTTCCTACCATTGACATACTTGTACTGAGTCAGTACTTAATTAAAAATCCCTTAAGAAATGACTGAAATGCCCTTGGTCCACTATCTTGTACTATATTAACCCCAAGGGCATAATTATCATTCCGCACCTCTTTATACTGCCTCAAGGTGTATACTGGCTCTAACTAATCATCTTTATACTACACTACACGTTTTTGGCCTATCCCAGATGACCAAAATACCCTCCATCCATCTCTAGTACACTCTGGCTACATAGGGGTATTTTCATAATTTGACACTTTTTCTGGACACTGGCCCCTTCTATTAATGAATTGATACCCTGGGTTTTAGGCCCTCCTTAGCGTCATCATGGGCCTATATATGAGGTCATATGATCTCAGTCTATCTAGGCTTACATACTGATAAGTTTCATAATCGGATCACGGGTGTTATCAAACTCCCGTCAAAATTTACTAATATGGGAATAACTTTTTATACATAACTCCTTCTGGGGTTTTGTCATATCTATGACATCTGACACTATAGGGCACACTTTCTTGTCATTCTCCCACTTATATCTAAAGTCCATGAAATATGATAAAATTTTAGATAACTTTCAGACTATCAGATAAATATCTATTGTCTGGAGCCCAATTTCTATATCATGCTAGATTAACCAGCATAACATCCTCTATTTACTGATGGAATGTGGGACTAAAATACTTCCAGGCAGTTCTCGTCATATCCTAAATTTTTCCTATCTATATAATACTGATAGTGGAAAGAGGTTTGGAAAGGATTATGACGAAGATCAGAAAAAAAGATAAAGGTTAGATGGGTCTTGAAGAAAGAGAAGGACTAAAATGAAAATTAGAAAAGGTTAAAGGCCAAAAGTTAAAGTAGAAACAAGACTTGGGCCAAAAGTGATAATTTCCAAAAGTTAAGGGACTTAAATGTAATTAAGTAAAAAGTTCAAGGGTAAAATTGCAATTATAGAAAGATTAGCCTGAAAAGGGTTAGAACTGCCTAGAAGTATTTTAGTCCCATATTCCATTAGTAAATAGAGAAAGATATGCTGGTTAATTTGACATGATATAGAAATTTTATTAAGGCTCTAAACAGCAGATATTTATCTGATAGTCTAAAAGTTATCTAAAATTTTATCAAATTTTATAGACTTCAGATATAAGTGGGCAAATTACATGAAAGTGTGCCTTACAGTGTCAGATGTCCTAGATCTGACAGAACTCCGGAAGAAGTTCTGTATAAAAAGTTATTCACATATTAGTGAATTTTGACGGGAGTTTGATAACACTCATGATCTGATAATGGAATTTATCAGTATGTAAGCCTGGATAGAATGAGATCAGATGACCTCATGTATAGGCCCATGATGACACTAAGAAGGGCCCAAAACCCAAGGTACCAGCCATTAGTAGAAGGGGCTAGTGTCCAGAAAAAGTACAAAATTATGAAAATGCCCCTGGATGCCCAGATTATACTAGAGATGGTTGAAGGGCATTTTGGTCATCTGGGATAGGCTAAAAATGTTGCACATGGTATAAATATGATTAGTTGAGCTAGTATATGCCCTGAGGCAGTGTAAAGAGGGGTGAAATGACAACTATGCCCTTGGGGTCAATATAGTGCAATAAAGGACACCAAGGGTATTTTGGTCATTTTCCAAGGTATCTGTAATTAAGTTATGTCTTAGTACAAGTATGTCAACGGTGTGAGAAGCTTAAATAGGCTAGTTAAGTGATTGGTTGTTGAATAAAGTTGATATTCTTGACTTTGCCATGGTGTGTCCTATTCAGTCTACACTATTTGTGAGGGAAGGAAATTGAATTTCAATGATTTAATGATTCCATTGAGTTTGTATGATGATTTTGTGTAGGATTGGAAAGGTTTTGAACAGTGGAAACATTAAAATCTCAAGATTGTAGTTTTTGGAATTCTTCACAGTACTGTTCACTCGCATGAACAGTGATTAGAATTTCATGATTTTGATGGTTGAAATGGTTTTAAAATGAAAAGTTGTGTGGGGTAAAGTGGAGAAACAAGTATGGGAAGCATTAGAATCAAAATGGGAATTTTTGAAAGAATTGTATGCTTATGTTTAGTTCTATACAGCAGGCCATGAAGGAGCTGGAATTTCATGATTCTAAGCTCATAAATGGATTCAAAAGATGAAATTGTGTAGGGTAAAGTCAAGACATCAATTGTTTCAAGAGCCAAGTGGATTAGTGAAGATTAGAGAAAGTTATGACAATAAAGAGTGTAACAAAGTTAGTCTTAAATATGGTTGGAGTTCATGAGTCCTAATGAGTTATGTGATAAATATGAATGTGTTTAGGACCATGAAACATCCAAGAAGATGTTGGGAAGTGATGGACATAAAGGCTTCATGGTTGGAAAGCTAGGGAGCAAATGCTAAAGATCAGTAGAAAAGCTTAAGTGCAAGGTAGTAAACTTACCTCTTTATGTGCTTGATGTGGTATGCTTATGTGTTGACATGTATATGATATTTGAATGATGTTGTGATATGATTAGTGATGTTAAATGTATTATGAATAACATGTTTTCCATGGCCATGCACTTTATGTAAGAGTATATAGCATGATGGCATGTCACTAATCAAAGAAAGTTTAATGAAATTACATATCATACATTAGCATCCATCTTGCATGTTTAAGTGGTAATGTTTGCTACTGAGATTCCCTAGAATCTCACTCTCCCGTAACCAACCAATTTAGGTCAAGCATGAAGAAAAGGTATGCCATGTAAGGTGTCCATTTATGTGATGAAACTATTGTAATACTTATGACATATGTACATGATGTATGTGAATGTTGAGAAGCTTATTTGATGGCTTGTGCATGCTCAAACAATTATTGGAAATGAAAGAAAAGAAACTGAAATGGTTAAAACGTAGGTCCTGAAGCAATTTTGTTGTGGCTTCAGTTTGACCTAGCAAATGAAGGAATTAGTTCACAAAAATTTATGAGCATGTAGCACACATCCAGAGCTTTATATTCATAGGTAGAATGTGTCATTTGGATGTGTATATCAAGAGAAATGATTTTCCAAAGTAAGGGACCATAATCTATTTCTAGGATTTTTGACCAAATGAATAGTAAATTTTGCCGAATAAATTGTACTAATTGGATAATCATTTGTTTTGGAAATTAATTTTCCCTTAAATTTAAAGATGTTAGATTCATGTAGCTTTTTGAACTACTGCATTTTGATGTTTCTAGAATTAATTATGATGTTTCGAAGTTCATTGCGTAATCTGGAATGTCATATGAACAGTAACCCGAGAAAGAGTAAAACTCCAGATTTGGGTAATGGACTTGCAAGGTCTTGTAAGTGGTTCTAATTGCTACTGAATGGTCCTTAAGATGTATAAGAGTAAGGATGTTATAATTCTAAACCTCTTCAGCTAAACTTTCTATAATTATAATTTTGCCCTTGAACTTTTTACTTAATTATATTTAAGTCCCTTAACTTATAGAAATTATCATTTTTGGCCCAACTTTTATTTCTACTTCAACTTTTTTCCTTCAACCTTTTCTAATTTGTGTTTTGGTCCTTCTCTTTCTTCAAGACTCATCTAACCTTTATCATTTCTTATGATCTTTGTCATAATCTTTTATAAACCTCTTTCCACTATCAATATTATACTGATAGGGAAAATTTAGAATATGTGAAACATCCTTCTTTGCATACATCTTAGGGACCAAACGGTAGCATTTGGAACCACTTTTAAGGCTATGGAAGTCGAATTACTCAATCTAGAATTTTACTCTTAGCGAGTAATGTTCACTAAGTAAATTCCAGATGAGTGACCTGGCTTTGAAAAATCATAACTAATTCTAGAAAAATTGAAATGGAGTGGTTCAAATTGCTACACAAAGCTAACTTAATAGTCTTTCAGGGAAAAATAACTTATTGACCAAGCCTTGACCAAGTCAATATCAGCAAACATCTGAAGTTTATTGTTCATCCTATATTTTCCCTGATTCCAGCATTTTGGTCACAACATTTGCACTATCTAATCCCCAGCTTCTCTTCATAATTCTTCAATCCTTTTCTAACATACCTGTGGGATTGGGATTATATGGAAGGGGTGAGATTTCTGGAAAAATCTCAGTAGCAAATAGAAACCATACAATGTATGCAACTATGTGCTTGATGTTATTATGTGTGTACTTAATGATCATGCTTGCATAATGATAACATGTATGCTTCCATGTTACTTAATTATAACATATGGCCATAGCATAAAAAGAAACAGAGCATTACTTAATCATACTTCCCTCACATCATCAAGCAGTATAAGCATACAAGTAGGTAAGTCTACTACCTTACGTGTAGCCTTTCCTTCCAGCACTTAGCCTTATCTCTAAGGTCCCTTATTATCATAAGTCAGAGCCTATACATAGAAAATAATATCTTTATTATTATCTAGTATAGCTCTACTTAACTCATGCTGAACTAGGGGTAATATCCTTAATTTGACATTCCCCTGGCTTTCTTTCTATCTAAGGCTACCTTTATTAATAGATATATTTCTCTATCCTAACCACTAAGAGAAATCCTCTACTTTATTAGAGTAGGGACTAGATAACTTACTTACCTCATTTCTAAGATCTGCCCAGTCCCTGAGCTCCTTAGACTTCTCTCGGCTCCACCAGAACTCCTTCTTTCTTTCTCTTCCTTCCTTTCTTTCTCTCTTTCTCTTCTTTGCCTTTGCTTGGCCATGGCTTTCCTTGAGAGAGGGGTGGCCTATTTATAGGTGGAGGGAGGTGGAATGGATGGCTCAGATCGAATCGTGATGAATGGCCCAGATTGCTTAGCTTCCTCAAGAAGCTTTGCTTGCATCTGACTTCATCCTCCTAGATGACTCACCAACATGACATCATCCAAGGACACCTCAGGGGGTATGTGGCGCAATTGATGGGGCCCTTGGAATACCTCACCAGCTAACTCAGCCTCTCCAAAGAATTCCAGAGCCTTTTCCTGGAATGAATGGCCGAGATTGTGCCACATGTTCTTTTTACTTTTTCCCTTTTTCCTAATCTCATGCCATGTGTCATTAACTTTTCTTCTTTTCCTATAATAATTCCATGTGGTGCCTTGTGGGTCCCATGAGGACACCTTTCGTACCATCTCATGGTCTAAAGTCATATTTGATCACTTTTCCTAGTTCTATCCTTAATCGGGGAACTTTACTTTATGGAAAAGTACTAAAATATTATTTTAATACCTCTTAAACTCCATAATCATTGGGCCTACATTTTTGGGCCTTTAAATGTCATATTGGGTTTCTAACCAAGCCCAAGCACTCTGGTGGCTCGGATAATCTTAGCACCTTAGTCAATAATCTTGGATAGATATCCTTGTCTTCTTTTTGACTAATGATTGGGGCATCCACCTCTTATCTTCTATTTTGACATTTTAGGGGAATACTTTTTATCTTCGCAGATCTTTATATCTTTACTATGATCATTCTTCTATTCTGAATCAATTCTATCAAAATTGAACTCCAATTCATTCTATTACCTACGTACTTGCTATACATTTATCTGTAAATGGACTTCTCACTATCTAGACTTGTGAGTAATGTCTATTTCTTTCATATCAAATTCTCTTGTATACTACTATATTCTAGAGTTTTTGTTAATGACTCATCACACTTCTTAGTGCAACCACTTATTGTTCATCTGGGTATCTAGCGGAATTCTCTGAACATCCACACAACTTTATCTCTCATTTTCATATTATCATACTTCTTATCATCTTTAATAACTCATCATAATATAGAGAGAGAGGACTTATGTCATTATTCTTTCTTTCATTGCTCTACTGCTAGATAAGAGCACATAGGAACACATACTCTAACATGCATAATGCCTAGCCAACATATTGCAGGATCACATACTTGCCTATGAATGCAAAACTCTAACATCTGAGTTCAAACATTCCTTTCTTTAATATATGCTCTAACACTCGGAGCTTGCATTGCTCTAACATTCAGAGCTTTAGCATATTTTATAATCATAACATAATATAACATAACATAATGCTTGGTATTTTATGCAAGGAGTGAAAGCTCTCATTTGCTCTTCATATGTAACTTATCATTCAAACGTCTTATCCGTTTAAAAAGGGAGCCTCTCTATCTGTTTACAAGGTTAGCTATTAAGCCACTTCATATTTGCTACCAAATTTTATCTGATTCTGAGCTCCAGAGGATATTGTATTAATTTTCCTTTCTTCATAAATTCATATAAATTTTTGGGGACCTCAAATCAAAATTCTATGTTACGTCAAGCTGATCAAATAATTTTCTCTATTTACTGGAAAAATTTGGGACTAATATGATTTTGTCCATTTAGGGTTCTTTTGGCTCAACTTTCTATAATTACTATTTTGCCCTTGAACTTTTGAAAATTACACTTTAGGCCCTTAACTTTCATAATTACACTTAATGGCCTAAAGTTTATTTCTACTTTTATTTTTGCACCATAGAACTTTTATACTTTTCAATTTAGTCTCTTTTCTTTATACCTTTGTCTAATAATCACTTTTCCTCTCTATTTATCATCACAATCCTTTACAAACCTCTTCCTTTATTAGTCCTATACAGATAGGGAAAAAATAGGATGACATTTCTACACTCTTAAAATAAATTTCGTCCTCAAAATTTACTTAGCACCCCAGTCAACTATCTTGGATAGATATATTTTTCTGCTTTATAACTAAAGATTGGGGTATCTATCTCTTATCTTCTATCTTGACATCTGGTGGAGTATTTCTCATATCCTTAAATCTTCATATCTTTGTTGTTGTTACTCTTCTTTTCTGAATCAACTCAATCAAGTTGAACTCTACTTCATTATGTTACTTGATTACTTGCTATGCACCTATTTGCATATGGATTTCTCACTATACTAGACTTGTGAGTAGTGTCACTTTCTTTCATATAAAACTCTCTCGAATATTGTTGTATTCTGGAGTTTTAATTAACAACTCATCATACTTTATAGCACATATCTCTTATTACTTATCTTAACATCCATAAATCTTCAATTTTTGCCTTCATATCATCATACTTCTTCTTATCATCTTTAATAATTCTTCATAATACAGAGAGAGGACTTATGTCATTATTCTTTCTTTCTTTACTTTACTACTAAATAGGAGCACATACTCTAACATGCATAATGCTTGGCCAACATGTTGTAGGACTACATACTTGCTCATGAATGAAAAGCTCTAACATCAGAGCTCAAGCATTCCTTTCCTTAATATGCATAGCTCTAATACTCGGAGCTTGCGTAGCTCTATCACATGGAGCTTGTACTGCTCTAACATTTGGAACTTTAGCATATTTTTATACATAATATAGTGCCTCACATTTCATACAAGGAGTGAAAGCTCTCACTTACTATTTCATCTATAACATAACATTCAAACATCTTATCCCTTTCAAAAAGGGAGTCTCTCTATTTGTTTACAAAGCTAGCTATAAAGCCACTCCGTATTGTACTTCTCAATATATATTTCTTATAACGTATCTCATTACATATTTTTCATTTCGTATCATGGCATATTTGGCCAAATATGGCTATATCATGGTCTATCTTGCCTTATCATGACGTATCCTGAGATACCATAAGTCTAACATTCTCTTTAACTTATAACTTTGTTGGTTTTTGAGAAAACTCTATGAGGAAGATCTTGCTCTTAAATCTTTCTAACTTCCTCCTGATATAAATCTGTAATCTAAATTTTTCTTTTCAAATCCACTCTATTTAGATGACATAACGGTTCTAATCTCTTACCATTCATAACCCTTTCTCATCACTTCCTAGGGGTCACCCATTATTAGGCTACTATTGCTTGAGCATGCTTAACTGAAGAGTACCGATAAAAATCTAAAGCACTGGTGCTAATAGACTCTAACCCTAGTACTTTACCATCTTAAACCCTTCTCATATTATATCTCTTGGGTCTATCTAGCCCTTAAGTCTCTTTATATTCATCTGGAAGATATATTTGTCTCTCATTCTTAATCTCTATAATCTCATCTTAAGGATCTCTCTATTCTTACTTGATCCCTTCACATATCTCATAAGATATTTTTTTCTTCCATAGGCATATTATCTATAGACTCATAAATATATGTTACTCAGGACTAAAAACTTTAACTCTGATCACTTAATTACTTTTTCGTATAAGAAGATTTGAGTGCAGTCTATAATAGTAATAAGGCTATATGAAGTTAACATCATAGGTATTCTCTCTAGTATGAGCTAACCAACTTGCGAAGTTGCTCTACCTTAACCTTGTCCTTGGTAATTATTCTTCCAAAGAAATATTGTACTTATGACTTATTACTTTCTTTTCTTTAGGCTATGTCTACTGCAACCTTAGGGATCTACTACGATTAACCATCAGCCCCTTTAGAATCTAACTGTGATCCTGGAATTCTATTCTCTATGAGTCATGCTAGGATCTAACTGCAATCCTCCAAAATCTACTATACTTCTCTTGTACTATATTCTCATATATGGAAGACCTAAACCAATGGACTAAGTTATAAGGTTAGTCACTTCCACTTAGTTGTTAACTCAATAGATAATTCGCCAAGAATGATCACAGAAGCCAATATTATCCGTTAAGACTTTACTCATTTCCTCTATCACTCAGGAATTTCACATATCATTCCCATCTTTCATAACTTTACTATATCTAGTACTACAGAGAGCTACACAGGCTCTATCATGCATATATCTATTATAATTTATTCATCTCATATGGCAGACATGGCTCTAGCATGAGCTGCACTGTCCATTCTCTTGGCCCTATCTCAAGAGCAATCTAGCTCTATTATAAGAACATTAACTTCTATTACATAGACATTGCTCCCTCTTAGAGCTACATCATCTTTAATAACTACTTCTCATTTTATTTCATGTTCATGGTACATCATTCATGTATCTTATCCCTATTGAAGGGATATGTCCTGAGGACTATAATCATTTGTCTATGGATTCACTACTAACCTTCATCTCTAATCTCATTTATTAGTTTTCTATTGCTATATAATTACCAAGTTGAATTATTTAATTGCATGTCATATGGTATGGGAGCAACATAATTTTCTCATCATATATACTCTACCCTTAATGAAATACGAAAGGGGAGTATTCATTCATCATAGCATACTCTAACATGTATAATATGCAAGGAGATACAATCATTTAAGCTTTCTCTAACATGCATGTCATCACATGAAAACTGTAAGGAAATGCAACTGCTCATCATAACTTATGGCAACATAAGCCATATTACATAATTTGCTCAACCATCCCTTATACTCACATTCCAATTAAACAATTAACTAGGTAAACTTTAAAGCATTCTATCCCTTTATCACCTTAACTGCCAAATTAGTCATTTACTCATTTCACTTAGGCTGCTATGTTACCCTCTTACTAGGGTATATACTCAACCTTTCATTACTCTTTCTTACATAGGGAATAGGGGAGTCACTTTATCTTTTCAACTGTGGCTACCTTTCTCTCTCTATACATCACAAACTTCTTTTTCTCATTTCGCATACATCCATTGCTCTGTTGAACTTCTACAACTACCTGAGAAAAAGTCTTTCTTTATAACATGGAATTCAATCCGCGAACTAACTTATCCATCATTCAACTTTGACTGTTCATGTGGATGAACTTGGCTAATTATTCATTAAAGGGTTTCTCTTTCCTTACTTTAACCCTTAGCCTCACGCTCATCTCTATCTAACTGAGAGGAATTCTTCTCATAAACTATTCGAGAAAAACTTCTTAAGTGAGCGGATCAATCTCCATCTCTATAGAGTAACTTCTATATCTCTCTACTATCTCTTAACTTTTTCTGTGTATATATCAGTATGCTCTGAATAGACTGTGGTACCTTTCTAGTCTTTTCTTGATCCTAACTAACTTAAGTCACTTGGATCTCATTCATCATCTTGTACTATTACTTTTATTCTCTAGGGTGCTTTACCCTAGGTCTTCTAGGTTACTATTTCTTCATGATGGGGTCCTTCTATTTTGAGAACATTAACTCTCTATTTATTAACCATCATGTTTCTAAACTTAAGCCATGTATTAAGCTCATTTCTAGGCAAGTCTCATTCTAACTTTTGATTCTTTTGTTTAGGGAATACTAACTGAATAAATTCTTTTGTAAGGTAGATCTACTCCTAATGGTCACACGGAGGATCTATTTCTAAACATCTTCTTAAATTTATATGTATCTCTATAACTCATACTATTTAGCTTGCTTGCACCTTATGCTAAATCTCTAATTGATAAACTTTACTGAGGCTGGCATCTTAATTCTCATCATCAAGTCTCTATGCATCCTAATCGTGACCTGTGTACTAGCTAGTTGTGACTCATACTCTATAAACTTTAGTCGTGACCATCTCAACTTACTCATCACAGCTTAATAGCTCTGTGTTCTTTAGTCACGACCATAGGTCTTCTTCCATCACTGCCTGAATTGCTTTGTATATATTAGTCGCGTCCTATGACTTAAGTCATCACGACCTGATAGCTTTAGAACTCCTGTCACGACCAATGGTCTTTACTCGTCATGACCATAACAACTCTGTGAATATTTTTTGTGACTCATGTTCTAACATGTCACAACTTTACTTCTATGTGACTATTAGTTGTGACTTAAACACCTTTTAGTCATGACCTAGACATAGCTTTCTTTGAATATTCTCTTCTAATCTTGTTTGTCCAGCCTTCACTCTAGCGATGGCTGATTCTTGTTCTTAACTTTGTTGAGCTCGAGTCAAATGAAACTCATTTATATCTATCTATCATAATCACATTAAATAGGAAACATATTCCTATAGATATTCAACCAACTATCATTTGATTATATCACATCAAAGCTCATATTTTATGTCACCATAATATTTGTACATACATTACATATACGTCAATTACATATATGGGGTAAGTCATAACTATTATACTTCTTTGTTATTACTTAACTTTACACTATTTACAAATTTGCATTACGCCTCATCTTTTTTTACATTCTTTTCTAGGGAATAATGAACAACAAATACTTCTGTAACAAAAATGCCACCCCTGCACATCAGTTGGCGGATCATTTGCCAAAAACTCACTTAGCTCTATGTGCCATGTAGGGGTATATGGAAATATCTGACTTACTACCATCTCATGTCAATCTTCTCGAGTATAAACCTGATTCAGGTCAATGCCCTCTGTTGTATATCTGTTTATTATCCCTGCTACGGTATTGACAAAATACAGATAAACTGACTACTCTTGATCTCTACTTCTATCCATCCCTTGACCTAGACTGAGTAATTCACTCTCCATAGCTTTCATGAGACTGATATAGTCAACATTATTTGTCTTTAACAAAGAAGGATGGGGTTGACTAGGACCAGGAGCATCACACTGATCTTTATCTGTACAATCATATATTCCTAGACTACGAGAATAGGAAGGAACTATCATAAACTTTGACTGGATCTCTAGATTAAGGGATTGTTGCAGGTTATCCATATCAAATATATCCTCAAACTCTGGTAAAGGAGGAATAATGTCTGGTATACCTATAATCTAGTACCAGTACTCAGCTTCTTCAGCCATAATTTGTCTCCTCATCAGAGGAATATGGCTTATATCAGGATTAGAGGGCACTCCAACAAACTCATACTGTATAGAATTACTAGACTCATCATCATCTGGTATATACACAACATCAAGTTGAACCTCTACATTACCTCCAGATTATAGGTTTGAGTCTACAGAAACATCATGGGATATTCTGCTGTAGACCTCCCTGATTGATCCTCTATATTACCATCTAAACTCTCTTCACTATCTGAAGGAGAATCAAAGTCTGGATGTAAACCATCTTTATATGTTATTACTGGTCGGGGGTCTCCTTTATTAACTGATGACTCTGACTTAACTTTATGAAATCCCATATCTAGTTCTATAAGAATTACTTGAATAAGCAATACTAACTATCCTAATAAATACTCTAACTTAACAAAATAATTACTACTTAGAGTTAGCGGCTAGGGACTATCTTATATTATGCTAGAAACTTTTGCTCTGATACCAAAATGAAACATTTTTACTTTTGTATGTCTTAAGGACCATTCAGTAGTATTTAGAACCACTTACAAGACCTTGGAAGTCCATTAGCTAAATCTAGAACTTTTACTCTTCTCGGGCTACTGTTCATATGGTATTCCAAATTCAGCGACAAACTTTAGAAAATCATAATTAATTATAGAAAAATTAAAATGAAGTGGTTCAAAAAGCTAAGTGAAGATAACCTCTTGAAATTTAAGGAAAAAATAATTTCTAGATTAAATGTTTAGTCAATTAATACAATTTATTTGTCAAAATTACTGTTTATTTGGTCAAAAATTCTAAAAATAGGTCTTGGTCCCTTTGGAAAATTCTTTCTCTTTATACGGACATCAAAATAAAGTATTCTTGGTGACAAAATAAAGCTTGACATATTAACTAAATGTCTTTAAAATTTCATATATTTATTTCATCATTTACTATTTTGCATTACATCATGACTATCACTACTTATATTGGTCATATAGCAATATTACATATCACAATTCTTCACATAACATTTATACTATCCAATACCTAGCTTCACTTTATGCTTCATCATCCTTTTTCATCATTAATAAACCTATTGGGATTGGGATTACATGGAGGGGGTAAGATTTTTAGGGAAATCTCAGTAGCAAACAGTACTAAACAATGCATGCATTAATGTAAATGCTTGTGCTTGCTTATGAAAGTGTTAACATTATGTAATGTGCATGCTTCTATGTAACATATGAAATACAATGGGCCAAAGTAATTATAGAAACAAAACTTCAATCATAAACACATACGCAACACAATTCAATATATTCATAGCATAACTAAACATAATATTCAATACATACAAGTTTAGGATAAGTTTACTACCTCGTATACTTGACTTTCTTTCCCTTTAACTTTGCTTTGCCTCTTTCTTCTTACTTCTGCTTGATGTGTGGCTACTTCTTTGGAGTCAACAATCAAATCCTAACATCACATAAACGTCCATCCATTACAATCTAACTTTTTCTTGAACATTGAGCTCATTTAACTACATAAACTTTCCTAAACCTTAACTAATGGACTTGGCCTTTGAATCAATTGATGTCTTGACTTTACCCTACACAATTTCATCTTTTGAATCCATTTATGAGATTAGAATAATGAAATTCCAACTCCTGTGCACTTGTCTGGACATATATGGAAAATATGCATAATTCTTCCAAAAATTCTCATTTTGATTCCAATGCTTCCCACACTTGTTTCTCTACTTTATCCCACACAGCTTTTCATTTTAAAACTATTGGAATCATCAAAATTATGAAATTTGAATTACTATTCATACGAGTGAACAGTAATATAGAAGAATTCCAAGAATTACAACTTTCATTTCCAATACTTCCAAAGTTCAAAACCTATCCAATCCTACACAAAATCATCATATAAATTCAATGGAAGCATTAGATCATTGAAATTCCATCTCCTTCTAACATGAACAGTGTAGACCAAAAGGTCTCAACAATGGCAAAGTCAAGAATATCAACTTGATTCAACAACCAATCGCCTAACTAGCTTGTTTTAGCTTCAATCACATAACTCTAACTTTAATTTCTTCGTTCTCCTTTCATCTAAGGTTTTGGACAGCACATACACCTTAGAGAAAACTCAACTTTCTTCCATGAAAACTGAAACATCCTTACTTTCATACGTCTTACGACCACTTAGTAGTATTTAGAACCACTTACAAGTCTTTAGAAGTCCATTACAGAGCTTTGGAGAAGGCTCACATATTTGGACTTTACTTTTTTCTTTGGTTATTCCCTTTGACAGAGCTTTGCTCGTTGGCACCTTGCTCTTTTAATTTGACACCTTTAGACCATCCTTAGCCACCTTCGGTTGATATTTTTTCTTCTTTTCCTTCAAGAGTGGTACTTGATGGGCATTGGATACTGACTTGGAATGAGTAGGCTCAGACCCATCTAGATTGGTGGTTTTACTTCTTACCATCGCGACCAAAGAATTAGGGATTTTGAGAGAAGGATCAGTGAAATAGAGGAATTTGTGATGATTTTTGGTGAGTTTTAACATGTGGAGGGCGTGCAAGCAATCCCACAAACTAATTTGAGGTTTTTTTAAGTTTGAAAGTGAGAGAGAATAGAGATTAGTTGATTAGGGCTCAAATTGAATAATGAAGAGTAATAACTGATAACTGATAAATTTTGATATTAATAAATTAACTAATCGATTAATTTCATCAAATATGTACATACAAAGACAACTTAATTGATTAGGTGGTTGATTAATTCGAATTAATCGAGTAGTCAAACAATTAATTCTCAAGAAAAATAATATTTAATACATATTCAATATCTATTAATCAATTAGTTGTTCGATTAATTAATATTAATCGAATTGTTAATTGATTAATTTCAAAGTAAAATAACTTTTAAAATATTTTTAATTATGATTAATCGATTAGTTGTTCAATTAATAGTACTATTAATCGATTACTTTGACATTTAAGCACACACATATCACCATTTCTCATTAATTAATCAACTAGGATTATTAATTGATTAATTTAACAAACATAACATATTTAACATATATTTCAACAAAAATATAGTTACCTCCCTCCACTAATTGATTAGGTATTGGATTAATTCATCCTCTGTTTGCTTCTATTTTTTAATCCAATAACAAAGAATCCTTGTATCTTGCTAATTCTCCTGTAATGATTTCAAAATATTTCTTGCATGGAGAATGGTTAGCATCTTCAAGAAACCTTTCCAAGTAAGATATTTTCTAGTTTAATCATGGAAGTGATCATATGAATAACTCATAATCAAAACATAATGAATTGAAAGTGAATACACATTTGTCTAATTGGAATTCAACTAAATAAGTCAAATAAGGTTTTTCAATTCAGTTTCATACAGTAAATTGATTTTCAATTATAGTACATAAATTTTTGTGAAATCAAAATAAACACAGCATAGAAAGCATCAATATCAAGATAGATCAAATATTTTTTCAATATAAAGAGAGAGTTTAACAATCCTTAATCGGTTTTTTTTAACTTGATGAATTGATCTATCAAGCTCTTTCCTTCCTCTCTAGAGTAGCTTTTTGGTTGAAAGTATGTTTTGATGATAACAAATAGCAAAAAATTTTCAGCAATGCTAAGATTGTTTTAAAGATAATAAAATATTTTTGTTTGATGCTGTCAAGATGGTCTATACTATAGTTTGATTAATAGTATTATTTGATAAATGATATTTTGGAAAAACAATTAGATAGATTTCATTATGTGCTCAAATATTATCAAAAGGAGATTTAAAAAATGTTTCTATGCTTAAATGTTGTTAAAAGAAGTTAGTCAAGTTAATCAATTGGTTAATCGATTAATGATAATTAATCGATTAATTGTTGGATTAGTGTAAAGGCGCATTGTGTGTTGAAAAGAAAAATTAATTAATCAATTAATGAGTGACTATTATTCGATTAAGTGTTCAATTAATGTCAAGATCTTGCCTTCTAGAAGAAAGTTAATAAGCCAATTAATCGATTAATTGTATTTAATCAATTGATTAATCAATTAATTGTATTTAATCGATTGGTTAATCTATTAATCTATTGAAAATATATTTTCTCTTGAATAAAGATATTGCTATTAATCTATTGGTTAATCAATTAATTTTTATTAAACTGTTAACTCTTCAATTAATTAGTGAAGTTTCAATTTTATAAAATTCAAATTTAAACTAATTAATTGATTGGTTAATCGACTAATTTAAATTAATGCGTTAACTGTTCGATTAATATGTTGAAATTCTCTTTGAAATATTCAATTCAAAACTTCATTAATTGATTGGTTAATTGATTAACTTATATTAATACATTAATTATTTGATTAATGTGTTGATTTGAAATCTGTAGCAAATGCAAACTTACTCTGTAGAAGAACTGAGAATTAAAAGAAATCCAAGAAGGTATTTGAAGAAGAATTGATTAATCAAGTTCAATAATCAAGAAATTTATCAAACTTTTGATCGACTAAACAAAGGAGTGAAGGAATAGAAAATAGAGCAGATTATGATAGATTAAATAATTCCAATACACTATTTCTGCTGAATTAATCCATTAATTACAATTAATCGATTAATTTTTCATTTTTTAGTACGTTGTTTTGTTTTACTTTGACATTGGTTGAGTATTATGACAATATCTCAAGATATACTTATCTGATTGAGGTAAAACTTAATTCATATGAAACTAGACTCAGAATGAGGTTCAATAACACCAACTTCATTTGTAAAGAATCTCATATGTGCAAGATATACCATTTGAAATATGGAATATAGGATCAATACTTTGGCCATGACCTCTACTCACTAAATTTATCATATTTTTCTGTCTACAATGAATTTTAGAGTCAAACTTGATGCCTTGGAAAGTATACATAGAAATCTTTATAAGGATAAGTCATTTGCTATATTTGGAGTTAAATAAAGGAAGTTATGAAAATTGAAAGAAGACCATTGTTACTCAACTCAGAGATAATCAGAAGATGGAAGAAAATCAATTGCTAGATGATTATTACCAGAACTTCTCTTGATTATATCAAACTTCATTTAAGGTATCTAAATACATGATTAGAATGATATTAGACAAAGATTAAAGCCAACGAACTCTCAATGATAAAAAGACACTTTGTGTCATAAACTTCAATGGCTAGTTCCAACAGTTATATTCTCAACAGAAGAAGAAAAGCTCAATAGAGAAAGAGATTATACTCAACAGTCAAATACTCAACTTCATCTATAAATAAGATAGTATTCAAGAATATGATAAATGAACAATGAATACATCATCATAATGCCAAAATATCTTCAGACTAAGAAATCCTCCAGCTCTCTATTCTTCATATTTCATTCCTTACAAGAGAAAAATTGACATGTACAATAATGTTTTATTCACATAATCTAAGAGAGATTGATATACCTTCATTCTTTTTCTTATCTGAGAGCAAACCTTAGAATCAAGGGATTCAAGGTTAGGTTATGCTCATATCTAATTAAGGGGAATGTTGCCACTAGAAGTATGGTGTAACCTCAAGTTTGAGGTGGCTCTCAATTTAGCCATAAAAATTGAGTTTGTAAAGGCTACCAAGAGCCTGTTATAATCTTGGTTATAGTGTATTGAAAAATCTCAGCGGGGAGCTGAGGATTGGACATAGGTCATGAAGAATTGAACCAGGATAAATCTCGTGTGTAAATTCTTTATTCTTTAACTCTTTGATTTCTAGTAACTTATTTCTAATTTTTGATCAAGTTTTCAAGTTAATTTATTTCATTGATCAAATTTCAAAAGAGTTGTAAAAAGTTTTTAAACTTTATCAAACACCCAATTCAACCCCTATTACGTGATCCAGCCTAATTGCTAGAACTAATATTCGATATCATAGTAGATCACTTGTTTAAAGGATCAAAAATCTCAAGTGAAAAGATCATTGCTAGATTTATCCGTGAAATACTTTCTCAAGGTTTTGATTTTACCATTCCTCCTATTTTAGAAAATTATGAGTTTTTGTATTGGAAATGTCAGATGATCATATTCTTAAAAACTCTTGATTTTGATAGGAGACAAATCCTTTTAAATAAATTTGATTTTAAAACAAGAAATGATTGGAATGAAAATGAAAAGAAATTGTTTTCGCTAAACCTTAGAGTAATGAAAATTTTATACAATGCTTTAACTGAAAGTGATTATTTGAAAGTCAAACATTACTCTAATGTTAGAGATATTTTCAATATTCTTGATCCTATCTATTCTTTTAACAATCATGTTAAAGTTCACTATGTTGATAGTTCATCGATACATGAACATTGGATATCGACTGACGATGAACAAATGAAAGCAGAGACCATTGAAGGAGAAATCCAAATAGACTTACATGAATAAGCTAACACAGAACAACAAGAGGAAGAAGAGAGTCAAGAAAAGCTCAATGTATATAAATACAATGAAGCATTATTCAGAGCTCAAAATGCATATATGGTAAATCAACTCAATTCTTGCTAAGTTTTGAAAAATGATTTAAAAAACTATTCATGATATGATTTTCAACCAATCATTGATTCTATTTTGAAAAGCAAAAATGTTTTACATTTCAATGATATCACTAGAAAGTCTGGTAGGAAGAAATAAATTTTGCATAATAATTATATATTGCTTCCATATGACTAACACAATATCTGTAAATATTCTCACAAAGTACAACATCCTATTATTTGCAATTATTGTGAAAAATTAGGTCATATTTCTCATACTCGTCTAATGTGAGAAATAAGTTTGTCAGAGTACCTAAAGGACAATCAAGCTCCAAAACTAATGCTCAAGGATCCATAGTCAAATGGGTACCAAAATATCCTGTTAGTGCTTCAAATAGGTAGAATATCTATAAGAAGAATTGATACGGTACAAAAAGAAAAGGGCTTCCAAAAATCTCTCATGCACTAGCGAAAGCAAAATCAGTTAAGGGAACTCATGGAAACCTTGTTGCTGCTTTTTTAGGGATAAACTTCAAGAAGCAATGGAGAAATTCCTAACAAGTATGTTCTACCTTAAGAATAGACTACCACAGTGAACCATTCAATTATCTTGAGGAGAACAAGATAAGAAGGATCCCTCGAGTATCAAAGTTAAAATTAGATAAGAGACCATTGCAAGCATATATTGAAAGAAAAAAAGCAAATATGAAATGGATGAAAAGAGTCAATCCTTCCTCCATATAAAGTAAAGGTACAATGGTAAACTTTCTACATTATCATGTCTGACAAATATTTGAGGTTTACATCAGTATCCTTATAAATAAACATTGTAATTGATTTTCAACTCTTTTTATGCTCTTGAGAAAAATTAATTGATGAATAATTCATAAAAAATGGCAATATTCAGTGGTTCAATTCTTGGTACATATATATTTTTATAAACTAAAATATCGTATATATGTATAAAGTAATTATGCTCAAATTTGCATTGATTACATTCATAGAGCATATGAATTATGTTATTATATTTCCTACAAACTAATCGTTGTTAGATCCAAGCAAAGTTGGATACCACAGAAAGAATACAAGTTCAATTTTTTTGTAGGAAATATGTATGAAAGATTCCTGTCAAGATTTGTGAATTTAAAGAAACATTATTCAAATCTTGATAAAGAATCAATGAAGCTTGAATTTTGGTACTGGAGAAATGCTCAATATCAATTCACCCGAATTAAGCAAGTTGTTACAAGGACAAGACATAATTTGGTAATCCTTACCACTTTATATTGCTTAATTGAAGTGTGGATTGGATTAGTAAATATTTATTCCTTGTTACATTCCTTTAGCTATATATCTCAATATGTTAAACATGTTTTCAGATTGCTAAATGGATTAAAAATGAATTTGTGCAAATTTGTGTTTTTTAAATATTGTCTCATGCGTTTTAACTCATTCATTCATCCTAATTTATAAGAATAAATATTCATGTTTTTGAAAGACAGAAGTGAATTTCAAAAGCTAAATTTCAAGTGTTTCAAGTTGTACTAAATGTATACAAATGATTTTACTCACTTATGAATAGAATGAGCATCAGGTTTGGAGATTGCTCCAAGTCTATTTGTTAGAGTCACTATTGATTTTAAATGTGATATCATGTGTTTGAATTTCATATCCTTAAATAAATCATATACTCTTTTGATGTTCAAACACATCTATTCAGAAATAAAATGATTCTAGAACATCTGAGCTTTACGTTTAACCTGTTCATTCACTGGAACATACTGGTACTCTGGTTACTTCAACAAGAGAGTTAATATGCTTCATCTTCAAAACATCATGTTTCGATGAACAAAGTCCTCAAACCTTCACTTTGCTAGTTCCATATTCTATCCGACTTTTGCTCATACAAGAAAATCCCAGACATGTTGACATTATTGTTCAGCATGCAATCTTACAAAGATATTCTTCTCCAATTAGCTGATCATCCACATGTCTAGGAAATTAATTTTTATTTTTCTTAAAAAGTACATATTTTGAAAATCACTCTAAAATTACATATTTAAAAAAGAAGCATTATTCATCAAGGTTAATTTCATTTAAGAAAGGGAGAACTTAACATTTGTATGTGCATATCATTTTACAAGTTCTATTGTTTAGTATAATTATCGTATTCAATGAGAAATAGTATGTTTTGATGATGAGTTGTCATACGCTATATGGTCTCACATATAAATGAAAATGATCATCTATATGGCATACTAACCATTCATTCTCCCATAAAGAAATGAATTATTTTTCATAGGAGAAAAAGAATTAATATGTTAAGTCTTGAGGATTAGTGAGCACTGAAGCAATAAAATTCAATTGGCAACAAATTGAAGGGATCAACATCATTGCCAATACAAGATGCTCGAATACAACAAGAGAGAAAGGGAAATGAATCAATACATCAAGTGGCAAAACTGAATAAGGTTTCTCAACCCTCTCTTTATATTGAAAAATATATTTGAGTCATATGGATGTTAATATACTTTTTATGCTATGATATATGTATTTTATTTTTCAATATTTTAACAAAAGCATATGTTTCAATAAGCTTTTACAATCTATTTTCAAAATTTCATCGTTGTATTTCTAGAAAAGTTAGTCAGTCTTCAACTATTTCATTTTTATAGAGTTAATCGATTAATAGTTCAATTAATTAAAATTAATCAAACTATTAATTAATCGAATAGATAACCGATTGATTATTCGGTTAATATCTATTAATCGAACATCTAATCGATTAATTCATATGAATTGTTTTAGATGTTATTTCTCTTTTCTATTAATTTTTTCCAGAACTTCATAGAACTATACAATTAATAGGGACCTGTCAACTTTATGATATTATATCTTAAGGAAAGCTTCACAAATCTTATATCGTAAAGTTTATCTCATAATATAACTCATATGCATTCATTATCAATTTATTATAATGAGTTATTAATATGATTCCTTCCATGCTTAAACTAGAAAACATATCAATTGGAAAAGTTTCTTAAATATGCTAACCATTCTCCATGCAAAAAATATTTTGAAATCATTATAGGACAATTAACAAGCTACAATGATGCTCTAATGTATATAGCCAATGGTTCAAAAGGAAGAAAAATAAAGTGGGCATTCAAAGTTGCAAAATTTTAGTGCCATAGCTGAAAGTTGTGCAGACTTAAAGTTCATAGGCAAGAGAGGAAGGCACAGAAGTTCAAAGATCAATATAACATTCTCTTGAAATCAAATGAGCATCTCTAAACCTTCTCTATTTGTTTTGAATTTTACATCATGCCATTGTTTTTATCATTTTACATCATGCTTTGTTTATTGTAAACTATTTCTTATATTTGTATCACTTTAAGTGAGAAGGATAATATATTGTCCGAAAAAGGGAGAATAATGAATATTACATTTAATAGCCTTCAAACTTTTTGTTTATGACAAATAGGGGAGAAATTAGACATGAAAAATAATATTTTTCATTAAGGATTTGTCATCATGAAAAAGTGAGAGATAATTGGAAAAGTATGTTTTGATGATGACCAATAGCAAAAAGTTTTTAGTAATGCTAAGATTGTTTTCAAGATAATAAAATATTTTTGTGTGATGCTATCAAGATGGTCTATACTATAGTTTGATTAATAGTATGTCTTGACAAATTATATTTTGGAAAAGCAATTAGATATATTTCTTTAGGTGCTCAAACATTATCAAAAAGATTTAAAAAATGTTTATGTGCTTCAATGTTGTTAAAAGAAGTTAGTCAAGTTCATCAATTAATGATAATTAATCGATTGACTATTCGATTAATGTAAAGGCAACATTTTGTGCTAAAAAATTAATTAATCGATTAGTTAATTGATTAATGAGTGACCATTAATCAATTAAGTGTTTGATTAATGTCAAGATCTTGCCTTTTGGAAGAAAGTTAATAAGCCAATTAATTGATTGGTTAATCCATTAATTGTATTAAATCGATTAGTTAATCAATTAATCTATTGAAAATAAATTTTCTCTTGAACAAAAATATTGCTATTAATCAATTAATTTATATTAATCTGTTAACTATTTGACTAATCAGTGAAGTTTCAATTTTGTGAAAGTCAAATATAAATCAATTAATCGATTGGTTAGTCGATTAATTTAAGTTAATGTATTAACTGTTTGATTAATATGTTAAAATTCTCTTTGAAATATTAAGTTCAAAACATCATTAATCGATTAGTTAATCGATTAATTGTAATTAATGCATTAAATGTTCGATTAATGTGTTGAAATTCTCTTTGAAATATTTAATTCAAAACTTCATTAATCGATTGGTTAATCAATTAACTTAATATATTAACTATTGGATCAATATGTTGATTTCAAATCTATAACAAATGCAAACTTACTTTATAGAAGAGTTGAGAATGAAAAGAAATCCAAGAAGGCATTAGAAGAAAAATGGATTAATCAAGTTCCAAAATCAAAAAAACTATCAAAATTTTGATTGACTAAACAAAGGAATGAATAAATAACAAAAGAAGAAGATTATAATTGATGAAACATCTCAAATACACCATTTTTCAGTACACTACTCTGCTCTGCTTCAATATAGTTATGTATTTTGGCCATATCTTGATATATACTTATCTAATTGAGGTGAAACTTGATTCATATGAAACTAGACTCAGAATATGGTTCAATGACACCAATATCATTAGTAAAGAGTATCATATAAGGGAGATATACCTATATTCTTTTTCTTATATAAGAGAAAACCTTGGAATAAGGTGATTCAAGGTTGGGTTATGCTCGTATCTGATTAAGGGGAGTATTGCTATTGGAAGTGTGGTGTAACCTCAAGTTTGAGGTGGTTCTTAGTTAGTTATGAAAATTGAGTTTGAAAAAACTCATTGGGGAGCTGAGGACTAGATGTAGGTCGAGGAAGAACTGAATTAGGATAAATCTTGTGTGCAATTTCTTTATTCTTTAACTCTTTTATGTCTAGTAACTTATTTATAATTTCTGATGAAAGTTTTCAAGTTGATTTATTTCACTGATCAAATTTCAAAAGAGTTGTGAAAGGTTTTTAAAATTCATTGAACATCTAATTCACCCCACCCTTGAGTGATTCAGCCTAATTGCCTAGAGCTAGCACTTTTCTATTGACATGAATGATTATTCTTTTAGCTAGTTGTGAGTTGATCTATGTTGCTTTAGTGCTCACTTATGTTTATTACATCTTCATATCTCATACTTGATATATCCACTATGTAATTCACTGAGATATCTTTATTCTCCAAAAAAAATAGATCCTTTCTAGGAGAGTAGTTAGTAAAATCATATAGAGGACAATTTCTATATATGTATTAGACCATACAAAGATAACTCATCATCAAAATATATTAATTTTTAGTGAAAGCATATGAGTATGCTTAAAGGATTGAGCTTATAAGATATTATACATAGAAACAAAGATACAAAGTTCTTATTTTCTCAAAATAAGAGTTTATGGATAATGCTCTATTTTAAAATAAATATGCATTGTCAATGTTATTGTTCAAAATAAATCTATGAAGAATTGATTTCATAAACATATAAAGAATCAACTGATTGAAAAAAATATTAAACACAAATTGGATAACATGTTGAATAGCAATGTTAACATGTTTGGAAATTTCCTATGAGCAATGATAAAATCAAATAGGAAATAAAGAATGAAAGCTCAAAACTTTGCTCATTTTACAAATGATAATTGATCAATAAAGCACATTAACTTGTTAGTCCAAATGACTAGAATATGAGATTTATTCCAGTGAATAAATGTTATAAGCATAAGGCTATGATATTCTAGCATAATTCTTTTTCTAAATAGGTAAGCTAGAATTTCATGAATTTAGTTAGACAGAAGGATGTTTAACTCATTGAAGGACAAATAGTTCAAGCAAATGACAATACATAGTATAAGATGACTCTAGCAAATGGATTTAGAGTAAATTTGAAATTTCCATCCAATTGTATTATTCTTCAATACTAATTCCCAATTGTATCAAACAAGTTTTAAATCATTTGCATGCATTTTGTAAAGCTAAGATGCTTGACGTAGAGTTTAAAATTTCAACTTATCTTTCAAATCAATGATATGCATATTTATTAAGATAAATTTATGAGTTGAAAAGTATGGAACTATTTATATATGAATATAGAAAATATGCACAATTTTATCCATTTAGTGATATGAAGACATTTAAAATATTAAAATATTGAATGCTAAAGGATGTAACAGGGATCAAGTATTCATTATTCTAATCCAAAGCATAATAAAGAGGTACAAATTAGATTTCATCATATTCTTTTTATCCTTGTGAGACTAGCTTAATTTAGGTGATTTAATGTTTGAACTTTTATTTAGTGCCAACATTCAAGCTTGGCTAGTTCATCTTCATCAAGGTTTGTATTATCTCTCTTTATAGCCACTAACCTTGAGATGACCCCTATCAACCATATTCCTTACAAAACAATTAATCTAATTTTTGTTTCCTGGTATTCAACTTTATTTGGATCTATCAGATATTAGTTTGTAGGAAGTAAAATATAATTCTCATGCTCAGAGTGAGTATAAACAATTTAGAATAATTGATCATGTTTACTTTATGCATATAGATGATATTTTTCATTTTCAAAAATGTGTATGCATAAATATATTAACCTAGTGAACATTGTCTTTTACTCCTTTATAAAACACTTGTCAATCAACTTTTCTCAAGAGTATATAAAGAGAATTTGAAATCAATTGCAATGTTCATTTCTAAGGATACTAATTTAAACCTTAAAATATATCAGACATGATAATGCAAAAGGTTTACCATTATACCTTTACTTCATATGGAAGAAGGATTGTCTTCGCATACTCATTGCATCTTCAGATTTCTACAAATTCTTGTAATGGTCTCTCAACTAATAAGTACATTGATACTCGAGATATCCTTCTCCTTCTTATGTTGTCATCAAGATAATTGTATGATATTCCAATCTTGAGGTAAAGAGCACTTCTTGGGCTTTTTTCCATTGATTCTTATGATTTTCCTTAGAAGTAGCAACAATTGATTCTCCATGAGTTCTCCTCATTGATGTGTCTTTCACATATGCACAAGAAACTCTTGGATATCCTTTTCCCTTTCTACTATGTCCATTCCTTTTAATGTTATCCTACATATTAGAGACACTGGAAGGACTTTTTGGTACCTATTTGACTTTGGGTCCTTGATAATTAGTTTTAGACCTTAATTGACCTTTAGGAACTCAGACTAAATTTCTCACATCATGTGTGAGAAATGTGACATTGTTTACCATAATAATTGCAGACAATAGAGTAGTTCACTTTAGAGGAATATCTGCACGTATTGTGTTGGTCTAGTAGAAACAATTTATAATTATTGTGCAAAATTTCTTCCTTTATACTAGATCTTTCAGTGATATCTTTTTCATGCAAAATGTTTTTACTTTTTGAAATAGCATTGATGATTGGTTAAAAAATCATATCGTGCAAACTTTTGAAATTATTTATCATAAATTCTCAAGAAGAATTGGAATTTTTTACCATGAAAAACTTTTGATAATTAGTTTTTCCTCTTGTTTCTTCGTGTTGATATAAATTTGTTCTAACTCCTCTCTTTTTTTCACCCTCTTCTATTTGTTCATCAAGAGTAGATTTGTAACTTTCAAGTACTAATGTGCTATCAACACTATAAGCTTAAATGCAATTATTAGAGGAATAGAAGGAATTAAGAGTATTGAAAATATCTCTAACATTAGAGCAGTATTTGATTTATAGATAATCACTTTTAGATAAAGCATTGTATAAATTTTCATTGCTCTAAGGTTTAAAGAAAACAATTTCTTTTCATTTTTATTCCAATCCTTTGTCGGTTTAAAATCAAAATCATTTGAAAAGATTTTCCTTATATCAAAATCAAGAGTTTTTAAAAATATATTCATCCAACCTTTCTAATACAAAAACTCAATTTTTTAAAATATGAGGAATGGTAATATCAAAACCTTCATAAAGCATTTCACAATCAAATCCAGTCATGATCTTTTCACTTGAGATAGTTAGATCCTTTAAACAAGTAATGTGCTATGATACTAAATTTTAGAATAGGTTGGATCACCCAATAAGGGGTGAATTGGGTGTTCTTGAAGTTAAAACCTTTTTCAAAATTTGATTAAAGTTCTTAGAAACCTTTAGAATAAACAATGAATGACGATTGGTCAAATAAATATTTAGAATAGCTGGAAATATAAAGAGATAAGAGAAGAAAAGATGCAAACAACGATTTATCTTGGTTCAGTCACTCTCGACCTACGTCCAATCTCCAGAAAACCTTTGAGATTTCAATCCATTATACTCAAAATTGTAATAGGTTCTTGGTACCACTACAATCTCAATTTTTATGGCTAACTGAAAACCACCAATTTCTTCATGCTAATTGGGAACTACATCAACATAAGACATTTATGCTCTCCTGTAGTAACACTCCCCCTTACTTCGTGTAAGAATATAACCCATTCATGAATCTCATACTCTTGAGTATCTTACTTATGACATATTTATAAAGCTTTAAAATATCTCTCTTACAGATTGAGTAAACAATGAACATTAAAACTCACTTAATAACTTATAAATTCAAAGAATTGATTGTGTAATGAATGTATTTAGATCATAGCTTAATCCTTTTTCTTTCTCCTTGATGTCCATTTTTAGTTTTTCTTCTTCAACTTCTTTTATAGATGGATTCTTCATAAATACGTTATATATCCATTGAAATAGCCGTTATGAATATAATTATTATGGTTGACGTATGCACTTGGACATATCTTGTTCTTTCTGTTGGTTATTCTTCATTAATGTTGAGTCTTCTATAAATAATATTTACTTCATTTAGTAATGGTTAGCCTCATATTTGTAACCATTAGAGTGAAGGTGTCATTAGTCATTGGCAGGTAGGTGAGCATTTAATGCTTTGCCAGAAGTACGAAGTTTATGTTGTCATACCCTTCCTTATTTTAATCTCTTAGCCTTTTTTGAACAAACTCAATCTCAAAAGATTTGTTCATAGTTAAAGCATTGATTAAGTGTATGAATCATTAATAATCAACTCATTACCAAGGAAGGATCAAGTTCTTAATTAAGTTCATATGGCTTTAAGAAAAATATACTATATTAATCAAGTAACTAATCCACTAATTATCATTAATTCGATCAATGTTTCAATTAATAAGAGAAACAAAAAATAGAGCATTACATTGATCAGAATTTTCAACCATATATAATGTAATTTGTTAATATAAGTTTCTTAAAAGATATATAATGAAGAATGTGGAAAAACATGTGCATATTTCATATTTGGAACAAACATATATAGCTCAAAGAGAGATTCAATTAGTTTCAATGCAACCAGAGAAAGATTTTTGAAATGTATAAAGCTCATCGGTTAATTATCGATAAATTTAATTTAATCGAATACCTAGCCGATTAATGTCTCTAAAAGAATTAATATAGAAATGTTTTCAACACACACTAATCAAAAAATTAATCTATTAATGTAAATTAATCGATTAACTAATCAATTAATAGAGTTACCTTTACTCAAAGGAAAAAATATTCATAACAAATTAATCAAACAGACAATCGATTAATTATAATTAATCGATTAACCAATCGATTAATTGACTTATCTGTTCAATTATAAAGATCAATCTTATGACATTAATCAAACACTTAATCAATTAATTAATTGATTTTTCTTTTATGGCATAGAAAATTGTCCTTACATTAATCGAGCAACCAATCGATTAAGTATCATTAATCGATTGACTAGTTAATTGACTCCTTCTTATTTTCTTTTTAACATCATTTAAACATAGAAACACTTTGATTATTTTAAAATCACTTTTGACATCATTTGAGCACAAAAAAACTTAGCTCCTTTTAACATAATCAATAACCCCTCACCCTTACCCCTTGATCGGTCATCCTCTTGTTACTATAGGAAACCTGTCATATCCCCAATTTTTTTACCTGATATAACTGTACAGTTTATAAGAAATGGACATGAGATTCTTAGAATAAACTATATCAGATTGATCACGGAAGAGAAGGATTATTAACTAAGGAAATTTCAGGGACCTAAACACAAAATAGAAAAAGTTAAAGGCCAAAAGTTAAAGTAGAAACAAAAGTTAGACCAAAAGTGGTAATTTATAAAAGTTTAGGGACCTAAATATAATTAAGTAAAAAGTCAGGGACCTAAATGTAATTATAGAAAAGTTTAGCTAGAAAAGGCTTGGAATTGCCTAGAAGTATTCCAGTCTCATATTTCATCAGTAAGTAGAGGAAGTGATACTGGTTAATCTAGCATAATACATAAATTTTATTAAGGTCCTAGATAGTAGATATTTATCTGATTGTCTGTAAGTTGTCTAAAATTTTATCAAATCCCATAGATCTCAGGTATAAGTGGAAAGGTTACAGGAAGGTGTGCCTCATGACATCAGATGTCATGAATTTGACAGAACCCTAGAAGGAGCTTTGTAGGAAAAATTATCCCCATATTAGTGAATTTTGACGGGAGTTTGAGAACACCTGTGAACTGATTATGGAACTTAGCAGTAAGTAAACTTGGATAGAATGAACTTAGATGACCTTATATACAGGCCCATGATGACACCAAGAAATGCCCAAAATCCACGATACCAGTTTATCAGTAGAAGGGGCCAGTGTCTAGGAAAAATGTGAAATTACAAAAATATCCCTAGATGCCCATATTGTACTAGTGGTGGATGGAGGGATTTTGGTCATTCTGGATAGGCTAAAAACATGGCATATAGTATAAATATGATTAGTTAGAGCCATTATAGGCCCTGAGACAGTACAAAGAGGGGTGAAATGACAATTATGCCCTTAGGGTTAATATAGTGCAAGAAAGGACACAAAGGGTATTTTGGCCATTTTTTAAGGGATGGATGGCAAATAAATACTTAGTCTAACAATGCCAATGGTATGAAGAACCTAGACATTGATTTCTAGGATATAATACATATCTTGGAATATTATAAAAATTAGAAATAAAAAACAATCTGGTTTTTGTGAAACTGCTTCGATCGGTACCAAACTAGACTGGAATTTTTCCTATTAGTATATTCTAATTTTTCCAAGCAAACATGACCCTAAATGATGTCATGCATGGTGTCAAAAGGGGAGGCTTCTAGGGTAAGATTGTGAAAGATTGAATATGGACCATTAGATCAAATAGTAACCAAATCAATCTTGGCCATCCATTTTAACTCAAGCTCATCTATAAATACCCCCTATTCAGATGGTTTCAGCGTGCATGGTGAACCATATGGAAACTCTTGCAAAATTTCCATTCAACCAAGAAAGAAGCACACAAAGTGAAGCAACAATCAAGGTAATCATCTCCCTTGATCTTGAGCTTTGTTCTAGCAAGTTAGCTCATAGTTTTAAGGGGTTTTTATGCTATATTTCCCTTATGGTTGCTACTGTAAGTTCTTCCCATATATGTTTAAAATATGAGTTTTATTTTATAGATAGTTTAGATAAGCTTAAACAAGCTAGAAGCAAGTGGTATAAGCTTAGAAATTCAAGTATGTTTGGAATTAGGGTTTTGAGTTCTTGCTGGTACTATATGTGAAACTATTCATATGATAGAATTTCATAATTTTGATGCTTCCAATGAATTTAAAATAAAAAATTGTGTGGGGATAAAGTAGGAGAACAAGTATTAGAAGCATTGGAATCAAAATGTGAATTTTTAAAAAAATGGGCATTCACTTTGGTTTGGCATAACACCTTTTGAGATGTTTTGATTTTGGAAATTCTAGTTTCATATTTGATTCTACATGAAAAATTATGTGGAAATGAGCTATGAGAATTTATTTTGAAAGGATGGAAGTATGAAACATAAAATGGTGAAAGAAAGCAAGTTAGTGAAAACCTAGTCTTGCATTTGGTTTTAAGTTGAGTTGTAACTTGATATTACTTTGTAATGGCTAGGTTTTGACATTTTTGAAGGAAGGAAATCATCTCAAGAAGACCTTGATAGGGATACCTAAGAGGTAGCAATAATACCTAACTATAGTTTCATGTTTGCTTAATTGTTCACTTGCTTGTTGATTATGGTATTTGGTTGAGCATGAGATTGTGTCATCATGTTGATGATGAAGTATGAATGATTGCAACTCCTTGCAAGTTATGTCATGATAATATGCATGTTAGAATTTGCTTATGTTCCATTATGAAGTAGCTTCTGTGATATCCCCAATTTTCTTACCTGATGTAACTGTACAGTTTATATGAAATAGATATGAGATTCTTGGAATAAACTGTATCAGATTGAGAAAGGCAAGAAAGGGATTATTAATTAGAGAAATTTCAAGAACCTAAACATAAATTGGAAAAGGTTAAAGGTCAAAAGTTAAATTATAAACAAAAGTTGGGCCAAAAGTGGTAATTTCCAAAAGTTTATGGACCTAAATGTAATTAAGCAAAAAGTCAGGGACCTATATGTAATTATAGAAAAGTTCAGCCAGAAAAGGCTTGCAACTGCTTGGAAGTATTCTAGTTCCACATTTCATCAGTAAATAGAGGAAGTTAAGCTAGTTAATCTAGCATAGTGTAGAAATTTTATTAGGGTTCCAGATAGTAGATATTTATCCGATAGTCAAAAAGTTATCTAAAATTTTATCAGATCTCATAGATCTCAGGTATAACTAGAGAAGTTACAGGAAGGTGTGCCTCATGACATTAGATGTCATGAATCTGACAGAACACCGAAAGAAGTTTTGTATGAAAAGTTATCCCCATATTAGTGAATTTTGACGGGAGTCTCAGAATACCTGTGATCCGATTATGGAACTTAATAGTAAGTAAGTTTAGATAGAATGAACTCAAATGACCTTATATACAGGACCTCTTGTGTAGTTGGAAGATTAATCCTTGAATTAAGTGGTTAGAATGTCATGTTTTCCTCTCTTTTGGGTGCTGTCCAAAATTCATTAATGAAACGGGAGGATGAATTTTAAGTTATAGATAGCTTTGACAAGTTGATACAAGCTCAAATTAAATGGTTTATACTTATGAAATCAATGCATTCTTTGGATTTTATGTTTGGCATGCTTGCTACCCCTGTATAGAACCATATGAAGGAAATTGAATTAATCTATTTTGATACTTCCAATTGTTTTAAAGTGGGAAATTGTGTGGGGTTAAGAAGAAAAACAATTATTAGAAGTATTAGAATCAAAATGTGAAATTTTTGGAGTTTTTGTGGTGATCACAGTTTTGTCCATACTTGGGGTAGGAGTTCGATTTTCAAAATTCTAGCTCCATAATTGAATTCTACATGGAAAATTATGTAGGATTGAACCTTGGAAGTTAATTTTAGATTGATGAAACTAAAAGGTCTAGAAGTGAACTAAAAGGGGACTTAGAGAGTTAAGCCTTGGAATCTCGTTTATGGATTGTTTTGTGATATGCCATTGCTGTGTAATGTATAGGCTTTGACATTTGCCAAAGGAGGACTTCCATACTAGATGAAACTAACAAGGAATCTTCAACATGTAGTAAGGATAACCTACTTTAAAGTTTATTATGTTTGCTATTTAATTGCATTGTATGTATGATGGTTGCTTGAACTTGTTATGTGATGATGATATGGATTATATTGCCTTGAGATATGATGGTTATTGCATCTCCTTGCACTATATATCATGACTATATACATGTTAGAATATGCTTGGTGCTAAGGTTATATTGCTCTCATGTCATATGCATGTAATTAAATAATCCAACTTGATGAATGTTAAAGTGCTATCTCTTGCTATTAAGATATGTCATCACTATATGCATGTTAGAATATGCTTGGTGCTAAGGTTATATTGCTCTCATGTCATATGCATGTAATTAAATAATCCAACTTGATGAATGTTAAAGTGCTATCTCTTGCTATTAAGATATGTCATGACTATATGCATGTTAGAATATGCTTGGTGCTAAGGTTATATTGCTCTCATGTCATATGAATGTAATTAAATAATTCAACTTGATTAATGTTAAAGTGATATCTCCTGCTATTAAGATTTCTTTGAAATCTCATTCATTCCATAAATTTGACATTGATATACATGATGAGTCATCCAAAGGGAAAGGCTTAAATATTGATCAATAAGCATGTTATGTGCTGTAATTTTGATGCTATGCCTTGTAATGAACTAACATGGACAATTGCATGTAATTCTCAAATTGGTAGTGACCTTATGACAATATTTTAAATACCTTACTAGACTAATTTTGGTATGGTACTTGGCATGCATAAGGCTAAGATAATGAACTTTAAATAGACACCAATATCACCTCATTTGGATAAGAATAAAATTTAATATGATTTTTCAAAATTAAAGTTCATAATTGGGTAAATTGGAAATAATCAAATTTGTAGGTCATAGAGTAGCAAGTTTCTAGCTCCAGTTTGACCTAGTTTTGAAAGTACTATTAACCCAGTCCAAGACACTCTTCGATAGGTTCTAATTCATTAGACAAGGAGTTGGAGCAGTATATTAGCATTCCTTGGGAATTGTATAGAGAACCCCATAGACATGAAGGGTTAGATTTGATAGATCCAAGTGAGGGTAATTTAGCTGGACCAAGTCAACTAGTCTCAATATTTTTAGTACTGCCATCTTTCACAATCTTTTCAATAAGGAATGAGTACTATACCTATGAGCAGATAAGTGCATAAATAGAATGGTATGGTCAAAACATTAAGAGAGACACTGACCAATAAGACATAATTGTCTATTTAGATTACCTTTAATAAGATAGGTTGTTGTACAAGGCTATTGTAAGAGATATGATACTAGTAAATAAAGACATGCTCATGCAGGTAATGGTGGATGTTCTTCGAAATACTCCTATGTGGGGCCACAAGATTGTACAGTAGGACTATCTACCCATAGGTGTAAAGGATTAGATACAGAGTCTCAAAGGCTTTGTTATTATCAACTATCCATGATCCATTTACGATATAAGAACTGATAGGGAGGGCACAGATAGGCATTTCTATAGGATAGGAATGCAAAATGTTTTGTACTGATTGTTATTAAAAGTATTAGTAATATGTGTGCAATAACTCTGCTACTAGATGTACATAATATGTGCTGCTATTTTGATGAATATAAGTTTATTCAATAATAAAATATGAGTTGTGATATTTATTTTTATATTTCCCTATTATAATTTAGATAATATAACAAAATGGTATGAACTCGATGAAATACACAAACTAAGGAACCTTGGAATCCTATAGACCCTATGTAGTTGATCCTGAAATGATTGGATCAACAATAGAAAATGATAGAAGAAATAAGGGCAACTCAATCTTACCAAGATCAAGAGAGTGATGCTACAATAGTAGTAGCTATGGATAATCTATGACAGCCAGAACCAGCAGAGGCAGTTAATCTAGAACTGGAAATGGTACTGCTACTAGTAGAGTTGCCAAGACCAATAGAGCCTACAGTTGATCCAAATAGCATCCAGCAGTGGATGATGAGATTTTACAAGCACAATCCACCTACGTTTAAAGGAACAATTGACATCCAGGTAATAGAGGATTGGATAAGTTGGTTGGAGAAAATCTTTAAAGTACTCGACTGTCTATCTGAGAGGAAGGCCCAGATGGCTATTTATCAGCTGGAGCGATACACGGATCGATGGTAGAAGAACACTAAACTTCTATTACAAGAAAGGAATATCTTGGTCACTTGGGAGGTATTTCTTAAGTAGTTTTATGTGAAGTATTTCCGTTAGTTAGTTAGTTAGAGATAAATGAGAGGCCTAATTCCTTATACTGAGGCAAGGTGGTAATAATTATCTGACAAGTCTTTGGCCAAATTCATCTGACTCTCTCATTATAACACGTACCTCAGACAAGTAGATAATGAACGGTGGACCACTGAGAGACTCAGTAGAGGACTGAATGCCACCCTGAAGGAGAAAATAACTCCTCAACAAGATTACCAATTTAACAAAGATGTGGAGGCTTGTTGAATTATCAAGAAAAGCATGAATCACAGTGTACTATATAAGCCAACCTATAAAGGGAGTTTTGTCCCATAAAGGAGTAATCAAGGCAGGGGTTTTATTGATGGAAGTGAAAGCAAAAAAAGAAAAAGGCAATGGAATAACATAAGGCTAAGAAGAGGAAGTTTTTAAGGCAGAGCTAATAATAGAAACTCGAGGGCTAGAGTCTATAAGAAATATGGGATTAATCATGGTACATGCCATGCATACTGGGGTGAAATGTCTATTTCACATGGGGGAAGCCTGAACATTTTTCCAAATAGTGCCCTCAAAATGCAGACAACCTCAAGCCTCAAACCCAGGTTCGAGTGTTTACTCTTACTCAGGAAGATGCCCACAAAGGCACCATTAGTCTCAATAATCAACTTGTGATTACAATATTTGATTCAGGTGTAAGTCATTCTTTTATCTCATATGATTGTGCTAGGCTATTAGGCCTTACTGTTAGTAAACTACACTATGAAATATGTGTAACAACACTTACTGATTCTAGAGTAGTTACATCTGATATATGTATGAATTGTGTGGTTCAATATAATCACTCTTGCATTACTCTAGATATGATATGTATGTTGTTTCAGGATATTGATATGATAATTGTAACATCTTTACTTTCATACATCTTAGGGACCATTCAGTAGCATTTAGAACCACTTACAAGACCTTGGAAGTCCATTAGCCAAATCTAGAATTTTACTTTTTCTCGAGTTACTATTCATATAGTATTCCAGATTACGCAACAAACTTCAAAAAATCATAATTAATTCTAAGAAAATCGAAATGAAGTGGTTCACAAAGCTACGTGAAGCTAACATCTTGAACTTTAAGGAAAAAATAATTTCCAGACCAAATGATTAGCCAATTAATATAGTCTATTCGTTGAAGTTTACTGTTCATTTAGTCAAAAACTCTGGAAACAGTTCTGGTCCCTTACTTTGGAAATTCATTTCTCTTGATATACAAATCCAAATGAAATGTTCTACCTATACACTTAAAGCTCTGGATGTGTGCTACACGCTTGAAAAATTTTATGAAATAATTCTTTCATTTGCTAGGTCAAACTGAAGCCACAATAAAACTGCTTTAGGACCTACGTTTTTACCATTTCAGTTTCCTTTCTTTTATTTTCAATAATTGTTCCAACATGTATAAGCCATCAAATAAGCTTCTCAATATTCATATACATCATGTACATATGCCATAAGTATTACAAATAGTATCCTCACATAAATGGACACCTTATAGGGCATTTACATACATAGATAATCCATAGCATATGCTAGGATCTCAATTACTTCCATTCCTTAGCTCTTCTCCATGCATACATTTTCCATCATGCTTGACCTAAATTAGTTAGTTATGGGAGAGTGAGATTCTAGGGAACCTCAGTAGCAAATATTACCACTTAAATATGCAAGATGGATGCTAATGCATGATATGTAATTTTATTAAACTTTCTTTGATTAGTGACATGCCATCATGCTATATACTTTTACATAAAGTGCATGTCCATGGAAAACATGTTATTCATAATAAATTCAACATCATTTATCATGTCACAACATCATTCAAATATCATATACATGTCAACACATAAGCATACCACATCAAGCACATAAAGAGGTAAGTTCACTACCTTGCATTTAAGCTTTCCTCTTAATCTTTAGCACTTGCTCCCAAGCTTTCCAACCATGAAGCCTTTATGTCAATCACTTCCTAACATCTTCTTGGATATTTCAAGGTCCTAAACACATTCATATTCATCATATAATCCATTAGGACTCATGAACTCTAACCATATTCAAAACTAGCCTTATTACACTCTTTATTATCACACTTTCTCCAATCTTTCACTAATCAATTTGGCTCTTGAACCAATTGATGTATTGAATTTACTCTACACAATTTTCTCTTTTGAATCCATTTATGAGCTTATAATCATGAAATTCTAGCTCCCTCATGGCCTGCTGTACAGAACTGAACATATGTATACAATTCTTTCAAAAATTCTTATTTTGATTCTAATGCTTTCCATACCTGTTTCTCCACTTTATCCTACACAACTTTTCATTTTAAAACTATTGGAAGCATCAAAATCATCAAATTCCAATAACTGTTCATGTGAGTGAACAGTAACCGTGAAGAATTTCAAGAAGTACAATCTTGAGATTTTAATGTTTTCAAGGTTCAAAACCTTTCCAATCCTATACAAAATCATCATATAAATTCAATGGAAGTATTAAATCATTAAAAATCCATTTCTTCCCTCATGAACAGTGCAGACCAAACAGGGTATACCATGGCAAAGTCAAGAATATCAACTTGATTGAACAACCAATCACTTAACTAAGCTTCAATCATATATTTCTAACTTTAATTTCTTCTTTCCCCTTTCATCTAAGTTTTCTGGGAAGAACAAAACCTTAGAGAAAAGTCAACTTTTTTCTAAGTTCAAGCTCCCAAATCAAAGGAAAATAAGGTACGAGAGATCGATTACCTTTAATCTCTAGCTTGCTTGAACTTTGGTACCTTGAATCTTCTTTGTCTTGGCTTGAGTTTTCATTTTGCAAGAGTTTCACCAAGGTTCATGAGGCCACGGTTTGGATACAGAATTGAGGGGGTATTAATAGAAAATTTCATGAAAAATCAATGGCCAAGATTGATTTGGTTACTATTTGATCCAAGGGCTCACATTTAATCTTGGATTTAACTTTTTCTAAAAGAATAATTATGACATCATGTGGGACAGCTCATGGGACACCTAATAGGGGTATGTGGTGTGATTCCCATGTAAGGAAGCTTCTAGAAAAATTTTAGTCCAATCCGGTACCACTCGGAGCAGTTTCACAACAACCGGACTATGTTCTATTCCTAATTTTTTATAATATACCAGGATATGTATCATGTCCTGGAAATCAATGTCTAGGCTTCTTATACCATTGAAAATATTATACTAACCACAACTTAATTATAGATCCCTTGGAAAATGACTAAAATGCCCTTGGTTCACTGCCTTGCACTATATTAACCCTAAGGGCATAATTGTCATTTCACACCTCTTTTTACTGCCTTAGGGTGTATATTGGCTCTAACTAATCATCTTTATACTATCTTGGATGTTTTTGTCCTATCCATAATGACCAAAATACCCTTTATCCATCACTGGTACAGTATGGGCGTCTATGGGTCTTTTCATAATTTTGCACTTTTCTTGGACTGCTCTGGACCCTTGCCCACTTAACTGTCTAGTCATCACTCTGGGTCTACTATGGCGCCATTTGGGCCTTGGTTTGGGCTCATTGCCTTTATGCCCTTTATGAAAAAAATCCCAAGACATCTCTCCCGATCCTATTTATCGGGTATTTTATTCCGCTATAAAATCCCGTAAGAATTCTATAGGAATGCTTTTCTGACTCTATCAATTTTATAAATTCATATATTAAATATAGGAATTTCCTATAAAGTTTTATCTAATTCTGATGTCTAAAAAATACTACAATAATTCCTTCTGACTTCAGGAATTTATATTAATTAATCGGGACCTCAAATCAAAATTCTGTGACTCCTTAAACTGACCGAAATCACTTTGTCTATCTACTGGTAAAATTTTAGTCTTATCTGATTCTGGGCATTTTTACCCTGTTTCGGCTCAACTTTCTCATATTTACATTTAGGTCCCTGAACTTTTGAATAAATGCACTTAAACTCCTGAACTTTTGGTATTTGCATTTAAGTCCTTAACTTTTGAAAATTACACTTAAGGGCCCAACTTTTGTTTTTACTTTCACTTTTTGCCTTTAACCTTTTCTACTTTGCGATTTAATCATTCTCTTTCTTCAAGACTCATCTAACCTTTATCTTTTCTTCTTATCTTCGTCATAATCCTTTCCAAACCTCTTTCCACTATGAGTACTATACAGATAGAAAAAAATTAGGATATGGCAATAATTACATTAAATGGTTATATTTCCATAATGTACTGATGGATTGTAAAAATAAAACGCTAGTTTTTTCTCCAAGAGAAATAGTCTCAAGCTCAGAGGTCAAATTGAACTTCATAATAGAGTCTCAAGCAAATAAATGTTTACAAAAAGGATGTCAGGAGTATATAGCTTTCTTTTTTATCCAACATAAGCATAGGAAAGGATATAAGAGATTTAAGTGATCAAGGATTTTTTGAAGTATTTCCTAAGGAGATTCATGGATTGCCTCCCAAGTGAGAGGTAGATTTTGCAATTAATTTAGTACCTGAAGCTAGACTACTATCTAAAACCCCATATCGAATGGTTGTTAATGAGATGGAAGAATTAAAGAAGCTGATAGAGGAGCTATTAGAGAAGGGTTTCATCCGACCCAATGTTTCATTATAGGGAGCTCTGGTGTTGTTCGTGAAGAAGAATGATGGTAGTCTAAGGTTGTGTATAAACTAGAGATAGCTAAATAAGATTATTGTCAATAATAAGTTCCCTCTCCCTAGAATTGATGACATGCTAGACTAGTTGGCTAGAGTAAGTCTATTCTCTAATAATGACTTAAGATCATGCTACCACCAACTCAGAATTAAGTTACATGACATCCCCAAGACTGTATTCAAGACTCGTTACGGTCACTTTGAATTTTTAGTGATGCCGTTTAGACTAATAAATGCTCCTACTATTTTCATGGATTACATGAATAGAATCTTCAATCACTTAGATCAATTTGTTATGGTCTTCATAGATGATATCTTAGTGTACTCCAAATATGAAAAGGAGCATGAAAGGTATTTGAGAATTATCCTCAATACCCTTAAAGAGAAACAATTATATGCCAAGCTTAGTAAGTGTGAGTTTTGGCTTTGGAAAACCAAATTTCTCAGTCATGTCATATCCTATGTTGGGGTAGTTGTTGATCCTAGCAAAGATGAAGTAATGTTAAGCTGATAATAACTAAAGACAGTGACAGATATTAGAAGAATTTTGGGCTTGGTAGTGTATTATAGGAAATTCATAAAGAACTTTTCTCAAAGTGCTCTATTATTGATGAAGCTCACTAGAAAGAATCAGTTGTTTAAGTGGGACTATAAGTAAAAGGCCAATTTTCAAGAGCTTAAACTAAAGTTAAGCTCTACTCCCATGCTAATCATTCCTAATCCAACCCAGACCTATGTGGTCTATACAAATGCTAGCAAATAGCGATTGGGATACTAATGTAGCAATGTTGAGTAGTAACCTATGCCTCTCGATAGCTAAAGCCACATGAAGAAAACTATCCCACTCATGATCTGAAGCTAGCAGTGGTAATCTATGCTCTTAAGATATGGAGATATTATTTGTACTGAGCGACCATAGATTTATCATATGACCACAAGAGCCTGTTGTCATATCCCAATTTTTAGACTTAGAAGCTCAGTATATAGCCTGAAAAAGGAATGCTACTAGATCCTATCGAGCAGAGGTCTCAGTAAATAGAGAAGATTATGCTGATCAGTTTGATACAACACAGAGTTCTGATATGAGGTCTCGAGAGATTTATATTAATTTTTAAAGAAAAGGAAAATTAGTATGGTATGCTCTAGACCTCAGAATCATATGAAATATGGCAGTAAATTCCTATAATTAATATAAGCATTTTTGAAACTGACAGAGCTCAAAAAGGAGTTCTGTGGATTTTACTACAGAATTAACAGTGGATTAAAAGACCCGATAAATAGGTTTCGGGGATATTTCTCGGGAAATGAGCCCATGGAGATAGTGGATCATACAGAGGGTCCAGAATGGCACCTTATAGGCCCAATGATATTTTCAGATAAATATGTGGGCCAGGGCCAATAAAGACCGAGAAAAATGAAGAATTACGAAAATGCCACTGAAGTATGCCACTGTGTTGTGTCATTAAGTCAGAGTCAGACAAAGGGTGTTATGATTATTTAACTAAGGTTAGACAGTTAAGAAAGGGTATCTGGATAGTTGACCAGGGTCAAGAGATACTCTGGTAAGGTATGAAAAGACAATCGTGCCCCTAGAAGTACTAAAGAGGTATTAAGGGCATTATGGTAATTTACTAAGGATGTTTCTTGGGAACCGAGCCACCAGAGTGCTTGGGCTTGGTTAGAAACCCAAGATGACAATCCAAAGGCCCAAAAATGTAGCCCAAGAGGCATTAAAATATTGTTTTAGTGCTTTTTCAATAAAGTAAAGTGACCTGGTCCAAGATAGAACTGGGTAAAGTGATCTGGAATCATGAGAGGACATAAATGGGGCCCACAATGCACCACATGGCATGATTATAGTAAAAGAGAAAAAGCAAAGGACACATGGCATGATTAGAGAAAAAGGAGAAAAAGCAAGAGGACACGTGGCACGATCTCGGCCGTCCATTCAGGGAAAAGACTCTGGAACTCTCTGGAAAGGCTGAGTCAGCTGGTGAGGTGTCCCAAGGGCCCCATATTTCACCACATATACCCTTGAGGTGTCCCTTGAGGTGTCCTAGATGATGTCATGAGTGGTGATTCATCAAGGAGGGTGATGTCATCATGATGATGCAGGCAAAGCTTCTTGAGGAAGCAAGCAATCTGAGCCATTCATTGTGAATTAATCTGGTCCATTCATTCCACCTCCTCTCACCGATAAATAGGCCACTCCCCTCCCATTCCAAGGCACACCACGGCCTAGCAAGGAAAAGGAAGAGAAAGAAGAGAGAAAGAGAGAAGGAAAGAAAGGAAAGAAAGAAAGGAAGGAGTTCTGGTGGAGCTAGAAGCAGTCTGAGGAGCCGAAGGACTGGGAAAAGCTTAGTAATGAGGTAAGAAAGTTATCTAGTCCCTGCTCTAATAAAGTATAGGATTGCTCTTAGTGGTTAGAATAGAGAAATATCTCTATTAATAAAGGTAGCTAAAGGTAGAAAGAAAGACAGGGGAATGCCAGATTAAGGATATCACCCCTAGTTAATCATGAGTTAAGTAGAGCTATGCTGATAGAATAATAATGAAGATATTATTATGCTATGTATAGGCTTTGACCTATGGAAAGAATGAACCTTAAAGCAAAGGCTAAGAGCTAGAAGGAAAGCTACATGTCAGGTAGTAAACTTATCCTAAACTTGTATGCATTGAATGTTATGCTTGATGTGCTATGGCTTTGTTGAATTGTGTTGAATATGTGCTTATGTATAAAGCTCTGTTCCTATGATTACTTTGGCCAATTGTATTTCATATGTAACATGGAAGCATGCACATTATGCAATGTTAACACTTTCACAAGCAAGCACAAGTATTCACATTAATGCATGCATTGTTTAGTGTTGTTTGCTACTAAGATTTCCCCAGAAATCTCACCCCTTCCATATCAATCCAATTACAGCAGGTCTTCTCAAGATGGAGGAGATAAAGATACATGAAGAGATGTTAATTGCTTAGCATGATTGATGTGTGATTCATGTATGTATAATTGCTGGAAATTGTCAATGTGAACAGTAACTCGTGGGGAGGCAGTGACATTTGAGCTATAATTATAAATAGTAAATGATTGAATAAATGTATTATATTTTTTGAGTAAATAGTAGACATGTCAAGCTTCAATTTTGTATATAGAACGTTTCATTTGGATGTCTACACATAAAGATATGATTTATCAAAGTTGCGACCAAAATGCTGGAATCAGGGACAGGACGCTGGATGAACAGTGATTTCGGAATGTTGAACAACGTTGACCTGGTCAAGTCGTGGTCAACGAGTCATTTTTCCCTGAAATAGAATTATGTTAGCTTCATGTTTCAATTTGAACCACTCCATTTCAATTTTTATAGAATTAGTTATGATTTTTCGAATTCAGGTCACTCTGCTGGAATTTACACAGTGAACAGTACTCGCTGGGAGTAAAATTCCAGATTGTATGATTTGACTTCAATGGCCCTAGAAGTGGTTCTAAATGCTACTGAATGGTCCCTAAGATGTAAGAAAAGGAGGATGTTATAATTTGGTATCAGAGCATAAGATTCTGGCATAGAACAGAAGGTTCTGGCTCAGTGATGCTCTGGAGTAGATAGACTAACCCCTTAAAACAATTTAGGGATGTGAACTACAGAGATTTCCTCCCTAGTATGAGATATGGGGATGTTGTTAACTACCTAGAGAATGTTTTGAACAAGAGATAGTGACACCCAGACAGATAGAATAGTACCCCATAACTTACAGCAGTACGGGGTAATCTTAAAAGGAAGTGACTAGTCTTAGTCAGCCGTTACCGCTGAGGTCTCGTATTTCTCAGCACGATGTGGCTGGACTAAGCAGGATAATGTCTGGGGAGCATTTTCCTCTATGGATAGAGGCAGAAGCTTACCAGTCCCAGGTTAAGGGAAACTGCCAGACGTTACAGTAACAATGATAATAAAGGTACCAACATCTCACTGAAGTTCATCAGCTAGAGGGTTAGTACTGATATACAATGTTCAAAAGTAGATCCTCTGTGTGAGTAGATCTACATTACGAAAGAATTTGTTCAGCTAGTGTTTCCTAAACAAAAGAATTAAAAGTTAGAATGAGGCTTGCTTAGGAATAATCCTAGCACATGGCCTAAAGTTAGAGACCAGATGGGCCGTTGATGTTCCCAAGATAGAGAAACCACAGTCTAGTCTAGAGTAGACTAAGACTGATAAAGGGAAAGGTAGCCACAATTTTAAAGATGAAGTGACTCTCCTATTCCCTATGTAAGAAAGGGTAATGAAGGGTTGAGTCTATACCCTAGTAAGAGGGTAATGTGGTAGCCTAAGTCAGATAAATAGTTATTTCTGATTCCTAAATGAATATTTGGGATCTATGATCAGACAATAATAGGCAATGAGATTAAGATGATGATTAATAGTGAATCCACTGATACATGATTACGATACTCAGGATATATCCCTTCAGTAAGGGTAAGGAATATGAGGGATAAAAATGAAATGAAAAGAGAAGCATGTATGAAAGATGGTACAACGCTAAAGAAAGAGCAGTAAAGACATAAGCTAGTGTTGTTGCAATAGAGCTAGATTGCTCTTGCGATAAAAAAGGATTGCTTTTAGAATAAAGCCAAGAGATAGGACAGTATAACTCAGATAGAGTAAGGTTCCTCTAATGAGATGAATAGATGATGATAGATATGTGCATAGTAGAGCATGTGTAGCTCTCTGCAGTAAAGGATATAGTAAAGCTATGAAAGATGAGAATGGTATAAGAAGTTCCTGAGTGATAGAGGAAATGAGTAAAGTCCTGATAGATAATATTGGCCTATGTGATCATTTTAGGGGAATTATCTGTTGAGTTAACAACTATGTGGAAGTGATTAACCTTGTAACTTTGTCTGTTGGTTTAAGTCTTCCAGAGATGATAATACAGCACAATGGAATCGCAATAGATTTTGGAGGATTGCAGTTAGATCCTAGTATGGCTCCCAGAGAATAGAATTCCAGGGTTGCAGTTAGATCCTGAAAGAGGTTTACGGTTGATCACAGTAGATCCCGAGGGTCGCAGTAGACCTAGCCTAGAGAAAGAAAGTATTGAGCCATAAGTACAGTATTTCTTTGGAACGACAAATACCAAGGAAAAGTTAAGGTACAGAAGCTTCACAAGTTGGTTAGCTCATAACAGAGAGAGTACCCATGATAGCCTTATTAGTATCACGGACTGAACTCAAAATCTCCTTACACATACAGGAACTAAGTGATCAAAGTTAAAGTTATTAATCCTGAGTGCCAAGGAGTTATGAGCAAATCTCATAAGATATGAGAAAGGGTCAAATGAGAATAAAGAGATCCTTATAATGAGATTACAGAGAATAAGAATGAAAGACGAATAGATCCTCCAGATGAGAACAAAGAGACCAGAAGGCTAGATAGACCCAAGAGAGATAGTATAAGATGGGTCTAAGATGGTAAAGTACCAGGGTCAGAGCCAGTGAAGCACCAGTGCTTTAGATTTTTATCCGCGCATTTCAGTTAAGCGTGCTCAGGCAAGAGTAGCCTAATGATAGGTGATCCCCTGGGAAGTGATGAAAGAGGTATGAATGCCATAAGAGGTTGGCATGTATATACACAGAGTTATGTAAGATGATAGAAATAACTATGAAAAGCTAGAAAGGGTTATGAACGGTAAGAGACTAGAACCCTTATGTCAAGTCCAAATGAAATGGATTTGAAAGATGAACTGTGATATAGCCAGATTTGACTAGATATGCCGTGATATGGCATAAAAGATACGTGATGAGATATGGTATGAAAGATATGGAAAGTATATGTTAAGAAGTACACTATGAAGTGGCTTTATAGCTAGCCCTATAACAGATTGAGAGGCTCTGTCTTTGAAAGAGATAAGATGTTTGAATGATGAGTTACATGTGAAAGAGCAAATGAGAGCTTTCACTCCTTGCATGAAATGCCAGGCATTATGTTATGTTATATTGTGTTATATTATGCTAAAGCTCCGAATGTTAGAGTAGTGCAAGCTCTATGTGATAGAGCTGTGCAAGCTCTGAGTGTTAGAGCTGTGCATATTAAGAGAAGGAATGCTTGAGCTCCACTGTTAGAGCTTTGCATTCATGAGCAGGTATATAGTCCTGCAGCATGCTGGCCGGGCATTATGCATGTTAGAGTATATGATCCTATATGCTATTATGTGCTCCTGCTTAGCAGTAGAGCAACGAAAGAAAGAATAATGATATAAGTCCTCTCTCTATATTATGATGAGTTAGTAAAGATGATAAAAACATATGATGACATGAGAATGAGAAATAAAGTTTGGTGGATGTTTAGAGAATTCCGCTGAATACTCAGATGAGTAATAAGTAACTGCCCTAAGAATCATGATGAGTAGCCAACAAAAACTCCAGAAAATAGGAGTATATAAGAAAGTTTAGTATGAAAGAAAGGGACATTCTCCTCAGAGGAACCCTTCATCGAAGGATGAATAGAGATTTAGCCCTGAAATTTCGAGGACGAAATTTATTTTAAGGGGAGGAGAAATGTCATATCCCAATTTTTAGGCTTAGAAGCCCAGTATATAGCCTGAAAAAGGAATGCTACTAGATCCTATTAAGCAGAGGTCTCAGTAAATAGAGAAGATTATGCTGATCAGTTTGATACAACACAGAGTTCTGATATGAGGTCTCGAGAGATTTATATTAATTTTTAAAGAAAAGGAAAATTAGTACGGTATGCTCTAGACCTCAGAATCATATGAAATGTGGCAGTAAATTCCTATAATTAATACAAGAATTTCTGAAATTGACAGAGCTCAAAAAGGAGTTTTGTGGAATTTACTACAGAATTAACAGTGGATTAAAAGACCCGATAAATAGGTTTCGGGGGAATTTCTCGGGAAATGAGCCCATGGAGATAGTGGATCATACAGAGGGTCCAGAATGGCACCTTATAGGCCCAATGATATTTTCAGATAAATATGTGGGCCAGGGCCAATAAAGACCGAGAAAAATGAAGAATTACGAAAATGCCACTAAAGGTATGCCACTGTGTTGTGTCATTAAGTCAGAGTCAGACAAAGGGTGTTATGATTATTTAACTAAGGTTAGACAGTTAAGAAAGGGTATCTGGATAGTTGACCAGGGTCAAGAGATACTCTGGTAAGGTATGAAAAGACAATCGTGCCCCGAGAAGTACTAAAGAGGTATTAAGGGCATTATGGTAATTTACTAAGGATGTTTCTTGGGAACCGAGCCACCAGAGTGCTTGGGCTTGGTTAGAAACCCAAGATGACAATCCAAAGGCCCAAAAATGTAGCCCAAGAGGCATTAAAATATTGTTTTAGTGCTTTTTCAATAAAATAAAGTGACCCGGTCCAAGATAGAACTGGGTAAAGTGATCTGGAATCATGAGAGGACATAAATGGGGCCCACAATGCACCACATGGCATGATTACAGTAAAAGAGAAAAAGCAAAGGACACATGGCATGATTAGAGAAAAAGGAGAAAAAGCAAGAGGACACGTGGCACGATCTTGGCCGTCCATTCAGGGAAAAGACTCTGGAACTCTCTGGAAAGGCTGAGTCAGCTGGTGAGGTGTCCCAAGGGCCCCATATTTCACCACATATACCCTTGAGGTGTCCTAGATGATGTCATGAGTGGTGATTCATCAAGGAGGGTGATGTCATCATGATGATGCAGGCAAAGCTTCTTGAGGAAGCAAGCAATCTGAGCCATTCATTGTGAATCAATCTGGGCCATTCATTCCACCTCCTCTCACCTATAAATAGGCCACTCCCCTCCCATTCCAAGGCACACCACGGCCTAGCAAGGAAAAGGAAGAGAAAGAAGAGAGAAAGAGAGAAGGAAAGAAAGGAAAGAAAGAAAGGAAGGAGTTCTGGTGGAGCCAGAAGCAGTCTGAGGAGCCGAGGGACTGGGCAAAGCTTAGTAATGAGGTAAGAAACTAATTAAATAAATAGTGTTTGTATTAAATCCGTCCCACAATTTAATTTACCCATTTATTTAATTTAAAATAAAGATATGACAGAATTATATTTTATTTATTCTCATAAATCAAATTTGAGATATCATATCAATTTGAATTTCAAATTCAAACGTTATAGAGATTTAATTTTATCCTTATAAATTAAATATTGTAAATATCTCTTATATAAGATATCATATCAATTTGAATTTCAAATTCAAACGTGATAGAGATTTAATTTTATTCTTATAAATTAAATCTTGTAAATATATCTTATATGAGATATCATATCAATTTGAATTTCAAATTCAAACGTGATAGAGATTTAATTTTATCCTTATAAATTAAATCTTGTAAATATCTCTTATATGAGATATCATATCAATTTCAATTTCAAATTCAAACGTGATAGAGATTTAATTTATCCTTATAAATTAAATCTTATAAATTTCTCTTATATATAATATATATATATACGAATATAAATATAAATAAATATATACATCTACCCTGGATCATTCATTAAATCTGGACATCATAGCTCGTGTTGGGCTATTTTATGTGCGACCCTATAGGCCTATATGAAGTTGGCAGTGGGCTTTTTACTATACTGACTCATAATTCGCAAGCGGTCTCTAGCAAGACATCACGACTACCCAAATCATATGAGGATCGATGAACGATGTAACCTTTTATACAACCATATCATGACCCTTTTGTCACCCGATATTTTGGTCATGGATGAGGCATGGAGAATGTCATCCTCCTATTCTTAACCGTTACTTTCTCAATCCCTGAGTAGTTTGACTATAGAAATGGAACTACATTTCCATTACAGTATGGCCATACATTTCTCAGGCTCACTCATCGAGGGGCCCAGTAATATCTCTCTACGAATGTGAGGGACAAATTCCATCTTGACCATTCATATTCCTCCGCACGGAAAACCACTAAACTCGAACATAGTCTTTATGATCACTTGGTCAAAAGTGACTTTTGACTAGGTCAAAGTTGAGCGTTTGTTATGTAGGAATCCATGATGATCTCAGGTCAAAGGGCATAGTGACATGGTTTGTATATGAGAGAAGCTTATGACTTAACCCATGCAGCTCTCTCATAGCAGGTCGATCCAACACCTTGTACTCTTATATGTGCCTACGACTTTGATTTATATCTCTATACATCTTCAAAGTCATGCTAGTCTTATTTCATCTCTGCTCCCACATAGATGACCGACTAGGGACATTTAGGATAAGATCATGAGTTATCTAAGGATGGTCATCACAGTAAACATGCAAATAATATGATAACACAATTAATAAATTCATAAATCAACAATGTTCATAAGACAATGATTGGCCCCTAGGGCACAATTTCCAACAATATAATGGGACAAAGTAATCATAGAATAGAGCTTCAATCATAAACACATATGCAACACAATTCAACATAGTCATAGTACAACTAAGCATAACATTTAATACATACAAGTTTAGGATAAGTTTACTACCTCATATACTTGACTTTCTTTACTTTTAACTTTGCTTTGCCTCTTTCTTCTTACTTCTTCTTGATGTGTTCTGCCTCTTTGGAGTCCACAATCAAATCCTAACATCACATAATCATCCATCCATTACAATCTAACTTTCTCTTAAACATTGAGCTCATTTAACTACATTAACTTTCCTTAACCTTAACCTTAACATATGGACTTGGCCTTTGAATCAATTGATGTCTTGACTTTACCCTATACAATTTTATCTTTTGAATCCATTTATGAGCTTAGAATAATGAAATTCCAACTCTTGTGCACTTGTCTAGACATATATGAAAAATATGCATAATTCTTCTAAAAATTCTCATTTTGATTCCAATGCTTCCTACACTTGTTTCTCTACTTTATCCCACACAACTTTTTATTTTAAAACTATTGGAATCATCAAAATTATGAAATTCCAATCACTATTCATATGAGTGAACAGTAATAGAGAAGAATTCCAAGAATTACAACTTTTATTTCCAATACTTCCAAAGTTCAAAACCTATCCAATCCTACACAAAATCATCATATAAATTCAATGGAAGCATTAGATCATTGAAATTCCATCTCCTTCTAACATGAACAGTGTAGACCAAAAGGTCTCAACAATGGCAAAGTCAAGAATATCAACTTGATTCAACAACCAATCGCCTAACTAGCTTGTTTTAGCTTCAATCACATAACTCTAACTTTAATTTCTTCGTTCTCCTTTCATCTAAGGTTTTGGACAGCACATACACCTTAGAGAAAACTCAACTTTCTTCCATGAAAACTGAAACATCCTTACTTCCATACGTCTTACGACCACTTAGTAGTATTTAGAACCACTTACAAGTCTTTAGAAGTCCATTACAGAGCTTTGGAGAAGGCTCACATATTTGGACTTTACTTTTTTCTTTGGTTATTCCCTTTGACAGAACTTTGCTCGTTGGCACCTTGCTCTTTTAATTTGACACCTTTAGACCATCCTTAGCCACCTTCGGTTGATATTTGTTCTTCTTTTCCTTCAAGAGTGGTACTTGATGGGCATTGGATACTGACTTGGAATGAGTAGGCTCAGACCCATCTAGATTGGTGGTTTTACTTCTTACCATCGCGACCAAAGAATTAGGGATTTTGAGAGAAGGATCAGTGAAATAGAGGAATTTGTGATGATTTTTGGTGAGTTTTAACATGTGGAGGGCGTGCAAGCAATCCCACAAACTAATTTGAGGTTTTTTTAAGTTTGAAAGTGAGAGAGAATAGAGATTAGTTGATTAGGGCTCAAATTGAATAATGAAGAGTAATAACTGATAACTGATAAATTTTGATATTAATAAATTAACTAATCGATTAATTTCATCAAATATGTACATACAAAGACAACTTAATTGATTAGGTGGTTGATTAATTCGAATTAATCGAGTAGTCAAACAATTAATTCTCAAGAAAAATAATATTTAATACATATTCAATATCCATTAATCAATTAGTTGTTCGATTAATTAATATTAATCGAATTGTTAATTGATTAATTTCAAAGTAAAATAACTTTTAAAATATTTTTAATTATGATTAATCGATTAGTTGTTCAATTAATAGTACTATTAATCGATTACTTTGACATTTAAGCACACACATATCACCATTTCTCATTAATTAATCAACTAGGATTATTAATTGATTAATTTAACAAACATAACATATTTAACATATATTTCAACAAAAATATAGTTACCTCCCTCCACTAATTGATTAGGTATTGGATTAATTCATCCTCTGTTTGCTTCTATTTTTTAATCCAATAACAAAGAATCCTTGTATCTTGCTAATTCTCCTGTAATGATTTCAAAATATTTCTTGCATGGAGAATGGTTAGCATCTTCAAGAAACCTTTCCAAGTAAGATATTTTCTAGTTTAATCATGGAAGTGATCATATGAATAACTCATAATCAAAACATAATGAATTGAAAGTGAATACACATTCGTCTAATTGGAATTCAACTAAATAAGTCAAATAAGGTTTTTCAATTCAGTTTCATACAGTAAATTGATTTTCAATTATAGTACATAAATTTTTGTGAAATCAAAATAAACACAGCATAGAAAGCATCAATATCAAGATAGATCAAATATTTTTTCAATATAAAGAGAGAGTTTAACAATCCTTAATCGGTTTTTTTTAACTTGATGAATTGATCTATCAAGCTCTTTCCTTCCTCTCTAGAGTAGCTTTTTGGTTGAAAGTATGTTTTGATGATAACAAATAGCAAAAAAATTTCAGCAATGCTAAGATTGTTTTAAAGATAATAAAATATTTTTGTTTGATGCTGTCAAGATGGTCTATACTATAGTTTGATTAATAGTATTATTTGATAAATGATATTTTGGAAAAACAATTAGATAGATTTCATTATGTGCTCAAATATTATCAAAAGGAGATTTAAAAAATGTTTCTATGCTTAAATGTTGTTAAAAGAAGTTAGTCAAGTTAATCAATTGGTTAATCGATTAATGATAATTAATCGATTAATTGTTGGATTAGTGTAAAGGCACATTGTGTGTTGAAAAGAAAAATTAATTAATCAATTAATGAGTGACTATTATTCGATTAAGTGTTCAATTAATGTCAAGATCTTGCCTTCTAGAAGAAAGTTAATAAGCCAATTAATCGATTAATTGTATTTAATCAATTGATTAATCAATTAATTGTATTTAATCGATTGGTTAATCTATTAATCTATTGAAAATATATTTTCTCTTGAATAAAGATATTGCTATTAATCTATTGGTTAATCAATTAATTTTTATTAAACTGTTAACTCTTCAATTAATTAGTGAAGTTTCAATTTTATAAAATTCAAATTTAAACTAATTAATTGATTGGTTAATCGACTAATTTAAATTAATGCGTTAACTGTTCGATTAATATGTTGAAATTCTCTTTGAAATATTCAATTCAAAACTTCATTAATCGATTGGTTAATTGATTAACTTATATTAATACATTAATTATTTGATTAATGTGTTGATTTGAAATCTGTAGCAAATGCAAACTTACTCTGTAGAAGAACTGAGAATTAAAAGAAATCCAAGAAGGTATTTGAAGAAGAATTGATTAATCAAGTTCAATAATCAAGAAATTTATCAAACTTTTGATCGACTAAACAAATGAGTGAAGGAATAGAAAATAGAGCAGATTATGATAGATTAAATAATTCCAATACACTATTTCTGCTGAATTAATCCATTAATTACAATTAATCGATTAATTTTTCATTTTTTAGTACGTTGTTTTGTTTTACTTTGACATTGGTTGAGTATTATGACAATATCTCAAGATATACTTATCTGATTGAGGTAAAACTTAATTCATATGAAACTAGACTCAGAATGAGGTTCAATAACACCAACTTCATTTGTAAAGAATCTCATATGTGCAAGATATACCATTTGAAATATGGAATATAGGATCAATACTTTGGCCATGACCTCTACTCACTAAATTTATCATATTTTTCTGTCTACAATGAATTTTAGAGTCAAACTTGATGCCTTGGAAAGTATACATAGAAATCTTTATAAGGATAAGTCATTTGCTATATTTGGAGTTAAATAAAGGAAGTTATGAAAATTGAAAGAAGACCATTGTTACTCAACTCAGAGATAATCAGAAGATGGAAGAAAATCAATTGCTAGATGATTATTACCAGAACTTCTCTTGATTATATCAAACTTCATTTAAGGTATCTAAATACATGATTAGAATGATATTAGACAAAGATTAAAGCCAACGAACTCTCAATGATAAAAAGACACTTTGTGTCATAAACTTCAATGGCTAGTTCCAACAGTTATATTCTCAACAGAAGAAGAAAAGGTCAATAGAGAAAGAGATTATACTCAACAGTCAAATGCTCAACTTCATCTATAAATAAGATAGTATTCAAGAATATGATAAATGAACAATGAATACATCATCATAATGCCAAAATATCTTCAGACTAAGAAATCCTCCAGCTCTCTATTCTTCATATTTCATTCCTTACAAGAGAAAAATTGACATGTACAATAATGTTTTATTCACATAATCTAAGAGAGATTGATATACCTTCATTCTTTTTCTTATCTGAGAGCAAACCTTAGAATCAAGGGATTCAAGGTTGGGTTATGCTCATATCTAATTAAGGGGAATGTTGCCACTAGAAGTATGGTGTAACCTCAAGTTTGAGGTGGCTCTCAATTTAGCCATAAAAATTGAGTTTGTAAAGGCTACCAAGAGCCTGTTATAATCTTGGTTATAGTGTATTGAAAAATCTCAGCGGGGAGCTGAGGATTGGACATAGGTCATAAAGAATTGAACCAGGATAAATCTCGTGTGTAAATTCTTTATTCTTTAACTCTTTGATTTCTAGTAACTTATTTCTAATTTTTGATCAAGTTTTCAAGTTAATTTATTTCATTGATCAAATTTCAAAAGAGTTGCAAAAAGTTTTTAAACTTTATCAAACACCCAATTCAACCCCTATTACGTGATCCAGCCTAATTGCTAGAACTAATATTCGATATCATAGTAGATCACTTGTTTAAAGGATCAAAAATCTCAAGTGAAAAGATCATTGCTAGATTTATCCGTGAAATACTTTCTCAAGGTTTTGATTTTACCATTCCTCCTATTTTAGAAAATTATGAGTTTTTGTATTGGAAATGTCAGATGATCATATTCTTAAAAACTCTTGATTTTGATAGGAGACAAATCCTTTTAAATAAATTTGATTTTAAAACAAGAAATGATTGGAATGAAAATGAAAAGAAATTGTTTTCGCTAAACCTTAGAGTAATGAAAATTTTATACAATGCTTTAACTGAAAGTGATTATTTGAAAGTCAAACATTACTCTAATGTTAGAGATATTTTCAATATTCTTGATCCTATCTATTCTTTTAACAATCATGTTAAAGTTCACTATGTTGATAGTTCATCGATACATGAACATTGGATATCGACTGACGATGAACAAATGAAAGCAGAGACCATTGAAGGAGAAATCCAAATAGACTTACATGAATAAGCTAACACAGAACAACAAGAGGAAGAAGAGAGTCAAGAAAAGCTCAATGTATATAAATACAATGAAGCATTATTCAGAGCTCAAAATGCATATATGGTAAATCAACTCAATTCTTGCTAAGTTTTGAAAAATGATTTAAAAAACTATTCATGATATGATTTTCAACCAATCATTGATTCTATTTTGAAAAGCAAAAATGTTTTACATTTCAATGATATCACTAGAAAGTCTGGTAGGAAGAAATAAATTTTGCATAATAATTATATATTGCTTCCATATGACTAACACAATATCTGTAAATATTCTCACAAAGTACAACATCCTATTATTTGCAATTATTGTGAAAAATTAGGTCAGATTTCTCATACTCGTCTAATGTGAGAAATAAGTTTGTCAGAGTACCTAAAGGACAATCAAGCTCCAAAACTAATACTCAAGGATCCATAGTCAAATGGGTACCAAAATATCCTGTTAGTGCTTCAAATAGGTAGAATATCTATAAGAAGAATTGATACGGTACAAAAAGAAAAGGGCTTCCAAAAATCTCTCATGCACTAGCGAAAGCAAAATCAGTTAAGGGAACTCATGGAAACCTTGTTGCTGCTTTTTTAGGGATAAACTTCAAGAAGCAATGGAGAAATTCCTAACAAGTATGTTCTACCTTAAGAATAGACTACCACAGTGAACCATTCAATTATCTTGAGGAGAACAAGATAAGAAGGATCCCTCGAGTATCAAAGTTAAAATTAGATAAGAGACCATTGCAAGCATATATTGAAAGAAAAAAAGCAAATATGAAATGGATGAAAAGAGTCAATCCTTCCTCCATATAAAGTAAAGGTACAATGGTAAACTTTCTACATTATCATGTCTGACAAATATTTGAGGTTTACATCAGTATCCTTATAAATAAACATTGTAATTGATTTTCAACTCTTTTTATGCTCTTGAGAAAAATTAATTGATGAATAATTCATAAAAAATGGCAATATTCAGTGGTTCAATTCTTGGTACATATATATTTTTATAAACTAAAATATTGTATATATGTATAAAGTAATTATGCTCAAATTTGCATTGATTACATTCATAGAGCATATGAATTATGTTATTATATTTTCTACAAACTAATCGTTGTTAGATCCAAGCAAAGTTGGATACCACAGAAAGAATACAAGTTCAATTTTTTTGTAGGAAATATGTATGAAAGATTCCTGTCAAGATTTGTGAATTTAAAGAAACATTATTCAAATCTTGATAAAGAATCAATGAAGCTTGAATTTTGGTACTGGAGAAATGCTCAATATCAATTCACCCGAATTAAGCAAGTTGTTACAAGGACAAGACATAATTTGGTAATCCTTACCACTTTATATTGCTTAATTGAAGTGTGGATTGGATTAGTAAATATTTATTCCTTGTTACATTCCTTTAGCTATATATCTCAATATGTTAAACATGTTTTCAGATTGCTAAATGGATTAAAAATGAATTTGTGCAAATTCGTGTTTTTTAAATATTGTCTCATGCATTTTAACTCATTCATTCATCCTAATTTATAAGAATAAATATTCATGTTTTTGAAAGACAGAAGTGAATTTCAAAAGCTAAATTTCAAATGTTTCAAGTTGTACTAAATGTATACAAATGATTTTACTCACTTATGAATAGAATGAGCATCAGGTTTGGAGATTGCTCCCAGTCTATTTGTTAGAGTCACTATTGATTTTAAATGTGATATCATGTGTTTGAATTTCATATCCTTAAATAAATCATATACTCTTTTGATGTTCAAACACATCTATTCAGAAATAAAATGATTCTAGAACATCTGAGCTTTACGTTTAACCTGTTCATTCACTGGAACATACTGGTACTCTGGTTATTTCAACAAGAGAGTTAATATGCTTCATCTTCAAAACATCATGTTTCGATGAACAAAGTCCTCAAACCTTCACTTTGCTAGTTCCATATTCTATCCGACTTTTGCTCATACAAGAAAATCCCAGACATGTTGACATTATTGTTCAACATGCAATCTTACAAAGATATTCTTCTCCAATTAGCTGATCATCCACATGTCTAGGAAATTAATTTTTATTTTTCTTAAAAAGTACATATTTTTAAAATCACTCTAAAATTACATATTTAAAAAAGAAGCATTATTCATCAAGGTTAATTTCATTTAAGAAAGGGAGAACTTAACATTTGTATGTGCATATCATTTTACAAGTTCTATTGTTTAGTATAATTATCGTATTCAATGAGAAATAGTATGTTTTGATGATGAGTTGTCATACGCTATATGGTCTCACATATAAATGAAAATGATCATCTATATGGCATACTAACCATTCATTCTCCCATAAAGAAATGAATTATTTTTCATAGGAGAAAAAGAATTAATATGTTAAGTCTTGAGGATTAGTGAGCACTGAAGCAATAAAATTCAATTGGCAACAAATTGAAGGGATCAACATCATTGCCAATACAAGATGCTCGAATACAACAAGAGAGAAAGGGAAATGAATCAATACATCAAGTGGCAAAACTGAATAAGGTTTCTCAACCCTCTCTTTATATTGAAAAATATATTTGAGTCATATGGATGTTAATATACTTTTTATGCTATGATATATGTATTTTATTTTTCAATATTTTAACAAAAGCATATGTTTCAATAAGCTTTTACAATCTATTTTCAAAATTTCATCGTTGTATTTCTAGAAAAGTTAGTCAGTCTTCAACTATTTCATTTTTATAGAGTTAATCGATTAATAGTTCAATTAATTAAAATTAATCAAACTATTAATTAATCGAATAGATAACCGATTGATTATTCGGTTAATATCTATTAATCGAACATCTAATCGATTAATTCATATGAATTGTTTTAGATGTTATTTCTCTTTTCTATTAATTTTTTCCAGAACTTCATAGAACTATACAATTAATAGGGACCTGTCAACTTTATGATATTATATCTTAACGAAAGCTTCACAAATCTTATATCGTAAAGTTTATCTCATAATATAACTCATATGCATTCATTATCAATTTATTATAATGAGTTATTAATATGATTCCTTCCATGCTTAAACTAGAAAACATATCAATTGGAAAAGTTTCTTAAATATGCTAACCATTCTCCATGCAAGAAATATTTTGAAATCATTATAGGACAATTAACAAGCTACAATGATGCTCTAATGTATATAGCCAATGGTTCAAAAGGAAGAAAAATAAAGTGGGCATTCAAAGTTGCAAAATTTTAGTGCCATAGCTGAAAGTTGTGCAGACTTAAAGTTCATAGGCAAGAGAGGAAGGCACAGAAGTTCAAAGATCAATATAACATTCTCTTGAAATCAAATGAGCATCTCTAAACCTTCTCTATTTGTTTTGAATTTTACATCATGCCATTGTTTTTATCATTTTACATCATGCTTTGTTTATTGTAAACTATTTCTTATATTTGTATCACTTTAAGTGAGAAGGATAATATATTGTCCGAAAAAGGGAGAATAATGAATATTACATTTAATAGCCTTCAAACTTTTTGTTTATGACAAATAGGGGAGAAATTAGACATGAAAAATAATATTTTTCATTAAGGATTTGTCATCATGAAAAAGTGAGAGATAATTGGAAAAGTATGTTTTGATGATGACCAATAGCAAAAAGTTTTTAGTAATGCTAAGATTGTTTTCAAGATAATAAAATATTTTTGTGTGATGCTATCAAGATGGTCTATACTATAGTTTGATTAATAGTATGTCTTGACAAATTATATTTTGGAAAAGCAATTAGATATATTTCTTTAGGTGCTCAAACATTATCAAAAAGATTTAAAAAATGTTTATGTGCTTCAATGTTGTTAAAAGAAGTTAGTCAAGTTCATCAATTAATGATAATTAATCGATTGACTATTCGATTAATGTAAAGGCAACATTTTGTGCTAAAAAATTAATTAATCGATTAGTTAATTGATTAATGAGTGACCATTAATCAATTAAGTGTTTGATTAATGTCAAGATCTTGCCTTTTGGAAGAAAGTTAATAAGCCAATTAATTGATTGGTTAATCCCTTAATTGTATTAAATCGATTAGTTAATCAATTAATCTATTGAAAATAAATTTTCTCTTGAACAAAAATATTGCTATTAATCAATTAATTTATATTAATCTGTTAACTATTTGACTAATCAGTGAAGTTTCAATTTTGTGAAAGTCAAATATAAATCAATTAATCGATTGGTTAGTCGATTAATTTAAGTTAATGTATTAACTGTTTGATTAATATGTTAAAATTCTCTTTGAAATATTAAGTTCAAAACATCATTAATCGATTAGTTAATCGATTAATTGTAATTAATGCATTAAATGTTCGATTAATGTGTTGAAATTCTCTTTGAAATATTTAATTCAAAACTTCATTAATCGATTGGTTAATCAATTAACTTAATATATTAACTATTGGATCAATATGTTGATTTCAAATCTATAACAAATGCAAACTTACTTTATAGAAGAGTTGAGAATGAAAAGAAATCCAAGAAGGCATTAGAAGAAAAATGGATTAATCAAGTTCCAAAATCAAAAAAACTATCAAAATTTTGATTGACTAAACAAAGGAATGAATAAATAACAAAAGAAGAAGATTATGATTGATGAAACATCTCAAATACACCATTTTTCAGTACACTACTCTGCTCTGCTTCAATATAGTTATGTATTTTGACCATATCTTGATATATACTTATCTAATTGAGGTGAAACTTGATTCATATGAAACTAGACTCAGAATATGGTTCAATGACACCAATATCATTAGTAAAGAGTATCATATAAGGGAGATATACCTATATTCTTTTTCTTATATAAGAGAAAACCTTGGAATAAGGTGATTCAAGGTTGGGTTATGCTCGTATCTGATTAAGGGGAGTATTGCTATTGGAAGTGTGGTGTAACCTCAAGTTTGAGGTGGTTCTTAGTTAGTCATGAAAATTGAGTTTGAAAAAACTCATTGGGGAGCTGAGGACTAGATGTAGGTCGAGGAAGAACTGAATTAGGATAAATCTTGTGTGCAATTTCTTTATTCTTTAACTCTTTTATGTCTAGTAACTTATTTATAATTTCTGATGAAAGTTTTCAAGTTGATTTATTTCACTGATCAAATTTCAAAAGAGTTGTGAAAGGTTTTTAAAATTCATTGAACATCTAATTCACCCCACCCTTGAGTGATTCAGCCTAATTGCCTAGAGCTAGCACTTTTCTATTGACATGAATGATTATTCTTTTAGCTAGTTGTGAGTTGATCTATGTTGCTTTAGTGCTCACTTATGTTTATTACATCTTCATATCTCATACTTGATATATCCACTATGTAATTCACTGAGATATCTTTATTCTCCAAAAAAAATAGATCCTTTCTAGGAGAGTAGTTAGTAAAATCATATAGAGGACAATTTCTATATATGTATTAGACCATACAAAGATAACTCATCATCAAAATATATTAATTTTTAGTGAAAGCATATGAGTATGCTTAAAGGATTGAGCTTATAAGATATTATACATAGAAACAAAGATACAAAGTTCTTATTTTCTCAGAATAAGAGTTTATGGATAATGCTCTATTTTAAAATAAATATGCATTGTCAATGTTATTCTTCAAAATAAATCTATGAAGAATTGATTTCATAAACATATAAAGAATCAAATGATTGAAAAAAATATTAAACACAAATTGGATAACATGTTGAATAGCAATGTTAACATGTTTGAAAATTTCCTATGAGCAATGATAAAATCAAATAGGAAATAAAGAATGAAAGCTCAAAACTTTGCTCATTTTACAAATGATAATTGATCAATAAAGCACATTAACTTGTTAGTCCAAATGACTAGAATATGAGATTTATTCCAGTGAATAAATGTTATAAGCATAAGGCTATGATATTCTAGCATAATTCTTTTTCTAAATAGGTAAGCTAGAATTTCATGAATTTAGTTAGACAGAAGGATGTTTAACTCATTGAAGGACAAATAGTTCAAGCAAATGACAATACATAGTATAAGATGACTCTAGCAAATGGATTTAGAGTAAATTTGAAATTTCCATCCAATTGTATTATTCTTCAATACTAATTCCCAAATGTATCAAACAAGTTTTAAATCATTTGCATGCATTTTGTAAAGCTAAGATGCTTGACGTAGAGTTTAAAATTTCAACTTATCTTTCAAATCAATGATATGCATATTTATTAAGATAAATTTATGAGTTGAAAAGTATGGAACTATTTATATATGAATATAGAAAATATGCACAATTTTATCCATTTAGTGATATGAAGACATTTAAAATATTAAAATATTGAATGCTAAAGGATGTAACAGGGATCAAGTATTCATTATTCTAATCCAAAGCATAATAAAGAGGTACAAATTAGATTTCATCATATTCTTTTTATCCTTGTGAGACTAGCTTAATTTAGGTGATTTAATGTTTGAACTTTTATTTAGTGCCAACATTCAAGCTTGGCTAGTTCATCTTCATCAAGGTTTGTATTATCTCTCTTTATAGCCACTAACCTTGAGATGACCCCTATCAACCATATTCCTTACAAAACAATTAATCTAATTTTTGTTTCCTGGTATTCAACTTTATTTGGATCTATCAGATATTAGTTTGTAGGAAGTAAAATATAATTCTCATGCTCAGAGTGAGTATAAACAATTTAGAATAATTGATCATGTTTACTTTATGCATATAGATGATATTTTTCATTTTCAAAAATGTGTATGCATAAATATATTAACCTAGTGAACATTGTCTTTTACTCCTTTATAAAACACTTGTCAATCAACTTTTCTCAAGAGTATATAAAGAGAATTTGAAATCAATTGCAATGTTCATTTCTAAGGATACTAATTTAAACCTTAAAATATATCAGACATGATAATGCAAAAGGTTTACCATTATACCTTTACTTCATATGGAAGAAGGATTGTCTTCGCATACTCATTGCATCTTCAGATTTCTACAAATTCTTGTAATGGTCTCTCAACTAATAAGTACATTGATACTCGAGATATCCTTCTCCTTCTTATGTTGTCATCAAGATAATTGTATGATATTCCAATCTTGAGGTAAAGAGCACTTCTTGGGCTTTTTTCCATTGATTCTTATGATTTTCCTTAGAAGTAGCAACAATTGATTCTCCATGAGTTCTCCTCATTGATGTGTCTTTCACATATGCACAAGAAACTCTTGGATATCCTTTTCCCTTTCTACTATGTCCATTCCTTTTAATGTTATCTTACATATTAGAGACACTGGAAGGACTTTTTGGTACCTATTTGACTTTGGGTCCTTGATAATTAGTTTTAGACCTTAATTGACCTTTAGGAACTCAGACTAAATTTCTCACATCATGTGTGAGAAATGTGACATTGTTTACCATAATAATTGTAGACAATAGAGTAGTTCACTTTAGAGGAATATCTGCACGTATTGTGTTGGTCTAGTAGAAACAATTTATAATTATTGTGCAAAATTTCTTCCTTTATACTAGATCTTTCAGTGATATCTTTTTCATGCAAAATGTTTTTACTTTTTGAAATAGCATTGATGATTGGTTAAAAAATCATATCGTGCAAACTTTTGAAATTATTTATCATAAATTCTCAAGAAGAATTGGAATTTTTTACCATGAAAAACTTTTGATAATTAGTTTTTCCTCTTGTTTCTTCGTGTTGATATAAATTTGTTCTAACTCCTCTCTTTTTTTCACCCTCTTCTATTTGTTCATCAAGAGTAGATTTGTAACTTTCAAGTACTAATGAGCTATCAACACTATAAGCTTAAATGCAATTATTAGAGGAATAGAAGGAATTAAGAGTATTGAAAATATCTCTAACATTAGAGCAGTATTTGATTTATAGATAATCACTTTTAGATAAAGCATTGTATAAATTTTCATTGCTCTAAGGTTTAAAGAAAACAATTTCTTTTCATTTTTATTCCAATCCTTTGTCGGTTTAAAATCAAAATCATTTGAAAAGATTTTCCTCATATCAAAATCAAGAGTTTTTAAAAATATAGTCATCCAACCTTTCTAATACAAAAACTCAATTTTTTAAAATATGAGGAATGGTAATATCAAAACCTTCATAAAGCATTTCACAATCAAATCCAGTCATGATCTTTTCACTTGAGATAGTTAGATCCTTTAAACAAGTAATGTGCTATGATACTAAATTTTAGAATAGGTTGGATCACCCAATAAGGGGTGAATTGGGTGTTCTTGAAGTTAAAACCTTTTTCAAAATTTGATTAAAGTTCTTAGAAACCTTTAGAATAAACAATGAATGACGATTGGTCAAATAAATATTTAGAATAGCTGGAAATATAAAGAGATAAGAGAAGAAAAGATGCAAACAACGATTTATCTTGGTTCAGTCACTCTCGACCTACGTCCAATCTCCAGAAAACCTTTGAGATTTCAATCCATTATACTCAAAATTGTAATAGGTTCTTGGTACCACTACAATCTCAATTTTTATGGCTAACTGAAAACCACCAATTTCTTCATGCTAATTGGGAACTACATCAACATAAGACATTTATGCTCTCCTGTAGTAACACTCCCCCTTACTTCATGTAAGAATATAACCCATTCATGAATCTCATACTCTTCAGTATCTTACTTATGACATATTTATAAAGCTTTAAAATATCTCTCTTACAGATTGAGTAAACAATGAACATTAAAGCTCACTTAATAACTTATAAATTCAAAGAATTGATTGTGTAATGAATGTATTTAGATCATAGCTTAATCCTTTTTCTTTCTCCTTGATGTCCATTTTTAGTTTTTCTTCTTCAACTTCTTTTATAGATGGATTCTTCATAAATACGTTATATATCCATTAAAATAGCCGTTATGAATATAATTATTATGGTTGACGTATGCACTTGGACATATCTTGTTCTTTCTGTTGGTTATTCTTCATTAATGTTGAGTCTTCTATAAATAATATTTACTTCATTTAGTAATGGTTAGCCTCATATTTGTAACCATTAGAGTGAAGGTGTCATTAGTCATTGGCAGGTAGGTGAGCATTTAATGCTTTGCCAGAAGTACGAAGTTTATGTTGTCATACCCTTCCTTATTTTAATCTCTTAGCCTTTTTTGAACAAACTCAATCTCAAAAGATTTGTTCATAGTTAAAGCATTGATTAAGTGTATGAATCATTAATAATCAACTCATTACCAAGGAAGGATCAAGTTCTTAATTAAGTTCATATGGCTTTAAGAAAAATATACTATATTAATCAAGTAACTAATCCACTAATTATCATTAATTCGATCAATGTTTCAATTAATAAGAGAAACAAAAAATAGAGCATTACATTGATCAGAATTTTCAACCATATATAATGTAATTTGTTAATATAAGTTTCTTAAAAGATATATAATGAAGAATGTGGAAAAACATGTGCATATTTCATATTTGGAACAAACATATATAGCTCAAAGAGAGATTCAATTAGTTTCAATGCAACCAGAGAAAGATTTTTGAAATGTATAAAGCTCATCGGTTAACTATCGATAAATTTAATTTAATCGAATACCTAGCCGATTAATGTCTCTAGAAGAATTAATATAGAAATGTTTTCAACACACACTAATCAAAAAATTAATCTATTAATGTAAATTAATCGATTAACTAATCAATTAATAGAGTTACCTTTACTCAAAGGAAAAAATATTCATAACAAATTAATCAAACAGACAATCGATTAATTATAATTAATCGATTAACCAATCGATTAATTGACTTATCTGTTCAATTATAAAGATCAATCTTATGACATTAATCAAACACTTAATCAATTAATTAATTGATTTTTCTTTTATGGCATAGAAAATTGTCCTTACATTAATCGAGCAACCAATCGATTAAGTATCATTAATCGATTGACTAGTTAATTGACTCCTTCTTATTTTCTTTTTAACATCATTTAAACATAGAAACACTTTGATTATTTTAAAATCACTTTTGACATCATTTGAGCACAAAAAAACTTAGCTCCTTTTAACATAATCAATAACCCCTCACCCTTACCCCTTGATCGGTCATCCTCTTGTTACTATAGGAAACCTGTCATATCCCCAATTTTTTTACCTGATATAACTGTACAGTTTATAAGAAATGGACATGAGATTCTTAGAATAAACTATATCAGATTGATCACGGAAGAGAAGGATTATTAACTAAGGAAATTTCAGGGACCTAAACACAAAGTAGAAAAAGTTAAAGGCCAAAAGTTAAAGTAGAAACAAAAGTTAGACCAAAAGTGGTAATTTATAAAAGTTTAGGGACCTAAATATAATTAAGTAAAAAGTCAGGGACCTAAATGTAATTATAGAAAAGTTTAGCTAGAAAAGGCTTGGAATTGCCTAGAAGTATTCCAGTCTCATATTTCATCAGTAAGTAGAGGAAGTGATACTGGTTAATCTAGCATAATACATAAATTTTATTAAGGTCCTAGATAGTAGATATTTATCTGATTGTCTGTAAGTTGTCTAAAATTTTATCAAATCCCATAGATCTCAGGTATAAGTGGAAAGGTTACAGGAAGGTGTGCCTCATGACATCAGATGTCATGAATTTGACAGAACCCTAGAAGGAGCTTTGTAGGAAAAATTATCCCCATATTAGTGAATTTTGACGGGAGTTTGAGAACACCTGTGAACTGATTATGGAACTTAGCAGTAAGTAAACTTGGATAGAATGAACTTAGATGACCTTATATACAGGCCCATGATGACACCAAGAAATGCCCAAAATCCACGATACCAGTTTATCAATAGAAGGGGCCAGTGTCTAGGAAAAATGTGAAATTACAAAAATATCCCTAGATGCCCATATTGTACTAGTGGTGGATGGAGGGATTTTGGTCATTCTGGATAGGCTAAAAACATGGCATATAGTATAAATATGATTAGTTAGAGCCATTATAGGCCCTAAGACAGTACAAAGAGGGGTGAAATGACAATTATGCCCTTAGGGTTAATATAGTGCAAGAAAGGACACAAAGGGTATTTTGGCCATTTTTTAAGGGATGGATGGCAAATAAATACTTAGTCTAACAATTCCAATGGTATGAAGAACCTAGACATTGATTTCTAGGATATAATACATATCTTGGAATATTATAAAAATTAGAAATAAAAAACAATCTAGTTTTTGTGAAACTGCTTCGATCGGTACCAAACTAGACTGGAATTTTTCCTATTAGTATATTCTAATTTTTCCAAGCAAACATGACCCTAAATGATGTCATGCATGGTGTCAAAAGGGGAGGCTTCTAGGGTAAGATTGTGAAAGATTGAATATGGACCATTAGATCAAATAGTAACCAAATCAATCTTGGCCATCCATTTTAACTCAAGCTCATCTATAAATACCCCCTATTCAGATGGTTTCAGCATGCATGGTGAACCATATGGAAACTCTTGCAAAATTTCCATTCAACCAAGAAAGAAGCACACAAAGTGAAGCAACAATCAAGGTAATCATCTCCCTTGATCTTGAGCTTTGTTCTAGCAAGTTAGCTCATAGTTTTAAGGGGTTTTTATGCTATATTTCCCTTATGGTTGCTACTGTAAGTTCTTCCCATATATGGTTAAAATATGAGTTTTATTTTATAGATAGTTTAGATAAGCTTAAACAAGCTAGAAGCAAGTGGTATAAGCTTAGAAATTCAAGTATGTTTGGAATTAGGGTTTTGAGTTCTTGCTGGTACTATATGTGAAACTATTCATATGATAGAATTTCATAATTTTGATGCTTCCAATGAATTTAAAATGAAAAATTGTGTGGGGATAAAGTAGGAGAACAAGTATTGGAAGCATTGGAATCAAAATGTGAATTTTTAAAAAAATGGGCATTCACTTTGGTTTGGCATAGCACCTTTTGAGATGTTTTGATTTTGGAAATTCTAGTTTCATATTTGATTCTACATGAAAAATTATGTGGAAATGAGCTATGAGAATTTATTTTTAAAGGATGGAAGTATGAAACATAAAATGGTGAAAGAAAGCAAGTTAGTGAAAACCTAGTCTTGCATTTGGTTTTAAGTTGAGTTGTAACTTGATATTACTTTGTAATGGCTAGGTTTTGACATTTTTGAAGGAAGGAAATCATCTCAAGAAGACCTTGATAGGGATACCTAAGAGGTAGCAATAATACCTAACTATAGTTTCATGTTTGCTTAATTGTTCACTTGCTTGTTGATTATGGTATTTGGTTGAGCATGAGATTGTGTCATCATGTTGATGATGAAGTATGAATGATTGCAACTCCTTGCAAGTTATGTCATGATAATATGCATGTTAGAATTTGCTTATGTTCCATTATGAAGTAGCTTCTGTGATATCCCCAATTTTCTTACCTGATGTAACTGTACAGTTTATATGAAATAGATATGAGATTCTTGGAATAAACTGTATCAGATTGAGAAAGGCAAGAAAGGGATTATTAATTAGAGAAATTTCAAGAACCTAAACATAAATTGGAAAAGGTTAAAGGTCAAAAGTTAAAGTATAAACAAAAGTTGGGCCAAAAGTGGTAATTTCCAAAAGTTTATGGACCTAAATGTAATTAAGCAAAAAGTCAGGGACCTATATGTAATTATAGAAAAGTTCATCCAGAAAAGGCTTGCAACTGCTTGGAAGTATTCTAGTTCCACATTTCATCAGTAAATAGAGAAAGTTAAGCTAGTTAGTCTAGCATAGTGTAGAAATTTTATTAGGGTTCCAGATAGTAGATATTTATCCGATAGTCAAAAAGTTATCTAAAATTTTATCAGATCTCATAGATCTCAGGTATAACTAGAGAAGTTACAGGAAGGTGTGCCTCATGACATTAGATGTCATGAATCTGACAGAACACCAAAAGAAGTTCTGTATGAAAAGTTATCCCCATATTAGTGAATTTTGACGGGAGTCTCAGAATACCTGTGATCCGATTATGGAACTTAATAGTAAGTAAGTTTAGATAGAATGAACTCAAATGACCTTATATACAGGACCTCTTGTGTAGTTGGAAGATTAATCCTTGAATTAAGTGGTTAGAATGTCATGTTTTCCTCTCTTTTGGGTGCTGTCCAAAATTCATTAATGAAACGGGAGGATGAATTTTAAGTTATAGATAGCTTTGACAAGTTGATACAAGCTCAAATTAAATGGTTTATACTTATGAAATCAATGCATTCTTTGGATTTTATGTTTGGCATGCTTGCTACCCCTGTATAGAACCATATGAAGGAAATTGAATTAATCTATTTTGATACTTCCAATTGTTTTAAAGTGGGAAATTGTGTGGGGTTAAGAAGAAAAACAATTATTAGAAGTATTAGAATCAAAATGTGAAATTTTTGGAGTTTTTGTGGTGATCACAGTTTTGTCCATACTTGGGGTAGGAGTTCGATTTTCAAAATTCTAGCTCCATAATTGAATTCTACATGGAAAATTATGTAGGATTGAACCTTGGAAGTTAATTTTAGATTGATGAAACTAAAAGGTCTAGAAGTGAACTAAAAGGGGACTTAGAGAGTTAAGCCTTGGAATCTCGTTTATGGATTGTTTTGTGATATGCCATTGCTGTGTAATGTATAGGCTTTGACATTTGCCAAAGGAGGACTTCCATACTAGATGAAACTAACAAGGAATCTTCAACATGTAGTAAGGATAACCTACTTTAAAGTTTATTATGTTTGCTATTTAATTGCATTGTATGTATGATGGTTGCTTGAACTTGTTATGTGATGATGATATGGATTATATTGCCTTGAGATATGATGGTTATTGCATCTCCTTGCACTATATATCATGACTATATACATGTTAGAATATGCTTGGTGCTAAGGTTATATTGCTCTCATGTCATATGCATGTAATTAAATAATCCAACTTGATGAATGTTAAAGTGCTATCTCTTGCTATTAAGATATGTCATCACTATATGCATGTTAGAATATGCTTGGTGCTAAGGTTATATTGCTCTCATGTCATATGCATGTAATTAAATAATCCAACTTGATGAATGTTAAAGTGCTATCTCTTGCTATTAAGATATGTCATGACTATATGCATGTTAGAATATGCTTGGTGCTAAGGTTATATTGCTCTCATGTCATATGAATGTAATTAAATAATTCAACTTGATTAATGTTAAAGTGATATCTCCTGCTATTAAGATTTCTTTGAAATCTCATTCATTCCATAAATTTGACATTGATATACATGATGAGTCATCCAAAGGGAAAGGCTTAAATATTGATCAATAAGCATGTTATGTGCTGTAATTTTGATGCTATGCCTTGTAATGAACTAACATGGACAATTGCATGTAATTCTCAAATTGGTAGTGACCTTATGACAATATTTTAAATACCTTACTAGACTAATTTTGGTATGGTACTTGGCATGCATAAGGCTAAGATAATGAACTTTAAATAGACACCAATATCACCTCATTTGGATAAGAATAAAATTTAATATGATTTTTCAAAATTAAAGTTCATAATTGGGTAAATTGGAAATAATCAAATTTGTAGGTCATAGAGTAGCAAGTTTCTAGCTCCAGTTTGACCTAGTTTTGAAAGTACTATTAACCCAGTCCAAGACACTCTTCGATAGGTTCTAATTCATTAGACAAGGAGTTGGAGCAGTATATTAGCATTCCTTGGGAATTGTATAGAGAACCCCATAGACATGAAGGGTTAGATTTGATAGATCCAAGTGAGGGTAATTTAGCTGGACCAAGTCAACTAGTCTCAATATTTTTAGTACTGCCATCTTTCACAATCTTTTCAATAAGGAATGAGTACTATACCTATGAGCAGATAAGTGCATAAATAGAATGGTATGGTCAAAACATTAAGAGAGACACTGACCAATAAGACATAATTGTCTATTTAGATTACCTTTAATAAGATAGGTTGTTGTACAAGGCTATTGTAAGAGATATGATACTAGTAAATAAAGACATGCTCATGCAGGTAATGGTGGATGTTCTTCGAAATACTCCTATGTGGGGCCACAAGATTGTACAGTAGGACTATCTACCCATAGGTGTAAAGGATTAGATACAGAGTCTCAAAGGCTTTGTTATTATCAACTATCCATGATCCATTTACGATATAAGAACTGATAGGGAGGGCACAGATAGGCATTTCTATAGGATAGGAATGCAAAATGTTTTGTACTGATTGTTATTAAAAGTATTAGTAATATGTGTGCAATAACTCTGCTACTAGATGTACATAATATGTGCTGCTATTTTGATGAATATAAGTTTATTCAATAATAAAATATGAGTTGTGATATTTATTTTTATATTTCCCTATTATAATTTAGATAATATAACAAAATGGTATGAACTCGATGAAATACACAAACTAAGGAACCTTGGAATCCTATAGACCCTATGTAGTTGATCCTGAAATGATTGGATCAACAATAGAAAATGATAGAAGAAATAAGGGCAACTCAATCTTACCAAGATCAAGAGAGTGATGCTACAATAGTAGTAGCTATGGATAATCTATGACAGCCAGAACCAGCAGAGGCAGTTAATCTAGAACTGGAAATGGTACTGCTACTAGTAGAGTTGCCAAGACCAATAGAGCCTACAGTTGATCCAAATAGCATCCAGCAGTGGATGATGAGATTTTACAAGCACAATCCACCTACGTTTAAAGGAACAATTGACATCCAGGTAATAGAGGATTGGATAAGTTGGTTGGAGAAAATCTTTAAAGTACTCGACTGTCTATCTGAGAGGAAGGCCCAGATGGCTATTTATCAGCTGGAGCGATACACGGATCGATGGTAGAAGAACACTAAACTTCTATTACAAGAAAGGAATATCTTGGTCACTTGGGAGGTATTTCTTAAGTAGTTTTATGTGAAGTATTTCCGTTAGTTAGTTAGTTAGAGATAAATGAGAGGCCTAATTCCTTATACTGAGGCAAGGTGGTAATAATTATCTGACAAGTCTTTGGCCAAATTCATCTGACTCTCTCATTATAACACGTACCTCAGACAAGTAGATAATGAACGGTGGACCACTGAGAGACTCAGTAGAGGACTGAATGCCACCCTGAAGGAGAAAATAACTCCTCAACAAGATTACCAATTTAACAAAGATGTGGAGGCTTGTTGAATTATCAAGAAAAGCATGAATCACAGTGTACTATATAAGCCAACCTATAAAGGGAGTTTTGTCCCATAAAGGAGTAATCAAGGCAGGGGTTTTATTGATGGAAGTGAAAGCAAAAAAAGAAAAAGGCAATGGAATAACATAAGGCTAAGAAGAGGAAGTTTTTAAGGCAGAGCTAATAATAGAAACTCGAGGGCTAGAGTCTATAAGAAATATGGGATTAATCATGGTACATGCCATGCATACTGGGGTGAAATGTCTATTTCACATGGGGGAAGCCTGAACATTTTTCCAAATAGTGCCCTCAAAATGCAGACAACCTCAAGCCTCAAACCCAGGTTCGAGTGTTTACTCTTACTCAGGAAGATGCCCACAAAGGCACCATTAGTCTCAATAATCAACTTGTGATTACAATATTTGATTCAGGTGTAAGTCATTCTTTTATCTCATATGATTGTGCTAGGCTATTAGGCCTTACTGTTAGTAAACTACACTATGAAATATGTGTAACAACACTTACTGATTCTAGAGTAGTTACATCTGATATATGTATGAATTGTGTGGTTCAATATAATCACTCTTGCATTACTCTAGATATGATATGTATGTTGTTTCAGGATATTGATATGATAATTGTAACATCTTTACTTTCATACATCTTAGGGACCATTCAGTAGCATTTAGAACCACTTACAAGACCTTGGAAGTCCATTAGCCAAATCTAGAATTTTACTTTTTCTCGAGTTACTATTCATATAGTATTCCAGATTACGCAACAAACTTCAAAAAATCATAATTAATTCTAAGAAAATCGAAATGAAGTGGTTCACAAAGCTACGTGAAGCTAACATCTTGAACTTTAAGGAAAAAATAATTTCCATACCAAATGATTAGCCAATTAATATAGTCTATTTGTTGAAGTTTACTGTTCATTTAGTCAAAAACTCTGGAAACAGTTCTGGTCCCTTACTTTGGAAATTCATTTCTCTTGATATACAAATCCAAATGAAATATTCTACCTATACACTTAAAGCTCTGGATGTGTGCTACACGCTTGAAAAATTTTATGAAATAATTCTTTCATTTGCTAGGTCAAACTGAAGCCACAATAAAACTGCTTTAGGACCTACGTTTTTACCATTTCAGTTTCCTTTCTTTTATTTTCAATAATTGTTCCAACATGTATAAGCCATCAAATAAGCTTCTCAATATTCATATACATCATGTACATATGCCATAAGTATTACAAATAGTATCCTCACATAAATGGACACCTTATAGGGCATTTACATACATAGATAATCCATAGCATATGCTAGGATCTCAATTACTTCCATTCCTTAGCTCTTCTCCATGCATACATTTTCCATCATGCTTGACCTAAATTAGTTAGTTATGGGAGAGTGAGATTCTAGGGAACCTCAGTAGCAAATATTACCACTTAAATATGCAAGATGGATGCTAATGCATGATATGTAATTTTATTAAACTTTCTTTGATTAGTGACATGCCATCATGCTATATACTTTTACATAAAGTGCATGTCCATGGAAAACATGTTATTCATAATAAATTCAACATCATTTATCATGTCACAACATCATTCAAATATCATATACATGTCAACACATAAGCATACCACATCAAGCACATCAACACATAAGCATACCACATCATACCACGTCAACACATTTAGCACTTGCTCCCAAGCTTTCCAACCATGAAGCCTTTATGTCAATCACTTCCTAACATCTTCTTGGATATTTCAAGGTCCTAAACACATTCATATTCATCACATAATCCATTAGGACTCATGAACTCTAACCATATTCAAAACTAGCCTTATTACACTCTTTATTATCACACTTTCTCCAATCTTTCACTAATCAATTTGGCTCTTGAACCAATTGATGTATTGAATTTACTCTACACAATTTTCTCTTTTGAATCCATTTATGAGCTTATAATCATGAAATTCTAGCTCCCTCATGGCCTGCTGTACAGAACTGAACATATGTATACAATTCTTTCAAAAATTCTTATTTTGATTCTAATGCTTTCCATACCTGTTTCTCCACTTTATCCTACACAACTTTTCATTTTAAAACTATTGGAAGCATCAAAATCATCAAATTCCAATAACTGTTCATGTGAGTGAACAGTAACCGTGAAGAATTTCAAGAAGTACAATCTTGAGATTTTAATGTTTTCAAGGTTCAAAACCTTTCCAATCCTATACAAAATCATCATATAAATTCAATGGAAGTATTAAATCATTGAAAATCCATTTCTTCCCTCATGAACAGTGCAGACCAAACAGGGTATACCATGGCAAAGTCAAGAATATCAACTTGATTGAACAACCAATCACTTAACTAAGCTTCAATCATATATTTCTAACTTTAATTTCTTCTTTCCCCTTTCATCTAAGTTTTCTGGGAAGAACAAAACCTTAGAGAAAAGTCAACTTTTTTCTAAGTTCAAGCTCCCAAATCAAAGGAAAATAAGGTACGAGAGATTGATTACCTTTAATCTCTAGCTTGCTTGAACTTTGGTACCTTGAATCTTCTTTGTCTTGGCTTGAGTTTTCATTTTGCAAGAGTTTCACCAAGGTTCATGAGGCCACGGTTTGGATGCAGAATTGAGGGGGTATTAATAGAAAATTTCATGAAAAATCAATGGCCAAGATTGATTTGGTTACTATTTGATCCAAGGGCTCACATTTAATCTTGGATTTAACTTTTTCTAAAAGAATAATTATGACATCATGTGGGACAGCTCATGGGACACCTAATAGGGGTATGTGGTGTGATTCCCATGTAAGGAAGCTTCTAGAAAAATTTTAGTCCAATCCGGTACCAATCGGAGTAGTTTCACAACAACCGGACTATGTTCTATTCCTAATTTTTTTATAATATACCAGGATATGTATCATGTCCTGGAAATCAATGTCTAGGCTTCTTATACCATTGAAAATATTATACTAACCACAACTTAATTATAGATCCCTTGGAAAATGACTAAAATGCCCTTGGTTCACTGCCTTGCACTATATTAACCCTAAGGGCATAATTGTCATTTCACACCTCTTTTTACTGCCTTAGGGTGTATATTGGCTCTAACTAATCATCTTTATACTATCTTGGATGTTTTTGTCCTATCCATAATGACCAAAATACCCTTCATCCATCACTGGTACAGTATGGGCGTCTATGGGTCTTTTCATAATTTTGCACTTTTCCTGGACTGCTCTGGACCCTTGCCCACTTAACTGTCTAGTCATCACTCTGGGTCTACTATGGCGCCATTTGGGCCTTGGTTTGGGCTCATTGCCTTTATGCCCTTTATGGAAAAAATCCCAAGACATCTCTCCCGATCCTATTTATCGGGTATTTTATTCCGCTATAAAATCCCGTAAGAATTCTATAGGAATGCTTTTCTGACTCTGTCAATTTTATAAATTCATATATTAAATATAGGAATTTCCTATAAAGTTTTATCTAATTCTGATGTCTAAAAAATACTATAATAATTCCTTCTGACTTCAGGAATTTATATTAATTAATCGGGACCTCAAATCAAAATTCTGTGACTCCTTAAACTGACCGAAATCACTTTGTCTATCTACTGGTAAAATTTTAGTCTTATCTGATTCTGGGCATTTTTACCCTGTTTCGGCTCAACTTTCTCATATTTACATTTAGGTCCCTGAACTTTTGAATAAATGCACTTAAACTCCTAAACTTTTGGTATTTGCATTTAAGTCCTTAACTTTTGAAAATTACACTTAAGGGCCCAACTTTTGTTTTTACTTTCACTTTTTGCCTTTAACCTTTTCTACTTTGCGATTTAATCATTCTCTTTCTTCAAGACTCATCTAACCTTTATCTTTTCTTCTTATCTTCGTCATAATCCTTTCCAAACCTCTTTCCACTATGAGTACTATACAGATAGAAAAAAATTAGGATATGGCAATAATTACATTAAATGGTTATATTTCCATAATGTACTGATGGATTGTAAAAATAAAACGCTAGTTTTTTCTCCAAGAGAAATAGTCTCAAGCTCAGAGGTCAAATTGAACTTCATAATAGAGTCTCAAGCAAATAAATGTTTACAAAAAGGATGTCAGGAGTATATAGCTTTCTTTTTTATCCAACATAAGCATAGGAAAGGATATAAGAGATTTAAGTGATCAAGGATTTTTTGAAGTATTTCCTAAGGAGATTCATGGATTGCCTCCCAAGTGAGAGGTAGATTTTGCAATTAATTTAGTACCTGAAGCTAGACTACTATCTAAAACCCCATATCGAATGGTTGTTAATGAGATGGAAGAATTAAAGAAGCTGATAGAGGAGCTATTAGAGAAGGGTTTCATCTGACCCAATGTTTCATTATAGGGAGCTCTGGTGTTGTTCGTGAAGAAGAATGATGGTAGTCTAAGGTTGTGTATAAACTAGAGATAGCTAAATAAGATTATTGTCAATAATAAGTTCCCTCTCCCTAGAATTGATGACATGCTAGACTAGTTGGCTAGAGTAAGTCTATTCTCTAATAATGACTTAAGATCATGCTACCACCAACTCAGAATTAAGTTACATGACATCCCCAAGACTGTATTCAAGACTCGTTACGGTCACTTTGAATTTTTAGTGATGCCGTTTAGACTAATAAATGCTCCTACTATTTTCATGGATTACATGAATAGAATCTTCAATCACTTAGATCAATTTGTTATGGTCTTCATAGATGATATCTTAGTGTACTCCAAATATGAAAAGGAGCATGAAAGGTATTTGAGAATTATCCTCAATACCCTTAAAGAGAAACAATTATATGCCAAGCTTAGTAAGTGTGAGTTTTGGCTTTGGAAAACCAAATTTCTCAGTCATGTCATATCCTATGTTGGGGTAGTTGTTGATCCTAGCAAAGATGAAGTAATGTTAAGCTGATAATAACTAAAGACAGTGACAGATATTAGAAGAATTTTGGGCTTGGTAGTGTATTATAGGAAATTCATAAAGAACTTTTCTCAAATTGCTCTATTATTGATGAAGCTCACTAGAAAGAATCAGTTGTTTAAGTGGGACTATAAGTAAAAGGCCAATTTTCAAGAGCTTAAACTAAAGTTAAGCTCTACTCCCATGCTAATCATTCCTAATCCAACCCAGACCTATGTGGTCTATACAAATGCTAGCAAATAGCGATTGGGATACTAATGTAGCAATGTTTAGTAGTAACCTATGCCTCTCGATAGCTAAAGCCACATGAAGAAAACTATCCCACTCATGATCTGAAGCTAGCAGTGGTAATCTATGCTCTTAAGATATGGAGATATTATTTGTACTGAGCGACCATAGATTTATCATATGACCACAAGAGCCTGTTGTCATATCCCAATTTTTAGACTTAGAAGCCCAGTATATAGCCTGAAAAAGGAATGCTACTAGATCCTATCGAGCAGAGGTCTCAGTAAATAGAGAAGATTATGCTGATCAGTTTGATACAACACAGAGTTCTGATATGAGGTCTCGAGAGATTTATATTAATTTTTAAAGAAAAGGAAAATTAGTATGGTATGCTCTAGACCTCAGAATCATATGAAATATGGCAGTAAATTCCTATAATTAATATAAGCATTTTTGAAACTGACAGAGCTCAAAAAGGAGTTCTGTGGATTTTACTACAGAATTAACAGTGGATTAAAAGACCCGATAAATAGGTTTCGGGGATATTTCTCGGGAAATGAGCCCATGGAGATAGTGGATCATACAGAGGGTCCAGAATGGCACCTTATAGGCCCAATGATATTTTCAGATAAATATGTGGGCCAGGGCCAATAAAGACCGAGAAAAATGAAGAATTACGAAAATGCCACTGAAGTATGCCACTGTGTTGTGTCATTAAGTCAGAGTCAGACAAAGGGTGTTATGATTATTTAACTAAGGTTAGACAGTTAAGAAAGGGTATCTGGATAGTTGACCAGGGTCAAGAGATACTCTGGTAAGGTATGAAAAGACAATCGTGCCCCGAGAAGTACTAAAGAGGTATTAAGGGCATTATGGTAATTTACTAAGGATGTTTCTTGGGAACCGAGCCACCAGAGTGCTTGGGCTTGGTTAGAAACCCAAGATGACAATCCAAAGGCCCAAAAATGTAGCCCAAGAGGCATTAAAATATTGTTTTAGTGCTTTTTCAATAAAGTAAAGTGACCCGGTCCAAGATAGAACTGGGTAAAGTGATCTGGAATCATGAGAGGACATAAATGGGGCCCACAATGCACCACATGGCATGATTACAGTAAAAGAGTAAAAGCAAAGGACACATGGCATGATTAGAGAAAAAGGAGAAAAAGCAAGAGGACACGTGGCACGATCTCGGCCGTCCATTCAGGGAAAAGACTCTGGAACTCTCTGGAAAGGCTGAGTCAGCTAGTGAGGTGTCCCAAGGGCCCCATATTTCACCACATATACCCTTGAGGTGTCCTAGATGATGTCATGAGTGGTGATTCATCAAGGAGGGTGATGTCATCATGATGATGCAGGCAAAGCTTCTTGAGGAAGCAAGCAATCTGAGCCATTCATTGTGAATCAATCTGGGCCATTCATTCCACCTCCTCTCACCTATAAATAGGCCACTCTAATGAGGTAAGAAAGTTATCTAGTCCCTGCTCTAATAAAGTATAGGATTGCTTTTAGTGGTTAGAATAGAGAAATATCTCTATTAATAAAGGTAGCTAAAGGTAGAAAGAAAGACAGGGGAATGCCAGATTAAGGATATCACCCCTAGTTAATCATGAGTTAAGTAGAGCTATGCTGATAGAATAATAATGAAGATATTATTATGCTATGTATAGGCTCTGACCTATGGAAAGAATGAACTTTGGAGCAAAGGCTAAGAGCTAGAAGGAAAGCTACATGCCAGGTAGTAAACTTATCCTAAACTTGTATGCATTGAATGTTATGCTTGATGTGCTATGGCTTTGTTGAATTGTGTTGAATATGTGCTTATGTATGAAGCCCTATTCCTATGATTACTTTGTCCAATTGTATTTCATATGTAACATGGAAGCATGCACATTATGCAATGTTAACACTTTCACAAGCAAGCACAAGTATTCACATTAATGCATGCATTGTTTAGTGTTGTTTGCTACTGAGATTTCCCCAGAAATCTCACCCCTTCCATATCAATCCAATTACAGCAGGTCTTCTCAAGATGGAGGAGATAAAGATACATGAAGAGATGTTAATTGCTTAGCATGATTGATGTGTGATTCATGTATGTATAATTGCTGGAAATTGTCAATGTGAACAGTAACTCGTGGGGAGGCAGTGACATTTGAGCTGTAATTATAAATAGTAAATGATTGAATAAATGTATTATATTTTTTGAGTAAATAGTAGACATGTCAAGCTTCAATTTTGTATATAGAACGTTTCATTTGGATGTCTACACATAAAGATATGATTTATCAAAGTTGCGACCAGAATGCTGGAATCAGGGACAGGACGCTGGATGAACAGTGATTTCGGAATGTTGAACAACATTGACCTGGTCAAGTCGTGGTCAACGAGTCATTTTTCCCTGAAATAGAATTATGTTAGCTTCATGTTTCAATTTGAACCACTCCATTTCAATTTTTATAGAATTAGTTATGATTTTTCGAATTCAGGTCACTCTGCTGGAATTTACACAGTGAACAGTACTCGCTGGGAGTAAAATTCCAGATTGTATGATTTGACTTCAATGGCCCTAGAAGTGGTTCCAAATGCTACTGAATGGTCCCTAAGATGTAAGAAAAGGAGGATGTTATAATTTGGTATCAGAGCATAAGATTCTGGCATAGAACAGAAGGTTCTGGCTCAGTGATGCTCTGGAGTAGATAGACTAACCCCTTAAAACAATTTAGGGATGTGAACTACAGAGATTTCCTCCCTAGTATGAGATATGGGGATGATGTTAACTACCTAGAGAATGTTTTGAACAAGAGATAGTGACACCCAGACAGATAGAATAGTACCCCATAACTTACAGCAGTACGGGGTAATCTTAAAAGGAAGTGACTAGTCTTAGTCAGCCGTTACCGCTGAGGTCTCGTATTTCTCAGCACGATGTGGCTGGACTAAGCAGGATAACGTCTGGGGAGCATTTTCCTCTATGGATAGAGGTAGAAGCTTACCAGTCCCAGGTTAAGGGAAACTGCCAGACGTTACAGTAACAATGATAATAAAGGTACCAACATCTCACTGAAGTTCATCAGCTAGAGGGTTAGTACTGATATACAATGTTCAAAAGTAGATCCTCTGTGTGAGTAGATCTACATTATGAAAGAATTTGTTCAGCTAGTGTTTCCTAAACAAAAGAATTAAAAGTTAGAATGAGGCTTGCTTAGGAATAATCCTAGCACATGGCCTAAAGTTGAAGACCAGATGGGCCGTTGATGTTCCCAAGATAGAGAAACCACAGTCTAGTCTAGAGTAGACTAAGACTGATAAAGGGAAAGGTAGCCACAATTTTAAAGATGAAGTGACTCTCCTATTCCCTATGTAAGAAAGGGTAATGAAGGGTTGAGTCTATACCCTAGTAAGAGGGTAATGTGGTAGCCTAAGTCAGATAAATAGTTATTTCCGATTCCTAAATGAATATTTGGGATCTATGATCAGACAATAATAGGCAATGAGATTAAGATGATGATTAATAGTGAATCCACTGATACATGATTACGATACTCAGGATATATCCCTTCAGTAAGGGTAAGGAATATGAGGGATAAAAATGAAATGAAAAGAGAAGCATGTATGAAAGATGGTACAACGCTAAAGAAAGAGCAGTAAAGACATAAGCTAGTGTTGTTGCAATAGAGCTAGATTGCTCTTGCGATAAAAAAGGATTGCTTTTAGAATAAAGCCAAGAGATAGGACAGTATAACTCAGATAGAGTAAGGTTCCTCTAATGAGATGAATAGATGATGATAGATATGTGCATAGTAGAGCCTGTGTAGCTCTCTGCAATAAAGGATATAGTAAAGCTATGAAAGATGAGAATGGTATAAGAAGTTCCTGAGTGATAGAGGAAATGAGTAAAGTCCTGATAGATAATATTGGCCTATGTGATCATTTTAGGGGAATTATCTGTTGAGTTAACAACTATGTGGAAGTGATTAACCTTGTAACTTTGTCTGTTGGTTTAAGTCTTCCAGAGATGATAATACAGCACAATGGAATCGCAATAGATTTTGGAGGATTGCAGTTAGATCCTAGTATGGCTCCCAGAGAATAGAATTCCAGGGTTGCAGTTAGATCCTGAAAGAGGTTTACGGTTGATCACAGTAGATCCCGAGGGTCGCAGTAGACCTAGCCTAGAGAAAGAAAGTATTGAGCCATAAGTACAGTATTTCTTTGGAATGACAAATACCAAGGAAAAGTTAAGGTACAGAAGCTTCATAAGTTGGTTAGCTCATAACAGAGAGAGTACCCATGATAGCCTTATTAGTATCACGGACTGAACTCAAAATCTCCTTACACATACAGGAACTAAGTGATCAAAGTTAAAGTTATTAATCCTGAGTGCCAAGGAGTTATGAGCAAATCTCATAAGATATGAGAAAGGGTCAAATGAGAATAAAGAGATCCTTATAATGAGATTACAGAGAATAAGAATGAAAGACGAATAGATCCTCCAGATGAGGACAAAGAGACCAGAAGGCCAGATAGACCCAAGAGAGATAGTATAAGATGGGTCTAAGATGGTAAAGTACCAGGGTCAGAGCCAGTGAAGCACCAGTGCTTTAGATTTTTATCCGCGCATTTCAGTTAAGCGTGCTCAGGCAAGAGTAGCCTAATGATAGGTGACCCCCTGGGAAGTGATGAAAGAGGTATGAATGCCATAAGAGGTTGGCATGTATATACACAGAGTTATGTAAGATGATAGAAATAACTATGAAAAGCTAGAAAGGGTTATGAACGGTAAGAGACTAGAACCCTTATGTCAAGTCCAAATGAAATGGATTTGAAAGATGAACTGTGATATAGCCAGATTTGACTAGATATGCCGTGATATGGCATAAAAGATACGTGATGAGATATGGTATGAAAGATATGGAAAGTATATGTTAAGAAGTACACTATGAAGTGGCTTTATAGCTAGCCCTATAACAGATTGAGAGGCTCTGTCTTTGAAAGAGATAAGATGTTTGAATGATGAGTTACATGTGAAAGAGCAAATGAGAGCTTTCACTCCTTGCATGAAATGCCAGGCATTATGTTATGTTATATTGTGTTATATTATGCTAAAGCTCCGAATGTTAGAGCAGTGCAAGCTCTATGTGATAGAGCTGTGCAAGCTCTGAGTGTTAGAGCTGTGCATATTAAGAGAAGGAATGCTTGAGCTCCACTGTTAGAGCTTTGCATTCATGAGCAGGTATATAGTCCTGCAGCATGCTGGCCGGGCATTATGCATGTTAGAGTATATGCTCCTATATGCTATTATGTGCTCCTGCTTAGCAGTAGAGCAACGAAAGAAAGAATAATGATATAAGTCCTCTCTCTATATTATGATGAGTTAGTAAAGATGATAAAAACGTATGATGACATGAGAATGAGAAATAAAGTTTGGTGGATGTTTAGAGAATTTCGCTGAATACTCAGATGAGTAATAAGTGACTGCCCTAAGAATCATGATGAGTAGCCAACAAAAACTCCAGAAAATAGGAGTATATGAGAAAGTTTAGTATGAAAGAAAGGGACATTCTCCTCAGAGGAACTCTTCATCGAAGGATGAATAGAGATTTAGCCCTGAAATTTCGAGGACGAAATTTATTTTAAGGGGAGGAGAAATGTCATATCCCAATTTTTAGGTTTAGAAGCCCAGTATATAGCCTGAAAAAGGAATGCTACTAGATCCTATTAAGCAGAGGTCTCAGTAAATAGAGAAGATTATGCTGATCAGTTTGATACAACACAGAGTTCTGATATGAGGTCTCGAGAGATTTATATTAATTTTTAAAGAAAAGAAAAATTAGTACGGTATGCTCTAGACCTCAGAATCATATGAAATGTGGTAAATTCCTATAATTAATACAAGAATTTCTGAAATTGACAGAGCTCAAAAAGGAGTTTTGTGGAATTTACTACAGAATTAACAGTGGATTAAAAGACCCGATAATAGGTTTCGGGGGAATTTCTCGGGAAATGAACCCATGGAGATAGTGGATCATACAGAGGGTCCAGAATGGCACCTTATAGGCCCAATGATATTTTCAGATAAATATGTGGGTCAGGGCCAATAAAGACCGAGAAAAATGAAGAATTACGAAAATGCCACTGAAGGTATGCCACTGTGTTGTGTCATTAAGTCAGAGTCAGACAAAGGGTGTTATGATTATTTAACTAAGGTTAGACAGTTAAGAAAGGGTATCTGGATAGTTGACCAGGGTCAAGAGATACTCTGGTAAGGTATGAAAAGACAATCGTGCCCCGAGAAGTACTAAAGAGGTATTAAGGGCATTATGGTAATTTACTAAGGATGTTTCTTGGGAACCGAGCCACCAGAGTGCTTGGGCTTGGTTAGAAACCCAAGATGACAATCCAAAGGCCCAAAAATGTAGCCCAAGAGGCATTAAAATATTGTTTTAGTGCTTTTTCAATAAAGTAAAGTGACCCGGTCCAAGATAGAACTGGGTAAAGTGATCTGGAATCATGAGAGGACATAAATGGGGCCCACAATGCACCACATGGCATGATTACAGTAAAAGAGTAAAAGCAAAGGACACATGGCATGATTAGAGAAAAAGGAGAAAAAGCAAGAGGACACGTGGCACAATCTTGGCCGTCCATTCAGGGAAAAGACTCTGGAACTCTCTGGAAAGGCTGAGTCAGCTGGTGAGGTGTCCCAAGGGCCCCATATTTCACCACATATACCCTTGAGGTGTCCTAGATGATGTCATGAGTGGTGATTCATCAAGGAGGGTGATGTCATCATGATGATGCAGGCAAAGCTTCTTGAGGAAGCAAGCAATCTGAGCCATTCATTGTGAATCAATCTGGGCCATTCATTCCACCTCCTCTCACCTATAAATAGGCCACTCCCCTCCCATTCCAAGGCACACCACGGCCTAGCAAGGAAAAGGAAGAGAAAGAAGAGAGAAAGAGAGAAGGAAAGAAAGGAAAGAAAGAAAGGAAGGAGTTCTGGTGGAGCCAGAAGCAGTCTGAGGAGCCGAGGGACTGGGCAAAGCTTAGTAATGAGGTAAGAAAGTTATCTAGTCCCTGCTCTAATAAAGTATAGGATTGCTTTTAGTGGTTAGAATAGAGAAATATCTCTATTAATAAAGGTAGCTAAAGGTAGAAAGAAAGACAGGGGAATGCCAGATTAAGGATATCACCCCTAGTTAATCATGAGTTAAGTAGAGCTATGCTGATAGAATAATAATGAAGATATTATTATGCTATGTATAGGCTCTGACCTATGGAAAGAATGAACCTTGGAGCAAAGGCTAAGAGCTAGAAGGAAAGCTACATGCCAGGTAGTAAACTTATCCTAAACTTGTATGCATTGAATGTTATGCTTGATGTGCTATGGCTTTGTTGAATTGTGTTGAATATGTGCTTATGTATGAAGCTCTATTCCTATGATTACTTTGTCCAATTGTATTTCATATGTAACATGGAAGCATGCACATTATGCAATGTTAACACTTTCACAAGCAAGCACAAGTATTCACATTAATGCATGCATTGTTTAGTGTTGTTTGCTACTGAGATTTCCCCAGAAATCTCACCCCTTCCATATCAATCCAATTACAGCAGGTCTTCTCAAGATGGAGGAGATAAAGATACATGAAGAGATGTTAATTGCTTAGCATGATTGATGTGTGATTCATGTATGTATAATTGCTGGAAATTGTCAATGTGAACAGTAACTCGTGGGGAGGCAGTGACATTTGAGCTGTAATTATAAATAGTAAATGATTGAATAAATGTATTATATTTTTTGAGTAAATAGTAGACATGTCAAGCTTCAATTTTGTATATAGAACGTTTCATTTGGATGTCTACACATAAAGATATGATTTATCAAAGTTGCGACCAGAATGCTGGAATCAGGGACAGGACGCTGGATGAATAGTGATTTCAGAATGTTGAACAACGTTGACCTGGTCAAGTCGTGGTCAACGAGTCATTTTTCCCTGAAATAGAATTATGTTAGCTTCATGTTTCAATTTGAACCACTCCATTTCAATTTTTATAGAATTAGTTATGATTTTTCGAATTCAGGTCACTCTGCTAGAATTTACACAGCGAACAGTACTCGCTGGGAGTAAAATTCCAGATTGTATGATTTGACTTCAATGGCCCTAGAAGTGGTTCCAAATGCTACTGAATGGTCCCTAAGATGTAAGAAAAGGAGGATGTTATACCTGTAGTACCTATAAGATCAAAAAGAGTTGAATATATGACAGTAAAGATGGATAGAGTTACTGAAGGACTATGACTTCCAAATCTAGTACCATCCAAGAAAATCTAATGTAGTAGCTGATACCTTGACCAAGAAGGCAATACAGGTAGCAACCTTAATGATCAAAGAGCTAAACCTAGTAGATGTCAAGGATTAAAGTCCTTTGTATCAAATATAGATAGTGGGAATTCATTTGGAGGAACACACGTCAAGGAATTGATTAATGATGAAATAAAGGAAGCCTATAAGCACGATAAGCATGCAAAAATTTTTAAGAATAAGCTACAAAGATAGGAGACTAAGAATTTTGAAGTCTCCAAGGATAGATTGATACGGTTCAGGGAAAGATCATATATTTCTAATGTAGCAGGATAAAGGGAGAAAAACTTTAAGGAAGCTCCTAAGATTAAGTATACAATGTATCAAGGAATGACCAAGATGTATCATGTGTTAAGAGTTTATTTTGGGTGGCTTGGATTAAAGAAAGATGTTGTGACCTATATGCCAAAATGTCTAATGTGTCAAAAGGTAAAGGTTGAATATCAAAAGGCAGCAGGGAAGCTATAACTTCTAGATATCCCTAAGTGGAAATGGTGTAGTATTGCCATTGACTTTGTAGAAAGACTACCCATGACTTCAGCTAAGCATGACACCGTATGGGTAGTGATTGATCAACTGATAAAATCAACTCATTTTCTAGTATTCAATTTATGGGATTCTCTCAAGAAGCTGGTAAAGCTTTATATAAAGGAGATCGTTAGGTTGTACGGTGTCCCTAGTAGTATTGTTTCTAACATAGACCCTAAATTTACATCAAATTTCTAGAAGGCCTGCATAAAGAAATTGACACTACTCTTAGATTTAGTATAGCCTACCATCCACACACTAACAGACAGTTAGAAAGGATGATCCCAACAATGGAAGATATGTTCAGAGTGTAACACCTTAATTTCCTATCTTAGGGACCAAATAATAGCATCTGGAACCACTTATTTCTTGCATCTTAGGTTATAGTTCACTGCGTAAATTCTAGACAAACAAGCTAAATTCAAAAAATCATAATTAATTCTAAAAAAATTCAAAACAAAATTGTTCAAGTTGCTACACGAAGCTAACTTAAGCCTCTTTAAGAGAAAAATGAGTTGTTGACCATAGTCTTATTGAGTCAATGCCAGTAAACATTCAAAGTTTACTATTTATTTGGTTAATTTTCCCTACTTCTAGATTTAGTCCCTTAACTTTAAAAATTTGTTTCTCTGTGTATAGACATCCAATCACAACATTCTTTATAGAAAAATTAAAGCTTACAATGTCTACTATCATCATATAAAAATCATACATTGATTTGATCATTTATTATTTTTTGTAGGCAGATACAAAATGCTACCAGAATCTAAACATTTTATATATATACATAATACAAGTCATGTAAAAATCACATATCAATCATGCTAATCAATTCCTAATTTCTCTTAATGCATATTCATCTCCTTAGTCACATGAATGTCCTACTAGGATAGTTGTGACATGGGAAAGGGGTGAGATTTAGGGGGAAATCCCAGTAGCAAATAGTACAACAAACAATATATGCAACTATATGCCTAGTGTTAAACATGCTTGCTTACTATGATCGTGCTTTCGTAATGACATGCTTCCGTGCTTCTTACTTATAACATATGGCTATAGAATAAAAGGAAATAGAGCTTCCTCAATCATGCGTGCTTCCAATAATCAAGTCAAGCCAACAACACATCAACAACACTCAAGTATCAAGTAACAAGTTTAGCTATAAGTTCACTACCTCTTTATCACTTTTCCTTAACATTTCCTTTACATCTTTGCCCATGTTTTGTAGTCCTCTTTACCAAAAAAATCAAATCCTAAGATAGCATAATAAAATACTCATCATAGTCTATTTCCATCAAATTCTCAACTTGGTTTAATTCCTAAATCAATAAACCCCTAACTTTCTTTAATTTTAGTTAATTATCTTGCCTTTTGAATTAATTTTACCTTGACCATACCCCACACAATTTTTCCCAAGGAATCCAAATATGAAGTTAGAATTGGCAAATTCCAATTCCTTCCTTGAGATTTGGACAGAACAGAATAGAACAGTAGAGCACTTTTACAATTTCCAAAAGTTTCACTTTTAATTCCAAAGATTCCAATTCTAGTCCCTTGGCTCAATCCTATATAATCTCACCTTCTGGACTCATTGGAAGCATCATAATCACCAAAAATCTTTCTCCCATGTCCTGTTCTTTCTCTAGCCAAAAGGCCCTCTTGGTGTGGAAATCAAGAATACACAATTAATTCAAGGCATAACCATTATTCTAAGCTTGCCCATGCTAGCTTTACATGATTCTAACTTCAATTTCTCTTTACCTTCCTCTTTACCATTTTCATTTAGCCACAAGGAAGTGGAGATTGCCAAAGTTCCAACCATAACAAGCTCATGATAAAGCCTCCTAAACACAAGATTAAAAGCTAGGATTAATTGACCTTAGGTACTTGCTTGGGTGGCTACTTCTTGATATTGATTTGAGTTCTTTTTTTATTTTGGCATAGTTTCCCCAATGATCCTCTAGGTGAACAAAAATAAAGAGGAAGGAGGGTTTATGTATAGCCAAGTTTTGGGGTTTAATAGACCATTATGCCCTTAAAGTTCCTAATTATTACAAGCTCTTAATGTTGCTTGTGATTAGTTGCTTTAATGCTTAATCATAGATTATTCTATTTCTTTGCATTATTTTATTATTAATACATGGTTTATAATTCCTCCTCCTTGAGAAAGAGACATGTGGCTCCATGTGTGGGTCCCTCTAGACACCTCACATGGTGACTCAGTATTCCAAAAGTATCTAGTGTCTTTTTTGCATTGAAAGGCTAAGATTGTTTGGACTTTTCTTTTTCTCTAAGACAAGAAACATGTGGCATCTTGGTAGGTCCCATGAGTACACCTCATGAAGCCACCTCTTGCTTCCAAATAACTCCAAAGTTTTCTAGTACATTCTATCCAATCCTGTACAAACTTGTACTGTATAGATTTCTCCTAAATTATTAGACTATCCTTTAGTCTAATAATTTCCATGTGTTCTAATGATATTACTTATATGAGGAACATAGTCTAAAAGAATACTGATAAAAATCCCTGTATCAGATCAATTTCCTAGTTATAACTTCAACTGGGTAATTAGACTTTACTAAAATATTATTTTAATTATACTTGGGACCACATAACTTGGTCACCATGTTTTTGGGCCTCCTGGGTTGCCATATTGGGTCTCTGATTAAGCCCAACTACTCTGATGCCTCAAATCCAAAGTAACTCCCCTATAGTCTTTATCAAGTGTTCTAATTCAACTTAAATTCCATAAAGCTTATTTTTCATTTGTCACTTTCATAAATTCTTAAAATTAATATGGTAATTTCTTGTAAAATTTCATCCAATTTGAGATACATAAGGTCTTGCAAAAATTCTGAGTAATTTCTAAAACTTCAAAAATTAATAATTTTTTGTGACCTCAAATCAAAATTCTAACGCATAGGTTGCAATCAAAATAACTTCCTCTATTCCATGGTGAAATTTGGGAATGAAATGGTTCTGGGCATTTTTTGGCCATTCCTAGCTCAATTTCCTCATAATTAATACTTTTCATCTATGCAATTTAGTCCTTTTTTTTCTAACCTTTACATTTTTCTTTCTTTTTCTAACTTAAACCTCCTCTAATTGTTATCTTTTCTTCTAATCATCTCACCATCCCTTCTTTCCTCTTCTATCAATCTTATACAGATAGGGAAAATCGGGAGGTGACATTTCTCCCCTTAAATAAATATTGTCCTTAAAATTTATCTCATACCTTAATCAAATAGCTCTGGATATGTCTCTTTTATATCCTTCTTTGTTTCATGACTATGATTATGGGGTACCTCTGAGAAATTATATTCTTCCATCTTAAAGTATAGTGACTTTCTGTTATCATTAATGGAGTAGAGGAGCTCCTTGTCTACTTTGAACTTACTATAATATTTTCTTATTAACTCAATCAGAGTTGAGGTTTGGTCTACACTACTCAGCATCATCATCCTTCCTTTAACTTTACTCAGTTCAATCTTTATACTAGACTTACGAGTAGTGTCAATTTCTTTCATATTGAACCCTTTAGAAATTTGATGTAATTCTGGGGCTCATTACATGTCACTCATTGCATATATTTCTATTTCATATTCTGAGATACTATATAGTGTAACATTTTCCTTGGCATATAACTTTGCTAGCCTCTAAAGAGAATTCTGCTCTTATGACTTTCTAACTTTCTCCTGAAGAAAAGTTGTCATTTGAATCTTCTCTCTTAGATACTTTCTATTTGGATCTGATATAAGGGTTCTAGTCCCTTACTTTTCTTAACTCTTTATGACTTTTCTCAATTTTTCTACCCTCTTGTATAACTTTGTGCATTTTTGCCAAACTTTTTTGGCATTTGCACCCTTTATCATCACTTCCCTAGGGCTACTCTTGCCTGAACACACTTAAATGAAAAGTACCAATAAAAATCTGAAGCACTAGTGCCAACAGGTTCTTACCCTAGTACTTTACTATCTTAAACCCTTCTCATATTGTCTCTCTTGAGCCTGCTTAGTTCTTATTATCTTTAACTTTATCTTAAGGATCTATCTGTTTATACTTGAACCATTTTCATATCATATGAGGTACTCATCTCCTCTTCCTTTGGCATTCTACCTATAGACTTATGAATACCTTATAACTAAAAACTTTAACTCTATTAACTTTAATTCCTTCTATGTGTAAGAGGATTATGCTATCTAAAAATAATGTCGTGGGGGCTCTTTCTATATGAGTTAGCCAGCTTATAAGGCTTCCCTAATTTAACCTTGTCCTTGGTAATCATCTTCCCAAAGAAATACTGCATTTTACTCATATTCTCATGGCTTACGCTTTTCCTTAGGCTAGGTCTATTGTGACCCTCAGGATCTACTGTGATATACTGTAGCCTCTTCAAGATCTACTGTCACCCTGGAACATTAACTTTGCTAGCAATGTAAGGATCTACTGTGACCCTATAACATTAACTTTGCTAGCCATATTAGGATCTACTACAACCCTCCAAAATATACTATGATTCTATTATACTATATCCAACTGGGAGACTTTGAAGTAGAGGATTAAGCTGCATCTACAAAGTTGGTAACCACTGATGATTCCCCAAGATAATTTCCACAGATCAATATCATTTTCCTAAGTCTCATCAATTATCTAAGTCAAATAACTATCCCTCATTAAAATTCTCTCTAAGCCACCTACCTATCTTTAAGTTTGGATTAGGCCTCATACTATACCTCAGTTAATCTACTTTAGGAGGCTCTAACTGCTCTTACTGTCTTTTAGTAATCTAAATGGTACAAAGAGAGGACTATGCAATTTCTCTCTTTTTTTCTTTACTTCTTATTAGGAGCACTTACACTAACATGCATGATGCCTGGCTAACATGTAGTAGGAACTGCATACCTACTCATGAATGTATAGCTTTAACATCAGAGCTCAAGGAGTGAAAGCTCTTACTTACTACTTTATTTGTAGCATATTATTTAAATATCATATCATGACAAAAATGGAGCCTCTCTATATGTCTATAGATTCAACTGCAAAGTCATCTTTTCGCTTATAAAAGTATAGGGAGAGGACCTACATCATTCTCTTCATGCTTACTTATATCTTTTCTCTTTGTTCTTGGCCAGTCGTACTTCTATTAGGATAAAGTCAACTCCACTTACTTTAGCCAGCTGCTACTCTTTGTTATTAATGGTAGACATATTACTTATGTTAAAGCAATGTCAACTCCATCTCAATTGTATCCCTATTCTATACGGATAAGGTATCTTGCTCTATCTAGAGAAATGTCAACTCTGACTTGAATGACTAGTTCCCAATTCTTAGGAAAACTTAGTGGCCAAAACTTTCATTCATCGCATCCCTACTTGGGAGCCTATCAACCTAACCCTAAGATTGAGTATCTCTTAACATCATCGAGATCATACTTAATTGTATATACATCAATTTCATACTTATTTCTAGCCTACCAATCAAACTGTTAAAGCTCATTTCTATCCTAATTTTATTTCCACTTCCTCTTCCATTTGTACTTTTACTTCCATCAAAAACTCTTTCATCCTACCAAACATACTAGCTATATTTCTCTCTTTCAAGAATAAACTATGCTCTGAACAAAAGAAAAGAATATAGTAAAATAGAGATACAATTACTAAATGTGATCGAAGTGCATGTTGAATATCTATTATTTTTCCTTTATGTCTTCTAACTTCCTCTACTTTCTCTTTTCGACGCCTTCTTCTTTTATAGTTGGTTCTTCATAAAATCTGTTGAAGTAGCCGTTGAGATAGTCGTTGATGAATATAGCCCTTAGTTGATTCTTCTTTTGATTGATCTTCTTTGTTTAATCTTGTCTCAGCCTATAAATGATCTTGAAACATGCTTTAGTGAAGATATATAATCAGTTCAAGTATATAGCAATTGTTTCCAAACAATTTATAATCAAAAATCAAATTATGTTAAAGTATGGTTTAAAAATCTTTTATAGAATAGCTTGAATTATCAAAGTGCTTATCGAAGAGAACCTTTATCAAAAAAAAATCTTCGATAAATTATTCAAGAATTACATTTGAAACAGTTTAAATCTTATCAAGCAGTATTTCGATAATCATCCTTATCGAAATGGACTTTGATAAATCTTTAATGAATTTCATTCAAACAGATCTTGGATTATCGAATAATTCTTTGATAAGTATCCTTATCGAAAAACTCTTCGAGAAATATTCTTTACAAACATATACTTTTAGACTTACTGATATATTTCACAATATATCATTTATCGAAGTATTCTTCAATAAATGGACTTTTTAAATACTTCAACAAATATTCTTTATAAACATATACTTTTAGACTTACTGGTATATTTCACAACATATCATTTATCAAAGTGTTCTTCAATAAATGGACTTTTAAATCGCTTATCGATAAATTTTGAAGACCATTCTTTCAAACCTTTTTCAAATAGTCTTTCAAGCATTATTTGATCTGTTTCTCATGTAGTGTATTTTTAAACTGAAGTTCATAAGATCCTTTATCAATTTATGTGAAGATCATTTAGCACATCGAAACAAATCACGAGATTATAAGCTTGAGTAAAAAACATTTAGCATATCAGAAAAGCTAAAATCTTTCAGCAAATATTATTAAGATATGAATTCATGAAGATTAGCCATTTAACCAGGTCAAAGTAATTCATAAGCTCAACAAAGTCATTCACATAACTATCAATCAGATATTCAATGTAATTCAATTTAGGCCTAACATATGGATCTTATCGAAGATGTTTTTGACAAATAGTCAGATTGAATATTTCATCAATAAGAGCATAAAGAATTAGACTTGAATATTTCATGAATAATTTTATCTTCATAAATTTAAGATATTTCAAACCATAGATGATTCAAAAAATCAACAACATTATAAGCAATGAATCATCGTCAACATATTTATCAAATTTCAAGACTCCAGCTATTTGAATTTGAAACATCTTAAGTGATTTGAGTTTAAAATAGAATCTCTTTCTCAAATTTTGATCTTATAAATTTTAATTCAAATCAATTCAAAGAAAATTATTTAATCAAATCACTGTTAAGATTATTTATCAAAACATAAATCAATGATCTGGACAAACTTAAAAATATTTTTAATGATTAGGTTTTAAAAACTATAAAAACTTTTTTTTTCTCATCATAAGTTTTCATAAAATATATTTGTTAAAGTAATATACTATCTTATTGGAAACAAGAGGAAACACATATTCAAAATCATTTATGAGTGCATTTGGAAACTACATAAATTTTCTCTTATTTATTGAAGATGTATTCGATAAATCTCCTTATCGAAATAGTCTTTCGTTATCGATAAATACCTTTGAAATTCACTTTGATAGTCTTTCAATTGAAATCTTTATCGATAAATACCTTGATTGATTAACATTTTGATAAAGACCATTGAAAAAATTCTTTACTAAAACTGAGTCTACATCATACTTATTGAAGTCTTCTTTGATAAATCATTTTATCGAATAAGTCTTCAAATAATATCTGTTCTAGAACAATGACTCAGAATTTTCAAAAACTAAATTCTTCATGATTTATCGAATAGTTCCTTGATAAATTCTTTTCAAAATCATATTTTCCTTCAATAGTTCTTTCTCACTTATTGAATAACTGCCTTATCGATAAGTTTATCAATAAATACTTTTTATCAGTTAAGTTCTTTTCTGAAATCTTTTTCTCAATTAATTGTCATCATCAAAATATTGGAGTCTAGCTCTTCCATAATGTTCCAAAAACCCAAAAAAATAAAGGAAATAGCTAGCCCATGTATAACAACATCAATAATAAATAATCTGGTTATGTAACAAAAGTTACTCTAAAATCTCAATGACAGTTTAATGGGAGTGAAGAGAACAATTGGACGGTAGTAGAAGTGAGGGATTAGGTTTGAGGTACTTATATATAATTTGTAAGGTTTAAAATTTTAATCTTATTTAATCTGATCTTATTATTTTTTAGTAGTATTATTATGAATTACAATTTGAAATAATATCTTAGGATAATCTAATTGATGCATTCATTCAAAAATCACATTATGCTAATCGATTATAACAAATCAACATGATAATTCTCTTTATAAAATTATCCTAAGATGGTGCCCTAAAATATTAATACACAAGATAATTTACTAACAAATACATTTAAAGGCACTGTAGATAATCCCTAAAGGATAAAACACCATTTATTTATCCTTACATATATATGTATATATTCCCTATATATATGTACACTATATTATTATAGTATAACTATGTATATTATTATAGATATATTCCTTGTATCTATGTATATATGTATATCATCAACCATTTATATGATTATTAATTATTTATTCACCTTTAAGCCCCTATAATTTCTTTTAACTATTTATAGTAAATTCTCAACAATTGATAATGTAATTTTCTCTTATTTTTTTAATTTCATATATTTCTAAACTTTAAACAAGGCATTTACTCTATTATAAACCTCCAGTTATTGATAAATAATATTTTAGTTTTGTCTAAATATAAGAATAAAAATTGAGATGTTACAGACTATGGAATGGAAGTGTGTAGATGAAAAGGCAAAAGTGATGGGTGGGTAATAAGACACAAAACCCTTATTTTATTGCATCAAAAATCAATCAAACCCAAAACCCATTTTACTTTCACTCAGGTTTTCAATGATTTTGTCACCAATTTGTTAGGGTCCCAATAAAAATGGCACCTTGAGAAGAACGATAGGGTTGTGCCTTATACAATATTAACAGGGTGCAATTATTTTTATTTTGATGAATCAGATGATGACAATCCGAGATGCAAAATCCAAGGTGCTATTGTTAGGGAGCCAAGTAATTAGTTCATTAGCAATTGATTGTCAATTTCATTATTTACTTGAGTCATTTTTTGTTTGAATTTTAGTTTTTGTTATTTTACATTGCATAGCATTCTGCATTTTTTTTCAAGTTGTACCTTTGAGTCACATCCACACACAATTGGTTCGCAACTGGATTGCTTTTCTGTGGCACTTGATTAATCTCTGTGAACTATAGTTGTGATATTCTGTCGTGACCAAACCACACTTTAGTCGCGACTTAAAATACATTTTTAAGAACTTTTAAGCTATGTGTAATTGGGTCGCAACCTCAACACCCTTGTGTCATGACTAATTAAACTTTTTTGTTGTGAAAATTATGTGTCTGATTTTGTTGCTTGATTAGTTATTCTTGATTGTTCCTGTGTTACATACGTAGAAGAACTAAACCATTAGTGCATTTTGAACCTAAAATTGAGAGACAACTTAGGAAACTAAGGAAGAATTTAGAGAAAAGGCAAAGTCAATAGAATCTAGCTCATCCTCTAGTGTCCCTGAATCTGAAATTGAACTCAATTTAGAGATTCCATTAGAAATTTCTCATATGATTGAGATTAATCCCAATGGGCATAATGGGAACAATAGACAAGGAGAAAATGAAATACCAATAAATGTATAAGATAATAGAAGTATAAGGGAAATAAATCATTAACTTGTGAATTAATCCTTATGGTTTTTACACTGAAGAGGCTAACTTTGAAATTAAAGGAGCTTCGATTGCAGCCTTACCTAAATTTCATGATTTTGCAAGAGAATGTTGATATCGGCACTTACAAACCATGTATATGATCTGCTCTTCAATGAAGCCTCTAATAACTGTATTGGATAATGTCTTAACGATGTGTTTTCATTTTACTATATAAGGGAAGGCTAAGGAGTGGTTATACAATCTACTAACTCATTTCTCTACTCTTACATAGGATCAATTGAAATCAACATATTTAGAACAATTCTTCCCGGCCTCTAAGACAACTCGGATGGAGAAGGAGATTACAAACATTCTGCAATAGGATGGAGAGTCATTACATGAATATTGGATAAGATTTATCAACTTGCTGGCTCGATGTCCATATCACAATATGATAAAGTCTGATCTAGTAAATATTTTCTTTAATGGTCTACTTCCTCATAACCATGTGTACTTGAATACTGTCATATCCCAATTTTTAGGCTTAGAAGCGTAGTATATAGCTTAAAAAAGGGATGCTACTAGACCCTATTGAGCAGAGATCTCAGTAAATAGAGAAAATTATGCTGATCAGTTTGATGCAACACAGAGTTTTGATATGATATCCTGAAAGATTTATATTAATTTTTGAAGAGAAGGAAAATTATACGGTATTCTCTAGATCTTAGAATCAGATGAAATATGGTAGTAAATTCCTATAATTAATATAAGAATTTCTAAAACTGATAGAGCCTAAAAAGGAGTTCTATATAATTTACTATATAATTTACAGTAGATTAAAAGACCCGATAAATAGGTTTTAGGGGAATTTCTTAGGAATTGAGCCCATGAAGATAGTGGATTATACAGAGGGTCTAGAATGACACCTTATAGGCCCAATGATATTTAAAGATAAGTATGTGGGCCAGGCCCACTAAAGGTATGCCATTATGTTGTGTCATTAAGTTAGAGTCAGACGAAGGGCATTATGATCATTTGACTAAGGTTAGACAGTCAAGAAAGGGTATCTGGATAGTTAACCATGGTCAAGAGATACTCTGGTAAGGTATAAAAAGACAATAGTACCCCTAGAAGTACTAAAGAGGTATTAAAGGCATTTTGGTAGTTTACGAAGGATGTTTCTTGGGAATCGAGCTACCAAAGTACTTGGGCTTGGTTAGAAACCTAAGATGACAATCCAAGGCCCAAAAAACGTAGCCTAAGAGTAATGTGGGCCTAAGAGGCATTAAAATATTGTTTTAGTGCTTTTTCAATAAAGTAAAGTGACCCGGTCTAAGATAGAACTGGGTAAAATGATCTGGAATCATGAGGGGACATAAATGGGGCCCACAAGGTGCCACATGGCATGATTACAATAAAAGAAGAAAAGCAAAGGACGCATGGCATGATTAGAGAAAAGGAGAAAAAGCAAGAGGACACGTGGCATAATCTCGGTCGTCCATTCAGGGAAAAGACTCTGGAACTTTCTGGAAAGGCTGAGTCAGCTGGTGAGGTGTCCCAAGGGCCCCACCATTGCAGCACATATACCCCTGAGGTGTCCTTTGAGGTGTCCTGGATGATGTCATGAGTGGTGAGTCATTAAGGAGGGTGATGTCAGCGTGATGATGCAGGTAAAGCTTCTTGAGGAAGCAAGCAATCTGAGCCATTCATCGTGAATCAATCTAGACCATTCATTCTAACTCCTCTCACCTATAAATAGGCCACTCCCCTCCCATTTCATGGAACACCATAGATCTAGCAAGAAAAAGAAGAGAAAGAAGAGAGAAAGAGAGAAGGAAAGAAAGAAAGGAAGGAGTTCTGGTGGAGCCAGGAATAGTCTAAGGAGCCGAGGGACTGGGCAAAGCTTAGGAATGAGGTAAAAAAGTTATCTAGTCCTTGCTCTAATAAAGTAGAGGATTGTTCTTAGTAGTTAGAATAGAGAAATATCTCTATTAATAAAGGTAGCTAAAGGTAGAAAGAAAGTCAGGGGAATGTCAGAGTAAGGATATCACCCCTAGTTAAGCATGAGTTAAGTAGAGCTGTACTGGATAATAATAAAGATATTATTATGCTGTGTATAGGCTCTAACATATGAAAAGAAGGGATCTTAGAGACAAGGTTAGCAGTTGGAAGGAAAGGCTACACGCCAGGTAGTAAACTTACTTACTTGTATGCTTATACTGCTTGGATGTTTTATGTGATATTTTCTTACCTTGATGATGTGAGGCATGTATGATTAAGTAATGCTCTGTTCCTTTTTATACTATGGCCATATGTTATAATTAAGTAACATGGAAGCATGTATGTTAACATGATGCAAGCATGATCATTAAGTACACACATAGTAACATCAAGCATATAGTTGCATACATTGTATGGTTACCGTTTGCTACTGAGATTTTTTCAGAAATCTCATCCCTTTCCATGTAATCCCAATCCCACAGGTAAGTTTAAAGAGGACCAAAGAATCATAAAGAGGAGCTAGGGATTGGATAGTGCAGAGGTTATGCAAAGATGGGACCAAAGTGCTGGAATCAGGGAAAAACACAGGATGAACAGTAAACTTCAGACATTGACTGACATGGACCTGGTCAAGTAGTGGTCAATGAGTTATTTTTCCCTGAAAGAGGATTACGTTAGCTTCATATTGAAATTTGAACCACTTCATTTTGATTTTTCTAGAATTAGTTATAATTTTTTGATGTCAGGTCACTCTGCTGGAATTTACACAGTGAACAGTGTTCACTAGGAGTAAAATTTCAGATTGTATGATTTGACTTCAGTGGCCCTAGAAGTGGTTATAAATGCTATTGAATGGTCCCTAAAATGTAATAAAAGGAGAATGTTTCAATTTGGCATCAAAGCAGAGGATTCTGGCTCAGAGCAGAAGGTTCTGGTATAGAATCAAGAGGGCTCTAGTACAGAACAAAGGGTTCTAGCACAAAGCATAAGATTCTAGCACAGAACAGAAGGTTCTAACTTAGTGATGCTCTGGTATAGTTAGAGATTTGAACTAAGAAGTTGTCCCCTAGTAGAAGATATGGGGATAGTGTTCACTACTTAGAGACAGTGACACCCAGATAGATAGAATGATACCCCATACCTTACAGTGGTACAGGGTAATCTTCAAGGAAATGGCTAGTCTTAGTCAGCCGTTACCGCCAAGGTCTCGTGTTTTCTAGCATGATGTGGCTGGACTAAACAGGATAACATCTGGGGAGAAGTTCCCTCTATGGATAGAGATAAAAGCTGACTAGTCCCAGGTCAAGGGAAGCTGCTAGACGTTATAGTGATGATGATAGTAAAGGTACCAACCTGGTTGAAGTTAATCAACTAGAGAATTGGTACAACACATAATCAAGCCAGATAGTATAAAGTAATGAGGTATGAAAGATTAAGACGATGTTTAGAAGTAGATCCTCTATGTGAGTAGATCTACATTACGAAAGAATTTGTTCAGCTAGTGTTTCCTGAACAAAAGAACTAATAGTTAGAAATGAGATGATTGATAGATAGAGAGAGCTTATGTTCCCAGGATAGAGAAACTACAGTCTAGTCTAGAGCAGACTAAGACTGATAGAGAGAATGGTAGCCACAATCTCAAAGATAAAGAGACTCCCCAATTTAAGAAAAAGTAAGAAGGGTTGAGTCTATACCCTAGTAAGAGGGTAATATGAACCTAAGTTAAATGAGTGGATATTTCATATTCCTAAATGAATGTTTGGAATCTGGCAGATAATGGGTTAAAGGAAATAATGTTTTAAAGTTTATTTAGTTGATTGTTCAATTGTAGTGTACGTATAATGGATGGTTGAGCAAATTTATGTGATAATGATATGGCTTATGTTGCCATAAGTTATAAGGAATAGTTGCATTTCCTTGCAGTTGTCATATGATGACACTCAAGTTAGAGTATGCTATGAATACTCCTTTCATGCAGTACATGTAGGGTAGAGTTTATCATGAAATGAGAAAGTTATGTTGCTCCTATACCATATGACATGCAATAAGAATGTCCCCAGAATGAGAGACAGTCTTAGTAAGTGAGACAATTGTTATAGTATGATTGGGGTTACTCAGTACTCAGGGCCATTTCTTATGTTAGGATTATAGCAAGTACCAAGAAGGTGGTAGCGTTATAACTCTATCAAAAGAAATGGTATACAGAAAGAGTAAGAGATAGCAGTAAAGTGATTGTTTTCATATCACTCTTCAGATAAGAGTTGGATATGAAACAGATAGCTCTCAGATAGAGCTAGATTCAGATGAGTTCATATCACTCTTCATATAAGAGTTAGATCTGATACAGATTGCTCACAATTAGAGCATAGCTCAAATAGCTCTCAGTTAGAGCACAAATAAAAATGAGAAGTTATAATGAGGCCATAGCAACAGAATGCAATGGCAGGTGGTTAGACCATAATTGGTATACCATAATAGAGTAAGGAAGATGAGAAGGAACTCCTGAGTAAGAGGAAAAATAAGTAAAGTCTTAGTAAATAATATGGGCTACTGAATGCATTTTAAAATTTTTATTAAGTTATCAACAAGTGGAAGCAGTTAACCTTATAACTTAGTCTGTTTGATGAGATCTTTTAGAGATGATATAGTACAACAGAATCACAGAGAATTCTGAAGGATCGCAGTTAGATCCTAGCATGGCTCAAGGGTCGCAGTTAGATCCTAATAGCTTCAGAGTCACAGTTAGATTCTGAAGAGGCTTACGGTTGATTGTAGTTAGATCTTGAGGTCACAGTTAAACTTGGCCTAAGGAAAGTAAGGAGCCATGAAGAAATGAGAATAGTACAGTATCTCTCTAGAAAGATGAGTACTAAAGACGAAATTAAAGGAAGGAGCTTCACGAGTTTATTAACTTATCTAGAAAACTTATTTATAGCCTATATTATATACAGACTAAACTTAGTTTTCCTTAAACAAAGATGAAGTCCAAGTTCAAGTCTGAGTGCTTATATTCAAAAAGTTTTGTAGAAGTATGCCTGAGGAATAGAGAAGAGAACCCCATATGTTTTGAGAATAGAAAAGTATGAGTAGATAGATCCTTCAGATAAGGATCAAGAGATGAAGAGGCTAGTAAAGACCCAAAGAAGAGGGTCTAAGATAGAGTAAAGATAGAAAGCAATTATATGAAAAAAATGTAAATGCCACAAAAGTTTGGCATAGATACACAAAGTTATGAAAGATAGTAAGAGAAGTTAAGAAGAGCTAAAAAGTTAAGAAAATGTTATGAAATGAAAGGGACATTCTCCTCAGAAGAAACTATTCATTAAGGAATGAATAGAGGTTTAACCCTCAAATTTTGAGGACAAAATTTATTTTAAGGGGAGGAGAAATGTCATATCCCAATTTTTAGGCTTAGAAGCCCAGTATATAGCTTGAAAAAGGGATGCTACTAGACCCTGTTGAGAAGAGGCCTCAGTAAATAGAGAAAATTATGTTGATCAGTTTGATGCAACACAGAGTTTTGATATGAAGTCCCGAAAGATTTATATTAATTTTTGAAGAGAAGGAAAATTAATACAATATTCTCTAAACCTCATAATTAGATGAAATATGGCAGTAAATTTCTATAATTAATATAAATATTTTTGAAACCGATAGAGCCCAAAAAAGAGTTCTATATAATTTACTACAGAATTTACACTGGTTTAAAAGACCCGATAAATAGGTTTCGGGGGAATTTCTCGGGAATTGAGCCCATAAAGATAGTGGATCATACAGAGGGTCCAGAATGGCACCTTATAGACCTAATGATATTTAAAGATAAGTATGTGGATCAGGGCTAATAAAGACCGAGAAAAATGAAGAATTACAAAAATGCCACTAAAGGTATGCCACTGTGTTGTGTCATTAAGTTAGAGTCAGACGAAGGGCGTTATGATCGTTTGACTAAGGTTAGACAATCAAGAAAGGGTATCTGGATAGTTGACCAGGGTCAAGATATACTCTGGTAAGGTATAAAAAGACAATAGTGCCTCTAGAAGTACTAAGGAGGTATTAAGGGTATTTTGATAATTTACTAAGAATATTTCTTGGGAACCGAGCCACCAGAGTGCTTGGGCTTGGTTAGAAAATCCAAGGCCCAAAAAACGTAGCCTAAGAGTAATGTGGGCCCAAGAGGCATTAAAATATTGTTTTAGTGCTTTTTCAATAAAGTAAAGTGACCCGGTCCAAGATAAAACTGGGTAAAATGATCTGGAATCATGAGGGGACATAAATGGGGCCCACAAGGTGCCACATGGCATGATTACAATAAAAGAAGAAAAGCAAAGGACACATGGCATGATTAGAGAAAAAGGAGAAAAAGCAAGAGGACATGTGGCACGATCTCGGCCGTCCATTCAAGGAAAAGACTTTAGAACTCTCTGGAAAGGCTGAGTCAGCTGGTAAGATTTCCCAAGGGTCCCACCATTGTAACACATATACCCCTGAGGTGTCCCTTGAGGTGTCCTGGATGATGTCATGAGTGGTGAGTCATTAAGGAGGGCGATGTCAACGTGATGATGCAGGCAAAGCTTCTTGAGGAAGCAAGCAATCTGAGCCATTACCTGCGTATTTTTTATTAGGCTTTTTTGGATTTAAAAGGAGAGGGAAGCCGTAGATGCAAGGGAGGCTAGTATTTACCTGATATAGCTAAGAAGCAGTACTCAATCATTCTCTCAACACTCTCTCTATAACCTACACACATATCTTCTATCATTCATCTTTCTATTACCATTTTTTTGCTTTCTTAATGGCATCACATATGAGCAGCGATTACACACAGCAGGAGTCATGAGAGGCTAAACCTTTAGTCTCTTGGTGATAGATCGCATATCTTGAGCTCATGGACTGCACTGCACTGGGGAGTTTTCTGTTTTAATCTCACATTTTTCATGTTTTTGGAATTCCTAGATCTAGGGTTCTCATTATATGAGTAGGGATTGAATATCGATCAATTATTCTGAGATTAGGTTTTGTAATTGAATTTGGATAATTTGAATGTTGATTTTAATATGAATATTTAAGGTTTGATTTTTGCATAATTGAGCTTTTATCAACGATTGTTGCTAACTAATTCATTTGCTTGAAATCTGTGGTTATTAATTGATGATCATTTGAGGGTATTTTCATCATCTGATTTAATTAAATTCTAAGTGGTTTTTAACAGTGCATTAATGGTTTTTGAACTAGCTTTGATCAAAAGAGTTTAAGGAATATTAATATTCTGGACTCAATCGATCGATTGAGGTTTTATTTAAGATTTAGTGATTTTAAAATTCCCATATCACATTAAGCGCAAGGATAGATAGGTGTCCATCATCAAAAGTCTTTCTCAACATATTTCTTTCACAATCCACCCATTTTTCATCTTAATCAAAAATACAAAAATATTTACTTTACTGCACCCTTATTTTATTGCATCAAAAATCAATCAAACCTAAAACCCATTTTACTTGCACTCAAGTTTTCAATGGTTTTGTTACCAATTTGCTAGGGTTCCAATAAAAAGGGTTCCTTAAGAAGAACGATAGGGTTGTGCTTTACACTATATTAATAGGGTGCAATTATTTTTATTTTGATGAATCAGATGACGACAATCCGAGATGCCCAATCAATAGGACAATTAAGTTGCCCCCACCATTAGATGCGAGGATGATCTACGGCCAAGATGTACCCCCGCTCGTCAATCTAAATGCACACCTAACAACTCCTAACCCTAATCGAGGAATGATGTGGCATCACTCGCTCCATGACTATCCTACCAACCCAAATGCACTAATTCTCTAGGCCAACCCTGTTGGGCCAAGAGAATAGGGGACTTAATGTTAGAACCACGACCACGTCAGCCTAACCCAATATCAAGCCAATGACCACCTATTTCATAGCAGACATTTGTCAAGCCCAACCAGCACTCAGCCCAGACCAGGAAGACAAGAAGGATGATGCGATCAAGCTCAACGGGATCAAGAGAGGACGTTGGCCTCAACATCCCAGAGATCCCACCAAGGATCTTGGGGGGAGGGGAACGGCGATGAGACTATTACCTACTCGAAGAATGATGTGGCATCACTCACTCCATGACTATCCTACCAACCCGGATGGACTAATTCTCTAGGCCAACCCCATTGGGCCTAGAGAATAGGGGACTTAATGTTGGAACCATGACCACGTCAGCCTAACCCAATATCAAGCCAATGACCACCTATTCCATAGTGGACATTTATCAAGCCCAACCAGTGCTCAGCCCAGACCAGGAAGATGAGGAGGAGGATGCAATCAAGGTCCCCGGGATCAAGAGAGGATGTTGGCCTCAACATCCCAGAGATCCCACCAAGGATCTTGGGTAGAGGGGGAATGGCGATAACACTGTCACCTACTCGAGGAATGATGTGGCATCACTCACTTCATGACTATCCTACCAACCCATATGCACTAATTCTCTAGGCCAACCCTGTTGGACCTAAAGAATATGGGACTTAATATTGGGACCACAACCACGTCAGCCCGGCCCAATATCAAGCCAATGACTATTCCACAATGGACATTTGTCAAACCCAACCAGCGCTCAGCCTAGACCAAGAAGACGAGGAGGAGGATGTGATCAAGGTCCCCATGATCAAGAGAGGACATTGGCCTCAACTTCCCAGAGATCCCACCAAGGATCTTGTGGGGAGGGGAACGGCGATGACACTATCACCCTAGGGGATGTTGATAAAAGGGGTAGGGTAGGCTAAGTGACGAGGACAGATTGAGTTCGACTTATTGTAAAATGAAACATATTTTCCATCAATAATATTCAGGGCTTCTTCTTCTTCCCCATATTTTTCTCCTTTATTTCTTTCTTATTCATATTATTCTGATTATCCAATCGTATATGTTGTTAGTGACTCGATCTGACAAAAAATTGTATCAACAATCATCATCATCATCAAAGATTCTCGTAAGCGCATAGTTATTTGACTTCTCTTCTCATATTTAAATCCTTTTTGTTAGTTTCATAGAAACCAAAACCTCAACATGAACTTAACAATCATGGAACGTTCTTTTTGTGTCCCCTTCATGACAAAAATCTAGAAATAACTTTTTTCGTCTTCAAACCAACAATTGTTATTGTCGAAAATCTTGTTCATGCTCTCAAACAGTTTTCCTCACAAACCCAAAGCCTTGGTTGTTTGCAGAGTTACGTTCTATATTTAGAAGCATCCATGGAAACCTAGTAACATTATTTTTTCTTCTTTAATTTTTAATTATTTGTTTAAGTAAATATTTTTTTCTTGTTTGATTTTAAATTATTAGTTAAAGCAAAGGGCAGAGTCATCAGGGTTTAGTTATCAAAGATCAGAAATTTGTAGTATTTGTTTGTTAAGCTTACTATGCTTATTAGCGCATATGATTCTCATATATATATTCCTCTAGTCCTTAAGATTGTATTAGATTTATTTAACTAATTTAATTAAATTAAGGATATTAGTTAATATAATATATATTTTCTAAAATACCCTAATAATCTTCTTTAACTATTTCACTCCCCATTTTACTTGATTATTATTTAAAGAGTATCAATAGTAGTAATTTGGGATGAAATTGATAAATATAGGAATATTCCCAAATTTGTTTTCTTTAATATTCTCTCTTGCACTAAATATAAGAGTTAGTAGAATAAAATGTACAAACTCGATCTACTTTGTCTCTCAAATTTATAATTTTTTTTCTAAACCCTCCCTATGGATTATATATACTTATGGATTTTCATTAGGGAGTTGATTCCAATGCACATAATTAAATAAGCATTTTAGAGAAGCTAACACACATTTTTTTGCATATAATTAACATAGCTAATTTTCTTAAGGGAAATTTGTAACAAATCCCAATTTTGAAATTTTATTTTTTTGCTCAAAGAACCTCACCTTAAGTATTGATAGTTTTCTATGCATGAAATCTTAATAGTACTAGTATATTTTGTTTATGAAAATATATTAGCTTACTAATAAAATGTTTAAATGGGTCTTTTCACCGATTTCCTATAGGAAGTTGATCTTATTATAGTACCGATTTTGCCGTCTATCTTAAAAAGTTGATCTTGATTTTATTATAAGATTTAATTAGAAAGTTAATATTAATCTTAAATATATTTTATATTTTATATATTTATCAATTTTTTCTCAACAATAACTAAGTAAAAGGGGGAAATAATTTAAGGAAAATAATTATGATGTTTAAGAAAAAATATATCATATTAATTAACTCAACTAACTTTCTAATCTAATCAAACTAATTAAATATATCTTATATTAAATATCAGAGGAGTACTGTATAGTTTTTACTAAAAAAAAAATTCACATCTAATTGAATTTAAATTATACTTACATAAGAGACCATGTAAATCCATTCCTTGAACTAAGATTTCTCTGTCCTAATAACTTTATAGAATTAAGAACAGTGAGACCACAATTTTGGCCAAAAAGTCTAGGAGTTGGCTCAAGAATAATGCCGTTTTTTGTAGAAAGATGATATTTTTAAAATGGAAAAAACATTTAGTTATGTAGTTAAACATAATTTTTTTCATTAACTTGTTATCAGTTAATCTACATTATTCATCATTTTCTTATTGATGAACAACTAACAGAAAATAAATTAGTTAAAAATTAAAAGGAATATTGAATTTTTGTAAGAATATTCATGAATCAAATAGTTGTTGTGAGGGACTAAAAAGTACTACCCATCGTTCTTACTAGATGATATTCTCCTGTGTATTGATTTAAGAGGAATAGCATATTCTTTCTTTCTGTTTTTATAAAAAGACAAGTTTATTATTAAGATAAAAGGATACATAAAAAAAATTTGAATAGGAAATTCTTCAGTTGCATATCTGACTATGAATTTAAAAATGATTAATAAAATATTTTATTCAAAGATGGAACAAGAAAAAGAAAGCGGCTTACAAAGAGAGTCTCTATATCTCACTCAAAAAATGCTTCCCCAATGAAAGAGAACTTACATTAGTTATATAGAAGTTAGAAATAAATCCAACAATAAGGGTTTAGTGTGTGTGTATATTAGCAAGTATGGATTTATTGTAAGGGAATATCTTCTAATGCAAATGATTAAATGAATATTTTAAAAAATTGACATTTTTTTAAATAATTAATTTAACTAATTTTTTTAATTTTTATAAATTAGTTATCTAACTCTTATATTTATATTCTATTATAAGGGATTTGGAGATGAGATAAGGGAAAATGTTTATGAATTGAATTTAAAAATTGGAAAAGTAAAGTTAAAAGTTTTTAATTAATTTTTCTAATACTTTTATCTTATTTTTTTCTTTATTAAAATTTTACAACCCTATCTCTCCAATTTTTTTTTTAAATCTAACTCAAAAATTTTCCTCCCCTCCAAATCCCTTATACCAAATAATACCTCAAGATCAAAAGGAGTGTATCTATATATATATATATATATATATATATATATATCAGCAAGCGCATATTGATTCTAGGGAGTCTGTTGTTTTTCATCAAGTGAATATTTTTCAATGTAAGTGAGTAAAAATAGTACTTAAGAGAAATTAATATTCATTTTTTCAACTAAATAACTAAATTAATTTTTTAATATTTATAAATTAGTTATCTAATTGGTACATTTAAAAAGGAAAAAAATATATATATCAACAAGCGCTGATAATTTTCAGTTGTTTCTTGTTTAGTTATCAATGCTAAAAGGTGTATCAGGGATGGGAGTGTTAGTAGAACATAGCTTCCTTGATGCATATGCTGGTGAATCAAGAGATGGTTCCACTGCTGCTAAACTATGCATCGGTGATATAATCTCCATGAACTCAGCATCCACCACCAGCAAGGACCTGAGTGACTTGTGCCATGCGGTGCTAGCGCTGTTACGGTCCCGGTTCACGAAAACCGAAGGCAAAGCTTCAGGGATGTGTTTGAATGGCCAAAGCACAGAAAATGGATGTTTCCATACCTTGAACGATTCTCTACTTCTGATATAAAGTATGATGTTATTGAGTGGTTTATGTTAATGGTGTCAATAATCTTCAAGGTTCTTCTTCTTCTTCTCCTTCTATAACCATCAAATGTTAGAGAATAATGCAGAAGAAAGCTTAATTCTCTAACAGTAAGACTCTAAGACTTGTTGATCATCCAGCTGTGTCTTGTACATAATGTATATCAGTTTTGTAATCTCTTGAGAATATTATAAATATTCAAATTTATATTATAGTAAATCATGACTACATTTTTTTAAGATGTATAAAAAAATTAACTTGTCCTTTATAATCACCTTAATACAAGACCTATTAAGTAGTTAATCTTAGCCCTCTATGACAAGAAAATTACAGTCCAAAAAGACATGCTCCACATTTTTCTGTCCTGTGATAAAATATGCATTGCCATGAAATTGACACATGAAGCCTCCTTATAAAAACACCAGCAATTTTTTATTAAGATTTTTCTATAGTATGGGGTGAAAATTGATAAATTGTATTCTAACCTTTTCCCTTAGAAATAAAAACAAAAGTTTCCATAAAGGTTCTTATAGTTATCCAATATTAAAGAAATGAGTATTGCATTAGAAATTTTATGAATAATCAATCAATCCTATTTGTTAAAACACAACAGCTGCCAAGTTTGTAGCAGAGTTTTTAACATGCATCCTGGTCTTTGATGAGCAACATCGTTAAATTTAGCAGAATTATATATAACACGGTTACAAACAACTGTATAGTGGAAATTTAACCACAAGATTTTTCTTTTCAAACTAAAATTTCCACGCAGTGTTTAATAATCATTTCTTGGCTCCAATCTTGATAGCAAAATTAAAAGGACAATGAATTGAAGATATGCCATTCTAGAGCACTAAAGTCTGAAATCCATGACGAGACAACCAAATTTCTCCTCAATACATGAAGTATATATATGTCTACCCAAAAACTCTCTAAATGAGACGCCATAAAATCTTGAACTTCAACTACAGGGAAACAAGCATCAGAAAACTTCCAACTCCCAGTACTTTCACAGGTCTTGAATGCTCAAACCTGCAAATATTAAAGAGATTACAATGGTCAAGATCACATAACAAACTAATTTCTGTTCAACTTCTTTTTCGCCATTAATTAGCAGCATCTTTAGGTTTAACTTGAAACTAGATTTCCTTGATAGTAAGTCTTAAACATATAAATGATATAATTCTCCAGAAGAATTTTACCACAGTGAAACCCCAGAAGAATAAAACTCCCGTTACTATAATACCATGGACTAACTCCACAAAAATCAAAGCATATCTTGAATATGATTAAAGGGCACCATTCAACCCCTACCTCCATTACTTCAGTTAAATAAAAAAAATGAATAAATTAAATAAATAAATCCAAAACAAAGAAAATTTATAAGGTAATGGATGACGTAGCTGTTTTGAGATTGAATAAACAGCATGAGTCAAGTCTCATGATTTAAACAATCATACAACCATGACAAACTTCTCAAATCATAGTAATTTCCAAGAGTGATCACTAGTTCATATGCCTCGTACAACAAGACATCATACAAAAACTGTTTCAGTCTCATAAGGAAGAATGTAAACTTCATCGACATAAATTTCTGTTTGTCAAAGCAATGAGCATTTGCTATATAGAGATAGCTGATAGTATAAGAAATATAAAATAATAAGACATTACCCAAAACAGAAAATTATATATCACTAACCTGGAGGAAGAGATTGCTTCAATTTGTCAGCCTTTTCTGGGTCAAACACACACAGTGTGTAGAGGTACTTGGAACAACGAACCTTGAACTTAACAACATCTCTACTCCTCTTGATTTTCACTGACCTTGCATCTTTCCTTCGGGCAGTGAGAAGAAAGTCCTTAATCTCACGGATCTGCTTAGGCTGTATAGAACAATGAAAAGATAGATATTCACAGAAGAACTAGCATCATTAAAGGAAAAATCACATAATATAAAGGCCGACATAGTGAAGAATTGACATTTGAGTAGCTAAAACATGATGAACCACTTAGTTCTATAAGTTATGCATCCAATGACTTAACACTGAAGATATGGAATCACATTTAACCAAATTTAATAATTAGAAGCAAAATTAAGAAACTTGATTTATGCATGATTCAGTTTAATGTTGTAGTCTACAAAAACGCCCTGGTTTTAACTAGGATTAAGCTTCCATTCAAGCTATCAATTTTTTCACCAACATTAATCAGTAAAGGCTTGAATCTCAATTACAACAATGTTCATTTTCCAAGGCTGTGTTAGGATGCATAAATGATCACATTTCTGGGATTCAAGAACTCAGGAAATCTGGCTCTGACACTTGAAAAGCATTCGTTTGGGCAATAATTGAAAAACGATCATAAGAATATTATCAATGAAAAAATATGAGAAAATTGCGACATGATTATGCAGTAAACGTACAACAAATTGCACAACACGACGAAATCTTGTTCCCGAATCAGAAGTGTATCAATTAAGCTAACCATATTGACACATCCTAGTACTTCTATTAAAAACTTAGATTGAAATCCGTAGGCCCCTAAAGTTGCTCAATAAAGCTAAGAAATGGAAACTTCATCGGTTACAATGAAGAGAACGACGAGATTTACAAACCTATACAAAATTAATCGGGAGATAGAGAGAGAGGATGTTTACCATTGTGAAGAGCGTGACCGTCTAATCACCTGGCTCTCAGCCTCGGCACGACGGCAGACCAGGGTTTGAGAGCTGAAGAGGGGAATTAGACTTAAAAGCCCTAGACTAGTCTCTCCTTTTCACCGGGCTCAGAAGTATATATGGGCCTTGCCTTGTGTATATGGCCCATTTCAAAGATATGTAAAAAAATATCGCACTTCACGTCTAGTTAGAATTTAGAAAAAAAAAAAATTTGTACCAAAAAAAAAAGAATTTAGAAAAATATTCTCATTATTCGTAAGTTCAACTGACGAAGGGATAAGATATATGATTATTTAAATTTTATTTAATTTTTAAGGAGTATTATTTTGTTATGATTCTAGTCGCTATGCTTGGGGAGGCATAATAGCTGGGTGCCTAGATTTACGCCTAAAGGTAATTGACAACTCGCTTTTCCTGATATCGGTATCACTTAAGAGAAAGGGAGACTTTACCCTGTCCTTGAATTGTGGGTGAACCCAATCCATTTCCAAAAAAATTGTACTAAAAAAGAATTTAGAAAAATATTCCATAAGGACGTGAATTTGATTTCCACTGTCATTGTGATAACTCTTTTAGTAGACGATTTTGTAAATTCTCTATAAATACTCTCTGATCATCAGGGTTGTGTCTTGGCTTTGGTGTTGGACCCATGTCAAACCCTCATAAACTCTTTTGTAAAAAAAAGAATAATTTAGAAAAAAATTTGTATCAAAAAAAATTATCAGAGTTAGCACAGATGATAAGAAATGGATTTATATTATATAAAGACATGAGTTCAATTTCTTCTACTATTATGAGGCCTTCTTTAATAGATAATCTGTAAATCCTTTGTAGGCATTATTTGAGCCCTAGGATTATACATCCACTTAAATTTTTTTATACAAAAAAAATGAATTTAAAAAAATTAACCAACTGAGTTTAGCTTCGTAATTCATTGCTTAATAGTGAACTGATTGAACACAGGTTCAAATGCTGGCGACATAAAAAGAAGAATTTAGAAAAATTATCAAAAAAATTATAATCTAGAAAAAATATTTAAAAATAAAAATATTTTACCAAAAAAATTTAAAAATGAGTACAAAAATATATTTATGTAAACAAATTCATACTTATAAAATATTATTTCAACTAAAATACTGAAGAATAATAACTAATGAAAAATATTTATTTATGTAATAAAATTGTGCATGATCCCAATCTATAGTGGTGTATACGGAAAGGGCCTCATGACTAGTACCAAAATTACTTCGAAAAACACAATCACGGGTGGTACTTAGGGAGTTCGAGTTAATCAAACATACACAACAAAAAATAGTTAAAAAAAAAAAAAAAAACTCAAGGCGTTGTATCAAAAAAGCACACGTATGGCAATTGTTCTCTCTAGCTCTTTGAAGAATTCTGTACCTCCTTCACAGGAGGAAGATGACTTGCTTTTTCGTAGCTCTAAGAAGGTCAAGAATTATGGAAACAAAACTGCCAGGAACAATGTGCTTCAAGAAAATTGGCCAATGTTAGGTTCAAAAGGTTCAGTTTATGAAACTGGTGGACCTTCATTTGCTAATAAACTGAAAGGGGTGGAAAAGAACAATGATCTAAATGATGATATGGGTAAAGATGATGGGATAGAATCAGATGATAGCATGGATGAATCACTAAATCAAAGTATGCAGGAGGATGAGGAGCTTTTATGCAATACCATTGAAGATCCATCTAGGAATTTCCCTACTTTTGCATTTTTGGGAAAGATGAAGAAGAAGCTATACAGAGCATGGAACAAAGCAGTGATTATGAAATTGCTTGACAGAGATATTGGCTATAAAGCTTTACAATCTAGATTACAAATGATGTGGGAAAAGAAAGGGGTTATCAACTTAATTGATATTGGCTATGGGTTCTATGTAGTGAAAATGACAAATAGGGAGGATTTCTTCAATGCCTTAACAGGGGGACCATGGTTAATATATGACCATTACTTAACAGTGAGACTATGGGAACCCAATTTTAGACATGAGAAAGCTACAATTAACAAAGTAACAGTATGGGTTAGAATGCCAAAATTATCTTTAGAGTACTATGATGAAGAGGCCCTTACTCTGATTGGAAACTGAATTGGTGAGACGATGAAAGTAGATATCAACACATCAAATCAATTAAGGGGGCATTATGTGAGAGTATGTGTTCTGGTAGATTTGAATAAACAATTGATGTCTGGTTTTTCTCTGGACGGAGAAGAATTCTATCTAGAGTATGAGGGGCTTCATATGCTATGTACAAACTATGGTACCTATGGTCATCAGTTTGAAAGCTGTAAAAATCGAAGAAGTGGATCTGAACCAAAGGCCAATGAGTCTAACGATCAGCAGGTACAGCAAAGCAATATGGGAGACTCAAATAAAGAGAATTGTAATAATCAAGAGCAGTGGAGGGTTGTACAAAAGAATCGTAGAACAAGGAAGTTGAAAGAGGATAAAACAGAGCTTATGAGACAGGGAAATGGTGGTTCCAGATTTGGGGTCCTTGTACAAAATGAGGATTATGCGGGAAAGCAATATAGTAATGAGAAGAATAGTAGAGATGCTATTCATGAAGCAGAGCATGAAAATGTGGTGGCCCAAATAAGTAAGGCTACCAGACGTCCGACGAAGGTGTGGCGGAAAAGTAACATGAAGAAGCACGATGAGGGGAGCTTAATGGGAAAGAATAGGATGATGAATGAAGTGATGGATGATGGGAAAGAAGTATGAAAAAGGAGTGAAAAAAGGGGTAGGAGCGGCGGACAATTAATGCTAACATTGGATGAAGCAATGGAGGAAAGGTTGGAAGGAGTAAACATTGTGAGAGATGTTGGGGATGAAAACAAGTTGACTTTGGGCCAAAATAGTGGATCAATGGAAGGAAGAGGGACTAGGAAGAGGAACTAATACGCAGGAAAGCCAACAAAGAGATTTTGGGCCAAGTCCAATTCAGGTACATAGTCATATTAAGCCCAATGTTATTCGAATAGAGGAAGTAGATCCTAGAGAATTAGAAAATGGGTCTATGGATATGGGTTCATGTCCTATTATTAATGAAGTTAATGAAGATTTTGAGGAATCTATGGTGCTTGAAACTCAATTCTCATAAGATAGATAATTGGGCTTTAGATTTTGGGTTAAGAAAATATCCTTTATTACATCTTAATATTATGGATCCTTTATTTTATTGGAATACAAGAGGGGCTTGTGCTAATGGGCTCCTTAGAAATTTAAAAGCAGTTTACAATAGTCTTAGACCAAGTCTAATTATTTTATCTGAGACTAAGTGTACAGATGAGAAGCGCTTCCAATTTCTTCATTCATGAGGTTTTGACTTTATTAAAGTTATACCTAGCTCAGGTCGATCAGGGGGTTTACTTGCAGCCTGGAGGAGTGATGTAATTAAAGTCTTAACTTTATTAGAAAATAGACACTACTTCCATTTCAAATGTGAAATTGCTGGACGTCCTTCCTTTTTATTGATGGCGGTTTATGCAATTCCTCATTCTAACTTTCGCCAGATACTTTGGGATGATCTAAAAAATTTATCGGATAATATTACTATGCTGTGGGTGGTGTATGGTGATTTTAATGATATTCTCCATTTGACAGATAGAATTGGAGGTGTTGGTGTTCTCATAATAAAATATGATGGTTTCAAGATAGAATATATGAATGTGGCCTTTCAGATATGGGATATCAAGAACCGAAGTTTACATGGAAGGGTCCTAGATTGGCTGGATGCGCTCGACTATATGAAAGATTAGATCGAGCTCTAGCTAATGTACAATTTCTCAATAACCTATCAGATTGCATTTTGAAGGTACGTTCTAGAACTCAATTTTCTGATCATAATCCTATTATGTTACAATTTATGAATAATTCCAATGATGGTTGACATAAACCATTTCGTTTTGAGGCTATGTGGCTTAATCATGAAAACTTTAATGATTTCTTATCAAATACTTGGGATAGTTTAGAAGATTTCAATAAATCGCTAGAGAATTTGAGTATCTCTCTTACTGACTGGAATAAAAATATTTTTGGTCTTATTGAAAAAAGGAAGAAAAATATTCTAGCTCGTTTGAGTGGTATTCAAAGTTCTCCTGCTTATACTCATTCAAAATTTTTAGAGTCTTTTGAAAAAAGGTTGCATACTGAATTGGAAGATATTTTGAAGTTAGAAGAAATTAAATGGTTTCAAAAAGTTAGAACTGAATGGATTACAAAAAGGGATAGGAATACCCCGATATTATCATTTGAAAACCAAAGGATGAGGAAATAAAGGAAGCTTTATTTTCTATGGGGACTTATAAAGCTCCTGGTATTGATAGCTTCTCGCCTATTTTTTATCAAACTAATTGGAGTATTGTTGGTAAATCTTTATGCAAGTTTGTCAAAACTGCTTTTAAGAAAGGGCTAATTCAGGATGGTGCAAACAAAACCTTAATTTCTCTTATACCTAAAAGAGACCATCCTGAGGTTATTGGGCATTTTAGACCTATCGCCTTATGTACAATGCATTATAAATGCATTACTAAGGTGATTGTTAGTAGGTTGAGAAATGTAATGGATGATATTGTGTCTCCTTTTCAATCAAGCTTTATAAAGGGCAGACGTATACAGGATAATATTGTGGTGGGTCAAGAAATAATACATACTATGAAAAAAACTAAAGGAAAAAGTGGCTTAATGGCTATGAAGATTGATCTTGAGAAAGCTTATGATCGGATTAGATGGGATTTTGTTAAACAAGTTCTTATTGATGCTGGTTTGGATACTGTGCTTATTAGGCTTATTATGGCTTGTGTTACGTCAGTTTCATATAATGTGTTATGGAATGGATCTCAGACTGAATTTTTTCCCCTGAAAGAGGTCTCCGACAAGGAGACCCTATCTCACCTCTTCTGTTCGTTCTATGTATAGACAGGTTATCTCATATTATTTTGGATGCTATGAATGATGGCCAATGGAAACCAATAGTAATTTCTAAAGGTGGCCCGGCAATTTCTCATCTTATGTTTGCAGATGATCTTCTTTTGTTTGGTGTAGCGAATGAAAAGCAAGCCAAATGCATGATGGATTGTATGGACAAATTTTGTATTGCTTCAGGAGGTAAAATTAGTAAAAACAAATCTTCTATATTTTTTTCACCAAAGGTCAATATGAATACCAGAAGAAGAATTAGCGATATTACATGAATGGATGTCTCAGCAGAAATAGGGAAATATTTGGGTGTTCCAATCACCAGAGGGAGGAAACCCAAAGATACTTTTCATTACATCATTGATAGGGTGAAATCTAAACTGGCAACTTGGAAAGAAAATACCCTTACTATAGCTGGTCGGATTACTTTGGCTAAATCTGTTCTCAGTTCTATTCTAGTTTATCCTATGCTTATTTCCAAGATTCCTATCTCAGTTTGTCAGGAAGTGGAGAGGTTACAAAGGAATTTTATATGGGGGAATAGCCAAAAGTCTCATGGTTTTCATTGTGTGGGTTAGGATCAAATTGTTAGACCAAAGTTAAATGGTGGCCTTGGTTTCAAGAAATTAGCTTCATTTAATCGTGCTTGTGGAGATAAGTTAGCATGGGATTTAATCAATTGTGGGAAAGGTCTATGGGTCGATGTGTTGTTACATAAATACATGCTAAGGAATGAAGAGAATTTCTTTGAGGCAAAAAAGGGAGATTCGGTGCTGTGAAAGTTTATATCCCAACAGAGAGAGATAGTGGAGATAGGCACAAGATGGCATATCAGAAATGGGGAGATAGTAAATTTCTTTACTGATAACTGGTTGTTTCCTAACATGAAACTGAAAGATATGTGTCTTAGGACACTGACGATGGAAGAGGAAAATAGTAAAGTTGTTGACTGGATTGAGTCTGGAAATTGGAATTTCCAAAGACTTGCTGAGATTATTCCTAGTAATGCTTTTCAAAGATTATTTAATGTGTTACCACCTAGGTTGGAAGCAGGTAATGATGTTATGGCATGGAATGCAACGAATGATGGATCTTTTACGATTAAAAGTGCCTACTTCCTCATTGAACACCAACAACCTAATACATATAGTTCTATTTATAAAGACATCTGGAAATGGAATGGGGTGGAGCGTATTCGTGTTTTCATGTGGATAGCAATTAATAATCGTTTGCTGACGAATGGTTGGAGGAGTAAATGGGATTCAACTACTTCTAAATGTGGATACTGCAATAATGATACAGAAGATGTCATATCCCCAATTTTCTGACATGATGTACCTGTACAGTTTATCTGCAATAGATATAAGATTCTTGAAATAAACTGTATCAGATTGCAAAAAGAAATGGAAGGATTAGTAACTAAGGAAAGAATAGGGACCAAAATGCAAATTGAAAAGTTTGAAGACAAAAAGTTGAAATAGAAATAAAAGGAGGGACCTAAATGCAATTAATGGAAAGTTTAGGGACTAAAGTGCAATTATTCAAAAGTTAAGGGACCTAAATGTAATATGGAAAAGTTGAGCCAAAACAGGCCAAAAATGCCCGTAATCAGATCAGACCCAAATTTTACCAGTAGATAGACAAAAATATTCCAGTCAGTTTAACGCAACATAGAATTTTGATTTGAGGTCCCGATTAATTGATATAAATTCCTGAAGTCAGAAGGAATTATTACAGTTTTTTCATATCTAAAAATCATATGACACTTTATAGGAAATTCATATATTTAATATATGAATTTATAAAATTGACAGAATCAGAAAAGGAATCCTGTAGAAGCCAAACTGGATTTTTCAGTGAAATAAAATACCCAATAAATAGGATCGGGAGAGTTGTAACGTGAATTGGGCCATAAAAGCAATACAGGCAATAAGCCCATAATAAGGCCCAAATGGCGCCATCATAAGCCCATTAAGGTGATTGGACAGTTATGTGGGCCAGAGACCAGAGCAGTCTAGGAAAAGTATGAAATTATGAAAATGCCCCTGGATGCCCATACTGTACCAGTGATGGATGGAGGTCATTTTGGTCATTATGGACAGGCCAAAAACGTGGGACATAGTATAAATATGATTATATAGAGTCAATATATGCCCTGAGGCAGTGTAAAGAGGTGTGAAATGACGATTTTGCTCTTAGGGTTAGTACAGTGCAGGAAAGGACACTAAGGGTATTTTGGTCATTTCCCAAGAGATGGATGGCAGATAAATACTCAATATAACATTTTCAATGATATGAGAAGCCTAGACATTAATTTCCAAGATAGAATATATATCCTGGTATATTATAAAAAATTAGGAACAGAACACAGTCCGGTTGTTGTGAAACTGCACTGATCGGTACCGGATTGGACTGGAATTTCTCCAGAAGGTTCTTTGCATGGGCAGCACGCCACCTAACCCTCTTAGGTGTCCCATGAGCTGTCCCACATGATGTAATAATTATTCTTTTTAGAAAAAGTAAAATTCAAGATTAAATGTGAGCCTTTAGATCAAATAGTAACCAAATCAATCTTGGCCATCCATTTCAACCCAAATTTCTCTATAAATACCCCCTATTCAGAACACTTCGGCATGCATGGTGAACCATAGGGAAACTCTTGCAAAATTTCCATTCAACCAAGAAAGAAGCAACCAAAGTGAAGTAACAAGCAAGGTAATCATTTCCCTTGATCTTGAGCTTTGTTCTAGCAAGTTAGCTCATGGTTTTAAGGGGTTTTCATGCTATATTTCCCTTATGGTTGCTGCTGGAAGTGCTGCTCATATGTGGTTAAAATATGAGTTTTATGTTATGGATAGTTTAGACAAGCTTAAACAAGCTAGAATCAAGTGGTATAAGCTTGTGAATTCAAGTATGTTTAGATTTAGGGTTTTGTGTTCTTGCTGGTACTGTATGTGGTACTGTTCATATGATGGAATTTCATGATTTTGATGCTTCCAATGAGTTTAAAATGGAAAGTTGTGTGGGGATAAAGTAGGAGAACAAGTATTGGAAGCATTGGAATCAAAATGAGAATTTTTGGAAAACAAGAGCATGCATTTCGATTTGGTACTGTAGCAATTGGTATGTTTTGATTTTGGAAATTCTGATTTCATATTTGAATTCTACATAAAAAATTATGTGGAAATGAACCATGAGAATTTATTTTGGAAAGGTGGAAGTAGGAAACATAAATTAGAGAAAGAAAGGGAGCTAGTGAAAACCTAATCTTATATTTGATTTCAAGTTGAGTTGTAACTTGATATTATGTTGTAATGGCTAGGTTTTGACATTTGTGAAGGAAGGAAAGTACTTCAAGAAGGTCTTGACCAAGATAGCTAACTCATGTTTGTTTAATTGTTTTGCTTGCTTGTTGATTATGGTGTTTGGTTGAGCTTGAGCTTGAGCTTATGTCATCATGTTATGATGAAGTATGAATGATTGCAACTCCTTGCAAGTTATGTCATGACAATATGCATGTTAGAGTTTGCTTATGTACCATTATGAAGTAGCTCCCATCACATGATAACATGTTAAGCATACAATTATTCATGCATGATATTATAGTTTATGTAACTTGCTATTAGGATTTCCATGAAATCTCATTCCTTCCACATGCATAACTATGTTTTAGGTGCTGGATTCTCTCAAGGGAAGAGATTAAATGTTAATGATTAAGTTTTTATAATAAGTTATATGACTCACATGACACTATGGGATGATATGCTAGCATGCAAGGTGTATGTTTCTATAACTCTGTTGTGAGGCCGTGGTGATGTGACGATGATTTTGATATGTAAACCAACGAGTTTTAGTATGAAATTTGGTGTGAAGTTAGATAAGATACATATATTTAAATGGACACCAAGAATGCCTTAATTGGATAAATATCCGAATTGTTATGATTTTCCAAATTTGCAAGTAAGATCTGGAATTGAGATAAAACGAGTGCTGAGAGGCAGTGACGTTCACACAAAGATTTCATATATCAAATGAATGAATTTTTCTATAAAATTTGGTGAGCTTAAAGAGGACGTCTATATCTTTAATTCCATATGTAACACAGTTCATTTGGATAAGTAACCAAAGAGAAATGAATTTTTGAAGTTAAGACAAGAAACTAGAACCTCCAGATTTTTACCAAATAAACAGTGATTGTTAACCAATAAACTGATTTCATTTGGACCAGAGAACCTCAGTTTCATATTTTTTTACTCAAATATTTATGAAAAAGCTTTCATTAGAAATTGGAAACACATTATTTTGATTTTTCTACAATTAATTATGAATTTTTAAAGTAGGGTACATGTTCTGGAATTACCAAATGAATAGTAACAATGAACAGTACCCAAGAGCAAATCTTTGGAAATGGATGTTTTCAAAGCAAATGATCATGTAATTGGTTCCAATCACTTCTAATGGAGCATAATTGAGGTTAAAAGTAAGGATGTGACAGAAGACACTTTACATATTCTTCGAGACTGCAGCTATGCTAGACAAATATGGCTGAGATTGCTTAATCCCAGATATTGGTCCCCTTTCTTTAAAACTCCCTTAAGAGACTGGTTTGCTCTGAACCTTAAGAGGGAGTTGGGATCAGATAGTATAAGTAATTGGGACTTACTTTGGGGAGTGGCAATTTGGAGTTTATGGAAGTGGAGAAATCAAGCCACTTTTGATACAAATTTTTTGAAACCAGCAGACCTGTGTTCAATCATCTTACAAAAATGGGAAAATTTGGGACAGATTAGACATGATCATGTAGTTAATAATTTCAATATACAACACTCACATACTTGGTAACCTCCTCTGATGGGATGGTTTAAAGTAAATGTTGATGGAGCTGTCACTGCAGCAAATAGTGTGGCAGGGTGTGGTGGTATTATGCGTGATCACTCAGGCGATTGGGTGGCTAGCTTTACATGTAAATTGGGATCTTGTAGTGTAATCGAAGCGGAGCAGTGGGCGGTGTATAAAGGTCTCCAGCTAGCTTGGGACCTCAGAGTTGGGAAAATTATTATTGAATCGGACTCTAAGAATGTCATTGATATGCTAACAACCTTAAATACTGAAAGATATAGTTTATTAGTCCATCAGATACAGAATTTTTTATAGCTAGCGTGGGAAATCAAACTACAATATGTTCTGAGAAAGCAAAACAAGGTTGCAGATACCCTAGCTAAAGAGGGTTTGACTTCTACAAGGAGATTATCTATTTGTCCTCCATACTTGGAGTTAATGGTTCATACTGATTGTTTGGGATCTAATCCTCTTCTGATTTAGTTATGTTGTTTCGGGCGCTTAGCCCTCATGCTTACCAAAAAAAAACAAAAAATAGTTCAATATTTTTAAAGCAAACATCCTAGGCTATCATCAATTAATTAATTATAATCTTAAAATTTTCTTATTCCTATTTCAATTAAAAAATATGGGTAGATTTTATTTAGTATTTTTAATTCATTTATCTATAAGTCATAATCAATAATCTAAATCAATAATTTCACTTTCATATGAGTCTCATTTTAATAGAGTTAATGATTAATTATCTTAATAAGACTTAAATTTTTTTAAAGATTACAGTAGTATTTAAAATTTTTTAAAGATTAAATTTTAAATTTTATAATATTTTAAATTTTTAACTGTAATAAAAATTTATAATAATAAATAATTAATCAATTATAATATATTTTTAACACTTTCCGTACAACACACAAGAAAAAGTTCTGTGAATTATTCATCAATTATACTCTTAAATCAACTATTATTAACTAATAAATCAATCATCAACTATACTTTAAAAATTTTATAATCATAATAAAATTTATATTTCATCAAAAAATTATAATAATTAATTAATTAATTATAACTTATTTTTTCACACTTTCATTGAATGTGAAAAAATAAATCTTGTAACATTTTAATTAACATATCACATAAAATTTTTCAAAAAAAAAATATTTGGCCCTTGCGAGAGGAAGTTGATAAAATATTTCTTGAAACAGTTCACTGCCCATAATTTTTTTTTCATACAAAACTAATATGTTTCTTGCATAAATTTTGAATCCCTTAAAAACTGTAATATCCCCTTAATTTTATCCGTCTAATAAATAAAAAATTTTAAACTTTGAATTCCCTAATTTATGTAACATACCTAAATTTAATTAATAGAACAATAATCATTAATAAATAATTAAAAATAATAAACAGAATCACAATAAAAAATAAAATGATTAGAAGAGTCAAATATAATAAATAATAACTCCATCTATAAATAATCAATTGCTACCCTACCTATGAAATAGTGAAACACCAATTAGGTATTACAAGTATTAGTAAAGATATTGATGATAAATTTATTTTTCCAAGACGGTCAAAAGATGAAATAATGCATTAAATAATACTCTAGTTTATTATAAATACGAAGTAAAATATTTTTTTATCCTTAATATAATATATAATTAAAGAGTTAATTTTAGTTCTAAATATAAGATATATTTTCTCTATTTATTAAAATTTTCTCAAATTATCCTATTGATACTCCTCAACAATAATTAAGTAAGAGAGCAAATGAGTAAATTAAGGAAGATACTTAGAGTATCTTAGAAAAAATATGACGTATTAACTAAGTTAACGATTTTTTTTAATCTAAATATTAAATATTACAATTTATGATTTTTAAATATTTTATATATTTTATCTTGATATTGATAATTAATATTTTTTAAGTAAAATTAAAAATTCTATCTCTAATCTTGCAAAGTATTTAAAAACTGATGGGAAAAAATACTATAATTAATTATTTATTATTATGAATTATCATTATAGTTAAAATTTTAAAATATTATATAATTAGTTAATAGGATTATTGATTAATTATAATTATAGGGCTCAAAATATTTCAAAAATTAAATTGATTTATAATTTATTATGAATTATCATTATTGTTAAAAATTTTAAAATATCGTATAATAAGTAATAAAATTATTAATTAATTGAGATTATTGATTATGGTAAACTCAAATTGACCCCAAATTAATTTTTCCTTTAAAGTAATAATTTTTTAAGGGAAATTTAGTTCTTGAAATATTTTTTAGAAGAAGTTTTAATCTCGACATTAACTCCCAGAAAACTTAACTCTCTAAATGAAGGTGTATCTAATATCTAAAAGTATTTTTTAGTAGTAACTTTAGAGTGTAAGATACACTTAGAAAACAATTTTAAAATATTAGATGAACTACAAAATATTTTATAGTATTGTATCTTAATTGTTATTTAAATTAATTAGTTAATTTGCACTGTGAAAAGATTCAACGTTGAAGGTTATTTATTTATTATTATTATTATTATTTTGTATATTTGTAGAGCTGAACTGCAACATTTTCCTGTATCATGCTAGTTGACCATGTAATTAACAAAAAAAAACCTTATGCAAACTTTAAAGTAACTTGTTAAAATCAAATTTTGACCTAATTAAAATATGTTGAGTTTTCAGCCAAAAGAAAAATATATGTTTTCATTATGCTAGTTTAGTAAGATTGAAATACCGAATTAGGCTACATCAATAAGATTGCCATCCATCCTTTTTATACAAGGGAAGTAAAACAAGAAAACAAGACTAAGTTTTGAGTCCTCCTAAATCGGGAGTAATCATAGCGAGAGTAGACTCTAAACCCAAAAATTGAAGACCATACATTCCGACCATACAACAAAATTTGAAGGTTGGTTTGACCATTTTGTTCTCTATCGATAACTTACAGAATCACATTCCAATCTCGATTAAACATGATCCTGATTTTCATAACCAGGTTCCAATCCACACTACAGAAAAATGGGTCTTTGGCGACGTCTTTTTAGCGACGACAAAAGGAGTCGCTGTTAAAAATGATTTTAATATGTCACCGCTGAAAGTAAGACATTTAGCGGTGACAAACTTTTGCCACCGCTGAAAGTAAAAATAAAAATTTTTTACTCCACTTTTTTGCGGCAACATTTAAGATAATAGTATCTGCAGCGACATCCACGTGTCGCAGCAAAAAGTTTATACTTTCTGCGACGATAATTTTTTGTCACCACAGAATGTGTGATTCAGCGGTGACTTTTGTATCCTTCAGCGATTGCATACATTTTTCCCACATCTGAAAGGAGCATGAGTGAAGCAACTATCTAATATATAAAATTAAATTATTATGATATCGACGAAAGAAGGAGATGAAGCAAGGGTCTATGTATGAGAGAGATATTATAAATGTGTGTCAATGAGCGTGAGAGTTAGTATCTGTATATTAAAGACAATATGGGAGAGGAGATAGAGAGAGGGAGATGAGAATAGACGTAAAATATATATATATGTTCTTAATTACTATTGCATTTGAGTTTTGTTGCTGCATTTCATATAACATCCTAACTTTTATAAGAAGGATTTATAAGGTATTTTTGAGTTCAAGAGTGTTTTTCTAAAATTTAAAAAGTGAAATTTTAGAGAAATAATAAAGGAAAGAATAATTATTAAAAATATTTTGGAGTTAAGAAAAATGAAGAAAAAAATATAAAATGAATATTTTGGGGCTTAAAAAGGATACTTGGTAGATAAAAGCCTTACGTTTTGCTCAAGATATTTAAAAGATTTTCCTACAAAATTTAATGTGCCACGTAGGAATGATGATGCCAATGGTGATATCAACCATGAATTTTCAATATTTAACAAAACTCGTCAAGTTATGGGACATTGTGAGTCAATTTCTCTTCCCTATGAAGAGTACTGTTAAGTAAAAATATATGTGCTATAAAATTGTGAAGAAATTTGGCCATTTACGGAGTAAGTTGCTTGACTTAAAGAGAAAATTTATTTGTCATAATGCATATTTTTCTTATTTATTTGAAAATTTGTAGGGAATATACAACAGAGCTTGAAGCCCATGGATCAAGGAGTGAGCACAGCCAATATGAGTTTATTCAATGGTTTCATTCATAAGTAAGTTATAACATTTTGCCCCATGATATTTATAGCAATTACATTAGTATAAAATATCTAACACATGACCTTTGTTCTCAAAGGTGACATCATTGTCTAGACATAACCATGTGAGTGATGAACTAATAAGTTTATCAATTGGCCCATTGACGATGGTGAATCGTTATTCGATGTTCATAGGTAATGAATTTTATTTTCACACAGAAGACCGTGCAACAGGAAAAAAACCTAAAACAGTAATATCTTGGCTAAGGGTGATAACACTAATGCAGACAAAGAATATTATGGTGTTACAGCATATTTGTGAGTTGTTTTACATAGGCAACAGAAAAGTATACTTATTTAAATGCCATTGGTGGGATGTGGTTCATTACGACAAAGGATATAAGGTTGATAAGTATGGGTTCATAAGTATTAACACGTGATATTCATTACAAACGAATGAACCATTTATTCTAACATCTCAAGCTGAGCAAGTTTTCTATGTGGATGACATTGTTGCACCTAGTTGACTCGTTGTTGTTAAAGCAAACTTACGTGACTTATTTAATGTACCAATTGACAATGATATTGATCAGTGGGGTCAATGATTCTATGGTTGATAAAAAACCTTATCAACAGTTGGTGGTAGACTTAAATATTTACCATACGAGTCCTATACAAGCTGATGATATTATCATTAACTTATATGGAGAAGCTGGATAAACGCATACCTTATCTCAAGGAGAACCATCACAAATACATAGAAATAATGCCATGGAGATTGGATTTAGTGATGAAGAGGATCTTCTTGATGACTTTAATAGTGATACTGAAGAAGAAAATGACATTGAAATTGAAATAGAAGAAACAAATGAATCAGAAGATATTGATAGCAGTGATAGTACGACGGAAGATTCAATTGAATGAAATTAATTGATATGGTATATTGTATTAATATGTAGACTGATTATTGATTGCTTTCTATTTTTGATTTAATTTATTGATATTTCCTAAATGAAATGCCTATGTTTATAGGATGTATCAGTATTAAAGAGAGGTCGAGGTGAGAAAAGTCTTTCTGTTGCATCTCATGACAACACGAATAGCCAAATTATATGCTTTACACCTCAATCAAGACCTATTATTTTACCTCTATCACTGCAACAACAACTTGAGGGAAATTCCTGTCAATTCTCCTCCTACTCCCTATACTCAAAATAGTAGTGTAGGTAAGTTTGTTTCAATTTTTTAATAATTGATTTACATCGCTTGTAACATTTAATTGTTCTAATTCAACTTCAATGATAGGCTCTTCGACTACAATCAACAAGCACAGAGGAGTTTACAAGTCTATTAATGTGAATTTGAGAATTGCACAAGGATCAAAGATTCGAGTTAAATTTTTAGATTCCATGTCAAGAGCAATCGGTCCAGAAGCAAGAGACTTTTTAAATTATTGTGGTTTAACTCTTAGAACTACAGTCTCTTTTAGGGATGTGGAGATAACTGGAAGAATATTTTTGAAAAATATAGTCAGGATATGATTTTAAAAATGAAGGTATTATTTATGTCAAAATTTTTAAAAATCTTATTTTATTTATATTATTATATAAAGTGTTCATTTTAATTTGTTTCAGGATAAATTTGAACTTGCTAATGTAATTGCTGAAGAAAAGTTTCATATAGCTATATCAATTATTTTATAAAATGCATTCAGAAATTGGAAGACCAATCTACATTGTCACTATAAGAAATATGAGACTGATGAGAATAGGTTGGGTGATCCTCCTCAAACTATTAGTTTTCAAGATTGATAATGGTTATTAATAATATATTTTAAGTCTGACATGTTTAAGGTACCTCACTATCCTTCTAAATAAATTATTTTTTTGTATCAATAATTAAATTCTTATTAGTGATCAAATTTTGTTGTAGAATAAAAGTACAAGAAACCCCGATAAATCGACAAAACCAAATGACTAAACTTACTTGTGGTCCTCGATCATTTGCAGAGATTGAATTTGCTACAGTAAGTTCAATCTATCACTACTATAATTTAAGTTTTTAATCATTTTTTATTTTAAAATCTATTGTTTGTATTTTATATATTATTATTTTGTAGAGATATCCTATTACTGGACAGCCTACCCCTCCTGACCAGCTGTGGGAGATAACGCATACTAAGACATTAGATAGACAAGTAGTATGGGCTGACCCATACTCTGAATAGATTCATGTATGCATTGTAGTTTATTTTATTTTGATTTATTTTTATTATTACTCTAATACTTTCATATGTTTATTTATAGAGTCATATGCAGGAACTTTCTCAGCAATAAGACCAAGATTTAGAGAGCGATGCTCGAATGACGTCAGAAAAAATATTGACGACAGTTCTTGGTGAGAGGTTAGAGTATGTAAGAGGGAAAGGGTGTGCGTGCCCAATTACAATAAGAGTGATAAAAAATTTCAAAAGGAGAGAAAAAAATGGATGCAGAGCTTGCAGCAGAGCGTGTAAAGATGGAAGAAGAGCATGCAGTAGAGTGTGAAAAGATGTAAGAAGAGCATGTCCAATTCGAGCAAACATTAATTGAACAAATGGAGTAAAGGATACAAGCTCAATTTGCTACCTTGATGTAGAGGAGGCAACCACATGCGCCTACTTCTACTCTTACTATTGATCATTCTATATAAAATTTATGTATAAAATGAACAATTTTATTTTAATTTTAAGTATTTAAATAATTGAAATAATTTGATATTTATATAATGATTGAAATTATTTATCCATGTTATTATATTCAAGTTTATTTATCATTATTTTTGTGATTAAATTATATAGTTTTTATATAAGAAAAATTGGTAGAATATTTTTTTTAAAAAAATACCAACTTTAAGTTAGTGACAATTTTGTCACCGCAGATTCACCTTTAGGCGATGACAAATAGTTGCCGCTGATTACGTTTTAAGTGGCGACTTTTGTCGCCGCCTTTGACTTATATTTACTAACAAAACAGTTTGGACGACTTCTATTAATGATTGATATTCAACGGCGACGTTCAATTGTCGCTAGTCATACTTAAGGCAAACGAGACATCCGGTCGAGTACATAACATGGCGTACATGATAGATCCTATGGCCGAGGCATATGGAACTTTACTCATGCGACCTCGCTGATCAGATGTAGTAGGACATAGATCTTTGTTGAGGTGACTACCATGAGACATGGGTATGAAACCCCTCTTTGATTCGTGCATACTGAACCTATGCAGTATTTTGTCTATGTATGTACTCTAACTGAGTCCTAGAAGTCTTTTAGATCTATCTCTATAGATCCTGATTCCTAGGATGTAGGTGGCTTCACCCAAGTCTTTCATCGAGAAAGACTTTCCTAACCAAGACTTGACAATCTATAAGGTAGGAATGTCATTCCCAATAAGTAGAGGTATGTGGCCCAGACGACAGTGCCAGAGGTATGTCAGATTCAAATAGTTCGATTTGACCCTTTTAGTGGTTATGTTATAGATATTTCCATGATTAGGTTGTTCCAAATTTAATATGTAATGATCAACATGCAAATCACCATGAGCATAGAAAACATCATTATGATAAATAGAATATCTACTATTCCCAGCAATGGAAGTGAAACCTTCCTTATCCAAATAAGAAAGTGAAACAATGTTACTACTTAAAGCAGGAACATAATAGCAATTGTTCAAAACTAACAAAAGCCCAGTGGGCAGAACTAATTCATAAGTGCCTACAGCTAACGCAGTAACCCTTGCTCTGTTTCCAACTCGTAGGTCAACCTTGCCCTTTTTTAGCTTCCTACTGTCCTTTAGTCCTTGCACATTTGTACAAATGTGAGAACCACATGCAGTATCTAATACCCATGAAGTGGAAGTAGAAAGATGAATGTCTATAACATAAATACCTGAAGCGATAGCCCCGCTATCCTGCTTGTTCTTTTTCAGATCTTCGAGGTAGAGTTTACAATTCCTCTTCCAATGACTAGGTTCATTGCAGAAGAAGCAGACTCCTTCCTTCGAAGGCTTTGCCTTCTTTGGTGCAGGCTTGGTTTCAGGCTTGCCTGACTCTTTAGTCTTACCTGATGAGCCATGACCCTTCCCCTTGCCTTTGCCTTTCTTTTTCATACCCTTTCCTTTCTGAACCATCAAAACAGCACTGGGCTTCTTCTTAAGACTCGGCTCAGCAGTTTTAAGCATCCCATGCAGTTCAGAAATAGATTTCTCCATGTTGTTCATGTTGTAGTTCATGATAAACTGGTCATAACTTTCTGGGAGTGAGTTTAAGATCAAATCTGTAGCTAACTCCTGGCTCATGGAAAATCCAAGCCTCTCAAGGTGATCAATGTACCCTTTCATCTTTAAGACATGAGTACTGACTGATACACCTTCAGCCATCTTGCAGGAATATGAGGCCTTAGTGGTCTCATACCTCTCTTGCCTTGCCTGTTGCTAGAACATTTCCTTGAGATGCACAATCATCTCATAAGCCTCAATGTGTTCCAGATCTCTTTGGAGCTCTGGAACCATGGTGGCTAGCATCAAGCACCCCACATCGACAGAGTCTTCCTTATGCTTCGTGTAAGCATCTCTCTGAGCTCTAGGAGCATTGGCCGCTGGCTCCTCAGGAATGGGTTGATCTAGGACATGCGCCTTTCTTTCCTGCTTGAGAACAATTCTCAAGTTCCTAAACCAGTCAAGAAAGTTTGTGCCATTAAGTTTGTCCTTCTTAAGGACAGATCGCAGCGATAATGTAGCAGTATTACTAGTCGTTATGATTCTACAATTAAAAATATGCAATTCAATTAGCAATCTCCCACTAAATAAACAACCCTCAATGCAATAGTTAGTGGACTAAGATCCATATTTGGCTTAAACTTAAGTCCGCTTTGGTAGGACGCTTAAATTAAGTTATTTAGGTAGGTAACACCTTTACCAATTACATCAAATGTAACTCTTAGATGTTCATGGGATTCTATCATCATATGATCTGGCATGTTTTTAATCCCATCCAATGCCTTGAGACTCAACTGTTTTGTTAATCTCAATTAAATCAAACAATAATAAACATGTGAGAGTAGCACCATTACTCTTGCTTATCTCCCCAAGATAACTCAAAAGCACCCACTTTAGTGGAGTCCACAATTGAGCGATCGAGGTTTTGACAAGTGTTCATAAATTGACAGCATTATGACTTAAGATTTCATTTAGAGAGATTAATTTAACTATCTGGTTTATAAGAATGCATGTTTCTCAGTTTGTATCTCATACAAGTATATGCATGTTTCTGATATAATCATAATACGCATAATCTAAACGTGATACAATATGGCTCACCTATCCTAAGTCCCCTCAAGCCAATGAGAGGAGCTCTCTAGTAAGAAAAAGGGAAATTACATATAGAAACCTCTTTTAACATTCGAGGGGAGTGAGATGAGAAGGGAAGGTACATTGATAGTATATAGAGGCAGGCACGACACGCAGGCCATATTTAAAAATTACAACACTTGCAATCTAGAGCCATATTGTTCACCATACCCAAACATTCAAGAATCAATATTCAGATTTAATTCAAGGGCAATTAATATTTCATATCTAAAACATTCATCAAATAACATATGTTACGATTATGTTGCGCTATGAACAGGTAGCCACGGCGGTCCCACTAGCAGGTTAGTGGGCGGCGGTCCCGCTAGCCATTTAGCGGGCGGGCTCTGGGGCAGCGCCCCGAGAAAAAAAATTTTGTTTCATAAAAAATCACAAATCTGCATTCGGTTTTCTTAGACCCCATATATGTTAATTGATCAAATCAAAAAGCATCACCACCGATTTCAATTCCCTTTTAGATTCCTTTTATGTCATACATAACACGGATTCCTTATATGTCATACATAAAACGCATATTATATGATTGGGTACGACTAACATTTATCATATTAATCAACAATCAAGCCTAACTTAAACACAAAACGGCATGGCTCTGATACCACTTGAAGGAATTGGAAGACACGCAGCGGAAATTAATTTAAAAATTTTTCCCCATTCCTTGCCAGGATCTACCGTATGTGTTTAAGTCAAGTGGAAAGAAGTATTACCCTTAGTGTGCCTCAGCGACTTCCACAGCTTTCGGTCACGACGTTCACAGCTTCTCTCTGTGGCTCGTGCTCCCTTTCTGATCACAAGAAGTCGACGACTCAGGTCGGCTTCCTCTACTGGTATCCACACGAACAGTGTTCTAACCATGAACGACGTGCTAGCGTCTCCTGTCCTTCCAAGGGTCTCTCAAGAATTCGTCCTCTCCGTCTCTACTTCAGCAGTTTCTTATATGCAAACCTTTTGCAGATTCCGTTTGGCCTTTTGTGTTGTGTGTTGTGTGTTTTGTGTCAAAAATGCAGCTCCTAAAATCAAATATATAGGATGCTCTGCATTTTCCACAACCGAATTGGATCTTGGAATTAATCTATATTAATTCCAAAATTAATACAATATCACATATTGTATAATTTGATAAGAAATTAATTAAATAAATAATATTTATATTAAATTCGTCCCACAGATTTAATTCACCTATTTATTTAATTTAAATAAAGATAAGATTGGACTATATTTGATTTATTCTCATAAATCAAATTTGAGATATCCTATCAATTTGAATTTTAAATTCAAACGTGATAGAGATTTAATTTATCCTTATAAATTAAATCTTGTAAATATCTCTTATATGAGATATCCTATCAATTTGAATTTCAAATTCAAATGTGATAGAGATTTAATTTATCCTTATAAATTAAATCTTGTAAATATCTCTTATATGAGATATCCTATCAATTTGAATTTCAAATTCAAACATGATAGAGATTTAATTTGTCCTTATAAATTAAATCTTATAAATATCTCTTATATGAGATATCCTATCAATTTAAATTTCAAATTCAAATGTGATAGAGATTTAATTTATCCTTATAAATTAAATCCTATATATCCCTTATATATAATATATATATATACGAATTTATATATATATGAATATAAATATAAATAAATATATACATCAACCCTGGATCATTCATTGAATCTAGACACGTCTTAGATTCAATGAATCTGGACATCATAGCTCGTGTTGGGCTATTTTGTGTGCGACCCTGTAGGCCCATATGAAGTTGGCAGTAGGCCATTTGCTATACTGGCCCACAAATCGCAAGCGGTCTCTAGCAAGACATAACGACTACCCAAATCATATGAGGATCGATAAATGATGTAACCTTTTATACAACCATATCATATCCCTTCTGTCACGTGATATTTAAGTCATGGATGAGGCATGGATAATGTCATCCTCCTATTCTTGATCGTTACTTTCTCGATCCCTGAGTAGTCTGACTATAGAAATGGAACTACCTTTTCATTACAGTATGGCCATACATTTCTCAGACTCACTCATCGAGGGGCCCAGTAATATCTCTCTACGAATGTGAGGGACAAAGTCCATCTTGACCACTCACATTCCTCCGCATGAAAAACCACTAAGCCCGAACATAGTCTTTATGATCACTCGGTCAAAAGTGACTTTTGACTAGGTCAAAGCTGAGCATTTGTCATGTATGAATCCATGATGATCTCAGGTCAAAGGGCATAGTGACATGGTTTGTATACGAGAGAAGCTTATAACGTAACCCATTTAACTCTCTCATAGTGGGTCGATCTAACACCTTGTACTCTTACATGTGCCTATGACTTTGATTTATATCTCTATACATCTTCAAAGTCATACTAGTCTTATTTCATCTCTTCTCCCACACAGATGATCGACTAGGGACATTTAGGATAAGATCATGAATTATCCAAGGATGGTCATCACAGTAAACATGCGAATAATATGATAACACAATTGATAAACTCATAAATCAATAATGTTTATAAGATAATGATTGGCCCCTAGGGCACATTTTCCAACAATTGGGGACTTCATATTTCAGCAATTTTATCGCATCCATTGAATCGCAGCGGAAAATGAAGTCCTTGAACCGATTATCCCAAGCTCTCTTTAGATCCATCAAACAGCTCTAAAGCTCTGCAGTGAGGGTATAACCCTGCTCAAGTTTGAATAAAAGGGCTCCAATAATATCTTTCATGTCATCTTAATTACCACTCCACAAGTTGAATAAGCTTTGATATGTGATAAAGCTCCACCCACTTCAATTATGATCTTATCTTTCATTGCACTTTGACCTATGGTATCTTGGTTGCAAAGATTCGCTACTGATTGGTTTTATACCCAAAAGAAATATTAATGTAAAACTATAAATTGTTTTATTGTGATTTTAATAATACATGATATTATTATTTTTATACCAAATTAGTTGCTATTGATTTACTATGATTACCATTTTCTGCATATATATAATATATATTTATACACATCAAAACTCTAATGCCGAAATAAATTATTTCGTATACAAAGTATCAATTGCAAATATTTTACTATCACAATTTGATACAAAATTTATTTTTATACACATCTTTTAATACTTTATAGCTTTTATGATTGGGTAAAACAATTTTTTTGTGCCCATGAACAGTCTTATTATTCAATCAATAAATAAAACAATTTATTTTAGGGAAATTTCATTACAATTTCAGGACCCCTAATTTGTTAATTAAATATAACATGTAACCATATTTCACCACTTTCAATTTTTAATATAAGATCTAATTTATAATATAAATTATATTTTAAACTAGATATTATATTAAAGACTAGAATGAGTAATTATGCCATTAAAAACTCATGTTACTCAATTGATAGTAATTTCTTATATGAGAATTTTAATGGATCTATCGTTTTATGAAATATCCTCCTTTTCTTACGTCTTAGAGAACAAATAGTAGTATCTGGAATTACTTCTAAGGCTATTGAAGTCAAATTACTAAATCTAAAATTTTACTCTTAGCGAGTACTGTTCACTGTGTAAATTCCAGAGTAGTGACCTGACTTCGAAAAATCATAACTAATTCTAGAAAAATTGAAATGAAGCGGTTCAAATTGATATACAAAGCTAACTTAATGCTCTTTCAGGAAAAAATAACTCGTTGGCCACACCTTTACTCAGTCAACGTCAGCCAACATTTAAAGTTTACTATTCATCCTACATTTTCCCCTTATTCTAGCATTTTGGTCCCAACATTTGCACTATGCAATCCCTGGCTTTTCTTCATGCTTCTTTAGTCCTCTTCTAACATACCTATGGGATTGGGATTACATGGAAGGGGGTGAGATTTCTAGGGAAATCTCAGTAGCAAACAGAAATCATACAATGTATGCAACTATATGCTTGATTTTATTATGTGTGTACTTAATGATCATGCTTGCATAATGATAACATACATACTTCCATGTTACTTAATTATAACATATGACCATAGCATAAAAAGAAATAGAGCATTACTTAATCATACATGCTTCACATCATCAAGGTAAGAAAACATTACATAAAACCTCCAAGCAGTATAAGCATACAAGTAGGTAAGTTTACGACCTGACGTGTAGCCTTTCCTTCCAACTCTTAACCTTGTCTCTAAGGTCCTTTCTTCTCATAAGTCAGAGCCTATACATAGTATAATAATATCTTTATTATTATCCAGTATAGCTCTACTTAACTCATGCTCAACTTGGGGTAATATCCTTAATCTGACATTCCCCTGACTTTCTTTTTATCTATAGCTAACCTTATTAATAGAGATATTTTTCTATTCTAACTACTAAGAGCAATCCTCTAATTTATTAAAGCAGGGACTAGATAAATTACTTACCTCATTTCTAAGCTTTGCCCAGTCCCTAAGCTCCTTGGAATGCTCCTGGCTCCACTAGAACTCCTCCTTTCTTTCTCTTCCTTCCTTTCTCTCTCTTTCTCTCTTCTTTCTCTTCTTTCTTGGCCCTTGGCCATGGCTTCCTTGGAGGGAGTAGTGGCCTATTTATAGATGAGGGAGGTGGAATGGATAGCGCAGATCAAATTGTGATGAATGGCCCAGATTGCTTAGCTTCCTCAAGAAGCTTCACCTGCACCATCACGATGACATCACCCTCCTTAATGACTCACCAACATGATATCATCCAAGGACAGCTCAGGGGGTATGTGGCACAATTTGTGGGGCCCTTGGGACACCTCACCAGCTGACTCAACCTCTCCAGAGAATTCAAGAACCTTTTCCTAGAATGAACGGCCGAAATTGTGCCACGTGCCTTTTTACTTTTTCTCCTTTTTCTAATCTCATGACATGTGTCCTTAACTTTTCTTCTTTTCCTATAATAATTCCATGTGGTGCCTTGTGGGTCCCATGAGGACACCTTTCATGCCACTTCATGGTCTAAAGTCATATCTGATCACTTTTCCCAGTTCTATCCTTAACCGGGTAACTTTACTTTATGGAAAATCACTAAAATATTATTTTAATGCCTCTTAAACTCTATAATCCTTGGGCCTACGTTTTTGGGCTTTTGGATTGCTATCTTGGGTTTCTAACCAAGCCTAAGCACTCTAGTGGCTCAGTTCCCAAGAAACACCTCTTACTTCTTCTTTATGCCCATAGTGATTTTCACTATTTTCCCTAAATTTTCACTTTCTTGCAATTTAGTTCATGAACATCATCTATATACTTTTGGGACTCATGCATAATAGGGTATAGTAGTCTTCCTTTTTCAGGCTACATACTGGGCTTTTAGGCCTAAAAATTAGGATATGACATTTTACAAGTCAAAACAAAGATTATGGCCCTTTTTGTACTTTTCACTACTCAATACACAACGGTGTTTTGTCCCTTGTACTTATCTCTATTATTTCACTTTTGTTTCATGTATCTAATTGTCATATAATTTGAAAATGTTTTGTTTAGAAGTTGATAAATTGATACTAACAAAACTTGGTCTCATTGCTAGTAGGTATGGGACAGGTTTAAATTCTACTATTAAGTAATATATTAAAAATTGTACTGGTTATCTTATAAAAAAAAATTGTACCAGTCATTAAACTTGTTAAAGGCTAGCGATTCAACCATTGAAAATTTAGGAATAACCCTACAAAATCTAACAAAATAATGATTAAAGTACAAATTTGCTATATTGTTATTTTTTCTTTTTTCCTTTTACTCAAAACAACATGGTTACATTTAACTTGTTCATCTCGTCCAAAACTCTATACCAATTCATCAGCCTAATAGACTGCTCCGAGTTGAGTTTTAATATCTTATTATTAAGAGTTCGTAGGAGACAGGTTGAAATTCATTAATGCTATATATAGACTGCTAACATTTTTATAGCATCTCCCTATTGTCTTATATTGAATCATCAACAGTTCCACAAAAGATTATTCGAAGAATCGCAATCTCTTCATTCTATACCACAGAAGGTTTGTTAACGTTTTTATTTCTTGTAATAGTGGCCCTCCTTCTAATTTATCCTTGGAAGAATAAAATTTTAACCACTTATTTCTCTATACAAATAAAAAAGTCAAGCTCACGCTTTCTTTTTTGTGCTCTCATAAAAGGCCTGTGCACTTTTTTTCTATCAGCTTTTGTCAAGAAAACCCAAAATTATTACTCCCTCCTATATTTAATATAAGAGTTAGTTGGTTTTTTTTTAAATAAATTAAGGAATCCAAATAAATATGTTCATTATAACTAATACTCTTATAGTCCTTAATATAAAAGTTAATTGATTTTTTTGGATAGATTAAAGAATTCAAATAAATTAATTATTATAACTAATATAAGAGTTGGTTAGATTAATAAATATATAATATAAATTTATCTTAATGAGTTAATTGTCATAATTAACTGATTTATTTAGTTATGTTAATATACCAAAACAATCATTTAGCTCTTATATTAAGAACTAGAAAGAGTATATGAATTAGTTGACTAATTTGAGTATATTAAAGAGTATATAATATGAATTCATCCTACTGGGTTAAATTTGGTTATAATTAACTGATTTATTTGGCTTTCTTAATCTATCTAAAAAAATTAATTATTTTTTATATTAAAGATAGAGGAAGTATTAGCTACGGTGGTTGGGCTTAATTAAGCAATTACTATATGTTCTTAAATTATTTCAAGGATTTATAATTATGACAAGTTGAGTTGAAGATTAATTATAATAAAACCAAAACTAGGCATAGATATCAATATCCTTCCAAACAACCTTATAAGTTTATGCAACACACATGGTAAGTGTCAATATAATGCAAAAAGAGCGCCGATATTTCACGTGTTAATGCCAAAAACAAAAACATTGGTATATTTGGCATTATCAAATGGCTCCCTCACAAGCATCATGCAGATTTCAAAAAGAAGTACATATTTTTTTTAGATTTAGAGAGACAAAGAGTCATAGCACAAGGATATAAGTGGATTGTACCCGTAACTTCCTATTTACTGAGAAGTCTTTATGCTAGTAGATCATAAGGTTATTGGCTAACCAACAATGGCAGAACTAGGGGAGGGGCAAGGGGCGGTTGCCCCCTCCTATTGGCCAAAATTTACCTACACCTCTTTTCCTACTCAAACTATTATATTTATAATATTATACTCTTTCTAATCTTAAATATAAGAGTTAGATAAAGAGTTTAATTTAGTTCCAAATATAAAATTTAAATCCACATTGTCTTCCAAAATTATAATGTTTCCCCAATGTAATTGCATATGTTAAGGTGGTTTCTATCAAGAGTAATGCCCATGATTAAATGGGACATTTTAGAGAAACCAATATATAATTATTACAAATAATTACATTAACAATTTTCCTTAATCTACCCAAATTAGTTAAGTAAATCTTATATTAAAGACCAAGGTAGTAATTTATTTGTTCATATAGAGAAAAAAAATATTAGAAGTTCGCCCCCTTAAACTTTTGGTTCTGCCCTAAAAACCAAAGCATATATTTGATATGTGTATTCTCATAAACAAACATAACATACAAGACAACAATTGAACTAAGGGTACCTCAATCAACCTGGAAAAATTTATGTCCAAACATTCGCATACACTATGTACATATGAAAATCAAAGAAACAAGGGCTTTAAGGATATTAAATTCGATGATACTGGTAATATCATAAGAAAAATAAAACAAACACTTCAAAATTTGTTGTTGAAGATGAACCACTGTGGTAATGAGATACTTGCTTTAGTGATCTAACACACTAATGAAGTAGCAATAAGAGATACATATCACACAGTTGAATGAAATTAATTAACACCATTAAGAAAAAAGAACAAAGTAATGTTAGATTGGTAGTTTCTTCCAAGAGGGGGTGAATTGGTGATATTAAAAATTGTAAGCTTAAATTGAAAAAAAAAAGATATTTAGTTAAGAAGGATATCACATGCACAGAGAGTTTATACTGGTTAAGTCTAACCACTTGGCCTATGTCCAGTCTTTATAACTCCTTTGAGTATTTTACTATTCTCTAAGATTCATAAGGCTTTTAGTACCTCAGTACATCAATAAGAGATGATGAAACATCCTCATTTTCTTATGTCTTAGGGACCAAATGGTAGCATCTGGAACCACTTTTAAGGCTATTGAAGTCAAATTACTCAATCTAGAATTTTACTCTTAGCGAGTACTGTTCACTGTGTAAATTCCAGTGGAGTGACTTGACTTGAAAAATCATAACTAATTCTAAAAAAATTGAAATGAAGTGGTTCAAATTGCTACACGAAGCTAACATAATGCTCTTTCAGGAAAAAAATAACTTGTTGACAACGCCTTGACCAGGTCAACATCAATAAATGTATGAAGTTTACTGTTCATCCAGCATTTTCCCCTGATTCTGGCATTTTGGCCCCAACATCTGCACTATCCAATCCCCAGCTCTTCTCCATGATTCTTCAATCCTCTTCTAACATACTTGTGGTATTGGGATTACATGGAAGTGGGGTGAGATTTCTAGGGAAATCTCAGTAGTAAACGGTAACCATACAATGTATGCAACTATATGCTTGATGTTACTATGTGTATACTTAATGATCATGCTTGCATAATGATAACATAAATGCTTCCATGTTACTTAATTATAAAATATGGCCATAGTATAAAAAGAAACAGAGCATTACTTAATCATACATGCTTCACATCATCAAGGTAAGAAAACATCACATAAAACCTCCAAGCAGTATAAGCATACAAGTAGGCAAGTTTACTACCTGGCGTGTAGCCTTTCCTTCTAGCTCTTAGCCTTGTCTCTAAGGTCCCCTTTTTTCATAAGTCAGAGCCTATACATAGCATAATAATATCTTTATTATTATCTAGTATAGCTCTACTTAACTCATGTTAAACTTTAGGGTAATATCCTTACTCTGACATTCCCCTAACTTTCTTTCTCTCTTTAGCTAGCTTTATTAATAGAGATATTTCTCTATTCTAAATATTAAGAGTAATCTTCTACTTATTAGAACAGGGACTAGATAACTTACTTACCTCATTCCTAAGCTTTACCCAGTCCCTCAGCTCCTTATACTGCTCCTGACCCCACCATAACTCCTTCTTTTCTTTCTCTTCCTTCCTTTCACTCTTCTTTCTCTTCTTTGCCTTGCTTTTCTGTGGGAATAAAGTGAGGGGAAAGGGTCTATTTATAGGTGAGTGGAGTGGATAAGATCAAATTGTGATGAATGGCCCAGATCGCTTAGCTTCCTCAAGAAGCTTCATCTGCATCATCACGATGACATCTTCCTCCTCCATGACTTACCATTATGACATCATCCAAGAACACCTCAGGGCATATGTGGCGTAATTGGTGGGGCCCTTGGTACACCTCACCAGATGACTCAGCCTCTCCAGAGAATTCCTGAGCCTTTTCTTAGAATGAATGGCCGAGATTGTGCCACGTGTCCTTTTTATTTTTTCTCCTTTTTCCTATCTCATGAAGTCCTTAAATTTTCTTCTTTTCCTATAATATTTCCATGTGGTGCCTTGTGGATACCATGAGGACACCTTTCATGCCACCTTATCATCTAAAGTCATATATGATCACTTTTTCTAGTTCTATCCTTAACCGGGTAACCTTACTTTATGGAAAATACTAAAATATTATTTTAATGCCTCTTAAACTCCATAATACTTGCGCCTACATTTTTGGGCTCTTGGATTACTATCTTGGGTTTCTAACTAAGCCCAAGCACTCTGGTGACTCAGTTCCCAAGAAACATCTCTTACTTCTTCTTTATGCCCACAGGGACTTTCACTATTTTTCCGAAATTTTCACTTTCTTGCAGTTTAGTCCCTGAATATCATCTGTACACTTTTGGGACTCCTGCATAATAGGGTATGGTACCCTACCTTTTTTAGGCTACAAACTGGGCTTCTTGGCCTAAAAATTGGGATATGACAGATGACATCTCTCACTCCACATTACTTCCCATAAGATTACAATCTACCAACTAAAGAGACAACTCTTAAGTATCTCAGATGAAAGAATAAAACATTTATAAGTCACTATCAAGTAGAGTGATGTGATAAACACTGAAGATCATATGCTCTGCGCATAATATGGAAAACAAAATAGAACAGAGTATGAAATGAATGCAATAATCAATGTCAAATAATGTCGTTCATTTTTTTCTGTCTTTTACATTTATTGTGGCTTCTTTTATAGTTAAGTTTGAAGATCAATTTGTTGAGTAGCCATTGGACTCATTGAAGTAGTTGTTGAAGAATAGAGTCGTTGCTAATGTGATGGTTGAAGCATTTAATACATCTAACACAAATTTGCTTTTTGATATTTTTTCATTTGATATTATTTTTATCTATAATTGATCTTGAAATGCATAGTATAAATTATATAATAATGTTTTAATTTAAATAGCAAAGTTTGGTTTGAAAATCATTTTAAAGAACAAGTAGATTTATCGAAGTGTTTATCAAAAAATAGACTTATCCAAAATATCATCAATAAATATTCAAACAAATTGACTCTTATGGAATAATACTTTGATAACTAGCCTTATCTAAACATTCTTTGAAAAATAAATTGTCACAGAGGCATGACCCAAGCTTATCAAAATACTTATTGAGAAGAAGTCTATTCAAAGTTTTTATTTCATAGACTAGAAGAGGAAACTTATCAAAGTATTCCTCGATAAGTGGGTGATTCGCACGGATTGTCATTGTACGGTTCATCAAAATAAAATAATTGCACCCTATTAATGCAGTATAAGGCACAACCCTATTGTTCTTACCAAGGAGCCCTTTTTATTGAAACCCTAGTAGATTGGTGACAAAATCATTGAAAACCTGAGTGAAAGTAAAATGGGTTTTGAGTTTGATTGATTTTTGATGCAATAAAATAAGGGTGCAGTAAAGTAAATATTTTTGTACTTTTGATTAAGATGGAAAATGATTAGATTATGAAAGAAATATGTTGAGAAAGACTCTTGATATAAAACTATATATCCTTACTCTTAATATAATATAAAAATTTTAAAATCACTAAGTCTTAAATAAAAATCTCAATCGATCGATTGAGTCCAGAACATTAAAATTTCCTTAAACTTTTTTGATCAAAGATGGTTCAAAGACCACTAATGCGTTGTTAAAAAACACTTAGCATGTAATTAAATTAGATGATGAAAATGCCATCAAATGATAATCAATTGATAACCATATATTTCAAGCAATCGAACCAGTTAGCAACGATCGTTGATAAAAGCCCAATTATCCAGAAAGCAAAACTGAAATATTCATATTAAAATCAACATTCAAATCATCCAAATTCAATTACAAAACCTAATCTCAGAATAATCGATCGATATTCGATCCCTTCTCATATAGTGAAAATTCTAGATCTAGGAGTTCCAAAACATGAAAAAGGTGAGATCAAAATAGAAAAACCCCTATTGCAGTATAGTCCATGAGCTCAAGATATGCGATCAATCACTAAGAGACTAAAGATTTAGCCTCTTATGACTCCTACTGTGCTACAATTGTTGGTCAGATATGATGCCATGAAGAAAGTAAAAAAATAGTGATGGAGAGATGAATGATGGAAGATATGTGGGTAGGTTATGGAGAGAGTGTGGAGAGTTTGTTCGAGAACTGCTTCTTAGCCGTATCAGGTAAAAACCAGCCTCCTCTTGTGTCTATGGCTTCCCTATCCTTTTAAAGCAATAATGACCTAATAAAAAATGCGTAGCTTCACTGATTCTCTTCTTTAGTGGCGACCGAATCCTATTTTTGGTCGTGACCTGTGAACACAAGAAAACTTCACAGAAGATGTGAGGTCGCGACCTGTGGACACTTTGGTCACGATTAAATAGCACAGAAGCTGCCTTCCTTGATTTGATTGACTTGATCTTGTGATTTCTTTTCTGTTCACACTAGTCCTTGGTTCTCTTCCAAATACCTGCAATTCAGAATCAAAGCTCGCTATAAAAGTCCAATCAGTTACTAAAGAATGACATATATGCAGTTTGGAGGGTTAATTTACCATTTTACTCTTAAATCAGTATATTGCCAAGCACAATCATGTATTACCACAAAAGCATAATTGTAGGCATAAAATGAATGGTAAAGTTATCACAAAATCCTTTAAAATGTTATAGAAAGATTACACAATTTGTGTCTTATCAATTCCCTCACACTTGAACCTTTATACTCCTAGACAAATAAATGAAGTACACCTAGGCTAACGCTATTAAATATGAGATAACAACATAATCCACAATGACACCTTAAAACAATTACTGCACTATCTTTTTGGGAATGCAAAAGTGATAATAATAGCAATGCCAAGTAATCAACTACTAAATAAAATCGACCTTAACTATATGAGCCCAATAGATTATCTCTAAGGATGTAAGTGTTTAGCTCTCTATATCCTCTCATTGTTAGGGTTCTTTCACTCAGATTTAAATTGGAAAACATCCTACCATATGCTTGTAATAGCTCTAAATCTCATCAACTATACAACACTTATACAAAGAATCAAGAGGTCTTTTAAGGGTACAATGATGGGGTAGGCCACGTGGACTGGAATATGAAGGATAGAAAGTACCATAGCTTTTGACAATGAATATATAGCATAAATTCACGTTTTCTGAGATGTAGAGGTGGTAATTGTGCTAATAGGAGTTGATAATAGTGCCTAATTCATTATTATGTTCTTTCTTCAATTTTTCTTGCACTCGCTCTCTCTCTTTTATTTGTGCAATATGATTTTTCTCTCCTCTATTTGGCACCTTGTATATAAAAGATATATAATAATTTTACAATAACAATGATTTTCTGACATGAATAAGAAGTTTATTTCAAAAATATGTTCATGCATATATGACTTTTTATGATGGACAAAGAAAAGTGATGGGCTCAAAGGGGTGACTATGGATATAATATGTGCTGGCTTGTGTTTGGGATAAAAAGGGTTTATAAATGAATGCATCTATCATACTCAATAACATAAATGTGTAAGTAATTTTTAACTTAGAGCTAATACAAGTTCTAGAGGATATAAACTGTCATATCCTCAATTTTCTTATTTGATATGTATATACAACTTGTACGTAATATACATGAGATTCTTTAAGAAAAATATTACAATCAAGGAAGGAGAGGGATTAAATTGAAAATGATAGAAAGTTCAAGGACCTAAGTGAAATTTAGAAAAATTTATGGGCCAAAATAAATAGTAGAGAAAAAACTGGGCTAATAAGTGTAATTTTAAAAAGTTTGAGGACCTAAATATAATTAAGTAAAAGTACAAGGGGTAAAATCGTAATTATGAGGAAGTTGTGCTAGACAAGACCCAGAACTGTCCAAAAATATTGTAGTCTCAAATTTTACTAGTAAATAGAGAATAGAAATTGGATTAGGCATATTTTTCAGAATTTTGATTTGAGGCCCCAAATAATTGATATTAATTTTTAAAGTCTAGAGATTATTACAGGACCTTCTAGATTTCTTAATCTGACAAAATTTATCAGTAAATTCTTATAATTAATATATAAATTTATAAAACTAATAGAGCTCAAAAAGGAGTTATATAGAATTTTTAATAGAATTTAAAGTATAATTATATTCCCGATCAATATTTTTAGGTGAGGTTTCTTGAGAATTTAGCCATAAAGGTAGTAAACCCATATATAGGCCCAAAATGGAATCCAAAATGTCCAATAAGATATTTGAACAGTCAAATGGGTCAGCGTCTAGAGGAATCCAGAAAAAAATGTGAAATTATAAAAATGCCCCTATGTTGTAATAATGAACAAGAGATGGATGGAGGGTATTTTGATTATTTTGGACAGGTAAAAAACATCCAGTCTAGTACAGGGGTGATTAATCAAAGTCAGTATATGCCATGATAAGATGTTAAGAGGTGTAAAATAACAATTATTCCCCTAGGGTTAATATAGTGCAAGAAAGTGCATTAAGGGTATTTTGGTCATTTCTCAAGGGATGGTTGGCAGATAAATACTCAGTCTAATAATGTCAATGGTAGAAAAACCTAAACACTAGTTTTCATAACAAAACACATATTCTAGAATATTATAAAAATTGGAAACATAAAACAATCTGATTTTTGTGAAATTGCCTAGATCAGTACCAGACTGGATTGAAATTTTTTCTATCAATATTTCTACTTTTCTTGAGCCAAAAACATCCCTAAATGATGTCATGAATGATGTCATTAATGAGACTTCTAGGGAAAGTTTGATAAGAGGTAGATTGTGGACCATTAGATCAAATAGTAACTAAACTAATCTTGACCTTCAATTTCCACCCAACTTTTTCTATAAATACTCCCCATATTCAGACCTGCTCGATAGGTTAGAAACCTTTGGGAACCTCTGTCAAAATTTACTTTGAAGCAAGAAAGAAACATATGAAACATCCTTACTTTCGTACATCTTAGGGACCTTACAATAGCATTTAGAGCCACTTACAAGACCTTGGAAGTCCATTAGCTAAATCTGGAATTTTACTCTTCTCAAGTTACTGTTCATATGGTATTCCTGATTAGACGATGACCTTTGAAAAATCATAATTAATTCTAGAAAAATTGAAATGAAGTAGTTCAAAAAGATACGTGAAGATAACATCTTGAAATTTTGAGGAAAAAATAATTTTCAGACCAAATGCTTAGCCAATTAATATAGTTTATTCATAAAAAATTACTGTTCATTTGGTCAAATATTCTAAAAACAGATTCTGGTCCCTTTCTTTGGAAAACTCGTTCTCTTTGTACAGATATCGAAATAAGGTGTTTTTGGTGTCAAAATGAAGCTTGACATGTTAACTAAATGTATGTAAACTTTCATATATTTATCTAATCATTTACTATTTTTCATTAGATCATCAGCATTATGGCTTAAACAAGACATTTAACATCATTACTTGCAATTTATACATTCATCATATAACATTCACATCATCCAATCCCTAACTTCTCTTCATACTTCTTCATCCTCTTTCATCATTAATAAACCTATGGGACTGGGATTACATGGAGGGGTGAGATTTCTGGGGAAATCTCAGTAGCAAACGGTACTAAACAATGCATGCATTAATGTAAATACTTGTTCTTGCTTGTGAAAGTGTTAACATTGTGTAATGTGCATGCTTCCATATAATATATGAAATACAATTGGCCAAAGTAATCATAGAAATAGAGCTTCAATCATAAGCACATATGCAACACAATTTAACAAAGCCATAGCACAACTAAGCATAACATTCAATAAATACAAGTTTTGGATAAGTTTACTACCTCACTTGCTTGATTTCTTTCATTTTAAATTTTCCTCTTTCTTCTTACTTCTCTTGGATGTGTGGCTTCCTCTTTGGAGTACACAATTAAATTCTAACATCACATAATCATCTATCCATTATAATCTAACTTCCTTGGACATTAAACTTACTTTAACTAACATAACTTCCATTGATCTTTACTAATTGACTTGGCCTTTGAACCAATTGATGTCTTGACTTTACCCTACACAATTTAATTTTTGGAATATATTTATGAGCTTAGAATCATGAAATTCCAACTCCTATGTATTGTTCTGGATAGATTTGAAAAACATACATAATTCTTCTAAAAATTCTCATATTGATTCCAATGCTTCTCATACTTGTTTCTCTACTTTATCCCACACAAATTTTCATTTTAAAACCATTGGAATCATCAAAATTATGAAATTCTAATCACTATGCATATAAGTGAACAGTAATAGAGAAGAACTTCAAAAACTATAACTTGGAATTCCAATGCTTCCAAGGTTTAAAACATATCCAATCTTACACACAATCATCATATAAATTCAATGGAAGCATTAAATCATTGAAATTCCATCTCCTTCTATCATGAACAGTGCAAACCGAAATGGTTCAACTATAGCAAAGTCAAGAATATCAACTTAATTGTACCACCGATCACCTAACTAGCTTGTTTAAGCTTCAATCATATAACTCTAACTTTAATTTCTTCTTTCTTCTTTCATCTAAGGTTTTGAACAGCATATTCTTAGAGAAAACTCAACTTTCTTCCATGAAAACCCTAAGTTCAAGTTCCCAAATCAAAGGAAAATAAGTTAGGATAGATTATTTATTTTAATCTCTAGCTAGCTTGAACTTTAGTACCTTGAATCTTCTTTATCTTGGCTTGATTTTTCATTTTGCAAGAGGTTCCCCAAGGGTTCTTGCTCCACAGTTTGCATCAGAATTTGTGGGGTGGGGGTATTTATAGCCAAATTCCATGTAAAATTAATGGCCAATATCACTTTGTTCACTATTTGATCTAATAACTCACATTTAATCTTAGATTTAACTTTTCTAAAATGCTAATTATGACATCATCAAGGGACAACTCAGGGTTATGTGGCACCATTCTAAGGGAAAGAAACTTCTGAAAAAATTTGAGTCCAATCCGGTATCGACTTAGTCTAATTTCCCAAAAACTAGATTGTTTTGTAAATCTAATTTTTCTGAGATTCCATAATATTCTTTCTAACCTTAAATCTAGTATCCAGATTCTTCCTACCATTAATATTTTTGGACTGGGCCTAAACTTAATTATAGATCCCTTAGCAATTTACCAAAATGCCCCTTAGTTCTTCTTTATTTACTTTAACTTCTTAAGGGCATTATCGTCTTTTCACACCTTATCAGAGTATTCCCTGATTTTGGTAAACTATTTTAGGAATTCTTCTTGACTATCTAACCTTAGTCAAATGACCAAAATTCCCTTCGTCTGACTATGACTCTAACTCAATGACACAACATAGTAGCATACTTAATGGTATTTTCATAATTTTATATTTTTTTGAGTCTTTATTAACCCATATACTTATATGAAAATATTACAGGGCCTATAAGATGCCATTTTGGGCCCTCTACATGGTCCACTAACTTCATGGGCTAACTCTTGAGAAATTCCCCCGATATAGGTGTTTTAATCTACTGTAAATTCTATAATAAATTCAACAAAACTCCTTTTTAAGCTCTGTCAATTTCATAAATTTTTATATTAATTATAGGAATTTAATGCCAAATTTCATCTAATTTTGAGGTCTAGAGGATACTATATTAATTTCTTTTTCTTCAAAAATTACTATAAATTTTTCAGGGCTTCACATCAAAATTATATGTTGCGTCAAACTGATCAGAATAATATCTATTTACTAGAAAAATTTGGGACTAATCTAATTCTAGGCATTTTTGGGCATTTTTTGGCTCAACTTTCAATAATTACCATTTTGCCCTTAAACTTTTGAAAATTACACTTTGTACCATAGAACTTTTAAAATTTTTATTTTAGTCCCTCATCTTTATACCTTTGTCTAATCATTATTTTTCCTTTCTATTCATCATCACAATCCTTTCCAAACCTCTTTCTACTATCAGTATTATACACATAGGAAAAAAGTAGGATGTGACAGTATACATCTTAGAGCAACAAGAAAGGTAACTAGTTCCTTTCATCTTGGACTTTGTTCTAGCAAGTTTGCTCTTAGTTTTAAGAGGTTTTTATGGCATTTCTCCCTTGATGTTGCTGTTGGACATGCTGTTCATATGTTATGGAAATATAAGTTGTATGTTATGGATAGTTTATACAAGATTAAATAAGCTAGAATCAAGTGGTATTGGGTTAGAAATTCAAATATACATATAGTTAGGGTTTTGTGTTCTTGGTTGCCACTGTATGAATCACTATTCATATATTAGAATTTCATGAGTTTGATGCTTCCAATGGGCTTAAAATAGAAAATTGTGTGGGGATAAGGTAGAGAAACAAGTAATGGAAGCATTAGAATTAAAATGAGAATTTTTGGAAAATAAATGAGATATTTCGGTTCTGTACAGCAACCAAGGAAGTGGTTTGATTTTAGAAAATCTGATTTCATATTTGGATTCTACATAAAAAATTATGTGGAAATGAACCATGGGAATTTATTTTAGAAAGATGGAAGTATAAGTTATAAAGTAAACAAAGAATGGAATCTAGTTAGAACCTAGTCTTGCAGTGGTTTTGAAGTTGAGTTGTAACTTGATGTTACTTTGTAATGGCTAGGTTTTGACATTTGTGTGGAAAGAAGACCACATCAAGAAGAGTTTGTCAAGGATAACCCAAGAGGTAGCAAGAATACCTAACTATAATTTTATGTTTGTTTGATTGTATGCTTGCTTGTTAGTTATGATGTTTGGTTGAGTTTAAGATGATACTATGATGATGATGATAATGATGATGATGAAGTATGAATAATTGCAATGCCTTGTAACTAATGTCATGACAATATGCATGTTAGAGTTTGCTTATGTATGATTATAAAGTAGCTCCCATCTCATGATAACATGTTGGCAGTTAACCAATCATGCATGATATTATAGTTTGTATGACTTGTTATTGAGATTTCCCTAAAATCTCATTCTTTTCATATTCATAACCATGTTATAGGTGCCAAAACCTCCCAAGGAAAAAGGGTAAATGTGGATGTTTGAACTTTTAAAATAAGTTATGTTAACTACTTGGCACTATGGGATGATATGATGGGATGCATAGTACATTATAGTGTGTATGTATTATGAGGTAGTAACCTTGTGATGGTAATTACGATGACTTAACCAACGAGATTGGATTTGAAATTTGGCATAAACATATCTAAGATACGTAGCTTTAAATGGACACCAAGAACACTTCAATTGGTTAAGTTTTCAAGTTTTTATGTTTTTTAAAGTTGAAGATAAAATCTGGAATGGGATAAAATGAGCATCCAGATGTAGTAAGATTCAAGTGCTAATTTCACTCAGTACATGAACGAATTTTTTTATGAAAGTTTATGAATTTAAAGAGCACATCTTGAGATTTGAATCTATAGCTAATACATTTCATTTGGATAAGTAATCAAGGAGAAATGCATTTTTGAAGATAAGGCAAAGAAACTGGAACTTCCAGATTTACCAAATGAACAGTGTTTTTCTTCCAATTTGAATAGAAGATATTTAATTAGAAATTGGAACTACTCAATTTCAATTTTTCTAGGTTTAATTATGAATTTACTAATATAGGTATGTATTGTGGATGACCAAATGAATAGTACTAGTGAACAGTCCCGAGAAGCATTTTTTTAATTCATGTTTCTAAAGCAAAGAGGTGTTTAATTGATTCAAGTTACTTCCAATTAAGTATAATTGAGGGAGAAAATAAGGATACAACATTTTGGTATCTTAGCATAGGATTCTGGCTTAGGAAATGCTCTAAATATATTAGTTATAGACATATACATAATTGAAAATTTTCATAATTAATACTAAGTTAGTTGTTGAAGGACAAAGATGACTAGACATAGGACCAGATTAGGAACCATAGTTAATCAAGGAAACCCTATGCCAGAGGTTTTTAGTTCATATAAGTCTGGTTTAAACTCAGAAGAGGAGTTTATGATAAAGAATGATGATGATTATTAGCTTCCTCCAGTTATACATGTACTAGATTTTGATGACTCTAAGTTAGATAGACATGATAGTTCATCGATTAGGTCGAATGATATTGATAGAGCATATAAGAAACCTATTCCCATTTCTCCTTTACAAGTTGTAATCAAGATATCCCCCAACTATGTTAGACTTTAACCTATAGATGGATAAGACAGGTATAACATATCCTCAGCCCCAGCCACTATAATTTGATGAGTGTCATTCCCAGGTTATAGGTACCATGATCCTCCATTCAGATAGTCTACTAACATAGATATTCTAGGACTGATGAGGTCAAATTGTCGTGGTCTGATCCATCAAAATAAAGTTATTGCACCCAATATAATATAGTATAAGGCACATCCCTATCATTCTTCTCGAGGAGCCTTTTTTGTAGAAACCTAGTAGTTTGGATGTCAAAATCAATGAAAAACTTGAGCAGGGATAAAATGGTTTTTGGGTTTTAGTGATTGATGCAATAAAATTAAGGTACAAAAAAGTAGATATTTTTAGATTTTTGTTTATGATGAAAATGAGTTGGTTGAGTTGAGAAATATGTTATGACATACTCTTGATGTTGAAAACGTATCTATCCTTGCTCTCACATTAAAATTGGAGTTTAGAGATCACTAAATCTCAAAGAAAACCTCAATCGATCGATTGTGTCCAGAACCCTAATTTTCCTTAAACCCCTTTGATCAAAGCTTGTCTAAGAACTATTAGTGAATTGTCATAAACCACTTAGCATATAAATTGAATTTAGATGATGAAAACGCCCTTGAATGGTCGTCGATCAAAAACCCTATATTTTAAGAAATAAATTAATTAACAACGATCACTGATAATAACTCACTCTCTTAAAATTGAAAGTAAAATATTCTATTAAAAGCAAACGTTCAAATCATCCAAATCTAGTTACAAAATCTAATATGATGAAAAATCAATCAATATTCAAAACTTGCTCATAAGATGAAAACCATAGATCTAGCAGCAATCATAAGATGAGAAGATGCAAATTAGAACAAGAGAAACTCCTCGTTTGAGTCCATGAGCTCAAGATATTTGATTCTTCACCAAGAGGCTCAAGGTTTAGCCTTTCATGACTCCTGCTGCACTGTAATTGCTATTTAGTTGAGACGTCATGAAGAAATAGTGAGAAGGTGGTAGGTTAAAGTGTGAAGAGGTGGATAAATTTGTGGAGAGGTGTAGAATGATGGAAAGGGTGGAGAAGATTATTAGAGAGCACGAGAGTACTACTTCTTAGCCTAATCGGGTAAAAAACCAGCCTCCTTTTTTACGGCAACCTTCCTTCCCCTTTTATTTATGCAAAACCTAATTCAAAATGCGCAGTTTCAGTGATTTCGCATTTTAGTCGTGACTCGATCCATGTTTTGGTCATGACCTATAAACACAGAGAATATTCCAGAAGAATCAAGAGTGCCCTTTCACTTTCATCAACTTGTGATTTCTTTCTTGGTCCTTGCTTTCTTCCAAAATACCTGCAATCCAAAATAAAAGCTCACTGTAAAAGTCCAAATCAGTAAATAATAGAATATATATAGTTTAAAAGAGTTAATTTACCATTTTACCCTTTTGTTAGCACATTGCCACGCACAATTATGTATTACCACAAAAGTACAATTTAAGGCATAAATGAATGGTAAAGTTGTTATAAAACTCTAAAAAGTGTCACAGAAACTATATACAAAATGTGTCTTATCAATTCCCCCACACTTGAACCTTTGTACTCCTAGAAAAAGAAATGAATCACACCTAGAACAACACTATTAAATTCAAGATAAAAACATAATCCATAGTGTACCCTGAAAGCAAATAACTCGTTATCCTTTGGGAATGCAAAGGTGATAATGTGAGCAATGCCAAACAATCAACTACTAAGTGAAACCAACCTCAACTGTATGAGTGCAATAGATACTCTCAAAGGTTAAGTGTTTAGCTCTCTATTTCCTCTCATTGTTTGGGTTCTTTTACTCAGATTCAAATTGGAAAACATCCTACCATATGCTTGTAATGGCTCTAAATCTCAGCAACTATATAGCACTTATGCAAATAATCAAGAGGTCTTTTAGGGTTAAAATAGTGGAGATGGCCACATGGAATGGAATAATAGAAAGTACTATATGCATTAAACAATAAATATGTAGCATGAATTCATGTCTCTCTGGATGCAGTTGTGGTAATTGTGCTAATAAGAGTTGATAAAGGTGCCCTCTCCCCTTTTCTTTTCTTTTTGTTTTCCTTTTTCTTTTCTTTTTCTTGCACTCTCTCTCTTTCTTTTTTTCAGTGCAATACGCTTCTTTTCTCTTATTTTATTTGGCACCTTGTTCATGGGAGCTGCAGCATAATAACACAACATTGATAAATTTTTGATATGAATAAAAGTTTTATTTCAAGATAATGTTTATGCACATATGTCTTTATATGAGAATAGACAAAAAGAAAAAGTGATGGGCTTAAAATGGGTGACTAGGGATGTAATATGTAGTGGACTTGTGTTTGGGATAAAAGGGTTTAGAAAGAATGGCTCTATCATGTTCAGTTTATAAATGAGCAAGTAACTCTAAACTCAGAGCCAAGACAAGTTCTAGAGAATATAAACCAATTCAATAATCACTCAATATAGAATTTAAGGGGAGAATCCTTCCAACAAAGGTTTTGATCTAGATTGCCTATAAACTAAAGTTTTAAACAATGTCCATAATTCACTAGGTATTAAAACACTTATCACAATTGAAAACCCTCTAAACAATGATTTACAAGTTTCAAAGTAATCACTTAGAACCATGTGATAATCCAAATATAACAGTGAAGGCTTAGGTGTTTTCAAATTCAATTTCCAAGATATTTCAAAAAGTTCAAGTGGGGCAATGGTTTCTAAGAACTAAAAAGGTTTTGAAATAAGGGAACAATGAATTATTTGTTAAAGAATCTCATTAGTTCAAAAAGGGATCCTTGTATACAGTTTGCATAAGGAAGAGAGAAGGTAATTGGACATTTTTCAACCATTGATCATGACTCAAAACAGTGAAGTCACAACCAAATGTCACTGGGGTATATCTTTCAAATCATTAGTCGTGTCCATGAGGTATATCTTTCACAACATAAACATATAGAGAGTTATAGTCGTGACCAAAAAGGTAATCATGTCACAACACAAATCAACAGGGAGTTATTATGGTGACCACTATGTTCGTAGGTCGCAACTATAGGTCACAGAGAGCAGACCAAGTCCAAAGTTTCATTACAGGTCACGACCTAAAAGTGAATGTGTCATGACCACATTTCACAGAGACTACCAAGTGGTAATTTTCAAAGTCCCAAAACAATTTTTCATGTTAAAGCCTTTCCAGTTATCAACAAAGTTGAAAGTAGGGGTCCAATTTTTAGCAATCCATCACATGTTAAGATCAAAAACAAAAATTTTTGTGATGAAAAGATTGGATTAGCAAAGATTGAGTAGGATAAAAGCAAGACATCTCCCCCACACTTAAACTTGACAATGTCCTCACTATTAATAGAACTAAAGCAAAAAATATCACAGTCACTCTGCAAAGCCAATCAAATATAGCTATAAAATAACAGGTACCCTAATCAGTCAATGCAAATTACCAATTCAGTACATAGTCACATTCAAGTCATGCAAAGTAATACTAGTAAGGCAGAGATGACAAGATGGGTAAGCTAAGATCATGCATGTGAGTGTGAAAACTCTAAAGGGAATAACCAATGACTAAACGATATATGGACAGGAACAGGGGTGTTCAAAATAGAAGGAACTAGAATAAACAGGAATAAATAGAAAAATGAAACTATCCTATAGAAACATCAAGCATAACAATGAACTAATACTTTTACTAGGTCATCCCTTTCTAATCACCAGACTAACATGTCAAGCACATATGAATTTGTAAAGGAAAGAGATATGAAAGGGACAATCTAGCCTCAACGCAGAGGTAGGAAATTATAAAACTTTGAAAAATGGCTGTGTGATTGGACGGTTTTCCCAGTTGCCCTTTCTCTGTACTTCAATATTCCATAATCGCGTATCTTATACTGAGATTCGTCCAGGTCCATCTTGAATTTTTCCTGTTTAAACTGAACTTACCCAACTGTGGTTGGCATGTCGCGGTAATAGATTTAGGAAATAATTCCTTTGCCTCCTTCGTAAATTCCTTGTAGTTGCTCTTCTCTAGCTTGTGTAGGCCCTCCAATTTATCATATGCTTCCCCAAGTGTCAAGCTAAGTTGAGGTTGGTCTATGACTACATCGTACTTGGGATCATTCTTTTCCATACCTACATCATTATTAGAGATTAGATCTTTCAAAAATATTAAGGTATGAGATGTAATTTTGGAATGAGAATGAGGTTGAGAAAAGTTAGAATGTATTGGCCCTTTAACCAAAGCAGTAGAGTGTGGAACTGAAAGAGTGTGGGGTTCCCTGGTTGCATTTGGTGTTACTGGTCATGACCTTTGATCTTTTTGTCATGACTTTAGATGATAGGGTGTGTCTCTAGAACTTTTAGTCATGACCTGTTCATCTTTTAGTCATGACTTATGGTCACAGAAAGGCTCTCCCTTAGCAGATTGATGTGTAGTCATGACAATTTCATCTTTGAGTCGCGACTGAAAGTCTCTGGGCTTTTGTGTCGTGAACATAATGCCATTAGGTCATAACACGGATCCATAGTGGATCTCACATTGATGTTCAGTTGTGATAGGGAGGCAATTTGGGCATGACCTTTGGTCACAGAAATTCATCCATTCTTCAATTATTACACTTCCAGCTTCTAGAACATCTTGGGATCCTGCAAGATCACTCAACAAACCTTTTACAAGTACATTATCTCTATCATTATCATGTAAACTTAGTTTATGTTCATCCCTAGTCTCTTCAACAACATAATCAATAGCATTCAAAGCAATAAAAGTAGAATTATCTGGAGGAAATTTCATTGCTTCATTCATGTTAAAGGTTACTACATGGTTTTGGAGGTTTGGAGGAAAATTCAGCCTAGGATCAGAGTGTTGTCATTTACTAACTCATTAGATATGTCCAAAATATAAAAATAAGTTGGGAACACTAAGTCCTTGACCTGTACTAGAATATCCTCAAGGATTCCCTTAGGATATCTAATTGACCTATCAGCTAACTATAACACTACGTTTGTGTCTCTAAGGTTATTATTCCTAAGGCTTGATATACTGACCAAGGCATTACATTAATGGCTACCCATAGATCTAGTAACGCTCCCTTAATAGGAATATTTCATGTAGTGTAGGGGATGGTGTAGGATCCTGGGTCTTGTCATTTAACAGGTAGTACAGCCTTAAATAGTGATGACACATAAGCACTCACCTGGATTATCTCAAGAGGCCTAAACTTCTTTTTATTGGCACACAATTCTTTCAAAAATTTTGCATACTTAGGGTTTCTCTTGAGGAACTCGACTAAAGGGACATTTACTTCTGACTTGTTGAATAGAGTATAAGCATCTTTTATAAAATAAGGGTCAATTGTTTTCTTTCCAGCAAAGTAAGAGTTAGGAAAAGGGAGATATTTTATACTTACCTCCTTACCTTTGTGCATAGAGGTTCATTGCTTGCTCAACTCTGGCTTCTTCTCAGGTTACTTTCCTTTGTAGGCTGGACTTGGTACTATTGCTGCTTCTTCTTGCAGCTCTTGTATCTCTACTTGAGTTTGTGAGTTCTTCTCTTGGTTTGGCTTCTTCATTACAAGCTACTATTCATTAGCACTTTTAGATTTACCAATTTGTACTTGTGGCAGAGATGAATTCTCAATTTCAACATCTTTCACATCTTGCTCTGTAGTATCAACTTCCTTAAAATAAATATTTCTACCACTTATGAGGGATATAGCATTCAGACCCCTCGGATTGATGACAATATTTGAAGGTATGCTGCCACTGCCCTTTCCTTGGATTTCACTCACTGTAGTGGAGACTTGAGTTAAGTTACTTGTGATATCTGTATTCTTGAAACTTAACTCCTCAGGTTTCCTGTGTACATAGCATTATCCTTCTTCATACTTTAAAGGATTGAAGCTATGGAAGTGAATTGACCATCATTCTCTTTGAGCTTGTTGTCTATATTGGTCATTCTACCATTCATATTGTTTATATGTGCAGCCATACTCTTTAACAATTGAGAAGTATCATCTAGCCTTGATGCTAATAAGGTTATAGGGTGAGTTAGAACTATGGACCTTGCATTATTTTGGTAGTTGCTTGAGGAAGCACCACCTCCTTAGAATTGATTTATTGTATCACCCCTACCTAAAGTTTGGGTGGTCTCTCCAACCAGGGTTGTATGTGTTAGAGTATGGGTCTCTCTTCTGGTATTGATTGTCTCTCCCTTGATATATCGCTGCTACTTCTTCATACTGTCTATCACATGTACTGGTAGCATGCATAATAGAACCGCATGATTCGTATCCTGTAACTAAGGCTTGTGAGGTATCTACTACATGAACTTGTTTTGTGGAATGCAGCTCTCTTTGAATCAAATTCATCCTCTTCTCTATTCTATTTCCCAGGACTGCTATTTCTGCTAAGTTCTCTTTTGAATTACCAAAAGAAGATACGGGCATTCTCCTTGGATACCCTGTCGAATGGTCTTCATTGACCATTTTCTAGAATAACTCCCAACTTGCTTGTGGAATCTTATCTCTCAAGGATCCATTTGCTGCTGTATTTAAGGAAACGTGATTATGAGGAAGTAGACCATCAAAGAAAATGCCTACTAAATCAGCTTTGGTAATGTTATGGTGAGGCCATCGAGTCAACATGTTAAGAAACCTCGTCCAATACTCATGTAGAGATTCTTCATCCTGTTGCAGAATATTGTTGATTTCCTTTCTCATTCGAGTGGTCTTTGAAGCTGGGAAAAACTATTCAAGGTATGTTGGCTTCAGCTGATCCCATGTAAGAGTAGAGAAATGGGTGGGCAAATTGTACATCTACTCCTTAGCCTTCCCTTCTAAGGTAAAATGAAAACACCTCCTTAAGACGTTATCCAGTGCCATCATTGGAGGCTTCATTGAAGAACACATCATATACATGGTTTGTAAGTGCCTATGTAGACATTCTTTTGCAAAACCATAAAATTTAGGTAAGGCTGCAATCAAAGCTCCTTTAATCTCAAAATTAGCTTCTTCAGTATAGAAACCATAAGGATAATAATTCACATGCGAATGATTAATTTCCCTCACACTTATATTATCTTCTGGGTTTATTAATATTTCATTTTCTCCATGCCCATTGGGCCCATTATAATTATTGTCATCCATATTCGGTTCAGTTTTAGACTCTGGAATACTAGAGGAGGAACTAGATTTTGCTCATTCTTCTCTAAATTCTCTCTTTAGTTTCCTAAGTCTTCTGTCAATTTCAAGCTCAAAAGGCACTAATGCTTCAGCTCTTTTATGCGTGCAATGCATAACAGATAGAGAATAATAAATGCAATCAGTTACAGTCAGTCACAGAAGTTGCACAGTAGGAAATTTTTAGTTAGTCGCGACTAAAGAGTGTTTTAGTCGCGACACAATATCATAGAGAAAAGTGGTCGCGACTAAAGGTGTTAGATGTCAGGATTGGTTTTCGCAGAGTAGTCAAATTTCACAGGGGAGCAATCAGGTCATGACACAAATGATGTTTGGTCATGACTTAAAGTCACAGAGAATAGTGATCACAACGCAGTTGAGAACAAGTCGCAACTCGTAGTCACAGAGACTATTTTGCAGAATACTCAGAAAAGTGCAGAATGTAATGCAATGCAAATTAAAAACTACTAAAAACTAAAATGCAAACAAAAACAAGAAAGACGACTCAAGTAGCTAATGAAATTAACAATGAATTACTAGGGAACTAATTACTTGGCTCCCCGTGACGGCGCCAGTGATGAGCTTAGATTGTCATATCCTAATTTTTCCCTATCTGTATAGTACTGATAGTGGAAAGAGGTTTAGAAAGGATTATGACGAAGATAAGAAGGAATGATAAAGGTTATATGAGTCCTGAAGAAGGAGAAGAACTAAAACGCAAAGTAAAAAATGTTAAAGGCCAAAAGTTAAAGTAGAAACAAGATTTGGGCCCAAAGTGGTAATTTCCAAAAGTTTAGGGACATAAATGTAATTAAGTAAAAAGTCAGGGACCCAAATGTAATTATGGAAAAGTTGAGCCAAAACAGGCCAAAAATAGTCAGAATCATATCAGACTCAAATTTTACCAGCAGATAGACATAATTATTCCGGTCAGTTTAACGCAACATAGAATTTTGATTTGAGGTCCCGATTAATTGATATAAATTCCTGAAGTCAGTAGGAACTATTGCAGTATTTTTCATATCTCAGAACCAGATGAAACTTTACTGTAAATTCTTATATTTAATATATGAATTTATCAAACTGACAGAGTCAGAAAAGGAATCCTATAGAATTCTTACGGGATTTTATGGTAAAATAGAATACCCGATAAATAGGATCGGGAGAGGTGTCTTGGGATTTGTGCCATAAAGGGCATAAAGGCAATAAGCCCAAACTAAGGCCCAAATGGCACCATAGTAGGCCCAATGTGATGACTAGACAGTTAAGTGTGCTAGAGTACAGAGCAGTCCAGGATAAGTGCGAAATTACGAAAATGCCCTTGGATGCCCAAATTGTACCAAAGATGGATGAAGGGTATTTTGGTCATCTGGGACAGGCTAAAAACGTGACACATGGTATAAATATGATTAGTTGAGCCAATATATGCCCTGAGGCAGTACAAAGAGGGGTGAAATGACAATTATGCCCTTAGGGTCAATATAGTGTAAGAAAGGACACTAAGGGTATTTTGGTCATTTCTCAAGGGATGGATGGCAGATAAAAACTCATTCTAACATTTTCAATGGTATGAGAAGCCTATACATTAATTTTCAGGAAAGAATACATATCCTAGTATATTATAAAAAATTAGGAACAGAACACAGTCCGGTTGTTGTGAAACTGCACTGATCGGTACCGGATTGGACTGGAATTTCTCCAGAAGGTTCCTTACACTATGAGCATGCCACCTAACCCCTTGAGGTGTCCCTTGAGCTGTCCCACATGATGTCATAACTATTATTTTATGAAAAAGTTAAATCCAAGATTAAATGTGGGCCTTTAGATCAAATAGTAACCAAATCAATCTTGGCCATTCATTTTTCTTGGATTTTGGCTATAAATACCCCTCCAATTCTGCAGCAAACCGTAGCTTCATGGACCCTTGGGGAAACTCTTGCAAAATGAAAACTCAAGCCAAGATAAAGAAGATTCAAGGTTCCAAAGTTCAAGCAAGCTAGAGATTAAAGGTAAGCTATCTCTCCTACCTTATTTTCCTTTGATTTGGGAGGTTGAACTTAGGGTTTTCATGGGGAAAAAGTTGAGTTTCTCTAAGGGAAGGTGCTGCCCAAAGACCTTAAAAGAAAGGGGAAAGAAGAAATTAAAGTTAGAACAATATGATTGAAGCTTAAACAAGCTAGTTAAGTGGTTGGTTGTTGAATCAAATTGATATTCTTGACTTTGCCATGGTGTGCCCTGTTCTATCTACACTGTTCATGAGGAAGGAAATTGAATTTCAATGATTTAATGCTTCCATTGAGTTTGTATGATGATTTTGTGTAGGATTGGAGAGGTTTTGAACCTTGGAAACATTAAAATCTCAAGGTTGTAGTCTTTCAGATTCCTTACGGTACTGTTCACTCGCATGAACAGTGATTGGAATTTCATGATTTTGATGGTTCCAATGGTTTTAAAATGGAAAGTTGTGTGGGGTAAAGTGGAGAAATAAGTATGGGAAGAATTAGAATCAAAATGAGAATTTTTGAAAGAATTGTTGCTTATGTTCAGTTCTGTACAGCAGGCCATGAAGGAGCTGGAATTTCATGATTCTAAGCTCATAAATGGATTCAAAAGATGAAATTGTGTAGGGTAAAGTCAAGACATCAATTGGTTCAAGAGCCAAGTGGATTAGTGAAAATTAGAGAAAGTTATGACAATAAAGAGTGTAACAAAGTTAGTCTTGAACATGGTTAGAGTTCATGAGTCCTAATGAGTTATGTGATGAATATGAATGTGTTTAAGACCATGAAACATCCAAGAAGATATTGGGAAGTGATGGACATAAATGCTTCATGGTTGGAAAGCTAGGGAGCAAGGGCTAAGGTCAAGAGGAAAGCTTAAGTGCAAGGTAGTGAACTTATCTCTTTATGTGCTTGATGTGGTATGCTTATGTGTTGACATGTATATGTTATTTGAATGATGTTGTGACATGATAAATGATGTTGAATGTATTGTGAATAACATGTTTCCATGGCCATGCACTTTATGTAAAAGTATATAGCATGATGGCATGTCACTAATCAAAGAAAGTTAATGAAATTACATATCATGCATTAGCATCCATCTTGCATATTTAAGTGGTAATGTTTGCTACTGAGATTCCCTAGAATATCACTCTCCCATAACCAACCAATTTAGGTCAAGCATGAAGAAAAGGTATGCATGGAGAAGAGCAAAAGCATGGAAGAAGAAAAGTGAAGTATTTAAGATGTTAGCATATGCTATGCACTTTCCATGTATGTCAAAGCCATATAAAGTATCTATTTATGTGATGAGATTGTATGAAACAATTATTGTATAGCCCCATGATGTGTATGAATTCAGAAAAGGCAAAAGAGATGATTTATGTATGCTGAAACAATTATCAGAAATGAAAGAAAAGAAACTGAAATGGTAAAAACGTAGGTCCTGAAGCAGTTTTGTTGTGGCTTCAGTTTGACCTAGCAAATGAAGGAATTAGTTCACGAAATTTTATGAGCATGTAGTACACATCCATATCTTTAAGTGCATAGGAAGAACGTTTCATTTGGATGTGTATATCAAGAGAAATGATTTTCCAAAGTAAGGGACCAGAATCTGTTTCCAGAGTTTTTGACCAAATGAACAGTAAAATTCAACTAATAAAATGTATCGATTGGCTAATCATTTGGTCTAGAAATTATTTTTCCCTTAAACTTAAAGATGTTATGTTCATTTAGCTTTTTGAACCACTTTATTTGGAGTTTTATAGAATTAGTTATGATTTTTTGAAGTTCGTTGCGTAATCTAGAATACCATATGAACAGTAATTCGAGAAAGTAAAATTCCAGATTTGGCTAATGGACTTCCATGGTCTTGTAAGTGGTTCTAAATGCTGCTGAATGGTCCCTAATACATATGGAAGTAAGGATGTTACATTTTGGTATCAGAGCATAGGATTCTGGCTTAAGAAGTGCTCTGAATAGATTATTTATGGATTGATATGAGATTATACCCAGACCTTAACCCTAAAAAGTAAGTATTTTGCTAAGTTAGGGGATGTTATGGGATGGTTAACATTGCTTAATTAAGCAAATGTTGTAGGAATATATATGAGATTCCATAAGGTTAAGTTAGAGGCTTCAGTTAATAAGGAAGACTCTAGACCAATAGTGATATATGAAGATGATATATATCCACATCCCTTAGACAATGAAGAGAATCCAGATGAGAGTTTAGGGGATCAGTCAGGAAAATCTACAGTGGAATGTCCCATAGACGTTTTTGTAGACTTAAACCTGCAGTCTGGAGGTAACATAGAGATTCAGCCTAAAGCCTAATATGCACCAATTGATGTTGAGTCTAGTGACTCTATACGGTATAAGTTTGTTGGAATGCCCTCTAACCCTGATATAAGCTTTATCCCTCTTACGAGATGATAGATTACGGCTGAGGAAGCTGAGTATTGGTACTGGATTATGGGTAGACCATATATTATTCCTCTTCTACTAGAGTTTGAGGATAGATTTATGATAATTAAGATACAACAGTCCCCTAATTTAGATATCTAATCAGAGTTTATGATAGTTCTTGTCCATTCCCAAAGTCCAAGAATATGTGACTTTATAGAGAAAGATCAGTGGGATGTTCCTAGTTCTAGTCAACCCCAGCCTTCTTCATTAAAAGACAGATAGTGTTGACCATATTGGTCTAAAAAAAGCTGCAGAGGGTGACTTATTCAGTCTGGATCAAGGGATGGATAGAAGTAGAGATTAATAATAGTTAGCTATTTACAGTTCCTCAATGCCGTAGCAGGAATGATAAACAGACATCCAGTAAAGGGCATTAACCTAATATACTTTAGAGGATTGGTATGAGGTGATAGTAAGTCAAGTGTCATGAGACTAAACATGCCAACCTCACTGAAGTCTATCAGTTAGAGGTTTAGCACAGAGTATAGGCAAGTTAAATAGTACGAAGCACTAAGATACAGAAGATCAGTTTAAGAAGAGGTTCAACAGTAGATCCTCCGTATGATCATCAGGAGTTGATCTATAGTACGAAAGACTTTGTTCAGCTAGTCTTTACAGAAAAGAATAATGAGAAGTTAGAATGAGACTTGCCTAAGAATGATTTAATACACAGCCTAAGGTTAAAGACGTGATGGTTAATAGATAGAAAGTTAATGTTCCCAAAGCAAAAGGATTCTATCACAAAGAGATAGTAACCTAACGCTCTGACCTAGAGAACATAAATAGTAATATTAAGTGATGAATGAGATCCAAGTGACCTGAATTGGTCAGGATCTAGAGGCAGACCAAAAAAGAATCACAATCTAGTCCAGAGTAGACTTAGATTGATAGACAGAAAGAGTTAAGAGATACAGAGAGGCACAAAAGTTACTCCATATGAGATGGAGAATTATCCGCTCACTTGAGAAGTTTTTCTCAAAAAGTTCAAAAGAAGCATTCCTCTCAATTAGAGAAAGGTGAACATGAAGTTAAGGATTAGAGTTAAGGGAAGAGAACTCTTTTGATGGATACTTAATCGAGTTCATTCATATGAACCTTGAGGCTTAATAAGAGATACTTTCTCACCTGTCAGTAATCCAAGAGGATAAGAGAAACATAACAGTACAAATGGCATAAAGATAGGAGCCAAACCTTCCTCAGTTAGCTGAAAGAGAATAGCTGACTCAGTTATGGATTGTTGTGAGGCCAAGGACACATAAATCCTTCAGACTAGAGACATAGAAATCTTACAGGCAATAAGGGATGATATGATAGAATAAATATGGCCTAGTAAGGTAGCCATAGATTCAAAGATGAAGTGACTCCCCTATTCCTTATGTAAGAAAGAGTAAATAAGAGTTGAGTCTATACCATAATAAGAGGGTAAATTGGCAACCTAAGTGAAACAAGTAAATGATTTAGGTTCCTGAATAAATGATCAGGACCTAGTGATTAAGGTAATGAAGGAACATAATACTTTAAAGTCTACTTGGTTAATTATTTAATTGCAATGTGAGTATAAGGGATGGTTGAGCAGATGTATGTGATAGTGGTATAGCTTATGTTGCCATAAGTTATAATAAGAAATTGCATCTCATTGCAATTGTCATATGATGACACACATGTTAGAGAATGTTTAAAGGATTGCATCTACTTGCATATTATACAAGTTAAGTATGCTATGATAAATGAATACTCCCCTTTACATTACATGCAGGGTAGAGTATATCAGATGAGAAAGTTATGTTGCTCCCATGCCCTATGACATGAAATTAAATAATTCAACTTAGCAATAATGAAGCAATAGTAAAGTGCTAAACTAGAAAGTTAGCTACTTGATTCTCAGAAGATAGAAAGAGAATTTATGATTAGACTATGATAGTCAATGGGATAGAGAATGAGATTAAAGGTGAAGATTAGTAGTGAGCCTACAGATAAATGATTATGATACTCAGGACATATCCCTTTAGTAGGGATAAGATAGATGAAAGGAAATGAGACACAGTTATGAAAGATGATATGGCTATAAGAAAGAGCAGTTTTTAAGTAATATAAGTTAATGTTTTTGTAATAGAGCTAGATTGCTCTTGAAATAGAGTAAAGTCCCTCTGATGAGATGAATAAATAGATGATGATAGATATGTGCATGGTAGAGCCTATGTAGCTCTTTGCAGTGATGGATCTAGTAAGTTATAAAGTATGAGAATGATATGAGAAGTTCCTGAGTGATAGAGGAAATGAGTGAAGTCTTGATAGATAATATTGGCTTCTGTGACCATTTTTGGGGAATTATTTATGGAGTTAACAACTATGTGGAAGTGACTAACCTTGTAACTTTGTCCGTTGGTTTAGGTCTTCCAGAGATGAGAATACAGTACAATGAAATCCAGTAGATTCTGGAGGATTGCTGTTAGATCCTAGTATGGCTCATAGGGTCGCAGTTAGATCCTAAAAGGCTTACGGTTGATCGCAGTAGATCCCGAGGGTCGCAGTAGACCAAGCATAGAGCAAGAAAGTAATGAGCCATAAGTACAGTATTTCTTTGGAAGGACGAATACCAAGGAAAAGTTAAGGTATAGAAGCTTCACAAGTTGATTAACTCATAACAGAGAGAGTACCCATGATGCTAGTTTCAGATAGCCTTATTACTATCAAGGACTGAACTCAGAATTTCCTTACACATATCAGGAACTAAGTGATCAAAGTTAAAGTTGTTAATCTTGAGTCCCAAGGATTTATGGGAATATTACGCAAGATAAGAGAAAAGATCCTTATGATAAGATTACAGAAAATAAGAGACAAGTAGATCCTCTAGACGAGGATAAAGAGATTAGATGGCCAGACAGACCCAAGAGAGATAGTATAAGATGGGTCTAAAATAATAAAGTACCAGGGTTGAAGCCTGTTAGCACCAGTGCTTCAGATTTATATATGCACTTTTTAGTTAAGCGTGCTCAGGCAAGGGTAATTCAATAATGGGTGACCCCCTGGGAAGTGATAAAAAAAGTGTGAATGCAACAAGAAATTGGCATATATGCACAAAGCTATGCAAAATGATAGAAAGAGCTATAAAAAGCTATAAAGGGTTATGAATAATAAGAGACTAGAACCCTTATGTTAAGTCTGAATGAAATGGATTTGAAATATAGACTATGATGTAGCCAGATTTGACCAGAGATGCCATGATATGGCATAAAAGATATGTGATAAGATATACCTTGAGAAGCGGTTATATAGCTAGCTTTGTAAACAGATAGAGAGGCTTCTATTCTGGAAATGATAAGATGTTTGAATGATGAGCTACATGTGAAAGAGCAAATGAGAGCTTTCACTCCTTGCATAAAGTGCCAGGCATTATGTTATGTTATGTTTGTAAAATATGCTAAAGCTCCAATTGTTAGAGCAGTGCAAGCTTTATATGAGAGCTGTGCATATTAAGAGAAGGAATGCTTGAGCTTTGATGTTAGAGATTTGCATTCATGAGCAAGTATGTAGTCCTGCATCATGTTGTCCAGGCATTATGCATGTTAGAGTATGTGCTCCTATATGCTCCTGTGTGCTCCTATGTGCTCCTGCTAGACAGTAGAGCAATGAAAGAAAGAATAATGATATAAGTCCTCTCTCTGTATTATGATGAGTTTTTAAAGATGATAAGAATGTATGATGATATGAGAATGAGAGTTAAAGTTTGCGGATATTCAGAGAATTCCGCTAGATACTTAAATGAGCAATAAGTGTTTGCCCTAAGAAATATGATGAAGAGTTGGTAGAAGCTCCAGAATATAGCAGTATTCGAGGGAGTTTGACATGAAAGAAATGGACACTACTCACAAGTCTAGCATAGTGAAAAGTCCATATACAGATAGATGCGTAGCAAGAAAGTAATAAAATGAACTGGAGTTCAACTCTGAGTGAGTTGATTCATGATAAAAGGATGATCATAGTAAGATATGAAGAATTGCGGATATAAAAAGAACTCCGTTAATATGTCACGATAAAAGATAAGAGGTAAATACCCCAATGCTTGACTGAGGTGTTGATTAAATTTCAAGGATAAAATTTATTTTAAGGGGGTAGAAATGTCATATCCTAATTTTTCCCTATCTGTATAGTACTGATAGTGGAAAGAGGTTTAGAAAGGATTATGACGAAGATAAGAAGGAATGATAAAGGTTATATGAGTCCTAAAGAAGGAGAAGCACTAAAATGCAAAGTAAAAAATGTTAAAGGCCAAAAGTTAAAGTAGAAACAAGATTTGGGCACAAAGTGGTAATTTCCAAAAGTTTAGGGACCTAAATGTAATTAAGTAAAAAGTCAGGGACCCAAATGTAATTATGGAAAAGTTGAGCCAAAACAGGCCAAAAATGGTCAGAATCAGATCAGACTCAAATTTTTCCAGCAGATAGACATAATTATTCCGGTCAGTTTAACGCAACATAGAATTTTGATTTGAGATCCCGATTAATTGATATAAATTCCTGAAGTCAGCAGGAACTATTGCAGTATTTTTCATATCTCAAAACTAGATGAAACTTTACTGTAAATTCTTATATTTAATATATGAATTTATCAAACTGACAGAGTCAGAAAAGGAATCCTGTAGAATTCTTACGGGATTTTATGGTAAAATAGGATACCCGATAAATAGGATCGGGAGAGGTGTCTTGGGATTTATGCCATAAAGGGCATAAAGGCAATGAGCCCAAACTAAGGCCAAAATGGCACCATAGTAGGCCCAATGTGATGACTAGACAGTTAAGTGGGCCAGAGTACAGAGCAGTCCAGGATAAGTGCGAAATTATGAAAATGCCCCTGGATGCCCAGATTGTACCAGAGATGGATGAAGGGTATTTTGGTCATCTGGGATAGGCTAAAAACGTGATACATGGTATAAATATGATTAGTTGAGCCAATATATGCCCTGAGGCAGTACAACGAGGGGTGAAATGACAACTATTCCCTTAGGGTCAATATAGTGCAAGAAAGGACACCAAGGGTATTTTGGTCATTTCTCAAGGGATGGATGGCAGATAAATACTCTGTCTAACATTTTCAATGGTATGAGAAGCCTATACATTAATTTCCAGGATAGAATACATATCCTGGTATATTATAAAAAATTAGGAACAGAACACAGTCCGGTTGTTGTGAAACTGTACTGATCGGTACCGGATTGGACTGGAATTTCTCCAGAAGGTTCCTTACACTATGAGCATGCCACCTAACCCCTTGAGGTGTCCCTTGAGCTGTCCCACATGATGTCATAACTATTATTTTATGAAAAAGTTAAATCCAAGATTAAATGTAGGCCTTTTGATCAAATAGTAACAAATCAATCTTGGCCATTCATTTTTCTTGGATTTTGGCTATAAATACCCCTCCAATTCTGCAGCAAACCATAGCTTCATGGACCCTTGGGGAAACTCTTGCAAAATGAAAACTCAAGCCAAGATAAAGAAGATTCAAGGTTCCAAAGTTCAAGCAAGCTAGAGATTAAAGGTAAGCTATCTCTCCTACCTTATTTTCCTTTGATTTGGGAGGTTGAACTTAGGGTTTTCATGGGGAAAAAGTTGAGTTTCTCTAAGGGAAGGTGCTGCCCAAAGACCTTAAAAGAAAGGGGAAAGAAGAAATTAAAGTTAGAACAAGATGATTGAAGCTTAAACAAGCTAGTTAAGTGGTTGGTTCTTGAATCAAATTGATATTCTTGACTTTGCCATGGTGTGCCCTGTTCTGTCTACACTGTTCATGAGGAAGGAAATTGAATTTCAATGATTTAATGCTTCCATTGAGTTTGTATGATGATTTTGTGTAGGATTGGAGAGGTTTTGAACCTTGGAAACATTAAAATCTCAAGGTTGTAGTCTTTCAGATTCCTTACGGTACTGTTCACTCGCATGAACAGTGATTGGAATTTCATGATTTTGATGGTTCCAATGGTTTTAAAATGGAAAGTTGTGTGGGGTAAAGTGGAGAAATAAGTATGGGAAGAATTAGAATCAAAATGAGAATTTTTGAAAGAATTGTTGCTTATGTTTAGTTCTGTACAGCAGGCCATGAAGGAGCTGGAATTTCATGATTCTAAGCTCATAAATGGATTCAAAAGATGAAATTGTGTAGGATAAAGTCAAGACATCAATTGGTTCAAGAGCCAAGTGGATTAGTGAAAATTAGAGAAAGTTATGACAATAAAGAGTGTAACAAAGTTAGTCTTGAACATGGTTAGAGTTCATGAGTCCTAATGAGTTATGTGATGAATATGAATGTGTTTAGGACCATGAAACATCCAAGAAGATATTGGGAAGTGATGGACATAAATGCTTCATGGTTGGAAAGCTAGGGAGCAAGGGCTAAGGTCAAGAGGAAAGCTTAAGTGCAAGGTAGTGAACTTATCTCTTTATGTGCTTGATGTGGTATGCTTATGTGTTGACATGTATATGTTATTTGAATGATGTTGTGACATGATAAATGATGTTGAATGTATTGTGAATAACATGTTTCCATGGCCATGCACTTTATGTAAAAGTATATAGCATGATGGCATGTCACTAATCAAAGAAAGTTAATGAAATTACATATCATGCATTAGCATCCATCTTGCATATTTAAGTGGTAATGTTTGCTACTGAGATTCCCTAGAATATCACTCTCCCATAACCAACCAATTTAGGTCAAGCATGAAGAAAAGGTATGCATGGAGAAGAGCAAAAGCATGGAAGAAGAAAAGTGAAGTATTTAAGATGTTAGTATATGCTATGCACTTTCCATGTATGTCAAAGCCATATAAAGTATCTATTTATGTGATGAGATTGTATGAAACAATTATTGTATAACCTGATGTGTATGAATTCAGAAAAGGCAAAAGAGATGATTTATGTATGCTGAAACAATTATCAGAAATGAAAGAAAAGAAACTGAAATGGTAAAAATGTAGGTCCTAAAGCAGTTTTGTTGTGGCTTCAGTTTGACCTAGCAAATGAAGGAATTAGTTCACGAAATTTTATGAGCATGTAGTACACATCCATATCTTTAAGTGCATAGGAAGAACGTTTCATTTGGATGTGTATATCAAGAGAAATGATTTTCCAAAGAAAGGGACCATAATCTGTTTCCAGAGTTTTTGACTAAATAAACAGTAAAATTCAACGAATAAACTGTATCAATTGGCTAATCATTTGGTCTAGAAATTATTTTTCCCTTAAACTTCAAGATGTTTTGTTCATTTAGCTTTTGAACCACTTCATTTTGAGTTTTCTAGAATTAGTTATGATTTTTCGAAGTTCATTGCGTAATCTGGAATACCATATGAATAGTAATTTGAGAAAGAGTAAAATTCCAAATTTGGCTAATGGACTTCCATGGTCTTGTAAGTGGTTCTAAATGCTGCTGAATGGACCCTAATACGTATGAAAGTAAGGATGTTACATAGATTGTCATGGTCTGATCCATTAAAATAAAGTTATTGCACCCAATATAATATAGTATAAGGCACAACTCTATTGTTCTTCTCAAGGAGCCTTTTATGTGAAAAACTGTAGTTTGGATGTCAAAATCAATGAAAACCCTGAGCAGGGATAAAATGGTTTTTGGGTTTTAGTGATTGATGCAATAAAAGTAGGGTGCAGAAAAGTAGATATTTTTGGATTTTTGTTTACGATGAAAACAAGTTGATTCAGTTGAGAAATATGCTATGACAAACTCTTGATGATGAAAATGTATATATCCTTACTCTCACGTTAAAATTGGAGTTTAGAAATCACTAAGTCTAAAACAAACCTCAATTGATCGTTTGTGTCAAGAACCCTAATTTTTCTTAAACCCATTTGATCAAAGATGGTCTAAGAACTATTAGTGAATTGTCATAAACCACTTAGCGTGTAAATTGAATTTAGATGATGAAAACATCCTCGAATGGTCATCGATCGAAAACCCTAGATTTCAAGCAATGAATTAATTAACAAAGATCGCTGATAATAACCCACTCTCTTAAAATCAAAATGAAATATTCTATTAAAAGTAAACGTTCAAATTATCCGGATCTAGTTACAAAATCTAATATGATGAAAAATTAATCGATATTCAAAACTTGCTCATAAGATGAAAACCCTAGATCTAGCAGCAATCATAAGATGAGAATATGCAAATTAGAAGAGAAGAAACTCGCTGTTTGAGTCCATGAGCTCAAGATATCTGATTTATGACTAAGAGGCTAAAGGTTTAGCCTCTCATGACTCCTGCTGTACTACAATCGCTATTCAGTTGAGATGTCATGAAGAAATAGTGAGAATATAGTAGGTTAATGGTGTGAAGAGGTGGAGAAATATGTGGAGAGGTGTAGAATGATGGCAGGGGTGGAGAAGATGATTAGAGAGCATGAAAGTACTGCTTCTTAGCCTAATCAAGTAAAAAACTAGTCTTTTCTTTGACGGTAACCTTCCTTCCCCTTTTATTTCTACATAACCTAATTCAAAATATGTAGCTTCAGCGATTTCGCATTTTAGTCGTGACTCGGTCCATGTTTTGGTCGCCACATGTAAACATAGAGAACATTCCAGAAGAATCAAGGTCATAACCGGTGGACTCTTTGGTCGTGACTAAAATGTGCAGGAGCATGCTTTCACTTTCATCAGCTTGTGATTTCTTTCTTGGTCCTTGCCCTCTGCAGTTTGGAATAGTTAATTTACCATTTTACCCTTTTGTTAGCACATTGCCACGCACAATCATGTATTACCACAAAAGTATAATTTAAGGCATAAATAAATGGTAAAGTTATTATAAAGCTCTAAAAAGTGTCACAGAAACCATATACAAAATGGGTCTTATTAAGGACCTAGTCAATTATCAAATTAGACAAATATTCCAGGTCATAGTAAACCAAAAGTATTGATACCCCTGGAAACCCATAACATAGAACTAGAGCCTGCAGAATCAATGAACGAAGAATAATTCAAGAATAATATGTAACTGCCTAGACAGCTATATGATTTAGGTCGACTTTTAGTTAGAGAGATAGACCAAGATTATAGGATCTATCAAGATTTTATAGTCAGAGTTGGTAAGGCTTATTTGATTTTTGATCCAAATATCCTTACCTTAGAGGATTGGACTAATATCATGGATAATATTTTTCCTACCACAATGACTTGGAGAGCAAGGTTAGATCATTATTTTAATGAAGAACCATATGATAGTATACCAGACTAGATCTTCATGATAGAAGAGTTTATTAGAAGAACTTTTAAGAAAGAATAGTATGATGTGATACTTATGAATGATAATATTACGAACAAGAAGAACTATTCCATCCGAAGAACCTCAAAATCCTGTAGATATTAATCATTTAATTTTGGAATGCTTAAAGCAACAACAAAAGATGATAGAGGAAATGAGAGTAGCTCAAGCTCAAAGTGACTAAGAAATTGATGCTACTATAGTAGTAGTAGTAGCTGTGGATAATTTACGATAGTCAAAACTAGCAGGAGCAGTTAATGTGGAACCAGAAGCTGAATAGCATCTAGTAGAGCCACTTAGGCAAACTGAGCCGGTGGTGGATCCTATTGGTATCTAGCAGTGGATGACAAAATTTTGCAAGCACAATCCTCCAACATTTGAAGGGACATTTGATGCTCAAATGGTAGAGAACTGGATCAGTCGATTGGAAAAGATTTTTAAAGTGCTTGATTGTCCATATGAAAGTAAGGCTCATATGGCTATTTATTAGCTGGAAAAAGATACAGATCGGTGGTGGAAGAACACTGAGTTATTGCTACAGGTAAGGAACATTCCTATTACATGGGAAGTATTTCTTGAACAATTCTATGAGAAATATTTTCCTCAGTCGGTACGTGATGAACGGGAAGCTGAGTTCCTTGTGTTGAGGCAAGGAGAGAATAAGCCATTTGAAGAGTATTTGGCTAAGTTTATTCATCTTTCTCAGTATTCCACGTATCTCCAATAAGTGGATGATGAACGATGGATGATAAAGAGAATGATTAGGGGATTAAATGCTATATTGAAGGAAAAGATGATACCCTAACAGTACAATCAATTTAACAAAGCAGTAGAGGCATGTCGACTAATTGAAAATAGCTTAAATCATCAAACATTATTTAAGCTAGTAGGCAAAGAAACTGGTACTCTTGAAATGACTAGTCAAAGCCGCGATATTGTTAATGGTAGTGGCTCTAAGAAGAGAAAAAGGAAATGGCAGAATAGAATGCCTAATTGAGGAAATTTTTAAGACAATGTTGGTAACTGGGAGTCAAGGTTCTAAGTATGTGATAAGTACGGAAAGAATCATGGTGATAGGCCGTGTTTGATAGGACAAAATGTGTGTTATACTTATGGAAAACCTGGACATTTCTCTAAGGATTGTCCTCAAGCAGTGAATAATCAAAGGCTAGAAACTCAAGGTCGAGTGTTCGCATTTACATGTGAAGATGCTCAGAAGTCACCCCAAAATGATTCAAGGTACAATTAATCTCAATAATTACTCTGTGATTGCTATGTTTGATTTGGGTGCAAGTCATTCCTTTGTTTCTTATAAATGTGCTGAACGCCTAGGCCTTACAATTAGTAAGTTGCATTATGCTATATGTGTGATAACTCCTCAAATGCTAGAGTAGTTACATTTGATGTTTGCCTAAATAGTGTTATTTGATATGAACATTGTTGCACTACTTTAAACTTAATATGTATGCCTTTATGGGAGATTGATGTCACAATTGGATTAAACTGGTTATCTTCTAATAATGTGATGCTAGACTATAAGAACAAGACCTTAGTTCTCTGTCTAAAGGTAATGAATTTGAGTTTAGAAGTAAGGCTAAATTTTATAACAAAGGTTCAGGCAGATAAATATTTGCGAAAAGGATGTCAAGGGTATATGATTTTCTTTTCTGTTCAAACAAAAGTAGAAGAAAGGATTGAAGGGATTCCAGTGGTCCAGGAATTTCCTGAAGTTTTTCCAAAGGAGATTCAGGGATTACCTCCTCAATGAGAAGTGAAGTTTCCAATTGATATTGTACTTGGAGCTGGACTAATATCCAAGGCCCTATACCATATGACCCCTAATGAGATGATGGAGTTAAAGAAGAAGATTGAGGATCTTTTAGAGAAAAGTTTTATCCGACTCAGTGTCTCACCATTGGGTACTCTAGTGTTATTCGTTAAGAAGAAGGATGACAGTATAAGATTGTGTATCGATTATAGGGTGTTGAATAAGATTACTGTTAAGAATGAGTATATTCTCCCCAGAATTGATGACATGTTAGATTAGTTGGCTGGAACAAGTTTATTCTCTAAGATTGATTTGAGATTTAGCTACCATCAACTCAGGATCAAATCAGATGATATTTCAAATACTACTTTTAGGACTCGTTATGGCCACTTTGAATTTCTTGTGATGCCTTTTAGTCTGACAAATGCACCTGCAATTTTCATGGATTATATAAATAGAATCTTCAAGTCTTACCTGGATTAATTTGTTATGGTATTCATTGATTATATCCTGGTGTACTCCAAGTCAGTTGAAGAGCATGAAAGGCACTTGAGAATTATCCTTAGTATTCTTAAAGAAAAACAACACTATGCTAAGCTTAGTAAATGCAAATTTTGGCTTCAAGAAGTCAAATTTCTCGATCATGTCATATCCTATGAAGGGGTAGCTTAGATCCTAGCAAAGTTGAAGCAGTATTAAGCTAGGAGTAGCCAAGGACAATGACAGAGATTAGAAGTTTTCTATGCTTAACAGGGTATTATAGAAGGTTTATTAAGGATTTTTCTTGAATTGCTCTATCTTTGACCAAGTTGACTAGAAAGAATCAGTCGTTCAAGTGGGATAAGAAGTGCAAGGCTAGTTTTTAAGAATTGAAACAGAAGTTAACCACTACTCTTGTGCTGATTATTCCAGATCCCACCTAGACCTATGTGGTATATATTGTTGCTAGTAAGCAGGGGTTGTGATGTGTGTTAATGTAGCAAAGTAGAGTAGTAACCTACGCTTCTCGACAGTTAATGTCATATCCTAATTTTTCCCTATCCGTATACTACTGATAGTGGAAAGAGGTTTGGAAAGGATTATAACAAACATCAGAAGAAATAATAAAGGTTAGATGATTCTTTAAGGAAGAGAAGGAGTAAAATGAAAAGTAGAAAAGGTTAAAGGCAAAAAGTGAAAGTAGAAACAAGATTTGGGCTAAAAGTGGTAATTTCTAAAAGTTAAGGGACTTAAATGTAATTGAGTAAAAAGTTTAAGGGCAAAATTATAATTATAGAAAGATTAGCTCAGAAAGGGTTATAACTGCCCAAAAGTTTTTCATTCCCACATTCCATCAGTAAATAGAGGAAGTTGTGCTGGTTAATCTGGCATGATACAAAAATTTTATTAGCACTCCAAATAACAGAAAATTATCTGATAGTATAAAAGTTATATGAAATTTTATCATATTTCATGGACTTCAAATGTAAGTGGGCAAATTATAGGAAAATGATCCCTACAGTGTTAGATGTCCTGGATCTGACAGAACTCCGGAAGAAGTTCTGTATAAAAAGTTATTCACATATTAATGAATTTTGACGGGAGTTTGATAACACCCGTGATTCGATAATAGAATTTATTAGTATGTAAGCCTGGATAGAATAAGATCATATGACCTCATATATAGGCCCATGATGACGCCAAGAAGGGCCCAGAACCCAGTGTACTAGTCTATTAGTAGAAGGGGCCAGTGTCCAGAAAAAGTGCGAAATTATAAAAATGCCCTTAGATGCCCAGATTGTACCAGAGATAGATGAATGGCATTTTGGTTACCTGGGATAGGCTAAAAATGTGGCACATGGTATAAATATGATTAGTTGAGCACAGATACACCCTGAGGTAGTATAAACAGGGATAAAATGACGATTATGTCCTTAGGATCAATATCGTGTAAGAAAGGACACTAAGGGCATTTTGGTCATTTCCCAAGGAATGGATGGCAGATAAATACTCAGTATAACCATGTCAAGGGTATGAGAAGCCTAGACATTGATTTCTAGGATAAAATACATATCCTGGTATATTATAGAAAAATTTAGAATAGGAAACAGTCTGGTTGTTGTGAAACTGCTCTGATCGGTACGGATTGGACTGGAATTTTTCTAGAAGCTTCCTTACACTATGAGCACGCCACCTAGCCCTCTTAGGTGTCCCATGAGCTGTCCCACATGATGTCATAATTATTCTTTTATGAAAAAGTAAAATCCAAGATTAAATGTGAGCCTTTAGATCAAATAGTAACCAAATCAATCTTGGCCATTGATTTTTCTTGGATTTTGGCTATAAATACCCCTTAATTCTGCCCAAAATTGTGGCCTTGTGATACCTTGGGGAAACTCTTTCAAAATGAAAACTCAAGCCAATTATGCCACATACCCCCTAAGGTATCCTTGGATGATGTCATAATGGTGAGTCATCAAGGAAGATGATGTTATCGTGATGATGTAGGCAAAGCTTCTTGAGGAAGCTAAGTGATCTGGGCCATTCATCATGATTTGATCTGAGCCATTCATTCCACCTCCACTTACCTATAAATAGGTCACCCCTCCTTTAAGGAATGTCACGGCCAAGGAGCAAAAGAAAGAAGAGAAAGAAAAGAGAAAGAGAGAAAGAGAAAGAAAGGAAAGAAATGAAGGAGTTTTGGTGGAACCAGAAGCAGTCCAAAGAGCTTAGGGACTGGGCAGAGCTTAGCAATGAGGTAAGTAAGTTATCTAGGATTTCTCTTAGTAGTTAGAATAGAGAAATATCTCTATTAATAAGGTTAGCTGTCATATCCTTACTTTTAACCTCAATTATACTTGATTAGAAGTGATTGGAACCAATTACATGATCATTTGCTTTGAAAACATCCATTTCCAAAAGATTTGCTCTTGGGTACTGTTCACTTTTACTGTTCATTTGGTAATTCCAGAACATGTACCCTACTTTGAAAATTCATAATTAATTGTAGAAAAATTGAAATAACATGGTTCCAATTTCTAATGAAATCTCTTTCACATATCTTTGAGGGAAAAATATGAAACTGAGGTTTTCTTGTCCCAATGAAATCAGTTTAATCGTTGAAAATCACTGTTTATTTGGTAAAATCTGGAAGTTCCAGTTTCTTTGCTTAACTTCAAAAATTCATTTCTCTTTGGTTACTTATCCAAATGAACTGTGTTACCTATGGATTTGAAGCTTTAGACGTTATCTTTAATCTCATAAAATTTCGTAGAAAAACACGTTCATTTGTATATGAAATCTTTGTGTAACCGTCACTGCCTCTCAGCACTCGTTTTACTCAATTCCAGATCTTACTTCCAACTTTGGAAAATCATAACAATTCAGATACTTATCCAAATGAGGCGTTCTTAGTGTTCATTTAAAGCTCTGTGTCTTAAATTTAATCAGGCCAAGTTTGAGATTAAAACTCGTTGATTTAGATGCCAAAAAGATTGTCAAATCACCACGGCCTCAAAACAGGACTAGAGAAACATACACCATGCATACTAGCATATCATCCCATAGTGTCATGTAAGTCATGTAGCTTATTATACAAACTTATTCATCAACATTTACTCTCCTCCCTTGAAAATATCCAGCACCTAAAACATAGTTATGCATGTGGAAGGAATGAGATTTCATGGAAATCCCAATAGCAAGTTACACAAACTATAATATCATGCATGGATAATTGTATGCTTAACATGTTATCATGAGATGGGAGCTACTTCATAATGGTACATAAGAAAACTCTAACATGCATATTGTCATGAAATAACTTGCAAGGAGTTGCAATCATTCATACTTCATCATAACATGATGACATAAGCTCAAGCTCAACCATACACCATAATCAACAAGCAAGCAAAACAATTAAACAAACATGAGTTATAGTTAGGTATCCTTGCTACCTCTTAGCTATCTTGGTCAAGACCTTCTTGGGATGATTTCCTTCCTTCACAAATGTCAAAACCTAGCCATTACAAAATAATATCAAGTTACAATTCAACTTGAAACCAAATCCAAGACTAGGTTTTCACTAGCTCCCTTTCTTTCTCTACTTTATGTTTCCTACTTCCATCTTTTCAAAATAAATTCTCATGGTTCATTTCCACATAATTTTTCATGTAGAATCCAAATATGAAATCAGAATTTCCAAAATCAAAACATATCAATTGCTACAGTGCCAAACCGAAATGCATGCTCTTGTTTTCCAAAAATTCTCATTTTGATTCCAATGCTTCCAATACTTGTTCTCCTACTTTATCCCCACACAACTTTCCATTTTAAACTCATTGGAAGCATCAAAATCATGAAATTCCATCATATGAACAGTACCACATACAGTACTAGCAAGAACACAAAACCCTAAATCCAAACATACTTGAATTCACAAGCTTATACCACTTGATTCTAGCTTGTTTAAACTTGTCTAAACTATCCATAACATAAAACTCATATTTTAACCACATATGAGCAGCAATTCCAGCAGCAACCATAAGGGAAATATAGCATGAAAACCCTTAAAACCATGAGCTAACTTGCTAGAACAAAGCTCAAGATCAAGGGAGATGATTACCTTGCTTATTACTTCACTTTGGTTGCTTCTTTCTTGGTGGAATGGAAATTTTGCAAGAGTTTCCCTATGGTTCACCATGCATGCCGAAGTGTTCTGAATAGGGGGTATTTATAGAGAAATTTGGGTTGAAATGGATGGCCAAGATTGATTTGGTTACTATTTGATCTAAAGGCTCACATTTAATCTTGGATTTTACTTTTTCTAAAAAGAATAATTATTACATCATGTGGGACAGCTCATGGGACACCTAAGAGGGTTAGGTGGCGTGCTTCCCATGTCAAGAAGGTTCTGGAAAAATTCTAGTCCAATCCGGTACCGATCGGAGCCGTTTCACAACAACCGGACTATTTTCTGTTCTGATTTTTTTTTGTAATATACCAGGATATGTATTATGTCCTGGAAATCAATATATAGGCTTCTCATATCATTGAAAATGATATATTGAATATTTATCTGCCATCCATTCCTTGAAAAATAACCAAAATACTCTTAGTGTCCTTTCCTGCCCTGTACTAACCCTAAGGGCAAAATCGTCATTTCACACCTCTTTACACTGCCTCAGGGCATATATTGACTCTATATAATCATATTTATACTATGTCCCACATTTTTGGCCTATCCATAATGACCAAAATGACCTCCATCCATCACTGGTACAGTATAGGCATCCAGGGACATTTTCGTAATTTTGCACTTTTCCAGGATTGCTCTGGCCTGTGGCCCATATAACTGTCCAGTCACCTTAATGGGCTCATGATGGTGTCATTTGGGCCTTATTATGGGCTTATTGCCTATATTGCCTTTATGGCCCAATTCATTGTACAACTCTCCCAATCATATTTATTGGGTATTTAATTTCACTGTAAAATCTCGTATGGCTTCTACAGGATTCCTTTTCTGATTCTGTCAATTTTATAAATTTATATATTAAATATATGAATTTTTTATAAAGTCTCATCTAATTATGAGATCTCAAAAATACTGCAATAATTCCTTCTGACTTCAGGAATTTATATTAATTAATCGGGACCTTAAATCAAAATTCTGTGTTGCGTTAAACTGACCAGAATATTTTTGTCTATCTACTGGTAAAATTTGGGTCTGATCTGATTCCAGGCATTTTTGGCCTGTTTTGGCTCAACTTTTCCATATTTACATTTAGGTCCCTTAACTTTTGAATAATTGCACTTTAGTCCCTGAACTTTTCATTAATTGCATTTAGGTCCCTCATTTTTCTTATACTTTCACTTTTCACCTTCAAACTTTTAAATTTTTATTTTGGTCCCTATTCTTTCCTTAGTTATTAATCCTTCCCTTTCCTTTCACAATCTGATACAGTTTATTCCAAGAATCTTATATCCATTGCAGATAAACTGTATAGGTACATCAGGTCAAAAAATTGGGGATATGACATTTCTCTCCCCCTTAAAATAAATTTCGTCCTCGAAATTTACATTACATATACATTAAGGAAATAGTTCAGGGTATATCTCTCTCATCCTTTCCTCTGTTTCCCAGGTAGCTTCATTCTCTGTTAATCCCTTCCAGACCACCTTAACTAGAGGGATCTGCTTATTTCGCAACTGCTTGACCTTTCTATCTACTATCTGTACTGGTCCAACTTCATAAGTCAGGTCATCTCGCAGTGCAATATCATCCTGCTCAATCACATGTGATAGATCTGGAACATACTTCTTTAACTGGGAAACATGGAATACATCATGAATCTTGCTGAGATATGGAGGAAGAGCTAATTTATAAGCCACTGATCCTACTCTTGAGAGGATCTGAAATGGCCCAATGTATCTAGGATGCAGCTTCTTCACTTTGATTGATCGTCCAGCTCCTGTCGTTAGAGTCAACTTAAGGAATACATGCTCTCCTTCTTCAAACTCCAACGGCTTCCTTCTAACATCAGCATAACTCTTCTGTCTGCTTTGAGCTGTTAATAGCCTTTTTCTGATCTTATCAATCTGTACTGCTGTCTGGTCTACTAGATCAGGACCAAACATCCTCCTTTCTCTCAACTCCACCCAGCACAAGGGAGATCTACACTTCTGTCCATAAAGTGCTTCAAACGGAGCCATCTGTATGCTAGCCTGATAACTGTTGTTATAGGCAAACTCTACCAATGGTAGATGGGCATCCCAACTCCCTTTGAAATCTAAAACACAAGCTCTTAGCATATCCTCAAGCGTCTGGATTGTTCTCTCGGACTGACCATCTGTTTGAGGATGGTAAGCTGTACTAAATCTGAGAGTAGTGTCCATTTCTTTATGTAGAGCTCGCCAAAAGTTCGACGTAAATCGCGGATCTCTGTCAGATATGATACTACTGGGAATACCATGTAGTCTAATAATCTCTTTTACATACAGTTTCGCCAGCTTCTCAAGAGAATCCTTTTTATTGATTGCCAAGAAATGAGTCGACTTTGTTAATCGGTTAATTACCACCCATATAGCATCATGCTTAGTAGGAGTCATGGGTAATCCTTCAACAAAATCCATGGCAATGCTGTCCCATTTCCACTCAGGTATCTCTAATGGTTATAATTTCCCTGCTGGCTTCTGGTGCTCAACTTTCACCTTTTGACATGTCAAGCATTTGGACACATAATCTACAACATCTTTCTTCAATCTAGGCCACCAAAATAAACCTTTAACATCATGGTACATCTTGGTCATACCTGGATGTACTGTATATTTGCTTTTATGTGCCTCTTCTAAGATCTTTTCTCTCAATCCCATTGCATTGGGAATATATGGTCATCCCCTAAATTGTAGTAACCAATATTGGGACATATCAAAATTTTTAGTTTCCCCTCTTTCTAGCTTACCTTTAAAAATATCAGCGAGTCTATCTTGCTCTTGAGCTACTTTTATCTCATCCTCTATGAAAGCTTTAATCTGCGTTCCTCTATAAGAACTTTCTGTTGTCTGCATTTGATACAAAGGACTCCAATCTCGAACATCTTCTATCAGTTTTAGCTCTTTGATCATAAGACTAGCAACCTGCACCACCTTTCTACTCAAGGCATCGGCCACTACATTAGCTTTTCCTGGATGGTATTTGATCTGGAAATCATAATCCTTCAGAAATTCCATCCATCTCCGTTGCCTCATGTTTAATTCTTTCTGATCCTGCAGATACTTTAGGCTTTTATGATCATAGTACAGTTCTATGGTGGCTCCATACAGGTAGTGCCTCCATATCTTGAGAGCATAAACTACGGCCGCAAGCTCCAGATCATGAGTGGGATAATTCTCTTCATTTGGCTTTAACTGTCGAGAAGCATAGGCTACTACTCGTCCTTGCTGTATCAACACACATCCCAACCACTGCTTGCTAGCATCAGTGTAGACTACATAAGTCTGAGTTGGGTCTGGAATAATCAGCACAGGAGTCATGGTTAATCTCTGCTTTAGTTCATGAAAACTGGCCTCACACTTCTCATCCCACTTGAATTGCTGATTCTTTCTTGTCAGCTTGGTTAACGGTAGAGCAATTCGAGAAAAGTCCTTAATAAATCTTCTATAATACCCTGCTAAGCCCAGAAAACTTCTGATCTCCATCACTGTCCTTGGCTGTTCCCAGCTTAGCACTGCTTCAACTTTGCTAGGATCTACAGCTACCCCTTCATGGGATATGACATGACCGAGAAATTTGACTTCTTGAAGCCAAAACTCACATTTACTAAGCTTAGCATAAAGTCGTTTCTCTTTAAAAGTACTAAGAACAATCCTAAAATGCTCTTCATGCTCTGCAGCCGATTTAGAGTACACTAAGATATCATCAATGAAGACTACCACAAACTGATCTAGATAAGGCCTGAAGATTCTGTTCATGTAATCCATGAAAATTGCAGGTGCATTCGTCAGACCAAAGGGCATCACTAGAAATTCAAAATGACCATATCGAGTCCTGAATGCAGTCTTTGAAATATCATCTGCTTTGATTCTGAGTTGGTGATAACCTGATCTCAGATCAATCTTAGAGAATAAGCTTGCTCCAACCAACTAGTCTAGCAAATCATCAATTCGGGGAAGAGGGTACTTATTCTTAACAGTAATCTTATTCAACTCCCAATAGTCAATGCACAATCTGAGACTGCCATCCTTCTTCTTGATGAATAACACTGGAGCACCCCATGGAGAAACACTGGGTCAGATGAAACCCTTCTCTAATAGCTCCTCTATCTGCTTCTTGAGTTCAATCATCTCATTGGGAGCCATACGATATGGGGCTTTAGATACTGGTCCAGCTCCAGGTACGATGTCAATTGCAAACTCCACTTCTCGTTCTGGAGGCAATCCCTTAATCTCCTTTAGAAAGACTTTAGGAAATTCTTTGACCACTGGAATTGCTTCAATTCCTTCTTCTACTTCTGCTTGAACAGAAAAGAAGACCATATATCCCTGACATCCTTTTCATAAACATCTATCCGCTTGAGCCTCTGTCAGGAAATTCAGTTTCACTTCTGAATTCACATTTGGGGCTTGTGGACAAAGAACTAGAGTTTTGTTCTTACAATCCATCATTACATTATTGGCAGACAACCAATTCAATCCAATTATGACATCAATTTCATAGAATGGCATGCATATTAGGTCAAGAGTAGTGCAATAACATTCATATCGAATGACACTATTTAGGCAGACATCTGATGTAACTACTTTAGCATTTGTAGGGGTTGTGACACATATGGCATAATGCAGCTTGTTAATTGTAAGGCCTAAACATTTAGCACATTCATAAGAAACAAAGGAATGACTTGCACCCGAATCAAACATAGCAATCACAGCATGATTATTGAGATAGATGATACCTTGGATCATCTCGGGTGATCTCTGTGCCTCTTCCCTTGTCATTGCAAACACTCACCCTTGAGTGCGTGGCCTTTGATCATTAACTGCTTGGGGACAATTTTTGGAAAAATGTCCAGGCTGGCCACATGTGTAACAGACATTCTGCCCCATCAAGCATGGTATGTCTCCATGGTTCTTCCCGTATTTGTTGCATACTCTAGACCTCTGGTCTATATTTTGGGTTGCCCCTGTAATTCCCTCTGTTAGGCTTTCGGTTCTGCTGCCACTGCCTTTTCCTCTTCTTGTTATAGCCACTATCACTGGCTATATTTCTATTCTGGTTAGGTCTCTCAGGAGCAGCAGTCTCTCTGTTTACTGGTCTCATCAGCATCCGGTGATTCAGACTATTCTCAATAATTCTACAGGCCTCTACTGCTTTATTGAATTGATGGTATTGTTGAGGGGTCATCTTATCTTTTAGAGTAGTATTCAATCCCCTGATCATCCTCTCCGTCATCCACCGCTCATTGTCCACCTGTCGTAGATAAGTGGAATACTGGGAAAGACGGATGAACTTTGCTAAGTATTCGTCAAAGGATTCTTTTTCACCTTGTCTTAGCATAAGGAATTCTGCTTCTCGTTCATCTCGTACAGACTGGGGAAAATACTTCCCATAAAACTGTTCAAGGAACACTTCCCATGTGATAGGAACGTGTCTAGCCTGTAATACTAACTCTGTGTCCTTCCACCATCTGTCCGCATCCCTTTCTAGCTGGTAGATTGCTATCTGTGCTTTACTCTCAGACGGACAACCTAGTACCTTAAAGATCTTCTCTAATCTGCTGATCCAATCCTCCGCTTTCTGTATATCGAACGTTCCCTCAAATGTCGGAGGACTATGCTTACAGAACTTAGTCATCTATTATTGAATACCAGTAGGATCTACTGTTTGTCCTGTCTGTCTCGGTAGTTCTATTGTCTGTTGAACCATCTCTGGTTCTGTATTAGCTATACCTGCAGACTCTGGGTGTCTGAGGTTATCCACTGCTTCAGCTACAGCTGCTGCTATAGCAGCATCCCTTTCCTGCTCACTCCTTGCTTGAGCAACTTTTACTTCCTTTATCAGCTTCTGCTGCTGCTCCAGCCGTTCTAGAATCAGCTGATTAATATCTCCGGCATTTTGGGATTCACCCGAAGCACTAGCTCTTATGGTCTTACCATTTTGTTTTACTATCGTAATAGGAAATAGGAAAGGAATATTATAATTAATATACTTTATATTTCATTCAAAACATAGCATACAACAGGTTTAACATCATTAGATAAACTCTTCATAACAGACACACATACATGTATTATGTCATTACTAGTCAAAAGTACATAGATTACAACAACATTCATACATACAGCTATTACACTATGTTTTCTCATAATAGATCCTAATAAATTCCCCTACCATGTAGATCCAATCATGGATATCCTCAAAGGGTTCCTCTTCAAAGTACTGATCTAACCCTTCTCTCCATGTTGCTGTAAGAGGCAAAATATCATCCATGATGTTAATCCAATCAGTAAGGGTAAGAGTATTTGGATCATATGCCTAATAGGCCTCCCTTACTCTTGCTATGAAATCTTTGTAAACTCTATAGTCTTGATCCATATCTCTAATCAACATCCTTCCTATCCCATATAGCTGCTTTGTGAGTTCCACAGCTCTCCTAAAATGTTCTTCATCCATATCCTTCCTAGGGATTAACTCAATTATCTGATGGTTACCCAGGTATAGCTGTACTACTATCTTCTTGGTTTCACTTGGACCTGGAATATCTGTAGGGTCTGGCCTCTGACTAGGTCTAGGTATATCAGCTACATGACTAGGAGCAGGTATATTAGCTGTATGGCTGGGTCCAGGTACATCAACTGGTTTAGGTACCTGACTCAGTCCAGGAACATCTACCTTATCGGCCTTCCTAGGCACAGGGTCTATTGCACCCCTAACATAAGAGTAACCCACATCAGATTGTTCCTCTTGAGGGTCTATCATTTCTTTATCATCTATCTGACCTGCATCTCTTTCTAGTACAATATTCATGGGTGGGGCTGGGTTAGGTTCCTCAAGTTCATCATCTTCTGATGGTATATCCTCATCTGATATTTCCTCTTCTTCATCATCATCCTCATCCATCTCATTTGATCCCATCGAAGAATTATCTAACCTGCCCAATTCTGATTCACTACTGGAATCCCAAATATTGATCACTGGGGGAAGACCAAACTCCGGATCATGTATGAAAGCATCTATCTCTTCTGAGTTCCACCCTGATCTATCAGACCTATAGACTGCGGGTCTAGGGTCCCCCTGGTTTACTGTAGTCTCTGATGTTCTAGACTCAGTCATTGCTATCCTGCAATAATTAACTTAGGGTCAATTATGCAAATCTTTACTTATGTTTCAGTCTATAAATAATGTAATCAGAGCATTTCCTAAGCCAGAATCCTTTGCTCTGATACCAAAATGTCATATCCTTACTTTTAACCTTAATTATACTTGATTAGAAGTGATTGGAACCAATTACATGATCATTTGCTTTGAAAACATCTATTTCCAAAAGATTTGCTCTCGGGGTACTGTTCATTTGGTAATTCCAGAACATGTACCCTACTTTGAAAATTCATAATTAATTTTAGAAAAATCAAAATAACATGGTTCCAATTTCTAATGAAATCTCTTTCACATATATTTGAGGGAAAAATATGAAACTGAGGTTTTCTTGTCCCAATGAAATCAGTTTAATCGTTGAAAATCACTGTTTATTTGGTAAAATCTGGAAGTTCCAGTTTCTTTGCTTAACTTCAAAAATTCATTTCTCTTTGGTTACTTATCCAAATGAACTGTGTTACCTATGGATTTGAAGCTTTAGACGTTATCTTTAATCTCATAAAATTTCGTAGAAAAACACGTTCATTTGTATATGAAATCTTTGTGTAACCGTCACTCCCTCTCAGCACTCATTTTACTCAATTCCAGATCTTACTTCCAAATTTGGAAAATCATAACAATTCAGATACTTATCCAAATGAGGCGTTCTTGGTGTTCATTTAAAGCTCTGTGTCTTAAATTTAATCAGACCAAGTTTGAGATTAAAACTCGTTGATTTAGATGCCAAAAAGATTGTCAAATCACCACGGCCTCAAAACAGGACTAGAGAAACATACACCATGCATACTAGCATATCATCCCATAGTGTCATGTAAGTCATGTAGCTTATTATACAAACTTATTCATCAACATTTACTCTCCTCCCTTGAAAATATCCAGCACCTAAAACATAGTTATGCATGTGGAAGGAATGAGATTTCATGGAAATCCCAATAGCAAGTTACACAAACTATAATATCATGCATGGATAATTATATGCTTAACATGTTATCATGAGATGGGAGCTACTTCATAATGGTACATAAGAAAACTCTAACATGCATATTGTCATGACATAACTTGCAAGGAGTTGCAATCATTCATACTTCATCATAACATGATGACAAAAGCTCAAGCTCAACCAAACACCATAATCAACAAGCAAGCAAAACAATTAAACAAACATGAGTTATAGTTAGGTATCCTTGCTACCTCTTAGCTATCTTGGTCAAGACCTTCTTGAAGTGCTTTCCTTCCTTCACAAATGTCAAAACCTAGCCATTACAACATAATATCAAGTTACAACTCAATTTGAAACCAAATCCAAGACTAGGTTTTCACTAGCTCCCTTTCTTTCTCTACTTTATGTTTCCTACTTCCATCTTTTCAAAATAAATTCTCATGGTTCATTTCCATATAATTTTTCATGCAGAATCCAAATATGAAATCAGAATTTCCAAAATCAAAACATATCAATTGCTACAGTGCCAAACCGAAATGCATGCTCTTGTTTTCCAAAAATTCTCATTTTGATTCCAATGTTTCCAATACTTGTTCTCCTACTTTATCCCCACACAACTTTCCATTTTAAACTCATTGGAAGCATCAAAATCATAAAATTCCATCATATGAACAGTACCACGTACAGTACCAGCAAGAACACAGAACCCTAAATCCAAACATACTTGAATTCACAAGCTAGCATATCATCCCATAGTGTCAAGTATGTTTGGATTTAGGGTTCTGTGTTCTTGCTGGTACTGTACGTGGTACTGTTCATATGATGGAATTTCATGATTTTGATGCTTCCAATGAGTTTAAAATGGAAAGTTGTGTGGGGATAAAGTAGGAGAACAAGTATTGGAAGCATTGGAATCAAAATGAGAATTTTTGGAAAACAAGAGCATGCATTTCGGTTTGGCACTGTAGCAATTGGTATGTTTTGATTTTGGAAATTCTGATTTCATATTTGGATTCTACATGAAAAATTATGTGGAAATGAACCATGAGAATTTATTTTGGAAAGGTGGAAGTAGGAAACATAAATTAGAGAAAGAAAGGGAGCTAGTGAAAACCTAGTCTTGGATTTGATTTCAAGTTGAGTTGTAACTTGATATTATGTTGTAATGGCTAGGTTTTGACATTTGTGAAGGAAGGAAAGCACTTCAAGAAGGTCTTGACCAAGATAGCTAAGAGGTAGCAAGGATACCTAACTATAACTCATGTTTGTTTAATTGTTTTGCTTGCTTGCTGATTATGGTGTTTGGTTGAGCTTGAGCTTATGTCATCATGTTATGATGAAGTATGAATGATTGCAACTCCTTGCAAGTTATGTCATGACAATATGCATGTTAGAGTTTGCTTATGTACCATTATGAAGTAGCTCCCATCACATGATAACATGTGAAGCATACAATTATTCATGCATGATATTATAGTTTGTGTAACTTGCTATTGGGATTTCCATGAAATCTCATTCCTTCCACATGCATAACTATGTTTTAGGTGCTGGAACCTCTCAAGGGAAGAGAGTAAATGTTAATGATTAAGTTTGTATAATAAGTTATATGACTCACATGACACTATGGGATGATATGCTAGCATGCAAGGTGTATGTTTTTGTAACTCTGTTGTGAGGCCTTGGTGATGTAACGATGATTTTGATATGTAAACCAACGAGTTTTAGTATGCAATTTGGTGTGAAGTTAGATAATATACAGATATTTAAATGGACACCAAGAATGCCTTAATTGGATAAATATCTGAATTGTTATGATTTTCCAAAGTTGCAAGTAAGATCTGGAATTGAGATAAAACGAGTGCTGAGAGGCAGTGACGTTCACACAATGATTTCATATATCAAATGAACGAATTGTTCTATGAAATTTGGTGAGCTTAAATAGGACATATATAGCTTTAATTCCATATGTAACACAGTTTATTTGGATAAGTAACCAAAGAGAAATGAATTTTTGAAGTTAAGCAAAGAAACTGGAACTTCCAGATTTTTACCAAATGAACAGTGATTTTTAACCAATAAACTGATTTCATTTGGACCAGAGAACCTCAGTTTCATATTTTTTCCCTCAAATATTTATGAAAGAACTTTCATTAGAAATTGGAACCACATTATTTTGATTTTTCCACAATTAATTATGAATTTTCAAAGTAGGGTACATGTTCTAGAATTACCAAATGAACAGTAACAATGAACAGTCCCCAAGAGCAAATCTTTGGAAATGGATGTTTTCAAAGCAAATGATCATGTAATTGGTTCCAATCACTTCTAATGGAGTATAATTGAGGCTAAAAGTAAGGATGTGACAATTTGGTATCAGAGCATAGGATTCTGGTTTAGGAAATGCTCTGAATAGATTATTTTAGACTGATACATAAGTGAACCTATGAATGTACTTATGACAGTGAGGCTATGGTATGTGTGTATGTTATGGAAGTAATGCTGTTGAACTTGCTGTATGCTATGTTTTGAATGAAATATAAAGTATGTTAATTATAATTTACCTTTCCTATTTCCTATTACAATAGTAAAACAAAATGGTAAGAACCAGAAGAGCTAGTGCTTCGGGTAAACCCTAAAATGCCGAAGATATTAATCAGTTGATTCTAGAACGGTTGGAACAGCAGCAGAAGCTGATAGAGGAAGTAAAAGCTGCTCAAGCAAGGAGTGAGCAAGAAAGGGATGATGCTATAGCAGCAGCTATCGCTGAAGCAGTGGAGAACCTCAGACACCCAGAGTCTGCAGGTACAGCTAATACAGAACCAGAGATGGTTCAACAGACAACAGAACTACCGAGACAGACAGGTCAAACAGTAGATCCTACTGGTATTCAACAATGGATGCTTAAGTTCTATAAGCATAGTCCTCCAACATTCGAGGGAATGTTTGATGTACAGAAAGCGGAGGATTGGATCAGCAGACTGGAGAAGATCTTCAAGGTATTGGGTTGTCCGTCTGAGAGTAAAGTACAGATGACAATCTACCAGTTAGAGAGAGATGCTGACAGATGGTGGAAGAACACAGAGCTAGTATTGCAGGCTAGACACATTCCTATCACATGGGAAGTGTTCCTTGAACAGTTAATGAGAAGTATTTTCCCCAGTCAGTGCGGGATGAACGAGAAGCAGAATTCCTTGTGCTAAGACAAGAGAAAAAGAATCATTTGACGAATACTTGGCAAAGTTCATCCGTCTTTCCCAGTATTCCACTTACCTGCGACAGGTGGATGATGAGCGATGGATGACGGAAAGGATGATCAAGGGATTGAATACTACTCTGAAAGATAAGATGACCCCTCAACAATACCATCAGTTCAATAAAGCAGTAGAGGCCTGCAGAATTATTGAGAATAGTCTGAATCACTGGATGCTGATGAGACCAGTAAGCAGAGAGAATGCTGCTCCTAAGAGACCTAACCAGGATAGAAATGCAGCTAGTGGCAGTGGCTATAATAAGAAGAGAAAAAGGCAGTGGCAGCAGAACCGAAAGCCTAACAGAGGAAACTATAGGGGTGACACAAATAATAGAGATAAGAGGTCTAGAGTGTAACATCCTTACTTTTGTACATCTTAGGGACCATTCAGTAGCATTTAGAACCACTTACAAGACCTTGGAAGTCCATTAGCCAAAATCTGGAATTTTACTCTTTCTCGGGTTACTGTTCATATGGTATTCCAGATTACGCAATGAACTTCAAAAAATCATAATTAATTCTAGAAAACTCAAAATTAAGTGGTTCAAAAAGCTACATGAACATAACATCTTGAAATTTAAGGGAAAAATAATTTCTATACCAAATGATTAGCCAATTGATACATTTTATTCGTTGAAGTTTACTGTTCATTTGGTCAAAAACTCTGGAAACAGTTTTTGGTCCCTGATTTTGGAAATTCATTTCTCTTGATATACACATCCAAATGAAACGTTCTACCTATTAAATTAAAGATATGGATGTGTTCTACATGCTCATAAAATTTCGTGAACTAATTCCTTCATTTACTAGGTCAAACTGAAGCCACAACAAAACTACTTCAGGACCTACGTTTTTACCATTTCAGTTTCTTTTCTTTCATTTCCAATAATTGTTTCAGCATGCACAAGCCATTAAATAAGCTTCTTAACATTCATATACATCATGTACATATGCCATAATTATTACATACAAGTTTATCACATAAATAGACACCTTACATGGCATTTACACATATGGACAATTTATAGTATATGCTAAAATCTCAATACTTTACTTCCTTTCTTCCATTCTTTAGCTCTTCTCCATGCATACCTTTTCTTCATGCTTGACCTAAATTAGTTGGTTATGGGAGAGTGAGATTCTAGGGAATCTCAGTAGTAAACATTACCACTTAAATATGCAAGATGACTGCTAATGCATGATATGTAATTTCATTAATCTTTCTTTGATTAGTGACATGCCAACATGCTACAAACTTTTACATAAAGTGCATGGCCATGGAAACATGTTATTCACAATACATTAAACATCATTTATCATGTCACAACATGATTCAAATAACATATACATGTCAACACATAAGCATACCACATCAAGCACATAAAGAGGTAAGTTCACTACCTTGCACTTAAGCTTTCCTCTTGATCTTTAGCATTTGCTTCGTAGCTTTCCAACCAATAAACCTTTATGCCAATCACTTCCCAACATGTTCTTGGATGTTTCAAGGTCCTAAACACATTCATATTCATCACATAATTCATTAGGACTCATGAACTCCAACCATGTTCAAGACTAACTTTGTTACACTCTTTATTGTCATAACTTTCTCTAATTTTCACTAATCCACTTGGCTCTTGAACCAATTGATGTCTTGAATTTACCCTACACAATTTCATCTTTTGAATCCATTTATGAGCTTAGAATCATGAAATTCCATCTCCTTCATGGCCTGCTGTACAGAACTGAACATAAGCATACAATTCTTTCAAAAATTCTCATTTTGATTGTAATGCTTCCCATACTTGTTTCTCCACTTTAACCCACACAACTTTTGATTTTAAAACCATTGGAACCATCAAAATCATGAAATTTCAATCACTGTTCATGTGAGTGAACAGTACCGTAAGGAATCTCAAAGACTATAACCTTGAGATTTTAATATTTCCAAGGTTTAAAACCTTTCCAATCCTACACAAAATCATCATACAAACTCAATGGAAGCATTAAATCATTGAAATTCAATTTCCTTCCCTGATGAACAGTGCAGACCGAATAGGGCACACCATGGCAAAGTCAAGAATATCAATTTGATTCAACAACTAACCACTTAACTAGCTTGTTTAAGCTTCAATCATATGGTTCTAACTTTAATTTCTTCTTTCCCATTTCCTTTAAGGTGTTTGGGCAGCACCTTCCCTTAGAGAAAACTCAACTTTTTCCCCATGAAAACCCTAAGTTCAAGCTCCCAAATTAAAGGAAAATAAGCTAGGAGAGATTGCTTACCTTTAATCTCTAGCTTGCTTGAACTTTGCAACCTTGAATCTTCTTTATCTTGGCTTGAGTTTTCATTTTGCAAGAGTTTCCCCAAGGGTCCATGAAGCTATGGTTTTTCTGCAGAATGAGGGGGTATTTATAGCCAAAATCCAAGAAAAATGAATGGCCAAGATTGATTTGGTTACTATTTGATCTAAAGGCCCATATTTAATCTTGGATTTAACTTTTTCATAAAAGAATAATTATGACATCATGTGGGACAGCTCAAGGGACACCTAAAGGGGTTAGGTGGCGTGCTCATAGTGTAAGGAACCTTATGGAGAAATTCCAATCCAATCCAGTACCGATCGGTGCAGTTTCACAGCAACCGGACTGTTTTCTGTTCCTAATTTTTTAGAATATACCAGGATATGTATTTTGTCCTGGAAATCAATGTCTAGGCTTCCCACACCATTGACATACTTGTACTAGCCACAACTTAATTACAGATCCCTTGGAAAATGACCAAAATACCCTTGGTGTCATTTCTTGCACTACACTGACCCTAAGGGCGTAATTGTCATTTCACCCCTTATTGTACTGGCTCAGGGCATATATTGGCTCAAATAATCATATTTATACCATGTGACACGTTTTTAGCCTGTCCCAGATAACCAAAATGCCCTTCATCCATCTTTGGTACAATCTGGGCATCCAGGGGCATTTTCGTAATTTCGCACTTTTTCTGCACTGGCCCCTTCTACTGATAGACTGGTATCCTGGGTTTTGGGCCTTCCTTGGCATCATTATGGGCCTATATATGAGGTCATCTAATCTCATTCTATCCAGGCTTACATACCGATAAGTTCCATTATCGGATCACGGGTGTTAACAATCTCCCGTCAAAATCCACTGATATGTGAATAACTTTTTATACAGAACTTCTTCTGGAGTTCTGTCAGATCCAAGACATCTGACACTATAGGGCACACTTTCCTATAATTTTCCCACTTATATCTAAAGTCCATGAAATCTGATAAAATTTTAGATAACTTTTAGACTATCAGATAAATATCTGCTGTCTGAAGCCCTAATAAAATTTTTGTATCATGTCAGATTATCCAGCATACCTTCCTCTATTTACTAATGGAATATGGGACTAAAATACTTCTGGGCAGTTATAACCCTTTTCGGGCTGATCTTTCTATAATTACAATTTTACCCTTGAAATTTTCTCTTAATTACATTTATGTCCCTAACTTTTTGGATATTTACATTTAGGTCCCTAAACTTTTGAAAATTATAACTTTTGGCCCAACTTTTGTTTCTACTTTAACTTTTGGCCTTGAACCTTTTCCAATTTGCGTTTAGGTCCTTCTCTTTCTTTAAGACTTATCTAACCTTTATTATCTCATCTAATCTTCGTCATAATCCTTTCTAAACCTCTTTCCACTATCAGTACTATACAGATAGGGAAAATTTAGGATATGACATAGAGTATGTGACAAATGTGGGAAGAACCATGGAGACAGACCATGCTTGATGGGGCAAAATGTCTGTTACACATGTGGGAAGCCTGGACATTTCTCCAGGAGTTGTCCTCAAGCATATGATTATCAAAGGCCGTGCACTCAAGGGCGAGTGTTTGCAATGACAAGGAAAGAGGCACAAAGATCACCCGAGATGATCCAAGGTATCATCTATCTCAATAATCATGCTGTGATTGCAATGTTTGATTCAGGTGCAAGTCATTCATTTGTTTCTTATGAATGTGCTAAATGTGTGGGCCTTACAATTAGCAAGCTGCATTATGCCATGTGTCATAACCCCTACAAATGTTAAAGTAGTTATATCAGATGTCTACCTAAATAGTGTCATTCGATATGAATGTTGTTGCATTACTCTTGACCTCATATGCATGCCATTCCATGAGATTGATGTCATAATTGGATTAAATTGGTTGTCTGCCAATAATGTAATGCTGGATTGTAAGAACAAAACTCTAGTTCTTTGTCCACAAGCCCCAAATGTGAATCCAGAGGTAAAACTGAATTTCCTGACGGAGGCTCAAGCGGATAGATGTTTATGAAAAGGATGTCAGGGATATATGGTCTTCTTTTCTATTCAAGCAGAAGTAGAAGAAGGAATTGAAGCAATTCCCATGGTCAGAGAATTTCCTGAAGTATTTCTGAAAGAGATTCAGGGATTGCCTCCAGAACGAGAAGTGGAGTTTGCAATTGACATTGTACCTGGAGTTGGACCAGTATCTAAAGCCCTATATCGTATAGCTCCTAATGAGATGATTGAACTTAAAAAGCAGATAGAGGAGCTATTAGAGAAGGGTTTCATCTGACTCAGTGTTTCTCCATGGGGTGCTCCAGTGTTATTCATCAAGAAGAAGGATGGCAGTCTCAGATTGTGCATTGATTATCGGGAGTTGAATAAGATTACTGTTAAGAATAAGTACCTCTTCCCTGAATTGATGATTTGTTAGACCAGTTGGTTGGAGCAAGCTTATTCTCTAAGATTGATCTGAGGTCAGGTTATCACCAACTCAGAATCAAAGAAGATGACATTTCAAAGACTGCGTTCAGGACTCGATATGGTCATTTTGAATTTCTAGTGATACCCTTTGGTCTGACAAATGCACCTGCAATTTTCATGGATTACATGAACAGAATCTTCAGGCCTTACCTAGATCAGTTTGTGGTAGTTTTTATTGATGATATCCTAGTGTACTCCAAATCTGTTGTAGAGCATGAAGAGCATTTGAGAATTGTTCTTAGTACTCTTAAAGAGAAACGACTCTATGCTAAGCTTAGTAAATGTGAGTTTTGGCTGCAAGAAGTCAAATTTCTCGGTCATGTCATATCCCACGAAGGGGTAGCTGTAGATCCTAGCAAAGTTAAAGTAGTGCTAAGTTGGGAACAACCAAGGACAGTGACAGAGATCAGAAGTTTTTTGGGCTTAGCAGGGTATTATAGAAGATTTATTAAGGACTTTTCTCGAATTGCTCTACCGTTAACCAAGCTGACAAGAAAGAATCAGCAATTCAAGTGGGATGAGAAGTGTGAGGCCAGTTTTCATGAACTAAAGTAGAGATTAACCACGACTCCTGTACTGATTATTCCAGACCCAACTCAGACTTATGTAGTCTACACTGATGCTAGCAAGCAAGGGTTGGGATGTGTGTTGATGCAGCAAGGACGAGTGGTAGCCTATGCTTCTTGACAGTTAAAGCCACATGAAGAGAATTATCCCACGCATGATCTGGAGCTTGCAGCGGTAGTTTATGCTCTCAAGATATGGAGGCACTACTTGTATGGAGCTACCATAGAACTATACTGTGATCATAAAAGCCTGAAGTACCTGCAAGATCAGAAAGAATTGAACATGAGGCAACAGAGATGGATGGAATTTCTAAAGGATTATGATTTCCAGATCAAATACCATCCAGGAAAAGCTAATGTAGTGGCCGATTCCTTGAGCAGAAAGGTGGTGCAGGTTGCTAGTCTTATGATCAAAGAGCTAGAACTGATAGAAGATGTTCGAAATTGGAGTCCTCTGTATCAAATGCAGACATAAGAAAGTTCTTATGGAGGAACACAGATTAAAGCTTTTATTGAGGATGAGATAAAAGAGGCTCAGGAGCAAGATAGGCTCGCTGAAATTTTCGAAGGTAAGCTGGAAAGAGGGGAAACTAAAAACTTTGATGTGTCCCAAGATGGATTACTATGATTTATGGGACGACCATATATTCCCAATGCAATGGGATTGAGAGAAAAGATACTAGAGGAGGCACATAAAAGCAAGTATACAGTACATCCAGGTATGACCAAGATGTATCATGATGTGAAGAGTTTATTTTGGTGGCCTGGATTGAAGAAAGATGTTGTAAATTATGTGTCCAAATGTTTGACATGTCAAAAGGTGAAAGTTGAGCATCAGAAGCCAGCAGGGAAATTACAACTACTAGAGATACCTGAGTGGAAATGGGACAGTATTGCCATGGATTTTGTTGAAGGACTGCCCATGACTCTTACTAAGCATGATGCTATATGGGTAATAATTGACCGATTAACAAAGTCGGCTTATTTCCTGGCAATCAATAAAAAGGATTCTCTAGAGAAGCTGGCGAAACTCTATATAAAAGAGATTGTTAGACTACATGGTATTCCCAGTAGTATTATTTCTGACAAAGATCCTCAGTTTATATTAAACTTTTGGCGAGCTTTACATAAAGAAATGAACACTACTCTCAGATTTAGTACAGCCTACCATCCTCAAACAGATGGTCAATCTGAGAGAACGATCCAGACGCTTGAGGATATGTTGAGAACTTGTGGTTTGGATTTCAAAGGAAGTTGGGATGTCCATCTGCCGTTGATAGAGTTTGCCTATAACAACAGTTATTAGGCTAGCATTCAGATGGCTCCATTTGAAGCACTTTATGGATGAAAGTGTAGATCTCCCTTATGCTGGGTAGAGTTGAGTGAAAGGAGGATGTTTGGTCCTGATCTAGTAGACCAAACAGCAGTACAGATTGATAAGATCAGAAAAAGGCTATTAACAGCTCAAAGCAGATAGAAGAGTTATGCTGATGCTAGAAGGAAGCCGTTGGAGTTTGAAGAAGGAGAGCATGTATTCCTTAAGTTTACTCCAATGACAGGAGCCGGACGATCAATCAAAGTGAAGAAGCTACATCCTAGATACATTGGGCCATTTCAGATCCTCTCAAGAGTAGGATCAGTGGCTTATAAATTAGCTCTTCCTCCACATCTCAGCAAGATTCATGATGTGTTCCATGTTTCCCAATTAAAGAAGTATGTTCCAGATCCATCACATGTGATTGAGCAGGATGATATTGCACTACGAGATGACCTGACTTATGAAGTTGGACCAGTACATATAGTAGATAGAAAGGTCAAGCAATTGTGAAATAAGCAGATCCCTCTAGTTAAGGTGGTCTGGAAGGGATTAAAAGAGAATGAAGCTACCTGGGAAGCAGAGGAAAGGATGAGAGAGATATACCCTGAACTATTTCCTTAGTATATATGTAATGTAAATTTCGAGGATGAAATTTATTTTAAGGGGGAGAGAAATGTCATATCCCCAATTTTCTGACCTGATGTACCTGTACAGTTTATCTGCAATAGATATAAGATTCTTGGAATAAACTGTATCAGATTGCAAAAAGAAATTGAAGGATTAATAACTAAGGAAAGAATAGGGACCAAAATACAAATTGAAAAGTTTGAAGACAAAAAGTTGAAATAGAAATAAAAGGAGGGACCTAAATGCAATTAATGGAAAGTTTAGGGACTAAAGTGCAATTATTCAAAAGTTAAGGGACCTAAATGTAAATATGAAAAAGTTGAGCCAAAACAGGCCAAAAATGCTCGGAATCAGATCAGACCCAAATTTTACCAGTAGATAGACAAAAATATTTCGGTCAGTTTAATGCAACACATAATTTTGATTTGAGGTCCCGATTAATTGATATAAATTTCTGAAGTCAAAAGGAATTATTACAGTATTTTTTAGATCTAAAAATCATATGAGACTTTATAGGAAATTCATATATTTAATATATGAATTTATAAAATTGATAGAATCAGAAAAGGAATCCTATATAAGCCAAACTGGATTTTTCAGTGAAATAAAATACCCGATAAATAGGATCGGGAGAGTTGTAACGTGAATTGGGCCATAAAGGCAATACAGGCAATAAGCCCATAATAAGGCCCAAATGGCGCCATCATAAGCCCATTAAGGTGGTTGGACAATTATTTGGGCCAGAGACCAGAGCAGTCCAGGAAAAGTATGAAATTACGAAAATGCCCCTGGATGCCCATACTCTACCAGTGTTGGATGGAGGTCATTTTGGTCATTATGGATAGGCAAAAAACGTGGGACATAGTATAAATATAATTATATAGAGGCAATATATGCCCTGAGGCAGTGTAAAGAGGTGTGAAATGACGATTTTGCCCTTAGGGTTAGTACAGTGCAGGAAAGGACACTAAGGGTATTTTGGTCATTTCCCAAGGGATGGATGGCAAATAAATACTCAGTATAACATTTTAAATGATATGAGAAGTGTAGAAATTAATTTCCAGGATAGAATACATATCCTGGTATATTATAAAAAATTAGGAACAGAACACAGTCCGGTTGTTGTGAAACTGCACTGATCGGTACCAAATTGGACTGAAATTTCTCCAAAAGGTTCTTTGCATGGGCAGCATGCCACCTAACCCTCTTAGGTGTCCCATGAGCTGTCCCACATGATGTAATAATTATTCTTTTTAGAAAAAGTAAAATCCAAGATTAAATGTGAGGCTTTAGATCAAATAGTAACCAAATCAATCTTGGCCATCCATTTCAACCCAAATTTCTCTATAAATACCCCCTATTCAGAACACTTCGGCATGCATGGTGAACCATAGGGAAACTCTTGCAAAATTTCCATTCAACCAAGAAAGAAGCAACCAAAGTGAAGTAACAAGCAAGGTAATCATCTCCCTTGATCTTGAGCTTTGTTCTAGCAAGTTAGCTCATGGTTTTAAGGGGTTTTCATGCTATATTTCCCTTATGGTTGCTGCTGGAAGTGCTGCTCATATGTGGTTAAAATATGAGTTTTATGTTATGGATAGTTTAGACAAGTTTAAACAAGCTAGAATCAATTGGTATAAGCTTGTGAATTCAAGTATGTTTGGATTTAGGGTTTTGTGTTCTTGCTGGTACTGTACGTGGTACTGTTCATATGATGGAATTTCATGATTTTGATGCTTCCAATGAGTTTAAAATGGAAAGTTGTGTGGGGATAAAGTAGGAGAACAAGTATTGGAAGCATTGGAATCAAAATGAGAATTTTTGGAAAACAAGAGCATGCATTTCGGTTTGGCACTGTAGCAATTGGTATGTTTTGATTTTGGAAATTCTGATTTCATATTTGGATTCTACATGAAAAATTATGTGGAAATGAACCATGAGAATTTATTTTGGAAAGGTGGAAGTAGGAAACATAAATTAGAGAAAGAAAGGGAGCTAGTGAAAACCTAGTCTTGGATTTGATTTCAAGTTGAGTTGTAACTTGATATTATGTTGTAATGGCTAGGTTTTGACATTTGTGAAGGAAGGAAAGCACTTCAAGAAGGTCTTGACCAAGATATCTAAGAGGTAGCAAGGATACCTAACTATAACTCATGTTTGTTTAATTGTTTTGCTTGCTTGCTGATTATGGTGTTTGGTTGAGCTTGAGCTTATGTCATCATGTTATGATGAAGTATGAATGATTGCAACTCCTTGCAAGTTATGTCATGACAATATGCATGTTAGAGTTTGCTTATGTACCATTATGAAGTAGTTCCCATCACATGATAACATGTGAAGCATACAATTATTCATGCATGATATTATAGTTTGTGTAACTTGCTATTGGGATTTCCATGAAATCTCATTCCTTCCACATGCATAACTATGTTTTAGGTGCTGGATCCTCTCAAGGGAAGAGAGTAAATGTTAATGATTAAGTTTGTATAATAAGTTATATGACTCACATGACACTATGGGATGATATGCTAGCATGCAAGGTGTATGTTTCTGTAACTCTGTTGTGAGGCCTTGGTGATTTTCCAAGAACGCCTTAATTGGATAAATATCCGAATTGTTATGATTTTCCAAAGTTGCAAGTAAGATTTGGAATTGAGATAAAACGAGTGCTGAGAGGCAGTGACGTTCACGCAATGATTTCATATATCAAATGAACGAATTGTTCTATGAAATTTGGTGAGCTTAAATAGGACGTCTATAGATTTAATTCCATATGTAACACAGTTCATTTGGATAAGTAACCAAAGAGAAATGAATTTTTGAAGTTAAGCAAAGAAACTGGAACTTCCAGATTTTTACCAAATGAACAGTGATTTTTAACCAATAAACTGATTTCATTTGGACCAGAGAACCTCAGTTTCATATTTTTTCCCTCAAATATTTATGAAAGAGCTTTCATTAGAAATTGGAACCACATTATTTTGATTTTTCTACAATTAATTATGAATTTTCAAAGTAGGGTACATGTTCTGGAATTACCAAATGAACAGTAACAATGAACAGTACCCAAGAGCAAATCTTTGGAAATGGATGTTTTCAAAGTAAATGATCATGTAATTGGTTCCAATCACTTCTAATGGAGTATAATTGAGGCTAAAAGTAAGGATGTGACAAGTTTCTTAGGAATTGAGCAATCAGATTACTTGAGCTTGATCAGAGACCCAATATGGCATTCCAAGAAGTACAAAAATGTAGCCCAAGGATTATGTGGGTCTAAGTGGAGTTAAAATAATGTTTGTGATTTTCAGTAAAGTATAATTACCTAGTTGAAGTTATAACTGAGGAATTGATCATACAAAGCTTCGAACTTATCTAGAAGCCATGAGGTGGCATGAAATGTGTTCTCATGGGATTCATCAAGATGCCACATGGCACTAATCTAAGGGAAGAAGAAAAATCAAGAAAAAGCTAAAGACACGTGGCATAACCTCAGTCGTTTATTATGAGATAAGATTATGGAATTCTCTAGAAGCGCTAAGTCAGCAGCTGAGGCATCCCAAGGGCCCCACCATAGTGCCACCTAGCATGAAAGGTGTCTTACTGATGTAAGCCATGATGTCATCAAAACTTGGTGGGTAAGACAAAGTGCAAGGTGGATTATGGACCATTGGATTAAATAGTAACCAAAGCATTCCTAGTTATCCATTTGCCTTGCTTTAGGTTTATAAATACCCTCCATTTTTCTTCACATTTGCATCAAGTTAGAGAAGGAATAGGGAGGTGCTGCCCAAGTGAGAACCAAGCAAAGACAAGAGGAAATTCAAGTTACCCAAGTCAAGTTAGCTAGGAACTAAGGTAAGTAATCTATCCAAACTATGTTTCCTTCAATTCAAGAGCTTGATCTTGGGATTTTAATGGAACAAAAATGAGATATTCCCTATGTCGTGATGCTGTCCATAACTGTACAATATTGGGGAAAGAAGAAATTGAAGTTAGAGACATAAAATTAAGACTTAGACAAGCTTAGATTGTTAGTTATTGCTTGAATTAATTGTTTAGTTTCCATTTTTCCACTTTGTGAGACTTTTTGGTCTGTGCTGGAACAGTACCAAGAAAGCTGATTTTGATGATCTTGATGCTTCCAATGAGTCCATAAGGCGAAATTGTATAGGATTGAGCCAAGGGACAAGAGTTGAAAGCATTAAAATCAAAAGTGAGATTTTTGGAAAGAAACCCTTGCTGCCACGGTTCTGTTCTGACCAGTGCAGCAAGGAGGAGTTGGAATTTGTTAATTATAACTTCACATTTGGATTCCTTGGGCAAAATTGTGTGGGATATGGTCAAGGCACAATTTAATTCAAAAGATAAAGTAATTAACCAAAATTAAAGAAAGATAATTACTTGTTGGTTTAGGAAGTTTAGAACTTGATAGTAATAGATTATAATCAGTATGTTGTTATGTTAGGATTTGGTTGGTGTTATCAAAGAGGGAAGTCACACCTCAAGGAGAAGTTAGAAGCAAGAGGTAAAGGAAAAGGATATGGAAAAGCAAGAAGTAAGAGGTAGTAACTTACCTAACTTGTATGCTTTGCTTGCTTGGATGTTTTTTGTGTTGGATGTTTACTTTGATGATGTGAAGCATGTATGATTGAATGATGCTCTGTTTCTTTTTATGCTATGGCCATATGTTATAATTTAAGGAACATGGAAGCATGTAAATATATAATTATGCAAGCATGATCATTAAGCACACACATATTAACATTAAGCATTGAGTTGTATACATTGTTTGGTTTCCGTTTGTTACTGAGATTTTTCCCAAAATCTCACCCCTTCCATTATACAAACATTACATCAGGGCCATCTTATGGAAGCAAGGAAGGAGAATGAAGAAGTTATGATGCATAGATACTTTGTTGTATGAGACTTTTTATGAAAATACGTAATCAGTGTATTAAGTACTTATTTCAGTTCTGGTTATGTATTGTTGAGACTTAAGAAAATAGTTAACCTTTGAATAAATGCATGAGAATTTATATTATGATAATAGACATGTTGAACTTTGTTTTGGTACCAAGAATGCCTCATTCTGATATTTGTACAAAGAGAACAAATTTTTCAAAGTTAGGGAACCAAATATGGAAACTGTGAAACTGACCAAATAAACAATAATTAGTTTGGTCAGATTCATATTTTTCCTTTAAAGAGGCTTATGTTACCTTCATATAGCAACTTGAACCACTTCATTTTGATTTTTCTAGAATTAGTTATGAATTTTTGAAGTTGAATCACTTGTCTAGATTTTTGCCAAATGAACAGTAACTCGTTAGAGTGAAATTCCAGATTGTGTAATTTGACTTCATTGATCATATAAGTGGTTTTAAATTCTACCAAACTGTCCCTAAGACATACGAAATTAAGGTGTTACACTAATTGGGTTAGTTCATGATGAGTGGATGATAATGTGATGTTAGGTTTGAATTGTGTGCTCAAATATGGCAGCCACACATCAAAAAGTAAGAAGCAAGAGGCAAAAATAAAGTAAAGGAAAGTCAAGTATATGAGGTAGTGAAATTAATTAATTGTATGCTTATTTGCTTGAATGTTTTATGTTATGTTTACTTACTTTGATGATTTGAAGCATGTATGATTAAGTGATGTTTTATTTCTTTTTATGTTATAATTAAGGGACATGGAAGCATGCAAGTTATCATTATGCAAACATGATCATTAAGTAGACACATAATAATATCAAGCATCTAGTTGCATACAGTGTATGGTTTCTGTTTGCTACTAAGATTTCCCCTGAAATCTCACCCCCTCCATGTCACCCCAACACCAATAAGTTCTTCAAAGCTGGTAGAATATGAAGCTATGAGAAGAGGTTAGGGGAAAGATAACATGATTGATTAAAAATTATGTTATGTGATGACTTATGTAATGTATAAATGAAAGATTTCAGTTTCTGACAATCATTTAATAGTAAATGGTTAAATAAATGTACAATATTTTACTAGTAGTTATTAACATCTCAAGTTTTGTTTTGACACTAAGAATGATTGATTTTGATGTCTGTACAAAGAGAACAAAATTATTAAATTTAGAGACCAGAAACTGTTTGCTAGAAATTTTGAGCAAATAAATAGTGATCTTTGATGAATAAACTATACTGATTAGCTAAGCATTTTGTCTGATACTTAGTTTTCTATTAAATTCAATTATGTTAGCTTCAAGTATCCTTTTGAACCACTTCATTTCTATTTTTTAGAATTAATTATGATTTTTTAAAATTCATCAATTAATCTAGAAATATCACATGAATAGTAATTGTAACTTGGAATTTTTTATATTTTGTAATTGAATTTCAATGGATGTTTAAGTGGTTATAAAGGCTACCGAATAATTCTTAAGGAATTTGAAAGTAAGGTGTTACATGAGGAGAGAGGGGAGGATATTTTTTATTAGAAACTGTCTATTGATAGTTTTTTCAATTAAATCTATGTATAATTTTCTTTGTGTAGGTACCCAACAACTTGGAACAATATCTGGAGATTGATATGGAGGTGGCCAATTCAACAACAAAAATCAATTCTTTATGTGGTTGTTTATCCATGCTAGAGCCCATACAATAGAACTTATATCTAAAAGAGGGATTGTGGTTTCAATAACAAGCCCTATTGTTTGTGCTAATGATGAAGACTCAATGCATCTAATTAGAGACTACAAGAATGTTTTTAACTGTTAAAGGTATGTTGTTGTACCAATACATTAGTACACATTTTCTTCCTTGTGAGGAAAGGGATTGGTTTAATGAAACTTATCACCTGACACGAGTCAAAGATTCATGCAGAAGGTCTCTTGGTCAACACTCTTTGGTTATATATGTTGAGAGACCTAGGTGTCACGCTTTAGAAACAAAATATTTGGATCAACATATGCATTCAATCTTAATAATACCAATGACAGTTTCTTCAGAGCTTGTAGGAATATGGATCTAGGTGGTAGGTAAATGTGATAGGATACAAATTGTGTATGATTTCTATAACATTTTGAGGGTTTTGTGATAACTTTATCATTCATTTTATGCCTGCAATTGTGCTTTAATTGTAATACATGATTATGCTTGGCAATATGCTAATTTAAGGGTAAAATAGTAAATTAACTCCTCCAAATCAAATATATGTCATTCTTTAGTAACTGGTTGGACTTTTACAGTGAGCTTTGATTCTGAATTATAGATATTTTGGAGGAAAACCAAGGACTAATGTGAGCATAAAAGAAATCACAAGACAAAGAGAATCAAATCAAATATTGCAGCCTCTATGCTATTTAGTCGTGACCAAAGTGTCCATAGGTCACACGACCTTACTTCTTCTGGGAAGTTTTCCTGCATTCACATGTTGTGACAAAAAATAGGATCTGGTCGTGACCAAAGAAGAGAATTAGTAAAGCTAAGCTCTTTTGATTAGGTCATTATAGCTTTAAAAGGAGAGGGAAACTATAGACGCAATAGGAGGCTGGTTTTTACCTGATATGACTAAGAAGCAGTTCTTGAACATTATCTCCACACTTTCTACAACCTACCCACATATCTTCCATCATTCATATTTCAATCACCGTTTTTCTACTTTTCTTCATGGAATCATATTTGATCAACGATTGTAGCACAACAAGAGTCATGATAGGCTAAATCTTTAGTCTCTTGGTGATGGATCGCACATCTTGAGCTCATGGGTACACTACACTAGGGAGTTTTCTGTTTTGATATCTCCTTTTTCATGTTTTGGAACTCTTAGATCTAGGGTTTTTATTGTATGAGTAGAGATTGAATATTGATCGATTATTTTGAGATTAGGTTTCGTAATTGAATTTTGATGATTTAAATGTTGATTTTAATATGAATATTTTAGTTTTGATTTATGGATAATTGGGCTTTTATCAACTATCATTGCTAACTGATTTGATTACTTGAAATCTATGGTTATCGATGTAAGGAATTGGAAGACATGCAGCGGAAATTAACTTAAAAGTTTTTCCATTCCTTGCCAGGATCTACCGTATGTGTTTAAGTCAAGTAGGAAGAAGCATTACCCTCAATGTTCCGTAGCGACTTCCACAGCTTCTGGTCACGACATTCACAGCTTCTCTCCGCGGCTCGTGCTCCCTTTCCGATCGCAAGAAGTCGATGACTCAGGTCAACTTCCTCTACTGGTATCCACACGAATAGCGTTCCAACCATGAACGACATGCTAGTGTCTCCTGTCCCTCCAGGGCTTTCTCAACAATTCGTCCTCTCCGTCTCTATTTTGGTAGTTTCTTATCTGCAAACCTTTTGCATATTCCCCTTCGGCCTTTCTATGTTCTATATGTTTCAAACGTAGCTCCTAAAATCAGATATATAGGATGTTATGTGTTTTCCTCTATCGAATTGGATTTTGGAGTTAATCTTATATTAATTCCAAAATTAATACAATATCATATATTGTATAATTTGATAAGAAACTAATTAAATAAATAATATTTATATTAAATCCATCCCACAAATTTAATTCATCTATTTATTTAACTTAAAATAAAGATAAGCCTAAACTATATTTGATTTATTCTCATAAATCAAATTTGAGATATCATATCAATTTGAATTTCAAATTCAAACGTGATAGAGATTTAATTTATCCTTATAAATTAAACCTTATAAATATCTCTTATATGAGATATTCTATCAATTTGAATTTCAAATTCAAACATGATAAAGATTTAATTTATCCTTATAAATTAAATCTCATATATCTTTTATATATAATGTATATATACGAATATAAATATAAATAAATATATACATCTACCCTGGATCATTCATTGAATCTGGACATGTCTTAGATTCATTGAATCTGGACATCATAGCTCATGTTGGGCTATTTTGTGTGCGACCCTGTAGGCCCATATGAAGTTGGCAGTGGGCCATTTGCTATACTGGCCCACAAGTCATAAGCGGTCTCTAGCAAGATATAACGACTACCCAAATCATATGAGGATCGTTAAACGATATAACCTTTTATACAACCATATCATGTCCCTTCCATCACGAGATATTTTGGTCATGGATGAGGCATGGATAATGTCATCCTCCTATTCCTGACCGTTACTTTCTCAATCCCTGAGTAGTCTGACTATAGAAATGGAACTACCTTTCCATTACAGTATGGCCATACATTTCTCAGACTAACTCATCGAGGGGCCCAGTAATATCTCTCTATGAATGTGAGGGACAAATTCCATCTTAACCATTCACATTCCTCCTCATGAAAAACCACTAAGCCCGAACATAGTCTTTATGATCAATCGGTCAAAAGTTACTTTTGACTAGGTCAAAGTGAGCATTTGTCATGCAAGAATCCATGATGATCTCAGGTCAAAGGGCATAGTAATATGGTTTGTATATGAGAGAAGCTTATGACGTAACCCATGCAGCTCTCTCATAGCGGGTCAGTCCAACACCTTGTACTCTTACATGTGCCTATGACTTTGATTTATATCTCTATACATCTTCAAAGTCATACTGTTCTTATTTCATCTCTGCTCCCGCATAGATGACCGATCAGGGACATTTAGGATAAGTTCATGAATTATCCAAGGATGGTCATCACAGTAAACATGCAAATAATATGATAACACAATTAATAAATTCATAAATCAATAATGTTCATAAGACAATGATTGGCCCCTAGGGCACGATTTCCAACAACCTCCCACTTGCACTAGGTACAATCATTAATTTGACTAATTCCCATTGACCTAACATGACGCTCATGCTTTGCCTGCACAAGCAGCTTTGTTAGAGGATCATCAATGCAACATCCTCCTTTTATTATGTCTTAGGGACCATTCAGTAGCATTTGGAACCACTTCTTGGGCCATTGAAGTCAAATCATACAATCTGGAATTTTACTCCCAGCGAGTACTGTTCACTGTGTAAATTCCAGCGGAGTAATCTGACTTCGAAAAATCATAACTAATTATAGAAAAATTGAAATGGAGTGGTTCAAATTGCTACTCGAAGGTAACTTAATGTTATTTCAGGGACAAATGACTTATTGACCACTCCTTGACCAGGTCAACGTTGGTCAATGTTCCGAAATCACTGTTCATCCAGCGTCCTGTCCCTGATTCCAGCATTCTGGTCCCATCTTTGATAAATCATATCTTTATGTGTAGACATCCAAATGAAACGTTCTATATATAAAAAAGCTTGACATGTCTACTATTTACTCAAAAAATATAATACATTTATTCAATCATTTACTATTTATAATTACAGCTCAAATGTCACTGCCTCCCCACGAGTTACTGTTCACATTGACAATTTCCAGCAATTATACATACATGAATCACACATCAATCATGCTAAGCAATTAACATCTCTTCATGTATCTTTATCTCCTCCATCTTGAGAAGACCTGCTGTAATTGGATTGATATGGAAGGGGTGGGATTTCTGGGGAAATCTCAGTAGCAAACAACACTAAACAATGCATGCATTAATATGAATACTTGTGCTTGCTTGTGAAAGTGTTAACATTGCATAATGTGCATGCTTCCATGTTACATATGAAATACAATTGGCCAAAGTAATCATAGGAACAGAGGTTCATACATAAGCACATATTCAACACAATTTCACAAAGCCATAGCACATCAAGCATAACATTCAATGCATACAAGTTTAGGATTAGTTTACTACCTGACATATAGCTTTCCTTCTAGCTCTTAGCCTTTGCTCTAAGGTTCATTCTTTCCATAGGTTAGAGCCTATACATAGAATAATAATATCTTCATTATTACTCTATCAGTATAGCTCTATTTAACTCATGCATAGCTAGGGGAAATATCCTTACTCCGACATTCCTCTAACTTTCTTTCTATCTATAGCTAACTTTATTAATAGAGATATTTCTCTATTCTAACCATTAAATGCAATCCTCTACTTTATTAAAGTAGGGATTAGAAAAATTTCTTACCTCATTCCTAAGCTTTGCCCAGTCTCTCGGCTCCTTAGACTGCTCCTGGCTCCATCAGAACTCCTTGCTTTCTTTCTTTCTTCCTCTCTTCCTCTCTTTCTCTTCCTTTTCTTGCTAGATCCATGGTGTGCCTTGGAATGGGAGGGGAGTGGCCTATTTATAGGTGAGAGGAGTTGGAATGAATGGTCCAGATTGATTTGCGATGAATGGCTCAGATTGCTTGCTTCCTCAAGAAGCTTTACCTGTATCATCACGATGACATCACCCTCCCTGATGACTCACCACTCATGACATCATCTAGGACACCTCAAGGGACACCTTAAGGGTATATGTGGCAAAATGTGGGGCCCTTGGGACACCTCACCAGCTGACTCAGCCTTTCCAGAGAGTTCCAGAGTCTTTTCCCTGAATGGACGGCCGAGATCGTGCCACGTGTCCTCTTGCGTTTTCTCCTTTTTCTATAATCATGCCATGTGTCCTTTGCTTTTCCTCTTTTACTATAATCATGACATGTGGTGCATTGTGGGCCCCATTTATGTCCTCTCATGATTCCAGATCACTTTACCCAGTTCTATCTTGGACCGGGTCACTTTTCTTTATTGAAAAAGCACTAACACATTATTTTAATGCCTCTTGGGCCCACATTACTCTTGGACTACGTTTTTGGGCCTTTAAATATCATCTTGGGTTTCTAACCAAGCCCAAGCACTCTGGTGGCTCGGTTCCCAAGGAACATCCTTAGTAAATTACTAAAATGCCCTTACTACCTCTTTAGTACTTATAGGGGCACTATTGTCTTTTCATACCTTATCAGAGTATCTCTTAACCCTGGTCAACTATCCAGATACCCTTTCTTAACTATCTAAACTTAGTCAAATGATCATAATGCCCTTCGTCTAACTAACTCAATGACACAACACAGTGGCATACCTTCAGTGGCATTTTCGTAATTCTTCATTTTTCTCGGTCTTTATTAGCCCTGGCCCATATATTTATTTGAAAATATCATTAGGCCTATAAGGTGCCATTCTAGACCCTCTGTATGATCCACTATCTTCATGGGCTCAATTCCCAAGAAATTCCCCTGAAACCTATTTATCGGGTCTTTTAATCTACTGTAAATTATGTAGTAAATTCTACAGAATTCCTTTTTGAGCTCTGTCAGTTCCAGAAATTCTTATATTAATTATAGGAGTTTACTGCCATATTTCATCTGATTCTGAGGTCTAGAGAATACTATATTAATTTTCCTTCTCTTCAAAAATTAATATAAATCTGTCGAGACCTCATATCAAAACTTTGTGGTGCATCAAACTGATCATCATAATTTTCTCTATTTATTGAGACCTCTACTCAATAGGGTCTGGTATCATCCCTTTTTCAGGCTATATATTGGGCTTTAAGGCCTAAAAATTGGGATATGACAAGCAACATTTTCTTCTCCTGCTACTCTGCATATTTTTTATATCACCTCTATTGTTGATTTCTCTAATGAGATGAAATCGCCTGAGTATATGCTTGGTCCTTTGATGTGACCTAGGCTCTTTGGCCTGTGTAATGGCACCGCTATTGTCACAGAGCAAAGTTATTGGATCTGAGATGGTAGGTATCACCTCTAGTTCCGTGATGAACTTCCCGATCCAAACGGCTTTCTTAGCTGCATTAGATGCTGCTATATACTCAGCTTCCATTGCAGAATCTGCTACAGTGCCCCTGCTTACAACTCTTCCAGCTTACTGCTCCATTATTGAGGAGGAATATATATCCAGACTGTGATTTTTAGTCATCCTCGTCAGTTTAGAAACTTATTTGTGTAACCAGTTACATAGAGTTCATTATCTAGTCCACTATAGACCAAGAATAAGTCCTTAGTCTTTCTTAAGTACTTAAGGATATTCTTGACAGCAGTCCAATGGCGCTCACCAGGGTCCTGTTGATATCTGCTAGTCATACTTAAGGCAAACGAGATATCCGGTCGAGTACATAACATGGCGTACATGATAGATCCTATGGCCAAGGCATATGGAAATTTACTCATGCGACCTCCCTGATCAGATGTACTAGGACACAAATCTTTGCTGAGGTGACTACCATGAGACATGGGTATGAAACCCCTATTTGATTCGTGCATACTGAACCTATGTAGTATTTTGTCTATGTATGTACTCTGACTGAGTCCTAGAAGTCTTTTAGATCTATCTCTATAGATCTTGATTCCTAGGATGTAGGTGGCTTCACCCAAGTCTTTCATTGAGAAAGACTTTCCTAACCAAGACTTGACAATCTGCAAGGTAGGAATGTCATTTTCAATAAGTAGGATGTCATTGACATAGAGTACCAAAAACACAACTGTGCTCCCACTAACCTTCTTGTACACGCAAGGTTCATCAATGTTTTGAAGAAATCCAAACTCTTTGACTACTTCATCAAAATGATGATTCCAACTCCGAGAGGCTTGCTTCAATCCATAAATGGACCTTTGAAGCTTGCACACTTTACCAGAGTCCTCAGAATGCACAAACCCTTCAGGTTGTGTCATGTACACATCCTCAAGGACCTTTCCATTAAGGAAGGCTATCTTGACATCCATCTACCATATTTCATAGTCATAATATGTTGCTATGGCAAAGAGGATTCTGATTGATTTGGCCATTGCAACTGGGGAAAAGGTCTCGTCATAGTCCATACCATGAGTTTGAGTAAATCCTTTTACAACCAGTCATGCCTTGAAGACCTTTACATTACCATCCACGTCAATTTTCTCCTTAAAAACCCACTTGCACCCGACAATTTTTACACCTTCAGGCGGGTCGACTAAGGTCCAAACCTTATTATTGTACATGGATTGCATCTTAGACTTCATGGCATTAAGCTATTTTTCAGAGTTTGGTCCCACTAAAGCTTCTCGATAGGTAGTCAGCTCATTATGCTCAATGAGCAACACATCACGACTATCAGAAATCCATATCTCTGAGGCTGAAGTCGTGTCCTATTAGATTTCTGTGGACCTTACGTGACTTGACGAGTCTCAACAACTTGTTGTGAGTCTTCTCCGTTTTCCATCTGCAGTTCTGTGGTGTCTTGTGGCTCTCAAACTTCTTCGAGGTGTACCTTTCTCCCACTGGTTCTTTTAGAGATAAATTCTCGTTCGAGAAAGATACCATTTCTGACAACAAACACTTTGTTATCAGTAGGGTTGTAGACATAATATCCCTTGGTTTCCTTAGGATATCCCACAAAAAGGTACTTTGAGGATTTGAACGCTAATTTGTCTGAGGCTTATTTCTTAACATAGACTTCACATTCCTAAATCTTGAGGAAAGACAAACTAGGCGTCCTCCCAGTCCATATCTCATATGGAGTATTTTCAATAGCCTTAGATGGAACACGATTGAGTGTGAACGCAGCTGTCTCTAGGGCATGGCCCCAAAAGGAGGGCCAAAAAATCTATTCGATTCATCATGGATCGAACCATATCTAATACTGTTCGATTCCTCTATTCAGAAATGTCATTCTATTATGGTGTCCTTGGAGGAGTCAATTGTAAGACTATCCCATAATTCCTAAGATGATCTATGAACTCTTAGCTCAAATATTCACCACCCCAATCAGATCGAAGGGCTTTAATTGTTTTGCCAAGCTGGTTTTGTACTTCATTTTGAAATATTTTGAACTTTTTAAAAGATTCAGATTTATGTTTCATCAGATAGATATACCCATATCTGCTGAAATCATCTATGAATGTTATGAACTATGAATAACCTCCTCTGGAATTTATGTTCATCGGTCCACACACATTTGTATGTATGAGGACCAATAAATTAGTGGCCCTCTCACTGTGCCCAGTGAAAGGTGACTTTGTCATCTTTCCTAACAAGCAAGACTCGCAAGTGTCATATGATTCAAAATTACAACACTTGCAATATAGAGCCATATTGTTCACCATACCCAAACACATGTTCAATATAGAAAGATGAATGTGTTTGGGTATGGTGAACAATATGGCTCTATATTGTAAGTGTTATAATTTTTAAATATGGCCTGCGTGTGGTGCCTTCCTCTATATACTCTTAATGTACCTTCTCTTCTCATCTCACTCCCCTCGAATGTTAAAAGAGGTTTCTATATGTAATTTCCCTTTTCTTACTAGAGAGCTCCTCTCATTGGCTTGAGTAGACTTAGGATAGGTGAGCCATATTGTATCACATTTAAATTATGCATCTTATGATTATATCATCACATGCAAATTACTTGTTTGAGATACAAACTGAGAAACATGCATTTTTATAAACCAAATAGTTAAATTAAACCCTCTAAATGAAATCTTAAGTCATAATGCTGTCAATTTATGAACACTTGTCAAAACCTCGATCGCTCAATTGTGGACTCCGCCAAAGTGGGTGCATTTGAGTTATCTTGGGGAGATAACCAAGAGTAATGGTACTACTCTCACATATTTATTATTGTTTGACTTAATTGAGATTAACAAAATAGTTTTGGGTCTCAAGGCATTAGATGGGATTAAAAACATGACAGATCATATGATGATAAGAATCCCATGAACATCTAAGAGTTATATTTGATGTAATTGGTAAAGGTGTTACCTACCTAAATAACTTAATTTAAATGTCCTGCCAAAGCGGACTTAAGTTTGAGCCAAGTATGGATCTTAGCCCACTAAGTATTGCATTGAGGGTTATTTATTTAGTGGGAGATTGCTAATTCAATTGCATATTTTAATTGTAGAATCATGATGACTAGTAATACTGCTACATTATCGCTGCGATATATCCTTGAGAAGGACAAACTCAATGGGACAAACTTTCTTGACTGGTTTAGGAACTTGAGAATTGTTCTCAAGCAAGAAAGAAAGGCACATGTACTAGATCAACCTATTCCTGAGGAGCCAGCAGCCAATACTCCTAGAGCTCAGAGAGATGCTTACATGAAGCATAAAGAAGACTCTGTCGATATGGGATGCTTGATGCTAGCCACCATGGTTTCGGAGCTCCAAAGAGATCTATAACACATGGAGGCTTATGAGATGATTGTGCATCTCAAGGAAATATTCCAGCAACAAGCAAGGCAAGAGAGGTATGAGACCACTAAGGCCTTACATTCCTGTAAGATGGCTGAAGGTGCATCAGTCAGTACTCATGTCTTAAAGATGAAAGGATATATTCATCACTTTAAGAGGCTTGGATTTCCCATGAGCTAGGAGTTAGCTACGGATTTGGTCTTGAACTCACTCTCGGAAAGTTATGACCAGTTTGTCATGAACTACAACATGAACAACATGGAGAAATCTATTTTTGAACTGCATGGGATGCTTAAAACTGCTGAGCTGAGTCGTAAGAAGAAGCCCAGTACTATTTTGATGGTTCAGAAAGGAAAGGGTATGGAAAAGAAAGGCCAAGGCAAGGGGAAGGGTCATGGCTCATCAGGTAAGACCAAAGAGTTAGGCAAACCTAAAACCAAGCCTGCACCAAAGAAGGCAAAGCCTCCGAAGGAAGGAGTCTGCTTCTTCTGCAATGAACCTAGTCATTAGAAGAGGAATTGTAAACTCTACCTCGAAGATCTAAAAAAGAACAAGAAGGATAGCGGGGCTATAGCTTCAAGTATTTATGCTATAGATATTCATCTTTCTACTTCCACCACATGGGTATTAGATACTGCATGTGGTTCTCACATTTGTACAAATGTGCAGGGACTAAAGGATAGTAGGAAGCTGAAAAAGGGCGAAGTTGACCTATGAGTTGTAAATAGAGCAAGGGTTACTGCATTAGCTGTAGGCACTTATGAATTAGTTATGCCCACTGGGCTTTTGTTAGTTTTGAACAATTGCTATTATATTCCTACTTTAAATAGTAACATAGTTTCACTTTCTTATTTGGATAAGGAAGGTTTCACTTCTACTGCTGGGAATAGTAGATGTTCTATTTATCGTAATGATGTTTTCTATGCTCATGGTGATTTGCATGTTGATCATTACATATTAAATTTGGAACAACCCAATCATGGAAATATCTATAAAATAACCGCCAAAAGGGTTAAACCAAACTATTTGAATCTGACATACCTCTGGCACTATCGTCTGGGCCACATAAATGAGAAATACATTTCCAAACTCCATCAAGATGGATTTCTCAACTCATTTGATTTTGAATCCTATGACACTTGTGAGTCTTGCTTGTTAAGAAAGCTGACAAAGTCACCTTTCACTGGGCACAGTGAGAAGGCTACTGATTTATTGGGCCACATACATACAGATATGTGTGGACCAATGAACACAAATGCCATATGAAGTTATTCGTACTTCATAACATTCATAGATGATTTTAGCAGATATGGGTACATCTATCTGATAAAGCATAAATTTGAATCTTTTGAAATGTTTAAAATATTTCAAAATAAAGTACAAAACCAGCTTGAAAAAACAATTAAAGCCCTTCAATCTGATCGGGGTAGTGAATATTTGAGCCAACAGTTCCTTGATCATCTTAGGAGCTGTGGGATAGTCTCACAATTGACTCCTCCAAGGACACCACAATGGAATGGTGTTTCTGAATGGAGGAATTGAACACTATTAGATATGGTTCGATCGATGATGAGTCAAACAGATCTTCCACCCTCCTTTTGGGGCTATGCCCTAGAGACAGCAGTGTTCACACTCAATCTTGTTCCATCTAAGGCAATTGAAAAGACTCCATATGAGATATGGACTAGGAGGACACCTAGTTTATCTTTCCTCAAGATTTGGGGATATGATGTCTATGTTAAGCAACAAGCCTCAGACAAATTAGCGCCCAAATCCTTAAAGTACCTTTTTGTGGGATATCCTAAGGAAACCAAGGGATACTATGTCTACAACCCTGTTGATAACAAAGTGTTTATTATTATAAATGGTATATTTCTCGAACGAGAATTTATCTCTAAAAGAACCAATGGGAGAAAGGTACACCTCAAAGAAGTTCAAGAGCCATAAGACACCACAAAACTATAGATAAAAAATAAAGAAGACTCATAACAAGTTGTTGAGACTCCTCAAGTCACGCAAGTTCCACGGAAATCTAATAGGACACGACTTCAGCCTCAGAGATATGGATTTCTGATTTCTGACAGTCGTGATGTGTTGATCATTGAGCATAATGAGCCGACTACCTATCGAGAAGCTATAGTGGGACCAAACTTTGAAAAATGGCTTAATGCTATGAAGTTTGAGATGCAATCCATGTACGACAATCAGGTTTGGACCTTAGTCAATCCACCTGAAGGTGTAAAAACTGTCAGGTGCAAGTGGGATTTTAAGGAGAAAATTGACATGGATGGCAATGTAAATGTCTTCAAGTCACGACTGGTTACAAAACGATTTACTCAAACTCATGGTGTGGACTATGATGAGACCTTTTCCCCAGTTGTAATTGCCAAATCAATCATAATCCTCTTTGCCATAGCAGCATATTATGACTATGAAATATGGCAGATGGATGTCAAGATAGCCTTCCTGAATGGAAAGCTCCTTGAGGATGTGTACATGACACAACCTGAAGGGTTTGTGCGTTCCGAGGACTCTGGTAAAGTGTGCAAGCTTCAAAGGTCCATTTATGGATTGAAGCAAGCCTCTTGGAGTTGGAATCATCATTTTGATGAAATAGTCAAAGAGTTTGGATTTCTTCGAAATATTGATGAAACTTGTGTGTACAAGAAGGTTAGTGGGAGCACAGTTGTGTTTTTTGTACTCTATGTCGATGACATCCTACGTATTGGAAATAACATTCCTACCTTGTAGATTGTCAAGTCTTGGTTAGGAAAGTCTTTCTCGATAAAAGACTTGGGTGAAGCCACCTACATCCTAGGAATCAGGATCTATAGAGATAGATCTAAAAGACTTCTAGGACTCAGTCAGAGTACATACATAGACAAAATACTGCATAGGTTTAGTATGCACAAATCAAAGAGGTGTTTCATACCCATATCTCATGGTATTCACCTCAGAAAAGATCTGTGTCCTAGTACATCTGATCAGCGAGGTCGCATGAGTAAAGTTCCATATGCCTCGGCCATAGGATTTATCATGTATGCCATAGTATGTACTCAACTGGATGTCTCATTTGCCTTAAGTATGACTAGTAGATATCAACAAGACCCTGGTGAGGGCCATTAGACTACTGTTAAGAATATCCTTAAGTACTTAAGAAGGACTAAGAACTTATTCTTGGTCTATAGTGGATTGGAAGATGAACTCTGTGTAACTGGTTACATGGATGTGAGTTTCCAAACTGGCCAGGATGACAAAAAATAACAGTCTGGATATATATTCCTCGTCAATAATGGAGCAGTAAGCTGGAAGAGCTCTAAGTAAGGCACTGTAGTAGATTCTACCACAGAAGCTGAGTATATAGTAGCATCTGATGTAGCTAAGGAAGCCGTTTGGATCAGGAAGTTCATCACGAAACTAGGGGTGATACCTACCATCACAGATCCAATAACTTTGCTCTGTGACAATAGTGGCACTATGCACAGGCCAAAGAGCCTAGGTCACATCAAAGAACCAAGCATATACTCAGGCGATTTCATCTTATCAGAGAAATCAACGATAGAGTTGATATAAAAATATGCAAAGTAGCAGGAGAAGATAATGTTGATGATCCTTTAACAAAGCCGCTTATACAGGTAAAGCATGAGCGTCATGTTAGGTCAATGGGAATTAGTCAAATTAATGATTTACCTGGTACAAGTGGGAGGTTGTTGGAAATTGTGCCCTAAGGGCCAATCATTGTCTTATGAACATTGTTGATTTATAAATTTATTAATTGTGTTATCATATTATTTGCATGTTTACTGTGATGACCATCCTTAGATAACTCATGATCTTATCCTAAATGTCCCTGGTCAGTCATCTGTGCTGGAGCAGAGATAAAATAAGACCAGTATAACTTTGAAGATGTATAGAGATATAAATCAAAGTCATAGGCACATGTAAGAGTATAAGGTGTTGGACCGACCCGCTATGAGAGAGCTGCATGGGTTAAGTCATAAGCTTCTCTCATACAAACTATGTCACTATGCCCTTTAACTTGAGATCATCAGGGATTCCTACATGACAAACGCTCAGCTTTGACCTAGTCAAAAGTCACTTTTGACCTAGTGATCATAAAGACTATGTTCGGGCTTAGTGGATTTTCGTGCGGAGGAATGTGAATGGTCAAGATGGAATTTGTCCCTCACATTCGTAGAGAGATATTACTGGGCCCCTCGATGGGTGAGTTTGAGAAATGTATGGCTATACTGTAATGGAAAGGTAGTTCAATTTCTATAGTCAGACTACTTAAGGATCAAGAAAGTAACGGTCAGGAATAGGAGGATGACATTCTTCATGCCTCATCCATGACCAAAATATCATGTGACAAAAGGGACATGATATGGTTATATAAAAGGTTACATCGTTCATCGATCCTCATATGATTTGGGTAGTTGTGATGTCTTGCTAGAGACCGCTTATGACTTGTGAGTTAGTATAGTAAATTACCCACTGCCAACTTCATATGGGCCTACAGGGTCGCACACAAAATAGCCCAACACAAGCTATGATGTCAGATTCATTGAATCTGAGACATGTCCAGATTCAATGAATGATCCAGGGTAGATGTATATATTTATTTATATTTATATTTGTATATATATAAATTCATATATATATTATATATAAGAGATATATACAAGATTTAATTTATAAGGATAAATTAAATCTCTATCACGTTTGAATTTGAAATTCAAATTGATATGATATCTCATATAAGAGATATTTACAAGATTTAATTTATAAGGATAATTCTATCACGTTTGAATTTGAAATTCAAATTGATATGATATATTATATAAGAGATATTTATAAGATTTAATTTATAAGGATAAAATTAAATCTCTATCACATTTGAATTTGAAATTCAAATTGATATGATATCTCAAATTTGATTTATGAGAATAAATCAAATATAATTCTGTCTTATCCTTATTTTAAATTAAATAAATGGGTGAATTAAATCTGTGGGGCGGATTTAATACCAAAACTATTTATTTAATTAGTTTCTTATCAAATTATACAATATATGATATTGTATTAATTTCAGAATTAATATAAGATTAATTCCAAAAAAATCCAAGTCTGTGGTAACACGCATAGCATCCGATATATCTGATATTTAGGAGCTACGGTTGGGATAGAAAAAAGGGTGAAGGGGAATCCGTAAAAAGGTTTGTAGATAAGAAACTGTCAAAATAGAGACGGAGAGGACGAATTATTGAGTAAGCCCTGGAGGGACAGGAGGCGCTAGCACATCGTTCGTTGTTGGAAAGCTGTTCGTGTGGATACTAGTAAAAGAAGCCGACCTGAGTCGTCGACTTCTTGCAATCGAAAAGAGATCACGAGCCATGGAGAGAAGCTGTGGACGTCGCAACCAGAAGCTGAGAAAGTCGCGACTAAATACTGAGGGTAATACTTCTTTCCACTTGACTTAAACACATACAGTAGATGCTGGCAGGGAATGGAAAAGTTTTTAAGTTAATTTCTACTGCATGTCTTCCAATTCCTTACAACATAGGTTTCATCATCAAGAGTCTTTCTCAACATATTTCTTTCACAATCTAATCATTTTTCATCTTAATCAAAAATATAAAAATATTTACTTTACTGCAACCTTATTTTATTGCATCAAAAATCAATCAAACCCAAAACCCATTTTACTTTCACTTAGATTTTCAATTATTTTGTCACCGATCTACTAGAGTTCCAATAAAAAGGGTTCCTTGAGAAGAACAATAAGGTTGTACCTTATATTACATTAATAGGGTGCAATTATTTTATTTTCAATGAACTGGACGATGACAATCTGTGTGAATCTGTAGGTAAATGTGATTTCCTCTCAAACATGTATAGGATGAAGAATGTTTGATAAACATGGTCAAGGAGAAAGCATTCAAGTAAGGGTGGATAGATATGTGCATACTAATAGTAGCAGTGGATGTAGAGGAGTCATTAAGGACTACAAGAGAAGATGGATAAATGGATTTAGTTGTAAACTTTAAAATGTTCCTCCAAGTATTATGACAATCCTTGGTATTATACAGGGCCTTCAACTATACTAGTCTAAGGGGTATAAGAAAATAACCATCTTCTCTAATTGTATTAAAGTTATTAATTTAGTTTTAAGGGTGATGAGGGCAGATTGTCGTCACCCAATCCACAAAATAAAGTTAATTGCACCCAATATAATATAGTATAAGGCACAACCCGATCGTTCTTCTCAAGAAGCCTTTTATTTGGAAACCTAGCAGATTGGATATCAAAATCAATGAAAAACCTGAGTAAGGATAAAATGGTTTTTGAGGTTTTAGAATTGATGCAATAAAAGTAGATACATAAAAGTAAATGTTTTTGGATTTTTGATTAAGATGAAAATGAGTTGGTTTGTTTGAGAAATATGTTATGAAAGACTCTTGATGATGAAAATGTATCTATCCTTGCTCTCATGTTAAAATCGAAGTTTTAAAATTACTAAGTCTTAAAGAAAACCTCAATCGATTGATTGAGTCCAGAACCCTCATTTTCCTTAAACCCTTTTGATCAAAACTGGTTTAAGAACTATTAGTGAACTGTCAGAAACCACTTAGCATGTAAGTTAAATTAGATGATGAAAACGCCCTCGAATGGTCATCGATCGAAAACTCTAGATTTCAACAATTGAATTAATTAACAATGATCACTGATTATAATCCAACTCTCTTAAAATTGAAACTGAAATATTCTATTAAAAAGAAAACGTTCAAATCATTCAAATTCAATTACAAAGTCTAATCTGAGAATGATCAATCGATATTCAAAACTTGCTTATAAAATAAAAATCCTAGATCTAGCAGCAATCATAACATGAGAATATGCAAATTAGAATAGTAGAAACTCCCCATTTCAGTTCATGAGCTCAAGATATTAGATCCATCACCAAGAGACTAAAGATTTAGCCTCTCATGACTCCTGATGTACTACAATCACTGTCCAGATGTGATGCTATAAAGAAACAATAGAAGATGGTAGATTCATAGTGTAGAGATGTGGAGAAGTCTGTGGAGAGGTACAGAATGATAGAAGATGTGGAGAAGGTGATCAGAGAGCACTCGAGTACTACTTCTTAGCCTAATCAAGCCAAAAGCTAGCCTCCCCTTAACGGCAGCCCTCCTCCCCTTTTATTTCTGCATGACCTAATTCAAAGCGTGCAGTTTTAGCAATTTTGTATTTTAGTCGCGACCAGATCCATGTTTTTGTCACAATCGGTAAATGAAATGTCCTACTTTTACCACCTTAGAGTACATATTCAGAAGCATATTTGATTAACGGAAGCATTACATTAGCCCCAAAATTAAAATTTTAAAACTTACTTCTCGGGTACTGTTCATTTGGTGATTTCCAGATTTAAAGTCCAACTTTAAAAATTCATAACTAATTATAGAAAATGCGTATACAGGTGATCCAAATTTCTAATTGAATCTCTTTCATAGCTATTTAGGGAAAAAATATAAATCTGGACATTTACTTTGCGAATTGATACAGTTAAATCGTTACTTTTTACTGTTCATATGGCAAATCTTGGAAATTCTAGATTCTGTCTGTTAACTTTGGAAATTCATTTATCTTGATATACACATCCAAATGAGGCATGTTACCTATTAATGTAAAGCTCTGGATGTGTACTACATGCTTATAAAATTTTGTGAATTAATTCCATCAGTTGCTATGACAAACTGAAGCCACAACAAAACTGTTTTAGGACCTATGTTTTTACCATTTCAGTTTCCTTTCTTTCTCTTTCAATAATTGTTCCAACATGCATAAACCATCTCTTTTGACTTTAATGCATTCATATACATCATGGGGTTATGTCATAATTCTTTCATACATTTTCTTTACATATAATGGATATTACATATTATTACATAAAAAGGCTAACATACATGCATGCCATCACTTGTCTACTCTTCCTCTTCCATTCCTTAGCTCATGTACCAAACATGATTCTTCCATCATGAATAACCTATTATGATTGATTATGGGAGGGTGAGATTCTAGGGAATCTCAGCAGTAAACACTACCACTTAAATATGCAAGATGGATGCTAATGCATGATATATAATTTCATTAAACTTTCTTTAATTAGTGATATGCCATCATGCTATATACATTTGCATAAAAGTGCATGGCCATGGAAAACATGTTATTCACAATACATTCAACATCATTTATCATGTCACAACATCATTCAAATATCATGTACATGTCAATACATATGAAAACCATATCAAGCAATAAAGAGGTAAGTCTACTACCTTACACTTAATCTTTTCTCTTGATCTTTTGCACTTGCTCCCTAGCTTTCCAACCATAAAGCCTTTCGGTCAATTACTTCCTAACATCTTCTTGGATGTTTCAAGGTCCTAAACACATTCATATTCATCACATAATTCATTAGGATTATGAACTCCAACAATGTTCAAGACTAACCTTGATAAACTCTTTACTAACATAACTTTCTCTAGTCTTCACTAATTAAATTGGCCCTTGAACCAATTGATGTCTTGACTTTACCCTATAAAATTTCATCTTTGTAATCCATTTATGAACTTAGAATCATGAAATTCTAGCTCGTATGCATTGTTTGTATGGAATTGCATAACACCCTCTTTTCTTTCAAAAATTCTCATTTCGATTATAATGCTTCCCATACTTGTTTTTCCACTTTATCCCACACAACTTTTCATTTTAAAATCATTGGAAACATCAAAATCATGAAATTTCAATCACTGTTCATGCGAGTGAACAGTAATAGAGAAGAACTTCAAAAACTAAAACTTGGAATTCCAATCTTGTAAGGTTCAAAACCTATCCAATTCTACACAAAATCATCATATAAAGTCAATGGAAGCATTAGATCATTAAAATTCCATTTCCTTCCATCATGAACAGTGCAAACCGAAATGATTCAACCATGGCAAAGTCAAGAATATCAACTTGATTCAACAACCAATCACTTAACTAGCTTGTTTAAGGTTCAATCATATAACTCTAACTTTAAGTTCTTCTTTCTCCTTTTATCTAAGGTTTTGACAGCACAAATACCTTAGAGAAAACTCAACTTTGTTCCATGAAAACCCTAAGTTCAAGCTCCCAAGTTAAAGGAAATAAGCTAGGATAGATTACTTACCTTTAATCTCTAGCTTGTTTGAACTTTAGCACCTTGAATCTTCTTTCTCTTGGCTTAAGTTTTCATTTTGCAAGAGGTTCCACAAGGTTCTCATGATCCATGGTTTTGGACAGAAAATGGTGGGGTATTTATAGCTAAATTCCATGGAAAATCAATGGCCAAGATCACTTTGTACACTATTTGATCTAATGGCTCATATTTGATCTTGGATTAGCTTGCCCTAGAAGCCAATGAGATGACATCATCCATGACATCATCAAAGGACACCTCAAAGCCCATGTTACAAAATTACAAAGGAGGAAGCATCTAAACAAATTCCAGTCCAATCCGGTACCGATTCAATCCAATTTCCTAAAAACTAGATTATTTTCTGAATCTAATTTTTCTGAGACTCCATATTATGCTTTCTGACCTTAAATCCAGTATCTAGATTCTTCCTACCATTGACACTCTTGTACTAGGTCAAAACTTAATTACAGATCCCTTGGCAAATGACTGAAATGCCCTTGATTCACTATATTGGACTATATTAACCCTAAGGGCATAGTTGTCATTTTACACTTCTTTAATTCTTATCAGGGCATATACTGACATTGACTAATCACTCTTATACTTTCCTGGACATTTGTGACCTATCCAAATGACCAAAATGCCCTTCATCTAACTCTGACTCACTGACACAACACAGTGGTATACATTAAGTGGTATTTTCGTAATTTTATATTTTTTCAGTCTTTATTAGCCCTGGCCCACATACTTTTTTGAAAATATCATTCAACCTATAAGGCATCATTTTAGGCCCTCTACATGATCCACTGCCTTCATAGGCTCAACTCCCGAGAAATTCCCTCAAAACATATTTATCAGGTATTTTAATCTACTATAAATTCTATAATAAATTGTACAAAACTCCGTTTTGAGCTCTACCAATTTCATAAATTCTCATATTAATTATAGGAATTTAATGCCAAATTTCATCCAATTTGGAGGTCCAGAGTATACTATATTAATTTTTCTTTCTTCAAAAATTAATATAAATTTTTTGGGACCTCAAATCAAAATTATGTGTTATGTCAAACTAATCAGAATAATTTTTTCTATTTACTAGGGAAATTTGGGACTAATATGATTCTGGGCAGTTTTGGGCCTTTTTTGGCTTAACTTTCTCATAATTACCATTTGGCCCTTAACTTTTAAAAATTACACTTTAGGCCCTCAACTTTTCATAATTATACTTAATGGCCCAAAGTTGATTTCTACTTTCATTTTTTACCATAGAACTTTTAAACTTTTCATTTTAGTCCCTCATCTTTATACTTTTGTCTAATCATTATTTTTCCTTTCTATTCATCATCACAATCCTTTCCAAACCTCTTTCCTCTATCAGTATTATATAGATAGGGAAAAATTAAGACATGACAGTAAACACAGAGAGACTTCCAGAAGAATCAAGGTCGCGACCGGTGGACTCTTTGGTCGTGACTAAAAGGTGCAGGAGTATGATTTTACTTTCATTGACTTGTGATTTCTTTTCTCGTACTTGCTCTCTTCTAAAATACCTGTAATCCAACATAAAAGCTCACTGTAAAAGTCTAAATCAATAAATAATATAATATATGCAGTTTGGAAGAGTTAATTTACCATTTTACCCTTTAATTAGCATATTGCCACGTACAATCATGTATTACCACAAAAGTACAATTTAAGACATAAAATGAATGGTAAAGTTGTTATAAAACTCTTAAAAATGTCACAGAAATTATATACAAAATGTGTCGTATCAATTCACCCATACTTGAACCTTTGTACTCCTAGACAAAGAAATGAATCACACCTAGAACAATACTATTAAATTCAGGATAACAACATAATCCATAGTGTACCCTGAAAATAAATAATTCGTCATCTTTTGGGAATGCAAAGATGATAGTGTGAGCAATGCCAAGTAATAAACTACTAAGTGAAATCAACCTCAACTATATGAGCGCAATAGATCCTCTTAAAGGGTGTAAGTGTTTAGCTCTTTATTTCCTCTCATTGTTAGGGTTTCTTCACTCATATTCAAATTGAAAAACATCCTACCATATGCTTGTAATGGCTATAAATCTTAACAACTATATAACACTTATGCAAAGAATCAAGAGGTCTTTTAGGGTTAAAATGATGGAGATGGGCCACATGGAATAGAATATGAAGAATAGAAAGTACTATATGCATTCAACAATGAATATGTAGCATGAATTCATGTCTCTAGGGATGTAGCTGTGATAATTGTGCTAATAAGAGTTGATAATGGTGCCCTCTTCTCTTTTATTTTCTTTTTCTTGCACTCTATTTTTTCAGTGCAATATGCTTCTTTTCTCTTTTTTTATTTGGCACCTCATTCATGGAAGCTGTAGCACAATAACACGACAATAATAAATTTTTGACATGAATAAAAATTTTATTTCAAAATGATATTTATGCACATAAGACTTTCTATAAGAATGATGAAAAGAAAAAGTGATGGGCTCAAGAGGGGTGACTAAGGATGTAATATGTAGTGGGCTTGTGTTTGGGATAAAAGGGTTTAGAAAGAATGCCTCTATCATGTTCAATTCATAAATGCGCAAGTAATTCTAAACTTAGAGCCAAGAAAAGTTCTAGAGGATATAAACCAATTGAATAATTACTCAATATAAAATTTAAAGTCGAGAATCCTTCCAACAAAGTTTTGATCTATATTACTCATACGCTAAAGTCTCAAACAATGTTCATCATTCACTAGGCATTAAAACACTCATTACAACTGAGAACCCTCTAAACGATGATTTAAAAGTTTCAAAGTAATCACTTAGAGCCATGTGATAGTCCAAATCTAACAGCAAAAACTTAGGTATTTTAAATTCAATTTCCAAGATTTTTCAAAAAAAAAATCAAATGGGCAGTGGTTTTTGGGAGCTAAAAATGTTTTGCAATAAGTGAACAATGAATAATTTGTGAAAGAATCTTAGTAGTCTAAAAGGGATCCTTCTATACAGCTTTGCACAAGGCAAAAGGAAGGTAATTGGACATTTTTCAAACATAGGTCACGACTTAAAACAGTGAAGGTCACGGCCACTTGTCACAGGGGTGCATGCTCAAAGATGACCAGTTGTGACTAGTTAGGTACTCATGTCATGACTCAGATTAACAGAGCTATTGTCGTGACTGTACTTCAAAACATAGGTCGCGACCGTACTTCACAGAGAGCATGCTAAGTCCAAAATTTCATTACAAGTCGTGACCAAAAAGCACATATATCATGACCAATTTTCATAGAGACAACTGAGTGATGATTGTCAAAGTCCCAAAATGTTTTTCACGCTAACACCTTTCCAATTATCAACACAGTTTAAAGTGGGGGTCCAATTTTCAGCAATTCATCACACATTAAGATCAAAAACAAAAAAATTGTGATAAAAGATTGGGTTAATAGAAGAGTTTTTTTTACAGAATAACATCCCCCCACACTTAGACTTGACAGTGTCCTCACTGTCAATAGAACTAAGGTAGAAAAGATCACAATCACTTTGTAAATTAACAGTTCAATACACAGTCACATTCAAGTCATGCAAAGTAATATTGGTAAGGTAGAGGTGACAGGATGGGTAAGCTAAGATCATGTATGTGAGTGTGTAAGTTCCACAGAGAATAATGAATTAGTAGCGACACATGGACAATAACGAGTTATTGTTCAAAACAGAAAGACACCTACAATAAACAGAAATAAACAAAAAATGAAAACTATCCTACTGAAACATCCCTTTCCTATCCTCAATCATTATCAACATATCACATCAGGAAAAACTTGTAAAGGTATGAGATAGGAAAAGGACAATAGGGCCTTAAGGTAGTGGAAAGTCATAAAACTTTGAGAGATGGTTATTTGATTGCTCTCCACTTCAGCATTCCACAATTACGCTTCTTATACTAAGATTTGTCCAAGCTCGTCTTGAATTTTCCCTCTTTAAACATGAACTTGCCCAATTGTGGTTGGCATGTAGCAGCAACAGACTTTAGAAGTTTTTCCTTCTCATCCTTCATATATTTCCTGCAATTTATCTTCTCTAACTTGTGTAGGTCCTCCAATTTATCATCTGCTTCCCCAAGTGTCGCACCAAGCTGAGGTTGGTCTACGACTACAACATACTTGGGATCATTCTTTTCTATACCTGCATTATTATTAGAGATTAAATCTTTCAAAAACCTTAAGGTATGACATAAAATTTTGGAATGAGAATGAGGGTGAGAAGAGTTAGAATGTATTGGCCCTTTAACCAAAATAGTGGAATGTGAAACTGAAGGAGTTTGGAGTTCCTTAGTTGTGTCTAACATTTTTGGTCGTGACCTTTCAGCTTCTCGTCACGACTCCAGTTGACATGGTGTGTCTCTGGAACTTGTTATCATTATTTGTTCATCTTTTAGTCGTAACTTAGGGTCATAGAAAGGTTGTCCCTAAGCAGATTGATTTTTAGTCGCAACGTGGAGATCATTTAGTAGCAACCTTGGGTTATAGAAACTCGACCTTCTTCAATTGTTGCACTTCCAGCTTCCAGAACATCTTGGGATCCAACAAAATCACTCAACAAACCTTTTATAAATGCAATATCTCTATCATTATCATGCAAACTCAATTTATGTTCATCCCTAGTCTCTTCAACAACATAATTAATGGCATTGAAAGCAGTAAAAGCAGAATTATCATAAGGAAATTTCATTTCTTCATTTATGTTGAAGGTTACCACATGCTCTCCAACTTCCATTGTGATGGAACTATGCTTCATACTAATGACAGTCTTGGAAGTTTGGAGGAAAAGTTATCCTATGATCAAAGTGCTATCATTTACTAACTCAGTCACAGGGACTAATTTTTTGCAGAAACTCAAAAAAGTGCATAATGCAATGCAATTTAAAAACTACTAAAAACTAAAATGCAAACAAAAACAAGAAAAACAACTCAGGTAGCTAAAGAAATTGATAAACAATTACTAGCGAATCAATTACTTGGCTCCCTGACAATGGCGCTATTGATGAGGGCTGATTGACGTGGTCCGATCCTTCAAAATAAAGTTAATTGCACCCAATATAATATAATATAAGGTACAACCCTATCGTTCTTCTCAAAGAGCCTTTTATTTAGAAACCTAGCAGATTGGATGTAAAAATCAATAAAAAACTTGGGCAAGGATAAAATGGTTTTTGGGGTTTTAGTGATTGATGCAATAAAAGTAGGGTGCAGAAAAGTAAATATTTTTGGATTTTTTATTAAGATTAAAACGAGTTGGTTTGTTTGAGAAATATGTTATAAAAGATTCTTGATGATGAAAATGTATCTATCCTTGCTCTCATATTAAAATTGGAGTTTTGAAATCATTAAGTCTCAAAGAAAACCTCAATCGATCGATTGAGTCTAGAACCCTAATTTTCCTTAAACCCCTTTGATCAAAACTGGTTTAAGAACTATTAGCGAACTGTCAGAAACCACTTAGCATGTAAGTTGAATTAGATGATGAAAACGCGCTCGACTGGTCTTTGATCAAAAACCCTAGATTTCAAGTAATTGAATTAATTAACAACGATCGCTGATAATAACCCAACTCTCTTAAAATCAAAACTAAAATATTCTATTAAAAAGTAAATGTTCAAATCATATGAATTCAATTACAAAGTCTAATATGAGAATGATCAATTGATATTTAAAACTTGCTCATAAAATGAAAACCCTAGATCTAGCAGTAATCATAACATGAGAAGATGCAAATTAGAATAGTAGAAACTTCCCATTTTAGTCTATGAGCTCAGATATCAGATCTATCACTAAGAGACTAAAGATTTAGCCTCTCATGACTTCTATTGTATTGTAATCACTGTCCAGATGTGATGACATGATGAAACAATGAGAAGATGGTAGATTGATAGTGTAGAGATATGGAGAAGTCTGTGGAGAGGTGTAAAACGATGGAAGATTTGGAGAAGGTGATCAAAGAATGCTCAAGTACTGCTTCTTAGCCTAATCAGGGCAAAAGCTAGCCTTCCCTTAACGGTAGCCCTCCTTTCCCTTTATTTCTACATGATCTAAATCAAAACGCGCAGTTTCAGTGATTTCGCATTTTAGTCATGACTAGATCTATGTTTTGGTCGCGACCTATAAACACAGAGAGACTTCTAGAAGAATCAAGGTCACAACCGGCAGACTCTTTGGTTACGACTAAAAGGTGCAGGAGCATGATTTCACTTTTATTGACTTGTGATTTCTTTCCTGGTCCTTGCTCTCTTCTAAAATACCTGTAATTCAACATAAAAGCTCACTATAAAAGTCCAAATCAGTAAATAACAAAATATATGAAGTTTTAAAGAGTTAATTTATCATTTTACCCTTTAATAAGCACATTGCCATGCACAATCATGTATTATCACAAAAGTACAATTAAAGGCATAAAATAAATGTTATGGTTGTAATAAAACTCTTAAAAATGTCACAGAAACCATATACAAAATGTTTCTTATCAAAGGGGATGTGATAAATCTCAGCATTTTTGTGTTGTTATAAATGATGCAAAATTTCTTATAATATGGATTAACAAGTTGTTATCAATCATACCCATAGGGAAATGATTAACATTGCTAATCACTTAGCCAAATCCTCCTATTTTATGAAGGAGAATTTTGTATCATTTATCAATGAAATATCCAACCTATAAATTAGGCTACTTAGCTACAAAATTGCACACACATGCTATTACCAAAGTAATAAAAGGGATAAACCAAAATTTTCTTTTTTAACACAATAACCATGATAGAAGAAGGAAGTGACTTACACACAAGACCTATCGTGGTAATAAAGGAAACTTTATATAAATATAAGAATGGAAACTAAATAACCTCATGAAGGGGATGCTACTAATGTGTGAAAGGGATTTAAGCATGTCACGTATTTAAGCATGTTAGAAAGGAATTCTACCTATCCAATATGGTTATTAAAAATCTTTATGTACTTGATAGTCACAATTTAGATAGCAACCAAGACAAAAAAGGGCCTTCGACCAACTAACCAATAATAGTACCATGAGAAATGAAAAATACAACATCTCTATGTTCAACTAGAATGGAAATTAAATTGACATGTCTTGGTGGCAATTAATAGTAAATCAAAACATAATGAATAATGGAAGATAACTACTCATCAAAGTAGTCTCACCTCTAGAGCTTTCCTAGTTGCACCCTATTTGCTATCCGCACCTAACAAGTGACAATAGTAATGGGGTGGTGAAATATCTCAATAATTCAAATCCTATCCACCTTACCTACTAATACCACCTATGAGGTGCCAAGTGGGAGTAGGATTTTAAAAGTCAACCAAATATTTAAGACCACCATAGTCCAAAATACAATGTAGATCATGACAAATTTAACATAACAATAAAGTTATAACAACAGATAATCACAATCCAAGGCAAACCAGTTAAACGTTCCAGCAACCATGTAACCTTATATGAAATTTGTATTATAAATTCCATCCTTATTTCCTCCTTATTTTTGCCAACATGAACCCATGGGATAATTGTTACCCATGTCATAACTGTAACATCCTAATTATTGTAGACTTATAGTTGTAGCATTGCCCTTAAGAAGGTAATAGGATTAACCATTGGGCCTAGGAAGAATATCTGTATATATATCTACAATATATAAGTATTAATACATGAAAATAAGAGAAAATTAAATTATCAATCATTGGGAATTTACTATAAAGGGTCAAAGAAATTATAGGGGTTTACGAGGGAATAAATAATCAATAATCATCTTAAATGATTAATGGTAACCAATATAGGTAGATACAGGGAACATATTGGGAATATATCTATAATAACATACATATATCTTTGGTTAAATATACATATTATAATAATATATATTTATACTATAATGATAATAAAGTATAAATATCTATAGAGATTATATACATATATCTATAAAGAAAAATAAATGGTGATGAGCCTCTTTAGTTATTTTTAAATTATTCCTCCACCCAATAAGAATTTTTTAAGTATAATATTAACAATAACATAGGAGTAAGATAATAATAATACTAAAAAAATAATAAGATTAGATTATATAAGATTGGATATATAAGCAAGATAATAATAATGCTAAAAAATAATAAGATCATATTAGATAATATTAGAAATTTAAACTTTACAAATTTTATATCAGTCGTCACTTATTATTTTCCTCCGTGCATCATTTGTTCTCTCCAACTCAATTGTCCTCAGCCATCAATTTCCCACTCATGTATGTGTAAGGAATTGGAAGACACGTAGTGGAAATTAATTTAAAAATTTTTCTATTCCTTGCCAGGATCTACCGTATGTGTTTAAGTCAAGTGGGAAGAAGCATTACCCTCAGTGTTTCTCAGCGACTTCCACAGCTTCTCTCCGCAGCTGGTGATCTCTTTCCGATCGTAAGGAGACGTCCACAGCTTCTCTCCGTGGCTCGTGCTCTCTTTTTGATCGCAAGAAGTCGACTCCTCAGGTCGTCTTCCTCTACTGGTATCCACATGAACAGCGTTCCAACCACAAACGATGTGCTAGCGTCTCCTGTCCCTCCAAGGCTTTCTCAAGAGTTCGTCCTCTCCTTCTCTACTTCAGCAGTTTCTTATCTGCAAACCTTTTGCAGATTCCGTTCGGCCCTTTTTGTGTTATGTGTTGTGTTCAAAACGTAGCTCCTAAAATCGGATATATAGGATGCTCTGCATTTTTCTCAACCGAATTGGATTTTGGAATTAATCTATATTAATTCCGAATACAATATCACATATTGTATAATTTGATAAGAAACTAATTAAATAAATAATGTTTATATTAAATCTGTCCCACAGATTTGATTCACCTATTTATTTAATTTAAATAAAGATAAGATTGGACTGTATTTGATTTATTCTCATAAATCAAATTTGAGATATCCTATCAATTTGAATTTCAAATTCAAACGTGATAGAGATTTAATTTATCCTTATAAATTAAATCCTATATATCCCTTATATATAATATATATATATACGAATTTATATATATATGAATATAAATATAAATAAATATATACAACAACCCTGGATCATTCATTGAATCTAGACACGTCTTAGATTCAATAAATCTGGACATCATAGCTCGTGTTGGGCTATTTTGTGTGCGACCCTGTAGGCCCATATGAAGTTGGCAGTGGGCCATTTGCTATACTGGCCCACAAGTCACAAGCGGTCTCTAGCAAGACATAACGACTACCCAAATCATATCAGAATCGATAAACGATGTAACCTTTTATACAACCATATCATGTCCCTTCTGTCACGTGATATTTTGGTCATGGATGAGGCATGGATAATGTCATCCTCCTATTCCTGATCGTTACTTTCTCGATCCCTGAGTAGTCTGACTATAGAAATGGAACTACCTTTCCATTACAATATGGCCATACATTTCTCAGACTCACTCATCGAGGGGCCCAGTAATATCTCTCTACGAATGTGAGGGACAAATTCCATCTTGACCATTTACATTCCTCCGCATGAAAAACCACTAAGCCCGAACATAGTCTTTATGATCACTCGGTCAAAAGTGACTTTTGACTAGGCCAAAGCTGAGCGTTTGTCATGTAGAAATCCATGATGATCTCAGGTCAAAGGGCATAGTGACATGGTTTGTATATGAGAGAAGATTATGACGTAACCCATGCAACTCTCTCATAGCGGGTCGGTCCAACACCTTGTACTCTTACATGTGTATATGACTTTGATTTATATCTCTATACATCTTCAAAGTCATACTGGTCTTATTTCATCTCTGCTCTCGCACAGATGACCGACCAGGGACATTTAGGATAAGATCATGAATTATCCAAGGATGGTCATCACAGTAAACATGCAAATAATATGATAACACAATTAATAAATTCATAAATCAATAATATTCATAAGACAATGATTGGCCCCTAAGGCATATTTTCCAACAGCATGAACATCCTACACTTTGCATTGTGTGCGTACATTCATAACCAACCGTCACTTATTATTTTCCTCCGTGCATCATTTGTTCTCTCCAACTCAATTGTCCTCAACCATTAATTTCCCATTCACGCATGAACATCCTACTTTCTGCATTGTGTGCATACATTCATAACCAACCTATTATATCCTCTCCCTCACTTTACTTTTTCTTTCCTTTTCTTTCTTCTCTTTATTCCTCCCTTTATTTATGATTAATCCCACTACTGTACACTATTTCCTCCCTCACAAATACAACCTCACCTTAAACTTCTTAGTTCAACCTTCTAGCATCAATTTCCACCCCTCCATCCATATGACATTGTTATATTTTATACCTACTCGTAGTACATAATAGTCAAGTCCTCGAGCTTCAATTACATGAACTAGTAGGAATACATCACTCTGGCAAGGATCATTAGTGGAAAAAAGTTCAACTTTGGAGCTTTCATATACAGCCAGATACTAGAGTTCTATTTGAAGAGAATAAGGACTACACCGATGCCCTACCTACAACTTGTCTCCTTCATCCTCAAGCACTACAACATCCATTATCTAGAGGTAAAGAAGGAAGAAGAGATCAGCGCCTTTGAGATGATGTAACTGAAGAAGATGAAGATCAAACTGCCATATTATACCAAGAAGGGTAAGCTTCCAGGGACCCTCAAGCCAATTAGTCAACAACCAGTACCTCTCTTCCTCATAAAGAAGGTCATTCCTCTCCTAGACCTTAAGTTTCTATAGCACCATTATTTCTGGGTGCATTCATTCAGAGGTACCTTCATACAAAGGTTACTGAGTTAGAGAGCAGACTCATAGCCTCAAGGAAGAAAGTAAACTTGATTCATGAGAGGCAAAGCTATATAATACAGACTTTACTTAAAGCTCACATATGAGATTTCTAAGCCTTCAAGGAAGAGATCAGAGAGCTACAAGAAGTATTGTCTGTCAGACAAACTGCTATACATGAAGAAGTGTCTGATGTCAAGAACATCTTATTGGCCTACCTCAATAACATCGGACCTTCTTTCATATAAATAGAGCTTAGAGATCCTTCATCGCCTCAGCCTGACTAGCCTACTTCTGCATCTTCCACCTCTACTATCCCAGAGCCTTCACCCTTTCCTACTCCCACATATACCTTAGATGTACCACTCCCTCCTATTGATTCAATATTAGATATACCCTTACCTCAACTTCCCTTAGTAATTCCTTCCTCCCTAGTCTCGACCTTTTTGGATGATGTCAAATAGGGGAGAAAAGAAGTAAAGAAGAGAAGGAATCCTCTTTGGAGTCGGTTGACTGATTATTAGGTTTTTTATTTGTATTATTTATATTTTTATCCATTATAAAACATTTTTAAGTTTTAATGAAATATTATCCATGCTATTATTCATTGCTTTTTTACTTGTTTATTATGACTAAGTGAATAATTAATTTAAATGGTTTTAAATCACTTAAATTAACTTTATTTTTACTTAAGTTTTGCCATCAGCAAAAAGGGAGAGAATGTTAGATTGTATATGTTTTGATAATGTCAAAAGAGAATAGAGAATTAAGTTGTTTGATGATGTAAAAAAAGAAGAAGTATTTTTTAAAGTAATGAAAAAAATTTGTAATCAAATGAAGTTAAAAGAAGAATTTAGTAGAGTTAATCGATTAGTTATTCGATCACTGATAATTAATCAATTAATATCAATTAATTGATTGAAGGATTGGTTAATGTAAAGGCACAATCTATTTTATAAAGGAAAATCAATTAAAATGAGTGACTATTAATTGATTAAGTGTTCAATTAATGTCAAGAGCTTGCCTTATGGAAGGGAATTGATAAGTTAATTAATCGATTAATTATAATTAATTGATTTGTTAATCGATTAATTATAGTTAATTGATTTGTTAATCGATTAATGTGTTAAAAATATATTTTCTCTTAAACAAATATATCGCTATTAATCTACTAGTTAACAAATATACTGCCTTGAATGCCATTGATTATGTTATTGAAGAGACTAGGGATGAACATAAATTGAGTTTGCATGATAATGATAGAGATAATGCGTTTGCAAAAGGTTTGTTGAGTGATTTTGTAGGATCCCAAGATATTGTGGAAGCTGGAAATGCAACAATTGAAGAAGGGTCAAGTTTTTGTGACCTAAGGTCGCGACTAAATGACCTCCATGTCGTGACTAAAAATCAATTTGCTTATGGACAACCTTTCTATGACTTTAAGTTATGAGTAAAAGATTAACAAATAATGATAACAAGTTCCAAAGACACACCCTGTCAACTGGAGTGCGACGAGAAGCTGAAAGGTCATGACCAAAAATGCCAGAAGCAACCAAGGAACTCCAAACTCCTTTAGTTTCACGTTCCACTATTTTGGTTAAAGGTCCAATAAATTCTAACTCTTCTCACCCTCATTCTCATTCCAAAATTACATCTCATACCTTAAGGTTTTTGAAAGATTTAATCTCTAATAAAAATGCAGGTATAAAAAAGAATGATCCCAAGTATATTGTAATCATAGACCAACCTTAGCTTGGTGTGACACTTGGGGAAGTAAATGATAAATTGGAGGACCTACACAAGTTAGAGAAGAGAAAATGTAGGGAATATACGAAGGATGCGAAGGAAAAACTTTTAAAGTCTGTTGCTGCTACATGCCAACCACAGTTAGGCAAGTTCAAGTTTAAAGAGGGAAAATTCAAGATGAGCTCAGACAAATCTCAGTATAAGATGCATAAGTGTGGAATGCTGAAGTGGATAGCATTCAAATAGCCATCTCTCAAAGTTTTATGATTTTCTACTGCCGCCTTAAGGCCCGATTGTCCTTTTTCTATCTCATACCTTTACAAGTTTTCCCTGATATGATATGTTGATGATGGTTTGAGGATAAGAAAGGGATATTTCAGTAGGATAGTTTTCATTTTTTGTTTATTTATATTTATTCTAGGTGTCTGTCTTTCTGTTTTGAACAACAACTCATTACTGTCCATGTGTCTCTTACTAATTTATTATTCTCTGTGGAACTTACACACTCACATGCATGATCTTAGCTTACCAATCCTATCGTCTCTGCCTTACTAATATTGATTTGCATGACTTGAATGTGACTGTTCTGAACTGTTAATTTTCACAATATGATTTTTCAACCAATCATTGATTCTGTTTTGAAAAGTAAAAATATTTTACATTTCAATGATATTACTCGAACATAGAGAAGAGAGGAAGAAACTCTATACAATGATTTTAAACTTCCTCCACTCAACCAATATAATTCTTGCAAGTATGCTTATAAGGTGTATCATCCAATGACTTGTAATTATTGTGGTAAACAATGTCATATTTCTCATACATGTCATTTGAGAAGAAATTCAAATGTGAAAAATAAATTTGTTTAGGTTCCTAAAGGACAATGAAGGTCTAAAACTAATGATCAAGGACCCAAAGTTAAATGGTTATCAAAGTCTCCTCTCAGTGTGCCAAATGTGTAGAATAATCTTCAGAAGATTGGACACGTTACATGGAGAATTGGGCTTCCTAGAGTCTCTTGTATATCAATGAAAGCAACATCACTGAGGAGAACTCATGGAGCATTTATTGCTGATATATCAAAGGTAATCCATAAGAAGCAATGAGGAAAGCCCAAGGAGTACGTTCTATCTCAAGAATGGACTATCATAGAGTATCATTCAACTATCTTAAGGAGAACAGAAGAAGAAGAAGGATCTCTCATACTTCATCTCAAGAATAGACTATCATAGAGTATCATTCAACTATCTTAAGGAGAACAGAAGCAGAAGAAGGATCTCTCATACTTCAAAGTCTAAATCAGTTGAGAGATCATTGCAAGCATTTGTCAGAAGTAATCAAAAGATGCAATGGGTATGCAAAGGCAATATTTCTTCCATATGAAGTAAAGGTGCAATGGTAAACTTCTTGAATTATCACGTTTAACACATTTTTTAAGTTTACGTATGTATCTTTAAAAATGAACATTACAAGTAATTTCAAATTATTTTTATATACTCCCGATAAAATTTGATTGACAAACTTTGCTTTAGAAGGGAGAAAAAACAATGTTCAGAAGCACAAATCTTTATGCATACATGATTTTGAAAAAAGAAAAATATCTCTTTTATGCATAAATACATATTTATTTCACTATGCTCAATTATCTAAAATTGATTATATTTTTCTGAGCATATGAAATATATGTATTTCCTACAAACTAACCATAAGTGGATCCAAGTAAAATTAGATACCGTGGAAAAAAGATTTATATTGTAAGAAATAAGTTAGAGACAACTACATCTCAAGAATACAGATACATGGAGACAAAGCTACATCCTGAGGAATCATACTTTTGATTTTGATGGTGCTAAATTTTACAAGCCTGAACAATCTGTAATTATCCCATAAAAAATAAAATATACACTGGAACAAGAGCAATAATGGTGAAATTCATTCCTACCCAAGTTAAACTTATTAAATTCATATTTGCGTAATGAATACTTGTTCCTTGATCCATTCCATTAGCAATAATTCATTATAAAGGCTTTTCAACATATTATCAAATTGCTAAATGGAATATAGTATGAGTCATGCATGTGTTTACAAACATAATTTACCAATTGATTTACAAAATGCATACTCATATTTTCAAGAAAAAATTGTTAAACCTCTACAAAAAGTTTTAAATTTTTCTGATAGCATACAAATGACTTTGAAGACATTTGATTCTTGAAATATGGAGACATCAATGTTGGAGATTAATACATTTAAAGGGAAATTTCAAATTTCCAAACATGTTATTCAATTTGTGTTTAATATTTTTCTCCATTCACTAATTCTTAACTATGTAAAGAAATCATTTCTTTAGATAATCATTTTAGGAAAATAACTTTTGAAAATCCATATTTATATTTAAAACATTATCTCAAGATTTTTTTAAAAAAAATAAAACAAGAGTTTTTTGTGTAGTTACAAATCTGTTTATATTTTACCAGCTCAATCTCTTTTACTCATCCAGCTTTATTCACTAAAACTATATGTTTTGATGATGAGTTATAATGGTATTATTTCAAGGATATTTTAGAATTTAATACTAACCATTCTTCAAGAAATAAAGAGACTTGCTTTTATAATAGGGGAATAAGGAGGTATTTTAATGTTAAGATAGCAGAGGAAATGAGCAATGAAGCAGTAGAGAATAATTGGCAACAAATTGAAGGAATCAACATTGCTGTCAATACAAGATGCTCAAAAAGAGAAAAGAAAATGAGTCAATAGATCAAGCGGCAAAGACCTAAATAAGCTTTCTTCAACCCTCTCTTTTTATTGAATATATTTGAAACATTTTGATGATAATATGGTTTTCATGATATGATATATGTGCTTTATTTTCCAATAATTCAAACAAAAGTTTATGATTCAGTAAGTTTATAAAATTCATTTTTAAAATGTATTGTTGTATCTCAAGAAAAGTTAGCATTCTCAGTTATCAATGATTTTATGGTTATATAGACTTAATGATATTTGAAAATTTACTCAATTGGTTTATATTGAAAATAATCAATTAAGAATTCAATTAATGTTAATTAATTGAACAATTAATCTATTAATGGATAATGATTGTGTTAAAAGTTGTTTCTTTTGAGAATTAATCCATTGATTGATCGATTAATGAAATTGAACATTTAATCGATTAATTATCATTAAAATGGGTGTTGAATGCTCTTTCGTTCATAATTAATTGATTAATTATTCGATTAATTAGAATTAATCCAATACTTAATTGATTAATTGGAATCTGTATGCACATGTTTGATGAAATTAATTGATTACTTAATCGATTAATGGGCATTAATCATTAATATCGAGATTTATTAGTTATCAATTGTAACTCTTCATTATTCCACTTGAACACTAATCGACTGACTCCTAAATCCTCTAATCTTAAATCTCTAAAATTCCACAAAATTTATTAGGGGAACATTTGCACACTTATTTATGATAAAAAAACCCCAAAATCACTTCCAAATTTTGACATTTCACCATTCAATCCTTCAAATTCCAGAAGTGATGGTATAAACCAAAACCATAAATATTGATGGATTTGAGCTTCAACAATCTAAATCCATATCCAACACTCCTCAAGCATCCTAATCAAAGGAATAGAAAAGGACATTTCAACCAAAAGAGGCCAAGGATGGGCTAGAAGCACAAAAAGGAAAGTGGAAGGCTCTAGTGAGTAAGGTGCTGGTGAAGGTAAAGAGCCAAGTCCCTGAGCAATCTCCTCAGTCCAAAAGGAAGTAGGCAAACTCTGATACTAACTCTGATCTAGAATTCACAGCGATATTTAAGAAGATAGTCTAGATTGCTATAGAGTCTGTTGGGAAGAGACAGAGGACCTCAAGGAAGCCTACTACATTAGTCCCCCTCAAAGTCCTAGCCATCAAGCCTAGCATTCCTTCAAAGTAACATCAATTTGGATCTAGATATGGCTAGGTACAACTCTGAGTTTAAGTAGAGGAAATATTGTCTAGTAGTGTATGTTGATATATATGTCCTTCAGATTGATCATAGGGTTAACCTAGACCTGATAAAGCCGCTTTACCATTTTGAGAGCTGGCTAAGGATTAATGATCCATATAGCTTAGAGGTAGTTATGAGATTTTACTACAACATGGAGATATTTTACTCTTTGAATGAAGAGGAGAATATCATAGATAGCTATCTAACTACCACGCTCAAGGATAGAGAGATCAAGCTAGACTTCAGTGTGATCAACTATCTAATTGGAGCCCCTCCTTCTATAGATATAGAGCCCTTGGATTAGGCCAAGGCTTACCATATCCTATTGTAGACCAATAAGCCTTACCCTAGATCCCTAATCTTCATCCTGAGTCAAATGTGTGATCATTACCACATCATCCATTATATCTACTCCCGGTGCATGAAAGTCAAGTCCTGAATCTTTAGTTATATGAACCAGCAGGATTACATCACTCTAGCAAGGATTATTAGTGGAGAAAAGCTTAACCTTGGGGCTTTTATATATAGCCAGATAAGGGAGTTTTGTCTAACTTCCTAATCGATTAATTTTAACCAACTTCTTCTTTTAACACTATTTAAGCACAGAAGTACTGTCAAAACATATTATTAATCAACCTTTTATATGGACCATCAAATGAAAATATTTATAGTATTTTTAAAGCATTATTAGTATCACTGAAAACTTCTTGCTATTTGGCTATTTGACATCATCAAAACATAATCAACAAAAATATATTTTCCAAAAATCTCCCCTTTTTTATGATGGCAAATTATTAAAGAAAAGTAATATTTTTCTCCCCTATTTGTCATCAGCAAAAAGTTTGAAGGATATCAAATGTAAGATTTATTTTTAACCCTTTGTCAAGTATTATATTATCCTTCTTACTTAACATAATGCAAATATAAGAGATAAAGCAAAGCATGAGAAATATGATTAAAAAATGGCATGATACAATGTTTAAAATAAATAGAGGGTTTATAAATGCTCATTTGATTTTGGCAGGATGTTGTATTGATATTTAAAATCCTGTGCCTTCCTCTCTTGCTTCTTCTGAGCATTAAGTCTTCTACTACACAACTCTCATACACCAAATATTGTTTGACAACCTTGCAACTTTGGCACCAAATGTTGGTGACAGATTAGGGTACCTCTTGAGTAAATCATTTGCTCTAAAATTCTTTTGAATATAATAAAATATTAGAATCTTTGAAGAATAAATTTTATATCTGTCATGTTGAAACTTTCAAGAAATAATATTGAAACTTTAAAGAAATAATGTTTCTTTGGGAATAAGGTTTTTATACAATTTCTCAAAGTTTTGATAAAGACATATGCCTCAGTCGAACATCATACACTAGTCAAACTAGAATTCAACTAAATCAGTCACATGAGGTTTTTCAAATTAGTTTCATATAGTAAATTGATTTTCAAATAAAGTATATGAAATTTTCTAAAATCAAAATGATTTGATGCATAAATTTGAAATCAAAGAAAACTAAATTTTGGATTATGCATTTCAAAACAAACTTAAAAAAGAGCTATGCAAATTTTGCTTTTTCATCCATTTAGTAATCTGAAAATATTTTGAAAACCTTTGAAGAATTATTGCTAATGGATCACAACAAGGAAGAAATATTCATTACCCAAATATGAATTCATTTAATAAGCACAAGATTGGGTAAGAATAGATTTTACCATATTTTCACCTATCCTTTGAACAATTTGATTTATGTGTGCTGCTTATTGATTCTTTAGGTTTGTGATATTTAGCATCAAAATCAAAAGTCCACTTCTCAAGATTTGAATTTGTCTCTATGTAGTCATATTCTTGAGATGTAACTTTCTTTCCTATAATATAAATCTTTTTCTCCCATGGTATCCAATTTCACTTGGATTCACTTATGGTTAGTTTATAGGAAACATAACATATTTCATGTTCTCAGAGAATATGACCAATATGGAATAATTGAGCATAGTGAAACAAATATGTCTTTATACATAAAAAAGATATTGTCCTTTTAATTCATGCTAGCACAAAGAGTTAAAATTTCATAATAGTATATAAAAGATTTTGGAAATTAATTGCAATGTTTATTCCTAAGGATGGTATTCCTATTGAAGTTTGGAAGTGTTTAGGTGAAATGGGGGTGGTGTGGCTTGCTAAACTTTTTAATGTGATATTAAGTTATAAGAAAATGCCAGATGAATGGAGGAAAAGTACTTTAGTGCCTATTTATAAAAATAAAAAGGATATTCAAAATTGTGCAAACTACAGGGGATAAGCTTATGAGTCACACTATGAAGTTGTGGGAAAAGGTAATTGAACACAGGTTGAGATTAGAGACTAATATTATTGAGAATCAATGTGGTTTCATGCCAGGTAGGTCTACAATAGAGGCAATTTATTTATTAAGGGGGTTAATGGAAAGGTACAGGACTAAAAGAAGAGACTTGCATATAGTCTTCATTGACTTAGAAAAAGCATATGATCGAGTGCCAAGGGAGGTGCTTTGGAAAGCTTTAGAAAAGAAAGGTGTATGTATGGCATATATCAAGGCAATAAAAGGTATGTATGCGGGGGTAACAACTACTGTAAGAACGACTGGGGGCAAAACAAAGGATTTTCCCATAAGGATTGATCTACATCAGGGATCAGCATTGAGTCCTTATTTATTTAATCTAGTAGTGGATATTCTAACTAAACCTATTCAAGAAGAAATCCCTAAGTGTATGCTTTTTGCGGATGATATAGTTCTTGTGGCGGAGTCAAAAGAAGAGATTAATTTTAAACTTGAGTTATGGAGAAGTACTTTAGAGTTAAAGGGTTTTCGTTTGAGTAGAAGTAAGACTGAATGTATGCATTGTAATTTTGATAAGAGGCAAGTTAGAAGTAACTTGGAGGTCAGATTAGGAAATCAAGTTATTCCACAAATAGATAAGTTTAAATATTTGGGATCAATGCGACAGAAGGACGGTGAAATTTTGGAGGATGTTTATCATAGAATTTAGGCCAGGTGGTTTAAATGGAGAAAGGCTACTGGGGTTATATGTGATCAGAAAGTACCAAATAAAGTAAAAGGAAAGTTTTATCGCATTGCTATAAGACCAGCAATGCTTTATGGAAGTGAATGCTGGGCTTTAAAAGGACAGTAAGAGCATAAAGTTGGGGTAGCTGAGATGAGGATGTTGAGATAGACGTGTGGCATACAAGAAAAGATAAGATTTGTAATGAACATATACGGGGAAGAGTTAGAGTGGCACCTATTAAAGAGAAAATGGTAGAGAACCGTCTTAGGTGATTTGGACACGTACAAAAAAGGCCAAGGGATGCGCTGGTAAAGAGAGTGGATCAAATAGTATGGACACCAGTTAAAAGGAGTAGAGGAAGGCCAAAGAGAACGCTCAAAGAGGTCATTGAATGGGATCTCCTAGTCAATAACCTATCTAAGGATTTAGTTTTTGATAGAGTACAATAGCGTCGTATGATCCATGTAGCCGACCCTATTTAATAGGATAAGGCTTGTTGTTATTGTTGTTTATTCCTAAGGATACAGGTATAAACCTCAAACATATAAATATGATGACGACTAATGTTTACCTTTTGATTTCTTTTCTCCTCTAGATAATTGAATGGCACATTATGATATTCCAATCTTGAGATAAAATGCACTTCTTTGGCTTTTCTCCATTGCTTCATATAAATTGACTTTGAAGTTGTAGCAATGGAAGCTCCTTCAGTTCTCTCAGATGATCTAGCCTTCACAAATGCATGAAGAACTCTTTGATGCCCTTTTTCCTTTATATCATGTCCATTCCTTTTAAGGTTGTCCTGCACATTTGAAACATTGAGAGGACATTTTAGTACCCTTTTAACTTTGGGTCCTTGAGAGTTAGTATTAGACCTTGTCTTTTAGGAACCCAAACTGAATTTTCCACATTATAATTTCTTCTAATACAATATGTGTGAGAAATATGACCTAGTCTACCACAATAATTAAAAGTAATATGATTAACTATATGAGTATATTTATAGGTATTGTGTTGGTCGAGCATATTATAATCACTATGCAAATTTTCTATCCTATTTGTGATATCATCAAATTTGGAATATAAATTTGTGCTTTTCATAATAGAATCAATGATTGGTTAAAAAATCATATCATGAAAACTTTTAAAATAATTTTCTCTAAATTCACAAGAAGAATTGAAACTTTTTACCATTGAAAGATTTTGAGCTCTGAACGATGATTCATCATATTCATATGCATTGAGCTCTTCTTGAATATTTTCTTCCTTTTGTTCCTTGGTCTTGATATGAAGATGTTCTATGATTTCTCCTTTTTGCACACTATCTTCCATTTGTTCATCAAGAGTAGATTTGTAACTTTCAAATACTGATGAACTATCAACATTATAGGCTTCAACATAATTGTTAGAGGAATAAGAATAGATAGAATCAAGAGTTTTGTAAATGTCTATGAGATTATAGTAAAATTTGATTTTTAGATAATCATTTCAGATAAGGCATTATATAAAATTTTCATTGCTCTAAGGTTCAAAGAAAACAATTTCTTTTCATTTTCATTCCAATCCTTTCTTGGTTTAAAATCAAAATTATTTGAAAAGATTTTCCTCATATCATAATCGAAAGTTTTCAAAAATATGGTCATTCGACCTTTCTAATACAGAAACTTAGAATTTTCAAAAGTAGGAGGAATGGTAATATCAAAACCTTCAGAAAATATTTCATAATCAAATCTAGCCATGATCTTTGCACTTGAGATCGTTAGATATTTAAACAAGTGATTTACTTTGGTACCAAATATTAATTCTAGGCATATAGGCTAGATCACAAGAAGAGGTGAATTGGCTAATCAGCAACTTTTTAAAAATTTTCAAAAAAAATTTGATATCTAATTAGTGAAACAAATCAATATGAAAAACTTTGATCAAGTATTTGAAATATATTACTGAAAATACAAGCGTTAAGGAAGATAGAAATTGCACAACAGATTTATCCTAATTTGGTCTTTCCTTGACCTATGTCTAGTCCTCAACTCCCCACTGAAATTTTCAATCCACTATTTTCCATGATTACAATGAGCTCTTGGTAGCCTTTACAGCTTTAATTTTTATGGCTAATTGAGAACAACCTCAATCCTAAAGTTATACCATATTTCCAGTGGCAACACTCCCTTTAAACAGATACATGCACAATCCAACCTTGAATCCCCTTATTCTAAGGTTTGCTCTCAAATTTAGATAATGATGATAAAATATAAAACTCTCTCAGATAGAGTAAATGATACATTATAGTACATGATATTTGTTCTCTCTCAAGATATTATGATGATAGATAATGAAGAACAGAGAGTTGGAGGCTTTCTCAATCTAACAAAGTTTTGGCATTATGATGATGTATTCATAGCTCATCTCTTTTGTCTTCTTGAATGCTCTATTATTTATAGATGAAATTTGAGCTTTTGACTAGTGAGTATAATCTCTTTCTTCGTTGAGCTTTTCTTCTTCCATTGAGAATATAACCGTTGGAACTAGCCGTTAAAGCTTCTGACATAAAGTGCCTTTTCCCATTAAGAGTTTGTTGGCTTTAATCTTTATCTAATCTCACTTTAATCATGTCTTTTGATACCTTGAATGAAGTTTGACACGCTCAAGAGTAGTTATGGTAATAATCATTCAGGACTTGATTTTCTTCTATCTTCTAATTATCTCTGAGTTGAGGAACAATATTATTCTTTCAATTTTCATAACTTCCACTATTTAACTCTAAACAAAGCAAATAACCTATCCTCAAAAAGATCTATGTGTCTACTTTCTAATGATCTAAGTTGTACTCCAAAAGTCATTATAGACAGAAATATATGATCAATTTAATTTGAGTTGTTTTATCGATTATCATCTTCTCCCTTTGTTATTCCTTCACTCCTTTATTTACTCGATCAAGAGTTTGATTAATTCCTTGATTCTTGAATTTTGTTAGTCGAATTCATAGTCAATTGATCCCTTCTTCTAATGCCTTCTTCACTCCTTTAATTCGATCAATGTTCCAGTAAATGAAAGAAACAAAAAATAGGGCATTACACTGATCATATTATTCAACCATCTATGATGTAGTTTTGGTAACACAAGTTTCTCAATAGGTTGATCATGAAGAATGTCATATCCTAAATTTTCCCTATCTGTATAGTACCGATAGTGGAAAGAGGATTAGAAAGGATTATGACAAAGATCAGATGAAATAATAAAGGTTAAATGAGTCTTGAAGGAAGAGAAGGACCTAAACGTAAATTGGAAAAGGTTAAAGGCCAAAAGTTAAAGTAGAAATAAATATTGGGCCAAAAGTGGTAATTTCCAAAAGTTTAAGGACCTAAATGTAAATATGCAAAAAGTTAGGGACATAAATGTAATTAAGAGAAAAGTTCAAGGGCAAAACTGTAATTATAGAAAGATCAGTCCGAAAAGGGTTATAACTGCCTGGAAGATTTTCAGTCCCACATTCTATCAGTAAATATAGGAAGATATGCTGGTTAATCTGGCATGATACAGAAATTTTATTAGGGCTCCAGATAGCAGAAAATTATCTAATAGTATAAAAGTTATCTGAAATTTTATCAGATTCCATGGACATCAGATATAAGTGAGGGAATTACAAGAAAGTGTGCCCTATAGTTTTAGATGTTATGAATCTGACAGAACCTCAGAAGAAGTCCTGTATAAAAAGTTATCCCCATAACAGTGAATTTTGACAGCACCCGTGATCCGATAATAGAACTTATCAGTATATGAGCCTGGATAGAATGAGATCATATGACCTCATATATAGGCCTATGATGACGCAAAGGAGGGCCCAAAACCTAGGGTACCAGTCCATCAGTAGAAGGGGCTAGTGTCCAGAAAAAGTGTGAAATTATAAAAATACCCCTGGATGCCCAGATTGTACCAGAGATGGATGAAGGGCATTTTGATCACCTGGGATAGGCTAAAAACATGTCACATGGTATAAATATGATTAGTTGAGACCATATACACCCTGAGGCAGTTTAAAGAGGGGTAAGATGACGATTATACCCTTAGGGTCAATATAGTGTAAGAAAGGACACCAAGGGTATTTTGGTCATTTCCCAAGGAATGGATAATAGATAAATACTCAGTATAACCATGTCAAGGGTATGAGAAGCCTAGACATTGATTTACAGGACAGAATACATATCCTGGTATATTATAGAAAAATTCAGAACAGAAAATAGTCCGGTTGTTGTGAAACTGCTCCGATCGGTATTGGATTAGATTGGAATTTTTCCAGAAGCTTCTTGGCATGGTGAGCACGCCACATAACCCCTTTAGGCATCCCTTGAGTTGGCCCACATGATGTCATAATTATTCTTTTATGAAAAAGTAAAATCCAAGATTAAATGTGAGCCTTTAGATCAAATAGTAACCAAATCAATCTTGGCCATTGATTTTTCTTGGATTTTGGCTATAAATACCCCTCCATTCTGCAGCAAAACGTGGCTTCATGGACCCTTGGGGAAACTCTTGCAAAATGAAAACTCAAGCCAAGACAAAGAACATTCAAGGTTCCAAAGTTCAATCAAGCTAGAGATTAAAGGTAAGCAATCTCTCCTAGCTTATTTTCCTTTGATTTGGGAGCTTGAACTTAGGGTTTTGATGGGAGAAAAGTTGGGTTTTCTCTAAGGGGTGGTGCTGCCCAAAGACCTTAAAGGAAAGGGGAAAGAGAAAATTAAAGTTAGAACCATATGATTGAAGCTTAAACAAGCTAGTTAAGTGGTTGGTTGTTGAATCAAATTGATATTCTTGACTTTGCCATGGTGTGCCCTATTCGGTCTGCACTGTTCATTAGGGAAGGAAATTGAATTTCAATGATTTAATGCTTCCATTGAGTTTGTATGATGATTTTGTGTAGGATTGGAAAGGTTTTGAACCTTGGAAACATTAAAATCTCAAGGTTGTAGTCTTTGAGATTCCTTACGGTTACTGTTCACTCGCATGAACAGTGAATGGAATTTCATGATTTTGATGGTTCCAATGGTTTTAAAATGAAAAGTGGTGTGGGGTAAAGTGGAGAAACAAGTATGGGAAGCATTAGAATCAAAATGAGAATTTTTGAAAGAATTGTATGCTTATGTTCAGTTCTGTACAGCAGGCCATGAAGGAGCTGGAATTTCATGATTCTAGGCTCATAAATGGATTCAAAAGATGAAATTGTGTGGGGTAAAGTCAAGACATCAATTGGTTCAAGAGCCAAGTGGATTAGTGAAAATTAGAGAAAGTTATGACAATAAAGAGTGTAACAAAGTTAGTCTTGAACATGGTTGGAGTTCATGATGAGTTATGTGATGAATATGAATGTGTTTAGGACCATGAAACATCCAAGAAGATGTTGGGAAGTGATGCACATAAAGGCTTCATGGTTGGAAAGCTAGGGAGCAAGGGCTAAAGGTCAAGAGAAAAGCTTAAGTGCAAGGTAGTGAACTTACCTCTTTATGTGCTTGATGTGGTATGCTTATGTGTTGACATGTATATGTTATTTGAATGATGTTGTGACATGATAAATGATGTTGAATGTATTGTGAATACCATGTTTCTATGGCCATGCACTTTATGTAAAAGTATATAGCATGATGTCATGTCACTAATCAAAGAAAGTTAATGAAATTACATATCATGCATTAGCATCCATCTTGTATATTTAAGTGGTAATGTTTGCTACTGAGATTCCCTAGAATCTCACTCTCCCATAACCAACCAATTTAGGTCAAGCATGATGGATAATGTATGCATGGAGAAGAGTTAAAGCATGGAAGAAGAAAAGTGAAGTATTTAAGATGTTAGCATATGCTATGCATTTTCCATGTATGTCAAAGCCATGTAAAGTATCTATTTATGTGATGAGATTGTATGAAACAATTATTGTATAACCCCATGATGTATATGAATTCAGAAAAGGCAAAAGAGATGATTTATGTATGCTGGAACAATTATGGAAAGTGAAAGAAAGGAAACTGAAATGGTAAAAACGTAGGTCCTAAAGCAGTTTTGTTGTGGCTTCAGTTTGACCTAGAAAATGGAGGAATTATTTCAATGAATTTTATGAGCATGTAGTACACATCCAGAGCTTTAAGTGCATAGGTAGAACGTTTCATTTGGATGTGTATATCAAGAGAAATGAATTTCCAAAATAAGGGACCAGAAACTCTTTCCAGAGTTTTTGACCAAATGAACAGTAAACTTCAACGAATGAACTGTATCAATTGGCTAATCATTTGGTCTGGAAATTATTTTTCCCATAAATTTCAAGATGTTATCTTCATGTATATTTTTGAACCACTTCATTTTGAGTTTTCTAGAATTAATTATGATTTTTCAAAGTTCGTTGCATAATCTGGAATACCATATGAACAGTAACCCGAGAAAGAGTAAAATTCCAGATTTGGCTAATGGACTTCCAAGGTCTTGTAAGTAGTTCTAAATGCTACTGAATTATCCCTAAGATGTATAAAAGTAAGGATGTTACAAAGAATGATGTGAAACATAAGCATTCTTTAACTTAAATCAATCATGTGTAATTTTAAAATAGATGAAAATAGTTTCAGTGTAAACATAGAAAATATTTTTAAATTTCTAACATTAATCAATTAATATGAATTAATCGAATTATTAGTCGATTAATGTATCAGAAGAATTAAATTAGAAAATATTTTCACACAGATTAATCGAACATTTAATCTGTTAATGAAAATTAAACAATTAACCAATCAATTAATTGGTTTAAAGTTGTATTTCATAAAATTGATACTTCACTGATTAATATAACAGTTAGCGGATTAATATAAATTAATCGATTAACCAATCGATTAATAACTATATCTTTATTCAATAGAAAATTTATTCTCAATAGACTAATTGATTAATTGGCTTATGGATGCAATTCTAGAAGGCAAGCTCTTTGACATTAATCAAACACTTAATCAATTAATGGTCACTCATTAATCAATTAATTGATATTCCTTTATAACACAGAATATTGCCTTTACATTAATATATCAACCAATCGATTAATTATTATTACTTTACTACCTAATCGATTAATTTTGACTAACATTTTCTTTTAACATTATTTAAGCATAGAAGTACTATCAAACATATTATTAATCAACCTTTTATATGGACCATCAAATGAAAATATTTCTAGTATTTTTAAAACATTTTTAGTATCACTAAAAACTTTTTGCTATTTGGTATATTTGGTATCATCTAAACATAATCATCAAAAACATATTTTCTAACAAAACTATATGAAAATAATAGGGGTACTCTCTCTATATAAGTTAACCAACTCGTGAGGCTTTCCTACCTTAACCTCATCATTGTAATCATCTTTGTAGAGAAATACTACACTACTCACATAATTGCATGGCTCATTATTTTCCATAGGGTAGGTTTACTGCGACCATAAAGATCTACTATGATCTATCGTAAACATTTCAGGATCTAACTGCGACCCCAGAACTCTATATGAGCCATGCTATGATCTAACTGTGATCTTCTAAAATTTACTACGATTATGTTGTATTGTATTATAATTCTCTGGAAGACCTAAAACCAACAGAGTAAGTTACAAGGTTAGCCACTTCCACTTAGTAGGTAACTCAACTAATAATTTCCTAAAACTATTTTTTTAAAAAAATCAATATTTTCCATTAAGACATTACTCATTTCCTCTGTTACTTAGGAATTTATCATATCATTCTTATTTTTCATTTCAAAACATGAATTTGATATGTGTAATACTATAGAGAATTAGACAGGCTCTACCATGCACGTTACTACTATAAAAAATACATCTTATCTTTCTTATTATGATTCTACCATAACTGCTAAAAAAGTTCTCAGCTCATATAGTGGATATGGCTTTAACTTGAGTTGCATTGTTTATTCCTTGAACTGACTCTATCTCAGAGTGATATGGCTTTCTCACAAGAACAATCTAGCTCCATTGAAAGAGCATTAAGTTTCATTACATAAACGCTGCTCTCTTTAAACTACATCATCATGTTCTTAACTATATCTCATCTTATTACATATCATATATGCCATGTTCATGGGTTATCATTCATAAATCTCATCCCTATAAAGAGTTATGTCCTGAGCATATTTTATCATCTTTTTTGTCATATCCTAATTTTTAGGCCTAGAAGCCCAATATGTAGCCTAAAAGAGGTAGGTTACCAAGCTCTGTTGAGCAAAAAGTCCCATAAGTATACATATGATGTTCAAGGACTAAACTGCAAGTGAAAGATTAGGGACTAAATTGTAAATGGTGAAAGTCCTTAGAGGTATAATGGTCATTTTGAACAAGAGATGGACTATACTGAAAAGTCTAAGAGTTCTAAAGCCAAAAATGAAAGTAGATATAAATTGTGGGCCATTAAGTGTAATTATAAAAAGTTGAGGGACTAAAGTGTAATTTCCAAAAGTTTTCAAGGGCAAAATTATAATTATAGAAAGTTCAGCCAGAAAAGGCTTAGAACTACCCGAAAGCATTTTAGTCCTAAAATTCATCAGTAGATAGAGAAAGTTATACTGGTTAATCAAGCATGATACATAAATTTTATTAGAGTTCCAGATAGCCGGTATTTATATGATAGTCTAAAAGTTATCTGATATTTTATCAGATCTTATGGACCTCATATTTAAGTAAAAAGTTATAGGAAGGTGTGCCCTATAACACCAGATGTCATGGATCTGACAGAACTTCGAAAGGAGATCTATAGAAGAAGTTATTCCCATATTAGTGAATTTTGACGGGAGTTTGTGAACGCCCGAGATCTTATTATGAAACTTAGCAATAAGCAAGTTATGATTGAATAAGCTCAGATGATGTCACAGAAAGCCCTATTATAATGCCAAGTGAGACCCAGGCCTATGATATCAGCTTATCAGTTAAAGAGGTCAGTGCCAGAAATATGTAGAAAAAGTGCGAAATGATAAAAATAACCTTTTCTTATAAAATAATATTAGAATGAGTGAAGGGTATTTTGGTTATTTGATTAAGGTTAGATAGTCAAGGAAGGTTATCTGGATAGTTGACCAGGGTCAGGAGATACTCTGGAAATATGTGAAAAGACAAACATGCCCCTAAAATTAGTAAAGAGGAACTAAGGGCATTTTGGTAATTTGTTAAGGGATATTCCTTGGGAACTGAGCCACCAGAATGCTTGGGCTTGATTAAAGACCCAAGATGACATTTCCATATATCCAAAAATGAGGCCCAAGAGTGATGTGGGTCCAAGTGGAATTAAAATATTAGTTCAGTACTTTTTCAATAAAGTAAAGTTACCCGGTTAAAGATAGAACTAGGGAAAAGTGATCTTTAGACTCATCCATAACCATGAGGTGGCATGAAAAGTATCCTCATAGGACCCACAAGCTGCCATATGGCATGAGTCTAGGGAAAGAAGAAAAAGCTAAGGACACATGGCACAATCTCAGCTGTTCATTCTGGGACAGGACTCTGGAATTCTCTAGAAATTTTGAGTCAGCTAGTGAGGTATCCTAAGGGCCCCACCATTATGCCACCTGAGCATGTGAGGTGTCCTATGGATGATGTCATTTTGATGAGTCATCTAGGATGATGATGTCATTATGATGATGTAGGCAAGGCTTCTTGAGGAAGCTCAGCAATTTGAATCGTTTATCGCGATTCGATCTGGACCATCCATTCTACCTCCTTCCACCTATAAATAGACCCTTCCCTTCCATTCAAGGCACACCATAGCAAGGAAGAGAAAGAAGAGAGAATTTAATAGGAAAAAGAAAGAAAGAAAGAGAAAGAAAGGAATGAAGGAAAAAGAAGGAGTTCTGGTGGAGTTAGGAGCAATCCAAGGAGCTTAGGGACTTGACAAGCTTAGGAATAAGGTAAGTAATTTATTCTAGTCCCTTCTATAATAAATTATAGGATTGTTCTTATGAATTTAATAGTTAGAATAGAGAATATCTCTCTTGATAAGGTTAGCCGTGGATGTAAAGAAAGTTAGGGAATTGTCAGATAAAGGGTATTACCTCAAGATAAACTTGAGATGAGTAATGAAACATCCTCCTTTTCTTATATTTTAGGGACCATTCAGTAGCATTTAGAACCACTTCTAGAGCCATTGAAGTCAAATCATACAATCTGAAATTTTACTCCTAGCGAACACTGTTCACTGCATAAATTCCAGCAGAGTAACCTGATTTCAAAAAATCATAACTAATTTTAGAAAAATCAAAATGAAGTGTTTCAAATTGCTACGCAAATATAACGTAATCATATTTCAGGGAAAAATAACTTGTTGACCACGACTTGACCAGGTCCATGTCAGTCAATGTCTGAAGTTTACTGTTCATCCTGTGTTTTTCCCTGATTCCAGCACTTTGGTCCCATCATAACCTCTGCACTATCCAATCCCTAGCTCCTCTCTATGATTCTTATGTTCTCTTTAAACATACCTGTGGGATTGGGATTACAAGGAAGGGGATGAGATTTCTGGGGAAATCTCAGTAGCAAACAGTAATCATACAATGTATACAACTATATGCTTGATGTTACTATGTGTGTACTTAATGATCATGCTTGCATCATGATAACATACATGCTTCCATGTTACTTAATTATAACATATGGCCATAGTATAAAAAGGAAAAGGGGATTACTTAATTGTACATGCCTCACATCATCAAGGTAAGAAAACATCACATAAAACATCCAAGCAGTATAAGCATACAAGTATGTAAGTTTACTACCTGGCGTGTAGCCTTTCCTTCTAGCTCATAGACTTGTCTCCAAGGTCCCTTCTTTTCATATGTTAGAGCCTATACATAGCATAATAATATCTTATTATTATCTAGTACATCTCTACTTAACTCATGCTTAACTAAGGGTGATATCCTTATTCCACATTCCCCTGGCTTTCTCTCTACCTTTAACTACCTTTATTAATATAGATATTTCTCTATTCTAACCACTAAGAGCAATCCTCTACTTTATTAGAGCAGGGACTAGATAACTTTCTTACCTCATTCATAAGCTTTGCCCAGTCCCTAAGCTCCTTAGACTGCTCCTGGCTCCACCAGAATTCCTTCCTTTCTTTCCTTCTCTCTTTCTCTCTTTTTCTCTTCTTTCTCTTCCTTTTCTTGCTAGATCCATGGTGTTCCTTGAAATGGGAGGGGAGTGGCCTATTTATAGGTGAGAGGAGGTGGAATGAATTGTCTAGATTGATTCGCGATGAATGGCTCAGATTGCTTGCTTTCTCAAGAAGCTTTGCTTGTATCATCACGATAACATCACCCTCCTTGATGACTCACCACTAATGACATCATCCAGGACACCTAAGGGACACCTCAGGGGTATATGTGGCATAATGGTGGGGCCCTTGGGATACCTCACCAGCTAACTCAGCCTTTCTAAAGAGTTCTAGAGTCTTTTCCCTGAATGGACGGTCGAGATCGTGCCACGTGTCCTCTTGCTTTTTCTCCTTTTTCTATAATCATGCCATGTGTCCGTTGCTTTTCATCTTTTATTGTAATCATGACATGTGGCACATTGTGGGCTCCATTTATGTCCCTTCATGATTCCAAATCACTTTACCCAGTTCTATCTTGGACCGGGTCACTTTACTTTATTGAAAAAGCATTAAAACAGTATTTTAACGCCTCTTGGGCCCACATTACTCTTGGGTTATGTTTTTGGGGCTTGGATTGTCATATTGGGTTTCTAACCAAGCCCAAGCACTCTGGTGGCTCGGTTCCCAAGAAATATCCTTAGTAAATTACTATAATGCCCTTAGTTCATCTTTAGTACTTATAGGACCACTGTTATCTTTCCATACCTTACCAGAGTATCTCTTGAACCTGGTCAACTATCTATATACCCTTTCTTGACTATCTAACCTTAGTCAAATGATCATAACGCCCTTCATCTGACTCTGACTTAATGACAAAACACCGTGGCAAACCTTTAGTGACATTTTCATAATTCTTCATTTTTCTCGGTCTTTATTAGCCCTAGCCCATATACTTATCTAAAAATATCATTGGGCCTATAAGATGCCATTTTGGACCCTCTGTATGATCCACTATCTTCATGGGCTCAATTCTCGAGAAATTTCCCCGAAACCTATTTATCGGGTATTTTAGTCCACTGTAAATTCTATAGAACTCCTTTTTGGGATCTGTCAATTTCAGAAATTCTTATATTAATTATAGGAATTTACTACCACATTTTATCTTATTCTGAGGTCTAGAGAATACTGTATTAATTTTCCTTCTCTTCAGAAATTAATATAAATCTTTCGGGACCTCATATCAGAACTTTGTGTTGCATCATACTGATCAACATAATTTTCTCTATTTACTGAAACCTCTGCTCAACAGGGTCTAGTAGCATCCCTTTTTCAGGCTATATACTGGGCTTCTAAGCCTAAAAATTGGGATATGACAAGTAAAGCTATACTGGATAGGATAATAATGAAGATATTATTATGCTATGTATAGATTCTAACCTATGAAAAGAATAAGCCTTAGAACAAAGGCTAAGAGCTAGAGGAAAGGCTACACGTCAAGTAGTAAACTTACCTACTTGTATGCTTATGTTGCTTGGATGTTTTATGTGATGTTTACTTACCTTGATGATGTGAAGCATGTATGATTAAGTAATGCTCTATTTCTTTTTATGCTATGTCCATATGTTATAATTAAGTAACATGGAAGCATGTATATTAACATTATGCAAGCATGATCATTAAGTGCACACATAGTAACATCAAGCATAATTGCATATATTGTATGGTTTCTGTTTGCTACTAAGATTTTCCCATAAATCTCGCCCCTTCCATATCAATCCAATCATAGTAGGTCTTCTCAAGATGGAGGAGATGAAGATGCATGAAGAGAAGTTAAGAATTATTTAGAATGATTGATATGTGATTGATGTATGTATAAATTAGTTGCTGGAAATTGTCACTATGAACAGTAACTCATGGTGAGACAGTGTAATTGAGCTATAATTAGAAATAGTAAATAGTTGAATAAATATATGATATTTTACCATTAAATAGTAGACATACCAATCTTCAATTTGATATATAAAATGTCTCATTTGGATATCTACACATAGAGATATAATTTTTCAAAGTTGGGACCAAAAATGTTGGAATCAAGGGAAGGATGCCAGATGAACAGTAAACTTTGGGCATTGACTAACATTGACTGGGTCAAGGTGTGGTGAACGAGTTATTTTTCTCTAAATGATCATTAAGTTATCTTTGTGTATCAATTTGAACCACTTCATTTCAATTTTTTATATTTAATTATGATTTTTTGAAGTTAGGCCACTTCTCTGGAATTTACACAGTGAACAATACTCGATAGAGTAAAATTCTAGATTGTGTAATTTGACTTCAATGACCTTAAAAGTGGTTCTAGATACTACCATTTGGTCTCTAAGATGTAAGAAAATTAGGATGTTATATTTTTTTATTCTAACTCCCTGACTAACTAATTATCATCATCTTATCTCGAACTCTTATTCTAATCCTCACTTTAATCTTCAAGGATTAATTGTTATCTCATCTAATTTATAACATGTAAATGCAAACATAACAGATCTAGGGTAGCTCAACAGTGTGTATGCCAGATATTACTGTTTAAACATACATAAGTGCTATCATCCTTAAACCAGTAAAATTAAGAACATATTCATCATATGGCAAAGTGCTAATAGGAAGACCCAGTTGCCCTTGATAGGATACAAATTGTAAATGATTCTTTGGAAATTTCAATGATTTGGTTGTTGAATTGAATTGTGTTATTGATTTTACCATTGAAGAGGCCATTCTACCACCTACTGCATAGGGCCAAGAAGAATGAATTTCAATGATCTAATACTTCCATTGAATTCAAATGATGATTTTGTGTAGGATTGAATAGGTTTTGAACTTTGAAAACATTGGAACTGAAAGTCATAATTTTTAAGTCTTCTCTATTACTATTCATACTTATGAATGGTGATTTGAATTTTATGATTTTAATGATTCCAATAGTTTTAAAATGAAAAATTGTGTGGAATTAAGAAGAGAAACAAGTATTGGAATTATTATAATCAAAATGAGAATTTTTAGAAGAATTATGTACACTTTTTCAAAAGCATGAGGAAGTCAATCCCAACAGGTTCATGTATGATGAAAGAAGATGAGGAAGCATAAAGAGAAGTTAGGGATTAGATTGTATGATGAAATATGAATTTTTTATGACTGTATTTAAGATTGTAATGTACAATATATGCTTAAAAGCAGTACAATTATGACTGTTTATAAAAATAGTAAATGATAGAATAAGTGTATAAAAGTTTACATACAATTAGTTAACATGTCAAACTTCATTTTGACACCAAGACCCCTTATTTTAATATCGGTACAAAGAGAACGAATTTTCTAAATTTAGGGACCAGAATCCATTTTTAGAATTTTTGACCAAAAGAACAATAATCTTTAACGATTAAACTATACTGATTGACTGAGTATTTGGTGAGGAACTTATTTTTCCCTTAAATTTCAATATGTTATATTCAAGTAGCCTTTTGAACCACCTTATTTCAATTTTTTTAGAATTAATTATGATTTTTCAAACTTTATTGTGTAATTTAGAATTATATTATGAACTATACCCATGAAGAGTAAAATTTCATCTTTTGTAATTTAACTTCAATAGAGTTTAAGTGGTTCTAAACGCTATTGAGTAGTCCCTAAGGCATACTAAAGTAAAGTGTTATATTTTTTATGTTAGAGCAAAGTTTCTGGCATCATATAGGAAAATTCCTAGTCCCTAAACCAAATAAGTTAACATTATGAGTTAGGGTACTTAGTTGGAAAGTTAGTATCACTTAAGTCTGAATCTTAAGTGAACCAAGAAGATCTCTTCCTTATATGATTGGTTAACTACTTAAAGTTGGATTAAGATAAGGAATCTTAGAAAAAAATGTTTAGAGAAAGATATGTTTAGGTTGTGATAGGAGAAAACCTTTGGTCACGAAGAAAGAACATAGAGCTATCTGGTCGTGATGAGTCAAGTAAGACGGTTGGGACGACATTTCATAGAGAACGTAAATCATGACTAGCCAATACTAATATAACTACTGGGATACACAGAGACTAGATATTATGGCAATTACAAGAATGAAGGTATCAACCTTGCTGAAGTTTATCAGCTAAAGGATGGCCACAGAGTGCCAACAAGGTAGATGATACTAGGTACAGAGACATGGAAGATCAGTTTATGAAGATGTTCATAAGTAGATCCTTCGTGTGATCACCAAGAGTAGATCTACATTATAAAAGACTTCGTTTAACTAGTCTTTCTTAAACAGAATAATTAAGTTAGATTGAGACTTGCCTATAAATGAACCTAGCACCTAGCCTAAGGTTAGAGATGAGATGGTTAATAGATAGTTAATGTTCTTAAGACAGAGGAACTGTCATATCCCAATTTTTAGGCTTAGAAGCCTAGTATATAGCCTGAAAAAAGGGATGCTACTAGACCCTGTTGAGCAGAGATCTCAGTAAATAGAGAAAATTATGCTGATCAGTTTGATGCAACACAGAGTTTTAATATGAGGTCCCGAAAGATTTAGATTAATTTCTGAAGAGAAGGAAAATTAATACAGTATTCTCTAGACCTCAGAATCAGATGAAATGTGGAAGTAAATTCCTATAATTAATATAAGAATTTTTGAAACTGACAGAGCTCAAGAAGGAGTTATGTAGAATTTACTATAGAATTTACAGTGGATTAAAAGACCCGATAAATAGGTTTCGGGGGAATTTCTCGGGAATTGAGCCCATGAAGGTAGGGGATCATGTAGAGGGTCCAGAATGGCACCTTATAGGCCCAATGATATTTTCAGATAAATATGTGGGCCAGGGCTAATAAAGACCGAGAAAAATGAAGAATTACGAAAATGCCACTGAAGGTATGCTACTGTGTTGTGTCATTAAGTCAGAGTCAAACAAAGGGCGTTATGATTATTTAACTAAGGTTAGACAGTTAATAAAGGGTATATGGATAGTTGACCAGGGTCAAGAGATACTCTGGTAAGGTATGAAAAGACAATAGTGCCCCTAAAAGTACTAAAAATGTAGTAAGGGCATTTTGGTAATTTACTAAGGATGTTCCTTAGGAACCGAGCCACCAGAGTGCTTGGGCTTGATTAGAAATCCAAGATGACAATCTAAGGCCCAAAAACGTAGCCCAAGAGTAATGTGGGCCCAAGAGGCATTAAAATAATATTTTAGTGCTTTTTCAATAAAGTAAAGTGACCCGGTCCAAGATAGAACTGGGTAAAGTGTTCTGGAATCATGATAGGACATAAATGGGGCCCACAATGTGCCACATGGCATGATTACAGTAAAAGAGGAAAAGCAAAGGACACATGGCATGATTATAGAAAAAGGAGAAAAAGCAAGAGGACACGTGGCACGATCTCGGCTGTCCATTCAGGGAAAAGACTCTGGAACTCTCTGGAGAGACTGAGTCAGCTGGTGAGGTGTCCCAAGGGCCCCACATTTCACCACATATACCCTTGAGGTGTCCCTTGAGGTGTCCTAGATGATGTCATGAGTGGTGAGTCATCAAGGAGGGTGATGTCATCGTGATGATGCAGGCAAAGCTTCTTGAGGAAGCAGGCAATCTGAGCCATTCATCGCGAATCAATCTGGACCATTCATTCCACCTCCTCTCACCTATAAATAGGCCACTCCCCTCCCATTTCAAGGCACACCACGGATCTAGCAAGAAAAGGAAGAGAAAGAAGAGAGGAAGAGAGAAATAGAGGAAGAAAGAAAGAAAGGAAAGAAAGGAAGGAGTTCTGGCGGAGCCAGGAGCAATCTGAGGAGCCGAGGGACTGGGCAAAGCTTAGGAATGAGGTAAGAAAGTTATCTAGTCCATGCTCTAATAAAGTAGAGGATTGCTCTTAATGGTTAGAATAGAGAAATATCTCTATTAATAAAGTTAGCTATAGATAGAAAGAAAGTTAGAGGATTGTCGGAGTAAGGATATTTCCCCTAGCTATGCATGAGTTAAATAGAGCTATACTGATAGAGTAATAATTAAAATATTATTATGCTATGTATAGGCTCTAACCTATGGAAAGAATTAATCTTAGAACAAAGGCTAAGAGCTAGAAGGAAAGCTACATGTCAGGTAGTGAACTAATCATAAACTTGTATGCATTGAATGTTATACTTGATGTGCTATGGCTTTGTTGAATTGTGTTGAACATGTGCTTATGTATGAAGCTCTGTTTCTATTATTACTTTGGCCAATTGTATTTCATATGCAACATGGAAGCATGCACATTATGCAATGTTAACACTTTCACAAGCAAGCACAAGTATTCACATTAATGCATGCATTGTTTAGTGCTGTTTGCTACTGAGATTTCCCCAGAAATCTCACCCCTTCCATATCAATCCAATTACAGCAGGTCTTCTCAAGATGGAGGAGATAAAGATGCATGAAGATATGTTAATTGCTTAGCATGATTGATATGTGATTCATGTATGTATAATTGCTGAAAATTGTCACTATGAACAGTAACTCGTGATGGAGGCAGTGACATTTGAGCTGTAATTATAAATAGTAAATGATTGAATAAATGTATGATATTTTCTCAGTAAATAGTAGACATATGAAGCTTCGATTTGATATATAGAACGTCTTATTTGGATGTCTACATATAAAGATATGATTTATCAAAGTTGGGACCAGAATGCTGGAATCAGGGACAGGATGCTGGATGAACAGTGTTTTTGGAACGTTGACCTGGTCAAGGCGTAGTCAACAAGTCATTTTTTCCTGAAATATCATTATGTTAGATTCATGTAGCAATTTGAACCACTCCATTTCAATTTTTCTATAATTAGTTATGATTTTTCGAAGTCAGGTCACTCCGCTGGAATTTACACAGTGAACAGTACTCGCTGGGAGTAAAATTCCAGATTGAGTAAATTGACTTCAATGGCCCTAGAAGTGGTTCCAAATGCTACTGAATGGTCCCTAAGACATAAGAAAAGGAGGATGTTATAGGAACCCTATCATAAAGAAATAGTAAACTAGTATACCTAGGGTAAAGCACCCTAGAGAGCATAAGTAATAGTAGTAGATGATGAATGAGATCCATATGACTCAAGTTCTCCAAGATCAACAAAAAGACCATAAATGAACTATAGTATAGTCAATAACATACTGAATTGATATATAGACAGAAGAGGTTAAGAGATAGTAGAGAGATGCAGAATTTACTCCATAGAGATAGGATTGATCTGCTCACCTAAGATGTTTTCTTGAGTAGTTTTACGAGAAGTATTCCTTTAAGTTAAATAGAGATAAGAATGAGGCTAAGTGTTAAAGCAGGGAAAGAAGATCCCATTGATGAATACTTAGCCAAGTTCATACACATGAGTAGTGAGAGTTTAATGACTGAGAAATTATTTCATTGATTGAATTCTGTGTTACAAAGGAACAATTTCTCTCATATAGTTGTAAAAGTTCAAGATGTATGCAATATTAGAAAAAGAAGTTTATGATATCTAGAGAGAGAAAGGTCATCACTTTATAGGCCTCCTTAATTATCTCAAGGCTTAGGTTGTCACTTTGCCTTTGTACAAGGTATAAATCTCTACTACTATTTGACTTAATCAGGTCTCAGCGATTAGGTTATAAACGAGAATATCTTAATTTTTGGACTTGTGGCTTCCTTACTTTCTTCACAGAAATCTCCATTTCTATCTCTTCACCTGACACATCTTATCACTAAAGTAATGGTATTTAACATCTAACTCGTCCTAGCAAGAAAATTGAATCGATCGTAGATTTATCCTGCTCGTAAGCATACACAAGCAATGATGGCATGCATTCACATAAACATGGACATAGCCATATTCTAAGATAGTTATTGAAACATCCTCCTTTTCTTACATTTTAGGGACCATTCAGTAGCATTTAGACCCACTTCTAGGGCCATTGAAGTCAAATCATGCAATCTAAAATTTTACTCCTAGTGAACACTGTTCACTGTGTAAATTCCAGTTGAGTGACCTGACTTCAAAAAATCATAACTAATTTTAGAAAAATTGAAATAAAGTGGTTCAAATTGCTATAGAAAGATAACATAATTATATTTTAGGAAAAAATAACTCGTTGACCACGCCTTGACCAGGTCCATGTCAGTCAACATCTGAAGTTTACTGTTCATCCTACATTTTTCCCTGATTCCAACACTTTGGTCTCATCTTTGCATAACCTCTACACTATCCAATCCCTAGCTCCTCTCTATGACTCTTCGGTCCTCTTTAAACATACCTGTGGGATTGGGATTACATGGAAGGTAATGAGATTTCTGGGGAAATCTCAGTAGCAAACGGTAACCATATAATGTATGCAACTATATGCTTGATGTTCCTATGTGTACTTAATGATCATGCTTGCATCATGATAACATACATGCTTCCATGTTACTTAATTATAACATATGGCCATAGTATAAAAAGGAACAGAGCACTACTTAATCATACATGCCTCACATCATCAAGGTAAGAAAATATCACATAAAACATCCAAGCAGTATAAGCATACAAGTATGTAAGTTTACTACCTAGCGTGTAGCCTTTCCTTCCAGCTCTTAGCCTTGTCTCAAAGGTCCCTTCTTTTCATATGTTAGAGCCTATACATAGCATAATAATATCTTTATTATTATCCAGTACAGCTCTACTTAACTGATACTTAACTAGGGGTGATATCTTTATTTCGACATTCCCCTGGCTTTCTCTCTACCTTTAGCTACCTTTATTAATAGAGATATTTCTCTATTCTAACCACTAAGATCAATCCTCTACTTTATTAGAGAAGGGAATAGATAACTTTCTTACCTCATTCCTAAATTTTGCCCAGTCCCTCAACTCCTTAGACTGCTCCTGGCTCCACCATAACTCCTTCCTTTCTTTCCTTTCTTTCTTTCCTTCTCTCTTTCTCTCTTTGTCTCTTCTTTCTCTTCCTTTACCTTGCTAGGCCGTGGTGTGCCTTGAAATGGGAGGGGAGTGGCCTATTTATAGGTGAGAGGAGGTGGAATGAATGGTCTAGATTGATTCGCGATGAATGGCTCAGATTGCTTGCTTCCTCAAGAAGCTTTGCCTGCATCATCATGATGACATCACCCTCCTTGATGACTCACCAGTAATGACATCATCCAGGACACCTTAGGGGGTATGTGGTACAATGGTGGGGCCCCTGGGACACCTCACCAGCTGACTTAGCCTTTCCAAAGAGTTCCAGTGTCTTTTCCCTGAAGGGACGGCCGAGATCGTACCACGTGTCCTCTTGCTTTTTCTCCTTTTTCTCTAATCATGCCATGTGTCCTTTGCTTTTCTTATTTTATTGTAATCATGCCATGTAGTGCCTTGTGGGCCCCATTTATGTCCCCTCATGATTCCAGATCACTTTACCCAGTTCTATCTTGGACGGGGTCACTTTACTTTATTGAAAAAGCATTAAAACAATATTTTAATGCCTCTTAGGCCCACATTACTCTTGGGCTACGTTTTTGGGCCTTAGATTGTCATCCCAAATACTCTGGTGGCTCAATTCCCAAGAAACATCCTTAATAAATTACCAAAATGCCCTTAATACCTCTTTAGTACTTCTAGGGGCACTCTTATCTTTCCATACCTTACCAGAGTACCTCTTGACCCTGGTCAACTATCCAGATACCCTTTCTTGACTGTCTAACCTTAGTCAAATGATCATAATGCCCTTTGTCTGACTTTAACTTAATGACACAACACAGTGGCATAGCTTCAGTAGTATTTTCACAATTCTTCATTTTTCTCGGTCTTTATTAGCCCTGGCCCACATACTTATCTAAAAATATAATTGGGCCTATAAGGTGCCATTCTGGACCCTCTGTATGATCCACTATCTTTATGGGCTCAATTTCCAAGAAATTCCCCCGAAACCTATTTATCGGGTCTTTTAATCCACTGTAAATTCTATAGTAAATTCTATAGAACTCCTTTTTGGGCTCTGTCAGTTTCAAAAATTCTTATATTAATTATAGGAATTTACTGCCATATTTCATCTGATTCTAAGGTCTAGAGAATACTGTATTAATTTTCTTTCTCTTCAGAAATTAATATAAATCTTTCAGGACCTTATATCAACACTCTATGTTGCATCAAACTGATCAGCATAATTTTCTCTATTTACTGAGACCTCTGCTCAACAGGGTATAGTAGCATCCCTTTTTCAAGCTATATACTAGGCTTCTAAGACTAAAAATTGGGATATGACAGTTATCAACTTTTAATCTTAATCGTCTAGCACATTCAAATGCAACAAATGAATGGCTAGCATCAAAATCAAACAAAGCTTGAACAGTGTGCTCAAGAACCTAAATCATACCTTGGATCATGTCAAGGGAACTTCATGCCTAAAAAGGTGCTCATATTTAACTGTAAAAATCTTTCGCTAAGAATCAAGTTTCAAAGTATCATCAGAGCAATGTATAACTATGACAAGACATAGATATCCCTTCAGATGCCCACTCTAATTCTCAAGGTTCAAGTCATAGAATATAATACATCATCATTTCGTTTGCTAAATTCATGGTTATGTTCTCTTACTTGCCATGGTTTTTTAGGTGACAAAGGGGATTTAAGAGATGTTGGAAAATCTTCAAAGACTGAAAAATCTGGTTCATGACCCTTTTCACTACAATCACCAGCACTAAGCTTGACTTTTTCACACATACTGGATTTGGTAGTAATATAACCACCATTCTCTTCCTCATTGACACCATATATAAAGATAATCCCTCTATAGATGTATCTAATAATTCCTTGTTTTACCCTTAGTTAGGACCCAATAATCCTGACAGTATCATTAATAGTGATGGTCTTATTATGTTGATCTTGGCCACTCAATTTTATGTCAAATAGTCAACATTTTATGTTACAACATTCCACAATCATAACAACAAGTCCATCTAAACCCTCTTTTAGTATCTTGTAAGTATCATCTTTATATATGTCTATTATAACACCAAAGTCTTTCTTACCAAAAGATACAAGATCGTATATTTCAAAATCATTCACCACACCAAAGCTAGATGAGCCCTCTCCTTTTAGGAATTTGGTCTCCAAAATTAAATATAATATAACCTTCCTTATTTCCTTTTCCAATTGTTCTCTCATGCTATTTCTGAGTTTCACTTGCTAATAATCGTGTAAAGCAATTGAAATCTCCTATAGTTCTATGCCACATTTCCACTACCACTCTATTTTATTACAGGTTTTCCAATCTGTTGATAACTTTTTCTTGAACTACTATCCTTTTCCAAGGCCAATTAAAATTATTCTCAAATCATAACTTATATTACTATTATATCATTTTATTATAGTTTTCAATCAATTTAATCTTTACTTTCTAATTTGTTTGTACTAATATCAACGATATAGTTCCACATTCACATAAGTATAATTGTCATCAATATTCAAACATCATTCTATATCTTGGTTTTTGTATTCATCATTATTGTTGTTATTACTAAATATACCTAAAAGTACAACTTCTCAAAGTTCTCCTTTTCAATATACTTTTCAAATCAATTCCATTTCGTCCTTTCCTATGCCAATGCTTCTAATGGTTAGCATCAATCTCCTACAATAATTCTTATTTATACTTCTACTTAGTTAACCTTTCAATCCCTAGACATTATGATATTACCAGCTACATCTTTCAATATTGTTATCAAAATATTCCTCAATAATTTTTTTATAATCATAAAATAATTCAATAAATTTATCCAGTTCAAGTCTATAATTTTAACAATCCTAAAATTCTCACAAGACACTAAAAGTCATGGGCACATACACAAGTCAATCATCCATATTTTTATAGTTCTTAACTTGAAATATAATCAAGGAATATACTAATTTTCCTTGTATCCAAATTTGTCCACAATTCTCTTATCATACATATTTAAGCTCAAGAGTCTATTCATACTTCTAGTTATTTCACTTCATAGCTTCTAACCATTACGATGAAACTTCAAGCATAATCTATTAATTTACCATTATTTAATTTCATTCATCATAAATAATCTCTTATAATTATGTTATAGATTTCCCATAAAACACTAACCTCTATATACCCTTTAATTCGAATAACTATTTTTCATTGTATAACACCATATCCTATAACCTTAATAGCTCTTGGTTCAATTCTTTTCATTAAAGATTCAAACAACCCTCATTGCATGATTCTATGAATTCTTCTAAATTTTAGTCCCTAAACTGAACCCTAACAACAATTATGTATACATTTTATGTTAATAGATTTTATATATAACTACTAATACCAATGCATCAATTTAAAGCATCTATCCATTACACATACATATCTTTATCATTTATCATCCTCAAACACCATTTGTAACTTTCAATTTCCATTCAAGACTAAGTTAACAACTAACTCTCAACTATTAATCTTCATACTCAACACTCAAATTACCATCACGATATCCCTAGTATCCATGAATCAATCAAATATTCTCAAAACAACTCCAATTGCTAATTTAATCTTAATCACTATATATTTATGCCCATAACACTTAATACCTAATTACTAACATGAAAACAACTTTTCCTTCAAATTATTATGCTTAATATAATCAAATTAAATCATCATTCCCCAAACCTTAAAAACAAAATCCAATAACATATAATTCCTATTATAATTTTAACCTCAAGAAACCCAACAAAATAGCAACTATTCATATAAGTTTTCACATTTCAGTTCAATCATCAATCATCTTAGAAACTATAGGAAACCCTATTCTTTTCAAAATAGCACACTCCCATTAACATCATAACTTTCAAAATTTAATATCTTATAATTCCCATTCAAAACTCATCTTAATTTTTAGCATGTACAATACTTAATACTCTTTCCAAATATAATTTGGTCTCTACTAAATACTCACTATATATTTTATTCCTATAACTCAATAACTTTACTCGTATACCCTTTATATGCATCCTCATATTTCTTTCTTTGGCCTCTATTCTATTCATTTTCACATATAATATTTAATTTTTCTCACTGAAGTTTAACATTATTTCCTTATTTTCCATGGAGTTACATTATTTGTAAGCATAAACTGCATAATGATATGTTAACTTTTTTAGTTTCATACCCTCTCTCACCTACAAAGGCTACAACCCACCATAGTAGGCAAGTAATAATATATATACCAGCAAGGAAGGATACGTGTAAATAATGTATATTGTCATACTAGGCAATGCAACACATCAAGAAACCTTGAAACTGATACCAAGTTGTTAAAATCTTCTTTTAATAATAATTAACCACCTTAAATCATTTTTTACTAAAATGAGTTACAAACTAACCATGATGGAATAAACTTCATTAATCATTTGAAATATATCATGGCTAGATAAAGAAGACTTTACTTTTAAAGAATTAACCATGTTAGAAAAGATAAAATGACTATCAAGCACTATCATGGTTAAAAAAGTTTAACTTATTTTAAAATGGTTACCTATGGTAGAAAATAGTAAAACTTATATAAGGATACTATCATGGATATAAGAGCTCTATTGTGGCAATATACAAGTATTCTATACATAAATTTAAAGGAGGATGCTATACAATTGATATAGCACTAACTAAGCCTCTAAAGCATTCCCTCAGGTCTTAGTACGAGAATATCACCTAAAAAATGTTAATAACATGGGGTAAGACAAACATCTCGTAACCAATAATCCTACTTATCATGCATACTAACACGTGCTCGAGAGGTGTCAAGTGGGACAACTAATAAAATACATAAGATAGAAATAATACATTTTTATAATATAATCAAATGGAAATACCACCCCAGTTCCTCACATCAAACCAACCAAACTGCCTTATACCCACCGACCGACCCATGGGTTAGTGATAACTACCATATGACTAGCCAAAGCTAACCAATAAAGTGTTATGGATTAGCCAAAATCCAAAACAAAAGACTGAACAATGGGTTCATTCTCCCTTGATAAATTGGTGGGATGTCGCAGTCCTTCGGTAAACTAGTGGGGCAAGTCTCTCGGTAAATTGGTGGGACAAAAGCCAACTATCGAGCTCCAATGGAGGCTAAACCACATGGTAAAAAGACAAGTTCATCATCCCCAATCCCAATCACTGTAAAATCCTCCTAAAATATAACTATTATTAATTATTTAAACATATTTTGTATCCAATATAATTTAAAAATAATATTATAAATTAATTTAAGTTATTTCAAAGAGTTAACCATAGTAGAAAAGAGTTTAACTAAAATTTAAATGAACTCTACCATGGTTATAAAAAGGTTTTCCTTAAAATATAAATAAAGTAATATAATATATGAGTATGCAAAATAAAATCTATTATGGCAATATACAAATATTCTACACATACATTCAAGGAATATGGCTATACAATTAATATAACTCTCCTCACGCTTATGAATTTTTCCCTAGGGCCTTAAGATGATAATATACCCTAAAAAATATTAACAACCACGGGGTTACATAAATGTCTCAGTAACCATCAATCCCAGTTATTATGCATACCAATATGTGCTCATGAGGTGTCAAATAGGACCTCACAGAATACAATATATACAAAATAACATATTATCATAATACAAATAAATAAATAACCTACCCAAGTTTTCCCCCTTAAACTAACTGAACCACCTTATTTTCGCTAACCGAATCCATAGGCTTGTGGTAACTACCTCTCGAACAGCTAACTAATCAAGTGATATGGATATGCCAAAATTCATAGAGCACTTGACCAGACCATGGATCCATTCTCCCTTGGTAAACAGGTGGGGTGTCGCTGCTCCTCAGTAAACAGGTGGGGCACGTCCCTCAGTAAACTAGTGGGATAAAAGCTAATTATCGAATTCCAATAGAGGCTATACCACGTGGTAAAATTATAACTATCTCTTCAACCATCCCCAATGCATAATTCTTAAAGTAATCATATTAACCAAAATCTCAATAGCTTGGTTATATCACAAAAGAGTATTTTTCTCAAGATAACTTTCCAAATTAAATTTTAAATTCCACAAGACTATTTCAATGAAAATCATAAAATAAACTTTCTGAATATAATAATATCAACATTAATATATATATTAAAATACTCACAAATATCATATTAGTACACACAACAAGTAGAAAGTGGTTACTTTATTTAGGAATAGGAAAGAGACTGTGAGAGATAACTAAAAAGAGAAGAGTCGACTCAATAATCAAATTTGACGAATAACTCAGGGTATTAACTCTATTTATAAAGTCATAATAATAATTTAAAATTTAAATTCATATCTTATCTTTATTAAAATATTATCAGATATAGTAATTTAAAATTTAAACTATATTTCATTATAGTATAAATACATATATTATTATATGTATATTTAATCAAAGATATAGATATATGATTATTATCTTTTATTAAAATTTAATTTAAAATTTAAATCATACTTTCAAAATAAAATTGTATATCTAAATCTGAATCAAAATTCTGATAAATTCTTAACTAATAATAACAATCAAATCATAAAATTCTAAATAAGATAAAAATAGGATAATATATGTATCATATTTTATTAAAAATAATAAAAATACTAATTATAATAATTTAATTACATAATATTTTTAAATTATTGACAAATAATATTTTTAATTTTACATAAATATAAAGATAAAAATTGGGATGTTACAATCACCATATACATAATTCTTAAGATAATCATACTATTTAAAATATCAATAGCTTGATAATCAATAACTTCAATAAATATCACAATAGGGTTTTTTCTTAAAATAATAACTTTTTCAAATTCAAATATTAAGATATAATAAGTTTTGAATCTCCTTTTAAACTTTTCAAATTACTCCCACAAAACAATTTTTAATAAAATTAGCAATCAAATTTTCACAATATAATCATATAATCATCAATAGATTTATATATATATATATCAAATCACTCACAAACATCTTATTAGAACATACAGTGAGTGAAAAATAGTTACCTCTTGCCCAAACCTAATAAAAGTACCATAAATGATGAGCCCCATGCTTAGTTCACAATTAACTAGTTTATCTTTAAGCTTTAACTTGTCTTTCTTTGTTTATTCTCCTCTTTTTTCTTACTTGGATATTCATTGTCCAAGTCTTTAACTTTGCTTCCCTAATATCCAATGGTCCTAAATAAGCATCAAACATTAATTGCTAACTCCATTAGAATACTTGAAGTTATTAACTTCTCATTACTATTACACTTTGTCTCTTAAACCTCAATTTTACACTTTAAATTGTAATGGATTCAAGATTACTCTAGGACCATTATCCCTTATAAAATATCTCCTCTAATATTTTCGTAACCCACATGTTCCCTTTTATCTTTATTAACTTCTTGACTACATTTGAACATTTACTAGTATATATATATCACAATATGTACGTCCTCCTCTTCTTTCTTTCCTTTTCTAAACTAAACTATAACAACTTTTATACATCATACATATATATATGCCACAACCACGTCCTCGTCCCTTCTTTTTCCTTTTTAATAAAGCATCACAGCATCTTCATCTCTCTCTATATTTTTTTGCAAGCCACATTAACGCATCAGTAACAATGGCGTCCAACCATTTCCAAACCAGCAATAACTTACACATATATATACATATCCTTTAAATCTCAAAACTAAAAGCTTATGTAGTAGCTTCAAAGTCTTCTTTTTCTTTTTCTATTTTTTAAAATAATCTCAAAAGCATTCTTCTACACTTTCTCTCAACAATGAACCCATACATGCTACAATATCATCTCATCTACTCCTTCACGACAACAACTCATATATATAATAGATACATACATATATATATATATCAACAACAACATCCAGCAGCTCTTTATTCTTTTTTCTTTCTTTATTTTTTAAAAACACTATAACAGTCCCCACAATAAACTTATATATTCATATCATTTCCACTCAGACCATAGCTCATAAAATTTGGCGGCTAAGCTACTAATTCTCTCTTGATTATTTATTTTCAGGTAACTATAGTATCTCGTGATTCAAAAGTTACAGATCATCAGAAAAAATGGTGAAAAGATATTGAGGAAGCTTACCTCAATCAAGATGTACTCAAACGTACTCTATTTGACATCTCCTCTTCCTCCAACGTCCTCCACTACCTCCTTCGCTGTAGTGACTTTTTGCTCTCAAGCTCCCGTCGCCTCTCAAGCTCACTGACACCATGGCTCTATCTCTCTCACTCAACCTCTGTCTTGCTATTTGCCTCGCTTTGCTTCTCTCTCACTCTTAACCTTCATCTTGCTCTATTCTTGTTCTTTCTTTCTTTTTCTGATGCCTATTTCTAGTCCTCTTTTCCTTATGTCAGAATCTCACTTAGGGGCAAGAAAAGAAGGCAACAACTAAGGGCATATGGGTGAGAAAAAAATAATAGAATATTCATTTTGCCTTTCAGCTTATTTATTTATAACCGCAACATTTTCTGAGACATTAAAAAATTGTTAGAAATTAATCCTCAAAATAGAATAGAGATTTTCTTACTTCAATAGATTATCTATCTCATTGGATAATTTTCATTAAATTTTTATTACAAACGATAACTTCTAACTATTTTTCTTGAATTTTCTAAGAAAATAAGCCTGAAAAATCTTAAAAATAGCCCTTAAATCATTTAAGTCTCTTTTAGGAAAATAAATTGTTTCATAATTTTTTAGGTCCCCGAAATACACATTTCCTAAACTTTCTTCTTTATTTTTCTGGGTCCCAACAATTTTTTTGTAACGATTATTCTTTTCTATATTATTTTATTAAAATTTCATTTTTGGGACTATTTTTTCAAAAAAAAATACAATTAACCTAAATAATATCTTACAAATTACTTTTATGAAATTCAGGATGTTACATTCCATTCACATCCTCTATAGATTCTTGGAGGCTGCTCTTGTCCAGCTTGTTTAGATTCTCAAATTTGTCATCTACCTCCTCAAATGTTACACAAACTGAGGTTGGTCTACAACTACAATATACTTGGAATCACTCTCCTTCATACCTTCAACATTATTAAAGATTAAGTCATTCAGAAATCTTAAGGTATGAGATGTAATTTTAGAATGCAAGTAAGGAAAAGTAGAGTTAGAATACGTTGGCCCTTTAACCAAATCATTAGACTATATATTATAAGAAATTTGAAGTTCACTTATTGTATCTAACATTAAAGGTCGTGATCTCTCTGTCTTGTCTTCAACTTCTCATCATGACGCAAATTCACAAAGAGCATCTCTAAAGTTTCTAGTCGTGACTTGTGCATCATTTGGTCGTGACTCAAAATCATAGTCTTCTCTTCTAGTCATTTTTTTCTTTAGTCACAACTAGACAATCATATAGTCACAAATCATTTTCATCAACAAGTTGATATTTAGTCACAATGTGTGGTCCACCTTGTCACGACTTGAAATCACAGAGACTTGAATCCTAAGGATTTGTTCCACTTTCAACTTCTATGATATCTTGTGAACCTGTAAAATTTCTCAACAAATCCTTGCCAAGGGCAATGTCACTCACGAATGATAAAATAGAATTGAAATTTGATGAGCATGAGAAATCTTGAGAAACAAAGATCATGCTATTAATGTAACATCCTTACTTTTATACATCTTAGGGACTATTCAGTAGCATTTAGAACCACTTACAAGACCTTTGAAGTCCATTAGCCAAATCTGTAATTTTACTCTTTCTTGGGTTACTGTTCATATGGTATTTCAGATTACGCAACAAACTTTGAAAAAACATAATTAATTCTAGACAAATCGAAATGAAGTGGTTCAAAAAGCTACATGAAGATAACATCTTAAACTTTACGGAAAAAATAATTTCCAGACCAAATAGCTATCTAATTAATATAGTTTATTCGTTAAATTTTACTGCTCATTTGGTCAAAAACTCTGGAAACAGATTCTGGTCCCTTACTTTGGAAATTCATTTATCTTGTTATACACATCCAAATGACATGTTATACCTATACATTTAAAGCTCTGGATGTGTTCTACATGCTCATAAAATTTTGTGAACTAATTCCTTCATTTGCTAGGTCAAACTGAAGCCACAATAAAACTGCTTTAGGACCTACGTTTTTACTATTTCAGTTTCTTTTCTTTCATTTCCAATAATTATTTTAGCATGCACATGCCATCAAATAAGCTTCTCAACATTCATATACATCATGTACATATGCCATAAGTATTACAATAGTTTCATCACATAAATGGACCCCTTACATGGTATTTACATATATGGACAATTTATAGTATATGCTAAAATCTCAATACTTCACTTCCTTTCTTCCATTCTTTAGCTCTTCTCCATGCATACCTTTTCTTCATGCTTGACCTAAATAGGTTGATTATGGGAGAGTGAGATTCTAGGGAATCTCAATAGCAAACATTACCACTTAAATATGCAAGATGGATGCTAATGCATGATATGTAATTTCATTAAACTTTCTTTGATTAATGACATGCTATATGCTATATACTCTTACATAAAGTGCATGGCCATGGAAAACATGTTATTCACAATACATTGAACATCATTAATCATGTCATAACATCATTCAAATATCATATATATGTCAACACATAAGCATACCACATCAAGCACATAAAGAGGTAAGTTTACTACCTTGCACTGAAGATTTCCTCTTGACCTTTAGCCCTTGCTCCCTAGCTTCCAACCATGAAGCCTTTATGTCCATCACTTCCCAACATCTTCTTGGATGTTTCACAGTCCTAAACACATTCATATTCATCACATAACTCATTAGGACTCATGAACTCCAACCATGTTCAAGACTAACTTTGTTACACTCCTTATTGTCATAACTTTCTCTAATTTTCACTAATCCACTTGGCTCTTGAACCAATTGATGTCTTGACTTTACCCTACACAATTTCATACCATTTATGAGCTTAGAATCATGAAATTCTAGCTCCTTCATGGCCTGTTGTATAGAACTGAATATAAGCATACAATTCTTTTAAAAAAATCTCATTTTGATTATAATACTTTCCATACTTGTTTCTCCACTTTACCCCACACAACTTTTCATTTTAAAACCATTGGAACCATCAAAATCATGAAATTCTAATCACTGTTCATGTGAGTGAACAGTACCATAAGGAATCTTAAAGACTACAACCTTAAGATTTTAATGTTTTGAGGTTCAAAACCTTTCCAATCCTACACAAAATCATCATATAAACCCAATCAAAGCATTGAATCATTGAAATTCCATTTCCTTCTCTCATCAATAGTGCAGACTGAACAGGGCACACCATGGCAAAGTCAAGAATATCAACTTGATTCAACAACCAATCACTTAACTAGCTTGTTTAAGCTTCAATCATAAGTTTCTAATTTTAATTTCTTCTTTCCCCTTTCATCTATGGTTTTTGGGAAACACCTCCGCTTAGAAAAAACTCAAATTTCCCCCCATGAAAACCCTAAGTTCAAGCTCCCAAATCAAAGGAAAATAAGTTAGGAGAGATTGCTTACCTTTAATCTCTAGCTTGCTTGAACTTTAGTACCTTGAATCTTCTTTGTCTTGGCTTGAGTTTTCATTTTGCAAGAGTTTCCCCAAGGGTCCATGAACTTACGGTTTGCTGCAGAAATGAAGGGGGTATTTATAGAAAAATCTTGGTGGAAATCAATGGCCAAGATTGATTTAGTTACTATTTGATCCAAGGGCTCACATTTAATCTTGGATTTTACTTTTTCATAAAGTAAATTGTGACATCATCATGACATCACAAGGGACACTTAATGGGATTATGTGGCAAAATCTTAGGGTAAGGAAGCTTCTGGAAAAATTTTAGTCTAATTCAGTACCGATCAGAGCAGTTTCACAGCAACCAGATTATTTTCTATTCCTAAGTTTTTTTATAATATACTAGGATATATATTTTGTCCTAGAAATTACTGTCTAGGCTTCTCATACCATTGAAAATGATATACTAAAGATTTATCTACAATCTATCTATTGAAAAATGACCAAAATACCTTTAGTGTCCTTTCTTGTATTGTATTAACCCTAAGGGCATAATTGTTATTTTACCCCTCTTTGTACAGCCTCAGGGCATATACTGGCTCAACTAATCATATTTATTCCATGTTCCACATTTTTAGCCTATCCCATATGACCAAAATACCCTCCATCCATCACTAGTACAATCCAGGCATCCAGGGGCATTTTCATAATTTCGCACCTTTTTTGAACACTGGCCCTTTTTATTGATGAACTGGTACCCTGGATTTTGGGCCCTCCTTGGCATCATCATGGGCCTATATATGAGGTCATATTATCTCATTCTATCTAGGCTCACATACCAATAAGTTCTATTATCATATCATGGGTGTTATCAAACTCCTGTCAAAATTCACTGTTATGGGAATAACTTCTTATATAGGACTTCTTCCAAGATTCTATCAGATTCATAACATCTGACACTGTAGGGCACACTTTCCTATAATTTCCCCATTTATATATGATGTCCATGGAATCTGATAAAAATTCATATAACTTTTAGACTATTAGATAATTTTCTGTTGTCTGGAGCCCTAAGAAAATTTCTGTATCATGCCAGCTTAACCAGCGTAACTTCCTCTATTTATTGATGGAATATGGGACTAAAAGACTTCTGGGTAGTTATAACCCTTTTCGGGCTGATCTTCCTATAATTACAATTTTGCCCTTGAACTTTTTACCTAATTACATTTTAAGTCCCTAACTTTTTGTATATTTATATTTAGGTCCCTAAACTTTTCAAAATTACCACTTTTAGGTCAACTTTTGTTTCTACTTTAACCTTTAGCCTTTAACCTTTTCCAATTTTTATTTAGGTCCCTTTCTTCTTTCAAGACTCATTTAACCTCTAATATTTCTTCTGATCATCGTCATAATTCTTTCCAAACCTCTTTCCACTATCAGTATTATCCAGATAGGGAAAAATCAGGATATGACAATTACTACCCAAACAATTAAAATATGGTGTATTGCTTCCATAAGAACAAGAGAAAGAATACATAGAATGTAGAGATAAGTCTAAATCAACATGCTCATAAGATGCTTTATGGGAATTTTGTGAATTATATAGCATAGAATCATACCTATCATGCAAACTTAATTAATGCTCATCTTGAGTTTCCTCAATAGTATAATCAATAGCATTTAACCTAACAAAAGAAGAATTGTCAAAAAGATATTTTATTACTTCATTCGTAGTAAAAGTGCCTACATGTTCTCCAACTTCCATTGTAGTGGAACTACATTTTATAGTAATAATTGTCTTGGAAGTTTGGAAGAAAGGTCTACCTAAGATCAAAATGCTCTCATTCAATAGTTCATTGGACATATATAAAATATAGAAATCTGCTGGGAATACTGAGTCCTTGACCTGCACTAGAATATCCTCAATAATCCACTTAGGATACATAATTGATCTATCAGCTAATTGAAGTACTACACTAATGTCTCTAAGATTATTAATACTTAAGGCTAAGTATACTGACCAAGGCATTACATTGATGCAATCCCTCGATCTAATAACACTCCCTTTATATGAACATTTTCTATTATGCATGGGATAGTGTTAGATCCTAGGTTTTAGTACTTAACTGATAATTCAACCCTAAAAAGAGATGACACATTAGCACTCACCTGAATCCTGTCAAGAGGCCAAAACTTTTTCTTATCAACAACAACTCTTTCAAAAATTTAGCATACTTAGAATTTCTCTTCAGAAATTCAACTATAGGAATATTTATTTCTAATTTATTGAAAAGAGTATAAGCATCTTTTACAAATTCAGGGTCAATTTTTTTCTTTTAGCAGATAAGCTTTAAGAAAAGGGAGATCCTTAATACTTACCTCCTTACCTGTAAGCATAGACGCTCATTGCTTGGTTGACTCCTCTTTCTACTTAATTTATTTTGACACATCCTAATTTTTCCCTATCTGTATGGAACAGATAGTGGAGCCTGTAAGGTACATATAGAAGAAAGAGTTTTGCATGGGATTGTGATTATGATTAGAAGAAAAGATAACGGTTAGATAAAGGTATAAAGAAGAGAGATTAAAGTGAAAACCTTAAAAGTTCCTGGTAAAAAATGGAAGTAGACATAAGCTTTAGGTCATAAGTGTAATTATGAAAAGTTGAGGGCCTAAAGTGTAATTTATAAAAGTTTAGGGGCAAAATAATAATTATAGAAAGATGAGCCAGAAAAGGCCCAAAACTATCCAAAAATGGTATAGTCATAAATTTTACTAGTAAATAGAGAATGGAAATTGGACTAAACATATTTTTGAAAATTTTGATTTGAGGCCCTAGATAATTTATATTAATTTCTAAAGTTTAGAGATTATTAAAGGACCTTTTGGATTACCTAATAAGATGAAATTTAACATTAAATTCCCATAATTAATATAGAAATTTATAAAATTGAAAGAGCTCAGAAAGGAGATATGTAGAATTTTTTATGAAAATTATAGTATAATAATATACAAGATAAATGCTTTCAGCTGAGTTTTCATGGAAATTGAACCATAAAGATATTGGACCCATATAAAGGCACAAGTTGGCATCCCATAGGCCCAATAAGATACTTGAAGAGTTATGTGGTCAGTGTCCAGAGAAACCCTTAAAATATAAAATTAAAAAATGACCCTATGTTGCAGTACTGAACAAGAGATGGATAGAGGGCATCTTGGTCATTTTATATTGGTCAAAATGCCAAGATAGCTATAGGAATGATTATTCAGAGTCAGTATATACCCTGATAAGGTGTAAAAATGTGTGAAATAATAATTATGCCCTTAAGCCTAATACAGTGTAAGATAGAAAACCAATGGCATTTCAATCATTTTCTAAAAGATGGTAAAGCAGATAAATACTCATTCTAACAATATCAATAGTAGAAAAAATTTGGAAAATGGATTTAAGATTAGAAAACATATTATGGAATCTCAGAAAAATTAGAGTTATTAAACAATCTGATTTTTATGAAATTTGATTGGGTTGGTACAGGATTGGACTGGCTTTCCTAAATAAGCTCTTACCCTTTGAAAGATACCAAATATGGCCTTAAGTGATGTCATGGATGATGTCATAATTTGGCTTATGGGCAAGTCAAGATTCAAGGTGCAGTCTTAGCCATTAGATTAAATAATGCACAAAGGAATCTTATCCCTTGACTTATCAATCCAAAAATCTATAAAACCTCTTTTTCAGTTACACAAGGCATTAGAAAGCTTGGGGAACCTCTTGTAAAATGAATATCAAGCAAGGACAAGGCAAATCCAAGAGCTAATTGATCAAGTAACTAAGGTAATTTCTTCCTCCAATCTTTAGATTATGTTATAGGAAAAATTCTCTTAGATTTGGATGGTTAAAACACCATTTTTCTCCCCATATTGGCTGCTAGAGGTGATCTAGAATTAGAGGGAAAATATGAATTTTAAGTCATGGAATGTTTAGACAAGCTTAAATAAGCTTGAATAAGTAGTATTGGCTTCAGAATTCAAATATGCATGGAATTAGGGTTTTAAGTTCATTGTTGCTACTATAAGAATCACTATTCATCTATGAGAATTTTATGATATTGATGCTTCCAATGGATTTAAATTAAAAAATTATGTGAGGTAAAGTAGAGAAGCAAGTATCGGGAGTATTGGAATCAAAATAAGAATATTTAGAGAAAACTTTGTGGTTCCACATTTATGTTCTGTCCAAGCCTCAAGGAAGGAGTTGCAATTTTTCAATTATAACTTCATAGTTGGATTCCTTGGGAAAAATTGTGAGGGAAATGGTCAAGGAACTAATTAATTCAAAGGGCAAGATAATTAACCAAAATTAAGAGAAATTAGGTAAGATATGGAAAGCTAGTCTTCCATTGGGTATATGATCATGGTCCTAATGAATTATATGATAATATGAAAGTGTTTAGGACCTTGAGACATCCAAGAAGATGTTGGGAAGTGGTTGACCAAAAGGATTTATGGTTGGAAAGTTAAGGAGAAAGTTTAAGAACAAGGAAGAAAGCTTAAGTTCAAGGTAGTGGACTTACCTCTTTATGTGCTTGATGTGGTATGCTTATGTATTGACATGTATATGATGATTGAATAATGTTGTGACATAATGAATGATCTTGAATATGTTATGAATAACATGTTTTCCATAGCCATGCATTTTTAAACAAAGTATATAGCATGATGGCATGTCACTAAATGAAGAAAGTTTAATGAAATTACATATCAGGTATTAACATCCATCTTACATATTTAAGTGGTAATGTTTGCTACTGAGATTCCCTAGAATCTCACCTTCCCATAACCAACCATAATAGGTTATTTATGATGGAAAAATCATGCTTGATACATGAGCTAAGGAATGGAAGAGAAGAAGTAGCCAAGAGATGGCATGTCATGTATGTTATCCTTTTTATGTAATGTTATGTAATATACCATTATATGTAAAGAAAAATGTATGAAATAATTATGGCATAACTCCATGATGTATATGAATGTATGAGAGGCTAAAGAGATGGCTTATGCATGCTGAAACAATTATTGGGAATTAAAGAAAGAAAACTAAAATGGTAAAAACATATGTCTTAAAGCAGTTTTGTTGTGGCTTTATTTGACCTAGAAAATGAAAGAACTAATTCAAAAAAATTTATGAACATGTAGTACATAGTTATAGTTTTAAATTCATAGATAACACATCTCATTTGGATTGTATATCAAGAGAAATGAATTTCCAAAGTTATAAGACACAATCTGGAATTATAGAATTTGTCATATGAACAGTAAAAAGTAACGATTAACTGTATTGATTAGAAAATTAAAAGCCCAGATTTATATTTTTCCTTTAAGAGCTATGAAATATATTCAAGTAGAAATTTGGAATAACTCCATATGATTTTTCTAGAATTAGTTATGAATTTTCAAATTTTGATTGTCAATCAGGAATCTACCAAGTGAACAGAACCCGAGAGTTAAATTTAAAAATTTTCATTTTTGGGCCAAAGAAATGCTTCCACTAGTTAAATATGCTTCTGAATACATACTCTGAAAAGTTAAAAGTAGGATGTTACATGTTTTCCCTTGTACGTTGGACTCTACATTATCTCTTCCTCGTCTTAAACCTCTTGTACTTCTTCTTGTGCTTGTGAATTCTCTTCTTAGTTTACTTTCTTTGTCATAAGCTACTGCTCTTTAACATTCTCTTATTTCCCAATTTTCATATGTGATAGTGATGAGTTTTCAACTTCAAGATCTTCCATATCATCTTTTGGTACATCATCTTCCTTAAAATGAACTTTTCTATCGCTCCTTAGTGAAATAACATTTAGACCCTTCGGATTAATAACAATATTCAAAGGTATGTTTCCACTACTCTTTTTTTGGATATTACTCATAGTATTGGAAACTTGAGTTAGATGACTGGTAATATTAGCATTCTTAAAACTTAACTCCTCATGTTTCCCCGGAATATCTGCATTATCTTTCTGCATATTTTGAAGAATTGAAGCTATAGAGGTGAATTGACTATCATTCTCTTTTAGCTTGTTGTCTATATGGGTCATTCTATCATCCATGTTGTTTATTAGTATAGCTATAGTTTTTAACAATTGGGAAGTTTCATCTAATCTTAATACAGCTAAAGTATTAGGTTGAGTAGGAACAATGAGCTTTGCATTACTTTGATAGTTGCTTAAAGAAGCAACACCTCCTTGGAATTAGTTTGGCCTATTTTCACCACTTCCCCACCTAAAATTTAGATGGTCCCTCTAACCATAGTTATATGTATTTGAATATATATTTTTGTTGGTACTGATTGTCTATGCCTTGATACATTGCTGTGACTTCTTCATATTGTCTATCACATGTACTTGTAGCATATATCATGGAACTGCATGACCCATATCCTATAACTAATACTTGTGAAGTTCCCACTATATGAACTTGCTTTGTAGAATACATATCCCTTTTAAGTAAGTTCATTCTCTTCTCCATTCAGTGCCTAAAGCTACTATTTCTGACAAAATCTCCTTGGAATTAACCAAAGATGATGTGGGCATTCTCCTTGGATTCTCTATCTAATGGTCTTTATTAGCCATTTTCTAAAATAACTCCCAACTTGCTATGGAGTTTTATCATTTAAGGAACATTGTTGCTTCATTCAAGGATACTTTGTTGTGAGAAAGTAAACCATCAAAGAATATGTCTACTAAATAAGCCTTTGTAATGTTATGATATGAAAATCGAGCCAACAAATTTATAAATCTTGTCCAATACTTACAGAATGTTTGTAATCTCTTTCTTCATCCAAGTAGTCTTAGAGACTAGGAAGAACTATTCTAAAAATGTTGTCTTCAACTGATCCCATGTAAGAGTAGAGAAATGATTTAGTAGATTATATAACCACTCCGTAGCCTTCCCTTTCATCGTGAAGTGGAAATACCTCCTCAAGACGTAATATAATGCAATCATTTGAGGCTTCATTGAAGAGTAAATCATGTGCATGGTTTGTAAGTGTCGATGTGGATATTCTCCTGTAAAACCATAAAACTTAGGTAAGACTACAATCAAAGCTCCTTTAATTTTAAAATTAGCCTTTTCAGTGTAAAAACCATAAGGATCATAATTCACATGAGAATAAGTTATTTACCTCACACTTCTATTATCTCTACATTATTTGTTATTTCATTCTCTCCCTATCTATTATGTATATTTAGATTAATCTCAGCCATTTTAGAAATATCTAAGTTAAGTCCAATTTTATATCTCAGGATACTATAGGATAAACTAGATTATATTGATCTCCCTTCTTCAGCTACATCTTTACTAGTTTCCTTTCTCTAAATTCTCTTCTTAGTTTCAAAATTTTCCTCTCAATTTTAGGATCAAACAACACTAATAGTTTAGTTTTTCTATGCATGTAGCATAGAAACAACAAAGTAAGCAATCAAAATCGGACATAGAAGTTTTATATTGGAAAAATCAATTTGGTCGCAACAAAAAGATGTTCAGGTCATTACTCTTGATCACAAAGAGCAAAAACTCTTGAAAATATATCTCAAAGGACCCACCCACTATGAAATCTAGTCTTGACTTACACTGTTTTCAGTCAAGACTATACTATGAAAATGTCCATCTGCCTTCTCTTTGCCCTGTGCAATACTGTATAGAATGATTTCTTTTGAGCTACTATGTTGCTTTTATAAGTGAATCATTACCTTATTTTTCTAACCTTTTTGTATTAGAAATTTTTTGAAAACTATTTCCACAATTAAATTTTTTAAAATCTTGGAAATTGAAATAGAATCACCTAAGTGTTCACTTATAATTTCAATATTCATATATGATCTTTAATTATTGTTTTGGTGATTTTAATCATCATTTTAGAGGGCTTACAATTGTAATAGTGTTTTAATGCCAAGTAAATAGTGAGCTTTGTTTAATACTTTAATGTATGAGCAATTTAGATTCAAAACCTTATTAGAAGGATTCTCGTCCTTAATTGTTATATTGAGTGATTATTCATTTGGTTTGCATTCTCTAGAATTTGTCTTAGTTATGAATTGAATATTACTTGTGTCATATCCCCAATTTTCTGACCTGATGTAGCTGTATAGTTTATCTGCAATTGATATAAGATTCTTAGAATAAACTGTATCAGATTGCGAAAGGAAAGGGAAAGATTAATAACTAAGGAAAGAATAGGGACCAAAATGCAAATTGAAAAGTTTGAAGATAAAAAGTTGAAGTAAAAATAAAAGGAGGGACCTAAATGTAATTAATGAAAAGTTCAGGCACTAAAGTGCAATGATTTAAAAGTTAAAGGACCTAAATGTATATATGGAAAAGTTGAGCCAAAACAGGCCAAAAATGCCCAAAATCAGATTAGACCCAAATTTTACCAGTAGATAGACAAAAATATTCTGGTAGTTTAACGCAACACAGAATTTTGATTTGAGATTCCGATTAATTGATATAAATTCCTAAAGTCAGAAGGAATTATTACAGTATTTTTCAGATCTCAAAATTAGATGAGACTTTATAGAAAATTCATATATTTAATATATGAATTTATAAAATTAAGAGAGTCAGAAAAGGAATCCTGTAGAAACTGTACGGGATTTTACAGTGAAATAAAATACCCGATAAATAGGATCGGGAGAGTTGTATTGTAAATTGGGCCATAAAGGCAATACAGGAAATAAGACCATAATAAGGCCCAAATGGTGCCGTCATGAGCCCATTAAGGTGACTGGATAGTTATGCGGGCCAGAGACCAGAGCAGTCCAGGAAAAGTGCAAAATTACGAAAATGCCCCTAGATGCCCATACTGTACCAGTAGTGGATGGAGGTCATTTTGGTCACTCTAGATAGGCTAAAAACGTGTCATATAGTATAAAGAGGATTATTTAGAGCCCATATACACCCTGAGGCAGTATAAAGAGGTGTGAAATGACGATTTTGCCCTTAGGGTTAGTACAGTGTAGGAAAGGACACCAAGGGTATTTTGGTCATTTTTCAAGAGATGGATGGCAGATAAATATTCATTATATCATTTTCAATGGTATGAGAAGCCTAGATATTGATTTCTAGGACATAATACATATCCTGGTATATTATAAAAAAATTCAGAATAGAAAACAGTCCAGTTGTTGTGAAACTGCTTTGATCGGTACTGGATTAGACTGGATTTTTTCCAGAACCTTCTTTACATGGGAAGCACGCCACCTAAACCTCTTAGGTGTCCCATGAGCTGTCCCACATGATGTCATAATTATTCTTTTTAGAAAAAGTTAAATCCAAGATTAAATGTGAGCCTTTAGATCAAATAGTAACCAAATGAATCTTGGCCATCCATTTCAACCCAAATTTCTCTATAAATACCCCCTATTCAGATCACTTCGGCATGCATGGTGAACCATAGGGAAACTCTTGCAAAATTTCCATTCAACTAAGAAAGAAGCAACCAAAGTGAAGTAACAAGCAAGGTAATTATCTCCCTTGATCTTGAGCTTTGTTCTAGCAAGTTAGCTCATGTTTTTAAGGGATTTTCATGCTATATTTCCCTTATGGTTGCTGATGGAAGTGCTGCTCATATATGGTTAAAATATGAGTTTTATGTTATGGATAGTTTAGACAAGCTTAAACAAGCTAGAATCAAGTGATATAAGCTTGGGAATTCAAGTATGTTTGGATTTAGGGTTTTGTGTTCTTGCTGGTACTGTAGGTGGTACTGTTCATGTGATGGAATTTCATGATTTTTATGCTTCCAATGAGTTTAAAATTGAAAATTGTGTGGGGATAAAGTAGGAGAACAAGTATTGGAAGCATTGGAATCAAAATGTGAATTTTTGGAAAAAGGGACATCCATTTCGGTTTGGTACTGTAGCAATTTGTATGTTTTGATTTGGAAATTCTGATTTCATATTTGGATTATACATAAAAAATCATGTGGAAATGAACCATGAGAATTTATTTTGGAAAGGTAGGAAACATAAATTAGAGAAAGAAAGGGAGCTAGTGAAAACCTAGTCTTGGATTTGGTTTCAAATTGAGTTGTAATTTGATATTATATTGTAATGGCTAGGTTTTGACATTTGTGAAGGAAGGAAAGCACTTCAAGAAGGTCTTGACCAAGATAGCTAAGAGGTAGCAAGGATACCTAACTATAACTTATGTTTGTTTAATTGTTTTGCTTGCTTGTTGATTATGATGTTTGGTTGAGCTTGAGCTTATGTCATCATGTTATGATGAAGTATGAATGATTGCAACTCCTTGCAAGTTATGTCATGAAAATATGCATGTTAGAGTTTGCTTATATACCATAATGAAGTAGCTCCCATCACATAATAACATGTTAAGCATACAATTATTCATGCATGATATTATAATTTGTGTAACTTGCTATTGGGAATTCCATGAAATCTCATTCCTTCCACATGCACAACTATTTTTAGGTGCTGGATCCTCTCAAGGGAAGAGAGTAAGTGTTGATGATTAAGTTTGTATAATAAGTTATATGATTCACATGACACTATGAGATGATATGCTAGCATGCATGGTGTATGTTTCTGTAACTCTGTTGTGAGGCCGTGGTGATGTGACGATGATTTTGATGTGTAACTCAATGAGTTTTAGTCTAAAATTTGGTTTGAGGGTAGCTAAGATACAGAGATTTAAATAGACATCAAGAACGCCTTAATTGGATAAGTAACCAAATTGTTATGATTTTCCAAAGTTGGAACTAAAATCTAGAATTGAGATAAAGTAAACGATTAGAGTCAGTGACATTCACGCGATGATTTTATATATCTTAAAGAGGACATCTAGAGCCTTAATTCTATAGGTAACATAGTTCATTTGGATAAGTAACCAAAGAGAAATGAATTTTTAAAGTCAAGGCAAAGAAACTGGAACTTCCAGATTTTACCAAATGAATAGTGATGTTTAACCAATAAACTGATTTCGTGTGGACAAGAAAACCTCAGTTTCATATTTTCCCCTCAATTATTTATGAAATAGATTTCATTAGAAATTAGAACTGCATTATTTCGATTTTTCTACAATTAATTATGAATTTTCAAAGTAGGGTACATGTTCTGGAATTACCAAATAAACAGTAACAATGAACAGTACCCGAGAGCAAAACTTTTGGAAATGGATGTTTTCAAAGCAAATGATCATATAATTGGTTCCAATCACTTCTAATAGAGTATAATTGAGGTTAAAAGTAAGGATGTGATAGCTTGCACATTCATGTAATTGACTATGACAGAGGCCTTTATTTGTATACCCCTGAGCCCAAACACAAACTATAAACACTAATTCGTTGTTCACCCAATTGGACCTTAATTTCTTTCATCTCACTCATTGTTAATTCATCATTTGTTTGAGTATCTAGATTGCTTTGTCAATCAAGTCAATTTTAGTATTCTATTAGAGACTATATTTTCTTCACACAAAAAATAGAGAGAGTTGAATAAAGTTGTAGTAATGTAAAGGAGCTACAACAAAATAAATCTAGAAAAAATAATTCCTAGTTTATGGAAGGGGTGAGATTTCTGGGGAAATCTCAATACCAAACAGAAACCATACAATGTATGCAACTATATGCTTGATGTTACTATGTGTACACTTAATGATCATGCTTGCATAATGATAACTTACATGCTTCCATGTTACTTAATTATAAAATATGGCCATATTATAAAAAGAAACAGAGCATTACTTAATCATACATGCCTCACATAATCAAGATAAGACAACATCACATAAAACATCCAAGCAATATAAGCATACAAGTAGGTAAGTTTACTACTTGGCGTGTAGCCTTTCCTTCCAGCTCTTAACCTTGTCTCTAAGATACATTCTTTTCATGAGTCAGAGCCTATGCATAGCATAATAATATCTTTATTATTATCCAATATAGCTCTACTTCCTCATGCTTAACTTTAAGGTAATATCCTTAATCCGACATTCCCCTTTCCTTCTTTTTATACCTAACTTTATTAATAGAAATATTTATCTATTCTAACCACTAAGAGCAATCCTATACTTGATTAGAGCAGGGACTAGATAACTTACTTACCTCATTCCTAAGCTCTGCCCAGTCCCTAAGCTCCTTGGACTGCTCTTAGCTCTACCATAACTCCTTCCTTTCTTTCTCTTTCTCTCTTTCTCTCTTCTTTCTCTCCTTCCTTTTGCTCCTTGGCCATAACATTCCTTGAGGGAGGGGTGGCCTATTTATAGATGAGTGGAGGTGGAATGAATAGCTCAAATTGAATCGTGATGAATGGTCCAGATCGCTGAGCTTCCTCAAGAAGCTTCGTCTGCATCATCATGATGATATCATCCTCCTTGATGACTCACCAACATGACATCATCCAAGGACACCTCAGGGAACACCTCAGGGGGTATGTGGCACAAATAGTGGGGCCCTTGGGACACTTCACCAGCTGACTCAGCCTCTCTAGAGAATTCCAAAGTCTTTTCCTGGAATGAGCGGCCGAGATTGTGCGACATGTCCTTTTTACTTTTTCTCCTTTTTCCTATCTCATGACATGTGTCCTTAACTTTTCTTCTTTTCTTGTAATCATGCCATGTGGCATAGTGTGGGTCCCATGAGGTGCCTTGTGGGCCCCATGAGGACACCTTTCATGCCACCTCATGGTCTAAAGCTATATCTGATCAGTTTTCCCAGTTTTATCCTTAACCGGGTAACCTTACTTTATGGAAAAGTACTAAAATATTATTTTAATGTCTCTTAAATCCCCATAATCACTGGGCCTACGTGTTTGGACTTTTGGATTGTCATCTTTGGTTTCCAACCAAGCCCAAGTACTCTGGTGGCTCAGTTCCCAATAAACATCCCTTTCTTTTAAAAAATAACTATTATGGCCCTAGGGACTTTCACTATTGACGATTTAGTCCCTATACTTTCACTTACTTACAGTTTAGTCCCTGAACATCATTTGTATACTTCTGGGACTTCTGCTCAATAGGGCCTGGTAGCATACCTTTTTCAGGCTACATATTGGGCTTCGAGGCCTAAAAATTGGGAGTTCTCCTCCCCTTAAAATAAATTTCGTCTCCAAAATTTAAGGGTTCAATCTATATTCATTCCTTGATAAATAGTTTCTCTGAGGAGAATGTCCCTTTCATTTCATAAAATTTTCTTGACTTTCTTAGCTCTTCTTAACATTTCTGACTATTTCACATCACTTTGTTCATTTATGCCAACCTTTTGTGGCATTTACACTATTTCTAATATAATTGCGTTTTATTCTTACTCTATCTTATACCCTTTTCTCTGGGTCTCGCTAGCCTTTTAATCTCTTTATCCATTCTCAAAACATATGGGGTTCTCTTCTCTATTCCTTAGGCATACTTCTACAAAAATTTTTGAATATCAACACTCAGACTTGAACTTAAACTCTATCTTCGTTTAAGAGAAAACTAAGTTCAGTTTGTATATAATATAGGCTATTTGAGGAAAATCATTATAAATAGGTTTTCTAGAGGAGTTAATCAACTAGTGAAGCTTCCTTACCCTAACTTTGTCTTTGGTAATCATCTTTCTAGAGAGATACTGTATTGTTCTCATTACTTCATGGCTCATTACTTTCCTTAGGCTAGGTCTAACTATGACCTCAGGATCTAACTGCGATCAACCGTAAGCCTCTTCAGAATCTAACTACAACTTTGAAGCTATTAGGATCTAACTGTGACCCTCCAGAATCCTCTATAATTCTGTTGTACTATATCATCATCTCTAAAAAATCTCAAACCAACAGACTAAGCTATAAGGTTAACTGCTTCTACTTGTTGATAACTCAATAAAAATTTTAAGAAATACATTCAATAGCCCATATTATTTACCAAGACTTTACTTATTTTTCCCCTTACTCAGGAGTTCTTTCTCATCTTTCTTACTTTGTTGTGACTTACCAATTATGGTCTAACCACCTGCCATTACATTCTGTTACTATGGCCTCATCATAACTTCCCATTTCAATCTGTGCTTTAACTGCGAGCCATTTGAACTATGCTGTAACTGCGAACAATCTGTATCAGATCCAACTCTTATCTGAAGAGTGATATGAACTCATCTAAATCTAGCTCTATCTGAGAGCCATCTGTTTCAGATTTAACTCTTATCTGAAGAGTAATATGAAAATAATCTCTTTACTGTTATCTTTTGCTCTTTCTGTATACCATTTCTTTTGATAGAGTTATAACATTATCATTCTCTTGGTACTTGTTGTAACCTTAACATAAGAAATAGCCCTAAGTACTATATTCATAAGTTTATAGAAATACCTAAGTAACTCCAATCATATTGTAACAACTGTCCCACTTACTGAGACAATCTATCATCCTGGGTACATTCTTATTGCATGTCGTATGGTATGGGAGCAACATAACTTTCTTATCTCATCATAAACTCTACCTTGCATGTACTGCATGAGGGGAGTATTCATAGCATACTCTAACATCCTTGTCATCATATGACAACTGTAAGGAGATGTAACTTCTCATCATAACTTATGGCAACATAAACCATATCATCATCACATAAATTTGCTCAACTATCCATCATACGTACACTGCAATTTAACAATTAACTAAGTAAACTTTAGAACATTCTTTCCTCTATCCCATTATTTGCTAGATTCCAAACATTCATTTAGGAACCTGAAATAACTACTCATTTAACTTAAGCTGCCACATTACCCTCTTACTAGGGTATAGACTTGAAACATCCTCCTCTTACATTTTAGGGACTATTCAATAGCATTTAGAACCACTTCTAGGGCCATTGAAGTCAAATCATACAATTCAAAATTTTACTCCTAGTGAACACTGTTCACTGTGTAAATTCCAGCGGAGTGACCTGACTTTGAAAAATCATAACTAATTCTAGAAAAATCGAAACGAAGTGGTTCAAATTGCTACGCGAAGCTAACGTAATCCTATTTCAGGGAAAAATAAATCGTTGACCACTCCTTGACCAGGTCCACATCAGTCAACGTCCAAAGTTTACTGTTCATCTTGCATTTTTCCCTGATTCCAGCACTTTGGTCCATCTTTGCATAACCTCTGCACTATCCAATCCCTAGCTCCTTTCTATGATTCTTTGGTCATCTTTAAACATACATGTGGGATTGGGATTACATGGAAGGGGATGAGATTTATGGAAAAATCTCAGTAGCAAACGGTAACTATACAATGTATGCAACTATATACTTGATGTTACTATGTGTGTACTTAATGATCATGCTTGCATCATGATAACATACATGCTTCCATGTTACTTAATTATAACATATGTCCATAGTATAAAGAGGAACAGAACACTACTTAATCATGCATGCCTCACATCAACAAGGTAAGAAAATATCACATAAAACATCAAAGCAGTATAAGCATACAACTATGTAAGTTTACTACCTGGCGTATAGCCTTTCTTTCTAGCTCTTAGCCTTGTCTCTAAGGTTTCTTCTTTTCATAAGTTAGAGACTAAACATAGCATAATAATATTTTTATTATTATCCAGTATAGCTCTACTTATCTCATGCTCAACTAGGGGTAATATCCTTACTCTGACATTCCTCTAACTTTCTTTCTAGCTATAGCTAACTTTATTAATAGAGATATTTCTCTATTCTAACTACTAAGAGCAATCCTCTAATTTATTAGAGCAGGGACTAGATAACTTATTTACCTCATTCCTAAGCTTTGCCCAGTCCTTAAGCTCCTTAGACTGCTCCTGGCTCCACTAGAACTCCTCCTTTCTTTCTCTTCCTTCCTTTCTTTCTCTCTTTCTCTCTTCTCTCTTCTTTTTCGTGCCAAATCTGTGGTATGCCTTGAAATGGGAGGGGAGTGGCCTATTTATAAGTGAGAGGAGGTGGAATGAATGGCTCAGATTGAATCGCGATGAATAGCTCAGATTGCTTGCTTCCTCAAGAAGCTTTGCCTATATCATCACGATGACATCACCCTCCTTGATGACTCACCACTAATGACATCATCCAAGAAACCTCAGGGGGTATGTGGCACAATGGTGGGGCCCTTAGGACACCTCACCAGCTGACTCAGCCTCTCCAGAGATTTCCAGAGTCTTTTTCCTGAATGGACGGCCTAGATCGTGCCACATGTCCTCTTGCTTTTTCTCCTTTTTCTCTAATCATGCCATGTGTCCTTTGCTTTTCTTCTTTTATTGTAATCATGCCATGTGGCGCCTTGTGGGCCCCATGTATGTCCTCTCATGATTCTAGATCACTTTACCCAGTTCTATCTTAGATCGGGTCACTTTACTTTATTGAAAAAGCGCTAAAATAATATTTTAATGCCTCTTGGGCCCACATTACTCTTGGGTTACGTTTTTGGGCCTTGAATTGTCATCTTGGGTTTCTAACCAAGCCCAAGCACTCTGGTGGCTCGGTTCCCAAGAAACATCCTTAGTAATTTACCAAAATGCCCTTAGTTCCTCTTTAGTACTTATACGAGCAATATTATATTTCTATACCTTACCATAGTATCTCTTGAACCTGGTTAGCTATCCAGACCTTTCTTGACTATCTAACCTTAGTTAAATAATCATAATGCCCTTAGTCTAACTCTGACTCAATGACACAACACAGTAGCATACCTTCAGTGGCATTTTCATAATTCTTCATTTTTCTCGATCTTTATTAGCCCTGTCCCACATACTTATATGAAAATATCATTGGGCCTATAAGGTGCCATTCTAGATCCTTTGTATGATCCACTATCTCCATGAGCTCAATTCCCGATAAATTCCCCTAAAACCTATTTATTGAGTATTTTAATCTGTAGTAAATTCTATAGAACTCCTTTTTAGACTCTATCAGTTTCAGAAATTCTTATATTAATTATAGGAATTTACTACCATATTTCATCTGATTCTGAGGTCTAGCGAATACTGTATTAATTTTCCTTCTCTTCATAAATTAATATAAATCTTTCGGGACCTCATATCAAAACTCTGTGTTGCATCAAACTGATTAACATAATTTTCTCTATTTACTGAGACCTCTGCTCAACAGGGTCTAGTAGCATCCATTTTTCAGGCTATATACTGGGCTTCTAAGCCTAAAAATTGGGATATGACAAGACTAAACCCTTTATTACCTTTTCTTACATAGGGAATAGGGGAGTCACTTTGTCTTTAAAACTGTGGCTACCTTTCTCTCTCTAGACTTCTTTTTCTTGATCCTTACGAACTTATGTCGTATGGATCTTATTCATTATCTACTACTATTACTTATGTTCTCTAGGGTGCTCTGCCCTAGATCTGCTAGATTACTATTCTTTTGTGATGCGATCCCTCTACATTTGGAACATCACGCTCTCTATTGATTAACCATTTTAACTTTTGATTCTTTTGTTCAAGAAGTACTAGTTGAACAAATTTTTTTGTAATGCAGATCTACTCTTATAGAGGATCTACTTCTAAAAATTGTCTTAACTAATCTTTCATATCACCTTACTTTATACTATTTGGCTTGATTATGCTTTGTACCAATCCTCTAGTTGATTAACTTTAACCAGGTTGGTACCTTCATTATCCTTGCCACTATAATATCTAGCAGCTTCCCTTGACTTGAGACTGGTCAACTTCTGTGTCTATCCATAGAGGAAACTACTCCCTAGATGTTATCCTACTTAGTCTAGCCACATTGTGCTAAGAAACACGATACCTCAGCGGTAATGGTTGAGTAAGACTAACTACTTCCTTGAAGATAACCCTGTAAAGCTGTAAGGTATGGGGTACTATTCTATCTATCTAGGTGTCACTATCTCTAAGTAGTGAACACGATCCCCATATCTTCTACTAAGGAAGAACCTCTTAGTTCAAATCTGTAACTACACCAGAGCATCACTGAGCCAGAACCATTTGCTCTGTACTAGAACCCTCATGATTCTGTACCAGAACCTTATGCTCTGAGCCAGAATCCTCTGCTTTGATACCAAAATGTAACATCCTCATTTTCTTATTTCTTAGGGACCAAATGGTAGCATCTGGAATCACTTTTAAGGCTATTGAAGTCAAATTACTCAATCTGGAATTTTACTCTTAGCAAGTACTATTTACTGTGCAAATTCCAGAGGACTGAGCTAACTTCAAAAAATCATAACTAATTCTAAAACAATCAAAATGAAGTGGCTAAAATTGCTACATGAAGCTAACTTAATTCTATTTCAGGAAAAAATAACTCGTTGACCATGCCTTGACTCAGTCAACGTCAGTCAATTTCTAAATTTTACTGTTCATCCAGTGTTTTTCCCTGATTCCAGCATTTCTGGTCCCAACTTTGAAAAATCATATCTTTATGTGTAGATATCCAAATGAGATGTTCTATATATAAAATCGAAGCTTGGCATGTCTAGTATTTACTGAAAAATATCATACATTTATTCAATTGTTTACTATTCTGATTACAGCTCAAATGTCACTGCCTCATCACAAGTTACCGTTCACAGTGACAATTTCCAGCAATTAATCATACGTGAATCACATATCAATCATGCTAAATAATTAATGACTCTTCATGCATCTTTATCTCCTCCATCTTGAGAAGGCCTGCTATAATTGGATTGATATGGAAGGGGTGAGATTTCTGGGGAAATCTTAGTAGCAAACAGAAACCATACATTGTATGCAACTATATGCTTGATGTTACTATGTGTGCACTTAATGATCATGCTTGCATAATGATAACTTATATGCTTCCATGTTACTTAATTATAACATATAAGAATACATGCCTCATATCATCAAGGTAAGACAACATCACATAAAACATCCAAGCAATATAAGCATACAAGTAGGTAAGTTTACTACCTAGTGTGTAGCCTTTCCTTCCAGCTCTTAACCTTGTCTCTAAGGTCCCTTCTTTTCATCAGTCAGAGCCTATACATAGCATAATAATATCTTTATTATTATCCAGTATAGCTCTACTTACTCATGCTCAACTTTAATGTAATATCCTTAATCCGACATTCCCCTTTCCTTCATTTTATACCTAACTTTATTAACAGGGATATTTCTCTATTCTAACCACTAAGAGCAATCCTATACTTTATTAGAGAAGGACTAGATAACTTACTTACCTCATTTCTAAGCTCTGCCTAGTCCCTAAGCTCCTTGGACTGCTCCTGGCTCTACCAGAACTTCTTCCTTTCTTTCCTTTCTTTCTCTTTCTCTCTTTCTCTCTTCTTTCTCTTCTTCCTTTTGCTCCTTGGACATGACATTTGTAACATGCTTACTTTTATACACCTTAGGGACCATTCAATAGCATTTAGAACCACTTACAAGACCTTGGAAGTCCATTAGCTAAATCTGAAATTTTACTCTTTCTCAGGTAACTGTTCATATGGTATTCCAGATTACGCAACGAACTTCCAAAAATCATACTTAATTCTAGAAAACTCAAAATGAAGTGATTCAAAAATCTACATGAATATAACATCTTGAAATTTAAGGGAAAAATAATTTCCAGACCAAATGATTAGCCAATTAGTACAGTTTATTCGTTGAAGTTTACTGTTCATTTGGTCAAAAACTCTGGAAACAGATTCTGGTCCCTTACTTTGGAAATTCATTTATCTTGTTATACACATCCAAATGACATGTTATACCTATACATTTAAAGCTCTGGATGTGTTCTACATGCTCATAAAATTTTGTGAACTAATTCCTTCATTTGCTAGGTCAAACTGAAGCCACAATAAAACTGCTTTAGGACCTACGTTTTTACTATTTCAGTTTCTTTTCTTTCATTTCCAATAATTATTTTAGCATGCACATGCCATCAAATAAGCTTCTTAACATTCATATACATCATGTACATATGCCATAAGTATTACAATAGTTTCATCACATAAATGGACACCTTACATGGCATTTACATACATGGACAATTTAAAATCTCAATACTTCACTTCCTTTCTTCCATTCTTTAGCTCTTCTCCATGCATACCTTTTCTTCATGCTTGACCTAAATTGGTTGGTTATGGGAGAGTGAGATTCTAGGGAATCTCAGTAGCAAACATTACCACTTAAATATGCAAGATGGATGCTAATGCATGATATGTAATTTCATTAAACTTTCTTTGGTTAGTGACATGCTATCATGCTATATACTTTTACATAAAGTTCATGGCCATGGAAACATGTTATTCACAATACATTCAACATCATTTATCATGTCACAACATCATTCAAATAACATATACATGTCAACACATAAGCATACCACATCAAGCACATAAAGAGATAAGTTCACTACCTTGCACTTAAGCTTTCCTCTTGACCTTTAGCCCTTGCTCCCTAGCTTTCCAACCATTAAGCCTTTATGTCCATCACTTCCCAACATCTTCTTGGATGTTTCATGGTCCTAAACACATTCATATTCATCACATAATTCATTAGGACTCATGAACTCCAACCATGTTCAAGATTAACTTTGTTACACTCTTTATTGTCATAACTTTCCCTAATATTCACTAATCCACTTGGCTCTTAAATCAATTGATGTCTTGACTTTACCCTACACAATTTCATATTTTGAACTCATTTATGAGCTTAGAATCATAAAACTCCAGCTCCTTCATGCCCTGCTGTACAGAACTGAACATAAGCATACAATTCTTTCAAAAATTCTCATTTTGATTCTAATGCTTCCCATACTTGTTTCTCCACTTTACCCCACACAACTTTTCATTTTAAAACCATTGGAACCATCAAAATCATGAAATTCCAATCACTGTTCATGCGAGTGAACAGTAATTGTAAGGAATCTCAAAGACTACAACCTTGAGATTTTAATGTTTCCAAGGTTCAAAACCTTTCCAATCCTACACAAAATCATCATACAAACTCAATGGAAGCATTAAATCATTGAAATTCAATTTCCTTCCCTCATGAACAGTGCATACTGAACAGGGCACACCATGGCAAAGTCAAGAATATCAATTTGATTCGACAACCAACCACTTAACTAGCTTGTTTAAGCTTCAATCATATAGTTCTAACTTTAATTTCTTCTTTCCCCTTTCCTTTAAGGTTTTTGGGCAGCACCTCCCCTTAGATAAAACTCAAATTTTCCCCATGAAAACCCTAAGTTCAAGCTCCCAAATCAAAGGAGAATAAGCTAGGAAAGATTGCTTACCTTTAATCTCTAGCTTGCTTGAACTTTGGAACCTTGAATCTTCTTTGTCTTGGCTTGAGTTTCCATTTTGCAAGAGTTTCCCCAAGGGTCCATGAATCCACGGTTTGCTGCAGAATGAGGGGGTATTTATAGCGAAAATCCAAGAAAAATGAATGGCCAAGATTGATTTGGTTACTATTTGATCTAAAGGCCCACATTTAATCTTGGATTTAACTTTTTCATAAAATAATAATTATGACATCATGTGGGACAGCTCATGGGACACCTAAGAGGGTTAGGTGGCGTGCTGCCCATGCAAGGAACCTTCTGGAGAAATTCCAGTCCAATCCGGTACCGATCAGTGCAGTTTCACAACAACTGAACTGTGTTCTGTTCCTAATTTTTTTATAATATATCAGGATATGTATTATATCCTGGAAATTAATTTCTAGGCTTCTCACACCATTGACATACTTGTACTGGCCACAACTTAATTACAGATACCTTGAGAAATGACTAAAATACCCTTAGTGTCCTTTCTTGCACTATATTGACCCTAAGGGCATAATTGTCATTTCACCCCTCTTTGTACTGCCTCCGGGCATATATTGGCTCAACTAATTATATTTATACCATGTACCACGTTTTTAGCCTGTCCCAGATGACCAAAATGCCCTTCATCCATCTCTGGTATAATCTGGGCATCCAAGGGCATTTTTGTAATTTCACACTTTTTCTGGCACTGGCCCCTTCTACTGATAGACTGGTACCCTGGGTTTTGAGCCTTCCTTGGTGTCATTATGGGCCTATATATGAGGTCATCTAATCTCATTCTATCCAGGCTTACATACCGATAAGTTCTATTATCGGATCACGGGTGTTATCAAACTCCCTTCAAAATTCACTAATATGTGAATAACTTTTTATACAGAACTTCTTCCAGAGTTCTGTCAGATCTAGGATATCTGACACTATAGGGCACACTTTCCTGTAATTTTCCCACTTATATCTGAAGTCCATAAAATTTGATAAAATTTCAGATAACTTTTAGACTATCAGATAAATATCTGCTGTCTTGAGCCCTAATAAAATTTCTATATCATGTCAGATTATCCAGCATACCTTCTCTATTTACTGATGGAATATGGGACTAAAATACTTCTGGGCAGTTATAACCCTTTTCAGGCTGATCTTTCTATAATTACAATTTTGCCCTTGAACTTTTCTCTTAATTACATTTATGTCCCTAACTTTTTGGATATTTACATTTAGGTCCCTAAACTTTTGGAAATTACAACTTTTGGCCCAACTTTTGTTTCTACTTTAACTTTTGGCCTTTAAACTTTTCCAGTTTTTGTTTAGGTCCCTTTCTTCCTTCAAGACTCATTTAACCTTTCTCATTTCTTCTTATCTTTATCATAATCCTTCCTAAACCTCTTTCCACTATCAGTACTATACAGATAGGAAAAAATTAGGATATGACAACATTCCTTGAGGGAGGGGTGGCCTATTTATAGGTGAGTGGAGGTGGAATGAATGGCTCAAATTGAATCGTGATAAATGGCCCAGATCGCTTAGCTTCCTCAAGAAGCTTCGCCTACATCATCACGATGATATCATCCTCCTTGATAACTCACCAACATGACATCATCCAAGGACACCTCAGGGAACACCTCAGGGGGTATGTGGCACAAATAGTGGGGCCCTTGGGACACTTCACCAGCTGACTAAGCCTCTCTAGAGAATTCTAAAGTCTTTTCCTGGAATGAGCGGCCGAGATTGTGCGACGTGTCCTTTTTACTTTTTCTCCTTTTTCCTATCTCATGACATGTGTCCTTAACTTTTCTTCTTTTCTTGTAATCATGCCATGTGGCATAGTGTGGGTCCCATGAGGTGCCTTGTGGGCCCCATGAGGACACCTTTCATGCCACCTCATGGTCTAAAGCTATATCTGATCAGTTTTCCCAGTTCTATCCTTAACCGGGTAACTTTATGGAAAAGTACTAAAATATTATTTTAATGTCTCTTAAATCCCCATAATCACTGGGCCTACGTTTTTGGACTTTTGGATTGTCATCTTTGGTTTCCAACCAAGCCCAAGTACTCTGGTGGCTCAGTTCCCAATAAACATCACGTTCTTTTAAAAAATAACTATTATGGCCCTAGGGACTTTCACTATTCACAATTTAGTCCCTATACTTTCACTTACTTACAGTTTAGTCCCTGAACATTATTTATATACTTCTGGGACTTCTGCTCAATAGGGCCTGGTAGCATACCTTTTTCAGGCTACATATTGGGCTTCTAGGCCTAAAAATTAGGATATGACATTTTTCCTCCACTTAAAATAAATTTCGTCTTCAAAATTTGAGGGTTAAATCTCTATTCATTCCTTGATAAATAGTTTCTCTGAGGAGAATGTCCCTTTCATTTCATAATATTTTCTTGACTTTCTTAGCTCTTCTTAACTTTTCTGACTATTTCACATAACTTTGTGCACTTATGCCAACCTTTTGTGGCATTTACACCATTTCTAATATAACTGTGTTCTATTCTTACTCTATCTTATACCTTCTTCTCTGGGTCTCGCTAGCCTTTTAATCTCTTTATCCTTATTTGAAGGTTTTATCTACTCATACTTTTCCATTCTCAAAACATATGGGGTTCTCTTCTGTATTCCTCAGGCATCTTCTCTATTCCTCAGGCATACTTCTACAAAAAAATTTAAATATCAGCACTCAAACTTAAACTTGAACTCTATCTTCGTTTAAGAGAAAACTAAGTCCAGTCTGTATATAATATAGGCTATTTGAGGAAAATCATTATAAATAGGTTTTCTAGAGGAATTAATCAACTAGTGAAGCTTCCTTTCCTTAACTTTGTCTTTGGTAATCATCTTTCCAGAGAGATAATGTACTGTTCTTCTTACTTCATGGCTCATTACTTTCCTTAGGCTAGGTCTAACTACGACCTCAGGATCTAATTGCGATCAACCGTAAGCCTCTTCAGAATCTAGCTATGACTCTGAAGCTGTTAGCATCTAACTGTGACCCTCCAGAATCCTCTGTGATTCTGTTGTACTATATCAGCATCTCTGAAAAATCTCAAACTAACAGACTAAGCTATAAGGTTAACTACTTCCACATGTTGATAACTCAAATTTTTTTTTAAGAAATACATTCAATAGCCCATATTATTTACCAAGACTTTACTTATTTTCCCCTTACTCAGGAGTTCCTTCTCATCTTTCTTACTTTGTTGTGGCTTACCTATTATGGTCTAACCACCTGCCATTGCATTCTGTTGCTATGTGTCATATCTCAATTTTTAGGCTTAGAAGCCCTGTATATAGCCTGAAAAAGGGATGCTACTAGACCCTATTGAGCAAAGGTCTCAGTAAATATATAAAATTATGTTGATCAGTTTGATGCACAATAAAGTTTTAATATGAGGTCCCAAAATATTTATATTCATTTTTGAAGAGAAGAAAAAATAATATAGTATTCTCTGGACCTCATAATCAGTTGAAATATGGCAGTAAATTCCTATAATTAATATAAGAATTTCTAAAACTGATAGAGCTCAAAAAGGAGTTATGTAGAATTTACTACAGAATTTATAGTGGATTAAAAGAATCAATAAATAGGTTTCAGGGCAATTACTCGGGAATTGAGCCCATGAAAATAGGGGATCATACAGAGGGTCCAGAATGACACCTTATAGGTCCAATGATATTTTCATATATGTATGTGGGCCAGGGCTAATAAAGATCGAGAAAAATAAAGAATTATGAAAATGCCACTTAAGGTATGCTACTGTGTTGTGTCATTGAGTCAGAGTCAGACGAAGGGCATTATGATCATTTGACTAAGGTTAGATAGTTAAGAAAGGGTATCTGGATAGCTGACCAGGGTTAAGAGATACTCTGGTAAGGTATAGAAATATAACAGTGCTACTATAAGTACTAAAGAGGAACTAAGGGTATTATAGTAATTTACTAAGAATGTCCCTTGGGAACCGAGCCACCAGAGTGCTTGGGCTTGGTTAGAAACCCAAGATGACAATCCAAGGCCCAAAAACGTAGCCCAAGAGTAATGTGGGCCTAAGAGGCATTAAAATATTATTTTAGTACTTTTTCAATAAAGTAAAGTGACCAGGTCCAAGATAGAACTGGGTAAAGTGATCTGGAATCATGAGGGCACATAAATAGGGCCCACAATGTGCCATATGGCATGATTACAATAAAAGAAGAAAAGCAAGGGACGCATGCCATGATTAGAGAAAAGGCAAGAGGACACGTGGCACGATCTCGACCGTCCATTTAGGGAAAATACTTTGGAACTCTCTGGAAAGGCTGGGTCAGCTGTTGAGGTGTCCCAAAGGCCCCACCATTGTGCCACATATACCCCTTAGGTGTCCCTGAGGTGTCTTGAATGATGTCATTAGTGGTAAGTCATCAAGGAGGGTGATGTCATCGTGATGATACAGGCAAAGCTTCTTGAGAAAGCAAGCAATCTGAGCCATTGATCACGAATTAATCTAGACCATTCATTCCACCTCCTCTCACCTATAAATAGGCCACTCCCCTCCCATTTCAAGGCAAACCACGGATCTAGCAAGAAAAGGAAGAGAAAGAAGAGAAAGAGAGAAAGAGATAAGGAAAGAAAGAAAGGAAAGAAAGGAGTTCTGGTGGAGCCAGGAGCAGTCTGAGGAGACGGGGGACTGGGCAAAGCTTAGGAATGAGGTAAGAAAGTTATCTAGTCCCTGCTCTAATAAAGTAGAGGATTTCTCTTAGTGGTTAGAATAGAGAAATATCTCTATTAATAAAGATAGCTAAAGGTAGAAAGGAAGCCAGGGGAATGTCAGAATAAGGATATCACCCCTAGTTAAGCATGAGTTAAGTAGAGCCATACTGGATAATAATAAAGATATTATTATGCTATGTATAGGCTCTAACATATGAAAAGAAGGGACCTTAGAGACAAGGCTAGGAGCTGGAAGGAAAGGCTACACGCCAGGTAGTAGACTTACCTACTTGTATGTTTATACTGCTTGGATGTTTTATGTGATGTTTTCTTACCTTGACGATGTGAGGCATGTATGATTAAGCAATGCTCTGTTTCTTTTTATATTATGGCCATATGTTATAATTAAGTAACATGGAAGCATGTATGTTATCATGATGCAAGCATGATCATTAAGTACACATATAGTAACATCAAGCATATAGTTGCATACATTGTATGGTTACCGTTTGCTATTGAGATTTCCCCAGAAATCTCATCCCCTTCCATGTAATCCCAATCCCACAGGTATGTTTAAAGAGGACCAAAGAATCATAGAGAGGAGCTAGGGATTGGATAGTGCAGAGGTTATGCAAAGATAGGACCAAAGTGCTGAAATCAGGGGGAAATATAGGATGAACAGTAAAATTTGGATGTTGACTGATATGGACTTGGTCAAGGCATAGTCAACGAGTTATTTTTCCCCAAAATAACATTAAGTTAGCTTCGAGTAGAAATTTGAACCACTCCATTTTAATTTTTCTAGAATTAGTTATGATTTTTTGAAGTCAAGTCACTCCGCTGGAATTTACACAGTGAACAGTACTCGCTGGGAGTAAAATTCTAGATTATATGATTTGACTTCAATAGCCCTAGAAGTGGTTCTAAATGCTACTGAATGGTGCCTAAAATGTAAGAAAAGGAGGATGTTATATTTTGGTATCAGAGCATAAGATTCTAGGACAGAACAGAAGGTTATGGCTCAGTGATGTTCTGGAGTCGATAGACTAACGCTTAAAAAGTTAGAGATGTTTCCTCCCTAGTATAAGATATGGGGATGGTGTTCACTACCTAGAGAATGATTCAGACAAGAGATAGTGACACCTAAATAGATAAAATAGTACCCCATAACTTACAACAGTATGGGGTAATCTTCATAGAAGTGGCTAGTCTTAGTCATCTGTTACCATCGAGGTCTCATGTTTCTTAGCACGATGTGGCTGGACTAAGCAGGATAACATCTAGGGAACAATTTTCTCTATGGATAGAGATAGAAGCTTACCAGTCCTAGGTCAAGGAAAATAGTCAAACATTACAGTAACAATGATAATGAAGGTACTAACCTTGTTGAAGTTAATCAACTAGAAGATTTGTATAAAGTATAATCAAGCCAGATAGTATAAAGTAAGGAAAGATGAAAGGTTAGCCAGATAGTATCAAGCCAGAGAGAGAAAGTATTGAGCCATAAGTACAGTTTGTCTTTGGAATGATAAATACCAAGGAAAAGTTAAGGTATAGAAGCTTCACAAGTTGGTTAGCTCAAAACAGATAGAGTACCCATGATGTTAGATAGCCTTATTACTATCAGGGACTGAACTCAAAATATCCTTACATGTATAGGAACTAAGTGATCAAAGTTAAAGTTATTAATCCCGAGTACCAAGGAGTTATGAGCAAATCTCATAAGATATGAGAAAGGGTCAAATAAAGAAATCCTTACGATAAGAATAAAAGACAGATAGATCCTCCAGGTAAAGAGATAAGAAGGCTAGATACACCCAAGAGAGATAGCATAAGATGGGTCTAAGATAGTAGAGTACCAGGGTTGAAGCCTGTGAGCATCTGTGCTTCAGATTTATATCGGCACATTTCAATTAAGCGTACTTAGGCAAGAGTAGCCCATTGATGGGTGACCCTGGGAAGTGATGAAAGAGGTCTGAATGCCACAAGAGGTTGGCATATATGTACACAGAATTATAGAAAGAGTTATGGAAAGTTGAAAGGGTTATAAACAGAAAGAGACTAGAACCCTTATGTCAAGTCCAAATAAAATGGATTTGAAAGATGAACTATGATGAAGCTGTAAGGAATTGGAAGACACGCAGCAGAAATTAACTTAAAAATTTTTCATTCCTTGCCAGGATCTACCATATGTGTTTAAGTCAAGTGGGAAGAAGCATTACCCTCAGTGTTCCTCAGCAACTTCCACAGCTTCTGGTCACGATTTCATAGCTTATCTCCGCGGCTCATGCTCCCTTTCCGATCACAAGAAGTCAATGACTTAGGTCAGCTTCCTCTACTGGTATCCACATGAATAGCATTCCAACCACGAATGATGTGCTAGCGTCTCCTGTTCCTCTAGGGCTTTCTCAAGAATTCGTCCTCTCTGTCTCTATTTTGACAGTTTCTTATCTGCAAACCTTTTACAAATTCCCCTTCGGCCTTTCTGTGTTCTGTATGTTTCAAAACGTAGCTCCTAAAATCATATATATAGGATGCTATGCATTTTTTCTCTACCGAATTGGATTTTAGAGTTAATCTTATATTAATTTTGAAATTAATACAATATCATATATTGTATAATTTGATAAGAAACTAATTAAATAAATAATATTTATATTAAATCCGTCCCACAGATTTAATTCACCTATTTATTTAATTTAAAATAAAGATAAGCCTGAACTATATTTGATTTATTCTTATAAATCAAATTTGAGATATCATATCAATTTGAATTTCAAACTCAAACGTGATAGAGATTCAATTTATCCTTATAAATTGAATCTTATAAATATCTCTTATATGAGATATCCTATCAATTTGAATTTCAAATTCAAATGTGATAGAGATTTAATTTATCCTTATAAATTGAATCTTATAAATATCTCTTATATGAGATATCCTATCAATTTGAATTTCAAATTCAAACGTGATAGAGATTTAATTTATCCTTATAAATTAAATCTCATATATCTCTTATATATAATGTATATATACGAATTTATATATAGACGAATATAAATATAACTAAATATATACATCTACCCTGGATCATTCATTGAATCTGGACATGTCTTAGATTTAATGAATCTGGACATTATAGCTCGTGTTGGGCTATTTTGTGTGTAACCCTGTAGGCCCATATGAAGTTGGCAGTGGGCCATTTACAATATTGGCCCACAAGTCATAAGCGGTCTCTAGCAAGACATAACGACTACCCAAATCATATGAGGATCGTTAAATGATGTAACCTTTTATACAACCATATCATGTCCCTTCTGTCACGCGATATTTTGGTTATGGATGAGGCATGGATAATGTCATCCTCCTATTCCTTACCGTTACTTTCTCGATCCCTGAGTAGTCTGACTATAGAAATAGAACTACCTTTCCATTACAGTATGGTCATACATTTCTCATACTAACTCATCGAGGGGCCCAGTAATATCTATCTACGAATGTGAGGGACAAATTCCATCTTGACCATTCATATTCCTCCGCATGAAAAATCACTAAGCCCGACATAGTCTTTATGATCACTCGGTCAAAAGTGACTTTTGACTAGGTCAAAGCTGAGCATTTGTCATGTAGGAATCCATGATGATCTCAGGTCAAAGGGCATAGTGACATGGTTTGTATATGAGAGAAGCTTATGACGTAACCCATGCAACTCTCTCATAGCGGGTCGGTCCAACACCTTGTACTCTTACATGTGTATATGACTTTGATTTATATCTCTATACATCTTCAAAGTCATACTGGTCTTATTTCATCTCTGCTCTCGCACAGATGACCGACCAGGGACATTTAGGATAAGATCATGAATTATCCAAGGATGGTCATCACAGTAAATATGCAAATAATATGATAACACAATTAATAAATTCATAAATCAATAATGTTCATAAGACAATGATTGGCCCCTAGGGCACGATTTCCAACAGAAGCCAGATTTGGCTAGATATGACATGTTACGGCATGAAAGATATGAAAAGTATGTGTTAAGAAGTACACTATGCTTTTATAACTAGCCCTATAAACAGATTGAGAGACTCCCTTTTTGAAAGTAAAAAGATGTTTGAATGATGAGTTGTGTGTGAAAGAGCAAATAAGAGCTTTCACTCCTTGCATAAAATACCAGGCATTATGTTATGTTAAAGCTCTGAATGTTAGAGCAGTGCAAGCTCTATGTGATAGAGCTGTGCAAGCTCCGAGTGTTAAAGTTGTGCATATTAAGAGAAGGAATGCTTAAGCTCCGCTGTTAGAGTTTGCATTCATGAGCAGGTATGCAGTCCTGCAGCATGCTGGCCGGGCATTATGCATGATAGAGTATGTGCTCCTATATGCTATTATGTGCTCATCTTGTTGAAAATCGTGCCCTAGGGGCCAATCATTGTCTTATGAACATTATTGATTTATGAATTTATTAATTGAGTTATCATATTATTTGCATGTTTACTATGATGACCATCCTTGGATAATTCATGATATTATCCTAAATGTCCCTGGTCGATCATCTATGTGGGAGCACAGATGAAATAAGACCAGTATGACTTTGAAGATGTATAGAGATATAAATCAAAGTCATAAGCACATGTAAGAGTACATGGTGTTGGACCGACCCGCTATGAGAGAACTGCATGGGTAACGTCATAAGCTTCTCTCATATACAAACCATGTCAATATGCCCTTTGACCTGAGATCATCATGGATTCCTACATGACAAAACACTCAGCTTTGACCTAGTCAAAAGTCACTTTTGACCGAGTGATCATAAAGACTATGTTCGGGCTTAGTGGTTTTTCATGCGGAGGAATGTGAATGGTCAAGATGGAATTTGTCTCTCACATTCGTGGAGAGATATTACTGGGCCCCTCGATGAGTGAGTCTGAGAAATGTATGGCCATACTGTAATGGAAAGGTAGTTCCATTTCTATAGTCAGACTACTCAGGGATCGAGAAAGTAACGGTCAGGAATAGGAGGATGACATTATCCATGCCTCATCCATGACCAAAATATCGCGTGACAGAAGGGACATGATATGGTTGTATAAAAGGTTACATCGTTTATCGATCCTCATATGATTTGGGTAATTGTTATGTCTTGCTAGAGACCGCTTGCGACTTGTGGGCTAGTATAGCAAATGGCCCACTGCTAACTTCATATGGGCCTACAGGGTCGCACACAAAATAGCCCAACACGAGCTATGATGTCCAGATTCATTGAATCTAAGACATGTCCAGATTCAATGAAAGATCCAGGTGAATGTATATATATTTATTTATATTTATATTCGTATATATATAAATTCGTATATATATATATATTATATATATGAGATATATGAGATTTAATTTATAAGGATAAATTAAATCCCTATCACGTTTGAATTCAAAATTTAAATTGATAGGATATCTCATATAAGAGATATTTATAAGATTTAATTTATAAGGATAAATTAAATCTCTATCACGTTTGAAATTCGAAATTCAAATTGATAGGATATCTCATATAAGAGATATTTATAAGATTTAATTTATAAGGATAAATTAAATCTCTATCACGTTTGAAATTCGAAATTCAAATTGATAGGATATCTCATATAAGAGATATTTATAAGATTTAATTTATAAGGATAAATTAAATCTCTATCACGTTTGAAATTCGAAATTCAAATTGATAGGATATCTCAAATTTGATTTATGGGAATAAATCAAATATAACTCAGTCTCATCTTTATTTAAAGTTAAATAAATAGGTAATTAAATCTGTGGGACGGATTTAATATTATTTTATTTAATTAGTTTCTTATCAAATTATACAATATATGATATTGTATCAATTCGGAATTAATATAAGATTAACTCCAAAATCCAATTAGGTTAAGTGGAAAAACGCATAGCATCCTCTATATCTGATTGGAGGAGCTACGTTTGAAGATAACACAGAACACAAAAGGCCGAACGGAATCTGCAAAAGGTTTGCAGACAAGAAACTGCCAAAATAGAGACGGAGACTTGTGAAAGCCTTGGAGGGACAGGAGACGCTAGCACGTCGTTCGTGGTTGGAACGCTGTTCGTGTGGATACCAGTAGAGGAAGCTGACCTGAGGCGTCGACTTCTTGTGATCGGAAAGAGACCACCGTCCGCAGAGAGAATCTGTGAAGGTCGCTGAGGAACACTCCGTCGATTTCTTGCAATCAGAAAGAGATCACCACCCACGTAGAGAAGCTGTGAAATTCGCTGAGCAACACTAAGGGTAATGATTCTTTCCACTTGACTTAAACACATACGGCAGATCCTGGCAAGGAATGAAAAATTTTTAAAGTTTATTTCCGCTGCGTGTCTTCTAATTCCTTTCACATCTTTAGCAGTAGAGCAACGAAAGAAAGAATAATGATATAAGTCCTCTCTTTGTATTATGATGAGTTAGTAAAGATGATAAAAGCATATGATGATATGAGAATGAGAGATGAAGTTTTACGGATATTTAGAGAATTCTGCTGAATACTCAGATGAGTAATAAGTGACTGCACTAAGAATCATGATGAGTAATCAACAAAAACTCCAGAATATAGGAGTATATGAGAAAGTTTAGTATGAATGAAAGGGATATTCTCCTCAGAGGAACTCTTTATCAAAGGATGAATTGAGATTTAACCCAGAAATTTTGAGGACGAAATTTATTTTAAGGGGAAGAGAAATGTCATATCCCAATTTTTAGGCTTAGAAGCCCCGTATATAGCCTGAAAAAGGGATGCTACCAGACCCTATTGAGCAGAGATCTCAGTAAATAAAGAAAATTATGTTGATCAGTTTAATGCAATACAAAGTTTAAATATGAGGTCCCGAAATATTTATATTAATTTTTAAAGAGAAGGAAAATTAGTACAGTATTCTCTGGACCTCATAATCAATTGAATTATGGAAGTAAATTCCTATAATTAATATAAGAATTTCTGAAATTGATAGAGCTCAAAAAGGAGTTATGTATAATTTATTACAGAATTTACAGTAGATTAAAAGACCCGATAAATAGGTTTTGGGGCAATTTCTCAGGAATTGAGCCCATGAAGATAGGGGATCATACAGAGGGTCCAGAATGGCACCTGATAGGTCCAATAATATTTTTAGATAAGTATGTAGGCCAGGGCTAATAAAGACCGAGGAAAATGAAGAATTACGAAAATGCCACTGAAGGTATGCCACTGTATTGTGTCATTGAGTCAGAGTCAGAGTCAGATGAAGGGCATTATGATCATTTAACTGAGGTTAGATAGTTAAGAAAGGGTATCTGGATAGCTGACCAGGGTCAAGAGATACTCTGATAAGGTATAGAAATATAACAGTGCTCCTATAAGTACTAAAGAGGAACTAAGGGTATTATAGTAATTTACTAAGGATATCCCTTGGGAACCGAGCCACCAAAGTGCTTGGGATTGGTTAGAAACCCAAGATGACAATCCAAGGCTAAAAAACGTAGCCCAAGAGTAATGTGGGCCCAAGAGGCATTCAAATATTATTGTAGTGCTTTTTCAATAAAGTAAAGTGACCCGATCCAAGATAGAACTAGGTAAAGTGATTTGGAATCATGAGGGGACATAAATAGGGCCCATAATGCACCACATGGCATGATTAGAGAAAAAGCAAGAGGACACGTGGCACGATCTCAGTCGTCCATTCAGGGAAAATACTTTGGAACTCTCTGGAAAGGCTGAGTCAGCTGGTGAGGTGTCCCAAAGGCCCCACCATTGCTCCACATATACCCCTGAGGTGTCCCTGAGGTGTCCTGGATGATGTCAATAGTGGTGAGTCATCAAGGAGGGTGATGTCATCATAATGATACAGGCAAAGCTTCTTGAGGAAGCAAGCAATTTGAGCCATTCATCGCGAATCATTCTAGACCATTCATTCCACCTCCTCTCACCTATAAATAGGCCACTCCCCTCCCATTTCAAGGCACACCATGGATGTACCAAGAAAAGGAAGAGAAATAAGAGAAAAAGAGAGAAAGAGAGAAGGAAAGAAAGAAATGAAAGCAATGAAGGAGTTCTGGTAGAGCCAGGAGCAGTCTGAGGATCCGAGGGACTGGGCAAAGCTTAGGAATGAGGTAAGAAAGTTATATAGTCCCTGCTCTAATAAAGTAGAGGATTTCTCTTAGTGGTTAGAATAGAGAAATATCTCTATTAATAAAGGTAACTAAAGGTAGAAAGGAAGCCAGGGGAATTTCGGAATAAGGATATCACCCCTAATTAAGCATGAGTTAAATAGAGCTATACTGGATAATAATAAATATATTGTTATGCTATGTATAGGCTCTAACATATGAAAAGAAGGGACCTTAGAGAAAAGGCTATGAGCTAGAAGGAAAGGCTACACGCCAGGTAGTAGACTTACTTACTTGTATGTTTATACTGCTTGGATGCTTTATATGATGTTTTCTTACCTTGACGATGTGAGGCATGTATGATTAAGTAATGCTCTGTTTCTTTTTATATTATAGCCATATGTTATAATTAAGTAACATGGAAGCATGTATGTTATCATGATGCAAGCATGATCATTAAGTACACATATAGTAATATCAAGCATATAGTTGCATACATTGTATGGTTACCGTTTGCTACTGAGATTTTCCCAGAAATCTCATCCCCTTCCATGTAATCCCAATCCGACAGGTATGTTTAAAGAGGACCGAAGAATCATAGAGAGGAGCTAGGGATTGGATAGTGCAGAGGTTATGCAAAGATGGGACCAAAGTACTGAAATTAGGGGAAAATGTAGGATGAACAGTAAACTTTAGACATTGACTGATATGGACCTGGTCAAGGCATGGTCAATGAGTTATTTTTCCCAGAAATAACATTAAGTTAGATTCAAGTAGAAATTTGAACTACTCTATTTCAATTTTTCTAGAATTAGTTATGATTTTTTGAAGTCAGGTCACTCCACTGGAATTTACATAGTGAACAGTATTTGCTGGGAGTACAATTCTAGATTATATGATTTGATTTCAATGGCCCTAGAAGTGGTTCTAAATGCTACTGAATGGTCCCTAAAATGTAATAAAAGGAGGATGTTATACTATGACCTCATCATAGCTTCCCATTTCAATCTGTGCTTTAACTGCGAGCCATTTGAACTATGCTCTAACTACGAGCAATCTGTATCAGATGTAACTCTTATCTGAAGAGTGATATGAACTCATCTAAATCTAGCTCTATCTGAGAGCCATTTGTTTCAGATTCAACTCTTATATGAAGAGTAATATGAAAATAATCTCTTTACTGTTATCTTTTGCTCTTTCTGTATACCATTTCTTTCGATAACATTATCATCCTCTTAGTACTTGCTGTAACCTTAACATAAGAAATAGCCCTGAGTACTATATTCATAAGTCTGTAGAAATACCTGAGTAACCCCAATCATACTATAACAACTGTCCCACTTACTGAGAAAATCTATCATCCTGGGTACATTCTTATTGCATGTCGTATGGTATGGGAGCAACATAACTTTTTTATCTCATCATAAACTTTACCCTGCATGTACTGCATGAGGGGAGTATTCATAGCATACTCTAACATCCCTGTCATCATATGATAACTGTAAGGAGATGTAACTTCTCATCATAGCTTATGGCAATATAAGCCATATCATCATCACATAAATTTGTTCAACTATCCATCATACGTACACTGCAATTCAACAATTAACTAAGTAAACTTTAGAACATTCTTTCCTCTATCCCATTATTTGCTAGATTCCAAAAATTCATTTAGGAACCTGAAATAACTACTCATTTAACTTAAGCTGCCACATTACCCTCTTACTAGGGTATAGACTAAACCCTTTATTACCTTTTCTTACATAGGGAATAGGGAAGTCACTTTGTCTTTGAAACTGTGGCTACCTTTCTCTCTCTAGACTTCTTTTTCTTGATCCTAACGAACTTATGTTCTATGGATCTCATTCATTATCTACTACTATTACTTATGTTCTCTAGGGTGCTCTGTCCTGAATCTGCTAGATTACTATTCTTTTGTGATGTGATCCCTCTGCATTGGGAACATTAGGCTCTCTATCCATTAACCATTTTAACTTTTGATTCTTTTGTTCAAGAAGCACTAGCTGAACAAATTCTTTCGTAATGTAGATCTACTCTTATAGAGGATCTACTTCTGAATATTGTCTTAACTAATCTTTCATATCCCCTTACTTTATACTATCTGGCTTGATTATGCTTTGTACAAATCCTCTAGTTGATTAACTTTAACCAGGTTGGTACCTTCATTATCCTTGCCACTATAATGTTTGGCAGCTTCCCTTGACTTGGGACTGGTCAACTTCTGTCTCTATCCATAGAGGAAACTACTCCCCAGATGTTATCCTGCTTAGTCCAACCACATCATGCTAAGAAACACAAGACCTCAGCGGTAACAGCTGACTAAGACTAACTACTTCCTTGAAGATTACCCCGTAAAGTTGTAAGGTATAGGGTATTGTTCTATCTATCTAGGTGTCACTGTCTCTAAGTAGTGAACACCATCCCCATATCTTCTACTAGGGAAGAACCTCTTAGTTCAAATCTATAACTACACCAGAGCATCACTGAGCCAGAACCCTTTACTCTGTACTAAAACCCTCTCAATTCTATACCAGAACCTTATACTCTGAGCCAGAATCCTCTGCTTTGATACCAAAATCTAACATCCTCATTTTCTTATGTCTTAGGGACCAAATGGTAGCATCTATAACCACTTTTAAGGCTATTGAAGTTCAATTACTCAATCTGGAATTTTACTCTTAGCAAGTACTATTTACTGTGTAAATTCCAGAGGAGTGAGCTAACTTCAAAAAATCATAACTAATTCTAAAACAATCAAAATGAAGTGGCTAAAATTGCTACATGAAGCTAACTTAATTCTATTTCAGGAAAAAATAACTCGTTGACCATGCCTTGACTCAGTCAACGTCAGTCAATTTCTAAATTTTACTGTTCATCCAGCGTTTTCCCCTGATTCCAGCATTTCTGGTCCCAACTTTGAAAAATCATATCTTTATGTGTAGATATCCAAATGAGATGTTCTATATATAAAATTGAAGCTTGTCATGTCTAGTATTTACTAAAAAATATCATACATTTATTCAATTATTTACTATTCTTATTACAGCTCAAATGTCACTGCCTCATCACAAGTTACCGTTCACAGTGATAATTTTCAGCAATTAATCATACGTGAATCACATATCAAGCATGCTAAATAATTAATGTATCTTTATGAATCTTTATCTCCTCCATCTTGAGAAGGCCTGCTATAATTGGATTGATATAGAAGGGGTGAGATTTCTGGGGAAATCTCAGTAGCAAACGAAAACCATATAATGTATGCAACTATATGCTTGATGTTACTATGTGTGCACTTAATGATCACGCTTGCATAATGATAACTTACATGCTTCCATGTTACTTAATTATAACATATGGCCATAGTATAAAAAAAACAGAGCATTACTTAATCATACATGCCTCACATCATCAAGGTAAGACAACATCACATAAAATATCCAAACAATATAAGCATACAAGTAGGTAAGTTTACTACCTGGTATGTAGCCTTTCCTTCTAGCTCTTAACCTTGTCTCTAAGGTCCCTTCTTTTCATGAGTCAGAGCCTATACATAGCATAATAATATCTTTATTGTTATCTAATATAGTTCTACTTACTCATGCTCAACTTTGAGGTAATATCCTTAATCCGACATTCCCCTTTCCTTCTTTTTATACCTAACTTTATTAACAGGGATATTTCTCTATTCTAACCACTAAGGGAAATCCTATACTTTATTAGAGCAGGGACTAGATAACTTACTTACCTCATTCCTAAGCTCTGCCCAGTCCCTAAGCTCTTGGACTGCTCCTAGCTCTACCATAACTCCTTCCTTTCTTTCCTTTCTTTCTCTTTCTCTCTTTCTCTCTTCTTTCTCTTCTTTCTTTTGCTCCTTGGCCGTGACATTCCTTGAGGGAGGGGTGGAGGTGGAATGAATGGCTTAAATCAAATCATAATGAATGGCCCAGATCGCTTAGCTTCCTCAAGAAGCTTCGCCTGCATCATCATGATGACATAATCCTCCTTGATGACTCACCAACATGACATCATCCAAGGACACCTCAGGGAACACCTGAGGGGGTATGTGGCACAAATGGTGGGGCCCTTGGGACACCTCACTAGCTGACTCAGCCTCTCTAGAGAATTCTAGAGTCTTTTCCTAGAATGAGCGGCCGAGATTGTGCCATGTGTCCTTTTTACTTTTTCTCCTTTATCCTATCTCATGACATGTGTCCTTATCTTTTCTTCTTTTCCTATAATCATGCCATGTGGCACCTTGTGGATCCCATGAGGACACCTTTCATGCCACTTCATGGTCAAAAGCTATATCTGATCACTTTTTCCAGTTCTATCCCTAACCGGGTAACTTTACTTTATGAAAAAAATACTAAAATATTATTTTAATGTCTTTTAAATCCCCATAATCACTGGGCCTACGTTTTTGGACTTTTGGATTGTCATGTTGGGTTTCCAACCAAGGCCAAGTACTCTAGTGGCTCAGTTCCCAAGAAACATCCCTTTCTTTTCAAAAATAACCATTATGGCCCCAGGGACTTTCATTATTCATGATTTAGTCCCTATACTTTTAGTTACTTGCAGTTTAGTCCCTAAACATCATTTGTATATTTCTGGGACTTCTGCTGAATAGGGCCTGGTAGCATACCTTTTTCAGGCTACATATTGGGCTTCTAGGCCTAAAAATTGAGATATGACATCTCTAGACAAGCCTTGGTCTAACCTATGCTTCTTTCATTTAGAAAAGACTAGCCTAATGAAGTCTTTCATAATGTATATCCACTATGGATTATTGTATGGAGGATCTACTTTTGAACATTCCTTAAACTGGTCATCCATGTATTATTGTATTGTACTAGGTGGCTCATTCGTACTTTGTGTCAATCCTCTAGCTAATAAACTTCAGCGAGGTTGGCGCCTTCATTCTCATCATCTCTATAGCATCTGGTTGTTGCCTCTAGGTACACCAAATGATTCTAATTTCTTCCCATATACCAGTACCATTTTATTAGGAATTATCAATTCTCTAGCCTATTAATTATCCTTTTAAGCTCAGTTTGGGCCCCGTCAAGATTTTCTCTAAGCCCCTACCTATATATCACTTTAGGTTTAGCTTAGGTCTCATACTATACTTTAATCAATTTATATTAGGAGTCTTAGGAGTTTTCTCACTCCTACAGCTGCTCTTACTGTCTTTAACAATTATGAACGATACAGAAAGATGACTCATGCAACTATTCTTTTCTTTATTTTACTACTAAGTAGGAGGACATACTCTAGCATGCATAATGTCTGGCCAACATGTTGTAGACCTGCATACCTGCTCATGAATGCATATCTCTAACATCAAAGCTTAAGCATTCCTTCATTTAGTATGCACAGCTCTAGTACTCAGAGCTTGCATTGCTCTTATTCAGAGCTTTAGCATATTTTCACAAACATAACATAGTGCCTCACATTTAATGCAATAAGTAAAACTTATTACTTGCTAATTTATTTGTAGCATAAAATTCAAACATATTACCCCTACAAAAGGGAGCCTTTCTATCTACAAAGTTAGCTGTAAAATCATCTTCTTGTTCATAAAATTTAAGGTAGAGGACTTGTACTAGTATATTATTTCCTACATACTTAGTACTTTGTTAAGCTTTATTCTTAGCCAATCATACATTTATTGGGATAAAGTCAACTTTGATTACCTTTCCTTATTTGTATTCTCTCCGTTCTTAATGGAGGACATGTTCTTCTATCAAAGCAACATCAACTCCATCTTAACTGCATACCCTTCCTAAAAGGATAAGGTATCTTGCTCTATCTAGAGCAATGTCATCTTTGAATTGGAGGACTAGTTCCCAATTCTTAGGAACAACTAAGTGGAAAAAAATTTCATACATTGTATCCCTTACTCATAAGCCTCTCCACCTAACCCCAAGACTAAGTAGCTATTAACATTATTGGGAACATACTTATATCTCATCATACTAGTTCCCCATATCTATTTGTCTCATTCTCTATCTCTTATCATCTCTTTATATTAATCCCCAAAAAATTAATAAGACTATTTATTTTTAGCTTACTATCTAAAAGATCCTATTAATCAATTCAGGAATATGAAATAGCTATTCTGTTAGGCCATCTTACCTTAACTAGACTATATTTATTCATCTAACTTAGATTACCACTTCACTCTCCTATTAAAATATAGGGTATGGACTCAACCATAATTGTCTTATCTAACTCTTAGGCATTACTTTTTCTTAGACAGGGGAGTCTCTTAATATGTGGTTACCTTTCTCTTAACCTCGACTAAACATATTTAGTTTTATTCCCTCATAACATCTCCTACCTCTTGAAGGATGTAACATCCTAATTTTCTTACATCTCAGGGACCAAATGATAGCATCTAGAACCACTTTTAAGGTCATTGAAGTCAAATTACACAATCTAGAATTTCACTCTCTGAGTACTGTTTATTGTGCAAATTCCAGAGAAGTGACATAACTTAAACAATGACATCATCTATGGACACCTCACATGCTTAGGTGGCATAATGGTAAGGCCCTTGGGATACCTCCTCACTGACTCAGCATTTCTAGAGAATTCCTGAGTCCTGTCTCAGAATGAATGGCTAAGATTATGCCACGTGTCTTTAGCTTTTTCTTCTTTCCCTAGACTCATGCCATGTGGCACCTTGTGGGTCTCATGAGGATAATTTTCATGCCACCTCATGGTTCTGGATGAGTCTAAAGCTCTATCTGTTTCCCCAGTTCTGTCTAATTATAGCATATATTAAGTATCATTAAATTATATATTAATATATAAGTCATATAAATTAATTTTTTAAAAAATAATAAATATAAATATTTTAAAATAATTTATTTAACTTTTTTAATCTCTCCAAATTAATCAATTAGAATTTATATTAAACAACAGCTTCATTTTTGTTTTATGGTAAGGTATAGGGAATAGGAAAACTCGATTCTCAGCTTTTTCTCATTCTCATGGTAGTTTATGGTGCTAAAGTGGAAGGCCTTAAAAACAAAGAATGAAGCAAGGGATATTTGCGTCCTTTTACTTTGTTCAGTCATCCAAGTTCTGAATTTGGCTGCATTACTATAGCATTTTATGCTAAATAGTTCATGAGCTCCCAAACTCATACATAGGCCAGCAACCATGACACCCCCACGTTAAAGTTCTGCAATTTTGAATAAATTTGTCAAATCTTTTCAAAAAAAAAATAACAACTTCACCTATCTAACTTAAAAAAGTATGTAACGGTGTCTTGAAACGTTTTCCTCAAATTCCAAACCTTTATTCTTGAGTTTGAGTCATTGGGTTTCACACACTCCTCCATCTACTTCTTGGATAGTGTAAGCTTTCTTGCTTTGAACTGGAAGTACACATCAAGAAAAAATGACTATGAGATTCTAAAGAAATAATATAACGTCTCACGACAACTGAGTAATATAAACCTGTTATTATTTTTTAAACCAGAACTTGTCATTGTATAATACTCACTTGTTGTAGGGACTTTTTGGTAATTATATTTCTCTTTAATGGCCTCAATGATCTTCCTTTGAAAAAAAAAAAACTAACATTACCATAAAAGAAGAAACTAAGCAAAAAAGTCGAACACCTAGAGGTCAAAACATCTGCAGAAGCAGCAGCACCCCATCAAAGAAGCTTCTCTTTATCTGTAAAGAAGGATTAGAATAACATAGGATTTTGCCAAATGGTGATAATGCATAGCTAAGCATGGCATTCAGAGTTAGGCGCAGAAGCAATAGAAACTTCTTAAAATTAAACCTCAGAAAAAGAAAATGTACATTTTGATGACGATGTCAGAAATTTTGCATTGAACTCAGAATCTCAAACACCATCAATCGGAAGTATAAACCACATACATCTAGACAACCAGTTCACCCTGTTATTTTAGTCTACGTTTAAGCATTTTGCCAATTTCTTTAGTACTCTAAAGCTAAAGCCAAAGCTTATGCCTTTCATTTCCTTGTTTATTTTGAAATCCAAACGTAGAAACATTTTAGGCCGATAAACTAACCTTGATGGTCTTCTAGACTTACTCATAAATGTCATCATCTTTCTCATCAAAGTCCAAATAGAGTGGTGAGTCAATAAACAGATTGGACTGCCACCAAATTTACAATCCCAATCATAAAGTTGTATTTCAAGATGCCTTAAGGTAGAACACAAATACTGTAAGATAATGAAAGCTATTCTGGAACAAAAACAAACAAAAAGAGAAAAGTATACGCACATCTCGGGTTCTTGCATTGTAAAATGAAAGAAAATAAATATCAGCTCAGTTGAAAACCAGGCTCTTGTTAAGTTAAGCCATCCCTGAAGTAAATGTTGCGAATAAAGACCATGATAACGTCAGAATAGACAGAACGCGCAATAGCAGGCACACCAGACACTATATAGGCTCTACAGTGGAGAGAGAGCAGACTGCAAATGAAAGACAACGAAAGTGTGAAAAAGGTGGGAGGGACTGAATGATCTTGGCAGAGTCAAGAACCAGGATTCTCAGAAATGAAGGGGAAATGGGAACAAATAAAAAGACCTCCCATGTCTGCTCTTCAAATATCAATATGGCTGAAATGCAGATTCTCAGAAACAAGTTTCCTTTTGACAAAAGAAAAAATACTTTGGATGGCTTAGTGGCAAATGGGCAGAAAAATACCTCTCAGTTATATAAGGATGCTCCCATTTTTCTTTAATCCACCTTCTTTCAGAAGAAAAAAAAAACAGGAGAATGTCTGTCAATTGCAAGCACGAGATCAAGTCATCCCGCATAACTGCATCAATGTTTGAAATTAATGAGCATCATAACTGACAGGGACCATTATCTATAGTAATGTCACTCAGAGATCTATGGTTAAGCTGAGATATGGAGCTAACTGCCTCCTTTGATATGCGCAGTGAATTGAGATAGAATTAACGTTTAAAATCTGCAATTTGATCCATAATCCTCTTTTCCAGTCTTGGGTACCCATACTTCTTACAAGCTTCAAGGGCTATGGTTAACATTGGAATTGAAGGCTCAATAGGCATTGTCTTCAAAAAAATTTCAAGTTCATCCATGAGCATCATAACTGACCGGCCTTGACCATTATCTATAGTAATGTCACTCAGAGATCTATGGTTAAGCTGAAATATGGAGCTAACTGCCTCCTTTGATATGCGCAGTGAATTGAGATAGAATTAATGTTTAAAATCTGTAATTTGATCCATAATCCACTTTTCCCGTCTTGGGTACCCATACTTCTTACAAGCGTCAAGGGCTATGGTTAACATTGGAATTGAAGGCTCAATAGGCATTGTCTTCAAAAAGTTTTCAAGTTCATCCACGTATCCATGTCTTCTGTAGAGTTCAATCATGCAGTTATAGTGCTCCAACCGAGGCAAGATACAGAACTCATTGCTCATTGACCTGAAGCATCGGGTACCAAACTCAACAAGGCCTTCCTCTACACAAGCAGACAGGATACCCTGAATGGTCACATGGTCTGGTTGGGTGCCTTCTTCCACCATTATCCTAAATAATTCAAGGGCTTCCTGACCCCTATGATTGTGATAACATCCAAATATCATGTAATTCCAAAGGACCACATCTCTAAATTGTGCCCCTTTAAAAACCTCAAAAGCATACTCAAGAGAATGAAATATACAATACATGTATATCAAAGCAGTTATAATAATAGTATCCATCGCAATTTTATGTCTAATTATATATCCATGAATTTGTTTACCATGGTGAACTGCAGAGGTATTTGTACAAGCCGTCGAAAGGGTTGTGATCATATATTTAGTCAGTTTTGTCTCCTTCCACTGCATCCCTAAAAACATTGTCAAAGCTTGCTCACCTAATTGATGATGAGCATAGCTAGTCAACAAAGCATTCAAAGAAACCATGTCACGCCAGTAACTCATTTGGCTAAACCAAACTCTGGCACTATTCAACATCCCACATTTACCATACATGTCAAGAAGGGCATTGCTAACCATAAGGTTGTTGTGGAAACCATGTCGATAGATATAACCATGAATCTGCTTCCCCATTTCATGATCTGAAAGTCTAGCAGACAAGTTTAACATCAAGCTAAGAGTGACATGATCCAATGCTTTAGTTTCATCAAGCATCAAATATACAAAATTCAATGCCTCTAACCATTCAGAGGAACGGGTATATCCTGCAAACATTGCATTCCATGAGATCACATTACGTTCAGGCATCGCATCAAAAAATTTCCTTGCCTGTTGTGTTTTCCCACTCATTGCATATCCAGATACAATTGAAGTCCAACTGACCAAATCTTTTGAGCCAAGTTGATCAAAAATCCTAGAACCAGTATCTAGTTCACCACACTTCACATACATGTTAATAAGAGAGCTTGAAACAATATCGTCCTCTTGAAAACCTAGTTTAGTAATAACTCCATGTATTTGCATCCCCTCCTTTTGTGCGGATATAATCGAACAAGCAACAAGAGCATTAGAGACTGTAAAGTTGAAACGCTTGATTGTGGTAGACAGCATCCGTGAAAACATGATAATGGCTTCCCGACCATCACCATCATCGAGATACCGCCTCACAATCACATTCCAAGTTATGGCATTAGGATATTGGATCTCATTAAACATTCTACGGGCATCACACATAACCCGACACTTAGCATAAATATCAACAAGGGAACTCCCCGGAATAACATTGCGATCAAAACCCTGTTTTGTTATAAGCCCATGAATTTGCCTTGAAAGATGAAACTCAGATACAGCAGCACAAGAACCAAGAATGCTGGCAAATGTGATATTATTTGCATAAATGCCCAACTTATTCATGCATTGGAATAATGACAATGCCTCATCTGGGAAACCCCCCTGCGCACAGGCCGTGATCATTGCATTCCGAGACCCTCCATCTCTTTGAGGCATTTCTTCAAACAGCTCCCTGGCGTCATTCAAAAAGCCGCATTTACCGTATGCCTCTATTGTCTGGTTAAGAAGTGTAGGTTTTGGGCGTACCTGAAATCCTTTGCTTGACTCACTAGATACCCACATGAAGACTAGAGCACTACAGAAGGCTCCCAGTCACGTTACACAGCAAATGCACCGAAAGAAGAATAAAGAAGCAGAGAGTTGGAAACAGAGAAGGAGGGAACTTTCTATCCTTTTTAGACTTTCTCTTCTGTCCGTGTATTTATAGCTTGTGGGGAGGGGAGTTAGATAACCGTATCTAACTCCCTCATTTTAAATTCAAACATTCCCCTTCAACTGCTCCTTACGGTCAGTTCCCTCTCCTGTTCCTCAGGGTCGGGTTTGATCCACCATGGGTGGATCGCCCGTTTCCTTACATCTCTCACTCACACATGGTGGATTAGATATTATGGCTCCAATCTCATTTTCTTCCTTCTTTCATACTAGGTGCTTTGCCATAACCATATAGGCATGACGTCTCCTTTCGGGCGTTTGTACTAGAAATCCCCTTTACAGATACCAGCACAAAGTAACCCTTTAGTGCAGCTCGATCAAATAAATTATAGTACCTTGAATGTCCTAGATTTGCCCGTATACACTTTTCTCAAGACTAATCTAATCCCTCTTGAGTCAGTATATAACTCAGATAGCCTTCCACTTATGCATAGTATCCACACTTATGAAATTAATAAAATAATATCACAAGGGACCGGTCACAGACACTAGCATGGATGTGTATATTCTAGCAATCTTTCTTTCACCCATATATCATTTTAATATGAATCAACCGCTTTCCTAACATAGTACCTTTGGTTCATATATAATTTTGACCATAGGACATATACCAAAGTAGCAATCACTGAAACATACCTCCATAATATTGTCAAAGTCAAAGGACATTAATGAAAGGAATTTCTAGAACTCACACAACAATGAAACAGGGATTGATTCACTTGCTTTCCATTTGCGGTTCGGTGGCACATGTGGTATGAATCATATGTTACAGTGTTCCTCTTATCCTTAAAGAGTATACGTCATTTTGATTCTATCAATCACACCGTACATACTTAAATCTAGACACTCTTAGTATCTAAACCCAAACTCTTCAATTATATTCACATAATATGACGTCAATTTTGAAGAATTTGTTATCTGGCAACAGGTTTTATGGATGTAGGTATCCATTGTTCGATCCATACCCTTACTCATGGATCTCATCTCGACTCACTGCACTTTTAAGCCAAGGCGACACTTATTGTATTTCTTCTCTACCATATCAGCACTCTTGTTGTTTACTGGTGAACACATGTCTCATCTTTGAACGCTTCTATAGCATCAAAGGCAGTTGCTCGTGTGAGAGAGCTACCTTTTTCAGCCTGTACGACATACTAGACATTGTATACTTTTATTTAGACATATAAATAATAAATGACATGATATCATTAATAAAAATAAAAGTATTACATACAGTCTGCAACTTTACATTTTTAACATGCCAATGGCTTTTACATGTTTCTCGAATGTTTCTTTGCCTATTGGCTTGGTCAGGGGATCTACAACCATACATTTGGTTGAAATGTATTGTACAGTTACAATTTTCTATTCTATATAATCCCTCACAAAGTTATACTTTATATCAATGTGTTTGGTCTTGCTGTGATACTTAGGGTCTTTTGTATAAGCTATAGCTGCAGTATTGTCACAGTGTATCAACACCGGATTGGTACTCTCATTCCCAAATCCTAGGTGCTCGATAAATCTCTTTAGCCAAACAGCCTCTTGAGCTGCTGCAGTGCATGCCACAAACTCAACTTTCATAGAGTGTAAAGCAATACATGTTTGCTTCTTGCTACTCCAACATATGGCGCCGTTGTTAAGTAAGAAGGTGTATCTTGAAGTTAATTTTCGTTCTTCTTAATCACCGCCTACATCAGCATCAGAATATCCGATTAGGCGTAGATCGCTTCCTTGATAATACAATGCATAGTCAGCTGTGCCCTTTAAGTATCTCAAGATCCTTTTCACTGCTTTCCAGTGTTTCTCACCTAGGTTGGACTGGAATCTGCTAACCAGCCCTACGGCATAACAAATATCTGGTCTTGTACACATCATTGCATACATCAGGCTACTAACGGCACTGGCATATGGAACTCTTTCTATTTGCTTTTTCTCTGATTTAGTTTTGGGACTCATGTCAGAACTTAAGGCCACTCTAGTGGCCACAGGGATATCCATAGATTTGCATTCACTCATATTGAATCGCTCAAGTATCTTATTGATATAATTCTCTTGTGAAAGAGTGAGGATTCTCTTGGAACGATTCCTTCGAATCTTGACTCCAAGTATGTATTCTGCTTCACCCATGTCTTTCATCTCAAAATTTGATGAAAGCCATTTTTTAATGGCTATCATAGAGTCAAGACTATTTCCGGCTAAGAGTATATCGTCTATGTATAAGGATAATATCACAAAGTTACCCTTAAACCACTTAACGTAGACACAGTGGTCTTCCTCTATCATCTGGAACTTATATGAGGTAATCGCCTTGTGAAACCTCAAGTACCATTGTCTGGATGACTGTTTTAATCCATAAATGGATCTTTTGAGTTTACACTTCTTGTGTTCAAACCCTTTTTCAATGAAATCTATTAGTTGTTCCATATAGATTTCTTCATACAGATCACCGTTTAGGAATGGGTTTTTACATCCATCTGATGTAACTCTAAGTTTAAACTGTTTACTATTACCAGAATAAGTCTTATTGAATTAAAGCGCACAACAGGTGAAAAAGTATACTCATAATCTATACCTTCCTGTTGTGTATATCCCTTTGCAACCAATCGATCTTTGAATTTGTCAATTGATCTGTCTACCTTTCTTTTGATTTTGAGAACCCACTTGTTCCCAATGGCGCTTTATGCCCTGTTGGCATATCAACCAATTCCCAAACTTGGTTTTTCATCATTGAGTCCATTTCTTCTTCCATTGCTTTCTTCCATTCCTCCTTTGCAGGACCTGTTAAGGCCTCATGAACAGTGCAGGGTTCATCATCCCCTTCTGGAGTAACTAAAAGTGCTTCGCCTTCTATTTGGAAGCGTCTCTTTAGAATATTTTCCCTATTACTCTTTCTGGTAGGAGTAATTTGCTTATCTTTTCTCATTTGTCTCAGTCTTTGTATTGACCGTTCTTGGCTCCCACTCAAATTGACATACCTAGACGATTCTGGTCTGTCAATTTGTTCGGCACTGTCCTGTTCCTAAGTCTCATAAAGAGATACAGTGCGGTCAATATCTCCCCTACTGGGAAACTCTGTCTCAATAAATACAGCATCTCTTGATTATGTTTCAGTCACTGTTCAATCTTCAATTTCACTTATGAATACATATCCTTTTGAGGGTTCAGAGTACCTTATAAAAATACATTTCTTCCCTCTAGGACCCAGTTTCCCATGTCTATGAGAATTGTCATGGATGTATGCCGCTGATCCCTAAGGTATAAGGATGCTTAAATCTTGCTGACGTTTAGTCCATAACTCGTAGGGTGTGAAAGCGACTGATTTTGAGGGCACACGGTTAAGTATGAAGGTTACCTTCAATAAAGCATCACCCCAATGTGAAATTGGAAGGTTTGCATGAGCCATCATAGACCTAACCATGTCTAGAAGAGTTCTGTTTCTTCTTTCGGCAACCCCATTCTGTTGAGGTGTGCCAGGGATAGTTAGTTGCCTAATAATCCCTTTTTCTTCACAGAGCTGTTTGAATTGTTCTGAAAGATATTCACGACCTCGATCAGTGTGTAATGCCTTGATTCTATTGTCCATTTGATTCTCTACTTCATTCATGTATCGTCTAAAGCACTCTAGTGCCTCAGACTTATATGAAATCAAATAGACATAATCATATCGTGAAAAATATCAATAAAGGTAATAAAATACCAAACTCCTTGTTTTGCCCTCACACGCATTGGACCGTAAATGTCATAATGGATTAATTGCAATGGGTTTTCGGCTCGTATTCCCTTATCGAATGGTTTCCTGGTAGCCTTACCAGCTAGATAGCTTTCGCATAATGACATATCCATGTTAGGGATCACCCCCAACAAGCCTTCTTTAGGCAGTTTAATCATTCTATTTTGATTAATATGTCCTAGTCTAGCATGCCAAATATTCATATCAGGATTATTGGAAGTAATAGCAAAGCAATCATGAACATTAAAATCATTAGCAAGATCTAAAATAAAGAAGCTTAGAAATCGGAAAGCTGAACCATAAAATATTGAGTTGCTACAAATGTCTGCAACTTTACAATAAAAGTTTACATTAAACCCAAAGTCTAGTAAGCAAATTACAGAAATTAAATTCCGTCAGATGTCAGGAGCATGAAGCACATCATGCAGTATCAAGGTCTTTCCACTACGCAAAACAAGTTTGCAAGTGTCAATACCTCGAACTTCAATCCTTGCATTATTGCCAACGAAAAGCCACTTGCTTTGATATGGCAACCGACAGTATTCCATGAAAGATCCTCGATCTCGACTTACGTGGTCTGTAGAGCCTGAGTCAATAATCCAAGAAAAATAAATAGGTTCTGTCAGAAAACAGTGATAGAAACAAATAAGACATGTGAATTCACATAATTCACTGTTACCTTTTCGCTCTCAGCCTGTTTAGAACAGTCACGTGCGAAATGTCCTATTTTCTGGCAGGCAAAGCATTTGACTTTCTTTAGGTCTAGCTTTTTCTTGCCTCCTTTCTTTCCCTTCTTCTTGTACTGTTGCTTGCCCTTCTTGGGTGGAGGACTGCCTTTCTTCCCATTTTTCTGAGATTTCTTGCCCTTTTTGGATTCAGACTTTGATTGGGAAAGACCAGCACCTTCAGTCAAATAGGCTTGTCCAGTGGCTTTATAAGCCTCCAGACGTTCATCCTCTAGCTCCAAATGCTTAGCTACATTATTGAAAGTAATGATATTTTCATTATGGGTCAGATTAACTTTTATGTGCTCCCAACTAGCAAGGAGCGACCTGATGACAACCTGCACTTGCTGTTCGTCAGAAAGATTATGTCTGGCTTCTTTCAATTCACGGATCATTGTAGATATCTCTCGTAGATGTTGCATCATAGGATTATTTGGTTTTAGGTTATAGGTATCAAATTTGATCGTCAATCTTCTAAACTTAGTTGTAGGCACTCCTCCAAACTTATCCTTTAAGGCAATCCACATTGCCTGTGCCGTTCTATGTGTCTCAAACTCACACATTAAATCATCAGCCATTACACTCAGTAGGGTGATTCTTGCAATGCTATTCTTCTTTTTCTAGGATAGGTAGGCTTCCTGATCTCTCCTGTGCTGGGCCGTATTTCCAGCCTCAGGCTCTACCATTGCCATTGTCAATGGCTCAATGGCATCCTGTTCTTCTAGAATATATTGGACCTTTCGGTGCCAAATATCCCAGTTGTCCCCGTTGAGTTTTTCCCCTTGTTCAATTCAGCAATAATGTTATTTGATGCCATTGTTCAATATCGGTTCTGTGACAAAGCTTTCCCACATTAATTTATTGAACCATAGAACATTTAAGTGAATATATATATATATAGCACATGTAAAGTATACAATGTCATGTACTTTTATTAATTTTTTATCAAAAAATAATAATATCATTAGACCCATGATCAAGAGAATACATTTGTACCTCCCATCACACAAACACTAGCAACGCCATCATTCTCTATCAAAATTAATATAAGTACTTTTCTCATCAAATATTACTTTTCAGAATACTCATCATCTACGAAACCTCCACTTATAAAAAAGTATACATGAATCATAACATATAAAGAAATAAAATGAAACATGTTTCTCTTGCATACAAGGCATGTATTAATGATAAGTCTTTACAAAGAAAGAGTATAAAAGCATATCTTTAACAAAGTAAAGCAATGGAAATCAAAGTACAAGCATACATCATTTGATATGAGCTTTATAATATTCTAACATCGCTTTTCTTAGCTTCTTAAGCTCACGAGGCGGTTTTATAAGGTTAGATACAAATTCTATTATTCTAAGCCAATTTTTCTTGCTGATGCGTCTTGGTTTGGGCTTGCCTCTAACTCTTGTTGCTCTTATAAATTCCATTATGACTTTCAAGTAGAATTCAGTATGCCTCTTATCTGTCATGCCTTCAATATATTTATCAATTACGCCATTGACGCCTTTTATATTTGCTAATCTAGCTGCATCTTTTTCAGCTATGTTCACGGCCAAAATAGGGGTAAGAGGTTGGTTCACTTCTTCTTCATCCTTAATTTGAGTTTCATCGTTAAGAGTAGGCACCAACTTGGAGTTTAAATCTGAAGACACCATTAAAGGCTGTAAAGGAAGTGGTTCAATGGGGAATAATGTTTCCAAGCACGGTCCGGAATCATCTCTTTCTTTTGGTTCCTCTTGTAGAACTTCCTCCATCAACTCCTTTGGGTCTTCTTTAGAAAGATTATCAAGATCTTGCTCTGGATCCTCCTCAGGTTCCACCTCGGGATCCTCTTGAAGGTTTTTCTCTGGGTTATTGACCTCATCAAAGAATGAGATGTCATCATTTAAAGTATATCCCAGAGATTCAGTGTTAGATGAAGTCATTTTTACCTAAATAATAACACATTAATTATCATAATTTTCTGAAATTTTTAAACATTAAAAAACACCAAAAAATACACTGAATATTCATAAATAGGTCTAGAATTGCCCCCAAAATTTGGCAACTTATATGTCAAAATAAAGATCTTGATTTTAGAGATTTTTAGAAACAAACCGCACCTCAATCGGAGGTCCCATGCTCCCTCACGCGCCCCAAGAAAGTAAAATTCAGAAAAAATAAAAAAACTGAACGAAGCCCACTCTCGGCTGCTGGAGCGTGTACTGCACGCGCCAGTCTAGTGCTACCACGTGTCACCACCAGAATTTCCCCAAATAATAATTTTTTTTATAAATTAAAAAAATATTTTTTTTAATTAAAAAAAACGTTTTTTTTGTTGGGCCTCTTACAGCCCAAAATGTTTTTTTTTGTTGGGACTGGGTCCTCAGTGAACAGTACCCCCATGTTTTTTTAAGAAGGTAAAACGGGGTTGTTTTGGGGGATGAATAGTGTCATCCCCTACCTCCAGCCGAGTCTGCACAGACTCGACTGGAAAACGGGTCGAGTTCGACGACCCGACTCGTTTTTCACTCATAACTTCTCCGTCCGACATCCGATTTTGACGTTCTTGGTGTCATTTTCTTCGTTTTTTCGTGCTCTACGCAATGGGATCATTTTTAAGGCCTAAAAACTCTATTTTCTAATTACCCAATTTCAAAAATAAAAATTTTCAATTCGGTTTACGTTAGAAATGCTTCTCTTTATGGTTTAGATGCATGTTCTATACATATTATTACTAAATAAACACTTTAAGGCATATATATGCAACAGAAAAGTGCATAACCAGAAAAAATAGAAATTACAGAGAAGCATACGGAAGCGAATAACCATGCTCTGATACCAATGTAGGTTTTGGGCGTACCTAGAATCCTTTGCTTGACTCACTAGATACCCACACGAAGATTAGAGTACTACAGAAGGCTCCCAATCACGTTACACAGCAAATACACCGAAAGAAGAACAAAGAAGCAGAGAGTCAAAAACAGAGGAAGAGGGAACTTTCTATCCTTTTTAGACTTTCTCTTCTGTTCGTGTATTTATAGCTTGTGGGGAGGGGAGTTAGATAACCGTATCTAACTCCCTCATTTTAAATTCAAACATTTCCCTTCAACTACTCCTCACGGTCAGTTCCCTCCCCTATTCCTCAGGTCAGGTTTGATCCACCATGGGTAGATCGCCCGTTTCCTTACAAGAAGAAAAACCGGTGGGGTAGGAGAGAAGGTGGCCAAATGAGACTCGACCTTCCGAGCCTCAACAATGGCTCGATGAGAGGAACATATATGGAACATATGAGCATATAGGGAATACGGGAATGGTTCAGGGAAAGCAAAAAGTACGGACACGGCTTTTCGGAGGCGACCCGCTCTGAGGTAAGTGAAGATTGAGTTTATTGCTTTTCGAACACCCAGGGATTCAGCTCGGACCTTGAGATTCCGGTTGTGAAGGAATTGGCTGAGTACAGAGGCAGGAGTCTCACCCATGCAACAGACAACGATGGATTGATATTCAAATTTTCAACACTTGGAACTTTAAATCGAAGACTCTAATTTCCCATGGCATGCTATTCTATTCTACAGTGCTTGGAAAACTTCCATCGTGTTCTCGCCGAATTTCACGTTCCAGCTTCGTCAACATGTTATCACAACTATACAGAACAAACTGGCAACGAAAATGTCATAACACTAATTCCTATAAATAGAATATTATTTCTCAGTCCCAGAAAGGTATCTGATGCTTAAGTAAACTCGAAGCTTTGCATCGTCCTGCTATCATATATCGGAAACATTTTTTGTAATGATTTGATCAGCATACATACGGTAGCGAAATACTTAGCCGCTGCTTCTGCTGCTACGAGAAGGAACTTTGCAGTGCGTGAGACACGAAGGAGGCGACGCAACGTAACTGCTCTTGCGCTTTCGCCCGAAGATTTTCAAGGGAAAGGATTTGAATTTGAATCTGGGTATAGGATTTTCCTCATGGTCTATATAAGCTCCATTTACAAGTGTTGTGTTCAAGACAAGGAAAACAAAATAATAAAAAAAAGTTATTAGGGCCTAAAGAAATGAAATAAATCAAACCTTAAGTTTCCGTATTATTTTTCTAACACAAATTACCAACAAAAATAAAATAAAAGATCCGTTTGATGTTAAAGTGAAAAAGAAAACGGCCATAATATTTGTTGTGGGTTCATAATTACTATATTTAAGAATTTTAGTTTTTTTAAATAAAAATATGAAAGCTACTGTTCTTTTTTTTAGCAATATTATTTTTATTATTTAGTTATCAATAAAAAAACATAAATTAGTGAAGGATTAACAATGGAATATTTTGTCCATTAGTGATGAAATGTTCCATGGCAAAGTTGGAATAGATTATCCCAGAAATTAGCGGCAGCATTTTACCTTAGCGACAAAAAATATTCTATCAGTAATTAGCGACAGAATTTTCATCCCTAATCAATTAGTGACGTTCTATTTGCAACGGAAAATTTTCCGTAACTAAATCAATCCTATCAATATCTACAGCCACATAGCATGCTAGGGGTTGGCGTTCCCTTTTAAGTAATGCTACTACACAAACAGTAAGGTTGATAAGGGAAACACTGCCTTTGAAAACTTTCAACAAAGATGTTTCTTATTTGGGATTTAAATTCTGAAGAGCTGAAATTTAATCCTATCAAAGTTCAGTGGCAACTGTAAAAGTGGGTTCAAATGAAATCGATCTGCGAACAAAATTACTGTATCAAAGTTATGTCCAAGAATAAAAATAACAAAGCCAAGGAAACTTAATTTATTCAAGTATATGGTGCAACAAGGGGCAAAATGAGACTGAATTCATAACAGAAGCATTTCCCAACTAATCCTCAATAAGCAACATGGGTCTTTACTCTTTTTTTCCTTCAGTTGATCACAAAGCTCAGAACATTGTACAACTGCTTTACAGAACTTAAAACCCATAAACAACAAGATTGTGAATTTTTAATTTAATTTCTGTTCTGCTTTCTTCTTTCCCCTAACAGAAATAAAAGGAAAGAAGGAAATAATCCCCCACTACTCAAACTAACAAACACTTTAGGGTCCATGAGTGTTGCAGCAGTGGGCACCAACTAAAAAAGCCCCACAATTCCTTGAATCTACACTAATATAAGATATCATTCTTGCGGTGGCCACAACACTGTGTAGAGGCATAAGTGATTGCGCACATCCTAACTTGTACCCTGAAGTTTCTTATTTTTTTTAGTTACCTACTCGATTCATCGGAGCTTTTCCCTAACTACATTCAGATCTGACCCGCGTCGCGCACTTGACTATGGTGGGTGAGTCTCCCAACGGAGATTTTCTACATACGTCAAGGCTCAAACTCAAGACCTCATTTAAGCCATACCGAGCTGCTTACCACTCAGACCAACCTCTGTTAGTTGTACCCTGAAGTTCTGTCAGAGATAACATATGAATTGGTAACACAAGACAGAGGGCGTGTTTAGATTAACTTTTGGAGAATAGATTCTGAGAAAAATAAATTTTGGAAAAAATGTGATTTTGAAAATTGGAAATATTTGGATGATTAGTAGCAAAATTACTTTTTGACAGGCAATTTACTAAAAATGACATAAAGTAAATATGATAATTATATAAGGAATAAATTTTATTTACAATTTTTTCATTTAAGTGACTAAAAAATAATACATATACATATGTGTTTGAGGAAAGTAAAAATTTACAATATTCACCTGAATTTTAATTTTTTCCCAATTAAATAGTACTTTTTAATTTAATTTATGTGAATAATTTAAAAAGTTATATAATAAATTAATATATGTATACAGAAATGAGAAACATATAATACGATTGATTAACATAGAGATTTGATGATAAAGTAATAAGGGAAAATTAAATTCCATTACTTGGATGTTATATGGGGCATCAAATAAATGTACAATGTATAACTATTGGTCTTATCTACAATAAATAAGTTGATCTCATATGAAATCACTACAACGAGCTATTTCAGATGAGGAGGTTATAGATAAAGGTATCTATGAAGAGTCATATCCATCATCACCATCATCGTCTTGCAGTGGATCATCATCATCTTGGTCTTGTGGTGCGAAATCAGGGTCAATAATAGAGGTTCTTCTAATGAAATTGTGTATTGCCATCGTTGTGCAAACCATCTTGACTTGTGTTTGATAGTCGTAGCTGCGCATGCGTTATAATATTGCAAACTTATTTTTCCATACCCCAAAAATTCTTTCTATTATGCATCTCAAACTTGAATGAGCATAATTGAAAACTTCATTAGGGTTAACTAATCTAGATGACCGTCGAAAATCAGGGAGATAGTAACGCTCACACTGGTATGGACCTAGATATCCAATTGGTGCTGGATAACCAGCATCAACCAAATAATATTTACCTGCATGAAAGAAAAGTTATTATTTTGAATATTTGTATTCACAGATAAAGAGAAACTAATTGAACATATTATAAACTTACCCTGAGGCGGATAAGGGAAGTTCATGGAAGGAGTTGTCAATGCATGACTGAATATACAGGCATCATGTGCACTGCCTTCCCATCCAGCCAAGACAAAGGTAAAGCACATGTCCCAATCACAAACCGCCATTACATTTTGCGACGTGAACTCATTTCTACCAATATATTTCATTTGTTAATTGGCATTGACGATGCAAGGAATGTGTGCCATCGATTGTTCCAATCACATTTTTTAAAAATGGCCAATATCAAGGGTCAAGTTTGATTTTGCTATGCACATTTTGAAATATTGAATCTTGGGGTTTGATGAGTGACATTGTAAGTCCACAACAAGATAATAAGACATCATAAAAATGTCTGTAAATCGTCTATCCTGAGTGTTGAAACCTTTCTTGCATCATCCTACTGGTCTCCCCATGTCCAAAAATATTTAAAAATATCGCTACCTTTTCATGTATTCCAATGTTCTGACTTTCTTTAAGCCCTTGTTGCTACAATTCAATGCAAAGGTCAAAGAACACACGTAGTTCTATTCTAAACTGTTCAAAACAACACTTTGGATTACCATATAATACTTCATCAACCCATTTACTACATGTGTGATCACTAGTGCGTATTGGTTGTTTAAATAAATATTGTGTCGCATAACTACCAACCAATATGCCAACTTGTTTAACCCTCTTTACCTGTCGCTTATAAGCTTCTGTCAAGATTTTATTATCGTCTCCCATACTTGTTTAACCTGTACACAGAGACATTAATTTTATATTTGTCAATGTTAGTGAACAAGGTGATCGGTAATGAAATGAAAATCATAAAATGAAAAGAAAACAATACGAAAAGAGTGAAATCAATATCTTAGAGATTCGTTAATCAATATGTCCATACATATAATAACAGGTCCCTAAATTCACACAGAAGCAGGAAGGTGATTTTGGTTACACAACAAGATTCAACAACTATAATACGCATGCATAACTAGTCATAACATTAACGTCTCAATCTCCATAACAAAAGTACCGTAAAACTAGTAACAATTGTTTCTTCATTCCCATTTGTGAAGCATACATTTCCCTCATTGCGGGATCCAGCATGAGTTTTGTGCATCGTGCATACCAATCATCATCAGCGAGTATTTCATCAAGTTGGGTTAGGTGTTTCATGACTTCCGTAATGGATGGTATGTTGGGAGATGCTCCATCTGCCCTTTTGTGAGCATGTTCGACCTCTACCTTAGTTAAATCAACAATTTCACTGAGTGCATCTGCTATCTTAATTGATGCAAGTCCTTTATTCTTGTTTTTCATCCCTCCACTCCTCTTCCTAACCCCTAATGAGCCGCTACCACATATTGGCTCATTCCCCCTAATGCTACCTTCACCACTAGTCCCTTAAAATATGTTGAACGTCATTCGATTGATATCCTCACTTATGCCAATTGGAGCCACCAAAACTTCATCGCTATCTCCCGACCCTTCTTCTAGATCCATGAGATCATCATTGTCATATCCAGTTGTCTGTTCTGTTGAAAGTGTCATGGATGATTGTGCCCATGCATTTGGCCCTGTGGCTGCCATATGACTGAACAGTTCATCTAACTCAGCCCCGAACGAGAGCCCTTTTGTTCTAAATTTCTCATATTGTGGATTTTCCTGCACATATAACACCAATCAGAAATAACAATCATATGTGACACAGGTTAAAAATAGTGCGTATCAACAAATATCCTTTTCATGCCAATTTTTTCTTCTTCCACCACTCATCTTCTGCTTCTACTGTATTCTTCTCCATATTCCAGCCCACCCCTGTCTCATTAATCAATTTGTTCCACATCTTCCATTCCTTTCGTATGGAGTCATACTTGTTTTTCAACTGCAATCTGTCATAGACTTTCCCAGTCTTTGCTGTGAACCCCTCACAAATATTGGCCCATGCTTTTTTTGTATACACAATACCTTTTCTTTTACCTTTGCGAAGTTGTTCAATACAGAGGTCAATGAACACCTTAGTGGTGCTAGCATTCCATGAAGCTTTAGATTTATCCTTGACCATTGTACTAGACATAAGTGAAATCATTAATTTTCATAATCGGATATCTAATCTGACAACTTCAACAAGCAATTTAATCTAACTAAAGATTCACATATTTGATACACAAGTGCCAATGAACACTACGCAGATATGAACAACAAGCAATTTAACAGAAGATATGAACAGCAGATATGAACACAGATATGAACACTACACAGATTTGATTCAACAAGCAATCTAACACTACGCAGGCAGTTGAGCAGATAACAGAAGCTAAAGTGGAAAGCAAAGAGCAGATAAGATAAGCTAAAAAGTGGAACACTAGCGAAAAGCAAACAACAGATATGAACACTATGCAGAAGGAAGAAGAGAAATGGAACACTAGCGTCAGCGCACTAGCCTTGCAGATATGAACACTTACTGTTTACCTTCTCTGTGCTGAAAGAATTTGCCCAAGTATGGAAAACAGAGCATCGGCGAACCAGCAACAGCAGGACGATGGAGATCGACGCCCAAGGACCACGACGACGACTCAAATGTGCAGATCCATGGACCCGACCACCAAGCTTAACCACAGAAGCAGGGTGTCGCTGGAGATCGAGTCCCAAGCGACGGCACAGCATGGCAAGATTTTGGAGCAGAGAGGTCGAGTGTTAAGGAACAACAACGGCACGACACGAGCTCACGCGAAGATCTTACATGTCGAGAATGTCTTCATATGGGTTTGTGAGAGCAGATCGGGACAGAGAAGAGTGAAGGGGCTGGATGCGATAAGAGGCGAACTTGGCAGGGGCAGAAGGAACAGACGCAAGCTCCTGAGGCGCAAGTGAAGCGCAGGATTGAAGCAAGGAAGCAGAGGGTGAAGCGCAGGAAGAAGAGAGGAAGCAGTAATAAACCACTAAAGTGAGTAATAAATGCCTGCCTAACGGATAAATTATGAACACTGAAGAAGTGATGAAAAGCTGACCTGTGCCAGATTATATTCAAACCATAGTTTTAAGGATAAAACCATGGTTTGAGATGGAGAATGGAACTTTGAGATTTTTAAGATTGTTTGACTTCAAAATAGGCTAACTATAGTTTGAGTCCAAAATCAATTTTCTAACCCACACCAACTTTCGGCATATATACACAAACATAGTTAACAACTATTAGGAAGGAATATGAAATTGCTAAGAATGAGCACACACCCTTCTATACTAAGTAACAACTATCTTTTTATTTGAGAGGAAAAAATGGCATATTACAAGAAATTTAAATGTATCATACCATCCAAGAGATAACCTTATTTGTGTCCTTTACACAATGTAGATGAACAAACAACTTCAAAAACCCTATGAAGATGAACAAGTGACTTCAAAAACCCTGAGTTCTACTCCGAAACTATTTCAAAGATGAATTTGATTTATCAGCACAAAGCATACCCCAAATATTTTAAATAAACTGCAGACTCATTCATACATGAAAACAAGGTTAACAACTAACTACACGAGAATTGTAATTACTATTTCCAGTTGAAGTAATAAACAACAAAATAGAAACCGAAAACGGAAAACGGAAAAGGAAAAAGCAAGCATACTACCCATAGGAATTTCTTCAAAATCCTTGTTAACTCTGAATTTAGGAATTAGCAGATACCTACGGGAATGTAGCGCGCACTTCTTCTACAATTCAGGCCATGAAAAATCAAGGGTTTAGAGGTTTGGAATACAGAAATTACCTGCTAAACGAAGGGAATGAACGTTGAAGCGGCATCGTTGTTGAGGCATTCCGAAGAGGATAATGGTTCCTTGATTTAACGGCGGATTTCAGGAAGGAGACAGAGGACCTTCCGATCAGACGGCGAGAGCAAGTCGAATAACACGCCATCGCCAAGGAAACTAAACAGTAACTTTCTTTTGGGCTGATTGGAGAGGGAACGGTGAGAGGGCTTTAAAAAGTAATTTGCTTTTGCTATGTTTTTGGTTGGTAAGATGAGGGCTTTCAAGTTGATTTGGGTCTGTTTGGTTACTACCTTAGTTCTCTAGGGCTTCCGTTTGTTTTATTCAAAGCTCAAGGGCCTACGTAGGACATGGGTTTTAAGAAATTTATATTAGAGTATATATTATAAAAAATATAGTTGAAATTATAAAGATAATCATATACATAGTGTTTTGATGGTATAGATCCACGTTTTGTTAAAAGCATCAATAGGATATTCAAATTAATTTTATTCTAAAGAAATATAATAAAGTTACTAATCTATTAGCTAAATAAACCTTATCAAAGTCTTTAGTATTAAGAACTTGTCCATATTATTTAGAGATATTAGTGGTTAAAGAGAATTTAAAAATTATTTTCCCATAATTTATTTTTAATGTAATCTCGATATATCTCTCTCTTGTAAAAAAAAATGAAGGGCCTACATTTGTTTTTAAAAAACACCAAAAAAAAAAGACTTGCCTGGCAGGTTTTGTTTCAATTAAGATTATAAGAAAATTATGCTTAAAGATAATATTCAAAATGGCAACTCTTTTGAGATAAAAGTTAAATCTAATAGAAAGAGTTAATTATTTATATCTTAACAAATTAATATTTAAATTTTTATTAGAAGATATACTTATATTTAGCGGAACTCTTATTTTTTTGCAAAAAAAAACTTTTTTTTATAGACAAAGGTGTTAAATTTTTTAAATTATTTTACAAGACTTAAAGTCATTATCTAAAAATTAGATAAATTTGTTCTTACTTACCCCAAGAAGTTTAAGTTTGTTCTTCTTGTTAAATTATTTTATGGCAAAAAATCTGCTTTTAGTTATGTAACTTTTATATTTAAACTTATAAATTTTATTAGCAATTCCATCTTTAATATAAAAATTAGTTTATTTTTTAGATATATTAAAAAACTAAATAAATTAGTTAATTATAACATATAAGAATTTGACTAATTTAGATAAATTAAGGAATATATAATATGAACTCATTTTAAGAAGTTAGATTAGATCATAATTTTAACTGATTTATTTATCTACTTTAATTTACCCAAAAAATTAAATAACTCTTATGTCAAGAAACTGAAGGAGTATAATATTTTAATAAATTTTAAGATGCAATCAAAAATTAAATTTTTATTTTTGGCAATAAAATTATTTTTTAATATATTAAATAAGTTAACAGAAAATAATTGCGTCCATTCTATTGATAGAGATAATGTATATTATGGTATTGGCCAATGTTAAGTTTTCTTTCCTTCTTTTTTTATTTGAATTGGTGACATTTAGTTTTGATATAATTATCTAATTAGGTTATATTTGAATATTGTTAGGCGCAATTGAAGATAGTCCTCTTAAAAATATTTTATATACATTTATGTAAACTCAAACTCAAAACCTTATACTTTAAAGTGAAAGCACATTCTATTGAAACTAACAATCAGTGATGGTTAGTTTTATATCTATTTTTCAAAATCAGATGATTGGTTCACTAGTCTAATCGAATTATGCAAATTGAGTTTTAATATATTTCTTATAATATTAACTGGATCATATTAGCAAGTATTATAATTTTAAGGTTCTTGGTTACCCCTCCCAACATAGGTGTCTCCTCTAGGAATCAAACTTAAGACCTAGAGAGATATAGGGCTTAGATCAACTCTATATTGGTGAGTTTTAATACCATGATTAAGTACTTCCCTTCTTTTTTTTCTTTGGGCCAAAAGATTATATTAAGAGAAAATGGCATATAGGTCTTGTGGAAGGAATTAAATTTGCATATAAGTCCTGAGAAAAGGCAATGAATGTCAAGTCTCATAGGACCTCAGATTAATTTTTTTCTAATTATAAAAAGACAGTGTTGCCCCTGGTGTTTTAATTTTATCCAATGGCAGACAAGCACAAAGAGGATTAGACTGAGAGCAGCGATTTCATTTCAAAGGACGAGGGCGCCAATGACTATCGACGGGGAAGCTAGCACGCTGTAAGAATCGACGATATCTTCAAGAATGGTAGCTATATTGTTCAAAGCAAGCTCGGTTGGGGGTATTTCTCCACCTTCTGGCTTGCATGGGACTTCCAACTTTCTATACAATCCATCTTCTTCTCAATATGCATTTTCTATCTTATGGCTAGGAATCCTTCTTTTATTTTTTAGTTTCTTTTGTTGGTTACTTTGTAGATGTGAAAATTAATACTTTTCTTGCTAGAAGTTGTTTTCTTGAAATTTGTTGATTATTAGTCCTTTTGCCCCAAATTCCTGTTTGAACTTTGGCGCTTGCTACTTTTTTTGTGATAAAATGTATATAATATACATTAACTATTATATTGAATAAGCATTAGAAATGTTGTTGTAAATTTTGAATGACAGAGTATACTCTGATATGGAGGGAAATATGAGTTGTTATTATAACACACGATAATTGTTAATATAAGTAGTTGAGTTGTTAATAATTTGTATATGGTGTAGGTTGTCATCACTTATAGCAAGTTCGTGTAGAAAGTATCTATTCTGTTATGTTCATATGGGGCCAGTTTAGAAATGATGGAGGAGGTCATACATATGTGGGTGGTCAAAACATGCACTAATCCAAATTCGAGCTAACAACTGGTGTTGAGTTGTATAGTTTTCAATGTAAATACATAGAACATTAATTTTTGCTTTGTAAATATCTGTGCAAAGTGATAATATTATTTTTTAAACCTTCATCAAACTCCATCTTTTGGATGATAGGCAGATCTTGATGAAGCTAACTATGCGTATTGTACTCCTTTTACATTTGATACTCAATCCTAATGTAAAATTTTCCTTTTCATAATAATAATTAATTACCTTAAATCATTTTTACCAAAATGAGTTACAAACTAACCAAGATAGAAATAAATTTTATTGACCATTTGAAATTTATCATAGCTAAAGAAAAAAAAATTACTTCTAAAGAATTAACCATGATAGAAAAAGATAAAGTTACCCTCAAGCACTATCATGGTTAAAAGAGTTCAACTATTTTAAAAATGTCATCTATGATAGAAAAGAGTAAAACTTATATAGAGGTACTATCATAGATATAAAAGCTTTACACAATAATTTCATATAAAACCATGTTAGAAAGGATTCGACCCTACTAACATGGTTATAGAGTTCAAACACTCTATTAACCCTATCATCACAGTCATCCTCATAATCATTTCGAATTTACCTTTGGGCATCAAACTCATAAATAACATTACATAAACCCACTTCACAATCAAGATCTGGTAAAATCCTCATTCATAAATCAATTCTCAATATCCCACATTTTAAATAGTGGATCCACAATCAATAAATCACAAGTAGCAGTTTAGGGCCTTAAACCTATTACCAGCATGCATTCCCAGCATCAAATCCAAATACAATATCATATCATATCAGGATATGCAACATGAGCTCTACTGTAGTAATATATAAATATTTCACACATAAATCAAGAGGAAAAGGCTATACAATCAATATAGCACAACTTAAGTCTCTGAAGCCTTCCCTGATATCATAGCGTAAAACTATCACCTGAAAAATATTAATAACCACGGAATGAGACAAATGCCTCAGTAACCAACAATCATACTCATCATGCATACTAACATGTACTCGTGAGGTGTCAGGTGGGACAGTTAATAAAATGCACGAGATAGAAAATAATACATCATAATATGATCAAATCAAAATATCAACACAGTTCCTTCCATCAAACTAACCAAACTGCCTTATACCTGCCAACCGAACCCATGGGCTAGTGATAACTACCATGTGAATGGCCACTCAAAAAGCTAATCGTTCGAGTGTTATGGATTGGCAAAAATCTACATAGCACAAGATTGGACTATGGGTTCATTCCTCCTCGGTAAACTGGTAGGGGGGTCGTAGCCCTTCGATAAACTGGTGGGGCAAGTCCCTCGATAAACTGGTGGGACAAAAGCCAACCATCAAGTTCCAATGGAGGCTATACCACGTGGTAAAAATAGAATTCCATCACCACCAATCCCCAATGCATAATTCTCAAGATATAACAAGTTTTTTATCTCTATTTAAACTCTTCAAATCCCACAAGATAAATTTTCAATAAAATTAGCAATCAATTTTTCTCAATATAATAATATCATCATCAGTATATTTATATATATCAAATCACTCACAAATATTATATTAGCAAACACAATGGGTGAAAAGTGGTTACCTCTCGTTAAAGCTAATAAAAGTACCATAAATGAGGAGCCACGTGCTTAGTTCATAGTTCACAGTCAATCTACATCATTTGTTAAATGTGCGTCAATAAGTTATTAATTGAACATAACATATACTTTTAAATAAATATTTACTTTTATCTTTTAATTGTATTTTATTTATAAATTTTTAGCTCAATACCATAACTTAATTTTTTTTATCCCAATCACAACTCTATCATCCAATAACTTTATAACTTTAAATTTTTCATCCAACCACCATAAAATCCCATAATTTGCCCACTTTAATTTAAAAAAAATAACTACAATTCATCGATTTCTCAAATTATCCTTCTAATGGTAATCTTATATTGTCTAAACTTTATTCTAATTATATAAATTTTCATTTAACATCAAATTTCTCAAACAATCTAAAAATCCCAATTTACAACATTTAAAGCTTCACCCAAAATTTACAATATTCACATTTCATAATCAACCTCAAAAAGCATAATGCATAATTTTTAATCAAACTCTAACTTTAATTTACTTAGATCAACTACTAAATCCTTAAATTATACAAAATCCTTGAATCCCTTAACTTATAATTAACACTTAATATATTAAACCTTGAGTTTTATCACCAATCAAATTGCTAAATAAATAATCAATTTAATTACATAAATTTAAAGTTTCTAATTTTTACTTCTAATTTCTAAATCTCACTCAAAATATCTAAATATTTATTTCAATATTAAATCACATTATTCCTAGATTTCAATAATTTATTTATACCATCAATTAACCCATAATTATTCAATTTAATTAAAATCCCCAATTTATCTAATATATGGTTTCAACAAAAATACCCATTTTTAATTTACAAGCTCTAGCCACAATCTAAATCGATTAAATATCAATTATACCTCCAATAAACATAACCCAATCATTAAACTCAAATTAAATCAATAAAATTTTCATATTATATCCTCTCTACTCTTTAATATTTAAACCCTAACTCTAAATCTCTTAAATAATATAAATAGAAAAATTTTAAACCAATTAAATGTAAGTATTCACTTACCTCTAAAATTCTATGGTTCTCATTTATTGAAAATTTACACTTGTTTCAAGTCTTAATCTTCAAACTTGTTTTACTCCCAATAAAAATTATATCTCTAAAGAGCTCTCATTTAGTAGAGAAATATTTTAGAACTAATTATTGTAGTTGGAAGATTTTAGGAGTAAGAATGAAACTCCAAAAATATCTGAAATTTTCTATGGTAGAAAGAGGTGCTGTTGTCGGCGACACAAAAGAGAAAAGATGAAGAATGAAGGAAATGAAATGAAGTAAGGAGAGGGAGGAGTGTGAGGTATAATTATAATAGTATGGGTCCGTATCATTATAATATATATATCTATCTTCTTCTTCTTTTTTCTTTCCTTCTCTTTTATTTTTTTTTCTTTTTCCTAATCACCACGTTTGTCCTCTTCTTTTGTATTATTTTTTTTCTCTTTCTTTTTCTTCAATTCTTTCTTTTCTGTTTTTTTCCTTTCATTTTTATTTTGTTTTGTCTCTCTCTCTCTATTTTTTTTAAATGTTAAAAATTAAGAATTCTTTTCTAATTACTCTTAAATCATATCTCAACATTTAATATTATCTAAATCTATTTTCTTAATTAATTATCAATTATTAAGATTATCTAAAAATTTGAATAATTAAGCACTATTTATATGATAATATAATTTGGATAAATTCTTTACATTCAAATAATAATACAATAGTTGTCAATTATCATAAAATAACACAATTGAATTTAACTCAACATATATATAAATAAATACATATTACCTTCAAATTTTAAATCTTATGTTATTGTTTCTTAATTTTATAATTTTATATATGAAATATTATATTTGAATTATTCTAAACCTTAATTTACCTAATAAATTACGTTCTAATGCTACTTTAATGTTACTCAAATGTTCTACACCTACTATAACTATAGAGTGCACGTATATCAAGTTATATTCTCACCAATGCATTGTTGGAAAGTTTTATGCCTAAGTTATTATTTTTTCCCAATTGAGTTGTCATTTGCTATTGTTATACACACAATATGTTCTTTCTGGTTTAGCCCAGGTGTTATGCTTGTGTCCCCATTTCACTTTCTGTTAGTCTCAATCTTAGGGAGAATTACAAAGATGTCGTTATATAGTAGTGATGAAGTTGTTATTTTTTCAGTTGTGAAGTGGTCAATTTTGTGTTGTTATTCCAGTTGTGAAGTTGTTATTTTCTAGTGGTCAAGTTGTTATTCCTCAAATATAGAGTTGTTATTCCTCCATTTGTGAGGTTGATATTTTTCCAGTGTTATTCTAGTTGTCAGATTGTTAATTTCTGATGTTGAAGTTATTATTCCTCTAGCATGAAGTTATTATTTCCTAGTAGTATAGTTGTTATTCATCCAGCATGGAGTTGTCATTTCTATGGGGTGGAGTTGTTATTTTTCCACATTCAAGTTTGTTATTTTTCGGTGTTGGAGTTGTTATTCCTCTAGCACGAATTTGTTATTTCCTAGTCGTATAGTTGTTATTCGTTCAGCATGGAGTTGTCATTTCCCTGGGGTAGAGTTGTTATTTTTCCACTTACACTCATGTTTGCATAGTTCATTCCAGTTGTTGGGATGGTGTGCCCAATAACTTTTGGGCCTGCCAAATATGTGAAAATAAATGTACCCAAGTTGTTATTCCTTTACCATTGAATTACCATTCCTTTGTGATGGAGTTTTCCCACCCAGAGGTTGTTTTGGGTCCCCCACTAATTTAGGAACATATGCTCCCATTTTTGGATAAGAAAGTATTAGTTTGTTGTCAAATTTCCTATGAAACTAAGCAATTCAATGACACATAAGATCAATCAGCTAACGAACAATATAAAAATATTAAATTATTTTAACTTATTTGATTAAAAAATCGAGTTGGCATCAATAACTGTCAATAACTCAATATAATTCCCTAGTATGTGTTGAGAAATAAAATTCATAGAATTACAAAAGTTTTTGTTACAGATGAATTACATCATTTACAATATCATTTTACAAATAGATTACAGATGGCATGAGCATCATCTACAATATAAAAGCTTGAGCTCCTTCTTTCAAAACTTCTAGTTTCACTCATTCTACCAGAGTGTGCATACCCAGATACTGTGAACACACCCTGCATACACCAAGAGAACTTCACAACTACGGACTAATGTGGATTTTGTAAACACACCCTGGTTCAAGTCCACCCTTCTCAACTGCAAAAGGAAGCAGAAACATACGACGAGTCAGTCATCAAAAACTGAATAAATTAAAACACTGCATGAATTAAATCAATGATAAACCACTACTAGCAACTTGCCCAAGTAAGCATAAAAGAGACTAGGTGAGGGGAGTACGTAAAACACTGAAATGCAGGACTTGAATATCTTTGCTAAAATGAAATTCTCCTGACAATTAGGCATTTAAATTTAAAATCATGTGTCAAAAAAAAAAAAAGTAAACCACAGAGCTGCAGAGAAAATGCTCAAATAAGAAAGACAAATAAAACACACACAAAAAGATACAATTCATACAACAAACAAGCACGTTTGAAGTGCATAGATATGATGTAGTCAATAATTCATGACCAAAAGAAAAACATGAAACTGCAAATCACCATGAAACAACCACATCGTAAAAGATTGATAAAGATTTTCTAATGAAAACTTTTCATTCGTTTCTTTTTAAGTCTGAAGAAAAAAAATACAATTCAATAATAAATAAAAAAGAATAGATAAGTAAGCAACATGACTGAACCTCTAATAGAAAGAAATCAACTCCACATTGAGTCAAAAAACCAGTTCAAGTAATTCTCACTTTTCAATCCTTAGGCTTTGTAAATAACAAGCAAAAAAATGGGTGGGAGGAACCACAAAGAGACAAATAGAGACAAGTTGCAATATGCAAGTAGTAAATTTTCTTCTTTGTCGGAACAAAAATATGGCTATTAGAGCTTCAAACGTCATGTATATCAGTGATGAAACAGGAAAGTGTGTCACTTTGTTTTAATAGCTTGAAAATTGTCTCTTTCCTTGTGAGTTCCTCTTCTGAGAGTCGAAGAAGCATTTCTATTTCTTTCCGCAACTCGACCACCTTGCTTAACTCATTCTTACTTGCTGCAATCATATACAACAAACCCCATAACTCCCAACTTAAAAGATGTATCATTTCTATATTGTACTGCACTACATAAGTTTAACTATGAGGGCAGGAAAAAGTTTGCAACCGAATGGAAGAAAACGATGGCGCATGGTAACAAGGACAGAAAGAAAGGAACAGAGCCAGCTTTCATAGCAAAGTGGGAAATAAAGTATTTAAGCTTAGTACTTGCTTAGAACTTTTTTAAGTATTTAAGATTCCCATGATAATATGTTAAAATAGATGAAAATCTAGAGGGTGGTGACTATTGAAAGAACCATATTATCCAACCAAGTAATTGAAGAAAGGGGTGTAACCAAACTTCATATGAACACTAGTAGTGATATTCTCATAAAATGTTTTAATGCAATTACAGCCATTAAGTTCAACTAATTAATAAATATTTTTTAGTGTGACCCATAATTATTGGGCCTAGTCCAAGGTGGGTTGTTGACTTAGTTTATTTAAAGTTAACTTTATGATGGTGTAAACTAACTATTAAGTTTTATCGTGTGATAGTTTTCTGAATCCAGAACGATAACCTATTTTCTCAACTCACTTTCAAAGGTTTTCCACTGGTGACGGCAGTATACAATTGACATCACTTTGCCTAATCACCAGTTGGAAGAACATATTATTTATCTGACAGTGTTCTCTGATTGACAGATATCTCATTTGAGTTAGAGTTCTTCTTAAATCAATCAAGTTAATGGCGAGAGGTAACTTTAAGTCTTCTGCTACATCTCATATATGTTTTATATTTATATATGTCATAATTTGGATTGATAATGTTATATTTGAAATATTTATATTCTAACATGTAGCATCAGAATCTTATTTAAGATCATAATTACCTTGCTTGTTGATTTTTTTTATTCTCATGAGTAACGATATAAGAAAGAATATGGTATATAAGAACCTCTAGAGTGTTATAAAAATAAGAAAGTGAAAGAGTAGAAAGAATAATAAGACAAGAATTTGATATGAGAGAAATGGAAGGACAAGAGAGAATTTCTCATATGCTTGTATATTCACTTGTGCAAATGCCTTCTACATAGCCACTATTTATAGGCCACAACCATTAAAGACTAAAAATAAGGTTACAAAGGATTAAAGATGAATAAAATGCCATTAACCACAAGAAACCCCTCTCAAGTCATTCATTGGGGAAGTTATAGTTTTATGGAATAAAGGCAAGAAGGAATCCTAAGAAGAATCCCAAGAGGTAGGATGGACATCCATATGTACAATAATATTTGCAACACTCCCCCTTGGATGTCCATGACAGATATTGTGCCTCATTAAAACCTTACTAGGAAAAACCCATTGGGACAAAAACCTAGTGAAGGAAAAAGAGTACACAATATTTATTTAGGTTGCCTTATCAAAAATCTTTTCAGGAAAACCCAGTGAAAAACAAAATCCTTAAAATGAAGAGTACATCAAGTACTTGTTTACTCCCCCTGATGACGTTGTCAATTTATGTCTTTGAATCTGCGCATTCCAATACAATACACTAACTTCTCAAATGGCTTAGTTGGTAGCGTCTTGGTAAACAAATCTGCAAGGTTGTCACATGATCGAATTTGCTGTACATCTATATCACCATTTTTCATAAGATCATGAGTGAAAAAGAATTTTGGAGAAATATGCTTTGTTCTATCTCCTTTGATATACCCTCCTTTCAATTGAGCTATGCATGCTGTATTATCTTCATATAATACTGTTGGAATCTCTTGTTCTGGAAGTAGGCCACTCATTCTTTGTATATGTTGGATTACTAACCTTAGCCAAACACATTCTCGACTTGCCTCATAAACTGCAATTATTTCTGCATGATTTGATGAGGTAGCTGATAAAGTTTGCTTTATCGAACGCCAAGATATAGCTGTACCTCCACAAGTAAATAAATATCCTGTCTGAGATCTACCTTTATGTGGATCTGCTAAAAATCCTGCATCTGCATAACCAATCAATTGTGATCCGAATTCATTAGAATAAAATAATCCCATATCAATTGTCCCTCGAAGGTATCGAAATATATGTTTAATTCCATTCCAATGTCTTCTTGTTGGAGAATAACTAAATCTTGCCAATAAACTTACAGCAAATGCAATATCAGGTCGTGTCGAATTAGCAAGATATATTAGTGCCCCTATAGCACTAAGATATGGTACTTCTGGACCAAGAAGTTCTTCATTTTCCTCTTGAGGGCGAAAAGGATCTTTTTCTTTAACTAGAGATCTCACAACCATTGGAGTAGTTAATGGATGTGATTTATCCATATAAAATTGCTTTAATATTTTTTCAATATAAGCTGATTGATGAAGAAAAATTCCATTTGTTAAGTGCTCGATTTGTAAACCGAGACAAAACTTTGTTTTTCCAAGATCTTTCATTTCAAATTCTCTCTTTAAACAATCCATTGCTTTTTGAAGCTCTTCAAGAGTTCCAATTATATTCAAGTCATCCACATAGACAGCAATTATAACAAATTCTGATATATTCCTTTTTATAAAAACACATGGGCTAATTGAGTCATTTTTATAGCCTGCTTTCAACAAATATTCACTTAGACGGTTATACCACATTCTTCCAGATTGTTTTAATCCGTATAAGGATTTATGCAAACGAATTGCATAATTTTCTCGAGGATTCTTACATGATTCAGGCAATTTAAATCCTTCAGGGATTTTCATATAAATTTCAGTATCTAAAGAACCATATAAGTATGCTGTAACAACATCCATTAGACGCATATCAAGTCTTTCATGCACTGCCAGACTAATTAGATATCTTAAAGTAATTGTATCCACCACAGGAGAATATGTTTCTTCATAATCAATGCCAGGTCTTTGCGAAAAACCTTGTGCCACAAGTCGTGCTTTATATCTAACAACCTCATTTTTCTCATTTCGTTTTCGCACAAAAACCCATCTATACCCAACTGGTTTAACACCATTTGGTATTTGAACTACAGGTCCAAAAACTTCACGTTTTGAAAGTGAATTCAATTCTACTTGAATTGCGTCTTTCCATTTTGGCCAATCATTTCTATGTCTACATTCTTCAACTGACCTAGGTTCAAGATCCTCACTTTGATTAGTTATTTCAACAGCAACACTGTATGAAAAAATATCGTCGACGACTATATTTTTTCGGTTCCACCTTTTTCCCGTAGTGACATAACTTATCGAGATCTCTTCATTATTTTCAGGTACCTGGACCTCTTCTGGGGTCTTTTGATTTGTTATGTCCTGGGTATCTCCTATAAGATCAGCCTCCTCAATTTGACCATCTTGATTGTTTACTCTTTTCTTTCTAGGATTTTTATCTTTGGAACCGATTGGTCTACCACGCTTCAAACATGGTTTACTTTCATTTGCACTTGCTACTTGTCCTGCTGGGACATCAATTCGAATTGGAGTATTTTCAGCTGGAATATGAGATTTAATAATTCTCTTGGGGTCAGTAAATGCATCTGGCAGTTGATTTGCAATATTTTGCAAATGAATTATTTTTTGAACTTCAAGCTCACATATTTGTGTTCGAGGATCTAAATGAGACAACGATAATGCTTTCCATGTGATTTCTTTATCCAGCTGCTTATTATCTCCCCTAATGTTGGAAAATTTGTTTCATCAAAATGACAATCATCGAAACGTGCCGTAAATAAATCTCCCATTAACGGTTCTAAATACTTGATTATGAAAGGAGATTCATAACCAACATATATCCCTAACCTTCTCTGAGGTCCCATCTTTGTGCGTTGTGGTGGAGCAATTGGGACAAATACCGCACATCCAAAAATTCTAAGATGAGAAATATTTGGCTCCTGACCAAAAGTCAATTGTAATAGGGAGAATTTATGATAACTTGTTGGCCTGATGCGTATAATTGTTGATGCATGTAAAATTGCATGTCCCCAAGCTGAAATGGGAAGTTTTGTTCTCATGAGTATTGGTCTAGCAATCAATTGAAGGCGTTTAATTAATGATTCTGCTAAACCATTTTGAGTGTGGACATGAGCAACAGATTTTTCCATTGTTATTCCAGTTGCCATGCAATAATCATTAAACTTTTGCGATGAAAACTCACTCGCATTATCAAGACGAATTGTCTTAATTGCATATTCTGGAAATTGTGCTCTTAATCGAATTATTTGAGCAAGTAATCTAGCAAATGCTAAATTACGTGTAGATAATAAACACACATGTGACCATCTTGTAGATGCATCTATTAAAACCATAAAATATCTAAATGGTCCACATGGTGGATGAAAAGGTCCACATATATCCCCTTGGATACGTTCTAGAAATGCAGGGGATTCTACCCCAACTTTTGTTAATGAAGGTCTTGTAATTAGTTTGCCTTGAGAACAAGCAACACATGAAAAATCTTTAAATTGAAGAATCTCCTGGCTCTTCAATGGATGTCCATGTGAATTTTCAATAATCCTTCGCATCATAGTTGATCCGGGATGGCCTAACCGGTCATGCCAAATAATGAATGTATTTTTATCAGTAAACTTCTGGTTTACTGTAGCATTTGTTTCAATTATACCAATATTTGTATAGTACAAACCAGAAGATAATGCAGGTACTTTTTCAAGAACACATTTTTCTCCATGTCTAACAATTGTAATATATAGATATTCAATATTTTTCTCATCTATAGTCTCAATATGATACCCATTTCGGCGGATATCTTTAAAACTTAATAAATTTCTTTGAGACTTAGAGGAATATAAAGCATCATTAATTACAAAATTTGTCCCTTTGGGTAATGTTATCATTGCTCTTCCGGAGCCTTCAATTAGTTTTGTATTACCCGCTATAGTATTGATGCTTATACTATTCATTGTCAAATGAGAAAAATATTTTTTATCTTTGAGTATGGTATGTGTTGTAGCACTATCTATAAGACATATATCTTCATTCTTGTGCCCAATAAAAGAGAGAGGAACATCCATATTCTTCATCAAAAGAAAATAAATGTATCAAAATATATATTATTAGTAATAATGCTCTTAAAAGAAGAAAATAAAAGTAAACATAAATAAAGCATAAAACATAACTAAATTAAGATAAAATATAGATAAAACATAAACTAAATTTGTTTCTCTAGTCATGATTCTCAAAGAAATCAGCCACTTCTAAGTGTGCCATAGCATCAAGGTCATCATATAGCTCATTGGTATCATCATTTTTGAATGCAAAATTTGCCTCAACATCATCATCTTGAAAAGTCATATTTGCTTCCATGTTCTTTGAATTATTTTTTATGGAGGCTTGATAAAGCTTTGCTAGATACTCAGGCGTACGACAGGTACGCGACCAATGCCCTTTCATTCCACATCTATAACATAGATTTTCCACAGTTTTTGAAGTACCACCCTTGTCTTTTTTCTGCCCTTCATTATATTTCTTCTTTTGGTGGGTATTTGGATTATAATTATTTCCACCACCATGATGACGGTAATTGCCATGTCCCCTACTACGGCCACGACCACGACCACGACCACGACCGCGACCGCGATCACGACCACGACCATGACCATGGGCATGAAAATCAGTGCGTTCAGTCACATTCGCTTCAGGGAATGGAGCTGATCCAGTGGGACGGATCTCATGATTTTTCATTAACAACTCATTATTTTGTTCAGCCACAAGAAGACATGAGATTAGTTCAGAGTACCTTTTAAAACCTTTTTCACGGTATTGCTGCTGCAAGAGCACATTTGAAGCATGAAAGGTTGAAAAAGTTTTTTCTAATAAGTCCTCATCTGTTATTTTCTCACCACACAACTTCAGTTGAGAACTTATTTTAAAAATAGCTGAATTATATTCAGATACAGATTTAAAATCTTGCAGCCTCAAATGCAACCATTCATAACGAGCTTTGGGCAATATTACCGTCTTTTGGTGATCATATCGTTCTTTTAAATTACTCCATAATTCTAACGGATCTTTCACCGTTAGGTATTCAGCTTTTAGCCCTTCATGTAAATGGTGGCGAAGAAAAATCATGGCCTTAACCTTATCTTGATTGCTTGCTTCATTTCTAGGTAAAATAGCATTCCCTAGACCTTTGGCATCTAAATGGATTTCAGCATCTAAAACCCAAGACAGATAATTTTTTCCCGAGATATCAAGAGCAGTAAACTCGAGTTTCGTCAAATTAGCCATGGATCGAACTAAAATAATAATAACAATTAGAATTCTGATAAAATTCATTAGAAAAATATGATAATAAAAACATAAATAAATAAACAATATATATTCAACATAAATATAAATTCAATAAAAGTAACAAAATATAAATGGTATAAATAAAAACAAAATAAATAAATAAAATAAATAACTATAAAATATATACAGTAACACATAAGCAATTAAATAAATAAAACAAAATAATGGAAATAACATAAATAATATAGAGAAAATAATACTACAATAGAAGTAACATAAATAAAATAAGTAATATAAATTAAATAAATATAAATAAATATAACAAAATAAATTAAATAACATAAAAACACCATAAATAATATGTTACAATACATAGAATTAGAAATAGAAATAACATAAATCAAATATATAAATAGTAATATAGTATAAGTATTTCGTAATATAAATAAGTGAATATTATATAATTGTAGTAAATATATAATAATGCTAAGAATACAAAGAAGATAAATAAATCAATTGAAATATAAATTAATAAATATATAGGGAGGGGGAATTGGAAATGTAAACAATATATAGGGAGAAGGAAAAATGTAAATAACACACACACATATATATAAATAGAGAATCAATCATAATATTGTATCAATATATCAAAAGAAGAAGAAAAATTAGAATAACACAATATTTTATATAAGAATAAAATACAATAAAGATAACCCACACACACATATCTAACAACAAAAATTAAAATGGATATGAAAGAATAATAAATAACGGTAAAATATATAACAAATATATAAAAATAACATTTGCTCATAATAATTAAGTAAGATGATAATAGAAAATAAAACATATATGATAATTAGATAAAGAGAAAACTAATATCCTTTGTACATAATTGAACATAATAGTATATGGATTGATAAGGAGTTCATACCTTAAATTTTTCAGAGCAATGTCGTGCTGATAACGTATTATAAAAATAAGAAAGTGAAAGAGTAGAAAGAATAATAAGACAAGAATTTGATATGAGAGAAATGGAAGGACAAGAGAGAATTTCTCATATGCTTGTATATTCACTTGTGCAAATGCCTTCTACATAGCCACTATTTATAGGCCACAACCATTAAAGACTAAACATAAGGTTACAAAGGATTAAAGATGAATAAAATGCCATTAACCATAAGAAACCCCTCTCAAGTCATTCATTGGGGAAGTTATAGTTTTATGGCATAAAGGTAAGAAGGAATCCTAAGAAGAATCCCAAGAGGTAGGATGGACATCCATATGTACAATAATATTTGCAACATAGAGATAATAATTTGTTGACTCTTTTCTTTTTATCATAACCATTTGTTCCTTTGTATGTATTATTGAGAGATAAATGGAGATAGAGGAGAATATGTCGAAAGAGTCATAGGAGCCATGGTGTATGGAAGTGGAGGCTGAATGGTGAGGAAAAAATGATAGGGTTTTCTAAGAAAAGGAAGCCCAAGATGCGTTTCGGCTATTCATTTCACTTTTGAAAGCTGTTAGTACATTGGGGGCAGTAAAAAAAAAATCAGAATGGCCTTGACGAATTTGAACCTCCTGTATAAATTTTATTATTTTCGTTTGGAAAAAGTATTATGGGCCACACGAGTTTTGGGTTGCTGTTGCAATATATTTATTTTTCAATTCGTTAGGGTATTCTGCATCTGGGCCAAGGAACTAATTTCTTGTGAAAGGCTCCAGGACCTTTTTGTACAGATTAGGCCAATGAATTTTGGGCCAAAATTGTTTTGTTTGGGCAGTCTGCATCCGGGTTAAATAGGAAATTTTTTGGCAGCCTATAGGCCTCTATTTTTAGGCTGAACAAAATATTTTTTTAAATTACTTCTAGAATTGTGGACTTAGGCCTAAACTTTTGATTTTTATTTTTGGAAAAATATTCTGGACTCTATTTTAGACTCGTGTATAGGTCACTTGGTTTTATTTTTAGAAAATTATTTTTGGCCATTTAATTCAATTTTTTAGAACATTTTTTACTATTACATGCATTGTAAATATTTAAATTAATTTTTCTATTATTTTAATTTTTGAACCGGTGTTTACAAATTTTAATTTTTATGTTATTTAATTGCCTATTAATTTCTCCCTTGGCAATTAAATTAACTATTTATTTTTTGTAAAAATTCTTTGAATTGAAATTAATTTATTAAATATTTTTTGGTGCATGAAATAGCGGGAGAATTTAAATTAAATTATTTAATCATATTTATTAATTAAATTAATTTATTAAATACTCTATTATGTTGTGCATATTTAGATTTATATGCACGTTAATGATATTTATGATTAGCATGCAGTTTTATGAGAAATAGTCACAGCATCCTTATTAATTTTTGTTACATGCATTAATTAATCACATATAGATTTAAAATATTAATTATAATTAAATATATATTTATTATTTATCTTTACTCATAGGTAGATATATTATGATTGTACATTTAATTAAGGGGAGAATTATTTGCTTCATTAAGTTGTGCATATTTATATTTTCAATGCACATGAATTATATTTGTGGTTAACGTGCAATTCTTTAAAAAGTAGCAACAGCATCCTTGTTTATTAAATTTATTGCATGCATTCATTAATCACATATGGATTTAAAATATCATTTGTAATTAAATGTATAGCTATGATTTATCTTTGCACACAGGTAGATATCTCATAATCATACATTTAATTAGGGTAGGATAAAATGACCTTGTTATTTTCTAATTAACCCATAGGTATTGAAAAATTACGAAAGCATTATAATTCCATCATTTGAGATAAATGCATGCTATTCTAATGCCTTTGTCCATAAGTAGACATTGGTGATATGTATTTATACTGCTTGCATGCTACATCTACGCTAAGCATGCATACATGGCACAATAACTTGTAATTACTTCAAATTCTAACTCATAAGCTAGTTTATATATTTGTTTGTTATATTTTGTATATCTAATTGATCCCCCTAGGATTATGGCTGATGTAAGCAACAAAATAATCTTAAATGGCAGCATTAACTATGCTGATTGGAGAGATGATATTTTGCTACAGCTCGATTTCTTAGACTTATATTATGCCTTGAGATATGATAAACCTCTGATACCTGATAATGCCTCCGATGATAGAAAGGCAAAGGAAAGGTATAATATGTGGGAGCCGAATAACCACTTATCTCTTCTGCTTATACAACAAAGGATCACTAGAAGCATTAAAGGAGCAGTCCTTAAGTACGACACAACCAAAGGATACTTGAAAGCCTTATATAAGAAATTCAAGCTGACAGACAAACAGATGGGTGGTGCCATCATGTCTGAACTATGTGCTGTGAGGCTTACAGGTATTGGCGGTGTAAGGCAACATATGGTGAAGATGAGAGGTATGCTTTCATCGTGTGTTACTTTTGAATCTAATTTTTCTACCGTTAATGATGACACTTAGTGGATTGACACTGGTTCGATGATTCACATTTCGACTATCATGCAAGACTTTCAATCAAGCAAGTCTCCACATCCTAATGAGGAAACTGTCCTTTTAGACAATGGGAGAGGAGATCCTTTGAAAGTCGTTGGAAATTTTCGCATAATCTTTTCAAATAATCATGTTTTGAAACTTTATGACATTTTTTATGTTCCTTCCTATAAAAAGAGTTTGATTTCTATGTCAAAACTCATTTCATTTTATTTTCATCTAGTTCTTTCTAAGAAACTCATAACTTTGTCAAAGGATTTAATTTTAATTGCGAATTTAGTTATGATTGATGGTTTATTTAAAATTATTTCTAATTCACCTCAATCTTTTTCTATTTCACGTGGTACTAAGAAAAGTGTCATCTATGAGAATTCTTATAACCTGTAGAATAGGAGATTAGGTCATATCTCCGTTAACAGAATCAAAAGGTTAAATAAAAATAGAATTCTTCCATCTTTAAACTATTTGGAGTTTGATTATTGTGTGGATGGCATAAGGGAAAAGTAGACAAATAAATTACATAAAGGGGTTAAAAGAAGTTTTGAGTTGCTATAAATTATACACACGGATATTTGTTGCCCTGATTTGACTACACATGGTCAAAAGTATTTTATCACCTTTATTGATGATTACTCATTATACATGTATGTCTACATGCTTTATAATAAAAGTAAGGCACTAGATGCTTTCAAGAAATATAAAGTAGAAGTAGAAAAATAGATTAGAAAACCAATCAAGATCGTGAGATCAGACCGTGGTGGTGAGTATTATGGCAGATACACTAGTGAAAGACAAGCTCCATGTCCATTTGCTGATTTTCTTCGAGAGCAAGGTATAGTGGCTCAATATACTATACCTGAATCACCCGATAAGAATGGTGTAGCTGAAAGAAGAAATAAGACCTTATTGAATATGGTTAGGAGCATGATGAGTAGCTCCAAACTGTTGTCTTCCCAATGGAAGGAAGCACTCAAGACAGTCACATACATATTAAACAGGGTTCCAATAAAGGCAGTGTCCAAGATAGCCTTTAAAATCTAGAAAGGATATAAACCCAGTTTAAATCATTTCAAGGTATAGGGTTATCCTGCGGAAGTAAGAGTATACAATCTATAGGAGAAGAAGTTGGATCCCAAGACCATTAGAGTTTACTTTGTAGGCTATGTGGAAAGATCTAAGGGTTATAAGTTTTATTGTCCTCCACCTTGTAAAAGGTTTGTAGAGTGTAGGAATGCCAAGTTTCTTGAGAATGATGTGATTAGTAGTAGTGATTATCTATTAGATTATTACATAGAACGAACAATTGACATCATTCAAGAGGGGACATTAATAGTTAATCATCATCCTACTGTTGGGATTGACATTGAACGTGATGTAGACCCTGTAGCTCAAGTTAGCAATACTGAACAAGATGGACACATACCGGATGGTCAACCTATCACTAAAGTGGAACCACCACAAAATGTGATAGAGGGTGCCCTTGTTCAACATCTTGGATCAATCCAAGAGGTTAAATTAAGGAGGTCAACTAGAAAAAGAAGACAGGCATTACCTGATGACTATATAGTGTATTCTGCTAAGGTTGCTTGTGATGTAGTGTTGAGAATGATCCTTTAATGTTCACTCAAGCTATAAAGAGTGTGAACTCTAACTTGTGGCATGATGCTATGATCGATGAAATGAATTCCATGGCAAACAACCATGTTTAGAAACTTGTAAAATTTCCTAATGGGTCTAAGGCCATTAGTTGTAAATAGTTTTATAAAACCAAGAGAGACTCACATGGTAACATCGATAGATACAAGACTAGGTTAGTTGCTAAGAGCTTCACTCAAGTGAAAGAAATCGATTACAATGAAACTATTTTGCATGTATCTAAGAAAGATTCATTATGTATCATCATGGCATTGGTTGCCCATTTTCATCCGGAGTTACACCATATAGATGTAAAGATTGTTTTTCTCAATAGTGAACTGGAGGAAGAAGTCTACATAAAACAACCTAAGGGATTTATTGTAGAAGGTGAAAAATAGTTGGTATGCAAGCTAAAGAAATCAATATACGCTTTGAAACAAACTTGATGGTAGTGGTACTTGATTTCATGAAGTGATCATATCATTTAGTTTTGTTAAAAATATTGTGGATGACTGTATATACCACAAGGCTAGTAGGAGTAAAATCATATTATTAATTTTGTATGTAGATGACATATTACTTGCTACCAATGATCTGGGACTATTGCGTGAGGTGAAGCAGTTTCTGTTTAAGAGTTTTAACATGAAAGACATAGGTGATGCTTCTTATATCATTGGCATAAAAATCTATAAAGATATAGCCTAATGTCTTGTAGGCTTATCTTAAGAGGCTTATGTTGTCAAAATTTTGAACAATTTAGGATGTAGAATTGTTCATCTAACTGGCTCCTATTGAAAAGGGAGATAAGTTTAGTCTAAGTCAATGTCCTGAAATTAACCTTGATAGAAAACAGATAGAAAGGGTCCTATATGCCTCAGTGGTGGGAAGCTTTATGTATACACACATTTGTACAAGACCTGACATTACTTTTACTGTAGATATGTTGGGAAGATACTAAAGTAATCATGGGAAAGCACATTGGACAGCTGTAAAGAAGGTGTTTAGGTTCCTATAAGGCACTAAACACTATATGCTCACATATAGGAGAACAAACAGTCTAGACGTAATTAGATACTCAAATTCAGATCTTGGAGGATGCGTAGACACTAACAAGTCTACATCTGGATACATCTTCCTATTGACAAAAGGAGCTATATTGTGGAGAAGCGCTAAGCAAACTCAAACAGTTCCTTCTATCATTGATGCTGAATACATTGCATGTTTTAAAGCAAGTTTACAAGCTATTTGGATAAAGAATCTTATTGTTGGACTTAAGATTGTGGATTCAGTCTCTAAGCCAATCAGAATGTACTGTGATAACGCAGCTGTAGTGGCCATAGCGAATAACAAAAGGAATAAAAGTCAAAGCAAGTTTGTCGAACTTAAATTCCTTTACATGAGAGAAAGAGTTTAGGATGGCCAAGTTTCTGTTGAATGCATCAGTACATTCGATATGTTGATTGATCCTTTAATAAAAGGATTGAAGCTGAACATTTTTGTCATACATGTGCCTCATATGGGACTTCGTCCTACTTTTGATTAGTGGAGATATGAGAAATGAAATTATATTTTGTGGTTTATCAATTTCAAATTGTGATTGTGTATATTTATATTATTGAAATTGATAAAAATTGAGACAAAAATCGATGAATATTGAGTTCATGTATGTGATACCCATTAAGTGATGGTGTTACCTATAATATATGGAAGGTACTACCCGATAAAAGGGGACTTATTGCCATGATTCTTATAACATGACATCAGTTTACTTAGACAAGGCAATGACACTGAGTATACAGGCCAAGTGGGAGAATGTGAGATATTTATTAGGATAATTAATAAATATTTTTAAGTCTGGCCTGTAGTCATTGGGTTTAGTCCAAGGTGGGTTGTTGACTTAATTTATTTAAGGTTAATTTTCTGATAGTAGAAATTAACTATTAAGTTTTATCATGTGATAGTTTTCTGAGTCTAGAGCGATAACCGATTTCTCAACTCACTCACGAAAGTTTCCCACTGGTGATAGCAGTATATAATTTGCCATCATTGTGCCTAATCACCAGTTGGAAAAACCTGTTATTTATCTGATAATGTTCTATGATTGACAGGTATCTCATTTAAGTTCCATTTCTTCTCATATCAATCAAGCTAATGGCAAAAGGTAATGTTAAGTCTTCTGTTGTATCTCATATATGTTTTATATTTATATATATCATAATCTGGATTGATTATGTTATGTTTGAGATGTTTATATTCTAACATAAGAGGCTTAAGGCTACCACTTCACTGAGATAATCACTAAAGATTCTCCACATAGAAGAACTAGACTAGACAAGAAATAAAATGGACAAAGAAACATGGAGCCTAGGAGATGAAAGCGTTCACCGGTAACAAAAATAAAGGTTGAGAGGGAAAGAGAGAACAAATACATAAATCGAAGGTGATGATAGCAGTGAGACAGAGGTGCCGGAGAAGACAACCGATGAGCAAAGTGACAACGACTGTCAAACATACTGACGATGACCAAAAATTAGAGCAAAGTAGACTGAGAAACCAGTGATGGACACGAGAGGAATGAGAGAGTACCCACCGTCGACTTTGTTCAAGTAAGCTCTTCTACCCTTCTCCTTCTTCGCTCCTTATATCTTCTCTCTCACACTCCTCTGTTTGCCCTTTTACTAAATCCACTCTTCCCCGCCCCATCTTTTCCTCTCTTTATCTCTTCTGGTTCTAGTTTTGAAGAAGATGCTTAGGGGGATTCTTCTATATATGTTGTGTGGCATAGTAAGAGGAATAAGTATCGGGTGTCATGTCCTTTTCTCTCTCTCCACCCCTTCCAAAAGAAAATTCAATAGTTTTTCAAACAAACTTTTTGTGGGCAATCTTTAAATTTAGAGTTTATATGGATATCTGGTATTATGTCCTTATACACTTTTGTCTTTAGTTATCACATTGCAGGCAATAAAGGTATATACTATGCCCGTAAACCTTATTGTTTTTTTGGTACAATCGTGAACCTTATTCTAATATTGAAGCAGTGCATGTGACTCGATTCATAGGGCTTGCTACTGTTGGAAATAAAGATAAACAAGTCTAGTCTTTGGCACTCTTCTATGCTCTATCAATGAATTTTCTTTTCTTAAAGAATTATGTATCATTCATTGGTTCTTATGGTAATTGTAATTTACTTTTCCTAGATATTAACATTCTTCAATTAGTGGGATAAGGCTTGTTGTTTTTCTATTAGGATTCTTTGGTTGGTCTTGATTGTGAAATGTGAAATTTCCTACATGAAGTGTCTAATGCTAGTAATTGCTTATATGCATTTAAGTGCTAATATACTCTTTGGCTTGATTATACAACATACATTACATACATCTCATTGCACTTGCTCTTCAATGACTTGTATATTCAGCTGTTAGGGAAAAATCATTTACTTTATTTATGGATCTCTGGAAAATATGACCATGTCATTTTAGGGAATAATTTATTTTCTTATTAAAGGAATAGTTTATTTTCATTATTGTAAAATCTTCTTCCTATATGCTTTACAGAAATTTATTCATGCAATTTCTCCCACTCCTACATCCACAATGTCCTCAACTAAGATTGCCATGAAAACCACTAATACCACCTTATTGACATATACATTTGTGGACAAAGGAACTTCTCCAAAGGACACTACAAAGAGGTTCAGTGATAATGTCTCTAATTCTCAATATTGGAAATATGATGTTTCCCAAAAGCGACAGAAACATGGAGCTGGAGATGGTGATAAATTATGTTTTAAATTTTTGTCTTCTGGTTCTTGTCCAAGGGGAGACAAGTGCAATTTTTGACACAATTTAGATGCAAGGGAACAGTATACTATACTAGAGGTGTTTGTTTTGATTTTTTTGAATAAGGGGATATGTGAAAAGGGTCCAAATTGCAACTTTAAGTACAACTTGCAGGATGAACGGGAGAATCATGCTGACAAGAGGCCAAGATCTCAAAACTCTAGCTCTAACAGGTTAGCCTTTTGAGTTTTGACATTACTCTCTATAATGAAATTGCTATTAATGCTTAACATATTTTGAGAATTATTTGGTTGTGCCAATATTAATGTAGCAAAATTTATGTTATAGAAATTGTTTTGGTGTATGTTAACTTAGTTCTTCCTCACAAACTCTTGGGCATTTTGGTCATTGACTTTCTATCCTATAATACAAGTACAGATCAAAAAAGTGTTGGTTTTGATTGTCAAGCCCCAATGTGGAGTCACATTTGATCACTAGCATTGGAGAAAATTACTATTGTGAGTTGGCTAAAGGTTTACTTGTTGAAGACCATGTTCTGATAATACTAGTTAAGCATTTGGCAAGTATCATTGTCAACAGAATCTGAATTTGAGCTTAGTAAATTCCAAAACAGTCTAAGGATATACCACAAGAATCAAGGAAAGCAAGTCATCTTTTTTGTGTCGGTTTCCAAACGTACTAGTCACGCTAATCTTCAAGTAAAATTAGTTTATGTTGCATTCACTAAGGTGAAATCCTTTGTGCTTATCTATTGAATCTATTAAATGGGCAAGGTTGCCCTCCCCTGCCCTCGCCCCACACCACCCAAAAATTGTATATTGTATAATTTGAGTAATTAGTGTGGGTATACTGCATGGGTTTTGAGAAATGAGCATCATAGCTCGTGACTTATGAATAGTAGTTTGTTAGAGTTTTTATATTATATATAGATTTAAATTTCAGTTTTGATATATACTCTGTTGAAACCAGGTTTTTTTAGCTAGCTACTGTGCAGCTTTAACATGATAGTTGTAAATTGTAGTTTTGATTCTCTTGTTCAAACTATAATTCTCCTTGTTCATGTAGGTTGTTCCTGTTCCAACTTCCAAAGCATCACTGGTTGAAAAAATATTCAATTTAGCAGAAGAAAAGCTAGGATTTAAATTTTTGTCTAAGAAATATGAGTGTTCATATTTCATTTTTTATTCTATCAACTTATTCTGAGTTGGATCTGTTAAGTTCTTTACCCTTTTCCTGCTTCTACATTCCTGTTTATTAGAATCATTGCCTTGCTTCATTCATGTCCTGGCTTACTGATGCTATTATTTTTTTTACTTGAAAAATCATGAATAACTATAATCCATTCTCTCTATAAAACACAACACTTTTGTTGTTCTTATTTATTTATTTATATTTGCTTCTGCTGTATTTTTATGATGTTCCTCATTACTACTTTTCAGTTGATAGCAATTCTGATGGAAGAAATTTTTTGAGGACACAATTTGATGGGAATTCAAATTTGTTCTATGTTGAACTACCTGGAAGTGCAATATTTTTGCATCAAGTTGAAGATAATGAAAAATTCCTTGCCCAATTTGGTCGTGAGGTTGGCTTGCTAAAGAGATTTGCTGATATAAATTTACTTTCTCTATAGTTTTTATAGGAGAGGGCATCCATTAGTCGCATATTTTTGTTGTAAGGTTATAACTATTGTAGTTATCAATTAGGGGGATGTGATCTCTGACTATGATGATTGATGAATTAGGTTGTATCAGGCTTGCTAGAATTTGTATTTGTGATGTGCTACTTATCAATAGAGAATTTTATTATTCATGGTCTTGCAGTACTCCAATTCCAATGTTGTTTTGGTCATTATTGTTAACTATTATTGTTACCTTTGTGGTAGCTTGCACTTTAATTGACTATAGAAGTGTAGCAAAACTTTTAGAGCATGGAGTTTATTAAGATCAAAATATTCTTATTGTTGATATATTGCCTTAGAATGATATCTTTTACCCTATGTTTAGATTAAAAAAACTTAAAAAGATAAAGAATAGAAGATTCTTCTTGTTGATATATTGCCTTAGAATGATATATTTTACCATATGTTTAGGAATTATGTAATATTTGCTAATTATGTCTAACTTTTGATAAGCTAGCATATGCATTATTTAGATTTTTATTAACTATTATGTGGCATAGGCATTATTTAATATTTTGCTAACCATTTGGTGACTTTTGATCTTTTTTTATATCCGATGACTTTCAATGTTCTCTGTGTATAAAAAAGTTTTAGAGTTACCTATGTAATTATGTAATGATATATAATATTAAATATGAGCAATGTGATATTCAATTATTAGTAAATTTTCTCCTAAGGCCTACATTATAATTCAATTATTGGAGTTTATGTACATTGTATCTTTGCATTCAAATTTATATATTACATTAATATATATAATAATTGTAAAATTAATGAGGGATATTGTTAAAATTTTATCATATTTTTTATCATATATAAATGAGGTACATTTTTTTAAAATTTATAAAAAAAATAATTCTAATATAAATATTGTAAATAAAAATCAAATAAATTTAAATGAAGGTATAAGGGTATATTTATCAATTTTTCATTATCTACCCTACCGTCCTCTCTCCTATTGAACCAAATAAAAAATAACATATCTCTTTCCCTATCTTCACACTTATAACATCCTATATTCTTCTCTACTTTTTTTTTTCCTCTATCGAACTAAACATAGCCTAAGTTCTATTGGACTTGACAATAATTTTATCATTTCGCAGGATATTTTACAATTTGATTCTTTTCGCTACATACAATTTTCCCTTACATTAAATGCTCTCAACTAATATGGATAGGAGGCACCTTATGGGCCCACACACAGAGGATGCAATTGAGGGTAGCCGGCATATTTGGGCCCACTTAAGACTTTGCTTCTTGTGATTGTGGGCCTCTTTTGCTTATGAGCCTTTCACTTATTGGGCCCATCAAGCCCAATATTTCAACGTTGCTGGCCAGATCCAGACTGTTCTATCTACCCACTAGGTGAGTGGAGTTTTTACCAAAAAAAAAAAAGGTGAGTGGAGTTTGTTGTGAATTATTATAATAAAATTTATCAAGTAATTAAATATTTTAATTTGAGGGTCTTCATTGGATCATATGTCCGAACTTTAAAATTTAATTATTTTAATATTTTTTGCCCTACTAAATGTTTTAATATAAATATCCTTAGTTTTAGTCAATTAATAATCTGGTCTTAAAAGATCACATTCTACTAATCTACTCTCCAACATTTTTTCTAACCGTGGGTTAGATGTATTGTAAGGAGTTTATGAAATAAATTATAGCATTTATAATTTCCGAATATATTTATTGACATTAGTAGTCTACACACCACGATTTTCTCAAGAATCCAAAAGTAATAAAAACAAAAATATAAGCCGTATCAGGGGGTAGAAGGAAACTCAATTTAAAAATTAAAAAGTTTTAAAAAACAATATAATTAAATAATAATAATTTCAGGAAACCCAAAAGGAGAATGATCTAAGTAAAAAAAAAAATGAAAAATGATGCAAAAAGGTCTTTGGAAAAAACTACTTCTAATAAAATATGACATGTTCTTAATTTTATGATTTAATGATATAAAAAAATTTATATAAATAAAAAGGTGGTGAGTTCGATTCTATGTGTAACCTTAAATTATTAATATTGTTCCCTTTAATTCAAAAAAATAAAACATGACACGTCAAGTGATAAAAAAAAATGACATGTCATATGGTTATATACACATAATCTAAAGTTAAAAAGAGCTATTTGCATATTAAAATACAAATTAATTGAAATAGGAATGTTTGTTACCAAGTTTCCTTTTGGACCAAAGAATAAAGGTTAAAATCACCTAAGGCGAGTTTTAAACAAATAATTCAAATAGTATACACATATTTATTTCTTTTGTACTAACACACACACGCATATTCTAAATTATTGGCTCGTGTAATCTACTAAAATGTATGATATTTGTTGATGTAGTAAATTACAATTACCAATAAAATAAATATTTTTTAAAAAATAATATAAGCAAAGCAAGCAACCAAATATAAGTGAAGTTCATCAAATCTTACTACTATTTAAGGTGACTAGCTTTAGACAAATATTTCATTAATTAAATTTAGTTTAAATGTTATTCTAATTAGTGGGATGATTTTAATTTCTCGATCTTATCACTTGAAGTCACGATGATATTTCAGCGGCATCATGCATGCATGTTTTTCAACGTAAACTGTTATTATGATTTATAATAACCTATATATTTCTCCATATACTCCCTTCAATCTTAAATTAAATATAAAAATTAGTTGATAGATTTATTTTAATCTTAAAAATAATACTCTAATTATTTTTTTATTTTTTTATAATTTTTTTAAATTATCTATATTAATTCAACATGTTAAACGAGAGTTTTCATCAATTAAGTATTTTCAATACAAATAATTAAAGTGGATACCTTAGGAGAAAATTAACACATTTTTTACGGATAAGTAACTATAAATTATTACATCCTATCTTAGTTATAAGAGTTAGTTAATTTTTTTAGATATATTAATAAATTAATAAATTATAACTAATATAAGAACTAGTTAACTAATTTGGGTAGACTGAGGAGTATATAATATAAATTCATCTTAAGGAGTTATACTTTGTTATAATTAAATGATTTATCTAGCTTCTTTAATCTATCTAAAAAAATTAACTAACTCTTATAATTATGATCAGATTTAATCTATCTAAAAAAATTAACTAACTCTTATAATTAGGATCAGAGATAATAATTATTTAATTTTTATATTTAGGATTGGACTAAAACTTTTTGTAAATATGGTTGCAACTTGGAAATATAAACAGTAATTGCAACTTGAAATGAAGTGTGTACATACATGTTTCCCCAGTGTATTTTAATGATGCTATTTATTATTTTATATATAAAAATCTGACTTCAACTTGCAGACAAAAGGATATTACTTTCTTTGTGCATGATTATTAATGTTTTATAGAGAGAGAGAAAAAACTTTAGTTAGCCGTCAAAAGTCCAATCTTAATTAACTTTATTAAAGCTTAAATCATGCTTTGCACAAATGGTACTTGATCTGATAATGAAAAGAATGAATAAAATAGAGAGAAAAAGCAGATTCGGATCAGTGTGGATGGAGAATCGGAGATCTTAGAAATGACTCCAGTTTTTCTTTTTGAAACTTAAGACGACGTGTTAGATGTGGACATTCATCGGATTTTATAACTAATATTATATTTTTCAAAGTAGATATATATACTCCAACCATATACTTTTATATTATATATTAATATTGATTTAAATAAGCAAAAATTGTTAAAAAAAATCCTTATATTTTTTATTATTAAAAGATATCTAAAATTTATTTAAGGGCGAGTCAATATAACATATCATTAATTATATATAAATATTTTTATTTATCTTTTAAAATAGGACATCAAATACAACCTAATAATATTTGGATATCATATATAAGTGTATAGACAAGCATAAAAGAAATCATCACACGATTCGATAACCTCAAATAGTGTAATTGTCCAAACTCTTACTCTAGTTTTTAAGTTATAAATTTATATAAAACATGAATTGTCCAATCTTTTTTAAATAAAAGAAAATAATGTAATTTAAATCATATGGATATTTTAATTTATTTTTTGATGTATTATTCTAATTTATTTAAATATACAAGGGATCCATAAACTTCACGAAAAATAGTTAGGGAAAGTTTTAAGTGAAGCATATATACTTATGGATATTCTTGTCATGGAATTCATGGGGAGGGGTGAGATGTCTTTTTTTGTCCTTTTTGTTTTTCTTTCTTTTGGTGGAGATGGTGTTGAAAAATCAGATGTGGATGATATATTGATGACGTGGATATGATGTGGAAATTAAATCAACCAACATAGGGAAATTTTCAATTTTACAAATCATTTGATAATACGTCATAATCTTATAATCCTCTTCTAATACAAATAGTCTAGGGTTAAAGTCTAGTTCGACGTGGCAAAAATTCAAATTGATAGCTCTAACTAATCTTTCTTTATATTCTACTTTACTTATAAATTATTTTTATTTAATTATTCATTACTCGGTAGATTTAAAATTAATGAGAAACTATTATCACTTTTATTTTATAAATTTATTATAGCCATGAAAAGATGGAGAAATAAAACCATGTATTCTCTCTCTCTCTCTATATTCAATATAGACTATTATGCAAATTAAATTAAGGAAAAATACCAATTTAAATTGGCATAAACGATTTGAGTTTGCGTTACTTAAGGAAATAATTGAAGATTTGTTATAAAAATAAGAAAGTGAGAGAGTAGAAAGAATAACAAAACCAGATTTAGAGATGAGAGAAATAGAAGGACAAGAGAGAATTCCTCATATGCTTGTATATTCACTTGTCCAAATGCCTTCTAATAGCCACTATTTATAGGCCACACCCATTAAAGACTAAACATAAGGTTACAAAAGATTAAAAAGGAATAAAATGTCATTAACCATAAGAAACCCCTCTCAAGTCATTCATTGAGGAAGTTATAGGTTTATGGCATAAAGGGAAGAAGGAATCCTAAGAGGAATCCCAAGAGGTATAAGTTTTATGGACATCCACATGTACAAGAATATTTGTAACACTCCCCCTTGGATGTCCATGACAGATATTATACCTCATTAAAACCTTACTAGGAAAAACCCATTGAGACAAAAATCTAGTGAAGGAAAAAGAGTACACAATATTTATTTAGGTTGCCTTATCAAAAGAAAATTTCAGGAAAACCCAATGAAAAACAAAATCTTTAAAATGAAGAGTACATTAAATACGTGTTTACTCCCCCTGATGACGTTGTCAATTTATGTCTTTGAATCTGCGCATTCCAATACCATACACTAACTTCTCAAATGGCTTAGTTGGTAGTGCCTTGGTAAACAAATCTGCAAGGTTGTCACATGATCGAATTTGCTGAACATCTATATCACCATTTTTCATAAGATCATGAGTGAAAAAGAATTTTGGAGAAATATGTTTTGTTCTATCTCCTTTGATATATCCTCCTTTCAATTGAGCTATGCATGCTGTATTATCTTCATATAATACTGTTGGAATCTCTTGTTCTAGAAGTAGACCACTCATTCTTTGGATATGTTGGATTACTAACCTTAGCCAAACACATTCTCGACTTGCTTCATGAACTGCAATGATTTCTGCATGATTTGATGAGGTAGCTGATAAAGTTTATTTTATCGAACGCCAAGATATAGCTGTACCTCCACAAGTAAATAAATATCCTGTCTGAGATCTACCTTTATGTGGATCTGATAAAAATCCTGCATCTGCATAACCAATCAATTGTGATCCGGATTCATTAGAATAAAATAATCCCATATCAATTGTCCCTCGAAGGTATTGAAATATATGTTTAGCTCCATTCCAATGTCTTCTTGTTGGAAAAGAACTAAATCTTGCCAATAAACTCACAGCAAATGCAATATCAGGTCGTGTTGAATTAGCAAGATAAATTAGTGCCCCTATGGCACTAAGATATGGTACTTCTTGACCAAGAAGTTCTTCATTTCCTCTTGAGGGCAAAAATGATCTTTTTCTTTAACTAGAGATCTCACAACCATTGGAGTAGTTAATGGATGTGCTTTCTCCATATAAAATTGCTTTAATATTTTTTCAATATAAGCTGATTGATGAAGAAAAACTCCATTTGTTAAGTGCTCGATTTATAAACCGAGATAAAACTTTGTTTTTCCAATATCTTTCATTTCAAATTCTCTCTTTAAACAATCCATTGCCTTTTAAAGCTCTTCAGGAGTTCCAATTATATTCAAGTCATCCACATATACAGCAATTATAACAAATTCTGATATATTCCTTTTTATAAAAACACATGGGCTAATTGAGTCATTTTTATAGTTTGCTTTTAACAAATATTCACTTAGACGGTTGTACCACATTCTTCCAAATTGTTTTAATCCGTATAAGGATTTATGCAAACGAATTGCATAATTTTCTCGAGGATTCTTACATGCTTCAGGCAATTTAAATCCTTCAGGGATTTTCATATAAATTTCAGTATCTAAAGAACCATATAAGTATGCTGTAACAACATCAATTAGACGCATATCGAGTCTTTCATGCACTGCCAGACTGATTAGATATCTGAAAGTAATTGTATCCACCACAGGAGAATATGTTTCTTCATAATCAATGCCAGGTCTTTGCGAAAAGCCTTGTGCCATAAGTCGTGCTTTATATCTAACAACCTCATTTTTCTCATTTCATTTTCGCACAAAAACCCATCTATATCCAACTGGTTTAACACCATTTGGTATTTGGACTACAGGTCTAAAAACTTCACGTTTTGAAAGTGAATTCAATTCTGCTTGAATTGCGTCTTTCCATTTTGGCCAATCATTTTTATGTCTACATTCTTCAACTGACCTAGGTTCAAGATCATCACTTTGATTAGTTATTTCAATAGCAACATTGTATGAAAAAATATCATCGACGACTATATTTTCTCGGTTCCACCTTTTTCTGTAGTGACATAACTTATCGAGATCTCTTCATTATTTTCAGGTACCTGGACCTTTTCTGGGGTCTTTTGATTTGTTATGTCCTGGGTATCTCCTATAAGATCAGCCTCCTCAATTTGACAATTTTGATTGTTTATTCTTTTCTTTCTAGGATTTTTATCTTTAGAACCGATTGGTCTACCACGCTTCAAATGTGGTTTACTTTCATTTGCACTTGCTACTTGTCCTGCTGGGACATCAATTCGAATTGGAGTATTTTCAGCTGGAATATGAGATTTAATAATTCTCTTGGGGTCAGTAAATGTATCTGGCAGTTGATTTGCAATATTTTGCAAATGAATTATTTTTTGAACTTTAAGCTCACATATTTGTGTTCGAGGATCTAAATGAGACAATGATAATGCTTTCCATGTGATTTCTTTATCCAGCTGCTTATTATCTCCCCCTAATGTTGGAAAATTTGTTTTATCAAAATGACAATCATCGAAACGTGGCGTAAACAAATCTCCCATTAACGGTTCTAAATACTTGATTATGGAAGGAGATTCATAACCAACATATATCCCTAACCTTCTCTGAGGTCCCATCTTTGTGCGTTGTGGTGGAGCAATTGAGACAAAAATCACACATCCAAAAATTCTAAGATGAGAAATATTTGGCTCCTGACCAAAAGCCAATTGTAATGGGGAGAATTTATGATAATTTGTTGGCCTGATGCGTATAATTATTGATGCATGTAAAATTGCATGTCCCCAAGCTGAAATGGGAAGTTTTGTTCTCATGAGTATTAGTCTAGCAATCAATTAGAGGCGTTTAATTAATGATTCTGCTAAACTATTTTGAGTGTGGACATGAGCAACAGATTTTTCCACTATTATTTCAGTTGCCATGCAATAATCATTAAACTTTTGCGATGCGAACTTACTCGCATTATCAAGACGAATTGTCTTAATTGCATATTCTGGAAATTGTGCTCTTAATCAATTATTTGAGCAAGTAATCTAGCAAATACTAAATTACGTGTAGATAACAAGCACACATATGACCATCTTGTAGATGCATCTATTAAAACCATAAAATATCTAAATGGTCCACATGGTGGATGAATAGGTCCACATATATCCCCTTGGATACGTTCTAGAAATGCAGGGGATTCTACCCCAACTTTTGTTAATGAAGGTGTTGTAATTAGTTTGCCTTGAGAACAAGCTACACATGAAAAATCTTTAAATTGAAGAATCTCCTGGCTCTTCAATGGATGTCCATGTGAATTTTCAATAATCCTTCGCATCATAGTTGATCCGGGATGGCCTAACCGGTCATGCCAAATAATAAATGTATTTTTATCAGTAAACTTCTGGTTTACTGTAGCATTTGTTTCAATTATATCAATATTTGTATAGTACAAATCAGAAGATAATGCAGGTACTTTTTCAAGAACACATTTTTCTCCATGTCTAACAATTGTAATATATAGGTATTCAATATTTTTCTCATCTATAGTCTCAATATGATACCCATTTCGGCGGATATCTTTAAAACTTAACAAATTTCTTTGAGACTTAGAGGAATATAAAGCATCATTAATTACAAAATTTGTCCCTTTGGGTAATATTATCATTACTCTTCCAGAGCCTTCAATTAGTTTTGTATTACCCGTTATAGTATTGATGCTTGCACCATTCATTGTCCAATGAGAAAAATATTTTTTATCTTTAAGTATGGTATGTGTTGTAGCACTATCTATGAGACATATATCTTCATTCTTGTGCCCAATAAAAGAGAGAGGAACATCCATATTCTTCATCAAAGGAAAATAAATGTATTAAAATATATTATTAGCAATAATGATCTTAAAAGAAGAAAATAAAAGTAAACATAAATAAAGCATAAAGCATAACTAAATTAAGATGAAAAATAGATAAAATATAGACTAAATTTGTTTCTCTAATCATGATTCTCAAAGAAATCAGCCATTTCTAAGTGTGCCATAGCATCAATGTCATCATATAGCTCATTGGTATCATCATTCTTGTATGCAAAATTTGCCTCAACATCATCATCTTGGAAAGTCATATTTGCTTGCATGTTCTTTGAATTCTTTTTTATGGAGGCTTGATAAAGCTTTGCTAGATGCTCAGGCGTACGACAGGTACGCGACCAATGCCCTTTCATCCCGCACCTATAACATAGATTTTCCACAGTTTTTGAGGGACCACCCTTGTCTTTTTTCTGCCCTTCATTATATTTCTTCTTTTGGTGGGTATTTGGATTATAATTACTTCCACCACCATGATGACGGTAATTGCCACGCCCCCTACCACGGCCACGACCGCGACCTCGACCTCGACCACGACCATGGGCATGAAAATCAGTGCGTTCAGTCACATTCGTTTTAGGGAATGGAGTTGATCTAGTGGGACGGATCTCATGATTTTTCATTAACAACTCATTATTTTGTTCAGCCACAAGAAAACATGAGATTAGTTCAGAATACTTTTTAAAATCTTTTTCACAGTATTGCTGCTGCAGGAGCACATTTGAAGCATGAAAGGTAGAAAAAGTTTTTTCTAATAAGTCATCATTTGTTATTTTCTCACCACACAATTTCAGTTGAGAACTTATTTTAAAAACAGCTGAATTATATTCAGATACAGATTTAAAGTCTTGTAGCCTCAAATGCAGCCATTCATAACGAGCTTTGGGCAAGATTACCGTCTTTTGGTGATCATATCGTTCTTTTAAATTGTTCCACAATTCTAACGGGTCTTTCACCGTTAGGTATTTAGCTTTTAGCCCTTTATGTAAATGGTGGCGAAGGAAAATCATGGCCTTAGCCTTGTCTTGATTGCTTGCTTCATTTCTAGGTAAAATAGCATTCCCTAGACCTTTGGCATCTAAGTGGATTTCAGCATCTAAAACCCAAGATAGATATTTTTTTCCCGAGATATCAAGAGCAGTAAACTCGAGTTTCGTCAGATTAGCTATGGATCGAACTAAAATAATAATAACAATTAGAATTCTGATAAAATTCATTAGAAAAATATGATAATAAAAACATAAATAAATAAACAATATATATTCAACATAAATATAAATTCAATAAAAGTAACAAAATATAAATGGTATAAATAAAAATAAAATAAATAACTATAAAATATATATAGTAACATATAAGCAATTAAATAAACAAAATAAAATAATGGAAATAACATAAATAATATAGAGAAAATAATACTACAATAGAAGTAACATAAATAAAATAAGAATTATAAATATAAATAAATATAACAAAATAAATTAAATAACATAAAAATACCATAAATAATATGTTACAATACATAGAATTAGAAATAACATAAATCAAATATATAAATAGTAATATAGTATAATTATTTCGTAATATAAATAAGTTAATATTATATAATTGTAGTAAATATATAATAATGCTAAGAATACAAAGAAGATAAATAAATCAATTAAAATATAAATTAATAAATATATAGGGAGGGGGAATTGGAAATGAAAACAATATATAGGGAGAAGGAAAAATGTAAACAATACATATATGTAAATATATATAAATAGAGAATCAATAATAATATTGTATCAATATATCAAAAGAAGAAGAAAAATTAGAATAACACAATATTTTATATAAGAATAAAATACAATAAAGATAACCTACACACACATATCTAACAACAAAAATTAAAATGGATATGAAAGAATAATAAATAACTATATATAACAAATATATAAAAATAACATTTGCCCATAATAATTAAGTAAGATAATAATAGAAAATAAAACATATATAATAATTAGATAAAGAGAAAACTAATATCCTTTATACATAATTGAACATAATAGTATATGAATTGATAAGGAGTTCATACCTTAAATTTTTCAGAGCAATGTCGTGCTGATAACGTGTTATAAAAATAAGAAAGTGAGATAGTAGAAAGAATAACAAAACAAGATTTAGAGATGAGAGAAATAGAAGGATAAGAGAGAATTCCTCATATGCTTGTATATTCACTTGTCCAAATGCCTTCTACATAGCCACTATTTATAGGCCACACCCATTAAAGACCTAAACATAAGGTTACAAAAGATTAAAGAGGAATAAAATGTCATTAACCATAAGAAACCTCTCTCAAGTCATTCATTGAGGAAGTTATAGGTTTATGGCATAAAGGGAAGAAGGAATCCTAAGAGGAATCTCAAGATGTATAAGTTTTATGGACATCCACATGTGCAAGAATATTTGTAACAAGATTCAATTATTATTTATATATACACCCAACACATATCCTATACCTAGTTAGGAAGGAAATAAAATATAAAAGATAAAAAACTAAAATTTGCAAATTATCTCAAAAGACCACAGTTCTCAGCTAGCTATTATGTAGTAATTTTTTTTAATTAGATAGATAATCACTAACAGTTTAAGGATATTAACAGCATTAAACCCTTGATCTCTCACTTACAAAAAAATTTGTTGGATTAGGCTATAAGGTTATTAGGAGCTATAATATAGTTATTACTAAATTTTAAGAATATTATAGATAAATTTAAAAACTATTAATTTAAAATTTATTTTTTTTATATAAATAAAAAATTTAAGTGAGTTAATCCGGAAAGTTCATTATCGTTTGGCATATTTTTAAATTTAAAAAATACTATAAAATTATTTAAAAATATATGTTCTTATATAAATAAAAAATTTAGATGAGTCAATTGGAGAAGTTCACTATCGTATTACATATTTTTAAGTTCAAAAAATATTTATAAAATTATTTTAAAATATATGTTAAAAGAAGCTATAACCTTTGAAATTTACTACTAATTTTTCAAAAGCGTAATAGCTAGCTATCGAGTCTATCTTAATAGTCACTTTTGACTATTAAAATATATTATTGGTATAATAGTTTTAGGAAAAATAATTAAAAAAATATCATTTGAATGATAAAATTTTAAAAATTGCATGTAAATATATAAAAAGATAAATTAATTATAAGTATTAATTTAAGATTTTAATATTTATAGAAAAAGATAACATTGTCCTGAAACCTAAAAGGAGCAATCAATATCACCATTGAAAAGGTTAGAATCATTACATATATTATCAATTTTATTATTAATATAGTCAATATCCATTCACTATTAAGTTATCAAACATAGCAATCAATCACATTAATAAGATAGTTAAAATTATTATACATATTATCAATTTTATTATTAAAGTGGTTAAATCACCTAATCTAATTATTTATACCACTAATTTATTAAAAGGAGTGTCAATCTCATTATTTAAATAGTTAAAATTATTATATATATTATTAATTTTATTATTAAAATAATTAACATCTATAATTCAGAGATATTTTTATCTTTTATTATAAATATTAAAATTTTAAATTGATATTTGTCAACAATCTATTTTTTTATATATTTGAAAAACCTTGTTGGAATTTTAGAATTTGTGGTATTTTATGGGGGGGGGGGGGGTTTCCCATTTTTTTCATATTTTAAATTTAATTTCTTATAATTTTTAAATTTAAGCATCCAACTATATTTTCTTTTTCCGCCCATTAATTTATAAATTATAATTATAATACTGAATCCATTCCCCAACCCCACAAAAACAAAACAAAACATAGGGTAGGAACTTGGCCAACCCCACATGTATAAATCAACTTCGTCTCTTTTTGACACAAATTGTTATGATCCATCCACATCACAAAACCCTATTTCCTCGATTGAGGTTACTGGCAACTACCTTCACAGGATACAATTTACGCATATTTTGAAAAGTCATAAGCACTCTTATTTAATTTCAACTAATAATACAAGCTTGCAATTAATCTACATAATAATTTTATAATCATTAACAAATAAATTAAAATAAGGACAGTCCTGTGGAATATATTATTATTATCATTATATATATATTGGTGTGTTATTGAACTAATTTGAAGTCATACAATATTTTATGATTAGTCATATAATTGTTCATTTTAAGAGAGTAAATAATCCCAGAAAAAAAAAGAATTTATGTGTTTTATCATTTTATTTATATCGTGTAATTATTTTTATGGCACTAAATTATCAAATTAATACATGCGATTGTGATGGAGACATAGCTAGAAAACTATATTATTAGTTTATCATTTAAAAAAAACAAAAGAAAACAATATTCTTTTATATTTTAGGAAGAAAAAGTCCAATTCTTTTGGATAGTTCAATTTTTTATCAATAAAAATGTAAATAAAATTAAAGAAATTAAACTGTCATATCTCAGGTACGTAAAGGATGCTCTATTATTTTTCTCTAATTAATAAATAAGTAAGAGAACACGAATTTAATCCCCAAGTCACTTTCTTGCTGATCATTCTAGAGGGAAAGATGAGAGCGATGGCCAAGTTGTGGTAACCAAGTAGTTCCCCTTATTTCAATGTCAGTGACACTTGTGATGGTGATTTTATCATTAATTTTAGTGGGAGGAGTTACATCCATTGTACCCGAACACTATTGGTGACTTGATGAATTGGTCACTTGTCCAGCCTGGTGAATCACTTGAATTTAAAAACGGCTGACTCATGAATAACCCAATTAACCGGGTTGAATTTTACTTATATGTTTCTTTCCTAAATTTAAAATGAGATTATTTTGAGTTAAAAAATAGTAGGTCATTAAATCTATGATTTAAAACCTTTCTATTTTTTAATTATGTATGATTCATATATTAATATTTTATTTATTTATGAGTTGTTAATACTTTTTTATTTCATTAATTTTTTCATGATTATAGATATTGTATATTTTAATTAAATTATTTTATTTTAATTGTGACCCGTTTAACTCCAATTAGACCACTAGTATTTGAACTATTGCTTCTTGTTAGTGATTTAATTACATCTATCACTCAATTTTGGCAAAAAAAAAACCGACAACTCCTTAAAGAACATTATTTAAATAATTCTAATAATATATAATATCTAATTTTTAATATAAAATTTATTTAATTAATTTAGATAGATTAAAAAAATAATTAAATTAGTTATCTAAATAATTATGAGTTAATTTTCATAAAATATATCATTTAATTATGTATATTTTAAACTATCATTAATAAAAATCTCTTTAATATATGTAATTACATAAAAATATTTTTAAAAATTATAATTTTAAAAGATAAAGTAGATTAAAATATTATAATTATAATTAAATTAAATTATTTATATAATTTTTATAATTATGATCAAAGACAGTAAGATTCTTGTTGTCGTGAAATTGTCAAAATTTTGTCCATATTTTAAAAAACAAGCTATTGTTTTTATTTAGGTTCATGTATATTGTCCATTTTAGTTTTAATTTATTATATAGATGCATGAACAATATCAACTGGGTTCGTCCAATAATAAATGTGAGTCACGCTCCCGCCGTTCGTAGACGGCAAAAAATATCACGTGATTTATAATTCATGAATACCATGATTTGCTAGAAATTATATATATATATATATGAATGATTGATTGATTAAATAACGACAATATTGTTCATAAGTTGATAAAATTCTTGAACACACTGCTTTTTGTGAAACTAAGGTACGTTTGGTACAATATAAATAAAAAGATAAAGAGAATTTTTTACTTTTTTATTTAATATAATAAAAATAAATTTTATTTCTAATATTTTGAGTCATTATTTTTTTATAAAAAAAGATTAAAAATCAGACTATGTAAGTGAAAGTAAAATTATTTAGACTATTTTATCTTAAATTATAAAATTTTTAGATAATTTTAACCCTTCTAAAATTATAAACAAATATTTTAGATCATTTTATTTTAAATTATAAAAAAATTATACATTAATTTTATATTCATTTCTATTTTACTAAATAAATTTTTAAAATTTATTTTTAACTTAATTCTATTTTTATTTTTATTTTTATCAAAAAAAGATCTATTCTACTAAACATATGGATTAGAAATAGTACATTTGTGTAGTTAGAATTTTCAATTTTTGCGTGTGTATGTGTGTTAATGACTTCTTGTTTTTCCAAAGGAGTTAATAATAACTTCTTGAAAAGGTTTATCAGACTTTGCTTGCAGTGCATGTGGTTGCTTAATTTAAGCAAAACCATCCTTTTCAAAGTGATTATTAGCTATAGATTGCTCTTCTGCTTACCAAATTAAATTGAATTCTTGATTAACTAAAATGATAGCAATTAATTGACTAATTAATCGCTGACGTTTTAATACCTTTCTATCTCAAATTATGTTTTTGGTGTGGAAATTGGAAGACAAAGCAACCTCTCTTCAAACTTTATTTTAAATATTTTTCAATCGCATTATGTTTTATTTTAAAAAGTTAAAATTTAGATATAATTTATTATTATTATTTAATTGTTGAGTTATTATTTATAATCTTAAAAAAATAATGTATTATTAATTAGTTTCCATATTTTATAAGATTTCTATAAATCTCCATATTTTCATCAATATTCTCTCTCATTAATCACTATTTTCAGGAGCTATTTACAACCGTTTCTAAATATAGTAAGAATCATTTTTTTAGAAGAAAAAATTAATTGGAATGAATATTTAAAAAATAAAATATTATGATACATTACTTAAATATGCAAGTATTGCTTTGGCTAAAGCAAGTATTACCATAAAACTTCAATACTGTGTGTATATTTTTTATTATATTTATATAATCATACAAATTATGCTTTTTTCCTACTTTTACTTTTCTATGATATTTCCGGTTTGATATTATTTTACATACCAAAAAAGCCACATGATGACATAGGTCAAGTGCCACCTGACACGTTTGAGGCCACAAAGACTATAGGTAGAAATCTAACCCAAAAGGTTATCCATGGAAAAATAATAATTTTAATGTACACAAGTGGGTGGTAGATTTATAAATTAATTAAATATTTTAGTATAAAAACTTATGAGTATTTGTTAGCTATATGACTTGATGATATTTTATGTTGTAGGAGGAGAGTAGGAGTAAAATTAACAAAAAAAATCTCTTATTTGATATGATAGTTTTTTATTTTTATTTTTAATATTTTTAATCATTTCAATTCTATGAGAAAATATGATAATTAAATTATAGAAGTATAAATAAAATTTTTTAGACTATTTTACCCCAATTATAAAATTATTAGACAACTTTAACCCTTCTAAGTTATAAAAAAAATATTTTATATCATTTTATCTCTAAATTATAAAAATATATACATCAATTTTATACTCATTTATATTATACCAAATAAATTTTTAAAATCAATTTTTAGTATAATTATACTTTCCCTTTCATTTTTACTTTCACCTATATTTCCATAAAAAAACTCTTTTATTTTACTAAATGTATTATAAGTATTGTTTATCCATATTAAATATAGCTATTGGAAAGATATTTTCTCCCTTCATATAACCCTAAATTTAAGATTTTGTATTTAAACAATCAAAATTTTATGATTTAATTAAAATTTGACCATTCATCTTTAGTTTGAATTAGTCTCTTATCATCTGATCCAATAATTTAACTTTTAGACTTTATAAAATTTTATTTACAGAAATCATGGGTATTAAATGAAACTAAAAAATTCTATAAAATAAGTCCATAATTTTTTATAAATTAAAATTAACAGGTTTCATCATGAAATGCCTATAACTAATCAAATTATAAGAATCTAATTTAAAGAAAATAAGCTACATAAATTTTATTAAAAATTGAGGTAAACTGTAGAATTAGCTGATTAATTTTTCCTAAAATATGAAATATATTTTTATTAGTCAGTCAACCTTCATTTGCAATACAAACTCTTTTTTATCCAATCTTTAAATTACTTGGAGTAATAAATTGATAGACAAAACACACAAACACATAATACTCTATTAGAAGCTTATTATTCTTTTCTTTTGCATTAAAAGGTAATTATGAATTGTAAATTGTTAGAGTTTAATTGCCCTAAAATTATTGTGACTGAAATATCAGCCTCAAATATTAATGAAATGAAAATCCCAATTAACTAAATGGCACAAATATAACATGAAATTAAAAACCACCCGAAATAACTAAATGGCACCAATAATTCACATATGACATTTATTAAAAAAACATTCTATTTTTATTGAAAAAGGAAAAAATGAAATATTTAATATATCGATAGCATAACTTAATAATTATATTTCACTTTTGGAAAAAAATTTAAAAAACAAAATTCTCATCCAATAAATAGTTTCCTACAGATTTTACCGAAAAAAGAAGAGCACAGTTTGCCAAGGACCTTCAAAGGATTCATCATTCTCCAAATAAAAATGAAATGAAAAAAATTATTTTTGATAAAATAAATGATAAATTATTGAAGAATGTATATATTATTATTATTATTATTAAAGGCCTAGAGGGCCCCAAGTGGACGATCCTTCTTTTGTAGAATGAGAATATTTTAAGCGAAGGGAAGACCAGAAAGGAGGCCTGGTCCCACATCATACTTATCGTCTCCAAAATCCTTTATTTTTTATACATTAAAATCAAAGCATGTCCTATGCAACTTCCTAATCCTAGCCGTTCATCATGATAGCTAAAATTATTATTTTTTAAATAGGTAAAATAATATTAATAAAAAAGAGAGCCACTACAAAAAAGAACTATAAACTCAGGAAAAAAGGAAAAAGATTAATAAGAGTATCAAATAAAAAAATGAGAGATAATCAGAAACAGTGGAGAAAAACTCATAGGATTTATGTATTTCTAAATGATATTGTACGAGGGAGTAGAAATCTAATCAGGATTAATCCTTCTTTTATTAATGTGAATAAATTTCAAAATGATATTAATGACATTGTTTTATTTTAGTGCATGATGATAGTTTTGATCTCTGGAAATTTTTTCTTTTAGACATAATTTTCTTAATTTTTTAAGGTATGAAAAACAAATAAATTCCTTTATACTTAATTTACTCTATACTCAAAATTTTATATTTGAATTTTTTAAATAGCATTGGTTCATGTGACAATCCATACATAGATTTTTCTATAATTTGTGAAAAACTAGATTTTTTTAATTTTAAAAATATAGGATTTTTAAATACCCAAAATTTAATATATTTAATAATATATAGAATTTTTTTATAAAGAAAAGTAATATAAAGTCTAATAACAAAATTAAAATAAGATATAAAATAATTTTTATTATTGAATAAAAGATATAAAATAATTTTATTTGAAGAAATATTTATATTTTTTTATTAGAATAAGTTTTGTATGTAAATTAAAAAAATATAAATATAAAATTTAGAATAAATGATGTACTAAAAATGGACGGTGGAGATGAATGCGTGTTGGAATGTTGATACAGTAGTGGACAGTGTAGTACAGCCCCTAACAGGACTGCCTTCTACTTTGGTAGTCCCCATTTATGGCGTCGTAGACTGTTAAAGTTAACCAAACAGAAGTGTACTTGGGAGAATGCGAGATTCCTAAAAAGTTTGTGAGAAATAGATAAATGACGAAATTGTCCCTACGTCGAAGCAGACAAAGAGTAGGTACGATCGTCTACGAAGTTGACCCGTTTCTCTCTTTTTTTGTTTTGTTTTTTTGTTAGCCCCTTTTTTACTTTTTACTGTTTTTACTATTCTCTATCTAATCTTACCTCAATCCAATCCCACTCTCACTTCCACGCGTGCATACACTCGCTGTTCTGACCTCGGTCAATCAATTTCCCAATGCAATGCAATAGGGGGACATCAGGACATGACACTTCAGAATTTAGGATTTCAGAAGAAAAATATGGCAGATGAGGTGGCTAGGGAAGGGGTAACTCTGAGTTCAGGATGTGTAGCTATTACATCATACAAAAAACTTTGTAATAAAAAAATAGGCTTATTGGAAGTGGAAATGTTATACTATCCATGTGAGGATTGTTTATTAAATGGTTAATTTTAAGTTGATAATTGGGATATTTTTATATTAATTTAAAATATTTATATATATTTTTATATTATTTTCTTGACTAATGTGTCTATTAAATTATCTACATTAGTTGACTTAATAATAATTTATTTTTATACTTCCTCAAATATAAATATTTTATGAATGAGACTCTTCAAATTCTATTTTCTAAATATGAGTAAAGTTAAAAAAATAAATTAATTTAAGATAAATTTAATAACTCAATTACTATTTGTGAGAATTAATTAAAAATATTATATAATAAAAATTAGATGAAGTACTATTTTAGAACATTCATGTATATTTTTACGTTTAAAAAAAAGGGAAAAAGACAAAAAAATTATTTAAATTTTAAAAGGATATATTAGGCTTCAGAATATTAAAAATGATAGATTGGACAGGAGGCTCAATCTGTCATTTGTAAATTTGAGTGTAAATACTAAATTAACCTTCACTTTTTTAATATTTTGACAATACGATTTACAATTTTCTTAATGGTATTTATAACTCTGACAATAGTATTTATAACTCTTATAATAGTATTTATAACTTTAACAATAGTATTTATAATTTTGATAATGGTATTTGTAATATTAACAATAGTATCTATAGCTTTGACAATAGTGTTTGCAACTTTACTAATAGTATTTGTAACTCCCAAGTAGTATTTACAATTTCAACAATAATATTTACAACTCCCGTAATGGTATTTATAATTTCCACAATAGAGAAGAAGCAATTTTGCCAATAGGATTAACAACTTTGTTAATGTTATTTACAACTCCCACAATAGTATTTGTAACTTTGCCAATGATATTTGTAAGTTTATCAATTCTATTTATAACTCCTAGTATTTGCCATTTTCACCATGGGATTTTCAACTTTACCAATAGTATTTATAACTCATGCAATAATATTTACAACTCCCACAACAGAGAAAAAGTAATGGTATTTATAATAACTTCAACCATTAACCAACTGATGTCAAAAACAAATTAAAGACTCATCATAAACTAAACCACTGGCAGGGTGTTTGTAAAAGTGAGAAAAAAATACATTGACACCTTCAACTTATAGTATTGTTTGTTTAATAGGATCCAATTGCTAGGATAGAATTGCAGCATCCACTAGTTCCATGATACTACAAATTAATTAATAAAAATGTATTAGAGCTAAGGATTATGCTTAACCGTAGTTGGTTATAAATATTTCTAGATGAGGAAAATTTTCTTTTAGCCATGAAGGTTTAGTCAGAATAAATTTAGCTCAATTGGTTACAGAATCAGATCACATTCAAGAGTTGGTGGCAAGTGACTACATGGCTACTTAAGATTCCAACATCACCTATACTCCTCTTATGTGGAATATAAGGACAGGGGTTTTGAATATAAGTTAATTTATCATGCAACATGTGTTAGAAATTAATATCATAGAAAATCATACCAAATAATCAAACTAAACCATATTTCAAAAGATATGTCCCTTACCAACTCCAATGAGAGCAACTACAGATAAAATTATATCGGTGAGATGATGCCGTGCATTTGCTTTCATCATCCTATTGCCTTGCCTTTCACCAACTTGTTTTGTTACCTAGTAAAGCCTAGAGATCATAAATACATGTGAAAAATAGGAGCCTTCAAGATGGAACACTATTGTAAATAGTTGCTTTCTGCATTTGGGCATTTCTTTTTAGCCCATTCAGATTGAGCAGGAAAGAGTAATCATTTGTGAAAGAGTATACCTTTAATTTTTGCATGACAAAATATTTATAATAAGACTTACTTGTAAGTAATCAACAAAGCTGCAAATCCTATAGGTGAAGTTGTAAATCCCTTAAGTGAAATTATAAATCCCATTGCTGGAAGTTATAAATTCTGTTAGAGGAGTTGCAAATCCTATTGACGGAGTTACATATCACATTGTAAGAAGTTGCTAATCCTGTAGAAGAAATTACAAACCCATTTGGTGAAGTTGTAAATTCCATAGGAAAAGTTATAAATCCTCTTGATAAAGTTACAAACCCTATTGGAAGAGTTGCAAATACTATTAACCAAGTTGAATACTAAAATACTATTGTAAATCTCATTCTTTAAGAAAACGTTACAAAAATTGAATATTGAAAAGTGATTAATTAAATTAGAACATCAGTCGGTCAATGGTTGAAATTATTACAAATACCATTGCTTTTTCTCTATTGTGGGAGTAGTAAATATCATTGCGTGAGTTGTAAATACTATTAGTAAAGTTGTAAATCCTATTATGGAAGTGGCAAATACTAAGAGTTATAAATACAATTGATAAACTTATAAATATTATTGGTAAAGTTGCAAATACTATTGTGGGAGTTATGAATAACATTAGCAAAGTTGTTAATCCTATTGGCAAAATTACTTCTTCTCTATTGTGGGAGTTGTAAATACTATTGCGGGAGTTACAAATATTATTGTTAAAATTGTAAATACTACTATAGGAGTTACAAATACTATTGGCAAAGTTACAAACACCATTGTCAAAACTACAAATACTATTGTTAATTTTATAAACACTATTGTTAAAATTATAAATACTATTGTTAAAGTTATAAATACTATTATAGGAGTTGTAAATACTATTGTCAGAGTTGTAGATACTATTGGTAAAGTTATAAATCGTATTGTCAAAATATTAGAAAAGTGAAAGCTAATTTAGTCTTTACACTCAAATTTATAAATGATAGATTAGACTTCCTGCCCAATCTATCATTTTTAATATTCACAAACTTAATTTATTCTTTTAAAATTTAAATAAGTTTTTTTTGCCTTTCTCCCTTCAAAAAAAAACTTTTTGGTATCAAATACTTATAAAAATATTTTATAAATAGATTTTTTCACATTATCATTTCTTTCACGTGGATTATCAATTGCTGTCGGAGTTTTGTCTACATTTTTAGAGGCCTAGATCCCCTACTTGTTTTTTTAAAATATTTGAGTCTTTTTATATGGATGTGAACTAAGTAGGAATATAATGTTTATTGTCAATGTAATTGCGGGTCATAGTTTTACAAAATTGTTTAATATTCTTCATGATAATAAGGTAAGAAAATGTATTCATTAGGTAAATTTGGATTTATAGATTAGACAATATTATTATATTTTATTAGCAACTAATTATAATACATTATTCTTTTGGTCCTATTTAAAGGATAGAGAAATAATATTTATCTTAATCATATTTATAGGATAGAGAGAAGTTTTTTTATATGAATATAATATTTTATTCTTTATTTATTTATGTTAATTTTGTTTCAATTTAGTATAATGTATATTAAATAGGGATTAAATTAAGAAGTTGTTGATTTTTATGGTATAATTAATGAAATTTAAGTCACATTTGATATATAGCACTGAGAGCTTATGAATGATACATTGATAGAAAATGAGTTAAATTGGATTGTTTGGTATATAGTATTAGGTAAGCCTTAAGATTAGACAATATCATATAGGTGGGATTGGATAATCCTACCTCCCCTGGTATTACAATCTTAGTCCTAGGATTGGAGTTTGTTAAGAAAAAAAAAATATCTCTAGTATTGTAATCTAACACGAACATCTTCCTCCAAGCAACGAAACTCACTGGAACTCTGATGATCTCCATCTTCACTTAGCCACCGCCTAACTTCTACAACCACCACGAACACTCCGTCACCCAAATCCTCCCTTCTTCTTTATCCCTCTCCCATCTCCGTACACCCCTGGTAGAGGAATCCTTCCTTCTTTCTTCTGCACTCTCTTCTCTTCCTCTATTATAATCATCGTTGTTCTTCTCCGTCTTCGACCACCTCGTCTTCCTCATCCTCATCATTTTGCTTATGTTCGAGCTCTGACCCGAATCACTTATACGTGGCTCTGTCTTGATTAGCCCAAATTTTGCAAAACTCGCAGCATTCAATTTTTGACTTGATGGGCGAGGTCGAGGTTTGTGGTGTTGTTTTTGACCATGGACTATATGGGAGAGGTAGATGTCGGTGATACTAGGGAGTAAGCGGAGGACGATGAGCTAGAATTAGGAGATGCCAAATTGGGCAGAATTTTGGGATTATAGCAAGGAGTACTATAATCTCTTTATAATTTATGATTAATTATAAAGTAAAATTAATAAAATTATTCCCTTCAAATATCACTTTATACCAAACATAACTTTAAAGGTACATTCTCATTCCTATTCTCACTACCAATCTCAATTTCAATCTCAATCTCAATCTATTAAAATCTAGTACTATATATCAAATGTGACCTTAAGGTTTTCTTTAGTTTATATAAAATATATTAAAAATAACTTATAAATATAATTAAAAAAAATATTTATTTTTACATTTGATTATTGTTAGGATTAGTGGTTATATTTGTTTTTAAAAAGAAAGAAGAGAGAAAGATAAAAACGTAACCTTGGGCTCCCCGAATGATTTTTTCGTGTTTTAAAAGTTAAGGTAGCCTGACAAAGACTGTAATCTGATTTAGTTAATTCCATGACAAAGATAGTTCTAATTAAGTATATATATGTATACACACTTATAATATATTATAATATTATTTTTTTATCTTAATTATAAGATTTAATTAATTTTTTAGATATATTTAAGAAAATAAATAATCAATTAATTATGATCAAATTCAAACTCTCATTATAAATTCATATTCTATACTCTTCAATCTACCTAAATTAATCAATTAACTTTTATATTAGTTATAATTAATTGATTTATTTTATTTTCTAAATCTATCCAAAAAGAGTTAATCGGATCTTATAATTAGGATCAGAGATAATAATTAGTTAGGTAGGGGTGTTCAAAACCTTGGTGGTCTGATTTAACCCCAAGTGGTCTGGTCTAGGCCAGTTTAGTTCAAATAAATTTTATAATGAAATCAGATTGAACTAGAACAAACTGGTTGTCAGGTTGGACTGGATGTCCTAGACCAAGTGATCATACTACTTGAGCTAGTTTGGTCTAGCTCGAGTGATTTTTTAAAATATTTTGTAATTTAAATATTATTTTTTATTTTTGTTAGATATTTTTGTGAATTTAAAATGAAATTTTAATATTTTAGAATGAGTTTTATGTGATTATAAATATTTTTTTATTGTCTTAATTATATTTATTAAGTTAAAATCCTACCTTATATAAAAAAATATTTAAAAAATAAAATTGAGGTACTAAATTACTTGGACTAGTTTCAATAGTATGGTGGACTAAATTCAATCTAACATGATGAAAGTTAAAATTAGAATGAATTGGACCACCAGTTATCATATTCAACCTGATGTCTTCTCTAGACTAGATCTCATATTGATGATTAACTCGGTCCAATTTGATCTATACACACCTTTTTTTGTAGTTAGGTGTGAGTTTTATACATTGCATATAGTTTAAGGTAAATCAAATTAACACTGTTATTTGAATCCGATTATGAATATTATTCATAAATTACCAATAATGTGTTTTTTATTATACATGTTATATTGTCTATAAGTTATGATTGATACTCTATCGATTTACATACTATAATTATTATTTGTAACAATTATTTGGCATCAAATATTGTAAACAATTTTTTTTTTATATGCATTAGTTCAATACGTTCTTTATCATGCCTAATTAAGAATAATTATTTTAAAATTAATTTTTATATTCATACAAATTTAAATTTAAAAATTTGTACTTAAACAATAAAACCCCTTCTACTGAAAATCAGTTGTTGACAATTGTAAATCACTTTAAATTTGAGCCATGTGGATATTAGATTGTGATTCAAAACTTCCCCATAGTAAAATTATAGCTAGTAAAATAAGCATAACCCTACAAAATAGAGCTAGCTATTTCAACTTGTGTCTCTTGCCCATTAATTTTTTTTAATTTATTAATATTATTATTTATTTTATTTAAATATTATTTTAAATACTCTTATTATTAAAGACTAATAAAGATAATTATTTATTTATTGATATATGTTGACATATTTTAATTGAGTAATATTATGATGTTAGTGTGTGTTTAGATTTATAGTTGTAAAATTTATTTTTTTATAAAAAATAAGAATTTTTAAAATTATAATATTAAAAAAAATTATTATGCTAAATGATATTAAGAATTTTTTATTAGTATTTTATAAGTTTATAAATAATTTTTTAAAATATATTAATTTTTTTTTAAAAAAAAGGTGATGGAAATTATCCCATTTCGTGATCGGCTGTACAACCTGCCTACAAGTTGTGGTGTGTCGGCCAGTAACATGTGTACTGACCCATTTTCTCCCTTCTAATTGAAATTTAAATTGTTCAATAATTAAAAAAAAAACAAACGACAATCTAATTTCTTTAAAATCAGTCTAGCTTACATTATATCTAATTACATACTTATTTTTATGCCTCAAAATATTTTTTAACAATCTTGATGATGTCCCGATAGTGTTTAAAATAAGAAATAATAAAAATCTTTCTTCTAGGTTATAAATAAATAAAAAAGGATCAATTACATTTTGGAAACACATTGATCTTATAATTTCTATTTTATCTTAATGATAGAGGATTTTTTCTATTTTTCAAATATATATTTAAAATGAAAAATTACGTCATCATGGCATCAATATGTAATTATGAAAATTTCATAATTTACTTCATTCAATCCAAAATATAAATTAAGTTTAACGAATTAAAGTTGGTTAATTCATTAAATTTATAAAAAATTACAATATTTCTTGGTATTACCCCGTATTGAGTTCATTAAGTGTATGTTTCATAAACTCTCAACCTAAACTAAAGAGCTTTTATCCTAAATTTTAATTTTTTTAAAAATAAATAGTTATATTTATTTAAAAAAAAATTTAAACTAAATTATAGTTTAAAATTAAAATTTTAAATAAGTTGTTAAAACTAACTTCTAGAATAACAAAAGAATTTATAGATTATTTAATTATTATTTTACTCTTATTTTTTTTTCTACTATCTCTCATCTCTCTTCTATCTTTTCCCTTCTCCACCCTCTCTCCTCTCTTTTCTCTATCATATTGTTAATAAAATCATATAATTTTTCATAATTTTTTAATTATAAAAGTCTTTTTAGTAATAATTATCTAAACACTTATTTATTCAGAATCACTTATTTTTTTTATAAAGTCCTCCAAAAGCTTTTTTATAAAATTTATCTAAAAATTATTTTTTTCATAAATACTTTTCTAAACTCTTATTAAAAGAGACTCTAAATTCTCACATTAATAAGGATAAAATAATAAAAAAATATTAAAAATATACATTTAGTATTTTATTTTTATATCAGATTTTATTTTAATTCTTTAAATTTTAAAAATATATTTTTAATAATTTAAATTTAACACTATTAAACTTATTGAATGAAAAATGTTGACTAATTACATTCAGCTAATAGTTGTATAATTAAATACTAACAAAATATATTTATATTTTAATTTTTTTAAATCATATTATATTTTATATTGGAGAATTAAAATTTAGATATAGTTTGTCAGTATTTAACTACTTAGTCAACATTTTTTATTAATAAAATTAAGGGTATTAAATTTAAGTGACTAAAAATATATTTTTTTAAATTAAAAAATTAAAATAAAATTTGATACAAATATAAAAGATTAAAGATACTTTATAAAAGAAGATTAAAAGTATAATATGTCTAACAAATTAATATCCTAAATATTATTTAAAATTAATTATATTTTAGATAATTTTGTTTTTGATAATATAACATATATTTTGAACTTCTAAAATTTTGAAGAACATAATCAAGGCTCTCTCCTTTTCTTTCTACTTTTTTGGTGTGAATATTGAAAATTGTTGAATAGAAAAGGCCAGCCAGCATAGGATCCGACAACTAAACGATATACAGAGTGTAAGTTTGTTGCAGACATGTGGCCACAAAATAAAAATTTGATGGAAACTTAATTAGCGTTAAATTAAAACAAAAGGATGGGACAAAAAAGTTGACTAAGTCAATGGGTAGGTGACAACAACTATATTACTCCCTCCACGTATTCTAAAAGACATTTTTAGTCTTGTTTATAAGATATTTTAATAATCAATAAATATAATATTAAAAATCATATAAATTTTATAATAAATTTAATATTTTTAATTATTTTTATCAGTACATATAAATTTATTAAAAACATTTTACAAAATGGATTGGGGGAGTATGCATAATTTATTAATATATATAATAGTTTAAAGTTGAATATTATATAATTGTAAAATAATATTTATCGTAAGAATGGTGGTAAGATTAAGAAGATTTAGGTTTTAAATATAATATTGAAATAAAAATCATATTAAAAGAGAATTTATTTATATTACTAATTCATAAGAATGGTGGTAAGATTAATAAGATTTAGGTTTTAAATATAATATTGAAATAAAAATCATATTAAAAGATAATTTATCTTTTGTTTAAATCTGTGCCTAAATTTGAATTAGTAATATTTATATTTAGAATAAATATAAATATTATAAAATATAATATTGAGATAAAAATATTTACATATAAGGACAAATTTCTACAACTGGCTCAGTGCTGAACTGTCTTATTACTCCTATCATCTGGTTTTTTTTATTAGTGTAGCCAACTTTTTATTGAATCCATCAGACCGTAATCATAATTATTTTACCAATTTTGTGATGCAATGATCCCTTTCCTTTCTTTTGTTTTTTTTTCTAAATCGTTAAAAATTAACCATTTCTGGACGCCGTATAAAATTAACTAATATTGCATGTGCCACCGAATTCTTTTTTTTTTTTTAAAAAAACAAATTGAGGATTTAAATTGATATAAATCAAAGCCACAAATTGAACTAATATAATTAATCTCTCCCGCGCTTTTCAAATCTGATTGTTGTCGCAACTCATTATAACATGAATTGATTACTGATCAAGTTATAAATATCGGTTCCTTCAAAAAGTCTTTAAAAATTTTTCACATGGTATATGTTAACCTAATGCTTCGTCATACTGAATAAAATTCTAATTATTTTTGATTAGACAGAGCAAGCTTCTATATTTAAATAGTGATATTTTGTTCATATTATGAGATAAAAATATATAATTATAAAATTTTAAAATAATACTATATTTATATATTTTCAAAAGTTAAATAATATCCATAATTTATTAAAAATAATACAAAAAATAATAATAATTAAAATTTTAAAATCTATTACATATATATAAAAAATATTTAAAGTCTAAATAGTTTATCATTATAAATTTGTATTAATTTTCTCAAAATTGATAAAGATCGAATATCTAAAAAAAATAAAATAAATAATTATAATTTATAATATAATTATAGTTATTAAATTTAAAAAAAAATCAATATAATTATAAATTTTAAAGGATACAACTTATCTATTTGACTATTTATATTTAAAAATTTGACTATTTAATTATCAATAATCATCATATTCTTCACTCTAAATATATCATTTAAAGGAAAAGGCAAAAAAGTAAAAGAAATTGAAGCAGCGAGATAGATTAAGATAAATAAAAAATTACCCATAAATCATATATAAGAAAATCAAATATTGAGAAATTTCAAAAAATTTAATTTTGTTTTATAAGTTTTACAAGTTTAACTTGTAAATCACACAATTTGACTTGTAAATACATATGGTTTTGGATGGAGGTTGATCTTGTTAGATTTTATATTTTGTTCTTCTTCTATTGAGCTAAAATGTCATTTTGAGTTAAAAATAGCAATTCACAAATTTATATTTTAGTAACTATATTCTATTAGATTATGTGTAGTTTATACATTAATTATCTATTGACTTGTGGATTATTATTTTTATTTAAATATTACTCATTTAAGAGTTATATATTAATATATATTAATTATTCCTATCAATCCTTAATATAAGATCTAATTAATAAATTTAAATATATTAAATAAATTAATTAATTATAATAAAAGTGATATAATTTTTTAAAGTATATATAATATTAGATAATGTATGAGTTTGATAAATTAATTTTTTAAAAAATAATAAATATTAAATATAATATATATTAAAATTTTATATGTAAGACAAAATTTAAGTGTCTAATTAATTTTTATATTAAAGATTAAAGATAATATATTATTTTAATTATAATTATATTGATTTGGTTTAATTATGATTAGACTACTAAACCTTGAGCCTTTGTTTACTAATTTAATGATTGATCCGAGTTTTAATATTAGGTGACAATTGACTATAAATGGATAGTATTAGATTATAAATAAAATTATATAAATGAAAAAGGGGAGAAAGAAAAGAGGGGTTTGTTGGGTAGGAAGAGAATGTAGGAATTGCGTGGAGGAGAGGGCGGAAGGGGAGGAGCGTGGCGTGAGTCATGAAAGTTACTGCCACACCCACACCCCCAACCCATTCATTCAATTCCCCATTTTTATTATCTGCCACTTTCCTTCCCTTAACCCCACATAACCCCCTAATTCCTCCGCACTCCCTCACTCCCACAACAAACACACCAATCCCTCTCTCCATTACTTAAATTTATTTATTAATTTCAATAGGCCCCAAATTTTGACCATACCCTGCTCCCCAGGGGTACAATTGTCTTTTCCTCTCTCCTCGTCTTCTTCTTTTAAGGTTCTCTCTCTCTCTCTCTCTCTGGGGCTGCCTGCCTGCTCTAACTGAAAACTACTGCAAGCAACCTGTGGTCTACCTGTGTATCTGTATGTACGTCTATTTCCCCTTCTCTCACCTCCCTATCTCTCTTCTTCTTTTTCACTTTTTATTCTTAAAAATATATTCCACCGTTTAATTCCTTTCCTTCCTAAATTTAAAAATTAAATAAATAGTTTATATTTATTAAAAATATTTAATTTAATTATTTATTTATAATAAAAATATGTAAATTTTACTAAAATATTTTTTTAATTATTGTTATTATTAATAAAAATTTTATAACATATATAATCAATATAGACTATTTAAAAAAATTATAAATTTAAAAATAAAATAAATTAAAATTTTATGATAAAAATTAAAATAAACTCTTCAATTAATTTTTTTATTTAAAATAAATTAAAGTCTTACATATAAATCTTAAAATAAAACATTGAATATTAGCTATTTAATATTCTCTAAAATAAAAATTCTGATATCCTTTATGAAATTATTTAGCATTATTTTTAAAAAAATTAACTAAATACCTTTTTTTTGTTTATAATGCAAAATTTAGAATATAAATTTATGACCTTTTTTAGTATTTATGACTTATGAATAATATATTAATATTGATATAAATTTACCATAAATATGTTACTTATGTTTGGAAAGTCCAGGATCTAAACTTATAATCATAATTCTCAATCTGGGCAAAATAATTATAAATCTTAAAAGAAATCTAATAATGCTTTTTAACTTAATTTTTATTATTTAATCTTTTTTAAGATACACCGACTCAAACCCACTGCTGCAGCAGATTTCTCTATATAAACTCCTCCGTCTCCTCCTCTTCTCTCTCCTCTTTTTCTCTTCCAGAATTTCTCATCTCGTTCCACAATCTGCGTTCTTCATCTCTTTCTTTCTTTGGCCGTGGCTTTCATCTCTCTCTCTCTATTGCTTCTTCCAAATCGATCCAAATCCTCCTCCTCTTCTCTCTCCGTTTCTCTCTCTTCTCTTTCTTTCGCCTTCTTCTGGTAGTGTTTCATCAGTCTCTTTCTCTGTGTGTTCTTGGCGCACAATAATGGTGGATCTTCAAACTGTTTGCTGCATGTGCGGTGACGTCGGCTTCCCTGACAAGCTTTTCCTTTGCAGAAAATGCCGACATCGCTTCCAACACTCGTATGTTCTTCGATTTCTCTCCTCTTCCTCCTCCATCTTCTCTCTATATCTCTAATTTGATGCAAACTTCTAGCTTCATCTTTCTTCTTGTTTCTATCGAAGAGACGTATATGCATATATACAGGCAAGATGCAGGACGATGATCATTGTTGAATGTTATTATTTCATGGATGAATTAAGCACAAAGTTGTTCGATTTGATTTACTGAATCGATTAGTTATAAATTGATGTTGTTTTGCAGGTATTGTAGTAACTACTACGGCGAATTACCTGAGATCGAACTGTGCGATTGGTGCCAAAGCGAGGAGAAGAACTCCAGACATAGTAAGAAGCCGGCGACTGCGGCTGCGGCGGCCGTCGGGAGCATCGATGTGGGTTCCACCAACCGGTCAGAATATTCCGGCAGCGAGAGAATCAAGCAGCAGCAACATCATGATCATCACCATCGCGAAGAAGGCGGCTGCTCCGAAAAGGGGAAGAGCCCGACACCGTCGCCCCGACCCACCACCCGCAGGTACAAGCTTCTCAAGGATGTTATGTGTTAGGAAAAAGATGAGAGAGAGAAAGAGAAAGATGAAAACTATAAGGTACCAAAATCAAGAAGAAGAAGAAGCAGAAGAAGAAAACTAATATATATATATATATAGGTGACTTTTTAATCTCTGCAAATGTGATGTTTAGCTTTGTTAATATGGTTAGCTTAATCCCCAAGAGTGTTTCTGTGTTTTGTGTGAGAGAGTATTACGAGTGTTATTAGCTTACTTGTCTTCGTTTTTGAGTGGCTTTCTCAGTAATAAAAACTGTCACTTTCTTTTCCACTAGTTATATCCTTATCTCTCTCTCTCTCTCTCTCTATATTCAATAGTTATGCAGTTATAGTCCTAGATTAGGAGAGAAAATAACCCCAGAAAATATGATTGTGCATATATAGATTCATAGATTCACACCTTAATATTTCTATCTGAATACATGTCACATGCAATAAAATTAGATGATTAATACACACACACATGTATGTATATTAGTCATGAGTTTCACATCTTTCTCATTTGTGTGCTTAAGTATATTGGTTGTTTAATTTCTTTGACCACATAAAATGATGATTAAGTACACAGAAACGAACTTGTGTTTCACACTTCGTTGTTTTGAATTGTTTAAATCATGGGTCTGGGCTTTTGCATGGTATATGTGATTTTTTAAATAGGTGTTTCATGCATGAAATATATTTGGACATATAAATGATATTTATAAAATATAATATAGAATCCTAAACGGGGACGCAATTAGGATTAAGTTCGATTAAGGATTATCATTAGGGTCCTGTTTGTACACAGTGATTATCATACAAGTGGATTGAGCTTTGATTTGCTTATTCTAGGTTATTTTGGCCTACTCACATGAAGTTACATCGTTAAACATATTAATATATTGGGTTAAGATGCAAATTTTTACTTAGAAGCGCTAGATATTTGAAAATTTTTTAAGAATAATATTGCACTGAAAATTTCTAAATCGTATCAATATCGCCCTAACTATTACCAAGTTAAATTTGATTATTAGTTTATCAAAAGACTGACATGACATGTCATGTGGCATTCAATAATATTTTATTTTGGGGTTAAGATGCAAATATTTGCCTCGGAGGATTTTACACAGGAACACTGAGTATCTAAATTTTTTTTTTAATTCAATGCACCTTTGACCATTATTTAAGTTCAATTTAACCGTAAGTTTGATCAAGTATATGAAGTTAGTCCGTACACATGTTATCAACTTCATTTTTTCCCTAAGTCCTATTTATAAACAAAAAAAAATTAAAAAAATTATATCCATCTAAACTTAGTCGTTATCAAAGTATCATTCTTAGTAGATTATACTCTAGCAACCTTTCAAAAATAACATATGATAATCTCATATGTTATCTTCTTATATCTGATTTTGAAAAAAAATTGAAGTGAATGACATGTGGACTGGTTGACTTAATACATTTGGTCAAACTAAATGTTAAATTGAAATTGAATAACAATTGGAGTAACATTGAACTTAAAAACTTTTTTTGGATCCTGCGTTGAAAACTTCTGAGGCAAATCTATACTTTAATCTAAAATAAAAGATAACATAAATACCATGTGGCATGACGTGTCATTATATTGGTTAAATAACTGTTAAACTTAACTCTAGATAACGATCAATGTGGCATTGTTATGATTTATAAACTTCCGGGACAACATTACTCAAAAATTTTTCGGGTATCTAGCACTCTTAAATAAACACTTTCAGGATAAATTTATACTTTAACCATAATATATTTAAAGTGATTATCATAATCAAAGTACTAGGTCATACATATGCAGAGAAATAAATATTACTTGCACAAAGTTGGTTTAGCATTATAATTTCCCTCTAAATTCCTCTAGATTTTGAATTTGAGTCCATGATAAAATACATGTGTATAACCATATACCCTAAAAATAAATTAGTTAGTTATTCAAATATGTAATAATAAGATAGAAAAACCGCTATATCAATAACTTATTGATAGTATAAAAAGAAAAAAGTGATTATCATAATAATAGTATAAGGATGTACGTACGGATGATATCTTAGAGTTTCAGACTTAACTATTATTGTACGATTATTATTTTTTTGTTTATGAAAGATCTGAAGGTATTTTTTTTTTAAAAAAAGGGAATTAAATGTTTTTTTTTTTAATTTTTGAGTGAATGAATTGAATTGAGTGTGTTGTGTTGTGGAGGAGGAAAATTGAATGCAAAGGGTTGCTTTGAGGCCGAGAATTCATAGTACCTGAAGAGTCAGCTATAGCTGTTACAGATTCATTGAAAACCTTTAATTAATTGCTAGGCCCTCTCTATTGTTGTCGATGTCAAACAAAACCATAATCCCTTTATAACTGCTTTTTTAATTTTTTTTTGGATCCTATTTCTTTTTCCTTTTCTTTAAATTTTTTTTTTGAGACCTGATGATAAATATATATAATATCAGCATACAAAATATACAAATTTATTCTTCATCTTTGGTTACAATAATATATGAAAAAATTGTGTTTAGTTTGATTTGATTCTTAAATTGTGAGCTGATCTATGTTCTTTTTAATTAATTGCTAGGTCCTCTCTATTATTGCTCTTATGAAGAAAACCATAAAGTCTTTAGCAGTGAAAAAAGGTTTTGGCCAACCAATACCTGAAAACTAATTAATGATAATATAAAATATATTTATTTATTATTTACAAGTTAAAATATTGTGAATTATTTTTGCATATTTTTTTACTATAATACATGGACAAAGAAATTATATGCTTAGTAATTGTGAGAATTAATAAAGTAATGATGATGAGAACATTTTTTTTATTTATTTAGAAAATGAAGGATAAAAAGGTTGGCGTGGATGTTTATGGTGAAGTGTGAAGTGGGTGGATGTTTCTAGGCCATTCATTTGAGTGAATTATGAGTGAGACTTTTTCGGATATTTTAAATTTCTATTAATATGCTTTTTTGGTGAGAAAAATTAAAAAGAAAAAAAGAAAGAAAAGGGAAATTAGGTGGTAGTAACAGCATTGACGGGTAGAATGAGAAGTATCTGAAAAGTAAAGAAGCCGATAAGGCTTCGTTGCCTGTTGCTGTTTAGGCCATTTAGGAGAAACCAACAAACCAAAACCCTTTTTCCTCTCTCAAAACTCTCTCTATGTGAACACAAACTTCTTCTAATTCTCTTCTCTAACAACCATCCCAAATTCATCTTCTCTTATTTATTGTCAAACATATGAATATCATAGGCATGTGACTAGTTATACTCTAATATCATATATTAATGTTGGTCGTGAGTATAAAATATCAATATATTTTATATTTATTATTTTTTAAATTAATTTATTTAAATTATAAACTACTTATAATATAATATAAAGATATTTTAAAAAGATTATATTATATTTATTATAATTAATTAATTTTATTTTATTTATTTATCTACATTAATTAAGTAACTTTTATAATAATGATAAGAGGAGTACTATTTATAGACTTAATAATTATTTCCTCTAGTCATCAATAAATAAGTTAGATAACGAAGAGATTAAAAAAATTAATTATATTAATTATTTATAAAAAAGTATGATTTTAATTACTCAGATAAAAACTCTCTTAATATATACGATCAATAAATATAATTTAAGAGATAATTATAAATCTGGTAGATGAAATTGATTAATATTTTATATTTATGATTAAAATAAATTATCTAATTAACTCTTATAATTAAGATGAAAAATAGTAATTTTTTAAATTTCATTCGAAGCATTAATTCAATAATGTAATTGACAATAAATAGGGAAAAATTGTCGATTACTTTGTGCAAAAATGATACTACACACTGTAACTTTATTGTGTTTCTTAAGAAAGATTGTAGGTTCAACCATCTGCGAGCGTAGTGCCTGCATGGGTTCCATCTATTAGGTAAAGGATGGAAAAAATGTTTTTTTTTTTAAAAAATTAAAAGTATGTAAATATTGATTTGTAATTTCATATACATGCGTTTTTTACCTTGGAATAAAGTCGTTTTTTATTTCTATTTTACCTTGGAATTTCCCTCCAACAAGACATCATCTAAATCGTTTTAATATCTCAATTAAGCAATTGATATAATTGGTCAATTATATATAATATATAGTTTTTTAAGACAATAGTCTACATGATAATTAATATTACCTCGGATGATTAATCTCCTAAAAAAATTAATGGAATCTCATTGAGGATCAGATCGTTACCTCTAATTCATAAAAATGTCTATATTTCTAAATACTAATTAATTTTAAAGAACTTTGGGGTTCTTAATTAATATAATTAATATAATTATAAACTATAATGGTCTTTTATGAAATATAAAAATATTGATATGTACAAAATAGACATATATATCATTCTACATCAATCTATCTATATAGTAATATTATTAAAACTATGCCATGAAATAAATTAAGACAATAAATATTATCAAATAAAACACTTACTACAAACTGGCGTTGATCTTAATAGAATAGGTTAATTAAGTATAAAATCATAAGTTTAAAGTCGTATGAATAAAAATATAACTTTAAGAGAGCTACACCAATTAAACTAAATAACAGTATAGTTATATATATATATATATATAAAAATAAAAGACTAAAACATCTAACTTCTTATAAATTTTTAAACGAACTCCCAAACGTGTGAAACTTGAAGTCAAACTAGGATATATATATATATATATATATATATATGAGGGCAAATAGTAGACCTATCTCAACAAAGTTGGACGTAGATAACAGTTCGGATTCCAACTCTCAACAATTCACTTATTTTATAAATTATTTTTAATATATTTTATACAGACTAAAAAAATTAAATTTTATTAATTTTGCCTTAAAAATTTAATTTTATCTCTATTTAATATATATTATACCTATAAGAATAAAGCTAATATAATAATAAATAAATAAAGATAAAATTCTATACTCATATACAAAATTTAATAATATAACTTATAAATATGACTAAAAAAATTCATTATCTCTTAGTCCTATAAATATTACCAGAGCAATGTATAAGGAATGGGAATACTCATCCTAACTTGAGTTAGTATTTATTAAAAGACGTAGTTAATGAGAGACGATAAGAGTTCCTTCTAATCAGTTCATAATGAAATGGACTCTTCGTATTGCATAAACGAACGGCACGTGCCATTTTATTAGTTCTTATGAATTGCAAACAAATGATGATTGGCAATATATCAAATGATACATAATAACACTTTGAAATAATCCATGTGGCATCATATTAATTTGATGAGTGGCTATTCAAAATTCCCACATGGTTGGATATATGACTTTAAAAACATGGAAGTGAGAGAATAGTGGAACTCTATATATATATATGATGATCATCACATGTTTACTACACAAAGGCCAAATATTCTACAGTATCCTCTGATATAACAAAAAGGCTCTTAAAGAAGAAAAGATAGAAAGAAAGAGAAAAAGAGAGACATAACATATCAACTTTAATTTTGTCTCTCCTTTTTCCTGCCCATTTCCTTTTTATTTCTATTTCCCCTATCTCCTTCTTCTCTTACATTATTATCATCTTCCACCACCTTCGTTATTTTCCAGATTCTCTAGATTTTCTACGTACTACTACTTTTTCTCCACAAGATTCTTTATGATAATCCATGACCATGAGGCAACAATAAGCTTTTCTTAATTTACTTACATACACGTACACACATCCTATACACACACACACACACACACACACACATTAGATTTATAAAAAAAATGTGTAGATATCCAGAAAAGATAATATTCATAATGAATATACACAGAAGAAGAGCTGAAATGACACTTATTGATGATACAATAGTATATAATCGTTTTATATGGTTTGAATATATACAAATAAAGTTATCGAATACATCAGGAGGGTGAATTAAACAATATGTAACCATGTAAAAAGGAGTAGAAGAAGATTAAAGAGAATATTTAATAAAGTTATTAAGCGGGATTTCTTGATAAAAATTTATCTAAAGACTTAGTTTTTGACAGAGTATAATAGCGTCGTGTAATATATAACTAATCTTATTTACTAAGATAAGATTTATTATTATTATTGCTATTGAATTCGAATTATTATGTTAAAAAAGGTGTACTATATATATATATATATATATATATATATTGTAATTTGATCCTAAATCTGGGACTGAGCAAAGCAAAGTTGATAGCATAAAGAAGACGGTGACCCCAACATATGTAGTGGTCTCTCTCATATGGTCACACACGACCTTCCTTTCTTTGCAATCAATCATGAACACTACTCACATGCCTCTCTCTCTCTCTCTATATGTGTGTGTGTGTGTGAGAGAGAGAGAGAGAGAGAGGGTGATTCCACATGCATGTTCCCAGTCAAATATATTTCATTCTTCAAGGCAATCATTTAAGTGAATAGCAGCCACATATTGCAAAACGCACTCACCAAGATTTTGATTCTCTAGATTTTGCTTTTCTTTATAGGAAAAAAGTGATTCTAATTATTATATGGGGTTTTATCTATTTCGATTCCTTACGTTATTTACACATATCATTATTGTCCAGGTCGGTCGTTAAATATAGAATTTGAGAAAGCTCGATCGAAATCTTATAAATATAAGATGAAACTTTTCATAAATCATACGTATGTTTAATTAGTACGTATCTAAAATATGAATTTATATATAGTTGGTTTCGTCGTACAAACAAACATTAATTTTTAGCTTTTTGTCTATTTTTTTCTTCACAAGATGATGATATATATATATATATATATATATATATATATCGACTTTGAGTTTCAAATCTTATACACACATATATACCAAACTTATAACCACTAGATTACTTTCAGTTGGATTCATATATGTAATACACATCATTTCAGTTGATGTTCTATTTTTTAAGGACGTGTATATTTCTATTTGGGGTAATTTTATTTAAAATATTATCAAGCACTAAATATGAGTATATCTCATAAAAATTTAAATATTAATTTATTATATTATAAGACTAGCTATTTTCGCTAGACCAATCCCTCATTAGTCTTTCAATGGATATTCTTTATTTTTTATACTATTAACAAGTATCTTACCCTTTTTCTACATCACATTAATAGCTATCCAAGCAATTGACTAATTAAATTTTAAGATTCATGGATATCCTTTTTAGCACAGATATCTCATATAAAATTCAAACTCAAAACTTAAAATATTAATAAAATTTTATATCACTAGATCAACTCTATGTTAGTCTTTCAATTGATATTTTTTTTTGTTACGTTTCACTTGATATTTTATTAGTATGTAATATGACTCAAGAAATTGTGTGCCCAAGGTTTATGTGGTTGCCTTTCTTGCTAAATTTGTAGTGTTTGAGGGTTTAGAGGAGGCTTGTGTTGGTTACACTATACCAATAAGGTTGAATTACACAAAAATCTTCTAAAATCTGATTAACTACATACAACTGACCCATTTAACTTTTAAAATTTTATAATAAACCTTTACGAACTTTCAAGTTTGATCTGCAGATTATTTACAATGCTAAAATAGTCAAGTTTTTCAATCAACCCTTGGTCTCAAATCTCTCACAACAATCCTAGTATCTCAAATCTTGAATCCGAAATTAAAGTGAATTGAACCTGAATTAAATTTTCATTTATCATAAATAATTAAGTTGATAATATATTTAAATTTGGAGTATATTTATCATGTGCACGAATCATTCATACCTCACACATAGACACACACATTTATACGTTAATTAAAAAAAATCAATTTATAAGATTTCCAGTGTGTGTTATAATTATATGTTAGTACAAATACGAATCTGAATTACAGCAATAAATATTTTTGAATTTAGAGTTTGGAAACACATTATTTCCTTGATTGAGAATTCTTGAAATACCGGAAGTCAATCGAAATGTTAAAAAAATTGTAGTAATAATAATAATAATAATAATAATACTAATAATAATTGTATATTGTCCATTCAAGACCAGGTAATATATAAAATATAAAGAGTGTATCTAACAAATCCTAGTGGCAAGCTAATAATGGAAAGGGTTAGCTAATAAAATGGAGTTATAGTGGTCCACTTTAATTACCTCTTCCTCCATTTGCGTCGTGAAGATCTTGGATTCTATGAAATCTCAATTAATTAATTAACACATTAATTAAAAAGTCAGATTTTGGTCGTCCATGATGATGCTTCTAGCTATATTTTATAACAAATTACATTATTAAATTAATTGAAATAAGCATGAGGATGGCCTATCCTTGTGACCAAACGCTAACATTAATTTATTAATTATTTCTTGAAAATGTCACCTAGTAGTCTACACGACGGGATGGAACTTCATATTTATAGATAATCGTTAAAAGAACGACCAAGAACTAGAGATTTTTATGAATATATATATATATATATATATATATATATATATTATTTTAGAACCATGCTTTCATTTTTTTTCTTTAAAACATGTCATCAGTTTACATTCAGTGTTGCCAATCTGTATAGTTTTCTCAATGTAATTTTTTTATCTAGATTTGAAGAATTAATCATAATTAAAATAAATCGATTCTTTTTTATTCTGTCCAATTGTTTTTTTTAGTTATGAGATTTGTGTGTAATAAATTAAGCATGCTTTTGACCACTGATAAAAATTAAATTACGAGCAAATCTTAGAATTTTATTTTATTAAAACTATGAGTTTTTATTGTTAAAATTTACAAAGTCATCACTTAAAAAAAATTAATGACTGTTATACTTCAAAATCTTATAATTATTTTTGTTAATTAAATTGCACAAATATCTTTTAGCTTTAAAGTCCACGCAAATTGATCTTGAAAATAAAAATAGATTATCCAGACCTCGGCTGAAAATTTTAAAAGTAAAAAATAGAAAAAATAATTTTTTAATACAATTTGAACAAAATTCAAATATTTATGGTAAGACAAGTTTTTTTTGTAAATTTTAAAAATAAAATTAAAATTTGTGTATAACTGTATACTTTAATTTATTTTAAAAAACCAATCATCTTCATATCACTTCATGTGATATATACTCCATATGTGTATGTATATAGCAATGTCTCTAATTGAATAAACTATTTTATTTTAATTTCTTGAAATAGAAGAAAAGTATTCGATGGTCAGTGTCTTGATTTTATAATTTTCAAGTTTCTATGCACTTTGTTGGGTCTTTCAGTGTCTGCATTTAGATGTGTGTTTGAGCTACTGAGACTCATTTGGCCGGTTCCTAAAGTATATGAACTTTACTTGTATTTTTATTAATTAACATTATTGAATCCTAAAAGTGATTTACAACGTATTGAAGTTAGCATCACTTTAGTCTTGAGAAAGTTTATGGAGAAATGAGTTCCCCCCCCCCCCCCCCAAATTATTACATATTAATTGAATGAATTACAGGGGCTATGATTCCTAGGAGCATAAAGCTCACATGATACACGTCTACTTGTGTGTTATTTATAACTTTTTTTAACATATTTTATATATATTAAAAAAATTAAATCTTATTAATTATATTCTTAAATTCAATAATTTTTTAACTTTATCCTTATTTAATTTTATTATAAAAAATATAAAATATCAATTCATTCTGATTTTACAATTAATGTGATACAATGAACTCTATTAAGTATGGTTTAGTTTCTCAAAACTCAAATTAAAACAATAATATTTTTTTATAAAATATTTCTTTTAATCCTAAATATATTGGACTTAGTTAATAGATATATTTTGATTCTAAATATACTACCTCAATTCATTTTAAATTTTTTCATTAAATATTGTTTTTTCATAGGGTTATATAGTACCCAATATCCTAATTTTATTTCTCATATACGTCTAGTATCCTAATCTTATTTGTGGTATAATTTTACCCATAATCTTTTTAATTTATTACAATTTCACCCATAATCTTTATAATTTTGTGTAATTCTTAGTACTTGAGAAATAATATTATGTGTAAAATTATACTAAATTAAAAAGATTATGAGTGAAATAGAACTAAAGTAAAAAGATCATGGGTAAAATTGTACCGCAAATAAAATTAAGATACTTGATACATATAAGAAATAAGATCAGAATATTATGTGCTATATAATCTTTCTTCATATTACCCTTATCATATCATAGTTTTACATACTCCTTTATTCTATATCATTTAACTAATCATACATATTTTTTATACAAGAATTGCAATTAATAAATTTAACAAATTTTCTTAATATATGTGGAAGGGAGTAATAGTTTAACTTTATCTTTTGTGCACTCTAAAGTAAAGACAAGTCATTAACTTGTGTGTCTTGAATGATGGCAGGAGGTTTGTATTTTTATAGACAATGAAATGAAGGAACATAATTCTTTAATTTAAAGAGACATATCCTTTCGATGTGTTTCATGAATGTTGTGATTCACTAACCTTTTATAAAGACACTTCTCTTAATAATTTATGAACCTTGTGATCTTTAGTCAACCATTTCAAATCATTATTTACTCTTCTCATCTTATTTATGAAGTAAAGAGAAATTATTTTTTATCATATTATAAGTCACATCATTCAATTTTTTTTATATGAATATACTCATCTAATCCTATTTATAGGGAAAAAAGAGAAATTTTTTATGTAAACGTACAATTTTATTCTTCATTTAATATTATATTGACTTTATTTTTATAGGTATAATATAGATTAAATAGGGATATGACAAAGTTAAAAAGTTATTGAATTTTATGGCATAATTAGTGATATTTAAGATTTTTCTTAATTTGTGTGAAATATGTTAAAAATGACTTATAAATAGAACTAAAATAGTACACTTGTCATAGGGTATAATATATATTAAATAAAGATAAAGTTAGAAAGTTATTAACTTTTAATGTATAATTAATAAGGTTTAATATTTTCCTTAATTCTGATAAAATATATTAGAAATAACTTATAAATAAGATTATAAGAGTATATTCATAAATATTTTTTTTTGAAAATCTTCTCACAACCACTAGTACAAAATAGATTTTTTGAAACCCCATTTTTAAATTGGTTCTCGCGAAAACAATTTAAAAAAATGACCAGTGACATTTTTATAAATAAGAGTAAAATATTTACACCTGATATACATATGACCGGTGTAAAAGAAATGAGTAGTGGCATTTTTGTAAATAAGGGTAAAATATTTTACACCTGATGCAATGACATCCGGTGTAGAATGTCTTTGTGAACATATTCTACACCTGATGTAATGACATTCGGTGTAGAATATCCTTGCTATTAAAAATTTGACAAAATGCTTTAGTTTTTTGCGCTACCTTATCTTCACAAATAACATAGTCGTCAATAGAGAAAATCAAACAAGGGAGAACACATGGTGATAGGAAGATCAGCCTTCATAACACACTGTTTAAAGCTTACTGAAGAAAAAGACTTAGATATGCGATTACCCATACTTGTGCTCGTCGTTCTCTATTGTTGAAGTCTATCGTTTTCACCTCTAAAGCTCACAAAAGAAGAAACCCCAGATCTGCGATGGTGGGTGTCTATTTTTTTATTTCTTTCTTTCTGGGTTTTATTTAAATATATTTCTGTTCACTTTTGGCTAGATAAGTCGGAGGAATTGTGATGACGTTTCTGCGATGTCTTCAATTAGGTGACGATATTTCTAGGTTTTTGTTTCTGTGTATATATTTGGATTTTCATTTCATTCATTTCTTGGTTTTGTTTAAATATATTTCTGTTTGTATTTGACTGTTGTGAAAAAGTGGGTGTGTCAAAGAAACTAAAAGTCCCACATTGCTTAAGATAATAAAGGCTCAAGAGTATAAATAATAAGTTACAATTGTGGGCTAGTAAATGGGCCTAGAAGAGAGGTGGGATCGCGTGCACGACAATGGGCCATCAATGGGAAATTTAGTTGAAATCCAGCCATTTCCCCCTGCGCGCAAGATAGAGCGTGATATTGGGCAATTTTTGTGAAAAATATTTTGGTTTATCCAGAAATATTTTTAATGTGCTTAGACAGAAAGTGTCCAAATCTCTACAGTCTAAATAAATTTGAAAAGCTAACGGAAGTTTCCTTTTGTTAACGTTGGCATTATGGCTGTTGGGAAAGGGACTGTTGGCACTGAAAAGATGCGACCGTACTGTCCGATAGGTATCACGCTGGTTCGGTTGAAAGGTCATCTCTTACGGACTCAACTGATATTTCTGTGCCTCTTTGTGCTTATAAAAGCAGCACACAAGGATATTGCAGATATATGCAAATAACGCTCGTGCTCTCTTGCCTATTTCTCTATGAGTTTATTTCCTTCCGCTAGATTCTGTTTCCTTGTTTCCACAAGAAGAATCCGTTTAATCCTGGGAAGTACCACTTCATCTTGTCGGTTGTCACGGAATAACTCTTAAGGACAGTGTCCTTAGATGCGACTCAGATTGGTTGTTCCTTTGTAGGTTTTGTTGACTACAATCTTAAGAGTTATTAGACGATGGACTCTTTTAGTGCTTTTAATAATACTGGGGACAAGAACAACCCATATGGTCGATATAACAGTGTCGTTCCTCACATTTCTATCCCTGCTCCTCGTCCGTTCCCTGACACTTCAAAAATAGAGGTGTTTGATGGCAAGAACTTTTGACGTTGGCAAGAGCGGGTGTATACTGTTCTTGATATGCATGGAGTAGCAATAGCGCTAGGCGAATCTGAACTATCTCCAGATGCCGAGCAAGCCTGGAAAGATGTTTGGACATATGCCAACAAAGTATGTAGACACACACTGATCAGTACTTTATCTAATAATTTGTTCGATATTTATAGTGTCTACAAGGATGCAAATAAAATATGGAACTCTTTGATCCTGAAATATACTGCGGAGGATGCTGGTAAATAGAAGTTTGTAGTTGGAAATTATTATAGATGGGAAATGGTGGACAACAACGATATGAAGACTCAGATTAATGAATATCACAAATTGATTGAAGATCTCAAGGCTGAACACATCAATCTTCCTAATGAATTTGTTGCCGACTAATTAAAAAGTTGCCAGAATCTTGGAACAACTACAAGCAACAATTAAAACACAAACAGAAGCAACTATCACTAACGAATTTGATCACTCATATTAGTATTGAAGAGACCAACTGGAGAACGATTCAAGCAGCAAAGGAGAAGGAGATGACTGCCAAGGCAAACATGGTAGAAACAAAATCAGACAACAAGATGTACGACTCTAAACACAATAATAAGAAACATCAGAATAAACAGTCAAATTACAAACCCAAGAATACTGACCTGAAGTTCAAGAAGAAAGGAAGATGTTTTATCTATAATAAACCAGGACATCATGCATTTGAATGCAGGAAGAGGGCTAATAAGATGAGAAGTGATAATCCTCCTAAAGCAAATATAAATTTGGTTAAAGGAGATGATAGTAGTGGTAATGATGTTATCACTGCAATAATTTCTCAAGCTTTTCTTATCTCTGATGTGAACAAATGGGTGGTAGACTCTGGGGCTACCAAGCACATATGTACAAATAAAGAATTGTATTCCTCCTTTGAAGAAGGAGAAGACCACGTGTATATTGCTGATTCTCAATCTGTAAAAGTTCATAGGAAAGGAAAAGTGGTTCTAAAACTCATATCAAGAAAGACCTTAGTATTGCAAGATGTCCTGTTTGTGCCTAAAGCCAGAGCAAATTTAATTTCTGTGGCTATATTGGGAAAAGCTGGGGTCAAAGTGTCATTTGAATACGATAAGATCATTATGACTAAGAACAATGTTCTGATTGGAAAGGATTATTATAATCAATGACTATTTATACTGAGTATTGATGAGAATAATAATGCATCTTCTTCTGCTTACTTGATTGAGTCTTTTGATATTTGGCATGCTAGATTAGGTCATGTTAATAAATCTTACATGGAAAGTTTACAGAAACTTGAATTAATTCCTAGAATTAAGAATGATATGATAAGTAAATATAAGATTTGTGTACAAACTAAATTGACTAAGAGAACACACTTATCTACACAAAGAGAAACTAAATTATTATCCTTAATCTACATAGATTTAGGAGATATGAAATAAACAGAAACTAGAGGTGGTAAAAGATATTATATTACTTTTATTGATGATTTCTCTAGATATATTAAAGTATATTTATTGAGAAATAAAGATGAGACTTATGATAAGTTTATTTTATATAAAGCTCAGGTAGAAAATCAATTAATTAGAAAGATAAAAAGAATTAGATCAGATAGAGGAGGGGAATATTTGTTATTAGACGATTTTTGTGAAAAAGAAGGCATAATTCATGAAGTAACTCCTCCTTATTCTCCTGAATCTAATGGAATAGCAGAAAGGAAAAATAGAACTTTAAAAGAAATGATGAATGACTTACTTGTAAGTTCTGGAGAACCTGATAACTTGTGGGGAGAAGTTATATTAACTGCATATTTTTTACAAAATAGATTACACCATAAGAAAACAAAGAGAACCCCTTATGAATTATGGAAAGGTTATAAACCAAATATGACGTATTTGAGAGTGTGTGGGTATCTTGCAAAAGTTTTATTACCTGATCATAAAAAGAAAAAAATTGGTTCTAAAACTTTTGATTGTATGTTTATTGGTTATGCTCAACAAAGTGTTGCTTATCGCTTTCTGGTTTTGAAAAGTGATGTTTTGGATAAAAATACAATTATTGAAACTAAAGATGTAGAGTTCTTTGAAAAAGTTTTCCTTTGAAAGTTGAGCATACTTCAACAAGAATTGGAAAAGTTTCTTCTTCCTCTCCTAAACAAATTTCAAATGAAGTTTTGGGTAAAAGTTTACGAAAAAGTAAAAGGCAAAAGAAAGAGACTTCTTTTAGAGATGATTTCTTCACTTATTTAGTTGAAGGAGAACCTAGAAATTTTTATGAAGCTATTTCTTCTCCAGATGCAGATTCTTGGAAGAAGCTATTAAATCAGAGATTGACTTTTTAAATAAAAATAAAACATGGGTTTTGGTAGACTTGCCTCCAGGAGCAAAACCTATTGGATGTAAATGAGTTCTTAAGAAAAAATATTTTCCTGATGGGTCTATAGATAAATACAAAGCCAGACTAGTAGCCAAGGGATATACTCAAAAGGAAAATATTGATTATTTTGATACATTTTCTCCAGTAACAAGGATTTCTTCTATAAGAGTCCTTATTGCATTAACTTCAATTCATAAGCTTTATATTCACCAAATGAATGTTAAGACTGCATTTTTGAATGGTGATTTAGAAAAAGAAATTTATATGGCACAACCTGAAGGGTGCATTGTTCCTGGGCAAGAAAATAAAGTTTGTAAATTAATTAAATCTTTATATGGTTTAAAACAGGCCCCTAAACAATGGCATGAAAAGTTAGATCAAGTTCTAGCAAATGGTGATTTCTCTACTATAGAAGTAGAAAGATGTGTTTATACAAAAGTTATGAATAATGATTGTGTGATTATATGTCTATATGTGGATGATATGTTTATTTTTAGTACTAGTATGAATATTGTGCTTAAAACAAAAGGTTTTCTTGCTTCAAATTTTGATATGAAAGATTTGGGTGAAGCAAAGTTAATCTTGGGTGTTCAAATCATAAGGAATGAAAGAGGTATCTTACTTTCTCAAGAACATTATGTTGAGAAAAATCTGAGGAAGTTTGAACAATATGATGAAACTCCATTTAGTTCTCCTTATGATTCAAGTGTGCACCTAAAGAAAAACTTAGGAGACCCAGTGGCTCAATCTAAATATGCATAGATCATTGGAAGTCTGTTGCATTTAATGAATTATACCAGACCTGACATAGCATATGCTGTGTACATTAAGCAAATATACTCACTATCAAAGCAGTAAATATTGGGATGCTCTAATAAGGTTATTGAGATATCTTAGAGGCACCATGAATTATGGTATACATTATAGTGGGTTTCCTGCTGTATTAGAAGGATACAGTGATGCGAACTGGATCTCGGATTCAGAAGAGTCAAAATCCACTAGTGGTTATGTGTTTATTCTTGGCGGTGGTGCAGTCACGTGGAAATCATCCAAGCAAACAATTCTAACTAAATCCTCAAGGGTTTATGAATTTATTGCTATGGAATTGGTTGGAACTAAGGCTAAGTGGTTAAGAAACTTCTTAGCAAGTATTCCTTTGGGTGATAAGCCCACACTATCAATATCTTTACACTGTGATAACCAATATGTGATAGCTATGGCTAAAAATAAAACCTTCAATGGTAAAAATAGGCACATTCAATTGAGACACAATATATAAAGCACCTACTCAAAGACGGGGTGATCTCAATCGATTATGTAAAGTCACAAGTAAATTTTGCGGATCCGTTAACAAAACCCATAGGGAGAAAAGAAATTGTTGAGACATTGAGGGGAATAGGACTAAAGCCAGTTTGATAATGACAGCGATGACAACCCAACCTTTGTGATTGGTGATCCCATGAAGAAGGTTCAATGGGTAAGAACAAGTTGTTTGTTAGTTCTGCTAGCACTAAAATATTATTATTGGTTCTTTCCTATGATGTGAAAGAAAGTGCTAGATTGAATAGAGGAGGATGAGCAAAGGCTCTTAATGATTTTAAATCCCACGGGATGGTGTATTATGGGTAGATACACTTAAAGAAATCACCTATACGAATGAGGAGTGTGGACTGCTCCTATGAGATTATGGCTAAATCTCTAGAGCATTCGTTAAAAACTAGGACACGCATATAGCTGCCTAACGCACAAATCACTCAATAAATAGTGAAAATATGGGGGTATAATTTGGCTGTTAGTACCTCTGATATACACTTAAGAAATGCTGGTTCATAGTACATAGGACCACTGGCATCTCTATATACCAAGTATTATCAGTCTAGGTCTGGTTTATAGTCTAAAGGACCACTAGATACAATCATTATATGCAAGTATAACTCAGAAAGTGGAGTTTCTTTGACACATGTGGGGGATTGTTATGAAAAAGTGGGTGTGTAAAAGAAACTAAAAGTCCCACATTGCTTGAGAGAATGAAGGCTCAAGAGTATAAATAATAAGTTACAATTATGGGCTAGTAAATAGGCCTAGAAGAGAGGTGGGCTCGTGAAACATCCTAATTTTCTTACATCTTAAGGACCAAACGGTAGCATCTGGAACCACTTCTAAGGTCATTGAAGTCAAATTACACAATCTGGAATTTTACTCTATCGAGTACTGTTCACTGTGCAAATTCCAGAGGAGTGACCTGACTTTGAAAAATCATAACTAATTCTATAAAAATCAAAATAAAGTTGTTCAAATTGTTACACAAATCTAACTTAATGCTCTTTCAGAGAAAAATAACTCGTTGACTACGCCTTGACCAAGTCAACTTCAGTGAACGCTCAAAGTTTACTGTTCATCCAACGTCTTCCCCTGATTCTAGCATTTTTGGTCCTAAATTTGAAAAATCATATCTCCATGTGTAGATATCCAAATGAGACATTCTATATATCAAATTGAAGCTTGGTATGTCTAGTATTTATTGGAAAAATATCATACATTTATTCAATGATTTACTATTTCTAATTATAGCTCAAAGGTCATAGCCTCTCCACGAGCTACTGTTCATACTGGCCAATTCCAGCAATCAACATTACATATATTAATCACATATCAATCATGCTAAATAATTATTAACTTCTCTCCATGCTTGAGATTTCTTGGGAAATCTCAGTAGCAAACGGAAACCATACAATATATGTAACTATATGCTTGATGTTACTATGTGTGCATTTAATGATCTTGCTTGCATAATGATAACTTACATGCTTCCATGTCCTTTAATTATAACATATGGCTATAGCATAAAAAGAAACAGAGCATTACTTAATCATACATGCTTCACATTATCAAAGTAAGTAAACATCACATAAAACATCCAAGCAACATAAGCATACAAGTAGGTAGGTTTACTACCTGATGTGGATCCTTTCCTCTAGTCCTTAACCTTTGCTCTAAGGTTCCTTATTTTCATAGGTCAGAGCCTTATTCCTAAGTTGTCCAAGTCCCTAAGCTTCTTGGATTGCTTCTAGCTCCACTAGAACTCATTCCTTTCTTTCTCTTCCTTTCTTCCTTTCTCTCTTTCTCTGTTTCTCTCTTCTTTCTCTTGTTTCCTTTGCTTGTCTGTGGAGTTCCTTGAAGGGGGTAGGGGTATCTATAGTTGAGTAGAGGTGGAATGGATGGTCCAGATTGAATTGTGATGAATGGCTCAGATTGCTTAGCTTCCTCAAGAAGCCTTGCCTGCATCATCACGATGACATCATCAACCTAGATGACTCATCAAAGTGATATCATCCATGGGACACCTCACATGCTAGGTGGAGCAATGGTGAGCCCTTGGAACACCTTACCAACTGACTCAGCGTTTCTAGAGAATTCCAGAGTCTTTTCCTGGAATAAACGGTTGAGATTGTGCCACGTGTCCTTAGCTTTTTCTCCTTTTTCTACACTTATGACATGTGGCACCTTGTGGATTTCATGAGGACACCTTTCATACCACCTCATGGTTCTAGATGAGTCTAAAGCTTTATTTGATCACTTTCCCCAGTTCTATCTTTAATCGGGTAACTTTACTTTATTGAAAAAGTACTAAACTAATATTTTAATACCACTTGGGCCCACATCCCTCTTGGGATATGTTTTTAGACCCTTAGAATACTATGTTGGCCTATAATTAAGCTCAAGCACTCTGGTGGCTTGATTCCTAAGAAATATCCCTTTCTTTTTCAAAATAATCATTATGGCCTAGGGACTTTCACTATTTATAATTTAGTCCCTAAACTTTTACTTGCAGTTTAGTCCCTGAATATCATATATATACTTTTGGGACTTTTACTCAATAGGGCCTGGTAGTATACCTTTTTTAGGCTACATACTAGGCTTCTAGGTCTAAAAATTAGGATATGACAGCTCGCGTGCATGACAATGGGCTATCAATGGGAAATTCAGTTGGAATCTGGCAATTTCTCCCTTGCGCGCAAGATAGAGCGTGATATTGGGCAATTTTGTGATAAATATTTTGGTTTATCCAGAAATATTTTTAATGTGCCTAGACAGAAAGTGTCCAAATCTCTACAGTCTAAATGAATTTGAAAAGTTAACGGAAGTTTCCTTTTGTTAATGTTGGCATTAGGCTATTGGGAAATGGACCATTAGCACCGAAAAGATGCGACTGTACCATCCGATAGGTATCACGCTGGTTTAGTCGAAAGGTTGTCTCTTACGGACTCAACCGATATTTTTGTGCCTCTTCGTGCTTATAAAAGTAGCACACAAGGATATTGCAGATATATGCAAATAAGGCTCGTGCTCTCTTGCCCATTTCTCTGAGTTTATTTTCCTTCTGCTAGATTATGTTCCCTTATTTTCACAAGAAGAATCCGTTTAATCCTGGGGAGTACCGCTTCATCTTGCAGGTTGTCACGGAATAACTCTTAAGGACAGTGTCCTTGGACGTGACTCAGATTGGTTGTTCCTTTACAGGTTCTATCAACTACATTGAGTAGGTAACCCGAAGGAATTATGATGATGTTTTTGTGATATCTTCAATTAGGTGATAATGTTTATAGGTTTTCGTTTCTGTTTATATATATGAGTTTTTGTCTTTTATTTCTGGGTTCTCTAGCTTTTTCTTTCTTCTCTTTTTTGTTCTCTACTTGTGTTTTACAGGTACCTATTCTTTTTCATCATTCCCCTCCTCCATCAGATTAATGATGAAGAAGGAAAGAATTTTGGTACTTTAATAGAGAAACTGGTTTAGAAACTTATCTGATTTGAATCCAAAGTTTTTCGATTCTAGATTTTTTTTTTATTTTTACATTACTTTTTAAACCGGTTGTATGAAATAACCAGTTTAAAAAAGTTAATTTTCTACACCAGTTGTATACAAGTGATGTAGAATATTAGACTTTCTAAACGGGTTGTTTCTACATCGGACCTAGTCTGGTGTAGAATTCTATTTTCAACCGATTTAAAAAACCTATTTTCTATCAGTGAATCATTGAGAACTTTAATGTGACGTGTCTCGTTGGAGAAAATTAAAAGATTTGAATCAACAAAGGAAAATAAACTTGTGCAATTTTTGACACACTATCACAGTGCAACTTCACGATGCTTAAAAATAAAAATACCATAGAAAAAGTGATGGCATATTCATAAATAAATTTGTATTGTAGAAACTTCTTATGACGATTTTTCATACAACCACAGTTAAAAGTGACACCGAGAACTTATAACGGCCGTTTTTAGAATAGTCGTTGTTATAAGTTTATCCTACTGCCTTCCCGCCATCATGCTTTATTTGCAGAAAAAAGTGTACATCTCTTACCTCTTTGATTCCCAACGTCTCTACCCATCATGAGGGAAAGCCAATATATACCTCTTACGAATCGTCTTTCCTTAATCTTAAATACCCTTCCATTGTACTTCTTGTTCCACTTCCATTTCCTCAATCTTTTTTCTCTTGTATTACCTTTGTTTTACTTTCTTTTTAGATTTCTTAAAATAACGTCCTCTTTAAACTTTTCTCCTTTTCGTTCATAGAAAAGGTTGTGTGATGATTTTAAGGATAAGTATCCTTTCCCAAACCCACCTGCTTCGTCAGTTCCATACCTCTTCAAACGTGTTTGAAAGAATTGATAAATAAAATGAATATGTTAAAGAACTCGGTTGAAGAGCTTTCCCTACAAGTAGAGAACCTATAGAAAGCTTCAATCATCACTGTTATAATCTCCGTCGCCAACATAACCATCAACGCTACCACTACCCTTCAAATGACCTAGTTGACTCCTAAAACTCAAGCAACTCTGCTTCATCATCTTATTGAAAGGCTTCACACCTTTCATCCATCTCTATTTTTTTTTATACTTTTTGGCACTTGGCGTGCGGATAGGATGTGATTTCTATACAATATAAAGAATAGTCTGTTACAATATTTTGTAAGGAATAGTCAAAATATAATATTTTTAAAAATAAGTTATTATTGTTCTGATCAATTATATCCAGTTATCTTAAGAATAAACATATTATATTGTATTGAGTTTAATATCATCTTAAATTTTGGTATAGTTGAAAATGATGTATCTAGATTGCTCAAAACTCAATAAATTAATATATTAATTTCACCTTGTTTAATTAGTTGCTTTTTTAGCAATTAATGCCTTAAAGGAAATTGAAAGTATGCATATTTCGAGAAAAATATTAATCAGGAAGTTGAATTTATTCAATAAATTGATAAAGCAATAAATTACTAAATATTGTTGGCATACTAGCTTGCTGTCTAATTTATTGGGTTTAAGATAATATATATGTTATCTTCATATATATAGTACATGGTTAATTCTTTTTACAGCGGTTTTTATTAAAACCCACTGTTACTATACTTGTAACGGCAGTTGTTAATAAAATTGCTGTATAAAGTCTTCACATTTAGTACAGTAAATGTCAAACTTTTTACTGAAGTTTTATTCACAACTGTATTATATTTAATGGCAATTTTTATTAAAAATTGTCGTAAAAAGCCACAAAAATTTACAAAACCTAATCCACGATGAGCTGCAGATTTACTTTTCACACAATTACTTGTGGTCCCGTTCTCTACCCTACCACCATAGACTTGGATGAAAGGCATTTTTTCTCATTTTTTAACTGATTTTGGTGACTCCATTGTCGTTGTCTTTGTCATTTACTGTCTCTATTGATGTTAACTCCCTTTGTCATCATTCTCATTTTCAAAGATGTAAGTCACCATTTAACTTCATTATTTTGTGGTCTGGTTCTTTATAGGGATTAAAGCTAAAAGAGACTAAATGAGTTAAAAATATATATAAATGTCGCACTGTGAGTATGTAGACAAGCGATTCACTGAAGTAGGTTTTGGAGTTTTTGGTGCTTTGTTGCTGAAAAACATAATTAGTTTTGTTTATTTATATTCCTAAATGTTGGAACTATTGTAATAGGTGTTGAAAAACTCCAAAATAAGTCTTTAGGATAATAAAGCTTAAGTTATGAATTTAATAGGTGTTGAAAAACTCCAAAATAAGTCTTGAGGATAGTAGAGCTTAAGTTATGAATTTGCTCTCTTCCTTTATTTGGACAACACACTAAGCCATAGGAGAACTAAATATTGTCTTTAGGATGCTTTGACAGTACGATGAGCTCAAGTTAAATTGATGGTTTGATAGTTGATTTATGAATATAACAAAGACGAATATATGTTTGTGTATGTTATTGAGGCATTGAGGTTTAAAGTGTAGAGTATAGTGTACTGTTTTGATATTCTTAATTTTTAAACAAATGACTCAATGAAGTTATAATTTAGGAGTTTAGTTCAATGTTTTGGCTGGTTAGTTATATCATATTCTTAACTTTATTTATTATTTTTTTAATAGAGCCTAGAAGATTCAGGTTCAACAGGTTCAGGTTCAAGTTCTGGTCAATCTGGGAAGAAAAGAGGAAAAGGCCTGACATGTATGAAATGAATCTCTAAGATAGATAAGGGATCAGATGCCACGAGGTTTCCGGTTGAGTTTGATGCTAACAAGGCAACTGGTAAAAATAGGCCAATGTTAAATAGCTATGTCGGCTACATGGTATTTGTTAAGATTAGCATTATGTACCCCAACTAAAAGTCGGTCGACTAGAAAGACAAAGATATGATTTAGGAGGACATTTTTGTACATTTCTAATTCAATGTTCCACCTATCTACTTTAGTTAGTCATGATTTTTGTCCCTTATTGTAGCTTCATCTTGTATATTTTTTATACTTCTACTACTACAAGCATGAAACATCGCATCTTAAAGTAATACGATGAAAAGTGGAGGGACTTTAAGTCGAACCTTGTGAAGTACTACTGTCGAGGTAGTAGGATTGGTAATCATTTGAAGGACGCATACCCTAATGTTAGTGACAAAATTTAGACATTGTTTTGTCAACAACGAGAAGAGACTACTTATAATGTTTTAATTAACTTACATTTTAATTAACTAATCTAACTTTATTTCATTTTCATAGGCTATTTGTAAGATAAATCAAGAAATATCTACGAAGAATGTGTAATAGTACTATATATCTCAAAGGGGTATAGTGTCCTTGGGAGGAAAATGATACAAGAGCAGTTGGAGGCTGCAGAAACAACTGTATTAAACCCTTCTTCATCCATCAGTATAAAGTGACTATCTCACCAACAAAAATGGAAGCCTGTGAACAAGGGACAATATATCACTCTAGATGTTGCTACAGTTACTGAGAGGATTGTAAATAACTAATTTAAAAACTAATTTATATGTTATTACTTGCTCTTCATTTCATTTAACTCGATAACTTGTATATATTGTAGGATCCAATAGAGTAACAGGCATCCCAAGGGTATTTTGTTTCTGAAAAAGGAATAGACATCATAGAGACAACTATTGGGACCCCTGACCACCTATATCGAGTGAAAGGGACTCCTAAAAGAGTCATACGTAAAGACTTTTTTGGCTCTACCTCTCGAAGAAGAAGTGTACTCGCTGCATACATGCTTCAGGATGAGTTGCAAAAAGTTCAAAATGAACTTAAAGCAAAGCATCAAGCGGAGTTGGCAAAGATAAGCCACGAGATAGATGCTAGAGTTCAAGAGCTTATGGATGCCAAGCTCTAGCAGGCGATGATCATGATGGGCTTCCCCATACCTGGCCAAAGTTTTGAGGTAAAAATATATTCATTTAATTCTTTTCAAGGGATATTTAACTTGTATTTTATTTTGACTAATTTTGTTTACATTTTCAAGGTTCTCTTACGATGACTAGTCACAATTTTTATTATTATATTTAAACACAATTAAAAATATTATTTATCAATAATTTTGAAATATTATCTAATTAAATTATTATTGTTTAGTATTTTTATTATTTTCAATAAAATAAGATATATAGATTATCCTACAGTTATCTTATTTAGGATTTTATGATTTGATTGTTATTATTAGTTAAGAATTTATTATTATTTAGATTCAAATTTAGATATACATTTAAATTTTGAAAATATGGTTTAAATTTTAAAATTATAATATCTTATAGATTTTGATAATAATAATATACCTATATCTTTGGTTAAATATACATATAATAATATACGTATTTATACTATAATGATAATATAGTTTAAATTTTAAATTACCATATCCAATAAGATTTTGAGAAAAATAATAATAATATTAAAAAATAATAAGATCAAATTAGATAATATTGAAATTTTAAAACTTATGAATTATATATAAACACTATAAGCCTAATCTTTAACTCCCATTGCCATCTAGTTTCTCTCTTCACTCCTATCAGATTGTCATTGAGATTTTGAAGTAGCTTTTGCTAAAATATTAGATTGTTTATGATTAATATTGTTGTACATGGGGCTACTAGATTATTTCTAGTTTTAGCAAAAGGTAACACTTTTTATTCGTTGTGTGTGCTAATGTGATGTTTGTGATTTAATATATATATATATTGATATTGATATAATTATATTGAGAAAAATTGTTTAATAATTTTTATCGAAAATAGTCTTATGAAACTTAAAGTTTAATTTAAAAAATTTGAATTGAGATTATAAACTTGTTATATCTTGATATTGAAATTTGAAGAAAGTTATTATTAGAGAAAAACTCTTTTGTGATATTTAACAAGCTATTGAGATTTTGATTAATATGATTATTTTGATAATTATGCATTGGGGATGGGTGATGATAGAATTATATTTTTGCCACGTGATATAACCTCTATTGGAGCTCAATAGTTGGCTTTTCTCACACCAGTTTACTGAGGGGTTACGACACTCCCACCTATTTACCGAGGGGGAATGAACATACGATCTGGTCATTTGCTTTGTGGATTTTGATATAGCTATACCATTTGACCGATTAGCTTTTTGAGTGGTCAGTTATCACTAGCCCCTGGATTCGATCGGCAAGAATAAGGCAGTTCAGTTAAATTGATGGGAGAAATTTAGGTAGGTTATCCATTTGATTTTATTACGATAATATGTTATTTTCTATATATTATAATTTATGATGTCCAAGTTGATACATTCTGAGCAATGTTAATATGCACGATGAGTAGAATTGTTAGTTACTGAGACGTTTGTCTCACCCTATTTTTATTAATATTTTTTAGGTGATAGTCTCATCTTAGGACTCTAGAAAAAATTTCATAGTCTTGATTAAAGCTATATTAATTGTATATCATTATCCTTTGAATGTATGTGTAGAATAATTATATAATACTATAGTAGAGTTTATTATACATACTTTAATATTATATAATACATTATTTTTATATATAATTACCATTTTATTATTTAATATACGTATTTATAGAAAAGTGTAATATTTATATTATAAAATCATCTACTCTAGTTTCTATTTAGTTATAACATACAATTTATAAAAGATTATGCAATTTATATGTCCTAAATAATTTGACTCATCTTATTCTTTTTCTATTATAATTATTTATCTGTTAAGAAAAGTCTTTTTATAACTATGGTATGGTTTCTTTTAGATTTTAGTAAAGTTCTTTTCTACTATGGTTAACTCTTTTAAAATAAACCAAATTTATTTATAATATAATTTTTTATTTATATTGTGTACAAAATGGGTCTAAGTAATTAATAATAATTATATTTTAAAAAAATTTTACACAACGCCAATAAGGAGAAGTTTATCTCCCAACAATCTGGTTATGACCCTCCCCCTAAGCACACCGAGGACGATGGGATAAAGTGTGGTCTCTAATTGTGACACACTAAGGGACTACATCCTTCATCGTTCATGGTACCGTGTATCAGGATATCACAACACTTCACCAGAAACCAATTTCTGATGGCAATGTCAAGGTCACAGTGGAGCACATAAGGAACCATACAAGCACTTCACCAGTTCCTTGTCCCCTGATGAGGTCAAAATATTGGAGCAAGCTCCAGGGAAATATATTATGTGGCTAACACATCTGATCAAATTGAGAAAGTGGGTCACACCAAAGCCTGTGCCAGAGAAGGTGCCTTGGAAATAAACTCCAAAAGGTCAAGAACCAAAAAAGGCACCACAGAAACTCAAGATTCAAAGGGCGAAAGTAGACAAGTTCATACCTCTTGTTGAGAACATATCCTCGAGATAGTTTACTATATCAATGCTCTACTATATGGCAACAGGATTAGAGGAAGCACTTAGTTTCACAATTTTGTCTGGGGTTTTGAATATACAGGAGATTTACAAATTCACCATGGACATGCATGATATAGTACAATTCCTCAATTTTTAGGAGATGGATTCAACTATCATCCAATGTGCTTTATTGTAAGTTGCAACTTTATTTTAATACTTTATGTTTAACCATTCATGCAGTATTGAATCCTTTCATTATTAACAATAGCTACTTTTATCAGAGATGCCTGGAAGAAGTAAAAGGAGACATATATGGCTTCATGTGTCCTCAACGTGTTCAAGATATAAGCCCCGATAGGATCTTGAGGATTATATACATGGTCGACGTTATAACCCATATCAGGAGGAAGATATAATTTGCACCTTACATTAAAGGGTAAGCATTCTCTTATACTTGGCACACTCATACATATTACTTTACATTCATATATAACGCTATTCAAATTTTGTAGTATGCATTGGATGCTACTTGTCATAGCCCTTGAAGCTAATGTGGTGTACCGGTTTAATCCATTATTTGAACGGCCAGATACTGAGATGTTTTCCATCGTCAACACGTGAGTTTTTCTTCATAAATTTGTTAACATGAACACGTGGTAAGTTATATGATATCTTCTTTTTTTTATTTTAAATAAGGTTATGCAAGGCTTCAACTTTTTTAGAGGTCATCCAGGTAGTCCTACTAATCCTTCATAGATTTATCATCTAGTAAGTACTTTTCAAATAATTAAGTTTCAGTTTTCAAAATTTATTAGGGAAAAAGTTAGTCACTAATGTGCTCTATATTTTTTTATTTTGTTAGTACCACCGTCAACCTAGTAATGTTGAGTACGAATATTATATAATCCAATATATCCATGATATCACTGAAATATAGATAACATATAGCTTACATGAGCTATGAAGTTATCAATATTTAGACTTTTTTAATTTATTACATCTGGTATGTATTTAAATATTACTTCTAACTTGCAATTATTTGAGCAGAATAAAATGAGCTTTGAAGATGATCAATTCCACTCAATGATGGATGCTTTAGCAAAAACCATGCTAGAGAACTTACCTTAATCAATCACCCATTTCGTGTGTATATATGATTGTATAATATCCGTTTATATATGATTTTATTATATTTTGGTTCATTGTATGCATCAATAAGAATTTGAATTAATTTATTACTATACATGAACATTTAATTTGGGTTTTTATATTGTTGATTACTTTGATGCCTATAGTCTATCTTCATTATGGCAAATACATGGCGGTATAGATAGAAAAATTAAAAGAAAATATAAAACAAAATTAAACTTTTAATGACATTTTTTCTTAAAACCGTCATTCAAAGTATAGGCTATAATGGCGATTAACATAAAACTGATATTATATGATTAAACTGTAATAGTGATTTTACTGAAAAATGTCACAAAATTCTAAATATATAACAGCGGTTTTATAAAAACTACTGTTAAAGTATTATATTTAACGATGGTTTAACTACGGTTTTTCAATCGCCTTTAAAAACTAAACTTATAATGGCGGTAGAATTCACGCTGGTCAAAAAACTATCGTAAAAAGTTACTTTTAACTACCGTTGTATGAATTTTTTCTAGTAGTGACAATCTAAAATATTTTTGTCTCATAAGCTATAATAAACTTAGAACTTATAAATATAATGGAAGACAAGGATTGGACACGAAGATATGCATGCATGTATGTATGTATGTATGTATGTATGTATGTATGTATGTATGTATGTATGTATGTATGTATGTATGTATGTATGTATGTATGTATGTATGTATGTATGTATGTATGTATGAGCTATATTGAGTAATGTGAAAAATTACTGAGTATTCAAGTTTCAATGTACTGCTATATATATCAAGTTGGAAGTAATTAGTTTGGCTAAAACCTTCAAGTTGAGGACAACTTGTATGTTGAAATAAAGTTTTAATTTTGGAGGAATGAGAATTTGGGACCAAAACTTTAAATCAATTTGAGTCTGAGACTAACAAATTTTAAAATTTCAATAGAGAACCTTTGCTCCTTAATAATAATATAAAATTACATAATTAATTGCCATTTTCCTAAAATATCATTGGTATAAAATATACTTTTTAAAGCCCCATTTTTAAATAGGTCATTGCGAGACGGTTTAAAAAAAATGGTTGGTGACATTTTTATAAATAAGATAAAATAGTTACACCAGATGTACATGTAAAAGGTGTAAAATATAATTACTACATCGAATACTAATATCAATATGTGTAGATTAACTACGTCATATTCTGACTCTTCAGTTTCTTATCTATGCTTTCCCACTTCTTTTCTTTAACTTCTTCAGACCTTATGGAGAAACTTTAGAACAAATGACTGGTGGTATTTTTATAAATAAGATGAAATATTTATATCGGATTTACATTGAACCAGTGTAAAATATATTAACCAATGTTAAATATACTTTCTATTCTAACTCTTTAGTTTCTTGTATATACTTTCCCACTTCTTTTCTCTGTACCTTCTCAGGCCATTCATTTCACTTCTTCGGTTTCTAACATTTGTACTCATTATGATAGAAGGCCAATTGCATTCTTCGCTATTCTTTTCTAAATTGTTCTTATTCCTCAACCATATGTATATCATTCCTATTATCAGTACTTTTCGTCTCATCACTTTATCTCTATTTTCTTTTCTTTTCTTCTCTCTAAACACTCCAATGGCTTCTTCCTCATGCACACATCCTTCTCTGCTGCACAAAAGAAATAGAGACAATTTTGAAGACAAACATTCTGAATCTCACCCTATAGTTCCTTCTCCTCCACCCCTAGTTGTCACTGTAATAGAGCACTTTGAGAAATTTATCATACGCTTTAATGCCCTGGAGGAATCAATAGAAGAACTATCTTAGAAAGTTACTAGTATGAAAAATAATTTTAGAGCTTTTTGCTTAGAAGTTCACCACAGAATGATAGCTTATACATCCTGTTAATCCTACCGACTCTGATGAATCCCAGACCTCCGATTCTGATGAGGCATGAAAGCCTGCAACCTTTATCTTCCCCTCCTATTTTATTTTATTTTTTGTACTTAATGACAAAAAGAGAGAATATATTATATATTCTAATATATATTGTTTTAGAAATTTCATACTTTTGATGTAAAGTTATTAGTAAAGCTTAATGAATAAAGTTTCTTGTTATGATGACATGTTCTTTTATTTTTTAAAAACAAAAAATGCAACAGATTAAAACTGGGCATGTCAATGTTAAATGTAGAATATAATGACCGGTTTATAACAAGTTATTTCTCACCAATCTTTCACTTTATCCTGTATGGAGTTGTTCAATTTATATTATTTTACACCAGTGTAGAATATAATGTCCGATTTAGAAAAAAGTTATCTCTACACTGGTGTTACATTTTATCTGGTGTATATTTGCTTACGAAATACACTTTAATTTAATCGGAAGCCCCTTCGACCCTCCCATATGTCATTTTTCATTTGTTTGTGCGTTTAAGTCTTCTCGACCCTTCACAACCGATGAGTTTTATTTTGAACTCCTTGTCTTGAGAATTGAAAATTTATGCACTACTGGCAGTACCTTTTGCTATTATTTGTGCTGGATTCATTGTTGTCATTTACTTCTTTCATTTGGTGAGTTCTTCCACTTGTGCGTGGTATATTCTCTCCCATAATTAGCTGCAAGCTAGGTTTTCTTATTTTCTATTTTTTTTTAATTTTTTAGTCTTCCATAAATATGGATCGTAGTTGGATAAATGCTAAACGAACAAGTATTGAGTATGCTAAGGGGTGAAGGAGTTTTTAGATTTTGCTAAATAAAATGGTGATGATGACAATGAAAGGTTTTATTGTCCTTGTGTGAGTGAAAAACTTAAAGTCGCCTTTTTTACACTAGTTGTACATGTTACCCGGTGTAAAAAGTGATATGAAAAACACATTTTTACACCATATTTATATATTATCTGGTGTAGAAAGTCTTTTAAAATTCAAAATATTAGTCATTTCATATTCAAAATATGATTTTTACACCAGATTTAAATGTTAATCGATTTAAAAAGTTTTAATGAGAATACTTTATCAAAGCCCGCCCCCTAGCGCACCTCTTCATTTCTCATTTCTCAAGTTTTATTCAGTCTTATTTTTTATGTCATCTAGCATTATGCCACTCGTCATGCTCTGTGATTTTCGTTAAGCTTCGCTGTGGTCGGTCATTCTTCCCTGTTCTCGCTCTCATTATCTTTGCTATGTACATGTTCTGGACACTAATTTTGTAGTGTACGTGCTTTGCCTTTTACATGTTCGTTTAATCTAGATTTTGTAGTTTTATGCGATAAATGCTTGCGCTTCTTTCGTTATGGTCAGTTATTCTTCTCTGTTTACTATGTTTGTTTTTGTTATTGCATATATAGGAATATAGGGGTAGTGGTAATCAGAATGAGATTATCGTACTCCAAGCGACTTTAAGCAAAAGAGGGCCAGAAGTGCAACGCGATTGAAAGATATTTTGAAAGGTAGGAAGGTAGGTAAATTGCTACCGATTGAGTTTAACACACGTTGGAACCAAATTGGTAAAAACATGATAAAGTACATGAGTTATGTCAGCCTCCTAGCATACAACAAGACTAACATCCCCATACAGACTTGGGATGTTGTTGATAATCATGTTAATAATCAAATTTGGGACTCTATCCGAGTATAAAAATTGACTATTATATATTGTATGTAGACCAATACTAAAAAATACAACTATTTGTTGATAACTCTGCTTTCAATGAAAATTATTACAACTAACTTACGATGTTTCTAACAATGAAGTCTTGAAGAAGAAGATGTTGTCTTATTGCGCTGAACATTGAAGGGCATTTAACATACACTAGCTAGTTAGTATGTGCATGGCTGGGACAAAGATGATCAGCCTCATCTTTCTCCATGCAGCAAGTATTAATTCATTCATGAAGTTACTTGGGAAGAATTTGTTAGGCTTCGAACTGTTACAACAGCTATAGTGAGTTGATATGTTGTGAAAAAGGAATCTTACATTTCCCATGATTCTTCATTTTGTATGTAGTGATTTTAACTACTTTAAATCTTGTAGGAAAAAAGAGCAAAAGCTATTGAACACGCTCTCAAGAATGATTGCCCCCACACAATGTCTTGAGGGAGTTACACAAAGGCTGAAAGAGAATTGTTGGGGGCCAAGAGGCTGCTGAGTCCGATCTTAGTATTACTCTTGCTCCCCATCTCCAATACGTCGTGAAGATAAATGGTTGTACGCTCACCAAAAAAGAGCTGATCGTTTACAAGCGATCACGCTAGCATGATTGCGGAAAAAATTGTAAGTATTACTTCTATTATTTTATTTTAGTAGACTAACTATATTATTTCGTATGTTTGCTCTTTTAATGGTATAGGTTAATCTTAAACAACAAGAAGCACATGGCTCCTTCAAGTTAAATGGTAGGAATGACATCTTGACTGTTGTCATAGGCAAGCAAGAGCAAGGGGCCGTGTTAAGGGAGTTAAAGGAGGTGTCGGTATAAGAGATTATTTTGGAACATCTCCACGACATTCCCCATATATACCGAAGGCAGAGCTGGAATCATTGTTATTCACTATGAAGGCAGAGGCTAAGGTAGAGGCTTGGGCACAGGTAAAAGTTTCAATTGAGGCACGATTACAAGAGAGGTTGGCAAAGATCAAGGGAAAAATATTGTTCATGCTGACATCAAGGCAACAGGGGCCAAGTGCCCCCCAAATGCTCTCAAATGTAGCCCATCCTAGCACTAAAGGGAGTTGCTATATGGCTGGGCTGGTGTTAGAGGATGCTGAACCTTGTGATCTATATGTGGATTATCCTCTCAAAATGTTAATGGCACATGGTTCCATCTATATCTTAGGTACAGCTGCCTACCACATCCAAATTTAGGATGATCAGTTAAGGCTGGTGGTTGAAGACGTGATAATTCAAGATGCTTTTATCCCCATTCTGACTAATGAGGTAAAGATTATAAGTCAAGCTTTCATATTATAGCCAAAGTATCTTATTTCGGATCATGTCACGTCATCCCTAAGTAAACTTCCCACACCTTTTAATTTGAGTGCCATGCAACATGTGATCTGATTGGCATATGGCAAAATATTCCATGTGGATACGTTGCCAATGGATTCAGTTGTGGGTGACACGAGGGCACCTACCTTTGTTGACCATGCATATGTGAAATATGTTATTACTCCTAGGAATACACTAACCTCCGGGTGCATCCAAGTATTTTTTACGTAAGTTTAATTTAAATGTAAATATATGTAACAATAAAATTCATGCAAGCTGAGTGTTTACATTAACTGTAGGTACATGCAAGCTGAGTTAGTTTCCAAGGGAAAACAAGGTCAGTTTGGATTCCTATGTCTATTTCAGATTTATTCAAAAGGGACCTCCCAATTTTCAAGAGTTCAATACATTTCAAGGAGGCTTGGTGAAATCAATATGGATTATTTCTTCGCACCATATATGTAAGAGTAAAAATAATAATATTTTAACTTTTTTATACTAGGTTTGTATTTGCTTAATGCTAATAATTATTATTATTTAATTATTTTCTACAGAAATCATTGGCAATTGATCATACAAAGCAAGCATACTTATAAAATTTTCTTCTTATGCTCCCTCTACTACAAGTCATCAGTTGATGCCAAGAAGATTATGAACATGTGAGTTTTCTTCCTTACAGAACAATGGTGTTTGTAATAAATTAAATATAGTCTTTGTAATAAAAGGGTTACTAAGTTCATAACTTTAGTCATAGGGCTATTAGGACATTTATAATTGCAATGGGTCTTAAGAAAGTCAACTCGATAAGGGACCCTGAATGGATCACAACGAAGGTAATAAAAGTGTTAAGTCTTATGCTCTACTCAGTTTTTTGCTGATGACACATAATTTTGTTTATGTTAATATTACAGAATCGAAGGCAGTCTAAAAAAAGCAACTTGTGCGGCTTCTACATGGTTAGATACATGACAATATCATCTTGTCAAATAGGACTCACCTAACTGAGAAGGTAAATTGTATTTTTAATGATTTCATATATTTCTTGTCAATTTAATATATCTTAGTAATGCTTTAATTTCTTTTCTTTTAATTTAATATTTTAGATATTTGATCAATCTGACCATTTCCTGAATAAGATATTGAGGACATGCGCAATATTTAGGCTGAGTTTTGTGTTCAAATCATTTATTCTTAATAGTATTTGTCATTACCTGAATATATTTTTTTATTTTTCTGTTCAAATTGTAATATATTTTCATTAAATTTTATTGAATGAATAATGTAATGAGCAATTGAAGATTGGTCTCTGCCATCTTAAACTCTGTCTCTGATATTGTCTCTTTAAAGGGGATGGGGTTAATGAAATATTGAAGGGGTTATTTTTTTAAAAATATATTTAAACCGAACAAAGAATACCAGCAGGTGTAGAAATAATATGTAAATATTATAATATCTATACTGATTGTCTTTATGGTAAGGTATAGAAAATGGATTAATCTACCCTGGGTGTACATACAACCGATGTAATCAACTGATTAATTCTGTTCACATAACACGTGTAAATATTAGCAAATTCTACTCCTAATTTCAAAAGGGACCTGTTTAAATTATACTCATTCTACACTGGTGAACCGCCCGATTTAAAAAGTGTACACTTTCTAAATGATATGTTTCTATATCAATCATTTTTCGATGTAGAATACTATTTTTAACCGATTTAAAAAGTCTTTTTTGTATTAGTGTGTTCCATGTTAAATTTTGGAAAGTCAAGTGCAAATTATCAAATACTCCTTACAATCCTAATTGTAAAAATAATTGTTTTTTTAGGTAAATTAAGGAAGCCAAATAAATCAGTTAATTATGACTAAATCTAACCACTCAAAATGAATTAATATTATATAATCATCAATCTACTCAAACTAATCAAACAGCTCCTATATTAGTTATAATGAACTGATTTATTTTATTTTCTTAATTTATCTAAAAACAGTCAACTAACTTTTATAATTATCAATCTACTCAAACTAATCAAATAGCTCTTATATTAGTTATAATGAACTGATTTATTTTATTTTTTTAATTTATCTAAAAAGGGTCAACTAACTTTTATAATTAGGATATGAGATAGTAGTCAGTAGTAAATTGCATAAAATGAATATGTAATCTTTGTAACAAGTTTTTCCAATCTTTCCATATTAAAAGTTGAAAATCAGTTGCAAAATTTTCATATATTTGTGTAAAATTTTGAAAAAGTCAGTTTGAAATTTCTGACATATATGTATTTTTTTTCAATTTTAGGGCCAAGTTAGGGAAAGTCAATGTTAAATTTCAAAAGTATGTTACAAAGATTTTATACATATATTCTGTGATCTACTAATAATTACTAATAATAATAATATAATAATTTCGACTCACAAGAGACAAGGGCAACTATGCAATTTGATATGACTATTAAGAACCAAAGGCCTTTTGCCGAAATTTTGAATGTTTGTACTCTCACCTCTCAATCTAAAATCAAATTAGGGCTAAAGTATAAATTCATCCTTGTCAACTGTTTTAGACAACAATACAATTATATAGTGGATTTTTGTATAATTGTTTTGGACAATCATCGCTCGAGTAAAAAAAACTTTAAAAAAATACTATTTTCACTAGTGTTTTTAATAACTTTTGGTTGCAAATAGCAAATTTTTATGCCATTATTAATTTTTTTGTAAAAGTTAATTGTTCAAAATAAGTACCGTGAATTTTCAAAAAGGATGAAAAAGTGTATGTAATTAAAGACAAAATAAACTAAAGGAAATCAGTGTATTTTATTTTATTTTTCAACTACATTCTTTTTCATTTGATTTCATTCTAGCCTTAAAAAAAATGACAAATTCTTTCATAGTTGTGAAGATCGGTTGATGTGTTGGCAAAAAGTTGATCTTAACCCACGCCAATATGGATGGGGGTAGGGATTGGATAGTAAATGTTTAGATATTTTTAGTTTAATTTGCAAACCATAAAAACTATAGGTAACGCTTCATAATTTCTTAGAAGTTAGGTACCTATTTGAACATAATTATAAAATATGAGATCAATTCATCATCTTTCCCTCTCAAATCTATTACAATTCATTCTTCTAAATAATAGATTTGACTTTCAAGATGGTCCTCCACATTTTGTAAATTTAGAGTAGGCTATATGAATTATATATATATTGGTATTAATATTCATAAAACAATTCCCACAATTTATAACTTTTTCCTCCAAAACACCCTGGTGTTGGGTATATCAGCGTAACTCCTTTCAGGTTCTTCCAAGCTCCCCTCTAGCTGCAGCTGGTTTTTTGTTTTACTTTTTTTCATTTTTCAGTTTGTGTTTCTTTGTTTCTCACAGTGGGCCTGCTGCACTAATGAGATGTTTTGGGCTTGACCCTACATACTTTAGTAGGCTTAAGCTTTTGTTATTTGTTTTCTTTCATCCTTTTAATAATTTGACCCATCGTCCGTGGGATCAACTGACAAAAAAGTAAGATATATGATAATTTAGAGCGTATTCGATCCTTGGGAATTATTACTTTATTATAATTTCAGTTGCAACGCTTGAGGAGGCATCCTAACTCTTAGGTACTTAGATTTACGTTTGAGGGTAATAGACGACTCGTCTTGCCTAACATTGGTATCATCTAAGAGGAAAAGAAATTTTGCCTTGCCTTTGGATCGTGGGTGATCTCAACCCCTTTTCAAAAATTTTTATACCAAAAAAAAATTGGAGCATGTTCGATCCCTAGGGAATACTAATTTATTGTAATTTCAGTCGTGGCACTTAGGGAGACATTTTAGCTCCTAGGAGCCTAAGTTTACGCCTGAGGGTAATAGACGGCTCGCCCTACTAGACATTGATATTGCCTAGGAGGAAGGGAGACTTCACTTTGCCCTTAGATTATAATTGAATCTAACCCTTTTCTAAAAACTTTTGTACCAAAAAAATTGTCCGTACCAACATAGTTGGGTATAGCAAGAAGGCTAATCCCTTACAAAGTGATAAATTAAAATTTTAATTTCTATTAAGAGAAATACCTGATAGTATCTCAAATAGAAGTACCTTCAATATAGAGATCCACTTATGCTTAGAAAAAAAATTGTCCTTAAAAAAAAGGAAAAATAAAAAAATACTACTTAAATTTTAAAATTCTAAATCATTTTATTTATTATATTTTCTAAACTATTTACTATTCCAAAAATAAAAATATATTTTTATAGAAATTTCTGATTTAGGATTTTAAAATTTAAGTAATATTTGTTTTGGGATTTTCCCTAAAAAAATAAGTTATAATTTTTTCAGAAGAAATGGAAAAACTGGAAAAGAAAAAGGTTATCAATTCCACTGGCCCAAACATATGCAAAGCCCAAGCCTCGTACCCATACGTATTTTTTCTTAAATAACAAATGCCCAAAAGTTTTAGTACAGGGATCCTCTCGGCCGAAAAGATAACATGAAAAGACAACAATTTGTTTTTGTCTTTCTTTTTTAAAACACGTGGAGTATAATAAACGAGTTCCAATTGTATATCTCAAATTCATTTTGTAAAAACAACTCAGATTTAAAATTTTATAAGTTAAATATAAATAATTCGTTCAATTCACATCTCATAATTATACTCATATTTTCCCCATCCCTCTAGATGTAGCTTTTTTATTTATTTTTTGTGAATATATATATATATATATATATATAAAGAACTCGAAACTGACAACTATAAAAATCCCATATTTTACAATAATATTTCGTAATTAGAGAATCGATCCAACAATTAGACCAATTGAACTATTGAATTATTTTTATAGTTGAACTAGGTTAAACTAAAATTAAGCTGCTGTTAAGCTAAAACCCAAAATTAAACTGGAAATCAAAACGCATTTTAAAAACCGGATGGTTTTTTTTTACATCACAAAAATCCTGAAATTTTTTTTATAAAGACTTGTAAAAAAATTGACTCTCAAAAAATTCAATATATTCATTTTGTGACCATATAGTATTATTTTTTCAAAAATTTATATATTGTGATGTTATTATGTTGACAATTAACTTGATTATAGATCTATTTCTTTTATACATATATATAATTACTTTTTCTAAAATTTTATTTGATTACTACGTCACCAGTTTGATGGCCAGTTGGATCATGAAACTGTGAACAATTATTCTTCTGCTTTCAAAACCTTGGTCATATTAATTGTAAAACAAAAGAAAAATCCCATATTAATTATTTTGGCTTTCCTTAACAAACAAGAGAAGAACCAAAACCCTCTCCATAAACGACAATTAATCTGATACACTTTATCACGAAAAGTCAAGTTACAATCACCAATAAAGTCTTTTTCCCTTTATTGACTTTGTCGGGAAACACATTAATCTCTAATCTCTATACACTTTTCTGCTATATATTTCACCCAACATCATCATTTACACACACACACACACACATATATAGTACTCTCTCTCTCTCTCTCTCTAATCCAATGCTTGTAATAAAAGTAACCAAAAACTATAAACATAAACAAAAAATATGAACAAAACAAAACATTATGAAACCAACAACGTTAATCCTCCTCAAAGATTTGCCTCCCAAATCAGAAGCTTCATTTGCAGACATATCAGATTCTAATGGGATTCGTATCTAAAATTAGGGTTTCATCCATACAGAGATTGAACTCCTTTAATGTCGTCCATGTTTAGTTCTGCTCTCTTATCTCTTGGCTTCAAACTTGGATATATCCCAGCTTCTTTGTTTGTACTATGAGACAACCCTAACAAATGACCGATCTCATGCTCCGCCACCTACTCCAAATCCACTGTTACCTGCGATTTTTCAGACCGGAAGTTGACCGGCCATGTTTCTGCTGCGTCTAGGTGGAGCCTCCTGCTCTCAGGTGAGAACGAATGAGCTAACACGCAGAGGACGCCGTCAAACGGCTCTCCGTCTCAATGATCACCACTGTAAAACCCTATTTTGATATCTGCGAAACCGTAGTCTTCAGCCTCCATGAAACTCACCGGAATCACCGAAGCCCACCTCGAGAACGCGCGTTTAAACGCTTCTCTTATCTCCCGTAGGCTCAGGTTCTGCTGAATTATGTTCGCCGGCGAGATAGCATACGTGAGAGTCATTGGCATCGAACGTACCCACCGAGGTTTTCCCGGAAAATACATGAAGTTTTTCGTAGAATGCAAACCATGATGATGATCATGCACTGTGTCTGGCACGCCACTTCGTGGCGTAACGATCTGGTTGAGTGTGTCGGAGTTGAGCTTTCCAGTGACGACGAGGCCAAGGTTCCGCTGGTACCGGACAAGCGCCGATTCGAATCCCTCCTCGAAAACATCAGAGAAACTACTGTAATTCTGCAATGGAAGATAGCCAAAATGTGAAAATCTTTTTATATGTGAAATGCCAGTAATGTGACTGCCTCTTGAAGCTTGGACAAGGCGTTGGAAGTTCCGTTCATCGGCAATGGAGATTTTTGTGGGTATTGAAGGCAACGAGTGGCGTTGCACAGTTCTTGAGAGATGCATTGTAATGGCGAATCCACGAAGAAGATGAAGAAGGAGAGAGAGGGGTAGAGAGAGAAGAAAATGATGGGGTTACTGTGTTTGTTGCTGGGTTCAAGTTTGAAGGATGAAAGAAGAAAGCTTTGATATAAAGCGATATATATATATATATATATATAAAGAGTCAACAATGATAACTAGAATTAGTTAATAGTTAATGCATGATTCTATTATGGCGAGTTTGAAGCATTTTGGATATGAGTAACTATTAAGGGATATATGAGTAATTATACATATAAATGATGATTAATAATGGAAACAAATGTTGCCATAGTTTTAGTCATCACTTATCACTCATACGTCATCATTACTTTATTGACTAATCCTGCATTATTCATGATTTAATAGTATCTGATCCGTTTGGCAAAAAAAAAAAAGTATCTTATACGTAATATTTTCCCATCAACTTGTACGTAATATCAAAACTTGAAAAAAAATAAGAGTAGGAAGACAAAAGTGTACATATTTCATCATTTAATTTTAACAAGATTCTTTTTAAATTAATTTTAGAGAAATATTTTCTCATGTACAGTATCTTAAAATATTGTGATTAATTCAAGACCTTAAAAGATTTTTTTAAGTGTGTCCAACGCCCTAAATTGAAAAATACTTTTTAATTTTAAATGCAGGTCACTTAAATGATTTTTTAAGAGTTAATGTCGATTAAAATTTCTCCCAAAAAAAGTACTCTAAGGACAAAGTTTTTTCTAAAAAAATTAGTACTTTAAGAGAAAAATTGCTTTACAAAATATGTTTCTTCTAAAATTATTAGTACTTCAAGGGAAAAATTGCCTTACAAAATATTTTATGATGTTAGATAGATAAACTATAAAATATTTTAGGATAGTGAACGTGTTTAAGATAATACTTCGTGGTAATAGATACACTTTAACCCTTAATTTTATAAAATATTTTTTTCAGTCCACTAACTCTAATCCTCCAAAATAATTTTGTGTCAATTATTATTATTATTAAAAATTAAATTTAATATGTCAGCATTTGAAAATATTTTATTAACATTTAAAATTTTTATATCAGCATTTTTTTGTTGAACAGTGTTAGGTTTTTAGGACTGAAAATACACTATAAATTTAAAGATTAAAGAATTAAAATAAAACTTCGTGTGAAGTCAAAGAAATAAATATGCACTCTTACTGATTATCAATAGTTTTTTTTTTTTTTGCCTGATTTTACAAGAAAATAAGCAATGGAAATGTTTGGCCCCGAAAAGAAAATGAATATTACTTGAACGAGGAATCTTCCACGATTAAAAGTTGCAATATATCAATCTTCAATAACACATTTAATAATATTTTTATTTTCCTAATGCAGAGAAAGTTAAAGAAAAGAGGATAAACTTGACAAATGTGTGCTACCTTGTCACCAAAATGCTTTAAAAAAGAAGTAACTTAGGAATAAAACAAATTCACCTGAAGGAAGTTCCAAGAAGCTAGTTAGGGTCAAAGTAAGAAGTTGGCCAGTCTTTGTGGATAAAGTGTTCAAACATAAGCAAAATTTATAATTTCCTAACTCTAAATAATTACATTTATTTATATTCATGTTAAATTTTAAAATATTTGAAATAAATTAATGAGAGCTCTAAATTTTAATTTAGATTCCGGATCCTAATTCTTATTAATAAAAAAATCTATAATTTAAGATGTTTCAATATATATATTTTTAATTTTTTTTTAAAAAAAAAAAAGCATATGGTTTTCGCTAATATTGACTCGTCCAAATTCAAGTTCGAACCTGACTTTTTTTTCCATTCGTCAGTCTTTAATTTTTTTTCATTTTTTATATAGCTATTTGAGTAAGTTATATTTGACTATTGTCAGATCTAATTAATACTAGTCTTTCTTGAAGACATTTTCATATAATCGAATTTGAAACCTTTTACTTTTAATTAATATGTGCGATTCATAAAACCCAAATTCAATATTTATACCTAAAAAAAGTACAATTTTGTTTTTTGTTTTTGGTTGGAGAAAATGGATATGTTCTTGTGTAACGGACACTAAAAAGTAACGAGTAGTTTTCTCTTGAAGAATAGGGAAGTCTCAGTTAGTCTAACAATTTAGTTGCAGCTAATCATATATATAATAACCGTATCCATAGTCTATATATTTAACTAGTGAAAGGGTGAAATATATGATTATTTAGAGCATGTTCGATCATTAAGAAGTATCACTTTATTGTGATTCCAGTCGCGCCATTTTAGGAGATATTCTAACTTCTAGATACCTAGATTTATACCTGAGAGTAATAGACGACTCGCCCTACCAGACATTGGTATCATTTAGGAGGAATGAAGACTTCGCTTTACCCTTTGATCGTGGGTAAACCTAATTACTTTTTAAAAATTTTTGTAACAAAACAATATATATATATATATATACACACACATATATAATAAACGTAGTGATGACTCAACCCTCTCAAAACCTAACTGTAGCAATAACATAAAAGACCTTTTCTATCTTTGGACGTAAATATGACTCCAATCTTTTATACTTCTGTTGTTTTCCTACTTTCATTCAAACATTTTCCCAATAAATATATATATGGGGTTTTAGTCTTACTAGTAAATTGATAAATTAGTCTCATAACCCGTCGTCACGAGTTTTAGACAGATCTATTGATTGAATTTTAAATATATTTTTTCTCTCCTTATTATCTATGAAACAATATCATTTTGAATTAAAAAAAAAGAAATAACAAATCCATCAAATTTGCGATTTAAAAACCTTAATAATATTTTATTTTTAAATTGAATCAATTTAAAAAATACTTAAAGTTAGGGATTTTTCAATAAATAATATTGTTATAATACCTAACCAAAGGGTCACTGTAGTACCAATAAAAAAGACGGTTGTTGCTACACAACAAAATAGGTCCTCTAATTTATTAACATTCTCTAAAGATGGTATTAATAATTCTGCCAGTCCTAAAACCATTAAAAGAGCACCCAATAATTTATTGATAACTGTAAGAACTATTTGAAATACGAAAAATAAATATCATTAAAGACTCTTTCAATGTTGACGATTGACTAAAAATTGTTTATTATGATTTTGAGCAGGCTGCTATATATGGTGAAATTGGTAGACACCATGCTCTTAGGAAGCAATGGTAGAGCATCTCAATTCGAGTCCAAGTGGCAGCATAACATCTTATTTTCTAAATGAGTAAATCTTATAATAAATTCAATTTGCGATTTCCGTTCATATAATTAGGATTTCAATTGGAATTTATTCAATTTAATACTTAAGTTTTTAATTTGTTTACTTTTTATTCTTTTTTCAACATTAATATTGACAACAATACATCAAACAAATATAATCCGATCATGAATAAATGGATCCATTTATTTCCATTGTATAGGATTTTTTTCACTTCATCAAATAGATGGGTGGATTTTTTGTGATAGAAAGAGGGAAATAAGTTCATTTTTTTAATTAAAGAATTTTTTATTGCTTTATAATACTTTATAATAATATAAAAAAATATAAATAATAATAAAGTAGAAAAAGTAGAAAATATAATAATATAATAAAAATATTATAATATATTTTTATTAAATTATGGGTGATTTATATACTAATGTTTTATTTACTTATAGATTAATAATTCTTTTTTATTTAAATATTACTTCTTCTAAAGTTAATATAAATGAATATTTTTGTATATTTAAATTTTAAATTATATTATTTTAATTATGATTGAATTGATCTTAGTTCAAATATAATTAAATTACTGACCCTTAAACTATTATTTCGATTGATTCAATAGTTCATATAATCAGTAGCTTGCCAATTAAATCAAATATCCTATATTCATGAAATGACTAAAGTATATGTTTAGTCTTTTATATTTGTATTAAATTCTATTTTAATCTATTAAATTATAAATTTTTTATATGAATCCTCAGTTATTATATTTTAATTAGATAATATATAAATATTTCTCTCTGCACTACAATTTGTTGGCAGTGTGTAATATGTATATAGATGAGGAATTCTTTGGTACTCCTAGAGTACCATCGCATTCATACTCTGTCCACTAAAAACAAGTCAAGTCAAAAGTTTTAATTTTATGTGTCAATTGATATGTCCAATTTTTAATTTATATTATTTTTTAAATTTTAATAATTCAATAATTCTTTTTTACCCTTCTCTATCTTTTTTACCATCATTTTCTTCATCTTCTCTCTCTCTTTCCCATCTTCATCTTTTTGCTCTCTCATGGTAGTGACGAGCGGCGTCACTCTAGGGTCATTGATGATTTGGATATTCTGTCACTTAAGTTTTCAGATAGTGGAAAGGTCAATGTCCACAGCAATCTTGCACATCATCTCCTCCATAGCTCTAAGCTCTTCTTCTTCCTCTTCCTCTTCCTCTTCTTCTTCAAAACCTCAATAAAAGGAAGAAGGAGAGTTCAAGAAGGGAGCAGCACCTAAAAGATCAATGGAAGGGGTTGTGGCAATGGCGTTATTAGTAACTTTAGAAATGGCTGTGGATAGGTGAGGGTGTGGGCTGGTGAGCATCGGTGTGGTGGCAGCACCTCTGCGAGAAGGGGAGGAGAAGATAGAGAGAGAGGATGAAGATGGAAAAGAGAGAGAAGATGAAGATAGTGACGATAAAGGAAGAATGGAAGGGTGAAAAAGAATTATTGAATTATTAAAAATTAATATAAATTAAAAATTTGATATATCTACTAACACATAAGATTAAAACTTTTGACGTGGTCTATTTTTAATGGTCATAGTACATAAGAATTCCTTATATATACACACATGTGTATTTGTTCGTCAAATTAATATTCTATCATGGAGAAACACAAAATCTTATGTGCTAAATATTTATTTGAGTTTGATGAGATTATTTTTAAGGTAATTAGAATTTACTGTATTTATTTGAAGAAAGAGAATTTATCCAAGATGGGTTAAATTTTGAAGACATAATCCCAATGGATGATTGTTGAAAAAGGTGGGAAAATTAATAACTTTAAATGGGATAAATTAAAATTATTTAAATTATATTTATTTTTTAATATATTAATTATTTAAATATTGTGAAAATTATAGTCTGACCTTCTATTTTCTCTTGCTCAAACCTTCACTTGGTAGGGTTTGTGAATAATGGGGTGAGATTTAGAATACCTTAATAAAATGCTTAAACCATTTACAAAAACAAGACATATCTTAGTAAATCAATATACATATTTATATGCAACCTCAAAATTAACTATGAACATTCTTGGAGATACAAGTGTTATATGTTCCTAATTGCTTGAAATGCATAAAGGACCATGGAAGTATACACAACAATGCAGGATCGTGATAAATCAATCAATCTCACACAAAAAATTAAAAATATGCGTTAATTTATTCAAGAATTAACCGCACATGCAAATGTATAAATATGCTAGAGTATACTACTTTTATATCTCATTATCTTTCAATGTGTAGGGTTTTTCTTTCTTTACCAATTTCAGAGAGGTCTTGGTGGTGGTGGGAACTTTGCCCGTGTAAGATTTTTTCTCTTCCTACTATAGTCTTTTAGTTTTTGTATATTTAATGCACTAGGTAAGGTTTATGTCTTTGCCAATTTTGGTTATTAATTGTTAATTAGTCTATTCTTTACTTTCTAAATTTTCTTTTATAGTTTTCGTATGGTGTGAATAATTTTATTGTTCTTAAGCTATATATTTATTATTGTATGAAGTTTTGGTGATAGTGGGAATTTTAGTTTGACTAGATCATCTTCTATTCAACTGATAAATATTAAGAAGATAAAAATAAATGTCAAGATGCCAATAATCGTAGATAAGAATAAGACCATATTGTAATTCAAAAGTAACATATTCTAACATTGTATCAGAGGTTTAGTATCTCTGATACCATATCACAACATATAAAAAGTATCATTATAAAATTTATATATATATATTATTAAAATAGACAAGAGTTACTTACATGAGTCATCCCTCTCAAGCTTTTAAATATAATGAATAATCATTCCAATCACTATTGTAATCATTATAACATAAAGAAATATATGACAATTATCTCATAAGTCATTTTAGGTTATGAGAAAAAAGTTATTAAATGAACATATTTTTCCAATTCATTAATATAAATACATTTATACTAGCTTACCTTAAGTTTAATAAGCAGTGTTGTATCTTTTTGAAATAAAATGCGAATTTGGATAAAACAGTTTGCTTGTCCCCTTAGCTGTATTAGTGAAAAAGCATGTCCACCCTATATAAAAATCGGATAGTAATTTTTCAAAAAATTATAGTATAGATTGTATACAATTGAATGTATAGCAACAACATAAGGATACCCTATTTTCAAACTCAGGCACTTTAACAATTTAGGATTCATTATTCATTGATAGTTGTTGTATTAAATCTATAGCTCCTATAATATTCATGTAAAGGAAACATTTTGCCTTTTCAAACAAAGCTTCAAATAACTAATAGACAATGAAAACCAATGGCTAAACAAGATGAAAATATTTTATTTGAACCTTACAGACAATCAAATAACATAAATACCCAATGATTAAATTATACAAGCATGATACATGTACACACAATGATGAAATTATTTGAATTTGTTCTTTTAGGTCCAACATAATTTTATTTCCATATACAATTATTGGTTTCTTGACATTTATTTTCATCTTTTCAATCTTTATTATTTGAATGAAAGATGATCCAACGAGACAAAAGTTTCGACCATCACCAAAACTTCACACAATAATAAACCTTGAGAATAATAAAATTACTCACACAATACAAGACAACAATAAAAGAAAACTTACAAAGTAGTACTACTAGAAAAAAATTATCATGATGCTACTTCACGGCGATTATAAGTAAAAATACCGGGGGGAAAGGCGACGATATTTTTGTAAATAAATTTTATTTTAAAATACTTTTTATGGAAGTTATGATAAAAAACGTCATTATAGATACTTTTAACGACACTTCCGTAAGTAGTGTCGTTAAAAACTACGTGAACCAGATCTATAATTGGTTGATAAGTGTAAAAGCGTCGTCTTCTTTAGTGTCAATTGACACAAGTGGGAGATTGATAACTGTCGTTTTAATTATCAAACAAACTAAGCTAACCAATAGTAAAGTGAAGCTAACCTAGGTCGATTCACAAGGAGTCTAAATTGATGTTAAAGTTTTTAATTAATCTAATAAGTCACAAATTAACAAATTAATCAGATAATTTGTGATATAAGATATTGACTAAATTCGGAATATAAATTTTATGCTATTGTTTATGATTTTAAGTGTTTGTGATGATGAAATATATCAATGACAGGTATGTTTCCTTGGAGATTACTTTATTTTTATTATCCACAGAATATTTAGAGTTAATTAGTTGAATTAGAATATGATAGCTAACAACTCTTTAGCTAAAATCTCAATCAAAGCTACAACTTTCACACATTGAATAGAGAAATAAGAATCATTCAACTTAAGAGATAAAAGAAGATGAATTAAACAAATACAACTATACTTTGTTATAGAATTATTGTAATTAACCACAACCATGTATAACTCAGTCCAAGGATGAGAATCAATTAAAGCAATCAATTATATAGAAATAGGAAATCTAACTCGGTTCCCTAATATTTAATCATTTACTAACTCTAATTGAATCAATAGTTCTAGAATTAACTATATCAACTCGATACAATTAAATCTAGATTAAAGACACAATAAACTCCCTGTTCAGCTTAAGGATTCTGGTTCATCATCATCTCTAAGAGAGCACAGCAACTCTAGCCTTCTATTGCTATCAAGACTTCAACAACAGCAGTAAAACTAGCAACGGTCATGGTTAATGCAGAAGGAGAAGATAAAAATGAAAGCAAAATTGTCCTATGTTCTAGTAATAATTGTCGTTTTAATTATCAAATAAAACTAAGCTAACCAATAGTAAAGTGAAGCTAACTTAGGTCCATTCACAAGGAGCCTAGATAGATAATAAAGTTCTTAATTAATCTAATAAGCCACAAATTAACAAATTAATTATATGGTTTGTGATATGACATGTTGACTAAATTCTGAATGTAAATCCTATGCTATTGTTTATGATTTTAGGTGTTTGTGATGATAAAATATATCAATGACAAGTGTATTCCCTTAGAAATTATCTTACCTTCATTATCCACAAAATAGTTGGATTTAATTAGTTAAATTAGAATATGTTAGCTAACAACTCTCCAGATAAAATATCAATTAAAACTACAACTCGTAGACATTGAATAAAGAAATAAGAATAATTTAACTCAAGAGATAGAAGAAGATGAATTAAACTAATACAACTATACTCTGTTATAGAATTACTCTAATGACTACAATTAATGACTACAACCATGTCTAACTCAATCTAAAGATGAGAATCAATTAAAGCATTAATTATGTAGAAATAGGAAATCCAACTCGGTTCCCTAATCATTAATTATCTACTAACTTTAATTGAATTAATAATTTTAGAATTAACTACATCAACTCAATACAATTAAATATGGATTAAAGACACAATAAACTCCCTGTTCAGCTCAAGGATTCTAGTTCAGCATCATCTCTAAGAGAACACAGCAACTTTAGCCTTTTATTGCTGTCAAGACTTCAACATCAACAGTAAAACCAACAACAATTATGGTGAATGTAGAAGGAGAAGATGAAAATGAGAGTAGAACTTTCCTCTAGTTCTATTGCCTAGAACAGAGGAAAGTTACATATGGAAATAGAGAGAATGGAGATGAGAAGGAAAGAGTGCAAATGGCATGAGGTGTGGTGAGTGGAGTGGAATGAGAGTGTAATGAGTGATGTGTGGGAGATGTGTGTGGTATGTTCGTGTATGGGATGATGAGTGTGTTATATATAGAAGTGTGAAATGAGTGTGTATGGAGTGAATAGTAGCTAGAATGAGTGTGTAATGATAGCATGTGTATGAATCTGTTAGCTTTTCCCTCCATGTGATTTATGTTGCAGCATATGTGTGATCCCCACTTGCTTCTGTTTTAGTTCCTTAATTCTAACACATGCTTAATCTGATTACTTCTTCCCTCCAGCACATGCTTAAATATCCTTGTGTCCAGCTGTCAATTATAATCTGTTTCATTCTCACAGCATCAAATTATCTTGGTAATTAATGAACATTTTTCTGAAATGGAAAATTAAAAGATACAATTTATTTGTCTAATAAGATAATATTGCAATATAAGTTAAACATTATATCAATTAATTCCCAAATGTTCTAAATTTTATTTTATTTATTAATTACTCAATATATTGATAAATTGAGATAAAAATTAATAATAAAATTCTCTTTAAACACACTAAAATCAATACAAATATGAATTTATCAGAGATATTATTATGGTTATGCTTTTTATTATTAATCTTGGTCTTTTCATAATTATCATATAATATTATATTCTTAAAAAAATAATAATTGTGATGGTCTTTCCTGTACCACTGCCATTACAAATAATTTCTAATCAAATAATAATTGTAGTCATGGATTATACACACTTCCAAAAGTTAGTAGCAGCGAACTAAAGAAAAGGAAAATAAGCAAATTACAAGTCATAATCACATTTGATTCACACATCAAACAAACGAATAAATAATTAATGCATCCACAACTCTCTATTCATACTATAAAAGTTGATGTACGACATTGTTATTGATTGTGAGTAAAAGATGAAATACGTAAAAGACACATGTGTGACGTGCTTTTCATGGACTTTTAACGACGATTGTTTATAGAATGATCATTAAAAGTTTTCTAAAAATTTAAAAATTTTAACTTGATTACAGTTTTACTTTCATATTTGTACAACTGTTTGAGGTTTCATTTCTCTACACCACCACTACAGACTTGCATGAAGGTCATTTTACAGTATTTTCTCATATTTTCAGTGCCTAGCTCCGTCGTTATCTGTTATCTCTATCATCATTCTCCATCTTAAAAGCTATAAGTTACCGTTTAATTTTGTCATGTTCATTTTTTTATTTTTTCGATTGTTTGTTATTTATAAATTATAATACATCATATATATAAGTTATCATCCTTATATTAAAGACTTATAAGTTTTTTTTCTATTCACTATCTTTTTAGATCTTCAACCTTTTTGCTAGATCTGCAACTTCTTCTCAAGATCTGGTCTAATACTAGTAGTGTACGAACAGTGTTGGCTAACAGTTGATAGTAGTAGATGGACCTTGTTGAAAGGAGCTCTAAAAACTTTAATAGAATAAGCTTTTAGATTTTTAGTTTCTTCACCAGATCTTTGACTTCTTCTCTCTAGATCTGGTGGTCTTATGCTTTTGAAGAGTGTGGTCAAGGTGGCTAATGGTGGGTGTAGGTTGAGGAAAGATAAAAAAAAAATCATGGCAGTTTTCCATAAAACCACCATGAAATGTTATATTTAAGGGTGGTTATAAAACTGCCTTTAAAAGATAGATTTATAATGGCCGTATAATTCATACCGCTCTCAAAATTGTCGTGAAAAATTATTTTTAATTGCTGTGAAAGACATTTTTTCTAGTAGTGTAGAGGACAAATCCATCAACAATCTATCACTGAAACCAGTAAAGATAGAAACCTTACTTAGCACAAGAAGTATAAAAAACCAAGAGACTATACTAGTATGAAGAGGGAAATCTTACCGGAGCAAAGTTCCCACCATATCAAAACCTCACTAAGAGTGGTAAAGAAAGAAAAACCCTAAACATTGAAAGATAAGGAGATATACAAGTAGCATACTCTACCATATTTATACATGCATATGCGTGGTTGATTCTTGAGTAAAATAACACTTTTTTTGTATTCCTCATATCCTAAATATATAAAAGATTTAACTAATTTGATTAGATTAAGAAAATTAGTTATTATAACATTTTTTTTTCTAAAACACCATAATCATCTTCTTTAACTCATTCTCTCATTCTCTTGATTATTGTTGAGAGAGTATTAATAAGGGTAATTTAGAAAAGAGTTGATAAATTTAGAAAATATGTCATATTTAGGATTAATATTAACTCTCCAATTAGATCTTATATTTAGGACTAAAGGAGTAACTTTGCTTGTGTGAGATTGATTGATTGATTTATTATGATCCTTCATTATTATTTGTATAATACCATGGTCTTTAATACATTTCAAGCAATTGCAAGAATATATCACTCATATCTCCTAAAATGTTTAGAGCTAGTTTCGAGTCTTTGCATGTAAGTATAAGTATGTTTGCTAAGATATGCCTTGTGTTTTATAAATGGTTCAAGTATAATACTAATATTCTTCTTTAATCTCACCCATCGTTATTCACGAACGGTATCAAGTGAAGGTTCGAGCAAGAGCAAACAGAATGTGGCTATATTAAGCCTATTGGAGGAAGTGTTTATGTTTTCTTCCCAGGGTAATGCAAAAGAGGATGTACTTGAAGTTCTGAGTTTCCTTTTAGAAAAATATGTGTGTGTATATAATGCGTAGACATATACATAATTAATGGTCCGTTGTTGGTAATAACGTGTTTTAAGATAATAATTCTATGATTTAGCACCTATATTATATATGCTACTCTTCTAATTCTAGATATAAAATTTTAATTCACTTTATCTCTCAAATTAGTAAATTTTATTCCAAACCATATCTCTATTGATTGTGTATATTAAAATAATTTTTATCAATTGGGTAATGACTAAAGTAGGTATTTTTAGAAAAAATAATACATATTTTTTACAAATAATTAATTTAACTAATTTTTTAATATTTATAAATTAATTATCTAATTCTTCTATTTAAAAGCAAAATGAGTATTTTAGGCGTTAAGCAAGTTAGAACATTAGGGTCTAATTAAAAGTTCTCTATAACAAAGGTTATGTTTCCAGCTAAAACTTAGTTCTAAATATCTCTAATAATGACCACGAAATTTTTATCACGTATTAAGGACATTAGGGTCTTTGAATGAAGTCCTAGAAGCTTCAGATTAGTATATGCCCAGCACATATCAGTTTCCCATAAAATTCTTGTTCCAATTCTTTGATTCTTTATAACACTCTTTAGGCAAAAGTGCTACGGCTACTTGATTTTTTTTTATTTAATTAAAGTATCTATACTTTGTTAAGATTTAAAGCGTAAAGGATTTTTATCTGCCAATAAAAGGGCTAAATGATTGCCCCTCGAATGTATAGCCCAATAATAACATATCCTCTGTGTTTTTTTTTTTTAGAACATGATAGTTGCCTATTATAACACCATCAAATGTTATAGGGTTGGAGCCGATAGTGGTGTAATGAACAAAATGTAGTCATGGTGATTGGTGTAATGTATTATTCAGCTTTGTAGACTTTGATTCCATGACCATGTAATGAACAAGTTGTGGAGCTAGTGGCTCAAAATGAGCAATCCAAAATTTACTTACCCTCTTTTATTTCTTTCTTTCTTTCCTTTCTCTTTTTCTCAATCTTAAAATTATTCAAATAAAAAAAAAGATCATGCTTGTTTAGAATTGTTTTCAATAAATCCAATCACTTTATCTTTTAAATTTATAATTATATTTTCTAAATTCCTTTTATAATTTTATATATTAAAGTATTTTTTATTAAGGGAGTAATTTTATACACTGTTTATTAAAATGAATACTTTAAAAAACGTAATATATATTTTTATAAATAACTAAATTAATATATTCTTAATTTCTATAGATTAATAATCTAGCTCATACGCCTAAAATTGGAAGGAGTATTTTGTACAAGTAAATGTTATTTGCTAATATGGGCTTTTAGTCTCGTTGAAGCAGGGACTAAACAAACTCCATTATGCCACATGTTATATTAAAAGGGTACCAGTGTTTGGAACCCTCAAAATAATTACTTTTATATTTTACAATACAAAACCCTTCGCATGTATTTATCTCATGAAAAACTATTTTGCAAGTATTTAAATTTTTTTAATTTTTTATTTAGTACCTGTGTATTTTTTTCTTTTAATTAAATTATTTAATTTTATTATATTAGTTAACCCTTTATATAAGAGTTAATGATACTAACATAGTAAAGTTAAAGATATAATTAATAGCACAAAACACATAGGTACCTAATTGAAAATTTAAGAAAACTGTAGAAGCTTACAATATGATTTTTCCTTTATTACAACATCACTTTTTTTTTAGTTGCACACTCGATTCACTTGAGTTTTGCCCGAATACATCCGGATCTAACCCGCGTCACACACCTAACTATAGTGGATGAGTCTCCTAACGGAGATTTTTTGCATACACTAAATCTTGAACTCGAGACCTCGCTTAAATAATATCAAATCACTTATCACTTAAATTAACTCCAGTTAGTTATTACAACATCACTTAAAAACAGCTAATTCCAGCACACATCTGGAAACTATATATATGCAGGGGGCTCCTATTAGTCTATTCTTTGGGTCTGATGGATCACTTGAAGACGATAAAAAATATGGATCCAATTGACTTTCAAAAATTCAAGTGGAAGCCAATGTGGGAAAGTCCAGATGAGCGGCTTTTTTTTTTTTTTTTAATTTTACTTTTAAACTTGTGACATTGTCATATTTTACGATACCTTTTTTTCTACCGACTGATGTTAGGACTAGTTAAAGAAGATAGCCTCTCATAATATAATAAAATTTAAATTTTTATTAAAAAAGATATTTATATTTAATACTTAATAATATTTTTAATAAAATGATATATATATTTAGCCAAAAAATATATATGTCTTTCTCTATATTGCATGTATTTTAAAATAAGTTCTATTATTCATAATTTGTAAATGATATGGTTTGGTATAAATTTTATTGCATATGTTAATTTAAATACGTTTTTAGTATTGTTTGTGACATAATAAGAATGACATACCAAAAAAGTTTTATTCTTATATTGATATTTTTTTCCTTTTTTTTAAAGTTATGATTTATACTTCGCATATCCTAAATATAAAATATAATTTGCAGTGAAATTAACCATATTATATTATCAAAATTGATGTTGTATATTTAAAAGAAGTTGACATCTTTACTTCTCTCATGTTACAATCCTCTTCCCTTTAAGCTCCCTTTCTCCTTAGTCTACATCACGAAAGAAAATATTCACTTAATTAAGATTAATAATATATTTAAGATCGAAGAAGGAGTATTATTTATTGTGAATGAGCCAAAATCTATATATTTAAACAGTAGCCATGTAATAGGTTAAGAATAAATTTTACTGAAATCATTTTAAGGGAAATGAATAAGATAGACACATAATAATGTATCCCACAATATATGGGGTTCCTTTTTTCTTTTTTTGTTTCTACATCTCTCTGTTGAATTTTGATATGCATATATTAATTTTAAGCTATATATAAATTCCCTTTTCAAATTTGAAATTAGACCCTCCAATCTCTCAATTTTATGAAAATAATCATGCCATTAATTAGTCCTTTTTAACTGTGGAACATGATACATCTATTATAATATAGCTCGTTAATTATATATATATATATATATATATATATATAACTCCTTCAAATTTTAAATGAGGCACATATAACCGCCTGAATATTAGGTCAAATGTACTTATTCTAATCCTTTACTCCCTTCGTTATTGTTTATAAAAGATAATTTGTTTGATATAGTTTGTTCATATTTATAAAAGACATTTAAAAATTGTTTAAAATTTTTATTATAAATTTTCTATCTTATCCCTATTTAATTACCCATATTAATATCATTATATTTATTATCAAGGTAATTTGTCAAAGAACTTTTTTTTCTTTTTGTTAATTACCTATAATTTTTTAAACATATTATAAAAAGTAAAACTAGGACTTATGGTCAGGCTTAGGGCTCTATTGGGTCAGCCGTACAAGGTCAACTTTTAAAAATCATCCCCCTTTTCAAAGTCCGGCCCTATAGTACAAGAGCCAGGGCTGGCCCTATAGGGCCAATTTTTAAAAAAAAAATATTATATTTATTTCTTTTTCAAATAGACAAAAATGAAACATAAAAATCCATGATTCAAAACTTAAATATAAATAAATTAAAGAAATAAATTATCATCTAATATTTCAAAACTAAAACAAGGGCAACAATTATCTTGATCCTTGACAAATATTGTCTAAAAGGAGGGAAATAACAATAATATTAGCAAATACAATGTGATTATTATATTTGCCATTATTATGATCACTATTATTAACACTTGATTATGCTTCACTATGGTTTCTCCAATGACAAAAATATCAACTACAAAGATAATTTTTATATAAAAAAATAAAAGGGCTTAAATAGTACAATCATCAGCCTATAGGGCTAGTCTATTTAGGCCCTCGGCCTTATAGGGATGGCCCTACAAAGCTAATTTATGACTTTAATACTAAAATTTAGAATCCGACCGTAATTGTTTATTAACAGTTTTTCTTGACTTAATATGGATAAAAAATATTTATAAACTAATTATTATTAAAATTCTCACATGAATAATAAAATTTGAAATTGTGAAGTATTTTCTAAATTCTTATAAATTATTAGGTAAAGTAACATCAATCCTTGATGTTATTTTTTACTAATATCAAGCATACTAATATTATTTATAGTATATCCATTACCATAATGTTTTTTTTATAATATATCAAGTATCCTTTAATATTATTTTCTACTTATAACTAGTACTCTTATTTTATTTATATTTTATAGTGATGGGTGCATTATAAATAAGATTATGACATTAGGAGCATTATAAGAATATCATTAAGGTATCCCATGCACCATAAAAAAATTAATATATTTATGCTCAAAATAATTTTACCACATGAATCTAAATAAAATTAAAATCAAACATATTACATATATTATATATAGATACAAGGATATGGTTATGAGCATAATAATTTTTTATTTTTATATTGATAATAAATAAATTTTATTCCATCATTTGATTTCTAAAAAACTTTTTCTTTTATTTTATAATTTGTAACAACTTATATGTCGTTTATCCCGCATCTACATTAGCCCTACTTAATAGATTATGAATATAACTAGTAATGTATGTAACTGGGGAAATTAAATTGTAAGGGCCCAATAAAACCAAGAAGAAAAATACATAAATGTGATTAAAAATTAAGTAAAATTATAAAAACTAACAAATTAATTTTTTTCTTATTTGGCAAAAAAAAATAGGTTGTATCCACATCAAATAGGAATAGTCCAAATCAGACGTATATTTCCTTTGTATCCATAAGATGCACAAGGGATTATTGAGTTGGATATATATATATATATATGATTCTCCCTACCTTGAAATTTCATTGTGGTCCCTCATTGGGTAGAAGCTTTTTCCTTCTTGTTTGATACCAGAAATGTATGATCACACCCTTTTTATTTTCTTCTCTCTATCTGCATTTTCTTTCGCAAGTGGTGGGTCAAGTGAACTAAAGTAAAATTTGCCATCAAAATTACAGAGACCTTGGTGAAATTTCAATGGTAGGGTCATCACAAATTTCCCCAGATTTCAAACTAGCATTTTTTTTTACCGGGTATTCACTGTGATAATGATCCACTGCTTATATATATATTTATATATATATATATATATATATATATATATATATATATTGATGATGCACAGAAAAGTATCATTCATTCAGTGAAATAACGGTTCATCCATCTCAAGTAAATCTTTTTAACAAGATCCTGCAGGGGATTCAAATTCATCATTGAGAGGAATTGCATGTTATTATGAGGTTAGGGTTCCAAATTTATACATATTATCTTAAAAGAAATTAAAAGAAGCTATTTTGATATGATTTTATCTGTTCATAATACCACTTTAATAACCTCATTACAATGGATTAGTTTGGCCAATATATTATAACCATAACAACTTAGCAATAATTAAAAGAAAATAAATAATCTATAGGTGAAAGATCTTAAAGGAATTCAGAAAGAAGGAAGGAACGAAATTGGGATTAACTTAATTATGAATTAAATAATATAATTTAATTAAAATATAAAAAATATTTATATATAACACTCAAAAGAGTAACATTTAAATAAAAATATATTAATCTATAAATTAATAAATTATTCATATATAATATGTAACAAATTAAAATTATTATTAAAGCATAAAATTAATAGACTTCTATTTTTTACTCATAATGATATTATTTTAGACTTATCAAAAAAAGAAAAAATTTAATCCGATCAATTAATCTAAAATTTTTGACAAAATCTATTAAAAGAATGATTTATAGGTTCCCTTGTATGCATATTCTACCCAAGCAGTTTATTTTAATTCGACGGGTGAGTATGATTAAAGGGATTTTGTTGGGGAGTATGAAAAGACAAAGCAAAGAGTAAATGAGGTGGTGGTGATGTCAGAAAGGTGTTTGGGGGAAAAAGAAAGCGAGGAGAGAAAAGAAAGGGAAAGACCAAGTGGTGGCCATACCCAATTACCCAAAGACACTCTTTTTCTTTGATGGAATAATTCCAACAATCTCACGCTATGGCCACCATTACAGCGACCTCTTTCTTTCTTTCTTATATATATATATGCCCTATGCCCTATGCCCTGTGGGTGTGGGGGTCCATTTTCCTTTGAAATCTTCTGTCATAAGATTTGCAAATTTAACTCTTCTGTTCCCTTTTCCATGTCCCGTTACTCTCATTTTTCTCTTAATCTAACTCTCCATCTCTCTCTACTCTCTCTATATATCTTTCTCGCTCTCTCTCTCTATATATATATGCACGCTTCCTCATGCTAAGTTATTAATTACTCACACACACACACACACACACACATATACCCATCAATTTTTCTTAATATGATGAGAACATTTTCAGAAGTATATGTATGCATACAAATAGAGCCGTGAAAGTGTTTGTTGAGACGTCAAGTATTATGCGTAGAATTGACTTAATGTGAGAAGAAGTATGGAAATCATGTGTTAGATAGTATTGAGATAGGCCATGATCTTAGAGTCAAGTAGTTGGTAATTTTTTCTGTAAATGGAATAATTAGTGTCCCATAGTACTCTATCTTTAAGTGTGATTAAGATAGAGTTGATATAACGGTATAAGACATTATAATTTTTGTTTTACTTCCATTTTAAGTCTCAAAGAAGATATATGTATAAGATAAGATAATTATGAATTTTAAAATTTAATTAAACGGTTATTTAGATATCTAATAATAGAATATAAAAAAATATTAGATATATGTTTTTAGTTGGAAAAAAGTGTGTGCGTGTGTGTGTCACATGGTTAATTATTTTACTTTTAATAATGCATGAAACTTGGTTATTACTAGCAAGTAGGTTAAACATATAAATACATGTGGAGAAAAACCAATTCGGCAATTTTCTTACTAATTCATAGAGATATGTAGGAAAAATTATTTTGAAGGTGTCTATATTTTTTTAAATTTTTAATTTGACACGTGTTATTTTTTATTAAATCTTTTAACTTTGCTCTATCAACACAATTAATTTCTGTACAAAACTTAACAGAGTAAAATTACAAAGGTTAACAGTACTAGCAGAATAAAATTAAAAAAAATTAATAAAAAAATATAAGTATTAAATTAAAAATTAAGATAAAGTATAGTTATCTGTAGAATGTTTTTCCAATTAATATTATTATTCTTTTTCAAGTTGGGTAAACGATGGCATGCACATACATATCAGATATTTGGCAAGGTACATACAGATCACTTATGTTTGGTAGGTTAAAAAGAGATTTAATAGGAAAAATAATGGAATGGAAATAAACATTAAAAATAATAATGTTTGGTAGAATTAATGCTTCTCAGAAATGATTTTTTATAATAAAAATAGAAGAGAATCTAAGATAAATAACATATAAAAGGAACTGGATAAGGTACTTCGGGTGTGGTGGTTTTGACATTTATTCTTTGTATTTCTCTTTTCACTAAATTGAATTCACCTGGATCCACATGTAACAGTGTGTGTGTGTATTCTGTACTTATATTCAAACTAAAATGTCAGCCCCTGCAGTACACAAGGTTTTGAGTTTGAGAAATGAATTTTATGTCTTGTATAAATAATGTAATTTGTTAAATTTTATGTATTTTATATGGATTGACGAGAATTCTTAATTAATTAAATTGCAAAGGGACCAGAGATAGGATAATTAAGGGTTCAAATTAGGATAGTATTTAGTTTTCTTAATATGTCTAACTCTACTTTATTTTTTTATATGTATTTGCATTTGATTTCTAATTGATCATCATGGTCAGTTTCAATTAGTACACAATTATTTTAAGCCCTTATTCTTTTCTTTTTTTTCTATAATCCCTTGTTGGAAATTCTATAATGTTTTATAGAATATTTTCACATATACTCATACGTGATATTTTTTTTCTCAACCCTAATAAATAAACAAATTATTTTACAATCACAAAACATGTTATTAGGGATAGTTTTAGAAATGAAGAAAACAATCCATCATCCGTAGGTTTAATTGGCGAAGAGATAAGACATATGACCATTTAAAGCGTTGATTCTTGGGGAGTATTGATTTATTGTGGTTTCAGTCACGATGCTTGGGGAGGCACTCTAACTCCTAGGTGCCTAGGTTTACGCCTGAGGGTAATAGACGGGAGATTTCACCCTGCTCTTGAATCGTAGGTGAGCCCAATCCCTTTTAAAAAAATTTTGTACAAAAAAATGAAATGAAGAAAATAACATTGAGACACAAACTAACTTTCTTAGTCTCCATGTTTTTGGCAGTTGGGTATTATATTTCAAGATAGAAAAAATTATACTTCTCTTTCAATATTAAATATATAAGCTATTAGAAAGTTTGTTTTAATCTTAAATATATAAATTATTTATTTATTTTATCTCTCATATTTTATAATTTTTCTAATCTAAATATAAATTGACATATATAATATAATATTATATATAGGTATTTTAGGTAGATCGGGTCATACTTATTATAGAAAAAATGCTAAAAAATACTACTTGAATTTCAAATTTTTAAATCAGTTTATTTACTATATTTTGTAAGTTATTAACTATTCTTATAAAGCAAATAACGACACATTTTTATAGTAATTCTTGATTTAAAATTTTGAAATTCAAATGGTATTTTTTTATATTTTTCTTTTATTATAATTTAATAATTTATCTAATTTTTTTAGTCTATATAAATTAATTAAATAACTCTTATATTAAATATAGAGGAGAAATATTTATTAACAAGAATAATTTATGTGTATAAAAACAAAATATAGTGCATGTTTGGTTTATGTGAAACCAAGGTTTTAAAAACCCTTTTAGGGCAAAATCTTGGTTTAGGAAAATTTCAAAACAAATAGCCATATTTGTTCAAACGGGCTTTTAAACTAAACTATAGTTTAAAACCAAGGTTTCAGATAAGCTGGTCAGAGCAGCTTATGGAACAGTAAACCATTTATGAACTAACCAATTACTATATTACCCTTATTTTTTCTTACACTATCTCTCCTACTTTTTCTTACACCCTCTCTCCTACTTTTTCTCTCTTTTCTCTCTTACACCCTCTCTCCTTTCTCCTCTCTCATTTCATCTCTTATCTCTCCTCATTTAATACTTATACCCTTTTTTGTAATTTACCAATAACAAAAGTACTTTTGGAAATAATTATCCAAACACTCATTTATTCAAAATCACTTTTTTTTCATAATCTCTTCTCCAAAAACCCTTTTCTATAAGCTGTTCAAAAACCCTTTTTTTTCATAAGCCCATTTTTAAAATCCTATCCAAACGGGCCCATAGTCAATTATTCAAATGTATCATTGAAAGCTACAAAGAAAGCCTTTTAAGGAGCGCACTTAACAAGCAGCAATGAATTATAATGAATAGATGTATGTTCATATCCAACTCTTGTGGATTGTCCTGGTGACGAAAACCCTACTTTCCCATTTGTCCAATATCAATCATAACTTAGAATCAAGGTACTGAACTGGACATGTCATTACACCAATAGAGGAAGTAGTTTAAAAATTAATAGTCTAATTATAGTTGAGTTATGATCAATCCAATTATGAATAAATAATGCAATTAAATTAAATTATAATATTTATCAAAATGTTCATTTACAAATTTGAAAATAATAATGTTCAAATAAAAAGATATTAATCTATAAGTAAATATAGTATTTATGTATAAACCATATCTAGCCCAATAAAAAATATAGTTGTTAAAATATAAATTTAATGGAATACTATTTATTTTAATTAGGGGTGGGTACGAGACAGGACGGGACCGGGATAACCTTGTCCCGATCTCGTCCCAAATATGTCCTGGTCCCTTACCAGGACAGGTTTAAGAATTTTTTAACCCTATTTAAAAAAATTAACTACTAGATATTTTATGTACATCTTATTTATTAGTAACATATAATCAAAATACAAAAAATAATAGAAGAAATTAAATTATATTTATTATGATTACAAATTTAAAATAATAAATACCATTAATTATATTACAAATACTATTATTTTTTTAATTTTTTCAATTCACCAACTGAAATTACTGCTTCATCTGTAAATAAATAAATACATGTAAGGAAGAGAAAAATATAATCATCTAATAAATAATATGATATAATCAATATTATTTTATATTTATATTTTTTTATAAAAAAATAAATAAAATAAAAATATTTTTTATTTTTTTTAAAAAAATCAGGATGGAAATTCTGAGGGTTAGACTGAGACCCATCTCATCCTTACTTTTGCCCTGTCCAGTCCCGAGATATCTCCATCCTGACCCTTCACGGGACGGACCCATCTCAAATTGCCTGGAACCAGATCCAGACAACCTGAGATAGAAAATTTTGACCACCCCTAATTTTAATATAAAATAATGTCATTTTATGCTTAGTAAAGAGAAAAGAAAAATATAAAATTCAATCTGATCAATATGTTCAAAAATCTTGATCAATTAAGAGGTTAATTCACTAATATAATATAATTAGACAACCTTTATTGCATTTTAATATCATGTTTATAATAATTTGAATTGTTAAAAATTTTATATTTTATATTAATAGAAGGAACAATATCTTCAAAAAAAACAGAGTGGAGAAAAACTCCGTTCCATCCACTATATTTGGAATTGTGATATTTCTTTTTTTTAAGTGCTTGATGGAATAGTCAACATTGTTATTATAGGCCATTAAAAATTTATTAGCTGCAACAACTTTCTTCTGCACGTATGACAAGCATTCAATAATGTGTCTTGGTTGAATTATGCAATAATTTATCTATATATAATAAAATGTTTTATTATAAAAAATATATATAACAAAATGTTCAAATATTTCTCATCGTCGTCGTGTATACCATTATTATCAAATTCATTGAGTTTTAACCTATAGAATTGTGTTGACTTTATTTAAACTTATGCTACTTATAAACTCAGTTGAATTTACAATAATTTTTTATAATTTGACAGGTGATTGGTTGGTGTTGAAAGTTTAGGCCGAATGGCATTTTCATTAGGTTACATTTTTAATATTTTTTAATTTATAAATTTTAAATTAAATATTAATATCTCAGCATTTAAATTTACTAAGTCAGTATTTTTTATTAATAAGATTAACGGTGTTAATATTAAGGAATTGAAGAAATACTTTAAAAACTTGGGGATTAAACTGAAATTTAGATGACCAAATTTGTTGATATTTTTTTTTTAATTGGATGGATGTTAATTAATTGTTTGTTTCAATTATGACCCACTGTCGCTTTTCAACAAATACTTTCTTAATCAGCCTCATAGTTGAAAAAGGAAAACTAAATCCTTGTCTAAGCTTATTCACCGAAAGTTTAGCGATTTAACTACTTTGCTCTTTTTATAAATATATTTCTTATTTAATGGAATATGTAGCCAAGTGCCCAATTTTCTAAAATTACTTAGATTAATTTAACTGGCCAGTTAAATAATTAATTTGAACGAATCAAAATATATTAAAAAAATAAATCTTTCTCATAAAAAATATACATAATTTATATTGACTAATTTAATAACTAACTAGAGATTCGCCTTGCGTTGAACATGGAGTGAAAAGCATAGGTTATAATTAATAATTAATTATGATTATTATGAATTACTATTATAATTAAAAAATTAAAAATATAGAATTATTTAATAAAATTATAGATTAATTATTATCATGAAGTTTAATTTTTTTTAAAATTAAAATAATTTATAATTATTATAAATCATGGTATAGTTAGAAATTTAAAATATTATATAATTAATTAATGGAATCACTAAATAATTATTATTATTATTATAAATCTCAATAATTTAGATTATTAATTTTAACTTATAAATAAAAAATTAAAAATATTAAGTCAAATTAAGCTAAACATATTTTTAATTAAATTAGATATTATAAAATTTTAAAAATATAGTTAATAATTCAATTTGTATTAGACAAATAATATTTAACTTTGAGATTGAGAAATAAACACATATATTCTTACATTGCATGATGTGGGTGTGGGCGTGTATATTTATTTTGCATTTATGTCACGCCATTACTAATTCATAAAAAAAAATCATATATTTTTTTAATAACAATTTTATCACCCCATGATTTATGTTTACAGGCCCTCGATCAACAGTGCATTATTAATATAAATACGATTTTTAGTCTCGTAAGTAATCATGATATAATGTTATAATTAATTAAACACGTTATTTTACATATTTTTTTAAATTTGAGAAATAAATATTGACAAGTAACTCAGGTATCTGGATAAACCCATTCATGAATTATTTTTCTATTTTAACAAAAAAGAAATATTAAGGATTTAATTATATGTAAAATACACTATTAAATACATGATCAATAAAATTTAACTCAAATTTCGTGAAGCACAAAAACTGCACACTTTATAGAAAGGCAAAAATTATTTTGATGATTTTTATATTTAAAAATAATAATTTTTAAATTATCGATAAAAAGATATTATCTAATTTTTCTCATAAAAAAAATTGCTAGCACCTTAGGATGAAGTGGCATAAAGTCCACCCCTTGGTGGCAATTACATGGGGTTCGATCTTCACCTGTAAGCAATTTGCTTGTCAAATAAAAAAATGGACAACAAAAATATAATTAAAAAGAGTTTTTAATAAAAAAAAAGTTGGTAAAATCAACGGAGCATACTATAAATTATAAATAAAAATAAAAATTTTAAAATGTAAATTTATAAAATATTCAAAATGGTGAAAAATAGAGGAAGGCTAACAATTAGGGGTGTGTTTGGATTAGCTTTTGAAGAATAGATTTTAGGAAGAATAGATTCTGGAGAATAGATTTTGGGAAGAATAGATTCTGGAAAAAAAGTGATTTTAAAAATTAGAGATGTTTGGATGATTAGTAGCAGAATCACTTTTCCATAGACAATTTACTAAAAAGGACATAAACTGATATGATAATTACATAAAGAATAAATTTGATTTTAAATTTTTTCATTTAAATGATTACAAAATAATATATATATGTATTTGAGTAAAGTAAACATTTATAATATTTATTTGAATTTTGATTTTTTTCCACTGAAAATTTTATTAGGGCTAATTAATCTAGATGATCGTCAAAAAATATGGAAGATGATAACTTTCATTAATAAATTTATCTTTTCTCTAAAATTTTAAAATTTTAGATTTAAAAAAAATAGTATTTATTTTTGTTTTTTTAAATAAAATTTAAATTATTAATTGAAAATGTGGCAGTGGGTTGCGTGTGTTTTTGGTCTAAAAATTGAGAAGTCACAGGGGAGAGAGAAACGAAAAGCTGTTAGAAATTGCTGCAGAGAGCAATTATTTGAAACCATAGTTTCAACCCTCAAACCATGGTTTCAGCTTCAGAATTGATTTTCAGATTAAAATGATTGTTTGGCACTTTTTTCTTGAAACCATAGTTTAGATGATAATCTATTTCTAAACGTGATACCCAAACACACGCTAGGCTTACTTTTCACATGAGGGACATGATGTCAAATAACTGGTTCCGTTGACCTTTTAATTTGAGTTATTGATTAGTTTTGCAAGATCGGATGGGGTAAATAATTATTTATAATTTAAATATATAATTATATTTTAGGAAATATATATTTTTGTCGTTGAATTTTTTATTATTAATTTAGCCCATAAATTTCAATTCAACCCAATTTGTATTGACTCTAAACAAATTAGTTCATATAGTTTTATAACTTGATACAATTTAATCTATATAATTTCTTAAACTAATAAATTATAATAATTAAATTATACTTATCAAAATTTAAGAGCTAATGCTCTGTTTGGATAGGAATAAGTTGAAAGGAAAGAAAATAAAGAGAGACAGAAATATAAAATAGAGAAAATTGAAGAGAAAATATTATTACCATAATAAAAAATAAAAAAATTAAATAAATATATAAATGACTAAAATACCTCAAAATAAAATATATATTATATTCAAAATTAAATCAAATTAAATATTGCCAAAGAAAAATTATATTAACATTAAAATCATCAAATAATTTAAAATCAAATTATTTTGGTTAAAATATATTTTCATATTATTATATTTTAAAATCAACTAATTTAATAACAATACTGTTTTTAGGATAAAAATAAATAAATGGATAGTTTTTAAAACATAAGTATAATAAAAGAAAATAAAAAAATTACATATTACAGTGAATCAGACCTGATGATACTTCACAACCCTCCCCTTGTCCTAATGGATTTTTTTTTTAGTTTCTTATTAAAAAAACAAAGCGATGGAAGAAAGGTACAAGAGAAGGGCACTGACGGAAAAGGGACCCAGCTATTTTTTCCCCCTCCATTTTCCTTCCTCCCACATTTTCTCCCCTATCTAAACTGGGGAAAAATCTCTTCTCTCTGTGTTTTACTTTTAGTTTTCCCTCTCAGATTTTTTCTCCATCCAAACAGGGGTAAATCAATAATTGAAAAATAGTTTAGAAACTAAAAGTTATAGTATTCCTTATTTTGTCAAATATAAGCCACTATTAAAGTTTAGAAATCCCTTCATTCACAAAAGAAGTTAAAAATTTATTGCAATATTGTAAGAAATTTATTACAAAATTTTAATCTTTTAAATAATATTTATAAAAATTTATAACATCAAATTTATAACAAAGTATTAAAATATAATAATATTTTTAATCTTTCAAAATAATTATAACACTTATGATATTTCAATATTAAATACAAATTTTGAAATATAAGTTTTCCATACTATTTTTTAATAAGAAAATAAGTTATCATTTTTTTTTGCTAAATATATATATATTTCTATTAGAGGCAATCATATTTAAGATACTATCAACTATTAAATATAGGCATATTTTTAAGTAAAAATTTAAATATTAATTCACTATACTATAAGATACTAATGTCTTCCATTAGACCCAATCTTATTAGTGAGTGTGTTATTATTTGTTTGTAAAGAAATTGACACCTCTCCAAAAGTAATATTTTTTTTTTTAAAAAAATGAACAAACAGAATTCGGCCCTAAAATTAGAAAAAGGCCCAAATTATTGAAATATGTAATAGGCATTTAACAACATTCCAGCCACATCACCGTTACACTTGGCCGAGATATGATACAACATGGTATATATAGAACAAACTAGATATATGTCACTATAATATAATATAACATGTGTTAATAAACTGCTGGAAAGCCTAGTTAGCCTCATCCTACTCAAGTAATTTGAGTCGATCGGGGCTGAGTTTCGATCTAGGTATTGAGCTCGAGTTTAGTCTACCTTAGTTTGACTTGACCTATATAATAATTTTGTGATTTTGTTTTTGTTCTTTTGTTAATATTATTTGCTTTATTATATAAGTTTTCTTAATATTTTTTAGGTAACATATTAATTTTATATTTATCATCGAGATTTCTTATTATTTTAATATTTAATTTAATTTCAAATTTCAAATTAACTTTTTGATAATATTAAGCACTTATATATAATTTTCAAAATGATTTTTCAGAGGCATATATTATCAATCATGGTAATTTCTTGAGAGGCATATATTTTCTTGTTCATGCCTAATTTTTTTTTTTTAACAAATTGTATTTGAGTCCTATACAGAGAATCTAATTATAAAAAAGTTTTACAAATTTATCAAATAAAATCTCACATGACTCTAGACTATTTTTTTCTAATTGTAAAATGATAAAATTGTCCCTAAAAAAAAGTTAAGAAATAGGAATAACAACTCTATAAGAAAAAAAATAACTCAAACAATAAAAATGATAACTCTCAGATGAAGTAATAACAAATGGAAGGCTAAAAAAATAATAACTGAGATAATTTTTAAGAATAATTATATCATTTCATAATTTAAAAAAATTAATTTCAAATTTTATCAAATTTTACAATTATTTGATATTTTCTGTGTTTTTCTATAATTATATTTTTTATAACAGTAAGATAAAGTTTTCCTTCCTCCGAGGTGATACTAATGTCGGGCAAAGCGAGTTGTCTATTACTTTCAGGCGTAAACATATATACTCAAGAGTTAGAATACTTTCTCAAGTGTCGCGATTAGAATTACAATAAAGTGATATTTTTTAATAATCAAATATATTCTAAATAGTCATATATCTCACTATTTCATTAGTTAAATCTATTATAGTTGGTTTAAATATAATTTTCTCCCTTTATTTTAAGGTAAGGCCAAACTCGAACCGACCATTCTAGCGTTGAGTCAGCTAAATGTGCTCTTTGGACCAGGTATCGGGCTAAGGTGATCATTACTCTAACCTAGTCCATATTCAACCATGGCCCCAATGTCCAACGATATTTTGGTTAGGCACCTTTCCAACAATGATAATAATAAAAATATAAAATTTATTTTATAAATTTATTATTTTTTAAAATTATTTTTATTAATATTTTTTCAATAATAATCAAATAAAATAAAAAATAAAAAGAATTAAAAAATATAATTAAAATATTTTAGATAAAATATATCATATTAACTATCTTAATCAATTTATTTTAATATAATCAAATTAATTAAATATGTCACATATTAAAGATTAGAGGAGTATAAATTTATCTAAGCAATAATTTTAAATAAAGTTTAAAATATTAAAAAAAAACAATTGATATGAAACTTTATTTATACACTAATCAAACACCTTCTCAAGAAGGAAAGGATAAAAAGTTTATAATCAAACCAGGTATAGATTGCTCAAATAAAAAGTATAAAATACATTAGCTGAAAATTCGTCCATAATTCAAAAATACCAAAACTCCCAATTCAGTTACATGTTCTTGTCCAAGAGGTGCTTAAAAATTAGGCTAAAGTACATGAAACTTTCCTTAATTTTTTTGCAACTTCCACGTTGCCTCTACTACTAAAATTTTGTTAAAATTAATATTTGATTTTTAACATGTAATTTTAATTATTTTTAAATATTTAAAAATATATTTAAAATATTTATTTGACCATATCATTTTTTAAATAAAAAATCAGAAAATACTTAAGATTATGAGAAAATTCTATTAAAATACTAATTAAATTTTAAAATCTCATATCATTTATGTTTCATCTAATTTAATATATTGATTACATTTAATAAGTAAATAACAATATATTTTTATATGAATTCTTAATTTATGATTTTAAAATTCATACAATATTTTTGTAGGATTTTTTCTAAATTATATGTCAAATGTTAATTGTTACTTTTTAAACAAAATTATATATAATAAAAAATATAAAAATTATAATATAATAAAATATGTTAACTTTAAATAGAGAAGTTAATAGTTAAAATATTAAATATTATAGCTCTTGATTTAAATATTTAAATTTGGAGAAGTGAAATGCAAAAAATAAAATTATAGTTATTTTTTATTTTTACACAATTATTCTTATTTTATTTATTTTTAACAAGCTGTTGAGTGAGTGGGTTTTAAACTCCATGGACACGTCTTATTACTCCTACTACTAGCATTATTATTATTATTAAAAAGGAGGGAATGCATTAAATAAATAGACCAGGTAGTAGACATTCCGTACAATTAGTCAATGTTTTGTCAGCCTTTTCTTAACCAGACTCCAAAAGCCACCCCAACACCAACACATACTCTTCTTTTCTCTCTCTTTTATTATATACATTTTGGACTTGGTCCTCCACACTCTCACCCCTACATTAATCATTGCTACTCGCCCTCAGGGTCTTCACACGTGTCCATTCGAGGTCACGCGTGCCGCGCTGTTGGAGATCAGCGGTAACTTTATAGCTAGAATTGTTCTCATTTAGTACTATTCTGACCCTATTGTTCTTTTTTTTTTTTTAATTTAGAATAAATTAATAATCCCTTTAAACTTTGAAGGGAATCTATATAATTTATTGACAATTCAATTTTTTTTTCCAAAGCATTTTAAACTTTAAATTTAACTATGGATTTCTCCTATACGTTCACAGAGATAAATAAAAGTAATAATTAATTATTATAATTATTATAAATTACTATTATAATTAAAAATTTAAAATATTATAAAATTAATTAATAAGATTATTAATTAATTATTATCATAAAATTAGTTAAAAAAATAAAAATATTAAGTTAAATCCACTCAAATCTATTTTAAAATATTATAAAATTTTAAAAAATATAATTGATCATTGACCCATTAATCTTTTATTTGTTTATCATAGACTCTTTACCCTTAAATTACAATTACTCTTATAATCATATTTATAATATAAAGAGAAATTTTTTTTATCATATTTATAAATTATATTATTAAATTTCTCATATGAATATATATTTTTACTCTAAATTAATTATTATTTTAACTTTATTTTCATAGTATAGTATATAATATATATTAAATAGGTATAAAATTAAAAAATTATTAAATTTTAAACTATATTTAATAAATTTTATTTTTTTTAATTTATATAAATTATGTTATAAGTAATTTAGGACCATAGGAGGATATTTTTAACAAAAATTATCATATCATATCAATAAAAGACACATGGTATCTCATATAGCATCTAATATAAGTTAATAATTTGAGGATAGAATAACACTAAATATCATAATTTTATTTTTTATATGTTATCAATATTTTAATTTTATCTATGATATAATTTTATCTATAATATTTTTTATTTAGTATAATTTTATTCATAATATTTTTAATTTAGTATAATTCTTCATACTTAAAAAGTAAGATTATACATAAAAATTTAAAAATGTTTGGCATAACTTAGTCATAAATAAATACTAAAAGTCTTTAAATCTAAATTTTTTTATTAAAACATTTTTAATTTTTATAAATAACGAAATTATGTTACATTTCAGTGTACTTTTATCAATTAATTTAATTCATTTTAAGCCAGAGTATTCTCTTCACGGTGTCATGTCTCTTTTACAAAAACAGTGGATAACATTTTTTATTACAGAATGTACATGACATAAAGCTCTAATATTTTTTAATATTTACATGAAAATGCTTCATTTTACATATAAAATAAACACCAACAAACGATGAATGAACATTTTAATTTTTCTATTTTTTGTGTCAAATTTTTTTTTTCTATTTATACTTAATAGTTACTACTTACTAGGAGTCTAGTAACATAATTTTAGTTATACATGTAATTAACTTATGTTAATTGTATATTATCAGTAAATTGTTAGTATTTAAATAATAAAGGAAAATGACGAATTTATAATTTTTAAACACAAAATTAAGTTGAGGGAAAAATCATGATACAAAGAATATCTGAAGGACAAGTGCTATACATGATTATCACCTGAAGGCCATAAGATTACCTGAAAGGAGGAGACATAAAAATAACCATGACATATATAAAATAAAATATTATTTTCCAATTTTTATTTATTATTTTTATTTTCAAATTTTCCAAACTCAAGCGACATAAATTTCCGGTTAATAATTAATTTTTAATAGTGTAATAGTTATGAGCTAACTTCACGTATAGAAACACAACATTTTTTAGTCCATATAAAGATAGAGCTTTTTAATTTTCAACTTTTTTCCCTGAGATTTAAAACTATATATTAATTTATTTTCTTGTCCTAGTTATTTCAAAATATTTTAAAATTAAAACTATAGTATCTTCTTGTATTATGGATATTGCGGTTATTTGAGGATTTTTGTTTTTTTATGTTATATTTTCATTCACTTTTTTTTGTATGAAAAAAATGCAGATTTAATACTAAGCTGAGTTATGTACATTAATGGAAGAAATGTATGTGTTGGCCTCCACACATACAAAGAAATATACATCAATGGAATTTTTCTTCCCTTTTTAATTAATAGTGGAGGATGAGGTAAATTGTCTCAAGAGAAAAATCAATAATTTTGTTCCTAATAATCCGTCATATTTTTTAATCATATCTCATCCTGAGTTGTTAATATTGTCAAAGTTTCTGTATTAAATATGCCTATAGCTTGTTCTTTATATCGACATAATTTAAATTATTTGAATGGACTCACTTTAAATTTATATGTTTTTATTTATCTTCTAATTACTTTCAGTTTAAAAAATATTTCCAATAATATTTACATAATACCCACCAATAAAGTCATCATATCAATAATTAAATTTAAATTCATGATCTTATAAGTTATAAATTAATTTTTTATGAATTATACCAATATTTATTAGCTTGTCTTCTCTCATTTTAATTAATGTTATTTTTTTCATTTTTATATCTTATAAAAATGGCCAGAAGGGATACAAGTAATTAATACGATAATATTAATATATAACTCTAAAATAGTAATATTTCAATAAAAATATATTAATTTACAAATAAATAGAATATTTACTTACAAATCACACCTAATTTAACAAGACAAAATTAATAAAACACAAACTTGATAGACTGTTATTTTGTAAAATTTAAAATGGGTGAAAAAATATATAAAATAACCCAATCGATTGGTCCAACACTTTTGGCCACAAGAATCAAGAGACGTGCGGTTGAGTAGTCTAATTGGCCAATCTGAATTGAGTTTTAAAATGATGGATATATATTTAATTAAATTTAAATAATTGAGAGGATAGATATTTAATTAATTTAGTGGGGTTGAGCCCATTATGCAAAGCTGTGAGTTTCTTAAATTGGGGTCCCAATATTGAAATGGCAGAGAAGTACTTGCAAGTGAATAAGCATTAAGCATCATTTTCTGAGTTCTCAAAGTGATCAAACATTATTGAAAGATTTGGATGTGATTGAGCCCACGGAAGGTTCCTTATATAACTGTTTTCTGCAAAAGTAACAGTGACTTTACCCATTCTTACTTTCAACCCTTTTTCGTGTTAATTAAATAATCTTCATCTCCTCCCTTCCCCTTCCCTTCCCTTCCTATGGTACCTTCATCGATTTCTTCACCATCTTCAGCTCAACAAATAGTATCAGTTATTAGTACTGCAACATTTATTCACATCTTATACGCAACATCCACCTTCTGCCATGGAGTTCATTCATGTACTAAAATGATGGCTATTTTATAAATAAATTATGGCTATTTAATACCACATCTGATGTAAAAATTAAGTATTTAATTTTTTTCCAAAAAACAAATCCAAAACCAAATAATACTTAATTTTTTTCTAAAATTAAGTATTATTTGGTTGAAGAGCTTTGGAAAAGAAGAGAGGGGAGGGAAGATATTTTGTTCTTACGTGCTCCCTTCCCCTCTCTTAGCTCCCCTCTAAAATGGGGGAATTTTGGAGGGAAAATTTTTTTTTTACTCTTTTTTGATCATATTGCCTTTTATGTATTTTTAATATTCTAATTATACCCTCAAGCCTTTTTTTTATTTTTCTCACACCTATTTTTTTTTTAATTGCTAAAACTTAATAAACATAATAAATTATTTATATATTATATTAAAATATATAATAATTATAAAATTAATAAGAAATAATGTTAAAATTTTATCATTTTTTATTTTTTTTAATTTTATTATATATAAATGAGATAAAAAATTTAAGATTCATAAATTAAAAAAATAATAATTTTGATATGAATATTGTAAATAAAGATATAAGGGTATATTTGTCAACTTTCCCTCCTCTCCCCTTATGAACCAAATAAAAAATATAATTAATTAATCTCACATATCTTTCCCCATCATTCTTTAAATTAACCTAATATACCCTCTCCTCAGCTGAACCAAAAAATGCCTTAGTAATTAAGTTTAATCAGTAAAAACTCTTTTAATATGATTTTATTTATTTATTTTTAAAGTTTAAACTCTTGACCTAATCTAAACGAAATTGAGTAATTTATACTTCACTCAATTATATTGTTGTTAACCTTTTCTTTTCCATGTATTTTTTTCAGTATGTATATATTTTGATGGGTTTCTTTGGTAGTTAAGGTGTTTTTCTCTATGGTGCTTCAGCGGTAGGTGGATTTTGTCTATTAGAAAAATGATAGTTTAAGAAACTTTTTGAATAGGAAGCATTATTCGTAAGTCTCATATAAGATATTTAACCCCAAAAAATTTAAATGCTAAGTGGGCAACATAAATATACTATTAATTTCTATTGTGTGATTTTTTTATTATAAGTTACTCAATTATAATTAAATTTTAGGATAATTAATTTTTTTAAATGGGACTTTTAAATAATTCTCCTTTTAAATATATCAGTATCAAATTTTCCTATATTTGGTACAATTATAATTGCATTAAGTCTTAAATGGGGAAGAACCAACCCTAATTCCCCATATGCATTCTTTCATTGTTGACTTTAATTTCACTCTTTCTTTCCCTTTATGTTTTCCCTTTTAAATTTTTATGTAAAGTGTATGTGTGTAAGTGGGCAGTAGAAGATAAATTGGAGAAGATGCATTAGATTTGTTGAGAAGTTAGCCCGACCAAACTTTTGTTGTCTCATTGTCTTCTTCTTGCGTGTTTTATAAAATTATTTGATTATTTTATAATATTAAATTATATTTGAGTATTATTAAGTTTAATTAGAGTAAATAATTCTTCTAATTTGGGTATTTTCATTTACATGTGGGTCAAATTCTAAACCCGCTTAGTTTTTTTTCCCCATTTTACATGCATTTTTCTTTCAACTTCTTAATTGGTTTATTTAGTTAGGTGTTTAAATTTGTCTAGGGAGGTTATTAATTATTTGTCTTTCAAATTCTTAATTGCTTTTTCCCATTCATTAGTTATGTGTTTTCTTTCAACCGTGATAAGTAAATATTTTTTTATATACATATATATTATCCTCATATTAAAAACAATCATATTTAAAATATTAACAGAAATTAAATATAAAAATATCTCCCTGTAGATATTCAAATGGTGTTGATTATTTTAGATAAGAGTTTAGAAAATAATTTACAAAAAAGAGAGTCTTTAGATAACTTTTAGAAAATGGCTTTTGGAGAAAAATCTATAAAAAAAATAGTTTTAAATAATGAACATTTGGGTAGTTATTACTAAAAGGATTTTTGTAATCGTAAAATTATTAGAAATATTATAATTTTATTAAAAATAAGAGAGATAAGAGATAAGAGATGGTGGAGAAGAAAAAAGAAAGAGGAGAGAGGAAAGAGAGTGGATAATAGAGAGGAGAGATAAGAGAGGATGAAGGAGATAGAGGAGATACGAGAGAGAAGAGATAGTGGAGAAGATAGAGGAAAGGGGAAAGATGGTGGAGAGGAGAGATGAGAAGGGAGAGAGAGTATAAACAAAATAAAGGTAAACTAGTAATTGGGTAGTCTATAAGCTCTTTTACTGTTCTAGAAATTAATCTCAGTAGCTTATCTAAAACCTTAATTTTAAACCATAATTTTGTCTAAAAATCCTTTTGAAATAAATATGACTGTTTATTTTAAAATTTTTCTTAATAAACGTTTAGGTAAATTTATTTTAAAACTATAGTTTAAAAACTTTTTAAACCCGGTCAAAGTTTGATTTCTTAAAATTTAATTGTTTTTTTTTATTTTTTTCTAATTAAGAATCTCATGAGATTGTTAAAATGGCCAAATACGATATCCGTAAAATAATAGGTGTATAAAAATATTGTGCGTGTTTCGAATTTGGTTTGGACAAAATTAATATTTTGAGAAATTTTAAAATAAATAATTATATTTATTTAAAAGGATTTTTTCACCAAATTATGATTTAAAATTAAAGTTTCAGATAAACTACTCAGAATAATTTATGTAACAGTAAAAGAGTTTATAAACTAACCAATTACTATATTATCTATATTTTTTTTATATCTTCTCCCTACTCTCATTTCTTTTCTACAACATCTCTCCTCTCTCATCTACACCCTCTCTCCTCTCTCATATATTTTCTACAACCTTTCTCCTCTCTCGTCTCTCTTATATTTAATAATTATACTATTTTTCGTAATTTACTAATAATAAAACTATTTTAGAAATAACTATTTAAATACTCACTTATTTAAAACTATTTTTTATAAACTCTTTTCTAAAAACCCTTTTATAAAAGCTACCCAAAAGCCCTTATTTTTTCATAAGTCATTTTATAAAATCCTATCTAAACAAACCCATTGTCATGTTTTATATATCTTGGGGAATCATGTTTTAGTTTAAAAGACTAAACACATAAACCAAAATTTTAAAAGTTCTTCTAGATTAAATATTAGTTTAGAAAAATTTTAAAATAAATAGTTATATTTGTTTAAAATGGTTTTTGAATTAAATTATAGTTTAAAACTAATATTTTAGATAAGTTAGTGATACTAGCTTATAGAATAGTAAAAGAACTTATAGGCTAACCAATTACTATTTTACTCATACTATCTCTTATCTTTTTTCTTTCTTCTTTCTTCTCTCTCCTCTTTCATCTCTCTTCTATACCATCTCTCATCTCTCTTCTACACTTTCTATCCTCTCTCTTCTATTCTCTTCCATTTCCCATATCCCATCTTTCATATATTTAATACAATCATACTATTTTTGATAATTTTTTAATTATAAAAGTCCTTCTGATAATAACTATCCAAACATTCATTTATTTAGAACCACTTTTTTTCATAAACTCTTCTTCCAAAGTCTTTTTTCCAAAATCTATCTAAAAATTATTTTTTTATAAGCTATTTTATAAACTCTTATCCAAACATACCCATAACTCCAATCATTCCCTCCAACTTGGATTAGTTTCTTATAGATTTTATATTATCATGGGAAACTTCATCCTAGTTGTAAATTTTTTTTTTTTACAAAAACAAATTATTCTGCTTTCTAGTTCTCTATTAGATCATCCAAGAGACTTAAATCTCTAGCTCTCTAGTTCTCAAACTGTGTCTAATGCATAGAAAATATTAAATAATTAAAAATGAAGATATGAAGCATGAATATAATTGAAGGTAATGAGAGAATATATAGTACAAAATAACAAAATCTAATTAATGAGTTAATATTAATTTTAAATATAGGTCATACTTCTGAAATTTATTAACTCTTTTCTTATTGATACTCTTTCAACAATAATTAAGTAAGAGAATGAGGAGAGAGTTAAAGATATGATTAGTGTGCTCTAAGAAAAACATGTTATAATAACTAATTTAACTAATTTTTTTAATCTAATCAAATTAATTAAATATGTCATATATTTAAAACTAAAATATAAATTTAGATCTCTTGAGTGCATGTTTTAATAAATTAAATTAAGATATCATCAATGCATGTTTTGATAAATTTCTCCTTCATGGTCTAAAAAAATAGTCAAAAAAATTTCTCCTTTGATTTCTTAAGAAAAGAAAATTTCCTTTTCCTTTTACAAGAAAACTTCACAGTTTTTTCCATGGGGGTTGAGTATGAAACTAAAGAATATGTGTAACTAAGGTAATTTGATACTTTAATTAAATAAGCAAATTAAAAAAATAAATACTCTTTAATTTGGATTCTTATATAATTGCCCCATTAATGCTTTCTGTTTATTATTTTCTAATGATGGCAGGAGATGGATTAGCAATTAATTGGATTTTCATATCCATTTATCTATACATTAATTAAACAAAAATCACTTGAATAAGAAATAAAAAGGAAAAAATTGTACTTAATTTATGCCAACAATAATTTTGATGAATGAACAAAGATCTTGTCATAATGATTGGGGTTTGCTCCATTATAATTGATTTTTCCCCTTTAATAATATGACTAATAAGCATAACAAGACTTATGTTTAAAACTATAATTAAATTAAAAACCCGTTATGAAGAGTGTGATTATTAAGTATACTATATTATTAAAGATTTAAAATTTTAAATATTAAATTTTCAAATTAAGTGACAAAAATAATTATATATATATATATATATATATATATATATATATAAATGCGTAGTAAAAGATTGGTTTTGATTGGCAAGAGTGGCTAAACCTAAAGTCTTTTTTTTTTTTTTAATAAAGTTAGATTGGAACAAAAAATAATCACATGGTTTCAAACTTTGACAGTGAAAATTATACCTACTTACACTAAAATAACGCAGCACAAGTACCTGCATGCTCCACGCCAGTCCCTTCAATTCTTTCCTAAAAATTGTAAAGTGTATTGTAATCAAAAGCAACAAAGTGATGAAGATTGAAAATTCGAATTCAAATAAATATGGGAAATATAATTGACACTTGAATATTCATAATTTCTAATATAAATTATTAATTAAAACAATTGAAAAGTCCCCCATCTCAAATTTTACCCAAAAATATCTTAGGATCTAGATTATTGAATGAGTGTAACTCTTTTTTAATTATATATAATATATTTTTAGCTAAGTACAATATATCTATGATCTATAATATAAATTATTAATTAAAAATTATGAAATATTCCCTATCGTAAATTTTACTAAAAGGTATCTAAGGACCTAGATAGTACAATTTATTTTAATTGTATCTAATGTATCTTTAGCTATGTACAATCGTCTTTTATTTTATATTTAATGGAAGATATATTACATACGTATAAAAAAGATTTGCACTCGATAAAGATAAATTGTACTTTGCTCTTTAATTAAATTTAAAGTTTTCTTAGGTAATAAATTTTATAATGAGAGATTTTTTAGTAATTTTTTATTATTAATTATCTTAAAAATTTATTTTTTCTTAAAAATCACAAAACTAATTGTTGGAATATGTTCCCTAAAATTAGGGAAAATTACAATAATTTTTTTTAAAAAATATTATTATAAAAAAAGCTCATAATAAATTAGTGACATGTAATAATAAATTTTGATGTAACACTATTAAAAAAAATCACTTATCACACAATTATAAGAAAAAATATTATAAAAAAGGACGGTGATATTTTTATAAATAAATTTAATTTTAAAAATTTTTAATGATAAGTTTTATAAAAATTGTGGTTAAAAATTTTTATGTGGATAAAAAAATTTTCGCAAAATTTTAAAAATCTTTAGACCCAATTTCAGTTTTATTTTTCATAGCCGTCTATAGTTTTATTTTCCCCCATCACCACAGACTTTGACGAATGTCATTTTATAACATTTTTCCTTAGTTTTAATGTCCATATCAGTTATTAATGTCATTTTCTATCATCTCCATTAGTGTTATCCATCTTAAAAGTCGTAAGTCATCATTTAACTTTTTCATTTACTTATTTTTTTTACTTTTTCAGTTGTTTGTTGCTTATAAACTATAATACATAATATAATAAAAGCTGACCATAGTCATTCTTTATTTGTTGTTTATAAATTGTAATATATCATAAGTTTGAAGAGTTTAATAGTATAAGCTTTCTAGATTTTTAATTTTTTTGCCACATCTTCGACATTTTAGTGAGGCTAGTTATAGTGACTAATAGTATGTGTCAACTAGGGGTGTTCACAATGCCCGTGGCCCGATCTGTCAGCTCGAGCCCACAAAAAAATCGCCAGGTCTAGCCCTAAAAAAGTTACCCAAAATGTATTTGGGGCCGGGCCGGGCCGGGCACTAGGCAGGGTATGCTACATTGCCCATTTGGCCCGGCCCTATATATATTTATTTTTTTTAATTTTTATTTCTTTTCTTAACTTATTCTATTTATAATTTTACATTTTTTACTTTATCTAGCAACTCTCCTTGCTCATTTTTAAAATATTAAACATAACTCTTATATTTATGTAGATATCAAAGTTGCTCATCTACTTTATTTGTTAAGTATTCGATTATTGATATTGTAATAACGCTACAAATATTCGACTTTTACATATTTCAATATTTTTTTTATATATACAATAAATTTTAAGATTTTAATTACTATCTTTTTGTTACTTTATTCTTAGTAAATTATAGATATTATTTAACTATTGAAGATATAAATATGATATTATTTTATAAGTTTATGATTACAGATTTTTTCTCACAATATGAGCAGAATATTACAATTTGGGCATACTCAGCTCGCCCATGTTTAGCCCAAAATAGTTAAGGCTTTTATCGGGTAGGGCCGGGTATCGGGCTGTATAATGCAGCCCAGACCTTTTTCGGGCAGGGCACCGGGCAAGGGGCTGCCCTGCCCATGAACATCCCTAGTGTCAACATATGAACATTGTTAGAAGGAGTTTGAAGAGTTTTAATAGAAGAAATTTATAGATATTTAGTTTTTTTATAAGATCTTTAATTTATTTTTTTTAGATCTAGTATGATATTTCTGATAGGGGTATATGAGTTGATTGACGGGGGATGTATATAGAAAAAAGTAAAAAAAAAAAAATCAAACAATTAATCACAATTTTTTAAAAATTGCCATTACTTTTTGCAACGATTATAAATCTGTCATTAAAAAAATACATTTACAACGGTGATAAAATATGTGGCGCTATCAAAACGAGTATGAAAGGCCAATTTTAAGTGCAGTTATAAGCTTTTTTTATATAAAAAATAATAACATATTCATAATTACTCATGCTGAGTCCTTTTAATGATTATATATTTTTATTACAACATCAGACTTCAAATTATAACATACGGCTTTTAAAGTTACAACTTAGTTTAATTTTCTTACTTTCCTTTATTTTTAAAAATTTTCGAGACATTAGCGTATTTTTCACTAGCACTAGAGTGTGTTTTGAATGTCAGTAGGATATTTTTTACTTAAAATTAATAATAAATTTACGATATTCTCATAATATAAAAATATGTTATAATTAATTTTGGAAAACAAAAATTCCTTTTTGGTACATAAGCTTAGTTAAGAGTCTCATTAATATGCAAACATCACAATTCACACTCTGTTCACACACATGCTTATAAAAAATTTTATGAAGGTCCTCACATTGTGAGCAAAAATTAATCAAAATTATGGGCTTAAAAACGATATTTTATTATTGAAAATTGTGTTATAATTTGTTGTCTAAAATCAAGACCATTAATTAAGTTGATGAGTTTGATCTAACGGTACGGGTCCGACAAAATGATAGCTTATCATTTGAGTTACCTGTAATTAGCTCCAGTGAGAATAGTGATGAATGATTTTTGTACTTTTTTTTTGAAAGAAAATCATTTGATCAAATTCAATAATCCATTGATTCAAAACGATATCCTGAATTTTCATTTTAAAAAATAAGAACATAAATTGTAGCAAGGAAATATCAAAATATATCATTTAAAGATTTCGTGGCGGTTTGGTAAATTTTTAATTTGTTTTCATAATTTTCCCTTTAAATTAATATTATAAAATACAAAATCTCAAATAAAATGTCTGGATGGCCAAATAAGCTAACCTCACTTTAATAGTATGATGAAAGATTTTTTAATAGAAATATAAATAAAAATAAAATTAGTTTTAAATTATATTTTAAAAATTTATTTAATAAGTTAGAAATAAATATAAAATTAATGTATTTTTTTTTATAATTTAGGGTAAAATGTTTAAAATATTTTTTTATAATTTAGGGAAAATTAAAATTATCAAGAAATTTTATAATTTATGATAAAATAATATAAAATATTTTTTTTTATTTTTTTTTATAATAGAGGTGAAAGTAAAGTTAACTTCTATTATTCTATTAAACATGCCTTAAGAGTGACTGTTGACAAGTTTGAACCTAGAAGGGTTGAGGGTAAGAAGTTCATTTATCTTAAAATCATACTTCTTTTAAGTCAAGTTTGGCTTTCGTTCATGCGCGTTTAGGTCAACCCGCATGGTTTTGGACCCTTTTATGAAATTTTAATATTTTTTGAAATACAAAATCTCTAATAAAATGTATTTGTGATACAACAAGTTGGCCTCATCCTAAATAACTGATCTTTAACGGGCTTAGACTTAAAAGTGTTGAACTTTAAAAGCTCAATTCTATTTGTTTTTAAATATATTAGATTTTAAAAAAAATATTATTTTATTATAATTTTATTTATTATATTTAGAGAGATATTATAATTCTTAAATACTTAAATTTATATTTGACAGGAATTGACAACTCATCCTATTCGATATTAGTATTGATTAAGAAGAATTGAGACTTCATTATATTTTTTAATTATATATAAGTCTAATTTATTTTTAAAATTTTTTGTATAAAAAAAATTTAATATTCTACTCATGGTCATTTGGTTCCAGGTCAGCCTGCATGATTTTAAGCGCATTTATAAAATTTTAATGTTTTAATTAATATTGAGAACTACAAAATTTCTAATGAAATGCGATTTTTGGACCCCAAAAAATTAGAGAAAAAAAACGTGCCCAAGAGATGCATCAAAAGACACGGCAATTTAAATCCATGAAACTCATAAAAGAGAAGTATTAATCATGACGATCTTGTTTTTGTGTTGGGCCACAGAGCTATGCCAAACTGATAGTGGGGTCACAGAAACTTAATGCCCACCGCGTGAGATTAACACTACCCAAAACATTTTTTACTATTTAAATATATATATATATACACATACATTATACACACACTTCAAATATTCACTGTTATATTTTCATAAAAAAATTATTAATTATGAGTCAAAAAAAATAATGTAATTATCAAAAATTTTAGAATAGCAAATGAACAATTATAGATTTATTATTATTTATTATATTAAAATTTATTATTCCATCTACTTATTTATTAAAACACTTTTTAATAATTATATTTTTATATAAATTTTATCTAGTGATTTTCTCTAAATTATTTTTAAAAGCAATTTTTTACTATTAGTTACTAAAAGCATAATATCATAATACTGAATATATTATAAATAATATAAAATGTTAGATATAACTAAAAAATAATATTATAAAAAGTTAGATATTATCTTATTCCTTAGTTATTGCCTATATATATATTTACTTAATTTTTAATATAATAGTTAATTAATTTTTTAATATAAATTAATAAAAATAAATTAATTAATTAATTGTGATAAAATTTAATTTTTTTAAATAAATTTATATTATATACTATTTAATTAAATTAATTAAATATTTTTATATTAATTATAATTAATTTATTTAATATATTAAAAAATTATTTAATTCGAGATAGTATATCCTTTTAATTTTCGTTGCCATATCTTCTTTTCACAATTTCCCACTTATTACCGCTTCTCCTAATTCAGATGTTATCTCTCTCCTGCAATATTATCCATATGGTACAACCGATTAAAGCTTATCTTCTTCACTTCACTCTGTAATTATGCAGAGCTTCCCATGTATAAAATGGTAATTTCAAAGCTACATCCGCAGTACACTCGCCCCAATCACCCTCTCCGTCTGCAGAAGCCGCCTCACATAACTCAGTTCCCCTCACACCAACATAACACAGAGAGAGAAGGTGAAAAAAAGCTTGTAGAGAGAGAAAGGGACAAAAGGGTTCAGCTTTTAGAGGGTGAAAGCGAGATCTTTTTAACACTACTTACTCATCCATCCATATGGTTTCAGAGAGAAGAGACTTACTGGACACGACATTAGGGTGTGTAAGGAGGCAACCAGAGAGTCCCAGATGGAAGTCGTAGCTTAGGTAGAGAGCCTGCAACGTTTTAGGGTTTTGCTTTCTTTTTATATTTCAGAACCGAATCTCACTTCTTCACTCAGTTTCATACTGCTTTCTTTACCCCACTCTCACTTCCCTCTCCTTCCTATATATATATATGTATGAAAGAAACTGAACATAATATAATTTTAAGAATTGTTTTTTTCTTTTCTTATTTTTTTTCCGTTGCAGAGGGTGAAGAACTCTAAACTGGACTTTCTATCTCCTTACCTAGCAAGCTTTTGGTTTCGCTTTCTTCGCAGGGGGTTATTGTGTGCGGGAGCTAGCTAGAAGAAAGTAGAAACGGCGTCGTCCTGGTGGACTTCCTCTGAGGGAGAGAGGGGGAGAGAGATGTTGGGATACGAATGGGGGAATCCTCCATCCACGATAGTGCTCGCCGGAAATGAAGAAGCTGCGGTTGCTACCGGTGCAGACTCTGACCAGACCCACCGGCAAATTTTCGACCACTATACTTCTCATTCCTTATTGCCGGAGCAGCTTCTTCATCAGCAACACCACCACCAGTCGGCAGGGCCCACACAACACTCCATCGCCAGTTCCACCGCTGATTTCTCTCACTACCAGTTTAACCCTCAACCCCCCCACCACCACCACCACAGCCACAATATTCAGCATTCCTTCTTTGACCCACGCGCCTTCCCCGGCGCGTCCTCTTCGTTCCCTCCACCACAGCCTCATCATCCCCCGCCTCCTTCCATGCTCTCTCTTGACCCGCTTCCGGGCGTCAACGCCGGCGCCCACTGTGAACCTGGTGGGTTTCTGGTGGTTCCCAAGTCGGAGGACGTGGGTCGGTCCACTGACTTCCCAGCGTCGAGAATTGGGCTCAACCTTGGTGGCCGCACGTACTTCTCATCGTCGGAGGATGACTTCGTGAGCCGTCTCTATCGCCGGTCCAGGCCAGCTGAAGCGGCAATGATGATGGCGGCGTCGAACTCGCCTCGTTGCCAAGCCGAAGGCTGCAATGCTGATCTATCACGCGCGAAGCACTACCACCGCCGTCACAAGGTGTGCGAGTTTCACTCCAAGGCGGCCACCGTCATCGCCGCTGGCTTAACACAGCGATTCTGCCAACAGTGTAGCAGGTTGTAGTTGAACTGACGGAATTACCCCTCCCGGACTGGTGCCCTCAAAGCCAATCATTGGCTTCGTCCCCGTACAAGGGCAGATCCCGAGGGCATTTACGTCCGGAGATAAATTTCCCTCTTCGTTCCCTTTTCTTTCGTACTTTCTTGCCTTTGCTTCTTATGGTATTAACAGAAAACAAAACTGAGCAAAATTGATTATATACGTACATGAAATTAAACCCATTTTTTCCCCATCAACAAGAAGCAGAAAGAAAGAAAGGAAGAATGAAGAAACAACCCATTCGTGTGTTTCGAAATGACAGAAATAGACTTCTCATCATCATCAAACCCCCAATTTTCACCATTCTTTCTTCTTCTCTGCTTGCCCATCAAAACCAGAAAACGATGATGTGACTCTTTTGCTTCTTGCCCAGAATGGTTAGGAGCAAGAAAAGCCACATTAAAAAGACGGAAATGCCCTCGGAGAGACCTTGATATGAACAATGATTGACCCAACCCCGTCGTACATGGGGAAATCCCGGGGGCATTTGCGTCCCTATAACATCTGGTTTCCATTCTTAGTTTACGTACTGCATTGTTATTATTAAATTGTCACAAACACCTTCATTCATAATCATACTGAAAATTGATGATCCTGCTGGATCTTTTACATGTTTCAGCAAAAGAAGAAAGATGAAGTAAATTTATATGTATGTGTATTTGCTTGGTGTTTTTTTTTTTTCAGGTTCCATCTTCTTTCTGAGTTTGACAATGGGAAACGAAGCTGCAGGAAGAGACTTGCAGATCATAATCGTCGCAGAAGAAAAACCCAGCAGCCAAATCCAGAAATCATGAAAACCCAGATCGAGAATTCACGAAATTCCACTTTTGAAAGTGTTACAAGTAAGCAGTAATTAATTAAAAGAGCACTGGTTTTCCTTAAGCAATGAATCAGTTTCAAGTTTAAATTTTGTTTGCTACAAATCTTGAAGTTGAATTTATGTGACTCAACTTCAATTAATTCATATTTATGGAAAGAAAAAAAGAGAGTAATATTTTATTCGTTAATATAAGAGTTGAGAGCTGATAATTTATTTAAATTATAAATTGATAATAACCTAATGTTATTCTGTAGTATTTTAAAGAAATTATGTTTAAATTAATTATTTTATTTTATTTTTTTAATTTATTAAAATTAATTAAATAAATTTTATATTAAAAATAATAAATAAGTATTTTAATTGTAAAATAGGAAGAACTTTTCTCATTTTTTTTATACTGAAAACTTTTCTCCTTTTGGTTACTAGGAATTACCTTTTGAGACCGTACAGTAAGATGAGTTGAAGTTGTAGGTCTTTTTAATGGTATGCATAATTAATATATAATTAGCTAGTTCTTTCTTCTCTGTTTTTTTCTTAAATTCTCTGGTATGATATTTTGCAGGATCTCCACCGGATTCTGGAGCTCAGGCGATGTCATCGGTGACGGTGGCAGTGTCTCCACCGGACTATTTCCGGCAACCGGCATATCAGAATCAGAGGAATAGTCCATCGGCAACATCAAGCTCACTGTTCTTCTCAAGCGGGTAGTAATCAAAATGAATGAGGAGCAATTTGCATGGCTTTAAATATATATAATATAATATAAATACCTTGGGAAATTAATGGAGGAGGATCAATAATAAGTAACACAGTGAACTTCCACTTGTAACTATATAATTTTCTCCCCCAGAAATTTTAATTTTTAAGTTAAATATGTGCTTCTTTAGATCGAGCTCATCAAGTGTCTATAAATTGATGTATTTTAGTAATAATAATAATAATAATAATTATTAGTATTATTATATTTTCAGAATTAATTAATTAATGGGACTGTGGCCAATGTCCTTGTGCTTTGACCTTTTCAGCTTTTACTCTGTGTAATTAATTTTGGGTTCTGGTAAACGTAGAAGTGGAAATCGGCCATTTACTTGGATTTTCCCAGAAATAGCGTCTGTTCTTTTTATCGGGGAAACTCATATCTCCGGGTTACAAGTTGAGATTTACTTTTATTTACTTATTTATTTTGCATATGGCACGTAAAATTTGTTTTTATTCTAATGAATCTCTCATGTTAATAGTGATATTTATTACTACTTGAATTTAGAGTATTACGTCTTACACATTTTGAGTCCATTTCTTTTTTTATTAAGTTAAAATTATACAAAACTTTCTTAAATTTCATCTCATGTATACAGATAATCTCTCTCATCTTTAAAGTTTTACAAAATCACTTTTATAAATTCATATATTTATAGAGATAACTCTTTTCTTATATTTTCGCTCTTCACATGTTTTAATAAAGATAAAAATAAAAAATATTTTTATTTATGATATATTAAATGAGTTAGTTGTCAATTTTTTATTTTCATGAATCAATTAAAGTATTTTATATTGTGGGGTGGAGTATATCTTAAAGTTTAAAGGAGTTATAAATAACTTAGTTTGTTAGGGTTTATATTGTGTTATTATTATATATTAAAAATAAATATTCTATATAACCAAAATGAAATATTAGTTAAATGTAACAGTATGCATGAAGTTTAAGTGTAAAATAGTTTGAAGAGTGCTGAAGAAGACATTCACATTTACAAGTACTGATATTTGTGTGCTTGGAAAACTCTCAAATTATAATTTGAGAAGGGTTTTTAGCTCAAATTTTAATTTATAAAATTTTTTAAATAAATAATTATATTTATTTAAAATAATTTTTAAAGTAAATTATGATTTAAAATTATAATTTTAGATAAATTATTGAATTAATTTTTAAAGTAGTAAAAAAATTTATATACTATCTCTAAAGTTATAAAATAACTTATGTATTATTCTACTCTTACTTTTTTTACACTTTATATCTTCTTTCTTTTCTCTTTTCCACTATCTCTCATATTTCTTTCTCATATTTTATATTTTTAATAAAATTATATTAATTTTAATAATTTGTTAATTATAATTTTTTTAATAATAACTATCAAAATATTTATTTATTTATAATTATTTTTTTTAAACTCTTCTAAAATTTTTTTTAAAAGTTATTTAAATTTTTTAATAAATAATTTTTTAAACTCTTATTTAAATATGAGTTATCTCAATATAAGAAAAGAAGTTATAATATATACATATGAGGGATAATAGTTGACTATTTGTCAGAACTTTTATCGTAGAAGTATATTATATTGATGTTACATTGGCCCTGTTTAAAGCTGTCATTGCAACATGTAACGAGGACATCAGTTCATGCTCTAGAAGTTAATAAATGTTTGTTTTGATAAAAAAAAAAAACACCCTTTTAATACAATAAATTAGGTATTATATTAAAAATTGAATTAATATTATTGTTAAAATTGAATTGGGTTGGATGGTTTGATCAACTGGACTATCAATCAGACTCACTAATGGCTTACCTTAGACTAGAAAATTATTTTTATGGTTGAATATAGTTGAATTGGAGTTGAGCCGGAATTGAATTAAAACCTAAAATTAAACTAGAACCACTTTTAGAGAATTAGATAAGTTTTGAGTTGGATGAGAAAAGATTGAAAAACAAAAAAAGGTTGTTAAAAATAATTTTTTTTATACAAGAGAGGGCTAAAGCCTAAAAATAAAATAAATTATAGTACTAAGGAATTTAATCATAAACACTTTAAATTTATTAAGTCCATCAACTTTATAAGACACATATCAAATATAATAGATCTAGAAAGGCTTTTTTTTTGTAAGAGTATCCGCAACTTGATTAGCTTCTCTAGAGATAAACTACAATTTTAAATCCTAATGTCAGCACATGAACTCCTCAATCTGTACAACTAATAATCTATATCACTGTATTGTATTATTTTTTCCCAACATATGAATAAGATGCTTTGTATCAGATTCGAGTATAACTTTCTTGTATCATTTTTCCCACGCACTTTGTAGCCCTTTAAAGACATCCCATTTTTCTGTATTAGCCGCACTACATAATCCAATGAAATGTGTGAACCCATATAACTATTTGCCATTGTGGTCTCGTAACACCCCACTACATCTAACTGTATTATTGGACACTGTCATCGCCCCATCAACATTAAGCTTAACCCGCCCCATAGGTGATTTTTGCCATCTTGGATTCTCTACCAAAGACAAATTGTGTAAAATATTATTATCATTTATCAAGTCATATTTTTTCTATACTTGTAAAATAACCTTCTTTGGGTGTTCCGATTTCATGGCATCAGGGTTAAATACAATCATATTCCTCCAAAGCCAAATCTTCCAAATAGTCACTCCACAAATAAGGTTCCAATTGTCCCCCCATATTGCCTAATTGTCTCTTTAGATTTAACATAAACCAATAAATAAGAGATGCAGCAAAACAAGCCACAAGGTCCTACGGAGCTAATAATTTCAGCTAAATGCGCCTTGTATACATACAATCCCTCAATATATGTAAAGTCTCCTCATCTGCCAATTTACAATCTGGGCATATACCAGATGCTGAGGACCACTTGTTTCTCCAAGTATTATTAGGGAGCCTATTGTTAATAGCTATCCACATGAATATTCTAATTCTCTCAGCACCCATCCACTTCCAAATGGCCTTATAAATTGAAGTAATGGATGTCGACTTGCTGTCCTCTAGTAGACAATAGACACTACTTAAAGAAAAAATCCCATGTGCATTTGCACTTCTAGTCATAACATCCGGTCTAGCTTTAACCCTTGACGGAAGCATTGTGATAAGTCTTTAGAAAACAGTACCTGGAATAATGGTAGCCAATCGTTGGAAGTCCCATGATCCATCCACCACCCAATCTGCCACCGTGGATTCTTTTTCTTCATTCGTTAAGGGTCTAAGACAAATATCTCTAATCCTTATATTAGGAAATAGCCAACAGTCTTCAAAAAACTGTATCATACTCCCATCTCTAACCGTCCATTTAGTTCATTTGTTTATGATTTCTTGTTGTTGTGATATAAATTTCCAAAGGGACAAGTCTCCTTTACACGATGCTAACAAATTGCCTTCATTTCGTACCATGTATTGCTTCCAAAGAACTTTAGCCCATAATCCTGTAGTACCAGAAATCATATTCCATGTCATCTTTGCACCAAAAGCCCTATTAACAGATTATAGCCTCTTAAAACCAAGTCCTCCATTTTCTTTAGGTTGCATTATCTAATTCCACCCAATCGAATGAAAAGCATGAGCATTTTTATTATTTCCCCAAAAAGTCCTATATTTTTAATATTTCAAAGTCAAATTTTTATATTTAAAAATTGAATGGAGTCATTTATAAGTCAAATTTAATAATTTAAAATTTACAAGTCAAACTTTCATACTTATAAATCAAACTTGTAAATACTAAACCTCTTATGACATATTAATATGAAATAAAATTCAGAGAATCTATTTGTATTAGGATAAAGACTAGAAAATACCTTTTGAAATTCAAAATTTTAAAAAGAATATTTGAATTTGTAAAAGGATAGATTTGTAACAAATATCAATATATTCTCTTCTAAATCTAGAGAGGAGACAAAATTGCCCCCTTTTCCTATTCTCTTTCTCTCTTCCTTGTAGACCCTTCTTCTTCCTTTTCTCTAGTCACCCCGCTACCATTCAGACTCTTTTCTTCCTTCCCTTTTTCAACCCAATCTCCTTACCAAGTTATGTAGAACATACACTAAGGCAGGAAGTGAAAAAGGAAGCTTCGGCTAGCATGTGAAGGTGACAAAGTTTGCAGGAGACATCTTTAAAGTATGCTATATACTATGAATTGGCCAAGACCAAATCTTGGTCGGTGCCATTGATAGTAATAGTAGGGTAGAGCAGAGGATGGAGAACCCAGCTTGTCCATGATCAATATGCCAAAAAATTAGTAGTGATAGGGAAATTTTTTTGCTTAATAGCTTGATAGCTCGTGTCGATTGTTTCATGCTTTGAATCTTCTTCCTACCTACTCCCAAGGAGAAAGCTTGAAAAAAAAATGGGATTTTGTTTGCCTAACTACAGAAGTTGAAAGTGTTGTTACTAATAAAAATTAAGATTGAAGGTTATTGGCCTTAATTGTAAACAAAAGTTATTAATCACATTACACGAGTAGTATTTGACCTAAGTACTTAGTTGTAATTAAATTATTAAATATAATAGTAAATATTTTCACTACGATTATTAAAATCATTATAAAAGATGTCAATCCTATGACACGAGTAGCAATTGACTCAAATAATTAGGAGTATTTATGGGACGAGTCGAGACTAGGATATCCCTGTCCTGCATCCTGTCCTGAAGATGGACAGGGGATGCGTTTTGCATCCTATATCCCATCCTATCCTAATTTTATCTCAATTCTGATTCAGACTGGGATACTTTTAGGACGGGACGGGTATTTCCAAATTTTTGCTATATATATTTTTTTAAAATAGTAACAAATATGGGAGAGGGGGTCAAAAACTGTAATAGACCGGATTAAACCATCTGCACAAAGCCACAACTTTTCAGCCTGTATTGTTGGCATATGGAATCAGCATTGGTACTTCATGCGTTTTAGAGCAAGGCTGGTTTACAAAGTTTAAGCAGCAAAACTATCAACAACATCTGATATTGAACAGAACCAAACCAGCAAATAATAAAATAAGTAGAAAATCTAGAACTATAAACAAATATTAAAAGTTAAAACTAGCAACTATCACCAACATCTCACAAGGCAAACAAACTGACACAAAATTCAGAACAAATTGTGAGAAGAAATTAGCGAAACCAAGTGCATATCAACTAGAAATCCAACAACTAAAAGACTAAAGTAGTAGAAAAGTACAAATAAATCAAAAGTAGAAATTAACCTTTTATTCAAGCTTCAGTTTTGTAGTTCACGTGAATTCATCGATGAGAAGTATGAAGAACAGGATGATAGAGATGGGTGGAAAGTTAAATGGGACGCTGGAGGCATTCTTGAGGAGTTGACACAGAATTAAGAGAATTGCTCTATGCTTCTGTGACTAAAAAAATAACACTGTAGCTTTAATTAAAAATTAATGTTGCCACTCTTCTTCAAGTATTCATCCTCCCGATCAATCTCACAATCGTTTATGTTATGCATCATATCTTCAATTTTTAGCAACTTCACTCAAGACCCAAAGCAAACAAAAACCCCAAATCGGAACCCTAAAACCAGTAGAGAAGAAAGAAAGAGTATAGAAGAAAGAAAGAGAATAGAAGAAGGAAACACAAACTAATAGGAGTACTCAAGAATCACGATGCAGGAGATAAGAACACGTCACAAGAAGGAGCAAAGAGCCGCTCTCACGCCACCCATCCTCCAACGGTCGGCCATCCTCTCTCCTATGTAGATGCACAAAAAATATAGGGCCTATTTGGCAAATTGCCAAGTCTAGGTTTGGCTCAAAATCTAGATTTAGAGAAATTTTAAACTAAACAGTCATATTTGTTCAAACCAATTTTTGGACTAAATCATGGTTTAAAATCAAGGTTTCAGATAAGTTGGTCATAGTAGCTTATGGAACAGTAAAAGAACTTATGAACTAACCAATTACTATATTACCTCTATTTTTTCTTACACTCTCTCTCCTCTCTCCTACTTTTTCTTACACACTCTCTCTTTTCTTTCTTACACCATCTCTCATCTCTCATCTCTCCTCTTATCTCTTATCTCTCCTCATTTAATACTCATACCCTTTTTCGTAATTTACCCAAAATAAAAGTACTTCTGAAAATAATTATCCAAATACTCATTTATTTAAAACCATTTTTTTCCATAATCTCTACTCCAAAACCCCTTTTCTATAAGCCCATTTTTTTTATAAACCCGTTTCTAAAATCTTATCTAAACACACACATAGTCTGACTTGGCATGAGCAAAGAGAAGTTGGAATGCATTTGGGAGATTGGAAAAGGGAGGAAAATGATGGAGTGAGTGTTTGCTAAGTGGTGGAGTAAGTGAGGGGAATGGATACCAGATAAGGGGTGGAGCCGTGGAGGAGATATTTTATATTTTTTTTAAATAATAACCTCACGACGGGACGGGACATTCCAAGGGTCAAGCCGAGACCCATCCCATCATGACCTTTCCCTTGTCTTGACCTGATAGATTCCCATCCCAATCCTTTACGGAACAGGACAGACCCATCCCACAGCACACGGGATCGGGCCTGGACAACCCAGGTTAGGGCATATTTGCCCACCCCTACAAATAATTATTTGAAACTAAGTTGTTAAAGAGAGTAGTAAATATCTTTACTACAAGGATTAAAATCATTACAAAAGTTGTTAATCACATTACATGAGTAGTAATTGACCTGAGTAATTACTTGCAACTAAATTGTTAGATATGGTAGTAAATATCTTCATTACGGTGGTCAAAATTATTATAAAAATTGTCAATCCCATTACACGAGTAGTAATTGACCCGATTAATTACTTGCAATTAAGTTGTTAAATAGATATGGTCAATATCATTACAAAAATAATCAATTACATTACACGAGTAGTAATTGACTTGAGTAATTACTTGCAATTAAGTTGTAAAATATGGTAGTAAATATCTTCACTACGGCGGTCAAAATTATTATAAAAGTTGTCAATCTCATTACACGAGTAGTAATTGACCCGATTAATTACTTGCAACAAAGTTGTTAAATAGATGGTAGTCAAAATTATTATAAAAGTTGTTAATCCTATTACTTACAACTAAATTTTTAAATAGAGTAGTAAATATCTTTATTACGGTAGTCAAAATTATTACAAAAGTTGTCAATCCTATACACAGTGAGAGGGGACACTTTTAGGATCAATTTCATCTTTTCTACCAAATTTTGAAAAGACAGATAGATACTTGTGACTAATTTATCTTTTTACAATTCAGATACTCTTTTTGAAAATTTGAATTTCAAAAGGTATGTTTTGGTCTTTTCCCCATTTGTATTTCATTTTTTAATTTGGGACCTAAGATAATTTTTCCATTAGTTTATCATTGATGCTTCCTAAAATTACTTCTGCCGTTACTATCCAATTTTAAATTTGCCGAAATGCACTTGCTTGTAAAGCAAGGTAGCAATACAAAACCCAAAAAAAAAAACTAGTGCTAGCTCCCTTAAAAACTAAGCATTAATTATTGGTTAGGTATGAGGATAAAGGTAATTAATTTTGGTATAATGCCAGGAGCATTTAGACAAAAAATTGTTAATTATTATTTAAAACTCTGTGAAGTGCCTTGTATATTAATGAGTTAATATAATATTTGGTCTCTTAAATTTATATAAATTTTAGTTTTTGTATCTCAAGTTTTAAACTATAATTTTTAGTCTCTTAAAAAGTAAAATTGTCAATTTTTTTTAAAATATAGAGATCAACATTTGAGACAGAAAAATATTGAGAAACTAAAATATATGATTTAAAAATTAAGGGATAAAAATTAAAATGAGAGAAAAAATTGAGGATTAAAAATTATATTAACTTTATATTGAGATATAAGATTTAACAAAATATAGCTTATATTTGGACCCGTGGGAGTAATAATAGCATTTAAAATCCCTTATAACTCCAATTGGCGAAGTGACACTGAAAGGATGAGAATATTTTCATCCAATCATATCAATATTTATATAGGGACTTTTTTAATCTCTCTATGAAGCTCAGAGCTGGACTCTAACTATAGTGATAAATTAGTACTAAATTTATCTAAATATTTTTATACAAAAAAATATATCATTGGCGGATTCAAAATTATATATATATATATATATATATATATTTTAACATCCGTCATTGGAAAATTTTCAAATGGATTTTTTATATATTGTTCCCAAATAAATAAGTAGGAAATTGGAATAAAAAGGGTAAACTTCCATTGTAGAAGTCACTCATATATCCGTGAGTGTATGGATTAATTTATTTTTAAGTGATTTTAATCGTAAAAATAATTATTTTAAGAAATTCTGAACATATGTACCTCGTATTAACCAAGTGTTGATACCTACTCTACTTCCAGGTAAGTGATAGTTGCTCATCCTTGGACGTGTCAGTATTTTCGAGACTACTCGAAGTATTATTACTATATCAATGTAGATCGGTTGGATTGAGTGAAGATGACTCGATTTTCTTTGAGAAGGATTGAACGTTTGAGTTTTATGAACTAAAAAAAAAATCATATTAAGAGAGTTTAATGATACTAGATAGTGCTAGATAATTGTGTAAAAGATATTAGTATCATATATCTTTTTTTAATAATTTTTTTTAGAAAAGAGTTGGATTTACTTACGATTTAAGAGTAGATAAAATATTTTTTTCTATTAATTAATACTAATATTAAATAAAATAAATTATTAATTATTTTTATATGTAAATTTAGACACATGTTAAAGGTGATTGAACACTGACATAGAGAAGTGGAAATCTGACTTTCACTCATTAATGGATAAAGAATCAAGTATAATATGTATATGTTATAATAATCATAAACTTATAATAATTGGGCTAGGTCCCACGTAAGCCATTAGGCCTAATAGAATGAATCATAATTCTACTACCCCTCAAGTTAGATGCCTAAAATATCCATAACTCCCAACTTTATGAGAAATTTATTCTATACATCACGACCAACAGCTTTTATCAAGATATTAATTTGTTGTTCTCTAGATTTTACATGCCATAAATTAATAAGTCTTTATTGAAGTTTTTTTCTAACAAAATGACAGTCTACTTTAATATGTTTAGTTCTCTCATGAAATACAGGATTACTAGTAATGTGAATAATAGATTTGCTATCACAATAAGCATTCACTGGACTCAAAACATCACTGCTTAATTCTTTCATTAATCTAACTACCCACATAATTTCTGATACAGCCATTGCTAATGCTTGGTATTTAGTCTCAACAGAAGATCTTGAAATAGTGTTATGCTTTTTGGTCTTTCACATAATAAGTGAGTCACCCAATTTTAACAAATATCCAGTCACTGATCTCCTTGTAGTAGCGCAAGATGCCCAATTAGAGTAATAGTAACAACTGAGAGTCTTGTCCTGTTCTGCACTTATTAAGATCCCTCATCCTGGCTTCTACTTCAAATATCTCACTATACCCAATGCTACAGTCGTGTATGCTTTTGTTGGTGTCTGCATATATTGGCTGAGAACCTGCACAACAAAACAAATGTTAGGACGTGTTGATGTTAAATATATTAATTGTCCTACCAATCTCCTATATTTTCCTAGATCCCTTAGCAAGTATGTATTCTTGTCCTTTCCTTCTTTAAATGCCCTGAGCTTTAAGGTTGGAGACATTAGTACATTGAGTGGCTTACAATCACTCATTCCTGTATCTTCAAGTAAATCTAAAACATATTTCCTTTGTGATAAAACTACACATCTCTCAGATCTAGCCAACTCAATGCCAAGAAAATATTTCATCAAGCCTAAATCTCTTATTTTAATTGCATTGTGCAGATAGTCTTTGACTTCTTTTATCATGTTCTCAGAGCTACCAATACCTAAAAAATCATCAACATAAACAAGTATCATTACAATGCCATATGAGAACCTCTTAAAGAACAACGAATAATCATTTTTTCACTGGGTAAACCTTCCTTCAATTAATGACAAGGTTAACTTGCAATTCTACCCTCTAGAGGCTTGTTTAAGCCCATACAGTGATTTCTTCAATTTACAGACCATGTTCCCACCACAGAACTCCTCATACGGATCTGGGCCTAATTTACCATGGGTGGACTGACCCATTTTCTAACATCTCTCACTCACACTTGGTGGATTAGAAGATAGCTACAATATCATTTTATTCCTTCTTTTATACTACGTGCTTTACCGTGATCGCGTAGGCATGAGTCTCCATTAGGACATTTGGACTAGAAATCTCTTTTATAGAGACCAGTATAAAACAATCCTTTAGTGCAGTTCGAACAAAATATATTATAGTGCCTTGAATGTCTTAGATTTACCCATATATATTTTTCTTATGACTAATCTAATCCCTCTTGAGTTAGTATATAACTCATATAGCCTCCACTTATGCATAGTATTCACACTTATGAAATTAACAAAAATAATATTACAAGGGGCAGGTCACAGACACCAGCATGGATATGTATATTCTAACAATATTTCTTTCGCCTATATATCATTTTGATATTAATCAACCACTTTCCTTGTATAATACCTTATGTTTATATATAATTTGATCATAGGACATATACTAAAGTAGCAATCGCTGAAACATACTTCCATAATATTGTTAAAGTCAAAGGACATTAATGAAATGATGATACCTTTTTGGAACTCACAACAATGAAACAAGGATTGATTCACTTGCTTTCCATTTGTGGTTCTTTAACATATGCGGTATGAATCATATGCTACGGTATTCCTCTTATCTTATAAAAGTATATATTTTGATTCTATTAATCACATCGTACAGACTTAAGTTCAGACGCTCATAGTATTTAAATCCAAATTCTTCAATTCTATTCACATAATATATCATCAATTTTAAAGAATTTGTTATCTGGCTATAGGTTTGATGGATGTGAGTATTTATAGTTCAATCCATATCCATAGTTATAGATCTCATATCGACTTAATGCACTTTTTAAACTAAGATGATATTTACTATATTTCTTTTCTACCATATCAGCATTTTTGCTGCTTTATTGGTGAACATTTGTCTCTGAATGTTTCTCTAGCATCAAAGGTTGTTGCTTGTGTGAGAGAGCATACATTTTCAACCTGTACGACATACTAGACATTGCATACTTTTACCTAGATATATAAGTAATAATAAATAACATGATATCATTACTAAAAATAAAATATTATATACAGTCTATAATTTTACATTTTATTCATGCCAATGGCTTTTACATGTTTCTCAAATATATTTTTTCCTTATTAGTTTAGTATGGGAGTCTGCAACCATACATTTAGTTAAAATTTATTGTACAGTTATAATTTTCTATGCTATATAATCCCTCACAAAGTTATACTTGATATCAATGTGTCTGACCTTACTATGATACTTAGGGTCTTTGGTGTAGGCTATGGCTGCAGTATTATCACAGTGTATCAACACTGGATTGGTACTCTCGTTTTTAAATCCTAGGTGTTTGATAAATCTCTTCAGCCAAAAAACGTCTTACGCTGCTGTAGTACATGCCATAAACCCATCTTCCATAGAGTGTAAGATAATGTACTTCTACTTCTTGTACTCTAACATATGATGCCATTGTTAAGTAATAAGGTATATCATGAAGTCGATCTTTGTTTTTCTTCCTCACCACTTACATCAATATCAAAATACCTGACTAGGCTCAAATCGCTTTTTTGATAACACAACGCATAGTCAGTTGTGCCCTTTAAGTATCTCAAGATATTCTTCACTACTTTCCAGTGTTTCTCATCGGGATTGTATTGGAATCTACTAATCAGCCTCATGACATAACAAATATTTAGTCTTGTACACATTATTGCATATATCAGGCTATCAACGGTATTGTCATATGAACTCTTTCCATTTGATTTTTGTCTAATTCAGTTTTTAGATACATGCCAGAACTCAAATCCACTCCGGTGGCTATAGGGATATCTGTGGGATTGCAGTCACTCTTATTGAATCACTCAAGTATCTTCTTAATATAATTCTTTTGTGAAAAAGTAAGGATTCTTTTGAAGCGTTTCCTCCTAATCTTGACTCCAAGTAAGTATTCTGTTTCACCCATGTCTTTCATCTTGAAATTCGATAAACATTATTCTTTAATAGCTGTCATCGAGTCAAGACTATTTCTGGTTAAGAGTATATGGTCTACATATAAGTATAATATTACAAAGTTACACTCAAGCCACTTAACGTAGACATAATGATTTTTCTTTATCATCTAGAAGTTATATAAGGATATCGCCTTGTGAAACCTCAAGTATCACTGCCTAGTTGATTGTTTTAATCTAAATGGATCTTTTGAGTTTACACTTCTTGTATTCAAACCCTTTTTCAATAAAACTTATTGGTTGTTTCATATAGATTTCTTCATCCAGATCACCATTTAAGAATGCATTTTTTACATCCATATGATGTAACCCCAGATTTAAATTGTTTACTTTTGCCAGAATAAGCCTTATCGAATTGAAGCGCACAATAGGTAAGTAATACCCTCATAATCTATACCTTCATATTGTGTGATATCCCTTTATAACTAATCAGGCTTTGAATTTATCATTTGATCCATCCACCTTTTTCTTGATTTAGAGAACCCACTTGTTCTAATGACTTTAAATCCTTTTGGTAGATCAACCAATTACCAAACTTAATTTTTCATCATTGAGTCCATCTCCTCTTTTATTGCTTTCTTATATTCCTCTTTAGTAGGACCTGCCAATGCTTCATGTACAGAGCGGGGTTCATTGTCCCATTTTAGAGTAACTAAGAGTGATTAGCCTTTTATTTGAAAGCGTATCTTTGTAACACTTTCCCTGTTACTCTTTTTGACTTGAGCTACTTGTTCATCTTTTCTTATTTTTCTCGATCTTTGGGTTAATGTTCTTGGCTCCCACTTAGATTGACGTACCTAAAGGATTTCGATTTATCAATCTGTTCGACACTGTTATGTTCTTGTGTCTCATAAAGAGATACAGTGCGGTCAATATCTCCTCTACTAGGAAATTCTGTCTCAATGAATATAATATCTCTTGATTTTGTTTCAGTCACTGTCATATCTTCAATTTCACCTATAAATATATTTCCTTTTGAGGGTTCAAAGTACCTTAATACATTTCTCCCTTCTAGGACCCAGTTTTCCATGTATATAAGAATTGTCATGGATATAGGCCGCCGAGCTCCAAGGTCTAATGATGCTTAAATTTGGCACACAGTTAGGTATGAAGGTTGCTGTTAACAAAGTATCACCCAATATGATATTGGAAGGTTTGCTTTAGCTATCATAGACCTAGTTATGTCTAAAAGAGTTTTATTTTTTCCTTTGACAATCCTATTCTGTTAAGGTGTGCCAGGGATAGTTAGTTACCTAATAATCTCTTTTTCTTCACAGAGCTATTTGAATTGATTTAAAAGGTATTCATGACTTCAATCAGTGTGTAATGCAGTGATTTTATTATCTATTTGATCCTCTACTTCATTTATGTATCGTTGAAAGTACTCTATTGCCTTGGACTTATGTGAGATCAAATAAACATGATCATATCGTGAAAAATCATCAATAAAGGTAATAAAATATCAAGCTTATTGTCTCACCCTCATACTCATTGTACTGTAAATATCAGAATGGATTAATTGTATTTGATTTTCGTCTTGTGTTCCCTTACCAAATGGCTTTCTAGTAGCCCAAATAATTTTTTAAAGGTTTACTAGACTGGGTTGCACTAGCCCAATTTGCAGCACTAGCATTTTTTTTGTTGCAGGCATCTCAGAACGATGGCATTTTAGGATGATCAAAACGGTGTGTTTTGATCACCCATGACCTCCAGCAAGGTCACACATACCTAAATCATTTTTTCGCTGTATCCTTTTATTGTAGTTTCTTTTTGCTAGGTACGTGTATCCTTTTATTGAAGGTAATCTTATTCGAGACATTATTATGCACTAAATATGAGTACTTCTTCCAAGTAGAATTCAAATTTTGATTCGTCGTGTTATGAGGAACTAGCCCTTTCACTAAATATGTGTAGTTTCTTTTGCTAAAAATATGTATACTATTATTAGAGATAATCCTATTGTGTTAGGTACTAAATATGGATATATCTCATAACAGGATTTAAACTTTAGTTTATCATATTATTAGAGACTAGCCAATTCAATTAGATCTAACCTTGTTGGTAAGTTGATTGTATATGTGTGAACTTATGGTTGAACATAAATGCTTTGGGCTTTAATTGTGCCTCAGCACGTATGTCTTTTGAATTGCTCCCTCATATTCCAAATAAGTTTTGTGCATTATTTTGATTAAATGTGAGATTTAATCTCTATCATGATATTCCTCTTAAATATAAAATTTAATTTATATTATAAATTATATTATAAACTATATTTTATATTTAGAATTAGAGAATTAGATACTTTTTTTTACTATAATAGTATGATAGAGTCTTATATTTATACGTTCAACCTTTTAAACAATTAGTTAGTTTTGCTCTTTTTTACAAGGGAAAATTTCGTTTAAAGATCACTATAGCAATTTAATGTAAAATTCTCCCCAAATTATTTTAAAATTTCACCGCACCTCTTGAACCAAAATAAAATTAATTTTTGTGGCGGAAAAGATACTTATATCCTTGCTTCTTTTCTTTTATTTTTTTTTTTGAAAGGGCCAACCATTATTAGAGCACCTATGACTAGCATGACCTCCAAGGGAGAATTTATGGAGGAATCAATCCAAAATTACAACACGATAAATTTAATAGATTTTTTAGAGAACTATGTAGTCATGTTAAGTTAGACATGCCTTCAAAATAACTTGTGACTGCTCCTATTTTTAAATAGGCACCATCTTAAATACAAGTCAAATTATAGGCACATAACTTGCCTCCTACCCTATTTTTATTTTTACTTATAACATAATAAATTAAGATATAAATTTTTTCTATATCAAATATAATTGGCTTCTATAGAAATATACATCCTTATAAAAAAAAGTGAAACAACATTGGCACTGCTCAGCTTTTAGGTTTTTGAAATTTACGCCAATACTATGATCTTACGTTGTATGCGTTTGGAAAAGAAAAAAAAAATAAAGTGCTTTTGGACCCAAATTAAGTTTAAAAGTACATAGATACTAATCTAAATAGCATAATTATTTTTGAATAAAATTATAATTTTAATAATTATAAATTAAAATTTATATAAACAAAATTTATCAGCTTTTAAAATATTTTTAGATATTAAATATAAAAAATAACTATTTAATCCTATAAATTTATTATTTTACTGTTTTTCTCTTTTATTTACCTTAAACCTTTTTTTCACAGCTTTTGTAAACTGTGGCTTTATATTAAAAAAAAAAGGTCAAGCGTCTCTCAAGGTGCATCTGTAAATCTGTTTCTCCACCCTTCTCCTTCCCTCCTCAAATACCACACTGCCAATACAGAGCGTACATAACACAACGAATAAAAAGCTTGTCCTTCTGCTACAGTATTTTCACGCGCAAGAGATATCGCGTGGCACATAAAAACAAAACAGTTCAAAATGAAAAGGAACAGGAAATGCATTTCAAACTGGACCGTAGATTATTGGATTTAAGTCAACGGACCAGATTGCTTTCTACCAATGAAGGCGTATATTTGTCAATTAAAAATAAAAAAAATGAAAATATTCTTAGCATAGGCGTCCCTGCTAGCGCTACTCCAGCGCCCTTCTAGGGTTTCAGAATAGCCGCGCGCTTCTCCTAGTATTGAATTTTTCTTCACTCGCTTCTTCACTCTTCTCAGTATACCCAGCTTCCTTCATTATTTCGCACAAGTTCTTTGTAATTGATTCGCTCTCTGTAATATTCAGTATACTGGTTTAGGGTTGCTGTTTTGTTTTGTTTTCTTCTCTTTTCTTTTCCCCACTAACTTGCTTGGATTGGATATATGTGATCGTCATCTGATTCTTTCTTAAAAATTAATTCTACTCTCTCTGAAATGATATTTAGAACAAGTGATGCCATATTTGTTTTGCTGCGAAGAGATAGAAAACGGCAGCGAACTTAACTCCTTGCATTTTCCGTCTGATGGGGCTTACTTAAGTAGTCGAACAGTGCTAATTTTTTTGTTTTTCTCTCTATCACTGTAGCGCAGATATGCAGGTCTTTCTTTTTCGGCTGTGTTTTGTTGCGTTTATTTTTCACTTCCTGAGCTCTAATATTTTTTTGGTTCAACTTCTCTTGAAATAGTATTACACTTTGATAGTTAGGACATTGTTAATATTTTGAGATTGATAATGCTGTCTTCGGAACTGCTGAATCAGTATTTAGTATTGATATTTGAAAAAAATCTCTTTTTGATGTTATATCAAGTTGTTCTCAATATTTAATTGCATATCTTATTATTCTTTTTCCGTTTGTTTCTGGTCAATTTTTTTGTTGCTAGTAGTTTTTTAAGGATAAGGATTCCTGTATCTCTTTAATTACTTGATTAGATTTGTATGCTCCAGGTTCAGATGGCCATGGAGGTTACCCAAATTCTTCTAAATGCACAAGCTGTGGATGGCACTATACGGAAACAAGCAGAGGAAAATTTAAAACAGTTTCAAGAACAGAATCTTCCAAGTTTTTTGTTTTCTTTGGCTGGGGAATTGGCAAATGATGAGAAACCTGTGGAGAGTCGGAAGCTTGCTGGTTTAGTTCTTAAGAATGCCCTGGATGCAAAAGAACAGCATAGAAAGATAGAGTTTGTCCAGAGATGGTTATCATTGGACCCAACAGTAAGAGCTCAGATTAAAGGATTCTTGTTAAGGACCCTTTCCTCCCCTTCTCAGGAGGCTCGATCAACTGCGGCACAAGTTATTGCAAAGGTTGCTGGTATTGAGTTGCCACACAAGCAATGGCCTGAATTGATTGGATCTCTCTTGTCGAATATTCCTCAACTTCCTGCTCCTACAAGACAGGCAACTCTGGAGACTCTTGGGTACATCTGCGAAGAAGTTACCTCAGATGTGGTAGATCAGGACCATGTAAACAAGATACTCACGGCTGTTGTTCAGGGCATGAATTCTTCTGAAACTAACAATGATGTCAGGCTTGCTGCAATTCAAGCACTATACAATGCCTTGGGCTTTGCTCAAGCAAATTTTTCGAATGATATGGAGCGTGACTACATCATGAGAGTTGTCTGTGAGGCTACTCTTTCCCCTGAATTGAAGATTCGACGAGCAGCTTTTGAGTGTTTGGTTGCCATTTCATCAACCTACTATGAAAAGTTGGCTCCTTATATGCAGGACATATTCAATATTACTGCCAAGGCTGTGAAAGAAGATGAGGAGCCAGTTGCACTTCAGGCTATTGAGTTCTGGAGTTCAATATGCGATGAAGAAATAGATATATTAGAAGAATATGGAGGAGAATTTAGTGGTGATTCTGATGTTCCCTGCTTTTATTTTATTAAGCAGGCACTTTCAGCTCTTGTTCCCATGTTATTAGAGACGCTATTAAAGCAAGAAGAGGATCAAGATCAGGATGAAGGGGCTTGGAACATAGCTATGGCCGGAGGCACATGTCTGGGCCTGGTTGCTCGGACCGTTGGTGATGATATTGTGCCTTTAGTTATGCCGTTCATTGAAGAGAATATAACAAAACCAGATTGGAGGCAAAGGGAAGCTGCTACATATGCCTTCGGCTCCATTCTTGAGGGTCCATCTCCTGATAAACTTGTACCACTTGTAAATGTTGCTTTGAACTTTATGCTCACGGCATTAATGAAAGATCCAAATAATCATGTGAAGGATACTACTGCCTGGACTCTTGGACGAATGTTTGAATTTTTGCATGGCTCAGCTCTGGAAACACCAATAATCACTCAGGCTAATTGCCAACAGATTGTTACAGTGTTGCTTCAAAGCATGAAAGATGTTCCCAATGTTGCTGAGAAGGCATGTGGTGCTCTTTATTTTCTTGCCCAAGGTTATGAGGAGGCTGGATCTTCATCCTCTCCATTGGCACCCTTCTTTCAAGATATTGTCCAAGCCCTTCTTACTGTTACCCATAGAGATGATGCTGGAGAATCACGCCTTCGAACAGCAGCCTATGAAGCCTTAAATGAAGTAGTGAGGTCTTCTACTGATGAAACAGCTCCACTGGTGGTACAATTAGTTCCCCTCATCATCATGGAGCTCCACCAGATTCTTGAGAAACAAAACCTTTCAACTGATGAGGGGCAAAATGAACTACCAGGCCTTCTTTGCGGTTGCTTGCAGGTCATCATACAAAAGATAGGTTCATCTGAGCCAACCAAATTTCACTTAATGCAGTATGCTGACCAAATGATGGCCCTGTTCCTAAGAGTGTTTGCTTCTCGAAGGGCCACAGCACTTGAGGAGGCTATGCTTGCCATTGGAGCTCTAGCTTATGCATCAGGCCAAGATTTTGCTAAATACATGCCTGAATTTTACAAGTATCTGGAGATGGGACTCCAAAATTTTGAGGACTACCAGGTTTGTGCCATTACTGTAGGTGTGGTTGGTGATGTATGCAGGGCCTTGGAGGAAAAGATTTTACCTTATTGTGATGGAATAATGACCCAACTTCTGAAGGATTTGTCAAGTAACCAGCTGCATCGATCTGTTAAGCCTCCTATATTTTCATGTTTTGGGGATATTGCTTTGGCAATTGGTGAAAACTTTGAGAAGTACTTGTTATATGCTATGCCTATGCTTCAGAGTGCTGCTGAGCTATCTGCTCACACATCGGGTGCGGATGATGATATGGTAGAGTACACAAATTCTTTGAGAAATGGAATCTTGGAGGCATACTCTGGAATCTTCCAAGGGTTTAAGGGCTCCCCGAAGACTCAACTCTTGATGCCCTATGCCCCTTATGTACTACAGTTTTTGGATAGTTTGTACATGGCAAAGGACATGTAAGTAAACTTTTGTACTTGCTATTCTGTCAGTCAAATTCCTGGATTTTAATTTGTTTCCTTTTTGTTTGTCTAGGGATGATGTTGTGACAAAGACAGCTATTGGGGTACTTGGAGATTTAGCTGATACGTTGGGTAGTACTGCTGGCCCTTTGATTCAGCAATCTGTGTCCAGCAAAGATTTCCTCAAAGAGGGTTTGTCATCTGATGATCATTTGGTTAAGGAGTCAGCTGAATGGGCCAAGTTGGCTATCAGTCGAGCCGTATCATTTTGAGGTAATTACAATTTCATGGGACCTTGTCCATGCATAAATTTGCTGGCATTGGGTGAGTCACAATTGCATGCCATGAGTCAGGTCATTACCATTTTTGGGTTTAAGTTCTTGGGTACTTTAGCTGCCTCATTTTCTTGTCAATGATATGGAGTCTTCTTTTCCGTTTCATTTGTAATTTATTTTTCATTGCTACAGAGGATGGTGGGTGATGATTAAATTTTCTTCTAACTTGGCAGAAAATATGGAGTTTTTCATACAGGAGGAGAAACAGGATTAACAGTGAGGATGGACCAAAATGGTGATTTCCTATCATATATATAAATATGCCAATGCTGTATCTATTGGCTCGGCTTCGTTAATGATTATATTTCTTCGTATGGGGCCGGCGGTGTACTGTCCGATATTTTATGGGTTGTAGAATTGGGAGGGATACAGTCTGTCCTTGTCTTTTTGTTATTTTTCCTCTATTATTTTGGCTGTAGAGTGGAAAACAGTTATCTCAGTCTATGTTTTGGAATAGGCAATGGAACATATTTGCAGTCAAGTGAAGTTAGTCAATCATTCTTCATCCATTATTTTGTATTGAGCTTTCTTGGTTTTGGTAGATATTTTTTTTCCATCTCATTCTATATACGAACACATCTTCAACATCTGTGAATAACCTGCCATCTTTCAAGATGAGGGTAACTCCTGAATATTATATTTTTACCTTCTGATTTATTCATTTTGATTATGAAAAAAAGTACATATATAAAAATAGTGTATGGTAAAATGATTTTTATAGCCATCAATCCTGGGTAAATCCTGATCTGAAAATCTATGTTCAGTTGGCTTACTTTGAATCCCTACCATTTGGCTGTTACTTTGCCTCTTGTATAAGATATTTGTTACTCTCTGATTGCCTGATGAGGTAGATGAAGATCCAGAATTAGCATATTGTGACAGGTTTGCAAGGAGAAATATTGTGTAGATTTCCTTTGGATGTGATTGCTGCTGTTCAAGAGCATGCAGATTTCACGACTGACCTCAAGACACAGCTTTTATATTGGTGTTACCATAGCTGTAAGGATCTTTCATCAGGCCTTGAATTTTTCATTTTCTGGCAAGTTATATAATTTTCTGGGAAGTTGATAAGGTGGTGGATGCCATATGGGGAAAACTAATAGTTATGAAAGCAATCACAAAGGAATTCAATGAAACTGATCACATTGTTCGTCTGTTGCTTGGGGAAATTAAAAGAATTAGAGGGCATTCATTGTTGATGCTATTTTTGCTGTGTGCTTTAGTGTTAGTTTAGTACTTCCCCTGCAGTATTTAATGATAAATGTAGTTATTGCAATGGGAAGGATAGTGTATTCTCTTATCTATGATAATACAATTATGAATTATGAATTTAATTATTAAATGCATGATCATATGTTACGTCCCAATTGCACAGTCGAGAGCTTTCCTTTGTCTGGCATTCAGTTTTATGAAGCCACAAGCCAGTGCATTTCATTGTTGAATGTTCTTCACAAAGATTATTATATCCTCAGTAAATTTACCTTTCCAGCCGATTATTTTTTAGTTCATTAGCTTTTGATTCTTTCCCATTGGTTCTGTGCCTTGTCTCTGACTCTGAAATACAAGACGTAGAAGAACATAGACAAACAAGGCTTGTTTTTGCTGCCTTCTCATCTTCACACACACGCCCGCACACAAATCGCCCCTTACTGAATAATTCAAGATACTCCCTTTACTAGTATTTGAAGTTTTGAACCCTTAACACTAAGGTCTAATTGTCAATAGATGATCATGAAAACCCACTTTATTAGTAAAAAAATCAAGATACTGGTAAACCAAACATTCCCTCAAGTCTTTAATGTGTATTATACAATATCACGACTCGTCATAAAATTGGTAGTTGCTAACTGTTGCTGAAGTCAATCTGCACTTTATTGCTACTACAAATAAGGCCTGTACCAAAATAATACTTTTCTTCCCTTTCACTTGCAAAAGATGTAAGCGCTGATATGCATCATGACATTATTTGCTTGCGTTGATAAATAATGAAATAATTAATTAAATTTCAAAACAATGAAGCAGAGAGAAGCATGAATAGTGTTTGACTTCAGTAAATAGAGCAAAGTTCCTAAATAGGCTGCAATTCCAAGTTGCTGTGCCCAGTATTTGTAGAGGATGGTGCAGATGGTGTAGACTCCTTGTTCTCACCAGAAGTCATCTGTTGAACCGGTGGTGGATTAGTAACGGTTTCAGAAGACTCATGCGATAGATGGCTCCTCATCTCCCGATGTTCTTGACAGATGGCACACCAGTGCAGGCAGCAATGCACCAGGCAGGGATCACAAGGTGAATTCTGAAAACAGAATGGATCATTAAGGTGAATTCCTATGATGAATCTATATATTTGGTTAATAATTTTCAACTAGTAAGTTCTAAAAGACCTCCCTGTAAACAAATCGGAGACTATCTTTGCAAAAAAGAAAATTGAAATCGAATGGTTATATAGATAATAATTCAAGCTCATAGTGGTCTCTATGACTAGTCAGCCATTGGTGATTGAAGTGATCTATTCTACTGGTCACTATATATATATATATATATATATATATATATATATATATATATATAACATATTTGGTCCATGTTTCCTACTAGAAATCTTTATCCAATAGTTTTTTTTAGTTGTCCATCTGATTCACTGGAATTTTACCCCGACTATATCCAGATTCGACCCGCGTCGCGTACTTGGCTATGGTGGGTGAGTCTCCCAACGGGAATTTTCTGCATACATTAATGCTCCAATTTGAGATTTCGTTTAAGCGATAACGAACCATTTACTACTGGAACCAATCCCTATTAATTTATCTGATAGTTAAATTAATGTTCGGTATCATAGCATTAGGGATTAATCACATTCTTTTATCCTCATACCAAGCTCCCCACTGTTGATATAGCATTATTTATATTTGACTACTTAGTCTGCAAATATCATGAGAAAACAGATCCGACACTACAATTTATGCTATTTCTACACGCACATCTCTTAAACTACAAAAAATTTAACACTGCACAAGCTTTTCTAGGGAATGAATACTGAAAATGTTTACTGACGTCAATTTCAGTTATATTCTCTAAAATAGGGGCAACAAAGGAACCCTAAGGATGGAATCTGCATATATGTAACATGTTAATAGAAGATTTATAAGTTCATTATGCATAAGGCTTCTGCTATTTCACAAGTGTAAAAGGACTGAAAGTATGAATGAATGGTAAAAGTAACAAAGATGCAAGCCATTTCAAAATCAATACACATTTTTATACTAGTTGCACCACTTAAATTACTGGAAACTTGTATTGTTTCAGGAAGACATAACCCAAGTAGCAATAGAAGTGAATGAAATCACCTTGAGATGGTATTTCTTCTGCAAAGATTGGCGAAATAGACCAGTATAAATGCCACACATCCACCACATGAAAAGCAGGCTTTCAACAATAAGAAATGATGTGTCAGGATCAATACCATTCATAAATGCTGTTGCAGCGGCAACAGCCATTCCACCTTCTACACACATAGCATGGCAAACACAAGCATTGCTCCAAGGAATGTCCTCTCTCATTGTTTCAACATTACGCCCAAATAGAACACATGGGCAGAATAATCCAGTCCAGCCTGCAACGCAAGCACCATTATTGTAGAGGAAATGTACGATTCTGGAAAATCTCCAGGACAAGGAGACAATATATAGGTAGTTAAATTAAAAGGGCAAGGGCTAATGGCTTGAGGTTAAAAATAGGATCCAACCTGTGATCTACTTATAAGAGAGCTTTCATGTCACTAATGTAACAAAAGCTCTCCAGTTTTGGTACATTGAAGTTTACAATCATTTATCGGGAAAAATATCAATCCTGTGAAAAATATCTTAAACAGCTACTGGAGTTTCAGCATATTGAAATTGCAAAAATTTGGGCATTTTCCTTTTTTCATTATTTCATTACATATAAAAAAAGATATTTTCTAGAGAGCAAACAAAGCTCAGGCCATCACAAGCAAGGTGCACTTTTCTACATTAATTTCACTCAACCCTAATATTTCTACATATAATGCTATGTTATCTCCAGCAGCATCAGCATCAGCATCAGCATCAGCACCACCACCAACCCAAACAACAAAAAAGAAAAACATGTTTATAACACAGAATGCGATAGTTGCATGACAATTGAGCATAATATGAAGACTGGAAACCTAAGCAGTTTTCTTCCTCCCTCTTACAGTCCTATTGTCAAGTATTTTGTCCTCTCGCATAATATGGTACCATCTCCATGAACATCTCGCATAAATTCTTACTCTTAGCAAAGTTGGAGCATTTTACACTTCTTTACCTTGCTCAAGCTTTTTCAAAACCTTTCTTCACAATTTGCACTCCTTAACAGGTTTTCATAGTACATGGAAAGAAAATAAAACCCCAAGAGAAGTATGCAACATCTATATATATGAGATGATTTTATTATAGAAAAGCAGATTGAGTCTTACAACTTTCAGGATCTTCGATACAACCACATATTCCAGTTGTCCAATCTTCATCTGCTGGAGGTTCGTAACTTTCAGGAAGGACTTGTCCACATTCATGACACCTATGAACGTTTAACTGTTGAACATAATCTTCATTAGCAATGAAAATACTAACTACTACTACTACTACTAATATTATTATTATATAATATTATTAGTACTATTATTACTAAGAATACAATGGAAAATGGCAAATTTCTTAGCCAATAGCCTCCTCACAAATTGATCCACTTTTTGTCCACATTAAATGAGCAACATATACTCCCATTATTTATTTCACCTAATTCTTCCAGATATACTTTTTTTTTTCTTGTGATTCATAAATATACTTCTTTCTTTTAAATACTATAACTCGAACTAAGGTATAGCTAATATCATCAATAAAAATATAAAATAATAACATTGAGTTATAACTTTGCACAAATATATAAGATATATAATTAATACACCAATTGGGACGAACTCAAGTGCTTTGATAAATGCATCATTGATGAATTGTTAAACATGCATTGGTTTCTGAATAAATACTCTGATATCTACTCAGGTGTTTTAATAAATGCATCATTGATAAGTTGTCCAATCTTCATCTGCTGGAGGTTCGTAACTCAAGTAATATATAGAAAGTTGATTCTCTGTTGAGTTTTATCGCGCTGCACGCTTCTTTCATATATTTTCTTCTACTTGCTCCTAAAAATATTACACACACACACACACACACACACACACACATATCTATATCTATATGTATGTATGGGCGCGCGCACACATAACACGAAGACTGTAAGCAACACTGCTTCTCTTAAAAAAAACAGTAGAAAAACCGGAGTTTATTTTATCATAAAAAGTAGATTGCATTAATATAATATATTTAAATCAATAACAAGATGCGCTAATCATATTATAAGCGATAAATTCTGACTTATTTCTCAAATTTTATGTAACACATGTGAAACATATAATTATTTATTGTATTTCATAATAAACCAATGGCAAATGAAATCAGAGCCTCATTTATTGCAGAGCCCTTCATCCAATAAAACCTATAACAAACTACATTTAACCATTAACAGTACTACTACTCATCTTGAATTTGATGTAATGCATGTGAGACGGTAAAAAATTGTAAACCATAGAAGTGAAACCTAACAATATAGAAATTCTTGATCTCCCATAGAAGTGAAACAAACAAATGAAGAAGGACGGGGAAGAAACCAACCAACATTCAAATGTCCAAACCCAAATCGGATTAGCATAGAGATCACGAATTAACAAAAACTGATACGTCAAGAGCAATAAACAGAGAATGCGTAACTAACCGTGGGAACCTCAACGGCTTGATTAAGCTCACCGGGAGTGATATCCTGCAATTGCCCTCGATCCTTCGTCAACTTCACGTACCTCGAATGTCCCTCTGCCATCTTTTCCGGCCACAACTGCAAGGAAAAGCACAAATGTATGAGAATGAATGAAGAGAGAAAGCGAATCGGAGGGGAAAACGAAGGAAGCGAGGAGGACAAAAAACGTGGATTGAGAAAAATGTTGGTGACAGTGAGCAAAACCTGAAAGGAAAATAAGGTAGTAATCGAAATCTGAATCCGTTGGTTTCAGAGAGAAAGCTTCGTTAATTACATCTGATTGCGATTTAAGTGATTCTGCCTCTCGCTTTTCCACTGCTTATTTTCTTCCAGTTATTTTCAGTTGTTTTCGGTTCAAGAAACTCATGCTCTCCTTTTGTTTTGTTTCTTCCGTTTTGCTTGGGTTAAAAAAAAAACAAGACACAGGTCCGCTCTCGATAGAATTACATTTGTGGCCCAATAAAAAACTTAAATTTCCGCTATCCTTGTTAATAAAACAGTTAAATACCAAAAAAACACTTAACTCATATGCTAGGAGAGGTAAAATTTACTTCCATAAATTTCATATATTGTGATGATCAATTTTAAACTATCAATATTAGAAGATACTGCCTTATTTTTATAAAAAAAAATAATAGTTAACTACCTTATCAAAATTAAGGAGATATGATTGAGTTAAATCATTAACTTAAAATAAAAATGAAATAAAATTTTAACTTTACTCATTAAAAAGCCATAGAAAATGTAACTAAATATTCCTTTTCACTTAATTCCTTCATTTACATTCCACCGTAAATTTATTGATTAATTTCTATCCTTCTATGCATTTATTTAAAAATTTAGAGGAATTTTTGAAAATAATATTAATTATTTTCTAGTTATTAATAAAATGGTTTAATAAATAAAAATTCAAATGATTATTTAAGTATTATAAATTAATTTTTAAATTTAAAATTAGTTTAACTTTATCTCTAAAATTTAATTTATTATAATTTAGTCCCTAAAATTTTAACTATTTAAAAATTATATAATTTTATTTTTTAAAAATATAAAGACTAAAATTTTAAATAATTAAAATTATAAAAATTAATTTTAATTAAATTAAATTTTAATCGAATTAAAATTATATCTATTAAGTTATATTCACTTAAAATTTATTGAGATTTAATTAAGTAAAATATACTAGGGCCTATTCATTAAGTTTTTCAACTCATCACTTTGTGACAAAACAGGACACGTGGACATCGCCGAGGACAAAATTCACCCGGGAAAGCAATTATTTCTGTCGGTACGTTAAGCCCTTCCCTCGCAAAGTTGTTTCTTTCAAACTCCGCACTTTCCTGGAGCACGAACTCACTCCCACACTCACCGCGCCGAGTTTGAGAATTGGTATTCACTGGTTCTTCAAGTGCTTGAATATGAACTATCAACAGAGACTCCAAGTTGCGGCGAAAATCATTCTTGAACATGACGCACGCGACGACGACGCGCCGCTTAACGTCGAAGAGCTTGGGATCAAGGCGACCCTTAAACCTCACCAGGTGGAGGGTGTTTCGTGGCTCATACGAAGATATAAACTTGGTGTCAACGTTTTCCTCGGTGAGATTTCATCTTTAATCTCTATTTCTGTGTTTGTAATTCTCAGAAACTATGAGAAATTTAGACTAGGAATTGGGATGTTTTGGTTTGAGGAGTTTCTCTTCTGAAATGTTCTATTTTTCCAATTAATTTCCAAGAAGTGTGCTTTGCAGTGTGGTGGTAAGTTTGCCGTTTTTCGGGGAAGGTAATGTGAACATTTGAATAGTATACTTTAATATGCATCTATAATATTCATGGACAATAAAATAAAAAATAAAGAAAAAATTTGAGTAGTTATACATTAATGCAGGTTCTTTTCTGGTGATAAATATCGATTTAGTAAAACTCTGTTCGTGATTGTTGCTTAGTTTTGTTCATGATTTTATTTCCATTTCTTGTGAATGAGGAAAATAAAAAATTTGAGGGACCAATCTGTTAACTTTTCACACCGGTCTTTGAAGCATTGACTATATCAATTGGCTAATTTAATTTTAGAAGCATTAGATTTTTTCCCCGCTTAGGGAACAAATTCATCATGTTAGTGATGAAAAATGTCAACTTTATTTGCAGGGGATGAGGTATTCTTCCTTCAATTTAATATCTGAGATTAATGAGTTATTGGAAAGGGAAAATATTTGGTATCTGATTGGTCTAAAAATTACAAGCCAACGGCTCCTTCCATATTTTGGCTCCATTGGTTCTCTGTCTTCAGTTTCCATTATTCATATTTTGGTATTCAATGTTCATTTTTGTTTTTATTCATTTCTGTTTAGTTTTCTTTCCTGTTATCTATTCTTTCTGAAGACCGAATCCAGAAGCTGGGCTGTTGCTATCTTTCCTCATAATATCTTATTCTTATCCTGTTATAATATACACTAGTTTCTCACTCCTGAGTCCCTACTCTTATTTTCTTGCATATGCTAATAAGCATTATCTGATATTGTGAAACTTAGAGGTAAAGAGAATGGGAGAATGTGTTGGATTATATGACTGACTATACACAAATATCTCATTTATAAGTAACGAAAAAAAATACAAAAGTACGATGATAGTGCAAGAGAGTACAAAAAAGTACAATATTTAACATTATGTAAATCGTAATGGTACTTTACTACTCTAACAGACAGATATTTATAATTGCCAAAGTGCTAGTTTAAATTAATAATTAAAAATATTTTAGTTCTTATTTCATTCTATATCCTACAGTTCATATTCGTAATGGTACTTGTGTTTTGTTTTATTGCTGTTTATCATTCTATTGCATTTGTTTACATCATCAGTTGGTGATATGCTTGATTTTTAATTTTTCCTGATCCTTTGGGGTTGAGCAGATGCATGAAAAACCAGGATCACAATCTTTTTTATTAGGATGTGATGGGGAACACTTTTTTTAAATAATATATTTATTTTTCTGTGACTGCTTGTTAATCATTGGCAGATGGACTGGGCAAGACATTGCAAGCTATCTCCTTATTGAGCTATTTAAAAGAGTGCCAGTTGTCAGTTGGACCATACCTTAACTTTTTCTGCTATGTATCTTTTGCTTTTCCTGATCTTCTTTTACTTTTGCAGTGGTTTTATGTCCTCTAAGTGTAACAGATGGTTGGGTTTCAGAGATTGTTAAATTTTCACCCAAACTAAAAGTAATCAATTATGTTGGAGGGAAAGAATACAGGTGCAGCCTACGCAGAAATATTCATGAACATGTAAAGGGACAGTCAACAGCAGTCAATGCAAGGGAAGAGATTCACTTGTTCATTTGTATGTTAACTTCATTTGTTTCTTGGGCAAATATGTGAAATTCTTATTATATTATGTTTTTGTCTATTAATGTATTTTGTAACTGAATTGCTTGCCCGGTCTTGTTACCTTTTTGCTGTCCTATTAACAACTTATGATATAGCACTGATCGATCAGGATTTTCTTTCTCAAATACCATGGTGGTATGCAATTATTGATGAAGCTCAAAGACTTAAAAACCCCTCAAGTGTAAGTTGAAGACATTATAGAATGACTATGTATAGTATTTTGTTAAATTCATGCTTCTGTTTGTCGAACTTGTTTAATTACGAGTCATTTTTATGAAACAGTAATCATTATGTCTCCTATCCAATAAGTATTTGCCATCACCCTGACTGGGTATGGCTGGGCAAACTTATCTGTATGTTAAATAGTTTTTCTTTAAAATTTTGAAGTTTTTATATGTTGAGTTTGTAATTATATTGAAAAAGTTACAAACTTTAGACCCGAGATAAAAAATTCCATGGTTGCTGGTAATGAGCGTTAGTATGATCTATTTAAGATGTATTTTAGTTGTCAGATATTTCACTTGATCGACCTTTTTTGGCCCACTAGGTTTTTAATAGTACATATTGGCTGCTAAGATTGTTGGTGCTTGCTTCTGAAATGCTGGCTTTTTACCATGTTTTATATAATGGTCTCAAAGAGCGCTATGTCATGCCAAGACGGCTGTTGATGACTGGTACTCTTATTCAGAACAACCTTTCTGAACTGTGGGCATTGATGTATTTTTGTATGCCTTCTGTCTTTGGTACACTAGAACAGTTGCTTTCCACATTCAAGGACATCAGTGATCCTACATCAGATTATTATTGTCTATATTTTTACTTTGTATTATTAAATTCCAAAGATTTTTCATTATTCCCGAAGAGTGCTTCATGCTTCTAGTATCTGACATATGAATGCTTTGTTGGATATTAATCTTGATATGTGTCTTCTTCTGATCGATGGTCTGTAGATTTTAAGGGAATTATAATTATAATTATAATTTTTTAGTTAAATATTCTCCAAATTTTGCATTTATTAGAAGAAAAAAATTTTAGGTGATCCTTACCATAAGTTGGTAGACTTTTCATCCAATTGAACCTGTGATGATCATCTCACTCTAACTTCTGCAGCTGTTGTTTCTGAACAGGTCAAGATGCAGTGAATGTAAAGGAGCGGCTTAAAATACTGAAAAGTATATTAGGAGCTTTTATGCTTAGACGGACTAAGTGTGTGTTTGGATTCTAGGTTGGAAAATCAATTTTGCGGCAAAACTTAGGTTTAGAAAAATTTCACACAAACATCAATTTTTATCCAGAATTGATTTTGGCCAAAACCATGGTTTTGAATAAGGTACTGAAAATAGCTTTTAGAACAGTAAAAGAGCTTATGGACTATCCAATTACTATTTTACCCCTATTTTTTCTTATACCCTCTCTCCTCTATCCTCTTTCCTTTCTCTTCTCTGCACTCTCTCCTATTTTTTCTCTACCCTCTCTCCTCCCTCCTATTTATTCTCTACCCTCTCTCCTCTCTCATACTTTAATCAAATCATACCCTTTTTGGTAATTTATCAATATAAAAAGTAATTCTACTACTAATCATCCAAATATCTCTATTCCCAAAATCTATTCTCTAGAATCTATTCTTCCCAAAATCTATTCTCCAAAAGTTAATCCAAACAGGCCCTAAGTCAAAGCTTATAGAGAGGGGAACTCTTGTGCTACCATCTCTCAATGAGATAACTGTGTATGTTAAATTTTGAATTAGCAATTATAAACAAACATATGGCAATTCATGCTTTATTTTCTGTTAAGTGATAACTAGAATTTCAGAGTCGTCACTTTTGAATACTGAAATATTTGACAGTATGGCTCCCCTAGTTGGCCTGCAAAAAAAGGTCTACATGTCAATTTTTAGGAAGGAGCTTCCTAAGTTAGTGGCCCTATCTTCTGGAACTTCAAATCATCAGTCTCTGCAGAATATTGTAAGCCAACCATTCAAGCTCTTATTTTTCTCTGTTTTCTGTATGGTAGAGCAATTTCTATTGTTCCATTTGTTACTTGAGCTATGACAAATTGAGTTTAGAGGCTGTAATTGTTTAGCTTAAAATAATTGTAAACAGGAAATTTTAACAGCCTTGTTTTCCTGCTTTAGAGATTGATTAAAAGTATTTGCATTTATTAGGGTCAAACTACAACTTTTTTGTGCATTGGCTTTAGGACTTGTGATTTTGATATGGGGCACGTGGATAATATTTATTTGATTGAATTATCATTTTATCCTAGGGTAGATGTATTAACCTATGGTTTATAATACCCTCATTAGTATTGAACTTGTCATAATTTTGTTCAGTTATAGATTGGAGACACACAGATTGACTTCATTGCAACCTCATAAAAATAATTATCTTAAGTGTGATATTTTTTATTTTGATAGTGATTGAAGTGTCTAGTATTTCCAATTCAATTCTCGATTGGAACATATGGAAAGGTGGTTCAGATTTCTGTGATATTTACTAATTCTTTATATTTTAACACTATCTTGGGATTCTCCGATTAATTGTGCATACTAAAGTAAATTCAAAGATTGTTTTGTTGTGAACAGGCCTCAGAGGTGGGTGGGCCTTATACTTTTACACTGTTCAATATTGTGGTTATGCTACAAGGTCTGCATGTGTTTTTGTCAGACAATGCTAGGTCCTTTTTATACTGGCATTACTGGATCTCTAAATATTACTCCCTCTGTCCCAAAATATAAGATTCTTTTTTCTAAATTGGCTTGTCCTAAAATATAAGATCCCTTTTGAGTTTGTCTCAATAATAAATACTTTTATACCCATTTTACCCTTATTTAATTTCAATCTTTGTCAATAATAAATACATTATCTCTCATCATTTTACTCATTATTATTCTCTTATCCAACCACTATAAACGGGGGCATATTTGGAAAGAGAAATGTGTTTCTTATATATTTATTACTTTTAACTAATTTTAACTGTTTTCATGAAAAACACAATTTGGTCAAAAGGATCTTATATTTTGGGACGAAGGGAGTATTATTCTTTGATAGTATAATTGAATTTTCATATATGTATAAGGCGCATTCACTTGAATTTGATGGGTGCATGACTGTGAACATAGTAATTCTTCCAAGCTATTCCATTTGTCCTGGACAAACTCTCTCAAAAGCTCCAATTTCTTGGATGAGCGAGGAGTTTTGTCCTTTTCATTTTCATTCTTTTAATTAATTTGATCACAAGACTTGAATGGGTTTTACTTCATGATTTTATGAGCTGGAAGGAATTTCTCTTGAGGAGGATGCTAAAGGTGTAATAAACCATTCTCATCATCTTAAGCTTTAAGGCAGTGTTGGTTTCTTGACGTCATTATTCTGTTTATGTGTTACATTTGGCCTGAGGTTGAATTGTTTTCTTTTTCTTAGTTTGCTTTATAGCAATGTAATATGACTGCTAATATTAAAAATACATTTGGGAGATGATTAAGGAAGATACCAAGGGTAGAAGAAGACGAACCTCTGGACCAGGGGATTGTTCTTTAGTTCCAGAAAATGAGGAACCACTCTAGTCTGTCCTAGCCTAGTCTATGGGGGGCTGGTAGCTATGTAGGAGTATGGAGATGTTAGCTTTTGGGAATATATTGCATTGTGAGTTGCTAGAATGTCCTTTAGGTCTCATTTTGGATATTGAGTATGGTGAGGAGAGTCTCTGGCCTCTCAAAAGACAGGGAGGTTCTTCTTTCTGTGCTAGTTGCTGTTTCAGAGTTTCCTGATTGTTATTGTGTATTTTGGTTGCTGCTGTAACATCTTTTGTGTACTAGAGTAGGAATAGGGCTTTGGCCAGAATCAGTGAGCAAGTGGTAATTATGATTTGGTTTCTTCATATTAATATTGTGGTAATTATGTAAATAGTTAATCATTGTAAATAAGATATTAGGGGATATGAGAGAATATCACGAGTAGAATTAGAACAAGTTTAAATCAGATTTTGATATATCTCCGTCTTGATTTCCGCATTGATTATAGGAGACTATAATCTTTGCACTCTATATAATCTGTATAGCTCTTAGTGAATGAATGCATTGGACTATTTCAAAGCATATAAATCTACATGGTATCAGAGCATTGTGCGAAATAGCGTCCACTGTCAGTTAACTTTTGGCGGCCAAAATATCGTCTCAGTGTCGACGGAGTCTACCATCCCAACGGAGTGCGACAGAGCCGACAGAGTCAAGTCTCTAGTTCTGAGAAGCCCATGACATCACCGGTTTAGTAAAGCTTCGTTCCATCAAGTTCTTGGTTTAATGAAACGGAGTCAAGTCTTTGGTTCAGAGAAGCTCATGATAGCACCGGTTCAATGAAGCACGGTTTCATCAAGCTCCTGGTTCAGTGAAGCCAGCGACAGTGCCAACCCAACATCATGCAAGGCCTAGCGCTTGTTGACAGAGTTAAGATTCTGAGAGGTCATGACAGCACCGTCGAAATTTCGTGATTTAGTGAGCCACAACAACGGTCTCTGTTTTTTTCACGTCCAACAGCACTCCAGTACCTTGTGCATCTATTGTTTATCCTCTAAACAATGCCTGAGCAGGTTTTTTTAAGTCCAACAGTGCCTCGTAAGTCAGAAAATTGGAGCCCTTGTGTATGATGGACACATCAATCGAAGGTTAATTAAAAATGGACTCTACAAGTATTGGAGGTTACCTTTGACAACTCACCTATGTCAATTGTTTAAAAAAAGCTCACTCTTACAAATTATAGGGATTGGGCACAAGAAGTACAATTCGCCGTCGGTGGTCGTGGCAAGTTTGGTCACCTAACCGGAGACACACCACCACCATCTGATCCTATAGCTATGAACCAGTGGAAAACAGATGATTTGTTTGTATGCTTTTGGTTAGTAAATGTTATATCTCCTCAACTAAAGACAAGTTTTATGTAGTCCCTACTGCTAAAGCAATTTGGGAGGCTATTCATGACTCCTATTCTTATGGGAAAGACCATTCTCGGGAATATGGTATGAGACACAGAATTCGGAAATCCACACGGTTCAAAAAGTGTTATAGAATTCTAGTTTGAACTTGTGGCTCTATGGCAAGAACTTGATCTAATGACAGAGGAAACGTGGACCTCTCCACATGATGCTGCCCGTAACAACCAAAATATTTAAAATGAACAAGTGTTGCTATTTTTGGCCAGCCTCAATTCAGAATTTGATGATGTTCGAGGTTAGATACTAAGTACACAAATTCTTCCTTCTCCAAGGGTCTTATATGCAAAAACCATGCATGAAGAATCCCAGCGTGAGGTAATGTTGCCAGTTTCCACATTACCTGCTTCTGTAGAATCTGCTGCTCTTGTAAGTCAAGGTACCAACTATAGCTCAATTCGTGGAAAAGTGACTTGCGACCACTGTAAAAAGGTGGGTCACACTAAAGATAAGTGTTGGGATATCCTCCGTAAACTTGCTGACTAGAAGTCAAAAAGAGATAAGCCTCGTGTTAATCAAGTCTCTCAATCCCAAGAGAGCGCTCCACCAAGTGTCCCCATGATGAGCAAAGAGCAAATGGATTGATTGTTCGAGTATTTCAAAACTTTTCATACTGAACAGCAGTCCGCATCTACTATTACGGTTGCTCATTGAGGTAATCATGCTCCTGCCTTACATACCTTTGTCCATACTAAATGGATTGTTGATACAGGGGCTTTCGACCATATGACTTCAAAAGTCGAAATGTTTGATTCCTATCTACATCTTACTGGAAGTCAATCAATTAAGACAGCTACAGGTTTTTTTCCTATAGCAAGCACTGGGACGATCCATCTGTTAGACAAATTACATCTTGACTCTGTTTTACATGTTTTACATTTGTCTTGTAGTTTACTTCTATCAGTAGGCTGACTAAACAAATCAATTGCTCTGCTCATATCTTTCTATTTCATTGTGGTTTTTATGATCTCTCATCGGGGATGACGATTGGCACAACTAAGGAATATGACGGGCTCTACTACTTTGATGCTACTACTGTGAGTGCTCTATATTGTAGAATAAGTGGTTTAGTCTCAACTTCCGATGGCAATGATATTTTATTATGGCATAAAAGGATAGGTCATCCTAATTTTTCTTATTTATAAAATTGTTGCGACATTTACCTATGAATAAAAGTACTATTTCTCATTGTGATGTTTGTGAGTTAGCCAAATACCGTTCTACTTTTTCGCCTTCTACTTATAAATCCACTCGCCCTTTTTCCATTATTCATGTGATGTCTAGGGCCCCTCTCGTATCCTAAATCGTACTCGTTCCAAGTATTTTATTACATTTATTGATGATCACACGCATATGTTAGGTCTATCTGTAGATAATAGCAGATATTGTGGGATTGGATATTGTAGACAATAGCAGATATTGTGGGATAAGATATATGCAGATATTGTGGGATATGATATATGCTTATATATAGGAATTTATGTAGATATTATAAGCTGATTCATTGTATTTATTATTCCTAATTTATATCTCTGATTTGTAGCACAATAGTTATTAGGACAGATTGTATTCTCAACGTATAAATGCACATTGCACGCCTGAATAAAAAACAAGGTAGTAGAAGCATTTTACAGACTTCCCTTCTGTCCTTTCCATTGCCACATCCTGTTATGTTGCATAATACTATTTGTTAAAAGACAAGTCTGCTGTTTCTTCCGTGTTTATTGAGTATTTTCATTGTCAAATCATTTCAACACCACAATACAAGTCCTTTACACGGATCATGGTTTAAAATATGTTAACCAATCACTTGACAATTTTCTTAAAACTAATGGTATTGTGCACTAAAGTAGTGGCTTGTATAATCCTCAACAAAATGGGATTGCTGAACTAAAAAACAAACTCCTTGAAATTGCCCTTGTACTTTTGTATGCCTGCCATACTCCAAAATTCTTATGGGGGGATGCCATACTCACTGTTGCTCATTTAATTAACCTTGTCCCTAGTTGTGTTTTGTCGTTGGTTACTCCTTTGGATAAACTACGTGAGACCCACACTGTCACTCACTTTGAATACACTTTACCACTTTGTGTCTTTGGTTGTTCTGTATCTGTCCATCAACATCACCCACCATCTAAATTTGATCCCCGATCTATCAAGTGTATCTTCTTAGGCTACTCCAATTCTAAAAAAAGTTATGGTGCTATGTCAGTCGAGATATCACCTTTGCAGAACAAGAGCCCTACTTTACCAACCTTCTACTCAAGGGGAGACTTGGAGTGAGTTCCAGCTTAAAAGTCTTCGAGAACCCATACCTCCATCTGTTTATATTCAGCTACCTACAGATCCATCTAATGTTATGCCAAATGCTATGCCACGCCTAGAAGTCCAAGCTCAAAAGTTTGATAATACTTACTCATGTAGAAACAAACAGGTAGTTGGGCCCAACATGTCCAATGATGTACCATTCCCTAAACCGGTGAAAGGTCCTGTGAAGAATGATAAGCACACTCAGGCAATAAAGACAGGAGAGGTAGAACTTCCTATTGCATTATGGAAGAAATCTCTGGCATGCACTAAGCATCCTATTCATAAGTATGTGTCTTATTCTACACTCTCTAAAAATCACTACAGCTTTGTTACTAACCTTGATCAGATTCAAGTCCCTAAAACTGTATATGAAGCTCTTGAGAACCCAGAATGAAAAAATGCAGTAATGGAAGAAATTAAAGCATTAGAAAAAAATGAGACTTGGGAGCTCACTGCACTGCTAGAAGGAACAATGCCCGAGGGATGCAAATAGGTGTTTACACCCAAATTTAATGTTGATGGTTCATTAAACAAATACAAGGCAAGGCTAGTTGCCAAGGGGTTCACCCAAACCTATAGAATTGACTATAATAAGACGTTTGCTCTAGTTGCTAAGTTAAATACCATCCGAGTTCTACGCTCCATTGCTGCGAATCTTGACTGGTTACTCTAACAACTTGACGTCACAAATACATTTATGAATGGTGAATTAAGGGAGAAGGTCTACATGAGTATACTACTCGGTTTTGATGAAGAGAGAAATGGTCAGGGACGTAAACTGAAAAAATCAATCTATGGTCTAAAACAATCTCTAAGGGCCTAGTTTGATAGGTTTTCTACAGTGCTCAAGATTGAAGGCTACAAACAAAGCTTGTCAAACCACACCATGTTTGTGTTAAAAATTGGTGAGATGATAACCATCCTCATTATATATGTGGATGACATTGTTCTCACGGGGAATAACATCAAGGAGATGGAGAGAGCAATTGGCGCTCAATAAGGAGTTTGAAGTAAAAGACCTTAGAAAACTGAAGTATTTTCTAGGAATGGAAGTAGCTAAATCTCAAAAAGGGATCTATGTCTCTTAAAGAAAATATATACTTGATCTTCTCAAGGAAACATAAATGCTCGGATGTCCACCTAGCAGAGTATCTGTGTGTACAAAAAGGAAGAAACAAACACACAAAAAGGGTCAATATATCTCGCATACTAGGTCAATATCAACGCCTAGTTAGTAAGCTCATATATCTCCGCATACTAGGACAGATATTGCCTTTGCAGTAAGTGTGGCTAGTCAACATATGCATGCTCCCAAGAAGAAGCATTTGGATGCAGCCTATAAAATTCTTAGGTATCTCAAAAGCACACCTGGCAGGGGACTGTTTTTTTTTTAAAAACTAATAGCAGGAATGTTGAAATCTTTATAGATGCAGATTGGGCAAGAGCTCAGGAAGATAGTCAATCCATATCAGGTTATTGCACCTTTATATGGGGCAATTTGGTGACCTGGCAAAGTCAGAAACATATAGTTGTTGCCAAAAATAGTACAGAATCTGAACTAAGAGCTCTAGTTTAAAGTATTATGGAAGGGTAATAGTTGAAAAGAATGGCAAAAGAAGCACATCTTCAAGTTGTTTCTACCCTAAGATTCTACTGTGACAACAAGGCAGCCTTGAGTATGGCCCTTAATCCTGTCCAACATAGTAGGACTAAGCATGTTGAGGTGGACCAACATTTTATTAGAGAAAAAGTTGAAGATGGGATTATCAGCTTATCAGATGTTCCCACCAAGTTACAATTGGCCGACATCCTTATTAAAGGACTATCAGAAGAGATGTTTGAACGTTTTGTAGGCAAGTTGGACATGATCAATATCTATGATCCAACTTGAGGGGGAGTGTGGTATTATATAAATAGTTAATCATTGTAAATAAGATATTAGGGGATATGAGAGAATATCATAGGTAGAATTAGAATAAGTTTAAATCAGATATTGATATATTTCCGTCTTGATTTCCGCCTTCATTATAGGAGACTATAATCTTTGCACTCTATATAATCTGTATAGCTCTCATAGGAGACTATAATCTTTGCACTCTATATAATCTATATAGCTCTCAGTGAATGAATAGCACAGAAGTCCACAAATATCAAAGCCTAAGAATTTCTCATTCATTACTGTTGGCTGCTATTTTCTGCTTTTTTAAATTACTGTTGAGCAGGGTTACAACACAATGCCAATTTTGGTTTTTACATTTATATTTTTATTGACAAGGGAAAAATATAATTTACTTTGCAGGTGATCCAGCTAAGGAAAGCATGTAGCCATCCTTACCTTTTCTCGGGTATTGAGCCTGAGCCTTATGAAGAGGATGAACATCTGGTTCAGGTAACTGGTAATGTCAATTTTATTACATTATGCAGAGGGTATTATCAGCATTTTCCCAACTTATTCTGTTTTTCATTCTTTGATAAATTGGTTGATTTCTCTTTTGATCACTATCCTAAATTTCATGTTTGCATTGCATTTCCAATTTGCTAAAAGAAAATAAGGATATAATAGAAACAGATGAAAATTAAAGTAAAAGAGGAAAATTATATCGGGTGAATTCGCTTGAAGTTTATGTATGGCTATGAACCATAAATAATGTTTGTCAGGCATATCTGACCAAAAACCAATTATACTTAAGTTCACTTCTGCATAATGTGTGATCTTGTTACAACAAATGCATCAAAAGTCTGATATGTTACTGAGTTACATACGTGTCTGTCAGATAGAATGACAAATTAAAATAAAATAAACATGGAGCATAATACATAATCTGTCAAATTCTAATTACTTGGCTCCATAATATATTTAATTGAATGGAACTATTCAATTTTACCGTCAATTATTGTTTTTTGAAGGACACCGCATTACATCCCAAAAATTAGACTTGAATGCTTGTAGGTGTGAAAAAGAAGTTTTGATTAATAGGTTATTTTCATAATTGGATAGGATCTAAAAGAAGACTCTGTGAACAACTCAAGGTAAGTGAAAGGGAAAAGAGAGGAATCCTAGAAATTGAGGAATTTTGAGGAAATTTAGTCGTGTCTTGTTAATCTGTATAATTTATTAAATTATAGATAATGGCAGTGAGGACACAAGAATGCTTCGGAAAAGGTTAGAGATGCCTAAGAATATGAAGGAAAATTAAGGAAAAGAAAGTCAAAGAAAGAAGGGACTAAATTGTAAGGATTCTCCATTTGTAACAAGATGACACCTTAAGTTATCGTGTGGATTAGGGGAACCCTGTGAAAATTTGAAGAATTTAGAGTAGAGGAGATTATGACTCTAACTCCTAAAACAAAAGTCAATGAGAAGACTAAGTCTGAAACTCTGAAGACCAAAGAATAGATGAACAATCAAGGGCAGAGGCAGAGACGAACTTGGAGCATAGTTGATGAGAACGCATGCATAGAGATGTGTCGCACCACATAGAATGTGCTTTTCTCCCCCTTTTTGCCTTTCCAAATATGGAATCTTTTTTCAACTGCCTTCTCTTATGTAATTCTTTATATTGGGATGGAAAGAGTGCTAGTGTGCATGAGCACACATGCACATTTTCTTGTGTGCGGAGGTTTTGTGTGGGTCTGTGTGCAAACATATGCATGGTTGCATGGGTATTTGTGCGCATATATGGGGAAGTGTTATGTTCGGCTGACTGATATCTGGTACTCTATCATGTTACAGTTGACCCTTGCAGTATAGCTATATGATTTTAACTGATTGATTGAAGTATTTTGAATATAAAAGATATATTGAGAATTTACTTTACTTGCATTTTGCAGGTTGTGTTCTATGAGCAAGATCGGAATCCTCAAATAGACAAGCAGGCGTTGCAGCGAGCCCCATCGGATTGGCCAGATGAACCATGTATTGTGCATAAACCTTGTTACAGAAAGAACAGCAGAGGAGGTGTCTTTCTATTTTTCGTTATGTTTTTTTTATCCTATTGACAACAGAGGTGATTTTCCTATATTTTAGAATTTGAATTTTTATGCGGAGGGCAGAGGAGAAATTGCATCTTAGCCTCAACGTAATAGGTGATAATATTCAGGAACATGAAGATGAACAAAAATTTGGAGTTGGGACTGGTGATTTAAAATCTATCATATTTGGCCTACATATGTTTGATCTTAATGAAAACAATGATGGAGAGCTTGGGGACATGGATTTGTCAGAAATTAATGCTATGACTGACAAGGTGATTGGAATGCGTGATGTACATATATCTAACAAGAAAGACAAAATTTGAGATCAACCCAAGAAATCTTCTAGAATCATATGATGCTAAGGAAGGAACTTTGACTTCTATTGACTCTGTTCCTAGTCCTCATGAGGCTTATCTTTCCTGGGTTAAAGAGTTTGAGGAACTGTCAAAATCAAGTGGTGACTCAATCATGGAGATGAGGAATAGAGGAATCTTGGATGAGCAAAAGCGTCTAAAACTTGAGGCTGCAAAGAAGAAAGAGGAAGAGAAGAAGCTGTCTAAGTGGGAAGCTCTTGGATACCATTCATTGAATCTGAATGACCCTGTCATCCCTCCAGATGGTGGTAATCCATCAGATGCTGGATCTGTTCATTTGTGTATGGAGATTGTACAGATCCATTGAACGTTTGTCCAACTGAACCCGCCATAATATTCAGGTCAACATTCTTTTATAATTGCCACCCTGCATCTTTTAGTCTGTTTTAACAAGCTGTTAATTACTATATTGATTTTTAGACTTCTTTTTAAACTAAGATTATATTAATAGTGTTCTTAATTGCACGATATTTTTAATTATATGATGGTAATTGGCTATGGCTGAGCTTTTGATCTGCTCTACCATTCCATTAAGGGTTTCTTAAATATTATATGTAGGATGCTGTTGTGTGTGTGTCTCCCTTTATGTTTTATTTATTTTTTCATACAATTGTAGTTTCTTTTAGTTTATTGGGAAAATCTCTGAGATGCCAAGGAAGGAATGTATGCGCATAGTCCCACAATATGTAAGTAGCATGGGGTTGTTGTCATTTTCTACATCAGAACTTGCCATTGCATGCAGCTCACTTGTTGGATTTCTTGGTGATTACATTTCTTCCTTGGGTCCTCCTAGTGATTCTCCTTAGTTTATTTCTAAGCACTGAAGAGTAAGGTCAAAATGTAATACTCCAAGAATTTGCAAGAACGTGAGGCATTTTTTGAATTTATTTTTGATTTTTTGCTCACTTGTAACTTTTAGCTTACTGTACTTTATCAGCCTTCTTAGTTTATTAACTTCTTAGCACTGAAGATAGGATCAATTGTTGATGGTCGAAGTATTATGCCCAGAGTTTCATCAACTTTGGACCCGTTTTTTTTTTGGCTCAACTGAGGATTTTACAGCTGTGTTGATACCTCTGGAAACTGGGGCCGTGGAGGAATGATTTATGCACTGAACAAGCTTTCTTTGAGCATTGGGGATGCCTATGAACGGGCTTCTGCACATGGCGAATTGCATCTTGAGGATTTACATCTCATAAAGCTTGAAGGTCAGAACTTGCACTGTAATTTGTAAGGTAGAATTGCAAGCAAGGTCAAAATGAATTGCGAGCCTTTAAGATGCTTCATGTTGTTTAATTTAGAGCCATTGTTAGGCAGTCCTTGCTCCATCTACTTTATCAGCAGAAATCGTCCCACATAACTTATATAATTGTTATTGGTAAATATCTCTTACTTGGGATCTTATTACCACTGCGTGTTTAAGAACATGGGGACGTTTTTACTGAATTTTCAATTTCATTGTCCTATTTACTCCGTTATTATAAATTGATAGTTTTGTAGAGAAATTGAGGTGGTGAGTTGGTAAAATTAACCTTAGAAATTATGGATATTGACTGTTGAACTAGGATCAGACATTGTACTGCCAGATCTTTAATTTTAGATGTGCGGCATGTTTTTGATTTATTATGGTGACCATGAAGAAAAGGGCATACTTTTGTTTCTTATATGTACTTGATGGAGACTTAGTAGTATGAGATAATAAGTCTCATATTGAGTAAGATATGGTGCTCATTGGGGTATTTAAGTTGGTTAATTCTCCTACCTCAATAGCTAACTTTTGGGGTAAAGTTCCCTATCCCACTTAGATACCTATCAATTGACTCTATGTGAGACTTAGTATCTCATACTACCAAATCTCCATCAATACTCTAATCATTTTACAGCATACTATATACTCAATGCAAAGTAATGCCGTTAATTTTGCTTTTTGCAATAATAACTATTTGTCTCTAAATCTTTACAAATTTTGATGACTATGAGGAAAATTGAGCTCAATGTTCACATTCTCAACTGATTCTGCTTTATTTGGGGTCGCTTTCTGAATTTAGTCTCTTTTGATGTGATTAGCTGTTTCTGGATTCCTCATCTTGTCCATTATGCTATAACTCAACTTTGACTACGCACATCCATGTTACTTTATAGATGACTGTGATGAACAAAATATGGATAGAAGTACTCCCATTTGGGTTGCTTTGGCTGTGGTTCAGTCTTATAATCCAAAGCGTAAAGTTCCTCGGAGTACGATCTCACTTCCCCACTTGGAAAGTTGCTTATCAAAAGCAGCTTTTTCAGCCAAGCAAAATTCCGGTAACATTCTTCCGAGTTCATTCATTATTTCTGACGTTGAATTTGTTGTTCTTATATTATTCTTGCTCCCCATTGTCAGTGATGTAAGCCTATGCATTTTTTAACCACTGCAATACTGATTCTTGGTGCATTACGTATTAATCTATATATCTGGTATATGGTTTATTTATAGGAAAGGTTCAAATATTGTTATATTTTAATTATTAATAAGTATCTATGAGTGATACTTTGTAACAAGAAGTCTTGTGGTCGCTCCATTTGTCAATGAATATTAGCACTTATAGAAGCAAAAGATATGTTTTCTTGAGGTTTGACATTTGAAAAGTGAGAGTGAAGTGGACCATGGTAGCACAGGTGGCTAATCTCACATTGATCAGTATAAACTCTTCCAGTCCTTAATTTAGGAATTACTTAACTAATTTAGGTAGATTAAAGTAGTTAAATAAATTAATTATTATAACAAATGTGACCTACTTTCTTTAAAATACCATTGTATAACATTAGATTATATATCAGTTTATAAGTTAGGTAAATTAGTTTAAAAAAAATAATAGATATTAGAGATAAAATATATTGAAATCTTATATTTAGAACCAAAAGCAACATCTAACTCGCTCATATAGTTAGGACTGAAGGAGTATTATATTACTATCTCCGTTCCTTAATATAAGCCCAGTTAACTTTTGGATAGATTAAGAAAATTAAATAAATAAGTTAATTGTGATTAAATTCAACACCTCAAGACAAATTCATATTATATACTCTTTAATCTACCCAAATTAGTCCAACTAGTTCTTATATTAGTTGGAATTAACTTATTTATTTAGTTTCGTTAATCTATTCAAAAAATTCAGTTGGATTTTATATTAAAAAAATGAGGTAATAGATACTTAATTGGTTCACCTTGTTTCATAACAACTTATCTAACTACCTTATTTCATAACTACTTAACTGGATTGTGAGGAAGGGTTTTATATATCCTTTTGGTTACTCATGAATTGATACTTCCTCTGTTCTAAGTCATATTTTAGAAGCAATCTCTATTCCCAAATGTCAGTATTTTGTTTTCCCAACTTTTAAGAGTAATTAATACATTTTTTCCAAAAATGACCCCGTTATGAGTTTATATAGAATTAATTGAAATCACCCTATCATGTTATGGAACAAAAAGCAGGGTATAGAGATTCATAGATGGAGCATATAAATCTAAATCTAATCTCATTCCTAAACTGTCTTGCTTGTTCAAGTTTGTTTAAAGTCATTCTTGAGAATTCTGTCTATGTAACAAATGGAGCTAACGCAGATTTTGTTAATTTTTTTCCCCTTCGACTTCATCGATACACATGCCTCGGATAGGTTATCAAGATGGATCAGATCGTTCTGAGTGGTACACCAACGAGCGTCTTCTACGAAAATATGCTTCCATTTATGGCATCAGGATATATGTGTATTGCTCTTGCTCTCTCACTATTTTTCTCTCTCTTCATATATATATATGTGTGTGTGTATATATAGTGTGCACATTGGCTTTCATATAATGACTTTCATGCATTTTTCTTACAGATATTATTATCGTCGACAATCTCAATACTGATAATCATGCTCTGCGTCCGATGAATGTATATATTCTTCTCACTTTCTTAGTATAACTGAACTGAAGGAAAATCAACATGTTTTGAATTCGATGTAGTAGTTAATTTAACCCTATGAAACGGGGTTACAGTTCGGATCCCGTTTATTACACAGCTATCAACACTGATGGACGAAGAGAGAATTTGGGTGCAGAGGAGGAATTTTTGGATATTATTATCAAATATTCAAACAACTGATTTACTGTTTTTAGTGGGATGCAATGTAACTCATTTTTTTTAATAAAGGGATATATTACACATATTTGCCTATACTTTTATTTATTCCGATTTGTGCACCTTTAATAGGTTTGAGTTTATCCAAGTAAACCGATAGACATTTTCCAACGTGAACTTTCTCATGATTAATAGAATATCCTCAGGAAGTCAAGATTAAGTTGACATTTTATTTGGTCACACATTGGTTGATCTAATTCACTTCATCCCAGTCTATTTATGCCAACATAATATAATAGCATGAGAATCTTCCTTCTATGTGGAATGTACCATTGAGTTCATGCATTTTAAAATAGACTAATACAAGAGTATATGGTTATTTATAAAGCCTATATCCTATGAAACTAGTTTTTTTCTTGGCATTATGATAAATACCAAGTTCATTTCAATTAGAGCTCAACTATTATCCCAGACTTCAATCTCTTGAAGTTGTCCTCCACTCTTCCCTAGCGTCACTAAGAATTTTGTTATAATAGCTTTTTAATTTTTGTTATTATTAACTTATAAATATATTGTCTTTTCAAAAAATATAATTAGTTTTTTAAATCTAAAATCTCATTCCAATTTTTATACTAAATATAAATATTCTCTTATTGAAAGTAATTATATTTGAAATACTGTCGATACTAAATATGAGCATTTTTTCATCACATATCACATTCCTATTTTATTTAAATAGATATAGAGGCGGAAATACCAATTAGGTTTTAGGGTTGATGTTTAGTTTTTGTTAAGTATATGTATACTTTTTGAAACGAAATATTGGCACATCTTAAAATAAGAATTCAAATGTTAGTTTGTTACGTTGTGAGAGACTATTTTCTCCTATTAAATTCAATCCCTATTAGTAGGATTGGTGTTTTGTCAACCCACCAATATGCGGGTTATACCACTGAACTTGCGCATTAGGATGTGGCTCATTTTATTTTATTAATTTTTTTAAAAAACACCAATGATTAAAATTAGGGAAAATCTTTCTAAAATATCTTTTGAAATCTAAGTTCTAAAAAGATGATATCAATTTTTAAATTCCTAAATTAATACTCATTATTTAAATAGAATTTTGAAATTGTGATACTTTTACAATTATGCTCCTTAGATTTTTTTAATAAAATCTTCAACCACCCTTGACGTGGGTGGGCACCCTTGCCAGTAAACCACTAGAGCTCCGGTGACCAAGAGGCATTCAGTATATTTGTAATATTAATGACAACATTTATAAATGTATTTATCACTTAAATAACGCTATTTATAAATTTAATAAATTTCCCAAAGGTTCGATGGCCGCTATCTAATATACTTGGGATATAAATAGCAACATTTGTAAAGGATTTGAATAACACAATTTATTACTATTTTTTCAATATTAATTATTTAATTGATATATTTAGAACGTAAGTTGTGTAAAAATAATACTTTTGACAAGGCGTTTGTAATTCCGTGGGTCACAAGAGGTGAAAATTTAAATTTTATTAATATAAATTAATCTGAATAATAAATAATTTAATATTATATAAATAAAATTTTAAATTTAAATATTAATATATATAAAAAAAATTATTGAGAGGTTTATCAATTATAGTTAGATATCGGCGGATTGAATATGGTTGAGTAAAACGGGGAAAAAAACTGGCGTAATTTTGGACGAAGTGAAAAGCTTATACCATATTCTTGAAGCATATATCTGCACGTCCCCGTGCAGTGGGGGAAAATTTTGAAGAAATTTGCAGAGAGGGGACTTTGTTCGTTTACCAAACGAGGACGGGAAGCAGGAAGTTTGATGGCCTTCGTTTCGCTTTCTCGTAGTGGTTCGTCAGTGGTATTTGCAAAGCATTACCTCGTCCACATCTTTGATTCCTGCTCACAGCTTTCTTACAGGTGCACTACTGAAATTTTTCTTTTTTCTTTTTCCTTCCCTGCATTTCGTATGCCTAGTGTGTAGTAGGTTCTCGTAATCCCTTTTGAAATTCAGGCAATTTTGCTCGAATCAGAGTGAAACTACTAGCGAGGATGACGAAATGGACAAAGATGATAAACCCAAATCATCCCCCAGATCGAGAAAGGCCAAAGCCATGGCTAGGCTTATCAATTACAAACCTTGGTCGAATGAGCTGGCATCCTCTTTATCTTCACTTTCTCCCGTTCTGTCGAAAACCACGGTTCTTCAAACTCTTCGCCTTATCTCAAATTCATCCAAAGCCTTTCAGTTCTTTAAGTGGGTACACGATATGGGTTTCCCTCACAATGACCGATCATACTTCATAATGCTAGAAATTTTGGGCCGTGGAAGAAACCTTAATGTAGCTCGGAATTTTTTGTTTTCTGTTGAGCTTAGATCCAATGGTGCTATTAAGCTTAATGATCAGTTCTTTAATAGCTTAATTAGGAGTTATGGTCAAGCTGGGTTGTTTGAAGAGTCGATGAAGATTTTTCAGACTATGAAGTCAATGGGTGTTTCACCATCTGCGATCACTTTCAACTGTCTTTTTTCTATATTGCTTAGACGGGGTCGGACGAATATGGCAAACAACCTTTATGATGAAATGCTCGGCACGTATGGAGTTGCACCAGACACGTATACATATAATATTTTGATCAGAGGGTTTTGTAAGAACTCGATGGTTGATCAAGGGTTTCGATTTTTCAATGAAATGGCACGATTCAATTGTGATCCTGATATTCTTACATACAATACACTTGTTGATGGCTTGTGTAAAGCAGGGAAGGTCAAAATCGCGCATAATTTAGTGAAGGGTATGAGTAAAAAAAGCAAGGATTTGAATCCTAATGTTGTGACTTATACAACTTTAATCAGAGGGTATTGTATGAAACAAAAATTAGATGAGGCCTTGCTTATAATTAAGGAGATGACTAGTCAAGGGCTCAAGCTAAACAAAATTACCTACAATACTCTGATAAAAGGACTTTGTGAGGCCCGCAAATTAGATAAGATAAAAGATATTTTGGAACAGACCATAGGGGATGGGGAGTTCAGTCCAGACACATGTACCTTCAACACATTAGTTCATGCACATTGCAGTGCAGGAAACTTGGATGAGGCATTAAAGGTGTTTGAGAGGATGAAAAATTTGCAGGTCCCAGCAGACTCAGCCACATACAGTGTTCTTCTGCGGAGCCTGTGTGAAAGAGAGGACTATGATATGGCAGAAAATCTGTTTGATGAGTTGTATGAGAAGGAAATTTTGTTGAGTAATTCTGGCTCTAAGCCTCTTACTGCTTCTTACAACCCTATGTTTCATTATCTTTGTGAACATGGGAAAACTAAGAAGGCTGAGAGGGTGTTTAGACAGCTAATGAAAAGGGGAACACAAGACCCTCCGTCCTACAAGACAATGATTATGGGGCACTGTAAGGAAGGTTCTTATGAAGACGGATATGAGCTTTTGAAGTGGATGTTAAGACAAAATTTTCTTCCAGATGTTGAGATATATGATTCTTTGATTGATGGTTTTCTTCAGAAGGAGAAACCTATTCTTGCAAAAGAGGCACTGGAGAAAATGCTAAGGAGCTCCTATCTTCCCGAAACATTTACTTGGCACTCTATACTCGCAAAGCTTTTGGAAAAAGGTTGTACCCATGAATCTGCCAGTTTTATTGTCATGATGCTAGATAAAAATATTAGACAAAATATAAAATTTTCAACCTTGAGCTTACGGCTACTTTTTGGCCATGGACTAAAGGACAGAGCATTTGAGGTTTTAGAGTTGCTTTACAAGCATGGATACTGTGTCAAAATAGAAGAGCTAGTTCAGTTTCTTATACACAGAGGAAAGCTATCAGAGGCATGCAAAATGTTGGCATTTTGTTTTGAAAATCATGAAAATGTTGATCTTGATTTGTGTAATGCTGTTATTTTGGGCCTTTGTAAAAGGAACAAGGTTTCAGAAGCTTTTGGTTTATGCTATGTATTGGTGGAGAAAGGCTTACATCAGGAATTGACATGTCTAGATGAACTAGTATCTGCTCTAGAGGCTGAAGGAAAATCAGATGAAGCTTCATTTATATCTAAGAGGATGCAAAAGCCAGAATTGTTAGGCAGTTCTTCACAAAAATAGAGACTCATTCTCAGTGCTTCACAAGCATGGGGCAATGTCAGCGGCCCATTAATCATTCTCAGTGCTTCAGACTTTTCAAGAAGAAAATTCATCCCTACCTGAATGATATGTATTAGTATGTTACCTTTCACTCATTTTTGTGATTGAAAACTGTCATAATGGTGAATGGTTTCCTATTCTTTCTATTCTAATGTTGTTAAAAATAGTAGGGTCCGAGGCTGCTGATCCTTTTGTTTGTTTTGGGAATAGATAATTTTAGTGGTGAATGGATTTTACCGCCATATCATGTTGATATTTAGAAAAAGACAAAACTTACATGAAGTTCTTTAGATAATTTGCGTTTTAATTTTTTCAATAAAAAAGAAATTGCTCATGGACATGTTTTTTTAACTTGACGCTACATCCTTGACTCACTTTCATAAATTTATTGTAAATCCTAGTAATAAACACATAAAAATATTCCTTTATGTTATGTACTTGGAAAAACCAATGCTATAAGTTGGTTGGTTTTAACATATTATTGAAGGAGTGTAACTCGTATTTACTGTGACTGCTAAATTATGGCAAGTGTAGAAGCAGGATCTTGTATGTCTTAGTAGACATTTTTAAGTTGATTGATGCAGAGTAGGCAGTTTAGGTCTTCCACCAATTTTCATGATTGTAACTTTTAAGAGAAGCCAATTGCAAAGAAGTTTGCCTCCTACCTTTGTTTCTGTATAAAGGTTGAAATGTTTTATACCAGTAGCTAGTACATAATGGCCCTTCAGCCCCAACAGAGAACGACTTATAAAGTGGTTGTTTGTTGAGTCTTTTGAAGCTATTATACATTAGTTTATCTCCTAGTTGCTACAAGGAAATTGAGATCAAGTTGACAACAGTGCAGGGTGACCCCGAATCCTCATTGGATGCTTCGGATCAAGCAGCACGATTGCCAAACCTGAATGATGTGCGACAAAACCTTATTCTTTTTCCCTCTGTTGGCGGTAACTTCTCCTACGACTTCATGCCAAACTTTCATCAGTCTTTTGCCAATTCCGACAAAGGTCACCAAGGCTTTTCCGATCTCAAATATACCTCCAGTTTTTGCCATGATCGTCTTTCACAGGTGGTATAGTGTAAGTTTTATGAATTAAAGGACTCTGGCTTTGCCTTACATTGAAGTTTAAGTCAATTTATTTATACTTGCAAAAGATTGATTTGAAGTAAATGTGTTAAAGTACCGGCTTCGAGCAATCTCCTAATCTCCTGTTTTCTGATCTGAAGGAAAGTTCCTTGTGTTTGGGTTGTTGTGTTTAGAGAAGCCAAATCTGTTGCTTATGTAGTTATGTTATTACTGAATCAATATTGAACAATGTGGGTAGACTGGTGGAAAAAAGTTGCCAAGAGGTCTTACATCTTTTTTTTTTTAATTAGCAAGTATACTGTTTGCAGGCAGGGATGAACCCTGGCCATTGCCACCAAAGGGTGGTAGCTTACACGCCATTGGCGCTACTGAGGTCTTACGTGGAGATTTTATACATACATCAAGACTCAAATTCAATATCTCACTTAAATAATATCAAACTATATGGTAATGAATTATTTGAAAGTAGTTAAAGAATGAAGGTGTTAAAGACCATTTGGGCTAATGACATAAGATGTGTCCTAGTGACACTAGGTCTGGGGTTAGATCTTTAGCTTTATCGGGCTATATGTTTGCCGTCTAAATTCAAAGAAAATGCACTATTCTTTAAATGGAATAGGGGGAAAACTATTCATAGAGTAAAAATTGGGTAAAATTACCCTATAGTTAAGGATGCCAATGGCTCATATTTTATGGATATTTTTGCTTCATAATCCTTAAAAATATTCACTATTGGTTAGGAACCAAGGATTTTCATTTAATGAACTAAAATTTATTGTTTAACTTCTTTCAAAACCAAATGCATGGGTAAACTAATACTCCTCATGTTTTTAATGTAAGATCTAATTAAAGAGTTGATATTAATTATTATTAATTTTTTTTTAAATTATCTCTATTGATACTCTTTCAACAATAGTCAAATAAGAGGGAGAGATGATTAAGGAAGATAAGAAGGATGTTTAAGTTTTAGAAAAAATATATTATATCAACTAACTTAATTAATATAATGTAATTAAATTAGTTAAATATGTCTTATATTAAAAATAAGAAAAGATCATATAAATACTCAAAATCCTGTATCGTCTCATTGCAAATGTAAATAAAATATATATTATCTATAAACACAGTAGTGAAACACAGTTAGAAGTTAATAATTATTAATTTAAAAAGGAAAACCACAACGTTGTTCATGAGCCATCTGTTTTCTTCACATGACACCCATTTCTTAAACTTGTTGAAAGTTAGAAGTGAATTAGGAGCTAAACCAAGAAGGAAACAGAAAGAGTACATTGGTCAACTCTTTTAAGGTAAAATTAAACCTTCTTCCCACCTTCAAACCAACCCAAATAAACAAGTCATTTCTCTCAGTACATGCATGCTACACTTCAATTCTCTCTCTCACTAACATCTCTCCAATAACCTCTGAAGCCCTCCATTTATAACCCCCGAGACTCTGAATGATTCTCCATTGAAGCTGAACAAGAAGAAGAAGACGAAGCTAAAGATGCCAAGTGTAGTTGACAATGGGAATGGCAGTTCCACACAGCAGCAGCCATCTGGTGGTGCTGCAGCACTCAAGAGTAAGCGGGCACCTACACCTGGGAAAGCAACAGTGCTTGCAATAGGGAAAGCATTCCCAAGCCAAATCATCCCTCAAGAATGTTTGGTTGAAGGTTACATTCGTGACACCAAATGTGTTGATTCTTACATCAAGGAAAAATTGGAACGCCTCTGTAAGTTCTATATATAATTGCCTTATTCATAATAATTTACTTTCTTTGTTCTTTTTTTTGTTGGGTTATAAAAGATTTACAACACCTTCCAAGAATATTTGGCAAAAAATAGGATCTAAATCTTGGGAGCTTAATTTAGTTGACAACATGTGAGACATACCTCGTACAAATGTGAGTTGCATATCAGCAGATTAGATTGAAAAAAGCGTGCCTTAAAATGGGTAAATATTTTGATAACCTAATCTTCATTTTTTAGCAGGCTAGACCAATATGATCACCTCTAGTAAAAATATTATTCGTAAATAATAATGGATAAGAACCTTTATGAATCTCATCATTTGCATGCGGTGTTTTATTTCATAGAAGTTCAACTACTCACTGTTACTATAAGATATTTTTTGGTGGATTGTAGATATGAATAACATAAGAGATCATGTTGATATTTCATTTATGCCAAAAAAAACAGCTAAAACAGCTTAATTATTGTTATTTTTATAATAAACTGCTAGTAAATATAAGCATGCATGGTTATATATACACACACACACATATATATTAACCTGTAGCACTTTCTCTTCACCTTTTCCGACATTATATTCACAGGCAAGAACACCACCGTGAAGACAAGATACACGGTGATGTCGAAGGAGATCCTCGACAAATATCCTGAGCTAGCCACCGAGGGATCGCCGACGATCAAACAAAAGCTCGAGATAGCGAACCCGGCGGTGGTGGAGATGGCCACCAGAGCCAGCCAATCTTGCATCAAGCAATGGGGAAGGCCTGCACAAGACATAACCCACATTGTATACGTCTCTTCCAGTGAGATTCGCCTTCCCGGCGGCGACCTCTACCTCGCGAACCAGCTCGGCCTTAGGAACGACATCGGCCGTGTCATGCTTTACTTCCTCGGCTGCTACGGCGGCGTCACTGGCCTGAGAGTCGCCAAGGACATTGCTGAGAACAATCCTGGAAGTAGGGTCCTGCTCACCACCTCTGAAACTACCATTCTAGGGTTTCGCCCTCCTAACAAAGAAAGACCTTACGATCTCGTCGGCGCCGCTCTTTTTGGTGACGGTGCCGCCGCTGTTATCGTCGGAGCAAACCCTCTAACTGGCGTGGAGGATCCATTCATGGAGTTAAACTACGCTGTTCAACAATTCTTACCGGAAACACATAGCGTGATCGATGGTAGGCTCTGCGAAGAAGGAATAAACTTCAAGCTTGGGAGGGATCTTCCTCAGAAGATTGAAGCTAACATTGAAGAGTTCTGCAGAAAACTCATGGTGAAGATCAACAATAATAACAACGACAGCGACGTGAAAGGGTTTAACGATTTGTTCTGGGCTGTTCATCCTGGAGGACCTGCGATTCTGAACAAGCTTGAGAGTACTCTGGAACTGAGCAGTGAGAAGCTTGAATGTAGCAGAAGGGCATTAATGGATTATGGGAATGTTAGCAGTAACACCATTTTTTATGTGATGGAGTTCATGAAGGAGTATCTGGAGAAAAATGAAGAAGAAGGAGAAGAATGGGGCTTGGCTTTAGCATTTGGACCTGGAATTACTTTTGAAGGCATTCTCATGCGAAGTCTGTCTTGAAACTGGAAATGGAAGACGAAAGAAGGAAGAAGAAGAAGATGAACCAAATATAAATGGTGCCTTTTCTTTTTCTTATTAATTATATATCAAAATTATTGAGATATGCTTTTTCTATTTTTCAAAAAACAAGTTAAATTTAATCACTTTCTGAATATTAAGAGTGGGAAATTATATTACAAACATTTATATATGTTCTTGCTTGCAATTAATTAACTTTTTATTTTAATTAAATTTTTTGTAAGTATAATTATCCTCCTATCTTATTCAAAACTATTGGATATTAAATGTAGGTCACTGCTAGAAAATAAGAAATAGCCCGTATAGAAAGTCTGATATTCTATACCAGTTTAAAAAGTAATATAAAAATTAAAAAAAACTCATAATAAAAAAATTTAAAAAGTAATATAAAAATATAAAAAACTCATAGTCGAAAAACTCTATGTTCATATCAGAGAAGTTTATAAACCAATTTTCCCATTAAAATACCAAAATTATTTCCTTTTTCGTCACAAATCTAAAGAAGGAGGAGAGTGATGAAGAAAAATAGATATCTGTAAAACGCAAGTATAGAACAAAAAAGACAAAGAAAGAAAAAGCTAGATAACAAAGAAACGAAAACTCAGATATATACATAGAAATAAAAATTCATAAACGCAGTCACCTAATTGAAGATATCATAAAAATTTTGTCACAATTCCTTCGGGTTACCTGCTCAAAAGTAAACAAAAATATATTTAAACATAAGCCAGAAATGAATGAAATGAAAACCTAAATATATCCACAAAAATGAAAATCCAAAACGCTGTCACCTAATTGAAAATATTACAGAAACACCATCACAATTCCTCCAACTTACCTAGTCAAAAGTGAGCATAAATATATTTAAACAAAACCTATAAATAAACAAAAAACTAGACACCCACCATCAAAGATCTGAGTCTTCTTCATTGCGTGCTTTAGAGGCGAGAACGATAGACTTTAACAATAGAGAAGCCGAGCACATGTATGTGTTATCGCCTATCTAGGTCTTCTTTGGCGAGCTTTAGACGGTGTGTTACGACGGCAGAGCTTCCTATCACTATGTATTCTCCCTTGTATGGTTTTCTCTATGGACGATGATGTAATTTGTGAAGATAGGGAAGCATAAAAAACTAAGGCTTTTTGTTAGATTTTTAATAGTAAGGACATTCTATACCGGATGTTATTCTATCATATGTAGAATATTTCATCTTTCACACCGGTCATATGTACATTATGTGTAAATATTTTACCTTTATTTACAAAAATATTACTGCTCATTTATTTTAACACCGGTCGCGAGTACATTAAGTGTAAATATTTTACTATTATTTACAAAAATATTACCGCTCATTTCTTTTACACCAATCACGTGTATATTAAATGTAAATATTTTATCTTTATTTATAAAAATGCTACCAGTCATTTTTTAAATCATTTTTGTGAGAACGTGATTAAAAATAGAGTTTTAGAAAGTATTTTTTGTACTTGTGGGTACATCTCTTTATGAAGAGTAACTCTTTTAAAATGCTAATTTTAATTTATAGGTTTAAAAAGTAATAATTTACCTGAATCATAACGCAAACGAGGCTAGGTAGGTGAATAAAAAACATTATACAAAATCCCTTAAATTGTACTATATGTTATATGTAATGTTAGTAATCTTCAAGATCTTTAAAACTTTTAAATAAACCCTCCTAAATTTTTAGATCTATGCAGATAATCATAAATAACTATCAATTTTATAACTGTTCAAATTTTATTTTTATATGAATAAAATTAATAGTGTAGAATTATCTGTATAAATATAAAAATAGAAAATAGAATTTGTAACACTTTTCTAAAAGTACCCAATGCCATTTTATAATTATAATTTAATGTGTAGATATAAAAATACCACAATATATATGAATATCGTGGAAAAGAAATAATGAATATAAGATATAAGAGGGAAATGAACCTTATATATAAGACTAAACTAAAGCTCTCGCATAGATATTATATTTAATATGAGAAGGAGTATCCATGTATGTAAATTTATAATTCATTTTTAATTAATATAATTTGTAAAACCTGCGTTAAATTGCACCACCAAATTATATGAGAACATTAATTCTAATAGGGGACTTTCCAGTTTTTTCTCATAAAAAATTAATAAAATCTGTGATCGCATTTTTTGGCAAAGTTGACAAAAGGCAGGTATTCAAAATTAATTAAGAAACGGTGCCAAAGATGAATAATGGTGATTGATGAGAGTTCAAATTGTATTTTATAAAAAAAATATTGGCTATCTATGTAATTTTATTGGCCTGTAGAAAATTAAGAATAAATGTTTTCATTATTATTTTTTTTCTTGTTTTTTTATGTATTATGAACGAACAGCTAATGGTCTTGGACTCTATATCTTTGGAAGAAACTTCAAATGTGAGCTCAGTGCCAATAAGAGTTGACACATATAGTAAGAAATATGTTCATATCCTATAAAAACGTGAGTTCGATTCTCGTTACCATCGTAAGGGCTCATTTGATTTGCGATCTCGTAAATTTCCTGTAAATATTTTCTGAACTTTGAAGTTGTACATGATTTTAGCGGGGAATAAGTATCGAATTTATCTAAATTTGTATTGTAAAAAAAAAAAAAAACATGTGGCCCGCCATAGGCAAGCAATATGGAACAATTCTCTGACGAGCATCCGTGAAGGGGGATGAAGGAAACGAAACGGCGTAGTTTCGCCTTCATCTTTCAACGTTAATTCCTCACAATGTCTCTCCTCTCTTGTAACGATCTCCCCTCAAAGATTTGAATCTCCAGCTATGCTATCTCTACTTCGCTGTAATTCTTCTTTCGCCAGCTTCCAATCTCTATCCATCTTCTTAATTGCAACAACGTTGATTCGAAATTAGACAATAACTTGGGTAAGACTGATTGATTGAAATAGAAACTCGGATTTGTTGTTATTTTGTTGCCTTTGTTTCTTGTTTTAATTTATTGCTACTGAATTTGCGCTTGATTAATGTATATTTATTCAATTTCTGGCGTTTGGCAGAAATTGGTTTCAAAGGCGCCAGAGAGGAATCCACGTAATGTGGAATCAAGCACACCATTGATGGTAAGTTACAAACTTCCTTATGATTTATATCCGTGAAGTCTTGATTTTCCTCCCTTTTATGCCACTCTTGTAATTTTTGGAATCCTTGTTCTATGAATGCTTGGTTCTTTATATTTTAATGAACTGAGATGGTTCAAGATGGGTGTCCTAATTTAATAAGGTTGAGCTTTTTGCTAGTACAAATTTCTTACCGCTGATCATTTTGCAAGCAGGGTGATAACTATGATGGGGTTATTCCTCAGCTGTTTACGTCTGTACCAACTCTGAATGAAGCTGCTTCTTATTTAGCACAAACAACATCCTACTTTACCCGTTGTTTTTCTGATTATGCGGTAAGTTTGATTTATCCAACTTGTGAGTGATGTAACTTGTATAGTTTCTTCTTTACAGAGTTTAGGCTGAGAATTTTGCAGCCAATCACTCTTAACTATCTACGATGCTGGATTGATTATTGAGGCTTTTTGTATGAGAGAAAAGTGAATATTCTTGAGCTCATATGCTTTCATTTTACTGAAGAAAAATTTATTTCAGTAGTATACTTTTTAACTGTTGCGTTTTGCCTGCCAAATAGAAACGTTGCACTAATTATGTGGCTTCAGAAGTCTAGTCAACTTCCAGATATGAAACTATGCCTTTTTCGATGGTGGTAAATGAGAGTAAGGTGGTGGTAAAGGAGAAGAGAAAAAACACAGAACGAAAGAAACCGATGGAGGCAAGGAAGGGGGTGCAAACCGTGATGACATAGGAAAGCACGGAACATAATAAAAAATATGTTTGGATATTTTTAAAACTAAAATTTTTAAAAGAGTTTTTGGCATAAATTTAAATTTAAAAATAAAATAAAATAAATAGTCATATCTAACTAAACGAATTTTTAGATAAAACTATAGTTTAAAACAGTAAAAAAGTTTATAGATTATCCAATTATTATTTATCTCCACTTTTTTTAACACTTTCTTTTCTCCTATCTCCTCTTTTCATTGTTGCGAAGAATGAGCTTGCCGTTGGTGATTATGCTATGAAGAGACAACTGTCGATGACTTTCTCTAACCTCCATTGTCTTTTAGTAATGCTTGGGGCTACTGTGGGTTGTTGGGTAATATTGTGCGGTGGTCTTCATCTTTCTTCTTCCGTCTAGCTCTGTTGATTTCAATTCCTCCATCAAAGTGTCATCGTTGCATCTTCAGCTCCTTCGTCAAAGTATCATTTATTCATAATTACTTTTTTTCATAAACTCTTTTTAAAAAAAATTCTAAAAACTGTCCAAAAAGTATTGTTTTCTATAAATTATTTTCTAAAAATCTATCCAAAAGATGATATCAATGGAGAAAAGAAGAGGGGAAAGGCAGTAGAAAAGATAAAGTAATGGAGGAAGATAGTGGAAGCAGGGGAGACAGAGAGGAAGGGAGGGGAAGACAACAGAACAAGGTTGAGAAGGGACGACGGAAAGGTAAGGCCAGGAATGTGAAAAAAAAGAAATGGAGAAGCAAGAAAAACGAGAAGACGATAAAAGCAAATAATTGAAATGGTGGAAAGGGAACCATAGGGATGGCGGAAAAGCAGAAAGCTAAGGAGACAAAGGAGAAGACAAATATCAGAGTCATATGATGCATGAATAAGCGTCACAGGATGCAAGAAAACGACAAGCAAGAGCGCCAGAAAAGAGACAGAAGCCCTCCTTAGGAGAAAACCCCATAACCGATTTTTTTTTTTTTTTTCAATAGTGATAAGTAGCTTATCTCTCATTTTTATTGTATTGAGTAGTTATGGCTCAAATTAATAGTATTGGATGGCTTTGGGTTCTTTGCCACCCTCAGTTCCTCCATTTCTTTTTTTTTTTTCTTTTTTTAAATTTGAATGAACTGTTTTTAGCAAGGAAATGTGGATTGCCTCGAATAGTTTTGTTTTTCCCGTTTTTTTTAACGTTCTCTCAAGAAAATTCATTCTCTATTACATATTTAAATAAGAGTTTAAAAAAAGATTTAAAAAAATAGATGGTTTTTAAAAAAAACTCTTGAAAAAGAATTTATAGAAAAAATAGTTCTGAATAAATAAGTGTTTGGATAATTATTATCAGAATGACTTTTATAATTGAAAAATTATTAGAAAGGGTATGACTTTATTAAAAATATGAGAGATGAGAAAGGGGGATAGTAGAGAAGAGAGAAGATATATGAGAGATGAGAGATAATAGAGAAAAGAGAGAAAATATATTATAAAAAATAAAGATAAAATAGTAATTAGGTAATCCATAATTTATTTTACTGTTTCATAAATTAATCTCAGTAGCTTATCTAAAACTTTAGTTTTAAAATATAGTTTACTCTAAAAATACTTTTGGACAAATATAATTATTTGTTTAAAAAAATTTCTAAATCAAAATTTAAATTAGAAGCCTTTTTAAAATCATAATTTTGATATTTGCCAACACATAAATTGAATTTATCATTTGATAGTCCTAATTTTATGTAGCGTGATCGAATACTTGCAAGAGCACCATTGCTATTGATATAGAATTAGAAATATTTAATATTATCTTATATCATACTATAAAATATGTCTCATATTAAATATGAAAAGAAATAGATAAAAATGTAATAATATTGCTGATTTATATTAATGGCATTACTCTAATTTCTAATTTGTCATCATTCGGTTTCTAAATGATTAATTGATGGATATACGCCATATCTTTAACACTTTTAACTTACTTTTACAAAATTTCATTCCATCTTCCAAATGAAAAAATTTCACCGATCAATTTGATCTGCGATGCATGGGGAAATAAGTTTTTCTTTTCGACCGAAACATATGAATTCATTCATATTCCCAATTTCAACTAAATGTATGATCTTATCACTTATATTTTCATTAAAATGTATATTTTTTTTATAAATTATATGTTATGAAATTTGGGTTTTATAGTAACTATATAATTTTTTACAAATTCCAAAATATATGTCATTATTATAAGGGATTAATTAATTCTCTGCTAAATTAAAGATAAATATTTAGTTATTCAATTTGGTTATCAATAATAACCGAAGTAACATAATAACGCATATTTACATAACCAAACTGAAACAAAATTGTAACAAATAATTAATTTTTTTTAAAAAAAATTAATAGATTCGGCACCAATCTCTCACCAAAATCAAAGTATAGCCAATAGCTCATAAAATACTTACAGGAAATTTATGAGATCGTCTACTAAAAAAGTTATCATGATAATAGTAGAAATTAAACTTATATTTTTATAGAATATTAATTTGTTCTTTATTATTTATATTAACTATTGGAAACAACTAACCATATTTTTTTTTTGGTACAACAACTAACCAAATTGAATTAAATGAAATAATTTGTTTCACTTAATCAGTTTTCTTTTATTAGTGGGCCTTTTATGGGCCCGTTTTGTTCCAAATAGTATAAACGTGGCCCAGATAGCATAAGTTCAAACCATAGTAATTTGCTTGAGCTTCCAAATTCCAGCATAATTCTAAAAAGCATTTACAAACAGATAAGAAATAAAAGTCCAAACACAATAAAAAGTTCAGTAAACTAGTAATCAATATTTTAATTTTATTTTTTATATATAGTTAATATTTTAATTTTATTTGTGATATAATTTATCTATAATCTTTTTAATTTAGTATAATTGATAATTTTATTGATCAAATAATAATTATATTAAATTAAAAATATTATTGATAAAATTATACTAAATTAAAAAGATTATGGATAAAATTATATCATAAACAATATTAAAATATTGACCGTATATAAAAAATAAAATTAAGATATTGAGTACTATTTTACTCTAAAAAGTTTAAACAAATCAACTCCAACCATCATAATATTCAAAAAAAAAAATCAACATCATAAAAAAAAAATTCAAAATAAGTTCCCATTCCCAAGTATGAAAGAAAAACAAACAAATCAAGCATGATATTTGTTTACTCAAAATCTTTTCAAAACCTGTCCAAAACGCAATTTTTTGCAAATCTACACAAAAAGAAAAACAAAATTGGATTTGATAAATCCCATTAAATCAAACATCATATTATTATTATTATTATTATTATTACAAAGTAGAAGTAAAATATCACTAAGTTCTATCTTTTGAATATCATCATCCCTTTCTACAAGATATTGAAATGGGCACTTAAGTTAATCTTGAGCACAAATTAAAGATTGTAGAGTTAAATAGCTATTAAATGAATCTACAACTCATCGTCTAGTACCGAATGTGGACTTAAAAAGCTAGCGTATGACAAAAAAAAATAGGGAAAAAGACATAAAAAGACCATTTGAATTTCAAAAGGATAAATTGGGCTTCTCAAATTTCAAAAGGACAGATTGGGCAGGAGGCCCAATCTGTCATTTCTAAATTTATGTGCAAAGACGATATTACCCTTCACTTTCCCAATATTTTGACAATACGATTTACAACTTGGCCAATGATATTTACAACTCTGACAATGGTATTTGCAACTGTGAGAAATCAAATTTTGGCAATTGGGAGAAACACTGTAGCTGACACTGTAGCTTCTTTGACAATACGATTTACAACTTGGCCAACGGTATTTACAACTTTGACAATAATATTTGCAACTGGGAGGGTAAACCCGATGGAGGGTAAACGTGCAGAAAAGGAGTGTAAACCCAATAGTATCTGCACGTGTACCCTCCATCGGGTTTACCCTCCATAGGTTTACCCTCTATCGGGTTTACTCTCCCAGTTGCCAATATTACTATCAGAGTTGTAAATACCGTTGGCCAAGTTGTAAATCGTATTGTCAAATAAGCTACAGTGTCAACTACAGTGTTTCTCCCAATTGCCAAAATTTGATTTCTCGCAGTTGCAAATACCATTGTCAGAGTTGTAAATACCATTAGCAAAGTTATAAATCGTATTGTGAAAATAAGCTACAGTGTCAGCTACAGTATTTCTCCCAATTGCCAGAACTTGATTTCTCACAGTTGCAAATACCATTATCAGAGTTGTAAATATCATTGGCCAAATTGTAAATCGTATTGTCAAAATATTGGGAAAGTGAAGGGTAATATGATCTTTGCACATAAATTTACAAATGACAGATTGGGCCTCCTGCCCAATCTGTCCTTTTGAATATTTAGAAGCCCAATTTATCCTTTTGAAATTCAAATGGGCTTTTTATGTCTTTTTCCCAAAAAAATAAGGGAAATATTTTTGCAATAGAAAATTTTGTTATGAAAATTTTCATATCTTTGATTAATTGATCAAGAGATAGGGCATTTGTTGCTTTTAACTATATTTTTAGATGTTTTAATATAATATTTTATTTTTATTCCTCTAAACTTTAATATTGAATCTAATTAAGAAATTATTATTGATAATAAATATAAAATATATTTTATATATTTATTAATTTTTTTGAATTAACCCCGATTCATATTCCTTTTCCAATAATTAAATTATATTAATTAATTTAATTATTTTTTAAATTTAATTAAATATATTTTATTTAAAAATTATAGGAGCGTTAAAAAATATGACAGTTATGCAAGGAAATTTCCCCTCTAAAGTTTTCCAGCATTTACGTGACCTTAAACCATCAAAGCATATTCTGGCCAAAATGAAAAAAAGACCATAAAAGATTGCAACAGGGCTAATAGGAGTGTGCATGGGAAAGATTAGGTACGACAATTCTCCTGTCTGGTGCCTTACCCAAAAAATACATGGGCTGTACTTTGTAGCCCGATGTCCAACCCTATCTGATAAAAGCCTTAACAATTTTGGGTTGAGCATGGGCGAACTAGGCATGCCCAAGTCGTGATGTCATGCTCATGTTGTGAAAAAAATCTGCAATTATGAACTTCTAAAATAATATCATATTCATGTGTCTTCAAGAGTTAAATAATATCTATAATCCACTAAGAATAAGAGAATAAAGATAATAATTAAAATCTTGAGATCAATTGCATATAAAAATAAGCGTTAAAATATAAGTAGTTTGTAATTATAACTTTATATCAATCTCCCCAATATTGATAAAGATAAAACATCTAAAAAATAAAATAAATAATTATAATTTGTAATTTAATCATATGATAATTAATAAATTTAAAAAAAGAAGAAAAAATTAGTATAGTTATAAATATTAAAAGATATAACTTACCTACTTGACTATTTATATTTCTAAAATTATCTTACAGTCACCAGTATCTATCATATTCTCTATTATAAGATAGAGAAAAAATAAAAAAAATAAAAGAAAGGGTGCTCATGGGCAAGACAGGATAGGGTAACCCCTGTGCTCGGTGCCCAGTCTAAAAAATATATGAACTATATTTTATAATCTAATATTTAACTCTACTTTATATTTATTGGGTTAAATAGAATATTTTTATTACGAGTTAAATAGGATATATTGGATCGCAGGAATTTTACACAGCCCTAGGGGCTAAATCTACAGCTGAGCATGTAAAAAGGGCATTATCTCCCACACGTGTAACCAATCAAATTAAATATAAAATGGGACCCACACCCTTCTACTGTGATCATGATCTTTCGAAATTCCAAAACCACCCTCCAAACTGATCATGATCTTTCGAAATTCCAAAACCACCCTCCAAACTGATCATGATCACGATTTCTCGAACGAAATAAGGAGAACAAAATTAAAAAACTATCCCACTCGTTTCTCCCTCCCTCTTCGAGCTACGGAGAGAGATCAGAACTGCTGGCAGAGCCCTGAAAGGGGGACAGAAAGGGGGACGAACAAAAAAGAATAAAAAAGGGGTCTTCATTGATCACAAGGTTTCAAGATTGTGGAAAATAATCTGTTTTTGCTATACTAGGATATGGGGTCAGTCGGTTTGAGTTAGGGTTTTTGAGAATTGTATTTGACAATCTGGTTCTGCTTAAAAAAAAAAACATCTTTCTTGATTGTTTTGGTCTAGTCTTGTCATGTTGTGAAGAGTTTCAACGAAATCTGTCTGGTTTATAATGTGAGTGGAACGGTTTTGGGTGGGTCTAGGGTTTGCGGGTGTGTCTATCAATGGGGAGCATGGGTGAACCGGACAGAAAACGGCGTCACTTTAGCTCCTTGTCCCCTACCGCTGCAGCTACAACGGCCAAGAAGCTACCCTTCTTGCCCATTTCTGAAGACAAAAAGGTTGGACCTTTGTACTAAAGGATTTTCCATGTTCATCAGAAGCTTTTATTTCAATTCATAGCGTTTCATTTTCTTCTTTTTCTTTGCGTTAGATTTATACTTTTTTCTTATATGATTCTTGAGTTATAACCTGATCATAATTGAAAATGTCTTTACATTTTACTCTACACAATAATGGAAACCAGAAATTTGTTCTTGAAGTAAAATAAGGTATCATATTCTGTAGAATATCAATCTGTGATGCAAACTTTTCGTTCTCCACACAATAGGCTTTTTCTGCCCCCGGGCTGCTGCAAGGGGTGTCTATAAACTAGAAACTATATATAAGCTTTTCGGTCAAGAAGTTTTCAATTTGTTTTATAACACAATTGTCTCAAATTATTATTTTATTCATGTTGATTTTGCACTATGGGTAGTCAGACACCAACTTTAATTTGTGGATTTGAGGTCATTTGTCGTGCTAATTTGTAAATGGCGGGGCCCAATTTTATGCTAATAAATGGGTGAGCCTCGGAGCAACAACGGTAAGGTTGCTGTCATATTAATTGAATGTTACGGGTTTAAATCTTAGAAATAGTCTCTTCACTTGCGGGTAAGGCTGCGTACGTCTGTCTTTCTCTAAACTCCACCTAGTGGAGCCTTGTGCAGTGGGCTACCTTTTTCTAATTGGAGGTTATAACTTCTTGCATCACATTTTCATTCCGCATTATGTTTGTTATCTTTTGATTTATAATATTCATGCGTCTTCAATGCCTGCTGATGTAATGATGTCATTAGATTCCAAATTTTTCCCTCTTTTGGCAAATAAATTCCATCCTGTCATGGCGGGTTTTACATTTTGTCCAATCAAGAGAATCTCTGCTGCTCGTTTGATCCAATGCTTGCCATCCTACCGCGTTGCCCTTTTAGCCAATCTGCTTGATACGCTGCGTTTGAAGTTTTCTCGCTAAACTGATACCTTCATCCTGTTCAGTTTGTTCGCATTCTTCGGGGAAAGCGTATTTTCTTCCACCAGATTTTCTTTCAGAGATTCCTATACTATGATAATGAAATTGAGCAGATCAAGCATCTGAAATCATTTAGTCTTTCTTACTCATTAACTTCGGGATCAAGCATCTGGTTTCACTATTGATTCCATCATTTTCACAATTCTCATCCCTATATTTATTGTCTTGTGTGGGAAAGGAAACTATCCTTCTGTACCCAGATTTGTTAAAGACTCCACTTCTGAGTTTGAAGGGTCAGTGGTTTATGCCAACTAAATGGGTGATGTGTGGTTGGATCTAACAAACAGCTACGATTCCATTGAAATGACAAGACCCATAATGGATCTGTTCATCTTCTTTTGGGCCCTTGGTTTCTTTGGCTATGTTCTTTTCCAGTGCTCTTAGCTTCCTGCTATTGAATTGAATTACTTTGTAAAAATTCAAAGCTGGTGCTTTTGTTCTGAAAAGTAATTGTGCTGATCTTATGTAAGATCTCAATCTTGTCAACCGTGGTAATATGTAGAATTGTTTCTGTGATTGCCTTATGTGCAAAGGTTCAAAATTTACTAAGAAGAGAAGGTTATGCCTGTGTAGGTTAATGCTGATTGCTTTAAGTATTTTACAAATTAAAGCATATCTTTAATGGTCTAGATCCTGAATAAAAAATTCCTTACCCAATGGTGTAATAATTATTTTCATGATTAGGAATAGAATTCTTGTTAAACCCGTTATTTGGCTTTTTTAATGTTCCCTCATCTACCCTTTTTATCTAGAGCCTTAGTAGACTTACTGAGAGTGGTAACTGGAAAGACTAACTAGGTTAGTAAGTTTTTCAGCAGACAAAAACTTGTGCATCTTGCACTTTTTGAAGTCACTTTGTCATCTCAGTTTGGCTTTATTGTCAATACTAAGCACTGCCTTCATTTAAACTTTTGGATTCTCTTCTTATGATGCAGCTTGATATTGCTGTTCTTCAATTCCAAAATCAAAAGCTTACACAGAAATTAGAAACTCAGAAGTTAGAATATATTGCGGTTGAGAATAAATTTTTCCAACTAAAGGATAGGCAACATTCATATGATTCCATGTTAACGGTGGTCAAGAAGTCTTGGGAACAGGTAGCTCTTCTTTTTATTCTTGCTTCCTTTAATATGGTTATTTGTTGATATATTGAATTGTATCAGTTGATTACACTTTGAGTTTTGCCCATCTCTTAAGTACAGGTAATTGATGATTTGGTGTCATGTTCTGCTCAAACGGTTGAGTCTAGTAGCAGCAAATTGCATGCAAACGTTAGATCAGTCACAGGTGGTGAGGATCATTTACTGTAGCAAACTTATTAATTTTCTCATGTTTGCCTTATGTGTTTTTAAATATGTTTCAAGTCTTCATTTGATTGTGTATTAAAATACTGTTTTTTGACCTAAAAATAGAAGTGCTGTTTTTTGGTCCGTTAACATGTAAGCCATAATTTCTCTCTTGGCGGGAAGAATGTAAAACTTAAATCAAACTGTAACATAATTTGAGGGACATTTGTCCCTGTTAAGTTCTATTTATTTATGTTATATGGAAGAAACCGATTTAAAATGGACTAGATCATTTTGCTGGTGATGTTAATTGCTGTGCTATATGTTTAATGATCAATATGAATACTATTTAAAAGAAGCGGTGTAATATCCAATTCTAGTTCTCATGGACTCATTTGAAATGTTGTTATCATACTAAGGGATTGGAAAGCTCTAAGTTAATCTGCCTTCAATTTTTATTTCTATGTTTTGAGAGGACTTCTTGTCCTCAGATTCTTTATTGCTTTCTTATCATATGTAATTTTTTAATGTAAATATAGAAATGTTAGTTTGGCATGTTTTATGTTGGAGATCCTTTTTCAATCTTGAGTTTGTTTGAGAGCTTAATAAATCATTCAATGCTTCATTTTAGTTTGGTGTAATTTTTGTTGTGCTTGATCATGGCTGTATTTTCGCTGGGATTTCATGGTTTATAATCTTATTATGTGTTGATTTTAATGTTGCCATGTCACATTTTGCTTTGGTAGTTGGGGGAAGCTGAATTCCTCAGAAATATGCCTCTCAAGTGCCAATCTTTTGCAATTTGTTATATAGGTTGTGCTATGCCCATGAATATGTACGTGTGCTACTCTCACTAATGTCTAACATTTTGAAGAGAACATCATGGGAAAATAAAACATAATAAATCTGTTACAAGTCCTGAAATAGATGTTAATATAAAATCTAATGTAAATAAAAATAATTGCAATATTTCAATCGGATTAAGGAGCTAATGGGCTTGTGTCTTTGGGTTTGCATAATCGCCCACACTTACTCTCAAGCTGGAGAGTATATGTCACATTCCCAGCTTGCCACTAAGTTTTTGAAATTGAGTTCTTGAGAGTGCATGAGGAGGTTAGCCACTTGCGTGCTAGAGGATCTATAGGAAAGTTTAATGATGCGCAAGTCCATTTTCTCTTTGAAAAAACGATGATCTGTTTCTTCATGTTTGGTTTTATTTTGGTGTAGAAGATTCTAGGCAATTCCAATTGTAGCCATCTATCACATAACACTGACAGAAACTGGGACCTTTTTTAGTAGCTTCAAATCTCGGTATACATATTCCTAGTAACTTGCACACTTTAGTTGAGTTCTTCTTAATAAAGAGCCTTGGTCGTATTTCCTTGGTGTGATAATTTTTGTTGCAATGATCATACCCTTTCAGCTGTTTGTGTGTAGTAAAGTAGTACACCAAATTAGCGCTGTAAGACCCCTGGTGATTATCAACTAGATCAATCTGTTTCCATATTTTCAACAAGGAGCTCTAGCATTGAATGACACTCATTTCCCCTCAGTTTGAGTTCATGCTTCATCCCTTCGAGTTGGAAATGGGTTGATGTATTCTCCATTGATGAATAGGTTTTCACACTACTTCCCTTGTCTCTAATCATAGGAGTAAGGAAGTAAGTCTCATTTATCTCTGGTGCATGGAGTTAACAAGCCATGAGATAACCATATGAATATTTGTAATCCGGGTTTCAATTCTCATATACGCATCTGCAGATTTTGTATATGCTTTCCAGTGAGGTAATTTCCTTTCCTCTCCCTTTGACAAACATGAGGCACTTTGACCACTAAAGGAAGTTGCTTTTGTTGAGTATATGCCTAATCATAATTTTTAGGGAAATTTCCTGGCTATTTGGTGTAGGTACAAGGGCATTGAGAGGCACCTGGTCAGATGATGGTTGTGGCATTGTTGGCATTGACACAATAGTGTTGCTCCTTGAGTCGATCTGAAGTGTGTTATCTATCTTCCCAAACAGTTTCCTGTTTTTGGATTTTGTGGTTGCCCATCTTTGACACCATCAAATTTCCCAACTAGGGTTTTCTTTCATTGATTCAATTGAGGGATTACAGAAGTGATATAACTCAGAAGAGGTTGACACAAGCAACGCATAATTCTGTGATTATTGGGTAGAAAATTATGGGAAATAAGGCTTAATAAGTCTGATACAAATCCTAAAAGAGATAATAACATATATCTAAATAATAACAAGGGTGCATTTAGATTAAGGAGCTAATGCGTCTGGGTCCTTAGGCTTGCAAATTGTCTACATTAAAGTAACTGTAAAATTCAGTTTAATTATTCTCTATGTAGTTGGTAATGTTGAGAAGGCCAAGGGATGCGCCGGTGAGGAGGGTGGATCAAACAGTATGGACTCCGATTAAAAGGAGTAGAGGAAGGCCAAAGAGAACACTCAACGAGGTCATTAAGCGGGATCTCCTGGTCAATGACCTATCCAAGGATTTAGTTTTTGATAGAGTACAATGGCGTTGTATGATTCATGTAGCCGACCCCATGTAATGGGATAAGGCTTGTTGTAGTTGGTAATGTTGAGTGCGTTATATTTGTAAATGGTTAGAAACACTTACAACTGTTATACGAAATTTACCTGGATTGATGTTGGGCTACATGTACTGACTTTGACACGAGTATTGATAGGGCAACTGTACTTCACTGTGGTTGGCTCATTTACTCTTCATAGTGATGTGCATTGTAGTGAGATTGCTTAACATTTTAATGATGTGAGATCAATAAAAGTTACAATACAAATTAAGCTTCCAATGTTATGGATTTGATTAATGCACTGAGCTTTGAATGGGCTCTAATATATGACAAAGTCATAAGTGACATCTTTTCTCTATATGTCCTGATTAGTTTTTGGGCAATTAATTATGCTGTCACCTCCTACTTTTTTAATTTGAGTTGTCTTCACACCATGAATTTATGCATCTTCTTTCAAAAAACATGCCACTAAAGTTTCTTTCTATGTATTATTTTTGTGTACCTTTTGTTGGCGTAGACCTAATAGGCCTAGTGGCCAAATAACCTAGCTGATTGTATAGTTGATTTCCCTAATATTCTGGTTGATTACTATGGTTAATTTTTGGGATTTATTTCCTGATTCTATGCTGATTTATTTCCTAATTTTGTTATCCTAATATCTGGAATTGATGCCAGATTTCATGGGATATTATTCTTGATTTGATTCTACTGTATCCTAGGCTAGAATCTCGGCTGATCTCTCCACTTTGATTGAGAGCATGTATATATTTATAATCTGTGAATATTGGAATGAAACCTAAGCTTTCAAATTAGAATTACTGTGATCTCAAACTACATGGTATCAGAGCGAATGATATAGTTTAGATTTATGCTTAATACTGAGAGCCATGGTGCTTAATCAACTCAGGAAGTGATCCCTAGGGGTTTGGCAACAGCAACCCAACCAGGAAATCTCACACAGACTGATTCCAGTTCTGTTTCTATCACCATCCATCGGCTAAATGGAGAAAACTATGTCCAATGGGCTAACAGTGTACGCCACTACGTCATGGGTAAAGGGAAATACGGATACCTCACAGGATCTGTACCTTGAAACCGATGAGAGGTATGCAACTTGGGAGGCAGAGAATTCGATGGTTCAAGTATGGTTAATCAACTCTATGACCATCGACATCAACAGTCACTTCTCATTTGTCATGACATCAAAGGAAGTCTGGGAGGCTGCTTGAGACATGTTTACATCATAGAAAAATAGAGTTTCGGTGCTAGAGATTGAGGGCTTCATTCATGACCTTAAGAAAGGTTATCGCTCAATCACACAATATTACGTTGAACTGTTTGTTAAATGGCAGCAACTAGATACATATGATGTGCACAAGTGGAAGCACCTTGATGATGTAACTCTCTACAAAAAGATAAAAGAAGATCATAGAATCTTCAAGTTCTTACTTGGTCTAGATGCCGGGTTTGAGGAAGTAAGGAGCAGAATCATTAGTCAAGAGATTCTACCCTCAATACGTGAAGTTTTCTTCATTGTTTGGGCTGAGGAAAGCAGAAAGAAGCTGATCTTAGGGGACTACTTGACTGAAGTACAACCTAATGTATTGATGACAAAAGGTGGGATGCAAGAAGGAGATAAAAATAAACAGAATAAGTGGTGTGACTACTGCAGAAAGAAGGGACACACCAGAGAAGTTTGCTGGAAGTTGCATGGAAAGCCTCCAAAAAAAGGGAGACAAGAGGGAAAAGCATATGCTGGGTCTGCTGAAAGCAATTCCAAATCTGGATCTGGATTAAACAAAGAAGTTGAATTTTTAAGGAAGATACTGGAAAAACATGAGGCTCCAGAAAAGGTGATGCCTTCAGGATATGTGGCTCACACATGTACAACTATTCCAGCTCTAAAAACTAATGTTCACCACAAAGCCCTTTGGATTATTGATTCTGGAGCTACTGATCATATGACTGGAAATCAAGATTTATTGACTGATATAAGGCTTTGCACCTTGAATATATTCATTCAAGTGGCTGATGGGAAATCTGTCAAAGTTGAAGGCTTTGGTACAGCACATATAAATAATAAATTAATTCTGTCCAATGTTTTCTATGCACCTTCTGTCCGTGAGAACAATAACCCAAAATAAAAATTGTGATGTTCACTTTTCTGCTTTTGAATGTCTATTTCAGGATCCGGGGTTGGGGAAGACGATTGGTGTAGCTAAGATCCTAGAAGGGCTTTATTGTTTGGAACCTTGTCAATAGAAGCAGTCAGTTGCTCTATCTGCTGTTTCATCAAATAAAGATGTGTTACTGTGGCACTATAGATTAGGCCACCCCAGTTTTCATTATATGTCCAAACTTTTTCCTCAATTTATGAATAAAGGTGCCTTGCCTTTTTCATGTGAATTTTGTCAACTTGCTAAACATATTAGAACAACCTACAAAAGGTAATTCTCCTAACCTTTCAATCTGATCCATAGTGACATATGGGGACCCTCACGGATTCATGAAAGAAAAATATGATATTCCTTCGACTTTCATAAACTTCCACAAAATGATTACAACACAATTCCAAACCCCAATTCGTACCTTAAGAAGTGATAATGGGAAGGAATACATGAGTGGGACCTTACAAAATTATCTTAAAGACCATAGGATTCACCACCAAACAATTTGTGTCAATACCCCTCAGCAAAATAGGACTGTTGAACGGGAGAACAGACATATTCTAGAGGTAACCAGAGTCATAAAGCTTACCTATAATGTTCCCAAATATTATTGGGGGCGAAGTTGTCCTCACAGCTGCTTATCTAATAAACCGAATGCCTTCTAAGATTCTCCATTTTGAAACTCCTATCATCTTCCTGACCAATCACTATCCAAATACCACTCGAATCACTGAAATTCCCTTAAAAGTCTTTGGACGTCTAGCCTATGTTCACACTCTCACCAGAGGCAAACTTGACCCTCGGGCTATTAAATGTATTTTTTTGGAGTATTCAACCTCTCAAAAGGGTTACAAGTGTTATTCTCCTACCTTAAGGAAGTTCTTTGTTACCATGGATGTCACCTTTGAGGAAAACTTAGGCTATTATCAAACTTCCCCCATTCAAGGGGAGAACTTGAGGGAATGGGATTCTTAGAGTCACCCAACATCACCGAAATAGCGCCAAACATCCCTGATATTGTCCAAGAAACACCTATACCTTCTATCCCTATTGTTTTTCTTGCCATTGAACTTGACACAAACCTAGAAACAGAACCATTTCTCCCTTACAATGACTCACCAATGCTCAGTAATACATTGATTGAGGAGGAATTAGAGGAGGCGGATGATGAAGTGGAAGATGATACTTAGGAGAATCAACTTCCAAACAGTAATGTTCCCAGTGCAAGATCAAGAGTCCTCTCCAATCCTTGAGCCTAGTGACCTTGGATGGCCAATTGCCCTAAGAAAAAGGGTAAGAGTGTACAAAGCACTCTATTAGTAACTTTGTTTCATATGACAAGTTATCTTGTTGCATGAGAAGTTTTGTTACTAAGATTGAAGAAGAAAAAATTCCAGCTACCTTTGAAGAGGCAATAAAAGACCGAAGATGGTGTGCAGCCATAGATGAAGAACTTAGGGCTCTCAACAAAAATCATGTGGAAAATCATGAAACGTCCGATGGGAAAAAAGGCAGTTGGATGCAAGTGGGTATTCACAATCAAATATAATCTTGATGGTACAGTCAATAAGTTAAAAGCAAGACTGGTTGCCAAAGGGTACTCTCAAACACAGGGTATTGACTACCAAGAGACGTTTGCACCGGTGGCCAAATTGAATACCATTCAAATTCTTCTATCACTGGTGGCTAATCTAGACTGGCCATTGCATTAATTAGATGTAAAAAATGCATTCCTAAATAGAGATTTTGAGGAGGTATACATGAAGATACCTGAAGGTGTGACTGAGTACGGAAACAAGAATATGGCACGCAGATTGGAAAAATCCTTGTATGGGTTGAAACAATCACCAAGGGCATGGTTTGAATGATTCACCAAATTAGTGAAAGGGTCGGGATACAGACAATGCCAAGCTGACCATACTCTGTTTGTGAAGCATACAGGTACTAAGATTTCCATTTTGATTGTATATGTTGATGATATCGTGGTGACAGGTGATGATGTCGAAGAGATATTGAAGCTTAAAAGGACCCTAGGTACAACATTTGAAGTAAAGGATATGGGAAGTCTGAGATATTTTCTAGGGATGAAAATTGCTAGATCATGGCAGGGAATTTCTGTCTCTCAAAGAAAGTATATTCTTGATCTACTCAAGGAAACAGGGATGTTGGAGGCCAAACCTTCACCAATACCGATGGATCGATCCACAACCTTGAATATAAACAAGATGGAGTACCAGTGGATGCTGAAAGGTACCAAAGGCTAGTTGGGAAGCTAATCTACTTGTCTCATGCTAGACCTGACATAAGCTATGCAGTAAACATGGTCGATCAATTTTCATCACAGCCTGAAGAGCATCATATGGAGGCCATATACACTATTCTAAGGTACCTAAAAATGACATTGGGAAGGGGAATATTCTTTGGTAAGAAAAATTCTAAAGAAATAGTGATATACACAGATGCTAAACATGGAAGAGACCCAAAGAATAGAAGATCATGAGGTGGTTACTTCACCTTTTTATGGGGTAATCTAATAACATGGAGAAGTAAAAAACAATCTGTTGTGTCACGGAGTAGTGTTGAAGCTGAACTCAGGGCAATGGCAAATGGAGTGTGTGAAGGAATGTGGATTACATGTGTCCTACTGGAATTGAGAATCAGTACACAACTCCCTATGAAGATGTGGTGTGATAATAGGGCAGCCATTCAGATGATTAATAACCCAGTCCATCATTATAGGACTAAGCATGTGGAGATCGATAGAGATTTTATAAAAGAAAAAATTGAGTCAGAGATAATTAATTTGTCTCATATAAGGTCCAGTGTTCAAGTGGCAGATATTCTCACTAAACCTTTAGATAGAGGCAAATTTGAATTCTTTAGAAGCAAGCTGGGCATGTTAGATATCTATTTGTTAGCTTGGGGGGAGTGTTGTCGCAGACCTAATAGGCCTAAGGGCCAAATATCCTAGCTGATTCTATAGCTAATTTCCCTAATATTCCGGTTGATTAATGTGGTTAATTCTTGGGATTTATTTCCTGATTCTATGTTGATTTATTTCCTAATTTTGTTATCCTAATATCTAGAATTAATGCCAGATTTTATGGGATATTATTCTTGATTTGATTCTGCTGTATCCTAGGCTAGAATCTTGGCTGATCTTTCCTCTTTGATTGAGAGCATGTATCTATTTATAATCTATGAATATTGGAATGAAACCTAAGCTTTCAAATCAGAATTACTGTGTTCTCAAACTGCACCTTTTTCTGGGGGGGTGGTGATAACAAAGCAAGATTTATTCAAATTAGATATTTGGTATTACTTGGAAAATCGTGCTACTGTAATGACTGGATGTTGGGAAATGTGTTTGCTAATGAGGATATTTTGATCTTTTTGCCAGCTGGTAGTCGATCCACTGTTGAGGATGATCTTCTTAGTCGACTTGAGCAAACTGGTGCAACTGAAAGTTCCTCCACATATAGTTGGGTCAACCAGATGGAAGAGCAGAGACAAGCTACTGTTGAAAAAGCTAAGAACATTGTGCAAAATATTGTTGCAGCTATCAATAATGTTTGGTGTCTGAAAGATGGATTGCATGCTGCAGCGTTGACAAAACTTCCAGGAGATTGTAAGAAAAGATTGCTGTATATGATTATCTTTTTGTCTTATTCCTGAGTCACGTCTTAGCTTTTTGAGACTTCCTGTTTATAGGCATGTGTGGGCAGAAGTCCTCCATTGATCTAAATATGGAAATTAAAACCTTGAGATCGGCATTTACTGAGCTTCATTTAAAGCACAAGTCTTTGGCTAGTGAGTTCCGAAGTCATCGAGATCTTGATTCCAAAAAGAAAGTTGAGCTTAAAAGATTGAAAGGTAAATTTCTTTGCTATGTTCTTGATCACCCAACTTCTCTTTCATGTTAAATTTATCATTTTGAGCTATCATATTAGTAAATAACTAAGGAGCTGCTTGGTTGGGGGAATGTTTTTTGGTTGTTAAACTTCCTAGGAAGTTGATAAATTCCACTTGTCTGGTCCAGTAAAACATAATCGATTCTACCACACTGAAGTTTTACATTTCTTTTCTTCCTTTTGCACTTCGCAAATGTTGTGGGTTAGTATTGTATATAAGGACAACTCTTCGACACTTAAGTTTATTGTGCTTTTGTTACTTGTCTCTGTTATGAGCTTGTCCTTGTTAGTTCTGGTTTGAGAATATCTTCCCCCTCTTTTAAGCTGTTCTTTCTCTATTAAATTTCTTTTTAGTACCCAAAAAATTTAGTGTTATACTCTTCCAGTCCTTAATATAAGACCTACTTTATATATTAAGGATCAGAGGAATATATTGTAATAATTGTGCTTTTAGCACATGTAAATCAACGTGTCAATATATCGATATTCATTATATAATCTAAAATCTATAGCAAGAGACATTGCCTATAAGCCATTAACAATGCAACTTATTCTTTATACTCCATGCAATGCACAAGAAAATGTCTGGTTTTAAATGAAGTTGGATTGTTTACTTCCATGTTTCATCTACTCTCTGATAGTCTTCTTATGCTACTTCTTCCCCCCCCCCCTCATTTTGTTTGCAGTTGATGAAGGATTTAATTTAGTTTTGTTGGACTTTACTTAAAAATAGCTATTTGAAGATTTTGATGCCAGAATATTTTGTTCTTATTCATCTTTGAGGCTGATATATATAGATACAGATTCAGACATAGCATTAATGTAAAATCCCTAAACTTATGGCTAGATGGCTCCTAGAATCTCTATGATTATGGGATACTGATTACATCATAATAATCCCATGATTTTAGGGATATAATCCCATGATTTTAGAGATCATAATCAGAGGAGGGAATCAAGACAGATATTAGAATAAAGACAATAAATGTAAATCTTCTATATCTGGAAATTCCTTATTTTAATGTCAACACTCCCCCTCAAGCTGGCAAATAAATGTCCTTCATTCCCAGCTTGCATCTAAGTTCTTCAAACTGTGGTCTTGCTAGAGCTTTCGTGAAGAGATCCCCTACTTGAAGTCTGGATGGGACATGTATTAATTCAAGAATGCCTTCCTCCTCTTTTTCTTTAATAAAATGTTTGTCTATATCCACATGTTTTGTCCGTTCATGGTGAATAGGATTTCAGACCATAGCTATAGTTGACATGCTATCACTTCTAAGTCGAATAGGAGTCTTCAATGCAAGGCCCAGTTCTTTCAAGATTCTAATAATCCATAATCCTTCACATACACCATGAGCTATGGCTCGTAGTTCAGCTTCTGCACTGCTTCTTGAGACAACAGTTTGCTTCTTACTTCTCCATGTCACTACATTTCCCCACAGCATCGTACAATATCCTGATGTAGATCTTCTGTCTGGTAGAAATCCTGCATGATCCGCATCTGTGTACACAACTAATTCACGTGACTTTCCTTTTTCGAAATATATACCCCTTCCTGGAGTCATTTTGAGATAGTGTAGGATTCTATAGACTGCATCCATGTGTTCTTTCAATAGTTTATTTGTAAACCGACTTACCACACCAACTGCATAGCATATATTAGGGCGAGTGTGGGACAAATACAAGAGTTTTCCCACAAGCCTCTTATACCTGTCTGCATCTACAGGCACCGAGTCCTTTTCCTCGTCATTATTCTGCTCATCAAGTTTACAAGCAGGTTCCATTGGTGTTTCTGCTGGCCTAGCCCCTAACATCCATGTTTCTTTTAGTAGGTCCAGAGTATACTTCCTCTGGGATACAGTGATTCCATTCTTAGACCTTGCAACTTCCATTCCGAAGAAGTATCTGAAACTTCCCAAATCTTTCACTTCAAATTCATTTTCTAGTGACTTCTTAAGTCTCATTAGTCCATCGATGTCATCTCCTGTTAGGATAATATCATCAACATAGACAATAAGGATAGCTATCTTGCCTTTGTTGTGTTTTTCAAACAGTGTGTGATCTGCTTGGCACTGAGTGAAACCAACTCCTTTTACAACTTTTGCAAATCTTCCGAACCATGCTCTTGGGGATTGTTTTAGTCCATATAATGACTTGTAGAGTCTACATGCTATCCCCTGAGTATTATATTCAGCAAGTCCTTCTGGAATATCCATATAGACTTCCTCCTTTAGGTCTCCATTGAGGAAGGCGTTTTTCACATCTAGTTGATGTAAAGGCCAATCCAAGTTTGCTGCTAGAGACAAAAGTATTCGGATAGTATTTAACTTTGCCACTGGTGCAAAGGTCTCTTGATAGTCGATGCCATAGGTTTGAGAGTATCCCTTTGCTACAAGCCGAGCCTTGTATTTGTTTGTAGAGCCGTCAGGGTTGTACTTCTTAGTGAAGACCCATTTACACCCCACAGTTTTCTTTCCCGGTGGTAGTTTCATGAGTTTCCATGTCTGGTTTTTAATGAGAGCTTTCAATTCATCTGCTATGGCCCCTCTCCAGTGTGAATCTTTAATGGCTGATCCAAAGGTAGTAGGCAATTGCTCATCTGCTAAGTGGGCAACAAAACTTCGCATAGAGGTTGACAATCTATCATAAGAAACAAAATTGCCAATAGGATGTCGAGTACATGATCTTACCCCTTTTCTCAAGGCAATTGGCCACCCAAGATCATTAGAACTAGGAGCCGGGGTTGAGTCCTGGGACGGTTCGATACTAGAGGGCTCTATATGATCTGGATTTTCTTCCTCTGCTGTCTTTTCAGGGAGGTGGTTTAGGAGAGGAGCAGTCGGGTAGGCTTTAGAGAGCAGGTCAAAGGGAGTGGAATAGGTGAGAGTTTTTGATGGTAGGCGATTGATTAAGTAGCAGTTAGGATGGCTTCCCCCCAATAATACTTTGGAACATTATTTGTCAACATGAGGGCACGGGTAACATCAAGGAGATGGCGATTTTTTCGCTCTGCGGTGCCATTCTGTTGTGGTGTATTAATACAGCTAGTTTGGTGGATAATACCATGCTGTTGAAGGTAGGTTTGAAGCTGCACGTTGGTATATTCCCTCCCATTATCACTTCTAAGAACTTTTATCGAGGTGTTATACTGTGTTTGGATCATTTTGTGAAAATTGATAAAGATTTGTGTGAAGTCAGATTTTTCTTTCATGAGAATAACCCAAGTGAATCTTGTGTGGTCATCAATGATAGTAACAAACCATTTGGCATGGGAGAGAGTTGGTATAATGGTAGGTCCCCAAATATCACTGTGTACAAGAGAGAAAGGGTGAAAGAATTCATGAGAATGGGGTTTGTAGCTATGTTTGGTATGTTTAGATAGCTGGCAGACTTCACAAAAGTCAAAAGATGAAGTTTTATTCATAGACTTTGGGAAAATTTTGGACATGTATTGGAAATTTGGGTGGCCTAACCTATAGTGCCAAAGTAAAATTTCTTCATCTGAAAAATGAACTTGGGTATCGGCTGCACAGCTGGTCACTTGTCTTGAGTTCTGTTTTACACAGTAAAGTCCCTCTAGTAGCTTAGCCATTCCAATCGTCTTCCCCGACTCCAAGTCCTGGAATAAACACAGAGTGGCTGAGAAGTCAATATGGCATAGCCCAGATAGTGTAGTTTTACTAACAGAAATCAGGTTGCACTTCAGGTCAGGTGCATATAAGACGTTAGTAAGCATAACAGTACCAAACAAGCAAACTTCTCCTATTCCCTGAACTTTAATATATTTCCCATCTGCTACTTTTATAGACATAAGAGTATCACTAGGTTTAACATTTTGAAGAAGGTTAAGGTTACCAGACATATGATCAGTGGCTCCAGAGTCAACAATCCACATTTGATCATTATGAACATCTGTCCGAAGTGCTAGAATAGCATTACCTATGTATGCTATATTACCAGCGGCTATAGTCTGATTTCTGGCCTCATGTTGTTGCAGTATTCTCCTGAGAACTCTGAGTTCCTCTCTGCTTAGTTTCTCATCAGGTGCCCCAGTTAGGTCGGAGACAGCAGCATGAGCAGCGTGGGAGTTTGCCTCATTTCGGCCTTTATTCTTCAAATGAGGTGGTTTACCGTGTAGCTTCCAGCATTCATCTCTGATATGTCCTGCTTTCTGACAATGATCACACCATTTTCCACTTCTCTTTCCCTTCAAGCTATTACTTTTCGCAGCAAGGGCTTCTGGGTTGATCTCATTCCCTGGCTGTGGTTGTGGGGTTGGAAGATGTAGTCTACTTTCTTCCTGCTTAGCCATAAAGAAGACTTCTCTTAGAGAGGGCAAGGTTTCTCGGTTCATAACCATTCTTCTAATCTCATCAAATGATGGTTGTAAACCAAGCAATAATTTATTAATTCTTCTTTCTTCCTTAAGCTTCTCGTACAGCCGAGCATCAGCAGTGCATGACCACTCAGGAGTGTCATATTCGTCTAGCTGGTGCCACAGAGGAACAAGTTTAGACCAGTATTCAGTGATGGTGAAATTTCCTTGTCGAACTTTCTCCAAGTTGGCTTCAATATCAAGGATTGCAGCACGGTTTTTAAATGCTGCAAACATATCTCGCGCTGCTTCCCAGACTGCTTGGCTGGATTTGTACAGCGTGAAAGTTGCACGGATTTCGGTAGTCATTGAATTCACAAGCCACGACTGAACCATTGAGTCTTCTGCCTGCCACATGCTGTATCTTGGATCTGTTATTGGTGGTTTTGCAGTAGTACCATCCAAATATCCAAGTTTCCCTTTTCCAGCGACAAAGAGGCGGACGCTTGAGGCCCATTGCAGATAATTGTGGCCATTTAAGCGGTGAATAGTTATTTGTGATGAGCCGGCATCGTGTGGCGCTTGGAGGCTTGCATTTGACACCGGCGGCACTATGGTATTGTGTGCCGATGGATGTAAGCCACCCTGGCTGTTGTTGTTTAGCCCAAAGCCGAACTGAATCATTTCTGCTCTGATAACATGAAGATTTTGATGCCAGAATATCTTGTTCTTATTCATCTTTGAGGCTGATATATATAGATACAGATTCAGACATAGCATTAATGTAAAATCCCTAAACTTATGGCTAGATGGCTCCTAGAATCTCTGTGATTATGGGATATTGATTACATAATAATAATCCCATGATTTTAGAGATCATAATCAGAGGAGGGAATCAAGACAGATATTAGAATAAAGACAATAAATGTAAATCTTCTATATCTGGAAATTCCTTATTTTAATGTCAACACTATTCCTTTTTCTTACCTTTTTTTTTAAAATCTAAGGGCATAAAATACATTTCTTGTCTAAAGTTATTTTTTCATTCCATTCCTTCTGCTCTATTCCATTCTGCATATTGAATGTGTCCTTAGAAAAGGAGGGAAGAGAGAAGAAAAATGGAGTGGTTCTCATATATTATATAATTGAAAATGCTGTTTTTTTTTTTTAATAGTGGAACTGGCAAGCAGTGTTGCAGAACTAGAAGAAAGTAATCTCAAACTGGCAACTCTTAAGGCAGAGAGAGATGCAGCAAAAGGGGCAGTTTTCCCTGTCCTAAATGTCGTAACTAAGCATGATGCTAGTGATAAGATCAGAGATAAGCAAAAGGATTTGCAAGAGATGGAATCTTCTTTGAAGGAGATATTGGTATTTTTTTTAATTTTATAATTTCTTTTTTGTTAGATTTTTGGGAAATTGTACCATAATTGTTGAGTTTTACAGGACCAAGGATCCTCCAGGCTAATGGAACTGAAAAATCTTCATGAGGAAAGAATAAGGATATTACAACAAATATGTGACTTACAAGTTAGTTTTCTTTAATGTTTACGTCTGCTCCTATAATTTTTATCCTGGGAGTAAATTGTTGTCTACTTGTCATAGACAATTGCATTTGTTTTGTTTATAGTATTTGATTTGGGATGATTTCATCAGAACACAGTGAAGAATTTGAGGTGTATTACTTCTTCCCATGCATTCCAACTGGCAAGAGATCAGATAGAACAATCAAAAGTAGAAGTTCTTGAGTATCAGATCTTATTCGAGAAACTACAGGTTGTAACTGGTCGGTAGTTTCATTATGCCTTTTGAATGCTCTCTATTTGTTGAGATTTGCTTCTGATATGACTGTATTGTTATTTTTCCACCTGAATTTGTAGGTTGAGAAGGACAATCTTGCTTGGAGGGAGAGAGAGTGGTACATAAAGAGTGATTTGGTAGATGTTTTTCAAAGGTCTATGTCAGTTGTTGAATCTAAAGTGGCTGATTTAGGGACTAAAATAAAGAAGAAAATTGAGGAGAGAAATGCGATAGAAAATAAACTGCAAGCGGCGGCAAGGGAACCAGGTTAGTAAATTTTTTTAAGCACTTTTTATGGTAACAGGAATTTTTGTTTTATTTATTTATTTATTTATTTATTTATTTTTTTATCATTTGAGCATTTTGCCTTACTGCTGTATGGTTTGATACATTTGTGATGGAGTTGTTTTTATTTCTTCTAGGAAGGAAGCAAATTATTGCAGATTTTAAATCCCTCCTTTCTTCATTTCCTGAGGAAATGGGATCTATGCAAAGTAAGTTAAGTAAGTATAAAGAAGCAGCTTCAGACATTCATTCTCTACGTGCAGATGTACAGTCCCTCTCTAGTATTCTTGAGAGGAAGGTGTGTATGTTTGTTTAATTTGCATTGATACCATTGTCAGCACACTGTCAAAAGTCTCAACTTTTGTCTTTTTGTTGTTTTTGCTTTTATAGGTAAAGCAATGTGATGCTTTATCTCATAAATCTGCTGATCAACTGGCTGAGATACAGAGTCTGCTTGCTGTGGTATGTTTACTTTCATTTTTATTTTTCGTTTATGAGCAAAGAATCATTCCTAGAAATTTGGAAACACAATCACAATTGATGGAAGGATATCATACCCTTCGCAAGCATAGTTGCAAAGAAGAAACACATAAGTGATAAAACTGTCCATATATGAAGGCTTGATAGTTCCTTTGTGTGTCTGCTTGGTGTATAAGTTTTTGTACCATGGCCGGAACATCTGGGAGGCAATTAATAGTCCCATGTTTTGAATAGGAAAAAAATAGAAACCCATTTTGTACTGACTATTTCCATGGGCTTCCTTAAAATTTGTCTTACCTGATTTTTCCATATTATAGAAGTTCTGATATTATATTTGACTGGTTTCTTGATACAATGTGTGCAGAATTTGGATATATACCATTAGTATTTTTTCCTCTATTGTGTAACTTTTGCCTTTAAATTCACAAGCAATGTTTACAAATTCAAACTTTGTACAATGCACAGAAAACGTGTGATGAGAATGGACTTGAATCTCATCTACTGACATATGCTAGGAGAATGAAGAGGGTTAGAGATGGGGTTTTGTTGACTTGTACTAGAAGAAAGAACAAGGGCAGGGCCTGTGAGACTTCAGAATGTAAATGAAGAATTGTTATGCCTCTTGCTGTTATAGAGGGAGAATTTGGGAATATTGGCTAGGTAGGGAACCCGAGGGAGTTAAGCTGATTAAGGGTGAATTTATGTTAGAGAGCATATGCCCTCTCAAATGCATTGGAGCCTTAGCTTAGCCTTCATTTTCTTCCTTTTACTAAACCTGTAGCTAATACTGAGACGGGCACTCTAGCAGCATCTTGCATGCATAATTAATTTAGTTATGTAGTGGGATGTATCACTAGTTAGGCCTTTAAGGCATCTTAAAAAAGTTTAGCTACGAGACTAACTCCATTTGGTGAAATAGGTACAAAGCTCTTTGATGACTAACTTTCCTATCCTGAGACTATAACAAACTTGGAACTCCTAGATAATCTGACTACTAACCTTTAACATTCCTTGCTTTTAACATTTATCTGAGATTTCCTGAGCTCAGCATTAGGTTTTGCTGATTGTCAATTCCTATGTTGATCTATTTCTCTTTATAATCTTTCTTGTGTTGGCAACTTGTGCAGGTCGATGATTTGAGAGAAAGTGAGCTAGAGTTGAAGTTGATTCTGGAAATGTATAGACGTGAGTCCATTGATTCAAGGTTGGGACAAATCTGGAATTGATCTGATAAATTACTTCTTTTTTCTGATTAATTTTTATCTCAAGGACAGGTTTGGCTTTGACCAACGTTTCCTTTTTCTTTTCAATTCTTTTCTTATTGGTTGACATACCAATGACATCAATAGAAATTAGCCAAAGAACAATAAGAGGTTTTGTATAATCTTTTTGCTTGTATTGTTTCAATGTTCTGTTACATGTATATACACATATGAGATGATTCTAGAGACTGATTTGTAGGATCTTATAATCTGTACAATAAATGCAAATCACTTATAATCCTTTTAATTAATAGATATAACAGCAAATTATCCATAATCCTCCTAATTAATAGATTCTCCCATAATCTCTCTTATAATCTATCTATTTAATGCTAATATTTACAATACTCTTCCTCAAGTTGGAGCATAAATATTTATCAAGTCCAACGTGCCAACCAGATATTCAAATTTATCTCGGGTCAATCCCTTTGTGAGCACAAATGCTGTCTGTTCTTTTGAAGGAATGTATTTGAGATCAATTGTCTTTACATCAATTTTCTCTTGTATGAAGTGCCTGTTAATCTCTACTTGTCCTATCATGCTGGATTGGGTTGTGTGACATGTTGATAGTCGCCATGTTATCTCAGTGTAATCTGATAGGTAGTTTCATCGGCATCCTAAATTCTTTTAATACCCGCTTTATCCACAGACTTTCGCAGATGCCAAGAGCTATATCTTTGAACTCAGCTTCAGCATTACTTCTAGCAACCACAATTTGCATCTTGATCACTTGCCCAGTCAGCATTTGTTAACATCTTTACACTTCTTCTATCAGATTTTTTAAACGAGAAGCCTAACCCAGGAGAGCCCTTCAAGTCTCTAAGAATCCTGCAAACTTCATTTAAGTTGTGAATGTTGGCTCACTACACTAACAGCATAAACAATATCTAGTCAAATATGAGATAAGTAGATTAATTTTCCTAACTTGCGCTGATATCTTCCCATATCTATAGCTTTTCCTAGGTCTTATCATCGTTATTTTATCGGCAGGTATCGGAGTATCACTTGGTCTACAACCAAGCATTCCTGTTTCTTCTAAGAGATCTAAATGTACTTCTGCGAGATATTGATCCCTTTTTTAGATTTGACGACCTCTATACCAAAGAAATACTTCATTTGTCCTAGGTTTTTAACCTGAAATGCTTTATTTAGTGCTCTCTTGATCCTGTCAATCTCTATTGGATCATCACATGTGAGAACAATGTCATCAATATATACTGCCAATACCACAATTTTGCCATTTAGATGCTTGAAGAATAGGGTGTGATCACTCTGTCCTTGTGTATAGTTTTGAGCTTTGAGTATCCTGATAAATCTCAAACCAAGTTCGAGGAGATTGTTTTAAGCCATACAATGATTTCTGTAGTCTGCACACTTGATTTTATTTATTTCTAGTGAATCCAGGAGGCATTTTCATGTATATTTCTTTCTTTAATTCGTCATTTAAGAATGCATTTTTGACATCCATCTGGTGTAGAGGCGAATTTAGATTAACAGCTAGGGAGAATAAGATCCTGATGGTATTTAGCTTGGCCACTGGGGCAAACGTCTTAGTGTAGTCTATGCCATAAATTTGAGTGAAACCCTTCGCCACTAATCTTGCTTTATACTTATTAAGGCTCCCATTAGTGCAATATTTTGGGGTGAATACCCATTTGTAGCCTATAGGCAGCTCAACTATTTCCTATGTTTTGTTGCTTTTTAGGGCCTCCATTTCTGCCAGCATTGCCTTTCTGCATTCAGGATTATCAAGAGCCTTATGTATAGTTTCTGGTATCCTGACCTGATCAAGATGAGATATGAAGATATAATGTTTTGATGGTAAAGCCTGATAAGAGACAAGCCTTTCTATAGGGTTTATAGTGTAGGACCGTTGATGCTCTCTTACTGCAATTAGGAGATCAAGGTCCTCATTTTGCATCCCTTGGTCAAGATCTACTCCTAGTTTAGACTCTTGGGTGGTGTTAGTTATCTGTAGTTTATTACTTATAATGTTCATATTCATGTTATGACGGATATAGACTTGGCCCCACCTGTCGGTGTCTCCCCTTATACTAGTGTCCTCTTCATTTTCCTTAAGCACTCCCCCTGAACTAGTGTCCTCTTTATTTTCCTTAGGCACCTCTTGTATAGTTTTCTCAAGGACATATATTCGATAAGGTTCATGTTGGGGGTATGTGGATTCAGTATCTGTTTGAGTTTTACTCTAAGTCTCCCCCTGAACCGAAGGCGAGGGATAAAAGGGAATAGTTTTATGGAAGGTGACATCACAAGTGACATACAAGCTTTAGAAGTGGGATCAAAACATTTGTACCCCTTTTGGGTCCAGTAAGCCTTAGGTAAATACACATGACGGCTTTGGGTTCGAGTTTATGGGTATGGTGTAGGTGAATAAATGTAGTACACCCAAAAGCTTAGTGGTAAGGTATTTTCAAGATATGATAGATTAAAATAGTGGTGAAAGACCTGGAGAGGGGTTTGGAAGGATAAAGTTTGGAGGGCATGCGGTTGATTGAGAAGATAGTAGTGAGGATCGCGTCGTCCCAATAGTGGGTAGGAATATTGTTACTAAAGAGGATGGCCCTAGCAATTTTTAGGATGTGTCTATTTTTGCGTTCTGCAATACCATTCTACTGAGGACTGTAAGAACAGGAACTTTTATAAGTGATATCTTGCTGTTTAAGAAATGTGGATAACTGGTGATTATAGTACTCGATACCATTATCGATGTGGAGAGTTTGAATTTTTATATTGAATTATGTATGGATCATATGGAAGAAATCAATGAATGCTTGACATACCTCAGTTTTATCTTTTAAGAGGAAGACTCAACTAACACGGGTATGGTCATCAATGAGGGTCATGAACTATTTAGAATGGGTACGATTGGGAATACGGGATGGAATCCACAAGTCAATGTGAATAGCTAAGGTTTAGACGGATGATATGAAGTATTAGGGAAGGAAGTTCGATAATGGTTTGTAAGTTCACATGAATCACAATAAAAGCCTGAATTTCTAGTTGATCAGATTGGGGGAAACATCTTACATATATATTGAAAATTTGGATGCACTAATCTTTTGTGCCGTAATTTTAACTTATTAGCTCTAGGGAGATACTTTATTGTAAGAATAAGGGATTGCATTATGACAGTCATTCAGATGATACAACCCATCAAGCTCCTTAGCAACACTAATCATTGTCCCTGTGAACAGATCTTGAAAAACACAATGAGTAGCCAGTAAATTAGCACCACATTTTTTTCGTTTTGTCAGTTGGCTTATAGATAACAAATTACATTTTAACTTTGGAACATGTAATACATCATAAAGTGTTAGTGTAACAGAAACATTAATGGTAACACTACTAGCCACCAGAGAATTTGAAGCATCAGTAATTTTAAATGTGAAGTGTGAGTTGATAGGGGGTATAATTTACAAATAATGAGATATCATCAGTCATATGATTAGAGGCACTAGAGTCTATTATCCAACAGGGACTAGTATTTTTACCTTTAATGGTTGTAAGGACCTTAAAGAAATTACCGCGCTGTACCACAGTCGCAACAGATTGTTTATAAGATTGATTTATGCCGGTGAGACGTTTCGGCACAATGAGGATGGCCGACCCTTCACCGCTGACGACTTTGGCTGAGTTTGGACGTGACCCTCCGTCAGACACGGTGTCGTCGGACTTCGCGCTAGAAAAATTTGCAAATCAGATTGCTTGCTCTGATACCATATTGGTTGACATACTAATGACAGTAATAGAGATTAGCCAAAGAATGATAAAAGGTTCTGTATAATCTTCTTGCTTGTATTGCTTCACTGTCGTGTTACATGTAAATACACATATGAGATGATTCTAGAGACTGATTTGTTGGGATCCTATAATTTGTATAATAAATGCAAATTATCTGTAATCCTCCTAATTAATATATATAATAGCAAATCACCCATAATCCTCCTAATTACTAAATTCTTCCATAATCTCTCTTATAATCTCTCTATTTAATGCTAATATTGACAACATTTCTTTTGTTTTTTGGTTTTTTTATTTGGTGAAAGCTGGTGACTCAAATTGTGTAACCAATCTGTGGTTTGGGATTTTAGTGCCAATTCTAGGTCTTATAGTTTCTGGAAGATCATTTGATTAATATGGAACACTATTGAAGTCTGTATGTCTGCAGGGATGTTGTGGAGGCACGGGATTCGGAATACAAAGCATGGGCCCATGTTCAAAGTTTGAAATCTTCTCTTGCTGAACACAACCTAGAGCTTCGAGTTAAGACAGCAAATGAAGCAGAGGCTAGATCTCAACAGAGGCTTGCTACTGCTGAAGCTGAGATAGTGGACTTGAGACAGAAATTAGATGCTTCAAAAAGGTCATCTATTGATTTGTTAGTGTTTATTGAAATCTTGCAGTGATATGGTGTGCATCTGGTTGCATTGCTTCACATGTTATTTCTAATTAAAGCATCGTCCTTGATGCTATGTTCGATGTTGAGTAATGAAGGGAGAGTATGAGACCTTTTGGTCTTGGGAGATTGTTATTAGGAGTGGAGGTGGATAAAGAATGTGTTTCTGCCAGCAGGTGCTTTCAGTAGAGATTTCTGCATAGGTCTCTTGGTTATTTTTCTTTGGTCTAGCATTTAATGATCGTGAACACCTTTTATTTGAAATGTTCTTCTCTATGACTTGTCTGAGTAGTTTATTTGAGCAGCTCTATAAATTTCCAATTATTGAAACCAACATCTTAGTATTTTATTTGTTATACTAGACGCATCAATCTGATGTTGCACTTTGTTGATTCTCCTGACGGAATTACATGCAATGGTAGATCTAGTAAAATTGATGGTAAAACTCCATGTTTATCCCATGAGTTTGAATGTGTTAGTCCCTTAATTGAAGTTTCATTGATTTTAGCATGTTAATTTAGGGTAGCGTTTCAATCTTTTCCTCTTTTCCAACACCATCAAATATTGGTGGGAATACATGAATCATTGATGGATCTTAGCTACGTGCGATGTTGCTTCAAATTTGACTCAAACTGTTTACATGGACTAAACAACATAGTAACTTCACCCTTCTCTATCTTATCTGTCGGGCTGTGCCTTTAAACATATGCTATGCTTAGATATAAGTTAGTCTAAAGTTTTCCAGAACAATTGACACTGAGCAAAACCCTAGACACGAGTTAATAAATGATCAAAGCAATTGAAAACCCAAAATTATGCAGTCAGAGTTTATTCTGAATCTTTGATGCACAACAATGTTATTTTCCCTTTTTTTTAGATATGAATGAGTGCTTGTTAGTCTCACTATGTAGTTTAGTGGAACTCTAAAGAGTATTATTAAATGAAAGCAAGACTGGAGCTAAGGGTGATTATTGCGAAGTAAGCATTTGTTAAAGTGTTGAAAGGTTGGGTAGGTTACATTTTATGGACAAAAGGTCAAAGTTTTGCCTTGGTGACTAGACCAAAGCAAAAATAAATCAATCGACTAAATTGAAACTTAGATCAAACATAAAGGAAGAAAATGAGGTTTTTGCCCAATTTAATTTTATATGACAACCAAAGCAAAAATAAATCCACCAACTAAATTGAAACTTAGATCAAACATAAGGGAAGAAAATGAGGTTTTTGGCCCAATTTAATTTTATGTTGGCGGACATGATAGCTTGCTTTACTCATCATGTGTTTGGATAAATTTATTTATTCTTGATTTAAATAAATGGAATCTAGTCAATGGCTTAATTTGTTTCAAGATTGATGTTTAGCTCCATTGACCTTTAATATACTATTTCAGGGAGAAGGGCAAACTCGCTGATGTCTTGAAATCAAAAAGTGAGGAAATTGAAGCATACTTATCTGAAATAGAGGTTAGACTCTTTATCATAAAATATCCAATTTGATTTCTTCTCTGGAAATGAGGATGATATTTAATTGATCAACTTCTAGCATTTTCTAACTTACATAAGTTTTATATTGGTCTAACAGTGTTGAGATTTTACATTTCTGCAGACTATTGGACAAGCATATGATGATATGCAAACCCAAAACCAACATCTGTTGCACCAGATTACTGAAAGAGATGACTACAATATCAAGGTAGCTTGCTTTCTATTGCCAAAAAGGTGCTTTTGTTTTACTTTTTTCCCCTTAATTGGTCACTATTATCCATATTTAATTTGAATTTCATGGTAATTTGTTTATTATTTATTTTTTCTGGGGTAATGAGCCAAGTTTTCTTTTCCCATCTTGCTGTAAAGAACGAGGGAGAAGGGTTTGAAAAGCCTTCATAGAGGGAGGCTTGCATTACATATATTTATAGAAGGGAGAATCTGAATAGCTTGAATTACAACCATCGTGGGACTGATAGTCTAACTAAACATACAACAAGAACACCAAGCCTTATCCCACTAGGGAACTAAACATACAGATAAATTAATATGAATACTATTCTAACACCACTCCTCAAGCTGAAGCATGTAATCCAATTGCTCCAAACTTTTTACAAAGTGTGGAGATACAGGGAAAAATGTATAACAATCGGTTTCCGTTTAATCACGTGCATAACATTTGTATATTTACCAATCCATAAATATTCATGCCAATGGGAGGCAGTTGGGCCTTTCTAACATTAACAACCTAACACTGTTTGCCTTAAACTACAATCTGACTAAGGGCCCTTATCTTCATCCCTTGTCATCGCCATCAAGATTCACGGATACGGAAATTTCATATCAACATTGCCAACAAAGTCATATCCACATTTGACAACAAATGAGCAAATAAAAATCCTAAGAAAGAAAACATAGACGAAGGTTTGACAAATCAACATTTTACTGTTGCTCGCTGGGGAAGGGCTGAAGAGAAGCAGAGGATGAAGACTGACGCCCAGAGATGGAGAGTTTGAACCCAAAAATGACAGGAGTTTGAAACCCAATCTAGAGAAGAACCAGAGAAACATTGTCCTCGGACTGAGCAAGAAACATGCAATGCTGTGGACGACAAACAACACTGAAGACGAAGTCACGGATGGTGACAAGATCTGTGGACGACGTGAAGAAGTGACAGCAACATGCAGTGCTGAACGACCTTTGCTAAATGGCCTTCAATGATGGTGAAGGAAGATGAGGTTGCTTATTGGAATTTCTTAGGTTGGAAAATTGCATCCCTCCAAGAGTGGAAGGAAGGAGGCTTCCCATGAATAAATGTAAACCGCTTCCCATGGGAAATTTGTCTCCTGGAGAATGGGTGCGCCAAACATGTTTTGTGAGGGAAAGGAAGCCCTCTTCCTTTTCCATCCCTCAATTTTCAGCCTACGAAAAAACCCTTAATTGTTCATGCCAACTGTTGAACGGTGTCTCAAGGACTACAATTTATTATTTTATTATTTACTCGTTATTCTGTTTTATTAGTATTTTATATCGTCCAACAAATTTGCGAGTTTGTTTCTTTTGATGCAGCTTGTCCTAGAGGGCGTGAGGGCAAGACAAAAACAGGAATCTTTGATCGTGGAGAAGCAGGCCATTGAACGAGAGATCCAGCAATCAAATGCATCTCTTAATTTTTATGACATGAAAGCTGCTAGGATTGATAACCAGGTAGCTGGGTCTCATTTAATTGCATTTCAGGTGTTAATATGGCATTGACTTTTAATACTTGATATGCAGTTAAAGTTGTGTTCAGATCCGTGTCAGAGACTTGAGGAGGATAAGGTTCAAAGTTCTGTTACATTGGAAAATACACAAAGGAGGTTGTTGGATGTCAGAAGATCATCTCAACAAGCCAGAGAAGCTGTGGAGAAAGTGCAATCGAAAGTTGGTATTAATCGAGTCACTTGCATGGAGTTACAAGTGGACCTAGAGAAAGAAAGGTATTGTGTTTGTATACAGGTTTTTCCTTTCCTAGATTTTAGGACACAACAGTTAGGGGCCTCCTCTCTTGTCATCAGGTTTTCCAGGAAAAGATTAGAGCAGGAGCTGGAGGTGGCTAGGAGAAAGGTTTCTTATCTTCAGGCGCAGATTGAGGGCTCCTCTGTTATTGAAAAGCTTCAGCAGGAACTAGGAGAATACCGGGAAATTGTCAAGTGCAGTGTCTGCCAAGACAGGACGAAAGAGGTAAACCTTTTTTGTGTTTTGAATGCTTGATTTTTATTTATTTGGCATCCTGATAGTTATCTGGGAAGGTTTTCTGACATGGCAAGGGTGAAAAAGTGACACGGTAGGAGCTTCTAGAAACATGTCAATTTGTGTTGGGCCACCTTACACTTGATACGTTACTTTTTGAAGCACATTGAAGTTGAATAAAGTAATTGGCCAGTTAAGTTCTGTTTGTCTTTTGCATGAAAAAATAATTCCAAAATTATAAAATATTATTGATTTTGTATGTAAACAATAACTGATTTAAAGTCCTTGTGTTAGATAAGTTCCTTTCTATTTTTCCTCCTTTTCTCTTTACCTTTGTAGTGGGTAAATTTAAATGTCTTTTATAGCCCTTAGTGATATATGTAATATAGCGTTACCAATACCATTAAATTTGGCTTTTTATGTAAGTGTATAGACAATCTGGAGATAACAACCGATGTTATTCATGTTCTGTACACTGAGATTTATACACGGGGAAAGGAAATCAGGGAATCAAGGCATAATGATGTGAACCTGATATCCCGGGATTACAACAATGAATTCTAATCAATACAGAAATCAAATCAAATTAAATCAATGTAGTCTAATCCCTTACACTTCTCTCTTCCTATAATTTCGGCTATTTACACTCCTCCTCAAGTTGGACCATAGATATCATACATGTCCAGCTTGCTAATGAAGTATTCGAACTTTTCTTTCCCTAATGCTTTTGTGAGTACGTCTGCCGTTTGATCTCTCGAAGGGATATATCTGAGTTTAATGATTCCTTCGTCAATCTTCTCTCTGATGAAATGCTTATCGATCTCTACATGCTTCATTCGATCATGTTGGACTGGATTGTGAGATATATTTATAGCAGCCATATTGTCAGAGTGAAGTGTAATGGGCAAGTTCGTATGTAGTTTTAGTTCCTCTAGCATTCTCTTTATCCACATTCCTTCGCAAACTCCAAGTGTTACAGCCCTGAATTCAGCTTCAGCACTGCTCCGGGCTACCACATTTTGTTTCTTACTTCGCCATGTAACCAGGTTTCCCCATACAAAGGTAAAATATCCAGAGGTTGACTTCCTGTCTTCTTGGTTACCTGCCCAATCAGCATCGGTAAATATTTCAGTAGATCTCTGTTCTGACTTCTTAAATAAGAGACCACGTCCTGGTGATCCTTTCAGATACCTGAGAATTCGGTAGACCTCGTTTAGGTGTTTTTGCTTTGGTTTGTGGGAAAATTGACTCACTACACTGACTGCGAAGGCAATGTCTGGTCAAGTATGTGACAAGTAAATCAATTTTCCCACCATACGCTGATATCTTCTTAGGTCTACTTTCTTTCCCAGATCTTCTTCTTCCTTTACTTTATCAATTCTTATTGGAGTATCACTGGGTCTACAGCCTAGCATTCCTGTCTCCTTTAAGAGGTCCATAATGTACTTTCTTTGTGAGATGTAAATCCCTGTCTTTGACCTGGCAACCTCCATTCCAAGAAAGTATTTCATCTGTCCCAAATCTTTGACCTGGAAATCCTGATTCAATGCCCTTTTAATCCTTTCAATTTCCACTAAGTCATCTCCTGTAAGGACAATGTCATCTACATATACTGCTAGAATGACTCTTTTCCCTTTTAAATGTCTGAAGAACAACGTATGATCACTCTGACCTTGGGTATATCCCTGTGTTCTCAAGACACGGGTAAATCTTTCAAACCATGCACGAGGTGATTGCTTGAGCCCATATAGAGATTTTTTGAGTTTACAGACTTGATTTTCCTTCTAACTTGGAAACCCTGGAGGCAACTTCATGTAGACTTCTTCTTTTAGTTCTCCATTCAAAAATGCATTCTTTATGTCCATTTGATGTAGCGGCCAATCTAGGTTAGCAGCCAAGGACAACAAGATTCTGATAGTATTCAGTTTTGCCACTGGCGCAAATGTCTCCGTATAGTCCATCCCATATACCTGTGAGAAACCTTTCGCAACTAGACGTGCTTTGTATTTGTCTAAGTTCCCATCAGCTGTATATTTTGGTGTGAAGACCCATTTACAGCCCACTGGTTTCTTTCCTTTGGGTAGTTTAACCATCTCCCAAGTGCCATTCTTCTCCAAAGCGTTCATTTCTTCCATGACAGCCTGTCTCCAATGAGGATTGGCTAGTGCTTCATGTATATTGTTGGGTATCTCAACCAGATCCAAATGCGAAACGAAAGTTCCATAGTGGGATGCAAGAGCTTTATATGAAACAAACCTCTCAATGGGATGTTGGGTACATGTTCTGGGCTGTTTTCGTAGTGCAATTGGTAGCTCGAGGTCAGCATGTGTGGGCACATCTTTTCGTGCTTCTTCTAGGCCTGTTTCTGGTTCAGAGTCATGAGTTGCATCATTCGTCTGAGGGGCCTTATCTGTCATGTGTCGCCGTGTGTATGTCTTGCCCCACCTGTTTGTATCTGAATTGGTAACATCCTGATTCTCAAGTGTGGGTGTTGGGTCAGGTATGAGGACAAATTCAGGATCTGTGTTCTTAGGTGGGTCAGGTTCAGTTTGAGTGATTGGGTTAGATACGGACTTAGGTTGTGATGTCGGAAATTCTGTCCAGTTCTCCCCCTGAATTGAAGACGGAGAGTAATAAGGGATGGTTTCATGAAAGGTTGTGTCACAAGTGAGGTAGAGGCGTTTTGAAATGGGGTCGTAACATTTGTACCCTTTCTGTGTCCCAGTGTGTCCTAAGAAAATGCACTTGGTGGCTTTAGGTGCAAGTTTAGAGGTGTGATGAAGATGGACATAGGTAGTGCACCCGAAGACGCGAAGGGGCAGAGTGTTTTCTAGGTAAGGATGGTTAAAGTGAGTTTGTAAGACCTGTAAGGGTGTGCGGAAGGACAGTGGTTTGCTAGGCATACGATTGATAAGGAAGGTAGCTTGGAGAATGGCATCGCTCCAATAAAAAGAGGGGACATGACTACTAAACATCATGGCTCTGGCTGTCTCAAGGATGTGACGGTTTTTTCTCTCAGCAATACCATTTTGTTGAGGACTATGAGGGCATGAGTTTTTATGTATAATGCCATGGTCAGTTAAGAAAGTGGATAGTGTTTGATTGAAGTATTCAGTCCCGTTGTCAGAATGAAGGATCTGAATCTGGGCATGGAATTGAGTTTGAATCATGTTGTAAAACTTAATGAAGGTGTCAGGGACTTGGGTTTTATCAGTTAAAAGAAATACCCAACAGACACGAGTGTGATCGTCGATGAATGTTATAAACCATTTAGATTGAGTTCGATTTGGGACACGAGACGGACCCCAGAGGTCGCTGTGAATTAGGGAGAATGGTTTAGATGGACGGTAGGCAGTGCTAGGAAACATAGTGCGGTGGTGTTTGGCCAATTCGCAGGAGGTACAATGGAAATGAAAAGATTTTTTATTATTGCAAATGGACGGAAGCATAGTAGTCATGTAATAAAAATTAGGATAGCCTAATCGCTGATGCCATAGTTCTATGTCGCTGGGCTGAGGGAGAGATACAGCCTTACAGGAACGAAAAGGTTGATGGGCACATTCATTCAGATAGTAGAGCCCCTCAAATTCTTTAGCAACGCCAATCGTCGTCCCCGTGGACAGGTCCTGGAAAAAACAATGAGTGGCAGAGAAATTAGCATGACATTGCTTATCACGAGCCAATTTACTGACAGATAATAAATTGCACTTCAAATTTGGAACATGTAGGACCGCATTCAGTGTTAAAGAGTCGGTGACTCTAATTTTTCCAATACCCGCAACGACAGATGTGGAAGCGTCAGCTATTTTTACAGTAAGCTGAGAATTAATAGGGACATATGTAGTGAACAAGGAACGATTGTCAGTCATATGATCTGATGCTCCGGAGTCAACTATCCAAATAGGGCCAGAATTCATACCTTTAATGGTAGCTAAAGCTTTAAAAAATTTATCTCGCTGAGCCACAGTAGCAGTCAACTGCTTATTTTCTAGGGCTGCCAACCTTTCTAAAATTAGAGTCAGTTGGTTTGTGGCAGTATCTGTCTCATCTTGTTTAGTCAATTCAGCCACATGTCCTCGCGGTTTACCTTTCTTTGGCTTCCAATCATGAGGTTTACCATGAATGTCCCAGCATGTCTCCTTAGTGTGCCCTATCTTTTTGCAATGCTCACACGTGGGCCTTTCTGACGTGGGCCTTTCTGAATTGCGCTGAGCATTATTAACGCGGGTCGCGAGTCCAGAAGCTTCAGTCGGCACTGCACGCGATGAGTCTGGGAGCATAACCCGCCGTCGCGATTCCTCATATCTCAGAGCGGCGAACGCGTCGCGGACGGAAGGTAGCGGTTCTCGGGCAAGAATCCGTCCTCTGACATCGTCGTACACTGGGTTGAGTCCTGCGAGCAGCTCATATAGCCGTTCCTCCTCCATCTCCTTCTTGCTATCAGCAGCGTCACCAGCGCACTTCCAGGTTCTGTCCTTCAGTTGATCGAGTTCCTGCCACAGCGCCATTTTTTCCAGCCAGTACTCGTTCAATGATCGACTGCCCTGTTTTGCCTGCCACAGCTGTGATCGGAGGTCAAAGATTACAGAGGAGTTAGCCTTGTTACCATATGAGTCTCTGACGGCGTCCCAGATTGCTTTGGCCGTCGGTAGGAACATGTAGCTCTTCTTGATGCCCGGCGCCATAGCATTGATAACCCACGACGATACTAGTGAGTTGTCGGATTGCCACTGCCGCTGCGTCTGAGGGTCGCCAACTGCAGGGGGTTCAGATGTGATGAAGTCGAGCTTGCCTCGACCGTCGATGGCCAGTTTCATTGACTGTGCCCACTCCATATAATTCTCGCCTGTGAGTTTCTCGGACACCAGCACCGCCGATGATCCGTCTAGGTTGACAATTTTCGAGGACCCATGTCTGGGGACTCCCTCGGGGTGATCGTGCGACGCCATGGATGAGACAGACGACGCTTCCCAGGTTTGCTCTGATACCATGTAAGTGTATAGACAATCTGGAGATAACAACCGATGTTATTCATGTTCTGTACACTGAGATTTATACACGGGGAAAGGAAATCAGGGAATCAAGGCATAATGATGTGAACCTGATATCCCGGGATTACAACAATGAATTCTAATCAATACAGAAATCAAATCAAATTAAATCAATGCAGTCTAATCCCTTACACTTCTCTCTTCCTATAATTTCGGCTATTTACATTTTAATTTATTCACTAGGCATTAGTTGGATTCTTATACGTGGTTTGGTTACAATCTTGTGCACCTATAAACTTGCACTGAGCCATTTCTTGTAAATTTCAAGTCAATTGACCAATTTCCAATTTATCCTACTAGCTTGGTCTGTTTGTGATATTCAAGTGACTTTAAAATATTTTCTTGTACAATATATATGGTGAAGCTTACTAAAACTGAAATGGCAACCAAGGCCAGGAAATCCTGAAAGGATAAGGATAACAAAAGATAGTGACAGTGATAATTATAAAACTTCTAGATAATGATGAAATCTTAATTTATGGATAGAGGATGTGAAAATGATCTCGAATTATCTTTCAAGACTCCAATGAGTTTGAAAGTGTCATCCTTGAATATAGTTTCTCAACACTATCTACTCTTGACTCACTGGATCATTCAGGTTGCCCATTAGTTAAAGACTTTCTATGACTAGCATTTGGTTAACAGTGCCCGTTAAACAAATTGCTCTTGGAATTTATTGACTTGCTTCTCATGAATAACCCCTTTGAAATTCTTATATTGGTGAAACATAGGCTGCTTTATCTGCCTGAACCCTCACATGTTTGTAATTTGGTGCTAGGTTGTAATTACAAAATGCTATCACTTGGTCTGCAATCCATGTATACAGAAAGTTGTTGAGAGTAAGCAACGCAAGTGTCCACTATGTGCTGCAAGTTTTGGGCCTAATGATGTGAAGCCCATTTATTTGTAACTGGAAAATCAATTGGTTCTTTTCCAATTGTGGACAACTAGACACCTCCAGTGTTCATTTAAAGTTTTTGATCCAAAATCTGGCGTGTGGGTTCTCCACAAGTTCAAATGCGGTAGGGAGGTATTGAACACTGGAGTCAGTTGGTTCCTGTTGCCCTTTGGAACTGTGAATTTTTTTTGCTGGTATTAGCATTTAGTATCATCCGACTCAAACTCAGTTTCCAATCTCGATGATGACTTTATTTGTGGAAAAACTGGGAAAAGATGACTTAATGGAGCTATAGGAATCTTGATATATGTTTTGAAAAAGCCCATTGAGGTTGGTGTTTCACCGCTATTAGTAGTTCAAATTTTTCTTAGCTTGAGAAGGCCATTCTTGCAAATTGCTCTTGGAAGTGTTCTGTTTCCTCTGCTAAAAGGGAAAGGGCTATAGGCATTTTTGGGTTTTTTTCACAGGCTTTTGTATATAAGATTTTTTTTAGATATAAAGTCGTTTCAATTTTGTCTTTCAAAGCCTGTAATTTATGTAGTCCTTGTTGATTGTTAGGATATATATTTTTATATAGTTGTAATTTGATTTGATTTGAAGACAATCTCGTGTTCACAATTTGTTAACTTGATGATTTGATTTTAGGGTTAATATCATTATTGGTCTCAAGTATGTTTGAATTTTAGTTTTGGCCTTTAAGGTTTTAAACTATAGGTTTTGGTCTTTAACAGTATTAAACATCCAACATCCAAGTTCTTGTGAAACTATAAGAATTATAATCCATGGATTGTGATTTGAGGTAACAATTAGAGTTCGTACAAAATTGATGGTTAAAAACTGTAATAACCGTTCATTTTAATTAACTTGATTGGAATTGTTTCGTTTGATGATGAAAATGACTGAAAAAGGGTGTATAAACCTAGTGTTTTTTTTTTTTAACAAATATGTAGTACTATTAATAAGTAATAATACCTTGGATTTGAATACTGTGGAGTTGTGAAAGTTGAAAGATTCTACCCTCAGCTCTCAATTATAGAGAGAAAAAAATCGTTTTACCATATTTAAGAAAGTTATATTTTGGTGTATGAACTTTTTCTACAAATGCCCCTATTAGCAATGGTGGTTATTTATAGCAACAGTTTTAGTTACTCCTAATTCTGAATTAGGGGCACATTTGAAAATATGCATTAAAGTTGGGGTAGTTTTGTTTGCATTTACAGCGAAGAAAGTTCCTTTCTCTAAAAGAATAATGTGTCCATTTTTGTAAGGAAAAAATTCTCTCTGAAATTTTAAAGTGGACTTCTATTTTTATCCCCTATTTAAGGCGCTTTATTTATAATCTCTAATAAATTTCTACCCATTATTTCTCATATACTTTTCATAAATAAAGGATAATTAAAAAATAAGTTACATATCTTGCACATTTTGTACTTTTAATTAAATTTAATAACCATTTTGAATTGATATGTTCAAAAGCCTCCCGTTTACAAGCTACCATTCAAAAACTTCTTATTTATAAACTTCCACTAGAGAAACCTTCCATTTACAAGTCACTATTCTAGAAACTATTGGTATATAAACCATCTATTGAGAAACATCATGTTTACAAGCCACAAGTTGAGAAACTTTTCATTTACAAATCCCTAGTAGAGAAATCTCTCTTTTACAAGCCCCAAGTCAAGAAACTTCCAGTTTACAAACTACCCGTTGAGAAACTACCTATTTATAAGCCTATAGTTGAAAAGCCCCTTGTTTACCAGTACCTATGGAAAAACCGCCAAGTTATCAACCACCATCTTATGGTCATTAGTCTTCAGTAACCATGAACTAAGTATATCTTGTGATCTTAATCAAATTTTGGCATTCTAAAAATAAGCATGTGATGTCGCTATAGTTTGTCACTAAGTGTTATTTAATACTTTACCAATTACATTTTACAATGGCATTGTTGTTAAGTATGTATAAGAAAATTGTAACATTGATTACTAATAAAATTCTTTTTCCCCCTCCTTTCGCTAGTGTTTATTTATCAGTATATGCTGTCAGCTATAATTCATACTAGACAATGATCAGAATACTTCCACTCGAGAAAGTGAATTTTAAATTTAAAAAGAAATATAGAAGGATTAATAGCTAGAGTTAGATGCAAGTATCTTTAATGTACAAGATTATGTTTTTTTTCCTATATAAAATTAGATGCAAGTATCTTTAATATTATTTCCTATTTTATCTATTATAAAACATCTTGATATATGTTAATATATAGTAAAAGGATATTATGGTAAATAACACTGGGGGAAGTTAGTTAGAAGAGAGAGAATGTGACTATGACATGTTCAGGGTAGGGTATATTGACTGTAACCATCCTCTCATGATTTTTGTCGAATGAATTATCCCATTTCTATTCCTTTTTTGTTCTCTCCTCTAACAAAGGTATCAAATTGCTAGATACTTGATCCATCGATAGACTTATGGATTTGGAGACTTGCTTGGAGGTACACCAAACATCTGTGAATACCCACTTGGATCAACATACGTAGGAGCTCATAGAGTTGAAGCAAGAACTGAAACAAGCTGTGGGTCGTATTAAGGAATTCATGAAGAATTTATTTGGAAAGATATCAACCATTGAAAATGTTGCGGGGGAAACAACCAATTACAGTTACTGGGGGTAATGGGGGCCTTGATGGAGGTTTGTCATCTGCAAGTTGGTTCCTTGCTTTTGGGTCATTCCATGAACTACACAATATAGCTTCAGCATACTCCATTCAAACGGAACAAAGCCAAGTGGAGTTTCTCCATTTTAACGGTTCTAATTTTTGTGGGTGGGCATATCGTTGTCGATAATTCTTTAAGGTTGATGACACTCCACTTGAACAACGTATTCATCTTCTGAGTATTCATCTAGAAGGGCACGCACTGAGATGGCATCAAACCTTCATGTGTCATCTCTCTTTTTTTGACATTCAATGGGATGATTATTTTCGACACATGGAGGACAAATTTGGGGACTTCCGTGATGAACATCCCTTGATTACTCTTAAGAAGCTTCAACAAGCTGAAGGCTCAGTTGCTAATTATGAACATGCATTTGATGAGTTGTTGTCAGAGATTGATATTCTGGAAGCGGTAGCTGTCAATCTTTTCATTGGTGGCTTACGTCTTGAGATTTAGCAATTCATTCTTAGTTTTACGCTAGCTACACTGGTAAAAGCTTCATGTTCAGCTCTTTTACAAGAGGTCACGATTCGAGCTATCCATGATCATGCTCCAGTTCCTACTCGTGATTGCAAGTCACCAACCCAGCTTACATGGTCACATAGATCCAACTCTAAGTCTACTACAGTTATGGGCCCAATATTTGGGTCTTCCTCTTCTCCAAAACAAAAGGTTCCAGCCCAAGTTTTCACTAAGCAAAGTCAACCATTGCCTATCTCTGCGTCATCGGCTTCTTCCCTGGGGAGACCTATTAGACAACTATCTAGACGTGAAATAGACGATAAACGTCAGAATATTGATACTTGGGAGTTGGGGAAAAAGGGGTAGTTTGGATAATTAGTATAATAGGTCTATAAATAGGGACACATAATGTATTGGGTGTTAAAACGAATACATATTTTTACCCTTTTTATCTCTTCTCTTATTTTTACCTTTATCAAATGTATCAGAGCCTCCTATTCGGCCAATGGTACTGCCGGATCCGCTAGATACTTGATCCAATGATCGTTTAACTAATTTGGAAAATCATATAGACCAGACCAATCGGGATCTCTATGCTCGTTTGGACCAGAACAATCAGCATCTCAAGGACCTCAAGTGTACTTTCTCCCGCCTTGAGGATTGGTTACGAGAAATGGATGCCAAGCTATCTTTGCTAACCAAGGAAGATTGGGGTGAGATTTCGAATCCCACCATTATTGTTGCTGAAGGTGTGATTTCAAAATCTGCCATTGGTATTGAAGAATCAAGGACTACACTCGTAGAAGTAGAAGATGTGGCTGATATGAAGGTGAACGAAAATGATTCAAACAAGAAAGAGTCATTTAACAATGATGAGTTAGCTGCGGATGCGACTCAAATCGTTGAGGTTGTAGGCGAAGAAGGAACACGTGGACATTGTATGGTGGAGATGAAACCATCCTCGAAGCCAATTATGCTCATTGACTAGGAATTTTGAGAGCAATCGATGTTTCCACGCTACTTAACACGGAATCTCATCACGCTCTTCTCCATTCGTAAGACTTCACAGACATCTACGGTGTTAACGACTTCACGGATCCTCCCTCTGTTTGTTGCTGATGGGACTCATAATTCTGGAGTGTCTAGGGTTTTTTTGATCTTGGGCCCTAGGTTCGACTCACTCCTGGAGTCACTTGGGGAGAAACCTAGTTCGCAAAACCATACTCTGTTCAAATTGCAAGCTAGTGACCCTCGTTCAACGTTTGCTGTAAACATTTCTCTGTTTGCATTTTCTATGTTCGCTGCATCTTCGCCGTCTCCTATGTTTCTTGCCCCGTTAGGTGCATCTCATAGCACCTACTACTTCGACTATGTTTCTATTCCTTTTCTGTTTTATGCTCTAACACATCTCTTAGAAGGATTTTGTATTTTATTTTGTAAATCTTGTAGATGTTAACAATAATTAATATTTTTATACCCAAAGTGTCCCTTGCAAATTAAAAAAAAAAAACACTTGACTTCTCTAGAATGATTCATTAATTAGCTTTGTTCCCCATGAATGAGAAATTGCTCTTGTGGACCCAGAATACGTCCTCAGGTATTACCCTATTGGGGAAATAATTTTGGCAAAGTTAAATCATAAGATAAAAATAATTTATAAACTAAAACATTAGGAATGTCAACTCGCATATTTAAAAAGATTAAATGTTTTATGAACATCACTATAAATTTTTTTAATCTATATGAAGTAGTTAAATAAACATAATAAATAATGAAGAGAGTAAATGAATTGTCATAATTTATATTTTATTCAGAAATATAAAAAATAGTTATTAATTATTTTCACATCCACGTTCAATATTATTATTACCAAGATGCTTTACTAAATTAATCCATGTGGATCACATCCTTAAATATTGACATAATTTTGCATTGATTTGGCTAGTGTAATTGTTAATTGTAAATATTTCTAAATTCATCCAATTTTATAGAAGAAACGTTGCAAAAAGAATTTCAAAACTATAAAACTAAATGCTTCCGAAGTTGAGTGTTTTTATCAACTCTTCCAAAGTTGAGTTACAGTAAGCATTTTATGGATCAAATCCTTAAATCTTGACCTAATGTGGCCATGACGGTATATTTAAGAACGAACATGTTGGTCTTGGTCAAAACATGATCAAAGCAGTATGAAATTAACTGTCTCAAAAGTTACAACAAACATGTACTAAAACTTAAAAAAGAGTGAATAAAAGGGTGTAACATTACTAAATTGCACTTATTATACACTCCCTCCGCCCTCAATTACTCCCTCCGTTCCTCAATTAACAAACATTTTTTACTTTTAACTAAATTTAACTACCAATTGTTACAATTTTCTTATGCATACTTAAAAACAATGCCAATGTAAAATGTAATTGGTAAAGTATTAAATAACACTTCGTGACAAACTATAGCGACATCAAATGGTGGCTTATTTTTAGAAAGTCAAAATTTGATTAAGATCACAAGATATACTTAGTTCATGGTTGCTAAAGGCTAATGACCATAAGATAGTGGTGATAGCTTGGCAGCTTTTCCATAGGTGGCTTATAAACTGGTGACTTCTCAATAGAAAGTTTGTAAGCAAGTGGCTTTTTAACAAGTGGTTTGTAAACAAGAGGGTTATCAACTGATGGTTTTTATAAGCAGGGGGCTTCTTAATTGGGAGCTTGTAAATAGGGGACTTCTCAATTAGGGGCTTGTCAGCGGTGATTTCTTAATGGGTGGCATGTAAACGAGAGGTTTCTCTACTGGGGGTTTGTAAACGGGAGGTTTCTTAACTAGTGGATTGTAAACAGGAGGTTTCTTAATAGGGGTTTGTATACCGGTGCTTTCTTGACTAGTGACTTGTAAATGGAAGGTTTCTCAACTGGTGGTTTGTAAATGAAACATTCTTACTTTCTTTCGTATGCCTTAGAGATCATTTGGTAGCATTTAGAACCACTTACAAGACCTTGGAAGTTCATTAGCTAAATCTAGAACTTTTACTCTTATTGAGTTACTGTTCATATGGTATAACAGATTCAGTGATAAATTTCAAAAAATCATAATTAATTCTAAAAAAATTAAAATGAAATGGTTCAAAATTATACTCAAAGCTAATATCTTTAAGTTTAAGGAGAAAATAATTTCTTGGCCAAATGCTTAATCAATTGATACAGTTTATTCGTCAAAGATTACTGTTTATTTGGCCAGTACACCTTTTTTATGGGTCTGCCTTTGGGTTTGCTCTTACCCTAATTGCTCTGATATATTCCATTATGACTTTTATATAGAATTCAATATTCTGATTATCTGTCATAAAACTAATGTATTTTGCGAGAACGCCATTAATGCCTTTTATATTTGTTAGTTTGTCTGCATATCTTTCAGCTATACTCATAGCCAAAGTAAGGGTACAATGTTGGTTCACTTCCTCTCATTTCTCAACTAGAGATTCATCGAGAATAGTAGGCACTAACTTGGGGTTTGAATCTAAAGAAAATATTAAAGACTACTGAGGAAGGTGTTAGAAGGGAAATAAAGTTTCCAACCTCGGTTCAGAATCACATACTACTTGAGGTTCCTTAAGTGGTACTTCCTCCACCAACTCCTCCAAAGTCTTTTTTAAGGATTTCATCAAGGTTTAGTTATAGATCCTCTTCAGGTTTCCTCTCAGGGTCCTCTTGAAGGTTCTCCTCTGGGTCAATGACATCTTAACCTTCTATAAGATCATTTAGTGGATCATCTTCACAAAAAAGTTTCACTTCCTCATCGTCACTTTGAGGTTCATACACTAGTTCATCCAGGTATAAGATGTTATCATATAAACTATATCTCAGGGATTCAGTGTTAGATGAAATCTTTTTCACCTATACATTAAAAAATATTAATTATTATAATTTTCTAAAAATTTTTAAACAATAAAAATACAAAAAATATATTGAATACTCACAAATAGGTTTAGAATTATCCCAAAAATAGATAAATTATATATCAAAATAAAGATCTTGATTTCAGAAACTTTTAGGGATAATTCGCCCCTCAAATGGAGGTCACATGCTCCCTCATGCTCCCCAAGAAAAAAATTTAAAAGAAAATAAATAAAAAAGATAGAACTCTACCTACTCCTAGCACTGGCGCATGGCGTACAAGCGCTAGTCTATTGCTTCCATGTGACTATATGCCACATGCCGCTCAACCAATTTTTTTAAAAAAATATTACCAATTTTTTTTTAATTTTTTTGGGCCTGGGTTGGATCTAATAATCTGACCCGGCCCAGTACCCCACGGCCCCTAACATTTTTTTAATCTTAGACTGGGTTAGGCTAGGCCCAGTCTTATAGCAGCTAACAATTTGTTTTATTAAATTGATTCGTCGGCCTGTACCCTTTTGGCCTAGAAACTAAATGTTTTTTTTTATGTGGACTTGGATCTGTGGCCTAGACCCCAGAAAACTTTTCTTTAATCCAGGTCAAAACAGATCACAGAGGCCATCATTGATCTCCACCTGGGTCACACTAGCCGGGTCATACCCGTTCCTCCTCTGTAACTTCTCCATATGATGCTCATTTTTTATGTTCTTGATGCCATTTTCTTTGTTTTTCATGCTCTACGCAATGTGACCAATTTTAAAACCTAAAAATGCATTTTTCTAGTGTGACCTAGTTTTTTGAACGAAGAAACAGTTACAGTTTTACAGCGTGTTCTCTTCATTTTATGATTTAGATGCATGCTCCATGTACTTAACATAAAAAAATACTTTCAGCTAAATTAAAGGCAAGAACAACACATTGAACCAGAAAAAAAAATATATGCAGACAAGCACAGTATAGTTAGTAAAATAAAACCTTGTTCATGATACCAATAAGATTTCAGGCACACCTTGGATCTTACTCTGACTCACCGAGATACTTACACGAAACTAGAGCACTTGTTACAGGCTCACAATCATGTTACATAGCAAATGCACCAGAGGGAAAGAGAGAGATGAGATGCTGAGAGAGAGAGAGAGGAGAGGAATAATGTGTAGAATCCACTTTTGTATCTTTTGTGCTCTCTACCTATGCGTGCCTACACGTATTATGCGCATGAGGGGGAGGGAAGTGGGATCAAAAAGCACTCACCACTCCCCCATGTTCTCCTCTACACTACTAATGGGGTAACTCCCATTTTTCTCTCAAAAGATATATATTACACATATATACCCTATTCTCTCTATTATTCTTACAATGACTCTAATCTCTATTGAGTTGGGCCTAATCCACTAAACGTAGATCAACCCATTTTCTAACAGAAGGCTTTTCAACTGGAGGCTTGTAAATAGGAGGTTTCTCCACTGGTGGCTTGTAAACAAGTGGTTTTTCAACTAGACACTCATAAATTGGAGACTTCTTAATCTGAGATTTGTAAATTGGAGGTTTCTCCACTGGTGGCTTGTAAACGAGAGGTTTTTGAACTGGTGACTTATAAACAGGTGGTTTAACCATTGGTGGCTTATACATATGTGGTTTTTTAACTAGGGGCTTATAAGTGGGTGGTTTCTCTTAATGGGAGACTTGTAAAAATATGGCTTATAAAAGGTGGTTTCTAAACTAGAGGCTTGTAAACTGGTATTTTTTTTATTGGAGGTTTATAAGTAGGAGACTGATAGTAGTCTGCAAAAGTAGTAGTGGTGAGAAACACCACTCCATAAACGAGCAATAACAAGATTTTAGAGAACATTGTTGGACTCAAACTTATGTTGATGCAAGTAGAATAGTATGGCTCCTATTTATAGTAGAACTGGGGAAAATATAGGAGAAGTCATGACAAAAAAATCGATTTTACAATTTCTCATTAGGTGTTTGTTGTTATAAAACACCACAAGAAAAATTTTGCCCAAGAATATTCAAGGATTAATCACGGATTTTGTTTGTGAAAACATCCTTAATTTGATAATGTGAAAGTAAATCTAGAGAAATAGCCTAGGCGAGCCCCTAAAAATGTTCGATCGGACTACTTTTTGGTGACAAGAGAGGGTTTAGTTGATTTATATTTATGTTTTGTCATCCATTTCCTTTTCGTTTGTTTTGAGATATATATATATTGATCAATTATGATTATTTTTCCATCGATTATTTTTTGGTCAAGATGTATGGATCCATTCTATGTGTCGATATAGATCATGAATATCATCATTATGCTCTATTAACAAATAATTTTTTTTTGATAGATTATTAACCAAATAATCTATCAAATTGTTGAGCTATATGGATTATTAATGCTATATGGGCCTTTAATGTTTTCAAGAGTAGGTTTGTTTCTTTTAACTATGGTAGTGGTTTTGAAAGTTAACTAAATTGATCTTTTTTACCATGGTTAATATTTTTTAACTATAGTTATTTTCTTTTCTACTATGGTAACTTTTCAAACAAGTATTTTCCTTTTATATCATAGTGGGGTTATTAATTGTGATTAAATTGTTAATTGTTTGGAGTATGAGCAAAAATATCTTTATTACATCCCCTCAAATGCGATATATCTTGAACCCCAAAAAATATACAACAATTAGAGTTTTCAAATCCTATGATCCCCGACTCTAAGTCATAATAAATTTATAATATACTTTTTATCCCAACCTCATTCAATTTAATTCACAAGTCATCTTGAACTCTTGCACCAACCGTATTGGCTATTGGTGACAAATTGTTGAAAGATCATATATATAATCTCTTAATTATATGTACCAAATTACAACTAGGAAGGGTTAATGTTGTGGACATATTAGGAAACCAATATATTATATTATCAAAATACATTTAATAAATAAAATAATGATGAAGAAAAAAAGTCCATGTTGAATGATGTTAAGTCGATCGCTCAATTTTCACACATTCATGTATTTGGAAAGTTGGAAATCCTTCTTGTATTTTCTTCAACTTAACGCTAATTATTTTTTATTTGCTTGCGTTCTTTGCAAGACTTAATCATTGATATAGATATTTAACGTGTGTGTATCAAGTTATTATCTATATAAGTTATTTTAGTGAAGAAATGAATTTCTTACTTTTCATTCAAATATGAGTGTGTATATGCGCGCGCGGATTTATTGGCTGATCGATTGATGATATAGATATGTAGTGCTTACTACATATTGATCGATTGACGAAATAGATCTGAGGTGAAAATGACTCTATTGGTCCAATTCAATTTTCAAAGAGATCAAAGAATAAATTCTACATGTAATACCCTCGTGTCTATATTTAATACTTGATAATATCTCAAATAGTATTACGTCCAATAGAATGATATATATATTTAGCCCAAAAAAATATATAATACTACTTTCGTCTTTAATATAAGGTATAGTTTATAGTATAATTTTTTCCTATAAATTAAATTTTATATTAAAGATTAGAGTAGTATAATATTTGTCATCTTAGATCATAAGTGGAAGAAATGATGTTTGATTTCCACCTTACTAAAATATACCAATGGGGAGAGACATTCTAATCACAAAACTTTGATTCAAATTAGTTACTTATTCTGATACCTAATAATAATATGATATAAAAAAAAAAGAAACAGAGATCAATGTAATTTTTAACATATTTATTAAAGAGACTCAGATGATGATTCTTGGACAGGAAAACAACTTCATATGATTAATTTTAATCTCTTTTTTTTTTTTCCTTTTATCGACCGTAAGTCACTTTATCATTATTCACTCATGGGCTTCTCGTGGAGAGTTTATTGTTCTTAATTGCCATTGCATTTCAAAAGAATATCATAAAATAACTTAACAATCAATATTTTCCTGCCACTTGTTTTATGTAACAAGTAGAGATTTCTCCCTATGCGTTGCATATGAGCAAGAAAATATATTATAATTATTTATTTATAATTATTATGAATTGTTATTATAGTTAGAAATTTCAAATATCATGGAATTATTGACTAATTAATATTATGAAGCTCAAAATCTTTCAAAGATCAAAATAAGATTACTGATTAGGATTATTGATTGCAGCTTGACGATAAAATAATTAAAAATAAGAGTTGAATCGAGCCATACTTAATTTTTAATTAAACTATATATTATAAAATTTTAAGAGTATAGTTAATTTAGATATTGATTAAATCATTATTGACTGATTCTATTGTAGACATAAATGTCCTTTTCAAATCTAAAATGAATATATATTTTTTTCTTTATGTCAATTACCAAATGTTTTTGTTTCTTTGGAAATCTCTTCAGTTCAACATAAACAATAATCTTTGGTAACGGAAAAGAGATACCGGTAATATAATAAGACATAACACTGACAATGCCTTTCAATCACTACAAAGAAAAGACTTTCGGCGACATAAAACTGGATTTTATATTTTTAATCGATATTTTATTTATTAACTTTATTTTGGTAATAAAATATATTTAATACGCAATATCCCCACACCAAGGGGTCTCCCTAATTGTGCTATAATCATATTGAAACCTATAGTCTTTGATCTGCATCATCAACACATGTTAACAAGTTCAACAACGCCTTCTAAACACTTGCTAGTGTTTCTTCTCGGAGCAATGCTTCTCATCGCTGATCATTATTATCAACTTCCACCTATAGATCCACCCAATGAAGAAAATCGGCTTCCCGACCCACAGGTTGAGGTTCGACTTTTCCACCCGACCTTTTGACATTCCACCAATTCCCGAGCCACCTACGGACAAATCACTAGTTAAAAAGCCACCTACTTACGAGCCTCCGATGAAGGAGTGGCTAGTTTTCACAAATTATAAGCTACATGTGTAGAATCCACCAAGCTATCATCCACTTGTGAAAATCAAGTGATTTTAAGTCACATTTTACATTGGTTTTGTTGTCTTGTATGTATGGTTATCTGGCCACGTACATATTCCATTATCCCAATTGTGACATTGATTATACAAAATAAAATTGTGTATTTTTGTCCTTCCCCGTGATTATCAATATATTTGATCAGATATAATTTATAACAAAATAATATCTATGATCAGCATTTTAATTAATATTTAGGAAGGATACTGGTATCCTGAAAATAAGAACTATGACCACAATTTGTCACTTAAAGATTTTGTTCATTTTTTTACCAACTGTAACTTAAAAGACATGAAGCATATCAGCATTTTCTAAGAACTTCAACTTTTTTTTTTTTTTTTACTTTTTTTATTTAATCAAGGGTATATCTGCCTTTTGAGGCTTAAGCACAAAAGGTTTTTAATAAGTGCGCTTCTCAAAATTTAAATTTGCTTTCTTCTCTTTAAGAGGATAAGCCCACTTATTGTTAGTTTTTTTTTTAACCATTTTACGAACCTTGCCTTTGTGGTGGGTTCAATTATCTAAAATATAATTCCCATAAATAATTTGTATATCAAACTATTAGCCTCATAGTATACTGTCCTATCATATATATGCAATTTGACAGAATTTCAAACTATTTCCTGTCATGTATATCAAACTATTTCCTGTATTAGCCATCTGCATAGGTTTGATTCACTTCCATTTTATGTGTTGGAAATCAAAAGGTAAACAGGAGAAGTTGATAATCAGCTCCCTCCTTTCTATTATAAGATATTTTTAATTAATTAGAAAACTGTATGAGAGAATAACATTCAATGAAAGGCATCTTCATATATAAACGAACAATTTGTTAGAATAAAAATATTTCATACATAATATAATCTATTCATATTATAATATATATAAGTATAAAACCTATATGAGATACAACAGAAGGCTTATAAATACCCCTTGCAATTAGCTTAGCTGATATGAGGAATAACTGTAACTTAATTTAGCTACTTGTCAATAATAGAATATTGTTAGATAAAAGAGAACATATTCTTTCAGCTAGTAATTAGGCACAATGATGGTAACTTGTGTACTGTCGTCACCAGTGAAAAACCCTCAGAGTGTAAGCAGAGAAAAATTGTATCGCTCTAGGAATCAGAAAACTATCACATGAATAATTGTTGATGTTTTGTTAATTTTTACCATCGAAAAATTAACTTTAATAAAATGAGTCAATAACCTACCTTGGACTAGGCCTAAATGACTACAAGCTACACTCAGAAATATTTATTAATTATCCTAATTAATATCTAAATAGTTATAATAATAAATATCTCACATTCTCCCACTTCCATATACTTAATATCATTGTCTTGTCAAGGTTAACTGATATCATGTTACAAGAATCATGATGATATGTCATCTTCTATCGAGTATTACCTTCCATATATTACAGATAGTATCATCATTTAATGGGTATCAAATTATGCATGAACTCAATGTTCATTAAGTTCATGTCTCAATGTTTATCAATTTCAATATCACAAATGTATATAATCACAAATTTAAAATGATAAACTACAAAATCTGATTTCATTGCTCATATTTTCACTAATCAAAAGAAGGATAAAGTCTTATATGAGGTACATGTGTGACGAAGACATTCGGCTTCAATCCTTTCGTCGAAGGATTAGCCAACATATCTAATATATTGATATGGTCAATAGAAACTTGGTCATCATGTACTTTTTCTCTCAAGTATAGGAATTTAAATTCGACAAACTTGCTTCAACTTCATTCCTTTTGTTGTTTGCTATAGCCACCACAGTTGCGTTATCACAGTATATTCTAATTGGCTTAGAGATTGAATTCACAATTTAAGTCTAACAATAAAATTTCTTATCTAAATAGTTTGTGAACTTGCTTCAAAACACGAAATTTACTCAGCATCACCAGTAAAACGAGTTGTTTGAGTTTTCTTTGCACTTCTTCACGATATAACTCTTTTTACCAATAGGAAGATGTAACCAGATATAAATTTATTTGTGTCTACACATCCTCCAAGGTATGAATCTAAATATCCAATTATGTCCAGATTGTATGTTCTTCTGTAAGTGAGCATGTAATGTTTAGTACCTTGTAAGTACCTGAACACCTTTGCAGCTGTCTAATGTGTTTACCCATGATTGCTTTGGTATCTTCCCAACATACCCACAACAAAAGCGATGTTAAGTCTTGTACAAACCTGTGCATATGTCAAGCTTCCTACCGCTGAGGTATATAAGACATTTTCCATTTGTTTCTTTTTAAGTACAGTTTCAGGATATTAACCTAGACTAAATTTATCTCCCATTTCATTAGAAGCCATGTTAGATGAATAGTTTAATATTCTAAATCGTTTAAGAATTTTTCAAATGTAAGCTTCTTAAGACAAGACTACAAGATGTTGGGTCATTTACTATGAATCTTTATGCCTATGATATAAGATGCCTCACTAATGTCTTTCATATCAAAACTCTTGAACAGAAATTGTTTTATCTCACACAATAGTCCTAGATTATTAGTAGTAAGTAAAATGTATCCAAATACAAAATCAAGAATATGATCCTACTCTAACTAGCTTTGTGGTATACACAGTTATCCATGATGTTCTCAATAAAACCAAATGATGTGATCACTTCATGGAACTTTAAGTACCACTGCCATGAAACCTATTTCAAACCATATATTGATTTTTTTAGCTTGTATACCAATTATTCGTTACTTTCTACAATGAATTCCTCATGTTGTTTCATATAGACTTCTTCCTCTAGTTTACCATTGAGGAACACAGTTTTCACATCCATTTGGTGTAACTATTGATCAAAATGTGCAACCAACGCCATGATAATGCAGAACAAATCTTTCTTAGATATAGGTGAAAAAGTTTCACTGTAATCAATTCCCTCCACTTGAGTGAAGCCTTAGCAACCAACCTAGCCTTATATCTATCAATGTTGCCTTGTGAGCATCTTTTGGTTTTGTAAACCCATTTACATCCAATGGCTTTAGACCCACTAGGCAACTCTACAAGTTTCCAAATATGGTTGTTTGCCATGGAATTCTTTTCATCAATCATGACATCATGCCATAGTTTAGAGTTCGCACTCTTCATGGAATGAGTGAATGTTAAAGGATCATTCTCAACACTTACATCACAATCAACTTCAGCAGAATATACTACATAATCATCAGGTAATGCCAAATCTTCTTTCTCTAGTTGACCTCTTAATTCAACCTCTTGGGTTGATCCATGTTGCTAAATAGGGACATCTTCTATCACATTTTTATGGTGATTCCACTTGTGTGATAGCATGATCTTGTATATGTCTATCTTGTTCGGCATTGTCAACTTGAGCCACAGGGTCTACATTATGTTCAATGTCAATCCTAATAGTGGGATGATCATTAACTATTAAAATTCCCTCATGAATAGTGTCAATAGTTTGCTCTATGTGATCATCTTGTGGACAATTACTCCCATAAATCACATCATTCTCAAGAAATTTTGTATTCTTAGACTCTACAAATCATTTAGAAGGTGGAGAATCTAGTGCCTCACTTTTATTACAAAATATATAGACATGTGTATCATGAGTAATCATCAATTAAAGTGATAAAATATTTTTGACCATGCACAGTCAAATCAGGGTAACAAATATCCATATGTATAATTTCTAACAATTCAAAATTTCTCTTAGCTCTTTTATGTGACTTATTGGTCTGCTTTTCCTTTATGTAATCTACATAAGAATCAAATTCTGAATGGTTTAAAGATGGAAGAATTTGATCTTTATTTAACCTTTTGATTATGTCAATAGAGCTATGTCTCAATCTCCTGTGTCATAGGTTATAAGAATTCTCATAGATGACACTTCTTTTAGTACCACAAAACAAAAAAAGATTGAGGTTAATAAAAAATAATTTTAAATAAATCACCAATCATAACTAAATTCACAATTAAAATATAATCTTTGACAAAATCATAAGTTTCTTAAAAAGAATTAAATAATAATCAAATGGAATTAGTTTTGACATATAAATCAAATTCCTCTTGTAAGAGGGAACATAAAAAAATATCATAAAGTTTCAAAACATGATTATTTGAAAAACTTATACGAAATGACAGTTTTCTTATTGGGATATGGAGGCCTATTTATTAGAAAGCCCTGTATAGTAGTCGAAATGTTGATCATTAAATCAGTGTCATCATTAACACTAGAAAAATTAGATTAAAAAATAACACACGATAAAGCATACCTCTCATCTTTATTATATGTTGCATCACACTGGCAATACCTATAAGCCTCATAGCACATAATTCAGATATGATAGTACCACTCATTTGCTTGTCTTTTGGCTTGAATTGCTTATCTAAAGCTATCAGGTACCCTTTGGCTGTCTCGCACTTAGGGACTGCTCCCATAATATTTCTGGTGATCCTTTGTTGTATAAGAAGAAGAGATAAGTTGTTACTCCACTCCTATATTGAAACAACCTTGAACCGATGTCGCCTTGGGGTTACTTCAAAAATTTAAACTAAGGATTGCGTATAGTGCAACCTCGGGTCATTTTCTCTGAGGAGCCAAAATGAGAAATTAAACTCCTAAGTAACTAAATGCAATGTAACCTAAATTAGAAAATGAGATTTGTTTTGATTGACTAACAAATAAATGCAATTAATTAAAAATAGATTTAAATAAAATATTTTTGGTATTTCTGGTTTAAATAAAGGAATAATGAATGATAATAAGTGAATAGAATAAACTTAAGGGTGATTAATAATAATAAAAATAATCCTCCAATTCAATAACGCAGGCAATCATAGTTTCAACAAATGTGGGAGTTATAAATAATGAATTAAGAATTATAATTAAACTTTTAATCTAACAACCGAGCCACCTCGAATTGTCACAAAATATTTTCTAAATCCTAATTTATTAACTGCCACCAGAATAATAAAATAGGACTAAAGATATTAAAAACCAATGCTTAATTATAACTCAATAATTCATAAAATAAAATTTAAGCTAACAAGAGACACAACGATCCAATAATTCAAGCCACCTTGAAAAATCAAAAAATATTCACAATAATCTCAATACAATATCTGACCCAGATCAAAGTAAATGAAATTAAAGTTAATTAAAGATTAATGTCAAATGTCAAGCAAAAATTCAGTCACAATAATCCTCAATAAATACAAATAAATCATTCTAAATACTCCTAATAATTATAAAATTAATCCTAAGACCTAGGAGTCATAATATAATTATTAGGTAGAGAATTAGAGTAACTTATACTCCCCTTTGAGATCTCAAACTCATGCATTTGCTATTGAATTAGAGAATTAGGATGGATTAGCCACACCTAGCCATTACTGAATTGTCCTGACTACTGTTGTTTGGAGTTTGTTGTGAGAGGGAAAGAAAGTGGATGGAGTGGAGATGATAAAATGACGAAGGTGTATTCGCCGCTTGAATGCTATTCAATTCAGTTTGTGGCAGCGTCTCCTGTGCGTGCGTGTGTTTGTTCTTTCTTTCCAATTCCTTTTCACTTTGCTGGCCGCCACCCCCTTTTCCCGTACGCATGAATGCTTTTTAAAAGAAATTGGAATAGGACAAAAAAATCTAATGGGCTAAACTGCAAGGTTTGGCCTATGGGTCCTATTGTGTAATTTCTAGTTTTATGGTCCTTTGTTGTCATTTGTGAATTCTGATTTCTTCCGAATTCCTGAAATATAAAGTCACAATAATATAATATTTTTTATTCCAAAAATAATTATTTGGGAGAAATCATAAAATTATGACAATTATGCCCCTATTAAGCACTAATTCAATATAAGTCATATTAATTCAATTAGCGCATAAATAATAAAATTAAGGACCACAATGTTGACAAAAGCCCACTAAAATGATATGAATTAATATATAAAAATATGGCTTTGTCATATATATTATACATTTCCTTTGCCTCTCTGTTATTTAAGGCATCATCAAGTCTTGGAGGTTTTTTTATACCTCATGGTATAATCAAAGTCTAAGAAACAGAGCTGCAGCAAAACATCATCTTTCCAATCAATATAGTTAGTGTTGCCGTCTAATATTATTTTGTTGCTTACATCAGCTATAATCCTGGGGCAACAATTGGATATATAAAATAAAAACAGACAAATATACAAACAAGCTCATGAGTTATAATTTGAAATAATCACATTTCACTGTGACATGTATACATGTTTAGCATAAATGTAGCATGCAAGAAGTATAAATACATATCACCAATGTCTACATGTGGAAAAAAATATTAACATAACATGTATTTGACTCAAATGATGAAACTAGAATGCATTTGTACTTTTTTAATACTTATGGGTTACTTAAAAAATAACAAAGATATTCTATCCTACCCTAATTAAATGTACAATTATAATATATCTAAGGATGAGCAATTGATATTTTAAATCCATATATGATTAATTAATGCATGCAACAAAATTCAATAAATAAGGATGATGTGACTACTCCTCAAAGAATTGCACGCTAATCACAAATATATTAATGTGCATTTAAAATTTAAATATGCACAACTTAATGGAGCATTTAAAAAAGTTAATTTAATCAACAAATATGACTAAATAACTATTTCATGCACATAAAATATTTAATAATTAATTTCAACTCAAAAGGTTTTTACAAAAATTAAATATTTAATTTAATTTTAAAAAATAAATAAATGTACAAACAAGACAATTAAAAAATAAATCAAAATTAAATTTTGTAAATACCTTTTTCAAGTGTTAAAATAATGAAGAAATTATTTTTCTTTTATTTAAACATTTGCATTGCATGTAATAATATTAAAAAAAGACATTAAAATTAAAAGTAATTAATTTATTTTGAACAAATATATTCTAAAAAATTAAATTAAATAACCCAAAATACTTTTTCTATAAATAAAACTAAATGATCCATACTCAAAAGTCCAAATAGAGCCCAAGTATAAAAGTCCAGAAACAAAAACCAAAAAGTTCAGGCCCAGAATGTATTTTTCCAGAAGCAAAACAAAAAAAAACAAAAAAAAAACAGAAGGCGACCCAGATGTTGTTTTTTTAAAACCTAAAATGAGAGACCCAAACATGCAAGTAGAACAAAAAAAATTCAGTCAACCCAAAAGCAGAAGGCGACCTAGATGTTGTTTTTTTAAAACTTGCTTTAGGCCTAAAATCATGACAACCCAATATGTTTTTCATTGAGAACAAAAAAAATAGCATATGGCCCAAAACATTAATAAAACAGTGTGTTTTAACTCAAGGCTAAAATATACCTTTTTGGGCTTCTTCTTCCTGAGTCAGGTTAACTTAACTGAACTCCGCAAACCTACAACCCGAGAAACTTGTAGCGGCCGTGACGCGATAGAGGACCTAGATGCTAGTGACCTTCATAGGGCAATTTTCGGGCAGTTCTGGAGCTTGTTCTTTAGCGGTCTCTATGGTGCATGTCTAGAAAATGACGGCGAGCACTTCAATCAATTTGAATTCCTTGAAGGGGAAACAAAATTGCAGATGAATTTTTTTTACTCTGAAGCTTGAAAAGACGTGATGGCAAACTCCTTCTCTCAGCAAGTTCAATGGCGACTCTGATCTTCCAATTTTCGACAACTCTCATGGCAAATATCTTAAAAGATTCTCTCTCCATATACTCTCTCTCAGTAATCATAGAACAAATTGCCAAAATATCAAAAATAAAACAAATTATGATCTCTAGAAGTCATGTATTCCATATTCTATTTCAAATTGTTACTCATGAGGATTATAAATTAACAAGTAAGCCAAGGGAATATCAAACAAGGCTCTAATGCTACATGTTGAAATAAAAATATCTCATACATATTCTAATATATCCAAATTATAATATATATATATATATAAGTATGAAACCTATACAAGATGTATCGGAAGACTTATAAAAAGCTTTCGTCATTAACTTAGCTAATTTGAGGAAGAACTGAAACTTAATTCAGAGATCTATTAATCAGAGAACACTATTAGATAAAAAATAACATGTTCTTACAGTTGGTGATTAGGCTAGTGATGATAACTTATATACTGCCGTCACCAGTCGGAAACCCTCAAAAAGTGAGCAGAGAAAACTATATTGCTCTGAGACTCAGAAAATAATCGCATGAATAATTGTTATTATTTTATTAATTTTTATCATCAGAAAATTAACCTTAATAAATTGAGTCAATAATCCACTTTAATTTAGTTCAAATGACTATGGGCTAACTTAAAAAATATTTATTAATTATTTTAATTAATATTTAAATAATTATAATAATAAATATCTCGCACAATTGTAATAAGGGAATTCACAACAAGAATTCAACTATGAAAAAAACATATACAAGGGAACAATTCCCACAAATGCAAGTTGTTTCATTCTCTTAGTTGTGAAATTGATTATATAAAATAATTTTTTTTTTATTTGGCCTAGTTATCCTGTTTTTATCAGTATTTTTTCATAGGTATATATAATATTTTATAATCTACTACGAGTTTGCAATTAATATTTTGGTATACGTCCATCAAGAACAGAATGATATTGGTATGATGATAACAATAACTATGCCCATAATTTGTCACTAAAATATATTTTATTCCCCAATTATCACTTAAAGAGATATACGAAGCATATATTAAATAGGATTTTCTAAGAACTGACACCTCTTTTGCCATTTTACCACACCGTTGTATGTCAAATAATCAGCCGCATATTTTAATGTCATATCCATTGTTGTGAAACTCATTAGTTGAGACCCGTAGAGTTTATCATGGTTATACTTCTAACTTATAAAATTGTGTTAACTCTATCTTAAACTTGTATTAATAAAAATTAGGTTCAACTCACAATTTCATTAGCCAAATTTACTATTTTTATATTTTTATTTTATAAAATTGTGTCAACTGTTTCTTAAACACTTATTAGCATTTTGAAATATATTATGTAAGTTACATCATATATGTACTTTATAAAAATTTCCTTGTTAAGTATGATAAATTATAAATGTTGATGAATTTAATTTGAATTATTAAGATTTAAAATATATTTAAATCAAATTATTATCATTTTTATTTTTTTAATTATTTAATTATACACTTTTAATAGCAATTTATTGATAAAATTAAACTTTTACAAATTTATGATTCGAGTTTATTTAAATTTGTAGGTTTAAAAACTGTCCTAGTATCATATATCCAATTTCACAATAATGTAATTGCAAAAGATATAAGATTACGTACGACAAAAAGTAATCAAGCCATATGAATAGGTTTCCAATTGACAAAGATGGTGGGATAATGTAATTCCATATATATGCATTACTCACTTCCATTTTATGTGTACTGAAAATCAAAAATTAATATTCAGTTTGCTCTTTTTTATTATGAGATATGTTAAAAGAGTTTTTAAAATAAAAGTGTCCATTTTTTGGGTACAATTTCCCTGGCGTTTATCCTTATATTTTAGGTGTTATTTGACGGTTAATAATTATCAAATATTTGTTTGAAGTTTTGCTATTTATTTGGCAGTTATTTTAAACAAATTGTCGAATAAAATGGTTTTATTTAAAACAACCATAAAATAAAATATTATTGAAGGCAATCATATTTAAAATATTATCAGACACTAAATATAATCATATCTTATAATAAGGATTTAAACATTTATTTATCATATTATGAAATATTAGTCCCTCCGCTAGACCTAATATTTTGGTATCTATATCTTGGATATCTTCTAATTATTGTATATTCTAATTATTATTGTTTTGTTTTATTATTAGTTGCTAAAATGTATATGTGAATTTATAAATTCACCTATAGAATATGGACATTTGTTAATCTGCTATTGTTAGTTATTAAAATATGTATGTGTACTTATAAATTCACTTATAAAATTGACCTGATAGATATAAATAACTTATTGACCTAAGTTTTGTCCATTTTCTATTAATTGTCTTTATTACTATTTTTTTATTTTCAATATTCATTATAATACGCATTATAATCATTGAATCTGAGGAGATGTAGGACAAAATAGTAGACAATTTCATTACCTATCAACCACACAATGAGGAGAATGGAACATGTTTATGGCCATATAGCCATACATACTAAACAACAAGACCAACATAAAACAAAATGGGGAAATTAAAACCATAAGATATTGTGCCTGCGCGTGTTTTAGAGAAAGAAGGATGATAGCTTAGTGGTTTCTCCATAACGGCCTAATTAAGTGACTGAGAAAATGGATATATTGTACGAGGTCCACCATTTTTGAACGGAGGCCAAGTTTTTTGAGGGTTCGTCCATGATCTCATAAGTGAAGGCTCGTAAACGAGTGGCTTTTTAACAAGTGGCCTTCTTGGAGGCTCCTGGGTTTTCGGCCTCAGTAAAGTTGGGCTTGGACGTATAGGTTTCGGCTTAGGTGGGTATGGAGATCTTTGATCAGGTGGAACTGGTGGAAGCATACCCAGATGCTTATACATTTGTGGCGATAGCCTCGTCGGCCTTGGCCCGGCAACATTCTTAACTGAAAGCTCATAAACAAGTGGCTTTTTAACTAGAGCCTCATGGATTGGTGCTGCTTCAAATGGCGGGTTTTCATTTATCAGGGTTTTATGATCAGTAGGTGAAGCTCCCAAAGGATGTGAATTCTCGGAATCTGCAGAGCTACAAGTGGTGAGAAACACCACTCCAAAGAAGAACACGAGAAAGTGTTTGGAGGACATTGTTAAACATATAACTTGTGTTGATGGTTGATATATGTCATAGACTATCGCCTCCAATATAATTTATAGCACAACTAGGGAGGCCATTGGAATATATTATATTATCAAAATACATTTAATAAATAAAATGATGATAACTCGATTGCTATATTTAATAAATTATAACTAGCTGGAATTTGTGAGGTGTGAAAATGACTCTATTGGTCTAATAAAAAGTTTGAAGGGCTAGATTTGTTTTCTCTAATGGTAGTTAGCATATACAGTTTTTCAAAGAGATTAAAGCATAAATTCTGAATGTAATAGTATATTCACCCATTGGCTTCTCATGAAGAGTTTATTGTTCTTCATCATTGCCATTGAATTTCAAAGGAATATCATAACGTGACTTGAGAATTAATATTTTGCTGCCACTTGTTCTTTTAGCAATTTTCATTTTCATTAAATAATCATTTGCCAATTATATTATAAACATGGGTTTCCTTTTAAAATCTGAAATAAATGTAGTCTTCTTTCTTTACCTCATTTATCAAAAGTTTTCGTTTCTCTGAATAACTCTTGTATTCAACATGAATGCTAATCTTTGGTAATGATAAAGAGACAATATGATAAGACATGGAATATTAACAATGACTCTCAATGAATCTCCCACCCAAAACAGGAATGAATATTCGACTAACAATTACTATTTTGCTGCCCCATGCTTTCATTAAAATTTGGGTTTTGATTAAATAATCATTTGCCAATTTTACAATATACGTAGATGTCCTTCTGAAATCTAAAAAACCCACATAAATTTTCTTCTTTAACTTACCTCAAAGATCAAGAATTTGTTTATATTTGAGAGCCCCATCAACATGAATGTAAATCTTTGGTAATGAAAAAAAGAATTAACAATGACTTTTAATGAATCTGTCCACCAATGGAATAAAAAATTTAAAAAGAAAATGATATCTATTTCTACTTGCAGTGCAATTTTTTCCTTTATATATATATGAGTTAAAACTTTAAACCAAGTGGTGTACATGAAAATATGTAAAGCAAAAACGATAAATATTATTTAAAATATTAAATTATATTAGAATTTTGTTTTCAATCTCTTCTAATTATTGTATAATCTAATTATCTTTGAACAACATTGTAGCTATATTCATACTATTTTTTGTGGATCAATTAGAGTCATTTTGAGCTAACATTAATTGACTTTTTTAAAGAGTACCAGCAAATTGAGAATATCTATAGCAATGATTTCCAACATGGATTTTCTAGTATTTTAATCATTATTTTATTTCCGTAGTGGATCGACGGTGTCATGAGCTTCGTCCGTTCTTAATTTTTCTTAATTTTTTAAAGAAAATATAGCCTTAAAAATCTAAAAAATAGCTTTTTATTTATCTAAGCCTCATTTGAGAAAATAAACTCCCATAATTTTTTAAATCCCAAAATTACTTATTCCATAATTTTTTTCTCAATTTTTTGAATGCCAAAATATTTTTAGTAATTATTCTTTTTTTTTTATTTTGTCCCTGAAATTCTACTTTTAAGACTTTTTAATTTTAGAAAAGTACTCTTAATCTTAAAAAACTCCTTATAAATCTCTTTTATCAAAATGTATAGGATGTTACAGACCTATTTAGTGAGTTAATTTTAATCATAATATAAAATATGTTTTCTAAATTTATCAATTCTTTCCTAAATTACTTCTATTGATACTCTTTTAATAAGAATCAAATAAGAGAATGAGGGATGGAGTTAATGAAAATAGTTAGAGTGTTTTAAGAAAAACATACTTTAATAACTAACTTCCTAAATATAATCAAATTAGTTAAATATATTACATATTTAGAATTAGAAAAATATTATATTTATAACTAAAATTCATCTCTCTAACTCTGTCCTAATTTAGGAGTAGATTAGGAGGAGTATCTACTTCTACTTACAGTTCAATTTTTTTATTTAATATGAGTTAAAATCAAGGGGTGTATATGTAAGTATCTAAAAAAAACAAAGAGAAATATTATTTAAAATATTATATATAGAATTTTGTCTTTAATCCTATCAAATTATTGTACATCCTGATTATCTATGAAGAAAATTGCAGTTATTTTTAGGAAAAGTTATATGAGCACATTTAATTTAATTTTTAAAAAAATTATAAAAAAATATAATTTACAAGTGATTTTAAAAAAATAAATATAAAAAATAAATATTTAGATAATTATTATTATAATAATTTTTATAATTAATAAATTATTAAAAAAATATGAAATAAAATTAAAATTTTTAATTTTAGCCTATTATTTTCTTTCTCCACCCGCCGCGAGCAGTACAGTGAAAAGTGATTCATCCCCTTCATCCACTTAATCAGATGACGTCACGCTATTTCACCTATGCCATTCATCCTTCACCATCTCCATCTCCATCGACCGCTCTAACCTTCACCTTCCATCATCTTCATCACCCTTCCATAGCCACGTCACACCATCTCGACGGCACTCCATACCCACACTTGCCGACTCCATTGACTCCACACTTATCTCTATCACTGTCGACTATAACAGCACAGCAGAGGCAGCCGTTCCACCATCTTCCTCCACCCCTATTCCGTTCACGGTCCAGACACCCATCATCACAGTGGCCGTCTCCCCTCCAAATAATAGTACCCATCACGACGGAGGAGTAGCAGCAACGACAGAGGTCCAGACAGAAGCAGAACGACATCATGACAGCAATAGAACTAGCGAAGGCGGTAGACATAGTGGCCGAAAATGGAGGTGAACACACAGGTCGGCGAAAGGTCAGACGACACGGAGGTGAGCACGAGCACAAGCACGAGGAGAAATGGAAGAGAGGAGAGAGAGAGAGAGAGAGAGAGGAGGAAACGGTAAAGTGAAGGAAGTGAAGGAAGAGGTAGTGAAAAGGAAAAGGTGTCAGCAGATTGGAGGGGATAGAGGGAAAAAAAAAGTAAAATAATTATTAGATATTTTATAAATATTTTTTTAAAAATTAATTAATTAATTTATCTAAAATTATAAATTAGTTTATAAATTTATTTAAATATTTAAAAGTTATTTATTTAATTTTTTATTCTAACAATTGTTTAGTTCAAAAATATTTATAGAACTATTATTTTTAAGGTTAAATAGGTGTAACCCTATTTAAAATATTATTAGATATTTAATGTTGTGCCTTGAATAATATTTTATTATGTCATGAGAGACTAGTCTCTTTTGCTAACATTAATCTTCATTAGTAGAAAACTCTTACTCTACCACGATAATTAATTATTTATATTATATCTAACTATTGTTGGTAGAAAAAAAATACCTTGTATTTTTTTTTTGTTGCCCACCCAATTTACCATAACTTTGCCCCGACTACATCCGGATCCAACCCGTATCGCGGATCTGGCTATGGTGGGTGAGTCTCCCAACGGGAATTTTCTGCATACGCCAAGGCTCAAACTCGAGACCTCGTTTAAGCGATACTAAACCGCTTATCACTCAGATCAACTCCCGTTGGTACCTTGTAATTTGATTTAGGTGCAAAATTAAAAAGTATAGTAGGCTTTTATGGAGCTCAACTGGATCCAGTCCATATATTAACCGATAAATGGGCCTCATATAAAAATGATGACCAGCATCAATTTTTTGTCTCTTTAAGATGGGAATGTAAAATAATCCTCAGAGTGTAAAATTCTTTGGCGATATAGAGACATAACAAACAAATTAAATTAAAAAAAAAAACAGATAATAATTTGAATCCATAAAGAACTAAGGCAACGAAAATAAAAGATAAAGACGAACCGCTAAATTAGTAAATTTACAGAATGTAGCATAATAACTAAAGGGTCTGACAGAAAACACCTAGACCATGCCATATATTCATAATTTAAGTATAATCATTAATCACATGTAAAATTTAATAAAAATTAAATTTCTATAAATAAAATTATTTCTGACATGAAGATATTATTAACATGGAAAATCATGTTATTTAAAAAACATACTAACAAGTTGCAGCTAACATGTTTTGACTAAAAGTATTTTAAATTGGAGATTACACATTGATGTTTCATTTGTACAGAGGCCATGTGGGATTGAATTAATAAAGTGCAACTTTTAATGTGGAAAGCAATTTGCATGCATACTTTGTTCTTTTCAAAATTTAGATTCAAGATCTGGTTCATTTATATAGTTTTTAGGTCTCTTCATGTGATTTTGCATAATAATTCTTAAAGAGATGCTTAAAGATCTTTTTGTTCTAAAAAATATAATTCTTTTAGATTTTGCTAATCAGATTATTCATTACCCCAGACAAAGACCCAACGCTCTCTTTCTCTCATAATATTTATTTTTTATACACTCGAAAAGAATTATATATATATATATATATATATATATAACGTAAAAAGCATAAAAAGCAAACTCATGATTTAAAGAGTAAAACATTAGATGCAATTCTTTTCCACATTCTTCCCTATATAACGTCAAAGTCGCATAATCTTTATTAAACTTCTAAATTGATGTGTATACACTACTATAAAATAGGTTTTGTAAAGCCCTCTTTCTAAAGATGTTCTCATAGAAATTATTTAAAAAATATGATCGATGATATTTTTATAAATAAAATAAAATATAGACCCCTCATTTCTTTCATCACACTCATAAAGCCTTAACTCCATGCTCCCTAATCGTCAGCTTTTCCTTCCTTTGGCCTCATTGACATCGTCTCCCTCGTCATTGGTTGCTCCTTCCTTTGACCTCATCGTCAGCTGCTCCTTCCTTTGGCCTCTCACTCTTTATTCTTCCTCTTTAGAAAATTTTGGTTTAGCATATCAAGAATGCAATATGTAGGTCATGGTTTTTCTACAACTTCTATTTTTGCTTGTCTTAGTTTCTTGCGCTACTATTCTTAGATTTTCTCTCTGTTTCTCAATTTTGGGTGTTGATTGTTTTCTGTTGTATTTATGCTTTTTTTGTTTCTTTCTTTCTAGGTTCAGTTTAGATATATTTTTATTCGCTTTTGAGGAGGTAAGTCAAAGGAATTGAGGCATAGGTTCTGTTTTTCTTCCTTTTATATTTCATTTGTTTCTATGATATCTTCTATTAGGTGACAATATTTTTGGGTTGTTTTTGTGTATATATATGAGTTTTTATTTCTTTTGTTTATGGGTTCTTTGGGTTTCTTCTTTCTACTGTTATTCTTTGTGTTTTTCTCCATCCCTTTACTATTGGTCACTTCTCTTTTTCATTCACTCACTCCTATCTTATCGTTTATAATATAAGATAATTTATTAAAGAAGATTTTTTCTTTCTTCCTCTTTTTTGTTCTCCCTTTCTTTTTATATGTACATATTTTTCTTTATCACTCTCTTACTTCTTCATATTTGTGATGAAGAATAAAAGAATTTTAGTGCTTGAATGGCGAAACTTGTTCATGAGTTTCTCTTATCTAAATCTAGAGTGTTTTTTTATTCTAGATTTTTTTTATCTTTTTACATTATTTTTTAAGCCTGATGTAAGGAATAATAGGTTTAGAAAAATTGATGATTTCAATTTTTTTATTTTTATATTACTTTTTAAACCAGTTGTATAGAGTAACCGGTTTAAAAAAATTGATTTTTTACACCGGTTGTACAACCAGTGTAAAATATCATACTTTCTATATGGGTTATCTCTACCCTATTTTTAACCAGTTTATAAAGTTAATTTTCTAATACTCATAGTTAATTTTCTAATACTAATAGTTCTAATGCAGTTAGTCAGGAACTTGGAGTTCAATAGACACCAAACACCTTCTCTAACAAAATTTTAAGTATGAGGTTCCCAGTTCCCTTAATGGAGGGTATAATAGGTGCGTGAGTTATGGAAAAATATAACTAATTATATATATATATATATATATATATATATATATATATATATATATATTGCATTATCGTTAATATAAAATATATATATAAGTATTGTGCGTTGTATTGTTTACACGCTTCTAAGATTGTATAAATGTACGTCTTACCATATAGTCAATATAAGTCAATATAACATGTAAAATCTGTAAATAATAGGACTTATTACAAACCATCTATAATACAACTTTTTTTTTTAAAAAAATTAGGCTTTATGTACCATTTTTTTTTACTATTTTAATAATTTATAACATATTTCTTTGAGCACTGTCCAACTTTTGGTTTTATTCTCAGTATTATATATATACACATAAATATTAATAAAGTATAAATATTAGAATGATGAAGATACTCTTAGAGAGAGAGAAAATTTAGCATCCCTCTTGTGCATGGCACGTGAGAAAAAAAATACTTTTTATAAGTTATTTTTAACATATTTCACACAAGAACAATAAAAACTTTAAATTTTATTAAATATGCTATAAAATTCAATAACTTTCTAACTTTAACCTATTTAATATACATTACACCTAGTAGAAATAAAGTCAACACAAAAAGATGAAGGGTAAAATGGTATATTTATGTGTAAAAATTCTCTCTTTACCCTATAAATAGGACTACAATATACATTCTCTCTACCATATAAATATGATTAGAGGAGTATCAATTTTACAAAGGGTTTAAGGTTCAATTTTGTTAACAAATTTTAGTAGATTGAAGTAATTTTGAAGCAAATTTTGTGGAATAACCTTGTTTTAAAGCAATTTTGCTTGTTGTCCAAAATCTATGTGGATGATATTATATTTTGTGCAACTAATGAGTTTGTGTTTAATTTGCAAGCAATTTGTTGAGTTGATGCGGAGAAGTTTGAAATGTTAGAACGCAACTTCTTCAATTCTTCATTGAGCTTCAAACAAGTACATATATGAGTTACTCCTCCGGTCCTTAGTATAGAACCTATGAGATATTTATTAATATTATCATAACTAAGTAAATATTAATTAGGATAATTAATAAATATTTCTGAGTGTGACCCGTAGTCATTTGGGCCCAATCCAAAGTGGGTTATTGACTCAATTTATTAAGATTAATTTTCTGATAGTGTAAATTAACAATTGATAATTATTCATGCGATAATTTTTTAGTCCTAGAGCGATAACCTAGTTTCTCAACTCACTCTTGAAGGTTATCCACTAGTGACAACAGTACACAAGTTGCTATTACTGTGCCTAATCACCAGCTGGAAGAACATATTATTTATCTAATAGTGTTATCTGATTGAAAAGTCTCTGAATTAAAGTTTCAGTTATTCTCAGATAAGTTAAGCTAATAGAAAGAGATAATTTTAAGTCTTTCGCTACATCTTATATAGGTTTTATACTTATATATGTTATAATCTAGATGGATTATATTATGTATAAAATGTTTATATTCTAACATGTGTTATCAAAGTCTTATTTGAGATCCCTTGTCTTACTTATTAATTTATAATCCTGATGAGTAGCAATATGAGATAAAATATATGATACAGATGCCTCTATAAATTATAATTTTTGAATTAAATGATAGAGAAGATCATATTTGGTTCTTGGCTCTTTGATGACCGTCGCCTTCTTCGTTAATTATTAGAGGTTCTGAAGTGGCTGTTCAAATTTTATTTGAAATCAACTTTGATCTAAATTTTTTGAGTGACTATACATATATTCATATGTGATGATTTTGAATTTGATGGCGAGAGCCGTGAGAGATCGTCCAGACAGGGAAATCAAAACTGGAAGCTGTCAAATTGGAGTAGTAAGAAGTTATCAAAGGCGAGATTCTTGGGATTATATAAATGTGGCAGATTACGGCTCAGATGTCATGTGCTAAGTGTGGAGGATCTGATTCATCCCTACTTGCATGTATTTAGGCCGTACGCTTCTAATTAAAAAAATTATTTTGGGTAGTTTTAATTTTAGGTCACTGTTTTGAGCCATCAATATATATATATATTATTTTGGTTTGTTGTTGTGTGTTTTGGGCCAAATTATTATTATTATTTTTTTTCTGAAAAGAGCTTGTTAGGCCGAAAAGCATTGGGTTGTCAACATTTTTTCTTCTTTTCCTTGAAATCAATTTGGGTTATCCGAATATATATATATTTATAAGGGTCTCTCCCCTTAGTTGGTATCAGAGCCAGAAGGTGAAGTAGAGATGTGGTAAATAAATCTGGATTTATCTTTATGATATCAGGATAATTGTTGAGTTTATTAGTATGGTACGACTGTCAGAAATCGATAGCATGTTAGTACTAGTCTAAGTTTATTAAACATTAGACCATCCATACGAAAATGGACCGTAAGACCCGATAGACTGAGGCAGGTGGAACATCGTACACAGTAGTGTGTAATAAACTTAGTACATGTACAAATATATTGGCTAGATTATGGCTAGTTAGATACTATTATACTAATCACCTAATAATTTTTTCAAATCCATAAAGATCGATAAATTTTTATTCATCATACCACTACAGATCCAAAAGGTAAATATACTAACAAAATGGTTGCCTTTCTGGACTTGCATTTTTGGGCTTGGACAAATTTTTTTTGCTTCTAGAAAAATATGTTTGGGTCTAGATTATTTTTTTAGACTCTTGTGATTGGGCTCTATTTTTAGACTTTTGAGTATGGGTCACTTGGTTTTATTTTCATAAAATTATTTTGGATCATTTAATTTGATTTTTTAGAATATTTTGTTTAAAATAAATTAAATTTCTTTTAATTTAATGTCATTTTAATTACTATTACATGCACTATAAATATTTAAATAAAGAAAAATTAATTTCTTCATTATTTTGATTTTTATTTGGAAATATGTTTACAAATTTTAATTTTTATATTATTTAATTGCCTATTTTGTATATTAATTTCTCCTTTGGCAATTAAGTTAACTATTTAATTTTGTAAAAACCTTTTTGAGTGGAAATTAATTATTAAATATGGTTTTGGTGCATGAAATAGGGGGAGAATTTAAATTAAATTATTTAACCATATTTGTTGATTAAATTAATTTATTAAATACTCCATTAAGTTATGCATATTTGAATTTATATGCACGCTAATGATATTTGTGATTAGTATGCAATTTTGTGAATAGTAACTACAACATCCTTATTTATTGAATTTTGTTACATGCATTAATTAATTACATATAAATTTAAAATATTATTTATAATTAAATGTATAGCTATGATTTATTTGTACACACAGGTAGATATATTATAATTATACATCTAATTAAGGCGAGAATTAATTGCTCCATTAAGTTGAGCATATTTGGATTTTTAATATATATTAATGATATTTGTGATAGAGTGCAATTCTTTGAGGAGTAGCCACATTGTCCTTGTTTATTGAATTTGTTGCATGTATTCATTAATTACATATGGATTTGAAATATCATTTGTAATTAAATGTATAGCTGTAATTTATCTTTGTCCATAGGTAGATATCTCATAATTATACATTTAATTAGAGTGGAATATAATGACCTTGTTATTTTCTAAGTAAACCACAGGTAATAGAAAAGTACAAATGCATTCTAGTTCTATCACTTTAGATAAATACATGCTATGCTAATATCTTTGCCCATAGGTAGATATTGGTAATACGTATTTATACTATTGGTATGCTATATTTGTGCTAAGCATGCATACATGTTACAATGACTTGTGATTGCTTTAAATTTTAACTCTTAAGCTTATTTGTACATTTGTCTATTTCATTTTATAGATCCAATTGCTACCCCTAGGTTATGGATAATGTAAGTAACATAACAATCTTAGATGGCAACATTAACTATGTTAATTGGAGAGATGATGTTTTGTTGTAGCTCAGTTTCTTAGACTTAGATTATGCCTTGAGGTATAAAAAATCTCTAAGACTTAATCATGTCTCTAATGATAGAGAGGCAAAGAAAAGATATGATATGTGGGAGCGCAGCAACTATTTATCTCTTCTACTTATACAACAAAGGATTACTAGAAGCATTAGGAGAGCAGTCCCTAAGTGCGATACATCCAAAGGGTATCTAGAAGATTTAGATAAACAATTCAAGCTAATAGATAATAAGATAAGTGGTGCCATCGTGTCTGAATTATATGCTATAAAGCTTACATATATTGGCAGTGTGAGGAAATATATAATGAAGATGAGAGGTATGCTTTTATCATGTGTTACTTTTGAATCTAATTTTTCTAGTGTTAATAATGACAATTGGTAGAGTAACACTAGTTCAATGATCCCTATTTTGACTACCATGTAGGGTTTTCTGTCAAGTAGGCATCCACATCCCAATGAGTAAATTGTCCTTTCAGGCAATAGGAGAGAAGATCCTTAAAAGCCGTTGTAACTTTTCGCATAACCTTTTGGAATAATCATGTTTTAGAACTTCATGATTTTTATGTTCCCTCTTACAAAAGGAATTTGATTTCTATGTCAAAACTATTCCATTTAATTATCATTTAGTTCTTTCTAAGAAACTTATGACTTTGACAAAGTATTTTGTTTTGATTGTGAATTTAGTTATGATTGATGACTTATTTTAAAAAAATTGATTTGCCTTAATCTTTTTTGTTTCATGTGGTACTAAAAGAAGTGTCATCGATGAGAATTCTGATAGCTTGTGGCATAGGAGATTGGGACATATCTCCGTTGATATAATCAAATGTTAAATAAAGATAAAGTTCTTCCATCTTTAAACCATTCAAAATTTTATTATTGTGTGGACTGTATAAGGAGAAAGCAGACCAATAAGTCACATAAAGGGCTTAAGAGAAGTTCTGAATTGCTAGAAATTATATGCACAAATATTTGGTTCCTTGATTTAACTATGCATGGTTAAAAGTACTTTATCACATTTATTTATGATTACTCACGATATATGTATGTCTACATGCTTTATAATAAAAGTGAGCATTATATACTTTCAAGGAATACAAAGTAGAAGTAGAAAAATATATTGGGAAACCAATCAAGATCATGAGATCAAACTATGGTGGTGAGTATTATGGCAGATATACTAGTAAAGGACAAACACCAGGTCATTTGTTGATTTTCTTTGAGAATAGTAGCTCAATATACTATTCTTAGATCACCTGACATGAATGGTGTAGGTGAAAGAAAAAATATGACCTTGCTGGATATGATTAGGAGCATGATGAGTGCTCTAAACTTCCATCTTTCTTATGGAAGGAAGCATTCAAGACAACTACATACATATTAAATAGGGTTCAAACAAAGGCAGTGTCTAAGACACCCTTTGAAATCTGGAAAGGATAGAAACCCAATTTAAATCATTTCAAGGTATAGGGTTGTCCTGCTGAAGTAAGAGTGTACAATCAGCAGGATAAGAAGTTAGGCCCCAAGACCATTAAAGCTTACTTTGTAGGCTATACAGAGAGGTTAAAGGGTTATAAGTTTTATTATCTTTTACCTTTTAAAAGGTTTGTAGAGTTTAGAAATGCCAATTTTCTTGAGAATAATGTGATTAGTGGGAGTGATTGTCCACTAGATGATCACATAGAGTGAACCACTGATATCATTCATGAGGGAACATTAATAGTTAATGATAATCCCACTATTGAGATTGATATTGAATGTGATGTAGTCCCTGTGGCTCAAGTTGATGATGCTAAACAAGATGGACATATATTGGATAGTCAACCTATCATACAAGTGAAACTACCATAAAATGTAATAGAGGATGTCCCTATTCAGCAACCTAGATCAACCCAAGAGGTTGAATTGATGAGGTAAACTAGAGAAAGAAGATCGGCATTGCCTAATGACTACATAGTGTATTCTGCTAAAGTTGAATGTGAAGTAAGTATTGAGAATGATCTTTTAACGTTTACTTAGGCCATAAGAGTGCGAACTCTAAGTTGTAACATGATGCTATAATTGAAGAAATAAATTCCATGGCAAACAACCATATTTGGAAATTTTAGAGTTGCCTAGTGGGTCTAAGGCCATTAGTTGTAAATGGGTTTATAAAATCAAGAGAGACTCATAAGGTAATATCGATAGATACAAGGTTAAGTTGGTTGCTAAGTACTTTACTCAAGTAGAGAGAATATATTACAGTGAAACTTTTTTAATAGTATATAAGAAATATTTATTCCATATCATCATGATATTTGTTGCCTATTTTGATATAAAGTTACACCAAATAGATGTAAAGACTACTTTCCTCAATGGTGAACTGGAGGAAGAAGTCTATATGAAACAACCTAAGGGATTTATTGTAGAAGGTAAAGAATAATTGGTATTTAAGCTAAATAAATCAATATATGGTCTGAAACATGCTTTACGACAATGGTACTTGAAGTTCTATGAAGTGATCAGATCATTTGGTTTTGTTGAGAACACCATGGATGGTTGTATATACCACAAGTATAGTAGGAGTAGGATAATATTCTTGATTTTGTATGTGAATGACATTTTACTTGCTACCAATAATTTGGGACTATTGCATGATGTGAAGCAGTTTATGTTTAAGAGTTTTGATATGAAAGACATGGGTGATACATCTTATGTCATTGGTATAAAGATCCACAGAGATAGAACCGAATGTCTTGTAGGATTTTCTCAATAGGCTTACATTGTCAAGATTATTGAATGATTCAAAATGTAAAACTGTTCATCTAACGTGGCTCCTATTGAAAAGGGAGATAAATTCAGTCTAAGTTAATGTCTTGAAACTGAGCTTGAAAGGAAACAGATAGAAATGGTCCTATATGCCTCAGCGGTGGAAAGCTTGATATATCCACAGGTTTGTACAAGACTTGATATCACTTTTGCTTTGGGTATGTTAGAAGATACCAAAGTAATCTTAGGGAAGCACATTGGACAACTATAAAGAAGGTGTTTAAGTACCTATAAGGCACTAAACACTATATACTCACATATAGGAGAACATACAATCTGGACTTAATTGGATACTTAGATTTAGATCTTGGAGGATGCATAGACATGAATAAGTCTACATCTGATTCCATCTTCCTATTAGCAGAAGGAGCTATATCGTGGATAAGTGCTAAGCAAATTCAAACAGCTCCTTTTACTGGTGATGCTGAGTACATTACGTGTTTTGAAGTAAGTTCACAAGCTATTTGGATAAAAAAATTTATTGTTGGGCTTAAGATTGTGGATTCAATCTCTAAGCCAATCAGAATATATTGTGATAACACATCTATAGTAGCCAAAGCGAACAACAAAAGGAATAAAAGTCAAAGCAAGTTTGTCAAACATAAATTCCTTTGCTTGAGAGAAAAATTTCGTGATGACCAAATTTCTGTTGAACGCATCATTACATTGGATATGTTGGCTGATCCTTTAGTAAAAGGATTGAAGCTGAACATTTTTGTATATAACTCATATGGAACTTCGTCCTTCTTTTGACTAGTGGAGATATGAGCAATAAAATCAGATTTTATAGTTTATCATTTCAAATTTGTGATTTATACATTTGTGTTATTGAAATTAATAAGCATTGAGCTAGGAACTGAATGAACATTAAGTACATGTATAATGTGATACCCATTAAATGATAGTGCTACATGTAGTACATAGAAGGTAATATTTTATAAAAGGGGACTTATAACCATAATTCTTGTAGCATGACATCAGTTTACCTAAACAGGTCAATGGCATTGGATATACAAGCTAAATAGGAGAATGTGAGATATTTATTAATATTATCATAACTATTTAGATATTAATTAGGATAACTAATAATATTTTCACTACTGCAAAAAAGGCTTTATAAATCGGTTAAAAATAGTATTCTATATCGGACAATGACCGGTGTAGAAAAGGATCATTTAGAAAGTGTACACTTTTTAAATCGGGCGATTCACCAGTGTAGAAAGAGTAGAATTTAGACTGGTCTCTTTTGAAATCAGGAGTAGAATTTGCTAATGTCTACACTGGTTGAACTGATCCCTTTTGAACGGCTGCTATAGATTGATGAATTATTTACACCAGTTGTGTTTGCACCCGGTGTAGATTAATGAATTTTTACATCAGTTGTGTTTATACCCGGTGTAGATTAATGAATTTTCTACACCTCAATATAAAGACAACCGGTGTAGATGTTGTCATGTTTACATATATTGTTTCTACTCCTGCCAGTATTCTTTTTATCTAGTTTAAATGTATTTTGAAAAAATGACCCCTTCAATGTTTCATTAACCCCATCCCTTCAAGATTCATCAATAAACTACCCAAATATATAGACTTAAAGAGATAGCAGTAGATACAAAGTTCAAGATGACAGAGACAGATCTTCAATTGCTCATTACATTACTCATTTAATAAAATTTAATAAAAAAATATAATCATTTGAATAAAAAAATAAAAAAATATATTATGGTAATGACAAATACTATTGAGAATGAATGATTTGAACAAAGAACTCAGCCTAAATATTGTGCAGGTCCTCAATATCTTGTTCAGAAAATAGATTGATCAAACATATGAAATATCAAATTAAAATAAAAGAAATTAAAGCATTACTAAGATATATTAAATTGACCATAAATATATAAAATCATTAAAAATACAATTTACCTCCTCAATTAGGTTAATCTTATTTGACAAGATGATATTGATCATGGTCTAACCATGTATAAGTCGTACAAGTTGCTTTCTTTAGGTTTCCTTCAACTTTGTAATATAAATACAAAAAAAATTATGTGTCATCAGCAAAAAACCACGTGAAGCATAAGACTTAATACTTTTATTACCTTTGGTGTGATCCATTCAGGGTCCCTCACCAAGTTGACTTTCTTAAGACACCTTGCAATTGCAAACATCTCCATAGCCTTATGACCAAAGTTATGAACTTAGTAACTGTTTTGTTACAAAGACCATATTTAATTTATTACCAACCATTGCTCTATAAGGAAGAAAATTCACATGTTCATAATCTTCTTGGTATCAACTGATGGCTTGTAGTGGAAGGAGTATAAGAAGAAAATTTTATAAGTATGCTTACATAGTATGATCAATTGCCAATGTATTGAAGTCTTGAAGATTGGGATGTCCCTTTTGAATAAATATGAAATTTGTATAGGAATCCGAACTGACCTTGTTTGCCCTTAGAAACTAACTCAGCTTGCATATACCTACAGTTAATGCAAACACGATGTTAGTTAATGCAAACACTCAGCTTGCATGAAATTTGTTATTACATATATTTACATTTAAATTAGACTTACATTAAAAATACTTGGATGCACCCGGAGGTTAGTTCATTCCTAAAAGTGACAACATATTTCACATCTACATGGTCAACAAAGGTAAGCTCCTCCATGTCACCCATAACTGAATCCATAGGCTGCACATCCACATGGAACATTTTATCAGATGCCAATTGGATCACACATTACATGGCACTCAAATTGGGAGGTGTGGGAAGTTCGCTTGGGGATGACACGACGTGATTTGAAACAAGATGCTTTGGCCATAATACGAAAGTTCCCTTTACTTGACTCATAGTCTTTATTGGAAATCGTGCCCTAGGGGCCAATCATTGTCTTATGAACATTATTGATTTATGAATTTATTAATTGTGTTAGCATATTATTTACATATTTATTGTACTGACCATCCTTGGATAATTCATGATCTTATCCTAAATGTCCCTGGTCGGTCATCTATGCGGGAGCACAGATGAAATAAGACCAGTATGACTTTGAAGATCTATAGAGATATAAATCAAAGTCATAGGCACATGTAAGAGTACAAGGTGTTGGACCGACCCGCTATGAAAGAACTGCATGGATAACATCATAAGCTTCTCTCATATACAAACCATGTCAATATGCCCTTTGACCTGAGATCATCATGGATTCCTACATGACAAACGCTCAGCTTTGACCTAGTCAAAAGTCACTTTTGACTGAGTGATCATAAAGACTATGTTCGGGCTTAGTGGTTTTTCATGCGGAGGAATGTGAATGGTCAAGATGGAATTTGTCCCTCACATTCGTAGAGAGATATTACTGTGCCCCTCGATGAGTGAGTCTGAGAAATGTATGGCCATACTGTAATGGAAAGGTAGTTCTATTTTTACAGTCAGACTACTCAGGGATCGAGAAAGTAACGATCAGAAATAGGAGGATGACATTATCCACGCCTCAACCATGACCAAAATATCGCGTGACAGAAGGGACATGATATGGTTGTATAAAAGGTTACATCGTTTAACGATCCTCATATGATTTGGGTAGTCGTTATGTCTTGCTAGAGACCGCTTGTGACTTGTGGGCTAGTATAACAAATGGCCCACTGCCAACTTCATATGGGCCTACAGGGTCACACACAAAATAGCCCAACACGAGCTTTGATGTCCATATTCATTGAATCTAAGACATGTCCAGATTCAATGAATGATCCAGGATAGATGTATATATATTTATTTATATTTATATTCGTATATATATATAAATTCGTATATATACATTATATATAAGAGATATATGAGATTTAATTTATAAGGATAAATTAAATCTCTATCACGTTTGAATTTAAAATTTAAATTGATAGGATATCTCATATAAGAGATATTTATAAGATTTAATTTATAAGGATAAATTAAATCTCTATCATGATTGAATTTAAAATTCAAATTGATAGGATATCTCATATAAGAGATATTTATAAGATTTAATTTATAAGGATAAATTAAATCTCTATCACATTTAAATTTAAAATTCAAATTGATATGATATCTCAAATTTGATTTATGAGAATAAATCAAATACAGTTCAGTCTTAGCTTTATTTTAAGTTAAATAAATAGGTGAATTAAATCTGTGGGACAGATTTAATATTATTTATTTAATTAGTTTCTTATCCAATTATACAATATATGATATTGTATTAATTTCAGAATTAATATAAGATTAACTCCCAAAAAATCAGATTCGATAGAAGAAAACGCAGAGCATCCTGTATATATGATATTAGGAGCTACGTTTTGCATAGAGATATACATAGAACACAGAAAGGCCGAAGGGGACTGAGCAAAGGGTTTGCAGATAAGAAACTGTCAAAATAGAGACGGAGAGGACGAACTCTTGAGAAAGCCCTGGAGGGACAAGAGACGCTAGCACGTCGTTCGTGGTTGGAACGCTGTTCGTGTAGATACCAGTAGAGGAAGCCGACCTGAGTTGTCAAATTCTTGCGATCGAAAGGGAGCATGAGCCGCTGAAAGAAGCTGTGAACGTCGTGACCAAAAGCTGTGGAAGTCGCTGAGGCACACTAAGGGTAATGCTTCTTCCCACTTGACTTAAACACATACGGTAGATCCTGGCAAGGAATGGAAAATTTTTTAAAGTAATTTCCGCTGTGTGTCTTCCAATTTCTTTCAGTCTTCACCTCATCAGTCAGAATTGGGACAAGAGCATCTTCAAATATAACGTCTTCAACTGCCACCCTTAATTAATCATCTTGAATTTGGATATGGTGGGCAGTTTCTCCTAAGATATAGATGGAACCATGTGCCACTAACCTTTTGATAGAATGCTCCACATATAGATCAAAAGGTTTAACATCCTCTAACAACAGCTCGACTATACAAAAGCTCCCTTTAATGTTAGGACGGGCTACATGTGAGAGCATTTGGGTGGCACTTGGCTCCTGTTGCCTTGATGTTAACATGGACAATATTTCTTCCTTGATCTTTGCCAACCCCTCTTGTAATTGTGCATGAATTGAAGCTTCTGTCTATGCCCTAGCCTCTGCCCTCATGGTGGATAACAATGATTCTAGCTCTGCCCTCGGGACATATGGGGAATGTCGTGGAGATGCTCCAAAAAATCTCTTATACCGATATCTCCTCTAACTCCCCTCACACGACCCCCACGCTCTTGCTTGCACATGGCAATAGTCAAGATGCCATTCCTACCATATGACTTGAAGGAGCCATGGGCTTCTTGTTGCTTAAGATCAACCTATAATATAAAAAGAGCAAATATAAGAAATAATATAATTAGTCTACTAAAATAAAATAATACAAGAAGTACTTATAATTTTTGCTACAATCATGCGAACGTGATTGCTTGAAAATGATTCGTTCCTTTTTTGGTGAGCGTACAATCACTTATCTTCACGACGTATTGGAGATGGGGAAGTAAGAATAACACTAGAATCAAACTCAATAACCTATTCCAACCTCTTCCTTTTGGCCCCCAATAAGTCTCTTTCAGCCTTCGTGTAACCCCTCAAGGTATTATATGAGGCAATCATTCTTGAGAGCGTGTTCAATGGATTTTTCTCTTTTTTCCTACAAGACTTGAAGTAGTTAATCCCCAATACATATAAAAGGAAGAAACATGGAAAATGCAAGATTCCTTTTTTACAACATATCACTCACCATAGCTTCTGTAGTAATATGAAGCCTAACAATTTTTTCCCAAGTAGCTTCGTCAATAAATTGATACTTGCTGCATGGAGAAGGATGAGGCTGACCATCTTTATCCTGGCCATGCACATACTAATGAGTTAGTTGTGTCTTGAATGCCCTCCAACGCTCAGCACAATAAGACAACGTCTTCTTCAAGACTTCATTATTGAGAATATCGTAAGTGAGCTGTAATAATTTCCATTGAAAGCAGAGTTATCAACAAATAATTGTGTTTTTCAGTGTTGGTCTGTATACAATATATAATAGGCAGTTCTTATACCTGAATAGAGTCCCAAATTTGATTCTTCACATGATTATCAATAGCATCCCAAGTTTGTATAGCGATGTTAGTCTTGTTGCGTGCTAGGGGCTGACATAACTCATACTTTGTCATGTGTTCACCAATTGGGTTCTAACGTGTATCAAACTCAATCGATAGTAATTTTCATTCTATTCTATCTTTCAAAATGTCTTTCAATCGCGTCACACTTCTGTCCCTCCTTTGCTTAAAGTCGCTTAGAGCACCGTTAGCCTCATTCTAATTATCACTACCTCCCATATTTTTGTATACCCAATAACAAAAATAAATAAGTTAAATAGAAAATAATGACTGACCACAGCGAAAGAAGTGCAAGCATTTATCGCAGAAAACTACAAAACCTAGAAAAAGAACATGTAAAAGGTGAAGCACGTACACGAGAAAATAAGTATCCAGAACACGTACACGGCAAAGCACAACAAAAGCTAGAACATAGAAGAACGACTAGCCATGGCAAATCAAGACGAAAACCATAGAGCACAATGACTGGCGTAATGATAGATGACATAAAAAATAAGACCGCATACAACCTAAGAAATGAGAAAGGAAGAGACACTCCAAGGGGCGGGCTTTGATAAAGTATTTTCATTTAAAACTTTTTACACTGATTAACATTTAAATCAGGTGTAAAAATCATATTTTGAATATGAAACGACTAATATTTTAAAATTCAAAATAATTTCTACACCGAATAACATGTACAACTGGTGTACAAAAGTTTTCAGATCACTTTTTACGTTAGATAACATGTACAATCGGTTTAAATATTGGAGTTATTTTTTTTAAAACAACCCTTTATTAACCCATCACTTATAAGTTATAACAAAATAATATATGCAATCAGAACAATATACTTGTGCTATTATTACATCAAAACAATATATGCAATCATAAACAAATCAATCAGAATCCACTTCTTCTTTATTCAATTTTAGTAAACCTACTGAAAATGAAGGGGTCTCACAAATTGAATCATCATTGTCAATAACCCTTTTTTCTTGGAGAGTGACATACCATCTTTTATTTACCAGATCAGTGATATATAACACTTACTTTGTTTGGTCTGCCATAATGAAAAGCTCATTTCTAAAATTTATACTATTCAAATCAACTAGTATAAATCCTAACCAATCTACCATAACACCATTGTTTACATTAGCTAATTTATATTTGAACATGGGAACTGTGAATTTGGTGTAGTCCAACTCCCAAATCTCCTCAATGACGCCATAATAAGGGATGACTGCTAATTTAGGATTGTTGTCTTTTGAACTAGAGAATTGTATAGCTTCAGCCACTAACATAACACCACTATTCTGCATGCTACTTTTATCATCTAGGGACTTAGTATAAAAGGAATACCCGTTGATGTCAAATGAATTCTAACATATCACATTAAATTTAGGACCATATACCAACTATCTAACTGAATCAGATACACAATTATCATTTTTAACCTTATATTTTAACTAATATGCAAAAGATTTATTGTGTTCTCTAATCAACATTTGCTCTGTCATTCTATTATTTTGTTTCCAGACAAGCTCTTTATGATCAGCTATATAGTTTTAAACTTTATCAATGTTATTCAAGATGTATAAGTATATTTGTTGCAATTTATTACGATAAACACTCTTCACCAACATTCCGTGTTGACCCCCTGTTTGGCACCCAATTTAGCGAGATCAGTAAGTCGTACTTTAGATAGGTAGTGTTGACAAAAATCTATAGTTTCTTCAAAAACATATTTTTTAACAATGGATGCCTTAGGCCGATTTGGATTCTTAATGTACCCTTTAAAGATTTTCATGTATCTTTTAAATGGGTACATCCATCGTAAGTATATAGGGCCACATAGTTTTATCTCTCGCACTAGATGAATAATGAGGTGTACCATGATGTCAAAAAAGACTGGAAGAAATAGTTTTTCAAGTTGGCACAAAATAACATAACCCTCTTGCTCTAATTCATCCAACTTTTCAGTCTCAAAGACTTTGCCATATATAGCATTGAAGAAGAAGCAAAGTCAGGTTACAATGTGTCTTAAATCATCTTGAAAGAATCCTCGAACAGCTACTAGGAGTAATTTTTGCATCAAGACATGACAATCATGAGATTTTTGGCCTACTAATTTCAAATCTTTCATCGACATAATGTTCTTAAGATTAGACGAGTACCCATAGGGAACTTTAATTCCTTGTAAACATTCACAAATACTTTTTCTCTCATCTTTGAACAAAATATTAATCTCTTCAACACAATAACTCCCCTCACCATCCGGCCTTAGATGTAAATCCTCACGTATTCCTATTTTTTGCAAATATAATCTTGCCTTCAAAGCGTCTTTGGAACTACCATATAGGTTGAGAAGTGTTCCAACAATACTGTCACACACATTTTTATCCATATGTATAATATCAATACAGTGCCTTACCTGAAGATGTTGCCAATACGGAAGCTCAAAGAAGATAGATCTTTTATTCCATATATTTTTCTCAATTCTCTTAATGTCTTTCACTTTTTCATAAACTTGTTTTTCAGTCAATGGCTTCAGAGTATTTTCAAATTCTTGGCCGCCAATTTTTTTTTCCTTAGTCGACGGTATGGGTGGCCTTGTCTTAAGAAATCTCCTATAATCTAGGTTGATTGTCTTTCTTCCATGATGAAGTTGATAGTAGCAAGTCCCTTCCTCATAAATGGGACATGCTTTATGGCCCTTAACACTATATCTTGACAAATTTCCGTATGCAGGAAAGTCATTAATTGTACAAAATATCATAGCCCGTATATTGAATACCTCCTTCGATTAAGGGAATTAGGTAAATGTCTATGTCATTTCTCGATTGTTTCAGTCCTGAGATCAACATAAACAACATTACATATTTACGTCTCATACACAACAAGGAAGATAGGTTATAAACCACCAAGAGGATGGACCATGAACTATGTATACTACTAAGGTTACCATAAGGGTTCATGCTATCTGTACTGAGTCCAAGCCTTAGGTTTCGTTGTTCCTTGTCGAACTTGAGAAATAAGTCATCAATCTTCTTCCATTGTAAAGAATTAGCCAGATGACAAAGTTTTCCATCATAAATCCTTTCAGTTGCATGCCATAACATTTTTTTTGCATAATCTTCATTAGAAAAAAGCCTCTTAAACGTTGGTATAATTGGAAGATACCATAACACTTTTGCAGGAAACTTGTTTGATCTATACCTTGGTGTCTTATATATTGGACATTTCTTCTCATCTTCAAATTTTTTCCTGTAAAGTTTACAATCATTTGGGTATGCATAAATCTTTTTATACTGCATGCTTAAAGGACATATTATTTTCTTAGCATCATATTAGCGTTTGGGTAACACATTTTCTTCTGGAAACATGTCTTGCAACAACTCAAGTATTATGAAAAACTTTTATCACTCCACCCATAACGTGCTTTCACACTTACCAATCTCAACATCATATTCAACAGGTTGTATTTTCTGCACCTTGGGTATAGAGGTTTTTCTACATCATTATGTGACCGCATAAAAGCATCGTCTCCAATATCACAAATCATGTTCTGTACCCGATCATCAGTATCCATGTCATCATCAAAGGTTTATTCCAACTGTTCAGATGTACTCGATCTTTCCATATTTTTAACATGCCATACTGTGTAACTCTTGCAGAACCCCTCATAAGTTATATGAGTGTACATATATGTAGGACTTTGTTTACTCTCATTCAAACAACTTACACAAGGACAATAAAACCTTCCATTGTCGTCATCATCATCGTTATGTTTAGCAAAATCCAAAAACTCCTTCACCCCCTCAGCATACACAACACTTGTTCGTTTAGTATTTATCCAATTACAACCTATATTTGTGGAAGACTAAAAAAATTAGGAAAATAGAAAACAAGAAAACCTAGATTGCAGCAATGAATCAAATGAAACAAGTAAATAGCAGCAATAAATCTAGCACATATAACGGTAAAAGGTACTACCAGAGTACATAAATCTTCAGTTCTCGAGACAAGGAGTTCAAAACAAAACTCACTGACTGTGAAAGGTTGAGAAGACTTAAACACGAGAATAAGTGAAAATGACATATAAGAGGCGTGAAGGTGCTTTCGATTAAATTAAAGTGTATTTCATAAATAAATCTACATCGGATAAAATGTAACACCGGTATAGAGATAACTTTTTTCTAAACCAGACATTATATTCTATACCAGTCACTTTTACACCAGTGTAAAATAATATAAATTGAATAACTCTACACCAGATGAAGTGAAAGGCCAATGTAGAAATAACTTGTTCTAAACCGGTCATTATATTCTACACCTGACATTGATATATCTGGTTTCAAGCTGTTGCATTTTTTTTGTAAAATAAAATAACATGTCATCAAAATAAGAAACTTCATTCATTCAACTTTACTAATAACTTTATATCAAAAGGATAAAATTTCTAAACACAATATCTATCATAATATATAATATATTCTCTCTTTTTGTCATTAAGTACAAAAAAGTAAAATAGGAAGGGCAGATAAAGGTTATAGGATTTCACTCCTCATCAGACTCGGAGGTCTGCGATTCATCAGAGTCAGTAGGATCAACAAGATGATATAAGCTATCATGATGTTGATGGCGGCAAACTTTTGAGCGGAAAGCTTTGAAACTGTCTTTCAGTCTAGTAATTTTATGAGACAGTTCTTCCACTGAGTCCTCTAAAGCATTGAAGCACATGATCAATTCCTCAAAGTGCTCTATTAGAGTGACAACCAGGGGAGGAGGAGAAGGAACTACAGGGTGAGAGTCAGGATGTTTGTCTTTAAAATTTTCTCTGTTTCTTTTGTGCAGTAGAGAAGAAGGTATGCATGAGAAAAAAGCCATTAAAGCATTTATATAGAAGAAAATAAAATAAAATAGAGATAAAGTGATGAGACAAAAGTACTAATCATAGGAATATTATACATATGATTGAGGAATAAGAACGATTTTGGAAAAGAATATCGAAGAATGCAATTGGCCTTCTATCATAATGAGTACAAATATTGGGAATCGAAGAAGTGAAATGAACGTCATGAAAAGGTACAGAGAAAAGAAGCGGGAAAGCATAGACAGAAAACTGAAAAGTCAGAATAGAAAGTATATTTAACACAGGTTCAATGTAAATCTGGTGTAAATATTTCATCTTATTTAAAAAAAATATCACCTTTCATTTGTTCTAAAAGCATCTCTGTAAGGTCTAAAGAAGTGAAAGAAAAAAAGCAAGAAAGTCTAGACAGGAAACTGAAGAGTCAGAATAGAAAGTATATTTAATACTGGTTATATATATTTTACATCGGTTTAATGTAAATCGGGTGTAAATATTTCATTTTATTTATAAAAATGCCACATTTAATTTGTTCTAAAAGTTTCTCCGCAAGGTCTGAATAAGTTAAAGAAAAGAAGCGGGAAAGTATAGATAGGAAACTGAAGAGCAAAATAGAAAGTATATTTAACACTGGTTCAATGTAAATCTGGTGTAAATATTTTATCTTATTTACAAAAATGCCATCTTTCATTTGTTCTAAAAACTTCTCCGCAAGGTCTGAAGAAGTTAAAGAAAAGAAGCGGAAAATCATAGACAAGAAATTGAAGAATCAGAATATGACATAGATAATCTACACCTATTGATATTAGTATCCGGCGTAGTAATTATATTTTACACCGGTGACATGTTAATCAGGTGTAACTATTTTATCTTATTTACAAAAATGTCACTATTTATTTTTTTAAAAATCGTCTCCACAAGGACCGGTTTGAAAATGGGGGTTTAAAAAATATATTTTGTACCAGTATTTTGAATGTGGCATGTAGTCATTTGGGCATATTTCAAGGTGGGTTATTGACTCAGTTTATTAAGTTTAATTTTCTGATGGTAGAAATTAATAATTAAAAATTATTCGTGCGATATTTTATGATTCCCAAAGCGATAATCTAGTTTTTCAGCCCACTCTTAAAGGTTCCCTACTGGTGATGGCAGTACACAAATTGTCATCACTATGCCTGGAAGAATATATTGTTTATCTAATAGTGTTATCTGATTGACAGGTCTCTGAATTATGGCTTTAGTTCTTCTTAGATAAGTTAACCTAATGGCGAGAGGTAGTTCTTCTCAGATAAATTAACCTAATGGCGATATATAATTTGAAGTCTTCTGCTGTATTTCATATAGGTTTTATACTTATATATGTTATAATCTAGATGTATTATGTTATGTATAAGATGTTTATATTATAACATAACCTAATTAGGAAATTAATCTTGATCTTAGATATAATATTTATTTATTATATTTATCAACTTTTGCCTAAATTACATCTCTTGATACTCCCTCAACAATAATCAAGTAAAAGAGAGAGGGAAACAATTAAGGAAGATAATTAAAGTATTTTAAAAAAATGCTATAGAACTTCTATAATATAATTAAATTAGTTAAATAGGTCTTATATTATAGACTGAAGTAGTATCAAATAAGTTTGAAATGGAAAATTCCAATCAAAGCAAGATACCGATGAGTTCCTCAATCAAAATGGACAAGAATGAGAATGGAAAGAAATTATATTAGTCCAAGTATAAGCAAATGATTAGATCTCGTTCTATCTCAATAGTAGACCTAAAATTATGTCCAGTGTTCATATGTGGGCAAGATTTCAATCAAAACTTAAAGAGTATCACTTTCAACCAATATACGAAGAAGATCTTCAAGCATATCTAAATGGAACACCACACATCTTAGTCTTTGGTGTCCTAAACAAGGATAAGTTGAGTTTTTAAATTACTCTCGTCCTATATAAAATAATTTATTATTTTCAGAAGCCTTATAAAATTTATAAATTATTGTTAAATCCTAAGAAATCTATAGGTAGGAGACTCTGAAAGGACACTATTGCCCTTACTTTCATTAATAAGTGGAAGGGTAGGCTTAACGGACAACTTAAAGTGAGACATTTGTCAAGTAGAAGGGTTTTCAGTGACAATTCTCATTATCAATTGGAATCTCCATTTGTCAACAAACACCTTCTAGTTGTCAAATGCCTCACATTAAGTTGTCAACGAATCCTCCTCCACTTGTTAATGAATGTAGGGTAAGAATGTGTTTTTTCACAATTGTAATCTTCTATCCACAGGTCTCTTGGGATTTGACAATGGTTTGAAAATTTTGTAGGACCTCTAATTAATAAATTGTCTTACATGGGACCTAAGATTTTCCTTTTTTATAAGCATAAGTATCCTCCTACTAGAGATAATCATATTCGAAACACTATCTGATACTAAATGTAGGTATCTTTTCTAGCAGAGATTCGAACCTTAGCTCGCATTGTGAGAAATTAGTCCCTTCCACTAAACCTAATTCTTAGTATGAGAAGTGCATTACCTACAAAAATGCCAACCACAGTGGATATATACGTGTGTGTGTGTGTGTGTTTGCGCGCACGCAAGATTGATAGAAGGAGTATATAGAACTTGCCAATTCTTTAGAGGATCCTTAGTTTCTTAGTATACCTTGATTGGAGAATCAAGCTCTATGTGATTCTGAACTTAAATTTGCTTTATCTTATGAAGAGTTATAAAATAATTTTGATAAACTCCAAAGTAAGGTTCTTACTTTAGCAAAACAATGGTAAGAAATTTAAAATATTATATTTATTTTAGTAATATCTTATTAAAATATTAATATTTTAATATTTAATTATTTAAATATTATTATTCTCAAATCTTCACTCACAATTTATAACTCAATTTTTTATATTTATAGACTTTTCAGAAATTTACATTTAACTAGATCGTATCTTTTATTTTATAATATTTTAACTTATATTAAAGGTGTGTTTATATTAGCTTTTGGAGAATAGATTTTGGAGAGAATAGATTTTGGAAAATAGATTTTGGGAAGAATAGATTTTGGAGAGAATAGATTTTGAAAAATAGATTTTGGGAAGAATAGATTCTGGAGAATAGATTTTAGAAAGAATAGATTCTGAAAATAGAGATGTTTGGATGATTAATAGTATAATTATTTTTTATATTAATAAATTACTAAAAAGTGTATGATTTGATTAAAGTATGAGAGAGGAGAGATGGTAGAGAATAAATAGGAGAGATGAGAGATGAGAGAGAAGAAATAGGAGAGAGGAGAGAGTGTAGAGAAGAGAGAGGAAAGAGGAGATAGTGTGAAGAAGAGAGATAAGAGAGGAGAGAGATGAGAGAGAGTATAAGAAAAAAGTAGGAGTAAAATAGTAATTGGATAATCTATAAACTCTTTTACAGTTCCAAAATTTATTTTCAATAGTTTATTTAAAACCATGGTTTCAAACCGAGATTTTGCCCAAAATCAATTCTAGACAAAAATGGCTGTTTGGTTTCAAATTTTTTCAAACCAAGGTTTTGGCCAAAATCAATTCTGGACAAAAATTGATGTTTGTGTGAAATTTACCTAAACCGAAATTTTATCCAAAATTGATTTTCAAACCATAGTAGCAAAACATGCACTAGATATAAGTTAAAAAGAGTTTCGAAAATGCTCTTGTCGGCAAGAAAATAAGTGCTCCTAGAAGCCTTTTTCTTGGTAGTGAGTGGTTTTTGTTCTTTTAACAAGTAGTTGAAGTTTTTATTTCTTAAGGAGATTAACTTATACATATAAATAATATAATCTTATTTAAAGACAATTTATAAATACTTTTACAATTGTTATTTAGTGAGCTTCTGAAACCAAACTTATTTAAATTTTAATATATAAAAAAAAATAATAGAACCTAGTCATCAAATTAGATAAATATTAAACTTTATATCAATCTATCAAATGCCCGTGATGAAGATGACAAATCAAGACCCCAACCTCGTGAATATTTGCGTGTATTGCTTTAATTCCTCGTTCCATATTGATGCATTTTTCAACACAACCAAACTTGGAGCCAAAACGTCTTTTTTTATTTTGGACTAATAAAACCTAGCTCCAATTATTTGTACACGTAATCAATAATTAATGTCGTTATCAAAGTGTCTAATTAATGGTTGTAAACTTGTAATAATATGAGAAAAAAGAGACATGTTTCGTACCAGTAACCAGGCCCCACAAAGACAATTGCATCGTTCCAACATCTGTCACCAGTTTTTGCCGCAAGGTGGCTAATCATATGCATTCTTGGGAAAATTACAACGAGGGGGCTCATGTTCAACATTAATTATACTAAAATTCCTTAAAAATAAAAAATTATTCACAAGTACCTAAGTCCCATAACTAATTCATGCAAATGCTCACTTCCTTTCATTTTAACCAACTTCTTCCCACAAACTTTCGAGAGTTTCGTGTGACAAATGGGAACTATCTGAAGCATGATTTTCACCACAAAAGAAGAAAAAACACTTTTAGTAGTGGTGATAATAATTATTACCAATAAAATTCACCATTAAAAATAAAACTTTCAATAGTGGCAATAATAATTATTACTGAAAACATTACCTTTAAAATTTTGCAGTGACCAATTGTGGCCACCATAAATAAAACTTCCAACAAAAACAGAATTTATGTGCATGTGGTACACTCTCCTTGCCAGATCATTATAAATCATTTTTATTTTTAAAAGTTTTTACAATTTATTAATTTTGTTAGGGATCTTTTTGTAATTTTCTCTAATACTTCACATATAATCATAGATAACTTGAAACGAGGTATATACACTGTGGGATATATGCTTATTATCTTTCTTGTTTGCTTCTGCAAAATATTTTGTGGAGAAAACTGAAGACTATGATTGTTCTTTGAATTTTTAATCTGATCATGACATAGTGAGAGAATACACACACACATATATAGTAATTAGCCAATGGCAAAGTAAATCGTGGCCAATTATTTTATTAACCAGTGTACAAAAGAATATGTAGGAGAGATGGTGGTGAGGTCGTCTTTTGTTTTTTTTCCTTCCTTTCTTGGATCTGTGCAAGAATGAGGTCATCAATTAAGCATTATTTTAATATAATGACTTTAAATGACTCTCATCGGTATATTATATATATATGTGTGCCCATTTGATTTGTTTTCTAATTAATTTATTTACACTTTCACTTTACAAAATTAGTTTGTCTTGTGGCAGATGTGGTTGCGAAGAACCTGCCGGCTTGGAATTGAATCGGATAAAATTTCTTATGCTTGGTTTTTTTAAGCTGACATCAAGAAGTTTCAGTTGAGTTGTTTAAATTTGGTAAATGTATTTTGTCTCTCAATATTATCACCGTTAATTTTATTAACAAAAAAATTAACTCAATAAATTTAAATAGTAATTTTGTAATGAAATATTAATATATTAATCTCTAATTTAGATTTTATAAAATGAAAAATATTTAAAATAAAATCTGATGAAGAGTCACTATTAACATCATCAATTTATATTTCAAAATATAAAAATATTATATTAAAGGCTTAAATTTTAATATAATTTATCAATATTTAATTATAGAGTTATCATTTAAATTTGTTAAATCGGCATTTTCTATTGTGTTAATATTAATGAATTGAAGATATACTTTATAAATTTGGGGGATTAAATTGAAATTTGATATAAATTTATAAAATTAAAGTAGTTGTTTAATGCAATAATTATGGTGCAGAAGATTACAATCGAGTCATATTATATTATATTTTATATATATATATAATTTCGTTGAGTTGGTAAAGAGATGAGACGGAGTGATGTGGATTAACTGTTAAGCTTAAATTAATTAAAGTCAATTAAGACGGAGGGTAATAAACTTTTTTATTAATCATGCCAGCTGTTGCATATCAACTTTTTAAAGGACAATTAAATACGTTTTCCCAAAAATTATGTATTTTATAATTTAGTAATACTGCAACTTAATATGATTATAGGTCTATTTGGATAAAAGTTTAAAACATAACTTATAAAAAAAACTTTTAGATAAATTTTAAAAATTAGCTTTTGGAGAAGAATTTATAGAAAAAAATGATTATAAATAAATAAGTGTTTATATAGTTATTACTAAAAGAATTTTTGTGATTGAAAAATTATTAGAAAATATATGATTTTATTACAAATAGGAGAAATGAGAGAGTAGAGAGGGTGGAGAAGAGAGAGGAGAGAAGGTATAAGAAAAAGTAAGGGTAAAATAGTAATTGGTTAGCCTATAAGCTCTTTTACTATTCTAGAAACTAGTTTCAATAGCTTATCCAAAATCTTTATTTTAAATCATGGTTTAATTCAAAAGTCATTTTAGACAAATATAGCTGTTTGTTTTTATTTTTCTCAAAACTATAGTTTTGGTCAAAAATCCTTTTAAAATTATAGCTTTGAGAGTTGCCAAACAGGCACTAAATATATAAACTCTTTCGGTACTTAATATAAAATATAATTAAAAAATTAATTGTTATCATAAATATAAGATTTATTTAACATATTTATCTACTTTTCTCTAAATTACCTCTATTGATATTTTATCAACAACAATTAAGTAATTAAAGGAGTGATGAAATTAAGGAAGATGATTAATGTGTTTTTAGAAAAAATATACTATATATATTAACTAACTTAACTAACTTTTTTAATTTAATCAAATTGATTAAATAAGTCTTATATTAAGGACTTAAGGAGTATATTAATATTTTCCCACATGTTCAAATTATCACTATATCAATATTTTTTATCCTTTTTTAGGATAAAAGGGATTAAACAATTAAGTATAATCATGCATGATAAACGATTAGATGATTTGATATGATGCTATATATAACTGATAAAAAATAGGTGGTAAAATCCCAATAATAATACGGGATTAAAAATCATAGACTAAATCTAAATACTTGTGTGTGTGTGTGTGTGTGGACGAAAAAGGGGAAAAAAAAGACCACCACCTAAAAGAAGTGCTCACTCACCATATATATAAAGCACAGACACCATGTTGTTGATGATTTGATTAATTAGTAATTAAATTAACTGGGAATTAAAGATGTGATTAGTACATGAAGTGTGTGTAATATGTAGCTTGTAGGGTTATCTATCTTTACAACAAAAAGTAAGACATGAAAAAAGCTTAGGTTGGCTTCCTTTACAGTGAGCAAAATATTGAAGTTCATCAAAATGTTAAAAATCTAAATCTTATTAATGGAGCAGTGTTGTCTTTTGAAACAAGATCCATAATTATATTCACCATGAGGGAGTATTTCATAAGTAGATTTACATATTAACTTATTATATTATTTAATTATCTTTTGGAGGTCAAGAGATCAAGGTGCCGTAATAGGACAAGTTCTGCTGGGGCCATATTAGTGCCATGATTAAGGTTCCCCATAAGTTGGGGCCAATGCTTCAATGGGATTTACAACATTGTCTTCTGAGTTTAAGGAAGAAGCTCCAACATCCATCAACTTGATTGTTTGGATTTATTGAGTCATCCATTCATTGAACAACTCTTTGAGTTGTTAGCAAGCTTTTTATGTTCAGAAGAGATCTGAGCAGCTTAGAAAATATTGTTATGTTGATGTCAATTGACGTAGTTATATTGATCAGCATATTTATACCAACAAAGCGGTAAATGTGCTCATCTGATTGTTATCACTCAACATACCCATTATAAAGATCAATATCTTCATATTGCTCACAATACACATCTTTATTGCCCGAAATCATTCAATTTACATGCATCAAATTTTCCAACTCTTGTAATAATGATTGTGAGTTGAATTTCTAATACCACTTGGGCAATGTACAAAAACACTTATCATTCATGTAGAAAGAAAACAAAAAAACAAAAAAAACAGAGAGAAAAAAAGAAAGAAAAGAACAGAACAGAAACATTCATTCATTATTATTCATTCAGACATAAAACATAGCAAAACTGATTCTTTTCGACTCAACTAGGTTATGTCTAGAAAATAATACAGTGATGAAATATACATTCCAAATCCTGAATTAATGCTTACTTTTTTCTTTCTCATAGTTTTCTTCTGTTTTTTTTTTTAAATATAACATTAATATTTCTCCCATAAAAAAGGCTCATCAAGCCTTAAACCGCCACTATCAACTACTGCACATAAATTCCAAGAATATGAGAAGACTCCATTAATTTCCCCATCAGTGAAGAGATCTGGAAGATCAAACAATGCGTCTTCGTCCCCAGGAACAGAACTTGAAGAAGAAGAAGAAGTCGCCTGCTCTTCCTGGCTCGGCTCGGCTCCTCTGGCTTCTTCTTCGGCTTGACAGTGTTTGACCTCATTGAACATAGTGGTGGCTGCTGCAGCCTTTGCAGCCGCGGCCTGGATATCCTTGGGAACCGAGCTGTCTGGTCGGGGAAGCTGGTGAACTAGTTCTGGGAAATTGAGGTAAGCCGATTGACCTTTGATGGCTAAAGCGGCTACATCATGGGCTCGAGCCGCCATTTCTGCAGTAGGAAATGTTCCAAGCCATATTCTTGACTTTTTTCTGGGCTCACGAATCTCAGAAACCCATTTTCCCCAAGCTCTCATTCTCACACCTCTGTAAGTAGAATGCTTATTATCATCCCCTTCAGAATTATTATTATCATCACTCTCACTTCTCCGTCTCTTCTTCTTGTTTTTCTGTCGCTTCCCATTCAGATCATCACTTTCAGACTGATCATGCTTGAATTTCAAACATGAAACTGTTGCTGATGTTGACATTGATAATGAAGAAGATGGAGAAGAAAAGGAAGAAGAAGGTGGTTTAGGAGAGAAGCTATTATCACTTTCCATGTTGATTTCTGAGAGAGTTCTGAACAATAATGAGCAGGAAGGTGTTTAAAAATGGTGGGGGAGCTTGGGCTTTGATGATTCTCTAGAAAAGAAAATGGATTAATATATATAAAGAAGAAAAAAAGAAAAGAAAAAAAAGTAAAAGAGAAAAAAAGGGGTGGGGAAGAAAGAGGAATATAAACAAGCACGGGCTGGCTTTTATAAGGCTAATTTGTTTGCCATTTGGGAAATAATTAAATATTAAATAACATTTGTGGTCTTTTTGTATCTTTATATATATTATATTCAACCTAAATAATGCATACTTCTAGTCTTTTCTTCCGTCTTTTATTATTGACCAATGGCCATTTAAATTAAAGACATTAATTTTTTTACTAGTTTTAAATTCATTTACTGATTTAAGCTTTTATTAACAAGTAATTTGTAAATACGTATTACGTAACTCTTCAAGTCCTAAATAAATTATAATTTTTTAAGATTTTATTATTAAATTTTTTTAATGTTGATAACCTTTTGACATCGGATTTACAATACACTACTTTATGGGTGGTCTTCATTTTTCTTTTCTAAAAATTTCTCTTATTTATTTTCATTCATTATTATTTGCCATTATATTCAGTCACGTCATTCAAATTATTAGGTTTCAAAATACAATTTACATGGTATGAAATGGGATATATCAAATCAAAACCAATAAGAATATTTTATTTTCGGACATAATTTAATCAAATATTTGCGTACATTACACTGTCCTTTATCTTTTTCTTTTTTAGGAGAATTACTCATATATGCCCATGGAAACTATTTTATTACTAAGAAGCCCTAAGAAATGTCTAAACTATTTATATAATCCCATGGGACATATGGGTAAGAGAATTTAATTATAAATTTATCAAGTTACCTCTCATTGATTGGTTTAGTTGTTAATACATATTTTGATAATTGTTAAAGTAGTTAGTTTTATTGTCAATGACAGGTAGATGGTACATGTTGTTATTAGTTATTAATACATATTGTGATAGTTGTTAATATAGCTTGTTAGTTGGTAATGATAATGACTAGGGGTGTGCATGGGTAAGACTAGGCAGGGCAGCCCTCTGCCCGATGCCTTGCCCAAAAAATGTATGGGCTGCATTTTGCAGCTTGATGCCCGGCCCTACCAGGTAAAAGCTCTAACAATTTTGGGCTGGGCATGGGTAGGCTGGGCATGTTCAAGTCGTGATGTCATGCTCATGTTGTGAAAAAAATCTGCAATTATGAACTTCTAAAATAATACCATATTCATGTGTCTTCAAGAGTTAAATAATATCTATAATTCACTAAAAATAAGAGAATAAAGATAATAATTAAAATCTTGAGATCCATTGCATATAAAAAATAAGTGTTGAAATCTAAGTAGTTTATAATTATAACTTTGCATCAATCTCCCCAATATTGACAAAGATAAAGTATCTAAAAAAATAAAATAAATAATTATAATTTATAATGTAATCATATGATAATTAACAAGGTTAAAAAGAAGAAGAAAAAATAGTATAGTTATAAATATTAAAATATACAACTTATATACTTAACTACTTATATTTCTAAAATTACCTTATAGTCACCAGTAGCTATCATATTCTCCCTTCTAAGATAGAGAAAAAATAAAAAATAATAAAAGATAGGGTGCTCATGGGCAGGGCAGGGCAGCCCCTATGCCCGGTGCCCAGCCCAAAAAATGCATGGGTTGTATTTTACAGCTCGCTGCCTAGCCCTACCCTATATTTATTGGGCTGAGCAGGGTATTTTTCTTACGGGCTAGGCAGGGCATACTGGGCTGCGGGCTTTGTGCACAACCCTAATAATGACAAGTGTGTAGTGCCTGTTGGTATTAATTGTTAATATATATATATCACAATAGTTATTAATAACAAATGTGGTATATGTTTGGCATTAATAGTTGTTATATTTTATATTTTAAAAAATCTTACCCCTCAAATTCTCTGTGGTCTTTATTAAACATTAGCATGTTTAATAATGAGAGAATCCTAAAATTATTTTAAAATATGTTTTTCAATTGCTGTTTAATATAATTAAAAAAAAAATACCTTTTTTATAGTGGAGGTTTTGTTGTAATTAAATTGCTAAAAAATTATTTTTAATAGCAATTTTTTAAAAAATTACCTTAAAATGTTCTTTTAAAGACGTCTGTTAAAATGTTTTTTTATGATAATTTTTTTATAAAGCTTAAGTTAAAAGTAAACTTTTTTATTGTAGTTTTATAAAAATGTCTTTAAATATTCTTAAATTTTTATAACTTTATCGTGATAAATAGTTTTTAACAGTGATTATTTTAAAAAATATCATTGAAAGTTCATTTTACAGTTTTTTTTTATAAAACCCCCTTTGAAAATAAACTTTTTACAATGACTTTATAAAACAGGAATGTTAAATGTTTTTAAAATTTTATAACTTTATCATAATGAACAGTTTTATAGTTACTCAATCATACTCTACTTGAGACCTCAATGGCAACCAAAGATCAGCAATTTCCTCCAGCTTCTGGTGTCACCACCCACTCTATCGCCATTGTGATTACTGACACTATTTGTAAATTTTCTTTTATTTTTGTTATCTTTCTCTTCAATCCTTCAATTGTACACTTCTTGAAATTGATAGAATATCTCATATAAGAGATATTTACAAGATTTAATTTATAAGGATAAATTAAATCTCTAACACGTTTGAATTTGAAATTCAAATTGACATGACATCTCAAATTTGATTTATAAGAATAAATCAAATATAGTCCCATCTTATCTTTATTTTAAATTAAATAAATAGGTGAATTAAATCTGTGGGACGGATTTAATATAAATATTATTTATTTAATTAGTTTCTTATCAAATTATACAATGTATGATATTGTATTAATTTTGGAATTAATATAGATTAATTCCAAGATCCAATTCGGTTGAGGAAAACGCAGAGCATCCTATATATCTGATTTTAGGAGCTACGTTTTTGGTACACAACATATAACATAAAAGGCCGAACGGAATCTGCAAAAGGTTTACAGATAAGAAACTGTTGAAGTAGAGACGGAGAGGACGAATTCTTGAGAGAGCCTTGGAGGGACAGGAGACGCTAGCACGTCGTTCATGGTTGGAACGCTGTTCGTGTGGATACCAGTAGAGGAAGCCGACCTGAGGCATCGACTTCTTGATATCAGAAAGAGAGAACGAGCCGCGGAGAAAAGCTGTGGACATCTTCTTGCGATCGGAAAGAGATCACCAGTCGCGGAGAGAAGCTGTGGAAGTCGCTGAGGAACACCAAGGGTAATGCTTCTTTCCACTTGACTTAAACACATATGGTAGATCCTGGCAAGGAATGGGAAAAATTTTTAAATTAATTTCCACTGCGTGTCTTCCAATTCCTTACATCTATCGCAATTGTGATTACTGACACTATTTGTAAATTTTCTTTTATTTTTGTTATCTTTCTCTTCAATCCTTCAATTGTACACTTCTTGAAATCTCTTTGCCATCTTATTAGAATGAGCTCGAAGAGTTTCAATGTCAAAAGTTTCTGGATCTTCAACTTCTCTACTAGATCTTCAACTTCTTCTCTAAATCTAGTCTAATACTCTTGGTGATGGTGGCCGTGGTAGCTGTTGGTGGGTGACAGCGTATAGACCTTATTGGAAGGAGCTCGAACAGCTTAAATAGCATAAGCTTATAGATCTTCAACTTTTTTATCATATATTCGATTCCTTCTCCAATCTGGTATGATACTTTCAACAAGGGTGGTCATGGTGGCTGACGGTAGTTGTTAGCCTAGTCACTTTTAATGGCAGTTAATAGTACAACCACTATTGAAAGTCACTTTCCATGGAGGTATAAAACCATCGTGAAATCTTTCAACTTATTATGGCGCTAATATTGATGTCACTCCTAAAATTACCTTGAAAAAATCTTTTTAACTACTGGAAGATCTATATTTTCTAGTAGTGTAGATAACCTTTATCAAATTATTTCTTTACTTGTGCGCTTTTTGTCTAGTTCTATAACTCGAAATTATAAATGTATCTTTTACTCTAATTTTTTAAAAATATTTTTTTTTGAAAAAAAGATAATAAAAATTCTTCTAAATTTTAAAAGGACAAAAAGGTTCAAACATGACAGATTGGGCCCCCTGCCCAATCTATTATTTGCAATTTATAAAAGATGAAATTATCTTTTGGTCATTTACTACTCTTACAATATATTTGTAATTTGAGCAATAGTTTTGACAACTTCCTCTAAGATATTTATAACTCTATAACAATGTATCACAGCCACAATATCATCATCACCAATCTGTCTCCACTCACCCTCTCGTCAATCTCCTCTCCTAGCCTCGCTATCGAAGTCACTCGAGGACCCCTGTTCGCCATCAAAGTCGTAGTCACAGATTGAAATTTCTAGTTCGTCGTCATTGACACCACTCTAACTCGTCACCCAATCTGGCTCGCTACACCATTGATATATCTATCTGTTGTTGTGCCTTGTTGTCATGCTACCGTCATCGTCATGCTCTGCCAATGCTTCTTCCTGTTACTTATATGCTCACCATCGACGGAAGAGAGGAGTGGAGGACAGGTGAACATAAGATGAATGATGATAGCTTGGGGTGACGATGAGTAGTAAATCCTATCGCTCAATTTGACAACTTCCTTAAAGACATTTACAATTCTCTACAACAATGACTTGCCCGTAATTGTTTTCGGGTTTATAACTCCTGCAATATGATTTATAATATGAGTAATAGTTTTGACAACTTCTCTTAAGATATTTACAACTCTCTATAACAATGTACTTATAAGTAATTACTGAGTTATAAATATCTTAAGGGAATTTGTCAAAGTCATTGCTCAAGTTGTAAACTTATTATAAGAGTAGTAAATGAACAAATGATAATTTCGTCTTTTGCTTTAAATTTATAAATGACGGATGGGATATATTTTTTTAAAAAAAAAATCAAATGCCCTTTTTATTCCTTTAAATTTCAAAAAGTTGTCAATTTTTTATTTTTATTGGCTTTTTAAAAATAAAAATTACGTCTGATTTCTCAAACCTGTGGCCACCTGCCTAACGAACTCCAGCTGGAAATTCGAAATGTAAATTAATTATAAATGTATTTTATTATAATTTAAAATTTCTGAAAACTTGAGGAGCACACAAAGCCAACGAAACAATCAAAGGACGGTTGTCTTACCGTGTGATGCAGAACTATCAAACAACAGCTTGATTGCCAGTTTGCGATGAATTCTCCAAGGGCGATTTCTCACGTGGGCTTTGGTCCTCATGAGGAAGAAGACAACTGAGTCTGAAGCGACGCGCAAAAAATTAAACACTCGTCTGGGACCCAATTAGAGAAACTAGTTAAGAAGTCAGTTTTAATTTTAAATAAAAAATCTCAATTTATTTTATATTTAATTTTTATTAAAATTTTAAACTATATTTATTTTATTACAATCGATTTAAACACATACAAATATGTCAATTTCAGGGAGCTTGAAGCCTCCTCTAAATATGGTGAGTTGTGCTGTCAAAGATATATAATCTAATGCTATTTATGGGTATTTCAGGGATGCTAGAAAAATTAAGTTGAGATAGATTCTATATAAAAGGTCTTTGGCTAATGTATTTGGTGTGTGGGATAAGAGAATCCTCATCAAGAGGGAGGTTAATATAAATCCTCAACTCATAGTCTCTCAAAGTTTAGGGTTGTTCTCTTCATTATAAATGTGTAGCGATTGTGAATGAATTATTTTTATCTTCTTTGTGTTAATAATCATGGCTGCATACATAGGGCTTGAACATGAGACCACTGACTAAATTGGAATGGCTTATAACTAGTGGATTCAAAGTGTTTTGTGGTGAGAATTTCATTTCCACTTTGAGATCAAAAAATGAATGGTTTATATTTAATATTTTTATAAAATTATGATTATATTTTATAAATTAAAATCTTTCTATTTCTCTATATTATAGGTCAAATTTTAACAATTTAAATTTATTTAATTTTTATTATAATAATTTTATAAAATATTAAATCTGAACTATCCATTTTTTGATCTAAGGGTGGAAATGAGATTATGAGAAAAAATTGAGAAAGAGAAAAGGAGAGAAAAACTGGATGCTTGGATCCATGAAAATCCTAAACTAATATGTGAAATTAATAAATAGGGGGTAGTTTAAAAAATATATTATAAATTTGAAAGATAAAATAAATATATTTATGACTAATAAAAAAACTATCAACTATTTTTATAATCAGAGAGGGCATCACATACATTTTTTTTTCGTCTAATTTTTTTTGGCCAAAGAGACATTTGTATATAGCTCATTGCATTCACATAACTCAATTATCATATATATATATATATATATATATATATATATATTACACCCACATATATACTTAATAGAGATGGGATGAACTTCTTAAAATATAAAAATCTAAAAATAATTAGATTGTAACTTGTACTTTACATGAAATCTAATTGTCAACCACATGGACATGGTTGATAATTTATAAATAGTATTATTTAATTTCTTAATGTCTTAATTATATCATACACATAATTCTCAAGGTAAAAAAATATCAGACCCATAATATATAGATTTGATAATCACTGGGTCAGATGAACGTGGATATTGCAACTGTCAATTAGATTAATGATTAAAATAATTATCAAAAAAGATTAAACAAAGTTATTAGATTGAGAGGAGGAGGATTTGTGTAAGACAGACGTGGGTGACGTACATGTTATAAAGGAAGGAGCTGCACATGGATGGCTCCGTGATCAATAAAGACTCAACAGTTTAATGTGTATTTTTGTATCATTTATTGAAATATTTATTTGATATAGATAAAAAAAAGGGTCTCCAATTTTCTTTTAGTGCAAGAATTTTTTAAAAAAGGTCTACCATTCAACGTACTAAAAGCCCAACCAATTATAAATTGGTTAGACCGTGGTTTAAAGGTTAATAATTTAATCATGGTTAAATTGAAGCTTGTCCAAATCCAATTATAATTTAAAAAAACGTAAATATGTAAAAATACTTATTAAGTTTTATTACAAGAGCGTTGAACTCCCTATGGTTTTTTAGGTATAAAAGTAACTATAAAGTTATAAAATAGGTGCAACATGTCAAATTATATTAGTTAACCATTAGACAAAGAAATTTTTACTAAAATTACATATATGAACTCAGATGTGATATAATTATATTCTAACTAATATAATACATTATCTGCCAACTAATATCAATTTATTATTTTTTTATTAAAAAATAGAAATATTTTAGAAAAAAATTATAAATTTAGAAAGATAAACTGGATTTAAGTCTTATTATAATCATTCTTAAAAGTACATATTTTTTAAATAATAAATTAATATTAGTTAGTAAATGATATATGATGACAGTTAGGTTGTAATTATACTACATATGTATTTATGTCAATATTTTTAGTCAAAAGTTCTCTCTAATCATCAACTAATAGAATTTGACATTTTAAGACTCATTTTATAACGTTATTATTACTTCTGTACTTAAACAATTCATATGGTTTGGTGCCCAATAAAACTTCATGGGTATTTTTACACCTTTACCCTTAAAAAATATAATCTAATTAAAATATATAAAATATTAGTTTATAAACTTAACTCTGCCTATACATGTAGCCAGTCCCAAGCCCGAATAAATGATGAGGGTTGTGTTAGGCCCTGACAATTAACGTAAAACTTGTTGAATCTTATGAACATAGACATACGAAGAAATTACATTAATACTATATCATTGCCCATAAGTAAAGTGTAGTATGGCTCGAGTACAGTGAGAAGTGAGCAAAGGTCGTTGCATTGTCGTCCGGATGTAGTGTTAAATGAGCAAGGGCTACCGCTCTCTTATAGACATAGGCAGCTAAAGAAGCTAGTTCAGGAGATAAAGATCATATTTGACACTTGGAATATTGGACCTATGAGCGAAAAAAGCGTGAGAGGTGGTGGGCGTAATGGTAAAGCGAAATATTAACATCTTGTACCTTCAGGAAACTAAATGGGTTGGAGAAAAATCTCGAGAAATCAATGAGTTTAAATTTTGGTACATAGGTAAAATAAGTACGAGGAACGATGTTGGTATAATTGTGGATAAAGAGTAGAAGACGAATGTGGTGGATATTAAAAGGATTGATGACAGAATTATATCTTTAAGAATAATTGTTGACAGGGATACAATCAATGTTATTAGTGCTTATGCACCTCAAGTGGGAATAGAAGCACATCTTAAGGAAAAGTTTTGGGAAGATTTAGAGAGATTGATTCAGATTATACCACTTACTGAGAAGATTTTTATTGGTGGGGATCTTAATAGTCATGTTGGTAAAGAGGCAAGGCAATATGCAGGGGATCGTGGTGGTTTTGATTTTGGAGAGATTAATAATGAAGGGCAATCTAGCCTTGATTTTTCTTTACCTTACAATCTCAAGATTGTCAACACGTGCTTTAAGAAGTGGGAGAAGCACTTGATCACATACAAGGGTGGGGTCCACAGGTCACAGATTGATTTCTTTTTGATAAGGAGTCATGACAGAAGACTTTGTACAAATTATAAAGTGATTCCAGGGGACGAGTGAGAATCCAACATAGGTTAATGATCCTTGACGTGCGTATTAAGTATGGAAAGGAAAAGCGCTGACATATTTTAAACACAACAGTCAAGTGGTGGCATTTAAAAGGGGAGAAAAGGGAAACTCTTAAAAGAACTATGTTAAATGAAAGGGTTTGGGAAGAGCAGAAAAATGCTAATATTATGTGGAAGGAAATGGCGAAGAAGGTCCAAACGGTTGCTAAAACAATTTTGAGAGAATCTAAAGGTTTTGGTCAACAAGATAAAGAGATTTGGTGGTGAAACAAGGATGTACAAGAGAAAGTTAAGAACAAGAGAGATTGTTTCAAAGCTATACACTTATGTAATAATATTAAAAATTGGGAAAAATATCGTTTAGCTAAGAAGGAAACTAAGAAGGCGGTGAGTGCAGTTCATTTTAAGGCTTTTGAGAAATTTTATAAGGAGTTAGGTACAAAGTCGGGAGAAAGAAAGATTGATAGAGATAGGGAAAGAAAATTGAGGGATTTGGATCAAGTATGATGTATTAAGGATAAAGAAGGCAAGGTTTTGGCTGCAGATAGTGATATTAAAGAACGGTGGGAGACCCATTTTTATAAATTGTTTAATGACGAGTGTGAAAGGTCAAGTTATGGGCTAGGGGATTTAACACGAGAAGTTGAACTAAATTTGGCATTTTACCATAGGATCCGTGTTTGTGAGGTTAAAGAGAAGCTTAAGAAAATGGAAAATAGTAAAGCTGTTGGACCTGACGGTATTCCTATTAAAGTTTGGAAGTGTTTAGGCGAAATGGGTTGGTGTGACTTGCTAAACTTTTTAATATGATCTTAAATTCTAAGAAAATGCCCAATGACTAGAAGAAAAGTACTTTAGTTCCTATTTACAAAAATAAAGGGGATATTCAAAATTGTACAAACTATAAAGGGATCAAGCTTATGAGTCATACTATGAAGTTGTGGGAAAAGGTAATATAACACAGGTTGAGATTAGAGACTGATATTACTCAGAATTAGTATAGTTTTATGCCTGGTAGGTCTACAATAGAGGCGATTCATTTATTAAGGGGTTAATGAAAATGTACAGGGCTAAAAGAAGAGACTTGCATATGGTCTTCATTAACTTAGAAAAAACATATGATTGAGTGCCAAGGAAGCTACTTTGGAAAGCTTTGGAAAAGAAGGGTGTGCGCATGGCATATATCAAGGCAATAAAAGATATGTATGAGGGGGTAACAACTACTGTAAGAAATGCTGGGAGTGAAACAAAGAATTTTCTCATAAGGATTGGTCTACATCAGGGATCATCCTTGAGTCCTTATTTATTTAACCTAGTAGTAGATGTTCTAACTAAGCCTATTCAAGAAGAAATCTCTAAGTGCATGCTTTTTGCGGACGATATAATTCTTGTGGCGAAGTTAATAGAAGAGATTAATTTTAAACATGAGTTATGGAGAAATACTTTAGAGTCGAAGGGTTTTCGGTTGAGTAAAAGTAAGACTAAATATATGCATTGTAATTTTGATAAGAGGCAAGTTAGAAGTAACTTGGAGGTCAGATTAGGAGATCAAGCTATTCCACAAATAGATAAATTCAAATATTTGGGATCAATTATACAGAAGGGTGATGAAATTTTAGAGGATGTTAATCATAGAATTCAGGTTGGATGGTTTAAATGGAGAAAGGCTACTGGAGTTATATGTGATCGAAAAGTATCAAATAAAGTAAAAGAAAAGTTTTATCGCACTGTCATAAGACCAGCAATGATTTATGGAAGTAAATGTTGGGCTTTAAAAGGACTACAAGAGCATAAAATTGGAGTAACTGAGATGAGGATGTTGAGATGGATGTGTGGCTATACATGAAAAAGATAAAATTCGTAATGAACAAATACGGGAAAGAGTTTGAGTGGAACCTATTGAAGAGAAATTGGTAAAGAACCGTTTTAGGTGATTTGGACACGTGCAAAGAAAGCCAAGTGATACGCTAGTAAGAATGGTACATCAAACAGTATGGACTCTAGTTAAAAGGAGTAGAGGAATGCCAAAGAGAACACTCAATGAGGTCATTGAGCGGGATCTCCTGGTCAATAACCTATACAAGGATTTAGTTTTTGATATAGCACAATGGTATCGTATGATTCATATAGCTGACCCTATTTAATGAGATAAGTCTTGTTGTTATTGTTATATTAGTTTATAAACTTAAAATTTGAAAATATTAATATTTAAATAAAAAGATATTAATCCATAAATAAATAAAATATTTACGTATAAATCATATATAATCTAATAAAATAAAGTTATTAAATAATAAATATGATGGATTGTTTTTTTAAACTAAAAAATATATCATTTTAGGTTTAGTATGGGGAGGAAAAATATAAAATCCAATTTGATTGACATGTTTAAAACTCTTAACCAAACTAATTAGAGGATTGATTTAGTAGTTCACTGATATGATGGTCGACCTAAATTGGGTTTTAATACCATGATATGAGGTAGCAATATAATTGTTTTCAAGTGAATTTAAATTTATTTTTAGTAATAATTTTTGTTAAATCTCATTAATCATATGGAAACATCGTTGATGCATGTATTGTAATTTATAGGTTACTCACATATAAAATTAATTAGTAGACGCAAACATACATATAAATTATAAGGTAAGAATTGCAGTTCTTCAAAGGATCCATCATAGCAATGTCCTAAAATTTAATAATTCAAATTTAAATTCTAGTTATTATTGTCAACGTCATTTGAGGTCTCTCTCTTTACCTCTGAGGTTGTTACGCATTTACAAATTAAATAACAACAACAACAATAATAATAATGAATTCTTTTTCTTTTTCTTTTTTGGCCAATGAATTCAACTGTTTGTTCCCTTGGTTGGAGGATTTCAGAATTTAGAAAAATAAGTGTCATTTTCTAAAATAAAACTTTAGTATATCCAGAATTTATAAAATTGATAGTAAAAGACTTCAAAAATCAAAATTAATCTCATGAACAATAAATATGAATTGTTGTTGGTGGTGTTGTAGTTGTTGTTATCCTCATCTTAGCACTTTTATTACCTCAAATTACAATATATAATATTTTCAATGTCACAACAATATTTTGTCTGTCACTAACCTGAATGAAAGCGTCGTTGAATAACAGAGACTAATTAAGCCGTAGCTTTAGACAGTATAAGTACGATTTTATTAAATAATAAGTATCAATATAATTTATAATTTCCTTGTTCTTTGATAAATATTTAGTTTAGAGAAGCCTTTAAATATGAAGGGAAAAAAACAAGAATCGTATAAAATTTTTTGGCGTATTGTAGATGATGAAACATTTTAAAATATGGAATTAAGCTTAAAAAATAGTTTTTGATATTAAAAATTCTCAATATTCAAATCCTTATTACCTCTAGATCTAACACAAATGACTCATTCTAAGAAGAGAGAAAAATACACATTGACTTGACTTCATGAAGAGTGTATCATACACTTAGTAAGATGAAGAAAATAATATAGAAGACATCAAATTAAGACTTTGGATATAAAAGACTTATATATATATATATATATATATATATAGGCAAGCATGGTGTTATGATCATCAGTACACATTGAAGCAAATCTTCATGACTTGTTATCTAATTTTTTTATAGTTTACACGAATCTAAACTATTGACTTTTTTTTTCTTATTGTTTTTCATCTTGACTTGGTCAATGAATTATTAATATTTATATAGAATACAGATAAGTATTTTAATTATATATATATGTCTAAAAGTATAATATCACCATGAATAGATAAGTGAATGGTATAATCAAATTTTGAGCTCAAATATGAGTGGGTTGAGGCTTTCAATATAAAATATAAAGCATTGACATTTGTTGCAATTGAATAAAAGAATACAAATTATTTCAAGGTCTAAACTTTAAAGATGTTCATGGAGGGCACATTGTATTCCATACCGTCTAGTTCATATTTGAATCGTTTGTATTTTCAAAACAAAATAGTGTTAAAATAAAAATAATAAGTTATCAAAAAAATAATAAAAAATATTTAAAGTGCCTTAATTTTATTTCCATGGTCATGATGAGATTTGTACCTTTAAAATACGCAAGGGAACTGAATTTTATAATATTAAATTAAAATTAAAGATTTTTTAAATTGAAGGGCTTTGGAATCATAAAGGAATGAATATTAATTAATATAAAAACTTGTGAAAAATTTTAATTATGTTTTATAACCATTACTCAATAATAATTATCGCATACTTTTATCTATTTTTAAGGGCTCAAATCATACCCCATGATTATGAAATACTAATTCAAATGATTGAACAAATCAGAGTAAAAAGTGCTGCTCCCTAAGATTTTTTTTTTATTGCATCCTGAGGACTCATTTAATTTTCCCATGTTTTAATCACCATTTCCAAATATTTCCTCATCTACAAATACACAAAGATTTACTTGGAAAGCTCCCCGTAAGATTATACTTTTGAGAATTTTGTTAGAGATGGTACATTCTTATTCACATGAGAAACACTAATAGTCTACCTGAAAATTTTGGTTTCATTTTCTATTTTTGCCACTACTAATTATTGGTTAGTCTGGTTATATTAATTAACCATTTGCTCATTCCCTATCTTAGAACCACCCCCCCCCCCCAAAAATAAGAATGTTTTTGAAAAATAAGTTATATTTTTATTTATTTATTATTTTTAACCAATTTTTTTATCTTATAATCTAGTAAAATTTTTTAATTAATAATTTATCTAAATATTTTTTTAATTGCCCACCCGATTCACTGTACCTTTACCCCAACTACATTCGGATTCAACCCACATCACACACCTAGTTATGGTGGGTGAGTCTCCTAACGAGGATTTTTTGCATATGCTAAGACTTAAACTTGAGATCTCACTTAAGAGATACTGAGCCGCTTACTACTCAGACAACCCATTAATAATTTATCTAAATATTTAATTATTAGATATAATATAATAATAATACGCGATCCACCTGCTTGACCCACCTAGTTCTTCCTTTTTCCAGTCTATGGTTTTGGGTTTGTTGAATTGGGTCATCTAAACCCACCCCGCCCCACAACACCATTCTTTTATTTGATGATCTTATGTCTTCTTCTTGGTTTTTTTTTTCAGGTTTTCATGTCATGTTTTTTGTATCTGTGTTTTTGAGTTAGACATGGCTTTTGCCCGTGTTTCTGTTTTTTGCCTTCTACTGTGTTATAGTGAGTGTTCCCTTTTGTGTGTTTACAAATCTTTAGTTGGGAGCTCTTTGATAAACTCTTTGTGCCATGTTTGGTAGGCAAAAAATGAAAGTGAAAGTTCTTTCATTTGGTACAATATAAATTATTTCTACTTCTACTTATAACATTTTAAGGCATTTTAGTTCCATCATAAAAGTTAAAAATTGAGATTATATAAGTAAAAATAAATTTTTTTAGACCATTTTATCCCAATTATAAAATTTTTTGACAACTTTAATCATTCTTAAGTTATAAAAAATATTTTTAAATATTTTACTCTAAATTATAAAAAAATATATACACTAATACTATACTCATTTTTATTCATACCAAATAAACTTTTAAAGTATATTTCTACTTCTATTTCTATTTTTATTTCTATAAAAAAAAACTCTTCTATCCTAGATTGTAGTGTCTTGGTTAGAAGCTCAACGTTGGCTTTCAATGGTCTTTGCATCAGTTTTCCTATTTTGAAGTTCTTCTCTTAGCAGTAGGCTTGTCATCCTTCAAGATATTCGGGCTATACGGTCATTTGATATGGCTTATACTCTATTTTCTCTCTTTTATCTTCTTTATACTCTCTTCTCTATATTCTCTCCTCTCTCATTTCTCTACTTTCTTCTCTACCATCTTTCCTCTCTCCTACTTTTAATTAAATCATATACTTTTTAGTAATTTACTAATATAAAAAATAATTATACTATTAATCATCCAAATATCTCTATTCCCAAAATCTATTCTTCCTACAATCTATTCTCCAAAATCTATTTTTTCTAAAATCTAATCTCCAAAAGCTAATCCAAATAGGCCCTAATATTTTTCTTGATTCTTCTATGTTGTTGGTTTGCTATTTTTTTCAAGTTCTTTTTAGTTGTAATTGGACACCTATAAATCTCTCTGGTTTTATCATCATATAAAGTGGCGCAAAAGCTTGTGTAGCATTTTATTTTTATAATAAAATGATCTTTATATAAAAAAATATATACAAAAAAGAGCGGAGACAGTATTACTAGTCCCTCCATTTCCAAATAAGTAAATATAATATACATAATTATTTTACCCTTATAGTCTCTCTTTATAATAGATAATTCAAATTTTATAATGTTATAATAAAAATTAAAAAAACCACACCTGTTCAATTAATAACATATTTGTAAAAACTAGAAAATTATTCAAATGCAAACTCCTTAATCTGCATAATTTTACCAACTACGTGTGTGTTTAGGAGGTTTTAAAAAGACTTCTATTTTAAACTTTAATTTGAAAAAAAAATTAAAATAAATAGTTATAATTATCTAAAAAGGCTTATAGACTAAATAATAATTTTAAACTATAATTTTTTATGAGCTACTAGGAATAATTTTTTAAACAGTAAAAAAATATTATAGACTACCTAATTATTATTTTACCTCATTTTTTTCTATTCTCTCATATCTTTTCTCTATCACTTCTCTTCACTGTCATTACTGCTTCTGGGTGGTCATTGCTTGCTATTGGTAGGGGTCATTACTTGATGTGGACTATTGCTGGTGGTTGCTGCTTGCTGTAGACTATCTCTAGTGGTCGCTACTTGCTATGGAAGGTTGATGGTGGTCACTTAATAGTAAAATGAAGAAGATGATAAACTCTAATCGTGATATTGAATTTGTTTTTTTATTTTATATTTTTTATAGTAGTTTATAAATTATAAAAGTTATTTTAGTAATATCCATCTAAATACTCATTTATCAATAATTATTTTTTTATAATTTGTTTTAAAAAATTTATTTTAAAAAAATATTTTTTTATAAACTCTTTTTTAGAAGTGAATATAAATACTTGTATGTATTATATTTAGTACAGTGTAAATGGAATGTGTAGGATTTACAAGAGGGCTGAAAACAAGAAAAAAATTACTGATAATAATAATAGTTAGATCCTTAGCTTTCGTAGAAAAAACTGAGCCATTCTAAATAAGTCAGAACAGTGGTCACCTTATCACTTCAACTATGCACAGATCCTTGTACTTTTCATTAGGGTAGACATGGATGTGATAGGATTGGGATAACTTCATCCTCGTTCTATCCTGAGATAAGATACAGGATGCAAATTGTATCCTGTATCTCGTGTCCCATCTCGTCTCGTCTCAAATATTTCTCAATCTCTTTTGGGATTGGGATGGGTTGAGAAGGGTTCGGGAATTCCTGAACCATATTTTAAAAAAATTAGATTACTAAATATTTTATATATACCCTATCTATTAGTAACATATAATAGAATACAAAAAATAATAGAAGAAATTAAATTATCTTTATTATAATTATCAATTTAAAATAATAAATACCATTAATTATACTATAAATACTATTATTTTTTCAATTTTTTCACTTCACCAACTGAAGTTACTGTTTCATTTATAAAGAAACAAATACATATAAGGAAAAGAAAAATATAATCATATAATAAATAATATGATATAAATAATACTATTTTCTATTTCTATTTTTATAAAAAAAATAAAAAAAATAAAAATATTTTTTATCTTTTTAAATATTTGAGATGGGACGAGAATCTCGAGACTAAACTGATATTCGTCCCATCTTAACTCTTACTCCTATTATATTCTAACACTTCACAATATAGGACGGATATATTTCAAATTACTCATAACGTAATCAAGACAACCTAAAAACGGGATAATTTGGGAAGCCCTAGTTTTCACCTGTAGTGAAATTTCTTCTTTTGTATGGATAATAATAATAATAGTTATGTAATTTATCTGAGTCATGATAGTGACGTCCAAGGATGTGATTACTGATTAGTGGACCCTGCACTTTTCCCATTTATCATTGAACCAATTTTTCAATTTCAATCCCCACATTTCAGAACATAATTTGAGTTATTACAATTTGGAATTTCCAACATTTTTTGTTGGGATCATGTGAGAAAATAGGGCAATAGAATTTGTAAATAAAAAAAATTAAAAAATCATATCAAAGCTTACCTTACAAGCTTGACCTTGAAACTTAAAAGGACAGGCTTCATAAGCAAAATAATAGAGCTTACAAATCCGAGCACAAACAAATCCTTCATAATGGCAAAAATGAAGTGTATGTGAAACATTTCAAGAGATATATATAAGAATATATATTATAATATATTAACAAATTAACAAAATTTATCTTAATGCAGGCGAAAAATATTTTTTAAAGAAAAATATGAAAAGGAGTGTACATGCATACAAAAATTTAAGGAAATTGAATACTAAAAGATGTAAACCCACAAATTTATGAGTTGAGTCAACTTACTAATTAAATAAACTTTTATTGGATAGTATATTTTTTTTAATTGATATAAATATTTTTTATTAGAAATAATTATATTTAAAATACTATTATATACTAAATATAGATATATTGCTTAAGACAAATTTAAATCTTAATTAATCATGATGTAGTAATAGATTAATTCTTTCTCGTTACACTCAACCTTTCAATTACTTTTTTTTTTTTTCACTTCTGAATGTATCTGAGAATGGGCCAACCACCAAAGAACTTGTCCGACATAATTTGTTTTCGGCATAATTGACGAAATGATATTTTGAAATATCTATTTGCAACTAATAACTTAATATTCTAATAGTAGACTATTTAAAACGTATTAAATTTTTAAAAAATATAATTTTATTATAATTTTAATTATGATATTTAAAAAAGAATTATAATTCTTAAGTATTTAAATTTAAATCTAAAAATAATAGACAGTTCCTCTTATCGGATATTATTATCACTTAAGAGAGAAGGAAATTTTATCCTGTCTTTATATCGTTGTGAGTTTAACTTTTTTTTTTAAAAAAAATTATAAAAAAAAATTAAGATTCTCAATCATACCATATTATATTGACAGTTATCTTTTTAAGTTGGGCAATAAACTATCAATAATTCTCAAAAGAATATCCAAATATCATTCACCTGACCTATTTTTCTTTCAGTTTTCAAGTTTTGTTCGCCAGTTTCTCATTTAATCATCCAACTCGTAGTCATAATTCTTGCTAAGATAAATTACATACACACAAAAGATTATGAATAATCAAATAGGCAAAAACACACCTGCCTTAATAGCGATATTATTATCTAAATCTATCTATTTTATCTAATATGTGCCCAACACCATAAACTTTTCTTGTGTACAAAAATACTTATAAATATTTAAAATCAGAGTAAAAATAACACGTCCTTTAAAATGGGCTAACGTCTTTTACTTTTTATAGTGTTATTCACTGTTTTTATAAAAGTGCAAAAATACCTCCAACTTAAAAAATAAAAAAAATACAAAAATATCTGTAAACTTTTATTTATGTGCATTGAACACCATTTACTTTTTAGAGGGGCAAACTTACCTATGGACATTCAAAATAAATATGGAAGTACCAAAAGTAGATCTGACAATGCGGGTTAACCCATCGAATACGAGTTAGCCTGCTATGGATTGGCCTGAAAGCGGGCCAAATTTAACCGGCCCGCTTTCAGGTGGGTTGGTAAACTATCAACCTACGCCCGCCAACCCGCCTGTTTTTTTTTTAAATTATTTATTTTTTTAAAAAAATCTTTTCATATATATATATTTTAAAAATAATTTATATGTATCAATATTAATTGGATTTAAAACATGATCTAAAATTATCAAAATATTTATTTTTTTAACTTTATCACTATCCGTATATAAATTTATTACAACTAAAATAATAATAAAATAAAATATATATTTAAAGAAATGACTCAATAAGATAAAGTTAGTATAAATTAAGTATAATGTAAATTTTAATTTAATTAAAACTCTAAAATTAATAAAGTATAATATAAATAATAAAAAATTAAAAAAAAAACAGATTAAATGGGCTAACCCGCCGACCTGGCGAGTTAGCCAACCACGGGTGTGGGTCAAAAAGATTTACCCCAAAATGGGTTGCCAACCCGCCATAAAATGACGAGTTGGGCCCCCAAATTCCCCGCTCTAACCAAAAATACCCCCAACTTTAAAAAAATTAAACTATCTATCGAACCATTCAAATTTTACATTTTTGTTATAAAGTGAAATTTATGTGGAAAATTTAATTATATGACTTATAAATAAAACTAAAAAATCATTCTCTATACGTTATAAATAAGACTATAGGAGCTTATAAATAATTAAATTTATTTTAAGTTAAATTTTCTATTTCAATTTCTTAAAATTTTCTTAAGGAATTAAATTTTAGGTGTAGATTATAAATCCACAAGAAAATAATTATGGAGGAACATATTATTTTTTATCCTGAAAAACAGTAATTAAGGTGGCCTGATACAAGATTGACTTAATTTAAAAATGAATCAAATCATTAGAGTAGGCGAGATCCAAAATTCTATAACCAAGCAAAAAGGAAACAAAGAATTAGATTCAAGCTCCCAGCTTGACTATAGTACCCAAAAAATACATGGAAACAATTTTCATAAAATATATTCACCATGAACATATATCTTCTTATTGAATTGGGGCCTTTTGGTACTTCTACCTCCATTTTGAATATTTATGGACAATTTTGCACCTCTAAAGGGCATATGATATTTGATATAGTATTTTTGCACTTCTACCATTTTTGAGTTGGGCATTTTTACCATTTATGGGTATTCTTGCCCTTAAGAAAAATTGATAGTATTAGATACACATTGGTAAAAGTTTATGGGTAAATTTATACATTTACCCAATTTTAAACCTTATTCTTAACTCAGGAAGTTGTTGTCACTTCTCATCACTAATATTTTTTAAAATTACAAATCATGCTCTTTTTTTACTGTGCTTTTGTTACAAAAAAAAAAAAACAAAAGCACTTCAACAAAATAAAGTATAAATTTCAGAAAGTATTGACAATGACTTGTTCCTTGATCTTAATCTATTTGAGTTAAGGTCCAATTTTACCTTGGCATGAGCTGAGTATATAGAAATTTTTTTTAATCAATATTAATCTAGAAATACTGAAAAAAGATCACCCTTGAGCCATTTAAAACATTAACAGTGAACAATAATTTTTTTAACTATTAGAATGATTTTTGTTCATTTTTTATATCGATCTCCAAAAAATTATCAAATACCCACTACTCCTACTCGATCACTTCCAGTACAAAATTAAACCTTAATCCAAGAGATTTTAATTTGATTGTTCTTGACTGTCAATTTTATAAACTTCAGATTCTTATGTGTCAGTTTCACATTTAAGGTAGGCGGAAAAAACTAATAGAAACTAGCCATTATAAACAACTGGAAGTTGGAAGCTCACTCCATAGGGATATATGGGATCTACCCATAGCAACACTTGCAACCCAGCATTTATAACCCTTTTCTGATAAGCTAAAAGTTATAAGCAAAAATTAGATAAACTGTGAGATGTTCAAAGAACAGAACATAAAAAATATCATGAGTTCAACACCAACAGAGCCCTAAGATACGTAAAAGATACGGTGATATCTGAATGATGCAAAATAGGATATAGCAACACACAATATTCTAACCGGATAAGGGTAAACATAATTTCCTATTACTGCTGAGCACACTGCACTCGAGGCATTGATGGCTCATCCTCGTCATCTTCGTCATATGCCTCTTGATATTGCTGTTGCTTCTTTCGCTTCATCTCCTCCTCAATGTTGACATCATGCAGAGTGGTTTCTTCGCAATCATCCAGCTCCATGTCTGTCAACTGCTTGCTTGGCTTCCGAGGTAACACAGTTTCTAATAACCGGCATTGGTCAGGGTTGAGGAACCCTGAGTCTGGGAAATCGACATTAAATTGGATGTACAGACGGCCCCTCATGAAGGGCCTGTTATGATGTGGCATTCCCTCATCATTTATCGCTTTATATTGACCTACAAAGCAAAATTAACATTGGCCATTGAGGGCTATATTAAATGAAAAGAAATTACAGCAAATCGTATTCATTAGATTGATCAATTAGTACCTGGCTTGACAACTTCCCCTGGGTTTGATTTGATCAAGAGCTGCCTCCCATCCATATGGGTAATTACAAATTGGAAACCACAAAGTGCCTCAGTTAAACTCAGGTTATGCTCAACATAGAGGTCATCGTACTTCCTCTTGAACTTGGGGTGCTCCTTTACTTGTAGGACGAAAACAATGTCTCCGGCAATTGTGTCAGGCTGCAACAGGAAAACGTGCAATTAAATTGAGGTCTGCAAGTTCAAGCCATCTTAATCTAATTTACAAAATACATTGCCAAACCACCAAATAGTCGCAAATTTTACTTACAGCTTCATCAGCCTGTCCTTCAAACACAATCTTCTGACCCTGTTGCATCCCTTTCTCAACATGCACCTCTAGCACCTTCTTTTCCTGAGTGACTTTTTTTCCCTTGCACTGAGGGCATTTATCTCTCTCGCTAATGACCTCACCTGCAACAATGAAGAAGAGTTGGAGAAGCTGAAATACTAGAAAGCAACTCAATATATGTGAGATTTTTAAAGTTTCCATTACCACTTCCTCTGCAGTCAGAACAGACATGTTGCATTTGTTGAATCATACCCAGTCCGATCTGCCTTGTTGTAATCTTCATACCGGTGCCTTGACATCCATAGCAACTCCCTGTATTTCCACTTTTTGTACCTTTCCTGATTCACCAGTGAAAAGTTAAAACCTAAACGATAGCTAATGGCCAAAAAAATATAACATAAAAATCTATGACCATAAACAAACTATTTGAACTTTTTTTCAAATAAAAAAAATCCCTATAGCTGATTAGACAAAAGACTCTTTAACATGTATTAGATAAAAAATTGAAACTATAGTCTCAGTAGATAAGTATAAGCTATTTGTATGACTTTGCATTGATTATCACAGTAGCATCATCGTAGGAAGTAATTTAAGCATAACAGTTTCATTTACAAGTAAAATAGAAAACATATCCCCGCATACTTATAATAAAAATATATATTTGGTATGCACCTTCATTATATGTTGATATGGGAATATATATATATATATATATGCACATAATTTATACATGTATATTTGTGCATTATCAATATCATTCCTGTCTTCGAATCAGGGACGTCATTGAGACATAACAACACTAGGAATACAAACATAGAATAAATCAAATATTCCAAGAGAATTTCTATTGCAAAATATCCTCAAGCCAAGTCCTTACCCTTTACATTTATGGCAAAGCATATTTCTAGAAAGAGATAATTTCTTTGAGGTGCCATTGTAAAGATCCTCCAAAGAAACCTTCAAACTATGCACAACATCTTCACCATGTTTCTTCCTTCTTCCACGTGAACTACTGCCGCCTAAAAGGTCATTGTAATTGTAAGCAGACCAATATTGCTATACGACTGATAAAAGAAAATGAAATAGCTTGAGCATAAAAGTGAAATTCTCACCACCAAAGGCCGATCCACCAAAGAATGACTCAAATATATCAAATGGATTATGAAATGGGCCAGCACCTCCTCCTCCCATTCCATCTTTAAGGGCATCTTCACCATACTGGTCATACACTTCTCTCTTTTCAGGATCACTGAGCACTTCATAGGCTTGAGCTAACTCCTTGAACTGATACAACGAGCAGATGTTTAACATCAATCCAGGAAGTGCAACAACAAATTTTAGTGAATGAAGAAACATAAAAACATGATATAGCAGGCGCCATGATTAACATGTTATAACTGGCATCAATAGAATCTTAGTAGTTAGCAGGTATCCAGGGAAATCCATATAAATAGAAGTAATTAAACTTTTAGTTTTGCCTTCAAACTGACTTAACGGTTAATTCAGAGAGCATTTATATGATAAACACAGGCCTTGTTCCAACAATTAAATGATAAAGAGCACTGAGTAATGATCCATCAACAGCTGAGTCATATTAAAGAGCAACATAGCTTGAAACAAAATTGGACCGAGCACTAATCATTTGTAACCAGTTAGAGAAGTGTAATAATCTGTTTCTTATATTGCTACGTCATCTTGTGTTGAACCAAAATTCTCACTCTTTTGTTGAGGGAACAAATGTTTTTAATTGAAAGAACAACACATTGCTATATATACAACAGAGCAAAAGAAATTGCAGCCCTCGAGAGTCTGCAATGGCAAGAATCACAGTAATTTTGACTGAGCAAAAAACAACTAAACCATGAAGTATAGTTGAAGACGCTACAGTAATTTTTTAAACCAAAACTGATACTGAAAATGAAAAGGAGCAGGCAAAGGAGTTGCTAAAGTAATAGTAGCATACAAAACATGCAATGAAGAATACCAGAACACTCACCTTTTCAGGATCTCCACCTTTATCTGGATGATTCTTGATTGCAGCCTTTTTATAGGCTTTCTTGAGTTCATCTTGACTAGCACTTTTTGAAACACCAAGAATTTCATAATATTTGGTGTTATCGCTCCTTGATGGTGCACGCCCAAACATGATTTGCACACCTTTCTAACGCTAAGAAAACAATCCCATAAAAGGAGAGAGGGGTTAGTAAAATCAACAACCTCAACAGCTAAAATCTATAGCATTTTTTTTTTTCAAAAGCCTACTTCCCGTCACCAATATTCCACTGGAATATTAACTAAGAACTAAATATAGCTGCATGCCACAACTTAAAATATGTCTGATGCAGAGTGCTTTTATGAACAGGTTATAATACACTGCATAAGGTGATCCCCGGGGAACAAAAGAGAAAGAATGATCTGCACTCTCCAATGTTAATGATGAGGTAAACTTACACCTGACCTACACGATCATCAATCTAAAACATAAATTCGTTTAAAATCGTGATAATCCTTCCCTCAAAATTGATGGAATAATAAATTGTTTTTTTTAATCCCCTCACCAATTAACCAGCTACAAGCAAAAACCGGGATCCAAAATTGCAACAAAAATAATATGAACGGAAGACTCATGCTTGAAAACTAAGACACGGCCAAAAATAAATAAATAAAATCGTCGATCGAGATTGATTGAAAACCTAAGTCGGTAATACGTTGAAACCGAGCAACCAAAATTCCTAATTTAACCAGAGTATATCGTAAGAAGCAGAAAAAATTATGCACTGAGAAACTATACATAAAGGCCACTGCACAGTACCCGAAATAGGTCAACAAATTCAAATTGAACAAACGAACATATCCAAAATCATACAAAGAAAAAAAGTCCCAACCAATATAATACAAAGCTAAACGATCGGATGAAAGAGATTCAACTATACAATAAAAAGAGCAAACAAAGGGAGTAAAAAGGATGAAACCCAAGAGACGAAATCAGAGAAAGGGAAATACCAAAAACGTTGTTCTTTGTTACTTTTTCAGGCAAGAGGACACTCGGAGAGAGGGATAGGGTAGAGGGAAGGAGAGGCCACGGATCTTCTCTCAGCACGGCTAGCGAGAGAAAATAGAACCCTCAGGCATGGGAAAGAGGAGGATGTAGTTGGGGGAATAGATTGGTTTCGTTGGGATGGAATTTGCTATTTCCACCCCCACGTAGGTCTACCGCCGCCCCAGCACCGTGTCCTTGGGTCCTCCAATCACCAGGCAGCACCTGGAATTCAAGTGGAAATACCATTCCTCGACAGAAACAAAGCAGACCCCCTCCTCTGTCGCCCAAGCGAGGAAATCAAATTCAAAATCCACGGAATTTCTAATCAGTGGAAATAAAGAGGTAAGAAAGAAGCTGAAACGCGTGTTTGTTCTGGTTGGATTTATTCGAACAAAAATTTTGGGTTTTTTTGGTTAAATTACATAACTCTCCTGTGAACTCTAAACATATATACATGGGGTTTGAATAAATAGCTCAGTTACTTGGAAGTTTGAGTGGGAGGTCGTGATATGTTTTTCTATTCTGAGTACATTAGGAGTGCTACTATCTAAACAAAACCTCATTTTTTTAATAGAAAAAAAAAGTTAACTAATTCCTTCTATTATACCTAATCTCTGTTAATTAATTTAAAATTAATCTTTATTAATTAATTTAAATATTTTTTGTTAAGTAGAGTTATCATGAAGTAATAATGTTTTTTCGTACAATAATCTAAACAATTTGTACAGTAACAATAAAGTTATTGAAGCTCAAAATGGCCCATTAACAGCCCCAAATTAGCTGAGTCCCATAGATGAGGCCGACCCAAAATTCAAACAATTTTGTCTAAATTTGTGCAAAATTTTTGTATAAGGATTCGAATTTGTTTGAATTAATGGTGAATTTGGACATTTGAGTATAATAGATTGTAAGTAAAATAAATTTTAAACAAAAACTTATATGAATGAATGGCTTATGACAAATATATTTGTGGGTTAAAAATAGATTTTGGCACGATAAGAGTGTTTGAATTATTTTGAAGAAAACCACAATTTTGTCATCAATAATTGATTCTAAAATCAGTACAAATTTGTTTAGGCCCCCTTCCTTTTGTGAGAGGACTTATGATTTGATTTTAAAATCAATCCAAACAAACACAAATTTTTAGGCGTAGGTGAAACATAAAAAGAAAATAGGAATAAAAGAATACTAAAGAGAATAATTTTTTAAAAATATTAAATAAATTTATTATTTTTAACCATTTTTTCTCCTAATATTATTTCCCCTTATTTTTCATCACATCCAAACATAGACATATACCTATCATTTCCCACTCTTTTTATGGGAGGACTTGTGTTATGATTGGATTTATGACCCATTTGAATTTTATGAAATTAAAAAAGAAATAGAAATCAGAATATGTGTAGTATGATATGATATTTATTAAATAATATTTTTGATATCTAATATAAAATCTATTTTATTGTACTATAAAGTGAGCTTTAATACTGTTGAGAGTGTGTATTTATTGTGAAAAGACAATATTATCTGTAATTTTTTCTTAAAAACGCACTAGTATGCCTGAAACCATCATAGCCGACTGTAGAGTTTTAGAGTTTGTTTAGGAGAAGAGTTTAGAGAGAGAAAGTGATTATAAAGAAAAGCTTTTGAAAAATAAATTTTTTCAAATGATTATAAAAAAATAAATATTTTAATAATTATTAATAAAATATTTTTTTATAAATAAATTAGTAAAATGGCGTCAGGTCAAAATGTAATTTTAAATTTGAACTCCAAGTGTAACCATCTTCTTCTTCCTTCTCTTGAACCCTGCAACTCAGAAGAGAGTGACTGACGAGAAGCCTCTGTGACGATCGATTCTGGAAGCCAAGTTTCTATGCTAAGATGAACTTGGAAGCCGAGAAGCAACTACAGAAGCTGACACGTGTCTTCCTCCTTCCTTAGCGATGACGTCGAACAAGTTGAGTTCAATGGCGGCGTTCAGAGCTGCAGAGAAGATCTGGCTACCGCGGAGACGAAGCGCTGAAAGCACAGATGAGTCAATGCCGCCGTCTTCGTCTTCTTCCTTCATTGTTTTTGTCATCTCATCGTCTTGTTTCTCTTTGGGATCTAACAACCTCCGACGAGATCCACCAAGAAGCTCACAATAACCTCTAAGAAGCTTCAATCTGTGTGCTGTAAAAAGGTCTCTGTCGTGGAAGAGAGAGTGAGCCAGAGAATAGAGAGTCAAATGAAAAAACCTACGGTCTAAAAGTCTCCACCTAAAAACTAATAATTTACTCCAGACACTCTATTAAATATTTGATGACTATTTTTTTATTTTTTATCTAAACAATAATTTAACTTAAAGTTCTTTTCAAGCTACAGTTTTGTTTCAATTCTAAACACACTTAAAAATAAAAAAATCTATAAAGTATAAATCAGCTACATAATGAAGAAAGAGACCCGGGGAATGAGGATTTGGATTTAGAATCATAGTTTCTCCCTAAGTGATCAAAGAACAACCATATTTCATGCCATTTAAAGAAAATTAGGATGATACATTTTTACATTTCATCGTCTTAATACTTACTAGCCTTTCGCTTCTCTTTGAGCAGTGATTCATTGCTTGCAGCAGTACTCGCTTGCTATAAGGAAAACAACACAGCAACAATTAACATAATTAAAGCTTTTGAAACAAAAAAAAAAAACAAAAGGAAAATTATTACTCACACCAACTTCAATCTTCTCATCATTTTTGTTGTTGTTTGGCCTTGATGGATACTTTTCGTAGATCATGAATTTCAGAACTTCCTTCCTTAATCTAAATGAGCTTCCAGATATCACATGATTATAATACTGCGTGAAAAACAAGTATATATACCATAAACAAACTTGCACCCTTTATAAAAAAAATAAAGGTTATATAATACAAAATATCATAATCTTATTGCTCATATATTTCAAATATTTTAATTTTATTTGTGGTACAATTTTACTTATAATCTTTTTAATTTAGTGTAATTCTTAGTATTTGAAAATAAAATTATGTATAAAATTGTATTAAATTAAAAATAATATAAGTAAAATTATACTAAATTAAAAAGATTATGAGTGAAATTATATCACAAGTAAGATAAAGATACTATACATATATGAGAAATAAAATCAGAATATTAAGTGCTAAATAAAAAAATAATATTATTTTATCTTCACAACTTTAAGTATATAAAGTCATTTAACTTATCGAAGTAATGGCTCAAGGGCTAATAGTAATAACTGTGATTGAACCGAGATCAATCTAATTATAATTAAAATAATTTAATTTAGTTTAAATATATAGAAAATGTATTTATATAACCCTAAAAATAGTAATGTTCAAATCAAAATAACATTAATTCACAAATAAATATAATATTTATAAATAAACTACAAATAATTTAATAAAATATAGTTACTAAAGCACAAAATTTGAGAGACTACTATATTTTCTTTTCTTTAATTTTTTTTTTGTAAACTCAGAACGACATCGTTATCAGCTCAACAACAAGGAGAGAGAGAAAAATACTACATAGTTTATCTATCTAAAACTATTGATCGGATAGGATAGAAGACTGGTTTACCAATTGAGTATTAGTTTGACCATATGATATAAATAGCCATAAAGAAATATGGATGTAAATTCTCGCCCTTAATTGCCTTCACTTCATTACCTAAATGGTTTTGAATTTTGATAGTATGACTTATATGAAAAAAGAATTATGTGTATGACTCCAAATTAATGAGTGATGATATACGTTTGAAATGTTTAGACATCTTTTCATATAGATGGAAAAGAAGCATTTATCTCATTCTTTAGCTTTTGATTGATAAATTAATAGAAAGAGAATTATTTTTAAAAATTTTAAAATTTATAGTAGAATTCCTTAAATAACCAAAAAAACTTTTGATGGAGAAAAGATTATGTGATGTATAATTAAAGGGTTACAATTTTATTATCGAAAACAGAGGTGGTTATAATTTAATGAGGGTAAATTTAAAAATTAAAGTAGTAATGGTAATTTTTTAGAATTTCAATAATTTCAATAAAATTTCTTGATATATGCAAAGTGATAAAAGTGATTTTACATGGAGAGACAGGGGGAGTATTTTATGTAAAATAAATATAAATTAAAATACAAAAATGTGATATTCCATCCCTATATTCTTGTTGTAATGACCTTAGGAATTACCTAGTTATGAAACCATTTTATTAAAGAATACAGATATTTTCTTGTAAAGAAATTACAAGATAAAGCGGCTAGCTGAGTGGTTTGAGCCTTTGAGCCAGAGCGATTAAGCTTGAGGTCCCCGTTTGAATCCCAGCACCTGTAGAAGTAGGATTTTTTTTCTTTTTCAGATACATGAAATTACCAAACTACCCTCATGTCCTTTTTTTTCTTTTCTTTCGTCACCTATCCTTTCCTCATTTCTGGACCAGCCGCGAGAGAGAGTAGAGGAAAAGGCTGGGAAGCTTCGTGACGGGTTTCTGCTGTAGCTGCTGTCATTCTCTATTGTCGAGCTGTTGTCGCATGTGATTGTAGCTATCATAGTGCTCTTCTCTGCAGCTCAGATCTTGACCGTGGTGGGAGGATCAGAGTGTCTATAGTGTTGCCTTGTCCTACCAACCTCCGCCATCTGAGTTGCCTTCACCAGCATCTTCGGCGAGCACATAGTAGCTGCTGTCACCAAGGGCTATTGTGTTTTACAAGTCTACTGTTGCTACCGTCGCCCAGTGAGGTATGTACTGTAGCCACTGTAGACTTTTAGTTGCTTCTCTACCTTGGTGTAGTGCTGTAGGTGAGTGGTATGCCTTACATCTCTCCCTCTCATTCAACTCTTGTTAGTTGTGGATGAAAGATTAGATTTTCTGTCTTCTCTAGTTGCCGAATTTATGATGGAAATGAGGGTGAAGATTGAATTGGTGTGTGTTCACTATAAAAAAACTGAGTCGTCGCTGAAAGTTTAAAAGTCATCGCTGAATACCTATAATGACGATATTTTATCGCCGTTAAGTCGCCGCCTATAAGATTGTCGTCTATACATATTGGCGGCGACAATTTAAAATCGCTGCCTAAAGTAGAATTAGCGGCAACGATTTAAAGTCACCACCTAAAAAGAAATTAGCGGCGACAATTTAAAGTCGCTGCCTAAAGTGGGATTAGCGGCGACAATAATGTCGCCGTCTAAAGATACAAAATTTAATATTATTTTTTATATTTTTTTCTAAAATTTCTGTAATACCAAAATATACAATATAATAATAAATGATAAATAACTAAATAAACTATAATATAATAATATTAATAAATATTTTTATTATCATATAAAATATGAAGACATATTTAAAATTAAAATAAAATTGTTTAATATACATAAATTTTATATAGAAGGTTCAATACTATGACTAGAAGTAGCAGCATGTGCTTGTCCCTTCTGCATCAAGGCAGCGAATTGAGCTTGTATTCTTTGCTCCATTTGTTCCATTAGTCTTTGCTCGAATTGTACATGCTCTTGTTGTATCTTTTCACGCTCTTCTTCCATCTTTGCACGCTCTACTGCACGCTCAGCTTCCATTTTTTCTCCCTCCTCTTGAAATTTTTTATCAAACTCTTCCTGCAGTTGGGCACGCACACTCTCCACAACTAAACTATCAGTAGATTGAGGGCGATTTCTCTTTCTTGAAGCAACTTTTCATAGATTTATTACTCCAATTGTTAAGGCATTTCACTTGAAGCAACTTTACAATAAAAGAAAGTTTGGACATCTTAATACAACCTGGATAAAGTTCTGTTTCAGCATCTTTTAACAAGTCAAAGAACCTTTTAGCCTGCACATTAGGCTCTTCACTCTCAAAGTCGTTAGTATTTGTATAATCCATACATGGGACTCCATATGCATCGCATACCATCCTTGCAAAGTTCTCATTATCAGTAACATTTTCTACGTCATTACTAGAAATTCTACAATCTTCCTGCAGTCTTCTAATTTCCCCATGCAACTCCCACACCGTATAACTATTCCAAAAACCCTTGCTCAATAAATTTGTCCTTACATCTCTTCTCACTTTAAATATAACGTTCATGCCTCTTTTACAAGGGCAACGTATTTGATTTACCACTCCTAGTTGACTAAATGCCCATTCTAGAAAAGCATCCACTCCTCTAATATATGATAGGTTGCCTCTGTCTCTAATATGTAGCCAACTTTTATCCATTTGTATTCCCTAAACAGTTAAACATAGGATACAACAAGAAAATCTAACAAACATATCAGTATATGAATAATAATACGTATATATAATTATCTCTAAGTAATTATCATAGTTGCATACTTAAAGATTAAACATGAGATGAAGCATAACAAGAACTAAAAACATGTTCTTAATTTAAATGAATATTTGGGGATACATGTCATTGGAAATTGTGCATAGATCAAATATACTTCACAATTCTTATGCTATTATATGCTAAAGCATTCATTAATGGGTTCATTTTGCGGAAAAAGTGGACAGAATTGCACTTCGAGTGGGATTTTTCTATCCATGTTTTATACAAATTCAATCGCCTTTTACGTCTGTGAACAAAAGAAATAATAATAGTTTGCTGAAATTAAAGGACATGTCACTGATCATAAAGTTGTGCAATAATATGAACACGAGGAAATATAATAATTGCAGTGATCAATCAAGTATCTAATCATGGAGACTTGGAAAAGGAGAAGGAGGAAGGGACAAGATGAAGTAACTCAGGAAGTTTGTGTGGAGTTATCATGAGGCACCCAACCAAAGAGGAAGAGATAGACATGAGTGATAGAGGAAGAAAGTGGTTGGATTTTGTGGGCATATATTTGTTGTCGCTTTGATAATTACTTGATGATATTAAGTTAGTTAGTCGTAATGGATCTACTCATCACTGTCTCTACATGGTTTTTATTTTTCTTTGCATGTTAGGCGTGTTCTTATTGTCAATTCCATCATAAGTTTTTGGTAATGAATCTATTCTCCTTAATCATGTCTACTTCATATATATAGCTCTCTTGCCTCCTTTCAAAAACTATGTTTTCTCCACTGGACATGAGAATCACTTAATCACAAAGAAACTGCTCTATCCAATATTTATATATATAATTAATACTAATTCTAATTTGTTGCTGTCATCAAGTGTAACTGGTGGTTGGCAAAATGAGAAAGAAAAGTATAACCTGATCTGAGAAACATTCCAATAATTGTAAAGATTTTTGTTATTCTTTTTCTTCCCAGCCATACTTGGGAAGTGAAATTTTGTTTTTCTCAACGAGAGTCCATGAATATAAATTTTCATGTGTTCTCAATTAATTATCAATATCAAAGGCATTGCATTAACTTTTGGTTATGGTTACTATGAGTTGCGTTTTAACATCTTCTGTAGAAAAATTGTGAAAAAATTATATTCTTGAATCAATTCAACTCCAGATTTTGTTGAGAGGTGTCAACTTCATGACCATATTTTGTGTCCTCCAACAATCGAAACACAATTTTCAGGCTTCAACATTCACTTTTACTTCCTAAATGGCTGCCATCAATAATCTATCTCTATTTTATTATGCATAAAGTTTCCTCAGTTACATGATTGAACAGGTTACTTGAGAGGAGAAAATGTCTAGAAATTGTATGAAACACACACAATGAAACACACACAAACACACACACTCGATTGAACATCTATCACACTGTACAACACCCCCAGCTACTGGGTTTTATACAATACAGAGCACAAGACACCCCCAGCTACTGGGTTTTAACCATAAATTGGGTTCAACAGCTAGCATTCAATGGCCAAATCATAGATTGGAGAAGACAAAGATAAAATATAGGAAAAACTCACCTTTTTCGGTGACTCCTGTTGCAGAGCTGAAAGAAGCAATCCACAGTGCACAAACAGATGACGGCGATCGGTTTAACATCAGACAGCTTACGAATCCACTAAACAACACCAAAATAAGATTTTTCCCTTCTAAGCTTCAATTTCCATCGGCCAAATCAACCCTAGCTACCGCTGGAAGCTTCAATCCATAGTTGCATTCAATCCCGCTTCTAACCTTCAATCCCGCTTGTAAGCTTTAATTCACACTCTTCGACCTCTAATTATCACTACGACGACCTCCGTTACTCTCCAGCAAAATTGTCGTGGCTCCCGCTCTCTGTATCGCTCCCCGCTGAGAAGCTGATAAAATGAAATGTTAGGGCGCCTTTAGGAAAATAACACTAACTACCTTCAGCGGCGACACAAAAGTCGCCGCTGAAAGTAACTTTCAGCCGCGACAAAAAAAAGTCGCCGCTCAAACTAACTTTCAGCGGCGACATTTTTTGTCGCCGCTAAAAGTGTTAATTGTACCAAATACTTTAACCTTCAGCGGCAACAAAAAAGTCACCGCTGAAAGTTACTTTCAGCGGCGACAAGAAAAAGTCGTCGCTAAAACTAACTTTCAGTCGCGACATAAAACTAGATTATATGTCGCCGCTGAAAGTGTTACTTTTACCAAATAATTTTTAAGAAATAATCTATTTAATAAAATAATAATATTTCTTCCCCAATATATTCTTGACCTTATTAGAAAATTTATATAAAATTTTTTTGGATAAATGATAACTTCAAATTATTTTTCTTCATATTTCTAAGAAAATAAGTTTTTTATTGTCCAAAAATAGCTATTAAATCATTTGAGTTTCTTTTGGGGGAATAAACTCTTTCATAATCTTTTAGGCCCCAAAAATAGTAATTTTATGAATTTTTCTTCATCCCAAAATATTTTAAACCATTATTCTTTCCATTGTTCTTCTCATAAATATCACTTTTCACACTTTTTAATTTGAAAAAAAATACTCTTACACTTGATAATACTTTATAAATTTTTTTTATAAAATATATGATGTTATATGGAATGCAGCAACAGAGGGTAAATGTAACATTAAATAAGAATGTACTAATGTATTTTATGTTCCTTCTTTCTCCTGATTTCTTACGCACACACACACATCTCCTTGTCTCTATCTCCTCCCTCACATTATTTATAACACACAGATATTAACTCTGACGCTCATTAACACATAGATAATAACTCTCATACTCATTAACACATAAATATTAACTCTCACGCTCATACAGATATATATCTCATACATATACCCCTAATTTATCTCATTCTTTTACAAACATCATGTTATTAACTATATAATCTCTCCTACATATAATAACATGTCAAACTACAATATTTATTATTTAAAAATTATATTATTTAATAATTTAATTATATGATAGATAGTTGCTTTATAGCCTTTAAATGAATTGAAGGAGGAAGAATTGTCGCCGCTGAAAGTTATCGTCGGAACCTTTTTTTTACCCTACCTTCTGCGATGACAACAATATATCGTCGCAAAAAGTCTTACTTTTAGCGACGACTGCTTTTATCGCTGCTGAAAAGTGTAACATAAAATTTTTAATCATTGACGTTCAGCGGTGACAATATAAGTCGCCGCTAAAAGTCTTACTTTCAGCAGCGACAATATTTGTCACAGCTGAAATCTGCGGCGACTTATTTTGTCGCCGCTGAAAGGTCGTCGCCAAAAGTCTGTTTTTTTGTAGTGGTTATGGAACCGTGGAGCTGCGTGTGTGAGTGGTTTTTGTGCATTGTAGCTGCTGTTGCTATTTTGTTAAGGACATTGTTGCTGTAGGGAATGGTTTTGGACAATGAATGCTATGTGTATGTGTATATATATGTGTGAGTGTGTGTGTGTGTATGTGTTTGAGCCTATAAGGAGATGAGTTTGGACCGTATAGGTGTATATATATATATCTATGTGTGTGTGCATAAGATTGTCTTGTTGTGTGCCATGGGTTTGGATTAAGTTTTGGAGAGAGAATTGTTGAACTAAAAGCTCCGAGTAGTTAATTGTTGGAATTGAAGTGTATAGAGAAAATGATGATTATATGTTTGCATGATGTGAAAATTTGGATATATATTTGGAACAATTGTTGAAGTATGGATGTTAAGCTGAATGAAAGAATATGAAATTTGGTAGAGATTTTTGAGATTAATTATGGTTATAAAGTTTGAAAACTTTTAAAGTTTAGGGTTATGATTTTATATTTCAAGTGATAAATAATGGTATTTGGTGCGAGAGGTAAATGATATTTATTGATGGAATATTTTATTGTTAGAAATATTTGAAAGTTAAGAAGAGAATATTATTCTGAAGAATAGAGTAAGAGTAAGTTATATCAGAATATTGTAGGTGAGTGAATATCATACCCTAAAACTGATATTTTTAATAATAACTTGTTATTTAATATATTTTATTTGAAGTTTTAATTTTTAAATATGATTTATGGAAAGTAATTTATATGAATTTATGGCTTTAATTGTTAGAAATAATTTTTCTTTCAATTGGCTTATTAAGTTATCAAGTTTATGTGAGAAAATGAACAAAAAGAGTTTTAGAAAAAAATTGTTATAAATGTTATATTGAGTCGATTTTCTTGATAAAACATTCTTATGTGAATTTCATAATTTGAATAATTATTCCATATGAATTAAATAAATCTTTTGATATTTTATTTTAATGTCCATGCTGGGGTTTTATAATTTTGAAGTATTCTTAATGAAAATTATTGCATTAGAAAGTGTTATGGTCATTATATGCCACATGGACCCCACGCATGTTGGAAAGGTTTTCAAAAAGGATTGACTACAGAGTGATGATTACTAACAGTAGTACTGTTAATCCTTGGTGCACCATAGTTAAACCAGAACTCGATGGATATTCTTGAGTCTCGTACTTGTTCTAATTATTTGTGGGATTTATTCTCGCGCATGTTCTTGTAGGTTTTATACCTACACCTGTTATTCCGTTAGTCGTGCTACGCTTAGTTATTTACCCTCGTGGACTGTGTATCAACGCCTATTTTCATTCTATTGAAGTCCTACGGAAAAGGGTTAATTTAAAGTGATTGTTTTAAATGGTTTTCTTAAAAGAAAATGTTTACCGAATATTTGTATTGAATTATAAAATGTTATGGTTTACATTTAAACATGTCAAAATTGTTTATTTTCATATTTTAAATTATATTTTTGGGACGTTATTCACGAGTAGATTATTTTAAATTTAGATAGTGTAGTTAACCCTATTCCTCCAGATGAGCAGTGAAGAGCCTCACGTTGATATGAATAATTGATTTTTGGCATATCTACTTATATAATTATAATTTATAAAATACCTGTATCATTTTGTTTGAAGTTTAGATGTTCTACCTAGTTTATAGATAAGATTCTGGTTATTCTAAAAAAATATTTACAGGTGATTTGAAACGTTAGCAGTCTGTCATAAGATTATCAGAATGTCAGTTATACAAAGACGATCCTATCAAAATTCCTACAAGGACTTGCCTTTTTGATTAAAATGTAACATATTATGATGATTGTTTTAAACATTTTATTTAATGTTTTACACTTAAAGAATATAAATTTATTCATATTCTATACCGATCATGGCTCAAATTTCACGACGTGACACTTGTGATTTGTGCACAAACTTCTCTCTAAAAGAAGTGCAAAAATAATTTAAGTTATCATATTTATAAATCGCATTATTAAATTTTTTATATGAATATATAATTTTATCATTCATTTTTATAGTGTAGACTTTATATTTTTTAAATAGAGTGTAAATTAAATAAGAATAAAATTAAAAATTAAAGTTATTAAATTCTAAAATAGAATTAATAATATTATAGATTTGTTTTATTACAGGGAAATATATTAGAAGTGTTTTATAACCAAATGATTAATTCAGTTTTCTTTTTAAATGCATGTACATGCATGATTCTAGTAAGCTTGCTATCATCAATTGCTTAGGATACCAAGTCAATTGAAGTAAAGAAAATTAATTCAAATAATTCCTCCATGCTATAAATTGCTTTTAAAGGGGGCAAAAAAGTCAATGTGATCACCATTCCCCAGTTTGATTTCCCTTCGTTTTATAAAAGTAAATGCTAACAATTTAATATCTTTATGATATCATTAATTGCTTAGGATAGATGTGAAGAAAATGAATTCAAATAACTCCCTTCATGATACACCTTCTACGTAAAACATGAGAGAGAAGATTGAGGCGGGGCAAATTTTAAATCTCCTATTAAAATGTCTTAAATATTAAATTGTTTTGACAATAATGCCCATCATATATTAAAATCTCATATCAAAATGTAAAAAATTGATATTCTATCCCTATATAATCTTGTGATTTGTGCACAATCTTCTCCCTAAAACAAGTGGAAGAGTAATTTAAGTTGTAATTCAAGTGCAAATACTTCTATCTTTATATTTATAAGGTATAGAGAGAAATTTTTTATCCTATTTATAAATTATATATTAAATTTTTATATGAATGTACAATTTTATCCTTCATTTATTATTGTCTAGATTTTATATATTTAGAATATAGTATATATTAAATAAGGATAAAATTTATTACTATAAATAAATAGTAATAAAAAGGTGATTTAATATTGCTAGAATTATTTTCGATTTTTCATGTTTGAATTTCTTGAATGCAATTATGAATTCATAAAGAGCCTATGAGGTAAAAGAAAACGTAACAAGAAATCCCTTGTATTTTTCCTGGTGGATTTTGCCTTTACCTTCTTCGTTGTCATACCACGAAAATTTAGATGTGAACGACCCGGAATATGATAACACCCCACATCTCTTAAGCCTAGAATATATAATTTCTCACATATATACATTTATATACCATACTAATTTAAAGTTATTGGATATATTTTATTTAACAAAAACTACAAGTTTCTTGTAGAAATTTCAGCAGTATCCCTTATAAATGGGACCTCCTGAAAACTTTACAACGGCAAAATCAATAAAGTGAAATCAAATTGGAGCTCCACCCCATATCAACAATATACATATATACTTAAGGAGAGGGTCCCGATGTGGAGCATCTAAAACGAGATTTATATGTGAGATATTTATTATAATATAATATATATATATATTAATTAGGATAATTAATAAATATTTTTGAATGTAGCCTGTAGTTATTGGATACAGTTTAAGGTAGGTTGTTGACTCAATTTATTTAAGATTAATTTTCTGATGATAGAAAATTAACAATTGAGTTTAAGCAAAAACCTAATTTCTCAGTTCATTCTCGAAGGTTCCCCACTGATGATGGCAGTACACAAGTTGCCATCAATATGCCTAATCACCAGTTGGAATAACATGTTATTTATTTGATAGTATTCTCTGTTTGATAGGTATCTCATTTGAGTTCCAATTCTTCTCAGATCAATCAAGTTAATGGTGAGAGGTAAATTTAAGTTTTCTGCTACATCTCATATATGTTATATATTCATATATATTATAATTTGAATTGATTATATTGCATTTGAGATGTTTATTTTCAAACATGTGGTATCAAAACCTAGTTTGAAATCACCCTTGCCTTACTTGTTGATTTTTAATTCTCATAAGTAACAATATGAGAAATAATATGGGATATATAGAACTCTAGAGATCATAATTTATTTTATTTTAATTTTGATTCTTTAACCTATTTATCCTTGTGTATCTGTAAGTGTCGAGAGCAAATTTTGAGTGTGGATCTTGTCAAGCAAGTCATCTGCATTAGCAAGTGTTGATGTCTTCAAGAGTTTTTCTTTTTCAGCCATTCAATCTCAGACTTAACCTAGTAAATGCAAGCAATCTCTTTGTAAGCTAATGAAGCAAGTGTGTTGATAAGACTTGTAGCCACACCATATAGGATTTGTCCCGCCATTCTTCGAAGACACAGGGACACAAGCCTAATATAGTAGTCTTAATAGAACCAGAGTAATCTACACTGACGGCAACCATTATAGTTGTTTGCCGGAACCTACCTCCGAAGAGACTCTGGTGATAAAAGAATCTGTTCTGTAACGAGCAAAGTGTCTGATTCGATTGAAGGATTATTTGGGCCTCATATGATTGTGAAGAGAGATTTTAGCAAAAAGTTGTGGATAATAAGGGATCTCAATATGATTTTGCGAAGAAAAAGCAACGATACATTTTGGATATGGGATCCCAGTCTGATTTTGCCATTTAATTTATTTTTATGTGAAAAAATGTTTTTGGGGTTTCTGCATCTTGGGCTATCTGAAGTTTTTTTTGCTTGAAAAAAAATCAGATTGGGCCGCTTGCGATTTTGGGTCGAAAGCTGAACAAAATATTTTTTTAGCAACCTACTGGACTCTGCCTTTTGGGCTGAAACAATTTTTTTTTGTCTCAGAAAAATATATTTGGGCCTAGATTTTTTGTTTTTATTTCTGGAAATTATTTTAGGCTCTGTTTTGGACTTTTGTGTATGAGTCACTTGGCTTTATTTCTAGAAAATTATTTTTAGCCATTTAATTTAATTTTTCAGAACTTTTTAATTACTATTACATATACCGTAAATGTTTAAATTAATTTCACTATTATTTTATTTTTTTTCAGAAAAAATATATTTACAAATTTTAATTTCTATATTATTTAATTATCTATTTTGTATATTAATTTCTCCATTTAGAAATTAAATTAACTATTTAATTTTTGTGAAAACCTTTTGAATTGAAATTAATTTATTAGCCATTTTTTGGGTGCATAAAATAGTAGAAGAATTTAAATTAAATTATTTAGTCATATTTATTGATTAAATTAATTTATTAAATGCTCAATTATGTTGTGCATATTTAGATTTATATGCAAATTATTAATATTTGTGATTAGCATGCAATTTGTAAGGACTAGCCACAACATCCTTATTTATTTTTGTTGCGTGCATTAATTAATCACATATGAATTTAAAATATCAATTATAATTAAATGTATAGTTATGATTTATCTTTACCCACAGGTAGATATCTCATGATTGTACATTTAATTAGGGGAAGAATTAATTTCTCCATTAAGTTGTGCTTATTTGGATTTTCAATGCATATGAATGATATTTTTGGTTAGCGTGTAATTCTTTGAGGAGTAGCCACAATATCCTTGTTTATTGAATATGTTGCATGCATTTATTAATCACATCTAGATTTGAAATATCATTTATAATTAAATATATAGCTATGATTTATCTTTGTCCACAGGTAGATATCTCATAATTATACATTTAATTAGGGTGAAATAGAATGGCCTTATTATTTTCAAAGTAACCCACAGGTATTGGAAAATTGTGAATGGGGTCTAATTCTATCATTTGAGATAAATACATGATTATGCTAATGTCTTTACCTACAGGTAGACATTGGTGATACATATTTATACTGCTTGCATGCTTCATTTGAGCTAAGCATGCCTGCATGGCACAGTGACTTGTGATTGTTTCAAATTCTTACTGTGAGCTTATTTGTGCCTTTGTCTATTTTTATTTTGCATATCCAATTGTTGCCCCTAGGATTATGGCAGATGTAAGCAATAGAACAATCTTAGATGACAATATTAACTATGCTGACTAAAGAGATGATGTTTTGCTACAGCTCAGCTTCTTAAACTTGGATTATGCCTTGAGGTTTGATAAATCTTTGAGACTTGATGTTGCCTCCGATGACAGAGAAGTAAAAGAAAGGTATAATATGTGAGAGCGGAGTAACCGCTTGTCTCTTATGCTTATATAACAAAGGACCATTAAGAGAATTAGGGGAGCAGTCCCTAAGTACGACACAGCCAAAGGGTATCTTGAAACCTCAGATAAGTAATTCAACCCTACCGACGAGCATATGGGTGGTGCCATAATGTCTGAACTATGTACTATGAGGCTTACAGGCATTGGCGATGTGAGCAACATATAATAGAGATGATAGGTATGCTTTTATCATGTGTTACTTTTGAATCTAACATTTATAGCATTAACGATGACACTTGGTGGATTGATACTTGTTTGATGATCCACATTTTGACTACCATGCAGGGCTTTTTGTCAAGCAGGTCTCCATATCCTAATGAGAAAACTGTCCTTTCATGCAGTGGGAGAGGAGATCCTGTGAAAGCCGTTAGAACTTTTCGCATAACCTTTTCAAATAATCATATTTTAAAACTTTATGATATTTTTTATGTTACCTCTTATAAAAGGAATTTGATTTCTATGTCAAAGCCTATTCTATTTGATTATCATCTACTTCTTTCTAAGAAACTTATGACTTTGATAAATGATTCAATTTTGATTGCGAATTTAGTTATGATTGATGGCTTGTTTAAAATTATTTCTGATTTGCCTCAATCTCTTTCTGTTTCACATAGTACTAAGAGAAGTGTCATCGATGAGAATTCTTATAGCTTATAACATAGGAGATTGGGTCATATCTCTGTTGACAGAATCAAAATGTTAAATAAAGATGGAATTCTTCCATGTTTAAACCATTTAGAGTTTGATTCTTGTGTGGACTGTATAAGGGGAAAGCAGATTAATAAGTCACATAAGGGTGATAAAAGAAGTTCTGAATTGCTAGAAATTATACACACGGATATTTGTTGCCCTGATTTGATTGTACATGGTCAAAAGTACTTTATCACCTTTATTGATGATTATTCACGATACATGTATGTCTACAAGCTTTATAATAAAAGTGAGGCACTAGATGCTTTCAAGGAATATAAAGTAGAAGTAGAAAAATAGATTGGAAAATCAATTAATATTGTGATATCAGATCGTGGTGGCGAGTATTATGGCATGTACACTAGTGAAGGACAAGCGGCAGGTCTATTTGCTAATTTTCTTCGATAGTAAGGTATAGTAGCTCAATATACTATGCCTGGATCACCTGACATGAATGGTGTAGCTGAAAGAAAAAATAAGACCTTGCTGGATATGGTTAAGAGCATGATGAGTAGCTCCAAACTATCGTCTTCCTTGTGGAAGGAAGCATTCAAGACAGCCACATACATATTAAACATGGTTCCAACAAAGGCAATGTCCAAGACACCCTTTGAAATCTGAAAATGATGGAAACTCAGTTTAAATCATTTTAAGGTATGGGGTTATCCTGCAGAAGTAAGAGTGTACAATCCACAGGAGAAGAAGTTTGACTCTAAGACAATTAGAGTTTACTTTATAGGATATGCAGAAAGGTTTAAGGGTTATAAGTTTTATTGTCCTCTATATTCTAAAAGGTTTATAAAGTCTAGGAATGCCAAGTTTCTTGAGAATGATGTGTTAGTATGAGTGATTATCTATTAGATGATCACATAGAGCGAACCACTGATATCGTTCTTAAGGGGACATCAATAATTAATGATCATCCCACTGTTAGGATTGACATTGAACGTGATGTAGACCCTGTGGCTCAAGTTGACAGTGCTAAACAAGATAGACACATATCGGATGATCAACCTATCACACAAGTAGAACCATCATAAAATATGATAAAGGATGTCATTGTTCAGCAATCTGGATCAACCCAAGAGGTTGAATTAAGGAGGTCAACTAGAGAAAGAAGGCCAGAATTACTTGATAACTATGTAGTATATTCTGCTGAGGTTGACTATGATGTAAGTATTAAGAATGATCCTTTAACATTTACTCAGGCTGTGAAAAGTGCGAACTCTAAGTTGTGGCATGATGCTATGATTAATGAAATGAATTCTATGGCAAACAACCATGTTTGGGAACTTGTAGAGTTATCTAGTGGGTCTAAGGCCATTGGTTGTAAATGGGTTTATAAAACTAAAAAAGACTCACAAGGTAACATCGATAGATACAAGGTTAGGTTGGATGCTAAGGGCTTCACTCAAGTGGAAGGAATAGATTACAGTGAATTTTTTTTACCTGTATCTAAGAAAGATTCATTCCGTATCATGGCATTGGTTACCCATTTTGATCTGGAGTTACACTAGATGGATGTAAAGACTGATTTCCTCAATGGTAAACTGGTGGAAGAAGTTTACATGAAATAGTCTGAGGGATTTGTTGCAGAATGTAAAGAACAATTGGTATGTAAGCTAAAGAAATCAATATATGGTTTGAAACAAGTTTCACGGCAGTGGTACTTGAAGTTCCATGAAGTGATTACATCATTTTGTTTTGTTAAGAACATCATGGATGATTGTATATACCACAAGGCTAGTGGGAGTAAAATTATATTCTTGATTTTGTATGTGGATGACATATTACTTGTTATCAATGATCTGTGACTATTACGTGAGGTGAAGCAGTTTCTATTCAATAGTTTTTACATGAAAGACAGGGGTGAGGCTTCTTGTGTCATTGGTATAAAGATCCATATAGATAGAGCCTAATATCTTGTAGGCTTATCATAAGAGGCTTACGTTGTCAAAGTTCTTGAACGATTTAGAATATAGAATTGTTTATCTAACGTAGCTCCTATTGAAAAGGGAGATAAGTTTAGTCTAAGTTAATGTCCTGAAACCAAGCTTGATAGGAAGCAGAGGGCAAGGGTCCCATATGCCTCAACAGTAGGAAGCTTGATGTATGCACATGTTTATATAAGACTTGACATTGCTTTTGATGTGGGTATGTTAGGAAGATATCAAAGTAATTATAGGGAAGCACATTGGACAGTTGCAAAGAAGGTGTTTAGGTACTTACAAAGTACTAAATACTACATGCTCACATACAGGAGAATAGACAGTCTGAATGTAATTGGATACTCAAATTCATATCTTGGAGGATATGTAGACACAAATAAGTTTATATCTGGTTACATCTTCCTATTGACAGAAGGAGCTATATCGTGTAGAAGCGCTAAGCAAATTCAAACATCTCTTTCTACCAGTGATGCTGAGTACATTGCGTATTTTGAAGCAAGTTCACAAGCTATTTGGATAAGAAATTTTATTACTGGGTTTAAGATTGTGGATTCAGTCTCTAAGCCAATCAGAATGTACTGTGATAACGCAGCTGCAGTGGCCATAGCGAACAACAAAAGGAATAAAAGTTGCAGCAAGTTTGTTGAACTTAAATTCCTTTGCTTGAGAGAGAGTTCAAGATGACCACGTTTCCGTTAAACGCATCAGTACATTAGATATATTGGTTATTCCTTTGACGAAAGGGTAAAAGCCGGACATTTTTGTCACACACGTACCTTATATGGGACTTCGTCTTACTTTTGATTAGTGGAGGTATGAGCAATGAAATTGTATTTTGTGGTTTATCATTTCAAATTGTGATTGTATACATTTGTGTTATTGAAATTAATAAACATTTAGATAAGAACCGATGAACGTTGGTCCATGTATAATGTGATACCTATTAAGTGATAGTGCTTATACATGGAACGTAATACCTGATAAAAGGGGATTTATCCCCTTGATTCTTGTAGCATGACATCAGTTTACCTAGACAGGGCAATGACATTGAGTATACGAGTAAAGTAGGAGAATGTGAGATATTTATTATAATATGACCTATTTATATATTAATTAGGATAATTAATAAATATTTTTGAGTGTGACTCGTAGTCATTGGGCCCAATCTAAGGTAGATTGTTGACTCAATTTATTTAAAGTTAATTCTTTTATGGTGGAAATTAACAATTGAGTTTATCATGCGATTATTTTTTGAGTCCTAGAGCGAAAACCTAATTTCTCAGCTCACTCTCGAAGGTTTCCCACTGGTGACAGTAGTACACAAGTTGCCATCACTGTGCATAATCACTAGTTGGAATAACCTGTTATTTATCTAATAGTGTTATCTGTTTAACAATTATCTCGTTTAAGTTCCAATTATTCTCAGGTCAATCAAACTAATGGCGAGAGATAACTTTAAGTCTTCCGCTGCATCTCATATATATTTTATATTCATATATATTATAATCTGGATTGATTATATTATGTTTGAAATATTTATTTTCTAACATTACACACACATATATAGTTCTAATATTTTTATGTCAAACTAGATTTTTAACACCATTAGAAAACATGTTTTTAATGGTTGTTTTGAGAGTGATGTAAATTTTACTGCTATTGTAAGTTTATTTTTTAACGGTAGTTGTGTAACCGCCGTGAAAGGTAAAATATTTTCTACTGCAGTTCTAGTTAAAATTGACACAGAAAGCTAAAATTTTTTAAATCTTTTTAGCTTTACTCGGTTTATACCCACCATCAGTTACTTTCATCACACTCATCAAAAGCATAATATCAAATCTAGAGAGAAGTTAAATATCTGGTAAAAAAATTAAAGACCCAAAAAGCTTATGCTATTGAAGCTTTTCAAGCTCTTTTCAATAAGATACATCTACTACTACCTAGTGTTAGACAATACGGTTAGCATCACTAAGAGTATTAGACCAGATTTAGAGAAGAAGTTGCAATTCTGATAAAAAAGTTGAAGATATAAAAAAACGTCAAACAGAAAATAAAACTTAGAAATTTTTAATACAATAATGATAGCTTATATATATATATATATGATATATTATAGTTTATAAATAATTAATAACTAAAAAAAAGAGTAAATGACAAAATTAAATAATAATTTAATTTTTATGATAAAGGACGATGATAGAAATAATATAAAAGATAGAGATATATACTAAAAATGAGAGAAAAATATTAAAAAGTTACTTTTAAGCAAGTTGATAGAGCAGAAGAATATGATCTTCAATAGCTATAAAAAAATGAAAGCTATACCAACATTAAGTATCCACTCTAATCATAAGAAGGGTTGTTTTGAAAAACTACCTTTAAAAGATGAACTCCTGTGTTTAAAAGATGAACTCCTGTGTAACTGCCAGTTAAACCATTATCTCTTTCTTTCACCGTACTATATCAAGGGCTTCATCTTATGTCCGTTGTGTCACATCAAATTTCTAATTATAATAAACAAAATAAATAGATCCTGTGTAACTGCCAGTTAAACCGTTCTTTCTTTCCTTCACCGTACTATATCAAGTGCTTCATCTTATGTCCGTTGTGTCACATCAAACTTCTAATTATAATAGACAAAATAAATAGGCAGTGCTCATATGTTTCTCTTCACCGATACACAAAGGCCAAAATAAATAAGTCTGTTATGTCACATCCAACTTTTAATTATATATTTTTAAATTTGATGTAGCCAATAGAAGTGGTGTGTTTTGGATGTGCGTATCGGTAAAGAAACCTATGAGCACTTGCTTTTTATTTTGTTTAAAATTAGAATTTGGAAGTGATGAAACGGACATAAGATGAAGCAATTGGTAGTACGATGAAGCGAAAGGGAAAGGTCGGTGACGTCAGAGGGAGAGGAAGGAACAAAGCAAGGGCAATCATTCAGGATTTCAATTTTTAATGATAATTTTTAAAAATTTTTTGTCAAAAGCCATTTAAATTTCTTTTTACTCTTTTTTAAATATTTTAACGATAATTTTTTATAAAATTTCCATTAAAAATATTTTTTATTACAATTTTAATAACAAAATTATTATAAAAAGTGTTTTAAAATAAAATTTATTTATAAAAATATATCATCTTTTTTTCATAACAATTTTATTTATAATTATCATAAAATAGTGACGTGATAATTATTTTTTTAGTAATAATAAATTCGATTAAATTTTAGGAAAAAAATAGAAAAAGTACAGATGAAAATTAAAAGGATGGATTGGGCATCTGAAAATTGGAAAAGACAGATTGGGCAGAAGGCCCAATCTGTCCTTTGAAAATTCATGTAAAAATACAAAATTAACCTTCAATAAATGAAGTTAAAGGCTGGGACACTTCACTCTGAAGCATGCATAACACTCGAGAGAGGGACCTTGTTCCAACGCCATCAAATCGTCCTTCCAGCGCCATCAAATCCTCGTTCTAGCGCCATCTAATCCTCGTTCCAGCGCCATCGAAGGCTCATTCTAACAGCATAAAAGATTGATGAACGCCTTTACTGAGGATTGTCATCGTCGAAGGTGACTTTGCATTTGAGTCGGAGGAAGATTAGGGTTTAGTTCACCATTGAACTTTATCTAAAATCCCTTTCTTTTCGGTTTATCCTTCTGAAATTTGACGTATTTTTTGCTTGCTGATTTAATATATACCCATTGATCTAAAATTTGAGTTGGGTTGAGTCCCAATAAGGGCGAAGTTCTTCCATTGTGTTTTTTCTCCATCCGCAAAATTTGAATTCAAGATTTTACCTAAATGTACAATGTCTCTTACCATTCAACCAACTGCTGTTTATAAATTAGAATACTATCATTAACATTATGTTGTATGAATGAAATTTGATCGGTTTGGAAGAAACTTGCTTATGATATCCTTCAAACATGTTTTTTCGAGTAGTTGGGGATTTATATTTTGATGCATGTCGATTCAAGGGCTGAACCCAATTTATGATTAAATATGGTTGAGATTTCTAAATTGTCCTAACTTTTTAATATCACTAGCAAGTTGACAATTGAAAAACCCAATGTAGTCATGTTATGCTTATTGTAGTTAGTTAGTATATGTGTGTCTACTCTGTTTCCATACTGTTTAAATAGCTACAATTTTGGAGACAATGAGTCAAAGGTAGCGACACAGATGACTATGATTTAAGGTACGGTGGTTTGTAGCATAAACATATTTTGATATCTACAGTAAGATGCTCAGTTTTAGGGGTTATTGGCATTCTTTTGTGAAGCATGAAGCACTTATATTGGAAGCAATGCCAAAGTCTTCCCAAAAAAGGCATCAAATTATTGATACACCATGCTAATTTATTTCCTAAAATGAAGCTAAGGGACCTGAAGCCCTTCATCACTCTATTCCCTTTTCTCATACTTTTTCATGTCACCTTCATTGTTTCAATTTTTATTATCCGCTTCTATTTCTTTTTCCTTGTATGTACATATTGTAGATAGACCCCTATGTAACCCACAACTGTTCAATTTCTCATTTTCAATCACCTTTACTTTGCTTTAAATAAAGCCCAGAAAATGGGGTTTAGTCCTTATTAGAGGTTAATAATTCGTATTTATTTTGTTTAGAATATGTTTTGATTATAGGACTTTTTTGAACCCATGTTGGTTTTGGTACCAATATTTCTATCATAATTTTTTCGCTTGGACTATAAAGTTTGGTTTACACTCCTATATTTTGCTATAAAAATTTATTTACATATGCTTTTGTTATGGAGTAATTGTATCCAATTTTATCATGAGTATATTTAGCCACATAGCTGTCGTGATTTAATCATGCTTTTAGTGTTAAGGTATTTACGGTTGCTGCTTTATATGTGGTCAAACAAGAGAGATTAGTTATGGGTTAGTTAACAACACTAGGCACAAATTACATTAACATGTAGTATTGCAGCTTAGCATTACATAATATTGAGCTACAACTGTTTATGAAACATACTATGTACTCATGGTTTTTTAGTAGGAAAAATGGCATTTCAACAAGGGACAAAGAAAGAGGTTAGGAATCCATACCTTGCATTTTGCAATGAATTCATCTATTCAGGTAGAAAGTTCAAGAACATTAATGAGCAGGCTAAACAGATAACATTGGTGTGGAAGGAGTTATCTAGTGATGAGCATAAGTGGTATAGACAACAGTTACAGACTTCACATGCTGATGAGAAGAGGGAGAACAAAGGGACGAAGAATGAAGTTCCTTTTAATACTCGGTGTTCAGCCCGTCATTTGAAGGAACTGATGGAGTTTTTCAAGAAAGATGAAGGCCTAGTCGGCAGAGTGAAAACTTTAGGGTTCCACAACTTGCTTGACGTAGGAACGATAAGACTCCCCCAGAACTTGTTAGGCTCATTGATTCAATCATATGATCCTCCAACTCATCAATTTAGAATCAGGGGGAGGACAAAAGGAATAGGGTCAAAAGATGTTGAGCAGTTGCTTGGTGTACCTTGCAATGGGGAGGACATAAGAATTGATGTTGATGATGACGATGATATGTTGAAGATGTTAAAGACTCAGTATGGTAAAGTTTCATATACCAAAATACTTGGATATATCAAATCTGGTCAGCAGAGAGATAAATTTGAGTTGTTATTTATGATATATATAGTTGGGATATTTGTAGCTCCTACTGCGAGCACAATGGTGAGTGAGAAGCTGTTAAAGGTGATAAAATGCACCATGAGTAAATTTCAGCAGTTTAATTGGGCCAAATATATTATAGATGTGGTATGGAAAGAGATGGCCGTTTATGTGAATTCGATGAAAAAAAGCAAGGGACGGAGGTCCAATATGGGAGGCTGCATCTACTTATTGTTGGTATATATTTATTGTCTATGCTTGTGCGTATTTCTTTTTATGGAAAATGTTACAACTTATGTTGTTGGTGTTACAGTTATATTTCGGTCAGCATTTTGCATTGCTGAAAGCGGGATAACATGAGTCTAGCAACCCTATGCATTTTTGGACTGATGAGAGGTTAAAGGAAATAGTGAAGGTTGAGATGGAAAGCTACATAGGGATCTTGTACAATGAAGGTTGTACTCAAGAGAGGGAGGTGAAGGGCGGTAGGATAATCCATTTAGACCCAGTATGTGTTGTAGTACTGCGTTATGCCTTTAATGTTGCAGTACTGACTTTAATGTGTAAGATTTGATAATTTAATATTGCAGAACTGAGTTATGCATTTCACCATATTCTGATTGTGTTATGCAGGAGTTGCATTCACGATTGGTGAGTGCAATTGAAGAAAGCAGTTGTTATCTTATCAATGTAGTTGAGCAAGCGCTGTTGAAGGTACAGCTCCAAAGACATGGGAAACGTCATAGATAAGATGAAATGAACATTAAACAAGGAAGTGAAGGACAAGAGAATTATGGTCGACATGAGGATGAAATAAGAGAAGCATATCGTGAGGGGGTAAAGAAGGGGATAAGGGAGACGAAGAACGAGAAGGAGACAGAGGTGGTGAGGGACAAGTAGAAGAAGAGGCTCCTGAGCAAGGATAAGTGAGTGATGGTGATGATGATGCACTAATCTCTGTCTCTATAGATTCAAAAGGCCACGTAATGGATGAGGCAGAAGTGTTGAAGGAAGTACATCTTAGGAGATCAAAACGCCAAAAGAGACCTGCAGCTTCAATACTGTCTCTGTGGGTGCTGACGAAGGCTGCTGAGAAGAAAAATAGGCTGACAGATGCAAAAGATGTGTTGTTCACGATGATAAGCCGCATATGTTCGCGTGAGGAAGGCCAACGGTAAGTTTGGGCGTGTTAAGTCTAAGTTATTGGCTTTTGTGATTTTCTATCCACGTGTTGTTAACGACAAAAGTACAGGGTTTTGGTCAACATACTGGATAAAGATATCAGTCGCGATCAGCTCTACACACTTGGTGGCATTCAAAGAATAAGTAACAGGGTAAGTGTAAAATCACTGATCTTAATTTGTATTCAAGTAAGGGATTTGCATTGTTTCTTTATATAAGATGCGCTTCTTCCTGATTTGTATAGGTTATGTCAGTGGTGTGTAAGACACTAATGGTTGATATCAAGAAGGAAGGACAAGTACGACGACACTTTTTCGACGCTGACTTCATGGTGAGGATGTTATGACATCAATTTTGGCTCTGAACATGCTAGTTAGTAACCTTCAATTCTTCTATAGGCAATTATGGCATCTAATCCGCTCACTTAGAATGTGAATGCAAAGAAGAAGCAACTTATGCCTGAACATCTTAGTTATAACTTGGCCAATTGTGATTTGATTCTTGGGCCGACACTTGTCGGAGCCTACTGGTTCTGTCTTGCATTAGAGCCAAGGATAATGAACTTCTATGTGTTGGATTCGTTGGCCAAACCCGCTGACAGTCGAAAAAGAAATAATAGAAAAGGAATAGGGAATGAGATGGCGTTTGTTGTCAAAGCATGCGTGAGTGCCTTATTCACCCCGTACATCTATTTATTGGTAATGACTATAATGGCTAACGTATGCATTTGTCTTCTGAGTAGAGAGATAGGTTTTATGATATAATTGAGTTAGTTAAACCTAACTTCCTCGAGAAGGGGAAGAAGAGAAAGGCTGAGATTATTTGGGCCGACGTTCCTGCACAAAACAATTTGTAAGCCATTTAATTAGTTGTTGTTAAGATGTGTACGCTATAATTTGGTACAAGTTGGTCATATTGTTTATATTTTTTCCTATGCAGGCAAGACTGTGGGGTGCATGTACTAATTTGGTTGACTAAGTGGGAGCCCAACGTTGCACTTTAATATGATGATGATCAGGTTGCAGAGTTTAGACGAAACTTACTGTGGTGGCTAGTTAATCACGAGCTAAACTCAAATCGAGAATTTACATTAAGCTTACTGCCACAAAGCAACAGTGCAACGTCCACCAAATGATGTTCAACTGGTTGTAATGTTAATTTTGGTAGTGTTTTATTTGTGCAAAGTTAACCCAGTGACGAACTGGTGACATTAGGCAAACACATTTCCCCGTATGACTGTTAGACCGTTAACCTTGTAATGAAAATGTCAAAATTTTGTTATCACTGTATACATACTTTGTCTCACATATCGCCTTCTGTTAACGTATCGTCAATGGTATTTGCAACTTCGTCAATGGGAATTACAACTTTCTCAATGCAAGTTATAACTTACAGTGGGATTTGCAGCTTACACAATGGAGATTGCAACTTGCCCGATGGGATTTGCAACTTCTTAAATGGGATTTGCAACTTTGTAAATGGGAATTACAACTTCCTTAATGCAAGTTACAGCTTACAGCAGGATTTGCAGCTTACACAGTGGAGATTGTAACTTACCCAATGGGATTTGCAACTTCCTCAATGGTATTTGCAACTTCGTCCATGGGATTTGCAACTTCGTCATTGGGCAAGTTGCAACTTGTACAGTGATTACCCACTTGCACAATGGGATTTGCAACTTCGTCAATGGTATTTGCAACTTCGTCAATGGGAATTACAACTTCCTCAATGCAAGTTGCAACTTATAGTGGGATTTACAGCTTACACAGTGGAGATTGCAACTTGCCCAATGGTATTTACAACTTCCTCAATGGGATTTGCAATTTCCTAAGTGCAAGTTGCAACTTTGTACAGTACTTAGTAACTTCATCCATGGGAATTTGCAACTTCGTAAATGGTATTTGCAACTTCGTCAATAGGAATTACAACTTTCTCAATGCAAGTTGAAACTTATAGTGGGATTTACAGCTTACACAGTGCAGATTGCAACTTGCTCAATGGGATTTGCAACTTCCTCAATGGGATTTACAACTTCGTCTATGGGATTTGCAACTTCGCCATTGGGCAAGTTGCAACATGTACAGTGATTACCCACTTGCACAATGGGATTTGCAACTTCGTCAATAGTATTTACAACTTCGTAAATGGGAATTACAACTTCCTCAATGCAAGTTGTAACTTATAGTGGGATTTACAGTTTACACAGTGGAGATTGCAACTTGCCCAATGGTATTTGCAACTTCCTCAATGGGATTTGCAATTTCCTAAGTGCAAGTTGCAACTTTGTACAGTACTTAGTAACTTCATCCATGGGAATTTGCAACTTTGTAAATGGTATTTACAATTTCCTCAACGGAATTTGCAATTTCTTCAATGAGATATGTATCTTCGACAATGCAAGTTGCATCTTGTACAATTATCAGCAACTTCAGTACTATTACATATGAACAAAATGACAGCACTCATTACTATTACACTTTACATTACTGTTATCAACAGCTAATACTATACAATAGCTTCCATGCATTACACACTTTCTTGTTATACCCTAATAATCATGGACAAAAAAGTTATGTTAAATACCAAAAAATCATCATGGAGTGACAGCCAACTTCACATTGGATTTGGATTTTTGCATGTCCTTCTAGTATGACCAGCTTGGTGGCAGGTGCTGCAGTGATATATCTTCTTGTTTTGGATTTGAGATTCTCTCATTTTAGTTTTAGGCCTTCCTGGTGGTCTATTTGTAAGAGGTGGTGTAAGATATATTTGGTCATCTCTATTCTGTAGTCGATACTCATTGGGTTGTGGCATGTCAAGTGTGACCACTGGAATCATGGTCATTCTATAAATATTTTGCTGAGATATAATCTTATAGCACTCATCAACATAATCGTACACATTGAGATGCGAAGCCTTGATAGCTATACAAGCGTGTGCACATGGGATGCCTGACATTTGCCACTCCGCACAGCTGCATTGATGTGAACCAAGATTCACATGTACGGCTCCTTCAGATGTATGTACACAGACCTGCCCTCTTCCATAAGGTACAGGAGTCATATGCCTAGCAGTAGTAACATTCTCCATAACTTTTGCATTTATGTTTGGGCCAACACTATTTTTCCATTTACTTATAGCCATTATTGCTGCGTACATCTTCTTAGCCACTTTCTCACGATGCTCATGGATCAGTTGGGCAACGTTATGGCGTCTCTCCCTCACAATCCATGCATTAAAGGACTCAGCAACATTTGTCGTTATATTATCCCACTGTTTAAATGGGAACTTGCTGAGTGCCCACTTTTCTACATCACCATGATTGACAAGCCAGTCATATAACTGCTCATTGAAAGCTCTCATATTTTCCATTGCTTTATGGAAATCAGTGTCAAGCCTTGCAAAAGCAATATCATTAAGCAACTTCAGTCCATCTTCCCTTGTTTGTCCACTCATCTTTCTCTTACCTCTGTTTAGTTTAATTATCTGTGTGCTGAAATTCTCCTTCACATGCCTATAACAGTATGCATAGATGTCACCTCCAAATATTAATTGGACAGCACCAACTATTGCCTTGTGACGGTCAAACACAATTATCAGTTGCATAGAACCAACTATTCGTTTGATCATGTCAAGAAACCATGTCCAGTCCTCTAATGTCTCTCCCTTCACAATTGCGAATGCAAATGGAAACAATTGATTATCTGCATCATACGCAGTAGCAGCGAACAACGTCCCCTTGTAGGGTCCACTTAAATGAGTTCCGTCAATGTACAAGACACGTCTACAACCATCAACGAACCCTTCTATACAACATCCATAGGCTATGAATACACGCTCAAATGTATTCCCACTAGCCACCCATTCAGCCACAGTTTTGTCATCACTTTCCTTCAACAGTTGACAAATCCATGGTATTAACATATAAGATTGATCAGGTCTCCAATGTATGTCCTCCAATGCCTTTTCTTTTGCCCTATATGCTTGCTTATATGTCAACTTCACACCATAATCTCTCTCCAAACTCTTTCTTATTTCATTTGGACGCTTGTCTACATGATCCCTCACCTCATCAATTATAATTGCTGATGTCAAGGTAGCACTTCCACCATGTGTCACTTTAAGATTGTCTTGGGCACTATGAACATGGTCGTTTCTGAATTTTGTTACGCGTAGGAAAGGTGTGCTCTTGCCAAGTACTCTGACAGTAATATGCCATGGACAACCTTCAACCTTACATTTCACATACATATTATCCTTATAATTTTTTATATATTTGTACTCAAACCGATGCGCAATACTGAACTTGTGTAACGCCTTCTTAAATGTGTCCACATTTGCAAAAATCTGCATCCCTCCAACCAACTCTTCATTCCATTTCACAGAGTTCATGACAGCCATCGATGTTTGTGACCTTTGTACTTCATATGATTTGCTTAAATTAAGTCTTCTACCACCTCTATTAGTTATACCTCCAGTAGTAGTTTGCTTAACTAAAGTCTCCAAATTGTTACCCTCGCTCCACAACGAGGGGCATATTTCTTTGGACAGTTCGAACAAATCCTTCATACTGTCAACAAGAAAACATACTTTGTAAAAGCATTCACACAATGAAATAATTAACAACTTACATAAATAAACACAAGAAACTTCACTTACATATCTGGATCATCCCTTTGTTCTGGTATATTATCAGTTACTTCAACTACTAAATAAACATGTGCACTGCTGTCATTAAACTTAAGCAGATTATAAACTTCACTGTCATCATTAAGATCTAATAATATTCTCTCATCAAACTTCACTGTATATTTCATGACACAAGCACTACCATCTATACCAAACCACCCACCTATCATTACCCTCAATTCTTCAACTGCCTTCCCCTCCTTTATCCATTTTACCTTCACATCCCCTCCATTATATTTAACTCCACCTTCAATATTATATACAAAGTTCCCACCTACATGGAAAAAAAACAACAAATTTCTTTGGAAGATGTTGAGACAATATTACATGTCATCTTCCCAATTAACCTGCAACAAACAAAGCATTTATCACAATCTTACATCCCTAACAATCATCATCAACACTTCACAAGATAGCTACAACACATAATTCATTGCTTCAATGGAGGTTATCAGTTTTTCTACAGTTAAATAAATATCATAGTTCAAGTTGTGAAAATAATTACTGAACTTGCAAATTCTATTACAGGAGTTGCAAACTTTAAAAAGTAATATCAATTACTTGTTACGTAGTTTTAAATTTCTTAACTCAAGTTTTTCAAATCATTACTAGACTATTAAATGACCCAAATTATTGCACTTAACTTTTCTCAGAGTATTAAATGTCTAAGTTGATGTTCTTAATATCATTTGTGAAGTTGTATATCCCATGAGAAGAAGAATAATTAACACAACTAATTGCACCTAACTTTTTGTAGAGTATAAAATTTTTTTCGCAAATAATTGTACTGAAGCAAATGGTTGTTCTTTCCCAAATGACTTCTATTTCCTAAATCATTGTTATCAAAACTTTTTTCGCAAATGATTGTTCTTTCCCAAATGACTTATATATGTGTGCGCAAGTTATACTTCGCAATTTCTTCAGCTTCTTTCTTGAACTATTTGATGCTATCATTTGTCAATCTCTTTCTCCTAAAGTAACATCATTAAATAAAACATACCTGATTACCAGTGGAGTAAAACAAAAAGATTTGTGTCAACTATTTTCTTATACTTCCTCCTGTTTACCTTCAGCTCAGACAAATGCATCTCTCATAAGCTTCTTCTGTCATTCACGCCCTCTCTTGTTGTTACTATAGTATCCTCTTATAATGAGGGCTATTTTAGTCTTTGTCCCAAAATTTCCAAAGGACAGATTGGGCCTCCTGCCCAATCTGTCTTTTCCAATTTTCATATGCCCAATCCGTCCTTTTGATTTTCAGCTGGACTTTTTCTGTCTTTTTCCCTTAAACTTTTGATCCAATAATATTTTTACTATTTTTCTTGTGGTATTTTCACATTTAATACTTCAAATAGACCTTCCATTAAAAGCTATTTTTTCATATTTTTCATGAATTTTCGTAGTTTTTCTAAATTTTATAGATAAATTTTTTATAATTATACTTAATAAGCTGAAATTTTTAGAAATTACACTTTTAATCATTTGATCATTTAACTATGTGCAGTACGTGAAAAACTAGATATGTTGTTTTCTTGCATATTGTGCATAATGAAAGAAATTATTAGCCATATTCACAACCAAAGAACGAAAAAGATAACTTAGTCGTATTACTATGGGCCTATTTGCAAACCACTCTAAACGTGATTTTCAAGAGTTTTTGGGCCTAAATTTTAGTTTAGTAAAATTTTAAAACAAACAACCTTATTTGTTCAAACGGGTTTTTGGATTAAATTATGGTTTAAAACCAAGGTTTCAGATAAGCTGGTTAGAGCAGCTTATAGAACAGTAAAAGAGCTTATAAACTAACCAATTATTATATTACCCCTACTTTTTCTTACATCTTCTCTCCTACTTTTTCTTACACCTTCTCTCCTCTCTCCTACTTTTTCTCTATTTTCTTTCTTACACTCTCTCTCCTCTCTTATATTTCCTCATTTAATACTCATACATTTTTTCGTAATTTATCAATAACAAAAGTACTTTTGAAAATAACTATCCAAACACTCATTTATTCAAAACCGCTTTTTTTTTTTATAAACTCTTCTTCAAAAGCCCTTTTCTATAAGCTGCCTATAAGCCCTTTTTTTCATAAGCCCGTTTTTAAAATCCTATCTAAACACACACTATAATGAAACAAGAAATTAAGAATTCTTAAAATAAACAAAATATAGTTAATTGACCTAGTAAGTAAATAATCCTTAAAAAAATATAGTAGGAATAAAAGAAGATGAGATTGCCTATGCCATATCTGTATTTAAAATTATTTTAGAAAAAAAGAAGAGGAAGTTGGGGATATAATGAAAACAACCTCTATAAAACTACTTAACACGTTAAGACCAGTGATTAACTAGTTAGTCACAAGACACAGAAGTAAAACCAATTTAAAACCATTTTGATTAATGGGTGAATGGACATAGTTGACACATAAATTGAAGACTAATGAATACAAAACATTTTGAAGTGTTTTCAAACTATGTAAAACATAATTTATGTAGACTTCTTTAAAAACTTTTGTAAAACGATTTTTCATGCATAGTGCAAAGCTTGCTTATACTCATTTTGAAGTGCAAAGCTTGCAAGTCTTCTTTTGTATCCCTGGCAAAAACAAATCATATTTTGTATCCATTTTTACTTAATTGTTTTGTCATCATATTTTCATTTAAATCCCGCAAAACAAGCTTTTATTTAGCTTTATTATCATCAAAACATGAAATTGCTCGATATCTCATGGAGTAATAAATACTCTTATTTCTTTTTAAAAAATCACTATAGAAAGCTTAGAAAATTTGGGTGAAATCAATGAAAAGTTGATAGGTTTCTACTTGCCACTCATATTTTTGAATTCATGAGCGAAGCTAGAGATTGTTCTAGCAGATTAACCGTCTTCACCAAGTGCTTTAACAGCAGCATCCTTGAACACTTGAACTCTTCTATGTAATTCATTGGCTTCTTCACCTTCCATTATCAATTTCACAACCCTAGCAACCTCCTCTTTCACTACAATCCCATTCTTAATATTCTCGTCAACTTTCGGCCACATTGCAATCTTGAAAACGTCAGTCAGCATAATTGCATTCATTCTCTGCTCTGCAAATAGTGGCCAAACAATCATTGGCTTGCCACCATAGAACATACTCTCCAACGTCGAGTTCCAACCACAGTGAGTCAAGAACCCACCCGTGGAGTCATGTCTCAAAATTTCGATTTGTGGGGCCCATGATGGAACCACAAAGCCTTGATCTTTGGTTCTTTCGATGAACCCTTTTTGGCAAGAAATCAAGAGGGTTCTCGTTTTGGGAATTCAAATAAGCAGAACTAAAAGACCTACTTGGAGCCCTGATGACACACAAGAACTTGTGGCCACTCATTTTTAACCCTAAAGCTTTGTTTAATTTAACTGAGAGGAGGGTATGTTAGGTTAATTTAAAAGAAGATAGAAAAAAGTAGGGAAGATTAATAAACAATCTTTTTTATTTGGTTCAGAGGGAGAAGGGAATGGAGTGGAGTTAATTAGAAGTTGATAAATATACCCTTATATCTTTATTTAAATTTATTTACTCTTTATTTATAATATTCATATCAAATTTTTTTTTTTAATTTATGAATCTTAAATTTTTTTATCTCATTTATATAAATAATAAAATTAAAAAATATAATAAAATTGTAACATTATTTCTTATTAATTTTATAATTATTATATATTTTAATATAATATATAAATAATTTATTAAGTTTATTAAATTTTAGCAATTAAAAAAAATTAGGTGTTACAAAAATTAAAAAAAAATATTTGAGGGTATAATTAGAATATTAAAAATTAATAAATGGCAATTTGGTCAGAATAGGGTAAAAAATTTCTCTCCCCTATAAAAACTCCTACTTTTGGAGACGAGGTAAGGGAGAGGAGGGGAATACTAAATAACAAAAAATCTTCTCTCCTCTCCACTCTGCTCTATTTTTCTCAATTAAATATATTTTTTTTTATTTTTCTTTTTTTTCCTTTAAAATTCTCTAACTAAATAAAACCTAAGGCTAGCTTATTAAGCTGGTCTTGTGACAGTGTCCCTCCACTCCCAAAAGAAACATACAGAACAGAGTTTGGTGGCTGATTGTCTAACCATGTTAAACACTTTTGAGGCTGACTCATTTATGGTAGTTGAGTCGGTCTTCAAAATGGGGCCCACCGCATAAATGGGAGGGTATTTATGATGATGATTATTATTCTCTTGTAGAGATTCTATTGCCTCTCGTTCAAGATCTAGGAAGCTATTAACTAACATACCGTCTGCTAAATACAACCCCTTACATATGTGAAGAACTGTTTTGTAGGATTCACTCGATCTTTCTTGAATTGAGTCGAAGAGATCCTTGCCATATAATGCTACGCAACCTGCATGAAGTAATTATAGCTCTTTAGTATTCATTTAATATTCTTAAATAGAAAAATTAATATTTTAATCCTCGTAGTCTTGTACTGTAACTTAACGTCTAAGCTTTATAAAATACTCTTTCCCGTCCAATATATAAATAACATTATCCTACATATAAACAACAATATATATTTATCTAATAATTTAATATAATTTTTTCAATTTTATCCCTAATTAATTTTATGTATCTCTCATTTACCCACTAATTCTCCCTCATATCTTTTCCCACTCAATTTCTCTCTCACTAATCATCTTTATTATTAAGAGAATATTTAAAAAAAATTACATATATTATACATTTATTACTTTTAACTAATTTTAATCAATATTTTGATCTATACAATCTAATCAATTATTTCTTATATATAAGACTAGAAGAAATATTCAATTCTTTTTTTTGAATACAAGAATAAATTATAATGAGGTCATAAATAGATAATTTAATTATCAAAAGTTAATAATAACTGATAAACTAATATGAAAAATTTTAGTATAAGAATTAATAATAAATTTATATTGTTTGAGGCCTTTGTAATTAAATTATTTCATTAAGATCTCTTAATAACTCTCTTTATCTAAATATTTAAAATTATATAGATTGAGTTATATTAATTAAAAGTTTAAAAATTGAGTAGTATCCCAATTAAAATTATAAAAATTAAATTTTAATAAGTTAAAATTTAAAAATAGAATGATAAGGAATTACATGATTAATTTTCCCATCTTCGTTTACTCTATAAGTTAAGACAACTAAAGTTCACAAGAACAAAGAGGGAAAACAAGATTCCTAAAACCTGAAATTTTCAAAGGTTGTGATAAGTCTCGAAATCTAGTTGGAATCATCTCGTGATCCTCATCAAGTTCGGGAAACTTGAGGGCATAATCACAGGGAAGTAGAAGACATGGGAACATAAACGTATGACTTGAGGTTGAACTGCTTTGCAATCTCTAAAGCATCCACTGAGATTAAATCGGCAACAATAGCAACGAGATGAGTCTGGAAACTCAAGGAGCTTAAAGCTTGACGAAGTGATGGAAGAGAGAGTGTTACAGTTTGATGCATTTGTGTTGATGGATGGACGGCGTTTGGAGGGATGACGTATTTGTCAACATGTGGAAGAATAGTGAAGTCTATATTTGGTGGAAGAGATTGAAGGATGGAATGTGCAGCTGGGGAGGGAGGACCTAGTGTGGGAATGAGGAAAGTGAAGTGGAAGTTAGGGAGGTGAACGACGAGTCGTTTTGAAAACTCAATGAGAGGCATTAGATGACTGAACCCTGGACATGGAACCATGGCGATGCAAGGATTTCTTTTCTCCATGGAAACTTCAAAGATTATGATACTGCACGGCTTCGTTCCTTGGCAATGGATTGATCTGCAAAGAGGAAGGAAACAAATGGTAGAAGAAGAAGAAGAAAATGTGTGAGTATGAAAATACTTCATTGCTATATGTATGTATATTGGGAATCCTTCATGGCTGTACAACAATACCTACAAGTCTACCTAGCTAACAGTCATGGCTTACCTTGTTACAATATATGAAACGTATTGGTTGAAAATAGTTAATAAGCAGCTTTGTAACAAAAATAAAAAGTTAATAAGCAGCTACATTTGAAAGAAAGAAAATACTGGAATCATGCAAATTGCAAAATGAGGGGAAAAATAGCTGTCAAATCATTAAATTGAATCAGCTTGCTGTCCGCTGTCATCATTATATCCGTATATATATTTTTAATAGCTGTCTGCTGTGGGCGATGGAATGAGATCTTTAAGCTGACTAGGGTGAACAAAACCAAACCGAAATAATTCAGTTAATTCAGTTGGTTGTTTCTGTCTATTTGGTTTCGGTCCTGGGTCAAAAATGTGCAGAATTTGGTTGTTTGGTTTCTTTAGTTATTACCAAAACCCGAACTGAAAAACTGAATGTTGAGAAGGAGTAATGGAAAGGGTACGTCAGAATACTAAGCCAAGTATTCATGAGGGCCTCACTTAGTGTATATTTGGGATGTAGTATTGAGAATAGATTTTAATCTAAAACTATAGTTATATAAGTTAAGAGTTAAACAATTTTTTTTTTAAAAAATCACTTCTAGAACTTTGCAAATTAATTGCTCCCCTTCAGCTTCTGTTAAGAGATTCTAAAATTGACCCCATTGCCACATGATTTGGCAATCTAAAAAAGGCGTCTGAGTTTGTACGTTGGTAAGTCACACTTACAATTAAAATTTAAATTATTTAAATTTTAATTTTATTTTAAAAAGAGAAAAAATAAATGCTATTTAAAATCTAAAATTTTAAATTATTGATTATAATTTCATAAAAGCAAATTGATTACAAGTATTAATATCTTATTTTAAAATTTTGGGAAAAAGATGAATTTGCTAATGAAAGTTACTATCTTCTATGTTTTTCAACGATCATCTAGATTGGTTAACCCTAATGAAGTTTTCAATGAAAATAAAATAAAATTCAGGTGAATATTGTAAATTTTTACCTTACTTAAATCTATATGTATATGTATTATTTTTTAATCACTTAAATAAAAAAATTTAAAATCAAATTTATTTTTTATGTAATTATCATATTAATTTATGTCTTTTTTAGTAAATTGTTTATTAAAAAGTGATTTTACTATTAATCATCCAAACATCTCTAATTTTTAAAATCACCTTTTTCTCAAAATCTATTCTTCCCAGAATCTATTCTCCAAAAATTAATCTAAATACACCCCTAGTAGTCGTCTTAGGGTATTCATAATGCTCATAGCTTAATGCACTTGCTTAAACTCGTAAAAAAATCATTCAGTCCAGGCTAAAAAAAGATAACCAAAATATATTTGGGCAGGGCAAGGCTAGGCCAAGTGTCAGGTAGGGTAGGGTACTGGGTAAAGTATGCCGCCCTTCCCATTTAGCCCAGCCCTATATATACATATTTTTTTAATTTTTTTTTTCATTTTTTCATTTCTTTTCTTAACTTAATTTATTTATAATTTTATACTTTTTACTTTAATTGATAACTCTCATTATTCATTTTTAAAGTATTGAACACAACTATTATATTTATTTAAATACTAAAGTTATTCATATGCTTTACTTACCAAATATTCGATTATTGGTATTACAATAACGCTACAAATATCCGACCTCTATATATTTTAATCTTTCTTTTTTATATATGCAATGTACTTCAAGACTTTAATTACTATTTTTTTGTTACCTTATTCTTAGTGGATTATAGATATTATTTAACTCTTAAAGACATTAATATGATATTATTTTATAAGTTCATAATTACAGATTTTTTCTCACAATATGAGCAAGACATCATGATTTAGGTATGCCTAACCTGTCTATGTCCAGCCCAAAATAGTTAGGGCTTTTACCGGGTAAGGTTAGGCATCAGATTAAAAAATACAGTCTATCCTTTTTTCAAGTAAGACACCGGGCAGGGGCTGCCCTGCCTATGCACACCCCTAGTAGTCCCTTTTACCTTTTTTGGTTTTTGTTATTTCTATTGAGTCTTTAATTATTTCCTAATGTATAAAAAAACTAATTAAACTCATCTTTTTAAAAATTTTGTTAGCCATAAAAACTTTTTGAAAAAATTATACACAGAATATTAGTACTCGATCTTACATCTTTCTTACTAATAAAATTTTTAAGAACTTTTCACTTATGTTTTTATTTTTATGAGTCTCAGGTTTAGTGGTGCACTCAGCACCTTAGCATAAAAAAAATACTTCGAACGTAAAAACCGTGTGCAGAATGAATTTTTGAGAATTTTCTGGTAGGTCCAGAACAATTCCAGCAAAAATACAATATCCTTAAACACCACACGTGATTTTGGAACACATTGGTGGTGGCTACTCAAAACTCTCCAGTCACTCATTTTGCTTTAACCCTCCAATTTTAAATATAAGAAATAGGTAACTACTAATTTATATATATCTTTTATTATTTATAATAAATATGTATTGATTTCTATAAAATATCATATTTAATCATTATTCCTATTAATTTAAACTTTTTTAATATTTGCAGTTAATAAGGATAACTTAAAAAATTATAATTTTAAAAAATAAAATTATTAGAATTTTATAGTTATGATTAAATTAGTTCTCTCATCAACTAGATCTTATATTTATGATAAGAGAAAATAATAAAAGCTAGCATGATATTTGATAGAATGTTGACTTTATGAAGTTCATATCATTTTAGCACATTTTCCTTTAGTTTCTTGCACTTTTGGTGAATTTATGCATATTTTGGGATACATGTGACAGCAAAATGTGCATAGTTCATACTCAGGGTAAAGTGATGTTTAATTGTGAATATTTTGTCCCATTTTATTACCTTTGGCTTTTATAAGTCTTATTGTTTTGTTAAGATGTCATTTGACCTACGTATGGAGCCATTTGAAGCCAAAAGTCAATATTTAAGAAGTTCAAAAAGAGTTTGGGAAGCCAAGACATCATGGAGAAACAAGAAAATAGAAGGTTTGACCTCAGCCAACAAGTTTTTTGACCTCAGCCAACAAGTTTTTTGACCTCAGCCAAAGAGAAGTCAGAGAGGTCTTGGCCTCAGCAAAAAAAAACAAGATAGAAAGCTCTTAGCTGCAGCCAAGACAGAAAGAGTAACCTTGGCTACAGCCAAAAGAAGTCTTGGTTGCAGCCAACGATGATTACTGAAGCTATGCATTTTAGTGATATAACTTATTTTAGGGCTTTTTATTCTTCCTCCTTTTAACCTTGGCCACCATTCTTGGCTTCTTGGAGCATTTAGGAGCTCTTTGGTGTGCTAGGGCAAGGATTTTAATGGGGATTGAGCTAGGATTTGAAGATTTGAAGAGATTTGAGCTTCTCTTCTTGGTTTTTCTTCTCCATTATATTATCCTTTTCTTTCCTTTTGTTCAATGTTTGTGCTGATATATATGTATTTTCTTATGGGTTTCTTGAACATGTGTAGCTAAACTTTTGATTCTAGGATTATTTCAACCCTTGTATAGATTAAGTATTCATTCCCCCTTCATATTTGTTATTAATGTTATGACTATGTTGATTTTTGTCTATTCTTAATGCTTCTTGTTGATTGGCTACAAATGAGATTGTTGGATTCATTTGATTGATGCTTAAGAGACATAGATTGAGTTGTTCTCCATTTAGCTTCCGTAAGCATATGGGTCATAAGTAATATAAAAATTGTTGTTTCCATAGAGATTAAAGATAAAATACAATGTATTCTTGCAATTATATTTTTAATTAGGCTGAGAAATCAAATATTTGAGAAAATAATATTGTAAAGAGTGAATTAGTGTAAAATTACCTTTCAATAATAAGCAATGATAATATGTGTTTGTTAAAGGGTTCAAAATACTTAGCTAATCTTTCTTAAGTCAAAACTAAATGCTTTTTCCATTCAAATACATAATCTCTTGATCCAATTAATGAAAAGGAACTAACAATTTTTTTAACAATGTAAGTTTGGAATAATATCTCTTGTAGAACTAAATAAAATCATCAATTCTCAGAGAAATTTTAAGTTAAATATGATTTTAAACAAGTTCAGTACTTAAACTAGTTTTCTCAAGTCTTCAATACTTAAACTAGTTTTCTTAAGTCTAACTCAAGTGAACAAAATAACTCAATGATGATTAAGTATCAATAAGCATTAAGAATATATTAAAATCAACACATATAACTATTATTACTCATAAAAGGAAGTAAATACAAGATTCAATCCATAAAATAGTTCAAGATAACCTTAGAAATAAAATATTTAACTACTCATACTCTTTAAAGAAACAAAACTAAGAGGAATAAACTGATTCGTTACAAAACCAAATGAGAAAATAAAAGGAGAAGTAGAAAAATCAATAATTATAGCTCCAAATCACTTCTTTACTTCAATCCTAAACCTCCAAACCTCCAAGCTTTCAAATCCTCTTTCCCAAGCTCAAAACCTCTCACTCTTCATCTCTCTAAGTGTAGAATGTCAGCTCCCGTCGAGTTTCTTCAATAAAAACCCTACACTCTCGCATCAACTGCTAAAACACAGAGTTTTAATTCTTGCACATTCACAGCAAAACTGCACAATCACCATGAGTAAAGGTATAGAGAGGGTGAAAAATTCCAGTTGTGAGCTCTTGATATGGCGTGTATGCATGGTTCCCATGAGAAACAGTACAGAGAGTACTATTCATCAGTTCTTCATGGTGGGCCTCTGCGAAAGTTATTTTGGTAGCAATGATAGGTACAATTTTGCTTCATATATTGAGCTCTAACTTGCTTCCTTTGCTTCAAACTTCAATTCTTTGCTTTACCCTTGCTTCAAGGTGTCTTGTGGCTGTTTACTTGAGGTGTCATTCTATCTCCAAACTCTTAAATCAATAAAAATTCTTATAAAATTCGGCTTAATCAAAATATTCATATTTTATTCAAAGAATTCATCTTTTTGAGTTTGCAAGGTAACATGCACATTTTCCTATATAATTATCTACAATATGAACAATTCTATTTGAAAATGCTTAAAAGATATCGAAACTATGTAAGAATGAAAAGAATTTCTATGAATTATCATGAGTTAAAACTTGAATTAAATAGTGTGAGAACTTCAAATTTGCAAGACGAATGGATAATTTTGTTAATGAGATAGAGATATGCTCATTAACCTCATATCGTCATATAGGATTTGCAATGAAAATTGGGTTTTATTAATTGCAACAAGAGATTGAGCAATTATTGGAACAAAACACCTATTCACAAACTTGAGAGAGCAAATTATAGGTAAATTAGTATCCTTGGCTAGCTTAATCTATCATTAAGAAGTAAATATAGTGGAGATATGATTAAATACTTTTTAAATACAAAGGGCATAAATAATCTTTAAGTCCTATGTTGTCTTTGAAGTTGAATAATCACTTGTTTATATTAATTTTTAATTTTAGTTTAAGTTTATTTCATAATTTCTCTTCATTCTTGATATTTGTATCACTTAAAATAGGCAAAATTGTAATAATCAATACTTAATTAGGTTTTGAAACCAAATTCTCATTGGAACGATACTTTATAATCACTTTATTACTTGACACAACCTGTGCATTTTCGGAGAAAACACAGAACACGGAAGAGAAACTGTTTGGATCAATGATAAGCTCTAATAAGCCAACAGATAATAAATTAGTCCCCTGTTTGGGCTGGATCAATGATAAGCTAAGTGGATCATAAAATAAACTTGTTAAAGATATAGAAAAGAAAAACAAGCATACACGCCACTAAACAAAAAAAAAAAAATACATTGAAAGACTTGCATTTTCCTACTTGCCACTCGGATCATTCAACTCAAAATTTCAAAGGCTAAACTTTTGAGCGCCCTCATGGAAGAACCATCTTCACTCAATCTTTAAATAGCAGCATCCTTAAACACTTGGATTCTTATGCTAATTCCTCTGGCTTCGTAACCTTCCATTAAACTCCTCACAATTCTAGAAACTTCCTCCTTCTACACAATCCCATTATTATTTTCATTCTCTTCTGGCTTTGTAGCAATCATCAACTCCTCAGTTATCAGCACTGCGTTCATTCTTTGTTCTACAAACAGTGGCCACGCAATCATTGGCTTGCCATAGAACATGCTCTCAAGCGTTGAGTTCCACCCACAATGAGTCAAAAACCCACCAATGGACACGTGTCTCAGGACATAGATTTGTGGGGCCCACGATGGGACCCCAAGACCTTAACCTTTTGTTCTCTCGATGAACCCTTTTGTCAAATAGTTAAGCGAACATAATTCCTTTTGATCACTCATATAATCTGGACAAGAAAACCCACTTGGAGGCCTCACAACCCACAAGAACTTGTGGCCACTCATCTCTAATCCAAACGCAAGTTCCTGAAGCTGCTCATGTGACAGTGTTCCACAACTCCCAAAAGAGACATATAGAACTGAGTTTTGTGGTTGATTGTCTAACCATGTTAAACACTCTAAGTCTGACTCGTTTATTGTAGCTAACTCGGTCTGTAAAATGGGCCCAATGCATAAATAAAAGGGTATTTTTTATTATTATTTTCTTGCAGAGTGTTTATTACCTCTTGTTCTAGTTCTAAGAAGCTGTTCACTATGATGCCACCTGCATAATTGAACCGTTTATACTACGGAAAAAAAAAAGAGTTTTGGCAATAATTTTTCAGCGGCAACAAAAAAAATTACCGCTAAAAGTCTCAGAAAAAGTCACCGTTAAAAGTAGACTTTTAAAAAAAGTCGCATTCAAAAATAAGATTTTCTACGGCGGTACTAATTGTCGCTGTAAATGTTAAATAACAAAAAGAAAAAAGAGCTTTGTTAACGATTTTTTAGCGACGACATTAGTCAATAGTTTTTGTAGTGACAAGAAACGTCAAAAAGTCGCTGTAGAAAGTCAATAGTTTCTACGATGACTCTTTCTATTGCCGAAGAAGGTATGCTTCATCGAAGACTTTTCTCACCTTTAGCTAAAAGTCTTCATGCAATTTTTTTTTTAAATTTAAAGGATTTTTAGGCAACTATCTAATATTTAGAATAAAATTATTGAATAATGTCACTTTTAAATAAAAAATAAAAAAATTTCACATATTATTATTATAATAATAATAAGGGATTATATATATAATAATGTGGTGTGTGTGAAAGAATAAGATGAAGCAAGGGCATATATATAAGAGATATATTATAATTGTATGTCAATGAGTGTGAGAGTTAGCATATATGTGTTAGGGACAATGTGGGGGAGGAGATAGAGAGAGGGATATGTGTGGATGAGAGAGATAGGGAGAAAGAACATAAAGTAAATACATATATATATATATAGTGTGTGCTAGAGATTGGGGTAGGATTGTAATTAAGCATGAGAGATAGGTTGAACATAATACATATATACCTACCTACTTACCTAACTACCTATATACATACATTCTATGTGTCTATGAGAGAGAGATAGAGTAAGAGGAATAATATAAATTAAATGTATGAGAGAAAAATAATATACTTTATAAATAAATTAAAAAAATTAAATAAATTAATTATAACTAATATATGAGTTACTTAATTAATTTAGGTAGATTAATTAGTATATAATATAAATTTATATTGAGAGGATACATTTAGTCATAATTAATTGATTTATTTAATTTTTTTAAAATATAAAAAAATTAATTGTATCTTAAATTAAGGGAGGAATTACTTATTTTCTGTTTTTCAGGGGACTTGAATTAAGACAAAAGTTACCATCTTAGTTGTGCTTCTGTGTAGGGGTGATAATTTTGTTCCCGTTGTTTTGGGACAGATCTATTATGTTTCGAGAAAAACCAGAACAAAAAATTATTGAAAAAAGACAATATATATGTCGGGATAGGAGGAATTTCGGCACAACTCTCGGGCTATTTTTTAGTTCCATACCGTCCGACATGAGTTATTTCTTTTAGTTATGCTTTGAAGTACTCTATCCTCCCTGCCCGTCTCGTCTCACACTCTTCTCAGTTCTCACTCTCACTTTCAGCAGCCAGCCCTAGCAGAAGCAGTCACCACACATCACAACACCTCAGCCCTTGGCCCAGTCTCGCACCCTTCCGATTACGTCAAATCTCTTTCCCTTTTGCTCTCAACAATGAACAATCCATTGATATTTCTCTGTTGATTCAGCCAAAACGGTGAGTGCTTATTTGGATTTGGAGCGCATGCCTTCTGTTTTAAGCTTTCTGCCTTTTGATTTCTGTATCAAACTTCTTTTCTCCACTTGTAGAATTATTCCTTCTATTTGAGGTTTACAAACAAAATATTAGCCTCCCTTCTTCTTTCTGTACTATAAACCCTTGAATCCAGAAGCATGCCTCCTATGTCCACAATCTCAATTCGAAGATTGAATTCCCAAGGGTTTTTCTTCAATGGGCATCTAGTTGGTCACAATTGCCCGAGAATCGCTGCTTCCTGGACTATGTGAGTTTCAATTTTCTATTTCCTTGAATTTTCAGTTATTCTGTTCTGGAATGAACTTGTTGGTCGAAGCTCATGGTTTCTGTTTTCTCTCTCTAACATCTGCATGACACTAATATGTTCCCTCACTTCTGCACTTAATTTCCCATGGTTATGTTTTGAATCGTTCCTCAATTTGATAAACATGAATTTAGCTAGAACCTTAGAAGTGTTGTTCTTTGCATGAATGAGACTGCTTCTTCTTTTTTGTTTTACTGGACTGAAAGACAGATTGCAGGTAGGAGCTGTGCAAGAGTAGTTAATTATATAGTCAGTTTTAATTTATGGACTTTGGTTCTCGTTGAAGTCTGTTCCTTGCATCTTGGAACCACTTTTTTGTGATTTTTCTTGTTAAATGATTCTGTTATATATGATTACAAATTACTCTGTCTTATATGATTACAACTACCAAAGTCCTTAACAGATTTGCTTAAGCAACTTTTTGGGAATTTCTTATTACCTTGCATTAACAGAGTGATGCAGTTGAGGCCACAATACTATCCTTGGCCATATCAGTGCCCAATTGTCTTAGCTCAGCTTCCATGAGGGAAATTAATCTTATTCAAACATGGATGCAGATAATTAAATGATATGAGTCATTTAATGGAGAACAAAAGAGAAAGACTAATCAATGAGGGAAAGTGAACAGGTAAACTAACAAAAGCCATTCATCCTCCTAGATTTTAACAAGAAGACATTGCAATAGAGATAGCATCCCAAAAATAAGTCATATGATATCCTGACAGCACCAGACAACTTAGAAATTACTTCACCAAACACATGGATTTTGAGGCAACTTAAGAGCATAGATTTCATTGAGTGTTTGGAACAAACTGCCCTATCCTACCTGGGAAGAACTTCACATACAATCTGCAGGTTAAAGATCATATTGGAAGCTATTTCTACTTCCCTGTTCTTGCTGGAGACTTGTTCAAGACAGATTACTGTGTAATAATTCCATAACACATGTTTCAGTTTCTCTGTTTTTTGTTTTCAGGTTTTCTAATTAATTGACCTCATCTTGTTACTGAACTATTGCTAATTTCTGTTTGGTAATATGTAGAGACTAAGAAGAATCCTTGAGAATGGTCATAATCTTCCATTTCCTGATGGGCTTCTTATTAATGGACGACGCTGGAATGGTTACACTTTCACAGTTGATCAAGCTTGGATTATTTTTTATTTTTTTCTAAAAATTTGTGAATACTCGGTCCCGTCTTGGTCCCGATCGGGACTGGGACTGGGACATATTCGGGATAGGACGGGACACGGGACGTGAAATACGTCTCGTGTCCATTCCTAAGACGGGACTCGGGACGGGGTTGTCCCGGTCCTGACTTGTCCCATGAACACCCCTACTTCTGTGGTTCATTGCTTGGCAGTGAATTAGGTGGGACCCAAAAAAATAAGACAAAAATTTAGGCGGGAAGGCGCCCTATACTCTAATTTTACTTCCATTCAAATGTTGAGTTTTTCAATTCCCTACCCTGCGCTCGATTTCTCTTTCTAAACCATACATTTTGCCCTACGATACTGCAGTTGCTGTGAACAAGGCTGCCGATTAGATAATGTGACTGTAGGAGGCAGTAGCGGCGAGAAGTTGACAGCCCTTGTGCTAGAAAATCCTTTGCAAGCGGAGGTTTTGAAGCTACACCGATGATAGGAACTAGCTTCTATTATGAAATTCCTAGACATAAGATGTCATGACATTTATTGATTCTTTTGACAAAAAAATCTTTTCTTTTATATTTTTGGGTGAAAAACCTGAGACTTTCAGCTGAAGACATAGAGATGGGGCTCATAAAGCCTAATCCTTCACTAGCTCAGCTTCATCTTGTTCTTCTAAAGGTAACTAATACCCACTAATAATGTTAATGCATATTTCTTTAAGAGAACTGTGTAAGTGACTGAACTGTGTAAGAAACTGAATGTGTGGTAGCCATGGGTGAGTCATAAGAGTTTAATTGCCCTTGTTTGACTTATTCCTTTCTATTGCTGACAGGATTTACCAATCACAATGCCTTTTCCTTGCAGATTTGACACATATATTTACTGTGCCTGTTTTTGTTCAGCAATACGATGCAATGTCATACATAAAAGATGCTTTGAAAGAAGGAACTCGTGCAATTTACTTTTTGCGTATGTCTCAAGGGGGAGGCATATTGATGATGAGAAATCCTGGTTCAAGATCGCTACTTGTAGTTTGAACTGGTCGAAAAGGTAGTATTTAAGTATATCTCCTGGATTTTGTTGTGGATTCTTTACTACGCATGATTTCTGTCTTAATTTTCCCTCAGTTTTTCCTTCATAAAAAGTATTGTTCTTTTTTCCTCTTGTTTTGTACATGTTCCTTTCCCAGTCTTTTATTTGTTGGATTTTTGCAGAATGGAGAATACAAGAATGAGCAAGTTTTGAAATTGAATCTTCCGGTATTCCTATTTGTTAGGAAATAGGCCAGTCCACCTATGGTGGATTAAGCCCAGGTCTATGAGGAGCAACTATGGAGGGAATAATTTTATTTTTAAAAGGAAAAAAATAAGGGATATGGGAGTTATGGAGATCCCACTTCCTACGTATGCATTTTGCTCGGACGTGAATAAGGCAGTAGAGAGAGTGGTTTAATTTTCATTCGATGGACTACAGTCTTGCTATAGTGTGTGTGAGAGACAGATTGATTTTCTCCTCAATTCCTCTCCTCTCCTCTCCTCTCTGCGTTAGTTCTCTGTTTTTTCTTCCTTCTTTGGTGGTTTTGCTATGTAAATGTACCAAAGTCCATATAAGGTGCTCTGGTTAGGTGTGGCTATCTCGGTGAACAAGAGAAGGTCAAAGGTACGCCCAAAATCTTTCAGTGTTATCATGAGCCATTTTCTGTGCTTTCGCATGCATTCTGTAATTTTTTTTTTCTAGTAGCATGATGTTCTTGCCTCTATTTGTGCTTTAAAATATTTGTTTTATGCCAAGAAACATAGAGTATGCATTTAAACCATAAACAGAAACATTCAAAAAAGAAGTTAGAAAAAAAGGCAAGAGAGAGAGAAAAAGAAAAGAAAAGAAAAATTGGTAACAAGGCATGAAATTTGAAATAAGGCATTTTTTGATGGTTGAATATTGAGAATTAATTCTATTGGCACATTAGTATTCATTTGATGATAACACTTTAGCTTACTTTGAACTTTTATTAATACTCATGCATTAGACTTATTATACATTTCATTCCATCCATCCATTTATGTTTTGGATAGAGTAGTAGATGAGCTTACTGTGAGGGCGAAGAAGTTAGGGGAGGAACAATACAATGTCAGTACTGAAGGTGGCGAGTCAGGGAGGCATGTAGGTGGTGAGGCAGATGAAGGCTGCTATAATGTTGGTGAACAAGTAGATGAGTCGGAGGTTGTTAGACATGATACTGAAAATGGGGAACCAATCAATGTGGAGTTGGAGTTTGTTGGACATGATGGTGGCGAGAATGATGGCTTCAGTTCTAGTGAAGGGGAAGAGGGTGTTGACAATGGTAGTGGGTAGGAAAGTGGACATGATGAGGGCCGAAGTAGTGATAGTGAAGATATTGAATATATTCATAATGGTGATGATGTTTCGATGGATGTTGGTGATAATGACAGTGAATATGAAGATGACTTTGACGATGAAATGGGCCAATGATCACCTTACAACTTCTTTCACACAAAGATGGGATGCTTGCACACACTGATCACAGAGTGTCTGCAACAGGAAGAGCAACACAATAGGACTCTAAGTCTGCCATTTTTACTTGTCTTTTTTTGTTTTGTAAACCAGAATTGTAGTAGCCTTTTAGACTATATTTAGGAAATCTAATGTATTTACATGTACTAGCCTTTTCAACTATCTTTAAGAAGCAATATAATTTATCAAACATGAGCTGTACTTGCATTATGTTGTATTGTTTAGTACTTTGCAATATTATGACAGTTTTGAAATTTTCTTGTATTTACCACGAAGTATGAGTCATGTTTTTAACATATATTATTTCTAAGCAATTCAAAACCTTATACCAATTCAATACATTGTACTGATATTGATCTAACAAATACACACAATTTGTGCATCTATTACAAAAAGGTTCCTATTTCTAAACTTTACATTAGTTGCAAAAAACACCAGCAAGTACCAAAACAAGAACATACGGACTTGGAATTGATCTCACGTTTAACTACCACATATTAAAATAAAATGAACAACAAAAAAAACAAAACTACCGCATATTAAAATAAAATGAACAAAAAAAAACAAATCATGCCCAAAGCTAAACACGCCATCTTCAATCTTCTTTCACTTTTCTTCATGTTATCGTATATGGCAGCAAGTCGTCTTTTAGCACCACCTTCATCATTTCCCATCCTCAACCTCATATTCTTCTCCCTCAGTCAATCCATAAGGCCAAGTACATCGTTAATCACCTCTTTCGACCTCTCACCTATCTTATCGTCATACAATTGAAAATATCCACACCCCAATCTATGTAAAACACACATAGTAAATATCATTTACATATAAACCCGAATGCATAAAAAAATTCTTCCCATGATGATGCAGAAGAACAAACCTGTTGATAATTTATGAAATTGTAGAATCTCCTCCTAGGGTTTAGTTTTATCCATGACGTACATAGTTGAGCAGTAATCACGCAGTGGCAAAACCTTGCTAGACGTTCATCTTCAACCTCTCTTATCGGCCTTCTACGAATATTCCTCCTCCTCTTACTTGTTGTCGAAGATTTGATCGAGTTATACATTTGTCTTTCTTGCACTCTCTCTTTCCCACCTACTCTCTCTGTCGGCAACGATTGCATCTCACCTTCAATCTCACCACTGACCCTCCCCAAACTCGACGACGATTGCACACACCACGTTTGGCTCTTTAATAGTTGACCTAACTCAAAAAAGGCAGAGGAATGTTGCTATAATGTTGACAGCTAGTGTCCAACGTGATATACACTATGTAGCTCGAATCCAATGCGTATTACCGCTGTTGCCTCTTCATTAATTTAGAGTAAAGTTACACCAAAATATTACTTCCAAGGCGACATCTCTCTCATAAAACTTCTAGGGCATATTAGCTTCTTGCAATATATTTCCAAGGCAAAAATGCCCTTTTAACACTTAAATATATGTTGAACATAGATGAAGAAGAATTACATATATTAAATATGAGTTGCATCCATTTAAGGACGTAGGTCCTTCACCTTTGTGCCATAAATTTTCCAATGAAGGATTTTTTTCACTAATCTTCCTTACAATTTTTATTTAAATTAATATGTAATTATTACATCAAAATACCATATTAACCTTGAATAAAAGCTTGAAAGTTTTCTACTTGCCACTCTATATCTTCAGTTCAAGGGTCAAGCAAGAGAATGCCTTAGTAGAGGAACCATATTCACTAAGAGCTTTAGCAGCAGAATCCTTGTAAACTTGAATTCTTCTGCTCATTTCTTTGCCTTCATCACCTTCCATAAAACTCTTCACAATTCTAGAAACTTCCTCTTTCTCCACAATCTTATTATTATTTTCATTCTCTTTCTTCATCCACACAGCAATCTTCAACTCTTCAGCTATCAATACTGCATTCATTCTCTGCTCTGCAAACAGTGGCCATGCAATCATTGGCTTGCCATAGAAAACAGCTTCAAGTGTCGAGTTCCAACCACAGTGAGTCAAAAACCCACGAGTTGACTCATGTTTAAGGACTTGGATCTGTGGTCCCCATGATGGGACCACAAGACCTTGATCTTTGGTTCTTTCAATGAACCCTTTTGACAAGTAATCAAGTGGGCCCTCCTTTTTGGTACTAAGATAAGCTGAAGAAGAAGACTCGCTTGGAGCTCTCACGACCCACAAGAATTTGTGACCACTCAACTCTAACCCTAAAGCGAGTTCGTGAAGTTGTTCAAGTGACAGTGTTCCACCGCTCCCAAAAGAGACATATAGAACTGAGTTTGGGGGCTGATTATCCAACCATGTTAAACACTCTGAGGCTAACTCGTTTTTGCTACTAAACTCGGTTTGTAAAACGGGTCCCAATGGATAAACGGGTGGGTATTTGTTATTGCTATCTTGTAGATCCTTTATCGCCTCTTGTTCCAATTCTTGGAAGCTGTTCACTATGATGGCATCTGCGAAATTGAAACGTTTACATATGTGAAGAATTGTTTTGTAGGATTCACTTGATGTTTTTTGAACTGTGTCAGGAAGATCCTTGCCTTGAAAAGCTACGCAACCTGAAAGGAAGTTTCATTAGTTAATTTCTGATATATTTCAGGCCAAAATTGTTCTAGAGAAAATTAATTCATTAATTCTTATAATTTCACTTGATTTTTAATCATGTGCATATAATTTTTTTTTACTTTTTATTGGTCCTTATAATTTCCGTAGTTATATGCATTAACCCCTATACTTATAATCCATTAATTAGAGTTTATGTGAATACTGATTAAACATGTAATTTACTACAAAATATAAAATAAAAAATGGATTTATTAAAAATAAAATGATGGAATGAAATTTATTTTTTTGATTTTAATGTAATTACAAATAGGAATAAAATTTATTAATTATCAACATAAAAATAAAAAATTATTATGCTCATAACTCTCTCCTTGCATCTATATAAATATGTAATTTGTTTGATTTTAATTTTATTTATATATATGTAACAAAATTAATACATGTGTATGTTAAGTGGAAGCCATTTTATTATCTACTAATACTATTTCTCTTATAAACTAAAAATTATGAGTATAGGAACTAATACATATAATAATTGAAGAAATGAAAAGAATCCAATAAAAAGAGAACGAAAAAACTACAAAAACTTAATTAAAATGTGGTAAAATAATTATAGCGACCGACATATTAATTTTTCCATAAAAAGTGAAAACTTCTGATAGCTATTAGTTTCATTAAAGCAGAAGAGAAAGCTAAGTAACCTGGAAGTTTCAAAGGTTGTGATAGCTCTCGGAAACCCGTAGAAACCATGTCGTGATCTTGGTCAAGTTCTGCAAACTTGAGGAAGAAACACAGTGAAGTTGCTCCTGAAGCATAGTAAATGTATGACTTAAGGTTGAATTGCTTTGCAATTTCTAAAGCATCCACTGAAAGCAAATCCGCGACCATAGCAACGAAGTGATGAGTTCGAGAATTCAATGAGCTCAAAGCATGATGAAGTGAAGGAAGAGAGAGCAACAACGTATGATGGGTTTGTGTTGCTGGATGGACGGCACTTTGTGGAATGTCGTTTTGATCCACCTGTGGAAGAATTGTGTAGTCTATGTGTGGTGGGAGAGATTGAAGGAAGGAATAAGTAGTTGTCGAGGGAGGGCCAAGTGTTGGGATGAAGAGAATGACATGGAAGTGAGGATTATGAACGACGAGTCGTTTTGCAAGCTCTACGACTGGGATGAAATGGCCGAAGCCTGGACATGGGACCATGGCGATGCAGGGATTTCTTTTCTCCATGGTGATTGGGAGTCTGGATTACTTAACTTCGAGACTAGTATATATACTACCAAATATGGGAGTTAACCGGTAAATTAATGCTAATATAGTTTTCCTTAGAATTATATCAATTAGTGTTGTAAAATTGTTTAATTAGTAACTGTATTTCAATGTATAAATTACTACTTGATGCTGTACCTATATATTTTTTTTTTAATTTTTAATTTTTTATATGTACATATTTTTTCTATATTTTTTTTTAATTTTATTTTGTTAGTACTCTTAACTCATGCAATTTTACTCTTTGTTAACCCCTGTCGTAGGTTAACGGTGTTAATATAATAAAATTAAAGGATATAATTAAACAATAAATATATGCATCAAATTAAAAATTGAAAAAAATATATACGTAGCTGTAAAATAATTTTTCTATGTTATTTTTATTCTAATAATTAACAATTTTTCCCTTTCATGCTAGGGGCAGCTGTTACATTCATACTTTATTGTTTGGGACACTTGATAGATTCTAACAAAAATATTTTGAACATATTAGTGATAGGGATGTTCATAAAGCCCATAATCCAATATATCCATCTGAGTCCGTAAAAAAAAGCCCTGCCCAACCTGATAAATATAGGGCAGGGTCGAACATCGGATTGTAAAATATAACCCATATTTTTTTCGGGCTGCGCACCGGGCAGAGGCTACCTTGCCCTGCCCATGAGCACTCATTCTTTTATTTTATTTTTTTTACTATGCTCCCTAAATACTACACTTAGAATGGATAATATGATAACTACTAGTGACTAAATGATCATTTTAGAAATATAAGTAATTAAATAAATAAGTTGCGTCTTTTGATATTTATAACTATATTGATTTTTTCTTTTTCTTTAACTTTACTAATCATAATATGATTATATTATAAATTATAATTATTTATTTTATTTTTTTAGATGCTTCATCCTTGTCAGTATTTGGGAAATTGATACAAAGTTACAATAACAAATTACTTAGACTTCAGAGCTTTTTTTTTATATACAATTAATTTTAATACTTTAATTATTATCTTTTTATTGCCTTATTTTTAGTGGATTATAAATATTATTTAACTCTTGAAGACACATGAATATGATATTATTTTACAAGTTTATAATTACAGATTATTTCTCACAATATGAACATGTCATCATAACTTGGGTATGCTCAGCCCACCCACGTCTAGTCCGCCTATGCTCAACCTAAAATAGTTAGGGTTTTTATTGGGTAGGGTCAGACATCGAGTTACAAAATATAGCCTATACCTTTTTTGGATAGAGTATTGGGTAAAAGATTATCCTACCTAATTCTACCTATAAATACCCCTAATTAATGAGATGAGTATATATAAGGATATAACATCTTTTTAATTGTTGATCTCTCGTAAGCATTTAAAATTCCCTAACATAAGCAATATTATGCCTAACCTAAGTGGATATATGATTACATAATCCTTTCCAAGTAATAATTAATTAACAAACATGTCAGCACGCATCTCTTCTTTTTAGAATATATACCTCGAATTGATGCATCATTTCAATTCTCTCTCTTTCTTTCTTTCCTTTTTTTTTGTTGGACTTGATATATTCTATATATGCCTGTTTTTTTTTCATTATATTATATTCTTGATGAGGACGGTTTTTATCTTTTATAATGTGCAACAATTAGCTTATGAGTGAAGGAAGGAACAAGGCATGAAGCGATTGCATATAAGAAATATGGAAGTATATATATGAAACATGCAATATCAATAAGATTTAATGATGAGATGATTTTAATTTTAAATATAAAAATTATTTAATATATTTATCAATTTTTTATAAATTATTTTATAGATATTTTTTTAATAATAATTAAATAAGAGAACGATAGAAGAAATTAAGAAAGGCGGTTAAGGTATTTTAAAAAACAATATATAACTTAATCAATTTTTTTAATATAATTATTTTAATTAAATAAATTTTATAGAACAGATGAGGAGGAAACATGCATGATCTATATTTGTTATTTCACATCTTATAATTACATCATCAGTCAAAAGCAAACTTACTAGTGGCGGTTGAATTGAAGGTTATAAAAGAGAAGGAGAGAGAGGAGCAAGTACTACTAGTGAATAGAATAAGTCAAGACACGTGAGGGAGAATGACAGAGAGATAACAAACAAGGGAAAATTAACTCATTATTCCTCAAAGTTTTAGCGTGTGTGTGGTTTTTCCTAACCCTAAATTTTAAAATTTAAATTTAGAAAAACTTAAGTTTAAATTTTTTTTAAAATACAATTATTTTTATTTAAAAGGCCTTTTGGACTATATCATAATTTATAATTAAAATTTTAGATAAATTGATCAATATAACTTATAGAACAGTAAAAATATTTATGGACTAACCAATTATTATATTATCCATATTTTTTCTTATACTCTCTCTCTTCTCTCTTTTACACCCTCTCTCATCTCTCCTTTCTCTTTACACCTTCTCTCCTCTCTCATTTCTTTTCTATACTATCTCTTATCTCTCATTTATTTTTTATACTATCTCTTATATTTCTTCTATATTATCTCTCATATCTCTCCTATATTTAATAATCGTACCATTTTTTCATAATTTATGAATAATAAAAATATTTTAGAAAATAACTATCCAAACACTCATTTATTCAAAACTATTTTTTTTATAAACTTTCTCTAGAAACCCTTTTTTAAAAGCTGCCTAAAATTTTTTTTTTTATAAATTTTTTTCTAAACTTTTATCCAAACAAATCCTTACTCAACTGTTAATTACCGCTTTGTAATTTTTTTTTCTTTTTATTAGATCTTTTGTTATGGCAGTTAATGCTTATAGTCAAAATCTATTAATTTTATAATTAACGGTGTTACTGAGCGCTGAGATTGCTAACAGAAAATTACTAGACTCTAACTTAGTATAATTTAAAACTGCCACAGCCTTAAAATAAACAATCAGAAGCTTTTGAAGGGGTAAACTAAGCGATTGTTTTTTTTTTTTGCTTTATTATCATTTTTTAAATCAAAACCCAACAGTATAAAATATTTAAACATATTAGTGATAGGGATGTTCATAAAGCCCATAGACCAGTATGCCCACATGAACCCACGAAAAAAAAGCCATACCAAGCCCGATAAATATAAGACAGGGTTGGATATAGGGCTGTAAAATATAACCCATATTTTTTTCAGGCTACGCACCGGACAAAGGGCTTCCTTACCCTGGCCTGCCCATGAGCACTCATTCTTTTATTTTTTTGACTTTTCTCCCTCGATACTATACTTAGAATGGAGAATATGGTAACTACTGGTGACTAAATGATCATTTTAGAAATATAAGTAGTTAAGTAAGTAAGTTACGTCTTTTAATATTTATAACTATATTAATTTTTTCTTTTTCTTTAACTTTACTAATCATAATATGATTACATTATAAATTATAATTGTTTATTTTATTTTTTTAGATGCTCCATCCTTGTCAACATTTGGAAAATTGATACAAAGTTACAATTACAAATTACTTAGACTTCAAAGCTTTTTTTTATATACAATAAATTTTAATACTTTAATTATTATCTTTTTGTTGCCTTATTTTTAGTGGATTATAAATATTATTTAACTCTTAAAACATATGAATATGATATTATTTTAGATGTTTATAATTGCAGATTGTTTTTCACAACATGAGCATGTCATCACAACTTAAGCATGCTCAGTCCGTTAACGTTTAGTCCGCCTATGCCTAACCTAAAATGGTTAGAGTTTTTATTGGGTCGGGCAGGACCAGGCATCAGGCTACAAAATGCAGCATATATCTTTTTTTGAGTAGGGTATTAGGCAAGGGATTATCTTACTTAACCCTACCTATAAACACCCCTCCCTAATTAGTGAGATGAGTATATATAAGGATATAACATCTTTTTAATTGTTGATCTCTCGTAAGCATTTAAAATTCCCTAACATAAGCAATATTATGCCTAACCTAAGTGGATATATGATTACATATTCCTTTCCAAGTAATAATTAATTAACAAACATGTCAGCACGCATCTCTTCTTTTTAGAATATATACCTCGAATTGATGCATCATTTCAATTCTCTCTCTTTCTTTCTTTCCTTTTTTTTTTTGTTGGACTTGATATATTCTATATATGCCTTTTTTTTTCATTATATTATATTCTTGATGAGGACGGTCTTTATCTTTTATAATGTGCAACAATTAGCTTATGAGTGAAGGAAGGAACAAGGCATGAAGCGATTGCATATAAGAAATATGGAAGTATATATATGAAACATGCAATATCAATAAGATTTGATGATGAGTTGATTTTAATTTTAAATATAAAAATTATTTAATATATTTATCAATTTTTTATAAATTATCTTATAGATATTTTTTTAATAATAATTAAATAAGAGAGCGATAGAAGAAATTAAGAAAGGCTGTTAAGGTATTTTAAAAAATAATATATAACTTAATCAATTTTCTTAATATAATTATTTTAATTAAATAAATTTTATAGAACAGATGAGGAGGAAACATGCATGATCTATATTTGTTATTTCACATCTTATAATTACATCATCAGTCAAAAGTAAACTTACTAGTGGCGGTTGAATTGAAGGTTATAAAAGAGAAGGAGAGAGAGGAGCAAGTACTACTAGTGAATAGAATAAGTCAAGACACGTGAGGGAGAGTGACAGAGAGATAACAAACAAGGGAAAATTAACTCATTATTCCTCAAAGTTTTAGCGTGTGTGTGGTTTTTCCTAACCCTAAATTTTAAAATTTAAATTTAGGAAAACTTAAGTTTAATTTTTTTTAAAATACAATTATTTTTGTTTAAAAGGCCTTTTGGATTAAATTATGATTTAAAATTAAAGTTTTAGATAAGTTAGTCAGTATAACTTATAGAACATTAAAAATACTTATGGACTAACCAATTAATCTATTACTCATATTTTTTTTATATCCCCTCTCTTCTCTCGTTTACACCCTCTCTCATATCTCTTTTTTTACATCTTCTTTCCTCTCTCCTTTTTTTTCTACACTATCTCTCATTTGTTTTCTATATCATCTCTAATTTCTTTTCTATATCATCTCTCATATCTCTTCTATATTATCTCTCCTCTCTCTCCTATATTTAATAATCATACCATTTTTTCATAATTTACCAATAATAAAAATATTTCTAAAAATAACTATCTAAACACTCATTTATTTAAAACTATTTTTTTTCGATAAATTTTCTCTATAAACCCTTTTCTAAAAGCAGCATAAATTTTTTTTTCATAAATAATTTTCTAAACTTTTATCCAATCCGATCCTTACTCAACTTCTAATTATGGTTTTGTAGTTTTTTTTTATTAGATCTTTTGTTATGGCAGTTAATGCTCATAGCCAAAATCTATTAATTTTATAGTTAAAGGTGTTACTGAGCGCTGAGATTGCTAACAGAAAATTACTAGACTCTAACTTAGCATAATTTAAAACTGCCACAGCCTTAAAATAAACAATCAGAAGCTTTTGAAGGGGTAAACTAAGCGAAATTTTTTGGCTTTATTATCATTTTTTAAATCAAAACCCAGCAGTATAAAATATTTAAAACTTTTTGAGTATTTAAGAAACCTATAAATCCGTTGGTTCTAGCAGCTAGGAACATTCTAGTTGGAACAGGGGGAGGGAAACTATAATTTCATATGGAATGCATCCATTGGATTTTGGAAAAATTAAAACAAACATTGTATGATAAAAATACAACATGAAACTTAAATAAGAAATTTCTTGTTTATAATAAAAAAGTACACGATTAAGCGGAATAACAATAAAATATATTGAAAGACTCAAAAGTTTAAAACTCATTCTTATTACCTTTCTAAAATCCCAATTATAAAATCATTTTTCTCTCACTTCACCTGCCTCCGAACGCGTCCTTCTTATAAAGAGAGAAGATTTCACATCTTTAGCCGATGACTAGGGAGAGAAAATGTCCAAATCTCTCTTAAGTTTTCCAATGAATTGCCAAACTAGCGAGTGTCATTGAAAAGGAACCATCTTTTCCAAGCCCTTTAACAGAAGCATCCTTAAACATTTGCATTCTTCTATGTACTAAGCTCCTTGCCTTATCGCCTTCCATTAAACTCTTCACAATTCTAGAAACTTTCTCCTCCTCCACAAACCCATTTTCATTCTCTTTTGGCCTTATGTCAATCTTCAACTCCTCACTTAGCATCACTACCATCATTCTCTGCAAACAATGGCCACACAATCGTAGGCTTTCCATTGAACACACTCTCAAGCGTAGAGTTCCAACCGCAGGGAGTGAAGAACCCGCCGATAGACTCACGCTTCAATACTTTGATTTGTGGGGCCCATTATGGGACCACAAGACCTCGATCTTTGGTTCTCTCAAGAAACCCTTTCGGCAGTCATGGGGTACTCGATTGGATCTAAGTACTGATTTTCACCCACAAACTAATGGGCAATCCGAGAGAAAAATCGAAATAGTTGAGAATATGTTGAGATCTTGTATCTTAGATTTTGATAAAATTTAGGATAATCATTTACTGTTATTGGAATTTGCTTATAATAATATCTATCAAACACGTATTCAAATGACACCGTTTGAAGCATTATATGGAAGACAACGTAGATTAAATTGGATGGTTTGAAGTCAATGATAAAGAGATTTTTGGACCAGATTTAGTTCAGGATGCTAAAGAGAAGGTAAAAGTAATAAAAGAAAGAAAGATTATTGTCAGCTCAGAGCCGATAGAAATCTTATGTGGATCATCATCGAAGAGAATTTGAATTCATGGATGGGAATAAATTATTTTTTAACGTGTCACCTATGAAAGGTCTTTTGAGATTCAGAAAGAAAGGCAAGCTAAGTTCAAAGTATATCAGTCCATTTGAGATTTTAGACAAAGTGGGTGTTGTAGCTTATTGATTAACCCTACCACTAGACATATCTGGTATCCATCTAGTGTTTCATGTATCAATGCTACTGAAGTATCTATACAACCCCTCTCACGTTATTGAATATTAAGAATTTCATGTAAATAAAGTCTTATTTTATGATGAAGACCTAATGGCTATCATTGATAAAGAAGTTAATATCGAAAGAGATTCTTTTAATGATGATGTTGTGGCATAATCATTCAAAAGAAAAGCTACATATGAGAATTGAGAGGAAGATGCGAATTGAGTAAACACACTCGTTTGAGAATTGAGGTGACCATATTTTTAAATTTGAAGGACCAAATTTCTTAAGAGGGAAAAAATGTAATGACCTTAAATAAATAAATAATAAATAGATAAATAATACTATTCTAATGGAATATATTATTTCTGGTGGTGTTATCACATAGGAAAGCTGGTGGTAGAATGGTTGAAGGTTATAGAATGAATAAGACGTTTAAGGTTCTACCAAACTGCCACTTTGTCATTTTATATCAGCACCCTCTCCTTTCTTTTTCCGGCCAGCACGACAGAACAGAGAAGAGGAAGAAGCTTCGCGACCCTGCCCTGAAACCTATTGTTGCTGTGACTTCGAATACTTCCATCGTCTGCGTTGCTATTGCCAGGAGCTATGCTTTCATCTTTTCTTCCACTCAGAGCCTAGGCAGCCTCTGTCTTCCTCTTTTCCGTTTAGATCTTAAGCTGCTGGGAAGGTCTGCGTCGCTGGGGATGTGGGAGAGGCTAATGGCTATGACGTCGTTCTTCCTCTAAATTACACGCCGCCGTTGACATGCGCGCACGAGCCTCCAATTGTCGCTGCTGTAAATGCTGAAACTTTGAGATATTATTCTCCTTCCTTTTAACTCTGGTCAGTGTTTGTTGCTGCTATGGGGTATAAATAATTTGCTGTTGCTGTGCTTCGAGATCGGTCCTCTTTGTTTTGGGTGGTTGTTGTGAGTTGTATGGCATTTGGTTTACTGATTTGCTGTGGAGATTAAAGCTTTTTGGCAACAAACCCACCCAAAATGGTGTTTAATCGGTTATGTGGGAATTAAATTTACAATTGACCTTGAAAGGGTACTCACCTGTTGTGCTCTAGAAAAGCTAATGATTCTATTTGATTCAAAAAGTACTTTGCATCTCCTGGGAATCAAATGCCTAAGAAGAACTTTGCCAAACCCAATATTTTATTCCCTGGGAGCTGGAAATGTAAAAACTGAAGCATTAATAGAATATCTTTCAAAGACTAAGAAATAGAAGTAATCCCACACAACCCACATACATTTAATTTTTCGGAAGTTATGGCAAAAAAAATATGTAAGCCCTTGTACAACTGAAGCAGTTATGGAAAGAGAACCTTGATGCTCACATCCACCAACAATTTTCTCATCAAAATAAAAAAGGTCCCTTGAGCTGAAGAGGATGTTTGAAAAATGAAGACAAAACTTGATTTTGAAATTGGAGTGTTCAGTTTCTCTAGGTACCTATGGAAAAAGTGTTTGAAGATGCATTTTGTATACGCAAGTTTATATTTCACTTTGTTCAATGAACTTGACCAAAAAAATATAAACTAAATAAAATAAATTTGAGTTTGACAAGGAGAAAGAGGAAAGGTAGAAGATAATTTTTAAAGTTTAAATATTAGATTTGTTAACTATAAGTGATAAATTCTATTATCATTTAAATTGTCATAATATTATTTAGAAAAAATGAGGATTTAAGTTTGAGTTGTCCTTCTATGTTAAAATGTTATAAATTGAGCACGGGGACAAGATTCTGAATTGTTCAAAATATAATTTAATTTTAATATGTTATTTTTGATATATTTTTGAGACTATTGTAGGTGAATGAATAATGTCCCATAATTATTAATTTTGAATGATATTTTAGTTATTTGTCATACTTTATCAATTTATCAATTATATTAAATGTTATTTATCAAGACAATTTCATTTAAATATTATCATTATTTATATTCATTCTATTAGTATTGTCATGTTTTAACATCTTAAAAAAATACACTAATGTTTATACGAATCAAGAAAATTTTAGGAATATTTTTTGTCTACTCTCATGTTAGAATGACTTATGTTATGAAATGTTTAATGTGAGTTGCTATTATTTTAAAAATTTTTAGTTGGAAGATAGAAATTGAAGGAAACCTTGATATTTTGTGAACTTTTCATGTTGGGGTCCCTGATTATGAAATATTGTTTATAAGAATTTAGTATTGAAAGATCTTGTTCTTTATTAATGTTAAGTTGACCTCATGCATACTTGCAAATGTTTTTGAGAGAACTGAATACAGAACACTAGTTACTAATAGCAGTACTATTAGTCCTTGGTGCACCATTGTTAAACTCGAGGTCGATAGATATTTGTGAGCATAGTATTCACGTCAGATATTCGTGAAATTTATTCTCGCGCATGTTATTTGTAGGTTTCGTATATGCACCTGTTATTCATGTGTATCGTACTTATGCCTATTGTCATGGCTTCGAGCCATGCCAAACTAGTTAGTTACTCACATGGACTGTGTGTCTACGCTTGTTATTCGTTTTGTTAAAATCCTACGGAAAAGTGAAATTTGAATATTATCATTTTAAAAGGATTTTCTTAAATAAAATATTTTACTGGATATTTGGATTGATTTGATTAATGATTTTTATACAGTTTCATTATTACTGTGATTCTATACACTGGAAATTTAGATTCATCAACCAATTTTATTATTCATAGTTAAATATATTTTAAATTATTTCTTTCCGTATTTTAAATTATTTTAATGATGGGATGTTATTCACCGGTAAATTATTTTGGCTTCAGATAATACTATTGTCCATGTTCCTCAGTTGAGTAGCGGAAAGCCTCTCTGTTGATCTCAAGTTGCTGCTCCATTTTGTGTATCTACTATAGAATGTAAATATAAACTTATATAATTATACACTAGTTTTGAAAATTAAATGCTCCACTTAGTCTATAGATAGAATCATGTTTATTCTTGTCACTTTGATGGATTCATATATATGTTCGAGATTATTTTTAATCATTAAATTAATTATTTTGTTTAAATATTTGAGGCTTATGGAATATGAATTCTTCATATTTTATACCGGTCACCCCAGGATTTTCAAGCGTGACAAATAGAGAGTGTAAAGCATACATTGCTCCATTGTTAAAGCTAGCTATGATAATCCCAGATACCCAATTTTGTGCCATACAAGGTTTGATTTACAGCATAATAATAAATTAAACAAGCACCAAACTATAAGAGTACATGTTTTGTTGATGATTACAAAAGCCAGAGAAGTTAGTTTTGTAGAATATATTATTAATCAGATTCAAGCTATGATGATTAAAAAGATTGGTAACTTTCTAGGATATATGTTGGAAGAATAGTGGAGTGTGTGTGGCCTGTGTTTAGCCACCCAACGTTTCGCAGGCCACCTACTAACCCTTGTTTGGATTGGAGGAAAAAAGGAAAAGAAAGAAAACATGGGGAGAAAATATAGAAAATTGGAGTTTTTCCTTATTTGAATGAGGGAAGGAAAGTGAGAGAAGGAAAAGAACGGGAGAAAATGATGCTGTTCTCCCTAAATATGGAGAGATTTTGGGAAGAAAATTCTTCTCCTAATGCTGCCCTTCACCATAATGTCTTCTCACTCCAACCAATCCCATTAAGTGACTTTCAGTCTTTCACCACCGTCTTCTAGAGTTGGGGTTGAGCCCATTTTCCCCATTTTACCAGGTTGAAAATGAGCTTACATTTTGTTAACCTGTTTTGTAATCTGCCCTCTCCTAACTTATCAGTGTTAGTGGATTCGACCGTTTTTAACCGGGTAAACCCTTCAACCCTTTTTTTTTTAAAAAAAAATTATTAATATTATTATTTATTTTACTTAAATATTATTTTGAATACTCTTATTATTGAATACTAGTAAAGATGATTATATATGTTAACATATTATAATTAATTAATATTATGTTAATGTTTATTTATATTTCTAGTTATAAAATTTGATATTTTTTATAAAAAATAGAATTTTTTAAGAATATAACATTAACAATTTTTTATTATACTAATAAAATATTAGAATTTTTTTATTAATATTTTAAAAATTTAGAAATAATTTTTTAAAAATTAAAAAAAAAGCCCGTGGCCCATCCCCAAAATTGCTAGCCCGTTTTGGGCGGGCTGTCCTCCAGTACGCTAATAAATGAACCAGCCTATTTCCTACCTCTACCCTCTTCTCACTCTAGCCAACCTCTCCGTGTCACCTGCACAAATATAAATGTTTAAAAATATAAAAAAATATTTTTAAATTTATATCATTTACTTATTTTCTTTTGAATTATTATTTTATTTTTAAAATATATTTCTAAGCAAACAAAATTATTTGATTTTAAAAAATATATAAATGTGAAAATATTTTTTTCAGATATTTTTACTTTGAAAATATTTTGATAATTTTCATTTTTATATAGTTTTGTTATAAATGATGACATGGGATATAATAAATAAGGTATTATTTTTTTAAAAAAAATAGATGGGCAAATACTAATAGCCTACGATTACAAATATGATTAAACATATGACTTTCTACTTACAAAGAATTTTTATGCCACTGAACGACATGGTTATTAGCATATATAAGGTATTATTGTCATTGTGATATTTGTCTATTTTTTCTTTTCTCTATATTTTCTCTCTTTCAACCAAAGAGAATGGGTGATAACATTATATCTTTAGTCTTATCTTCTTTCTATTTTTCTCTTCCCATTTTTCTAGGGAATTAATATGAGGTTTTAATGAAAGAATTTAATTATCAAAAAATCTTACGTAATATAAACTTATGGTGAATTCTTACAAAACTTACAATTGTAAATTCCTCAATAATCATTTAAAACTTTTAAGTAATTCAGTTCTTACTTTGGACTTTATAGTAATTCTCCCTTTTCTTGCCTTCCAACTTTTCTTAGTACAAACGGAACATAAGTAAGCATGCTATTTTTACCCAAAAAAAAAAAAAGTAAGCATGCTATTCCCCCACCCACTTATTGCAATATTTATAGGTAGTTGTACCTTTATATATATGTTGCAATTTGGTTCTTGGTAAAATAAGTCAGGAAACCTATCTAGATACCGGATATGACTTCAAAACGAGGCATTCTCACATATTGGCCTTAGAAACCCCTTGGGAGCTTCAAGGTTTTCTTTTGCTATTTCTCATTCCTTCATCTGATCTTACTACTTCTTCATTATATATAATATGTATTAGAGAGTGACCGTAGATCTTATTGCTTCATTTACTTTATTCACGTTGTTCCTTCTCATTATCTACTGTACATGTGACTCCAATCCATTTATTTAGCTCGAGCTTGAGTCGTGTTTTATTCATATGCTTTTCCAGAGTAATAAATAAATGAGCAATTCACATGCATCTCATATTTTAATTTTGTAGATTTTGTTTCTGATGTTTTTGATACATTTGAAGCTAATATATATTGAAGCTGACAATTATCTTGTTGTGTTTGTTCACTCAAGTATATGATATTTATTCATTCGGTCGGTTGGGCATGGCCTCTATTCTCTGTCGTGGAGTAAGCGAGACCCATTTTACTATTTGATATTCCCATTTCTTTTGCTGAGCTTGCTTCACAATGAGATTTGGATCTCTGTTTCTAGTTATCTAAATGCTAAAGGCACAAACTGAATCGTTCACAGAGGCCTTGAATTCAATCACACTACTAGAAAAAAAATATTTATAACAGCAGTTAAAAGTGGCATTTTAAAGCTAAGAGCGCCATGAATTCTATTGCTATTGTAAGTGTGCATTTAAATGCTATTGTAAGTGTGCATTTTAACGGCGATTTTATAACTACCGTTAAATGTAATCTTTCACGACAGTTTTCAAAAAATCGCCATTAATTGCTTAAATTTTTATTTGCTTTCCTCAGCCTATATCTACTATTAGTTACCTTGGCCACACTTATCAAAATTATCAGACTAGATCTGGAGAGAAGATCTGATAAAAAACTAAAGATCCATAAATTTCTTCTATTAAAGTTCTTTGAGCTATTTTCAACAAAGTTTATCTGCTGACATGCACTATTAGTTATCATGGTCAGCCTCACTAAAAATTGAAGATTTGGCAAAAAAAATTGAAAATTTGAAAAAAAAGTTATAGATCTGGCAAAAAAGGTTGAAGATCTATAAATCTTTTTCTATTAAAGCTCTTCAAGCTCCTGATATATTATAATTTATAAACAACAAATGAATAAGGATTATAATTAACTTTTGTTATATGATGTATTATAATTTATAAACAATAAATAATTAAAAAATCAAGACAAATGAGCAAATAAAGAAGATAAACAGTGATTTATGACTTCATGATGGATAACCACAATAAAGGTGATAGAGAGTGATATTAATGACTGTGATAGACATCAAAATAGAGAAAAAATTAGAAAATAAGTAAAGTCTCTAGTAATAGGTAAGAGAAGCTGAAAAGTAAAATTAAAAATAAAATTGAGTTTAAGACTTTTAAAATTTTGCAATATTTTTTAAAAAATTGAGGTTAAAAGTCTCACTGATAATTTTTAACCGTAATTTTTATAAAATTTATTGTTAAAAGTTTTTAAAATTAAACTTATTTATAAAAATATTATTATCTTTTTTTATGGCAATTTTGTGTATGGCTACCATAAAGTAATACTGTGATAAAGTAATAGTGTCAAGTTGCAGAGAAAGCAACTGGTACGTTTAAACGTCATTTCTTTCTATCTTTTTCTCAGTGTTTTACTTGTTTTTATTAAAATCTGTTGTTCTATCACATCGAAGAGCTTGTGAACGTAAAATGGTTCTAACATGGCTGGGTCAAATATAAACTTAAACCTTACTGGAATGTGGGGAAGGTCAAAATTGATTAAGATTTAATAAAATTATGTGAGGGAACGTGATATAATTGATTTTCTAGATTACTTATTTATCTTTTAAATTTAAATTAGATTAGGGTTAGGGTTTCTATTTGAATTATTATTTCCCTATTCTAGGACTCTATAAACCGTGCTAGGGATTCTCACTTATATTTAGATTTGAGCAATTGGATAAAGTATTCCTACTTTCTTTGCCGCTCCTATATTGTTTTTCTCCGTCAGCCACTGACAATCTCATTTATATATATATATATATATATATATATATATATATGTTGTCTTACCATTGGATGAATTTTTATCATTATAATTAGTTTTTATTTATTTAATTATTATTTAAATTATTATTCTTTATATTAAATTTGTGTTTATTGGGGTAAAATTATCATATTTTAATTTAATTATGATTAATTAATTTTTAAGATAATTGATGCTATTAATTGTAAATTTTATTATAGGGTATTTGGGAGAAATAAGAATTTAAAAGCTGAAAGAAGAAAATAGTAAAAAATGATCAGAAAATTTAAAGAATGACTAAAATAATATTGCTGAAGGATCAAGAGAAATGATAGAGAAGGATTTGAAATTGAGAAACTCCAGTGAAGGACAAAATCAAATGATAGAGAGGACCACCTAATTTCATAAATTATAGCGAAGGACCTGAAAATATGAAAATAAGCGCAGTCCCAAGACACCAAACGGCGTCGGTTTGATCTCACCCTAAAATATGATTTTCTTCTCCTTCAAGAGAGACGCGCACAGACGGAGGGGGAGGCAGAACAGAACAGCGACAACGGCCAAATCCTCTGCTCCCTCAACTCCTTCAATCCAAATCATTCCTCAATCGTTCCATCACTGATCCCCTCCATTTTCTACACGATTTCCACCATCTTTTCATTATTCTGTTGTTGTTGTCCTCGTCGAGCATCCTTGGATGGGCTCTCAAACTCGTTGGTGGCATCGTTCTTGATAGAAGCCCATGGCTAGAGTGTCATGATCTTCCTAGTAAAGGCAGGAGTTTGGGTCTTCAAATAGAAGTTTGAGTTATTTTAATCTTTTAATTATGAGTGGTGTTAAAGATAATTTTATAATTATTAAAATTTTTTATAATTTTTTATTTATTTTTATTAAAAATTATTGTGGCTAGATTATAGTTAATAATTAATATTGAACTGATTATAATTTAATTTAATTATTTTATTTTGAGTCAAGAATTTATATTAAAATTTTAGTAAATATTTAGTATTATTCAAAGTAGTTTAAATTATTAAATTATTATATCTATTAATAGTTTTAATTTTATTTTATGAATTATTGAGTAATAATTTAATATTAATTTTAGTATTCATAGTTCTATTTTACTATTCTGGTAATAATTAGTAAATTGATATTTTAGAAAAATATTTTATGACAATTTGAGGTGACTCGATTATTAGATTAAAAATTTAATTTTAATTTTTGATTCGTTATTTTTAACTCCTATATTATTGAAGTGATGATTATTTGCGCTATTAAATTGGAGGATTACTTTTATAATTTTTAATTATACTTTTATCATTTTTAATTACTTACTTTTTCATTCCACTATTATCATTCCATACTATTTATTTTAAATTAAAAATACCAAAAACAAGTCTTTTATGCTTATTTCAATTTATTGCAATTTTAGTGATAATTAATCAAATTAAACCTCTTTTTATATTTTAGGTTATATTTTATTTAGTTATTTATGAATCTAATTTTATTTTCAGCTCCTCAAAAGTGAATGATCCTATGTTACATTATATGCAATTATTAATTAATTTTTAAATAACCTTAAAATCATATCGGATTTAAATTGATTCATCTATATATTGTGGCCTAAAGTAATTCTTCCACCGTTACACAAGTTGAAGTCAACAATGTCCTCTAAACACTTACTAGTGTTCCTTTTTGGAATGGTATTCATCACCAATTCTTGCATTGCAGATTCTGATGATAAGAATCCAACTTATTATAATAAGCCTCTTAGTTGAAGAAAAATTGGTTCCAAAACCACTTTTTAAGAACGAGGAACCGAATTTCATACCTTAGATAATTGATCCATTGAGTGACAAGACAACTGTGGAAGAAGTGCCATTTACTTACAACGAACCCAATTATGAAAAACCACTTATTCTTAACCCCCAAATAGTTGAGAGACGATCGATTTACAAGCCTTTAGTTAAGAAACCAGCACAATGGGTAGAGCCTATACCTCCTACCTATTTACCCGCAGATATACCCCCATCACCTAGAGATTTACCCTCACCCACTCTACCCCCACCTTATGGTCATCTCTAGCCTCCTTCATGAAACATGAATTGTGTGTATCCTTTGATTTTAAGTATGTTTTGTTATTATAAAAATAAAGGAGTTCATGATCTATTTCCAATTGGTAAACAAGTACACTTTAATATTTGATCAATTCTGTTTTATGTTAGCCTTTGTTGTTTAATATGTATGGTTGTATAGTTCTAGATGAAACATCCTTACTTTTATATATTTTAGGGACAATTCATTAGCATTTAAAACTACTTACAAGACCTTAGAAGTCTATTAACTAAATCTATAATTTCTCTTATCGAGTTACTATTCATATGGTATTTTAGATTTAGCGACGAACTTCAGAAAATCATAATTAATTCTAGAAAAATTGAAATAAAGTGGTTTAAAAAGCTACGTGAAGATAATATTTTGAAATTTAAGGAAACAATAATCTCCAGACCAAATGCTTAGTCAATTAATACAGTTTAATCGTCAAAGATTACTGTTCATTTGATCAAAAATTCTGAAAATAGATTCTGGTCCCTTATTTTAAAAAATTTGTTCTCTTTGTACAGACATCAAAATAGGCGTTCTTGGTGTCAAAATAAATCTTGACATGTTAACTAAATGTTTGTCAAATTTCATACATTTATTCCATGATTTACTATTTTTCATTACATCATGATTATCACTACTTATATTGGTCATATAGCAATATTGCATATAACAATTTTTCACATAACATTTATATTATCCAATCCCTAACTTTTCTTCATGCTTATTCATCATCTTTCATCATTAATGAACCTGCTAGGGTTGGGATTACATGGAGGGGGTGAGATTTCTAGGAAAATCTCAGTAGTAAATGATACTAAACAATGTATATATTAATATGAATACTTGTGTTTGCTTGTGAAAGTATTAACATTGTGTAATGTGCATGCTTCCATGTAACATATGAAATACAATTGGCCAAAATAATCATAGAAATATAGCTTCAATCATAAAAACATGCAACACAATTCAACCAAGTCATAGCACAACCAATCATAACATTCAATACATATAAGTTTAGGATAAGTTTAATACCTCACTTGCTTGATTTCTTTCACTTTAACTTTGCCTCTTTCTTCATACTTTTCTTGGATGTGTGGATGCCTCTTTAGAGTCCATAATCAAATTCTAATATCACATAATCATTCATCCATTATAATCTAATTTTCTTTTGAACATTGAGCTCATTTAACAATATTAACTTTCTTTAATCTTAACTAATGGATTTGTCATTTGAATCAATTGATGTCTTGACTTTACTTATACAATTCTACCTTTTGAATCCATTTATGAGTTTAGAATCATAAAATTCTAACTTCTATACACTGTTCTGAACATATTTGAAACAATTTTCATATTGATTCCAATGCTTCCCATACTTGTTTTTCTACTTTATCCCACACAATTTTTCATTTTAAAACCATTGGAAATATCAAAATCATAAAATTCTAATCATTGTTCATAAAAGTGAACAGTAATAGAGAAGAACTTCAAAAACTATAACTTAGAATTCCAATACTTTCAAGGTTCAAAACCTATCAAATCTTATACAAAATCATCATATAAATTTAATGGAAGCATTAGATCATTAAAATTTTATCTCATTCTATAATGAACAGTATAGATCGAAAGGTTTCAACAATGGCAAAGTCAAGAATATCAACTTGATTCAATAACAAATCACCTAATTAGCTTGTTTAAACTTCAATAACATAATTCTAACTTCAATTTCTTATTTCCCCTTTCATCTAAGATTTTTGGACAGCACAAAGACCTTAGAGAAACTCAACTTTTCTCCATGAAAACCCTAAGTTCAAGCTCCCAAATTAAAAAAAAATAAGTTAGGATAGATTGCTTACTTTTAATCTCTAGCCTGCTTGAACTTTGGTACCTTGAATATTCTTTGTCTTGGCTTGAGTTTTCATTTTGCAAGAGGTTCCCCAAGGGTTCTCATGCGACAGTTTTGAACAGAAATAGTAGGGGCATTTATAGAAAAATCTCATGAAAAATAAATGGCCAAGATCACTTTCGGCACTATTTGATCTAATTGCTCATAATTGCTCTTACATTAAACTTGCCCACCAAGCCAACTTGAGATAAGATCACATGACAAAAATCTTCTCCTTCCCTTGTCTTGGACGCCATGTGTGAGGGTGTGTGGGTCCTACTATGTGCAAACTCTAATTCTCACTTTATTCCTTTTTCTTTTCTTTTTCAAAAATTCATAAATCATTCACTATTGGACTTGGGCTCCAAGACAACTTTTGGGACTTATTGGGCTGCACTAGGACTAAATTTTGGACTGCCCTAGGCCTTCCTTAGGTCCAATAGCTAATTGGCACAAATCCCAAGGCACTTTCCTTATACCAATATCCTTAAAATATCCTGATTTTGAAATAAATGCTAGATACCTCTTTTAATGGTTCTAATATTTTTAGAAATTCATTATAATATAAAATAGCTCTCTTTCAAAGTCTCATAATTTTTGAAGACCCATAAGTTCTGATAAAATTTTTTTACATTTCTTCAAAACCCTTTATCGGTGTCCAATTTCACTTTAATTTCTCAAAGGGTATTATCGTCTTTTCACACCTTATTAAAGTATTCCCTGACTTTGGTCAACTATTTTGGGAACTCTCCTTGACTGTCTAACCTTAGTCAAATGATCAAAATACACTTCATTTATCTCTGGCTCATTGACACAACACAGTGTCATACTCAGTGGCATTTTCGTAATTTTATATTTTTCTGGTCTTTATTAGCACTGGCCTACATACTTATCTAAAAATATTATTGGGCCTATAAGATGCCATTTTGGGCCCTCTACATAGTCTACTACCTTCATGGGCTAAACTCCCGAGAAATTTCCTCGAAACATATTTATCGGATATCTTAATACACTGTAAATTCTATAATAAATTCTAAAAAAATCATTTTCAATTTCTATCAATTTTATAAATTCTTATATTAATTATAGGAATTTACTTCCAAATTTCTTCTGATTCTGAAGTCCAGATGATACTTTATTAATTTTTCTTTCTTTAGAAATTAATAGAAAATTTTTGGGACCTCACATCAAAATTCTATGTTGCGTCAAACTGATCAGAATAATTTTCTCTATTTATTAAAAAATTTTGGGACTAATATGATTCTGAGTATTTTTAAACCTTTTCTTGCTCAACTTTCAATAATTACCATTTTGCCTTTCAACTTTTAAAAATTACACTTTAGGCCCTCAAATTTTCATAATTACACTTAATGGCTCAAAGTTTATTCCTACTTTTATTTCTCACTATAGAACTTTTAAACTTTTTATTTTAATCTTTCATTTTTATACCTTTATCTAATCATTATTTTTCCTTTCTATTTATCATCATAATCATTTTCAAACATCTTGCCACTGTTAGTATTATACATATAGGAAAAAAGTAGGATGTGACAATAGACATGTTCCATTTTTTAATTGTGACATTTGTGATATTTAATAAAATTGTCTATTTTGGCTTCCGTACTTCTCCTTGTATTGTCAACATATTTTATTAGCTATAGTTAATAGAAAATACGTTTATGATCAGTATTGTAAATATATTATTTAGGTAACCATCAACTGCGACTTGAGTTATTAATGATTGTAACCATATTGTTACTCTGAAATTAAAAACTATGACCACAATTTGTCACTTAAATGATATGATGTGTTATAAAAATAAGAAAGTAAGATAGTAGAAAGAATAACAAGATAAGATTTAGAGATGACAGAAATGGAATGACAAGAGAGAATTTCTCATATGCTTGTATATTCACTTGTCCAAATGCCTTCTACATAGCCACTATTTATAGGACACAACCATTAAAGACTAAACATAAGGTTACAAAGGATTAAAGATGAATAAAATGCCATTAACCACAAGAAACCCCTCTCAAGTCATTCATTGAGGAAGTTATAGTTTCATGGCATAAAGGCAAGAAGGAATCCTAAGAGGAATCCCAAGAGGTAGAATGGACATCCACATGTACAATAATATTTGCAACACTCCCCCTTGGATGTCCATGATAGATATTGTGCCTCATTAAAACCTTATTAGGAAAAACCCATTGGGACAAAAACCTAGTGAAGGAAAAAGAGTACACAATAATTATTTATGTTGCCTTATCAAAAACATTTTCAGGAAAACCCAGTGAAAAACAAAATTCTTAAAATGAAGAGTATATCAAGTACTTGTTTACTCCCCCTGATGACGTTGTCAATTTATGTCTTTGAATATGCTCATTTCAATACCATACACTAACTTCTCAAATGGCTTAGTTGGTAGTGTCTTGATAAACAAATCTGCAAGGTTGTCACATGATCAAATTTGCTAAACATCTATATCACCATTTGTCATAAGATCATGAGTGAAAAAGAATTTTGGAGAAATATGCTTTGTTCTATCTCCTTTGATACATCCTCCTTTCAATTGAGCTATGCATGCTGTATTATCTTCATATAATACTGTTGGAATCTCTTGTTTTGAAAGTAGACCACTCATTCTTTGGATATGTTGGATTATTAACCTTAGCCAAACACATTCTCGACTTGCCTCATGAACTGCAATTATTTCTGCATGATTTGATGAGGTAGCTGATAAAGTTTGCTTTATCGAACGCCAAGATATAGCTGTACCTCCACAAGTAAATAAATATCCTGTCTGATATCTACCTTTATATGGATCTGCTAAAAATCCTGCATCTGCATAACCAATCAATTGTGATCCGAATTCATTAGAATAAAATAATCCCATATCAATTGTCCCTCGAAGGTATCGAAATATATGTTTAATTCCATTCCAATGTCTTCTTGTTGGAGAAGAACTAAATCTTGTCAATAAACTTACAGCAAATGCAATATCAGGTTGTGTCAAATTAGCAAGATATATTAGTGCCCCTATAGCACTAAGATATGGTACTTCTGGACCAAGGAGTTCTTCATTTTCCTCTTGAGGGCGAAAAGGATCTTTTTCTTTAACTAGAGATCTCACAACCATTGGAGTAGTTAATGGATGAGCTTTATCCATATAAAATTGCTTTAATATTTTTTTAATATAAGCTGATTGATGAAGAAAAACTCCATTTGTTAAGTGCTCGATTTGTAAACCGAGACAAAACTTTATTTTTTCAAGATCTTTCATTTCAAATTCTCTCTTTAAACAATCCATTGCTTTTTGAAGCTCTTCAGGAGTTTCAATTATATTCAAGTCATCCACATATACAGCAATTATAACAAATTATGATATATTCCTTTTTATAAAAACAAATGGGCTAATTGAGTCATTTTTATAGCCTGCTTTTAACAAATATTCACTTAGACAGTTATACCACATTCTTCTAGATCGTTTTAATCCATATAAGGATTTATGCAAACGAATTGCATAATTTTCTCGAGGACTCTTACATACTTCATGCAATTTAAATCCTTCAGGGATTTTCATATAAATTTCAGTATCTAAAGAACCATATAAGTATGCTATAACAATATCCATTAGACGCATATCAAGTCTTTCATGCACTGCCAGACTAATTAGATATCTTAAAGTAATTGTATCTACCACAGGAGAATATGTTTCTTCATAATCAATGCCAGGTCTTTGTGAAAAACCTTGTGCCACAAGTCGTGCTTTATATCTAACAACCTCATTTTTCTCATTTTATTTTCGCACAAAAACCCATCTATACCCAACTGGTTTAACACCATTTGGTATTTGAACTACAGGTCCAAAAACTTCACGTTTTGAAAGTGAATTCAATTCTGCTTGAATTGCGTCTTTCCATTTTGGCCAATCATTTCTATGTCTACATTCTTCAACTAACCTAGGTTTAAGATCCTCACTTTGATTAGTTATTTCAACAGCAACACTGTATGAAAAAATATCGTCAACAACTATATTTTCTCGGTTCCACCTTTTTTCCCGTAGTGACATAACTTATCGAGATCTCTTCATTATTTTCAGGTACCTGGACCTCTTCTGGGGTCTTTTGATTTGTTATGTCCTGGGTATCTCCTATAAGATCAGCCTCCTCAATTTGACCATCTTGATTGTTTACTCTTTTCTTTCTAGGATTTTTATTTTTGGAACCGATTGGTCTACCATGCTTCAAACGTGGTTTACTTTCATTTGTACTTGCTACTTGTCCTGCTGGGACATCAATTTGAATTGGAGTATTTTCAGCTGGAATATGAGATTTAATAATTCTCTTGGGGTCAGTAAATGCATCTGACAGTTGATTTGCAATATTTTGCAAATGAATTATTTTTTGAATTTCAAGCTCATATATTTGTGTTTGAGGATCTAAATGAGATAACGACAATGCTTTCCATGTGATTTCTTTATCCAGTTACTTATTATCTCCCCCTAATGTTGGAAAATTTGTTTCATCAAAATGACAATCATCGAAATGTGCCATAAACAAATCTCCCATTAATGGTTCTAAATACTTGATTATGGAAGGAGATTCATAACCAACATATATCCCTAACCTTCTCTGAGGTCCCATCTTTGTTCATTGTGGTAGAGCAATTGGGACAAATACCGCACATCCAAAAATTCTAAGATGAGAAATATTTGGCTCCTGACCAAAAGCCAATTGTAATGGGGAGAATTTATGATAACTTGTTGGCCTGATGCGTATAATTGTTGATGCATGTAAAATTGCATGTCCCCAAGCTGAAATAGGAAGTTTTGTTCTCATGAGTATTGGTCTAGCAATCAATTGGAGGCGTTTAATTAATGATTATGCTAAACCATTTTGAGTGTGGACATGAGCAACAAATTTTTCCACTGTTATTCCAGTTGCCATGCAATAATCATTAAACTTTTGCGATGAAAACTCACTCGCATTATCAAGACGAATTGTCTTGATTGCATATTCTAGAAATTCTGCTCTTAATCGAATTATTTGAGCAAGTAATCTAGCAAATGCTAAATTATGTGTAGATAACAAACACACATATGACCATCTTGTAGATGCATCTATTAAAACCGTAAAATATCTAAATGGTCCACATAGTGGATGAATAAGTTCACATATATCCCCTTGGATATGTTCTAAAAATGCAGGGGATTCTACCCCAACTTTTGTTAATGAAGGTCTTGTAATTAGTTTGTCTTGAGAACAAGCAACACATGAAAAGTCTTTAAATTGAAGAATCTCCTGGCTCTTCAATGGATGTCCATGTGAATTTTCAATAATCCTTCGCATCATAGTTGATCCAGGATGGCCTAACCAGTCATGCCAAATAATGAATATATTTTTATTAGTAAACTTCTGGTTAACTGTAGCAATTGTTTCAATTATACCAATATTTGTATAGTACAAACCAGAAGATAATGCAGGTACTTTTTCAAGAACACATTTTTCTCCATGTCTAACAATTGTAATATATAGATATTCGATATTTTTCTCATCTATAGTCTCAATATGATACCCATTTCGGTGGATATTTTGAAACTTAACAAATTTCTTTGAGACTTAAAGGAATATAAAGCATCATTAATTACAAAATGTGTCCCTTTGGGTAATATTATCATTGCTCTTCCAGAGCCTTCAATTAGTTTTGTATTACTCGCTATAATATTGATGCTTGCACCATTCATTGTCAAAAGAGAAAAATATTTTTTATCTTTGAGTATGGTATGTGTTGTAGCACTATCTATGAGACATATGTCTTCATTCTTGTGCCCAATAAAAGAGAGAGAAACATCCATATTCTTCATCAAAAGAAAAAAATGTATCAAAATATATTATTAACAATAATTCTCTTAAAAGAAGAAAATAAAAGTAAACATAAATAAAGCATAAAGCATAACTAAATTAAGATGAAATATAGATAAAACATAGACTAAATTTGTTTCTCTAATCATGATTCTCAAAGAAATCCGCCACTTCTAAGTGTGCCATAGCATCAAGGTCATCATATAGCTCATTGATATCATCATTCTTGTATGCAAAATTTGCCTCAACATCATCATCTTGGAAACTCATATTTGCTTCCATGTTCTTTGAATTCTTTTTTTATGGAGTCTTGATAAAGATTTGCCAGATGCTCAGGCGTACGACAGGTACATGACCAATGCCCTTTTATCCCACACCTATAACATAGATTTTTCACAGTTTTTGAGGGACCACCCTTATCTTTTTTCTGCCCTTCATTATATTTCTTCTTTTGGTGGGTATTTGGATTATAATTACTTCTATCACCATGATGACGGTAATTGCCACATCCCCTACCACAGCCACGGCTACGACCACGATCGCGACTGCGACCACGACCATGGCCATGAAAATTAGTGCGTTCAGTCACATTTGCTTCAGGGAATGGAGTTGATCCAGTGGGATGGATCTCATGATTTTTCATTAACAACTCATTATTTTGTTTAGCCACAAGAAGACATGAGATTAGTTTAGAATACCTTTTAAAACCTTTTTCACGGTATTGCTGCTGCAGGAGCACATTTGAAGCATGAAAGGTTGAAAAAGTTTTTTCTAATAAGTCCTCATCTGTTATTTTCTCACCACACAATTTCAGTTGAGAACTTATTTTAAAAATAGCTGAATTATATTCAGATACAGATTTAAAATCTTGCAGCCTCAAATGCAACCATTCATAACGAGCTTTGGGCAATATTATCGTCTTTTGGTGATCATATCGTTCTTTTAAATTACTCCACAATTCTAACGGATCTTTCACCGTTAGGTATTCAGCTTTTAGCCCTTCATGTAAATGGTGACGAAGAAAAATCATGGCCTTAACCTTGTCTTGACTGCTTGCTTCATTTCTAGGTAAAATAGCATTCCCTAGACCTTTGGCATCTAAATAGATTTCAGCATCTAAAACCCAAGACAGATAATTTTTTCTCGAGATATCAAGAGCAGTAAACTCGAATTTCGTCAGATTAGCCATGGATCAAACTTAAATTTTTCAGAGCAATGTCGTACTGATAATGTGTTATAAAAATAAGAAAGTAAAATAGTAGAAAGAATAACAAGAGAAGACTTAGAGATTAGAGAAATGGAATGACAAGAGAAAATTCATCATATGCTTGTATATTCACTTGTCCAAATGCCTTCTACATAGCCACTATTTATAGGCCACAACCATTAAAGACTAAACATAAGGTTACAAAGGATTAAAGATGAATAAAATGCCATTAACCACAAGAAACCCCTCTCAAGTCATTCATTGAGGAAGTTATAGTTTCATGGCATAAAGGCAAGAAGGAATCCTAAGAGGAATCCCAAGAGGTAGAATGGACATCCATATGTACAATAATATTTGCAACATGATGCATATATATTAAGAATAATAGACTCTTTACGAGCAGCCAATATTTAAATAATGAGAAAATAACTCGAGATGAATAAGGGAAAAACCAATAAAATATTAATTGTTTTATGAAAATTAGAAAAATACAGGAGATTATATTCGGTAGGAGGGAGATGAACAAGACAAGAAAGAATAGGAGGGGGACTAATTCTTATATATTTACATTCCTATTTTACATGCATAATTCCTTAAAATTTTGTATAGGATAAGCCCTTAAATTCTATTAAAAGAGTTATAACAAAGAATATATCTACATAATTGTAAAATATATTATATAGCACTTGGATGTTACTGTGGTGTGCATAGATTAGTTTTTGGAGAATTGTTTTTGAAAAAAGTGATAAATGTACTTTTAGTATAGCATAACTTCTAAAAAAAAGAAAAATTTGGCTTCGTGAAAAGCTATGGTTTTTAACATAGGGCCCGTTTAGATAGGATTTTAGAAACGAATTTATAAAAAAAAAAAGGCTTTTAGACAACTTATAAAAAAGGGCTTTTGGGGAAAAGATTATAAAAAAAAAAGTGGTTTTGAATAAATGAATGTTTGGATGATTATTTCTAAAAGTATTTTTGTTATTGGTAAATTACGAAAAAGGGTATGAGTATTAAATGAGGAAAGATAAGGGATGGGAGGAGAGATGATGTAAGAAAAAAAAGAGAAAAAATAGGAGAGAGGAAAGAGGGTGTAAGAAAAAGTAAGGGTAATATAGTAATTAGTTAGTTCATAAGCTCTTTTACTGTTCCATAAGCTGCTCTGACCAGTTTATCTGAAATCTTAGTTTTAAACCATGGTTTAATCCAAAAACCCATTTGAACAAATATGACTGTTTATTTTAAAATTTTTTAAAACTAAAATTTTGGCCCCAAAGCTCTTTGGAAACCATGTTTATGTGGTTTCCAAATAGGCCCATAAATAATCAATTATTGGATAGTGTTTGGATGTTTATCTCTAAAACTATGTTTTCCCTCCAAAACTCTTCATCTGCAATTAATATTGTAATATTTGTAACAAATTGAAAATTAACCGTCAATATTTTCCACTAGCCAAGTTTGAATTGATTAGCACCTATAAATGGTCAAATTAATGTCAAGAACGAGTAGATTTTTCAAACACCGCCTATACGCCCAACTAGAACAAATACCCTGGAAATGAATCTAGCCTTTGTTAACGTGATAATGCCTTATTATTCTCCTCTTCTCTTGGGTTCCTATTCTTGTTTTTTCCCAACTTATTTCATACCCTCTCCAATCCCTTAAGAGTTACTTAATTAAAGAAGTTATATAAAATAGTTAATTATAATAAATATGATATGATTTTTTTTAAATATTCTTGGGTAACATTAGATTATATATTAATTTATAAATTAGGTAAATTAGTTTTAAAAAATAATGAATATAAAAGATAAATTGGATTGGGATTTTACATTTATAATTAAAACTAACATTTTGAATAATTCCTATATTTAGAATCAAATAAATAACTTATTTGTAATACACGCCCCCAATTTCATAATACTTGAGCTAGAGACTAATATCTGGATGCTGTTGCACCCTTTGTATGATGGAGAAGACTCGAGAAAATTAGAAGTAAAAATATAAAGTCTTATTTTATTTCTTATTTTTAGAATAATTTTTTGTTTCTTAAAACAAAAAATAAAAAAAATTGTTTGAAGATTAGTTTTTGATGATGTGTTTTGAAATAAAATTAGCAATGTGTTTAAAAAAAACACGAATTTGGAAATAGCTAGAATCAAAGAAGGACTAATATTCTTTAAAAACTAGAATTGACGAAATTTAAGCGAACAAACAGTTTGTTCAGATTTTTGGCCAACACCCTTTATAAAACTTTTCATGATGTATTCCTTTTTGTTTTTTTAAGAGTTCAAGAAGTATCTTCCAGTCGATAGTTAGAGACTAGTTTTGCCTCTTTTGATAAGATATTTTTATACACATAGCCTGATTCTAACAAAAGACATCATGTTTAAAAGACCCAACTATCTATATAATGTATTCTAATACTTTATCAACTACTTGTATCAACAAAAAAATGTAATGAATGGGCAAGAGATTAATGAGCCAAAAGATTTTCTAATTGGGTTTGAGGGTGGACTGGCAATTAAGAAGCGACTAGGTTACATAGATGGAGGCAACATTAGCTATTAGTGTTGGAGAATTTACATCCTGATGGCTCTATACTATGATACTTCAGTTGACGATTCACTCGGTCTCCCACTAGTCAGAATCCTTTAGTCAATATCTCTTGTCATATCCCTTCTCTACTCTTTTTGGTCAGTCAACTCTCAATAAAAATACTATTATAATGAGTACGAGTCCTTGTATACACAACATTTAAGGGAAGCAGGGATTCTTTAAAGGGTCAGATATTACTATTAAAGTTTTCTTCAAAATGAAAAAAAAACAACTTGTACACAACATGGTTATAGAACTATTGTATACACCTAACTTGATAAAACTTTGTTTTGTTAGAGACTTATAGGACCTTCCTAACCCTAATCTCGATAGGCTGAAAGAGTAACGCCAACTATTGAATTTTAAGGAAATGTATTATATATACACATGACAAAGAAATTAAGAGACAAAAGTATACAAAGGAGTAGATAATCGACTACAAATTGGCTTAGCATCGAAAGTCATTCTATTCTTTTTATTCATTGAAAGATATTGCTTTTTGGATTTATCTATCATTATTTGGTACTACTAGCAACCGATTAATTCAGTTTGTAGGAATGTATGCCTCTAATAGGGAACCTGTTTATCTCTAAACAATTATTGAAAGTTATTGTTAATTATAAGTATTAATTGTTGTATTGTCCCTTTTCCATTACCAAAGATTAAAATTCATGTTGACCCTACAGAGATAATCAAAGTGCCAATCCAAATCCATCAGTAATTGTATGTGAATGAGATTATACGCTTTAGTAAATGATTTTGAAATTTGTCTCTACAAAAATAACTAAACCATAAATAAAATGTTTGTACAGGTCACAATCAAGTGGTGTATATATAAATTAGTAATAACAAATGACAAATAGTTTTTTTAAAAATATATTCTATCTTGAATTTCTGCTTGCCTCCCTGAATTCATTCTTCGAACGTATGCTTTCAATTTTATAATCAACTGGCCATTAATATATTTGGAGGAAAAGAATCTAGCTATTCATACTACTTTTGGGACCAACACGGTCATTTTTACCTAACAAATCCTAGCAAGCAAGCTATCTATGATTCCATTAAAAGTAAGAAATGCATTTTGTAACATCCTAAAGATTTGAAAAGAGATTTACCGGGCTTATTTGAGGCCTAGGGATGTTATTTAAAAATAAGCCTTAAAAATAATTTATTTGGTTAAAAAAGCTTATTTTAAGGCCAGAATTTAAGGAAAATAAAGAAAGAAATAACTATTACACATATATATAAGTACATAATAATTAAGGAAAAACATAGATAATTGTTTTTGGAAATAAAGGGGTGTATGAAGAAGTTTATTTCCTGAAAGGAGTTATAGATAACTTTAAAGACATTTTCTAGAATTAAAGGCCTTGTTTTAAAAAAATTCAAGAAAAACAGTTTGAGATTGTCATTTGGCTTGAAAATTTTATGAAAATTATTTTATAAGATAAATAAGGTAATTAAGGAAGAAAATCCTTATAAAATATCAATCATCAACTTTACTCCTAAAATCTTATAATATACAGTTTAATTAAAAATATGTCTGAGTCAATCCAAAAAAATACTTTCAATTCTTTTATCAACAAGTTACAATCAATAATCTCACTCGGTAATATCACTTTGATATTTGAAAAATTTTGAGCCATATGATAGTAAATAATCAGTAATTTTATTAATTAATTCTATAATATTTCAAATTTTACTTAAAATCTTCTAATACCTAATTCAATTAAAAATAGATGTTAGTCAATGTGACTCAATACTTTAAAAGATATACAAATGATACGCATTATTGTTATACCAAATTAATTCTACCATGTAACATCTTTAGGTTTCACGTTCCTCATGCAACGCACTAGAGAAATCTTTAGTCAAGAATTAATTTCCATAAATTATTTAATGATTCCACTATATTAATCAAGGGACGAAACTAAAAATAAACTTAGGATTGAAGGGGAAAATAGTCCAATGACATTTATATACCTCATAGCCACGCCTTTACTCTTTTATTCTTCTTCTGCATGATTAAAACACACACAGACACACCACACCACTACTAGAAAATATACTTATCATGGCATTACTTTATAGAGATTAAAAGTAAAAACACCGTAAAAAGAAGAAGTAGCATATTTATAAATAAATCCTCATTTTAGAAACTTTTTATGGCAATTTTTCATACAACTGCCGTTAAAAGTGACACCAAGAACTTATAACGGCGGTTTTTAGAATAACCGTTATTATAAGTCAATCCTACTACCTTTCCCCCATCGCACCCTATCTTTTGAAAGAAAGTGTATATCTCTTGCATCTTCGATTCCTAACGTCTCTACCCATCATGAGGGAAGGCCAACAGATACCTGTTACGAACTTTCTTTTCCTCAATCTTAAATGAACTTATATTGTAATTTTTGTTTTACTTCTATTTCCTCAATATGTTTCCTCTTATATCGTCTTTATATTACTCTCTTTTCAGCTTTCTTAAAATGGTATCATTTTCAAGCTCTTCTCCTTCCCGTTCACAGGAAAGATAGCGTGATTTTGAGGATAAGCATCCTCTCCCATAACCGATACCTGCTTTGCTATTTTTATACCTCGTCAAACGCCTATAAGAATTGATAAATGAAACAACCTTACGTCTGATGTTATCTTAGGGTTACTTCAAAAATTTAACCAAGGATTGCTTATAGTACAACCTCTGATCATTCTCTTTGAGGAGCCAAAAATAAAATTAAATTTCTAAGTAACTAAATGCAATGCAACCTAAGCTAGAAGATAGGGTTTTTTTTATTAACTACAACTAAATGCAATGAATTAAAAATAAATTTAAATAAAATATTTTGGTATTTTAAATTTAATAATTAATTAATAAAGAGTGAATGGAATAATAATGCAAGTGATTAACAATAATAAAAGCAATCATCTAATTCAATATTGCAGGCAATCATAGTTTCAACAGATATGAGAGTTATAAATAATGAATCAAGAATTATAATTAAACTTTTAATCTAACAATTGAGCCACCTCAAATTGTCACAAAATATTTTCTAAAGTCTCAATTTACTAACTGCCACCAGAATAGTAAAATAGGACTAAAGATATTAAAAATCAATGCTCAATTATAACTCAATAATTCATAGAAATAGGATTAAAGCTAGCAAGAGATATAATGATCTAATAATTCAAGTCACTTTAAAAAATTACTAAATATTAACTAAAATCTCAATACAAAGTCTTAATCCAAAACAAAGTGACGAAATTAAGTTTCAATCAGTTCAATACCAAATGTTAAACTATAATCCAGTTACAATAATCCTCAATAAATATAAATAAATTATTGTCAACCTTCCCAATAATTATAAAATTATTCTAAGACCTAGCAATCATAAAATAATTAATGGGTAGAAAATTAGAATAACTTAAACTCCCCTTTTGAGATCCCAAACTCATCTATTTGTCATTAAATAGGAGGATTATAATGCTCTAGTCACGCATAGTCACATAAATTAACACCAACTTTAAGATTTCATGGCCACCTATATTCACCATCTAGTTCTGTTTGCTCTATAGTTGCTGCAAAACTCCCTCGTCCTGTGGTTCTATTGTGCCGTCGAGAATGAAGAAGGGTGTAGGTGGATGAAGGAAATATTTTGTGGCACTATGCTTCTCTCTTCTGTCTCCCCTGTGCGTCCTATGGTCCTTTCAATTATGTTCTCTGTGTCTTCGGTGCCTCTTCCTAGTTTTCAATTGTGTTCTGCCGCCACACCTCTTTCTTTCTGTGTCTTTTTCCTTTAAAAAGTTGAATCAAAAAATAATAAACAAAACTATTGGGTTTTTATATGCAATTTCTCAATTTGTAGTTATTTGTTATTATTTATAAATTTTGATTTCTCTTACGTACCTGAAATACAAATCATAATAATATAATACTTTTGTTCCAAAAAGTAATTGTTTAGGAGAAATAATAAAAATATGACAATTATACCATTGTTAAGTACTAATTCAATGTAAGATATATTAATCTAAATAGTGCATAAACTATACAATTAAGGACTAAGGAAATGACAAAAGTCCACTAAAAGATATGAATAAATATATAAAAATATGGGTTTGTCAATAAACATAATGGATATATTAGAGAACTCAGTTGAAGAGCTCTCCCCATAGGTAGAGAACATGTAAGAAAACTTCAATTGTCTCCATTCTTATCTCAGCTGCCCACGTAACCATCAACACTTCCACCACCCTTTAGATGACCCAGATAACTCCCAAAACTCAAATGACTCTACTTCATCATCTGATTGAAAGGCTTCACACCTTTCTTCCATATCCTTTTTTTGATAATTTTTTGGTGCTTGGCGTATGGATATGATGGAATTTCTATAAAATATAAAGAATAGTCTGTTAAAATATTTTATAAGGAATAGTTAAAATAAAATATTTTCTAAAGTCAATTATTATTGTTCTAATCAATTGTACGAGTTATCTTAAGAATAAATCTATTATTATATAGTATCGAGTTTGATATCAACCTAAATTTTGGTATAGTTGAAAATGATGCCATTTAGGTTACTCAAAATTCAACAAATTAATACATCAATTTTACCTTGTTTAATTAGCTACACAACTATCTATTGAAAATTTAATACCTTGTTTAATTAGCTCCATCATCATTCACTATCTTCGTTGGCGTTAACTCCCTCTATCATCATTCTTGTTTTCAAAGCTATAAGTCACCGTTTGATTTCATTATTTTGTGATTTAGTTATTTATTGGGATTAAAGCTAAAAGAGAATAATGAGTAAATAAAATATGTGAATGTCACACTATGTGTATGTAGGCAAGTGATTCACTAAAGTGGGTTAGAGAGTTTTGGGTGTTTTGTTGCTGAAAAACCGAATGAGTTTTGTTCATTTATATTCCTAAATGTTTGAACTATTGTAATAGGTATTGAAAAACTCTAAAAATGAGGCTTAGGATATTAGATCTCAAGTTATGAATGATGGTTTGATAGTACGATGAGCTTTAGGATAGTAAAGATCAAGTTATAAATTGTTGTCTTTAGCATGGTTTGACAGTATGAAGAGTTCAAGTTAAGGTGATGGTTTGATAGAGGGCAAAAGTAGACAAGCTCAGACCTCTTCCTGATAACATATCCTCAAGATATTTTGCTATATCAACACTCCACTTTATGGCAACAAGATTGAAGGAAGCATTTAGTTTCACAATTTCATCTAGGTTTTGACCACACAGGAGATTTACAAATTTAACTTGGACAGGAATGACATAGTGCAATTCCTCAATTTTTAGGAGCTAGATTCAACTGTCATCCAGTGTGCCATATTATAAATTGTAACTTATTTTAATACTTTATGTTCAACTATTCTTGCAGTACTGACTCATTTCTCTATTAACAATAGTCACTTCTATTAGAGATGCTTAGAAGAAGCAAAAAGAAACACATCTAGCTTCATGTGTCCTTAACGTATCTAAGAAGTAGTCATTAATAGGAGCTCGAGGATTATGTACATAGTCAACATTATGACTCGCATGTAAAACTTCTCCTTTTAATAACAATAATTAGCTACCTTAAATCATTTTTTTCACCAAAATTAGTTACAAACTATTTGTGAGAGAAATAATTTTTGTTTATTATTTGAAAGTTATCATGACTATAGGGACCTTTAAGCACTATCATATTTAAACGAATTCAACTTATTTTGAAAATATTATTCACGATAAAAAGGAGTAAACCTTATATAAGGATACTATCATGGATATAAGCTTCACGTAACATTCGCATATAAAATCATGTTAGAAAGAATTTGACCCCACTAACATAGTGCTAGTGTTTAAGCCCCTCGATTAACACCACACTTCACATTTATCTTCACTATCATTTCAAATCAGCTTCTGCACATCAACCCTAGGAATAATATCACATAAACCCACTCACAACCTAGATCATGTATAATAATGATTTATAAATAAATTTTTAATATTACACATTTCAAAAGTGGATTCATAATCAGCGACTTACAAGCAACAACATAGGGCCTCAAGCCTACTACCAGCACACATTCCTAGCACCAAATCCAAATCAAGTATCATATCATATTAGAGTATACAAAATGAGACATACTCTGGTAATATACAACTATTTCACACATAAATCAAAAGTAGGAGGCTATACAATTGATATAGTACTAATCAAGCCTCTGAAGGCTTCCCTGAATACATAGCATCATGTTATCACCTAAAAAATATTAATAACCATGTGGTAAAACAAATATTTTAGTAACCAACAATCATACTCATCATGTATACTAATGTGTGCTTGTGAGATGTCAAGTGGGTCAGTTAACAAAATATATGAGATAAAAAATAATACATTATCATAATTTAATCAAATGGATAACTGCCCCATTTCCTTATATCAAACCAATCGAACCTCCTTATACTTGCCAACTGAACCTATGGCCTAGTGATAACTACCATATGACTGGCCACTCTAAAAGCTAACCAGTCAAATGTTATAGATTGGCCAAAATCAACAGAACACAGGACCGGACCATGGATTCATTCCCCCTCGGTAAACATGTGGGAGTGTCACAGTCCCTAGGTAAATTGGTGGGATGAAAGGCAACTATCAAACTCCAATGGAGACTATACCACGTTATATAAATACAACTTCTTAATCACTAATTTCCAATGCATAATTCTCAAGATAATCATATTAATCAATATTTCAACAGTTTGATAATCAATAACATCAATAAATATCACAATGGGTATCTCTCAGGATAATAATTTTTTTAAAATTCCAATCCCAAGATATAGCAAGATTATAATCTCAATTCAAACTTTTTAAGTTAAGCTTTAAGTCCCACAAGACTATTTTCAATAAAAATCATCAATCAAATTTTCTCAATATAATAATATCAACATCAATAGATTTATATTTATATCAAATCACTCACAAATATCACATTAATACACAATGAGTAGAAAGTTGTTACTTCTCGCTAAAGCCAATAGAAGTACCATAAATGATGAGTCATGTGTTTAGTTTATAATTTACTAGTCAATCTATATAATTTATATAAACGTGCATCAATAAGTTGTTAATTTGACACAATATATACTTTTAAATAAAAACTCGTATTTCTCTTCTAACTCTACCTTGTTTAGAAATTCTTAATTCACTTAAAAATGCCATCTCTTTTCAAGCTCTACATTTATAGGATTGATTAGCTCATTTATTCAACTTTTATTCTTTTTCTCAAGTCTCAATATATATATATATATATAATTTGAGGTTTCCAGCTTCCATAATAAAATATAATTAACCATTTTAATACTGCTAGACATAATTTAAATATCTAATATGGTTAATTATCATCTGGACACATCAACTCATAATCTCTAAATAAATCTCCATATATATATATATATATATATATATACATACTTCCTGTCCAATTTAAACTCAGCAACCAGTTATCGTACACACACACACACACACACACACACACACATATATATATATATATCACTATGATAACTTTTATTCATCTCTCTAATACCTTATGGAATCTCATTTATAGCTTCCTTTAGCTTAAATCTGTCATCTTTAATACCTCTCAAGTCCTCTTCAAACAATCTAAAATTTTCAGATTTTTAGAGCACTTAGGCTCACATTTTCAGCTCCTTCCATCAGCTCAAACAAGCGCGCGCGCGCGCAACAGTTCAAGCCTCCCCTATGACAGCAACTCTACACATAAATATATACAAGTATATGCTGTCAAAACTGCTTCCATACAGCAGCAATATATATATAAACACATATGCTTTCCAACTCCTCGGCAGCAGCAACAACATATATACACACACACATATATATGCACACATATAGGATGGCTATACGCTGTCCATTCCTTTATATATGTGTGTGTATATATATATTCCTACAACATCTCTCTCTCCTCATGTCATGTCATGGCAGCACCGTCGTCACCCTTGTTGTTCTTCTTCTTCTTATTATTATTTATTTTTATTAACACTATAACAGACCATACAACCAGCTTACTCATATATATATATATATATATATATATATATATATCATTTCCACTTAGTCCAGAGCCCCAAAACCCGACGGCCAGCTCTGTTTCCCTCTCTTTTCTTTATTTTTCAGATAGCTACAGTACTTACGACCTGAACAAGCATGGATCTCCGGAAGACGTTGAGGAAGCTTACCTCAGTCGAGATCCACTCTGACGTACGCCATCCAACGTCTCCTCTTCCTCCGACGTCCTCCACTGCCTCCTTCGTTGTCGTGACTCTTTCTCTCTCTCAAGCTCCCTTCGCTGCCTCTAAAGCTCACCGTCACCGTCGATGCACCTCTCTTGCTCTGTCATCGTGGCTCTACTGCTCTGTTGCTCTCCGTCTTGCTCTCTCGCTCTACCTCAGATTGCTCTGCTTCTCTCTATTTTTTCTCTTATGCCTTTGCTTTCTGCTGCTTTCATTTCTGTCTCTCTCTCCCTGACAGCCTCAACTTGGGGAGCAAGCTAAATCAGATGAGAGCACATGGGAAAGAAAAAAGAATGATAGGATACTCATTTTACCCTATAGTCTTATTTATTTTCAGCCTCACCACTATTGTCTGAGTCATTAAAAAATTCCTAGAAATTAATCCTCAAAATATAATAAAAATTTTCTTCCCTCTAATAGCTTCTCTATCCCATGGGATAATTTCCATTAAATTTTCAGAGCAAATGATAACTCCTAACTATTTTTTTTTAATTTTCTAATAAAATAGATCTTTAAAATCTTAAAAATAGCCATTAAATCTTTAAAGCTTCTTTTAAGAAAATAAATTCTTCCATAATTTTCTATGTTCCCAAGATAATCATTTCCTAATTTTTTCTTTATTTTTTTTTGCATCCCAACTATTTTTTAATGGTTATTCTTTCCGATATTCTTTTCCTGAAATTTCATCTTTGAGACTTTTTTTTTTAATTTCAGAAAAATAAACTTAACCTCAATAACACCTTACAAATTACTTTTATGAAATCCAGGATATTACACCGCATCAAAAGGAAGGTATATCTGTACCTTATATTAAAGAGTAAGTATACTCTTATACTTGGCACACTCATATATATTACTCTATATTCATATATAACGTTATTCATACTTTGTAGTACACATTGAACTTTACTTATCATAGCCTCTGAAACTAATGTGGTGTACTGGTTCGATTCGTTGTTTGGACGGCCAGATGCTGAGATTTTATCTATCATCAACACATAATTTTTTCTTCATAGATTTATTAACATGAACATGTAGTAAGTTATATGATATATTTTTTTCCAATTGGAGATAGGGCTTTGTAAGGCTTTAACTTGTTTAGAGGCCATCCCAGTAGTCATAATCCCTCATAGATTTATCCTCGAATAAGTACTTTTAAAATAATTAAGTTTTAGTTTTTAAAATTTTATCAGGGCAAAAGTTAGTTACTAATGTGCTTTGGGTTTTTCCATTTTGTCAGTACTGCTATCAACTTGGAGAAATGTTGAATGTAGATATTATATAATCCGATATATTCACGAGATCATTAAGATAGGGATCACAGATAGCTTACATGATATATAAAGTAATCAATATTTAGACTTTTTTAATTTATCACATCTAGTATATATTTATCTATTACTTTTAACTTGTAGTTGTTTGAGCAAAACAAAAAGAGTTTTGAAGATGATCAAATCCACTCAATGATAGATACTTTGGTAAAAATCATGCTGAAGAACTTGCCTTAATCAATCATCTATTTCATGTATATATATGATTGTATAATATCCATTTATATATGATTGTATTATATTTTGGTCCATTGCATACATTAATAAGAATTCAAATTAATTTATTACTATATATTAACATTTAATTTAGAGTTTTCTATTGTTTACTTACTTTGCTACCTATAGTCTATTTTTATTATGACAAATACAAGGCGGTATAGATGAAAAAAATTAAAAAAAATGTAAGAAAAATTAAGCCTTTAACAACAATTTTTTTAAAATTACCCTTATAAGTATAGACTATAATATGATTAATATAAAAATCACCATTATATAATTAAATTGTAACAATAGTTTTATTGTAAATTACCGTTAAAGTATTATATTTAATGACAGTTTTTCAACTGCCGTTAAATGTTATATTTACAACGATGATAGGATTTATGTTAGTTAAAAAACTGTTGTGAAATGTTACTTTTAACCGCTATAGTACGAGTTTTTTTCTAGTAGTGCAGAGAGAGAGAAGGATGGAGAGGGGAGAGAGAGTTGTGAAGACAGAGAGGAGCCACAGGCGATGAAGGAGAGGAAGAGAAACGATTTCACGCATGCAAACCGATGAGAACACCAAGTGACCTATAACGGGATTTTCCACCGACTTTTGAAGGTACTACTGATGTCCAAATCTCAGAAGATTTGATTATAAGTCTTGAGACAATCTTTCAAGACATGGGTTGTTCTTCTAAACAAAAGGTACATATGGCTATTTATAAGTTGGCAAAACGTCTGTCTCATTCATTACTCCACTTACCTACAGAAAGTCATGAAATGGAATACAAAAAAGTTGATTAGGGGTTTGAAGCCTATTCTTAGAGAACATGTAGCTCCCAGCCAACTGAAAAAACTTCCATACTATAGTAGAAGTCTGCAGAATTATAGAGAGCAGGCAAAGTCGCCGGAACATGATTGGGGATATCCTTAAAGAAGAAAAGTCTGAACCAGAAGGTACCTCCAGTAAAAAGAAAAGGTACCGATAAATCATAAATTGAGATAGGTACCGATAAAAAAAAAAAGGAAATGTAGAAAAATAGACTAATTAACAGTATTCAAAGCATTACCTATTTATAATAAATCCAGTCATATATCAGATCTTTTTTTTTTCTTTTTAACATGCTATCTGATTTAATTTGGTCAAGTATTCAAATGAGAGTAGATATAACATATGCATCAATCATATCACATCACTAGTTCCGTAAGGAAGGCTAGCCACTCAAGAATGGATTGAATATTAATTTCAGTACTTCCATGCAAATCAGTTTAGAAACCATAATAATACGTATATTTTATAAATTTTATATTTATAAATAATAAAACTCACTATAAATTTTAGGGTTAAAAGGCAATTAATGCGATGTCTCCCCTCAAATTCTTTGCATTATTATCCATGAACTAACCGATGATAACGTTGACCATTAACTCCATAGAATATAATGAACGCATAAATGGAAAAATGTTTATATTGAAAGGCAATTTTCTTCCAACGTACGTATACCTAGAAGAATAACATTGAGCTAATATGTTCAAAAAACATTGCGCTAATATGTATGAAACAACATGTCACGTTAGGGTTACTTTCAATTTTAACTAATGATTATATATAATGAAACACCATGAGGTTCTCTTTTGATGAACTGAAAATAAAATTAAATTTTTAAATAAATAAATAAAATGCAACTTAAGCTATAAAATGGAGTTTGATTTGATTGAATAATAATTAAATGTAATAAATTCAAATAAAGTATTTTTGATATTTTTAACTTAAAATAAATGATAGGGAATGAATAGAATGAACGTATAAGTGATTAACAATGATAAGAGGAATTCTCCAATTCAAAAGTACAAATAATTATAGTTTTAACATATATAAAAGTTAAAAACAATTAATCAAGAGTTATAATTAAATTTTTAATTCAAAAATCGAGTTACCTTAAATTGTCACAATTTTTTTTTAAAGTTTCAATCTATTAACTATTACTAGAATAGTAAAATAGGATTAAGGATATTAAAAATTAATACTCGATCATAACTTAATAATTCATAAAAGTAGAATTAAAGCTAACAAGAGATGCAATGATTTAATAATTCAAACTACCTTGAAAAATCACAAAAATCTCAATATAAAATCTTGACAAAAAAATAATAAAATAAAATTATAACCATCACAATATCAATTGTTCAACAATAATCTAACCATCTTCAATAAAAATTAAATAAATTATTATAAAGCTTCATAATAATTATAAAATTATCCTAAGACTTAAAAATTATAAAAAAAATAATGAATAAAAAATTAGAATAAATTAAACTCCCAATGGCATTGATGATTAGTACGTTTTAGTCACGGACTGCCTTCAAGAATACTGCCACCTACGAATTTTAGAGCTCAGCCATGAGTTTGGATTAAAGGGAGTCAAGAGAGCGGAGGAAAATTGGAGATGGAACGATAGAGAGGAGCTGCGCGTCTCCTGTCATGCTGCTGTCTCTATTCCTGTCGCGTCCCCGTCCGTGAGCGTCAGCTTTGGTCTGCTCCCTCGCGTTTGTGCCGTCTGCTCTGTCTGTGTCCGTGGTCTGTCTCGTCTCGGGCTTCACTGTGCTGCTCTGCCTCTCCCGTTCTCTTATCCCCTCTCGTTTCTGTCCGCTTCTCACGCTGTGCCGTCTCCCCTGTGTTCTGTTTGCGAGCCGTCGCTGCTGCTGGGCGTGGACGGAATGGAGTGGTGGAGGACGTCGGCGGTGGATGATGGAGGATGGGTGGTCGGCAGAATGGAGGTCGAGATGGATAGTGGAGGCTGCGGGAGGTGATGGGTGAGATTGTGATGTGTGGAGGCCGCCGAGTTCCCCTCCGCGTGTACGGCTGTATATGATGAAGAAAAAGAAAAAACCTAGCGTGCCAATTGCATTAGATCCTTATGTGCCATTTTTTAAATTGTAGTATTTGATGGATATTTGTAAATTTCAATTTCTTATAAATAATTAAAATAAAAATCATAATACATTAATACATTTTATTCAAAAAATAATTATTTTAAAAAAATAATAAAAATATGACAATTATACTCATCTTAAACACTGATTTAATATAAGATAAATTAATCTAAATAGTATCAAATAATATAATTAAAAATTAAAATAATAATAAAAATATATAAAAATATAAATTTATCAATGTACTGGAAAAGACTATTAGGAGTAAAAATATGTTAAATTTTATACCAAGTATTTTATGAAGCAAAATATTATAAACAGTGTTATTGTTTTTAAGGTTAATTCATTAAGACTGGTGATCTAAGTAGGTAGGGCTACATAGTCCCTCATCAATCATATAAAGAAAATCTATATTTATATAATTTAGAATTGAGTAAATTTACGACTTGCTTTTATTTTTTATATTTTTTAATTTCTGACAACACATTTTAGAGATTACTATATTGAAATTCTTGAACGTTGTGTCGTAGCCAGTTTTTTGGTTGAGCTGGTTGTTCAACTTTTAAATCATTTTTCAAATATAAAAACGTTTTAAACAATTAATTGATCATAATATGAAAACGTTGAAATCGAGTGTCAGTAATGAAAACTGTATCTAAACTAACTTTGAAAATGATTAGTAATTCATTTATTACAACATGTGATTTATGGACAAATACGTCATTCATGAAATCTCTATATAAACTGTCTGAATTTAGTTAGAAGTGCAATCATATACAGTTAATGATATGGCTTCTCAACCAGGCATTCTCACAGATTGGGCATGGAAGCCTCTTGGGAACTTCAAGGTTTACTTTCTCTTTCGATTTCCCTATTATATATCTCTCACAATCCCTTTTTCTTTTCCTTTTTTTTCTCTGTCTTTTAATTCTTAAAACTTTAAATAGATACTCCTTTCATCCTATTAATTACTTTGAGATTTATACTATTGTTATGTACAAAATGTAAATCGAGTTTACCTAAAATATAGGTTGTTTGATACTCCCTCTTATTCTTATTATAAGCATCTAATAATAATTTTACATAGATTAATAAAATTAGTTATTTCTTATAAAATATCAAAATTACATTCAATAAAAGTCATTAGCTAGAGTAGTAGTTTGGTATGGTTAATTAGTTAGAAATTTTATAATTAGTTAGGGATACCAAGTAGAAAAAATTAATATTTTAGATAAACTATGTTATATTATAAAATATGAAGAAATTCTTATAATAAGGACCGGATGGAGCTTATAACTCTGTATACCTTTTTGGCAATGCTCACCTTAACAATTTCTGAAAGAAACTATATATAGATCAATTTTTTAATTAGACGGATCGTTTTTTTTTTAGTTGCCCACTCAGTTCATCGGAGTTTTACCCCGATTATATCTGGATATGACCTACGTCCCGTATCTGGTTATGGTGAGTGAGTATCCTAACAGGGATTTTCTGTATCTGTTAAGACTTGAATTCAAGACCTCGTTTAAGCGATACTGAGCCGCTTACCACTCGAACCAATCCCCATTAGTAATTAGAGGGATCATTATTAATGGCCTAATATTACAAATAGAATTAATCTCTTGACCTTCCACTTGCAAGGAAACTCATGCCACTAGATAGGTCATTAACAAGTAAAATATTACTCCCGATTCTTAATATAAAATCTAATTTATAGTATAAATTGTATTACAAATTAGATCTTATATTAAGGATTAGAGTGGGCAAGTTTTAGTAGTTAAATTAATTTGTATTAATTAAAGTTGACTCATCAATCTTCCTCTCTTTTGTGTGTTTGCATGACGATGGATGAACGTTGATCATCAGTACTTGGTATTGGCCCCATTTATTGCCCACAACATTTATTCTGTGGCGTTTAATGGATATGTACAAGACCCAACTTACTATTTTGGACTCCTAATTGTTTTGCCGAGAATGCTTCATAACCAAATATGGATTTCTGTTTCTCGTTATCGAACTGCCAAGGGCAATAACAGGATCGTTGATAAAGGCCTTGAATTCGATCAAGTTGACAGAGAAAGCAACTGGTTCACTACTCTCTCTCTCTCTCTCTCTCTCTCATATTTAATTATTTATATGCCCCCTTTGTTTCTTTTTATAATTAAGAGATGGATAACTAATTTTTAAGAATTATGCTAAAGTCAGTTGAATTCGATAAATATGTTATAAATATAAATTATTATTCCTAAATAACCTTAGTTAATAATTGACTGGTGAATTTTAATAGTTGATCTAATTAATGAACACTTTTTTAAGGAAAAATCGATGAAAAGTCTTTGATTAAAAATTATATCGATAAGAAAGGCCTAAATTTAAGTATTGGATTTTATGTACATAAATTTTTTAAAGTATTAATAATTTTTAAATATAAAAATATATAAAGTCCTCTTTACAAATATAATAAAATTATCAATACTTTTCACTAATTTTCCCTTTTTAATAAGGAATATTAATACCGAATGGAGGATTAAATTGCTATCCCTTTTCTTAAAAAGATGGCTTTCTCCATGATCCTCCTTCACTTAAGAATTATTATAATATATGGCAATCACTTGAAACATATCACCAACAAGGTTGAAACCAAATTTAAAAGCCTATTTGAGATTCTTATTACGAGATATGTTAAAAATTGTTGTAGGGATGACCAGATTTTGCTGAATGGACTCTTGTCCTACCTATTGTACACGACATTTCCTCAGGCTTCTCGCATACCCTTATGGAGAACAGATGGTGTGGTTATCACAGCTTTATTGCATATTGATCCTGTGGAGTTTCTTTTTTATTGGCTTCACAGAGCTCTTCATCACCATTTTCTCTATTCTCGCTATCATTCTCACCATCATTCTTCTATTGTCACTCAGCCTATAACTGGTATGGTATTTTCTTCCCTCCTACGGTTCATTTATTGATCCAATGGCTGGGATTCTATATGCTCAACGTAAATATGGTGGTTTGCAGAAAAAAGAGTGCCATATGGGATAGGTCGACCCCGATTGACGAGGGGTCCCACCTCATATCAGTATAAAAAGGGAAAAAACTTTTCACTAAAAAGTCTTCTTTTTAGCCGTGGCAATTAAAGTTGCCACCGAAAGTTTGATTTTTATTGGCAACTCTAAAAATCTCTAAAGTATTCTAATCAATTTCATATCGTGTTTATCATGTAGCTAGAGGTGGGCACGAGATAGGGACTGGGACAATCTCATTCTATATCTCGTCCCGATATAGGATATGGAACGTATTTCCCAAATATATCTTAGTCCTTTTCAGGGCCGGATCCCGAACCCCTTTTTTTAAAAAAATTATATAAAAAATATTATTTCATAAATTATTCTTTATAAAATGCTAAAACAACTTCCTCTAAATACTATTATTACTCCCTAATATAAAATTAAAATGACAACTTATCCATATAAAGGAAACAAAACATGAAAATATTCTAAGTATAATTTGTTTAAAAAAATTAATTCGGGGTTAGACGGGACGACTAGAGGGTCGTGCTGAGAACTGTCTCATCCGAACATTAATATTGTTCCGTCCTGATACTTTCGTATTTTGATCTTTTTTGGGATGGGATAGATCTATCCCGAACTCTCCGGGGCCAGGACGGGTCACCCATGGACACCCTTACATGTAGCTAGTGAGTTGTAATCACTTCCATCTTTTATTTCATATTGGAAAAAAATACTAGTTCATCTGAAGTGGTGAATAATAATATTCTTTGGCCATTAGGCATTGCTTATTTGTTATGTTAACATGAGTTGATGGATTAAGCCCTAACTGTTTGAAGAAAACTCATTATATTATATTGTTGATGGTGTTTAAAAATAATATCGTTTCAGTTAATTATTTGTGCAAATAATCATGTTAAACTTTTTATTATATTCTTCCTTTATTGAGAAACTATACATGTTATGTTCTAAAATAATAAACTAACTGATGAAACTAAGTTATACGCAAGTCTCACTACACTATTGTTTGACTTCATTATTACTCATATTGAAAGCTTTTTCTTTGGCTTTTCTTTGGGACAGCTGTCATTCATCCGTTTGCTGAAATCCTAGCATATTTTGTTGAATTTTCAATACCAGTGCTGACGACGATATTGTCCACAAAAACAATATCTATTGCCTCCTTTGCTGGTTACCTATTTTACGTCGATTTTATGAACAATTTGGGTCATTGCAACTTTGAGTTCTTCCCAAAAAAGCTCTTCTCTATCTTTCCTTGTTGAAGTATCTCTGCTACACGCCATCGTAAGTCTCCATTATTCTACCTTCATGCTATAATACCTCCATCGTTTAAAACATTATTATACGTTAAACCTTAAAGTATTATTTCTGTAGCACTTAGTAGTTTTAAAATAATTTGTAGTGCATCTGACAAAATATTTTTTTAGTAGCACTCATTATTATAAAGTAATTTTTGATATAATTTTGCCCTTATAGTATTTTCTCAGTAGCAATTAGCACCCTAAATTTAAAATATTGTGTTTGAAAAAATACTTTAGGATATTAAATATACTAAAAGTTACTTTAAAATATTTAATTAGTGGTACTAAAAAAATACCTTAAAGTGTTATACAAAAATTACTTTAAGCTAATGAATATTATTATTAGAAAAATATTTTAGGGTGCTAAATGTAACTTGACATTTATTTTATTGACAAGTTGTAATAATTGCAATATTAATTGTTAAATGATTTCTATTTTATCATAATTAACATATATAGGGTTACGGTTTAAAACTTTGAATCTCCGTCCATATACATTGGTTGAAGATAGTTAGAATATTTTCAGAGAAACGTAGGACAGTTAAAGTTTTCCCTTCCTTTAACCCTAGCCACTATCTCTTATAACATCATACTAGAAATCATGAGAAAATATTACATGACACAGTGTTTAATCGCTTAGGCAATGTCAAACTGTAGATTTAAAAGACCAGGTACCCAATAAATATAATTTCAAGTCTCCAAATCCTTCAAATCCAAACGTGAGAACATTTGTTTTCTGTCATAACATATGATTCCTTAATTCTATTTCTTCATCAATTCATTTTCTTTGAATGGTGAGCTTTTACCAAATATTTTACTTCATTGCCACAGGTTTCATTCACTGCATCACACGAAATTCAGGACAAATTACTGCCTTTTCATGCCCTTATATGATTACATTTATGGCACAGTAGATGAATCGACAGATGATACTTATGAAACATCATTGAATAGACCAAGAGATTCTCCGGATGTGGTTCACTTAACTCATTTAACAACTTCAGATTCTATCTATCATCTCCCATTAGGGTTTGCTTCCTTGGCCTCAAACCCTCAAACACCAAAATGGTACCTTTGTTTGATGTGGTCCTTCACATTTGTTTTTAAGCTAATGTCTTGGATCTTTGGTCATACCTTCGTCTCAGAAAGCAACACTTTCGAAAAGCTCAATTTGCAATCATGGGTCGTACCACTATTTACAAAACAGGTAAGAATTTGGCCTTAATTCAACATAAACATCATTGCAACTTAGATACTCTTTCCAGTCTTAATTACAAGTATCAGTTAACTCTTTTATATAGATCTAAAAATTCAAATAAATTAATTAATTATAATTAAATTTAATCCCTCAAGATAAATTAATATTATATACTATTCGATATATCTAAATTAGTAAAATAGCTATTATATAATTAACTAATTTATTTAGTTATATATATTTTTCTAAAAAAATCAACTAGTTTTTATAATTAAAATTGAAAATAATATATTTTAGCTGACGCTAGATGAGATGGAAGGTTGGGAATTGGGAGGTAAGAACCCTTTGATTGCAGACTACGTCACTCATGACTTCATGAGTGAGATAGCCTATGAGGATAATGAATAAAAACCCTAAGGGTGTTCTCCTAGTTACACATCTCAAATTAAAATATTTCTCAAACTAAATAATATATAATTTAAACTGGTCAAGCCCACACGCTTACATGCCCGGCCTTAAAAACAAATAGGTCAGCCTTAACAAATTTTTGTGAGCCTAGCTTATTTGTTAAGACTAAGTTAGGCCGAGCTCTAATCTGGCTAATCCATAGGCCGCCTGATAGGGGCTAGGCCTGGCCTTCCAATTCCTAAATTTTATCACAGTGACATTCTCCTTTTGTATTATATAGTATCTCTCAAACAGGCACAACAAAAGACTGAACAAGATAATAGAAGATGCACTTCTTGAGGCTGACTCATTGGGCGTTAAAGTGCTTAGTCTAGGACTTCTGAATCAGGTTAGTAATAACGGCCCTCTGTTATTTTTAATATATATTTTTTTAAATATTTAAGCCTGTTGTATGATTATATGCAGAAAGAAGATCTTAACGACTACGGCCAATTATATATTCATAAGTTTCCAAAACTAAAGGTGAAGATTGTAGATGGAAGTAGCTTAGCTGCTACTATTGTTGTGAACAGCATTTCCAAAGGGACAAAGCAGGTTCTTCTACGAGGAAACTTTGATAAGGTTTCTTTTGCTATAGCCAACTCTTTGTGTGAAGCAAATGTTCAGGTAAGCTAAAACACACACACACACACACACACTCTACCATGTATTAAACTTTTTTAATTTTAATGAAACCATACAAAGACTAATAAAGTTTATGAAACTAGTCCGATTAATATCTCAAGATTTGGTTAGCAGGTGAGGACGTTATATGAAAATGAGTTAAAGAAGCTTCATCTGGGACTCAACACAAAGCCTAAAGAAAGTTTTGCACTTTCAACAGCTTCTTATGAGAAGGTGAATGCATTTGTCAAATTCAACTTCAATACATTATTGATACTGATTCATGTAGGTGAAGTTCTACTTCACTTCCACCAGAACCAGTTTCGGTGCTCATCGTAGCAACTAATGATTTTTCAATAAGAAAAAAAATATTTTTTAAAAACAATGAGAGTTAAGAAATCAACTTTCTTTTAGATTCTGTGATTTTTTTTTGAAAAATAAAATTAAAAAAAATAAATCTACTGTCCAGATTCAGTGCTCCTCAAACTCAATCCTCCTCCCCCCCCCCGGCCCAATTTAAAGATTTTTTTATTTATTTATTACATGATGCAACATTTTACGGATATGGTTGATGGGAGATGGATGGGATGAAGATGAACAAATGAACGCACCAAAAGGAACATTATTCATTCCATTTTCTCGGTTCCCTGCAAAGAAAATGAGAAAAGATTGCTTCTACCACTACACTCCTGCAATGTTGGCTCCTTCTTCAATCACAAATATGCATTGTTGTGAGGTTAGTATCCTACAAATTCTTTAACATTTTACTTTGTAGGGAAATTACACTTATGTCCTAAAGAAGACGAATTAATTATTACTATCATGTCCTATGAAATCATTAAATTGATATAAAGTCACAAAGGACTTGTGGAAGATCTATTAGAATTATGAAGACTAGTTTACCTTGACTTATCATTAGTAGCACATTAACTTGTCAATTGTGGTACCTTGAATTGTCATTAGTAGTACTATGACTTGTATTGCCATGACTAGTTATTAGTACTATATTAATTTATCAATTGAGATGCTCTAACTTTTCATTAGTGATACATAGACTTGTCAATTGATAAGGTAGGATAAATTTGTATTTTCACAATTCTAATAAATTACGCACAAGCGAAGTCTTTTGAAATATCATGAATTTGATGATTTCATGGGAGCTTATAGTTATAATTTATCTTCTTTAGAACTTGTAATTCTCCCTACATCATATAAATTTGATGATTTCATAGGAGCTTATAGTTGTAATTTATCTTCTTTAGAACCTCAATGTAATTCTCCTTACTTTTTATCTTATTACCCTCAACGTAGAAGTGGGGTGTGGGACGATAATTTATACGTGGGTGGGATGTGTTCATTGACTAAGATTTAAACTGTTCTAATCTAACCAATAAAACAGTAATTTTTTTACATATTCCCTCCAATTCTAAATACAAGAGTTAAAAAATTTAGTTTACTCTTAAATATAAAGCTCAAATCCACTGTCTACCAAATTTATATTTTTTTTCTTTTAAACTATCTATATTGATTGCATATATTAAGAATATTCTAATAAGGAATAACATAAATTATAGTTAAGGACCATGAAGGAGTAAATAATTTTCTTAATTTTTATAAATTAGGTATCTAATTCTTACCTTAAGGACCAGAAGAGTATCATAACTTCTAATTAAGATGTATTTATTATAAGTAGCGCTTCAATATTGAACACTGCATCCCACGCAACATTTGCTTGTAATCACAGAATTGGCTGCCAAGAAGAGTAATGAGTGGTTGGCGCGTAGCAGGAATAGTACATGCCTTAAAAGGATGGAACGTACACGAGTGTGGCTCTTCCACTTTTAGTCTACTTCAAATTTGGGATGCCACTATTCGTCATGGTTTCCAACCTTTGGTCGCTCCTCTTCCATCAGAAAGCTGGTAAAACAGGTCAGCCACGTAGCAATGCGGGTTAGCCCCACGGCCCAACTCTTATTATTGGCTTTTAGCATATCATGTTTTATTATGTGTGTGTGTGTGTGTGTGTGTGTGTGTGTGTATGAAACAGACAGTCTTTGTTCCTAGCTACTTCTGGAACAGTATCACATGGATCTCAACGTTTAAGGGGAGACTCTCTTCAATTAAGTCGTCGTGTTTGAGTAATCATTTCAACGTACTTGAATATTGAATAAATTGTAATTTCAAGCTTTCTAGCTAGTTAAAATGGTTGACTTGAGAGTTTGAACGGGCGCTTAAATCCTTTATAATGAGGCGTTCTAATTCAATATACTTTAGTGTTAATTTGTTGAGTAATGCATGTAGTGTATGCATTCTGTTATAATTCTTCTATACTTTTTGTTAAGCACTCAGTATCCTAACTGAACTTTTAAAGAATTATAAATCAGACTAATTTAAATCAAGCTGTAGTAGGACCCATTTGGGCAACTACCATATCACCTACCCTACTATGTTCCCAAAGGAAACAACATGTGAGATATGCCCAATCGTAGTATTATCAAATAAAACTAGTTGCACATATAGTAAATACCACGACAAGAATATCTCATGTAGTTCAAAAATATAAGAAAGTAACAAGTAACATACATAAAAAAATATAAGAAAGTAACAAGTGTTTATATGGAAATTTACATACCCTAATTTTAACAACTAACAATAACAAATTAAGAAGTTTCTGTAAAAATTTATAAATCTTAATTTAATTATAAGAGCTAATATAAAAGCTTAGAAGTATTTATAGGTGAATTTACATGTACATATACGTATGGATCTTACACTTGGATTAGAAGGAACCACACTTTAATACAGCGAATTGGATATTTTTAGAATATAATGTAGAGGAATGTGCATTATAGATTGTTAGAATAGTGAGTCTCTAGCAAGTAAGCAACAAACTTACTTTAAAGACCCAAGGATTCTTAAGAAAATAAAATTTATCTTGCAATGCATAAATGAATGTACAATTTCAACATGAGGGCTTGTGCTGGTTTTAAACCCCGAGACTTTGACACGAAGGAGTGTAGTAGAGATGACTCCTTACACCACAAATGAATTTTTATATTTAGAATAAGAGGGAATAATATTTAAACTCGGGATGACCTTCTAATAAGATCACGTGCTTTAAGAAGCTACAATAAAATGAAAGCATGGATACCTGAGTTTTTAATTTAAAAAGTCACAAATGAATCATACAAGTAATAAATTTGAATACTTACATAATAAGGTCTCTCAATGCTATGATTAGAGGTGGTATAGTTGAAATTAGACTTCCATCCTCCACTCATGTTATAAGGGCATTGGAAATCAAAATGCATAGAAATTTTTCTGCCTACATTCATCTATTGTTGAGAGGTGACTCGAATAAGATCACCCAATAAAAAGATACACACACACTAGTTAAAGTGGAGAAATTGATATATCCCACCAGTCCTATATATAAACAACATTCTCTTACATAGGTGTAATCCTATATATAAACAATATTTAAATTTGTCTAAAAATTTAGTGCATATTTTTTTTTAGTTTTACCCCCAGTTAATTATATGTCTATAATCTCTATTTTTTACTCATTCTCTCTCATATGTTTTCCCATGTATTCTCTTTCACTCATCATCTTTATAAAGAATGGTATATTTAATACAAAATTAAATCTTACACATTTATTGATTTTAGGAAAAATCTCAAAAAAAATATTACTTAAATTTCACAATATCAAATCAGGAATTACTATAAAAATATGATGTAATTTGTTTTACAAGAGTAGTCAATAACTTATAAAGTGTGGTAAAGAAACTGATTTAAAATTTTGAAATTCAAGTGGTATTTTTTGAGATTTTTCCTTAATTTTAACCAATATTTTTATCTACATGATTTGGTTAATTATTACTTATATATAAGAGAGAGTATCTTTCTCAATTGTATGAGGGAAAATAGATTGCACATGGGAAAGATGGATTGTACACAACAGAAAATTTCATGTACATAGGGGAAAATATGGATTTCACAAAGGGGAGGGCAGTGTAGTTGTTCACCGTTTAGCTTAACCACAACCTATGGATTATAAGTAGTATAAAATTGTCATTCCCACATAGAATAAAGTAAAAGATAGTGTATTTTTTTAATTATATTTTTAATTAAGTTGTGGAATCAAATATTTGAGAAAAATAGTATTTTAACAAGTAAATTAATGTAAAATTAAAGAGCTAATTAACTATAATTAAATTAAAATTCTCACTTCCTGACAAAAGAGAACTCTAGGCTCATCTATCCCCTTTTTACTTCATGAACCTTAATAAGATTATCTTCCAATCACACGTAATGACAATATGTATTTATCCAAAGGTTCAAAATACTTAATTAAGCTTTCTCAAGTCAAAACTAAATGATATTTTCTATTAAAATGCCAATCTCTTGATCTAATTAATGAAAACTAAGTTAAAGAATCAACCATTTTCTTGACAATGTAAGTTTGGAGCAATATCTCTATTTGAACCAAATAAAACAATTCATTCTTAAAGGAAGTTTAAGTCAAACATGATTTTAAACAAGTTCAACACTTAAACTAGCTTTCTCAAGTATAACACAAGTGAACAAAATAACTTAATAGTGATCAAGTATTAAGATTAGATTAAAATCAACACATATAATCATCATTACTCATAAAAGAAAGTAAATACAAGGTTCAATCCATAAAATAGTTCAAGATAACCCTAGATATGAAAGATTTAGTTACACAGTCTCAAAATAAACCAAACTGAGCAAAACAATCTGATTCATTATAAAACTTCAGAAAATGAAAGAAGATGCAGAAAAACTAAGAATTGTAACTCCAAATATCTTCTTTGTTCCAATCCTATGCTTCCAAACCTTCAAAACTTCATTCCCAAGCTCAAAACCTCTGACTTTTAGTCTCTAGAAGTGTGGAATGACTGCTCCCATCAGATTTTTTCAATAAAAATCCTACTTGTTTACATCAACTATTTAAACACAGAGTTTCAGTTTTTGCACATTCGCTATGACAACAAGTACATAGAGAAGGAATTTCCTCTATTCGAGCTCTTACCGTGACTACAAGTATAGAGAGTACTTGTCTTCATTTCTGCACAGTTGGCTGTGGCAAGGGTGATTGGGGTCACGGCCATGGGTATAGTGAGGGTCTTCCTTTGACCTCCAACTTACTTCCCTTGCTTCAAGCTTCAATGCTATGCTTCTTTCTTGCTTCAAAGAATTTGACTCCATCATAGTATCATACTACTCCAATTCTTGATATATGATCTATTTAATTAATTTGATTATATTAAAAAAGTTAATTAATATGAAATATTTTTTTTAAATATTCTAATCATACTTCTTAACTCCTTCCCCTCTCTTACTTGATTAGTATTGAGGGAGTATTAATATGAGTAATTTAAAAAAATCATAAATATAATAAATAAATATTGTATTTAGCATCAATAATCATTTCGAATCCAATCGAATCAAACATACTCACAATATCAATATCCCATTCTTAAGTTACAACCTTATCTATGTGCATGAGGAGCACATGGATTCAAAATTACAATGAAATTAAGCCCAAAAAAAAAAACTTACAAAAGAGTAGATAATAGACCGGAAATTAATTTGGTTAGCATCGAAAGTCATTGTTAATTGCAATTCTTAATTATTATATTGTCTTTTTTCTATTACCAAATATTAACATTCATGTACGTTGAGCTAAGGAGATCTTCAAAGACTAATTATCATTTGAGTCTCTTCAGTAATGATTTTGAAATTTTGTCTCTACAAAATAAACTAAGGCATAAAGAAAATGTCTTTACAGGTTAAAATCAAGTCGTGCAGATATAAAATTTGTGATAAGAAATGACAAATATTATTTTATATATAATACTATACTAAGAAATTTTGCTTTGCTCACTGAATTTTTTTATACTGTTGACTAGATTGTTTTAACAAGTATCCGGTAACATATTGAATTTGGGACTAAAAGTTAAAAAATAAGCTTAAATTAAATATACTACTAAACCCAGTTGACTAAAAGTCGAATAAGTATTCAAATGACTTAGGAAGAGAGAAAGAAGTTGATAATGATTCCTGTGATTTGGGAAGAAAGAAGGAGGAGGATAAGAATGCCATTAATGAGTGTTTTAGGATAAGAGTGCCAAGTAGTATCATGTAGATGCTGACTAGGACTAATTAATAAACATAATACATTACCAGAGGCTATATATAGTCCTTGGATTCCTAATAGGGAACATAATCCATTACTAGAGGCTATATTTTCCTATGTTTGAATGATTTAAATTATGTGAGAAAAGTGCCAGATTTAAATTGTTGTGGGCAGACTATGAACACCTAAATATATTAATTCTGTTTGATTTATGGATCAACTCTACGGACACCCTAGTTTTTCTAAGTGCATACATATTGTGGATACTCATATTTTTCTATGCATATTCTCTTGTGATTGTATTGCAGGGATTACAAACTATTTTCTGATTTAAAAGCAGCTAGACATTATTAGTTAAATTTTATTTGTCATCACTCATTTTCTGCTTAATGTACTGTTCCAGGTGTTTGTCAAAGGAATTGAGGGTTTATGCATCCAGTTTTAGAGTTTATAGTTACCTCTCCTAGCATGTGTCACCTCTAATAATCAAACTCAAAATCTAAATGAATCTAGTATGACTTTCTATATCTAGACCAACTATATATATAGAGATTGATCTACATCAGGGATCAGCCTTGAGTCATTATTTATATAATTTAGTAGTAGATATTCTAACTAAGTCTATTCAAGAAGAAATCCCTAAGTGCATACTTTTTGTGGACGATATAGTTCTTGTAGTGGAGTCAAGAGAATAGATTAATTTTAAACTTGAGTTATGGAGAAGTACTTTAGAGTCGAAGGGTTTTCATCTGAGTAGAAGTAAGACTGAATATATGCATTGTAATTTTGATAAGAGGCAAGTTAGAAGTAACTTGGAGGTCAGATTAAAAAATCAAGTTATTCCACAAATAGATAAGTTTAAATATTTGGAATCAATGATATAGAAGGAAAGTGAAAATTTGGAGGATATTCATCATAGAATTCAGGTTGGGTGGTTTAAATGGAGAAAGGCTATTGGGGTTATATATGATCGAAAAGTACTAGAAAAAGTAAAAAAGAAAGTTTTATCGCACTGCTATAAGACCAGCAATACTTTATGGAAGTGAATGCTGGGCTTTAAAAGGACAACAAGAGCATAAAGTTGGGGCAACTGAGATAAGGATGTTGAGATGGATGTGTGGGCATACAAGAAAAGATAATATTCATAATGAATATATACGAGGAAGAGTTGGAGTGGCACCTATTGAAGAGAAAATGGTAGAGAACCGTCTTAGGTGGTTTGGACATGTACAAAGAAGGCCGAGGGATGCGCCGATGAAGATGGTGGATCAAATACTATGGACATTGATTAAAAGGAGTAGAGGAAGGCCAAAGAGAACGCTCAAACAGGTAATTGAACGAGATCTCCTGGTCAATAACCTATCTAAGAATTTAGTTTTTGATAGAGCACAATGGCGTTGTATGATCTATGTAGCTGACCCTATTTAATGGGATAAATCTTGTGTTTGTTAATATATATATATATATATATATGCTTTAAAATATTTAAATTTATATTCAACTGACCTCTGATAATTGGAGGAAAATGATCTAGCTATTCACACTATTATTGGGAGGACAATCTATGATTGCCCTAAAAGTAATAAATAATGCATTTGTTTATCACTCGAATAGGTTACGTATATACTAATTTTATTTATACATATAAAAATAAAACATCAACAATAATTATTAAAGCTTGAAAATATTAATTACAAGCAAATTAAATATAAATAGGCATTATAAAAAGATATGGAATAAAACACGAGAGGGATTTCCAATTTCACACCTAACAGCCTGGATATTATTTACTAATAGTATTTTATTTGTTAAATGTATATATTTTGATAATAAAATATATTAATCAGATGCAAAATATCTGCACAGAAATTGCCAATTTTACCCTCCTTGTTTGTACTCTATATGCATTGGAGGCCTGAGTGCATGATTTGCACCGTTCAACAATGTCCTCTAAACACTTCCTAGAGTTCCTTTTTGGAGTTGTGTTTCTCACCACTTGCTTTCCAGATTATGAGGACTAGAATCCATTGAGTGACAATAAGCCAACCATGAAAGTGCCATCTACTTATAAAGAGGCACTTATTAGCAACTCACAAATAATTGAGGGATGATCAATTTACAAGCCTTCAGTTGAGAAACCACACGGTTATTCCCTATATTTCCTTGGCCACCTTGGAAACTGACTCCGCGCAAAAAAAAGACAACCTGCTGCTGCCTCAACTTCAATATCTCTTCATACAAAGAGGGATGATATTCTTTTTTTTAATATACTATTTATTAGATCTTATTATCAAGCATATAGTGTTGGGGTTCGTAGCTACCTCCCTCAACTTACGTATCTCTTATAAGAATCAAACTCGAGATCTAGAGAAATTTAGCGGACCCGCTAGACAAACTTTATTGGTAGATGAATGATATTCTTATTCTAACACTTTATCAACTACTTGTATCAACAAAAGGAATATTTGATCAATTATTAAAGGTTAAAGTATATGTTTGATCTTTTATGTTTGCATCAAGTTTTAGTTTAAAAAGTATATTTTTAGTCATTTAAACTTAATATTATTAATCTCACTAATGGACAATGTTGATTCCATGAATTTAAAACAATGACTAAACAATTAAATGATAATAAAACACATCCAAATTTTAATTCTTTAATATAATTTATAACATAATTTAAAAAGATTGAAATTCTAAAAAAGATTAAAATTCTAACATGTTTTATTAGTGTTTAATTACTCAATCATCACTTAAGTTTGATAAGTCATCATCTTTTGTTACATGATGTTAAATTTGAAAGACTAATTTAAGAAACTAAAATAAAACCTAATGTAAATATAACCAACCAAATTTATATTTTAGCCTTTATGATATATATAATAAGGTGCACTAATATACTTTTTTCATTAATATATTAAAAATAGAACAATTTCTAACATATCCACAAACTTTCGTTATATATATGTATCTGTATGCGCGTGCGTGTATGAATAAAGTTGAAGATGCTTTGTATTGTTATGACGATCATGAGTTTGCTAAACTTGAACTTATTTGACATAATAAGTTGTATAACATCAATTACAAAAAGAAGCATTAGTGCTATGTAATTAGGTCCCTCAATCAAAAAAGAAAAAAAAAAGAATTTGAAAAATAATTTAAAGGAATGAAATGTGAGTCATCATCTCATTTGGGGTTCATGTATCTAGAGATAAAGATATGGTTTTTACTTTCTAATGGAAGAGGTGTTACTCTAAGAGGTACCAAAGCACCAACAAGGATTTGTTTGAATGGTAAGTGGCTCAGTATCGCTTAAGCGAGATTTTGAGTTCGACCATTGGTGTATACAAAAAATACTTATTAGGAGACTCGCCCACCATAGCCAAGTGTGCAACGCGGGTCAAATCCAGATGTAGTTGGGATAAATCTTCAGTGAACCGGGTAGATAAAAAGAGGTACCAAAGGCTTATAAGTACTAATCACCATTTATTATTTGAGACACACAATAAGATCAAACATATTGCATTTGGTTTTAAGTGCACACAGAGATAGAGTCAAATTATCTCTTTGTAAAAGTCATTATTGTCTTAGCTTAAGTATTGGAAATACAATCCAAATTCAAAGGTCTTTATTCTATCTGGTAAGAAATTTGCCGGTCAAGCCAACTTGCACCATATCAGATAAAAATAGGTGGCGAAAAATTAAACCTATATTAAAGTGCTATCTATGCCTGAAAGATGTTGCGTACAACTTTCTTATTCATCTCTCCATCTTGTACTCTTCAAATAAGTAGTCCCGCGTCAAATTAATTATAAAAATGTCACAATCTTTTTTCACATTGTTCTTTGGTTTTATTACCGTAAGATGATGTGGTGAAATGTAACTTTTCTAGTAGTGAGATTGGATATTAATATTAAAGTTTTCTTTAAAGAAAAGGAAAAAAGAAAAGAAAGAAACTTCCATAAAGCATGGTTATCCTCATTTTTTTCACATGTGGGATCCACCCTTGTACGTCTAGCTACTTGACAAAACTAAATTTTATCAGAGAATTTTCGAACCATCCAAGACTAACTTTGATTCTGTGTAGCCTATGGCCAAATATTGATATTTAATGAAATATATATACATAATGACAAAGAAATTAAGCCAAAGAAGCTTACAAAAGAGTAAATAATAGACCCCAAATTAATTAGGTTAGCATGGAAAGTCATTGTTAATTTTAAGTCTTAATTATTTTATATATTGTCTCTTTTCTATTACCAAAGATTAACATTCATCTTGAGCTAAAGTGATATTAAAAACTTAATCATCATTAGAGTCTCTTTAGTAATGATTTTGAAATTTTGTCCACACAAAATTAACTAAGCCATAAAGAAAATGTCTTTACAGGTTAAAATGAAGTCGTGCAGATATAAAATTTGTATTAAGAAATGACAAATATTATTTTATATATGATATTTTTTTTCTTATCCTTAATATAAGAGTTAATTAATTTATTAGATAAATTAATAAAATTAAATAAATAAATTATAATTAAAATTAGATTTTTAAAATAAATTTATAATATATACTCTTTAATTTACTAAAATTAATCTTTGACAGACAATCTATGATTACACTAAAAGTAATAAATGCATTTGTTCACTCAAAGAGGTTACACACACACACATATATATTAATTGTATTTATACATTTATCAATAAAACTATAAAACATCTACAACAACGATTAAACCTTGCAAATTAAAAATAAATAGGCATTATAAAAAGATATGGAGTAAAACACGAGGGATTTCCAATTATTTCACATCTACCAGCCTGGACATTATTTTTTTATTAGTATTTTATTTGTTAAATGGTTTTTAGATAATAAAATATATCCCCACAGCAATTACCAATTTTACCCTCCTTGATTGTACTCTATATATAATTGGAGGCCAGAGTTTATGATTTGCACGGTTCAACAATGTCCTCTAAACACTTTCTTGTGTTCCTTTTTGGAGTGGGGTTTCTCACCACTTCTTGCTTTGCAGATTATGATGACAAGAATCCATTGAGTGACAATAAGCCAACCATGAAAGTGCCATCTACTTACAAAGAGGCACTTATTAGCAACTCAAAAATGACCGAGGGACAATCAATTTACGAGCCTCCAGTCAAGAAACCGCAGGGGTTATTCCCTACATTTCCATGGCTACCTTCGACAATGAATATTCCACCGTCAAAACCTCCTTGGGGATATACGTATCAGCCTCCCACGGGGGGGAAGCGGATACCGCCGCTACCTGCTAATGATAACTATCCGCCACCTGGTACTAAAAATAAATTTGATGACCCATATAAGCCATGGGTTTGTTCCTATTGTCACTGGCGGTAGTAAAACATGAATTGTGTGCATCCTTTGAGTTTAAGTATGTTTTGTTATTGTGAAAAATAAAATAAAGGAGTTTATGATATAATATTTGATCAATTCTGTTTTATGTTGGCCTTGTTTGGTATATTATGTATGGCTGTATGATTATGATATATAATAATAAAGTTTGTCTATTCTGGCTTACTCTTCCTTGTATTTGTCAGTATATTTAATTAGATATAATTAATTAATAGAAAATACGTTTATGAACAGCATTATTGTAAATATTATTGAGGTAGCCATCAACTTGCAGATTGAATTGTTCATGATTTTAAGCACATTGTAATTCTGAAATTAAAAACTATGAGCACAATTTGTCACTTAAATGATATGATGCGTATATATTAAGAATAATACGAGCAGCCAATGCGTAAATAATGAGAAAATAACTTGAGATAAGTAAAAGAAAAAATAAAAAAATATTAATTTGTTATGAAAATAAGAAAAATAGAAGAGATTTTATTTGGGATGAGGGAGATGATTAAGGTAATAGAGATTTGGAGAGAAATGAGGAGTAATTCTTTAACAAAAATCAGAATTTGGAAATAGAATCAATCAAACAAGGCCTAATATTATTCTAACACTTTATCAACAAAAGAAATACTTAATGAATTATTAAAGACTAAAGTATGGTATTTTATATTTGTATTAAATTTTATTTTAGTCTCTTAAATTTAAAAAAATATATTTTCAGTTATTTAAAATTAATATCATTAACTTCACTAACAGTAATGTTAACTCAATAAATTTAAAATGACAACTAAGCAATTAAATACTAACAAAATACATCTAAAGTTTAATTATTTAATATAAAATATAATATGATTGAAAATAGTTAAAATTCAAACATACTTTGTCTGTATGTAATTGCTTCTTAATCACTCAAGTTTTGATGAATTATTAAATTTTAAATGTCCACAAAACTAAACATTTACAACTAGAGACATTAAATTAATTTTTAAATAACAATTATTGACACAAAAATTTGTTATTGAGATTCGTTAATTAGTGAGTTAATCTTAATCTTAAAAATAATATTCGTTTTTTAAATTTATCAATTTTTTTTTAAATTACCCATATTCATTAGGGTGTTTTAAGAAAAATATGATATAATAACTAACTAAAGTAACTTCCTTAAACTAATCAATTTAGTTAAATATATCTTATATTTAGGGTATGAGGAGTATATTGCCACGTGTGAGAGCCACATTTATCCTGTGCCAGTCTCCAAGCAGAGAAGAAGCACAGCTTGATGGATTTTCATTAGACCTCACAAAGGATACTAATATACAATCTTTATCTCTACCCTGGAGAAGAGGGGGGGAAACCATATGAATGACACTTGTATTTCTATAACAAATTTGTTTAAAAAGTAAAAGCAGAGACAACCCAGTGATGCCTAACATAAGTAAAATGCTAAAGTGAGAGCCTGTTTGTTTAAACTTAACAAACAAAAAGTCATTTTAATTGAACTACATAAAGGAGTTATTGGGAGAATTTTAAATTAAACATGAGGGATTATTGGGAGAAAAATTTGATAAGTTAACTACTTATCAAAATAAGCTGGCAATGTATTTTCTTCCAACAAGCCCTCATGTTTATCTTAAGGAACTTTCACAAACTCATGTAACTTCTGCTTTCCACCCCGAAACTAATTTTCAATGTAGAAGTAATTTTGCAAGAAATTCAGTTGTTTGGTATCTCTTCCTCAAAACCTTAGTTTTGAAGGCCAAAATTGCTTTTTATATCTACCCAAACACACTCTTAAAACAAACAGGCCTTAATTATAAAGAGAATGATAGAACTAGGATTTTAGGAAGAACAGAGAGAGTCAAGAACCAGAATATGAAATCCTAGATGATAGAAGGAAAGGTTTCACTGAATAATATTTTCATTCATGCCTAAGGCATAACATAGTATGTCTTTATAGACTTACAATAGGATAAGTAAAGATAACTGAAAACCAAACTGCAGCTAGATAAAGTCAGAATGTAAACTGAAAGTAACTCCTAGTAACTAACTTTATCCAGATAACATTAGAAATAACTTAAATAACTTTGTTCCTCCTAGAATAAACTAACAGAGGTTTGTTCCTAACAGAGAATTAATTATTTAAAACAGTAGAGTAATGCATGCTAAGTAGTCTTAACATATGCCTAAGACGAACCTGGTATTTATCAATGGTATGAATCTCCAACGAGGTCATACAAGCAGCCTGACGGATGAGGTTTGCCTGGGAATTGTAGGGTGTAATAATGCCAACATGTTCTTCACCAATTCCATTTTTTATTAATGCCTTTGCTATCTACACAATAAAAGCAGAATAAACAATTTTTGATAGCGTCATATGGCTTAAATTATGGAACAAATTGTGGCAAAAATAAAAAGAGCAGATTCATGATCTTGAGATATACCTCAACAATTATGTGAGCTTCTACAGGGTTATTTATAGTTTTCTGTTCTCTCGCCTCAAATGCGGGCAATTTATCTAAGATGGAAAAAAATTAAATTTACGTTAATGATTCTAAAACGACAATGAGCATGAACGATTAAAGATGAAGCATCATCTTTACATACCAGTATCAATAAATATCACTGGCCTGCCTAGATTCAAAACCTGTATAATACCCAAAAAAATTGGAAATTTTACATCCTTGAAGATATGGTCAATTGAGTAGCAGAAGGAAAATATGAGGCAAAACTCATGAAGATGGACAGCATGGGAAAAAAGTTAGAATTAATGTCACAAAAGAAAGATGGTATATAAAGAAAATAAAAATTGCTTTCTTCAATGATAAGCATGTTGAATAGATAAAATTATGTGAAAATTGTAAATCCTTCAAAAATTAAAACAATAAGAACCTGGAAGATAGTAGTCTTACATTTTTTAGCCAAGGTAAGCCACATTTTAAGGTAGAAAACTCAAGTTTTGCATTAGCAATCTCAGTGGAACCGCACCTTAACCTATCACCATATATCAAGACATTTGACATGTCCATAATGCCCTGACACATACGGTACTGTATATATTTCAAATTAGTAAGTAATTAAATAGATAATGAAAGCAAAAGAAACAAATGTTCATAAAATCATAAACGTACCTGACTCTGTAGTGCTGAAATTGCTTGTGGATGTGCTTCTGAGAGCCTACAAAATACACTTATCCCCGTACCATTCTCTCGAGCCTCTGCGCTCTAGGAATTATTTGTCACCAATTTAATAAAGGCTGCCCACAGTTCTATACTAAAAAATAAAAATAATAATGCAAGGAAAATACCTGAACAAGTGGAGGAAGTTGATAGTGATCACCCACAAGTACAAACATTGAAGAAAACATGAGAGGGCCCAAGGACACCTGACATAGCAACAATTTCAGGGCCATCCAATGTTTTTAACAGCTAGATCAAGATGGCTAGACATTTTAGAATATAATGAACTAACCGATGATAACGTTGACCATTAACTCCATAGAATATAATGAACGCATAAATGGAAAAATGTATATATTGAAAGGCAATTTTCTTCCAACGTATGTATACCTAGAAGAATAACATTGAGCTAATATGTTCAAAAGACATTGCCTTTGATATAAATGAAATGAACCGAAAATGAAATTAAATTTTTAAGTAAATAAATGAAATGCAACCTAAGCTATAAAATAGAGTTTGATTTGATTGAATAATAATTAAATACAATAAATTCAAATAAAGTATTTTGGATATTTTTAACTTAAAATAAATGATATGAAATGATAGGGAATGAATAGAATGAACGTACAAGTGATTAACAATGATAAGAGGAACTCTCCAATTCAATAGTGTAAATAATTATAGTTTCAACATATATGAAAGTTAAAAATAATGAATTAAGAATTATAATTAAATTTCTAATTCAAAAATCGAGATACCTCAAGTTATCACAAAATATTTTTTTTAAGTTTTAATCTACTAACTATCACTAGAATAGTAAAATAGGATTAAGGATATTAAAAATCAATGCCCAATCATAACTTAATAATTCATAAAAATAGAATTAAAGCTAGCAAGAGATATAATGATCTAATAATTTAAATTACCTTGAAAAATCTCAAAAATATTCACAAAAATCTCAATACAAAGTCTTGACAAAAATAAAATAATAAAAATTAAGTTATAACCATAACAATATCAATTGTTAAATAATAATCTAGCTATCTTCAATAAAAATTAAATAAATCATTAGAGTTTCATAATAATTATAAAATTATCATAACACCTAAGAATCATAAAAAAATTAATGGGTCGAAAATTAGAATAAATTAAACTCCCCGTCTAAGCTCTTGGCATTGCTATTGAATCTGCCATCAAGAATACTGCCACCTACAAATTTGAGAGCTCAGCCATGGGTTTGGATTGAAGGGAGTCAAGAGAGCGGAGGAAAATTGGAGACGGAACGATAGAGAGGAGCTGCGCTGCCGTCGCTACTGTCGCTGCGCGTCTCCTGTCATGCTGCTGTCTCTATTCCTGCCGCGTCCCCGTCCGTGCGCGTCAGCTCTGGTCTGCTCCCTCGCGTTTGTGCCGTCTGCTCTGTTCTGTGTCCGTGGTCTGTCGCGTCTCGGGCTTCACTGTGCCGCTCTGCCTCTCCCGTTCTCGTATCCCCTCTCGTTTCTGTCCGCTTCTCACGCTGTGCCGTCTCCCCTGTGTTCTGTTTGCGTGCCGTCGCTGCTGCTGGGCGTGGACGGAATGGAGTGGTGGAGGACGTCGGCGGTGGATGATGGAGGATGGGTAGTCAGCGGAATGGAGGTCGAGATGGATGGTGGAGGCTGCGGGAGGTGATGGGTGAGATTGTGGTGTGTGGAGGCGCCGCGCAGTTCCCCTCCGCGTGTACGGCTGTATACGATGAAGAAAAAGAAAACGCCTAGCAACCCAAATTGCATTAGATCCTTATGTGACATTTTTGAAATTGTAGTATTTTACGGGTATTTGTAAATTTCAATTTCTCACAAATACTTAAAATACAAATCATAACAATATAATTCCTTTTATTTAAAAAATAATTACTTTACAAAAATAATAAAAATATGACAATTATACTCATTTTAAACATTAATTTAATATAAGACAAATTAATCCAAATAGTATATAAATAATATAATTAAAAATTAAAATAATGATAAAAATTTACCAAAATAATATATAAAAATATAAATCAATTTACTCGAAAAGACTATAGGAGTAAAAATATGTTAAATTTTATACCATGTATTTTATGAAGCAAAATATTATAAACAGTGTTATTGTTTTTAAGGTTACTTCATTAAGACTGGTGATCTAAGTAGGTAGGGTTACATAGTCCCTCATCAATCATATAAAGAAAATCTATATTTATATAATTTAGAATTGAGTAAATTTACGACTTGCTTTTTTTTTATATTTTTTAATTTCTGACAACACATTTTAGAGATTACTATATTGAAATTCTTGCACGTTGTGTCGTAGCCATTTTTTTGGTTGAGCTGGTTGTTCAACTTTTAAATCATTTTTCAAATATAAAAACGTTTTAAACAATTAATTGATCATAATATGAAAACGTTGAAACCGAGTCTCAGTAATGAAAACTGTATCTAAACTAACTTTGAAAATGATTAGTAATTCATTTATTACAACATGTGATTTATGGACAAATACGTCATTCATGAAATCTCTATATAAACTGTCTGAATTTAGTTAGAAGTGCAATCATATACAGTTCATGATATGGCTTCTCAACCAGGCATTCTCACAGATTGGCCATGGAAGCCTCTTGGGAACTTCAAGGCTTACTTTTTCTTTCGATTTCCCTATTATATATCTCTCACAATCCCTTTTTCTTTTCCTTTTCTTTTTCTTTGTCTTCTAATTCTTGAAACTTTAAATAGACACTCCTTTCATCCTATTAATTACTTTGAGAGTTATACTATTGTTATGTACAAAATGTAAATCGAGTTTACGTAAAATATAGGTTGCTTGATACTCCCTCTTATTCTTATTATAAGCATCTAATAATAATTTTACATAAATCATTGTAATTAGTTATTTCTTATAAAATATGAAAATTACATTCAATAAAATTCATTAGTTAGAGTAGTAGTTTGGTATGGTTAATTAATTAGAAATTTTATAATTAGTTAGGGATACCAAGTAGAAAAAATTAATATTTTAGATAAAATATTATATACTATAAAATATGCAAAAGTTCTTATAATAAAGACTAGATGAAGCTTATAACTTTGTACACCTTTTTGGCATTGCTCACCTTAACAATCACCACAAAAGAATAGACTTTTGGCGACGACTTTTCAGTGGCAATCAAAAAAGTCACCGCTAAAAGTTGATTTTCAGCGGAGACTATGATTGTCGCTGCTGAAGGTAAGATTTTTAGCGGCGACTGTATTTTGTCACTGATAAAAGTAAACGTAAGACTTTTAGCGGCGACTGCATTTTGTTGCCACTGAATGTCAATGGTTAAAAAAGTTTTGGCTATACTTTTCAGCGGCAACAAAAGCAGTTGTCGCTAAAAGTAAGACTTTCTGCGGCGACAAAAATTTGTCGCCGCAGAAAGTATGTTTTAGCGACGACTTTTCTCACCTTCAGTGGCGACAAATGTCACCGCTAAAAGTTTACCTACAATTTTTTACCCTTTTATAAGTTTTAAGCAACTATCTAATATATATAATTAAATTATTGAATGATATCATGTTTAAATAATAAATAAAATAATAATAATGAGAGATTATACAGATAATAATGTGATGTCTTTGAAAGAATGAGATGAAGTAGGGGTGTGTGTGTATAAGAGAGATATTATGAATGTGTATCAATGAATGTGAGAGTTAGTATATGTGTGTTAGAAATAATGTGGGGGGAAGATAGAGAGAGGGAGATGTGTGAGAGAGAGAGATAAGGAGAAAGAAAAGATATAAAATATATACATATATACATTTTTAGTTACTGTTATATATGACCTCTGTTACTGCATTTTAGGAAAGAATAATTATTAAAAATATTTTGGAGTTAAGAAAAATGAAGGAAAAATCATAAAATGAGTATTTTGAGGGCTTAGAAAATTATGAAAAGGTTTATTTCCCCAAAAGAGACCCAAATGATTTAATAGTTATTTTTTGAGAATTACACACCTATTTTTTAGAAAACTTAAGAAAAATAGTTAGAAGTTATCATTTGCCCAAAAAATTTTAAAAAAATTCTCTAATAAACTAAAGAAGTTATTAGGGAAAATATATCATTATTTTATTAAATAGATTATTTCTTAAAAATTATTTAATAAAAAAAAGACTTTTGGCGGCGATTTTTTTTGTCGCTGCTGAAAGGACTTTCAGCGGTGACTTTTTTTATCACCACTTAAAGGATTTTTAGCGGCAACAATAAATATTGCCACTGAAGATCAATTTATTTCCCTAAAGTTTATCTGTTCACTTTACTCTTCTCTTCTTCTTCCATTCTTCGCTTTTTCTCTTTTTCGCTGAAGATCAATTTATTTCCCTAGTCATCAAGAGTGTTATAGCTCGCGGACCTTCGGCACCGTTCATAGTAGTATCTATGACTTCCAAGATGTCGCCGGTTAGTCTCAATTTTACCGCCTTCCTCCTAATTCTCAGCTTTGGATCATCTATGTTCTTATGACTTCCCCCGTTTCATGAGCATATGATCCCCGTCTCTGTATCTGAAATTTTTGTGATCCCATCGGGTCTTAGCTTAGAGCCTTGTTGCCAAAGTGTATAGAGAAATGTTATTGTTGAAGCTAAGACCTAAATTTTGAAGGGAGATTTTTTTTTGGCCTGATTATTGTTTTTTGAGTGAATATGGTTTCCGATTTTATGATGGAGAATAGCGTCACCGTTGGCTGAGCAAGTTCTTCTCCCTATTCTTGTTCTCGACTCTCATGTGCTTATACCTAAAGGTACTCTTTGAAGATCCCTTTTGATTTTCCTGTCCGGTCTCTCTATCGCTAACCATCAATTTCTTATAATTATTAAACCTTTGTCTTTGCGAAAAGTTATATAGTTCACTAAGGTTAGATTCACTTTCTAGAACTTTAACTTCTCTTTATTTCATTGTTGTTGTTGTGTCAATTGAGTTTCTGATGTATCCTAATCTCACTATCATGTAGATGAAGCTTATACATATGCGTATACATATTGGAGCCAAATATGTATATATGATAGCATTACTGTCAAGAGATTACTGTCATGTAGATGAAGCTTAAAAGCTTTTTGATGAAATGCATGACCAAAATATCATTTTGTTATGAGCAGGAATTTTAATTAACGAATATATGTATATTCCTTGTAGAATATCTCGTATGGGAAGCGTTGGCTGAATGGTTCAAAAGGCAAAAAGAAAACGTTTGGCCCGTGTTCGAATCCCAGCTGGTGCATAAGCGTAAGTTATTCTGTGAATTTCCTTTTTCCCCTCTGTTCACTTTCACCAAATCCCTACCGTCTCCCCCATTTTTTTTCTTTCCTTGCGAGCAGAGATGGCAGGGCAGCAGCGGGGCGTAGGTGAAGAGTGGCAGAGGTTCAGCGTGCGGCGCGGGAGGAGAGTACACGGCAAGAGAGGTCTCTGCCGTTGTCCTTAAGAAGCAACTTGACCCGCTCTCCTTTTTCTGTCATCTGTGAGGTCGTTATGAGAGTGAGTGGAAGGTAGGGGTGTCGCGAGCTCTATGAGTTGGGTTCTAGCGCCGGTGAATGCTTCTTCCCGTAGACTATCCTCGTGGTCATCGCAGTCACCGGATAGCAGTCGCCGGTCGCTATTCTCTGCTACTATAGTAATCCTCTGCTACTGTAGCAAGTCTTTGAATTTTATTTCTGTTTTTCTCCGCAGTGGTCGGTTCTGTGGGCGATGTGGGTAAGCTTCTTGAACCATATTCCATACTCATGTTCTTTCTTCTATTCTTGGATTACTACTGTGAGCAACTAAGCTCACTCTGTTCTTCGATGTCATCATCATTCCCCGTATCAGGATGTTTGTTGTAGTTGATGGAAGGAAAGAAGGAAGTGAGAAGCTAGGCTCAGTCATTTTCCTGCTATGTTCCGTGGTGTTATTGCTGTGAATCCCAAGTGCGGTAACGGTGGTAAGTTTCACCCTTTTTCCTTATTTTCTCTGCGACCGTGGCTGTTATTGATTGTGTTGTGGACTGCTGTTTTGGCAATTCCAGGTATGGTTTGCTCTGTTAGGAAGGTTTCTGTGGTAATATAGATAATCCATGGTTATCTTGGTTTGTTGCTGCCGTGTGCATACTGTTATGCTATTGATGTGAATCAATAATGAATGGAGGCTGTGAGCTTGGTTGAAGGAAATACATGAGTATATGTGTATGCACTGTGGTCGCTGTTGCTGTGTGTATTCTGGGTGTGTAGTGTATGTGTTTTTGGGGTATTGTTGTAGGATTGGACTGAGTCAGGAAATGCTATGTGCATATAGGTAAATGTATTATACTGTCATGGTAAATATGAAATCTGCTGCTGTGGGAAGGAGATTGGGCATTGTTGCTATTTGCATATAAGCATGAAAGTTGCTTTTAAAATGAAAGAAGAATGTCGATGATTTAGGATTGCTACTGTTATACATATGCACATAGATACATATGTAAAAATGAAATAGAAAGTTTATGGAGTTGGAGTATTAGAATTAAGTAGTTTGGAGAGGAATTTTGAAAGTTACAAAGTTGTGCAAAGGGTGTGTTCAAGGTTTAGAAATGATTAAGTGTTTGCCTTTATGTTTGGCTGTAGTTTAAAGGTGATTTATTTCTGTTGGAACTTTGAATAGAATATTAATACTATTTCGGAATACCAGGGGTTGAGAAGTAATCTTGTAGCAAGTGTTTGGTGGGAGGAGTAACGGTTTAGGAGCGTGGCAGGTGAGTGAATAACGTTCCCTAAAATTTACAATTTCAAATGCATTGTTATTTCAAATGATGAATTTCAAATATGGATTTCGGAAAGCAAGTTTTATGAAAGTATGGTTTAAATCGTTAGAAATGATTTTCTTTCGATTGATTTACAAAAGATTATGATTATGCATGAAAATGGATAAAGATGCTTTAGAAAAAGATTTGACAGTGAACTGATATTATTCATGAAATATTTCTATGTGAATTGCATATATTTTTACAGTAACTTGATTTTGAATGTTCAGGTTGGGATTTTTGAAATTCAAAGTAGCTTTATCAATGATTATGGTATTTGAAACGATTGAGATTATTTCATGTGAAGTAAACCCCATGCATGATGGAAATGTTTTAGGATGGAATACAGAACGCTGGTTGCTAACAGCAGTACTGTTAGTCCTTGGTGCACCTTGGTTACTCGAGCTCGATAGTTTGTGGCATAGCCACCAGAATTATTTCGTGGGATTTATTCTCGTGACAGTTTGTGGCCTTGAGCCACCAGAATTATTTCGTGGGATTTATTCTCGTGACAGTTTGTGGCTTCGAGCCACCAGAATGGTTAGTTACCCTCGTGGATTGTGTGTCCATGTCTGTTTTCATTCTGTTGAAGTCCTACAGAAAAATTATGGTTTTGAAAATATTGTTTTGAATGAGTTATTTGAAATAGTTATTTCATACTGTTATTTCCCCTGAAATACAAATGTTGACAAAAAGGTTTGCATTAGATTACGAAGCGTTATGAAATACATTTTCAATATGATTATGCATTGTTTATTTTCCGCATTCTTTAAATCATGTTTTTGGGACGTTATTCACGAGTAGATTATTTGGCTTCAGATAGTGCAGGTGACCCTAATCCTCCAGCTGAGCGGTAAAGAGCCTCGCTATTGATCCGAAGCTTCATTTGATAAATACTACTTTTGATGTAATTGCTTTGTTAAGAACTTGTATTATTTTGGAAAGGATAATGCTCTGCATAAACCTTAGGAAATATTTCGTATGATTTTGAAAAATGCTATGGAAAATTTAAAAGTTTTACTTAAAATGCTAGGCTTTCAGAATATGAGGTATTTATATTCTGTGCCGGTCACGGTCCAAAAATAGGGACGTGACACATTTCATGGATAGTATATGCGTATACATATATAAATATATGAAAGTAAATTGTTTGAATTAATTGTGAATGCATATTTCATGGGTAGAAAGAAAAGAAGCTTAAGTTAATAAATGTTCTATTTTCATAAATGAAAATATTTGGGATACATAGAATTATAAAAGTATGTTATAATAATTATATAATTGGATTTTGGGTATTAATGATTTAGTTTCAAAAAAATTTAAGAAAGTAAGGAGAGAGTATTATTCCAGAGATATGCCATTGCCATTGGAACTGCAAAAGGATTATGCTTTCTCCATGGTAAGATTTTGTTCACTTTTTTGGTAACTTGTTATTCTATTTTCATCCACTTCTCCAGAAGAATAGATTATCTAGTGTTACAAGATCTCAATAGAGGATTTATTGATTTCAACTTGTGATGTTCTCTAATTGTGTCGAGACTATTCTCATCTCCTGATATATGTTGACAAATGTTGCAATATCGATTCCTTAACAATAATTTGACAATAAATTTTGAATGATGTTGAAGATGCTGTAAAGAAAGTTGAAGAAAATGAAGCTGATGAGGAGGAGGAGGAGGAGGAGGATGAAGCATAATAGTCTGAAGAAGCCGAACTAGCAGACAACTAAGATGTAGTCAGAGTAAAGGACAATAAAGTTGAAGCTAAAAAAGCCCTTTCAAATGATTGGAGTTCAATTGTTGAAAGATTATAATCAATATTTTTATTTTATTTTTAAATTTATCTTAGTAAATGATGTATTATCATATTTTAAAGGATTATGTGAATTATTCATTAATATTATTAAATTTTAGTTTATTTAGTTATTTATTATTTTATTTATATATTTATAAGCTTATTATAGGTTTTCATTTAAAAATTTAGGGAAAAAATTTAAAATAAATATTGACTTTCAGCGGCAACAATTGTCATCACTGATTCCACATTAGGCGGCGACAATTATGTCGCCGCAGATTCCACTTTCAGCAGTGATATTTGTCACCGCCTTTACTTTGCCTTTGGTCGCGACTTAATGTCGTTGCTGATTGTTGACTTTCAGCTGCGACTTTCAATTATCGCCACTAATGCTTATAGGCGACAGTCTCATAGGCGGCGACTTAGTAGAGACAAAAAGTCGTCACTAAAGGTATTTAGTGGCGACTTTTGTGCTTTCAGCGGCGACAGTCAATTTTTTTGTAGTGAATTTCTGAAACATAACTATATTTAGATCATTTTTTTAATTAGAGGGATAATTATTAATAGCCTGATATTATAAATAGAATTAATCTCATGACCTTCCGCTTGTAGGGAAACTCATGCCACTAGATAGGTCATTAACAAAATATAATTTATAGTATAAATTGTATTACAATTTAGATCTTATATTAAGGATTAGAGTGAGCAAGTTTTAGTAGTTAAATTAATTTGTATTAATTAAAGTTGACTCATCAATCTTCCTCTCTTTCGTGTGTTTACATGACGATGAATGAACGTTGATCATCAGTACTTGGTATTAGCCCCATTTATTGCCCACAACATTTATTCTGTGGCGTTTAATGGATATCTACAAGACCCAACTTACTATTTTGGACTCCTAATTGTTTCGGCGAGAATGCTTCATAACCAAATATGGATTTATGTTTCTCGTTATCGAATTGCCAAGGGCAATAACAGGATCGTTGATAAAGGCCTTGAATTCGATCAAGTTGACAGAGAAAGCAACTGGTTCACTACTCTCTCTCTCTCTCATATTTAATTATTTATATACTCCCTTTGTTTCTTTTTATAATTAAGAGATGGATAACTAATTTTTAAGAATTATGGTAAAGTTCAGTTGAATTCGATAAATATGTTATAAATAAAAATTCTTATTCCTAAATAACCTTAGTTAATAATTGACTGGTGAATTTTAATAGTTGATCTAATTAATGAACACTTTTTTAAGGAAAAATCGATGAAAAGTCTTTGATTAAAAATTATATCGATAAGAAAGACCTAAATTTAAGTATTGGATTTTATGTACATAAATTTTTTAAAGTATTAATATTTTTTAAATATAAAAATATATAAATTCCTTTTGATAAATATAATAAAATTATCAATACTTTTCACTAATCTTCCTTTATTAATAAGGAATATTAATACAGAATGTTGCTATCCCTTTTCTTCACTACAAAAAAATTGACTTTTAGCGGTGACTTTTGTCGCCGCTGAAAGCACAAAAGTCGCCGCTAAAAACCTTTAGCGACGACTTTTTGTCCCCGTTAAGTCGCCACCTATGAGACTGTTGCCTATAAGCATTAGCGGCGATAATTGAGAGTCGCCGCTGAATGTCAACAATCAGCGACGACATTAGGTCGCCACCAAAGGCAAATTAAAGGTGGCGACAAATGTCATTGCTGAAAATGGAATCAGCGGCGACATAATTGTCGCCGCCTAATATAGAATCATCGGCGACAATTGTCGCCGCTGAAAGTAAATAATTATTTTTAATTTTTTTTCTAAATTTTTAAATCAAAACCTGTAATGGGCTTATAAATATATAAATAAAATAATAAATAACTAAATGAATTAAAATTTAATAATATTAATGAATAATTCACATAATCCTTTAAAATATGATAATACATCATTTACTAAGACAAATTGAAAAATAAAATAAAAATGTTGATTATAATCTTTCAACAATTGAACTCCAATCATTTGAAGGGGCTTTTTTAGCTTCAATTTTATTGTTCTTTACTCTGACTACATCTTGGTTGTCTTCTGGTTTGGTTTCTTCAGACTATTCTGCTTCCTCCTCCTCCTCCTCCTCATCAGCTTCATCTTTTTCAACTTCTTTTGCGGCATCTTTAACATAATTCAAAATTTATTGTCAAATTATTGTTATTATTATTGTTAAGGAATATATTTAAATTTATCAAGTCATTCAAAGTCATTAATATGCAAACAAAACAGTTAATATTTTGATAAAACTAGCAAATAGGAAGCGAGAAAAACTTGAGCATGAATCCCAGCAATTGCAGTAAGACAAAATAAATTGAGAACAAAAGGATGTGAATGCAAGAGCACAGAACCTAAGAGTTGGCAGACGTATATTACACTCAGTGGCGACATCTTTCCCCAGTGAAATCTTTAAAATATGTATAGTATAATACCCTTTTATCTTTTATTCCGGTAGTTGTAAAGTTGATTCAAGGAAAATAGTATACTTAAACTGGAAGAAATGGTAAAAAGGCTACGTACCAGTATCATTATATTCATCTATGTTTCGAGAAGGTTTAGCTTAAGTTTAATGGAATAAATTGAGACTACACAAATAGTCCATCGCATTAATATACATGATATGTACTGCAAACGGGAGACGGGAAGCAAATATAGATGAACCTATTGTGGAATAGATAACCAGTCCATTTTAGGAAAGGATAATAATGAGCAAAACAGGAGTTTAGTGTGTTCTTGGAGGCAAAGTTAAACTCCTAAATACTAAATTGATGAAAATAGTTTTTAAAACATTAGGACTAAATTGATGGCAATAAACACTAAATGAAGGCAACAGTATTACCATAGACAAAAAAAAAATAACAAGTTTACTTGTAATTCTAGTAGGGTGGCATCCAATGGATTGGGGGATCAGATTCTGATCCTCGCCCCATACCAATGGTAGCGACCAATCTACCTCCAGTCCCTTCTCCATGCTTCCTATATGTAAGGCATTCCCAGCTGGGATACCCACAAACAACAAAAAATGACATCCTTAGTTTTGGAGATTTATTTGTAGAACACTTTAAAAATAAAAATGATGTATCTAATAAAAGGGTCAAAGTTAATGGACTTGAAACAAACTTGAACCGATGTCGCCTTGGGGTTACTTCAAAAATTTAAACTAAGGATTACGTATAGTGCAACCTCTGGTCGTTCTCTCTGAGGAGCCAAAATGTGAAATTAAATTCCTAAGTAACTAAATGTAATGCAAGCTAAATTAGAAAATGGGATTTGTTTTGATTGACTAACAACTAAATGCAATAAATTAAAATAGATTTAAAGAAAATATTTTTAGTATTTTTAGTTTAAAGGAAGGAATGATGAATGATAATGAGTGAAAAGAATAAATTCAAAGGTGATTGATAATAATAAAAGCAATCCTCCAATCCAATAACGCATGCAATCATAGCTTCAAAAGATATGGGAGTTATAAACAATGAATTAAGAATTATAATTAAGCTTTTAATCTAACAACCGAGCGACCTCGAATTGTCACAAAATATTTTCTAAGTCCTAATTTATTGACTGCTACCATAATAATAAAATAGGACTAAAGATATTAAAAACCAATGCTTAATTATAACTCAATAATTCATAAAATAGAATTTAAGCCAACAAGAGACACAACGATCCAATAATTTAAGCCACCTTAAAAAATTATAAAATATTCACGATAATCTCAATACAATGTCTGACCCAGATCAAAGTAAATGAAATTAAAGTTAATTAAAGATTAATGTCAAATGTCAAGCAAAAATTCAGTCACAATAATCCTCAATAAATACAAATAAATCATTCTCAACATTCCTAATAATTATAAAATTAATCCTAACATCTAGGAGTCATAATATAATTATTGGGTAGAGAATTAGAGTAACTTATACTCCCCTTTGAGATCCCAAGCTCATGCATTTCCCATTGAATTAGAGAATTAAGATGAACTAGCCACACATGGAGATCACCACCAACTTCAAGCCTTTACTAGAAGATATGATTAACGGCAAGAGGAAATAGAGGTCTGTTGTTGCAATCTGTTTTGCGTCCCTGTTATAGCGTCTTATTCTTTTCTTTTGCAATTCAATTTACGGCTGCGTGGCCTCTTCAATTCAATTCCCTGCGGCGTGGCTGTGCGTGCGTGAATAGCTTTTTAATTCAATTCACCCGTTTCAATTCAGTTCTGCGCCTCTCCCACGCATGTGTGTGTGTGTTGCTTTTCAATTCCTTTCCTTCAATGCTCCCTGGCTGCCACACTTACGTTTACTCCCTGTCATTCATTAAAAAGGTGACCTAATGGGCCAAATCGTAAGGTTTGGCCCATTGAGTCATATAATGTAATTTTTGATTTTGTAATTTTTTTTAATTATTATTTGTGCATTTCGATTTCTCCTAAATTCCTGAAATATAAAATCATAATAATGTAATACCTTTTATTCTAAAAATATTTATTTAGGAGAAATCATAAAAATATAACAAGTATGCCCGTATTAAGCACTATTTTAATGTAAGTCATATTAATTCAATTAGTGCACAAATAATATAATTCGAGACTAAAAAGTTGACAAAAATCCACTAAAATGATATGAATAAATATATAAAAATATGGGTTTGTCAACTCCCCTACACTTAACCTTTTGCACTCCTTGGCAAAATATTAGTCAAAAGAATTCTAACAGTTAAACTCAATGCAAGTAAACATAAAACTGACAAGGCAAGAGTATGCCATGAATTCAAGTAACTTCTATCCCTAATCAATCAACAGTAATAGAATGCTTTGATGCAAGGAAAGTAACACAAGACATAACAAGATAGAGGAAGGGAAACATAATAGATCTCTCATAGGTATAAGTGTTTCACTTAACTCTCAAGTATAGGGAATTTTCACTCAATCCACCTAGATTAGTACCTACCATAGGCTTGTAAAGATTCTACTATCTCCACTACTAACATACCATAGATTCATGATCAAGGGGACTTTATTGGGTTGTAATGTTGGTGAAAGGCTAATGGATGGATGGAATGAAATGTAGAACACGTTTAATGCATGAGTATTAAGAAATAGCTCAAAGTAAGATAACATGTGACTATCAAATGAACAATAAACTTTAATCTTCAACTACTAAAGGATGCCTTATTGCCAATTTTTCTCTTCCTTTTCTTTTTTTTCAACTTCTTTCTTCTTCATTTTTTGTCATTTTTTTTGCACATTTTTTCTTTTTCTTGTCTTTTCTATTTCTTTTCTCCCCTTTTTTTTGTTTTAGAAAACCTAACTAAAAAAATAAAGATAGCAACTTTCAATAGTACATAGTTAATCATAACAAACATAATATAACTCATGCAAAGCACTTGTTCAAAATTAATGGAATGAAATGAAAGTGATGGGCTCAAAGGGGTAAGCAAAGGTTAATTGAGATGGCTTGTGTTTGGGTAAGAGGATTTAGAATTGAATGCCCCTATCATGCTCATAAATCCAGGTAATAATGCAGCTTTGAAAAAGAATATAGACAAGTTCTAAAGGTTAACCAAAACTAGGTGGAAATCACACAAGTTAAGAAAGAAAATTAAGGCTCAATAATCCTTCCAACAAGACTTTCTCTAATATGTTTTCTCCCTAAGATCAAGCTACGAAACAAGGTTAATAATACTGCATCAAAGACACTCCACTTTGCTAACTAATTAAGAATAAAAACTACATAAGTAAAAATTATATTCTCACCTAGACATGCCAATGTTCACATGCATAAAAAATAAGGATTTAAAAATAAAGCCCAATGATTGCAAAAGTCAAGTGGAAGGTGGGAATCACATAAACAATTCGCTCATACAGCATTGGAAAATCCAATCAATTTGGCCCAACAAGTTTAAAATTTTTGAATTTTTCATATTTTGGTAATGCAAGCAATGGCAACACAAATTAGCAAAAGCAATCCCTCCCCCACACTTAAACCATGCGTTGTCCTCAACGTATCACTAAAGAATATATCAAAGGGAGAAGGGAAAAGATTAAAGAGTCATGAGTTAAAAGGGAATGAAGCTTTATTAAAAAAAAAAGCTAACCTAAAACTAAGAAATCTTTAAAATGCAACCTATTCTAAGAATTTGTTAAAAGATAGAAAACAAATAAATCTAAAACTACTGTGATAGTCCCTCCCCCACACTTACTCCTAACTATCTTAGCAAACAGATATTATCAGCAATACAAGAGAAAGTAAAGGAGAAAGGTGGAAAGGAACAACCATGCAATTAGGGAGGTCTCTGATTCTCATGGTAGTGCTTAAGCAGATGACCGTTGACTTATGAAACATGGCCTATTGCTTCATCAACCAGCTCTACCATACCAAAAGAATGTACTTTGGTAACTCTAAAAGGGCCCTCCCACTTGGTGACAAACTTCCCAGGCATCAACTTCAACCGGGCCTTGAATTTTAGAACTTTGTCACCTTCATGGAATTATTTTTCAAAATCCTTTTGTCATGAATCATTTTCAGCTTATCTTTTTAGATTCTGGCATTATCATAGGATTCAAGTCTCATCTCTTCAAGCTCTTGGAGTTGCATCGTTCGATTTTCAAGTGAGGATTCAAGGTCTATAGGGGTTTTGTAGGCAGTTCTATGAGCCCACAATGCCTCCTCAAGTCTCTCACTCCAATCTTTACGGGATGGTTTCACAATCTTTTCTAGTATTCGTTTGACTTCCCGATTAGATACTTTAGCTAATCCATTTGTTTGAGGGTGGTACGGAGTTGCCAGCTTGTGATTAACTTCATGTTTAGCAAGTAGAGACTTTATGGTCCTATTGCAAAAATATGTTCCTTGGTCACTGACGATTGCTCTTGGGATGCCGTACCTACAAAAAATATGAGAGCGTAAGAACTTGGCAACAGTAGAAGCATCATCTTTCCTAGTTGGCACTGCCTCTACCCACCTAGACACATAATCTACTACAAGTAATATATATGAATACCCAAATGATGGAGGAAAAGGACCCATAAAATCTATGCCCCAGACATCAAAAATTTCACAAAAATGCATAGATCTTAAAGGAATTTCATGCTTTCTACCTAGACTCCCAAACCTCTGGCACTTATCACAAGACTTACAGAAAACATAAACATCTTTCAATAAAGTAAGCTAGTAAAATCCACATTCTAAAACCTTCCTAGTAGTCCTATTAACACTAAAATGTCCCCCACAAGATAAAGAATGTGCAACGGTAAGGATAGAGTGAATCTCATTATTAGGAACACATCGTCTGATGATCTGATCACTGCATTGCTTCCAAAGAATTGGAGAATCCCAAATGTAATATTTTGCCTCCCTCTTCAGCTTATCAACCTAAAACTTAGACATAGAAGGAGGTACAAGATTAGTGACAACATAGTTAACAATATTAGAGTACCAAGGCTCTTGAACAGCTAAGGCAAAGATTGCAGAATCAGGAAAGGAATCAATAGTAAGATCAGAGGAGTCAACTCCTTCGGTGCCTTCAGGTAATCGACTAAGGTGGTCAGCCACATGATTCTCTGCTACAGATTTATCTCTAATTTCAATGTCAAACTCCTATAGCAATAAAGCCCATCTCAGCAGTATTGGTTTAGACTGAGGCTTCTTGAACAAGTAACGCACCGCTGCATGATCTGTAAAAACAACCACTCGAGAATTTATTAGATATTGTCTAAACTTATCTAAAGCAAAGATTATAGCCAAAAGTTCCTTCTCGGTTGTGGTATAATTCACTTGAGTGGGGTCAAGTGTCTTGGAGGCATAAGCTATCATTCTAGATCGCTTATCCTCCCTTTGACCAATCATAGCACCTATTGCAAAGTTAGAAGCATCACAAGACAATTCAAAAGGCAAATCCCAATTAGGTGCAGTGAGAATAGGAGGTGAAACAAGTAAGGATTTCAAAGAGTCAAAGGCATGTATACACTTATCATCAAAGTGAAAATTAACATCTTTCCTCAATAGTGTAGAGAGAGGTAAAACAATTTTACTAAAATCTTTTACAAAACGTCGATAAAACCCAGCATGCCCTAAGAAAAACCTCAAATCTTTAAGACAAGTAGGATATGGAAGTGAAGAAATTACTTCAATCTTGGCTTTATCAACCTCAATCTCCTTTTGAGAGATGTGGTGACCTAGCACTATGCCACTATCTACCATGAAATGAAATTTTTCATAATTCAAGACTAACTTTTTCTCAATACATCTATCAAGAACATGTTCAAGACTAAGTAAACAATCAACAAAGCCATCACCATAGACGGTGAAGTCATCCATGAAAACCTCCATATTACGCTCCAATAAATCACTAAAGATCGCCATCATACACCTTTGAAAGGTGCCTGGAGCATTACACAACCCAAATAGCATCCTTTGATATGCATAGGTGTAAAAAGGACATGTAAAAGTAGTCTTGTCTTAATCTACAGGTGCAATCGGTACCTGGAAATAACCTGAAAAACCATCCAAGAAATAATAGTGAGATTTACCAGATATTCTTTTCAACATTTGATCAATGAAAGGTAATGGAAAATGATCCTTCCTAGTCGCTTCATTTAACTTCCTATAGTCTATACACATTCTCCAAGTATTCTGAACTCTTGTTGGAATAAGTTCATTATTCTCATTTTTCACTACTGTGATACCACTCTTCTTCGGTACTACATGTATTGGGCTCATCCACTCACTGTCTGAAATTGCATATATGATTCCAGCACTCAGTAATTTAGATACCTCCTTTTTAATCACAGCATGAATAAGAGGATTCGACCTCCTTGGTGGCTATTTAACTGGCTTTGGTCATTCAGCTAAAAGGATCTTGTGTGTACAAACCAAGGGATCAATCCCTGGTATGTCCCCTAAAGACCAGCCTATAGCCCTTTTATACCTTTTTAACACTGAAACTAGTCTCTCTTCTTCAGAACTACTCAAAGAACTGGAAATAATAACAGGCAATTTACAATCATCAGTAAGAAAGACATATTTCAAGTTAGAGGGGAGGGGCTTCAATTCTAAATCAGGGGTTGCACAATAGAAGGAATCATCTTTGTTATATCAAGTGCATTCAATGCTAGTGGTGTGTCCATGTGGCTTGGGGAAGGAGTTATAAGCTCAGTATGATGTATATTTCCTCCACTTCCTGACTCAGTGCCACCATCAGATGATCTAGAAATAGGAGAGTTAGGGTCAGTCTGATCAATAGAAAAAGAAAGTAAATTAGAAGTGAGAGTGGGATTAGAAAGGACTAAGGCAGTAGCAGAATCACTGCTATCCTCTTCTAATGTTCCAGCGCCACTCAATGGAGAAGCTATATTCATAGCTTATGCATCATTATCCTTATCATCAGTTCCTACAAAATCAAGCAATATACCTTTCTCAAGGCTATCAAGTATAGAATCAGCAGTAATACCAGAGTCAAAGTAATATGGTACATCAAAATCATGAGTAGATGAAAGCCAACTATCTATCTCTAAACAATAGGCACATGATACGTCACCTTCACATGCACAGACATGAGAAGGGTGGGAGGAAGATAGACAAGTAAAAGCATCATCATGGTTCACAACTAAGTCACACCAGTGAGGTTTATTCATATTAGTCTCATGTAAGTGGTCCACGTCATGAAATTCAATTGAACTAATTCCCAAATAAGAGCAATCTCCATAACCATGATTCATAGCTTCTGAAAGATTAAATTGTACTTCTTGATCCACAATCCCCATAGTGATAAGACCCTTTTTCATGTTAATTATTGTCTCAGCAGTTAAAAGAAAATGTCTACCTAGAATCAAAGTACTCTCAGTAGGGAGGTCATTAGTCATATCAAGAACATAAAAGTCAGCTAGAAAAATAAGACCTTTCACTTGCATAAGAATATCCTCAAGAATACCTTTAGGTTATCTCACCGTCCTATCAGCTAGGCCAAGCACTACACTAGTGTCTTTCAAATCTTTAATACCCAAGATCTTATAAACAGAGGTTGGCATGACATTAATTGCTACACCTAAGTCAAGTAGGCCATGGGAAACTGTAGTTCTACCTATGGTATAAGGAATAGCGTAGGAACCCAGGTCTTTACATTTAATAGGCAACTGTGGCTTAAATAAGGCACTAACACTCAACCCCAGTTAGATTCTCTCACTATACCTATACTTTCTTTTGTTTGTACATAGGTGTTTCAAGAATTTAGCACACTTGGGCATCTTTTTAATCAATTCAAGCAATGGTACATTAACCTCAAGTTTGCTAAACATTTCAAACAATTCATTATTATCTTTCTTTTCAACAATCTTTTTACTAACCAAATAAGAATTTGGAAAAGGCAAGTCATGAATATTTACCTCATCACCTTTGGAGTTGGAAGGTGATCCTTTCTCCATTGGTCCCTTTATGATAGTTGTTGCCTCTTCATCAGTTTGCACCATTAGTTGTTTCAGACACTTCTCCAAGAGCTTCTTTTCTTGTAGGACTTCAGATTGGATAGAAGCTTCTTTCTCAGTTTGGGAAGTTTCTTGAGTAGTTTTGGCAGGAGGAGACTCAACTTCTATTTCCTCATCAACCTGCTCTTCATTCTCTTCATGTTCTTTGAATTGTGCATTCTTCGGCCCAATTTTTTTACCACTTCTCAGTGTGATTGCATTCAAAGATTTAGGATTTATCACTGTGTTAGAGGGTATAGAACCACTATTTTTTGCTTATTGTTCACTCAAGTTGTTGAAGAATTGAGAAACAAAAGCATTCAAATTCTCATGCTTAGTCTCCATTTGCTCCAATTTAGAGAACACATTTTATAGACATGAATCCATCTTATTCTCCATAGCATGTAACTTAGCCTCAGTTTGTGACTTTTGATTGTCAAACTTTGAATTGAGCTCAGTAATACCTTTCACAATCATACCAAGTTCATTACCTCCAGAAAAAGAAGATGATGCCCCTTGATTAGGTACCACTTGATTTGAGAAATTCCCTTGAGGGTTGCCTCGATTTCCACCCCATCTAAAGTTAGGATGATCTCTCCAATATGGATTATAAGTGTTAGAGTAAGGATCCCTCTTTTGATATGGACCATTCCTATTTTGGTATAGGGAATAAACCTTTTCATATCGAGAACAAGTATTAAAGGCGTGCATCATTGACCTACAGTACTCACAACTAGCAACTATAGCTTGAGAGTGACCCATTGAATTGACATGCTTGGCGTTCACATTATTCTCCAAAATACTGAGTCTTTTCTCCATTCGGTTCCCCAGAGTAGCAATTTCAACAAGAATATCTTGGGAAGAAACCGAAGAGGTATTATACACTTTTCTTGTGTCTCCAGATTAAGGGTCATTGGTAGCCATCTTTTGAAGTAGGTCCTATGCAACGTTGGGACTCAATTCTCTAAGAGAACCATTTGCAGCAGCATGAGTTAAGGGCTTATGATGTAGAAGTAGCCCTTCATAGAAAGAATTAACCAGATCATTCTTTGAAATATTATGGTATGGACACTGAGCTAGAAGTGTGATGAACCTGGTCCAATACTCATGCATGGATTCATTATCTCGTTTGACCACACTAGTTATCTCCTTTTTTAGCCTTAAAGTTTTAGAGGCAGGGAAATATTCATCCAAGAATGCTCCTTTCAACTGATCCCAAGTCAATGTAGTAAAATATTGAGGTAGCGTGTAAAGCCACTCCTTGTCCTTACCTTCTAAAGTAAAATGAAATGCCCTCCTTAATACATATTTAAGATTAGCTGTGGGTGGTTTCATGGAAGAGCGCACTATATGTATAGTCTTCAAGTGCCTGTGTGGATCATCACCTGCAAAGCCATGAAATTTAGGTAAGGAAGAAATTAATGCTCCTTTAATTTCAAAGTTCACATTATCAGTATAAAAGCCATAAGGATCATAATCAACATTAGAATTATTAATCTCCCTCATGCTTCTATCATCCTCACCATTATTTCCTAAGTTATTCTCACCATGTCCGTTATTCCCATTAGGCCCATTATAACCATCATTACCATTAGCACCATCCATAGTTTCTTGTTCTAATTCAAAATCACTAACAGACACGTTTTCACTAGAGGTAGCTCTCTCACTAGACTCTTATTCACTAGATAACAAACTTGACTCTTGTGAAATATGCCCTTCCTCGACAATAACTTGACTTATACCCTCTAATCTCTTCTTTCTTCTAATCTTTTTCACAGACTTTTCAATTTCAAGATTTAAGGGAATCAAAGATAAAGCTCGATCACTCCTAGGCATAAATAGTAGCAGTCAGATGAAAAAAAACTGAAATAAAAGAAAAATAAACAAACCAAAGAAAATGAACTTTTTTTTTGTTTTTTTTTTTGTTTTTGAATAGATAATGCAAGCAAAAATGCAAATGCAAATTGACTAAGACTGGTTCAACAATTGAATTAATCCTAAAAAAATATTACTTGACACTTAGTTACTAGGGAACCAATTTCTTGGCTCCCTGGCAACGGCGCTACTTGAAACAACCTTGAACTGATGTCGCCTTAGGGTTACTTCAAAAATTTCAACCAAGGATTGCGTATAGTGCAACCTCAGGTCATTCTCTCTGAGGAGCCAAAATGTGAAATTAAATTCCTAAGTAACTAAATACAATGCAAGCTAAATTAGAAAATGGGATTTGTTTAGATTGACTAACAACTAAATGCAATAAATTAAAATAGATTTAAAGAAAATATTTTTGGTATTTTTAGTTTAAAGGAAGGAATGATGAATGATAATGAGTGAAAAGAATAAATTCAAAGGTGATTGATAATAATAAAAGCAATCCTCCAATCCAATAATGCAGTCAATCATAGCTTCAAAAGATATGGGAGTTATAAACAATGAATTAAGAATTATAATTAAGCTTTTAATCCAACAACCGAGGGACCTCGAATTGTCACAAAATATTTTCTAAGTTCTAATTTATTGACTGCTACCATAATAATAAAATAGGACTAAAGATATTAAAAACTAATGCTTAATTATAACTCAATAATTTATAAAATAGAATTTAAGCCAACAAGAGACACAACGATCCAATAATTCAAGTCACCTTAAAAAATCACAAAATATTCACGATAATCTCAATACAATGTCTGACCCAGATCAAAGTAAATGAAATTAAAGTTAATTAAAGATTAATGTCAAATGTCAAGCAAAAATTCAATCACAATAATCCTCAATAAATACAAATAAATCATTCTCAACATTCCTAATAATTATAAAATTAATCCTAACACCTAGGAGTCATAATATAATTATTGGGTAGAGAATTAGAGTAACTTATACTCCCCTTTGAGATCCCAAACTCATGCCTTTCCCATTGAATTAGAGAATTAAGATGAACTAGCCACACATGGAGATCACCACCAACTTCAAGCCTTTACTGGAAGACATGATTAACGGCAAGAGAAAATAGAGGTCTATTGTTGCAATCTGTTTTGCATCCTTGTTACAGCGTCTTATTCTTTTCTTTTGCAATTCAATTCATCGTTGCGTGGCCTCTTCAATTCAATTCCCTGCGGCGTGACTGTGCGTGCGTGAATGGCTTTTTAATTCAATTCACCCCTTTCAATTCAGTTCTGCGCCTCTCCCACGCATGTGTGTGTGTTGCTTTTCAATTCCTTTCCTTCAATGCTCCCTGGCTGCCACACTTACATTTACTCCCTGTCATTCATTAAAAAGGTGACCTAATGGGCCAAATCGCAAGGTTTGGCCCATTAGGTCATATAATATAATTTTTGATTTTGTAGTTTTTTTAATTATTATTTGTGCATTCCGATTTCTCCTAAATTCCTGAAATATAAAATCATAATAATGTAATACTTTTTATTCTAAAAATAATTATTTAGGAGAAATCATAAAAATATGACAATTATGTCCCTATTAAACACTATTTCAATGTAAGTCATATTAATTCAATTAGGGCACAAATAATATAATTCAGGACTAAAAAGTTGATAAAAATCCACTAAAATGATATGAATAAATATATAAAAATATGGGTTTGTCATGGAGCTTTTGCGTCAAGCCTTTACATATATAAAAAACTCAGCAGAGGAAAAAAATTAAAAATTAAGACTGTATAATCTTAGTAAGAGAAGCAACCTCGAGCTTATTTGAGAATGAAAGGAAAGATCTTTTGTTATTCAGTACATTAAACATAACCATAAAAGCAATTCTCCTAGATCATCTAGAATCACGTTGTTTTAAAGAACATAAACACCACACAATTGATGAAATTAATTACTGCCTGTAAACAACTATTTTCTGTCATAGTTGCAAGAGTTACCGGGAACATACAGTTATTTCAATTGGCCGATCTCCTAAAACTATTTGTGCACCAACTTCTCCAGATGCTTCTCGAGCAGCACGGAATTACAAAGGAGACAGTAGCATATTTTGAAATTACCTCATCACCAAAAGGGCGGTCAACATCAGAAGAGATCTTTGATGAAAAAGCAGCCAACAGTAACCGTAATGCTAAGGCAATTTGACCACCTGACAATAAGACGTTTGTGCATATATACATATGTCAAACATATTTGTACATACTGCTTACCCGAGTTTATGCTGCGTCCAACAGCACCAAAAAACCTAGTCCTAGATCAAGAAATGAACCCTGCAACCAGTGAGAATAAGATGTGGATTGACCATAAGCAATTTTGACATTTATGCGTCTTCTTATATATCTGGAACGAATATAGATTCAATCGTAATTCACAGAGTAACTCGCAGTGTCGCTCTGGAGTCTTTTAGGAAATAGGAATTAGGGACCATCTTATTCTACCTCTACCTGCTTCTTGCTTAGGGTTTTTGATGAGAAGGAAGCAGTAAGGAGAGGTCGAGAATTGGCGACGCAGGAGTGATCCACTGCAAGGGTAGCTGTGGCTAGGGCAATGAAAAAGCAAAGAACGAAAGAAGAAAAGAAGAGTAAAGTGGAGAGCAGAGCGAACAACGTGGTTTGTTTAGGGAAATAAATTGATCTTAAGTGGTGACTTTTTTTATCGCTGCTGAAAGTCTTTTTTTTACCAAATAATGTTTAAAATCCTTTCTTTATCCTTATCTCTTTCTCTCTCATACACATCTCCCTCTCTCTATCTTCTCCCCCCATTATTTCTAACACACATAGACTAACTCTCACACTAATTGACACATATTCATAATAATATCTCTCTTATGCACACACCCCTACTTCATCTCATTCTTTCAAAGACATAACATTATTATCTATATAATCTCTCATTATTACAATAACTAGTGAAATTTTTTTATTTATTATTTAAACATGACATCATTCAATAATTTAATTATATATATATATTAGATAATTGCTTAAAATATAGTGAAAATTGTAGGAAGACTTTTAGCGGCGGCTGAAACATACTTTCTGCGGCAACAAAAATTTGTCACCACAGAAAGTCTTACTTTCAACGACGACTACTTTTGTCGCCGCTGAAAAGTGTAACCAAAATTTTTTTAATCATTAACATTTGTTGCCGCTAAAAGTCTTATCTTCAGCGGCGACAACTGTAGTCGTCGCTGATAATCAATTTTTAGCGGCGACTTTTTTTGTCGCCGCTAAAAAGTCATCGCCAAAAGTCATTTTTTTTGTAGTGATAAGAATGCCATTAATGATTGTTTTAGGATAAGAGTGCCAAGTAGTCTCATGTAGATGCTGACTAGGACTAATTAATACAACATAATACATTATCAGAGGCTATATATAGTCCTTGGATTCCTAATAGGGAACATAATCCATTACTCTAGGCTATATTTTCCTATGTTTGAATGATTTGAATTATCTGAGAAAAGTGCCAGATTTAAATTGTTGTGGGCAGACTATGAACACCTAAATATATTAATTCTGTTTGATTTATGGATCCACTCTAGGGACACCCTAGTTTTTCTAAGTTACGATAGTTTTTCTAAGTACATATATATTGTGGATACTCATATTTTTCTATGTATATTCTCTTGTGATTGTATTGCAGGGATTAAAAACTATTTTCTACTTTAAAAGCAGCTAAACATTATTTGTTAAATTTTATTCGTCACCACTCATTTTCTGCTTAATGTACTGTTCCAGGTGTTTGTCAAAGGAATTGAGGGTTTATGCATCCACTTTTAGAGTTTATACTTACCTCTCCTAGTATATGCGCGCCTCTAATAATCAAACTCAAAATCTAAATGAATCTAGTATGACTTTCCATATCTAGACCAACTATATATATATATAGATATGCTTCAAAATCTTTAAATTTATATTCAATTGACCTCTGATAATTGGAGGAAAATAATCTGGCTATTCACACTATTATTGGGAGGACAATCTATGATTGCCCTAAAAGTAACAAATAATGCATTTATTCATCACTCGAATAGGTTACGTATATATTAATTTTATTTATACATATAAAAATAAAACATCAACATCAATTATTAAACCTTGAAAATATTAATTACAAGCAAATTAAATATAAATAGGCATTATAAAAAGATATGGAATAAAACACGAGAGGGATTTCCAATTTCACATCTAACAGCCTGGATATCATTTACTAATAGTATTTTATGTGTTAAATGTATATATTTTGGTAATAAAACATATTAATCAGATGCAAAATATCTGCACAGAAATTGCCAATTTTACCCTCCTTGTTTGTACTCTATATACATTGGAGGCCTGAGTGCATGATTTGCACCGTTCAACAATGTCCTCTAAACACTTCCTAGAGTTCCTTTTTGGAGTTTTGCTTCTCACCACTTGCTTTCCAGATTATGAGGACTAGAATCCATTGAGTGACAATAAGCCAACCATGAAAGTGCCATCTACTTATAAAGAGGCACTTATTAGCAACTCACAAATAATTGAGGGATGATCAATTTACAAGCCTTCAGTTGAGAAACCACACGGTTATTCCCTATATTTCCTTGGCCACCTTGGAAACTGACTCCACGCAAAAAGAGACAAACTGCCGCTGCCTCTACTACGTAATGATAATAATAACATGCCGCCGCCGATGCAACCTGGTAATGACAGTAAGCCGCCGCTGATATCTGGTAATGATAATGAACCACGCCTGAGGAACCCACGAAACCCTATTTGTGGATTTTGTCACTGATAATGAAACTTGAGTTGCGTTGTGCATCCTTTGGTTTTAGGTATGTTTTGTTATTGTGAAAAAGAAAGGAGTTTACGATCTATTTTCCAATCTGTGATCAAGTGCTTAATAAAGTTGACTATTTTGGCTTACTTCTTCTTGTATTTTCTATTTTGTGCTAAACAGAAAATAAGTTTATGATCAACATTGTAAATATTATATTTAGGTAACCATCAACTTGCAGATTGGATCATTCATGATTTTAAGCACATTGTTATTCTGAAATTAAAAACTAGAACCATAATTTGTCTCTTAAATAATATGATGCATATATATTAATAGAATCTTTACGAGCAGCCCATACTAAAGTAATGAGACCATGGCTCGACATGAATAAAAGAAAAACTAATAAAATATATATTCACTAATATAATATTAGTGATAAAATAAAATAAAAACTAATAGAATATTAATTTATTATGAAAATAAGAAAAATAAAAGAGAATATATATTTGGGATGAGGGAACTAAAATATCTCTTCCTACAAAGATGGATGATGTTCTTTTTTTTTAATATACTATTTATTAGATCTTATTATCAAGCATATAGTTTTGGGGTTTGTAGTTACCTCTTTCAACTTATGTATCTCTTCTAAAAATTAAAGTCGAGATCTAAAAAAATATAGTAGAACCTTATACACCTAGACAAACTTTATTGGTAGATGAATGATATTCTTATTCTAACACTTTATCAACTACTTGTATCAACAAAAGGAATGTTTAATCAATTATTAAAGGTTAAAGTATATGTTTGATCTTTTATGTTTGCATTAAGTCTTATTTTAATTCCTAAAGTTTAAAAAGTATATTTTTAATCATTTAAACTTAACATTATTAATCTCACTAATGGACAATGTTGATTCCATGAATTTAAAACAATGACTAAACAATTAAATGATAATAAAACACATCTAAATTTTAATTCTTTAATATAATTTATAACATAATTTAAAAAGATTAAAATTTTAACATGTTTTATTAGTGTTTAATTACTCAATCATCACTTAAGTTTGATAAGTCATCATCTTTTGTTACATGATGTTAAATTTGAAAGACTAATTTAAGAAACTAAAATAAAACTTGATATAAATATAACCAACCAAATGTATACTTTAGCCTTTATGATATATATAATAAGGTGCACTAATATACTTTTTTCATTAATATATTAAAAATAGAACAATTTCTAACATATCCACAAACTTTCGTTATATATACGTATCTGTATGCGCGTGCGTGTATGAATAAAGTTGAAGATGCTTTGTATTGTTATGACGATCATGAGTTTGCTAAACTTGAACTTATTTGACATAACAAGTTGTATAACATCAATTACAAAAATGAGCATTAGTGCTATGTAATTAGGGCCCTCAATCTAAAAAAAAATTGAAAAATAATTTAAAGGAATGAAATGTGAGTCATCATCTCATTTTGGTTTCATGTGTCTAGAAATAAAGTTATGGTTTTTACTTTCTAATGGATGAGGTGTTACGTTAAGAGGTACCAAAGGCACCAATCGGAGTTAGTCGGAGTGATAAGCGGCTAAGTATTGCTTAAACGAGGTATCAAATTCGACCTTTGGCGTATGTAAAAAATTTCTGTTGGGAGACTCACATACCAAAGTCAGGTGCGAAACGCGGGTCGAATCCGGATATAGTTGAGACAAAGCTCCAGTGAATTGGGCGGATAAAAAAAAAAAAAAAAGAGGTACCAAAGGCTTATAAGTACTAATCACCATTTATTATTTGAGACACACAACAAGATCAAACATACTGCATTCGGTTTTGAGTGTACACAGAGATAGAGTCAAATTATAACTTTGTAAAAGTCATTACTGTCTTGGTTTAAGTATTGGAAATACAATCCAAATTCAAAGGTTTTTATTATATCTGGTAAGAAATTCGCCAGTCAAGCCAACTGGCACCATATAAGATAGAAATAGGTGGCGACAAATTAAACCTAAATTAAAGTGTTACCTATGCCTTAAAGATGTTGCATACAACTTTCTTATTCATCTCTTGTACTCTTCAAATAAGTAGTCCCGCATCAACTTAATTATAAAAATACCACAACCTGTTTTTTTATAGTGTTCTTTGGTTTTATTACCGTAAGATGATGTGGCGAAATGTATTTTTTCTAGTAGTGAGATTGGATATTAATATTAAAGTTTTCTTTAAAGAAAAGGAAAAAAAAAAAAGAAACTTCCATGAAACATGGTTATCCTCATTTTTTTCCCATGTGGGATCCACCCTTGTTCGTCTAGCTGCTTGATAAAACTATATTTTATCAGAGAATTTTCGAACCATCCAAGACTAACTTTGATTCTGTGTAGCCTATGGCCAAGTATTGATATTTAATGAAATATATATACATAATGACAAAGAAATTAAGCCAAAAAAATTACAAAAGAGTAAATAATGGACCCCAAATTAATTAGGTTAGCATGGAAAGTCATTGTTAATTGTAAGTCTTAATTATTTTATATATTGTCTCTTTTCTATTACCAAAGATTAGCATTCATCTTGACCTAAAGTGATATTAAAAGCTTAATCATCATTAGCGTCGCTTTAGTAATGATTTTGAAATTTTCTCCCCACAAAATAAACTAAGCCATAAAGAAAATGTCTTTACAGGTTAAAATGAAGTCGTGCAGATATAAAATTTGTCATAAGAAATGACAACTATTATTTTATATATCATATTTTTTTTATCCTTAATATAAGAGTTAATTAATTTTTTAGGATAAATTAATAAAATTAAATAAATAAATTATAATTAAAACTAAATTTTTAAAATAAATTTATAATATATACTCTTCAATTTACTAAAATTAATCGTTGACAGACAATCTATGATTGCACTAAAAGTAATAAATGCATTTGTTCACTCAAATAGGTTACACACACACACACATATATATATATTAATTGTATTTATACATTTATCAATAAAACTTCTACAACAACGATTAAACCTTGCAAATTAAAAATAAATAGGCATTATAAAAAGATATGGAGTAAAACACGAGGGATTTCCAATTATTTCACATCTACCAGCCTGGACATTATTTTTTTTATTAGTATTTTATTTGTTATATGTTTTTTTAGATAATAAAATATATCCCCACAGCAATTACCAATTTTACCCTCCTTGGTTGTACTCTATATATAATTGGAGGCCAGAGTTTATGATTTGCACGGTTCAATAATGTCCTCTAAACACTTTCTTGTGTTCCTTTTTGGAGTGGGGTTTCTCACCACTTCTTGCTTTGCAGATTATGATGACAAGAATCCATTGAGTGACAATAAGCCAACCATGAAAGTGCCATCTACTTACAAAGAGGCACTTATTAGCAACTCAAAAATGACCGAGGGACAATCAATTTACGAGCCTCCAGTGAAGAAACCGCAGGGGTTATTCCCTACATTTCCATGGCTACCTTCGACTATGAATATTCCACCGTCAAAACCTCCTTGGGGAACTACGTATCAGCCTCCCACGGGGGGGAAGCCGATACCGCCGATACCTGCTAATGATAACTATCCGCCACCTGGTACTAAAAATAAATTTGGGGACCCAGATAAGCCATGGGTTTGTTCCTTTTGTCACTGGCGGTAGTAAAACATGAATTGTGTGCATCCTTTGAGTTTAAGTATGCTTTGTTATTGTGAAAAATAAAATAAAGGAGTTTATGATCTAATATTTGATCAATTCTGTTTTATGTTGGCCTTGTTGTTTGGTATATTATGTATGGCTGTATGGTTATGATATATAATAATAAAGTTTGTCTATTCTGGCTTACTCTGCCTTGTATTTGTCAGCATATTTAATTAGATATAATTAATTAATAGAAAATACGTTTATGAACAGCATTATTGTAAATATTATTGAGGTAGCCATCAACTTGCAGATTGAATTATTCATGATTTTAAGCACATTGTAATTCTGAAATTAGAAACTATGACCACAATTTGTCACTTAAATGATATGATGCGTATATATTAAGAATAATACGAGCAGCCAATGCTTAAATAATGAGAAAATGACTTGAGATAAGTAAAAGAAAAAATAGAAAAAATATTAATTTGTTATGAAAATAAGAAAAATAGAAGAGATTTTATTTGGGATGAGGGAGATGATTAAGGTAATAGAGATTTGGAGAGAAATGAGGAGTAATTCTTTAACAAAAAACAGAATTTGGAAATAGAATCAATCAAACAAGGCCTAATATTATTCTAACCCTTTATCAACAAAAGAAATACTTAATGAATTATTAAAGACTAAAGTATGGTCTTTTATATTTATATTAAATTTTATTTTAATCTCTTAAATTTAAAAAAAATATTTTCAGTCATTTAAACTTAATATCATTAACTTCACTAACAGTAACGTGAACTCAATGAATTCAAAATAACAACTAAGCAATTAAATACTAACAAAACACATCTAAATTTTAGTTATTTAATAAATAATATAATAACTGGAAATGATTAAAATTCAAACATATTTTGTCTTTATATAATTGCTTATTCATCACTTAAGTTTGATAAGTTATTAAATTTTAAACGTCGATAAAACAAAACATTTACAACTAGGACATTAAATTTACTTTTTTAAAATAACAATTATTGACACAAAAATTCGTTATTTGAGATTGATGATGTTACAATTAAAGACGAAAAAATTAACTTACAAAATTGAGAACTAACCGAAAACTTATCTAAATATAAATATGGACTTTTATCCAATGACTATAAGTTACTTACATTTGTAATGTGTATATATTAATCCTAAATATAAAATCTAATGAGTTGATTTTAATCTTAAATAAAAGATTCGTTTTTCAAATTTATCAATTCTTTTCTAAATTACCCATATTCATTAGGGTGTTTTAAAAAAAATATGATATAATAACTAACTTAAGTAACTTCTTTAAACTAATCAATTTGGTTAAATATATCTTATATTTAGGATATGAGGAGTATATGGCTTAACATAGTCTTTCACGGAGCTTCAACCATTAGAAACAAAAACCTTTGAATAACCAGTATGAAAGAAATCGTTAAATATATATTTACATGTATTGATCAATTACATAAAGGAGCATTAGTCCTATGTACATCAGGGACATCAATCTAAAAAAAAAACAAGAATTTGAAAAATAATTTAAGCGAATTTCAATGACGTGAGTCATCATCTCATCATGTACTGGGAACACCTTTTGAGCTCTCCTTTCTGATAGATATACTTCTTAGACACACTAACAATACCTGATTGCTGCTCAACCTTTTTTATGAGAAGCTTCAGTAATGGAACCTTTGATAGAGTTCTACAAGATCCCACCATTATCAGCTTTTTCTGCACAAATATTCAAAACCTTGCTCTCAAAACACAAAAGCCACTTACATACAACAAAGTAAATAAAAGCATTTGAATAATAGTACTACTTCGGGTCCTTTATAGAACATATTTCTTAGTTTTTTCTCAAAAGAAAACAAAAAAGCTTTAGCAAAAAGAAAAAAAAAATCCATCTAGTGAAGGTAATCATATATCGAATATACAGCAAAAAGCATAAAATACCTTGCCACGTGTGAGAGCCACATTTATCCTGTGCCAGTCTCCAAGCAGAGAAGAAGCACAGCTTGATGGATTTTCACTAGACCTCACAAAGGATATTAATATACAATCTTTATCTCTACCCTGGAGAAGAGGGGGGGAAACCATATGAATGACACTTGGTTCTATAACAAATTTTTTTAAAAAGTAAAAGCAGAGACTACCCAGTGATGCCTGACATAAGCAAAATGCTAAAGTGAGAGCCTGTTTGTTTAAACTTAACAAACAAAAAGTCATTTTAATTGAACTACATAAAGGAGTTATTGGGAGAATTTTAAATTAAACATAAGGGATTATTGGAAGAAAAATTTGATGAGTTAACCACTTATCAAAATAAGCTGACAATGTATTTTCTTCCAACAAGCCCTCATGTTTAGCTTAAGGATCTTTCAAAAACTCATGTAACTTCAGCTTTCTACCCCGAAACCAATTTTCAATGTAGAAGTAATTTTGCAAGAAAATCAGTTGTTTGGTATCTCTTCCTCAAAACCTTAGTTTTGAAGCCCAAAATTGGTTTTTATATCTACCCAAACACACTCTTAAAACAAATAGGCCTTGAATTATAAGGAGAATGATAGAACTAGGATTTTAGGAAGAACAGAGAGAGTCAAGAACCAGAATATAAAATTCTAGATGATAGAAGGAAAGGTTTCACTGAATAATATTTCCATTCATGCCTAAGACATAACATAGTATGTCTTTATAGACTTAAAATAGGATAAGTAAAGATAACTGAAAACTAAACTGCAGCTAGATAAAGTCAGAATGTAAACTGAAAGTAACTCCTAGTAACTAACCTTATCCAGATAATATTAGAAATAACTTAAATAACTTTGTTCCTCCTAGAATAAACTAACAGAGGTTTGTTCCTAACAGAGAATTAATTATTTAAAACAGTAGAGTAATGCATGCTAAGTAGTCTTAACATATGCCTAAGACGAACCTGGTATTTATCAATGGTATGAATCTCCAACGAGGTCATACAAGCAGCCTGACGGATGAGGTTTGCCTGGGAATTGTAGGGTGTAATAATGCCAACATGTTCTTCACCAATTCCATTTTTTATTAATGCCTTTGCTATCTACACAATAAAAGCAGAATAAACAATTTTTGATAGCGTCATATGGCTTAAATTATGGAACAAATTGTGGCAAAAATAAAAAGAGCAGATTCATGATCTTGAGATATACCTCAACAATTATGTGAGCTTCTACAGGGTTATTTATAGTCTGTTCTCTCGCCTCAAATGCAGGCAATTTATCTAAGATGGAAAAAACTTAAATTTACGTTAATGATTCTAAAACGATAATGAGCATGAACGATTAAAGATGAAGCATCATCTTTACATACCAGTATCAATAAATATCACTGGCCTGCCTGGATTCAAAACCTGCATAATACCCAAAAAATTGGAAATTTTACATCCTTGAAAATATGGTCAATTGAGTAGCAGAAGGAAAATATGAGGCAAAACTCATGAAGATGGACAGCATGGGAAAAAAGTTAGAATTAATGTCACAAAAGAAAGATGGTATATAAAGAAAATAAAAATTGCTTTCTTCAATGATAAAGCTTGTTGAATAAATAAAATTCTGTGAAAATTGTAAATCCATCAAAAATTAAAACAATAAGAACCTGGAAGATAGTAGTCTTACATTTTTTAGCCAAGGTAAGCCACATTTTAAGGTAGAAAACTCAAGTTTTGCATTAGCAATCTCAGTGGAACCGCACCTTAACCTATCACCATATATCAAGACATTTGACAGGTCCATAATGCCCTGACACATACGGTACTGTATATATTTCAAATTAGTAATTAAATAGATAATGAAAGCAAAATAAACAAATGTTTTTAAAATCATAAACGTACCTGACTCTGTAGTGCTGAAATTGCTTGTGGATGTGCTTCTGAGAGCCTACAAAATAAACTTATCCCCATACCATTCTCTCGAGCCTCTGCGCTCTAGGAATTATTTGTCACCAATTTAATAAAGGTTGCCCACAGTTCTATACCAAAAAATAAAAATAATAATGCAAGGCAAATACCTGAACAAGTGGAGGAAGTTGATAGTGATCACCCACAAGTACAAACATTGAAGAAAACATGAGGGGGCCCAAGGACACCTGACATAGCAACAATTTCAGGGCCATCGAATGTTTCTAACAGCTAGATCAAGATGGCTAGCCATTTTAGGGAAATTCTTTGGAGATGAATACTTGTGTTCAGGAACAGAGAGGACACGATCAATTTCAGGGCCATCGAATATTTCTAATGAGTTAAAATGTCCTACAGGATCTTTTTCTCTTCATGGGTTCATCTGAACAAATTTAAAAACTATAGCTGTACAATGGTACGTATCATACCATGACAAGTACTGCATACTTTAAAAATATAAGTAACAAGTAACATACTGGTAGAGTTGTCTGTCCAGCTTCATCCATAATGCATACATCAAAAGTCCTGTTGGCAAGCAAGGGACTGGGGATGCCCAGACATGTAACTGCAACTACTTTAACTTGTTCTAACCTTACTTTGATCTCATCAACATTTTGTGCATTCGTTGCTGTCAATTGTGACAAGACTGAGTAAAACTACTACACCAAATCAAGAGGAAGAGTAAAAACAACTAATCAGCCAACCTGAAAGGCAGTGTTCTCTAACCTCCTCATGCACAGCTTCACGTCTTCCAATACGTACAAAATCAATTCCCTACAATTTAAATTTCACCATGCAACGAATCTTATACTGGGATTACAAGGAACCACACTGTACAGTGAATTGGATATTTTTAGAATATAATGTTGAGGAATGTGCATTATAGATTTAGAATAGTGAGTCTAGCAAGTAATCAACAAACTTATTTTAATGACTCAAGGATGTTTAAGAAAATAAAATTTATCTAGCAATGCATAAATGAATGTATAATTTCAACATGTGGGCTTGTGCTTAGCCCTGGTTTCAGACCCAAGGGACTTTGACACGAGTGTATTAGAGATACAGTATTTAAACTTATAATGGCCGGGTAATGAGATCACATGGTTTAAGAAGCTACAATAAAATGAAACCACGGATACCTGAGCTTTTAATTTGATGAGTAAATTATCTACAGCTGAGTTTGTATAGGCTGTCAGCAAAATAGATGTGCCTCTGATTAATAATGCTTTCACAGCATGAACCATGGTCGATGTCTTTCCTGTTCCAGGCATTCCTAGTATGAGAGCGTAATCCTTTGCCGTAAGAATCTGATAATTAGTAGCAAAGCAGAGCCACAAAGGTCAAGTCTATGTAAAACTGCCCACAAAACTTTCTGAATAGATCCGGGGCATGAATGAAGAATTGATATTCAATTGGAACCTTGAGGATTGATCTACGCTGATCATCGTTCAAACTCTTCTCTGACCACACATATGATATTGCTGGGTCCTGACTGACCATAGACCCGCTGTCAAATTTAGGAGCCTACAGGCAAATACACCAGCAGGAGGACAGGATAAGATCATGTATCTAGTAAAGAAGATAAAGTTGGGACGTTGAGCATGGTAGCAGCAAGTGACTCACCTCAAGATCAACAATCATTTTCCTCAGATGAGTACTTTGAGCATTTTGCAGAAAAAGTTGTACTAGATTAAACCTTGTAGAGGGGATAAAGTCACAAATGAATCGTACAAGTAAATAAATTTGAATACTGGCAGACATCTTGAAATTGAGGTTTGAATGAAGCAATAACCGATGAGCACCTCATAATAGCAAATGAAGTCACAGCTTCATCCTTATCAATTCTCCAAACCTGTTTATAGAGATCTTGGCAAGTGGAGGTGCTTCCAGGAATCCTCAGGCGCTTTGAAAAGGAAACCTAGAAGATTTAAAAATAAATACACAGTTGCCATCTCGGTAAGACATAACTGTATCAGCAAGTATTCTGCTTCTTCTAATCCTTGGCAATATATGATTTGATAGATGAGCAAAGGAAGTAAAATTCCCAATGTGAAAGTGTAAGAGTGTAAGTGATAGAAATAGAACAAAAGAAATTAATATACTCACAGAAACATGGGCATGACTAATATCTGTAATCACCCCACTAGCAATAGCTTGATGGCTAGATTCCGAGCTCAATATCTAAAATGTTAAACAGAATAAACAAATCATTAATTAATAGTTTGAGACGATTAGTGAAAAAAATAATATGCATAATCCTTTGCAAAGTAAGTTAATATACTTATTTTTTACTGGGAATAAAACAATAATCGCATTCTTGTTAAACCATGAATGACAGACTTATAGCAAAGAATAATAACATGAAGCTGTGGGCTAAGAGTAAAATCATTTCCAGGTTTCTGTTTGAGCTTGGATTTGATTATACTTCACTGCTTCATGCATGTTCAATATTATTTTTCTTGAAATAAAGAAGTGAGTCCCATTAAATCATGAAAATAACATTAGAGACAAATCTCAATTGTAACTGAACATCACGTTAAAAAAGCACCAGCATTCTTGTCAAATATTAATTTGTCTGCAATCACAAGCTTTTGTATAAAAAAAACTGGATACCTGTGGGAATATCCTAATAATAAAATATCCTAATATCTAAATCATTAATATTAGGATATTATTGTTAGAGATATTATTGTTATTATGTCATTAATATTAGGATATTATTGTTAGAGATATTATTATTATTAAAAACATATCAGATTTGATTTAGGTGTAGTTATTAGAGATTTGATTTTATCTTGATTTGATTTTATCTTGGTGTATCTCATTTGATTCCCAAGAACTGTGTATATATATATGATGCATAAGCCAAAGCAATGATCATCGGACAATTCATATTCTAAAATACCACATGGTACCAGAGCCTTCAGTCCGATAAGCTTCTTGTCCAACGTCCTCTGTTCTGTTGCCTCTGTGAGCAACAGAGTTCTGGGTTGTTTTTCAACCAACAGTACCGCGTCGCTACAGCCCGTCGATACAGTACCGCGCCGCTACAGTCCGAGTTGCTACAGTGATCGCGATGCGCAGTACCGAGTTGCTATAGTGACTGTGTTGCAACAGTGTCCGAGTGCTATAGTACCGAGTTGCTACAGTAGCTGAGATTCTACCATGTCATCTACAAGTTCTGACCAGCAGAAGCACCACGGGTTGAGTACAGGCCTTGATGGGGCATCCAGTGTTCCTGTTTCCATCGTATCTGACAAGCTCACTTTGACAAATTATCAAGATTGGGCTCAGGCAATAAAACATGCAGTTGGTGGGCGCGGGAAACTTGCTTATCTGACTGGTGATGTTAAAAAACCAGCGAATGAAGCGTCACCTGAGATGCAACAATGGACCATCGACAACCATTTGGTTTCCTCCTGGCTTATCAACTCCATGTCTCCAAACATCAAACGAAGCTTCATGTATCTACCCACAGCACGAGACATTTGGGTAGCTGTTCGTGACTCTTACTCAGTCACCAAAGACCATTCTCGCTTATTCAACCTCCAACGTAGTACATGGCGATGCATTCAGGGCACCCGTGGAGTGCACGAAGACTGGCTTGACCTCGTGGCATTCTGGCAGGAGCTGGATCTTCTTGACGAAGATGAATGGGATACCCCTACAGACATCGTTCGAAATCAGAAAAGGATTGAAAAAGGGCGAATACTTCTTTTTCTTGCTGGTCTAAATGCTGAATTTGATGCTGTAAGGGCCAGAATTCTCAGCAATTCCATACTACCGTCACTTCTGGAAACTTATGCTGAGGTGCGCAGAGAAGAATCCAGAAGGGAGACTATGCCTGTTGAATCCAAACAACCTCTTCCTGAGTCTACAGCCTTTGTTAGCAAACATAACAATCCTGGTGCTTCTAGTAAGACTCGACCCACCTATGAACACTGCAAGAAGGTGGGACATACTCGTGAAAAGTGTTGGGATATCTATGGCAAGCCAGTTGATTGGAAGCCTCGTAAAAATAAGCCACGAGCTCACCAAGCCTCAAATGAATCAGCATGTGCACCATCCCCATATGAGCCATCCACATCCTTCAGTCAGGAGCAACTAAATCAGATTACACGTATGTTCAGAAGCCTTCAAGCTGAACAACACCCTCACGGATCTGCATCCATGACTCATAAAGGTATAATTCCCATTACTTTACATACCTCTCTTCCTCCATCACAGTGGATTGTGGATACAGGGGCCTCTGATCACATGACATCAAATGAAAAAATGTTTGTCACCTACCATCCCTTAGCAGGGAATAAGAAAATCACTACTGCTACCGGCACTCCTTCACCCATAGCAGGCATCGGTTCTGTAACTATCTCAGATTCTTTACATCTTGAATCAGTAATTCATATTCCTCATTTGGCTTGTAACCTGCTTTCTATTAGCAAATTGACGAAACAAGCAAACTGCTCAGCTCATTTTTATTCTACTCATTGTGATTTTCAGGATCTCACATCGGGGAAGATGATTGGTTCTGCTAAGGAGTATGATGGTCTCTACTATCTCGACACATCTACCGTGAGTGCATTATGGTCCAAGATCACCACCTCTATACCCAACCCCACCTCTGATGAGGAGTTTTTTATGTTATGGCATAAAAGATTAGGTCATCCTAGTGTTCATTATTTACAAAAGTTGTTTCCCCAGTTATCTATCAATAAAAGTTCTTTTGTTTGCGATACTTGTGCTTTTGCTAAATATCACCGTGTTTCCTTTCCTCCTGTTCCATACAAACCATCTTCTCCCTTCTCCATTATTCATAGTGATGTATGGGGACCCTCTAAGATTCCTAATTGCACTCGGACCAAATATTTTGTCACGTTTATTGATGATCATACTCGCATGTGTTGGGTCTATCTTTTAAAAGATAAATCTGAGGTCCCTAATGTCTTCATTGGATTCTACGGTTTTGTCCAAAACCAATTCCATACCTCTGTCAAAGTCCTTTACACCGATAATGGCACTGAATACTTCAATAACTCCCTTTACGCTTTCCTGTCTGCTAAAGGAATTGTTCATCACAGCAGTTGTCCCTATAGTCCTCAGCAAAATGGGATTGCGGAACGAAAAAATAAACATATTCTTGAGGTTGCTCGGGCTCTCTTATTTCAATGTCATGTTCCTTTGTTTTATTGGGGGGATGCTATCCAGACCGCTATTCAGCTCATTAATCGTCTTCCTAGTCGTATTCTTTCCTTCACCTCTCCCATTGCAGAATTACAAAAAACTCATGATGTCTCTCACTTACAGTCTTCTCTTCCGCTACGTGTCTTTGGATACACTGTTCTTGTTCATATTCATCATCCTCCCTCAAAGTTCTATCCCTGTGCCACTAAATGTGTCTTCTTGGACTACTCCTCCTCCCAAAAAGGTTACAAATGTTTTGATCCTATGTCCAAACACCTGTTTGTTACCCGTGATGTCACCTTTGTTGAGCACCAGTCATATTATCCCGAGTCTTCGATTCCGGGGGAGAGTTGGAATGAATCTCAACTTGTGGAACCCATTGTACCCATTTCCTTCACACCACATGGACCTTTACAGCCTCCAGAAGGATCTGAACAACAAAGATGGGGAAAAATGTACTCACGCAGACATCATAGAGGCCACGACCATCATATCTCTGAGGTAGAACCAGTTCCTGAACCGTTGGTAGATCCTGAACATGGTGAAACTAATCTGGAGCTTCCTATTGCATTGAGAAAACTACCACGGACATGTACGAAGCATCCTATAAAAAAGTTTGTTTCTTATGCTGCTCTTACTCCAAGTTACCATACTTTTGTAACTAACCTTGACAGCATCAAGATTCCTAACAATGTACATGAGGCCTTGGCTGTCCCAGAGTGGAAACAGGCAGTGATGGAAGAAATGCAAGCCTTGGAGAAAAATGGGACTTGGGAGATAGTGCAGATGCCTTCAGGAATAAAACCCGTAAGCTGCAAGTGGGTGTTCACTCCCAAATAGAATGCTGATAGTACGTTAAACAAGTTGAAGGCAAGACTAGTTGCTCGGGGGTTTACGCAAACGCATGGTATTTGACTACAACGAGAAAGGGATGAAATGAGAACAGACAAAGGAAGATATTAAAGGTTAGTTGGGAAACTCATTTATCTCTCACACACACGTCCTGATATCGCCTTTGCAGTGAGTGTTGCCAGTCAACATATGCATGATCCACAGAAGAAACATATGGACTCGGCTTACAAGATACTACAATACTTAAAAGGTACTCCTGGCCGTGGGCTATTCTTTAAAAAGAGCACAAATAGATCGGTAGAAATTTACACCGATGCTGATTGGGCAGGATCACAAGAAGACAGTCGATCAACCTCTGGCTATTGCACATTTGTATGGGGAAATCTTGTCACTTGGCAGAGTCAGAAACAGAAAGTAGTGGCTAAAAGTAGTGCAGAATCAGAATTACGAGCTCTTGCTCAAGGAATCATTGAGGGTCTATGGTTAGCAAGAGTTGCAAAAGAAGCTCATTTGAAGATAGATGCTCCATTAAAGTTATTTTGTGACAACAAGGCTGCTATAAATATGGCCTTGAACCCTATCCAGCATAGCAGAACTAAACATGTGGAAATCGACAGACACTTCATTCGTGAGAAAGTAGAGGATGGGATTATGTGCCTCACCTACATACCTACAAGGCTACAAACTGCAGATATTCTTACCAAGGGACTACCAGAAGAAATATTTGAACGGCTCCTAGGCAAGTTGGACATGGTCAATATCTATGATCCAACTTGAGGGGGAGTGTGGGAATATCCTAATAATAAAATATCCTAATATCTAAATCATTAATATTAGGATATTATTGTTAGAGATATTATTGTTATTATGTCATTAATATTAGGATATTATTGTTAGAGATATTATTATTATTAGAAACATATTATATTTGATTTAGGTGTAGTTATTAGAGATTTGATTTTATCTTGATTTGATTTTATCTTGGTGTATCTCATTTGATTCCCAAGAACTGTGTATATATATGAGGCATAAGCCAAAGCAATGATCATCGGACAATTCATATTCTAAAATACCACAATACCATATTTCTCAATTCAACTGATTAAAAGTAAGAGGAAATGACTCGTACCACATAGTTTCCAGTTCTTAGTTTGAGATCTAAATAATTTGTTGAAGCATTAGAAGTATCACCATCAGACACTTCAGATAGAGAAGATAGATCACATCGTACAAAACGATAAATGAAACAATTATCTTTAAGAGATTTCTGAGACGTAATCTTATTTGAAGCATCAAGGATGACAGAAGAAAGGCCAGTACTGTTCTGACTTTTAAAAGTATGTGATCGCCACATCTCTTTCCTCACAAGCTGCAAAAGTAAAGAGTGATAAATAGACAAAAAAAGAACTAATATAAAGAACACTGCTAATATAAACATATAAGAAACCTCAGTGGGGGCTAATATACAGAACACTACGTTAAAAATTATACCTCAGTCTGTTTTGCTTCCAAGTCAATCAGCCGATCCCAATGGAAGAGGAACTTACAATAAGTAGATGAAATGTGATTAGTATGTGAATCAAACACATCTCCCAATCCACTACTCTCTGCACTTCCTCCTTGAACCTAAAGCATTTCAATACATTACACCAAAAGATGAACAAATAAACACTTCAACAAGACTAAAGGCTAACTCAAGATATGCTATAAGATCATGAAAAGCTAGGAATATAAACACTGTCTACAAGAAAATATTGTCACTCAACACAAGCCATTTTGATTTTATTGGAACAGTATAATTTGTATCCTTTCTTTAATTAGCTACTCTATAGACGTCCCACATCAGCATCAGCTCTATCATAATTAACATTTAACAAGCTTAAATCTACTTTGCAATGTTAAGAAAATTGGATCAACCATTGAACTAGTCAAAGGACTGGTTCACAATTCAATGATCGGACAGCGGTCAAACCATTCATGAATAAATGAATAAATTTTAAATATGATTATAATAAAAAGAAATAATAATCTATAATTATAAAAATGAGTACTCCATACCCTTCATCCAAAATGTGTATATACTCATTTTATAACTAAACATAAAAATAAATAATTACAAGATGCAAGATATCTAAAATGTATATAGTTATTTCATAATTTATAATTTTAGGATATATATATATGTGTGTGTACATATTTCTTGTCTACTTACCCATTATTCTTCCTTTTACACATCTTATTAAGTATAGATATGCAAAAATCATAGCTTAGAAATATGGACCAAACTCATTAAAGTACCTTATGAAAAATGCTACAAACATTAAGATGGCGACAACCTCTGCAAATGCTTGGACTCTACAATAAAAAGATGAAAAAACAGGTAGTGACATCTGATAAAATTATCATAAACACCAAGTGTAAGAATGAGGAATAAGCTCATGCCTGTAACATTGGAGGCAGTTGTTGTGTGGTTAATGCCTTCAGAATATCACTTGCAAGCTCATTACGTCGCATGATTAGACCAACTAAGTCAGATCTTTGAACTACAATGCCCTTCATACAAAATAAAAATGATCAGACTACTCTTCTTATTAAAAAGATATAGCTATTTAGTATCAACATAACCTTACCTCTGTCTGATCTGACTGGAGATAATATAGAAGACCAGAATCAATAGTCTTCAGGTACCTATTAAATTAAAACATGCAAAATAAAGAAAATAATGTTTTCTTAAAATATTTAACTATAGATATGCTGCTAGAGAAATATTATTCACCTTTCAGACATCAGAAGAGTGTATAAGATCACTTGAGCACGGTGTTCTATATATGACTGCAAATATCGAATGCAATTGTCACAAGAAAAAATATTATACAAGAAAACTTGAAGTGAGTGATGTTTTTTATGCATTCTCCTAAGAATATAAGTCCAACCCAACATTTTATGGCATATATTAGTAGTATGAACCAGAATCTTGCCTGTCCAGACTTTGCTTTCCCAGTTTTGAACTCTAGTGGCATGACCTTCCCATCTGCTTCATTTCCCTTTGGTAGAACTTTCACAGTGACAGAAGCATCAATCATCCCTTTCAAACCATATTTAGGAGCCCATGCCATCTCCTCAATATCAATCACCTACAACACAGATGCCTTTAACTATATAATCTCTTCTTTTCATTGAAAAAGAAGAAAATTAAAAATAACATATATATGTGCATGTATGTCAGCAGAGACTCTGAAATTATCATTTCTATCATTTTTAGAGTAAGAAAATTACATGAGTACTCTAGACATAGATTACAATCAAGCACATTAGGAATTAATAATGAAAATATTAAAAATTATATTAATCATGCACCCAACACGCCTAGCTCATTCAACAGATCTATGGGATACTGTAATCTTTCTGCTTTCAAGTGTATTTTTCTAGGGTGCATGTTAAGATTCTATATGCTTTAAATCTATTGAAGCAAAAGGCTTTCAGGGAGCAAAGCCAGCTGAGACACCCATGAATCCCACTAACAAGTTGAGCCTGAATGATAGGCAACTCCAGTTGATATAGGGAGGTATCAAGGATTAGTGAGTAAGCTCATATATCTCTAACACAAAAGTTCAGACAGGCATGGGCATTCCCATGGTATGGTAAGTCAATTCATGAGCAATCTGCAAGAGAAAATATGAAGGCAATATACAGAATTTTGAGTGTTTGAAGACAACCCCTGGAAAAGGATTGTTCTTTGAGAAGGGAAACTACAGAGATGAAGTCTACATAGATGCAAATTGGGCTGGATCTACTATTGACAGAAGATCCACTATAGGATACAGCTACAGGAGGAAGGGTACCAGCACATGAAGCATGTTTGAACAATGTTACAGTAGAGAGGGGATGAACGTGTGATGCCCTATGATAGTCCAATTAGCACGGGTAAGTTAGTGACCAAATTCCATGGAGTTTCTAAGGTCTTTGCAACGAAAAGGAATCAAACCAATAGCACCAGACACTTGACTAAAAGACAATGACTGAAGAAAGCAAACCAAAGGAGGAACGGCAAAACTTTGTTAAGCATGCGTACAAATCTCTTGTACCAAAACCTCACAAAGCTTATTTCTCTCTCTAACAAATGTCAAGTACCATGACAAAAAGTGTGAAAATCCCACATTTATTATTTATATGTATAAACATAAGGAGGGCTACTCTAGGGACAAATTACCATTAAGGACATCAGAAAATAAGGAAATATCAAAAACAGAAATAACTAAAAACTACATTATTTTAATTTTAATTCTAGCACTTACAACATAAACATATGCACATGAACCTATTGGATTGAAAACTTTAAATTTACAAAATCAAATACACATCAACAATAACACCTAGCCATGTATCCAACAATTTCAACAACTTTTTATTTAGAATCATATTTCATCAACAAGATGACATATGGATCTATAGTGATATGCAATTGATCAATTGATTAAGCAGAGCGATCAAGTCTGGTGCTTGCCTCAGATATTTCGACTTTCTTTATACCATCCTCACATCCAAAATCAACATAAGCATCTTTCTTTTCCTGTCAAAAACTGAAGTCATTAGTCATCGTGTCAAATAAATAAAGAATCGCAAATGCCATACACATAGATATATATTATACAGCACAGACTACTTATAAAGTGTATATAAGTACACATTCACAGGCTTTAGTTACAGTGTTTTCTCTGTAAGACCTGTTTCTAAAATAAACCTTTTTTCCTCTTATTTCACTTTTGCAATTTACTTTCATGAAATTTCATTTCCTACATGTTACTCTCTTCCCTTTAATTTGCTACATGCACTCAACTGCCTCTAGAGCCAGTCTAGAGTGCACTACTTCCACTCTGGCTTCTTTTTCCTTTACATTCTCATCTTGCCTAAGTTTAAATACATTTATTTTCTCTATACAAGTACATTAAGCAGTCTCCTTACTTTCTGGTTCTCATCGCAGTCTTCTTTTCCTTTACTCACATTTCCACAGGGATTTCCTCTCTACTCTTTGTGCGCATGTCCATGCACAGGGATATAACACACATTTGTGTGCATGCTGAGATTTTAGAATAAGAAAAACTTAGAATATCTTGATTTATTCGGATGAAATGGAAGGGCATTTATGAAGACCCTGGCAACAAATTTGCCACACTAGAATCCCATAAATTCAGAAAATAAGCATAACTCATGGCAAAATAATAAGCATAATTTTATGTTATTTTGCAAGCACTGTTCATATAGGTATCAAAAAGATCACAAAGCCAAGCAGTACTATTGTGAGTTACGTTTGGCAGAAAGAAGCAATGACATGCATTCCAAAAGGTAACAGCTAATGATAGTAGATAGTTTATGGAGAAAAGCTAGAACTATTTGAACGCACCTCTGAATTCTTGAACAGTTTGATCCAATTTAACATTCGTGGGATTGCATCTATCAAGGTTTTGTGTACATCATTTTCATTTACTGAAATATTCACACAAAGGCTAAAATCAATATCCCTAAGGATGATATAGAACAAAGAAGATCAGAAGCTTCTTTTGAACAAGTTACAAAGAAAATGTTAAGAATCCACCACAAGAACAATTAATTATATCCAGCCTTTTGATGCTTATAGTTGCAATCAAGGGTTGGAAAAAAAACTCCCAGCTCATAGTGAGAACTAGCTATGTATGCCTCACCCTAATATGAATACATAGACAAACCCTCACCTCCACATGCATACAAGCTTTCAATGTTTCTCTGGAGTACCAATCGTGCATATTCCTCTAAGAAGTTTATAGTAGGACTATCCTTGACGAGTCCAGCCTGTCATGCCCAGCAAATCCCCATCCCATTAAAAATACAAAGGAATAAAAAGAAAACGAATTGGAAATTAGATATTTGCTTGATCATAGTAAAGTAACTGTAAAGATGCAATAACAACTGTATAGGGTTGAGTAGCTTCAGAGACCTGAAAAATTTGGTGAAGTAAGGTTCCAGTTAATGCAGCAATTGAGTACTCATTATATTTTAGCCTCTCATCTAAGACAGTTCTCCTTGGACAAGTAAAACTAGCAGCTACCTGGAATAATTCTGTATATCAGAAGGAAACATATAAAATAAAAAAAAAAAACAGTGAAATGAACATTGAAAAAAGAAATCAGGAAATGGGATTCAGAAAAGATCCTCTGAATCTCTTTGTTTGAAAATAACAAGACCAAATATGGGGAAGAGAAGGCGATCATTCTACATTAGCAAATATTGGCATTCGCATTTTATAAATGAAATTCTGACGATAAAAGGTATGTAATTAGAGAAAATAAGGAAATATTGCTCCTGTAAAATTACAGAATATAAAAAATATCTAGTGAACTACATAAAAGAGGGAAAAGTCAGACAGAAAATAAATAAATATATTTTTAAGATAGCAATAATAAATACCCGAGATCCAGACACCAGAATATCTGGGTGTACAATCAAAAAATTATTATCATGATCTACATCACAATGCCCCTGATCATCAAATTGACCAATTATATTCACAGTATCTCCAGGTGCAACAACACTGTAAGACCTGTAAAACAATTTTAAACAATTACAAAAGCCAACAATATAATTATTCAAGAAAATATTATTGACACAATAACAAAAAAAAACCCTCAAAACTCAATAATTCATTTAAATTCCAAGACAAATTACTTATTCAAGAGTTTTTAACTGGAGTCAGAAGATAACAAAGAACCATTTCACATACCAAATGTTGACTTGTTTTGAACTGTTACATATATATATGATCAACTTTAATAATCATAGACTAAAGCGCACCAACTAACCACTCTTCCAACAACTTTACAGCCTTCTCTTCTCCAGTTTGTTCATTTATTAAGCGAAGCACCTAGAAAGCAATTGATCAAGTAGGTGAATTAGCAAGCCCATGTTAAGCATTAATAAATTACGGTGTTATAGCAACAAGCCTCAATAAACCTTGTATTGGCCTTGCAAAGAAGATGAATTAGCCAGCCTATGTTTTTCAGACACCTAAAACAAAACATACAAGTGGTAAGCCTAGAAGAACATAATTTCTGTTGATTGAAAATTTAACCATACCAGACTATAATTTCAAAGAAAAAAATACCTCCAACACCAAATAATTAGAATTGGACACACCGATGGCCTCTTTAGGTGTATGAACTATAGTGCTTTCTGCTGCACAGTCAACTCTGATGGGCAGATTATCAACAATTCCATCTTGAGACTTAATGTAATTTGCACTTTTATCACTAATTTTAGCATCTTCAACACATATGGCATCTTCGACTTGGTCTAACAGTTCAAGCAATGCCTATAGAAATAAAGGGGAAAAAAACAAATACTCTAATGAATGTGTGGCTTCCACATGCTTTGTAACTCCTGAGGTTTAACCGATATATAGTCTGTCATGTAAAAGGTCACAAGCCCCTTTTCATGGACCTTTTACATGAAACAGAAGAAATATGTGCAATTGGTAGGACAAGAACAGAAGACGGTTTTGAAGAAATTGTGCATGCAATCATCACGCAGGAAACTGTAATTATTTATCTCCATATGTACATAGCTTGGAATGAATTTCCTTTGTCATATATTTCCTCTCATCGCACTCTAAAGTCAAAATATTTTCTTTTCCTTGGTAATTTAACTCTAACTGGTTCCTCTATATCTTTGATTTTTTTCAAAAGGAATATAGTAGACTATCATCGGGGTGCAAGGTGTTGCCAACAGCAATTTACATATTAGAACTGGAATTACTTAATATCACATTCCTCAGATTTGCAAATTACATGAACTAGATCTAAATGAATTAGTATGGCAAAAGCAAGTCCAAAGGCCTGACCTTTTTATGCTGTCTTAAATAAATCTGGTCAGGTAGTCCAATGTGTTCAACATCCCTGACAAGCTGCACCTTCAAATGCAACATGAAATGATGATGGTACTAAAAAGTATTATTTGAAAGATGAGGTGACCAGAAAAATACAAACATGTTGAAAAATAAAGTAAACAAAAATAAATGCATTGTTGGACAACTTTAGGCTATTCCATATTTTTATATTCTAAAATGAATAGTATTAATTGATGAAGTAACAGCTCGACAGACCCAATAAACTATGAAGATTAAAATACCTTATCAGAGCAATAGGATAAGGATGGCGGAGTTCTGAAGGGGCTCTGTGAAGTAATTACTCCAGAATCATTCACAGTAGTTGAACTGACATTAAAAACCATGTCTTGGTCTGGGTTTATACGTTTCAAGCCTTTTTCATTCTTAGACACTGTTGACCTCTCAGCAGCCTTTGTAGCTGTTGAAGTAATTAACTTTCCAAATTTACCACCTTTAGTCAGAGAAGTCTGCACCATGCATTGGTAATCTATAACCATATTAAACGATAAAACATCAAATTAAAAGTGAGTGCTCCTCAAACACTAACCTGATTCTCTGAGGAAATCCCAACGGGCAATAAGTTGATTCTAGAAGATTCAGACAAAACTTGAATTATCTGAGGCATGTGTTTTGAAACTGCTTGAAGTCTTTGAAGTCTTTCATTCACAGGAGATATCTTCCATATAACTTCATCAACCCCATCATCTTGGCTCTGTTTTATGAACTACCCACAAGTATATTTTTGCAAAGATATATTTAGAAACATTGAAGGAAACAAGAAAATATGTAAACTTGCAATCGAATCAACAACTTGCGTTAGAACGAAGTCACAGAAAATGTGCTATTAGCACTTCCAAGCTATAAGATTAAACAACAGAAATTGTTGTTTCAATTCAGGTTCAATGAAGCATAGCCAAAAATATGTTCTCGGAAAATAAAAATTTCCATAACTGATTAGCTATCCGAACTGACCAAGAACCTGTGGGATTTAATTGCTACTTTCGAATAACCGAGAATTGTCCCTCAGTTTAATAATTAAAAGAAAAGGAACGGAATGTTAAATTATTATTTAAAAAAATCTACATCATTTAAAAGAAATACCATCCCAGGCGAGAACTTGGAGCGCTTATGGGGCACAATCTTAGAAATTTCCGGAGACTCTTCAGGAAGATTATCCACTGCATCAATCCCTGGTATTAGCAAATTCTCTGAAGGAGTATTCTGCAACACGTTATTGGATTCATTTGCTCCTACTGGTGGGATGTCTTTAAGCTTTTGCAATTCTGAATTCCCCCTTTTTGGCCAATCCAAGTCTGAGTTCAAATTATATTCAGCTCTGGGAAGAACGGAATCTAAATTGTTTGGAGCAACAGCTTGCGATTCAGTAACACATGGAATATGAGAGTTAGGAGGTGCAACGGAGTTGGAATCTTGGGCAACAGAAACAGGACGGTTAGCAGGTGCATCATTTTTAGGCTGCTTCTGAGAGGCCAGAAGAGCATTCTGGGTGTGGCGCTCAAAAAAATGTTGAATACAGAACTTGGAATGTTGAGCCTGGCTGCTTGGATTCGATTTCTTGGAAGTAGAGCTGGGTTTCTTCCTTGGAGGCATGTAGGTACGTCAATGGCAGATACAAAACTTTTTGCACTATCAAAACCCAAAGCAAAAGCAGAACATCAGATTATTCCGCACGAATGGCATACAACAAAGAAACAAATAAATTAAAGAAGTACCGATTCTAATTAGAGCATGCAAGGCCACCTTAAGACGAATCAAATTAGAAAAAAGAAAGAACAATTCAAGACTAGAAGAGAAGAATCAAAAGAAGGAAGCAACTCAGAAACGAATACTAACACAGAAGCAAAATTAAACAATTTCAAAAGCGTACAAATATGAAAAACGAAATCTGGGTTCCCCATCCGTGCAAGGAAGCTACCATGTAGAGGGAGCACAGAGTGGTCACTTTATCAAATTAGATGGCTTATCACCAAAGGAAGCGGGAATGAGGAAAAGCACAGTTACTAGTGCGGAAATTAACAGCAATGGCGGCAACGGTGGTGGAAATGGCGGAAGAACCACTTGTGCGATGCTCAATCCCACTGAAACTGTAGCTGAGGTAGACGGCAATATGGCTAATGTTGTTGGCAAGGCAATGAAAAGACCATCGAAGGGAAAGTATGGATTTGAAGATACTTCTTCATGAAAGAGAAGCTCTAGGTTTACGGATCAAAGAACTTGGCTTCCCCGTTTCCACTTACAGTTTCCCAGAAAATGAGAGGGAAGCGAATGAAACTTTGAGCTTTCCCGCGTAAACTACAAGAGCTTATCAGAGAATGAGCCCATGACTTCTAATGGGCAATTTCTTATTAAATCGGCCAACTTCACGCATAATTTTTCTTTGTTTGGCACAAAAATTGTCTGAGGAGGGGTTGATCTCATCCATGATCTAAGGTAAGACAAAATCTCATTTTTTTCTAGGCAATACCAATGTCGGACAGGGCGAGCCATCTATTACCGTCAGGTGTAAACCTAAACATCTAGGAGTTAGGATACCTCCTTAAACTCTGTGATTAGAACCACAATAAAATGATACTTCCTAACTATTGAACACGCAATGGTAACATGTACTCATATTCTAAGAACTAAGAAGCCCATTAGTATGTTTGTTATCAAAACAAAAATGCACATTGGTGTGTGTATAAGATTATATATAAACCTATAATCTGAATGGGTTTATTTTAAGACATATAACTGTTTAAAACGTATTTAATTTTAAAGAGTGCTATTTTATTTTAGTTCTAATAGCAGCACTTGGGAATATATCCTAACTACTGGGTATATAAGTTTATACTAAAGGTAATTGACAACTCACTCTACCTGATATTAGTATCGTATAAGAGAAAATGAGACTTCATCTTGCCCTTAAATCGTGGGTAAACCTAATTTTTTTAAAAAAATTCTTGTACCAAAAGAAAAAATTATATACAATGTTTTTTAAACACATATTTAATATCTGATAGCTTTTCAAATAAAATTATCTCTAATAATATATATATATATATACACTTAGCAAAAATAGTGATACATTGAATATGGCTATTTTGAAATTAGTATATGACAGTGTCTTCAATTAAGGAGTGCATATGTTTAAGAAAACATTGTAAGATGTAGGTATAAAAATACGAATATCTCTATTATATATTTCAATATTTTAAGATATGAAATATAGGTATCCTGAGTTTTAAACAAGTATTTTAAAAGTAATATAAAGAGTTGTAGCAACAAAAAAATAGTAATATAAAGATATTTTATAATAATCAACCAAAATATTAATCTTTCTTTAAGTTTTTAAGTCATATATTAGATGAGATTCCACAAAAACATAAGAAGAAAATATTTTGACAAAAAAAATGGTATATAAATGATAGTATATGCAATACATATCATGAAGTATAATACGGGAATCGTACAGGATATAAATGCGTTTTCTTCTTTGAAATATTGGTGCTTCATTCGTATTTCGTTGCTCAAATTTTTTGTTTAGTAATTGGCATTAGTAGCTGGCAAAAGGGTTGACCCGACACCCTCATGGATCCGGCCCATATGAGCTCATGCCTATAAGCCTTTTAATATTTTATCCTAAATTTGAACATTTTCTCAAGTTCTATCCAAATAAACAGAGCCTTTTATCAAAAAAAACAAACAGAGCTTAGAATCCTGCCCGAATACCTGTGCAAAAACGGGGGAAAAAAAAACAGCCTGTCTTCATTTCCTTCATAACTTTCATTATTTACTATATTAAACATAAACTTTTAACCAAATATAAAACTGTCAATTTTACAATTTTTCCGAAGAATAAATAATGGACTTACTTCGCTTGTAATACGTTGGTAATACGAGATGTGAAGAGAAATAAATTGACTTATGATAAGCAACAAAGCTTTTTCCTATCCCCTTTTCTCTCTGTTATGCTTGTCTTAAATCATAAATCACCATATCATATCTCGATTTTACTTAAATAAGAAGCGTGAAGAGAGAATTGAAACCGCTGGGAATTCAATTCAGTACACAAGTGACTATTATCTTGCACTGAAAACTGGTTCTGCATCTGGAGTTGGTTGTGTTCTTCGGGTGTATTTGAGAAGCAAAGCTTCTGAAGAAAGACCTGGTACGTTTAGATCCCTGAAACATTCCAAATGGTGAATTAATTTCAAATGGAAAACGATGAATGGATGATAGAGATTCAATGTGAACATGAAAACTGAAAAGATTACAAGTCAGTTTTACTTCAAATTGAAAACCATCAAAATGATGATTTTGGTAAAAGCAAAGCATGCTTCCCAAAAAGCATGATTTTGATGGTTTTCAATGTGAAATCAAACGCCCTTTATGGCCAATCGCCCTAGCCGTTGGTGTCTGCCCTTCCAATTAAAAAGGCACGCTTTATGACAATCCAGAAGAAATTTAAACCTGATATAAGGCTGTAGATCCTTCCAATCCCACTTTTTCCGTTCTCTGAAAAGGATGGAGAAACGTTCAGCTGGAGTGGAGGGCAAAGATGAAACACTGAAGGCATGAATCCATGTCTCAACACCGACCCTTTCAGTCAAAACCTCTCCTTTCAAAAGATCAAAAGTGGGTTGCATGCCATCTGGAATCTTCTGCCTCCATTCATCCATGAAACTCTCCAACTTTTTCTTTCCTCCTCCCAGGATTTCCCTTGCAAACTGCACACACACTCGCTTGTCGTCCAATTTCCGGACACAGCTACCCAGATCATCATTTACTTTCTCTCCAAATACATGCAAACAGTGTTTTGCAAGTACCCTTGGAAATCCATCTGATTCCAGAATATTCACAACTTCATCTTCATTAAGAGCATTACGCGACCAGTCATTCAACACTGAATTGTACAAAAGCATTCTTAGAATGGTGAGCATGTAACTCTCATCCACTAATCTCCAATGCCCATTAATCTCAACAGCAGAAAGTACCTCAAGTCCAGACCTTATTTCATCATCACTAGCTTGAATATTGTCAACAAGGTCATTCCAATTGTATAATCCTGTTCTAGGTTCGTTGTTGCCTTCCAAATTTTCTACTTCTAACTCGTCACAACTGTAAGGGTTCTCTGAAAGAAGTGACTTGAGTTTATCAAGTCTAGGAGCAACCTCAACAAGCTCCATGCTACCAGGTACAACTTTGATCACAGATACAGCAGCTTTTTGGTCATGATCATTGTGACTATCACTCTCTTGTGGAGGTGGATGATATTCTGATTGATTTGGTGGTACAAGGAATACAGAATTGGAAGTTCCAACAAACTTGATGGAATAAGTTTTGGACTGAGTGCAAAGAACTGCATCTTCATCTGGCTGTCCTCTTAGAACCACCCTGGAATAGAGTACAAAATCATCAACCAAGTTGGAATAGGATGGCATGGGAATAGCAATATACCTGAGAAACAGACTGTTGGCATCTAATATCAGTCATTGCTACCTTTCATGAAGAACTTCTGGGAGAAGTTTCTCGTCAAGCTCTAGGAAGATGAGATCATCATGAGGACCAAAAAGAGGATGATAAGCAACAGAAATTGAGGATCCAGGAGAGAGATGAAGGAGTGCTTCTGCTCCTCTAGAAACCAGCTGTGGTTCTTCCATTCTCAACCTCACTAAGTACAAAATATGAGAGTGACCTACAGGCAAGAGTCAAACATCTCCCTTGATAGCAAGAATAAGAAGGCAATTTGATCAAAGCTTAATTTTAGAACTTTCTAAGAGGCACATTTGTCAATGAGCGTTATCTGCATCAACATAAGAAAGATGATAGAAACTTGCATGAAAAGATACAAATGCTACCTATTGTTCACGTCTGTAAGGTAAACAAATAAGCAGTGAATGATTTTTTTAAATAAAAAGTTTGATTAAATAAGAACATTCCAAATCTCAATTATAGATGACTAAAATTTTAGAAGAAATAATAGGTTACACCAATTAGACGTCCATTCATTAAATAGTTAGAAGATTTGCTTTTTTATATTTATTTCTGGACATGCGGGGGTGCAAAACAAATGTCACGAACCTCTTCCAAACAAATAGAGGATATGCTAATTATAGTAGCGAAAAGACAATTTTAAAAACACTAAGACACATTATTCTGTTACAAAGTCCATGTTCAAAATAAAATGCTACGTTTTACAAGATCAGTAGATGACTAATTAAAATTTTTCAACATACAAGAGAAGATGCGAGTGCTAAAGATATGAACCACAATGGCTGCTTTCCGTACACTGTGAAGACTTGTCACATAGAAACCGAACATTAAGTCTTCTTAAACGACAAACCTTGCGAATACATGGCAGCATGCCCCAGGACAAAGTGATGTCATATGAAGAATTCTAGCATTCAAATAGATGGCTGTATTTAGTTTTAACTGAAAAGAGATCCCCCACATGTGCAGCAATTTCAGTGAAGAACTTTGCACAAACTTCAAGCCTAAAACAGAACCCTAGCTAGTGCTGCAATGCTACTGCCGAGTTATTATTCACAGTAGCATAGCTGTTACAAAGAAATTTCAAGGCCCAAAACTAAATCTTGAAGTTAAGTAATTTTAATACTGAATTTTGCACCGAAAATCACCACAAGCTGAAGTTTCAAGCCCAGAACAGAATCATAACATGAGAAACAAGGTTAATTCAGAATTTTGCACAGAAATGTAGCTGTATGCAGCAGTTATGAGTCTCAAGACAGAATTATAACATATTCTGCTACTTTAAGGCAGAATGTTTCACAGAAAATTAGGAAAAACCGCAACTACATCTAATTTTAAAAAAGAAAAAAGAAGAGGCAAAGAAGAACAAAACTAAAATCTCGTTTAACATTGATTGGGACATCAAGCATATTCTAAAAATACAATTAAACTCAGTGCCAAGCTGGTTTCTCCGCATGATTGTAATGAGCTATTTCATAACGCAACTAAAAATCTTGTGTTTGAAAATACAAATGACGTTTTGAACAAAGCACATGAACAAAACGACTCAAACATAGGTAAAACCACTTTGCAATACAGAATAGAAGCCATAAACCCTAGAATCGAAGAATTACGAAAATGGTGTCATGATAACAGTCATAATAACATATTACTTGAACTATTTAAACAAAGACAGGTAAATCTCTTGGGATCTACTGAGTAGCAAGTCAGAAGAAAGCACAATAAAATTAGAAATTCGACTCAAAAGCCTTTGAGGAGAAATGGGCAACCTTCGTTTAAGATGTGAAATGATATAGACAAGGGAACTGTTGTTGTTGGCAAAACTAAAAGAAGAATTGCTATCAGATTTCGTTGTTGACTGTGTAGCTCGAGCTCTTTACCTTAAGATCTTCGGTTGAAACTTGATATGGAAATGCAGTGGGCGTGGCTTCGCTGGGATCAGAGAGAACGAAGAAAAGTTTATGGCGGGAAACTCCTTGAACCCATTCTCTTGGCGCCTAAATAATTATGTGCTAAAAAGGCAAGGCCTAGAAGAAAATCTGCCGAAAATGGATGGGCCTTTAATCTACTCCTTAGAGCCCAAGTAACAACTCTGAAATTACATTTGTAAATTTTAAATTAAAGATTTCATATTAAACAATTTTAAATTAAAGATTTCATATTAAATAATTTTAAATTAAAAAATATTTTAATAAAAATAGAAGAAAAATTTGAATTTAATTATTAAATTCTGAACTTTATTCAACTTTTAGATTATTTAGCTAGTGGAAAAAATTCATTATAAGTCTTTTTTAGTAGTTAAACACTAATATCCTCTTATTAGAAAAAAGTTTATTTTAGATAATGTTTGATATTAAATTCATTATGAAATCTTTAAATTATCACAAGTTGCATTTTTAGGTTTGTTTGCCTTAGCCTTGAAGTGTTGAATTGAGTTTATTACAGTGTTTATGGTTTGATTTTGATATGATCTTAAGCTCTATTGATGACTGTATAACTATGTGGGTTACAAAGACATTAATACGTGGCAAATTTAAAACTAATTTAATTTTTTAAGAACATTAATTAAAAGTATAAAATATTATATAAATTCCATAGTATAATCGGTCACTTTTTTTCTAAAATAAAAATCATTTAAAAAGTAATAAAATTAATTAGTAGAAATTAAATTTTTAATCTATAAAAGCATTATTATCATGTAATAAAATTAAGGGAAAATTATAACCCTGGTAAAACACAATATCGTCGAGTGAAGTAGCGGAACCGTTTTTCTTCGTCAGCAAATAAGCATTCCACACTTGGTCGAGCTCGCCATGCGATGCCGTCCACCGTTGTCACTCTTGCCTGGTTATTGAAGAAGGTTCAAACCTTAGGGCTTCGTGTCCTTCCAAAATCTGGTGAGATTGATTTGTTCAATCTGGCGTTGAATTTATCCGCTGCGCGGCGTGGTTATCAACCCTGTGCCGGACGCCAGGGCACCGTTTCTTGCTTTGTTTTAAATTTTTTTATTTAATTTGGTTTTTAATCTGGTCGGGTAATCGTTTGAATATTGGCGCTTTTGAATAAAGATTCAGTTTATTTTTTCATTTAAAGTTTGATTACTAGTTTTTCCTTCAACGGTGTGTAATCGTTTGAATCGATTGGCTTACTTAGGAATCTTCATCAAAGTAGCTGGAACAAAAAATAAAAGGCATTATAGTTCATATTTCACAGATTTCGGTGTGTAATATAGGTCCGCCTGAGTTGAGAGCTGTTTCTGTTATTTATGATGCAGAAGGATTTTCTAATCTTTCCATTTTGAAACAGTCCTTGATGCAGCCTTTTTTTTCTAATTTGTTGTAACTGATTCGAGTAGTTGCAGAAAATCTGAAGTATAAATGATGATAACAATTGATACAATTGTGTGTCTTCTCTTTACTTCTCTTGGGAATATTATAAGTATGGCTTATTATTCTTTTGTGTTTTAGATCATTGTCATTCACTAGAAGTGTTTATCTAGTATCGAGGCACAATGAGATTGGAGAAATGCTGGTTCTGCTCTTCAACCATATACCCTGGACATGGAATCCAGTTTGTTCGTAATGATGCAAAGGTATACCATTTACATTCCCTTAATTGTATTTTAGATGTCTCTTATATATCTGCTGGTCCATTTGTGTAGAAGGTATTATTGAAAGTACTGATTTTAAATTGATTGGTCTTGTTGGATCAGTTGAATGCATACGCTTATTTGAAATTGAGCCTCTTAATAGATAGCTACTTTCTAAGTGCTTGTTTTGGATCACGACTGGATACCCCAAAAGCACTTATTTATGCAATTTGAGACAAAACTCTTCTCACATACCTATTTCATACAGCGCAAAAGCACTTAAAATAAGCCCAAAAAAAACTAATCCAAACAAGCACTAAATCTATAGCGCTTTCAGCTGTGAGAAGTATGAGCATTTTTTCAGTTCACTTCTAGTGATAGTGTGTCCTTGGCTCCTTACTCAATACCTGGACAACTTGGTTGTCTAATTACTTATTTTTAAAAGATATGTTAGATTTATGTCTCATAGTTGGAATGAATACTTCAATCACATACAGCATATGGAAAAATTAGAAAATGATGTTTGAGTCTCTGTTTCAACGAAGCTAATAGGCCAGATCTTTTTCATAAAGAGAGAAAGAAAAAACTGTCTAGGAGTAACAAGTTTGAGTGCTGTTACGGACTTGGGTATGTTTGGATTACCTTTTGTAAAATTGCTTCTAGAAAAAAGTGATAAAAGTGATTTTAATAGAGAATGGCTTCTGAAAAAGTAAAAAAAAAAATAAAATTGTTTCATGGAAAACCATAGTTTTAGCCTGGAAGCCATGATTTTGGTATAAATAATCAATTATTGGATTTTATGAGGTGTTTGGGTGTTTTTTTTTTAAAAAAAAAAAACAAAAACTATAGATTTCCCTCCAAAGCTATGGTTTTTCAAGAAGTATCCAGACACGCTCAATGAGCGTGGCACTCGAGGCTTGGGTATTGAGTTACTGACTAGTGACTGTTAATCTCTTTGCAGATTTTTCGATTTTGTAGATCCAAGTGCCACAAGAACTTTAAAATGAAGAGGAATCCTCGAAAAGTGAAATGGACTAAGGCATATCGGGGTTTGCATGGGAAGGATATGATACAGGTAAAAGCAACTTGCCTTCGCAACTAGCTACGTTGTTGGTATATTATGTCTCTTGTTCATGTCTCCTGGTTCCTAGATACTTCATCACTATTGTTTGTTTCCTCAGGATTCAACCTCCGAGTTTGAGAGAAAGCGAAACAGGCCTGAAAGATATGATCGGACTCTTGCGGAAGATGTGCTCAAGGCTATTCCAAAGATTGATAAGATTAGAGTTAGCAGGGACGAGAAACACCACAAGAATAGGAAAGTGCTTAATTCACTGTTGTTTGCTCTGCTGCTCTTATTTATAAGTTACTTATAATATGTTTTACGGAAATCAAGAAAAAACTTAAACCTTGTTAATTCTGTATTAAAATTTAATAATTTTCCAATTTTACGCTATTTGATGTATAATTTTACCCCAAGAATACAAGTTTGCACAAATGAAAGGTAAAATTATAAATTTATGTGAAAATTTAATGATATGATTTATAAATAGGATTAAAAAAATTCTATTTCTACCTTATAAATAGGACTTAACGATTATACTGAAATGTCTCAGAATCTTTTTCTTTTGCTGACTTGACTTTGGAATTTTTTTTATTAGAATGAAAGGCAATAAGGCTAAGCTGCTCAAGGAGGCTGCAAAGGAGTTGGAGCAGGGCATCAGTTTGATCAAAGCTCCATCTGTGCTTCAACAGGATCCATCTCTCACTTTACCAAAGATCAAAGTTCAAGTTTCCCAACAGCAAGCCGAGGAGAATGGACCGATGCAAGAGTGATTCTGTCAGTGCTGATTAAATTTTTGGGCTTGATGGCATATTGGCATTCACTTGTCTAGTACACCTTTAAGGCTCAAAATTTGAATGTAAGGTAGCATTTTTGTTGATCATTGATGCGGCTGATATGATTTTGGTACGATATTTTTTATAATATATATTTGGTCTGCTCTATTGTACATAATATTCTTTGATATAGTGGAGCAAATTGTCAGGTATTCCAGTTATTCTCCCGTGAAGAATAATAGGGTTATGGTGCATCCAATAATAACTTGAAATATTTTTTTTAAGTGCATATAATACCTTAAAATATTTGGTGGTGTATCTAATAGTTTAAAATATTTTATAAGTATGTACATTACTTTAAAGTATTTTTTATATCTTGCTATTGGATGCACTAAAAAATATTTGGTATTTAATGTATATGAAAAAAAAAAGACTAAAAAAATATTTTAGAGTATTAGACGTATTTAAAAAAATACTATAAATACTAAATATATTATAAAATATTTTAAAATATTATATCCACTTTAAAAAATACCTCACTGCTGAAATACACTTTGCCCCATAACAATAAAAAGAACAAAAAACACATTACAGCAGCTTTTACACTCGCAATTTTCAACTCCATACACGTCTTTGCAGGCCTCCCATATATATATATATATATATATATATATATATATATATATATATAAACATGTTTGGCAAAAGCCTAAAGAGATTGTGGTTGGATTAACTTTTAAAAAATATATTTTGATAAAAATGTATTTTAGGAATAGATTTTGCCAAAAGTTAAGATAGTGTCTTTCTAAAATCCAAGGTTTTGGGTTTTAGAATAGATTTAAAGTTTTAATGGGTATTTGACTCATTTATTTTAGGTTAAAATATAGTGTTTGGATCAAGTTTTATTTATAATCTTTTAAATTTAAAAAGTATATTTTTAGTTCTTTAAATTTCATACTGTTAATTTTAATAATTAAAAATATTAACTCAATGAGAATTTAAAATTATGACTTGTCAATTAAATACTATTAAAATATATTTTAATTTTAATTTTTAAGTATAAATTTTCATATGTAAATCATAACTTATCTCTTAAATTTATATTAAGAGGTTTATATCAAATGATAGTTATGATGAAAGATAATATTTTAAAAAAAAATTATATTTATTATAAATAACTAATTTTTTTAATATATTAAAATTAATTATTTAATTCTTATATTTTTCTTGCATAATTCGAATGAGTAAATTTTATAAGAAAAAAAAAAGTAACGGAGGGAATAGTTTTTTTCTCTGAGTTATGCATGCATAACTCGTATAGTCTACAAAAAAACAGTGATATTTTACTAAAATTACTCTTATATATTAATTTTTAGTAGTATTAAGAAGTTAACTATAATTAAATGGGAGACATAAAGATGAAGAGACGACAAAAGTTCTTTGCACCCAATCTATTAAATAAATAATTATTAAATATTTAAAAGAGTTTATGGAGTAAATTATAATTTTAGATAAACTTGTGGAAATAGTTTCTAAATAACATAAGTGTTTTTGGGCTGTATAATGACCACTTTATCCTTGTCTTTTTTATCTATTATTTTACCTATGACCTTTCTAGTAATTTACTTAAAAAAATTATTATAATAATAACTATCAAAATACTTATTTTTTCATAATCACTTTTTCTTCCAAAAGCTTTTATCTAGAATCACTTTTAAATTAGTTTTTTTTTTATATATAAGCTAAACCAAACAAGATATAAATAAACATTGATTGGGCTATTACAAAGGACTTTGACAAAACAAATGTCAATTGGAGCATCAAATTTGAATGAAAATAAAGAGGATGACATTAATTTAATTTAGGTTGAAAATAGAGTTACTTATCATATTTTGGGCTTAGACCAATTAATTTAAATCAAGGGATTAGACCAATTATGAGAAGATTCATTTTGATTTAAATAATTATTTTTAGGCTTAAAATATTAATTATATTTTGTTAGTTATATTTGTGCAAAAAAATAATAATTAGCTAATAGATTAGACTTTTGAATTCTCAAATACTTTGAATTAAATCTGTTAATCCTTTCTATAGCATTTAGTTTTGAGTTTCTAGGTTTTATTTTCCTAAGCCATTAAGTCATTTTATAATTGGACTTGATTTTAAATGAAATGTCATTTTCTAATAATTTTTATATTTGAGAATGGATTCTCTCAAAATTCTTTATTGAACTAACAGACTTATCAATATTTGATTAACTTTATGACATCTAACACTTTAAGTCCCACTCGTTATTATATATTTAAGGGTTTAAGTAGATCATCAGATTTTTGTTTAGCATTCTTAGGGTGTGTATATATTTGGATTGGTTGAGTTAGTGGGATCATGGGATTTTTCCCTTTATGTGTTCTCATTATATTAATGATCTTATATAATGTTACACTGTTGCATCGAAACATTTCTAAGAAATTATTGTCTACTCGTTGTTATTCCCGAGTGAAACTTCTTGTTTGCCAACGTTGGCCGTTGAATGCCCTGACCAAAGCTAAAGTTCCATTGTCAAGTCCCTCAACAATGTCTCCAACACAAGGAATCTTTTTTTCTTTGATATAAGGCAAAATGAAGTCCAAATACTTGCGATAAAGGAGATAATAATCCACTACGTTGTAGCCTACTTTGCATCTAAATCCTTTTTGTAAATTAGAGACATAATCTTAGTGACTCCTTTAGGCTTATCAAGTGTGTAAGAGATCATTCCACACACACAGCGATTCGACTATGCACTTTCATGTTTACAAGAACTGCATCAAGCATTTTGTCTCCAACTAGCTCGAAATATATGTCGATTCCTTCAGGAAAGTACCTAGTAGTAGCATTATTGAACATATATTGAATGTGATATCTTAAAAGCCGGACGGTAAGTCAAATAGAAAAGGTTAGCTGGTCTTAATTTTTATGGTTCAATTGGTAAGACTGGTAGTGGAATTGATAACATGATAATTGAATAAAAATTTGATAAAAAATAATTACATAGATATGTAATATTTCCTCAATTCCTATATATATAAGATACAAATAACCGTATTATTTAGATAAAAATTTAGTTAAAATAATAAATATAAAAAAATATTTTGTTTTCCAAAAACCCTTATTTAAGGAGTGAGGGAGAGTGAATGTAAGAGAAAATGAATAGGAAAAAGAAGATATGTGAGAGATAACTAATGCCTTGATATAATATGTAATTAATGGAGGTAAAAATGGGAAAGTTGGTTAAAGTGTCCTTCATTCTTTAATTGTATTTTATAAAAGGGGAATTATTATAAAATTATAAGGAAGAGATTCTAACAATTGTATCTTATATATAAGACAAGGGGAGTATATATAAGGAATAAATCTATAATAACCCTAATTGTCAGCATAATATGTAAAGCTTTTAATAAAATAACACCATATGGCTACAAAATGATTAGAAAATATATTTAGCTTTTTGACAGGATTAATTTTGTTTATTCCTATAAGTTTTTTAATTTTTTTATCTTTTTTGTCAAACTTAAAAACTATGCGATTTTCTGAATATCGTTATGATTCTCAATTTTATTTCAGGCTTCAAATCATTAGCAGTTTAACTTCAATCCAACTCAACCATAAAATTGATCTTTTGGTTCAAACCGAAATATCAATAAGTTTGATCCATATGAATTAGAGCTAGTAAACTAGTCCCAGAACTTAGGGGTGGGCTCGAATTGACAAAATACCAACCAGGTGCAGCCTGCCCCCCTCAGCCCATGCAGTTCACTTTTTTTTTAATTTTTAATATTATTATTTATTTTACTCAAATATTACTTTAAATATTCATATTATCAAATATTAATAAAGATAATTATTTATTTATTAATATATGTTGACATATTATAATTAATTAATATTATGTTAATATTTATTTAAATTTATAATTATAAAATTTAAGATTTTTTATAAAAAATAGGATTATTTTTAAGAGTATAATATTAGTACAAGTTTATGAGGTTCCTTCCATGTGTATTTACCGTCTTGTCATCAGGGCCTATTATCACCAAGCACAGTACTCCATGCACATCGAAGTGCCTCGCCAGCTTCTTAATCTTCGTGTCTTGTGGTTCCAAAGGATCTAGCTATAGGAGAACTAGGAACAGAGAGTCACACGGCAAGTCGACAATGAATCTAGTCGGCGATGGTGCCAAAATTGCCATAGCAAATCTAGTCAGTAATTCGACAGTGACTTTGGTGGAGGCACTGAAGAGAAGCTTCAGACAGAGAAAAAGTGTGTGAAGGCGGGATATAATTGTCTCAAAATTTGGCTTCACTATAAAAAATCCCGATTTGAAGGGACTCAAATGCAGGGGAGGGGAGGGAAGGGAAGGGTGCCAAAATTTTAGCTTCCTTTCCCTTAAAAATTTCAAACCAAACGAGGGGAGGGTTCATTTTCCCTTTCCTTTTCCTTCATTAGAACTGAACAACCCAATAAAGAATTTAACAATTGACTAAATGCAATGTCATATTACCTCTGGGTCCTTATAAATTATAGTACGCCTCTTTTAAAAGAGATTAATAATACTTGTAAGATGCTTAATATAAACATATTTAATTAATTTAATTAAATTAAATAAGTTAGGTAAGTTAATTAATATGATAATCCTCCGTTCTTCAATATAGAATCTAATTAGAGAGTTGATATTAATAATACATATAATATATTTTCTCTATATTTGTCAATTTTTTCTCAAATTACCCCTATTAATACTCCCTCAACAATAATTAAGAGAGGGAATGAGGGGATTAAGGAAAATAATTATGGTATTTTTTAAAAAATATATTAAATAACTTAATTAACTTTCTTAATCTAATCAAATTAGTTAAATATATCTTATATTTAAGATCATAAGAGTATATTTTTTTTAAAATACCCTAATCATTTTCATTAGCTACATCCCTCCCTCTATTACTTGATTATTATTGATGGAGTATCAATAGAGGAATATGGGAAAAAGTTCATAAATATAGAAAATAGATCTTATATTTAAAATTGATATCAACTTCTTAATTATATCTTATATTAAGGATTAGAGGAGTACTTATTATACGTCTGTTGTATTAATTCATTTTTTTCCTATATCACTTATATTTAAAAGGGGAAATTACAATTAGGACACAAGAAAGACAAATTATCACTATCAGATCTAAAGAAATCATCAAATTAATATGAAATTTCAAATGACTTGTGGGAAATTTATTAGAATTGTGAAAAATGTGTTTATCTTGTCTTGTTATTAGTGACACATTGACTTGTCAATTGAATCACTCTAACTTGTTATTAGTAACATCGTAATTTGACAATTATGACACCTTAACTTTATTATTAGTGGCATAATGACTTATCAATTGAAGTGCTATCACTTATCATTAGTTGCACGATGACTTGTTCACTTGTCAATTGACAAGTCAAGGTAAATTTATTTTTTCTCAATTTAAATAAATCGCTCATAAGTCCTTTAGGAGTTCATATCAATTTGATAATTTTATAGAATCTAATAATGATAATTTATCATTACCTGAGTGTAATTTCTCATATTTAAAATCATTAACTATATGAGATAATAGAATATAAATTTAAAAAATTTCCATTTAAATATGGATAAAATTATAAATTTATTATATTTTCAAACATAGTTAATTACTTAACTATATATTTTTAGTTTTGATAAGATCGTTAGAGGTTTCTAATAATGAGAACCAGAGGATGATGGAACAGGGTATCTTCTCTTGAGTGCCGACACTTCCAACAACATAACCACTGAGTGCAAACTGTCCCACAAGTTGACCCACAGCTCCTGCAGCATCTGAGGTGAGCGCTCTCTGCGTTCTTCGGAGCACAAACATTAAAGAATCTGCATATGCTGTTAAACCTGGCATCCCTATATAGAGAGAGAGAGACACACACACACACACAACAAAAGGCTCATCCACAAATTATTATGAAGGAAAAATCAAGTTATGGCAAAATTAATTAATGATCATATATAATTGTATACTCCTCCTCCTAATTATAAGAGTTAGTTAATTTTTTAGGTAGATTAATTAAGTTAAAAAATTAATTAAATATAATTAAATCTAACTCTTCAAGATGAATTCATATAATATAATTCTCAATCTACTTAAATTAATCAGTTAACTTTTATATTAATTATAATTAATTAATTAATTTTTTTTAATTTATCTAAACAAAATTTACTAACTCTTATAATTAAGATTGGAGTTAATAATACTATTAATTTACCTAGGATTCGAGTGTAATAAGATAAAGGCACATTATGGTCTTCATCAGTGTTGTGCTGAATTTTGAATAAGGTTTCAGGTGCTGTAATGAGTGTATACTCTTCCCATCCAGTTATCTCCCACACCAAAACTTTCCTTCTTCATATCATCACTATCACTATAAAAAAATATAAAAAGATAAGAAACACCATAATTCTAATTAAGATATTATTAAACATTAAATATAGACGCATCTTTTAGTAAAAGTTTAAATATTAATTTGTCATGTTGTGAAATATTCTTTTCTATTAAACCTAATCTCCATTGGTAATTGTGTGAATTTTTAGATGAAAAGTTTATGTGAGTTAGGTCCTAGAGTTTCATTAGAGCTAGAGCATATCTTGAGACTCAAATAATGCTTATAAGATACTTATAAATTATCTATTAATAAGGTCTTTATACCAATTGTATAATTTAATTTTACAACCTGGGTGATGACTGAAAGACCAAAATGTTTTCTGTTTTTGGTAAAGAAATTTTTAGAAAGGGATTGGGCTTACCCATGATCTAATAGTAGGGTAAAATTTCACTTCCTTCTAGGCGATACCAATTTTAGGTAGGACGAGCCGTCTATTACTCTTAAAAGTAAACTTAGACACCCAAGAGTTAGTATGTCTTCTAAATATTTTAACTAGAACCATAATAAAATAATACTCTTTAAAAAGCAAATACACTTTAAATAGTCACATTTAACATGGGGGACCAAAATATTTGTAATTGTGTGGATGATTTGAATAACTTAGAAGTTTAGTGATAATGGGCTACAAAGTATATATATTTGGGCTGGGCCTTCCTAGAACATGGGAATGATAGCTTGAGTTGGGCCTTTTGTCCCATGTCAAACCCAAGAGTCATGAACTTTCTCCAACCTTTATAGAGACCCAAGGCAAAATCATGAAATTCTTAGAGGTTTAAACTCTATGTCAATTTGCTAATAATATTATTAATATGTTGTCAAATCTCAGAATTAATAGATGTAGCTTATTAATTTTAAAGATATATATATTTTTAAAAATTATCATAGGAACTAAAATTCTAATATATCTCTAGAGATCAAAATAAATTTATAAATATTCTGGTAAAAAATAGCATGACTACTACATTAATATTGGATTATTATTCTTCTCATTTGAAATCTCTTGTTAATGAGTACTTACGATATAATCCTCTTATAGATTAATTTCTTTATTTTAGGTGTTTAACTCTCTCATATACAAAAAAAAAACTCTATGTCAATTTTGAGAAATAAAGGAATTAAATTAAATGAAAAAAATACTAATCAAGGTATGTGATATATGTATCCATCTTAAATTCTTTTTCATGTAAATCAAGAAAACTAGTGACAGATCAATACCCCAAGAGTACCACCAACTTCATGATTCCACTCCCTTTTTTTATTGCTTTTTTAATCCACATCAACTAATAAACTAGTCTAAGTTTTTTTTTTTTTGGAAGGATCCACTTAATTACAAAAAGATCCTATTTTTTTGCGGGAAACCAAGCAGATAACAGAGAAAATGGAAGAAAATTTCAGATCATAAGAAAAGAACTTAGAGTCAGGGGTGAAGAACTGCAATACGCTAAAATTATCAGCCTTTTTCATCAAAGGTCGAAGGTGAGATCAGAAGCCAAGAAAAGGTTTTTGACCAAAACGCCCTTAGAATCTTCTGGAAGCTTAAGATTGATTCTACCACTGCAAATCACTTCCATGTCTGGTTCTTTGGGGAACCCTGAAACATAATCTTTCAATTTCAGTTTTTTGTTTCTCAACTCCATATTGAATTGAACTGAACCGTGTTTCTGTTTATCAGAATGAAGAAGGTGATCATATTTATGGTTGTTAATGAAGAAGGTGATCATATTTATGGTTGTTCTGTTCAGTCAATGGCCTTCTTGGACACGCATGTGGATGTAATATTATATATATATATATATATTGGATCACGATAAATGATTATATGCAGTTTCGGTTGAATTTGTCTTCATTTGTATAAACTAAGTTTCAATTCAAAACATCGTACTTGTTCTTTTGATTATTTTTAACAAGGTTAAAAAAACGGATTGAAGCAATAGTTCAAGTGTCAATGAGTCAGGCCCGAACCAAACGGATTGAAGTGTGTTTTTTTCAATCTATGTATTGAACTATTATGAACTGTATACAAATATTAAAAGAATAAAATAAAATTATATGAGACATGATAAAATTGTGAAGAATTTTGTTTTTTTAAAAAAAAACGAATGGAACATGAGATTAGCAACATTGTTAATAAAATTTTCAGTAATGAAGATGTAATTAATAAAAAATATATACTCCCTCCATCCTAATTATATTTAACTTTTTTTAATAGATTTAATAAGCCAAATAAATTAATAATTATAATTAAATTCAATCCTCAAGATGAATTTATATTATATACTCTTCAATCTACTAAAATTAGTCAATTAATTCTTATATTAATTATAATTAACTGATTTATTTGACTTCTTAAATCCATATGAAAACATTAACTAATTCTTATAATTATGATCAGATGGTATTTGTTATAATCAAAACTTATTTGTACTCATCATAATATCATAAACTATTAGGTCTAACATAAGTATCTCTCAAATCACATATAAGGATCAAATCATTAATATATAAGCTGACTTTTTTATATATTATCTATTAGATCCATTATCAAGTATCTCAATTTTAAAATTCGTGGTTGTCCCTTCTAGAATGATCTAATAAAACTTTATACCGCTAGACTAATTATGTGTTGGTAATATATGAACTGACTTTATGTACAAAGATAGAGAAACACTACAGTGGTAAGAGCCGTGATTTTTGGATAGTGCACCAAATGTTCACATTAGTTAGTAATTATATATACACAATTAGTTATCACTTTTTAGAAAAAAATTCGGCATTCGGGAGACAATGGTCATTGAGGATCGCAAGGAAGGAAATATGCTGAGAGAATAAAGTGCCTCACCATAAGAAAAATTATAATAAAAAAACACTGGTATTGTCGAAGAATGAAGTGAAAGCAAAGCAAAGAAAAAATGCTGAAAAGCATAAAAATGATGAAATTGACCCACGGCAATAGAAAATAATCGGTAATTTATTGTTCCCAATCAACAACAACATCTTTTAAATGATTGCTTCCATGTCTTCTTAATTTTTAAATTAGTTTTTCAATCTATTCTGTTTTATATTAATCTTTAATCTAATCTTAACCGTTAACTACTAAACGTTTATTACATGTTGTTAAATTTATATAAATATTTTCAATTTGAATCAATTAAGCTGTCTTTCTTTACTTTAACAATTAGAAATGACAATATATAATTGGATAACAAAAGAAACAATAATATATAATAGAAGCAATAAGTTGTAACTTGTATTGCAGCTCTTAATATTGCTCTATACTCCTCAAGGATTAGTCTGTAATTATTAGTTTGAGAATATCGTCTAAATTCTACAAATAAAAAAGATTATGAATAATAATTTCAGGAGAAAAATGGTTGTTATAAGACTATTCTAACGCAAAATATTTTTAAAAAAGCAAATATTATTATTTATTCACTGAAAATTATGTTTTTAATTTTGGAAATATTAGAACTCTAAAGTAGTATTACATATCATATAAAGTTTAGATAATTAAAATCTTTGAACGAAATTTCTCTCTCACTCTCTACACACTTTAGTTTTTTATGTTCATTGTTTTCTCCGACATCAGCTTTTCCTTTATTCTATACCCACTATTTTTTTCTCTGGGAGTTTTCTCTCAGATCTCATATTTACTTCTTCTAAGCTTGTTTTTCAACTTTAAAACCTTTGCTCTCTGAGTTTTTCTTCTCTCTTTCAGTGGAAAAAGACAAAAAAATGTTTACTTCTTCCTTTGCTACTCTTCTCATGGCACATCTTTTTTCCCACTGTTTTTGCTGCTGCATTAGCATCTTCTTATGGATTCAAATCATTGTTCGAATTTGATTACGCTGCGAGCTACAATGAGAAAGTCGGATGAGGTGGAAATTCCCATGGAAGCGAATGATTCAAGCTGGAAGGCACCGTGCTACAGAAGACTGCAGGAACTTCTGGAGACGCGGTTCGGTTCATCAGCCAAACACATTCACAATGATATTGTTGAAGACACATGAGTCACGAATTGTACTACGCTGTTAGTGACGAGAACGAAGACGTGAATAAATTTCTACTTGTTTTAGAGAAAGTATGTAGAGAAAAACAACTTGATTGTTCCACCATTTTATGTCAAACAACTCCGATCGGTGATTCGTTGCTTCATGTTGCAACTGAATAGGGAGAAAGAAAATTGCGGAGCTTCTTGTTGAAAATAATCTTTTGCTAAATGTGGTGAACATTAGAAGGGACACTCCATGTTGCTGCAAGATCCAAGAACATTGAACTGATGAAGATGATCTTGTCCAAGAAGATGCCAGTAGTAATAATAAAGATGAGTTTATAATGTCTGTGAATAAAGTTGGCAATACAGCTTTGCACGAAGCTATTCTGAGCAAACATCTTGAGGTTTTGAATTTGATTCTAAGCAATCAAAGTGAAATTACTTGCCTCTCTATTGGGACGCTCACCCTGCTGACTCACCAATGTCTGTGGCTGTCCAAATTGGGGACGTGGAAATTCCACGTCGTCTCTTGCAGATTCCGTTTCCCTCAGACCGGGTCATTTATAATATATCCAAGGAAACTCTCCTCTTCATGCCGCCATATCAGAAAGCAATATCGGTATGTATATGCTTGTGACATGTATAGCATATGAAATGTATTTTTAATAACTACTTTATAGTCCTGATATTCTTAATATACATATTGAACTATTTTAATTATATTAAGTAAGTTAGTTAAGTGAGTTAATATGTTAGATTTTTCTTAAAATACCCTAATTATCTTAACCCCTTCACTCCATCTCTTAATTATTATTGAGAGAGTATCAGTACAATAATTTAGAGAAAAGTTAATAAATATAGAGAATAAATTTTATATTTAGGACTAAAACTAATTCCTTCAGTCTTTAATATATTAGCTCCTCCGGTTCTTAATATATTAAGTTATATATTAAAGACTATAAGAGTATTAGATAGTACTCTAGTCTTTAATATAGAATCTATTTAACTAATTTAATTAAATTAAGAAAGTTAATTAGTCAAATTAGTTAATATAATATATTTTATCTAAAATATCATAAATCCTCTTAATCAATTCTCTCCCTTATTCTCTTACTTGATTATTATTAAGGGAGTACTAGTAGGGATAATTTAAAAAGATTAATAAATATAGTAAATATGTCTTATATTTAAAATTAAAATTGACTCTTAAATTAGTTCATATGTTAAGGACAAGAGGAGTATGGTTAGTTATGCAAGTAGCAGTACATCCAGGATATTATATTAGTCGTGAATATTTTATTTTATATGAGCTACCCTTTGTCATTAATGAGAATTAACCCTATTTATTTGCAATTAGCATTCTACTTACAAGAGGTAACAGTGGGTGATGCCAAATTAATTAATTAATCATTGTGCTGCTTTTATGCTGGTCCCACTTTCATTTATCATCTATATATATATATGTTTGCTTTTACATGTAGATCTTTTAAAAGAGATGGTAGATAAAAAAAAAAGAGCTAATGCACCTTCGAGATGAAGAGGGAGGCACTCCCTTACAATATGCAGCATGTACTGGTTACGTTGATGGTGTTCATGAACTTTTAAACAAATCCACTCTTATCGCCTTTCAACGGAACTCAAATGGTGATCTTCCAATTCACATTGCTTCGGCAAGAGGCCATGTCATGGTGGTGAAAGAACTGCTTCAAGTAGAATGGTGGTTCAACAATAAAGGTCAAAACATTCTTCACGTTGCAGCAGAGAATGGAGAAAACCATATGGTGAGATTCCTACTGAACCACTCAAAGATACAAGCCAAGAATGTGAATGAGAAAGACCTAAATGGAGATACAACACTTCATTTGGCTTCAAGAAAATTGTATCTTTGGACTCTATACCAGCTATCATTAGACAAAAGGATCAATATAAACCTCGAGAATGGCCAAGGTTTAACAGCTCTAGATATTGTTCAGACACGGAGTAAATTTTTAATGACACGTCTAGAGGTACGATTTATATAAGTATCTATTTATATATATATATATATATCCATATTCATTAAGAGGATTTTAAAAAGTCTTTTCATTAAATGAATTGAACATATACTTGTTTAATTCTTGATAGATTTTTAATATTTGAAGTATATGTTGGGGTTATCTTTTTATCAAAATAATTTAAATTAATTTGATAGGACTTATTAGGTTTATACTTTTTTTTAACATAACAAACCTCAACTCTATAATTTTTTTTTCTTTTTTTATGTCCGAAATCAAATGACTATTATCCCATGATAGACTTTTAATATTATAAATATATATTAGAGATGTCTTTTTATTAAAATGACTTAAATCAATTTGATATAACTTTCCTTAATATTATATATATTTAATAATCATTTATCTACTTAATCAATGCATAACTTCTTCTTCTTCTTCTTATATTCTAATATTTTCCTTACTACTTTTATTTTCTCCTTTGTAGGCTTGTCCTAGAAGTACATATTAAAATTATCTTTTTAGTAAAATGATTTCAATTAATTTGATAGAATTTACTTTTATATTATATACCTTTAACAATTTCTTTCTTATTATACTTAAGAATTCCATCACCAACAAATGCAGCAAATAGCATGTCTGATTTTAAGAGCATATGGTGCCTCCTGCAAACAAAAAGAGTTGGGAGTACCATACGTAGCCAATAAAGCATGGAATGTGAAATGCAGGCAACACACTCATAATTGTGGCCGTACTAGTAGCCACAGTAACATTTACCGCTGGTTTCACAGTAGTAGGTGGGATAAATAGTTCTGATCACCCAGTACCAAAAGAAAGAGGTAGGGCATTGCTTGCTGATCAAACCTTATTCCAAGTATTCATGGCTTTCAACACCCTCGCTATGTATTGTTCCACTGTTGGTACTAGTATTCTTCTAGCAACACATTTAATTGATCGTCGTGTAACGGCGCGAGCATATTATCTTTCTGAGATTTTTGTTCATTTAGCTCCTGTAGCCATACCTGTGGCCTTTATGGCTGCCACACGTTTAGTTGTGAGCAATAACACCTTTCTTGAAAATTTTGTAACTGTCTCGTTCATCTTCACTTTCTTCATCCTACTTCTTGACATGTTAGAATGGTTTCCTTATAGAACTAGTCTTCCATTTTATGTTCAAGTTGGAGGGGTTTCTCTTCGGATTGGTCTTACCTTATTCTATGGAAGTAACGATAATATAATGTATGATGTTGGCGAAATCCTTCAAAACGAGCAACATGGTATTGTTAACAAGTTAGGAGATGAAGAAGTATTGATATTTTTCTCTGAACTTATGGCGATTGATCCTTCTGGGGTAAGAGCAGCTCTTGTTACTCACACTGAAGAAGAGGAAGGTAATTTGATGAGGAGCTAAAAAAAGATTAAGAATGGTGGATTTAAGGCTAATGAAAACATCATGCAGGAAGGGAATTGGCCGAAGTTAGGAGATGAATGGGTATTTCAGAATGAAGGTAAGGTCTCTTTTGCGGATAAACTAAAAGGTGCTGCAGATGAGAGGGAGATGCAAGAAGATAATGCTACTCAGGAAGATGAAGTACTCTCAGAAGATTATATGTTAGATAATCCTGAGGACGACCTACTGGTGAAAACCATTGAAGATCCAAAGAGAAACTTTTCAACTTTTTGCTTCTTAGGGAAAATGAAAAAGAGAATGCACAAGGCATGGAAAAAGACAGTGATTGTGAAATTGCTTGATAGAAGCATTGGTTATAAGGCGTTGAGTACCAGGCTTCAAGCTTTTTGGGCGAAGAAAGGAATCATAAGCTTAATCAATATAGGTTATAGTTTTTTTGTGGTTAAATTTTTTCATAGGAAAGATTATTTAAATGCTCTAACAGGGATCATGGATGATTTACTATTATTATTTCACTGTAAAACCATAAAAACCCATATTTAAATCTGATAGAACTCAGATAAAGTTACTGTTTGAGTGAGGATACCTAAGGTCTCATTAGAGTATTATGATGTATTATGATGAAGAAGCTTTTAAAATTATAGGCAATAGGATAGGAAAAACTATTAAAATGGATATGAATAAATCTTGTCATTTAAGAGGTCATTATGCCAGAATTTATATTTTAGTTGATTGGAGTCGTCAGCTAATGCCTGGGTTCATGTTAGATTGGGAAGAATATTATTTGGAATATGAAGGCTTGCACATGCTCTGCTCTTCTTGTGGAATACATAGGCATAGGAATGAAGGTTGTCCAAATAAACCACGCTCATTAGAAATTAATGTGGATACTCATAACGTTAGTGGTGGTAATGGAGAGCAAGGGGATGTCACGAACAAACTGAAGCGACGGGAATGGATCAATAGCAGGTGGTCCAGAGAAACTAAAGGAAACAAAAACCAAGAGATGGGAGGAGAGAGGTGAATAGACAAAATAATAGGGGATCAATATTTAGGATTCTGGGAGATGTGGAGCAATTAGAACAGGCTATTCAAAATGTGGAGGAGCTTCATCGGGCTATAGTGCAGGAAATAACGGTATCACAACACAGGCGGTGAGCTTCCATTGTTGGATTGAGTGCTAACAGAAAAAAGAAAATGGCGGTGCATTTGTTGATAAAGGATAGTGTAGGTACAGAAGGGGTGTCCGAAGTGAAAGAAGGGAGATGGAAAATTGAGAAGAGACAGAGAGAGGTTCAGACTGAGGCGAGAAATGGGGGCTATTGATGTTGACGTGGGAGACCCTATAGGGGGTGCTAATGATAAAGTCTATGGGCTGAGGTCAGAAGGTATGGAAATGGGGGAGACGTCTAGAACAATTTGTATTATGCAAGATGACATCAATAGGGGAAATGAACAAATTCCAGCAATAGGTATGGAAGCTGGAAATTGTATACGGGCTAAAAATTTGGACCCAGGAGAAGCTTAAAATGGGCTGAATAATGACAGCCCAATTCAGGAAATAGATTCACTTGAAATAACCTTAATCTGATATCGTTTTGACGTTACTTTAAAAATTTAAATCAAGAATTGTGTATAGTGTAACCTCAGGTCGTTCTCTCTGAAGAGCCAAAATGTGAAATTAAATTTCTAAATAACTAAATGAAATGCAACCTAAATTAGAAAATGGAATTTGTTTTGACTAACAACTAAATGCAATGAATTAAAATACATTTAAAGAAAATATTTTTTGGTATTTTTAGTTTAAAGAAAGGAATAATGAGTGATAATGAGTGAAAAGAATAAATTCAAAAGTAATTAATAATAATAAAAGCAATCCTCCAATTCAATAACGCAGGCAAACATAGTTTCAAAAGATATGAGAGTTTTAAATAATGAACTAAGAATTATAATAAAGCTTTGAATCCAACAATTGAGCCACCTCGAATTGTCACAAAATATTTTTCAAGTCCTAATTTATTAACTGCCACCAGAATAATAAAATAGGACTAAAGATATTAAAAATCAATGCTTAATTATAACTCAATAATTTATAAAATAGAATTTAAGCTAACAAGAGACACAACGATTCAATAATTCAAGTCACCTTGAAAAATCACAAAATATTCACGATAATCTCAAATCAATGTCTGACCCAGATCAAAGTAAATAAAATTAAAGTTAATTAAAAATTAATGTCAAATGTCAAGCAAAAATTTAGTCACAATAATCCTCAATAAATACAAATAAATCTTTCTAAATATTTTCAATAATTATAAAATTAATCCTAAGACCTAGGAGTCATAATAAAATTATTAGGTAGAGAATTAGAGTAATTTATACTCCCATTTGAGATCCTAAACTCATGCTCTTGCCATTAAATTAGAGAATTAGGACTCTAGCCACAGACTGCCATGAAAATTGATGCTAAGATCTCACTGTCAACCATTGTTTAAGGCTGGGTGTGTGTGCGAGCTGTGTTGAATCTCCTTTTCTCAAAATTCAATTCCTTAGTTCTGCGACGTCCGCTGCGTGTGTGTCTTTCTTCTTTTTTCTAATTCAATTCGTGGCCGCCTGTGCGTGTGTGTGAGTGCTTTGTTTCTTTTTTCAATGGCTTTTCATTCAATCTCCCTGGCCGCCACACGTCTTTTTCCTCAATTCAATTTGCGGCCCCCTCCTGCGTGTGTGAGTTGAATGCTTATTAAAAGCATTTGAATAGGACAAAACTTAATAGGCTAAATTGCAAGGTTTGGCCTATGGGTCCTATTGTGTAATTTTTAGTTTTATGGTCATTTGTTGTCATTTGTGAATTCTAATTTCTCTTAAATTCCTGAAATATAAAATCACAATAATGTAATATCTTTTATTTCAAAAATAATTGTTTGGGAGAAATCATAAAATTATGACAATTATGCCCCTATTAAGCACTAATTCAATATAAGTCATATTAATTCAATTAGTGCATAAATAATAAAATTAATGACCACAATATTAACAAAAGCCCACTAAAATGATATGAATTAATATATAAAAATATGGGTTTGTCAACTCCCTCACACTTAACCTTTTGCACTCCTGGGCAAAATATCACTCAAAGGAATCCCAACACTTATACTCAATGCAAGTAAACATAAAACTGTCAAGGCAAGAATATATAATCAATTCCAGCAACTTCTATCCTTAATCAATCAATAGTGATGGAATGCTTCGATGCAAGGAAAGTAACACAAGATATAGCAAGATAGAGGAAGGGAAACATAATAGATCTTTCATAGGTATAAGTGTTTCACTCAACTCTCAAGTATAGAGAATTTTCACTCAATCCACCTAGCTTAGCACCTACCATAGGCTTGTAAAGATTATACTATCTCCACTACTAACATACCACAGATTTATGATCAAGAGGACTTTATTGGGTTGTAATGTTGGTGAAAGGCTAATGAATGGATGGAATGAAATGTAGAACAAGTTTAATGCATCAATATTAAGAAATAACTCAAAGTAAGATAACATGTAACTATCAAATGAACAATAAACTTTAATCTTCAACTACTAAAGGATGCCTTATTGCCAATTTTTCTTTTCCTTTTCTTTTTCTCTCTTTCTTTTTTTTTTCAACTTCTTTCTTTCTTTTTTCTTTTTTTTCTGCACATTTTCTTTTTCTTTTTCTTGTCTTTTCTATTTCTTTTCTCCATTTTTTTTATTTTTTTACTGGCAAATCTAACTCAAAAAGATAAAGATAACAACTTTAATAGTGCACAGTTAATCATAAGGAATATAATATAACTCATGCAAAGCACTTGTTCAAAATCAATGGAATGAAATGAAAGTGATGGCTCAAAGGGTATGCAAAGGTCAATTAAGATGGCTTGTGTTTGGGTAAAAGGGTTTAGAATTGAATGCCCCTATCATGCTCATAAATCCAGGTAATAACACAGCTTTGAAAAAGAATATAGACAAGTTCTAGAGGTTAACCAAAACTAGGTGGAAATTACACAAGTTATGAAAGAAAATTAAGACTCAATAATCCTTCCAATAAGGCTTTTTCTAATATGTTTTCTCCCTAAGATCAAGCTACGAAATAAGGTTAATAACACTGCATCAAAGACACTCCACTTTGATAACTAATTAAGAATAAAAACTACATAAGTCAAAATTATATTCTCACCTAGACATGCCAATGTTCACATGCTTAAAGAAATAAGGATTTAAAATAAAGCCCAATGATTGCAAAAGTCAAGTGGAAGGTGGGAATCACAGAAATAATTCGTTCATACAGCATTGAAAAATCCAATCAATTTGGCCCAACAAGTTTAAAATTTTTAAATTTTTCATATTTTAGCAATGCAAGCAATGGCAACACAAATTAGCAAAAGCAATCCCTCCCCCACACTTAAACCATACGTTATCCTCAACGCATCACTAAAGAATATATCAAAGGGAGAAGGAAAAATGATTGAAGAGTGTTGAGTTAAAAGGGAAAGAAGCTTTATTCAAAGAAAAACTAACTTAAAACTAAGAAATCTTTAAAATGCAACCTATTCTAAGAATTTGTTAAAAGACAGAAAGCAAATAAATTTAAAACTACTGTGATGGTCCCTCCCCCACACTTACTCCTAACTATCTTAGCAAACAGATATTATCAGCAATAAAAGAGAAAGTAAAGGAGAAAGGTGGAAAGGAACAACCGTGCAATTAGGGAGGTCTCTGATTCTCATGGTAGTGCTTAAGCAGATGACCATTGACTTGAGAAACATGACCTGTTGCTTCATCCACCAGCTCTACCGTACCAAAAGAATGTACTTTGGTAACTCTAAAAGGGCCCTCCCACTTGGTGACAAACTTCCCAGTCATCAACTTTAACCAGGCCTTGAATTTTAGAACCTTGTCACCTTCATGGAATTGTTTTCTCAAAATCTGTTTGTCATGAATCATTTTCAACTTATCTTTGTAGATTCTGGCATTATCATAGGATTCAAGTCTCATCTCTTCAAGCTCTTGGAGTTGTATCGTTCAGTTTTCAAGTGAGGCTTCAAGGTCAGAACCACATGCTTTGATCGCCCAATAAGATTTGTACTCAATCTCCATAGGTAGATGATAAGACTTACCATAGAGCAACCGGAACAGAGACATGCCTATAGGGGTTTTGTAGGCAGTCTTGTAAGCCCACAGTGCCTCCTTAAGCCTTTCACTCTAATCTTTACGGGATGGTTTCACAATATTTTCTAGTATTCGTTTGACTTCCCGATTAGAGACTTTAGCTAATCCATTTGTCTGAGGGTGGTACGGAGTTGCCATCTTGTGATTAACTCCATGTTTAGCAAGTAGAGACTTTATGGTCCTATTGCAGAAATATGTTCCTTGGTCACTAACGATTGCTCTTGGAATACTGTACCTACAAAATATATGAGAGCGTAAGAACTTGGCAACAGTAGAAACATCATCTTTCCTAGTTGGCACTGCCTCTACCCACCTAGACACATAATCTACTGCAAGTAATATATATGAATACCCAAATGACGGAGGAAAAGGACCCATGAAATGTATGCCCCAGACATCAAAAATTTTACAAAAATACATAGGTCTTAAAGGCATTTCATGCTTTCTACCTAGACTTCCAAACCTCTGGCACTTATCACAAGACTTACAGAAAATATAAGCATATTTGAATAAAGTAGGCCAATAAAATCCACATTCTAAAACCTTCCTAGCAATCCTAGCACTAAAATGTCTCCCACAAGATAAAGAATGTGCAAAGGTAAGGATAGAGTGAATCTCATTGTTAGGGACATATCGTCGGATGATCTGATCACTGTATTGCTTCTAAAGAATTGGAGAATCCCAGATATAATATCTTGCCTCCCTCTTTAGCTTATCAACCTGAAACTTAGACATAGAAGGTGGTACAAGATTAGTGACAACATAGTTAATAATATTATAGTACCAAGGCTCCTGAACAGCTAAGGCAAAGAGTGCAGAGTCAGGAAAAGAATTAACACTAAGATCAGAGGAGTCAACTCCTTCGGTGCCTTCAGGTAACCGACTAAGGTGGTCAGCCACATGATTCTCTACTCCAGCTCTATCTCTAATTTCAATGTCAAATTCCTGTAGTAATAAAGCCCATCTCAGCAGTCTTGGTTTAGACTGGGGCTTCTTGAACAAGTAACGTACCGCTACATGATCTGTAAAAATAACCACTCGAGAATTTATTAGATATTGTCTAAACTTATCTAAAATAAAGATTATAGCAAAAAGTTCCTTCTCAGTTGTAGTATAATTCACTTGAGCAGGGTTAAGTGTCTTGGAGGCATAAGCTATCACTCTAAACTGCTTATCCTCCCTCTGACCAAGCATAGCACCTACTGCAAAGTTAGAAGCATCACAAGATAATTCAAAAGCTAAATCCCAATTAGGTGCAGTGAGAATAGGAGGTGAAACAAGTAAAGATTTTAATGAGTCAAAGGCATGTCTACACTTATCATCAAAGTGAAAATCAACATTTTTTCTCAACAGCGTAGAGAGGGGTAAAGCAATTTTACTAAAATCTTTTACAAAACATCGATAAAACCCTGCATGCCCCAAGAAAGATCTCAAATCTTTAAGACAAGTAGGATATGGAAGTGAAGAAATTACTTCAATCTTGGCTTTATCAACCTCAATCCCCTTTTAAGAGATGTGGTGACTTAGCACTATGCCACTATCTACCATGAAATGACATTTTTCATAATTCAAAACTAACTTTTTCTCAATACATCTATCAAGAACATGCTCAAGACTAAGTAAACAATCATCAAAACCATCACCATAGACGGTGAAGTCATTCATGAAAACCTCCATATTATGCTCCAATAAATCACTAAAGATCGCCATCATACACCTTTAAAAGGTGCTTGGAGCATTACACAACCCAAATAGCATCATTCGATATGCGTAGGTGCCAAAAGGACATGTAAAAGTAGTCTTATCTTGATCTACAGGTGCAATCGGTACCTAAAAATAACCTGAAAAGCTATCCAAGAAACAATAGTGAGGTTTACCAGATATTCTTTCCAACATTTGATCAATGAAAGGTAATGGAAAATGATCCTTCCTAGTCACTTCATTCAACTTCCTATAGTCTATACACATTCTCCAAGCATTCTGAACTCTTGTTGGAATAAGTTCATTATTCTCATTTTTCACTACTGTGATACTGCTTTTCTTCGGTACTACATGTATCAGGCTCACCCATTCACTGTCTGAAATTGCATATATGATCCCAGCACTCAATAATTTAGATATCTCCTTTTTAATCACATCATGAATAAGAGGATTCGACCTCCTTGGTGGCTGTTTAACTGGCTTTGACCCTTCAGCTAAAAGGATATTGTGTGTACAAACCAAGGGATCAATCCCTGGTATGTCTCCTAAAGACCAACCTATAGCCCTTTTATACCTTTTTAACACTGAAACTAGTCTCTCTTCTTCAGAACTACTCAAAGAATTGGAAATAATAATAGGCAATTTACAATCATCAATAAGAAAGACATATTTCAAGTTAGAGGGAAGGGGTTTCAATTCTAAATCAGGGGGTTACACAATAGAAGGAATCATCTTTGTTATATTAAGTGCATTCAAAGCGAGTGGTGTGTCCATGTGGCTTGGGGAAAGAGATATATGCTCATTGTGGTGTAGATTTCCTCCACTTCCTGACTTAGTGCCACCATCAAATGACCTAGAAATAGGAGAGTTAGGGTCAGTCTAATCAATAGAAAAAGAAAATAAATTAGAAGAGAGAGTAGGATTAGAAAGGACTAAAGCAGTAGCAGAATCACTGATATCCTCTTCTAATGTTCCAGCGCCACTCAATAGGAAAGCTATATTCATAGCTTATGCATCATCCTCCTTATTATCAGTTCCTACAAAATCAAGCAATACACCTTTCTCAAGGCTATCAAGTGTAGAATCAGCAATAATATCAAAGTCAAAGCAACATGATACATCAAATTCATGAGCAGAAGAAAGCCAACTATCTATCTCTAAACAATAGGCACATGATACGCTACCTTCACATGCATAGACATGAGAAGGGTGGGAGGAGGAAGATAGACAAGTAAAATCATCATACATAGTTTCTTGTTGTAATTCACAATCACTAACAGACACGTGTTCACTAGAGGTAACTAAAGAAAATCAACCTTTTTATTTTTTTATTTTTAAATAGATAATGCAAGAGAAAATATAAATGCAAATGTTATGCAAATTAACTAAGACTGGCTCAGCAACTGAATTAATCCCAAAAAAATGTTACTTGACACTTAATTACTAGGGAACCAATTTCTTAGCTCCCCTGCAACAGCGCCACTTGAAACAACCTTGAACCGATGTCGCCTTGGGGTTACTTCAAAAATTTAAACCAATGATTGTGTATAGTGCAACCTCGGGTCGTTCTCTCTAAGGAGCCAAAATGTGAAATTAAATTCCTAAGTAACTAAATGCAATGCAACCTAAATTAGAAAATGAGATTTATTTTGATTGACTAACAACTAAATGCAATGAATTAAAATAGATTTAAAGAAAATATTTTTTGGTATTTTTAGTTTAAAGAAAGAAATAATAAATGATAATGAGTGAAAAGAATAAATTCAAAGGCGATTAATAATAATAAAAGTAATCCTCCAATTCAATAACGCATGCAATTATAGCTTCAAAAGATATGGGAGTTTTAAATAATAATTAAGAATTATAATAAAGCTTTGAATCCAACAACTGAGCCACCTCAAATTGTCACAAAATATTTTTCAAGTCCTAATTTATTAACTGTCACCAGAATAATAAAATAGGACTAAGGATATTAAAAACCAATGCTTAATTATAACTCAATAATTCATAAAATAGAATTTAAGCTAACAAGAGACACAACGATCCAATAATTCAAGCCACCTTGAAAAATCACAAAATATTCACGATAATCTCAAATCAATGTCTGACCCAGATCAAAGTAAATGAAATTAAAGTTAATTAAAGATTAATGTCAAATGTCAAGCAAAAATTCAGTCACAATAATCCTCAATAAATACAAATAAATCTTTATAAACATTTTTAATAATTATAAAATTAATTCTAAGACCTATGAGTCATAATAAAATTATTAGGTAGAGAATTAGAGTAACTTATACTCCCTTTTGAGATCCTAAACTCATGCCCTTGCCATTGAATTAGAGAATTAGGACTCTAGCTACGGACTACCATGAAAATTGATGCTAAGATCTCACTGCCAACCATTGTTTAAGGATGGGTGTGTGCGCGAGCTGTGTTGAATCTCCTTTTCTCAAAATTCAATTCCTTAGTTCTGCGACATCTGCTGCGTGTGTGTCTTTCTTCTTTTTTCTAATTCAATTCGTGGCCGCCTGTGCGTGTGTGTGAGTGCTTTATTTCTTTTTTTTCAATGGCTTTTCATTCAATCTCGCTGGCGGCCACACGTCTTTTTCCTCAATTCAATTTGCGGCCCCCTCCTGCGTGTGTGTGTGTTGAATGCTTTTTAAAAGCATTTGAATAGGACAAAACTTAATGGGCTAAACTGCATGGTTTGGCCCATGGGTCATATTGTGTAATTTTTAGTTTTATGGTCATTTGTTGTCATTTGTGAATTCTGATTTCTCCTAAATTCTTGAAATATAAAATCACAATAATGTAATATCTTTTATTCCAAAAATAATTGTTTGGGAGAAATCATAAAATTATGACAATTATGCCCCTATTAAGCACTAATTTAATATAAGTCATATTAATTCAATTAGTGCATAAATAATAAAATTAAGGACTACAATGTTGACAAAAGTCCACTAAAATGATATGAATTAATATATAAAAATATGGGTTTGCCAATGGATAAGGAAGGTGTTTCGAGAAGTGTTGGGCCAAATTTTCATTTTACAAGTCAAGAGATGTTAGATAATGAGGAAGTGGGCTTTGGGTCAATGGTACCATAAACTTTAGATGGAAAGGGAGCTTAATTGAGCTTTAAAATACATTGAAATTATTATTTATGGATAAGATCTTGTACTGGAATATTAGAGGAGCGTGTGGCTCTAGACTATATGGAAATTTAAAAACAATTTGTAGAGACCTAAATCCATATCTTGTTGTTATAGCAAAAACTAGATGCAATGATGAAGCTAGACTTTGCTCAATTAAGAAATTGGGATTTGATGAGATTATAGGAATTCCCAATGTGGGTCGATCAGGGGGCTTAGCTACTGTATGGAAAAACAACAATATTAAGATCCATGTATTGGAAATTAATAGAGAATATTTTCATGTTCAGTGTGAGCTGCCTATATTAGTGAAATTCCTATTGACAATAATATATGTGATTCCTCATTCAAATTTACGTGAAGAACTATGGAGGAATTTAAAAGGTTTATCTGGTAGCATCTCAGATCCATGGGTTATGCTTGGTGACTTCAATGACATTATGAATTGTATGAAAGGATGGGTGGGGTTTCATGTCGAATAGACATATCGACTTGGTTTCAAGAACATGTTAGTGAGTGTGGCCTTTATGATTTAGGTTTTTATGGTCCAAAATTTACGTGGAAAGCTACACAGAATGCTGGGTATAGAAGATTATATGAAAGTTTAGATAGAGCTCTGGTTAACACTGCTTTCTTATCCGACTTGCCTGAATGGGCTCTAAAGGTACTTTCCCAAACTCAATTTTCTAATCATAATCCAATAATGCTTCAATTTTTTAGTAGAGTTGGGGTAGGAAGTAGACCATTTAGATTTGAAGCCATATGGATGCAACATGATAATTTTGAAGATTTTCTTGCTAGGAATTAGGATGCTGATCAAGATTTAGGTAAGTCACTGAAGAAATTAACTGAAGTATTGCAGGAATGGAATAGGAATACTTTTGGTATAGTTGAAAAAAAAGAAGGAAATTCTTGCTAGGTTGAATGCTATACAACGATCACAAGCTTATCAGGCTTATAGCTATTCAATTTTTTTGTATAATATAGAGAGGGATTTGCAAGTAGAGTTGGATGAAATTTTCAAAGTAGAAGAAATAAAATGGTTTCAAAAAGCAAGAACACAATGGATTGCGAAAATGGATCGAAATACCCGATATTACCATTTAAAAACTAACATGCGGAGGAGAAGGAACATAATTATTGCTTTAAAAGATTATATGGGCAATTGGATTGATGATGCTCAATAATTGAACATAATGGTAGTTCATTATTTTAAATCTATGTATCTAATGGATACTGCAGATTCCTGTGTTATTACTACTAATACAAGCTTTCCTATAAGTAATTATGATTTGTTTAAGAATATGGCCTATATTCCGTCAAAGGAGGAAATTAAAAGAGCAATTATTTCAATGGGGCCTTATAAAGCTCTGAGTGCTGATGGTTTCTCGCCTATTTTTTATCAAGCAAATTGGAATAAGGTGGGAGGATCAGTGTATAGGTTTGTTAAAAAGACTTTTATGGAAAAAAGGTGGTTGATGAAGAGACTAACAAGACTCTTATAAGCTTAATCCCTAAAAGGGAAAGCAATCATTTGGTGGGCCATTTTAGGCCTATATCCCTATGTACAGTCTACTACAAGATTATTTCTAAGGTGATTGTAAATAGATTAAAAGGCTTGATGGATGATATTATCTCTCCATTTCAATCAAGCTTTATAAAAGGAAGGCACATTCAATATAACATAATTATTTGCCAAGAGGTAATGCATATAATGAAGAAATCTAAAGGAAAGAAGGGTTTGATGGCTTGGAAAATTGACTTAGAAAAAGTATACGATAGGATACATTAGGATTTTTTGCTTCAAGTGCTCATGGAAGTCAGGTTTGAAAATGATTTCATTACTTTAATTATGAGTTGTGTTACTTCAGTTTCTTGTAATATCCTTTGGAATGGTATGCAAACTGAATATTTCCCCCAAAAGGGGTCTCTGATAAGGAGATCATATTTCACCTTTATTGTTTGTTTTGTGTATGGACATGTTATCTCATCTTATTAATGATGCAGTAGTTTCTGGAAATTGGAAGTCCATCCGTTTTAAGAAAGGGGGTCCAAATATATCTCATCTTATGTTTGCAGATGATTTACTACTTTTTAGAGTGGTAAATGAGAAACAAGCTCAATGTATGTTGAATACGCTTGATCAATTTTGTGGGGCACCGGGAGAAAGAATTAACAAATCTAAGTCTTCTATATTTTTCTCACCAAAGATTACAAGGGGTACTACTCACAGGATTAGTGAGATAACTGGTATTGCTATTTCCACTCATATTGGGAAGTATTTGGGTTTTCCTATTATTAGATGGAGAAACCTGGAGAAACTTTCCAATATATTATTGACAGGGTGAAATCTAAATTATAGTCATAAAAGGCTAACACTTTAACTATTGTAAGCCGAATTGCATTAGCCAAGTCTATGTTAAATATGATTCCATTATATCTTATGCTAGTTTCTAGATTACCCGTATCAGTGTGTCGTAAAGTAACAAAAATACAAAGGGACTTCATATGGTGGTATATTAATAGCAACCATGGATACCATCCAATCAGGTGGGACTAAATTGTCAGGCCTAAATCCTATGGGGGTCTTGGTTTCAAAAGATTAGATAAGATGAATAATGCGTATGGAGCAAAGATAGCTTGAAAATTGGTTCAAGGTTTAAAAGGATTATGGGCGGATGTCTTATTACCTAAATATATGTTGTGTAATGAAGACAACTTGCTTGAAGCTAGGAAGGGAGATATGCACTGTGGAAATTTATATCATATCAAAAGAAGATTGTGGAAAAGGGGTTGAGATGGCATATTAGGGATAGTCAGAATGTAAACTTCTTCAATGATAAATGGTTATTTCATGATAAGAGCATTAAAGAGTTTTGCTTGAGACAGATTATCTCTAAAGAGAATAGCAGTAAGGTGATTGATTATGTGCTTGCGATTTTACAAGACCGGCTACTATTATTCTAAATAATGTTTTTCAAAAGTTAGTCACTATGTTGCCTCCCACCCTGGGAGTTGGTTCTGATGTTATTGCTTAGAATAAAACTAGTGATGCTAAATTTACAGTAAAGAGTACTTACTATTTGATAGAGTAACCATTAGATAGCAGTTTCAATGCGATTTTAAGGAGATATGGAGGTGGGAAGGTGCAGAGCGTATAAAGAAATTCATGAGGATTGCCTTTAATAACTGGTTACCCATAAATGCTTGAAGAAATACATAGTCAACATCAACAACTATGTGTCAATATTGTAATCAGGGTATAGAGGATACCTTGCAAATTTTAAGGGATTGTGAGTATGCAGGAAAGTATGGTGTGCCAATATTAAGCCATCCTACCAATCTTAGTTCTTTTCTGCAAATTTAAAATTGGTTTGTTATGAACCTCAAGAAGAATATGGTTTTATTTGGCTTGGATGACTGAAGCTAATGTGGGGGGTATGGATTTGACATTTATGGAAATGGAGGAATAGATTAGTGTTTGAAGCTGATTTCACTAAACCTCAGGAGTTGTTATTAGTTTTTAAGAGGGTATGGCGAAGTTTTGTGTGCCAACAAATACAAATTGTTCCTAATGGCATAAGTCTATCTGTGGTTAAGTGGGAATCTCCATTAAGGGGTTAGGTGAAAATAAATGTTGACAGATCTATGATGAGGTCTTAAAATAAGGCTGGGGTGGGGGTGTTATCAGAGACTATGGGGGAACTAGATAGCGGGGTTACGCATATAATTGGTTTAGCATCATTGAAGCTGAACAATAAGCAATCCTTAATGCTCTGGCTATAGCTTGTGATTTGGGGTTTAAGAAAATTATATTGGAATCTGATACAAAAAATGTTGTTGAATATATTCATCATATAGAGAAAAATCATGCATGTAGTCTTTTGTTGACACATATACTATCATTATTGAATCGTGAATGGGAGGTGGAAATCATGTATATTCCAAGGATGGTTAATCAGGTTGTAGATTCGTTGGCTAAACAAGCATTATTTAGATAATCTTTTTTAGGGATGTAGCCACTATTTTTGGAGGTATTAGTAGCTAAAGATAGTTTGGGAATTGATTCCCCTAAGTTAGTTTACTTTATAATTTGGGTTTAACCCTCTCTTATATAAAAAAAACAAGTCAATGTCATCCAAGAGAGGAATAACCAGGTCACCTAGTGTTCTTTGTGACCACAATCAATAAGGTAATGTTTTACAAAATATTGTAGCTTTCTCTTTTAGGTTATTTTATTTTCGATGCTCTCCTCAATTTAAAATGATTTAGAAGAGCAGCATGAAGTTTGATGAGTTGAGCAATCAAATTAATTTACTACCCTACATATAATAAAATATACAACTTCTAGTCCAATTATTTTGTACGATAACAAATTTTCTAATCACAGTTGAAGTTTATAAGAATTACTACATTATTTCCTTAATATAAGACCAAATTGACTAATTTGAGAAAATTAAGAAAGCTAAATAAATTACTTTAAATTAGTTATATTCATAATTTTTCTTTAAACTAATTTGTCTGATTTATAAAGTAATATATAATTTAATGATACTTAACATATGTTATAATTAAGTCATTTATTTATTTTTCTTAATCTCCTGATAACTCATTAAAATTCTTATCATTCTTGCACATTTTCCATCTCATTCAAGCATTTTTGGAATATAGTTGTTCTTATTGTAGATACTTATTTAGGAAAATGTGCATGTTACTTAGTGAACTCAAAAAGTTGAATTATTTAGTTAAAATGTGAATAATTTGATTAAGCTTGAGTCTCATAAGTATCTTTATTGATTCAGGAACTAGGAGATGTATGAAAATGTCAAAAGTGGAGCCACAAGACATATTGAAGCAAAGGAAAACTAGATAATTGAAGTTTGAAGCAAATGAAGCAAACTGGGGGCCAAAACATCAACAAACGACCTTCATTGTGCTCGTCGCCCAGGCCAAAATACCCTTGCCATGACAAGAGCTCAATTTCATAACCCTATTTTCTTTGTACCATTCGCTACAGCGAACGTGTAAAAATTGAAGCTATGCATTTAAGATCCTAATGTGAATAGATAGGGTTATGCCATCATTCCACACTTTGAGAGACTAATAGTTAGAGGTTTTAAGCTTGAGAATTAAGTTTTGAAGGCTTAGGATTGGAGTAAAGAAGAGATTTAGAGATACATTTCTTGATTTTTCTGCTTATTCTTTCATTTTCTCTCTTGGTTCTTTAATAAATCAATTTTTTTGCATAGTTTGGTTTATTTTGAGTGTATAAGTAGCTAAATCTTTCATTTTTAGGGTTATCTTGAACTAATCTATGGATTGAATCTTGTATTTACCTCATTTTACGAGTAATAATGATTATATGTGTTGATTTTAATATATGCTTAATGCTTCTTAATACTTGATCACTATTGAGTTGTTTTGTTAACTTGAGTTAGACTTAAGAAAACTAATTTAAGTTTTAAACTTGTTTAAAATTATATTTGACTTGAAGTTCCTTTGAGAATTGATGGTTTTATTTGGTTCAAATAGAGATATTATTCCAAACTTATATTTTCAAGAAAATGGTTGGTTCTATAACTTATTTTTTTATTAATTGGATCAAGAGATTGGGAATTTTAATGGACAAGAGTATTTAATTTTAACTTGAGAGAGCTTAATTAAGTGTTTTGAACCATTTGACAAACATATATTATCATTGCTTTTGATTAAAGGTAATCTTGCTAAGGTTCACAAAGTAAAAAGGGGATATATGACCCTAGATCTCTCTTTTATCTCAAAGTAAGAATTTTAACCTAGTTCTAGTTAATTAACTTTTTAATTTTACATTAGTTCACTTGTTAAAATATTGGTTTCTCAAATATTTAATTCCTTAACCTAATTAAAAACATAAGTGTAAGAATATACTCTCTTTCAACTTAATCTCTATGGGAACGATAACTTTTTACTACTTGTGACCCGTATGCTTGTGGAAGGTGAATATCTCTTCAAATTAGTCAACCGAATCTTATATTAAGAAAATAAGGGAGTAATTGTTAGTACTTTCGTTATTATTTTTGTTTATATTAAAATAGATAGACTATTGCTTATATTATAATTAAAAATTTCAAATGATGATACACAGAGGTAATCATCACTACATTTACATTTTATTTTTCTTACCATTGCATTCCCTTTACAGTCACCATAAGGAACTTGGAGGACAATTTAGTAGAGACATTTGGGTTTGAGAGAGAACCATGGGGAAGTGTCTCTAGCTCCTTTTATCTTTCCAATTCTATACTTATTAGCTCTTGGTTAATAGAGCAAAATTGAATATTTAATTAAAAGAGAAAATCACAAAGGTACTAAATTAAAACTTTGTAAAAAGTATAGGTACTTCTAATACTGTTTTCCCTAATTTGATTTGTTTATATTGCAAAGTTGGGCAGTTGACCCTCTTAATTGCTCAATAGATTGAGATGGAAGATTTTCTAATTGTTAAATTAGATTATCCTAATTAATAATAAATTCCAAAATTAAATTGAATAATTACTATTAGCTTTTAGAGAAGAGTTTATAGATAAAAAGTGATTTAAAAGTGATTTTAAATAAGCTCTTCTAGAGAAAAACTTATAGAAAAAAGTGAGTCTGAATAAATGAGTATTGGATGGTCATTATCAGAATAATTTTTGTGATTGTTATATTACTAGAAATGATATGAGATAGAAAAAATAAATAAACATATGCTATTGTTCATCATCATCAGTTTCTTCAATGCCGACACCTCGAGTCCCCTCTACAGTGACTCCGATAGTTGTTCTCCAATAGGGATGCTAATGCCTGTTCTCTCATGCTGACACATGTTCTCTTATAGCAACGCTGATGATGACACCTTGAGTCCCCTTCATAGCGACGCTGATGGCTGTTCTCCCACAGGGATGCTAATGCCTATTCTCCCACGCTAACACCTATTCTCCTATAGCGACGTTGATGATGACACCTCTAGGCCTTTCCACAGTTGCCTCTAGTCACCTCCAATCCTTTCTATAGTGACATTGACACCTGTAGTCCACTCCATAGTCACGATTTCCTCCATGCATCGCACTCTCTACCTCTTACGCCAAAGCACACAAATCTAGATGGAGGAGTAGAAGATATCGGTGATCTGGCGAGACAGCAATATCGGCGAGAGCTGAAGATGACAGGGATAGTGAGTGAGCTACAGTAGTAATAGTGAGATGTCAAGTGATTATTGTCAACAGAAGAGAGAGTGTCAGAAAAATAGGGGTAAAATGATAGTTTGGTAGCACATAAACTCTTTTCCCCACTCAAAAGCCAATTCTTATAAACTTATCTAAAACCTATGTTTGAACCAACTTACAAAAAAAACAATTAAAGAAAAAAGATAGTGTTTTGTTACAGCTTTCCTAAAACCCCTTTTAAAACCTAAGTTTTGGGTGTAACCAAACACCGACTATGTGTATTGATAAGTAATTAATTGGCCTAATTAAATGTATATTACTTGGATTGCTATTACTTCTCTATGGTAGTCTATTGAACATTGAATTCTTATTCCGAGATTATATAATTAAACTTATTAATTTCACTATCTAATTACTTTTCCTTTTGGGTCTAATCAATTGAATTGGGCTAGGAAGGACTCCATCATTAATACTCAGCATTTCCCATGCCATAATTTAATTAACTAATTCACCTTTACAATGTGTATGATATGATAGATTTGGAGGCAAAGGCAAGTTGTTTGGGTTGACAAAATTTTTATGCCCCTCCTCTCCTAACACCACCCTTCCAAAAAATTGGGGAGATTTAGAGGGAAGGGTGATATTTTACCATGTGATGACTATTATGCCCCTAATTAATTTTCATATTATATTCTTGAACTATCCTTCTCCTCTACTCTCCCTCTACCTTTCACGACACCCTCACCCATACTTCTCGGTACTCTCCCAAAGCTAACCTCTCAATAACATTTCAAAATATAACTATAATATAAAAGAAACAAAAAATATATGCTAAATTGGTGAAAATGTCACACAACAAATGAAACTCAGACTCAAACTCCAACTAAATAAATGGATTGAAAGGATAGTAGATATTAAGAAGAAACATGAACAAAATAATTAGATGTAGCTTATGTTACTCTAGAATGTTAAAATATAAACATCTCATACATGATATAATCAATTGAGAGTATAACATATATAAGCATAAAACCTATATGAGATAGAGCAGAAGACTTAAAGTTACCTCTCGTCGTTAGCTTGACTATTATGAGAAGAACTAGAACTCAATTAGATACCTGTCAGTTATAGAACACTGTCAGATAAATAACGGTTCTTCCAACTGGTGATTAGGTGCAGTGATGGCAACTTGTGTATTGCCGTCACTAATGGGAAACCTTCAACCTTCAAGAGTGAGATGAGAAACTAGGTTATTACTTTGGGACTCAGAAACTATTGCACGATAAAACTGTGAATTGTTAATTTCTACCATCAGAAAATTAACCTTAATAAACTGAGGTAACAACCTTCCTTGACTGGGCCCAAATGACTATGGGTCACACTCAGAAATATTTATTAATTATCCTAATTAATATCTAAATAGGTTATATTATAATAATAAATATCTCATATTCTCTCACTTGGCCTGTATGCTCAATGTTATTGCCCTGTCTAGGTAAACTGATGTCATGCTATAAGAATCATGGTGATGAGTCCCCTTTTATCGAATATTACCTTTAATGTATTACAAGTAGCACCATCACTTAATGGGTATCACATTATACATGAACCCAATGTTCATTCAGTTCATGTCTTAATATTTATCAATTTCAATAGTACAAATGTATATAATCGTAATTTGAAATGATAAACTATAAAATCTGATTTCATTGCTCATACCACCACCAGTCAAAAGAAGAACGAAGTCCTATATGAGGTACATGTGTGACAAAAATGTTCAACTTCAATCATTTCATCAAAGGATCAACCAACATATCCAATGTACTGAGGCGTTCAACAGAAACTTGGATATCCTGAACTCTTTCTCTCAAGCAAAGCAATTTAAGTTTAACAAACTTCCTTCGACTTTTGTTCCTTTTGTTATTCGCTATGGCCACCGCAGCTGCGTTATCACAATATATTCTGATTATCTTAGAGGCTGAATCCATAATCTGAAGCCCAACAATAAAATTGCTTATCCAAATAACTTGTGAACTCATTTCAAAACACACAATGTAATCAGCATCACCGGTAGAAGGAACTGTTTGCGTTTGCTTAGTACTTCTCCATGATATAACTCCTTCTGCCAATAGGAAGACGTGACCAGATGTAGACTTGTTCGTGTCTATGCATCCTCCAAGATATGAATATGAGTATCAAATTATGTCCAGATTGTTTGTTCTCCTATATGTGAGCATATAGTATTTAGTGCCTTGTAGGTACCTAAACACCTTCTTTGCAGTTGTCCAATGTGCTTCCCTAAGATTACTTTGGTATCTTTCCAATATACCCATAGCAAAAGTGATGTCAGGTCTTGTATAAACCTGTGCATACATCAAACTTTTCACCGTTGAGGCATATAGGACTCTTTCCATCTATTTCCTTTAAAGCTCAGTTTCAAGACATTGACTTATACTAAATTTATCTCCATTTTCAATAGGAGCCACATTAGATAAATAGTTGTACATTCTAAATCGCTCAAGAATCTTGACAATGTAAGCTTCTTGAAACAAGCTTACAAGACATTGTGTTCTATTTCTATATATCTTTATGCTAATGACATAAGATGCCTCACCCATATCTTTTATATCAAAACTCTTAAACAGAAACTGCTTCACCTCACGCAATAGTCCTAGATTATTGGTAGCAAGTAAAATGTCATCCATACACAATAAATAATATGATTATGCTCATACTAACCTTGTAGTACATACAATCATCCATGATGTTCTCAATAAAACCAAACGATGTGATTACTTTATGAAACTTCAAATACCACTATCGTGAAGCCTGTTTCAGACCATATATTGATTTCTTTAGCTTGTATACCAATTAATCTTGACCTTCTACAACAAATCCTTCAGGTTGTTTCATATAGATTTTTTTCCTCCAGTTCACCATTAAGGAAAGCAGTCTTTACATCCATTTGGTGTAACTCCAGATCAAAATAGGCAACCAATGCCATGATGATACAGAACGAATCTTTCTTAGGTACAGGTAAATTTTTTTTATTATAATTGATTCCTTCCACTTGAGTGAAGCCTTTAGTAACCAATCTAGCCTTGTGTCTATCAATATTACCTTGTGAATCTCTTTTAGTTTTGTAAACCCATTTACAACCAATAGCCTTAAACCTACTAGGCAACTCTACTAGTTCCCAAACATGGTTGTTTTCCATAGAATTTATTTCATCAATCATAGCATTATGCTACAACTTAAAGTTCACACTTTTTATAACCTGAGTGAACGTCAAAGGATCATTCTCAGTACTTACATCACAATCAATTTCAGCAGAATATACTACATAGTCATCAGGTTATATTGGTCTTCTTTCTCTAGTTGACCTCCTTAATTCAACCTCTTGGGTTGATCCAGGTTGTTGAATAAGGACATCCTCTATCACATTTTATGGTGGTTCTACTTGTGTGATAGGTTGACATTTGGTATGTGTCCATCTTTTTCAACATCGTTAACTTGAGCCACAGGGTCTATATCATGTTCAGTGTCAATCCCAATAGTGGGATGATAATTAACTATTGACGTCCCCTCATGAATGATGTTAGTGGTTTGCTCTATGTGATCATCTAGTAGACCATCACTCCCACTAATCACATCATTATCAAAAAGCTTGGTATTCATAAACTCTACAAACCTTTTTGAAGGTAGAGGATAATAAAAGTTATAACCCTTAGACCTTTCTGTATAGCCTATAAAGTAAGCTCTAATGGTCTTGGGGTATAACTTCTCTTGTGAATTATACACTCTTACTTCAATAGGACAACCCCAAACCTTGAAATGATTTAAACTGGGTTTCCATCCTTTCTAAATTTTAAATGTTGTCTTGGATACTGTCTTTGTTGGAATCCTGTTTAATATGTATGTGGTTGTCTTAAGTACTTCCTTCCATAGGGAAGATGACACTTTGGAGCTATTAATCATACTCCTAACCATATCCAGGAAGGTCCTATTTTTTTAGCTACAACATTCATGTTAGGTGATCCAGGCATATTTTAATGGGCTACTATACCTTGCTTTCAAAGAAAATCAGCAAATAGACCTAGCGCTTATCCTTTACGAGTGTATCTACCATAATACTCACCATCACGGTCTAATCTCACGATCTTGATTAGTTTCTCAATCTATCTTTTGACTTTTACTTTATATTCCTTAAAAGCATCTAGTACCTCACTTTTATTATAAAGCATGTAAATATATATGTATAGTGAGTAATCATCAATAAAGGTGATAAAGTACTTTTGATCATGTGCAGTCAAATCAGGCAACAAATATCCGTGTGTATAATTTCTAGCAATTCAAAACTTCTCTTAGCCCTTTTATGGGACTTATTGTTCTACTTTTCCCTTATGTAGTATACACAAGAATCAAATTTTGAATAGTTTAAAGGTGGAAGATTCCGTCTTTATTTAACCTTTTGATTTTGTCAAAGGAGATAAGTCCTAATCTCTTATGCCACAGACTATAAGAATTCTCATCGATGACACTTCTCTTAGTACCACGTGACACAGAAAAAAGATTGAGGCAAATCAGAAAAAATTTAAATAAGCCATAAATCATAACTAAATTCGCAATCAAAACAAAATTCTTTGTCAAAGTTATAAGTATCTTAGAAAGAACTAAATGATAATCAAATAGTATGAGTTTTGACATGGAAATCAAATTCCTTTTGTAAGAGGGAACATAAAAAAATTATAAAGTTCCAACAGATGATTATTCAAAAAGGTTATGCAAAAAGTTCCAATAGCTTTCACAAGATCTCCTCTTCCACTTCTTGAAATGACAGTTTCCTCATTGTTATATAGAGACCTACAGAAAGCCCTACATGGTAGTTGAAATGTGGATCATTGAACCAGTGTCATTTCACCAAATGTCATTGTTAACGCTAGAAAAATTAGATTCAAAAGTAACACACGATGAAAGCATACATCTCATTTTCATTATATATTGCCTCATACTGCCAATACCTGTAAGCCTTACAACACATAATCCAGACATGATGGCACCACTCATCTGCTCATCTGTCAGCTTGAATTATTTATCTAAATCTTTCAGGTATCTTTTGGTTGTGTCGCACTTAGGGACTGTTCCCCTAATGCTTCTAATGATCTTTTGTTATATAAGTAGAAGAGATAAGTGGTTACTCTACTCTCACATATTATACCTTTCTTTTGCCTCTATTATCGGAGGCATCAACAAATCTCAGAGGTTTTTCATACCTCATTGCATAATACAAGTCTAAGAAACTGAGCTGCAACAAAACACTATGTCTCCAATCAACATAGTTAATGATGTCATCTAAAATTATTTTGTTGCTTACATCAGCCATAATCCTTAGGGCAATAATTGGATTTGTAAAATAAAATAGACAAATATACAAACAAGCTCATGAGTTAGAATTTGAACCAATCACAAGTCATTGTGCCATGTATGCATGCTTAGCACAAATATAGCATGCAAGCAATATAAATACGTATCACCAATGTCTACCTGTGGACAAAGACATTAGCATATCATGTATTTATCTCAAGTGATAGAACTAGAATGCATTCATAATTTTCTAATACTTATGGGTTACTTGGAAAATAACAAGGTTATTTTATCTCACCCTAATTAAATATACAATTATGAAATGTCTACCTGTGGGCAAAGATAAATTATAGCTATACATTTAATTATAAATTATATTTCAAGTCTATATGTGATTAATAAATGCAAGCAATAAATTCAATAAATAAGGATACTGTGGTTACTCCTAAAAAAATTGTACACTAATCACAAATATCATTCATGTGCATAAAAAATCTAAATATGCACAACTTAATGGAGCAATTAATTCTCACCTTAATTAAATGTACAATTATGAGATATTTATCTGTGGGTAAGGATAAATCATAACTATACATTTAATTACAATTGATATTTTTAAATCCATATGTGATTAATTAATGCATGCAACAAAATTTAATAAATAAGGATATTGTGGCTACTCCTCATAAAACTACATGCATATAACAAATATAGTTAACATGCATATAAATTCAAATATGTACAACTTAATGGAGTAATTTAATAAATTAATTTAATTAATAAATGTGACTAAATAATTTAATTTAAACCCTCCCACTATTTCATGCACTAAAAATATTTAATAAATTAATTTTAACTCAAATTTTTTTTACAAAAAATAAATATTTAATTTAATTGTCAAAGGGAAAATTAATATATAAAATAGGCAATTAAATAATAAAAAAATTAAAATTTGTAAACAACTTTTTCAAATAAAAAAACAAAATAATGAAGAAATTAATTTTTCTTTATTTAAATATTTGCAATGCATGGAATAGTAATTAAAAGGATATATTAAATTAAAAGGAATTTGATGTAAGATATTCTAGAAAATCAAATTAAATAGCCCAAAATAATTTTATAGAAATAAAACCAAATAGATCATACACAAGAGTCTAAAACAAAGTTCAAAATAATTTTCAGAAATAAAAAAAAATCAGGCCCAAAATGTATTTTCTAAAAGCAATAATAAAAATAAAAAAATATTTTATTCAGCCCAAAAAACCCAAGCCCAAAAGTGTTGGAGGCCCAAAAATGATTTTTTTTAAAAAAAAATATACAGCTGGCCCAAAACTCACCAGTCCTATAGTGGGAAGAAAGAAAGTGAAAAAAATTATTTATTGCCCAAGGTAAATGACCCAACATGTAAGCAAATAAAAAGAAAAAAAATTTCTTATTGGTGGCCCAAAATGCATGTGGCCCAAAAGATTTTCTAAAAAAAAATACTGTAGGCTCAAAAAAAACAATTGGCCCTTTTAAACCCTAGCATGCTATAGACCTTCTTCTCCTCTTCTCCTCTTGCGATGGTGCCACCATACTCTCACTCTTCTCACTCATAATTAAATATAAATCTTTCTTTTTTTTCTTTCTTGAAAACAAATACGAGCATATGCTTATTTAATCATAAAATAGAAACTGTTAGAAATTCTGAGCATTCCTTCGGTCAATTGCTTTAGACATGATTGGAGAATCATGTTCCTACAATTGCTTCTCTCTCACCATTGATACACAAATAATAAATGGTCAAATGGTCAAAAATAAAAAAAAATTGTGATATCTAGAGTTCTATATATCTCATATTCTTTCTCATATTATTATTTATGAGAATTATAAATTAACAAGCATGACAAGAGTGATTTCAAACAAGGTTTTGATACCACATATGTTAGAATATAAATATCTCATACATGATATAATCAATCCATAGTATAACATATATTAGCATAAAACCTATATGAGATGCAGCGGAAGACTTAAAGTTACCTCTCGCCATTAGCATGATTGTTATAAGAAGAACTAGAACTCAATCAGATACATGTCAATCAGATAACACTGTCAGATAAATAACAAGTGCTTTTAACTGGTGATCAAGCACAGTGATGGCAACTTGTGTATTATTGTCACTAGTGGGGAACCTTCAAAAGTGAGATGAGAAACTAAATTATTGCTCTGGGACTCATAAATTATGGCACGATAAAACTGTAAATTATTAATTTCTACCATCAGAAAATTAACCTTTTTTTTTGTATACATGAGGGCTAAACGCCCAAAAATAAATACGACTAACTCATAAAGGAATTAGATCCCAAACACTCAGTAAGAACCATATACTCTAATTGTGGAGGACAAACATATGATATCGCCTTAGAATTCAATCACTTTTTAGCTAAAGTATCTGCAATCTTATTTTAAACTCTCGAAATATACTGTAGCTTGATGTTCCATGATAACTGTAGGAGTCTCTTTATCTGGGCTAATAGTAAACTGCATGTATCAGTATTGAGATTCACCAACATGTTCATAACATTCTTTGAATCATATTCTAGAATAATCTTCTTTAAACGTAGGTCCCAAGCCAATTGTAGTCCTTTATACACAGCCCACTACTCTGTTTTAATCACACTACAAGAGCCTAGCTTACTTATAAAATCAGCTACCCAGGTGCATAAATGATCTCTAATAATACCACCGCAACCTGCCTTACTATTAGCCACCGTACGCGCTCTATCAACATTAATTTTAAACCATCCCATATAAGGAGGTTGCCAGCTAGGGGTATTTTATACATTAATCTCATTAACTACCCCGATCTTTTTGAATCTGTATGAAACTTTTCCATGTTTGCAAAATGATTGAGTAAGGATCCACAGGTTTATAGAAATTCATACCAAAATTAGCATGACTTTTCCAATTCCATAATCTCTAAATTGCAACTCTCCAAATTAATCCCTAATTATTAATACCCTCCACTCCCAATTCCCTCTTGAGATTTTGAGCAAACCAGTCTCACAAGGGAGTCCTAAAAAATGGAGAATAATACTTAGGGTTCAACAAGTAATAAAATAACCACTTTAAATTAGATTCAAATAACTACGGGTTAAACTCAGAAATATTTATTAATTATTCTAATTAATATTTAAATATATTATATTATAATAATAAATATCTCACCTAGAATACATATTATATATAATGAAGAAGTAGTACTGTAGTACAATGAGATTAAGGAATTAATGATAAATATCAAAAGTAAACCTTGAAGCTCCCAAGAGGTTTCCAAGGCCAATCCGCGAGAATGCCTGGTTTTTAATCCTTATCATGAGCGATGATTATTGTATTGCAAGAAGGATTCCAAGGGTTATTATATATATGTATATAGTTCTTTCCTGACTTATTGTCCAACAACCGAATTGCAATACGTGTGTGTGTGTAGGATTTATAGATTAAGTAGAGTGAAAGACGTTGGGTGGCTACACACACTCATAAATAGTTGGCTATTTTGTATGCAATGAAATGGAAAATAGTTAATGGGTAATTTTCTGTTTGGTGGGATGAAAATATTATTGATGTGATGGACTGTTTAAATACTAATAAATAAGTAATTTTAAATTTAAAATTCTTTTTCTATTTTCAAATTAAAATAATTTAAATGTAAACAAAAGTACATTTCTCAATTTAAATTAAACTTTAAATTAATTTTATTAAAAAAAAGAACCTATTTCACATATGGAAAATGAGAAAAAAAAATGAAAAATCTCCCTATTTCCTTTAGTCTGAAAAGCTTCTAAGATAGAAGCCTAGGCTCCATCGAAAAAAATAAAAGAGTAGGAGCATGTGATTTGTGGATCTCAATAGGGTAATCATTTCATCTAGTTTGTGGGTCCATGAAAGAATTTAATTTCCCACCAAATCCTAAGGTGTCACTGTTCCCTTGTACATAGAGGAAAACATATTCCTCCTGAACCCTCTTTAATTTCTTGCCCCAAAAATGCAACCACACACGTTTATTAAAGGAAAGGAATCCCTCTTCCTTTTTCCATAGATTTTTTTCTCATACCAAACGGGCTGTATTGTATCAACCATTCCTCTATTGTTCAGCTCACCTCAATAAATGCATTTCAAAAAGTAATACTTTTATATTTCTATTTACAACACACTTCTAACTAATATCATATTCCACTAAAACTAACTAAAAACCTTAAATTTTTATAATTTCTTTTAAATTTAACCAATTTTTAATTTTATTTTTATTTAATATACACTATATTTATAAGAATAAAATATACACAATAATAAATGAAAATTAAAATTATACATTTATATAAAAAAATTAATGCTATAACTTATAAATAGAATAAAAGAAATATTCCCTCTTTATCTTATAAATAAAAACCTATTTTATTTGTATGTTTTTTCAGTTATAGCCATTAGACGTTTATACTCGTACTATGTTAGTAATTTATATGCAAAATTTTGTTAATGAATGATAATAATGTAATATGATAATTGTGGGGGGCACTTGCCCCCTTTAATTAATTGTAGGCAGCAGTAATAGAAAATAATTTGGTCCAAATCCTATCGGACAATACTATTTTTTTAAGAGTTATTTTGTGACACGGCAAATTATACAGCATGTAAGCACAAGTACACGTTCAAATACTCAAGTCATAACCATTTTAATTAGAAAGCTTGAAACAACTTATTCAATATCCAAGTACATTGAAACGACGATTACTCAAACACGACAACTTAATCAAAGAGATTCTTCCCTTTAAGGTTGAGGACCATACAATAATAATATTATAAACACTGTTCCAGAAGTAGCTATATAGGACCAAAGAATCTTTATTTCTCAGTTTAAACAGTTACTGATAGACAAATAAGTAGATTAAGAAGGAGCGTCCAAAGGTTTGAAACCATGACGAAGAGTGGCATCCCAAATTTGAGGGAGACTAAAAGTGGAAGAGCCACACTCATGAACATTCCATTCTTCTAAGGCGTGTACTATTCCTGCTATACGCCATGCACTCATTGCTCTTCTTGGCAGCCAATTCTTCAATTATTCCAAAATGAAAACATTACGTATATTAAGCATTGTTGAATCTTTCAGCGTCAATTAAACAATATATATAGGGTTAAGGTCGAATTTTGCCCAGGAAGAATTTATGTAGGAGTTTTTTTATACTATTTACTTAATCGTATTACTAGATATCTAATTTTAAAATTTATAACTACTATTCTTAACATAGGTATTTTCTCTAGAAATCAAACATGAGATTTAGAAAGATCTAACATAATTTTATAGTGCTAGATCAACTCTATATTGATGTTAATATTAGTGTTTTAACAATCAACGTTAGTTTTTTTAAAATTATTAGGGCAACTTTACTTCTTCTTCAATATTTATTGCGTAATATTGATCTAAAATACTTTCAGAATAAAATTAAACATTAACCTAATATATATATATATATATATATATATATATATATATTAAAACTATGCAGAGTACTAACCTCACAAGAATGCAAGTTCTTGACTGAAGGAGGAGCCATCATTGCAGGAGTATAGTGGTAGAAGCAATCTTTTCTCATTTTTTTGGGTGGGAATTGAGAAAATGGTATGAATAATGTTCCTTTTGGTGCTTTCATCTGTTCATCTTCATCCCATCCATCTCCCACTAACCATATCTGGACAATATGTTACATCATGTCATAATAAATAAAAAAATTAATTCATTAAATAAGGAGGAAAATATGAAGTAGAACTCCACCAACATTAATTAACTTATATTACTCATCCGGTTATTAATATATAATATAATTAGAGAATTGATCTTAATTATAAATATAAGATATATTTTTTATATATTTAAATTATTTTTATTAATACTTCTTAACAGTCATCAAGTAAGAGATGGAAGAAGAGAGGGAGTTAAAGGGAATGATTAGAGTATTTTAAAAAAAATATCTCATATTAATTAAATTAATTAATATCTTTAATTTAATTAAATTGATTAAAGATGTTATGTATTAAAGAAAGTAGGAGTACCATTTTTATTGGAAGTTGAATTTTTCCAAATTCATTTACCTTGTGCTCATAATTAGTTGTTGAAAGAGCAAAACTTTCTTTTGACTTTGTGGCGTTGGATCTCGGATGAAGCTTTGTTAGCTCATCTTGATATAATGTAGCCACCTGTATGCAAACCAAATCTTGAGATCTTAATAAATCAAATTAATCTAACTATTTCATACAATTTATTATTGAGAAATATTGGTCTCGTTTTCTAAAGTTCCATAGAATATGTGTGTTGTTGGGGTAGGCACGTGCGAGTATATCCTCTCAGTTTTTGTAATTTTTTTCAATAACATCTAGGCATATATATGTTTATTGGTGGACTTTCAAAAGAAGTTGCAAAAATAAAACTAATACAAGATCATGGATATTTGATTTACCTCTCATTTTTAATATAACCTCTAATTTTTAATATAAGAATTATATAATTAATTTAGATATATTAAAAAAATTAATTATATTAAATATTTATAATAAATATATTTTAATTTTTTTAAAATGTCACTTTTAATCATAATTTACCTCTAGATGAAAATTCCTTAACTATTAGAGTATTATTAATTATTCATCTATGGTTAAGAACTGTTAAGATGAGCTGTTAATGAGTTAATATGTTATGATGTAAGTTCAAGAGGTCAAAGTTTAGGCTTTAATATACACGTCACACACTAAGAGCCTATCACCATAAATACTGTACTTCATCACTGTTATCAATAAGATTTAGAACCTCCTTTATGCACCATTATATAATATTAATGTGTGTAATGAATAAAAATATTTAAAAAAATATATAATTTATTTTAGAAAAGGAGAAATGCCATATCTGCCATTTCAAATACCAATTAAACATGAGAATTTAAGGCATTTATGGGCTACATAAGGTATTAGAGATAAGAGTTACTCAAGGCATTTATGGGATGGATAAGGTACTCTTATGGTCCTATATATAATTTATTTCTAATATGTTTCACTTAGATAAAAAAAAACCTTAAATTTTATTAGTTATGCCATAAAATTTAATTTTTTAATTCTATCTCTATTTAATATATATTACACTCTAAAAAAACAAAATCAATATAATAATAAATAAATAATAAAATAGTATATTTATATATAAAATTTCTTTCTGCCCTATTAAAAAGACCAAAATAGCTTTTTTTCTACACACTATAAATAGGATGCAATACGAGAGATCGAGTTAGTTAAAAGATGAGGAAAAAGCCAAATTGGGTCAAAAACATAATTTTTGAAAAGTTTCACGTAATTTTGAAAAGTTTGCCCAAAATTCCAGAAAAATCCCATAAATTCATGAAAAATAGTAGAGAGTTTTCAAAGAAAATTTGAGGTTCACAAGGGTGAAACAACATGAGGTGAGGCTAAATTAAAGCTCTATGAACAAATACAGGGATCAACCAGTCAACTAAAACAGTTCAGGACAAGGATGATGTGTTTGTGTGTGTCATAGCTTACCCGAATATTTGTTTCACACAAAGAATTTGCTATAGCAAAAGAAACCTTATAAAAGTTTCCCCGTAGAAGAACCTGCTTCGTCTCTTTGGGAATGTTGTTCACAACAATAGCAGCAGCTAAGCTACTTCCATCTACAACCTTTACATTTAGTTTTGGAAACTTCTGAATATATAATTGGCCATAGGCATTTAGCTCTCTCTCTCTGCATATATTCATAAAAGTGGTTTAAATATTTCAGTAAAGTTTTTTTAAAAAATATATATAACGAGGAAAGTTAATGATGTGAACTATAACCTGATTTAGAAGCCCCAGACTAAGCACTTTAACGCCCAATGAATCGGCCTCAAGAAGTGCCTCTTCTATTATCTTGTTCAGACTTTTTCTCTGCCTTTTTAATGGATACTGTATAATTATAAAAGAGGTCACAATTATAAAATGTAATACAACTTCTTATTCTTAATATAAGATATGATTGACTAATTTAGATAAATTAAGAAAACTAAATGAATCAGTTAATTATATCATATATGACATGATCTTCCTAAAGTACTCATGTATAACATTAGATTATACTCATCCAGTCATGAATATAAGACATATTTAACTAATTTAATTATATTAAAGATATTAATTGAGTTAGTTAATATATTATATTTTTTTTCCTAAAATACTCTAATAATATTTCTTAATTCATTCTCTACCTCTCTCCCTTACTTAATTATTGTTAAAAGAATATTAATATGAGCAATTTAGAAAAAATTGATAAATATGAGAAATAGATCTTATATTTAATACTAAAATTAACTCTTCAATTATATCTTATATTAAGAGCCGGATGAATATATCAGTTTATTAGGTAAATTAGTTTTAGAAAATTGACAAAATATTATATAAAGACAGGTTGTAATGTAAGTTTTCAACAAATGTTTATGTTGAACCAAAACCAAAATTCTTACTTGTTGAGTAAATCGTGGTACAACCCATGATTGCAAACTGAGCTTTTCGAAAGTGTTCCTTTCTGAGACAAAGGTACGGTCATACATGCAAGCTTTTACCATAAAAACAATTGTGAAGGGCCACATCAACCAAAGATACCATTTTGATGTTTGAGGGTTGGAGGCTAAAGAAGCAAATCCTAATGGAAGATGATAGATAGAATCCGAGGTTGTTAGGTGTGTCAAATGAACCACATCTGGAGAATCTCTTGATCCCTTCAATGATGTTTCATATGTTTCATCTGTGGATTCATCCACAGTGCCATAGATATAGTCATATAAGGGCATGAAAAGGCAGTAGTTTGTCCTGAATTTGGTGTGATGCAGTGAATGAAACCTGTGGCCACCAATCTTCATCTTGTTATGATAAGTTTCTATGATATTTACGTAAACTAATAAAAAATACAAAGAAAGACTAACGAGGGCGTGTAGCAGAGATACTTAAACAAGGGAAAGAGAGAGAAGAGATTCTTGGGAAAGAACTCAAAGTTGCAATGACCCAAGTTGTTCAAGAAATCGATGTAAAATATGTAACCAAGTACGGAGGCTATGGACATAGTTCTTGTGAACAATGTCGCAAATATTGGGATTGTGAATAACGCGACATATGCCACAACTTCAGCAAACGGATGAATCACGGCTGTAAAAAAAAAGGATAAAATATACAAAGAAAGAAAAATTTTCAGATATAAATATATTATATGATGAAACAATAATGTTATATATGAATGGATAGCTAAAATATCGTACAAGATATAGGCTGAGTGACAATGGAAGAATGATGGTGAGAATGATAGCGAGAATAGAGGAAATGGTGATGAAGAGCTCTGTGAAGCCAATAATAAAGAAACTCCACAGGACCAGCATGCAATAAAGCTGTGAGAATCACACCATCTGTTCTCCAAAGTAATAAGCGATGAGAAACATGAGGAAATATGATGTATACTAAGTACATCAGCAGTCCATTTAGCAAAATCTGGTCATCCCTGCAATATAATAATCAAGCTTCAAAGTCATCATCATTATTTTTTGAGACTTCTAAAATATGTTTTAAAAATATTATACTAATTAAATAAAATAATCTCTCCCTTATGCATGTTTTTTAGAAAAAAATTCCGGTGTTGGGACTCAAAGTGATAACATTTTTGGGTAAGAGTAAGTATGGCAAAAGATGTAGTCCCTAACAACAAATTAGGTTCATAAGGTTTTGAGTTCAGATCCCATGGCCGATGTGAGAATCTCGTAATAGATTATCTGTAAGTATCTTTGTAAGTGCTATTTAAGTTTAGAGGCATACCTGTGATGAGTAGTATATGGGACCTAACTCACCTAAATTTTTGCTTATATATATATATATATATATATATAGATATAGTCCCTATCTTATTGAAACATGTTGTATTTAAGATGTGGGTTGTGTTAAAAGATAAATCCCTCATTAGAAAATCCTACATCACTTATTCTCAGGAAAGTTTAAGTAGCCGCGGCCAATAAAAAGGCAGTGAAGGAAGATAATCTGATCCTTTACGTCTCTTCATTAGGGAGTAGCATTATTTGACTCTTTCTTACCAGCATTCTTTTCTCAAGTTCAACAATTGATTTTATTAAAATAATAAGAAAAATAAGTGAAGACTAAGCAAAAGATAGAGTAGAAGGGAGTTTAAACGCACCAGTTACTTTCTCTGTCAACTTGATCGAACTCAAGGCCTTTGTGAATGATTCGGTTGGAGCCTTTAGCAGTTAGATAACGAGAAACAGAGATCCAAATCTGATTGTGAAGAAGTCTCAGAAAAAGAAATGGGAATATCAAATAGTAAAATGGGTGTCGCTCACTCCATGTCAGAGAATATAGGCTATGCCCAATCCACGGCACCAATATCATATACTTCAGTGAAAAAGAAGAAGGTATTTTAGCCCCAAATACATATTAATTCTCTGTGAATAATGTATCAAAAATACATCAGAAACACCACCTACAAAATTAAAATATTCTATCTAGTCTTAAATATATAAACTAAATAACTAATTTATAAAAAATTAAAAAAATTAATGAAGTTAATTGTTTTTAAAAAAATATATGTATAGTTTCTCTAAAGTATCTCTTCTAATTATTTATATGGGAAACTACTTCTTTAATGAAAAATCCCCTTAATTTATACATTTAATAAAGAGAGTTTAAAGAGAAAAAATATAATTTGATGAATGCTCTTTGGACAACTTTGTGACCTTTATATTAAACGCCTCATAGTACGATGTCAATTTAGGAGATTAAATAAATTGATATTTTATAATTAGGATAAAAATAATTTTTTACTAATTCTTGCATAACTAGGACGGGAGAGAGAGTACGAGATGCATGTGAACAAAACTCAGACTCAAATGCTTGAGCTAAATAAATGGATGAGAACCATATGAAACTAAAGAAAACGAAAACTAAACAAGGAATGGAGGGACAGTGGATATTGAGAAGAAACGTGAAAAAAGTAAAATAAAGTAATAAGATGTAGCTTCTTCTTTTTTTGGTGACAAAACGAAACTAATAATATGTAGCTTATGTCACTCTAGAATACATATAATGACGAAGTTGTAGGATGAGATTGAGGAAAGAGAAATGGAAAAAGAAAACCTTGAAGCTCCCAAGAGGTTTCCAAGGCCAATCTGTGAGAATGCCTGGTTTTGAAGCCATACATGAGCTATAATTGTTGTAACGCAAGGATTCAAAGGGTTATTATACACACACACACATATATATATAGGGCTTTCCTCAATTATTTGTCCAACGACCTAATTGCAATACACGCGCGCGTGCATATAGTTTATATATATGATTTAGGTAGCCTGAAAAACGTTGGGCGGCTACACACTCATAAATACTTCTCTATTTTTAATATAATTTTTATTTAATTAATTTTATTAGATTAAAAATATTAGTTAATTTAGTTAATATAACATATATTTTTTTTAAATATCTTAATAATTTTCTTAATTCCCCATCTCCCCATCTTATTTGATTATTATTGAGAGAGTATCAATAGAGATAAGTGAAAAAAAATTGATAAATATAAAAAATATATTTTATATTTATGATTAATATTAATTCTATAATTAAGTCATATTTTAAATATAAGAGGAAGAGTAGGCTATTTTGGTATACAATGAAATGGAAGATAGTTAATAGATAGCTTTTTTGTGGTAGGATGAGAATATTGATGTGATGGAGGAAAAATATATATTAAACGACTACAATGTCTTTATGTCTATAATATAATGGAATAGTTAATATTAACTTTAGATACTAATAAATAAATAATTTTAAAATTATTTTTATTTTTAAATTAAAAATAATTTGAAATAAAAAAAGTACATTTATGAATTTAAACTAAACTTCAAATTAACTTTCTTAAAAAAAGAATCAATTTTACATATGAAAAATAAGAAAATGAAAAATTAATCTCCCTATTGGCATTTCCTTTAATTTGAAAAGCTTCCAAGATCTCAATAGGGTAATCTTGTCATCTAGTTTGTGGGTCCATGAAGGAATTTAATTTCCCACCAAATCCGAAGGTGCCACTTTTCCCCTGTACATAGAGGAAATCATGTTACCTGCTGAAGCCTCTTTAATTTCATGCACAAAAATGAACCACACACTTTACACGTTTATTAAAGGAAAGGAATCCCACTTCCTTTTTCCATAGGTTTATTTTCCACATACTAAACGGGCTGTTTGGTAACAATAAATCAACCATTACTCTATTGTTCAACGAATTCAATAAATGCCTTTCAAAAAGCAAAACTCTTCTGTTCTTATCTATAAAAAGTTTTAATATATTTTACTGGTACTAAAAAATTTAAATTCTTATTAATTATGCTTTTAAATTTAATAATTTTTTTTAATTTTATCTCTATTTAGTATACTCATGACAAGAAAAATTATATAATAATAAATAAAAAGTAAAATTATATATTTATATAAAAATTAATGATGTGATTTATATAAATATGATAAAAAATATTATCTATCTACCTTATAAATAAGATTAGATAAGTAATTGATTAAACATAATTTTTAATTGATCTATCTTTTGGTTATAGGAAAGTGTTGCCCATGCCTGGGATAACAACCATAAAGATGTCTTCGTGGGATCTGATTCCAATGAGGTGATCCAACTCATTCTTGACGAAGTCCCTGATCGGGACTTGATCATGGAAATCAAAGCGATGACTAAAAGAAATTAGAGAGTTACTTTTATTAGAATCAATAGAGGCAACAATGTAGTCGCTGATGCCCTCGCTAAAGAGGCCCTGCATGATGACCTGAGATTTAGAATTCTGGGTCCTAATGAGGCCAATGCTATCCGGCATAAAGACTCTGCTGATTAGTTCTTTTTTTGTTACTTGGTATTTTGTTTTCCAATGTATCAGAAAAAGGAGTCGATTAATCCATTTATCAAGATCTAAAACAATTAATCAATACAAGTTGCCCAACCTGAAAGGGCTTAGCTCTTAATCGACTTGAGCCTAGGCATTGTTTGGTTGGAAGAAGGGAGGGGAGGGGAAGGCTGTAGGATAAGTATGTTTATTTAGAAACAAAATATAGGGGATAGGAGATTAAAATTTTTGTCTCCTAATCTCCTCTTCTCTCTCTCCCTTCTAAAAATGAGATTTTTTAGAAAGGTAAGAGAACTTTGGTCATATGTTGTTTAAAATGCCCATGACCTTTTTTAAATATTCTAAATCCATCTATAAAAATTAAAACAATAAAATCATTTTTTCTACCTTTTTTTTTTTACTTTTCAGTTTTTTGTTTCTTACAGTTTGTTGTATTCGTTTTTTTCTCTTCAAAAATTAAATCTTTTTTGTCATTTTTTTCTCTTCATTTTTTTAAATCTAAATTACATTTTTGTTAAAAAATCTAAATTGTGTTTTCTTAAAAACATGGGAATGAAAAATAAAAAATTTAATAAATTATAGAGATAAAATAATAAAGGAAGAAATTTAAACAAAATAATAAGAGTGTATTTATCAATTTATAAGAAACTCCCATCCCCTACTCTCTTAAACTAAATAAAAAATATCTCCTCAATTTCTCTACTTATCTCTTTTAGCCTCCTCTATCTTGTCCTAAATTAACCTCTCCTATCTACCAAATTGAAAAGCTCACTTACCCTAAAACTCTGCTAATTTCGAAGCTTCGGCTATCAAAATGCAGTCGCCCTTAGGCCTTCAATTTATTTTATTAAATTGCATCATGAAAGTTTTCCATTTATGAATATTCTCAACAAATTAATTCATATGTCATTAAATAACTATAAAAACAATAATTATAAATAGTCTCTCCAATAAGAATCAACAAACCCTCTCTAATTTTCAGTGCTATTCAAATTAAAGAAGGAAAATTTAGATTTAATAACTTTTTTTAAATTATTTTTTTATACATTACATTTTCCGCACAAACTGGCCACGTGTGGCAAATATTTCGTAATTTATTAAAATATTATCATGCAGAGAAAACCCAATCAAAGTTGGGAAGCAATAAATCAGATCAATGATTTTATTAATGTTTTAAAAATAGGACTAAATTAGTTGGTTTAAACGATAAATTAGTTAATCAACTCTGTGTGTGTGTGTGTGTGTGTTTCTTTCATCCTTCTCAATGTAAAAATAATTTTAGTCTTTATTGATTTCTCCAAACATGATTGTTATACATAGTAGTAATGAAGATTTTTTTCACCTAAGATATTTGTTGAAGAAATAAATGCTTTGTCGGAGAACATCATCAACATATATAAGGGCGAATTTTCTTCTCTTTTGGCTAAACGACAGACAATTTTCTGAGATTTCATACTTATAGGAAAATTTGTTTTAAATTCCATATTAAAATATTTGTTGCCAAATGTACCTGAAATTGTTTTTAAGGATATAGGTTAGTGTAACTCTTCTATAACTTTAATATCTTATCTTTAATAAGCAATATGTAAATATTTTACGTTTTAAAGACTTTTACATATAATTAAAGATATGTTACATATGAATTATATTTATTAAAAATGAATTGCACATGTACTATTTCAAAAGGCTAAACAGGAGAGTTTTCATCAGCTCTCGGAAGATGACTTTTACCAGCTTTAAGGACCTAAGTACCCTTGGGTAATAAATTTCTATAAAGGGAATTTTGAGAATTTTTTAAAATAAATAAATTTAAATTATTAAAATTTGACAGGAAATTTCCCTGTATCTAGAAGGTTCATTGTACAGAATTTCAAACGAATCACGTAAACCTAACAGTTCAGACATTGAAAACGAACCTATAAGTGAAGGCTGCAAAGTGGGATGCAAAGAGAAATATTGAAGAAGCGAAGTTACGTATTACAACAAAATAAGATTTGTTTCTGGTGGCCTCTTGAAAATGACTTGTGAAGTTCTGAGAAGCAAGCCATATGCAGAAGATGAGATAATTAAAATGCAGGTGAAAGAGATAGCTCGATTCCAATGATTCATGACATGTTTGACCCTCACAAAAAGAAAATATGTAATATATTTCTAGGTGCTGAAATTTCTTAGTTTAGAAGTAATTTTTTTTTCTTTTGAGGATTATTAATTCGTTTGTATTTGTAGCGAGTTAATTTATTAGCTGGATTCAGATACGTCTTCTTTATTGTTGCTGAACTTCTGGGAACCAAAACTTGATAGCACACATATGAACATGTAATTTCATTGAAACAAGAGCAGAGGGCCTCGTGATTCCACTAGGAATTACACTAAACCACACATTAAAATATGAAGATAAAAATAGAATCTTTTGTATACAAATTCAGTGTACTGTGGCAACTTGCAATTACATATCACACATTTGTACCCTCATAATTAATGTAAGGACTATTTTCTTTTGTTTGCTTTTTCTTTTATAAAGAAAGCCGTTGTATTGGTGGGAAGAGTAGATAAAATAATATTGAATTTTTTAAAAGGAGGTAAGTGAATATAAAAAAATGTTTAATAAAATTATTGAAATTGAATTTTTTAGTTAATTTATTTAAAAATTCAATTATTAATATAATATAATGTTATTATTTGATTCATATATATAGCCAGTCCAACCTGATGAGATAGTACTTATTATTATCATGTGTTTTTTCTTTACAAATTCTTCCACTTAGCTCTATTTACAAGGCATCTCATCATATAGTCCTTCATGAGAGACATTTTATAAAATTTATACGTGACTTTATTTTCAAAAATATTTTAATTTTTTTTTGTTATTGGCTTAAATAATGACTTTTTCACTTTAATTTCTGCCCCGTTGAACTATAAAAGACAGAAAAAGATGGGTATGTATGCTAAAGTTTAAGATAAGGATTTCTCATTGTTTGACTCGGATGATAATAGACTACAGGCCAGTGCACCAATTTTTTTCCTGATAAAACATGGTTGGAAAAGAATTATCATTTTTTTACTTGATTAGAGGTAATTCTTGAAAAGTAACAAGAGTTTTTGACACTGAATTAATATTAGTTAATTTTCTTAATTTATGTAAAGTAATTAACATGCCCTTATAATAAGGACATAAAGAAATATCTAATATCTGATACTAACAATTAATGTAAATTTGAGACAGATTAGGTCCCAACTAAATGAAACTTTTCTCAATATGATTTCTTTTTATTCAAAATATCTTGAACTTAGGAACTGTTTTAAAGGACATACTATAGCACTCAATATATTTAGTAAGTATTTTTAAATGTGATAAAATAATTCAAACCCAATTGTGGGAAGTTTTGACGTGATTTTATTTCCCCCAAGGATTGAATTAAGTAGCTTTGTTAAGGGGTATGAAGTTCTTTATTTCCCAGGTCCACCTGCATGAGAACTTATCTCATAGAGTTAATTAAAATATCAAATTTGATAAAATTTTATTAATATTAATTTACTATTTTACATTAATGACTTTCAATAATAAAAGAAATTAAATTTCGGTGGACTGTTATGACAAGACATTTACGAAGATTTTCATTATCTTCACAACGTACGGGACATTAATGATTAATCAAATTGTTTTTCTTAATTGAAGATCAATTTTTTTATAATACTTCGCCCTGTTGCCAATATCTTTACTTTAAAAATTTATAATTATTCTTCTTAATATAAATATTTTTTTAAAAAAATTAAATTCAATACTTAAATACATGTAATAGGATTTTATATTGCTAGACTAATTCTATATTAATATTAAATATCTAATTATATCTAGTTATAGGTTGAATCAATAAATTAGCATTGTTTTATTACAAATTTTAGATTTGAATTTTAACATTGAAACAAATAGATTTGTAAGACATTAATTAAACTGAGGCTGCTAAATTATATAATCTCTTAAACCTTATGTTATGTTAATGCTGAAAACAAATAAATTAATAATAATAACTTAAAATTAAATTCCATGAACTAGGGGAGGGGCAAGGGGCAACTATCTCTTCCATGGGCTAGAATTACTATATACTCTTTACCTACTCAAATTATTATATTTATAATATTATATTTCTCCAATATTAAATACAAGAGTTAGATGAAAATTTAATTTTAATTTTAATTATAAGATCCTAATCAATTTTATCTACTCAAAATTATAATTTCTCTGTAAAATATCCCTATATGATTATATATATTAAGGAGATTTCTATTAAGGTAGTATAAATGCACATAATTAAAGGAGTATTTTAGAAAAAATAATACATAATTATTATAATTAATTAATTTAATTAATTTTTTAATTTATCTAAATTAGTAGTTTATGTATTCGTCTGATTAAAAAAGTTATTAAAAGTTCACTTTTCTTGTCCCAAATTTCTAGTTTCACTGATTAAATTAGTTATTAAATAATAATTATAGAAAATAATTACTATTAAAAAATTAATAAAAAATAATATATATATATATATATATATATATATATATATATATATATGTTTATAATAAATAAGCATTTTTATATAGGTTCATAACATTCACTCCATTATATTTGAACAAAAAAGAAACAGTCACTCATTATAAGTACCAAATAAACGCCATTATTATGGGCCTATTTGGTTTTTTTAAAACTAGTTTTAAAAATTTTTTTAGATAAAATTTAAATTTAAAAATTTTTTAAAATAAACAGTCATATTTGTTCAAATGGACTTTTTGACTAAACTATAATTTAAAATTAAGATTTTAGATAAGCTGATTAGAGTTACTTATAGAACAATAAAAGAGCTTATGAACTAACAAATTATTATATTATCCCTACTTTTTCTTACACCCTCTTTCCTACTTTTTCTTACACCCTATTTCTTTTCTTTTCTTATATAATCTATCATCTCTCCTCTTATATCTTATCTCTACTCATTTAATACTCATACCTTTTTTCATAATTTATCAATAATAAAAGTACTTTTGGAAATAACTATCTAAATACTCATTTATTCAAAATCACTTTTTTTTCATAAATTTTTCTCCAAAAGCCCTTTTTCTATAAGATACTAAAAAATCTTTTTTTTTTCATAAGTTCATTTCTAAAATTTTATCTAAACACACACTATATTAGGTTGTCACGTTGTTGTGTTTATTTCTACTAATATAATTGCGATGTTCTTGTCTCGGTTTTTTTTAATCAATTGTATTATTATAATTATACTGTTATAAATATTGCATATATGTGTTGATATCCATATAACTCCTAACTCTTAAAATTTCTCTTAAAATTTATTCTTCTCTTAATGTCATAAACCTATAACGTTCTCAATAAATAATTTTAAAGGAGTTTCTTATTATTAATACCATTATATTTATTCTTATTTCTTTGTAACATTATGTTTAGTCTTTAACATTTATAGTCTATAATTATCATATACATTTTCTTTTATTTATCACATGCTATGTTAATATATTTTAATAGTATATAATATTTTCTTTTACCCTATTACCCAATTATCCTCTTACCTAATCATTATGGGCAAAATTCATTTTCTATATATTTATTATATATTCTATTGTTATTTATTATGTTATTCTTTTATATCTATTTTAATTTTTGTTGTTAGATTATATATATAGGTTGTCTTTATTCTATTTTATTTTTATATAAAATATTATGTTATTTTATTTTTTCTTTTAATATATTAATATAATATTATGACTAATTCTCTATTTATATATATATTTATATAGGTATATGTGTTATTTACATTTACATTTCCCTCTTCCCATATATTCATTAATTTATGTTTCAATTGATTTATTTACTTATTTTTGTATTTTTAGCATTATTATATATTTATTATAGTTATGTAATATGAACTTATGTATATTACAAATTACTTATAATTACTATTTATATTATTTATATTTATACATGTTTCTTTATTTTATTTAATTTGTTGTCATGTTTATTTATTTTTTATTTATTTTTATTTAATTTATATTATTTATTTTAGTTTTGTTGTTTCTATTGTAGCATTATTTTCTCTATATTATTTATATTATTTTCATTGTACATTATTTTTCTATTGTTTATTGTTTATTTAATTGCTTATATGTGATACTATATATATATATATTATATTTATTTATTTTATTTTTTATTTATTTATACCGTTTATATTGTGTTATTTTTATTGAATTTATATTTATTTTTATTTTAAATATATGATTTTTATTTAATTAATATTTTTATTATCATAATACTTTCTTTTTCCCTATTAATTTTATCATAATTCTAGTTGTTGTTATTATTATTATTATTTTAGTTTGATCTGTAGCTAATATTATCAAACTCGAGTTTATCACTCTTGATATCTTAGGGATAAATTATCTGTCTTATATTTTAAATATTAAAATCTACTTAGATATTAAAGATTTAGGAAATATTATTTTACTTTAAAAATGAAGTAAGCAATAAAGGCAAGGTTTCGGCCATAATTTCTTGTAAGCAATCAGAGAAGTATACGTACCAATTAAAGTTCTTGTATTATTTGTTATACGTACTAATATACTATAAATGCTCAACACTGACAAAGTTTGGAAGGCAACTCTTCAACATGGCTTTAAAACTCTCATTCAACGTAACTAATAATAATGAGAATATCTTCAATAACTTCTCTCTCTGATGCAAGCTGTGTGGTCTTGGAGAGGAGGGTATTTGTTTTTTTTTTTTTTTTTGCGGGTGTGGTTGGGGTGAACTATCAAGACATAATTAGTGGACTTCACATGACAAGTGGGCCCATCTCTCGTATCTTTTATCTTTCGTGCATGTTGGACGATATTACTTAATTACCTCTAGATCTATACATTTATAAGAGATAATTGTAGTTAAATTTTAAATACTATTTGTTTGTTATAATTAGGTCAAAAGGTAGTATATATAATATGACATGAGTGTGAAACTTAGCATGTAATTTTGCATGTTCTTAGGTATCATGAACTCGGGGTCTTGGTAGTAATTTAGACTTAGGGTGTGTTTGGTCAATAGAAGGGAAGTAAGGGGAGGGATTTTAATAGAGAAAAAAGAAAAGAAGAAAAATTGAGAAATTTTATTATTACCTTATTTGGATTAATATTAAAAGAGGGGAGGAGAGTGATTTTCATGTTATCTTAGTTCAAGAGGGGAGGGGAGGAAAAATAATTTTTATATAGATAAATTTATCCTTATATTATTTTATAGAATATTTTAATAAAATATAATATATGGATAATATTAAAATATTAAAAAAATTATGGATATATTAATACTATAAAATAAAAATATTATATTTTCCCTCCAAATTCCCCTAATTTTGGAGGGGAGGAAAAATTTTAAAATTTTTTTCCTCCCCTCCAAAATCCCTCATACCAAACTAACTATTAGGGTGAATGACAGTTATCTACCAGACAAATTATTTTTCTACAAATGAATTGCAAATAATAACGATTCAAATAATTAATTGTAGATTCCGGAGTCTCCATTACAAATAAGGTATTTAAATTTTAAATGTAACTTTTACTTTGTAATTGGGATTCCTGTTTGCAAATGTTAAAATCCATATTTGCAATTCATTTTTTAAACAATATTTTTGGGAATTTAATTGTCATTAATTCCCTTCTCTGGGATTTTAATTTAATTTCTCAATTAGTGATAAGGTGAATCCTACTATGTATCTCTCTCTCTCTCTCTATTAATGGTCGCTTGATCTCCTAAATATTTTTTTTATAATTAGATTCCACGTAAAATGGAACAGACATTTAGATGCCTTTCAGTAATGTTCAGGTGAATTATCGAAAAAAAAAAATATTGATGAGTGAAAACACATTGGGGAAATTTGAAGGGATGAAAAACTTGTCCACGCTAGCAAGGCAAATGGTAAGAAAGAAAGGAAGTAAAAAGAACAACAAAGACTATAAGATATGCTCAGCATCCAAAACGACGTGTGTTTTTAGAATAAAAAGACACATGAAAATATGTAAAGACTAATTAAAGGAAATCTATTTCTAAATATTTTCTTTTTTCACTCAGTTTATTGGAGGTTTACCCTGATTATATTTGGATCTGATCTATGTTGCATATTTGGCTATGGTAGGTGAGTCTTCTAACGGGAATTTTTTACATACGTTAAGGCTCAAATTCGAGACATCACTTAAACGATACCGAATTACTTACTACTCAGACCAACCTAATTAATTATTTTTAAATATTCTAAAACAATGCCTCGATACTTCGTTACAAGAATATCCATTTATAATAACTTCAACATCCAATCCGCTGAAGTGTGTTTGGTTTTCACTGATCAGCACTGAGGTGCTCATCAGCCGGATGCAGAGGCAAGACTAGTAAGACTCACCGGTTAAAAAAAATGTGTGGGGACTATGTGTTTTATTTATTTATTTAAAACTTAAAAGGACCATTCTTGTCATTTTCTATGCTTGGGGGGACATATCAAATCTATTGTGGTCTATAAGTATTCGCCACGTGTAAAACATATGATGGGTAAATTGCTCCCAGCAAAATGTTAGGAAAAAACTACTGTTGGGGACTTTACAATACAAGCAAGATCCTGATAATGAGGAAAGCCAAAATTTGTAAATATCTTATTAAAACCAATGATTACACAGTATTTCTCAATTATTTTCATGGTGATGACATGGCTCATTAATTCTATAAATCTCAAGATTAGAAAACAGATTATCTCTTTGCCAATGCAGCCAAAGAGAAATGGGATTCAGTCAAAGATGCTTATCCGACGGATCTGTTTCAGTTGGAAGGAAAGATCCCAGATCTCAACCAAGCAAGATCCCAGATCTCAATACCAGGGCAACAATTTACTACCCAACACTGCAAGAAAAAAACAATCTCACAACATATTGACTTCTACTAACTCATGTTCTAAGAGTTAATTTATTTATTTTTTTTTAGATTTATGAAGTTAAATAAATTATTTAATTAGCTAATTAACTAACTTAGGTATATTAAAATATATTAAATATGAATTCGTCTGGAAAGGGTTAAATTTAATTATAATTAACTAATTTATTTATTTTTAAAAAGAAATCAACGAACTCTTATAATTATGATCGAATGAAGTATTTATCAACCCTTTTTTTATGTGATACAAGCAGTATTTATCAACTATGTGAGAGAGCTCTTGTTATTACTTATTATACTCTCCAGTCCTTAATGTAAGACCTAATTGAAGGGTTAATTTTAATTCGAAATATAAGATATATTTATCATATTTATCTATTTTTCCTAAATTACCTCTATTAGTACTCCCTCAGCAATAATTAAGTAAGTGTGGGAGAAAATGAATCAAAGAAAAATATTAGAATATTTTAGAAAAAATATATTTTATTAATTAACTTAACTAATTTTTTTAATTTAATCAAATTAATTAAATATTTTTTATATTAAAGATCATATAAGTATTTTATATCAATATTTTAAATGTTCCAAAAAGGTTAACGATCACAATTCATACTGTAATAATTAAATAAAAATTTAATAAAAAGTGATTATATACATCCATGTGTGCATATATATATCATAATAAGTCCAAATGTAAACATAATAACACCATAATATATGAAAATTTCAATTAAATAACATTATATAACTACAAATAATCTAAAAATATATTCCGCCTTTTTTAGACGGTCAATTGTTTTTAATTTTTTTAGTTTTTTGGTTAGGCCAAAAAAACCCCTCTATTTTCTAAATATTATTCTAATTTCCAAATTAATTCCAAATTCTAGCTCAATTCTAATCTAATCCGCCTCAACCATAAAAATAATTATTTGATCCAAACTAAAACATTGCCAATTCATATGACAATTCAATCGATTGGACTGTCAAATCAGTTTGGGTATTAAGTCACTGTTTTATACTGAGTTTTCAAGGTGTGAAATTTTTTAATAGGAAATTGAAATCACATTGGAAGGGTGTGATATAGTGGAATATCTCATGCAGATACTTAGGGTTGTTTTGTATAAAAGATTTTTTGAGAGGGAAAAGAGATTTTTTTTAATTAGATTTAAAAAAATTAGTAAAATAGAGTTAAAAATTTTAATAAAAAAATATATAAGAAAAATGTGTAAGAAAAATTAATTAAAAATTTTTAACCCTCTCTAATTTTTTAAAATTCAACTCACAAAAATTTTCCCAACACTCCCTTCCAAATCCTAGTGTCTAGAGGTAAGCACAAGAGTAAAGAACACAAATTTAGGTAAGTGGCTTGGTTTTAAGATGCAACGCAAGCCACGTTATAACTTCAAAAAAGAAAAACGACTATAACACAACCCCAAATAATTCCCCTAGTCACACGAGATTCTACAAAAATCAATTTTTTAATAAACTTCCATGTTGAATGTTTCATTGTTCATAACTACATGGCATAAATGCTGAATATTTTCTTTAAAATTGACATTGAATAACGGTACAAGGAGCTAGGACACAAAAATTTGCTTAATTTTGAATAAAATGCTTCGACCAAATACAAAAGAATATGGGAAAAATAACAGAATAATATGACCAAGCAATTCATTTCATAAACTGTTAAAAGTTAAAATTCACCAAAAACAAGGGAATCACGTAAGACTTCCCATTATGAATTTAGATTACAAAAAATCCATTTTCCTCATGTACAAGACCGCTTGTACCAACAGAAACAGCTCTACAGAGTAGAAAGTATCCCTAATGAACAGCTTTCTCCACAAATTCCTTCTACAGTCTTCTGTAGTTACCGCAATGTCATAAGCTAGAACGAGCATCAATCAATGCCCAAATTGGAATAAGGCTCAATTCCACCCTGATGAAGTAAGAAATTATAGGAAAAAGGAAGTTGCAAAGTAAATCTACTTACGACAACACTCTATCCAACAAACCAAGGGATAAATCAAGAGTGTGTTTGCGTAATCTTAAAACAGCAGTTTTAAGAGTATAAACCATGGTTTTGAAATACAGTGGTCGAACATTCTAAAATTTCAAAAAAGCACTTTATGATGGAAAACCATGGTTTTAGAGAGCAAAACCATGGTTTTCAAGAATATTTTTTTTTCCTTTTTTCTTTTTTTAACTTTTTTAGAAACTATTCTCCACTAAAATTACTTTTCTCCAAAAGCTAATTAACTCACGCACACAAGCTTCATGTGCACACTCACCGTATGCATCCACCCACAAGCACACAGATGCACGTGCATGCACCCACACCTGGGTACCGTGAAGCACATGTGCAGAGACAAACAGACAATTTGTAAATATCGTGAACATGTATGCAAGCATGCACATAGAGAAGGTGTTGGTGTGTAAGGGTGATATATAGTTTTTCGATTAATGAAAGCAATCAACAAAAATCATGTAAAATATTCCGTCAATTCAGGATACTTACTGAGCAATCATCATGAACACGCCATATAGTTTCCCCGAGAAGGTTTGCCACTGACAAGACCGTTAATTGAGGAAAATAGTTCTTCTCAGCCACTGGAATTGTGTTTGTTATGATAACTTCCTGAAACACGCCACTTGATAACCTTTCTATAGCAGGAGGACTGCACAGGCATCAATGATGCATCATAAGTATAGCCACCTCATATCAATTAACTTGAATGAAAGTTATGAAAACCAAAGTAAATGATCAGCAATTTGACCTTAATTCACATACATCCTTTATTCATTAATCATCAATATTTTTAAAACAAAAATTTGAGCAAAAATACGAAAAGTTTGTGAAGATAAAATATAAATTTTAAATTAGTGTGTGTTAGTTGTTAGTTAATAACTGTTAGGAGTCATTAGGAGTTAATAGCCTATAAAAAGGGTTGTAAGAGAAACTCAGAACTCATGGTTAATGTGAATATCAGTCGGTACATCTCTGTCTCGTCTCTCTCTGTTTCTCTCCCCCGTCTCTCATCTCCCCTTCTCTTTCTCTCCCTTTTCCTTCTTCTGACTATCACTCTACATCAAATTTATACCCTCACTACTGAGAACTCATCAAGTATCATTCCCTGGAAACTGCTTCAAACTAGCATTCTAAATCCACCGTCACCAAATATCTTAACAAAACCATCAAAGGAGTCTTACAATTATCTCTCAGCATTGTTCACTAGATTTATTCACAAAATAAAACCAAAAATAGTCAAGTTAGTTATCTTTACAATGGTTTTGAGAGTGGCAAATGAGGTGGTGGTGAAGGGGTGGAAAGGCAAGGGATTCATGGAAAGGCAAACGGCAGTGCTAATTTTACAGGTACAGTTTGCTGTCATACCATTCTTGTCTTGGAGAGGGATAAAAAGAGCTGTGTCAATATTCTACTTATTCTTCAGTTTATTTGAAACTATTGAAGGCATTAAGATTAATGAGTAAACGAGTGGTTTGGACTTTGGCAGGACTGAATGTCAGATGAGGGTCTTCATAGTTTTGCCTCCCCAGTGGGTTGGCAGGTTCTTCAGTGGTATGGCATTTATCTAGGTGTGCCTTTAGGAGGCAACCCAAAGGTTATATCTTTTTGGGATCCCGTGCATTTGAATAATTTGATTCGAAGGTACTTTCTTTCTTCAGGTGACTAAATTACCCCTTTTAGATCCAGTGAGTGTAGCTAAAGGATAGAGTAGAGTGATCATGAGGGACTTTCGGGTCAGGTCTCCCAAGTAGGAAAAAGGATCACCACCTAAAAAGGAGGTTTAGGTTTAGGAAACATGGTAGCCTAAAACAATAATTTCAAGGAAAATGACTGGGGCATTTTCCTGGTAAATATGGTTTCCATCATAATGGATGGTTGTGCTACTCATAGAGGTCTGGAGAAGTATTTCTCAGTGTAATGAATTTACAATCCCTTTTGTTTCTGTAAGACTGGGTTATCATTCTCGAATCAAATTTTGGACGGACATTTTGGTACAAAAATTTTTGTCGCTGGCATTTCCATGCCTCCAAATTTTCTTCCTTGCATAGTGATTTGTTCAAGATTATGTGTATTACAAGCCAATCTGCGTCCCAGAACTTCCATTTCTCAAGAATCTAATGATAGGAAACTTCATGATTTACAATCCGTATTCCTCTTCTTAGTGTCCATAAAACTTTCACATATTCCAGAAAGAAGAATTTGGACTTTTGATTTGTTGAATGTCCGCTGCGTTTCTTTCAATTAATTCATCCTCCTGTTAGGGAAAACTTTATTTCCTAGATAAACAAAACCCATGTGGAAATCAAATGCTCCTTGAATTAAGAGTCATTTATAAGACCCCAGCCAAGGTTGGGCTCAACATTGACGATAATAGAAACAGCACTTTTGTCAGAACCTTTCAGCTTCCAATAGATAACAACGGTCCAAATATCAATTGATAGAATATAGTTTCAGCAAACACACACCAGTTCACTAAAATTTATTGCTGACAGAATAAAATGAAATGCACAGACTACATGCTGCACATTCAAAGAAAGTGAACCTAGTTAGCTGACAAAAAAAAAACTAAAATGTGTAAAAATTTGCGTGTATCAATTTAGATATATATATATATATATATATATATTAAGTTTTGAAAAGAATTGTGCCTACTTTTCTCATCCTAATAAATATATACATCCAAAAAGAATGACTATAAGACTTCTTTATATATTTATATATATAGAGAGAGAGAGGTTAAAATAAGAACATTATAATGAAGATTAGCTCCACCTGCACAAGCTTTTATATGATTACTGCTTATAGATATGAAATATGAAACATGAAGCTAAATATACCTGAATACAGCATGTGTACTACACGCATAGACTTCTCTTGCCCCCTCTTGATGCAATAGAGCTGCACCTTTGGAAATGGTCCCTATAACAACAATACAAAAAATAATTATCACATAGAATACAACTTAACCAGACTCATCCCAAGAGTCAAAGCTAAAGTATAAACTCACCAGCAGTATCAATCATGTCATCAACCATAACTGCCACTTTTCCTTTCACATCTCCTATCAGATTCATCACCTGCAAGATGAGATTTAGCTTAATCAGAGGACACAAGGAAAAGTGTCAGATTGGAACCTTCATCATAAATTTCAAGGGAACAAAACAAATCGTGTTTTCAGGCTTCTCTTAAAAACAGAAATTGCAGGGAGATCCATGACTCCTAAAACAAAAGCAAAGAAGTCAGAATTCAAAAATTAAAGAAAACCTTTCTACCATTTATCTCATTAACATCCTGGAAAGTCATAAATAACCAGAAGAAATTATCTAAGCATCATGCTTCAATTATGTCCAACAATACAATCGTTCCAAAATTCCCAATATCTCAAGTAATTCTGCATTTCATCTCACCCAAAATGTCCTATTGGTCTACCAAGTTATCATTCATATAAACTGAAAAGTGGGAAAAAAGAAAAGGAAACAGAAAGAAGACTACAAAAAGTATTCTAAATTATTCATATACATACAAGATAAAGCAAGCCACAAAAACAGTGACATATATAATAGTTATACTTTTTAATAACATAAAAAATAAATACTAAATATTGTTAGAAGAAAGAATGAAAGGAAACTCGGAGTATATGTGATGAGCACCCAAGTGGAGGGGGAAAAGACCATAAAAAAATGTTAGTTAGGCGAAAACCAATCCACTTAAGTACCTCATAGTCCATCACATGCTACTCAATGAGAGACTTAAACATGACATACTATACTATGGCATCCTCCAAACAGATACTGCTTTAATTTAAGTTTAATATGAAATAACCCCATTAATGGCTTTTTGCTCAAAAGAAAGTACATGTCAGGGGTTTACATAAGTAGTAGCAAGGACAGAATTCTACCTCTGCAACATTGTGTGCATGACGCCTTTTATCCACAATAGCTAAAGGTGCATCAGATAATTTTTTCGCAAAAGCACGTGCTCTAGCAACACCACCAACATCTGGTGAGACAACTACCAAATCATCTGAGCAAATAGTCTTGCTGGCGAGATAATCAAGTATCACAGGCTGATGTTGGCACAAACGAACATATGGTTAGTCAGTCAACCAAATTTCTTTGGAAGTTTATGATATATTAACTTCCGCTTAGTCCATACTCCAATTATTCAACAATAAAAAAAACGTTATAAAATCTTAAGAAAACATCAAGATAGCAATAAACAACAGCAGAGAGGGGCAAGAGAACAAGAAGAAAGAAGAAAACCTAAAAAATAGAGAAAAGAAGTAAAAGCCCTTAATGCCTCATTAATGAGTACAACCATTTACACTCGACACATCAGATATAGTGATTCCCGTAAAACACACAGGTGAAGAAACCAAGAAGCTATATGAAAAATTCTATTCAATACCACATGCAAGAATGAAATATACTCTAGAAGATGCAGGCATATCTCATTGAAGGAAAATTAGGAAACATTTATATGTGTGCGCGTGGCTGCTAGTTTACCAAATCCAATTTCCATTTGCAAAGCCCAATCTCCTGGAAGTAACATTATTACCATTTGCAAAACCCGGTTTCAGGTTAATATTCCATTTTGCAAAAAACTCAGTTTTATATCACCAAAATAAAAAAGTCAGTTTTGAGTTACCCAAACAAGCATTATCAAAACTGAGTTTTACAAAAGTCAGTTTAGACCTTCAAAATTGGTAGCCACACACACGCTATGATGTTATTAGTAAATTATTTTTATTACACTTTCTTAGATTGTTTACTATTTTATTAAAAATGCTAAGCATGCATATTTATTTTTTGGGCAAAGTAAGCATGTATATTTATGTTTGTGCGAGTGTATGTCTATATTCAAGTAACCACATGTTTTTCAGTGTCCATATTCTTTTGTATTCAGGAAGTAACTCAAGTAGCATTTACCTGTCCATAAACATGATCCACTGGAATATCAAAATAGCCCATAGACTGCCCAGAATGAAGGTCACAAGCAAGGACACGATTGGCACCAGCTTCTGTAATTAAATTGGCTACAAGCTTGGCAGCAATGGATTCCCGGCCTTGAGTCTAAGAAAATAGTTAAGAAAGCATTCAAACCAAACTGAAATTAAATATACGATATTTTCCGTAATTTTTTCCCAAATTTAATTATAAATAGCAAATACATTATAAACGTCTTATAAAGGTTGAAATAAGCATCCCGATGCAGAGGATCAACTAAATAAAAGCTCTTGAGCCCACCGTGTTGTAGAGGGAATCAATATTTCACCAGAGAAACAGAAAAATGTGATTGGGAGGAAGAAAGAGAGAGCAAGAGAATCATCCAATTTAACATTCAGGTTATAAAAACATAATGGATGCGTTCAAATTTCTAAATGCACAAACTAACCTTCCTATCAGCCCTAGCATATCCAAAATATGGAATGACTGCAGTAATATTTTTAGCTGAAGCCCTCCTACAAGCATCAATCATTATAAGAAGCTCCATAAGATTCTCATTGGCAGGAGGACATGTGGGCTGTACAAGAAACACATCGCATCCTCTGACACTCTCTTGTAGCTGAACATATATCTCACCATCAGCAAAACGCTTTATTTTTATTTTTCCAAGCTCCAGGCCCATGTAGCATGCAATTTCCTATTAAATACAGAAAAATGCATTAGGCACTTCGCATACCAAATAGTTTGTCATGTAGTACTTGCTAGAGTCCAAATCTAAGTAATCAAGCAAAACATGTTCACAATTGCAGTAAAAACAAGTAAACGGTCCCATTTGAATGGACTTATTAGGAGATCATTAAAGTTTCTCTGCTTCAACGAGTACTAATTAAGTTTAGACCGCCTTACAATAAAATATTATTTTAATAAGGTAACTTTATATCGTATTTTTTAAGCTATTTATCCAAATGGAAAAAGTCGAGACACCAATCTTTTTAAAAAAGAATGGTCGACAGGGTAATCATGTTGTGTGAGTAGAGACAAACCAGAGAAAGGGAAGGGGGGGGGGGGAAATGAACATATGCTGACCTGCGCAAGAGCTGGATTTGCCGTGCCTGAAAAAATTCGGAGTCGAGTATCATTTTTGCAAATTAAATCCTGAACACGAGAATTTGGTGCTAAGAAACTGGGAATTGCATTTCCGCCATTTAGTATTACATCATTTGGCCTCCTATTCTCAAACTTCAATGGCTCGACAAAATTACACCTCTGATAAATTAACCAAATAACATAAGACAATCGGAGCTACAAGGAAATGAAGCAAAAAGCATTAATTGAATAAAAAGAAGGCATGCAGGATGACTTACGATCCTGTTTCCTAGTGAGATATGAGGGCAACGATAAGTTGGAGCGAAATGTTTATGGGTAAGAAAAGAACGGGGAGTGAAGGAGGAAGAGAAAGCTGATTGAAAAAGTGAAGTGGACATTGAAAGTGAGAATTAAGGTGAGGGTTTCTGGGGTTTGTCCCTTAGAGAGAGGCGAAGCTACAGCTATTGCACCAAACTTATGAGGGTTATTCTGTTATGGCCCCACTTGTCCGCCAATGTTGAACCCCTCAACTGAGGGAGGGGAAGAAAGCTGAGAGACAGAGCATAAGAGAGAGAGAGAGAGAGAGATGGAGAAAGCAGAGTAAACTTACTGCGGAAGAGAAAATAGAAATGAGAATGATCTGTTCCCTACAAAAAGTCTCTCGATCGATCGAGAGAGAGAGAATGCGAATGGATAGATGCCGTTTGAGATGGATGAAAGTGAGAAAGGAGCACGAGACTGAAACCTTCGGAAGAGAACGACGTGAAAGAGGATGATGAGATTGAGCGTCTGGTTTGGCCACTTCACCACAAAACGCTTCACCACAAAACGCAGCGTTTTGTTAAATGTAAGTATTCTTTTTTCTTTACAATTGCATGATACTACATATTACACACCCAACTGAGAAGAGAATTCGAATTTTTCCTTGGTGGTGGCAGTTTGTTTGGAAGAAGAGGTGAGAAGTGATTTCTTCGGGAGTGTGATTTTCTATTATATAAGGAAAAATAGATACCACATATTTTGGCGGGATCCGATTCTCTATTGCCCACTCCAATAGACCAATGGCCCATTTACCCCTGAAGCAACGTTGAAGTAGGCGTGGAAGGTGAGAAGCTCAAAACCAGAAACTTGAGATGCAGAGGCGAAAGCAACGATGGCGACTATTATTAAACGTGAAGTTTAATGAAGTTGCTTGAAGACTCATCATAATTTTAAAGTAGAAAGTGATAAATAAATGCTACTATTCTGGAACTGGACCTCTGGCGTCAACAAATATTGTGTTATTGTCACTTTATAGGTTATTTAATTCTATACTCATAATTAGAGTATAAAAAACCCATAAATTCATAGAACCCACAAATCTCTAAATTCATATTCGGTTTCCTCTTCATCATTTAAGATTGTGTACGTTTTTGTGGGTTATGCTTGCCTCTGTTTGTTAGATAAAAAAAATTAATTTTAAACTAGAAAAATCTATTTTAATATTGGCATAATTTTCTCAATTCAACTTTAAATTTGACAAATGACATATCATTATAAAATTCTTTAAAATTAGTTTTTAAATAAATAAGACTAATTTTAAAATTTATTATATTATAAAAGATATGATTAAAAAAAAACAAAAGTCAGAGACAAACCGTTATATCTCAATATTATTTTTTAAAAAGCATATTTCTTTTATATAAAACTCTTTAAAATTGATATTGATACTCTTGAATCATATTTAGAACATAGTTTAATATGAAATAAGTTTCACATCAAATAGATTCGTAGTTTAAGAGATATTTTAAAAAATATTAAAGAAATATCAAAATTAATAAAATATAGAATATAGAATAATTTGAAATAGATTTGTCACTTTTAAATTGAGATTGGTTTATCACTCTAAAAATCAATTTGGTATAATTATACATTATATTATCAAGTCAAATGAAATTTTTTTTTAGCCATGAAATCGATTTGGAGAAGTGAAATCAATTTTGTTTATGTAAAATCGATTTTTGTTATAGTGTTTCTAAATTACTCTATTTTGCTCTGTTTTATTGTACTGAAAACAGAGGATTTCTAATCAATCAAAATAAAAACAACACAAATTTGTAAAAGTGATTAAAATCTAAAAAATGGATTCTCTAATCATACCGCTCTATAATTTTAAACTTTATTTACATGAAATTTGCTATAAAGCTATATCTCAGGCACTATCACTCTATAATTTTATATATATAAATTTAAAAGTTAAAGTTCATTCGCTATCCTAAAATAATTTTAGTAAAGCAATTGTTACTCTAAATTATTTAAAAATTACACTATAAAATAATTTTTTAAGTATAATTAGTACCTTTTATTAATTTCTGTTAAAATTTTAGTCTAAGTATATACAAATAAGCTTTCTTTTTTTCCATGTTATTTTTTAATATTTTTTAAATCCCAGTTGTGAAAATATTTTAAAAAAAAAACAAAAAATAGAAGAGGGATCTGGGGTGAATGTCGAAGAGTTAGGGTTCACACAGATTGGAACTGAAACTGCAAGGAAGAGGGAGAGAGAAGGCTTCGACAGAGGTATGTGCTGAAATTGCTCCAGCGAAGACGATGGAGGTGAACTTATGCTTGCGAACGACGACGAACTCGTGCGTTCAACCTTCTTCTGCTAATGAGTTAGAGTCTTTGATGGCGCAATTAACCTCATCGCTATGGTCACAAGCAAAAGCAGAAGAAGAGTCGCCTTAAGGGTGGCAGAAATAAATAAACAAAAAACATATACAAATCCTATAAATCTACAAGGAAATCATATACAAGTATTCAATCCTGAAAATATAAAAAAAAAATAAAGAGACAAGAAGAAGAAAATATAATAAATGATTTTAAAGAAATATCGCTAGAAGAACCAATATTATTTAATGTAAATATGCAAAGACAAGAAGAAGAATCATCTAATAGAGAGACACAAACACAACAACAACAAAAATCTAATCAAACACATCAAAGTCAAACTCAATCTAACTAAGAAGAACTTCATATAAGAACTCAAATATCTAGACCTCATAAGCTTATAATATACAAAATCAAGGAGAAAATACAACTTTTTTAGGATAGGAAGATTTAAGATTATAAAATGATATACAAAGACTGAATAATCAGAGAGATTATAAAATAGATACAACGTTTAATATTTAGAGAGAAAATAGAAAAACTACTCAATATGTATTTTAGAAGATTGAGAAAATTTAAATCTAATATTAAATAAATTAATAAATATAAATAGATAATGGTTAAATCTAGATTGTGTAAAACATAAAGAAGTTTTACAAAGTTGGTTAAGAACTACATTATTATCATCTCCTTGCTTAATAGAAATGCTCAACATATACTAAATAAAATTTATTGTTTACAAGATGACTTAGAAATTCTCAAACAACTATTCAGATTTTTTTACTTGAACTTGCTCGCTCCTACAACATACTAGCTCTAGTCTATTTATAGTGAACCTTCCCCTCTGATTTTTCTTCTACCAACACATAACAACATTTTGCAATAATTTAAACAAATTTTAATAAAATAAAAGTACAATGACCTACTTTAATAACATAAAGTTATAATAAAATACATTCCTTCATCTTTTCATATAGACATCATTATTAGTTTTGCTAACTCTCGCTCCGTAGTTGCTTTGTCTTCTTCCATCTTCACACAGTATTTATATTTATGACTTTTAAATTTTTCTAATCTATTACAGATTCTTTTTTGTATAGACTCACTATTTTTCAACTTATTTGGTCTTACTTGTTCATACCATTATTTTAATTTCTAGCTTCTATGAGATATTTTTTCTGATGTGAATATACACATAGTTTGACTTGTATGATATACCCATTGATTTTTCTCATTAGTAGTTACACATCGATTTAATTCTTCAAAGTAAAATTCTATATCCAAGACTTCAAACATAGCTTATAGTTACTAAAAAATTCTCCTCATTTATTTCTTCCTTCTTTTCTTCTTCTGTTCCTATTGGAATATAACTGCTATCAGGTAAATTTTTAGGCTTAAAATAATATATTCTAGATTCTAAATTATAAATTTTACTCATTTCTAATAACAAGTTTCAACAAGAGATGGCTAAGAAAACTTAGCAAATAAATAAATATGCTTAATTATAGAAGTTGCAGAAATAAGAGCAATGATACAAAGTGGTGTCAATTCACAACCCACTACTCTAGAAAGTCTAAAAGATAGTCCTATTAAAGCGATGGAGATTATTGAAGATCAATTAAAAGACAAAGTACAGATAAAAACAAAAGCCGAAGAACCGATGAATTAAAATTAATTGTATATGTAGTTTGTGAAAATAAAATAGAAGATTATATAATATTTAGAAATAATTTTTTAAATATAGTAAAACCATATAGTATTCAAGATCAAAGAATATTAATAATAATAGCAAATACAATAATAATTCTTAATAAACTGATTCAATTATTAGTGATTATCATTTTATTTTAGTAAAATTAATATATAAAAAATATGAAACAAGAGCTTACCATCCAATAATAGATACTGGAGAAATGTTTGTTTAGGAAATTCTAATATATTACTAAAAGAATGATGGAAAAATGGACCTTGATCTCAAGTAGAAACTGCAGGACAAGAAGTTTATTTATTAAAACATAGAGCACAAAATGTAAGAGTACAAATAGGAGAATATGAATTAAAATTTCCATTTTCTTTTTCTTTAATTACTCTGCCAATTTTAGTTAATAATCCTTATTTTTTTATTAATTCTTCTGCATTTAAATCTAAATTTTTATTTCTAATTTTATTATATTATTCTGAATTAAATATTAATCTAGAATCAGAAATTCCTTACTAAATATATTTTTTCTTTTTATTCTGTTAAATAATATTTCTATTTTTTGGTATAAGATATTTATTTCTTATTACTAACTCATTTAATCTTTTATAATTTATTACTAATTTAGATTTTCCTCTTAAGATATCAAAATTAAAGAGGAAGTTTTACAATAAATAGAAATTTTATGTCAATTATAAAAGAAATAAAACAAGAATTTTCTGATATACATATACCATAAATATTAAGATTGGAATTAGATCAAACTTATGAGATAGGAGAATCATCAAGAAAAAATATAAATTATCAAGATTAATTACAAAGAAGATCGATTTTTTCAAAGAAATAAAATTAAAAATTATAGTAAAGAAATAAATATAAAACTTTATCCATATACAAAAAATGATAAAAAAGAATTTATAATACATATAAATAAAATAAAAAATTATAAAATACTTCGCCATATAGTTTACCAGTAATAATAGTTTCAAATCATAATGAAATTTTAAGAGAAAAATCTAGACTAATAATAAATTACAAAAGACTAAATGAGTTAGTAATAATAAATAGATATCCTATATAAAAATAAAAATATTTAATTTCACAGAGGGAGGGAGGTAAAGATAGAAGGAAATAATATAAACAGAAAATCGAATTATAATATCAAGATTAGTGATAAATTGATAATCGCCATCAAGGAATTATAAGTTGACAAAAAAATTGCAATTAGAAAACAGAGACAACTATTCGAATTATCTATAAAACATCAAAAGTTATTATAATTCCTAAATTTTAACACATGTCATTAACCAAATATACTATCACAATTACTAATGTAAAACTATGCTTAGCTTCCAAATAAAATTCTTAATTGTTGAGTATGGATATTACCTTGTGGAGTTATGTACTAAAAAAAAATTAAATATGTAAATTTCAAGACTGATCATCAGGCCAATCTTGAAAGAACAGAATCTAAATTCTAAGATAGATACTCATCAAGTGGGATAACGTGTGTGTTTGTTTTTAACCAAAAATTAGGTTTTAAATATATATTTTGACAAAATTTAGGTTTGAATTTTTTTAAAAATAAATACTTATATTTGTTCAAAAGGGCTTTTAAATTAAATTATGATTTAAAATTAAAGTTTTAGATAAGCTAGTCAAAGTAGCTTATAGAACGGTAAAAGAGTTTATATATTAACTAATTATTATATTACCCATACTTTTTTTATACCCTCTCTCCTCTCTCTTTTCTTTTCTACATCCTCTTTCCTCTCTCCTCTCTCATTTTTCCTTTATTTTCTACACTATCTCTCATCTCTTATCTATCTTTTACATTATCTCTCATTTTTATCTCTTATCTTTCCTCTCTCCTATATTTAATAATCATATAATTTTTCATAATTTATCAATAATAAAAGTACTTCTAAAAATAACTATCTAAACACTCATTTATTTAAAAATATTTTTTTTATAAACTCTTCTTCAAAAGCTATCTAAAAATTCTTTTTTTTTTCATAAATTATTTTCTAAAATTTTATCCAAACTAGACCCAATATATTCAAGGGATGAAGAGAACATATAATTGATTTGGCTTATAATTTAAACAAGAAAAAATCGAGCAATATTTCTGAAACAAGGGGAAAAACAAGATCCTTTAGAATCAAACAAAAGAGCAAGAAAAGAGATCGCTTCACTTACTATATTGTGAGGTACGAGAATATGTAGATGGCTTGAGAAGTACTTGTAGAGATACGAGTGAATGAAGAATGAAATAAAAGAAAGGAGCTTTATCATACACACACTATATATCGAAGAAAGGAGATCAGGAGAATCAAATGCGCGGGATTAAGGACAAGTCAAGAGAAGGAAAAAAGAATAAGAGAACTGAAGCAACTACTTATTACTCAGCAAGATACTGATTTAGTATTATTATATAATAACTCCAAGTGACTACATATATATAAGTTTGGTTTAAAATAAGTTAATGTTTATAAAATATTTTATTTCAATTATTTTAAATATTCCTTATACTAGGAATCATATTAGGCATAAGATATATATATATATATATATATATAATATCAACATAACACCATGAGGTAATCTTTATGCTTTTTAGACTTGATAAAAATTTGAGCTAATAATATAATTCTAAAATTATTTATTGCCTATTCAAGTATTTATTGCTTATAATTATCAGCGTTAAAGTGAATTTTTTCCCTTAATATATCTTCTTAGGACACCAAATATCCTAAACTATTTGATTCAATGTTCTCTTTAAATGTGTCAAAATTGGGAAAATTTCTAATAAAATACTTTTTGAAATTTGAAATTTTAAAAAGATGAGTATAATATGAAAAATTTTAAATAGGTAATTTGTACCAAAAAGGAATTTTAAAATGTTTAAGATTTTACCATTTTAACTTTTATTTAAGAAAAAATAAAAAACTTCAGCCACCCTTGTCAGAGGCACCCTGTCAATTGTGACCATAGGATATCTGGCATTCGGTGGCTATAGTTTTTTGGGCCAAGGTGGTCAATTTTAACAATTTGGGAAACACTTTTTGGGATCTAATGGATGGTGGGTTCAAATCACCTCGGCTCAAAAAATCACAATCACTAGCATCGATTGCAGTGGCTACGGATAACTAGTCAATAGTGGTGCCTCTAAGGAAGCTATGATTTGTCTTGTTTTTTTTTTAAAAAAAGGGGGTTAAAATTGTAAAATCACCTACATTATAAAATTATTTTTAGTACAAATGACCAATTTTGGAATTTTGCATATTTGACTCACTTTTTTACAATTTTAAATTTCAAAAAGTATTTTATTAAAATTTTCTTTTTTATTACCAATTTTTTTTTGTATAAAAATTTTTAGAAAAAGATTGGGCTCATCTACAACCTAAAGGTAAGTTGGAGTCTCCTTTCTTCTTAGGCGATATCAATCTCGGATATGACAAGCTGTTTATTACCTTCAGACGTAAATTTAGACACCTAGAAATTAAGATGTTTCCCCAAATATCGCAATTGGATCATAATAAAATAGTATTTTCTAAAAATTAAACACATTCTAAATAGTTATATGTCTTACTCTCTTTATCAGTTGAAAGGGATATGTTAAACGAAAGTCAAACGCTTGTTAAATGAAAGGGCTTGGGACACAACATTTGTCATGGAATGAGAGAAATTCTTGTGAGGCTAAAGATGGCTCCCTCTCATTCACGAGTTTTGATGATAACACAATTAGAGACAAATATTGTTTTTGCAGTGCCTAATGATGTATTAATGATAGAATAATATACTTTTTGAGAGATATAGAAAGAAGAATAAAATTTTTAAGTCTTACTGGATTCATTATTCTCAATTCGAATTTTTGTTTTTTAAAACAACAAAAATAAAGATTTTTTTATAACTAGTTTTTGTGAAGTGTTTTGCCAAAAAAAATAACAATGTGTTCTTAAAAATTAAAAAAATAGCACAACTTTTATTTGTGTTGTTATTTATAGTTATGTAGAAATTGGATAAAAAGTGGAAAACATGTGCTTTTTATAAAAATTATTTAAATATATTTTTAAAAATATTTTCAAAACTTGTTCTGAAAAATAACTTCATAAAGCCACTCTAAGAATATAAAAACTAAAAATAGAATTAAACAATGCCTTAATATATTAAATTTATAATTTTTTAGGATCTCATCCAATTGAATAAAGAGAGCTCTTTGAATCTAAAGTCGAAAACTTTGTTTCCAAAGGATTTGAGAAAGGGAGTTAACACATCTCTTGTTTGAAAACATTTGAATTTTCTCATCAATCCTGTGTTAGTTTTCACTTCAGTGTGTGTTTGGCTATCACTTTTAAAAATGGATTATGAAGGAAAACCATGGTTTGAGCAAATGATAGCCAAACATGATTTTTTTTTTGAAAATCAATTATAAGACTCAAACCATGGTTTGAGTCTTCAAACCATGGTTTCCAAGAATTGAGCGCACGGTGACTTCTTGATTTGCCTCAATTGCTACAGTATATTGATGGGTTTTAATAATTTAAATTTTATTTAAAAAAAACAAATACTATTTAAAATATGAAATTTTAATTTTTTTTAAAAAATTTTTGAGAAAAAGATGAATTTGTCAATAAAAATTACCATCTTCCATATTTTTCAATGGTCATCTAGATTGGTTAACTCTAATAAAATTTTCAGTAAAAAAAAATTAAAATTTAGGTGAATATTATAATTTTTTACCTTACTCAAATACATATGTATATGTATTATTTTGTAATAATTTATTGTGAATATTGGTTAACTTTATGTAATTATCATATTGTCTATGGAAAAGTGATTCTGCTACTAATCATCCAAACATCTTCAATTTTAAAATCACTTTTTTTCCAGAATCTATTCTTCTAAAATCTATTCTCCAAAATCTATTCTTCCCAAAATCTATTCTTCCCAAAATCTATTCTCTAAAAGTTAATCCAAAAACTAGTTAAAATCTTAACATGAATCTTGGTACGAAGATTTTGTTTCTCTTTGTGAAAATTTTAACGTTAATATTCGTTCACTTATCCATGCTCGCTTTAACTTGTAAATTCTCTGTTAATAATATATCCTAATTTAAAATAGGATAAACTACTAATAGATATTTGAAAGATCATGGGATAATTCAAAATATCTAAAAAAAAAAAGACTTTAAATGTTTCCAATAATCCACTAAATCTACAATGACTCTTGAAATAATAAAATTATATAAAAATAAAAATAAATGAATTAATTGGAAGCCGATATTTTATTTGTCTTCCACCAAATATGGCATTTGGGTTTTGTTTAAGGGAGGGTATGAGAAGGGAGCTAATGATAAGTTGACAAATATATTATTACCATCTTATTTAGAATTTTTCCTTCTTCTTTTATAATATTATTTATACTGAAATTATTATTTTTTAATTTATAATTTTAATGCTTGTTACTTCAATTATGTATGATAAAATATTCTTGTATGTATTTTAAAGGATAATTTTATTAATTTTAACATTTTATCTTATTAATTTTATAATTATAAGATATATATTTATTATATATTAACATATTATATATTTTAATATACGTTATATTAATATGCATTAATATAATATGAATATAATTATATATCATATTAATATTATATTCATATATATATATATATTTATATATATTGAAGAATATGGTCAAGGCGTAAAACGGAAAATGAAAAAGAAAAAAAAATTGTCAAAGGGAAAAGCTGAAATATTAAAAAATTTTATGGATAAATTATTAGTCAAGTTAAAATAATTGTTTCTCCCCCTCTAAGAAAACAGAGGTGAGATGGAGGACGGGAAGGGACAGAAAGACAAAATCCTCTTCTCGACTTCTCCCCTCCCATCTATTTTTTTAAATTAAATATATATATATTTTTTCTTTCCTCTCATCACCTCCCCTCCTCTTGAATAAAAAAAAAACTTTAACTAAACAGGGTTTAGTGTCTATTTAATAACAATTTTTAAAAATTAATTTTAACCAAAATTTTAGTTTAAAAAAATTTAAAATAAACTGCTATTTTTATATAGAATTAATTTTGGTCAAAACCTTAGTTTAAAAAAATTTAAAATAAATAGCCATTTTTTTTAGAATTGATTTTAGCCAAAATCATGGTTTAAAATCATAGTTTTGAATAAGTTACTGAAAATAATTTTTGAAACAGTAAAAGAACTTATAGATTATCCAATTACTATTTTACCCCTATTTTTTTTATACCTTCTCCCATCTCTATTCTCTCTCCTCTCTCTTCTTCACACTATCTCCTCTTTCCTCTTTCTTCTCTATACTCTCTCATTTCTCCTATTTCTTCTCTCTCCTCTTTCATCTCTCCTATTTATTCTTTATCCTCTCTCATCTTTCATACTTTAATCAAATCATACCATTTTTAGTAATTTATTAATATAAAAAGTGATTATACTACTAATCATCTAAATATCTTTATTTTCAAAATCTATTTTTCTCAAAATCTATTCTCCATAATCTATTCTTGCTAAAAGTTATTCTCTAAAAAGTTAATCTAAACACCTCCTTAGAAGTTGGATGTCATGGATTATGTCACCTACTCTTTATTGGAGTACACCTCTTTTTTTAGGGATTTCTCCCACTTGACCATTATCAGAAACTGCCTCCTCAGTTTATATAACAAAGCAATATTCCTAGTATCACTCTCCCCTATTGATACCTATTATATATATATATATACTCCCTCCTACTGTTGATACAATTAACTTTTTTAATAAATTAAAAAAATTAATAAATCATGATTAAATTTAATTTTTCAATATAAATTCATATTATATATTATTTAATTTATTTAAATTAGTCAATTAATTCTTATATTAGTTATAATTAACTGATTTATTTAATTTCTTTAATCTATTTAAAAAAATAATTAGATCTTATATTAAAAAAACAGAAGTACTAGTATAACATAAGATACATATTGTATATATATACTTGTACTAACAATAATTCAAATTACAAAATCGATAGATAATCAAAAGTGAAATAACAAAAAAGATTGAAATTTGAATATTCATCTGTGTAGAAAATAATAACTTGATTTATTGTGAAAAATCATCATATTTAAAATTAATTTAGAAAGGAGCAGATAATATAAAGAAAATCTAATATATAATAATATCCTAATAATACTATCAAGATTAATAATCCATCTTATATCCTTAATATAGGAGCTCAATTAATAACTAATTTATAAATATTAAAAAAATTAGTTAATTTAATTATTTATAAAAATGTGGGTTAATTTTTTTTAAGATACTCCCTTAATCACTTGCATTAAACTATCTCATTGATAAAATCTCTTTAATTTAATATATGTAATAAATAGGGATTATTTGGAAATAAATTATAAGTGTGGAAGATAAATTAGATTGAAGATTTACATTTGTGATTAAAATAAATTTCTCATGTAAGTCCTATATTTAGTATTGGAAATAGTACTAATCGTGGCCATTTTGATCATACAACCATAATATACACTTTAAATTCAAGGAATTATATTTGGCCAAAAATATTCAAGGAATTATAAGTTGAAAAAAACTTTCTATTAGAAATTTGACTAAACTATTCAAATTATCCAGAAACGTCAAAGAGATGTCACCTATAATATTTATTGGGTTAAGTTATAAATTCACCTCAAAACTTTTCATTCAAAAGTACTGGGGTATCTAGAATTTTTTTAGAAATAATATTACTTACAAAATTTTTAAATTATAGTAATGTCACTTGACCATTAGCCAAAGTTAATTTTAATAATTAATTGACTAATATACTGATATGATATGTAATATGGCAATTATGTCATCTTTTATTTTAAATTAAAGGGTAAATTTACCTTAAAAAATTTCACTTAAGAGCGTTAGATATCTAAAAAAATTTATTCAATATTAAACCAATCGTTATCCAAATTTAGTTTTACTATTTGTTTAACCACATAAATAAGGAAAAATTATAAATATTTTTTTTTTATAAAAAAGCACATTTCTCCAAACTCCACCATTTATAGAGTATCACTATCTAAAGATAATATTCAATTTAATACATTTTTTTAGCATAAAGCAAAGCAGAATTCTTGAAGTGATACTTTAATAATAACATAGTTTGAAAGGATTCATTTTTTTAAAAAAATCTTTATTTATAAATATGACTTAGGAAAAAATAAAATAAATATCTTGTATATTTACCTGTTGAACATATTTGGTCAAACTACATTTGAATAATGATTAACGTGATATTGAACCCAATTTTTTTTAATACCTAATGCTATTAAGTGAAAACATCTAAAACAAATTTGCACTTTTTAGATAATATTGAAGGAGCGAATATATATATATAACTGTTTAATTTTCCTTATAATTTAAACACCAAAAAAATTTTAGAAATAAGAAAGAAAAGATACTTTGAGAGGCTCAAACAAGAAAATAGCATTAAAATATGTCATATCTGGTAGGAAATAAAGCAAGGAGAAGATATTGTTTTACCAATTATATATAGTGGCGTGAGTAGATAGCTTGACCTCCTTGAAGAGATATTTGAGGAGCTCACACATATTTTTTCGTATCACTATCTTTTTAATTCACATATTTTGTGTGCTGATAAAATTTCACTTTTCTATGACAAGTTTTAGGGCTATTGTATCACTCACACGCTATTTGTTTTTACAAACCCAAGTGGTTGTGGAGATGAACACTTCACTTGTAGATCTCATTATTGGCCATTTGAGAAAGCTTTGATCTACCTCTCTATGTCCCTAATAGCCCCAGCTATGGAGGATACGAAAGCACATTGTCACATTCTTTTAAGTCTCCTTCATCAAATTGATCAGCACCGAAAATGTGGCAATGTTGGCTTCGTATCCTCCAGTAGCAAATATGTAGATCAAAGCTTTTTGAAATGGCAAATAATGAGATCTACAAGTAAAGTGTTCATCCCCACAAACCACTTGGGTTTAGTAAAAACAAATAGGATGTGAGTGATAATAACCCCAAACCGGGTTATATAAATGTAAAAGTTTTTATCATCACACAAAATATGTGAATTAAAAAATATAGTAATACGAGAAATATGCCAGCCTCGGTAGCCCTCCATTCACTTCTACCCCAAACCTAATGACCGAGGGTCTCGAAATATATATATAATAACTAATTTTAACTAATTTTTTCAGTATAGGAAGTGGTATAAAATAAATTTTCTGGAATGATTAACCCACAACCTACCACTATGTCTACGGTCGAATAAAGAGATATATACTTGCAGGATCTGCTAAACATGTGAATCTTACTGCTTACCTTCCTCTCTTGCCAGATCGTGCAGTTTGGAGAGCGTTCAAAGTTATGTGACAAGATTTTAGTGCTCACACAATATCCATGATTTCAAAGTTATTTTTTCATATAAGACATAAATATAAGATATTTTTTTTTTAATTTTAGTTCTAAATATAAGACATATTTTTTATATTTATTAATTTTTTAAATTATCTCAATTGATACTCCCATAATAATAATGAAGTAAAAGAAGGAGTGAGTAAGTTAAAGAAGATGATTAAGGTGTTTTAGAAAAAAAAAAATAAAATATTAACTAACTTAACTAACTTCCTTAAACTATTTTGGATAAAAAAAATAAGGGAAAAATAAGAAAAAAATACTATAAAAGAAAATTTCATAAAATAATAAAATATTTTTAAAAGTTTTTTCTCTTAATATTCTTTCCTCCCTAGTATTCTTCCCATCCATGCATAAAGTTAATTTAATTTAATTAATTAAATATATCTTATATAAATAATAACCAGAGCAGTATATTATTATCTCATTTTTTTCAATTAATTAATCCACATGTAGGTCTCACTTTTCAACTATCAATGCATTTCATTTATGATACGGTTGTGTTGTTGTGTGCCCGTGAAAGCAAAAGGAACTCGTAAGGTTGGGTTTTGGTTGCATAACTTCAGTGTTATACGGTTTTGCACAAGGATAAATTTTTTTGGTTGCTACACACACAAAAATAAACAAGGGGGTATAGTTGTTGAGATTGCTTTTATGAAAAAAATATTGAAAATCTTTTCTTGTAAAATTTATTAGCTAAAAGTATATAAAGACACAAGTCTTTGAACTTATATAACTCAATTTTTAATTGATATAATTTTTTATTAAATATATAAATTATATCTTTAACTATATACAAATATCTTTTTATTTTATATATAGTTAAAAATAAATTATATATAATTAAAAAAATTATATTAGTTAAAAATATATTATATTTAGATTTTTAAACAAATTAATTTACGTTATTTTAGATAGTAAATTTTATAATAAAAATTTATTTTAGTAATTTTCCCTTTTTTAATGTAGGACCTATTCTTATATTTTATTGGTGGGTTACGATGGTTCAGTAACTATATGCGTTTTTTTTTAGTCTTTATGTGATGTTTGACTTAGGAGGATATATATCTTTATATGAATTTAATGAATTTGACTTTTAGACTCTAGTGAGGCATACATGTAATCCGTTATATATTTGTGAAATGCTATGTTGATGGGGATAAAAACAAGTTTGTAATTTTGTCATTTAATTTTGAAAGGTGGCTTAATGTGCATGAATTAGATTAATCTTCTAAATAGATAGATAGATATAATTAAGAAGTTTAAGATTCTCTATAATTATTTCATTTATATTTTAATAAGATTTATATAATTAAAAATTTATAAGTTATTTATAATATTTTATAAGTTTATTACTTTAATAATTATTGCTAAAATTTTATGACCACTCTCTACATGTTACTCATATAATTAATATATTATATATTATTTTATGAATACAAAAATTATTAAAAAGTATACATAATAAAAGAAAATAAATTTACAGATAGGAAAAATTTTTGAGAAATAAATATAATTCTAAAAATTTAATAAATGAAAAAATTAATTAAACTATAAAAAGGTAAATATAATTATTTTAGTATCATCGGTCTATTTTCACTGAAAAAAGTATCAGCTGTCTATTAACTCGGTGAGAGTGTTGTGCTAATAATGCAAAGGTCACATGTTTGAAAGCGCATGGGTTAATTTTAATTAACAAAAAAAAACCTTTTCTAATCCGTAAAAAATTCTAACAATAAAAATAAAATTAATAACTAGTTGAAGTGTACTTCTTACGATTTTTTTGTTCATTTTTTAACATTTTCTAAAGAATTTTAATTACTTTTTAAATAAATATAATTTTTCTAACACTAAAGTTGAGTATATCTTTTTAATTAATTTATATTTTATAATATTTGTATAACATTGGCCGAATAGCGCATATGATTAGAGCTTCGTACTAATAATTTGGGAGAGGTAAGTTTATTAGAATGTCTGCACACTTTATATTTTAAAACACCATTCAAGTTCTTTTCATAGAACAGAAGTTCCGTTGCCTTTAGTAGAGATAGAATGTACTCCGTTAAACATCTATTGCACTTGTTTTAAAATCCCATTGAAGTGTTTTTGCATATAATGAAAGTGTCGTTGCATTTAATGGTAATAATTTTTTTTAGTTGCACTATATCCAGATCCAACCTGCTTCGCGCATATGACTATAGTGGATGAATATCTCAACAGAAATTTTCTACATACGCTAAAATTCAAACTCGATATCTTGTTTAAACAATACCAAAATACTTACCACTCGGACTAACCTCTGGCAATAAATTGTTCCTGTTAAAGATAAGTTGTAAATGTTGTGTTTCATAACACTATTGAAATCATTTGCACATCAAGGAAATTTTTGGTTGTACTAGATGGAGATAGATCGTAATGCAAGCAAGCATTCTTCAACACCGTAATGCATCTTTTGTTTATGTGCAATAAACTTCCGTTATGCGCCAGCCATATAAGAGTCATTTTAATTTTCTTTCTTCTGTTTATGTGCAATAAACTTCCATTATGTGCAACTGAAGAAGGCTCTTGTAGGTTATATTATTTTCTTAAAAAATGTCTCATCGGAGCTTTTCTGATGTAGAAATGCTCTCATAAACGGTAGCTATGGGAAAATTTCTAAAATGCTTCCGTACATAATCTATTACTCAAAAAATACTCTTCATCACTTTTCTCTCTGGAATTTATTTTTCAAAAATTTATCCACATATACTCTTTGTTAAAAACATAAAATAGTTGAAAAATATTTTTTGGAACCAAAATTTTTAAAAGAGTTGAATCCAAGAAGGGCGAAGTGAAATCTTCATTCCTTTTGAGCGAAACTAATATTGAACAAGAAGAGCATTCAATTATCTTCAGACATAAATTTAGACACCAAAGAACTATGATACCTCTCTAAACACTGTGCCTTGAATCATAATAAAATAATAACACCCTCTAAATAATTACATATATCACTTTTTTGACAGTTGAACCCACAGATAATAGATGAAATAGTTGGAAATTAATTTGGGATCCTGAACCTAAAGTCACTAATGGGTTTAGTGTAACATCTTACTCTAAAGTTACTTATCAGAGTTATCTAGCCATTATGTGACCCAATTGATACCCTTAGTAGGCCCAGAAGCTTAAAAATTTTTCTTTAATAACTTATACCAATGACATTGATTTTTCTCAAACCTTTTAAAAATCATATCTTTTAGTTTACACATCCAAAATTACAAAGTACTAATTTTATCACTTGGGATGTCTACTTTTACTTTGTAAAACCTTAGGGTTTAACTCATGCTATGGCTCTGCTTTTAGGAACCTGCCTCTAAATAGGTACATGGGATACAAATAGGTGAAATTCGGAGCAATCTCAGTAGCAAAATGGTAACTCAATATATATTGTACAATGTTAATTAACTAAACATGTAAACAACGAACAACACTTTACAAGCAAATACACATGACTACGGCACAAACTCAAACAAGAATATTACATGTTCAAAAGCCTAACTACAGCATACATGGAAAATAAACATGCAAGCAACCAAACACAAACTATATAAGAGTAAGTTCTACTACCTTTATCTTTCTCATTTCCACTTGCACCTTCTTGATTCCTTTCCTTATGCCTTGTTGGAAAGCTTGGGCATAAACCCAAACCTATAAATCATATATGTATAAGGGAGATTAATGCACACCCTTTCATGCTTTAATTTCTTAAAAAATCTTTCTCAAAACTCTCCCCAAACTCCAATATCTTTTCAAGCTCTACCCTTATAGGATTAATTAGCCCATTTATTCTCAACTTTGTTCTCTTTCTAAGTCAATATATATATAATCTGGGATTTCTAGCTTCCATAATAACATATAATTAACAATTTTAATACTTATAGATATAACTTGAATATCTCACATGATTAATTATCATCTGGAAACTTCAACTCATAATCTCTAAATAAATCTCCATATACACACACACATATATCATGTCCAATTTCAACCCAGAGCAACATGTATGTATATATCTCACCATTATGGCTTTTATTCATCTCTTTAATACCTTATAGAATATCCTTTATGGCTTCCTTTTAGCTTAAATCTGCTCTCTCTCTCTCTATATATATATTGTGAGATATTTATTATTATTATAACCTATTTAGATATTAATTAGGATAATTAATAAATATTTCTGAGTGTGACCTATAGTCATTGGGTCCAGTCTAAGGTAGGTTATTGACTTAGTTTATTTAAGGTTAATTTTCTGATTGTAGAAATTAACAATTCAGTTAATCGTAAGATTATTTTTTTTGCATCCAAAGCGAAACTTAATTCTCAGCTCTCGTCCGAAGGTTCCCCACTGGTGACAGAAGAAAATAAGTTGCCATCACTATATCTAATCACCAGCTGGAAGAACCTGTTATTTATCTGATAGTGTTTTCTTTTGATAGGTATCCTATTTGATCCCAATTCTCCTCAAATCAATCAAGCTAATGGCGAGTGGTAACTTTAAATCTTCCGTTGTATCTTATATATGTTTCATATTCATATATATCATAATCTGGATTCATTTTGTTATCTTTAATATGTTTATTTTCTAACATATATATATATATATATATATTCACATGCTGTCCATTCCTCGTGGCATCACCAGCAACGTACATATATACATATATATATATATATATATATAGACATTCCTACAACCTCTCTTTCTTCTCATGTCATGGCAACAGCGTCATCACCTCTTCTTGTTTTTTTCTTTAAAATCCATAACAGCACGCATACTTAATAGCAGCACCAGCTCATGATTTTGGGTTCAATTTCAATTCTAAAACTTTAATTCCTACACTTAACTTCCATTAGCTTTTGGTTCAATTATTCTTCCCATAATAAAGACCACACCTGCACACAACAGCAAGCTCCCATATATATATATAAACCCATATATCCATTTGTTCATTGGCTTCCTCTTACAAACAAACACGACTAACAGGAACAGGAAGGGGACGAGCTGCACTCTCTCCAGAACAGCAGCGTCGTCGCACATATATATACATATATATATCCTTTCCAAAACCAAAACCCTCATCCTGACAACAAGCTTCTGTTCTCTGTTTTTTCTTTCTTTTTCTGATAGCTACAGTGCACTTCAACCTTAAAATGTGCAGATCAAAGGAAATAATGGTGGAAGAAGACAGAGGGTACTTACCGGAGTTGAAGCCACTGATTCCTTGCAAGATCCAACTCTCCAATCACCCTCTTCATAGTCGGAAACAACCTCCGCTTTCCCTCTCGCTTTCTGCCTCTGTCTCCCGTTCCCTGTCTTTCTCTTTTGTCATGAGCTCGGTGGCCAACGACGGTCGCGTCTGGTCCTTCTCCCGTCGCTGATGCCTCCGTCTCGCCCACCAACTCTCACACTCGCTCTCGCTCTCTCACTCTGTCACTCCCCTCTCTCTTCTGTTGCAAGTGAAGTGCAGTGAGATAATGGGAAGCGAGTGCAGGAACTGAAACTTTAACAGGAAGGGCGGTCACGTGAGGCGTATAGGCGTGGAGAGAGTCAGTCCTTGATCTATTCTCATTTTCCTCCTTTATTTGAACCTTCATAAAATTCTAAAAAATAATCTTTAAAATAAAATAACTTTTTTTTTCTTTAATAGCCTCTCTAACTCATAACTCATAAGTTTTTTTTAAAAATAAATTTTGAAACAAACAATATCATCTAACTATTTTTTTAAATTTATCAGAAAGTAGTTTTTTAATTTTTTAAAAAATAATTATTAAATATTTTAAATTTATTTTAAAAATAAACTCTTTCATAATTTTTTACATCTCCAAAATATCAATTTTATAATTTTTTTTAATTTTTTAAGCCTAAATATTTTTTTAATACTCATTTTTCTTTAACTTTTTTCTAAAATTTCACCTTTTAATATTTTTTAATTAAAAAAAATATTTTTGATTTCAATAATTTTTTATAATGTTTTTAATAAAATTCTAGATGTTATACTTAGGGCAATGGAAGCCCAAGTTACATCAAACCAACAAACAAGCCCAAATCCACAATCAATAATCTTTGTTTCCTTTGCCAACAATCCATAATCAAACCATCAATATCATTCCAATAAAGTCAAATTCTAGTAATGTAAAAAATATAGTTAGGTTTAATAGAAAGAGTTAGTTTATCATAATGTGACAAACTAAAGTTCTAATACCTACTAAGAAAGATATCTATATTTAGTATCAGATATCACTTTAAATATGATTATATTTTATAAGAGGATATATGTGCTTAGAAAAAAAAATCTTTTAATGTATCCATTGAGCCAACAAGCAAATCTGAAAAAAATACTAGGTATTGAGCATGATACAATGGTCCATAAAATATAGTTTGTAGAAGTTAATAGTTTGACAAAAGTATCTTAGGTACCAAAGATGGTTGAATTTAATAGAATGAGCTCATCTTAACGTGTTAAACTAATATTTAAATTTTTATTGGGAGATATATCCATCACATTTAGTGCTCGACAATATCTCAAAATATGATTGCGTCCAATAGAATGATACATATACTTAGCAAAAAAAAAAGTATCCTAGGGAACAATAAAACTAGGGGAGGGGAAAATAGTTTAGCCGCTCCTCCCATCGGCCATAATTCTCCTTCACCCTCTTGTTTACTTAAACTATTATATTTATAATATTATATTCCCTCTAGTCCTAAATATAATAGCTAGATGGAGAGTCTAATTTGGTTCTAAATATAATACTCTAATCTATTCTATTTCCCAAAATTATAATATTTTCCAAAGTATTTATATATTATTGCACATATTAATATGATTTATATTAAAGTTAATTTATATGTACATGATTAAAATTGATATTTTTGAGAAATCAATATATAATCATTATAAATAATTAATTTAATTATTTTTCTTAATTTACTCAAATTAGTTGAATAGATCTTATATTAAAAACTATATATATTAATTTATTTATTCATCTAATAAAAAAAAATTGTTAAAAGTTCTCCTCTCTAGTTCCAAATTTCTAGCTCCGCCCCTAATCCTAAGGGAATGACAATTAAGAGTCCAGATAAAGGGCTCATTCCTCTTGCACCTTTCCTCGATCCCTTCTCCGAGCCCTATCCTGAAAATGTTAAGATAATAACCGGAGATCTAACGTCTCATTGACCAAAGATCATTCAAACATATATAAGGAAATTCTATCCAAAATATGCTTTCCAACAGACTAGTTCACAAATCATAGTTCAATACCAATAATTAGTAATCTCATTCCACAACGTTTCATAATAGTTTCTCACACGCTTTCTCACAAAGCAAGTTACAAAAGTCATGATGTCATGACAGCAAACACAAGATGCGCAACCACCTTATACCTCGTCCATCCTTATACCGCAGACTGAAACCATAGGCTTATAGGTACACCCAGTCCAAGGTGCAATGTTCGCATGCGACTATGGCTCCCCTCTTTAAAGAACAAATCACAACAAATAACCAAAAATCATATTTTGTGTTCAAGCAATATTTTAGTTGTCCTTGACAACCAACAATTAATCAATTTTTAAGACATTTCCATAGTTCACAAGTTATATAAAACATGAATTTACGAGTATATATATGTGACAACGAATCAAGGTTACCTTTTCCTTAGCTAGATAAGTTAAACTTGAGGTTTTAACAGCCAAACGCCACTTACAATGATCAATCTACTTAATTTATATTGCAATTTATCAGTACTTACAAGCCCCAAATCCCCAAAAATGCTTCCAATGTCAATTCTTCACTTTCAAATCCAAATTCCATCAATTATTAGTTTAACTAATCCATTAGAATAATCAATTACCATCCAATCCTCCAATTTATCAAAAGCCCCAATTCCTTGATTTACAGTTTGTTTGTAATGGGGTATTTGGAGGGGAAAGAAGAGGAGAGGAGGGAGTTTATTTCCATGCTACTGTTTGGGTTCTTAAAAATGTTAGGAGGGAAGGAAAATTTTAGAAAAAATTTCCCTTCCCTCATAGCCGCCCTTTTCAAAATTGAGGGAATTTAGAGGGGAAACACAATATTTTTACATGATCAGACTAATATACCCATTGAGTTTTTTTTAATATCCCAACTTTACCCTTTGATGTTATAACTCAGATAATCCTGGCAGTCCATTTCAGTAGCAACTTGCAAGCCAGTCTACTCTTCCGTCTCGTCTCCTATGGGTTGCTTCATCTCATCTCTTCTGGGTTTGGTTGTCTCCCTTCCCTTTGGGCATCGTCTGAAGCTGATCTGCTAGTGAAGTGTGACTATTTTTGCTTCTGTTTATTTTCTTATCTGCTCTTTTATATAGTACTTCAAATGTGTTCTAGTAAAAAACCAATCTTCAAGTTTTTCATAGTGTTCTTTGTCTAGTGGAGGAATAGTGTTCTTTATTGGGTAGAGAAAATAAAAACTAAACTTTCTCTCTCCTCTTCTATTTCTACCTTTCGTTTCCATCCCTCCAAAATTTATCTATCTAGGTTCTCATTATCTGTTGCTTTTGATGCTTTTTACATAATTATGAGAACTGACACGTCAACCCTTTGCTACTAACCTTTACAGCTCCCCCATCATTCCTCATAGTACAAAAAGAATTAAGCGAACTACAAGAAAAATGTGCAATGATATAGACAATCAATAGAGCACTACAAAACAAATAAAAACAAATATGAAAAATTGGAAATGTACAATGCCAAATTTGCATAACCTATTATTGTCCATAAACACCTTTTCATCCTAATATATGTGATTTCTTGTTTCATGTTTCTAGTTTTGCACTATGTAATACTAAATTAAATGCTATAGAGTCTTATATACTAGTATTGATGTATGTAAGTAGGTTAGATTTGGGTACTATATATTTATGTATGTATTTATATTTGTTGTTTCTAGTACTTGTCTTTTCCTACTCCCCTCATCAGTTGCTTTTTTCTATAATAGACAATTTGACTGATTCTCAACTACCATTAGTTATATTTTCATAGTACAGAGCATGATATGTTCACTTCATTGGTTCTTAATTCATACTTTCTGGTTGAAGAATTAGATAGACATAATAGTGCCTGTTTGGAAAGGCTACAAACAATGGTTTTAAAAGGGTTTTTGGCCCAAATGTTAATTTAGAAATATTTTAAAACAAATAGTCATATTTGTCTAAAAGGACTTTTAGACCAAACCATAGTTTTGGATAAGCTAAAAAGAGCTAATAGATTACACAATTACTATTTTATCCTTACTTTTTCTTATACATTCTCTCATCTCTCATCTCTCATCTCTCTTCTCCACCTTCTTTCCTCTTTCCTCTTTCCTCTCTTATCTCTCTTCTACACCCTCTCTCCTCTTTCTTCTCTCTTCTCTATCCTCTCTCATCTCTCCTATTTTTAATGAAATCATACCCTTTGTGGTAATTTTTCAATTACAAAAGTTATTATAATAATAACTATATAAATGCTCATTTATTTAAAACTACTTTTTTTCCATAAACTCTTCTCTAAAAACTGTTCAAAAACCCTTTTTTCATAAGTCATTTTTTAAACTCTTATCCAAACATACCCATATATATATTTGTTACATGAGTCAACTTGTTTTAGTCATTAATTTAAGATAATTTTTTTCTTCATTTGTTAGATGGTTTCTGAAGGGGATTTTTTGATACAATGGTGGGAAGACTGGTGGCCTGCCTTGTTTGTCTTGTTGTTTAGTATTGCGTGGTTCAAATGTATAATCATAAGAAAAAATTACTTATAGTATGAGTTCCAGCAGAGAAAGGGTTCGTGAATAAGTGATGTACATACTAACTTGTACTTCTAGTGGTCGAGATATTGTTAGAATGAGTCCTCACACTTTTTTAGGATTGTGTGATATGTTAGAAAGATATGGTGACCTCAAGCCCACGTGATACTCAAGTGTGGAAAAACAAGTTACTAAAGCCCTTTACATCTTAGCGCATAAAACAAAAAATAATGTGGTTAAGTTTTGGTTTAGGCTTTCTAGAGAGACAATTAGCTATTATTTCCATAGTGTATTAGGTGCCATCATTAAATAAGATAAATTCCTTTTATAACCAGATGGCTCTAGAGACCCTTAAAAAATTAAGGTTAATGACAAAATTTACCCATATTTTAAGGATTGTGTTGGGGTCATATATAGAGCATATATATGTGCAAAAATACCTATGGTATATGCACCTTATTTCGAGGTAGGAAGGAATTTCCTACCCAAAATGTGTTAGTAGCTTGCACATTTAATTTAAGCTTTACTTATATGCTTGTTGGATAGGAAGGCCCCTCGTATGACTCAAGAATTATAAAGGATATATTAACACGAGAAGATAGCCTTAAGATTCCTCAAGATAACAGTTTTAGGAATTAGTAAAGTGATATAATTAAATAGTATCAAAAATTTAAAACTAATAAAGTGACTATTTTATTTGAGGATAGGGAAATATTACTTGGTGAATACTGGATTCATGTTAACCAGTGGTATTATTACACCTTATAGAAGAGTTCTCTACCATTTGAAAGAATATTCAAATAGAAATACACCATAAAACTATAGAGAACTTTTTAATCCCTGACATACATCATTGGTAATGCAATTAAACGGGCTTTTAGGATATTGGAAAAAATATTTATAATTTTATCAAGTGTGGCCGGGCATTCTTATGGTGTCAAAGCTTAAAAGGTGATTGTTGGTGCTTGTTTCATTCTTCATAATTACTTAATGAATGTAGATCATGATGAAAAGATTATCCATGAAGTAAATGATAAACTTACAGCTCAAGCTGAATCTAACAGTGATAACTATACTCTAAGAGCTAATAGAAGTGAAGTAGCTCAGGGTAAGCTTATAAGGGATGCAATAGCTCATCAAATGTGGATTGACTATGAAAACAATGCTAGGAGTAGTGCTAGGAACTTAACTTTACATGTTCCTTTGTTATATGGTTAGTAGTTTAATATGTTTCTTGAGGTGAAGATTTGCTCTAATTGACAAACTTGTGTTGTATTGCTTATTGGACATATTTGTTTGATATTGATTTTTGTTGTGTTTCTTTGATATGGTATCCATTTCAACATGTTGTTTACTTATATAGTGTTTTATTTGGGTTTAATTCTAATAGTATGGCTCCAAAGACTAGCACTACTGATAAGAACTTGATTTGGAGCTCCAAGATAGATGATACCTTGATTAATGCATTTATGCATGAACTTGACATTGGCAACAAGGTTAATGAGATATTTACAACTACTGCTTATGATAATATAACACAATATTTGAGTGTCTTGTTTGGATTTAAAGTTGAGAAGGAGAAGGTCAAAAATCGTTGGAAGACTTTGAAGATATTTTTTCTAAAATTTATGACATCTTTAAAGAAGGTATGAGTGGCTTTTCATGGAACTCATCCACTAACAGATAGGAAGTTGAGGGCCAAGTTTAGGATCAATTAATTGAGGTGAGATTGTTAAACCTATCATTTTGATATACAATCTGTTTTTTAGAGTAAATATGTTAATCATAATGTGGATTAAATATGTGACCACTGTGTCTCCCATAAAAGTTTGATTTCACCATACATTGTAGAAATACATTTTATGAACTAATAGCCTTTAATTATAACATTTCTTATAAATAACGTCCTCAAAGTTTAGCTTTATACAATCTATTACACATGATATGTATGATTATATAACATGAAAGTTTGATGTCACCAACTCTTCATATCAATTGTGCAATAAACTAATTGTATGAAATACATTTGTTAAGTTAAACCAAAAGTAACCATTTGAAGAAATACACTTCTGCCAAATTATGAAAAGATGGTAGCTCTTTATGGAAATGATAGAGCCAATGGAGAGGGTTGATGCTCCTTCAAATATGAAGCATTGATGTTTAAATCCTTAAGAATTTGTTGATTCTATCAACCAGGTTGATCAACTAACCTCCCATAATGAAGTCACTTTGGAGAATTTTTCAATCAATATGGAAAATTCCCCACTTGATAACCATTCTCCATAATCAAATACAACAAATACTGAGAGCAATAAGAGGACAAAAAAGAGTAGTACTAAAGACAAAGATCCTTTCCAAATACATCTAATTACAGAGAAGATGGAATTAATTGCAAATGCTATGAGTGAAAGGAATATAATATTTAAAGATGATATGTCCCATAAATTTCAGGGGAAGGAACTTTCTAGATGATGGTTGATGCTAGATGTGAGGAAGATAAGATCTCCAAAATTTATTACTCCCTCATGAATGATGCGGCTAAGCTAAGGGTAGTAATTGAATGTTCACCTTTGCTGCTTAAGCAAGTGATTATGGATATGAGTTTTGGTTCTTAATATGTTGTTGCTTTGAAGGAATACTATCTTTCGTTATAGGTATTTTGTAAAATATTTGGCATGGTGTCTATGTTATTTTGTTAACCATATGATGCAATTTCATGACATTTTATGCTATGGCTAGTGATATTTTGTGGGGCCATATGATAGCATTTGATGACATTTTATTGCATGCCTTGTGATTTTTTGTAGGGCCATATGATGGCATTTGATGACATTATATACTATGCCTTATGATATTTTGTTATACCATATAATCAAGTTTATAATTATATTCATTATTTTCACGTTGTGAAGACTGGTTTGGTAGCCTTAGGGTTTCTTTCAATGGTCTGCAAAATGATAGTGTTATGAAGTTTCCAGTTCTATAGTGTGAAGTTTCACACTTATGATAGCCTCCACTAGATTTTTTAGTATTGAATTGTCAAGTGTCACACAACAAACTATAGGGTGTTAATTGAAATTTGGATCATTTTCGAACTTGGAGGATTACATGGAAATGCTTTAATTTTGTTATGAGGTGATCTTGGAAGTTTTATACAGGGTACTGTTAACCTTACGTTTGAAAGCTCAATAAACTTTATAGAAAGATTTGGACAAAGGAATTTGGTATTATACAAGTTTAAAAATATTTGTTATTAAAACAATCCTAAAAATAACTATTATAATTTTATCAGGTTAGCTAGGAGTTTAGTAGAAAAGCATATATATAATTATAATTATTTAAATTATTATAATTTTATATGTATTAGTATATATATATATAAACATAGAGCTAGTATAAACCTTGTAGAATTTATTTAATTGTAATAACTCTACAATTTTAATTTCATATGTTAAATGTTATTTATAATTATATTTTATTAAAATATTCTATAGTAACAACCAACTTAAATAACATAAGGGCAAATTTGTCTATACAAAAATATTTGCCTTCCCCTCCACTTCTAAATCAAACAAAGTAATATTAAAATCCCTCACATCCTTTCCCTTTTATATTAATTAGAATAAGATAATATTAAAATCCCTCATTTTTCCTTTCCTCTATTTCCCTCCATTAAAATCTCTCCCCTCCCTTCTCCTCTACTGAGCCAAACATAGACTTACAATCTATTTGGTTGGAGGAAATGGAAGAGGGGGAAGGGAAGGGGAGAGATTTTGCCCATACCCTTATTTGGCAATGTAAAAATTTAAGGGGTGAGGAAAAATTTTCTAAAATTCTCCCTTTTATCCCCTTCTATCCCTCTCCAAAATTGGAGAAATTTGGAGGGGAAGGGTAGTATTTTGCCATATCTTGACAATTATACTCAAGTTAATTTTTAATATTTCCCAGATTAACCTTGTCTTCTCTTCTTCCTTACAGACAATTCTCTCTCCTTCAAGTTCCACCCATACTCCACCACTTTGAGCTCGCTATCATATCCATCAAGCACAGCTCGTCGTCACCTCTATGAATAAGTAAACAGAGAATCACTCACTCTCATTGAGAGAAAAGAAAAAAGAAAAATGTAAAAGTAAGAATGTAACATAGAAAAAATTCAATGGCAGAGAAAGGAAGAAAAAAGGTATGAGCTGATTCAACGACAATAAAAGGAAGAAAGAAGGTGAACCATAAAACTTGACGTATCTGAGAGGAAGGCGGCCACAAAACTTGATTGTGAAAGGAATAAAGAAGGTGCACAGTGATGTTGGAAAAAAAAGCAGAAAATAAAGAAAAGTTAAGCATAGAGAGTAGAGAGAGAACAGAATTAAGAAGAAAAATCTTTACTTGAAACCTACTAGTAAGCAGTAAGAGATCTTGGTATTTGTTTATAGCTAGTTTATCTCAATCATTCTCCCTTAAAAAATAAGGTTCAAATTGTCCACATGAAAATACTTTTCCTCCATTTCCTTCTTAAGCCAAACAATGTAATATTAAAACGCCTCCCCTCCCCTCCCCTCCTTCCCCTTTTATTAATCCAAACAAGGTGTTTGTTTGGGAAACCCCCAAAGTAAGGTTTTAAAAGGGCTTCTAACCCAAATTTTGGTTAGAATTTTTTTTAAAACAAACAGTTATATTTTTCCAGAAGAGCTTTTAGATCAAACCATTATTTAAAACCATAGTTTTGGAGACTAACTTCTGGAACAATAAAAGAGATTATGAACTATCCAATTACTATTTACCCTTACTTTTTCTTACACACTCTCTCCTCTCTTCTCCATCCTCTCTCCTCTCTCCTCTCTCATATTTTTAATAAAATCATACACTTTCTGGTAATAACTATCCAAACATTCATTTATTTAGAACCACTTTTTTTCATAAGTTCTTCTCTAAAAACCCTTTTCTAAAACATGTCCAAAAACCCTTTTATTCATAAGTCATTTTCTAGATTCTTATCCAAATAGGACTAAGGTAATATTAAAATCCTTTCATTTCCTTTCTCTCCCTCTCCTCTATTAAAACCATTCCCCTCTTTTCCCTTTTGTCACGCCAAATACACACCCTTAGGGTTCAACATCCAACCAACCCATATGTAAAATCCATCACTAAATGCTTAGAGAATTTAAACTCAAACAAATTTAACCATCTAATCATTTCATTGCAAACTAGATCATCAACATTTTAAGCTCAGAAGTAGTTAGAAGAAGAAATAATTTTGTTGAAATCCCCATTTTCTCAAACCCTAACCACCAATACGTATCAAGACCCTCTTCTCAAAACACAAAAATTCAAGATTCAAGGGTAGAAAACAATTTAGAGGGACTTACCTAAGCATTTTAGGGCTCCAAAACACCACCTAATAACCCTTAAATATGTGAAACCCTACTAGAGCTCATCGAAATCCACTAAAACCCCACCGTTTTCTCCTTTCTCTTTTTTACATTTGTCACACTTTTATGTGCATGTTTAGATATGCTGCAAACCTTGGTTTGCAAAAGGGAGTTTGGGCAAAAAATTAAACAAACAATCATCAAATATATTTAAGAGCTTATGGACCAGACTATAATTTCGGATAAGCTTGTAAGAATAGTTTCTAGGTAGGGAAAAAACTTATAGACTATCCAATGTCTATTTTATCTTATCTTTTTTCCCACGCTCTCTTCTCTCTCCGTCGGCACTCTTTCTTCATCATTATGTAGGTTCTTCTCCTCCATTGCTGGTTCAGTTCTTCACTCCTCAGTCGATAGTGCAACCTAACTGTCTCATTCGTCTCTTTGTTTTCTCTAACGTCTTCTTGTATTTTCACCACAGATGGGTCTGATAGGGGTGACCTAACTAGTGACGGGTCTGGAAGTATTAGCTGGAGCAATCCTGGTCAAATTAGTGGTGGACCAAAAGGCCATGGCTGGACCCTTCCCACGCTTCCTGACCTGCAAGAGAACTGGTCAAGTCTCTTGCCTCTGCTCTCGCTTCTTCAAGGACGCGATGTGGCTTAACACTCTAGCCACTGGAGTACAAATGTTCACGGATCTAGAGGCGACACCATCATTGCTATCTTCCTCTTCTTCTTATGTCACCGTCACCGTCATCGCTGGCTGTGGAGGGAATTGGAGGCGACGACTTGTGATGATGAATAGTAATAAATAGTTATTTATTTATTTTTTACCTTATACCCTTTCTGGTAATTTGCCAATCACAAAACTCATTCTAATAATAACCATCCAAACACTCATTTTATTTAGAATCACTTTTTTCTATAAACTCTTCTCTATAAGATCTTTTAAACCATTTATTCTCCATAAGCTAAACTAAATAGGCCCTGTATCATAAATTATACGTCTCGTCCGGTCCAGACATGCCTCTAAAAATCATGTCCAATGCTAGACCTTAACAGAAGATGTACTCGCTTCATACCCCCTTGTTCATGGCCAGATAAGACTGAAAAAGTCTTATCCATGGCTGAATGTAGGTAGTGGCATAACCTACTTTGGCTCCAATTTTCAAATTCTATTTCATTCCTACACATCCTAGATGTTTTCTTAACCTCATTACAGACAAAAGAATCATTCCTAAGCCCCTTTTACACCCTACAATCAAACTTAACCCTCTCTTGAACTCATCTAAGGTTAGAAAAGAAAAATCAGAATGTTACATTTATGAAACGCAAAGAATAAGCGCTTCCATAACTCCCTTTTTATATTAGTGCAGAATAGCTACTTCCATCCATGAACATGCTCAAAAACACAGGCATAGGCAATAAGACATTCTAACTGAACCAAAACTTTAGCAACCGTAGCCTTCCGCAAGAAGTATATTTAAGGATAAATATCATATGTAATATATATATATATATATATATATATATAGTTTAAGCTTCTCCAAAAAGGGCATATAATTAGTGGCATGCTAAGTCAGCTCCAGTTCTTGACAAACATAAGGACCAAACTGCTGGTCAGTTCAAGACTAATTAACTGATTAACGGTATAAAATGTTAAGGACTGGACTAATAGCAATTAAACAGGTACAAAATTGCAAATTTGGTAAAAGTTTAATTTCAAAATATAAACTGTTTTCCCGAAGTAATTAAAATATAGGTAAAACAACTAAAGGGAAAGGGGATATTATTAGGCATTCGATTTTAAATGTGGAGTACTTGAATGATTGAGATGAATTGGATTTTATTAGAAAAGGAGTCTAATTATTTTTTTTATATTATTAGAAGTGTTGGTATGATTCGTTTAATTTTGACCTTATAACTCAATATCTTGTTCTAAATTCAGGGAAATTTAATAGAAGCTACCTATAAGTATTTGAATTATTACAGAATTTCTGGAAAATATGATGATGATGATGATGAGCAGAAGATTTATAATTGTCCTCTAATTCCACATACAATGTATGATAAACTTTTGCTATACATAGAGAAATGAAAGAACAGTCCTCTAATTTAACGGCAAGGAATTATACATTTCCTTTATACATGTATACTACAAATATAATCAACAGAAAAAAAAAGGAATAATTTATATAAAATTAGATCCTTCATCGTTCAAGTACATCTGAAGAAAGAAGTGAGCACATAAATAATGAGTTCCACACAAGCACGCTTCTTTCTTTGTCATATATTCCTTATTTTTTATTGGATTAAAGTACAATTTTGTCCCACAAGTTTTTATACAGGACTATAAGTATCCAAAAAAAATTCTTGGATTAATATCATACTTAAAATATAAAAAATAATCGTTTTAACCGCAAAAAAACTAACTTGATTGTTGAAGATATTAACTGTTATAATCGATATTTTTTTAACACTTCTAGCGATATTGATCAAATAAAATTTTTTAGATATCCATAATTCAAGAAAATTTCTGGGGCATAGTTGAACCTTAATCCCTTTTTTTATTTATCTCTTTCCAGCACTTGACCAAATTCTATCTTTGGAAGGATCCTAATCTCAATATATAGCCAGAGGTTCATGAGATCCAAAATCCCTAAATTAAACCCTATATTCTGCTGGGCTGACTATTTTGCTATTGTCTTCTTCATTCCTCTCTTCAAATTTGACAGGCCTATACCATTTAGCACAAGCAATGTAAACTGCAAAATCTATTGCTACCAATGCTGCCAAAAGGTAATAAAACCTGTCCAAATGTCCCTTATTAAGATTTCCTGGGATCCATCCTTGGCTCTCACCTCTCTGAGAGATGTTCATAACAATGGCAACAATTAAACTACTCACATAGTTTCCTAGTGACATAGAAGTCATGCAAAGTGCACTTCCAAAACTCTTCAATCCTTCAGGCGTTTGTCCATTGAAGAACTCCAATTGACCAACATACATGAATACCTCTGAAGCTCCTATAAGTACATATTGTGGTGTCTGCCAAAAGATGCTCAATGCACTTGATGTTTCATTTATAGCATTCTTTAACCTATAATGCTCTACCACTCCTGCTGAAAACATGGCCATCATAGCTATGATGAGTCCGATTCCCATTCTTTGTAACTCGGTGAGTCCTTTGTTGTTGTTCTTTTGAGCAACCAACGGGTTAATGACTCGCCGGTAAATGAAGATAAAGGCGGCGACACTTAGAATGTCAAAGCATGACATGCTTGCTGGAGGTATTTTGAAAGATGGTGAAATTCTAGTGTCCATTGCTGCACCTTGTTCTACAAAAATTGATGCCATTTGAGTGAAAACAACTGAGTATAATATGGTGCATAGCCAAATTGGGATTAGTCTTAGTATGCATTTCACTTCTTCTACTTGTGTCACTGTGCAAAGATGCCATGGATTGAAGCTATTTTCTTTCACCTTGCTCAACTCTTCTGATGTTTTAAACGCTGCTTTATCCAAGAATCTGATGACATATATATATATATATATATATATATATATATATCATTAGTAACTCATTTAAATAATAGCAAGAATAACATCTGTACATATATAAATAAATGTAATTTTATCTTTCTTATAAACTGTTGACCAATTGTATTCATGAAATCATTAGAATACCTAAATCCTTCAGTGTGGAGTATTCTTCTTCTCTCCTTAGAATATTCCTCAACTTCAAAAAGCTTGTCTTCACCAGACCCCACGTTAACCTTCCATTTTCTCATTGCAGCTACAAAAACTTGGCAAAATCTAGGAAAAGGGTTCCCTCCTGGTTTAAAGTACCTGTACCTCGTAGTGCCACTAAGGAATAAGATCAAGCCAATAATAGCAGATCCTACTGAAGCCCAAAAGCCTAGAGTCCACAAAGCCTCGTTCTCATAATAACCCAATATTGTGTTGGAGATGAGAGATCCAAGGTTGAGAGCCAAATAGAAGTAACTGAAAAATGCTATCTTTGAGTGTCCTTCTTTTGGGTCTCCTTCATCAAACTGATCTGCACCAAACGTGGCAATGTTGGGTTGGTATCCTCCATATCCTAGGGCTACAAGGTATATTGAGAGGTAGAACAAAGCTTCATGGATCGACGAATGCGATCCACAAGTGAGTTGTTCATCTCCACAACCTCTAGGTCTTAGTAAAAACTCATAAGATGTGACGGATGATAACATGCCAAGACCCTGCCATGTACAAAATTTTATCAGTACAAAAATATTCAAATTTATGTGACGAGCATAAGTATAAGTCTAAAGAGAGAGCTCACAGAATTTCTTGAACTTATCAATTACACTTTACTTGTGAGGCTCCCCAATGTTATAAGTCCCATATCAGGGAGCCTCACAAGTAAAGTGGAATATGATAATGTTTTCTTTATTTTATTCATTAAATAATTGAAATTTCTTTATGCATGCGTTGAATAATATGGTTTTTCCCATGTTGTGGCAACTACAATTCTCGCATAATGTGAAAATACACGCGTACATGTACATATATATATATCTAAATATACAATGATATGCTAATGATATAAATATGTAAATATGCTTATATATGAAGAATTAAATATATAATCCAAACTTACAAGAACAAGGATGGCTTGGAAGATAGCACAAGTCCTATACCTGCCCCAGTAGGAATCACTGAGGAAGGCTCCAACAAGGGAGCACATATAGACAGTTCCAGTCCATTTGCTTACGTTGTTGGCTGCGTCAGCGTTGTCTTGTCCCATAACCCTAGTCAGAAATAGCACCAGATTCACTGCTACTCCGAAAAATGCCAAAGTTGCCAGTCCTTGATTCACTGCATCATAAATGTAATAGTTATGACACAAATGTACTACTTCAGTGTTCACACTTCCATACTTGGATATATATTTTTAAAAGTTAATTAATTAGATGTATGCATTGTGCGAATGTCAATTTTGTGCATACTATGATTCGATATCATGCATTTTGTTTATTATATGATACTTTGTGCTTACCTTAGATTCGATAACCTGGCTCTGAATTTTAAAATCTTATATATAGAAAAGCTAAACTATCTGTTACTCATCATTTTCTTTCTATAATTTACTATTACATGCCCTATGAGAACTATGCAGCATAATGATTTTGTGTTTCTCTTTATTATTATTATTGTTATTATTATTATTATTCCTATCATTTCTCTCTGCTGTGAACAAAACGGTAATTGATTAATTAGTATATACTTTATCTAATCGTTTCATCTTCATATCCATACAAGTTTATTACAGAGCTGATGTTGTAGTATGAGAAATTTGGCCTAATTTTTTAATCTTAATAATTTGTCATGGTGCTACATCATTTACGGCACTAATTAAATAAAAGGATGCTTTTTTAAAGCATGCGTCTGGGAAGACATAAGATAATCATAACTAAAGACCGAATCCACCTCATTATAACGACTATATCAGATGACATAACAAAATAATGGCAAAAGATCAGAACAAAGAATAAAAATCTTGTCAATAGAAGTGGAATAAAATCCTGGAATTATGAGATTCCACAAAGTCTGAAGTTACTTCATTATAGTACTCCCCCTCGTTTGTAAATACAAAAATTAGTTAAAGAATTTATTTTAATCATAAATATAAAATCTTAGTTTATTTTGTCTCTTAAATTTATAATTTTTTCTTAAATTATTTATATTGATTGCACACATTCAGATGTTTTTATCAATAGATAGTTTTAATATAAATGTTTGAAGAAAATATTTTAGGAAACCAACATACATTATTTACAAAATTCATTAATTAGAATTTAGAAGTAATTAATTTAATTACCTAGGATTAAATTTCCGGACACCCAAGTTCCTGTTCTTGCACGGGCAGAAGGATGTCCATGCCAATCAATTGATCCATCAATGGTGTAATCTTCAACCTTCATTGGCCTTTCCTTCATAACAGTTGCAGTCCCCTAAAAATAAATAAATAAATATAATAATTTAGATTTAGATAATTTGAATATACTACTAATGTAATAATAAGATATCCTGTTCATACATGTATGCTCCGAAAGTGTCTCGTGTAATGTGTATGAACAAACGTGATAGCTCAGAAACATGTCCCCTGTGTTTTCTTTGAATCAGAGAATATTAACACATGAACTTCGAAATATGCGATATATATATCTCCACTGATTCACATTTTAACTCAGTAAAAGATTCTCCTTTTAGTAATTTCCATTTCTTCTTAGCATAAGGGTTTGTTTCTTCCTTTTGAACACACACACACACACACACACACACACACACATATAGTTTTTAGTCTTTTTTTAATTTAAAATAAGCATAACTATGACATGATGAGAGAACTATTCTACGAGTTATTGATAGGGTTATTAAAAACATTTTAAATAATTTTAGCGAAGTGGAGTCCTTAATAATCACATCAACCAAAAGCAAGAACATTATGTTTTGTTTTGTGTTTTAATTATGACAAAATTCATAGAAAGTGGAAAATCTTTGTGAGTAGATGCACGCATCCATATATTTTGTAAATTTGCGAGTTTGGGAAATATAATAAACAATGCCTTCTATATAAACAAACTTCAAATGTGACAAAAAAATATACCATGAATGGAGCAACCCATATTAAGAGAAACAGATCTTCAAGTAAGGAAACTAAATTAAAAAATATAAACCATATTAAATGAATGTCCATATATATATATATATATCCTTGACAAAGTAAATGCAAATACATAAAATATAAGAACTAACCTTTTTGCATACATTCAAGCAACCCATTATATATGAAGTTGGGGTCTGCTGGTGATGGGATGGAGCGATCGATTACGAAGAAGAATATTTATGAACTGATCACAAGAAAGCCAAATTTGTGGAGAAAGAAGCTAATTAAACTACAAGTCTTAGTGAATATTGGAGAGTAGGGTTTGTGTATTTATAGAGGTTTTGGACTGTGGAGGAGATTAATTGGACGGCTAAGATTAAACGCATGTTGTAATTAATTAAAGTGTTAATATAAGTGTTATTTAATTAATGTAGGTGGCAAATTGACTCGGACTATACTATGGATATGTAGCGAAGCCAAAAAGTGAAAGAAACGTAAAATACTGGAATACTTTTTAGTCTTTTAATCGGTGACATCATATATTATTAAAAAAATTGATGATTTTTTATTGTGTATTTTCCAATTTAGGCCTGGTTATGACTTGGCTTAGCTGTCATTGACATTGACACATTTGAATATGCAATTTTATTAAGAAAATTTGGCAGAGAAGGAAAAAGGAATCACGAAGTAATTTTATGTTTGGTATCGATGTAGAAAACTACTTTCGTTCTTTTTCCAATAAAAAATTACTAAATATTTGTTATATTTTTAATTGTTAGCTAGCGTTTGATCGCATTAAAAGAACATGTGATACTATTTATAACTCATAAAAAGTGTGTATAATTAGTGTGATTTACTTTATTCATTTTTTTCATCTCGTATATATGCTTCTCTCTTGATTTTGAACGGAAGAGGGTTTTGACCTTTTTTCTCTCTCATGTGATACCTAGTATTATTTTATCTCGTATATATGATTCTTCCAAATAGTACCATGCGCCTATGAAAATATATTTTCTGTGAAAGTTAGATCCATGTCAATAACAAATTAGTCCATCAAATTAACTAGAGATAGTTAGCAGTGTTAAATGCTTCTTGTTGGGAGAAGTTGTCACTCTTAGATATTTTGCATTTCAATTGTGATGACTTTCGGACGACGGATAGTTTGATAAGAAAATTAGAGATATTAACTAAATTAGGCATTTTTATTTAATTATTTGTACTAAATAATACTGGGTATGTTTTCATATATAGTAGTAAGGTCCTAATATTACATAGAAATAAGTAATTAACATTTTATGTTCCGTTGTCAGCTAGAATATTTAAATTGTTCAAAAACATTGGACCATTTAAATCTAAATTTTATTTTAATTTTTTATTTAAATGGAACAAAACGAAAATTAAAATAGTTTTCCAATTATAAATTTGAAATTATTTTTAAAATAATTTGAATTCTTTAATCGATAAACTGAAAAAAAAAGTTCTCAATTAAAAGGATATAAAATTCTACCAACAAGCATTGGTCCAAATGAAAAGAACTTTAGCCAACTAAATACAAGATCTTAAATTTAAGCGTGTATGGATTTAGAAAATAATTTTGAGAGAGTTATCCTAATTGGACTTGATAATTCTTGATCTAGCCTAATCAAACAGCCACATAAAAAAAATATGGAATTCCAAAAAATCATTGTAGTTTTAATTTTGAAATGAAAGATAAATTATATTAAATGTATATATAATTTAAATTCTAAAATATAGTTATAATTTGGGAGAATTAATTTGCAGTTACTGGCATCTAAGCAATCAATAATCACCAATCAACTTCAGTCTAAAAATCTTGCAATAACCAATTCATTTAAAAATGAATTTGTGTCAATCTAATTTAATATTTTTAATTTATTTATCTACAAAACACAATTAATAATTTTAATCTGTAATCCTACTTTAATCTTTGAAAGATTATAAACCCTATGATGATAATTAATTAGCAATTCCATTAGTAAAGTTTAAGTGGTATCTCTTAACTGATAGCTAGAGATTAATTCTCTTGAGAGGTAGAAATTATCAAAGTGGCTTGACCTCTCCTAACAAAACATCTTCCATACATATAGCCTGATTAAAACTCAGGACATCATATTTAAGGACCCTAACTATCTACTAACTATACCAAGCTTTGTTGGTATTTAATTTTTCTAACCATTATATGATTCATAATAATCATAAAATCACTTTGATATTTAAAAGATTTTGAGTTATATAATGATAATTAATTAGTAATCACATTAAATAATTATATGGTATCTCAAATTTTTAACTATAATGATAATTTATAATAATTATAAATAATTAATTAATTATAAATTATTTTTCTCACTTCTAGTGCAAATGCACGGGAGAGATATGTAGTTTAATAACTAAAATGTCCCATAACAATTAAATAACATATAACCTATAACATGTTGCTCACTTGTGTGACATTTTAGAGATAAAATTTTAGAAATAAAATTGATTACACATAACTATACAGTAATTCTCTTATTTAATTTTAAATATAATTTTAAAAAGATCGTGAAAGGAACATGGATTACATGTGCCTTTCATGAAGTTGCCACTTGCCAGCCACCCAAATGAGCTGGATCACTGTCAGTAAGTTAACTACCACTGTACGTAAATCAGAGTCATTATAGATATCACACACAATAAGCGGCAAATTCCAATGGCATCAACATGAGCATCAAAATTATATCAATATATAATACTACTAGACTATATCATTTGGTGTTACAACTTTGATGATGATAAAATATTAAGAAAATCATTTTATATATTCCATGCCCTACTAAACTATATGATAAATAATTTATGGAAACAATAGTATCAAGTTTGATTTGAATCATTGTATTATTGAAGGTATATATGGACAAATATCAAGCAAATTATGTAATATTAATGTATAACGGCTGGCTAACTGACTAAATGCAGGAAAGAAATTAGGACTTTGGACCTTATTAACGTAATCAAGAAGAAGATTCTTTGCATTGTTTAAAAGTTGGAAGACTATATGAAGATACAAGGTTCAAGCATTATCCAATGTAGGAAATATCTTTGGCGTTTCACTGTGATATTTTAAGAGAGCTCAAGCGTTCGGTATACCTATAACTACTAAAGCCACTGGATCTGAGTGATATTAAAATTACTCTCTAGACTATTTGCATATGTACTTATTTTGGAATTATTTATCTTCCTTTAATATGCTTGCTTCAAGTGCACTAATACAATAGAACATTTCTACGGTGAGGTTTTTACACCGGTTGTTCCTAGTACAGTGTAAAAAGTGTGAAGAGGGATAATTGTGGATATGAAGTTTTTTGGCTGATTATTTTGCTTAGAGAAAGACTTATTTATACTCTTCATGTGATTCTCAAGTAATGTACATTTATCTAAAACAAACGTGAAAACTAGGCCGAAGGGAAAGCCTTATGTCTGTTTTTTAATGACTGAAGGGGATTTGGCGACTCGAAAACTCCCTTTTCTAGTAGTGTGTATGAATTTTATGAGGAGTGGTTACAATTCATTTGATTTTTCAAGAAACCCTAGGTGTGGAAGAAGTTGAAAATTTGCTAGATTAGTTTGTGATATTCGGATCTTTGACTCTATAGATGCATAATTTTTCCTACTAATTAATTGGGTGTTAATTGCTATTCATTTGAGTAGTTGTTTCTATACGTAGGATGTCATTGACTGGGAACCTTAATATCTGAATTTTTTTTCACAAAGATAAATCTGTTGTATGCTTTTATTGCTTAAATTATACTCCCAAGTCCCGCCGTTGCTTTTTTATAAGAGATATTTTTTGGTAAGATTTGTTTCTATTTATAAGAGATAATTAGAAGTTATCTCCAATTTTTTTGTTTATTTCCTATTTTACCCCTATTTAATTATTATCATTATATTTATTATCAAGGTAAATTGTCAAAATATCTCTTTTTCCCATTGGTTAACTTTCCCTCTTTTACTCACACACTCTCCCCATAAATAAAAGTATTTTTGGAATAAAAGTTATATTTTTTTACATATTTATTGACTATAAGTAATTTTAACTAATTTTCTTATTAACGTAATTCAAGTAATTATCTCTTATAAAAAAAATAGGGGGAGTAATGTTTACTACTAGGGCTTCCCAGACTGGACCAAAGCCTAATATGAAGTCTGGTATGTTTTATGGAGGGGTTGGGTCAGGTAGCTCGTGATCTAGTTTGGTCCTACTAAAACCCTAAAGTTGAGTTGGACTAGACTAAGTCCACTAAACTAGTAGACTGATCTAGGTATTTCAGGACCTTAATTTTCCTTTTTTTCCTTCAAAAATGTCATTATTTCATCTCATTTTCTTCTTCACAAATCTACCCTCTTTAGCCATAAGGCTTATGAGATAATGGCTTCCTCAATATTCACCCTCACCTTCCTCATCATCGTTCAAGCTTTCTTTTTTCAGGCTCTGAAACAACCCGACAAGCCACCAGCTTTCTCTGCCGCTTATTTTACTTCCATGATAGTGCTTTACAAAGAGATAGTAAAATTATTGTACATGTTAATTATAGAATCCAAGTTGATGGTTTAAATAGAAAAAAGCTTCAAAAGTTATTTGTGATCATAAAGTACCTAATAAAGTAAAAAGAAAGTTATATTGTATTGCTATAAGACCAATAATACTTTATGATAATAAGTGATGAGCTTTAAAGAGGCAACATGAATGTAAAGTTGGGATAACTGAGATAAAAATATTGAAATAGAATGTAGACATGCAAAAAAAAGATAAGATTCGATTAACCTATATAGAGAAAAGTTTGGGTGACACCTTTTGAGAAAAAATAGTAAACAATTGTCTGAAGTAATTTAGGTACATATAAAAAAGGACATCAGACATACTAATGAGGAATGTGGATAAAGTAATATGGAGATATATAAAAAAGGATTGAGAAAAATTAAAAGGAATTTTTAATGAGCTTATTAAGCAGAATTTCTTAATCAATAAATTATCTAAAACCCTTAATTTTCAATAGAACGTACAATAATGTTATACGATTTACATAACTAAACATATGATAGGACAACTTCTTCTTCGTGTTGTTGTTGTAATAGTAGTAGTACAAGCCGTGACGACCTGACGGTGACAAGGAGAAGAGGAGAGGATAAGGTGACTCTATGAAAGCCTGACAGCGACAACGAGAGGGGGAGAGGCGACAATCGCGCTAAAGGGAGCTAGGGCTCCTGATTTCTAAGTTTCTTCGCATGTGACTGTTATAAATTGGTGCATGGCGCTGGCTCAAATGACTACGTAGGTTAAATAGTAAATATACATACATACATACATATATATATATGCCTCGGGTTAGACAAGATCTATTATAGTGGTCATTTTGCCTCCATTTAGTCCAACCCAAAGAGTTTGTTTGGTCTTGTGATCCCATTTTGCATCGGACAAGTTTTTACCTAAACTGAACTGAGTCAGGTTTGCTTGGGTCAAATCGGGTTGAGCTGGATTTCTGAACACCCCTATTTACTACTGCATGTAGATCCCTTCACATGTAAGGAGTTGTTGAGTATATGTGCGTAGATCGAATTAATTACTCGTGGACTCTTCCAACTGTGGCCCTCTGTCTAGCAGAACTCGAAGTGCCGATCCCCTTCCTACAAAATTATTTTTTGAAGAAGAAAAAACAAGATAATTACCATTATATCCAAAAAATTTATACCGATATTCTGAAAAATGTCATGCAATAGGACATTTTTCCGTATATCACTTCTCACTTTTTTATGAAAAATGTCATGCAATTTTACCGATATCGCTTGGTTCACAATTATTTCATGCAACATTGGGAGTTTTATGGAATATGAATTTTTTCCAAAAAATTACAAACTCATACATACTTGCCATGAATGACATTGGTCCTTAAAATTACATATGTTAAAATCTTGTCCATTTTACACAATAAATTTTCAAATGACTGTAATTATATTTTAATTGATGAATAATATAATTTTTCATGCTTTTAATCTTTTTAAAAAGTTATTTTAGGTCAAGCCGGTTTATCGGTCGGGCACCGAGATAGGGTGAAACTTGGCCAGCCTAACCTTTGAACATTCCGTCTCATCATAACCCTAACAATACAACAATATCAATATATCAAAATATCAATCACATTGATATTATATATTATTAATAGTATACATATATAGGGGAAATCTGGTTGGCAAAAAAAAAAAAACTGGGGTGGGGGGGTGGGGGAGAATCTGATTATGGATATCAATAATAAATTTCTAGAAATGAATTGAAAATTTTAATATAATAGAAATATATAAAAACGCATTGTTCATAAATCGTGAATCCTTTTGTTAATGTCAAATTTTGGAGTGTTTGGAATGGCGATTGCACCCTTCAAAGGCAGCTTTTGTTGGAAATTATGCCCTAGGGGCCAATCATTGTCTTATGAACATTGTTGATTTATGAATTTATTAATTGTGTTATCTTATTATTTGCATATTTACTGTGATGGCCATCTTTGGATAACTCATGATCTTATCCTAAATGTCCCTAGTCAGTCATCTATGCGGGAGCAGAGATGAAATAAGACCAGTATGACTTTGAAGATGTATAGAGATATAAATCAAAGTCATAGGCATATGTAAGAGTACAAGGTGTTGGACCAACCCGCTATGAGAGAGCTGCATGGGTTAAGTCATAAGCTTCTCTCATATACAAACCATGTCACTATGCCCTTTGACCTGAGATCATCATGGATTATTATATGACAAACGCTCAGCTTTGACCTAGTCAAAAGTCACTTTTGACCGAGTGATCATAAAGACTATGTTCGGGTTTAGTGGTTTTCCGTGAGGAGGAATGTGAATGGTCAAGATGGAATTTGTCCCTCACATTCATAGAGAGATATTACTGGGCCCCTCGATGAGTGAGTCTGAGAAATGTATGGCCATACTATAATGGAAAGGTAGTTCTATTTCTATAGTCAGACTATTCAGGGATCGAGAAAGTCACGGTTAGGAATAGGAGAATGACACTCTCTATGCCTCATCCATGACCAAAATATCGTGTGGCAAAAGGGATATGATATGGTTGTATAAAAGGTTACATCGTTCATCGATCCTCATATGATTTGGGTAGTCGTGATGTCTTGCTAGAGACCGCTTGCGACTTGTGAGTCAGTATAGTAAATGACCCACTGCCAACTTCATATGGGCCTACAGGGTCGCACACAAAATAGCCCAACACGAGCTATGATGTCCAGATTCATTGAATCTAAGATATGTCCAGATGCAATGAATGATCCAGGGTGGATGTATATATTTATTTATATTTATATTCGTATATATATATATATTATATAAGAGATATTTACAAGATTTAATTTATAAGGATAAATTAAATCTCTATCACGTTTGAATTTGAAATTCAAATTGATATGATATCTCATATAAGAGATATTTACAAGATTTAATTTATAAGGATAAATTAAATCTCTATCACGTTTGAATTTAAAATTCAAATTGATATGAAATCTCATATAAGAGATATTTACAAGATTTAATTTATAATGATAAATTAAATCTCTATCACGTTTGAATTTGAAATTCAAATTGATATGATATCTCATATAAGAGATATTTATAAGATTTAATTTATAAGGATAAAATTAAATCTCTATCACGTTTGAATTTGAAATTCAAATTGATATGATATTTTAAATTTGATTTATGAGAATAAATCAAATGTAATTCCGTCTTATCTTTATTTTAAATTAAATAAATGGGTGAATTAAATCTGTGGGACGGATTTAATACAAACACTATTTTATTTAATTAGTTTTTTATCAAATTATATAATATATGATATTGTATTAATTTCAGAATTAATATAAGATTAATTCCAAAAATCCAAGTCTGTGGTAACACGCATAGCATCTGATATGTCTGATATTTAGAAGTTACGGTTGGGACAAAAAAAGGGTGAACGGGAATCCACAAAAGGTTTGCAGATAAGAAACTGCCGAAATAGAGACGGAGAGGACGAATTCTTGAGTAAGCCCTGGAGGGACAGGAGGCGCTAGCACGTCGTTCGTGGTTGGAATGATGTTCGTGTGGATACCAGTAGAGGAAGCTAACCTGAGTCGTCAACTTCTTGCGATCGAAAAGAGATCACGAGCCACAGAGAGAAGCTGTGGACGTCGCAACCAGAAGCTGAGAAAGTCGTGATTGAATACTGAGGGTAATACTTCTTTCCACTTGACTTAAACACATACAGTAGATCCTGGCAGGGAATAGAAAAATTTTTAAGTTAATTTCTGCTGCGTGTTTCCAATTCCTTACAGTGGTATCAGGCCATGCTATTTTGTGTTTAAATTAGGCTTGATTGTTGATTCATATGATATGTGTTAGTCGTAGCCGATTATATGATAACATGCATTTTATGTGTGACATATAAGGAATCCGTTTTATGTATGATATATAAGGAATCTGAAACGGAATTGAAATCGGTAGTGCATGCATTTTGATTTGATCAATTAATATTGATAGGATCTAAGAAAAATGAATTCAGATTCGTGATTATTTATGAAAAAAAATTTCTTGGGCCGCTGCCCCAGATCCCGCCCGCTAACCGGTTAGTGGGACCACCGCCCACTAACTGGCTAGTGGGACTGCCGTGGCTACCTGTTCGTAGCGCAACATAACCATAACATATAATGTTTTGTGAATATTTTAGTTTTAAAACATTAATTGCCCTTCAATTAAATCTGAATATTGATTCTTGAATGTTTGGGTATGGTGAACAATATGGCTCTAGATTGCAAGTGTTATAATTTTTAAATACGGCCTACGTGTTGTGCCTTCCTCTATATACTCTTAATATACCTTCTCTTCTCATCTCACTCCCCTCGAACGTTAAAAGAGGTTTCTAAATGTAATTTCCCTTTTCTTACTAGAAAGTTCCTCTCATTGGCTTGAGTGGACTTAGGACAGGTGAGCCATATTGTATCACGTTTAAATTATGCATCTTATGATTATATCAGCACATGCATATTACTTGTATGAGATACAAACTGAGAAACATGCATTCTTATAAACTAGATAGTTAAATTAAGCCCTCTAAATGAAATCTTAAGTCATAATACTGTTGATTTATGAACACTTATCAAAACCTTGATCGCTCAATTGTGGACTCCGCCAAAGTGGGTGCATTTGAGTTATCTTGGGGAGATAACCAAGAGTGATGGTGCTACTCTCATATGTTTATTATTGTTTGACTTAATTGAGATTAACAAAACGGTTCTGGGTCTCAAGGCATTAGATGGGATTAAAAATATGCTAGATCATATGATAATAGATGTCATATCCTAAATTTTCCCTATCTGTATAGTACTAATAGTAGAAAGAGGCTTATAAAGGATTATGACGAAGATCAGACGAGATAATAAAGGTTAGATAAGTCTTAAAGGAAGATAAGGACCTAAACGCAAATTGGAAAAGGTTAAAGGCAAAAAGTTAAAGTAGAAATAAATGTTGGGCCAAAAGTGGTAATTTCCAAAAATTTAGGGACATAAATATAATTAAGTAAAAAGTCAGGGACCGAAATGTAATTATGGAAAAGTTGAGCCAAAATAGGCCAAAAATGGCCAGAATCAGATCAGACTCAAATTTTACCAATAGATAGACACAATTATTCTGGTTAGTTTAACGCAACACAGAATTTTGATTTGAGGTCCCGATTAATTGATATAAATTCTTGAAGTCAATAGGAATTATTGCAGTATTTTTCATATCTCAGAATCAGATGAAACTTTACTGTAAATTCTTATATTTAATATAAGAATTTATAAAGTTGACAGAGTCATAAAAGGAATCCTGTAGAAGCCTTACGGGATTTTACGGTGAAATAAAGTACCCGATAAATAGGATCGGGTGAGATTTATTGTGAATTGTGCCATAAAGGTAATGAGGCTAATGAGCCCATACCAAGGCCCAATGGCGCCATAGTAGGCCCAATGTGATGACTAGACAGTTAAGTGGGCCAGAGTACAGAGCAGTCCAGGATAAGTGCGAAATTACGAAAATACCCCTGGACGCCCATACTGTACCAGTGATGGATGGAGGTCATTTTGGTCATTCTGGATAGGCCAAAAATGTGGGACATAGTATAAATATGATTATATAGAGTTAATATATGCCCTGAGGCAGTACAAGAAAGGGTAAAATGACAATTATGCCCTTAGGGTCAGTATAGTGCAAGAAAGGACACCAAGGGTATTTTGGTCATTTCCCAAGGGATCTGTAATTAAGTTGTGGCTAGTACAAGTATGTCAATGGTGTGGGAATCCTAGACATTGATTTCCAGGACAGAATACATATCCTGGTATATTATAAAAAAATAGGAACAGAAAACAGTCCGGTTGCTGTGAAACTGCACCGATCGGTACCAGATTGGACTGGAATTTCTCCAGAAGGTTCCTTACACTATGAGCACGCCACCTAACCCCTTGAGGTGTCCCTTGATGGGTCCCACATGATGTCATAATTATTATTTTATGAAAAAGTTAAATCCAAGATTAAATGTGGGCCTTTAGATCAAATAGTAACCAAATCAATCTTGGCCATTCATTTTTCTTAGATTTTGGCTATAAATACCCCTCCAATTCTGCAGCAAACCGTAGCTTCATGGACCCTTGGGGAAACTCTTGCAAAATGAAAACTCAAGCCAAGATAAAGAAGATTCAAGGTTCCAAAGTTCAAGCAAGCTAGAGATTAAAGGTAAGCAATCTTTCCTAGCTTATTCTCCTTTGATTTGGGAGCTTGAACTTAGGGTTTTGATGGGAGAAAAGTTGAGTTTTCTCTAAGGGGTGGTTCTGGCCAAAGACCTTAAAGGAAAGGGGAAAGAAGAAATTAAAGTTAGAACCATATGATTGAAGTTTAAACAAGTTAGTTAAGTGGTTGGTTGTTGAATCAAATTGATATTCTTGACTTTGCCATGGTGTGCCCTGTTCAGTCTGCACTGTTCATGAGGGAAGGAAATTTAATTTGAATGATTTAATTCTTCCATTGAGTTTGTATGATGATTTTGTGTAGGATTGGAAAGGTTTTGAACATTGGAAACACTAAAATCTCAAGGTTGTAGTCTTTGAGATTCCTTACGGTACTGTTCACTCGCATGAACAGTGATTAGAATTTCATTATTTTTATGGTTCCAGTGGTTTTAAAATGAAAAGTTGTGTGGGGTAAAGTGGAGAAACAAGTATGGGAAGCATTAGAATCAAAATGAGAATTTTTGAAAGAATTGTGTGCTTATGTTCAATTCTGTACAGCATGCCATGAAGGAGCTGGAATTTTATGATTCTAAGCTCATAAATGAGTTCAAAATATGAAATTGTGTAGGGTAAAGTCAAGACATCAATTGATTCAAGAGCCAAGTGGATTAGTGAATATTAGGGAAAGTTATGACAATAAAGAGTGTAACAAAGTTAATCTTGAACATGGTTGGAGTTCATGAGTCCTAATGAATTATGTGATGAATATGAATGTGTTTAGGACCTTGAAACATCCAAGAACATGTTGGGAGGTGATTGACATAAAGGCTTATTGGTTGGAAAGCTAGAGAGCAAATGCTAAAGATCAAGAGGAAAGCTTAAGTGCAAGGTAGTGAACTTATCTCTTTATGTGCTTGATGTGGTATGCTTATGTGTTGACATGTATGTGATATTTGAATGATGTTGTGACATGATTAATGATGTTCAATGTATTGTGAATAACATGTTTTTCATGGCCATGCACTTTATGTAAAAGTATATAGCATGATAGCATGTTACTAACCAAAGAAAGTTTAATGAAATTACATATCATGCATTAGCATCCATCTTGCATATTTAAGTGGTAATGTTTGCTACTGAGATTCCCTAGAATCTCACTCTTCCATAACCAACCAATTTAGGTCAAGCATGAAGGAAAATGTATCCATGGAGAAGAGCTAAAGCATGGAAGAAGGAAAGTGAAGTATTAAGATTCTAGCATAGGTTATGAATTATCCATGTATGTAAATGCCATGTTAGGTGTGTATTTATGTGATGAAGCTATTTGAAATAATTATGGCATATGTACATGATGTATATGAATGCTAAGAAGCTTATTTGATGACTTGTGCATGCTGAAACAACTATTGGAAATGAAAGAAAAGAAACTGAAATGGTAAAAACGTAGGTCCTGAAGCAGTTTTGTTGTGGCTTCAGTTTGACCTAGCAAATGAAGGAATTAGTTCAAGAAATTTTATGAGCATGTAGTACACATCCAGATCTTTAAGTGCATAGGTAGAAAGTTTTATTTGGATGTGTATATCAAGAGAAATGATTTTCCAAAGTAAGGGACTAGAATCTGTTTCCAGAGTTTTTGACCAAATGAACAGTAAACTTCAACGAATAAACTGTATCAACTGGATAATCATTTGGTCTAGAAATTATTTTTCCCTTAAATTCCAAGATGTTATATTCATGTATATTTTTGAACCACCTCATTTTGAGTTTTCTATAATTAATTATGATTTTTCGAAGTTCGTTGCGTAATCTGGAATACCATATGAACAGTAACCCGAGAAAGAGTAAAATTCCAGATTTGGCTAATAGACTTCCAAGGTCTTGTAAGTGGTTCTAAATGCTACTGAATAGTCCCTATGACGTATAAAAGTAAGGATGTTACATTATGGTATCAGAGCATAGGATTCTAGCTTAAGAAATGCTCTGAATAGATTATTTATGGACTAATATGAGATTACAATAGAATCCCATGAACTTCTAAGAGTTACTTTTGATATAATTGGTAAAGGTGTTACCTACCTAAATAACTTAATTTAAGCGTCCTGTCAAAGCGGATTTAAGTTTAAGCCAAATATGGATCTTAGCCTACTAACTATTGCATTGAGGGTTGTTTATTTAGTGGGAGATTGCTAATTCAATTGCATATTTTAATTGTAGAATCATGATGACTAGTAATACTGCTACATTATCGCTGCGATCTATCCTTGAGAAGGACAAACTCAATGGGACAAATTTTCTTGACTGGTTTAGAAACTTGAGAATTGTTCTCAAGCAGGAAAGAAAGGCACATGTCCTAGATAAACCCATTCCTGAGGAGACAGTAACTAATGCTCCTAGAGCTCAGAGAGATGCTTACACGAAGCATAAGAAAGACTCTGTCAATATGGGATGCTTGATTCTAGCCATCATGGTTCCGGAGCTCCAAAGAGATCTAGAACACATGGAGACTTATGAGATGATTGTGCATCTCAAGGAAATGTTCCAGCAACAGGCAAGGCAAGAGAGGTATGAGACCACTAAAGCCTTATATTCCTGTAAGATAGCTGAAGGTGTATCAGCCATTACTCATGTCTTAAAGATGAAAGGGTACATTGATCACCTTGAGAGGCTTGGATTTCCCATGAGCCAGGAGTTAGCTACAGATTTGGTTCTGAACTCACTCCTAGAAAGTTATGACCAGTTTGTCATGAACTACAACATGAACAACATGGAGAAATCTATTTCTGAACTGCATGGGATGCTTAAAACTGCTGAGCCGAGAATTAAGAAGAAGCAAGTACTGTTTTAATGGTTCAGAAAGGAAAGGGTATGAAAAAGAAAGGCAAAGGCAAGGGGAAGGGTCATGGCTCATTAGGTAACACCAAAGAGTCAGGCAAGCCCGAAATCAAGCCTGCACCAAAGAAGGCAAAGCCTCCGAAGGAATGAGTCTGTTTTTTCTACAATGAACCTGGTCATTGGAAGAGGAATTACAAACTCTACCTCGAAGATCTGAAAAAGAACAAGAAGGATAGCGGGGCTATCGCTTCAGGTATTTATGTTATAGACATTTATCTTTCTAATTCCACCACATGGGTATTAGATACTACATGTGGTTCTCGCATTTGTACAAATGTGCAGGGACTAAAGGACAGTAGGAAGCTGAAAAAGGGCGAGGTTGACCTACGAGTTAGAAACAGAGCAAGGGTTGCTTCGTTAGCTGTAGGCACTTATGAATTAGTTCTGCCCACTGGGCTTTTGTTAGTTTTGAACAATTTCTATTATGTTTCTGGTTTAAGTAGTAACATAGTTTCACTTTCTTATTTGGATAAGGAAGGTTTCACTTCCATTGCTGGGAATAGTAGATATTCTATTTATTGTAATGATGTTTTCTATGCTCATGGTGATTTGCATGTTGATCATTAGATATTAAATTTGGAACAACCCAATCATAGAAATATCTATAACATAACTGCCAAAAGGGTCAAACCAAACAATTTGAATCCGACATACCTCTGGCACTGTCGTCTGGGCCACATAAATGAGAAACGTATTTCCAAACTCCATCAAGATGAATTTCTCAACTCATTTGATTTTGAATCATATGACACTTGCGAGTCTTGCTTGTTCAGAAAGCTGACAAAGTCACCTTTCACTGGGCACAGTGAGAGGGCCACTGATTTATTGGGCCTCATACATACAGATGTGTGTGGACCGATGAACACAAATGCCAGAGGAGGTTATTTGTACTTCATAACATTCATAGATGATTTTAGCAGATATGGATATATCTATCTGATAAAGCATAAATCTGAATCTTTTGAAATGTTTAAAATATTTCAAAATGAAGTACAAAACCAGCTTGACAAAACAATTAAAGCCCTTCGATCTGATCGGGGTGGTGAATATTTGAGCCAATAGTTCATTGATCATCTTAGGAGTTGTGGGATAGTCTCACAATTGACTCCTCTAGGGACACCACAATGGAATGGCGTTTCCAAACGGAGGAATCGAACACTATTAGATATGGTTCGATCTATGATGAGTCAAATAGATCTTCCACCCTCCTTTTGGGGTCATGCCCTAGAGACAGTTGCGTTCACACTCAACCGTGTTCCATCTAAGGCAATTGAAAAGACTCTGTATGAGATATGGACTGGGAGGACACCTAGTTTATCTTTCTTCAAGATTTGGGGATGTGAGGTCTATGTTAAGCAACAAGTCTCAGACAAATTAACGCCCAAATCCTCAAAGTACCTTTTTGTGGGATATCTTAAGGAAACCAAGGGATACTATGTCTATAACCCTGCTAATAACAAAGTGTTTGTTGTCAGAAATGGTATCTTTCTCGAACAAGAATTTATCTCTAAAAGAACAAGTGGGTTTTTAAGGAGAAAACTGACATGGATGGCAATGTAAATATCTTCAAGGCACGACTGGTTGCAAAAGGATTTACTCAAACTCATGGTGTGGACTATGATGAGACCTTTTCCTTAGTTGTAATGGCCAAATCAATCAGAATCTTCTTTACCATAGCAGCATATTATGACTATAAAATATGGTAGATGGACGTCAAGACAGCCTTCCTTAATGGAAAGCTCCTTAAGGATATGTACATGACACAACCTGAAGGGTTTGTGCATTTTGAGGACTCTGGTAAAGTGTGCAAGCTTCAAAGGTCCATTTATGGACTGAAGCAAGCCTCTCAGAGTTGGAATCATCATTTTGATGAAGTAGTCAAAGAGTTTAGATTTCTTCAAAACATTGATTAACCTTGTGTGTACAAGAAGGTTAGTGGGAGCACAGTTGTGTTTTTGGTACTCTATGTCGATGACATCCTACTTATTGGAAATGACATTCCTATCTTGCAGATTGTCAAGTCTTGGTTAGGAAAGTCTTTCTCGATGAACGACTTGGGTGAAGCCACCTACATCCTAGGAATCAAGATCTATAGAGATAGATCTAAAAGACTTCTAGGACTCAGTCAGAGTATATACATAGACAAAATACTGCATAGGTTCAATATGCACGAATCAAAGAGGGGTTTTATACCCATGTCTCATGGTATTTACCTCAGCAAAGATTTATGTCCTAGTACATCTGATCAGCGAGGTCGTATGAGTAAAGTTCTATATGCCTAAGCCATAGGATCTATCATGTATACCATGTTATATACTCGACCGGATGTCTCGTTTGCCTTAAGTATGGCTAGTAGATATCAACAGAACCCTAGTGAGGGTCATTGGACTGCTGTCAAGAATATCCTTAAGTACTTAAGAAGGACTAAGGACTTATTTTTGGTCTATGGTGGATTGGATGACGAACTCTGTGTAACTAGTTACACAAATGCGATTTTTCAAACTGACCAGGACAACCAAAAATCGCAGTCTAGATATATATTCCTCCTCAATAATAGAGCAGTAAGATGGAAGAGCTCTAAGCAGGGCACTATAGCAGATTCTGCAATGGAAGTTGAGTATATAGTAGCATCTGATGCAGCTAAGGAAACCGTTTGGATAAGGAAGTTCATCACGGAACTAAGGGTGATACCTACCATCTCAGATCCAATAACTTTGCTCTGTGACAATAGCGGTGCCATTGTATGGGCCAAAGAGCCTAGGTCACATCAAAGGACCAAGCATATACTTAGGCAATTTCATCTTATCTGAGAAATCAACGATAGAGGTGATATAAAAATATGCAAAGTAGCAGGAGAAGATAATATTGCTGATCCTCTAACAAAGCCGCTTGTGCAGGCAAAGCATGAGCGTCATGTTAGGTCAATGGGAATTAGTCAAATTAATGATTGTACCTAGTGCAAGTGGGAGGTTGTTAGAAATTGTGCCCTAGGGGCCAATCATTGTCTTATGAATATTATTGATTTATGAATTTATTAATTGTATTATCATATTATTTGCATATTTATTGTGATGAATATCCTTGGATAACTCATGATCTTATCTTAAATGTCCCTAGTCGATCATCTATGCGGGAGCAGATGTGAAATAAGACCAGTATGAGTTTGAAGATGTATAGAGATATAAATAAAAGTCATAGGCACATGTAAGAGTACAAGGTGTTGGACTAACCCGCTATGAGAGAGCTGCATGGGTTAAGTCATAAGCTTCTCTCATATACAAATCATGCCACTATGCCCTTTGACCTGAGATCATCATGGATTCTTACATGACAAACGCTCAGCTTTGACCTAGTCAAAAGTCACTTTTGACCGAGTGATCATAAAGACTATGTTCAGGTTTAGTGGTTTTCCGTGAGGAGGAATGTGAATGGTCAAGATGGAATTTGTCCCTCACATTCATAGAGAGATATTATTGGGGCCCTCGATGAGTGAGTCTGAGAAATGTATGGCCATACTATAATGGAAAGGTAGTTTTATTTCTATAGTCAGACTACTCAGGGATCGAGAAAGTCACGGTTAGGAATAGGAGGATGACATTCTCCATGCCTCATCCATGACCAAAATATCGTGTGACAAAAGGGACATGATATGGTTGTATAAAAGGTTACATCGTTCATTTATCCTCATATGATTTAGGTAGTCATGATGTCTTGCTAGAGATCGCTTGCGACTTGTAAGTTAGTATAATAAATGGCCCACTGCCAACTTCATTTGGGCCTACAGGGTCGCACATAAAATAGCCCAACACGAGCTATGATGTCTAGATTCATTGAATCTAAGACATGTCCAGATTCAATGAATGATCCAGGGTGTATGTATATATTTATTTATATTTATATTAATATATATATATATATTATATAAGAGATATTTACAAGATTTAATTTATAAGGATAAATTAAATCTCTATCACGTTTGAATTTAAAATTCAAATTGATATGATATCTCATATAAGAGATATTTACAAGATTTAATGTATAAGGATAAATTAAATCTCTATCACGTTTGAATTTGAAATTCAAATTGATATGATATCTCATATAAGAGATATTTAAAAGATTTAATTTATAAGGATAAAATTAAATCTCTATCACGTTTGAATTTGAAATTCAAATAGATATGATATCTCAAATTTGATTTATGAGAATAAATCAAATATAATTCTGTCTTATCTTTATTTTAAATTAAATAAATGAGTGAATTAAATATGTGGGACGAATTTAATGCAAACACTATTTTATTTAGTTGGTTTCTTATCAAATTATACAATATATGATATTGTATTAATTTCAGAATTAATATAAGATTAATTCCAAAAATCCAAGTCTGTGGTAACACGTATAGCATCCGATATATCTGATATTTAGAAGCTACGGTTGGGACACAAAAAAGAGTGAACGGGAATCCGCAAAAGGTTTGCAGATAAGAAACTGCCAAAATAGAGATGGAGAGGACGAATTATTGAGTAAGCCATGGAGGGACAGGAGACGCTAGCATGTCGTTCGTGGTTGGAATGATGTTCGTGTGGATACCAGTAGAGGAAGCCGACTTGAGTCATCGACTTCTTGCGATCGAAAAGAGATCACGAGCCGCAGAGAGAAGCTGTGGATGTCATAACCAGAAGCTGAGAAAGTCGCGACTGAATACTGAGGGTAATACTTCTTTCCACTTGACTTAAACACATACGGTAGATCCTGGCAGGAAATGGAAAAATTTTTAAGTTAATTTCTGCTGCGTGTCTTCCAATTCCTTACAGCTTTTTCTCCCAAAAGCCAATTGAGATGTTTTTTTAATAGTACTCTCATGTCTTATAAAATAATTTATTATTAAAATTTTAAATTATTATCAAGTTCTAAATGATATGTAGTAGGAGATTTCAATTATAAAAAGATAAATATACTTTTATTTTGATTGACAAATGGATAACCTTCATTCTCAATTTAAAGTGAAATTTGATAAGTAGAAGCATCAATAATGAGATGTGAAAGATAAGCATTTCCAACCAAAAAGCCAAGTAACGCAAGGGTTAAGTAACTTTTTATTGCTTTTAGACCTTAAGCACGTCAAATATACTGTTAAGAGCATTTAATGCTCTTTATGTAATTTTAATCTTTCTCCCTTACGCTGCTTCATGTGTTGGTCATCCACTCACTCTGATCTTTATTTTTTTTCCTAATAAACTATCACTACAAAAAATTTGCTTTTCAACGGCGACAAAAGTCATCGCAAAAAGTTTAAAAGTCACCACTAAATCCCTTTTAGTGGCGACATTTTATCGCCGCCAAATCGCCACGTATAAGATTGTCGCTTATACATATTGGCAGCCATAATTGAAAGTCACCGCCTAAAGTGTAATTCAGCGACAGAAGAGTCATCGCCTAAAGAGTATTCTACGGCGACACAACAGTCGCCACCTAAAGAGTATTCTGTGACGACAGAACTATCGCCGCCTAAAGCAGATTTATTCTATCGCCACCTAAACTTAATATTATTTTTAAATTTTTTATGTAATTTATGTGATATGAAAAAAATATAATTTAATAACAAACAACAAATGATAAATAACTAAATAAACCATAATCTAATAATATTAATAAATATTTTAATCATCGTATAAAATATTAAATTAGTTCAATTACTTAAACATATTTAAAATAAAATTGTTTAGTTTATATATAAATTTTATGTAGAAGGACGAATACTATGACTAGAAGAGGTAGGCGCATGTGGTTGCCCCTTCTGCATCAAGGTAACGAATTGAGTTTGTATCCTTTGCTCCATTTGTTCTATTAGTCTTTGCTTGAATTGCACACGCTCTTGTTGCATCTTTTCACACTCTTCTTCTATCTTTGCACGCTCAGCCTCCATTTTTTCTCTCTCCTCTTAAATTTTTTTATCAAACTCTTCCTGCAATTGGGCACGCACACTCTCCATAACTGAACTATCAGTAGATTGAGGGCGATTTCTCTTCCTTCAAAGTTCTGCTCTGTACCCTTTCCGCTTATATACCCTGACCTCTCACCAAAAACTGTCGACAATATTTTCTCTAACGTCATTCGAGCATCACTCTATAAATCTTGGTCTTGTTATTGAGAAAGTTCGTGTATACGACTCTATAATAAAAACATATAAAGCTATTAGATTAAAAATAAAACTAAATCAAAATAAGATATTAAATAACAATGCGTACATGAAGCTGTTCAGAGTGTGGATCAGCTCATATTACTTGTCCATCTAATATCTTCCTAGTATGTCTTATCTCCCACAATTGGTCAGGAGGGATAAGTTGTCCATTAGTAGGATCTCTCTACAAAATAATAATATACAAGAAAAATACAAAGATTAGATTTTAAAATAAAAAAAGGATTAAAAATTTAAATTATAGTGGTGATAGATTGAACTTACTGTAACATATTCAATCTTTGCAAATGATCAAGGACCACAAGTATGTTTAGTCATTTGTTTTTCTCGATTTATCGTGTTTCTTACACTTTTATTCTACAACAAAATATAGTAACTAATAAGAATTTAATAATTGAAAAGAATATAATTTATTTAGAAGGATAGTAAGATACCTTAAACATGTAAGACTTAAAATATATTAATAATCACTCCCAATCTTGAAAACTAATAGTTTAAGGAGGATCAGCCAACCTATCCTCATCTATCTCATATTTCTTGTAGTAAGAGTATAGATTGTTCTTTCAATTTCTGAATGCATTTTGTAAAATAATTGATATAGTAATATGAAACTTTTCTTCAGTAATTACATCAGCAAGTTCAAATTTATCCTGAAATAAATAATATAAACACTTTATATAATAATATATATAAAAATTTGACATAAATGATACCTTTATTTTTAAAATCATATCATGACCATATTTTTTAAAAATATTCTTCCAGCTACCTTCACCATCCCTGAAAGAGACTGTGGTTCTAAGAGTTAAACCACAATAATTAGAAAAATCTCTTGCTTCTAGACCGATTGCTCTTGACATGGAATCTGAAAATTTGATTTGAATCTTTGATCCTTGTGCAGTCCTCAAATTCACATTAATAGACTTGTAAACTCCTTTACACTTATTGATTACAGTAGAAGAGCATATCATTAAAATTCAATTAGAACAATTAAATGTTACATGCGATGTAAATTAATTATTATAAAATTGAAGCAAACTTACCTGCACTACTATTTTGAGTATGGGGAGTAGGAGGAAAGTTGATAGGCCTTTCCTCAAGTTGCTGTTGCAGTGATAGAGGTAAAATAATAGGTCTTAATTGAGGTGTAGAGCATGTACCTCAGCTATTTGTGTTGTCATGAGATGTAACAGAAAGACTTTTCCCACCTCGACCTCTCTTTAATACTGACATATCCTACAAAAAAATACATTTCATTTAGGAAAAAGTAATCAATCAAACAATAATCAATGTAGATATTAATAAAATATACCATATCAATTAATTTCATTGAATTGAATCTTCTGTTGCACTATTTTAGTTTCTGTGTCACTTTCTTCTTCAGTATCACTATCAAAATCATCAAGAAAATCCTCTTCATCATTAAATCCAGTATTAATGGCATTATTTTCATGTATTTATGATGGTTCTCCTTGAGCTAAGATCTACATTTGTCCATCTTCTCCATATAACTTAATGATAATATCATGAAGTTGTGTAGGACTCATATGATAAAGATTTAAGTCTACCACTAACTGTTGATAAGGTTTTGCATCAACTATAGGATTATGGTCCCCACTATCATTAATATCATTATCAGTTAGTACATTAAACAAGTCGTGTGGGTTTGTTTTGACAACAATGAGCTAACAGGGTGCAACAATGTCACCCACAAAAAAAACTTGCTCAGCTTAAGATGCTAGAATAAATGGTTCATTTGTTTGCAATGAATATCGCGTATTGATACTTATGAACCCGTACTTATCAACCTTATATCCTTTATCATAATGAGTCACATCCCACCAATGGCACTTAAACAAATATACTTTTCTATTGCCTATGTAAGACAACTCATAAATATGCTATAACACAGTAATATTCTTTGTCAATATTAGTGTTATCACCCTTATCAATGGACCACTATTTTGGATTTTTTTCCTGTTACACGGTCTTTTGTGTGAAAACAAAATCTATTGCCTATAAACATGAAATAGTGATTCACTATCATCAATGGACCAATTGATAAACTTATGAGTTCATCACTAATATGGCTCTGTGTAGGCAATGATGTCACCTTTTAGGACATAAGTCATGTGTTAGATATTTTATATAAATGTAATTGCTAGAAATATGAAGGCTCAAAATGTTATAACTTACTCATGAACGAAACCATTGAGGGAACTCATATTGGCTTTGCTCACTCCCTGATCCATGGGCTTCAAGCTCTGTTGTATATTCCCTATAAATTTTCATAGCAATAAGAAAAAAATACAATATAACAAATAAATTTTCTCTTTAAGTCAGGAAACTTACTCCATAAATGGCCAAACTTGTTCTCAATTTTGTAGCACATACATTCTTGCTTGACAGTATTCTTCATAAGGAAGAGAAATTGATTCACAATGTCCCTTAGGTTGACCATTTTGTTTAAATATTGTAAACTCAGGGTTGATATCATCATTCCTACGTGGCACATTAAATTTTGTAGGAAAATTTTTCAAATATCTTGAGTAGAATGTGAGACTTTCATCTGCCAAGTATCCTTCTGCAATTGATCATTCAGGCCGAGCTTTATTACGAACATATTATTTGAGTGTCCGCAAATACCTAATGTATTAAAATTAATTAACATTATATAATTATGAATTATAAATATACAATGCAATTGACACATGTTACCTTTCTATTAGATACATCTAACGATATTGAATTGGTCCAGTAACTTTTGCCTCCCCTGCCAAGTGTATTGGCAAGTGAACTATCACATCAAAGAAAGTAGGTGAGAAGATCATCTCTAACTTGCATAATATCAATATTATCTGACTTTAGAGTTTGTCAAGTACTTCACAAGACAAAGACTTCGAACAAAGACTTTTGAAAAATCTTCCTAACTCTATAATTGGTTCACACACCTTAAAAGGTAATAACCCAAGTATTGCAATGGGAAATATCTCTTGCAATAACACATAGTGATCATGACACTTCAAACCAAATAATTTTTGCTCCTGAAGGTTGACACATCTTGAAAAATTAGATGAAAAAGTATCAGGCACTTTTAAGTTAGCCAAGAATTTTAAAAGGGATTGTTTATTTTCAGGGGATAATGTGTAAGGAGCAAGAGGAATAGAAACATTATTACCATCTTCAACTGGGTGCATATCACTCCTAATACCCAAGTCCATCAAGTCGTACCTACTTTTAAGTTTGTTATACTCATTTTATATTTGCTGCCAAGAACTTATATAGTTGGAAAGTGTATATATATAAATCAAGTTACACTATGACTATAATGATTATATAAGAGAAGTGCTAACATTATTATTTTGTGAACATTTTATTATCATTTGCTACTAGTTGGGTTGTTATGTTCAATGAAGCAGTCTGTTTTTCCTAGTGCAATGGTGTTATACTGGTAAACACACTGCACTTTATGTTATTTGCTACTGGTTAAATTGTTATTCCTTCAATACAGGGTTGTTAGTTTTTAGTGCTGGAGTTATTAGGTTTGTTATCCAGTCAGATGTAAATTTTTAGTTGTGCTATAAGATTTTTCAGTACGGAGTTGTTATTTGTAAGTTGCTATTGGTGGAGTTGTTATTCCTTGAATACGTGGTTGTAACTTTTTAGTGAATGAGTTGTTTAGGGGTGATGTAATAAGTTAGTTGTTATTTAAGGTGGTGCAGTTGTCATTCCTTCACTATGGAGTTGTCATTTCCTATTGGTGGAGTTGTTATGCATTGAATACGTAGTTGTCACTTTTTAGTGCAGTAGTTATTTAGCTGTGCTGTCATAGGGTAGTTGTTATTTAAGGTGGTGCAGTTGTCATTCTTTCATTATGGGATTGTCATTTCCTATTGGTAGAGTTGTTAAAAATAACAACTTGATATTGAATAACAACTTCAGTAGTAGAAATAGTAACCCCATAGTAAAGGTATAACAATCACTTGTAAATAACAACTACTCAATGATAACAAAAATAGCAACTCTATCAATAGGAAATAAGAACCCTATAGTAAGGAATAAGAACTTGATAACTGAAAAACAATTTATCCACGACAACAAAAATAACAATTCCAACACTTATAAATAACAACCCCGTAGTGAAGGAATAACAATTTGACCAATGAAAACAAAACAACCCCATAACTGTAAAAGTAACAACACTAGAAGGGAAAATAAACAACTTAACCAATAAAAATAGAAAAACCCCATAACTATAAAAGTAACAAGACCAGAAAGAAAAATAGAACTAAAAAATTAACAAGTCCAAAAGGATTAACAACTTTCAATGTAAACAAAATAACCTCACAACTGGAAAAGTAATAAGTCCATAAGGGAAAATAAACAACTGAAAAAATAATAACCCCACCACTACAAAATAACAACCCCGTAGTAAAGGAATAACAACTACTTCATAATTCTTCCCAGGAATTCCACAGACAAAAAGTGCAGTGGCCTCACCAGTATAACACCTTGATTGAAGTAGAAAAAACAGACTGTTGGATTGAACATAACACCACCACCAATAACAAATGACAACTTTATGTTGACAAAATAACATCTTTAGTAAGTTTCTTCTTATGATCATTATAGTTAGAATTTAATTTCATATATATACACTTTATAATTATATCAGTTTTTGGTAGATTAACTAACTAACAATATATAAATATTAAATTACTTTAAATTCTTTGATTACATGAGTTGTCACTAATTGTCAACTTAGTGACTAAATACTAGATTCCTAATTACACACTAATAGTAACTAATTGTCCATCTTCCTCTTTACCGTAATCTCTACCTTCCTCTTCACCTTTATATGGCAGAACTTGAAGAATTAAACAACATCTTCAAGTTGAAACCCCCCAATGAGCAGACAACTTAGTTTTTGCATCAAGGGTGAATGCCTGAATATTCGCTGGGGCAGCAAGAGCACTAAAGGAAGATAACCAAAATAGATGTAATGTAAGAAGATAATAGGAAAAACAAGCAATCTAATTAACAAGAGCACACAAGAAGTGTATATAGAGTAAAGTATCAGAGTTATCACAAAACAGAAAATAAAAGTATTTGAATAAAAAAATAGAAAATTTCACCTTATCGTGTATGTCATCGATATCATCTTTCTGCTTATCGTCACTAAACCAACTAAAGAAACTGCACTAAAAAAATTTTAGAAGGAGTAAGGTGCATCCAAGAAATGCTAACTATATATTGCATAAATTGAAGAGGGAAACACACCCTTCAGCTATCTTAGATTCACATATATCTTCCCTCAGTTATATTCAGTAACAACAAATAAGTGCTAAAAAAATAGCCTACGAACAAGTAAAGTAGTAAACAAGCAATAGAAGATCAAGTATTGGTAAGTAATATAAAGGAACCATTAACTGACACTTTTTTCTATTTTGTTCTTTTAACCATCTCAGACTAAATATAGGAACAATACTTGGAAAGAAAATACATGACACAAACTTGTCATCAGTTGGAGGTCATTTGTTCCCTTTCTTCTCATGGACTCCATTGGGAATACCCTTCAATTTCTCCCTAAAAATGTACTATGTTAAAACAAAAACCACAAATAACTTAGAAGATACAGGAGAAAAAATAAAAGAAGCTCAAATCCTCACCTTGCCCTTTTTCCATTTTATAGGCATAGCAGTGATCTTAGTAGTTCCTTCTTCAAGGAAGGTATAAGTCTTTCTAAGTTTTGTATCCTCAAAATATAGATTGGGATTAAAATTCTGAAAAAAAAATATTTTAAAACAGTTTACCACGCAATGAAATATATACAATTTAGGAGCATTCAAGCAAATGATAAATTTCCACAGTCAACAATGATTTGCCATTATTTTATACCAAGGAAACATAAACAAAATGAAAAAAAGAAAGCAAGAGAGTTTCAACTTACAAAGGTGATTGAATAGCCTAATTTGACGTCCTTAAAATCTTCAACCTCCAAAGAACTCAAATGCTTAAATATATACTAAATAAGAATTCAATAAGTTACAAAAGTAAAAAGACATATGGGCACCACTTCCACTGAACCCCTCACATTCACATAAACAGCTGATACATTTACAAAAGTGAACAAGAGAATGGATGTTAAAATGAGGAGAAATAGTGGTTTGCAAAATTTAAATTTTAGAGACGTTCACACCTTTTGATCTTCTTCATTCAAAAGCTCACCAAGAGCAAGATGACTCAAAAACTGCAAAAAGAATAATGGTTTAACAAAATATTCCCAAATTAACAACATCAATAAACTTCATTGCACAGTCAAGTAATAGACAAAAAAATCAATATTGACATATGTTATCCTAAACAGTCCCCTTGATCAACTCTTTCACTTGAGTGCAAATGATAAGCAGAACCATCATAGGGCATCCATGACAAGGGCATCTCCGGTGGTAGAGACCGTCACTACAGCTAGCTAAAACATTGGAGGAAGGGAGAGAGAAGGAGGGTACGATAGCACGAGAATATGAGCAACGATTGCAAAAAGATAGAGAGGAGATTGAGTTAGTGGAATGACGAGAGAGAGTCCTGATGCTGATGAGATGGGATTACGGAAAAGAGAAAGGGAAGGGAAAATTTAAATCTCAGAGATAGTTATGTCTTTTCACAATTGGACAAAATTAATCTAAAGTCCCATGGGACTTGACATTAATTATGATATTTTTTGGGACTTTTTTTGACATTTGATTCCTTCCACGGGACTCAGACGTCATTTTCCTTATAAGTTACTTGTAACAGTTTTAACTGGAATCAATAAAAAACTTTAAATTCATTAACCATACCTTAAAATTTATGGAGAATTATTTAGACGTCCCATAGAAGTCATTTTATTACTAAAATGTCCCAGAAAATGTCCAAACTATTATAAAGTCCTATGTGACCTATGTGTAAGAGAATCTAATTATAAATTTACTAAGTTACCATTACTAATGATTGGTTTATTTGTTAATGCATACCGCGATAATTGTTAATATAGCTAGTTTTGTTAACAATTACAAATGTGTGGGGCATGTTAGGATTAGTTGTTAATACGTGCCGTAATAATTGTTAATATAGTTAGTTTAATTATTAATGACAAGTGGTTTGTGGATATTAATATTAGTTGTTAATACATGCTATGATAGTTGTTAATATAGTTAATTTAATTGTTAATTATAAGTATATGGTGCACATTGGCATTAATTTTTAATATATACCATTGTGATACTTCTTAATATAACTAGTTTAATTGTCAATAACAAGTGTGTGGTACATGTTAGCATTAGTTGTTAATACATGCTGTAATAGTTGTTAATATAGCTAGTTTAATTATTAATGACAAATTCGTATACCTTAAAAAATCTAATATATATTTATATTTTATTCTATTTATTTTAATTTTTAGTGAAGGAACTTATAATTTCACACCTACTTAATTAGATTTTTAAGAGTTTATGTGATATAATGATATAAGGAGAGTTGTTAATTTTAGTATCTCACTTGTCAATACTTACACATTAACTTTTTAACGCAAGGCACTCTCACATGTTAATTCCTTGCTACTAAAAAATTAATTTAAAACTATGATAAAATTGCATTTTAAATTATATATTTTGATCTAACATGATTTTAATTACATAGAATATAATATAATATTCATAACTTAGTTGATAAGAAAAAATATAAAATATATCATTGTCAAATCTATACATAAAATGTATATATTAAGATCTGAAGGGAGTTACAAATAAGATCATTATTAGTTATAATGTAAGTTATCCATCTATATTTTTTTCTCACTTTGCTAGTTGTCTAGTAGCAAAGATAACACTTTATCATAAATTCTTCTACTCACAAGCTTGAGGAATTCCCTTTAGCTTTTAACCATTGTTACTTCGTTGAACTCTTCTAAAACATCTTTCAACGAAGCTTCTTCTACTTGTGGAATACCCAATTCAAATCTATCTGCTTGTGCTCAACTTTATTTAGCTATAGTTTGCAAGCTTGAGAAAAATGATCGTATTTCTACCAAACATCTTCTGCATTTTTTTGTGATTCTCCATTTTGGCTAGAACCTTTTTACTTCCTGAGCTTTGGGAGCATTTATTTCTTCTACCCATCTTTTGAATCTCAAAATCTTGTACACAAAAGAACGTGAGTTCGTCTCAAACCACAAAGTTCATCGTCATCATGATCATAATAAGAAGAAATTAAAGGCTCTAAGAATACTATACAATGAGAAAATGGATAAAGGAACTACTCTATTTGTTCTGTACTATAAGAAGTGGTTAAAAGTTGGGGCTAATGAACCTCGCTCCTGATTGTACCATTTGCATCAAGACCAAGACACAACAGAACATAAAGAAGAAATTTATCAGATTCTTTCACTTCACATACCACAATGAACCAGAACCTGTAAGTGATACATGTGAGAGATTTATTATTATAATATAACCTATTTAGATATTAATTAGGATAATTAATAAATATTTCTGAGTGTAACCTGTAGTCATTTGGGCCTAGTCTAAGGTGGATTGTTGATTCAATTTATTAAGGTTAATTTTCTGATGGTGAAAATTAATAATTGAGAGTTTTATCGTGCGATAGTTTCTGAGTCCAAAAGCAATAATCTAGTTTCTCTACTCACTCTTGAAGATTTTCCACTGGTGACTGTAGTATACAAGTTGTCATCACTATGCCTAATCACGAGCTGGAAGAATATGTTATTTATCTAACAATGTTTTCTAATTAACAGGTCTCTAATTAAGTTTCAATTTTTCTCAGAACAGCCAAGCTAATGATGAGAGATATTTATAAGTCTTCTGCTGCATCTCATATAGGTTTATACTAATATATGTTATACTCTAAATTGATTATATACTATATAAAATGTTTATATTCTAACATATGGCATCAGAGTATTATTTGAGATCTCTATTGCCTTGCTTGTTATTTATTACAAGTAACAATATGAGATAGAATATAAGATATATGGAACTCTAGATATCATAATTTATTTTATTTTGATCTTTGTGAGCATTTATTCTTTATGTGATGGTGAGAGAGAGAAGCAATTCTAGGAATTTTCTCTGCATTCACATAAGTTTCTTTGTTAATTTCCTCTACGAACACCATTTCACTGAAGCTGCAAATTGAGGTTTGTTTCTTGATGCTAAAAAGGAAGGTAGAGTGAGGCAGAGAATATGTTCCAAATCCAACTTTAGACATTGCCGGTGTCGACTGGCGATGGAGAAGGGTCACGGCTACAAGTCGCAATCAAGTTACCACAAAGAAGCCGCAATAAAGGACCCCCCAGAAAGTCGCCAGCGTCAAGCTTCAGTTGGAGTGTTACAGCTGCTGGGCTCCTGCTACTCTCGGGTTGCTGAGTTAAGTTAGGTTAACCCGACCATTTTGGCCCCAAGCCAAAACTCACCACTATTTCATTAACATCTTGGGGGTGCCTTTGAAAAAAATTGCATGTTAGGCCAGGCTCAATTTTGGGCTGCACTATTTTTTTTAATTGTTATGGACCACACACATTCTGGACCTCAGAAACTATTTTGTTTTTGGTCATGTGCTGGTCCTGTTGTAATTTTTTTTATGGCTATCTGCTGGCCTTAAGTTTTATTAGGTCGAATAGAATTTTTTTTTTGTTTGCTTCCAGAAAATACGTTTTCAGCTTGGATTTTTTGTTTTTGTTTCTGAAAATTATTTTGGGCTCTGTTTTGAACTCTTGTTTATAGGCAATTCAGTTTTATTTCTAAAAAAATATTTTTTGGGGCCATTTAATTTGATTTTTCAGAATATTTTGCTAAAAAATTAAATTAAATTCCTTTGAATTTTATATGTCCTTCTAAATTACTATTACATGCACTATAAATGTTTAAATAAAGAAAATTAATTTCTCTATTATTTTGATACTTGAAAAAGGTATTTACAAATTTACAAATTTTATGTTATTTAATTGCCTATTTTGTATATTAATTTCTCCTTTGGCAATTAAATTAACTATTTAATTTTATAAAAACTTTTTTCAGTTTCAATTAATTATTAAAGACTTTTTGCGTGCATAAAATAGTGGGAGAATTTATATGCACGTTAATAATATTTGTGATTAGGATGCAGTTTTGTGAGAAGTAGATACAATGTCCTTATTTATTGAATTTTATTGCATGCATTAATTAATCACATATGGATTTAAAATATTGATTATAATTAAATGTAAAGTTATGATTTATATTTATCCACAGGTAGATATCTTATAATTGTACATTTAATTAGGGTGAGAATTAATTGCTCCATTAAGTTGTGTATATTTGGATTTTCAGTGTACATGAATGATATTTGTGATTTGCGTGTAATTCTTTTAAGAGTAGCTACAACATCCTTGTTTATTGAATGTGTTACATGCATTCATTAATCACATAGATTTGAAATATCATTTATAATTAAATGTATAAATATGATTTATCTTTACCTACAGATAGATATCTCATAATTGTACATTTAATTAGGGTAGGATAAGATTTCCTTGTTATTTTCTAAGTAGTCCAAAGGTATTAAAAAATTACGAATGCATTCTAGTTCCATTATTTGAGATAAATACATGTTATGTTAATGCCTTTGCCCATAGGTAGACATTGGTGATACGTATTTATACTGCTTGTATACTACACTTGTGATAAGCATGCATACATAGCACATTGACTTGTGATTGCTTCAAATTCTAACTCGTAAGCTTGTTTATACATTTTTCTATTCCATTTTATAGATCCAATTGTTGCCCCAGGATTATGGCTGATATAAGCAACAAAATAATCTTAGATAACAGCATTAACTATGCTGACTAGAGAGATAGTGTTTTGTTATAGCTCAATTTCTTGGACTTGGATTATGCCTTGAGGTATGAAAAACCTTTGAGATCTAATGATGCCTCTGATGATAGAGAGAAAAAAAAGGTATAATATGTGGGAGCAGAGTAACCGTTTATCCTTTCTACTTATGCAACAAAGGATCACCAGAAGCATAAGGGGAGTAGTCCCTAAGTGCAACATAGCTAAAGGATACCTAGAAACTTTAGATAAGCAATTAAAGCCAACAGACAATCATATGGGTGGTGTCATTATGTCTAAATTATGTACTATGAGGCTTTTATTAGCGGTGTGAGGTGACATATAATGAAGATGAGAGGTATGCTTTCATCATGTGTTACTTTTCATTATAATTTTTTTAGTGTTAATGATGACACTTGATATATTGATATTGGTTTGATGATCCACATTTCAACTACCATATAGGACTTTCTGTCAAGCAGGCCTCTACATCCCAATGAGGAAATTGTCCTTTCAGGCAGTAGAAGAGGAGATCCTATAAAAGTCGTTGGAACTTTTCGCATAACCTTTTTGAATAATAATTTTTTAGAACTTATGATGTTTTTTATGTTCCCTCTTACAAAATGAATTTAATTTCTATGTCAAAAATTATTTTATTTAATTATCATTTAGTTCTTCTAAGAAACTTATGATTTGAAAAATGATTCTATTTTGATTGCTAATTTAGTTATGATTGATGACTTATTTAAAATTATTTCTAATTCGCCTCAATCATTTTCTGTTTCACATGGTATTAAGAAAAGTGTCATTGATGAGAATTCTTATAGCCTGTGGCATAAGAGATTGAGACATATCTCTATTAATAGAATCAAGAGGTTAAATAAAGACAAAATTCTTTAATCTCGAAACCATTTGCAATTTGATTCTTGTGTGAACTCCATAAGGGGAAAGCAGACCAATAAGTCATAAAAAAGGGCTAAAAGAAGTTTTGAATTGCTAAAAATTATACACATAGATATTTGTTGCCTTGATTTGACTACACATGGTCAAAAGTACTTTATCACCTTTATTGATGATTACTCACGATACATGTATATCTATATGCTTTATAATAAAATTGAGGCACTAGATACTTTCAAGGAATATAAAGTAGAAGTAGAAACATATATTAGAAAACTAATTAAGATAGTGAGATCGAACCATTGTGGTAAGTATTATGGCAGATATACTAGTGAAGGACAAGCGCCAGGTCTATTTGTTGATTTTCTTCTATAGCAAGGTATAGTAGCCCAATATACTATGCCTAAATCACATGACATGAATGGTGTAGCTAAAAAAGGAAATATGACCTTACTAGATATGGTTAGGAGCATGATGAGTAGCTCAAAACTGCCACCTTCCCAGTGGAAGAAAGTACTCAAGACAATCACATACATATTAAGTAGGGTTTCAGCAAAGGCAATGTCCAAGAAATCCTTTAAAATCTAGAAAGGATAGAAATCCAGTTTAAATCATTTCAAGGTATGGGATTGTCCTGCTGAAGCAAGAGTGTACAATCCACATAAGAAGAAGTTAGACCCCAAAACCATTAGAGCTTACTTAATAGGCTATGCGAAAAGGTGTAAGGGTTATAAGTTTTATTGTGTTCCACCTTCTAAAAGGTTTATAGAGTCTAGAAATACCAAGTTTCTTGAGAATGATGTGATTAATGGGAGTGATTATCCACTAGATGATCACATAGAGCGAACTACTGACATCATTCATATGGATATCAATAGTTAATGATCATCCCACTGTTGGGATTGACATTGAACATGATGTAGACCTTATAGCTCAAGTTGACGATGTTGAATAAGATAGATACATACCGGATAGTCAACCTATCACACAAGTGAAACCACCATAAATGTGATAGAGATGTCCTTATTCAGCAACCTATATCAACCTAAGAGGTTGAATTAAGGAGGTAAACTAGAGAAAGAAGAACGACATTACTTGATGACTACGTAGTATATTTTATTGAATTTGACATGATGTAAGTGTTGAGAATGATCCTTTAACGTTCACTCAAGACATGAAAAGTGTGAACTTTAAGTTGTGGTATGATGCTATAATTGATGAAATGAATTTTATGGCAAATAACCATATTTGAGAACTTATAGAGTTGCCTAGTGGGTCTAAGGCTATTAGCTGTAAATAGGTTTACAAAACTAAGCACATATAAGGCTAGGTTGGTTTCTAAAGACTTTACTCAAGTTGAAGGAATTGATTATGGTCAACCTTTTCACTTGTATCTAAGAAAGATTTGTTACGTATCATCATGTCATTAGTTGCCTACTTTGATCTAGAGGTATACCAAATAGATGTAAAATTGTCCTTAATGGGATATTGGAGGAAGAAGTCTATATGAAATAGACTGAGGGATTTGCTGCAGAAGGTAAAGAACAATTAGTATGTAAGTTAAAGAAATCAATATTTGGTTTTGTTGAGAACATTATAGATGATCGTATATACCAGAACGCTAGTGGGAGCAGGATCATATTCTTTATTTTGTATGTGGGTGACATTTTACTTATTACCAATGATCTGGGACTATTGCGTAAGGTGAATCAGTTTTTGTTTAAGAGTTTTGATTTAAAAGACATGGGTGAGACATCTTAAGTCATTGGCATAAAGATCCATAGAAATAGAACCCAACGTCTTGTAGGCTTGTCTCAAGAGGTTTACGCAAGATTCATGAACGATTTAGAATACAAAAATGTTCATCTAACGTGACTCCTATTGAAAAGGTAGATAAATTTAGTCTAAGTCAATATCCTGAAACTGAGCTTAAAAGGAAACAGATGAAAAGGATCCCATATACCTCAGTGATGGGACGCTTGATGTATGCACAGGTTTGTACAATACTTGACATCATTTTTGCTATGGGTATATTGGGAAGATACCAAAGTAATCCTAGGGAAGCACATTTGACAACTGCAAAGAAAGTGTTTATGTTCCTATAAGGCACTAAATACTACATGCTTACATATAGGAGAACAGACAATCTAACATAATTGGATTCTCATATTTAGATCTTAGATGATGTGTAGACACAAACAAGTCTACATTTGGTTACATCTTCCTATTATCAAAATAAGTTATATCATAGAGAAGCACTAAGCAAACTCAAATAGCTCATTCTACTGGTGATGCTGAGTGCATTGCATGTTTTGAAGCAAGTTCACAAGCTATTTGGATAAGGAATTTCATTGTTGGGCCTAAAATTGTGGATTCAATCTCTAAGCCAATCAAAATGTACTGTGATAATGCAACTACGGTGGTCATAGCAAACAACAAAAGGAATAAAAGTCAAAGCAAGTTTGTCAAACTTAAATTTTTGTGCTTGAGAAAAAGAGTTCAGGACAACCAAGTTTCCATTGAATTTGTTGGCTGATCTTTTGACGAAAAGATTAAAGTCGAACATTTTTATCACACATGTACCTTATATGGGACTTTATCCTTGTTTTGACTAATGGAGGTATGAGCAATCAAATCAAATTTTGTGGTTTATCATTTCAAATTGTGATTGTATACATTTATGTCATTGAAATTGATAAACATTGAGATAGAAACCGAATGAACATTGAGTTCATGTATAATGTGATACCTATTAAGTAATGGTGCTACCTGTAATACATAAAAGGTAATACTCGATAAAAGGAGACTTACCGCCATAATTTTTATAGCATGACATTAGTTTACCTAGACAAGACAATGACATTGAGTATACAGGCCAAGTAGGAGAATATGATATATTTATTATTATAATATAACCTATTTATATATTAATTAGGATAATTAATAAATATTTATGAGTGTGACCCGTAATCATTTGGACTCAGTCTAAGGTGGGTTATTGACTCAGTTTATTAAAGTTAATTTTCTGATGGTGAAAATTAACAATTGAGAGTTTTATCATGTGATAGTTTCTGAATCTCAAAGGGATAACCTAGTTTCTCTACCCACTCTTGAAGGTTCCCCACTGATGATGGTAGTACACAAGTTGACATCACTGTGTCTAATCATCAGTTAGAAGAACCTGTTATTTATCTAACAGTGTTTTCTAATTGATAGGTCTCTAATTGAGTTCTAGTTCTTCTCAGAACAGTTAAGCTAATGGCAAGAGATACTTATAAGTCTTTTGCTACATCTCATATAGGTTTTATACTCATATATGTTATACTCTAAATTGATTATATCATGTATGAGATATTTATATTCTAACAATATATGTATTTATAATAGGTACCAAGCAGTATTTGGATCCAAACTAGAGCAAAAATCAACCGATTTTGATGATCGAAATAGAGTGTTGAGAATTACTTGGTGAACTAATAATCTAATTGCCTTCTTGCTACAACTTTCCATGACTTTTATTGATTGAGTCAGCCATCAAAATATCAGTTAAAAGGGATGGTGCTGATGGCAATCCACCCGTAGGGTTCCATTCCTCTACTACTAACAATTGCTAGAAGATCTGCAGCATTATTCCCCCTTAGGAAGTCACCAAGAAAAACTCAACACCTGGCCTTTTCTCAGCTAACAAGAGTACCTCTTTCAAAGTGTTAGAACTTTGCCATTCCACCCCCACAACAAAACTAGCAATGAAATATCTAAATAACTCCTCACAATCAATTTCAATGCATACCTTATCCATAGGGAATCTATCACAGGCTTATAATGCTTCCTTCACAGCAACACACTCAGCTTCAAAAGCTAAACAAGCTACAATCCTTTGTAAAAGAAAAACACTAGTTAAGACCCCCTCTCACCTTGTAGGGATCTACTGTGCAGGTTTTATGGCAACCATTGACAAAGAATCCCTTTATAAACCTTCCTATAAACCAATAAAATTCACCTAATCAAATAGGTCATTAACAAAAATATGAATCAAATATTAACACATCAAAAACAAGAGAATAGGGAATCTAATTGATTAGACACAATATAAAACTAAGGTTAAGTAATTACCATGGAGAACTATAAATGGTATTGAGTAGGAGGGAGATGAAGGACATTGTGGGGATGAAGAAGAAGGATGATGAGGCATCAACGATCTGACAACAGTGAGGCAGTAGCGATTGGCAAGCAGAGCAGCGACAACCTCAACATGATGACAGAGTGGCAAGTGTTAGACTATTACCATCTTTGTAATTGGAATTAGCCTGCTAGAGTCTAAAGTTTGTTGAGTGTAACTAAATTTGGTTAACTTAACAAAGTCAATTTTGTATCATAGCTCACAACTCACACCTAAACTATTCTAGCACTAGCATCTATAAATACATCGAGATCTAAGTTGTACGATTCAAGTCGTTGAGTTATATTTAAATAATAAAGAAACTATCTTCATCATCTTCTCTCTGACTTTATATTTGAATATGGTATTAGAGCCAGAGATTTTGCTTCGGTAAATCAGATTTGCACACTACACATTTTGCTCTGCTCTCTCTCTATTTCAATATCATATCTTCGTTCGATTTTATTATGTCGATTGGGAGTGTGAGTCTTATCCATGATGAGCTTCAAGAACCTGTAGCAGGACCAAGGTTCTTTGTCAATAAGAAGATAACAGTAAAGTTGGATGACAATAACTACCTTATGTGGAAACAATAAGTCCAATTGATGGTGAAGCAACACCGTCTTCTTGGATTACTTGATGGCACAATGCAAATTCCTTCTACAATAGTTCTTGATGATAAAGGTTTGATCATACCTAATCAAATATATGGTGCAAGACTCATAATTATCTTCATGGTTATTTTACTTGGTAAGTGCTTATGTGCTTCCTGAACAAGTTGGCTTCAACTGTGTTTCATATCTGGTCTAGTCTAGAACAATTGTTCTCTACTAGGTCTTATGCCAAAGTTCTCTCATACATGTTTATTAGAATGACAAGTGATAAGATTGTACATCTGCTAGTTTATGTTCATGATATTATTCTAATAGGGAGTGATGAGAGAGAAGTGCATCAACTTATCTCTCACATAAGTACTCATTTTTTTATTAAAAGTTCTGGGAGAGCCATCATTCTTTTTGGGGATTGAGTTTCATTAAACAAAGGCTAGTTTTTATTTGCCACAAAAGAAATATGTTAATGAGTTACTCACTAAAACAAACATGCTACTATCAAAAGCTAGAGCAACACCAATAGAAAAATTAGCTCAACTTGTTGATACTTTTAGTTCGTTTCTTTAAGATGATACTAATTATCGAAGCAGCTCAAGAGCTCTACAATATATCTGTCTGACCAAGCCTGATATCTTATTTACAATCAATAAACTAGCTCAATACATGCAAGAAGCTCGACTTATTCATTCAGAATGTGTTAAGAGAGCACTTCGTTATCTCAATGACACTATCTCTTATGGAATTGTACTCAACCAGTAGTACATCTCACTATTCAAACCTTTGCAAACACTAATTGGAGATTATCAAAAGAAGATATGCGTTCAACAAGTGAATATTGTGTTTACTTTGGTTCTAGTCTAGTAATGTGGATATTCAAGAAGCAACCTGTGGAGTCAAGGTCAATAACAGAATTTGAATACAGGAGTGTTGTAGACTCTATAATTGACATCTTATGGTTCATAGCAGTTTTAAAAGAAATTAAAATTCAAGTTGATGGAATACCTTTTTTTCTGGTGTGAAAATACTGGTACAGTAGCTTTATTAGCTAACTCGGTCCTACATAATAAATCCAACGACTTTGAATTGGATTTGCACTTTGTATGGGGAAAGGTAGCAAATGGTACTTTGTGTGTAGGATATGTTATTGCATATGAACAAGTAGTTAACGTATTGACCAAAGCACTACCTGCAGCTATGTTCACCAATTTCAGAGATCATCTCAAAGTTGTACCACTAAAAAGCATTACCATTGCTATGTTCACCAATTTCAGAGATCGTCTCAAAGTTGTACCACTAAAAAGCATTACCATTAATACTTCTTAATTTTTTTTCTTTTCAGAAAGTAGGGAATATGTTAGACTGTTACCATCTTTGTAATTGGAACTAGCCTACTAGAGTCTAAAGTTTGTTGAGATGTAACTAAATCTAGTTAATTCAACTAAGTTAGATCTATATCACAGCTCACAACTCACACCTAGACTATTCTAGCACTAGCATCTATAAATATATGGAGATATAATCTATACTATTCAATTTATTGAGTTATCTTTGAAATATTAAAGAAACCCTTCTCATCATATGTTCTCTGACTCTATATTTGAATAGCGAGGATTGAGAAACAGTGTGTGGGACACGAGAGGAATGTGCAAATCAAATGAACTTTTTCATTTTAAATGATAAGGGTAAATGGGTCTTTTCACAATTAGATTCTCTTATCCACAAATCTCATGGGAATTTACAATAGTTTGGACATTTCTTGGGACTTTTTAGTAATAAAATGGCTTCCATGGGATCTCCAAGTAATTCTTCTTAAAATTTAATAGCTTTCCAACTTTATCTCTATTTAATATATACTAGAGGACAAAATCTACATAATAATAAATGAATGATAAATTTATACATTGATAAGTAAACGTGCTCTATATAACTAGAGAGATATGCAAGAAGCAGCAGCAACATTATTATTATTTATTATTATAGATAAAACCATTTAAATCACATGATGTGGACCCAATAGTAACTTGTCATAAAAAAAACCTATAAATTACAAAATTGGTTAAAAATTACGGAAGCAAATGAAACAATCAAAGTAAAAATAAGAGAAAGGAAAGGATAAATTTTGGGACGAGAAACCTAATGTGAACACGCGTTCCAGAAAATAATGAGTATACGAAACTCAATAACTAAAAGAAACAATGGCTCAAGAACTCCAAATATAACAATACAAGAGTATATCAATCTCTTGTGCTATGTAGTATTCTATCAAGAATATATAGCCAACAAGTAAATACTTGAATGAAAACTTTTATTCATAAGTCCATGACCTCCTCAATTGGATACAACTGTATCTTTAAATAGATAAACTTGCTAATCCTAAAGACTCTAAAGAATTAAATGAAATATATTCTAGAATATTTTAAAGAAAAGATGTTATAGTAAATTAAAGATATTAAATAATATCCTTGAGATCATTATTTGGTGACTCATATATCTAAAATAATATCCTAAGAAGATAAAATAGTAATAAATTTAAAATATCGTTAGGATAATTCAAAATATCTAAAAGATATATCAAATTTTCCTAATAATAATAAAAATGGACTCTTTTAAGTAATAAAATTATATAGAAAATAAAAAAAATGACTTAATTGAGAGCTCTCTTGAATATGATCTTTTATTTGTCTTTCTCTACGTGTGTCTCTTGGAAATTGAATGCCACGCGGGAAAATTATTGCCATATAGATTTCTATCATTACCCCTCTTGAAAAAGAGTCATCTTCGACTCATGGGGATATTCAAAAAAAGTGTAAGACCTATTTTTTAGATTAATGATCTCTCGTTGCACCTGAGAAAGATAAACAAACCTGCTGAAAAAAAGGGAATTTGAGACTCTCGTTTTTAAGTAACATTTTTTCTCCTTTTTAATCTAAATATATTTTTTCACCTTTTTTTTTTCCTTTTTTAACTATTTCGTTTTTTTATTGGCTTTTTTTTACCTCTTTTTTCCTTTTCTTCACTAAAACAATTGTCACAAAATTCAACAATATTCCACTAATGGATAAAGGAAAAGAAGAAGAGATTGACACGAGAAGAACTTCAGAATGGGAAGTTAAGAAGGTTGAGAGAAAAATAAAAATAAACAAACACAACGCACAACTTGTTTTAAAATCCTGAATATGAATACCAAAAAGGATATGGACCTACTAGTCGACCTACTATGAACCCAAAAAATACACTTGGAATTCACACCACAAGCTCCAAAACAAGCAAATTTATTTAATAGAGAGGGACTATTTTTTGTAACCGACTCTGATACCAATTTGATGGGGACCAAATAGAAACTTGTCATATAAAACCTAGAAACTACGAAATTGGTTAATAATTATGGAAGAGAATGAAATAAAAATAAAAATAAGATAGCAAGGATATATCTTAGGAATAGGAACCAAAGAATACAAGTTCCAGAAAATACTTAGTATGCAAAACTCAACCCCTAAAGGAAATAATGGCTCAAGAATTTCACGTATAACAACATAAGAGTATATTAATCTCTTGTGCCATGTAATATTCTATCAAGAATACAAAGCCAACTAAATATTTGTCAAATAAGAACTTTTATTCACTACTCCTTGATTTGATGATCTCCTCAATCGGATTCAACTGTGTTTTTAAATAGACAAACTTGCTAATTCTAAAGACTTTAAAGAATTAAATAAAATATATTATAGAATATTCTAAAGATAAGATGACATCTTAAATTAATGATATAATAATAAGATATTAAATAATATCCTTGAGATTCCTATTTAGCAACTCATATATCTAGAATAATATCCTAAGAAGATAAACTACTAATAAATTTAAAGATGTTTAAGTCTTTAGGATAATTCAAAATATCTAAAAGATATATCAAAATTTTCTAATAATCTAATAAATAAAAACTGACTCATTTAAATAATAAAATTACATAGAAAAGAAAAATAAAATAACTTAATGAGAGCCCTTTTGAATTGGATCTTTTATTTATCTTTCTATGTGCGTACTACAAAAATCCATTTTTATTCATAATATGAACATGGGAAAATGAATAAAAAATAAATATTAAAGTAAATAATAAATAAAGTAATTGGGTCTATAAATACATTATCCTCAATTTGTTAGAATTCTTAGAAGAAATATAAAATGAGGGGGGGTAAAAAAAAGGTGGGTTGGGTTAAACTTGCTTATTCTATTTATATTGTCTCTTGAAAATTAAATGCCACGTGGGATAATTATTACCATCTGGATTTCTATCATCACACATAGGCATAGCTTTAGGGATTTGTATATCTATACATAATATAGAAATACTAAGATTTTATCAAAAAGAATGAAATACTAACAAATTACATTATTTATAAACTATCAACAGCATATCTGGCTTATTTCTAATACATGGGATATTATATGTGCCAAAAAGCATTTTTCTAGTCAATTCATTCCGCCGACTGCTTACAAGGCTAAAGATTTTTCACTTTAAAAAAATTATACAACACGTCACTCGATAGTTTTACTAGTATGATCTGTAGGATGGTCCACTAAAAGATGCCTTAATTAATGTTTGATCTACCTAATCTCACATAATTACAAACTTAAAATAAATAACAGTTGAGAATTTGGACTTGTACATCCCAACCTATTACCTAACTCACTGGTAGGGGTGTGTATAGATAAGGTTGGGTAGGGTAACCCTCTATCTAGTGCTCTATGCAAAAAAACTAAGCTATAATCGGTAAAAGTTCTAACAATTTTGGGTTAGACATAGGTGGGCTGGGAAGTCGTGATGACATGCTCGTGTTGTGAAATCTATAAATATGAACTTATAAAATAATATTATATTAATATGTCTTTAAGAGTTAAATAATATTTATAATCTATTAAGAATAAGGCAACAAAGATAATAATTAAAATTTTGAGATCTATTGCATATAAAAAATAAGTATTGAAGTCTAAGTAGTTTGTAATTGTAACTTTGCATCAATCTCCTCAATATTGACAAAGATGATGCATCTAAAAAAATAAAATAAATAATTATAATTTGTAATGTAATCATATGATAATTAACAAAGTTAAAAAAAATTAATATAGTTATAAATATTAAAAGATACAACATACCTATTTAACTACTCATATTTCTAAAATGACCCTCTAGTCATTAGTAAATATCATATTTTTCCTTCCAAGTGTAGCATATTAACATATAGGGAAAAAAATAAAAAAAGGGTACTCATGGGCAGGGCAGGGCAGGATAACCTCATGCTTGGTGTCCAACCCGAAAAATGCATGGTTTGTATTTTGTAACTTGATGCCTAGCCCTGTCCTATATTTATCATATTAAGCATGTCATTTTTGTTATGGGCTCAGGTGGACATACTGGGCCGTAGGTTTTATGCCCAGCCCTACTCACTAGAATAGTTAAAATGAATATTATATTCAACTTAAAATAAAAAAATTGAGAATTTGGACTTGTGCATCCCAACCTCTGTTTCTTACTGCAATATTTGATAACTTTTTTTTTTATTTAGGACCTATTTGTCATTTTTCCTTGGAATTATGTGATTTTTTACATACATATGCATGCATTAGATTTTTATAACTATATATATTTGAATTATTTTATTTTAGGAAAAATTATTCTATATGTATCTATATTTTCTCTTAATTTTTAATTTGGTACCTATTCTTATTTTTCTCTTTATTAAATCCTTTAATTTTATTCTATTAGGGTAGTGAATTTGTTTGAAGAGTTGATATATGAATATGCATGTAACATGAATACATAAATTGTTCTAATTGGCAATGACACAATTCAATATAATCCACAAAGCACACGTTTGAATCGCATTGTGAATATGAGGACATAATTTTAAGGGATAAGATGGAGACCACTCTAAGCTACGAAGCTTACATTGGCATGTAACCCTAATTACAAGGATTATGTCCCAAGTTCCATATCGGGTGTGTCACATCCTTAATTTTGACACCTAAATTACATATCTGAAAGTGCTATGGTTCAGGTGAGTCATTAATAAAAGCCCATAAATTGAAACTTGCAATTTTATTCTTGGTGATTATTCACTTGGTATTTTCAGTTTTATGATTCAAATTTTAAAAATTATAATTAATTAAATTGTATGAGGATGCTCTAAAATTCTTTGGAAATCTCTCAAAGTCCATTAACTGGGAAAATGTCATTCAAGCCTGATCATGCTCAGATTGATACAGCTAATTCATTATCTAAACTTGCTCTATTTTCTGACAGATTATGTACCTGAAATTTACAAATTCATAACTCAAGCTATATATAGAGCTCCAATTGACCTGATTTAGGACATTTTTGAAAGCTTAGGATGTCTAGTTCAAATATAAAAATTATCATGGTCATTATAGATCTTTTACTATGCTTTATTCAACCAAACATGGACCATGATCAGGAAACAGCCTAATCTGGACAGTCAAGTTTGAGTATCCCAAAACCATAGTTTTAAGGCCATATCAGGGCATGTAACCATTTATAACTCACCACTAAATATCTAATATACGTTGTGAGACATCATTTTAAATTTATACAGATCATAGTAATTATTATACATTTTACAACTCATAGCAAATAATATCATAAGATTTTTTCACTTCATTTACTTACTGTTGCTTCTTGCTCAAACTATTCATTTGGAAGCTCATAACCTAGCATGGTTAGTTATTGGGGGTGAGATTCAAATAATTCCAGTAGCAAACAATTTCCAATCCAGCAATCAAGTTATGCTTCTACCTTTGGACTCATTAACAAGTAGCATTGCCAAAGCTTACATATAAGAACACGTGGATTCTTAAAAGGTCAACATATCGGTTGACAAACCCAAGGTACACTTGATAGCTAAGGGGTACACATAACAAAGAGGTATAAAGATGCCTTCACTCGTTGGGTATTTAACTTCATAAAACTAGTTTTGGCTATGGTGCAAAGCTTAGGCTTGAAATTAGATCGAGTAGATGTAATGACCGCTTCTCTATATGAGAACTAGATGATGTACTCTACATGAAACAACTTGTATGCACTTGCAGGTTGAAACAATCATCCATGCAGTAGCACTTGATGTTTCATAGATAATCAAAGATGATCACAACGCATACATCAAAAGATCTGGAGATAATTATGTGTTATTATCCCTCTATGTCAATGACATAGCAATAGCTGAAATAAATCTAAAGAAAGTTAAGACAATTAAGGATTGGTTATCCTTGAACATGGAGATAAAGAATATGGACGAAGCATAATTTATCTTGAGAGCCAAGATAAGTAGAGATCGCACGAGGAGACTACTGTCCTTGTCACATAAGACTTGCACATGTAGAAACCTCAAGTGTCTCAACATCTTATGCTGCAAATCCATAGGCACCCTAAGAGTTAAATGACACAACCTAAATGAGGTTAAGCGTTCCTTAATGGAATATAACATAGAATGCAAGAAAGAGTTCATGCCCAAGAGCAATTGGTAACTCAAAGTACACAACACTGTGTACCAGACCAAATTAATGTTATGCGGTCGGGCTTTTGAATCATTTTAGTCCAACCCGAAGAATAAACACTGGGAAACTGTGAAAAAGATCGCGAGATACTTGAGAAAATGTTCTTTAATAATGAAGCTTGGGATATGAGACATAGACATGCTCATCTTTGTTTACATGGAATTAGAACACAGTGCGTGTGCTACCATCATTCAAGAAGTCATATGATTCAAGCAATCCCTATAGTGACTAGGAATGAACGGTGACCAAAAGGGTCTGATTCTAATGAATTGTCATAGTCAGACATAACTTTATGCTAAAGACTGTCACTATAACAAGTAGGACTATATACATAGACATGGATTATCTCTATGTGAGAGATATGATTGCTAAGAAGCAAGAAACAATTCATTGTTGGCAGATCCCCTTACAAAATTCATAGTCAAAGATTTGTTAATGAAATGAGCAAAGACTTTGGGCATACATAGAACATAAGGTCTTGAACTCCTTTTACTAGAATAAAATAATTGCATTCCCATTATATGTGAGGGAATACATACATATGTGTGAAAGGTATACAATAACTAGTGTGTCTTATAGGTAAAGGTAGCTCACTCATATAAGTAACTGTCTTGCAATAATGACCATACAGAGCATGGAAGGTTAGACAACAAGTGGTCAATGAGATGCTCGAGAAGAACCACTGCATCAATGTCGCCTTAGTGAGACTAAGATGAGATATGCATGAGACATCATTTATGAAGCCTGTACCCATACAAGAACTCACTTATGAGATGTCATGAGATCTTTGTTAGAAGAAGTTTTGGTTCAAATGTTGAGCACATTTGAGAACTAAAGTCTATACAGTGTTGTCAAAAACAAAAATGACATACAAAGATTGGACATTGTAGGCGTAGCATGCAATTCATATATGTACTTATAAAATTGTAACAAGGGATGTGAATGGAAGATCCCTATTCAATTATAGTGCGAGTCCCGTGAAGGAAAAGCAAAACTTCCACGGTGCTCTTAAGACTTAGGCAATGTCACAAGAACTTGACCTGGTGACGGCTAGCTACTGTAGCTTGGTTCCAGTTGGTCATGAGTGATCTGGCCTAGTGGGGTCAATGCTGGCAAAGCGATCGAGTCAAGGACAACTGGTGCTTAGTCAAGAGGAAGACTTACCTTGAAGTACGCAACTGAGCTAGTATAAGTGACATGTCCCTTAATAGGTTTTTTTAGGGACTCTTTTTGCTCAATAGAATTTGGTAGCATATATAGTGCCTGTTTGGAAAATTCCAAACCTAGGTTTAAAACTTAAGTTTGGCTCAAAACCTAGGTTTAGAGAAATTTTAAAACAAATAGCTATATTTGTTCAAACGGGCTTTTGAACTAAAATATGGTTTAAAACCAAGGTTTCAGATAAGTTGGTTAGAGTAGCTTATGGAACAGTAAACCACTTATGAACTAACCAATTACTATATTACCCCTACTTTTTCTTACACCCTCTCTCCTACTTTTTCTCTCTTTTCTTTCTTACACCCTCTCTCCTCTCTCCTCTTATCTCTTATCTTTTCTCATTTAATACTCATACCCTTTTTCGTAATTTACCAATAACAAAAGTACTTTTGAAAATAACTATCCAAACACTCCTTTATTCAAAACAATTTTTTTTTCATAATCTCTTCTCCAAAAGCCCTTTTCTATAAGTTGTTCAAAAGCTAATTTTTTCTCTAAGCCCGTTTTTAAAATCCTATCCAAACGGGCCCATAATCCAAGCTTATTCTTGAGCTTTTAGGCCCAAAACTTAGGATATGATAGCGAGGGTGACCTTAAAAGAGGGAACTATATTTTCCAACGCTAACAGTGAGCTTAGAGATTATTGTCAACTAAGAACATGAAGTCTTCTAATTCCTATGACATTCATTTTGAAGGTCTGTGGACCAAAAACTATAAGAACGAAAGTTGGTCACACCCTAACGGACCAAACTATACACAGACACACACACACACAGAGTGGGATACGATGAAAGGATACACAATATAATAACTACGTTCTCGAAGAGGGTCTATGTTCTTGGATTGAAACCCTATTTGAGACAAAACTCACGAAAACACAAAAGTCATTACTGATCAAACTTGCCATATTTTACACTTGTCATAATATATATACGCAAAAAGAAAAAAGAAAAACCATAATATTCATAATAATTAGTGCAATGAGGAAAAAAAATAATTCATAAAACCGTATAATAAAACTCAAAGTCTTCATTTAAAAAAAAATAAAATCCAAATTCCAAGGTCTCTAAACAACTATGTAAATCAATTAATTAGTAGTGCAATAAGGAAAAAACGGATGAATTTTTCAGTATTATATTTCCTTTCAATCTGCGAATGAAAATGTTGTCTGGTTTATCGTCCAAAGTTGATATTTTAAATTAAAAATTCTGGAATATAATACAGCGAACTCATCCATCTGTATCTAAATCTTCATCAATCTTTTCTTTTTCTTTATTTTTTAATAAATTTCTTGGTATCATTTCTAATTTTTGTCACAGCCGATGTTACAAATGCTTTCAACTTGGCTTTGAGGAGACACCAATTAATACATGTGCCATAAATTTAATTCTCAAGTCATTTTCATTTTATTATTATAACTAAAACTTGGTGAAGCAATATATATAATGTGCTTTATGTACAGCTAATTTCATTCAAAATATAAGCAACTTGATTTCTTGATAGAATCAGTAGCTCTTGATATCCCAAGCCGCAATCATAAGCTTGCTTCGCAATCTGTATTTATTGATTATTTTATAATATGCCATAATAGGTGGGATGTGTCAAATATTAATTATCATCACCAATGTGATAATGATTTTATTTTTCTCCTTTGTAATGTTCTTCGAAAGTGAACTTAGATTTTTTTTTAATTCATAACACCGCGTATTATATTGGGAAAAATTCATCAAACAACCACTGTAGTAAATTTATTTCAAGAAGTCCCCAAAAATTTTTGAAAGTTCACTCCAGTCTAGGGCAACAACTGAAATTAATTTTGTAATACCAAAAGACAAAATAACCCACTAGTGAAAGAAAGAAGAATAACAACTTTAACAAGAATAATAAAAAAAATTAACAAGAAGAACATAGACTTTAATCAGAACAACATGAAATTAATAATATCAATAGAGGTATTAACAAGATTAATAATATAATTAATAAGAACAATAAAGAGATTCACAAGATGAATAAGAGCATTAACAAGATGAATAGAGGTTTTAACAAGTTAAATATGAGTTTTAACAAGATAAACAAGGAACTTGTTAATGCTTTTATTCATCTTGTTAATACCCATATTTTTTTTGCTAATACATGCCTCTATTCTTCTTTCTTTTATTAGTAGGATAGTTTTTTCTTTTGACATCAGAAAATTAATTTCACTGCAGTCCCTAGACTAGAGTGAAGTTTTAGAATTTTTTAGGACTTTTTAAAATAAATTTATTATAGTGGTCCTTATATGAAATTTTCCTTATATTTTTTGTCGCACATTTATGAGGTTTTCGTTTGTTCGGAAATGAGAACCATATGTTCTTAAGCTGTTTTTGCCCCAATAAAATATGTTAAGATATGAGTTGTCAATGGCAAGTTGATACACATGATCTCATCCATCTGATAATTTTAATTGATTAACTAATGGGTGAAGGGGCATTTTTGTTTGGAGGTTATTGTACCAGGAGCTATTTTGTCATAATAGTTTTTTGAGAATCAATATTATCTTAAAAATTTTAAAATATAAAAAGGGAAAAAGACAAAGAAAGTCCAACTGAATTTTAAAAAGACAATTTGAGCAGCTAAATATCTAAAAGGACAAATTGAGCTTCTTGCACAATCTGTCTTTTGTAAATTGAAGTAAAAAGACCAAATTAACCCTGGAAAATTTTGAAGAAAAAGAGGGAGAATTAAGCAGAAACTCAAAGAAGTTGCGCTCCCTGATTATATTCGACCCACACTTCCTTGAAGCTGTGCTCGCCTTAGCGTCGTCGAGGAGTATCGGAGCTCATTACAGCACTATTGAAGACAACAAACTCAAAGTAGACATATGTTATGTCACCATCGAAGGTCACTGTGCATTTAAGATTGGGAGAAAGATTAGGGCTTAAAAATTAATGCTCAAATGCCAGCTCTCTCACCATCCGTTTCTCAACATCAATAGGTTTTTCATCAAAAATACTAACTTCTTCTTCGTCTATCTCTCAACATTTTTGAATCTATATTTCTATTCATACTTAATGCTTTAGCTTTTGTTCAGTTTGTGTTGCTATTCAGCTGGTTAAATAATTATTTTTGGCATTATTCATTATTTATTTGTGGTGTTTTATTTGCTCTGCATTAAGATTATCATTGTTGCGAAAGCAGGAGATGAAGAAAATATAGGCTACCGAATTTTGGTCTTGAAAAGGCCCACCTTGTTCCAATTTGCTTAAAGATTGGGTGGCGAATTGATGTACAATTATATTTTTGAAATGATATTATTGTTTCTTACTAGGAAAAAATAGAGAGTATGAGCATTGGGCATGCTGAGCTTTGACCTCTGGTAATCTAAATTTAGTTTGGTTATATAAACTCATGGCTATCTATTGACCCGATTAACTTGTTTTCAAGCTTCATTCAAGAATCTTCACCTTTTCCTTCACCATTACCATCGGCATCCAGCTGAAATGATTATGTAACAAATGTTATTTTTATCGAATGTATCTATCTATCTATTATGCACTGCTTGCGCTTTGATATATAGCTCTTGCAAAAAATTGGCATTTTCTTATTTTTATTCAGAGGTAATTTGTTTTATTTTCGGTGATGGAGTTTTCTTTTCTTTTCCTTCTTTGTTTCCTGCAATGTGTTTCTTACATGCCTTTGTATGTATATTTGTGGTTGTATTGTCCTTATTTATTATATGGCTACAAATCTAAATCTGAATATATGTGTTATGCTCTTTTTAAAAAAAAAAAGAAAAAGAAGTTGGACAAGATCACTTATTGAATTGCTTATGTCCTAATTGCACTAACTTCTGTAAATGATTGAATTTTTGATACTACAATTGGTTAGTTGTATATTTTGATGAATTTTCTAGGGCTTAGCTTCTGAAACTTAACTTCTTCATTGTAATTTCATTTTGTTATGCTTGTGCTTTGAGTTAACGTTTTATAATTTTGAATCATTTATTCTTATTCTATTGGATGCAAATTTTTTATAGTCTTTGTCATTCCTTGGTTTAGTTAAGTATGTGCTTTATTGAAATTGTTGTTCTAATTAGCACTATATTGAATTGCTTGGAAACAAGATTGTTGGATGTTTTCATCTTTGTTACACATTTGCACATGCACATTCTACTTTATGTAAGGTATTGGGTTTGGCTTTCCATTTTCAAAAGACTGTGGCTAGTGTTTTCTTTTTTTACTAAATATCATTGCTATTTACTAGTCAGCAGGCCAAATCACCACACTTAGTGTTACAGCTATAATCTAAAAGAATTTGAGACATCTTAATGTGGCTATAACTTTTATACAGTATACAATGAATTGCACTTTTATGGCTAACAAGTTATCCTTATGTCTTTGGAACTCTTCTTTTTTCTAGTTTTTCCTTATTAATCAGGAATGTAATACACTTAAATGTTATCCCTAACAAAGTCTATCACTTGTCAAAATAAACAAGTGACTTGTTTTCTTCCTTCTTTAAATAAAATTTGCACACAATCATGTCAGTGTTCCATTTAATACACACTCAATTTTTATTTTAGAATTTTAAGCATTATATTATCGTTTCACTCATTTTCAAGCTTCATATTACCTCAATAGTTTTCTTGTGAGTGTATTCACTACTTGATAAGGTTGTTAAAATATCATAGACTCAAGCTATAGTTGTGGGTTTAATATTTGTTTCCTGTGTAGACTTAAATTTCTTTTGACTGAAAATTGTTGTAGATGATTGTAAACCTTGTCCAAGTAATGTAGCATGTCATGATGGCAAATTGGAATGTTTCCAGGGTAATCGCAAGCATGGTGTTTGCAAGTTCTCCAATAAGATTTACAACTTTTTGTAAGATAGCAACTTCAACGATATGATTTGTAACTTCCCTTAAGACATTGGCAAATCCCTTAGAATTTCTTGTTTGGTGCAACAGAAGTATTCACATTCATAAGGTATCTTACTTAATAATACAAGGAGGACAACCTAGATATATTCCTCATAACTTGAATGAGGGTCATCTCCATTATTTTTTCTATCTTAGTGCTGGAATTAGACTCTTAAATTTGTTAATTTACTTAGTTTGTGCCACATAGTATAATGTTATTTGTATTGTACAAAGATCTTGTTATATATATATGTTAATACATATATGGCAGATTAATATTGAAAGTATATTTTTGAATTCTAGTAAGTTTTTGTGATAGTTATATGATTGGTGTGTTTGTGAGTTCAAGATGAATGCTCAGCAATGTGTTAAAGCTTCAGCAGTTCCTTGTTGATAAGTAAATATTGTAGGTAGTATATTATACATGTCTTCCATTTGATATAAAGTTAATTCAAGAAGAACATTCATAAAAATACTTGACTGAAATCATATTTTGCTAATAAGATTTACAACTCCTATAATGAGATTTACAACTTCAACAATGACATTTACAATTGAAATTGCAACCTATTACTAATAGGCTTTGTAACTCCTGTAATGACATTTACAACTCGTCTAATAGAATTTGCAATTTGAACAATAAGATTTACAACTCCTGTAATAATATTTAAAACTGAAATTGTAACCTATTGCTAATGGGATTTGCAACTCCTGTAATGGCATTTACAATTCCTGCAATGACATTTACAACTGAAATTATAACTTATTGCTAATAGGATTTGCAACTCCTATAATGGTATTTGTAACCCGTCTAATGGGATTTACAACTCCCACAATAGTATTTGCAACTCCCATAATGGTTTTGCAACTCCCATCACAGAGAAGAAGCAACTTTGCAACAGGGATTAACAGTTTTGCCAATAGTATTTGCAACTCTCACAATGGCATTTATAATTTTGCCAATAGTATTTACAACTCTCACAATGGAGAAGAAGCAGTTTTGCCAAAGCAGTTTTGCCAATAGGATTAACAACTTTGTCAATGTTATTTGCAACTCTCACAATAGTATTTGCAGCTTTACCAATGGTATTTGCAAGTTTATCAGTAGTATCTATAACTCCTACTAGTATTTGCTACTTTCACAATGGGAATTTCAACTTTACCAATGGTATTTGTAACTCCCGCAATGATATTTACAACTCCTACAATAGAGAAGAAGCAATGGTATTTATAATAACTTCAACCATTGACCGACTGATGTTCTAACTTAGTTAATCACTTTTTAATGTTCAATTTTTGTAAAGTTCTCTTAAAGAATGAGATTTGTAACAGTATTTTAGTGTTCAACTTGGCTAATAGTATTTGCAACTCTCCTAATAGGATTTGCAACTTTATCAATAGGATTTGTAACTTTTCCTATGGGATTTGCAACTTCACCAAATGGGTTTGTAACTTTACCTACAGGATTTGTAACTTCTTACAATGGGATTTGCAACTTCACCTACAGGATTTATAACTTCACCTATAGGATTTGCAACTTCTTACATTGGGATTTGCAACTTCACCTAGTCGAAGCTACAATGTCAGCTACAGTCTTTCTCCCAATGGCCAAAATTGGATTTTCAACTCTGATAATGAGATTTGTAACTGCCATAATATGATTTACAACTTTCCCAATGATATTTGCAACTCTGACAATAGTATTTGCAACTTCCATAATAAGATTTGTAACTCATTTTATGAGGCCTGCAACTAATGCATTTGGTTTGCCACTCTTCTAATGAGTTTACAACTCTTGCTATGGTATTTACAACTTATAGCCATAACATACTGTACAATTTTATTGATTATATTGATCACTTAACTTATGACACAACAAATATCCTACCCATGATAGCATTTATATTACATATGAATAAATGACAAGCAAACATTAACACTATACATCATATTCTATGCACTATACATCATATTCTATGAACTTTCCAAAAATGAAACATTACAAAAGTTAGACATTATAACAATTTAAACTTCATCCAGATCAGGTTGTGGCATGTCTGTGGAAGGGTGTGTTAAGGATTCTTGCTCTCATTTTCCTCACAATAAACATCATAATGTGACAAGGCATGTAGCATACCCCTACAGAAAAATGACAGAAACGTTAAACCAAACAGCTAAAAAGACAAATAAGATAGTTGTTTTACATTTTTATACCTGGATTATCAGCAACAAATGGAATTGATGCCCATCCACCCACTGGAACTTCAATTGTACTCATGTAAAGGGGATCCACTAAGTTGAATTGTGCAGTTTGTGGGTTATAGTTTCCTGTGCCATAACCTATGACATAAAAGCTATGACCATGAAAATGCATTAGGTGATTTTCAATGTTTATTGTACTAGCTGTGAGGAATTGTAAGACACGCAGTGGAAATTAATTTAAAAATTTTTCCATTCCTTGCCAGGATCTACCGTATGTGTTTAAGTCAAGTGGGAAGAAGTATTACCCTTAGTGTGCCTCAGCGACTTCCACAGCTTTCGGTCACGACGTTCACAGCTTCTCTCTGCGGCTCGTGCTCCCTTTCTGATCACAAGAAGTCGACGACTCAGGTCGGCTTCCTCTACTGGTATCCACACGAACAGCGTTCCAACCACGAACGACGTGCTAGCGTCTCTTGTCCCTCTAAGGCTTTCTCAAGAGTTCGTCCTCTCCGTCTCTATTTCGGCAGTTTCTTATCTACAAACCTTTTACAGAGTCCCCTTCGGCCTTTCTATGTTCTATATGTTTCTCTGTGCAAAACTCAGCTCCTAAAATCAGATATATAGGATGCTATGCGTTTTTCTCTGTCAACCGAATTGGATTTTGGAGTTAATCTTATATTAATTCCAAAAATTAATACAATATCATATATTGTATAATTTTATAAGAAACTAATTAAATAAATAATATCAAATCCGTCCCACAGATTTAATTATCTATTTATTTAATTTTAAATAAAGATGAGACTGAACTATTTTTGATTTATTCTCATAAATCAAATTTGAGATATCCTATCAATTTAAATTTCGAATTTCAAACGTGATAGAGATTTAATTTATCCTTATAAATTAAATTTTATAAATATCTCTTATATGAGATATCCTATTTCAAACATGATAGAGATTTAATTTATCCTTATAAATTAAATCTTATAAATATCTCTTATATGAGATATCCTATCAATTTGAATTTCGAATTTCAAACATGATAGAGATTTAATTTATCCTTATAAATTAAATCTTATAAATATCTCTTATATAAGATATCCTATCAATTTGAATTTCGAATTTCAAACGTGATAGAGATTTAATTTATCCTTATAAATTAAATCTCATATATACATATAATGTATATATACGAATTTATATATATATACGAATATAAATATAAATAAATATATATACATCTATCCTGGATCATTCATTGAATCTGGACATGTCTTAGATTCAATGAATCTGGACATCATAGCTCGTGTTGGGCTATTTTGTGTGCGACCCTGTAAGCCCATATGAAGTTGGCAGTGGGCCATTTGCTATACTAGCCCACAAGTCGCAAGCGGTCTCTAGCAAGACATAACGACTACCCAAATCATATGAGGATCGATAAACGATGTAACCTTTTATACAACCATATCATGTCCCTTCTTTCACGCGATATTTTGGTCATGGATGAGGCATGGATAATGTCATCCTCCTATTCCTGACCGTTACTTTCTCGATCCCTGAGTAGTCTGACTATAGAAATAGAACTACCTTTCCATTACAGTATGGCCATACATTTCTCAGACTCACTCATTGAGGGGCCCAGTAATATCTCTCTACGAATGTGAGGGACAAATTCCATCTTGACCATTCACATTCCTCCGCATGGAAAACCACTAAGGCCGAACATAGTCTTTATGATCACTCGGTCAAAAGTGACTTTTGACTAGGTCAAAGCTGAGCGTTTTGTCATGTAGGAATCCATGATGATCTCAGGTCAAAGGGCGTATTGACATGGTTTGTATATGAGAGAAGCTTATGACGTTACCCATGCAGTTCTCTCATAGCGGGTCGGTCCAGCACCTTGTACTTCTTACATGTGCTTATGACTTTGATTTATATCTCTATACATCTTCAAAGTCATACTGGTCTTATTTCATCTGTGCTCCTGCATAGATGATCGACCAGGGACATTTAGGATAATATCATGAATTATCCAAGGATGATCATCATAGTAAACATGCAAATAATATGATAACTCAATTAATAAATTCATAAATCAATAATGTTCATAAGACAATGATTGGCCCCTAGGGCACGATTTCTAACACTAGCGTCCTGCAAAATTATTTGCACCTTACTGCCATATTCAAGGACCTTTGTTTTGGTGCCATTCAATAATTTCAAGTACAAGCAATTATAAGTTATGATAGATTATATTAGAAGAGCAGTCATTTTTAGTCAGATATGTTTATAACAGGTTAAAATTATGAATCATTTTATTTTCTAAGGATTGTTATTAAAACCCACTATGAGATAATTTAAAGCAATCTAGATAATAGTATATCATATTCTTCATCATAATCAGATTGTAGTATTGTTTGCTATCTCATATACCATTAGTGGAGCAATTGTAGATAGGGCATGGATAACCATTAATGGTATATGCATCTAGTCTTGGAGGAACTCTTCCACTTGCTAAAGTAGTTTATTCAATCTGTACAAGGTCCTTTGCATTTTCTAATCCTTTCTAACCTGTGAAAAGCAAAACAAAATACATTTTGCGGGTATCACACCCACTAATACCAAACCTAAAATCTCCCATTAACTTTGCTAAAGGAACAAGCCACTTGAACAAGTTAGGTGGCTTCTTTATTCTTCAATCAACAGCAACACTTAAAATTTCATATTTTTTGAAGAACCACTATCAGCACACGGTAGAAATCAAATGTTATAGTGTTATAGCAACCAACTATTGGGATTTTTGTATATTTCAATCAACAAAGTATGACATATAATTTAATCAACAAAGAATGAAGTTAAGGCTTCTGTATGTAGATTTTGGCCACACTTATTTTTTTTCTTTCCCATCAGCTTCTCTAACCATCAAAATTGCAAAATTCTAGGCATATAGGATAGAAAATTTTGGAGAAAACAAGAATAACATTAGACTACACAACAAAAAATGGCACAAAATGGAGAAACTCAAAATCTCAACTTGGAACTAGAATTAGGACTCTCAGAAATATAAAATTAAGACAACTAATATTACTTAAATAGAATAGTACAATTCTCTTAAAAAAAATAGAGACTCAGCAGTTATGGAAACACTTTCCCAAAGATTGAGAAAAGTCAAAAGCCAAATGAAAACATGGGTATCTGTGACCAAGCTATTTTGCATTAACGCTCAATCCAGAGAAACTAAGCCTTCATTTAGTAGGATATTCTAAGGTCTAAAACAGGTGCACTTATATCAAAATTGTGTGTGAATATAAGAATAAAACACAAGGTACATAGTACAAATTAATAAAAAAAATAAAAGAAAAACACAAGCATAAATTACCGAATTAGCATACCATCCTGGGTGATAAGAGGATAATCATGAGCATTCAAAGTGATGAATTAATTCCACCCACTATCCAATTTCACAGTAGCTCATAGTGTAATGGCAATGTTGGCCTTGCCCACTATATATTTATGTTCCTAAAAGCACAAATCGCAGACACTGACCTAATTACAGCAGCCAACCTGTGCATTTATTCATCATTCGCGTCCCGCCGTAGATGCAGAAGATACCGATTCCTTAGATGATAAACTGCCAGCAACAACCTGAAGATTTGGTCCTTATCTTGGTGACAACCTAAAATGAAGTAAGCAAAGGCTGGTAGGTAGTGAGTTTCATTCTGTTATGAGTTTCATTATTCAACTTTTTCTTCAAATGCTTCTAGGGCTATTTAGTATTTTTACTCAAATTTATAAATGACATATTGGGTCTCTTGTCCAATCTATCCTTTTACATATTCACATGCTCAATTTATCTTTTCAAAATTCAGGTGGATTTTTTCTGTTTTTTTCCCATATAAAAATATCATCTTAACTATTATTTATTATTTATATTAAATTTAACTGTTAATTAATCAAATATATTGAGTTAACAAATTTAAGTGTTATCTATATCAATTTTTTTTTATTTGAAGTATAAATTTACTCTAAAAAATTTTATTTAGAAATAAAATAACTCTAAAAAATTTTAAATTATAACAATGTCTTAACTATTATTTAAATTAAATTTAATATATATAGAGTTGATAGATTTAATAAAGAAGAATAAAAAGCAGTGTATGTAAGAGAAGCTCATATTTATCCAAGAATAATAAAGAAGAATATTTAATTATTAGATGTAAGATATATTAAAAGAGATTGCCTAAACAAGGCCATAGGCAATCCTCCGCCACCCTACTCCAGCATCAGCGAGATAGGCGATTATTTGTTTGATTTTCTCTTTGCCCGCAAGATGCTTTTACCTCTTTGATTTTCTCAATCCTTCATGCGGCATGCATTTTAAATTTTTTTCATTATTTATAAATTTAACTTGAATAAAAATAAAGTAAATCTTGCTAATTTAATATATTTAGTTAATTAATAATTAAATTTAACTTAAAAAAGAGATAAAATAAAATTGTTACGGTTTAAAAATTTTTAGTACAATGAGCTTAAAAATATATTTAATATAACATTGTTCTTAAATAAAAATTTTTAAAATAAATTTGTATCAAGACACAAAAAGAGAAAAATTGACATGGATAACACATAGATTTATCGGTACGACATATTTAATCAATTATAAGTTAAATTTAATTTAGATGACAATTGAGACGATATTGTTCGTTTTTAAACTCTATTATAGGATAATATTGATTTTTAAAAAAAAATTGTGATAAAATAGCTCCTGATACAATTTTTTTTGGGTAAAAGTGCCGCTCAACCTTTAATTAAATTGATTGTTTAAAATAATTTTAAAAGGGCTTTGATATTATTTGAGAATACCAATTTATTTAAAAATATCAAGATAAATTCAAATAATTAAAGATAGACGGAAACAAGACAAATAGAAGGGAAAACCTGACGATAATATTTTTAACAATTTAATATTTAAACATTTAAATAGATTAATTAATTATTTGTACAACGAAAAGGAGGGTGAGAGGAATAAAAATAAACCTAGAGCTTTGTTGTAGTTCAATGGCACCCGATGAGTCCTCATAAAGGAAGTTATAGGCTCTATACTATTGGATGACAAGGGTGTGTGTGTGTTTGTGTTGTGTCGTGTGTGTGGGTTCCTCCCCTATGGGGAGGGGGGTTTAAAATAAATGTTTTAATAAAAAAAAAAGAAGAAAAATAAGAAAGTAAGAAAAAGTAAAATACCAATTTGTGGTACTGTAGTGCCTTTCGATTTTCTAATGAAAACCATTGTCTGTGATGACGTCAAAAAAAATTAATATATGAGATTTAAATTATGGAGTAAATTAAAGCGATCGAATTATCTGTCTATATCTCATTCCATATCAATATTTCTTTTTCTTTTTTAATTTATTTGTCTTATAGTTTAAAAATTTACTTGTTTCCACGATGATCTCAGCAGCCAATAAAACCAAAATAAAATCTTTCAGACTTGCTTTGAGGAGATAGGGATTGATATGTGCCTTAAAGTTAATGCTAAAGTCAATTTCATAATAAGGTTTCAACTTTTGGTATTTGTCACACATGATCATATTCACAGTATAAAGATACTATTTCTAGTTGACCAAGGGGAAGATAAATTCTCCTTGAAGACGTGTCTTTGAATTTTGTAGATTTAAAAAAAAAATCATATTAAGTGAGTTACTTTTATTTGGATTTTCCAACAATATTTTTTACACGTATAAATATAAAAGAAAACTCTTAATTTTTATTTAGATATATATAATAAGTATTATCTTATTAAATATTATCAACACATGAATCTCATATAGTTATTATATTATATGAATAATTAAATTTTTAAATAAATTATTAATTAAAAAATTTATTCAATAATTTTATTAAATATCTTATTTTATTTTATTTTTTTATAATATTTTATATTATTTGATATATTCCTATCACTAGCACTTCTAGTAGAGAGAGGGAGGAAGAGGAAGAGGAAGAGGAAGAGGAAGAGGAAGAGGAAGAGGGAGAGGGAGAGGGATAGAGTATTTCAACTAGCTATTCTAATGGTGGCTCAAAAGAAGTCACTTTAATGTGTGATTAGAAATATATAAAACTTAAATTTTAAATTTAGTTTTGATAAAATTTAAATTTTGATAAAATTTAAGTTTTTAAAAATTTTAAAATAAACAGTTATATTTATTTAAATAAATTTTTAGACTAAATCATAATTTAAAATTAAGGTTTCAGATAAACTAGTCAGAGTAGCTTATGGAATAATAAAAGAGTTTATGAACTAACTAATTATTATACTATCCTTACTTTTTCTTACATTATTTCTCCTACTTTTTTTATACTATCTCTCCTCTCTATTACTTTTTCTTACACTATCCCTCATTTCTTTTTTTTATATTCTCTCTCCTCTCTTCTCTTATATCTTATCTCTTCTTATTTAATACTCATATAATTTTTCATAATTTATCAATAATAAAAGTACTTATAAAAATAACTATCTAAATACTCGTTTATTTAAAACTATTTTTTTTTATAAATTCTTCTCTAAAAACTCTTTTTAATAAGTTACTAAAAGGTTATTTTTTTTATAAATTTATTTTTAAAATTATATCTAAATGAACTTACCTTTAAGGTGGGTGGTGCTAATCATTTTCTTAAAAAAAATTATCTAATATTTGTTGCTATTAAGTAATTTAAATTTTAATGTAAATATATATATATATATATTTATTAGTTTATTACTTGTTAAATTTGTTAAATTATGCTTATCACAATATCCATCTCTATTCAGATGTACTATATAAATTAACCTTACACACGCAGTTGAATTATATATATATATATATTGCTTTGTGAATTGAAAGCAGCCACATGATATCACATATGTTAGCCTGTTACTATTAGAAGAAAGATAATATTTAATTACCAAATAACGTAATGAGTGGTTGGTTGTATTTAAGAGGTCGGCTAAAAGAAATTACTTTCTAAGGGTCCGCAGCATCAATTTATGAGTTATTCACATCATGTTTTTTCGAGTGGATTATTAATTGTATCTTTTCAATTGTGTAATAAACTACAAAATTAAAAAAAAGAAAGATGTGTTGTAGTTTATTGTACAACTAAAAAGATACAATTAGCCAGGTGATAAGATCTAGCCATAAAATGAGACTTCTCGTTGCATTAGAATTAGCTAGGAGACAAGAGTTCGTGGTAAGACATTTGAGAAGACAGCTGGTAATTAAATTTTCTTGACAGATGTTTACGTTTAAAATACGTAAGCAACTTTTGATTTATTGAGATGAGATCGGCAGCCACAATTCTCGTTTCCCAAGTCCCTATCACAACCTTGTTTTCCAATTTATAATGTTCATAATTATATATATATATATATATATATATATCACATACTATAGTACATGAGATCTGCGAGATATGGAATATTATATCAGACAATTCGTTAGTGAACTTAGAATTTTTAATTTGTAGCACATTTCCCAGGTTTTCATGTGTTCGAACATGAGATCAATCGTATGTTTTCTCGATCCACGTCTGTTAATTATTTTAAAATTGAGACATGTTAGTATATATATATATATATATATATATATAAATACGTATATATATATATATATATATATGAGCTTTTGTAGTAAGTTGATTCATGACATGATTTAGGACATGTTTAAATTAATTTTTAAAAAATAGATTTTAAGAAAAATAAATTTTAAAAAGAATAATTTTTAAAAATATAAATATTTAAATAATTAGTAGTAGAATTATTTTTTATATTGATAAATTATTAAAAAGAATATGATTTAATTAAAGTATGAGAAAAGAGAGATAGTAGAAAAGAAATATGATAGATAAGAGAGTATAGAGAATAGAGAGAAAATAAGAGATAGGGTAAATAAGAGATATGAGAAAAGAGAAAGTGTATAATAAAAAATAGGGATAATACAGTAATTAGATAGTCTATAAACTCTTTTATTATTTTAAAATATATTTTTAATAGTTTATTTAAAATAATAGTTTTAATTAAAATTAATTCTAGATAAAAATAACTATTTATTTAAAAAAATTTAAAATAAAATTTTATTTAAAATTAATTTTTAAAAACTGCTCCTAAACCTATTTAAAGACTTTATCAATTTCTTTAAAAAGTGATAAACTCTATTTTTTTTAATAATTATATTATTTTTTAAGTTAGATATAGAACCACATATTTTAATGTTAATTTGGATTCAGTTTAAATTTAGATTTAAAAAAAATTGACTTAACCTTAATCTTTTTTTAAAATAAATACTTATATTTATTTAAAAATACTTATAGATTAAATTATTATTTAAAATTATAATTTTAAATAAATTTATAAAATAACAAAAAAATTATAAATTATTTAATTATTATTTTATTTTTATTATTTTATTTTCTCTTTTCTTTTACATATTCTCTATCATCTAGTCAGTGTGAGTGTGTCGTCGATGTACCTTCTACTTCACCCACACTTTATAGGGCCGTCGTGGGTCATTGTAGGTGTGTATCATTGCGGAGTGTTTTATTGCTATGGCTATGCCGTCATTGATCTAGAAGATCCTCCTCTCTCTCTTCTCATTGTCGTGGGAGTGCCATCGTTGTTTTGAAGATAGTGAATTGTAGCTGATTATATTTTTATATATATATTTTAATAATTTATTAATAATAAAAATTATTCAAAATAATTATCTAAATATTTATTTATTTAAAATTATTTTTTAAAAAAATTTATATAAAAACTTTCTTTTTTTTTATAATTTTTTAAAAAAATCTATTTAAACATGCCCTTAATTTGGTATATTTTTTATTATTTAAGTTGATTTTTATGGGCAAGGCGTTAAATTTGAGCTGGGAAACCGTTCTACCTAACCCGGAATGACTTGATTTTAGAGTATGGCTCGACAGTAGACTACAAAATGTAATTTATTCATCTTTCAGCCTGGACAATGAGCAGAGGCCCCACTTATCTAGCCTGATCTATATGCAGCCCTATTTTAAGCAATCGTCGTTGCATGTGCTATAAAGTCGTATAAGAAAAATTGTACCAAAAAAAAAAAAGGTCGTATCAGAAATAGAGGCAATAACTCACTATAGTAAGGGTTTCAAAACAGAAACACAACTTCATTTAAATAACGTAAATTGGACTTCTATTATCATTATAAAGATTTTTTTAGAAAATAATATTATAAATTTTTTATAAATATTTTCTAACTCATAAGGATATATGCCTTTATTTTGAGAGACACATGCTAAATCTACCTAATTTTTTTATAAAAAAACATACATTTTTAGTGTTTTAGCCATACAAGTCATGGTTTTATCTATTTTACTCATTTTAGACCTTCCCTCATATTAAAAAAAAATTAAGGAAAAAATAATACTAGAAGAGAAAACTAAAAATAGTAAATCTTTTTACTATTTTAAAAAAATTTTCTTTTTAATATTCTGTCTCCTATTTTCATCTCATTTTTCTCTCCATCTAAACATAAAAATGTGGCTTGGAGACTCAAATGAAAGAGAATTAGGGTTTTGGGATGCAGAGAATTGACTACAAAGACAAAAATTTGGCATCAGATTATGCGTTTCTTCTTTCTTTTCTCTTCACATTTCATATTTGGCTTGCACTTAATCTGATCTAATCAAGGATTTAGATAATTAAAACGCCTCTTAAAAGTCCTATATAAGTTAGCAAATATAATTTTAATTGCAATAAATGAGAAAAATTAGACACTAAAACATATTTGTGGCGGCTATAATAATAATAATACACATCACCATGCATGTTCTGCAGAAAGATACTACATAGGTCTACATAACTATAACTTGTCCACATGCAATTCATAACTGTTAATTATTTCATTTATATTTATATTACATGGAAATCCAATACAACAATGATTCCAAACTTTTTAAAATAATATATAGATTACCTAAAATGCATATATAACTTAAAATTTTGCTCCACATAGAGAAATGAAGAAAAACATTCCTCTTGTTTCATAGCAAGGAATTAATACACGTTTAATTTCCACTAATACAAAGGATATAACACAATCTACAACCAATTTTACGGGAAAAAAAAAAGTAACTTAGGAAGATCCCCAAAAATCTCAATATATATTGGCTGGTCATCATGAGATCCAAAATCCCTAAACCCTAAGCACTACTTGGTTGACTTCTTCATTTCTTTCTTCAAATATGACAGGCCTATACCACTTAGCACAAGCAATGTAAACTGCAAAATCTATTGCAGTTAATGCTGCCAAAAGGTAATAAAACCTGTCCAAGTGGCCCTTATTAAGATTTCCTGGGATCCATCCCGGGCTCTCACCTCTCTGAGAAATCTTCATAACAATGGCAACAATTAAACTGCTAACATAGTTTCCTAGTGACATTGAAGTCATGCAAAGTGCACTTCCAAAACTCTTTAATCCTTCAGGCGTTTGCCCATTGAAGAACTCTAATTGGCCAACATACATGAATACCTCTGAAGCTCCTATAAGTACATATTGTGGTGTTTGCCAGAAGATGCTCAATGAACTTGAATCTTCATTTATAGCATTTTTTAACCTAAAATGCTCTACCACTCCTGCTGAAACCATGGCCATCATCGCCATGATGAGTCCGATTCCCATTCTCTGAAGCTGAGTGAGTCCTTTGTTGTTGTTCTTTCGGGCAACCAGAGGGTTAATAACTCGCCGGTAAATGAAGATGAAGGCGGCGACACTAAGAATGTCAAAGCATGACATGCTTGCTGGAGGAATTTTGAAAGATGGGGAAATTCTGGTGTCCATTGCTGCGCCTTGTTCTACAAAAATTGATGCCATTTGAGTGAAAACAACTGAATAGATTATAGTGCATAGCCAAATTGGGAGTAGTCTTAATATGCATTTCACTTCCTCAACTTGAGTGACGGTACAAAGATGCCATGGATTGAAGCTATTTTCTTCCACCTTGCTAAACTCTTCAGGTGTTTTAAATGCTGCTTTATCCAAGAATCTGATCACGTAGATATAAATATATATTTTAGTAACATTTTTAAATACTAGAAAGAACAACATCTGTACATAAATAAATGTAATTTTATCTAAGGAAAATTGAAGACAAGTCTATGTACAAAAATATATTAGGTCCTTCTAATTAGTAAAATTTTCAAATAGAGACTTTTTACATATTTTCTCTTTTATTTTTCTTATAAACTTTTTGATGAAATCGGTAGCATACCTAAATCCTTCAGTGTGGAGTATCTTTCTCCCTCCCTTGGAATATTCTTCGTCTTCGAAAAGCTTGTCTTCACCATACACCATGTTGACCTTCCATTTTCTCATGGTAGCTACAAAAACTTGGCAAAATCTTGGAAGAGGATTGCCACCCTGTTTAAAGTACCTGTACCTCGTAGTTCCACAAAGGAACAAGATCAAAGCAAGACTAGCAGATCCAGCTGAAGCCCAGAACCCTAGAGTCCACAAAGCCTCGTTCTCATAATAACCCAATATTGTGTTGGAGATGAGAGATCCAAGGTTGAGAGACAAATAGAAGTAACTGAAAAATGCTATCTTTGAGTGTCCTTCTTTTGGGTCCCCTTCATCAAACTGATCTGCACCAAACGTGGCAATGTTGGGTTGGTATCCTCCATATCCTAGGGCTACAAGGTATATTGAGAGGTAGAACAAAGCTTCATGGAACGACGAATGGGAACCACAACTGAGTTGTTCGTCTCCACAACCACTAGGACTTAGTAAAAACTTGTACGATGTGAGGGATAACAGGCCAAGACCCTGTCATGTATAAAATTACGTCAGCATAAAAAGATATATTCGAATTAAGAAATGTAATATGTATGATAGTACAATGATAAATGCTTTTATTCAATCATATGCTTTTTTTTAATATTACTACTATACTTAATATAATAATTAGATAATTAATTTAAATAGATTAAAAAAATTAGTTATATTAGTTATTTATAATAAATATGATTTATTTTTTTAAAATATTATCTTTTATCATAATTATCCTTAAATTGAAACATCTTAATGTGTGTAATCAATATGGATACTTTAAGTGAGGAAATTATAAATTTAGAGGACATATTAGGTTAAAGTATTATATTTATGACTAAATTTAACTTTTAATTAGATCTTATATTAAGAAATAAGGGAAGTATTATTTTCCATTATGTGCGAATATATATACAGATGTGCTTATGATTAAAATATATCTAAGTACTCAAATATATAATTCAAACTTACAAGAACAAGGATAGCTTGGAAGATAGCACAAGTCCTGTACCTTCCCCAATAAGAGTCACTGAGGAAGGCTCCGACAAGGGAAAACATATAGACAGTTCCTGTCCACTTGCTTACGTTGTTGGCTGCGTATGCGTTGTCTTGTCCCATAACCCTCGTCAGAAACAGCACCAAATTCACTGCAACTCCAAAAAATGCCAATGTTGCCAACCCTTGATTCACTGCATCCACATATATTCAAACTTAATTCGATGTATACCTTGTGCGAATATTCTATTAGTCCAACTTTTGGAATAGCATGATTTGGTATTGGATTCCATTTGTTCGAATAATTAGTAGACAAATACTCCAGCCCTTGTACTTATACCACGCATTTCGTTTGTAATATTATGTGTGTCTATATTTATTTGTAATTTTAAAATTCTTGTAAACATTCTACAATTTCTTTTTATACATTTGTCTATGATTTATTTAAAATAATATGACAGATTACGGACTTTGGAAAATTCATTTTCTGTACAGAGAAAGAAATTTAAATGTCAGAATGAAAAAGAATAATAAATAAATTTATTATTCAATTTATTAATATATTGTTCTCAAATTATTTTTTACTTATATCAATTTATTCTCAAATTTTCTATCAGTATTCAAGAAAGTGGATTAGGTGGTTGAGTTTGATTAAAGAACCTAATTAGGTATATATTTCAAATGATTCATTATACATCATGTACCACTGTTGCAGAATTTGCATTACATCAACATATCTATAGAACTTTATTATAGTGCTACTGATGCATGTAATCTCTAAGTTTTCAGTCTAATTCTTTTGATAATATATTCATAATATAACTTTGTTATATTTGATTATCGTCGTCTGTCGTTGTGCTACATCACATTCACGTGCGGCACTAAAGTAAAACGACGTTTTATTAAAACAACTCATATTTTCTTACAAATAAGTAATTTAAATAAATTTTTAATCTATAAAAATTAATTATCTAACTCTCAGAAATAATAGTATTCATTAAATTTATAATTAATTAATAAATTACCTAAGATTAAAAATCCGGACACCCAAGTTCCTGTTCTTGCTCGGATTGCAGGATGGCCATGCCAGTCAGTGGATCCATCAATGGTGTAATCCTCAACTTCCTTCGTACTTTCCTCTATAACAGTTGCAGTTCCCTGAAATAAATATAATAATTTAGATTTGGATACTTTGAATTTGAACAAGATATTTGTGCAGAAATATGTCCACTGACATAACACAGTAAAATATTCTATTTTTAGTATATTCCTATTTATAGAAACGTCAACAAATTTGCTTCTTGCTTATGAAAATAGTTTTCAGACTTTTAAAATAAAATTACAAAAAAATATACATTTTTGCCTGGAAAAATATATAATTGGTTCAAACATGATGAGTGAATTATTCTAAGAAATTTTAGGAATTACTGTATACGTTTTTAATAATATTAATTTTAATCCAAACTATATATATGGTTATTAATAAAGTTCAAGTCCAAGTCGACCAAAATAAAGTTTTGATCCATAGTTTGGTAGAAATAAAGTTGGAGTCCTTAATAATCACATCGACCAAAAGCAAAGAATATTAAGTCTTGTTAATTTCTAGCGTAAAGCCAGTTAGAAAGCTGAGGAAATGAAGGTGACGTTTATATAGTTTAATGAAACACAAAAGCAAGGCTCAATATGTTCTTACTTTCGGTGTATTATTCAAAGATAGTGGAAAAGCATAGTAAACTAGCGATGTTTGGAAATATAATAAACAATTACTTGGACAATCTTCAAATGGCAAAAAGGAAACAACGATGACAACTTTATCAGATTCAAAATGCAAATATCTACTTAACCTATATCTCATTTTAATCAGGTAAAGCTCAACTATTATTGAAAGTGAAAATTATTTATGTGTAGAGAGAGAGAGAGAGAGAGTGGTGCTGCTTATGAATAATAGATAGTACACTCATTTATAGTGATCAAGAGTGATATAAAAACATAATCTGACGCCTTCCCTGTGCCGAAAGATCAAAGAAGTTAATGACCTGATGACAAGGGAGTTGTCGATAGAAGCCTCAACAAAGCAAAATGAGCTCCCAAGTATTAGGAGGAGCTCAAGACTCTGACTGCGTGCCTGTTGAAAAATGAGCTTGAGACTCATAGGCAGTGACTTGGTTAAGAGAACCCACCAAGACAAAAACCATGCATATTCTACGAACAAATATAATATATTCATGCTTGACAAAACAAATACAAGGAAAAGGAAAATATTGAAAGAATAGAGAGGTAGATTTCCATACAATTATGAACTAACCTGTTTACTTAAACTCAAGCAAGCCATTATGAATTAATTTGAGGTCTTGCTATCTAGCTTGTGAAGAGATTGTTGAAAGAGAAGAAGAATATAATATTTCTGAACTGATCAAAAACAAAAGCAAAATATGTGAAGGAAAAAAGAAACTACAAGTCTTGATGAATGGAGAGTAGGGTGCTGTGTATATATAGAGTAATAGAGGCTTTTGATGAGATTAATTGAACGGCTAAGATTGACACGTGGAATAATAATCTTGCAAGTCTCAATCAGATTGCCGATTCTTTTAGGAGGCAATTTGACAAGGACTATACTTTAGACGGATATGTAGTGTGGGGAAGCAAAAAAGGTGAAAGAAACGTGTAATAGTTGGATACCTTTTTTGGCCTTTTATCTTTTTGGTAATAAACCCTAAACATTGTGACACTTTTCCAAGTCTTTTACGTAGCGACATCATGCATCATTAAAAATTTGGCTAGCTGTAATTGGCATTGACATGGTTCAATAAAATGCGTTTTTATTCCAGAAATCTGGTCTGTAAAAAAATCATGATTTATAAAACTCCAAGGCAAATCAATCGGGTTAAACTAGTAAACTTGTGAATAGGTTTCTGACTATTTAGTCAAAAGTTTTAGAAGAATTAGTCAAGTTGGATTTTATATTTTGTTTTCTATCTTTTCTTAGCATAAAATGATGTCATTTTAAGTAAAAAAATGACAAGATATAAATATTCCATTTATTTACATATTAGTACATTTTATTTAAATGTTACTATTTTTAGAGTTATATATAAATATTGTATATATTTTTTAATTATAATTGAGTTGATCTCAGTTTAATTAGCAATCAGATTAGTGTCTCGACTGATTCATTAAATCCGGCCCTCACTACCTTAAAAGTCCTTATGAACTAAAATAATGTTGTGTTTGGTAACAACAAATAGAGTTCAAAGAACACGTCATATTAATTATTTAGGAACATGTTTGTGGCGGCATAATTAAATAGTATCATTTAACTTATTTCATTTTTTCATCTCATATGTTTATTTTTTTTTTCTTTCTGCCCTATTGAACGTCTCAAGTTTTCATAAAAAGTAGTGTTGGTTTTATGCATCGCATGCCTAAAAAATAATTGTACTATTGTTTAATGTCAAGATCTTAATAATTTGGTAAGAGTTATTGGATTTGTTTCTGGGTTTGTTTTTACATTTAATGACAAAATGCTGGTAATATATTAGATACAAATAAGTATACATAACATTTTACGTTCCGTTCTCAACTTTGGTCGCTTGGAAGTAAAAGATAACTTAAACAAGTGATTTATATAATTAGGTATTTAAATTTAAAATATTAATTACGTATACAGACTTTAATGATTAAGATTAGTTGATTTTTGAAGTAAAAGTGTTGAAATACTTCGTTGTGAACTTCTATTATTTCAATTTCGATTCTTGCCCTAAACTCTGGGAAATTTAATGCCCAAAACAAGGCTTGTGTCTTACAAATACATAATTCATGAAAAGAAGAGAAGAAGAAGCAATTGGTATGAAGGGAATTATTTTATTAAGGAATAATGATATATATATATATATATATATCATTGAAAGTTGAATAAAATTAAAGTTGTAAAATCAGCAAAAAAGACATATAAAATAAGAAATACTTATTGTAGGTTTTTAAGGGCCTCTGAGACAAAATATATCTTCCGTTTGGTCCTAAAAAGAAATTCTCGAGAAAAAGATAAAAAGATATAAAAGCAAAATTAAATTTATTTAGTCAAAGTTATAATAAACCCTTTCAGGCTTCTAGTGCAAAGGATTTTCATATTTTGTAACAAGTATATTTTTTAATATTTAAATTTATATTTTTCTACATCCTCCTTATGGAGTAAGGTTTCTTATCACTCAAACTTAAAGAGAATTCTCAAAAGTTTATTAAATTATATTAATGGAATAATATTGCTAATTATTTAACTAGGATATTTAAGTGGTCCAAAATAATTTAGGCGATCTAAATTTTATTTTTTTTAAAAAAATGAAAATAAATATTTTCCATTTTAAATATTAAAAAATTAAGATAAATTTTTAAAATTTAGATAGTTTACATTAAATTTAAATTTTGAATAATTTGAATTTTTAATCAACCAACTGAAAAAATTAAAATTGAAAGGATATGGAAATATTTAATCCTAACTGATGATTTTGATTTTAATATAAAAATAAAGATAAAATTATTCATTTTTAAATCTTAATTAGGAGTATAATTGTTTACTTTTTTGTTTTGTTTTGGGAAGACATTGTGAAAAATCATGGATTACACGTGCCTTGCATAAAGTCGCTTGTGACCCAAATGAGCTGGAACGCAGTCACTAAGTTAGCTAAATCGATACGTAAGTGAGAGATCATGATTCACGAGAGTATGATCTGGTGCTTTTTTTTTTTATTAATTAAATATCTTATATTCATCCGTTTTTATTATTTTATTTTGATAATATTAATTAGATCATATCATCATATATCCTAATTTTATCTTTCGTCTTTTAAATTAATTAAATTAATGTGTTAACTTGGTCAAACTGCTTCCGTGAATACAGTTGTAATTAAGAATTAATAAGCAGAAACCAATATCTGATCTCTTTCTGCTTATCACGTAGCTGAGATTTCTGACTCAGCATTTGGGATTATTTATTAATTTTCAACAATAACTTTGGCGGCTTCTCTCTTGGATAAACAAAGCTTGAACTAGAACAGACAAATATACGCAGACGTAAGGAGTTGGCAAGGTTAACATTAGGTAAAAAATTGACTCATAAAATTATAAATTTAAATATTACTATTAATATAAAAATTTTATTAAAAAATAATTTATAAATACTTATATAAACGTTCTTTAATATTATAGACATGTTCTAGTCTTGATAAGTTTCTATATCCAATTAACATAAACTTTTTTTTATAAAAAACAAATAGACAAATAAATTATTTATTTAACCCTATTTATAAGTTATTTTTAGTATATTTCATATAGACTAAAGAAAATCTTAAATTTTATTAACTATGTCATAAAATTTAACTTTTTTAATTTTACTCTTATTTAATATTTATTATACCCAATAGAAATAAAGTTAATATAAATAAATAAAGGTAGGATGATATATTTATATAAATAGGATTAGGGGAGTATAAGTAGATTAATAATTTAAATCTTTTTATCTTAATTTCAAATGATAAAACAGTGTCAAAAATTGGAAAAAGTGTTGGTTTAGAAAATTGGAAAAGATGCCATTTTAGCAAAATTATTAAATGATGCTAATTTATTTTACTACTCAAAAAATGAAAAATAAAAATAAGAAACATACATTCTGTGGGACGATCCAATGGATATACATATATATATATATATATATATATATATATATAGTACATTATATTATATGTAGATTGAAATCAGAGAAAATATATGATGATGAAATGAAATGACAACAAAAGTTTTAATGTCATTTCATATAATTAAAGTTATTATTTCTTAAAGTGAAATAGTTACTAATATATAGGTCACCTCGAACACTTAAAATTCAGACCTAACATTTTAATATAGTAGTTATCAGTGCCTAAGGTTTTTGTTATCATTTTATATAATTAAATTTGATATTTCTTAAAGTAAAATAGTAGTAATTGATCTCCAGGTCGTCAATAACAATTAAAGCTCAGATATAACTTTTTAAAATATTAGTTGTTACTGTTTAAACTATTGTTATCATTTTATTTCATATAAGAGAATTTTTTTTTAAATAAATAGTTATATTTATTTAAATATATTTTTAGATTAAACTATAGTTTAAAATTAAAATTTTAGATAAGTTAGTCAGAGTAACTTATAGAACAATAAAAGAACTTATAAACTAACCAATTACTATATTACCCCTATTTTTTTATACCCTCTCTCTTACTTTTTCTTACATACTCTTTTCTCTTATATCTCCTCATTTAATATTCATACATTTTTTCATAATTTATCAATAATAAAAGTACTTCTGAAAATAGCTATTTAAATATTTATTTATTCAAAATCACTTTTTTTCATAAACTTTTCTCCAAAATTTTTTTTTCTCTAAAAGATACCTAATTTTTTTTTATATAAATTCATTTCTAAAATATTATTTAAATAGGCTTTAATTAAGTTATTATTTTATTATTTTTTGTTGGCTGCGGTGGACATCCTCGTCGTCTGACGGTAGAGCAAAACAAATGATAATAAATAATAATATATTATATTTATTTATTTATATTTTTTTATAATAATTGATTAATTATAAAAAATATCATTTTAAAATTATTTTATAAACTCTTTTTTAAAAATTAATTCAAATATACTCTTAAATTAATTTAGTCATTTGGGGTCCTACTAATTCAAAGTACGAAGATTTTAATAGTATTTTTCTGTCCTTCTCTTTAGTTTATAGTAGTAGAAGTATATTTTACGACAAAAATATAAAATATGTAATAAACAATAGCAAATCCTAATAGAAAAAAAAAACCCTATGACTAATTTAGACAATTAATACTCCAGCCCACAAGTGCATTGAATTTGGCCTGCTAGATTAATATTCTCAGCAACTATCTTGTCTCCACAATATTCTTTGTTTTTTCGTTTGGATATTCTCATAACTCTAATACAAACTTTTTCTTTATTAGAAAAAATAAAATTAATTATATATATAATTTGTGAAATAAAAAAAACAACTGAGATGATACACGATTTGTTTGTTATTTTTTAACTGACATTCAGGTGGACCATCCAAGGAGAGACACTTTTTATTTATTTATTTTGAAATAAAATCAAGCAGACACATTTCTTTTTATTTTTTATAAAAAATAATTTAAGTAAATTAAGTAATAATCTCTTATTAAAGCCAAAATATAATCCTAAAATTTAAAAGTATCTCTATTGTTAACGTTGGAGGCAAAGAAATATGGTTGGTGAAGAATTGGAAATGAGCTCAAAGCTGAGAGACTATATTGCTGTCCAGCTAATTCGTTCAAAAAGCAACTTGATTTCTTGATGATAAGATCAGTAGCCACTAGTATCTCCAGTCGCAATCATAAACACGTTTTGGAATCTATATTTGTTTATTTATTTATTATGTTAAAAATATGACAGATAATATATATGGGTCAAAAATGAACCATCACTTCCACCAATGAGAAAGTTAATTTTATTTTTTCTTCCTTGTAATGTTCTTCGAAAGTGAACTTAGATTTTTAAAACAATTATAACACAAAATGATATTTTTGTCCCACATATCGGAAGTTCCCCAATTCTATATATATATATAACAAGTTGATACATGATCTCGATCTTATAGTTTTATTTAATAATTGAAAGGATATCAATATATTTATAAAATATCAAGGGAAATCTAAAAAATAGAAAATTGATATACTATTTGATATGATTTCCATATATATCATTTTCCATCTTAATTTTCTTTTGTCCGATTGTTTGTAACTTTTTCTTTTGTTTTCTAGGATAATGGAGTCAGCAATTGAAAACAAAATCTTTCAACTTGGCTTTGAGGGGACAGGGATTAATATTTGTGGGTTAAAGTCAATGCTAAAGTCATTTTCATCATAAGGTTTCAACTTTGGATGGTTTCCAAGTTCGCTTTTCACTAGAGACTTTGGAAAAAGCAATGACTTTTCTTTATATGTTCAATTCAATTCACTCAAGATTTAATTTTCATTTTGTTGTGGGTCACACACATTTATTATTCTTTAAAATTAAACCCGACATTACTAAAATATTGTATAATAGTGCCAAGTATTCGATAATTGCATAAAAAGCATATATAAATTTAAGGGTTAATTTGTTCTCATTTTCATTTTGATTAATCAAATTAGTTTTTATCTTTTAAAGGATAAAATAGTTCAAATTTTTATTAAATTATAAGAACTAATATTTTAAATAAAAAAACTTAAATAACTAAAATTAAAATAAAGGCAAATTTAAGGTTAAAAAATTATATTAAATTTAAGTGTTAATATAATTTTTAGTTCTTTAAAATTTATTCTTATTTTAGTTTTAGTCTCTCAAATTTTAAATCATCAGTTTTTAGTCTTTGAACGACAAAATGATCCTGAATTTTTATAAAAATATAGGGACTATTATTTTAGATGAAAAAATTAATGGAATAAAACTTATATTTTAAAATTTGAAGGACTAAAATTAAAATGGGGAAAAATTGAAGAGATAAAAAATAATATTAACCCTAAATTTGATGATGAGCTTTGGCATTTGTGAAATCAGATATCTAGCTAGCTATCTCCATTCAATTGCATAAACTTTATTACATGCAGCTCAAAAAGTTGTTAAGTGAAACAGATGCAACTTTAATTTTTTTCAATGGGAATTGAAAGACAGACAAACATATCTAAGTTGTTAGGATCAGTAAAAACATGCTATTTAAGCAATATTAAAAAGAAAAATAAATTCACAATTATTGCAATTAATATATGAGGAGGCGTGGATGTATCTAGACTTGTTACTTAAGTGGTCAGCTAAAAGAAGTGGTCCATTTAAATTTAATATTTTTATTAGTGATTTTGTGTAATTGAAAAAGATATGGACATATTGACAAGATGTACTTATCAAATTAGGCCAGTCATTATATTACCATAAGGCCCCCCCAAAAAAAGTTGGTGAAAACTTTTGAAAAGAAAGTTGATAAATTGCTGCACAGCTGGTGGTAAATATAAGCAACTTGATTTATTGATAGGATCAGAAGCTTGTTTTCCAATTTATAATCTTCATAGATGGGGTGGGTCAAATATTAATTATTATTATTATTATTATTATCAATATTAATGATAAGGGATTTTTTGGTTTTCCTTATCACTTTATGATATCGGGTATTATTAAATTAGATATGAGTATCGTTATACTTAATCAAAAATAATTTTCTCAAAAATATTTTCTACAATTACGCAGGCTCAAATACAAGACTTTGTGTTTAAGCGATTATATCTTGTTTTACTAATATCAACTCCTATTAGTTAGGTTCTAATGGCTCATCAGGGGACTCAAAAAATATTTACAGAGATACTTATATATTACTTACTAGTAAAATTCTCATATTAATAGTAAATTTGAACTCACATCGGGAGAGTTAATTTTTTTAATTATAATTAGCATATTGGGAAGATTATCATTATAATTAAGAATTTCCCATGATAGACTTCTCGTTGAATGGTTTTATTGTGCATATAGGACACGCCAAGCTTCAATAAACAGGAATGATAGGCAATAAATTAAATGCATACACAAAAATGATTGGTATTTCTTTTATTTTCTTTTTTTATATAACTATTCGATTATATTATATTCTAATATTATTAGAACTAATTAAGATTTTTATACTAATATCTCTCCTTTTATGTTAGGCAGTGATGCAAATTCCCATGATAAATCAGCTGGCATTTACCAAAGGATTTTCCCCCTCTCAAATGGTTTTACTCCCTCAGGCCCTATTTTATAAAAAACCATATATTGGTCCTTAATACAAGGCTTTTTACAAAAATTGAATGAAACATTAATGACGTATTTTGGTAAATATCTTTATCTGTTTCACTCTTAAATAAAAAAAAACATTAATTTGATTAAGGATAATTTTAAATTTTTTTAACAATTAACTAATTTTTTTAATTGATCTTATATAAAATATCGAAGGGAGTATTGTACCATATGCATGTACCTAATGATAATTATGAACTTGGTTACTTCCCTCTACTTACAATGTTCAATTTAATTTTGGCTATGAATGTTGGAATTGATTCTAGTGGAGTTCTAGAAAAATGCACTAGACGTATTTTTCTTTTTAATACCGACTCCAGACCTATTTATAAGAAACAATTTATAATCAAATTAAATTTTAAATATTTTTTTCTTATAAATACATTCGGAGGAAGTACTAAATAAGACATGTAAAAGGAAATGCCCACAATGCAATTCTCTAAGTACAACAATCTATATTCATGAATGTCTGACATATTAAGCTGGGTCGCAGGGATTGTTTGGATTGATGTTTAGTTTACAACAGTTTTTACGCAAATTAACATCGATTAGCAATTAACTAAAAAACAATTTGGAAAAGAAATTAACTCATAATGATATTAGATTAATGAATCTGAGATTGAGAGAAAGAGATATGCATAATACAGGGAAGGCTACGATGGAATCAGGAGGCAAACATCAGTTGCAGTAAACAAATTGCATGCTGTAATTCTTACTTACAAGTTATATCATAACATTTATAAATTAATAATAACAAATTCAATGAAAATAATAGTAAAGTATCTCCTGGTGAAGTATTAATTCACTATAATACCTTTCTTTTCTATATCAAAGTGTAATTTTGGACAGAGTTATGAAATCATGCTTTTCCTTTCCTTTTGTCATCCAATGCCTGAAGTTCCAAAAAGAAGAAATGTCAGTCAAACCAATACCTAATTATTTCACAGCACTCATTTACAAGACTGTTATCAACAATGGATAGAATATAAATCCAAACACAATGAACCAGAAACCCACATTTACTTAATACTCCCTATTAAGAGCTAAACAACTACCAACTAGATCTTATTATATTAAGGACAGGAGGTAATAATTTGTAAAAATTAAAGAAACTAAGTTGTTATTTGTAAAAGTGTGCAGTCCCTATTTAATTATAGGAAAATTACTATGAGGTCCTAAATAAATAATTTAATTACTAAAAAATCCTAATAACAATTGAGGAATTAATAATGACAAGTTCTAGTACAGGAATTGACAACAATTTTATGTTACTTAAGATGTTTTGGTGATTAAGTCCCTTCATTGGAACCTCATAGTAATTGCCCATCACATTTGAATTACTCCTTGGTGGCAACCCTTTAATATGTACAATCAATAGAGATGGTTTTGAAAAAAAATTATAAATTTTGAGATACAAAGTGAATTAAGGTTATATATTTATGACCAAAAGAAAACTTCTAACTAGCTCTTAAATATTTAGGACCAGAAGAGTATAAAATACTCCTCCAGTCCCAAATATAGACCTAATTAGAAAATTGATCTTAGTCCTAAATATAGATTTATTTTCTAAATTCACTAACTATTTCCTAAATTACCCCTATAAATATCCTCTCAATAATAATCAATTAAGAAAACGAGGGAGAGAGTTAAGGAAAATGATTAGGATATTTTAGGAAAAATATGTTATAATAACTAATTTAACTGGCTAGTTAGGAAAAAAAATTATAAATTTTGAGATACAAAGTGAATTAAGGCTATATATTTATGACCAAAAGAAAACTCCTAACTAGCTCTTAAATATTTAGGACCAGAAGAGTATAAAATACTCCTCCAGTCCCAAATATAGACCTAATTAGAAAATTGATCTTAGTCCTAAATATAGATTTATTTTCTAAATTCACTAACTATTTCCTAAATTACCCCTATAAATATCCTCTCAATAATAATCAATTAAGAAAACGAGGGAGAGAGTTAAGGAAAATGATTAGGATATTTTAGAAAAAATATGTTATAATAACTAATTTAACTGGCTAGTTAGGAAAAAAATTATAAATTTTGAGATACAAAGTGAATTAAGGCTATATATTTATGACCAAAAGAAAACTCCTAACTAGCTCTTAAATATTTAGGACCAGAAGAGTATAAAATACTCCTCCAGTCCCAAATATAGACCTAATTAGAAAATTGATCTTAGTCCTAAATATAGATTTATTTTCTAAATTCACTAACTATTTCCTAAATTACCCCTATTAATACCCTCTCAATAATAATCAATTAAGAGAACGAGGGAGGGAGTTAAGGAAAATGATTAGGATATTTTAGGAAAAATATGTTATAATAACTAATTTAACTGGCTAGTTAGGAAAAAAAATTATAAATTTTGAGATACAAAGTGAATTAAGGTTATATATTTATGACCAAAAGAAAACTCCTAACTAGCTCTTAAATATTTAGGACCAGAAGAGTATAAAATATTCCTCCAATCCCAAATATAGACCTAATTAGAAAATTGATCTTAGTCCTAAATATAGATTTATTTTCTAAATTCACTAACTATTTCCTAAATTACCCCTATTAATACCCTCTCAATAATAATCAATTAAGAGAACGAGGGAGGGAGTTAAGGAAAATGATTAGGATATTTTAGGAAAAATATGTTATAATAACTAATTTAACTGGCTAGTTAGGAAAAAAAATTATAAATTTTGAGATACAAAGTGAATTAAGGTTATATATTTATGACCAAAAGAAAACTCCTAACTAGCTCTTAAATATTTAGGACCAGAAGAGTATAAAATATTCCTCCAGTCCCAAATATAGACCTAATTAGAAAATTGATCTTAGTCCTAAATATAGATTTATTTTCTAAATTCACTAACTATTTCCTAAATTACCCCTATTAATATCCTCTCACTAATAATCAATTAAGAGAACGAGGGAGGGAGTTAAGGAAAATGATTAGGATATTTTAGGAAAAATATGTTATAATAACTAATTTAACTGGCGTCCTTTATATAATCAAATTAGTTAAATATGTCATATTTAGAACCAAATGAGCATAAAATTCATAACAAGTTGCACTATCACAAGCTATGAATAGTGCAACTCATCTATCAAATCATGTGTAATGCATGAGAGGCCACCTAATTAGTATGCAAAACTAAGAATGGTGTTCCATCTACCACTCACGAACCAGGGAGAAACAAGAAGCTAATAAAAGATTCAAGAAAAGATGGCAGGGTTTAAGCTTTGGCAAGAGTAATTCAAGTTGAATACAAATTTGTGAAAACTTGTTTTTAATGGTAAATCAAAGTCACCACCACGGTAAGTCTTGGTTTTTAAAACTTACAAGTGAAAAAACAGGTGAGCTTGCCTCCCCTTGTTATTCACGCTAAGATAGGAAAAGAAAAACCTTTATGCAACGGATACATAAAAATACCCTATCAAGTGTAATAAGTACCGCAGTTTATACATGTTTCACAAGTCATGGCATCTTTCGATGAGCTATCTAGTCCATTAAACATGTCATACTATCACAATGCTACATATACTTGTCAATGACTAAATCAGTGATATGGATGCATTTCTCAAAAGGAAAATCCATACCTTACTCTGATACATCCGCATGGTCAACACAAGAGTGTCACGCATTCTACAAAATGAAGGGCAATGAACACTGTTAATGATATCTATAACATAAATAACTTTCGAATGTATACTTGCTACACACGATTTAGGGATACTAGATTCTTTCCAATAGAAACCAAGCCCCGCAATACCCAAAGAAAATATAAGGAAAAAATTTACTTGGAGTAAATTATTTAAAAGGAAGTGCACAAGAACCATTAACTAAACCAGGATAAAGTCTTCTCTCTAGAAACAAGGCTACATTCAGGCATTTGAAAGTTGTATATTTGGAGCACATGACACCCATCGTCTTTTACCAAAGCTAAAGTACTCAATTAAAAGAAACTGTTTTGAAATTAATAAAACAATACAGGATTTAGTTTTCTACATGAACAGAGTACATGTATTACCGAACATCATGTGTGCTTAACGGATGGGAAGATCCATTTGAGCATGTTAATACAAATTGTTTGGTGAGACCATAAGGAACTTTAATCTGCAAAAAAAGAAAGAAACAATAAGATGAAGTGTGTTTTAAACCCTTAAACAAGATACAGTAATCAGAAAGATAAATTCCTAGGACATACCGACAACTCGGAGGAGAATTTCTCTGCAACTACGACTTCTTCTGAGCCATTAATCTTAATTTGGTACCCTGATCGTCTTAAGAATAGAGTTGCTGGCTCCCAATTTTCAGAAGAATCCATCTATAAAAATGAGCAGGAAAAATTGGATATGCAAGTTAAATTTATTAATCTGGCATGAATAATATTTCATCTAAAATAAAATGCACATGATATCCAAAATAATTAGATGCGAAATAATGAAAGCCTACAAATTAGGGCGTTGCATCAGGGAGTAACTTTGTGATAGCATCGTTTCTTACATAAAATTGTGTATAACAGTTCTTTCAGTGAACTCGTGTAACAGTTCTTTATATAGCACATTTTACATCAGTTCTGGTAGAAATTGTCAAGGCTCTAACAAATGGAACTAGAGTGGTGACAGTCCAAGAAAGAATTCTAGAGCAAAGTTAAGCTCTTACAGAATTGACTGATGTTATGACCAAGGTTCTATGTAGGATCAAATCAGAAAATAATAATAATAATAAGATGGAAATGATCAATATCCATTCACAAGCTTAATGGGGAGTGTGTTTGATTTTGCATTAACGGTGTATTATATCAACTTTACGTTGCTTTATTCTGTTTCAAAGTCAGAATATTTTTTCTAATTTTGTCTGTGTAATTACATGCTTTTATTTCTGTCTTTATGCTTACATATCCCTTAGGGATTTAAGGTCAACTGACAGACATGTTGCCTGTGATCAGCTACTTATGCAGCTACTTTCTAACAAAACAATAAAAAATTCATAGAACATCTCTCCAAGATTCTTGATTTATATATAAACATGCAGGGTATGTGGCAAAGTAATCAAGTCAACGATCTCATTTATTCTCCTCTGATAAATATCATCAGATGGCATAACGATCTGTGAAGCAAAAAACAAGACTCACTAGAAGTAGAACATGGAATGTTGCTTGTCCTCTAGACAGATGAGTGTCAATCTCTCGCTGCATTTCTTGATCTATAAATTCATCAGAAGAAATTGTTTAGAAAACATCAGGAGAGGATGAAGTAATGAAAGGAAATGGATATATACAGGCTGCCAAGTATGCATGAATCAATCAAAGACAAAAGTGAATATTGCCTAAGTTGCTCAGCCACAAATTCCTATAGAAGTATTTTTATTCTATGACAATGCCGAGTTCTTTCACTAGTTTTATATGAAAGATATATCTGATCCCGTACCACTCATACTTCATTCCCTATTTCCTTCACTTAACTTCAATTTTCATAAAGGAAGAACCAACTACTCTAAACCTTTGACTAGCGAAGTGAGAGTGGAATGAGCCTCATCTCTATCACTAAGATAGAAGACAACCTATCTCTTTCAAACTAAAAAAGGTAAAAAGTTTTCATACGAATTTGTATATTTTGCATTAATTTCTTGGATAAAGTAGCACCCAGTATTATGATCTTATTTCTCATATGGCCAATATCATAATCTTATTTGTAGTGCAATTACCCATAATCTTTTTAATTTGGTATAATTTCACCATAATCTTTTTAATTTCGTGCAATTTTATCCATAATCTTATTTCTCAAGTACCAAAAATTACACCAAATTAAAAAAAATATAGATAAAATTACACCATAAATAAGATTAAGATACTAGCCGCATATGAGAAATAAGATCAAGATATTTGGTGCTAATTTACCCTTAATTCTTTAGCTCCGAATCTTATCTTCTGACATGTATTGAGCGTAAGGGATTATTAAGTTAGGATAAATGATCATGAAAATAGCTGTAATCCTAATATAAGATCATGAAAATAGCTGCAATCCTAATTTAAGATACACGTTTTCTATCTCAAAAAGGAAGTCCATAAGCATGAGGGAATTAGCTGTTAATCAAAATAAAAGTCAGACATGAGTTTATCTTTGTTCATTCGTAGGAAGTATATCATGAAATCCAAATTCTAGAGTTTTTCATAGGATACATCTTTTCTATCTCAAAAGGGAAGTTCATAAGCCAGCAGAAAACAAACTTACCGCATTTTATTTTGTTTTGATCATTAGCAAAAAGATTCACTAGCTCCCCCTGATTAAGACAACAACATTACAAAAGAAATCATCAGGAATACATTTTCATGTGAGAAGCGATATATCTATCATTTCATAAAGCCATATACCACTGAAATTCGCAAATAAAGTTTTTTCAAACCTGATGACCTTGATCATCCATTGGAATGCACTCAACAGATATCACTTTATCAACATCATCAGCTGTAACTACATACTCAGGATTAGTGGCACCTGACCCAAGAAAAACCGAAAAGATAAGATATTAGGTTCAACTTCTATCAGGACTATCAACTTAGTCCAAAAATAATTGGAGTTCATTTCACCTTCAATGTATTGCCTAGTACCATCCTGAAGATGCCGGACCCACTAATGCAAAACCAACAGTTTTGATGATATCAGTAGTAAGAGAGAGAAATGGATGCTATTTTACTACAAAAATGATGGGCGAGAATTTTAACCTGAAACATGCAAAGAGAAGTCCCCCGTACTTGATATCCACATCCCAGAAGTTTCTCTCCAGGAACAGCCTCACCAATAATTTGAAAATTCTCTATGCCCGGGCCATCTAAATTGACGTAACTGGTTAGGATAAAGGTATGCAGCCTATCTTTAATATTAAAACATAAAATACCTTCATAAACAGAAGACATCGCAGCTGGATCATGGTCTGGTGAAGGTTGAGACCAATTGCCATTGAATATTCTTTCTCTGGCTTTATCTTGCATTACATTATTATCGTGTATTTGAGAGAACGGTATCCCCCTGAACAAGTAATTTCATGAATAAGAAGATATATTTAAAACAAAATAAGCCAAATCAATATTAGTGAGCAACAAAGAGTTTTTAAATTTTCACTTCTTTGTTTAGAATGAGGCAGTTACATGTGTGTTTGTTTGTGTTTTTTAGGCAAAAGACATCTTCCAACACATTGTTCATTCTAAATTATAAATAAGAAACATCAAATTGAAAAACCAAACTGCATATAAAATGAACCCATCAGAGTGATTATTGACCCTATTGATTGCGAAGTTAGGAACTAGGCTTCTAGCATCCATAAAACATCATAGTAGAAGTACCTTGTCACGTTGTTCATCAAATGTGCATGCTGTTCATTCCTAATAACATTGTGCTGTGGAAAATTTGGTTGAATCTGCAATGAAAACCTAGATTTCAATACAATCAGAAAGAAAAATACTATAAAATCAAAAGTTCAAGAAACACAGATAAAGTAAGGACGTCACATGCAATAAGACTATGACAATAGTATTATTACCATGGATGGATTATACATACGACTTATCCAATTTCCAGATCCTGGACTTTCAACATGAATACCATTTTCACCATAACTTTGTAGCACAGAACTGAAATCTCTAATTCTGTCCTGGAAAAAAGAAGAAAAGAAACTGGTCATTTAGCAATAATTAAAAAGCCATGGCCATTGCAAATGACCCATCAAATATAGAACATTCAACTATTAACACCACCTAAATGTGTGGCAAGAAATATTTAAAAAATACTGTTGACTGCTCAAATTATGAAATCTTTTTTATATAGAACAACAAATCATAGATGAGAAGAGAGAAGAATCCAAAACAAATCTTGGGATTTTTTCTGGAATAGTTCTTATAGGTAAATATTATTATTTTACTATAATATCTTGTACGCTAATAGAAGTCTCCAACTCGGTTCATATCTATGAATGGGAATACGGCTTCCTCCTCTTAACTGCAAAGAGAAAGTGCAGCTATTCCAACGCCAAAGCAAGAATTAAGCAAGAATATAGAAAAAAAAAGAAAGATAGAACAAATTATACATGATAATGAAGATTCACAATCTTACATGTGAACTTCGGATCCTCCATTGTAATTGATCGTGTAAATGCTGCAAAAATACATGATAATAAATTATATCATGGATAAAACAATCTATAAAACCATATACACAACCTTCACAGAGAAAACAAAAGAAAATGGGCAGAAATCATACCCAAAATACGTATATTCACAAGCAAACAACACTATTGGAGATTGTGCGTGTTGCATACAGGTCTTTAGTATCTGTTTCTTTTATTTTCTTCAATTCATGTTTATTTGCTTCTGATTCAACCTCCAATTTGTTTCCTCTATTACTTGGGTCATCATTAACTCCACATTCATCTACAGAGGATTTTAGTTTATACTAGTTCTTCTAACAAGGCACAAACTCTGCAATTATTATCCTCAGAAAGCTTCCTTTATTCTGATGGATGACATAGGGGAACATAAGGCCCACTGTATATTACTCCCACAAAATGCAAATGACCTTAAAGTTCCCAGCCTTGGGTGCCAGAAACAGCTTGCTGACCTGGTAGATAAACACAATGACCATAGAAATTGGTATGGACATTTTCCTATGCAACATTACCGCCACAATATGCAAGGTGGTAAGGGACACTTTATATGGTCCATTGAAATCTTAGTGGCTTTGGTCAAAATCAAGAGCTTATTGAGTTGGGGAGAGTTAACTGTTATTCACTGTTACGATGTTCTCTAGCGCCATTGGCAAGAACTGAACTTGTATGAAACTCATACATGGTCCTTCTATTCAGAAGCTTCATATTTCTGAAGAATTAACGAGTCTGACCATGTCTACAGATTTATTTAGGCATGGATCAGGATTTTTAAGTATTAAAAAGGTATGATTATGAGCCTTCCTCCCTTACCCACTCCTTGAGAAGTTGATTCTGAGATCATAACAGAATAAACCTGAAAGAAACTGACCAGTTGATTCCAAGTCCCATCTCTCCCATAAGTTTAGAAGGGCCTCTTCTAATGATTTTGATATCAAGGAGTCTTTTTATATTAAAATGAGGAATTGCAGATATGGAGGTAGCAGTCTCTAAAAAGAGGGTTACAATTTCACAATGGAAGTGCACTTTAAATCAATTAATAAAGAATTGGATCAAATGGGGTGGACACACTAAAAAACCAGTGAACCAGTCACTAGTCTAATAAGGACAAATGGGAGAACCACTCCAAAAAACAACCCTTCAATTCAGTCATGAATCAATCAAAAGCAGCAAAATCGGTAGTTCAAGTTGAACCAGTAGATTTTTTTTTTTTAATTTTAATTTAAACCTCATTTCTAAACCATGATTCATGCACACCTATATATGATCAGAATTGAAAAGGAAAAGCAGCGGGCAAATGGGCAAGAAATATGTGTAAATGTTATAAAATTGTAAATTAAAATAGGTATATATATCATAAATATCTTATATTTATAATTATTTCATTATTCATTTTTTACATTATTCATTAGAGTACCATAAACCTCACAAGTTCACATCAGGAAAATCATTTTTGGTGACATCAATTCATGATATCAACATACAGTCATCCACATCTACTAAGTAGACATTTCAGGAACATATCAAAACTTTTGAAGTCAACAGTGCTGCAACAGCTGTCTCTCTCACAAATCTACCATAAGTATCATTTTAAAGAAAAGAACTGATAAAGAGGTTTAATTCAAGATTTATGCAAAACAGTACGTAGCATGTTTCCAACCACCTTTCCAGTATGACATCATCCATACCTTTACGCTGTTAGATATAGAAGAAGCATTCATAACACGAGGCCATAAACTATATTCCGCAAGCAACCCCAGCATTGATGACATGAAGATATATCTCTCATCTTCTGCGGCCTAGAAAATAATTTATTGTAAACAACAGCAGCCAGACAGCAAAACTACAAAAGCATGTCCTATAAAAAGATAAGACCATCCTTATGAGAGAGGTTTCAACATAAGCAACTCTAATTTCAAGACGGAAACATGCCTTTTATGTTCAAGCTTTTCATTAGCAAAAATAGTGGGCTCAGTATCACAAGGCCCAAGTCATTTACATGATTGACATACATGACCAGTATGATAGTAGGAAGAGGATAGGAAATAGGTAGAAGAAGAAAGAGGTATAGTGTATAGGAATTCTCATCAATTGACACATCAACTCCTCAATTCAGGTTACAAATTATTTAATTGAGAAGAGCAAGTATCCAAGCTGGGGATCTATAAACTGAACACTGAAAAGGAACTTTAGGCTCCTTACTTGCCCTAAACCATAAAGTGAATAGTTGGGGGAAGGAAAGAAACATATATCAGCTGGACAAAGACGATTCCTATTAAAGTAAGCAAAACACTAGCACAACTATGAAAAATTAACTTACCTTCAAATCATGAGCCAATTTTAAATTTTGTTCAAGATCACCCTTTCTTTGAGCCAACTGATTGGATGCAGAAGTGATGGCTTCATTTTGCCTTTCATCAATTGCCTAAGCAAACAAATTTTCAAAATTATCTTTGTCAAAGTAAGAATCTAAAAGATAACAAGTTTTCAAGGAAATCACATACCAATCTTAGTTCAGAGAATTTTCTCTCTAATTTGCATTTTTCATTCAACAGCTGCAATTCCTGATGCCAAAAATTAATTATTAATTGATTTCTTCAAATATCAATGCTGCATAAATAATATTTCTGGTATAAATTTCATACTTTCAAACAAGCAACAGCAATCTGTTCACGAAGGGAGAGGATCTCTGCTTCCTGTGCCCTGGCCCTTGAATAAAGCTCCTTCACCATAAACATATAATTTGATATATCATGTGGAGCTTCTTGCATGATCAAGAGAGAACACATACAAAAAACGCAACGTAGTCCTGTTGTAGCTATTCTTTTATGTGATAGAATAAACTAACTCAAGAGTCATGTTAAACTTTATTACCATAGCCTCTACGTCCTCAATGTGATTGAGGTCATCACTGCTTTCGAAATTCTGTTTTGCCAGTTGAGCATCAAAATTGCGCCTACATTAGAACACAGTACAACAGAAGTTGAAATACAACTCAATCAAAATATAAAATAAATGAAGAAGAATGAACATAAATAGGGATCAGAAGTTAAAATTGCAGAATTTAGAGAAAGAATTCAGAAATATTGAAAAATGTCAATCAGATTGGCTGCATCTTCTTTCGTGTAACTTTTTTTAATAGGAAAGCAATAAATCCATTGTTTAGAGGAGGATTAGACTCTCATTATCATTCCTCCAAATCACCTAATATAATGGACTTCTTTAAATGAAAGATAACATTAATAACAATAATAGGACTACATATCAGCAATTATTTGTACTAATAATAATAATAATAATAAAATCACCAAACACTCCCCTTCAAACTAGAGAGTGGATATCTACCATTCCCAGCCACCAAGTCTTCAAACTTCACTCTTGATAATTCCTTCATTAGTAGACCAACCGCCTATCATTAGCATAACCATAAGTGAGACATATGACTCTGGCGTCCAACTTTTCTTTGTTGAAGTTCTTGTGTTGCTCCACATGCTTTGCTCAAGTAGGTCCAAGGTGTACTGTCTTTGTGACATGGCAATGCCACATTTAGATGTTTCTACTTCCAAGCCCAAAAATACCACAATTTCCCAAGGCGTCTGATCGCAAATTGTTGTGCCAATACCCTCTTCAACTGTTCTATTTCTTAATCAAAGTCACCGAAGACTATAATATCATTAACATAAACTATAATAACAACTAATTTCCCATCATAAAAACTTTTGGTGAACGTGTGATCAACTTGTCTATGAATGTATATGTAGCCTTTGACTATACTTGTAATTCTATCAAACAAGGCTCTCGATGAATGCTTGTGTCCATTTAATGATTTAAGGAGTTTGCACACTTTTCGTCCATTTTTCCAGCATAGACCACCTTAGTATCATGGGGGGTTCTCCATGTACACTTCCTCCTGTGCATTACCAATTAGATAGCCATTTTTGACATCAAACTGGTACAGTGGAGAGTAAGATTTGCTTCTTCTAGGGCAGCAGCACTCCGTTCAACTGAACTCAAAACTTCATATATGCCCAAGGTATTTTTTCCAATAGATATATTAGCAACAAAAGCTCCATAATGACAAGCTAGCTTAAACATGTCATAAAGTTACCAATGGGATGCATGGTACATGATCTCAGACCTTTTCTAAGTGCAACGGGTGGATCTTCAACAGATTGTTCACATTCTTGAGTTGCAAGACATGGAGTGGGGTCTAAGTGAATCTTGGTAGGTGTGTTCAATTGCTCTATTAGCTTCTTCCTGTGAATATACACCTTCATTTGCTGCTTTTTAGATACAATATCTTTGATTGGCACAAGATTAGGCAGTGTAGGTTCAGGTGCTATATGCGTTGGTTTACAAGTTCAGGTTCAAATTCATTTGGGGAGTTCTTAGGTTTCTTCATGTGTGAAGGTAGGACTCTGTTCCTCACGCCTCTCCCTCAAAATAGAAGGCTTTGTGTAGTAAGGTTCGATTCCAAAGAATGCAACATCCGTAGTGACAAGATTTTAGAGCCTACACACCAGGTTGACATTTTTGGGATTCTCCAAATAGACTTCCTCATCAAGATCCCTACATGGGATACATTATCCATATCTAGTTGATGAACCTTCCAATCCATTTGCTGCTATGGAAATGTGAACTTGAATGGTAGGTGCTGGAGCAGGAGCACAAACAGACAATTTTCTCAGCCTTGGGCTCATAAGTTCAGAAAAAACAATACTTGGATTGCTAATTCCCTGGCCAAAAATCCTTCATCGGATAACTCATCTCTTCTCACAGATTTTATATCAAGCACAAAAGGTTTAATGGTAAAAATAACTTGCTACTTGTTGTCTGTCAGCTTGCTTGTTAAGGAGATACCACAATTTATTTCTATTGTGATGGCTGTGTTTCTTTCTTGCCAACAGACCAAAGGAGGAGTAAAAGGAATGTTTTACTGTTGATTGTAATTTTGGAGAAAAAATGATGCGGTATTATCAGCAGGGTCCCCACAATCTTCAGTATATGAAACTCATGTTTTCTCAGATTTTTAATAAAAACTCCAATTCTTTAGTATGAATATGTCAGTTGTCTAGGATAATTTATTTAATGAACGCAAAATTTGAATTTTCACCGTATTAACAAAAAAAAATCACACACATACAAAGCCAATTTCACTCAAAATTAAAACCCTAATGTTCCAACAATGTCAAAGATTATTTAACTGAACTCTTGAGGAATATCTTAAGCCAAGGTATCAAAGTTTGTGACAATACGCCTCAGCAAAATGGCATTACCAAACACAAGAGAGAAAAAAAGTAACCTTCTAAAGTATTGAGACCTGCCACATTAATTGGATGCTTTATAAATTCCTCAAATATAAAAATCTATGAAGTGCAGACATAATTTCTTGATAGAGACGTTATTTTGCAAAGAAAAATATTATAGAGGAGTGGAAGAGCCTCTGTAGAAAAGATATCTCTGATCTTTATATTGAGCCAAAATCTAATACGATGACCATGCCTAATCTGAAAGAGATTCGTGATGAAGAGTATTGTACGGGAAAGGCATTTCTAAGCATTCACATGGGATAGATTTAACACTTGGTTGTCATCCGCTAATTTGATGTAAAACATACTTTGGATCAATTCGGGAAACAAGAAGATAATCTGGGGGAGTCTAGGACAAAACACCATACCTAAGCACCAATATAAGCAATGTTCTAGACACCAAATTTTCAAGACTTAAACTCTCCTCCTAATTTGGCAAACACTAAACCCCATTGAACAACATGGTCCCTCTTAATCTATCCACCACCAGACCAAAGACAGTAGTCCACCCACAAGCCTAGACTAGACAAGCAAGTCTTAGTCAGGTGATGCACCCACTCAGTGATAGAACTTAGAGACAGTAAAGATCTAAGACCAGAATCTGAAATCTTAGATGAAAGACAGAGTCATTTCCTGAATAATATTCTCATTCATAGTCTTGAATGAATGCATGATAGAAGTTTATAGTGTACTGCTAGATAACTGAAACATGACACCTGGAAATAACTAATTGTGGATAGTGTTATTTGCAAACTGGGCGGGAGAGACCAAAACCTATCCCAAGCCTGCAAGAAATACTCTTAACAACTATCTGTATTATGATAATCTTATAGTTAAGCATATCAAACCCTAAAATAAAGAGGGAGAAAGAGGATGCCCTTCCAACTCCTGTTTATCCTCAAAACCATGATTTTGTCTCACTTATGGCAATCACAACAAGACTTTCTTCATTTAACAACAAGACTACATCTCACTGAAACCAGGTCACTGAATCCCTACAACCTTGCCAAACAAAAAGATATTGTACTAGTACTTAGAAGATAAATTATAAAAAGATGATGAAAATACTTTTTTGACATGAATGAGTCTCTATTCCATAAATTTTCCATATGAAAGGCTCCTGACCAAAAGCAATTATCAAGCAAGGCTTAAATATAAGTTAAAAAAGTAGTTAAGAAAAAGAAGGTCTTTGACATCCAAAAGAAAATGCAAAATAAGTAAAGGAAATTAAACTGAACCATTTCAATCTACATACCTGTCTAGAAGAATCCCGGAGACTTGACTCTGGATCCCATTAGTTTTAAGTCCGTGCAAAGAACTTTCAACAGACGACATGGAGTTACTAGAATAGGGTTGTCTTGAACACAACATGTAACTATACCATAGCTGATTGTTTTCATTATCATCTAGGCATTACTGCATGTTTCTCTCATTTTATCCCCTTAGCTCATATCAAAATTCCTGCAAGAAATATTTCAAGAACAAACACTTGGAGCAATTAGTATCTTACTAGAGACCCCAAAGCAGAAGTATCAACTGCTATTTTACTACCCCATATCCTTTTAACAAAAAATGTCAATCTCAATACAAGAAAACAGAAGTATCCATACAATCCTATATCATCTCATTTCAATGAAAAAACGTTAATGCTTCGGCAGGTATTAACATTTATTATTATGATCATACAATAACATAACAGATACAACTCCCACATGGTGACAAGTGCTTCACATTACAAGATACTATACAGCCTTAGATTAACTAAAAGTCTCAAACGCTCAAACGGTCAAACCCCCTTAAGTTTGACTTTAAAATATAGAAATATCAACTACCGAACTCGCAAGTGGTAAAAAATTAACATGTTTAACATGTGTAACAGCATCGACAATCGAACACAATGAAACTCTGACGTATAGTCCTTAATGTACCAGAAGAACAAAAAATCAATATTTGAGCATCCTACTAAAATTTCAGACGATATGAAATGCGATAGCAACAGTGACTTGTAATTTCTCAATAGCCGAATCGACGTAGACAACAATACGTACCAATAATAGCTTATTACCACGACCCAGAATTTAAAGCAAAGCTCACCGAAAGCAGTAAATATATCAGTTGCCTTCGGTTCTGTCGAACCCTCAAGAATCAGAGATCTCAGAGCTCTGAAATGAATACTATAACAATATTCCAATTAAGAAATGCGGACGGGAATAGCAGGAATAATTTAAAGCCAGAGAGAAATCATGGGTTTTGTTGCGCAAGTCAAGGCGCGTGGATCGTTAGAAGAAATATCCGTTTTGGCTCAATTATGAAGCTGTAAATTTCCAGAACACCGTTAAATAGAGAGAACAAGTGGAGAAAAAATGGAACTGCAAAAGCGACATGAAATCCTAGTTAATCAAAAACCAATGATTGTTATGTATTTGTATATATGTATATTTATATGCACACATACATAAGGGAGCAGATGAAGGAGGCGTTCGAAAAAATCCTGTTTTCAGAGAATTGCCACGTGGCTGATTTGAGGACAGAAAATGCAATCTGTGATGAAAAAGCAAGAAGTCTACGGAGAAAATCAATCTGAGCACACAGGAAGTAAACTTCATCAAGTTGTTATTTTTCTTTTGTGGAAGGTTGAAAATTAATTAATTTTGTTTGACTTTTACTACATGAAGGCGAAGAAATCATCTAATCTAAATACCAAATGAAAAATTCTGCTTACATCATCAAAAAATCACATATATTTCATAGGGATTCATCATCATCATCATCATCATCATCATCATCATCATCATCATCATCATCATCATCATCATCATCATCATCATCATCATCATCATCATCATCATCATCATCATCATCATCATCATCATCATCATTCTTTCTTGCTTCTATGTCAAACATCATTCTAGCTTCTATCAAATATTTTTTCTATGGTTTGTTCATATGATTGATCCCAAAGTACTAGAAAACACATGAATTATGAAACTAGGAAGAAAGAATGGGGGTGTGCTTTTGTGTTTATCTTTACTTTACGGATGTTCATGAATCTAATATAAAATATCTAGAGGAGATTATTGTTACGAAATAGTAATTTAACATATGAGATATTTAAGTTAAATGTGTAAGTTAAAATTAGTTAATATATAATATGTTTTAAAAAAATTATAATCATATTTTTTTAACTTACTCCCTTTCTTTATTATTTGATTATTATTAAAGAAACATCAATATGATTAATTTAAAAAATATAAAAATATATATTATATTTAGATTAATATAAATTATCTAAATATATTATATATTAAGTATTACAAAAGTAAAAAGTCCCAAATCATATCCTAATTGACTTGAAATAACTTTCAAATCAACAAAACATTTTGTCTTGTTATTTTCCATTTGGATACACATTATTTTTCATTGTGTGAGAAAGTGGAAATACTAAAACTTAAACCTCCCTAAGTTTTTATTATCCTTTTACATAATTAAATTTATTATTTTTTAAATGAAGTGGTCATTGATATCAACAAGATCGTTATTTTTTAATAATTCTCCAATCACCAACCGTAGATGGTCAAGAAGAGTTCTTTTTCTTCTTGTTTTTTAAACACAAGGGCAACATAATCCTTTCACAAGAGAATTTAATATTGAAAACATTTCCAGACTTCGAAGAAACTATGTCATTTCTTGATCATAAATTTATATTTTTGCGTTATTTTCCTTCTGATTCTTTGTACTTTGTTAGTGGGACTATTTTCTACAATAATGAGCAAAAAGGGGGCAAAAATTCATGATACGGTTATAGCAATTTTCAGAAAACGAATTAGAATTATTTCTAACACAATTAAGCATACAGTTATTTGACATCATATTTTACTTACATCCTATCTTTCTTTCATGTAACATGAACATCAGAAGAGAAAAAGAGAAGTATTCGCTCATAGAGCAAAAAATATACCTACATCTTGAAGTAAATAGGCAAAATGATTTTTTTAAAAAAAAATCAGACGTGAGGTACAATCTTATGTAACACGAATGAGAAGTACAACCATGACAAAGACACATGTCATTACAAACATGAGAAGCCAAGTCAAGCATGAGGTCTTGGAACTCTCTGAATAGATAGCTGTTGCTCGAGTATTTACACGACCTGTGCTTGCCAAACTATGTTCAATGGCCTTCTCAGTAGAATCAAGTATCTGCACACCAAAAAAAAAAAAAAAAACCCACCCGGAAGTCACTTTTCATAATAACGCCTCTCATCATTCAAGATCCAAAATTATTACATATAAAACTCGATAAGTACTCGTTGATACAGATACAATCAGTGCAATTATACTCTTTGGTCCTTAATATAAGAAAATTGGTTGACTAATTTGGATAGATTAAAAAACCTAAATAAATTAATTAATTATGATCAAATCTAAACTCTTAAGACAAATTTATATTATATACTCTTTAATTTATTAAAATTAGTCAACTATTTCTTATATTAATTATAATTAATTGATTTATTTAATTTCTTTAATATACTTAAATTAGTCAACCAATTTTTATATTAAGGAACAGTGGAAGTATCATATATAAAAACGTAGTTGTTTGGCGTGTCCACCAAAATCATCACATTAATACTAAAGCTATGTTTTTTGACAACCCTCCTATCCAGCTTAAGGATTTCCTTTTATTGCATTTATGTAATGAGTCCTTTACCTTTAACTAGTTTTTTTCTTGTACTGTTTAACCGCAACCTTTTATATTGGAGGGGAAAATTGCAGCTGTTTTAGGATATACTAAAAGGGTAAGCCTCAAAACAATAGTTAGGTTAATGCCATATGACCTAAAGATCATAGGTTAAAGTTCTAGAATTAGCCTCTTATAGGATAAGGCTGTGTACATCCATCCTTGTACACTAGGCCACTTTTTTTTAGATTATACGAATTGCAGATTTTCCTATAATAGCCTAAACTTTCATGTATACCTTTTCAGTATTCTGCAGGGACTGGCTCATCATGAGGCTACTCTCTTTAAGTTGCTTTGCCAACACAACCATCTCATCAGTCAAATCATCTTGAAGCTTTCTGTAGAGGACAAAAATAAGATACGTAAGAGAGCAATGAAATAAACAACATAAAGCAATCTGTGGCGAATAGGAAAAACAAAGAAAATAAAAAAGTGACAATTATTGATCTTATAAATAAAATATTAGAGAAATATGAGGAAGAGAACAACAGAGAATGTAGGGGATGTAGTCAGTGAGTTCTAACCTACATGAACCCCCTTCTTTATGGTAAGAACCTAGGACAACATAATAATGGCTAATGATAACAGAATAATTACAGAATAATATTTTTGTGATAAATGGAAAGAATATAAATAAAGGTAATTTATCAACAATTTAATTCCATGTACAAATTACAAAGTTAAACAATTGCGCACACAGCAGGAGTAAACCTTTTTTTCTCAAACAACCAAGTACATGTTCTTTCTCATGTTATAAAGTGTTCTCTCCATAATAAAACATAATTCATTAAAAAGTTTAGTTTATTTACATCTAATCATCAAATTGGAGTAATCGAAACAACATGCAACAAAATGCTGTCCGCCTTGAGGAAATTACAAAAAACTATGACACAAGAATTAAATTCAGACAGGTCATTGAATCAAACAAGATACTTGCTCACGGTTCATTGATCAAGCCATGATTGTACTCATCATAATTAAATTAATATATTTAAATTTTATAACAATTATTTTAAATAAAAACAATAATGAAAATAATAACTAGAATGGAAACTTTATTCATTCTTTCATTTTTATTCTAGTTTTTATTTAAAACAATTAGTATATCATTTAAAGAATATTAATTTAGTTATAACCAATTTAACCACGGTTTAATCATTGTCCAACCAATAAATCGTGATCTGTTGAACATAAATGTGACCTGTTGATGTGAAAACAGACTGACATAGGGAATTAAACACAATTAACCTGCTATGTCAGAATTTATAAATTATAAATACAGATTCATCAAAGCAGCACAATCCAACAATCACATGGGATTTAATAGACCTCAAGTAAACAATACCTGTGTTTCTCAATGTGCTCATGTGCTTCAGCATCCAATTTGACAGGTGCTGAATCCATATCAACAGGTTCGTGAGGTCTATTTTCAGTACTTGGGCTAGTAGGCCTGTTAAATGGACGAGATCAGAGCGAAAAACCTACATAACACACAAAACAGTAAGAAGGGGTAAAAATTGCTTACACAGGCCTTCTTCTCAATCCAGAAGAAAGGGGAATCTGCTTTTTCTCCTGAATTTCAGATTGGGTTTCTTTGATAGAACTTACTTCAAGGTCCTGCTCAGATGCTTGCATTTCAGGCTGAGTTTGCAAATTAAATGGGTTAAAATGAGAATGCCATCAAAAAATTATTATTTGAACCAAAATTGAAATAGAATATTGAAAAGTAAGAAAAGATGGAAAGGATAAACAATCCAAAACATGCTGCTTCATATTGAATTGCACATGTATGACAAAAATTCATGATTCTAAGACTAAAACTAGAAATAGTAAACTAAAATATGCACACTAACCCTTAACCTTACATTTTATGATACTAGCCACAACAGTAAATCGAGTATAAACTTTTATTTCATAGAATATGCAATTTAATTTTCAGCACTATTAACTTTGAACATATATTGACAGACCTAACATAACATAGCAAAAACTTCAGTAGCTTATAAGCACATATCAAACTACAGATTTTGCTTCATGTTTCCTGTGCAACAACTAGTCCACTCCTACAAGAAATGCACTTATTATGTAGCGAAAAAACATAGGAGTTCATCATTAAAATAATCTAAACTCTCACGATCTAGCAGGAGCTCTTAAGCTGGATATTAACTGCATTAAATAGAAACCCATCATTCTTTATCAAATTATACTTAACTTTCCCTTCCTTTTCTGAGCCCAAACTTACTATTTTATCATACTCCTACTCCATGGTATGTTGGCAGTTGCACTGATGTGTTCCCTCATAACAAAATATTAACAAAACAATGTTTCCTTCTTAAACCATTGCCAAAGATATTTCTGAAACAGATTTCATCTTTTTTAATGAAATCTTCTCTTTATTTTAAATGGTCAAACAAAAACTTTTCAAACTAAGTGAGACCACAACATTCTTCAACCTTACTCTCAATGAACTCTCTCAAATTTCGCATGTTTAAATGGTACAAACAAAGACCTCTCTGAAAGATACATTGCAAAAAGAATAGTAAGTACGTACTGACAGATTAGCTAGCTTGGAAGCAATGGCTTCAATTTTTTCTGAATAATCATTCAGCATGGCCTTTGAAACCCTGAATAACCAAATTTACATACATAAAAAAAGTCAGTTTAATTTCCATTTCAACAAAATATGTATCAGAACTTTGTAAAAAAAACAACTAAGCAACAGAAGACATGCTCAAAGTGTATCATCTTTTCCTTTGTGATCCGAGCACATTTTTTTTTCAATACATATAAGAGTGCATCAAACACATTCACTTGCTAACAGAATGATTCCAAGAGAACTCAATACAAGAACTAAAATGTAAGACTGAATATCTTCTTCCCACATTATGCTATAAGTAATAATTCGTCCTATGGAAATGTTTAAACCCAGATGAAGTCACTTCGGAAGGAAAAGCTTATTCTACTTATGATCCCTACAATTCAAGGACCACATATAGAAGGTGAGGAAAGGAAAGTTCAAAAGCATGGGCCAAGGGTGAAATTAAGCTCTAGAATAAACAGACCATCGGTGAGATTAAAGAAGATTGTAGGTCAAAAGATGCACAAATTACCTTGGCAACCCTTCTGGCGTCCTCTCTTCAGCCAGTTGTTCCAATTGCTCACGCAAAGTAGCAACATACTACAGATTCAATGAAAAGTCACTAATTAATAACAACATATACTTTAAAGATTTGGAGCTAAATGAGGTTAACACAAGCTTGAAAACTTCAATGTAACTAGTCAAACCATATTTTCAGACTTACATGTACAAGTTTTGCCTGATTTTGCTGTTGAGGAGCAGCAGCCAGCAACCTCCTCAAGTTCACTTCTATCTTACTGATTCCCATCAGAACCCTATAACATTCAGTAAGTAATGAATTACGCATAAATGTACTTCAGAATTCAGATGTTAAATAGATCGATAAAGTGGGGGAAGGCAAGTAAGAATCAAGCTATAATTAACACATCAGTTTTAATCACAAAAACATTAACAAATGATGCTAACAAACATTACTGCACAGCCAACACCTGAATACCTAGAGAAATACTTATATGTAGCCTTGTCCAAAAATCAAATTAGAAATCGTTTCCAAGCATGGTTGTACATGCATGTTTTCCTCCCAGCACCAAATCCCGCAGCCAAATCCGGTTACCAATTCACCAGGAAGTACCCAAAACATAAATCATAGCATCCAAGATTAATAAAAATTTAAACCAATATTTCACAGGAGTGTGAACAAGAATTTGGACCCAATCTTACATCAAGGGCAGAGTTTCATAACAAACAGTGATTTCAATTCTATATATGTAAACCAACTCTCAAACAACAACATCAATCATCAAGCAAGTATGTTTTAATAACATGAATATAGAAATTAGATCGCAGTCTCTATTCTAACAGTGAAACTGTGAAAATGTAAGCAGGAATTTTCACTCAAACTCACATCTGAGACAGAGCCAACATTAAACCAACTCTAAGCAGTTTAACCCAAAACCCAAACCTTGGGATTAAAAAGCATGCTTAAATTCTGAGAATTCCTTCCCATCATGCTGTCACACAGTAGCCATTCAACATCAAACAGTACCATGTAATACAGAGGGTAATAACCGAAATTCAAAAAAGTTGCTTCTTCAACGACTAAGAGAGATTTGAATATGAGAATTTACAGGCAGAGATTACCTTGGGTGAAACTCCAATGCTTGAATTTTGCAACTTCCTTCTCTCAATTCCTGGGAAAGAAGAACATACATGATTGTCATTATCTGGGAATTCCCAAACCAATGCTGGCTTCACACGTATGACAAGGACACGTGATTATTTCATTATCAGGATAACCAGAGAAATAGAACAACATCCTACAACACCACCACACAACCTTGACAGCATACATAGCTAAATCTAAAACCATTTAATTATTCAACCACGAATCATGAATCCCCATCAAAAAAAGAAAAAGACAATACAAATCTATTCCCATTAGCAATCAGAAACGTAGTCAGAAGTTTAGAAGCTCAAATAATTGGAATTAACTTCATTAATCTAAATTAAATTGGTTAAAAGACCGAAGCATCGAAAATACCTATATCAGATTGCAAATTTACGATTATAAGAAGAATGGTAAGACCAATGATAGGCCCGATCTCATTCTGTCTCTTCCAGTTTTTATGCGACGCCAACGAGGATCTGCGAGCTCGTCCTCGGAAACAGGCTTTGGGATGCCGGATAGAATCCGCGAAGTAATCGTGGGAGATAAGCTTCTACGATACCGGAGACAAGGGGTGAGCAACGCCAGCGAGCGGAGGTGGGCACACTTGCAGAATAAGAAGTGGGAGGGCAAGTAGGATACGCACGCTGATGCAGATGAGCTCTCACTAGAGGGAATCTTGCTCAAGGCCGTTTGGTTGGCTGATTTTGAGCCTATGGCAAGGGAAGCATGTTTCCTTTCCTTCCTCGAATGCGTTTGTTTTTTCTCTACAATGCTTTTCAAACGAAGCTCCTTTTCCCCTAATTTGAAGGAAGCGAAACGAGGCGCTTGGCAAGAATGGGAGGAAAGCTTGGTCCGGCGTGGGAGGGGAATAATCCATAATGGGACTGAAGTGCTCCAAATTTTGTCACAGTAATTTTTTTTAAGGATATATAGTATATAATATTTTAATATTATTTATTATGTGTAATATATCTCAATATTATTTATAATATAATTTTATCAATAATTTTTTTAATTTAATATAATTTGACCTATAATCTTTTTAATTTAGTATAATTTTTAGTATTTTAAAAATAAAATTATATATAAAATTATACTAAATTAAATAGATTATAAATGAAATTGTACTAAATTAAAAAGATTATAGGTAAAATTGTATCACAAATAAAATTAAGATACTGAATATATATGAAAAATAAAATTATGATATTATGTGCTATATGATTCTTTTATAATAAATCAAAATTACTTATTCATCCTTAAGATATGGCATATTTAATTAATTTGATTAGACTAAAAAATTTAATTAAAATGTCATATTTTTCTAAAATACTATAATTATTTTTTTTAATTTCTTCCCTCACTGTCTTATCAATAGGGATAGTTTAAAAAATTAATAAATATAAAAAATATTTATTATATTTAAGAATAAAATTAATTATCTAATTATATTATATATTAAGGATAGAAAAAGTATATTAAATTAGGGGAAAAGATACATCATTCATAGAATAAAGAAAGAAAACAAAAACAAAAACAAAAACTAGAGGATAAGAAGGAGAAGAAAGAGGAAAGGAAAATAGCAATATAAGTAATACTCTCTCGTAGTCAATTAGGAGTTAGATTAAATATTAAATATAAAATTTTTATTCATTTTATCTTTAAATTTATAATTTTTTAAAATATTTTTATTAATTATGATAAAAAAATATTTTAGAAAAATTAAATTATATTTATTACAAATAATTAACATAATAAATTTATTTAATATACCTAAATTAATTATTTAATTTTTATTTAAGAATGAGAGGGAGTAAAATTGAGCAACATCCTGGAAAAGATAGGTAAAGGCTTGATGGGAGCAAAGAAGACTTAATGTGGTGAGTCTGCTTGTTGGCTGAGTTGAAGGCAAATTGATTAAAAGATAAGGAGCTTAGAACTTCATGCATTACTTTATGTTGAGGAGTAATTGTTCTCTAATGAAGAGCAATGTTACATTTTTACGGTAAGCGATTAAAAAAGGAACATAAGTTATAATTTATATTTAAGTAGTTTTTATATATATTTTTCTATTTAAATTTTAAATATTATAGGTAAAATTATTATTTTTATTTAGTTAAAAATATATATAATTTTAAGATTTAGAATGTAAACCATTTTCACTTTTTTTAATAAATATATTTTTTAAAATTTAAATTTATATTTTTCTCTTTAAAATATTAATACCGTTTATTACCACTAGTTTGCTGGTAGATAAAATTGTACTGAAATAACTACTTTTACTTCGGTGAGACATAATAATTCTCTGGTGAGGACTATGAGGCCATTTGATTTTTTATTTGTGTCCTAATCCACGTACCATAAATGCAAAGGGTAGCCCTATCTTTTCCTTCTTGTTTTTTTTTTTCTCACTTTTAATTTGTTGGCCCGACTCATTTGATGATAATGTTCACATAATATTGTTTGTATCGTCACTTACCGATTTCGCCTGTGGTTTTGTGGAATGGTCTTTATGAACATTCTATAACGGTGCGGGTTCGAGATTAGGTACCTTCCTTCACCAATCATTCATTCAAGCAAATCCTTTGAAACTCAATGAGGTGCTTTAAAGTACCTCTCTTTTGTGCCTCGGTCCAACGAAATGGCTATGACTTTAGAATATAAAAAAGTTGTTTGTCCTTAAATAATAGAAAGATATTTATATTTGACTAAAAAAAATTAAAACCGAGGATAATTAGGTCTAGTGGAGGTGCGATTAAGCCTGAAAGGGATTATTTTAAAACTCAAATGACTTGAACATACCTTGAAATAATAATAATAATAGTAATGAAAAAGTTCAAAAAAAAGTATTTCCACTCCCAATTTTTTCATCAAATTTTATTTGACCATGTGGGTGATCAGTTTGTGGTGTAAGCGGTTGATCTTAGTTTTCTTTTTAAGTATTGGTTTCTACTTGTTTACTCTCCTCATTTGTTCTCTTTACTATATTTTTCAAACTTGTTATGGTCATGAAAATTAAAACATAATAAGCTATAGAAAGTAACATATATGGTAGGTAAAGAAAATAAAATCAAACAAACAATGCATTGTGCATATTTGAATTATTCAGAGTTATAGATTTGATTTTATTTCTAAAAAAAATCAAATAAAAATATTTTAATTTTTTTAATTGTTTACCTAATTTATCAAAATTTTACCCCGACTACACTCAGATCTGACCCGCGTCGCGCATCTGGCTATGATAGGTGAGTCTCCTAATAGGGATTTTCTATCTACGCCCCGTTGGTAAAAAAAAAATACTTTTTAAAATTATTTCAAGTAAAAAGTTTTATGCTAGTGATCAGTCCATGAACATTAATTTACTCATTATTAAAAAAGGGAAAATTAACAAGGCCACCTAAAATAGTCCACGTGGTTAGAAATGTTCCTTATTTAGTAAAGATACGTATATATATTTAATAAAAAGTTAAATAATGTAATATTAAATTTATTATATGATAAAATTTAATCATGAAAAATAAAATATTTGAAAAACAAAAATAAACTAATAAAGATAGTTAATTGCATGAAAAAATACATACAAATAAAACTATTTGATCTTTCATTTTGTTTCACATATTACATAATTAACTTATTTTTCATTCAAGTTTGATTTTTTAAAAGTCAACAAGTTCAAAAAAACCTAAAAGCAAAACACGCAACGTTAATATTTTCTTTTGCGGAAAAATATATTCAACGTTTAAATTACTGGAAAAAAAAATTAGTTATCAGTATCATTAAATATCTCATACTCCAAAACAGAATCCATTTAAATCGCATAAGTAATCTCTTCCTCTAACGTTGTGGAAGTTTTCAATTTTGTTTTGCTAAACGAACATCATCTGACTGACGCGTCATCACTGTTCAAGCTCTACGCTCACTTCCCAGTAAGTCTTCTCCTTCTGCTTCTTCTTAGTTCTGAAACCATTTATGCATTCTCAAAACCAGGGAATTTTTTAGATTTTTATTCGACTGTAGGCATTGAATTTTTAACTTTCTTCCCAGTAATTTGCTTGAAATGGAGCTATAATTGTTGCATCTCTGTAATTATTTATTAAACTAAACTCGATTATCTGCTTTTTATTTTGTGTTGTGAAGAAGAAATTAATTATTAATTATCATTTCAATCAGAAATGAAAGAAAAAGCTTGGTTAATTTGTGGGGTTATCAGATGAAATCCATCTGATGAGTCTCTTTTCTCTCTCGTTCTTTAAATCCCTCTCCCAAATTTGAGTTTTACTTTGCAATTTGAATTGAGACCATAAAAATTTGACATGATTAATTGTTATTTTTGAATAATTTGCTGCTTAGCTGGGATAGTCTCAAGGAGAAATACTACCTTTGAAGCATTAAGATGTCCAACAAAGAAAAGACTAATATATCATCAAGGTAAATAACTACGCATATTATTATGATTCTCTATTTTCATTACTTTTGTATATATTTTTCATGAAATTTTAATTCTGAAATTTTACTGCGTTTGTCTTCCTTTCATTTCTGTGATTTCAGGTTCTCCAACCCTACGTCGTTATCAAATCTTGAGGTCCAAGTAAGATAAGTTCTTTTCTGCTTAAGAATCATGAGAAATACTACCATCGTTATCATAGAATTTTTTTAATTATTGGAGAAACATACTAATTAAACAATCAGATTCTTTAATTACTAATTAGTCTACCAAAAAATATCAATGAATTGTTCTATGAGATGTGTTTAGCTCGGGTAATAATGATCATATAACCTAGTAGCATAAAAGTTGTCTTGTGATCAGGGGGTCATGGATTCAATCCGTTTGTAATTTCAAATTGTTAGTGCTACCCCAAACTAATTTTAAGAAAGAAGACGTGTTTAGCTCAGACGTATCGGGTCTTTCTCTTTTTCAAAATGCGAAGCTCTTAATGTGATAATCTTTTTTTTGTCATTCTGTGCAGGAAGTTTTAGCTGCAAAATCAGCCAAAGTAGCTACACTACTTGAAAAGAAAAATTCAAAAGATGAAATCTTTACATTCCTAAGAAACATTCCTGCAAAGCCAGAAACATTTGAGCTTGTTGTGAAATTCTGCTATGGCTTCGAACTTCAGATTACAACTGACAACGTTGTACCACTTGCTTGCCTGGCATGTTACTTAGAAATGAGCGAAAATCGCAGCAAAAACAATCTCATAGGAAGAGTCATAGCCTTCTTTCAACAAACAGTTCTTCCTAGTTGGAAAGAAACGATCAAAGCCTTACGTAGCATCACTGAACATCTTCACCAAGCAAAGGAAATCGGCTTGTTCGATGTTTGTCTCGAATCCATCGTCGAAAAGGTTCAGAAAGATCCTCGCCTTCTCGGTGAACCGACAAAGAGAAACGACGGTGGTGATGATAGTGATAAGAACAATAGTTCTTGGCCTAATGCAAGGAGAAAGCTGTTTGTTATTGATTGTACTGAGCAAGAGGATTTAACTACACTTCCTGTGCAAATTTATGAGCCAATTGTTCATGTCATGAATCTTCAAGGAATCGCGCCAGAATATGTCGCAGCATCGGTATGTAAATACACGGAAAAATGGGTTTTTTCATGCTTTATTTCTTCAGGAGGAGATCAGAAAATGTCAGCATACAAGAGGAACTCCATAAGGGAAATCATTGAGGCAATAGAGAGGCTTTTACCAAATGAAAAAGGGCTAATTCCTTGCTCTCTGTTGTTCGATTTGCTGCGATTCTCGATCCTTCTGGGGGCGAGCTTGGATTGTGTAACTGGATTCGAGACAAGAATTGGAAAACAGTTAGAGCAAACTTCATTAAATGACATGTTCATACCTTCACAGTGCCTTAATGTTGGCTGTTTGAAAAGAATCTTGAAAAGTTTCTACAGGTACTTCAATGGATCTGACGACCCTTTAGGTTTCGAAAAAGTTTCAGAACTTGTTGAAGAGTATTTGGGAGAAGTAGCAAGCAGTGACATAGATTTGGGAATAGATGAATTCATTGCACTCTCAGAATTGGCGGTTGCAGCATCTTTAGGATCATCACATAAAGGTTCTGATGGAATTTACAGGTCAAACCTCTCAATGCTTCACTACTCTAAATTATATAGTCTCTTCAGTGTTTTTTTAAAGTATCATATATTTAATTTAACAAAGACATACTTAAATGATGAATCTCAAATTTTCTTTAATTGGCAAGCATACTGCTTATAGATCTAACCTTGGTAATTGCTACCAAATGGTAGTTTACGTGCCACTTGCACTACTAAGGTTCTGGCAATGAATATATCACTTTATACATAATTTTGTTACACTTAACAATTTTTAAATGAATATAACAAGTGTTGTAGGATGGATCCCTTTGTGATTTTAAGTAGGGAAAATTGCATCCAAGGATCGAAACTTGAAAGATTATATTGCAGAGTCACAGGAATTGAAATTAGCCTTGAGGTCCAAAAGTTACTATATTGCTATAATTGTTTATTGGGTAAGAACCTTTTGCTTTTTAGAATTTTGTAACAAGTCTCTAAAACTTGGTAGTAACTTTTGGTCCTTGATGCTAATTACAATCTTTAGGTATAATTTTTTCTTTAAAGTATGCAATTTAGTGGAAATGCATTCTTTCAATAAGGATATAAAGTATTGAGAATTGTAGAATTCACTAAAATGAAAAATTTCACAATGCATATGAACTTTAATTCTTGAGAGGAGAGGATTTTCTCTAGGTGTAGGAGGATCAATTGGTGAAGAGAGAGAGAAAAAGTTTTCATATACTTCACATATCATGTCAGGTGGAACCACCCATCGAACTGTCCTCTTTTTCTCTCTTTACCTGTGGACCGCATATCGCCACCAGCCATGAATTATTTTATTGCTAAAATTGAAGTTTGAATTTTTTTTTTTGGCAGGGCTATTGACATATACTTAGAGAAGCACAGGACTTTGACAGAAGCAGAGAAAGAGCAAGTATGTCAAGTTTTGGATTGCCAAAAGATGTCAAGAGAAGCTCTGCAACACGCGGCGCAAAACTCGAGGCTTCCGTTGAGGGCGGTGGTGCAAATACTGTTCGTGGGACAGTTACATCTCCGGGACCAAATAGCTTCAGAGGTACAAGAAAAGATCGAGCAGAAGGCGAAAGAAGAAGATCACCACCATGAGGATGAAGAAATGCAAATGATGAACATGAAGGTGAGTGAACTAGAGAGAGAAAGCCTTTTGATGAAGAAAGAGATTGAGAAGTGCCATAGAAACAACAATAATGTTAATGTGAAGAAGGAGAGTGTTAGTGTGTGGAAGAAGATGAAGAGGAAGTTTGGATGCATTAGTAATAGTGCAACGCATGAAGGGTATTGCCGTGTGAATAAAAAGAAGGTTCCTCCGTAACATGGTGTGTACGACATAGAGATGTCGTTTTGATTAACTGGTTTTTATTTATTTTATTTTTGTTAAATTACGTCTAATTGATGTATGCCCTACTACTGCTTGAACTACTTACTTAATTAGTTCCTTATTTGTTGCAACAGTGATGATATGATTCATTTGTATTGAATTTTATTTAAATCAAATTTTAATATTTTTTAAGATGTTAAATTTTAAATGAATAAATAAAATCTCATTTCAGATTGTATTATTGCTATTAAATTGTTGACACTAGTGGCTGGATATTAGCTAACCCTTTAAAGCTGTTGCAGATGAGGCTATGTTACTTTTGTGTAGAGATTGACAGGTTGAAATAAGTCATGCTTGAAGAGAGAATATCTCCTTAGCTGATCAACTTGCCAAATACTCTCATGGGATCACAGGGAATTATTGCATCTTTCATCACTGGCCATCTTTTCATTAGGAGAAGGTTAGTGATGAAAGAGGATAGTCGTTTCGGTCTGAATATTGTTTTGTTTATTTTATTAATAGTATTCAGTTTTCACTCAAATTTTTTTTTTGAGATGCTTCCTAAAGGTGTTGCTGATTTACTATTCAGAGACACGGTAGGAGTGTCTATTCTTAGACATGTTATTGTTGATCAAGAAGGCATACTTGCATTGAGGCCCAGTTTTTACCAAAAAATAAATAATAAGGTCAAATTCAAATACTTTTCGCCACTCTCTGCGTTATACAAGTAACTGGTAAGTTAAAATGAGTTGATATTTTTAAAATTACTCATTATTTTTTAAAAATAATTAATTTAATTAAATGCAATAAATTATAACCTAATTTTGCGCACTTCTCACGATCTTTCTCTCCATCATAATTATATTACTCAACAATATTTATATTAAGAATTCTATTTAAAAAATATTAGTTGTTTGATATATTTTATAAAATAACCTTAAGACATTTGTTTATAAAAAAATAGGTTTATTTGTTTGTACAAAAATTTTTAGAAAATGTTTGGCTCACCTACAATCTAAGGGCATGATGAAGTATCCCTTCTTCTTAGGCGATACCAATATCGGGTAGAGCAAACTATCTATTATTTTTAAACATAAAGTTAGATACTCAAGAGTTATATTGTCTCCCCAAATGCCGCCCAACTGAAACAAAAAAAATACATGTTTACTTTTCTCCTTATAGCCAACAAGCATGCCATTTGGAAAATATGGCCCATTTGCAAAATTATCCCATTTCTAAAAAGGTCTCATATTTCTACATTTGTTTTATTTATCCCATTTCAAAATTAGATAGACAATTTTATTTATCACATATAAAACGATACGTAAAATAACACTTAATTTAAAAAGACCTCCAGTGACGAGGTATACATAGTAGCAAATGCAGACCCAGTAACATAAACAAAGTACAAATCCTGCAACCGTAAATAACAGACTATTAGTTAAGTAGATCTGGTGAAGAGCCCAAACGATTATCAGCTTTGACAAGATGAACCCTTAGCCTACCTTAGCAACCTCTTATAAGATGTCTCAATTTGCTGAGAGCCATGTCAAATAGCTGACTTTCGAAACCCACTCTTGCTGATCTATGGAGCAACTCCACCACAAAACATTGGTGGGACCCGATGTTTCATGACGCCGTCACCCAAAGGGTGCTTGAGGGGGCCCTGATGGAAGAATCTCAGGGGCATGTTCTTGATGCTGAAAGCATATTTGGCTTTGAGACTAGTCCAAAAGGAACACACCATCAGTAAAAGCATTTCTACATTTTTTAAGAGAAAACTGCATCTAGACCTTGTGGAAGGAATCAAATTGCAAATAAGTCTTGAAAAATAACAAAACTATTGTGAAATCCTAAAAAATTTAAGATTATTTTTTTTTAATTATGAAAAGACATAATTGTCACGTCTCGAAATATGAGTTATGACCGGCACAAAATATGAATAAATTCATATTATTTAAGCCTTAAACTTTAAATAGAACGTTTAAAATAATAATTGTAATATATATTCAATTTTAATCAAAATGCAAGTCATCTGTAGAAATTTCGACAAGATTGTCTTTGTATAATTGACCTTCTAAAAACCCTACAATAGATTGCTAATATTTCAAATCACATGCAAATATTTTTTAAAATAACCAAAACCTTATCTATAGACTAGGTGGAGCATCTAAACTTCCATCAAAATAATACAAGTATTTTGTAAATTTATAATTATATTATAAGAAGATATGCCCAAAAATCACTACTTCGGATATGAAACAAGACTCTTCACTGCTTAGTCGGAGGAACATGATCAACAGTAGTATCTAAAGTTAAAATAATCTATCGGTGAATAACGTCCTAAAAATATAATTTAAAATACAGAAAGAAACAATTTTAACATGTATAAATGTAAATAATAACATTTTTTTGTAATTAAATACAAATATTCGAGTAAACATTTTATTTCAGGAAATCCATTTAAAACAATCATTTTAAAACAATTATTTTTCTGTAGGATTTTAACAGAATGAAAACAAGCTTGGACACACAGTTCACGAGAGTAATTAACAAATCTGGCGCGGCTCAAAGCCATGAAACAGGCGCATGTATGGAAACCACAAATAACAAGCACAGGTAAAATACATACGAATAACAATCGCGAGAATAAATCTCACAAATATCTGCGTGAGTACGAAGCCCACGAATATCCATTGAGTTCAGGTTTAACTATGGTGCATCAATGACTAACAATACTGCTGTTAGTAATTAGCGTTCTATATTCAATACTTTCTAAAACATTTTCAAGCATACGTGAGGTCAATTTAACGTTAAATAATCACAACGCTTTCCAATACTGGAATTTCAACAAAAATGTTTCACAATCTTGAACCCCAGCATGAATATCCAAATAAAATCTTAAAAGATTTACTTCAATTCATATGAAATACTATTTAAATAATAAAATTCACATAAGAATATTTCAAAAAGAAACGTTCACCCAATATAATATTTATAAAAGTTTTTTTCAAAACTTTCTTTATCCTTTTCCATCCATAAACATGATAATGTAATAAGTCAATTGGAAGGAAAAATCAATAATAATAATCGAAACAATTAATTCATATGAACATACCTTGAGTAAATCATATTTAAAAATTAACAATTGAAATAAAATATATTAAGTAACCATATATTATTAAAAATATCATTTTAATGGAACATTATTCACTCGCTTGTAATACTCCAATATAACTTACTCTTACTCTAAGTTTTAGAATATCATTCTCTCCTTATTTCCCTAGATTTTCCAAAGATAAAAATTCTATAAGCTAACAAATAGAAATCATAATTTAAACAAATTCAACCTTTGCAAACAACTATAATCATACACTAAAAACATTATCTTCATTTCTTTTTCCAAGCTGTCCAATTCCATATTCCCTCAAAAAATGCAATTCATCTTTTTAATACCTTATGAAATCTCATTTATAGCTTAAATCTGTTATCTTCAACACCTCTCTGGATTCATCAACAACTCTGGAAAATTGTCCCCCATTTGTGGAGCACACACGCATATATATACACATGTCTAGATATACACATATATGTTGCAATATCATTTCTTCTACTCCCTCCCAATAGCACCATATATATGTATATATTCATACAGCAAAATCCAATGCCTTCTTTCCCTCTCTTGTTTTTTTTTTCAAAATAGTAGCATTTCCACATGAATTCGGTAAACAGAGGAAAGTAGGAATTTATTCATTCACCAGCAACTCTAAACGTTCAATAGAAATGAGGAGGTTTATACTTACTACTAGCCCACAGCACGCTGAAAGAGACAGGGAATAAGCTCAGACAACTGTAGTAGCTATAGTACCAGGCCTACAAGTCAACATCATTACAAAACTTACAGCCACAAACCAACCATGGAAAGGAAGAAATCCATCACTTACTACTCACACATATCGAACTGCACAGGGAAGGAGCTGGAGGTCAAGTTGCTACAGTAACAACTGAGGGAATAACACAGCAACAACGACAGTATGTGTCAATGGAGACCGCTTACACAACGATGACAACGAGGAAGACTGAACCAACAACAACGTGCTTTAACAGCAGCAATCGATGAACACCTCTTTCCACCTCCCGCGACACTCCTCCATTCCCACTCTCGCTTTGCTTCTCATACCAAGATAGGATTCACAAAAGAGATGACAGCTCCAGCTATAGCACGGAAAGAGGGAACTGACTGAGGCAAGGCGAAGACAGCGACTGGTCACATAGCAACGGGTTCAGTGTCGCGAAGCTTCTCCTTGGATTCTGTCTCCCTCTCTCGCTCACAGCGTCTGATGCAAATGGAAGAAGGGAGTGTACATAGCAGTTAAATTAAACAGAGGGCAGTTTGGTAATTTCACGTGATGACTGAAGAAAAAGTTCCCCTTATTGCATGCTTCGAATCGGAGACCTTTAACTAAACTCCTCTATCTCCAACCAGTCAACTATCCAGTCCCCTTTATGACAATATTGTAAGGAATAATATACATATTAATAAAGTGGTGTTATTTAACTATTTATTTTGCAGGGTTATTACATTCTTCCCCTCTTAAGAAATTTGATCCTCTGAATTTAAAAAATATACTCACCTCAAATCTCAAACAAGTGCGGGTACTTGCTCTGCATCTCATTCTCAATTTTCCAAGTAACTTTCTCCTCTGAATGATTATACCACAACATGTTTACTGAAGGGATCTCCTTAGATCTTAACTTAGTTACTTGTCTATCAATAATAGCTACCAGATACTCATCATACGATAAGTCTTTATTCACACGAACTTCTTGATATTCCACAACATGAGAAGGCTCATATAGATATTCTGTAGCATCGACACATGAGACACTAGATGAATTCCAGATAACTCTGGTGGTAGAGCTAATCGATAAACTACAACACCCACTTTGTCTAAAATCTCAAATGAACCAATATACCTTGGACTCAACTTGCCCTCCTTCCTAAATTTCATGACTCATTTCATTAGCGACACCTTTAAAAATACTTTATCTCTAGCCATGAATTATAATTCCCTTCGACGATGGTCCACCTATGATTTCTGTCGACTATAAGCTGTCAACAACCTTTGTTTGATTACCTTCACCTTCTCTTTATCATCCTGAACCAAATCTAGTCAAAACATCTCTTTGTCACCAACTTCAAACCGTCCAATTAGAGATCTATATTGTCTTCCATATAATGCTTCAAATGGTGCCATTTGAATACTTGATGGATAGCTATTATTATAGGCAAATTCCATTAATGATAAATGATTATCCTAGCTTTCACCAAAATCTATGATACATGATCTCAATATATCCTCAATTATTTCAATCGTTCTCTCATATTGCCCATTAGTTTGAGGATAAAATGAACTTAGGTTCAATCCAGTAACCAATACTTTTTGAAATGATTCCCAAAATCGAGAAGTGAATTGGGGCCCTTTATCTGAAATAATAGACACTGGAACTCCGTGCAACCGCAAAATCTCAGCAATATAAATTTTGACATGTATAGCCGTACTTTAAGTCATCTTTACTAGAAGAAAATGAGCCAACTTAGTTAACCTTTCAACAATAACCCAAATAGAGTCAAAACCTCTAACAGTATAGGGCAAGCTAACAATGAAATCAATTGTTATATTTTCCCATTTTCACCAAGGTATTTCCAATCGTTGTAATGGTTCTGTAGGCTTTTGGTGCTTAGCTTTAACTTGTTGACACACTAAACAACGTGTAACAAAGTTCGCCACATCATTTTTCATACCATGCCACCAATACAACTATTTCAAATCTTGATACATCTTAGTATTCCAAGGTGAATAATATAAACAGAATGATGAGTTTCCTCTAAAATTTGCTTTCTCAAGTCTTGAACTTGAGGCACACAAATCCTATCATTGTATCTTAGAACACCTTCATGGTCCATCACAAATTCTATAGTACTTTCTTCTTTGACCAAATCCCTTAACTTGCATAATCTCGGGTCACAGTACTAAGCACTCTTAATCTGTTCATTTAAAGAGGAATGAGCCTGTAAATGAGCTAAAAATGCTCCTCTATCGACAATTTCAAATATGATCCTTCTTGCTAAGCTTTATGAATTTCCTGCGCCAGTAGTCTTCTTTCAACATTTATATGTGTCAGGCTAACCATAGACTTTCTACTTAAAGCATCAGCCACCACATTCACTTTATCCAGATAATATAGAATCGTGTAATTATAATCTTTTAGCAATTCCATCAATCTTCTTTGTCTGAGATTTAGATCATTCTGCTAAAAAATGTACTTGATACTTTTATGATCAGTGAAAATCTCACAAGTTTCACTATACAGATAATGTCTTCAGATTTTTAAAGCAAAAACAACTGCTGCCATTTCTAGATCATGAGTTGGATAATTTTGCTCATGCTTCTTAAGCTTTCTAAAGACATAAGCAATTACTTGCCAATTCTGCATTAATACACAGCCTAAACCAATTCGAGAAGCATCATAATATATTGTGTACCCCTAACTCCTGAAGGTAAGCTTAAAACTGGAGCAGAAGTCAAAGATTCCTTTAACTTATGACAATTTCCCTCGCACTTATCATCCCAAACAAATTTTACATTTGTCTGAGTTAACATTATCAGTAATGCATCTATTCTTGAAAAATCCTTCACAAAATAGCGATAATATCCTATAAGACCCAAGAAACTGCAAATCTCTGTAACCGTTGTAGGCCGTAGCCAACTTTTGATTACCTCAACCTTGCTAGGATCAACTTAAATACCGTCTTTTGATACAACATGCCCCAAGAAAGTGACTTTAGTTAACCAAAATTCACATTTTGAAAACTTAGCATAAAGTTGTTGCTCTCTCAACTTTTACAACACTAACTGCAAATGATGCTCATGCTCCTTCGTACTCTGGGAGTATACCAAGATATCATCAATAAACATGATTGCAAACTTATCAAGAAATGCTTTGAATACCTGATTCATCAAATCCATGAATATTGCAGGAGCATTTATCAACCCAAAAGACATCACTAAAAATTCGTAATGACCATACCGCGTCCTAAATGCTACCTTTGTAATATCTTCCTTCTTGATCTTTAATTGATGATACCTTGATTGCAAGTCCACATTTAAAAAATACTATGCTCCTTGCAACTGGTCAAAAAGACAATTAATACGCACTTTTCACTTTATTAAGCTGTTAATGTATAGCCTCAAAGATCCATCTTTTTTTTTACAAACAACACTGGTGCACCCTATAAAGAAGTGTTAGGTCAGATAAACCCCTTATCTAATAGTTCTTGTAGCTGAGTCTTCAACTCCCTTAACTCTGAGGGTGCCATCCATAGGGCAGAATAAAAATTGGTTGTATGCCAGGAATAACATCAATACTAAATTTGATCTCTCTATCTAGAGGTAAGCCAGGCAATTCCTCCAGAAAGACATTAGGAAATTCCCGAACAACTAGAATTTGATCTAAATTGATAATAAGCTTATCAACATATTTCACTACAACAAAAAATCCCTGACAACCCTTTATCAATAATCACTGTGCTTTTAGAGCAGAAATAAGTTAGTTGGCTTTTCTACTTTATTTCCTTGCAATACAAAAGGAGTTTTACATGGAATATTGAATTTCACCATTTTCAAGTGGCATTCAACAGTAGCATAAAAATTGGCTAACCAATCCATGCCTAATTTCACATCAAAATCAATCATGTCAAGAATCATTAAATCAACAACACTTTCTCTTCCCTCAAAAGACACTACACAAGATTTATATGCTTGTGAAACTGACCAAAATTCCCCAACCGGGGTAGCAACTGCAAAATGACAATCAAGTTTAGCAGAATGTTTACCCAACCTTTTAGCAAAGTATACTGAAACATGAGAATGTGTCAATCCAGGGTCAAATAATGCATAAGTTTTCTGAGAACATATAGTGATAATACCTATAACCACAATATTAGAGGCCCGAACATCTTGCTCGTCATAGCATACACCCTTGCTTGGCCTTGCCATAAAGAAGGTTATGCCTTTTTTTCTGATGGTCTTCTTGATGTACCTCTACCTGTTGAGGTAGAAGTTGCTCCAATAGACAGGGCTGTAAAAATAGCAAGGCAGAAAAAAGGTCAAGCTAATCCATAACTCGAAGTTAGCTGAGCAAATAGATAATATCTCTTCATATAACCCGGTTGTCCACACCTATAACAAATACCAGTGGCCTTACGATAGGCTCCCGAATAATAGTTTCTATAAACAGCACAAGTAGACCTAGAATAACTAGACTAGCTCACGGCAGGCTGAGGGTCTAATATTTCTAAATTTAGGTCTAAGATTTGAAGTGCCTACTGAGGGTCCATAAGATCTTGGTACCGGTTGCATAGCAAATGATGAGGATTGGCCCTAAGAGTGATTTTCTTTAATGAAGACCCTTGGAATCTTCCACTCCCTATCTCCTGCTTCTTAGAAACCCCTTATTCTTTGATATGCCTCAGCTCAATTCTCAATGCACAATCCATTACATCAGCATAAGAAGCAAAGTGATTCAACATGGGGGCAACAATATCATGTATATATATCAGCAATCCCTGGATGAATATGCCAATCCTATCCTTTTCTGAAGGAATCAATATAGATGCATAAGAAGAAAGCTCAGTAAACTTCCTATCATACTCTGCCACTATCAATCCCGAAATACATTTCAACAATAGGAACTCTTTGATTATGGCATCCTTTTTACTTTGGGGAAGATAACGCTTAAGAAAAATATCGTTGAAGCCAGCCCATGACAATGGTGGCACTCTATCTCCCTGTAACCCAGGTACTATTTTGTTCTAAGAATTAGCTATCCCTTCTAATTGGAATAAAGCAAATTCTACATACTGAACATAAGATTATCTCAAAGCTCTACACCTCTTCTCAATACCTTCCAGAAATTTCACAGGTTCTTCTCAAGAATCAAAACCCGTGAACTTAGGAGGATCTAGTTTAATGAATTTTGACAACTTACCTGCTATATTATCCTCTTTAATTACATTGTGTGTCTTTTCTTGAGTCTCGTGTCTAGATGAGGTAGAGATTTCTGGGGATTATGGATTAAATGATTCAACTTCAGATATGATCTCTTGAAGAGATCTAAAGGGTTGACCTCCCCTAATCCTAACTCTCTTATGACCCTATCCTCTATCTCTAGGGGCAAATCACTTTGCTGAGCAGAGCCTCTATCTGAAGCCTTATCACTTCTAGATCTTCTTCCAACTGGTGGATGTTTGGGTGACATTTAACTATAAACTAAAAACATAGAAAACATTCAATTCTAAGGAAAAATATATTCTTAAAACAATAAGAAAAGAAAATACTTTTAAATTTCCTAAAAAGACCTTCAATGATACCTCAATTATAATTATACTTAGTTCATAAAGATAATTGAGATCCTATTGAAGCATCCATACTCCACTTAGCCATGGAAAACCCTTGGTTCTGATACCAAACTGTCATTTCTCAAAATTTGAGTCGTGACCGGCACATAATATGAATGAATTAATATTTCTTAAGCTTTAAAACTTAAATAGAATGTTTAAAACAATAATCATAATATATATTCCATTTTAATCAAAATACAAGTCATCTGTAGGAATTTTAGCAGTATTATCTTTGTATAAATGACCTTATAAAAATTCTACAATAGACTACAAATGTTTCAAAACACCTACAGATATTTTTCAAAATAACCAAAATATTATCTATAGACTAGGTGGAGCATCTAAAATTCTATCAAAATAATACAAGTATTTTGTAAATTTATAATTACATTATAAGAAGATATGTCCAAAAATCACTACTTCGGATATGAAATAAGACTCTTCACTCCTCAGCTAGAGGAACAGGATCAACAGCAGTATCTAAAGCCAAAATAATCTATCAGTGAACTAACTAAGGATGGGAAAAAATTGCCCTTATGAGTGAGAAGCCTATTCAGACAATAGACTTGGTAACTGTGAGTCAAGCTAAACATATTATTAACACATCCCAAAGATATCTATTAGCAATGATTCGCCCAGTACATTCAACAGGTTCTTGTTTGCCTACGCTAACCTTGTCCTGTAGGGAAATTAATAAAGATTTGATGAATCTATTAGAAGGGTATACCAGCTTCCTTGAAGAAAGTCATGACCTACCACCAAGGCAACCAATAGAGCATGAAATTCATTTAGTTTCAGATTCAACATTGCCCAACCTTGGGATGTATCATAACTCAGTGTTGGAGAATAAAGAAATTAAGAGACAAATTAATGAGCTACTTGAGCGTGGCGTTATCAAGCCAAGTAGTTCCCATGTGGGTCTCCAGTTGTGCTTGTGCCTAAAAAGGATGGAGGATGGCGAATGTGCATTGATTATCGAGCACTTAACAAGATCACCGTTAAGAATCGCTACCCTCTCCCACGCATTGATGACCTTTTAGATCAACTACACCATGCAACTGTCTTCACCAAATTGGATTTAAAATATGGTTATCACCAAGTTCGTATCCATGATGAGGATACTTAGAAGATAGCCTTTAAAACATGTCAAGGGTTATTTGAGTGGCTAGTTATGCCCTTTGGGCTTTGTAATGCCCCTGCCACTTTTATGAGACTCATGAATGATGTCTTACGGCCTTTTATTGATGATTTTGTAATTGTTTACCTTGACGATATCTTGATATATAGCAGGTCATGGGAAGAACATTTGGTACATGTACAGAAGGTGTTTGAGACATTGAAACAACACCAACTCTGTTTGAACTGAAAGAAGTGTGAGTTTGGTAAACAAACCTTATTGTACCTTGGTCATATTGTGGGTGGGGGTGAGTTACAAATTGACCCTGATAAGATCAATGTCATCATAGAATGGCCAAGACCAACGTCAATTTATGAGGTTCGAAGTTTCATGGGTACTTGCCAATATCTTCGTAAGTTCATTCGTCACTTCTCTGTGTTGGCTTCTCCTTTACACACACTAACAAAGGCTAACCAAAAATTTGAGTGGACCCCAAAACATGAGGACACGTTTCTCTTATTAAAGAGGAAGATATGCGAGGCGCTTGTGCTAGCCTTGCCAAATTTACAAAGGCCATTTGAACTAGAGACAAATGCTTCAGGGTATGCTATGGGTGCTGTCCTTATGCAAGAGCATCGACCTGTAGCTTATCACTCAGAGTTGTTTCAAGGAGGCCAAAAGAATTACCCAACGTATGACAAAGAACTTCTTGCCTTACATCAAGCTATGAAGCATTGGCAGATTTACCTCCTAGGCAAGGAGACAATTGTGCACACAGATCATCGCCCCTCCAATATCTGCAAGTTCAATCGAAGTTGCAGCAAGCACGTCATATGAAGTGGATGACTTATTTGCAGTAGTTTAACTTGGTGATCAAATACAAGAAGGGTGTTCATAACAAACTTGCTGATATACTATCACGTCCTCCGATAGCTTCTATTTGCTTGTCGATGTTTATGCAGGTTGAACCTTCCTTACATGGAGAATATAGAAGTTGGTACACCACTGATCCTTATTTTTGTGAGGTGCTAGCTGACATTAACATCAGCAAACCATCTGAGTTCTTGTTACGAGATGGACTCCTATATAAGGGAACACTTTTATGTATACTAAGAGAAGCCGAGCGAGTACAATGGATACGGGAGGCATATACTTCTAAGGTGGCTGGGCATTTTGGAGTTGTAAAGACTTTGCAAAATCTCCAATGTTATGTTTTCTGGCCGTGCATACAGAATGATATAGCTCATTTTGTGAAGGGGTGTGTGTTGTGCTGTACATCTAAGCCCTCGAATAGGAAGTTGGGGTTATACACTCCCTTGCCGGTACCCTCTCGTCCGTGGGAAAGCATATCCATGGATTTCCTTGGAGTCCTTCCAAAAACACGTCGAGGTAATGACTATTTATTTGTAGTTGTTGATCGTTTCTCAAAAATGGTGATACTCATACCATGCAAGAAGATGATTATAGGGGAGGAAGCAGCACATTACTTCTTCCAACATGTTTGGGTACATTTTGGGTTGCCTCATTCTATCATATCTGATCGTGATAGCCATTTTCTCAGTCACTTTTGGAAGTAATTATGGACCATGATGGATACCAAGCTAAAATGGAGCTCTGCTTTCCATCCTCAAACAGACGGCCAAACCGAGGTGGTCAACCGCACCATCGTTCATTTGTTGAGAGGCTATAACTCTCGTCACCCAAAAACATGGGATAAAAGCATTCCATACTTACAATTTGCTTTTAATCGGGCTATACATAGTTCTATTGAGAAATCCCCCTTTGAGGTGTGTTTGGGTTTCCAACCACAAAGTCCATTTGACTTGGAATTTACTCTACGATCATCACCGCTAAATTCCAAAGAGGAGAAAGATCAAGAGAAGGCACAACGATTCTTGGAAGGAATTCAACGTTTACATAGGCAGGTAGAAAGTAACCTCCAGAAGGCCCAGCAAAAATACAAGATGTGGCATGATCGTCACAGAGTTAAAGCTGATTTTCAAGAAGGGGACCTTGTTTGGCTTCAGCTAAGCAAAGAACGACTTAAGGGAGAAAGGAAAAAGTTGAAACCCATTCGTTATGGTCCTTTCAAAGTGTTACAGAGGATTGGAGATAATACATGTAAGCTTAAGCTACCCTCGTACATGGATATATATTCAGTAGTTAATGTTGAGTATCTTAAGCTATTTGAGCCATCCATGATAGATGAGGAACCCAATGAAACACTACCCTCCATGGAAGACTTAGTGTACCAGTGTGAGACACTATTACAGGAAGATGCCATCTTAGAAAAGAAAACCACTACCACTAGATGGGGAACAAAAGAATCTTTTCGCATGGGACAGAAGGGTACACGTCCGGGTGCTGCAAAATGGTTCACAAAAGAAATTGGACAAGCCAAATTTCCTCACCTTCAATTTTAAAGAACCCACAGGAGTGGTTCCTTGTTAGTGAGGGACCCGTGATCCAGGAGGATCTTTTCACAAGTCACATGGAAACACTTAAAATACATGCACGTGATGAAGCTAATGCATTTCAAAATACATGCACGTGAGGAAGTTAAGTTTAACGTGGTTCCTATCTCTTTGGAAAGGAGTTGTTGTACGTTGCTGGTAGAACGAGTCATATGGAACTACCAGCAAGATTTCGCGAAGTTTCAGGCTCAAGGCTCTCAACAAGAGATTATGCTGATTTTCAGTCATTTATTTTATTCACTTAATGTATCAAGCTACTCCCTTATTTTGTGATATAAATGTACGCTGAAGGAAGGGATCGGCAGAGTAAATAAAAAGAAAAAGAACCTCAGTTGCACCGTCACAAGTAACTGAGTTTCAAAAGTTCATATCCTTAGCTCTCATTCATATTCAGATCACTGAACATCCAAATAAAATCTTAAAAGATTTTTTTCAATTCATATGAAATACTATTCAAATAATAAAATTCACATAAGAATATTTCAAAAAGAAACATCCTCTCAATATAACATTTATAAAAGTTCTTTTTCAAATTTTTTTATCCATTTCCATCCATAAACATGATAATGTAATAAGCCAATTGGAAGGTAAAATAAATAATAATAATCGAACCAATTAATTCATATGAGTATATCTTGAGTAAATCATACTTAAAAATTAAAAATTTAAAAAAAAATCTCCCCTTCTAAATGTTTTAATGAGTCAAACAAGGGGAGGGGAGCAAAATCCCTCCCCTTCTCCCAAACCCCCATACCAAACGAACCCTTAGTAAATAAAAGGGACTTTGAATATGTTAATAAGGGCATGGGTGTCATTTCCCACTTAAAAAAAATTAATCTCAAATTCCTTAAGGGTTCGTTTGGTATGGGGGTTTGGGAGGAGAGGGAGAGAAAGGGAGGGATTTTGCTCCTCTCCCATTGTTTGGCTCATTAAAAATTTTCCCTCCCCTCCAAAATTAGGGGGAATTTGGAGGGAGGTGTGATATTATTATTTTATAATATTAATATACTCACAATTTTTTTAATATCCCAATATTATCCCTATATTATAGTTTATTAAAATATTATATAAAATAATATAAGGTAAATTTATCTATATAAAAATATTTTTCCTCCCCTCCCTTCTTAAATTAAACAAGATAATATGAAAATATATCCCCTCCCCTCCCTTAATGTTAATCCAAATAAGGTAAGACTAAAATCCCTCTTCTTCCCTCCCATCTCTTTCCTTCTATTAAAATCCCTCCCCTCTATTGAGCCAAACACACCCTAAGACTTCATAATAATTTTTGCCATTTCCCAATATTTATTTATAGTTTGATTGATCCCATAAGACTTAGATACAATTTTCCCTTTTTGATCCTTCACCAAGACAACTGTAATAGCTAGCTGCTCAATATCATTTCACCTATTTTGTAATAGAAATATAGAATGTCAAAACATTTAGATCTGGCTTCATTAAATAATGTTTTGGACTTACAGTCAAATTAAAAAATCGAAAACTTAAATAGCGCAGAAACTTTTAATTTAATTTAAATTGATCCTCGTATATAAATATTGTAGCTTCTTTAGGATTTTTTTTGGGTCAAAACTAGCTTCTTTAGGATAACAAAGCAATAATAACCTTGTCCTCGCTTAGCTCATTAATACTAATGAATAATTTAGATAAAAATATATGTTTAGTTCTCTATCTTATATAAAATTTCAGTTTAGTTTCTTAATTTTATAAAATACAGTTTTTGTCATTTATCTAATCCCTAATACTATTATTCTTAAATAATAATTATGTGTCAATCATTACTATGTTCTAAAATTAAATTTCATATATCATCAACAACAACAACAAACCTTATCCCATTAAATGGGGTCAGCTATATGGATCATACGACGCCATTGTGCTCTATTAAAAACTAAATCTTTAAATAGGTTATTGCATATATCATCATTTGATAAAAATATTTTGTGAACATTTAAAATTTCAACATAAGCATCTTTTGTTAACCGTGTTAGGGATATAAAAACTAAAAAAATAATTTTATAAAATTAAGAGATATAAATAAAACCTTATATAAAGTTAAAGTATTATAGGTGTATTTCTATCAATAATTTAATATATATATATATATATATACACATATATATACTTTCCCTTGGATCCAAGGAAAGCACCAAATTCAACCTTGAATTTTACATAATAGTGTGATCAAATGCAATTCAAAGTTCTTACACTCATATTTTCATTAAAAATAGGGAATATATGTCAACAAAAGCTCACACAAACTAAGCTCTTACAAATTACCTTGACCCCAATTTGTTTTTTAATTTGTTGATCCATTAGCTTGACTTTGATAAAGTAAAATATATATTTATTTTTCATTATACACCAAATAGGGTGATCTCTTTTAAGAGAGGTAATCATATTTAATATCTAATAATACTTTTATATGATTGCATTTGATAAAAGGTACATGTGATTAGTAAAAAAAACTCGATCAACAACGTGATAATTTTTTATTTAACCATAAATAATTATAATTTAACTTTATGTTAACAAATATGGAGATTTACCTTGAATTTATCTAAACTTTGTAATAAAATTGATCAAAAAAATTACCCCTTATTACTTCAATATTAAATGTAAGAGCTAATGGACGAATTTGTTTTTATTTAAAATATAAAAAGTTTCACTTTATCTCTCAAATTTATAACTATCTTCACATTAATTGCACATATTCATACAAATGCTTAAAATATATAGATACTTTGGATATAAACAACACACATTTTGTACAAATAATTAACTCAACTAATGTTTTAATATCTATAAATTATTTATCTAGCTCATACTACTTCTCGTCCTTAATATATGAGCTGGTTGGATAGTTGAATTTTGTTCTAAATATAATACTTTAATATATTTTATATCTAGTATTCATTATTTTTCTCCAAACTAATTTACCTAATTTATTTTTTTTGGCAAAAAATTTATCTAACTTATAAACTGATATATAATTTAATGTTATATATGAGTAATTTGAAAATATCATATAATATTTGTTATAATTAATTTATTTATTTAATTTTTTAATTAATTTACTAAAATTAGTCAATAAAATCTTATATTAAAGATTAATATATAACGATGAAGTATTAAAGTTGCGTATAAAATTAATTTTAGCTTGCACAAACAATAGTTGACTCTTTCTCGATGTCCATAATCAATTGCGAGCTGAAGATGAGAAATAGAATATACGATTCCATATTAAAGCATCCTTTTGGTGGTTGGAGGATTGTGAAATTTCTAGTTCTACTTCAACTAATAAGAGCTCTTGATATATGCAAAAAAACAAAAACAAAGAAAGACTGTTCATATGCATCGATTTTGAAAAAAAGAAAAGAAAAGATGAAATTTATTTATTTCTTTTTTAAAAGTTTATTATTTAAGTGGTAGTATTAGCCCTTGGGTCAACAAAATAAAGTCCTTGCACATGTGAGTACTTATATTAATTAATCGAAGACTTGAAAAAAGAAAAGCCAAATTTATTGGAAAAGTGTAGTTAATTATGTTCTTGGGCAAGAAATTACTTAATAGCTATAGGCTTTATATATTTTAGGTTTTCTCTTTATCAAAGGTACTTAGGTTTCCTAAATAATCATCTAATTAATAATCTCTCTCATTCACACATTGTCCTCACAACTGGACAAAACATTTTAACTTCACCCAATAATTTAAAAGTTTGTATTATAAATGTGGGTTACAAAGAAATCAATAAAATAATCGCATTAGCTAATCCCTTAATTATTATTATAATATTCGCCCGTATACTTTTTTGGTTCAAACCAAGGGCTTAACCTAACCTCTTTCCTTCACCTTCACACAGTTCAATGATTCAATTTGTTCTATGAGAGAGGTTTGAATCATTGGGCACTCCAATATCTTTCAAAAAAAAATCGATATATATATATAATTAAACTTTCTTATTATTATAATTAATCCCTCTTATTATATACTATATTCCTTCTCCTTTTGTTTACTTTGTTTTCTGTTTTACTCTTTCTTTAGCTTCGCGTATGGCCGGCCTTGACTTAGGTTCAGCATCTCACTTTGTTCATCAGCTTCAACGCCCTGATCTTCGCTCCAATAATCATGAAGATGACAACCGGCAGGACCACGACGGCGATGACCCTCAAGGGCTTGAGCTAGTTACTCCCAACTCGGGAGGATCTGGCGGTGGTGGCGAGGTTAGTGGTCGTCGGCCAAGGGGTAGGCCTGCTGGCTCGAAGAACAAGCCGAAACCGCCGGTGATCATTACTAGAGAAAGTGCAAACACGCTTAGGGCTCATATCCTTGAAGTTAGCAGCGGCTCCGATGTGTTTGACTCGGTGGCGACCTATGCGAGGAAGCGGCAGCGAGGGATCTGCGTCCTCAGTGCCAGTGGCACCGTCACCAACGTGACCTTGCGGCAGCCAACAGTCGCTGCTGTTGCGACGCTGCACGGGAGGTTTGAGATACTGTCCTTGGCTGGATCGTTTTTGCCGCCTCCAGCTCCGCCGGGTGCCACCAGCCTGACGATATTTCTCGCCGGAGGGCAAGGTCAAGTTGTGGGAGGAAATGTTGTTGGTGCCTTGATAGCTGCTGGGCCTGTTATTGTTATTGCTTCCTCATTTTCAAACGTAGCATATGAGAGATTGCCCTTAGATGAAGAAGAACCACTACTGATGCAGCAAGGTCAATCTTCCGGCAGTGGCGGCGGCGGCGGAAACTCGTTCCCGGACCTGTCTTCAGGGCTGCCGTTCTTTAATCTGCCGTTAAACATGCCGCAGTTACCGATTGATGGCTGGGCCGAAAACTCAGGTGGTGGTGGTGGGAGGCAACCATACTGAGTCTGCAGAGAGCTTCATAGGGCACACCAAGAAGGTAAGAAGATAATTAATTATTGTCAAATTAATGGTTACAGATCAGAACTTGTAAATGTTCTTCTTTTAAATTCTTCGTTATTGTAGTGAAGTGTCTGGTGATGATGATGATGATTTATGAAGAACTGATTTCTATTCAAGTGTCTCAGTTTTCTTAGGGTTGTTGCAATGTTGATTCAGTTTCTGGAAACAATTGTCAGTGAATTAACAATATTTCACCTTAATTTGCTTGTTGGCTTTAGGATTGAATTTGTTAATTAACCTCTTGAGGCGAATAAATTTTGGAGATTGAAAATGATTGAAGGAAGAAAATGAAAGTAGTGAAATTTTCATCTGAATAGTTCTCGTTAAGAATTAAATCCCATAGATTTATTTTTTTTACATATATATATTAATATATTCTTCTCAATCTTTAACATATAGCTTAATTTGTTAATAATCTTCCCATCTTTGAGAAGAACAATTAACTATGCATATATTAAGAAATTAAACTAATGAACAATTATCTTTGGATCACCTAGCTATTTAATTAATTATATTCCTCATAAAAAATCCAGAAAATTGATTTATATATATAATTATCTATAGTATTGCTAGGTTGGCATTCTTGTGAATAATTAAGAGAGAATCTTAAGATTATTGCTTTTGACCCTCTCATTATATTAATTAGTAACAACACCCATCAAGTGGAGGAAAAACTAATGATATTTCCACGTGAAAGACAATTATGTCCAAGAGTAGTTTTCGAATAAACTAATTATAACATGTTTTTATCGATTTTAATTTACAATAATTCTGTTCAACTTGATGTTTATGAAGCGTCCAATTAATTAATTCAAAAGTTTTTTTATGGGCAAATATATTCTAAAATGAGTATTTCTGTACGGTCATCTTGTAGTGTTGTTGTCTTCTTGTTTAATTAACAGCATTCATATGTTGAAATAAATTAGCTAGCCTTCGCAGATATTTGAAAGATTCTTCATTTTGTAGCTGATGAATGATCAAAGAGATGAACTTTGTGAAAATTAATGAAAACTTGAAGAAACCAGGAATGTTTCAGGGACAATTAATAACTTGCTTAAATTGCTAGACTCAATGTGCAAGTCCCTTCTTTTAATCTGCAGGTCATCTCAAATTGTTAAAGATAAGATGTTATATATATATACTCATAATTCTTGATATAAGAATTAGTTGATTAATTTTAATAAATTAAATAAATAAAATGAATCAATTAATTATGACAAAATCTAAATCCTCAAGATAAATTCATATTATATACTCCTTAATCTACCTAAATTAGTTAACTACTATATTTTATATAAAGGACTAGAGAGAGTAGTACACACACAATACAACCTATGGTTGTCATGACTCATACGTATACCTCTTATGATTCTATATATCAAAAGGCATGTTTATATATGCATTGGCTTAAATTCATTATGATACACACTTGCTTCTTTCTGTCTATTTAAGTATAATCTCTTTTATAGCGCAAAGGGTTGTCACTTCTCCCAATAAATGTCTTCTCGATATTTAAACTTGTGTTCTCCTATTTACAGAGGTGATGTCACTTATCACATTAACCAATAGCTTGTTATATATATTTATATATATGTGTATATCTTCTTGTTTTCTCTCTGTTTGGTTTATGCTTCATAACATGTTGTCTCAAACATTGATGCGTTCTTTAAGTTGGTTTCAGAAAAAAAATTACTACTTGCTGAGCTGTTATATGCATTATACTAGCCAAATGTATAAATAAATAAGCATTCAGTATATTTGACAAGTAAACTGAGTCCTAACCCTTTCTCCCTATATATTAGTTGAGAAATTTTGAGATATTGGTCATTTGGTATGGTAAGCTGTGTGTGTTTGTGTGTTTTGAGGGGGTGGGGGCGCTTATTTAGTTGAAAATGAACTTATATATCTTTGATCTCTAAGTATATTCAGTTTAACGTGAGGTTTGAAGTTTCATTGTAGGGATTAATTTACTTAGATAATATAGATAATACTCCTCTCGTCCTAAATATAAGATTTAATTGTGGAGTTGATTTTAATTTTAAATATAAGATATATTTCTTATATTTATCAATTTTTTCTAAATTACCCCTATTGATACTCGCTTAACAATAATCAAGTAAGAAAGCGAGATGAGGGTTAAGGAAGATGATTATGATATTTTAGAAAAATATGTCATATTAACTAATTTAACTACCTTCCTTAATCTAATCTAATTAGTTAAATATGTCTTATATTAAAGATAAAGAAGTAGTATATTTTAATCTATAGGGCCTGTTTTAATAGGCTTTTAGAAAATGACTTATTGAAAAAATAACTTTTGGACAACTTTGGGAAAATGTCTTCTGAAGAAAAACTTATGGAAAAAAAGTAGTTTTGAATAAATAAATGTTTGAATGGATATTACTAGAAGGACTTTTGTGATTGGTAAATGATTAGAAAGGGTATGAGATGGAAAAAAATGCATCACTATTAGCATCACGTCCAACCATCAGATCTCTCTCTCACCATGGGGTGACGTCTTGTAGCGATGGGGATGACGGTGATGCAGAGTGAGGGAACCATTGCTGTAGTTCCACGGGCAACTTCCTCCACTACAATTCTACCGACGACAGTGACTTCCTCTTCTCTAAGACCTACCGCTGCATTGACGACGGAGTCAGAGGACGACAAAGGAGCTACAACCATAAGATGATGGAGGAGCAGTGACTTCCCTCTTTGCGATCCACATCTAGAAGATGATGGAGGAGTAGCGACAATGGAAGCCTACACAATCTTCACAATGGAGGACGGTGGACAACAGAAGAAGATATGCCACGACAGAAGAGACAGGAGAGAGTGGGAAAAATGGGGGCAAAATAATAATTGGGTAGTGTATAAGCTATTTTACTGTTCCAGAAGCCATTATTAGGAGTTTATCCAAAATTATGTTTTGGTCCATAAGTTTTTTTGGACAAATATAACTGTTTTAAAATTTTTTCAAACCAATATTTACATCAGAATCCCTTTTAAAACCAAAGTTCTAGTTCATCCAAACAGGTACATAAATAGTATGTTTTTATGATCCATTTATAGTTATATTGAAGTTTGAGTAATTAGGTTGCGAATGAAGGAAGTAATTCAGGTTTCTATATGTGTACCCCTCAATTGGAAAGTTGTTCTCTTTCATATACTAGCTAGTAGCAGTCATCCAAACAGGCACATAATAGTATGTTTTTATGGTCCATTTATAGTTATATTGAAGTTTGAGTAATTAGGTTGCGAATGAAGTAATTCAGGTTTCTATATGTGTACCCCTTAATTGGAAAGTTGTTCTCTTTCATATACTAGCTAGTAGCAGTTTCTGGTAAAAACTTCAATTATAAAATTTAAGAATAAAACTACCAAATAAATCATTTATGCATCGTACGTACATATCTTAAAAATAATAGATTATAATATTAATACATGCGCACTTCCATAATGTGCACACGCTGGCATCGTACATACCCTCAAATTTTGTATGGATTAACATGTTGATTGCCATGACTCACGGTTCAGATCAGAGAATAAGATTTTGCTGAGAATTATTGTTGTGTAAACTTTATTTTATAGGTTATAATATATATTAAATAGAGATGAAGTTATAAAATTGTTATTTTTAAGGCAAAATGAACAAAGGGCAAGGTTTTTCTTAATTTATATAAAAGTGACTTATAAATAGAATTAAAAGAGTATAAATATTGAGCAGTTTTAATATTATATATATATATATGTAGAGAAAAAACAAAGGCTAGGTCTTTTGTTTTTCTTATTCTTTTGTGGGGAACCAAGCTAGACGATAATTGAAGTCTTTAAAAGATCCATCTCTAAACTCGAACTAAACTTAATTCAAATGGCTTTCAGGAATTAGTAAACCTAAAAATGAGTAGTTTTTTGGACTGCTGTGCATTATGAATGATTTTAGATTTAAATTAAAAACAATAATTTATTAAGATATGGACTCTTGGCCTAAAAAAACACTAAGAGATGTATGGGCACTGAATCTAAACGTTATGCAAATATCCAGTCTAAGTTTCTCAGGTTGCGAAAGTTTTGCTTTCAGACAGTCCCTACAAAAAAAAAAATGATTTTTAGTAGTGACTTGTTGCTGTTGAAAAGTTGTTGCCTATGCGACTGGCAACAAAGTTGTCACTGCTGAATGGTATTTCAGCCCTCACTAAAATTGTCGCTGAAGGTCTCACTTTTCTACAATAATTCCTAGGGTCACTTCTAAAATTCTTTAAAGAACAGACTTTTAGCAGCAACCAAAAATGTTCACTAGGATTTTTATTTAAATTGCTAATTCATCTGCAACATTTGAATCATTATAGGCTTGACCTCAAAATTCTCCGTACTTGTATGTCGGGCAACTGGATACTAAAATGATAAGTCTGCCCTTCTCTGCCAAGGAAATTATCCAAAGTGTAGAGATCATTCTCATCTTCTTTAGCCATATTGTCTATATCTGATGGGAGTGGTGGATCAAAATGAGGTTGTGGTGTCAAAGAGACTTGGTGTTCCAAGTAGTGATTGTTGATATGATGTGTCTAGTGCAACTTCGATTTCTTTAGAAGAATAATAGTCTTTCACAACTTCTTTAAGAATAACCTCCAAACTATCTTATATGCATCATCAAAAGTACCTACAATTTCAAATTAAACACAAAATTATCAAACTTAAAAAAAATAGTACTAAACTAATAAAACTAAACAAAGAACCTATAACTAAACTGTATCTAATACTAATACTAAAACTCAATCATAATCAATCACACAAAAGCAATAATCACAACACTAGTGCCTTAATCCCCAGCAACGGCACCATTAACTTGTTTACCATGTAGCTTAACCATAAGCATATAGGTCGCAAGTAGTATAAAAAGTTTCCTATTCCCACAGAGATTAAGACAAGCTAAGTTTGCTCAAAATGAAATTGAATTGGAAACTTGACTTCAAGACAAAAGGCCTAGGATTACTTTTCTTCAATGTATTTTTTGAAACTTGAATTAAAAACCCCTCAATTAGCTATTTTATGCATATGTTTGCCAAGGTTCTAAATCTTTAAAAACGCTTTATCAAGTCAATACCCAAATTCTATTTTCAAAAACCAATCAAATCTCGTCTTAGTTATTGTAAATCATAATGAAGCATAGACCTTAAATTGACAACATTAGGTTAGTGATTATATCACTATAACACTAACAAACCATCCATTAAAACTAATTAATTTTAAGTCTAATGTGTGATTACCCAAGTTCTACAATTAAAATAACTTTCTCAAGTTCTAATCAATTGAACACAACAAGCCAAGTGATGTCAAGCACTTACAAGCATTAAGCACAAGGTAAAAACAATATATAACTATCATTAACATAAATTTCATTAATAACTAAAACAGGAAATAAGCCAAGTCTTAATTCTATACAAATAGTCAAAATCCTAGAACAAGGTTTTTAGCTACCCATAATCAGAAACAAAGCATAAATATGTACAATATCCATGTTCAATTCATAAATAAGGAAGAAAAGGAAAGGAAAACAAGAAAAACTAAGATTGAAGACTCAAAATCTCTTCCAAGCTCTAATCCCAAGCATCCCAAGTCGTCAAAACTCCTTCTCCAAGCTTAAACTAGGTCCCAAGTGTCTTAGAATGTCAAAAGTGGTGGCTCCTTTTTCGCATCAAAAATCAAAATGCACAGTTTCAATTTTGCGAGTTATACAGAGGACATTTTGACTTCTACTTCACTTGCTACGGCAAGTTGTGTCACTTGTCACAACAAGTAATGTCATGTCCTTATTTTCAACCTCTATTATACCCATTTGAAAGTCATTGGAACTACTTACATAGCCATTTGCCTTAGAAACATGTATTTTTAAAGGAATTGCTCTCAGGTACTGTTCACACAACTATTCATTTGGTAATTCCAGAACATATACCCTACTTTAAAAATTCATAATTAAATCTAATGAAAACTCTTTTATTGAACTTTGAGGGAAAAATATAAAACTGAGGTTCCATTATCTCAATGAAATCAGTTTATTTATTAAAAAATACTATTCATTTGCTAAAATCTGGAAGTTCCAGTTTATTTGCCTTAACTTTAAAAATTCATTTCTCCTTCGTAACTTGTCCAAATGAACCGTGTTAAATATAGATTCAAAGATCTAGACGTGTTCTTTAACATAAAATTTCATAGCAAAACTCGTTCGTTTACTATCCAAAATTAATGTTGGAACGTTACTGCCTCCAATTGCTTACTTTCTCTCTATTCCAGATTTTAACTTCAACTTTGAAAAATCATAACAAATCAAATACTTGTCCAATTGAGGCATTCTTGGTGTTCATTTAAATCTCTATATCTTAACTATAACCATCCCAAATTTTAAGTTCAAACTCGTTGATTAAGGTACTGTAAATATCATCAAAAGGTCACTGCCTTAAAACACCAACACATGAACATACAATATACATTCTAGCATGTGCTTCCATAATGTCAATCAACTTATTTGATTGATTATACAAATTCATCCATCTATGCTTACCCTCTTTCCTTGAGAAATTCCAGCACCTATAATATGGTTATGCATATGGGAGGAATGAGATTTCATGGAAATCCCAATAGCAAGTCACACAAACTATAATATCATGCATGATTAATTGGATGCTTAACATGTTATCATAAGATGGGAGCTACTTTATAATGGCACATAAGCAAACTCTAATATGCATATTGTCATGAACTAAGTTGCAAGGAGTTGCAATCATTCATACTTCATCATCAACATGATGACACAATCTCATGCTCAACGAAACATCATAATCAACAAGCAAACATTCAATCAAGCATACATGAAACTATAATTAGGCATTATTGCTACCTCTTAGCTATCCTTGTCAAAGTCTTCTTGAGATGATTTCCTTCCTTCACAAATATCAAAACCTAACCATCACAAAGCAACATCAATTTATAGCTCAACTTGAACATAATACCAAGACTAGGTTTTCACTTGTTCCATTCTTTCTCTATTTTATGTTTCATACTTCCATCTTTCCAAAATAAATTCTCATAGTTCATTTCCACATAATTTTTCATCTAGAATCTAAATATGAAGCTAGAATTTCCAAACTTAAATCACATCATAAGCTGCTGTGTCAAACTGAAGCAAACCCTTGATTTTCCAAAAATTCACATTTTGATTCCAATGCTTCCAATACTTATTCTCCTACTTTATCCCCACACAATTTTCCATTTTAAACTCATTGGAAGCATCAAAATCATGAAATTCTAACATATAAATAGTGACACATACAGTAGCAGCCATGAACACAAACTTCCATTTACTTGCATACTTGAATTTCCAAATTTATACCACTTGATTCTAGCTTGTTTAAACTTATCTAAAATATCCATAATATAAAAATCATATTCTAACCATATATGGACAGCACTTCCAGCATCAACCATAAGGGAAATATGGCCCAAAAACCCCTTAAAATCAAGAGCTAGTTTGCTAAAATTAAGCTCAAGAACAAGGGAGATGAATCCCTTGCTTGTTGCTTCAAGTTGTGTGCTTCTTTCTTAGTTCAATGGAAATTTTGGAAGAGTTTCCCTATGGTTCTTCAAACTTCCAAACAAGGTCTGATTTGAGGGGGTATTTGTAGAAAAATTTGAGTGGAAATGGATGGCCAATATTGATTTGGTTACTATTTGGTCTAATGGTCCATATTCATTCTTTAAACAAGTTTGCCCTAGAAGCCTCTCACTTGAAACCATGCATGACATCACACAAGGCCATGATTGGCTGAAAAAAAAATTAAATATACTGATAGAAAAAATTTCAATCTAGTCTGGTACCGATCGGAGCAGTTTTACAAAAATCAGACTGCTTTCTGTTCCTAATTTTTATAATATTCTAGGATATGTATTCTATCCTGAAAATAAATATCTAGGTTTCTCATACCATTGACATTGTTATAATGAGTATTTATCTATCATCCATCCCTTGAAAAATGACCAAAATACCCTTGGTGTCTTTTCTTGCACTATATTAACCCTAAGGGCATAATTATCATTTCGCACCCCTTTATACTGTCTCAGGGCATATACTGGCTCTAACTAATCATCTCCATACTATCTTGCTCATTTTTGGCCTATCTAGAATGACCAAAATGTCCTCCATTTATCACTAGTACAATATGGTCATATATGGGTATTTTTATAATTTCGCACTTTTCCTGGGTTGCTCTGGACTCTAGCCCACTTAACTGTCCAGTCACCTTATTGGGCATATTGTGGCGCCATTTGGCCCTTGGTATGGGCTCGTTGCCTTTATGGCACAAATCCCAATGAATCTTTCCCGACCGTATTTATCGAGTATTTTATTCCACTGTAAAATCCCGTAAGAATTCTACAGGATTCATTTTCTAACTCTATCAATTTTATAAATTCTTATATTAAATATAGGAATTTACTGTAAGGTTTCATTTGATTCTGAAGTCTGAAAAATACTATAATAATTCCTTCTAACTTTTAGAAATTTATATCAATTAATCGGGACCACAAATCAAAATTCTATGACTCCTTAAACTGACCGGAATATTTTTTTCTATCTACTAGTAAAATTTGGGACTAATCTGATTTTGGGTATTTTTGAGCCTTTTTCGGTTCAACTTTCTCATAATTACATTTAGATCCTTGACTTTTTGCTTAATTATATTTAAATCCCTAAACTTTTGATAGTTACCACCCTTGGCCCAACTTTTGTTTCTACTTTAACTTTTGGCCTCCAACCTTTTCTAATTTTCGTTTAGGTCCATCTCTTCCTTCAAGACTCATTTAACCTTTATTATTCCTTCTGATCATAGTCATAATCCTTTCCAAACCTCTTTCCACTATCAGTATTATACAGATAGGGAAAATGAGGATATGACAAGTAACATAGTGGCTTCCTCTTCATATTTAAAGCTCCCAGTTTGTTTCTTTGAATGCCATACTTCCTTCAAGACTTTAAAATCTTGTAGATGGGCATACTATAGCTCTTTAATAAAGTATATTCTTCATCTTAATTTTCCTAAATGAAAACATTTGAGAGATTCAAAATCAAGCAAAATATGCACATTTAACCTAAGAATTCTATGTTTAAGTGTGAACAATAACATGCATATTTCCCTATGTAACTCTTCATTAAATATGCACAATTTGACTCTAAAATTAAGTAAAAAATAGGAAAAATGTGCTCAATTGCATGAATTTCTAGGAATTATCAATCACCACTCAGAGTTATACTTTTTTGGGAAAAAGATAATAAAAGACCATGTGTATTTAGAAATGAAAATTTGGGTATATGAATATTTAAAATAACAGATGGACAAAAGGCCCAATCTATCATTTATAAATTTGGGTGAAAAGACCAAATTACCTTTGAAATCATTTAAAGAAAAACATGAGAATGAAGCAGGAGTAGTAGGGTTGTCTCCTTCTCTATTTTCATTCATCCAAGTGTCGTTGCTTACTCTAGAAATCATTCTAAAATTCTTCACTGACTGAAGTTTCTAGCCTTTTTTTGGGGAAAAGAAGAAGAAGAAGTAAAATGGGGTGAGTAGCTGAAGTTGAGAGAAGGAGAAAGAGTGTTAATGGAAGAGGACATAGTAGAAGGAAAAGGGCGTTGGGTTTTTGAACTTAATTATCAAACGATTGCCACAAGCAAAGTATTGTCTGCTAGCATTAAAAGTGTACACTGCTTCTCATATCTAGTGAGAAATTTCCTAGCAAAATGTTTTTTCTTTTGCCAATAAAATGGTGTATTATCAAAAACCATTCTGTCGAGGAAGAACATTTCATGAAGTCACCGACAACTCGAGCATTTATGGGGCAAGTATTGATATGGTTAAAGTGAATGATGACATTTTTGTGTCTTGTAGTCAAATGATTTATGCATTGGTTCATTCCTCTTCAACCCAATTAGATTGGGCGGAAAAAGTAGTCATTAGTTAGAGAGCAGTCCCTTACTTTTTGCATGATTCATAATATTTATAGTAAGACTTACTTGCAAATGATTAAACTAAGTAATTGCTATCATGGACATAATATTTTTTGTAAATTATGGTCATGGGCAGGATATTTTTTGTATACAAAGGTTCATTGCTGATTGTAGACGTGTGTTATACATTACTGTCATTTGATTATATGTAATATAATTGCTATCATGGGCGTGATATTTTTTGTAAATGCCACAAGTAAAGTGATCAATGTCATTGAATGAAATTGGGTAGTAAGTTATAATTATTTATGAGTTACAATTTTAATTGTAATTGTCTTTGAGAAAGTTACAAATCTCATTGCTGAAGTTACAAATCACATTATAAGAGTTATGTTAAATTCTCCTTTTTGATAACGATAATTAACCACCTTAAATTATTTTTACCAAACTTGGCTAGAAACTAATCATAATGAAAATAAGTTTTGTTAATCATTTGAAATTTATCATGGCTAGAGAAAGAAAACTTTACTTATAAAGAGTTAACTATGATAGAAAAAGATAAAACTGCTCTTACGCACTATCATAGTTAAAAGAGTTCAAATTATTTTAAAAAAGTTATCTATGATAGAAAAAAGTAAAACTTACATAAAGATACTATCATGGATATAAGAGCTCCACACAATATTCACATATAAAATCATAGTAGAAAGGATTCAGGTTGAAGCCCCTAATAAACACCTATATCACAGTTATTCTCACAACTATCTAAAATTGGCCTCTAAGCATCAAACCTAGGAATAACATCATATAAGCCCACTTCATAACCAAGATCCTTTATAATACTCGTTTATAAATAATTCACAATATTACACATTTTAAAAGTGGATTCACAAACAATAATCTAGGGTCTCAAGCCCACTACCAGTACACATTCTCAGCATCAAATCCAAATAGAGTATCTCATTATATCAGAGTATTCAAAATGAGCTATATTGTAGCAATATACAAGTATTCTACATATAAATTCAAGAAGGAGGCTATACAAACTGATATAGCACTAACCAAACCTCTGAAGCTTTTCCTGAGGTCCTAGCATAAGACTATCACCTAAAAAATATTAATAACAATGGGGTGAGATAAACGTCTCAGTAACTAATAATCCTACTCATAATATATACTAACATGTGCTTATGAGGTGTCAAATGGGATAATTAATAAAATACACGATATAGAAAATAATACATTATCATAATATGATCAAATAGAAATACTATCACAGTTCCTCCCATCAAACCAACCGACTTATACCCGTCAACCGAACCTATAGGCTAGTGATAACTATCATATTACTGGTCACTCAAAAAACTAACCGGTCGAGAGTCATGCATCGAACAAAAGTCATAGAGTATAAGACTGGACCATAGGTTCATTCCCTCTCGATAAACTGGTGGGGTATTGTAAACTCTTGGTAAATTGGTGGGGCAAATCCCTCAATAAACAAGTGGGACAAAAGTCAACCATCAAGCTCTAATAAAGGCTATATCACGTGGTAGAAAGACAACTTCATTATCACCAATCCCAATCACCATATACATAATTCTCAAGATAATCATACTAATCAAAATATCAATAGTTTAATAATCAATAGTTTCAATAAATATTACAATAGGATTTTTCTCAAAATAATAACTTTCTTTAAATTTTAATCTCAATATAGAACAAGGTTTTAATCTCTATTTAAACTTTTTAAATTACTTTAAGTCCCATAAGACTATTTTTAATAAAATTAGCAATAAAATTTTGTCAATATGATCATATCATCATCAGTAGATTTATATATATCAAATTACTCAAAAATATCATATTAGCACACACCATGAGTGAAAAGTGGTTATCTCTCGTAAAGCTAACAAATATACGATAAATGAGGAGCCCCATGTTTAGTTCACAATTCACTAGTCAATCTACAATATTTATATAAATATGCATCAATAAGTTATTAATTTGATACAATACATACTTTTAAATAACTACTCACATTTCTCTTCTGGCTTTATTTTATTTAAAAATTATTAATTCAATACCATAACTTAATTTCTCTATCTCAATCACACCTATTTTTTAAATTATCATTCCAATAATAATCATATTGATTTCTTTATCCCAATCACATCTATTTTCTAAATTATCATTCTAATGATAATCTTATATTATCTCAATTATCTAATATAAATTCTCATTTAATATCTAACTCCTCTAACAATCCAAAAGTCTTAAATTTATAACTTTTAAAGCTTCACCCAAAATTTTCATACTAACATTTCATAATCAACCTCAAAAATCATAATTCATAATTTCAATCAAACTCTACCATTGATTTACTTAAATCAACTACTAAATTCTCCAATTATACAAAATTCTCAAGTCCCTTAACTTATAATTAACCCTCAATATACTAAATCTTGAGTTTAATCATCAATCAAATTGCTAAATAAATAATTAATTTAATTAAATAAGTTTAAAGTTCCTAATTATTACCTCTAATTTTCAAGTCTTACTACAATATCTAAATCTTCATTTCAATATTAAATCACATCATTTCTAGATTTCAATAACTCATTTGCATCATCAATTAACCCATAATTATTCAATTTGATCAAAATCCTCAATTTCTCTAATTTAGGGTTTAACAAAAATATATATTTTCAATTTAAAAACTCTAGTCACAATATAAATATATTAAATATCAATTATACTTCTAATAAATATAATCCGATCATTAAACTAAAATTTAATCAATAAAATTATTATATTAAATTATCTTAATATTTTAACATTTAAACCTTAACTCTAAACTTCTTAAATAATACAAATAAAAAAATTTTAAACCTATTAAATGCAAATACTCATTTACCTCTACAATTTTATGGTTTTCATTTGTTAAAAATTTATATTTATTTTAAGTTCTAATCCTCCAACTTTTTTTACTCCTAACAAAAAATTATATTTTTAAAAAACTTTTTTAATATAAAAAATAATTATAATATTTAAAAGATTTGATGTAAACAAATTGAAACTCAAATGGATATTCATCAATGGAGACGGTGAACAGAAATCGCGAAGGAAGAAGAAGCTGCCGCCCGCCAGTGGGATTGCATTTGTGTGGGTTTAAATATTATAAAAAGGATATGGGTCCCACTTAAAATTTTTAATATTATATTATATATATTTTTAAAGAAAGTTATTTCTTCTTCTTCTTTTTTTTTTAATATTATAGTGTATATATATATATATTCAGAGGCACGTCTACTTCTTTTTTTTCTTTTTTTTTCTTTTTTATTTTCCCCCTCTCTTTCTTTTACTTTTATTTTTTTTTACTTTTAATAGAAATAATATTTATTTTTATACTTTAAATAAACTCTCTTAACTTATGTAATTAAATAAAAATTTTATGTACTAAAAATTAATTATTTCTAATATTACTTAAATTTTAAAAATAAAAATAAGGATGTTACAAGTTGCAAACCCAAAAACTATATAGCTTATAATTTGAGAATTGTAAATATTTTAGGGAAATCTATAAATCCTATCGTTGAAGTTGTAAATTCCATTAAAGGGATTGCAAATGTCATTAGAAAAGTTATAAAATATGAAAGCAATTGTAATTACTTCATTAGAGTTGTAAATGCATTAAGGAAAGTTAAAAATCTCATTAGAAAAGTTATAAATCCCATTAGAGGAGTTGTAAATACCATTAGAGAAGTTGCAAACCCGAAAGTAATATCTTGCAATTCTAGTTGTAAATGTCTTAGGGAAAATTACATATTTTATTGTTGAACTTGCAAATCTTATTAGATGAGTTGCAAGCACAATTAAAGGAGTTGCAAAACCCAAAAACAATTGCAATTACTTCGTTATAGAGTTGTAAATATCTTAAGAAAAAATAAATTATATTAGAGGAGTTATAAATATCATTAGAGGAGTTGCACAACCAAAAGCAACATCTTGTAATTTCTGTTATAAATATACTAAGAAAAGTTGCAAATTCTATCATTGAAGTTGCAAATATCATTAGAGGAGTTACAAATCTTATTGCAGGAATTGTAAACCCGAAAGCAATATCTTACAATTTCAAATATAAATGTCTTAGGGAAAGTTATAAATCTCATTATTTAAGTGTCAAATAATATTAGAGGAGTTACAAATCTCATTGTAAAAATTGCAAACCTGAAAGTAATATCTTACAATTTCAGTTGTAAACATCTTAAGAAAAGTTATAAATCATATTGTTAAAGTTATAAATACTATTAGAGGAGTTATAAATCTCATTTTATGAGTTACAAATATATCATATATGCATCATAACCTACATGCTATAACTCGTTCAACATTATCAACTAACTAGTGCTAAACATTTAGAAAGAATTTCACGCTATTAGCAATAAACACTAAATTTGTGATAGATACCAGACATATTGTCATCTAAATATAACCATATTTTTTTATTACAAAAATTTTATCGGCAAAAGAAAAAACATTTTGTTGTGAAATTTCTTGTTGGATGTGAGAAGCAGTGTACACTTTTAACTCTCGCAGACAATGCTTTACTTGTCCCAATCGTTTGATAATTAAGTTACAAAAAGTCAATGCCCTTATCCTTTTGTTATGTCCTTTTCCATTAAACTCTCTTTCTTCTTCTCTTAACTTCAGCTACTCACCCCATTTTGCTTCTGTTTCTTCTTTTCCCTAAACAAAAGGCAAGAAATTTCAGTCAATGAAGAATTTCACAATGATTTATGGAATAAACGGTGTCACTTGGATGGACGAAAATAGAGAAGGAGATGACTCTACTACTCCTAATTCATTCTCCTACTTTTTCTTTAAATATTTTCAAGATAATTTAATTTTTCATCTAAATTTATAAATAACAGATTCGGCCTCTTGCCCAATTTATCATTTTAGATATTTATATACCCAAATTATCATTTCTAAATTTACATAGTTTTTTATTATCTTTTTCCCTACTTTTTTTTATAATGTATTTTGGTGGGAAGGAAAAGTGGGTGAACAAAAAAATTGTAGGATTTATAATTAATAAACTCATTTTTATATATTTATTCATATTATTTTAGTAAATTTTTGTCATTATTTTTATCTTTAATTGTATAGTTTGTGCGCTATTTAAATTAATATATCTTACTTTAAATTAGTGCTTAATAAGGGTATAATTGTCATATTTTTATTATTTTTTTAAATAATTATTTTTTAAATAAAAAGTATTAGATTATTATAATTTATATTTTATATATTAAAAAAAATGAGAACTTATAAATAATAATAAAGGATTATAAATTAAAAAATTATATATAAAGACACAAAACTTACTATTTGACCCATTAAATTTGTTTATTATTTTTTATGAAGCCTTTTAAAAGAGGAACACACTAGAGGGAGACGCGCGCGCACAGACGCTGGAGGGTGAGAGACATCACAAAAGGATGCACAGTCAGGACCCGCAAGCAACACACATGCACGAGAATAAAAAAGACCCACATGTACCAAAAAAAAAAAAGACGCACAGGAGACGCAAGCGAGAAACAAAGTAGCGGCAGAACACAATTGAAAATAGGGAGAGACGCCGAAGGAACGCAGGACGTAAAGCCTTGTGCAGCAACGCATACAGGGCAGTACAGCTTGAGAACAGTGACGACAACACATCTCAATAGTATAGCTCATGAACAGTGATAGCACAGACCAACAATGACAAAGCAAATAGCACAAACTTAGGTGAACATGGTAGCCATGAAATCTTAAAATTTTAAAATTGGTGTTAATTTATGTGACTATAGTATAAGTATTTAAACTGTAGATCTAACTTAAGAGGGAGTATTGAAATGTTATAATTTAGAATTAATTATTAACTAATTAATATTATATTTTATTAGTTATTTAATTAATTATCTAAATTTAAGTTTAAATATTATTTAGGATCATATTTGAATATTAAATTATCATATATTAGATGAATAGATATGAGATATTAGGATTATGATAGATTTTAAATTTAACTTATTAGTTTATATTTTTGCATATATAAATGTTTATTTGTATTCTTATTCATTAAAAAGATTAATAATATTTTGAGATTTTTTCCCTCTACTTTAAATCCTTCAAATTTCCATATGGTATCAAAGTCTGAAGAAGAAGAAGAAAAATGTCAAGCCTGAAAAGAATGTACACTTCAAATAAAGATTAGTTACATATGATGGGAGAGGGTAAATTATGTCTCTTCCTACAAAATCTCATAGGTTATAAGATTATTTTATCTACCTCAAGTGAAGTTAGATTAATGTGTAAATTCAAGTGAGTTACCATGGAAGGGGATAACTTGGGTTTCTTCCCACAAAATCTCATAGGTTATGAGATTAGTTTATCTACCTCAAGTGAGGTTATATTAATGTGTAAACCCAAGTGGGTTACAATGGAAGAGGATAATTTGGGTCTTTTCTCACAAAATTTTATAGGTTATGAGATTAGTTTATCTACCTCAAATGAGGTTAGATTAGTGTGCAAACCTAAGTGGGTTACCATAATTCTATGAGGAGCATGTTGCTCTTGAATAATACATATGATGGAAGCTGATAACTTGGATCTCTTTCCACAAAATCTCATAGGTTATGGGTTTAATATATATAATTCTTCATCAAGTTCCTCTATTGCAAGTATTCTTATTAAGTCTTTAACATGAAAGTTATTCGTCAAGTTCGCAACTTTGTCTTAAAATACAGATTCAAGATCTAATCAACTTCAGTTCAGTAGTCACTACTGGTTTAAGGATTCAAATTTCTAATTCTTTTATAATAATGCTACTCACATCCAAGTGTCTCCCAGCTTAAGGGAGAGTATTGAGAAAAACAAGTATTTAAATTGTAGATCCAGCTTAAGGGAGAGTGTTGAGATGTTATAATTTAGAATTAATTATTAATTAATTAATATTATATTTTGTTAGTTATTTAATTAATTATCTAAATTTAAGTTTAGATATTATTTAGGATATGATTTGAATATTAAATTATCATATATTAGATGAATAGATATGAGATATTAAGATTATGATATATTTTAAATTTAACTTATTAGTTTATATTTTTTCTTATATAAATGCATATTTGCATTTTTATTCACTAAAATGATTAATAATATTTTGAGACTTTTTCACTCTATTTTCAATCCTTCAAATTTCCACACTATGCGTGGCTAGAACTTCCTAATCCTTCTATTCAATGATAAAGGCATGAGTTTGGGATCTCAAAGGAGAGTTTAAGTTACATTAATTCTCTACTCAATAATTATATTATGATTCTTAGGTCTTAGGATAATTTTATAATTATTGGGAAGTTTGATAATGAATTATTTATATTTATTGAAGATTATTCTAATTGGATTATTGTTTGAAAATTGATATTATTTTTTAATTAACTTTAATTTCATTGCTCTATTTTTTGTCAAGACTGTGTTGAAATTTTAGTAAATATTTTGTGATTTTTTAAGGTGGCTTGAATTATTGGATTATTGTATCTCTTTCTAGCTTTAATCCTATATTTTTATGAATTATTGAGTTATAATTGATCATTAAATTTTAATATCTTTAGTCCTATTTTATTATTCTTGTGGCAATTAATAAATTAGAATTTAAAAAATATTTTGTGACAATTCGAGGTGGCTCGGTTGTTGGATTAAAAGCTTAGTTATAATTTTTAATTCATCGTTTATAACTCACATATTTGTTGAAGCTATGATTTCCTAAACTATTGAATTGGAGTATTACTTTTATTATTGTTAATCACTTGCATTATCATTCCATTCACTCTTTATTAATTAATTATTTAAATTAAAATTACCAAAAATATTTTATTTAAATTTATTTTTAATTTATTTTATTTAGTTGTTAGTCAATAACGACAAACCCCATTTTCTAGTTTAGGTTGCATTGTATTTAATTACTTATATTTTTAGTTCCTCAAAGAAAATGACTCGAGGTTGCACTATACGTAATCCTTAATTTAATTTTTGAATTAACTCTAAAGCGACATCGGACGTAAGGTTGTTTCAAGTGGCGCCGTTGCTGAGGAGTAAAGAAATTAGTTCACTGTAACTAAATGTCAAGTAACATTGACTATGATGTATGTATTTGTTGAGTTTGTCTTAGTTAATTTGCAAAATTTTTTTTCATTTGCATTTTCATTTGCGTTTTTTAAAAAATAAAAATTTAGGTTAATTTTTTTGTTTTATTTAGTTCTTTTTTTTCTTTTGTGTTTTGCATTATTCATTTTATTTTATTTTATTTTATTTGGTTTTTTCTTTTCTTTTGTTCTTTTTAGCTGACAACTATATCTAGTGAACACTTGTCTATTAGTGATTATGAATCATGAAAAAGAAACCATGAATGGTTTTAATATTATTAATGGATATAATGCGTTTAATGGGAACAACATATATAGTGAGAACAATTTATGGCATAATGGTGAGGATAACATAAGCATGAGGGAGATTTGTAATTTCAATATTAATTGTGATATTAATACTTGTATACTGATGATATGAATTTTAAAATTAAAAAAAAATCTTCCTTATCCAGATTATGTGGCTTTGCAGGTGATGATTCCTACTCTAACACCTATAATATAGGTTGGAGAGATCACCATAACTTTAGATAGACTGTGGAACAAGGCAACACTGAAGGAAATTTCTCCAATCAAATGGTGTCTAATCAAGGGGCTTCATTTTCTTCTTCTGGAGGTAATGAACTTGCTATGATTGTGAAAGATATTACCGAACTTAATTCAAAATTTGACAATTAGAAGTCAAAAATTGAGGCTAAGTTATATTATATGGAGAATAAGATAGACTCATCTCTATAAAATGTGTTCTCTAAATTAGAGCAAATAGAGGCTAAGCATAAGAACTTAAATGCTTTTGTTACTTAAATCTCCATCCACTTGAGTAAACAACAAGCAAAGAGTACTTGTTATATACCCTCCAACACAATGATAAATTCGCAATCCATGAATGCAATCACACTGAGAAGTGGTAAGGAAAGTGGTGCTAAGAAAATGTAATTTGAAGAGAATGAAAAGGATGAAGAATTGGTTGATGAGGAAATAGAAGTATAGTCTCCTCAAGCTTACACTACTTAAGAAATATTTCAAGTTGAGAAAGAAACCTCTATTCAATCTGAAAGCCTACAAGAAAAGAAGCTCTTGGAGTAGTCTCAGAAACAACCAGTAGTTCAAAATGATGAAGAGGCTATAACTATCATGAAGATATAAGTGGAGAAAGTATTACCTTCCGATGCCACAAGTGATAAGGAAACTAATGTGCATGAACCTGACAGGTATGACATGATTATGAAGCATGGTGATATTTGTATTTATCTATCTTCCTCACATCCTTTTTATTTATGTGTATGTGAGGGTGGTGTATCATATGTCTATAGTTTAGATATAGATAGCTAGCTTCCTACTACTCATAATTTTTACGCATCATCTTATTTCAATTATGATATTATTACTGATTATGCACTTGATAAGTTTAAGGAAGGTATTTTTGTTGTATTGCCAGGATCCAAGGAATCACATGATGAAGTAAAGGCTACCACAATAATTGAGGAAGTCGCTCTAGCACCAGAAAATGCCATAACAACAAAAAGGAGGCATAAAACTAGGCCCAAACCATCACAAATTATGCCTACCATTGAAGAAGGTGAAAAGGAGGGTGCATATAAGGATGAATATTATTATGTGATTTGACACCTGATAAAGACTTTGCAATGACCCTAGAAACTAATCAAGTATGATATTAATTTATTAAAGGATATATATATATTTTGGTAAGGATATCACAAGAGGAATAGGATGGATGACTGGTTGGAGGCAGTGTTGTTAAATTGAAGGTCCCCTATTCGAATCTCAGTACATGCAAAAGGGGGATTTTATTTTTTTCAAACACATGAAATGACCAAATTGCCCTTCTATCTATTTTTAACTTTCGTCACCTCTTCTTTCTGAAAGGAATTGGAAGACACGCAGTAGAAATTAATTTAAAAATTTTTCTATTCCTTGCCAAGATCTACCGTATGTGTTTAAGTCAAGTGGGAAGAAGCATTACCCTTAGTGTTCCTCAGCTACTTCCACAGCTTCTAGTCACGACGTTCACAGCTTCTCTCCGCGGCTCGTGTTTCCTTTCCGATCGCAAGAAGTCGACGACTCAGGTCGGCTTCCTCTACTGGTATCCACACGAATAGCGTTCCAACCACGAACGACGTGCTAACGTCTCTTGTCCCTCTAGGGCTTTCTCAAGAATTCATCCTCTCCGTCTCTATTTCAACAGTTTCTTATCTGCAAACCTTTTGCAGATTTCCCTTCGGCCTTTCTGTGTTCTATGTGTATATCTAAAACGCAGCTCCTAAAATAAGATATATAGGATGCTATGCGTTTTTTTTCCTCTCTACCGAATTGGATTTTTTTAGAGTTAATCTTATATTAATTCTAAAATTAATACAATATCACATATTGTATAATTTTATAAGAAACTAATTAAATAAATAATATTAAATCCGTCCCACAGATTTAATTACCTATTTATTTAACTTTAAATAAAAATGAGATTGAACTATATTTGATTTATTCTCATAAATCAAATTTGAGATATCATATCAATTTAAATTTTAAATTCAAACGTGATAGGGATTTAATTTATCCTTATAAATTAAATCTTATAAACATCTCTTATATGAGATATCCTATCAATTTGAATTTTAAATTCAATCATGATAGGGATTTAATTTATCCTTATAAATTAAATCATATAAATATCTCTTATATGAGATATCCTATCAATTTGAATTTCAAATTCAAACGTGATAGAGATTTAATTTATCCTTATAAATTAAATCTCATATATCTCTTATATATAATATATATATACACGAATTTATATATATACGAATATAAATATAAATAAATATATATATTCACCCTGGACTATTCATTGAATATGGACATGTCTTAGATTCAATGAATCTAGACATCATAGCTCGTGTTGGGCTATTTTGTGTGCGACCCTGTAGGCCCATATAAAGTTGGCAGTGGGCCATTTGCTATACTGGCCCACAAGTCGCAAGCGGTCTCTAGCAAGACATAACGACTACCCAAATCATATGAGGATCGTTAAACGATATAACCTTTTATACAACCCTATCATGTCCCTTTTGTCACACGATATTTTGGTCATGGTTGAGGCATGGATAATGTCATCCTCCTATTCCTGACCATTACTTTCTCGATCCCTGAGTAGTCTGACTATAGAAATGGAACTACCTTTCCATTACAGTATGGCCATACATTTCTTAGACTCACTCATCGAGGGGCCCAGTACTATCTCTCTACAAATATGAGGGACAAATTCCATCTTGACCATTCACATTCCTCCGCATGAAAAATCACTAAGCCCCAACATAGTCTTTATGATCACTCGGTCAAAAGTGACTTTTAACTAGGTCAAAGCTGAGCGTTTGTCATGTAGGAATCCATAATGATCTCAGGTCAAAGGGTATATTGACATAGTTTATATATAAGAGAAGCTTATGACGTTACCTATGCAGTTCTCTCATAGCAGGTCAGTCCAACACCTTGTACTCTTACATGTGCCTATGACTTTGATTTATATTTCTATACATCTTTAAAGTCATACTGGTCTTATTTCATATGTGCTCCCGCATAGATGACCGACTAGGGACATTTAGGATAAGATCATGAATTATCCAAGGATGGTCATCACAATAAACATGCAAATAATATGATAACACAATTAATAAATTCATAAATCAATAATGTTCATAAGACAATGATTGGCCCCGATGGCACGATTTCTAACACTTTCTTCATTTACTGACCACATCTGCGAGAGAGAGAGCAGAGGAAATTTTTAGGGAAGTTTCGCAACTTGGGAGCACTGTAGCTACTGTCTTTTTCTGTCACTTGAGTTTTTATCACCGATGACGAGTTGCTCAGTCGTCATGGTGTCTTCCTAGACTTGTGGATCTCGGCTGGAGGTAGGAACTTCTCTCTCATTCTTTTAGTTTCAGCTATGACACCAAGTCTATTATAGAAGGGAACATCTACCATGTTGTTCTATGATAGGAGGTATGCTTATATAAGTGTATATATATGTTAGAAAAAAATTGAGATGATGATAATGTTAAATTTTTGGAAAATGGGTATGAATAATGTATAATAGAGTCAAAGGTTTAGCTTGTGTTTATTTATATATGGATTGATAGTTGAAACAATTGTTAAAGTAGGGATGTTGAGCTGAATGGAAGAATATGAAATTTGATAGAGTTTGAAATTTAATATGGTTGCAAAATTGGAAAAATCTATAAGGTTAAAGGATATGATTTCATATTTCATGTGATAAATAAATAGTATTTAATGCAGAAGAGGTGAATGATATTTACTGATAGAATATTTTACTTCTGAAAAAAAAGGGAAATAAGGAGATAATATTATTATGAAGAATAGAGTTAGGAGTAAGATATATCAGAATGGCGCATGTGAGTGAATAACGTCCTCTAAAATATGATATTTTGAATAGTAGCTGGTTATTTGATATTTTATTTAAAGTGTTCATTTTAAGTATGATTTAAGAAAAGCAAGTTATATGAATTAATGGCTTTGATTGTTAGCAACGATTTTTATTACAATTAGTTTATTATGTAAATTTCATTATTTGGAATAATTGTCGATATCAATTAATGAAATCTTTTGATAATTTATTATAATGTTCATGCTGGAGTTTCATAATTATGAAGTATTTTTAGTGAAAGTTATTGCATTGGAAAGTGTTGTGCTCATTAAATGCCAAATGGACCCCATGCATACTGGAAAGATTTTTAGAAATGACTGAATATAGAATACTGGTTACTAACAGTAGTACTGCTAATCATTGGTGTACCATGGTTAACCCCGAGCTCGATGGATATTCGTGGGTCTCATACTCTCGCGAGGTTATTCGTGGGATTTATTCTCGAACCCTTTTTCTCATAGGTCTTGTACCTGTGCCTGTTATTCGGGGGTCTCGTGCGTGCGCTTGTTTCGTGGCCTCGTGCTATGCTTAGATACTTACCTTCGTGGATTGTGTCCATGCCTATTTTTGTGGCCTTGAGCCACACCGGATTGATTAATTACTGTCATGGATTGTGTGTCCACACTTGTTTTCATTATATTGAAGTCCTATGGAAGAAAATGATTGACTTGAAATGATTATTTTAAAAAAATTTTTTGAAATAAAATGTTTATCAAAATATTTGTATTGAATTACAAAATGTTATTATTTACATTTAAACATGTTGAAATTGTTTCTTTCCACATTTTAAATTTTATTTTTGAGATGTTATTCACCGATAGATTATTTTAACTTCAGATAGTGCAGTAGACCATAATCCTTTAGCTGAGCAGTGAAGAGGATCATTGCAGATCCAAAGTATTGAATTTTGGGCATATCAATTTATAATGTAATTATGAATTTATAAAAATACTTGTATTATTTTTTTGAAAGTTTACATGCTCTACCTAGTCTATAGATAAGGTTATGGTTATTTTGAAAAGGTCCGCAAGTGATTTGAAATATTCACAGTTTGTTGTAGGATTGTTGAAAAGTCAGTTATACAAAGACAATCCTGCCAAAATTCCTACATATGACTTGTCTTTTGATTAAAATGGAATATATATTATGATTGTTGCTTTAAACATTTTACTTAAGGTTTTAGTCTTAAGGAATATGAATTCGTTCATATTATGTGCTGGTCACGGCTCAAATTTTGGGTCATGATAGTTTGGTATTAGAGCAAAGGTCTTCTATAGCTAAGTGGAGAAGGGATGCTTCAGTGGGGTTTCAATTATCATTATTAACCCAGGTATAATTATAATTGAGGCATTATTGAAGGTCTTTTCATGAAATTTAAAAGTTTTTTCTTTTCTTATTGTATTAACAATATACTTTCTCTTGAAATTGAATATTTTCTATATTTTTGGTGTATAGCTGAATGTCACCTAAACGTTCACCAGTTGGAAGAAGCTCTAGAAGTAATAGGGCTTTCGGATAGAGGTTTTGCTCATCAAAGTAACTTACCTCATAGAGGTTGAGGATAGGGTCATAGGAGAGTTAGGACTAGGGGAGGTCAACCCCTTAGACATCTTTAAGAGATCCTATATGAAGTTGAACAATCTAATCCACAATCTCCACATCATCTAGATACGAGACTTGAGAAGAACCAGACAATTTAATTGAAGAGGATAATATTGTAGTCAAGTTGTCAAAATTCATTAAGCTGGATCCTTCTAAGTTCACAAGTTTTAATTCTCAAGAATAACCTATGAAATTTTTGGAGGATATTGAGAAGAGGTATAGAGCTCCGAGATGTCCTGATGTTTAGTATGTGGAATTTGTTTTATTTTGGTTAGAAGGGGTAGCTAATATTTAGAGCAAAATAGTGACTGGGTTACAGGGAGATAGAGTATCATCATTGTCATAGGCTTATTTTAAAGACCTTTTTCTTAAATGTTATCTTCCCCAGAGTAAAAAGGATGCCAGAATTAAAGAGTTCATATTGCTGAAGTGTACTTCGAGAATATCAGTGGCAGAGTATGATAGGAAATTTACAAAGCTTTCTTCTTATGCATCTATATTGATTCCTTCATAGAAGGATAGGATTGGAAGATTCATTAAGGGATTGCCCATATATATACATGATACTGTGGCCCCTATATTGAATCATTTTGCCTCTTATGCTGATGTAGTGGACTATACGTTGAGAATTAAGCTGAGGCACATTGAAGAAGAAGGGGTCTCTAAGAAGTAAAAGATAGGGATTGGAAGTTTCCAAGGGTATTCATTTAAAGGGAATCGCTCTTAGGGTTAGTCTTAATCATTTGCTATGCAGCCATTGCCTAGATCTTATGGACCCTCCATGGGCACTTTAGATCTAAGACCTAAATTTAGAAATATTAGACCTCAGCCTGGTGTTAGCCATTCTAGCTATTCCAGGTATCCCTGTACTATTTGTGGAAATTATCATTCTGGAGTTTGTCGTAAGGCCTCAAGTGTTTGTTACGGGTATATACAATCGGGTTATATGAAAAGAGATTATCCATTTGCTTAGCCAACTTCGAGATATGGATCAGCTCGACCTTCTCCCTATCTTACTACTTTTACAGCCCTGTCTATTGGAACAACTTCTACCGCAACAGGTAGAGGTACATCAAGAAGACCTTTAGGAAAAAAGGCACAACTTTCTTCAGGGAAAGGCCAAGCAAGGGTGTATGCTATGACGAGGCAAGATGTTTGGGCCTTTAATATTGTGGTTAAAGGTATTATCACTATATGTTCTCAAAAAGTTTAATCATTGTTTGACCCTGGATCAACACATTTTTGTGTTCCAGTATATTTTGCAAAAAGGTTGGGTAAAGATTATGTCAAACTTGATTGTCCTTTTTCGATTAGTACCCCAGTCGAGGAATCTTTGCCAATTTCACAGGTGTATAAATCTTGTGAAGTGTCTTTTGAGGGAAGAGAAAGTCTTGTTGATTTAATGATTCTTGACATCAATGATTTTAATGTGATATTTGGCATGGATTAGTTAGCCTCTTGTTATGCTACTGTTGATTTTCAATTGAAAGTAGTGAAATTTAATATTGCAAGTGAAACTCCTTTTATGTTAAAAGGGATTAAAGTAGAGAGGCCGACTAACTTAATTTTTGTTCTAAAAGCCTAGTGATTATTGATAAAGGGTTGTTAGGGGTTTTTAGCTATAGTAAAAGATGTTGATAAGCTTACTGTCAGCTCATATCAAATTTCAGTTGTTTAGGAATTTCCTGATGTCTTTCCAGAGGAATTGCCTGGCTTACCTCCAAATAGAAAGATAGAATTTGATATTGATGTTATTCCTGGCACATAACCAATTTCCATTCCACCTTATAGGATGGCACCCTTAGAGTTAAGGGAATTGAAGACCCAGTTGCAAGAACTTCTAGATAAGGGGGTTTATCTGACCTAGCACTTCTCTGTGGGGTAGACCAGTGTTGTTTGTGAAAAAGAAAGATGAATCTTTGAGGTTGTGCATTAATTACCGACAACTTAATAAAGTGACAATAAAGAATAGGTACCCGTTACCGCACATTGATAATCTATTTAACCAATTGCAAAGAGCACATTATTTTTCAAAGGTAGATTTGCAATCAGGGTCTCATCAATTAAAGATCAAGAAGGAAGATATTCCAAAGACAACATTTAGAACTCGGTATAGTCATTACAAATTTTTAGTAATGTCTTTTGATTTGACAAATGCTCCTGCAACGTTCATGAAACTGATGAATCAGGCATTTAAATCATTTCTCGACAAGTTTGTAATCGTGTTTATTAATGATATCTTGGTATACTCCAAGAGTACGGAGGAGCATGAGCATTATTTGCGGTTAGTGTTGCAAAGGTTGAGAGAACAACATCTTTATAATAAGTTTTCTAAATGTGAATTCTGGTTAACTGAGGTTAAAACATCCTACTTTTACCACATCAAAGTACATATTCAAAAGCATATTTGATTAGCGGAATCATTACATTAGCCCAAAAATTACAATTTTAAAACTTACTTATCGGGTACTGTTCATTTGGTGATTTCCAGATTTATAGTTCAACTTTAAAAAATCATAATTAATTATACAAAAATCGTATGGAGGTGATCCAAATTTATAATTGAAGCTCTTTCATAGCTCTTTAAGGAAAAAATATAAATATAGACAGTTACTTTTCCAATTGATATAGTTAAATCGTTACTTTTTACTGTTCATATGGCAAATTCTGGAAATTCCTGATTCTATCTTTTAACTTTAGAAATTCATTTCTCTTGATATACACATCTAAATGAGGCGTGTTACCTATGAATTTAAATATATAGATGTGTACTACGTGCTTATAAAATTTTGTGAAATAATCCTTTCATTTGCTAGGTTAAACTGAAGTCACAATAAAATTGCTCTAGAACCTATATTTTTACCATTTCAACTTGTTTCTTAAATGTTCATAAATTAATCTAGTATTCCTAAACCATCAAATAAGCTTCTCATATATTCATATACATAATGTATATATGCCATAATTATTTCATCTTACATAGCATTTACATACATAGATAATTCATAGCATATGCTAGGATCTCAATTCCTTCACTTCCTTTCTTCAATTTTTTAGCTCTTCTCCATGCATACATTTTCCTTTATGATTGACCTAAATTGGTTGGTTATGGGAGGGTGAGATTCTAAAGAATCTTAGTAACAAAACATTACCACTTAATGTATTATGATTGTTGCTGTAAACGTTTTATTTAAGGTTTTAGACTTAAGAAATATGAATTCATTCATATTCTGTGCCAATTACGGTTCAAATTTTAGGTCATGCCATACTTAATCACTGATGATTATATTTGAATTCCTTATGTTAAATTAAAGACTCTTACTAAAGGGAGTATTATTGATTTTATTGAATGTGAGAAATATTTGTGTTCTTATATATCTTATAGAGTTCTAACATTTGATATCTTAATTACTAACCTTTCACACTTAAAGGCTTTTCACAGTTTCAAGTATTTTGATTTTTGTCCCATACTTGGAGTTGGAAAGTTATTGCTTACGTTTTGTCAAATCTCTCACACGTGCCGTACTTAAGAAAATTGTATGGTGATTATTATATCCCCTATATTAGGGCTCCTTCAATTAATCCGAAACCACTACCATCAAGGAAGAATAATGTAAGACACAGAGCTGTAATGAAGAGATGCATGTTTCTCATTTGGGATGAGAACTTCTCTTACAAGAGTTTGAAGAGATTTCGTCCTCAAGGTTGTCCTTTTCCTTCCTTACCTCCTCACCTTTTGATTTATTGAACTTTATTGTTTGAGTTAACTATGGGTGAGAGACCATCACAATAGTTTTAGATTTATTTGCTTCATATCTTTTAACAATTTATTAGAATATGTTGTATTTTAAGGATTTATTAGTTTTATGTTAGTTTTTCTTTTAATAAATCTCCTATTTTAGCTCATGACTCTTTAACCATTTTCTCTTCTCCTTTTGATATATGCTTTAGTGATGCGTTGAAGATAACGCATGGTTTTAGTATGAGGGAGGGGTTACTTTTGCTTATTTATTTTGCCCCTGTTTGAATCCCTATAATCTGAAAAATTCAAAAATTTTGAACCTGTTGAGCTTAATTGATTAAATTTTGTATTACTATATGAGCGAATTGTTGATGTGATTTCCACCTTCTACTTGACTTTTACAATCCTTAGACTTTATTTTTAAATCCTTATTTCTTTATACATGTGAACATTAATATGTCTAGGTAATAATGTATTTTGATTTGAGTAATTTTTATTTTTAATTGATTAGCATAGTGGAGTGCCTTTGGTGCAGTGTTATTAACCTTGTTTTATAGCTTGATTGTAGGGAGGAAACATCTTAAAGAAAGCCTTATTGGAAGGATTATTGAGCTTTACTTTTCTTTCTATCTTATGTGACTCCTACCTAGTTTTGGTTAACCTCTAGAAATTGTTTAGATTATTTTTCAAAAATGCATTATTACTTGGATTTATGAGTATGATATGGACATTCAATTCTAAACCTTTTTACCCAAATATAAGCCATCTCGATTGACCTTTATTTATCTCTTTGAGTCTATCACCTTCATTTCAATCTATTGATTTTGAACAAATACTTTGCATAAGTTATATTATGTTCTTCATGATTAACTATGCATTATTGATATTGCTATCTTTATCTTTAGGTGAGTTTTCCTAATATAAAAAAAAGAGAGAAAAAGAGAGAGAAAAGAAATAGAAAAGACAAAAAAAGAGAAGAAAATGTACAAAAAAAGCCAAGAAAAAAGTTAAAAAAAAAGAAAGAAATAAATACAAAGAAAATAAAAGAAAAATTGACAATAAGGAATAAAATTTGAAATAAAGCATTCTTTGGGGTTAAAGATTAAATATTGTTGTTCATTTGATAGTCTCACTTTAGTTTACTTTGAGCTATTTCTTAATACTCATGGATTAAACCCGTTCTACATTTTATTCTATCCATTCATTAGCCTTTCACCAATATTATAACCCAATAAAATCCCATTGATTATGAATCTATGGTATATTAGTGGTGGAGAATAGTAGAATCTTTACAAGCCTATGGTAGGTACTGGTTTAAGTGGATTGAGTGAAAATTTTCTATATTTGAGAGTTGAGTGAGACACTTATACCCATGAGAGTTCTATTATGTTTCCCTTCCTCTATCTTACTATATCTCTTGTGTTACTTTCCTTGCACTGAAGCATTCTATGACTGTTGATTGATTAAAGATAGAGTTTACTTGAGTTGATTGCATATTCTTGCCTTGTTAGTTTTATATTTGTTTGCACTAAGTTTAACTGTTAGATTCCTTTGATTAATATTTTGTCTAGGAGTACAAAAAGTTAAATGTAAGGGAGTTAACAACTAAATGTGGGGGAGTTGACAAACCCATATTTTTACATATTCATTCATATCATTTTAGTGGGCTTTTATCATTATTTTAGTCTTTAATTGTATAGTTTGTACATTATTTGGATTAATATATCTTACTTTAAATTAATATTTAATAGGGATATAAATCATATAATTATCATATTTTTATTATTTGTCCTAAATAATTATTTTTAGAATAAAAAATATTATATTATTATGATTTATATTTTATGTATTTAGGAGAAATAAAAACCTATAAATAATAATAAATAATTACAAATTAAAAAATTATATATAAAAATTAAATAGGCTAAAATTTATGATTTGACTCATTAGATTTTATTTATTATTTTTTTATTAAGCCTTTTAAAAGAGGAACACACCAGAGGGATGCGCACATGCGGATGCAGAACAGAATTAGAGGGCGAGAGACAGCACAAAAAGACGCACAGTCTGGAGCAGCAAGAGACGCGCACACACACACACGAGAAAAGAAAAAGGTGCGTGGGAGACGCAAGCGAGAAACAAAGTGGTGGCAAAACACAATTGAAAATAGGGAGAGACACCAAAGGAACGCAGGAAGCAAAGCCTTGCGCAGTGTGAACAGTGATGACAACACAGTTCCTCAACAATACAGCTCGTGAACAGTGACAGCACATACCAGCGATAGAGCAAATAGTATCACCTACGGTGAACATGGGTAGCCATCAAATCTTAAAGTTGATATTAATTTATGTGATTATGCGTAATTAGAGTGTCTTAATTCTCCTATTTAATAATAAAAATATGAGTTTAAAATTTTAAATAGAAATTTAAATTACTCTAATTCTCTACCCATTAATTATATTATGATTCTTATATTTTAGAATAATTTTATAATTAAAGAAAAGTTTAATAATAACTTATTTATATTTATTGAGAATTATTATAATTTAATTATTGTTTGATAATTGATATTTTTTTAATTAACTTTAATTTTATTACTTTATTTTGGGTCAATACTTTATGTTAAAATTTTGGTAAATATTTTATGATTTTTTAAGATGACTTAAATTATTGAATCATTATATCTCTTACTAACTTTAATCATATTTTTTTTATGAATTATTGAGTTATAATTGAGTATTAGATTTTAATACCTTTAGTTTTATTTTATTATTCTAGTAGTAGTTAATAAATTAAAATTTAAAAAATATTTTATGATAATTTGAAGTGACTCGATTATTAGATTAAAAGTTTAATTATAATTCTTAATTTATTATTTATAACTCTCATATATGTTAAATTTATGATTATTTGATCTATTTAATTAAAATATTACTTTTATTATTATTAATCACTTGTATTATCATTTCATTCACTCTTTATTAATTAATTATTTTAATTAAAAATATTTTATTTAAATTTATTTTTAATTTATTATATTTAGTTATTCGTCAATTAAAATAAATTCTATTTTTTTAACTTAAATTATTTTATATTTAGTTACTTAGGAAATTAATTTTATTTTTTCTTCTTAAAAAAAATCTCAATATTATACTATATATAATTTTTAATTTAATTTTTAAAATAACTATACCGAATGTAATGTTATTTTAATAATATATACAAAAAACGGTACAATTTAGTTAACAAAAAAAGAGATAAATATTTCTCAAGATCCTCTGACTTTACATAAAATTTCAATTTGATCTTTTAATTTGTATTTTTAATTTCCTTTCTAACATCGTTAATCTAATTACCATAAAATATTGATATAATAATTTTAAATGCTGACAAGGCATTCTCATTTGCAAATAAAACACCTCCAAGAGTTGTGATGTTCGGTTTTGGTGTTTTATAAGAGAAGGATGCTTTACAGATTTTGGTTTTATCAGGATTTAAGATTGTTTTGTTAATATTTTTTGTTAATTATTAACGGTTTTGGTGTTACCACCACTTTCACCATACGCCTTCTTTGGAACCCATCCAAACCGTAACTTTTATAATCAAGCAAAATATAAATTTAAAAAAAAAATAAAATAAACAGTTATATTTATTTAAATAAAATTTTAGATTAAATTATAGTTTAAAATTAAAGTTTCAGATAAACTGATCAGAGTAGTTTATAAAATAATAAAAGAGCTTATAAACTAAATAATTACTATATTACCCTTACTTTTTCTTATATTATCTCTCCTATTTTTTCTTATACTATTTCTTCTCTCTCCTACTTTTTTTATACCCTCTCATCTCTCATCTCTCCTCATTTAATACTCATATTATTTTTCGTAATTTATTAATAATAAAAATATTTTTAAAAATAACTATCTTAATACTCATTTATTCAAAATTATTTTTTTTATAAATTTTTCTCTAAATTTTTTTTTATAAATTATTTATATTTTTTTATAAACTCATTTCTAAAATTATATCTCAGTCTTTATATCATTATTGTTGTTATTGTGCTCGAGGTAAACGTTTTTTTTTAAAAAAAAAAAAAGGCACCAAATTTAGATCCTGTCATGGATGCTCTTATATACGAAATTGTGTTGCCCCTTTTTCTATATGAAATTTAACTAGTTAATTCTTCTATTTTTGGCCGATAATTTTTTTTTCTAATTAACATATGAAACGCATCATTCAGCTATTGGATATTGAGCCAATAAAATACATTTAATATATATAAAAAAAACACGATTTTCAATGGAAGGAAAAAAAATTGTTTCCGATGAAACATTGGGTGCATTCTAATTTTTTTTATTATATGTAAATTGGGCCCTACACAAATTAACAGTATTTTAATGCTTTCTCTGGGGAAAATTCATATATTCTGATTTATGTATTTGTTCTTTTGAAGGTCAAACACATAATTTATATTTCCTTGGTAATTGGTGTTTGTATATATAAATTTATTTAGGGCTGAGTAATCTATAAATATTTTTATAAATATTATTAGATTTAACTCGTCCTAAACCTTTTTCTTTTATATATATAAATAAGTCTTTTAAATTTGAATGTTGTTATATATATATATATATATATATATATATATATAGCCATATGAAAGGAGTCAACATTATTGAAGCAGAACAAGTTTGATAGTCAACTGATGAATATTTGTCATTTTTAATTTGTATTTCAACTTTCAAATATAAGATACCTACTTGGATGAGTGAACCATATATATAACAAGTGAGACTCAACTTCAATGCTTATGCTCCAATAGTTGAGCATCAAACTAGGAGAATATCACACTTATGTTCAAAACTTTAATCTAATGCTTTGTCTAATCCTAATATAAAAATTAGATAAATAATTTATTAATATTAATTATATTAGTTAAATTATTTATTTATAATAGAGTATACATTACTTTTCTTAAAATATACTATTTATAATCATGTATATTATAATTACCCCTTAGTAAACTTTTTCTTATAGTATATGTAATCAATATGAAATTAAATTTAAAAGATAAAATGAATTGATATCTTATATTTAGAATTAAAATAAATTTTTTATCTAATTTATATATTTAGGATAAAGGTAGCAATAGTAGTTTTTTAAAAAATTTTGTGAATAATAAGTTAAAAATAACAATTGATAAAAAAAATAAAATAAGTTTCATCTCTATTTATTTGTATTTTTTTTTTTAGATTTGAAATTATATTTTTTTTTATAAGATAAGATTATTTACTACCTTAACAAATAACGTTGGTAGGTCTCTATTTACACCATACGAATATTATGACTTTCTTTATTGTTTTTCTGATCAGAAAAATGTGTCAATTTTCTATGGAGACGTTCAACTTTGTTGGTTAATTGTCATCTTTATTTTCTCCCAATGAGACAAAAATTTATAAAATAAGGGTATGATAGACCATGACTATAAGGTCATCTATCCCTAATAATTTTAATTTCTAAAATGACATCTTATCTACTTCAACAATAATTTCTTTGTTTTCTTTACCATAGTAACAAAAAGAAAACTATACATAAACAAATCATAACATTTTTTTTCATTACTAAATTTAATATAAACACATTTTTTTTAGTTTTATTGGTTTTATATTCATTAACTATAACTATTTAATTTTTTTCTTATGGGTATCTTATATATCCCTACATTTTTTTTCTTAAAGGTCTTATGTGGCTACACTTCCCCCATTATATTGTAACCTCTTAAGTCATGATTATTATTTTTTTTAATTGTTTTGGGCGAAACATAGAATTCAAGTTAGAGAGTTTCTTCGTAGAATTAAATTGGGTGATTTAAATGAAGGGCTATTCAAGTTATACACAATCAGTAAGTAGCTAATTAATAAGGTAAAATGAAAGTTATATTATGTAGCTATAAGACTAAAAATATTTTATGTCAGTGAATGCTATATTTTAAATAGACAATAAGTATAAAATTGGTATAACTGATATGGGAATGTTAAGATAAATATATAAATATGTAAAAAAGATAAGATTCATAATGAATATATATAAAAAAATTAGAGTGTCATCTATTGAGGAGAAAATGATAGAGAATCGCCAGAAGTAGTTTGTGTTTATATAAAAAAAACCATTGAATGGGTCGATAAGAAAAGTTAATTAAGTAATATGAAGTGAGTCCTATAAAAAAAGATTGATAAAAACTAAATAAAAAATTCGTAGTTTAATAAATTTATTGACTAAGATATTTTGATTAACAATTTTTAAAAGATTTTGTTTTTATTAAAATACATTATTAATGTGTAATTTATATAATGATTATATTTAGTAAGATAAAACTTCCAATGAAATATGAACATTAATTTCTTTTGTATCATTTTTTGTTCTATAATAACAAACTCTGCTGTTTTTTTGTTTTTTTTTTGTTGCTAGCTTTAATAATCTCCTCAAGCAAAAGATAACTCCTCAACTGCTTAAAAGCGTTATTTTCATTTTTATGTTTGAGACTATTTTTTAAATCTTTCAATGAATAAAACAATTTGTCTAAGGAGGCAATAATGAATTCATTTTATATATGTTATGTTATTTGAAATTATTTAACATCCATTCAATTTCATGTATTTATTTCATAATAAAAAAGTATGTGAGAATCATTTCTATCTTCTAATTTTTGTTTTAATTTTTTATATTTCAAATTTTGATTTTTTCGAGTGAAATTTTAATTTTAATTTTTTTCATCATAAATGTCTTCTGGTCCGAGCAAAATTGACCGTCCCCACCAGCCCGCACTGTCCACTCGCCAGTGACCAGCTGACAAGTCGAACGCCGGTTGTATTCCCAACTTCTCCGGGCATCGACCCTCCATCATCTTCGTTTATGATTGAACTTCCTTTTTCTTGCCGATTACAGAGATCTTCTATTTGAACGAAAATGGATCTGCGTTTCGACGAGAAGGACTTCTTAGGATGCTGCGGGAGTACCAGATTCGCCAAAGAGATGGCTTTAGGTTCTCCTTTTTCTACCCTGCAAGCCGCCATATCTGCCGCTCGGGACATTTGGTTCAATAAGGTTGATGTCAGCGGCTGGCTTGAGGCTTTCTCGGCTCATCCTCAGATCGGACAAACCCGTGCTTACGCTCCAACCACTGAAACCAGTGCTCAGTTCAGTAATTCCTTAAATTCTGTTAATTTTCCGTGCAAATTTTAGAATTCGAATTAGTTTAGAAAATTTCTTTTCTTTTTCATTTGGACTTCGGGGAATTATTTATGAAACTACTGGTAATTGGTTCCCAAAGGGATAAAACTGATTATGGATTCAGTAGTTGGTCTGACGTTAGAATTGAATTTATAGTTAATTAGCTGCTTCTTGCGTTGATGTTGATAATCTACTATAAGTTCAGTTAGGATTAAAAATTCTTCTTTTTCGTAGCAAATGCTTTTTGCTTGCTTAAGAAGGTTGCGATCCATTTGACCTCTAACATTTTATTGAAGTTATTTGTAATGGGGTTTTCTTCCCTGGAAATAATTGTTTAATAGGATAGATGTCTTGAATTTAAACGGACAGGCCACTAGAAAAATTAGTGTGCCTTGGAGAGTAAATAGCTATAAGGAAAAAGGAGAAAATGGTATACTTTGCTTGTATTTTTTACTTGTACCCTTTTGCTTGCATCTTATGCAACTGTTTCAGGGGCCTTCATTATTTTGTTAGCTGCCATTGAAAATAATTGATTGAAAAGACATGAGGTAGAGGGAGGGGGAATAAATAAATTGGGTGAACTAATTTGTCTGATCATAAAACGATACTAATTTGTCTGAGAAACTATTTTTCAGGTGGAGTAAGGATGAACAATCAACTGCTTTAGCTACTGCTACGGGTTCTAGCGTACAGGTTTACTTATTGCTTTCACTAAGTTAGAAGTTCCATTTAACGGCTGTTTCCTATTTCTTCAAATTTTATGGACACTGATCTCTGCTATCAACTTCAGAGATCATGATCCATAAAATTTTATCTGGTTTCTGTTTGTCATTTGTACTTGCAATCCCATTTACCTGATTTTACAGATTACATATCTATTGGCTTTATTGTTGGAAACATTATTTTATGAATTAGCTGATATTTATACAATTTATAAATGAAAGGTGGTCAACTAAATGTGTTCCATTTGACCTTTGTGGACTTGTATGAATGGAATGCTCGCTATAGACAAAAATTTGGTTTTATATTTATCATTTGTGCATCTGGGAGAAGTACTGATGGGATTCTTGCTTAATTGAAGGTAAACTGGAATTTATAATTCCATTCCAAGTTGATTGTAAATTTAGTTGATTCTTGTATTCTTTCCACTTCTATAGTATAGTTAGTCAATTTTCTATGCAGATGAATGACTGTTTTGCTTTTGATGACCTGGATTTTTGACCTGAAAATGAAAGGTCACATAGGTCTCTGAGATTGGTGATGTTGAGAGTATGTTGTGGGATTTGTATACTTAGTGTTGAATACAACACAGTGTTTTTTGCTTTTGGCTTTGAAATACTCATAAAGACTATCTTTGTGAACAATTTGGCGAGCATTTGGAACTCTACAATTTATTTGTTGGGTACTGCTTACCTTTTTGAGATAGGAGTATTAGGATTTGAAATTTAAAGTGTATATCAGATATGAAGTGGGGACACAGAATTGTTATAGGAAAGGAGAAGGTAATGCTTGGTGTGGCTTGAGATAGGTTTTCTTTTTGTGATGATATTGATAATTTCATAATTTGATATTAGCCCTATCTCAAAGAAAATTGCTATCTTGGAACAAACCATGCTATATTCCAATTTATTTGTTTCAGAAGTAAAATATAATATCCGTTCCATGGTTAAAAGGCTTTTTTTTATATATATACTAGTTAGAGAATATATTCTATCGTTTTTATGAACGATCTAACAATAGACTGAAATGTTAATAGCTAAGAAATCTAGAAGCATGACTCTGTCTACTGCAGCCTAGGAATGGAAACAGCAAAGAGTTCCAAGGGACATTATGAACCTAAAGAAACCGTATTATGCCTACTATCTGCTCATAAAACCTAAATATCTTAAATAAATGTGGAATATAACTGCCTGCATCAAATATATGAATACAATTGAACATGCTTATTTTAGTTTATTTTACAGGCAAGAGCTTATGCTTCCTATCCTTTTCTTTCCTAAGTTTAATAACCTTGGAGTCTTACTGGACTATGGAATGAAAAAGAGGTGTTAGAACACAAGGATATTCTTCATAAATGCTTACGTTGACAGGGGTAGAGCTTTATTATGAAATGTTGAGTTTTGTTATTGCGGTTGTCATTTTGGGACAGATTGTGGTGAAAGAAAGACCTACTTATGACGGAGAAAGAATCAAAGAAACAGAGTTGAAAACTTTTGTGTGAGAAACAACTATCAACCTATACAATGTTTACAAGGTGTAGCACTGGTCTAAAAGCATTAAAACCTTTGAGTATATCAGAAATTAATAGGATGTAGGATGGGAAGGGAAGGGAAGCAAGCTGTGTGTGTGGATAAGAGAAAGAGTTAAGTCTAATCTGCTAGGACGTTAGTTTACCTGTGGTGTATCAGAACTTGTTAGAAAGGGGGGGAAAAATTAAATCTTGCCGTAGTTTAGGGATTTACAGTATGCTTAATCTATATATAGTGCTTGTTTGGGATCATGATCGGACACCCCAAAAGTACTTGTTTACACAATTTGAGACAAAGCTCCTCTCACATACTTACCTTATATAGCGTATAAGCACTTAAAATAAGCCAAAAATAAGCTAATCCAAACAAGCACATAGTTATTGGGCATGACCATGTCTTTAAAAAAAAGAAGAATAAAAAACAAATAAAAGAGGATTAGTTGGTATAAGTGGTGTTAATTTGGAACCTTTTGTTCATTCTCTAAACGTTGACATCTTCAGAATGGTTTTGTTTGAAGTTCTGTTATTTTTTTATTTGTATTTTTGGAAATATATATTCTTCTTTGAGGCTTGAGTCTTACATGCTTTCCATGACCTGTTTTTTTGTATTGATTTGATGGAAATCAGGAAAAAACAAGAAAAAGGATTTGGTGATATGAAATTCTAATTCCTGCAATTTCATGCTAAATTCATTTAGTGAAAATGGTTGATGAGTTTGGGCTTCAAAGTTTGATGTTAATCACATCTTGTTTTGCACTTCACAGCTTCGTTACCTAATCAGGCCATTAGTTGAATTTGAGATTGCAGCTCAGGGGCAAATGAAAGTAACAGAATTGCTCCTTGCAAAACTCTTTTCATCTACAGCAGATGTTTCGTCTGCAAGTGACAAGTATCCCACTGTTGTAGCTAAAAAGGCAGAAGGTGAATTCTTCGTCGTTCTTGATTGGTTAAAATCTCAAAGCCCAACAAAGAGTTCTAGAACTTCGCGTTCATGTTCTAATTGTTTTGATCACACACCCTTTACAGTCAAATTTAACTAACTAAATGCTTCTATCGTCTGTGTTTTGAAAATCCGTAGTACTTAAATTTCGCATGACTTACTTACAACCGAAATAGTACTATTATCTCATTTAAATTCTCCCATAATGACTTTTGAAATATAAATTTAATCTTTTGTAAGTGAAAAAACAAGAGTTTGTTTTCATGCGTTAATCCATCCTAATGCTTCCTAGGGGTGTGCATGGGTAGGGCTGGGCAGGGCAGCCCCCTGCCAGGTGCCCTGCCCGAAAAAGGTCTGGGCTGCATTTTGCAGCCCGATGCCCGGCCCGGCCCGGTAAAAGCCCTAACTATTTCGGGCTGGGCATGAGCGGGCTGGGCATGGGCGGGCTGGGCATGCCCAAATTGTGATGTTCTGCTCATATTGTGAGAAAAAAATCTGCAATCATGAATTTATAAAATAATATCATATTTATATCTTCAATAGTTAAATAATATCTATAATTCACTAAGAATAAAGTAACAAAAAGATAGTAATTAAAATCTTAAAATCTATTGCATATATAAAAAAAATATTGAAATGTGTAGAGGTCATTTATTTGTAACGTTATTATAATACCAATAATCGAATACTTAACAAGTAAAGCAGAGGACCAACTTTGGTATCTATATAAATATAAGAGTTATATTTAATATTTTAAAAATGAGTAAGGAGAGTTGCTAACTAAAGTAAAAAGTGTAAAATTACAAATAGAATAAGTTAAGAAAAGAAATAAGAATTAAAAAAAATAAAAAATAATGAATATATATAGGGCCGGGCCAAATGGGCAGCGCAGCATGCCCTGCCCGGTGCCTGGCCCAGCCCGAAATTTGGCCCGGCCCGGCCCTGCCCAAATATATTTTGGGCATTTTTTTTAGGGTCGGGCCGGGCGATTTTTTACCGGGCTCGGACGGGCGTATCGGGCCACCGGGCACTGTGAACACCCCTAATGCTTCCATAGCTAATTTTTTGTCCCAATGATACACCATCAAGCTGTAGGGTATTGCTTACTTTATGAGGAAAATTAGAAAGTACTCCCTCCAATTTTAATTATAAGAGCTAGATGGGGGATTAGATTTGTTTTTAAATATAAAACTCTAATTCACTTTGTTTCCTAAAATTATAATTTTCTCCTAATGTATCTTTATATTATTACATATATTAAGGGGGTATCTATCAAAAATAGTTCAAATGAACATGAGTAAAAGGATAATTTAGGGAAACTAACATAATTGTTACAATTAATTAATTTATTTAATTATTTTAAATTAGTTAAATATATCTTATAATTAAGAATGGTAATAGTATACTATATTGGAGCTTGAGTCGGTATTTACAAAATGGCTCAATGCAGGACGTTGTTTTAACATTTTTGTATGTCTATTTTTCCCTTTCGATTTTTTGTCTTGCTCATTTAGATTTAGCTTCTTTTTGTTCGGTCATAGTTTTGATACTCTTGTCCAGAAATATAAACCTCAATATTATAGCATTGTGCTTTTCCATGGGAAATCTCAATTAGAACACGTGTCACTCAATGATGTACGTTGATCAGTTCAACCACTTTCGTGCTCATAATTTTTCTACTTTTTCCCGGCCTATTTTGATTCTTCATTTTTAACAATGCTAGAAGATCGTTTAAGCATTATAGGTGGTCATGTGAATGCTGTTTCAGAAGTTTCAACTGGAAAACCAATTCAAAGTCATACTAGAACACCCATTACCATTCATGTGTTGGATGTTTCTCGAGGTTCTCCGGCTACCGGCATGGACGTGCTTTAGGAAAAGTGGATGAATACACAAACTCGTCCGACCTTCGGAGGGACGTATAGTGGCAGTTGGGCATTTCAAGAGTCTTCAACTACAGATTCTGATGGTCGAAGTGGTCAGTTGATGAGAATAGTTGATGACATTGATCCAGGGATATACAGGCTAAGCTTCAACAATGGGAAGTAGAACCCTGATGGTTTCTTTCCGTTTGTATCGATCGTTTTCGAGATCCGGCAGTCACAAACAAGGCAACATTTTCACGCGCCGCTGCTGCTTTCACCATTCTCATGCTCTACTTACCGTGGAAGCTAGGACAAAGAAGGATCGGCCAAGACAATGTAAAATAAGTCAATAAGTTGGCCAGGTTGGTGGTGTTGTGTTCTTTGTCATGGCTTGTAGAAATATTTTTAAATATCGTGTAAATGCTTAAACATATGGGAGTTACTGTTATATCTGCATGCTTTCCTTAAGCTGAAAATCAATCTTCAGATATTGACAACAAATAAGAATGTATCTTCAAAGAACGCCCTTATTCTTGGGCAAAGAGGTTGCATAAAGCAATATAAAGTTCTATAAAAAGTGATAGAGAAAAAGTAAAGAAAACTATTCAATCAAATTATTAAATGGGATGTCTTGATTTATACTATTTAAAAATTTAATTTTTAATAAAATATAATAGGTTTTTATGACATATAGTTAACTTTACCTAATAAATAAGGTTTATTATTATTGTTATATTTTTATTGAATAAGAATGTATCTTGTCAAGCATACCATTTTCACTTTCTAATTTCCTATTTTTGTAGCTAACTTTTAATTTTAATTATAGAAGTATTTTGATTTTAGAAAAACTAAATATTACATACGTGTGTATATATTCTTTTATTTTGGGGAAAATAAAAATATAGTATGTGTGTGTATGATTGACACTTGGTAGAAGAAAGAACCATAGAATTGAGAAAGAGAGGGAGAGAATGAGAGCCGGTAAATATATTTAGCTTTTTTTTTCTTCATTGTAAGCCAAAATATAAGAAGCCATTTGCAATGTTATTTTATTGCGTCTCTAAGTTTTTTAATTGCGAAGTTGATTGAAACAACAACAACAATAATAAGTCTTATCCTATTAAATGGGGTCAGTTATATGGATCATACGACGCCATTGTATTCTATCAAAAACTAAATCTTTAGATAGGTTATTGACCAGGAGATCTCGTTCAATGACCTCTTTGAGCGTTTTCTTTGGCCTTCCTCTACCCTTTTTAATCGGTGTCCATACTATTTGATCCAACCTCTTCACCGGCGCATCTCTTGGCCTTCTTTGTACGTGTCCAAACCACCTAAGACGGTTCTCTACCATTTTCTCTTCAATAAGTGCCACTCCAACTCTTCCCCATATATGTTCATTACGAATCTTATCTTTTCTTATATGCCCACACATCCATATCGGCATCCTCATCTTAGCTACCCCAACTTTATACTCTTGTTATCCTTTTAAAGCCCAGCATTCACTTCTATAAAGCATTGCTGGTCTTATAGCAATGCGATAAAACTTTCCTTTTACTTTATCTGGTACTTTCTGATCACATATAACCCCAGTAGCTTTTCTCCATTTAAACCACCCGGCCTGAATTCTATGATTAACATCCTCCAAAATTTCACTGTCTTTCTGTATCATTGATCACAAATATTTGAACTTATCTATTTGTGGAATAACTTGATTTCCCAATCTGACCTCCAAGTTACTTCTAACTTGTCTTTTATCAAAATTACAATGCATATATTCAGTTTTACTTCTACTCAGATGAAAACCCTTCGACTCTAAAGTACTTCTCTATAACTCAAATTTGAAATTAATCTCTTCTCTTGACTCCGCTATAAGAACTATATCGTCCGCAAAAAGCATGCACTTAGGGATTTTTTCTTAAATATGCTTAGTTAGAATATCTACTACTAGATTAAATAAATAAGGACTCAAGGCTGATCCCTAATGTAAATCAATCCTTATGGGGAAATTTTTTGTTTCGTCCCCAGACGTTCTTACAGTAGTTGTTACCCCCTCATACATATCTTTTATTGCCTTGACATATGCCATACGAACACCTTTCTTTTCCAAAGCTTTCCAAAGAACCTCTCTTGGCACTCAATCATATGTTTTTTCTAAGTCAATGAAGACCATATGCAAGTCTCTTCTTTTAATCCGATACCTCTCCATTAACCCCCTTAATAAATAAATTGCCTTTATTGTAGACCTACTTGGCATGAAACCATACTGATTCTCAGTAATATCAATCTCTAATCTCAACCTGTGTTCAGTTACCTTTTCCCACAACTTTATAGTGTGACTCACAAGCTTTATCCCCTTGTAGTTTGCACAATTTTGAATATCCCCCTTATTTTTATAAATAGGAACTAAAATACTTTTTCTCCATTCATCCGGCATTTTCTTAGAACTTAATATCACATTAAAAAGTTTAGCAAGCCACACCACCCCCATTTCACCTAAACGCTTCCAAACTTTAATAAGAATACCATAAGGTCCAACAGCTTTACCATTTTCCATTTTCTTAAGCGCCTCTTTAACCTCACCAACACGGATCCTACGGTAAAATGTCAGATTTGGTTCAACTTCTCCTGTTAAATCCTCTAGCTCATAACTCGACCCTCCTCCCTCGTCATTAAACAATTTGTAAAAATAGGTCTCCCACCTTTCTTTGATATCACTATCTGTAACCAAAATATTGCATTCTTCATCTTTAATACATCATACTTGATTCAAATCCCTTGATTTCCTTTCACTATCTCTTGCAATCTTATAAATCTTTCGTTCTCCCGACTTTGTCCCTAACTCTTTATAAAATTCCTCAAACGCCTTAAAACGAGCTGCACTCACCGCCTTCTTAGTTTTCTTCTTAGCTAAACGATACTTTTCCCAATTTTCGGTATTATTACATAAGTGTATAGCTTTGAAACAGTTTCTCTTAGACTTTACTTTCGTTTGTACGTCCTCATTCCACCACCAAGTCTCTTTATCTTGTCGACCAAAACCTTTAGATTCTCCCAAAATTACTTTAGCAACCGCTCGGACCTTCTCAGCCATTTCCTTCCACATGATATTAGCATTTTCCTGTGCCTCCCAAATCCTTTCATTTAACATAGTTCTCTTAAAAGTTTCCCTCTTCTCCCCCTTTAGCTGCCACCACTTGACTCTTGTGTTTAAAACCTGTCGTCGTTTTTTCTTTCTATACTTAATACGCACGTCAAGGACCATTAACCTATACTGGGTTGTCACTCCGTCCCCTGGAATCACTTTACAATTTGTACAAAGTCTTTTGTCATGACTCCTTACCAAAAAGAAATCAATCTGTGACCTGTGGACCCCACTCTTGTATGTGATCAAGTGCTCCTCTCGCTTCTTAAAGCACGTGTTGACAATCTTCAGGTTGTAAGTTAAAGAAAACTCAAGGATAGATTGCCCTTCATTATTAATTTCTCCAAAACCAAAATCACCATGAGTCCCTGCATATTGCCCTACTTCCTTACCAACATGACCATTAAGGTCCCGACCAATAAAAATCTTTTCAGTAAGTGGTATGCTATGAATCAGCCCCTCCAAATCTTCCCAAAATTTTTTCTTAAGATGTGTTTCTGTTCCCACTTGAGGTACATAAGCACTAATAACGTTGATTGTATCCCTACCAACAAGTATTCTTAATGATATAATTCTGTCATCAATCCTTTTGACATCCACCACATTCGTCTTCCACTCTTTATCCACAATGATACCAACACCATTCATCGTACCTGTTTTATCTGTGTACCAAAATTTGAACTCATTGAATTCCCGAGATTTTTCTCCAACCCATTTAGTTTCCTGAAGGCACAAGATGTTAATCTTTCGCTTTACCATTTCGCCCACCACCTCCCACGCTTTTCTAGTCATAGTTCCAATATTCTAAGTATCAAATTTGATCTTTCTCTCCTGAACTAGCTTCTTTAGCCGCCTCTGTCCATAAGAGAGAGGTAGCCCTTGCTCATTTAACACTACATCCGGGTGACGATGTAGCGGCCCTTGCTCACTTCTCACTGTACTCGAGCCATACAGCGCGTTACTTACAAGCAACGACCTAGTATTAGCGCAATTTCTTCGTATGTCCATGTTCATATGATTCGACAAGTTTTATGTTAGCTGTCGGGGCCTAACACAACCCTCATCCTTTACCCGGGCTTGGGACCGGCTACATGCGTAGGCAGAGTTGCGAAGTTGATTGAAACAAAATAATAAAATAATAATAAAAATGCAGGCTGTGAAGGAGAAACTATAAGATATGAGTGCCATGCGCAAGGCCAAGGCTGAAGCAAAGGCTGAAGAACAGGTAGGTCGTGCATCTCATTACAATTTCTTCAACAAAAAGGAGATAATGAATAATTATGATATTATAAATTAATTCTTATATTAAAAATTATATTGAGTAGATTGGTATGTGCGATCACACGCCTCTACTCATTATGTCCATGTGTTTCTCCAAATAAACTACTCATTTTATTTCAAATTATCTGTCATTTGCACCAAATAGATGTTAAGAGTTGGGCATATGGCCTCTAGTGCCCCTCTAATGTTCTAACCTCTCAAATATATAACACACACACACATATTATTAATCATTAGATTCTATATATAAAATAAAGTTGATATCTTACAAACCTACAATGGTGAAGTAGTTTTGAATTTTCTACAATTTTTAAAAGAAAAATACTTTAAAATTGTGTAGTTTAAATTTTCTTTTTTTGCAAAAATGTAAAAAAATTAAAATTACACCATCTGTAAAATATCAAAATGCTATTCATTTTATATAAAATCTAATGGTCAATAGAAAAAAGGAAAAAAACATTTGAAAAGTTGGAGATATTAGAGGCCCCTTACCTTTTTTTTTTTTGAAGCAATTATCATGAATATCTATTTAGTGAAGTATATAGAGGCATTCTTTTAGAAAATGTTAGTTCTAAACTTGTTTCAGCTAATTAGTCTCTGTATGTTTTTATTTATGCCAAAACAAAATTATTTGCATTTTAAAATCATATACACTAATTATCACCTTAAATTGTTATGTATGAGCTTGATTTCCAAAATTTATGTATCAAACAAATCTAGGTAGGAGGGGTCTAAAAGATAGTCTTTATCTATATATATAAAAGAGAGGTTATATAACTAATTAAAAAAAGATGTTGAATAATTAAAATTGTACCAAAATCTAGAGATATTTGATTAAAATGCATTTGTGATTATAAAAAAAAAATACAGGCAGAGAAGGACATGGCAAAAGCAAGAATGGAGGTAGCTCATGAGGTAAGATTGGCCAAAGAAGCTGAAGCTGCAATGGATTTGCATGTTGCCAAAGCTCAGCAGAAGGCTCTCAAAGAAATGGCAAAACAGGACCCACCAAAAAATTCTCAATAATAGTAATAATGCTCCTCCCACCATTACAGCTAGATAACTTCTGTATATTTATTATTTTCAAGTCTGACTTTTAGAAAAATGTGTTATTATATTTTTGGTGATTTGTGAATAATATTTCTTTTAAATTGTAACCTTACCATTTCTTTTAAGGATTTCAAACTAGCTTGTCTCCAAACCTATTTATAAGGCCTTATCTATTGGTTGTTACCATCATACTATGATTGTTTTTATAGGAGGATACCATACTTAGGAAAAATAAATTATTTACAAAATTTAATAAAATATTCATAACTAATTTCCAAAAATGCCATGGTTTCTTTATAATGGCTCTGCCATCCTCTCTCTCCTAATGAGCATTTCTAGTAAAAAAGTAATTTAAAAAAAATCATATTTTGATATTGGTGATAATATGATTCTAAATATAAGAATTAGTAGAATATAATACTTAAATTCATTTTATTTTTTAAATTTATATTTTTTTTTCTTTAAATTGAGAGATTTTTTTATTAAAGAGTAATTTTCAATATAAATTATTAAAAAGGATACTAAAAACAAATCAATACATAGTTTTTTTTATAAATAATTTATTTAACTAATATTTTTATCTTTATAAATTAATTATCTAATTCATGGATTTAGGAGCATGGAACTAAAATTTTTTAATGTTTAACTAAATTCCTTAAGGAAAGTATTCAACATGCCCTTTTTACCAAAAAAAGTACTATATAATATGCTTTCTTATTTATTTTTGGTCGGAGCTTAAACACAAACATGGAATAAATTATTTTAAAAATTAAGTAAATATATTCAGATAAAAATGTTATGTTTAACGTTATCAACAAAGTATATTGAGAACATTGGGGAAGAAGGATATTGAAAACATAAAGGGGAAACTGAACCTGTGATAGATAAATCATAAATGTCAGTTCTTCATCCATTATGCTTTAATATATTACTATTATAGACACATAATATATACTTAATAAATAATCGAAAATATTTTTTTTGAAGTAAAAAATATTATCATACCTAGTTATTATTTAAAAATAATTAAAAATATAAATTTCATTTTTTTTGCCTGCAATTAAAATATCAATTACATATTGTATTAAAAGAAAGAATATCAAATGCATACACCTTAATACCTGGAAAGCCATAAAACAAATTTAACTTCTGGACAAATTTTTGTATAAATTTTTGATAAATTCATTTATACTATAATTAGATGAAATAAATAATAACATAAGAAAAATATGAATTTATAAAAATAAAAAATTGAAAAAAAAATTAGTAGTAAAAATATAACTAAAATTTAAAACAAAATATAATTAATATGTTTTATGAAAAGTAAGTAAAAGAACTGTTAAGAAAATAATAGAAAGAATGAAAAATTGCGGACCATAAAAATTCCAAATTCAACATAATTCACTTAGATTTATTAGATATACAGAAATATAATTATTTATTATTAAATTATTAAATGTTCACTTAAAAATCATTTTTAAATAATGAAATGGACCACTATATATTCACGATCCTTTCAATGATCGGATAGTACCTGTCTGCTTCTGGACTATACAGAGTTTGAGTTCATTCAGCTTTCTCTCAACGAATTATGGGTTCCCTCATCAAAGGCGACGAGGATCAGGTCTGTTTGGAAACTGTACATTTGGAATTTACTTGCTTTGTTTGGAAACTGTACAAATTCGGAGCAAGCTCGAACACCTGTTCCTTTTTTAATTTATTTGTTTTAATTTTCTACTTAATTGGTGACATTTTGTCATTGGAATTGACTGGTGGCATTCATTCTTATTGCTTTCGTCTTGTTCTGATGATAATTCGAGATACCCTGTTTTGGGTATTCTTTTTCTTTGTTGTTGTCTGCTTCATTGTACCTGAACATTTAAGTGTTTAATTAGCTAATTACATTCATATACTGGAAAATGGCTTACTTGGATTTGTGTTCTGAACCATTTTGATGCCTCTATCACCTTTATGTGAAGATTCAGAAGATTCTTTTTAATTGGTAAGATTGGGGAATTGGGCACTTCAACTCTGGTTGTTGAGTGATTAAGAATAGGTGCATTAATAATTATGCCATCGACTGCTTTGAATATGACGTTACATCATTGGGTTGAAATCATTTTTTCACTTGATTATGACTAAGAGGATTCATTGTAATCACACATAAGCTTTGTGTATCTTTTCACTTTTCACGAGGCTTTGTTAATCTTTGTGATGCAATATTCCTCTGTTGATTCTCTAGGGGTATCTCAACTATATTGGCATCTTTTTCTTCTTCTTTCTTTCTTTCTGATTTTTTTATTGATTCTCTTTTGCGTGCGTTTGAGACAGGTTCTGGTGGAACATAAATCGTCTGCGAGAATTCTGATACTAAACAGGCCTAAGCAATTGAATGCCTTATCTTTTCAGATGGTACAGCACTCAGTTATAATATTTCTCAATACATTATTTTTATTATTATTTATTTTTTTACACATCCTTATTTGTTGAATGACTTAGGTTTTTTACTAATATGACTGGAATATCAGTTTATGACAAACTTATGATGGAAAATACAAAGTCCGAAGCTAACATTGAGCCTTCAGTTTTTAACATTTTCTTCTTGTTTGCTATCATTTGCTTCCTTTTACTCTAAGTTGACTCACATATCCAGTATACTTCTGAGGACCCAAAATATGAATTTAAATTAATATTTAACTATGTCATATGAAGTACAGTTTTTTGTTATATATTTGTCTTTTGAAGTTTTTCTTCTATTGGTTAAATTCCAGTTCTATGTCTACTTTCCCCGCTTTAACTTTCTTTGCTCTTCTGTCTTCTCCTAGTGTAGGTATCTCGGCTTCTGGAGCTTTTTTATGACTATGAGTTGAATTCTGATGTAAAATTGGTTGTCATGAAGGTACTGTGCATTGTATGTGCAACTCTAGTATTGTTTTTTGATGGAGATATAAAAGAAAGTCCTAGCAATGCTGAAACGGAAATTTCTGTCTTATATAGCTTTATTTTCTGAAGCTGAGTATTCTGCTGTTATATGCATTCAGGGATCAGGATGTAGTAGGTTTTTTCTGTCTGGACTCCTAACTGGAATATAATTATCTCAACAACTTCCCGCTGACACCTCTGACCCCTTATACTGGCTTTAGGGGAAATGATATGGAGAGAGATCCATTTCATTTGGTTACAATCTCAAATGAATAGATACTTGTTACAAACAGGCATAGGAGTACTAACAAACAAATAATTACTTCATTAATTAGCAACTGATCATCCTCCTTTTTATCATTTCTAATGTGTAACATTTCTTGACAAACATTTATATGCGAACTCAGAGGTCTCCGGAGATGTGTAGCAAACCAAGAGGTATGAATCATCTCTTTCTCACCAGGAAAATTGAACGAAAAACTTGAGCAAAAGTACGCATCAAGACATTGACTGTGCATATCTATTACATTTGATGTTCATCATTGACCTTTTCAGAATGAGAGTGAGGATGAATGAGTGTGTCTGGTCATCACTGTTTGTATGTTTGGGTGGATTTGGAGTCATCTCAGCCTACCCCCGGCGCTCTATTTCCCCATCCCCTGCAAACTGGGGGTTGGGATGGATTGGCCTTCCTTTTGATACTCTGCATCCTTCCTGTATTTATAATACTCAGAAGTCTGAATATAAAGGTTCACTACAAGATAAATTCCTAGAGTAAAAGAAGTGATGACTCATGGCTCCTACTCAAATAGTTGATTAGTTTCTCATCATCTTTGAGGATTTCTATATCAGATAAAAAATTCATGTAGTTTTTTACATTATTTATATATTTGGCCAAGTTCTAGCATTCAAACAACTTATGTAATTTTGTAAATTGTGCCTGATTTTGACTTCTACATAAAGGGGGACTAGTTAGATCATGAGCATCATCTTCTCATCATGTGCCTTCTTCTGTTTAAATATCAGGGAAATGGAAGGGCATTTTGTGCTGGTGGTGATGTTGCAGCTGTTGTTCGTTATGCCAAGGGAGGTATGTTGACCTTGTAGCTTAATAGGTGACATGACAAATCCTCAATATTCAATAACTAGGATCTCATTTTTTATGGAAGCTTATATATATGAAATTCTTTGCTACTTTAAGCTTACCTTTGTGAACTTGCAGCACCTGTTGGATTGCTTATTAGTGCAGATACTATAGTAAATTTAATATGAGAGTTTTTGATGGTAGGATTTAACGATAATGCAAAATTAATCTCATTACCTTCTTTGAAATAGATAGCTGGAAGCATGGGGCAAAGTATTTTGAGATTGAATATCAAATGAATTACTTGATGGCAACATACAGTAAACCGCAGGTGATAATTTTCTTAATGAAGGCACCCTTTTTCTGCTTTGTTTTATCATTCATCACTTTGATGTATGAAATCTTTCATGTTTTGGTCTGCAAACTTTTGAAGATTTCAATTCTTAATGGAATTGTCATGGGAGGTGGTGCTGGTGCTTCTATTCATGGTAGATTTCGAGTTGCTACGGAGAAAACAGTATGTTTCAAATGCAGATATACTAAATTCTATACTTTGTCTTACCTAAAGAATTCTCTGATTTGATTGGTGGTATTGAATTCTATCTTATATACATATATAACATGAGTAAAGTCTTTTATGATAAATGTAGCCAGTATTACTTTAATTGCTGTTCTATCCAAATGTTTTATTATTCAGGAAAGTTATTGATGAGGGATACGATAGTTTATCTGGTGTATGGCTGTAACTACTTTTCTATCTAAATGCTTATTAACTTAAATTTTGGTTTACATGTTTTTACTCAATATATTGATGGACCATTTTCAGGTCTTTGCAATGCCAGAAACAGCTTTAGGACTATTTCCTGATGTAGGTGCCTCATATTACTTGTCTAGACTGCCTGGATTTTTTGGTATGATGTCATATCCTTAATTTCAACCCCGTGAATATTTAAATGTGGTACTTTTTTATCCCCTTAGCAAAAGATCCTTAAATTGAATACATTCACCATCTCTACCACCAGTGAGTTTCTCTGCATAAATGTGTATAGTTCATTGCCAGGGAGGAGCTTGGATCAGAGTTTTCATTGGTTTTGCAATGTTTGTCTTGGTTGATACATGTTCATTTGAATTATTCATTATAGTTCCAACTACTTATCAGCATTCCCAAATAGCTAAAGACAATAGGTAATGATTTTCCCCTTTTGGCTTTTCTTTCCTTCTCTCTGTTGGAAAACAAATTGCAGGAGACTATGTTGGTCTTACGGGTGCTAGGCTGGATGGTGCAGAATTGCTTGCATGTGGCCTTGCAACACATTTTGTGCACTCATCGGTATGCTTTGTAGTTAATGACAAGTGGATTTGAATTATAACTGTGCGTAATGTGTAGCATATGGACTAGATACATATATGCAGAATATTCCATCTAATTTTTGCTTGTTTGTTTTCATTATGCAATTTGGGTATGGATCCAGCATCCGTTGCAGAAGAAAGGGACTGAATTCATCTTAGATATGCCCTCCAAAGTCCCATAAAATTTTTCCAGATTTTTCTGTGATGGCTTTGGGGATAAAAAATCTATCTCACTTTTCTAGCATCTAGACCTTGCAACTCAGCCTGTCTATCAAGTATTTCAACTTTAAAATGTTACTCAGTGCCCTTGGTTTTTAACACACAAGAGGCCACATAATCTAGCTCTTCAACCTAACAAGGGGTTTAGCCATTCTTTTGTGAGCCTACTTGAGGAAATAGAGGAGCATTTTCATGAAAAAATGCGTACAAGATCTTTTAATGTTAAAAAAAGATTGAGGGGGAAGTATTCTTTTTGTTTTTTTCTTCCAAGAATATTGGATGCTTTGTTACATTTTAAAAACGATTAACTGAAGTTGTAATTAAACCTTAGTTCAAGGCACTGGTCTGCTACGTTTTAAAGTTGATGTATTAAAATTGCAATTAAGACTTACCTCACGGAAAGTGTTCTGTTAATTTTTAAAGTTGAAATTAGGTGTTGATTGAAGGGTGTAAGTTGTAAAATGTAATTCTCTCTTCTCAAACCTTGTTGACTATACAAGCAGTGATAGTATGGTGAGTAGTAACAGTTCTGTGTACCAAACATATCTTCAGCTTTTCCCTCCATCATTTCCATTCTCTTAAAATATCAACGTTCAAGTCTTCTGCTATGAATTTTTTTTTCTCTTTATCAGAAGTTAGCTCCCTATTACGATACTATTATTAAGGTCTGACTTTGTCTGTAATGGATGCTTAATCCCCTTTCATCTGGAAGTTACTTTTGTATTACAAATATAAGTTGGAAATTTGGTGTCTATTGATGTGTGAGTCTGTCTCTTGATTGAATTGAGTTGTAAATACTGTTCCTAAGTGACAGACTTTTGCTCAAAGGTCATGCAGTCTAACTGTGTCAATGTGTCACAGATAGGCATATCTTTGTGTGCATAGTTGTAGTTTTACATAACCTTATGGAAAATTGACATGATTTCTGCACTTTTTTGTTGGATCTTCGTTCTGTTCTAGTAGATATTTGTGGTTCTGATTTGTTTCCGTTTATAATCATTGTGCAGAAGTTGACTTCATTGGAAGAAGCTTTATGCAAAGTAGAATCCAGTGATCCTGCTGCAGTATCTGCTATCATTGATAAATATTCTGAGCAACCCATACTAAAGGAGGACAGCACTTATCACAGGTTAGCACGTGATACACCCCCAGAAGCACACTAATATGCACACGCATGCATGTGTGCACATATACATGCATACGAACATTTGTTTGACAAGGTTGGCAAATATGTATGAGAAGCATATCTGTATAAACACGCGCGCGCACGCACATATAGAGGATTTGTCCTTGAGCTTTTGTCAAAAATTTCTCGTAGTACTCCCAGAGTTTGAACTCACTTTCAAAGTAGCCCTGCTGTTGGATAACTCTTGCCAGAATTGGCTAATTAAAATCCCATCCCTATCTGAGAAAAGGCTTCCCCTTAGTAAACACTAAACAGGTTACCTGCTTCCCTTGCTTTAAAATTGTGAGAAGGAGCTATTGAGGGGCTGTATTTAGTTAAATGATAAATATCCAATACTAAGGCAATCCACACAAAAAATCTATTCTTGTTACCCCTAAATCTTGTTTTGGCACTGGAAATGTTTCTAGTAACCCAACCGGTCTCATTGCTTGATATTCTTTGTTTCACGTGTTCCACTTTAAGCCACAAAAGCTAGGATGTCTTTTTTCATTTTCATCCAATGCACTGCTTATATATATTGTTATATATTGCTGTGACTCTAGGCTGTTTATTATATAAATGACGCTTATAATGGTAAAGTTTTTATTCATATAATGTTAAACCACTCTCCACACGCCCCCTCCAAAACACACACACACACACACACACACACACACACACACACACACACACACACACACAAAAGAAAAAAAAAACTGAAGTTGTATTTTCTGTTATCTTATAGTGGCTATCCGGTGCAGGTTGGACATAATCAACAAGTGTTTCTCTCGAAGAACAATTGAAGAAATATTATCTTCTCTTGTAAGTATGTCTTCAGCTGTAATCTTATCTACCAACAATCTTGTTTTGCTAATTTCTTTTCAATACAAGTATGAAATTTGGTCAAATATTATCTTCACTGATTTAGGAGAGGGAATCAATGGGTAAGGCTGATGATTGGATATCTGCAACAATTCAGTCTTTGAAAAAGGCATCTCCAACAAGTCTTAAAATCTTTCTTAGATTGGTATGTGTTATAGTTCCCTTTATTTCTACTTTATGTATGATGCTGTTGTATTACATCAACAACCAACTCTTTTGATATTTATGAATGATGTGAATGATCCTTAGTCAGCTTTCTACTCTATTTATGAATTAACTAGAATAACTCATTGAGTTCATTAAGGTGAGTATGGAGAGAATGAGTTTATGAGAGAGCTGACTAGTGATGGCACTTATGATTCATAACTACTGCCTTAATTCATTTGTTGGAAACCATCTCACTTATGATTCATAACTACCATCTCAATTCAGTTGTTGGAAACCATCTAACTATTTAGGTTTATGCTTTCTGGATGAATGTGTTGGATCAGTAGAAATTCAACATGGGTTTTAACAAGTCAATGATTCACTATTTACAATGATTAACTATTTACCTACATCTAACCACTTCATCCTTTATGGAAAAAACAATTAAAAGTTAAATTTGGACCTTTGACTTAAATTTTTCCCGTCACAAGCTGATTTTTGTTTTGGCCTGAACACGACTTAGTTCCTAAAAACAGAAATTAAGTGATCTGGGCCGGAATTCACTTGGGAACATAAATTGATTTTAGCATATACATTTTGAAATGAAATCTTCTTCAAGTATTTTCCCCTCCTTTTGCAATGACGAACTACCGTCCGAAATCACCATTTTTATTGTTTCTGTGCTGCTTTTTACTTTTATTTTCTTGCTTTGATTGCAAATTTTATTACTACAGTAAAATGGATAGAAAGAAAAATTATGATGACAGACATTTGAAAAATGATACAAATTGTACTAAATGATTAAAGATGTAAAATATACATATGGATTAATGGTTGTGTTGGGGCTAACCTCAATGAATAAATCATGCAATAACCTTTTAAAATTTTAAACGAGCAGATGGCTCATAGTTGATCCATTGTTTTTCAACTTCTAAATGCCTCCAAGACTCAATTATTTAAGTGTTGACCATTCCAAACATGGTTATCATAATTTATTTATGATGATTATGTTGTCTTGGAAATGAACAAAGATGAATGTGGATTGAAGGGAATATCAGAGTCTTGGGGATTGAGTGATGGGGTGTAATTCTATGAGAACATTGCAGAATTGTTTTATTATGCGCTGTAGTCTTCTAATATAAATATTGTTAGATACAGAGGAAGGGAAGCACTTCCGCCAGCACCTTTCTCTCACTCTTAGTGATTTCACAATCCTATGATTACAATTTATTTCTAGTGATTAGAAAATGCTAGTATGTCAAACTCTAATTAGTAAACAATAGTGGGCGCTTCTTCTTAATTTGTAAAAGTTGAACTTGCTAACTGTAAGTTACCTCATCTGAAAGGAGATAACAGTTTGGCTAGCAAATGTTAATAAAATGTTTGAACTTTACTGGTTTTTTGGAGATTGTTATTATTAGTGTGGATTTTCTTCAGGATCTTTATGCAAAACCCAGGATTTTTTTTATCTTCATTTCTCTTGGTAATTCCAGATTAGAGAAGGCAGGGTTCAAGGGGTTGGTCAATGCCTTGTTACTGAGTATAGAATCGTCTGTCATGTTTTGCGAGGAGACTTCAGCAAGGATTTCTTTGAGGTTTTCCGTTGACTTTGGAAGATAGTTGTTTTTTTTTTAATCTTCTACAATAAATTTCATTCATGTTTGACATATCAAATTCATGCGTATGCAGGGTTGTAGAGCTATACTATTGGATAAAGATAGGAACCCAAAGGTTTGTGATTAGCAGATTGTGTTCCATCATTTGGAATTTATGCACATACTGATACTAAACTCTATCTTAATCCTTGATTGATTGGTGAACTTTTAAATTGATCAATCATTTCTTTCAATTTGGTTCTTCAGTTATTAAAATCCTTACAATGACAACATTTTATCCTATTTCTATCTAACATCTAAGGCGAAGTCTAGCAGTCTGGGAACTTAGCTTATTTGTGGACCCTGCATTTTTGACTCACCCCTCAACTATGGCCTTGAAGTCAGCAGGCTTTAAATTTTAGATGGAGAAGAGATAAAAGGACAAGATTATTGTCATTTTTTATAGTGGGAAAATTAATTTGTAGGTCCCTATAATTTCACCTGATTCTTAATTAGGCACCTATAGTTTTTTTCCTTCTACCAGATTTTTGTAGTTTCACTTAATTTTAATCAAGGCCTTATATTTTTGTTTATAAGGTTTTTATAGTTTTAACTTATTTTTAATTAAAGGTTGATTTTGGTCATAAATATTTTCTATATTTTTTAACTTTTACCCAAATTACTTCTAATAATACTCCTTCAACAATAATCAAGTAAGAGGAAGGAGTTAAAAAATATGATTAGAGTGTTTTAGAAAAAAAATACCATATTAGCTAACTTCATTTAATCTAATCAATTTTATATTAAGGACCAAGGAGTATATATATATATATATATATATATATATATCAAGTGCCAAAGCAGGGCTTATTCCTTTATTGAATCCTGATGTTCCTTTAGCTCTAACAATGTTATATGTTCATCAGTGGGAGCCTTCCAAATTGGAGCTTGTAACTGATAGAGACGTTGATATATACTTCTCCAAGGTGGACGAAGAATGGTGGAACGACTTACAGCTTCCCAAAAGGTTCAATAATTTGCCCGCATCAGCCATTTCAAAGCTTTAGAGCATCATATCAACAATTCCTTATCCAACCAAAACATATAATTCAACCATGAAATGATGCCAGAATCTATGTGTTTTCAAATGGGAATCCATTGACTGGCCATTATATATATATTTATCACAAACTCAGTATATATCAATATGTTCAACAGTTACAAGGACTTGTCAGGTTAATTTCTTCTTGTTTATTGTATCTCTACATTACTTTTCATACTGTATAGGGGCTTGCTCCAGATAACACAATTCTTTGTAGTTCTTTGTAACAGTATTTGGACTTTTTATAATGTCTAACATGAGAATGTTGATAGACTAACTTAAATTAGAAATCCAAGTTTGAGGTTAGAAATTGCATAATATTTATATTTATTAGAATTAACAAAACTTAGTTCAATTGGTAAAGAATTAGTTTATGATCAATAAATTCATGAGTTCAAATTCAACTGCCAATATGAACACCTTGTGAATGGATGATCTGTGGCATTCTTTGAATTTGAAAATATATTATAGCTTTACTAAATTTTTAGGAATCAATTCACCTAAACGTTTCATATATTAAAAAAATATAGATTTACTAGAAAACATTATCAAACCTGTTATATTGAGATTGATTTGAAGTCAAATTAACTAACAAAACATTTAGATAGTAGGAAAAAGTATTTAGACTCCCTAACTGGTATCATTTTTTAAAAAAGGCATTCAGAATAAAAAAAAATTCAAATCCACCAATAATATACACTGGTTATTTAATTTAGAAAAAAGAATCATATTGAGAACCATAGCTGGGGGTTCAAACTTCGGACAAGAGGTGGTGACGTTGACTAGATTTGGAAAGTCAGAAGAGTAAGTAGAGACCATGCTCGCATGTGGAAAGAGATTAGTGCTCATTTGGTTACACTACAAATAATTATAATATTTTTATATTTATCTCATGTAATATAAAATCACTTCAAAAAAAACAAGCAAATTCAACTCAGAGAGAGTTGTAGATGGGGTAGAGAGATAAGAAATTTCAACCATTGGATCTAAAAAATCGGTGGTTGAAAAAAATGACGATGTCGATGTTCCATGTCCTATAAATTTGTTATTTTTAATTAATCAGCTTTTGGAAGCCTTTAATCATATCCTCCTTTCGTTAAACATATGTTAAATATTAGTGGGATGAATTTTGTAAAAGAAAAATAATTAATAAATAAACTCATTTTAGTTTAGTTTAAGAATATTATTTTTATATAAGCAGAAAAGAAAAAAAATATTTATGGCATCTATTTTTTCTTTTTTAATCTATTATCATTATTTAGGAAAATCCCCTAAAAAAATTTGTAGAACTGAAAATATTGAAATGTATTGTATACTGACTTAATAAATAACAAGAAATATATACAGGAAGCAATAATGATGGTATATACGAAGAAGACAAATAGGATCATCAAGAAATATTTAGGTACTTTAAGAGTATTATGTTATCTAAACTCTATCTAATTAAAATACTAAAATTCAACTGATAACTCTAAGAAATTTTTTGATTTATTTTATTTTTTAAAAATTAAATATTTTAATTTGAAAAAAATAAAAATTCATCTAAACCAAATTAAAAGGTTTATTTTTTCTTAAAAAAAATAAAATTTGAATTATTTTATATGAATTATTGGCCGATTAAAATGTGATGAATAGATTGAATTCTGGATAGGAAAAGAAAAAAGGAAAATATGAAGAAGGCGATAGGAGTGATAAAAGTAGCGAGGGGTAAAGCTATATGTAATTGACTCAAATTAAAAGTTCAGCTAAAATTATATATTTTAGCCAAAAATTAAATCTAATTAAGCTTCCATAATTTCAATAATTATAAATAAATGTTGAGAAATTGGTTTCATTTCTTACCTAAGTAAAAGACTAAAATACAATTAAACAACTTTAATCCGTCACCAGCCGATTGTACGTGCATCACAAAGGGTTATGACCATTGTTGGTAAATTCATGAGTCGATTTTTTTCAAAAAAAAAATTACCGTTTTTATATTTATATTTTATAAAAACTGTATCAATACTTAAACTCCTCTTAATTGTAAATTTGGTTAACTTGCGAGTTTACTATTTTTATATGAATTTACTATTTTTATATTGTTAAATTATAAAATCGTGTTATTAAATTTGTATTAATCGAGTTTATATTTAATAACTTTATATAAGAAATTCATAAAAAAAATCTTTATTGAGTATGATAATCTATGAATATTGATGAATTTAATTTCAATTATTTAAATTTAAAAATATATTTAGACTAAATTTTTGGTGCTTTTTATACTTTAATTATTTAATCATATATTTTTTATAGTTACTTTTTAATAAAAGAAAACTCTTACTAGTATCCGATCCTACTTTATATCCCTGTCACAAATTTGTTTTAACTTAATGATGGCAAGAATCTCTTAGGATTCAATGAATCTTTATGAATTAATTAATTAGTAATATTAATAAATTTCAGATTGTGAATTCAACTTTCAAATACTTTCTAAACTTATAAAAATATTATTCCCAACCTAATTACTTGATGACTAAATTTATATATGTATTTAGTTGTTTATTTTACAAAATCGTATCAAGAATTTTGTGTGCATTCAATTAATTATTGGCCATTTGAAATTTGAATACATACATTCAAATAAATGCTGATAAATGTATTTCATGAACCACTTTCATTGGACAGACAAATTTCGTATCTTTAGTCATCAATACAAATAAACAACTTTGAATTTATTCATTGGATTAAACAATAACGTTATTTGTTGACATCAGCTTATATTACATAAGATACACGAACCTCTAAAAATTTCTAAAATATCACTAAAATAAATAAATTCTAGAAGTTTTATGTCAATATTACTTTGCTTTCAAAGAGCGCTAAGGATTAAGTCTACGCTGAATTCAAATAATAGACTTTTCTTTTACCAGTCAAACACATATTTAATATCCCTTATATGAATTTAAGGACATTAATGAACAATTAATGAAATGAATCTCCTTTATCAATGTTTGTACAATGAACCAAAAGACATGCCTAATTAACTGATATAAGGACATTTAGTTAAATTTGTTTATTACGAGAAAAGAATGCCGGGGTATCTTCTTATTCCAAAGAAACTAAAACTTTTAAAATAGAAGAAGATATTATAAATTACCAAAGTAAGAACCAATTAGTTTGTCCAAAACTAATATAAATAGAGGGTGAACGCAGACAAGAGAAACCCACTAGTCCTCAAGCAACTCCTCTTCTATAACAAAAGTTATCTCCCCAATAGCCATTGAAAATATGGGTCCCTTGATGTTGGCTATAGCAATCTTCGGTGGTCTCATAGTGCTGCGATGGCTTCTCAAGAATGTGAATTGGGGGATCCATGAGCGTTCATTGGGTGATAAGCAGTACTCTCTTCCTCCCGGAGATATGGGATTGCCCATCATCGGCAATATGTGGTCTTTTCTCTTGGCCTTTAAGTCTGGTCGTCCTGATTCCTACGTCGAATCATTTGTCAAAAAGTTAGTATAAATTTATAATTTCTCTCTCTCTCTCTATTATTTTCACAAATATGATTCCTGATCTAATTATTGGAACTTAATAATTTAGATATGGCAACACCGGTATATACAAGGCGTTAATGTTTGGGTTTCCGAGTGTTATTGTGACAACGCCTGAAGGATGCAAGAAGGTTTTAATGGATGATGACAAATTTGAGCCTGGTTGGCCTGCGTCAACAGTGGAGCTCATGGGAAAGAAGTCATTCATTTCAATCCCTTACGAAGAACACAAGCGTCTTAGGCGTTTGACTTCAGCTTCCATCAATGGCATGGACGCCTTGTCCTTTTACTTGACCAAAATTGAAGACATTGCCATATCTTCATTAGAGAAATGGAGTAAGATGGGAGAGATTGAGTTTCTTACCGAGCTACGAAGATTCACCTTTCGCATAATCATGCATATTTTCTTAGGCTCTGAGGGAGATGCTGTGATGCATAATCTGGAAAATGAGTACACTGCCCTAAATCTTGGTGTTAGAGCTATGCAAATCAATATTCCAGGATTTGCATATCACAAGGCCCTCAAGGTATGTTTGCATTCTCTACTCTGTAATTGAAATTGCAATTTAAATATATCAATCTATCATAACATTTACTTGAAATTATGTACGATTTTGTTTTCTGCCTTCCGCCAGGCGAGGAAAAAATTAGTGGCTGTATTTCAAAGTGTTGTTGATCAGCGAAGAAAAGAAAGGAATGAAAATGTTTATTATAGAAAATCCAGAGATATGATCGATGGTCTTATGAATGCGGAAGATGAACATGGAAACAAATTGGAAGATGAACAAATCACTGATACTATGTTAATGTATTTGAATGCTGGTCACGAGTCTTCAGGTCATACTACCATGTGGGCAACAGTTTACTTGCAACAGCACCCAGAAATTTTCCAAAAGGCCAAGGTACCAAGAATTTCTAAAAAATTTACGCTCAAATATGCTATTTTAAAGTGAAGTTGCAATTGAATCCTAAATTACAAGTTCTTTTGCATTTACAAAAATGAAGGTAACACAAATACTTTAACTTGTACTAATGTATATACACACACACATTGATTATTTGTGCAGGCTGAGCAAGAAGAAATCATTAGAAGAAGGCCTCCAACACAGGCTGGGTTGACTCTAAAGGAAATTCGACAAATGGAATACCTTTCTAAGGTATCTATCAATCTATACCACACACACACACACACTCACGTATCATATGCAACTGCAAACCATTCTATAAACCTTAGATTGACATCGTCATATTCTATATCATTTTCCAATATAATGTGCTATATCTGTTGTTTTCCTACATTGCACATATAGGTGATCGACGAAACTATGCGTTTGGTTACATTCTCATTAACTGTTTTCAGACAGGCAAAATCAGATGTGAATATCAATGGTTGGTTCCAATCCTTATAACTTGAATCATCTGGTTCTAAGTTATCAAAGGCCATAGATTTCTTTTTTGTGCCCTGACTAATTTGGTACTATATATACAGGCTATCTTGTTCCAAAAGGATGGAGAGCCCTTGCTTGGTTCAGGACTATTCATTTTGATCCTAAGATATATCCAAATCCTATGGAATTCAATCCTTCTAGATGGGATGTAAGTTGCATACACAAACACACACACACACACACAACACACACACATTTTCATAGGCTAACATTAAATATTTCTAATAACATTCAGTCACAAGAATATCTTTTAACCATATTTAGTTTATGTTTGTGTATTATAGAATTTTATCCCAAAAGCTACGGAGTTTATGCCGTTTGGAGCAGGAAGTAGACTGTGTCCAGGAAATGAGCTTGCAAAGATGGAAATTATTGTATTTCTGCATCACTTCCTTCTCAACTACAGGTACTAAATATTCATTAACTTGTCAATTCTAAGTTTAAGATTATAATTAATTGTATAAATACTCAAATTTTTAGGTAACTGATAATTATTGTTTTGGCTGATATGACAGGCTTGAACGATTAAATCCTAAGAGCCCTGTGACGTACCTTCCACATACAAGGCCTGTTGATAACTGCGTGGCGAGGATTCTTAAAGTCTCCCAAGCATGATCACTCTTTGGATAGACAAATAAATAAAATACTCTATCTTCAATGCTTATGGCTTTATATTAAATATATGTATTTTCTTTTTATATGTGTGTTCTATGATGTAGATTCGCATGCATCATGATTATCATAATACTAGTATTCTCTGGAAACTCTATCTTGATGATGATCATATATTGGTGCAGTGAAAAGTGTTGTTTAAAGTCCCTATGAAAGATCCTTATGATCTGAACTTTTGTAGGGCTGATGCTTGATTATCGAATAATAATAATAATATTGATCAGGAAAATGTCTCATGTGTTCAATGATATTTTATAACTTTGCTATATACAATTTGTTTGGAGTTTTATTATGTGTCAAAAGTCCCACATTACTCAAATTAATATGCTAAGACCTGGGGCTAATAAAAAGAGATTGATTTGTTAATTCATCACGTTGTAAGATATTAGCCCATTCTATTAGATTCAACCTCTATTAGTTTATGTCAAAGATTTTAAAATTTAGTTTTCTTAATTAAAATATATACTGCATGTTAAAATTTAAAATTATTAATTTACCTTCCTAATCTAAGTGTCTATCCTCTCTCTATCCTCAATTAAATAATTTTATATAATTTAGTACAGTAATATTTAAATAAATCTTTGGGGACATTCCTGAAAAATTCCTCATTTAAATATTTATTACCTAAAGGTACTTAAATCTATTTAAAGACTTGGGTCTTTACATTAAATCTATTTCAGTTAGTACAACTTTTTTTCTATTTTTGTATATATACAAAATAAAAGTTACTTTTACACATAGTTAAAGATAGATGTCACACAATTGAAAAAAAAATTATAAATGATCAAGATAAGTTGCCCATGTCATAATTTAGAGGCAAAACACAAGATATTTACACATAGCTTTAAACAAATTCAAGTACTTTTTAGCAATAAATATTTTAATGATAGATTTTTCAGCAATTTCCCTAAATAATTTCACAAAATATTATATTAAAAATAATAAATAGAGGGTAAGATATTAAGATAAGTTTTAGTAGCAATTTTATAGTCTTCACGTGAAGTTACTTTCAGCAGGGACTTCGTCACCGAATCAGTCTATTTTTTTAGTGATGATGTAATTGAATCACGATGAAAAGATTATTAGGTTTTCTCATCCAATTTTTTTTATTTTCATTTCCGGATTGCCCCAGCCCTCAATCTGAGTCTGCCGGAAAATGACTCCTCAACCAGAGTTGGTGGGGTTTGGGAGGGGGACGACGTGAAACTCACAACAAGGGAGACTAGGCAGACAGGGCATAGCTGGATGCTTCTTAGTCAGTGTGCATCTTGGCAAAAATTTTCCAGCTGTTTGCCACCTCACACCTATCTAAGGGAATTCTTAACAGAAGGAGGGACTGGGAGATTAATTTTTCTCAAATATATATATATTACAAATCGACTCATAAGGGTTGATTCTAATAGAAGGGATTTGGCTACTTAGGCATAACATCTTGAGTTTATCTTATATGAATGTAGAAAAGACCTTTAGGAAAGTTATCTTCAATTGACATGGACAACGTTTGAATATAATTCAATCATATGGTAATACCGAATATAAAAATATTATATATATATATATATATATATATATTACAAATCGCCTTACGCTTACTGTGAGATTACAATGTTCTCAGATATATAACGGCTAAAACAAATATAAATAAAACCAATAAATTATTAATTGAGTAGTAAGCAGTTTTATCACTGTAAGATAGAGAGTTCAAGTTTAAATTTCAAAAAGCATATTTGTTATGAGAGGTGAAAATTAAAAACCATTTACACTTAAGCGTCGAAATTATGGATACCCTTAATTAAATAAAAAATTACCAATATAAATAATTATAGGAATAAAAAAGGAACTGAATATTATTCTAAAAACAATCTCCGGATCAATGACATATAAGAGGTCCCAACATTGGGGCTCTCCACAGAACATACATATAAAGAGAAATGACTAATTCCACAAAGAAAAAGACCGATTAATAACCCATAGCAGACTCTGCCTTCATATATGTAATTATCCCTGCAAACTTAGTTAATCACGCTTTGGATATCTTATGAACCTTGGCCACGCATTTATCAACAGGCCTTGGATGTGGAAGGTACGTCACGTGACTCTTAGGATTCAGACGTTCAAGCCTTCAGCCATAGCAACCAAAATATTAATTAATTACATGAATCAGTCTATTGCTTCTGCAATTAATTACTCTCTGGGATCTTTTTTTATAAGCTACAAATAACTTAATTACGCAGATTAAAAAATTGGTTAGAATTGATTAAAAACAATAAAAATGCAACTTATTTTTCACAAATACTATTATTTATGGAGTGAGTTAGATAGAGAGAGAACGATGAGTAGGAAAAGAGATGAGGGAGAATTATCAGAAAAAAAGATGAGAGATATGCAATCAATTTAGGATAAAAAATGTTTAAATATTCAGATATATCTTTAACTTGTAAAAATGACCAGACCCATTCAAAATTAGTAATTTATAAAAGGGACCAGAGAGAGTATATTCTTCACATGTACCCAGAATTGAAATTTGAAAAGTTTAGAGAGTGTACGCACTGATAATTGAGAAGGAAGTGATGAAGAAAAACCATGTTTTCAATCTTTGCAAGCTCATTTCCTGGACAGAATCTACTTCCAGCTCCAAATGGCATAAACTCCCCAGCTTTTGGTGTAAAATTCTATACATGGACAAGCATAAAATAAATGGTGAAGATAACAATTGTGAATATACATACGATCTTGAAACATGCTGTTTTAATTGAAAGATACATAAAATATATAATATCAACCATTAAACATGTGTGTGTATGATGTGGAACTCACATCCCATCTAGAAGGATTGAATTCATAAGGATTTGGATATATCTCAGGATTTAAATGAATAGCCCTGAACCAAACAATAGCTTTCCAGCCTTTGGGAACAAGGTAGTCTGTAAAATTAAAAAAAAAAACAATAATTGAGTATCAACATCATGTTTCAGACAAAGTACCAGAAGATTTAAGTTACAAGAATTGTGACTAACCATTGATATTCACATCTGATTTTGCCGCCCGAAAGACTATCGATGCTAATGTAACCAAACGAAAGGTTTCATCAATCACCTAAATATATGCATTGTAAAAAAGACAGAGAGAGATCACATAATACCTTGGAAATTAAGATAATTTACCTCAATTCCTTAATATAACACACAGTTAGTTAATTTAGAGAGATTAAAAAAATAATAAATTACTTTAAATTATTTATATTTATCATTTTTACTAAATTAATTTACTTGATTTATAAACTGATATGTAATCTAATGATACATAATATATGCTATAATTGAGTTATATATTTAATTTTTTTTAATCCCAAATTAGTCAAATAGGTATTACATTAATAAAGAATGGAGTATATCATAAGATGAATTCAATCTAAGTTTTAAGGAACATTTTGTAGAAATTAGGATAATATACGTGTGACAGATAGATACTTTAGAAAGGTATTTCATTTCTCGAATTTCCTTGAGTGTTAATGTTGTCTGTGTTGCTGGCCTTCTTCTAATGATTTCTTCTTGTTCATCCTGCTCAAATAATAATCCATGTACGTAATTAATACAAGAAAAAAGCTTTAGAAGAAATCAAAGAGTCAAGTAAAAATTTATTTTAGATTAGGGTATGTAGGTAAACACAAATTCTCCAAAACTTCATAAGATTCAATAACTATGGAAAAGTAATTGTACCTTAGCTTTCTGGAAAATTTCTGGGTGTTGTTGAAGGTAAATTGTTGCCCACATTATAGTATGACCTGAAGATTCATGACCATTATTCGTATACATTACCAGAATGTCAGTGATTTGTTCATCGTCTAATTTCCTTCGATTTTCATCTTCCGAATCCATTAGTTCATCGATCATGTCTCTGAAATTTCTGTGAACTTTTTCCATCCTTTCCTTTCTTCTCTGTTCAACAACACTTCGGAATACAGCATCTAGATTTTTCTTAGCCTAGAAAATAGAAAACAAAACCACACATAACGTAAAGCAAAGATATATATAAGGATGGATGGAAATATTAATTACAATATAATTATAGAATCGAATGTGAATGTGTACCTTACGGGCCTTGTGATATGAGAATCCAGGAAGATTGATTTTCATTGCTCTAACACCAAGATTTAGGGTTGTATACTCCTTTTCTAAATTATGCAGCATATTTTCGCCATCTGAACCTAAGAAAATATGCATGATGACTCGAAATGTGAATTTTCGTAACTCGGTGAGTAACTCAATCTCTCCCATCTTGCTCCATTTCTCCAATGAAGATTTGGCAAAGTCCTCAATTAATGGCAAGTAAAAAGACAAGGCATCTATGCCATTTATTGAAGCAGAAGTCAAACGCCTTAAACGTTTGTGTTCTTCATAAGGGAGTACAATGAATGAATACTTTCCCATGAGCTCCTCTGTGGAAGCCGGCCAACCAGACTTAAATTTGTCATCATCCATCAAAACCCTCTTACATGTTTCAGGCGTTGTCACAATAACACTCGGAAACCCAAACATTAATGACTTGTATATGCCAGTGTTTCCATATCTGTATTTTCAAGTTCCAATAATTAGATTAAAAATAGTAGTACAGCTAAAGTGTAAATATACCATTGAACTTTTCGCAAATATGTGTTTGGCACCATAAACTAGGGTGCAAAAGAGCGCACGAGAATTTCATAATGATGTAAACATACCATAGCCATTAACGACTATTAATTTTTATGCGGGGCTCATATTCTTGTTTAAGTATACAAAAGTAACCGACGCTAAATCATATTAATGGCGGTGGCAATTTTTACCACTTTGAAATCTTCTGAAACGGTTTGGGTGCTCACCAAAACTCATCATATCTTGGATCATCTGGACAATTCAGATTTAATATTTTTTAAGTGACATTTTTTAAATGAAAAAATATTTTTAAAAAAAATGATAGTTAAGAGATTATTTTTATTTTAGATTATGTACCGATTAAAATAGTTTTTAAAACAAATAAAGATAAAAAGACAATTAATCATCTATATCAAATCAAAATAGTTCAGATGAGAAGAGCTTTGGGTGCCAATCTTTAAGATGAAAAGATTAGCACCCAAATTGGTTCCAAAAATCTTCATAGTCACGAAAAGTTCATAGATAAATTTATGAGTTAAACCAAAATAATGTCAGAGAGAGAGAGAGAGAGAGAGTTTACATATGCTTACTTTTTGACAAAGGAGGCGACATAGGAATCAGGACGTTCGGATTTGAAGGCCAAGAGAAAAGACCACATGTTGCCGATGATGGGCAAACCCATATCTCCTGGAGGTAGATAGTACTGCTTATCACCTAAGGGAAGTTCATGGATCAACCAATTCACATTCTTGAGAAGCCACCCCAGCACTATAAGACCACTAAAGATTACTACAACCAGAATCAAAGGACCCATTTCAATGGCTACTGGCTAGAACTACTATTAACATAGAAGTTACTTGATGAGGACGATGGTGGGTTGCTGATGTTTGTGTTCTCCCCCTATTTAAATTAGTCTTGTGCAAAAATAATTGGTTCTTGTTTTAGTAATAATTTAATTATAAGATACTATATTCTGATTCATCTCCTATGGGATGTTTTCAAATTTTTCATTATTCAGTTTCCTAGTTTAAAATCCAGGGCAGTTTCTAGAACGTTTGGGGCTCGAGCAAAAAAAAAAAAATTTTGCAGGGCTTGATTTAGGAAAATTTATCTAATGGGTCTTAATTTGTTTAGCTTTTTAAGCTGAAAAATTATTTACCAAAGTTTTATAGTGAAATAATTCTAACATTTCACTTTTAATAAATAATCTGTGTGTGATGATGACATAGTTGATACCCGATAAGGTTTAAGTAATTCAAATGTCCGAGAAAAAATTATTTAATTATTACAAACAAATAACTAATTTAACAAGAATAATTAAGGAATACAATTAAAATTAATTGCAATCAAGTTAAAAATATAGATTTAATTCTAAAAATACCCTCACTTAATAAGTGATTAGTTGGATTTTAATAATTAATTTTATTAATAAATACTCTTTTTTAATTAGGATAAAAGGAATTTCAACCATTGTTGTCAAATACTCTCCAATTTTACCCTTTTTACCTTACTACCAATACTTTTATCATGAATTAATTATATATTATATGTATATAGTTAGTTTTATTTAATTATTACATTATCGGTCCCATCGAATGGCTCGACTGTTTAAACCATGACCTGCTAACCTTTCTAGCTCAGCGTCTAATCTGACTTTTAAAACATTAGTTTATGCTTTATCAAATCCAATCAACTCACATATAAACTCGTATTAACAGTAAACTAGGTTAACTATGTGAGTTCACTTATCGAATTTATTATTTTTATATTTTTAATTTATAAAATTATATCAACTCACTCTTAAATTTGTGTTAACTTTTTAGATTTAACTATATCTAGCGATTTCATAAATTTATATAAATTTTTTTATTGAATATAATAAATTATGAATATTTATGGATTTAATTTCAATTATTTAGAGCCTCTCTATCATGAGTTTGTTTAAACTTTTGAGTTTGACAACCTTGATTACAACACTAACACTTAGTTAAAAAAAACTAATTTCAATTTAGTGAATTTACAAAACAAATGAAAGTCATGGTCAATCAATGTTTTAAAACTCAGACCGGACCGTGGCCGGAAAACAAGGCGGCTCATTTTTTATGTTCGGACTGTTTGAGGGGTTGGGCCACGTTGAATCGTCATGAGCCAGCTTTTGAACGGGAAGTCGGAGTTCAGCCGCGAACTGGAGCAGTTAGTGGAGAACCGGAGGGATAAATCTAGCTGAGAAAAAATACCGGCCGCCAGCAGAAAATGAAAACGAAGAAGCCGAACGGAGTTGAAAAGAAAGACCAAAAATTAAAAAAAAAAAAAAGATAAAGAAGAAAACTGATAAGTTGTTGCTTATTCATGTCCTATATAGTTATGTATATAATATTAATTTTAATTGAATTAGTTATGTTTATATAAATATATATGTATATAACATTTATTTTTAATTTAATTATTACGTCATCGGCCTAATCGTTCACACCATGAACTGCTAACTTTTCTGACTCGTTATTCGGTACGGTTTTTTAAATATTATAATCAACAAATAACTGTAGTTGTTATTATGCATATATTGATGAGTAAAGGCATGAAATTAATTATGCCAGAAAAGAGGCATGAAAATAAATGCACGTTCATGAATCTTTTGACCCCATCAAAGTGATTCTTTTATATACATGTATGACGATAGATTTGGGTGCATGTATTAAAATGTTTCATCCAATTACGAAATAATTTACAAAAATGAAAGCCCACTAATATTTCTGCAATCAAAGTGAAATTTTATATTAGTTTGTATTTTCAATATATTTTTATATTACATAGTATAGATAATAGGAATAAAATATTAAAATATATTTAAATTTTATAAAATATAAGTCAATACTCCTCTAATCCTATTTATAAATCACTCTCAGTATATAAAATAAATAGAAAATATTATTTTCTCCCCTAATATTTATATAAAATATATAGAAATATGCATTTTTATTTCATTTATCTGTGTATGAATTTTAAAGTGTTGGAGGTTCTTATTGGCCCCTAATGCTATACTTGTGTTCTCTAGCTACTAGGTTGCGGAAATATTGTCAATCAGAGTTAATATAGAGGATAAGAAATGAGCCCGTATCTTATAAAGACGTAAGTTTAATTCTTAATACCGTTGTAAGGGCCCTTTAATAAGCAATCTTGTAAATCATCTATAAAAATTTTCTGAGTTCTAGAGTTATACTCTAATTTTAGTTAGAGACTAGTAATCCACCTAAATTTTTTTATAAAAAAAATTGCAGAAATATTAAAGCAAAAAAAACACATCTCAATATAAGAAAAAACACATCTTTTATGTCACATTTATCAATTGTTAAATTGACTTAAAATATAAAAAATTGACATATTGGTAAATAGATTAAATCAAAATCACTCTTCCATTGTAATTTTTAACCGATGATTTTTAAATGAATCATCCATATGAACACAAAAAAATTCTAAGTCTCTTTCTTTTTTGCCCCACAAATTTTAAAAGATGAATGTAAATAATTGAGTTTTATATCTTAGAAAATGAGTTATAGCTAGATACTGATGGAATAAGAGAGAATTTTGACATCCACTCAGTTTTTCTTTCTTTCTTTCTTTCTTTCTTTCTTTCTTCTTTTCTTTTTGCAAGACAGTTAAGGACCTTGAGACTTGTATGGTATTTTGCAAACTCGAATGACCTATATGTAATTAATTTCTTAATTTTTTACCTTGGTTTTCAGAATTTAAATTATTTCTTTTCGAAGGTGGCTTATTAGTTTTGTCGGGCACTCTCAATGATCATTATCTTCAATATAACATCTAAAACGAACATGAATAATTATGGGAAGAAAATATATTGAGTCTATATATATATATATCATATTATTCTCAAGAACATAGCTTCCGGAATATTAATTATATATTTATTATTAGCAGCACCCATGGTATATAAGGTCCCTAAATGGGATTTTCCGTAGAGCTTATTACATATAAAGAGAAATTACCAATTCAAATAAAAGAGATAAAAGACCAAATAAAAACTGTGGATGCTGTCTTCATTTAGCTAGTATCCCTCCAAGGTTCATCACGCTTTGGATATCTTATGAATCCTGGCCTTGCAGTTATCCACAGGTCTTGTATGTGGAAGGTACATCACAGGACTCTTAGGATTCAAACGTTCAAGCCTGCCATACCAACCAAAACATTAATTAATAAATTACTTAAAAAGTTAATTGCTTCCACAATTAAATTTTACTCTTTATTTATTTATATATATATATATATATATATCTTAGAATTGATAAGCTTAGGAAGTGCATTCGTACCTATAATTCAGAAGAAAGTGATGAAGAAAAACCGTGATTTCCAGCTTTGCGAGCTCATTTCCTGGACACAGTCTACTTCCAGCTCCAAATGGCATATACTCCGTAGCTTTTGGTATAAAATTCTATAAATACATACGAATATACGATCATAATATATATATATATATAGGTTAACAATTAGACTATGTGTGTGCGTATGAAACTTACATCCCATCTGGAAGGATTAAATTCCAAAGGATTTGGATATATCTTATGATCAAAATGAATCGCCCTAAACCAAACAAGAGCTTTCCATCCTTTGGGAACAAGGTAGCCTGTATAATTAAAAAACAATAGTTAATTAAATACCATAAAAACCACAAAAAGTTCACTTCTTTGTTTCAGACATAGTACTAAAAGTTGCCAGGATTGGAATCACTAACCATTAATATTCACATCTGATTTTGCCACCCGAAACACCATCGATGAGAATGTAACCAAACGCATAGTTTCATCAACCACCTAGATACATGCAATGTAAGAAAGAGAATGCACAGTATATTAGATCATATGCGTGTATTGGTGTATTTGTGTAATTGATAGATACCTTAGAAAGATATTCCATTTGTCGAATTTCCGAAAGTGTCAACCCAGTTTGTGTTGGAGGCCTTCTTCTAATGATTTCTTCTTGTTCATCCTGCTCAAATAATCAACTATATTAGTACAACAATAAAAAAATATGTAGAAGAAATTAGGCGTCAATTTTGATTTTACTCTAAACTATGGCAAATTCATGGTATACCTTAGCCATCTTAAAAATTTCTGGGTGTTGTTGGAGGAAAACGGTGGCCCACATTGTAGTGTGACCTGAAGATTCGTGACCAGCATTCAAATACATTAACATAATGTCAATGATCTGTTCATCGTCCAATTTCTTTCCATTTTCATCCGTTGCATCCATTAGCCCATCGATCATGTCTCTGGATTTTCTATAATAAATATTTTCATTCCTTTCTTTTCTGCGTTGATCAACAACACTTTGAAATACGGCCACTAGCATTTTCCTAGCCTGAAATGAAACAAAATCATACATAGCTTCAACCAAAACAGAAATTTAACTACCAAGTGGAAATTTGCAGACGTACCTTGAGGGCACTATGATATGCAAATCCAGGAAGATTGATTTTCATAGCTCTAACACCAAGATTTAGGGCCGAGTACTCATTTTCCAAGTTATGCATCACGCTGTCTCCCTCTGAGCCTAAGAAAATATGCATGATGATGCGAAACGTGAATCTTCGTAACTCAGTGAGAAACTCAATCTCTCCCATCTTGCTCCATTTCTCCAGTGCAGATATGGCAATGTCTTCAATTTTAGTCAAATAAAAGGACAAGGCGTCCATGCCATTAATGGAAGCAGAAGTCAAACGCCTTAGGCGCTTGTGTTCTTCATAAGGGATTGAAATGAATGATTTCTTTCCCATAAGCTCCACCGTAGAAGCCGGCCAGCCAGGCTCAAATTTATCATCATCCATTAAAACCCTCTTGCTCGCTTCTGGCGTTGTCATAATCACGCTTGGCTTCCCAAACAGCAACGCCTTGTATATCCCATTTGTTCCGTATCTGCATTATCAAAATATTCAATTAAAGAGGAACGAAATCTTTGTTTTTGAAAGTAAAGAGACGAAAAAGTTTATATATACTAACTTGGTGACAATGGAGGCCATGAAGGACTCAGGGCGACCATACTTGAAGGCGAAGAGAAAAGACCACATATTGCCAATGAAGGGCAATCCTAAGTCTCCTAAAGGTAGAGAATATTGCTTCTCACCTAAAGGACGCTCATAAAGCCACCAATTCACATTTCTCAGAAGCCATCTCAACACCATAAGACCACAAAAGATTGGTACAACAGCAAACAAGGAACTCACTTCCATGGCTAACCTAGCTAAGAGTTGAAGAGAACCACTATTGCAAGAAGAGTTACTTGAGGATTGATGGTGGATCTTTCTAGTCGTGATATCCCTCTATTTATAGGGTCTCATGGGAACAATTGGTTTCTTCTTTTAGTAAATTAGTTATAGTATTTATTTGTCATAGCGTTGGGGCCGTTTAAACCTTTTAGTGTGGAAACTGAAATTAATACACATAAAGGAATATATTAATATTGCTATATATACTAACAAATATATAAAATAATAATCTATGGACACATGAAAAAATGAAATATTTTGGAAATAAATATTGCTTCAAATGTATTGTTGTTGGTTTTGTCGCAGTCATTATGAAAATGCTTTAACCTCTAATTGCTATATTATTAGATTTAATTAATTTGAAAAAAGAATATCGGTATCATAAATAAATTTAAAACATAAATAAGAATATCATGAAATGTAAGTGTAGAAAATTGTACTTATCGGTAAGATTGTGAATGCATGTCATCAAGCTTTGAATGGGGTTCATGTATTTAAATTAATGGTTTAAAAGGTGAATAAATGTTACCGAAAAATAAAAATGAAATAAAAGGTGAATATTATTCTTGGTTCAGCCACTCAAAAATGGTTCGTGTATATATTCTGATTATTAGATGGTAAATGCTTGTTTTATTGGTCATCTAATAGTGAATTAAATTAAAATGGTTCATGCATATGTATTTATGAATAAAAAGTGAGGTGCATGACTCACCTAAAAAAACGAGAAGCTTTATATCATAAAAAGTGAGATTCATGTATTCAAGGGATTCATCTCATGAGTAAAATGATGAATGCACTTCTTTATGTTCATTGAACATATCATTATTACAAAAAAAATTAAAATAACGGTTGTTTTATTAAATAATTTATGAAAGCGTTATTTAAAGTCTTACCTTTATTTGAATAAAGGGTAATACAATATTCATTTGAATAAAAATATGAATATAAACGATAAAATATTATTTATTTGGTATAATTTATTTTTTATTTGCCTTCAAGTTATTATATGATGTATTTAATATTTGATCAATTTAAAAAGTACTAACAAGTTGTTAGTTAATATGGTAACACTCACATAAAGAAACTAACACAACTTTCAATTCTAAAAAAATTTACTTGTTAGAAGAAGTAAAAACCTTAACTAAATTTAAATATATTTCTATTTAAAGGTATAAACTATGTGTGTAATAAAAAATAAAGTTAATCATATATTAAGTCATAAGTTTTTCTGGCTAGTTTTGAAATTCTATTTTTACTTTTGAAAAGCAACCACTAATAAAAAAATTATCGATAAATTTTAATTTTTATGCTAAATGGTAACTCTATAAAGAAAAATTATATATTAAATAATACATTTCTTTTATATTTATATCTCAAGATAGTATCATACAGCATCACATAAATAGATTAAATATATTTTTTTAAAATAATATAATTATTTAGACTTTGTAATTTTTATAAATTTATTTTAATATATTTTATATATATAATAAATAAGAAAAAAGGGAAATGATTATGTAGTTATAAGAAAATGACTTCATCATTAAAAAATGTTAATGACAAGTGAGCAGTACAAATTTATGTTATTTTCTATACTAAAATTCGTTATTACATGTTCCCTAGTTATCATCAAATTTTAGAGTAATTAATTCACTTAGTTAATACTTCATAGTTAAAAAAAAAAAGATAACTCTAGATTAGATCTTAGGTAACATCCTCGAAATATAAATAGGAGTTTAACAAAACAAGGTATTAAAATCCTTGAGACTTGAAAATAAGGGTAATTAAATTTCAAGTTTTAAATTTTATTTGAATTAAAAGGAAATATAGGAACAACCCAAGACTATCTTGGATCAAACTACACTTCACAACTTAGAGATTGAGGAAGATTTGTGCAATGGAGCAGGAGCTACTTAATCACGTTTGTGTATTAACCCTCTTTCTTATGTACTATTATTTGGTTTGGATCTATATTAGTATTACATGTTGACAAAAAATTGAAATTCAAAAATATCAACTTTTGTAGTATTTGATTAGTGTTATATTAGGGCTTATGGGTCTAAGCCCTTATGGATTACCGCCTATGTTTATTCTCTAGATATTGTCATTACTTCATTTCTTGTGAAAATATAGCATTTAGTTATATTCTTTAAACATCTAATCAAGAGTTCTGATAATGTGTTAGATAGGATATCATGGCTAGGACTAAAGCTCCTTAAAAAAATCAATAAAATGGGCAGATTAGTTATTATTTTTGCTGGTGAATACCCTATGCTAATATATATATAAAAAAAAAAAAGTAGATCAACCCCTCTTTTACAACACGTGAAAAACTCCGCATTACTACCATAAGTTTGGGCTGAGTTTCAATTCAACGTTATGCATTTTTTATGTCTAATACAATGAGCCATTTGGATAAGAGTTTGAAAAATAACTTATTAAAAAAAATATTTTTAGATAGCTTTTAGAAAAAGGACTTTTAGATAAGATCTTATGAAAAAAAAGTAATTTTGAATAAATGAATATTTGGATAGTTATTTCTACAAGTACTTTTATTAGTAGTAAATTATAAAAAAGGGTATGAGTATTAAATGAAGAGAGATAAGAGATGAGAGGAGAGAGGGTCTAAGAAAAAAAATGAGAGAGGGTGTAAGAAAAAATATAAGAGAGGAGAGAAGGTGTCAGAAAAAATAGGAGAGAGGTTGTAAGAAAAAATATGTATAATATAGTAATTGGTTAGTTCATAAGCTCTTTTACTATTATATAAGTTACTCTTACCAGCTTATCTGAAACGTTAGTTTTAAACAATAGTTTAGTCCAAAAGCCCATTTGAACAAATATAGCTATTTTTTAAAAAAATTTAAAATTTAAGTTTTGCCCAAATCAAGATTTAGGATATTTCCAAACACACACTATATTTATCAGGATTTAAACTTATATTTTTTTAATAAAAATAAGACTACTTATTACTTCAACTAACAACTTATGGTATCTTATGCATTTTAAATTGACTAAATTATAAAATGTTAAATTTTTAATTATATAGGATTTTAGAAGGAAGGAAATAAAGTTTTGGATCAAATAAAAAAAGTACAAGAATACAGTATACTTGTTCATGCTTATAAATATTATGCGTGGATTTATTTTAACAATTTAATCCATATTATCATCTAAAATATTTGTTATTTTAGAAGCTTAAATATTAATTTTTAAAGTAAAAGGAATATTTAGAAAAATCTCAATGTTGGCTAAGACATTTAAAGTCAATGTTGAAAATCTCTTGACGGAAACGTTAAATAGTAGTAATTAAATATATTTGGTGGTTATTAAATGTTACAACTGAATGTTTCACTTTTTGTGATAAAATGTAAAAGTCACGATTAAAAGTCTTATTTTTATTGGCAAATAATAGCTGCCGCTAGAAGATTTTTGATAATGAACATACCTACTCGCTCCCGAATGCAAAACTTTTGGGAGTGATATTGAAAAGTTGTAGATGAAAGTCACATTTTTTGTTGCAATGTTTAATGTTGCCACAAAAAGTTAGACATAATTAAATGTTGCTGGCAAACTAATGCGAGTTAATATTAGTGAAAAGGGTAACGTAATAATTTACTACTTGACAATATTTTAAATAAAATTATTTTAAATAGAATAATATTTATATTTAGTAAAAAAAAAACATGTGCTACCAAAAGTTTATTGTAGCTCTAAGTGTGACTTAGGTTGATTAAGGCATAAGTTTGAGCTAGTTGTCTAGTTAAAGTAGTTATTTATAAAAAAATAATATATATTAATTTATCTAAAATATCTATGTTAATTATGTTGTATTAAAAATTATTTTATTAATAAAAAATCTCTATAATATATACAATCAATAGATAGAATATAGATAAAAAAATATAAATTTAAAAAATAAAATAGATTAAAATTTTATATTTAGTATCAAATAAATCTATATGCTAAATCTTATGTTTAGGATCGAGGAAGTATCAATTAAAAAAATTAAATAAATGCATCCAATCTAATGCCTATTATGGCACGATCAATGTCTAAAGTTGAATGAGGCTAGTCTCAAGTTTTCGTTACTAGCAAAGATATAATGTGACAAGCAAGCTATACAAACTGCCTCCAACCCTTTTATTTCATGATCAAACTAAACATACTGAGATTAATTGTTATTTTGTTTTAAATAAAATCAAATATCATTTCTATAAGATATCTTAAGGCTAGAAATTGATTAGGTATTTTTTTATTTTCATAAAATCTTTGAATGGACCTCAAGTTGATAATACTGGTAACAAGTTAAGCATAGTGTAAAAAAAATATCCCCACACATTCTCATATCTGTAAATCCTTGTGCTTATTATATATTATAATCTGATTGCAATTGCCATAGGCATAATTACACGGATGAAGCAATAAATTCCTAAGAGCCTCAAATAGGCGACCATTCTTGTGAATAACAAGAAGAAAACATTTGTTGCATTTGATTCACATATGGTGCAGTATAACCTAGTCCTCAATCCCTCTCTTGCTTTTCAGCTCCAATTGGGTTATAGTATATGTTTGAGAACATCCCAATTCTAGGTTTAGGCAAAATTTAAATTTTGAAATTTAAAAAAAAAACAGTTATATTTATTCAAATGGGCTTTTGGACTTAACTATAGTTTAAAACCAAAATTACAAATAAACTAGTCAGAGTAGCTTATAAAACAGTAAAAGAACTTATGAACTAACCAATTACTATATTATCCCTACTTTTTCTTACACTCTCATCTCTCATACTTTTTCTTACACCCTCTCTCCTCTCTCATCTCTCCTACTTTTGCTTACATCCTTTCTCATTTCTTTTCTTACACCATCTCCCATCTCTCCTCTCATCTCTTATCTCTCCTCATTTAATACTCATTATTTTTCATAATTTACTAATAATAAAAGTACTTCTGAAAATAACTATCCAAATACTCATTTATTCAAAACTATTTTTTTTATAAACTCTTATCCAAAAAACCCTTTTCTAAAAGCTGTCAAAAAAAAAATTTCATAAACCCTTTTCTAAACTCTTATCCAAATAGGCCTATAATGACATTGAAGAAATTGTGTTTAAAGAATGCATCAGGGACAGAATTACGGGCCTGATTTGGCAAGAGATCACTAAAGATAATCAATGTCAGATCCAACTATATATATTTCTCTAAGCAAATTAATGAAATTAGGTGAAGAAGGTTTCCATGTCTTCTGAAAGAAAAAGTGCCAAGTAAAATACAACAAATTTACAGGACAAGACTAAAACATGATGTAGAGTTCAGAAACAAAACAATATTTTCTGCAAGCGTGCGTGTGTCTATTCCTCCTTAATAGCCAAAGGCACCCCTGACCCCCTCAAGGCTCTCACCCAAGGACAATCTGCAAGGTGGAAAAAATTTAAAAAAAAAAAAAAAAGGTCATAAAGCCATATAGCTCTCTATTTTATACACCATATGTAAACAAAGAAACAAACAATAGCTTCAACAAGAAGAGTAATACTCTTCTGGCTCTTAATATAAGACATATTTAACTAATTTAATTAGATTAAATAAATTAGTTAATATGATATATTTTGTCTAAAACACTCTAACAATCTTCCTTAACTCCCTCTCTCCCTCTTGCGATTGATTATTGTTGAAAAAGTATCAATAGAGGTAATTTGGGAAAAAATAGATAAATATAGAAAATGTCTTATATTTAAAACCAAAATCAACTCCCCAATTAAGTCCTATATTAAGGACCAGTAAGTTTATAAGCATGACCATCCCAATACAACATTTTGAAGGAAGCAACCCTAGAACTTTGTTGTCATGTCCTGATAAGAGGTCAGCGCTATTCTTATTTCTGATGCAGTATGGATAGTTGAGGGTAAAGAAAAGCCTGTTAGAACTATAATTCATAATACATTTAGGATCACCTATATAATGCACACATTATTTCACTCGATTTGGCCTCTTTACTACTCCAACAGGAGCAGATCTGCTTGGAGAAGCCAAATTGCAGTGCAGACATAAATACTTATTTTATGTTTTATTTGGAAAGAAATAAAAGAATAAAAACAGTCTTCTAATTGCCATCAGACATAATCTATCTAAAAATATATAAAAATGGCAATGTAGAATTGTAGACAATCCATATCAGCTCCATGAAATGCAATAGAGAAGTCAAATTGCTGATACAAGTGAGAAGTCATAAGATTCTTATGAAAGGTTGCTTATCGTATCATCAAAGAAAAGTCAAAAGAACTCCACACAAAACAAAAAGATCATCAGGGTCAAAAATGAACTAGTACCTCTTTTTCTGGCCATAGAAAATGAATCAATTACTTGTCATAACAATTTAATGTTTCTTGCTTTGATGAAAGGGTCATTGTGATTCCACATCCAATTCAACCAATGTGGATACTTAACAGGGTAAGTGATATTTAAACAGAATTTTTCAACTAGAGGTAATACTCAACAATGAATGGAGCACCAAATAAAGAATTATATTTTGGTGAAACCTATTTTTGATACTACGAAGATGTCCTCAGTATTAATTAACTCTTGCAAAGACGTTTGTATCATTTTAGTATTCAAGTTTGACTTTGTTCCATGTTCAACTTTCGGAGTTTGTAAAAGGATACCACACAACCTTTTGAGGAAAAAATATTCTATGAGGTTGAAACAAAAATTAAACTTTCGTCTGATGAAGGGATACAAAAGACCCTTGAAAGAACCCATTAATGCAAGGTTATTTTTGGAGGATCAAAATGATCTTTTATTATATCTCCATCCACTGCCTAAAACCATACATAATTCTTTCACACTGACATGCAGACTTGGTTCCAAGTGATTAAGTCAATCCATACAGTCAAAAAGACATTCAGAGATTCCATGTTCGGTATAAGCAGTTAGTGTACATGATGCATCTAGCCAAAATGGGCATACTACCCATGACATGAAAATTTAAAGTAAACAGACTTAAGACTAAATCACTAAAGTTCCTGGTTACGTATATCAACATGTAAATAGAGTAGAAAACTGATGCAAGTAATGAATCAACAAAATAATTGTCAAAGCCCATAATAAATTATACAAGAGTTCGCTATTATGCAAACAACTACATGAACAATTCATGAAATATGAGAACAAAATCTTCTCAAATCTACTAATTTAGAACTTTATTTGGGAATTTATGGATCATTTTGATGTTAGATTGTGATTTTTAATTTAGTTGTTCAGGTCTTGGAATAGCATATCCTTAGTGATACTGTATCCAGAATATCTCTCATGCTCGCATGTCTTAGTTGAATTAGGATGATAATTTGAATTTTAGAAAACTAGACACGTTTAGACTTCTTATGTAAAGACATATTACCAGCTCTTAGCATTCTGTCTCTCATTGGATTTAAATACCAAACTTCAAGTATTTTACGTCAATCTTTAGTCAGTTCTTCTTGCTGTTAAACCAAAAAAAAAACAAAAAAGAAAAAAAAATCTCAGAAATCAATAATCTGCTGACAGCCTTCCCCAACAAATGACAGAAACATAGGCAAATAATAAATAAATAAAGCTCCTTTGAATAAGAATGCTTCATCAACTTGAAATTAGACAACAAACAACCTATCATGCCTATGCCCACATCAGTAAGTGACGGAAATCTAGTGTCCTACAGTCATATGAAAGTTCAACAAAGTAATGCATTTCATCTCAAATGGAGGTCAAACTAACTTTTGGGGGTAAACCAAATATGCTCTTGCATGGCCAGGTTCACCATGTGTCTGTTTATATAATAGAGTTTGGTCAATTGCAAAAGATATAAGTAGTATAAGGCTAGCTCACCAATAAAAAACACTTAAATGATCCTGGCTATCACATACACACTATTGCACCCCTCAGGCCGAAAATTATTCAAGTTAGAACTTGTTCCATATGAAACTCAATTTAAAGTATATGTATGTATATATAAGTCCAAACTTAGCCATGCACTGCCACTAATGTTGCCACATCCCATATTCAATCATGATTCACTAGGTCACATTTCAAGTAACCATCAATTATTCCTAGCTTCGCAATATCTATTTGCGTGTCATAATTTTCTAACTGATTTTCCTCCATGCTAAATAGATGGTGTTCAATTACCACGTGTTCTTACTGCATGATCAAATTCTTATTCTGGTGATGCATTCATTGGCTGCCAAGTGTCTTCATTCACTTCCCCATTCTGAGTCCAGCCACCAACAAACTCTCTGTCAATTAAGTCCTTGTATCTTATAGAATCTGATAACAAAAGGATGATTCCTGTTTCTCATTCTCTCCCCATATGCTTTCATTGTGTTTGTTAAAATATGATAAACAGTCCACTTCCTTTCTATCTCCAATCACATTCACCAGAAGTTCTACATTTTAAAGTAATAGGCACCATGAGGGGAGCCCTAAAGTTGTACTGATGGGCCATAACTATATCTCTAGAATGACGAAATTGTTCAAATTCATTGTAGGCCTCCATTCATCGAAAATCATAAGGGATCCTCAAACCAACCAAGGTCTGTGAGATCATCATAACGGAATTCAAATGTCAAAACCATAAAATCTCTCGTCCTTTCCAATAACATTTTTCTGGTCTGTCAATTCACATGCAACTTGAGTAATGGTTTACATTTTGTTAACTGGAATTTTCTTATGATCAAGTAGGAAGCCCAAGAAGCATTTCTTCCAAAGCACCCTACTACCTTAGCATGATACTTGGATTAAATTCTGAAAAAGGATCTCCCCTTGATTGCTCAACAGAAGGAAAATGTTACGGAAACTTTTAAATCCATAGAACCTTTTCAGACTATCATATTTCTTGACTATTTATACTGCCAAAGCTAGACTTCTCCAAAGAGTAGAGTGAAAACACTAAACAAACTTGTTGGCAAAAGAAAGAAAGAAATAATGAAAAAAGAAAAACATTAAACAAACCAAATTCTTATTGAAACTCAGAAAATACATGAATTTTAATATTATTAACAGAAAATTGCCAAACTTCAACTTCGATCTAAATTCAAGGAAGAACCACTTCCACCTTCAATAATTTTCACATGATTGCAATGGTTCAGCACTAATTCATACTTTCCTTACTAGGAATACAGGAGTGGAGAACACAAGAATCTCTCACAAGGAATTGCACTTTCTCTCAATAGCCAAGGTCCTTTCCAGGGGAGCTAAGCAGCTAACAGTTAGGTGCGTACAAGGAACAATAACATCAAGCAGGTTTCATCCTCACTATGCCCCAAAATTCCAATAATAATTGTATTAAGTATTAACACTTTATAATAACAAATGTTTAGTACACAATGAGACACAAATGGTTCTGTCAACACGATTCAATATATCTTTCCTTGAAGGTCAAAATAGCTTTATAATGATGAAAACAGAACTAGACAACAAAGTAACAATATATACAGAACTATACCAAAATCTCAATTGAAGTCCATGCATCACACAACTTGAACACTTGTATAAATTCTAGAGGTAATGCGTGAACTCCTAATAAAAAATTAATCAGGGTAATCTTTCACATCCCAGGTCAAAATTCTGATCAAATTGCACTTAATTTGTCCAACTTACTTGTGCATGCAGTATTTGTACTCTTGGCTACGAGTTAAATCCTTCTCTCCTTCTTCAAGCTATAAGAAAAATCCACTCTAATGAGTACAGTTATACCAAGGAAACGTTAGAAATTCGATCATAACATAAAAGAATGAATTTCTCAAAGTAGGCCTCACCGGATCACTCTCATAGATCAGCTCATAACAAGCTGGAGAAAGGCATCGTAAAGCACAATTCTCCCTTGATATCATCGAAGATTTGCATTGCATGCCCCACAGACCACTACTCCCAACAAGTAACCCAGCAACTTGTATCAAAAATTTCATTTTACTGGTACCAAATTCTTTCAACAAAAAAAAAATTAATGATCAATCACAGGAAAGGAGGAACACCTGTCAATATCAGCGTAGCACTGAAGCTTCTTCTGCCTAGTCTCAGCGTCCTACCAAAAAACCCCATGAGAATCAGATTGAACTAATTAAGTGTATATTCAACCTAGAGCCTCTGCATATCGATAGGGAAATCAGGGAAAGATAAAGACATACAGTGATTGGGCGACGAGACTTCGCGAGTACTTGAGATGAACACAGGAAAATGGATAATGTAAGGAGAAGAATTAGAAAAACCAGAGGAGAGTTTCGAGGTGAAGATCTTGGATTGGTCATCATTGTGGCCGGGTGCATAACGATTAGAACCTCGTCATACCAATTTTTGCGCCAGGATTTGACTTCAATGCTTCCGCCTGTCTCCATTTTTTCTTTTTGCGTTTTTGCCACGAGTCGGACTAGACCGACCCAACTCCGTGGTTTTTCTTTTCCGGCCCAATAAATGTAATAAGTCCATTCACTAAAGTTGAAAAGCTCAATGAAGTAAAACGGATCATAGCCTCTTTTCTAAAGTCCAGTCCAATAGAAACATTTAGAAAAATATTCCAGCTCCTAAAAATTTAAATTTATATTTAAGAATAATAAATATATTATCCTACCTAATATCAATACTATTTAAAAAAAATTTACTTTATCCTTAGATCGCATGTGAACTCAACTTTTTTCTAAAATATTCTATATCCAAAAAAAGAAAGTCCAAACATTTGGAAAAATTAGTTAAAAGCATCCATGTAGAAATTTTACTGGTTAAAAAAAATCTAAATTTGGGCAATACAACTCTCTTTTTAACTATATACAATATATATTTAGTTATATATAAATAACTTCCAATTTTAAAAACTTTTGTCATCATTTTTATCCCTTTGTGATATATCTAAAAACTATAAACACTTGTGTGGTGAATTGTCCCATAAACTACAAAGACAAGCCTGCCTCTGTGTGATGTTTTGGGATAATGTTGGGAACACTTCATTTTATACACCAATAGCGGTGAGCATAATACCCGTGACTCAGGCTCTCAGGAGAAAAAATATTTAGTCTAACCCACAAAAAGTTATTTAAAATATATTTAAGTAGGACTGAACTAGACCAATTGTCAGGCAGGACAAGGTACTAGATAAAATATATTGTCTTACCCATTTAGCCTAGCCATATATATATATATATATATATATATATTATTTTTTATTTTTTCTTAGAATCTTATTTTTTTTCTTAACTTATTCTATTTATAATTTTACACTTAGCTAACAACTTTTCTTGTTTATTTTAAAAATATTGAATATAACTCTTATATTTGTATAGATACTGAAGTTGCCCATATACTTTATTTGCCAAGTATTCGATTATTAGTGTTGTAATAACACTACAGATATATGACCCCTTATATATTTCAATCTTTATTTTTTTATATATATAATAGACTTCAAAATTTTAATTACTATCTTTTTGTTACCTTATTCTTGATGAATTATGGATATTATTTTATTCTTGAAGACATAAATATGATATTATTTTAAAAGTTCATAATTATAAATTTTTTCCTATAATATAAGCAGGATATCATGATTTAGACATATAAATTTGCTCATGTCCAACCCAAAATAGTTAGAGCTTTTGGATACACACCCCTAACACCCAGTATGCTAAATTATCCTTTTGTCATGGGAAACTCCACAAACCCAAATTAATCTAAGATTTGAGGTTTGATAGGACCATTTTTTAGGCGAAACCCTTACCATCTACGCTGATATATTCCTAAATCTTAAATTTAAGAACATTAGTTAAACTAGAATGACTCCATATAAGTCAATCAAAGCGTTAGGTGGTAGGAATACTCTTTGTCAACTATAATAAACAGACCTTGCATCATAAATATTAATATTAATATTAATATACAATTAATATGACATTTTCATAAATGTATGAATCATATAAGAAAAATGTATACAAACTCATAAAAGTTAGCAAATAAAAAAAAATAAAGGGCATATATAAACCTACAGTTTAATCAGCATTATTCTACTCTAAGAATCTTTTAGCTTTCCAGCACGTGCTTTTTAATTAGCTTCCATTAATGTCATGGATCATAATAATCACCCTTTAGTTCATATTTTATATAAATTTATTGAAATATATCGCTTCGCGTGCTCAGTAAGTCATTATCTGCTTTATTTACAGCAATACTCATTTTTTATATTTTTTTTAATAAAAAGTTACCATAATTATTAGAATTAATTAAACCCTAGTGGCGTCAATAAATACCTTTAGCGCATTTTTATTTTAAACCATATATTATTGTGAGCACTAAGTCACTTGTAGGTTTACTCTGAGTTCTAGAATATTCTAAATAATTAATTAATGGCAATCTGGACACAACACTTAAATAAAGCCTAAAATAGATGGGTTTATAATACTTTAATTTATATATTTCTGATATTTATTCATGACGAAAAAAGATTAGCATGTTCTGTTCGATCTTCGGCTGATCTCCTTTTATCAAATGGGCATTTTAATTTAAAAGAATAAAATATAATTTTCTTTTGAAAAAAACAAAGATCAACGTACTGCATTATCTAATTTTATAATTAAAAAAAATGAGGTTTGGCCTTTGACAATTAAAAATGCTTTTAAATGTTTCTGTTTTGACAATGACGGTATTAAAAAAAATTTTGAGTGGCTGTCCAACTGAGCACAAAAAAATTACGTTGATGAATTCAATTATTTAATAAAAAAAATCCGGACTAAGTATATAAATTCCATTAGAAGAGCATATTAAGTACAAATTTTTTAGCACTTTTAGTTTTTTCCTTTCTATTACAATACCTAAATTTTAAACTAATAACAAGAATATGAAAAGCTTTTTATTGAAAATATGCAGATATTTTTATTATCTAGATAATTGAAAAATCTAAAAAAAACCCTGTAAATATGTATTTTTCAACTAAAAATTTGATTCATTTATATTTAAATAAAATTTAAATTGAAATAAATATAAAATTACTTATGAGGTAATTACAACAACTTCATTGATGATTCATCTAAAAATATTTATTATTTATTTTATTTTTTTAAAAAATAAATATTTTATTTTTTTAAAAGAATCCATCTAAATAAAATTAAAATGTGAATTATTTTAAATAAATTATTAATAAACTAAAATTAAAATACATTAAATTATTATATTTTAATTAAATAAAATTTAAATAATATAGTATTTCTAGATTATGTAAGTCTCTTACCAAGTTAAGATAAACGGATGTGATCGGTAGTGACGTGAGCTTATGATTTGCTTTTTAATTTCTAAGCATAAAAAACAGACGTACACCCTTCATAAAAACAAAATTCTAACATATTAGAGAACGGATAAACCTTAAAAATTACTTTAATAAAAAAATGAGTGAGAATTAAGTTTTCTTTAAAAAAAAACTATAGAAGAGAATTAGCACAATCTAATTTAATTTAAGGTTGCATTTGGTATGATATGGAAAAAGGGTTTGAATATTGAAAGAAAAAGGTATTTTTATTTATGCCTTTTAGATAATTTGGAAAGAAAATATCTCATATTTTTTATAAAATAAAGCATTCATATTTTCTATATTTCCTATTTTTATTTAAAAACATTAGTTAAAAGTACACGTTTAAAAATTTTATAGTTAATATAATATTTAGTTCATTAAATTTGTCTTTATTTTAGTTTCAATCATTTAAATTTTAAATTATAGATTTTGATCCTTTGAGTTTCTTTAAATCTAAAATATTTGTCCTTAAAATTTATAAAAATATGAATTATTTTATTCATTAAAAGACTATAACCTATAGTTTAAAATTTGAGTGATTAAAATTAAAATATAAAAGTTATATTAATACAAAATTTTATTATCATACAAACATGATGCGTTTTAATATGCTAAGTGTATGGTACTACAATTTCTAATATTTATGGCTAACAAAATTTTTAAAAAGGTATTTTTATTTTGTATCAAACCCATCCAAAATGTTCAGTGGTCAAATTTGGATAGTCGATATATTTAATTTTCAAATACTACTTTATTTTAATTACAAATTATTTTTTAAAATTTATCATTAAATATATTTTATTCTCTTTTAAAATTAAAAGAATCTTAAAATATAAAAATATCCTGCAAAAGTTATAAACAGTCCATATTTGCTGGAGCCTGGATCGTCAAAATTACCTGGCAGCAGCAGAGGTCCTGCCTCCACATCAAACCTATAATCTCCATTCAAGAAAACTTGCAATCATTTTCTTTTTGTGAAAATTAAACTACTACCATTTTTTATATTTTTTTATTAGACCACTTAATATTTCGGATCTATCTTTTAATAGGGTCCAAAGTCCACACTGATTCCGGTGGAATCAGACTATCCCACAAAGGGCAGCAAAGTACTCCCACCAAAGGAACCTACCATCATTTTAACAAAACACCCATCATTACATGTCGTTTACGTTTTGAATATTTGCCTTAAACTAACACAATACTAAAAGTCTGTCAAATATATGAACAGTAGAGAGAGAAAACGTAAGTTATAGATAATAAGGGTTATAATATAAAAACTGAAAAGATAAGGACTAAGACATAAGGCAAGTTAAAAGTTTTGCATGAAGTCATAGTTGAAAGATTTGGTTATAAGGAAGTTAAAAGTTAAAAGATAAAAAAATAATTTATTTAAAAAACTAATATAATTTTATTTTGTCATTTAGTGCGGAAGCCCTCCATGATTATTGCTTTGCTGATCTCTTTAATTAACAGACAAAGAAGCCTGGTCATTTCATTTCATTTCAAATAGCCATCGCTCTCTCTTGAGCTCAAAGATTCCATCCATGGAGTTTCACAAACTCGAAACCCCGAAAACTAACAGTGACCAAGTCGTCATCAACATGGATCCGCAGCAACAACAACCAAACCCTAAACAAGATTACTCTCCTCAATCCTATATTAATCATCCCAGAAACAGAACACTCCAACGCCTCAATTTTTCCAAACCAAGATCACGCTTTGAGGAGATCAACTACCCTATCTCAGCACCCAAACGAACCTACAATCCCATCCCTGAATCAGATGATCATAGCCAGCCCTTGAGTTCGCAAACAGAAAACCCTACCAACTACTCTTCCACCGAAGAAGACGACGACGAATGGTTCGAAAACAGAGACGAGTACGGCTACGATGACGCCGACGATGCCACCGGAAAGTGCAGAAAGAGGAAGAAGAAAATCAACAAGAGGGCTTTACTGGAATGGACTTTGTTCCTCATCATCATGACTTGTCTGGTATGTTCTCTCACTATTAAATCCCTAGAGCACAAGACTCAGTGGAGCTTAGAAATCTGGAAATGGTGCTTGCTGGTGATGGTAATCTTCTGCGGCCGTCTCGTCTCCGAATGGGTAGTCCGAATCCTGGTGTTTCTCATTGAACGCAACTTCATGTTGAGAGAGAAAGTTCTCTACTTCGTTTACGGTCTTCGAAAGAGTTTTCAGAACTGTGTGTGGCTTGCCCTAGTTTTGATCGCATGGATGATTATGTTCCACGACGCTCATAACAAAAACAAAGTCCTCAAGAAGTTCTTTAGGGCTCTCGTCGCCATCCTCGTCGGCGCCATCATATGGTTACTAAAAATAGTATTCGTTAAGGTTCTTGCGTCGTCGTTCCACGTCGCGGCTTTCTTTGACAGAATGAAAGAGAGTGTTTTCCATCACTATGTCTTGGAGGCACTCTCCGGGCCGCCGTTGGATGAGGAGGAGATGGACCTGCCTCGGCGGCATTTGCAGGCGTCAAAGTCGATGCCGGCGAGGCTGAGGTACGAGAAGTCTCAGCCGTTGAAGTCACGGTCGAGGAAGGGGGATGGATCGAGGGGGATTGACATAGAGAAGCTCAAGAGGCTGAGCATGGACGGGAGAGCGACGGCGTGGAGTGTGAAGAGGTTGGTTAGTTACGTGATGTCGTCGGGATTGTCAACGATTTCGAGGACGGTGGACGATTTTACCAACGCCGAGTCGGAGATTAATAGCGAGTGGCAGGCTAGGACTTGTGCTCAGAGGATATTCAAGAATGTCGCAAAGGATGGGGCCAAGTATGTTCTTTCTTCTCCTATTTGCTCGATCTGTTTTATTTTTATTATTATTATTACTACTGCTACTATTCCTGCTACTTTGCTTTAGTTATTTTTTTTATTGTTGTTGTTATTTTTATTATTTTTATCGTGCTAATATTCGACCTACATTATAAATTCTATGGAAAAAATCATGGAAAATTGCTAATAAATGCCTCATTGAAATTTATATGATCTAAAAGTACTTAAAATTTATTTAAAGACTAAATAGATATAATTCTTCTTTAAATGTGTATAACAATATATCTTTTGATGTATGCAAATATCTTTCATTTTGTCTTTGCAATAGAATATGCACAACTTATCTACAACTATATATATGTTTAACTCTTTTTTAATTGTATGTGAAAATTTTTCAAATAAAAGATATTTGCATATCTAAATGTTGCACAAAGCTTTAGAAAAATTTTAACTGCTAAATATGGGTTGTACCTACTCAAAAACATGTGTCTTTAAATAAATTTTAGTTAATTTTAGACAATAAAATTTCCAATGGAAATTTTTTAGCAATTTTCTCATAAATCTTTCTATTCTTGAGCTAAGGAAAATAAACAAAATTGTTAAAACATATAATCATTATTTCTTAATAGTGGCTGAGTGTTCTATAAAAAATTTTGCTTCTCTTTAAATAATGTCAAAAATTTAAAACAAAATAGAGAGGATAAAATAGTATCCGGTACCCTAATGTTATTTCTCTGTTGCTACTAATACTCTAATCTTATTTATAATGTATCTAGTACTATAGACTATAAATAAAATAAGAGTGTTGGATGTAAATAGAAAATAATATCAAAGGGTGCCGATGTACCAAGAAAATAACATCAACATATTGAATATACTATAAATAGACAAAATTTTGTACATAGCTTTAGAAAAGTTGTAACATGACTGATGAGTTGTTACTACTCAAAACTTATGTTTTTAAACAAATTTTAGATACTAAAGCAATAGAATATCCAATGAAAATTTTTTCAGCATTTTTCTCAAAAATCTTTATGTTCTTGAGCTAAAGAGAATAAACAAAATTAATATAATATATAATCATTATTTATTAATAGTGGCCGAGAATTATATAAAAAATATTTGGTTATCTTTAAATAATGTCAAAAGTTAGAAAAAAAAAGTAAAATAGCATCTGTGATGTTATTTTTTAATTATATCTAGCAACTAATCTAATTTATATTATATCTAAACCCTAAATATAAATAAAATTAGAATGATTGAATTAAAAAATAATATCAAATAGTATTATAATAGATATACTAAAAAAATAACATCAGGATACACTATAAATAAAATTGGACGCATGGGTTGGTATGAATTATAGTATTGAAGCGCATAGGTATCATATGAACAAGGAAAATAGTAAATTTATATTGATGATATATTTGGTGAGTGACATTATGGAAGTCTCTTTCATAATATGTTGTTGCTCTTTTATTGGGATGATTATGGGCGGTTTCCTACTTTCTTTCCGTCTTTTGTTGTCTATTTATTTATCTTTATTGCCTGTCATCTGTAGTGTGTCTCCTAAAGTGGACATAACACTTATCTCTTTCTCAACTTTTGTTTTTAAAAAGAAAAATAATTGATACTCAACTTTAGTGGAAATTAAAGATAGGACAGGATCTGAAAAGTGGAAATGATGACATTATGGGGGAGGTTCTGTTTAATAACAATAATAATGAATGAATGAATTATAAGATAGAAAAAAAAATTATTTTCTCTATTTATTTATAAGTTATATCATTCTATTTTTTATATAAATATATAATTTTATCCTTTATTTATTATTATATAGAGTTTATTCCTATGGAGTATATATAATATATTAAATATAGATAAAATTAAAAAATTATTATATTTTAAGGTAAAGTTAATTAAATTTAATGTTTTCACTGATTTCAATAAAATATGTTAGTTAGAATTGATTTATAAATAGAATTAAAAGAATATATTAGTGAGAAAAATTGATAAATTTTTATGCATAAAAAATATTAATAATATGCAAATTTTTTAGATCTATACTCATTCTCACCAAAAAGTTTTAGTGGGGAATTTTCCTATGAATATACCCTTGTTATATTATCAGTACATATATAGTTACCTGTAATTTTTTTTGCTAAAAGAAATTAATGTTAGTTAAAATAAATTAATATTGGATTTCCCCCCTCCTAGTTTATAGTCCTAATGCATGCTAATTAGTACGATTTAGGAATCTACAATATTCACGAACCATGAGCAGCATAGTCATTTTGGTCTTCATTCAAAGGTCAAAGTCAGATAAATATATAACTTATTTATCTTTTTTGGGCGTGTACTGATTTTTAAGTATTAAGTTGAGAGAATTGCAGTAAGTTTCTATGAAAGAAAATTAAATATAAAAAAGCAATATAAAATCATCAAACAATTAAATAGTTCTAAAAAATTTAGGGGGTAATATATTCACATTATAAAAAAAATAGAATTACCCCTAATATGATAACATACAGACTCTCTTATCCATCAAAGGAACATACCATTATAGCAAACGTAATTATGTTTTTATACAATTTAAATGTATTACTCTTAGGTTCTTTAAGATTATTTAATTGTTTAATAATTTTAAGGGATTTTTTTTATAATTAATTGTTTTTCACGGGACTTCAATGAAATTCTCCCCAGATTCTAATTTTGTTTAGACAACAAAATAAGCATATCTAGCTAGACTTGAAGAAAATTTATTTCTAGTGAAATCAAGCATGATATTAACATATACGTGTCAGTGCGTTTAAATTGACAGTAATAAAAAAAAAACTAAAAATTAAGCCCATGTGTTGCATAGATGGTAGAAATCGCACTATCACTATTCACACCTTATGAATAGTGCAACTTTCAATAGTAATATTATATTTAAACATGTTTGGATTAGTTTTTGGATAATAGATTTTGGAAAGAATAGATTTTGAATAATAGATTTTGGGAAGAATAAATTTTAAAAATGAAGATATTTAGATGATTAGTAGTATAATCACTTTTCATATTGTTAAATTACCAAAAGGGGTATATTTGATTAAAAGTATGAGAGATAAGAGAGGGTAGAGGAGAGGAGAAAAAGTGTAGAGATGAGAGAGGAGATAGGGTAGAGAAGAGAGGAGATATGGTAGAAAAAAGAGATGAGGAGGAAGGGTGTAAGGAAAAAGAAGGGTAAGATAGTAATTAGATAGACTATAAACTCTTTTACTATTCTAAAAACTAATTTCAGTAGCTTATTCAAAACTATTATTTTAAATTATGGTTTTTGCCAAAATCACTTATCAATAAATATGACTGTTTGTTTAAAATTTTTCTAAATTAAAGTTTTGTTCAAAATAATTTTTCCAACTCAACTTCCAAATACACACTTAAACAAAATATATTGTATGGTCATGTAACTATATGAAATCTTGACAAGTGAGAACGTTCATATATTTTTTTATAAATATAGATATCCATATATTTTTTAATATGTACTTGTTCATAATGTCATGATTACTATATGTACTCATTTCTACCTTTCTTCTTATGTTGAATGTTTTGGATTTGAATTAAAATTTGTCAGGTACATAGAAGAAGAAGATTTACTGAGATTCTTGAAGAGAGACGAAGTTTACATGATATTTCCTTTATTTGGAGGAGCACTTGAAACTGGAAAAATCACCAAGTCCTCTTTTCGAACTTGGGTGGTATGCTAGCTTCTTAACTTCTTATTAAAGATATCTTATTATATGGTAATATCCACTAATTATTCCCAAATTTGAACTTCATCATATCATATTTCAAACAGGGCAAACTCTCCCAATACATATATATTTACTCTCTTATAACATACTTCCTCTACCTCTAGTACTTACTATAAATTAAAGCACAAATTAAAATACATTTTTTAAATATAAATTATTAACTAACTCATTAATTATTATTTTTCTATTTTACACTAGTAATTAATTGAGAAAATAGGTGAGAGAATATAGAGTATAAAGCATATAAGGGGCAAATTTGAAGAAAAAAAAAGTTATCAATTCAGGATAAATTTAACGATTTAACTGTCATTTATTAGTACGTGAGAATTAGTTTGAGATGCCCTATAATAAGGATCAAAGGAGTATATGCTTGTGTATGGAATTTAATAGAGAAATTATGGTATGTACATGGCTGCATTTACATACGAAAATATTTAATACAAACTATCAAAGGGTCCTATAATAATAAGGACTAAAAATAAGTTAAAAAATGGGTTGCATGAAGGTTCACGTCGAGAGAGAAAAAATTGTCTAAATTCTATATTATTTAAGACTAAAATAAATTTTTCATTACAGGTACATGCGTACGTAGAGAGAAAAGCATTGGCACATTCATTAAACGATACGAAAACAGCAGTTCGGCAACTGCACAAACTGGCAAGTGCAATTGTAATAGTGATCATAACTGTGGTGTCTCTCTTGGTGATGGGTTTGGCCACAACTAAAGTCATCTTCGTCGTCACTTCTCAACTCTTGCTCGTAGGTTTTGTGTTCCAAAATATGTGCAAAACTGTCTTCGAATCCATCATCTTTGTCTTCCTCATGCACCCTTTCGATGTTGGAGATCGCTGTGTCATTGATGGTATTCAGGTACACCTCCCTATCACTTCTCTAATAATTTAGATAATTTTAAAAAATTAAATAAATTATTTAATTATAATTTTTGTAAAGATTATTAACTTTTATAAATTGAAATTAGGTTAAATATTAATTAATATAACGTGATTTATGTTTGGATATGGTTTTATAAAAAAAATTAATTTAACAAAAATTTATTTAGATAATATATTAAAGAGTTAATTTTAGAAAAGTTTAAATTTTAAGAAAAAATTAAAAGGCGGCAAAAATCGTTTCATCTTTAAAACAACTTTGGGGTAAAAAGTTATTTTTCCCAAAAAGCCATGGCAAGCAACATTATTTCATCTAACTAGTTTTCTTTTTTTTTTTTGTCCCATCTAACTTTTGAAGCTTCCTAACGTTATTCCAAATAAGCTCTATGATATTATGTCATATTATAGAACAATTTTTATATTTATTAGGTAAATTAGTTCAAAAATAAATTATAAATATAAAAAATAAAATAGATTAAAATATTATATTTAAGATTAAAATTAATCCTTAACTAACTTTTATTTTTAATATAGGAGTATTATATTTCCCCTTTTTTGCTTTTCCTATGAATGTTATGTTTTTTCAAATTATGAATACATGTTGAATTGTGTGTGGTTGTGTATCAGATGATTGTGGAAGAGATGAATATATTGACAACAGTGTTCTTAAGATATGACGGTGAAAAAATATATTACCCGAATTCAGTTCTGCTGACGAAACCTATAAGCAATTTCAGAAGAAGCCCTGATATGGCTGACGCTGTGGACTTCACCATTGACGCCTCTACCTCCACCGACAATCTCTCTGCCCTCAAGAAGGCCATTCAAGCGTAAGCACATCTCAACTTACATTCTTAATTTGTTAGCTTTAGCTTGAGCATATGGATTTTAAAGTTTTACAAATAACATAAAATAACAACAACAATAAATTTTATCATATTTCATTAGGTAGGATCAATTATATAGATCACACTATATTATTATACTCTATATCAAAAATTAAAATTTTTAATATATTATACATGTTATCTAAAGGGTTTTTATTCAATAATTTTATCATTGAACTTCTCTCTCTTCTTTATCTACTTATTTTCATATGATGCTATGTGTGTTTGTTTGGTTTTAACTAAAATTTAAGTTTGAAAAAATTTTAAAACAAAAAGCTATATTCGTTCAAAAGGATTTTTGGACTAAACTATGGTTTAAAATTAAAGTTTCAGCTAAACTGGTTAGAGTAGCTTATGGAACAGTAAAAGAGCTTATGGACTAATCAATTATTATATTACCTCTACTTTTTATTACACCATCTCTCATATATCTTCTACACCCTCTCTCCTTTCTTTTCTACACCATCTCTCCTCTCTACTCTCTCATTTCTTATCTCTCATATATTTAATAGTCATACCATTTTTCGTAATTTACCAATAATAAAAGTACTTCTAGAAATAACTATCCAAATACTCATTTATTCAAAATCACTTTTTTTTTCATAAACTCTTTTTCAGAAGCTCTTTTCTAAAAGCTACCAAAAAGCTATTTTTTTATAAGCCATTTTTCTAAAATCTTATCCAAACGGATCCTATATTATATAAACAATCATCCTCATTGATGCCTCCTATGGCCTTCTTTCTATATATCTGAATTGCCTCAAATATTTTTTTACAATTTTCTTTTATAATTGTCACATCCACTCTTCCTCATATATATTTAATACAAATCTTATATATCTTTTCTTATGAAAAATTATTTTGCAGTCTCCCACATAAGCAATCTAACTAACAAGTCATGAGTTGTCAATATGTAACGATATATTATTACTTTTTACATCAAATATTTTTATTATTAACTTGTTGTTGGACTTTTGAATAATGAATTGCTTATATAAAACTGTATAGTAATTTTTTTATTTTCTTATAGGACCACACAACTATCTCTATATTCTCAGTTACACTAATTTTATACTTTTGTTTTCCCTTTATAATTCATCATTCAGTACCATTTAATATTGTTGGTTTTATAACAATTCAATAAAATTTTCCTTTAAATTTATTAAATACTTTCTAATTACAAATAACTCTAATAGCTTTTTTTTTTCTTTTGAACCTGGCTTGTATTTTATGTGTAACGAAGATAACACAAAGAGAACAAAATTTCTGCGAATGCAGGTACATCGAGAGCAAACCCAAGTACTGGAATCCAAAACACGCAGTGATAGTGAAGGAGATAGAGAACATGGACAAGATGAAGATGGCTCTCTGCGTTCAACATACCATTAACCACCAAAACTTTGGCGAGCGGAACGGCCGGCGAACGGAGCTTTTGCTCGAGCTAAAGAGGATCTTTGAGAGCCTTGGCATTAAGTATCGTCTTCTTCCTCAAGAAGTACATCTCACGCAGGTTAACTTTGGCAACAACTATACTGGAGCCTTCCCACTTTCATCTTCATAATTAAAAAACGTTTCTGAATTGTTATATATATATATATATATATGGTTTTGAAATTCCAACACAGGGTGCACAAGTTTGGTTTTGCTATATATTATAATACTTTGGTGCAATATTGCTATTTCAATATGGAAGACCAATGATATAAAAGAATTCTTTTTTTAGAATTTAAAATTTTCTTAATTTGTGTTCATTTTAATCTTTAATTATTGTATTAATCTAACGGTTTGGATTCATAATTTTATAAATATGAATTCCAAATAAAATAAGAAATAAATAGTTATTGTGAGATCGTTCCACTAATTTAAATGGATCATATTTTAATATAAGCCATAAAATCTCTCGTCTCTTAAATAAATAATCATGTCAAAACTTTTTGACATTGTATACATAATCTCTTTTTTTTTAAAAAAAAAAAAAAGAAAAGATAAAAATCAAATCAACATGCACAAACAACCTGATGTTATAAGAAAAATCAAACCACCTTTCATTTAGGGAAAACCTCTTATATCACCAGACTAGAAGGCTATTTAGCTTATTATATACAAAAAAATCTGCAACAAAGTAATGGGATTGCTGTTTTTTTTTTTTTTTATTTATTGGTTACAAAGATATCATGATGATACATCAGATCAGAATAAAAGGAATATTCATAATCATCCTCCCAACAACAGTAGCAAATGGATCCAAAAAATTTGAATGATTAAAAATTGAAAAGGTTTTTTCTCTTATTTTGATTTTATATTTTTATTCTACGTATGTTCCCATGTTAGGCCAACGATCTGGTATGAACCGGCGTCACTGAATATATAATTATAAATTGTACTCCTTTAGCCCTTAATAATATAAAAAAAATTATATTTATTATTTTTTTTAAATTATCTTTATTGATATTTTTTTAACAATAATTAAAATAAAAAAAAATTAAGGAAGATGATTATAGTATTTTAAAAAAAGATATGTACTATTAATTAATTTTAATCTAAAATATAATATTAATTAATTTTATTTAAATTTTCTTAATTTAATTAAATTAGTTAAAATATATCTTAATTTTAAATAATAATTTTTTAAAAAATATATTACATTATACACTTATTAAAATAATAAAATATTTAAAATATAATAATAAAAATTTTAGATTGTCCAAGTTAGTCTAGACAACTCAGATTTTTGAGATGGACACATCGAGACTTCAAAAATTTAAAATGCGTTAAGAGTAACTTAGGGAGAACTTTTTTTAGTACTCTCTTATTATCTGATATTTTACTCTGCGGGGCCAAAAGCCTAGAGAGAACACCATCCACTATTCAATAGTCTAAAAAACTATACATCAAATTTTTTTAGAAACTAATAATATCTTTTAATCGATAATTTAGAGATTAATCACATAAATAAATTTTTTTTTCTCAATACCCGACTTAGTTCTAACTCAAAACATCATATTTAAATGGCACAATCATCTCCCAATAATGCCAAAGCTTTGTTGGTAAAATATACATCAAATTAATCACACTAAAGACAAGACAAGTAAACACGAGTTTCACTGAAAACATATACATCAAATAAATCATTGAAAAGACACAGAAGACATGTAAACAAAAGTTTCACTGAGCTTAGATTCCCATTTGCATAATCCTACGAGAGAGAGAGAGATGCAAGAGTCTTGAGGGAGGTTTCACTGCAAAATATAACACATCAGATTTAATTGAATTCCGTTGAAGCAGGCAGCTTATAAGGGTGGACTGTCACTGAACAATTGCACTGCAGAGGCCTCGAGGCATTACTGAACTCTAAAATCGGCAAAATCGTGGACTTTTTCTTTTCAGGTACAACAAAAATTCACCAGCTTTCACATGGAACGAACTTACAATGGAAAATTGAAATGCCCCACTTCAACTGAGTCATTTGTAAACAACTCCCTCAACTTTGAAGAATGCCGATAAAATAAGCCCCCACAATTGTCTCCCTTCAAGAGTTAATTCCAACAATGACTTCTGAGATTATATATCTGTGATCTAGGAAATTTCTGTTGTATGTTTTACTCACTTGATGCAGTTTAGGCTGCCACTACAAGTTGCTGGGTGCGAGTTGAAAAGATCTACTTCCAAACAGCCATTTACAAATCCAACCAGCTACTTTTTGGCCGGCTCATATCAGCAGCTCTACATGCAGATGCGTCTTAACCAGACCAGCTATGACGTGCATACTTATAAAATCTTATTGTACACCTGCGACGAAGAATTTTAGCATTTCGACATTCAACAATTGGAGTAAGAACATCACAAATCATGCCCCACCCCTCAGTACTCTCAAATATTTGGATTATGGTAGTTATAATTTGTCTGGCCAAAGGAGACAAAACCCCAAGGAAGCAACTTATAGTAGAAAAAGAGTTTTTAAAACCCCAAAAAAATGGAACAGAATAAAATGGATAGTTTTATTCCTTTTGACCTAGTCAGTGCTTCCACTTCTAGTATATTCCTAAGGCATCATTTTGAGATCCACCTCATAATTGCGTATTGCTATTACATTTTTTTTGTGAACCCAAAAAACAGCAGCATAATCAACATCAACTGAACTCTCCTAAGTCATGACAGTTATAGTCTCACATTTCGTGACTCCTTCATGCCAGGAAAACGAAGCAAGGAAAAAAAGTGCTGATTACAGAAGTATTAATACTTCTTAATTACTTCTTTATATATATAAATACTCAAAGCTATCATCAAGCAACTAGGACAGACAATAACTCACTGGCCGAGGCCACTGATCTACAGGATAAGAATATAGAAACATCATTATTAATGAGCATTAAGCTTCCTTCAGGACTAAAGTCAGTGATAAATTTTAACTGCAAAAATGGAAATCTTTTTAAACTGACATCTAGATTGAGATATTACTTCATTTGAGCAATTACCTCTTTATATAAATAAATATTCAGGCCATCATCAAGAAGTTGGGACAGACAAATAATTCACTGGCAGAGGCCACTGACCTATCAGAATTCAAAAAACAGAAACATCATTATTGTTAAGCATTCAATTTCCTTAAGGAGTAAAGTCAATGATAAACTGCAGCTGCCAAAATGGAAATTTTCCTTCCTAGTATTCACTCCCCCCAATTTTCTTCCCACTTTTCCCTCCATCCAAACATAGGAATAATGTAGTTTCCAGTAATTTCTCTAAGTTTCCAGTAATCTAGTATTCTCTCCCCCCAACTTTCAGGATTTCATTTAATAAAACGACAAAACCTAAGTACATTTTTCAGGTCTTCGCTATCGTGCTATCCCATAAAAACATGACGATATATTTTACAGCTCAGGCTGCATTAACAACTCTTCAAAACACATACTTAACATATGCTTTTAAAGAGAGAACCTGAAGCGAAGTCCTGTGGAACTTACTGAAGTCCTGTCCTTAATGAAAACCTGCATGAAAGAAAAACCAAAACCAAAACCAAAATGGAAGTAGACAAAACTGCGAATAAATATAGATCACAATAAATGTAGAGAGAGAGAGAGAACACCGTGGAAGGGGGGGAATCCTTGTCAAATGTATCAGCTCTCTGATTTCCAGGATGAAAAAGGATAAGCCATTGCATTAATCTTGGATTCAAAGAAAGTAGTTAATTTGTCAATCCCAGATGGTTACATTGCACGTGTGGTAAATATAAAGCTTTCAACAGCAATTTCATGACTAGTTTGCTAGTGGCAAGGTTGGATGACAAACTAAATAAATTAAAAGTTTGACAATCCCAGAGAGCTGCTTAGAGTGACAGCATTGAACACAACTGTGACAAGCAATCTAAAACAGTTGGTTATATCAGCTGGGACTCAAAAAAAGGCGGTTACATTTTATTAGGGCACGTAACAAGTTTGTGGAGATAAGTTGGCCCAACCTATTCAGCAGCCTAAAATCTCAAGCTGAAATATAATAGCTGTAAGGGGATGAACTAAAGAAAAAGGCAATTAACAAAAGGCTATTCCAAAAGTTAAAACAATATATCTAATGATGACATGAGAGCGAATCTACCTTCCATTTACAAGGAATAGTCAGATGATTATATGCAGATGAATTAGCATGTGACAACCCCACTTATTTAATGGTAGTGTCCAGAAAAAGCAACATGGTCGGTGTAATAGTGTGCCAAAACTTGTTATTTATATCCTGATCAATAACTAAGAAAGTTCCAAAACTCCAGCATGTTTATAAGTGATTAACTCAAAATCAAAATAAAAATATCAATACAAGGAGGAAAGGAAAAGGAATATCACCAACTTAAATGCATTTCATTTACATAATCCACAAACAAGATCTCCAAAAAAATCTATGTATTTGTAGCTTCGACAAATTTTGAAATTTGAAAAGTTCTGTTATATATCTTCCCTTTCACATTCAAGAGTATTTAAGCTTTTATAAGCGCAGATCTTAGAATCAATGCGAGTAAAAGTTCAACAAATTCCTTTAAAGCAGTTGGCTTCATTAATAGGACATATGCAGTAGTGGAATAAAAAACCACCCGCCATATTTTTCAAATCAAGGAACATTACAACTGCAATAGTGGAAGGAATTCTGCTCTATTTATATATGTTATTACACCTAAAAAGGTGCAGAAATTATACCTTGCATGCCACAAAGATTTTTTTTTTTTATAATATTAACCGGATCCTATTACCACCAGGTATCCTAGTTTTGGAGTTGTGACTACCCCTCCCATCATAAGTGTATCTGCTAGCAATCGAATCCAAGACCTAGAGGGATCTAGCGGAGCCTTAAACCAATATACCAACTATAAACAGATATCAAATCAAAAATAAAAAAAGTAAAAGAAAGCAAGGCAGATAGGGAAAGTTTGCCATCGATGCACAGCCTTTTTTTCAGTATCTCATTAGCATGCCATCAAAAGATATAGTCAACACATTGTTAAATCCACTAAAGGATGAAGTATAAAACAGATCCCGGCATCAGCATAGGAGTAAAAGCAGGGGAAAATAAACTCATTCCAAAGCAACACAGAATATAGTTGTGGGAAGGATCCATAATTTGACAGCCAGCATTAGATGATTGTTGAACCCCCTTCTCTCTCTCTCTCACTCACGCACACACACTCACTCTTCTCTCTTGTTGTATGATCAGTGCACATTTGCTTACCAATTCAAGAACAAAAATCTTCCTTGCCTCACATTTAATTCATGTATTTTCATCACAAAAATTGTTTAAAAGATGAACACAAATTTACAGGTATTCCCCACCCTCTTCCTTTCAAATAAAAAAGGAGAAAAGATAATTTTTCTTGCTCAAATATGTCAACCATTTAGGATTATATTTCTATCATTCTTGTTTACATATTCCCCCTCCATCTTCGATTATGGTAAGCCATCTAAGGTTCAAACTTTACTAGTTTCACATGATAATTATAGCAAACAAACATGTCGAAAAGGAGAAAGTTGTAATATTTAGTTTGAAGTGATGCATGTGAATTCATTACTATTTCACCATTCACGGTTTCATACTTGAAGACACCCTTACTCGGATGACATTGGAAACCAATTCTATATGCTTGCCATGTAAAAAAGTGATTATGAGTTGTAGGAAAAGAAAATATAAATCTAACTGGTATTGCCACAATTCTTCTCTAAAAAGAAACTGAAAAAAAAAAAAATAACTCATGTACATCTGTGACGACACATAACCCTTTGCTGTTATAACTCTTCTAACATTTATTGGATGCCTCAGTCAACAGATGAGGCCCAAAAACCAGATACATTTGTTATCCATCTTCTTATGATCTGTTGGTATAAGGTATTTTATACCTTCTGCTGACAGCAAAAAAATGTTCCACAGTCAGAAGAAGTCAGAAACCAAAAGAACTTCCTATGTCCCAGAAGGCCAGAACCAGCACCTAGAAAGTTTAACCCTGCAACAAGCATAAAGAATTCTCAGTATCATATGATATTGTAATTTAATGGACATAAGAACTTGAATGCACTACAAACATTCATTTGTCTCAAATAAGATAGTAGACAATAATCCAGTCTATTTACTATATTTTCAGGTCAATCGTTCTCTTATATTGGGGAGGGGGTTTAGGCTATCTAGAAGCCAATAAAATTGGTTTCTAAAAACCAACAGCCGGCATCAAATTAAGCATGGACGCAGACAAGGAACACAAACTAACACAGGCCCGGCAATAAAGCTATTCATATGGATCTTGAAGAGTAGTGCGCCATGTCTAATAGATCAAATATAAATTATAAATAAATTTCAACAATTCTCATCAGAAAGGCAGGCCAACACACAATAAACCAGAAGTATTGAAACTAGACTCTGAAAAAGATTACCTTAAGAGGAGCATCAGGAACTCGATACATATCAGGAGTCACCGATGTTAACCACAAGCCTGGAAAAAGACCCTGCAAAAGAATAGCAACGCTTGCATCAAATCTCCACAACAACAAAAAACAGATAATCATGTGATCAAATTGAGATTGATACGTACATCAAGCAGTTTCTGCACTCCCTTAGCTCTCTTCTTCGGTCGCCTGGGGGGCTTCGATCCGGTCAAGATCAAGAAATCCCCCTCAATTGCTTCTTTTGAAAGAGAAACTGAAAGTTTGCGCTTCTTCTTTGCAACTTTGTGCTCAGTAACAGTCGATTCCGGCTGAGTTTGGGCAAGCGGTGAGGGTCTATTGTCCTGCAACGGCGCTCCACTGGCAATCTGAGGCTTAGTCACTGCCCGTCTCGGCCGCAGATTCCAAGTCTTCGCTACAGGTTCTTCATCGTCATCTGCCCATTCGTTATCATCTTCGGCATCAGTATCAGCCTTGCTCCTCGCTGGTGCTCGGATAAGTGCAGTCTGATGCGAGTGCGATCCCTTCACTTTCTCCTCCTTTTTCAGTTTCAGCTCCTTGTCTGAACTTTCAACCGAATTCAAAGCTCGAATCTCGCTAGCAGTTACAGCTTTCAAATCATCGCGACCAGAATTGCTCGATCCAGAAGTGTTTGGAGGCCGGTAGGACAACTTGATGAGCCTGACGTCATTCTTTCGAGCATAGCTATGGTGATCCTGATCAGAATGACGCGAAGGCGATAGATGACTGGGATCAAGAGGCCTACGAAGGCGCTGGGTATTATTGGACTGATTCATCGACCACTTCAAGTTGGAGAGAGGAAAATTGTGAAGAGGCTGGTGGTTCTTAGCAGGAGAGAAAGTTGAAGCCATGGACGACGATTCACAGATGGTTGCCGGAGGAGGAGGAGGAGGTATTTCGGATTTGGGTACTGAATGAAACACCATGAATCAACTGGGTTTCACAGCTGGTGGATTCTGCGTAATGGGATTTGGTTAATGAACAATATAAATCAAGAAACCCATCAAGATCAATACAGAGAAGAAGATGAAGGTAGAAAAAGAAGAGAGATTCAAGCGAGAGGTATCAAATTAGGGTGAAAAGTGTAGAAATTGAGAAGAATGAGAGCAATTTATGAGAAAGCAAGACGTAGAGGGAAGTTGGGTGTGCGGGTGTGAACAAGACGACGGTTTCGAGCTATGAATGACACTTGCCTCTGGAAACAATTTCCTATATACAAAGATCAGAACTTATCAACCTCAAAATCAGTTTAGGTTAACCAGGAAAAAAGAAAATGAAGGAAAATAAAAAGGAAAAAGAAAAAGAAATAGAAGTCACTAAACCCACCCAAGAACCAAGTATTTCTCCAAATCCAAGTATCTAACTACCGGTTTCTCCTTTTACCGACCATAGTAAGCCTTTGTTTGGTTTAAAAAGGGAGAGGAGGAAAGGGTAAAAGAAATTGAAGATGACTAGATGTAAAATTAAAGAAGGGGAGATGGTATTTTTTTATTTGATTTAAAAAAAGAGGGGAGAGGAGTTAATTAAAAGTTGATAAATATATTATTATTTTTTATTTAAATTTATTTATTATTTATTTATAATATTTACATTAAAATTATTATTTCTTAATTTATAAATTTTAAATTTTTTATCCCATTTATATAAAATTAAAAAATCTGCTAATTTTAATATTACTTTTTATTAATTTTATAATTATTATATATTTTTTAATATAATATATAAATGTTTTACTATACTTCTTAAGCTTTAGCAATCAAAGTAAATATCATGTGTAAGGAGAATGAAAAAAAATAACTTATAATGATACAATTAGAATATTAAAAATATATAAAAAATAATTTAATTAAAATTAAATAAAAAATTATCTCCCTTCTAAAAATCTCCAATTTTAAAAAGGGGTAGGGGAGAGGATATGAGCATATAAGAAAAAAAAAATTACCTCTCCCCTCTAAAAACTTTCAAATCAAACAATTTTTAAAGAAAAAAGAAAAAATTTCAGATTGTAAAATTTATTATAAAAAATATTTAAATTTAGCTAAAGATAATATTCAAATTATCATGATAAGTACCACAATATTTTGTACATGGCTGAAATTGTATCCGCTGAAGAATTAAGGTTTTTAGGTATATTTAATAATTAATAATAAATTTTACAATAGGAAAATTTTTGATAATTTTTCTAAAAAAAAATATTTGTTTCTTGAGTAAAATCTTAAATTTAAATCCTGTGAGCGCAAAATAATGTTGAGAAAACTTTTCGTAGTTAAAATTCCTCCCGAATTAAATTCAAATTCATTAGTACAAAATGCTAAATGATTTGTTACTTAAAAAAGAATTATCCTCATTTGTCTTGCGCACTTCAACAGTGTTTTTAATGAATGAATTGTGTCCATGTTACCAACCCCACTCAATAAGAAAACAATATTTCTTAACATTTTAAATTTTTATCTTTGTAAATATTAAAAATTAAAATAGGAAATTTTTTTAAGGACGATACTTAGGTCCAATAAACCAATAAAACGATGCCACCTAGATTATTTTTACACTTCAGCACTTGACCCCATAAACCACCGTTGACACATTTTCTTCTTCCCTTCTATCCCCACGTTAACGTCACAGAAAAGTCCCCTTTCTCTTCGGCCCCCTGTGCTTTCACCAGTAACGCATAACCCATCGCCGAAGAGAAATTCCTGAATCAAATTCGAACACCTCTCTTTTCCATCCCCATCGGCTTCGACTTTCTTTATTGAAACTCTACCAATTTTTTCTCCTTTCTTTAAGTTTTGAACCATTCCAATACTAATCAATATTGGGCCATCCATCAATGCGAATCCTTCTCTTTCACTAAATCGTAATTACATACTCATTTACTATGAGCAATATATATATATATATATATATATATATTGGGCATCATGAAAGACTAATTCTATGTATGAACCTATACTCACTCTCAATGTTCCATGATTTTTAACGGATTAAGGCCGAATCAGCATAATCAAGTCATGTATACAAGTTATATAACTGATACTGGCCATATTCTGAAAGCTATGCTCTAGGGGAACACAAAACACCAATTGGTAGTGTTAGAATGCACTTTCACCTAAGAAAAGGTGAATGGGGAGATTTTAAAATTTTAAATTTAAATTAAAAAATAGAGATTGAATTAAAAAAATATTACTAAAGAGAAGAAATGGATAAAGAAAATAATATACAAAAAATTTATACTAATTCAACACAACTATTTAGTTTATATCTAATTCTCAGAGTTCATTTAAGTAGTCTATTATTCAAAATTCACAATACTCTTGATGCATCATTACATTAATAAGAGATAACATCTCACTATTTTATACTACCTCTAAAGTTACATTCAACCAATTCAAGAGATCAACTTTTGAGATACAGATCAAAAGATAAAAGATTTATAAGTTTCTTAAATAGAATGATAGTGTTAAATATTGAAGATTAAAGATACTCTGCTCAAAATATAAAAAAATAAAGTAGAATAGAGTATGAGAATAAATGCAAAAGTTTAATAATCAATATTTAATAAATATTCATGCGTTATTAGTTGGTTGTATTTATTGTGGCCTTCTTTTATAGTCGTGTTTGAAAATAAATCTGTTAAGTAGGTATTAGCCTCTTGAAGTATCTATTGAGAAAATATAGTTGTTGAAGTGTAATAGTTAAATGCATTAAATGTTCTTCTAACACAAATTTGTTTTTTTGAAAGTTTATGATATTGATATTTATTTTATCTACAAATAATCTTATAATGCATTGTGTAATTGATATAATAAGTGTTTAAGAAAATATCAATTAGTTTCCAAAATATTATATTGAAATATCAAAGTATGGTTTAAAATTATTTTCAGAGACTTTAAAAAACATGTTAGTTTATTAAAGTGTTTATAGAAAAATACTCTTACTAAAAAAAAGATTTAATAAATATTCAAGGAATGTAAGTTTAAACTAAAATGACTTTTATCTAATGATATTTTAACAATCAATATCATCAAGTGTCATTGGAAAGTTATAGAAACATAGTTTAGGATTATTGAAATATTTATTAATAATAAATTTATTCAAAATATTTATTTTATAGTCTAAAAAAGATAACTTATCAAAATATTATTCGATAAGTGATCTATTTATAAAATTTTAATAATTTCAAAATAAAAATATTTTAAAAAATATTCTCATAGCCTTAGTCTCAAATCTTCTTTAACTCTTATAATTTCATCACAAATATTATGTAATAAATTTTAAATCTAAATTTTCTAAGCTTTCATAAAATAATTTTCTAAAGCAATTATAAAATAATAATTCAAAGCAAATATAGATTTAAATGTTTATAGAAATGTTCGTTTATCAAAATATTTATTGATAAATAATTTTATCAATTAATTATTTAATAAATATCATTAAAAAATTGTTTATAAAACTTAAAATTTTTCTATATTTATCAATAAACTAATTTATTGATCAATACTTCAACAAAAACTATTTAAGAATTGATTTCACAAATAGAATTTATTCTTATTTATTGAATAGATTATTGATAAATACTATTATTAATAAATAATTTTTACAAATTAATTTCACAAATTAAATTTTATTTTTATTTATTAAAAAGTTGATTGATAAATTTATTAAAAAAATAAACTATGTTGAAAACATAATCCAGATTTTAACTATTTTTTATCGTCAAAAATTGGCATCCTAATTATCACTTCCAGCAAAGGTGGTGTCTTTAAGATTGTTATCGCTGCCAACATTAGTCTTTCACTTGCTTATCTCGACTAGCGTATCGTAGCCAATTATTGGCTATAGGATTCAGAATGTCGATCTCCATCTCAACCTTGAGTAGCTCTAGCAAAGTAGGCTAGGCTCGTTTTACCTTAAAGGAGGATAGATTTAAACTGATAAAATGTCAATCTGTTTTTAACCCATTGGCTCATTTTTTAATTTTTAATATTATTATTTATTTTATTCAAATACTATTTTAAATAATCCTATTATCAAATACTAATAAAAATAATTATTTATTTATTAATATATATTAACATATTATAATTGATTAATATTATATTAACGTTTATTATGATTTCTAGTTATAAAATTTAAATTTTTTTTATAAAAAATATAAATTTTTAAGAGTATAATATTAACAATTTTTTTATTATATTAATATAACATTAAAAAAATTATTAGTATTTTAAAAATTTAGAAATAATTTTTTTAAAAATAATAAAAAAAGCCAGCTTGCCACTTAGGGGCGGGCTCATGCTGTCGTTTTACTAGCCTATTTTGGGGTAAGCTATACAGCCAGTCCACTTTAGCCTTTGGGCTGGCCCGAAGCTCGCGGGCTAATCCATTTTCTCACATCTAGTCTTGAGACTGAGATGGAACTAAATATATAAGGCATATTTAGAAAATTTTTTAGAAAATAAGTTATGTAAAAAAAAAATTTGACAGCTTTTAAAAAATAGTTTTTAAAAAAGAGTTTATAAAAAAAATATTCTAGACAAATGAGTATTTGTATAGATATTACTATAATAACAAGAGTTTTGTGATTGGTAAATTACTAAAAATTGTATAATTTTATAAACAAATATAATTGTACTTATTTTTTTATCTCTCTCTTGTGCTCTTTATCACCAGCGACCGAGGATAAAATAGCGACACGGAGGAAGAAGATCAATGTTCACCAGTGACAAATGAAGAATATGAAGACCAGCGATGATGAGCTCTAGTCAAGACCAGCAACCCAATGACCTAACGATATAGAAAGAAATGAGCAATGACGACAAGGTCCATCAACAGTGATAAACAATGAGATCCAGCCACAGTGATAGACAGTTCTACCAACAACAACAGTAGCATAATGACAGTAAAAAAGAATTACAAAAGAGAGAAGAGAAAAGGAGATAGGATATAAAAAATAAAAATAATATAATAATTAAATAGTTTATAAAGTATTTTATTATTCTAGAAATTATTTATAATAGTTTATCTAAAATTATAATTTAATACAAAAATATTTTTAAATAAATATAATTATTTATTTAAAAAAAACTAAAATTTTAACTAAAAACTCTTTTAAAATCTTAATTTAAAATTTTTCAAACAGGTATATGTAAAGACGATTGTGAACCACAGGAGGAGGAAAGGGCTTCACTAATGAAAAATCTGCAGGATCTTCCTCAACGCCACTCTTCTCTAGAACTCTGAGGGATAAAACGGAGAGGAGTTTGTAGAACATGTGCCTCTCTTATTCCATCCACTGAAGCCATGATCCATTGTCCGGGTGGTCAAGAATCCTCGAGGAAGGTTTCGTATCGTCGATCTCGACAAGCGTTCCGAAGGCGAGAGGAAGAAGCAAAAAAGTCCTAGGTTACAACATGGACAGAAGGGAGGAAGAAATTGGGGTAACGGTGGTTTACGGGTCAAGTGTTGAAGTGTAAAAACAATCCAGGTGGCATCATTTTATTGCCTTAATGGACATAATGGACTTAGAGTACTGGACCTAACTATTATCCTTTTTTTCAATTACAAATTAAACCCAAATAGAATTTAGATTCATCGGCCCCACCAAATACTAGATGATTTGTTACTTAAAGAAGCTATACTTTCTATTTTTGTATCGCATAAGGTTCACGTTTTCAAGAAGAATCAAATTGGATTATTCATCAATTTAAATGGTGTGTTTTGTCATAAACTGCATTATCTTAAAAAAAAAAACCTTTATTCGTTAAAAAAAGTCGATGGGGATATCAATAAAAATGTCCTTAACCATATAAAAACACGTAAAAGATGACGAAAATGACCCCCCAAAAAATATTTAATAAGATACCTTAATTAATTAATATTAAGAGCAAAACTTATACCAAATTTTTTACATCCACTTTATCAAATTTTCTAATATCACTTTGTCATGTACTCCTTCAACTTTTAATATAATTTAAAGGTTAATTTTAATTTTAAATATAAAATATATTTTTTATATTTATCAATTTTTTTTAAATTTTTTTTATTAATACTCCCTCAATAATAATTAAATAAGAGAGAGAAGAAGTTAAAAAAGATAATTAAAATATTTTAGATAAAATATATCATATTAACTAATTTTTTTAATATAATTAAATTAATTAAATAAATTTTATATTAAATATTGAAGTAGTACACATGTTAAAATATGATTAGATAATTTGATATAATAGATATAAAAAATTTGATATAAGTATGACAATTAATATTATTATGAAGTGAAGGTTCCTTACTGAAGTTTTAGAAATTTCTGTTGTGAAAAAAAACCAAATGGATATATTGGTCCCAAAGTGCCATTCCCCCACTCTTCCATAACTGTCGCATTAAGTAGTGAGAGAGACCACTAGTATCGTAAGACCTACTTAACACGTGAGTGTCAACTACTCCGTTATGTCTCTCTCTTGTTCAGCTACTAAAGAGAATTTAAATTAATTATTTTCATCTATATGTTTCCGTATTTAAAATATTAATATCACAAAAGAATATATGTATATATGTAAGAAAATAAGGAATCCATATATCATAATTGCATTAAAAAGGGTATGATTTAATTACTTTTTATATTGATAAATTACTAAAAATATATAATTTAATTAAAAGTAAGAGATATGAGAGATGTTAGAGAAAAAAGAGGAGAGAGAAGAGAATGTAGAGAGGAGATAGGATGTAAAAAAAATAGATGTAAGATAATAATTTGATAGTTTATAAGTTTTTTTACTGTTCCAAAAGCTATTTCAGTAACTTATTCAAAACTATGGTTTTGACTAAAATCATTTCTAGACAAATATAACTGTTTATTTAAAATTTTTTTAAACTAAAATTTTGCCTAAAAAAACTTTTTAAATGGTGTCAAACACACACTTATATTTACTTCTAAAGCCTTTCTTTTTGTAGCAATCCCAATGACAGAAGCAACATCCTGGCAATACTATGTTTTTTTTTTTTTGCTAAAATGTCTTTGTGTTATTCTAAGTAGGATCATTAATTTCATAATTTTCTCAAACATAGGAAGGAACATATTGGAAATATATTGTCTTTCAAAACAATTCATTTAACTTAATAGTACAAAGGATGCGAACACCAATGTTGTCTTTCAAGGCATCATTTCTTTCATGAAATTTTTTGCCTTCTTTTGTATATATTCACATGGTTCACTCCCAAATGTCTTTGACTTCTTCAATTCTCTACATTCATGTCTTTATTTTATTTTGTAATTTATGTGTGGCTATGTTTGATTACTAATATAATTTTGCTTTGCATAAAAAAAGAGAGAGAGACGAAAAAAAGTAATTCTTTTTAATATTAAGACAAGCATGGCCGGCATAAGCCAATAAACAAAACAAAAATTAAGGACAAAATGCCTATTTCTTAACCTTGAAAGTTTTCTTCTCTTGCATTATAATTTGTAGGTATTCTTATCATTTTCTACCTCTCTTCAAAATACACACAAAAGACTAAGTTTTTTGTCTTATAAATTATAATAAAATGCATTCAAAATCAATCTACCTAAATATATCATAAACGAACAAGAAATTTGTACGTAATTCAATACTTTTGACATAGGAAAGTAAAACTATTTCTGCTTGGAGGCTACTAAACGAAAATTCATCATGAAGCAACAAATTGTTGTTGTTTTTGTTTCTAGCAGTTTAAAAGACAGTCTATTTTTCTAATGTACATTCAATTGTTCTAACCTCTTAAAATATTTTTTCTTTTTTCTATAGATTATTATATTTTATATTAAATGAGTGACATTTTGATATTTTATGCATAAAAAATAGTGCAGTTTTAATTTTTTTTAGGATTTTGTAAACAAAATAAATCAAAATTGCACAATTTTAGTTTTGAATGTTTATGTGTCATTCTCTCACATCCTAGACGTAAGAATTTGTTGAACTCTTTGGTTGCGTTAGGGTGTGTTTGGATTAACTTTTGGAGAATAGATTTTAGAAAAAATAGATTCTGAAGAATAGATTTTGGGAAGAATAGATTTTAGAAAAAAGTGATTTTAAAAATTGGAGATGTTTGGATGAGTAGTAGCAGAATCACTTTTCTATAGACAATTTACTAAAAAAGACATAAACTAAATATGATAATTACATAAAGAATAAATTTTATTTTTAATTTTTTATTTAAGTGATTAAAAAATAATATATATACATATGTGTTTGAGCAAGATAAAAACTTATAATATTCACCTAAATTTTATATTTTTCTCAACTTAAATAGTATTTTTTAATTTTATTTATGTAGATAATTTAAAAATTTATATAATAAATATATGTATGTAGAAATGAGAAAGTAGTGGGTGAAGTAGTGTGCAACACTGTGGATCAAAGAATTGAAAAAGAAAGTAGGAAGAGTGAAAAATTATTTCGGACAGAAGAAAGCAGGAAAGAGCATGCCTATATACAACGGAGAATAAATAAATGCTGCGGAAGTGTTTCAAAAGCTGCGGGGTGGTGATTATTTGAAACCATGGTTTATAGGACTCAAAGTCTCAAACCATGGTTTCAAAAGCAGAAGTGATTTTTATAAATTTTTTATTGCTCAACTAAAATATAGGATAACTATAGTTTTAAATCAAAATCTATTTTTAAACTCACATGTCAAACACACACTTAATGTAAGTTTTGTCTCCCAATCAATTAATGTTATGAAGTATTTTTTTTTTTCTACTCCTATTTAATGCTTCGTTTTTTACTTAGATTTCATATTCAAGTCAATAGTCCAATTAAATGTTATGGGCACTTCAAGAAAACTATCGCAAAACTATTGATGCATTAACTTTCTTTTTTAACATATGTGAATTAGATTATATACTATAATAAATTCTTAAAATTAGGATCCAAGGGAGTAAAATATTGTTTTTTTGAAGAAATTGCTGAAATTTTTAATCTGAAGAATTTATTGTGTAAATTATTACAAAAATTAGGTATTTTGTAGTGGTTATTTGATAGTATTTCTAAAGATTATAACCGATAGAATAACAATTTTTAATTGTTGGTAAACCGCTAGAAAATCAAACGATAAAAATAGTTTTCTAGTGATTACCCAAAATCACTATACATTGTGATTAAAACGTTAGAACCTTTTTAGTGGTTCAAGTAAATGCTAAAAAAATGTGGTAAAAGAAGGTCAATAGGATGACATTAGTAGTGGTTTAAAACTAACAGAAAATATTTAGGTAGGAATTAAAATTTAAAAAATATTTGTAGCAGATAAATCAATAGCTAAAAATTTCTTACAGGATATCTTGGTTAGTGGGAAACAAAATTTTTCTGGAATTAACATGTTATAGATTAAAAAACCATTAAATATATTATATGATTATATTGATGTGTAATTATAAATGTATTACATGTTACATATTAAAATATTAGTGTGATAAATAATAAGTAATTAAATTATAATTGTATCATATGAATTTAATTTAATTTGATAAGGTAATTGAGTTAGAGATTCAAGAATTAGAGATGAGATAGTTTGTAGTGTTGAACTTAAATTCTTAAATTGAAGAAGTTGTTGAACTGGTTGAGATAGAGAAAGAAAATTTAAAAGAAAAAATATAAATATGTTAGTAAATTATAAATGAAAATATAATAAAATAAATAACATCTTACCATAGAAAGAAACAAGAGGAGGAGGAGAAAATAAGATGTAATGTTAAGGAAGGAGATGAATGAGAGGATAGGGAAGAAAATAAATGAGGAGGTGGGGTAGTATTTATAAAGATTTAGGAATGATTTTTAGTAATTTTATGCATTTTGTAACAATTTTTTTTCTTGGATAATTTCTAGACGTTCTCATAACCGTTAAAATGTCAAATCTTTAATTTTTAAAAACATTGAACCAATTTTAATTTATTTATATATATTTAATTTCTGTATGACAAATAAATTAGTACATGAGCGATATAGATTATTAAATCTATTATTCTTGATTATCATCTTGCTTGGAAGAAGAAATTAAAAAATTTATTATTAGGATTATAATTAAATATATTTAGGAAAAAAATTAGTAGTAAATACTTTAATAAAAGATATATACTTGATAATGACTAAATTATTGTCTCACTGAGGAAACGAGTCTTCAAAATTTGTCAGTTGAAAAGGCTCACTCACACAAGTAATGTTATCATCACCCATGTTATAAAGATATTATGACTTGAGATAGACGACCATATTCAAATATTTATGCTTATCGTCTTGGACATAGTAAACCTGGTGTGACTCAAAGGCAAGAATATATCGCTCACCATCTTCATATTCCCCCGTATAAATGAATCTAGAGAAATTAATAGTGGTGATGCCCAAGTCAGTAGTGTGTCCTCATGAAGTTGTTGTATTTGCCTAGGAGCACTTGAAAAGTGTTACAGTGAAAAGTTAGTAATTTAACTCAATGATGTCAATAAGTTTTCCATAATAAGTGATGCATCTAAACGCATGTCGCTATCACTATTACTAGCATAACATCTCATCTCGAATGTGCCATAAATTCCAAAGTTTTGTTTGAGCAATCCCTTATCATGTGCAAATGTATAGAATCTAAACCCGTTAACATTATATGCGGTATACCTTCTTGTATAGTCTAACAGACTGAGGGAAAAGTTATGAGTTTATCTGTGTACAAGCTCATGTGATTACGTATTTGATTTGTAAACCAAACAGATAACTCTATGAAATCTTTTATCAATATCAATGGAATGTGCATACCCTATAGCTGCTACTTGAGATAATTTATAAACTCACTACAATGAAGTGTCATTTTTTAGAGTGAACAAGGAATAAATATAAAGTATACAATTTGGTGAACACATAATACTTATTGCATAAAAGGTTTAACTTGGCTACAATTTATCAAAACATATCTATGTATCTGGAGTTTCCTAGTGGGAGTGAGTCTAAAAAATTAACATCCTTCAATTGGTTTCTTGACAGGAGGAAATAAAGTTAACGTAGAAGAACCAAGATAAGAATTGTCAATGTGACACGGGGCATTAAAAGATGTCTCCATATTATTAAAGTACCTTAAACAAAAAATTAAGACCTCATCTCCAAAATAACCTTATACTATTAACCTCTCTGGCCACGCCTTATTCTTAACATATGATTTTAATTTTTCTAAATACATTCAGGTAAATATTCCATTAATAATTTATGAAAAAAAGACAATAAAAGCATTTTAGAAATTCAAAATGACAAAAATGACCTTTGAATTTCAAAAACAAAAATTTAGGCATCTTGCCCAATTTGTCATTTGCAAATTTGGGGCAAAAGACAAAATTGCCATTTGGTCATTTACTAATCCTGCAATGAGATTTACGGCTTGAGCAATAATTTTGATAACTTCGGCTAAGATATATACTACTCTGTAACAACTTAGTTGCATGTAATTGCTTTGGGATTTGCAACTCCTGCAATAGTATTTATAATATGAGTAATGATTTTGACAACTTTCCCTAAGACATTAACAACTCTGTAACAACGTATTTACAAGTAATAGCTTTTGGGTTTGTAACTCTTACAATGGGATTTAAAACATGAGCAATAGTTTTGATAATTTCTGCTAAAATATTTACAACTCTCTATAATAATGTACTTATAATTAATCGCTTACGGGTTTTGACAACTTTAGCAATGTAATTTATTATTCATCATCACCCCAAGTTGTCATCATTCATCTCTTTCACCCATCCTCCACCTTTCTCTTCCTTTGACGGCAAGTATAGAAGTAGCAGGAAGAAGCATCGGCAAAGCAGGACAATTCACAGTAAAATGAGTAAGAATAATTACTTTCATGGCCATCTATGGTTGAACTGTGTTGTTACTTCTATACAATTATGATCTGCCTCTGTCTAGTGTCGATACTATTTGTCGCTATTACTACTGTGCATGGACATCATTGCTGGTCCTGGCTTGTTGCACCGATGTTGTCTCTGTCTATTATTGTGCATTGTTGCCGTGCTGTCGTCATCATCCTGCTCTGTCGACTCTTCTTGCTGCTGTAAAATTCTTTTAAAATATAAGTAATATAAATTCTTAAACTCATTTTATACCCAATATAAATAAAAAATAATATTATAAATAAATTTAATTTATTTCAAAAGAGTTAATCATGGTATATAAGAATTTTACTAAAATAAAAAAAAATCTATCATGGTTATAAAAAGATTTTTCTTAATAGACAGATAATTAAGATAAAAAAGAATAAAATGAGTCAAATTATTTATGATATATAAATTGCTAATTTTTTTATAAATTGTATATTATAAATAGAAGTGCACTTGATTTTATAATATCAATATCACACTTTTTTATAAATATGTTATTAATTAATAAAACGGTAATTATAGAATCTTTTAAAGATATTAAAAATTTAATTAATGTGTATATATAAAAATAAAGTAAGAGTCTCTGCCCATTTTAATGAAATCGAAGAAATAATCAATAATTTAGAAGAGTCTATCAGAGATATTTAGAATATTATCTCTAAAGCGAACTCCTAGAATCAAACTCAAATAATGTATTTTATAATATTACAGTATGCATAATGAACCCTATTTTAGCAATATATAAGCATTCTACACATACATTTAAAGGAGAAGACTATACAATTGATATAACTTTAATCAAGCCTATGAAGTTTTCACTAGGATCCTAAAATGAGACATCACCTAAAAAATATTAATAAAAATAGAGTGAGACAAACGTCTTAGTAACCAGCAATTATACTCATCATGCATATTAACATGTGCTCATGTAGTGTCAATTGAGACATATTATAAAATATAATATATAGAAACTAAAAATTATTATAATAAAATTAAATGGATGACATACCTAAGTTCTTCTTATCAATCCAATCGAACTACCTTATCCTCACTAACTGAACCCATAGGCTAAAGATAACTACCATATACCTAACTACTCAAAAAATTAACCAGTCAAATGTTATGAATATGACAAATTTCACATAGCACATAACTAGATTATGGGTTCATTTTTTCTCAATAAATAGGTAGGGGTATTGCAAACTCTCGATAAACTGGTAGGGTACGTCTCTCGGTAAACTGGTGGATGACAAATCTATATTTTTATATATTTAATTGTATCATTTTAGTGGGTATTTGTCATTATTTTAGTCATTAATTATATTATTTATACACTATTTGATTTAATATACCTTACATTGAATTAGTATTTAACATGGACATAATTGTCATATTTTTATGATTTCTCCCCTACAATTATTTTTAGAATAAAACGTATTATATTATTATTATTTTATATTTTAATAATTTAAGAGAAATCAAAATTAACAAATGACAATAAAAGATTATAAAATTAAAAATTGTATTATGAGATCCAATAGACTAAATATTACAATTTGACCCATTAGATTACCTTTTAACTGTTGTTTCAACAATTCATTAAAGGACGCGGGATGCACAGGCCACAGAAGATGAGTGAGCAGTGAAGCATGCACAGTCAGGAGCCACAGGCAGCACACAGGCGCACACGCAGCTGCAGAACCACATCTTCAACGCACCAGAACAGAGACGCGTAACGCATGACGCACGATGCACGACGCCGTGACTGTGCAGCGACATAAGCAGTAGCAGCACCTGGGATAGTTAGACATGTTTAGGGCGTTCTAATTCTTTAATTTAATAATAAAGGCGTGATTTTGTGATCTTAAAAAAAGTATAAATTATTCTAATTCTCTACTAAATAATCATATTATGACTCTTAAGTTTTAGAATTAATTTTATAATTATTAAAAATATTTATAATAATTTATTTATATTTATTGAGGATTATTGTAACTGAATTTTTATTTGACATTTGATATTGTTCTTTAATTAATTTTAATTCTATTTACTTTGACCTAGGTAATATATTGTATTGAAATTATTGTGAATAATTTGTGATTTTTTAAAATAACTTGAATTATTGGATCGTTGTGTCTCTTGTTGGGTTAAATTCTATTTTTATAAATTATTGAGTTAAAATTGAGCATTGGTTTTTAATATCTTTAATCCTATTTTATTATTTTTATAGCAGTTAATAAATTAAGACTTTGAGAAAATATTTTGTGACAATTCGAGGTAATTTGGTTGTTGGATTAAAAACTATTTTATAATTCTTAATTCATTATTTATAACTCTCATATCTATTGAAGCTATAATTACCTCTGTTATTGAATTAGAAGATTGCTTTTATTATTATTAATCACATTCAAATTTATTCTATTCACTTATTATCATTCATTATTCTTTTTTTTTAAATTAAAAATATCAAAAATATTTTATTTAAATTTATTTTTAATCATTGTATTTAGTTGTTAGACAATCAAAACAAATCACATTTTCTAACTTAGCTTACATTACATTTAGTTATTTAGGAATTCAATTTTTATTTTTTACTCATCAAAAGAATAACCCTAGGTTGCACTATACTATGTGTTAAAAATTCAACTCCCTCATAACAAATCCCTAATACATAATTCTTAAGATAATCGTATTAGTCAAAATTTTAATAGTTTGATAATTAATAATATATATAAATATCACAATAGTATTTTTTTAAGATAATATCCTTCTTCAAATTCTAATCTTTTCAAGTTAAACTTTAAATTCTATAAGAATATTTTTAATAAAAATTATCAAATAAGTTTTTTCAATATAATCATATCAATATCAATATATATTAAATCACTCATAAATATCATAATAGCATACATAACGAGTATAAAGTAGTTATCTCTCATTTAAATATATAAATAATTACTAAAAAATTTTGAAAGGTAAATATTAGCTTTAGATGAATTTAACTAAGAGCGTGTTTGGGAGGAAAACAGAGGTAGAATTTTTTGGGAACATGAAAGGGAATGAGAAAAATGATTAAAAAGAGATGAGTTGACTTAATAATCAAGGTTAAGGAATAACTAAAGACTTTAACTCTATTTATAAATTCATAATAATAATTTAAAATTTAAATCTATATTTAAATCTGAACATAAATCCTAATCATTTGCTATCTAATAATAACAATCAAATCATAAATCTCTAAGTAAAAATAATGGTATAATAATTCATATATCTTATTTTATTAAAAATAAAAAATACTAAACTATAATAATTTAATTAGATAATATTTTTAAGTTATTGATAAATAATATTTTTAATTGTACTTAAATATAAAAATAAAAATTAGGATGGTACAACTCTCTCCTCTTTTTAGGAATTTTCTCCTAAAATTCAATATACTTTATAAAGTTTCCTTATTTTATTTTTTAATATTTTTTTAAACTATAATAGGTAAATATTATAAGACTGACAATTTATGAACTAATAGAAAAGGATGTGTGCAAGTAATGTAATTGTCACTACAGTACAATAAAATATATAAGAGGATATTGTCTCTACTCCTCAAAAGTAACATGCCGTTCACAAATATTACTTACGTACATTTAAATGCAAAACACGTATAACAACCTAATAAGAATTTAAACAGTTTATATGATTGTCTAAATCTATTCTAAATATTTAGAAAATTTGAATAACCTACAACATAAATTTAAAAAGTTCTCAATAATGTTGAAATTGTCAAATCCTATACATAAACAATGAAAATGTTACATAAAGTAATTTGGTAATAAATATTTTATTTTTAACAAACTATTTATGGGATAAAACATAATTAAACTGAATAAAATAGTCAAATATTTTAATTAATAAAAATTGAGGGAAAATATCTAACCAATAAGAGATAAAATAGATAAATAATCCTTGTTTAAACAACTTTATGGAAATTCAATAAAAATTGTTCAAAATAAAATAGAGTCTAACAATTTTTGGGTCAAAAATAAAATTTTGGGTCTCAACAGAATTGAAACTATTAAAATTAATGAGGAAGTGAGGGCTAAACGTGTCCTTGCAGAAACATTTTTATTCTTTTAACTAAAATGGCCCAAAGCAAAGAGGATTAAGTTCTGAAAAAGTAAAGTAAAATCATAAAAAATCATTTAAAGCCAATATGAAACTGACGGCCTAGAAAGCAAAACTAGGAATTAATTTAGAAATAATATTTTTGAAGCCCAAAACGAGAATGAGCAAATATGCCATAGAATAAATAATAATATTATTTAAGTGAGATCTTTAATTTAATTCTTAATATATATAAAAAAAATTTGTTAGAAGACTCACCCACTATAACTAAATGTGTGATACAGGTCAAATTTATATATAATTAAGATAAAATTTTGATAAATATGATGGATAATAAAAAAAAATAAGCAAGTGATATACAAAAAAAAATAAAAATAAGCAAACGAAAGAGAAGGCACAAACGCATAGACCAGATCAAGCAGGAGATGAATAAAGAAAAAATAGTCTAAAATAAGAATGTGATATACCCATCATATGTAAGTTTAACTGGTATAGAGATAAGATATATAACTATTTAAAATATATTCGATCCATAAAAAATAATACTATGTTATTATAGTTCTAATCATAGTGTTTAGGGAGGCATCCTAACTCTTAGGTGTTTAGGTTTATACCTGAAGGTAATAGATGGCTAGTCCTGCCCGATATTAGTATCGCTTAAGATGAAGAGAGATTTCGCCTTGCTTTTAGATTGTGAGTGAGTTTAACTTTTTTCTAAAAATTTTTGTACAAAAAAATAACATGATATGCTTCGATGTTATTTTTAAAATTATTTTTTAAATAAAAAATAAAATAAAATAACAGAAATAACATAATAGGTAGAAGGAGATCTAGAAATCATGCTATAATACCAAGTTATAAAATTCTCTTAAAATATAAGTAATATTAATTATTTAGAATCATTTTATACACAATAAATAACAAATAATATTATAAATAAATTTAATTTATTTTAAAAGAGTTAATCATGGTAGATAAACACTTAATTAAAATTTAAAAGAAATTCTACTATAGTTATAAAAAAATTAATAAAAAGATAATTATTATAGAAAAAAATAAGATGAGTTAAATTATTTATAACATATAAATTGATATTTTTTTTTATAAATTGTATATTATAATTAGATAGATACTATAGTGTAATTAATTTTATAATATAAATATTACATTTTTCTATAAATATGTTATTGATTAATAAAACGGTAATTATAGAATCTTTTATGAAATATTTTTAAAAATATTAAAATTTTAATTAAAGTGTATATATAAAAATAAAATAAGAGTATATACTATTTTAATAAAATAAAGAAATAATTAATAATTTATAGGAGTCTATTATGGATATTTAGAATATTATCTTTAAGACAAATTTCCAAAATTAAATTCAAATAATGTATTATATGATATTAGAGTATGCATAATGAACCTTAATATGATAATATATAAGTATTATACACATACATTCAAATATGAATACTATATAATTGATATAACCTTAATTGATTCAAATGTTAATCACCTAAAAAATATTAATAAAAATAGGGTGAGATAAACATATAAATAACCAATAATTCTACTCTTTATGCATAATAATATGTACTCATGAAGTTTCAAGTGGTACAGATCATAAAGTACAATATGTATAAAATAATATATTATCATAATAAAACCAAATGGATGACCTATCTAAATTTCTCCCATCAATCTTACTAAACTATCTTATCCTTATTGACCAAACCTATGGAATAGAGATAACTATCATATACCTGACCACTCAAAAAACTAAACAGTCAAATGTTATGGATATGTCAAAATTCACAGAATACATGACTTGACCATAGGTTCATTTTCCTTTAGTAAATAGGTGGGAGTATCGTAATCCCTCGGTAAACAAGTAGGGTATATCCCTTAATAAAATGATAGGACAAAAACCAAACATCAAGTTCTAATAGGGGTTATACCACGTGCATAGAATTACAACTCTATCATTAATAATATCAATAAATATCATAATAAAGCTTTTCTTAAGATAATATATTTCTTCAAATTCTAATATTTTCAAGTTAAAGTTTAAGTACCACAAGACAATTTTTAATAAAAATTAGCAAATAAATTTTTCAATATAATCATATCAATATCAATATCAATATATTTCTATATATATTAAGTCACTCACAAATATTATATTAGTACATACAACTAGTAGAAAGTAATTACTTCTCGCCTATATATATAAATAATTATTGTAAAAGATTTGACAAGTAAATATTAGTATTAGGTGAGTTGAACTAAGGTCATATTTGGGAGGGAAAATAGAAGTGAGAGTTTTTTAGAATGTAAAAAAAACTAAGAGAAATGACAAAAAAGAGAGGAGTCAATTCAATAATTAAGTTTGAGGAATAACTTAGGGATTTAGCTCTATTTAAAAAGGCATAATAATAATTCAAAATTTTAATATATATATATAAATCTAAACTCAAATCAGAATAATTCTTTAACTAATAATAACAATCAAATCATAAAACTCCAAACAAAGATAATAGTAGGATAATTCAAATATCCTATTTTATTAAAAATAATAAAAATAATTAATTATAATAATTTAATTAGATAATATTTTTAATAGTACTTAAATATAATAATAAAATTGATATGTTATACGTGTTGTTTCTGTGCTCGTCGTTGATAGAAGAGATGAGAGAGGATGAGTGCACAAGAGATAAATGATAGTAGCTTGGGGTAAAGATAAATATTAAATCTCATTATTCAAGTTATAAAAATTATCGCTCAAATCGTAAATTCTATTATAAGAGTTTTAAATTTAAAAATAATTATTTATAAGTATTTTTTATAAAAAGTTATAAATATTATAAGAAAAATTATCAAAAATATTACTCATATTATAAATATTATTATAAGAGTTATAAATAATTAAAGAAAAATTTTATTTTTTATTTTAAATTTATAAAAGATAAATTACACACTGAGTTAATTTATCATTTTTTAAATTTATATTTTTTTATATTTTTAAATTAAAAATAATATTTTATTATCTTTTCTCTTAAAATTGAATGCAGTATGAGAGTGTGAATAATATCCATTCAAATGTCAACAATATACTGCACCGTAGAGACTCCAACTCCAAGCATGTCCCACTCCAAGGATAAAATTTTCTTTGGTTTTTCCCAAGATTATTTTTCGGTTATCGCACAACTTTGTCTTTTTCCCAATTTTTATTTTTCCCCTCTTATTAAGTTTTCATTAATGCCTTTTCTCTTCTCTTAATAAAATTAATTCCCAGCTAAAAGGCTACAAATTAGAGTTTCTACCGAATGAATTTGTATGTAATTAAACGAAATTACCTACAATTAACTAGAATTTAACTTGTAGTATTTAAAACAAAAGTAATTATTTGATTGAGTTTGTAATTTGGCTAATAATTATTTAATACTAGATTTAGTGGGATGTGATCCTTTTTCTAATTGTGAGCTCCTTCTTATTCTAGCCTTATTAAAACACACACTCATATAAAAAAAAAAAAACAATTCTACACTTGTATTACTGACTCTAGAACTGATCACTTTTTATAATAGCTGTACAACCAGTGTCTAAAGTGGCGTTACCGTGCTCTAGTTAATGTCATAATCGGTAGGTTTTCTACACCCAGTTAATCCATAACTAGTGTAGAAAATTTGTGTTTTTTTTCTAAAATAATGCCTTCTATTTCTTCCCTACTTAGAAGTATTCCATCCAATATCCTCTTCTCCGTATTTTTCTTCCCAATGAAACCAGGAGACTTAAGCTTCATTTGGACAGCGAGAAAAATTTAAAAGAGGAGGGAATATTAGGAAGAAAAAGTTTCAATAATAATAATTTATTATTGTTAAAAGTTTTCCACACCATCCAAAAAGGAAGGATTAGTTAAATAGCAATTTCATGGAAAGAAAGTAGCACCATGAGTGCTTTATTTAAAACTTAACATAGATGATGGCTGAAGTCTTCTCAACCACTACATATGACTTATATCCACTAATAATACATATTACTAAGATTCACCATACTGAACAAAGCACTAGCAAGAAGATGATTCTGCAACTAAACTTCACCCAAGATTTATCACACGACCCTGTCACTTTAGTTATCTAATAATTCAAATATATGCTATATGCTACGATATTACAACTAATTAAGGTCGTCTGTTGTTGCCTGCTTCAAGGTCGAGAACCAATCGAACAACTCGGAAAAAGTTGAAGATTGTGAATACGAGGACAGCGGTTGCAACCAAAGTAGAACTTGCTCTCCAAGTGTCTCTAAAGTAAACCAACCTCAGTGCAGCCATAGTACGATTCCATTGCCTCTTTTCATGTTTATTCAGTTCATTTATAATATTTAGGTAACATGTCTTGTCTGCGACAACATGTTTGCAGAGACTATTCACCAACGTTGCCACTTCCTTGTCGCTTCCAAGTTCATGCTCAATCACTTCTTTCTCAACTAGCAATTCAACATCATCTTTGGTGTGAATCAGAGAATCAATGAAAGAAACGTAGTTGCAGATATAAGGTTGGTTTGGGTAATGACACTGCTCGAAGGCGATGAGATTCCTGAGAACACATTCTGTTGTGTCGTCTACTTTTAATTGTGGGATTTGTAAACGAGCTTTGAAGTATGTGGATTTTGGGAAACAACCCAAGCACAGAAACCTGCTCAAGATTGGAACTTTCTCGAATTTTATGTCGATTAAGGGTCTGTCGTTGATGGCTTTCACAAAGCTTACTCCTGATTCCCTCAACTTTGTTGCCGTCTTTAAGGATGACACTTTGTTGCCATGAGGAAGATCCAAGCAAATGTAGAAAGACCTAATCAAATCAAATCAAATCAAATCCTCACAAAATGTTCGTAGAATTCTTTGTGGATTAAACTTGTTATTCAGATTCTGACATTAAATTTTCATGTTCCAAATGGCTAATCCAGTGTTATGATTTAATTATGATAATATATCGGCAGAACTTCTAGGAATAAAATGCAGAACTTTTTATATTATAAAGGCCTAAATTTAGTTATAATTATAGAAGTGTTACGCTACAAATCTACGAACTTTTTGGCAATGAGCACAATGCTACCTTGGGAACAAAAGAACATATAAAAATTCTAAAATGGTGAAAAAAATGTCGTGAAGGTTAATATGACATAATTTTCGTTACTTTTTTATATTTAGACAACCGTATGAGCTATACACAAAAATAACAGACATCAAAAGCTATGATATTTCTGTACTATTTTGAAATTTTCATGTGCACTTTTGCACCCAAATAAATTTTATAGCGCTAGATACATATTTCGAAAAAATTATAAGTAGATTTACACCATTAACCCAATATCAAACAATTAGGATATGTTTAGCTTAACTAAGGGAAAAGGAAAGAAAAGAAAGGAAAAAAGTGATTTTAATAGTATCTTGTTTTGATTGGGAGGAAGGAAAAATTTTTAATGTTACAATGTTTAATTTAGGAGGAGGGGGAGGGGAGAATTGTTTTTATATAGAAAATTAGGAGATAGTGAAGAGTATTTTTGAGATATTTAAAAAGATTATAGCTAGAAAATTAAAATAAGACAAAAATTTAATTTTTTCCAATTTTGCCTCCCCTCTTAAAAATTTGGTGATACCAAATAAGAGAAAATAGACAAAATCTCTCTCTTTCCTTCTTTTTCTTTTCAAATACACCTTTAGAGAAACTATATATACATATATATTAAATTATGTTATAAATCTAATTATAAATATACTTCTTCAATCTTTAATATAATATCTAATTAATATTAATCTTAAATATAAAATATATTTATTATATTGATAAATTTTTTTAAATCTTTCTATTAGTATTTCCTCAACAATGTACTTATTTGGAAAGAAAGAAAATTATAGTTTAAAAGTGATTTTGGCCTAAACTTTAATTTAGAAAAATTTTAAAATAAATAATTATATTTATCTAAAAAGGCTTTTGAATTGAATCATGGTTTAAAACTAAAGTTTTTGATAAGCTATTGAGACTAACTTTTATAACAGTAAAAAAACTTGTAAACTGCCCAATTATTATTTTACATTTATTTTTTCTTATACTATCTCTCTTCTCTTCTCTTCCCTTTCTCTTCTCTCTTATTTTTTAATAAAATCATACACTTTCTAATTTTCTAATTATAAAAATCTTTTTGACAATAACTATACAAATACTCATTTATTCAAAACTATTTTTTTAGCAAAACTTTTTCTCTAAAAATACTTTTCTAAAAGTTATCCAAAATTTTGTTTTTTATAAACTATTTTTCAAACAGGTCCAATAATCAAATAAAAAAGAGAGAGAATTAAAACAGATAATTATAGAGTTTTAAAATAAAATATATTATATTAGTTAAATTTTTTAATTTAATTAAATTAATTAAATAAATTTTACATTAAGTTCAGTAGAATGATGCATTATAATGAAGCAACATGTTGTAGCAGATCAGTCATAACTAGTCCTTGAAAACAGTAGCAGTAGCATGCTGATAGACAGTAGTATTTGAAAAAATGCGTACCTAATCAGATCAGTGAAATGTTTTGGTTTATTTGTAGGCTCGCCGTTGGAATCTGAGCTTCTTGCAGCTTCTCGATTAGAAGAAGAGCCGAATTTTTTAGAAGTATTAAAACTGTCGAAGTAGTCACGGGCAAGTTCAATAAATGAGCCATGCTTCTTATCAGGGACATACTCATTGTACAACTTTTCCAAGATGAAGAATGGGATCTGATTTTGAAGCAGAAGCAAATCTCTCTGGATACATTTGTTCAGCCATGATTGTTTCACTATAATATCATCTGAATACGCGCCTTCTTCTGATTTTTGCGCTTGAATCCTCAGGAAAAGCTCCATGATGAATACAGAATCCAACAACATCATCTCCACCATCTTGTCCTTCTTGATGTCGTCACAGATATTTTCTGCATAACATTTGCGTATGTCTTCATCTTGTTCTTCAAGGTACTTCTTGAATTTGTCCATGGCTTGAATTTTTTTCTCGGCATGACGAATACTCCAGAAGAGCTTAAGGTATTGTACTTTCTGCTCTTGCATTATTGGATTAAGGTTTTGTTGGCCATGGTGAATTGGACCTATTGAGACCAACTGAGGAGTGTAGGCACCATCTGTTTTCTCATTCCGAAGATTGCATGGAACTCTGTAGATGTTCCACTCGTATGTTTTCTGATCTTTGGGTACGTCATATATATCGATAATGTGTTTCCATTTCTCATATTCAGAAGGTGAACCAGAAATGTCTGTGTTTTCATAACATGCCATTGAATTTGAATCCCAGCCTGTAAGTTAAATGATGATGAAAAGCGAGAGAAAAAAATCTTATTAAAGCAATTATTTTATGCCAAAATGATTAAGAGTGTGTAAGAGTAGAAATAAAAAAAAAACTTTTGGAGTAAAACCCTTGATTTTGACAAAGGCTTTTTTTTCTTCAAAAGTACGTATACATTGAAAATCGAATAGAAAATCATGGTTTTCTCAAAATCTATTTTTTTGCATGGTAATTAAAATTAATTATTATTATTTATATACGTTTAATAAAAGTAATCTAATTGATCAAATAAGATGAGACTCCCCGACTTATAAAAGAACCCCGGGTCAACTCGAGTTGAATGAACCCCCGAGTTGATTGCTTAGTCGGATTGGGCAAAGCATTGGTTGTTGGGTCACTAGTCCAACCAGCCGGTCTAATCCGCATTTCCATCATGTGGGTCTTAACTACATTGTATTGGTTACTGTGACTTGGTCAACTTATTTTTTTCTAATTAGACCTTTATGTAATTTGGTATGTAATATAAAAATAATTATTTTTTTAAAATAAATTAAAAAAACTAAATACTCCCACTAATCTCTGAGTCTTCTAGAAGTACCTCTTATGTAATAAAGAGGGAGTAATCTTTTGTAAAAAGAAGGATAAAATAAAAAAATGTTTACTAATAATTATATTAACTTTTAATATTTAGGACAAACATACTCATCTAAAAATAAGAGTGATCAGAGGCGTAATATCGGTTTTATTGCATATAATCCCCTTTCATTCTTTCTAGTAAACCCTCCTAAATAAAAGTTGTGACAAAAATCACATTTATTGAGAGTTTCAAACTAAATATTTTGCAAATATTTTTAATTAAAAAAATCAGTTTGCAAAGAAAACTTCTTCGAATTGTGTGTCTTTACTCTTTTAGACAATTATTAGCCTGGTTACACAAATGAATTTACCACATTACCCCTTTCAAGTTTCAAACTTTACCAAGATATTTTAAATGACACTCGTTTGCCACTCTTGTCTTATGAGTAATAAAGTAATAATACAACTTTGTCGTACGTTCTTTGGTCGACTCAGATCAGATCTCATATGAATCATTGGATCTGCTTTATGTGAGCCTGTGGGACCGTTTTTTATTGGTACCAAAACACTATTATGAGATGACAGGATAAGAGATAAAGATATATATCTAATTTATAATTTATGACAATTAATAAAATTATTTATTTATAAAAAAATATGTATTATTATTTTTTAAATATCTCCTTAAGATTGGAGAATTATCATTTTGGCAGCTCAAGTGACAACAAATACAGAGAAATTCTCAGGGTATGTTCAGGAGAATAGAAATGGGAAAGTGGAAGTACTTCTTTGTTTGCTTTAATAACCCCCTTTACATCTAATGTTTTAGATGATTTTAATTTTATAAAAAACTTAAAAATAAGATAATAAAAAAAATATTTTAAATTATTTTATTTTAAATTATAAATTTTTTAACAAATTTTAATCTTTTTAAATTATAAAATAATTTATATTATTTTAATTTAATTTATAGAAAAATATATTTATTAATTCTATACTTATTTTGATTCGGTTAAATAAATTTTTAAAATCTACAGCTCAATCCCACTCCTACCAAAGGTACCCTTAAGCTATAACACTAAAAATGGTTTCAACTTTTCAGTCCCAGTAATATAGGAATATGGATCATGAAAGAAGAAGAAAAAGAAACGCCAGAAAAACACAGAGCATATGTCCTATTCAACACAAAGCAAGAAAACACACTAAAACTAAGCCTTTATTTCTTCAAAACTAAGAAAATAAGAAAGAGTTCTGAACCTGGAACACTTTGTTGTCTCTTCTCAGAAAATGGTCTATCTCTGAATACTTAAGACGACCCCAAATGGTTCCTGGTTATTAAATAGATCCTTCTGGTAGAGATGAAAATTAATAAATTATTTCTGATATGGCAGGCTAGACATTTCACATTATTATTAAAAAGAAAATTTAATTTGCTCAAGGTGGGTAGGTGAAACTTGAAAGGACTTTCTTGAAGGAAGAGAAATATGAAAAACAAAAAAACAGAACAGAACAGAACAGAACAGGACGGGGAACAGATCCTCTTTAGGGCTTTTCTCTCCCCATCCCTCAAAACAGTGTTCACCTTTACCTTATTTTCTTCTATCCTCTCTTCCATGCCCAAATTTAAGATTTTTTTTTTAAAAAATAAATAAATACTTATTTATATTTTTTTATTTTTTAAAAGTGTATTTTTTAAAAAAAAGTTCTTTAAAACACTTTTTAAGATATTTTTTTTTAAAAAAAGTGTTTTTTTAAAAAACAACTTTTTTTCAAAAAAAGTCTTCTCTCTCCTACCTAAATTGTAAAAGAATTAAGATATTTTTTAAAAAAAGTCTTTCTATTTTTTTATTTTTTTATTTCTTTTAAGTTTGGGCATGTGAGAGAAGAAAGCAAAAGACAGGGCAAATATCAAGAAAGATATGATTTTAGGGATGAGGAGGGAGAAGTCGAAAAGAAGATATGTATCCAAGAGAACATCCTTGGAATGAAATGAAATTTGACTCTAGAAATTATGTTTGACTGACGTGTAAAAAGAAAAAGCAAACCTAATGAAATTAAAAGTTTTGTTTGATATGTATATATGAATAATGAAATAAATAAGATTTTAATTTGTCATTTAAAAGATAAAATATGATTAAATATCAATACTATATAACTATGCTGTAAGTTAAAATAGTATGTAGTCTTATTTTTAGAAAGAGATAATATAATTTCGAATATCAATAAGAGATGAAAAATAATTATATTATTTTAAAAAAGATTATGCCATTAATTAAATTAAATTAAATAGATATCAATGCTATGAATACTTTTAGTAATTTTTTCTAATTTTAATAAAAGAGAGGAGCCTTCATGGAAATTTTAAAAATTTAGGTTGTTAAAGTGTGGTATTTTTTTATTAGTATGAAAGTGTCATTTTCTAAATATTTCATAGATAATAGTATATCTTTAATTATTTCATCTTAAATTTTTTAATTTTATAAAATATTTTTTCAATATTCTAATTTACTTTCAATAATGTTCATACAAATTGAGATAAAAACTTATTGTTTAAATTTATCTCATAAACTATAAAATCACCTTGAATATTTTCGTTTGGAGTTTCAAATTGTAATGCAAAGAAGCATTAACTAACATATTTAACAAAAATATATTGATATTAAAGTTGACATATTAATTTTAATTTTAAAAGTAATAATAATTAGTATAAAAAATTATTATTTGAGATTAATAATGTTAGTTAGAGATGAAAAATGGGCTAGTCTGTCAAAAATAAGCTAACCCGTTAAAGGGTGGGCTGTAACGAGCTGGTAAAGCCCATGGTCTGCTACTTTTTTTTTTATTTTTTTTTAATATTTTAAAAAAATTATTTTTAAACTTTTAAAATGCTAATAATTTTTTAATATTATAGTAGCATAATTAAAAAATTATTAATGTTATATTCTTAAAAAATCTTAAATTTTATGACATAAATCTAAATAAATATTAATATAATATTAATCAATTATAATATATCAACATATATTAATAAATAAGTAATTATTTTTAATAATATTTAATAATAAAAATATTAAAATTAATATTTAGATAAAATAAATAATAATATTAATATTTTATAAAAAAAATGAGCTGGTAAGTTAAGAGGGGGTAGATTATGCAGTCAGCCCGAATACGCCCCGTTTCTTTGAAAAGACTAGACCTATTTTTCTAGTTATAATATTAGTGTTAAAAAACTAAAAAAATATTTTATAAATTTAATAATAAAACTAAAATATTGTATAAAATTAATTAAATAACTAATATATGATGGTTAACTAATAAGTATTAAAAAAATTTGACTACTTAAATATAAAATTTTAAATTTAAATTCATAAATAATAGTGATTTATGCATCAAATAAAAGATTAAATATATATTTTTTCTATTTCATATTTTATACTTACATAATATTTGATGAATTTGAGTGACGTCAGCTATACTATTTTTGCCTATGTCATACTAATTCTGCGTGGCATTTAATCATTGGAAGAGCAGAAAGTTAGATAACAATAATGTCCTCCCTAAACAGAGCTCTTGAGCCACATGATCCTATATGCCTAGGGATGACAACCAATCCACATCGATGTAATGAAAGTGCCACTAAATGTGTGTTTGGGATCACTTTTGAAAATGGATTATGGACCAAAACCATGGTTTTACAAAATATGGGCCAAACAAAATTTTTTTTAAAAAAATCAATTTTAAAACTCAAACCATGGTTTGGAGTCCAAAACCATAGTTTGAGAATAATTGGTCACAAAGTAGCTTTTTGGTGCCCCTTGCCATGGTGAGTTTTTTATTAATTAATAATTTAAATTTTATTAATTAAAAAAAAGTTAAAATAAATAAAATCTAATTTAATTTCTTATTTAAAAATTTTAGGAAAAAGATAAATTTACCAATAAAAGTTACAATCTTCCATATTTTTTTATGGTCATCTAGATTGGTTCTCTAATAAAGTTTTTAGTAGAAAAAAATTAAAATTTAGATAAATATTATAAATTTTTACTTTATTCAAATACATATGTATATATATTATTTTATAATCATTTAAATAAAAAATTTAAAATTAAATTAAATTTATTATCTATGGAAAAGTGATTCTGCTATTAATCATCCAAACATCTCCAATTTTTAAAATCATTTTTTCTCAAAATCTATTCTTCCCAAAATCTATTCTCCAGAATCTATTCTTCCCAAAATCTATTCTCCAAAAGCTAATCCAAACACACCCTGAGACATTGAGAAATATCAGGAAAAACCTGGAAATAAATATGCGTACCCACATTTTTCCAAAGATATTTAATGTCTTTGTACGATATCCACACCTATGCAAGTTAGAAGTTACAACAACTATATTAATTAAATTAAAAAAATTAATATAATATTATCAACACGTGAATCATGACTATAGTCTGTTTAGATAATAATTTAAAAAATAATTTATAAAAAAATTTTATAGATAATTTTTAGAAAAAACTTATAAGAAAAAATAGTTATGAATAAATGAGTGTTTTGATAGTTATTATCATAATGACTTTGGTAATTAAAAAATTATTAGAAATAATATGATTTTATTAAATATAGGAGAGATGAGAGAGGAAAGAGGGTTTAAAAAAGAAAAGAGAGAGGAAAGAGAGTATAAAAAAGAAAGGAGAGAGGATGTAGAAGAAAGATAAGAGATGATGTAAAAAAAATTAGAGATAAAATAGTAATTGATTAATCTATAAACTCTTTTACTATTCTATAAGTTCGTCTCAGTAATTTATCTAAAATCTTAATTTTAAACTATAATTTAATTCAATTTTTTTTTAAATAAATATATCTATTTATTTTAAAAAAAAATTAAACTAAAATTTTGCTCAAATTTTTTTTTAAAACCAAGATATACTATAAAACTAAACACACACTATAGAACATAGAGTGATTTGTTATATTCAAGTGATTATAGTAATTAAGATCAATTCAGGTTAATGTAGGAGGACATAGAAGTTTTTGTCAATATCGCTAGATATTCATATTTTATGTATGATATAATTATACTAATTAGAAGGTGTCTGGTGGGTATGATGAATACTGAGTTATTTCCGATATGGTAGACCCAGACATTTCACATTATATCATTAAAGAGAAAATTTAATTTGTTCAGGTTTGGTAGATGATAGGACTTTTTTGAAAGAAGATAAATATAAAAAAGAAAATAAAAAGAAAAGTGAGAACATGCTTAGAATTAAATGAAAATTTTAATTTGACACAACAAATTATGTTGGACCCTCATTTACGTCCCTTTCTTGTGGGACGTAAAAACGAGTCACGTCCATTTTGAATAGACGAGAAAAGTGGCTATTTTCTCGTCTGTTCTATGAAAACGAAAGTCAACAAGGCTGCATAATAGGGCACTTTTCATCTCTGTTTCCTCAAAACGAACGAGAAAAGGGCTATAGACGTGAGTTTAAAAAAGAAATTTGAACTTCTTTCTTAGCAAAGGCTAACCTGCAATACCGTATATACAACAACACATTGACAATAGTATTCTAGCAAACCATCCAGCAACAGAATCGACACTGAAGAACATTATTTTATAAACAATTGAAAACCCTATATCACAATATTCAATAAACTTTATAACCTAAACAGTGAAAGTAAGTAATCCATAACTACTCTAAACTTCAATGGCAAAAGCTCAAATTGCCGTTGCCGTCCTTATTGTCGTTGCTGTATCTCACCGTTGCTATCCTTGTCGTCGTTGTAGCTGGCCGTCACCGTAAGGGAGGGAATTCTTGGTGGTTGACGAAGGTGGGAGCTCAGGAGACGAAGATTCAAGTTGTTGAGATCTGTTGTGGTTTGTGATTGACCTTCCTAGATCTGAAAATTTTTGGCGAGTGAGAAGATGAAGTTTTTGGGAATTTTTTGTTTTAATTGAAGAGGGCTTTTTTCTATCTTGCTGTATTGTGTTTTAAAAAAATATTTTCATTAGATTTTAAAAATTTACTTGGAAAATAAAAAAACTTATATGAAAATAGATTAACAGAATTTCTTACAAAAATTAGTTAAAAGCAGATACCTATTATATTATTAAAATTATTTTATGGTGTTCATATTTTAATCCATTGGAATAAAGAGAAATATAGATTTATTAAGACATTTTTTCTTTTTTATTTAAAAAATTAAGCCAACAATGACGTGATTTACAGGTTGAGGAAGTTAGTTTTCTGATTCGTACTAGAAATCTTAGAACAGCTCTCCATCATCTCTCTCTCTCTCTCTAAACAATTCTCTTCTTCTCAATATATTTGCTGTATTGCTTAATAGAAATCTAAACTTGTGATCCCATCTTATGTGACTAGTTCAATCAACAAGTCAGATATGAGGTATGCCTAAAACCCTATGCTGATACGTTATAATTGAATTAATCAGAAAATATATTATATTATATTATATTATATTAATTATGTGCACATGCGGTCATTTTACTTTACATGCAAGTGTCCTCTATAAAATATAAAATATATAATGGATGAGGAGCCAGCTGTGGTATTGAGGCTTGAGAATTTTTTGCCGTTACCTCTGATTTTTACGTGAATTGGTAACATATTTTTCATAGATTCGTCTACAAACAAATATTGGCTATGATAGCCATCCAAATTATGCATACTTATACAACAGTGAAGTTATAATTTTATGCGTTTCAATGCTCTCATTTCTTATGCTATTCGTGCGAGAAACAGTGAGGAAGCCACGTCACAAGCTTCTAAGTGTCCTATTATAGTCTAATGACACTAAGCTGTTGTAAATATTGTACGTGAGTTTGTGAAAAAAAGAGTCCCACATTATTTAAGATTATAGGGCTTCAAGTGTATAAATAATACTTTATCTAATGTTTAATATAAAAATTAATTTACAGTATAATTTATATGGTACGCTAACTCTCCTATTAATATCAGGAAATAGAATAAATAACATATGATCTTGGGCTAATGAATAGATTAAGTAGAGTATTGTGTTCGCACGCAAGGGGCTACCATAGTAAAAGTCTGGCAATTTCTTCCTATCCCATATGCGCGAGTTGAACATGGACGTACTGGACATTTTTTAATTCTACTTTAAGCTAGCATCAATATCCATTAATGTGTTTAGTAACCTCCATTTTAATCCTCATTAAGCAGGTTAATGGCTAATTAAATTTGTGATTAAAGTGTGATTAAGCCATTTAAATTGTGCCTCATGTCTTGGTGATTTGTGGCTATAAGAGGGGCATGAGGCCGTAGTTCATAGCACCTTGTTCTGAGCTTTCAAGCCACTCTTTTTCCTTCTCTAGTCGTTTGACTTGTTGAGTTTTATTTAATTTTTATCCTAAGAAGTACTACATCTTGATTTGGATAAAATAACTTTTAAAGATAGTATCATCTGACACAACTTGAATTATATATTTATTATTTTTTGTAAATATTACAACTTATAAATTTAAATTCTCTATGGATATAATGGGTGTGTGAGTTATGGGGAAGAAAAACAACTCATTCACCCGTCTTGATTCTATAAATTGTATCCCGAATGTTCACAAATAATAGTTACTTTAGTTTATTTGATTTTTTGTTCTTACTTGCATTATATTCCTCATCCGTACTTTTATCCGTTATTTACTCTTCCTATTATAATAAGAGTTAGATAAAAATTAAATTTTATTCTTAAATATAAAATCTTAATCTATTTTATCTCTTTAAATTATAATTTTTTTTCTAATATATATTTATATGATTGCACATATTAAAAAAGTAATATCAATTATAGTTCAGATATTCATGATTATAGAGGTATTTTAAGAAAACTAACATACAATCATTATAATTAATTTATCTAACTTATTTAATCTAATTAATTAAATCTTATAATTAGTACTAGAAGTATTATTTATTTAGCTTAGTTTTAATTAATCACTATTTTTGAAGTCTATTATGTAATTTTAGCCAACATCACCTTTGTGAGAGAGGAGATTTTATCCTCTTCTACTTTTTCTTATTTCAGCTTCATTGTCTTTGGAGAGCCAAATTATCCGCATGATCATACGGGAAAGAGGAAAGAATCAACTCATCATCATGAATTAATATCACTTTTACGTAAGAAGAATTATTGAAATATCACTTTTTCTCTCTCTTTATTTTGAAAGTAACTTTTCTTCCATCCCCACCACTTGTGAGGAAATCGGAAGACAAGTTGAATTCTTCTACTATATTATACATCACAAAGTCTGAGATAAAACTGTTGAATAATTTTTAATATTCAAAAGCCACACAAATGACATCAAATTTAAGGCTTTGCTAAGTATGAGCTTGTGAATTTGAACATTCTATAGAAATTAGAAAATATAATACTTGAGTTATAATTAAAAAAACTTTTTCTAAAGGAAACTATTTGCTTCTTTTATTATTTTATGTCAATTTATTGAGAATATTTTATCTTTAATATAAGAGTTAGTTAATTTTTTATTTATAGATTAAGAAATAAATTAAATAAATTAATTATGATTAAATCTAACTCCTCAAGATAAATTTTTCTCTCTTAGCCTTAAAAATAAGGTGAGAAAAGAGTATTATAATATCAAAACACATTTCTAGAATGTGTTTAAACGAGGTTTTTTTTCTATTGAACACTACAGTGGAGAGATGGGGTCCCACAGGACAAATTAAGAAAGAAAAAAAAAGTTTGAGATAAAAAGATAAGCATGAATGGGTATGAGGACAACATCAAGTGTGTGTGTGTGTAAACTTTCATGTTGGATGGTTCAATTATTTATTAATGACTGGAAAAACTGGATAAGAGGGATATTCTTAATAAGAATAATTTCCTACCACACCAATATTTTAATCAAGAGTTCCATCTCAACTAATATTTCTCAATTGAAACTTAATTGAAAGAAGCCTTAATTGAGAGGATTCAAATATGTGTTTTTCTTGAGGAGATATGGTGTGTGTTTGGATAAGATTTTGGAAATGAACTTATGAAAAAAAGGACTTTTAGGCAGTTTATAGAAAATGATTTTTGAAGAAGAGTTTATAAAAAAAATAGTTTTGAATAAATGAGTATTTGGATATCTATTTCCAGAAGTACTTTTATTATTGATAAATTACAAAAAAGGGGTATGAGTATTAAATGATGAGAGATAAGATATAAGAAAAAAGATGAGAGAGAGTATAAGAAAAAGTAGGAGAGAGGGTGTAAGAAAAAGTAGGGGTAATATAGTAATTGATTAGTTCATAAGCTCTTTTACTATTTCATAAGTTACTCTGACCAACTTATCTGAAACTTTAGTTTTAAACTATAGTTTAATCTAAAAGCCCGTTTGAACAAATATGACTGTTTATTTTTTTAAAATTTTCACAAACTGAGATTTTACCTAAAAGGGCTTTTAAAATCATGGTTTCGTTAGTTTCCAAACATGCCCATTAATTACTAATAAAATGAGAAAAAATTGATGATTTTTGTCAAAACATAGATACATATAACAACTCCTATAACAAGATTGGTTTTACCTTTAAATATATTGACTACTCATCAATTATTAATTAAATTACTCATATCACTTTTGAATAATGCGTTTTATTTGATAAGATTTTACGTAGAATAGTATATTCACATCTGGTTAGTAAAAATTAAATAATAAAATCCAGATTCATGTGCAAATGGTTGTTATACCTTGAGTAGCACAAGATAGACTTGTGTAAAAAAGCAATGAAAATATGTGTTAATCATTGGAAAACTTTATAGTGTCAAAGATTGTTACAACAGAATTCAAGAAAGTCTAAAGTTTTGCAATGCAAGTCTCTATATTTTATTGTGTGGCTACATGACAAAGTAGAAAAAGATAAAGAGAATAGGTGAAAAGGATGAGCATGAAGAAGGGTAGGGCATTAATTAATTGTTTGTGTACTATTGCCTTTCAAGTTAATTGGTGTTTCTCTCAAAATGAGAAAGGGAAAAAAATTGATATTTACTCAAATAGATAAGAAGGATAAAGGGGGTGTGAAGAAATCGAGTCTCATTTTTCTCACTTAGTGCATAAGGTCTTTTTATAGTTTTTTTTTTTAAATTATACCAATTTTATAACTGGTATAAATAGTTAGGTTAGAAAGTTAACTGTCTGGATTTTATTTATAAAACTGTCATCGATTAATTTTTTTTAATAATGTCTCCCTAATAACTGAGATAAAAGTTTTGCTATATGAATACTTCTTTTTCACTAGTTCCTTTTCCTTTCCTTTTCTATATCTTATAACGTGCATGCATTATATTTATAAAATTTTATTTAATCTGATTGTTTTCATTCTTTAATTTTTTTTTTATAAAATTTAAGCAAGAGGGAAAGACTAGAGAAGAGAGGGTGAGGAAGAGCTTGTGAAGAGCGATCGATTGTGTAAAAAGGATTAAGAAAAAAAGAAAAGAAAAATCATCATTAGAATCTACAAAATGGAGGTGAAATGGGGTTTAGAGACAAGAAGAATCTTTTGGAGAACAAAACAAGGATATTAGTAACAGTTGATGTGGAAAATAGATGGACCTGATCTTATATAAGTGTGTTAAAAATTAGAAGATTAAAAAAAAATCAATTTTTCCTATATTTTATTTTAGATTTATAAGAATTATCAGTATTTTATGTCTAGATGAGATTGTTGAAAGATGATACTTGAAACAAAGGGATCACTTATTAGTAAAAATGTGCTTAATCATTCATAAGTAAAGATATGGATATTGTCATTGAAGTTAATTGTTTATTTTTTTTTAATTCTTAAGAGAAAGTATAGTGGCTTTGTCTAGATTGGTCTACTTGGATTCTTTACATAAGTTTTACAAGTCCCATTCTATTTAGGTATATTGATAGAACGGTACGTGATCCGGCTAATTAGAATTTTGAATGCTATCTAGAAGACCAGGATAATTTAGGTGAGTTGCTGATGGGGTCAAAAATGTGAAACCTACAACTGCACAAGCGCGTGAACCATATCAAGTAATAAAGAATGACTTAAGTATCGTCCCCACAAGAATTTGATATTAACAACTTCATTGAGAATCAATTTTATCATTTTTAGTTAATTTGAGTAAGACACAAAGATAGAACAAATAAAACAATAATAACAAGGCTTATCCTATTAAATAGGGTCAGTTAAATGAATCATACGACACTTTTATGATATATCAAAAACTAAATTCTTATATAGGTTATTGACTAGGAGATCCCGCTTAATGACCTCATTGAGCGTTCTCTTTAGTTTTCCTCTACTCCTTTTAACTAGAGTCCATATTGTTTGATCCACCTTTCTCACCGGCTCATCCCTTAACTTTCTTTGCACGTGTCCAAACCATTTAAGACACTAATTTTTCTTTAATAGGTGACATAAAGATAGAACAAATATAAAGTAAAAATAAAAATCTAACTAAAATAAGAAGACACAAATATAATATATAACTAACGTTAAGGATTATTCTAAATTCCTCGAGATGTGATTCGGATTATTATAGTCTTGATTACTTATTAGTGTTTAATTTCTCTCTTTAATTTCAATTAAAATTATATTTGCTAGTCTAGGACTCTAAATTACTTAATAATGTCTTTCGATCCACTAAAATGTATTACAATTATGTTAATCGCTAATTCTTTAGGTGTTTACTTAATTAGACTAAATTAAGTTCAAGCCTAAAATGACTATGCATGACCGATCAGTATATGTTTATCCTATAAGTAAATGAAGTTATTTGGTATCTGAAAACTCAGTCTTACATGACTGAATTGAAGGCCTAGCCTAAATTCTCTATGTCTATGCTCCTTTAGAATACTAAAATAATTCCAATTAGATGTCTCTTATTTTAGAATTATAAAGCACATAATTAAATCAACAAACAGAATATTAAAGCAATTAAATAATGAAATTATTATCTATTAATCCTTAACCAAACTATAATAATCCCAAGTAAAGGTTCAACTGTATAAATTAAACATTCTCATGAATAACTTATAAAGCCAAACTAACATTGTCATGACCTAAACGAGCTCATAATCAAATAACAGATGAAGAGAAAAAAGAACAAAAGTGGGGATAGAGCTGTGCACAATGCCCATGGCCCACTATGCCCTGCCCAGTCCGCAAGAAAAATGCCATGCCCAGCTCGATTTTTACCGGGCAGGGCCAGGCATCGGGCTGTAAAATACAGCCCATGCATTTTTCGGGCTGGGCACCGGGCATAGGGGCTGCCCTGCCCTACCCTGCCCATGAGCACTCCTTCTTTTATTTTTTTTTATTTTTTCTCTATCTTAGAAGGGAGAATATGATAGCTACTGGTGACTATAAGGTAATTTTAGAAATATAAGTAGGTAAGTTGTATCTTTTAATATTTATAAATATACTAATTTTTTCTTTTTTTTAACTTTGTTAATTATCATATGATTACATTATAAATTATAATTATTTATTTTATTTTTTTTAGATGCTTTATCTTTGTCAATATTAGGGAGATTGATACAAAGTTATAATTACAAACTATTTAGATTTCAACGCTTATTTTTTATATGCAATGGATCAAGATTTTAATTATGATCTTTGTTCTCTTATTCTTAGTGAATTATAGATATTATTTAACTCTTAAAGACACATGAATATGATATTATTTTAGAAGTTTATAATTACAGATTTTTTTCACAACATGAGCATGATGTCACGACTTGGGCATGCCAAGCCCGCCCATGCCTAGCCCGCTCATGCCCTGCCCAAAATTGTTAGGGCTTTTACCGGGCAGGGCCGGGCACAGGGCTGCAAAATGCAGCCCATGTATTTTTTGGGCAGGGGGCTGCCCTGCCTAGCCCTGCCCATACACACCTCTAAGTGGGGATGACCTGACAGAGTTCCTTTCCGTCCTCACTAATTGCCCCACTCCAATACCCCCAATGATCCAAACGAAATTAGAGAAAACTTGAGAGAACGTTTTGAAATTAGAGAAATTAGATAATGCTGTAGAGATATTTATATTTCACCTATCATTAATTAATATTAACAATATGATATAAATTCACAACTTTATAAATTATGAGTCAATTATCTACTAATTCGGTTAACATTTGTTGGTATTTGTAATAAATTTTATTCAAAATTAAACCCAGAACAGCCCAAAACAGGCGAAGCCTGAAATCCCTTTGCGGCCCATGTTCTGGTATCGGGTTCCTTTGTTCACAATGCTAGGTGCTAAGCGAAATCGACGAAGGATTGGATCAGATGGACGAAACCGTCGTTGGCGGTGGTGATCGGAATCCCTGTTGGTGGGCTCTTGCACGTGCGACTCAGTTCGGATGGGGCATACGTTCCTACGTCAAAGGATACGCCGGAGATTCACGCCTCATACCATTGAAGGCCTTCGCCGTTGCAGCTCTCTTCATCGGCGCTGCCGCCTCCGCTTCCTTTGGTGTACTTTAAGCTCAGGGAATCCATAAGGTATCATCTATCTCCCTCTCTCATAGAATGTATCATGGTTTGTTACGATACAGTTGCTGGAATTCCAGTAATCTGGGCGATCATGAGATTCTGTTTTTTTTTTTTTTATTTATTTTTCGCTGGTGACTTCAAGTGAGAATCTTGATATCATAGTTGATAGTTGTGTTGTTTGTTTGTTACGAGATGCCCTATAGTGGAAATGTATGTGTGATGTAGATAAGTTAGAATGTGTGATATCTCCGTTCTTCTTTACTATTTGGATCCTTATTAATGATATCAAATTTAGGCATTCTTTTCGGCCATTTCTGATAACACTCGTTACCAATGGCGATGAGCACAAATGCTTAATTTCCTGAGCATGGAGGACATGAACAAAGTCGTTTCAATACTTTAGAGGAGGTGAAGCTGCTGAATTCCAGAAGTGATGTGAATAATTGAAATAATTATTCTGTTCCCACTGGTCAATAACTAAGAACTATTACCTGCACTTTCTTTCACAATAAAATTAGAATTTCAGTGGGTTAAGTTTTTAGAATATACACTGACCCGAAGCTAAGGCTCTCTCATAATTTAGCAATGAACTAAGCGTAGTAGATAAGCCACTTACAAGCTCTGACGAGAATAAATAAAGTATATGATATAGGAATAAGAGTTCTAAAGGTTTTTAAAGAATGATAAAGTTTTCCTCAGGATATGTGATTAAGTGGAGGAGATCCAAGGCAATCAATTGTATATCTTGAACAAAACCGGATCATTCTTTTGAGAAACATTAATGATTTCTGTTCCATGTCCATTTAGGAATCCTCGTGAAAGCTTGTAATCATATTATCAGCTCTAAATAGTGATTTTTATCATACTACGAGAGAGCCCTACATTACTTTGGGTCATCTTTTATTGGTGATAAGCTTTGGGTCATTTTTATTTCGGATAAGACGTTAATCCAATTTTTCTAGTGAGAGAAACTAGAGGTTGTGAATATGCCGAGATTGTAGGATCAAGAGAGACTGTAGGGATTAGTGTTATTTATTAGAGTTTATTGTATATCCCAGAAAATCAGGTTGAGTCATTATAGCCTTGATATCCCCCGAATGTGTATATAATCTCATTGTACAGAAGAAAGAAAATATAAGTTGAATACATTACTTACAATCATGTACATGGTATCAGAGCACGGTGAAGAATCCTTGACAATGTCTTCAGCAGAATCACACGAGCAATCAAAAGGTGTTTCCAAAACTGGGTCCTCAAAACTCGTCAATGTTAAAGGATCAACATCATTGCTCATATAAGAAAAACTCACAGGCGACAACTACATGGAATGGGCCCAATCCATGAGGCTCGCCATTGATGGTCGGGATAGACTCGACTATCTCCTTGCAGATGCCCCTGTATCCAGCGACGCTCAAGCATAGAAACGGTGGAAGTCAGAGAACTCACTGGTATCGTCTTGGCTAATCAATGCGATGGCTCTAGGCATCAAGAAAAGCTATATGTTTCTCCCTTTAGTCAAAGCCATCTGGGAACTATCCGTGACTCCTACGGTAATAAGGCGAATGCTTCTGTGATCTTCGACGTTCGCTCAAAACTCTAGCAGGCAAAACAGGGACTGAGATCGCTGAATGAGTATTGGCTTGAAAAAATAGCTTTATGGCAGGAATTAGATCAATTGCAGGACCGGGTGTGGCATTGTGTTGACGACGTGACTAAGCATAAGCGAGAAGTGGAAGAGGAACGCTTGTTTGAACTGCTCTCCAGGTTGGATCCAGTGTACGACGACGTCAGGAGACAACTTCTTGCTCGTAACCCACTTCCGACAGTCAGAGAAGCCTTCGCCATCTTGTGCCACGAGGAGAGTAGACGCAAGGTGATGCTGGTTGCATAGTCTTCACGCGTGAGTCCAGGAGGTGATGCATCTGCCGTAGCTACTCGGGGAACAAGTTTGCTGCACAAGAATATGGGCCCAAGCCTAGACAGACAGCGTGACATGGTCTAAGTCCATCAGCGTGACACAGCCCAAGTCCATCAGCGTCCTTTTTGTGAGCACTGCAAAAAGGTAAGTCATACAAAAAGTACATGTTGAGATATTTATGCAAGCCACCAGATTGGAAACCTATAAAGGGTAAGTCAAAAAGATATACTGCTGATATCACTAATTAAGACAATGTGCCTCTGGTTCCTGCACCCGACCAACTTAGCTTAATTTTGGAAAGAATGGCTACTCTGGAAAATAAACAGTCAACTGTGTGGTAAACGAGGTAATTTTTTTAAGACTTCAGCTACCATTAAAGGTATGAATTCTGGACCTATATGGATTGTTGATTCAGGTGCATCTAACCACATGACTGATAATTACTCCTTATTTGCCACATATGCCCCTATAAAGTCACGTCTCACAGTAAAGATAGCAGATGCTTCTACCTCAGTCGTTGCTGGTATTGGCAATATTAAAGTCAATGACACATTAGATCTGAATGATGTCCTATATGTTCCTAACTTAAAATGCAACTTATTATTTGTCAGCCAATTGACACGAGATAAGCAATGTCATACTAATTTTTCTGCTACTCAATGTATTTTTCAGGACCTGTCCATAGGGATGACTAATGGCATTGCTAAGGAGTTTCAGGGGCTCTACTACCTAAATAATTGTGATATTCAACCTTTCAAATTCTGTAAAGCTGTGTCTCTCCCTCATATTAGTGAAATAGATTTGTGCCATCAACGATTAGGACATCCTAATTTTTATTACATGTCTACTATGTTTTCCTCTATTTGCAATAATAAAAGGACCTTTACCTTTCATTGTGAATCTTGTGAACTTGCTAAACACCATCGTACTTCATTTCCTCGTACTCCCTATCGTCCATCCAGACCTTTTTCTCTAATCCACAGTGACTTGTGGGGTCCATCTCGTGTCCCAAATCGCCCTCACTTCAAGTGGTTTATAACATTTATTGATGATCATACTCGAGTTAGTTAGGTCTTTCTTTTAACTGATAAAACCTAAGTCCCCCAGACCTTCATTCGGTTCTATAACATGATCCAAACTCAATTTCATGAGAAAATTCAGATTCTTCACACTGATAATAGGACTAAATATTTCAATCAAACCCTATCCACATTTCTAACCAACCATGGCATCCTTCACAAAAGCTCGTGTCCTCATAGTCCCCAACAAAATGGTATAGCCGAATGGAAAAATCGTCACCTTCTTGAGACTACTAGAGCTATGATGTTTAGTAGCAATGTTCCTTCTTTCTATTGGAGTGACACTATCCTTCAAGTTACCTTTCTCATCAATCGCATGCCTAATAAACCACTCACCTTCCGCACACCATTACATGTTTTATTGGTCCTGGCTTGTTGCACTGTTGTTGTCTCTGTCTATCATTGTGCATTGTTGCCGTGCTGCTGTCGTCATCCTGCTCTGTCGACTCTTCTTGCTACTGTAAAATTCTTCTAAAATATAAGTAATATAAATTCTTAAACCCATTTTATACACAATATAAATAAAAAATAATATTATAAATAAATTTAGTTTATTTTAAAAGAGTTAATCATGGTATATAAGAATTTTACTAAAATCTAAAAAAAAAAAACTCTATCATGGTTATAAAAAGATTTTTTTTAATAGACAGATAATTATGATAAAAAAGAATAAAATGAGTCAAATTATTTATGATATATAAATGCTAATTTTTTTATAAATTGTATATTATAACTAGATATATACTAGAGTGTACTTGATTTTATAATATAAATATCACACTTTTCTATAAACATGTTATTAATTAATAAAATGGTAATTATAGAATCTTTAAAAGATATTAAAAATTTAATTAAAGTTTATATATAAAAATTAAGTAAGAGTCTTTGCCTATTTTAATGAAATTGAAGAAATAATTAATAATTTAGAAGAGTCTTTCGTGGATATTTAGAATATTATCCCTAAAGCGAACTCCTAGAATTAAATTCAAATAATGTATTATATAATATTAGAGGGTGCATAATGAACCCTACTATAGTAATATATAAGTATTTTATACATAAATTTAAAGGAGAAGACTATACAATTGATATAGCTTTAATCATGTCTATGAAGTTTTTCCTATGGTCCTAAAATGAGACATCGCCTAAAAAATATTAATAAAAATAGAGTGAGATAAACGTCTTAATAACCAGCAATTATACTTCTCATACATACTAACATGTGCTCATGTAGTGTCAATTGGGACAGATCATAAAATACAATATATAAAAAAAATTATCATAATAAAATTAAATGGATAACCCACTTAAGTTCATCTCATCAATCCAATCGAACCACCTTATCATCACTGACTAAATTCATAGGCTAAAGATAACTATCATATACCTGACTACTCAAAAAGCTAACTGGTCAAATGTTATAAATATGATAAAATTCACAAAGCACGTAACTAGATTATGGGTTCATTTCCCCTCAATAAATAGATGGTGGTATTGCAACCCCTCAATAAACAGGTGGGGCACGTCTCTCGATAAACTAGTGGGTGACAAACCCATATTTTTATATATGTATTTGTATCATTTTAGTAAGTATTTGTTATTATCTTAGTCATTAATTATATTATTTATGCACTATTTGATTTAATATACTATACATTGAATTAATGCTTAACATGGGGATAATTGTTATATTTTTATGATTTCTTCTAAATAATTATTTTTAAAATAAAAAATATTATATTATTATTATTTTATATTTTAAGAATTTAAGGAAAATCGAAATTCACAAATGACAATAAAAGACCATAAATTAAGAAATTGTATTATAAAATTTAATAGACCAAACTTTACGATTTTACTCATTAGGTTACCTCTGAACTCTTGTTTCAGTAATTCATTGAAGGACACAGGATGCATAGGCCATAGAAGAGGAGTGAGTAGTGAAGCACGCACCATGAAGACGCATAGTCAGGAGCCGCAGGCAGCATACAGGCGCACACGCAACTGCAGAACCACATCTTCAATGCACCATAATAGAGATGCATGATGCTGTGACTGTGCAGCGACATAAGCAGTAGCAGCACGTGCGATGGCTAAGGCGTTTTAATTCTTTAATTTAATAACAAAATTATGAGTTTATGATCTTAAAGAGTATAAATTATTCTAATTCTCTACTAAATAATTATATTATAATTCCTAGATCTTAAGATTAATTTTACAATGATTGAGAATATTTATAATAATTTATTTGTACTTATTGAAAATTATTATAACTAAATTTTTGTTTGGCAGTTGATATTATTCTTTAATTAACTTTAATTTTATTTACTTTAACCTGTGTCAGATATTGTATTAAAATTATTGTGAATATTTTATAATTTTTTAATGTAACTTGAATTATTAGATTGTTGTGTCTCTTGTTAGTTTAAATTATATTTTTATAAATTATTGAGTTAAAATTGAGCATTAATTTTTAATATCCTTAATCCTATTTTATTATTCTAATAGCAGTTAATAAATTAGGACTTTGAGAAACTATTTTGTCACAATTCGAGATGGTTTGATTGTTAGATTAAAAGCTAAATTATAATTCTTAATTTATTGTTTGTAACTCTCATATCTGTTGAAGCTATGATTGCCTATGTTATTGAATTGGAGGATTATTTTTATTATTATTGATCACATTTAAATTTATTCTATTCACTTATTATCATTCATTATTCCTTTTTTTAAATTAAAAATACTAAAAATATTTTATTTAAATTTATTTTTAATCATTATATTTAGTTGTTAAACAATCAAAATAAACCCTATTTTCTAATTTAGATTGAATTGCATTTAGTTACTTAGGAATTCAATTTTAGTTTTTGCTTCTAAAAAAAACTACCCTAGGTTACACTATACCAGGTGTTAGAAATTTAACTCCCTCGTAACCAAGCCCTAATACATAATTCTTAAGATATCATATTAATTAAAATCTCAATAATTTGATAATCACTAATATAAATAAATATCACAATAGTATTTTTTTTTAAAGATAATATCCTTCTTCAAATTTCAATCTTTTCAAGTTAAACTTTAAATTCTACATGACTATTTTCAATAAAAATTATCAAATAAATTTTCTCAATATAATCATATCAATATCAATATATATTAAATCACTCGTAAATATCACAATAGCATACATAATGAGTAGAAAGTAGTTATCTCTCACCTAAATATATAAATAATTACCAAAAAAGTTTTGAAAGGTAAATATTAGCTTTAGGTGAATTGAACTAAGGGCGTGTTTGGGAAGAAAACAGAGGTAGAATTTTTTAGGAACAAGAAAGGGAATGAGAAAAAAGGACTAAAAAGAGATGGGTTGACTTGATAATTAAGTCTGAGGAATAACTAAGGACTTTATCTCTATTTATAAAGTCATAATAATAATTTAAAATTTAAATCTATAGCTAAATTTGAACACAAATACTAATAATTTTATAACTAATAATAATAATCAAATCATCAACCTTTAAGTATAAATAATGGTAGGATAATTTAGATATCTTATTTTATTATAAATAATAAAAATATTAAATCATAATAATTTAATTAGATAATATTTTTAAGTTATTGATAAATAATATTTTTAATTGTACTTAAATATAAGAATAAAAATTGGGATATTACAACTCTCTTCTCCTTTTAAGAATTTTCGCTAAAATTCAACATACTCTATAAAACTTTCTTATTTTATTTTCTAATAATTTTTCTAATTTTACATCATTTTCTCCTCCAAATGATGTAACTACCATAATAAGTAAGTATTATAATACTGATAATTTATAAACTAATAAAGAAGGATGTGTGTGAGTAATATAATTGCCACTAGACATGTATAACAACCTAATAAGAATTTAAACTGTTTATATGATTGTCTAAATCTATTCCAAATATTTAGAAAATTTGAATAACTTAAAACATAAATTTAAAAAGTTCTCAACAACGTTGAAATTGTCAAATCCTATGCATAAACAATTAAAATGTTACATAAAGTAATTTGGTAATAAATATTTAATTTTTAACAAACTATTTATACGATAAAATTTAATTAAACTGAACAAAATAGTCAAATATTTTAATTAACAAAAATTGAGGGAAAATATCTAACCAATAAGAGATAAAATAGATAAATAATCCTTGTTTAAATAACTTTATAGAAATTCAATAAAAATTCAATAATTGTTCAAAATAAAATAGAGTCTAACATTTTTGTGTCAAAAATAAAATTTTGGATCTGAACAGAATTGAAATTATTAAAATTAATGAGGAAGTGAGGGCTAAACGTGTCCTTGCAGAAACTTTTTTTTTTTAACTAAAATGGCCCAAAGCAAAGAGGATTAAGTTCTGAAAAAGTAAAGTAAAATCATAAAAAATCATTTAAAGCCAATATGAAACTGAGGGCCTAGAAAGGAAAACCAGTAATTAATTTAGAAATACAATTTTTGAAGCCCAAAATGAGAGTGAGCAAATTTGACAATAGAATAAGTAATAATATTGCTTAAATGAGATTTTAAATTTAAATCTTAATATATACAAAAAAAAATTGTTAATAGATTCATCCATCATAGTCGGATACATTATATAGGTCAAATTCAGATATAGTCAAGATAAAGTTTTGGTGAATTAGGTAAGCAATCAAAAAACAAGAATAAGCAAACTATATACAAAAAAAAAACAAAAGAATAAGCAAATCAAAGAGAAGGCACAAACGCATGAACCAGCTCAAGCAAGAAATGAATAGAGGAAAAATAGTCTAAAATAAGAATGTGATATACCCATCAACTGTAAGTTTAACTGGCATAAGAGTAAGGTATATAACCATTTGAAATGTATTCGATATATAAAGAATACTATTTTGTTATAGTTCTAATTATAGTATTTGGGGAGATATCCTAACTTCTTGATATCTAGATTTATACCTGAAGGTAATAGATGGCTCTTCCTGCTTGATATTGATATCGCCTAGGATAAAAAGATACTTTACCCTGTTTTTAGATCATAAGTGAGCCAAACTCCTTTTAAAAAAATTTTGTACTAAAAAAACATAACATGATATGCTTCGATGTTATTTTTAAAATTAAATTTTAAATATAAAATAAAATAATATAAATAATATAATAGGCAGAGGGAGATCTAAAAATCATGCTGTGATACCAAGTTATAAAATTCTCTTAAAATATAAATAATATTAATTACTTAAACTCATTTTATACATAATAAATAAAAAATAATATTATAAATAAATTTAATTTATTTTAAAAGAGTTAACTATGGTAGATAAAAGTTTAATTAAAATCTCAAAAAAACTCTACCATAGTTATAAAAAGATTTTTTTAGTAGAAAGATAATTATGATAGAAAAATAATAATATAAGTTAAATTATTTATAACATATAGATTTCTAAATTTTTTATAAATTGTATATTATAACTAGATAGATACTAGAGCGTAATTAATTTTATAATATAAATATTACACTTTTCTATAAATATGTTATTAATTAATAAAATGGTAATTATATAATATTTTATGAGATATTCTTAAAGACATTAAAATTTTAATTAAAGTGTATATACAAAAATAAAGTAAGAGTATATACTATTTTAATAAAATTGAAGAAATAATTAATAATTTATAAGAGTCTTTCATGGATATTTAGAATATTATTCTTAAGACGAATTTCTAAAATTAAATTCAAATAATGCATTATATAATATTAGAGTATGCATAATAAACCTTAATATGACAATATATAAGTATTTTACACATACATTCAAATGTGAATACTATATAATTGATATAACCTTGGTCAAACGTCTGAAGTTTTTTCTAGGGTCCTAAGATGAGGCTATCACTTGAAAAGTGTTAATAAAAAAGGGTGAGATAAACGTATAAGTAACCAACAATTCTACTCTTCATGTATACTAATATATGCTCATGAAATTTTAAGTGGTACAGATCATAAAGTACAATATATAGAAAATAATATATTATCATAATAAAATCAAATGGATGACCCACCCAAATTTCTCCCATCAATCCTACTAAACTATCTTATCCTCATCAACCAAACCCATGGGATAAAGATAACTACCATATACCTGACCACTCAAAAAGTTAACCAGTCAAATGTTATGGATATGCCAAATTTCACAAAGCACATGACTTGACCATAAGCTCATTTCCTTTTGGTAAATAGGTGGAGGTATCATAGCTCCTCGGTAAATAGGTGGGGCACGTCTTTCAGTAATCTGGTAGCATAAAAGTCAAACATCAAGTTCTAATAGAGATTATACCACGTGTTAGAAATATAACTCTATCATCACCAATCCCCAATACATAATTCTCATGATAATTATATTAATCAAAATATCAATAATTTAATAATCAATAATATCAATAAATATCATAATAGAGCTTTTCTCAATATAATATATTTCTTCAAATTCCAATCTTTTCAAGTTAAAATTTAAGTGCCACAAGACAATTTTCAATGAAAATTAACAAATAAGTTTTTTCAATATAATCATATCAATGTCAATATCAATATATTTATATATATCAAATTACTCATAAACATTATATTAGTACACATAACTAGTAGAAAGTAATTACTTCTCGCTTAAATATATAAATAATTACTACAAAAAATTTATAAGTAAATATTAGTATTAGGTGAGTTGAACTAAGGTCATGTTTAGAAGGGGAAATAGGGGTGAGATTTTTTAGAATAGAAAAATGACCTAGAAAAATAACAAAAAAGAAAGGAGTCAACTTAATAATCAACTTTGAGGAATAATTCAGGGATTTAGCTCTTTTTATAAAGATATAATAATAATTCAAAATTTAAATCCATATCTAAATCTAAACTCAAATCCTAATAATTCTCTAACTAATAATAATAATTAAATCATAAAACTCTAAACAAAGATAATAGTAGGATAATTCAAATATCCTATTTTATTAAAAATAATAAAAATACTTAATTCAAATAATTTAATTAGATAATATTTTTAAGTTATTGATAAATAATATTTTTAACACTATTTAAATATAATAATAAAAATTGAGATATTACACGTGTTGCTCTATGCTCACTGTAGATAAAAGAAAGGAGGGAGGATCAGTGCACAGGAGATGAATGATGATAGCTTAGGGTAACGATGAGTAGTAAATCTTAATACTCAAGTTATAAAAATCATCGTTCAAATCATAAATTTCATTACAAGAGTTTTAAATACGAAAATAATTAATTGCAAGTATATTGTTATAAAACGTTATATATATCATAGAGAAAGTTGTTAAAATTATTGCTCGTATTATAAATATTATTATATGAGTTATAAATGACTAACGGAAAATTTTATTTTTTATTCTAAATTTATAAAGGGTAAATTGCACATGAGACTTAATTTATCATTTTTAAAATTTATAAGTTTTTTTATCCTTTTAAATTTAAAAAATATTTTATTGTCTTTTTTCTTAAAATTGAATGTAGTGTGATAGTGTGATTATTAGAGGTGTGCATGGATAGGGTTGGGTAGGCCATCCCCCTGCCTGGTGCCCTGCTCAAAAAAATATGGGTTGTATCTTGTAGCCCGATGCTTGGCCCTACCTGATAAAAACCCTAACAATTTTAGGCTGGACATGCCCAAGTCGTGATGCCATACTCATATTATAAAAAAATTCTATAATTATGAACTATTAAAATAATATCATGTTCATGTGTCTTCGATAGTTAAATAATATCAATAATTCACTAAGAATAATGCAACAAAGATAATAATTAAAATTTTGAGATCCATTGTATATAAAAAATAAACGTTTGAGTTTAAATAATTTGTAATTATAACTTTGCATCAATCTTCTTAATATTGACAAAGATAAATCATGTAAAAAAATAAAATAAATAATTATAATTTATAATATAATCATATGATAATTAACAAAGTTAAAAAAAAGAAAAAAATAGTATAATTATAAATATTAAAAGATACAATTTACCTATTTAATTACTCATATTTTTAAAATGACATTCTAGTCACTAGTAGCTATCATATTCTCCCTTATAAAATAGAAAAAAATAATAATTAAAGAAGAGGTGCTCATAGGTAGGACAGGGTAAGCCAGTCCTCATGCCAGTATCTAGTTAGAAAAATATATAGGTTATATTTTATAGTTTGATACTTAATTTTATCCTATATTTATTAAGTTAAATAGAATATTTTTATTATGAGTTTAAATACAAATATTATATTGTGAACTTTATGTACAGCTCTAATGAATACCGTCAAGAGACTCCCACTCCAAGCATGTCCCACTCCATGGATGAAATCTTCTTTGGTTTTTCCCATTTTTCCCAATTTTTATTTTCCCCCTCTTATTAAGTTTTCATTAATGCCTTCTCTCTTCTCTTTATAAAATTCATTCACAGCTAAAAGGCTACAAATTAGAGTTTCTACCGAATGAATTTGTATGTAATTAAACGAAATTACCTACAATTAACTAGAATTTAACTTTTAGTATTTAAAACAAAAGTAATTATTTGATGGAGTTTGTAATTTGGCTAATAATTATTTAATACTAGATTTAGTGGGATGTGATCCTTTTTCCAATTGTGAGCTACTCCTTATTCTAGCCTTATTAAAACACACTCTCATATATATAAAAAAACAATTCTACACTTGTATTACTGACTCTAGAACTGATCACTTTTTATAATAGTTGTACAACCAGTGTATAAAGTGGCGTTAGCGTACTCTAGTTAATGTCATAATCGGTAGGTTTTCTACACCCAGTTAATCCATAACTAGTGTAGAAAATTTGTGTTTTTTTTCTAAAATAATGCATTCTATTTCTTCCCTACTTAGAAGTATTCCATCCAATATCCTCTTCTCCGTATTTTTCTTCCCAATGAAACCAGGAGAGTTAAGCTTCATTTAGACAGCGAGAAAAATTTAAAGAGGAGGAAATATTAGGAAGAAAAAGTTTCAATAATAATAATTTATTATTGTTAAAAGTTTTCCACACCATCCAAAAAGGAAGGATTAGTTAAATAGCAATTTCATGGAAAGAAAGTAGCACCATGAGTGCTTTATTTAAAACTTAACATAGATGATGGCTGAAGTCTTCTCAACCACTACATATGACTTATATCCACTAATAATACATATTACTAAGATTCACCATACTGAACAAAGCACTAGCAAGAAGATGATTCTGCAACTAAACTTCACCCAAGATTTATCACACGACCCTGTCACTTTAGTTATCTAATAATTCAAATATATGCTATATGCTACGATATTACAACTAATTAAGGTCGTCTGTTGTTGCCTGCTTCAAGGTCGAGAACCAATCGAACAACTCGGCAAAAGTTGAAGATTGTGAATACGAGGACAGCGATTGCAACCAAAGTAGAACTTGCTCTCCAAGTGTCTCTAAAGTAAACCAACCTCAGTGCAGCCATAGTACGATTCCATTGCCTCTTTTCATGTTTATTCAGTTCATTTATAATCTTTAGGTAACATGTCTTGTCTGCGACAACATGTTTGCAGAGACTATTCACCAACGTTGCCACTTCCTTGTCGCTTCCAAGTTCATGCACAATCACTTCCTTCTCAACCAGCAATTCAACATCATCTTTGGTGTGAATCAGAGAATCAATGAAAGAGACGTAGTTGCAGATATAAGGTCGGTTTGGGTAATGACACTGCTCGAAGGCGATGAGATTCCTGAGAACACATTCTGTTGTGTCGTCTACTTTTAATTGTGGGATTTGTAAACGAGCTTTGAAGTATGTGGATTTTGGGAAACAACCCAAGCACAGAAACCTGCTCAAGATTGGAACTTTCTCGAATTTTATGTCGATTAAGGGTCTGTCGTTGATGACTTTCACAAAGCTTACTCCTGATTCCCTCAACTTTGTTGCAGTCTTTAAGGATGACACTTTGTTGCCATGAGGAAGATCCAAGCAAATGTAGAAAGACCTAATCAAATCAAATCCAATCCTCACAAAATGTTCGTAGAATTCTTTGTGTATTAAACTTGTTATTCAGATTCTGACATTAAATTTTCATGTTCCAAATGGCTAATCCAGTGTTATGATTTAATTATGATAATATATCGGCAGAACTTCTAGGAATAAAATGCAGAACTTTTTATATTATAAAGGCCTAAATTTAGTTATAATTATAGAAGTGTTACGCTACAAATCTACGAACTTCTTGGCACTGAGCATAATGCTACCTTGGGAACAAAAGAACATATAAAAATTCTAAAATGGTGAAAAAAACGTCGTGAAGGTTAATATGACATAATTTTCGTTACTTTTTTATATTTAGACAACCGTATGAGCTATACACAAAAATAACAGACATTAACAGCTATGATATTTCTGTACTATTTTGAAATTTTCATGTGCACTTTTGCACCCAAATAAATTTTATAGCGCTAGATACATATTTCGAAAAAATTATAAGTAGATTTACACTATTAACCCAATATCAAACAATTAGGATATGTTTAGCTTAACTAAAGGGAAAGGAAAGAAAAGAAAGGAAAAAAGTTATTTTAATATTATTTTATTTTGATTGAGAGGAAGGGAAAAATTTTAATATTACAATATTTAATTCAGGAGGAGGGGAGGGGAGAATTGGTTTTATATAGACAATTGGGAGATAGTGAAAAGTATTTTTGAGATATTTAAAAAGATTATAGATAAAAAATTAAAACAAGACAAAAATTTAATTTTTTCCAATTTTGCCTCCCCTCTTAAAAATTTAGTGATACCAAATAAGAAAAAATAGACAAAATCTCTCCCTTTCCTTCTTCTCCTTTTCAAATACACCTTTAGAGAAACTATATATATATATATATATATATATATATATATATTAAATCATGTTATAAATCTAATTATAAATATATTTTTTTAATTTTTAATATAAGATCTAATTAATATTAATATTAAATATAAAATATATTTACTATATTGATCAAATTTTTTTAAATTTTTCTAGTATTTTCTCAACAATGTACTTGTTTAGAAAGAAAAAAAAAGTATAGTTTAAAAATGATTTTAGCCTAAACTTTAATTTAGAAAAAAAAATATAATTTAAAAGTGATTTTGGCCTAAATTTTAATTTAGAGAAATTTTAAAACAAACAGTTATATTTATTTAAAAGAATTTTTGAATTGAATCATGGTTTAAAACTAAAATTTTTGATAAGTTACTAAGACTAACTTTTAAAACAGTAAAAAAATTTATAGACTATCCAATTATTATTTTACATTTATTTTTTCTTACACTATCTCTTTCATCTTCTCCTCCCTTTCTCTTCTCTCTTATTTTTTAATAAAATCATAAACTTTCTAATTTTCTAATTATAAAAGTTTTTTTGAGAATAACTATACAAACATTCATTTATTCAAAATTATTTTTTTAGCATAATTTTTTCTCTAAAAATACTTTTTTAAAAGTTATTCAATTTGTTTTTATAAATTATTTTTCAAATAGGCCCACTAATCAAATAAAAAAGAAAGAGAATTAAAACAGATAATTATAGAATTTTAAAATAAAATAAAATAAATTATATATTAAATAAATATTATATTAAGTTCAGTAGAATGAAACATTATAATGAAGCAACATGTTGTAGCAGATCAGTCATAATTAGTCCTTGAAAACAGTAGCAATAGCATGCTTATAGACAGTAGTATTTGAAAAAATGCTTACCTAATCAGATCAGTGAAATGTTTTGGTTTATTTGTAGGCTCGCCGTTGGAATCTGAGCTTCTTGCAGCTTCTCGATTAGAAGAAGAGCCGAATTTTTTAGAAGTATTAAAACTGTCGAAGTAGTCACGGGCAAGTTCAATAAATGAGCCATGCTTCTTATCAGGGACATACTTATTGTACAACTTTTCCAAGATGAAGAATGGGATCTGATTTTCAAGCAGAAGCAAATCTCTCTGGATACACTTGTTCAGCCATGATTGTTTCACTATAATATCATCAGAATACGCGCCTTCTTCTGATTTTTGCGCTTGAATCCTCAGGAAAAGCTCCATGATGAATACAGAATCCAACATCATCATCTCCACCATCTTGTCCTTCTTGATGTCGTCACAGATTTTTTCTGCATAACATTTGCGTATGTCTTCTTCTTGTTCTTCAAGGTACTTCTTGAATTTGTCCATGGCTTGAATTTTTTTCTCGGCATGACGACCACTCCAGAAGAGCTTAAGGTATTGTACTTTCTGCTCTTGCAAGAGCTCAAGGTATTGTACTTTCTGCTCTTGCATTTTTGGATTAAGCTTTTCTTGGCCATGGTGAATTGGACCTATTGAGACCAACTGAGGAGTGTAGGCACCATTTGTTTTCTCATTCCGAAGATTGCATGGAACTCTGTAGATGTTCCACTCGGATGTTTTCTGATCTCTCGGTACGTCATATATATCGATAATGTGTTTCCATTTCTCATAATCAGAAGGTGAACCAGAAATGTCTGCGTTTTCATAACATTCCATTGAATTTGAATCCCAACCTGTAAGTTAAATGATGATGAAAAGCGAGAGAAAAAATCGTATTAAAGCAATTATTTTATGCCAAAATGATTAAGAGTATGTCAGAGTAGAAATAAAAAACACCTTTTAGAGTAAAAACCATGATTTTGACAACAGGTTTTTTTTTCTTTTCAAAAGTACGTATACATTGAAAATTTTTCATAAGCAAATTTTTTCTGCTTCTCTCAAAATCAATTCTTTAAAATTACTTTTTATTACTTTTCTACTGAAGCTATTTTCTGAAAATTAATCCAAATACACTTTAAATTTTCATTCACAATTTGCACAAAGCCATGGGTACTTTGCCTTTTACTTTTACTAATTTTTTGCATGGTAATGAAGACAGAACCAGTCATCAAACCAACCAAAGTAATGTGTCATGGGCTAGTGAATTAATCATATTTTCAAATTAGATTAACCATGATTAAAATAATAATAATATAATTAAAATATATAATAAAAAAATTCAAATATAAACCCAGCAAGAATAATATTTAAATAATAAAATATTAATTCACAAATAAATAAAATATAATTTTAATTATACAAAAGTATTACCAAAGCATAAATACGATGAAGTGATATTTCCGTTTTTTTTTTTTCACTCAAAACGTGGTTTGTCGGCTCAGCAATGGGGAAGGAAAAATAATATAACATGAAGCCCCATCAAATCGTCCGAAGGTTGAGTTGTAAATACTAGGCTGAACCACAGCTATATAGCTTACCTCTATTTTTTTTTAATATTTTTTAAAAAAATATTTTTAAAATTTTAAAATATTAATAAAAAATTTATAAAAAATTATTAATATTATACTTTTATAATTTTTTATTTTTTATAAAAATTATAAATTTTATAATTATAAATCTAAATAAATATTAATATAATATTAATCAATTATAATATATCAAATTATATTAATAAATAAATAATTATATTTATTAGTATTCTAATAATAAAAATATTTAAAATAATATTTAAATAAAATAAATAATAATATTAATAATAATAAAAAAGTCTAGCGAACCGACAGGGCGGTCTACCAAAAGTCTTGTGTTGTATGATACGTTTTAAGTCATCATTGAGGAGTAGTATTTTAGTTATCTAAAACTAATGACATTCAGCATTGAATTACTAATCAATTTTTGTCTCATCTTAAGATGAGAGAGAAATTCTTCGATATTCTTATAATTCTCTTAAGACGTGTTTGGTAGTGGGAAAGTGAAAATAAAGAAACAAAAAAGAAGGATCAAATATTATCTTTTTTAATATTTTTTTATTTAATATAATAAAAATTAATTTTATTTTTAATATTTTAAATAATTTTAATTTTATTAAAAAAATAAAAAATAAGATGAGAGGAATGAAGATAAATTATTTTAAAAAATTTCTAAAATTTTTTAACTATTTTTAAATTATAAAAAAATATTTTAAATAAAATTAAAAAAATATATATTAATTATCTCCTCATTTCTAACATATTATATAAATTTTTAAAATATATTTATAGCCTAATTCTATTCTAATTTCTACTCTTATTTTTATTTTTATAAAAAGTTCTTTTATCATACTAATATCTTATTACTAGTAACTAATGTCTAAAAGAGTTATAATATAGTTAAAATTACTTTGGCCGACGGAGGAGATGGATGATGAGAGATTTTGAACAAATCTTGAGTGATTTGTTTCATAATCTGTTTTTTATTCACAAGGTTTCAGTTTTCTCAAAAAATATAATTAAAATTAATTATTATTATTTATATACGTTTAATAAAACTAATATAATTGATCAGATAAGATGAGACTCACCGACTTATAAAAGAACCAGGGTCAACTCGAGTCGAATGAACCCCCGAGTTGATTGATGAGTCGGATTGGTCAAAGCAGTCCAACCAGCCAGTCTAATCCATACTAAGGATTTATCTGGGTCTTAACTACATTGTATTGGTTACTATGACTTGGTCAACTTATTTTTTTCCTCATTAGACCTTTATTTAATATAATCCTAAATATAAAAATAATTAATTTTTTAAATATTTATTAATAATTATATTAATCTTTTATATTTAGAAGCAATATATTTACTTAAAAATAAGAGTGATCAGAGGCGTAATCTCAGTTTTATTGTACATAATCCTTTCATTCTTCCTAGTAAACACGTCCTAAATAAAAATTGTGACAAAAATCACATTTCTTGGGCGTTCAAACTAAATATTTTGAAAATATTTTTAATTAAAAAAATCAGTTTGCAAAGAAAACTTCTTCGAATTGTGTGTCTTTACTCTTTTAGACAATTATTAGTCAGGTTACAAAAAGGAATTTACCACAGTACCCCTTTCAAGTTTCAAACTTTACCAAGATATTTTAAATGACACTCGTTTGCTACCCATATCTTATGAGTAATAAAGTAATAATACAACTTTGTCGGTACGTTCTTCGGTCGACTCAGATCGGATCTCATATGAATCATTGGATCTGCTTTATGTGAGCCTGTGGGACCTTTACTTATTGGTACCTAAACACCATTATGAGATGATGGTACAAGAGATAAAGATAAGATATATAATTATTTTATAATTTATGGCAATTAATAAAATTAATTATTTATAAAAATATATATATTAAAATTTTTAAAATATCTCTTTGATGGTAGGATTATCATTTGGGCAGCTCAAGTGACCACAAATACGGAGAAACTCTCAGGGTATGTTTGGGAGAATAGAAATGGGGAAATGGGAGTACTTTCTTTGTTTGCTACAAGACCGTTTCATATCCAAATCATTTTAATTTTATAAAAAAATTAAAATAGATAATAAAAATAAAATGTTTTTTAAGTTATTTTATTCTAAAATATAAAATTTTTAAATAATTTTAATCTAATTAAATTATAAAAAATATTTTATATAATTTTAATCTAATTTATAAAATATATATATTTATTTTATATTTATTTTTATCCTATTAATTAAATTTTTAATATCTACTGCTCAATCCCACTCCTACCAAACGTACCCTTAGCTATAACACCAAAAATGGTTTCAACTTTTCATTCCCAGTAATATGGGAATATGGATCATGAAAGAAGAAGAAAAAGAAACGCCAGGAAACACAGAGCATATGTCCTATTCAAGACAAAGCAAGAAAACACACTAAAACGAAGCTTTTATTTCTTCAAAAAACTAAGAAAATAAGAAAGGGTTCTGAACCTGCAACACTTTGTCGTCTCTTCAAAAACTAAGAAAATACGAAAGAGTTCTGAACCTGGAACAGTTTGTTGTCTCTTCCCCGAAAATTGTCTCTCTCAGTGTTGTGTTGATGAGTAGTCTGAAATCTGAGTTGCGCAGACAGAGAGAGAGAGAGAGAGAGAGAGTCTCCGTTGGAGCATACTAAAGACGACCCCATATGGTTCCTGATTATTAAATAGATGCTTCTGGTAGAGATGGTGAATTAATAAATTATTTCTGAGATGGCAGGCCCGACATTTCACATCAATATTATTAAAGATAAAATTTAATTTGCTCAAGGTAGGGTAGATGAAACTTGAAAGGACTTTCTTAAAGGAAGAGAAATATTTGGGGGGGGGGGGGGGAAAGAACTGAAAGCTGATCCTTTCTATTTTTTATTTTTTTTTTAAATCTGGGCACATGAAAGAAGAGAGCAGAAGATAAAATAAATGTAAAGAGAGCTGTGATTATGAGGGATGAGGAGGGAGAAGCTGCTGAGAAAATTGTATCCAAGAGAACATGGGAATGAAATGAAATTTGACTCTAAAAATTATGTTTGACTGAGATGTAAAAAGAAAAAGGAAACATAATGAAGTTAAAAGTTTTGTTTGATATGTATATATGAATAATGAAATGAATTTTTAATAAGAAGAAAAATAGAACTCCTGATTTAAAAATAATATTGTATTGATTAAAAAATACTAGTATCTCTTTTGTTCTATGAGTATAATTTGAATAAAGAAGATTTCAACTTGTCATTCGAAAGATAAAATATGATTAAATATCAATACTATAACTTTTAAAATGATATGTAGTTTTATCTTTATAAAAAGAGAACATAACTTCAAATATCAATAAATATACTAATTAAAAAAGGTAAAAAGTCTTTATATTCTAAGTTTTAAAAAAATTATGCCATTAATTAAATTAAATACATATCAATGTTATAAATATTTTAATTGACTTTTTTTTCTAATTTTAATAAAAGAGAGGAGCCTCCATTGAAAATTTAAAATTTTAGATTGTTAAAGTGTGTTATTTTTTATTAGTATGAAAGTGTCATTTTCCTAATATTTCATAGATAACAGTATATATTTAATTATTTAAACTTAAAATTCTTAATTTTATAAAATATTTTTTTCAATAATCTAATTTACTTTTAATAAGTTTCATATAAAATGAGATAAAACTCATATTTTTATACTTATCTCATGCACTATAAAATCACATTGAAAAGTTTGATTGGGGTTATAAATTGTAATGCAAAGAAACATTAACTAACATGTTCAACAAAAAAAAATATTGATATTGAAATTTTAAATTTTGACAAAATTCTCAACAATGTTGACATATTAATTGTAATTTTTAAAATAATAATAATTAGTATAAAAAATTATTACTTTAGATTAATAATATTAGTGTTGAAGAACTAAAAAATATTTTATAAATTTAATAAATAAAACTAAAATGTTGTATAAAATTAATTAAAATGGCTAAACTAACAAGCATTAAAAAGAATTTTGACTATTTAAATATAAAATTTTAAATTTAAATTCATAAATAATAGTGATTTTAGAAAAACTACTCCTAAATGATCGAATCAGATATATGCATAGAATAAAGGATGCTAGAAAAACAAAGACTAAATATATATTTTTCCTATTCCATATTTTATATCTATATAATATTTGATGAGTTTGAGTGACGTCAGCTATGCCATTTTTGCCTATGTCATACTAATTCTGCGTGGCATTTAATCATTGGAAGAGCAAAAAGTTAGATAACAATAATGTCCTCCCTAAACAGAGCTCTTGAGCCACAAGATCCTATATGCCTAGGGATTACCCTCCATACTAAGACATTGAGAAATATCCGGGAAAACCTGGAAATAAATATGCGTACCCACATTTTCCAGGGATATTTAATGTTTTTGTACGATATCCACACCTAGGCAAGTGACAAGTTACAATAACTATATCAATTAAATTAAAAAATTAATATAATATTATAAACACGTGAATCAGTCATAGACTATAGTCAAATAAAAATTTAAAAAATAACTTAAAAAAAAAATTTAACCAATTTTTTTTTAAAAAAATTTTATAAAAGGGTTTATAAAAAAATAATTTTAAATAAATAAGTATTTAAATAGTTATTATTCAAAGGATTTTTATAATTAAAAATTTATTAGAAATGATATACTTTTATTAAATATATGAGAGATAAGAGAGGAAATAGGGTGTAAAAAAAATGAGAGAAAAAAGAGAGTTTAGAAATGAAAAGAGAGAGGGGAGAGGGTGTAGAAGAGAGAGAAGATATGGTATAAGAAAAAATAGAGATAATATAGTAATTAGTTAATTTATAAACTCTTTCATTGTTCCATAAGTTAGTCTTAGTAATTTATTTAAAATCTTAATTTTAAACTATAGTTTTATTCAAAAAAATTTTTGGATAAATATAACTGTTTATTTTAAAATTTTTCTAAATTAAAATTTTATAAAAAAATGATTTTTAAAATTATGAAACGAAACACATACTATAGAACATACGAGTGATTTGTTATATTCAAGTGATTATAGTAATTAAAATCAATTAGGTTAATGTAGGAGGACATAGAAGTTTTTGTCAATATCGCTAGATATTCATATTTATGTATGATATAATTATACTAATGAGAAGGTGTCTGGTGGGGATGATGAATACTGAGTTATTTCCGATCTGGTAGATCCAGACATTTCACATTTTATCATTAAAGAGAAAATTTAATTTGTTCAGGTTTGGTAGATGATAGGACTTTTTTGAAAGAAGAGAAATATAAAAAACAAAAAGAAAAAGAGAAGAAGAGAGAACATGCTTGGAATTAAATGAAAATTTTAATTTGACACAACAAATTATGTTGGACCCTCATGTACGTCCCTTTCTTGTGGGACGTAAAAACGAGTCACGTCCATTTTGAATAGACGAGAAAAGTGGCTATTTTCTCGTCTGTTCTATGAAAACGAGAGTGAACAAGGCTGCATAATAGGGCACTTTTCATCCCTGTTTTCTCAAAACGAACGAGAAAAGGGCTATAGACGTGAGTTTAAAAAAGAAATTTGAACTTCTTTCTTAGCAAAGGCTAACCTGCAATACCGTATATACAGCAACACATTGACAATAGTATTCTAGCAAACCATCAAGCAACAGAATCGACACTGAAGAACATTATTTTATAAACAATTGAAAACCCTATATCACAATATTCAATAAACTTTATAACCTAAACAGTGAAAGTAAGTAATCCATAACTACTCTAAACTACAATGGCAAAAGCTCATCAAATTGCCGTTGCCGTCCTTATTGTCGTCGCTGTACCTCACCGTTGCTATCCTTGTCGTCGTTGTAGCTGGCCGTCACCGTAAGGGAGGGAATTCTTGGTGGTTGACGAAGGTGGGAGCTCAGGAGACGAAGATTCAAGTTGTTGAGATCTGTTGTGGTTTGTGATTGACCTTCCTAGATCTGAAAATTTTTGGCGAGTGAGAAGATGAAGTTTTTGGAAAGTTTTTTTTTTTAATTGAAGAGGGCTTTTTTCTATCTTGCTGTATTTTGTTTTTTAAAAAAAAATCATTAGATTTTAAAAAATTACTTGGAAAATAAAAAAACTTATATGAAAATAGATTAACAGAATTTCTTACAAAAATTAGTTAAAAGTAGATACCTAGTATATTATTAAAATTATTTTAGGGTGTTAAAGCTGTAAGGCTATTCAAATAAAAGTTTAAAAAATGATTTATAAAAAAATTTCTAGAGAAAAATTTATGAAAAAATAATAATTTTAAATAAATGAGTATTTAGATAATATTTTTAAAAATACTTTTATTATTAATAAATTATGAAAAAGAGTATGATTATTAAATATAGGAGAGATGAGAAACAAAAGATGAGAGATGAGAGAAAGTGTATAAGAGATATGAGAAATGAGAGATAATGTAGAAAAAAAAGGAGAGATGAGAGACTGTAGAAAATACAGAAGAAATGGTGTAAGAAAAAGTAGGAGTAATATAGTAATTGGCCAATGTATAATTTTTATTACTGTTTTATAAACTATTCTAACCAATTTATCTAAAATTTTAGTTTTAAATCATAATTTAGTTTAAAAAACACTTTAAATAAATATATCTATTTATTTTAAAATTTTTTAAAATTTAGATTTTATCTAAACTTAAGTTTAAAATATAGACTTAAAAAATTTTCAAACCCACACTTAATATCGAGGCTTGAGAATCTTTTGCCGTTACCTCTGATTTTTATGTGAATTGGTAACATATTTTTCATAGATTCGTCTACAAACAAATATTGATAGCCATCCAAATTATGCGTACTTATATAACAGTGAAGTTATAATTTTATGCGTTTCAATGCTCTCATTTCTTATGCTACTAGTGCGAGAAACAGTGAGGAAGCCACGTCACAAGCTTCTAAGTGTCCTATTATAGTCTAATGACACTAAGCTGTTGTTGTAAATATTGTACGTGAGTTTGTGAATGGGTTAATGGCTAATGTGTTTCAATATGCGTTTCAATATGCATTAATGTGTTTAGTAACCTCCATTTTAATCCTCATTAAGTGGGTTAATGGCTAATTAAATTTGTGATTAAAGTGTGATTAAGCCATTTAAATTGTGCCTCATGTCTGGGTGATATGTGGCAATAAGAGGGGCATGAGGCCGTAGTTCATAGCACCTTGTTCTGAGCGTTCAAGCCACTCTTTTTCCTGCTCTAGCCGTTTGACTTGGTGAGTTTTATTGTTCTGTTACCATACTTTTTATTAGAAAGTTTATTTAATCTTAAGAAATATTACATATTGATTTGGATAAAATAATTTTTAAAGATAATATTATCTGTCACAACTCGAACTATATATTTATTATTTTTTATAAATATTACAACTTATAAATTTAAATCCTCTATGGATATAATGGGTGTGTGAGTTATGGAAAAAAAAATTCATTCACCCGTCTTGATTCTATAAATTGTATCCCGACTGTTCACAAATAATAGTTACTTTAGTTTATTATTTGACTTTTGATTCTCACATTATATTCCTCATCCGTATTTTTACTCATTATTTACTCTTATCATTATTATAAAAATTAGATAAAGATTAAATTTTATTATTAAATATAAAATCTTAATCTATTTTATCTATTAAAATTATAATTTTTTCCTAATATATATTTATATTATTGCACATATTAAAGGAGTATATAGTTCAGATATGAGTATTTTAAGAAAACTAATATACAATTATTATAATTAACTAATTTATCTAATTTATTTAATCTAATTAATTAATTAATTAGATCTTATAATTATGATAAAAAATATTATCTATTTAGCTTAGTTTTAATTAATCATTGCTTTTGAAGTCTATTCTGTTGTTTTATCCAACATCACCTTTGTGAGAGAGGACATGTTATTCGCTTCTACTTTTTTCTTATTTCAGCTTCATTGTCTCTGGAGAGCCAAATTATCCGCATGATCATACAGGAAAGAGGAAAGAACCAACTCATCATCATGAATTAAGATCACTTTTACGTAAGAAGAATTATTGAAATATCACTTTTTTCTCTCTCTTTATTTTGAAAGTAACTTTTCTTCCATCCCCACCACTTCTGAGGAAATTGGAAGACAAGTTGAATTCTTCTACTATATTATACATCACAAAGTCTGAGATAAAACTGTTGAATAATTTTTAATATTCAAAAGCCACACAAATGACATCAAATGTAAGGCTTTGTTAAGTATGAGCTTGTGAATTTGAACATTCTATAAAAATTAGAAAATATGATACTTGAGTTATAATTAAAAAACCTTTTTCTAAAGTAAACTATTTGCTCCTTTTATTATTTTATGTGAATTTATTGAGAATATTTTATCTTTAATATAAGATTTAATTAATTTTTTATTTATAGATTAAAAAATAAATTAAATCAATTAATTATAATTAAATTTAACTCCTCAAGATAAATTTTTCTCTCTTTAGCCTTGAAAATAAGGTGAGAAAAGAGTATTATAATATCAAAACACATTTCTAGAATGTGTTTAAACGAGTATTTTTTCTCTCTTAGCCTTAAAAATAATGTTTTTATAATATCAAAATACAGTGGAGAGATGGGGTCCCACAGGACAAATTAAGAAAGAAAAAAAAGTTTGACATGAAAAGATAAGCATAAATGGGTATGAGGACAACATCAAGTGTGTGTGTGTGTGTGTGTATAAACTTTAATGTTGGATGGTTCAATTATTTATTAATGACTGGAAAAACTGGATAAGAGGGATATTCTTAATAAGAATAATTTCCTACCACACCAATATTTTAATCAAGAGTTCCATCTCAACTAATATTTCTCAATTGAAACTTAATTGAAAGAAGCCTTAATTGAGAGGATTCAAATATGTGTTTTTCTTGAGTAGATATTGTGTGTGTTTGGATAAGATTTTAGAAACGGACTTATAAAAAGAGAGAGCTTTTAGACAGCTTATAGAAAAGGGTTTTTGGAGAAGAATTTATAAAAAAAAATAGTTTTGAATAAATGAGTGTTTGGATATTTATTTCTAGAAGTACTTTTATTATTGGTAAATTATAAAAAAAGTGTATGAGTATTAAATGATGAGAGATAATATATAAGAGGAAAGAGAAGAGAGGGTATAAGAAAAGAAAATAGAGACGGTGTAAGAAAAAGTAGGAAATAGGGTGTAAGAAAAAGTAGGGGTAATATAATAATTGGTTAGTTCATAAGCTGTTTTACTGTTTCATAAGTTACTCTAACCAACTTATCTGAAACCTTAGTTTTAAACTATGGCTTAATCTAAAAGTCCATTTGAACAAATATGACTGTTTATTTTTTAAAATTTCTCCAAACTTAAATTTTACCTAAAAGAAATATGCCCATTAATTACTAATAAAATGACAAAAAATTGATGATTTTTATCAAAACATAGATACATGTAATAACTCCTATAACAAGATGGGTTTTACCTTTAAATATATTGACTACTCATCAATTATTAATTAAATTACTCATATCACTTTTGAATAATATGTTTTATTTGATAAGATTTTACGTAGAATAGTATATTCACATCTGGTTAGTAAAAATTAAATAATAAAATCCAGGATTCATGTGCAAATGGTTGTTATACCTTGAGTAGCACAAGATAGACTTGTGTAAAAAAGCAATGAAAATATGTGTTAATCATTGGAAAACTTTATAGTGTCAAAGATTGTTACAACAAAATTGAAGAAAGTCTAAAGTTTTGCAATGGAAGTCTTTATATCTTATTATGTGGCTACATGACAAAGTAGAAAAAGATAAAGAGAATAGGTGAAAAGGATGAGCATGAAGAAGGGTAGGGCATTAATTAATTGTTTGTGTACTATTATTGCCTTTCAAGTTAATTGATGTTTCTCTCAAAATGAGAAAGGAAAAAAAAATGATATTTACTCAAATAGATAAGAAGGATAATGAGGGTGTGAAGAAATCGAGTCTCATTTTTCTCACTTAGTGTATAAGGTCTTTTTACAGCTATTTCTTTTAAAAAAAAATTATACCAATTTTATAACAAGTGTAAATAGTCGGGTTAGAAAGTTAACTGTATGTATTTTATTTATAAAAATATCATCGATTAAATTTTTTATAATGTCTCCCTGATAATAACTGAGATAAAAGTTTTGCTATATGAGTACTTTTTTGCACTAGTTCCTTTTCCTTTTGTTTTCTATATCTTATAATGTGCATGCATTATATTTCTAAAAGTTTATTTGATTTTTTTTATTCTTTAATTTTTTTTTTATAAAATTTAAGCAAGAGGGAAGGGCTATATAATGCATGTGAAGAGCTTGTGAAGAGACTGAAGAGAGGGTGGGGGAAGAGCTTGTGAAGAGCGATCAATTGTGTAAAAAGACTGAAGAAAAAGAAAAAGAAAAATGATCATTAGAATCTACAAAATGGAGGTGAAATGGGGTTTAGGGACAAGAAGGATCTTTTGGAGAACAAAACAAGGATATTAGTAACAGATGGGGAAAGTAGATGGAGCTGATCGTGAGTTAAAAGTTAGAAAATTAAAAAAAAAAAATCAATTTTTTCTAGACTTTATTTTAGATTTTCAAGAACTATTATTATTTTCAAGAAATATTAAAAAATCAATTAGAAGATGAGATTGTTGAATGATGATACTTGAAACAAAGGGATCACTTACTGGTAAATATGGATATTGTCAATGAAGTTAATTATTTATTTTTTTTCAACTCTTAAGAGGAAAGTATGGTGGCTTTGTTTAGATTGGTCTACTTGGGTACTTTACATAAGTTTGACAAGTCCCATTCCATTTAGGTATATTGATAGAAAAGAACATGAGCCGGATAATTGGAATTCTTTTGCATATCCCGTCCTATCTAGAAGACCATGATAATTTATTTAGGTGAGTTGGTGATAGGGTAAAAATGGGAAACCCATAACTTCACAAACGTGTGAACCATATTAAGTAATAAAGAATGACTCAAGTATCGTTCCCACAAGGACTTGATACTAACAACTTAGATGAGAATCAATTTTATCCTTTTTGCTTAATTTGAGTAAGACACAGAGATAGAACAAATATAAAGTAACAAAAAAAAGTCTAAGTAAAATAAGAAGACACAAATATAATATATAACTAACGTTAAGGATTATTCTAAATTGCTCGAGATGTGACTTGAATTATTATAGTCTTGATTATTTCTTAGCGTTTAATTTCTCTCTTTAATTTCAATTGAAGTTATATTCGCTAGTATAGGACTCTAAATTATCTAATAATGTCTTTCGATCCACTAAAATTAGACTAAATTAAGTTCAAGCCTAAAATGACTATGCATGACCGATCAGTATATGTTTATCCTATAAGTAAATGAATTTATTTGGTATCTGAATACTCAGTCTTACATGACTGAATTGAAGGCCTAGCCTAAATTCTCTATGTCTATGCTCCTTTGGAATACTAAAATAATTCCAATTAGATGTCTCTTATTTTAGAATTATAAAGCACATAATTAAATCAACAAACAGAATATTAAAGCAATTAAATAATGAAATTATTATCTATTAATCCTTAATCAAACTATAATAATCCCAAGTAAAGGTTCATCTGTATAAATTAAACATTCTCATGAATAACGTATAAAGCCAAATAAACATTGTCACAACCCAAATAAGTTCATAATCAAATAACAGATTAAGAGAAAAAAGAACAAAAGTGGGGATGACCTGACAGAGTTCCTTTCATCCTCACTAATTGCCACACTCCAATACCCCCAATGATCCAAACGAAATTAGAGAAAACTTGGGAGAACGTTTTGAAATTAGAGAAATTAGATAATGCTGTAGAAATATTTATATTTCACCTATCATTAATTAATATTAACAATATGATATAAATTCACAACTTTATAAATTATGAGTCAATTATCTACTAATTCGGTTAACATTTGTTGGTATTTGTAATATTAACATTTGTTGGTGGGCTCTTGCACGTGCGACTCAGTTCGGATGGGGCATACGTTCCTACGTCAAAGGATACGCCGGAGAGTCACGCCTCATGCCATTGAAGGCCTTCGCCGTTGCAGCTCTCTTCGTCGGCGCTGCCGCCTCCGCTTCCTTCGGTGTCCTTCAAGCTCATGGAATCCATAAGGTATCATCTATCTCCCTCTCTCATAGAATGTATCATGGTTTGTTACGATACAGTTGCTGGAATTCCAGTAATCTGGGCGATCATGAGATTCTGTTTTTTTTTTTTATTTATTTTTCTCTGGTGACTTCAAGTGAGAATCTTGATATCATAGTTGATAGTTGCGCTGATTGTTTGTTACGAGATGCCCTATAGTGGAAATGTCTGTGTGATGTAGATAAGTTAGAATGTGTGATATCTCCGTTCTTCTTTACTATTTGGATCCTTATTAATGATATCAAATTTAGGCATTCTTTTCGGCCTTTTCTGATAACACTCGTTACCAATGGCGATGAGCACAAATGCTTAATTCCCCGAGCATGGAGGACATGAAAAAAGTCGTTTCAATACTTTAGAGGAGGTGAAGCTGCTGAATTCCAGAAGTGATGTGAATAATTGAAATAATTATTCTGTTCCCACTGGTCAATAACTAAGAACTATTACCTGCACTTTCTTTCACAATAAAATTAGAATTTCAGTGGGTTAAGTGTTTAGAATATACACTGACCCGAAGCTAAGGATCTCTCATAATTTAGCAATGAACTAAGCGTAGTAGATAAGCCACTTACAAGCTCTGACGAGAATAAATAAAGTATATGATATAGGAATAAGAGTTCTAAAGGTTTTTAAAGAATGATAAAGTTTTCCTCAGGATATGTGATTAAGTGGAGGAGATCCAAGGCAATCAATTGTATATCTTGAACAAAACTGGATCATTCTTTTGAGAAACATTAATGATTTCTGTTCCTTGTCCATTTAGGAATCCTCGTGAAAGCTTGTAATCATATTATCAGCTCTAAATAGTGATTTTTGTCATACTACGAGAGAGCCCTACATTACTTTGGTTCATCTTTTATTGGTGATAAGCTTTGGGTCATTTTTATTTCGTATAAGACATTAATCCAATTTTTCTAGTGAGAGAAACTAGAGGTGCTTTGTCAGTTGGTGTGGTGAGCAGACACGTGAAGGCTATCTTTTGAAACAATCCTTGAGATATCATATAACTGCTTATAATGAAAATCCCTTGGGAACTGATGGGATTGGAAGTATGCCAATTTTTCATGGAACTATATTGAAATTAGATGTTGAAGAGAAAGATGACAAGGGTATTTATGTTGGGGTTATTATATTAAGGATCTAAAAACCTGTGCATTAGGCAAAATATAACTTTTGCTCCAGTTCATTGGTGACCTTAGCATTTAACTCATGGTTTTCAGGTCTAATTTTACTTTCCCTTATAAGTTATATCAAAGATGAAGTTGACAAACAAGCCAAAGACTGAAAAATATGAATGTACAAATCAATTGCTTCCTTATAATAGAAGCTAGGTCGAGCTTCTAGTTGATTGATCCTCATCCCACTTAATCCAGAAGTGGTGTCTGGTAATTCATTTTATTCTTCCGTTTGGGAACCTGATGTGCCGTAAGTTATTCATTTTTCTCTATTTACAAAAAGTTGTGATTGTCCAATGCTCTGTTGTCTCACTTGGCCTTTTGGCATGGATGATTCGAAGCTGGTATAAAATATTGTGGGGCAAGAAGTAAAAAGGGAAATCAAATTCTGGGGCATCCATCTGCCTTTTCTGACTTCTTTTATTGGTACAACTTTTTGGTATCCAGTACTACAGACTAATCCTGGTTCGAATGTTACTGACTATCCTTTTCTGACTTTTATGACGGTCTTGTTGTAGCTAGAAAATATTGGAAAATGGCACTTAGAGTTAACTTTGTGCTCCAAGTGGCCATGTCTTCATATAATTGTTTTCAGTCAAAGAAATCTTTTATTTTGAACCATTTGAAATTCGTAGTTGTTTCATACCCTCAAGCATCTGATTAATTTAGTGCTCTTGTTTTTAGGTGGAAGAAGTCATGCAAGTGGGCGCAAATATAAGAACAGGACTTGGGTTACCTCCACGAGCGCAGAATAAGTAAGCATTCTATTTTCATATTGATACAGAAATTTAGCATTCTATTTTCATATTGATACAGAAATTTAGCATTCTATTTTTATATTGATACAGAAATTTCGTCACAAACTTTTTTCCCGATGTTTTTGGCTAACTGCCTATTTAAATGATTAATGGTACATATTCAACAACCATTGCCAAAAGAAAGAAGAAAATGTTGATATTTCAATAATCTTCCTCAGGGATACAGAATTCAAAATACACTTCAATGTCTAATTTCCAAAATCTTCTTTATCTGACGAGTGTGCCCAAAAAAAAATTTTGTAACTGCAGTTTGTGTTTGAAAATTGAATTTCCAATAAAATTCATATTGTCAATATGTAAAATAGAACTTGTTACAAAGGGGGAATGGAGTATGAACCACTATTCTTTTGAAAAAAAACAGCTAGCAAACAGAGGAAACAAAAACGAAACTAAAATGCTGATATGTATGCAGTCGAGGTGGAGCCATTTTCTTCATGGTTTCAGAACAATGCAGCATGTGTGTGTGTAAAAGGATGAAGAAGTTCTCTTTATATTAGGAATATTGTAAACATAGCATTTAATATTATTCAGTTGGGAAACTTTGTATAGGTGTGCCTATGTAACAATTATTAAGGTTATCAGAAGGTAGTGGATAAGCATGTCAAATAACATCATATTAATGTACACACATGGAGAATGAGTAGATTTTGTTTAATAATCTATCTAAAGATTTGGTTATTGATAGAACCCAATAACACTGTACGATCTATATATTCAACCCTACAGTGGGATAAGACTTGTTAGCGAATGAGTAGCTTATTTCCTTTCTTGAATACCTCCTGGGCATGTTCTTTTGTGGGTTTGTTGTGGGAGTATGCATGGTCTTGTGTTTATGGTGTTTTTTTTTTTTGTAGGTCTTCCACGGAGTGATTATCACATATTTCTTTGGGTAGACAGATCTGGATGATTCGAGACAAGATTCAGTCATGACTTTCACTGGTAATTGGGTGTGGCTTCCTCCTTTACAGAATGAAGGCCTCTACAATAAACTTGCCTGACAAAGAACCTTGAATTGCTGATGTGTCATGCACGTCACCATACTTAGCTAGCTCAACCGCTGAATGCTTGTTCGATGCATTGGGTTCAATTATTGTTTTCTCTGAATTCTTGCCCATAGGGCATAGACTTAGGCACAAGCAAATTTGATCAATTATGTCATCTATCGCTTGGACATTTGTTAGCTCAGTTTCTAGTGTTTGAAGTCCCACATAAATCTTGCAATCTAGTAATTATACTATCTACTAATATATGAAATTTTATCAATTATTGATTATTTTGATGATATGTCTCCCTGAGATACATGATTTTGCTTACATGCTGTGTTATGTATTTAATCAAATTTTATTAATTCTTATTTGATTAGTGTGATTTGGGATTATCAGTTTGCATTTTGTGATTTACTAGAATGTCAATCTCAACCAATGGACTTGTGACTTGCTGGCATGAAAGAGCCATGTAAGTATTAGGAGTCATATATTGGATCTCACTTTTAATCTCAAGTCTTTGCCTTTTTACTACAACAACAATAACAAACATTATCTTACTAGATGGAGTCAACTGCAACAACAAAACCTCATTGCCCCTTTAATTTGAAAAAGAAAAAAAAAATGTCAATCTCAAGATGAGTTGCATTGTTCATAAAGGTGGTTGTAGCATCTTCTGCTAGATGTCATGAAGGTGGTGGTTGTTTCACGGGTGTTGTGTAGTAGTTGTAGTTATCTAGGGAAAGGTTTTGTTGGATAAATCATGGCCTTAACTTGATCATATCACTTGGATAATTTAGGAATTTTATTTTATTATTATAGTAGCAGGATTTGAACACCTCAGCTAACAACACACAACAAAGGATGGTTAGGAACGGGTAAAAGTATGATAAATTTTGATACTCCCCAATTCTTAATAGAAAATTTAATCCACTAATTTGAGTAAATAAAAAAATTAAATAAATTACTTAATTATAATAAAATGATATGATTTTCTTAAAACATCCATATTTAATATTGATTATATATCAACAATATATTGGTTTAAAAAATAATAAATTAGATTATATATCAAAATACAAATTATCAAGAAGTACAAATAAAGAGTTCCTTCCGAGTTTATAAATATAGGGGTCTATTCTATTTTGAAAACAGTGTAAATTATAGGGATTACTATATTAAGTTCTCAAAATATTAAACTGTTCAAATTACAAATATATTATCCAGGACCACCACCATCGAATGGGAGGTGTGCAGGACCTGTTGGTGGAGACAAAGAAAAAGAAAACAAGCGTGTGAGGGAAGAGGACTCCTTTTCTTTTTCTTCCTCTTATTCTCTCTTTTTTTATTACAGATTAAAATTTGATTTAAACAATAAGATATTTCGTAAAATATTTTGCAAAATGAATCTTTTCTATTTCTTTTACTCCAACTCTGAATTATTTAAATCGTATTTTAACAATTTATATTTATTTACAATTAATATAATCTTTCATCCCTCAAGGCTCTCACTTTATATTTCATCCCTTACATTTTTTTTTGTTTAAAGTATTAATTTCTATAATTTAATAAAAATGTATAACATTTTCTATTTGAGAGATTAAAATTACGAAATTTAAAAGATAAAAACTAAAATTTACATAAACTTAAAGAGTAAAAATTATATTAATTTATTTATTTTAGTATAATATAATAATTTTAATATTCTAAATGTAGTGGGAGAATCTGAGTTGATACTTGATAGATAATAGTATGTCCTAAACTATGTATGGTATGAGGGATTTGGAAAGAAAAAAAAATAGAGTTTTTGCTTATTTTCCCTTTTTTAGTTTACAAAATTTTTGAAGAGGAATTTTTTTTTAAAGCTTTTCTCTCATCTTCCCCTCTCTCTCATCTTAACTTTTCCCTCCAAAATTTAGGAGATTTAAGATGGGAAAATTAATTTTTTATTTTATTTTAATTATTATATCTATAATAATTTTTTAATATTTTTAAAATATCTCTTTCACACTTTATAATTATCTATATAAAAAAAATATTTTTTTACTCTCTTCCTAAATTAAATAATATGTCACTAAAATATCTCCTTTATTCTCTTTTATCACCAGTTCAAATAAGATAACATTAATTTTGTTTTCCCCTCTCCCTCTATTAAAATTATTTGCCTCAGTTGAGAAACACGCCGTAACTCATGCTTTGCTTGATGAGCCGAAAAAACGCCGTTTCTTTTTTCTTTTTCTTTTTTTTTCTTTGGCTTTAAAATGACATCCAAAATTTGTAAGACCCAAATTTATTAATCTTCTTCACATTCCGTTACAACGACTTTAAAATTTGAAAGACCCAAAAATTCTTCCTCTTCTTTTTCCCCTTCCGCTTCTTCCAAAGGCTGTTTCTGATTATTTGCTGCCATTTTATCGATCTTCAGTAGTGTCCGCTGCATGGGCATCATCACACCGAAATATTCTTCTTCCTCCGCCGACAACGACGAAGCAACCATCGCTGCCACTGCCTCTCTCTAACATACTCTCTCTGGTGTTCCAGATCCGCATTATAGAATTCAAAACTCCTGGTGTTCTGGTTCTGGTTTTCTCTCACTTCTTTCATTGTCGAAAACTCAATGTGAGTCACTAAACTTCTCTACAAATTCCTTTTTTTTTTTTCCATATTCAATACGAATTCTCCGCGTTTGTAATGCTTTTTAGACATTTAAAATGACAATGTGATTGAGACCATTCATTATTTTTTATAAGCTTTCCCTGTGATACAGATTTCACTCTTTACTCTTGTTATTCTTGTGAACGTAGAGGATTTCGATTTCTTCTAAATTTGGGTTTAAATTTCGGTTTCTGTATTGAGTTCATGAGTTTGGAAAAAAAAAAAAAAAAAGAGGTCCTGAGCACTTTATCTTGGTTTTGGATTAAATACCTTCTTTGGGAACTCATAGTCATTCCCCCAAAATAAATTGATAACTCATTTCTCAACACCGTTAGATTACAATCTAATGGCTAACATCCCTCAATTGAGGGGATCCAAATCCCTTTATCTTCTGGTGAACAGGCATTGTTTGAACTTTGAACTTTCTTGATTGTGCTTTGAATGTAATTTCTACTCTCAGATTTTTGTGGGGAGAGAAGATAGGGGTATTTCAAAGCAATAAATTAAGTCTTCATCAAAATAAAAAAGAATGCCAGCATTTTCAGCATTACCTTCTTTAATTGGAAATCTTCCTGTTTTGAAATGATGCACCTTCTTGTTTGTACATTTCCTTGGAAGCACAAGTTTTGCATTTTGTGCTTTTATTGAAGCTTGAGTTGTACAAGAGTTGATCTCACAACTTTGGTGTTAGGATCCTGTATTTGGCTGAGGTTTATTAAGTTACTGACTGTGCTTTTAAAGTAAGGCCTCCTCTCAGCTTTTTTGCTGAGGAGCCTTTCTACCATACTTTTCTCCTCTCAGCTGTTTAACCACCTCCCAACACCCCCCCAAAACCCCACCCCGGGGGAATAAAAAAACGTAAAGAAAGAAAAGATGAATACCATAAATTGCTTTTACTTTTGTTCATCCGAGGAGGCCTATATCACATCGATTCGAGATTATTTGGTCTTAATTCATGTAGACCAAAACTTTTACCCTGTTCTTATTAGACATGCCCTTGGACACCCAAAATTTGTACACACGGTTTATATGACACAAATTTCCTAGCAGCTACAGGTTATCCAAGAGACTTTGTTCACAAGGTATCCAATGTCAAAAGCTTGTCTGGTTGAAATGTTCTCCACTCATTTGTAAAGAGATATCTTGCATTGAATTGTTTTGATTTAACAGTTTGTTATTTATTCTTTAGTTAGATGGAACTAGTAGGTTCCCACTTTTTTGTGATTCTGCTGTACTTGTTTTCCCCTAATCTCATTCTGTCTTCTTGTTGCAGTGTTGCTCCTTTGTTTTGTGTGTTTCTGAAATCTGATAAATGGCGTTGGGATTGTCTTCCGTTGGCATCTTCAAAAGCCACAGCAATCAACCAATTGTATTACACACAAGTATCAAAACAAATTATCGCCTTTGCATTTCCATCTCTGTAGCAAACCATCCCTGTTTTCTCTGTTTGATTCGGGCAGGACAACCAGTTATATGCGCTAGAAAGACTGGAAGGCGAGGACCATCAAGAAAATCGATGCTTGAGCTAGCATCCATGGTTGCATTGAATCTCAATATCTTACCGCAACCGTTGAATTCTCTTATTGGAGAATTTGCCCAGAGAGATGGAAATGGGATTTTCTTCGACCTCCAAAAATTTCTTAGAGGGGGAGTTTTGAATGGATGGAGAAGGAAAAAACGATCGAGTGGAAAACTATCGTGGTTTGTTTTAGTATTAATCTGTGGTATGGGTCTGATGTGTTGGAAAATTTCGGAGTTAGACATGTTTCTAAGGGTCTCATGTTTTTTCCTTGTTGGACTTTCTATGATTCAGCTGTGGCGAAGGAAAGCATTCAAGGAATGGATTTTAGGCTTTCTCTTTGGAATTGTTTTACTGAGTTGTAAAATAGGGAAAGAGGAGATGAAATTTTTGGTTGAAGGGCTAAAGATTCGTTCTTATTCAGTTGCACAAATTGTAACAAGACAGATAAAGAGAAGTAAAAGAAAGTTGGGGAAAGCTTGGTAAAGCAACGAAGCTATGGTATATTTCCTTGTACATTTCATTTTGCAGTTAATATCTACATTTTGTTTCTTCAACTAGGCCATCATTGATTTTATTCCTAGGTGGAATTGTTGTGTGATTTTTTTTTTGCCTTGATCAACATTTTCTCTTGTACTTGGTTAGCTAATCAAATTTGAATCTTGAATATCTAATGCAAATTTTGTACTATATGTCTAATGCGATCAAGAATGGAGTCTGTTATGAGACATTTAATTTTCTAATTGGTCATAGTCGTCCATTTTTTTCAGTTTGATTTTAGCTTATTCCTCATACAAACATATTAAAATGAAGCCTCTTCCTCATAGAAAAGCTGTTTTTGTTTTAAGAAGATCAAATTAGTGTGCCCACACTTAACAAAACACTGTAAGAATTCATGAAGTGAAAGCAAATGATTATAGAAAGTGCACTATTAGGGTCATCAATGATCTTGCACATTTGACGTAATGGCTATTAAAACTGGTCTGGAAGTTTGTAAACAACTTGGGTTCACTGAAGCTTGTCAAAGGTATATCTAATCAGATAAATTTATATTATAACTTCATACAATACCCGGGCGTTTACGTCTATTTTTTTTCAAATTTTTTTATCAGAATTTTAAAATTCATGACATTTTAACACACACAAACACATGAATTTAATTACCACCACCAGCTCTACAATTTGATTACAATAGAAGAAACAAATCATGAATTAATATCGAAGTTTGATTTTTATTTTTGAGAACCTACATGTAACGTAGTGTTTTTTTTTTAACAAAAAAAAAAAAACAATGTGACACAGTCGGTGATTTCATTTTCTTACTCAGATATTTCAGAAGCATCAAAAGAGATTGCTGGGTTCACCTTCACATCTAGAAAACAACTACAAAGCTGACATCAAACAAATTCTTACTAAACCATTAGAGCTTGAGGGGGGCACTACTCTAAGCGCTACCCTGAGCAGACAACCACTTGAGCTAAATTTGGTGGATAAACTTCCACTGTCAAACGCACGAAAAAGAAAATGAAAGAAAAAAACTAAATCAAGATTCTTGAAATTCATGGTCTAACAAACAGTGAAGTTGTTGTTCACCTGAAGCAGCATCATCCCTAACATTTTGTACTTGGCTGCATCATAGTTTGAGCTTTTGTCTGATTTCACCAACGAACTTATCAAGACAAAAGCCTCCAAATGTGGTCTTATTGATGAACTTTAAGCTCCCTGCGCTTGTATCGGACCATCACTTTTCCTTTCACACCAACAACCATGGCATTCCAGTCAATCTCAGGAAAAGGTGAGATCAACTCCAGCTCAAAATTCCTCAGCAAATGACTCCAAATTGCCTTAATCTGCAAATAAGCAAAGGGCTCTCCAAGGCATCCATGCCTGCCCCCTCCGAATGAGATGTAGGAGAAGGCCCCGGCCACTTTGTCCTCTTCCCTTCCTGGGGAAAATCTATCAGGATCATACCTATCAGGATCCTTAAAAATATGAGGTAAGCGGTTTGCAAATGCAGGGGATGTAGCAACTATATGACCCTTGGGAATATCATACTCTTTCCCTTCTCGTGTTTTGACACTAAATTCACTGTGTGAGCTTCGCATCAGCATGATCAGAGGAGGGTGGAGCCTTAAGGCTTCTTTAATGCACCGATATAGTACGTCCATTTCTGCCAAGACATCATGATCAACTCTGTCACCATGCTTACCCATCAATTCCTTCTGTTCTTCCAATACAGCAGAAAGATACTCTTTCTGGCACAGGAGATATGCCCCTGTCCAAGTGGAGGTAATTGAACTGGTGTGCTGTCCAGCAAAAAGTGCAGCAATGAGCAATCCAGTCACTTCAGTTTCTGTTGTTGGGCGACCATCTTTGTACTTTGAGTCAATGAAGCATTGCAGCATGTCATTCTCTGATACACCCTTGGATTTGCGGAATTGTATGATGCTGGCAAAGATTTCAGCGAGCTTCTTGCGTGCTCGATCACGGCGCTTGTGAGCTGGGATGGGAAGGTATGGAAAGAGGACACTGATAGGTTGCATCCCATTATCTAGGTCATGGAACAAAGCAGAAACATCATCAAAGAGCTTATCACGAACTTCCCGGCCCAGGAGACATCTACTAGCTGTCAAGATGATCAAATGTTCTAGCTCATACTTCAGGTCTACCTCACCACTAGGTCCCCACTTTGAAAAGTAGTCCTGCAAATTAAGTTCACATTTGAGAAAGGACGGCCCTGAATGTCAAATTAGAGCATAAATGAAGAAATAACAAGAGGGGCAAAGGAAGAAAACAATTATAAACAACACTTCAAAGAGTCATTTCTATTCAAAGTTCTGCCCATTAGACCACAGGACATAATTGATAACACTAAAGTCCCCAGTTTTCAGTCACATATCAAACATAGGCTGAAAGTTGAAACATAAAAAATATCAAATCCCAAAGTCAACAGCTCTTCAAAGACTGAAACATAAGAACAATGTGGGAACAAAAAAAAAAAAGATGCAGAAATCTGTAACATAAACAGATCATCTTAGGTCATATGAACTGAATATAATATGAGGTTCCAACTTGTAACTTTCAACAGACCATCCAATTATTTCATCAAACGTAGCATCTTCATGATCTCAGGTGACGATCATCTACTGCATCTAATTGTACGAGCTCTCACCTTGTGAGCTTCTCAGTATACTATGGGATCCAAGGAAAAAAAACAAGGATGCAGTAAATCTGCACCACAAGCAGGTCATCTTATGTGTTGTGCACTGATGAGGTTTGAACTTATTAGGTTCAAAAAGTAATCCAACCCACTCTACCAAACTCAGCGGCTTCATGATCTCATGTCTTGATAATCAGTTACGACAATCCAATTCTATAAACTCAAACCATGTGGCTCTGAATTTTGGAGTGAAAAATGTCTGTATCCTAAAATGACATTATGCAACAAGAATGACAGAATAAGCAAAAGGACAGTTCAGTCATCAAAAGGATTATAAGGAAAGAGAGCAAAAAAAAACATATTTTTCTAAAGTGATAATCATAAACTTGACCAAAAAGTTCAACTCAAATTTCAACTTAAGCCAATTGGAAAAATTAACAACATAAAGAAACATATGAGTGTCAAGTTTTATGTCATTTCAAGCATATTTTTGAAAAATTAAGCATGTCAAGTTCCAAAGAACAGTGAGAACATAGGAACGATGCAATAATATGCAATATAACCAGCTCAATATAGGTCTTGCTTGTGATTAACACAAGGGTACCAATCATGAAGCACGGACATGTGAAATGACATGGACGTGTTGTCACATCAAACTATAAGAGATGCAGAGAATGATACAGCAGAGCATATATAGATTTAAAGCTTTCTAACAATGATATACTTCTGGAGAAAAACACAATCAGCATCATTCTATATCTCAAGTATCCTACAGTATTATTTTCTAAATCAATCTTACAACATCATAAGCAGTTAATCTATTACAGTCAAGTTATTCATGTTTAATTAAAAGAATCAGAAAAGCGATGTAATTATTACATCAAGATGAATTCTCCGGTTTTTATGTCTTTTTAGGGGACAGCCATGTCCAAATTCGGTCCAAGCCCAAAAAAATCCGACTCTGTCACATCTCAGTCGAGGGTTGTGGTGGTCTCCGTGTCAGACATGTGAAACCCCTTAAACTAGATATGACAGAGCTTTCTAGTTACTAATTTAAGTGCATCAGCTACGATTGAAGTTAAGAATCTGCAATTTACGCAACCGCCAAACCTCGTCAATTGGCTTAACTTGTAAGACATAATCTTGGAAAACACGCACACATTTGCACATACAAAATAAGCAAAATAACGAAAACAATCTCAATAGTATTATAAGAAACACTTTTACCTCAGCTTCCATGACCATTTGATCTACATAACTCTTGAGTTTATTAACTCTCAGAGCCTCAGTGAAGAAGCGGAACTGCTCCTGTCTAATGGAGTAATCAACATCAAACACAACTCCAGGCCCAAACGTAGGAACATTGAACTGGTATACCTCCTGCTGGCTAAGATCAGACTCTGAAGCTTTGAAGAAGTGAGCAGACACCTCAGGTCCAATCAGGAATGTTATATTCTTATGAAACAAACTCAACGTGAACACACTCCCAAGCTTAGGATACTCCTCACGCAGCATCACGATCGGACCTTTCAAAAATCGGAACAAACCACCAACCAGTGGCCATGATTTCACCACAGGAGGAAGACACTTCCTCGATTTCGGAACTATGAAAGCAGAGATTAGCTTAGCCACAACAATGGTGGCCACTATAAGAAGACCAGTGTTGAGAAACTTGCTATCTAACTCCATGAGAAACAGATTCCTATATATTCCCTGCCAATGAAAAAAAGTAATGGAAGAAATAAGAATCAAAAGACGAAGTCAGATTAAAAAAGAAGAAAAGAAAATCAGAGCAATGAATCTACCATACAAAACATACAGATCTGAGAGAGAGTGTGTAAGAGTGTGAGCATTAAGCAAATCTTAATATAAACCTTGGAGATTAGAAAGAACGGGATTCGATCAACTTGTGTGAGTGAAAGATTCCCAGAATTGTTGAGTAGGATTGCTTAGCTGTTAGTAATCATTTTCCAGATCTAGGTCTCCAATTCTGGGTTCTGTGAGCAAAACTGTGGGTTCTTATTGATCTTATTTCACCGTCGCCTTGTACAATACACTGTCGTTTATCACACCCTTCATCCCGGGACGGGAGAACATTCCAACGAGTGTGGGGTAGATTCGTGTGGAAAAATGAGTCAAACGACAAAAACAATAAATAAATAAATAAACAAATTAAAATCCTTTCCGCCTGGCCCTTTCACGTGAGGGAGCCATCGCCAAATGGCACTCTACGGAATAAGTTTTTAAAAAAGAATTTATAGAAAAATAATTTTAAACAACTTTTATAAAAAGTTTCTAAAAATAAATTTTGTAATTGATAAATTAATAAAAAAATATTAGATGAATAATTATTTTTTATTATATAAATTATATTTTTTATTTTTTATATAATATTAAAATAATAATTTATTCATATATTTTATTTATTGGGTAAGTAAGAATACATAATTACTAATAAATAAGTAAATAAGTAATTCAATTTATTTATTATTAATTATTTAATATTAATTAGTAAAAATTTAAATTTGTATTTTATATATATATGCGTCTAAGTATATTTATATTAAAAATTTGAAATATGAAAATAATAAATAATATCCATATAAAAATGTTATGGATAATTAATAGGGGAAGGTGTGATAGGAAGTAATAAGAAGCCTGGCGTAGAGAGAGAGAGAGGAGAGAAATAAAAAAAGTAAAGATAAATTAATATTTTAATATTTAAAATTATTTTTTATTCTATAAATTATTTTTAATAATTTATTTAAAATTATAATTTAATCTATAAATATTTTTTAAAAAATATGACTGTTTATTTTTAAAAAAATTTAAACTAAAATTTGGGTTAATTTTTTTTTTAAATTAAGGTTGAGGGTAAACCTAAACACACTCTATCTATATACTCCTTTGGCTAAATAAAAGTTATTTAATTGCTTTAAATTTAATTAAATAACTAGATTTGTTTTAATTTTTTATGAGCCATATTGTAGAGGGAATGAAATTCCTAATTACAACTATTATCTATGATATCTTCTGATTGTTGGAATATTTACTGTTTATTATCTGGGATTTGGGGTTCCCTTTTGACACATTAGAGGGGGTGGCCATCCAAAATTATTACATATTCAATATTAATTTATTTAATTTAAAATAATAATTTTACATTTCTCCCAATCAATATATCAGAAAAATGAGTATATAGCCACTGTACAGTTGTGGCTAGGGGTATTTATGAGGTCCCAATACCCATAATATCTACCTAAACTTATAATTATTAATATTAACATAAATAATAAAGAATGAGTTCTGTGAGTTCAATTTTTTTTATTATTATGAGAATTTATTAAATAGATAATTTTATAAATTTTTTATAAATATTCTCTGAATCCTAAAATTATATTTTAATTTTGGTAATAGAACAATATCAAATCTACTTAAATTCTTTTATACCAAAGAAAATATTTATAACCCAGCCAAAAAAAAAACAGAGCTCAAAACACAATTATATATTTTTAAGCCAGACTAAATATAAGTCTAAGCTAAACATATCGAATGTATGTTTGCCCTACCCATTTCTTTCAACCCAAAGTATATAGATAATATTTTTAATATATATATATATATAATATATGCATATAATCATTATTCTATTTAAGAGACTTCAATGGCAAATTTTAATCACAAAGAGAGCCAAGACTATAAGTTTATAATACTACCTAATAAAAGTTGAGTTAAGTTGACAATTCTTAAGTAATATTTACAGTTTATATTAATGTGATGCATAAAAGAATTATGACGATAGAACTGATATATGTTTGCTTAAATAATACTCCTACCTAATATTAAATAGTTGTACACAAATATTGAATCTAAACGTTAAAATTCAAAGACAAATGACAAATATTACATATAATATATTTTTATATATATTAAACTATATTTTTTTTTAATTTATTTTTTCAGATGCTTAATCGTTTTCTCAATCTAAGGGGAATTGGTGACCATGAGGAAAAATATTGGAGTTCAATGCGGTAATTATTGTCATTTTATTACTTTATTTTTTTTTTGAATGGATTGCCAAATGTAGATGTTATTTATTGTTTATTCCAGTATGGATATTTTATGAAGACCTACCCTACTAAATTAATAATGTATCATATATTTTAAGAATCAACTTATTGACCTTTTTCATCATCAACGTTGTGTCGTTTGATTATGGAATTGTACGGAGTTATGGAATGATATATGCGTGTGTGGACTTGTAGTGTAGTATTTATATTTTTTTTCTCATGAAATATTTTAAATTGTAGAATTATAATATATATATATATTTCAAAAAATTATTTATCAAGTTTGGTAGGGATTTTTACATATTATAAGATGGTGTTATCATGTGGGCAAGGAAGCCCACCTTACCTAAAATTAGGGATATTTATAAAATTCGCGGTCCGATATATCTACTCAAACTCACAAAATAAAAGTTATGTCCAACTCAATAAATATATGGTAGGATTGGGTATCAGGCTGTAAAATATATCTCAAACTTTTTTTGGGCTGGGCACCGGGCAGGAGATTATCCTGCCCTGTCTATGAGTACTCATTCTTTTATTTTATTTTTTTACTTTTTTTCTTAGATGTTATACTTAGAAGAAAGAATATGATAGCTACTGGTGACTAAAGAGATATTTTAGAAATATAAGTAGTTAAGTAAATAAGTTGCGCCTTTTAATATTTATAACTGTATTAATTTTTTCTTTCCTTTAACTTACTAATCATATGATTATATTATAAATTATAATTATTTATTTTATTTTTTTATATGCTTCTTCCTTGTCAACATTTGGGAAATTAATATGAAGTTACAATTACAAATTACTTAGACTTCAAAATTTTTTTATATATGTAATGAATTTCAATACTTTAATTATTATCTTTTTGTTGTTTTATTTTTAGTGGATTATATATATTATTTAACTCTTGAATACATATGAATATAGTATTATTTTATAAATTTATAATTGTATATTATTTTTCATAACATAAACATGGCATCACAATTTGAGCATGCCCAGCACGTTCATGCCCAGCTCAAAATGGTTAGGACTTTTATTAGGTAGAGCTGGGAGTCATGTTATAAAATGCAGCCTATACTTTTTTCAGGCAGGACACCGGGCAAGAAGGTTGCTCTGCCCATGAACACCCCTACCCAAAATTACCCCAAATTTTTATCGGGCAGGCCTAACAGTTGCAATTCATGCATCTCACTTTGAGCATTTTATTTAGCCTTACCAATGTGCAACCTTAGCAGTGAAATATGCAACTATTTAAATCGTGTTTGATTATTGGAGAATATTATTTTATTATGATTCTAGTCATGACACTTAGGGAGGCATCCTAGCTCTTAGGTGCCTAGGTTTACACCTGAGGGTAATAGACAGTTCACCCTACTCGACATTGGTATCTCCTAGGAGAAAGGGAAACTTCGCCCTACCTTTAGATCGTAGGTGAGTCTAACCCATTTTTAAAAATTTGTTTATAAAAAAAACAATGTGCAACTTTAGCTGTGCTACAAACTGTTTTTGGATAGAGACTACCCGTTTTCCTAAGAAATAGGTTAGGAACCGGCTGGCATTTTGCCAGCCCATTTTAGGGCGGGCTATGTGCTACCTCATTTTGGGGCGAGCTTTCCAGCCCATTCTTTTTTTAAATTATTAATATTATTATTTATTTTATCCAATTATTACTTTGAATACTTTTATTATTAAATACTAACAAGATAATTATTTATTTATTAATATGTGTGAATATATTATAATTGATTAATATTATGTTAATGTTTATTTAGATTTATAGTTATAAAATTTGAGATTTTTTTATAAAAAATAGAAATTTTTAAGAGTATAACATTAATAATTTTTAATTATACTAATATAACATTAGAAATTTTTTATTAGTATTTTAAAAATTTAGAAATAATTTTTTAAAAATATTAAAAATTTAAAAAAAGAGGTGGGCTTGGTCTGGCAACCCACCCCTTAACGGGCTAGCCCATTTTTAATGGGTCAGTCCGTTTTCCTACCTCTAATAGAGATTAAGCTACATCCTTTAGCTGATAGTTTAGGGATTAATTTTTTTAAGATATAAAGATTATCGAAGTAGATTTTATCTTTATTAATATTTTTTTTATAAAGACAGCCTAATTTATATCTAAAATATTATATTTAAAAAAATTAATTATTTATTTTGTTAATCATGACTACAAACTTAATTCTTATAGTAGTATATGGTGACAGCTTATGGAATAGTGTCAGCTCATGCATTGGGCTCGCTAAAAATTATCTTATCAAGGTAGATTTTAGTTTTAAATTTCAAATTCATTATGCGTTTATTCTTTTTCCTTCCCTGAGGCGTCTCAGCTATTTTCCTGTTTTCTTCACCTCTCCCGCCCTCATTGAACGGGGTTGTCAGTTTGTCACTAAATAAGGACTCCACTTTTGTTGACCTGATCTTCGTTTCTTCATCTTTCTCTACTCTATCTTGTGTTGTATTTCTTTCTTCTTTGTTTGATTCTTTTCTACTTCCACCCGTCCTTTTTATAACTAGCAATTATTAAAATTATGCGGTTTAAAATATTAGTTTAAATTAATAAATATGAAATATATATTTTTTCTTGTAATTATACTATTATTTATAAAGAAAGTGCATGACAGATAATATATAAAAAATTATTGCATAAGGATAATAAATGGAGCACTTTAATAGGGATACAAATAGAAATACCGATTTAAAATTTCAGACAAAAAAAATTATTCTTTATATTTAAGATTACTTTTATAAATTTTTTTAAAATATAACTATTATTAATTATTTAAATTTATTTTTTATTTAATATAATTTAAAATATTATTATAAATAAATTTAATTTATTTTAGAAGAGTTAATTATAGTAGAAAAGAGTTTTTTAAAATTTTAATTTTTTTATTATAGTTATAAAAAATCTTTTTTTAAAATCTAAATAAAGTAATATAACGTTAGAGTATGCATAATGAATCATACTATAACAATATATAAATATTTTACATATACATTTAAAAGAGAATGATAATAATTGATATAATTTTAATTAAATCTTTAGAGTTTTTTTCGAGGTCCTAAGATGAGAATATAATCTAAAAAATATTAATAAAAATAAGATGAAATTAATGTCTTAATAACTAGCAATTTTACTCATTATACATATTAAATAAAATTATTTAATACAAATAATTAGTAAAATTTAATAGAGTAATAATTGTACATGGAGTTGTTTAATTGATAATAATATTTAATAAATAAAAGTTGTTCTATAATTTTTAAGTAATATTTAAGATCTTAATATTAATGTATATAAATAAGATTATGATATTAAATATTATTAATATAATATGTAATACGGGTTAGCTACGAATTGGGGTTAGCCTGACACAATTTGTGAGGGTTGGACTTGTGAAAATTATAACTCCAGCTTGCCTATTTTTAAAAAATATAAAAACTTATTTTTATTAATTTATATTATTAGGTTTATAACTATAATATAAATGTAATTAAAATATAGTGAAATGGAACCAAGTCTTAAGTCGCTGGTTGATATATTGAGAGATTATTATTTTTTGAATAATTAAAGATAAGGATATTATGAAAAAAAATAAAAGAAAAACTCTCAACGATCTATGAGTAGATTTAGAATTTAATAAGAGTTTTTTTTATTCATAAAATTGTAAATAATTAATAAATTTTTAACTGGATATTGTGATATTGATAATATGGTGCAGAAAAATAGTATAATTGTTTTAAAAAAATAATGATGAATTTACAATAATAAAGTTATAATATAAAATTATTTTTATACTATTTACTACTAGATATTATTATATATAGATTTATAATTATTTCTTTTAGTTTAAATATTTTTTAAAACTTAAATTTAAAACTTAAAAAATTATTGTTTATTATATGTGTTTTCTATAAAAATTAAATTTGAGATTTAGATGAACTAACAACTTATAAATTTTAAATAAAATGGTTGTTAAACATATTATGTGAAGCCCAAATAGCTTTCATGAATCTTTTAGGAAAAAAAAACTTTAGTAAATAAATTCATTTTATTTACAAAAATATCAAGCTAATATTTTCTGACATGAAATTAAATTTTAATATGGGCCTGATTGAAAAAACCTCAACTTAAAAATTTAAAAGAGTTTTTGGTTTAGACTTTAATTTAAAAAAAATTTAAAACAAATAACTATATTTATTTAAAAAAAATTTATACCAAATTATAGTTCAAAATTAAAATTTTAGATAAGTCATTGGATATATTTGAATAAGAGTTTAGAAAAGGGTTTATAAAAAAAATAAATTTTGGACAACTTTTAAAAAAAAACTTTTAGAGAAGAGTTTATGAAAAAAATGATTCTGAATAAATAAATAAATGTTTGAATTATTATTGTCAAAAGTATTTTTGTAATTATAAAATTATTATAAATAGTATAATTTTATTAAAAATAAAGAAGATGAGAGAAGAGAGGGGAGAGAAGGTGGATAAGAGATAAGGGATAGGAAAGAGAAGAGAGAAGAGAGAGAAGAGAAGAGATATAAGAGATGAGAAATATTGTAAGAAAAAGTAAAAGTAAAATATTAATTGGGTAGTTTATAATCTCTTTTACTGTTTTAGAAACTAGATTCAATAGCTTATCTAAAGTCTTAATTTTAAACTATGATTTTATTAAAAAACCATTTTTTTTGACAAATATTGCTATTTATTTTAAAAAAATTTTAAATTAAGGTTTGGGTCAAAAATTCTTTTAAAATCTTAATTTAGGGATTTCCTAAATAGGTACCCTAAAATTAATTTCTAGAATAATAAAATAGCTTATAAACTATTCAATTATTATTTTATATTTATTTTTTCTTACACATTCTCTCATATCTCTTCTTCATTCTCTCCCCTCTCTAATTTCTTTTTTCTCTTCTACACCCTCTCTCATCTATTGTTTTTTTTCTCTACTCTCTCTTATCTCTCTTACTTTTTAATAAAATCATATATTTTCTAATAATTTTTTAATTAATTTTTTTAATAATAAATATTAAAATACTCATTTATTTATAATTATTTTTTTTCTATAATTTTTTCCTTAAAAAATGGTATGTTCCCTTCTTTTTTTTCTATTTTCTAAACTCTTTTCAGAATAGGACGAAAACTTCTGCATGCACCTGATTTTTCTAATTCTTCTTGTTTTTCTTATTACTATAACTTTTCTTCAAGTAACCAACCCACCCATCACGATCCCCATTATCGTTCAACTTTCAACAAAGAAGCTTCCTTCGCTTTCTCATCGATCCCACCTAACTATCCATCTTCAATAAAACTCATATTTCCAATCTCTCCCTTCTTCTCTGTAGATCCCGTGAAAATGGGTTCCAAGGAAATCTTCAAAAAGCGTCCTGATTGCTATCAAAACGTCGTCGTCATGAGGCACGGCGACCGTATGGACAACTTCGATCCTCACTGGGTAACAACCGCAGCTCGGCCTTGGGATCCGCCACTGATCCATGATGGCCGGGTTCGGGCTTTCAATACGGGTCGGAAGTTCCGCAACTGTCTCCGGCACCCGATCGATCGCGTCTTCGTCTCCCCCTTCCTCCGCTGCATCCAGACGGCTTCCGAGGTCGTTTCTGCTCTCTGCGTCCACCACGATGATCCCACCATCCACACCGGCGATGGCTTACCTATGGATTCTTCTAAAGTCAAGGTTATGTTTTATTTGGAAAATTAATTCGTCTTAAATTGTATTATAGGTTGGTTATTAATTGGTTCACAGATTTAACTTTCGGAAGATGACAAGCGTTGATATAACTTATCAAGTCGTCATGTCTTCTCTCTCCTTTTTTTCCTTTTTTGTTTATAATCGTGGGACGAAAATAAAATAGGATTTTAGATTCTTGGATACTAAATTTAAGGCATTGTTTGGTATGAGAAATTTAGAGGGAAGGGGAGAGGAAGATAGTGATTTTGCTCCATTGTTTAACTCCATAAAATATTTAGGGGGGATTTTTTTTTTTAAATTTTCTCTCCCTTCTCTAACTTTACCTCTCCTCTAAATTTGGGAAAATTTGGAGGAGAGGTATGAAATTATTATTTTATAATATTAATATACCTATAATTTTTTTAATATCCTAATATTATCTTTATATTATATTTTATTAAAATATTCTATAAAATAATATAAGATAAATTTATTTATATAAAAATATTTCCCTCATTTTTCTTTTTGAACCAAACAAGGTAATATAAAAATCCCTTTCCTCCCTTAATCTTAATTCAAACAAGGTAATAATAAAATTAGAAGAAAAAAATTGGGGAGGCAAAGTTGGGGAGAGGAAAAAAAATTTTAAAAAATTTTACTTCCCTTCCTAAATATTTTATGGAGTCAAAATAGGGGAAGGGAGCAAAATCCCTTCCTTCCCCTCCCCTACCCTCTCCTCCAAATTCCTCATACCAAACAATGCCTTACTCTCCTTCCCTTCCTTCATATAGCCTAATGGATTCCCCCGCAATGATTTGAAGGAGTTATACTTAAATCTTCCACCTAAAGTAATTTATGAGTTTATTCCAACTATGATCAGCCTCGATTGTAAAGGCAATGGAATCAATTTAAGTGTGCTTGGAATGCATTAATGATATTCTCTCTCATTATTATGAGAACCAGAAGCCATAATATCGTCATTCCGTCAAAATTTTGAGGGAATGCTACTGTTCTATGAAAACCCATGCAAAGTTCCAAAGCTACCCCAATGAATTTCTGCACTTATTATATAAATATATATAATAAAGAAGTTTTCTCTTTGAATATTGAAATAGGATATTACAACTATAAGCATTTCTGAACGTGGTTCCAGACGCACCAGTAACAAAAAAGTAGTGGCTTTTGTGAGGACAGTGTTCTGAGGAATTTACCATTCTTAAATCTAACTCCAGGGTAATAACTTACAAGATAAGCAGAAGTTACTTACTGAAAGAAGTTTCAGAGTCAGTCTTAGTTTTCTGAAATTTGAGAGCAAGCATGTCTTAACTATAATGAACTTAAACTGCAGTAGATACACTGCGAGTTTGTTGTCTTATGGGTATTATGATGACAGGTCTTAGTCCTTTTTTTGTTGACAGTTTTCCTTTTCTTTCGCATGTGTTAAAAGTAGTTTTACAAATTATCTGTTGGGACTTAAGCTATGCTATAGTCTGATTTATGAGTTTTTATCTGAAAATTGTATTGCAATTATGTATTTACAACTATTTTGGGAAAGAGGTTCAATGAACCTTTAGTTTTGTTCCTACACACTGTGGATTTAGCAAGGATGACATTCATGATTTCTAGCTCACTTTTTCTTCACAAACGATGCCCTTTAAAGAAAATGTTCACGAAGTGGTGAATTTATAATGAGGTGACCCCTGTGGCCTAGATGGCACTACAGAGATTTCTGTCTCTTCTAACTACTTCAACACGAGAATTTAAGTTTCAGTTCACTGCAATGCCATGAACTGTCTGGCCATTTGTTTTCAAGGATGGTTCTTGCAGTCACTGTTAGATGATTAATTAGATAAATCAGAAGAGTGCTCATACACAGATTTACCTCTGATTTGTTGTTGCATTCTAATAAATTACTATGATTTATGTATATCAAATACTTGTACATACTCAGGTAAAATTTCAGACTTGGCTTCATGGTGAAATGTGCTTGGATACATCATAGAAAATGGGTTTGATTAATATGTAGAATTGAAGAGATTTGATATCATCATTCTAGTTCAGTGTCTTTATTTTATATACTTATGATGAGAGTAATCATTTCTGGTAGCAATAAGGTGCTAAAATTATCTCTCTCATTGGTCTTAACCAACTTTAGGTCTCTGTTGAACTTGGATTATGTGAGATGATGAGCAGAGGAGCTATCAGTTCTGCATTGGCCCCTAAAGATGGTAATTGGGGTTTTGATGTCACAGAGCTTGAAGAAATACTCCCAGCTGGGACAGTAGATACGACTGCGAAAAGGGTGTATAAAGAGGTGTGGTTAGAGGACTTAATATTTTTCTACTTGGAATTTGTTGGCTGCTACCTGTTGATGCAAACACAGATGTTAATTGTGACTGATGGCATTTTCATCTTATAAAACACCAGTTGCCCAAATGGGAAGAGCCAGTTTTGGGTACAAGAGCTAGATACGAGCAAATAATTAAGGACCTTGCAGATAATTATCATACTGAGAACTTGCTGCTTGTCACACATGGTAAGGTTTTAATTTCTTTTTATGTTCAACTTATGACAAATGCACCTTTTGATAATGAACAAATCTTTTCTTACCTTTCTCCTTCATTACTGAATTTACGATGCGAGTGAAGATTTTAATAAAACAAAAAGGGTGGATTGTAGTGTGCTCTCTCATTTGATTTGGCACTAAATCCTTTTGCCACTTATGCTTTTAATTAGGGTGCCATTGAACCCTCTTCTGATCTATGTTATTATTTAATTACACCAAGGTTTCGAGGAAATTAATCATGTGATTCTTAAATAGAAATAAACAGTTTGTTAGAAGTCTATTGCAAACAATTTTATAATGTTGTAAGACTAAACTAGGACTATGCTTATACTCTTCTTGCAAATATCACTTACATGGCTTCAGAAGATTGAAACTATTCAATGTATAAGTGAATATCCTTTAGACAATTTTGTTAAATAAACCATAGGGGCCTAAATAATACACTTCTATTACAAGGAGATAAACTGATTGCTGACCAAATTACCTAGGGATAGATCCTAACTGTTCAAAAAAAAAAAATGCGAGTTGGAACTTGCAAATCAATCTTCTAGATAAGCTGCCTTTTTGTCACAAGAGTTCCAATTTGAATTGTAAATGATTTGTGCCTTTGCAGGGGAAGGAGTGGCAGTGGCCCTTTCTGCTTTCTTAAAGAATGCCACAGTATATGAAGTAGACTACTGTGCATATGTAGAACTTAAACGACCTATTTTCAAGGAAGATCAATCTTTTACTGCTGGAGAGTTCGAAGTGCTTATTCCTTCTGGTCAAACCGGCATTGGTTATATTCTCCCAAGTGATTAAACCATTGGCACCAGCAGAACATGATATAGTTAGGAAGCGTAGGTTGGGACCGGAACCTCACTTAATGTCTGTGGATAAAATCTTCTTCATAGTCAAACTAGGAAATCATAACATCCAATGAGGCAACATTTTCCCATTTTTGTTCACAGTGAGTTAAGCATAAACGTTGTTAATTGATTGCTGCATTGCTACAAATGTAAAATTTGTCTATTCTATGCTACTGTAAGCTGAAATAGGATTACCCTCCTTGGATTTGTATTTTATTTTTTCTACCACATAAGGCTTTTCAGAACTAACTCAAGACTTAAATGCCTTTCTGCTTGAGGAAACACATTTGAGCGAGACTTTTTACTTGAGTGAGAATTGATTTGTTTTTTTAGTACCATCAATTGAACTTGAAAACTGTAGGCCAGCTTCAAGCATTAGACGAGAGTTGCTTGTGTAAGTACTTGTGATAATAGGCCATTGACACTATGCTCTGATTCTTGAAATACAGACAGATCCAAAACCATACATTTTTGGATTAAAGTCACCATCTAGTAAAATTTTACGGGGTTTGATGTCAAAATGAAGGATGCATTGATAGCGCATTTGAGGGTATACGCTTCTTCTTTCTTGATTTAATTAACGATATAATTGTGGTAATTATATAAAGAAATAATTATTGTAAATAATCAAGATATTAAGAGTAATATGGGGGCAATATCTTGGTTAGGATAGCTGAGAAGATTTCGGCATATCACCTCCTAATCTATGCCTTGATTATATGAGATTACACTTTGTACTCTATATATTTGATCGCTCTCTATTAATAGCAATTATTGGATTATTTAAACCTATTTTATCTAGTGCTACTGGTTCTCCTATTCCCATAGCTGGAGTTGGTTATGTACATATATCTGATTCTCTCCATCTTGAATCTGTGCTACATGTTCTTACCTTGCTTTAGTCTTCTATCTATAAGCAAACTTGTAGAAGATATTGGTATTAATTGTAATTGATTAGAATTGATTGGCACTGATTATAGGAGAGTAATTATGAGATTATATTGTATTCCATGATTTCCTCTATTTATTACTTGGATTATGCTCCCCAAAATATGTATCCCTGAGTGTATATATGTACGTGTATAGATGAAGAATATACAGAATTAAGAATTACCTTTTTCCCTCGTTTTTGTAATTACTATTCACGCTTATTATAAGATATTACTCTGTACTTTATATATTTGATTGCTCTCTGTAAATAATAATCATCAGACTTTTCAAACCTATTTTATTTATAATAATTTCCTTTCAAGATTTAGAGTATAAATTTTTTTTATTTCTCCGAATAACTATATTTCTGGAAATTTTAACTTGTGCTCTTCTTATAAGGATAAAGCAGCTTTCTATAACTCAACTAACAATTTATTACTTATTAGTGTGTATACTCTTATTGTGCAAACTCGTCTTCCAAGTTATTGCCGCGTGGCCACTATTTGGCGTACAAAGTACAAAGCCTTCACGTCATTGATGGCGCCCCGGCATGGGTGGAGGTTGGAAATTTTATTACGTCTTGCTCATGTCTGTTTATCTTGTTCACTAATTAGATAGGTTCAATTCAATACATTGCACTGCATGAAGGAGTTTTTAATACGTCTTTCTCACGTCCTTATCTTGTTGACTAATTAGATAGGCTCAATACATTGCCCTGCACCGAAGAATTACAGAAACGAATGAACTGTAATATTAATAAGGGAAAACGTAGTTTTTGGTGCATCCTCTCTCGTCATCTCCTGCTATCCCTTGCTCTCGACCCACCACGCCATCGCCATTGTCGACCTTCCTCCACTGTCGACGTTCTCCTTCATCATGGCCATCCCTCCTCCTTCTGATGTAACACTTTATTTTCTAAAACCACGTCTTAATCGTTTATTTAAGTACCCTAATATGATAGTAAAGAATTTACAACCCAAATAACAATAATTACCATGGTAGAAAATTTGAAAGCCATTTTCGAACTATTAATCATAATAAAAAAAGAATAAAAACCAATATTTAAATACTGTTAAATAGAAAACAACCTATTATTATAGAACTTCAAAAGCATCACCATGTACTAGGTCCAATACATTAATTCTACATTAGCCCCACCAAAACGAAATATACATATTAGTCATCTCAAATCTCAATGTACCTGATCAAACAACCATTTTAATCCGAACATTTCCACCTCGAATATAATCCAATTCATAACTCATACAGCCATTCAACGTTTACCTTTAACCCAAAGACTTTTCTATGTGGGTATGCCACGTGTCACCGTTTCGTGGGTCCAATCTGCACGTTTAATGTTGTTTGAAACTCCATTAGATTTGGACCATGTTGCGACATTTTTGAAACATTTAAGGACCTTGCTTCTTTTTTATTTAAGGATATCAATTGCTCCTCATGAAATATTCCAAGAATAAAAAGTAATATTCTAATTCTTAATGTAAAAACTAGTTGACTTTTTTTAAATAAACTAGATAAGTCAAATAAATCAATTAATTATGATCAAATCTAATATTTTAAGATAAATTTATATTATATACTCTTTAATTTACCTAAATTAGTCAACTAGTTTTTATATTAGTTATAATTAACTGATTTATTTAAATTTTTTAATCTATCCAAAAAGTTAGTTAGCTTTATATTAAGAGATGGAGTTAGTACCTTTCAATAAAAAATAAGAGAGAGAGAGAGACGAAAGGTGGGGAAAGAAAAGAAAGAAAAAATCTTGATGAAAAAGTAACATGGTGTAAGAGCACTAAAGAGATTTATGAGTATGACAAATCTTATCATTAATATATCTTGTCTTTTCTTTTGGATAACACTTTGAACATGCATCATCAATATTACTATAAAACAATTAATTTTTATTTAAAAATGGGAACATAAAGAAATCTAGAAAGCAAAAAAAATAATCCTATAAAAAGCCATCAATAAAAATCCAACCATCATTAAGAAAAGTGTGGTATCTATTTTCCAGTTTACTAAGCTCTCAAGCTATCACTCTTCCATGGAGAGAAAGAACCCTTGCATTGCCATGGTTCCATATCCAGGCTTCAGCCATCTCCTTCCACTTATTGAGTTCTCAAAATGACTCGTCTTTTATCACCCTCACTTCCACATCACCTCTTCATCCCTACACTTGGTCCTCCTTCCCCAACTACTCATTCCATCTTCGAATCTCTTCCGCCGAACATAGACTTCACTATTCTTCCGCAAATTAACATGTAAGACCTCAAAGCTGAAGCCCCAGAAACACAAATTTATCAAACTGTGTCACTCTCTCTTCCATCTCTTCGTCATGCTTTAAGCTCATTTGACTCTCCAACTCATCACCTTGTTGTTATGGCTGTTGATTTCTTCTCATTGGATGCATTAGATGTAGCAAAAGAATTCAAGTTCAAGTCATATGTTTTATATCCTTCATCAACAACTTCCCTGTCTTTGTGCCTCCATATTCCAGAGCTTGATGAGGATCATGAGATGGCTCCTACTGGGTTCCGAGAGTTGTCACTGTTGGAAATTGTTCAGGAGCCAATCATTGTCTTATGAATATTATTGATTTATGAATTTATTAATTGTGTTATCATATTATTTGCATGTTTACTGTGATGACCATCCTTGGATAACTCATGATCTTATCCTAAATGTCCCTGGTCGGTCATCTATGCGGGAGCAGAGATAAAATAAGACCAGTATGACTTTAAAGATATATAGAGATATAAATCAAAGTCATAGGCACATGTAAGAGTACAAGGTGTTGGACTGACCCGCTATGAGAGAGCTGTATGGGTTAAATCATAAGTTTCTCTCATATACAAATCATATCACTATGCCCTTTGACCTGAGATCATCATGGATTCCTACATGACAAACGCTCAGCTTTGACTTAGTCAAAAGTCACTTTTGACCGAGTGATCATAAAGACTATGTTTGGGTTTAGTGCTTTTCCGTGCGGAGAAATGTGAATGGTTAAAATGGAATTTGTCCCTTACATTCGTAGAAAGATATTACTGGGCCCCTCGATGAGTGAGTCTGAGAAATGTATGGTCATACTGTAATGGAAAGGTAGTTCCATTTCTATAGTTAGACTACTCAGGGATCGAGAAAGTAACGGTCAGGAATAGGAGGATGACATTCTCCATGCCTCATCCATGACCAAAATATCGTGTGACAAAAGGGACATGATATGATTGTATAAAAGGTTACATCGTTCATCGATCCTCATATGATTTGGGTAGTCGTGATGTCTTGCTAGAGACCGCTTGCGACTTATGAGTCAGTATAGTAAATGGCCCACTGCCAACTTTATATGGGCCTACAGGGTAGCACACAAAATAGCCCAACACGAGCTATGATGTCCAGATTCATTGAATCTAAGACATGTCCAGATTTAATGAATGATCCAGGATGGATGTATATATTTATTTATATTTATATTCGTATATATATAAATTCGTATATATATTATATATAAGAGATATTTACAAGATTTAATTTATAAGGATAAATTAAATCTATCACGTTTGAATTTAAAATTCAAATTGATATGATATCTCATATAAGAGATATTTACAATATTTAATTTATATGGATACAATTAAATCTCTATCACGTTTGAATTTGAAATTCAAATTGATATGATATCTCAAATTTGATTTATGAGAATAAATCAAATGTAATTCCGTCTTATCTTTATTTTAAATTAAATAAATGGGTGAATTAAATCTGTGGGACAGATTTAATACAAACACTATTTATTTAATTAGTTTCTTATCAAATTATACAATATATGATATTGTATTAATTTCAGAATTAATATAAGATTAATTCCAAAAATCCAAGTCTGTGGTAACAAGCAAAGCATCCTATATATCTGATATTTAGGAGCTACGGTTGGGACAGAAAAAAAGTGTGAACGGGAATCCGCAAAAGGTTTGCAGATAAGAAACTGCCGAAATAGAGATGGAGAGGACGAATTCTTGAGTAAGCCCTGGAGGGACAGGAGGCGCTAGCACATCATTCATGGTTGGAACGCTGTTCGTGTGGATACCAATAAAGAAAGACGATATGAGTCGTTGACTTCTTGCGATCGAAAAGAGATCACGAGTCGCGGAGAGAAGCTGTGGATGTCGCAACCATAAGCTGAGAAAGTCGAGACTGAATACTGAGGGTAATATTTCTTTCCACTTGACTTAAACACATACGGTAGATCCTGGCAGGGAATGGAAAAATTTTTAAGTTAATTTTTACTACATGTCTTCCAATTCCTTAGAGTGGTATCAGAGCCATACCTTTTTGTGTTTTAAGTTAGGCTTGATTGTTGATTCATATGATATGTGTTAGTCGTAGCCGATCATATGATAACATGCGTTTTATGTGTGACATATAAGAAATTCGTTTTATGTATGACATATAAGGAATTTGAAAGGGAATTGAAATCAGTGGCGCATGCGTTTTGATTTGATCAATTAATATTGATGGAGTCTAAGAAAAACGAATTCAGATTCGTGATTATTTATGAAAAAAAAATAAAAAATTCTCAGGCCGCTGCCCCAGACCCTACCCGTTAACCAGCTAGCGGGACCGCCGTGGCTACCTGTTCGTAGCGCAATATAACCGTAGCACATACTATTTTGTGAATATTTTAATTTTGAAATATTAATTGCCCTTCAATTAAATCTGAATATTGATTCTTGAATGTTTGGGTATGGTGAATAATATGGCTCTAGATTGTAAGTGTTGTAATTTTTAAATACGGCCTGCGTGTCATGCCTTTCTTTATATACTCTTAATGTACCCTCTCTTCTCATCTCACTTCTCTCGAATGTTAAAAGATATTTCTATATGTAATTTCTCTTTTCTTACTAGAGAGCTCCTCTCATTGGCTTGAGTGGACTTAGGATATGTGAGCCATATTGTATCACGTTTAAATTATGTATCTTATGATTATATCAGCACATGCATATTACTTGTATGAGATACAAACTGAGAAACATGCATTCTTATAAACCAGATAGTTAAATTAAACCCTCTAAATGAAATTTTAAGTCATAATGCTGTCAATTTATGAACAGTTGTCAAAACCTCGATCGCTCAATTGTGGACTCCGCTAAAGTGGGTGCATTTGAGTTATCTTGGGGAGATAACCAAGAGTAATGGTGCTACTCTCACATGTTTATTATTGTTTGACTTAATTGAGATTAATAAAACGGTTTTGGGTCTCAAGGCATTAGATGGGATTAAAAACATGCCAGATCATATGATGATAGAATCCCATGAACATCTAAGAGTTATATTTGATGTAATTGGTAAAGGTATTACCTACCTAAATAACTTAATTTAAGCGTCCTGCCAAAGCGGACTTAAGTTTGAGCCAAATATGGATTTTAGCCCACTAACTATTGCATTGAGGGTTGTTTATTTAGTGGGAGATTACTAATTCAATTGCATATTTTAATTGTAGAATTATGACGACTAGTAATACTGCTACATTATCGCTGTGATATATCCTTGAGAAGGACAAACTCAATGGGATAAACTTTCTTGACTAGTTTAGGAACTTGAGAATTGTTCTCAAGCAGGAAAGAAAGGCACATGTCCTAGATCAACCCATTCCTGAGGAGCCAGCAGCCAATGCTCCTAGAGCTTAGAGAGATGCTTACATGAAGCATAAGGAAGACTTTGTCAATGTGGGATGCTTGATGCTAGCCACCATGGTTCTGGAGCTCCAAAGAGATCTAGAACACATGGAGGCTTATGAGATGATTGTGCATCTCAAGGAAATGTTCTAGCAACAGGCAAGGCAAGAGAGATATGAGACGACTAAGGCCTTATATTCTTGCAAGATGGTTGAAGGTGCATCAGTCAGTACTCATGTCCTAAAGATAAAAGGGTACATTGATCATCTTGAGAGGCTTGGATTTCCCATGAACCAGGAGTTAGCTATGGATTTGGTCTTGAACTCACTCCTGAAAAGTTATTACTAGTTTGTCATGAACTACAACATGAACAATATGGAGAATCTATTTCTGAACTGCATGTGATGCTTAAAACTGTTGAGCCGAGTCTTAAGAAGAAGCCCAGTACTGTTTTAATAGTTCAGAAAGGAAAGGGTATGAAAAAGAAAGGCAAAGGCAAGGGGAAGGGTCATGGCTCATCAGGTAAGACCAAAGAGTCAGGCAAGCCCGAAACTAAGCCTGCACCAAAGAAGGCAAAGCCTCCGAAGGAAGGAGTCTGCTTCTTCTGCAATGAACCTGGTCATTGGAAGAGGAATTACAAACTCTACCTCAAAGATATGAAAAAGAACAAGAAGGATAGCGGGGCTATCGCTTCAGGTATTTATGTTATAGACATTCATCTTTCTACTTCCACCACATGGGTATTAGATACTGCATGTGATTCTCACATTTATACAAATGTGCAGGGACTAAAGGACAGTAGGAAGCTAAAAAAGGACGAAGTTGACCTACGAGTTAGAAACAGAGCAAGGGTTACTGCGTTAGCTGTAGGCACTTATGAATTAGTTCTGCCTACTGGGCTTTTGTTAGTTTTGAACAATTGCTATTATGTTCCTGCTTTAAGTAGTAACATAGTTTCACTTTCTTATTTGGATAAGGAAGGTTTCACTTCCATTGCTGGGAATAGTAGATGTTCTATTTATCGTAATGATATTTTCTATGCTCATGGTGATTTGCATGTTGATCATTACATATTAAATTTGGAACAACCCAATCATGAAAATATCTATAACATAACTGCCAAAAGGGTCAAACCAAATAATTTGAATCCGACATACCCTGGCATTGTCGTCTGGGCCACATAAATGAGAAACACATTTCCAAACTCCATCAAGATGGATTTCTCAACTCATTTGATTTTAAATCATATGACACTTGTGAGTCTTGCTTGTTAGGAAAGATGACAAAGTCACCTTTCACTGGGCACAGTGAGAGGGCCACTGATTTATTGGGCCTCATACATAGAGATGTGTGTGGACCGATGAACACAAATACTAGAGGAGGTTATTCGTACTTTATAACATTCATAGATGATTTTAGCAGATATAGATACATCTATCTGGTAAAGCATAAATTCGAATCTTTTGAAATGTTCAAAATATTTCAAAATGAAGTACAAAATCAGCTTGGCAAAATAATTAAAGCCCTTCGATCTGATCGGGGTAGTGAATATTTGAGCCAACAGTTCATTGATCATCTTAGGAGTTGTGGGATAGTCTCACAATTGACTCCTCTAGGGACACCACAATGTAATGACATTTCTGAACGGAGGAATTGAACACTATTAGATATGGTTTGATCCATGATAAGTCAAACAGATCTTCCACCCTCTTTTTGGGGCCATGCCTTAGAGACAGCTACGTTCACACTCAATCGTGTTCCATCTAAGGCAATTGAAAAGACTCTGTATGAGTTATGGACTGGGAGGACACCTATTTTATCTTTCCTCAAGATTTGGGGATGCGAGGTCTATGTTAAGCAACAAGCCTCAGACAAATTAGCGCCTAAATCCTCAAAGTACCTTTTTGTGGGATATCCTAAGGAAACCAAGGGATACTATGTCTACAACCCTGCTGATAACAAAGTGTTTGTTGTCAGAAATTGTATCTTTCTCGAATGAGAATTTATCTCTAAAAGAACCAGTGGGAGAAAGGTACACCTTGAAGAAGTTCGAGAGCCACAAGACACCACAAAACTACAGATGGAAAATAAAGAAGACTCACAACAAGTTGTTGAGACTCCTCAAGTCACGCAAGGTCCATAGAAATCTAATAGGACATGACTTCAGCCTCAGAGATATGGATTTCTGATTTCTAACAGTCGTGATGTGTTGCTCATTGAGCATAATGAGCCGACTACCTATCGAGAAGCTATAATGGGACCAAACTCTAAAAAATGACTTAATGCCATGAAGTCTGAGATGCAATCTATGTACGACAATCAAGTTTGGACCTTAGTTGACCCATCTGAAGGTGTAAAAACTGTTGGGTGCAAGTGGGGTTTTAAGGAAAAAACTGACATGGATGGCAATGTAAATGTCTTCAAGGTACGATTGGTTGCAAAAGGATTTACTCAAACTCATGGTGTGGACTATGATGAGACATTTTCCCCAGTTGCAATGGCCAAATCAATTAGAATCTTCTTTGCCATAGCAGCATATTATGACTATGAAATATGGCAGATGGACGTCAAGACAGACTTCTTTAATGGAAAGCTCCTTGAGAATGTGTACATGACATAACCTGAAGGGTTTGTGCATTCTGAGGACTCTGGTAAAGTGTGCAAGCTTCAAAGGTCCATTTATGGACTGAAGCAAGCCTCTCGGAGTTGGAATCATCATTTTGATGAAGTAGTCAAAGAGTTTGGATTTCTTCAAAACATTGATGAACCTTGTGTGTACAAGAAGGTTAGTGGGAGCACAATTGTATTTTTGGTACTCTATGTCGATGACATCCTACTTATTGAAAATGACATTCATACCTTGCAGATTGTCAAGTCTTGGTTAGAAAAGTCTTTCTCGATGAAAGACTTGGGTGAAGCCACCTACATCTTAGGAATCATGATCTATAGAGATAGATCTAAAAGACTTCTAGGACTCAGTCAGAGTACATACATAGACAAAATACTGCATAGGTTCAGTATGCACGAATCAAAGAGTTGTTTTATACCCATGTCTCATGGTATTCACCTCAGCAAAATCTGTGTCCTAGTACATCTGATTAGCGAGGTCACATGAGTAAAGTTCTATATGCCTCGGCCATAGGATCTATCATGTACGCCATGTTATGTACTCGACCGGATGTCTCGTTTGCCTTAAGTATGACTAGCAGATATCAACAGGGCCCTGGTGAGGGCGATTGGACTGTTGTCAAGAATATCCTTAAGTACTTAAGAAGGACTAAAGACTTAGTTTTGGTCTATGGTGGATTGGATGACGAACTCTGTGTAACTGGTTACACATATACGAGTTTTCAAACTGACCAGGACGACAAAAAATCACAGTCTGGATATATATTCCTCCTCAATAATGGAGCAGTAAGCTGGAAGAGCTATAAGCCGGGCACTTTAGTAGATTCTGCAATGGAAGCTAAGTATATAGCAGTATCTGATACAGCTAAGGAAGTCGTTTGGATCAGGAAGTTTATCACGGAATTAGGGGCGATACCTACCATCTCAGATCCAATAACTTTGCTCTGTGACAATAGCGGTACCATTGCACAGGCCAAAGAGCCTAGGTCACATCAAAGGACTAAGCATATACTCAGGCAATTTTATCTCATCAGAGAAATCAATGATAGAGGTGATATAAAAATATGCAAAGTAACAGGAGAAGATAATGTTACTGATCCTCTAAAAAAGCCGCTGGTGCAGGCAAAGCATGAGCGTCATGTTAGGTCAATGGGAATTAGTCAAATTAAAGATTGTACCTAGTGCAAGTGGGAGGTTATTGGAAATTGTGCACTAGGGGCCAATCATTATCTTATGAATATTGTTGATTTATGAATTTATTAATTGTGTTATCATATTATTTGCATATTTACTGTGATGACCATCCTTTGATAACTCATGATCTTATCCTAAATGTCCCTGGTCGGTCATCTATGCGGGAGTAGAGATAAAATAAGACCAGTATGACTTTGAAGATGTATAGAGATATAAATCAAAGTCATAGGCATATGTAAGAGTACAAGGTGTTGGACCGACCCGCTATGAGAGAGCTGCATGGGTTAAGTCATAAGTTTCTTTCATATACAAACCATGTCACTATGCCCTTTGACCTGAGATCATCATGGATTCGTACATGACAAACGCTTAGCTTTGACCTAGTCAAAAGTCACTTTTGACCGAGTGATCATAAAGACTATGTTCGGGCTTAGTGGTTTTCCGTGCGGAGGAATGTGAATGGTCAAGATGGAATTTGTCCCTTACATTCGTAGAGAGATATTACTGGGCCCCTCGATGAGTGAGTCTGAGAAATGTATGGTCATACTGTAATGGAAAGGTAGTTCCATTTCTATAGTCAAACTACTCAGGGATCGAGAAAGTAACGGTCAGGAATAGGATGATGACATTCTTCATACATAATCTATGACCAAAATATCGTGTGACAAAAGGGACATGATATGGTTGTATAAAAGGTTACATTGTTCATCGATCCTCATATGATTTGGGTAGTCGTGATGTCTTGCTAGAGACCGCTTGCGACTTGTGAGTCAGTATAGTAAATGACCCATTGCCAACTTTATATGGGCCTACAGGGTCGCACACAAAATAGCCTAACACGAGCTATGATATCCAGATTCATTGAATCTAAGATATGTCTATATTCAATGAATGATCCAGGGGGGATATATATATTTATTTATATTTATATTCGTATATATATAAATTCATATATATATATATATATTATATAAGAGATATTTACAAGATTTAATTTATAAGGATAAATTAAATCTCTATCACGTTTGAATTTGAAATTCAAATTGATATGATATCTCAAATTTGATTTATGAGAATAAATCAAATGTAATTCCGTTTTATCTTTATTTTAAATTAAATAAATGGGTGAATTAAATCTGTGGGACGGATTTAATATAAACACTATTTATTTAATTAGTTTCTTATCAAATTATACAATATATGATATTGTATTAATTTCAGAATTAATATAAGATTAATTCCAAAACTTCAAGTCTGTGGTAACAAGCATAGCATCCTATATATATGATATTTAGGAGCTACGGTTGGGACAGAAAAAAAGTGTGAACGGGAATCCGCAAAAGGTTTGCAGATAAGAAACTGCCGAAATAGAGACGGAGAGGACGAATTCTTGAGTAAGCCCTGGAGGGACAGGAGGCGCTAGTACATCGTTCGTGGTTGGAACGCTGTTCGTATAGATACCGGTAGAGGAAGCCGACCTGAGTCGTCGACTTCTTGCAATCGAAAAGAGATCACGAGCCGCGGAGAGAAGCTGTGGATGTCGCAACTAGAAGCTGAGAAAGTCGCGACTGAATACTGAGGGTAATACTTTTTTTCACTTGACTTAAATACATACGGTAGATCCTGGTAGGGAATAGAAAAATTTTTAAGTTAATTTCTGCTGCGTGTCTTCCAATTCCTTACAGTGACAATCCTTGAAACTTCCAAGTTGCAAATTTGTTTCTTTTTAATATATGAAGTCGCTTAAATTCTTGTTCAAATTGAATGTTGTATTAACATCTAAAACTTTCTGCAGGTTGCATAAGCTTTCAAGGCAAGGATCTGCCAGATACGTTTGAAGAAAGATCGAGTGGAGCCTACAAAACAGTCCTTCATGCATGCAAACAACTCAGTTTATTAGATGGAATCATAGTGAACAGCTTCGTAGATCTTGAACCAGAGGTCGTAAAAGCTCTACAACAAGAAAGTAATCAAAACCAGTACCCCTTGGTTTATCATGTGGGGCCTATTATACAGACAAGATCGACAAATATAAGTGAGTCGAATTCGGAGTGTTTAAATGGTTGGAAATTCAGCCACGAAACTCAGTTGTATACGTCTCTTTTGGGAGTGGTGGAACATTGTCACAGGACCAACTTGATGAGCTTGCCTTAGGGTTAGAGATGAGTGGCCACAAGTTCTTGTGGGTGGTGAGGGCTCCAAGTGGATTGTCTAATTCCGCTTATTTGAGTGCACAAAAGGAGGACCCACTCGACTACTTGCCCAAATGGTTTATAGAGAACCAAGGGTCAAGGTTTTGTGGTCCCATCATGGGCTCCGCAGATCGAAGTTCTGAAACATGAATCTACTGGCGGATTCTTGACTCATTGTGGTTGGAATTCTACGCTTGAGGCTATGGTTTATGGCAAGCCAATGATTGTGTGGCCATTATTTGCAGAGCAAAGAATGAATGAGGTGATGTTAACTGAACAGTTCAAAGTTGTAGTGAGGCCAAAAGGTGATGAGAATAAGAATGGGATTGTAATGAGAGAGGAAGTTGCTAGAGTTGTGAAAATATTAATGGAAGGTGATGAAGGCACAGAACTTCAAAGAAGAATTCAAGTTTAAAGATGCTGCTGTTAAAGCCCTAAGTGAAGATGGTTCATCTTTATCTTGATGATCAATTATACAGGTTCCATACATTGCCCTACACATACATTGTTTTATGAAATAATAATGATTGGAACGAGTGAATAGGGCGAATTGTAAGGAATAAAATTGAAGGATGATCCAATTTCATAAATGGGTCCATTATATAATTGGTAATATACTTTTGGGAAAATGACACCCAAGGGCTTATCGGTTAGTCACCATTTTGGTGAGTCTAGCACCAAAGCTCATCCCATTTGGAATATGTAGATTTGATCTAGATAGTCCATATATAGTTAATTTTTTTCAGTTGACGGTTTTTTAAATAAAAAATATCTTTTGAAAAAAGTTAAGAGAATATTTTTATTTTAGATTCTATACCTATTAAAATAATTTTAAAAAATAAAAAGAAAAAGAATTAAATCTGGACCATTTAAAACATTATTTGCGGCCATTGCTTCTTTTTGTACTTGAGGCTATCAATTGCTCTTCATAAAATATTTAATTTCAGGAATAAAAATACCTTTTAATTCAAAGGAAAAAAAATAGATCTATAAGATAACAAATCTTGATGATGTAGTATTGCAGAACACGTGTAAGAGAACAAAGAGATCTATAAGTATGCCACAGATCTTGTCATTATTTTATGTGGGTCTCAAATATCTTGTCGTTTTTTTTTTGGTCGGTAGAACTTTGAACATGAATCATCAATATTACTATATAAAGAGAAATTATTCTTTTTTATTTAAAAGTGAAAAAAAGAAGAAATCTAAAAAAAAAATTCTATAAAACATCACCAATTATTTGCAAGTTCCCCAAGCGATCACTCTTCCATGCAGAGAAAGAACCCTTGCATTGCCATGGTTCCAACTCTAGGCTTTAGCCATCTCATTCCATTGATTGAGTTCTCAAAACGACTCGTCGTTCATCACCCTCACTTCCACATCTCCTCCTTCATCCCTACACTTGTCCCTCCTTCTCCAACTACGCATTCCATCGTCAAATCTCTCCCACCACACATAGACTTCACTTTTCTTCCACAAATCAACATGGAAGACATCAAAGCTCAAGACGCAGAAACACAAATTTATCAAACTGTAACACTCTCTCTTCCATCTCTTAGTCAAGCTTTGAACTCATTTAAGTTCTCCAACTCATCTCCTTGCTGCCATGGTTCTTGATTTCTTCTCACTGGATGCATTGCACATAGAGAAAGAACTCAAACTCAAGTCTTATGTTTTGTATCCCGCACCAACGACTTTACTGTCTTTCTTCCTCCATTTTCCAGAGCTTGATGAGGATCACGAGATGGTTCCCACTGGGTTCCGAGAGTTGTCACAACCCTTGAAACTTCCAGGTTGCAAAATCTTTTCCCTTTTAATATATGAAGTCACTTAAAATTCATGTTGAATTCTCAGGCCGTAAAGACATTTAAAAAATTCTGCAGGTTGCATAAGCTTTCAGGGCAAGGATCTCCCAGATCCCGTTCTAGAAAGATCGAATGGAGCCTACAAAACAATCCTTCATGCATGCAACCAAACCCGTTTACTAGATGGTATCTTAGTGAACAGCTTCATAGATTTGGAACGAGAGGTTGTAACAGCTCTACAAGACAGTAACCATAATAACTACCCTTTGATTTATCATGTGGGGCCTATTATACAGACACCAAGATCCACCAACATAAATGAGAGCAATTCAGAGTGTTTAACATGGTTGGGAAATCAACCACGAGACTCAGTTCTATATGTCTCTTGAGGGAAGCATAAATTTGAGCTTTCATGCATATATATCCACCATAAAGGCAAGCATCTAACGTCTGGTGTCACATGTGGATTTGTAGAAGTTAACATGAAACACCTTACTCTACAGTCATTTATCAGAGTTGTTCAACCATTTAAGAATCACATGTGACTCATCTAATACTTTTAGCAACACCATATCTTAAAAACTTTTCTCTAAAACTTGGGTGCAATTAGCATTGGATTTTTCTAGAACTTTAAAAAATTCATAACTAATTCGATATAGTTTTAAAATTAGTGGTTCAAAACTCTATTATTATCTCTTGAAAATCTCTTTGAAGGAAAAATAAGAACTGGGTTAATGTCTAACCCATTCCTTATAAAAACCTCCAATATCCAAAAATGTATAGTACATTGTCGTAACCATTTTTCTGTTGTCTGGGTCAATTTTGAGAAATCGTATCTTTTAAATATAGACATCCAAATGTTACAAATATGATTCATTTTAAAGCTCTTGATGTTTACTAAACCACTGCAAAATTTCAGAATTTAACCCGATAACCATGTCAAACGTTACTTCCAAAACCACGACTCAGAATAAGTAATATCTAACTATCACTACTATCTTGAATATTTGCTATCAGCAGAATAACACTTGGGCTTGGAGTAGCCCGCCTTCTCCTTGTTATTGAGGTTAATTACAATCCTTAGTATATATTTAATTTACATAATCATATATAAATAACAAAATATCCACATAATAAAACATATTTAACAAACTAATTACAGCTAAGCCTCATCAAGTCTCCACCTTGTAGAAACCTCTAGTAACTTCGCCTTTCCTTTAGATGACCTTGCTCCAACTGTTAATGTTATGCCCTGAAAACTTTAATAAGAAAAATTTAATTCTTCAAAGGATATATGTATATTGGTTGGAAAAATTTTTAAAGAGGAGGCAATAGCTGATTCCCATAAGCTGCAGGAAGGGAAATCTTTTTATTTTATTAGGCGCGTGAAAAGACCAAAATACCCCTCCCCCTTTTAATTATGTAGACCATACCTTCTTCCCCATTTCTCTTCTGAAGCTCGCGGTGAATTCAGCGGGAGCAGGAAGGGAACTTCACGCCATCGATGCTGTGTAGTCATCCCCTCTAGTGTTTCGTCAATTCCCTCTGCTGGTTGCCACCGTTAGAGTCATCACATCAGTTGGCAGCCGTATCCTTCCGATAAATGGAGCCTGTGAGGGAAATCTGAGGGGGTCGCGAACGGTGGGAAAAAGAGAGAATAGGGTTGACGCCGTTGTGAGATGCTGCCGAGGTCATTTATTTCCGCCGTTGTGCTAATAGCAATAAGTTTCGTCGTGCTTCAGAAACAGGGCACTGAAGCTTTTATCGATTTATGTTCCCATCTCGACGTTGGTGAAGTTCTGGAATTGAGTGGATGAAAATAGAAGGAAAGGAAGCAGGAAACGACATAAGAAAGGAAGGAAGCCAGAGCGCGACGCTAGAGACTGAACTACAGAGTTGTCAACGATAAGTGGTAAGTACTCGACTCTATTTTGTTTACTATCGCGGTGATTTGAAAATTCTGGGGTTTGATCTTCTGTGTGAACCATGAAATGATACTCCTTTTGGGTACGTTTTTCTGTGTGGTGAATCATTTCTTCTCTGATCTGTGAACTGGTCGAGGAAGTGAGACTTGTTGTCTCGATGGGAGGGAAATTGAATTCTTTTCTCGGCCCTGCTTATCAAACTTGTGATTGAAATGTGATTGGGGATAAAGTATGTATGTGTTGGAGGCTTCTAGGGGTGAGTCTGTTTGTTGAGTGAGTCAGTAGCTATTTTGAAATAGAGAGAAAGGCAGAGGCTATCATTGAGGTTGGACACTGGCTTAGTTTTGGGAAAGGATATGTGTGTATATATATATGCTTATCATGTGTGCTGTGGATGTATGTATATATGGTCGTTGTGCTATTTAGGATGTTGCTGCAGGAGTGAATGATATGTATATGTTCTGTGTATGCGTGCGCTGTGTATATATATACATATATGTTGTTTTGATTTTGAAGCTGAAAAGAATATATGTGTATATAAATGTCATTTCTGATGCCAATTGTGAGCTGCTATACTGATATTTGAAGGCTAATGTTATGAATCAGAAGGAAGAATGAAAGAAGAGATAATAGATAGGTTGCTGCTGATATGTCTATATGTATATATATAAGTGGATATGAGAAATTGACAAAAGTGAGTTGATAAAGAGCGAATAAGAGAAGATTTGGATGTGTGATATGATATTATGTCTGGACAACTTGTGTGTGTGTATATATATGAAGGTTAAGACTATGTTTGGCTTGATAGAGGGGAGGGAAGGGGAAGGATTTTAATAGAGGGGAAGGGAAGGAGAGGGATTTTATTATTACCTTGTTTGGATTAACATTAAAGGAGGGGAGGGGAGGGGAGAGATTTTCATATTATCTTGGTTCAAGAAGGAAAGGGAGGGAAAATATTTTTATATAAACAAATTTACCTTATATTATTTTATAGAAGATTTTAATAAAATATAATATAGGAATAATATTAGGATATTAAAAAAATTATAGGTATATTAATATTATTAAATAATAATATCATACATTCCCTCCAAATTCCCCCAAATTCGAGGGGAGGTAAAGTTGGGGAGGGGAGGGAAATTTTTTTTAAAAAAATTCCCTTCCCTCCTAAATGTTTTAGTGAGCCAAATAAGGGGAGGGGAGCAAAATCTCTCATATCATCTCCCGTCCCTACCAAATTACCCGAACAGGGTCTAAGGTAATGGTTTGAAAGGAAATAGATATACATATATAAAAGATGTTGTCATGCTGTAGAAATGAACATTACATGTTTATACACATATAGGGATTCCATTGTTGATTGGTGAGTGTTGAGTTGAATTGAGGAAGCTGAAAATTTGAAATCAATATTTTAAATTTGAGGTGGGTCCAAAACTTGGGATCTATAGATTTAAAGTAAAAGTGATGGTTATGGTTTTGTAGTTTCAAAATTAATAAGGTTGTATGCCAAAGAAAAGATGAAGTGCATTTCTCTATAGAACATGGGTCGATATGTATATACATATAAATGATTGGGTCAGCGTATGATAAAGTCCTAAACAAAGTTTGATGTGTTTTGTGTTGAGAGACTTGGGAATTTATTTCATAATGATTAATAAATGTTTGAATGTTGGAATAGTGATTTAGATGATAAATACATGTAATTATGTGTGATGCATGTACTGTTAAGTTTTGGCAAAAGGATTAAGAAAAGTTTAAGCTTTGAGTGCCCTGAAAGTAACTTTTATATGAAACAAGTTTTGGAGTTGTTAAGCCATGATTAATACCAATTAAAGCTTTTGGGAGCACGTTGAGCCCAATTGCTTAAAGATTGAAACTGAAAGTGAGTTAGTGAGCTCACTGTGTTGTAAATGGAAGTGTAAGATTGGTAAAACAGTTATTGTATAATGGATTTAAATGGAGTCTTGTGTCTATACATGGTTGTCCTGTTAAGTGGTTATGAGACTTGAAAAACCCTTGCTATGTTTTACTTGATTCTTTGAATGAAAAGTTGCTTTACTTGTTGGCTGCTGCTATTGGTATTAAGGCTCTGTAGATTCTAAATTCTCTGAAGAGTACTTTGAAATTGTTTCAAAAGATGGAATTCCATATTATAGATTGAAGGCATGAAATGAAATGGAATGTTAGGTTAAAGATGAATTATTTTTATTGAGACTTTGAATAGAATGTTAACTTAATGTTTTGGGATATTAGGGAATTGAGAAGTGAATATACTCGGAAGTTGTTTGACTGAAAAGAGTAAAGGATTAGGAGCGTGACAAGTGAGTGAATAATGTTCCCTTAAAATAACATTTTAATAAATTGTTATTTCATTTAAAATGTTAAATTATGGTTTTAATCGTTAGCAGTGATTTTTAAACAGTTTATAAAAGGATTATGATTATGTATGGAAACGGATAAAGAGGTTTAAGAAAAGAATTTGACAAATGTTATATTGAACTGATGTTATATTCTAATGGGAATTTCATATATTTTTATAGTAACTTGATATTTGATTTTAAATGTTCATGTTGGGGTTTTTAGAATTCAAAGTGGTTTTACCAACGATTATGACATTTGAAGCGATTGAGATCATTACATGTGAAATGGACCCCACGTATGTTGGAAATATTTTAGAAAGGATGGAATACAGAATGTTGGTTACTAATAGCAGAACTGTTAGTCCTTGGTGCACCTTGGTTACCCGAGCTCGATGGAGATACGTGAGTCTCGTACTCGCGACAATTATTCATGGGATTTATTTTCGCGTATGTTATTCGTAGGTTTCGTACATGTGTCTGTTATTCATAGGTTTTGTACTTGTGTCTGTTATTCGTAGGTTTCGTACCTGTGCCTGTTTCATGGCTTCGGGCCACGTCTGATAGTTGTTTACCCTCGTAGACTGTGTGTCTACGCCTGTATTAGTGGCTTCAAGCCGTCAGATTGGTTAGTTACCCTTGTAGATTATGTATCCATGTCTGTTTACGTTCTGTTAAAGTTCTACGGAAAGATTATGGTTTTGAAGGGATTACTTTTAAACGATTGATTTGAAATAATCATTTCAAATTGTTTTCTCTAAAATAAAAATATTTACGGAAAAGTTTGCATCGAATCATGAAATGTTTTTTGAAACATATCTATGCATTGTTTACTTCCTCATTCTTTTAACCATGTTTTTGGGACGTTATTCACGTGTAGATTATTTAGTTTCAGATAGTGCAGTTGACTCTAACCCTCCCGTTGAATAGTGGAGAGTCTCGTTGCAAATCCAAAGCGACGTTTTTGGACAAAACTACTTTTGATATAATTGTCATTTATAAAGTACTTGTATTATTTGGATAAAAGATAAAAGCTCCACATAGTTCTTAGAAAAGATTCTGTTTATTTTGAAAAACGTTATGGAAACTTTTAACGTTTATAGTCTATTGTAGGATCTTCAGAAAATCGGTTATACAATGACAATTCTGCTGAGATTCCTACATAGGACTTGCTTTTTATTTATGAAATGAAATTTATTATGGTTTTTGTTTCAAACATTTCATTTAAAGGTGTTAGGCTTTCATAATGTAAAACTATTTATATTCTGTGCCGGTCATGATTCAAATTTTAGGATGTAACAGTTTGGTATCAGTGACAATTTGGGGCGTGGACATATAATTCACAAGAGTAAGTAACCAAGCGTAGCACAAGGCTACAAAACAAGCGCAGGTACAAGACCCACGATTAATAACGCGAGAATAAATCCCATGAATATCTGACGCAAGTACGAGACTCACAAATATTTATCGAGCTCGGATTTAACCATGGTGTATCAAGAACTAACAGTACTGCTATTAGTCATTAGTGTTCTGTACTCAATCCTTTCTGAGAACCTTTCCAACATGCTTGGGGTCCATTTGGCATTTAATGATCACAACACTTTCTAATACAATAATCTTCACTAATAATATTTTATAATCATAAAACCCCAACATGATCATCAGAATAAAATCTTAAAAGATTTCTTCAATTCATATGGAATAATTATTCAAATAATAAAATTCTCGTAAGCATATTTTATAAAGAAAATCAACTCAACCTAACATTTGTAAAAGTTTTTTTTCAAAACTTCTTTATTCATTTTCATACATAAACATAATTATATCATAAATCAATTGAAAAGAGAAACCAATAATCTTAATCAAAGCCATGAATTCACATAACCATGTCTTTAACAAATCATACTAAAAATTTATATTTTTAAATTGAACATATCAAATAGCAAGTTATTATTAAAAATATCATATTTAGGGGGACATTATTCACTCATCTACAACATTATAATATATCTTATTTATACATTATTTTTCAAAATAATATTCTCTTCTTAGCTTTTAAAACTTTCTAAAAATAAAACATTCCACCAATAAAAACTATTCACCACTCTTGTATCAAATACTATTTATTTATCACTTGAAATATGAAATCATAAACTTTAGCTTTAAAAATTTTCAAACTTTATAACCATACTTGATTTCAAAAATCTCTACTAGAATTCGCATTCTTTCATCCAGCTCAGCACACGTACTTCAATAATTATTACAAATATAAATCTAACATCTCACTTCATGCAAGCATATAATCATCGACTTCTACATACCCATCAATTCCAACAGTAAATTTCCATTTGCTTTTAGTTCAACCATTCTCCCTCCAAGACTCAAACCATTACCTTACCCAATTCATCTATACATACATATATCAACATTACCACAACAACTTAGGTGCAGTGTATATATACACACACACACACACACATATCCTTCAATTAGCTACCCTACATATATACATACACCTATGCGTTGTCCAGACTCGAGCATCACAGCACACACACAACTCAATCCTCTCCTTCACACAGCATGGCTTCCCTCACACGCACAGCTCTACGGTTCCCCACAGCACACACACAAAATTACTCTTTTCCCATTACTACACAGACTTGGTAGGCAGGAACAAGAGAATTCAGTTCTCAACATTAAGTCTGCGAATGATCAATGGAGGAGGAAAGGTATTAGCTACCATACACCTCCAGCTCAAAGCAACCTTAACAGAGAAAGGGAAGAAGCTCGAAAAATTGTAGCTGCTACAGTAACCACACACACACACCGAACTGTACAGGGAAGGAGTTGGTCGTTAGCTGCGATGGAGTAAAAGGCTAGCTTCCCTACACGCCAAACAGCAGCTCACCAGCTCACGTCAACCAGAAAGAAAGAGGCGGGAGATCTAGGATTTGCTACAGTGCAACAGAGACACTTAACAGGGGCGGTAGGAGTAACAGCGTCAGTCAATGGAGCCACAGACGATAGAGAACTACCGGCACCGTGCACTTACAGAAACCACCGATGACTCCTCCTTCTCTTCCATCTTCAGTGATCCAACGAAGCTCTCCTCTCCCTCTATCTCGGATCTAAGCAGCCAGGGAGACCACGCCCATTGTGACGGTGACTCAACAACAGTGGCGGATAACTACAGCTGCACGTCGACGGAGGGAAATGAGCTCCTAGCAGTGACCAATCTCAAGACTTGCGAAGCTTCTCTGAAAATTTCCCCCTCACTCTCACTGCCGGTTGAAGCAAAATGGAAGAAGGGAGTGATTTTCTGCAGAAAATATAAGAGGGGCAATTTGGTAGATTCGCGTGTCTAAAAAAAATAAAATCCTTCTTTTACAAGTACTGGTATTCAAACTCAATGCCTTAAACTCATCTCCTCTGTACCCACCCAACCATTCAGCTATTCAATTCCTTTTATGATTTTCTTACCAAAACATATATATATCTTTTAATAAATTAATATCATATTTAAAATTTTTTTACAGTCATTACAATTATATAATTTGTAATGTAAATTATATTTTATATTAAAGAATGGAGGGATTATTTTGAAATCTACATGTTATTAAATTAATTGCTTTTGATTGCCAAAGGAAAATGTAACCGGAGAAGCATGAAAACATAAGCAGAGAACCAAAACTAGCAGCGGAAGTGGATCAAGATCTGGTGGGATATTTTTCAAAACCTTAAAGGCACCACCGTACCATTGTTTTTTATCTCATTCTCTAAGCAAAGTTATCTTCTCATTGAAAGTAATTCTATTTAAAATATTATTAAATATTAAATATAATTATTTTTTTCAAAAATTTTAATTTACTATATTATGAGATCCCTTCCGTTATACCCAACCACATTAGTTACCAGTGTCTTTTAACATGTCACTTCTTTTAGTACAATCTTTTTTAATTAATGAAGCCCACCCCCTGTCAATCTCTTTTAAAACGGAAATAGAAAGCAGTAGGACGGAGCCCACGTCCAAGATGTGGAAGCCAAGTTATATAAGACTCATTTGGTTGAATTTTGTGAAAGAGAATTACTTGTATTGTAATCTTAATGCATTTCAATATTTTTATTGTTTAATTGTCCCAAAATAAGATACTCTTTCGTCTTTAATATATAATTTAATTAAAAAATTAATATTAATTTTAAATAAAAGATATATTTCTTATATTTTTTTCTAAATTATCCATATTAACACTTTTTTAATAATAATTAAATAAGAGAGAAATAGAGAGAATTAAGAAAAATAATTATAGTATTTTAGGGAAAAAATATTAAATTAACTAATTTTTTAAATATAATTAAATTAATCTTATATTAAGGACTATATGATAAAATAGATTACGTTATATATATGGAAAATGACCTCAAATGATATAATTGGGATTACATTATTGAATTTATCTAATCTCTATTCTCACCTTTTTTAATACTATCTAATACATCCTATTATTAGTCATATAGTTTTAAGATTTGTGATTGCTCCTCCTAGTATAAATATATTTTCTAAGAATCAAATTTAAGATCAAGAGATAGTAGTATAGTCTTGAGATTTATGACTTTTTCTCGTAATCATAGATTGAACATATGGGCTTAACTTACCAAAAAGCGGCCAGATATGTTGGAAACATATCAGTCTTTATATTGGGCTAAACCAATATTTCACATGGCGGACCAATTTAGTTGGCAAGAATAATATGGAAGAGAGAAAGTGCTCTCTGAGCCCTAGATTGTATCTTGATCTAGATGAAAAATCGATACTGAATATATATCTAAATTTTTTTATACAAGAAAAAAACAACAAAAAAGAAGGAGAATTTCCATTATTGAGTGTGGACAATTATGAAATATAAGAAATAAGCGAGTGTGGGACCTTGGGACCGTACATTCCATAAAGAAGCATTAAAGTGTACTCACTATCTTACAATGAAGGCTCACCAAACTAGTAAGGATTTGTCCCTCCCATTGTGCATGCTATATATGCTGTAACAAACATAAATTAATTATACCTTAAAAGATAGCTGTAAGTTTGGGGAATCCAAAACTTCTAAGATTCTCTTTTAAGTTAACTCACATAATATAGAACTCATAATAGATCCTTTACTTTTTTGCTTGGATCAAATTCGTTTAGAATTAAGTTGTTCTACCCGAGCCCCTAACCCAGATTCATGTTTCATCGATTGTTTTGTGCAATTTTTAAACTTAATTCTTGTTTTTTATAATAATAATAAAAAAAATAGCGTGAGTGTATTGTCTCTCCCCTGGAAAAACCCCAATTTTAGTAGGAGGGGGAGGCAAGGGGAAAGGATAAGAAAATTTACTTGGCTTCCTCTCCCTTTCCCTTCTCAAAAGCCTCCGAACGAAAATGGATAGCTGAGATTATAAAATTGTAATAAAAAAAATATGTTAGATAAAAGAGAAAGAAAAATTAATTAAAATTTTTTAATTTCATTTTTTTAATTTTTTAAATTAAATTCAGTAAAATTTCTCTTCCCCTTCACTTCCCCTCCATTTCTCTCATAACATTCATAAATATGTCAGGTACGTCTTACTATCATTAATTTATGGGTCCAGTGTATTGTCTCTCTCTTTTTATCGGCAACACTTTAAACATGCATCATCAATAGTACTGACAATTCTGATGAAAAAGATAAGTTAGCTTTTAATGCGTTATCCATAACAACCAGATTTTCGGCTAGACATAATCATAGGATCTAGACGACATAAAACTACTATAAAGAAAAATTGTTATTTATTTATTTAAAAATTGGAACAAAAAGAAAGCTAAAAACAATCCTATAAAAACCCATCAATAGATGTGCATCCATCACTAAGAAAAGTGTGGTCTAGCTAGTTGGCATTTTCCCAAGCTCTCGCGAGCTAATATCATCATCATCAATAATCTTCCATGGAGAGAAAGAACCCCTGCATTGCCATGGTTCCAGCTCCAGGCTTTAGCCATCTCCTTCCGCTCATTGAGCTTTCAAAACGACTCGTCGTATCCAACCCTCACTTCCACATCACCTTTTTCATTCCCACATTTGACCCTCCCTCTCCTGCAACACATTCCATCTTCCAATCTCTCTTACCTCAAATAGATTACATTATTCTTTCACAAATCAACATGGAGGATCTCAAAACTAACAACCCTGCAACTCAACTCCTTCGCACTGTGACTCTCTCTCTTCCTTCTCTTCGTCATGAGTTAAGCTCAATGATGAGTTCTCGAACTCATCACTTTGTTGCGATGGTTGCTCATATGTTCTCAGTAGATGCGTTTGAAATAGCAAAGGAATTCAACCTCAAGTCTTATGTTCTTCATTCTTCATCAGTTGCTACACTGTCTTTCTTCCTCCATTTTCCAGAGCTTGATGAGGATCATGACATGGTTTCTACAGGTTTTCGAGAGTTATCACAACCTCTGAAACTTCCAGGTTGCAAAACTTATACTTACAACGATATAGATATTGATATATTGAATTTTGATATTTTGTCTTTATTTTATTTAAAAATAATTTTGAACACTAGATTCGAATTTTCAGGTAATTGAATTTAAGATTTTTTTCTTTTATATTTTAACTTAAATCCCATATATTCCAACTTGATTTTTTTCAGGCTTTCTTACATGCCAAACTCAGACCCTAACATAGTTGGATTTAAAGATTTGTTGTTGTTGTTGTATCTTTTATAGTTGGCCTTAATAAATTCAAAACTAACATCTTACTAAACCCTTCGATCTGGACATCTATTACATAATTTATATTGGAGACTAACATTGTAAGGTTTGAGGAGTGAAAGATACTTTACAATAGGGTCAAAACTGAAATCTTGAATGAAGTTATAAGACTAAATGTGCACCTTTGCTAACATTGATAAATTAGTTTCATAGGATAATAATTATTGTTAGTTTTTCTTAAGAAAAGTATAAACAAATTGAAAGTTATCACTTATGGTTTGTGACTAAATTGAAAGTTAGTCAAATGAACTTATACTGGTGTTGGGGAATTAGTGTAATCAAGTTGAACTGTATATTATAGAGTATCAAAATTATATATTGACCTCTGAAAATTCATGTAGGTTGTGTAGCTTTCCAAGGCAAAGATCTGCCACTTCCGGTTCAAGAAAGATCGAGTGAATCCTACAAAACATTCCTTCATATGAGCAAACGATTCCGTTTTGCAAATGCTATCATGGTGAATAGCTTCCTAGATCTAGAACGAGAGGCAATAATAGCTCTGCAACAAAGTAGTAATAACCAAAACCAGTACCCTTTGGTTTATCATGTGGGGCCTCTTATACAGACAAGAGCAACAAACATAAATGAGTTTAATAATTCAGATTGTTTAACGTGGTTGGATAATCAGCCACGAAACTCAGTTTTGTACGTCTCTTTTGGCAGTTTTGGAAAACTGTCTCTTGAACAACTTCATGAACTCGCTTTAGGTTTAGAGATGAGTGGCCACAAGTTCTTGTGGGTCGTGAGAGCTCCAAGTGAGTCTTCATCTTCAAAAAAGGAGGGCCCACTTGATTATTTGCCAGAAGGGTTTCTAGAGAGAACCAAAGGTCAAGGCTTTTTGGTCCCATCATGGGCCCCACAAATCGAAGTTCTGGGGCACAAGTCTACTGGTGGGTTCTTGACTCACTGTGGTTGGAAGTCAACGCTCGAGGCTATGGTCTATGGCAAGCCAATGATCGTGTGGCCATTATTTGCAGAGCAGAGGATGAACGCAGTGATGCTAACTGAGCAATTTAAGGTTGCAGTGTGGCCGAAAGCTGATGAGAATAAGAATGGGATTATAGTGAGAGGCGAAGTTGCCAGAGTTGTGAAAATATTATTGGAAGGTGATGAAGGCACAGAATTTCAAAGAAGAATTCAAGTGTTTAAAGATTCTGCTGCTAAAGCCCTAAGTGAAGATGGTTCATCTACGAGGATGGTGTCTAATTTAGCACACGAATGGACAGATTTGAGTGGCAAGTAGAAAATATTTACTTGAACTTATTGGCAGCTTTTAATTACTCCCTATTGGCAGCTTTTAATTACTCCTTACGATCTTAAATATAAGATCTCATTTTAAGGTCTTATATTTAATACTGGAGGAGTATCATTGTAGTGCCTTCAATAATAATGTGTCGCACCCTATTGTTGTTATCGCATTTGTCTTGATGAATTCCTTTAGCAATAAAAACGATCTATGTATTATCAGCAAATCTCATTTGTTGTCGCAAATCTTTGAGATAAGTTAGTTAAACACAAAAATGCTACTATATATGTAGCCTTATTTAAGATTTTTGATTTTTTTTATAACCTTTAAGCCACCTGATATCTGGCGCATTTTCTAGATTCTGTTATTAGGTATCCCAGCAACTTACTAATTCAAATCAAGACTTTGTGATTAGGATGCCACTCCCAGGAGTCTTTTTGAATAATGTGGAAATCGAATCTCAATTCTCCCATCTTGTAATCTAATTGGTTTACCATTTTAGACCAAGTACCCTTGCTAAGATCTTGATAATTTCATTTTCTTCATATATGTATGATATAAAGGGAGTAGAGATAACTAGAACATGTATTTCTATAGAAAATGCATATCATTAAAAAGATTATGAACTGAGTGAAGCATGAATATATATATAAACACACACACACACAGATATATATATAACAAACAAAGCTTGGTTATATTGTTAGATGGCTAGTCCGTTAAATATGATATACATGATTTGAACCAAGTTATGTTCATGAAAAAAAGGCTTATTAAGAGAAGTAAGACCTACTTTGATAATTTTTGTATCTTAGGAGGATTGGTATGTAGCCATGGGCTGAAAAATAATGCCTGAACTTTACCAAAAAATACACCCGATAGCATCTAATGTCTGGTGTCACTTTCGGATTTTTGGAAGATATAACAAACATTTTTGTAAATTGCTTATCAGAAAGTTTGTGCATTTAATTTCCACGACGGTGATGAACCCAGCTTGGGAATTTTAAATTTTTTGTACATCATAGGTCCCACACATTAATTGCATTGCACATGCATTGTTGCATCAAATAGTGACACAACACATTAATTATATATGTAAGGATTGAAATTGAAGGATGATCCAATTTCATACATAAAAATGGGTCCATTATATAATTATTAATTTACTTTTGGGAAAATGACACACAAACCTTTTCAAGGGAAATATATTGACAGAGAAATACCATGATTTCGAAAAACATTTGAGTGGCAAGTAGAACTTTTTTTCAATCTATCAGTTTAGTCATTACCGGTGTCAATTTAGCGATGACTTTTTGTCGCTGTCAAGTCACCGCCTATGAGACTGTCGCATATAAACATCAGCGACGACTTTCAAAAGTCACCGCTGAATGTCAACAATCGGCGGCGACATTGGGTCGCCGCTGAAAGTTCAAAAAGCCCAATCTTGCCACCAAAGGTAAAGTATAGGCGATGACAAATGTCACCGCCTAATGTGTCGCCACTGAAAGTTAATAACTGCTTTTAAATTCTTTTTTTCTAATTTTTTAAAATAAAAACTCGTAATGGGCTTATAAATATATAAATAAGATAATAAATAACTAAATTAACTAAAATATAATAACATTAATGAATAATTCACATCATCCTTTCAAATATCATACTACATCAATTAATAAGACATATTTAAAAATAAAATAAAAATATTGATCAGAATCTTTTAACAATTGAACTCCAATAATTTGAAGGGGCATTTTAGCTTCAACTTCATTATCCTTTACTCTGACTACATCTTAGTTGTCTGCTGGTTCTACTTCTTCAAATTGTTCTACTTCCTCCTCCTCATCATCAACTTTATCTTCTTCAACTTCTTTTATGGCATCTTCCACAACTTTAACATCATTCAAAATTTCAGGAGGCTCAGCAAAATTACAAGAGCTTATAGAAACAATTTCAAGCCATTGAGAACATAGACTATCATGCAATAATAATGCTATATAAAAATGATGTCACTTCTTCAATAAAAGAAGCATGAAAAACATGACAAAACAGTACTGATGAATCCTATACATGATACAGAAAGTCAAAGTTTCTGGTGCATTTATACTTTGAACAAATTGGATTATTGGTGAGGACTTTTTGTCTAATTAATTAATCATGTAATTAATTATTTAATATTCGTTGTTGTGCCTTGGATCGTAAGTACTTCTATGCGTAGAACATATTCTAATATAAAACCACACAAATATATAGAAATCCTATAGTTTAAAGCATCAGCAGAAGATCAATTGACAGTAATTATTTTTTTTCCTAGACTGTGAAAACTTTTATGGATTGTAGCAATACTATACTGATTTGAAAACCTGTAGCAGAAAAGTTTGGTCTACAAGAATTCTCATCTGATGGTACTTTCAAGGCATTAGCAACTTTATAGATGCTGCCAACATCTATTCAGGGTAAGAATAAGAAGACACATGAGTAATTTTTACATTGATTCCATATATATCAAGTACAAAACATAAAAATATTTTTTTAAAAAAAATAAAATTTAACAACTGTATATGACAACAAAAGTATAGAGGGAAGAAGGGAGAAGCAACAAAAAATATTAACAAATAGATAACTTCTTTTGAATGTGTTCTTTTTCCTGGCTCCTATGATCGCCTGAAGAGTCTCCTTCAGTGCCTGCTCCTCTTGAGGGGGAAGAGGCTGGTGTAAAAATAAATTGAAGTCATGCAACGAGCCAAAACTAAACATCAAGTTGAATACAATATAGCCACCAGAATAACTTAAATATATAGAAAACATAGCATCTACAAGAAGAATTATCCTTTATTGACAAGTATTCTAGAAATAGTCATGTGCTGTATGTATGACTTTCCAAGGACATCAAAGAAGTGTAGCTTACTATGACAGCGGTCATAGTGGCTTTCACTTCCCCTTTATATGCCATAGTCAACTCCACAAACTTCTTCTCTATACTCCAAGTTTCGTGGCCTCCCATTCTCAGCCACCACAACTTTAGAATATAAAAATCAATCAGTTAATCCATCAGAGCAGCAGAAAAGTAATGTTTCATATGTTGCCAATCAGCTTCAAACACAGTGGACTCCAAAAAATGAAAACAAGAATGCAACAATTATCAATAGGCAAGAGATGTGTAATTGACATGCTTAGGTGAGTGGTACAGTAGCGTGAGAATGTATAAATTTGAATTTGAGATATACAAAAGCAGGCTTATATCAGAGGACTAAATGCATAATGTTAATTAATCAGTTAATCCATCAAAGCAGGCTTGTATTCAAGCAAGAAACTACATAAGTAATGCTAATGTTAGTCTAGAGCCATCAAATCAAACGATTTGGGATTCTTACAAGTTACCCAATAAAAGAATCCTATGGTGTTGTGAACATATATAATAGTCTCAAATCACTTCAGACATAGAGCACCCAGAAAACCAATTACATGAGCCAACCTACACTCTAACAGAACAGAAAAATCAGTTAGAAAACTCACCCAGCCGGATCCAAAATCGCGAGCTTGTCCGATTCTTCTCCCTCACCTCTAGTGACATTTCTGTAGAACAGAAAGGAAAGGAGAAAAGCTTCTAGCTGCCAAGATCTAAACGAAGAAGGGTTTTTCTTGTCCGATTAAAGCCCACGCTGCCTCCGCTACTGAGATCTGCTGAGTTTGTCCAGTTTTTCTTTACGCTCTCCCTTTGCTCTTCACACCGCCTCCGCTGTTGATTTATTCATCTCACCTACTCCTCCTTTCTCTCAATTTTTTTCTTTTAGGATCATTATGTGCGCGGAGTTCATTTAGGGCAGGATAGCAAAATAAATTGACCTTTAGCGGCAACAAAAAAAAAGTTGCCGCTGAAAGTTTACTTTTAGCGGCGATAAAAAAAATCGCCAGTGAAAGTCTACTTTCAGCAGCGACTAAAAAAGTCGCCGTTAAAAGTCTACTTTCAGCGGCGACAAAAAAAAGTCGTCGCTGAAAGTCTTCCTTTTACTAAATAATTTTTAAGAAATAATCCACTTAATAAAGTAACGATATTTTTTTCTAATAGCTTCTTCAACTTATTAAAGATTTTTTTAAAATTTTTTGGGAAAATGATAATTTTTAACTATTTTTCTTAAATTTTCTAAGAAAATAGGCATGTAATTCTCAAAAAATAACTATTAAATCATTTGGATCTCTTTTGGAAAAATAAACTCTTTCATAATTTTCTAAACTCCCAAAATACTCATTTTATGATTTTTTTTCTTTCATTTTCTTAACACCAAAATATTTTGAATGATTATTCTTTCCTTTATTCTTTCTCTAAAATTTTACTATTTTTAATTTTAGAAAAAAACTCTTAAACTCAATAATAAATCATTTTTATAAAAGTTGAGATGTTACATAAAATGCAGTAACAGAGGGCATATGTAATAGTAACTAAGAATGTATATATGTATGTATTTGATATCACGTCTTTCTCTTTATCTCTATCACACACACATCTCCCTCTCTATCTTCCCCCTCATATTGTTTATAACACACATATACTAACTCTCATACTCATTGACACACATTCATAATATCTCTCTTATACACACACCTCTGCTTCATCTCATTTGTTTAAAGACACCACATTATTATTTGTATAATCTCTTATTATTATTATAATAACATATGAAATTTTCTTATTTATTATTTAAACATGACATCATTCAATAATTTAATTATATATATATATATATATATATATTAGATATTTGCTTAAAACCTATAAAGGAATGAAAAATTGTGGAAAGACTTTTAGCGGTGACATTTGTCGCCACTGAAAGGAATAAAAGTCACTGCTGAATTATACCTTCTGTGGCGACAAAAATTTGTCACCGCAGAAAATATTTCTTTCAGCGACGACTGATTCTATTGCTGCTGAAAAGAGGCACCAAAATTTTTTAATCATTGACATTTTAGTCACCGCTAAAAATCAACTTTTAGCGGCGACTTTTTTTGTCATCGCTGAAAAGTCGTCATCAAAATTCTATTTTTTTGTAGCGTGTTTTGTGACTTCAAACCCATATAGAAAGTGAGTTTTTCCTTGTAAGTTTAAAATAAATATATCTATAATTTGTGTTGCATACGGGTATACGATAATAGTATGAAACTGTGGTACTATTATAGTGTAAATAATACTCACCTGTACTTAATATATTACATAATTTGATAGTTAATCTTAATAACATATATAAGACATATTTTTTATATTTATTTTTTTTAAGTTAACTCTATTAATACTCTCTTAAAAATAATCAAGTACAGGGGATCAAAAAAGATGATTAGGGTATTTTAGAAAAGATATGTCATATTAATTAACTTAACTAACTTTTTTAATCTAATTAAATTAGTTAAATATGTCTTACATTAATAACCATATGAGTAATTATTGCCTATAGTTTGATAATAACTATTTTATGGACAATGATAATTGGAGACCATATAAAATAATTAATATAAAATGAGGACTTTTAACCTGTAAATTAGGAAATTCAAGTAGTATATTGATAAATCACATTTTTATATATTTTTATTGTCTTCACTTAGTCTTTTTAGTGATGAACTGAGGCTAATTGATCTTAATTAGATTTTATTTTATTTTATTAGGCATTTTACACTTTATAGAAATTAATTGTTTAAATCTTAGAAATTAATGTTTGAATTTCCATTTAATATTTTTTGCACATGTGGCTATTGAATAGTATCTTATCTTGTGCAGATTTTTTTTATAGATAAATTGGAGATCATAAATGGAGATTATCATGGGCTTGGGCTTATTTGGGGGATATTTTATGGAAATTTGGTTTTAATTGCAGTTATACTTTTCTTTCATTTTTTTCCGTGTAATTTTTATAATTTCTTTTAGGTTTAAACCCCTTCTCTTTTGAGAGAGACAAAATTCACTTCAATGATCTCTATATCTAGAGAGAATTAGTCTCTAAATTATCAACTAAGGGATACCACATAGTTTCTAAAAAAATAAAAAACCCTTCTCCTTCTCTTTCTCCATTGTCAGTTCCTTCTCAAGTCGATTATCCTAGAACGTGACTTTTGTCTTCTTCTTTTCTTCATTTTTCTTTTTCAGCCATGGGTCTTTAACCTTCTCATGTAATCAACAACGATTCTGACTTGAAGATGTAAATCGTCCCTTGGAGCTTTAATGTAAAAGTTGGATTAGAGTTTGATCCATTCCATCTCTCTTTTATGTTATGTTTATGGGCATTTTGATCTTTACCGATTGGAATCATTGATTTGTGAGAAAATTTCTGAAGATTGATTAATCTGAAGAATGTTGCAGATGTAACTGATCAGTTACATGGCTTAGGGATGGAATGAATGGGTTAGAATGATCATTCTACTCTGTTTCTAGTGAATTTTATTCTTAAAGTTGCTGGAAGTTCTTAAACAATTAAGATTTTGATTGTTTAATTACTTATTTGGTAGCAAAAACTCTATGCGTTCACTTGGAGAATTTTTCTTCTGTTTAGTTATTCTTTTATTTAATTAGATTCTTAATTTCCAATTCTACTTTTATTTTATGTAATTTACTAATTTAAGTGGTTAACTCGTAGGCTCTTTAAGAAACGACCTATGTTGAGCTTTATATTAGTTTGCATAATCTTGCTTCATTTGAAATAAAATTATAATAATAAAATTTAAACAGGGTCACATCTCAACTTTATCAATTTCAGAACGACAAGAAGAATATTAAAGTTTAAACCTTGAAGTTTGGGGTTGCATTTATTGAGAGATGACCGTTGAAGTAGTTAGATTCTTGCTTCTAGTTCTTTGGCCTGCTTTGTGTAAACTCAATACTTTACAATACCCTTTGGTTCTGTCACGTCCTGAAATTTAGACCGTGGCCAACACAGAATATGACTAATTTCACATTCCGAAAGCCTAACACCTTAAATAAAACATTCGAGTTTTCCATAACGTTTTTCACAATAATTAGAATCTTTTCTAAGGTCTAGGTGGAGCTTTACCCTTTTTCAAAATATTACAAGTTCTTGAGAAAAGTAATTACATCAAAAGTAGTGTTTATCAAACGGCGCTTCGGATCGACAACAAGGCTCTTTACTGCTCAGCGGGAGGAATAGGGTCACCTGCACTATCTGAAGCCAAATAATCTACTCGTGAATAACGTCCTAGAAAAATATGATAAAAGAATGCGGAAATAACAATGCATAATCATACTGAAAATGTATCTCATAATATTTCGTAGTTTGATGCAAACCTTTCTGTAAACGTTTATATTTCAAGAAAAACAACAGTCTGAAATAACAGTTTCAATCAATCTGAAATAACCATTTCAAATCAATTGTTTAACAGTCCTTTTAAAACCATAATCTTTCCGTAGAACTTCAACAGAACGAGAACAGACGTGGACACACAGTCCACGAGGGTAACTAACCATCAGACGCGGCTCGAAGCCACAAAACAGACGCAGCCGAAGCCACGAAACAGACGCAGCTGAAGCCACAAAACAGACGCAGTCGAAGCCACGAAACAGACGCAGGTACAAAACCCACGAATAACAGACGCAGGTATGAAACCCACGAAATATCCATCGAGCTCGGATAACCAAGGTGCACCAAGGACTAACAGTACTGCTGTTAGCAACCAGCGTTCTGTATTCTGTCCTTTCAAAACATTTCCATCATGCATGGGGTTTATTTCACATATAATAGTCTCAACCGTTTTAATGCTATAACCGTTGGTAAAAACCACTTTGAATTTCAAAACCCCAGCATGTACATTAAAAATCAAGTTACTGTAAAATCACATGAAATTCGCATAAGAATATATTTCATAAATAACATCAGTTCAATGCAACTTTAGGTAAACTCTTTTCAAAAAGCTTATTCATCCATTTTCAGACATAATCATAATTCTTTTGTAAACCAATCCAAAGAAAATCATTTCTAATGATTTAAACCATACTTTCGTAAAATCTGCTTTTCGAAATTCATATTTAAAATTCAACATTTGAAATGACAATGCATTTGAAAATGTAAATTTTAGGGAACGTTATTCACTCACCTGCCACGCTCCAAAACCTTTATGCACTTCAACCAATCACTTTTGATTAACACAATTCTCAATCACCTGGTATTCCCAAACAATATATTAACGTTTTATTCAAAGTTTCAACGGAAATATACAATCTTTCCCGCAATCAACTACCCCTTAAAGAAAGACTCATTAGGTGAATGCCCTTCAAGCTAAACTACCTTACATACTTAATTCATATTCCAATTAAGACTAACTATTGCTCCAATTCCTTCATTCACTAATCCAGAACTTCCCTTCTGTCAGTTTCTCAAATCCACATATACCTATACATATATAGGCATATTAGCAGCCCACTTATTTACCTTATTTTTCTTTCTTCCTTCGTTCAAATTCCTCCATTAAACATTTAAGTGCCAATATACCCGTATTTATCCTTTTTCATTATCAAAACCATATCAACAACATCTCTGCACATATATATATATACTTTCAACAATGTTCAATCTCATCCCCACGGCAGCAAACCTTCCATTTACTATGACAGTATTATACTCACACAAGCATACATGCATACGGTGCTCCCTGACCAAAACCATTTCTGTAAGGATACCCAAATAACATACATTATGCAAAAATTACCACATACATAGAGTAGCAGCAGCCTAGCATAAACATATTTATGTGCAAATATCCCTTCAACCAAGTTTATAGCAGGAAGTTCATAAACTCAAGCATAGATACATATATCACAACCTAAAACAATGCTCCCCGAGACAACCAATTTCACCCCCAAGAAAAAACAGAGCAAGGAACCCCAGTTCCCTGCCACACTGACGGCCACCACAAAACAGAGCATTCGAAGGAAACAAACAATATGGCCCAACACGGAGAAAGGGAAAGAGGAGGGTATCCAGGATTACTTACACAGTGAAGGACAGGAATTACAGGGCACCTGACGCCAGCAGAGATTCAATCTGCCTTCACCGACCTCCTATTCCTGATCACCGACACTGCTCTCCCGTTGATGTTGCCTCTCGTCCTCAGATTCAGTTATTTCACCTGCCACAATCCAACCCCCAATATCCTTCATCGTCGCTCAACCACCGAGAAGGAACACGGCGCCACCATAGAAACAGAGCAACCCAAAATCGACAGAACTCAAACCACAGAGCATTTACTTCACACACACAGCAGCGGCTCAAAGACGCGACCTTCACTGATCTTTCTTTTCTTCCATCGCTTCCTCTGCCCATGACCTTATAAAAGCCACCAAAAAGGTTGAGACTTCAGGCGATGGGTCAACTCCGACGGTGACGACACGGCAGAGTCTGATCACACAGCATCGATAGCGTGAAGTTACCTCCCTCTCCGCTCACCAGCCGCCTCCCTTTCCCCTGCTGCCGCTGAAAAATTCTGCAGAAGAAATGAGGGCTCGTACGGTGACCAGAGGAAAAGAAAAAGGAGGGGAAAGATTAAAATTCACGTGCCAAAAAGAAAAACCCCTTCCGCAACACTCAGGATTCGAACACTCAGAAAAACCCCTTTGTTGAATTACTTTTACCTTCTCTTTAGCATCCTGAACCAAATCGGGTCCTAATATCTCTCTATCACCAACTTCAAACCATCCAATAGGAGATCTACATCGTCTTCCATATAATGCCTCAAACGGAGCCATTTGAATACTTGCTTGATAACTGTTATTATAGGCAAATTCCACTAACGGCAAATGCTTATCCCAACTTCCACCAAAATCCATGATACAAGATCTCAACATATCCTCAACTGTTTGTATTGTCCTCTCTGACTGTCCATCTGTTTGAGGATGAAAAGCGGTGCTAAGATGCAATCGAGTACCCAATGCTTTCTGAAATGATTCCCAAAACCGCGAAGTAAACTGGGGCCCTCTATCTGAAATGATAGACACTGGGACACCGTGCAATCGCAGAATCTCCTCGATATAAATCTCTGCGTATCTAGCAGCGCTGTATATCGTCTTCACTGGAAGAAAATGAGCAGACTTGGTCAATCTGTCAACAATCACCCAAATAGAGTCAAAACCTTTGACAGTACGGGGCAATCCAACGATGAAATCCATAGTTATGTTTTCCCATTTCCACTCAGGTATTTCCAATCGTTGTAACATTCCCGCAGGCTTCTGATGTTCCGCTTTAACTTGTTGACACACCAAACAACGTGCAACAAAGTCCGCCACATCATTCTTCATACCATGCCACCAATACCACTGCTTCAAATCTTGGTACATCTTATTTATACCCAGGTGGATAGTATAAGCAGAATGATGAGCTTCCTCAAGAATTTGTCTTCTCAATTCCTGGACTTGTGGCACACAAATCCTGCCCTCATATCTCAAAACACCTTCCTGATCAATCACAAATCCTGAAGTACTTCCGTCTTTGACCGAATCTCTCAGCTTGCACAACTTCAAATCAAAATACTGAGCTCCCTTAATTTGATCACTTAATGAGGAACGAGCTTGCAAATGAGCTAAAAACGCTCCTTTATCAACAATTTCAAACACGACTCCCTCCTGTTCTACTTTATGAATCTCCTATACCAATGGTCTTCTTTCAGTCTGTATGTGTGCTAAGCTACCCATAGACTTTCTACTTAGAGCATCTGCTACCACATTCGCTTTTCCCGGATGGTACATAATCGTACAATCATAGTCCTTTAACAATTCCATCCACCTTCTCTGTCTGAGATTCAGATCCTTCTGATCAAAAATGTACTTAAGACTCTTGTGATCAGTGAAAATCTCACAAGTTTCACCATACAAATAATGTCTCCAAATCTTTGAAGCAAACACCACAGCAGCCATCTCTAAATCATGAGTCGGGTAATTCTGCTCATGCGTCTTAAGCTTTCTAGAGGCATAGGCTATCACTCGCCCATTCTGCATTAATACACAACCTAACCCGATTCGAGAAGCATCACAATATACCGTGTACCCTCCAACTCCTGAAGGTAAGCTCAACACTGGAGCAGAAGTCAAAGATTCCTTCAGCTTCCGGAAACTTTCTTCACATTTCTCATCCCACACGAACTTTACATTCTTCTGGGTTAATCTTGTCATCGGAGCCGCAATTCTTGAAAAATCCTGAACAAAACAACGATAATATCCTGCCAGTCCTAAGAAACTTCGAATCTCAGTTATTGTAGTAGGTCGTGGCCAGCTTTTGACTGCCTCAACCTTACCAGGATCTACCTGGATGCCGTCTTTTGACACCACGTGCCCTAAGAAAGTGACTTCAGTCAACCAGAACTCATACTTGGAAAACTTAGCATAGAGCTGCTGATCTCTCAGTCTTTGTAACACTATCCGCAAATGGTGTTTGTGCTCCTCTGTACTCTTGGAATAAACCAAGATATCATCAATGAACACGAACACGAACTTATCCAGAAATTCTCTGAATACTCGATTCATTAAATCCATGAATGCTGCAGGAGCATTAGTCAACCCAAAGGACATTACTAAGAATTCATAATGACCATACCGAGTCCTGAATGACGTCTTTGGAATGTCTTCCTTCTTAATTTTTAATTGATAATATCCTGATCGCAAGTCCACCTTTGAAAAGTACTGCGCTCCTTGCAACTGGTCAAACAGATCATCAATGCGCGGTAACGGGTACTTATTCTTTATTGTCACCTTGTTAAGCTGTCGATAATTAATGCACAGCCTTAACGATCCATCTTTCTTTTTCACAAACAACACAGGTGCACCCCACGGAGAAGTACTGGGTCGTACAAACCCCTTATCTAACAATTCTTGTAACTGAGTCTTTAATTCCCTTAACTCAGAGGGCGCCATCCTATAGGGCGGAATAGAAATTGGTTGCGTGCCCGGAATGACCTCAATACCAAATTCTATCTCTCTAACTGGGGGTAAACCCGGCAATTTTTTCGGAAATACGTCAGGAAATTCCTGAACCACAAGAATCTGGTCTAAGCTGACAGTAAACTTGTCAACATCTTGAACTATAGCCAAAAATCCCTGACAACCCTTCATCAACATTCGTTGGGCTTTTAAAACAGAGATCAAGTTAGTTAGCTTCTCTACCTCATTCCCTCGCAACACAAACGAAGTTTCACCCGGAATATTAAACTTAACCACCTTTAAGTGGCAATTGACAGTAGCATAACATGAAGCTAACCAATCTATTCCTAATATCACATCAAAGTCGATCATATCAAGTATCATCAAGTCAACAAGGCTTTCTCTACCTTCTATAGACACTTTACAGGATTTATATACTTGTGAAACTGACAAAGATTCCCCCACAGGGGTAGCAACTGAGAAAGGATAATCAAGTTTGACAGAATTCATACCCAACATCTTAGTAAAATATTTTGAAACATACGAATGCGTCAATCCAGGGTCAAACAATGCATAAGCTTTTTTGAGAACATAAAGTGATAATACCTGTGACCACAGCATTAGAGGCTCGAGCATCTTGCCTCGTCATCGCATATACCCTAGCTTGTCCCCGACCTGAAGAAGATTGTGCTCTTTTCTTCGGAGGTCGTCCTAATATACCTCTACCTATTGAGGCAGAAGTTGCTCCAATAGACGGAGCTGCAAATGTAGCAGGGTGAGGGGAAGGTCGAGTTGATCCATAGCTCGAGGTAGACTGGGTAAACGGACACTCTCTCCTCATGTGACTTGGCTGTCCACATCCATAACATGCCCCTATGGTCTTATGACAGGCTCCAGAATGATATTTTCCACACGTACCACAAGGAGGTCTAGAATAGTTAGACTGACTAGCCCCAGACTGAGGTCTGACACCTCCAAACTTAGGTCTCGTGTCAGAGACGCCCACAGAAGGTCCATAAGATCTAGGCGGTGGCTGCATGGCAAAAGACGAGGGTTGGACCTGAGAGTGATTCCTTTTAAATGAAGAGCCTTGGAACCTTCCGCTTTCAGTCTTCTATTTTTTAGAAACCCCATCTTCTTCCATATGCCTCAACTCAATTCTCAAAGCACAGTCAACCACGTCAGCGTAGGAGGCAAAATGATTCAGCATCGGGGCTATCGCATCATGAATATGTATCGGCAATCCCTGAATAAACCTGCTGATCCTATCCCTTTCTGACGGAATCAAGGTAGATGCATATGATGAAAGCTCTGTAAATCTTCTGTCATACTCAGCCACAGACATCCCAGAAGTACATTTCAACAGAAGAAATTCCTTAACTCTGGCATCTTTCTTGCTCTGGGGAAGAAAACATTTCAGGAAAAGATCCTTGAAATTCGCCCATGACAATAACGATACTCTATCCCCCTGAAATCCTGGCACCATCTTACTCCAGGCATTCGCAATCCCCTCAAGTCGAAACAAGGCAAACTCTACGTACTGCACGTCTGGACATCTCAAAGCCCGACATCTCTTCTCAATTCCTTCCAGGAACTCCATGGGTTCCTCTCGAAAATCAAACCCTAAAAACTTCGGAGGATCCAACTTAATAAACTCTGATAACCTGACCGCTATAGATTCTTCCTCCATAACTTGGGGTGTCTCCACTTGAGTCTCGTACCTAGAGGATGTAGAGATCTCAGGAGACTACGGAGGAGATGGTTCCGCTTCAGATAGAATTTCCTGAAGGGGTCTAAGGGGTCGACCTCTCTGAGCCCTAGCTCCCCGACGACCCTGTCCTCGGCCTCGAGGAGGTAAATTACTTCGCTGCGCTGAGCCTTGATCCGAAACCCTATCACTCCTAGAGCTCCCTCCAAATGGTAAACGTCTAGGCGGCATTTAACTATTCATAAAATATAAAAGAAGATACTCAATTTCAAGAAAAATACGTTCTCAAAATCATAAGAAACATAGCACTTTTGAATTTCTCCTAGAGATCTTCAGAAATATCTCAACTATGGTTATGCCCGGGTTCATAACGATAATTGAGACCCTACTGAAGTATCCCTGCTCCACTTAACTATAGAAAAAACTTGGCTTTGATACCAAACTGTCACGTCCTGAAATTTGGACCGTGACCGGCACAGAATATGACTAATTTCACATTCCGAAAGCCTAACACCTTAAATAAAACATTTGAGTTTTCCATAACATTTTTCACAATAATTAGAGTCTTTTCTAAGGTCTAGGTGGAGCTTTACCCTTTTTTAAAATATTACAAGTTCTTGAGAAAAGTAATTACATCAAAAGTAGTGTTTATCAAACGGCGCTTCGGATCGACAACAAGGCTCTTTACTGCTCAGCGGGAGGAATAGGGTCACCTGCACTATCTGAAGCCAAATAATCTACTCGTGAATAAAGTCCTAGAAAAACATGATAAAAGAATGCGGAAATAACAATGCATAATCATACTGAAAATGTATCTCATAATATTTTGTAGTTTGATGCAAACCTTTCTGTAAACGTTTATATTTAAAGAAAAACAACAGTCTGAAATAACAGTTTCAATCAATCTGAAATAACCATTTCAAATCAATTGTTTAACAGTCCTTTTAAAACCATAATCTTTCCATAGAACTTCAACAGAACGAGAACAGACGTGGACACACAGTCCACGAGGGTAACTAACCATCAGACGCAGCTCGAAGCCACAAAACAGACGCAGCCGAAGCCACAAAATAGACGCAGCCGAAGCCACGAAACAGACGCAGGTACAAAACCCACGAATAACAGATGCAGGTATGAAACCCACGAATAACAGACGCAGGTATGAAACCCATGAAATATCCATCGAGCTCGGATAACCAAGGTGCACCAAGGACTAACAGTACTGCTGTTAGCAACCAGCGTTCTGTATTCCGTCCTTTCAAAACATTTCCATCATGCATGGGGTTTATTTCACATATAATAGTCTCAACCGTTTTAATGCTATAACCGTTGGTAAAAACCACTTTGAATTTCAAAACCCCAGCATGTACATTAAAAATCAAGTTACTGTAAAATCATATGAAATTCGCATAAGAATATATTTCATAAATAACATCAGTTCAATGCAACTTTAGCTAAACTCTTTTCAAAAAGATTATTCATCCATTTTCAGACATAATCATAATTCTTTTGTAAACCAATCCAAAGAAAATCATTTCTAACGATTTAAACCATACTTTCGTAAAATCTGCTTTTCGAAATTCATATTTAAAATTCAACATTTGAAATGACAATGCATTTGAAAATGTAAATTTTAGGGAACGTTATTCACTCATCTGCCACGCTCCAAAACCTTTATGCACTTCAACCAATCACTTTTGATTAACACAATTCTCAATCACCTGGTATTCCCAAACAATATATTAACGTTTTATTCAAAGTTTCAACAGAAATATACAATCTTTCCCGCAATCAACTACCCCTTAAAGAAAGACTCATTAGGTGAATGCCCTTCAAGCTAAACTACCTTACATACTTAATTCAGATTCCAATTAAGACTAACTATTTCTCCAATTCCTTCATTCACTAATCCAGAACTTCCCTTCTGTCAGTTTCTCAAATCCACATATACCTATACATATATAGGCATATTAGCAGCCCACTTATTTACCTTATTTTTCTTTCTTCCTTCATTCAAATTCCTCCATTGAACATTTAAGTGCCAATATACCCGTATTTATCCTTTTTCATTATCAAAACCATATCAACAACATCTCTGCATATATATATATATATATATATTTTCAACAATGTTCAATCTCATCCCCACGGCAGCAAACCTTCCATTTACTATGACAGTATTATACTCACACAAGCATACATGCATACGGTGCTCCCTGACCAAAACCATTTCTGCAAGGATACCCAAATAACATACATTGTGCAAAAATTACCACATACATAGAGTAGCAGCAGCCCAGCATAAACATATTTATGTGCAAATATCCCTTCAACCAAGCTCATAGCCGGAAGTTCATAAACTCAAGCATAGATACATATATCACAACCCAAAACAATGCTCCCTGAGACAACCAATTTCACCCCCAAGAAAAAATAGAGCAAGGAACCCCAGTTCCCTGCCACACCGACGGCCACCACAAAACAGAGCATTCCAAGGAAACAAACAATATGGCCTAACACGGAGAAAGGGAAAGAGGAGGGTATCCAGGATTACTTACACAGTGAAGGACAGGAATTATAGGGCACCTGACGCCGGCAGAGATTCAATCTGCCTTCACCGACCTCCTATTCCTGATCACCGACACTGCTCTCCCGTTGATGCTGCCTCTCATCCTGAGGTTCAGTTATTTCACCTGCCACAATCCAACCCCCAATATCGTTCGCCGTCGCTCAACAACCGAGAAGGAGCACGGTGCCACCACAGAAACAGAGCAACCCAAAATTGACAGAACTCAAACCACAGAGCATTTACTTCACACACACAGCAGCGGCTCAAAGACGTGACCTTCACTGATCTTTCTTTTCTTCCATCGCTTCCTCTGCCCACGACCTTATAAAAGCCACCAAAAAGGTTGAGACTTTAGGTGATGGGTCAACTCCGACAGCGAAGACACGACAGAGTCTGATCACACGGCATCGATAGTGTGAAGTTACCTCCCTCGCCGGTCACCAGCCGCCTCCCTTTCCCCTGCTGCCACTGAAAAATTCTGCAGAAGAAATGAGGGCTCGTACGGCGACCAGAGGAAAAGAAAAAGGAGGGGAAAGATTAAAATTCACGTGCCAAAAAGAAAAACCCCTTTCGCAACACTCAGGATTCGAACACGGTACGCTAGTTAGTCCCCGCCCACAGTGACCACTAGGCTACCTCATACACATTGACAATTCTCTGTGGACAATAATATATATTCCTTAATTACATTGATTTATCCAAATAAAACTCCTGGCCATAACAGGTTCAATCTAACGCTTCTATGTTTTGCATTCCTCAAAAGTTAACATGGTATCATAGCAGAATTTTCCCTCTCTCGGATGTATTATTTTGGATGAGGCAATTTAAATATAAGAAAATTGTTTATTCACGTACACTAATGCAAAATACTCCTCCAGTGTAAGAGCTGTTTATTTATATTTGTGTAGATTAATGAAGTTAAATTAATTAATTAATTATAATATATATAACTTGATCTCCTTCAAATATGAGATAAAGTAAAATTAAAGTCTTATATTTATAAATAAAACTCATTCCCTAATTAAATCTTATATTTAGGACAAAATGAGTACTATTTTTATAGCATGCCTTTAACACTGATTGTTGTGGAAACGTTTGTAGAATGTCTACTACTTTCTACACCAGTTGTAAAAATCAACAGGTTTTTTAACTGGGGTTAACAAACACCCTTTATGCACCAGCAGTAGTTACGTGGTTCTCAGACTCTGTACAGCATGAGGAAGCAAATGGAAGATACCTCACAATTCTACTTATCTTGCATCTGGTCAGTTGGTTTTCTAGTGGATTCTTTTTTTTATACTATTTATTGAATCCTATTACTAAATATGTAGTTTCACGATTTGTGATTACTCATTTTAATTATCAAAATAATTACAGCTTCCTTCTTAAGCCTTTGAGGTTACATTACATGAAGAAAAAAGCTTATTGTCGATGAATTCTTTCCGAGCTACTCAGTCTTTTTCCATTATTTTTGTACAGCATGTCCATGATGATATCTTTGTCTCTATTTTTGGCTTTTTCTTAGTTAAGAAACTATCATTTATGTATTAATATATGAGTGTAATATATAATAGTTTACCATACAAGTTACAATTGGCGGCTGTTTTGGGAATCGATCGGCTGATGCTGACGGTTTTAAATCCCAAACTGTGGTTTGCAATTTGTTTTATTGTTCATTTTATATTTTTGCTCATCGTATAGTTTTGCCAATAGTTTGTCATCAAATCCATTTCCAATGGGTGAAAAACAGCAGCGATGTAGAAAAAAGAATTCTTATCTTTTCGGAATTCGCCTTTATTGATTTAATTTGCAGTGGCTCCACTAATGAACATATATAGTTACTTTAAAATTTTCAAACTGTTAATTTCATCTGTCAATCTTTTTTGATAAATCAATTCTTACACATAAAACTTAAATGAGTTTGTGGATCAAGATTTACATATATAGAAATTAAATATTGCATCAACTGATGAAAAAAAAAAAAATTGGAAGAAGAGTACTGAAAAGACTTTTGATTAATTAACCCCCTCCTAATATTTATAGTTCTTTCAAGATAGACAGTACTCCAGCCAATAGTTGGAAATTAATCTTCCCGAGGCATAAAGATCACCGTAATATATTTTGTTTCTTCTAATAAAATTTTTCCATATACAATCTAATTTGAAACTAGGATATCATGTTTAAGGGACCTAACTATCTATCAACTATACAGAGTTTTATTAGTGTAGAGGAGTCTCTTTCGATCCTAAATGTAAAACCTTCATACTTCATCTCCCAGGTTTATAATTTTTTTAACAATTTTTATTAATTACGTATATTAACAGAGTTTTTCATAAAATGAGTAGTTTTAAATGTATTATTAAACGGATACTTAGCTTTATAGAACCAAAACATATACTTTTTAAAATAAATAATAAAATTAACTAATTTTTTAATCTGTACAAGTTATCAAACTTTTATATTTAGAATTGGAGAGAGTATTTTAATTTTATAAAATTTTTATTATATATACCCAACGAAAACCAAAAGTCATCCATCCAAATCTGTCCATCTTCAAGAAAAGTTTCGTTTAATAGTCTCCCAAGCTATCATCAATCTTCCATGGAAGAGAAAAAGAAGGCTTGCATATCCATGGTTCCATCTCCTGGCTTTAGTCTTCTCCAACCGCTCATCGAGTTCTCAAGACGACTCGTCGTTTCCCACCCTCACTTCCACATCACCTTCTTCATCACCACACTTGGCTCTCTCTCCCCTACAACACATTCCATCTTCCAATCTCTCTCACCACAAATAGATTTCATTGTTCTTCCACATATCAACATGGAGGACCTCAAAGCTAAGGACCCTGTAACTCAAATCCATCAAACTGTGTCTCTCTCTCTTCCATCTCTTCGTCATGAGTTGAGCTCAATTATTAGTTCTCGAACTCATCACTTTGTTGCATTGGTTGCTGATTTGTTCTCAATAGATGCGTTGGAAATAGCAAAGGAACTCAACCTTAAGTCATATGTTTTTCATTCTTCATCAGTTACTTCACTGTGTTTCTTCCTCTGTTTTCCAGAGCTTGATGAGGATCACGACTTGGTTTCTACAGGTTTTCGAGAGTTATCACAACCTCTGAAACTTCCAGGTTGCTGCAAAACTTCTATTTACACTGATATATGATATGGATATATTGAATCTAGATATTTTGGCTTTATTATTTTTATTTGAACTCAATCTATAGATTCGAACTCTCACGTAATTGAATTTAAGATTTTTTTATATATTTAACTTAAACAGTTAAACCCAATAAATTCAAAATTAAGTTCTTGAACTTACGAAACCTGAACTCTTACAAAGTTGGAATTAAAGGTTTTTTTTGGTGTATCTTTTAATTTTTAACTTAATAAATTCAAAATGAACATCATACCCAAACCCACTAGATCTAGACTTTTTTAATGATTTATATCCAAAAGATATATTTTACACGTAACTATAGTATGTGTTTGGTAAACACACAAACCATAGTTTTAGAAGTATTTTAGGGTAAAATTTTTTTAAAACAAACAATCATATTTGTCTAACTTTTGAATCAAATTATAATTTAAAACTAAGGTTTTAGATAAGCTACTGAGACTATCTTATAGAACAATAAAAGAGTTTATGAATTAACTAATTACTATTTTATCCTTACTTTTTCTTACATCATCTCTGACAAATCCATATTTTTATATATTAATTCATATCATTTTAGTGGGTTTTTGTCAACATTGTGGTCCTTAATTTTATTATTTATGCACTAATTGAATTAATATGACTTATATTGAATTAGTGTTTAATAGGGGCATAATTGTCATAATTTTATGATTTCTCCTAAATAATTATTTTTGGAATAAAATGTATTACATTTTTATAATTTTATATTTCAGGAATTTAGGAGAAATTGAAACTTACAAATGACAACCAAGGACTACAGATTCATAAACTGCAAATGAGGACCCATGGGCTAAACTTTGCGGTTTAGCCCATTAGGTTACTTTTTTAAAGTCACTTGTAGCAATTGGAGGTACACGGCGTGAGAGAGAGGAATTGGAAAAGAAAAGGACGTGGGGGCCAGCAAAGTGAAATTCAATTGAAAAGAAAACACGCACAAGACGCACACAGCACAGCACGCCGCGAGAAGCAAAGGAAATTGAATTGAAAAGCAAAAGAAAGACGCACAGGTGCGGCGGCTGCAAAATTGGAAAAAGAATTGAAAAAGGAAGGCAAAAGGAATTGCAAAAGACGCACACACGCTGGAAGCCGCAAAGAACAAACTCATATGCACACAAGCAGCGGCAACCCTTCCAACTGTTTTCATCACCGTCCTCATCATCCACTGACGGTAGCACACAGGAGCAAGCAGCGAGCAGCACGTTGCTGCACACACAGCGATGCCGCGGGAGAAGATTGAATGCAAAGAAAGGAAAGAGACGCATTGGAGGCTGCTGTGATGGCTATGCGTGGCTAAGTTTCTTAATTCTCTAATTTAATGGCAAAGGCATGAGCTTGTGATCTCAAAGGGGAGTATAAGTTACTCTAATTCTCTACCCAATAATTATATTATGATTCCTAGGTCTTAGGATTAATTTTATAATTATTGGGAATGTTTAGAATGATTTATTTATATTTATTGAGGATTATTGTGACTGAATTTTTGCTTGACATTTGACATTAATCTTTAATTAACTTTAATTTCATTTACTTTGATCTGGGTCAGACATTGAATTGAGATTATTGTGAATATTTAGTGATTTTTCAAGGTGGCTTGAATTATTGGATCGTTGTGTCTCTTGTTGGCTTAAATTCTATTTTATGAATTATTGAGTTATAATTAAGCATTGGTTTTTAATATCTTTAGTCTTATTTTATTATTCTGGTGGCAGTTAATAAAGTAGGACTTAGAAAATATTTTGTGACAATTCGAGGTGGCTCGGTTGTTAGATTAAAAGCTTAATAATAATTCTTAATTCATTATTTATAACTCCCATATCTTTTGAAGCTATGATTGCCTGCGTTATTGAATTAGAGGATTGCTTTTATTATTATTAATCACCTTTGAATTAATTCTTTTCACTTATTATCATTCATTATTCCGTTCTTTAAACCAAAAATACCAAAAAATATTTTCTTTAAATCTATTTTAATTCATTGCATTTAGTTGTTAGTCAATCAAAACAAATCCCATTTTCTAATTTAGGTTGCATTGCATTTAGTTACTTAGGAATTTAATTTCCCATTTTGGCTCCTCAGAGAGAACGACCCGAGGTTGCACTATACGCAATCCTTGGATTAAATTTTTGAAGTAACCCCAAGGCGACATCGGTTCAAAAGGTTGTTTCAAGTGGCGCCGTTGCCGGGGAGCCAAGGAATTGGTTCTCTAGTAACTAAGTGTCAAGTAACATTTTTTGGGATTAATTCAATTGCTGAGCCAGTTTTAGTTAATTTGCATAACATTTGCATTCGCATTGTTGCTTGCATTATCTAAAAAAACAAAACAAAACAAAAAAGTTTATTTTCTTTGGTTTTTCTTTTATTTTAGATTCTTTTCAGCTGACTGCTACTGTTTATGCCTAGGAGTGATCGAGCTTTACCTCTGATTCCCTTAAATCTTGAAATTGAAAAGTCTGTGAAAAAGATTAGAAGAAAGAAGAGATTAGAGGGTACAAGTCAAGTTATTGTCGAGGAGGGGCATAATTCACAAGAGTCAAGTTTGTCATCTAGTGAACAAGAGTCTAGTGAGAGAGCTACCTCTAGTGAACACGTGTCTGTTAGTGCTTTTGAATTAGAACAAGAAACCATGGATGGTCCTAACGGTAACAATGGTTATAATGGGCTTAATGGAAATAACGGACATGGTGAGAATAACTTAGGAAATAATGGTGAGGATGATAGAAGCATGAGGGAGATTAATAATTCTAATGTTGATTATGATCCTTATGGCTTTTATACTGATAATGTGAACTTTGAGATTAAAGGAGCATTAATTTCTTCCTTACCTAAATTTCATGGCTTTGCAGGTGATGATCCACACAGGCATTTAAAGACTATGCATATGGTGTGCTCTTCCATGAAATCACCCACAGCTAATCTTCAAGATGTATTGAGGAGAGCATTTCATTTTACTTTAGAAGGCAAGGCTAAGGAGTGGCTTTACACACTTCCTCAACATTTTACTACATTGACTTGGGATCAGTTGAAAGGAGCATTCTTGGATGAATATTTCCCTGCATCTAAAACTTCAAGGCTAAAAAAGGAGATAACTAGTGTGCTCTAAAGAGATAATGAATCTATGCATGAGTACTGGACCAGGTTCATCACACTTCTAGCTCAGTGCCCACACCATAATATTTCGAAGAATGATCTGGTTAATTCTTTCTATGAAGGGCTACTTCCACATCATAAGCTCTCAATTCATGCTGCTGCAAATGGTTCTCTTAGAGAATTGAGTCCTAATGCTGCATGGGACTTAATTCAAAAGATGGCTACCAATGACTCTCAATCTGGAGACACAAGAAAAGTGTATAATACCTCTTCGGTTTCTTCCCAAGATATTCTTGCTGAAATTGCTGCTTTGGGGAACCGAATGGAGAAAAGACTTAGTATTTTGGAGAATAATGTGAATGCCAAGCAGGTTAATTCAATGAGTCACTCTCAAGCTATAGTTGCTGGTTGTGAGTACTGTGGGTCAATGATGCACGCCTCTAATACTTGTTCTCGCTATGAAGAGGTTTCTTCCCTATATCAAAATAGGAATGGTCCATATCAAAAGAGGGATCCTTACTCTAACACTTATAATCCAGGTTGGAGAGATCATCCTAACTTTAGATGGGGTGGAAATCAAGGCAATCCTCAAGGAAATTTCTCAAATCAAGTGGTACCTAATCAAGGGGCATCTTCTTCTTTTTCTGGAGGTAATGAACTTGGTATGATTGTGAAAGGTATTACTGAGCTCAATTCAAAGTTTGACAATCAGAAGTCACAAACTGAGGCAAAGTTACATGCTATAGAGAATAAGATGGATTCATGTCTACAAAATGTATTCTCTAAATTGGAGCAAATGGAGACTAAGCATGAGAATTTGAATTCTTTTGTTACTCAATTCTCTAACAACTTGAGTGAACAACAAGCAAAGAGTAGTGGTTCTATACCCTCCAACACAGTGATAAATCCTAAATCTTTGAATGCAATCACACTGAGAAGTGGTAAGAAAATTGGGCTGACAAATGTACAATTCAAAGAACTTGAAGAGGATGAAGAGCAGGTTGATGAGGAAATAGAAGTTGAGTCTCCTCCTGCCAAAATTACTCAAGAAACTTCCCAAGCTGAGAAAGAAGCTTCTATCCAATTTGAAGTCCTACAAGAAAAGAAGCTCTTGGAGAAGCGTCTGAAACAACCAATGGTGCAAACTGATGAAGAGGCAACAACTATCATAAAAGGACCAATGGAGAAAGGATCACCTTCCAACTCCAAAGATGATGAGGTAAATATTCGTGACTTGCCTTTTCCTAATTCTTATTTGGTTAGTAAAAAGATTGTTGAAAAGAAAGATAATGATGAATTGTTTGAAATGTTTAGCAAACTTGAGGTTAATGTGCCATTGCTTGAATTGATTAAAAAGATGCCCAAGTGTGCTAAATTCTTGAAAGACCTATGTACAAACAAGAGAAAGTATAGGCATAGTGAGAGAATCCAACTGGGGTTGAGGGTTAGTGCCTTATTTAAGCCACAACTGCCTATTAAATGCAAAGACCCGGGTTCCTACACTATTCCTTGTACCATAGGTAGAACTACAGTTTCCCATGCCCTACTAGACTTAGGTGCAGCAATTAATGTCATGCCAACCTCTGTTTATAAGACCTTGGGTATTAAAGCTTTGAAAGATACTAGTGTAGTGCTTGGCCTAGCTGATAGGACAGTGAGATACCCTAAAGGTATTCTTGAGGACATTCTTGTGCAAGTAAAAGGTTTTGTTTTTCCAGCTGACTTTTATGTTCTTGATATGACTAATGACCTTCCCACTGAGAGTACTTTGATTCTAGGCAGACCTTTCCTTTTAACTGCTGAGACAATAATTAACATGAAAAGGGGTCTTATCACTATGGGGATTGGGGATCAAGAAGTGAAATTCAAGCTTTCAGAAGCTATGAATCATGGTTATGAAGATTGCTCTTATTTGGGAATTAGTTCAATTGAATGTCATGACATGGACCACTTACATGAGACTAATATGAATGTACCTTACTTGTGTGACATGGTTGTGAAGCATGATGGTGCTTTTACCTGTCTATCTTCCTCCCACTCTTCTTATGTCTGTGCATGTGAAGGTGGCGTATCTTGTGCCTATTGTTTAGAGATAGATAGTTGGCTTTCTTCTGCTCATGAATTTGATGTATCATGTTACTTTGACTTTGATATCACTGCTGATTCTACACTTGATAGCCTTGAGAAAGGTGTATTGCTTGATTTTGTAGGAACTGATGATAAAGAGGATGATGCACAAGCTATGAATATAGCTTCCCCATTGAGTGGCGCTGGAACATTAGAAGAGGATAGCAGTGATTCTGCTACTGCTTTAGTCTTTTCTAATCCCACTCTCACTCCTAATTTACTTTCTTTTTCTATTGATCAGACTGACCCTAACTCTCTTATTTTTAGGTCATTTGATGGTGGCACTGAGTCGGGAAGTGGAGGAAATCTACACCACAATGAGCTTATATCTCCTTCCCCAAGCCACATGGACACACCACTCGCTCTGAATGCACTTGATATAACAAAGATGATTCCTTCTATTGTGCAACCCCCTAATTTAGAATTGAAACCCCTCCCCTCTAACTTGAAATATGTATTTCTTACTGATGATTGTAAATTGCCTGTTATTATTTCCAGTTCCTTGAGTAGTTCTGAAGAAGAGAGACTAGTTTCAGTGTTGAAAAGGTATAAAAGGGCTATAGGCTGGTCTTTAGGGGACATACCAGGGATTGATCCCTTGGTTTGCACACACAAGATCCTTTTAGCTGAAGGGTCAAAGCCAGTTAAACAGCCACCAAGGAGGTCGAATCCTCTTATTCATGATGTGATTAAAAAGGAGGTATCTAAATTACTGAGTGCTGGGATCATATATGCAATTTCAGACAGTGAGTGGGTAAGTCTGATACATGTAGTACCAAAGAAGAGCGGTATCACAGTAGTGAAAAATGAGAATAATGAACTTATTCCAACAAGAGTTCAGAATGCTTGGAGAATGTGTATAGACTATAGGAAGTTGAATGAAGCGACTAGGAAGGATCATTTTCCATTACCTTTCATTGATCAAATGTTGGAAAGAATATCTGGTAAATCTCACTATTGTTTCTTGGATGGTTTTTCAGGTTATTTTCAGGTACCGATTGCACCTGTAGATCAAGACAAGACTACTTTTACATGTCCTTTTGGCACCTATGCATATCGAAGGATGCCATTTGGGTTGTGTAATGCTCCAGGCACCTTTCAAAGGTGTATGATGTCGATCTTTAGTGATTTATTGGAGCGTAATGTGGAAGTTTTCATGGATGATTTCACCGTTTATGGTGATGGCTTTGATGATTGTTTACTTAGTCTTGAGCATATTCTTGATAGATGTATTGAGAAAAAGTTGGTTTTGAATTATGAAAAATGTCATTTCATGGTAGATAGTGGCATAGTGCTAGGTCACCGCATCTCTCAAAAGGGGATTGAGGTTGATAAAGCCAAGATTGAAGTCATTTCTTCACTTCCCTATCCTACTTGTCTTAAAGATTTGAGGTCTTTCTTAGGGCATGCTAGGTTTTATCGACGGTTTGTAAAAGATTTTAGTAAAATTGCTTTACCCCTTTCTACGCTTTTGAGAAAAGATGTTGATTTTCACTTTGATGATGAGTGTAGACATGCCTTTGACTCATTGAAATCCTTACTTGTTTCACCTCCTATTCTCACTGCACCTAATTGGGATTTACCTTTTGAATTATCCTGTGATGCTTCTAACTTTGCAGTAGGTGCTATGCTTGGTCAGAGGGAGGATAAGCGATCTAGAGTGATAGCATATGCCTCCAAGACATTTGACCCTGCTCAAGTGAATTATACCATAACCGAGAAGGAACTTTTTGCTATAATCTTTGCTTTAGATAAGTTTAGACAATATCTGATAAATTCTCGAGTTGTTGTTTTTACAGATCATGCAGCAGTGCATTACTTGTTCAAGAAGCCTCAGTCTAAACCAAGACTTCTGAGATGGGCTTTATTGCTACAGGAATTTGACATTGAAATTAGAGATAGAGCTGGAGCAGAGAATCATGTGGCTGACCACCTTAGTCGATTACCTGAAGGCACTGAAGGAGTTGACTCCTCTAATCTTACTGTTGATTCATTTCCTGATTCTGCACTCTTTACCTTAGCTATTCAAGAGCCTTGGTACTCTAATATTGTTAACTATGTTGTCACTAATCTTGCACCACCTTCTATATCTAAGTTTCAGGTTGATAAGCTGAAGAGGGAGGCAAGATATTATATCTGGGATTCTCCAATTCTTTGGAAGCAATGCAGTGATCAGATCATCAGACGATGTGTTCCTAACAATGAGATTCACTCTATCCTTACCTTTGCACATTCTTTATCTTGTGGGGACATTTTAGTGCTAATAGGACTGCTAGGAAGGTTTTAGAATGTGGATTTTACTGGCCTACTTTATTCAAAGATGCTTATGTTTTCTGTAAGTCTTGTGATAAGTGTCAAAGGTTTGGAAGTCTAGGTAGAAAGCATGAAATGCCTTTAAAACCTATGCATTTTTGTGAAATTTTTGATGTATGGGGCATGGATTTTATGGGTCCTTTTCCTTCGTCATTTGGGTTTTCATATATATTACTTGCAGTAGACTATGTGTCTAGGTGGGTAGAGGCAGTGCCAACTAGGAAAGATGATGCTTCTACTGTTGTCAAGTTCTTACGCTCTCATATTTTTTGTAGGTACGGCATTCCAAGAGCAATCATTAGTGACCAAGGAACACATTTCTGCAATAGGACCATAAAATCTCTACTTGCTAAACATGGAGTTAATCACAAGCTGGCAACTCCTTACCACCCTCAGACAAATGGATTAGCTGAAGTCTCTAATCGGGAAGTCAAACGAATACTAGAAAAGATTGTGAAACCATCCCGTAAAGATTGGAGTGAAAGGCTTGAGGAGGCGCTATGGGCTTATAAGACTGCCTATAAAACCCCTATAGGCATGTCCCCATTCCTGTTGCTCTATGGTAAGTCTTGTCATCTACCTATGGAGATTGAGCACAAATCTTATTGGGCGATTAAGGCATGTGATGCAGACCTTGAATCCTCACTTGAAAACTGAACGATGCAACTCCAAGAGCTTGAAGAGATGAGACTTGAATCCTATGATAATGCCAGAATCTATAAAGACAAGCTGAAAATGATTCATGACAAACAGATTTTGAGAAAACAATTCCATGAAGGTGACAAAGTTCTAAAGTTCAAGGTCCGGTTGAAGTTGATGCCCGGGAAGTTTGTCACCAAGTGGGAGGGCCCTTTTAGAGTTACCAAAGTGCATTCTTTTTGTACAGTAGAGCTGGTGGATGAAGCGACAGGCCATGTTTCACAAGTCAATGGTCATCTGCTTAAGCACTACTATGAGAATCAGAGACCTCCCTAATTGCACGGTTGTTCCTTTCCACCTTTCTCCTTTATTTTCTCTTTTATAGCTAATAATATCTGTTTGCTAAGATAGTTAGGAGTAAGTGTGGGGAAGGGACCATCACAGTAGTTTTAGATTTATTTGCTTTCTGTCTTTTAACAAATTCTTAGAATAGGTTGCATTTTAAAGATTTCTTAGTTTTAGGTTAGTTTTTCTTTGAATAAAATTTCCTTCCCTTCTAGCTCATGACTCTTTAATCATTTTCCCTTCCCCCTTTGATATATTCTTTAGTGATACGTTGAGGACAACACATGGTTTAAGTGTGGGGGAGGGATTGCTTTTGCTAATTTGTGTTGCCATTGCTTGCATTGCCAAAATATGAAAAATTAAAAAATTTTGAACTTGTTGAGCTTAATTAACTAGATATTTTGATGTTGTATGAGCGAATTGTTTCTGTGATTCTTACCTTCCACTTGACTTTTGCAATCATTGGGCTTTACTTTCAAATCATTATTTCTTTATGCATGTGAACATTGGCATGTCTAGGTGAGAATATAATTTTGACTTATGTAGTTTTTATTCTTAATTAGTTAGCAAAGTGGAGTGTCTTTGATGCAATGTTATTAACCTTGTTTCATAACTTTATCGTAGGGAGGAAACATATTAGAGAAAGCCTTGTTGGAAGGATTATTGAGCCTTAATTTTCTTTCTTAACTTGTGTGATTTCCACCTAATTTTGGTTAACCTCTAGAACTTGTCTAGATTCTTTTTCAAAACTGCATTAATACCTAGAATTGTGAGCATGATAGGGGCATTCAATTCTAAACCCTTTTACCCAAACACAAGCCATCTCAATTAACCTTTGCTTACCCCTTTGAGCCCATCACTTTCATTTCATTCCATTGATTTTGAACAAGTGCTTTGCATGAGTTATATTATGTTCGTTATGATTAACTGTGTACTATTGAAAGTTACTATCTTTATTTTTTTTAGTTAGCTTTGCCAAGAAAAAGAAAGGGGAAGAAATAGAAAAGACAAGAAAAAGAAAAAGAAAAAGTGCAAAAAAGAAAAAAAAAGGAAAAAAAAAGAAAAGGAAAAGAAAAATTGGCAATAAGGCACCCTTTAGTAGTTGAAGATTTAAGTTTATTGTTCAATTGATAGTCACATGTTATCTTACTTTGAGCTACTTCTCAATATTCATGCATTAAACTTGTTCTACATTTCATTCCATCTATTCATTAGCCTTTCACCAACATTACAACCCAATAAAGTCCTCTTGATCATGAGTCTATGGTATATTAGTAGTGGAGATAGTAGAATCTTTACAAGCCTATGGTAGGTGCTAATCTAGGTGGATTGAGTGGAAATTCCCTATACTTGAGAGTTGAGTGAAACACTTATATCTATGAGAGATCTATTATGTTTCCCTTCCTCTATCTTGTTATGTCTTGTGTTACTTTCCTTGCATCAAAACATTCTATGACTGTTGATTGATTTGGGATAGGAGTTACTTGAGTTAATTATATATTCTTACCTTGACAGTTTCATGTTTATTTGCATTGAGTATAACTGTTGGGATTCCTTTGAGTATATTTTGCCCAGGAGTGCAAAAGGCTAAGTGTGGGGGAGTTGACAAATCCATATTTTTATATATTAATTCATATCATTTTAGTGGATTTTTGTCAACATTGTGGTCCTTAATTTTATAATTTATGCACTAATTGAATTAATATGACTTATATTGAATTAGTGTTTAATAGGGGCATAATTGTCATAATTTTATGATTTCTCCTAAATAATTATTTTTGGAATAAAATGTATTACATTTTTATAATTTTATATTTCAGGAATTTAGGAGAAATTGGAACTTACAAATGACAACCAAGGACTACAGATTCATAAACTGCAAATGAGGACCCATGGGCTAAACTTTGCGGTTTAGCCCATTAGGTTACTTTTTTAAAGTCACTTGTAGCAATTGGAGGTACACGGCGTGAGAGAGAGGAATTGGAAAAGAAAAGGACGTGGGGGCCAGCAAAGTGAAATTCAATTGAAAAGAAAACACGCACAAGACGCACACAGCACAGCACGCCACGAGAAGCAAAGGAAATTGAATTGAAAAGCAAAAGAAAGACGCACAGGTGCGGCGGCTGCAAAATTGGAAAAAGAATTGAAAAAGGAAGGCAAAAGGAATTGCAAAAGACGCACACACGCTGGAAGCCGCAAAGAACAAACTCATATGCACACAAGCAGCGGCAACCCTTCCAACTGTTTTCATCACCGTCCTCATCATCCACTGACGGTAGCACACAGGAGCAAGCAGCGAGCAGCACATTGCTGCACACACAGCGACGCCGCGGGAGAAGATTGAATGCAAAGAAAGGAAAGAGATGCATTGGAGGCTGCTGTGATGGCTATGCGTGGCTAAGTTTCTTAATTCTCTAATTTAATGGCAAAGGCATGAGCTTGTGATCTCAAAGGGGAGTATAAGTTACTCTAATTCTCTACCCAATAATTATATTATGATTCCTAGGTCTTAGGATTAATTTTATAATTATTGGGAATGTTTAGAATGATTTATTTATATTTATTGAGGATTATTGTGACTAAATTTTTGCTTGACATTTGACATTAATCTTTAATTAACTTTAATTTCATTTACTTTGATCTGGGTCAGACATTGAATTGAGATTATTGTGAATATTTAATGATTTTTCAAGGTGGCTTGAATTATTGGATCGTTGTATCTCTTGTTGGCTTAAATTCTATTTTATGAATTATTGAGTTATAATTAAGCATTGGTTTTTAATATCTTTAGTCTTATTTTATTATTCTGGTGGCAGTTAATAAAGTAGGACTTAGAAAATATTTTGTGACAATTCGAGGTGGCTCGGTTGTTAGATTAAAAGCTTAATAATAATTCTTAATTCATTATTTATAATTCCCATATCTTTCGAAGCTATGATTGCCTGCGTTATTGAATTAGAGGATTGCTTTTATTATTATTAATCACCTTTGAATTAATTCTTTTCACTTATTATCATTCATTATTCCGTTCTTTAAACCAAAAATACCAAAAAATATTTTCTTTAAATCTATTTTAATTCATTGCATTTAGTTGTTAGTCAATCAAAACAAATCCCATTTTCTAATTTAGGTTGCATTGCATTTAGTTACTTAGGAATTTAATTTCCCATTTTGGCTCCTCAGAGAGAACGACCCGAGGTTGCACTATACGCAATCCTTGGATTAAATTTTTGAAGTAACCCCAAGGCGACATCGGTTCAAAAGGTTGTTTCAATCTCCTCTCTCTTCTCCACCGTCTCTCATCTCTCCTATATTTAATAAAATCATATCATTTTTAGTAATTTTCTAATTATAAAAGTTCTTTTGATAATAACTATCCAAATACTTATTTATTTAAAATTATTTTTTCCCATAAACTATTTTCCAAAAGTTATTTTTTAAAAGCTGGCCCAAAAACCTTTTTTTTCATAAGCCATTTTTCAAACTTTTATCGAAAAGCCCTATATTCTTTTTCAACCCTCTGATAACTTTTGAAAGATATTATTTGTTTTTAGTATGCTTTTGTTATGTTTTGATATTTTTCACATATGAATAATTTTAAAATTTTCTTTTCGTGATGTGCTCAAATATTGTTAACTAATTAAATTTTCCCAAAGCAAAGAAAAATTACGAATTTTATAAGAATAGTTTGTCTTTCATAATTCAATAGTATTAACCATGAATTCTTTTTTAATACAATCAAATTGAAACACGAACTCACTCACACACATGGACAAAAACATGTGTCAATGCAGCCCATGATCTCATTCAAGTTTGATAGATAGAGCTGTCACTGGGGCAGCTTGCCAATCACATATAGATAGTGAGGTATGGTATGTAGTATGTATTTGATTTATCCAATTATAAATATTTAAATTTTATGTAATTCTAACATTATATTGATAAATTTATATTATTTTCTTATGGTAATAATAATTGTTGTTATTTTTTCTTGAAAAAAGAAATTAAACAACTGTCATCATTATATTGACCTTATATAGTTTATCATTGATGGTTTGACTTAGTCAAATGAACTTATACTAGGGTTTGGGGAATTAGTGTAAGTTGAATTGTATATTATAGAGGGAAAATAATTGACCTATGAAAATTCTCGTAGGCTGTGTAACATTTCAAGGCAAAGATCTTCCAGGTCCAGTTCAAGAAAGATCTAGTGATTCCTACAAAACGTTCCTTCATGCAAGCAAACGATTCCGTTTTGCAGATGGTATCGTAGTGAATAGCTTCCAAGATCTAGAACCAGAGGCAATAACAGCTTTGCAAGAAAGCAGTAATAATAATAAATACCCTTTTCTTTATCCAGTAGGACCCATTTTACAGACAAAGTCAACTATTACAAACAAGGCAAACTTAGAGTGTTTAACATGGTTGGAAAATCAGCCACAAAACTCAGTTCGTTATGTCTCTTTCGGCAGTGGTGGAACACTTTCACATGACCAACTTCATGAACTTGCCTTAGGATTAGAGATGAGTGGCCACAAGTTCTTGTGGGTTTTGAGGGCTCCTAGTAAGTCTCCTAGTTCAGCTTATTTGAGTGCACAAAATGAGAATCCACTTGACTACTTGCCAAAAGGTTTTATTGAAAGAACAAAAAGCCAAGGCTTGGTGGTACCATCATGGGCCCCACAAGTCGAAGTTTTAAGACATGAGTCAACTGGTGGGTTCTTGACACATTGCGGTTGGAACTCAGTGCTTGAGGCTATGGTCTATGGCAAGCCAATGATTGCGTGGCCATTGTTTGCAGAGCAGAGAATGAATGCAGTAATGTTAATTGAGAAGTTTAAGGTTGCTGTGAGGCCAAAAGGTGATGAGAATAATAAGAATGGGATTGTAATGAGAGAGGAAGTTTCTAGAGTTGTGAAAATGTTAATGGAAGATGATGAAGGCAGAGAACTTCGAAGAAGAATTCAAGCTTTTAAGGAAGCTTCTGCTAAAGCAATTAGTGAAGAAGGTACTTCTACCAGGACACTTTCTAAGTTGGCATTTGAATGAACATGATTTGAGTAACAGTTTTTCTTTCAGTGAGTTATCGTAGTAGCTTTTTTTTTTTTTTAAAAAAAAATATTTTTAAGTATCTATCCAATTCCTAGAAAATGTGTTTTTCTTAGAATTTTAATGCGCGCATATATATATATATATATATATATGTATAATTTTTGTTGTACTATATGTTGTATATATGACATTACTACAAAATTATGGCATACATACAAACTAGACTTGTAGGCCTTTTGATCGTATAGATTTTTGCCCAATAGAATCTAAACATGGTTATTTTATTTGTATAACACAAACAGGCCACATATTTAAACAAGAAACTGCTTCTATACGCATAGCTCTCAGAAAAACAAAAATAGAGTTTTTGTGGGCCATCAACATGCTCCTTGACTTTGACTTTGACTTTGAAGATCCGTTTATATATATAGCAAATAGGTGTCAATAAGCGCTTTATAATAAATTAAAGGATTATATTAAAATCTTGTATAAAATTAAAGAACTAGAGAGGTACTTTTGACGTTTTTTCCCCTACCCACTTTTCTTATTTCTAGATAAGTGAGAAATGAGTCAAAAAAATCCCCATTTTTCAAGTGTTTAGATGGATGGATGTATGATTGAATAAACTAGAAAGAGTTACATGCTTTCATTGTATTTTATCTGTATGATATATGAAGTGAATAGCGAATAAGAACTTCAATTCTAGTTCCTTATCATTTTGGACTAAAAGTCAGTCCTACTATTTATGATTTATAAATACTCTGTTTCTCCTCCTTTTTGCCTGCTTTTCACACACTTGAAGAAAAGTTCCTCTCATGTATTTATGTTGACAGCGTAAAATGAATTAAAATAAGTTAATTTAAAAACACACTAATGAGTTTTAAGTAACTTCTTTTTTTGTTTTGGTGATAATATTGAAAGTACATTATAAAATGGATACGAGGAATGGTATATTGTACTAACTTGTGTGTATGTATAGATCTATACTCCATGAGAGAGGATGATACAAAAAAGAAAAAAGAAAAGAAATTAAAGGAAAAGAGATAAATAAATACTCCAATCTTTAATATAGAACATATTTAATCTATAATAAGCATTGGATGATTACTACAAAAAAATAATGGATTAATAACGAAATTTAGAAGCCAAATTTTATGATTCTGTCGAAATACAAACCGTCTCTAAATTCCATTGCCAAACTAATTATGGACGAAAATTGTGTTACTAATCCGCTATTTTTGTTTGTAGTACATGGAATATAATTTATTCTTATAAATTAAATCCCAAAAATTCTTTATACCCATAAACAAAAAGAATAGAAATTCATCCATCTAAGAGAGAAGCGTTCTCTTATAGTCTCTATTTGGTTGTAAAAATAGTAGTCTCACAAGAATCAATATCCACTATGGAGAGAAATAATACTAATCCTTGCATAGCCATGGTTCCATCTCCAGGCTTCAGTCACGTCGTTCCCCCTCATTGAGTTTTCAAAACGACTCGGGGTTCACCAGCCTCACTTTCCCATCACCTTCAATTCAACCTCAAGTCATATGTTTTTAAGTTTTCATAAGCTGCTTCATTGTCATTCAACCTCAGTTTCCCAGACCTTCACAATGATAACAAGATGGTTCCTATTGATGGATTCCTAGAGTTGTCCTTTGAAACTTCCAGGTTTGTGAATTTTTTTTTTGTTTATTGATGTCACTTAAATTAGTTCTGAAAATTCCTGCAGGTAGTATAAGTTTTCAAGGCAAGGATATGTTGGCGAAATATGTAGAATAACAAAGTTTATAGTTTGAGTCACGTTTGATGACACTGTCTTTAAGAAATATTCCGTGACCCCTTATTAAATTAAGAAGCGGCACTCTCCAGGATTAAGCGAACTCTTCCTGTAAAAATACAGGATAACATAACTGGTGGAAGATAAAGTAATCTTAGAAGATTGGTGTATCATTTTCTATATTATTCTCTATTTTTCCATATTCTTTTCCTTCATCAAGAAGCATTTTTTATAGATTGTGGAAGGCCACGAGACATGTCTTTTAAACATATGTCCCTTAGATCTAAGAGTTATGTCAGAAAGATGCTTCTTTCTTCAACATATCCTTTCACAACCAAGAGTTATTTCAGAAATACGCTTCTTTCTTTAACATACCCTTTCACAACCAAGAGTTATGTTAGAAAGATATTTCTTTCTTTGACACATCCTTTCACAATATTTAAAATATTTCCAACAATCCATCACATGTGTCAAAGAAATACCATTAGCTGAGTTACATATATGGACATAACATTGTATCCAGTGGTCTTTTAGACTATGAACCATACCTAGACTGATAATACTTGGTACATAGAGATGCTAGTGGTCCTATGGACTATGAACCATCACTTCTTAGGTATATACCAGAGGTACTAACAGCCTGATTATACCCCCACATTTCAACTATTTACCTCACGGTTTTGCACGTTAGGCGGCCATGCACGTGTCCTGTTTTTAACGAATGCTCTAGAGATTTCGTCACGATCTCATAGGAGTGTCCCACACCCCTCATTCATATAGGTGATTTCTTTAAGTGTATATACACATAATACACCATTCCGTGGGATTTAAAATCATTAAGAGCTTTTACTCACCCTCCTCTATGCAATATAACACTTTCTTGCACACCATAGGAATATTTTGGTGCTAGCAGAACTAACAAACGACTTGTTCTTATCCATTGAACATTTTTCATGGGATCATCAATCACAAAGATTAGGTTGCTATCGCTGTTGTTATCAACTGGCTTTAGTCCTATTTCTCTCGATGTCTCAACAATTTAATTGTTTTCTTCCTAGGGGTTTTGTTAACTGATCCAATAGGTCTATTTTTGACCTCACCAAAATCGATTAAGATAACTCTACAATTTTTAAGCATGCTTATTCTCATAGTATCTTAAACGATTGCACCATTATTATCTTAATAATGTTTATTGCCATTTTGTAATTATAACATATCAACAATAAGTGTTGCTCATATTTGTTTTCCTTAACAAAGGTTATTGCCATTTGGCAAACACAATTGTTCAACACTAAATGTTGTACATCTTTGTTATCCTTAACAAATGTTATTGCCATTTGGCACTATACTACCACTAAGAATAAACACATACCACTAATATATTTTAACCTTTCTGAATCTAAGATCCAGTTCACGTCACTGTATCCTTCTAATACAACAGTAAATCCACTATAATGTTTACTATAATTCATTGTATTTTTAAAGTATCTCAATAACCTTATTAGAGCATCCAAATATTTATTACTTAGACAGTAAGTATATTTGCTCAATCTATAGAGTAATAAACTCAAGATAAATCACCACGTAATGTATGTGTATTTTAATACCATAGGAATTCATTATACATGATACCAATAGTTATGGTGCCTTCAAATATTTCATTCTCCACATGAGATTGAATTTTTATGTGTATACTCAATCCTCCACACAATATATGCTATATCATAAGAATTAATACTAATTACCAAATTCTTATAATTTGTGCATAAACATATTGAGAAAACAACACCATCAAATAATGTGTTATCATCATAAGAAATATTCATACTATGGTTCTCAAAAATCAAACTTTGAAAATAATTTTCAAGATGATATATTCTTTTATGTTTTTACACCTAAAATTATTTTTAGTTGACCAATTCTTTCAATCTCATATTTAAAATAACATAAAACAAATTCAATATATTTTTACAATAATCATGTATATTTATTTTAAGATAAATATACCCATAATAAAATTTTAAACTCATTTATCTCTTTATTAGACAAATAATTAATTTTTATATCCTCAAAATGCTTGTTTCAAGCAACATAAAAATTAGATTACTCACAAAATTTATTTTTAGCAACAAATAGCAAAGCCCTTACAAAATTTGCGTTCGTCAACAAATAACAAAACCTCCACCTCAATTTTAATAATAACACACTTCACAATTATAAAATGAGGTTAGCAGACACGCAATTTTATAACTCAAATCTTGCTAAAACACTCCAAATCTTAAACACCCCCACACTTTTAAATATCAAATTATATCTCAATAACTTGTCAATAATAATTCTAATTAAATTAGAATTTCATACCATATAATCCCTTTCCATTCTAATTAAATAGAATTTTCAGATAAAACTCTAAATATTCAATTATTTGATGAATTAACTTAATTATAATATTTCACATAATATCATGTGATAATCCAATAAATAATAGCCAGAATTATATTTATTTTTCAAACCAGATTATGAAAATCACCCTACAACTATAGTCACATACCCTTCTCATTTATATTTATAAAACTGCATACACTTTACCATTTCCCAACATTATATTCCTCATTAAAATTTTCATGGCATTATGCAGAGAGGGTTATGAAACCCAAGACCAATAAAAACTCTATCAGAAGGTATTAAATTCACCAACGAAGGAAATATTTTATTAAGATAAAATTATCTATTAAACTTTCCATAGCAACAAAATCTTATGAAAAATATTTATGGTCTGGACAGTCAACAATAATGATATCATATTATTAATATGTTTGAAAACTCATAAACCCAATTCACATAGAGACATATCGATACTAAATGTATTAACCTAAAAACCAAATTTACCAACGGTAATAACTTTTGGCATGATAACCATTGTCACTTTTGTCAGTAACTGAAACATATTATCCAAAATCAATGTACAACCAGAAACTTGCAACAATTATCATGTTAACGATAACACAACAATCACAAAATATAATCAGCCATATCTTTGCTAAAAACCACCACAATATTCATGACAATATTTACTAACCATGAAAAAATATCTCATATCACTCAAACATTTGACCACGGTTATGGAAGACGGACAACACAAAGGGGCGCACCTTTTAATTATTTAGGCCTCAAAACTGCCGCATCATATACCCCTCTCAATGTTTCTTGCGGTAATTCAGACCATGGGGTACAATGTTAACACTTATCAATCACAAAGAGACATAGAGGTTTGGAATTGATCAAACTACTCCAACCGTTATATTTCTTAACCGTCATATTGCCTTATTTTGAGAAAATTACCGTTGGCATAACTGTTAAGGAGAAAACCACATCACTTTTGTCATGTTATATATATAATCCTCAATCAACCATATACCATAGAAATCAAGTAAATGAATTATGAAAAATTGAGAATATAACTTATCTCATCCATCAACTTGTCTTCTGTTGTGGCGCCAACGTTGAGTTTTGACAGATTTTGAGAGGAGGATGTATATCAGCAATACTTCAACGAACACCCATCTACCACGCCTTGTCTCTAGGGCACCTGTCTAATGATCAACTATCCATTTCTCAAAGAGATCTGAAAATTTTCAAAGTAAAATTCACATGAGGACAAGCATAGCCCCAAAATATGCACCAATTTCATTTCCACCACCGAATCAAATCTGCACACATACTGCTATAGGAAATGGGTGGATGGCTATAATTTCTCTTGGGTTTACTTCTTTAGATTAGGAATACATTATAACATATATATTAAGTTGACATTTCATATCCCTGCACATAAATTCGAATACCAAAACCCATACCAAGAGGAAATCACATAGTTTATTGACAAGAATGAAGTCTTAACCATAGGAACCAAAAGATGAAAACTTATCTTATTTCCTTTCTTGTGTTTACGATGATCCTATATTTTCCAAAATCTCCAAGACATCATCGAGATTGAGAGAAGTTGATTTATCTCATTGACTAGACATTAACTTCGCCTCTAAAAGACTTCATCAGTCAATATCTCCATGGCTCTCTCTTGACTTCCAAAAATTTGTAGGTAATATCTTTTAAGATTGTTGGCAAAATCTGTAAAATAACAAAGTTTATAATTCGAGTCGCATCCGAGGGCACTGTCCTTAAGAGATATTCTGTGACCCCTTATCAAATTAAGAAGCGGCACTCTCCAAAATTAAGCGAACTCTTCTATAAAAATACATGGCAACATAACTGGTGGAAGATAAAATTATCTCATAAGATTGATGTATCATTTTCTATGTCATTTTTTATTTTTCCATATTATTTTCCTTAATCAAGAAGCATTTTTTATAGACTGTGGAAGGCTATGAGACATGTCTTTTAAACATATGTCCCTTAGATCTAAGAATTATGTCAGAAAGACATCTCTTTCTTTGACACACCCTTTCACAATATTTAAAATATTTCTAACAGGATCTCCCTGATTTAGTATTTGGACAGATCAAGTGAAGCCTACAAAACAATCACATGTTTAAACGACTTCGTTTCGCATATGGCATCATATTGAACAGCTTTCTAGATCTTGAACCGGAGCCAATAAAAGCTCTACAACAAAGTAATCATAAATTCCCTCCTGTTTATCCATTGGGTCCAATTTTACAAACCGGTTCAAATCAAATAAACAAGTCGTCGTCATCATCATCAGCTTTGAATATTGTTTAACATAGTTAGACAATCAACCTCAAAACTCTGTCTTGAACATCTGTTTTGGTAGTGGCGGAACACTGTCACAGGACCAACTTAGCCTTAGGGTTAGAGATGAGTGGCCACAAGTTCTTGTGGGTCGTTAGGGTTCCAAGTGAAAGATGCTGGTTCGGCTTATTTGACTGAACAAAAGGAGAACCAATTGATTATTTGCCAAAACGGTTCATTGAGAGAACCGAAGGTCAAGGCTTCGTGGTCCCATCATGGGCCCCACAAGTTGAAGTTCTAAGACACGTATCTACTGGTGGGTTCTTGACTCAATGTGGTTGGAACTCAACGCTTGAAGGTTTGGTCTATGGCAAGCCAATGATAGTGTGGCCATTATTTGCAGAGCACAAAATGAACGCAGTGATGTTAACTGATCATTTTAAGGTCGCAATGAGGCCAAAAGGTGATGGGAATAATAAGAATGGGACTGTAAAGAGAGAGAAAGTTTCTAGAGTTGTGAAAATATTTAATGGAATGTGATGAAGGTAGGTGTTTAAGGATGCTGCTCTTAGAGCACTTAGTGAAGATGGTTCATCTACAGGGACGCTATCAAATTTGCCACTTGAATGAAAAATATTTGTGTCTAGGAGAAAAAAAAAATCATCTAATGTTATTCCCAGATACAGTTTCCTGTCATTATATGCCCTAGAAACCTCTTGAAAATTTGTGTGTATGCATGTGTGTGCACATTGGTATAAGATTATGGCATTATAAACAAACATTATTGTATATAATTTGATAATTGGAAGAGTAATATTACGTTACATTTCGCTTTATTTAAACAAGAACAATGCCATACTATAATAAAGATAATGATAAGTATAATTTTTTTTCATACAAACTAAATATTAGTTTTCTAGGAGGACGCTTTCTAACTTTGCATTTGAATTGAAAAAAAAAATGTGTAACAGTATTGCCTGCAGTGAATTATCCTAATAGTTTTTTTTTAAAAAAATAATAATTTTGTGTATCTATTCAGAGGCTAGAATATGTTTCCTTGTAAGTTTAATGCATATATCTAGAAAATATGGATATAGCTAGTCAAGATACCATAAACATGGATAGTAGTGCTAAACTTAGCACATTTCACCAGCTGTTGCGCTTAATGGCTAATATTGCTTTTTGGATATATTAGAGGCTAAATATAACCCAAGTAAACTGAGAAATTAAGTACCTCAAAGAGAGCATTGGACCAATGTGGGTCGAGTCTAACTGAGGAGTTAATCCCTCATAATACTATGAGCCAAGATTTAAATTCTTTTTAAAAGAGGTGTTCATAGTATCTAACAGCGCCTTCAATAGAAAGATATTTGTGCTTAGTAAAATGGAAAAAAAACAAACAAAGAGAGAACGTTGGCCTTTTGGGGATTGCTGAAAGTTAACAACACCATATGTGGGTTATGCATCCTTCATTCCTTTCCTATAGCAGAAGCATGGGGTATATAATGTACGTAGAATTAAAATGTATCAAGTCACCAATAAAGTCGGTATAATTAGTAGATAATTATATCCATTAAATATTATGTATTAGATTTGAGCTAACCTTTTCCCATGGAAAAACTTTAGTTGGGAGAGTCAAAATCTACTTTAATAATTTATACATCTTAAGAGATTAGTTTTTAGCTATCAGTTAGAGGGATGCTGTATAGACTTTCCTAAAATGTATCAAGTCATAACTAAACTAAAGGATGTAAATGGCGATTATATCACAAGCCGAAGTACTTTCTATGTGATTTAAACACCACCAAGACAATGGTTGTGTGGCCATTATTTGTAGAGCTGTGGATCACTATTAAAAAAAATACTTATTACGGTATTACTTCATAGTGATTGAAAGAAAAAATACTGTAAAAAAATGCATATCATATTCATAAATAAATCCATATTTAAAAACCTTTTTCATTGCGGTTTTATACAAAACTGCCGTAAAAATATATTTTAACAGCAATTCAAACCACCGTTTCCAATTGAGGTTAAATCTTGGTTGGGCCTAACTTTTAATGGCATAACTTATGTATGATTGACAAGTATCTATCGGTTAGATTGTTGAAAGGTGATAGTTTAGAATTAATATTATGTTTTGGTAGTTATTTAGAATTAAATTTGAATATTATTTATTTGGGATTTATATTTAAATATTATAATATCATATCTTAGAAAAATAAATCTAAAATATTAAAATCAGAATAGAATTATATGTTTAATCTATTAGTTTATATTTTTATTTATATAAAAACTTATTTGTATTCTTATTTATTCAAAGATTAATAATATTATGAGACACTTCTATCCACCTCCTTGCAATACTTCAATTCTCACACGTATATTCTTTTTATTAACAAATTCTGACGAAAGGATATATGTTTGACTAATTTGATTACTTTGCAGTACTAGCATATGTAGTGTTAGGAAGGGTTGGTGTGCCCCTGAAGGCAACTATGCTGATCATAAAATGCACAACATCCACAAACAAAGAATGGAATGTGAAAGAAGCAGCAAACACATCCATAGTTGTGGCCATACTGTTAGCCACAGTGTCATTTACGGCTGCTGGTTTCACAATACCGGGTCGGTTTTACCCATCAGATGATCCCATCACAAAAGAAAGGGGCATGGCACTTCTGAGCCATAGAACACTATTCAAGATATTCATGGCTTTCAACACTATTGCTATGTACAGCTCCACCATTGGTACCGTCATTCTTCTATGGGTCCCAATTGGAGATCTTCGTTTTGCAGAAGGAGCATATAATGCGACCGAAGATGTTTGTTCAACATGCTGTTATAGCAATGCCCGTTGCATTTCAAGCTGCTATACGTTTGATTGCAATAACACTTTGCTTGCAGATGTTATTAGCGCCATTGGATTCATCTACACTTTTTTCATCATATCTTTACATTATTTACCATTACTTAATTATTTGGATCCTTGTTGTTTTCTTATATGGATGGCGTGATGCTTGATTGGTGATATATTGTCGGTGAAGTCAACCAAGTCGATGCAAGAAATCAAATCGAATGAAGCATTTGTGTCACGTCCCTATTTTTGGACCGTGACCGGCACAGAATATAAATACATCATATTCTGAAAGCCTAGCATTTTAAGTAAAACCTTTAAATTCTCCATAGCATTTTTCAAAATCATACAACATTTTCTAAGGTTCATGCAGAGCATTATCCTTTCCAAAATAATCAAAGTTCTTAAAAAGCAATTACATCAAAAGTAGTATTTGTCAAACGAAGCTTCGAATTAACAGCAAGGCTCTTTACCGCTCAGCTGGAGAATTAGGGTCACCTGCACTATCTGAAGCCAAATAATCTACTCGTGAATAACGTCCCAAAAACATGATTTAAAAGAATGCGGAAAATAATCAATGCATAATCATTTTAAAAATGTATTTCTTAACACTTCGTAATCTAATGCAAACCTTTTCGTAAACATTTGTATTTCAGGGGAAATAACCGTATGAACTAACTGTTTCAAATAACTCATTCAAAACAATCTTTTCACAACCATGATCTTTCTGTAGGACTTCAACAGAACAAAAACAGGCGTGGACACACAGTCCACGAGGGTAACTAACCATTCTGGTGGCTCGAAGCCACAAACTGTCGCGAGAATAAATCCCACGAAATAATTCTGGTGGCTATGCCACAAACTGTCGCGAGAATAAATCCCACGAAATAATTCTGGTGGCTATGCCACAAACTGTCGCGAGAGTAAATCCCACGAAATAATTCTGGTGGCTATGCCACAAACTGTCGAGCTCGAATACCAAGGTGCACCAAGGACTAACAGTACTGCTGTTAGCAACTAGCGTTCTGTATTCCATCCTAAAACGTTTTCATCATGCGTGGGGTCCTTTTCACATGTAAAGATCTCAATCGTTTCAAAATATCACAATCATTGATAAAATCACTTTGAATTTCTGTTACCCCAGCATGAACATACAAAATCAAGTTACTGTAAAAACATATGCAATTCACAGAGAAATATTTCATGAATAACATCAGTTCAATGTCAAATCTTTTTCTAAAGCTTCTTTATCCATTTTCATGCATAATCGTAATCTTTTGTAAATTAATCGAAAGAAAATCATTTCTAACGATTTAAACCACAATTTCGTAAAACTTGCTTTTCGAAATCCATATTTGAAATTCATCATTTGAAATAACAATGCATTTGAAAATGTAAATTTGTAGGGAACGTTATTCACTCACCTGCCACACTACCCAACCTTTATCCGCTTTAGCCAAATCACTGTTGAATACTTTCACTTCTCAACCCCCTGGTATTCCAAAGCAATATATTAACATTCTAAAATATAACCTTAACGGGAATAAACCATTCCTAAACTACTACACATCATATAGGCATAATCACTAACATGCTTTAGCCATGGCTAAGTTGGTTAAAGCACCAATTCATTTCCAAATAATCCTTGACAATGATCTTTGCACAGATCTAAACCTTCCACACTAATCCATTTCCTTTGAGCTACGGTCACCAACTTTCTCTATACCCCCAATTTGAACAATTCACTTCCCTATATATATATATATGCATACTTGTTCACAGCCAGCCTTTAAATCAGAAACACCCATACAAACATATACTGCCCAAGGTAACAGTTCTTATCCAAAATGCAATAAGTATGAAACATATAGCAAACCAGACGGCAACCTAAAATGTACACCCAACAGCGATGTTCCAACAAAGAGAATCTTATATTCCTCAACTTCACAGCTAAGGATCAATAACCAAAACAAGCTCACCGATATCACACATCACTCAAGCCTCAGCAATCATTCTCACACTCGACAGACCCAGCACGCAGGAAAAACAAAATCCACCCATCCAGCATACAGAGTGCCAAAGAATAAAAATTCAATCAACTTACACTCAACTAATCCTTCACAATTGCACCAAAGTACTCAACAATCACGGCCCCTGAATTTACAGCGTCAGGAATTACTTGTCGAGGCGAAAAACAGAGCTCAACAAATATCACAGCAACTCATACACCCCCGACGGTGAAGCTTGAACCTATACAAAACCACCGTTATGAGATAGCATCACAGCGAGAACTACCGCCAACAGCCCCTTCGATTAACCCCAACATATACCGCAAACATAGCATAACAGGCACATACACAGCGCACATGAGCAGCAATTTAACAAGACTCAGAGCAGGCATACACAGATTATCCATAAGTGTAATACCCAGAACCAACAATACCGAGCAAGTAAACGGAGACAGGGTCAGGTACTTACTGCCTATTGCCGACAACTCTACAACTCTGTCTCCGGCGTCACCAAATAGCTTCTAACTTCCTTCTTTCCTTCTATCAACTACAACGAACATCCCCAATCACCCCCCCCCGAACCGTCCACTGCGGAGGAAAACCGAAATGAAATTCAAAGACTTGCTACAGTAGCAAAGGTTTGCTACAGTAGCAGAGAATGGCGACAGACTACAGCTCTCCGGTGACTGCGACAACCACAAAAATGGTCTACAGGAAGAAGCATCCACCGGCGCTAGAACCCACTCACAGAGCTCGCAACACCCCTGCCTTCCACCCTCACTCTCACGGCGACCGCACAGATGACAGAAGGAGAAGGAGAGCGGGGCGGTTGCTTCTTAAGGACAACGGCAGAGACCTCTCTTGCCGTGTACTCTCCTCCCGTACCGCACGCTGAACCTCTGCTACCCTTCACCTACACCTGTTGCTGCTCTGCCATTCTCTGGTCGCAAGGAAAGAAAAAAAATGGGGGGGCAGTCGGGATTCGGTGACAGGGAACAGAGGGGAAAAAGAAAAAAAATTTCCACAAACTGACCTACGCTCTGCACAAGCTGGGATTCGAACACGGGCCATGCGTTTTCCTCTCGCCACATGAACCATTCCGCCAATGCTCTCCATACGAAATATTCTACAATGAATATACATATATCCGATAATTAGAATTCTTGATCATAACATTCTTCCCCTCTTAAGAAATTCGGTCCTCCGAATTTAAAAATATACACACCGAAGTTTGAAATAATTGCGGGTATTAAATCCTAATCTCACCTCTAATACCTAAGTAGCTTCTTCCTCTGAATGATTAAGCCATAACACTTTCACTGAAGGAATCTCTTTTGATCGCAATCGCTTTACTTGTCTATCTAATATAGCTATTGGGTACTCATCATAGGACAAGTCTTCGTTCGCCTGAACCTCTTGATAATCCACAACATAAGATGGATCATACAAGTACTTCCGTAGCATCAATACAGGAAACACTGGATGTATTCCTGATTGTAAGTCGATCTTTAAAATAATGTGCTCATTGCAACTGGTCAAACAGATCATCAATGCGCGACAACGATTACTTGTTCTTTACTGTCACCTTGTTAAGCTGTCGATAATCAATGCACAATCTCATCGAGCCATCCTTCTTCTTGACAAATAACACTGGTGCACCCCAAGGAGAAGTACTAGGTCATACGAACCCCTTATCTAGCAATTCTTGTAACTGACTTTTTAATTCCCTTAACTCAGACAGCGCCATTCTATAAGGCGGAATAGAAATTGGCTGCGTACCAGTAATGACATCAATACTAAATTTCTATCTCTCGATCTGGGGGTAATCCCGGCAATTCCTCCGGAAAAACATCAGGAAATTCCTGAACAATAGGAATTTGGTCTAAGCTGACAGTAGGCCTATCAATATCTTGGATTACCGCCAAAAATCCCTAACAACCTTTTGCCAACATTTGCTGGGCTTATCTACTTCGTTTCCAAACAACACAAACGAAGTTTCATCCGGAAAGTTAAACTTTACCACTTTCAGGTGACAATCCACCGTAGCATAACATGAAGCTAACCAATCCATGCCCAGTATGACATCAAAGTCTATCATATCAAGTATCATCAAATTGACAAAACTTTCACTACCCTCAACAGACACTTCACAAGATTTGTACACTTGTGAAACTGATAAAGATTCTCCAACAGGGTAGCAACAGTGAAAGGACAATCAAATCTGACAGAATTCTTACCAACATCTTAACAAAATATCTCAAAATATAAGAATATGTCAATCCCGGCTTAAAGAATACATAAGTTTTATTTATTTATTTATTTATTTATTTATTTATTTATTTTATTCTTTTATTATTTTTTTTTGAACATAAAGTGATAATACCTGTGACCACGTCATTTGGGGCCTGAACATCCTGCCTAGCCATCGCATACACCCTATCTTGTCCCTCAACTAAAAAAGGTTGTGCTCTATTCTTCGAAGGTCGTTCTGATGTACCTCTACCTGTTGAGGCAATTGTCCCAACGGACGGAGTTGCGAAAGTAGTAGGGTGAGGAGAAGGTCTAGCTGATCCATAACTCGAGGTTGATTGAGCAAACGGACACTCTTTCTTCATGTGACCCAGCTGTCCACAACCATAGCACACCCCCAAGGTCTTCAGACAAACCCCTGAATGGTGCTTCCCACACATATTACAGGTAGGCCTGGAATAACTAGTCTGGCTCCCCCCAGACTGAGGTCTAGTACCTCCAAACGTCTGTCCTGAATCAGGAATGCCCACAGAAGATCTATAAGATCTGGGCGCTGGCCGCATATCAGCTGACGAGGGTTGGCCCTGAGGGCTGTTACCCTTAAATGAAGATCCTTGGAACTTTTCGCTCCCAGTCTTCTGCTTCTTAGAAACCCCTTCTTCTTCCATGTGCCTCAACTCAATTCTCAAAGCACAGTCAACCACATCAGCATAAGAAGCAAAATGATTCAGCATCGGGGCCACAGCATCATGAATATGTAACGGTAATCCCTGTATAAACCTGCCGATTCTATCCCTTTCTGACGGAATCAAGGTAGATGCATATGAAGAAAGCTCTGTAAATCTTTTGTCATACTCAGCCACAGACATCCCAGAAGTACACTTCAACAGAAGAAATTCTTTAACTCTAGCATCCTTCTTGCTCTGGGGAAGAAAATGTTTCAGGAAAAGATCCTTAAAATCTGCCCAAGACAATAATGATACTCTATCCCCCTGAAATCCTGGTACCGTCTTACTCCACGCATTCGCAATCCCTTCAAGTCGAAACAAGGCAAACTCCACGTATTGCACATCTGGGCATCTCAAAGCCCGGCATCTCTTCTCAATTCCTTCCAGGAACTCCATGGGTTCCTCTCGAGAATCAAACCCTGAGAACTTCGGAGGATCCAACTTTATAAACTCTGATAGCCTGACTGCGATGGATTCTCCCTCTATAACCTGGGGTGTCTCTATCTGAGTCTCATGCCTAGAGGACGTAGAGATCTCAGGAGACTGTGGATGAGATGGTTCTGCCTCAGATAGAATTTCCTGGAGAGGTCTAAGGGGTCGACCTCCCCGAACCCTAGCACCCCTACGACCCTGTCCTCGGCCTCGAGGAGGCATATCACTTCGCTGAGCAGAGCCTTGATCCGAAGCCCTAGAGCTCCCTCTAGACTGTACTCGTCTAGGCGGCATTTAACTATTCATAAAACATAGAAAATCTTCAGTTTTTAAATAAATACGTTTCTAAAATCATAGGAAAACACCACTTTTGAATTTCTCTTAGAGATCTTCAGAGATGCCACAACTATAGTTATGCCCGGGTTCATAACGATAATTGAGACCCCACCGAAGTATCTCTGCTCTGCTTAACCATAGAAAAACTTTGGCTCTGATACCAAACTGTCACGTCCCTACTTTTAGACTGTGACCGGCACAGAATATAAATACATCATATTCTGAAAGCCTAGCATTTTAAGTAAAACCTTTAAATTCTCCATAGCATTTTTCAAAATCATACAACATTTTCTAAGGTTCATGCAGAGCATTATCCTTTCCAAAATAATCAAAGTTCTTAAAAAGCAATTACATCAAAAGTAGTATTTGTCAAACGAAGCTTCGAATTAACAGCAAGGCTCTTTACCGCTCAGCTGGAGAATTAGGGTCACCTGCACTATCTGAAGCCAAATAATCTACTCGTGAATAACGTCCCAAAAACATGATTTAAAAGAATGCGGAAAATAATCAATGCATAATCATTTTAAAAATGTATTTCTTAACACTTCGTAATCTAATGCAAACCTTTTCGTAAATATTTGTATTTCAGGGGAAATAACCGTATGAACTAACTGTTTCAAATAACTCATTCAAAATAATCTTTTCACAACCATGATCTTTCTGTAGGACTTCAACAGAACAAAAACAGGCGTGGACACACAGTCCACGAGGGTAACTAACCATTCTGGTGGCTCGAAGCCACAAACTGTCGCGAGAATAAATCCCACAAAATAATTCTGGTGGCTATGCCACAAACTGTCGCGAGAATAAATCCCACGAAATAATTCTGGTGGCTATGCCACAAACTGACGCGAGAGTAAATCCCACGAAATAATTCTGGTGGCTATGCCACAAACTGTCGAGCTCGAATACCAAGGTGCACCAAGGACTAACAGTACTGCTGTTAGCAACCAGCGTTCTGTATTCTGTCCTAAAACGTTTTCATCATGCGTGGGGTCCTTTTCACATGTAAAGATCTCAATCGTTTCAAAATATCACAATCATTGATAAAATCACTTTGAATTTCTGTTACCCCAGCATGAACATACAAAATCAAGTTACTGTAAAAACATATGCAATTCACAGAGAAATATTTCATGAATAACATCAATTCAATGTCAAATCTTTTTCTAAAGCTTCTTTATCCATTTTCATGCATAATCGTAATCTTTTGTAAATTAATCGAAAGAAAATCATTTCTAACGATTTAAACCACAATTTCGTAAAACTTGCTTTTCGAAATCCATATTTGAAATTCATCATTTGAAATAACAATGCATTTGAAAATGTAAATTTGTAGGGAACGTTATTCACTCACCTGCCACACTACCCAACCTTTATCCGCTTTAGCCAAATCACTGTTGAATACTTTCACTTCTCAACCCCCTGGTATTCCAAAGCAATATATTAACATTCTAAAATATAACCTTAACGGGAATAAACCATTCCTAAACTACTACACATCATATAGGCATAATCACTAACATGCTTTAGCCATGGCTAAGTTGGTTAAAGCACCAATTCATTTCCAAATAATCCTTGACAATGATCTTTGCACAGATCTAAACCTTCCACACTAATCCATTTCCTTTGAGCTACGGTCACCAACTTTCTCTATACCCCCAATTTGAACAATTCACTTCCCTATATATATATATATGCATACTTGTTCACAGCCAGCCTTTAAATCAGAAACACCCATACAAACATATACTGCCCAAGGTAACAGTTCTTATCCAAAATGCAATAAGTATGAAACATATAGCAAACCAGACGGCAACCTAAAATGTACACCCAACAGCGATGTTCCAACAAAGAGAATCTTATATTCCTCAACTTCACAGCTAAGGATCAATAACCAAAACAAGCTCACCGATATCACACATCACTCAAGCCTCAGCAATCATTCTCACACTCGACAGACCCAGCACGCAGGAAAAACAAAATCCACCCATCTGCCAAAGAATAAAAATTCAATCAACTTACACTCAACTAATCCTTCACAATTGCACCAAAGTACTCAGCAATCACGGCCCCTGAATTTACAGCGTCAGGAATTACTTGTCGAGGTGAAAAACAGAGCTCAACAAATATCACAGCAACTCATACACCCCCGACGGCGAAGCTTGAACCTATACAAAACCACCGTTATGAGATAGCATCACAGCGAGAACTACCACCAACAGCCCCTTCGATTAACCCCAACATATACCGCAAACATAGCATAACAGGCACATACACAGCGCACATGAGCAGCAATTTAACAAGACTCAGAGCAGGCATACACAGATTATCCATAAGTGTAATACCCAGAACCAACAATACCGAGCAAGTAAACGGAGACAGGGTCAGGTACTTACTGCCTATTGCCGACAACTCAACAACTCTGTCTCCGGCGTCACCAAATAGCTTCTAACTTCCTTCTTTCCTTCTATCAACTACAACGAACATCCCCAATCACCCCCCCTGAACCGTCCACTGCGGAGGAAAACCGAAATGAAATTCAAAGACTTGCTACAGTAGCAAAGGTTTGCTACAGTAGCAGAGAATGGCGACGGACTACAGCTCTCCGGCGACTGCGACAACCACAAAAATGGTCTACGGGAAGAAGCATCCACCGGCGCTAGAACCCCCTCACAGAGCTCGCAACACCCCTGCCTTCCACCCTCACTCTCACGGCGACCGCACAGATGACAGAAGGAGAAGGAGAGCGGGGCGGTTGCTTCTTAAGGACAATGGCAGAGACCTCTCTTGCCGTGTACTCTCCTCCTGCGCCGCACGCTGAACCTCTGCTACCCTTCACCTACACCTATTGCTGCTCTGCCATTCTCTGGTCGCAAGGAAAGAAAAAAAATGGGGGGGCAGTCGGGATTCGGTGACAGGGAACAGAGGGGAAAAAGAAAAAAAATTTCCACAAACTGACCTACGCTCTGCACAAGCTGGGATTCGAACACGGGCCATGCGTTTTCCTCTCGCCACATGAACCATTCCGCCAATGCTCTCCATACGAAATATTCTACAATGAATATACATATATCCGATAATTAGAATTCTTGATCATAACAATTTGCAAATTGATATTGATGATGATGATGATGTTGCAGCCAACACTTTCTTAGATCCAGTTACAAATGTTCATTAAATTGTCGGTGTTTCCCATGCTTTTAGTTTCATGATGTTCATCTAAAATTATGTGATTTATGTATCATAATAACCAGTATAATTTTTATATAAATCTGAAACTAAACCAGTAAATTGGATACTTGTACGTAAATATCTATATACAGACACACACACACACACACACACACATATAGTAGATTTGCTTTTATATGGCAACAATCCAAATACTAGATATAGAAAAGTGCAACAGCTAGAACCCGCAATGCGTCGTCTTCATCACTCTCGTGGAGCAGAAACCTTCGAGGATTTTCAATGTTGAACGTAGATGTAGAAAGCATAATGAATTAAAAAAATCGTTGACATAGAAAAGACAACAGAGAGGACTAGTAATCATAAAAGGAGATTTCGTTTATTGTAAAAGAAAATAAAAAATGTCAGATTTGAAAGTAATGTGATGTGAGAAAAATGAAAAGTGAAGCAAAATCGGTCTCTTCAAGAATTAGTTCCATACAATTTTAAGGTCATTGTTTACTATATACCATTTAAGTGTATTATTTTAGTAAAAATACTTTTTACTATATAAGATTTTGATTTTTTTTTTTACTTTTTGTAGTATATAGGTAAATTTGCCCCTTTGTAGCCAAGTGTTGCTACTTGGGATTCAATATATAAATGACACTATATATTGTTGGCGTGGGTATCTTCACATAAATTTCCAAAAAAACACATCTCTTTATTTTAAAATATTCCAACATACATGAGCGTACATCAATTAATTAAGGACTTGTTTTCATGCATATATATAAGCGTATGAATTTTGTTAAAACTTTTTAATTGTTTTAAAACGGGATTAAAGTATAAATGTATCGTCCCAGAAGTTTTCACCCTGAAGCAATGTTGTCTTGGATGTTTTTTTTTTCATTCAATACCACCTTGAAAGTTTCAAAAAATAGCAATATCACGTCACCCTATTAAAAAATTAATGTTAAACGTTAAAATTTAATATTGATTATTGATATTTTTTAGAGTAAGCAGCAATATTGCTCTATTGCTAACCTTTAGGAGTTCATGCTATTTCAGCACATTTTCCTATAATTTCCTATAATTTTTGGTGAATTTATGCTTTGGGGATACATATGATAGGAAAATGTGTATAGTGAATACTTATGTGAAAGTGACGGAATGCTTGTGTTAAATGTGAATATTTTACCCTATTTTATCGCCTTTAGCTTTAATAAATTTTCTTGTTTAGTTAGGATGTCATTTGAACTAAATGTGAAGCCATTTGAAGCTAAGAGTCAATACTTATGAAGGTGGAAAGGAATTGAAGAAGCCAAGTCCACATGAAGAAACAAGGAGATGAGATAAGAAAAAGAAAGTTGTTGGCTTCAGCCAACGACATTTTAGGCTCAGCCAAAACTAGGGTAGAAAGCACACAAAGAGAGTCTTAGGTGCAGCCAACGAGATTAATGAAGCTATGTGTTTTAATGACAGAATTAATGCTAGGGCTTCTTATTCTTCTATAGTCGAATGGGGCTGTCATTCTTGACTTTGGGACCTTCTTGGGATCTCTTTAGTGTGCTAAGGCAAGGATTTGAGTGGAGATTGAGCTAGGATTTGAAGATTTGAAGATATTTAAGTTTCTCTTCTTGGTTTTTCTTCTCCGTGCACCCCTTCATTCTCACGTTCTATGATTATATATATGTATTTTCTCATGGATTTTCTGAATGTGTAGCTAAACCTTTGATTCTAGGATTATTTTGAACTCTTGTATGGATTAGCACTTGATTACTCCTCTCTCTTTGTAATTAATGATATGTATATGTGTTTATTTTACTCTTTTCTTAATGAGATTGTCGGTTTCACTTGAGTAATGCTTGAGAAGGTTAGCTTGATTGTAGAACTTGGGTAAAATTGTGTAAAAATTTGAAGTTTGCTTGATGATAATGGTATTGTTGTCAAGATAGATATATACTTGTTAACTTTGCATAGTCACATTAGGGTTGAAGCTTGAAAATTAGGTTTTATTAATTGTAACAAGAGATTGAGCAATTAATAGAATTAAGAAATACAAAGGGAATAAATAATTATATAACATATTTTATCCTTGAAAGCCAAGAATCAATTATGTATATTAATTTTTAATTTTAGTTTGTTTATTTCATTGTTTCTCTTCACTCTTGATATTTGTGTTACTCAAATTAGGTGAGAGTGTAATAATCAATACTTATCTAAATTTTGGAACCAAATCCTTGTAGGAATGATATTTTCTCCTCACTTTATTACTGGACACGACTCGTGCAGAAGCGAACATCTATTTTAACACTTTTAGAGAACTATAAACCTAAAAAAACTTTTAAGATAATATTGCTCTTTAGTAAAAATTTATGGAATAAGTTTGCACCAATACCCTTTAAAAAATACCGAGACTTTACATAAACAAGTTATATAATTTGTTGCTGGGATTTGTTCTGAATTATGTTAAATGAATATATTCTGTATAATTTATATAATTTTCTGTATTTTTAGCTTTAGGTTTCGTATAAAATTCTAATAAATTTGTTAAATGAATATTTTTTTGTTTTATAAAAAATCAACCTGATTAGTTATTAATGCTTCATTTATTAAGTTTTTTCTTGTTTGCTAAATGCCTAATTAATGCTCAGTTCTTTTTTGTTAAATGCCTATTGTTTTAGTTACAATAAACACTATTTGAATCTAAAAATGTACTTTTTCCTAAAATTATATGTAAAACAAAAAAAAAACACAAAAAAAGCGGGCAAGCATAACCATTTTGCCGGCCCAGTAAGGGTGAGGGATCATGACACACTTGGGCTCATCTAATGATCTAAAGTCCACACATTTTATCATCATACATCCGCCATTTTTTAACAGGTCTACTATATATGATTTTATATTTTAAATTTATTTTTTAATATCCCTTTTGACATTTAAATAGTATAATTTATCTACCGCATTTACAAATTATAATAATTAGAAAATAATGCTGTAGATAAATTTTCAAAAAACTGTATTCATATATAATAGGATAAGCTACTAAATTTAAATAAGAATAGTAATTGTGACAAATTAATTTACATATTTTTAAAATATAATTTTTTTTATTTAGAGGGATCTTTCAAAATAATTTGCGCGCACAGAAATTTAAAAACTAATAAATAAATAATAAGTTTTAACAGAACTAATATATTAAATATTCTCTACATGTGTATATATAAAAATTCTGCATCTCTATTTTTCCCCTTCCAATACTGTGAAATATCTGAATATGAGAAAAAATGGCGGTTGTGTCTTAAATGGTTCTGTGATGAGATAATTACAAACACAAATGCAATAATCACATAATTTTAGATGGACAACATCATGAAACTAATAGCTTTGTCAGCACCAATGAACGTTAATTTGTGTTTGATAAGTGGCTACTGGGTTAGAAAGCAATTATGGGAGATCTTTCTAAATTCTAGCATTATACAAACTCCTTCCATGTAACCAACGTATGCTTGCGTAATGAAGAGGAGTGTTGTTGTTCTCATCTCTTTGATACAATAGCTCTTGTGTTATTATATAGCATATTGTCAGCCAGCTAGCAGCCACAGTAATAAAAAATAAAGAGTACTGTCATTAATTAAGGACTAAATCTCTACTAAGGTAAATTATAAGAACTTGTAAATTAATTTTTCAAAAAATATAAAAAAAAAGGAAGGAAGAGAGGGAGAAAAAACCTCAAAAGTGATACCATTACATCACGTACTGTTATTTTATGGAATGCCGTGAAAGAAGTGACTTCATAAGATGACTAGAAAATTCATATTGATCACACAATATTCTAATCTCGTGGAGTCCCTCACGCGTCTTATCTGTATTGTTGCATTGACTTGAATAGTCTAATGCACAAAAAGCATACATAAAGGATTGCATTTGATTGAAGCGCTAGCTAGCTGCAATGGGTGATTCAGGACTCTTTAGATTAATTTTTGGATAATAAATTTTGAAAAAAATAAATTTTAGAAAAAATAGATTTTGAGAAAAATAAATTTTAAAAATAGAGATATTTAGATGATTAGTAGTAGAATCACTTTTTATATTGATAAATTATTAAAAATGATATGATTTGATTAAAAATAAGATAGATGAGAGATATTAGAGAAGAAAGAGGAGTGAGTGTAGAGAAGAGAGAGAGAGATGAGAGAGGGTAAAGAATAAAGATGACAGAGGAGAGAGAATGTAAGAAAAATTAGGGATAAATAATAATTGGATAATATATAAGTTATTTTACTATTTTAAAAACTAGTTTCAGTAGTTTATTCAAAATTATAGTTTTAGCTAAAATCAATTTTGGACAAATATGATTGCTTGTTTAAAATTTCTCTAAACTAAGATTTTGCTGAAAACAATTTTTCCAACTATGCCCCCAAACACACACTCAAGTTCTTTTGAAATATATGATAAATTGTATTTTAGAAAAAGGAAAGGAGGGAATATATATTTGGTGAAAAATAGACAATTAAGAGTACTGTCATTAACTAAGGAGTAAATCTCTAAGGTAAATTACAAGATAAAAAAGAAGGAAGGAAGAGAGAGAGAAAACCTCAAAAGTAGATACCATTACATCACGCACTGTTATTTTATGGAATGCCGTGAAAGAGGTGACTTCATAAGATGACTAGAAAATTCATAATGATCACACAATATTCTAATCTCATGGCGTACCACATGCGTCTTATCTGTATTGTTGCATTGACTTGAATAGTCTAATGCACAAAAAGCATATATAAAGGATTGCTTTTGATTGAAGCGCTAGCTAGTTGCAATGGGTGATTCAGGACTCTTTAGATTAATTTTTAGATAATAGATTTTATAAAGAATAAATTTTAAAAAATAAATTTTGAAAAAAATAAATTTTAGAAAAAATAAATTTTAAAAATAGAGATATTTAGATGATTAATAGTATAATCATTTTTTTTATTAATAAATTATTAAAAATAGTATAATTTGATTAAAAGTAGGAGATATGAGAGATAGTAGAGAAAAAAGAGGAGAGAATATAGAGAAGAGATAGGAGATAGGAGAGAGAGATGAGAAAGGGTAGAGAATAGAGATGAAAGATGAGAGAGGGTATAAGAAAAAGTAATGGTAAAATAATAATTGGATAGTATATAAATTCTGTTCAAAAAGTTAGTTTCAGTAGCTTATTTAAAATCATAATTTTCTAACCATACCCCCAAGCACACACCCAGATTCTTTTAAAATATATGATAAATTGTATCTTAGAAAAAGGAAAGAGTGAATATATATTTGGTGAAAAATAGACAATTAAGACAAGTTGTGTCATAACTATTGACGTTGATCCTTAGTCTTTCAACTAATGCAACTTTCCAGTTGTTGGCTCAAAGGGGTGGCCCGAGGGCGAAGTTTTGACGGATACTCCTACATTGGATTATTATGAGCAAAAGACAATATCGTCTTCAACTTTTTGAAATTTCTAATCTTATTTTTTATGCCATTTTTTTTTTATTTCTTTTGGGGGTGGGAGACGAAGTTTCGACCAATATTCCTATATTGGATTAGCATGAACAGAAGACAATATTATCTTCAACTTTTTGAGCGTTCTAATATGTCTTTTTTTTTTGTATGCAATTTTTATTGAAGTTTTTATCAATGGTTTTATAATTTGTTATTCCTCAAGAGATCTTATAAATTAAAACTTAAAATTAATTTATATATAATTAATTAAATTAGTCTTGTATTTATCACATTTGAATACTGGATTTGACTACCTAAAAAAAAGCAATTTATATTTAAATTAAATTATTTAATCAAAGATTAAACTGATTTAAAGGGAATACAAGATAAGATAGATAAATTTTTTATGCAATGTGTTGACTCGGCTGTTCTTGTTGGACGAAGAATGTGCCGGAAAGAAACTCTTTAGTCTAGCTCCATAAAGAATCAGCTAATAAGCAATAAGCTAAGTTAAAATTAAGTATACTACATCAACTAATTAATCGGAATACATTATCTGAATAAAACATATCGTTGTCATAACAGCCTAAATAAAAGAAAGCTAACATAAGATATTCAAAAGCCATAAAGGGTTTTTTGTCCGATTTAAATGGCAGCATAGAGCCTGAAGAGCTGTGAGAATCAAAGGCCATACCTATTGTCACAAATGGCATATCTTGTGCCACTAGACCGAATAGTCTTCGGCAATACCATAAAAGGTTTTAACGTAAATTATTAACACTACGATAAAAAATATTCTCCTAACAAATGTATTTTTTAATATTTAAATTTATATTTTCCTTTTTATAAGATAAGACAATTTACCACTTTAACCAATAGTTTGTTGGTAAATTAAGTTTTAATTTAGTCAATTAAAGTATTTGTTGGTCAAAAGTAGATACCATAAGATGACTAGAAAATTCACAGTGATCACACAATATTCTAATCTCATGGCGTACCACATGCGTCTTATCTGTATCGTTGCATTGGCTTCAAATGTCTAATGCACAAAAAGCATACATAAAGGTTTTCCCTAGTGCTGAAATTAGGATATTCTTCATCTTCTCTTGATGATAATTCCATTCCGCTCAGGCAAGGCTATTTCGAATGGTGACTCTCCACTTCATTCTGCAATATCAGAACGAAAATTGTCATAAGTAAATACCTGGAATCAAAGCAAAAGTACTTTTCATCTATGCATAGATTAAGTAAATTAAGAGAGAAATTTTTTAGCTTCTCGTAACATGTTCTCGATGAATTATTGTGTAAAACAGATGCCTTGTGATTAGAAAGTATATTAATTAAATTTTTCATGTAACACGTTCTAATTTTCTTATTACTTCTTCGGTATTTAATATAAGACCTAATTAGAGAGTTGATCTTGGTCCTAAATATAAAATATATTTTCTATATTTATTATTTTTTTAAATTACTCCTATTGATAAACACTAATCAAGAGGGAGGAAGGGACGGGGTTAGTGGATTAATTAAGATGATGAGGGTATTTTAGAAAAATTATTCTATATTAACTAATTTAAATAATTTTATTAATCTAATTAAATTAGTTAAATATGCCCTATATTAAGAATTAAAGGAGTATTGTGCTAGTGCAAAATGGTCCCACAAATATTTTGTTAGTCTTTCAGCGATTGCAACTTTGAGGTTTGTTTTTTTTTTTGTGGGAGGGGGGAGTTTTGATGAATATTCCTATATTATATTGTATTAGTGTGAACAGATGACAATATTGTCTTCAAAATGTGACATCATAATATGGCTGAAAAATTCAGTATTCACACAACATTCTAATCTCTCAGCATTGACTTGAACTGTTTAAAGCATATAAAGCATAAAGGTTTGCCTAAGGCTGAAATTAAGTTGAATCGGGTGATCCTAGTTGCAATGGGTGATTCTGATTCCGTTGAAATAACCTTAGATGTATCCACCGAAGCGATGCCTGACGAAAAACTGGAAGAGATCATGAGCAGATTGACAAAGTGCCAGTCCCATGCATTCAGCAGCAAAGTCATGAGTGAGCTAATGGAAATGCATAATCTGATGAAAATGTTGGGCAATTCATCAGTTGATGATGGTGTACAATTTCGTTGCAACAAAAAGATGCGCGAACTCATGCGAAGGCAGTTCTGTTCATCAGTTGATGATATGCCATTTTCTGAAAGCATTTTACATATAATGATGTATCGTGAGTTGTACGAGGCCATTTGTGATAAAAATGCAGATGCAGATAGATTTGTTTGTGTACTTGAGCAAGTATGTACACAAAATGAGGTTGACTTGGCCACCATTTTCAATAATCAAGTCAGTCCCACAGGTGATTCGTTGCTTCATGTTGCAGCTGAACATGGGAGTGAACAAATTGTAAGGCTTATTGCATTTCACTATCCTAAGCTTTTGTACAAGACAAATATGAGAGGTGATACTCCACTTCATGTTGCTGCAAGAGCTAAGAATCTTCTCGCGATTATTATTCTTCTCGACATGGATAAACATTTCATGACAACGTCAGAGGAGGAGGCTGAATTTAAGGATAAAGTGGAGCTTCTAATGTTACGCAACAACTATGTGATGACAGCTTTGCATGAAGCTGTGTTGGCCAAGGATTATTCTGTGGTTCTTTTCCTTTTATTTGCACATCAACAAAGTGATCTGACCAGCTATTGGACATGGAACTACTATTATGGTTGTAAATCGCCAATGTATTTAGCAGCCCAAACAACAGCTGAGGATATTCTTTATCTTCTCTTGATGATAATTCCAATCCCCTCAGGCAAGGCTATTTCAAATGGCGACTCTCCACTTCACGCTGTAATATCAGAACGAGATAAAGGTAAGCATACTTCTAAAATACACTACCTCTGGTACTAAATGTAAAAACTAGTAAAAAGGTGTTGATTCCTAAATATAACACGTTAGTTTAAACTACTTAATCTCTCAAATTCATAATTTTTTTCCCGAGCTCCCTATTGATGATTGCAAAGACCACCTAGGGAGTAATCAACGTGCAGCTTTTGTGTTTGTTTCACCTTTCCTAATATACGTGTGTTTCTTGGCGGAAAGTTCTATTGAAGATGATAGTTGATACAAGGCAAGAGTTATTGTATCAAAGAGATGAGAACAGAAACACTCCCCTTCATTATGCAGCATACGCTGGTTACGTGGAAGGAATTTGTATAATGTTAGAAAGATCTCCCATGGTTGCTTTCCAACGGAACTTAGATGGCAATCTTCCAATTCACCTTGCCTGCGAAAAGGGAAAAGTTGAAGTGGTCAAAAAGTTGCTTGAAATAGAGTGGTCTAGTAATGCTGGACTTTTCTTGAATAACAATGGTCAGAACATTCTTCACATTGCAGCAATGAAGGGACAAACTAATGTGATAAAATATCTGCTAAAGCAACCCAAGATTCATCATCATGACACTATAAATGGAAGAGATGTAAATGGAGAAACTCCATTACATTTGGCTTCAAGAGAATTGCGTCTTTGGACTCTACTACTTCTATTACGAGACAAAATTACCGATGTGAGCATTGTGAATAACGAAGGTTTCACAGCTCGAGATGTTGTTTGGATGCAACGTAGAATTCCAATGACACGTCAAGAGGTATGATTATATTGACAAGTGTCTACACATCAGCAATTTCTTTTATCAACACTTTTAAAAGGTTTTGATTCTATACACTTCTTTTCTTATTCATAGAATATAGAATGTAAGCATGTTTAATTTGATTACCTTGCAGTTGCTTGCACATGTAATCTTAAAAAGAGTTGGTGTGCCCCTCAAGGCAAATATGTTGGGAATACAACGCAAAACATCCATCAATAAAGAATGGAATGTGAAGCATGCAGCAAATGTACTCATAGTTGTGGCCGTACTAATAGCCACAGTGTCATTTGCAGCTGGTTTCGCAATACCAGGAGGGTTTTACTCATCAGATAGCCCCACTGCTAAAAAAAGGGGCATGGCACTTTTGAGCGATCACACACTATTCAAGATATTCATGGCTTTCAACACTATTGCTATGTACAGTTCCACCATTGCTTCTATTATGCTTCTACGGGTCCCACTTGCAGATCGTCGTATGGGAGGAGGAGCATATTCAATGGCTGTGATGTTTGTTTGTGTGGCCCTTGTAGCAATGCCCATTTCATTTCTAGCTGCTATACGTTTGATTGTTAGCAATAACACTTTGCTTGCAGATGTCATCAGTGCCCTTGGAATCATCTCCATTTTCTTCATCATATCTTCACCTATTATAGGATTTTTTCCACTTGGACTTCGTTCTCCCGTATTTCGTCAAATTGGAGGCTTATTTATTAGGATCATTATTGTTTTATTTTATGGATTGAGTGATGCTTCGATTAGCGATCTTGTTGGTAAAGTCAACGAAGTCGAATGAAGCCTTTGCAACTTGATATCGATGATGACGCCGCGGCCAGTACTTTCTCAGATCCAATTGCAAATGTTCATCATGGGTGTTTTCTATGATCTTAGTTTCATGATTTTCAAATAAAATTATGTGATTCTTGCATGTGATTTATGTATGATATATCAACTACATATGGTTCATGTAATTCAAGCGTAATTTTATGTGACTATAAATAAATATCTCTTGTTTTGACACTTGTAAGCAAGTAGGAGGATAAAGATAAAGTATAGTTATTTCCTCTTTTTAATAAAATATTTCGCTTTTTGATAAAGTGGTAATAAATATAGGAGAATAGATAGATTGAGGGTAAAGACGAGTAGTTGAGAAAAGAAAATAGACTTTAACAAATAATTATATTTTAATTTGATAATTTTCTTTAATTCTCTTACTTACTCTCTTACTTAATTATTATTAGAGCATCAGTAAAATTAATTTTAAAAAATTAATAAATATAAAAAATATATTTTATATTTAAAACTGATATTAACTTTTTAATTAAGAGTTATATTAACAATTGGATCAGAGGAGTAGAATTCTTCTCTCTTGAATTATTTTGTGTTGATGATAAGAAAATACGTAAAAAAATTGTTTTTGTAGGATATATTACAAGTTTTTTGACAAAACAAATAGAAGGAATAAAAAGAAAAGAATACTCATGAATTTTAGTGTTTGTTATAAACATTATAAGCATGTGGATGTCCAACTCTTATGATTCTTTATAAGATTCATTTCCTCTTTAATGTCTTTAATTCTATAACCTCCTCAATGAATGACTTAATAGGAGTTTTTTTGTTGTTAATATCATTATAGTATTTAGATATAGAAACATGCTAGACTTTGGCCTTAAGTAACAATCCGGCCTGAGCCTAGCATATAGCCTATTATAGGTCTACCCTGTAAAAATGATTGGTCTGGCTTAAAACCTGTTTAGAGAGTCTAATTTTTTTAATTCTACCGATAAGCCCCCTAATATACCTTCATAACAAGCTTTCATAATAGACCTTCATCATACACCCCCTAAAAAGCCTTGGTAATAAGCCCCTAACAAGATATATCAGTTGCTATGATGTTTTCATCCCTACTTATAGCATGGAAATGGACAGTCAATGTTCTTCACAACTATTTTGTCGAGATACCAATCTCACAGCCAAAGCAATCGCCTGCATATTCTCACAAACCATAAAGGCAAACTTTGAGAAGACTTAAAATTGAAGATTAGAAGACTAATATCAACACGATAAACATTATGCAAGAGTTGATATTGTGGGTGTTTGGAAAACTTCTAAACCTAGATTTGGACAAAACCCAAGTTTTGAAAATTTTTTAAACAAACAACTATATTTGTTCAAACGGACTTTTTGACCAAACTATGGTTTAAAACTAAGGTTTTAGATAAGCTGGTCAGAATAACTTATGGAACAGTAAAAGAACTTATAGACTAACCAATTACTATATTACCCCTATTTTTTCTTACACCCTCTCCTCTCTCCTACTTTTTTCTTACACCCTCTCTCCTCTCTCTTACTTTTTCTTACTCCCTCCCTCCTCTCATCTCTTATCTCTCCTCATTTAATACTCATACCATTTTTCGTAATTTACTAATAATAAAAGTACTTCTGAAAATAACTATCCAAACACTCATTTATTCAAAACCACTTTTTTTTTCATAAACTCTTCTCTAAAAACACTTTTTTTCATAAGTCCATTTCTAAAATTTTATCCAAACAGGCTTATTATCGCATGGATATATCAAGGCGTTATATATCTCATTCAATGATAGAACATAATTTCTCCTTCAAAGCAGAATAAGTCATATCAGCAACAGCAAACAATCATCATTGAAGAGCAAAGAACATATCTCCATAAGCAAACTTACATGTTTTCCTAGAATTTTTCTCAAAGTGGAACTTCTATAGTGAATATCATAATCAAAATCATCTAGCATTCAGCCGCATTTTTAACCATTGCAGTAACTAGAATCTTCGATATATGTGTGCCAGCAACCGGTTCTGGATTATGTACATTCTTAGATGACGCATACCTTGTTGGCGACAGGGAAATGGTCAGTAAACCATGTATCCGGCCTCTCACTTTGGAAGTGTGAAAAACATGAATTTATAAACAAACCATTCTGATTCGACCTAGAAAAGCCTCCAACAGCATTTAGCATTTGATTCCTGAATACTGTATAAAACAAACAGTGATAACCCTTAATTGTAGTGATTTAATTGAGACATATCTATGCTTCAGAATCCAAATTTATCATATATCCATCACAGATCTGATCACACAACCAACTTACAGAAAAATATACCACCGGAAAAAGAAAAATTAAAGACAAACACAGATCTGATTGAAAAGAAACAGAATTAACAAGGAACTTAGCATACATTGCTGAAGTAAGCAGAAGACTAGTGTACCAAGTCAGAGAGACCTAACAGTTGAAAATAGTGGAAGGCAGAGCGTTAGTGCCAGCAAAGGCAAAGCGTGAGAGCGAGCAATAGCCGGTGGATCTGGAGAGTGGAGACTAGAGAGTGCTAGTGGATTTGTAGAGTGGAAGAGATTGAGTGACGGGAAAATCTGGAGAGTAAATAAAGGCAAAGCGATGGCAAAATCTGGAGAGTGAATGAGGGCACAGAAGTGGTTTTTAGGGTTAAAATCAATGTTCTATTAAAATAATTCGTTTGATTCTTGTTAAAATAAAAAGCAAGAATAAAATCAACAATAATATATATTAGTCCAATAGTCTGATTATTGTATTGTGTTCAATGGGTATAGGGTTCAACACCCACTTATTACACTTTCATATTAAATATATTTTCAATAATAGGCTCAGGACACCTGATAGACCTAACAGGCTTCTTAAAGAGCCTAAACTTGACCTCTTGAGAAAAACATGCTTTTATACAAGCCTAAACCTGTATATTTTTTCAAACAGATAAGACTTATTGCAGGCCAGGCCACAGGTCCTTGACAGCCTATCTGGTCTGTTTCCATCCCTAATGGTATTATTCATTTCTTAAAGAGGCAATGTGAAAAAGGAGGAAGACATGATGAAGCAGTACACTGATTTGATTACATAAAGTACTATTAAATTTTAATGACGAAATTTATTTTACAAGGAGAAGAATTGTAACATCCATGTCACACCCTAAAAATCAATGGATGACTAGCACATAATATTAGAGAACTCACATTTCGTAAGCCTGCAAAAGTTATAATAATAATTTTAGTCGTGCAAAAGTCCTTTTTAATTTCTCCACTGAATGTTGTGCTTTCAGAACATTTTATAATAATTGTAAATACAATACCATATATGGAGCTCCAATCCAAAGTATCACTCATATATAAATATTTAAACATCCCAAAAGATAAAAGAAGACAAGAATCATGCCTATAGATTACGTGGAGTATCTACAAGTTTTGAATAGTCATGAGGGCCTTCTTTGTTTCGCTGGTGGTGTAAGGCCGGCGGTACTATCTGAGGCCAAAATAATCTTATGGCGAATAACATCCTATTAATAGAAATAAATAAAATACGAAAAGAAATAATTTAAAACATATTTAACTGTAAATGATAAGGCTTGTTGATAAATCTAAATGTCCAAATTACAGAATTATAAAAAAAATGAAATTGTATAAAAATCATTAATTAAATCAATCCAAATAGCTAATAAAACATCTTATTTAAGGAAATCCGTTTAAAACGATAATCCTCAAATCTCTTTTCCTTTTAGGACTTCAACAGAATAAAATAATAGGCGTAGACACACAATACACATAGATAACTAACCATTCCAACCTAGCTCAAAGCCAGGAAAATAAGCATGAACATACAATCCACAAGGGTAACTAATCATTCCAGCGCAGCTTAAAACCACGAAAGCAGGCAACACACAATCCACAAGAATAAGTAACTAGATGTGGTTCAAAGCCACGAATTAGATGCAGGTACGAGACCCACGAATAACAGAAAGGAGAACGAATCCAACAAATACCCAGCATAAGTATTGTGCTCATGAACATCAAGCGAACTCAATTTAAACCATCGCGTAGCCAAGGACTAATAGTACTACTGTTAGTAACTAGCATTCTGTATTTAATCTTCTCCAAAAAAATATTTCCAAGCATGTATGGGGTCAATTTAACATTAATAAAGAACAATATCTTTCAATACTTAAATCTCATAAAGAATATGCCATAATCAAGGACCTCAACATAAAAATCATTGCACAAGATTTCCTTTAAATCCTCAAGCATACAAATTTGTGAAGAATAAAATGATACAAAACACTTGAGTAATTATCATTGTTATATCAACTAAACATTTAGATATCAAATAACAACTATACAATTCTATTAAACATGTTTTTAGCAAATCATGCTTGAAAATTGTTACTTTAAATAAAATGTATCAAGTTGCAAGATATTATTAAAAATATTATCTTTATTATGAGACGTTATTCACTCCCCTGATGTATTCCTAACTTCTATTATTTACTCCTTATAACTTTTATCAAGACTTTCCATCTCCTCGCACCTATATATAAATGTATTTAAAAAGAATTATAATTAATAATCTATAAGTTATTTGACTCCCTTCTAATATTAACTTAACAATTAACAACTATCATAATTTAAAGTTCCAAAACATCATTGTCTGTGCTTCAACGTTTCTTTAAACACATAAGTATAGTTTCCACTTCACATCCATTTACCTTATATCACTACTTTCCCATCAAATTCGTTTATCATGTATGCAACAAGCTTCATTTTCCTCAACTTTTAGCAATGGTTCATATAATTCCGTTCCCAAGTAATAGAAAATTCTATTCTTTTTTATATCTTTTCTTTATTCCCAACCTAGTATCCTTATTCTGTTCATACCTCCTTATCTTGACAACTAATAAATGATTTATTAATAAAGCTCTTCAAAAGTATCCCATAGCCACATTCTATTACAAAAAGAAACTTATAGAACTAATCCTCCATTCAAAGTTGTCTACTTAGTTGACATTCAAATTAACCGAAGATATTACTATAACCATCCATCATCTAATATATACTTCACCCAATTAAATTCTTTGCCAACTATTAGTGTATCCTTGCACCCCTTTTTTTAATATAATCTTAAACTTGTAATTACTACTCCTCAAGTGGAGAAATATATCTTTCATCCAATATATTTAGCACACCAAGATTCAAGTAAACAAAATAAGTTTTTCAATTTCTACAACACTTCCTTTACCTTCTTTCACACATTTCTCAAAACACCTTATAGGCATCCAAAGTTATCTCCTAAAATATCTCAATTCAGAAACAGTAATACACCTTTAAAGATAAGTTTCTTGAAGTTTCCTAATTCCTTCACATCCTTTCATAACAAACATATTACACACGCACATACAAGAAACTTTCTTTGTTCCAAGTTACGATATAGAAATTGAATAACTTCTACACTATATTATGCTTAAAATATTCATTTAAATAATCAATTCTTTCTTTGACATTTTATCAAGCACCTTATGTGCATTCTAAAACATAAAATGAATCCCAATATTCTTAAATAACTAATCAAACCACATACAAACATCAGCATAATATCACAAAGTTTCACTTAGATTAAAATCAAGGCAGAATATAAATAAAAATCATTCTCCTTCCACTTTTTAACAACCAGAAAATGCAAATTAAAAATCCATACCCTATATGAATTTCTCAGCCTTAAATTTTAAGCAATATCCAACTCTAACTCCTCCCATGTTTTACGCACACATATGATAACGAGAATGAACAAGATTCAGCAATCTATTGCAAATCCAAGCCACTCACAACACACAACAAACCAAACAGATAAACAAGGAAGAGAAGTCTCGAACACCCCATATCATTGACACCCAAACATTAACCACCCAATCAAATGCATTAAAAGACGATTTCCATGGCAGAGATGGGAGTAACGATAATGCTGGAGAAGATTGAAGAACAAAGAGGAAGAAAAATGAACCAAGGCTCAGCATATCCACCATAGGCAAAAGAGGACGAGAAAGGAGATGGTGCAGAAGCAAGAAGGAGACCTAGAGAAGAATCCAAAATTGTTCTACCATGTTTCACAATTTCGGTTTGATTTCAAGTATAAAAGCTCAAATCCTTACTCATTCCCACTTAATCGACCAAAAACCACCCAAAATCTCAACTTTAATCAGTGACCCAACCTAAAATCGAAAGAGCAGAAGAGACGGGGCTAAAGACGGAGTCAAAGAGCTCACCTCAGTAAATCGACGCCGCTGCGAGTTCCATCTCGAGCGTCGCGAGCTCGTCCCTCCTCTGGCCTCCCTTCCAACGTCGCACTCCTCTGGTCCATCGCCCCTCTCTTGCGTTCACTCCCGTGGTCTCTCGCTCCCTCTCTTTCTCTCGTGTTCGCTCTGTTTTCGAGTAAGAAGTCGGAGTTGAAGGGGAAGAGGGGGGAGTGGTGTGAGGAAGATACCTTTCTCTACTCTTAAATAACTCTTAAAATAGGGCTGTACATACAATCTACGGCCCATTATACTCTATATAGTTCGTACTAAAAATATCTTGTTCAATCTAATAAATATAGGGTAGAGCTAAATATCAGATTGTAAAATATAGTCCATCTATTTTTCGAGTTGAGCACCAGACATAGGGATTGTCTTGCCCTGCCTTATCCATGAGTACCCATTCTTTTATTTTTTTTTCTCTATCTTAGAAGGGAGAATATAATAGCTACTGGTATTATAAGATAATTTTAGAAATATAAGTAGTTAAGTAGGTAAGTTGTATCTTTTAATATTTATAACTATACTAATTTCTTCTTCTTTTTTTAAATTTATTAATTATCATATGATTATATTACAAATTATAATTATTTATTTTATTTTTTTATATACTTTATCTTTGTCAATATTTGAGAGATTGATGTAAAGTTATAATTACAAACTATTTAGATTTCAAAGTTTATTTTTTATATGTAATGGATCTCAAGATTTTAATTATTATCTTTATTATCTTATTCTTAGTAGATTATAGATATTATTTAACTCTTGAAGACATATGAATATGGTATTATTTTATAAATTCATAATTGTAGATTTTTTTCACAACATGAGCATGACATCACGACTTGGGTATGTCCAGCCCGCCCATGCCCAACCCACTCATGCCCAGTCCAAAATTGTTAGGGCTTTTATCGGGTAGGGTTGGGCATCGGGCTGTAAAATGCAGCCCATGCATTTTTTGGGCAGGACACCGGGCAGGAAGGTTACCCTACTCAGCTCTACCCATGCACACCTCTACTCTTAACCTTATTTATTTCTTATTTCACACATTATTTAATATCTTTCTTTCAAAACATTTTAGAAAATAATCCTTAATAATATATTAAAATTCTCTTCCTCCAATTACTTCTCTTGACTATAAAATAATTTTTCAAAATATTTAATATCAAATGATAACTTTTAACTATTTTTTTTAAATATTTTAATAAAATATAGTCTTAAAATTTTAAAAAATAACTATTGAATCTAGAGCTGGGTTACGTCAAAACGTGCAAAAAACGACAGTCTGTTTTGGGGCGAGTTGACCCGTTTTTATTTTTTAAAATTAAATTATTAATATTTATTATTTATTTTACCCAAATATTATTTTAAATACTTTTATTATTGAATGCTAGTAAAGATAATCACTTATTTATTAATATGTGTTGACATATTATAATTGATTAATATTATGTTAATGTTTATTTAGATTTATAGTTATAAAATTTGATATTTTTTTATAAAAAGTAGAAATTTCTAAGAGTATAATATTAACAATTTTTAATTATACTAATATAACATTAAAAAATTTTTATTAGTATTCTAAAAATTTAGAAATAAATTTTTAAAAATATTAAAAATTTAAAAAAAATGGGCGGGTCACTGGTTTTTTGCCAGCCTATTTTGGGATGGGCTAACGGGCTAGCCCATTTTTGGCAGGTCAACCCATTTTATCACCTCTAATTGAATTATTTATTTGCCTCTTAGGGAAATAAAATCTTCTAAAATTTTGTAGATCCCAAAATATATCTATTCTATAATTTTTCCTTAATTTTTTTTAGATTTAAAATATTTTTTATGATTATTATTTCCTTTACTTTTTGCCTAAAATTTAACTTTTGAGACATTTTAATTCTATAGAAAAATACTCTTAACCTTAACAACTCCTCATAAATTCTTTCTATCAAAATTTAGGATATTACAATCCCAAATTGTAAAAATAGGAATGTGCTTGAGGTAACTTTGAGGCTTATAAAAATTAATTGAAGTGAAGAAGTTACAAAAAGAATTTTGTTTGGCCAAAAGCCTATTTTCAGTTGAAATTTTAAGGAAATAAAAGAGAATATACATTATTTAAAAGCCTAGAAAAATTGAGAAAACATTATGAGATATTATTTTGGGAATTTAGAAAAAATATGAGGAAGTTTATTTTCATAAAAGTGTCCTAAATAATTTTAAAGTTAATTTCTAAGAATTAAAGGTTTATTTTATCAAAAATTAAAGAAAAATAATTAGAACTGTTCACTTAGCTTAACAATTTTCGAGAAATTATTTTATAAAGCAAAGAATATATTTAAGTTATAAAGTCCTTCTAACATATTAAGGATTAATTTTTGAAAATTTATTCAATTTTTTTGTTATATGAATTTTTGAAAAATAGTTGAACTCACCCACAATCTAAAAATATGGTGAAACCTCACTTTTTCCTAAGTGATACAAATATTGATAAATTTAAAAAAAAATAGTTGCTTACCCGGTTCACCTGACCTTTGCCCCTACTATATCTGAATCCGACCCAAGCTATAAATTACCATTACAAAAAAAAAATTTGCCCACCCGGTTCACTGGAACTTTGCCCCTATTATATCCAGATCTGACCCGTGTTGCGCACCTGGCTGTGGTGGTGGGTGAATATTCTAACGAAAATTTTCTATATATGCCAAAATATAAACTTAAGCTATTTAGTATTTGGATCAACCTGCATTGGTCATTACAAAAATTTTAATACAGATAGAAAGGACTAAGGTGAGTTCATTATCTCAAGCTATAAAAGGAAATTGGGCCATGTTTAGCCCAAATTATGGAGCATAATTTGGGCTAAACATATACATGGCATTTGTTATCAAATAAAGGAGGAAGCAAAACTAAAAGAGTACAAGCAGGAAGAGGTGACTTAAGAAACAAAAGGTAGTAAAATATAGGGGTGTGTATAGGTAAGGTTGGGCAGGGTAACCCCCTGCCCGATGCCCTACCCAAAAAATATATAGTAATGTCATGCTCATATTATAAAAAAATATACAATTATGAACTTATAAAATAATACCATATTCATGTGTCTTCATGAGTTAAATAATATCTATAATCCACTAAGAATAAGAGAACAAAGATAATAATTAAAATCTTGAGATCTATTGCATATAAAAAATAAGCGTTAAAATCTAAGTAGTTTATAATTATAACTTTGCATCAATCTCTCCAATATTGAAAAAGATAAAGCATCTAAAAAATAAAATAAATAATTATAATTTGTAATGTAATCATATGATAATTAACAAAGTTAAAAAAAGAAGAAAAAATTAGTATAGTTATAAATATTAAAAGATACAACTTACCTACTTAACTACTTATATTTCTAAAATTTCCTTACAGTCACCAGTAGCTATCATATTCTCCCTTTTAAGATAAAAAAAATAAAAGAATGGGTGCTCATGGGCAGGGCAGGGCAACCCCTGTGCCCGGTGCCCAGCTTGAAAAATGCATGGGTTGTATTTTGTAACCCGATGCCCAGCCCTACCCTATATTTATCGGGTTGGGCAGGGTATTTTTATTGTAAGCTGGGGAGGGCATACCGAGCCACGGGCTTTGTACATAGCCCTAGTAAAACATATTAACTCTAATATAGTTATACTTCGTTGCTTGCATGCTTATTTGCCATGTATGCCATAGTTAGGCTTTTGAACATGTAATATCCTTGCTTGAGTTTGTGACATAATCATGTGTATTTGCTTGTAAGGGGTTGTTCTTATATTGGCTATTTACATGCATAGTTAATTATCATTACACATTATATATATTGAGTTGATGTTTTGCTGGTGAGATAATACAGTTTACAGTATTCCTCAAGCTGAGTAGTGAAGAGCCTCTCGTTTGATTTGAAGTATTGATTTTTGGCAAATCTCTTTTGATGTAATTATAATTTTTGAAATACTTATATTATTTTGTTTAAATGATAGATGCTCCACCTAATCTATGGATAAGATTCTGGTTCTTTTGAAAATATTTATAGGTGATTTTAAAACATTCGCAGTCTGTTGTAGGATTATCGGAAGGTCAGTTATACAAGAACTATTCTGCCGAAACTCCTACAGAAGACTTGCCTTTTGATGAAAATGAAATATATTATGATTACTGTTTTAAACATTTTATTCAAGATTTTAGGTTTAAAGAATATAAATTTATTCATATTCTGTGCAGGTCACAGCTTATATTTCGAAACGTGACAATATAGGAATAATTAATAAAGAGACAAAATTACCCCTATCCATATATATATAAAGAATTAAAGTTGTATATATATATATAATAAATTAATAAAAAAAATTACCCTACTTCATATATAGAATGAAAAATTAAATCTTTTATTACTTAAAATTGTGTATATATGTATACATCATAATAACCAGTATACTTTTTATCTAAATCTGAAACTAAAGCAGTAAATTGGATCCTTGTATGTAAATATCTATATACAGACACACACACACATATATATATATATGTGTGTGTGTGTGTGTGTGTGTATACAGTAGATTTGCTTTTATACGGCAACAATCCAAATAATAGACATAGAAAAGTGCAACAGCTAGAACCCGCAATGCATCGTCTTTATCACTCTCGTGGAGCAGAAACCTTCGAGGATTTTCAATGTTGAACGTAGATGTAGAAAGCATAATGAATTCAAAAATCCTTGACATAGAAAAGACAACAGAGAGGGGTAGTACTCATAAAAGGAGAAATCGTTTATTTTAAAAGAAAATAAAAAATGTCAGATTTGAAAGTAATGTGATGTGAGAAAAATGAAAAGTGAAGCAAAATCGATCTCTTCAAGAATGAGTTCCTTTACAATTTTAAGGTCATTTTTTACTATATACCATTTTAAGTGTATTATTTTAGTAAAAATACTTTCTACTATATAAGATTTTGATAATTTTGTTTTCTTACTTTTTGTAGTATATAGGTAAATTTGCCCCTTTGTAGCCAAGTGTTGCTACTTTGGATTTAATATATAAATGACACTATATATTGTTGACGTGGGTAGCCATTCACATAAATTTCTTAATTTATGAGGAAATGATTTCCAAAAGAACACATCTCTTTATTTTACAATACTCCAACATACATGAGCCTACCTCAATTAATTAAGGACTTGTTTTTCATGTGTGTGTGTGTGTGTGTGTATAAGTGTATAAATTTTGTTAGAACTTTTTAATTGTTTTAAAATGGGGTTAATGTATAAATTGGTCGCCCTAGAACTTTTTACCCAGGAGCAATATTATCTTGGATATTATTTTGCTTTTAATACTTAGAAGTTTCAAAAAATAGCAATATCACATCACTATATTAAAAAATTAAACTTGACCATTAAAATTTAACTTTGACCATTGACATTTTTTACGGTAAGTAGCAATATTGCTCTATTGCTAACCTTTAGGAGTTCATGCTATTTCAGCACATTTTCCTATAATTTCCTATCATTTTTGGTGAATTTATGCATATTTGGGGATACATATGATAGGAAAATGTGCATAGTGGATACTTAGGTGAAAGTGACGGAATGCTTGGTTAAAATGTGAATATTTTACATTTTTTTTTTGCCTTTGGCTTTTCTAAATTTTCTTATTTTGTTAGGATGTCATTTGAACTAAATGTGAAGCCATTTGAAGCTAAGAACCAATACTTATGAAGTTGGAAAGGAGTTGAAGAAGCCAAGTCAACATGAGAAACAAGGAGATGAGATAAGAAAAATAAAGTTGTTGGCTTCAGCAAACGACATTTTGGCCTCAGCCAACACTCGGGTAGAAAGAGCTTGGCCGCAACCAAAGAGAGTCTTGGGTGTAGCCAACGAGATTAATAAAGTTGCGTGTTTTAATGACAGAATTGTTGCTAGGTCTTCTTATTCTTGTATAGTCGAATGGGCCGTCATTCTTGATGTTGTGACCTTCTTGGGATCTCTTTAGTGTGCTAGGGCAAGGATTTGGGTGGAGATTGAGCTAGGATTTGAAGAGATTTGAGCTTCTCTTCTTGGTTTTTCTTCTTCATTCACCCCTTCCTTCTCATGTTCTATGATTATATATATGTATATGTATTTTCGCATGGATTTTCTGAATATGCATAGCTAAACCTTTGATTCTAAAATTATTTTGAACTCTTGTATGGATTAGCACTTGATTACTCCTCTCTTTTTGTTATTAATGATATATATGTGTTTATTTTACTCTTTTCTTAATGTTTCTTGTTGATTGACTACCAATGAGATTGTTGGTTTCATTTGAGTAATGCTTGAGAAGGTTAGCTTGATTGTAGAACTTGAATAAAATTGTGTAAGAATTTGAAATTTGCTTGATGATAATGGTATTTTTGTAAAAGTAGATATATACTTGTTAACTTTGCAAAGTTACATTAGGGTTGAAGCTTGAAAATTGAGTTTTATTAGTTCTAACAAGAGATTAAACAATTAATAGAATTAAACACTTAATTCTTGACTTGAGAGAGCTTTTACAAGTACTTTCTTAACCCTAGCACATACTTTCATTAAGAAAGTCTTTGAGAGGAGGTAAATTGAATGTTAAAAAAATAAAAGAGGGATAAATAATTATACAAACTATTTTATCTTTAAAATAAAAAAATCACTTGTTTATATTAATTTTTAATTTCATTTAAGTAATATTTTTTTTAATCACTTTATTACTTACTTAACACAACCTGTGGATGTGAACATCTATTTTAACACTTTTAGACAACTTTAAACCCAAAAAAACTTTTAAGATAGTATTGCTCTTTAGTAAAAGCTTATGGAATAAGTTTGCACCTATACCCTTTTAAAAAATACCGAGACTTTACATAAACAAGTTATATGATTTGTTGCTGGGATTTGTTCTGAATTATGTTAAATGAATATGTTCTGTATAATTTGTTTTAAATTATATATGGGTCGTTCAATCTTAATAGTGCCGAAACTGCCAACCAACAAAAGAATTATGTATAATTTATATAACTTTCTGTATTTTCGCTTTAGGTTTCATATAAAATTCTAATAAATTTGTTAAATGAATATTTTTTGCTTTGTAAACATCCAACTTGATTAGTTATTAATGCTTCATTTATTAAGCTTTTGCTTGTTTGCTAAATGCCAAATCATAGTCATTTCTTTTTTTTTTGTGTAAAAAAGTGAAAAAAAAAACATAATTTCTGGTTCTAACTGAGTAATTTAATCAATTGCAGAAAATATTTATTTTAATTTAAAATACTTTTTTGATACATTTATATTTTTTTAATCTTTGTCCCTTAATTTTATTGTTTAATATGGTCCCTAAAAAAATTTCTTTGTCCCTCAATTTTAGTGTCAATGTACTCTTTCTTTAATTTAATTGAGATTTCTAATTTTTATCTCTTAATTATCTAATTATTTAATTCGTTTTATGTAACAGTTCTTTGCTAGATATTTTATGCCAGCGGAAAAATATTTTCATTTTTTAAAAATTAATTATTAATTAAGAAAAAATAATTTAAGGGAAATAATTGAAATACAAAAAATTAAAATAGAGCTGCTGACTAGGCTGTTCGCGTGACATGTCTTCCTTCGTGTCTCTCCATCTCAGCTGATGACAGGACTGTTCTGTGAGGTGGCTGCACTAATCACATTTTGATGCGATAATTACAAACACACATGCAATAATCACATAATTTTAGATGAACAACATCATGAAACTAATAGCTTTGTCAGCACCAATGAACGTTAATTTGTGTTTGATAAGTGGCTACTGGGTTAGAAAGCAATTATGGGAGATCTTTCTAAATTCTAGCATTATACAAACTCCTTCCATGTAACCAACGTATGCTTGCGTAATGAAGAGGAGTGTTGTTGTTCTCATCTCTTTGATACAATAGCTCGTGTTATTATTTAGCATATTGTCAGCCAGCAAGTCATTAATTAAGGACTAAATCTCTTAAGGTAAATTATAAGATAAAAAAGAAGGAAGGAAGGGAGAGAGAAAACCTCAAAAGTAGATACCATTACATCACGTACAGTTATTTTATGGAATGCCGTGAAAAAAGGGACTTCATAAGATGGCTAGAAAATTCATATTGATCACACAATATTCTAATCTCATGGCGTACCACATGCGTCTTATCTGTATTGTTGCATTGACTTGAATAGTCTAATGCACAAAAAGCATACATAAAGGATTGCATTTGATTGAAGCGCTAGCTAGTTGCAATGGGTGATTCAGGGCTCTTTATATTAGTTTTTGGATAATAGATTTTGGAAAGAATAGATTTTAGAGAATAAATTTTGGGAAGAATAGATTTTGGGAAAAATAAATTTTGAAAATAGAGATATTTAGATGATTAATAGTAGAATCACTTTTTATATTGATAAATTATTAAAAAGGGTATACTTTGATTAAAAATAAGAGAGATGAGAGATATTAGATAAGAAAGAGGAGGGAGTGTAGAAAATAGAAAGGAGAGAGAGGAGAGATGAAAGATGGTAGAGAATAAAGATGAAAGAGGAGAGAGAATATAAGAAAAATTAGGAATAAGTAGTAATTGGATAGTATATAAGTTCTTTTACTGTTCCAAAAGCTAATTTCAGTAATTTATTCAAAATTATAGTTTTAGCCAAAATTATTTCTAGACAAATATGACTGTTTGTTTAAAATTTTTTTAAACTAAGATTTTGCTCAAAATAATTTTTTCAACTATGCCCCCAAACACACTCAGATTCTTTTGAAATATATGATAAATTGTATCTTAGAAAAAGGAAAGGAGGGAATATATATTTGGTGAAAAATAGACAATTAAGACAAGTTGTGTCATGACTCTTGACGTTGATTCTTAGTCTTTCAACTAATGCAACTTTCCAGTTGTTGGCTCGAAGGGGTGGCCTGAGGGCGAAGTTTCGACAGATACTCCTACATTGGATTATTATGAGCAAAAGACAATATCGTCTTCAACTTTTTGAAATTTCTAATCTTATTTTTTATGCCTTTTTTTTATTTCTTTTGGGGGTGGGGGACGAAGTTTCGACCAATATTCCTATATTGGATTTAGTATGAACAGAAGACAATATTATCTTTAACTTTTTGAGCGTTCTAATCTGTCTGTTTTTTTTTTTTGTATGCCATTTTTATTGAAGTTTTTATCAATGGTTTTATAATTTGTTATTCCTCAAGAGATCTTATAAATTAAAACTTAAAATTAATTTATATATAATTAATTAAATTAGTCTTGTATTTATCACATTTGAATACTGGATTTGACTACCTAAAAACAAGCAATTTATATTTAAATTAAATTATTTAATCAAAGATTAAACTGATTTAAAGGGAATATAAGATAAGATAGATAAATTATTTATGCAATGTGTTGACTCGGCTGTTCTTGTTGGACGAAGAATGTGCCGGAAAGAAACTCTTTAGTCTAGCTCAATAAAGAATCAGCTAGTAAGCAATAAGCTAAGTTAAAATTAAGTATACTACATCAACTAATTAATCGAAATACATTATCTGAATAAAACATAACGTTGTCATAATAGCCTAAATAAAAGAAAGCTAACATAAGATATTCAAAAGCCATAAAGGGCTTTTTGTCTGATTTAAATGGCAGTATAGAGCCTGAAGAGTTGTGAGAATCAAATGCCAAACCTATTGTCACCAACGGCATATCTTGTGCCACTAAACCGAATAGTCTTTGGCAATACCATAAAAGGTTTTAACGTAAATTATTAACACTACAATAAAAAAATATTCTCCTAACAAATATGTTTTTTAAGATTTAAATTTATATCTTCTTTTTTATAGGATAAGACAACTTACCACCTTAACCAATAGTTTGTTGGTAAAATAGGTTTTAATTTAGTCAATTAAAGTATTTGTTGGTCAAAAGTAGATACCATAAGATGACTAGAAAATTCATAGTGATCACACAATATTCCAATCTCATGGCGTACCACATGCGTCTTATCTGTATCGTTGCATTGACTTGAATTGTCTAATGCACAAAAAGCATACATAAAGGTTTTCCCTAGTGCTGAAATTAGGATATTCTTCATCTTCTCTTGATGATAATTCCATTCCGCTCAGGCAAGGCTATTTCAAATGGTGACTCTCCACTTGATTCTGCAATATCAGAACGAAAATTGTCATAAGTAAATACGTGGAATCAAAGCAAAAGTCCTTTTCATCTATGCATAGATTAAGTAAATTAAGAGAGAAATTTTGTAGCTTCTCGTAACATGTTCTCGATGAATTATTGTGTAAAACAGATGCCTTGTATATGATTAGAAAGTATATTAATTAAATTTTTCAAGTAACACGTCTAATTTTCTTATTACTTCTTTGATCATTAATATAAGACCTAATTAGGGAGTTGATCTTAATCTTAAATATAAAATATATTTTCTATATTTATTAATTTTTTTTAAAATTACTCCTATTGATCAAGACTAATCAAGAGGGAGGAAGGGAGGGGTTAGTGGATTAAGTAAGATAATGAGGGTATTTTAGAAAAATTATTCTATATTAATTAATTTAACTAATTTTATTAATCTAATTAAAGGACTAAAGGAGTATTGTACTAGTGCAAAATGGTCCCACAAATATTTTGTTAGTCTTTCAGTGAATGCAACTTTGAGGTTTTTTTTTTTTTTTTTTGTGGGAGGGGGGAGTTTTGATGAATATTCCTATATTATATTGTATTAGTGTGAACAGATGACAATATTGTCTTCAAAATGTGACATCATAAGATGCCTGAAAAATTCAGTATTCACACAATATTCTAATCTCTCAGCATTGACTTGAACTGCTTAAAGCATATAAAGCATAAAGGTTTGCCTAAGGCTGAAATTAAGTTGAATCGGGTGATCCTAGTTGCAATGGGTGATTCTGATTCTGTTGAAATAACCTTAGATGTATCCACCGAACCGATGCCTGACGAAAAAGTGGAAGAGATCATGAGCAGATTGACAAAGTGCCAGTCCCATGCATTCAGCAGCAAAGTGATGAGTGAGCTAATGGAAATGCATAATCTGATGAAAATGTTGGGCAATTCATCAGTTGATGATGGTGTACAATTTCGTTGCAACAAAAACATGCGCGAACTCATGCGAAGGCAGTTCTGTTCATCAGTTGATGATATGCCATTTTCTGAAAACATTTTACATATAATGATGTATCGTGAGTTGTACGAGGCGATTTGTGATAAAAATGCAGATGCAGATAGATTTGTTTCCGTACTTGAGCAAGTATGTACACAAAATGAGGTTGACTTGGCCACCATTTTCAATAATCAAGTCAGTCCCACAGGTGATTCGTTGCTTCATGTTGCAGCTGAACATGGGAGTGAACAAATTGTAAGGCTTATTGCATTTCACTATCCTAAGCTTTTGTACAAGACAAATATGAGAGGTGATACTCCACTTCATGTTGCTGCAAGAGCTAAGAATCTTCTCGCGATTATTATTCTTCTCGACATGGATAAACATTTCATGACAACGTCAGAGGAGGAGGCTGAATTTAAGGATAAAGTGGAGCTTCTAATGTTACGCAACAACTATGTGATGACAGCTTTGCATGAAGCTGTGTTGGCCAAGGATTATTCTGTGGTTCTTTTCCTTTTATTTGCACATCAACAAAGTGATCTGACCAGCTATTGGACATGGAACTACTATTATGGTTGTAAATCGCCAATGTATTTAGCAGCCCAAACAACAGCTGAGGATATTCTTTATCTTCTCTTGCTGATAATTCCAATCCCCTCAGGCAAGGCTATTTCAAATGGCGACTCTCCACTTCACGCTGCAATATCAGAACGAGATAAAGGTAAGCATACTTCTAAAATACACTCCCTCTGGGACTAAATGTAAGAACTAGTAAAAAAGTTTTGATTCCTAAATATAACACGTTAGTTTAAACTACTTAATCTCTCAAATTCATAATTTTTTTCCCGAGCTCCCTAATGATGATTGCAAAGACCACCTAGGGAGTAATCAACGTGCAGCTTTTGTGTTTGTTTCACCTTTCCTAATATACGTGTGTTTTTTGGCGGAAAGTTCTATTGAAGATGATAGTTGATACAAGGCAAGAGTTATTGTATCAAAGAGATGAGAACAGAAACACTCCCCTTCATTATGCAGCATACGATGGTTACGTGGAAGGAATTTGTATAATGTTAGAAAGATCTCCCATGGTTGCTTTCCAACGGAACTTAGACGGCAATCTTCCAATTCACCTTGCCTGCGAAAAGGGAAAAGTTGAAGTGGTCAAAAAGTTGCTTGAAATAGAGTGGTCTAGTAATGCTGGACTTTTCTTGAATAACAATGGTCAGAACATTCTTCACATTGCAGCAATGAAGGGACAAACTAATGTGATAAAATATCTGCTAAAGCAACCCAAGATTCATCATCATGACACTATAAATGGAAGAGATGTAAATGGAGAAACTCCATTACATTTGGCTTCAAGAGAATTGCGTCTTTGGACTCTACTACTTCTATCACGAGACAAAATTACCGATGTGAACATTGTGAATAACGAAGGTTTTACTGCTCAAGATGTTGTTTTAATGCAACGTAGAATTCCAATGACACGTCAAGAGGTATGATTATATTGATAAGTATCTATACATCAGTAATTTCTTTTATCAACACTTTTAAAAGGTTTTGATTCTATACACTTCTTTTCTTGTTCATAGAATATAGAATGTAAGCATGTTTAATTTGATTACCTTGCAGTTTCTTGCACATATAATCTTAGTAAGAGTTGGTGTGCCCCTCAAGGCAAATATGTTGGGAATACAACGCAAAACATCCATCAATAAAAAATGGAATGTGAAGGATGCAGCAAATGTACTCATAGTTGTGGCCGTACTAATAGCCACGGTGTCATTTGCAGCTGGTTTCGCAATACCAGGTGGGTTTTACTCATCAGATAGCCCCACTGCTGAAAAAAGGGGCATGGCACTTTTGAGCGATCAAACGCTATTCAAGATATTCATGGCTTTCAACACTATTGCTATGTACAGTTCCACCATTGCTTCTATTATGCTTCTATGGGTCCCACTTGGAGATGATTGTATAGCAGGACGAGCATATTCAATGGCTGTGTCGTTTGTTTGTGTGGCCCTTGTAGCAATGCCCGTTTCATTTCTAGCTGCCATACGTTTGATTGTTAGCAATAACACTTTGCTTGCAGATGTCATCAGTGCCCTTGGAATCATCTCCATTTTCTTCATCATATCTTCACGTATTATAGGATTTTTCCCACTTGGAATTCGTTCTCCCGTATTTCGTCAATTTGCAGGCTTATATATTAGGATCCTTATTGTTTTATTTTATGGATGGAGTGATGTTTCGATTAGCGATTTTGTTGGTAGAGTCAACGAAGTCAATGCAAAATGATATCGATGATGACGCCGCAGCCAATACTTTCTCAGATCCACTTGCAAATGTTCTTCATCGGTGTTGCCAATGATGTTATTTTCATGATGTTCAAATAAAATTATGTGTTTCTTGCATGTGATTTATGTATGATATATCAATTATATATGGTTCATGTAATTTAAGTGTAATTTTAGGTGACTATAAATAAATATCTCTTGTTTTGACACTTGTAAGCAAGTGGGAGGATAAAGATAAACTATGGTTATTTCCTCTTTTTAAAAAAATATACCGCTTTTATATGATAAAAGTGATAATAAAGATAGAGTAGAATAAATAGAATAAGGATAAAGACAAAAGTAATTGAGAAAAGAAAATAAACTTTGATAAATATTTATATTTTAATTTAATTATAATTTAATTAATTAATATGTTATAATTTTCTAAAATATTCTAATTATCTTCTTTAATTCCCTTACTGTGTTAATTATTATTAGAGTATCAGTAAAATTAATTTTAAAAAATTAATAAATATAAAAAATATATTTTATATATGTACGTTGCAAGATAGAAATAAAACTTGAAGCAGAACAACATATTTTCTATATACTTCCCTGCTTTTTCCAATATGTTTCTAGAGCTATGTCACTTAATATGGTATCACAACCAGTGATTGGTTCTGCACATTCGTCCACCCTTGAGTCCGATAGCACTATCACGTCCAATGGTGGGTCTCGTGTCAAAGTTGACAGCCTTGAAGGGTCAGCCATTCTCATTGTACCGGAGTGACTAACTGAGGATAATTATTTGGACTGGAGTCAGTCCATACTTCTAGCTCTCGATGGACGGGATGAGATGGAACTAATTCAAAGTGACCAACCTCCCATCGGTGTTGCTAGTGTCCATCATCAATGGAAATCGAACAATGCCTTGGTTACCTCCTAGCTTCTGAATTCTATGCTTCCTACTGTCAGACGAAGTTTCATGTTTCTTACCTCCGCAAATCACATCTGGGCTGCCATTAAGGAAGCTTATAGGAGACGTCCAAATGCTCCGCTCATCTTCGATTTGAGAGCATGCCTCTGGACTGTAAAACAGGGGTCTCGTCCTCTTAATGCCTATTACTTGGAAAAATTGGCTCTCTGGAAAGAACTCGACCTGTTGCAGCACCGTGTTTGGCAAAATCCTGACGATGCCGCCTAGTATCGCTAAGCTCTGTAGGAAGAGCGTCTTTTTGAGTTCCTAGTTGGCCTTGAAGCAATGTACGATGATGTGCGAGGTCGCCTTCTCAGTTGAGTTCCACTTTCCTCCAACGCTGAGGCCTTCGCCCTACTAAGAGAAGAAGAATCCCGCCATCAGATCATGCTTTCTGTTCACCCAGCTCCTCCAACAGCCACCACAGAAGCATCTACGCTCGTCTTTCGTGCATCGGACACCAGAAGGGACCGCCCCATGTATGACCACTGTAAGAAGCCTGGGCATACATGGGACAAATGCTGGGATTTACATGGAAGTCCGTCTGATTTGAGGTCCAAAAATTGCAAGCCCATAAGCCATGTGGCTGAGTCCTCCTGCCCATAAGAAATAGATCCTGTCAACTCTGGCCCAACTCACAGCTCCCAGGCCAATGCTACTTCCACTGGCCTAGATCCACTTCAGGTTATTTTGGACCGTTTGGCTGCACTTGAAAACTAGGCCTACATATAGCCCACTGCGTCTATAGTCTAACGAGGTAATTTTTTCAAAGCCCTTGCTACTATTAAAGGTAAGAATTCAGGTCATTGTTGGATAGTTGATTCCTGTGCTTATGATCATATGATCAATGATATGTCATTATTTACAAATTACAATCCTGCTTTATCACGGCTCATAGTTAAAATTGCCGATTCTTCTGATTCTTTGATAACTGGTAGTAGTACAATTAAAGTTTTTGCTACACTCACTCTATGATGTTCTACATATTCCAAAGTTAAAGTGTAACTTATTATCTGTGAGTCAACTCAATAAAAAGGAGCGTTGTCATACTGATTTCTTTGCTACGCATTGTGTTTTCTAGGATCTGCCCACGGGGACGACGATTAGTGTTGCTAAGGAATTTGATGGACTTTATTACCTGAAAGATTGGCATCATCCAGTATCTTATTATTGTAATAAAGTGTCTCCCTAGAGCCAGTGAAATGTTGTTATGGGACAAAAGATTAAGTCATCCAAATTTTCAATATATGTGCAAGATGTTTCCTTCTATTTGTTCAAATAAAACCTCAGAATTTCATTATGATTCATGTGAGTTAGCCAAACATCACCGCACTCCTTTTCCTAGTATTTCTTATCACCCCTCTAAACCTTTTTCCATTATTAACAATGATTTATAGGGTCTGTCTCGTGTTCTAAATCATACTCATTCTACCTATTATTGGGATGATGTTATCCTCACTGCTACTTTCCTGATCAACCGTATGCCCTACAAACCTTTGTCCTTTCAAACTCCTCTCCAGGTTCTTCACCAACACTTCAACATACCCTACCTTGAGAATACCTTAACTCAGAGTTTTTGGCTGTACTACCTTTATTCACCTTCACCATACCCACAAACTTGACGCTAAAGCTGTCAAATGTATTTACCTATAGCCCGCTAGGAACCAAAAGGGGTACAAATATTTTGATCCTATTAATAAATGCTTCCATATTACCCGTGATGTTACCTTCCATGAAATTATTCCCTTCTATACCTCGTCCTCGATTCAGGGGAGATTTGGAGTGAACCTCTGACTACCCAAATAGACACCGAACCAATATACCCCCACAATGAATTTGATCAAATCTACACCCTTAGGGAAACAATACATGAAATACCACAGGATAATGAAGAGAACTCTAGTTCAAAGGGAGACACTAGTAGATAGAGACAAGTCTATACCCGTAGAAATGTGGACATGATATGTAATACTCCTCAAACAACTGACACACTCCAAGAGTTTGAACTAGGAGCAGGTCCTGACCATGAGATACAAAATGAGGATCTTGACCTACCAATAGCTATAAGGAAGTAACAAAGGTCATATACCAGGCACCCAATAGAGATGTTTGTTTTCTATCAGGCCTTATCATCAAAATATTGTGCTTTCATATCTCATCTTGATCAGATCAAGGTACTAGAAAATATAAATAAAACTATTGACAGTCCTAAATGGAGAAAGGCAGTGATGGAAGAAATGGAGGCACTGAAAAGTAACAAAACCTGGAAAATAGTGGAGCTACCAAAGGGCAAGAAAGCATTAGACTATAAGTGGGTATTTAACCCAAAATACCGTGTTGATGGTAGCCTTAATAAAAACAAAGCTAGACTAGTAACAAAAGGCTTCACTCAAGTTTACGGTATGGATTACACCGAGACATTTGCACCAGTGGCCAAATTAAATACCACAAAATCATTTTTTCATTAGCAGTGAATTTAGATTGACCACTACACCAAATGGATGTAAAAAATGCATTCCTAAATGGAGAATTAAATGAAGAAGTATACATGAATATGCCTCTAAGGTTCCCTAGAAAAAAGGCAAATCAGGTATGCAGGCTGAGGAAATCATTGTATGGTCTAAAACAATCTCCTCAAGTGTGGTTTAAGAGGTTTACCAAGACACTAAAGGCTCAAAATTATACTCAGGGATAGAGTGATCACACCCTATTCTTCAGACATAGAAATAGGAAGATTGTAGTATTAGTAGTATATATTGATGACATTGTCCTTACAGGTGATAATCCGCTGGAAATTGCAAAGATAAAAAGGGCACTAAACAAAGAATTACAGGTTAAAGACCTAGGAAAAATGGAATATTTCCTAAGTGTGGAAGTGGCTAAAACTATAACAGGAATCAGCATCTCGTAAAGAAAATATATACTAGATCTCCTAGATGAAACTGGTATGCTTGGCTGTAGACCAAGTGATACTCCGATACGGCCTGACAAAATCAGAGATAATGAAGACATGGAGAAATCTGTAGATATGAGGAGATACCAGCACATAGTTAAAAAATTGATATACTTGTCACATACTCGACCAGACATTGCCTATGTTGTTATAGTGAGCCAGCATTCTCATGACCCCAAGCAAAAACACCTTAATGAAGTCTATAGGATTCTCATATATCTGAAGGGCTCTCCAGGATTGGGGCTTTTGTTTAAAAAATCTAACAAAAGAAATGTGGAGATGCTGACTGATGCTAACTGATGTTGACTAGGCTGGTGATCAAGATGATAGGAGATTTACCTCGAGATATGTTACTTACATCTGGGGGAACCTAGTCACATGGCAGAATAAGAAACAAAGTGTGGTCACTAGAAGTAACGCTGAAGCTAAATTCAGAGCTATAACAATTGGTATTTGTGAGGGCCTATGGATAAAACGGATACTGGAAGAGCTAGACATGATGGTAGACCTACCTATAAAATTACACTAATATAATATGGCAACAATTTATAAGGATTTCGGGCTAGGATACATGCTGATTTATAGAGATTTATGAAGATATGATACAAGGATAATAGCATATATTATGGGCTAAGATACATGCTAATTTATAAGAATTTATGTAGATATGATAATATGATTTCATTCTATTAATTAGTCCTTATTTACATCCCTTACTTATCGGCCATCATTTATTAGGCTAGATTGCATTTCATTGATATATGTACGTTGCAAGACAGAAATAAAACTTGAAGCAAAACAACATCTTTTCTATATACTTCCCTACTGTTTCGAGAGCTATGTCACTCAATACATTTAGCATTTGATTCCTGAATCATGTATAAAACAAATAGTGATAAGCCTTAATTACAGTGATTTAATTGAGATATATCTATACTTCAGAATCCAAATTTATCATATATCCATCACAGATTTGATCAAACAACCACCTTACAGAAAAATATACCACCGGAAAAAGAAAAATTAAAGACAAACATAGATCTGATTGAAAAGAAATAGAATTAACAAGAAACTTGGGCGTACATTACTAGAGTAAGTAGAAGACAAGTGTCGCAAGTCAAAGAGATCTAATAGCTGAAAATAGAAGTATGCAGAGCGTGAAAGTCAGCGAAGGCAAAGTATTAGCTAGGGTTGTGCAAGAAGCCCAGAGCTTGCCCAAGCCTGCACAAAATATGCCCTACCCAGCCCGATAAAAATTGACCCAATATAAAATAGGTAATTTGGGTAGGGCCAACATTTGGGCCGAACCGGACATCGGGCAAGGGTTGCTGCCCTGCCCATTTGGCCCTACCCAGTTAATTATTTTTTTATATATCAAAATTTATAAATTATAGAATTTCACATAGAACAAATATGATGGATACTGATGATTAAAAGTTAATTTTACAAATATGAGTAGTCAAATAAATAATTGTATCCTTTAAAATTTATAACTAAATTGATTTTTTTATTTTTTTTAAACTGTGGCAACCGTCATATATTTTTTCAGATGCTTCATCTTTTTCAATTTTAGGAAGATTGATACAAAGTTACAATTACAAACTACTTCAACTTTCGTATTTTTTTATATGCCATGGATTTTAAAACTTTAATTACTATCTTTTTGTTATCTTATTCTTAATAAATTATATATATTATTTAATTTTTGAAGATATATGAATATAATATTATTTTATAAGTTTATAATTGCTTATCTTTTTCACAATATGAGCAGAACATCACGATTTGGGCATGCCCAGCCTAAAATAGCTAGGGGTTTTACTGGATAGGGCCGAGCATCGAGCTGCAAAATACAGCCCATATATTTTTCGGGCAGGCTACCGGGCAAAGGGTTGCCCTATCCAACCTTACCCATGCACACCCCTAGCATTAGCGTGAACAATAACCTATGGATCTAGAGAGTGCCAGTGGATTTGTAGACTGGAAGAGATTGAGTGACAGGAAAATATGTAGAGTGAATGAAGGTAGAGAAGTGGGTGTTTGGATTAAAATCAATGTTCTATTAAAATAATTCGTTTAATTCTTGTTAAAATAAAAAGCAAGAATAAAATCAATACTAATATATATATTAGTCCAATGGTCTAATTATTGTATTGTGTTCAATAGGTGTTGGATTTAACATCTACTTATAACATTTTCACATTAAATATATTTTCAATAACAGGTTCAGGACGCGTGACAGGCCTAATAGGCTTCTTAAGGAGCCTGAACATGGCCTTTTAAAAAAAACATACTTTTACACAGACTTGAGCCTATGTATTTTTTTAACCAAACCAGGCTAGGCCAAGCCGATTGCAGGTTAAACCACAGACCCTAACAGGCCGCCTAACCTGTTTTCATCCCTAATAGTATTATTCATTTCTTAGAGAGGCAGTGTGAAAAAGGACGAAGACATGATGATGCAGTACTTTGATTTGATTACATAAAGTACTATTAAATTTTGGTGATGAAATTTATTTTACAGGGATAAGAATTGTAACATCCATGTCACACCCTAAAAATCAATGGATAACCAACACATAATATTAGAGAACTCACATTCCATAAACCTACAAAAGTTATAATAATAATTTTAGACGTGTATAAGTCATTTTTAATTTCTCCACCGAATGTTGTGCTTTCTAAAAATTTTATAATAACTGTAAAAATACAATACCATATATGGAGCTCCACTCCACAGTATCACTCATATATAAATATTTAAACATCCCAAAAGATAAAAGAAGACAAGAATCATGCCTATAGATTATGTGAAGTATCTACAAGTTTTGAACAGCCATTAGGGCTTTCTTTATTTCGCTGGAGGTGTAAGGTCAGCGGTGCTATCTGAGGCCAAAATAATCTTCTGGCGAACAACATCCCATTAATAGAAATAAATAAAATACAAAAAGAAATAATTTAAAATATATTTAACTGTGAATGATAATGCTTGTTGATAAATCCAAATGTCCAAATTACATAATTATAAAAAAAAAATTGTATGAAAGTCATTAATGAAATCAATCCAAATAGCTAATGGAATATCTTATTTAAGGAAATCCGTTTAAAAAGATAATCCTCAAATCTCTTTTTTTTAGGACTTCAACAGAATAAAATAATAGGCGTGGACACACAGTCCACATAAGTAACTAGCCATTCCGACGTAGTTTGAAGCCACGAAAATAGGCGTGGACACACAATCCATGAGGGTAAGTAACTAGGCGTGGTTCAAAGCCATGAATCAAACACAGGCACGAGACCCACAAATAACAAGCGGGAGAATGAATCCAACGAATACCCAACATAAGTACTGTGTTCACGAATATCAAGCGAACTCGATTAATAATCTATAAGTTATATGACTGCCTTCTAATATTAACTTAACAATTATCAGCTATCATAATTTAAAGTTCCAAAACACCATTGTCTGTGCTTCAACATTTCTTTAAACATATAATTATAGTTTCCACTTCACATCCATTCGCTTCCTTATGTCAATACTTTCAAATCAAATACATTTATCATGTATACAACAAGTTTCATTTTCCTCAACTTTTAGCAATGGTCAATATAATTCCGTTCCCAAGTAATAGAAATTTCTATTCTTTTTTATATCTTTTCTTTATTCCCAACCTAGTATCCTTATTCTGTTCATACCTCCTTATCTTGACAACTAATAAATGATTTATTAATAAAGCTCTTCAAAAATATCCCATAGGCACCTTCTACTACAAAAAGAAACTTATATAACTAATCCTCTATTCAAAATTGTCTACTTAGTTCACATTCAAATTAACCCAAGATAGTACTATAACTATCCATCATCTAATATATACTTCACCCAATTAAATTCTTTGCCAACTATTAGTGTATCCTTGCACCCCTTTTTTTAATATAATCTTAAACTTGTAATTACTACTCCTCAAGTGGAGAAATATATCTTTCATCCAATATATTAAGCACACCAAGATTCAAGTAAACAAAATAAGTTCTTCAATTTCTACAACACTTCCTTTACCTTCTTTCACACATTTCTCCAAAAACCTTATAGGCATCCAAAATTATCTCATAAAATATCTCAATTCAGAAACATCAATACAACTTCAAGGATAAGTTTCTTGAAGTTTCCTAATTCCTTCACATCCTTTCATAACAAACATATTACACACGCACATACAAGAAACTATCTTTGTTCTAAGTTACGATATAGAAAATTAATAACTTCTACACTATATTATGCTTAAAAATATTCATTTAAATCATCAATTCTTTCTTTGACATTTTATCAAGCACCTTATGTGCATTCTAAATCCAAAACATAAAATGCGTCCCAAGATTCTTAAATAACTAATCAAGCCACATACAAACATCAGCATAATATCACAAAGTTTCACTTAGATTAAAATCAAGGCAGAATATAAATAAAAATCATTCTCCTTCTACTTTTTCTTAACAACCAGAAAATGCAAATTAAAAATCCATACCCTATATGAATTTCTCAGCCTTAAATTTTAAGCAATCTCCAACTCTAACTCCTCCATGCTTTACGCACACATATGATAAGGAGAATGAACAAGATTCAGCAATCTATTGCAAATTCACGCCTCTCACAACCTACAACAAACCAAACAGAGAAACAAGGAAGAGAAGTCTCGAACACCCCATATTATTGACACCCAAATATTAACCACCCAATCAAATGCATTAAAAGACGATTTCCATGGCCGAGATGAGAGTCACGATCATGCTGAAGAAGATTGAAGAACAAAGAGGAAGAAAAATTAACCAAGGCTCAGCACATCCACCATAGGAAAAAGAGGAGGAGAAAGGAGATGGTGTAGAAGCAAGAAGGAGACCTAGAGAAGAATCTAAAATTGTTCTACCATGTTCCACAATTTCGGTTTGGTTTCAAGTTTAAAAGCTCAAATCCTTACTCATTCCCACTTAATCGACCAAAACCACCCAAAATCTCAACTTTAATCAGTGACCCAACCTAAAATCGAAATAGCCGAGGAAACGGAGCTAAAGACGGATTCAGAGCTCACCTCAGTAGGTCGACGCCGCTACGAGTTTGATCTCGAAAGTCGCGAGCTGGTCCCTCCTCCGGCCACCCTTCCAATGTCGCACTCCTGTGATCCGTCGGCCCTCTCTTACGTTCACTCCCGTGGCGTCTCCGTCTCCGTCTCCGTCTCCGTCTCCCTCTTGCGTGTTCGCGGTTTTTGAGTAAGAAGGCAATGTTAAAGGGGTAGAGAGTGGAGTGGTGTAAGGAAGATGACCTCTCCATACTCTTAACTTTATTTATTTCTTATTTTATATATTATTTAATATTTTTCTCTTAAAAAATTTTAGAAAATAATCTGTATATTAAAATTCTCTTTCTCCCTTCTTTTGACTATAAAATAATTTCTCAAAAATTTCTATAACAAATGATAATTTTTAACTATTTTTTTAAAATTTTCAAAAAATAATCTTAAAATTTTAAAAAATAGCTATTATAATATTTATTTTTCCTTTAACAAATAAAATCTTCTATAATTTTTTAGATCCCAAAATATATCTATTCTATAATTTTTTTTTTAATATTTTCGAGATATAAAATATTTTTAATAATTATTATTTTATTTACTCTTTACTTAAAATTTAATTTTTGAGACATTTTAATTCTATAGAAAAAAACTTTTAATCTTAACAATCTCTTATAAATTCTTTCCATCAAAATTTAAAATATTAGAATCCAGAATTTTAAAACTAGGTAAATAAGTTAAGTTGAATAAAAATTTAAAAAATATAAAAAATTCAAGAGTAAAAAGTATAAATAAAACTCAATCTGGAGTTAAAAGTATAAATATAGAAAAAGGCCTCAAAACTAGAGAAAAATTCTAAAACAAATAGGAATGTGCTTGAGGTAACTTTGAGGCTTATAAAAATTAATTGAAGTGAAGAAGCCTCAAAAAGAATTTCAGGTGAAATGTTAAGGAAATAAAAGAGAATATACATTATTTAAAAACCTAGAAAAATTGATAAAATATTATGAGATCTTATTTTGGGCCTAAATAAAAATTTATTTAGAGTTAATTTCTAAGAATTAAAGGTTTATTTTACCGAAAATTAAAGAAAAAATAGTTAGAACTTTTCGTTTAGCTTAAAAATTTTAGAGAAATTATTTTATAAAGTAACGAAGATATTTAAGTTATAAAGTCCTTATAGGATATTAAGGATTAATTTTTAAAAATTTATTAAAAAATTTCAATACCGATAGAAAAGACTAAGGTCAATTCATTACCCCAAGCTACAGAAGGAAACTGGGCCATGTTTAGCCCAAATTATGGAGCCCAGGACGTGCTGTAGTAGACCAAGAAAATGAGTTTTAGGCCAAGATACCATCGTATGTGGGTTCAGCTGACGAGGGGTCAAACATGCAACTATTTGGAGTGAGTTCGATCTCTAAAAAGTATAACTTTATTGTAGTTCCAATCGCGATATTTGGGGAGGCATTCTAACTCCTGGATGCCTAAGTTTATGCCTGAAGATAATAGACAGCTCGTCCTACCTGACATTAGTATCCCTAGAAAGAAGGGAAAATTTATCTTGCCTTTAGATCGAGTCTAACCCCTCTTCAAAAAGTTTTGTACCAACAAAAATTCATGTAATGGGTCCATGGAGAAAATGCCTAAAGTCAAAGCTTATTGAATAAGCTTGTTATGTGGACCCTAATTAATATAATAATTCTTTTCTGCTGCACTAAACCACTCCATAACACAATTGCTCTCTCATTTGCGATATGGAAACAGAAAATAGAGTGAGGACCCTAATTAATATAATAATTCTTTTCTGCTGCACCACTCCACTCCAGAACCCTAAATCTCACTTATTTTCTTTAATGTACCAACAGTAGGAGCTAGTACTTCGAAAGGGAAAAGCAAGCTTGTGGAGAAATTTTGGAGATGGAAACTTCATGGAACCCACTTAGTTGTAATCAATTTGTTTATTATGTATCTATTGGTCGCTTATATATATATATGTTTGTTCGATTAATTTAATAAGCTAAATGTATTTGATAAGAGCATGAGAAGTAAGCACAAGTCAAGGTAAGTGCTATGCCTAAGTATATCTAAGATTTATAGAATAGGTAATGACAGTTTTATTTAGAGCTAGGAATTTGGGATTGAAGTTTGGCAGGGCTATCATATGAATTAAATTTTGAAATTTTGCAGAATTGAAGTACACATCCATACCTTTAAAATGAGTCCCATTTTATAACTTTTTTGATGTGTAGATTAAAAGATATGATTTTTTTAACATGACCTAGAAAACTGGAAAATTGTTGCGAAAATGCCCTGTTCAATTTTGATAAATGAGTATTTGTAGATAAAATGGAATAGAGTTTAACCCGAGTTTTATTTTTCATTCAAAAATTCTAGTGAGGCATAAAACTAGAGCTTTGAACCACTAATTTTGGAACTAATTGAATTAGTTATAAATTTTTAAATCTTTAAGAAAATTCTTAATTTTATGGTACCCAAAGTTTTAGAAATTTTTTAAAATTTGATCTAACTAAGGGTACCTATTGGGTCATAAGCAGCAATTAAATGGTTAAACAACTCTAAAAAGTGACATAAAGTAATGTGTGACATTTTGATATCGAAACAGAGGTTCTGGCAATAACTTAGAATATTCTACTCGAGTAAGTGAGTAGTTTAGCCATAGCTCTAATTATTACTTGTTAGAAATATCGTTTTGGCTCTTAATGGTTATTCATTGCATGAAATAGTGAAAGAAAATTATTTCTCTAGTTCATCAGCATAATGACTTTAGGTTATTAGCTAATTAGCCCAATAAGAACCGCATATTCATCAGCAGTGATAGTAGTAGTTGTGATATTGTGCAAGGAGACTCTCTAGCGAAGAGAAGATCATAAGAGAGTCTATGCTTGTAGGATTTAACTTAGTTTTAGATGATGAGGGAGAGGATCCTAAAGAGGATTCAAATTGCAAGCTAGTCTTGATGCATGGGATTTAATCATGGTACTAAGCTGGATATGGAGCAGGAAGGGAGTTATTTTGACTCCAAAGGTGCTGCCATATATGCTCACACAAGGAAGGCAAAATTTGATGCTTAGAAGAGGAAATATTTAGTTATGAAGTAGGAATATATTGTTATGGAAGTTTGGACTTTAGCCAGCAGTCTAATTATTCCACTTATGGTATGACTTAATTACTATTTAGAAATCCTAGAACAAATCCACATCGCCTAAAGGGTGACAAATGTAACATTCCACTTTTTATTCTTATATTTAAGTAAAACTAAAAATATTATTTGTCATAATTTAAAAATATTATCTAATTAAATTATTATAATTTAGTATTTTTATTATCTTTAACAAAATATGATACATAGATTATCCTATTTTTATCTTATTTATAATTTTATGATTTGATTGTTATTATTAGTTAAGAATTTATCAGGATTTTGATTCATATTTGGATATACAATTTTATTTTAAAAATATAGTTTAAATTTTAAATTACAATACCTAATAGGATTTTAATAAAAGATAATAATAATATATCTATATCTTGAATTAAATATACATATAATAATATATGTATTTACACTATAATGATAATATAGTTTAAATTTTAAATTACTATATCTGATAAGATTTTAATAAAAATAATATCTGAATTTAAAATTTTAAATTATTATTATGGCTTTATAAATAGAGTTAAGACCATGAGTTATTCTTTAAATTTGATTATTGAGTCGACTCTTCTCGTTTTAGTCATCTCTCTTAGTCTCTCTCCTATTCCCAAAAAAGGTAACCACTTTCTACTTGTTGTGTGTACAATATGATGTTTGTGAGTATTTTAATATATATATATATATATATATTAATGTTGATATTATTATAGCCTCTATTGGAGCTTGATAATTGGTTTTTATCCAACCAGTTTATCGAGGGACGTGCCCCACCTATTTACCGAAGGGCAGTGACATCCCCACTTGGTTACCAAGAAGAAATGGATATATGGTCTAGTCATGTGCTCTGTGGATTTTGGCCTATCAATACCACTTAATCAGTTAGTTGTTAGAGGGATAGTTACCACTAGCCCATGAGTTCAGTCGACAAATATAAGGCAGTTCGATTGGTTTGAGATGAGGAACTTGGGCTGGTTATTCATTTGATTTTATTATAATAAAATATTATTTTGTATATATTATATTTTATGAGGTCCCACTTGATACCTCATGAGTACATGTTAGTATACATAATGAGTAGGATTGATGATTGTTGAGACGTTAGTCTCACCCTATTTTTATAACATTTTCCAGATGATAGTCTCATCTTATGACCCTAGGGAAAACTTTAGAGGTTTGAGTAGAGCTATATTAATTGAATAGCCCTCTCCTTTAAAGGTATATGTAGAATATTTATATATTGCCACAATAGATTTTATTTTGCATATTTATATATCGTAGTACTTTATTTATATTCTAAGAAAAGTATTTTTTATAACCATAGTAGAGTTCATTTAAATTTTAGTTAAATTATTTTCTACCATGTTAGCTTTTTTAAAATAAATTAAATTTATTTATAATATTATTTTTTAATTATATTGGATATAAAATATATTTAAATAATTAATAATAGTTATATAAAAGGAGGATTTTACAACAAACTGTGAGGGGTACATGTTTGAGTAATCAGAATGGGCAAATGCCCTATTTAAAGTTTTTCCTAATGATCAGGTTTGGGCTTGAGAGAAAGAGTAGAGACACTTAATCAAGAAGTGACTACCTAATTGCATTTAGAAGTTTGAGCAATTCATTCAAAGGACCTTCCTCTAGACAGGTAAAACCCCCTCTAGTTAAAGTTATATTTGGTAATGCGTTTCTTGAATCATGAGTTATGTTCATGTTTGGGTTAAGCTCACATTGAAGTAGTTTATTTGTGCTATGTCTTGAATTAAGTTTAAGTATGTTGGGTCGCCCTCTTTGTAATGACTGCTTAATGTTATGAACTATTGAATGATCAAATGGTTAATTGTTTTTCAGTTATATAAATGTTTGCCTATAAAATTTGGCAAAAAGACTATCTGATTGATGATGTTGAGTTATGGAAGGAATTGGAAGACACACAGCAGAAATTAATTTAAAAAATTTTTCCATTCCTTGCTAGGATCTACCGTATGTGTTTAAGTCAAGTGGGAAGAAGCATTACCCTCAGTGTTTCTCAGCGACTTCCACAGCTCCTCTCCGCGGCTCGTGCTCTCTTTTTGATCGCAAGAAGTCGACTCCTCAGGTCGTCTTCCTCTACTGGTATTCACACAGATAGCGTTCCAACCACGAACGACGTGCTAGCGTCTCCTGTCCCTCCAAGGCTTTCTCAAGAGTTAATCCTCTCCGTCTCTACTTCAGCACTTTCTTATCTGCAAACCTTTTGCAGATTCCGTTCGGCCCCTTTTGTATTATGTGTTGTATTCAAAACGTAGCTCCTAAAATCGGATATATAGGATGCTCTGCGTTTTTCTCAACTGAATTGGATTTTGGAATTAATCTATCTTAATTCCGAATACAATATCACATATTTTATAATTTGATAAGAAACTAATTAAATAAATAATATTTATATTAAATCCGTCCCACAGATTTAATTCACCTATTTATTTAATTTAAATAAAGATAAGATTGGATTGTATTTGATTTATTCTCATAAATCAAATTTGAGATATCTTATCAATTTGAATTTCAAATTCAAATGTGATAGAGATTTAATTTATCCTTATAAATTAAATCTTGTAAATATCTCTTATATGAGATATCCTATCAATTTGAATTTCAAATTCAAACGTGATAGAGATTTAATTTATCCTTATAAATTAAATCTTGTAAATATCTCTTATATGAGATATCCTATCAATTTGAATTTTAAATTCAAACGTGATAGAGATTTAATTTATCCTTATAAATTAAATCCTATATATCCCTTATATATAATATATATACGAATTTATATATATACGAATATAAATATAAATAAATATATACATCAACCCTGGATCATTCATTGAATCTAGACACGTCTTAGATTCAATGAATCTGGACATCATAGCTCGTGTTGGGCTATTTTGTGTGCGACCCTGTAGGCCCATATGAAGTTGGCAGTGGGCCATTTGCTATACTGGCCCACAAGTCGCAAGCGGTCTCTAACAAGACATAACGACTACCCAAATCATATGAGAATCGATAAACGATATAACCTTTTATACAACCATATCATGTCCCTTCTGTCACGCGATATTTTGGTCATAGATGAGGCATGGATAATGTCATCCTCCTATTCTTGACCGTTACTTTCTCGATCCCTGAGTAGTCTGACTATAGAAATGGAACTACCTTTCTATTACAGTATGGCCATACATTTCTCAGACTCACTCATCGAGGGGCCCAGTAATATCTCTCTACGAATGTGAGGGACAAATTCCATCTTGACCATTCACATTCCTCCGCATGAAAAACCACTAAACTCGAACATAGTCTTTATGATCACTCGGTCAAAAGTGACTTTTGACTAGGCCAAAGCTGAGCGTTTGTCATGTAGGAATCCATGATTATCTCAGGTTAAAGGGCATAGTGACATGGTTTGTATATGAGAGAAGATTATGACGTAACCCATGCAACTCTCTCATAGCGGGTCGGTCCAACACCTTGTACTCTTACATGTGCATATGACTTTGATTTATATCTCTATACATCTTCAAAGTCATACTGGTCTTATTTCATCTCTGCTCCCGCACAGATGACCGACCAGGGACATTTAGGATAAGATCATGAATTATCCAAGGATGGTCATCACAGTAAACATGCAAATAATATGATAACACAATTAATAAATTCATAAATCAATAATGTTCATAAGACAATGATTGGCCCCTAGGGCACGTTTTCCAACAATCTCCCACTTGCACTAGGTACAATCATTAATTTGAGTAATTCCCATTGACCTAACATGACGCTCATGCTTTGCCTGAACAAGCGGCTTTGTTAGAGGATCAGCAACATTGTCTTCTCCTGCTACTTTGCATATCTTTATATCACCTCTATCATTGATTTCTCTGATGAGATGAAATCGCCTGAGTATATGCTTGGTCCTTTGATGTGACCTAGGCTCTTTGGCCTGTGCAATGGCACCGCTATTGTCACAGAACAAAGTTATTGGATCTGAGATGGTAGGTATCACCCCTAGTTCCGTGATAAACTTCCTGATCCAGACGGCTTCCTTAGCTGCATCAGATGCTGCTATATACTCAGCTTCCGTTGTAGAATCTGCTACAGTGCCCTGCTTAGAGCTCTTCCAGCTTACTGCTCCATTATTAAGGAGGAATATATATCCAGACTGTGATTTTTGGTCGTCCTGGTCAGTTTGGAAACTCTCGTCTGTGTAACCAGTTACACAGAGTTCGTCATCCAATCCACCATAGACCAAGAATAAGTCCTTAGTCCTTCTCAAGTACTTAAGGATATTCTTGACAGCAGTCCAATGGCCCTCACCAGGGTCCTGTTGATATCTGTTAGTCATACTTAAGGCAAATGAGACATCCGGTCGAGTACATAACATGGCGTACATGATAGATCCTATGGCAGAGGCATATGGAACTTTACTCATGCGACCTCGCTGATCAGGTGTACTAGGACACAGATCTTTGTTGAGGTGACTACCATGAGACATGGGTATGAAACCCCTCTTTGATTCGTGCATACTGAACCTATGCAGTATTTTGTCTATGTATGTACTCTGACTGAGTCCTAGAAGTCTTTTAGATCTATCTCTATAGATCCTGATTCCTAGGATGTAGGTGGCTTCACCCAAGTCTTTCATCGAGAAAGACTTTTCTAACCAAGACTTGACAATCTGCAAGGTAGGAATGTCATTCCCAATAAGTAGGATGTCATCGACATAGAGTACCAAAAATACAACTGTGCTCCCACTAACCTTCTTGTACACACAAGGTTCATCAATATTTTGAAGAAATCCAAACTCTTTGACTACTTCATCAAAATGATGATTCCAACTCTGAGAGGCTTGCTTCAGTCCATAAATGGACCTTTGAAGCTTGCACACTTTACCAGAGTCCTCAGAACGCACAAACCCTTCAGGTTGTGTCATGTACACATCCTCAAGGAGCTTTCCATTAAGGAAGGCTGTCTTGACGTCCATCTGCCATATTTCATAGTCATAATGTGCTGCTATGGCAAAGAGGATTCTGATTGATTTGGCCATTGCAACTGGGGAAAAGGTCTCATCATAGTCGATACCATGAGTTTGAGTAAATCCTTTTGCAACCAGTCGTTCCTTGAAGACATTTATATTGCCATCCATGTAAGTTTTGTCCTTAAAAACCCACTTGCATCCGACGGTTTTTACACCTTCAGGCGGGTCGACTAAGGTCTAAACCTTATTGTCGTACATGGATTGCATTTCAGACTTCATGGCATTAAGCCACTTTTCAGAGTTTGGTCCCACTATAGCTTCTCGATAGGTAGTTGGCTCATTATGCTCAATGAGCAACACATCACGACTGTCAGAAATCAGAAATCCATATCTCTGAGGCTGAAGTCGTATCTTATTAGACTTCCGTGGACCTTGCGTGACTTGAGGAGTCTCAACAACTTGTTGTGAGTCTTCTATATTTTTCATCTGCAGTTCTGTGGTGTCTTGTGGCTCTCGAATTTCTTCGAGGTGTACCTTACTCCCACTGGTTCTTTTAGAGATAAATTCTCGTTCGAGAAAGATACCATTTCTGACAACAAACACTTTGTTATCAGCAGGGTTGTAGACGTAATATCCCTTGGTTTCCTTAGGATATCCCACAAAGAGGCATTTTGAGGATTTGGGCGCTAATTTGTCTGAGGCTTTTTGCTTAACATAGACCTCGCATCCCCAAATCTTGAGGAAAGATAAACTAGGCATCCTTGCAGTCCATATCTCATACGGAGTCTTTTCGATTGCTTTAGATGGAACACGATTGAGTGTGAACGTAGCTGTCTCTAGGGCATGGCCCCAAAAGGAGGGCGGAAGATCTGTTCGACTCATCATGGATCGAACCATATCTAATAGTGTTCGATTCCTCCGTTCAGAAACGCCATTCCATTATGGTGTCCCTGGAGGAGTCAATTGTGAGACTATCCCACAACTCCTAAGATGATCTATGAACTCTTGGCTCAAATATTCACCACCCCGATCAGATCGAAGTGCTTTAATTGTTTTGCCAAGCTGGTTTTGTACTTCATTTTGAAATATCTTGAACTTTTCAAAAGACTCAGATTTATGTTTCATCAGATAGATGTACCCATATCTGCTGAAATCATCTATGAATGTTATGAAGTACGAATAACCTCCTCTGGCATTTGTGTTCATCGGTCCACACACATATGTATGTATGAGGCCCAATAAATCAGTGGCCCTCTCACTGTGCCTAGTGAAGGGTGACTTTGTCATCTTTCCTAACAAGCAAGACTCGCAAGTGTCATATGATTCAAAATCAAATGAGTTTAGAAATCCATCTTGATGGAGTTTGGAAATATGTTTCTCATTTATGTGGCCCAGACGACAGTGCCAGAGGTATGTCGGATTCGAATCATTCGGTTTGACCCTTTTGGCGGTTATGTTATAGATATTTTCATGATTGGGTTGTTCCAAATTTAATATGTAATAATCAACATGCAAATCACCATGAGCATAGAAAACATCATTACGATAAATAGAACATCTACTATTCCCAGCAATGGAAGTGAAACCTTCCTTATCCAAATAAGAAAGTGAAACAATGTTACTACTTAAAGCAGGAACATAATAGCAATTGTTCAAAACTAACAAAAGTCCAGTGGGCAGAATTAATTCATAAGTGCCTACAGCTAACGCAGCAACCCTTGCTCTATTTCCAATTCGTAGGTCAACCTCGCCCTTTTTCAGCTTCATACTGTCCTCTAGTCCCTGTACATTTGTACAAATATGAGAACCACATGCAGTATCTAATACCCATGAAGTGGAAGTAGAAAGATGAATGTCTATAACATAAATACCTGAAGCGATAGCCCTGCTATCCTTCTTGTCTTTTTCAGATCTTCGAGGTAGAGTTTGCAATTCCTCTTCCAATGACCAGGTTCATTGCAGAAGAAGCAGACTCCTTCCTTAGGAGGCTTTGCCTTCTTTGGTGCAGGCTTGGTTTCGGGCTTGCCTGACTCTTTGGTCTTACCTGATGAGCCATGACCCTTCCCCTTTTCTTTGCCTTTTTTTTTCATACCCTTTCCTTTCTGAACCATCAAAACAGCACTGGGCTTCTTCTTAAGACTCGGCTCAGCAGTTTTAAGCATCCCATGCAGTTCAGAAATAGATTTCTCCATGTTATTCATGTTGTAGTTCATGACAAACTGGTCATAACTTCCTGGGAGTGAGTTCAAGATCAAATCCGTAGCTAACTCCTGGCTCATGGGAAATCCAAGCCTTTCAAGGTGATCAATGTACCCTTTCATCTTTAAGACATGAGTACTGACTGATGCACCTTCAGCCATCTTGCAGGAATGTAAGGCCTTAGTGGTCTCATACCTCTCTTGCCTTGCCTGTTGCTGGAATATTTCCTTGAGATGCACAATCATCTCATAAGCCTCCATGTGTTTGAGATCTCTTTGGAGCTCTGGAACCATGGTGGCTAGTATCAAGCATCCCACATCAACAGAGTCTTCCTTATGCTTCGTGTAAGCATCTCTCTGAGCTCTAGGAGCATTGGTTGCTGGCTCCTCAGGAATGGGTTGATCTAGGACATGCGCCTTTCTTTCCTGCTTGAGAACAATTCTCAAGTTCCTAAACCAGTCAAGAAAGTTTGTCCCATTAAGTTTGTCCTTCTCAAGGACAGATCGCAGCGATAATGTAGCAGTATTACTAGTCGTCATGATTCTACAATTAAAAATATGCAATTCAATTAGCAATCTCCCACTAAATAAATAACCCTCAATGCATTATTTAGTGGGCTAAGATCCATATTTGGCTTAAACTTAAGTCCGCTTTAGCAGGACGCTTAAATTAAGTTATTTAGGTAGGTAACACCTTTATCAATTACATCAAATGTAACTCTTAGATGTTTATGGGATTCTATCATCATATGATCTGGTATGTTTTTAATCCCATCTAATGCCTTGAGACCCAAAACCGTTTTGTTAATCTCAATTAAGTCAAACAATAATAAACATGTGAGAGTAGCACCATTACTCTTGCTTATCTCCCCAAGATAACTCAAAAGCACCCACTTTGGTGGAGTCGACAATTGAACGATTGAGGTTTTGATAAGTGTTCATAAATTGACGGCATCATGACTTAAGATTTCATTTAGAGGGCCTAATTTAACTATCTGGTTTATAAAAACGCATGTTTCTCAGTTTGTATCTCATACAAGTAATATGTATGTGCTGATATAATCATAATACGCATAATCTAAACGTGATACAATATGGCTCACCTATCCTAACTCCCCTCAAGCCAATGAGAGGAGCTCTCTAGTAAGAAAAGGGAAATTACATATAGAAACCTCTTTTAACATTCGAGGGGAGTGAGATGAGAAGAGAAGGTACATTAAGAGTATATAGAGGAAGCGCATCTGCATTCGATTTTCTTAGACCCCATCTATGTTAATTGATCAAATCAAAGCGCATCACCACCGATTTCAATTCCCTTTTAGATTCCTTTTATGTTATACATAACACAGATTCCTTATATGTCATACATAGAACGCATATTATATGATCGGCTATGACTAACACATATCATATGAATCAACAATCAAGCCTAACTTAAACACAAAACGGCATGGCTCTGATACTACTGGAAGGAATTGGAAGACACGCAGCAGAAATTAATTTAAAAATTTTTTCCATTCCTTGCCAGGATCTACCGTATGTGTTTAAGTCAAGTGGGAAGAAGCATTACCCTCAGTGTTTCTCAGCGACTTCCACAGCTTCTCTCCGCGGCTCATGCTCTCTTTTTGATCGCAAGAAGTCGACTCCTCAGGTCATCTTCCTCTACTGGTATTCACACAAATAATGTTTCAACCACGAACGACGTGCTAGCGTCTCCTGTCCCTCCAAGGCTTTCTCAAGAGTTCGTCCTCTCCGTCTTTACTTCAGCACTTTCTTATCTGCAAACCTTTTGCAGATTCCGTTCGGCCCCTTTTGTGTTATGTGTTGTATTCAAAACGTAGCTCCTAAAATCGGATATATAGGATGCTCTGCATTTTTCTTAACCAAATTAGATTTTGGAATTAATCTATATTAATTCCGAATACAATATCACATATTGTATAATTTGATAAGAAACTAATTAAATAAATAATGTTTATATTAAATCTGTCCCACAGATTTAATTTACCTATTTATTTAATTTAAATAAAGATAAGATTGGACTGTATTTGATTTATTCTCATAAATTAAATTTTGAGATATCCTATCAATTTGAATTTCAAATTCAAACGTGATAGAGATTTAATTTATCCTTATAAATTAAATCTTGTAAATATCTCTTATATGAGATATCCTATCAATTTGAATTTCAAATTCAAACGTGATAGAGATTTAATTTATCCTTATAAATTAAATCCTATATATCCCTTATATATAATATATATACGAATTTATATATATGCGAATATAAATATAAATAAATATATACATCAACCCTGGATCATTCATTGAATCTAGACACGTCTTAGATTCAATGAATCTGGACATCATAGCTCGTGTTGGGCTATTTTGTGTGCGACCCTGTAGGCCCATATGAAGTTGGCAGTGGACCATTTGCTATACTGGCCCACAAGTCGCAAGCGGTCTCTAGCAAGACATAACGACTACTCAAATCATATGAGAATCGATAAACGATGTAACCTTTTATACAACCATATCATGTCCCTTCTGTCACGCGATATTTTGGTCATGGATGAGGCATGGATAATGTCATCCTCCTATTCTTGACCGTTACTTTCTCGATCCCTGAGTAGTCTGACTATAGAAATGGAACTACCTTTCCATTACAGTATGGCCATACATTTCTCAGACTCACTCATTGAGGGGCCCAGTAATATCTCTCTACGAATGTGAGGGACAAATTCCATCTTGACCATTCACATTCCTCCGAATGAAAAATCACTAAACCCGAACATAGTCTTTATGATCACTCGGTCAAAAGTGACTTTTGACTAGGCCAAAGCTGAGCGTTTGTCATGTAGGAATCCATGATGATCTCAGGTCAAAGGGCATAGTGACATGGTTTGTATATGAGAGAAGATTATGACGTAACCCATGCAACTCTCTCATAGCGGGTCGGTCCAACACCTTGTACTCTTACATGTGCATATGACTTTGATTTATATCTCTATACAACTTCAAAGTCATACTGGTCTTATTTCATCTCTGCTCTCGCACAGATGACCGACCAGGGACATTTAGGATAAGATCATGAATTATCCAAGGATGGTCATCACAGTAAACATGCAAATAATATGATAACACAATTAATAAATTCATAAATCAATAATGTTCATAAGACAATGATTGGCCCCTAGGGCATATTTTCCAACAAGTTATTCCTTTGAAAAGTATAAAGATTGTTCAAATTAGGAGTAGACAAGCAGGGGTACATGAGAATGAAGAGAAACCCCATATATAGATCCATTGTTGTTAGTTATGAACCATCTTGGCATATGGCATCCCGTGATGGAAGATATTGTAACAACATCTTGGGTATGTGCTTTTGCAGAGGCATAATGGTAGTATTGACCTCTAGACAATGAAGGAAAGAGAAAGAAAGTGCTCTCCCCCAATAAGATTTGGAAACAGTAACAACAATTACACTCCTTATATATAGTTGAACTCTATCAGCATAATGAAAGCAACAAAAGAAGAGGTAGCAGCAACAGTGGCGGCAACAACTGGTAACTTCCAACAACATTCGTTCAGCCCCAAGTTCCACGTACAAGCTGGAACAGTAGTGAACAAGATAACATACATCAGTGAATTCCGAGGTCATGTAAGAGTTAAATTCTTAAAACAAATATGTTTGAGATGATTATTATACCATGAGACGGGATAGTTGAATGAATATGTTCCCAATAATATTTAGCTACTCAGTAAAGTTTGGGGATTGATATCTGCAGGTGCAAGAATAGAGTGCTCAGGCCAGTAACGAATCAAGAAATATGATTCTACATATGAGGATTCAGATATGGCAGGCTAGTGGAAAAATTATGGTGAGCAATGAGAATTTTCTTGAGAAGCTTAAATACGGTTGGCTGCTAAACTTAGCATGAGAGAAAGATCTTAGTAGAGTATTTGAGAAGGAATTGGGAACTGGTCCTCAAATAGAGTTGATGTTGCCTAGTAAAAGCAACATGTCCTCCAAAAGATAGAGAGAAAGAGAAAAAGCAGTCGAGGCAAGGCAATTGCGGTTGACGTTGCATAGTAAAAGCAACATGTCCTAAAAAAGAGAGAGAGTAAACATGGATGAAGTAATGCAAGCGGAATTGATCTTATTCCAATGAAAGTATAGATTAATGAGTGACCAAGAAAAATGCCCCATGAGTCTAGCAAGATAAACAGTGCGTCAAAGTCTAGCAACAAAAATGCAGAGATCAAGCATCCGATGGCAACTGAAGTTTATAGGCAACCTTACCAATAACAACCTGAAAAGGCCCAAAACCTCCTCGGGGATAGCTTTTGATTATGGTGGCCACGAATCGAACGTTGTCTATAAGGTTGAAGTTTCACAAAAACATAATCACCAACTTGAAACTTAATATCAGTACGTTTTTAATCAGCATATACCTTAAGACGCTGCTGTGTTTTCTTCAAAGTCTCTTGCAGCTGTGACAATATAGAATCACGAAGAGCCAGCTGCTCCTTCAAAGAGGGTGGGTGGGTGCATCAACTGATTGAACTAAACGGATGAGCATAGGGGGATCACGACCAAAAAGAACCTTATAAGGCGTCTTACCAAGGGAAGTATGAAGAGAATTGTCATAGCAATAATGGGCCCACGGCAGATAATTAACCCATAATCGAGGTTGATGATGAATAAAATATCTCAACTAAATCTCCAAGCCCGGTTTAATGCCTCTTATTGATCATCACTTTGAGGATAGTAGGCCGAACTCATACAAAGAAAAGTGGCCTGCAATTGGAATAATTTCTTCCAAAAAGCACTAGTAAAAACTCGATCCCCCTCTGAAACAATAGTGCGTGGAAAACCATGCAAGCTTACTATGAGTCACAAACAATTCAGCAACAGATTCAGTAACGTAATGAGATTTCAAGGGTAAAAAATAAGCGAACTTAGAAAGTCGGTCAACAACCACAAAAATGACAGTGAATCCCTTTGAAGAAGGAAGACCAGTGAGGAAATCCATGGCAATATCTTCCCACGCCTTACAAGGAATAGGTAATGGCTGTAATAATCCATGGAAAAACATTCTCAACATGGCAACCAATCTTGCCCCGGTTAAGAACATTCTCAACATGGAAAAACATTTCGTGACATCGTCTGAGGATCAGGAAGTTGAATTTAAGGATAAAGTGGAGATTATAATGTTAAGCAACAATTATGGGAGGAGAGCTTTGCACGAAGCTGTTTTTTGCAAGGATTATTCTGTGGTTATTTTCCTTTTAGTTGCGCATCAGAAAAGTGACCTGACCACCTATTGGACATGAAACTACTAACATGGTTTTAAATCGCCAATGTATTTAGCAGCCCAAACGAGGGCTGAGAATATTCTCTGTCTCCTCGAGGTTAATTCCAATCCCCTCAGGCAAGGCTATTTCAAATGGCGACTCTCCACTTCATGCTGCAGTATTGGAATAAAATAAAGGTAAGCATACTCTTTAAATATTCCTTTTATGTCCTAAATATATATAAGAACTAATAGAAGCTTTTGTTTTAGTTTAAATATGATATCTTAGTCTACTTTATCTTTTAAATTTATACTCATTTTAGTCTTAAATATAAGAATTAATTAAGGTTTTATTTTGATCTTAAATATAAGAATATAATTACCTTTTTTTTTTCTTAAACATATAATATTTCTCCCCCAAAACTATCATTATTACTAACATATTAAGGGAGTTTCTATCAAAGAATGATTCCAATGCAAATGATTAAAGATATATTTTAGAAAAACTAAAATATTTTTCTTTTCAAATAACTAATACTACTACTACTACAACAATAATAACAAGCCTTATCATTTTTTACAAATAACCAACTTTCTAAAATTTTTTTAATTATTATAAATTAATTATCTAACTTCTATATTAAGGAACAAGAGTAGCAATTCTCGTCCCAAAATTCTCTATATTAATTGCACAAATTAAGGGGATTTCCCATCAAAGATTTAATATCCAAAGCAAATGATGAATAAAGGGGAATTGTTCTGTGAGAAAATCAACACAAATTTTTTTTTGCAAATAATTAGCTTAGCTAATATTTTTAATATGTGCAAATTGATCATCTAACCTTTACATTTAGTACCAGCGTAACTAATTAATTAATGTGCACTTTGTTTCACTTTCCTCTTATATGTTTGTTTTTTGGGTGAAGATCTATTGAAGATTATAGTTGATACAACGAAAGAGCTATTGTATCAAAGAGATGAGAACAACAACACTCCCCTTCATTATGAAGCACATGATGACTACGTGGAAGGAGTTTGTATAATGTTAGAAAAATCTCCCATGGTTTCTTGTCAACGAAACTCAGATGGCAATCTTCCGATTCACCTGGCCTGCGAAACGGGCAATGTTGAAGTGGTGAAAAAGTTGCTTGGAATAGAGTGGTCTAATAATGCTGGATTTTTCTTGAATAATAAAGGTCACAACATTCTTCACATTGCAGCAATAAAGGGACAAAGCTGATGTGAGAAAATATCTACTGAAGCACCCCCAAGATTCATCATCATGACACTGTAAATGAGAGAGATGTGAATAGAGATGCCCCACTGCATTTTGATTCAAGAGAACTGCATTTTTGGACTCTACTCCTCTAACGAAACAAAATGATTGATGCGAACATTGTGAATAATTAAGGTTTCACAGCTCGAGATGTTGTTTAGATGCAAAGTAGAATTCCAATGACTCATGCAAAGGTATGCATGATTGATAAGAGTACTCCTCTAATCCTTAATATAAGATATATTTAATTAATTTAATTAGACTAAAAAGTTAGTTAAGTTAGTTAGGATAAGGTATTTTTTTTCTTCTAATGCAGCTTCTAGTAGAAATAATTTTATATAATGCTCGTGTGCCTCTAACAGCATCTATGCTGAGCGTACCACGTACAATATCCACCAATAAAGAATTGAATGTGAAGCAAGCAGCCAACGCCCTCGTAGTTGTGGCCATATTGATAGCCACAGTGTCATTTACGGCTGGTTTCACAGTACCAGGTGGGTTTTACTCATCAGATGTTTCAATCTCAAAACAAAGGGGCATGGCAGTTTTGACAGATCAAACACTATTCAAGATATTCTATTGCTATGTACAGTTCTACCATTGGTTCTGTATTTCTTCTATGGGTTCCATTGGGTGATCTTCGTCTGGCAATGGGACTATATACACATTCTCGGAACATGGTTCCTGTAGCCTTTATAGCAATGCCCGTGGCGTTTCTAGCGGCTGTACGTGTGATTGTGAGCAATAACACTATGCTCGCACCATGCTCGCAGACGTTATTAGTGTCATTGGATTCATCTCCATTTTCATCCTTTTCTTTATACATATTTTATTATTGTTACCAGCTTTAAGTCTTCTTCCCGGATTTCACCAAACTGCAGACTTAATTATTAGGACCATTATTCTTTTACTATATGGACGGAGTGATGCTTTGACCAGCGAGATATAGTTGGTAAAGACATGCAAGTCAATCAAGCATATGCAAGAAACCAAATCAGATGAAGCATTCGCAATTGATATCAATGATCAGGATGCAACCCTAAGCCGATTATTATCGAGGACAAATGTTCATCAGTGTTGTTCATGCTCTTAATTAGTTTCATGATGTTCATATAAAATTATATGATTCTTGCATGTGATTTGTGTATGATATTTCAATTATATATAGTTCATGTAATGTAAGAGTAATTTTATGTGCCTATAAACAAATCTATCTTGTTTTAACACTTGTAAGCAAGTCGATTATAAAGTTTATCAATGGTTTTAAAGAAAACAAAAAAAGCTAATCCAATTTGGTGCAAGATTTAATGGCCAAGAGAAAATTCATAAAATTCAATGGAAAACTTCATTCACAACAACATAATCAAAATCAAGTACCAATGGAATTGTGGCATACATCCAACTACAAAAGGCAAATCAGAAATAGAACAGAGATAAAAATATTGTACTCTTATAATCCTGAATTTCAGCACCAACTGTACACAGCAAAAAGTCCAAGATCTGGGTTTTATTGAATTCACATGTATTCTACAACTGATTAATCCAGAAATTCAGTTCCTGGCTTACATTTGAGGGAAAAGCTTGTGCGTTAAGCTTCAGATATACTTACAAACCTAAAATAGTGGATTGTATAGATTTCATCTTCCTCTTTAGTCAAACTGCAGAAACACAAATGGATTAAACTGCTTTTTGAGTAACTTTATTCAAAACAGAGAATAATACTAAGATGATGTTTTTCATTTCTAAGTTTGGTTCATTCAAAGAAAATTGGGGAATTGGATTAAGGACAAACAGAATTTGTTGCAGTGATTTGGGACAGAACCAAGACTACTTATAGCATTGGTAAGAAAGAGCTCAGTGTGAATCAAACATTTGTGTATACCTTTAATTATGCATCCACAAGGGATCCAGAGAGACAGGCTTCTCACTTCTTGTCCCCGAAGTCCTAGGTGGAGGCGCATGCACTATAATCGGAAGAACCCATTCACATTTTTCTCTTCCCTCAATCAGAAGAGGATGTTCATACCTGAAGTTCAGAAAACCATATGGCTTAAAATACAATCAAAGGCTGCTTAGAAAGAAAAGCTGTATGTAATTCATAAGTTGTTAAAAATGCTTTGAAACTAAGAATTCTATTAAACCTTTTATTTCATTCCATAAGATGCCGAAACAGAGGAAAGGGCAGCAGGCTTCTAAGTTTCTGGTTATACACTATGATACCAATGTATATTTAATCACATGTTATCTATAATTATATAGTTAATTGATGGAGGGAACAAGTTTGGATGCTCATAACAAATTTGGGTTCAGATTTTTTTTTAAAACATTAATGTGCACAAAATCTAAAATAAAGATAATCTCTTAATTGTCAGTTTTTTTTAAAAAAATGATTTTTATTTAAAAATCATGAATTGAAAATTTTAAATCTGGACCATTCAAATTGTATTTAGACAGTGCAGATTTCACTATAGAGCACCTCTCTGTGATAAACACTGAAATCGGTTTTGTTGATGGAGGCTTAAGGGTAGGTTTCTGTATTGTGCACACAGATGCCTGTTCTCAGCTGCCATGGATAACAGGCCAATTTTGCAGTTGCAATGCCTAGACTGACAAATAAACACTGGATCCAGCCATAGAGACAAGTGCACGTAATAACTAGTTTCATGAATGGAAGATGCCAAAAAACTAAGCACCAGATGCATAAAGGGATAGAAAATTGTGATGTAGGGCATAGTTAAAAAAGGCAAGGGTGAAATTCATACTTGGTCCAATCCAAATTCTTTGGAGTGGCATAAAATTCAAATCTAAGAACCCATTGCACAGACACATGAGGAGTGGAGAACGACATTGGACCATCCATGGGGATAGAGAAAAGAAAGCTTGTCTGCACCAAATCTGCAACAACTTCATAATGGTCACTCTGGACCTAGAAAAAATAGAGAGAGAAAATGTATCAAAAGCCAACATCATTAGCTATTATCTTCAATTTTTCACAAAGAGAGACTTTAAAAACCGGGCATTCTCAACAAAGACACCAGATGAACTTTCACCAAGAAGGGGGGAAGGGGAGAAAAGCCCCCTACTAAATGAACAAATCTTTCAACTAAGGCAACATGGAGAGGCTTCAAAACAATGCCCATTATTCTTAATAAAAATAAGTGACAAAAAATACTATCTGCAAAATCTAACCTTCCTCCAAGAAAATAATGAAATCTTCAAGACTATGGGTTTATCCAACACCACAGAAAAGAATTGGCATCAAGCATAAGAAATTTAAAATGTGCAGTTTGTCAACTAAATTATAGAAGCTATTTGCACACTATGTTCTTGAAAAAATAAATACCTTTGTGATTGTAGGGGAATGCTTTCTAGAAGGGTGGACAAATCTCCGATTTATAGTTTCTGAAGTTTCCAGTGTTATTGAGATCTGCGCAAGCAAATAGAACAATGTGTGCAAAAAAATGAAGGAAAAAACCTAGTTTCAGCATCAACCACCAGAGTCAGTTTAAATATCCAGAGTTTGTAGAAAAACCTCAAGGCATCTCCTAGCTCTCTCTTCATGAAAGAAAGTTAGAGTCCCACCTATCTGTAACATGAAATTGTTCAAGATTGATTATTATAAAGTTTGCTTCAACAAAATTGATATCAAACCATACATGATTTTGATTACCATATCACTGAAGTAATAATTGGAGTCGGAATTTTTTGGGGAAAATTTAAGAAGAACTTGGTCGTCCAGCCTGATATTATATGACCTTCCTCTAATGAAGCCTTCTGCTGCAGAAAATGTTTACAAAAAATTAGCTAACCTGACAGTTGTTGTGATATGTAAAATATAAATAAATAATTTAAGTAGTTTTATTATTTTATTAGAATTAATATTAGATATTCTACGATTAGGATTAGATATCATAATATATATTATGACATATTAAGATTAGATATTATAATATATATCATGATTATATATGATATATTAGGATTAAATATTATAATATATATCATGATTAGATATTATGATATATTAGTATTAGATATTTAATTAGGATTAGGATTACCCACCACTTATAAATAAGGGTAATAATCAGTCTTATGAGGATATATTTTGATTATAATGTGAACCATTTAGTATTCAGTATAGTTTCAGTTTCTCTTCTATTCTTCTCTATTTCCCTTTTCTTTCTACAATTACGTAATAGTGGTATCAGAGCGGTTGTTCCTCGGCTATTCACAAGAATCAATAACAGAATGAGCATAGATATAGAACTTTGTCTTCAGAATATAGCGAATAATCTTGACATGATGAGCATGGATATAGAGCGGCATTTTCCGAATATAGTAAGGTATCTTGACAGGATGAGTTTCTTTCTACAAAAAACTCAGCCGGTAAAGAAAGATGTGGCAGAGTCGCAAAAAATATTGCAAAAGGAAAAGGACATTTCTGGTGATCAAGAAGAGTACTCGGCAGCTAAAGAAGATGAGTCTTCTCTTTTAGCACCTATCGATGAGCAAAAAGATACGCAAGAAAGTCCCAAGAACCCTAACCAAACTCAAGATTCTAATGCGGTGTAGATAACAATTCAGGAAGAGTTGACAATTCAGGAAGAGTTGACGATTCAGTCTATCATTCTCCAAGATGCAAGAAGTTTAGCATGTTCAAAGGAGATCAATTTTTAGAGCACAGCTGATAGTTTACAGGAACCTTCACACATAACGTGTAAAAAGAAAGTGATGAAACAAAAGTTTAGAGATGATGGATCATTAAGTCTCAACTGTTGTGAGGGGTTTAAGAGTGCACTTTGTAACATGTCTTCAAACTTGGCACTGATAACGCTGGCGATTTCAAATCTCCTAGTCTAGATTTGGTTCAAAGGAAAATTGATTAAAATGCTTCTTGGCTCTAGTTTAGTATCGTTCTTGGTACTTGACCCTTGGGGACAAGGGTCTTTTGGGGAGGGAGTATTGATATGTAAAATATAAATAAATAATTTAAGTAATTTTATTATTTTATTAGAATTAATATTAGATATTCTGCGATTAGGATTAGATATCATAATATATATTATAATATATTAGGATTAGATATTATAATATATATCATGATTAGATATTATGATATATTAGTATTAGATATTTAATTAGGATTAGGATTACCTACCACTTATAAATAAGGGTAATGATCAGTCTTATGAGGATATGTTTTGATTATGATGTGAACCCTTGAGTATTCAGTATAGTTTCAGTTTCTCTTCTATTCTCTTTCTATTCTTCTCTATTTCCCTTTTCTTTCTACAATTACGTAATATATTGCATCTCAGAGCAGAAGGCTAACATTTTTAAACAGGAATGATGTATTTGTAAAATGTAAAAGTATTATGACATGCATATTTCACATGCAAATTAAATCAAGCAAAAGTGGCAAATATTAATGAGTTGGTTATGGATAGAGCACAATGGCACTGTGCAATATATATAGCTGCCTCCACCTAGTCAAATAAAGCTTGTTGATGTAACATTCCCCGTTTCCCCAAAATTTTCCCAAATCCATCTCAAGTCTCTAAACCCCTCCTCCAAACTAAACCTCTACTCACCAAATTTTTGCTCCATCCCTTATTATTGCTTAACAATTCAATCTAGCATCCCAAATTCCATATCCACAAATTCCACCTTTAGTACACAAATTCCAGCCTCATCCCCATGTTTTTACTTCAAAGTGCTTTCAAGATGAAATTAGAAAATTTTGCGGAAATCAGCTGGGGCTTTAAAGGTTATATAACAATAATAACTAACAGATCTAATTTGCATGACACTTGATGGAAGATTGTAATTCGGATGAGAGAGAGAGGGAGTGGAGGGAGAGAGGAAAGAGGGAATTCAGAGGGAATTGAGAGAATAACAGAGCACAGGGAATCAAGAGAGATCAGAACAGAGGTATGCAACTGAAAAGTTCACCATTTATTACTCGATCATAATCTGAATTACAAAGTAGAAAACCTATTTATAGACTTAATGTGCCTCACTATTCCAACTAACTCTAACAGTCATATTTATATTCATCTAACTAACTTATAGTGCTTAACTCCGTCATTTATGATATTATGATTACACAAGACTCTTGCGCTAATGGAGGAAAACATCAGTATGGAGAATATCAACTTTTAAATAAAGGGGCAGCAAAATGAAGAAAATCTAAACCATAGGTTGTAGGATGCTATTTTTTTACATTAAAATTGGGAAAATTGAGTAAATCAGTAAATATCACACTCCTGTAGTGCAAATCAGACTGAAATGTAGTTTCTTCATAGATCACTGAAATTTATGGGACTCAATTCTACAACAATTCCAGGGATTCCATGATTCACAGATAAAATATAATGTTTGAAATTTCAATCGGTAATGAACCACACGTCAAACCATGAATGATCAAGTACAAAACACCATGCTACATCTAATAAAGCACTCCAAACATACAAAATATTATTGGAAAACAAAAACAAATGCAAAGAATTTACATGGAGCAGAGTTGATAGCCGCTGCTTCTGGTGAAGAGGAAACTCCTGCATCTTCTTCAGCAGAAAATGGATTTCTTAACTTCTGTTGGTGACCTGGGGAGACAATTAACAATGAATTCAGAGGTGATAAAACATCTGTTTGCAAGAATAAGTTGTTATTTGGAAAAGCAGACCTACTGACTAAATGCAAGAGAAAAAGACAACTCTTGTCAAGGATACCAAGAAACAAGAAGTGTTTCAGGACTAAACCTATTCATAGCAAAAGAACAAGTTTCATTAAAACTGATTTGCAGATATTTATATAGCTCACCAGCAGCAGAATCATGTAAAACTTCAGCGACAGAGAGTCGAGGAAGTGCCATTTGTGAAGATAAACTCATCGGAGAACCTTCCAAAGGGTCCCTGCTCAAAGATCTTGCAGAAGAAGAACGCAATGATAGAGAACTTCCGAAGCTTCTGTGCAGATTATCTTTCACAGGGTTATATGAGGAAACAGAGGAGACTTCATCCCTTGAGCTGTCATATCCTTCCTCTAAAGCAGCATTAATATCATTTGCTCTAACCTGTAAAGAGGGATTTTATTTTACATGATATCATTGAACAAATAAAAGAGAAAGAGTACCCTATATTAAGATCTTCTTCACAAAACCCAATACAATTCACAAAAACATTGTATATTTTGGCCCAAATACGCTTATACCTTGCTAGTTACTTATCATTCCATTCACATTCCTCTAGATGAATGTTGATTTTCTTATATCCTATTGAACCCTATCTACATCAAGTTTAAGTAGTCTCTGTTTCCACGTGCTGTCCAAAAAGCATATGATAAAATTAAAAACTAATGGGAACTTTGAAAATAAGGGGTGCAAAAATGAGTATTAGGCTAAACCACAGGTTTGTTTAATTTACCCAATAAAGAAATAGCACCAATAGCATACCCAATCAGCATCTCCATCCATCACTTTCCAATATATATCCATTTGGGCAGTAGTTGAGGGAACGAGTTCTGAAAACATAGAGAACGATGATAAATTAATTATAATGCTTTACAGCAGATCATGAACAACATATTATTGTAAAACTATTAAATTAAAAAAATAATTAGTAAAGAAGTAATAGACGTATTAGTGTAATCTAGCCCACTTGCACGAGTACAAATGCAAAATCCAATGATGCTAACCACCACCAAAGTTAAATACTAATAACATTTCATTGTTCTCATTATTAACATTGTTGAATTTGAATAAGTCCAAAAGGAGAAAAATATGTCATTAATTTTTTACACAATACCACACAGCCTGCCCATGTGAAGTTACAGAGTTGGGTGGTAGACAGGTTCAAACAGTGTACACCACTGGTTCTATGCTACCTTTAGGAGTTAAGTTTTGCATTTTAGGAAACATTACATTTCCGAATTGTTTCCTGTAATTTTGGCAAGAAGGATAAACTATAAAGGAAATTTGAATTTTGTTTTTCCATTTTGATTGGGATAGGTTTGGAAAAACTAGCATTGTCAGCCACCTAGATATATATACCTTGTTTCTTCAATAGAATTGATAAGAAAATTGCCGCACCTTGCTTTATTATTTCCGCATAGCATTAGAACCTTCTCCAAAGAATATGAACCATGTTAAGATTTGGCTCAATAAATTCCTATTAAGTAACGCCATCAAATAGTATGGCAACCAACCATCCAGGCATTGCCAGGGCCACTGAGAAACTTTGGGTATGTCTGTGATCCTCATATAGCATGTCTTTCCCAAAAGCCCCATTGGTGTATATGAGAAAGCGTGTCACTACATCCCAATGGCTTTCTAAGCTATATGCAATCAAGTGACTGTAAGATAATCTACTAATCCAACATGTCGCCAATTATCTACTAGGGATTTGTCAAAGGCTCCCTCTATCCTAGTAGAAGTTAGATATCAGAATCCATGACAGTGCAAATTGAGAAGTGATCTAACATAATTTGATCAAAGAGTCAATGTGCGCCTTCTTCGAGAAATTACTTTCCCCATACTGAATTGAGCTACCTCAATGCCCAAAAGGTATTTCAACTTGCCCAAATCCTTATCAACTAGGTGCTATTTAAACTGAGAGATTCCTTTTTCATCAGTTCCGATAATGATACCATCCTTATAAAGACAAATATATGCAAAGATTAACATCTTGATGCATTTAGAATGAGGAATGCTCAGCTTCATTTCTAATCATCCCAAAATGTTCCTTGCTTGCCCAAATGAGAGCCATGGTGATTGTTTGAACCCATAAATAAGGCAACATAGTTTAAAAAGTAGACATAATCAAGGGAACAGACGAAACCAAACTGACCTTCTTCCATCAGTAAGCCACTGCTTTTCTGGTTTACCCATACTTGTAATGGAATACGCACTTCCTGCAAAAGCATGAGTTCAACAAAATTAGATAGAGATACCAATGAAAACATATCGAAAGGTTGACAGAATAAGAAATGAGGACACAATATGATCAACTTGCAAATGAGCTACAAGTCCGTAACACAAAAATAAAAATGTTGAAATACATTTCAGCATAATTTTGAGCAAGTTATCGAAAACTAACCATATTAGTGACATCTTGTACAGACTCTGCAAATGATTGCCCATTTTCCAGCCCTAGCCACTCTCCAATTAATGCACTTTTAACATAGTAAAAATAGCAAACGGTTGAACCTTTGTAAGATGGTGGAATAATGCTAGGCAGAAGTGTTCGCACGATATCTACAAATGACAGACTACATAGTCAAATATGTGTTTATAAAAATAGATAACAATACAAGTATAACAAGTTACCATGTAACATGATGAATGATGACCAAGCTTATACATACAGGAAATTTGTTAGAAAACCATTGAAACCAGAAATGGAAATAGACAACATATTTCACTTCTATGATCAATAACTTATGTCACCCGGACGAGACACACATACAGACATTGCTACTGAAGCAGCAAGCTAGACATCTTTGATTGAATATGGCAAAGCAAGAGGAAGTAATTAATGACCAAGTCAACAATTCAAAGTGCACACGCATGATGACCTAGAGAAATAAATAATGAAGAGCCCTTTTAATGAGATTACTAGCATTTAGGAAGTTGTACTTCTTCCCTTCATTGGCTGTATTGCTTAGCTTGTGTTTTACTTCAAGTGATGCTTACTTAGTATCAATTGCACATGCTTTGCACTACCTAATTGTGGTGATCTAAAAACATATTTTTCCCTTATCATTTTTATTTTCACAAAACCACCACATCACCCCAAGTCAAACTTCAACTCTATAAGGCGCTAGCTTTCATTTTGGCATAACGAATAAAATATTTTCGAACTCTGATAACTTCAGTTTCTGTTATTTAGACATAACTAAAGGAAACTCCTCTAGTATCAATAGTTATACTTCTCCTTTAGATATGAAAAAGGCAAAACGTCACTAAAATAAATCCAGCGACCTCTGTAGTCAAAATGTCACATTAGAATGCTCAACCACCACAAGAAGCATGGAAAACTCTGGCATCTTTGCTTTTGGTTTTTCTTTTTGTTTTGGTGATTCAAACCTTTATCAAGCGGCCATACACAGGGCATATTAACTATAATACTTTATTAATGCCAATTATTGAAGCCATCATACAAATATCTGGCATTAAGAATTGTGCAGCTATGCCCTCAGAAATGCAATGAGTATCATGTACTAAGGAAGGGAGCCACGTTATCCCAAATAGGGGCAGCCCCATCCCCTAGACTCTACTTCCTTCGTAATATTAGATGTAGATCAGATTAGTTGTTGAACAATTTCTAACTTTGGCCCCCTTACAAATTTTATTTTTACCTTCCGCGCCCCTTGTCAATATTTTCTAGTTCCGTCTCTGCATGTACCGTACAACAATTTTTCGTTGTATCTATAAGTGAGCTGAAGGGAAAATCTAGGAACCATGAATGCGTGTGTCTAAACTATAACAAACTGCAGTACTCACAACCTAGTTTAGATGAAATCACCTCAGAAACTCACAGATCGAAAGAGGAAAGAGTGGAAGAAGATAGGGGAGACTCACCTAAGCTAGAATCACCGATTACAAGCAACATCTCCCCGTCGAGTTGCCTTCACCGATGGCCTCGTTGATCTCCATCTTTCTCACTCTCATTACTCTCACTCTCTTGGGGTCATTTAAGAATGAGAACGAGCAAGGAGGAATGGCTGAAGGTGTTTAAGTGAGGAAGGTCACGTGAGGTAGATGGTGTGTGGATGAAAAGACAATTTTGCCCTTCTGCTCTTGGTTATTCCCATTTTTATCATTTTCTATATTCTCTAAAGCCTTTAGAAATTTATAGAAATTAATCCTTAATAGTGTATTAGAATTTTCTTCCTCCAATAGCTTCTTAACCTTATAAGATAATTTTCCTAAAAATTTCATATCAAAAATTAACCTCTAGCTATTTTCTTTATTTTTTTCCAAAAAATAGAGCTTTAAAATTTGAAAACAATAGTTATTAAATAATTTATTCCTCTCTTAGAGAAATAAACATTTTTATAATTTTTAGATCACAAAATATGTATTTCATGGTTTTTCTTAATTTTTTCTGAACCACAAAATATTTTATGATTATTATTTTCTTTGCTCATTTTGTTAAAATTTAATTTTTGAGACTTTTTAATTTCAATAAAATGCTCTTCATCTTAACTATTCCTTATAAATTCTTTCTATCAAAGTTTGAGATATTATAGAGCTACTCAGTCTTTTTCAATTATTTTTGTACAGCATGCCCATGATGATATCCTAAATATAAAACCTTTATACTTTATCTCCCAGATTTATAATTTTTTTTTAACAATCTTTATTAATTATATATGTTAAGAGAGTTTTTCATAAAATGAGTAGTTTTAAACACATTATTAAATGGATACCTAGCTTTATAGAACCAAAACATATATTTTTTAAAATAAATAATAAAATTAATTGATTTTTTAATCTCTACACGTTATCAAATTTTATATTTAGAATTGAAGAGAGTATTTTAATTTTATAAAAATTTTATTATATATACCCATAAACGAAAACCAAAAGTCATCCATCCAAATCTGTCCATCTTCAAGAAAAGTTTCGTTTAATAGTCTCCCAAGCTATCATCAATCTTCCATGGAAGAGAAAAAGAAGGCTTGCATAGCCATGGTTCCATCTCCTGGCTTTAGTCTTCTCCAACCGCTCATCGAGTTCTCAAGACGACTCGTCGTTTCCCACCCTCACTTCCACATCACCTTCTTCATCACCACACTTGGCTCTCTCTCCCCTACAACACATTCCATCATCCAATCTCTCTCACCACAAATAGATTTCATTGTTCTTCCACATATCAACATGGAGGACCTCAAAGCTAAGGACCCTGTAACTCAAATCCATCAAACTGTGTCTCTCTCTCTTCCATCTCTTCGTCATGAGTTGAGCTCAATTATTAGTTCTCGAACTCATCACTTTGTTGCATTGGTTGCTGATTTGTTCTCAATAGATGCGTTGGAAATAGCAAAGGAACTCAACCTTAAGTCATGTTTTTCATTCTTCATCAGTTACTTCACTGTGTTTCTTCCTCTGTTTTCCAGAGCTTGATGAGGATCACGACTTGGTTTCTACAGGTTTTCGAGAGTTATCACAACCTCTGAAACTTCCAGGTTGCTGCAAAACTTCTATTTACACTGATATATGATATGGATATATTGAATCTAGATATTTTGGCTTTATTATTTTTATTTGAACTCAATATATAGATTCGAACTCTCACGTTATTGAATTTAAGATTTTTTTATATATTTAACTTAAACAGTTAAACCCAATAAATTCAAAATTAAGTTCTTGAACTTACCAAACCTGAACTCTTACAAAGTTGGATTTAAAGGTTTTTTTGGTGTATCTTTTAATTTTTAACTTAATAAATTCAAAATTAACATCATACCCAAACCCATCAGATCTAGACTTTATTAATGATTTATATCCAAAAAACATATTTTACACGTAACTATAGTGTGTGTCTGGTAAACACACAAACCATAGTTTTAGAAGTATTTTTGGGTAAAATTTTAATTTGAAAAAATTTTAAAATAAACAATCATATTTGTCTAAAAGGGCTTTTGAACCAACCCATAATTTAAAATTAAAGTTTTAGATAAGCTACTGAGACTAGCTTATAGAACAATAAAAGAGTTTATGGATTAACTAATTACTATTTTACCCTTATTTTTTCTCCACCCTCTCTCCTCTCTCCTCTCTCCTCTCTCATATCTCTTCTCCACCTTCTCTCATCTCTCATATATTTAATAAAATCATACCATTTTTAGTAATTTTCTAATTACAAAAGTTCTTTTGATAATAACTATCCAAATACTCATTTATGTAGAACTATTTTTTTTTTCAAACTCTTATCCAAAAGCCCCGTATTCTTTTTCAACGCTATGATAACTTTTGAAAGATATTCTTTGTTTTTAGTATGCTTTTGTTATGCTTTGATATTTTTCACATATGAATAATTTTAAAATTTTCTTTTCGTGATGTGCTCAAATATTGTTAACTAATTAAATTTTCCCAAAGCAAAGAAAAATTACGAATTTTATAAGAATAGTTAGTCCTTCATAATTCAATAGTATTAACCATGAATTCTTTTTTAAGACAATCAAATTGAAACACAAACACACTCACACGCATGTACAAAAACATGTGTCAATGCAGCCCATGATCTCATTCAAGTTTGATAGATAGAGCTGTCACTGGGGCAGCTTGCCAATCACATATAGATAGTGAGGTATGTTATGTAGTATGTATTTGATTTATCCAATTATAAATATTTAAATTTTATGTAATTCTAACAGTATATTGATAAATTTATATTATTTTCTTATGGTAATAATAATTGTTGTTATTTTTTCTTGAAAAAAAAAATTAAACAACTGTCGTCATTATATTGACCTTATATAGTTTATCATTGATGGTTTGACTTAGTCAAATGAACTTATACTAGGGTTTGGGGAATTAGTGTAAGTTGAATTGTATATTATAGAGGGAAAATAATTGACCTATGAAAATTCTCGTAGGCTGTGTAACATTTCAAGGCAAAGATCTTCCAGGTCCAGTTCAAGAAAGATCTAGTGATTCCTACAAAACGTTCCTTCATGCAAGCAAACGATTCCGTTTTGCAGATGGTATCGTAGTGAATAGATTCCAAGATCTAGAACCAGAGGCAATAACAGCTTTGCAAGAAAGCAGTAATAATAATAAATACCCTTTTCTTTATCCAGTAGGACCCATTTTACAGACAAAGTCAACTATTACAAACAAGGCAAACTTAGAGTGTTTAACATGGTTGGAAAATCAGCCACAAAACTCAGTTCTTTATGTCTCTTTCGGCAGTGGTGGAACACTTTCACATGACCAACTTCATGAACTTGCCTTAGGATTAGAGATGAGTGGCCACAAGTTCTTGTGGGTTTTGAGGGCTCCTAGTAAGTCTCCTAGTTCAGCTTATTTGAGTGCACAAAATGAGAATCCATTTGACTACTTGCCAAAAGGTTTTATTGAAAGAACAAAAAGCCAAGGCTTGGTGGTACCATCATGGGCCCCACAAGTCGAAGTTTTAAGACATGAGTCAACTGGTGGGTTCTTGACACATTGCGGTTGGAACTCAGTGCTTGAGGCTATGGTCTATGACAAGCCAATGATTGCGTGGCCATTATTTGCAGAGCAGAGAATGAATGCAGTAATGTTAATTGAGAAGTTTAAGGTTGCTGTGAGGCCAAAAGGTGATGAGAATAATAAGAATGGGATTGTAATGAGAGAGGAAGTTTCTAGAGTTGTGAAAATGTTAATGGAAGATGATGAAGGCAGAGAACTTCGAAGAAGAATTCAAGCTTTTAAGGAAGCTTCTGCTAAAGCAATTAGTGAAGAAGGTACTTCTACCAGGACACCTTCTAAGTTGGCATTTGAATGAACATGATTTGAGTAACAGTTCTTCTTTCAGTGAGTTATCCTAGTAGTTATGTTTTTTTTAAAAAAAATAGTTTTAAGTATCTATCCAATTCCTAGAAAATGCGTTTTTCTTACAATTTTAATGCGCGCATATATATATATATATATATATGTATGTATAATTTTTGTTGTACTATATGTTGTATATATGACATTACTACAAAATTATGGCATACATACAAACTATACTTGTGGGCCTTTTGATCGTATAGATTTTTGCCCAAATTAGAATCTAAACATGGTTATTTTATTTGTATAACACAAACAGGCCACATATTTAAACAAGAAACTGCTTCTATGCGCATAGCTCTGAGAAAAACATAAATAGAGTTTTTGTGGGACATCAACATGCTCCTTGACTACTTAGAAAAAAAATAAATAGTTTTGACTTGTACCAAAAAAAAAAAAAACATGCTCCTTGACTTTGACTTTGAAGATCCATTTATATATATAGCAAATAGGTGTCAATAAGCGCTTTATAATAAATTAAAGGATTATATTCAAATCTTGTATAAAATTAAAGAATTAGAGAGTTACTTTTGACGTTTTTTCCACTACCCACTTTTCTTATTTATAGATAAGTGAGAAATGAGTCAAAAAAATCCCCATTTTTCAAGTGTTTAGATGGATGGATGTATGATTGAATAAACTAGAAGAGTTACATGCTTTCATTGTCTTTTATCTGTATGATATATGAAGTGAGTAGCGAATAAGAACTTCAATTCTAGTTCCTTATATCATTTTCTTGATGACTAACTAAGACATTTCCCATCCATGTCATGGGGGAATAAATTGCATTAATTTAACCTACACACTAATTTATAATTGGTGGGACACATCTGGCCCAGAAAGTAGGTTCGTATATTTATATATGGCTCTATAATACTTAGCTACTCACCAATTAAAATCTTAATTTGATTAATGCATCCAACAGTATCCTAGATAGTTCTTAAGCAAGACAGTGATATCAATTTGGAATATGCTGAAAGTCAGTCCTACTATTTATGATTTATAAATACTCTGTTTTCCCCCCTTTTTGCCAGCTTTTCACACACTTCGAGAAAAGTTCCTCTCATGTATTAATATTTATCTTGGCAGCGTAAAATTATTTAAAATAAGTTAATTTAAAAACATACTAATGAGTTTTATGTAGCTTCTTTTTCGTTTTGGGGATAATATTGAAATTACTTTGTAAATTGGATAGGAGGAATGGTATATTAATATTGTGCTAACTTGTGTGGATGTGTAGATCTATACTCCATGAGACAGGATGATACAAAAAAGAATAAAGACAAAAAATTAAAGGAACAGAGATATATAAATATTCCTCTTATTTTTATTATAAAACTTATTTAATTATTTTAATTAAATTAATAAAATTAGTTAAATTAGCTAATATGATATTTTTTTAAAATATCATAATTATCTACTTAATTCCTTCACCTCTTCTTATTTGATTATTATTGAAAGAGTGTTTATAAGGATAATTTAAAAAAAATTGATAAATATAAGAAATAAATTTTATATTTAAGATTAATATCAGTTTCTTAATTAAATTTTATATTAATGACATGATGATTACTACGAAAAAATAATGGATTAATGATGAAATTTAGAAGACAAATTTTATGATTCCGTCGAAGTACAAACCGTCTCTAAATTCAGTTGCCAAACTAATTAGGGACGAAAATTGTGTTACTAATCCGCTATTTTTTTTTTGTAGTACATGGAATATAATTTATTTTTATAAATTAAATCCCAAAAATTCTTTATATCCATAAGCAAAAAGAATAGAAATTCATCCATCCAAGAGAGAAGCGTTCTCTTATAGTCTCTATCTGGTTATAAAAATCAGTAGTCTCACAAGTATCAATATCCCCTATGTAGAGAAATAATACTAATCCTTGCATCGCCATGGTTCCATCTCCAGGCTTCAGTCACGTCGTTCCCCCTCATTGAGTTTTCAAAACGACTCGTCGTTCACCACCCTCACTCTCCTTCTACACTCTCCATCTTCGAATCTCTCCCACTACAACACATAGACTTCATTGCTCTTCCACATCTCAATGCCGACAACCCCAAAGCTCACGACCCAGTAACTCAAATGCATCGAACTGTCACAGTCTCTCTTCCTTCTATTCATAAAGCTTTGAGATCTCTCGGTTCTCGCACTCATCTTGTTGCTATGGTTGTTGATCCCTTCGCTGTTGATGCATTGGACATCGCAAAACAATTCCACCTCAAGTCATATGTTTTTAATTTTTCATCAGCTGCTTCATTGTCATTCAACCTCAATTTCCCAGAGCTGCACGAGGATAACAAGATGGTTCCTATTGATGGATTCCGAAAGTTGTCACAACCTTTGAAACTTCCAGGTTTGTGAAGCTTTTTTGTTTATTGATGTCACTTAAATTAGCGGTGAACTTATTCTAGGATTAGGGACTCTAGTCTTTCTAATCCTTAATGTGGGAGGTAGATAACTACTTTATAGAAATTAAAAAAATTAATTTAGTTATTTATAAAAACTATGGATTAGTTTTCCTAAAATACTATTTTTATTCATTTATTTTGGAACTATCCCTTATTATGTGTAATTAATAGGGATAATTTGAAAAAATAGAATATAAAATGGATTGCTATTTAGTACTAAAATAAATCCTTTAACTAACTCATAGATTTAGGACTAGAGAGAGTAGTTCATGTGAAGGAAATTTAAGTTCTGAAAATTCCTGCAGGTTGCATAAGTTTTCAAGGCAAGGATCCCGATTTAGTCTTTAACAGATCAAGTGAAGCCTACAAAACAATCCTTCACATGTTTAAACAACTTCGTTTCGCAGATGGCATCATATTGAACAGCTTTTTAGATCTTGAACCGGAGCCAATAAAAGCTCTAAAACAAAGGAATCATAAATTCCCTCCGGTTTTTCCATTGGGTCCAATTTTAAAAACCGGGTCAAATCACATAAAAAAGTCGTCGTCATCATCATCAGCTTCGGATATTGTTTAACATGGTTACACAATCAACCTCAAAACTCTGTCTTGTGCATCTGTTTTGGTAGTGAAGGAACACAGTCACAGGACCAACTTTATGAACTAGCCTTAGGGTTTGAGATGAGTGGCCACAAGTTCTTGTGGGTCGTTAGCGTTCCAAGTGAAAGATGCTGGTTCGGCTTATTTGACTGAACAAAAGGAGAGTCCAATTGACTATTTGCCAAAACGGTTCATTGAGAGAACCAAAGGTCAAGGCTTTGTGGTCCCATCATGGGCCCCACAAGTTGAAGTTCTAAGGCACGTGTCTACTGGTGGGTTCTTGACTCAATATGGTTGGAACTCAACGCTTGAAGGTTTGGTCTATGGCAAGCCAATGATAGTGTGGCCATTATTTGCAGAGCACAAAATGAACGCATTGATGTTAACTGATCATTTTAAGGTCGTAATGAGGCCAAAAGGTGGTGGGAATAATAAGAATGGGACTGTAAAGAGAGAGGAAGATTCTAAAGTTGTGAAAATATTAATGGAATGTGATGAAGGTAGAGAACTACGTAGAAGAATTCAAGTGTTTAAGGATGGTGCTCTTAGCTCTTAGAGCACTCATCTACAAGGACGCTCTCAAATTTGCCACTTGAATGAAAAATATTTGTGTCTAGGAGGGAAAAAACCATTTAATGTTATTCCCACATGCAGTTTCCTGTCATTATATGCCCTAGAAACCTCTTGAAAATTTGTGTGTATGCACGTGTGTGTCCATTGGCATAAGATTATGGCATTATAAACAAACATTATTGTATATAATTTGATAGTTGGAAGAGTAATAATATTACGTTACATGTCGCTTTATTTAAACAAGAAAAATGCCATACTATAATAAAGATAATGATAACTATTTCTTAATACAAACTAAATATTAGTTTTCTAGGAGGACGCTTTCTAACTTTGCATTTGAATGAAAAAGAAATGAGTAACAGTATTTCCTGCAGTGAATTATCCTAATAGGTTTTTTTTAAAAAAAAATTGTGTATCTATTCAAATGATAAAATATGTTTCCTTGTAAGCTTAATGCATATATCTAAAAAATATGGATATAGCTAGTGAAGATACCATAAACATGGATAGTAGTGCTAAACTTAGCTCATTTCACCGGCTGTTGCGCCTAATGGCTAATGTTGCTTTGTGGATATATTAGAGGCTAAATATAACCCAAGTAAACAAAGAGAAATTAAGTATCTTTGTCTCAAAGAGAACGTTGGAACAATATGAGTAGAGTCTAATAGAAGGGGTTAATCCCTCACAATATGATGAGCCAAGATTCAAATTTCTATTAAAAGAGATATCTATATTTAGTATCTAATAGTGCCTCCAATAGAAAGATATTTGTGCTTAGTAAAATGAAAAAAAAAAAAAAACAGAGAGAACGTTGGGCTTTGGGGGATTGCTAAAAGTTAACAACACCATATGTGGGTTACGCGTCCTTCATTCCTTTCCTATCGACAGAAGAATGGGGTATACAATGTGCATGGAATTAAAATATATCAAGTCACCAACAAAACTTAGTACAGTTAATAGATGACTATATCACTTAAATATGATATATTAGGTTTCAATCAAGCTATGAGCATAAAAAAAGTTTAGTTGAGAGAGGCAAAATCTACTTTAATAATTTATACACCTTAAGAGGATTAGTCTTTAACTATCGGCTAAAAGATGCTATATAGACTCTACTAAAATGTATCAAGTCATAAATAAATTGAAGGATGTAAATGGCGATTCTATTACAAGCCGGAGTACTTTCTATGTGGTTTGAACACCACCAAGACAATGATTGTGTGGCCATTATTTGCACAACTAAAACACTTATCACAGAATTATTTTATAACAGTTAAAAGAAAAAATGTCTTAAAAAAAGCGATAGCATATTCATAAATAAATTTATATTTAAAAACCTTTTTACAGTAGTTTTATACAAAATAACCATGAAAATATATTTTAACGGCAGTTCAAACCACTGTTAAAATGTTTCCATTCGAGCTTAAAAATTTGGTTGAGCTTAACTTTTAATAGCCTAACTTATGTATGATTCACAAGTATCTATCAGTTGAATTGTTGAGACGCGCTAGTTTAAAATTAATATTATGTTATGGTAGTTATTTAGAATTAAATTTAAATATTATTTATTTGGGATTTATATTCAAATATTATAATATCATATCTTAAAAGAATAAATCTAAAATATTAAAATTAGGATAGGATTATATGTTTAACCTATTAGTTTATATTTTTACATATATAAATACTTATTTGTATTCTCATTCATTCAAAGATTAATAATATTATGAGACTCTTATTTTTCCCTACTTTCAATACTTCAATTCTCACGCATATATTCTTTTTATTAACACATTCTGAAGAAAGGATATATGTTTGATTAATTTGATTACGTTGCAGTGTCTAGCATATGTAATTTTAGGAAGGGTTGGTGTGTCCCCGAAGGAAACTATGCTGAGCATACAATGCACAGCATCCACAAACAAAGAATGGAATGTGAAAGAAGCAGCCAACACACCCATAGTTGTAGCCATACTGATAGCCACAGTGTCATTTACGGCTGCTGAATTCACAATACCGGGTCGGTTTTACTCATCAGATGACCCAATCACAAAAGAAAGGGGCATGGCACTTCTGAGCCATCGAACACTATTCAAGATATTCATGGCTTTCAACACTATTGCTATGTACAGCTCCACCATTGGTACCGTCATTCTTCTATGGGTCCCAATTGGAGATCTTCGTTTTGCAGAAGGAGCATATATGCGACCGAAGATGTTTGTTCAACATGCCGTTATAGCAATGCCCGTTGCATTTCAAGCTGCTATACGGTTGATTGCAATAACACTTTGGTTGCAGATGTTATTAGCGGCATTGGATTCATCTTCATTTTTTTCATCATATCTTTACATTATTTAGCATTTTTTCCACTTGATATTGGTTTTCGTCATATTGTAGACTTAATTATTTGGATCCTTGTGATGCTTGATTGGTGATATATTGTCGGTGAAGTCAACCAAGTTGATGCAAGAAATCAAATCGAATGAAGCATTTGCAAATTGATACTGATGATGATGAGGTTGCAGCCAACACTTTCTTAGATCTAGTTACAAATGTTCATTATATTGTCGGTGTTTCCCATGCTTTTAGTTTCATGATGTTCATCTAAAATTATGGGATTTATGTATCATGTATCAAATATACTTACTTCATGTAACCTAACAACCCATTTGGTTCAATGAATTTGAGAGAACGTAATATTAATGCAATGTAATGCAATGATGATTATGTGAATTTATTTAATATATCTAGGAATAAAAATGTTCCTTGGATTACGACAAATATAAGAATATATATATATAATGACTCTAGGAACCTAGTTATAAAACTATTTTATTAAAGGATATATATATTTTCTTGTAATAAAATTTCAATAGAAAGTGACTAGCTGAGTCGTTGAAGATAGGAGAGTTGAGTAACAAGTCTAATATTTGAATCGCAGCTCAAGCTAAAAGCGGGGTTTTATTTTCTTCGGACATGGCGTGAAATTACCAAAATAACCCCCCTGCTTATATCACTTTCCCTTCTCCATTGTTTTTCTCTCTTCTTATTCTTCTTCAGACATGACGCACGAGAAAGAGAGAGATCTAGAGAAGCTTCTCGACGCAAAACCCTTCTGCTGCTATGATCTGTCACCGTCGCCGCCTTGCTTCTGTCAGCCTCCACCGCCTGTGATGCTGTCACTGGTATTTTTGTTCCTTCTGCAAGTGCCGTCTTTGTTGAGGAGCAGAGCGAGAGTGGCAGTGCAGGAGTGTCTTGGGAAGTAGAAGAATAGTAGTATTCCTCGGTTATGGTGGTGGTAGAATCAAGTTGCCGTTAGTCCTTTGTCATCTATGGCTCCGTCCACGTGCTTATCGTTGCTGCTGTCACATGCCACCATCGTTACTGTAGCTACCTGTAATCTCCGACGTTCCTCTCTGTTTATGCTACAGAATGCCGCCATTGTTCTTTGCTGGTGGCCGTGTAGCTAGGAAGTTGTTCTTCCTTCTTTTCTATTCTGGTATCGGGTTCGCTACTGTCATGCCTCATTCACAGTTTCTGTAGCAACTGCAGATCTCCGAGCTCCTTCTCCGTCTCTGCACAGTTTTATTGTGGTTTGGGGGTAAGTATGAACCAGTTCCTTTCCATTGAATATTCATAGTTCTGTTGGCTGAGTTAATGTCTGTTTGCACCTGCTTGCCGAGTTGTGATGGAGGTGAGGGAGAAGGTTGAATTTGTGTGTTATGGAAACCGTGGTTTTGTGTGTGTGAGTGATTTCTATCTTCTGTTGAGCTGTGTTGTTGATGTTATGAGAAATGTGTAGAGGCAGAGGAGAATGGTGGGATAAAAAGGAATTAAAGTATGGGGAGGGATGGACGGCATATGTGTGTGTATATATATATAGGAGCTTACTGTTATGTGTGTGTGTATATATAGGAGCTTACTGTTATGTGTAGGTGTGGTCTCTGTTATGGGATGAATAATTGAACCAAAAGTTAATGGAAGTTAAGTGTGGGAATTGAAGTTTTAGACTTGAAATTGGACCCAAAAGCATGAGCTGGTGTTGCTGGAATTGAGTAGCTTGAGTTATATATATATGCACATTAGTGTTATATTTCATAGTACGTAGTTAGTATTGTGCTTGCATGTTGGAAAAAAAGTTTGGAAGTATGAAAGTTGTAAAATATCATAGCTTTGATATTTTAATAGATGCTACAGTTAGATTGCAGAAAAAATATATGGAAGTAAGAAAAGAAAGGATAAACAGAAATCAAAGTATATGAAGAGGGAAGGAATATTTTAATTGATTGTTTTGATTGAAATGAAGTAAAAGTGGGCATAGGCTATACTTTGGATTTAAAGGTATGTTGGAAAAAGAATAAAATTTAAGGAATCATTCCGCTTATGGATGTGAGCTATATGGAAGAATATAAAATTGGATAAAGATTGTTTAAATTAAATATGGTAGCAAAGCTTGAAAACTTTTAAAGAAAAGGTTATGGTTTCAGAAGTGTTATAAAGAAAAGGGAATAGAGGATAAGAGAAATTGTTGGAATATTTAGATGTTAGTATATATATATAGGATTTGTTATGGTTGTGTCAAATAAATAGTATTTAGTATTAAAGAGATGAATGATATTTTCTGATGGAATGTTTTATTTTCAGAAAACTAGAGAATTCAATGGAGAATATTTCTGAAGAAAAGAGCAAGAGTAAATTATAGAAGAGCATTACATATAAGTGGATAACGTCCCCTGAAATAATATTTTTAATAATAAATTGTTATTTAATATGTTCAACTCAAAAATGTAAATTTTTAATATGATTTATTAAAGGTATGGTTATGTGAATTCAAGACTTTGATGAAAATTGTTGGTTTTTCTTTTCAATTGGTTTATAAAATGATTATGGTTATGTATGAAAATAAATGAAGAAGTTTTAGAAAAAGACTTTGACAAATGTTATATTAAGATAATTTTCTTCATGAAATATGTTTACGAGAATTTATTATTTGAATAATTATTCATATGAATTGAAGAGATTTTTGGATGAGTTATTTTATTGGTCCTATTGGGGTTTCGTGATTATGAAGTATTTTTAGCGAAAAATGTTGTATTTGAAAGTGTTGTAATTATTAAATATCAAATAGACCCTACACATGCTGGAAAACTTTTCAAAAAGGATGGAATACAGAACTCTAGTAACTAACAGCAATACTGTTAATCCTTGGTGTACCATGGTTAAACCCAAGCTCAATGGATATTCGTGAGTCTCGTACTCATGCCGGTTATTTGTGGGATTTATTCTCGTGACTATTTCTCGTAGGTCTTGTACCTGCGCCTATTATTCGTGGGTCTCGTACCTGCGCCTGTTTCGTGGCATCGTGCTACGCTTGGTTATTTACCATCGTAGACTGTGTGTCCACGCTTGTTTTTGTTCTGTTGAAAAAATAATTATTTTGAAAGGATTGTTTTGAATAGTTTTCCTAAATTTTAATGTTTACAAAAATATTTGTATTGAATTACAAAATGTTATGATTTACATTTAAACATGTTTATTTTTGTATTTTAAATTATATTTTTTGGATATTACTTACGAGTAGATTATTTTGGTTTCACATAATACAATTTACAGTATTCCTCTAGCTGAGCAATGGAGAGCCTCTCATTCGATCTGAAACATTGATTTTTGGCAAATCTCTTTTAATGTAATTATAATTTTTAAAATACTTATATTATTTTGTTTAAAGGATAGATGCTCCATCTAATCTATGGATAAGATTTTGGTTATTTTGAAAATATTTACAGGTGATTTTGAAACATTCGCAGTATATTGTAGGATTATCGGAAAGTCAGTTATACAAGAATGATCATGCTGAAACTCCTACAGAAGACTTGCCTTTTGATGAAAATATAATATATTATTATTACTGTTTTAAAAGTTTTATTTAAAATTTTAGACTTAAGGAATATAAATTTATTTATACTTTGTGCCGATTACGGCTAAAATTTTGGGAAGTGACAATATATGAATAATTAATAAAGAGACAAAATTACCCCTATCCATATATATATATATATATATATATATATAAAGGATTAAAGTTGTACATTTTTTGCCAAAATATATAATAACTCTATCCATATATATAATAAATTAATAGAAAAAATTACCCTACTTCATATATAGAATGAAAAATTAAATCTTTTATTACTTAAAATTGTGTATATATGTATACATCATAATAACCACTATACTTTTTATCTAAATCTGAAACTAAACCAGTAAATTGGATCCTTATACGTAAATATCTATATACAGACATATATATATATATATATATATATATATGTATGTATGTATACAATAGATTTGCTTTTATATGGCAACAATCCAAATAATAGACATAGAAAAGTGCAACAGCTAGAACCCGCAATGCATCGTCTTTATCACTCTCGTGGAGCAGAAACCTTCGAGGATTTTCAATGTTGAACGTAGAAGTAGAAAGCATAATGAATTCAAAAATGCTTGACATAGAAAAGACAACAGAGAGGGGTAGTACTCATAAAAGCAGAAATCGTTTATTTTAAAAGAAAATAAAAAATGTCAGATTTGAAAGTAATGTGATGTGAGAAAAATGAAAAGTGAAGCAAAATCGGTCTCTTCAAGAATGAGTTCCTTTACAATTTTAAGGTCATTTTTTACTATATACCATTTTAAGTGTATTATTTTAGTAAAAATACTTTCTACTATATAAGATTTTGATAATTTTGTTTTCTTACTTTTTGTAGTATATAGGTAAATTTGCCCCTTTGTAGCCAAGTGTTGCTACTTGGGATTCAATATATAAATGACACTATATATTGTTGACGTGGGTAGCCATTCACATAAATTTCTTAATTTATGAGGAAATGATTTCCAAAAGAACACATCTCTTTATTTTACAATACTCCAACATACATGAGCCTACCTCAATTAATTAAGGACTTGTTTTTCATGTGTGTGTGTGTGTGTGTATAAGTGTATAAATTTTGTTAGAACTTTTTAATTGTTTTAAAATGGGGTTAATGTATAAATTTGTCGCCTTAGAACTTTTTACCCAGGAGCAATATTATCTTGGATATTATTTTTCTTTTAATACTTAGAAGTTTCAAAAAATAACAATATCACATCACCATATTAAAAAATTAAACTTTGACCATTGACATTTTTTACGGTAAGTAGCAATATTGCTCTATTGCTAACCTTTAGGAGTTCATGCTATTTCAGCACATTTTCCTATAATTTCCTATCATTTTTGGTAAATTTATGCATATTTGGGGATGCATATGTGCATAGTGGATACTTAGGTGAAAGTGACGGAATGCTTGGTTTAAATGTGAATATTTTACATTATTTTTTTGCCTTTGCTTTTCTAAATTTTCTTATTTTGTTAGGATGTCATTTGAACTAAATGTGAAGCCATTTGAAGCTAAGAACCAATACTTATGAAGTTGGAAAGGAGTTGAAGAAGCCAAGTCAACATGAGAAACAAGGAGATGAGATAAGAAAAAGAAAGTTGTTGGCTTCAGCCAACGACATTTTGGCCTCAGCCAAAACTCGGGTAGAAAGCACTTGGCCGCAACCAAAGAGAGTCTTGGGTGCAGCCAACGAGATTAATAAAGTTGTATTTTAATGACAGAATTGTTGCTAGGTCTTCTTATTCTTGTATAGTCGAATGGGGCCTTCATTCTTGACTTTGGGACCTTCTTGGGATCTCTTCAGTGTGCTAGGGCAAGGATTTAGGTGGAGATTGAGCTAGGATTTGAAGATATTTAATTAAGCTTCTCTTCTTGGTTTTTCTTCTCCGTGCACCCCTTCCTTCTCACGTTCTATGATTATATATATGTATTTTCTCATGGATTTTCTGAATGTGTAGCTAAACCTTTGATTCTAGGATTATTTTGAACTCTTGTATGGATTAGTACTTGATTACTCCTCTCTCTTTGTAATTAATGATATGTATATGTTTTTATTTTGCTCTTTTCTTAATGAGATTGTTGGTTTCACTTGAGTAATGCTTGAAAAGGTTAGCTTGATTGTAGAACTTGGGTAAAATTGTGTAAAAATTTGAAGTTTGCTTGATGATAATGGTATTGTTGTCAAGATAGATATATACTTGTTAACTTTGCATAGTCACATTAGGGTTGAAGCTTGAAAATTAGGTTTTATTAATTGTAACAAGAGATTGAGCAATTAATAGAATTAAATACTTAGTTCTTGATTTGAGAGAGCTTTTACAAGTACTTTCTAAACCCTAGACTAGCACATACTTTCATTAAGAATGTCTTTGAGAGGAGGTAAATTGAATGCTAAGAAATAGAAAAGGGGATAAATAATTATAGAACACATTTTATCCTTAAAATCCAAGAATTACTTATTTATATTAATTTTTAATTTTAGTTTGTTTATTTCATAGTTTCTCTTCAATCTTGATATTTGTGTTACTCAAATTAGATGAGAGTGTAATAATCAATACTTATCTGAATTTTGGAACCAAATCCTGGTAGGAATGATATTTTCTCATCACTTTATTACTTGACACGACCCGTGCGAAAGCGAACATCAATTTTAACCAACTATAAACCCAAAAACACTTTTGAGATAATATTGTTCCTTAGTAAAAACTTATAGAATAGTTTGCCTCAGCCAAAACTCGGGTAGAAAGCGCTTGGCTAGATTGCATTTCATTGTATATATGTATGTTGCAAGACAGAAATAAAACTTGAAGCAGAACAACATCTTTTCTATATACTTCCCTACTGTTTCGAGAGCTATGTCACTCAATACATTTAGCATTTGATTCCTGAATCATGTATAAAACAAATAGTGATAAGCCTTAATTGCAGTGATTTAATTGAGACATATCTATGCTTCAGAATCCAAATTTATCATATATCCATCACAGATCTAATCAAACAACCAACTTATAGAAAAATATACCACCAGAAAAAGAAAAATTAAAGACAAACATAGATCTGATTGAAAAGAAACAGAATTAACAAGAAACTTGGGCGTACATTACTAGATTAAGTAGAAGACAAGTGTCGCAGGTCAAAGAGATCTAATAGTTGAAAATAGCAGAATGCAGAGCATGAAAGCCGGCGAAGGCAAAGCATTAGTGTGAGCAGTAGCCTATGGATCTGTAGAGTGGAGACTAGAGAGTGCCAGTGGATTTGTAGAGTGGAAGTAAGTGATTGAGCGACGGGAAAATCTGGAGAGTGAATGAAGGTAGAGAAGTGGGTTTTAGGGTTAAAATCAATGTTCTATTAAAATAATTCGTTTGATTCTTGTTAAAATAAAAAGCAAGAATAAAATCAATAATAATATATATATTAGTCCAATGATCTGATTATTGTATTGTGTTCAATAGGTGTTGAATTCAACATCTACTTATTACACTTTCACATTAAATATATTTTCAATAACAGGCTCAGGACACCTGACAGGCCTAATAGGTTTCTTAAAGAGCCTGAACCTAGCCTTTTAAGGAAAACATACTTTTACACAGGCTTGAGCCTATGTATTTTTTTAACCAGGCTAGGCTAGGCCAAGCCGATTGTAGGTTAAACCACAGACCCTAATAGGCCGCCTATCCTGTTTTCATCCCTAATAGTATTATTCATTTCTTAGAGAGGCAGTGTGAAAAAGGAGGAAGACATGATCATGCAGGACCTTAATTTGATTACATAAAGTACTATTAAATTTTGGTGATGAAATTTATTTTATGGGGATAAGAATTGTAACATCCATGTCACACCCTAAAAATCAATGAATGACCAGCACATAATATTAGAGAAGTCACATTCCGTAAGCCTGCAAAAGTTATAATAATAATTTTAGACGTAGTCATTTTTAATTTCTCCACTGAATGTTGTGCTTTCTAAAAATTTTATAATAACAGTAAAAATACAATACCATATATGGAGCTCCACTCCACAGTATCACTCATATAAAAGAAGACAAGAATCATGTCTATAGATTATATGAAGTATCTACATGTTTTAAATAGCCTTGAGGGCTTTCTTTGTTTCGTTGGAGGTGCAAGGTCGGCGGTGCTATTTGAGGCCAAAATAATCTTTCAGCGAACAACATCCCATTAATAGAAATAAATAAAATACAAAAAGAAATAATTTAAAATATATTTAAGTGTAAATGATAAGGCTTGTTGATAAATCCAAATGTCCAAATTACAGAATTATAAAAAAAAATTGTATGAAAATCATTAATGAAATCAATCCAAATAGCTAATAAAATATCTTATTTAAGGAAATCCGTTTAAAAAGATAATCCTCAAATCTCATTTTTTTAGGACTTCAACAGAATGAAATAATAGGCGTGGACACACAGTCCACATAAGTAACTAGCTATTCCGACACAGCTCGAAACCAGGAAAATAAGCATGGACGCACAATCCACAAGAGTAACTAACCATTCCGGCACAGCTTAAAGCCACGAAAACAGGCATGGACACACAATCCATGAGGGTAAGTAACTAAGCGTGATTCAAAACCATGAATCAAACGCAGGTACAAGACCCACAAATAATAAGCGGGAGAATGAATCCAACGAATACCTAGCATAAGTACTGTGCTCACGAATATCAAGTGAACTCGATTAATAATCTATAAGTTATATGACTCCCTTCTAATATTAACTTAACAATTAACAACTATCATAATTTAAAGTTCCAAACCGTTGTCTGGGCTTCAACATTTCTTTAAACACATAATTATAGTTTCCACTTCACATCCATTCGCTTCCTTATATCAATACTTTCAAATCAAATACATTTATCATGTATACGACAAGCTTCATTTCCCTCAACTTTTAGCAATGGTCCATATAATTCCGTTCCCAAGTAATAGAAATTTCTATTATTTTTTATATCTTTTCTTTATTCCCAACCTAGTATCCTTATTCTGTTCATACCTCCTTATCTTGACAACTAATAAATGATTTATTAATAAAGCTCTTCAAAAATATCCCATAGCCACATTCTATTACAAAAAGAAACTTATATAACTAATCCTCCATTCAAAGTTGTCTACTTAGTTCACATTCAAATTAACCGAAGATATTACTATAACCATCCATCATCTAATATATACTTCACCCAATTAAATTCTTTGCCAACTATTAGTGTATCCTTGCACCCCTTTTTTTAATATAATCTTAAACTTGTAATTACTACTCCTCAAGTGGATCTTTCATCCAATATATTTAGCACACCAAGATTCAAGTAAACAAAATAAGTTTTTCAATTTCTACAACAATTCCTTTACCTTCTTTCACACATTTCTCAAAACACCTTATAGGCATCCAAAATTATCTCATAAAATATCTCAATTCAGAAACATCAATACACCTTCAAGGATAAGTTTCTTGAAGTTTCCTAATTCCTTCACATCCTTTCATAACAAACATATTACACACGCACATACAAGAAACTATCTTTGTTCTAAGTTACGATATAGAAATTGAATAACTTCTACACTATATTATGCTTAAAAATATTCATTTAAATCATCAATTCTTTCTTTGACATTTTATCAAGCACCTTATGTGCATTCTAAATCCAAAACATAAAATGCGTCCCAAGATTCTTAAATAACTAATCAAGCCACATACAAACATCAGTATAATATCACAAAGTTTCACTTAGATTAAAATAAAGGCAGAATATAAATAAAAATCATTCTCCTTCCACTTTTTCTTAACAACCAGAAAATGCAAATTAAAAATCCATACCCTATATGAATTTCTCAGCCTTAAATTTTAAGCAATCTCCAACTCTAACTCCTCCCATGGTTTACGCACACATATGATAAGGAGAATGAACAAGATTCAGCAATCTATTGCAAATTCACGCCTCTCACAACCTACAACAAACCAAACAGAGAAACAAGGAAGAGAAGTCTCGAACACCCCATATCATTGACACCCAACCAAATATTAACCACCCAATCAAATGCATTAAAAGACGATTTCCATGGCCGAGATGAGAGTCACGATGATGCTGAAGATTGAAGAACATAGAGGAAGAAAAATTAACCAAGGCTCAGCACATCCACCATAGGCAAAAGAGGAGGAGAAAGGAGATGGTGTAGAAGCAAGAAGGAGACCTAGAGAAGAATCCAAAATTGTTCTACCATGTTCCACAATTTCGGTTTGATTTCAAGTTGAAAAGCTCAAATCCTTACTCATTCCCACTTAATCGACCAAAAACCACCCAAAATCTCAACTTTAATCAGTGACCCAACCTAAAATCGAAAGAGCAGAGGAAACGGAGCTAAAGACGGATTCAGAGCTCACCTCAGTAGGTCGACGCCGCTACGAGTTCGATCTCGAGCGTCGCGAGCTCGTCCCTCCTCCGGCCACCCTTCCAATGTCGCACTCCTCTGATCCGTCGCCCCTCTCTTACGTTCACTCCCGTGGTATCTCGCTCTCCCTCTTGCGTGTTCGCTGTTTTTGAGTAAGAAATCAATGTTAAAGGGGCAGAGGGTGGAGTGGTGTAAGGAAGATTACCTCTCTATACTCTTAACTTTATTTATTTCTTATTTTATACATTATTTAATATTTTTCTTTCAAAAAATTTTAAAAAATAATCTTAATAGTATATTAAAATTCTCTTCCACCCTTCTCTTGACTATAAAATAATTTCTCAAAAACTTCTATAACAAATAATAATTTTTAATTATTTTTTAAATTTTTTTTAAAAATAGTCTTGACATTTGAAAAAATAGCTATTATAACATTTATTCTTCTCTTGAAGAAATAAAATATTCTATAATTTTCTAGATGCCAAAATATATTTATTCTATAATTTTTTTCTTAATTTTTTTGAGATCTAAAATATTTTTAATGATTATTATTTTATTTATTCTTTACCTAAAATTTAACTTTTGAAACATTTTAATTCTATAAAAAATAATCTTAACCTTAATAATCTCTAGTAATCAAAATTTAAGATATTAGAATCCAGAATTTTAAAACTAAGTAAATAAGTTAGTTGAATAAAAAGTTAAAAAATATAAAAAATTCAATAGCAACAAGTATAAATAAAACTCAATGGGGAGTCAAAAGTATAAATATAGAAAAAGGCCTCAAAACTAGATAAAAATTCTAAAAAAAACTAGGAATGTGCTTGAGGTAACTTTGAGGCTTATAAAAATTAATTGAAGGGAAGAAGCCTCAAAAAGAATTTCAGGTGAAATTTTAAGGAAATAAAAGAGAATATACATTATTTAAAAGCCTAGAAAAATTGAGAAAATATTATGAGATATTATTTTGTGAATTTAGAAAAAATATGAGGAAGTTTATTTCTATAAAAGTGGCCTAAATAATTTTAAAGTTAATTAAAAGTTTATTTTACCGAAGATTAAAGAAAAAATAGTTAGAACTTTTCATTTAGTTTAAAAATTTTAGAGAAATTATTTTATAAAGTGAAGAAGATATTTAAGTTATAAAGTCCTTATAAGATACTAAGGATTAATTTTTAAAAAGGTATTCAAAAATTTCAATACCGATAGAAAGGACTAAGGTCAATTCATTACCCCAAGTTACAGAAGGAAACTGGGCCATGTTTAGCCCAAATTATGGAGCCCAGGAAGTGCTGTAGTAGACCAAGAAAATGAGTTTTAGAATTCATGTAATGGGTCCATGAAGAAAATGCCTAAAGTCAAATCTTATAAGCTTGTTATGTGGATCCTAGGGAGTACCACTTTATTGTGGTTCCAGTCATAGTATTTAGGGAGGTATCCTAGCTCTTGGGTGCCTAGGTTTACGCCTGAGGGTAATAGACGGCTCACCCTGCCCGATATTGGTATCGCTTAGGAGGAAGGGAGACTTCGCTCTGCCTTTAGATCGTGGGTGAGTCTAACCCTTTTCTAACAATTTTTGTACCAAACAAAAAAAAGCTTGTTATGTGGACCCTAATTAATAGAATAATTCTTTTCTGCTGCACTAAACCACTCCGACACGCAATTGCTCTCCCATTTGCGATATGGAAACAGAAAATAGATTGAGAGAAAGAGTTTGAGACAGAGAAGAACCAGAGAAAACGAAGAGAAAGAAGGGGAGGAAAAGAAGGTGAAATTAACATGCAAAGTTAGTCTTGGACTAAGGTAAGTGCCTAGAATTTACTCCCATTCAGTTGTGGTGTTTTTGGCAAGAAGATGATGGCTGAAAGTTGAGCCTTAGAGAGAGAAAATGAAGGATGAAGGGATTAAACTATAGAAATCATGTTTAGTCATTGGATTAAGACTTGTAGTGGTTGATTTTATCGCATGAAACATGATTTATGATGGTTGAGAAATGATTGTCAAATCTAAAAAATAAAATTCCAGATTCAAGGGTACTGCTATTCTAAACAATTTGAAGGCTTGAAAGAGGGTTTGTATGGTGTGTGTGTATGTTGTTGGGTATGTACTTTATGAGTTCGAATTTGTGGGGCTGAAAACTGAACAATATACCCATTATTTTATTATTATATTATGTGTTGGAAATTTTACTCGAGTCAAGCAAGCATAACTAGACATATTTAAAGGCCCTTTACTTGTGTTTAGTAGCAATAGAGTGAAAACTAATAATTGCTCTCTATTGCCCTGTTTTGGTCAGTTTAGTTACAGCAACAAGGAGTTGAGTTTAGGTTCTTCAATGGGGAGATGGAAAAACTCATAACGTAAAAGAATAAGAAAGTAACAAAGTTAAAGAAAATAACAAGTATTGAAGAGCTGGTTGGGAGAACTAAAGTATGGGGCTATGAGAGAAATTAATTATCCAATGACTATGTACAAATTTTAAGCATTAATATGTCCTATATGGATAATTAATAGGATTTGGCATTTGCTATCAAATAAAGGAGGAAGCAAAACTAAAGAGCAAGAAGAGGTAACTTGGAAGAATAAGCAAAAGGCAATTATACTTGGTTGCTCGCATGTTTATTTGCCGTGTATGCCATAGTTAGGCTTTTGAACAAGTAATATCCTTGAGTTTGTGATATGGCCATGTGTAATTGCTTGTAAGGGGTTGTTCTTACATTGGCTATTTACATGCATAGTTAATTACCATTACACATCATATATATTGAGTTGATGTTTTGCTACTAAGATTCCCCTAAATCTCACTCATTTTCTCTAATGTACCAACTGTAGGAGCTAGTACTTTGAAAGGGAAAAGCAAGCTTGTGGAGAAATTTTGGAGATGGAAACTTCTTGGAACCCACTTAGTTATTATCAATTTGTTTATATATATATATATGTTTGTTCGATTAATTTAATAAGCTAAATGTATTTATGCAATTAATCTCTATAAGGAAGAGCATGAGAAGTAAACACAAGTTAAGGTAAGTACTATGCCCAAGCATCGTTAAGATGTATAGAATAGGTAATGGCTGTTTTATTTAGAGCTAGGAATTTGGGATTGAAGTTTGGCAGGGCTATCATGTGAATTAAATTTTGAAATTTTGCAGAATTAAAGTACACATCCATATCTTTAAAATGAGTCATATTTTGTAATTTTTTTTTATGTGTAGATTAAAAGATATGATTTTTCTAACATGACCTAGAAAACTGGAAAATTGTTGCGAAAATGCCCTGTTCAATTTTGATAAATGAGTATTTGTAGACAAAATGGAATAGAGTTTAACCCGAGTTTTATTTTTCTAGATTAAAAGTATTTGTAGATTAAAAGATATGATTTTTCTAACATGACCTAGAAAACTGGAAAATTGTTGCGAAAATGCCCTGTTCAATTTTGATAAATGAGTATTTGTAGACAAAATGGAATAGAGTTTAACCCGAGTTTTATTTTTCATTCAAAAATCATAATAAGGGCTAAAACTAGAGCTTTGAACCCCTAACTTTGGAACTATATTGAATTAGTTATAAATTTTTAAATTTTAAGAAAATTCTTAATTTTATGGTAACCAAAGTTTTAGAAAATTTTTAAAATTTGGTCTAACTAAGGATACCTATTGGGTCATAAGTAGCAATTAAATAGTTAAAGAACTCTAAAAAGTGACCTAGAGTAAGGTGTGACATTTTGACATCGAAGCAGAGATTCTAGCAATAGGCTAAAATGCTCTGCTTAAGTGAGTGAGTAGTTTAGCCATAGCTCTAATTATTAGTTGTTAGAAATATCGTTTTGGCTCTTAATGGTTATTCATTGCATGAAAGAGTGAAAGAAAATTATTTCTCTAGTTCATCAGCATAATGACTTTAGGTTATTAGTTAATTAGCCCTATAAGAGCCGCATATTCATCAGCAGTGATAGTAGTAGTAGTGATATTATGCAAGGAGACTCTAGAAAAGAGAAAATCATAAGAGAGTCTAGGCTTGTAGGATTTAACTTTGTTTTCGATGATGAGGGAGAGGATCCTAAAGAGGATTCAAATTACAAGCTAGTCTTGATGCATGGGATTTAATCATGGTACTAAGCTGGATATGGAGCAGGAAGGGAGTTATTTGGACTCCAAAGGTGCTGCCATACATGCTCACACAAGGAAGGCAAAATTTGATGCTTAGAAGAGGGAATATTTAGTTATGAAGTAGGAATATATTATAATGGAAGTTTGGACTTTAGCGATAAGTCTAATTATTCCACTTATAATATGACTTAGTTACTATTTAGAAATCCTAGAACAAATCTAAATCGCCTATAGGGTGACCAACCGTGAGGGGTACATGTTTGAGTAATCAGAATGGGCAAATGCCCTATTTAAAGTTTTCCCTAATGATCAGGTTTGGGCTTGAGAGAGAGTAGATGCGACACTTAATCAAGAAGTGACTACCTAATTGCATCTAGAAGTTTGAGCAATTCATTCAAAGGACCTTCCTCTAGACAGGTAAAAACCCCTCTAGTTAAAGTTATATTTGGTAATGCGTTTCTTGAACCAGGAGTTATATTCATGTTTGGGTTAAGTTCACATTGAAGTATTTTATTTGTGCTATGTCTTGAACTAAGTCTAAGTATGTTGGGTCTCCCTCTTTGTAATGACTGCTTAATGTTATGAACTATTGAATGATCAAATGGTTAATTGTTTTTCAGTTATATAAATGTTTGCCTATAAAATTTGGCAAAAGGACTATCTGATTGATGGTTGAGTTATTCTTTTGAAAAGTATAAAGATTGTTCAAATTAGGAGTAGACAAGCAGGGGTACATGAGAATGAAGAGAAACCCCATATACAGATCCAATGTTGTTAGTTATGAACCATCTTGGCATATGTCATCACGTGATGGAAGATATTGTAACAACATCTTGGGTATGTGCTTTTGCAGAGGCATAATGGTAGTATTGACCTCTAGACAATGAAGGAAAGAGAAAGAAAGTGCTCTCCTCCAATAAGATTTGGAAACAGTAACAACAACACTCCTTATATATAGTTGAACTCTATCAGCACCATGAAAGCACAAAAGAAGAGGTAGCAGCAACAGTGGCGGCAACAACTGGTAACTCCCAACAACATTCATTCAACCCCAAGTTCCACGTACAAGCTGGAACAGTAGTGGAACAAGATAACATACATCAGTGAATTTCAAGGTCATGTAAGAGTTAAATTCTTAAAACAAATATGTTTGAGATGATTGTTATACCATGAGACGGGATAGTTGAATGAATATGTTCCCAATAATATTTAGCTACTCAGTAAAGTTTGGGGATTGATATCTGCAGGTGCAAGAATAGAGTGCTCAGGCCAGTAACGAATCAAGAAATATGATTCTACATATGAGGATTCAGATATGGCAGGCTAGTGGAAAAATTATGGTGAGCAATGAGAATTTTCTTGAGAAACTTAAATACGGTTGGCTGCTAAACTTAGCATGAGAGAAAGATCTTAGTAGAGTATTCCAGAAGGAATTGGGAACTGGTCCTCTGAAATAGAGTTGATGTTGCCTAGTAAAAGCATCATGTCCTCCAAAAGATAGAGAGAAAGAGAAAAAGCAGTCGAGGCAAGGCAATTGCAGTTGACGTTGCATAGTAAAAGCAACATGTCCTCAAAAAGAGAGAGAGTAAACATGGATGAAGTAATGCAAGCGGAATTGATCTTATTCCAATGAAAGTATAGATTAATGAGTGACCAAGAAAAATGCCCCATGAGTCTAGCAAGATAAACAGTGCGTCAAAGTCTAGCAAGAAAAATGCAAGGATCAAGCATCCAATGGCAACTGAAGTTTATAGGCAACCTTACCAATAACAACCTGAAAAGGCCCAAATACCTCCTCGGGGATAGCTTTTGATTATGGTGGCCACGAATCGAACGTTGTCTATAAGGTTGATGTTTCACAAAAACATAATCACCAACTTGGAACTTCATATCAGTAAGTTTTTTATCAGCATATACCTTAATACGCTGCTGCGTTTTCTTCAAAGTCTCTTGCACCTGTGACAATATAGAATCACGAAGAGCCAGCTGCTCCTTCAAAGGAGGAGGAGGGCGGGGTGCATCAACTGATTGATCTAAACGGATGAGCATAGGGGGATCACGACCAAAAAGAACCTTATAAGGCGTCTTACCAATGGAAGTATGAAGAGAATCATCATAGCAATAATGGGCCCACGGCAGATAATTAACCCATAATCGAGGTTGATGATGAATAAAATATCTCAACTACATCTCCAAGCAACGGTTTAATGCCTCTTATTGATCATCACTTTGAGGATAGTAGGCCGAACGCATACAAAGAAAAGTGGCCTGCAATTGGAATAATTTCTTCTACAAAGCACTAGTAAAAACTCGATTCCCCTCTGAAACAATAGTGCGTGGAAAACCATGCAAGCTTACTATGAGTCACAAACAATTCGGCAACAGATTAAGTAATGTAACGAGATTTCAAGGGTAAAAAATAAGCGAACTTAGAAAGTCGGTCAACAACCACAAAAATGACAGTGAATCCCTTTGAAGAAGGAAGCCCAGTGAGGAAATCCATGGCAATATCTGCCCACGCCTTGCAAGGAATGGGTAATGGCCTTAATAATCCATAAGGAGAAGTTTGGATTGTCTTAGGTTGCAGACACACATTACACTGTTGAATAAAATCTTTAATATCTTTACACATTCCTTTCCACCAAGACTTAGCAGCCACCCTAGCATGAATTCGCAATGAATCAGCATGACCCCCAACCTTGGAACAATGAAATTCAGTTAAAGATAAGTTGAAGTAAGGATTTATTTTCATGTGGTAACAGTAACCCATGTTTAAAAAATAAGCGACCATCACGGATGCTATAGTCCGGATGGCAGAAGGGTTCTGCTGAACTTTTTGGCAGAGGTCAGTCAACTCGGCCGAGGCATTAATAGAAGATTGAATTTGATCAAACATCGCATTGGTGATAAATGAAATAGCTAGCCATATAAGAATGAGACAAGGCATCTGCAGTAATATTAGAACTCCCAGTTTTATATTCAATCTTGAAATCATAGCCTAGCAACTTTGGTAAAAAGGCTTCTTGTTCAGGTGTTCGTATAATCTGACCCACAACATGAAGACGACTTTGCTAATACGTCCGGATTATAAAATGATGCCCGACTAGATACTGCCGAAACGTAGCAACCGTCTCTGTCAAAGCAGACAATTCCCTTACAAAGGCTGAACAGGCTTGCGTACGAGAAGATAATTTCTTTGAAAAATATGCAATGGGATGATTGCTTTGACTAAGAACTGCACCAATTCCCGAACCGGAAGCATCAACCTGAATGATGAAAGGTTGTGAAAAATCTGGCAGCGAGAGCGCCGGAACTGATATTAAAGCCTGTCACAAGTCTTGAAAAGCAGACTGAGCCTCATCTGTCCACTTAAAGGCATCCTTTTGTGGTAAATTAGTCAATGGGCAGCAATATTGGCATATTGGGGAATAAAACGCCGATAATACCCTGTTAAACCAAGAATTCCACGGAGCTGCAACACTAAAATAGGCACTGGCCAATCCTTAATTGCAGCATGAGGGTTCCATTTCAACTCCTCGTACAGAAACAATAAGGCCCAAGTATTCAATTATATCATAAGCAAATGAACACTTAGACAGTTTAGCACACAGTTAATGTTGTAATAAACACTCCAAAACCAGAGTTAAATGGTGCAAATGCAAGGATCAATCAGCACTGTAAACTAAGATATCGTCAAAGAAAACTAAGACAAACCGCCAAAGAAAAGACCGAAAAATATGCTTTATAAGAGCTTGGAATGTTGCCGGGGCATTAGTGAGACCTAATGACATTACAAGCCATTCATACAACCCATGATGGGTCCGAAAGGCAGTCTTATGATGATCTTCAGGCTTTACCTAATGATAACCAAAACGCAAGTCAAGCTAGGAGAAAAATGCAGCTCCCCTTAACTCATCTAACAACTCATCTACTGTCGTAATAGGATAGGAATCCTTGACTGTCACAGCATTCAATGCCCGATAATCTGTACAAAAGGGCCAAGTACCATATTTCTTCCGAACTAACAACACTGGAGCAGAAAATAAACTTGTACTAGGACGTATGATTCTTTTCTTAAGCATATCATTCACCATTTGCTCTATCACAGCCTTTTGACTAAAAGGGTAACGATAGGACAGCCTGAACCCCATCCTGTAATGTAATGACATGGTCATGCGAGCGATGCGGAGACGGACCTTTTGGCTCTGTATAAACCACCTCAAATTGGCGTAACAAGTGGAGTAAATCGACAGGGAGATCCTCAGAAAATGCTAGATGTTGGTGCACCAGAAGGAAAACATTCCAAGGTAAAAATGGGACGTCACAAGATGACTAAAAAATTCATAGTGAATCTCTCAACGTAACATCTAACAAACCACATCACGTGTCTTGTCAGTATAGTTTCATTGACTTGAATTGTTTAGAGCATATAAAGCATAAAGATTTATGTAATGGTGAAATTAAATTGAATCGGGTGATCGATCAATTGCAAGATTTATCATTTTGGATTAACGTTCGATTGAAGCTCTAGCTAGTTACAATGGGCGATTCGGGTTCTGCTGAAATAACCATAGATGAGGCTACATAAGCAATGCCCAACGAAGAGATTGGAGATATTTCGGAGCAGCAGGAAGAGAACTTGAGGAGACTGCAGCAAAGTGATGCGTCGGGTAATGGAAATGCAGTCCCGCGATGATATGGCATTTCTTGACAAAGAAAAGATTCGTAATCTGATGAAAATACTGGAAAACTCATCAGTTGATTATGTACAATTTAGTGGCAACGAAAAGATGCGTGAACTGAAGGAAAGGAAGTACAGTTCATCAGTTGATGATATTCCATCTTGTGACAACATGTTACATATTATGTAATTATGAGTTGTACGAGGCGATTTGTGATAAACATATAGATGATGATAGATTTGTTTGTGTATTGGAGCAAGTATGTATACAAAATAAGGTTGACTTGGCCACCATTTTCAGTAATCAAGTCACTCCCACAGGTGATTCGTTGCTTCATGTCGCAGCTGAACATGGGAGTGAACAAGTTGTAAGGCTTATTGCTTTTCACTGTCCTAAGCTTTTGTACAAGACCAATTTGAAAGGTGATACTCCTCTTCATGTGGCTGCAAGAGCAAAGAATCTTGCCCCGGTTAAGAACATTCTCAACGTGGAAAAACATTTCGTGACATAGTGTGAGGATCAGGAAGTTGAATTTAAGGATAAAGTGGAGCTTATAATGTTAAGCAACAATTATGGGAGGAGAGCTTTGCAGGAAGCTGTTTTTTGCAAGGATTATTCTGGTTATTTTCCTTTTCGTTGCGCATCAGAAAAGTGACCTGACCACCTATTGGACATGGAACTACTAACATGGTTTTAAATCGCCAATGTGTTTAGCAGCCCAAACGAGGGCTGAGAATATTCTCTATCTCCTCGAGGTTAATTCCAATCCCCTCAGGCAAGGCTATTTCAAATGGCGACTCTCCACTTCATGCTGCAATATTAGAACGAAATAAAGGTAAGCATACTCTTTAAATATTCCTTGTGTCCTAAATATATATAAGAACTAATAGAAATTTTTGTTTTAGTTTTAAACGTAAGACTTTAATCTACTTTATTTTTTAAATTTATACTCTTTTCAGTCATAAATATAAGAACTGATTAAGGTTTTATTTTGATCTTAAATATAAGATTATAATTACCTTTTTTTTCTTAAACATATAATGTTTCTCCTCCAAAACTATCATTATTACTCACACATATTAAGGGAGTTTCTATCAAAGAAGGATTCCAATGCAAATGATTAAAGAGATATTTTAGAAAAACCAAAATATTTTTCTTTTCAAATAACTACTACTACTAGCCTTATCCTTTTTTTACAAATAACCAACTTACTAAAATTTCTTTAATCATTACAAATTAATTATCTAACTCCTATATTAAGGAACGAAAGTAACAATTTTTGTCCCAAAATTCTCTATATTAATTGCATAAATTAAGGGGATTTCCCATCAAAGATTCAATATCCAAAGCAAATGATGAATAAAGGGGAATTGTTCTGTGGGGAAATCAACACAGGTTTTTTTTTTTACAAATAATTAGCTTAGCTAATATTTTTAATATGTGCAAATTGATCATCTAACCTACTAGAGTAACTAATTAATTAATGTGCACTTTGTTTCACTTTCCTCTTATATGTTTGTTTTTTGGGTGAAGATCTAATGAAGATTATAGTTGATACAAGAAAAGAGCTATTGTATCAAAGAGATGAGAACAACACTCCCCTTCATTATGAAGCACATGATGACTACGTGGAAGGAGTTTGTATAATGTTAGAAAAATCTCCCATGGTTTCTTTTCAACGAAACTCAGATGGCAATCTTCCGATTCACCTGGCCTGCGAAACGGGCAATGTTGAAGTGGTGAAAAAGTTGCTTGGAATAGAGTGGTCTAATAATGCTCGATTTTTCTTGAATAATAAAGGTCACAACATTCTTCACATTGCAGCAATAAAGGGACAAGCTGATGTGATACTATATCTACTGAAGCACCGCAAGATTCATCATCATGACACTGTAAATGAGAGAGGTGTGAATGGAGATACCCCACTACATTTTGCTTTAAGAGAATTGCATTTTTGGACTCTACTCCTCTCACGAAACAAAATGATTGATGTGAACATTGTGAATAACCAAGGTTTCACAGTTCGAGATGTTGTTTGGATGCAAAGTGGAATTCCAATGACTCGTCCAAAGGTATGCATGATTGATAAGAGCACTCCTCAAGTCCTTAATATAAAATATTTAATTAATTTAATTAGATTTAAAAAGTTAATTAAGTTAGTTAGTATAACATATTTTTATTCTAATGTAGCTTCTAGTAAAAATAATTTTATATAATGCTCGTGTGCCTCTAACAGCATCTATGCTGAGCGTACCACGCACAATATCCACCAATAAAGAATTGAATGTGAAGCAAGCAGCCAACACACTCGTAGTTGTGGCCATATTGATAGCCACAGTGTCATTTACGGCTGGTTTCACAGTACCAGGTGGCTTTTACTCATCAGATGTTTCAATCTCAAAACAAAGGGGCATGGCACTTTTGACAGATCAAACACTATTCAAGATATTCTATTGCTATGTACAGTTCCACCATTGTTTTTTTTTTTTTGGTTATTTATTTCTTCTATGGGTTCCATTGGGTGATCTTCGTCTTGCAATGGGATTATATAGACATGCTCGGAACTTGGTTCCTGTAGCCTTTATAGCCATGCCCGTTGCGTTTCTAGCGGCTATACGTTTGATTGTGAGCAATAACACTTTGCTCGCAGATATAGTTGGCAAAGACATTCAAGTCAATCAAGCTGATTCAAGAAACCAAATCAGATGAAGCATTCGCAATGGATATCAATGATCAGGATGCAACCCTAAGCCGATTAGTATCGAGGACAAATGTTCATCAGTTTTGTTCATGCTCTTAATTAGTTTCATGATGTTCATATAAAATTATTTGATTCTTGCATGTGATTTGGGTATGATATTTCAATTATATATAGTTCATGTAATGTAAGAGTAATTTTATGTGCCTATAAACAAATCTATCTTGTTTTTAACATTTGTAAGCAAGTCGATGATAAAGTTTATCAATGGTTTTAAAGAGGAAAAAAAAAGAAGCTAATCCAATTTGGTGCAAGATTTAATGGCCGGGAGAAAATCCATAAAATTCAATGGAAAACTTCATTCACAACAACATAATCAAAATCAAGTACCAATCGAAATGTGGCATTCATCCAACTACAATAGGCAAATGAGAAATAGAACAGAAGATAAAAATATTGTACTCTTATAATCCTGAATTTCAGCACCAACTGTACACAGCAAAAAGTCCCAGATCTGGGTTTATTGAATTCACATGTATTCTACAACTGATTAATCCAGAAATTCAGTTCCCTGGCTCACATTTGAGGGAAAAGCTTGTGCGTTAAGCTTCAGATATACTTACAAACCTAAAATAGTGGATTGTATACATTTCATCTTCCTCTTTAGTCAAACTGCAGAAACACAAATGGATTAAACTGCTTTTTGAGTAACTTTATTCAAAACAGAGAATAATACTAAGAAGATGTTTTTCATTTCTAAGTTTGGTTCATGCAAAGAAAACTGGGGAATTGGATTAAGGACAAACAGAATTTGTTGCAGTGATTTGGGACAGAACCAAGCTTACTTATAGCATTGGTTAGAAAGAGCTCAGTGTGAATCAAACATTTGTGTATACCTTTAATTATGCACCCACAAGGGATCCAGAGAGACAGGCTTCTCACTTCTTGCCCCCGAAGTCCTAGGTGGAGGCGCATGCACTATAATCGGAAGAACCCATTCACATTTTTCTCTTCCCTCAATCAGAAGAGGATGTTCATACCTGAAGTTCAGAAAACCATATGGCTTAAAATACAATCAAAGGCTGCTTAGAAAGAAAAGCTGTATGTAATTCATAAGTTGTTAAAAATGCTTTGAAACTAATAATTCTATTAAACCTTTTATTTCATTCCATAAGATGCGGAAACAGAGGAAAGGGCAGCAGGCTTCTAAGTTTCTGGTTATACACTATGATATCAATGTATATTTAATCACATGTTATCTATAATTATATAGTTAATTGATGGAGGGAACAAGTTTGGGTGTTCATCACAAATTTGGGTTCAGATTTTTTTTTATTTTGTTTTTTAAAAATTAATGTTCACAAAATCTAAAATAAAGATAATCTCTTAATTGTCAGTTCTTTAAAAAAATGATTTTTATTTAAAAATCATGAATTGAAAATTTTAAATCTGAACCATTGAAATTGTATTTAGACAGTGCAGATTTCACCATAACGATGAGGACCTCTCTGTGATAAACACTGAAATCGGTTTTGTTGATGGAGGCTTAAGGGTAGGCTTCTGTATTGTGCACACAGATACCTATTCTCAACTGCCATGGATAACAGGCCAATTTTGCAGTTGCAATGCCTAGACTGACAAACACTGGATCCAGCCATAGAGACAAGTGCACGTAATAACTAGTTTCATGAATGGAAGATGCCAAAAAACAAAGCACCAGATGCATAAAGGGATAGAAAATTGTGATGTAGGGCATAGTTAAAAAAGGCAAGGGTGAAATTCATACTTGGTCCAATCCAAATTCTTTGGAGTGGCATAAAATTCAAATCTAAGAACCCATTGCACAGACAAATGAGGAGTGGAGAACGACATTGGACCATCCATGGGGATTGAGAAAAGAAAGCTTGTCTGCACCAAATCTGCAACAACTTCATAATGGTCACTCTGGACCTAGAAAAAATAGAGAGAAAAACGGTATCAAAAGCCAACATCATTAGCATATGTTCATGGAAAGAATTTAATGGGGATATCGTGAGTTAGCTATTATCTTCAATTTTTCACAAAGAGAGACTTTAAAAACCGGGCATTCTCAACAAAGACACCAGATGAACTTTCACCAAGAAGGGGGGAAGGGAAGAAAAGCCCCCCACTAAATGAACAAATCTTTCAACTAAGGCAACATGGAGTGGCTTCAAAACAATGCCCATTATTCTTAAGAAAAATAGGTGACAAAAAATACTATCTGCAAAATCTAACCTCCCTCCAAGAAAATAATGAAATCTTCAAGACTATGGGGTTATCCAACACCACAGAAAAGAATCGGCATCAAGCATAAGAAATTTAAAGTGTGCAGTTTGTCAACTAAATTATAGAAGCTATTTGCACACTATGTTCTTGAAAAAATAAATACCTTTGTGATTGTAGGGGAATGCTTTCTAGAAGGGTGGACAAATCTCCGATTTATAGTTTCTGAAGTTTCCAGTGTTATTGAGATCTGCGCAAGCAAATAAAACAATGTGTGAAAAAAAATGAAGGAAAAAAAAACCCTAGTTCTGAAGCATCAACCACCAGAGTCAGTTTAAATATCCAGAGTTTGTAGAAAAACCTCAAGGCATCTCCTAGCTCTCTCTTCATGAAAGAAAGTTAGAGTCCCACCTATCTGTAACATGAAATTGTTCAAGAATGATTATTATAAAGTTTGCTTCAACAAAATTGATATCACACCATACATGATTTTGATTACCATATCACTGAAGTAATAATTGGAGTCGGAATTTTTTGGGGAAAATTTAAGAAGAACTTGGTCGTCCAGCCTGATGTTATATGACCTTCCTCTAATGAAGCCTTCTGCTGCAGAAAATGTTTACAAAAAATTAGCTAACCTAATAGTTGTTGGATCTCAAAGCAGAAGGCTCACATTTTTAAACAGGAATGATGTATTTGTAAAATGTAAAAGTATTATGACATGCATATTTCACATGCAAATTAAATCAAGCAAAAGTGGCAAATATTAATGAGTTGGTTGTGGATAGAGCACAATGGCACTGTGCAATATATATAACTGACTCCACCTAGTCAGATAAAGCTTGTTGCTGTAACATCCTCCGTTTCCCCAAAATTTTCCCAAATCCATCTCAAGTCCCTAAAACCCTCCTCCAAACTAAACCTCTACTCACCAAATTTTTGCTCCATCCCTTATTATTGCTTAACAATTCAATCTAGCATCCCAAATTCCATATCCACAAATTCCACCTTTAGTACACAAATTCCAGCCTCATCCCCATGTTTTTACTTCGAAGTGTTTTCAAGATGAAATTAGAAAATTTTGCGGAAATCAGCTGGGGCTTTAAGGGTTATATAACAATAATAATTAACAGATCTAATTCACATGACACTTGATGGAAGATTGTAATTCGGATGAGAGAGAGAGGGAGGGGAGGGAGAGAGGAACGAGGGAATTGAGAGAAGGACAGAGCACGGAGAATCAAGAGAGATCAGAACAGAGGTATGCAACTGAAAAGTTCACCATTTATTACTCGATCATAATCTGAATTACAAAGTAGAAAACCTATTTATAGACTTAATGTGCCTCACTATTCCACCTAACTCTAACAGTCATATTTCTATTCATCTAACTAACTTATAGTGCCTAACTCCGTCATTTATGATATTATGATTACACAAGACTCTTGCGCTAATGGAGGAAAACATCAGTATGGACAATATCAACTTTTAAATAAAGGGGCAGCAAAATGAAGGAAATCTAAACCATAGGTTGTAGGATGCTATCTTTTTACATTAAAATTGGAAAAATTGAGTAAATCAGTAAATATCACAATCCTGTAGTGCAAATCAGACTGAAATGTATTTTCTTCATAGATCACTGAAATTTATGGGGCTCAGTTCTACAACAATTCCAGGGATTCCATGATTCACAGATAAAATATAATGTTTGAAATTTCAATTGGTAATGAACTACACGTCAAACCATGAATGATCAAGTACAAAACACCATGCTACAACTAATAAAGAACTCCAAACATACAAAATATTATTGGAAAACAAAAACAAATGCAAAGAATTTACATGGAGCAGAGTTGATAGCCGCTGCTTCTGGTGAAGAGGAAACTCCTGCATCTTCTTCAGCAGAAAATGGATTTCTTAACTTCTGTTGGTGACCTGGGGAGACAATTAACAATGAATTCAGAGGTGATAAAACATCTGTTTGCAAGAATAAGTTGTTATTTGGAAAAGCAGACCTTCTGACTAAATGCAAGAGAAAAAGACAACTCTTGTCAAGGATACCAAGAAACAAGATAGTTTCAGTGTGTTTCAGGACTAAACCTATTCATAGCAAAAGAACAAGTTTCATTAAAACTGATTTGCAGATATTTATATAGCTCACCAGCAGCAGAATCATGTAAAACCTCTGCGACAGAGAGTCGAGGAAGTGCCATTTGTGAAGATAAACTCATCCGAGAACCTTCCAAATGGTCCCTGCTCAAAGATCTTGCAGAAGAAGAACGCAATGATAGAGAACTTCCGAAGCTTCTGTGCAGATTATCTTTCACAGGGTTATATGAGGAAACAGAGGAGACTTCATCCCTTGAGCTGTCATATCCTTCCTCTAAAGCATCATTAATATCATTTGCTCTAACCTGTAAAGAGGGATTTTATTTTACATGATATCATTGAACAAATAAAAGAGAAAGAGTACCCTATATTAAGATCTTCTTCACAAAACCCAATATAATTCACAAAAACATTGTATATTTTGGCACAAATACGCTTATACCTTGCTAGCTACTTATCATTACATTCACATTCCTCTAGATGAATGTTGATTTTCTTATATCCTATTGAACCCTATCTACATCAAGTTTAAGTAGTCTCTGTTTCCACGTGCTGTCCAAAAAGCATATGATAAAATTAAAAACTAATGGGAACTTTGAAAATAAGGGGTGCAAAAATGAGTATTAGGCTAAACCACAGGTTTGTTTAATTTACCCAATAAAGAAATAGCACCAATAGCATACCCAATCAGCATCTCCATCCATCACTTTCCAATATATATCCATTTGGGCAGTAGTTGAGGGAACGAGTTCTGAAAACATAGAGAACGATGATAAATTAATTATAATGCTTTACAGCAGATCATGAACATATTATTGTTAAACTATTAAATTAAAAAAAAATAATTAGTAAAGAAGTAATAAACGTATTAGTGTAATCTAGCCCACTTACACGAGTACAAATGCAAAATCCAATGACGCTAACCACCACCAAAGTTAAATACTACTAAAAATTCATTGTTCTCATTATTAACATTGTTGAATTTGAATAAGTCCAAAAGGCGAAAAATATGTCATTAATTTTTTACCCAATACCCCACAGCCTGCCCATGTGAAGTTACAGAGTTGGGTGGTAGACAGGTTCAAACAGTGTACACCACTGGTCCTATGCTACCTTTAGGAGTTAAGTTTTGCAATTTAGGAAACACATTTCCGAATTGTTTCCTGTAATTTTGGCAAGAAGGATAAACGATAAAGGAAATTTTGAAATTTGTTTTTCCATTTTGATTGGGATAGGTTTGGAAAAACTAGCATTGTCAGCCACCTAGATATATATACCTTGTTTCTTCAATAGAATTGATAAGAAAATTGCTGCACCTTGCTTTATTATTTCCATGGCATTAGAACCTTCTCCAAAGAATATGAACCGTGTTAAGATTTGGCTCAATAAATTCCTATCAAGTAACAACATCAAATAGTATGGCAACCAACCATCCAGGCATTGCCAGGGCCACTGGGAAACTTTGGGTATGTCTGTGATCCTCATATAGCATGTCTTTCCCAAAAGCCCCATTGGTGTATATGAGAAAGCGTGTCACTACATCCCAATGGCTTTCTAAGCTAAATGCAATCAAGTGACTGTAAGATAATCTACTATGTCACCAATTATCCACTAGGGATTTGTCAAAGACTCCCTCTATCCTAGTAGAAGTTAGATATCAGAATCCATGACAGTGCAAATTGAGAAGTGATCTAACATAATTTGATCAAAGAGTCAATGTGTGCCTTCTTCGAGAAATTACTTCCCCCATACTGAATTGAGCTACCTCAATGCCCAAAAGGTATTTCAACTTGCCCAAATCCTTATCAACTAGGTGCTATTTAAACTGAGAGATTCCTTTTTCATCAGTTCCGATAATGATACCATCCTTATAAAGACAAATATATGCAAAGATTAACATCTTGATGCATTTAGAATGAGGAATGATCAGCTTTATTTCTAATCATCCCAAAATGTTCCTTGCTTGCCCAAATGAGAGCCATGGTGATTGTTTGAACCCATAAATAAGGCAACATAGTTTAAAAAGAAGACATAATCAAGGGAACAGACGAAACCAGACTGACCTTCTTCCATTAGTAAGCCACTGCTTTTCTGGTTTACCCATACTTGTAACGGAATACGCACTTCCTGCAAAAGCATGAGTTCAACAAAATTAGATAGAGATACCAATGAAAACATATCGAAAGGCTGACAGAATAAGAAATGAAGTCACAATATGATCAACTTGCAAATGAGCTACAAGCCCGTAACACAAAAATAAAAAGCTTGAAATACATTTCAGCATAATTTTGAGCAAGTTATCGAAAACTAACCATATTAGTAACATCTTGTACAGACTCTGCAAATGATGGCCCATTTTCCAGCACTAGCCACTCTCCAATTAATGAACTTTTAACATAGTAAAAATAGCGAACAGTTGAACCTTTGTAAGATGGTGGAATAATGCTAGGCAGAAGTGTTCGCACAATATCTACAAATGACAGACTACATAGTCAAATATTTGTTTATAAAAATAGATAACAATACAAGTATAACAAGTTAACATGTAACATGATGAATGATGACCAAGCTTATACATACAGGAAATTTGCTAGAAAACCATTGAAACCAGAAATGGAAATGAGTTGTAGAAATGGAAATAGACAACATATTTCACTTCTATGATCAATAACTTATGTCAACTGGACGCAGACACACATACAGACATAGCTAATGAAGCAGCAAGCTATACATCTTTGATTGAATATGGCAAAGCAAGAGAAAGTAATGAATGACCAAGTCAACAATTCAAAGTGCACACGCATGATGACCTAGAGAAATAAATCTCGTGGATATTGAAGAGCCCTTTTAATGAGATTACTAGCATTTAGGAAGTTGAACTTCTTCCCTTCATTGGCTGTATTGCTTAGCTTGCGTTTTACTTCAAGTGATGCTTACTTAGTATCAATTGCACATGCTTTGCACTACCTAATTGTGGGGATCTAAAAACATATTTTTCCCTTATCATTTTTACTTTCACAAAACCAACACATCACCCCAAGTCAAACTTCAACTCTATAAGGCACTAGCTTTCATTTTGGCATAATGAATAAAATATTTTTGAACTCTGATAACTTCAGTTTCTGTTATTTAGACATAATTAAAGGAAACTCCTCTAGTATCAATAGTTATACTTCTCCTTTAGATATGAAAAGGGCAAAACGTCACTAAAATAAATCCAGCGACCTCTGTAGTCAAAATGTCACATTAGAATGCTCAACCACCACAAGAAGCATGGAAAACTCTGGCATCTTTGCTTTTGGTTTTTCTTTTTGTTTTGGTGATTCAAACCTTTATCAAGCCGCCATACACAGGGCATATTAACTATAATACTTTATTAATGCCAATTATTGAAGCCATCATACAAATATCTGGCATAAAGAATTGTGCAGCTATGCCCTCAGAAATGCAATGAGTACCATGTACTAAGGAAGGGAGCCAGGTTATCCCAAAGAGGGGCAGCCGCATCCCCTAGACTCTACTTCCTTCGTAATATTGGATGTAGATCAGATTAGCTGTTGAACAATTTCTAACTTTGGCCCCCTTACAGATTTTATTTTTACTTTCCGCGCCCCTAGTCAATATTTTCTAGTTCCGTCTCTGCATGTACCGTACAACAAATTTTCGTTGTATCTATAATTGAGCAGAAGGGAAAATCTAGGAACCATGAATGCGTGTGTCTAAACTATAACAAACTGCAGTTCTCACAACCAAGTTTAGATGAAATGCCCGCTGTGATATCCTCACACTTCATTTATTGAAACCGGACATACCTAGTCCAGATGGAGATTTAATACTTTAGATGGCCATGGGTCTTCAATGATGTTAGAGGCAATGTGATAAACTGTTGAATCGAAAAATCCATTGTTGGAACTTAATGTTAAATAAGATAAGCCATTTTACTTATGTGCGTGCAACAGCCTTTACATGCCCTGAAAACGTCCAACGATTAACTAGGAAAATCCCGACGCAGCCCCCTTAACTTAGCTAAAACTAGAATTCGCAAATTTCAGAAGCATGCTAATCCCATGGGCTAAAGCATGAACTCAACAGAAAGGCAGGATTCTTTAATATAGAATTAGGCTTACACGATTTGCTGGTGCCAGCAGAAACGATCTGATTTGCAACCATGGCAGTCGTGGAGCCGTCCAAAAACATATATTCCCCTGAATACAAAAATTGACATAATAGTACCATTGCTTGTGGGTTGCTAAAAAGCTAAGCAAACAACAATAGACCGACAATAAGAATATAGTTCATCAAACGAACCTCTCTTTTGCTTTGAACCTGGCAACGGTTTCTGAGTGGCGAACCATTGAACATCCAATTTCTGAATGCCTTTAATCTCAAAACTCAGTCTTTCAACTAAAAATGAATACGCACTAGATGGATTGGAGACCTCGACGGTGATTACAACTGGATCACCAGGACGATAGACTTGTTTATCTCCTTCAAGTTTCAATGTAGGAACGAGTTCGACCTTCGGGGAACGATCTTCCCTACCCGAATCGCGACCTCCCAAAAAGGAAAATCTACTCGATAGCATTGCTGTCGTAGGAAATTCTTGTTCTTTCGATTCTATTACTCCTTCTTCGATATTGTTCAGCAATAGCTTGAGCTTAAAAAGATCAGATCTCCCGGATCTTCTTCTCGGACGGGATCAGATCCAAGACATGGACACAAAATGCATTACTGGAAAACAGTGACGGAATTTGGATTTATTTGTATTTTTCTAATTTAAATTTAAATTTACGCCCTGAAAGTGAAATCAGAAATGTGAGGGGTAAGCGAGGTATGTATTTTTAGATCTGTGCTAAATAGAGATCCACAATAGGGTGGGTATAAAATTGTTTGTATTTTTTAATTTATAAGTTATTTTTAATATATTTTATATAAATTTTTAAAAAATAATTTAATAAATAATGATAGAACTAGAAGTAATTTTATGAAAGAATAATTTTTTTAAAAAAAATAATTTTTTAAACTATAATTTAGATCTAAAAATGCTTACACAATTATTTTTGTGTAATTATTAATTGAGAAATAGAGTAATAAATCTTAATACTATATTTGATAAGTTGGAAATAGAAGTAGAATTTTCTACTTTTTTTTATTTGATATGTTATAGAAATCACTTTTATTTTTAATATTTTAGGTTATTTCAATTTTATCAAAAAAAATTAAAAATTGAGATGATGAAAGTATAATCAAAATTTGTTAAATTATTTTACCCTAATTATAAAATTTCTAGACAGTTTTAACTATTTTCAAGTTATAAAAAATAATATTTTTAAATTATTTTACCTTAAGTTATAAAATAATATATAATAATTTTATATATATTTATATTCTATTAAATAAACTTTTAATACTCCTTTTTATTTTTATTTTTATTTTTATCACTATCAAAAACTCCTTTACCTTATTGAACGTGTCCTAAAGCACCTGAGAGGCTTCCAAGGCCAATCTGTAAGGATTCCTGGTTGAGAGGCCATATAGATCTATCAATACGATGCTGATGGCAATGCATATGGCCTCCTAAAACACACATATAGTGTCTTTATTCAACTAAAAAATCGTTTAATTCAATTTTGAATTATGTCCCTATAATTTATCTTGTTTGAATTTGACCCTTATTAATTGATCCTTTAATTGTAATAAAGACTTTTTAGAATTTCATTTATTATAATGCATAGATGTTAAAACAATGTTAAATGAAAAATGAATGATATTATATACACTACTGTAAAAAAAAAAGGCTTTCTAAAGCGGTTTAAAATAGTATTTTATATCAGACAATGATCAGTATAAAAATAGACCGTTTAGAAAGTATACACTTTTTAAATCTGGCAGTTCACCGGTGTAAAATGACTAGAATTTAAACCGGACCCTTTTGAAATTAGAAGTAGAATTTACTAATATCTACACGGGTTATGTGAACAGTAATAATCAATTTTTTACACCGGTTGTATTTACACCCTGAGTAGATTAATCAATTTTATACACCTCACCATAAAGACAACTGGTATAGATGTTGTAATATTTACATATATTTGTCTCTATACCTGCAGGTATTCTTTATCCATTTTAAATGTATTTTTAAAAAAAGATCTCTTTAATATTTCATTAACCCCATCCCCTTCAAAGAGATAGCAGCAGAGATAGAGTTCAAGATGGCAAAGACAAATCTTCAATTGCTCATTACATTATTCATTTAATAAAATTCAATAAAAATATACAACAAGTTTAACAGAAAAATAAAAAGATGTATTCTGGTAATGACAAATACTATTGAAAAAGAATTATTTGAACAAAACATAGCATAAATATTGAGCATGTCCTCAATATCTTGTTCAGAAAATGGGTCAGATTGATCAAACATCTAAAACATCAAATTAAAATAAAATATATTAAAGCATTACTAAGATATATTAAATTGACAAAAAATATATAAAATTATTAAAAATACAATTTACCTCCTTAGTTAGGTCAGTCATATTTGACAAGATGATATTGATCATATGTCTAACTATGTAGAAGCTGCACAAGTTACTATTTTTGAGTTGCCTTCAACTCTATAATATTAACATAAATAAAATTATGTGTCATCAGCAAAAAAAATTGCATGGAGTATAAGACTTAACACTTTTATTACCTTCAGTGTGATCCATTCAAGGTCTCTCACCGAGTTGGCTTTCTTAAGACCCTTGCAATTGCAAACGTCCTCACAGCCCTCTGACCAAAGTTATGAATTTATTAATCATTTTATTACAAAGACCATATTTAATTTATTACAAATACCATTGTTCTGTAAGGAAGAAAACTCACATATTCATAATCTTTTTAGCATCAACTGATAGATTGTAGTGGAGGGAGTATAAGAAGAAAATTTTATAAGTATGCTTACATAATATGATCAATTGTCAATAATTGTTGTAGAAAATAATTAAACAACAATGATTATTAGCATTAAGCAAATACAAACCTAGTATGAAAAAAATTAAATATTATTATTCTTACTCTTATATATATGGTGCAAAAAAATAATCAATATTAATTTCACCAAACCTCCTTGAAATGTATTGAAGTCTTTAAGATTGAGAAGTCCCTTTTGAATAAATATGAAATAGGCATAGAATCCGAACCGACCTTGTTTGCCCTTGAAAACCAACTAAACTTGCATGTACCTACAGTTAATGCAAACATGACGTTAGTTAATGCAAATACTCAGCTTACATAAATTTTGTTATTACATATATTTACATTAAATTAGACTTATATCAAAAATATTTGGATGCACCTAAAGGTTAGTTTATTCCTAGGTGTGAAACAGATTTCACATCTGCATGGTCAACAAAGGCAAGTACCCCCGTGTCACCCACAACTGAATCCACAGGCAACGCATCCACATGAAACGTTTCGTCATATGCCAATCGGATCACACGTTGCATGGCACTCAAATTGGGAGATGTGGGAAGTTCACTTGGGGATGACGTAAAGTGATCCAAAACAAGATGCTTTGGCCATAATATGAAAAGTCCCCTTTACCTAACTCACAATCTTCACCTCATCGATTAGAATTGGGACAAGAGTATCTTCAATTATCACGTCTTCAACTGCCACCCTTAACTTATCGTCCTAAATTTGGATGTGGTAGGCAATTGCCCCTAAGATATGGATAGAACTATGTGACACTAACCTTTTGATAGGATCTTCCACATATAGATTACAAGGTTCAGCATCCTCTGACATCAGCCTAGCCATGTAACAGCTCCCTTTAGTGCTAGGACGGGCTACATGTGATAGTATTTTTGGGGCACTTGGCTCCTATTGTCTTGATGTCATCATGTACAATATTTCTTCCTTGATCTGTGCCAATCTCTCTTGTAATCGTGCCTCAATTGAAGCTTTTGCCTATGCATAAGCCTATGCCTTGGCCTTTGCCCTCATGGTGGATAATAATGATTCTAACTCTGCCATTGGCACATATGGGGAATATCGTGGAGATACTCTAAAATAATCTCTTATACCGATACATCCTCTAACTCCCCTGACACAACCTGTATGCTCTTGCTTGTCGTGGCAACAATCAAGATATCATTCATACCATCTGACTTGAAGGAACCATGGGCTTCCTGTTGTTTAAGATCAACCTATAGCGTAAAAAGAACAAACATAAGAAATAATATAATTAGTCTACTAAAACAAAATAATACAAGTAGTACTTATAACTTCTTTTGCAATCATACGAGCATGATCGCTTGTAAATGATCCACTCATTTTTTTGGTGATCGTACAACCATTTATCTTCGTAACATATTGGAGATGGGGGAGCAAGAGTAACACTAGGATCGGACTCAACAGCCTCTTCCAGCATCTTCCTCTTAGCCCTTAATAAGTCTCTTTCAGCCTCCGTATAACCCTCTCGAGACATTATGTGGGGGCAATCATTCTTGAAAGCGTGTTCAATGGCTTTTGCTCTTTTTTCTATAAGACTTGAAGTAGTTAAAATCAATACATACAAAAGGACGAAACATGGAAAATGTAAGATTCTTTTTTAACAACATATCAACTCACCATAGCTACTATCGTAGTCTAAAGCTTAACAAATTCTTCCTAAGTAGCTTCGTTAATGAATTGATACTAGCTGCATGGAGAAGAATGAGGCTGATCATCTTTGTCTCGGCCATGCATATACTAATGAGCTAGTTGTGTCTTGAACGCCCTCCAACGCTCAACGCAATAAGCCAACGTCTTCTTCTTCAATACTTCATTGTTGGGAACATCGTAAGTAAGCTGCAATAATTTCCATTGAAAACAGAGTTATCAACAAATAGTTGTGTTTTTGGTATTGATTTGCATATAATATAAAATAGTTAGTTCTTATATCTGGATAGAGTCTCAAATTTGATTACTCACACGATTATCAACAACATCCTAAATTTGTATGGTGATGTTAGTTTTATTGCGTGCTAAGAGGCTGGTATAACTCATGTACTTTGTCATGTGTTCACTAATTGGGCTCAACATGTGTCAAACTCAATTGGTAGTAACTTCCCTTCCACTTATCTTTTGAAATGTCTTTCAATCGCGTGCACTTCTGCCTCTCTTTTGCTTAAAGTCGCTTGGAGCATCACTAGCCTTATTTTGATTACCACTACCCCCATATTCCTATATAAACAATAATAAAAAAATAGTAAATAGAAAAGAATGACTGACCACAGTGAAAGAAGTGCACTAATTTATCGATGGAAAGAAGTACAAGCATTTATCGCAGAAAATTACAAAACCTAGATTAAACGAACACGTAAAAGGCAAAGCACGTACACGAGAAAATAAGTGTCCAGAACATATACATGGCAAAGCACAACGAGAGTGAGAACAGAGAAGAATGATTGGCCACAGCGAAGCTCGACGAAAATCACAGAGCACAACAACTAGCGTAATAATAGACGACGTAAAAAATAAGATTGAATACAACCTAAGAAATGAGAAATAAAGAGATGCGTCAAGGGGCGGGCTATGATAAAGTATTTTTATTAAGACTTTTTACACCAGTTAACATTTAAATCCGATGTAAAAATCATATTTTGAATATGAAACGACTAATATTTGAATTTTAAAAGACTTTATACACCTAATGACTTATAAATCTAGTGTAAAAAAATGTGTTTCTCAAATCACTTTTACACAGGGTAACATGTACAACCGATTTAAATATTTGAGTTAATTTTTCCAACTAACCCTTTTATTATTACGTTAACCCATCACTTGTAAGTTACAACAAAACAATATATGCAATTAGAACAATATACTTGTGCTATTATTATATCAAAATAATATATGCAATCACATATAAATCAATCAGAATACACTTTTTCTTTATTCAATTTTGGTAAATCTACTGAAAAGAAGGGGTCTGACAAATTGAATCATTATCAGCAATAACCCTTTTTTCTTGGAGAGTGACAAACCATCTTTTATTTGCTGGATCAGTGATATAGAACATTTGATTTGTTTGGTCTGCCATAATGAAAGGCCCATTCCCAAAATTTGTACTATTCAAATCAACTAGTATAAATTCTAACCGATCCACTATAACACCATTGTTTACATTAGCATTTGAATATGGGAACAGTGAATTTGGTGTAGTCCAACTCCCAAATCTCTTCAACGACACTATAATAAGGGATGACTGCTAATTTAATATTGTTGTATTTTAAACTAGAGAAATGCATAGATTTAACCACTAACATAACACCACTTTTTGTATGCTACTTTTATCATCTAGGGATATTGTATAAAAGGAATACCCATTAATATCAAATGAATTCTAACATATCACATTAAATTTAGGACCATATGCTAACCATTTAACTGAATCAGATACACAATCATTATTTTCAACCTTCTATTTGAACTAATGTGCAAAATATTTATTGTGTTCTCTAATCAGCTTTTCCTCTGTCATTCTATTATTTTATTTCCAAACAAGATCTTTATAAATAGCTATATAGTCTTAAACTTCATCAATGCTATTCAAGATGTGTAAGTATATTTGCTGTAACTCATTATGATCAACACTCTTCACTGACATTCTACGTTGACCCCCTATTTGGCAATTCATTATGAACAGCTATATAGTACCATAACACATTTGTAGAAGACTTGTTTGATCTATACCTTGGTATCTTACATATTGGACATTTCTCCTCATCTTTAAAATCTTTCCTGCACAATATGCAATCATTTGGGCATGCATGAATCTTTTTATACTGCATGCCTAAAGGACATATTATTTTCTTAGCATCAAGTAGCGTTTGGGTAACATATTTTCTTCTGAAAATATATCTTGCAATAACTCAAGCAATTATAAAAAACCTATGTTACTCCACCCATACCGTGCTTTCATACTTACCAATCTAAACACCGCATTCAATAGGTTATATTTTTTGCACCTTGGGTATAGAGGTTTTCTGCATCATTGTACACAGTACCATATGCATGTGACAACATAAAAGTATCTTCTCCAATATCACGAATCATGTTCTCTACCCAATCATTAGTATCCATGTTATCATCAAAGGTATGTTCCAATTGTTCAGATGCACTCGACCTTTCCATATTTTCACCATGTCATACCCATATTGTGTAACTCTTACAAACCCCTCACAAATTAGATAAGTGTACATATCTGCAGGATTTTATTTCCTCTCATCCAAACAACTCACATAAGGACAATAAAACATTCCATTTTCATCATCACCGTTTTATTTAGCAAAATCCAAAAGCTTCTGCACCCTCTCAGCATACTCAACACTTATTCATTTAGCATTTATCTAACTACGATCCATATTTATGGAAGACTAAAAAGTTAAGAAAATAGAAAACAAGAAAATCTAGCTTGCAGCTAATTATAGGAGAGAATATACCACGCACAAGTAGAAGAACTCACCAAATGAAATAAGTAAATGGCAGCAATGAATCCAACACAAATAAGGCAAAAGATGTAAAAGTGCAAACAATTGAAAATGACATATGGGAGACACGAAGGGGCTTTTGATTAAATTAAAATGTATTTCGTAAGCAAATCTACACTAGATAAAATGTAACACCGGTGTAGAGATAACTTTTTTCTAAACCGGATATTATATTTTACACCAGCCACTTTTACAACAGTATAAAATAATATAAATTGAACAACTCTACACTAGATAAAATGGAAGATCGCTGGAGAAATAACTTGTTCTAAACCGATCATTATATTCTACACCTGAAATTGACATGTCCATTTTCAATCTATAGTATTTTTTTGTTTTTAAAAAATAAAAGAATAACATGTCATCAAAATAAGAAACTCCATTCATTCAACTTTACTAAAAACTTTACATCAAAAGTATAAAATTTTCAAAACAATATCTGTCAAATTATATAATATATTCTCTTTTTTTGTTATTAAGTATAAAATATGAAATAGTATGGGTAGATAGAGGTTGCAGGATTTCACTTCTCAGCAGACTCAGAGATCTGGGATTCATCAGAGTCAGTAGGATTAATGGGATGATACAAGCTATCATGCTGTTGATGGCGGCAAACTTCTAAGTGAAAAGCTCTAAAACCGTCTTTTAATCTAGTAACTTTCTTAAGACAGTTCTTCCACTGAGTCCTCCAGGGCATTGAAGCGCATGATTTTCCTCAAGGTTCTCCATCAGAGTGTGATGTCGCTTGTCGTTAGCGCTCAAATTAGTTACTAGTTTTAACCATATATGTATAGGAACTAACCCTAGGTCAATCTTAAGGCGGAGTCAATGCGTAGCTTGATTATGATTAATTAAAGTAATTAAGGAATAAATATGGGTAGAGAAGAATATTCAGTTTAATTAAAGCGGTGATTGCAAGAAAGTAAGAGTTAAATGATACGATTACTAGTAAGTCAAACGTTCCCAAGGATGAATGCGTGGCTATCATTGTTCAATAATATATTAGAGTTATAACAATTATATATTCTAACTCCTAACATGCAAAATCCCAGACAATCGTCATGGTCATAATCATATAATTCATAATTATACCTAAATCTAGCATACAATTGTATCAAAAATGATTAGTGAAAATCCACTTAGCATGTGATAAATTAAACAATAAATGATTTGTTCCTCTAACATAGATATTCAATCAAAAATTCGATAACTAATCATGTGAATCCAGCATGAATAATTATAAGAGAAAACTAAGGATATTAAATAAAGAATATCAAATCATAAATTGAAATAATAAATCATAAGGGTTTGATCACAAAGGTGTCTCAATTGAAACCATATGTCCAACATATACAAATCTCAAAACCTAAATCTAGAAATCATAAATTTGTATAAAGGAAAAGGTCAAAACATAAAATTGTTCAACTCTTAACTCTAAAGTACTGGAACTCAAGCCATTACATCTTTCCTTAAGAACTTAGAAGGAAAATGATGGAATTGTGGAAAAGATGAAGAAGATGATTTTGATGGTGGTGATTGGTGTGTTGAATGGAGAAGCCTTGGGGTCATTTAAATAGCCTTTGGGAGTGAATCCTGTTTGATGTAGGTCTCTTCACTAATTGGCTCTTCAAAAGATAATGATAATCTCCATTTATCTTCAATATCCTTTCAAGCTGTCATCTTTTCCAATATCTCCAGAGATAATATTTTTAAACTCAAATATCTTATAAACAATTCAAATAAAAAGTAATAGGATACAAGAGATAAAATAACTAATAGGAAAAGATAACATATTTATCATTATCCTTAATTAGATTCCAATGTTAGATATTTATAAATTATCTTTGAATCAATTCAAATGATATATGATAAATAAGGAATAAGAGATAAGATATAATTAATATTTATCCTCTTGCTTAGAATCTTGACTTGTGATTGGCTCCTCTATTTTGTAATTTGAATTAAAGTTTCCTTGGATATCACATATTCAATCTGGGAGATATGTTGCCTGTATCTAGATATTTAAGGATTACATTTGAATAGTCAAAGTGGATATCTGGTTTTAAATTTTGAAAGATCTCTTTTATTTTGACTATTTCAATTATTATTATGCTATATTAATATATTAAAAGGAGATAAATAATTTTCTATAATTAGAGTTATCTAAATAGATAATATTGATTTCCCTTTTAATAAATTAATATGCATTTTTTATTCATTAATCCTAAGTTGCTCCTTTTATAGGCTATTAATTATTTTATATTCTTCCTGAAAGTCATAAAAGATAAAAATATCTTCATGCATACCAGTGTGATAATAAAATCAGTAAAAATACAAGAAAATGACCTTTTTAGTTATTTAATTCATATAGTCAACTAAGGCACAAAATAACCATAATTATTTTAATAATATCTATTAATCATGATAAATCCCCTGAAATAGATAGAAGATAATATGATAAAATAGGGATTAATCAGAATGACAACTAGGGGAGGAGGAGAAGGAACTATAGGGTAAGGGTCAGGATATTTGTCTTTAAAATTGTCTCTATTTCTTTTGTGTAGTGGAGAAGGAGGTGTGCGTGAGGAAGAAGCCATTAGAGTGTTGAGAAAGAAGAAAAGAAAAGAAAACAGAGATAAAGTAATGAGACAAAAAGTATTGATCATAGGAATGATATACATATGGTTGAGGAATAAGAACGATTTCATAAAAGAATATTGAAGAATGCAATTGGCCTTCTATCATAATGAGTAAAAATTGTTAGAAATCGTGCCCTAGGAGCCAATCATTGTCTTATGAACATTATTGATTTATGAATTTATTAATTGGGTTATCATATTATTTACATGTTTACTGTGATGACCATCCTTGGATAATTCATGATCTTATCCTAAATGTCCCTGGTCGGTCATCTATGCGGGAGCAAAGATGAAATAAAACCAGTATGACTTTAAAGATGTATAGAGATATAAATCAAAGTCATAGGCACATGTAAGAGTACAAGGTGTTGGACCGACTCGCTATGAGAGAGCTGCATGGGTTACGTTATAAGCTTCTCTCATATACAGACCATGTCACTATGCCCTTTGACCTGAGATCATCATGGATTCCTATATGACAAATGCTCAGTTTTGACCTAGTCAAAAGTCACTTTTAATCGAGTGATCATAAAGACTATGTTCGGACTTAGTGGTTTTTCATGCGGAGGAATGTGATTGGTCAAGATGGAATTTGTCCCTCACATTCGTAGAGAGATATTACTAGACCCCTTGATGAGTGAGTCTCAGAAATGTATGGCCATACTATAATGGAAATGTAGTTCCATTTCTATAGTCAGACTACTCAGGGATCGAGAAAATAACGGTCAGGAATAAGAAGATGACATTATCCATGCCTCATCCATGACCAAAATATCGCGTGACAAAAGGGACATGATATGATTGTATAAAAGGTTACATCATTTAACGATCCTCATATGATTTGGGTAGTCGTTATGTCTTGCTAGAGACCGCTTGCAACTTGTGGGCCAGTATAGCAAATGGCCCACTGCCAACTTCATATGGGCCCACAGGGTCGCACACAAAATAGCCCAACACGAGCTATGATGTCCAGATTCATTGAATCTAAGACATGTCCAGATTCAATGAATGATCCAGGGTGGATGTATATATTTATTTATATTTATATTCGTATATATATAAATTCTTATATATATATTATATATAAGAGACATATGAGATTTAATTTATAAGGATAAATTAAATCTCTATCACGTTTGAATTTAAAATTCAAATTGATAGGATATCTCATATAAGAGATATTTATAAGATTTAATTTATAAGGATAAATTAAATCTCTATCACGTTTGAATTTAAAATTCAAATTGATAGGATATCTCATATAAGAGATATTTATAAGATTTAATTTATAAGGATAAATTAAATCCCTATCACGTTTGAATTTAAAATTCAAATTGATATGATATCTCAAATTTAATTTATGAGAATACATCAAATATAGTTCAGTCTTATCTTTATTTTAAGTTAAATAAATAGGTGAATTAAATCTGTGGGACGGATTTAATATAAATATTATTTATTTAATTAGTTTCTTATCAAATTATACAATATATGATATTATATTAATTTCAGAATTAATATAAGATTAACTCCAAAATCCAATTCGGTAGAGAAAAACGCATAGCATCTTATATATCTGATTTTAGGAGCTACGTTTTGAAGACACATAGAACACAGAAAGGCCGAAGGAGAATCTGCAAAAGGTTTGTAGATAATAAACTGCCGGAATAGAGATGGAGAGGACGAATTCTTGAGAAAGCCCTGGAGGGATAAGAGACGCTAGCACGTCGTTCGTGGTTGGAACGCTATTCATGTGGATACCAGTAGAGGAAGCCGACCTAAGTCGTCGACTTCTTGCGATCGGAAAAGGAGCACGAGCCGCAGAGAGAAACTGTGAACGTCGTGACCAGAAGCTGTGGAAGTCGCTGAGGAACACTGAGGGTAATGCTTCTTCCTACTTAACTTAAACACATACGGTAGATCCTGGCAAGGAATGGAAAAAATTTTAAGTTAATTTCTGCTGCGTGTCTTCCAATTACTTACACAAATGTTAGGAACTGAAGTAGTAAAATGAACGGCCTGAGAAGATATAGAGAAAAGAAATGGGAAAGCATAGACATAAAACTGAAGAATCAAAATAAAAAGTATATTTAACACGTGTTATATATCTTTTACACCAGTTCAATATAAATCTAGTATAAGTATTTTATCTTATTTATAAAAATACTACCAGTCATTTGTTCTAAAACTTTTCCACAAGGTCTGAAGAAGTTAAAGAAAAGAAGTGGGAAAGCATAGACAATAAATTGAAGAATTAGAATATGATGCAGCTAATCTACACCTATTGATATTAGTATCCAACGTAGTAATTATAATTTACACCAGTTACATGTACATCTACTGTAACTATTTTATCTTATTTACAAAAGTATCACTGGTCATTTTTTTAAACCGTCTTCGCAATGACTGATTTAAAAATGGGGCTTTAAAATGTATATTTTGTACTAGTGATAAAATCCTTAAAGTTCTATAAATTAAAAGTAATGGTGTTAAGATAGTTTTTCTATACAATATACCTAAAATGGATTAAATTAAACTATAAGGATATAATTCAAATAAAATAAATTATAGGGTCTTGATTTAAAATTAAAATAAATTATAAAGACTTGCGAATTACAGAAAGGCGTTTAATACACACACTATTGGGATTATATTATTGTCCAACTTAATTAAGATTTTATAATTTTATTTCATATGTATAAATAATCATCTCCAATGATACTTAATGGCCTTCTTAGCCAGTTTTTATAAATAACCTGCAGACAAATATACATAGTGGATTTTATCATCCAATACATGCGTGTTAGCTTCTGCTGTCGCTTTCCATGAAAATAAATGTTGTGTGTGTTTGGAAAAAAAATTTCAAACTAGCTTATGAAAAAATGGGCTTATAGATAGCTTATGAAAAATGGCTTTTCTAGAAGAACTTATAGAAAAAAAAGTGATTTTAGATAAATGAGTTTTTGGATAGTTATTTGTAGAAGGGATTTTATGAGTAGTAAATTATGAAAAAGGGTATGAGTATTAAATGAGGAGAGATAAGAGATGAGAGGAGAGAGGATAGAGGGTGTAAGAAAGAAAAGAGAGAAAAAGTAGAAGAGATGAGAGAGGGTGTAAGAAAAAGTAGGAGAGATGGTGTAAGAAAAAGTAGGGGTAATATAGTAATTGGTTAGTTCATAAGCTATTTTACTGTTTTATAAGCTGCTCTGACCAGTTTATCTGAAACCTTGGTTTTAAACCATGGTTTAGTCCAAAAACCGATTTGAACAAAAATTACTGTTTGGTTAAAAAATTTCCCAAACTGAGGTTTAGGGCCAAAAGCCCTTTTCAAACCATGGTTTGGGGTGTTTCCAAACACACCCGTTGTCAATTTCATTCCTACTTTTTTCCAAATCTTGCAATATATTCCTCACAAGAAAACGGAAAATTATATATATATATATATATATATATATTGAACGACCAAAAAGTGACAGCATTTATTTTAAAGAATATAAAAAAATTGAATAATTTAAAGAATAAAAGACTCAAATTTCTTCTCTATTTACTGGTGAATGTTTTTCTTATTTATCCATATATATCCAACATTACTAATAATCTAGTAGTTCGATTTGCAGGATATTTACTGGTAAATGTTACCATAATTAATAAGTAGTTAGATTCACTGCTAATAACATGAAGAAGCCTAGGCACTGATACCATGTTCTGCATAGTATTGTTACTCTGTGATGCAGGAATAAAATAATTTAATATTCATGGGAAAAAATGCAAGATTGAATATAGATTAATGAAGAGATGAGGCTTATATTTCATAGACCTTATCACATCGCTATAAAATCAACTAAATAAATTATATAATGTTATTGTGTTCTATTTATAACTAATTCTTATAACCTTTTTGAATATCTTTTGATGGCTAAAGACCATATGCTCAACCTCACTACTAGTGCCCCCAATAGCAATTTGTTTACTTATCTAAATTATCTCAAAGAATTTTCTATCATTATATCTTCGAAAAATATCACACCAGATTGTCCTTGTATACGCATCATTATTGGGAGGAGGAACCAACAAACATTCATAAAAATATTAAAATGGCTAATGAAATAGTCTTTTATTTCTGTTGTTTTTTGGGCTACAAGCAATAATGAGCTGAATCAAGAGCAATTGAAGTAATTTCCTAAAGTTATTATATTTGTATTTTATAATAAATTATATTTGGGTCTTACCAAATAAAAGAAAATAACTTTTACTTATTGTTCTTCTTAAATTATATTCATTATTTATTGAGGAATATGTGTGTGTGTATAAAGATTTTGTTTTGTAGTTGAGTTATTTTTGGATACGATGCGTTTGACTTAAGAAATATAAAAGAATCATAATAGAAAGCATAGTCAGCTATATTTAGAACTAATCGATCACGGTGTAAGTTTCATTCTCAATAATTCTCATTGATTAGTCATCATCGTATTCTAGAAAAGAAAAATAAACTAAACTACACTTGAAAATAAATCATGAAATCTATCGCAAAAAATACTAACCACGTCGCTAATTGTAACATTAACTATAACATCCTTATTTTTATAGGATTTAGAGACCATTTGATAGCATTTAGAACTATTTACAAGTCTATTGAAATTCAATCTCAAAATATAGAATTTTTAAGTCTTCTCTATTATAATTCACATACATAAATAGTGATTAGAATTTCATGATTTTAATATTTTTAATGGTTTTAAAATGAAAAATTATGTGGGATAAAGTAGAGAAACAAGTATTGGAAGTATTTGAATCAAAATGAGAATTTTTGAAAGAATTATGTACATATTTTCGGTTCTGTCCAGCAGGCTATGAAGGAGCTGTAATTTCATGATTCTAAATTCATAAATAGATTTAGAAGATGAAATTGTGTGGGGTAAAGTCAATAGACCAATTAATTCAAAGGACAAAATAATTAATCACAAATTAAGAAAGATAGGGGTTAATTAATTAAGTTAAGTTTAATGTCCTTATATGCCAATTGAGTTGAATCATTATAAATGAATAAATATATGATATTTAGGATTTGATTGTGTATTCAAGAAGATAACCTTACTTCACGGAAAGTTGACAAGAAAGAGAATAAAGAAAAAGTAAAGCATTAAAGTAGTGAACTTATCTATTCTTGTATGCTTGAAACATATCAACACACAAGCATATGCATCAAGTAGGGTTTATATGTTTTAGGTTTAATAGAATTTCCAACCACTAAAATATAGGTTTTACCCTTCCAAAACACATCTAAATAAATTAAGAATGATTGCATACCTTATGCGTTGACTACCTTGATCTCTTAGTGCCTTGAATTGCCTTTATCTTAGTTAAGTTTTTAAATGACAAGAGTTTCTTCAAGGGTACACTTAGGCCACAGTCTTGAGTATAAATGGGGGTATTTATAGCCAAAACTTTGGCACATTGGGTCCATCATATCCTCATTTTTTCTAATTATTATAATGGCTTAATTTTGAATTTGATTGATTAGTTTTTGATTTAATTAACCTTAATTATTATTAGGTTAATTCTTATATTATTTTATTACATTTTGACACATGGGATAATCTTCCTTTCCTCTTCTTGGTGCCATGTGTAAAGCTTGTAGGATCCACTATGTGCAAAACCCGAATTCTCCTTTATCAATTTTTTTCTTTTTTCCAAAAATTTATAAATTATTTATTATTAGAATTGGGCTCCAAGAAAACTTTTAGTATTTATTGGGCTACCCTATGATGAAATCTTAAGCTTTCCTTAGATCTAATAGCTAATTGGCACAAATTCCAAGGTACTTTCCTTATACCGATATCCTTAAATTATCTTAGCATTAAAATAAATGGTAGACATCTTTTTTAATGGTTCTAACATTTTTATAAATTTATTTTAATATAAAATAAATTTCTTGTAAAATCTCATAATTTTCTGAAACTCAGAAGTCCTATTAAAAACTCCTTACATTTCTTCAAAACCCTTTATTGATATCTGATTTACCGCAAATTTCATAATTAATTCTACAATACTCTTTTTTTACTTATGTCAGTTTCACAAATCCATATATTATTTATAAGAATTTTTTTGAAGTCCAGAACATACTATAATAATTCCTCAATCTTCCGAAATTCATATCAATTTATCGGGACCTCAAATCAAAATTCTGTATTACATTAAACTGATCAAAATAATTTTTTCTATCTACTGATAAAATTTGAGACTAAACTATTTTTAAGCATTTTTAGATCTCAACTTTCTATAATTACTATTTTACCTCTGAACTTTTGAATACTACACTTTAAACTATCAACTTTCTATAATTATACTTCTAAAACTTATATCTACGTCCTTTTGGCACCATTTAATCTTTAGACTTTTTACTTTAATCTCTTTCATCCTCAAAATAACCATTATGTCCTTAGGACTTTTCTAAAATTATGATCTTACTTTTACTTGGGCTTTAACTAGGGGTGAGCAATTAGCCCATAACCTGTAAGCCCGCTCGCAACTGGGTACTATTTGAGCCCGTCCAAAGTAGCCCATAATGGCCGGATTTAAACGGGTTCAAACAGTAAATTATATAGGCGGGCTACAGGCTGACCATTGGGCAGCCCGTAGCCCGCCCGTATATTTTTTTATTAATTTATTATATTATATTTATTTAAATTTACTTTTATTACATACTAATATACTTTTTTAAATTTATTTTGTAGAGGTATGGGTAATTATATCTACAACCATCACAAGTAAATATAATGTAGATTATGTATAATCATAATTCAATTGAATAATTAAAATTATGAATGATTATATTATGTAAGCATTGTAGACTATGTGGTTATAAATTTATAGCTATTATTATGATATTTTATTTTCTAATTTTAGGATGAACAATCATAGTGTGTACTATTGTTGTTTTATTTTCTTTGTTATTAAAACTTTATATGGGTTTAAATAAAAAAATATTTTTTTTATAAATGGGCTGCTTATGCCCATTGGAACCTAAACGGGTTTAGCCCAGCCTATTTAATATGGGCTTAAACGGGCTGAGATACAGGTATAGGTTAGCCCGTGCCCATAAAAAAATAAATGGGCGGGGTACGAGCTAACTATCGGGTCAACCCGCCCCGCCTATTGCTCAGTTCTAGCTTTAACATTATAAATCATTCATTTGAGATATTTACCTCAACCTTATATTTAAAAATCAAGATATGACACTAATGTTCGTTGGTTAGTTCAAGTCTATCACCTCGGTCGGACGAAGGATCAATTAATAATATTATCACAAGTTATATATGTCTATCATAACTTATTAATTAGACACTTATTGGTTAAAAAAATATATCTCAACCTATTGGACTGATGGTAAATGTCAAAAATGAAATGTTTTGTTAATAAATAAATGTTAATTCTCTTTTTTTATATATAGTAACGAATTAAAAAATTAATATTAATCTTAAATATAAGACTTATTATATTTACTATTGCTCAAGTTATAAATACAATATCTAATTAGAAAATTGATATTGGTAATAAATATAATATTTATTTTTCAAATCTATAATTTTTTTTAAATTACCCCTATTGATACTTTTTCAATAATAATCAAGTATAAGAATAAGAGATAAAGTTAATGAAGATGATTAAGGTGCTTTAGGAAAAACAAAAACATGATATAATAACTAACTTAAATAATTTTTTTAATCTAATTAAATTAGCTAAATATGTCTTATATTTATAACCGGATGAGTAACTTTTTTCCAAATTATTTTTATTGATACTTTATCAATAATAATTAAATAAAAGAGGGAGGGAGAGAGTCAAGGAATATAATTAGGATATTTAAAAAAAATACTTCATATTAACTAATGTAACTAACTTGTTTGATTTAATTAAATTAGTTAAATATATTATATATTAAAGATTTAAATAATATTTGTCTATGACAAAAAAAAAAAGGTTTATCATTCCACACTAACTGTCAACTACCACAAACATGCCCAAGAAATGCCTTTTCTACTTTTCTGGATTTTCTCTCATTTCTGATCATTTTTTTTTCACAATTACACACCTTTACCTGATAATTACTGTTATCTACGCTTTATCTTTGAACTTACTATATTTTTCAACTTTCGAACCAACTTAACTTATTTAATCAATGTTCAAAATTCAAGATGTTATAAATAATATTGTCAAGATGATGTATGTTATCCTGGCTAACTTTGATACTTTTAACTTTGTGATGATATATAGACATACACACACACACACACACACACACACACACACACACACACACACACACACACGTAAGCCTTATAACAAAATCTGGCCGAAGCAACTTATTCTATAAATTGGATATCTACTACATTTATACTTATTCATATATTCAGAAAAAAGAATAATATGAAAAATGTAATTATACATGAGTTTAGGAAGCAAATTAAACAGGACAAACAATATAATATATATATATATTCTTTTAGCCCAAAAGGAAATTGGTTTCATTCAAACAAGACAGACACTGATATCAACACAAACAAATCCAACCCATTAAAAAAAACTCAATTCGAATAGGGATCAAATTTTTTTTATAAGAAAATTTTTAAAAAAATATTGGGCTCCACAATTCAAAGGTAGGGATAAATCTCCCTAATGTCAATTACTCTAAGGAGTAAACCTAAGTTACCAGAAATTAGGATGCCTCATTAAACTCTGCGAATAGAACTACAATAAAATAGTATTCTCCATAGATCAACTATACTTCAAATAGTCGATATTTCACCCTTTTATCAGTTAAACTTAAAAACGATGGGTGAATAGAGATCAAATTAAATCACAGACAAAAACAGACCCACAAATTGCCAGCGACAAGCAACCAGAGTAGCAGTTCATTACACGGCTATATATGTTAATTAGTACAAGTTTCATAAGAAACTCGAGATCCTTATAACAATAATGTAAAGCAACTTCAAATTGATTCTTGCATATTTAAATATAATTCATGGGAATTACTATTATTGCTGAAACATATATGAGTTGATAAAAGGGCTTGTCCAAAGGTTGAAAACGATGACGAATGGTTGCATGCCATATTTGAGTGATATTGAAAGTGGTATAACCACACTCATGCACATTCCGTCCTTCTAAGGCATGTACTTCTCCTGCTATTCTCCAAGCACTCGTTGCTCTCCTTGGTAACCAATTCTGTTATCAGAAATTGAAAAATAAAACAATTTCATATTAAATGATGACTTTTAAGAATAGAATATATACATTATTATCCTCATTTAAATTTTTCTAATATTATATAGATTCCCCTGTCTATTTTTAAAACATACATTTTAGTCTATTTCTTCATACCAATAAATGTTTCTGATCAATGTCATCTTTATTCATTGAAATTTATTTAAAATTTATCATTATTAATCTTCCCTCATAATCTAAATGTATACTCTCGTATCAGCTATTAGATTTGAACTCATGACCTTATGAGTTAACTCCTTATTAATTATACTAATATTTGTTAACTTAAAACTATCTCATTCTATGAGTTAAACAACCATATTCCTCACCAATAAGGTTATTGTATTAGCATCAGGATTAATTTGACCTAATTACCTTATAAGTTATGAGTAAACTTTTTACTAATTCGATAGATGACATGTTTGAAAACATGTCCAAAAAGCATCAAAATGAGGTTTCCGTGGAGTATAACTTGTAGGTTTTAAGATTGTCAATAGTGTTATAACCCAATGATATTGAAATTTCTATATAAATGTAATGTTATAGATTTGATTATACTTATAATATCGTATTATTAATCCCTAAACCTTTTAAACACATATGTCTGTATATTTTTTTATAGAATGTAGCAGTAAAGAAAGTCTAACTCATTCTCAACAATATTTTTATACCTTGGTATCATACTTAGCCGTGAGAGTAAGATCTATTTTGGACTCGAGTCTTGAATGCAGCTTCGTCATCTTATACTTGTTTAGTATTAATTATTTATCAGTAATTATTTAGTGTATAGCGAGTGAAAATTTAAGTTTGTATTATATATATATATATATGTATATTCATATTATTATACATATATATATATATATATATATAGTTTGTATTTTGATGAGCTTTCTACTAAAGAAAATGGCGGACGCATAAAGTAATGGCAGAAGGGTATGGGATAAAACTGAAGAGAGAAGGAAAAAAAATAAGAATAAATTAATATTTTGATGTCTATAGATTTTTTTTACTGTTTTATAAACTATTCTTATTAATTTATATAAAACTATAATTTTATATTAAAATTTGGTCTATAAATTTTTTTAGATAAATATAGTTGTTTAATTTTAAATTTCTCCGTACTAAATTTTTTTTTTAAAATTTTAGTTTTATTGTTGCAGGTACATATATGAAGGGTTATGGGACATACCTGGAATCCGACAGAGTAAATAGAATGGCCACACGAAATTGAGTCACGCTAAGGACTCGGCTATGTAACAAAACAAAGAACCACTAAAATGGAGGAGATAAAGAGACCTGGGTGTAGTAGGAAAACTGGTTTCTCATATCTCTCAACTTCCATCTACCACCCATAGTGTACCTATATATACTAGACACGGCTTTAAAGTTTGGAAACTGCTCCTACCATTATTACAAATCGGAAAGGGGCAAAACATAATTTCTTACCCTATACTTCTCTTTATTCTCATTTGTGCTCCACTGCTTTGATCTTCTCTAATCCACTAAGGTTGGAATAAGTATAACCTAACATATCTTCCTCTAGTGGTAGATTAGATATTATACCAATGAGAGTTGACATACAATATAAGAAATGAACTCGTATCTTATAAGGACGTGAGTTCAATTCTCATTATCGTTATGAGGATTTTTTTAGTAGGCAATTTTGTAAGTCATATATAAATACTCTCAGAATCCTAAGACTTCTACTGGCAATATATTAATTCTTACTTGTTTTGTGAATCGTGGTACAACCCATGATGGCAAATTGAGCTGTTTGAAGGTGTTCCTTTCTGAAAGAAATGTTCGAACAAAGATCCAAGCCATTGCTGTGAAACCGAAAGTGAAAGGCCTCATTTAATTTAGGTGAAATGTAGAATCTGGTGTTGTTAGGTGGGTTAAGGGAACCACTCCTTAGCCACATCTACTGAGTCCTTTGGTCTCTTTAAAGATGTTTCATAAGTTTCATCTGATGATTCATGCCATAAAGGTAGTCATACATTGGCATGAAAACAGAGTAATTTGTCCTGAATTTGGTGGGATGCAATGAATGAAACCCGTGATATCCAAAAATTGATATTGAGTTTGTTATTGTGCTGTTTAAGGAGCAAAAAGTTTATTGAATGACTATTCTCTCAATTTGGGTTTAAAGTTTTGGTCAAAAATATAGTTATAGGTCCCAACATGTTTATGGAAAATTAGGGAAACGTCTCCAATTAATTTTTTTTTGTGATAAGAACTTAAATTAAAATATTAATACTTTCTGTGTATAAAATTTTATCATATTATTTTCACTAAATAAATTTTTTAAATAGAAATATTTTCCTAATTTTCTCAACTTTATTTATATCTACGAGTCAAACTTGTATATTTATAAATTAAAATTTTATATTTAAAGTTAAATTTAATAATTTATGTTTACCGTAAAAACTTCAATCTTTTCCAGGTTGAGTTATGTAGTTTACAAGTCAAACTTATAAAAATTACAAAAAACAAAAACAAAAACAAAGAATTCTTTGATCCCTCTCTGTATTTAATTTTCTCACATGAACCTGAGTAATAGTGAGAACTATGATAAAATGATAATATTCCCAAAAGAATAGCCCTTGAAATTGGGGAAGCTGTGGAAGATGTTGAAAATTTTGTATAACTACGCTGAGGCATATCTTTTATTTATAAGAAATTAATAATTTAAGCTAGATTAATAGATTCAACTTGAACTTAATTTATTTTTTAATTACTACGACATATATTATAATAATGAAATGAAAAGTAACTTAGGAGACTTACGATTGGAGTGTAGGTGAGATACTTCAAGAAGGGCAAGAGAGAAAATAGCTCCTTTGGAAAGAACTCAGAAGTTGCAGTGACCCAAGTTCATGAAATCAATATAAAATAAGACCTCAACAAATGGATGAGCAACAGCAGTAAAATAATAATGGATAAGAAATAGAGAAAATTACATTAAGTCTCACAAAAATTAATTTAATGACAGTTTAGGGCTTAAAGAAAATTTGTTCAAAGATTTGTTTTTGTACAAGAATTTTTAGAAAGGGGTTAGGCTCACTCATGATTTAAAAATAAGGTAAAACTTTCGTCATTTTTAAACGATATCAATATCGGATAGAGTGAACAATCAATTACCTTCAAACATAAATTTAGACACCTAATGTTAAAAGATAAATTGTAAATACCGATTCAAAAGTATATCTAGAATGAGCCTTCTAGAAAAATTGTTATAAGAACAATATATAAAATGTATAACTAGTAGTATTTTCATAAACAAAATTAATTTTATATACAAGTTTAGGAATTAGTATAGAAAATATTTTTCTATACCAATTAAATTGACAACTGGTATAGATAGTAATTGAAATTGCTTAATTCATTTAAAAATTTATAAATTTTTACACTTGTACATTTAAAAAAGAGGAATCGGGGAAATATAACTTAATTTTCTTAAAATATACATGTATAATATTAGATTATCTATCAATGTATATAGCAAATAGCACTATTCAAAAATCGCAATACAACTAATTTCTAAAACTAAATGAAATGCATAAGAAAATATGTCTAGTTTATTTTACAAATTGTAACATTATACTAATAAAAATTGATTTATTTGATAAGACATTAATTTATAATCCACAAAATCAAAAATCATAAATTTAAATCTCACTCTCAATATAAAAACTTAATTGATAAACAATCAATAAATAATTTTATAAATATTCTTTAAACTAACGTGACCTTTGGTGACTTGTAAACTTTTCTATTTCCAAAACAAATTGTAACATTAAGAGTAGGTTGTGTGTGTGTGTGTAGGAACTAACAAGTTGCTTTCTCTGTCAACTTGTGATAATTCAAGGCATATCAATGATCCTGTTTTTGCCTTGAGCTGTTCGGTGGCGAGAAAAAGAAATCCAGATCTGGCTGTGAACCAACCTCGCCATTAAAATTGGAAGTATGAGACAGTAAGCTAAGTCCCTCTCACGCGACGTTGTTACAGAGTAAATGGTATGAACCACCTATGGGGCCAGTAAAACGTACTTTATGAATTCCCATCATCATCAAACAAGAAGTCAAAGGCAAATTTGTCAACCTCTTTTAGAAGCTTTTCATTTTCATTACTCATTAAAAAAGAATATAAAGTAAACCATAATCAATCTCTATTAGCTATATAATACAAGGTGATTAAAACAGAGGGCACCAAGCTCATCGTGCCCATGAGACAGAATCAATTTCATCCCTTGCTGCTTTGTACAGTTCAAGCCTTTTTGAACATTGTAGTCTCCTCTCCATTAATGCAGGGTCTTCATCTAACAACTGTGATAGCTGCTTGCCCTGAAAAAAGCAGAATATTAACAGGAATAAACACAGGGAATTCACAACAATTTATAATTACATTTCAATATCTAGAGAATATGGCTAAAGTATACCTCTATTTTTTATAATTTCACTTAGCCTAACTAGGATCTATAATGGAGTTATTCTTTTTTCTTTTTCCCTTTTACATGTGAATTATGTTCTACTTCAGTTCTAGATTTTATAACTTGTGGAAACTGATTAGCCCCACAACGACCAATTTCCCATGCATTAGTTTGCTTCCAAGAATCTATATATCTAAATAATGTTCTGCTCTTGCTCAACCTACTCAACCCTAATTAGAAATTTCCCCACCAGTTCAGCTTTGTATCTTAGTTTCCACTAACGTTAAACAGCACACAAAATTGACAGATAGGTAAATAAATAGATGAGACAAAGAGACAGAGACAGAGAAAGAGACAGAGAGAGTACCTCTTTCTTCCCTATTTGTATGTAGAAATGGTTTAGCAGGGAATGTCTTGCTTCTCTGACCTGACAATAAACAACAGCCTTAGGAATGGTGTTCCTGAGGGTATCTGCCACCAAACCTATGTAGGATGACACGTTTGACGCAATCCTCCTGAAATGGCCCTCTGAATAACGATCCACAGCTGGTGCAGCAGTAGCAGCAGTATTTCCAGTTCCAGTTTTCTCAATTTCTTGTGGAAGTCTCCGGAAGAAATCTACGGTCAGGTAAGAAGATTCCATGTCAACAAGCCGAATAGTACACTTCTTACTCTCTTCACGGAATCTTTCTAAAGCCTCATTTGCAGCTGCAGCTATTTCAGCTTGAAGAGTTGGAAAACGCTTCAGTTCCTGTTTAGATCATCACAAGTATTAATGTTATTCAGGACCGTTCTATCTTGGCAAGAAAAGTAATAACTAAAGAACATCCCTAATATTTACCTGACATTCGGCTATCGATTTTCTCACAAGTTCTTTTAACACAAAGTGAACCTGCATCAAAAACATAGAGAAAGAGTCAGTCTTTTATTGATGGCAACGATACAAAAATTATAACCAGGACTACTTACAGCATCAACTGAAGCTTCAGCTGGGCCTCTAAAGTAATTGAGAGACCCCTCAATCAAGCGCCGATAACCTTGCTCCGGGGCAATTAAGTGAGGCTGATAACCATCAGCCTCTGATACCACTCTCCTAACATTCTGAATAGAAAGGTGCCGGTCAAATGGGAGCTTCCGTAAAGCAGCAGGCAGCTGATTATCGAAGACATTATATATCCTATCTCCTCCAGGTCGCCTAAGATTGTTAAAAGGAGAGGCACATTAAGTAACCAATGAGACTGATTGGCTAATTTGTCAGAAATAATTAATTGACTTCTAAACAATCATTTCGGAATGATTAGTCACCCGGACGTACACTACTGTATAGCATATTCAGAAGTTTTCTAGAATAGAACTAGTTCAATGCTAGCTTGCTTATCCCTCAACTAATATGCTCAAATGGTTTTATTTATTAAAGGGACAAAAAGTATGATTAGAAATGGTCAAATTACAATCTTAAGATATTAACCCAAAAATTCAAACTATTGGATTTGCTCGTCGATAGACCATAATGACATCATGCAATTTATATAGTCAACCTCATCTAATGGCATTAGGCTTATTGTTGTTTTATTAAGGAATCAATATACAAGTAGAAGTGTAGAAGAGAACTGAAGTTCCTATATTACCCGCCATCTAAATGCTCCTTGAATATCCGATCAAATGCTCGGCACATTTCCAGTACGGTGTATAATTGAGCCTAAAACAGAAGCCATACATCAACAAAAATTCAAAAAAAAAAAAACAGAAGAACATTCTTAAAAAGGAATGACACACTTTTCAATCATTACAAAAGAAAACTGCTCACCCCAGCATCAAGTGCAATAGGTCTCCCAAGATGATCCATCTCTGATTCCAGTTCATCAATGCTTTTGTTTATCAAAGATGTTATACTAGGTATCCGTGCCCTGATTACTGACTCCAAGTGCTACAGATGAGTTCATAATTAAAATCATACTGCTTAAGAAAAGAAAAGAATATTTTCCACATAGACCAACCTGAGATAGAAGTTTTGCAAGATACTCTGAACCCATTTTATTGGCTAAGTGGCCATAGTCAGCACTGGATGCAAAGTACTCACGCTCCTTGCGTCTAGCAGCAATCATATCAACATTTTTATTGATATCTGCTTGGGATCGATTCACAATACCTACCCAAGGATGTTGTAAGCGGTAAGATCTTCCTTCTAGGACCTTGAGGAAATAAATGCAATATAGGACTAAGAAACTATATGATGACATAGGCATGCTTCAAACTAAAACATGTACAAGATATCAATAATTAAGAGAGGAAAACATTGAGAAAGAGAGATATTACTTCCAATGCATTTGTTCCTTTATCCATCAGATCCAATTTTGTCAGCACCCCAAATGTCCGTTCACCTGGCAAAGGACAATAAGGTTTTCCGTGACAAACAGTAACTCTAGTAAAGGCCAGGTCATATATGAACAAGAAAAGGAAAAATACCTGTGGGATCCACTTCCCTCGAAATCTTAATAGCATCAGAAGTTGCTATGTCTTGATTGGCTGGAGATATTGCTAGTATAATGCAATTAGGCTGCCAAAAGCATAAAATTATAATGCAGATGTGAAAAGTTGCAAACCAAGCGTAATACTAATTTATTATTTAAAGATGATCCAACAAGGTAAGCAAGTAGCACCCACCAACCAGAGAAACATAAAGGGATGTTTTAATATATTTGATTGTATACAATGTTAACCACCACAGCCAATGCGAACCATAATATAAGAAGTAAAAGCAATCAGAACATTATAACCACAAATAAGCTTCAATTAATTATTAAGTTGCATACGTTAGTGTTGAGAAGTACAAGTATTTAAACTGTAGATCTAACTTGTAGGGGAGTGTTGAAATGCACTAATTTAGAGTTAATTATTAATTAATTAATTAATATTATGTTTTGTTAGTTATTTAATTAATTATCTAAAATTAAGTTTAAATATGATTTAGAATCAGATCTGAATATTAAATTATCATATCTTAGAAGAATAAATTTGAGATATTAGGATTATAATAGATTTTAGGTTTAGCCTATTAATTTATATTTTTACCTATATAAACACTTATTTGTATTCTCATTCATTTAAGAATTAATAACATTTTGACGTTTCTTCTACTTTTAATCCTTCAAATTTCCACATGGAATCAGAGCAAGAATACTAAATCTTGGTTAATGTCTTGATAAAGAAGAAGAAAAAGGAAAAGGTCAAACCTGAAGAGAAGGCACGCATTCAAGTGAAAATTAGTTACATATGATGGAAGAGAGTAACTTAGGTCTCTTCTCACAAAATCTCATAGGTTATTGAATTAATTTATCTACCTCAAGTGAGGCTAGATTAGTGTGTAAACCCAAGTGGGTTACAATGGAAGAGGGTAACTTGGGTCTCTTCCCACAAAATCTCATAGGTTATGGGATTAGTTCACCTACCGCAAGTGAGGTTAGATTAGCGTGTAAACCCAAATGGAATACCATGATTGTATGAGCAAGTTGCTCTATGATAGAAGAGGATGACTTGGGTCTCTTCTCACAAAATCTCATAAGTTATGGGATTAGTTCATCTCCCTCAAATAAGGTTAGATTAGTGTATAAACCCAAATGGGTTACCATGATTGTATGAGAATGTTGCTCTTAAATAATACATATGATTCTTCATCAAGTTCCTCTCTTGCAAATGTTTTTGTCAGGCATCCAACAATTATGTTCTTCGTCAAGTTCGCAACTTTGTCTTAAGATCCAGATTCAAGATTCAATCAACTTCAGTTTAGTGGTTACTATTGATTTAAGGATTCAAAGTTCTGGTTCTTCTATAATGACATTTCTCACATCTAATCTTTCTCCCAGTTTGAGGTGGAGTATTGAGAAGCACAAGTATTCAAACTGTAGATCCAGCTTGAAGAGAGTGTTAAGATGTGTTAGTTTAGAGTTAATTATTAATTAATTAATATTATGTTTTGTTAGTTGTTTAATTAATTATCTAAAATTAAGTTTGGATATTATTTGGGATTAGATTTGAATATTAAATTATCATATGTTAGAAGAGTAAATTTGAGATATTAGGATTATGATAAATTTTAGGTTTAGCCTATTAACTTATATTTTTGTCTATATAAAGATCTATTTGTATTCTCATTCATTCAAGGATTAATAATATTTTGATGGTCCTTCTACTTTTAATCCTTCAAATTTTCACAATTAGTCATTCATGTTAACTCTAAAACATGTTCTTTGTCTAATCGCTTGGAGCAAAAATAATTGGAATGGGCTAACTGTAGAAGATACCAGCATTCAAAGTTCTATAATTTATTTGATACTAATGAGGCAAAGAGAATGCAATTACAGCATAGTTATCAGATAGTTCATTAATTTTCACAGCATAGGAATATTCTCCTTTTACCTTCTCAATATAAGATCGAACCATCATTTCAATGTCTTGAACAATAGTCTCAGGCTGTCCTTCTGAAAATGACAAATGTAATTGCTTAATACAATACAAGATAAGAAATATCTTTCATCCAAACAATTGATCAGAAATTAAATTCGCAACATACCTACAGCAACTTTGGTCAAACCCGGTAAATCAATCAAGGTTAGGTTGACAACTGTTAAAGTAAATAGGAGAAAGACAATGCATTAGAAGTTTGCACTAACAATGATGTATGGATATATAAACAACATAGAATGACTACTCTTATTTCAAGCCAAAACATATACTTGAAAGAATATAAATTGCCACACTCTTAGATAATTAGTAAAAGGACAAAAGTTTATATCAAAAAATTAAAAATTATGAACACAATAAAATCACATAAAGCTGCTATTCTTATAACCTGAAATATTGCGAATCTAGAGGGGGGAAATTACTATAGTCATGAGTTCAGCTGCAAATCATACATGGTGCACCAACCTAAAAAATAGGGGACAGAACACTAGAGGTGCTAATGCTTATTGATGGAAAAGGAAGCAAACTGCTAGTGAACTAGCATTTGCAGAAGCCGACAAAGGCATCTCTAGGAAGAAGTAAGAGAACAGAACAGCAGCAGCAACAGCAGGATAGAAAAGAAACATCAAGCAACATTTGGAAAACTAATATTTGAAACCCTACAAAGGCCTAATTCTGAGTTAAGTAAAAACTATACCAGGCATTATGCATTTAGAATAATAAGTATAAAATGGTGATAAAGCTCTCCTTTATAAACTACTATAACATTGGACACATTACATAACAACTAGCTGACTGCATGGTAATCTAGCATTAGGGATCTCAGAGAATTGGAGACAGTGAGAATTGAAGCTCACCATTTGGAGAATAGATGCTAAGATGAATTGGAATAGGAGATATTTGTTTGTTCTTTCCAGTGACTCTTTCAGTTTCATACTGAATTTCCTGGCGAACCAGGGCTGCATCAGATCATGAAATATACATCAGTATTAGCACCATTTGTATCTTCAGCTATAAGAAAATACGAAAATCAATTGCACAAAATGCAAGTATACAACAGCAGCAGCAACAAGCCTTATCCCCCTTAGGTGGGGAAAATAATGCAAGCATATAACTCATTAAAAAACTCAAGAAGGTGATGCGAGGCAAGGATGGCCTCATATTAGAAATCTCAACCCAAACCATGTATTTTTGTTTTTATCTTTTTTTTTTGGGGGGTGGGGGGCTCCTTACAAATAGACCCATCCTGTATAAGCTACTACAATTTTTTTGTTATAAAATAGAATGCCACCTGTCACATGACAGAAAGCACAAGTTTCCAAACAAAGTTGCTTAGTGAATTTATGAACAGCCTGAAATTGAGATGGTCATGGACATCACCAACTTGAAATTTCATCACAAAGTTTGATTTCAGAAAAGCATGGGTATCATAATCATAATCATAAATATAAGAAAATTAAGGGGCCTTATGTATAGCAGTGAAGTCAGTAGTTAAGTATACAAATATGCGTAGTACAAACCACAACATTTTACTACAAAAGAGACGAAATGCAATCAAATCTATTGTCCGCAGACCCAGGACGCGAACAGGATTAAAAACTCTGTTATGAGAAACCTAAAACCAGAGAAAGGGGGGAAGGGCCAACTCTATAAGTAGTGAACATGCATGCACATTACAATATAGGATTATATTAAACATATAACAAAGCAACACAGCATCAAAACGGGTGAGATCAGCTAGATAATTATCATGAATGTGGAAATGAGAAGAACAGAGGATCATACGTACCAAAGTCAGAGAACTTTCTCCTTGGCAAGTGAAGGAATTCGGCATATTCTTGCGATCCTTCATCCGTCTTATGAAGCTGCAGCACCAGAGGACGTCTCGTCACAATCCCTGCAATTCACACAAAGACATGTAAAGAAAGAAACGAATTTCCATCGAATTGAGACCAAGAAATGAGAAATTAGTAAACCATAGTAGAATTAAGAAATAAAAAGAAAAGAGAGGGAAAACCAAACCTGACCCTCTGGGAAGGAAATCACGACCAACAATACTCTCCAAAACGGAAGACTTCCCAGAACTCTGTTCGGCGTTTCGAATAAAACATAAACAGATAAAGAAAATTTAAGAAACCAGCCAACCAAACAGCAAAATTGGAGGGGAGGGGGACAACAACGGAAATCAAAACAACAAAACTTAGATGACTTTGACCATCATCACAAACTCCAACTGATCAAAATTTGAACGATGATAGGATAACAGACCTGACCACCGACGACAGCAACGGAAGGAAGAGCTTCCCAGAGAGAAGAAAACGTGTTGTCACCACCTCCATAGTCACCGAGCACAGTACAAGCCCTCTGGATGCGGTTCACTAACCCAATCAAGCTCTCCATGGTCGTCATCTTGAAGGTTCTAGCTAAGCTCAATCTCTCTCTAAGGCTTCAGAAAGCCCTATGCCCAAGACAAGTTCAAAGGGGAAAGAAGAACCAGCAGAAGAATTGAATTATGACCTCAAACGAACGCTAATTCTCGAGAAAAAGAATATAGGGCTTCAAATTACCGAAATGGAAACTTCTGCCGGTTAGAGAAAGATGAAATAGTGGAGGGGTGCACCGTTGTTGTGATGGGTATTGATTTGGCTTTTAGCTTTGCTTTGAAATTTCAAATTTTGAAAATCGAAGAGCGGTGTGAGTGTATCGCCTCGCGTCAGTGGGACCACAAGTCCATGATATTACTACTATATATTCTGACGGCTCTGATTCTGACCGTAGAACACTGGTTGACAAGAAGATATCATGTAGTAGAATATAGAACCGCCCCTTGACCTTGAGAAGACGCAGTTCCACGGCATGAGCCAAAATCCACGTCTTTTATTTATCTTGCGTTCTGTGTCTTTTCTTTGGGGAAAATGTATCAATAGTCGCTATGTTTTGAACTCAATTCCAATTTGGTCCCCTTACTTTATTTTCATACAAATCAGTCCTTGTAATTACAGGATCTTCGGAAGAAGGTATACGTGAACTGAGTTAAAAGAACATTTTTGTTCTTGAAATATTTCGGGATGAGAGAATTAGTTATCCTAAAATATTTAATAGAGTCATGCGTTTATTAGTACCAAAATCATTACAATGTGTCAACACCTTTGTGTTGCAGTGGCACGCAAACTGCCCGTTGACTAATAAATATTGATGTTGACTATTAGCTCTAGATTGACTCTTAGTTACAGAGCATATTTTCATAAAATATTCATAAAAGAGTAACTGACACTCTAAAGTTGATCAGTAATGTAAATTAATGGGTACTCCCATTTGATTTTTCATCGACGCACAGTGGCATTGCATGGTGTTTAAGGTATAATATTATTCGCCATTATTTAAGTATTTATCATAAAAAGAAAAATTCTATCTTTCTAAACTAATGATCAATTAGCAATATAGTCACAAGTTATATATGTTTATCTCACTTGCTAACTCTATGTGAACTCACTAGTTTATCAAAAATAAAATCTCTCAGCTTACACTATGATGAACACCAAAACATGATGATACCCATGTTTTTTTGTCGACTAAAGATTCCTCAGAAAAAAAAGTAAGAGATTTGTCAACCTACAGTAAATGTCAATTGACGATATTGAACTTTAGCGTCTTAGTTATTTCTCTATAAATATTTTTAAAACAAAAATACTCATTAACCTAATATATATATATATATATATATATTAAGAGTGTGCATGGACAGAGTAACCCTCCTGCCCGGTTTCCTGCCTAAAACAGGCATGGGCTGTATTTTGCAGCCCGATGCTCAGCCCTACCCGGTAAAAGCCCTACTAATTTTGGGCTACGCATGCCCAAGTCATGATGTCATACTCATGTTGTGAAAAAAATCTATAATTATAAACTTATAAAATAATATCATATTCATGTGTCTTTAAGAGTTAAATAATATTAATAATTCATTAAGAATAAGGCAACAAAAGTAATAATTAAAATCTTAAAATTCATTGTATATAAAAAATAAGATTTGAAGTTTAAGTAGTTTGTAATTGTAACTTTGTATCAATCTCCACAATATTAACAAAGATAAAACATCTAAAAAAATAAAATAAACAACTATAATTTGTAATATAATAATATAATAATTAATAAAATTAAAAAAAAGAAAAAAATTAGTATAATTATAAATATTAAAATATACAACTTACCTACTTAACTACTCATATTTTTAAAATGACCTTCTAGTTACCAGTAACTATTATATTCTCCCTTCTAAAATAGAGAAAAAAATAAAAAAAATAAAAGAAATTGTGCTCATGGGCAGGGTAGGGCAAGGCAACCCCTATGTCCGGTACCCAACCTGAAAAATACATGGGCTGTATTTTGCAACCCAATGCCCAGACCTACCCAATATTTATCGGGTTGGGCAGGACATTTTTATTATGGGCTCAGGTAGGTATACCGGGCCACGGGCTTTGTGCACAGCCTTAATATATATTAAGTTGACAGTCAAAGTCAATATCTATTGATAAGGAATAATATTGCAATAAATAGGGATGTGCAAGAAGCCCAGGGCCCAAAGAGTTCACCTAATATAAAATGACCCGATAAAAAATGGGTAATTTTGAGCAAAGCCAAGCATCGGGGTAAGGGTTACTTCCCTGTCCATTAGGCCCTACCCAGTTAGTTACTTTTTTACATATCAAAATTTGTAAATTATAATATTTCACATAGAATGAATATGATAGATACTGGTGATTAAAGGGTAATTTTAAAAATATAGGTAGTCAAATAGGTAATTGCATCCTTCAAAATTTACAATTAAATTGATTTCTTTATTTATATTTTTTAAATTGTGTTAACCGTCATATATTTTTTTTTTCAGATGCTTCATCTTTGTCAATTTTAGGGAGATTGATGCAAAGTTATAATTATAAACTATTTAGACTTTAAGGCTTTTTTATATGACATAATTTTAACACTTTAATTACTATCTTTTTGTTATCTTATTCTCAGTGAATTATGTATATTATTTAGAAAAAATGACATATGGGTCCCACAAAAGCAATTGAATGACAAAAAAATCCCACCAAATGATATAATTCATTTCAAATCCCATGGGACCTCACATGAATTTTTTCTAGTTATAAAAAGACTTAAATGACCTTATGAAATAAAAAAAATTAAAGAAGAAATGAGAGTTGGCGCGCTTTATTGTGAAATAAGATAACAGTACGGTGTTGACACGTTTTACTGTGAAATAAGATAACAATATAGTGTATTCACAGATGGATTTACTCATTGTGGTTGGGGTTTTTAGTGCAACTGATGGGGTTGTTAGTTGCAGGTGTTAGGGTTGTTAGTTGCAGGTGCTGGGGTTGTAAGTTGCAGTTGATGGGGTTGTTAGTATAGGGGCTAGGGTTGGTAGTACAACTGATAGTGTTGTTAGTTACAACTGATGGGGTTCTTAGTACAGGTAATGGGGTTCTTAGTTGCAGGTGCTGAGGTTATTATTTCATGCGTTAGAGTTGTTAGTTCAGGTGTTGGGGTTCTTAGTACAGCTGATGGGGTTGTTAGTTGTAGCTGATAAGGTTGTTAGTTGCAGGGGCTGGGATTGTTAGTTGCAGGTGCTGGGGTTATTATTTCATGCACTAGGGTTGTTATTGTAGGTGATGGGGTTATAAGTGCAGCTGATGGAGTTGTTAATTGTAGCTAATAGGGTTCTTAGTGCAGGCGATCGGGTTCTTAGTTGTAGGGGCTGGAGTTATTAGTTGCAGATGCTATGGTGTTATTTTAGGCGTTGGGGTTATTATTGTAGGTGTTGGGGTTGTAAGTGCAACTGATAGAGTTGTTAGTTGTAGCTAATAGGGTTCTTAGTGCAGGCGATAGGGTTCTTAGTTGTAGGGGCTGGAGTTGTTAGTTGCAGGTGCTGGGGTGTTATTTTAGACATTGGGATTGTTATTGTAGGTGCTGGGGTTGTAAGTGCAGCTGATGGAGTTGTTAGTTGTAGCTGATGAGGTTCTTAGTGCAGGTGTTGGGGTTCTTAGTTGCAGGAGTTGGGGTTGTTAGTTGTAGGTGCTGGGGTTGTTATTTTAGGCGGTGGGGTTGTAAGTGCAGCTGATGGGGTTGTTAGTTGCAGCTGATGAAGTTATTAGTGCAGGTGATGGGGTTCTTACTGCAAGTGATGTGGTTCATTGTAAAGTAAATTAGATTAGCAACCAAATTCTCTTTCACTAAAGAAAAATATCTAATGGATTTTGAAAGACCACAAAGTTGAACTAGACATATATATAAGTAAAATAAGATGATTAGTAGTACGTTTAAGTAAGAGTGCATAGCTATAGCAAACTTTGGCTTGATGTTATCGCTCAACTATAAGTAATGACAACCTATGCTAGACACAAATTCTTAACAACTCACTCACTCATATAATGATTATATAAGAGAAGTGCTAACTTTATTATTTTGTTAACATTTTGTTGTCAATTGGTACTAATTGGGATGTTATGTACAATAAAGCAGTTGTTGTCAATTAGCATAGTTGTTGTCTGTCCTGTTGTAGGGAAGTTGTTATTTTAGGTAGTGCAGTTGTCATTCCTTAACCACGGGGTTGTTATTTAGTATTGGTGCAGTTGTTATGCATTGAATATGTATTTGTCACTCTGCAGTGCAGTTGTTGTATGTGGTGTCGTCGGGAAGTTGTTATTATAGGTGGTGCAGTTGTCATTCCTTCACCACGGGGTTGTCATTTTTTATTGGTTCAGTTGTTAATATTCCCCAATATATTATTGAGTTTGATGTATTTGTTGAACCTGACATGAAATATAACACCTGCTTATTCAACATGACAACATTCTTTTAGTAACAACTTAAAAACTTGACATTTCTTCAAAAGTGTTCAATTACATATATTGTTTGTAAAATTCACAGTCCAAAATGCTTGGGTTAGTAAGTTTTTTCTTCTTATGTCTAGGCTCTTTGCCACCTACACGAGCCAATATCTTCCCCATAAAATGTGCAGAAAAGATGTGTCTTCTGATAAAACAAGTCATTTCCTTTTTCATCTTGAACCAATGTCTTGGCCACCATGGTCATCACCTGTGAATAGAAACAACATAATTTATTTATAAAATCACATAATTTCCTTATTAGATCCTCTCCACATAATCACATATTCAATAACTTCAATATGAAAGAGCAAGGGGAATCACATTTTCAATTGTGAATATTATTCTACATAATTTCCTTATGTCCTGATGAATTCTAAAAGTTTCATCTAGATGATTATATGTCCTACTCGAAAACCATCCAACTTAACTGAAATTGACATGATTCTCCTCTTGTGTCATTGTCAAACAAGAAAACAGGGGAAATATTGAAATTAAATACAAAAAAATGATATTCAGGTGACCATATTAGACTGCTTATCTTTCTCCAAATCAACTGCAATTTCCTTCATCAAACTAATAAACCTTCTGGTATCTTGGAATAATGACACATGATGCAACTAAATCAAGTACAACTCAGCAAATGAAAGCCAAAAATCTGTTAAGGAAAAAATAAAAAGGAAACTTCATAATGAGTTGTCTTCCTTTACAGAAGCAATCTTTAATCACTTATCTTCAGCATATTCAAATGTGCAGATAATGAGCAGACAACTTAGTTTTTTCCTCAAGACAAATGTGCAGACAATAACTTAATATAAATATCTGGCTTTTATACAATCAATACTAACAAACCATTTATTAGAGAAGCAACACGTGCAAGGCTGTGACATGTTCAACAAATATGTTAATCGAATAGTCTAACAATTTCCTCAAATGAAAACCATTGTGGAAGATAATACATGATGTATATCACCCAAAGGTAGACAAACATAGATTGAATCTCATTAACATATGATTGAAGTTTTAACATGTTAGTTTGAACTGGTAAGATATGCTAAGGAAAAAAGATCATGCGTCTAAGATAAACTTACAGGAGCACCACAACTGTTTAGGGAAATTGCTGCCATAAGAGTAGCCCATCTTAGAAGGATAGCTGATTATGAATGAGACGACGACAAAGAGAAGGAAACAAAGATTGCTTGGAGAATAAAGAGGTTTATGACTTATAAGAATTAAATGGTCATAAAGATCATATTGTCAAGTATTCTTCTTCCAATGAAGCTTCCTTTGCGTTCAAAGAACCAAATGGTCATAAAGATCATATTGTCAAAACTTGAATTATATAATGCCTAATGACTCGCTTTAGGCCACGACAACAAGGGCTTGTAGGGTTACTTGTACAAATTATTATATATATTGCTAATAATCCAATTAATTACACAAGTAGTGTAAGTTTAAGCAATTGAATTAAAGTCATTAAGCCAGCAAAGTCCAGTAATTAGGTGGTGTATTTTTTAGAACCCTTAATAAGTTTAGTTCATGAAACAAGAACATGCTTGGTTAGTGAATGTTTCGTTCTAAAATGGTGCCTTATGGCTTTGGTGGGTATTTTGAAAGTGGTAATCATCACTTGGTGGTGTTCATATGTTATTTCCTATTTAATTAAAACATGGTACGTTTGATAAGGGAGGTTTAGTCAATATCAAATGCAACCAACTTATCAAATGTCATGGATGGCAATGAATGAATTTATTCTGAATTATCAGAAGTCACAGGGACAAGAACAAAGGTTCTTAATTTTGCAGTGTGCACCTTTTACTGTCAAATTCTTCTTGATTATTGAAAATATATTCAGCTTATTTGTACTCTATGTTTATGTGTCATTAGCTTTATATTTGTTTTATATAAATGTTATCAAAAAGATAATTGATAGATTTTAGAAGACAAGAGTATATTATTCTATAAACAAATAGAATACTCTCTAATCTAAGCAATGCAGCTAACTTCCACCCCTCCCAAGTCCCACCCAAACATCAAATTCATGCTTGATGTTTAAAAGAACTGGGTTAATCGATTAACAAAATTTTTATCTGTAAAATATAAATGGCTCGTTAAATTAGACCATCTTCAATGTGGGCATTTACATCTGTAATCCTACATCTCAATGTTGTTACTCCTGCCGAGTACCATAAATTGATAAAACTCTTGTAATTCATTTCAGAAGTCTCAGTGCTTCAGATGCAATGTCATAGCTCAGCCATGAATGGATGCAATGCTTAGCAAGGCACCCCTATGTTAAAGTTGATGATGACTCCAATTTAAGAACCCTCACATCAGTTGTCTGGAAAAGAAAATGCATTCATCATTAATGACTTATGTGGGTTAACTTTAAATTTACTCTTGAACAGAAAGGATTATATGACCATTCAGAGCATTTAACTTGAGTTTCTTCAGTGCATAGTCTAAAGCTACCCAACAAATAGTACACATAGAACAAGCAGATTATTTACCTCTGTCTAATCTTGATCTGCGAGATGATCGAAAAATTATATCATTTTCATTCCTCTGTAATGACTCCATGATTCTATTTGGTTGAGATGATAATTCTGGGAGATCACCTTGCTTTCTATAGCAGAGACCGTCATAGTAGCCTGCTAAAATGTCAGAGGAAGGGAAAGAGAAGGCGGGTACGATAGTAAGAGAATCTGAGCAACAATTGTAGAGAGACAGAGAGGTGATTGAGTTAGTCGAATGAAGAGAGAGTCCTAATGCTGATGAGGGGATTACGAGAAAGAGAAATGAAAGGAAAAATTTTAGTCTTATGAACAATTATATCTTTTTATAATTAGAAAAAAGTCATATGAGGTCACATGAGATTTGACATTAATTATGTCATTTCATGAAACTTTTTTGACATTTTATGCCTTCTATGGGACTTAAATGTCATTTTTCCTATTATTTAACTCTTGAAGACATATGAATATAGTATTATTTTATATGTTTATAATTATAGATTTTTTTCACAATATGAGCAAGGTATCACGACTTGGACATACCCAACTTGCCCATACCCAGCCTAAAATAGTTAAGGCTTTTACCGGATAGAGTTGGGCATTGGGCTGTAAAATATAGCTCATACTTTTTTTGAGTAGGGCACCGGCAAGGGGTTACCTTGCCCTGCCATGCACACCCCTAGCAACAAGGTTACAATACACAAAATTTCCTTAAACTTTAGGTTAGTTTTATATAACCTTCCTAACATTTAAATTAAGGATCCTAATATTTTATATTTTGATTATCAAATCCATGCCATTAAAATTGCTATTAAAATTAACAGTTTTTGTCGTATCATAATTTTTATATTTTTATTATATATAAAATTATTTAAAAAATAATATTTAGTACTTGACATATAATTTAAAGTATTTTTTAAATACTTAAAATATAAATTATTTAAAAATATATTAAAATATTTATTTGACTATTATTATTTAAATAAAAAAAATATAAACTACTTAAAATTACCTGTAAATTGCTAAGTATTATTTTTTAAATGATGTTTTATATAATAAAAATATAAAAATTATGACATGATAAACACTATTAACTTTAATGACAATTATAACACTATGTGATTGATAATCAAAATAAAAAATATTAAGGTAATTAATTTAAACTTTTAAAGATTTAGAAGGTTATGTATAATTGACCCAAAGTTTATAACAATTTTGTGTATTTAAGCCTTGCAACAATTTTAATATTTAAGAGGTGACATTGCTCCAATAAATAAACTAAGATAACAAGTAGTGCTTCTCTTTGATCCTTGCACATTTGGCATTAATGGTGTTAAATAAACGCTAATGTGGCAAAAAGATTATCTTGTGGAAGCTGAGATGGCATTGAGTCACCTCTTGAAAAATCAATTAATTTTGTTCAAAGTTATGAAGAATATAATGTTATGTTATTTTAAATAATGGGAGAGGCGAAGGAGGATGAAAAATAATGCCATCTTTTAAAATTAAAAGAACTTATGATTATGTTATTTTATTTAAGAGTGCCCATGCTTAATATAGAAATATCTCAAAATGCTTTAATTTCCCATTGCTTCAAAACATGCAAATTCATTAACAATCCAAAGTGAAAAGTTACAGTCTGTTTAGTAATGGTTGCTTCTTCTTTCTTTCTTTTTGTTCAGATTTTTCCTTTAGTATCCTAGGGTAAACCATATTTCAGGCATAACAACGGCTCTCTAAATTAATTCGGATCGAGAATTAAATGATCCTTTACGATAATTATCCTATCTGCTTATTTTGCTGGGTACCTATGTCTCAAATTCAATTTTTTTATCAAACTAGACCAAACCCTAACTAATTATTCTAAACGCGCTGCGGTAATAATGGTTGCTTTTTAACTATTGTGAAGTTAGTTATATGGTTTAAGAGATTTTGTGAAGTTTGAGGATGAATTTTGCAAATGGCCCAAATTATAAGATTGATTTTTGGGTTTTCATGAAAGTATAGGGATTTGACTGAGAAAAATACAAGCTATGTTGACGAATTTTCAAAATTTCCGATTTCTTATATTCATTGAGTTCCTTATTAACTAAGTTAAAAGAGGAAAAACTTAAATCCTCTGAAGTTCTCTCTCATGAATATGTGTGAATTTGAATATATTTAATTTAGAATAATTTTTTATGCATAAAAGACTAACATTTTAAAATATTTTTTTAGTAGCACTTGATATTCTAAACTAATTTTTAGTATAATTTTATTCTTAAAATATTTACTAAATACTTTTAAAAAATTATTTTATAATACTGAATATATTAAAAATTATTTTAGGATACTAATCGAGTATTACTAAAAATATTTTACAGTATTAAATGTATAAAAAAATATTTTAAAATATTAAACTCTTAAAAAATATTCAGAGTATTGAATGCATATAAATCCTAATATAAAAATTATTTTTTAAATATGGAATAGAAAAGTGCAGCGTTTTCTCAACTATATTTTCTTCATAAATATAAAATCTCAAATAAATTAAGTGTCACTTAAGTGTCATTCTTATGAGTAGGTATTGAAACAGGCCATGCCTTAGCCTTAACAAATTACGCCTGTTAAGTGACAATTTGGCCTGAACCTAGCCTGTGGCCTGTTATATGCTATTTTTTTGTTTAAGCCTGACCTGTATAAATACCTAGCCTGGCCTGAAGCCTATTTAGAAAACTTGATTTTTTTCATCTAACATGATTTCATAATAAGCCTTCGTAACAAGACATCATAACAGGCCTGTTAAAATAAAATGTAAGAATAAAATGTATAATAATACATATTAGTTTAATAATTTGACTCTTGTATTGTATTCAATATGTGGTAGGTTTAATACCCATTTATTATATTTTAATATTAAATATATTTTGAATAACAGGCACAAGCCTCCTGACAGGCCTAATAGGCTTCGTAAGAAGTCTGAGCCTAACCTCTTAAGAAAAACAGGCTTTTAAATAAGTATGAGTTTGTGTATTTTTTTAAACAGGTCAGACCTAATGCAGGCCAGACTAGAGGCCTCTGACAGGTCGTCTGACCTATTTCCATACTTACTTATGAGCTATAAATAGTGTCAACTTATTGTTTTTATTTCACGTAACATACCAAGCTATTAGAATAAATTATATTTATTTGATAAACATTAGTGTCAATTATATTTATTGGTTTGAAAAATCCTTTACATCAATATAATAATATATCATTATTTTTTTTAACCAAAGGATATGAAGCCTATTTGATGACAATACTAATTATAATAATATGATTTTGGATCCCTCAGTTGAGTCTCGATTATTGATGATTATTAACTATTAGATTTTAATCTAACGAGGTTGAGAGATGAGCTACAATTAAATATTTTTATTTATTTTTTAAAAATTATAACTTATTTCTCAACAAGTTAAATTACAATCAACTAAGAGATCCAAGATGCATGCTGGTGTAGATTGTATATTGCTGGCTTAGATGTCAATGTCTTTATGTATTAATTTATCGTTTTTATTAATATAATTGATCATTTAAAAAAAACTGAAGAGATCCAAATCCATTCTAACATGAGGAATATAAAAACTGAAGAGATCCAAATCCATTCTAACATGAGGAATATAATTTTTAAAGAAAAAGAATGAAGACCAAATATACAAATTAAAATTAAAATTAAAACTGAAAATATAAATATATAAATATTTGTTAAAGTCAAACGAGAACGAACCATCCTTCCGCGTTTACTGCGTCAAATTGAATCATCTTTCTCGTACTGTCCAAAGGTTTCCTTGAAAAGCTCCGACGAAATAAAATAGCCAAAAGATCAGATGGAGAGATCAGAGGTCCATATTTATCGATCTCTCTCCCATCATCGTATCTTTTTCTTCTTCTTCTACCCCTTTTCATTAATGGGAGATAGATAAGACGATGCTAGAATATACATAATCTTCGTCGTCGTCTTCTTCTCCGCAGCACCCCCGGCGGAATCCTCCTCTGCATCTACATTTTCCTCCCATCTTACCACAACGACCAATCATGGTTCGCCTTTTTCGGCCTCGTCCTCGTCGCAATCCCGTGGATCATCTGGTTTCTCGTTTATCTCTATCGATGCTTCAAACCCATGATCGATGCCGGCGGCGGCGGGAAATTCCGTTACCGGAACAGTCATGATAATAATAATAATAATAATAACAACAACAAACCCTCCTCTGGTACGCCGAAATCTGCCGCCTTGCAATCCGAGGAGGCCGTTACCCAGCCTTCCGTCAGCTGCTATGCGTCGGCCGCCACTCATCTCAGAATAATGGTGGTGGCGACGCCGGGGGAGGGGAGCGCTTTGTGAATTTTGGAGCTGTGGTGTTGGTGGAGAATAACGGATCGTCCCGTGGTAGTAATAGCAGCCACCGGCAAATACAGCATCACCAGAAGGCCGCCGTGGACCGCCGTGAAGAGTTTTCCGACGAGATAGAATGCAAGGAGCGTGAAGACACAATGTCTGAGACTGAAAGACCATTAACCTCAGTCAGTGATCAATCGTGACGCACGTCTGATGCCTTGTGGTATATCTGAGAGCCATGCATTCACGGACGCATGCATGAGATGAGATTAGATCATAGAGGACGAGAGAGAGATCTTAATTAATTTCTTAATAGGAGAAATTATATTAATTAAGGTCCAAGAGTGAAGTTCGTAAGTGGTATTATGATCTGGGTTTTCTGCAAGACTTAGCAGTAAACGAGGAAGATAGTTTCTGAAAAAACGATGAAACTGAAAACAGTACTATTTGGTAGCTAGGCCTCTTAATTATTATTATTTCCCATGTCCTTTCTATTAAATAGGTTAATTAGAATTCTTGGTATGAACAGACAAAATTAGAAGGTGTGATTAGTACTGTCAACTGGTTTACATATGTAGCGAACGCAAGAAAATGAGGTGGTGATAGAAATTAATTAAAATCAAAGAGCTTTAGTACGTATTTATATGTGTACGTGTTTATCAATTTATATGTGTTTTAGCATGAAAAATTGCCTATGCATTGCAAGAAAATCATATACTCCTCCTATCTTTAATATAATACATATTTAATTAAATTAATTATTATAGTATATTTTTTTTAATTAAAACTCCATAATTATCTTTCTCAATTCCTTCACTCCTTATACTTAATTATTATTTAGAAAATATTATTAGAGATAATTTAAAAATATAAGAATAAATATAGAAATATATTTTATATTTAAAATTAAAATTAATTTTTTAATTAGATTATATATTAAAATAAAAATTAAAAATCGGACAAATATATTATTAAGGTATATGTTAATAATATATGTACTCCTCTAATGTGATTAAGTATTTTTCTCTTTAAAATATAAGTTCAATTTGATACATATATAGCATTAGTATATTTAAAATAAATGGGAGATTCATATAATTAAACTAAAATAAAAGAGTTAGTTAGAGTATTTTACTCTGTCCTTTATTCCAGCATTATCATGCCCATAATCTTCCCCTACCAATAAATGTCCTTCCTCCAAAATACATACCAAGTGCAATAGTCCTCCATACCCACCCAACTTAATAAAGGAAATTCCTAATTAGAAAATATTTATATGATCTTATTTATAAATTAATTTTAACATATTCTTTTGGAATTAAACAATTTTAAAAAATAGAAATCTTAAAAAGAAGATATGAGATTAGGAAAATAAATTTCTTTATACAATGCTCAAGTGTTAGGAAAATAAAATTATTTATTCAATACTCAAGTGTAGTCGAAATATAACTTAAAATATTAATTATATTTATAAAATCATAAAAATAATAAAATAATATAACAATAATTCAAACCCAAATCGAACTCTATTATAAAAAAAATAAAATAAATAATTATAATTTATAATATAATTATGATTAGTAAAATTAAAGAAAAAAATTAATATAGTTATAAATATTAAAAGACACAACTTACTTATTTAACTACTTATATTTCTAAAATGATAATTTAATCACTAGTAGCTATTATATTTTCTCTTCCAAGTATAGCATCTAGGGAGGAAAGTAAAAAAAATAAAAGAATGAGAGCTCATGGGCAAGGCAGGGCAGGGCAAGCCCTATGCCCGGTGCCGAGCTAAAAAAAAGCATAGGCTGTATTTTACAGTTCGATGCATAGCCCTACCCTATATTTATCAGGCTGGGTAGAACTTTTTTTTCGTGGGTTCGAGTGGACATATTGGACCGTGGGTTTTATGAACACCCCTAATTCTAATATTAAAAGATAAAGATAATAAATAAAATTATAAATTATAAGATAACCTAGATATCCATCTAGGTTATTGAAATAACACAGAATATTAAAAGATAGCTAATAAATCATAATTCTAATAAATAAATATTTTTATTTAATATGTCTAATAAATAATTCTAAATATCTTAGTTAAATTCTAATTAGTTTTTTGGTAAAATTATATAGTATCTTCTAACTTATAATTTATAGACTAATTTTTTCGAGGCATAAATATTATCGAATTGGATTTTACTTCTCTTAAAAAAAATCATGTTAATAACCTAATTTAAATTTAAAATATTATATTTAAAGAATCTAATACTCTATCAATTGTGTCATGCTTTATTGATAATTAAACCTAAGTTAACCCATATACCATATTTTACCCTTCTATCTTAAAAGTTAATAACATTTTAATGTTATTATTATTATTTAATATATATTATATCTATAAAAATAAGATCTACACAATAATAATTAAAAAACAAAATTATACATTTATATAAAAAAAATTAATCCGTAACTTATAAATAAAACAAAACAAACTTATCGCTCCGTCTCATAAATAGTGTTAATTGGATTATTGATTGGGGGCAATACTTGGGTGGAACATTACGGCCGGGTATAATTGCCACGTGAGCTTCAGTGATTGTTTCCAAACTAATGGTTGTCTATTCATTATCTAGTGCGTTGAACAGGCGCTAAGTTAGGTTTTCTTAATTACTTTATATTTTCTTTAATAAGATAATTAAGCTGACCTACAATTTTTATATTATGAATATTATAGTCCCCCTACATTATTTTAATAATTATGTCAATTAATTTTATATATATTAAAATGCAAATTGAAAACGTATTTAAAATATAAATACATATTCATAAAAATATTTATTCTTTATTATCATGTTTAGTATGTGGAAAATATAAGTAAGAAAATAGAATATTTTATTTCTTTTATTTAATATAATCAAAGTTATTTCTACTTTCAATTTAATTTTTAATATTTTAATTTATTTTAATTCTATTAAAAAAGTTTAAAATTGAGATGATATAAGTGAAAGTAAAATTTTTTACTCTTCTCAAATTTTTAGATAACTTTAACCTTTAAGAAAATATTTTAGATTATTTTATCCCAAGTTATAAAAAAATATATATAAATTCTATATTTATTTTTATCCTATCAAATAAACTTTTAAAGCTTATTTTTATTTATATTTATATAAAAATTCTTCTATCTTATTAAACATGTATGACTAAATCAAAATTATGATAATTAAATGATTATTTTTTATTCAACTTAAAATATTTAAAAACTAGGGACTAATAAAACTTTTATTCTTTCAAGTTTATTTCAACATAAATTTGATCCTTAAAGTTTAATCTTTATTAATAAGTCCATAAAATTTCATAATCATATACAATCAATTTTTATTGTATTAGTTTTCTAATCATAAATATTAATTGTATGTAACTAGAGATTTTTGCCTAATAATAAAAAGTGAGTTATAATTGATTAATTATTTATGATTATTATAATTTATAATTTTAGTTAAAAAATTAAAATATTATAAAATTAATTACTTATATTATTAATTAATTATTATTATGAAACTTAAAATTTTTAAAATTAAAATTAAATTATTAATTAAAGTTATTAATTATAATTTATATATAAATAAATTAAAAATATTAAATTAAAAAACTTAAATAGTTAAATTTATTTTTAATTAAATTAAATATTATAAAATTTTAAGAATATAACTTAGAGATAATAATTGATTGTTTTAACTTTTTAAAGATTTAATAATTAATAAAAATTAAATTTCAGTGAACAAATCAATAACTAAACAAACGGAATTCTCCCCCCAAACCAATAAATAACCTAAAATCCTCGCGAGCGGGTAGTAGTAAACGAATAATCGGCCGTATGATTGAGTCGATTTTGAAATTTCCTTCCGGCTCCGAGCTAGCATTCTCACGCGTAAACCCAAATCTCCAAGGCGTTTCCTTAACGCAGATCCCCAACGTCGTTGTCTTCCTCTTCCTCTCAATCAACTCCATCGCATCAAATTTTCAGACGAATCGCATCTTCTAGTGTAGTTTTCTGAATTCGATTTCCTCAAATTCCATTCAATCATCGATTCTGCATCAAACCCTATTATCATGGTGCAACCGGCGGCGAATTCCCAATTCACCCAGCAGTTCTTGAGCTCCGTCCTTTCCCAACGTGGACCATCGGCGCTTCCTTACTCCGAAGATACCAAATGGCTCATCCGTCAGCATCTTGTCAATCTCACCACAAGCTTCCCTTCTCTTGAACCTAAAACCGCTACTTTTACTCATAACGATGGACGCTCCGTTAATCTCCTCCAAGCCGATGGAACTATTCCGATGACCTTTCAAGGCGTCACGTATAATATCCCGGTTATCATATGGCTTATGGAGTCTTATCCTCGACACCCACCTGTTGTTTATGTAAACCCGACCCGAGACATGATCATCAAGCGCCCTCATCCCCATGTCAACCCTTCTGGTCTGGTTTCTGTGCCTTACTTGCAGAATTGGATATACCCAAGTTCCAATTTGATTGATCTTGCAAAAACTTTGAATGCTGTATTTGGTCGCGACCCACCACTTTATTCCCAGCGGAGAGCACCTCCACCGCCACAACCATCCAACCCTAATCCGAACTACGGGGTTAGTCCTGGTAGCGGTTCGTCTGCTGTTTCATCAGGTTTGGGGTCTACGGCTGGGTATGCTCACCCGCCGATTCCTCCGAGGACCTATCCGCCTTCTCCTTATGGTTTTGGTGCGGCACCATCTCGGGTTCAATCGCAGCCTCACACGGAGGATCCAACGGACGTTTATAAGCGGAATGCCATCAATAAGCTTGTGGAGTTGGTACATAATGATGTTTCTGGGTTGAGGAAGATGGGGGAGGTTGAAATGGAAGGGTTGTTCAATTTGCAGGGGGTCTTGAGGCAGAGAGAGCAGCAAATTAATAGGGGCTTGAAGGAAATGCAGGAGGAGAAAGAAGCTTTGGAGCAGCAATTACAGATGATTTTGATGAATACAGATGTTCTAGAGGGATGGTTGAGAGATAACCAAGGTAAAAAGTTGGGAAATGTAGAGAACATTGATGATGCTTTTGAGTGCGTGGACGTGCTTTCAAATCAAATGCTTGAGTGCACAGCAGCTGATTTGGCTATTGAAGATACTGTCTATTCCCTGGATAAGGCTGTTCAGACGGGTGCCATACCATTTGATCAGTACTTAAGGAGTGTGAGGGCGCTTTCAAGAGAACAGTTCTTCCAACGTGCTACAGCCTCAAAAGTCAGAGCTGCTCAATTGCAGGCTCAGGTTGCTAATATGGCTGCCCGGAATCCACATTATGGGAGGTAGTTTGGGGCACATGCTTGTTTTCTTGTATGAAGAAGGCATATCAGGAGACCGGAATCCTTCATCGTTGGGTTCAGTATCAGATTTGTTGGTCACATAAACTCAGTTCTTCTTGCCAATATCGCATAAGTTGGTTAGTACCACAAGTTTGGATTTGAGGTTAAAACTTGTTAAGCAGGACGTGACGCAGGCCTCTTCTTATTCAGATTTAAACACGTTTAACAATTTTGGTTTAAGGGGTTGTTAGCGATTGTCCTGAATTAAACCGATAGATTGTAGATTTGGCTTTCTTTGTATCTTTTAATTTAAAAATGGATTGGTATATGATGATACATATATATATTTTTTGTTCTTTAGAAAATCAATTCTTGCTTCTGCTGGTTCTTTGACTGCACCATATAACTTATGCAATAAGTAAATGTCAAGGTTCTGTTTGGTGTAATTTTTTCCCAGATTACCTTTTGAGTTTAGTGTTGTTAATTTTTTTTTTTTACCTATGCTTTCTTAGGTTGTATGTGGATTCATGGATTCAATAAGCATTCAGATTTACATTTTTCTTATCATAAAGTTGGATTGCTTTAGACAAATCTTGGAATCAATTGTTATAGTCTTGGACAGAAGCTTTTCTAATTTATTAAATGATGTATAGATGTGACCCAGTTGTATGTTTAATGAAACATAAACGGCAGCAGGTTGTTAATATTATAATTCCTGGGTCTTGGATCCTGTATTATTTATGATCATTAGAAGGCAAAAAGCAGTATGCAATAGCCATATAAGGGCAGATGAGGGTGGATACTTTCCTAACATGAATGTTAATTAAAAGTGGTTGAGGTTTTGTAGCTGTTTAGACATGGTTCATCAAGAATAGTAAATTTCGCTTCTGTTAATTTTAGAATTGAATGTATAATCATCTAAATGTTGGCCTTTGTTTGTTAATACAGTATAGTGATTCTTGGTTACGATGTATCGCTGGTAGAAATTTAGAGGTGTTGATGTCATTGAAATGTTGATCAAGTGAAAAGGTACAAATAAGGCAGAGGACCTTATTGCACCCTGTTAACACGGGAAAGTAGTGCTTTGGTTGGATTGCATATTTGTTAGGGATTGGGTAGTATGGGATGCTTAAGTTTCACATTGAGTAATATGAGGTTCTTGGTGTGGTACTTGAGGAGATATTGTTTTCCAGTGGCAATGCATTTTTAAGGGCGGGTTACTCATTCCTACTTGGGTCCTATTACTTGGTAGAAGAGCTGGTTGGCCTTAGGACATTGAGGTGGCTACTTACAGAGGGAGGGGGTTTTGAGCAGTGAAAAGGTCAAATGAAGTGACTTAGACTGGTGCTATGATAAGGCCTAGGTAGTATGAAACGCTTAAATTCAACATCAGATGACTGTTGTTGTAGCTAAGTAGAGTTAATACTTTACCCCTGATAGTTATTTTTTAAATTTTAAGGGTGGGTTCCCCATACCTCCTTAATATTTAATATGCTGACTTGAATGAAAAGACTGAGAGGTTGAGTAGGATGATCAGACGGTGGTTTGGAGTCGGGATCTGGAGGTTGAATTGATATAAAGATACATCTAAATTATTTAGATCATTTTACAACAGCAGTATCAGCTAAATTGATTTTCTTGCATTTATTATATGTTTGATTGGGTTCTTAGCGGTCAAACATGCTTCATGAGGAGCCTTAAAATTAGTTTTTAAAGACAACCACCAATTTTGGATTTGCAGTGAGTTTTCAATTCTTAGTTCTTTTAAGGCTTTACTTTCAAATCTTGAAATTATGCTGTTTCTGGCTTTGTTTTTCTCACGTAACTGAGTGGTTCAAAGTTTTGGTTCATCATTTTCTACATGTTGAAAGTATATACTGGGTGTAAGGAGATCAAGGCTTACAGCTTAGAGAACCTTACTGAGTACTGATAGTAGTTTTCCCCGTAGCTGTCAAATGGCATTGTGATGCTGATGTTTGAATTATGAATCTCTTCAAAACCTAGGATTCTTGAATGATGCATGTGTTTGGCTGCACTATGTGAATTCAATGAATCTGTTTATGCAATTTTAATTTGTTTATTTGATTAATTTTATTGATTAGCGTTGTAGTGAGACCCTTTTAGAGGTCACACTGACACTTCTAATATAAATAATCTTGTTGACTTCCTTTCATTCTTGCACTGTTGTTGCCATCACAATCACATATGCAATAATCTATAGAGTCGACAGAATTTTATATTAGCCGTGAAGGTCTGACATAACTTTCCTCCTTTATACGTGTTTGACACTGGCATGAAACATAGGCGGAGTTATATATGCAATAATCCAACAAGAATGTTATATGACCACCATCTCTTCCACCCCATTTTTGCAACATGTACCACTAATCCTCATAGAATTAAGTCTTTCAAGTCTTTCTTTTGATATTCTAAACTTTATAAGTACTGAGCTTTCAAATTTTTCTTCTTATAAAAAAATACATGGAAAATTAAAACCAAGTTTAATTCATTCAACAATTTGCATAAGATTAGACAGTTATATTCCAAAATTTGCAACTAACTATAGAATGATCTGCAAATGATCTTTCAAAATTTAATATAGAATATTGAAGAATAAAAACCCCGAACAAAAGTTTATAAGTAACTTAATATTGATATTTTAAATTCTAAATTTTAGGGTACTTAAGAATGCTTTGGACCTAAGAGTAGCAGAAGTGATAAGGGTGAGACAGGTGTGAGTAGAGATGATATATTACTTTCAGTGTTTAATATAAAATTTAATTTATAATATAATTTGTATAAATTATATTATAAATTAAATTTTATATTAAGGATGGAAGAGAATGTTAAAAAAGAAAAATACTTAAATTATTTTTCAAAGTTAATTTATTCTTTTGGTTTCATAGTGCCATTCTCCCATATTAGGAAGATCCAAAATTTTACATTCTTTGAACTAAATCATATTATCCAAACCAAATTGAGGAACACACCAAAAACATGCATTCACATAATTTCCTCGTCTGTGACTCTTTTGCATCATTCGTTTTGGCTTCATTGGCCACCTGAAGAGAGAGAATGGAGAGAGGGAAAAAACGAAAAGAAAAATGTTCGCTCCTTAAATTTTGAGAAACCCAAAAAAAAACAATTAAAAAATGACTAAATTCATAATGACAATAATATCCACATGGAAATTGGAAAAGATAGGGCCTTAATGCCATCTTTTATCCTCATTTGAGACAAATTTAAATATATATATATATATATATATATATTTCTCTTTTTCTTAATTTTCCATTACAAATAAGCTTGCTTTGCTTGGAAATATGGTTTCAACTAATAATTAAAGGAAAACAAGTAATGGAATGAAGGAATAAAACAAATCAGAATAACCAAACTTAAAATTTAAAATTAATCAAGAGAAGTGAACAGGCTCAATTTTAATCGCACGCTTGCCCAATTAGGCATTATTAGATTAGCATAATTGTAGATTGTTTACACAATGGGCCTATTTGTTTTCTTCTCAAACCATGATTTTTCCAAAATCTTAATTTAGAGAAATTTTAAAATAAATAATCATATTTGTTTAAAAGTGTTTCTAGAGTAAACTATAATTTCAGATAAGTTGGTCAGAGTAGCTTTTAGAACAGTAAAAGAACTTATAGAGTATCTAATTACTATTTTACCCTTACTTTTTCTTACACCTCTCATCTATCCTCTATCTTTTCAATTATGTCTCATCTCTCATCTCTTTTCTATCTTTTCAACTATCTCTCTTCTATTTTTTTTACTATCTCTCTTCACTCTTCTATCTTCTCCACCCTCTCTCTCTTTTTTTCACCATTTCTCCTCTCTTATACTTTTAATAAAATTATGTACTTTTTAATAATTTTTTAATTACAAAAATCCTTTTATTAATAACTATTCAAATACCCATTTATCCATAATTACTTTTTTTCAAAACTCTTTTCTAAAAATCCTTTTTCAAAAACTACCCAAATACCCTTTTTTTGATAAACTATTTTTTAAAAATCCATCCAAACACACACAATATTTTACAAAAAGTGAAGGGAACCAAAGTTTCTTAGAGATACAGAGAAAGTTACAATTTGTATTTCTTAAAGTTACAATTTCCTTACTATTAACAATCTGAATATGTGGCTTAGTTGCATTGGAATACATATTTTTTTTTAAAAAAAAAAAGTGTACTAATTAAAGCACCAACCTTTTTACTTTACCAAAAAAAAAGTTATAACTCAAAGTTAGTTAAAGGCAAGGCATATGTATACCTTAATCAATAATTTGTATGTTTGTGCATATAATATAAAATATATAAAAAATATATACTATTCATAAGCTGACATAAAAAAATATTATCTTCATTCATTAATTTAAGATCTAATTGATTTTAATTTTTTAGATAGATTAAAGAAACTAAATAAATTAATGATAACTAATATAGGAGCTAGTTGACTGATTTGAGTAGGTTAAAGAATATATTATATGAATTCGTATTGATGGGTTAAATTTGTTCATAATTAAATGATTTATTTAGTTTCCTTAATCTACTAAAAAATCAACTAGTTATTAATAATTAAGAAATGAAGGTAGTATAATTATAAAATATGAATTTAAAAATCACAATATAATATAATTTAATTTAAATCACTATAAATGAAAGAATCAAGCCATACTTGAACACAATTGCAATGGCTTGGTTGAATAGATGTGTTTGGACTTTGGAGGGTATTTTGATAAGATCATCTATATCACATTTGGATGTGATTCAGTAAAACTTTATACTTATTCTTTTTTAACTTTACACTAGATTTAATTTTTTCCTTAAATTTTATTAAAAAAATTAATCTTTCAACAACAAAAAAATCCTAACATTAAAATTTTAATATTGACACATTAAGTTTAATTTTTTTAAATATTATAAAAAATTATCATTTTATACTTAAAAACTAGTTTATAAAATTAAGGGTCTAAAGGTCGTCTATCTTTTTTAGACCTTATATGGCCACAACCTATATGAGGTCTAAAAAATAACATTGGTAATTGCTTTAGAAAAATACATTTTTAGACTGGTTAGACAATTAATCTAAAAAGTGCTTTAAACTAGTTTTATCGGTTCTAAAATCAATCTAAAAATCATTTTTAATTGGTTTAAATATAACTTTTTTTTTATTAATGAGATATTGAGTTTAATTTTTGGAATAACAATGATTTTTATAAAAAAAAAACATGATTTAAAAATAATTGTGGTGTTAGAGTTTAGAGGATTGAAAAAACATTTTTTTAAAAATTAAGGGAAAAAGATACCTTAATCATAAAGTTATAGAACAAAAGTGAACTTTTGTCATTTAATTTCTTAATACTAAGAACACTTAACCGTCCAGATATAATTAATTTGAGTATTTTTCATTCAATAATATAAAACCCTACTTGCCATAATGTGAATGTGATCTAGCTATAGAGATCATGCTTAAACCACAATTTTTCCCAACACGTTATTGTCTTCCCACCAAATTTCAAGAAAAAAGAACAATCCAGATATTTTCCATTAAATTCATGTATATTTCTTCAATTATATATATATATATATATGAACCTCATGAAAAAGTGTAAGAAAATAGAATACACAGAAACAAAGAGACAAACAAATGGCCTGCTTTTCCTTCTATTCCTTCTCTCTCACATTAATCCTCTTTCTGTATTTTTCCCACTTCACGTCTGCAAATAATAACCATGTCGATCTCATGACACAAACCTGCAAGAATCTGTCAAGAACTGATCCAAACATAAGCTTCAGATTCTGCAGAACTTCTCTGCAATCAGATCCTCATAGCCGTTGTGTTCGAAATCTTCGTGATCTTGGTTTCATCTCCCGGAAACTTGTCAGGAACAACGTTACAGAAACTAGCGTTCATATCAAGAACCTGTTGAAGACGATGAAGAAGAAGAAGAAGATAGACCCATTTATCGAAGAATGCTTCGATGATTGCCTTGAGGTTTATTCAGATGCCATCCCAACTCTCAGAGACGCCATTAAAGATTACAAGGCCAAGCTCTATAGAGATTGTAACGTTAAAGTAAGTTCAGTTCTTGATGCTTCCACCACTTGTGAAGATGGATTCAAGGCAAAGGACGGCATCGTTTCGCCATTAACCAAGAGAAATAGCGATGCGTTTAAGCTGTCTGCTATAGCACTTTTTATTATCAATCTGCTTAATAAATAAATTAAATAAATAAATATTTAATTTTGTAAAGTGTATTTCTGTGTTTTCTGTCTTGGTTTGTTTTTTCTGGTTACTGGGTTCATAATTAGATTTCTTATTTATAATATAATTATATATGATTTCATATGCTTGAGATAGTATATAAGTCTTTCTCTTTATTTTGTTAAACTTAAACTATAAATTAAGGATAATGATTGGGTTTTATGTTAATGGTTTAGATGCAAATTCCAGGAAAAAGATTAGATAAATGACTCGAATGAGATTGTAAAATTGATCATACTCTTACACAAAATTAATATCCTTTTATAAAAGATCGGATATGGGCATCAGTTCATATATATATATATAATATCAAACAATTACTTTAAAAAATAAAAAATGAATATATATATTTTATAATAATTTTTAAAAGGGGATTGGGCTCACCCACGATTTAAAGTCAGGTTGAATTATCTATTCCTCCTAATTAATAATAATATTAGACAGGGTGATCTATTAATTACTCTTAAATATAAATTTAAATATTTAGAAGTTAATATATCTCCTTAAATTCTAAAACTAATATATATATATATATATATATATATATATTCATTAGGGCAGGCAATGTTCACTCCAACCTAGTGCCCACTCAAAGCCTAGTCCAAATATAGAAATGTTCCAATATTTTTTTTTGGTAAAATCAAATGTTCCAACTTTTAGGCAATTAAGTTTTAATTTTTTTATTAAGTTTTAGGCAATTTTTTTTATTAAGTTTTAATTTCAAAATATAGAAACACTCTCGTGGCTGCAAATTAAGAATCAAAATTGCATCTCTTTTCAATTTTAGCCAACCATCTTCAAGAATTTTGTCATTAAACATTAGGGCCAATATAATAAGATCATTACTGTGGGAGTAATTATAGATCAATGGAATTTATTACCCATTTTAGACTTTGAGGACAATCAAGTGACACTCATAGACCATCAAATATACCTAATTAATTAATATCCGTGGGCTTACCTCAAGTAAGCTTAACTGTCTTTAGGTAACTAAAAATAACTAACAAAAGTTAATTTTCTAACAACTTTTAGGCCGAGTGCATAACTATAATGCCCATAATAATAAACCTAATTTTCAGCTAGAAAAACCTAAAATTTACTTTCACCTTTCCTCTAAACTACTATTAGCCTCATGCTGCCAACAAATATTAAATAAAAAATTAACTTATAACCTATAAAGTTATGTATTTATTAAATTATACTGTGGGTGTAAGGGTCTTGTTAAGTAATGATATGTAATTATTTTTGTAAATATTCTTTCAATTTGAAAGGATACTATAACTCTAGTGAGTTCTTAGAACCCAAATCACGATCTAGATTTTTTTTGGTATAAAGAAAAGTTTCTAAGTGGATCCTCAAAAACATATGGCCCAATCCACACTATAAATATGATTTAACTGTTAAAAATTGTAGTTAAAATGAAGTTTTATGTCATTAAATATTTAAAATTTGTAAAAAAAAATTAAATATATTCTTGTAAAAACTCAATATACATTAATTATAATGAATTAATTAATTATAAAATGTAATTATGCAGAAGGTGAAACTAGAGATAAAAAATTAAATACTCTGAATATTATTAATGGGAACTTATATTTTGAGTCAAGTGATGTTGAAAAAAATACTTATATTATAGACCATTTTGTGTAAACAAATGACTTTGCTAAAGTGACTTTACCCTAATAAGTAAAGTAAAAGATAAACACATAACGGTGAGTCACATTTTAGGAATTACATTGGAATAAACTCATTTACCCTTAAACAAAATTAATGAGTTACCAACAATGATGGTTAAGTTTAGTAAAAAAGCCTAATCATTCGTGACAAATTAAAATTAAAATTTTTATTATAAGAGGTTCATACATTTAGTCCAATGTAATTACTAAAATGCAAATATGATGGAATGCAATTTCTCTTTTTTACTCCAAACAATGTTGTTTTAAGTTCAATAGGGGTTAAATATCAAATTCAACTTGGTTGACCCATTCAAAACTCTTGATCGAATAATGCTAAAGATTGATTCACCAATTTACTAGTATATAATGACCTCCTTGATTTTTTTTGCTAAACATATTCATCTTCCTGTTGGACATAATCATATTCGAGAAATTGTTAGGTATTAATTATATGTAGCCCTCTTAGTGGGAATTCTAACATTAATCCATCATGTTTGGAGGGACTAATCCCTTCCTTAGACCCAACTTATTTTGGTGTCTACCTAATTTTTTTTACTAAGTATCCTCGTATTTGAAGCAATTATATTCGAGGTACTGTCATGTAGACATCTTTCATAGGATGATTTGAATATTAGTTTGTCATGTTACAAGAGGTTAGCCCTTTGTATAGGATCCAACCACATAGGTGTTGTCTACTTGAATTACATTTTAATACGATGTTATTTCTATTTAGGATGGAAATGATTTAAACCCTAAAAATTCTCAACGATAAGGATGCAAATTAAAAATATTGTCATTATTTACTGTGTAATTTGTCATTATAAATTACTCAGTTATTATTAGATTTTAAGATAATTAATTATTAGGATATTGAATAATTCTATCTTTTTATTTGGGCTTCATATTTGTATGGAGAACGGCAAATAAATGTATGACTCTTCATATAAACTCAAAACTCCGCAAATACAATAAGAGGGGCATGTTTGGATTAACTTTTAGAGAATAGATTATGAGAAAAATAGATTTTGGAGAATAGATTTTGGGAAGAATAGATTTTGAAAATGAAAATGTTTGGATGATTAATAGTAAAATCACTTTTCATCTTGGTAAATTATCAAAAAGGATATGATTTGATTAAAAATAGGAGAGATGAGAGAGAGTAGAGAAGAAAGAGGAGAGAGGAGAGGGGGTGTAAAAAGTAGGGATAAGATAGTAATTGGATAGTCTATAAGCTTTTTAACTGTTCCAAAAGCTAGTTTCAGTAACTTATTTAAAACTATGATTTTAGCCAAAATCACTTCTAAATAAATATGGCTGTTTGTTTAAATTTTTTCTAAACTAAGATTTTACCTAAAGAGCTTTTCAAACCTAAGTGCCAAACAGTCACTTGGTCCAACCCAAATGGGAAAAAGAAATCGATGAAAAATAAAGCTAACAAGAAGTAAAGCGATTCGTTTAGTAAGTGGAAACCATGTATGAAGGGATTGCTTTTAAAATGAGTGTACTATTTTCTTTAACATTTAAATTCAAGAAAGCTTCATCAAAACATTGAACAAATATAAACAAGTGTACAAAGCCTAATAAAATATATGAAGACACTTTAAAAATAAAAGAATTGCACGGATTCTATAAAAAAAATTAATTTACACTATTTATATATTATGAATACTATGATTTTTTTTATAAATTTTATATTTTACATTAATATATTGATTTGCTTATCTTGAGCCTTAAGGCACTGTTTTGTAAGCTGAGAACATTTTTTATGAACGGAAACAAAAAATGAAATGAAAATTAATGGATTATAAAAACATGATGAGAGTATTTTTTTTTTTTTTAAATTACAAAAGGAAACGGAATTGTAGTTTAAAATATGTATAAAGAAGGCATTTCCAACACAACATCATTTTTTTACCTCTGTTTTGTCAAGTTACTTGAATTTATTTTGTCAATTTCTTCAATTTCACTTTCAACAAGCTCTATAATCTCACTTTGACATGTGTCATATTTCTTTTAATATCTTCATTTAACTTAAACCCATGTAAAAAAATAATACACATAGCAAATTGTAATTTGAGAACTTTATATAATAGATATAAATAATTTGATGTAAGTATGGTCCTAAATTAAACTCACATGGAAAAACACAATACACATGGTATAGTGTGATTAGAGAATTTGATGAGATTGATACAAAGAACTTGATATAAGTATGTTCCTTTTAAATATATACTCTTCTAGTTCTTAATATAGGATATAGTTATGGAGTTAATTTTAGTTCAAAATATAACATTTATTTGTTATATTTATTAATTTTTTTTAAATTATCCTTATTGATACTTTTTCAACAATAATAAAATAAAAGAAGGAGGAAGAGAGTTAAGAAAGATGATTATGATATTTTAGAAAAAAAATATGATATATTAACAAATTTAACTAATTTCTTTAATTTACTTAAATTAGTTAAATAAATTTTATATTAAGGATCGAAAAAGTATATCGTTAATACATATTTACGTATGTAGATATACTCATTCAATCATAAATATAGGACCTAATTATAAAGTTAATCTTGACCATAAATATAAGATTTATTTCTTAAATTTACCAACTATTTTCTAAATTATCCCTATTGATACTCTCTCAACAATAATTAAGTAAGAAAATGAGGGAGAGAATTAAGGAAAATAATTAGGGTATTTTAGTAAAAATATACTATAATAATTAATTTAATTAATTTTTTTAATTTAATAAAATTAATTTTATAAATCCTAAGACTGGAGGATGGAGTATTATATATCTAGATACAGTTTATGAGACAACTACTTTACATAGAGAAAATACATAGTTTGATCAGAAACTAACATTCAAACCAATTACAAAGCTCTAATGAGTCAATTAATCTGTGTGAAGAAATAGGATACAAGAACTAAATAAACCTATATATATAGTTTATGATCTTATAACATCACTGTATCTTTGGTAACAAAGTATCTGTACCTAATACTACTAATAAGTCTTTGGTAAAAAAACAAGAGGAACTCAGTGATTTCTATAATCCAAGAACCAGCGTTTATGAAAGGAAGACTGATAAGGGATCATGAAGAGAACCACAAGAAGCAAGGCTGCAACTCCCCACGGCGATCCTCCGGCACGGTGGAGCGAGTTTCTCTCCGATGGAAGAAGTTTCAGAAGAGAAGTAGATGGTGAGCTTGAGAGGCAATGAACAAGCAGTAACAAAAACAGTGGAAGAAGCAAGAGGCAGATCTTGAGCTTGATCATCATGTCCTCCAACGCCGACTCGTAGTTTATGTACCATGAAAGCCCTAAGACGAACATGAAGACGAAGAAGAAGAAGCAGAAGTGGATTGGGAAAGAGAAGTAGTCCAGCAGAGACTGATTATCGTATCTCGCCATTATTATAGTTAGGGTTTCTTGAATTCAAGAATTGAACAAGAAGTGGGTTTGATGAAGAAGAAGAAGAAGAAGAAACTGCTTCAGATGTTTCAGAGGAAATTTCCGGGATTCGTTTTGCAGAGAGGTCACTATGTTTTGTGAAATATATAAAGCAATTTGGAGTCGGTTTTAAATTCCATAGTCACTGTCACATCTGGCTTTTAATTATAATTTGTAATCATACTTTTAGGACAAGTGTACTATCTTCTTATATTTAATGGTTAAACTATTTAGCCTTTTGATTACTTATTAAATTATTAATAAATCTTTTACTATGATAGAGTAATATTTAGTATCTTAATTTTAATTATAATATAATATTTTAAAATATTATAAATAAGATTAGAATGATAAAAGTATTAGAAAAATAATATCTAAATGCATCATAAGATTAAAATATCGAATATTATTAAAAAAAATAATATCAGTCTACTTTGCCCCTTTTTCCCTATTGTCCGTACCTTATTGACTAAATTAATATTCCTTTTTTTCTCCTTTCTATAATCTGTCTTATTTTAAAACAGTGAATATTTCTAATATTGTTAATTTGATCTAATATTACTTTTTGTTTAAAAAATATCATCTAATTTTCCTGAAATTATATATATATATTGAAAAAGGTCCCATTAACTACAAAATTATATATTTAAGAAATTATTTAACTGTCGTTATTACTAGATCATCAATAAATTACTATAATCTCATGTTAAAAATTGATATTACAAATATACACTACTTTGACTAGAAATTAGAATAAACATGTAATTAAGATGCTTACACATAAAAACAAATACAACGAAGAAATAAAGCAAATAACAATAATTTGAAAATGACAGAGGAAACAAGTTCTTTCATATTATTAAGGAATTTAAAAATGACAATGGTAAAGAGTCCTTCCTTATTAATTAATTAGAATAGTAAATAAAAATAATTTGAAAATGATATATTTGTAAGTGGACCAAATTGGAAGCGTGGTGATAACGCAGCACAGCTAAGATCTCTGGAATTTACTTTTGAAATTGCATTATGCCATATTCGACTTTAAGTGGGGGCCTTCAAAGCTCAGTTCATACTTCACACATCGTGATTCTTCGATATTGAGCAAATATATTTGATTTAATTTAATTATTTATTAATTTCGTGGCTGAGATTATTGGAAATAATGGGGACTACCTGAACCAATAAGCGATCTCCATTTGTAACCGACCATATATCTATAACTTATGAAGACGAGGAAACTAAGGAATGGATAAAGACAGTGTGTGTGTCTTTGGGAAAGTGGGGTAACATCATGCAAAAGCTACCTTGATTCTATTTTGTACCCTTTTCAATGTTTATTTATTTTTGCTGTAAAATAATATTTAGGTGAGTTGATTTTGGAAAGTTTACGAGTTTGGGAACTTCATGACTTAAAAAGATTCTTATAAACATATTTATAAATTAATTTTTTAATTTTTAATATAATATATATTTAATTAGTTTAATTATATTTAAAAAATTAACTAAATTATTTAATATGTCATATTTTTACTAAAATATTTTAATTATCTTCCTTAACTCCCTTTTTTCCTCTTTTACTTAATTATTTTTAAAGGAGTATGAATAGAGATAATTTTAAAAAAAATAATAAATATAAAAAAATAGATACTATACCATAATTATTAACTTTTCAATTAGGTCATATATAAAATATCATGAGAGTATTAATCAAATTGGTCATTAGGTTGAAGCAATGATTCAATAGTAAAATGATATGACTAAATTAAAATATATAAAAATATTTATACCCTTAAAAGAGTAATAAATATTTAAATAAAATGCACTAATTTAAAAGTCAATAAAATATTCATGTGTGAACTAAGTAATCTAACAAAATAAAGTATTTAAAATATAAATATGATGGACTGTTATTTTTTTTATTTTTTTATTTAAAATAATATCATTTTAAAAGAAAATAAATATAAAATTTAACTCCCTCAATTTGTCTAAAAATCTTAAATAAATTAGTTAGAGTTTGATTTCTCAGTTTATTAATCAATTTAAATTGACTTTTAGTACTATAGTATTAAGCATCACAATAGAAGTATGATTGGAATCTACTATGTGTGTGTTTAGTTTATGACAAAATTTAGGTTTTGATAAATTTTAAAATAAATAGTTATATTTGTTCAAAAGGGTTTTTGGATAACTAAGGTTTAAAATTAAGGTTTCAGATAAGCTGATCTAAGTAACTTATGGAATAGTAAAATAGTTTATGGACTAGCCAATTACTATATTACCCTTATTTTTTCTTATACCATCTCTCATTTCTCTTCTACACCCTCTCTTCTTTCTTTTCTACGCCCTCTCTCATCTCTTCTTTTTTTCTACAATATCTCTCATCTCTCCTATATTTAATAATTATACTATTTTTTATAATTTACCAATAATAAAAGTATTTCTAAAAATAATAATCTAAAAGCTCATTTATTTAAAACCACTTTTTTTTCATAAACTATTCTCCACAAACCCTTTTCTAAAAGCTACCCAAAAATTCTTTTTTTCATAAGTCATTTTTTTTAAATTTTATCCAAATAAATGCTATAGAATATGAGTGGCATCAATGTTACTAATTAAATTAACTTTGTTGAGTAGCTTTTTTGGTTTTTTCCCCCAAGTTTTGTAGTTGAAAGAAACTTGAGTGATGAAAAAGATAAGCAAGTCGATGATGATATTCTTTGTTCAATGCACCTTTATATATTCTATATTCTCTGCTATAAATAAATGGTAACTTTATCTTTTGGATTGATGCCCATGACGAATTATTTGGAGATTGATAGCTATCCCTCGATGATTCTCGAATTATATATAATAGATTATTGTACACTCAAATCAATCAACCTTGTCTGCTATAGATGTTTATATAAAGCATAAACACATCCGTATAATTATTTAGGCTAAAATTGTCCATTTCTTCAGATATTTTCTTCTTTGGATGTATATGTTTTGTGTGAAAATTAAAAATGGAATAGTTACCAGCTTTAACTTATAACAGTTACATAGTGTTATAAATTTTAATGGCTGGGGAAAAAATTTGTATAAATAGAGCACTCGATTGACTAATTACTTGTAGTTGCCCTTATTTTAATAATATATACCAATATTCAATATTTAATAAATGGATGAATTTATAAGAAAAAGTCAATGATATATTTTGTAATCAAGATAAAAAAATCATTCTCCCTTTAGCTTTTAAGTAAAACTAAAAGAGCCACAGTTCCCTTGTTTTAGGGGAGGAAGGTAACTAAAAGGTGTGAGAGGTACATCACTATTTTATATGTGGTAGGCCTAATTAGTAGGAGTTAGATCTAATAGAAAGAGTTAATCTCTCATAATATAGTGAATTATGATTAGAATCACTATTAGAAGAGGTATCTACATTTAATACATATCAATACCTTAAACATTATTACTTTTAATAAGAGAATACATACATCGGCAATATACTACCTCTGATCCTTGATATAAGAGCTAAATAATTAATTTATATAAATTAAGAAAGTTAGTTATATTAATTATTTATAATAAATATAGTTTAACTTTCCTAAAATATCATCTTTAATCATCACTATTCTTAAATAGAAACTTAGAAACTGGTTATTGAGTGTAAACAATAGGATACTTTAAGAGAAAAATTATAAATTTTAAAGACAAAATGAATTGGGGACTTATATTTAAAACTAAATATAATATCTTAATTAGCTTTTATATTAAAGATTGAATAGAGTATATATATATATATAGTTAATACAATATTTAGTTTATCAAATTTACCTTCATTTTAATTTTAGTCTTCTAAATTTTTTAAAACATTAGTGTATATAGTTTAATAAAAACTTGGACCATTTTTACCTCTTGAGGAATCAAAATTTATAATTTAAAATTTGAAGAACTAAAACCAAAGTTAGGATAAATTTAAATGATTAAAAATTATATTAACTCCATATTATTTTAGTATAAAATTTTTTAGAAAGGGGTTGGGTTCACTCACGATTTAAAGACAGGGTGAAGTCTTACTTACTTTTAGGCGATACTAATGTCGAGTAGGGTAAACCATCTATTACCTTCAGGCGTAAACCTATGCACTCAGAAGTTAAGATGTCTCTCCAAGAGCCGCGACTGGAATCATAATAAAGTGTTACTATATAGAGATTGAACACACTCTAAATAATCGTATATCTTATCTTTTTACCAGTTAAATTCACATATAGTAAATATTTTCATGTGTGTGTGTGTGTGTGTGGTAGTCCTGGAAATTGTAAGTATGTGGGCCTGAAAGTTGTAAATATGTGGGTCGGCCTTCTTTGTTTTATTTGAGCCCATTAGTGTTGTTCCCGGGTGGCTTGGGGAAGAAGATCTGAACCGTTGAAGCTTGAGAAATCCTGGACATCGATTTTGTTTATTGAGTTTCAAAAAGGTTAAAAGCGTAATCTAATAAATTTTTAGTCTCTGTAAATTTTAAAAAAATACTATCTAAACATATAATCGAATCGTTAATCAATGTCAATATAAAGTATGGGATCTATATAAACTCATCATGAATATAGGGCAGTTCATTTTTAGGCATTTTTTTAGGTATAGAGACCATCTAAAAAATGTAGAAAATTTATATTGAATTATAATATTCATAAATTGTGGATAATATAATGTTGGGGGCACAACATATATTTCTTAGTAATATTGTCCAATTATTTGTTTGCCGGGAATATTTGGACAAGTCAAAAGGGCATTAAGGGAAAGAAGCGCAAATCCCTTATTTCAAAGGGCTAGCTAGCAGCCGAAAAGGCAAAATATTGGTATTCTTAGAGGTTATAATATTATAGCAACCTTATAATATTGGTATTCTCTTATCCTTTGATTATAGCATGTTCCCTTTCATAAGATATACTCAGAAGTTGTCTTAAATTTATCCTATTAATTTCCCATTTTAACCCCATATAATTACTCATATTACTCTTGTCATTGTCTTTAATTTCCTTGTATTCTCTCCACCACACATTAGTTTTCTTCTACATAAATGAGGGTATTGTTAGCAAAAAAAATTACATTTTTTTACATATTTTTTCAATTAATTTTAGTTAACTTTTTTAACAGCGTAATTTGATCAATTGTATCTTATAAAATAAAAAAGAGTAATATTTAATACAGCATATTAATTAATTATTAGATTGAATTTGATATGAGTTTTGAGGAAAACCAAGCGGAAGGGAATTCTTGTGCAAGAAAATGATCTTTAAAAGCCTTACCTTGTGGGTACCAAATTATTTGTGTTGACTATTGATATGATTTGCCGCTCTTAATATTTTTATTTGATAAATAATTAATACTGTTAAACAAGAAAAAGAAGAAGTTGATTATTGACATGATTAGCCGCTCTTAATGTTTTTATTTGATAAATAATTAATATAATACCTTTAAGGGAGGAGAATTTTTTTTTCCTGGAAATCCAAGCCGCAATTGAATCAAGCCTTTTTTTTTTTATGAAAAAGAATGATAATAACCTTTTCAAAGTTTTAAAGGTGAAAAAATTTATAGTCTCTATAAAAGTTTATAAAAATATGGGTTAATATAATTTTTTATCTCTCAAATTTACACAAAGTTCAGTTTTAATTTCTCAAATTTCATATCATACGTTTTGATCCTTTAAATAAAAACTATTAATCATTAATCATTGTCAATAAAGAATATCAAATCTATATAAAATCGTACGAGAAGTCATGAAGCATTTGATTTTTAGACTTTTTTTAATGCACATAAGAAACCATATGAAAACAAAAAGTATATCAAATCATAATATTCATAAATTGAGGATAATATATTTTTCAAATTTTGTACAATATACAAGAACATGTTTAATTTTTTTAATAATATTGTCCAATTATTGATTTTCCGGGAATATTTGGACAAGTCGAAGGATCAAAGGGCGTTAAGAGTATACGTGGCGCAAATCCCTTGGTGAGTTGTTAACTTAAACTTCCTAATTTTCTCAAAGCACTAAAAGAATTTGAACAAAAAAAATAAAATAAAATAAAATACAAAATTAAATATAATCTTAAAGAATGGAGATGCATTAACTTCACATTGTAAAATTGAATCGTATAAAGGGAATTCGAAGTCGTAATCCTAAAGCACAGGAAGAGATTTTATGAACAGTCATGTGATCCCTTTGATAATATATATTATTTGAATATTTATATTGAACACATATACATTTGAAGATACAAAATTCTCAGGGATAATTATAATTTCATCTATTTTTAATTAATTTTTTATATTTTTTTATCAAGTCATTATAATTTTACTTATTTAATCAGCCCATTGAAGTTTTATATCAAACCCTTATAGTTTCATATATCTTTAATTATGTCTCTATACATTTTTTTCCTTTTTATCAGCCATTTGAAGTTATAGGAACTTGATTAAACATTAGAAAAATTATAAGGAGTTAATAAAAAACTACAAAGACCTAATAGGAAGAAAAAACCCTACAAGAATATAATAAATAAAAAAATTATAAAGACCTAATTAAAAATTAGTTAAGATTATAAAGGCTTATAGATTAATTATCCTGATTATAAAAAACCTAAATATAAAAAGTCTATTATAATTGACGTGACGAACGTACGAAATCAAATCCCAATTCAATGGATAAGTTTAGAAAATAAAATATTATGAGTTTTAGATAACTTTAGTTGTAAAAGCCAAATTTTGCGGCATGTATCCATGCTTGTGATTGTGAGATATGTTGAATTCATTTCCTTTGCTTATAAATATATGGAAGTACTTACTACACCCACATTCATAACAATCAATACAATATCGAAAAGGAAGAAGAAAACATGGGAGCTTCCTCGTTGTTCTTTAATTTGTTATTTACAATAACATTATTATTATCGTTGATGTTAGGAAATAATAATAGTTTTGTAGAATGTGGCCAAAATTACAGAGAAGCTCTTGCAAAGTCCTTGTTGTTCTTTCAAGGTCAAAGATCAGGCAAGATTCTTTCAAACCAGAAGATCACTTGGAGGTTCTCTTCTGCACTTTCTGATGGTCATTTGGCCAAGGTAAGCGGGTTCAATTCATCAAACATAAGACAGGTTTAAACATTAATTTTTATTAGATGGTGTTGGAATATTAGTTAGTGGTCAGTAGATTTAGTTGTAAGATTCTAATATATATATATATATATATATATATAAAAAGAAACATATTCCTCTAATCTTATTTATAGAATAAAAAAATATTAATTTTGATTCTGTTTATAGGGTAAATAGGAAAAAATTTCTTATGAATGTATTATTTTATATATCTTTTATTTATTATTATATTGACTTTATTTCTATAGGTATAATATATATTAATTAAGGATAAAATTAAAAAATTATTAAATTTTATGGCAGAGTTAATGAAGTTAATATTTTTTATTCATATAAAATATATTAAAAATAACTTACAAGAGAAAGTGAGAGATCCTAATCTCATGTATTACTCCCAAAGAGTTTGAACTTGATTCACCGAAAAGGTTATGTGGTTTCTTTGTAAATCATCCTTAGAAGATTTTGTTGTCTTCATTGTCCGTTGATTTGATTAATGAAAAGTTTTCATCATCGATGTGGTTAAGATTATTTTTCCTTTTAATCTTCTTAATTAACAGGTGGATTTAACAGGAGGCTACTATGATGCTGGAGACAATGTCAAATTCAATTTTCCCATGGCCTTCACTACCACCATGCTTTCATGGGCATCACTTGAGTATGCCAACAAAATGGGACCTCAGCTCCAAGAAGCTAGGGTTGCGATTCGTTGGGCTACAGACTATCTGCTAAAGTGCGCTAATTCCAAGCCTGGGATCCTTTATGTCGGGGTTGGAGACCCGAATGCCGATCACAAATGCTGGGAAAGGCCCGAAGACATGGACACGATCCGAACCGTGTATTCAGTCTCCCCCAAAAACCCTGGTTCAGATGTGGCAGCAGAAACAACAGCCGCCATGGCTGCCGCCTCTCTGGTATTCCGTAAGGTTGACCCAACATACTCAAAATTATTGGTGAAAACAGCTCAAAAGGTGTTTCAGTTTGCTTTGAAATATCAAGGTGCCTATAGTGATTCACTTGGATATGGGGTTTGCCCATTTTATTGCTCATATTCTGGTTACAAGGTATCATTTTCTCCCTAACCCATCATCAATCTAAATATTATAAAAATTAATTGAATTATTGTTGTTAGATACAGTACTCAAAGGTGTTATGTTCAAAACTGAAGCATGTCTTTTGACATTTTAAATATTTTTTTAAATGAAATTTAAGTTCATCAGGATGAGCTATTGTGGGGAGCTTCATGGCTATATAGAGCAACGAACGCAGTTTATTATTATAATTTGATAAAATCTTTGGGTACAAATGATCAGCCTGATATCTTTAGCTGGGATAACAAATTTGCCGGTGCACATGTCCTTCTTTCTAGGGTAAACCTTCCCTCTTATTTTTCTGATTTCGTTTATTTAGTTATGATTGACTTAACATCAACTCGTATCTTACAGAACTTTGGATATATATGTGTGTGTGTGTGTGTAAAAGATCACTCAAATATCAATAGGTCAACTTTATTAATTTTTATCATAAAATTATTACTCAAAATATGTTGACACTGTATAGACTGGTGTTATTACGTATTCACTCATATGTCATGCAACAAAAATAATAACTCTTATCTTATTAAGTGGGTCACCTATATATGAACTGTATAGTATTATTGTATTCTTTTGATAACTAAATTTTTAGATAAATTATTAATTAAATTGTCACTTTCAATAATTTGATTGAATATTCTCTTCAGTCTTCCTCTAGTATGGCCTTTTCAAATAGCTACATACAATTTGATATACCTTCCTCACCAATACTTCTAATAACTTTATATATATTTGAACCATCTCAAATGATTTTCTGTTATTTTTTCTTTAATAGACACAACGGGAAGTCTTTATTATATATGTTCATCATGATTCTGTTATTTTTTTTGTGTAGCTGCACATACATTTTGGCATCATCATCTCTGCTACTCTAACTTCATGCTATTAAGTCTATTTGTTTTGTTAGTAAATTGCGAGGTTTTGAAGTATCAATGCAACTTCTTGTATTGATAAGGACAAATAATGAAGTTGATGTGTGAATACACGTTGTTAATTAATTAATGCAGCGAGCGTTGGTGAACAACGATAAGAATTTGATGGAATATAAGCAAGCAGCTGAGAACTTTGTGTGCAAGATCTTACCTAAGTCCCCGGCTACAACTACACAATATACACCGGGTAACGAATCACACTACTAATGACTTATGAATTTTACAGTTCATTTTTTTATTATATTTTGTAAAATGAATAAGGCTTGCACTAGCTAGCTAGATACTTTAATTAATGAATGATGTGCAGGGGGATTAATGTACAAGCTTCCAGGAAGCAACTTGCAGTATGTGACAGCAATAACATTCTTGCTTACCACATATTCTAAGTACATGTCTGCCTCAAAGCACTCATTTTATTGTGGCAACCTCCATGTAACTTCTCGTACCTTAAAAAGCCTTGCAAAGAGACAGGTAATTAAGTCACAAGATTGGAGATAATCCATAAAATTCTCAACGGAAAAAATTCTGTTTTTATTTTTTTCAACAGCATTTGTTATTATATATTGCGAATTTGTTGTGTGATATTTTAGTGAGTGTATTTATTTCTTGTGACGTTATTATGGGGATCTTCCCTCTATAATATTTATGATTTGAGAATCAAAAAAGCGCTTACACAATTATATTTTGAGAAAATTAATCTATAAATCCATATAATTTTATCTCATTTTTAATTAAGTCATAACAAGTATTTTTCCTTTTTGTCAAGTACTTATAATTTCGCATGATTTAATCAAGCCCATGTACTCCTCCGGTTCTAAATATAGGACCTAATTAAAAAGTTAATTTTAGTTATAAATATAAAACATATTTTTTTAAATTTACCAACTCTTTCCTAAATTACCCTTATTGGTACTTTATCAAAAATAATCAAATAAGATAAGGAGTTCATTAATATAATGTGAAATTATAAAGATTTGATAAAAAGGACAAAAAAAATTGGATGGATCTAATTGAAAATTGGATGAATTACATAAAATGTTGATGAATTTTTAAAGATGATATTAATTATTACACTTTTCAATCTTCAAAAAAATCATAGATTATTTCCACTTGAATTTATTCGAACTTCTTCACTATTTTTTCTCTACATTTGTTAACAAACATTTTATTTGAAAATTCCAGATAGACTACATATTAGGAGACAACCCAATGAAGATGTCGTACATGGTTGGATATGGCACAAACTTTCCCAGAAAAATTCATCATAGAGGATCATCATTGCCTTCTCTAGCAGTTCATCCGCAAGCCATAAATTGCAACGAAGGGATTCAACAGTTCTTCAACTCACCAAACCCTAACCCTAACATATTGGTTGGAGCCATTGTCGGAGGTCCAAACCAGAACGATGAGTACTCCGATGATCGAGCCGATTATGCTCACTCTGAACCTGCCACTTACATTAATGCAGCCATTGTTTGAACTTTAGCTTACTTTTCTGGTGTTCGTTAAAATGAATGCTCACTCTCTCAAGTGTTAAAGCCTATGTTAGTATTGTTCTTTCACTTACAGGCTTACATGAATTAATATAATGTAAGAGGACAAATTAGTAATTAACTTGATGTATCAAAAGCAAAGGACCAAAGTAACCTTAGCTTAGCTTGCAACTAGTTGCAGCAAATGTATGTATGTACATATGTATGTGTATACAGATGTCTGGGGTTCCAATAAGAATTTGGCCCCTGATATAAATAATGCATTTGAATGAAGTAGCCTTGATGAAATTGTCTCTTTGAATTTTTCTTTTATATACAACTATTTGGTATGTGGTATTATTAAATTATATTCAATTATTGTTTAACCTAATTAAACATAACTCTCCTAACACAATTTTTTAAGGCAAAATTATATATAATCTTCTTAAATTTTATGTTACATATAGATAACCGTCATAACTTTTGAAACTTCAAAATCAAACCTCCTAAACTTTTACATTTATACAAATAATAGTTTAGTTCTACACATATAATTCAAAATTTTTTGTTAATATAATCTTTAGTCTCTTAAGTTTGCCTTTATTTCAGTTTTGGTCTCTTTAGTTTTAAACTATAAGTTTTGGTCCTTCAACTTTCTTTTTATTTAAAACATTTGTCCTATAATTTTATAAAAGCTTAGATAATTTTACCCTTTTAGGGACTCAAACCCATTGTTTGAAATGTAAGGGACCAAAATAAAAATTTGTGCAAACTTATAGGATCAAAGATTATATTAACCCTTTTATTTTTGAATTAAAGAAATAGACACTAACAGCTTATGAGTAGGATCGAATTAGTAATCTTCTACTTATTGAGAAATTCCCATGTCACTAAGCTACAAGGCCATTAGTATATCATAATTTAGAATTTGAAGGGGCTATATATGCACATAGGATGTGTTTAGAAAAAAAAGGCTTTTGGGCAGCTTATAAAGAAAGGGCTTTTGAAGAAGAGTTTATAAAAAAAATTATTTTGAATAAATTAATATTTAGATAGTTATTTTCATAAGTACTTTTATTATTGGTAAATTACGAAAAAGGGTATGAGTATTAAATAAGAAGAGATAAGATATAAGAGGAGAGAGGGTGTAAGAAAAGAAAAGAGAGAGTGTAAGAAAAAGTAGGGGTAATATAATAATTGGTTAGTTTATAAGCTATTTTACTGTTCTATAAGCTACTCTGATCAATTTATTTGAAACCTTAATTTTAAACTATGATTTAATCCAAAAATTCGTTTGAATAAATATGACTGTTTATTTTAAAAAATTTTAAAACTTAGATTTTACTAAAACTTAAATTTAAAACCTAGATTTTAGGTGTTTCCAAACATACCCATAAAATAAAGTTTCAGGTGGCACATAATGAATAGTTAAGAGTTATCTATATAGACTTGAAAGTTGATGGGAGTTTATTTCTAAGTTTTAAAGGTTCAAGAGGTTATCTGAACCTTGTATCTACCTGATCCAGTTTATGAAAGTTCTATGTAGTTTTCTTGTTTTTTTTTTTTTATCTACAATGCTCACTCTCTCAACATTACTCAAGAGGAATAAATTGTTTTTGCTCTAATCAGTCGTTAGTTTCTCTTGAAAGTTCTATATATTTATACTTTATATCATGAGATAAAATGCGTAGTTTCTAAATTACCTTTGACAAGCTCATTGAGTACTTTAAATAGAATAAAATATAAAGTTTAAAATAGTGAAATATTGCTTGTCAAGTAATTTATTAGTTAGTCTTATTTGCCAACAAAAATGTGTCAACGTATTTGATTGGCCACAAAAGTCAACGTATACAATATGAAAGAATTATAATTTGGATTTTTTCCCTGTAATTTTTATTATATCAGTCTAATAAGTATTCAATAATTTACAGTTTTCATTATTTTTATAAATAAAGGCATGGTAATTATTTTTTATGGAGATATTCAAAATTATCCATTCTATTCTTTTTATTTTATTCACTTAATTGAATCTAATTTTTTCTGGGTCAAACTAAGCTATTACAATATATTGAATATTTGACCAATATATTGAATAGTAATTTGATTGTGATTTTTCCATTTCTGTTTTTATCTAGATTGGGATGCACTTTTTAAGTATAGGAAGTAATACCAATAATTGAGTAAACTAAAAGAACCCAATAAAAAGAACAAAATATAAAAATCTAATTAAAAATTAAACAAAATTATTTGGACTTACATATCAATTTTTTTATACGAAAAAATTTAGATGAGTTTGATATCAATCCCCCATTAAAAATAGGGTATATCCCCATAGTTTAAAGAATATTTACAAGGGACTTATAAGATTGCTTACTAAAAGAGCCCTCACAACAGTAATAAAAATTAAATTTATATTTTTATAAAATATAAATATATTTTTTATTATTTATATCAATCCCGCTTACATATCAATTAATTTGAAAAAAAAGCACATACAAACCTTTTTTCTTTTTTTTTTACAAAACACACAAAACTTAAGTCCAAGCCTTTTCCCTAACAAAGCAATGGCCCAAAGATCCCAATAACGTGAATAGTTTGTGTCATATGGGCCTAGTCATCCAAAAATATTCCCATGAGTCTTTATTCTAAGAACCAGAACCTAATAACAAAAATGCTATCCATCGATTAATCTGAGTAATAAACGATTCGATATCAGTTAAATAAGGTCTCAAGTTTAATTTTTGGCATATACAAAAAAATTCCATTGGAAGACTCACCCACCATAACCAGATACGTGACGCGAGTCAGATCCAGATATAGTCGGGATAAAACTTCGGTGAATTGAGGGGACAACAACAAGAAATGTTACCCACCACCCATAGATTTAACTAGAAAACATATGAGACATGTGACTATTTGGAACATGTTTAACCCTTACAGAGTACTACTTTATTGTGGTTCCAATCACAACTCTTGAGGAGGCATCCTAACTCATAGGTACATAAGTTTAAGCCTGAGGATAATATACGGTTTGTTCTACCTAACATTGGTATTTTTTAAGATGAAGGAAAATTTTACTATGCCCTTAGATTATGAGTGAGTTCAACCCCTTTCTAAAAATTTATATACTAAAAAAATAACAAAAATGCTTAGTATAAATGAATATTAAAGTTTAGAGAAAATGACACCAAAAATACCGTGAAAAATAATAAACTCTAAATCAAATCTTATTAATAATAATAGATATGATATTAATAACACAAAGTCTTATTTTAACATTTATCATTTTTAGAGTATTTTTCTATATTTTTTATAAAGTTTATTAATTATTTTATTTGTAATATATTTATTATTTTGAAAACTATTTTTTTGTAAAAATAACTTAAGACCATTTGAAATTAATTGACCAATGAGAATCTATTATAAATTGAATTCATTTATTTATTTTTAATATGACTATATGTCCCGATTATATATCGAATTCATTTTTAAAAGAGAGCACTTTAACTATGTAATTGAACCTATGAAGACAATATCATTCAACCTAATGTAAATATTTTTAGGAAATTTAATTCAAACTAATTACTGAAGAAACTGAACCGAATCAATTGGTTCGATTATTGTTTTCTACTATATTTAGTTTAGTTGGTTTTTAGTGCTTTTTCAATCGAAACCAATCCACTGAACAAACCAAATTGAATTTAATTATTTAATTTGATTCAATCTTTTTCTTCTACCATAAATTTATTAATGGATTCAATATAATTAATTAATATATTATTCCTTTATACTTAAAAAGTAAATTACTGTAGAAATTTCATTTTTAGATTAGTTTGGTGGGGGGAAAAATCGGATGTTTAGGGGACCTACTCACACACAAAACTATTCCAAAGATAAGGTTCTACTAAATTTAAGTATATTAAATATTTGTTTGACAAAAAAAATGTATATTAAATATTTGACTAATCTAAATATGGTAATTGAAAAATATTGGTCGGTCAAGCATGTGGCCACTTTAAGTGACTTGCATGTAATTTTTTTATATAAAAATATTTAAAGAGATTCGATATTAATTTTTTATTAAAATTAGGGTATAATTTTATAATTTATATAATATTTATAAAAAATTTATAATATTATCTATTAAATAAATTTTTATGACGGTTCGAGAAATCTCATATTCTTAAAATATAAATATATTTTTTATTATTTTATGTTAACTCTAATTGGTGACTTGCATATAATTTTTAAACTGGTGTTTGGCATAACTTCTGTTTTTTTTTTATGGAAATTGATTACTATCTTAATTAATTATTATTAAATGGATTAAGTTAAAAAAACCCAACAAATTTATGAATGACCTCGAAAGTGAGTTCCGTTAGGTAATCGAATGGATATAATTAAGTCAACCACTAATCTGAACTTAATAAAACTGTTATCCATTTGACCACTTTTTGAGTTACTTGTTCACCACACCACACCGCATGAAAGAATATTATAATTACATAAAGTAATTAAAAAAAAAAAAAGATGGCAGAAGATATTTCTTTTTTCATTCCAAGTCAGCTTCATTCACTTTGCCCTTAAATGACGTTCTAATGTTGTATATTCACAGAAATTGTCATTGTGAAGCTTTTGACTAAAATTAATAAAATTATTAAACAATTCGCATTATAATAAAATTTAATAGTATTCTATTAGTATATGGCAAAAAAGAAAAATATTTTAATAGTAAAATATTCTTTGCTTAAATATTCCATCTCTTAACTAGACTACTTAAATTTTCATGGAAAATAATTATTAAAGCTTCATTGTATACCTTTTTTTTATACATATCATTGTTACACCTAAAACTAATACTTAAAATAATATTTTTATTCTATGTCCTAATTTTTTAAATGAAAAAATACAAATATTCAAAAAAAAAAATTAAACTACTCTACATACATCAAATTCAGTTCTATTTTTTCTTCTTCCTTGAACTTAAGTCACATTTTTTTAATTTTAAATATATATATATATATATATGCGTGTGCTAATCTACTTTTTACTATCTCACTAGAATTAATGAAAGATTGTTAAATCATTAAATTTATTTGAAAATGAAAAAATTATAAATTTGCCCATGTTTAAAACAGAATAAAGAATTACATCTTGAGAATAGGAAAAATAAAACTACATCAAACTTCAAATAGGGGAAGTCTTAAAAAATTATAATTAATATTCCACTTGATGATTTACAAATTATAATAAATAAAATTTAATTTTTATAAAATATATGTTATAATAAAGATAATAGAGAATATATATATAAATTAGTTTAACCGTGGCAATAATTCATCAAACAGTGATCAAATTTAATATACTAAATAATCATACCAAAAAAATAGTCAAAACGTGATTTTTAGTGGGAAAATAACACACACATATATATATATATATATACACACACACATAAAAAAGAAACTCTACTAAATCACAGTATTCTTAAGTCATAATATCTATGACCGACACTCGTTAAACTGTTGAATTTAAACTGAGAAGAATGGGAATAAAAAATAAAAATAAATATAGAGGTGAGAAGAGAATTGAAAAGTTCTATCTGGGCTTTAATGGTGGAATTAAAGAGAAAGAGAAGAAGGTAGGTGAACGAAAAAAGGTGGTATTTATTCCTTAGTTCTCAGACGGATCAGCCTCCTCCTCTTTTCAGCTTAGGTTACCAAAGTTTGTCTCTTCAATTTTCTGCATTACTACATTTTCTCTTTCCATTGCTCTTTCCACAAGCAAACCTGATTCCCACACACGTTTATATATTTCCTTCAATTTAAGACAACACCCCACTAAGAAACCTAATCTCCACAAATAATAATAATATAGGAAAATTTTAATTTAACAGAATAAAATCAATCTCTTCATGCCTAGATGAAATCATGGGTTGACATATCTATGTGTATTTAAATTGATTGCATTAAGTGTTTGATTGGTTAACTAGGATAAAAATACGTTTGGGTCCAAACTAAAAGTTACTAATTTCTGATAAATTGATAAGACTAACTTTTAAATAGATAAAAGTATATTTAGACTATGTATTGATCATTTTATCCCTATCATTTTACCCTGTATCCTTTTTGATAATTTATCTATTAAAAAAATTATTATAATAATAACTATCTAAATATTTATTTTTTTTATAGAAATTACTCTCTCTAATCTCTTTTAAACCAATTTTTCCCTAAACTCTTCTTCTTCAAAAACTAAATTAAATGGGACTCTGAAGGAAAAAAAAGGACTAATTAATTTTATCTTACTTGGCTTGTTTAGGAAATTTCTCACAGAAGAGAGTGAATGAGTGATGCGTTTTTTTTAAAAAATTTTGGGGAAAATCATCAAAAAATAGAAAAGAAAAGAAAAACAATAAATCTCATACATACTCTCTTTATTATTTCATGTTTCACATCAATTTCTTTCCACTAATAAACGGTATTTTATTATTTATTATCATTTGTTTAATTAAAAAAATCTACATTAAAAAGAAATACTAACACTTTTGGATTCTCTCTTGTACAAACGTCCATCTCATGAGTGAGAGACAGATAGTCACTGATTTAATCTATTTTTATTTTGTGCGAGCCACTCTTTCACTCAATTACACTCTGCTGCAAGACTTTATCCCTTTAATGGAGACAGTCCAACCCAGTTTTTAAAAAATACAATTATTAAAAAATATATAATAATTGATCGAATTATAATTTCATAGACAACACTTTAATTTTTTAAATGTTAAATTATTTTATATTTTCATTTTTTCTAATTTAAGTCACCCTTTTCTTTAAAAAAAATCGACCAACAAATCATTCATTATGACCTGATGAGTTGATACTGATAAAAATTAATTAAAAAGGAGTAGTACTGCTAAAATTAATAACTTGGGCACAGAAATAGGTCCTCTTTCAATTAAAATGGTTGGTAATGCATCATAAATGACCTCCCTCACATAAAATTTAATATGGCTCATCAGCCACTGATCACCTACATGAAAACCACCCCCTTTTGCATTTTAATTATTATATTACTCTTTATTTATTTATACTTAATTTCCCAACAAAAACCATGTCCTCTCTTTATTACTTCCTTTTCCTTTTTCCCCCTCAAAACAAAGAATTTCACCATTAGTCCCTCGATTACTCACCAACCATTACCCCCATAAAAACAAATATACTCCTCTAGTCTAAAATATAAAAATTAATTAATTTTTTAAAAAATATTTAAAAATTAAATAAATCAGTTAATTATAATTAAATTAATATCTTAATAAAAATTTATATTATATATTTTTAATATATCTAAATTAGTTTAATAATTTATATATTATTTATAATTAACTAAATTATTTAATTTTATTAATTTATAAAAAAATAATTAATTTATATATTTAATATCGGAGAAGTATATAAGCAAGATAATTGAAAGAGTTAAAAAGCATAATTCTCTTATCCCAAATGAAACTGTATATGGAGTAGGATCTAAATTTTGCACTCTTTTAAGGGCATTATCGAAATATGGAAAAAATTAATGTAAGGCAGGGTATTATCTACAGGCTATAGAGTAGAGGACTTAATTAATTACTGCTACTATTTGCTTCTACTAGTACTATTTTTGTAAATGAGTTTTAAAAATTGAAAAATATATCAAAATTTAGAGTTTGGGTCTAACTAATTGGCTTATTTACCGGTCATACCCCTGAGAGCCATCGAAAAGTTTCGCTAATTTCTTCGCCTAATCTGATTGCTTCAATGTCGCAGTCCTCCGCTGAGACGGCGGCGTCGCTTCGTTGGCTAGCATTACCGCCGGTAAAGAACCTTCCAGAACCTCGAAATGATACTGTTCGGGATGATATAGAAGATGAGAGCCTATCCACGTAATCCTTCAGCCAGCTCCTCCCACTGCTGGCTACATCGGCGGCTAAGCTCGCCTCATAGACCGACTGAGCCGCCGCCGGTGGTGGAGAGTCTGCAACTACCGATTCATCCTTGTTATCCGACACGCTCCTCCGATGCGCGTGGCTCATAGGAACCTCGGAATCCTCCTCTACAAAATACTCAAAGGAGCCAACCGAATAGGACCTCGACCTCGACCTCGACCTCGCACGCACGTCTCCAGCGACGTCTGGTGGCGCCGTTCCCCGCCGGCTAATGTTTCCAATTTCGAGCCGGAAACTATCGCTGCCTCCACCCCCGCCGGAAGAGGATCGGAGAACCTTCATTAAGTCTGAATCAGAAGCAAAAATCGCAGATCGACACAACGGACAAGTCAAATTCGCCTGAAGCCAAGTATCGATGCATTCCACATGAAAGGCATGACAACACAACGGGAGAAGACGGAGGAGGTCTCTCTGCTCAAATTTCGAGAGGCAAACTGCACAATCTCCGCCGGTAGTATCAGAGGCAGAAGAGCGACGAGTAATGGAAGAAAAAGTGAACATCGGAAGCGAATCAATAATTGAAGCCGAGGGAATCTCCGGCGAGACGCGACTACTGGAAGAGTAACCAGGCGTCGTACTAGCAGTCGCAGTCGCCGGCGTGGCATTCCTCCTGAACGACGACAACAACGACGAAGGAGAAACCCGACGGAGGCACTGGAGATTGAGATGACGAAGAAGCAAGCAGAGAGAGAGCGACACAATGATAGTAACAGAAAGGACGATAACAATAATGAGAACACTGGTGTTGAGATTCTGAAAAGCAGAGAAGTGCTGAGAAGAAGCACGATCCTCAGAAGTAGAAGTCTCGGTGAAGGAGGTAGGATATGACCCGACGACGTTTAGGGTGTAAGAAGGCGGAGAAGCCATGGCGAACGAGAGAGAGGGGGGAGAGAGAAACTTAACAGAGAGAGAGAAGAGGAGGGAAATGAGAAAGACGGGGGTATATAAATGGAGGGCGGGGAGCACGTGAGGAGCACGTGAGGGATGAAGATGAAGGTGAAGTTGGTGGGAAGGCGTGGAAATGAATTTGGGAAGAGGAAATAAAAGTAAATGCCTGAGGAGGTGGCATGCCTTGCTCGAATTGCTCTGTTATGAGACTGACCCCCTCACTTCGGGAACAGTGAGATTTCATTGCCACCTTTTTTTTGTTCACTTTACTTCTGGGATTTTATTTTTCGTTTCTTAAATTAGTCGAATACATCATTCGTATTGTGTGATTGTATGCCTTTGAAGACAAAGATGTCTTTTGTGTGAATATAAGGAACGTGTGCCGTGTCAAGCAGACCAAAATATGCTCGATACTAACAAAAGTATTGCCAATACTAACTTTAATACTTTAAATATTTTAAATATAATATTATAGGCTTAAAATTAGGTTGTGTATATAAAATTCTTTTGTATTGAGAGAGTCAAGATATATATTGGTAATTTTTACAAATTTCTAATTATCAATTAAAAATACCATTTAAATTATATAAAAAATACTATTAATAAATATTAATATAATTAATTTATAATCTATCATGAGTCTAATTCTCACTATTAATATAAAAATTTGATTGACAAGCAATTTGTAAATAGATTTGTGAGCGTTTTAGGCAATACTCTGAATCTAATAAATTTATATTTTTTATTTGTTCAAACTCAAAATGACACTCTTTTATCAGGAAAAAAAGATGTAAAATCCAATTCAGTTGATTTGTCCAACCCAACGAATTAACCCTAAGATCATTTTAGTTGACCATGAAAGATCGAGCCAGTCAAATAATTAATATACCAATTTTTAGATTGATTAGGCCAGTTTAGTATGGATTTCATACATTACTATCAACTACAAGTAAAATGTAGGCAAATAATTTCCAAGGACTTTAAATTGATTTATTAAGAAATAATAGTATTCTAAAAAAAATATGCCTTCTTATAAATTTGATAGTATGTAATTATATAGAAAACATATATAAAATTTAAAATTTAAAATAAGACATACCATCAGATGTGAATAATAACTCACCTCTCGTGTCCTCCAAATATATACAGACAAGAAAACCAACTATGATTAATAACATGCTATTTATGAGCTATAAATAACAGCTCACCTGTCATGTCCTCCATACTAGATACATGAAAATTAACTATGGTCAATATCAACATATATATATATATATATAATATTATTGATAAATTGAAAATCAAATATTTTATTTTCTTAAATTTCATGATAAAAGCATGAAGAGTTTTATTTATATGAACTAAACTATAGTTTAATTTTTTTTAATTTAAATATTTATAATTAAATTATTAATTAGAAAATATTTGCTTTTCATATTTTACTTTTATAGATAAAAATGAAATGTATCTAGTTCAAATACAAATTAAGCACAAGATCTCAAGTTTAAATCTGTATAAATATAGAAAATAACTCCAGAAGAGCTATCTCCAATTGAATTTAGAAATATTTAAATCTAATTCAATCAAATAGCCATATCAGGAAAAAAGAATGAGGAGGAGGAAGAGGAATTGTTGATTAAAAAAAAAAAGATGTTTAACGAATCTAAATTTGTTTCATACATGTATGAAGCAATAAATATATATGTATCTAATAAATCTTAACCATTAACTAAATATACTTACCCTTTATAAAAATTTTCGTCATTTGGTAAGAAGATATAGATTCAAAACTCTGAGCTTTTATAAGCATTGCTTTAATGACAATACAGAATAATTTCTTGTACAGAAAACTAAATAAATAAATACACAAAAATGTAAAAAATAATAATAAATAAATAAATAAATACAGATGAATGTGAATGCATATATAGAGTATTATTTTCTTTTCTCCTAACTTTTCCTCCGAATTTATGTCCCACCAAATACACAGCTTAGGTTAACTGTCCCGAACTGATGTTTTCAGTAGAATAAGATTTTTTTCCTTTTTGTTTCCAAAATCTAAAACAATTTTTCCCTCAGAAATGATATTACTGAAAAATTACTCAAAAGGAAGATTTATAAAAACTAAAGATATTACTGAAAAATCAAGAAATGATAAAAAAAAAACACAAATTCTCTCTCTTACCCACACATATAAAAACATAAATTGTACTTGATTATATATATAAATATATATATTATTTTTTGTTTTTACTTTTTTATAATAAAATAAAAAATTTGGTACTCAAACAAAGAAACACCGTGTTATTTAATTTGTAGTTTTTTTTTGGCAATAATTAAAATTTTAGTCAAGAAAGTGAGATTGTCTCTAGCTGGCCCCGTGCAGATAGAGAGTAAAATGATTAAATGAATACTATTTTTATAACTTACAAATAATATATTTTTTATAGATTTTTGTGTGGGTAATTTTTTATAATTAATTTAATCAATTTCATGGATTATTAACAGATCAAAAGAGAGGGGGGAAATTAAATGGGAGACAATTATTACTTTACATGGCCACTCTTAATTGATCATCAAGGGAGGAATCTACAATATATTAAATAAGAAAAGTCAAAATAAATAAAGATTAAATTAAAAAAAAGAAAGTCAAATCAAACTTTATCCCTGGCAATGGAATAATTGCATGATCATATCACGATCTGCATGTACCTAGTTTTCTTGTGAAGTTTTCCTCATTTTAATATAATTAATTATTATTAATGTCCCCAAGAATATAAAATACTAATAAGTAATAACTTCATTCTCTAATCCAAAATCTCTTTAATTCCATGAACCCACAACGACTTTTATGGACTCATATATTATGTCTCCACGTGATATCCCAATATTAAATTTTGATATAGGCTCAATTTTAGATTTTTTTTTTTATTTTGACAAATTTTCTGGCTAACTGTAAATTGTTAGTTAACCAGAAAATAAACTACTTCCTATATAATTAGTTGAAAAAAATGATTTATCTCTTTTGTCATTCATATCACAATTTCTGTAATAATTAACAAAGGTCATAAATAATTACATTTGATCAAGGTAAAAAAAAACCATAATTACACAAAAATTTGAATTGAAAAATAGTTTAAGCTGTAGTAAACCTTTTAACTGTAAATTTCCTTTCTTTTTGTATATTCATAATTTTGTATAAAGATTTATTGTGGATTTAAACTTTCGGTAAAAAAAAAGATTAATTTAACATAAAAATTTAAAGAAAAATAAAAAAATATTGGTCTAATTGATAAAAATGATTTATATTTTATAAATATATAAATTTAAATATTATTAATATATATATTTTTATTGGTGACAATCATAAATATTTTTATTAGAGTTTTTTTTATAGGGTGATTAAGTCTGTCCTCCTGCCTCAAAAATTTTTAACACATGACAAAAAGTAGATCAAGACGAAGACATGAGACGGACGGGACCTGTCATTAATATATTTATATATATGTATAATTTATTTATATACTAATATATATTATTATATATATATATTATGATCTATTTTTTAAAATAATGCCAAAGAGTTGAGGAAAATTTATGAATTTATAACAAATTTAAATTTTACTCTTTTTTTAATTTAGATTGTTCTTTTTAAAAACATATTGGATTAGGACATTCTTGATATGGAACAAGACAAAAAAATTGCCCCAATCTCTATTAGCTCGTCGGTCCCATGAATACCTTAGTTTTTTTATTAGATATTACTTAGCTTTAACTAAGACTTAACTCATTTAAATTTTAATTTTAAAATATATATATATATATATAAAATCTAGCCATGCTTAAGATAGTCTTGGAGAATAACATCAGATATGATATTAAATGTATATATCTCATTTAAAAAGTTGAAATTTAATTTTTATTCTTGATAGTCATTTTTGCTGAAAAATGATCTATTATTGTAAAGCTCAAGGTCCATATATTTCTATGGATCCTTGAATTATTATAATTTTTTTTCCAACTATATATAACATATCTTTATTTATATATAAATATTTATATATAATTAAAGAAGAATTACACATTTGCACCCATTGAATATATGTTATATATGTGTCTCTAAATAAAATTTTAGGTATATTTAGATAATAAATTATGTAATAAGTTTTTTTAGCAATTTCATTTAGGAAAATACTTTATGTTTATTTTTTTATTTAAAAATGATTGAAATAAAAAATGAAATTTAAATTATCCATATTTTTATTCGTATGTTGCTTTTGCCAGACAACTAAGGATCCAATTTAAGATGGAACTCACATGACAGGATCCTTTTTTTCTTGTCTCTCTCACTATATTTTATTAAGGATTCTATCCATTATGTAATTAAAAAAATAAAAAAAACAAATTCGTATTCGAATAAAACATCATAAACCTTTGATCCGATAATTCTCCATCCGATAAACAAGGATCGAATCACTAAGTTACCAACAAATAATTGAATAAAAAACATTTATCAATTCCAATAAATAAAACATTAAAAAAACCCAAAACTTAAACGGAAACACGTTATTATTCCAAATTAGTTAAATAATAATGGGAGCAAGAGCATAACTTGTCACTACCTATAACACAATGGTATTTAATAATAATTAATAATTAATTAATATAAAAATATGAAGAAGCAATGATAAGATATGTTTGGGGTCGTGCGATAAGTAAATTATTATAATTAATTAATAAGAATCGAGTTGTCTAGGATTGAACAGATAGGATTATGAGCGCGTGCACGTTTTCACTTGTGTGGCTTTGCTTCCCTCACAATCTTGGCATGCATTCTTTCTGATTCTCTACTACTCCAACATGTTGAACATATAAAATTATAATTTCTGAATTTTTATTTATATATTTCTCTCTTACAACTCCAACATATATAACTACTTTGCTTTTGGTTTCATTGTTAATTTATTACATTAAAGGTCTCCATTATTCGAAAAGGTTTTTTCAGTGCAACTACTCTTAAAAAATTAAAAAAAAAACAATTCTTGTCCCCTCCCTAAGGTTTGATCCGGAGGTAGTTCTTTTGGTTGTTTGGTTGGAAGAAATGGTATTATTAAATGTATTGTACACTATAAAAAAATAGCGGATTACCGACAGAATTAGTCACGGAATATTTTTCCATCGCTAATTTCCTTCATTAAAATTAGTGATGGAATTTTTCCGTCTATAATTTTGTGACCAATTTCCATTCCGTCGTTAATTTCCATGAAAAATCCATCCCTAATTCTATTGCTAACATTTAGCCACTGAAAAATTCCGTGACTAATTTGAAATGTAAAGTTTGTAAATGCCAATAATTTTAGGAATTTCATTTGCTAATTCCATAAGTAATTACATATTTTTTTGTAGTAATATATAAAGACTATAAGTTTTTCATCATTAGACTAATAGTCATTAATCTTGTTAAAAAAACAGGCCTCTAGAAGAGGCATTATGGTCTCAAAAAATTGATTCGAATTAAATGGTTGCTCGAGTATTTGATAATAGCATTTTAAAAAAATATTGAACGTTTGGTAGTCCAAAGGTTTAAATTAATATATACTATAAAAAAATACTACTACAAAAAAAGCTTTTTAAATCAGTTAAAAATAGTATTTTACATTGGACAATGACGGGTGTAGAAATATACCTTTTAAAAAGTGTATACTTTTTAAATCGGGCAGTTCACCAGTGTAGAATTTAAACCGGTCCCTTTTGAAATAAGGAGTATAATTTTGCTAATATCTACGTTGATTGAACTGATCCCTTTTGAACAGTTGTTGTAGATTAATGAATTGTTTATACTGGTTGTGTTTGCACTCGGTGTAGATTAATGAATTTTTACACCAGTTGTGTTTATACGAAGTGTAGATTAATGAATTTTTTACACTTCACTATAAAGACAATCGGTGTAGATGTTGTCATATTTACATATTGTTTCTACACTTGCATGTATTCTTTTTGTCCAGTTTAAATGTATTTTAAAAAAATGACCCATTTAATATTTTATTAACCCCGTCCCTTGAAGCTTTATGAATAAACTGCCAAAATATACAGACTCAAAGAGACAGCAGCAGAGACAAAGTTCAAGATGGCAGAGACAGATCTTTAATTACTCATTACATTATTCATTTAATAAAATTCAATAAAAAATACAATCATTTGAAAAGAAAAATAAACAAAATATTCTGGTAATGACAAATATTATTGAGAATGAATGATTTGAACAAAAAATTCAACCCAAATATTGCGCATGTCCTCAATATCTTGTTCATAAAATGGGTCAGATTGATCAAACATCTGAAACATCAAATTAAAATAAAATAAATTAAAGCATTACTAAGATATATTAAATTGACTAAAAATATATGAAATCTTTAAAAACACAATTTACCTCCTCAGTTAGGTCAGTCCTATTTGACAAGATGATATTGATCATGTGTCTAATTATGTAGAAGCCGCACAAGTTGCTTTCTTTGGGTTGCATTCGATTCTGTAATATAAACATAAACAAAATTATGTGTCATCAGCAAAAAAACTGCGTGGAGCATAAGACTTATCACTTTTATTACCTTCAGTATGATCCAATCAGGGCCCCTCACCGAGTTGGCTTTCTTAAAACCCCTTGCAATTGTAAACGTCATCATAGCTCTATGACCAAAGTTATGAATTTAGTAACCGTTTTATTACAAAGACCATATTTAATTTATTACAAACAACATTGTTCTGTAAGGAAGAAAACTCACATGCTCATAATCTTCTTGGCATTAACCGATAGCTTGTACTAGATGGAGCATAAGAAGAAAATTTTATAAGTATACTTACATAGTATGATCAATTACCAATGATTGATGTAGAAAATAATTAAACAATAATGGTTATTAGAATTAAGCAAATACAAACCTAATATGAAAAAAATTGAAATATTAGTATTCTTACTCTTGCATATATGGTACAAAGAAATAATCAATATCGGTTTCACCAAGCCTCCTTGCAATGTACTGAAGTCTTGAAGATTGGGAGGTCCCTTTTGAATAAATATAAAATGATATGAAAAAAATTGAAATATTATTATTCTTACTCCTGCATATATGGTACAAAGAAACAATCAATATGGGTTTCACCAAGCCTCCTTGCAATGTACTGAAGTCTTGAAGATTGGGAGGTCCCTTTTGAATAAATATGAAATGGGCATAGGAATTCGAATTGACCTTGTTTGCCCTTGGAAACTAACTTAGCTTGCATGTACCTATAATTAATGTAAACACGATGTTAGTTAATGTAAACACTTAACTTGCATGAATTTTGTTATTACATATATTTATATTTAAATTAGACTTACATTAAAAATATTTAGATGTATTCAGAGGTTAGTTCATTCCTAAGAGTGATAACAGATTTCACATCTACATGGTCAATAAAGGTAGGTGCCCCTTGTCACCCACAACTGAATCCATAGGCAACGGATCCACATGAAATATTTTGTCAGATGCCAATTGAATTACACATTGCATGGCACTCAAATTGGGAGGTGTGAGAAGTTTGCTTGGGGATGATGCGACGTGATCCGAAACAAGATGCTTTAGCCATAATATGAAAGTCCCCTTGGCCGCTAACAAGTCTCTTTCAGCCTTCGCTTAACCCCTTCGAGACATTGTGTGGGGCCAATCATTCTTGAGAGTATGTTCAATAGCTTTTGCTCTTTTTTCCTACAAGACTTGAAGTAGTTAAAATCAATACGTACAAACAAAAATGGGAAATACAAGATCCCTTTTTCACGACATATCAACTCACTATAGCTACTATAGTAGTATGAAGCCTAACAAATTCTTCCCAAGTAACTTCGTCAATAAATTGATACTTGTTGCATGGAGAAGAATGAGGCTGATGACCATCTTTGTCCCGGCCATGCACATACTAACGAGCTAGTTGTGTCTTGAATGCCCTCCAACGCTCAGCGCAATAAGAAAACATCTTCTTCTTCAAGACTTCATTGTTGGAAATATCGTAAGTGGGCTGCAATAATTTCTATTGAAAGCATAATTATCAACAAATAATTGTTTTTTCGGTATTGGTCTGCATACCATATATAATAGTCAGTTCTTATACCGATAGAGTCCTAAATTTGATTCTTCACACGATTATCAATAACATCCCAAGTCTATATGATGATGTTAGTCTTGTTGCGTGCTAGGAGGCTAACATAACTCATGTACTTTATACTGTGTTCACCAATTGGGTTCCAACGTGTGTCAAACTCAATCGGTAGTAATTTCCCTTCATTCTTATCTTTTGAAATATTTTTCAATCACGTCGCACTTCTGCCCCTCTTTTGCTTAGAGTCGCTTGGAGCATCACTAGCTTCATTCTGATTACCACTACCCCTATACTTCTATATACACAATAACAAAAACAAACATAGTAAATAGAGAACAGCGAAAGAAGTGCAAGCATTTATCGCATAAAATTGCAAAATCTAGATTAAACAAACACGTAAAAGGCGAAGCACATACATGAGAAAATAAGTGTCCAAAAAAATACATGGCAAATCATAACGAGAGCGAGAATAGAGAAGAACGACTAACCATAGCGAAGCAAGAGGAAAACTATAGAGCATGACGACTGGCGTAATGATTAACGATATAAAAAATAAGATTGAATATAACTTAAGAAATGAAAAAGGAAGACATGCGCCAAGGGGTGGGCTTCGATAAAATATTTTTATTAAGACTTTTTATACCGGTTAACATTTAACTCAGGTGTAAAAATCATATTTTCAATATGAAACGACTAATATTTTGAATTTCAAAAAACTTTTTACACCGAATAACTTATAAATATGGCGTAAAAAAGGTATTTATCATATCACTTTTTACACCGAATAACATGTACAACCGTTGTAAAAAAGGCGCCTTTACTTTTTAGATCAATTTTTACGCCAGATAATATGTACAACCAGTTTAAATATTGGAGTTATTTTTTCAAACAAACCTTTAATTAACCGATCTTATTTTTTCAAACAAACCTTTTATTAACCGATCACCTGTAAGTTACAACAAAACAATATATGTAATCAGAACAATATACTTGTGCTATTATTAAATCAAAACATTATATTCAATCACATACAAATCAATTAGAATTCGCTTCTTCTTCATTCAATTTTAGTAAACGTACTGAAAAAGAAGGGGTCTCACAAATTGAATCATCATCGTGAATAACCCTTTTCCTTGAAAATTGACATACCATCTTTTATTTGCCAGATCAATGATATAGAACACTTACTTTACTTGGTCTACCATAATAAAATGTTCGTTCCCAAAACTTGTACTATTCAAATCAACTAATAAAAATCCTAACCATTCCACCATAACACATTTTTTTACATTATCCTATTTGCATTTGAATATGGGAACTGTGAATTTGGTATAGTCCAACTCTCAAATCTCCTCAACGACGTCATAATAAGAGATGATTGCTAATTTAGGGTTCTTGTCTTTTGAACTAGAGAAGTGCATAACTTCAGCCATTAACATAACACCACTATTCTACACAATACTTTTATCATCTAGGGACTTTGTATAAAAGGAATAACTGTTGATATCAAATGAATTCCAACGTATCACATTAAATTTAGGACCATATTCCAACCATCTAACTGAATCACATACACAATCATCATTTTTAACCTTCTGTTTGAACTAATGTGTAAAAGATATATTGTGTTCTCTAATCAGCTTTTGCTCTGTCATTCTATTATTTTGTTTCCGGACAAGCTCTTTATGAACAGTTATATAGTCTTAAACTTTATCAATATTATTCATGATGTGTAAGTATATTTGCTGCAATTCATTACGATCAACACTCTTCACCGACATTCCGCGTTGACCCCCTATTTGACACTGGGTTTAACGAGACCGATAAGTAGTACTTTAGACAGGTAGTGTTGACAAAAATCTATAGCTTCTTCATAAACATATTTTTCAACAATGGATGCCTCAGGCCGATTTGGATTCTTGATGTACCCTTTAAGGATTTTCATGTATCTTTCAAATGGGTACATCCATCGTAAGTATACAGAGCCACACAGTTTTATCTCTTGCACTAGATGAACGATAAGTTGTACCATGGTGTCAAAAACGTCTGGAAGAAACAGTTTTTCAAGTTGGCACAAAATAACATAACCCTCGTGCTCCAATTTATCTAACTTTTCAGTCTCAAAGACTTTGCCACATATAGTATTGAAGAAGAAGCAAAGTCAGGTTATAATGTGTCTCAAATCATCTTGAAGGATTCCTCGAATAGCTACTAGGAGTAATTGTTGCATCAAGACATGACAATCATGAGACTTTTGGCCTACTAATTTCAAATCTTTCATTGATACAATCTTCTTAAGATTAGATGAGTACCCAGAGAAAATTTTTATTCTTTGTAAACATTCACAAATACTTCTTCTCTCATCCTTGGATAACATATTAATCTCTTCAACACAATAACTCCCCTCACCATCTGGCCTTGGATGTAAATCCTCACATATTCACATTTCTTGCAAAACTAATCTTACCTTTAACGCGTTTTTGGAACTACCATGTAGGTTGAGAAGTGTTCCAACAATGTTGTCACACACATTTTTCTCCACATGCATGACATCAATACATTGTCTTACCTGAAGATGTTGCCAATACGGAAGCTCAAAAAAGACATATCTTTTTTTTCATATATTTTTCTCACTTCTCTTGGTAGTCTTATTGAAAGTAATGTTAATGTCTTTCACCTTTTCATAAACTTGTTCTCCAGTCAATGACTTTGGAACATTTTTAAAATCTTGGCCACCAAATTTTTTTTTCTTCAGTCGACAGTATAAGTGGCATTGTCTTAGAAATCTCCTATAACCTAGGTAGACTATTTTTCTTCCATGACAAAATTGATAGTAGTAAGTCCCTTCCTCAGAAATGGGACATACTTTATGGCCCTTAACACTATACCCTGATAAATTTCAGTATACAGGAAAGTTATTAATTGTACAAGAGATCATGGCCCGCATATTGAATACTTCCTTCTTAATAACATCAAAAACATCCACGCATTCCCACAGCTTCTTCAAATCTTCGATCAAGGGCATTAGGTAAATGTCTATGTTATTTCCCAGTTGTTTAGATCATGAGATGAACATATACCGCATTACATACTTGCGTCTCATACGCAACACGGAAGATAGGTTGTAAACCACCAAGAGGATGTGCCATGAACTATGTATAGTACTAAGGCTACCATAAGGGTTCATGCCATCTGTACTGAGTCCAAGCCTTAAGTTTTGTGATTCCTTACTGAACTCAGGAAATAAGTCATCAATCTTCTTCCATTATAAAGAATCAGCCGGATGACGAAGCTTTTAATCACAAATCCTTTCAGTCGTATGCCATAATATTTTTTTTTTGCATCATCTTCATTAGCAAAAAGTCGCTTAAACCTTGGTATAATTGGAAGATATCATAACACCTCTGCAGGAGATTTGTTTAATCTGTACCTTGGTGTTTTACATATTGGACATTTGTCCTCATTTTTAAAATCTTCCATATACAGTATGCAATCATTTGTGCATGCATGAATCTTTCTATACTGCATGCCTAAATGACATATTATTTTCTTAGCATTATAGTAGCATTTGGGTAACACATTTTCTTCTAGAAATATGTCTTGCAATAACTCAAGCAATTCTGTAAAACCTATATTACTCTACCTATATCGTGCTTTCACACTTATCAATCTCAACACCACATTCAACATGTTGTATTTTTTACACCTTGAGCATAGAGGTTTTTCTGCATCATTGCACATAGTACCATATGCATGTGACCGCATAAAAGTATCATCTCCAATATCACGAATTATGTCCTCTACCCGATCATCAGTATCCATGTCATCATCAAAGATCTATTCCAACTGTTCAGATGTACTCGACCTTTCTACATTTTCATCATGTCATATCCATACTATGTAACTCTTACAGAATCCCTCACAAATTAGATGAGTGTACATATCTTCAGGACTTTATTTTCTCTCATTCAAACAACTCACACAAGGACAATAAAACCTTCCATTGTCATCATCACCATTTTGTTTAGCAAAATCCAAAAACTCCTTCACCCCTCAGTATACTCAACACTTGTTCGTTTAGCATTTATCCAACTATGATCCATATTTGTGAAAGACTAAAAAACTAGAAAAATAGAAAATAAGAAAATCTAGCTTATAGCAATAAATCAAATGAAACAAGTAAATAACAGCAATGAATCTAGCACAAATAACAGTAAAAGGTACTGCCAGTAGTGCATAAATCTTCAGTTCTTAAGACAAGGAGTTCAAAATAAAACTCACCGACTATGAAGGGTCGAGAAGATTTAAACGCACGAACAAGTGAAAATGAAAGATGTAAGGCATGAATAGGGCTTTCAATTGAATTAAAGTATATTTCATAAGCAAATCTACAGTAGATAAAATACAACACCAGTGTAGATATAACTTTTTGTCTAAACTGGACATGATATTCTACGCCAGTGTAAAATAATATAAATTGAACAACTCTACACCGGATGAAGTGGAAGACCGGTATAGAAATAACTTGTTCTAATATTCTACACCTGACATTGGCATGTCCGATTTCAATCTGTTGCATTTTTAAAAAAAAATAAAGGAACAACATGTCATCAAAATAAGAAACTTCATTCATTCAGCTTTAATTACTAATAATTTTACATCAAAAGTATGAAATTTCTAAAATAAAATATATCAGAATATATAATATATTCGCTCTTTTTGTCATTAAGTACAACAAATAAAATGGGAGGGGCATATAAAGGTTACAGGCTTTCACTGCTCAGTAGACTAGGAGGTCTGAGATTCATCAGAGTCAATAGGATCAACTGGATGATACAAGCTATCATGATGTTGATGGGGCAAACTTCTGAGCGAAAAGATCTAAAATTGTCTTTCAGTCTAGTAACTTTCTCAGACAGTTCTTCCACTGAGTCCTCCATGGCATTGAAGCGCATGATGAATTCCTCAAGGCGCTCGATTAAAGCAACAACCAGGGGAGGAGGATAAGGAACTATAGGGTGAGGGTCAGGATGTTTATTTTTAAAATCGTCTCTGTTTCTTTGTGAGGCGGAGAAGGAGGCATGCGTGAGGAAGACGCATTGGAGTGTTCAGATAGAAGAAAATAAAATAAAATAAAGATAAAGTGATAAGACAAAAAGTACTGATCATAGGAATGATATACATATGGTTGATGAATAAGAACGGTTTCAGAAAAGAATATCGAATAATGCAATTGATCTTCTATCATAATGAGTACAAACGTTGGGAACTAAAGAAGTGAAATGAATGGCCTGAGAAGGTATAGAGAAAAGAAGCGGGAAAACATAGACAGGAAACTGAAGAGTTAGAATAGAAAGTATATTTAACACCGGTTATATATATTTTATACCAGTTCAATGTAAATCCAGTATAAATATTTTATCCTATTTACAAAATTGCTACTAGTCATTCGTTCTAAAGCTTCTCCGCAAGGTTTGAAGAAGTTAAAGGAAAAAAGCGGGAAAGCATAGACAAGAAACTGAAGAGTCAAAATATGACGCAGCTAATCTACACCTATTGATATTAGTATTCAGCATACTAATTATATTTTACACCGGTTACGTGTTAATCCAGTATACTATTTCATCTTATTTACAAAAATGCCACCGATCATTTTTTTTGAACTGTCTTTGTAAGGACTAGTTTAAAATGGGGCTTTAAAAAGCATATTTTATACCAGTAAAAATAGCGGATTACCGACAGAATTAGCCATGGAATTTTTTTCCATCGATAATTCTGTCATTAAAATTAGTGATGAATTTTTTCGTCTGTAATTTTGTGACAAATTTCTATTCCGTCATTAATTTTCATAAAAAATACATCCGTAATTCTATTGCTAAAAATTTAGCCACTGAAAAATTATGTGACTAATTTGGAAAGTAAAGTTTGTTAATGCCAATAATTTTAGTAATTTCATTGCTAATTCCATAAGTAATTACATATTTTTTTTTGTAGTAATATATAAAGACTACAAGGTTTTTATCATTAGGCTAATAGTCATTAATCCTTGTTAAAAAAAAGGCCTCTAGAAGAGGCATTATGGTCTCCAAAAATCAATTCAGATTAAATAGTTGCTCAGATTTAAAAAAAAGTATTGAACATCGGGTAATCCAAAGGTTTATAAAAATCACACTAGCTCTACCGATATAAGAGTACTCCCTTTAATTCTAATTATATGGGAAATTGTATTAAGTTCTAAAGAATGAATATAATTACGAGGATAAATCTCATAACAAGTGAATATCTTGTAATGATAAATTTTGGCACAGGAAATGACAATAAGTCCATAGCTACTAACTTATTATAAGATTTTTTAGTAATTATATTCTTTTTTTTTTTAATCTCATAGTGATTTTCCCTATAACTTTAAGATTTATAATCACATATTAAGAATACACTAAAATCAGGTTGGTTTGCAAAAGAAAAAAGGTGTCCAGTTCAGTAGAATTTGTAATATGGATTGTGCCCGTGATCCTAACCCGCCAATCCATAAAAAAACTAGCGGGTTGGGTTGACTTGAATTAAGATCATTTTGATCTGAGTGATGAGTCTATTGAGCCTGAGACGGTTTTGTTTGAACCCACCGTGGGCTAGCCCACAAGGTTGGCGAAGTGTGTTTTTTTAAAAAAAATATTACTTTTTTCATATTTCTTCTTATGCAATATATTTTTATAATCGCATATTTTACAAATGTAATTATGCTAACATGTTAGTTTAGGTATTGAATTGGAATTTTTTTAAGATGATTTGATCATTCATGATTGTGTTGATCATTTCATTTGGAAATTATATTTGAATTATATATTTTATATTTGTAATGTTTTGGAGAATTTAAATATTTAATATTTGTAAATGTCAATAATGTCTTTCAATAATTTAGACTTGCGATGGAAAAATATATTATATTTTCTTGTATATCATATAAGAGAAAAATAGAAAAAAAATAAAAGCAGCAACCTGTCTTGGTGGGCTCCGCCAACCCACATGGAGGCGGATCTTTTCAACATGCCCTCACCAAGTCTGCAAACCGTAATGCACCAACCTGTAATCGGTAAGTTGACCCTCATTATCATCTCTAGATCGATATTTAATTACAGTATTAAACAAGAGGGGTAATTTTGATCATCTGCAAGGTGTATTTTAAGAAAAATAATACCTAGAATTTAGCAATGAGTTTTATAATTAGGAACACAAAAAAATTATAATAATTAGTGAGGGAGGGAGGGAGGGAGGGAGTATTCTTGGATTTTTAGAGATTGTATTATTGGATTTTTAGAGAATATCAATTCAAAAAATTACACAGATATTTTTTATCAACAAATTTACAAAGATATGATAATTACTCTTTCTTTCCATATAAAAATGTTAGTTTTATTCTCTTATCTCTTATATTAATTATTTCTTTCCCATAATACCCATTTTTCCTTAGAGCCGTGGTTATGTTTAACCTGAAGGTGCCAAACCACATATGGAAACAAATACTAAAAGGATTTATGAAAAGGAAAGCATAAGTAATTAGAATTAACCCATTAATTACATAAGTTGACAAGTGTTTTAGTGGTTTTATGTAATTTAGTGCCCCAACAACCAAAAATTATTTAGTTCTATTTTCTATTACAAGGCTTATAAAAATTTGACCGAAGAATTCAATTATCTAACATAATATCACTCTCACGCTTTATTTAGCAGTACTTCTTTCAATCCTATTGTGTTCCCTACCCTAAATTAATTCTTTATGAAATATTATAATGAGGACTATATACAAATGTTTTATAATAAAAATCCAATCGAGTATACTAAAATGTATTGGCATTTACTTTCATCACCCAAGTGAGAATGTTCATATCAAAATTGGGCAGTACATATTTAATATAATTTTATTTTTAGTTTTAATAATTTAACATTTTATTAGGTTTGGAATTTAAAATAAGGATAATGTTTTAATTCCCATTTTTTCAAAAAATATTTTTATTTAAAATTTAATAATTAAAAAAATTAAATTTAAACAATTGTATTTAAACTCTGAAGATTTCATTATAGTGATGGACACTACAGCTTTTTTTCTTTTGCATAAAAAATTTTAAAAAAGGATTGGGTTTATTTACGATCTAAGTATAAAGCGAACTTTCTTTTTCTCTTAGGCGATACTAATGTCGGGTAGAACGAGTTATCAATTATCCTCATGCTTAAACATAGATACTTAAGAGTTAGGATACCTCTCCAATCATTGTAACTAGAAACACAACAAAGTAATATTTTTTAGAAATTGAACATATTCTAAATAAACGTATGTCTTACTCTTTTTGTCAGTTAAACTTATAGACGATGAGTGATAATAAAACTAAACCTCAATTATCCACTAACTATAAATACTATGTGATTTATTTTTTTGAAATCCATATTGTTAATGTAATCAAAATAGCTTTATACCCATAATTTGAATAATATAATCAATATAAAAAAAAGAGTAATATATAAAAATTTATTATTTTTAATTACAGAATAAATGAAAATTTTTCATAATATTAAAAAAATTTAAAATTAAGAAGAAATGATACAAATTTGTTAGTATCTTAAAGAAGAGAGGATATTGAGAGGAAGTGAATGAAAGTGGCCTAGAAGTGGCTGGAAACATCATTGTCTTCTATGCTCACAACTTAAAATTGCCAGTTATAATAATAAATTAGATTGGAACGACGGGCAATGTGGGGCCCCCATAATAAAAAGTATAATGGAAGTGGTCCTATGAACAAAATGGACAACTCAGAGGTATAAATACCTCGCGTTGTCGTTTTCTTTTTCTCCGCTCTTTAGTTAGTTTGTTACGGTCGCTGTTTTCCTCACAACGTTTTCCTATCTATCCATCTATCTATCCCCTCTCCACTATCAACATTTTCTTTCTACACCCACTCACACGCAACCAAAAAACAAAACAAATTATGTCAATAAATCAAACATATACATAAATCATACTCCAATCTTATATAATTTATTTAATTAACTTAATTAGATTAAAAAATTAATTAATATATTATATTTTTTAAAATATCTAATTATCTTCTTTAACTCTTTTCTATTCTTATTTAATTATTATTGAGAGAGTATCAGATAATTTAAAAAAATTAATAAATATAATAAATATATATTATATTTAGAAATAAAATTAATTATCTAATTATACCATATATTAAACATAGGAGAAATAATACATATATATTATCTATTTACATTATACTCCTTATGTCCTTATTCCTTTGTATATATTGAGAAAATATTAATAAATGTAATTTAGAAAAAAAATTAATAAATATCAAAAATATATTTTATATTTAAAATAAAACGTAATTCTATAATTATGTGATACATATAAAGAGTATTATTCTTTTTACAAATAGTGAATTATACTACCTCTTACGCTTAATATTAGTATAGGAGTTATTAAATTAAATTGAATAAATTAAAAAATTAATTAATTATAATAAATATTGCATGATCTTTCTAAAATATTCATGTCTAATAAGTATTATATTATAGTTCAGTTTATAAATTAGATAAATTAATTTAAAAAAATAATAAATATAATAGAAAATTTGAATTAAAGTTTTTTCTTACGGAAGGGAATATTATATATAAGTCATAAATAAATAATATTTCCTTATAAATATAATAATTAGATAACTAAATTATAAATATTATAAATATTAGTTAAATTAATTGTTTATAAAAAATGTATATTGGTTATCCTAAAATAGCCCTTCTAATAATTTATATTGAAAACTAACCACATTGATAAAACCTCCATTCATATAAGTAATGAATAGGGATAGTTTGAAATAAAATTATAATTTTAAAAAATAAAGGTATATTGAAGTACTATTCTAATTCATAATATAACACCTCCTTAATATAGCACATATTTAACTGATTTGATTATATTAATGTAGTTAGTTAATATATTATAACTTTTTTATAACATCTTAATTATCTTCTTTAATTCTCTTATTCTCTTTCTTACTTGATTGTTACTAGAAGAGTATCAATAAAAAAATTAAATAAATATAGAATATATATATATATATTATATTTAGAATTAATATTAACCACTCAATTAAATTTTATATTTAAAATTAAAAAAATATTATATTTAAAATTAAAATAACGAAAGACATGCTACGTCCTTTGTCTATGAAGATTGAGTCTCCTATGTCATAGTACCTCATGAATTGGACTACCGTATTACTCTCCCTAAGCCTCACAACACAACATAGACCTCGTAGTGTTTTTAACTTTGATTTGAATAGGAATATCCTCCGCCAATGCCTCCATGTGAATCTTACCAAATTGCTCCATATTTCCTCATCTTCTTCATAATTAAAAACCCTCATGATTTTGAATACATAAAACAACTCAGTGAGTGAATCACGATAGAATTTACCATATTGGGTAATTAGTTGATGCTAACTCGGGTAATAAGGATAAATTAAAGAGCAGTTAGACATGTATAAGATTCAAACCTTGCTAATCAGACTACATAATTTGTCTTATTGAACGGTTAAATAGATAAACATCATACAAATCGTGGTCCGTTGGTTTATAAAGCTATTTGAAGGTTAAATACATCAAATACCATTTTTATTTTTTATTTTATTAAAAAAATTACTTATAGATAAAAAAGAGAGTAAAGTATTACGAGTATTATATATTTATATTATCCTCCCACATTACACCAATGCTCGTAAAAAATGATATGATGAGTTCATAAGGTGCTCACCTCATCAAAGGACGGTTTAGATTTGATTTTATATTATTAGATTTTAATATATTTTTTATTTTATTAGATGCAGAATCTAAAATAAAATTAATCTTTTAATTGTCTATTCCCAAAAAATAAGTAAGCTCACACAAGTACTCCCTATATGTGCTATTTGTAATCATTTATACTTAATTGAAATTCACCCTGAGAAAGAACACTTGTTGGTTGGAGCTAGGGACATTTATAGGTTTGACCAGATTGGGAGACTTTTTGTCGTTGACCAAAAAAAACCATTGTATAATTTGCCGGGGTTAATTCAGACTATTTTGATATGGTTTGAATTCATTTCGTTCATGTTAATTAATTTTTTTTAATTATAATCTGGATCTTGGCTGGTCTTTTTACGAGGAAATTGTAATTGATAAAAAAGATTAAATCTTTCTGTAAATATAGTTAATGGGGAATGACATTGTCTTATGAATGATATAATTTTTTTGATTTTATATAATCCACAGAAAAATGTATCTAATATCTAAACTTAAACTGCATTAAAATGAAATAACAAGTAATTATTAAGTAATAATCTCCAAACTGAAATATTAGTGTTTGTTAGAGTATTAGATTATATTGGGCTTGAATAAATAAAAAAATTGCATATTTTTTTATATAATATTTTTTAAAAAATAGTTAATCTCATACACAATATAACGGCGTATTATATACAGTACTCAATAGTGTCACATGTTTCAAATTATATCCAAAGCATGAGGCCCATAATTTAGTATTTGGGAAAAAAGAGGAAGAAGAAAATTGTTCCATTTTTTCACTGTGAGATCCAAGCAGATAAATGGAGGAATGTATTGTTTTCAAATGGGCCTAGGCCCATCCTTGTTTTGAGCCTAGAGAATGTAACTTTGTGCTAGCCCCAATCATTTTTTTAACCCATTACCTTCTGAAATTCAAAACTTACTACCCATAGTCTGTAGGTTTAACTGTCGAAGAGGTGAGATATACGACTATTTAGAGCGTATTTGATCCATGAGGAGTATCACTTTGTTGTGGTCCTAGTTGCGGCACTTGGAGAGGCATCATAGCTATTGGGTGCCTAGGTTTACGGTTGAGGGTAATATACAGCTCGCCCTGCCCGACATTGGTATCGCCTAGGAGGAGGGAGACTTCACCCTACCTTTGGATCGTGAGCGAGTCAAACCCCTTTTCAAAAATTTTTGTACGAAAAAAAGAAAGAAAGAAAAAAAAACTTATAAGCGTGGGAAGAGAAGAAATAGAAACATACTGACGGTTTAAGTTTATTAAACTAACCAATGAGAGTTAGTATAAGTAGTAAGAAATTGACTTGTAATTCATAAGGATGCGAGTTCAATTCTCGCTACCGTTATAAGGGCTCATTTGATAGGTGATATCATAAATTTCTTGTAAGCTTTCTCTAAGTCTTAAGATTGTGCCTTAACCTTAGTGTAGAACTGATGTCGTACTTACCTAAACTTTTTTATATATAAAAAAACTAACCAACAGATAGGGCATAATGAAAGGAACTAGTTTTTCATAATATAATGAAATAAATTATAGAGAGTTATAGAAGGGCCTTACACATTAGGAAACATATATAAAAAAACCTAACCAACCGATAGGGCATAATGAAAGGAACTAGTTTTTCATAATATAATGAAATAAATTATGGAGAGTTATAGAAGGGCTTACACATTAGGAAACATAAATTCTAAATATAATATGATATTTTAAATCATATATGTAATTTCTATTGAAATATTTACATCTGCATCTCTTGATCTTTAGGTAGACACATTTTAATTCTTTAAACCTAATTTAAGTTAATGAAGAAGTTAATCACAATCAATCACAACCATTTAGATAACTTGACATTTTCTAACTTTCAAGGAACCCATCTCAAGAAATAAACCTGACACAAGAAGTAGAAGAACTTTTATCTAGAATTACAATATTAAAATTAAGTTTATAGGTGCAATACTAACAAAAATTATATCTAGTGAAAGAGAGGTTAATAATTCATAATATGATAAATCAATGCTCAAGTATTTGTTGAGAGAATCATCTACATTTAGTGCTCGACAGTATTTTAAGTATGATTATCTCTAATATAATGATACATATATATAAAAAAATTATAAGTTTACTATTTATTCATTAGTTATAATTATAGATAACAATATTCTTGACATATTTTTTATTGTATATTATATATTAATTGATAACATGCTGCAAAGAATATAAAAAATAGAAAAAATTTATATCAAGTTCCTTACGCATTTATCAAGTTCTCCTATCTATCTCACTCTGTCATGTGTCATATTTTTTTAATGTATTCATTTAACTTAAACCCACATAAAAAAATATTACGTATAACAGAAAGAATTTGACATAATAGATCTAAGGAATTTGATGTAAGTATGGTCAATAAAAAATCTCCCCCTCTTATGATTATGTTTTTTATGTTCTTAAAAGTAGTTTTATGTTGGGAAGAAAAAATTAAAATAAAAATCTCTTTGGACGATTGTTCCAGGAAAACCTATTTCGCCCTTTTTTTTTTAAATTCCCCAAAACTAAAAATAATAAAATAGGTAAAGTTGTTCTGGTTTTTTATTTTTAGAAAACATTGATATTTTTTTATTTTACCAAGCACTTAATAAAAATTGATTGTCAAACAAGTTTTTTATTATTTTTTTGTTATGAAAAACAATTTTTTTTTGTAAAAATAAGAAATCAAATAAGGCACAGTTCTCTTTTCAACAATATTTTTTTAATAAAAAGGCAGTAGCATAATTTCTTGTGTTATGGATATTTTATATGAGTCCATTAATATTTTCAAATAAAATGGGCAATGAAAAAATAATTTGTCCAAAAACTTATATTAAACAGATATTGGGCTAAAAGCCCATAATGGTAAACCCGATTTGTGGTTATACAGAGAGATCCACAGAGTAGAGTGAGGCATCTGCCATTACCTTTGAAGCATCAAACATCACATTTTCACTGGCAAAACTCATCCTTCTTTCTCTCTTCTTCCCCTGCCGATCACTCTATCTCCTTCTCTCTCCCTCCGACTCTGCGAGACCCGAGCGATCCGATTTCACACCATGTTCCGACGCGCCACTACTTTTCTGGGTCGTCCCCTTCTCGCCGCCAGGTCCCGCCATTTCTCGACGGATCTCCCCGCCACTTCCGCCACCGATTCCCAGTTCGTTGAGGCATGGAAGAAGGTCGTTCCTAACATGGACCCACCCAAGACTCCTCTTGCGTTCATGTCCCCTCGGCCTTCTACGCCCTCCTCAATCCCATCCAAGCTCACTGTCAATTTCGTGCTTCCTTACTCTTCCGAATTGTCCGCTAAAGAGGTCTGTTTTCGTAGATTCTTATTTGATTTGGTTTTTGGTTTGTGTGTTTTTATCAAGTTTTCTCTTTGGATTTTATATGATTAGCGTCTTTTGCACCTGGAAATGATTAATTTGAAACTAGGACTAACCCTAGATTTACTCTTGCTGTTCTCTGGTCTATGCATTTTGATGAAAACAAGCAATCCATGTTTGGGTTGTCGAAAATATTGAGTGACAAACTCAGGATTACCAAATGTCCCATTTTTGGGGCAACGTTTAGGGATGGCCCTCGAATTTGAGGGTGATTGGATTTTGGTTTCAAGTCCCCCCAAATTGGTTGTATTCATAAAGCTAGCATTATGGTTGAGTATCAATCGGGACAGCATAAGCAAATAAGCTTCTACTTTCTTCCTTTTTGTTGTTTTTTGGTCCCATTTCTGTTTAATTTGAAAATGAGAACTATATTAACATTTAATATATGTTTTAACAGCTGACTGGTACTCGAATACAGTATTGATGCAATCTTTTACCTTTTTCTCTCTTTTTAAATTATCACTTCATAGCTGTACATGCTAACCACAAGCGTCTATATTTTTCCCCATTCCACTTGCTACTTTTCAGACCTAGGTTCTTTTGTTCCCTGGGAAGTTTGATCAAAAGGCTTCCCAAATAAATTTAGTCATTTGTACAAAGCACGCCTGTTTTCAAGCGTGTTTGTGTCCATGCACCATTTTCCCGAAGTCTGTGGCCAACTTGTTCTTTCTTGGTTTCAACTTATCCTGCACGTTTCAAGAAACAAGAGACGAACAACGAACTTTTCAATCTTCATTGACAAGCACGGTTCTTTGAAGCTTGCACTGAATTTATAATGGTATGGTGAAGGATGGGTTTCTAAATTATATGGATTTCATCTATTCTTTACCTCTCTGTGTACTCTAGTCTACCAAAATTGCCTAGTGACTAATCATTGTGGTGCACATAATGGCAGTGTTGTAGCCGTGTAATTCAATGCACTGATTACAGGTCTAGGTGAATGATTATTGAGTTTAAAGACTCTGTACAAGTTCAAGTACACTCACGGTGTCTAAATATCCCATTCCCCTTGTTACTCTTGTAGCTTCATTTCTGCAGTTCACTTGGCAGCTTGATCAACAAGCTTGCTGAATAACCTGAGTCGGTTTGCTTCATCCCACCAGCCAATATGTAGAATATAGTATAGAATTTATTGTTTGAAGCATTTCTCTCATTGTTTAGCAAAAGTTGGATAACACGTGGAGGGGAGCTTATCCAAAGATTTTTGTTTTATTTTGCTTCTAACCTTTGTGTGTATGCGTATTTTTTTTTGTTTTTAATTTGCTTCTCCAAGACTTAATGTACGTTTCAAATGATCTGAGTATTTTATGTATTTCTTTTTTATACAATCACATGACCCTTTTAATGCCAATTCAAAGGTCAAAACTCAAAACTAAGTACTGACTTTAGCTCAGACATAGAGAGCAGCTGAAAGGCATAAAGGAAAATGTTTCCTTGTTTAAGTATTGAAACTTTAGGATTTCAAATATTCTTTCCAATTTTCACGTATATTAGACTTTGTTTAATAGAGTTATCATTTCCTTTTCATGCCTCTGTTTGTATGAGGAGCTTTTGATAGGTTATGCGGATTATGCTTAACTTTTTTATTCATTATTGATTGTGTTATTCTTTCAACGTTGAATTTAACTAGGTAAGATCCTGGATCATGCTATGACTTACAACTCATTTCCATACTATCCTCCTCTAGCTTTTGTTGATTTTATATGTAATGCGATACCTGTACCCTCCTCTAGTTTATGATCAAATTGAGCATCCTATCCCATTACCTTTTGTAGAAATCTACTTTTTGTGGTTAAAAAGTTGATATATTTATGAATCCTGCATTAGTCCAGCAATACTCATAATGGACATTTATAATCCTCAGGCCATGGCATTGATTAATAAGAAAATGAACCCTAGCTTTATAACGTTCATATTTTAATTTTTATCACAGTATGGAGTTGAGTTGTAAGGTCATCACACAAGGAAGGAAAGATCCTCTTATTCGATCAATTTCGTCTCAATTATGAGAGAAGAAGAGTGAGTGGACCTCATACGCTGTCTTATTCTATCTTGCTCTCTTGTAATTGATGGGGCCAGAATTGAGGGGATCCTTTTGCTTTAGTTGGAAGGATTTTTAATCCATCTTGCTGAGGAAATCTAGTCTGGGTGGTGAAAAATGTCTAAGTAAATATAATAGTTTCTGAGAAGAAGGAAAATAAGTCTAATTATCATACCTAGGGTCTGATGAAACTACTCAACCGGATGGATAGCTATTGGCTGAAAACCCTTGATGAAATTGAATAGTCTAAAAGAAAGGATTTTAATCGTTTAGATAGACCCCTATCATGGTTTTTTAATTACAGTAATTATCATACCTAGGGTCTGATAAAACTACTCAACCAGATGGATAGCTATTGGCTGAAAACCCTTGATGAAATTGAATAGTCTAAAAGAAAGGATTTTAATTGTTTAGATAGACCCCCATCATGGTTTTTTAATTACAGTCAATAGACCTTAATAAATATGGCTATAAAAAAATTTAAATGAACCATAAAATAGGCAGTTACATGCCCTACTATGTTAACCAATATCCAAAGTAAGCACTGAAGATTATTGTATAATAAAAAAGATTCTTTACACATAACCATAACAAAGATCTTCAAATAAGAGTCGGGTCAAAAGAGTTGTTACTGTGGTTCTGCATCCTCAGGGTTGATTGATTTTGAGTTATGACTGGTTACTGTAAAGAAAAATGCAGCATTTGACAAATTGGTGGATAAACCGTTTGCCAAAAACAGATTATGAAAGATAAAAGAAGCCAAATTTCTTGTGTTTCTTGGACTTGCAAGATTGGTGAGTAAACTGTTTGGAAAAATCAGATTATAAATGCAAGTAGACATTCATTTTTTACGTAAAATTCTCCTAGCTGACAACCTCAGGGTAGGTACTGATGTCCTGATCCTTGAAGAAATCAAACTTCAAATTAATAAGAAACACGTAGTAAAAATTAAAGACTCTAAAATGAAAGTTATAGAAATCCTAGTTCAGGAACAGGATGAGGCTTGATATTCACAAAAGTAAAACAAAATAATGAGAAATTACCTAAATGCTACTTAACAGATATTATAGAACCCTTTTGCTCATGAAGGTTTTGAGAAGGTTCCCCAAGTTTCCATTATTAAGTATGTGCCAAACAATGTCTGAGAGTTGAAATTGGTTTTGCATGATGGTCCTGAATTCTTCAAAATCTGCTGCCAGTGCCCTAAATCAGCTTAACTTGGAGATGTCGAAATTACAACTGCTTTTACTGAATAGAAATAATGAAGACACGTAGTGCTAAATTATTAAAGACTTTGCATGTACTATTTTTCTTTTTATATTAATGTGTTAACTGTTCAATGAAAACCACAGAAATTGAATCCCTGAGAAGAATATTTGCTCTTGCAGACTTATTGTGAAATCAAGTAAATGCATTGAATAGAGGATTGGTTTTTAGTTTTGATGTATGCTTCAATTCTTTTAGTATTAGGCTGGTCTTTTTTTGCCCAGGTGAAGGCATATAAACCTATAAATTTGTAGTTCAAACAAACTATTGTGCTACCATGAAAGAATGTTGATTAATGCATGTAGGCAATTCCTCCAAGAATTTAATCACACTGAAGTTGTGTGGATTGTCAATCTGATTCTTCCTTTGAAACATGATACAACTCATGCCTAACTTTCATGTTAATAGGTTGACATGGTCATAGTACCAGCAACAACTGGACAAATGGGTGTTCTTCCAGGACATGTGGCTACAATTGCAGAGTTGAAACCTGGGGTTTTATCTGTGCATGAAGGGAACGATGTGACCAAGTACTTTGTGAGTAGTGGCTTTGCTTTCATCCATGCAAACTCTGTTGCTGACATAATAGCTGTTGAGGCCGTGCCTGTTGATCGAATTGATGGCAACCTAGTCCAAAAGGGTCTCCAAGAATTCACTCAGAAGCTGAGCTCTGCGACGACTGATTTGGAGAAAGCCGAAGCCCAGATTGGGATTGATGTACATAGTGCACTCAATGCAGCTCTTTCAGGCTGAGTTCTGTTGGGTTATCCTGCAGAATAGGTTATTCTCACCTCCATCGTTTGTCCTTGATTTTTTGTTTGTGTATTGAGAAGTCGCTGATGAACATTTGAATCTTGTATTACCAAGTTGGAAGTGGAATTTGGTGAAAATAATCTTTCAATAGATCCTATCTATAGCTCAAGGAAGTTGTGCAAGACCTTGAAGCTCAAGACAAAAGCTTAGTTTCAGTTCTTTATAACGAAATAAGAGACCCCTCTCATAAAAAGAATTTTGCTCTTTGTAATTAGAGATGGGTGAAGCTGACCTTAAAAATTCACACCATTTTTTGAACATTCTAATTCCACAATGAAATGTGCTAATTATTGCTGTTGTTCTTGTGGATCCATGCTTCTTGGACGTGTTTATTGAGCACAGGGACACTGAATCACTGGAAAATTTTGTTTTTGATTCTGCTAGTGAAGATATTTATCACTATTTTTACCCTTGTGATGAGCAGAGCTACTTGAATAATTTAACAAGTCGGAGCAGTTTCGAAGTTGAAGAAAAAGAAAATGTGAAAAATTGATGTAGGATACGTTGGGGACACTGATCTTGAGAGAAAATCGGGGTTACTCTTGTGTTTGTAGGATTTTAAAAAATCTATAATTGGTAAAGAGGTGTGACTATTTAAAGTGTATTCGATTATTAAGGAGTATCATTTTATTGTAGTTCCAGTCGCGATATTTGGGAAGACATTTTAACTTTTGGATGTTTAGGTTTACGCCTGAGGATAATAGACGGCTCGTTTTGCTCGACATTAGTATTATTTAGGAGGAAAAGAGATTTTATTTTATCTTTAGATTGTGGGTGAGTTCAATCCCTTTCTTAAATTTTGTGTACAAAAAAAAAGATTTTAAAAAGCAATAAAAAAATTTTACAAAATTTTTTACACCTAAGCAAATCAATTATATATGTTTAATATTTTTACACATTCTAAACTTATTAATTGTTAAATCAAATTTTGTTTAAAAGGATAAAAAATCTAAAATCCCCGCTTTCCATCCTTATCTTCTCCTACCAAGATGGACTCAAAATCCCTCCATTTCAAATAACAAAAATAAATTAGATTAGTGGGGTAAGAATTTATTTATATATTTTTTAAAAAGAAGATTACAAATTATAATGCTAATACGTGGATTTTATTGACAAGTAATCTATACATTGTAAACTTTTTACAAGCCGTGTGACCTGAGCTGGTGAACTGCCTAAATCCAATTCACACAAACTTCTCATGTTCCAATTTCTTTTTTTTTTTTTCAAAAAAAATCAAAATATAATTTGAGGAGAATGACAGTTAGCTCCAAAAATAATGCTTTAATGACAATTAGATTCTCAACAAAATTTTCTTAAAAAAACAAATAGCAAACAAGGAGTTTATATAATTGTAAATTCAAAAGTCTCAATTAAACATAAAGTATTTTTAACTTTCAAGTATAACTCGCAATGTGTAACTAATATTCCTTTTTACAACTATTTAAATCGATATTTACAACTTATTTTTTGAAAAGTTTATTCAAAACCTAACTATCATTAATTTAATATTTTGAGACTTACAAAAGTAGGCCCAATATTATAATTAATTATAAATAATTATTATATTATATTATATTATTAACAATTATATTTCATCAATTCTTTAAATAAAAAAAAGAAAAAAAAACAGGACCCCTTTATTTGTTACTAACTTTAATTTAGAGATTCACACTTTCACATTAGGTATTAATTATAATCCCCACCCTATCATTACTTTCACACTTTACTCTCTCGTAATTAGTAATTAGTTAATCTCTTATTCGAATTTTCCCGAAACAATCTTCCATTCCACAACACTAATCGCTATAAACCTTATCAGATATCAACAAAGTGCTATAGACAAACGTTTCAGCTCACGAACAGAAAAATATAAGCAAACTTGACTGTCATTAACGAAATTTAGCATTCTCCTACCTTGCTTGCTAACATATTTTACTGTTTAAGCTCACCCAATGCTTGTCTGGGAGAATGAAAACCTAGGCATAAAATTTAGATTTAGATAAAATTTAAATTTTAAAAAATTTTAAAACAAATAGTTATATTTGTTCAAATTGGCTTTTGGAGTAAATTATAGTTTAAAATTAAGATTTTAGATAAACTGGTCAAAGTAGCTTATGGAATAGTAAAAGAGTTTATGAACTAACCAATTACTATACTACCCCTACTTTTTCTTATACTTTCTCTCATCTCTCATACTTTTTCTTACACTATATCTCATTTCTCCTCTTATATCTTATCTCTCCTCATTTAATACTCATACCTTTTTTCGTAATTTATCAATAATAAAAGTATTTCTAAAAATAACTATCTAAATACTCATTTATTCAAAATCATTTTTTTTCATAAGCTATTCTCCAACTTGACTGTCATTAACGAAATTTAGCATTCTTCTACCTTGCTTGCTAACACATTTTACTGTTTAAGCTCACTCAATGCTTGTTTGGGAGAAGGAAAACCTAGGTCTAAAATTTATATTTAGGTAAAATTTAAATTTTAAGAAATTTTAGAACAAACAGTTATATTTGTTCAAATAGGTTTTTGAACTAAATTGTAGTTTGAAACTAAGGTTTCAGATAAACTGGTCATAGTAGCTTATAGAACAGTAAAAGAGTTTATGAACTAACTAATTACTATACTACCCCTACTTTTTCTTATACTTTCTCTCATCTCTCATACTTTTTCTTACACTATATCTCATCTCTCCTCTTATATCTTATCTCTCCTCATTTAATACTCATACCATTTTTCATAGTTTACCAATAATAAAAGTACTTCTGAAAATAACTATCTAAATACTTATTTATTCAAAACCATCTTTTTTTTTATAAGTTATTCTCTAACTTGACTGTCATTAAAGAAATTTAGCATTCTTCTACCTTGCTTGCTAACACATTTTACTGTTTAAGCTCACTCAAACAAAGATTTTGGTGTAAAAAATTACTTAACCTTTTTTTTGTTATAACATTCTTAGAAAGGAGTTATATTCACATATTATCTAAAAGTACGACGAAATTTTCTTTTTTCTTAGACAATATTAATATTGAGTGTCATGTCTATTATCCTCAGGTATAAATCTAGACATCTAAGAGATATGATATCTCTCTAAATATCGCGATTAAAATTATAATAAAATTATACTCTCTAGTTGAAGCTCCGGATATTTTTAAACTCTAAACCCTTAACTTATTTGTTTCTATCTTCTTTAGGCTTTCTAAGAGTTATGACGTCAAGCTCACTATACCCATAAACATTATGCATCAAAATGAAAAACAAAAACGCCATAATCATAGTAGAGGATGAAAAGAGGAAGATTGTGGTGTGAAAAATTACTTACCTTGATTGCTTCAAACTCCTTCCAAGCTCTGGATGTGCTCTCTGCCCTTCTTCACTGACTTTCTTGTGCATTAGGTCCTCATCCCTTTCTTCAATTGCAGGAAAGTATTTGGTAATTTCACACATAACTTTAAAATTCTAAATTAGATCCTCATCGCTTTTTATCTTTTTTCCAAGTTTAAAAGTTTTAAATTGGGTTTCTATATGTTTTAGAGTCTTTTTCTGTTTTTTTCCTTCTTTATATTTCAAGCTTAAGTAGGTGTTAAAATTAAATATATATATATATATATATATATTGAGAGAGAAGAAACGGGGAAGGTGGGAGTGACCCTGGTAATGATTAGATGTAACGTATGGTTGACGGGGCATTGGACGGGGCAGGAGAGAGAGAGAAGGGCTGACCGCAACCCACGGGCAGGAGAGAAGGGGTAGCGACAGCGAGGCCATGCATCAGTTGGGCCCCACCCCATACCCTCCTGATGCTATTAGTCCCTTTCTCCATCACATGTGGGCCCCGTGCTTAGTCAGCTCCGACTTAGCTTTTGCCCCATTCTACTCTCGCTGGGACCACGCTTGTCTTCTTCTTTATTCTTTCCTTTTCTTTCTTTTTTTTTTATTATTTAAATAAAATATTTTTTATATAAATTTAAATAAAATATTTAATTCTTCGTGTTAAAATTAGATTCATTTTGTGATGCTTTCTTCATGGATGTGACATGGGTATTCGTGGTTTTTTCCTGCTAATATCAAAAGTTTAATTTTCAAAAAACTTATTTAATTTAATTGTATTTTAATCTTTCATCCTTTACTCGTTAATCAATTAAAAAAATTAAAATCCATTTTCCATAAAATATTTCAAAGTTAAATTTTATTTATTGAGTCATTAATTATATTTTTTCCTTGAAATGCCTTTTATCATTAATCAAAGGTGAGAGAAATATAGAATTACCAACTCTTTTCATAATTATTAAAATTAAATAAAATTTATTTTAATCATAAATATAATATATCAATCTACTATATTTTTTAAATTTATTATTTTTTTAAAAATATCTATATTAATTATATATATCGGTCAAATTAATTAAGTTAATTATAAATATATTAATTTTTTTAAATATTATTTTTAATCATATGCAATCAATAATAATAACTTGAAAATAATTTATAATTTTAGAAAATAAAATTGGTTAAAATTTTATTTTTATAATTAAAATAAAACTTTTAAATAATTTTTATATTTATGATTAAAATAAATAATATAAAGTAAAAACTTGTAATTAAGATTCTATGAAAAGAATAGGATATTAAAAACATATTACTCATTCAAAAAATAAAAAATAATTTTTTATATAGTTATTTGATTAAGTTAAATTTAAATATTATCATATACAATTAGAATAATTTTCTTAAAAATATTTTTTATATTTCCACTCAAAATTTTATGTTTAAGCTTTCAAAACGTTTTTTTTATTAGGATCAATGCATTTTGATAAACACAATACATCAAGCTCTTTTTTTCTACTTTTATTTATGATGAAACAATTAAATGCCTATTTAGTTTTTTTTTAAACTATACTTTTAAAAGTATTTTTATCTAAACTAAAAATTAAATAAATAGTAATCAAATATTTAAAAGAGCTTCTAGAGTAAATTATTTTGAATAAGTTTTTAAAAATATTATTTACTTGACAAAAGTATTTTTAGATAGAATAACGACCACTTTATTTTTATTTATTTTATCATTTTATCTCATATATTTATTTTTTTTGATAATTTATCTATCAAAAAAATTATTCTGATAATAACTATCTAATATTTATTTTTTTTAAATTACTTTTATTATAAAAACTCTTCTTTAGAAATATTTTTAAATTAGTTTTTTGGTATAAACTCTAATACTGGAATGGCGAGACATGAGGAAGTTATGAGTTGGAGAAAGTGGGAAGACAGCCAGCAAAAAAAAAAAGGATGGTGGGAGTCTCTCTCGAATGGTATGAACGTGTTCCTTTCCACTGCTTACTCCCTCCTGACGTGGCCTTTCCCTTTTCCAACATAAAACCAGATTCTTCTATCTTTGTTTTTCCCCCCAAGTCCCCATACTTTGTCTTAATTAACTTCTTGCCTCAATATCTCTTTATCTATTTATCATCATCATTTAAAATTTCCTCCCTACCCATTTAGTCCTCTTTCAGTAGCTACTACAGGCACTAGAGAGTTTATGATGTAATGGAATGGAACAAACATAAATGAAATCAAAGAATTAGCAGAAATCAAGTGGAATTGAATCAAATGTTTTATCGTTTAACCATTGCTTATAAAATGAGATCAAATAAATTCTTCTTTTTCTTGTTCAATGAAAGACAATAATATATTATTCATTTTAGAGGGTATTTTTACCTCTAAATTATTTTGTGAGAAATATTTATACTAAACTATTCATTAGAATAATATAATGTTGCCTTTCAAATATCAAAATTATTGTAATATTGCCTTTTAATTAGCTAATAGACATCGGTATTTTTTTTTTATAATATTAACTATATCATATTATCAGAACATATATTATATGGACTGTTAATTTTTAGGGTGTGATGTGTTTTTGTTAATTAGCTATTTATTAGTAAAAAAATAGTCTATCAATCTGAATTAATGTGTCTATCATAATTTGCTAATTAGACACTTATTGGTCAAAAATAAATATTTAACCTGCATTAATGATCAACATTAAAACATGACGCACATGTTTTAGTTTATTTTTTTTAGGCTGATCATTAATTTGCCAATATTATTAGTTGATCATTAGTATTGACTGATGAGTTTTTTTTTTTTTTTGCTAATAAATACCCAGTTGACAAGCCATGTGACACCCTAAACATGATGTGACATGTTTTGATTAAAAAAAATAAAAATTCTAATTAATTTCTACAAATTATTTGACTTTAACGTGATTAGTTATTCCTCTATAAATATTTATGATTAAAATTATTCTTTAATCCAGAATCAATATGAAGTTAATTATCAATATCAATTATCTGTTAGTCAAGAGGTAACATTACATTTGATAGTATTTCGATAAACAATTTAAAATATTTAATATTATTGAAAAAATAATTTAGGAAAAAAAAAAGGTTTGTTACCCCAATGATCAAAGTATTGGATAGAAGGGAAAGTCTTAATGGATAGCTTAAAATTTATATTATTTGAGAATTATTTTAAAATGAATAGAATAAAACAAAATATAAATTGTGATATTTTCAATATTATTACCATTGCTTCATGCATTAAACCATTTTAGTATAAAGCTTTTATGTCATATTTTGTAAAAAAAGAAGTTTGAATTGCACATGTTTGACACAGAGTACATGGCCACTATGTGTTTCCTAATGATAGGAGAGACATTGCAACGTTTTTCCAAAGTGAATGTAACGTTGTATTACTTGAAATATGCAAAAACATAAATTAAGATTGACAACTAAGAATCTTAAAGAAGCAATGTACGTATGATAACCACAAATTAAAATAGGCCAGATCACATGGAAGCTAGCAAGATGTCCTAAGGAAAGAGGGCAAGCAAAAGAAAAGATTCTTATTATCATTATTATTATGAAGTTTATAGGCACTTTGTCCCAAACAAGACATAACGAACCTTAACACTGCCTATGATTCTCTCTTTGCCTTTAATATATATATATATATATTAACAATTTCAAACATATAATCATTTTTCTAAGAACAGGAGGCAACCAAATGGACACCTAATTAATCAAACCTACAGATATTGACAGCATCAAACAGTAATATTTAAGAAGCAAATAAAATGATATTCTCTTCCGACCACAACTCAAGCTTACAAAAATTCAACTCTAACATCATTTTTTATTTTCAATATAGTAACGTACGTATTATGAGATGCGTGCCTTTCATCTTTTTTTTTCATAGTCTAAGAAGAAGACTATAATATTTTATTCAAATTATGCTACCAATTAAGTGTTTACTCCTCTCTTTGATCTTTAATTGAGGAGCTAGATATAACTAATTTATAAATATTAAAAAAATAGTTAAATATAATATTTATATAAAATAAATACCTGGTTTTATTAAAATATTATCTTTTATAATTTGTATTAGAATTACCTCCTGATAAAAATCCTTTTAATATGTTCAATTTGGTTAGATTTTTTTATGTCTCGAGTTCTAGTTCCAAATGAGAAATCTACGTTACAGAGGTAGCTATGAATCCCAAAAATAGATTAGGTGATTGTTCGAATATTTAATAATATGATTTATAGAAAATACTGGATATCAGTTGATAGTATAAAAAATAAGGATAATTAAAAAACTCACAAATTTAAGAGACAAAGTAAACTCAGAACTAGTTTCTATATTCATAGTAGGAGGATTTTACCAAGTGATTATGTTATGTCTTCTGTTGCACTGAACTAATGGAAATAGTAACATTTTGAAGCATGCATGGATTGGGACGCCATGACCAAGATGAAGAAACGGATAAGTTCTTGTTGATGACAAGATTAGATTGAAAACAATGGGACTCCGATTTCATCAAGTCATTGGATAAGATGGCGCTATTGCATTTAGTGGAATGTGCCATTACGACAAGTAATATTTGGATCAAAAAGCATCATCACCTTCGGTATGATTGTATTGAAAACCCTGCAACAACTCCTCCTTTCTATGATGATTAAATTGAAAGAGACGTTCAATTTGTTTATCATGGCTTTTTTTTTTTTTTGGAAAACTTGAAAAATACAAAACTGACAATGCAACTCATATTTACTCTATTTTGTTATTCGTTTACCAATGAGTAAAGAACCATCAAGAGCTTCTATATATTCACTTTAGACTTGTCTAAGAATATTCGTTTATTCAATATATTAATTAAATATTGTGGACAATTGACTTTTTACTTAAAAGTCAGTCAGTCACTTTGAGTTAAAGTAACTTTTTTTTATTTTTAATTTTTCCCTATAATTAAATATTTTAAAATCAACTTTTAATATATTATTTAAATATTTTTTCTGTCACACTAACTTTTTTATAAAAAATATATTCAATCATAAATTATTTTGCACTAATTGACTTTAAACTCAATTTTAATTTACAGAAATTATTTGGTATAAACGTCAATTCTAAAGATCTTAATTTAAAATAAGCAGCCCTAAGTGGTATTGAGTGCCTTGGTACTGCCCATGGTTTTCAAAGTGTCATCCCTAGTTGCACCTAAAATTTCATGACTTTATTGAAAATTAGATGCCTAAAATTATATATATATATATATATATATATATGAGCAATGAGCCTATGAAAAACTCTACTCCCAAACTATTTTATATGTTTGATATTATAAATGGATTGATACTTGCTTGCATTGGAAGGCCATGGTGTTAATTTCCAAGAATCAATCTTTCTTGTGACATTACATGAGTCCTACAGGTATGGGTTGGAATGTTAAATGATTTAAATAGAGTCTAGAGACATGAATTTTGGTAAAAGAATTAAAGAAAGCCGAAGATTAAGGGGCAGAATACAAATATTAAAATGAGAAAGGGCCAGATGCCAAAAAGAGAATCCCACAAAAAATGTAAGGACTTTTTTGCAAAGAAAAATAATAATAATAAAGTGAAAAGATGCAAGGAACTGAAAGGGTGCCACGAACTGTGTGTGACATTCGAGAATACCCGCTTTTGTTTTTTTTAAAACGAGCCCCATCATTTGCACCGCAATTATCACCTGCACCACCAGCCCCTCATGCTTTCCATGCTCCCAGCCAATCACCTCCACCATCCTTTTGAAAGAAAACTTTTGTCCCGTGCAGATATGAATTTAGTGTATAAAGTCAATGTATCAAATTTATTAATTAAATCTCATGTAATACAAATCAATTTGTAGACTTATCCATGAGACCAACAATCTAATTTATAAATAGTAATAGAAATTTTATTAAAATATTGGTTATAATATAATTATTAATTTTTTTAACAAATTTATTGTTAATAAAAACCTTTTATCTAACAATAAATTTAGCAAAAAACATTATTCTTAAAAACAATTTTATTCTTAATATCTTAGCTTATGGGTCTGTTTGGATAGATTTTTAGAAAATAATTTATGAAAAAAAACTTTTTGACAGTTTTTGAAAACTGTTTTCTAAAAAAAAAATTTATGAAAAAAGTGATTATAAATAAATCGGTATCTGGATGATTATTACTAAAAGTATTTTTATGATTAGTAAATTATTAGAAAATGTATAATATAAAAAAATTAATTATAATGTCCCATCACTGTTCATCCATTGGTCACTGCCTTTGTTCACCATTTTCTTCTTCCTCGTTAAACACAAACGTCGAATAGAGATCAAGCAAAATCACTAGCAGTAGAAGGAGAGAGAATTGAAGGACAGAGGGGAGGAGATACAATGGTAGAGGCGATAAGAGGAGTGATGATGGTAAAAGCACATTGATGTTGACAAAGAACAAAAAAAGCAGAAGATAGAGAAGAGAAGAGAGAATGAAAGAAAAAATACGAGTAAAATAATAATTGAGTAGTTTATAAATTATTTTATTGTTTCATAAGTTATTCCCTATGAGCTTATTTAAAACTATCATTTTAAACTATGATTTAATCAAAAAAAATTTAAATAAATATGTCTGTTTATTTTAAAATTTTTCTAAAATATAGTTTATATTAGAAACCTTTTTAAAAATATACTTTGGGATTAACTAAACACACACTATAAGTGGTAAGTGACCTCATCTCTTTAAGGGCAAAAACACAAGTTCAAAATTAAAAATTACATTTGTTAAAAGCAATTAAAACACTTTACATTTAAGTGTCAAAAAGAATTATACCGGTAATTAAATAAAAAATATTTTACTAAAGAATAACTATAGATATCATAATTAAACCCTAATTATTTTTTATTTCATGTACCACTAAATACTTTAAAAAATATAAATTCTAGTAACAAAGTAAATTAAACTCTTGCATTTACAATTAAATTAAATTCTCTAATTAATTTTTAAATTTTTTTAGAAATACTGAAAAAAAAAGAAAACTAATGCAACAAACTTTTATATTTAGAAGTATAGAACATGTTAGATATATAATTTTTCCAATTTTAAATATCTACTAAGTAGTAACTGGCGTAATTGGGGAGGGTCAAGTATATGGGATAGTGCCAGCAGTAGACGATAACTCCTCAAATCCAATCGTGCGGCCTTTAAATAACTGCCAGCTGCCTCTCCTTCCTCTCCCCACTTTCTTCTGCTCCTCTCTCTAGCGCTCCAATGGCTTCCTCTCCCTCTGCATCATCTGCCTCCTCCTCAAGATCCACAATGTTCTACTATGGTGGATTCGAAGATCACTACGACGAGCCGCACTTCCTCGAAGCTTGCTTCCTCTGCCGGAGACCCCTCGGTCTTAATAGAGACATCTTCATGTACAGGTTTGTTTCTTTTCCTCCTCCTCTTCTCTCTCTCTAGTTTCAGTGTCAACCCAGAAATTTCTGGTATGTGCATGCCCAGATTTCTCCTTGTTTCATGTGACGGGTTTGATTAATTTGGTAGATTTCGCATGAACCATGTGGCTTTTGAGAAATTAGTCTGGAATTTGTTACTCGATTTGGGTGTGTTTTGGGATTAAATCTAATGAATATTTTCTGTGATTTACAGAGGGAACACACCGTTCTGTAGCAAAGAGTGCAGACAAGAACAGATAGAAATCGATGAGTCGAAGGAGAAAAGCTGGAAGGTTTCATCGAAAAGAAGTGTGAGACAATCTGAGTCAAATCAGAACTCCACACCGAGTAAGGCTGTAAGAACCGAAACTGTTGCTGTGGCCTGATTAATTTACACCAGAGGAATGTTAAAAAGAAAAAAAAAATCCAATTTTGAGGAGAAAACTACAAAAGAGATGTGAAATCTCATGGAGGAGGAAGTAGAAGAAGAAGAGTGATAATATCACTGTGTAGATTCTGAGGAATTGGGCGAATCTTCTTCCTTTTTCTCTGAAGGTTGGGATTCTGAGAGAATCATGATGATCCCACCAATGAATTTTGCCTCTCTTGTTTTGAATTTTCTGCCTTTGGTTTCACAATTTTAAGAAGAAAGGCTGATTATGATAATGATAATTGTGTAGTTATTGTATAAGGCCTTTTAAGATGTTGCTTTGTTCCGTGAAAAAAAACTCAAAAGGGTATGCAATGGAAGTATCAAAGATACTACTATATTTGCATCTTCAAAAGCTAAAGATCTACTTATTCATCTGATTTATTTTGTTTGCAAGTAGTTTGTGTTCATGATTTAATGCGAGAAACCAAATTCAATCATGATTTTTGTGATGGGAAATCAGACATGTTCTTGGATAGAAATCTTGAGGCTGTGTTTATAATAGGAGGAAGGAGCATAAAGAAAGTCTCAAGTAACATATTATTTGGCCGTACACTATAACTTATTGTTAACTTTTTCTATTGGAATTTTTCAAAATTAAAATTTTTATTTAGGAAATTATAATAATTCTCCTTTTATAATATGGTTTGTGTGTTATAATTCTTGTTTTCTAGAGTACAACTTTGGGAAGAAAATAGAGAGTAGAGAGGAAAATAGATCTAAAAGCTGATTGAAGTTGAAGCTATTATTGGCTTTCAGGAAGACTTCATTTTTTGTTGTGATATAAAAATTTTTAAAAAGAGGTTGGATTAACTCATGATTTAAAAGTAGAGTGAAGTCTCTCTTCTTTCTAAATAATACTAATATTGGGTAGGGCGAATCGTCTATTACTCTTAGGTATAAATTTAGACATTCAAGAATTAAGATATCTCTCTAAATTTCACGATTAAAATTACAATAAAATGATACTCTTCATGGATGAAATATATTTTAAATGATCACATATTTTACTCTTTTACTAGTTAAACCTATATACTATGGGTGTAAGACTTCATTGACTTGTGAATAGGATGGGAATGAGCCAATGGGTTGTATCATTTAAGACTTATGAGGAGATTTTTAAAATAGTAAAGGATAAAAATATGTTTTATTTAGGGATTTTCTTCTGTGAAATGAACTTAGATTACATACTCTACATTTCTGAATATAATTTTACATATAAAAATTTATTAGATTTTTTTATTAATAAATTTTTTAATAGGAACTGCTCTTCAAATCAATTATACGATTGTGAAGGGACTCCTTTACTTCTAAACATATATTCCTCCTATCTTAAATATAAAAAAAATAAATAAAGAATTGATTTTGATAAAAATTTCAATATGCTTCATTTTTTTTATATTTATCTTCCTTTCTTAAACTCACATATTTAACTTATAAACTAATATCATGATACATGTAGATATTTTTAAAAAAATTAAATCATATTTATTATAATTAACTAATATTTATATCTAAATTCATTAAGTAGTTTAATATGAGGAGTATTATTTTCCTATATTTAATAAGATATTTTAGCTGATATTGATTTTTACTTAAAAAATTGAACATCCCTTTCATTTATAATTACTTCTGATATTTTTATTATAATTAAAAAATAATAATTTTGTCTAAAAAATTAAATAAATTTTCTACTTTACTCATATTAAATACTTCCTTTAAAAAAGTTTCCTATTTTTCAATATCAACATTAAATAGGGGTAAAAAGTTTGATATGATTTTTAGCTATTTTAGTATGTGTTTGGAAACCTGCAAAATCTAAGTTTTAAATTTAGGTTTGGATAAAAATTAGATTTTGAGAAATTTTAAAATAAACAGTTATATTTATTTAAAAGAGCTTTTACATCAAATTATGATTTAAACTAAAATTTTAGATAAGCTAGTCATAATAGTTTATAGAATAGTAAAAGAGCTTATGGACTAACCAATTATTATATTATCCATACTTTTTCTTATACTTTCTCTCATCTTTCTTCTATACCCCCTCTCATCTCTCTTCTACACCCTCTCTCCTCTTTCTTCTACATTCTCTCTCCTCTCAGATCTCTTTTCTACATTATCTCTCATCTCTTATATATCATCTCTCATCCCTCTCATATATTTAATAATTATACTATTTTTCGTAATTTATCAATAATAAAAATATTTCTGGAAATAACACACTCATTTATTTAATTTTTTTCATAAACTCTTCTCTAAAAATTATTTTCTAAAATCTACCTAAAAATTATTTTTTTATAAATTCTTTTTTAAAATTTTATCCAAATAGATTTTATTATAAGACCCATCTTCATTACTCCCCTTCCTTACTATAAAGCGCGTTCTAGAACACATAAAGGTATCCATAGATAAAGACATATGGCAGAAACCAAATGAGGTTGATGGAAGGAACTGACTAGAAATAAGCAAAATAGGTTATTAAAATGGGTCAAAAGTCTTTATTTTTTTTTTCAAAAAATATTATAACATTGCAAGACTGCCTTTAGTTAAAGTTAATATAATTTCTATTCCAAATTCAATCATACACATAGCTTTGATTCTCTCACTTGATAAAAAGGTAATTTTCGAAAAAGCTCATAAAAATGCTTCAAATTTTTTTTTTATAAAATGTCTTATAATATTAAGGAATATGAGAAAGTAATTTATCTCTTATCCAAAACTTAAATGAACTTGTTCAAATAAACTTATGATATCCAATACTAATAAATTACTCCTCCTAGCCTTATAGAAAATATTTAACTATTTTAATTAAATTAAAAAAAATTAATTAAATTAATATAATATATTTTTTTCTAAAACATAATAATTATCTTTCTTTTCTCATTCCCTCCCTCTATTATTTAATTATTATTGAGTGAGTATTAATAGGGATAATTTTGATAAAACTTGATAAATATAGAAAATACGTTTTATATTTAAGATTAATTTTTAATTAATTCATATATTAAAGATAGGAAGAGTATTTAGATAGAGTGCCACAAGTATTACTTCTTTTTTTATAATTTCTTTTTTCTGTTCTTTTTTTTATTGCCTACCCGATTTATCGGAGCTTTGTCCCGACTACATCCGGATCCGACCTGTGTCTCGCACCTGGCTATGGTGGGTAAGTCTTCCAACGGAAATTTATTGCATACGTCAAAACTCAAACTCAATACCTCATTTAAATGATATCGAGCTGTTTATCACTCAATCTAACTTCTAGTACTTTTTCCTGTTCTAAACGTTGCATAAATTTGATATGATGGGTTATGAGCGAGGACTTGGGTCAGTTTCAAGAACGCTGGGCATAATCAGAATGTGAAGGCTAACCCAATAGCAAGAGCTCAATATGATTTCTTAAGCCCAATATTCCATTTGTTTCAGTTTTTTATTTAAATAAAAGTATTTTTTATTATAAAAAATATTTAAATAATATTTTTTAAAAAAAAAAAGTCAACTAATTCTTATATTTATAATATAAGGAATAACATATATTCTACCATCCCTAAATCTATAAATAATAAATTATTAGAAGATGATCTGACCGGTATATTTTTAAGCTAAAACAAATGAGCCTATTTTTTTATTTTAAGAAAAACTTGCAGATTGAAAACTTCAAGTGTTTAAAATGAGATATGACAAAAGATGACCAACAATAAAATTTTATTATAACATTGTTTTGCAACCCTTTTACAACTATTTGATATATGATATTACAAAATTAAATTCCAACATTATTAAATCTAATTAAGAATAACTCTTAAATGATTTTTATTTTTTACTCAATTCAACCATGCTTACTTATTATATATTTTTTTATAGAGTCTAGGCAATATTCTTTTGTCAATAATTAGGAACTAATCTTCTCGAGATATATAGATTATCAAAATGTATTTTGTCTTTTCTAATAAAATAATTTCTATGCATATGACCTATTTTAAACTAAAAACATTATGTTTATATATATATTATTTTGATGTAAACTAATAACACTTGATAATGAAATGACTCAAAGCTGGGTCATAGATATAACTTGGCTAGTTATCTACTTTAAAGCAGAAATGCTCTGAAATTGAGTTTTAGCATAGGCAAGGAGAATATCTCTAGGAGGTAAAGCCAGCTTAATAATTGGGTGATTCACAATTTCATGGCTCCATTTCTCAAGCTTTGGAAGTTTTCCTTTGAACCAATCAAGGCCACCAGCTTCTTGAACTATTGGCAACCAATAAGCTACAAACAAACCAGCAATATCCACAATCCCAACTGAATCTCCATTGAAGAATCTTCCTTTCTGCTCATTTTCTAGAATCTCCAAAGCATCCAATGACTCTTCAATACCCTTCTCTCTCTCTTTCTCATTAGGGTTCCAAACTGCTTTAAATATTGCAGGTATAACCTAACTTACAATTGAATTCTTGTTTAGTAATTGGCAACCCTACTTTCTCTATTAATAGTCAATATATTAATTCAAATGTTAGTGGTTCAATAGTGGTTGAGCTGATGTCAACCCAATTATAATTACTATAGTATAATTTAATTAAAATAACTAAAAATAGTCATAAAAATTAATATTTAAACAAAAAATAAAATGAAATTCAAAGTGACATATAAATGAAATAAATGACTATAGTACTTCAAAAATAAATGAAATATTTATGTATAAACCATACATAATATAACAAAAAAATTAAACACAAATTTGATGGATTTCATTTTTTACTTAAAGTGATATCATTTCCAAGTCAATAATAAAATAAAATAAAATCCAATTTGATGGATTTGTTTAAAATTCTTAATTCGACTAGTCAAAAACTAGTTTAATTTACTAGTTTACTAGTGCAGCTAAATTGGGTTTTAATACAGTAATTGTATTAGCATGACATTTGAAAAGGAAGAGATATAGACGCATGATGCAAAATTGAATAGGATTATTGACCTTGATCTCTAAGATTAACAATGGAAGGGAACATAATACCTTGTCATCGATGAACTTAGCCCAGAAAAGAGCCAAAGCTCTGTGATAAGGATCAGAAGGCAAGAAGGGATGATGATGAGCTTTATTCCAAGTCTCATCGATGTATTCAATAATCACAAGAGACTCACAAACAGCTTTCTCATTATGAACAAGCACTGGAACCAACTTATGAACTGGATTGTACCTGAGAAGAAGATCACTTTTCTTGTTCACAGTTTCATGAACGTATTCATATTCCACTCCCTTCAATCTCAGAGCAATCTCTGCTCTACTCACAAATGGGCTGCCTACGATTCCCAACAGCTTCACCTCTTTTTCTCCGGCCATGTCGGCGCTGGAGACTTGGAAGGTCTGATGATATGTATATGTGTGTGATGGATGGGTTTTGGTCTTTGAATTTGTGGTTTCGGTTTCTTGTATACATTATATATACACAAGGGAAGTGATCTATATAATGTAAATGTGTCGACGAAGCAGCTAAGTTTTATAATTTTTTAAGGATACGAGGAATTTAAAAGCATTATCGCTTGATGGGGCAGGATAGATTACGCAAGAGATTACGTCTCCAATAAATTAATTTAATGTGTTGGTCAACTCTCCATATATTACCGTTAAGCTGAGATCACATAGTACAGAAAGAAATTTAAACTAAGGGCCCTACATTTATTTATATTACCTTGGTTCTTAACCGAGTCTGGGCGAATGGAGTTCTAGAGGTTTAGTTGAGGATATCTTAACCTTGTTGTCATCCAATGCTGGGTTCTCAGTCACTTTTACTTCCAAAAATGGGAACCGCGCAGCCGATTTCTTAGCTGTAGAAGCTTGTAAGGGGGTGTGCCCTATTGGATGGGTGAGCACACGCTTACCCCCGTTGTCATCCTTACCAGGGCATACTACCAATCATAGACTTTCAAATTCCATGGACTTGGAAGTTGATTGATTTGTATTTTCTTTATTTCATTTCTTAGCTTCTGCTTTTGCTTCAGCTTTTGTTTTGTTTCTTGCGTTTGCGGTATTTGATTTTCTCTGTGTTTGACTTTGTAGGTGCCCCTTGCCTTTTGCAATTAGTTTTAATAATGGGATGAAGGTCATTCTTTGCCAGTAAATTGTTACTAAAGAGTTAAATTTAAAAAAATAGTTTGTAAAAAAAAATAATTTTGAGATAGTTTTTTAAAAAACAATTAGAGAAAAATTTATAGAAAAAAATAATTTTAAATAAATAAGTGTTTAGATACTTATTATTAGAAAAAAAATTTAATTAAAAAATTATCAAAAAATATATGATTTTAATAAAAATATGAGAGAGAATAGAAAGTGGACAAGAGAAAGGAAATGGGGTGAAGAAAAAAGAGGAGAGGGGATATAAGGTACAAAAGAGAGAGGAGAGATGAGAGAATGTGGAGAGGAAAGAAGAGAGAGGAGAAATAGTGTAAAAAAATAAGAGTAAAATAATAATTAAATAATTTTTAAATTCTTTTATTAGTTTAAAAACTAGTTTCAGTAATTTATCTAAAATTTTAGTTTTAAACTATAGTTTAATCTAAAAATATTTTTAGATAAATATAATTATTTATTTTAAAATTTTTATAAATTAAAATTTAGGTTAAGAGCTTTTTTTTAAATTATAGTTTGGCTGATTACATTTTTTTTTTTGGGCTACAATGTCATGTTTAAGGTTGAGCAATTAGCCCGGAGCTCGTGGGCTCGCCCACAACCCGGTACTATTTGAACCCGTTTAAATCCGCCCAAAATAGACCCGTAACGGGCGAGTTTAAACGGGCTCAAACAGTAAATTATATGGGCGGACTACGGGCTGTCCAATGGTCAGCCCGCAGCCCGCAGCCATCCTTTTGTTTTTAATTTTCTACCTTTGGTTTCACAATTTTAAGAAGAAAGGCTGATTATGATGATGATAATTGTGTAGTTATTGTATAAGGCCTTTTAAGATGTTGCTTTGTTCTGTGGAAAAAACTCAAAAGGGAATGCAATGGAAGTATCAAAGATACTAGCATATTTGCATCTTCAAAAGCTAAAGATATACTTATTCATCTTATTTATTTTGTTTACAAGTAGTTTATGTTCATGATTTAATGCGAGAAACCAAATTCAATCATGATTTTTGTGATGGGAAATCAGACATGTTCTTGGATAGAAATCTTGAGGCTGTGTTTATAATAGGAGGAAGGAGCATATGGAAAGTCTTAAGTAACATATTATTTGGCCGTACACTATAACTTAGTGTTAACTTTTTCTATTGGAATTTTTCAAAATTAAATTTTTTATTTAGGAAATTATAATAATTCTCCTTTTATAATATGGCTTCTGTGTTATAATTCTTGTTTTCTAGAGTCCAGCTTTGGGAAGAAAATAGAAAGTAGAGAGAGGAAAATAGATCTAAAAGCTTATTGAAGGTTGAAAGCTATTATTGATTTTCAGGGAAGACTTCATTGACTTGTGAATAGGATGGGAACGAGTCAAAAATGGGCTGTGTTAAGACTTGTGAGGATATTTTTAAAATAGTAAATGGTAAGAATATGTTTTATTTAGGGATTTTCTTATGTGAAATGAACTTAGATTACACTCTCTCTGCATTTCTGAATATATTTGTATATATAAAAATTTATCAGATTTTTTTATTGATACAATTTTTAATGGGGAGCTGCTCTTCAATTCAATGTTACGATTGTGAAGGGAGTCTTTTTACTTCTAAACATATATTCCTCATTGTCTTAAATATAAAAAATTAAATAGAGAATTGATTTTGATAAAAATCTCAATATACTTCATTTTTTATATTTATCTCCCTTTCTTAAACTAATATATTTAACTTATAAACTGGTATCATGATACATATAGACATTTTAAAAAATTAAATTATATTTATTATAATTAACTAATAATTATATCTAAATTCATTAATTAGTTGAATCTGAGGAGTATTGTTTTTCTATATTTAATAAGACATTTTAGCTAATATTGATTTTTACTTAAAACATTGAGCACCCATTTCATTTATAACCACTTCTGATATATTTTTATTATAATTAAAAATTTTAAAATTAATTAATTTTGTCTAAACAAGTAAATAAATTTCCTACTTTACTCATATTGAATATATCCTTTAAAAAAGTTTCCTATTTTTTAATATCAACGCACTTCTTCATTACTCCCCTTCCTTACCATAAAGCCTCTTCTGGAAGAGATAAAGGAAAAATAAACATAAAGGCATCCATAGATAAAGACATATGGCAGAAACCAAATGAGGTTGATGAGAGGAACTGACTATAAACAAGCAAAATAGGTTATTAAAATGGGTCAAAAATCTTTATTTTTTTTTTCAAAAGTTATTATAACATTGCAAGACTGCCTTTAGTTAAAGTTAACAATTTCTATTCCAAATTCAATCATACACATGGCTTTGATTCTCTCACTTCATAAAAAGGTCATTTTGGAAAAAAACTAGTATAAATGCCTCAATGTGTGTTTTTTTTTATAGAATGTCTTATAATATTAAAGAATATGAGAAAGTAATTTATCTCTTATCCAAAACTTAGATGAACTTGTTCAAATAAACTTATGATATCCAATACTAATAAATACTACTCTTATCCTTATAGAAAATATTTAACTAATTTAATTAGATTAAAGAATTAGTTAAATTAATAAAGTATATTTTTTTAAAATATCATAATTATCTTTCTTACCTCATTCCCTCCCTCTTTTATTTGATTATTGTCGAGTGAATATCAAAAGGTATAATTTTGATAAAAATTGATAAATATAAAAAATAAATCTTATATTTAAAATTAAAATTAAATTTTAATTAGTTTATATATTAAAAATAGGAAGAGTATTTAAATAGAGTCCTAGAAGTATTACTTCTTTTTTTATAATTACTTTTTCCTGTTCTAAACGTTGCATAAATTTGATATGATGGGTTATGGGCGAGGACTTGGGTCAGTTTCAAGAACAGTGGGCATACTCAGAATGTGAAGGCTAACCCAATAGCAAGAGCTCAATGTGATTTCTTAAGCCCAATCTTCCATTTGTTTCAGTTTTTTATTTAAATAAAAGTATTTTTTATTATAAAAAATATTTAAATAATATCCTCTTAAGAAGCGCTTTCAATTTGTTTTAAAAACATAATAATTATAACCAAATGAAATATACTCTTTCAGTTTTAAATATTAGAACTAGTTGATTTTTTTAGATAGATTAAGAAAGTCAAATAAATCAATTAACTATACACAAATATAAGAATATATAATATAAATTCATATTGAGATGTTGTATTTGATTATAATTAATTAATTTTTTTAATTTTTTAATTTTTTTTAAAAAATTAATTAACTCTTATATTTAGGATATGAGGAATAACATATATTCTCCCATCCCTAAATCCATAAATAATAAATCATTTGAAGATGATTCGAATGGGGAATTTTTAAGCTAAAACAAAGGAGCCTATTTTTTTTAAAAAATAGAAAAACTTGCAGATTGAAAACTTAAAGTGTTTAAAATGAGATATAACAAAAGATGACCAACAATAAAATTTTATTATAACACTGATTTGCTACCCTTGTACAACTATTTGATATATGATATTACAAAATTAAATTCCAACATTATTAAATCTAATTAAGAATAACTCTCTTAAATGATTTTTATTTTTTACTCAATTCAACCATGCTTACTTACTATATATATATATATATATATATATATTGATAGAGTTTAGGTGGTATTTTTTTATCGATAGCTAGAAACTAATCATCTCGAGACATATAGATTATCGAAGTATGTTTCTCCTCTTCTAATAAAATAATTTTTATACATATGGCCTATTTTAAACTCAAGACATTATGTTTATATATATATTTTATTTTGGAGTAAACTAACAACACTTGATAATGAAATGACTCAATGCTGGGTCATAGATATAACTTGTCTAGTTATCTACTCTCAAGCAGAAAGGCTATGAAATTGAGTTTTAGCATAGGCAAGGAGAATATCTCTAGGAGGCAAAGCCAGCTTAATAATTGGGTGACTAACAATTTCATGGCTCCATTTCTCAAGCTTTGGAAATTTGCCTTTGAACCAATCAAGGCCACCAGCTTCTTGAACTATTGGCAACCAATAAGCTACAAACAAACCAGCAATATCCACAATCCCAACTGAATCTCCATTGAAGAATTTTCCTTTCAGCTCCTTTTCTAGAATCTCCAAAGCATCCAATGACTCTTCAACACCCTTCTCTCTCTCTTTCTCATTAGGGTTCCAGGCTGCTTTAAATATTGCAGGTATAACCTAACTTATAATTGAATTCTTGTTTAGTAATTGGCAACCATATATTCTCTATTAATAGTCAATTTATTAATTCAAATATAAGTGGTTTAATAGTGGTTGAGCGGATGTCAACCCAATTATAATTACTATAATATAATTTAATTAAAATAACTAAAAATAATCATAAAAATTAACATTTAAAAAAAAAAGGTATTAGTACTTCACAAATAAATAAAATATTCATGAATAAATCACATATAATATACAAAAAAATTAAGCACAAATTTGATGGATTTTATTTTTTACTCAAAGTGATATCGTTTCAAGGCCAATAATAAAAGAAAAATAAAATAAAATCTAATTTAATTAATTTGTTTAAAATTTTTAATTAGACTAGCCAAAAACTAGTTTAATTTATTAGTTTATTAGTCTGTGCAGCCAGATTGGGTTTTAATACTATAATTTTAGTAGCATGACATTTGAAAAGGAAGAGATATCGGGCATGTTTAGATAGGATTTTAGAAATGGGTTTATGAAAAAAAAAAGGTTTTTGGGCAGTTTATAGAAAAGAGCTTTTGGAGAATAGCTTATGAAAAAAAATGGTTTTGAATAAATGAGTATTTGAATAGTTATTCCATAAGTACTTTCATTATTGGTAAATTACGAAAAATTGTATGAGTATTAAATGAGGAGAGATAAGATATAAGAGGAGAGAGGAGATATGGTGTAAGAAAAAATAGGAGAGAGAAGAGAGAGTGTAAGAAAAAGTAGGAGAGAGAGTGTAAGAAAAAGTATAGGTAATATAGTAATTGGTTAGCTCATAAGCTCTTTTACTGTTTTATAAATTACTCTCACCAGTTTATCTGAAACCTTGATTTTAAACTATAGTTTAATCCAAAAACTCGTTTGAATAAATATAACTGTTTGTTTTAAAATTTCTCAATTTTTATTAAAATCTAGATTTAAAACCTAGGTTTTGTGTGTTTACAAATACACTGATAGAGGCATGATGCAAAATTGAATAGGATTATTGACCTTGATCTCTAAGATTAATAATGGAAGGGAACATAATACCTTGTCATCCAGGAACTTAGCCCAGAAACGAGCCAAAGCTCTGTGATGAGGATCAGAAGGCAAGAGGGGATGATGATGAGCTTTATTCCAAGTCTCATCGATGTATTCAATAATCACAAGAGACTCACAAACAGCTTTCTCATTATGAACAAGCACTGGAACCAACTTATGAACTGGATTGTACCTGAGAAGAAGATCACTTTTCTTGTTCACAGTTTCATGAACGTATTCATATTCCACTCCCTTCAATTTCAGAGCAATCTCTGCTCTACTCACAAATGGGCTTCCTACGATTCCCAACAGCTTCACCTCTTTTTCTCCGAACATGTCGGTGCCGGAGACTTGAAGGCCTGATGATATATATGTGTGTGATGGATGGTTTTTGGTCTTTGAAGTTGTGGTTTCCGTTTCTTGTATACATTATATATACACAAGGGAAGTGATCTATATAATGTAAATGTGTCGACGAAGCAGCTAAGTTTTATAATTTTTTAAGGATACGAGGAATTTAAAAGCATTATCGCTTGATGGGGCAGGATAGATTACGCAAGAGATTACGTCTCCAGTAGATTAATTAAATGTGTTGGTCAACTCTCCATATATTACCGTTAAGCTGAGATCACATAGTAAAGAAAGAAATTTAAACCAAGGGCCCTACGTTTATTTATATTACCTTGGTTCTTAACCGAGTCTGGGCGAATGGAGTTCTAGAGGTTTAGTTGAGGATATCTTAACCTTGTTGTCATCCAATGCTGGGTTTTCAGTCACTTTTACTCCCAAAAATGGGAACCGCGCAGCCGATTTCTTAGCTGTAGAAGCTTGTAAGGGGGTGTGCCCTATTGGATGGGTGAGCACACGCTTACCCCCGTTGTCATCCTTACCGGGGGATACTACCAATCATAGACTTTCAAATTCCATGGACTTGGAAGTTGATTGATTTGTATTTTCTTTATTTCATTTCTTTGCTTGCTTTTGTTTTGTTTCTTGCGTTTGCGGTATTTGATTTTCGCTGTCTTTGACTTTGTAGTTGCCCCTTGCCTTTTGCAATTAGTTTTAATAATGGGATAAAGGTCATTTTGCCAGTAAATTGTTAGTAAAGAGTTAAATTTAAAAAATAGTTTATAAAAAAAATAATTTTGAGATAGTTTTAAAAAATAATTTAGAGAAGAATTTATGGAAAAAAATTATTTTAAATAAATTAATGTTTAAATATTTATTACTAAAAAGACTTTTATAATTAAAAAATTATCAAAAAATGTATAATTTTAATAAAAATATGAGAGAGAATAGAAAGTGGACAAGAGAGAGGAGAGGAGATGAAGAAAATAGAGAAAAGAGGATATAAGGTAGAAAAGAGGGAGGAGAAAGGATATAAGGTAGAAAAGAGATAGGAGAGAAAATAGAAAGGAGATATGAGAGAAGGTAGAGAGGAGAGAAGAGAGAGGAGAAAGGGTATAAGAAAAAATAAGAATAAAATGGTAATTAAGTAGTCTTTAGGTTCTTTAACTGTTTAAAAACTAATTTCAATAGTTTATCTAAAATTTTAGCTTTAAACTATATTTTAGTCTAAAATTATTTTTAGATAAATATAATTATTTATTTTAAAAATTTTATAAATTAAAATGTAGGTTAAGAGCTTTTTTTTAAGATTATAGTTTAGCTGATTACTTTTTTTTTATTTTTATTTTTTGGCTACAATGTCACAGAAATGGTAAAATTAAAGCAATGTTATCCTGATGTAACAGATCTAAACAGTCAACGTGTCTTGACCAAATATGTAGAGGTAATATGTCTACATGGCATCCAACTCACTTTTTTTATCTTCCCATATCAGATTTTTTAATAGGAAAAAATTAAAAAGAAAAAAACGATAATCTCATATTCCTCTTCCTCATCTTCTCCGATCGGATCTCAGATGTATCCCCACCGACTCAATCTCTCCCTCAGCTCAGACAACGAAATCCTCATACATCTCCCCCCACCGGCGGCGAACCTCCTCCACTTTGCCAACAACAAACAACGCCAACGGTCTAGCAGCAAAGTTGAAGACTCGTTCTTTGAGGAGAGAAGATAAAAAAAAATAATTAGGGATCTGAGATTTCTGGGTTTGAGGAAGAAGCAAAAAAAATCTCCTTTGCTCATCTTTAATGGTTCTTGTTTTATTTTGAGTTTATGGGTTTGATTTTGGGTCTCTAATGCAAAGATCTAGGTAGAAGATGAAGAAGCAATGTTTTGTGAAACAGAGGCTCTCATCTTCGTTCACGATTTCGAGCGTGAGCTTTTTCAGTCTTCAGATCTGCTTTTGGTTTCGATCCCTAGTGGCGTGAGCTTCTTCGATCTGAGCAATTTCGATCTTCAGACCTCTAGGTTCGCAATTCTTGTTGCGTCTTCCTCTATCTTCATATGTTTATTGGTCCAAAAAAGCTTCGATTTTTAGATCATATTCTTCAATCTGTGTCTGTAAAGGGGAATAATTGTGAGATTGTAAAAATATTCGAAATTGGATGAACTTTAAGCAAAGTGGGGTAAGTCCCATTGCTGAAATCTCTCACAGATTGGGTTTTTTTTGCTTCTCCCATATCTTTGTCTTCTTTGTTTTGATTTCTAGATTTTTTTAGCTGCTCCTTCCTTTTCTTAATCTTTGTTTTGAATTTATTTTACTTGATTGAAGGGGGAGATCTGTGCTGTGCTTTTTTAAGATTGGATTTTTCTCATATCGTTCATGTTCAAGGACGCCAATGAGGAAGGGGGAGAAGTTTGTCATGGAAGATTGATTTTTTTGTCTAGATTGTTCATGCTCGTAGGATATTGTTCATTGTTCATGTTCTGGTTTTTTTTTTTTTCAGGAAATTATTATGATGTGGTGTATGATGGGGCATAATATCCTATGTGGCAAAGCCACCTCAGCATATGTTGCTTGGCCAACTAACAGTTGACCGTTTGAGTATGTTAGGGTAGGTGGACATCGATCTAGTTTTGTAAAGTTTTTTTTGGGATAATAGTTTTGTAACTTTCATGACGTCATTGTTCCGAATTTGTAAATTTCATGATGATATTTGGATAAATTTTTAGAAAATTGTTTATAAAAATATTATTTTTATATATTTTTTAAAAATAATTTTTAGGAAGAATTTATAAAAAATTCTGGTTATGAATAAATAAATATTTAAATATTTATTATTAAAATTTTTTATAATTAATAAATTAATAAAAAAAAAGATTGGGAATAAAAAAATATTTGTTGACTTGTTAGAAATTATATCGACTCGCACTTCTTCCTCCTCTTTTGCAGTGATAGCAAAGGTTGAGGAACTATAGCAGCCACAGCGGCATAGCGACTCTATTATAGTTTTTCCTTAACGGCTATCGACTCCAGCAACTCCAATAGCCATGGTTGTAATGGAAGGCTGTAGAAAAAGGCACATGACTGAAATAAAAGGTTGTCGGACATGGCAGAAATAAAAGGGTAGCGATGGTGATATAGAGGCGAGAAGAAGAGAAGGAGATGGAGAACTCGTGTATGAAAAAAAATATGAATAAAATAGTAATTGAGTAGTTTATAAGTTTTTTTATTTTTTTTAAAAATTATTTCTTATAATTTATTCAAAATTAAAGTTTTAAATTATGATTTATAGCTTTTTTGGATAAGAGTTTAGAAAATGGCTTATGAAAAATATATTTTTGGACAGTTTTTATAAAAGGATTTTTAGAAAAAAGTTTATAAAAAAATAATTTTAAATAAATGAGTGTTTAGATAGTTATTATTAGAAAGATTTTTGTACTTGAAAAATTAATAGAAAATATATAATTTTATTAAAAATATGAGAGAGGAGATATATGAAAAAGAGAGAGGAGATATAGTGTAAGAAAAAATAAGGGTAAAATAATAATTAAGTAATCTATAAATTTTTTACTATTTTAGAAACTAGTTTAAATAGTTTATCTAAAATTTTAAACTTAAAAGTATAATTTTGTCTAAAATTTTTTTTACATAAATATAATTATTTATTTTAAAATTTTTCTAAACTAAAGTTTAGATTAAAAGTTTTTTTAAAATTTTGATTTTATATTTTTTTTAAACATACACTTAGTCTAAACGTTATTTTAAAAAATATAAGAGAAAATATATATGTCTGTGGAAAAATATCTTGGAATCAAATGAAGGAATTAAGGAAGATTCTCATAAGTTTCGTTCCCTACTATATTAGCCTTTTGACAAATTGATGGTCAATTCTAAATATTATTTTCTTGCTATTGAACCCTTATCTTGATCGATGTGTATGCTGTTGTTGGGAGGGATTTAGTTTTTATTCTGCATATCCTCCTGATCGAAAGCTTAGTCTTTGCTTCGCGAATAAAAAATATAGGCATGCGGTCAATGGTCTTGTGATTTAATGGTACGAAAGTTCTTAATAATGGAAAAATTGCGGGTTCAATTATCTTATAGCCTCAAATCATCTCTTTAATTCAATAGAAAAAGAATATAGTCCCAGAACTACGATAGGAGAATTTTATTTAATTATAATATATACTTTCTATCTTAAATATATAATATATTTAAGTAATTTAATTAAATTAAAAAATTAATTATTATAATATATATTTTTAAAATATTTTAATTATTTTTTTAATTCTATATCTTATTATCTTATTTAATTATTATTAAAAATTTATCAATAAAAATAATTTAAGAAATAGTTAATAAATTTAAAATATATATATTATATTTAATATTAATATTAACTCTCTTATTATATTTTATATTTAAAATCATTTTTGTCCATAGTATATTTGGTTGATGTTTTTTTAATCTAAAGAAGCAAATAATATATTTTTTAGTTTTTTAATATAGAATTTAATTATAAATTTAATATTAATTTTAAATATAACATATAATTTATATATTTATTATTTTTTTTAAATTATTACACCTCAAACTCTTTTAATCTAAATATATATATGATATATGTAACTAATTTAATTAAATTAAAAATATTAATTAAATTAATTATTATAGTATATTTTTTATAAAATATCATAATTATCTTTCTTAATCTTCTCTTTCTTTTATTGAATTATTATTAAGAGAGTATCAATAAATATAATTTAAAAATTAATAAATTTAAAAAATATGTATTATATTTAAAAGAAAAATATTAATTAATTTTTTAGTACAATTAAATTAATTAAATATATAATATAATAATAATTGATAATAAACGGAGGGCAAATTTGGTTGAAGCTGAACCACACATGTGCCCTTACTAGAGTAATTTTTGAAGAATATATTTTAAAAATAATAAATTTTTAAAAGAATAGATTTTGAGAAGAATATATTTTAAAATTAGAAATGTTTGAATAATTAGTAGTAAAATTACTAAAAAAAATATGATTTGATTAAAAGTAAGAGTGATGAGAGAGAGAGTAGAGAAAAAAGAGGAAAGATTGTATAGAAAATAGAGGAGATATGTTAAAGAAGAGAGATGAGGGATGAGGGATGAGAGATGAGAGAGGAGAGAGAGTATAAGAAAAAATAGGGATAAGATAGTAAATTGATAATTTATAAATTTTTTTACTATTTTAAAAACTATTTTCAATAACTTATTTAAAATTATAATTTTAATTAAAATTAGTTTTAAATAAATATAATTATTTATTTAAAAAAAAATTAAATCAAAATTTTGTCATTTAAAACTTTAGTGACAAACAGGCAGTTAGACTTGGTCACTGATTCAATAAATGAAGCGTCAAGTCAGAACTTGAAGAAAACCACCAAAGCTAAACTTACAGGATGCCTACGGATATAGGTATCCATAATTCCATATTCCTATTTCCTATTTGTAAAATATCATTTTAAAAAGATAACTTTTTTTCTGTTCATCTTTTCCATCTTCCTTCTGTCACGAACTTCATCTTCCTTCCAACGCAAATTCAAATGTTTCTTTCTCTGCTTTCCTTCCAGCTCCGGGAAGAGCCGTGAGCACCTAGCTTAAGATTTCGTGAAAAGTCCTTAGAAGTCCCACATCGCTAACGATCATCATTTTATCGTTGTTTATATAAACCGGCTGCAGGAGGGAAGATCGTCCCTTCGGGGACATCCGATAAAATTGGAACGATACAGAGAAGATTAGCATGGCCCCTGCGCAAGGATGACACGCACAAATCGAGAAATGGTCCAAATTTTTTTTCTCCGTTTTCTCTGTGCTTCTCGGCTGAATGGTTATTGCAATTTTAGGGTTTAGGAAGGTTATTACATTTTCCTGCTTCTCTTCGTCTGCTGTTGGTGGATGGTTATTACAAATAAAGGGGAACTTCAATGTTCTTTCTTATTGTCACTTTACTGCGGTAGAGAAAGGAAACAAATTTGAGAAAGGAAGCTGTTCAAAAGAGTACTGTGAGAATGTCTCATCATCTAGGGTTGAGCTGCGCGTTGTAATCTTTTTTTTTTTTTAAATGAAACCCAATAACGCAGTAAAAAGCACCAGGAACAAAGATAAACAGAGTTGACAAAGATGAAGAAGAAAAGCGCAATACGCAATAATTGATTCATATTTTTTTGCTTGTTCTTTCATTCCATTTTTAAATTGGTTCGTTAATTGAGCATAATACAGCAAAATTCAGAACATGTCATGTGACAGGTATAGAGATACTGTACACAGTGCTGATAAATAATTTGTTGATCTGTTACAAAATTGAGATCTTATTATCTAATAATACATATCATATAGATGCAATTAATGAGCTTGTTTGATGAAACTAAGAACCAAAGATTTGGTCTTTTGTAGTATCATGAATCTTCGTCCTATAGCAGTTTCTGCATGCTCACCAAGTTTTCCAAGATGGGCCATCCTCCTTCGCCACAACTTTGAAGGGTTTGGTTGATTTGGCTTTTCTTCTTCATCAAACAAATCATCATTTTCAAACGGGTTTATATTTTTCTCATCAGGAGGATTATTATTATTTTCATCTGAATTCATGATTATTTGGTTCAATCTCTCCCCCACCTGACTCGTCCTCGGTCGCTCTTTCGCAGTTTTACTCAGACAATCATCTGCGAGCTTGGCGACATTTCGTGCTCCCGTTATGGAATACTGGCCTTCAAGTCTTGCATCAATTATCAAGCTGAGCCTTCTTCTGTTAGTAGGGTGCTGTTTCACCCACTCCAAAAGTTTCTGCTCCTTCTTCGGCCGGTTTTGATCCAGCGATCGCCTCCCCGTACGAATTTCATAGAGAACCACACCAAAACTCCACACATCACTCTTCGTAGTGAGATGGCCTGTCTCAATGTAATCTGGAGCAACATAGCCATATGTCCCCATCACCTGATACACAAAAGTAAGTAATTGATTTTCTCATATTGGTTATGATTGATGTTAAGTTTTTCGTCTATTTTACACATATCCAATAAAATGGCTTCGTCTAAAGATAAATAACTTACAAAGCATAATTTTCTATCTCAAAGCAAATATGAAGCACATAACACTTCCTGCGGTTGAAACATGAGTGTGCCCAACTGTTGGCCCCTCCCTAGCAAGTCCAAAATCAGAAAGTTTTGGCCTAAAATTTTCGTCCAGTAAAGCATTTGAGGTTTTAAAATCTCTATATATCACCTGCAGAATATGCATACAAAATGTTACAGAGGGAGAACTAAAATGCAGAGCTTGGAATAAGAAGTAAGAACCAATAAATATGAAGAGCATTGTCATTCATATGATGTGCCATCTGAATTATGGTAATGGCGATATAAATTTTTTTATCTTGATGGACCCCACATGGTTAAGGATATTCTAGAAGAAATAAGCATATATTATCTTGAGTTTTCTGTTTGGATCCAATCTGATCCTTCTTCCTAAGTTGCAAACGAGTCACTCAAGTTATTGATTCTATCTCTATCACAAAAGCAAGATTTGTTCCACGGCCAAAACTTGGAACAACAGCCTCATATGAATATCATCCCAAAAAATCACAAGCCAGTGACGGAGATAGCACGAGACAGAGAAAGGGGGAAATAATAGAATATATTTATCTACTTTTGTTATTTTGTGATTTTTTGTTTCTTTATTTATGATGATGATATAGCTCTAGCGTCTCTTCTAATTCTTCATGGAGATATACTAACCCTTGAGCTGCTCCAAGTGCTATTTCAAGTCTTGTTTTCCAAGGAAGAGTATCATATGCTTTGTTAAAAAGATGATATTCCAAGCTTTTATTCGGCGTTTAAGTATTCTTTTTTGTTACAAGAATTTAAAAAAAAAAGGTTGCGTTCACCTACGATCTAAAAATAGGGTAAAGTTTCCCTTCCTCCTAAACAATACCAATATTAAGTGGGACGATTTGTCTATTATTCTCAAACGTAAATTTAGACATATAAAAATTAAGATATTTTTTTAAAATTGTGAATAGAATTATAATAAAGTAATACTCTCTAAAAATGGAATATATTTTAAATAATTATATATATATTTTTTTACTGTTGAATAAGTGGTAAATGAAATAGATTCTCTTCTATCACTGAGGATCCTCGCATGATAGGAAGAAAGAAACATGAGGTGTGTGGCCCACACGATGAGCAATAAAGGAACATGGGCCTTGTGGTATCTCCAACACGTGGGGGTCCCACATGATCAATTCCAAGTGAGGAGAGATCTAGATAGGGTATGATTCACTGGGACCACAAGGACAAGTGAACCCAATCAATTGCTCAATTGTTGAAGGGAAAAGAGGGATACAAATATCAAGGAAGTTGAGTTTATTGAAGCATTCTCTAACAAGCTGCTACGGAGAGGCTTTCTAGATCTGAAGTATCGTACCTGGAATCCATCAGGATCAAGCCTTTTGATGGCAACCGAAACAAACTCCTTATTATTCCCATCATTGGCCTGGATTGAACCTTTATGTACACTCCCAAACCCACCTTCACCAATCATCAAAATCCTACTGAAATTAGTAGTCGCTCGCTGGAGTTCAGCGAAGGAGAAAACCTGCAAATTCTGAGCCTTCTCTTCATACAATTCTGAAATCCCACGCGGTGACGTTAATGGGGACGAAGATTTGGTGATTCTATTCACCTCAGAGGTTTGGGACTTCAATTCTTCTTTAAGCTCAGGTTCTGGTGATCTTCGCCGCCTGTGTCTGGTGAAGTAGTGAAAGCAATACATTGTAATAATCGGCTACGAAGCACTGATCAACCTACAAATAACGTACAGAGAAATCGCCAGAACAATGACAATTCGAAGATAGCCTCGGTAATTTTGCCCTGAATTAAAAAAAAAACATTTCCATCACTTTCCTATTCTGAAGTTTGATTTCGTTTTTAATCCATTCAAGACGAGCTTTTACAATTTGCAAACACTGACATAATACCAAAAAAAAAAAACTCGGCAGAGATCAGAGTTCTACCTTAAGAAAATGGAGAGCAACATGACGAGTGTGAATAGAAAACAACAAAGCAAAGAGACACAGATGCAGAAAAGAAGCAAAAGAGATGAAGAAGAAGGCAATGCAGAGAGAAAGATTGAGTGTGAATTGTAAAGTGAACAAAAGATTTGGGTAAGCCAAAAAACAAAGAAGGAAAAGCAAAAGTGGAAAGAGTTGCGGTCGGAGAACTCAACGATACGCCAAGAGGCAAGTGATAAAGAAGGTCACGGGATTTTGTTTTCTTTGTATTTTCACTTTGAGTTGCTTTTCTTCACAATAAATGCAAATAAAGACTTGTTGTTATGAACATTAATAATATAAAAAAAAATAAAAATTACTTTGTTTGAATAGTTAGTCAACGGCCTCGTCTAACGTTAACGTCTATCCAAGGAGGGAGAGTCGATGGATTTGAAGATATATAATCCCAAAATCGATATTTAAAACCAAATTCTACGAGATCTGAAAATATTTTAGCAAATATTTAAAACTTATGTACTCTATAATTTTTCCTCAAATATGCATACATATCTCTTTTATTTTTCTTCTTATATTTTACATTAAACAATTAAAATTTAGATATATTTTATTAATATTTAATTATTGAGTCATTATTTTGATTATAATAGGTCAGCATTTTTTGCGAGAATGGGAAGAGTGAAGTTATAAAATTTTAATGAAAAAATATAAGATATAATATTAAGAAAAATTAATTAAAAACTTTTAATCTTATTTCTCTAACTTTTTAAAATTTAACTCATAAAAAATTTCTCTCATCTTCTATCTTTATAAATCCCTTATACTAAATAGTTCCTAATGTATGGTTTGGTTGAGAGTTTTTAATGTATTGTTTGGTTGAGAGTTTTTGAAAGAAGGAAAAGAGTAGAAATAAATGCTTTTAGTTAGAAAAAATGGAAGAAGGAGAATTATCAATTTTTGTCTTTTTTTTCTCATCCCTCTACTCTCTTCTACCCTCTAAAAGTAGAGTTTTTAGAAGAGGGAGAGTAATTTATTACAATATTAACTAAATTATCTGTATCATTCTTTTAATAATAGGATTTTACTTTCAAAATAAAACTACTTTTTTTCCTCTACTCTCTTCTACCCTCTAAAAGTAGAGTTTTTAGAAGAGGGAGAGTAATTTATTACAATATTAACTAAATTATCTGTATCATTCTTTTAATAATAGGATTTTACTTTCAAAATAAAACTACTTTTTTTCCTCTACTCTCTTCTACCCTCTAAAAGTAGAGTTTTTAGAAGAGGGAGAGTAATTTATTACAATATTAACTAAATTATCTGTATCATTCTTTTAATAATAGGATTTTACTTTCAAAATAAAACTACTTTTTTTCCTCTACTCTCTTCTACCCTCTAAAAGTAGAGTTTTTAGAAGAGGGAGAGTAATTTATTACAATATTAACTAAATTATCTGTATCATTCTTTTAATAATAGGATTTTACTTTCAAAATAAAACTACTTTTTTTCCTCTACTCTCTTCTACCCTCTAAAAGTAGAGTTTTTAGAAGAGGGAGAGTAATTTATTACAATATTAACTAAATTATCTGTATCATTCTTTTAATAATAGGATTTTACTTTCAAAATAAAACTACTTTTTTTCCTCTACTCTCTTCTACCCTCTAAAAGTAGAGTTTTTAGAAGAGGGAGAGTAATTTATTACAATATTAACTAAATTATCTGTATCATTCTTTTAATAATAGGATTTTACTTTCAAAATAAAACTACTTTTTTTTCCTCTACTCTCTTCTACCCTCTAAAAGTAGAGTTTTTAGAAGAGGGAGAGTAATTTATTACAATATTAACTAAATTATCTGTATCATTCTTTTAATAATAGGATTTTACTTTCAAAATAAAACTACTTTTTTTCCTCTACTTCTCCATTTGAAGGTGTATTAAAACAAGTTGGCCCTATTATTAAATTTTGGTTAATTTATTTTTATAATTTCAAAAGCACAATCTATATAGTTCGAGCATTAATACTTTAATAAATTATCTCGTGTCTTATAATTATAAAAATATTGTCATATATAAATGAGGTAATTCGTCTTTTGATATTAAAAAAATAAGAAATAATAATAATTTTGATATAAATTAATATCATAAAATAAGAATGAATAAATTAATTTTTCCCATCCTTCCCAATGATGAACAAAGCAACACCTAAGGGATGTAGTAACTAGTGGCGACTACTGTAAAAGCCATGAGCTTTTGAACATATCTCAAATAATGAGGAGCAAGATACAGTCCCAAAATCGGTACGCATTCAATCCATAATAAATTGAACTATTTATATAATAAAAAAATTATATTGTTCATATATAAGATTGAAGAAAGCGACTCGAGATGAAGTGAATATATATATATATATATATATATATATATATCACATATTATATGAGTCAACGCTTTGGCATGTCACATTCTGAAATATAATATTTGTCGTCGGTCTTCATGTTTGGCACTTTATTATATTATTTATATCTTCAAATTGTATGATTTTGTTCATTATTAATTAGTTTGATTTTTTTTAACGTAAAGAATTCTAGTTTGATTGTCTCATTTTGACTTGTGCCTTCCGTTTTCCATACAAAAGAAGGTTAAACTAAATCAATTTATTTATATTAAATTGAATATCATGTGGCTGAGTTAGAATTTTGGGGCCCTAAAGTCACTTTGTCCTAATTGAAAGACAAGAAAATGAAGGATTAAATTCAATTGGCTCATATCTAACATATTTTCAAAGAATTTTTATTAGATAAGCTTATTATATGGTTATATGATCGCATGAAATAAATAAATAAAAAAAGATACATATACTTTAATTGTCACGGATTTGGTTTGACAATAATATTTTTAAGATTCTGTTTTAGGTGTTTGCGGCTATGCTCTTAAATTAATCGGTCAAACTGATGAACCAATGAACTAATTTTTTGAACGGTTGGATTAAGAGTACTCCCTCCGTTTTATATTACTTGTGAGGACAAGAACAATTTTTACATTCTTGAAATTTAAAATTAACATGCAAACCAGGAAATAAAAAATTTAATACATTTTTTAATATAAAATCTTGTGCCAAATAATTCCATAGATATTTGGTAAACATAAATATTAAGGAAGATTTCTTCCGCCAAAAGAAATTGAACTTATAAATTTAAATAATATTTATAAAAATATTCACATAATTTATTAATAAAATTATTATATCGATAATAAAATTTGAACTATTAATTATATATTAATCATTTATACCTATATAGATATCGATTCCGTATTTTAATTCCCCGGAGCTCAGACGCATAAACACCTTTGATTATAGAATTTGGAGTTATAGATGTTAGGAATTGGGATGTTCAATTAAATTAGAACGCGCACACGTCTATGCATTATTGAGTCAGATTTCTCTTCAAGTCTTGCTCTTTAAATTGTTTATATATATAACTTATATGTTCAATATATAAATAAAAAGACTTTTTTATATATATTATCTATGATCTTAATTATATTGTACTATTCCATTCAGTTTAGTTTTTAGAAAAAAATTAATTTAAAAGCTCTTCTAGATAAGAGATTGTCAAAAAAAAAAAATAATAAATGAGTGTTTAGATAATTATTAATAGAATGACTTTTGTGATTGAAAATTATTATAAAATGTATAATGTGAAATAAATAAATCAATAAATGAGATCAATGTCCGTCTCCCTTGTCATCATCCCTCCTCTGCCATCTGAATGGACTAAGGAGAAGAAGACGATGAGAGTTGAACCAGAATAACAACGACTAGAGAGATAATAACGTAAGAAAAGAAGACGACAACGATAGACATATTTGAACAAAATAACCCTACTATCTATTCCTCCTCTAGTGACGACAAGGGAGACAACGACAGTGAGTATATAGCGATGACAACGAGTGAGATCGCTGAAAAAGACAATAGAGAGGAGAGAGAGTATTAAAAAATATAGAAGTAAAATAATCATTAGATAACCCATAATATCTTTTTTCTAGTAAAAAACTATTCTTATCAGCTTACCAAAAACTATAGTTTAGTCTATAAGTTTTTATAAACATTTAAAGACGGTTTATTTAATTGTTAGGTTTGAGTCAAAAGTTGTTCTCAAATAAAGGTTTATAAGGTTTCTAAATAGTCACTATATATCATTACTTTCACTAATATTGATATTCAGATTTACCCTTTTAATTTATATATATATATCATTGAAAGTTATCAAAAGAAAAGGTAGAGTGAGCATAAAATGGAAGAAATTAAAATATCATTACCATGCATCACTCAAGGAATAAATAGCCTAAGATGAAAGATAAGATAACACAAGAAGAGCTTATATATGAAGATGAAGACTTACAATCTTGGATGTATCAAGACCTTTGACTTCATGGGTATACATTTTGTAACTTATTGATTTATATATACATTATTGTTTCAAGTTATTCCAAATAAAAACATGTATTATTATCTTTAAAATAACAGTGAGGTAGTTTTCTGAAAATTAGTTTTACCTTTCATCATTTATCATATAATATCCCAGTTTTGTAAATGTTTTTAGTGGAGTTTCTCTTTTTTTAAAGACAGATTCCATTAGCTTTTCAAAGATATTCATTATACTCAGTGCATTTAAGATGAAAAAGTTTCTGAACTGAAGTCTATATGGTGAGATATGGATTTTATCCCTAAGACATTGTTTAGTTCAACTTAGAGAATAATAGATTAAGTTAATTTAAATGAGAGTAGGGGAGATTGTGGGTATAAAGATAAGAGAGGAAAAATGATATTTTTTATTTAGTTCAGGAGAGAAGGGGAGAATAATTAATTAAAAGTTGACAAATATACACTTATCTCTTTATTTACTCTTTATTTATAATATTCATATCAAAATTATTATTTTTTAATTTATAAATCTTAAATTTTTTTATCTCATTTATATATATAATAAAATTAAAAAAATTAAAAAATATGATAAAATTTTAAAATTGTTTCTGATTAATTTTATAATTATTATATATTTTAATATAATATATAAATAATTTACTATGCTTATTAGGTTTTAGAAATTAAAGTAAAAATTATGCATGACAAGAATAAAAAAAAGTTTTAACTTATATGGGTACAATTGGAATATTAAAAATATATAAAGGATAATTTAGTTAAAATTAAATAAAAAAATTCTCCCCCTTCAAAAACCTCCACTTTTGGAAGGGAGGAAAGCACATGGAGACAAAAAAATTTACCTCTCCTCCCATCAATTTTTTTCTAACCAAACACACTTATATCTTCCCTCTTCTCTCCAAAACTACCCAAATAAACAATGCCTAAATCAAATTTTACTTTTTGTCATATTTTCGACCTTATCTCACCAAATCTATTGTATTCTAGTGGCTGTTTGATTAATTTAATTCAAAATTATGGTTTGTAAGGAAAAAAGTTAAACAAACAGCATTATCAAATATCAAGAAGAACTTCTAAAGTAAACTATAATTTTAGACTTAAAATTATAATTTTAAATAAATTTATGAGATTAACTTGTATATAGAAAAAAGAACTTTTGAGCTATATAATAATAATTTTATTTATATATTTTATTTATTATTTTATCTATGTATTTTCTAGTATTTATCTATAAAAAACATATTATGATAATAATTATGTAAATATTTATTTTTTTCATAATCATTTTTATTTCAGAAGTTATTTTCTACAAACTTGTTTCTATAACTTAAACTGAACGGCCCTCAATGTCAAACTTGTTTGTCAGACAATTAGACTACAAGAGTTTTTTAACGATATATCATCATCAATTTTTGAAGTTGCATATAGATAGTTACGGCTCTTGAAATTAACTGAAAGAATTCACGCTAGTCATTTTCTACCTAACATGGTGACCCATGTCGTCGGTTATAGGTCTTACCCTTTGTTTCATTCTTAAATGTTCACTTTAATTTGTCTCTATGACCTCTTAATATGTTAAACCTGTGATTAACTTGTCAATCGCGTATTAGACTACTTGATTTTCACTCTTATCATTTATTTAATAGACTTTATGCTCAACACGCTAATCATGATTTGAAATATTATTTTACTCTGTCACAAATTTAATATGTTAATATCCACGTGTCAATCGTGTTTTGAAGTCTTTAGTTTGTCCCAAAAAATTCTTAAGGCATTAACTCTTACCGTAACGTGTTAAAATGACAACCCCATGGAAATTACCATAATAGTCTATAGATAGGTAGGTAGATAATAATAATAATAATATTTAGGAGAAAAGATACTTTCCCCTCCCCTAAATATATATATATATATATATATATATATATCCTTCTATTAAGTTATCCTATTTAAGATATCGTCAGGTATTAAATATATGTAATTCTCCTAATATAAATTTAAATTTTAGTTTAATATATTGTAAAAGATTAACTCCTTATACTAGATCTAACTTCCTTTAGTATATACAAGATATATTGATAGTAACATGTGCTAATCCAATAAATATTTTTTAGTATAAAATTTTTTAGCAAAAAGTTAAACTCATTCATAATATAAAAATATGACGAAGTCTCTCTTCTTCTTAAATAATACTAATATTAAATAAGATAAATTATCTATTACTTTTAAATATAAATTTAAATATTTAAAAAATTAAAACACCTTGTCCGATACTAGAACTAAACTTTAAACTTAAGGCACCCTAAACCCAACGATATTTTGTAACACTTGCAAAGCTCAAAAGTTTTTGGCGGCCGACCCAAATAGTTAAAAAAGTTCCCATCTTGTGTTATCTTGAGAATTATGCCACAATATACTTGATATATATATATATATATATATATATATATATTGTATTAGATTACTTGTTAGAATTAATATAGATAATAAAAAAATAAATTAAATATTTTATAAAAATACGAGTTTGATTATCATTGTTATTGTGAGGATTATTTTAATAGAAAATATTATAAATTCTCTATAAATATTCTTTTAGCTCTAGAGCTATCCTTTGTAGAGAATCAGTATAAAACCTATATAAATTTTTTATATAAAAAAAGAAATATATTGTATTACATACATATTAATATCAATAACTTTTATTCTTACTTATATTAATAAAAAAACCTTAAGACATTGTTTAGTTAGGGATTTTGGGAGGGAGAGGAGATATAAACGTGTTTAGTTAAAAAAAATAGAAGAGAAATGAGGTAAATTTTTTTGTCTTTATATGCTCACATCTCCTCCAAAAGTAGAGGTTTTTGGAGGGAGAGAATTTTTTTACTAATTTTGACAAAATTGCCATTTATATAGTTTTAATATTCTAATTGTACCCTCATGAGTTTTTTTGTTTTTTCATTCTCCTCACACATGATTTTTACTTTGATTACTAAAGCCTAATAAGCATGGCAAATAATTTATATATTATAGTAAGGTATATAATAATTATAAAATTAATGAGAAACCATGTTAAAATTTTATCAAATTTTTTAATTTTATTATATATATAAATAGGATAAAAATTTTAAGATTCATAAATTAAGAAATAATAATTTTTATGTGAATTGTGTAAATAAAGAATAAATAAATTTAAATAATGAGATAATAATATATTTATTAATTTTTAATTAACTCCCATCCTCTCTCTTTCATAATTAAACAAAAAATATCATCTCTCCTCCTCTACTTTTACACCCACAATCTCCTATACCCTTCTTTACTCTCCCTTAAATTAACCCAATATACCTTCCTTTAAGTTAAACCAAACAAAGTCTAGATCATTGGGACTAACTCATTTCCACGTATAACTATCACTTTTTAAATTGTCAATGTGTATTGGCAATTATAGAAAATATTTCATTTTTTCCAGAATTTATGTAAAACATTTTCTTATCTTACATTTCCTCCAACATTTCACAGCTCAAGACAATTTTTGGGGATAAGTCATGGCTTAGTTCATCGGGTAAATATTTTAGAAAAGATCCTATTGATGTGAATTAAAATTCTTTTGATTTAATTTTTTCAGTACCCATTTTTTCTTATAGTATAAATACCTTCTTATTATTACCAATCATATTCAAAACACGATCAATGACTAAATACAATACCTTTCCCAATAGAAATTTGACATATTGTGACTCATTTCACAATACCCAATGCTTATTGTTAAATTCTATTATTACCTCTAATTAATATATTATGATTTTGAAAATATATAAATATTTATACCTCCTCATTGAAAACGGACATGAGGGGCAACTTTTAAAATAATGTAATTAATCATCTATAAATTATTGATAAAATTCTCTTTAAAATGATGACTCGTATATAAACCACAAGAAAGACCAATTACTACCCTCTTCACTCCTAATCATGAGCTATAAAAAGGATTGGGAGAGCCCCAATAACCTTAGCTTAATCGTACCCCAAAATGGCCGAAAAAGGTGTGGCCGGCCACCTCCCCAACGATATCGAATAACTGAAATAGTAAGTCACTTTTTCTTTGCAAAAAAAAAAAAAAAAATTCACATCGCATCTTTTAAGCTATAAATTTTTAAAAAAATTAATCTCAAACTTAAAATAATTTAAAAACATTATTGTTAAATTGGGAAGTTAACTTTCCAATTTATTTTTTTTTTATATTTTTACCTTATAAAATCATGTCAACTTTCACTTAAACTTAAATTCTTAATAAATTTGATTAAACTCAGTCAATTTATTTGTCAAATTTACTATTTTAACTTATAAACTAATGCCAACTTTTTCTTAAATTTTTGTTAATTTTTCTTATTTGATTATATTTAATGATTTCATATATAAAATTTATAGAAATTATTTTATTAAATATGATAAAATATACATATTTATGGATTTACTTTCAATTATTTAAATTTAAAATATATTTAAATTAAATTGTTATTCATTTTTATATTTTAATTATCTAATCATATATTTTTAATATCTATTTATTGATAAAAGTAATCTCTTACTAGTTTATAATTTAATTTATATTTTTATCGTGACTTGTGAATTTAATAAATTTATTTAAAAATATTTTTAATTAGATAAAAAAAGTTAAATTCTTAAAAAAAAAGGGTTGAGAGCGGACTGTTGTTACATGTCGTTTTTTAATGTGTTGCGGCGCTTGTAAGAGCACGTGGCAGGTGAATGGCATGGAGTTTTGAGTGGGGACGAAGCAAGTCGGTTGTGTCTCAGTCACACACAAAAAGGCCTCACAACAACCTATCGGGTATCTCATTCAGGGTGACACACAAGCAAGGCCCGCTATTAATTAATATAAGAGTAAATTATAAAAGCACCGCTTAATTATTAGTATTACTCCATTAAATTTAAATAAATCCATATCATAATAATATCCTTATCCTCTATTCAATCTGGTATTGATATATATATATATATATATATATTATCCACCTAATTCACTAAAATTTTATTTTGACTATATCTGAATTCGACCTACATCATACACTTAGTTATAGTATGTAAGTATCCCAATAGAGATTTTTTATATATGCTAAGGCTCAAACTTAAAATCTCCCTTTAAGCGATATTAAATCACTTACTACTCAGACTAACTCCTATTAATTATATATATTGATATTAACGTATTATTACATAAATTCCCCCCTAAGGTTTCATTAAAAATCTAAAGAAAAATAATTATCATTTTATTTGTAGGCCACAAGGTTCGTATAAGTTTTAAAATTCTTAAAAAATATTTAAGTTAGTTTTAAAAATAAAAAAATTGCACATAATTTTAATGAAATTTAAGACAATTACTTGTAATTTATTCTAGTTAAAATAAAAACATTATTTAAATTAAATTACTATCATCATCATCAGTAAATAAAAATAATATAAACATTATTTATTTTGACTCAAACTAATTTTTTTTTTGGATTTGGTTCGATAATGTTATCCTATCCCGTTTCTATTAAATCCATAAACAAGTTTTACATTCTAGTGAAATTTTAAATCCATATATCTAGTTATCTAGACATAATAATGCAGCGGCAGTATTTAATGAGTCATAAATAAATATGTTCACCTTATAGTTCAAGTAAATTATATGTTCACAATTTAGCATCTCTAAAATCTTTAGTAAAATTAGAGATAATATACGTAATGTAATGTAATCTATATATCTAGGAAAAATAAGTGGTATTTATTTTAATTTGGGAAAAATATAATATATATATATATAATGTTTGAAAATAATTTTTTATTGTAAACTTTTAATTTTAATTAAAGAAATAAATAAAGAATTGGGAAATAAACCGAGCGAAGAGGTCTCACTGAGAAGTGAGAACGCCCACTATTTTGATTACTGATCTCCTAAAAAACCTACCTTCTCCTTTTGACCACTCTTTAAAGCCCTTTACAGTGCTCTGTTTTGTTAACCTGACTCTCTCTCCCCCTCTCCCCTACGGAATCATCCGATTTGGCTTCGCTCTCCTTTTCTTTCTTCCCCCCCTCTTCTCTTCTCTTTTCCCTTCTTTTCCTTTTTTTCCCTTGCCCTTTTATATCCATCATCAACCCCTTCGTCTCGCACTGTCAAGACGACCCAATAAAACCCTAAATCCACCACACTTCACTGTACAGGTGCTTCCTTTTACAACCCCTCTTTATCTTTTTGTGTTTGTATTTATGGGTTGATGATAAATTGATGGGTTTGAGTTGTTGAGGTTTTTTTTTTTTTTCATAATGTTGTGGATCTGTTTGTTTGGTTGCAGGGAAAATTTGAAAGAGGAGAGTTTGTTTCTTTCTTTTTCTCTTCTTTAAATTTTTGGGTTTTCTGATTGTGTCTATTTGAGCAATTAAAAATTGGGATATATGTCCTTCAATCAATCAAGGTCCGATAAGAGAGACAATCAGTACCGTAAATCCGGCCGATCAGGGAGCTTCAATCAGCAGCGAGGTTCCTCAGGCACATACGTTAAGGGCGGTGGCGGCGGGCCCGCGCCTTCTCCCGGGATCACTTCGGGTTCCTTACAGTCCTCTAATCAGAGGTAGGTTAGGGTCTGCTAGTTTTGTTTTCTAGCCTATGTTGTTGGATTGTGTGGGTTTTGGGAATGTGAAGGATGAACTTTTAACGTTACTTTGTAGAATCGTCTTTTTTGACTGTGAGGAATGTGTAAGATTGAGAAACCGGGGTTCTGTAATTTGAGGACAAAATGATCTGTTATTCTATTGTCCTAATCAGTGTACCTTTTTTTTTTTTCTGTTTTATTAACCCTTCTTCTTGCTTGCCGTAGTTTTAAGAGGTCTAATAATACACATGGCGGGCAATCTAGGGTAAACCCTTCCCCTGTGAATTCAGCTGAGTCTTATGGTGCTTCTTCAGGCCGGACGATACCAAATGGTGCCCCTAGACAACAATCACCTGGTATGTGAGACATTTTCCCGTAATTATTTCTTTTTGGCTGGGGAAACATTGGTTTTGTTCTGCCTTGCATTTATTGTTTGGTTATGTTATCTGGTGGAATTATGTGTGAGAATGCATGCTTTGGCCTCACTGTAAAAGATCCTTCTGAGGTTCAAAAGCTACTGAATAATTTTATATCAGCGTTTTGTATATTATGATTGTGAATATTCTCTATCGACTTCAATCCTGTGGTGAAACAGGAGCATCTGATGCGCCTTATACAAATGCAACTGCCAAGTCATCTGAACCCTCATCTGTACAGAAGAGCACCAGAGTTGTTCCAAAAGCTCCAACACCTCGACCCCCCGCCATGAATTCTGATACAGCAGCTCCTACAACTCCTGCCAAGGGTATGTTACTACTACATGCTTTTTACTCAGCGCATAAGACGAGAAAGAAATCCTAGTATTCACAATTGTAGCTTGAAAAATGAAAGTTTATTTCCTTTTCTCACTTATGCCTTTTAAGCTGAACTGATTGAGTTTCGATTTTTATTTTTTGATTATAATTAATGCAGCTCCTGAAGATTCATCCAAGCCATTTGCTTTCCAATTTGGGTCCATTAATCCCGTTTTTATGAATGAGATTTCCGTAGGTTTCTTATCTCTAAATTCTTAAAGTATCTGAAGTATTTGTATTTGTACACTAAATGTTGCTTAGATTTTTTAGTCCTGCATATTTAATTGTGTTCATTTTATGGTAACTAGATTCCTGCTCGTACAAGCTCAGCTCCTCCAAATTTGGATGAGCAGAAAAGAGATAAGGTATGCTTCCCTTGTAGGTTTTTGGGAATCAAATCTGGAAATGAAAAGAACCCGCATCTTTGTATATTCATTCATGCCTTTTCTTATTCTATACCAAGGAAATAATAATTGTTTTCTGATCTTTTTTATTTTCAGGCTCGTCATGATTCTTTAAGACCTGTGCCTTCAGGGCCTATGCCTCCGAAGCAGCTACCACCAAGGAATGATGGTGTTAATGACCAATCTAATGCTGGGGAGGCTCATTTAGTGAGCAAATTGAAAAAGGAGGAGCAGTTGTCGGCTTTGCCCCAAGCAAGCCAGGTGCAGAAGCCTACTGTTGCCGTGACTGGGATTTCAATGGCAATGCCATATCATAACCAATCACAGGCACCTGTACAGTTTGGTGGTCCTAACCCACAGATTCAATCTCAGGGAATGCCAGCAGCATCTCTTCAGATGCCTATACCAATGCATATACCAATGGGAAATGTTCCACAAGTACAACAGCAGGTTTTTGTTACAGGTCTTCCACCTCTTCCAATTCATCCTCAGGGAATTATGCATCAAGGCCAAAACTTGAGTTTCACTCCTCAAATGGGTCCTCAGATGCCCCATCAGTTAGGTAACATGGGTATTAACATGAACCCACAATATTCCCAGCAGCAAGGTGGAAAATTTGCTGGTCCTCGTAAAACTACTACTGTCAAGATTACTCATCCTGAGACACATGAAGAGCTGAGGCTTGACTTTGACAAAAAGGCAGATTCACATTCAGATGGAATGGCCTCAGGTGCTAGGTCTTATCCTAATGTTCCTTCTCAATCTCAACCTGTTCAATCATTTGCTGCTTCTCATGCTGTCAACTATTTTCCATCTAGCACTTACAGTAGCAGCTCTCCTTTTTTCCCACCTAGTTCTTTTCCTTTAACAAGCAGCCATATAACTTCTAATTCTCAGCAACCAAAATTTAGCTATCCAGTTAACCAGGGCCACCAAAATGCAGGTTTTAACAATCAATTATCTATTGGTTCCTTGCCTGTTAATAAAAATGGCACTTCTGTTCCTAGCCTTGGTGAAGCACCCAATGTGGAACATTCTCGTGATGTGCAGATGGTGATATCATCAGGTACATCTGGAGTAACTCATGCTAGTATCAAACGAAGTGGCGGCTCTGGTATCATGGACTCGACAATCACCAATTCCGGCATTTCTGTTAAAACAAGTGAATCTCCCAGCTATTTGGGGTCATCTGTTGATGTTGGCTCCACACTCTGTCATAAAGGGTCTGATAATTTTTCTGAGACCTCTGCACAGTCATCTAACTCATCCAGTGATTCTTTTTTTCCAAGTTCAGTGCCAAAACAACCGGCTGCAGTAACTGCTGAGAAGCTTGCATCTACTTCCTTGATGCCTTCTTCAGCTGCTGTGAATGAGAACTCTGTCTCAGTTGTGTCCAACGATGAAGGCAGAAGGAAGGAATCTCTTAGCAGGTTAAACTCTTTGAAAGATAATCAGAAGAAAACAGTGAAGAGAGGCCAAGAACAGCATCAGGTACTTGTATGCTTTAATACTCAGCTTACCTTTTTCTACTTTTATCTTTATTTACTTGAAATGGTGTATTTCCTTTTTGGTTATTCCCACAGGTTCCTGTACAATCTCCTGCAGTGGTTAATGTACCTTCTCAAGCTATTGATAGTGTTATGCTTGATCGGGGAGTTTCTAATACTGTAGAAAACAAAACAAAGGCTTGTGTAGCAATAACAAGCGAAGGTTGCTCTAGCACAATAGAGGCTTTATCAGCTGCAGTTAGCAGTGATATTGTTCCTAATTCCTATAAAATAAACATTGAACCGTCTGTGGAAGGTTCTGTCTGCATTTCAGCTGAAGGAACTGGTGCTTTAGCTGTTGGTAGTTTGGACAACCATGAGCATGATAAACTAGAGGAATCATCACAACAGGATAATCTTTCAAAGATTAATATACTTGAGGTGGGTGATAAAAATGAAAAATCTTCTGAAGTATTTAAACAAAAAAGTGATGACATTGCAGCTAAGTTTAAACAAACAGAACAAGATGCGTCTAAGGAATTGCACGATGTACCACAGAGACTGAAATCGCAGGATGAGTCTACAAATATTAGATCAGAATGCAACAGGAAGGATGATAATTTAGGTGTGCCTGCCTCAAATGATTTGGATTCTAGAGATATTTCTTTAAATAGAAATGATAGTACAGTTAGTAATGAATCTATTTCTGCAAATTATACTGCATCTGGTAAGAATTCAAGTGATCTCCCAGAAACCACTTCAAAACATAGCAAGGATTGTCCGGAGAATGCAGAGAGTAGCTCAGTATCCCTTCCAACATCAGTTAACAAAGATAGACCTATTCTGGAGCCAAATAAGGTGAAAACTACAAAAGGAAAGGCGAAAAGAAAGGATATTCTTAAGAAAGCAGATGCTGCTGGGTCAACTTCTGATCTTTATAATGCGTACAAGAGACCTGAGGAAAAGAAAGAAATTGTTGCAAGTACAGAGAGGAAAGAAAATACTTCATCTGGAAGTTTAAAGCAGTTGCCTAACGAGGCTGCTCAATCAGATGCCATTGTAAGTGAGAAAGATGGACATGATAAAGCTGAGCCTGATGACTGGGAGGATGCTGCTGACATGTCTTCCCCAAAATTGGAAGTTGTGGATAAAACTCAACAGGTCAGTGATGAACTTGCAGCGAAAAAATACTCTAGAGATTTCCTCTTAAAATTTGAAGAGCAATGTGTTGATCTTCCTGAGGGTTTTGAAATTACAAAAGACATTGCTGGGGCTTTGATGAATTCTAATGTTTCTGGTTCCCATGTTGAACCCGATTCACGTCTTAGTCCAGGAAGAATTATGGACAGGTCTGGTGGGATGTCTCGAATGGACCGCCGTGGGTCTGGTCATTTTGAAGATGACCGGTGGAATAAAGTTCCTGGACCCATGCGGATGGACGGTTTTGGAGGTAATCCAGGATTTCGACATGGTCAAGGAGGCAATTTTGGTGTTCTGAGGAACCTACGTGGTTATGCTGGAGGGATCCTTTCTGGACCAATGCAATCATTGGGAAATCAGGGAGGTATGCAAAAAAATAGCCCTGATGGTGAGAGGTGGCAACGAGCGACTAACTTCCAGCATAGGGGTTTAATTCCTTCTCCTCAAACCCCACTGCAGGTGATGCATAAAGCTGAGAAGAAGTATGAGGTGGGTAAGGTGACAGATGAGGAACAAGCGAAGCAGAGGCAGTTGAAAGCCATTTTGAACAAGTTAACTCCTCAGAATTTTGAGAAACTTTTTGAGCAGGTAAAAGCAGTTAATATTGACAATACTGCCACGCTTACCGGTGTAATCTCTCAAATATTTGAGAAAGCTCTAATGGAGCCTACCTTCTGTGAAATGTATGCCAATTTCTGCTTACATCTAGCTGCTGAGTTGCCTGATTTCAGTGAAGACAATGAAAAGATAACTTTTAAGAGATTATTGTTAAACAAGTGCCAAGAGGAATTTGAAAGAGGTGAAAGAGAGCAAGAAGAAGCTAATAAGGATGATGAGGGTGAGGTCAAGCAGTCTGATGAAGAGAGGGAAGAGAAACGAGTTAAGGCAAGAAGACGCATGTTAGGCAATATACGGTTGATTGGAGAGTTATATAAGAAAAAAATGTTGACAGAGAGGATAATGCATGAGTGTATCAAGAAGTTACTGGGATCCCATCAAGACCCTGATGAGGAAGATATTGAAGCTTTGTGCAAGCTGATGAGTACTATTGGGGAGATGATTGACCATCCCAAAGCCAAGGAACATATGGACGCTTATTTTGAAAGGATGAAATTGTTATCAAACAACATGAATCTATCTTCTCGAGTGAGATTCATGTTGAGGGATGCTATTGATCTGAGAAAGAATAAATGGCAGCAAAAGCGGAGAGTTGAAGGTCCAAAGAAAATTGAGGAGGTACACAGAGATGCTGCCCAAGAGAGGCAGGCCCAAACTGGTAGGCTAGGACGTGGTCCAGGCAATGCTGCATCTTCAAAAAGGATGCCTACGGATTTTGGTCCAAGAGGGTCATCTTTGTTGTCTCCTCCTAACACCCCAATTGGGCCGCGTGGGCTTTCTGCACAAGTTCGCAGTGGTGGTTCTCAGGATTTTCGTCAAGTTGATAGACTATCATATGAGGCTAGAAATTTGTCTGTTCCTTTTCCTCAGAGACCTTTAGGTGATGATCCTATAACCTTGGGACCACAAGGTGGTCTTGCAAGAGGGATGTCCTTTAGAGGGCCAGCTGTAATTCCAAGTTCTCCTGTTCCTGATGCGTTCCCAGGTGCAGATTCTCGAAGAATGACATCTGGCCTTAATGGTTATAGTACTTCATCAGAGCGTGCTTTGTACAGCAGTAGAGATCAAATGCCAAGATATGCTACTGATAGATTTGCTGGTCCGACTGCGCATGACCAATCAGCTGTTCAGGATCGTAATATTGATTATGGTAATAGGGAGTTGAGAAATGTGGAACGGAGTCTTGAGAGACCTTTTGCAACTTCAGCGTCTAGAGTGCAAAGATCTGCAGTCTCTGATAATGCTTCTTCTGAGAACGTTTGGCCAGAAGAAAAACTGCGGGACATGTCCATGGCAGCAATTAAAGAATACTACAGGTATGTTTTTCTTCTATGTCTTGTTTTATCTTTTGTTGCCATTGCAAGAATATAATACTCTGCTGTATGTTTGATGTGGCACAATGTGCTTTTCCCTTTCTCTTTCTTTTGTTGCTTGGATTTCAATGAAGGCATATTATTACCCTTGAGAAGCGTGGCTTTTGAGTACCTTTTCTCTTGGCATATTCTTGGTGACAAGAAATTGCCATTATACTGTGTCAATGTTATGTTTGATTCATAAAGCTTTTGTTTTACCCATCCTTATAAATACTTGAACTTCATCTTGTTGCTAGTATATATAATGTGCAGGAATTATAATGATCTTGAATAGGGAAAAATTAGTTCTTAGTTAATTTATATTGTATTCCTCCATTCCTTAATATAGGAGCATTAATTTGAGTATATGAAGGAAGTTAGTTAATTTTATTAATATGAAGGTGTTTTTTAGAACACCCTAATCATCTTTCTTAACTCTCTTCTTTCCTTGATTATTGTTGAGGGAGTGTCAATAGGGGTAGTTTGAGAGAAAGTTAATAATACAGGAAATATGTTTTATATTTAGGACCAAGATCAATTCTCTAATTAGGTCCTATATTAAGGACTAGAGGAGTAACTTATTGAGGACAAAATATATGTTTTAGGTGTAGCCATGGACGTTTCAATTGTTACCTCTGCTGCTACAACCATGTTGTAAAATGTTCATATAGGTATATCACGAAAAAAAAAAAGCAAAAAAATGTTCATATAGGTGTAAAACTGTCAGTAATGTGTTCTTAGTGTTCATATGCTAGTATCATAGAATTCATTTTGTTAATTGGAACTATATAATTATGTGTGCTACACATTGATGTGTGAATCTGCAATGGTGCCCGCCTTGGAACCAAGAACCTGCTGATAGTGTTCTGCCTTCCATGTGTAATTATAGTTACTAACACCGTTCCAAGGCCTGTTCAAGCAATTTGTCTATGCCACATGTATGATTTATATCCGGATGCTAACTACCCATTGGTGTGCTATCATGTGTTCTTGGTTGATTGCTGTCCTTGTTTGAGTCGGTTGGTTGGGACTGCTTACTTTCAGTAATCTGTAGAAGGTTGCTGAAGTTACTGCTTCTTTGAAATGCAGATTTATTATGATTTTTTCAACCTGTGTAACCTCATTTAGATATTTAGTTACAATGTCTGGCCTCGTGCAAAAGCGGATGAAATAAAGGTGCATACTGCCTGACATGAAAAACTAAACTTATTAATTTCATGTGTTATGCCATGCTTTGTAGTGTCTCTGCATTTGGCATGCATACAACTGCTTTTTGGTAGTTTTTGGATTCAGGGTTGTTATATGACCATAGTTCAATGTCATTTTTTAAGCTTTAATTACTGAAAAGTAGCCAAATTTGGGTGTGTGGAGCGACATATATTGTTTTCTTTGTCTGGTAATGTTACAGTGATCATTTTTCTGACTAATTGCTTTGATTTCCAGCGCTAGAGATGTAAAAGAAGTCGCATTGTGTGTCAAAGATCTAAACTCTCCAAGCTATCATCCTTCGATGATTTCTCTATGGGTCACAGACTCCTTTGAGAGAAAGGATACGGAAAGAGATCTTTTGGCCAAATTACTAGTGATCCTTGCAAAGGATGTCACCTTGAGTCAGTCTCAGCTTATCCAAGGGTGAGAATTAATTGGAAGTCTTCCGATTACCATAGGAAAATTGTTATTCCATAGAATCTCACCATGTTATTTTCTTCCCTTCTAGGTTTGAATCTGTTCTGAGTGGTCTGGAAGATGCCGTTAATGATGCCCCGAGAGCACCGGAATTTCTAGGCCAAATTTTTGCCAGAGTTGTGACAGAAAATGTTGTCTCTTTGAAAGATATCGGCCAGCTATTACGAGAAGGTGGAGAGGAGCCAGGTCAACTCTTAAAAATTGGACTTGCAGCTGATGTTCTGGGAAGCACCTTGGAGGAAGTAAAAATGGAGAAGGGGGATACTGCTCTTAGTGAGATATGCTCAAACTCCAACGTGAGGCTGGACGCTTTCCGGCCACCTAATGCCATTGTATCAAGAAAGTTAGAAAAATTTTAGAGTATAGTGTTGCTCAATTGTATCTTTTGTTGTAGGTTAGAGCGGTGGGAAAATTATTTTCTTGGGAAAATTATTTTCTTTGGCTAGTATTACTAGTGTTTAAATATGCAGAAATTATTTTCTCTATGGGGTGGTTGGGTAGCAATAATTTATGTAACACTGATCTTTCCTTTGTTTTTAATGGTAACACTCTCCAACATCTTAATTATTATTATGAAAGGTTCAATTGGGCTTGTCATATCATAGGCTGCTGAGTCTTTTTTGTCTAACCTCATGGAGAGGTTTTAATTCTCATTATTGCATTGTATGATTTAATGCCCGTTTGGATTAAATTTTAAAAAATACCTTATAAAAAAATAGTTTTTTTAGTAGCTTTTAGAAAAAAGTTTACGTAGAAGAGGTTAAAAAAAAATAATTTTAAATAAATAAGTATTTAAATAGTTATTTTAAAAATATTTTTATTATTGATAAATTATAAAAAATATGAGTATTAAATGAGGAAAGAGGAGAGATGAGAGATAATATAAAAAAGAGAAGAGAGAGGTTGTAGAAAAGAAAAGAAAGGAGAGAGAGTGTAAGAAAAAGTAGAAGAGAGATGGTATAAGAAAAGTAAAAGAAAAGAGAGAGGGTGTAAAAAAATATAAGTAATATAGTAATTGATTATTTTATAAATTTTTTTTATTATTTTATAAGTTATTCTGATCAGTTTATCTAAAATTTTAATTTTAAATTATAGTTTAATATAAAAGACTATTGAATAAATATAATTATTTATTTTAAAAAATTTTAAAATCTAAATTTTACTAAAATTTAACTTTAAAATTTAGATTTTGTGTGTCATGAAAATAGCGGTTTATAGCTGTTGTGAACTTTTCTAGCCAGACGTTAAGTACTTGGTTAATGCTAGGGATGTTGAAGGAGAGACGTGGACTTTATTGACCTGTTTCTGTACCGGTCATGTTGGAACAGATGGAGCTCGACATGAAAAGTTGCGGGATGAGACGGAAGCGAATGGAGGCAAATTAAGGGATGTGACAGTACTAATGATGACCATTGAATTGTGTTAGATATGTTCCTATTCTGTCCTATTTCATGTAACATCCTTAGGATGGGACGAGACGGGCTATATTAGGCTAGGACATGAGATCGAGTTATTCTCATCCTCTGAATACTCTTAGTTAAAAGTGTATTAAGCATTAGAAGTTCTCTTTCTCAACAAATATTTGAAAAAGCTCTAATGGAGCCTACCTTCTGCTGAGTTGCCTGATTTCAGTGAAGACAATGAAAAGATAACTTTTTAAGAGATTATTGTTAAACAAGTGCCAAGAGGAATTTGGAAGAGGTGAAAGAGAGCAAGAAGAAGCTAATAAGGATGATGAGGGTGAGGTCAAGCAGTCTGATGAAGAGAGGGAAGAGAAACGAGTTAAGGCAAGAAGACGCATGTTAGGCAATATACGGTTGATTGGAGAGTTATATAAGAAAAAAATGTTGACAGAGAGGATAATGCATGAGTGTATCAAGAAGTTACTGGGATCCCATCAAGACCCTGATGAGGAAGATATTGAAGCTTTGTGCAAGCTGAAGAGTACTACTGGGGAGATGATTGACCATCCCAAAGCCAAGGAACATATGGACGCTTATTTTGAAAGGATGAAATTTGTGAAGCAAATGGATAGAAAAATATTAACCTATGGATAAAATAATAAGAAGAGATGTTTTTACATGATGCCAACACCCTGTATTTATAAGCTATCTGTCACTCTTTTGTGCGCCACCTAATAACTTATATAACAAACAATTAATATCCTTTTTTTACACACTACTTGTTTAACACTTCCCCTCAAATTTGTGACTCTACAAATCTATAGTCCCTAATTTGTATAGATTTCTATTATGATCTTCTTTTCCAAGTGTTTTAGTTAAAATATCTGCTTGTTGATTTTTGCTCCTCACATGCTCAAGTTTGATTACCCCCTCTTATAGCTTTTCTCACACAAAATGACAATCCACCTCTATATGCTTTGTGCGCTCATGAAACACCGGATTTGTCACTATATATATAGCAAACTGGCTGTCACAAAATATTTGTACTGGCTCCAAATTCTGCACATCTAGATTCTTTAACAATCTAGTGTCCCATACTACTTCAGATACTGCCTGACTCAATGCTCTATATTCTGCTTCAGCTGAAGATTTTGAAACGGTTGATTGCTTCTTTGATTTCCAGCATATTGGTGATCCCAAAAACTTAACCAAGTAACTTGTTACTGATCTTCGGGTATCAAGACATGTTCCCCAATCTGAATCCACAAAGCACTCCATGCTGGCACACTGGCCTATTGCCAATAATATTCCAAGTCCTAGCTGATGCTTGAGATATCTCACCACTCTTATAGTTGCATTGTAGTGAGACTTCCTAGGAGCAATCATGAACTGACTAAGTCCCTGCACCACAAAACATAAATCAGGTCTGGTCATAGACAAATAAGATAATCTTCCTACCAATCTCCTATATGTTACTGGCTGAGGAAGTAATGGATCATCAATCTCTCAGCTTAGGGCTTGCCCTCAATCTTGTGTTCCTCTCCATTGGAACTGTAATAATATCTAAAGTATATTTTCTTTGATTAAGTATTATACCTTTACTTGATCTTGCTACCTCCATTCCTAAGAAGTATTCAAGTTCCCCTAAATCTTTAATTTTGAATATGCTGTGCAGAAACCCTTTCACCTAATTTATTTTGTCCATTCTGTTTCCAGTCACAATCAAATCATCAACATAAGCCAGTACTAAGGTAGTTTCTGAATCACCCTTTCTAACAAACAGGGAATAATCATACTTGTTTTGCTTAAAACCTACTTCTATTAATGCATTAGTGAATTTAATGTTCCATTGTCGTGAGGTTTGCTTAAGCCCATACAGTGATTTTGACAACTTATAGACTTTGTTTTGTGCTAAGTCCCCAAAACCCTGCGGAATCTGCATGTATACCTCTTCCTCCAAGTCACCTTGAAGAAAAGCATTATACACATCCATTTGAAAAAGGGGCCAATCATTTCTCACAGCAAGAGCCAACACAATCCTAATTGTAACCATTTTAACCACAGGAGAAAATGTCTCAAAATAATCTATTCCCTCTTGTTGACTATATCCCTTAGCCACCAATCTAGCTTTGAATCTATCAACATTTCCTTTAGAATCACACTTTACCTTAAAAACCCACATACATCCAATTGGCATTTTGTTTTTAGGTAGGTCAACCAGTTGCCACGTACCATTTTCTTGTAATGCTTGAATCTCTTTCTGCATAGTATCGATCCATCTTAGATCAAGCAGCTTCTTCAAAGCTGCGAGGCTCAATAATACTATCAATTTTGGATAGAAACAATTTATAATAAGGGGAAATATTTGAATAACATAAATGCGACTCCAAAAGATATTTTACCTTCCTTTTACCTGTGGCAAGGTTCTCTTGCAGATTTGTTACACATGCATATCCAAACAAAACTTTGTTTGGTAACCGTGCTGTACAGTGATAGTCCCGCATCCATGTAGGGCATTTCTTTTCACGCACGGGTCGACAAACACTAGGAAGTTCAGTACTGGTTTCATTGTTGGATTCATTTGGATTTACTCTTGTATGAAGTGGAAGGTGTGTGCCTTGTGTGGTATCTAATTTTGTTTTTGGTATTGGCATTGGAGAGGGTTCATCAAAAGAGAAAGAATCACAAGTAAATGGATCAATCATACGATTATCATAAAGATCTCCCCCCTTGATTGATGCATGTAGAGTCAAGAAAGGGATATTTAGATTCAATGAACACCACATGACGACTAACACACATAGAAGCAGTTTTGATGTTGTATAGTAAAAAAACCTTTTTGTGTATCCAGATAACCTATAAAAACACAGGGGTCTGACCGAGGGCCAAACTTGTCATGTTTAAGCAAATTAGTGGCATATGCAAGACACCCAAAGACTCTAATTAAGGTCAAATTCGGTTGATAACCGTACAAGAGCTCATAGGGGGTTTTATATCCTAAAATACGAGATGGAGTTCTATTAATAAGAAAAGTAGCAGTGGTTATGCATTCCCCCCAAAATCTTAATGGTACTCCAGATTGAAAAAATAGACTCCGTGCAACATCTAGTAAATGCCTGTGCTTTCGTTCCACCACCCCATTTTGCTGAGGCATATATGGACAAGTAGTTTCATGTATGACACCTTTAGTAACTAAGTAAGACCGTAAATCATTATTAACAAACTCAAGTCCATTATCAGTACGTAGTCGTTTAATCGAAGCCAAAAACTGAGTGGAAACAAAAGCAAATAAATTTTTCAAATAGAAAGTAGCTTCATTTTTATTAATCATCAAGAATGTCCAAGTACAACGTGAGTAGTCATCAACAATAGTGAGGAAATAACGAAATCCCTTGTAAGTGGGTCTTTTATATGGTCCCCATACATCGACATGGATTAACTTTAAACATTGACTAGACCTAGAAGAGCTAGAAATGAATGGTAAATGAGTCTGTTTGGAACGTGCACAAATATCACATTTGTTTTGACGAGTAACAGGAACCTGAGTTCTAATAAGATCTAAGTGTCTTAACTTGTCTATGGGTGCATGGCCTAGTCTTTTATGCCAAATGTCCTGTGGAAAGCTAAAAGATTCATGCAGTTCGATAGGTATAATGGTGTCAGCCTTTCTATTCCTATGTATTACATACAATCCAGAATTCTTTCTACCAATCACCCTTTCCTTCCCACTTAAGGTTCCCTGCAAAACACAATATTCAGGATAAAAACATATTGTGCAATCCATATCAACATTTAATCGCGAAACAAAAATAAGATTAAAACAACATCCAGGGGCAAAGTACACATTCCTAAGAATAATATCATTTGCAATATTGACTGTCCCAATATTTGTGACTAAGATGGTGTCACCATTTGGCATTATGATTCTCCTAGCCGGGCCAACATATTTATGGACAGTATTAAACATAGTGATACTGTGGGCAACATGACAAGTTTCCCCTGAATCAATAATCCAGTCAGATTCAAAGGAAGAGTTAGGTAGAGCACATACAATACTTGAAATGCACTCATCAATGCAATTGGCAGTCATCCCCACAACATCATCATCAGGCTTCTTTCTTAGTATCTGAAGAATTTGATCATATTGAGACTTGGAGATGGCTCCATGGTCAGAAACAGTAGCAATTGATGAATTTTGATTCTGTGAGGAAGATCCAGCATTGTCATTCTGAAGAATTTGATTGGCGGAAGCGTCTGTGATTTGCTGGGCCCTAAAGTTGGGTGGAAAACCCACCAAATGATAACATGTCTCTTTCTTGTGCCCTTTTCGGTGACAATAAGAGCATTCATCCTGGGACCGTCCACGACCTCTTCCCCTTCCTTGTCGTCCTCCTCTAGTGGCCATCACAGTTCCATCCAATGAGTGGCTAGGCGATCTTGTAGACATTTCCCTCTGGGATTCATCTTGGGAAATGAGAGAACATACCTGGTTGAGTGAAGGAAGGGGGTATGTAAAAGAAGTTGAGTCCTGGCATTGTCAAAGCTATCATTAAGCCCAAGAAGAAACTGTAGTAGTCTCTGTTGCTGCAGTGCTTTAGAATAATCTTGTGTTGATGAACATTGACAGGATGTGAAAGGGACCAAACAGTCATACTCATCCTAAAGATCCCTCAATTTTGTGTAATACATTGCTACACTCATAGTTCCTTGGATGTGAGAGGTGATAGCCTTATGTAGACAATATACTCTGGTTACATCGGTCTTGTGGAATTTCTCTTTTAAATCTGTCCAGACCATCTGTGCATTGGTTGAAAATAACAATCCAGTGGAGATATGTCTCTCAACTAAATTTAATATCCAAGAAAGTACAATTGAATTGCATTTGTCCTATATACCTTGAAGAGCAGGGTCCTGCATCTCACGGCTACACGTTCCATCTATGAAGCCTAGCTTGTTCCTTGTATGAAGCGCCAACTGCATTGTCCTACTCCAGACCTGATAGTTGTCTGACCCACGCAACAGTTGTGGGACAAGAGATGCTGTCTGAGTGTCCGATGGATGCAAGTATAGAGGGTGAGAAAAATCTATTGCAGCAATTGGGTGAAGCTGATCCTCCTTTCCCATTGTGGTGGACTTCTGGACTCAAAGATTGCCACAAGATTTGGGATATGTGGGCAAGAATAATTTTCTTGCAGTGAACAAGACGCAGATGAGTTTTCCTAGCGGCTTCACGGTCTAGAACAGAAGAGATGTAGTGAAATAGCGTACAAAATAGTTTTTGTAACCCCTCACCCGTTAGGACGTCAGAATCCCAGAAACTGATGTCGTTGTTTCTCGGTGTGTGAAAATGTAATGCATAGAATCTGGTTGCTGTTTGAAACAGAATAGGTGAGATTCTTCTTACAGCTGCGGCAATTGTTGAACAAAATATGCTTGAACGTTGGATCGGAGGCTTCTTCTCCAACGGGAACGTGACGTAACTTTGACTAGTCACAACTGGACAAACGATCTTGGTGGATCACTGTCATGTGACGCTTGACTGGAACTGGAGTAATCAGAACAGTGGCTTACTGATTCATTCCCTTGCAAGACTCCTCGCGGTGGTGATCTTGAGCAAGACAAAATCTTGCGACACCAAACTTGATTGGAATTGGTGTAGATAGGATGACTGCTCACTGATCTATTCCCTTGCAAGACTCCTCGCGGTGGTGATCTTGAGCAAGAAGACAAAATCTTGTGGCGGCCCCAAATGTAGTGCAGCCGCTGCACATGCCATAATTTGGAACGAGAAAGGTGAGGAAGAGGTGATTACCTAAACAGGAGACGTACTTAGGTTTGTGAGGCAATGGGCCTCATGTATTCTGCAATGAAAGAGGCAAGGCCCAGATATCAACTCCGCTCTGGTACCATGTGAAGCAAATGGATAGAAAAATATTAACCCATCGATAAAATAATAAGAAGAGATATCTTTACATGATGCCAACACCCTATATTTATAAGTTATCTGTCACACTCTCTTGTGCACCACCTAATAACTTATATAACAAACAATTAATATCCTTTTGTTGTACACTACTTGTTTAACAAAATTGTTATCAAACAACATGAATCTATCATTGTTATCAAACAACATGAATCTATCTTCTCGAGTGAGATTCATGTTGAGGGATGCTATTGATCTGAGAAAGAATAAATGGCAGCAAAAGCGGAGAGTTGAAGGTCCAAAGAAAATTGAGGAGTTACACAGAGATGCTGCCCAAGAGAGGCAGGCCCAACTGGTAGGCTAGGACGTGGTCCAGGCAATGCTGCATCTTCAAAAAGGATGCCTATGGATTTTAGTCCAAGATGGTCATCTTTGTTGTCTCATCCTAACACCCCAACTGGGCCGCGTGGGCTTTCTGCACAAGTTCGCAGTGGTGGTTCTCAGGATTTTCGTCAAGATGATAGACTATCATATGAGGCTAGAAATTTGTCTGTTCCTTTTTCCTCAGACCTTTAGGTGATGATCCTATTCCCTTGGGACCGCAAGGTGGTCTTGCAAGAGGGATGTCCTTTAGAGGGCCAGCTGTAATTCCAAGTTCTCCTGTTCCTGATGCGTTCCCAGGTGCAGATTCTCGACGAATGACGTCTGGCCTTAATGGTTATAGTACTTCATCAGAGCGTGCTTTTTACAGCAGTAGAGATCAAATGCCAAGATTTGCTACTGATAGATTTGCTGGTCCGACTGCTCATGACCAATCAGCTGTTCAGGATCGTAATAATTATGGTAATAGGGAGTTGAGAAATGCTGACCGGGTTCTTGAGAGATCTGTTGGATCTTTACCTCCTGGAGTGCAAGGATCTGGAGTCTGCGAGAATGCTTTGTCAGAGAAGGTTTGGCCAGAAGAACGACTGCGGGACATGTCCATGGCAGCAATTAAAGAATACTACAGGTATCTTTTTCTGTTGTCTACCTTGTTTTATCTTTTTGTTGTTGCATGTCTTTCTCACTCTGCTGTATGATGGATGCGGTGCAACATTTTTTTCCTACTTTCCTTTATTTCTTGGATTTTAATGAGGGCACATTATTCGCTATTAAAGAAGGTTTTGAGCACTTTTTCTCGTGGCATGTTCTTGGTACAAGGAATTGCCCTCAGTCTGTGTCAATGTTTATGTTGGATTCATAAAGCATATCTTGAATTATTAAACTTCATCTTATTACAAGTGGAGATAAATATTGTGCAAGAATAATAATGATGGTTAATGGGAAAAATTAGTTTTTTAAGTTGAATTGTAACTTATTGGACAAAATATATGTTAATATGGATCCATGGCTATTTCAATTGTTGCATCTGCTTCTAAAAGTAGATGACTTACATGTTTTACATAATACTTTGCATGAACTATGTTTTAAAATTTTCATATGGATATAAAACTGTTGGTAATGTGTTCTGGTTAAGAATGTAATGTGTTCTGGTTAAGAATGAGGACCTGATGCAGATGGCCCGGTTTATGTTGGCATCTTCCATTTCAGAGAATGCTTGGCTTATGAAATGCAGCTTCATTTTTCACATTGCTATTTTGGGCTATATAATTATGTTATGACTACTACACATTGATGTTTCAATCTGCAATGGTGCCATTTAACCAAGAACCTGCTATCAGTGCTCTCCTTATGGTCGCAAAACACTGTCTAAATAACTAGTTAATTGTAATATTGAATATTGAGTAGTTTGTCTAGGCCACATGTATGATTTAAATAACTCATTGGTGTGCGATCATGTTTTCTTGCTGATTACTGTCTGCACTGGTTTTAGTTGATTGGTTGGGATTGCGACTGCTTTACTTTGATTTTTCTGAAGGATGCATTAGTTAATTCTGCTTATGATTTGTTTTTCAACCAGTTTGACATCATTTATATATTAGTTACAATGTTTGGACACGATCAACAAAGGGACACAATACAGGCACAAACTGTTGAAATGTACACAACTGTTTTTTGGTAGTCTTTGGACCAGTGTTGTTATATGATTTAAGTTCAATGGGCTTTTAGCTTTTATTACTGAAAGTAGCCAAATATTTTTTTGAGTGTGTTGAGAAACATATATGGTTCTCCTTGTCTGTTAATGTTGTAATGATCAAGTTGTTTTCCATACATCAAGTTTGTTCTGTACTTCTCTGACTGAAAGCTATGGTTTCCAGTGCTAGAGATGTAAAAGAAGTTGCGCTGTGTGTCAAATATCTAAAGTCTCCAAGCTTGACTTCAATGATTTCTTTATGGGTCACAGACTCATTTGAGAGAAAGGACATGGAAAGAGATCTTTTGGCCAAATTACTAGTGAGCCTTACAAAGTCCTAGGATGGCACCTTGAGTCAGGCCCAGCTTATCCAAGGGTGAGAATTAATTGAGAGTCTTCTGGTTCTCAGAGAAATTGTTACTGCAAATAATCTCACAGCGTTATTATTTTTTTCCTCTTTCTAGATTCGAATCTGTTCTAAGTGGTCTGGAAGATGCCGTTAATGACGCCCCGAGAGCCCCTGAATTTCTAGGCCAAATTTTTGCCAGAGTTGTGACGGAGATTGTTGTCTCTTTGAAAGATATTGGCCAACTATTACATGAAGGTGGAGAGGAGCCAGGCCAACTCTTGGAAATCGGACTTGCAGCCGATGTTCTTGGAAGCATATTGGAAGCAATGAAAATGGAGAAGGGGGATGCTCTTTTGAATGAGATACGTTCAAACTCTAACTTGAGGCTGGACACTTTCTGGCCACCCAATCCCATTATATCAAGTAAGTTAGATATGGTGATGCTCATTGTAACTTTCGTTGTAGGCTACAGGTTTTTTGTTTTCTTCATCTTGGGGCATTATTTTTTGCTAATTATTTTCTGTATGAGGGGTGGTTGGGTAGGCATATAATTTTATATACACTGATCTTTCCTTTGTATTAATTGTTACACTCTCCAACATGATGACTATTTTGAAAGCTTCAATTGGGCATCTCAAATCTTCTTCCTCATGGAGAGCCTTTAATTCTTATTATTGCCTTGTATGATTCAATCGGCCCATGAAAAAAAAAGTGTATTATAGTTCACTCAAGTTCAGTCCTAGTGTGAATGTGATATTGTAGTTGAGGTGTGTAGTTTGGCTTTGGAGTATTTATTCAACTTTGTTAAATATACAGGATTTATTTCCATAGCTCGCATGATATTGATGGTGATTTTTGTCTCATCATATTCCTCCTTTTGTAATGATGAAAGACAGATGGGGAGTTTTTTTTTTTTTACGGCAATTTTTTGTACTATTTCCTTTCTGAATTATAGATATCCATTTTCCATTGAAAAGACCAAAAGTTCAGAACTTTTTTACCTGGTTCAATTACTTTTTATCTGCTTATTTATTTTTTTATTCATTTATTTGTTATTTTGGTCCAACTTTTTTTTGAGGTTAATTTTACATGAAAGAAAAGTTGTGGTTGACCTTGTTTAATTAAAATATAAAGTATTTAGCCAACAAAGGTTAGTTAGTTGATAAAGAGTTATTTTATAACCTACAAGGTTATAAGTTTAAATTTTACTATTAATATGAGGATTTTGTTAGTGGGTGATGTATCTTTTGAAAAATCTTTTTCAACCATCAAAATGTTAATTACGTATGAGATCTTGAAGGTAAAAGAACAAATCCCATATGAAGATATATCTTTAATTTATAACTCAGATTAATCTTTTGTTCTATATTTCTATTTAGAAGGCGTGAGAGTGAACGTACATATTAACATTAAATATGAACTTCATAACTTCCTATCATCGTTATAAGGATGAATCTAAAGTTCCATTCTTTGTATCAATATTGTCAATATAAAATATCTCCACAAGCTTTTATTTTTTAAAGAATCGTTGACCCTTAAAAGGGGCTGACTTGACCCCAAAAGTTGTAAATAATGTAGTATTCTTTTTTTTATTCAAGAGTTAGAATAAATAAATAGAATAATTAGCTGTTAAGCATGTTAGGCTGTTCCATCAGCTCCTGTATTAACACTAATAACATGAACATTATAATTAATAATGGATATGAGCGACAAACAATGAAAATCGAAAGCTAAATATTCCAATGTCATATAATTAATGAAGAGAATTTTCCGTTTCCTGCTTTTAATCAGGGAGAGACAAACGGACAACAAAAGAGATTACAAATAAACTAAAAATTAATCAATGAAAAAAGTTAAACTGATCTACAATTCAATATAAACCCATTTCAGATCTCTCGACTATGCGACATTCACAACCGAAATATCCATCAAAGAAAGTGACAAAATGTAGGAGTGGGGATCAGGCCATAAATAATGGAGTTGGCAATGAAAAGAAAGAAGAATAATTCCGTACTGATTCTTCCTCTTCTTCTTCTTCTCCTCATGAGTTTGCCTTCTCTCTCAGCGTCTGCTAATAATTATCAGACGAAGAAGCACTTTGGATTAATCCATGGAGCTTATCACAGCGCGTCTTGTGCTGGTACAAGGTGGCGACTCTTTTGAGATCAGAGGGCCATAACGTGACAATTGTTGACTTGGGTGCTTCTGGAATAAACCCTAAGCAAGTGAACGAGGTACGGTGGATTTCCGATTACTATGAGCCATTCATGGTGTCGGTTTCGGCGATGGAGAAGGTGATATTGGTGGGGCATCTCTTAGGCGGGGTTTCTACTTCTGTCGCCATAGAGAAGTTTCTTCATAAAATATCAGTTGCAGTTTTTACTACTGCTTATGTTCTTAGCCAAAACCTCTAGTATCCTGTTATTGACTCTCACGTAATTCTTGGGTTATCTATATATGGGAAAATTAATCATTTGTTGAATTAAAGCTTCAATGCTAATGGCTCGAGGTTATAAGTGAGACCATTGGCAGAAAATTAATTATTTAGTATATATAGTTTTTCTTTTATTTTAATTTTATCATTAAATTTTAACTTACTATAAATCAATCTATATAGTTTCAACTATTTAAAATTTTATTAGTCCTTAAATTTTAAAAAAACTTTAATCACTAATTTTACTTTTACAAACTAACATTTTAAACATTAAAACTATAATGATTAAATTCTACCAAATTAAAGTTTATAAATTAAATTTCAATTAAGTCAATTATATAAATGAGTCAAATTATAGGGATCTAATGATTATTCCATCAGATTTGATAGAATAATCACTAATAATAGTATATTTTTGACACAATTATAGTACTTCTTCATCTAGTTAATATAAAAATTAATTAGATTTAAATTTAAATATAAGATATTAATCTATTTTATTTTTTATATTTATAATTTTTTTTAAACTAATTTATTTAACGTATAAACTAATATATAATTTATTATTACACAAGGGTATATTTTAGTGAAGTCATGTCACATTTGTTTAAATTAACTAATTTATTTTATTTTTTTAATCTACCCAAATTAATAAGTAGCTCATATATTAAGAACTTGATGTAGTCAATGTTTGGAATGATACTATATATAAGATAATAATATCTTATACTTAGTAGTAATATTGTACTTTATATAGAGCTATATAACTAATTTATAAAGATTTTATAAATTAGTTAAGTTAATTATTCTGTAATAATTTGCATTGGATATAATTAACTCCATAGATAAAAAAACTTCCTTTATATGTCTAATATAATCAATAAAGAGAGTTAAAAAAATATAAATTTAGGAGATAAAGTGGACTAATATTTCAAAATTAAAATAAATTTTTTTACCAACTCTTATATTTAGAATAAGATGGAGTATAATATAACATTTGATAAGACAAAAAAAAACTGTTTTGACAATATATATTATCTATATGCTCATCTGTATTTTTCTTGTTATATACTTTTTCAGAGAAATAAACTTCAAATTATTATGTTTGGTATAGAAAAGATGATAATATATATATATATATATATGCTTAATACATTATCTGCATCAAACAAGTCATATACAGCATATCAAATTAATGGACAGTTAGAAATGAACATAGGGAATTAATCTCTCCTTAGTTATAGTAATATGATTTTTATTATAAATATATTTTAATTAATTCTCACATATTAATGAATGATAGTTAAATCATTAGATATGCCTTAAACTGATAAAATTTTCTATTTTTGCCCTTATTAAAATTCTCTCTCTATATATATATTTAAATTATTTTTACATCTTTCTTCTTCTTTTTTTCAACGATAATTGATTATAGATAAAATTAAAAAATAATTATTAGTAACTCTCTAAGTTAACTTATAATTAGGATGTTTTTTACAAGATACTTATTAAAATAAAAACCAGAGTGATAATAACATGCGATGCTATTCTTCTGAGGGACAAATCGTGTGTCTGAGAGTGTACACACACATATATATACACAAATGAAATTAACCAAAGTGTAAATGATATATAGTATTTGACACTTGCACTAACGTTGGTGAGGGCTGTACGGATCTACAATGATGCTGAATTATTGAGAAAAGAAACACAAGTCACATGCAGCAGAAAAGGAAGAGTTGTACCAAAAATACACATCATCTCTAAGAACGACGAGTTGGTCATAGAGGACCTTCAAAAATGGATAATAGAGAGATGTATTCCATTTGATGATATCAAAGTGATTGAAGGTTCAGATCATATGGCCATGTTTTTTTCCACCACTCAAGCTAACCTCTCATCTTCTACCCAACATTGTATTAGTCTGATTCAATTAACAAGATTAGATTATATATTCATGGATATATAGGTTTACGTTTAAGGATAATAAACGACTCGTCCTGGTTGACATTGATATCGCTTAGGAGGAAGGAAGACTTTATCCCACCCATGAATCGTGGGTGAGCTCAACTCCTTTTTAAAATTTTTTATAAAAAGAAAGATTAGATTATATATTGTCTATTTTGATGATAAAAAAGATAAAAAACTGGCACACTATAATAATGACTATAATGATATTAGAAGTGTTTGAAGATATTTTCATTGATTTTATTGGAAACTTATCCAGAAATTTGTCATGTCACACATAGGCATGCAATTCGATCTACTTGCTTTAATTTTAATTATGTTTTATGGTTGGCATTATCATAGTAATAAGATGCATGAGTGTTGTTGATATTTTTGCAATGATTGTGGAAAGTTACAAGTAATAATTAAAATTGTCCGTTGGACTAGAGAAGATTTTGGTTTGACTGTTGGAAGGGTTTAAAGAGGAAAATTTGAAAGTTAAATTAGAAATTGCAAATTTTGGACAGTTTAGGGACTAAATTAAAATTTTGGAAAGTTTAGACATAAGTGCAATTGGAGAAAGGTTTTAGGCAAAAGTGTAATTTCAAAACATTTATACTAAAAGTGACATTCTGATAAAGTTGAGGGGTTCAAATGAAATATTGAAAAATTGATGACTAAATTACAATTATAAAAAGTTTAGGGTCAATGTGTAACTATCCACATATTTCACACAAAGGTTGAGCAAGAATTTCACCAAGGATGATACATTCTGGCCCAATCAATCTGGAAAATTTTGAAGAATCGTTGACCTTTAAAAGGGGCTCACCTGACCTCAAAAGTTATAAATAATACATTTATTCTATATTTAAAATGAGAATTAATTAATTTTTTTAAATAATTAAAAATATTAAATAAATTAATTATAGTTCTTGAAGTAGTTAACTAATTTAGATAAATTAAAAAAATATATAATTTTTTTAAAAATAATTTAATTTAATTATAATTAAATAATTTATTTAACTTTTTTATACTAAAAATTATATGGAGAAGTATGCTTTGTATTTATGAGTTAGAATAAATGAATAGAATAATTAGTTGTTAACCTGTCTCATCAGCTATTGTATTAATATCCCATATTAAGTCAACGAGATATACTTTCTTACACGTAAAAGGAACCTGAAATAAATAAAGCACAAGTTATCTTAATATCACGCTAATGATGAGTATGGATATAACTTAACAATCTAAATCAAACCAAAAGATTACTCACACTTTAGTTATTAGTAAGCTAAATATTCAAGCAATTTTTAATTAGAAAAATTGCTGAAAAATCTTTATTTAAACATTTTATTAGCTTAAAGGCTTAATATATTTTTATATTAAAAAAACTAGTAATTTTAAAAAAATTATATACAAATAATATTGGTATTTGAATTCTAGTCTTCTGACTAATAAAACTTTTAAATATAAACTATTAATTGAATTTCCTTTCTCTATTTACACAATTTTGCATAATAGGCCATGAATGATTATTATATGAGTAAAATACTTTAATCATCGCTCAGTTTTTGCTTTAATTATACAGATATCCCTTCTATTTTGAAAACATATAAATCTCCCTTAAAATTAAAATGTATATTGAACTTCAAATGATTAATAGAGATGCTAATATGGCAGACGCATTCGTGAAGAAAGCTTTAGATCGAGCCTTCGGTCTTCAAATTCTGAGTTCCGATTCCATCAGGATGATTCTTGTGTCGATGATTGAGCCTTAATTTTTATCCTTGTTTCTTTTCCAGTGTAACAAAAAAAAATGTATATTACACAAAACTCTCTTATATTTTTTATATTATTACTTACAACTATCCAAACCGTTAATTGACTATTAAATTTGACTTTTACAGTTTTTTTTAACTGAAATATCCCTTTTAAAATAGGGAGAATTATATCTAGATCTCTGTAGAAGGAATTAAATTGTAAATAAGTCCCAGAAAATAGTATAATAAATATGAGATTTTATGAGATTTGAGATTATTTTTTATAATTATAAAAAGATATACACTACAAAAAAAATAATTTTTAGCGGCGACAACTTTAAAAGTCGCCGCTGAATCACTATAGTGGTGACATTTTGTCGCCGCTAAGTCGCCACCTATGAGACTGTCGCTTATACATATTGGCGGCGGCAATTGAAAGTCGCCGCCTAAAGTTGAATTAGCGGTGACAAAACTGTCACCGCGTAAAGATGATTCTGCGGCGACAAAACTGTCGCCGCCTAAAGTGAAATTAACGGCGACAAAACTGTCGCCGCCTAAAGATGATTCTACGGCGACAAAGATGTCACCGCGTAAAGGTTATTCTGCGGTGACACGGCGACATAGTGTCGCCGCCTAAAGATACAAAAATTAATATTATTTTTTATATTTTTCCCTATAATTTCTGTAATATGAAAAAATACAATATAATAAATAATAAATAAATAAATAAACTATAATCTAATAATATTAATAAATATTTTCATTATCGTATAAAATATGAAGACATATTTAAAATTAAAATAAAATTGTTTAATTTATACATAAATTTTATGTAGAAAGTTCAATACTATGACTAGAAGTAGCCGTATGTGGTTGTCCTTTCTGCATCAAGGCAGCGAATTGAGCTTGTATTCTTTGCTTCATTTGTTCCATTAGTCTTTGCTCGAATTGCACACGCTCTTGTTGTATCTTTTCATGCTCTTCTTCTATCTTTGCACGCTCTACTGCATGCTCAACCTCCATTTTTTCTCTCTCCTCTTGAAATTTTTTATCAAACTCTTCCTGCAGTTGGGCACGCACACTCTCCACAACTGAACTATCAGTAGATTGAGGGCGATTTCTCTTCCTTGAAGATTCCGCTCTATACCCTTTCCCTCTAACATACCCTTTCCCTCTCACCAAGAACGGTCGCCAATATTTTCTCTAACGTCATTCAAGTATCACTCTCTAAATCTTGGTCTTGTTGTTAAGAAAGTTCGTGTATACGACTCTATAATAAAAACATAAAACTATTAGATTAAAAATAAAAGTAAATCAAAATAAGATATTAAATAACAATGCGTACATGAAGCTGTTCAGAGTGTGGGTCAGCCCATACTACTTGTCCGTCTAATGTGTTCCTATCTCCCACAACTGGTCAGGAGGAATAGGTCGTCCAGTAGTACAATCTCTCTACAAAATAATAACATACAAGAAAATATAAAAAATAGATTTAAAAAAATGATTGAAAATTTAAATTATAGTGATGATAGATTGAACTTACTGTAGCATATTCAATCTTTGCAAATGATCGAGGACCACAAGTATGTTTAGTCATTTGTTTTTCTCAATTTATCATGTTCCTTATACTTTTGTCCTACAACAAAATGTAGTAACTAATAAGAATTTAATAATTGAAAAAAATATAATTTATTTAGAAGGATAGTGAGATACCTTAAATATGTCAGACTTAAAATACATTGATAACCACTCCCAATCTTGAAAACTAATAGTTTGAGGAAGATCAGCCAACCTATCCTCATCAGTCTCATATTTCTTGTAGTGAGAGTGCAAATTGTTCTTCCAATTTATGAATGCATTTTGTAAAATAATTGATATAGCTATATGAAACTTTTCTTCACTAATTTCATCAGCAGGTTCAAATTTATCCTGAAATAAATAAATGTAAACATTTTATATAATAATACAAATAAACTAAATTAAGTATACAAATTTGACATAAATACCTTTATTTTTAAAATTATATCTTGACCATATTTTTCAAAAATATTCTTTCAACTACCTCCACCATCCCTGAAAGAGATTGTGGTTCTAAGAGTCAAACCACAATAATTAGAAAAGTCTCTTGCTTCTAGACCAATTGCTCTTGACATGGAATTTAAAAATTTGATTCGAATCTTCGTTCCTTATGTAGTCTTTAAATTCACATTAATAGACTTGTAAACTCCTCTGCACTTGTTGATTGCAGTAGAAGAGCCTATCATTGTAGTTGAATTAGAAGAATTAAATGTTACAAGCGATGCAAATCAATTATTAAAAAATTGAAAAAAACTTACCTGCACTACTACTTTGAGTATGGGGAGTAGGAGGAGAGTTGACAGGCATTTCCTGAAGTTGCTGTTGCAGTAATAGAGGTGAAATAACAGGTCTTGATTGAGGTGTGGAGCATGTACCTCTGCTATTTGTGTTATCATTAGATCTAACAGAAACACTTTTTCCACCTCGACCTCTCTTTAATCCTGACATATCCTACAAAAATATACATTTCATTTAGAAAAAAATAATCAATCAAACAATAATCAATGTAGATAAAATGTACCATATCAATTAATTTCATTCATTTGAATCTTCCATCGCACTATTACTTTCATCAATATCTTCTGATTCATCTGTTTCTTCTATTTCAATGTTTGTGTCACTTTCTGCTTCAGTATCACTATCAAAGTCATCAAGAAAATCCTCTTCATCACTAAATACAATATTAATGGCATTATTTTGATGAATTTGTGATGGTTCTCCTTGAGCTAAGGTCTGCGTTTGTTCATCTTCTCCATATAAGTCAATGATAATATCATCAAGTTGTGTTGGACTCGCACGATAAATATTTAAGTCTACCACCAATTGCTGATAAGGTTCTGTATCAACCATAGGATCATGAACCCCACTATCATCAATAGAATTGTCAGCTAGTACATTAAATAAGTCACGTGGATTTGTTTTGACAACAACGAGCCAACCGGGTGAAACAATGTCATCCATATAAAAAACTTGCTCAGCTTGAGATGTTAGAATAAATGGTTCATTTGTTTGTAATGAGTATCGCGTATTGATACTTATGAACCCGTATTTATCAACCTTATATCCTTTGTCACAATGAGCCACATCCCACCAATGGCACTTAAACAAATATACTTTTCTGTTGCCTATGTAAGACAACTCATAAATATGCTCTAACACACCATAATATTCTTTGTCAGCCTTAGTGTCATCACCCTTAACTAGAATACCACTATTTTAGGATTTTTTCCTATTGCACGGTCTTTTGTGTGAAAATGAAATCTATTGCCTATCAATATGGAATAGCGATTCACCATTGTCAATGGACCAATTGATAAACTTATGAGTTCATCACTGACATGGCTCTGTGTAGACAATGATGTCACCTTTTAGGACAAAAGTCACCTGTTAGATATTTTATATAAATGTAATTGCTATAAATACTAAGGCTTAAAATGTTATAACTTACTCGTGAACGAAACCATTGAGGAAACTCATATTAGCTTTGATCACTCCTTGATCCATGCGCTTGAAGCTCTGTTGCATATTCCCTACAATATATGATAGCAATAAGATAAAAATGCAATATTACACTTAGGATTTTTGCTTGAGTCAGGCAACTTACTCCATAAATGGCCAAACTTGTTCACAGTTTTATAGCACATACATTCTTGCTTGACAATATTCTTCATAGGGAAGAGAAATTGACTGACAATGCCCCCTAGCTTGACCATTTTTCTTAAATATTGTAAATTCAGGGTTCATATCATCATTGGTGTCATCATTCCAACGTGGCACATTAAACTTTATAGGAAAATCTTTCAAATATCTTGAACAGAACGTGAGACTTTCATCTGCAAGTATCCTTCTGCAATTGATCCTTCAGGCTGAGCTTTATTACGAACATACAATTTGAGTGTCCGCAAATACCTAATACATTAAAAGTAATTAACATTCCATAAATATGAATTATAAATATACAATGCAATTAATGAATGTTATCTTTCTATTGGATACATCCAACGATATTGAACTGGTTCATCAACTTTTGCCTCTCTTGCCAAGTGTATTGGCAAGTGAACCATCACATCAAAGAAAGTAGATGGGAAGATCATCTCCAACTTGCATAATGCCAATATTATCCGACTTTGGAGTTTGTCAAGTACTTCACAAGATAAAGACTTTGAACAAAGATTTTTAAAAAATCTTCCCAACTGTATAATTGGTTCACACACCTTAGAAGGTAATAACCCACGTATTGCAATTGAAAAAATCTCTTGCAATAACACATGGTGATCATGACACTTCAAACCAAACAATTTTCGCTCCTGAATGTTGACACATCTTGAAATATTAGTTAAAAAAGTATCAGGCACTCTTAAGTTAGCCAAGAATCTTAAAAGGGATTGTTTGTTCTCAGGAGACAATGTGTAAGGAGCAAGAGGAATAGAAATATTATTACCATCTTCAACTGGGTGCATATCACTCCTAATACCTAAGTCCATCAAGTCGTACCTACTTTTAACTGTGTCCTTCATCTTTCCAACCAAATCCATCACCGTGCACACAATATTATGAGAAATATTTCTTTCTATATGCATCACATCAAGATTATGCCGTACTAGCAAGTACTTCCAGTAAGGCACCTGGAAAAAATACTTCTTTTTCTCCAATTGTAAGCATTATTCTGTGTGTGACGCTTTCATTTTGTACCCTTGCCAAATGTCACATCACCTAAGTGTTGAAGTTGCTTAAGCACTTTATCTCCAATCAATGCAACTGGTGGATCCATATGCTCTTCTTTACCATCAAATGATACCTTATTTTTACGCCATGGGTGATTTTGTGGAAGAAAGCGTCGATGCCCCATGTAAGACAACTTGCTCCTTATTGAAATACAATGCGTGTCTTTGTGGCAGCATGGATACACAAGTTTACCTTTAGTTGACCACCCTGAAAGGTTTCCATATACGGGAAAATTATTTATAGTCCACAATATTGTGGCATGCATGATAAAATTTGATTGACAATACGCATCATATGTCTGTACCCCTACTTCCTATAATTGCTTTAACTCCTGAATCATAGGTTGGAGATAAACATCTATTTCATCACCTGGACACTTTGGACCAAGAATAAGAAGTGTTATCATAAAGTATGGGCTTTTCATACAAAGCCATGGTGGCAAGTTATATGGCACTAAGACAACAGGCCATACTTGCTAAACCCATAAGGTTGAAATCCATCACTTGCTAAACCCAATCGAACATTTCTTGGATCAGCAGAGAAGTTAGGGTACTAGTTGTCAAAGTGTTTCCAAGCTAGAGAATCAGTTGGATGCCTCATTACCTTGTCATTTGAGTGTTTTTCCTTGTGCCACCTCATTTCTTTAGCTGTATCTCTTGACATATATAGTCTTTGTAGCCTTGATGTTATGGGGAAATGCCTCAAGACTTTATGTGGAACCTTTTTCCCTTTCTGTTTGTTTAAATTCTATCTAGGCATCTTACACTTAGGACATGATTCTGCATATGTGTGCTCTCCCTAATACAATATGCAATCATTCTCACAAGCATCAATTTTATGGTAATCTAAACCCAAGTCACGAATTATCTTCTTTGCTTCATAGAATGAAGTTGGCACTAAAGCCCCCTTTGGGAGAACTTCTTTTAATAAGCCCAACAACACATCCATAGATTTATTACTCCAATGGTTAAGACATTTCACTTGAAGCAACTTTACAATGAAAGAAAGTTTAGACATCTTGATACAACCTGGATAAAGTTCAATTTCAGCATCTTTTAACAAGTCAAAGAACCTTTTAGCCTGTAGATTAGGCTCTTCACTGTCACAGTCACTAGTATTTGTATAATCCACACATGGAACTCCATATGCATCGCATATCATCCTTGTAAAGTTTTTATTAGCGGTAGCATTCTCTTTGTCATTACTAGAAGTTCTACAATCTGTCTGAAATCCTCTAATTTCCCCATGCAAGTCCCATACCGTATAACTATTCCAAAAACCCTTGTTCAATAAGTCTGTATTGACATCTCTTCTCCCTTTAAATATAACATTCATGCATCTTCTGCAAGGACAACTTATTTGACTTCCCACGCCTGGTTGACTAAATGCCCATTCTAAAAAACCATCGACTCCTCTAATATATGATAGGTTACCTCTGTCTCTAATATGTAACCAACTTTTATCCATTTATATTCCCTAAATAGTTAAACCTAGGATACAACAACAAAAACCAACAAACATATCAGTATATAATGAGGTCATGGCTCCACGCAACATCAATTCAATATTATAATAACTAAGCTTTATTGATTAAATACATCGTTTCTCCATTAAGAAACAACAATATTATTCAACAGTTAAATAATAGTAAACATAATCATACCTTAAAGACTCAATCAAAATGCAATTCATAAAATCCATGATCAAGTCCAACCAACTAACTTGATTAGTTTAAACTTCAAATGAAGAAATTCACAATGCAATTACTCCAATTTAATCAAGGAAAAATAAGAAATAAATCTCTACTTGACAAATTAATTAGGCAATAGACTTGAAACTTCAAGTCCTTAACTTCAATAAATTTAAGGGGAAAAGACCGAATTACTCTTAATAGTTAATAGATGACAAAGAAAATGTAATTGCACATGACGAAAATTAATTACACTTGCAGAAAGTAACTTGCATATCATGTAAGCTAGTTTCATGTTACAAAGATGACTTACATATTGGTTCATATTGCATATTTCAGAAAAGTCACTTGCATATTATAAACTTCCTTATTATGTAAACGAACTTCCCTAGTGTACAAATGAACTTTCTCATTGTGCAAATGAACTTCCCTTGCGTGCAAATTAATTTTTCTATTACAAAATTGCACTTCACCTTAAGTGGGGCCAACAAATATGTAATCCAATATATCCAACCCAGTACCTATGTTCTCTGTGTAATAATTATAATATAATTCCTCCCCCCACAAACATAATAATAATTGAACTTAAACTTGCATAATGCAGAGAACTAACCAAAAAAGATGCTAGCAGAGTTCTCCAAACTAGTAGGAACATTAAAGAGTAGGATGCCAGCAACTGAAAGAGGGATTTTGTTCAGTGAACCTACAAGGCTACAGATTGCAAAATGAGCGATTAGATATATTAAGAAAACGATTAATCCAAATTACAATACTTCTTAGATATAGAGCATGGAATTAGAGACTAGATTTATTAAAAACTAACTACACCAGCACCAATATTGATAATTCCCTAACTCATCATTCAAAAAAACAATAATCCTTAATCAGATTTTTTTTAAATGCATCAGAAGTGAATTATTACTTATTAGTTAACTTTACTCTTGTTTCACAACATATTTTTGAGATCCTCATGAGAAATCAAATGTAAAATATGCAATAACAGTAACTGGTAAGTGGGTACAGCATGGCTACCGTTGAACCTACCTGTAAGTTGTAGCACTAGTCTGATGAAGAAACCACATGGAAGTAGGCGACATTACAGAACAGGCACAATACGACTGCACAAATTTTCCAAATTCCTAAAAATTTTCCAAATTTCCCAAATTTGATCCAGGATAGTGCGTAACATTTATGCTTATGACACAAATTGTAGAAACCCTAAGCATATATACATGAATTTAGTCACAAATGACTTGCGCAATGACTGAAGGAGCAACAAGAACGAATGTAACTTACTGTGAATGATAGCGATGATCTAAGGCGAATGACGGTGAAGAGACCAATTTTTTAGGCGAAGCGAGTCTGAAGCTGAGAAGGAGCGACGGATGAGCGACGTGTATTTGAAACTCAACGGAGCGCTGAATGCCAACGGTGAGGGGAACTCACACTAGTCAAGGAAGGAAGAGTCAGATGACGACTTGCAGAATGATAGTGAGGACCGACTTCGCGAACGATGATGATGATTGACTGGGAGCACGATGATCGACTGCGTAAGGAAGGGAGACAGCGCCGCTGGGGGTTAAACCTAATTGAAGAAATGAGTCAAGGAGGGGCAGGGCAAAGGTTATAAAACGTATTAGTGGCGACTTTGTGTTGTCGCTGCAGAAAAGTGTCGCCAAAATTTTTTATTTTTGTTGCTTCTGCGGCGACAAAGAAATGTTGCCACTGAAAGTGTTTCCTGCAGTGGCGACAAAGTAAAGTCGCCGCTAAAAGTATTTTTTCAGCGGCGACTTGTTTGTCATCGCAGAAACTCAAGACTTTCAGCGGTGATAATTAATGTCGCCGCTGAAAATGTTGAATCAGCGGCGACAAAAAAAGTCACCGCTGAAAAGTCGTGGCCAAATCTATATCTTTTTGTAGTGATAATTGCCCCTTAGTATTCCTTGTGCTTGAGCTCTGGTTCTTGTGTGCCTCACTTTCTCTTTCTTTCATCGTTTACATATGATTCTGTTTAAAGAAATTTAGAGCGATTTTCTTCTTCAGAGAGGAAGTGAACAATGCCTGATCAGCTTACCGATGAACAAATCACCGAGTTCAAGGAAGCCTTCAGCTTGTTTGACAAGGATGTCGATGGTTCGTATCTCATTTTCTGCTTCCATTTGACCGATTTTCTTAGATCTATTTGTTCTTCTAGATGGGTATTTCTAGCTGTTGGTACTTGTTTAAGAAGATTAAAATGATTTTTGAGTTGGAACTTGAAAGAGTTATTTGGTGAGCAATTGATTAGAGCTGGGTTTTTTGGTCAATTAAATTTGTTCTTGTTTCATATTTGTATAAATCTAGGAGATATTTTTATTTCCTAATTAGCGCTGATATACTTTTTTCCCTTTTCCTATGCTTGGTTGATGTGTAAATTTTGTTGATGAGAAGAGTAGAGGATTCAATATGGCCTTTTATTATGTTTATTCTATGTATTGATGTTTGATTTTATAGGTATTATAAGTTGGCTCTCTTCATTTCAAAATCTTCTTTACCTGAAGGAATATGAGAAAAAATTGAGTGTTGGCCTTTCGAATAAGCAGAAAGTGAGAAAGGCCTTGTAAAGTGAGAAAGTCATAGCTCTAGTTACATGAAAGCTATAGATCATTCTTAGCTTTATTATTGTGTTTCTGATGTGGATGATATGATGTGGGGAGAAGAATGATGATGATTAGGTTGTGACTTCTTTTGAAGCCTTCTCATTTTTTTCTTTTTTATATAGAGATGAGATAGTTCGTCTTGTGATGACTTTATATTTTACTCTATATATCCATGTTGTGTAATGAGTACGCATTTCTCTCTATATGTATGTTTTGTTAATTTAATAATGTTCTACTATCATATATTACAATATAAGTTATCATATTAGTTATAGTAAATTATTATTACTAACATAATACCTTGTCATTTCCTATAGAATTGATGAATTATTTGAAAACATTATGTTCTTTTTAAATTTTTGAACTGAAAGCAATGTGAAGATGGAAGGTGGATATAAAAGTAAAGATGAAAGTAGACAATTAGTGACTATTATTATACAATTAAAAATATGATATTTAGTCACTAAAATGACAATTAGTGACAACTTACGTAATTAAATAATTTAAAGTAATTTAATATTTTTTTTAGAAGTAGTGGTGGCACGTAAGAGAAGGTAGAGGCACACAATTCTATCTCCATGCTCCATCTCATCACTCAAAGATAACATTCATGGGGGAGAGTAGTTCGCTTAATTAATAGATCACCTAGCCATGATTTATTCACTTGCATTTTCTTATCTATTCCCCGAAGGAGTGAGGACAAGAGGTACGGGCATATCTTTTGTCTAGCTATTTGAATCGTTTGATTATGAATATAGTTAATACCTTCCCTCGTGTGCTTTCTCACCTCTTCCCATTTTTTTGGATGATGGATATATCTCTATTTTATACATGTTTTTTTTATATATTTTTTTTATATATTTTTTGGAGATTTTGTCATGAATTTTAGGCTTTTCTGCAAGATTTTGAGTAATTTGTGCTTAATATCATTTTAGTATTTATTTACTAAAGAGTGTCTTTTATGCTATATTTTTATTATTTTTTTAATCATACTGATATGCATAAATGTATTTTTATCTTTTGTGTTCTTTAGGGAGATAAGGAAAATAAATTAATTGAGGACTGGACCATTAAAAGACTATTGCATGACTTAACGTGGCACATTGGCCACCTTGGAGGAGATTACTTGGCGCCCAATTCTCACTCAAGGAAAGGATAAAAGAGGAACTTGCATATTAATCAATTGAAGGGGAAAATCCTATTATTTAATTAGATAATTAGATATTTCTAATTAGAGAAATTATAATATCTCCTCTAATATATTAATATTATTATATTAATATTTGAATTAGTCAAAGTGCTTCTCCAATATTTAAATTAATATCCATCTTGACTATTTTAAATATATTTCCTCATTATCCTAGATTTAATCTCCTCCCAAAGCTAATGAGATTTACGCCACCTATCTTGGGGTTTCCCCTCGCTTAAGTAGTTATTTATGTATTATCCTTCAGAGATAATCATGCGCCACCTGAGGATAACGTTTTATACCTTTGATTTGTTTTGGAAGAATGTAATATCCTAGGATTTATTCTAAGTTGTAAGGATAATTCATGAATAATACCTTAGAAGATAATCAAGGCATCTGTGGCGAAATTGAAAGGATAATGCAAGGAAGGAATTCAATTTCAAAATCACAAGATATTGAAGATCATCATATTATCCTATCAATTTCAAGATGGCTCAAGATAGCTCTACTATCCTCTCATGGACCCTTCTTCAAGGCATGACCAAAGGCTATAAAAGGACCCCCAAAACTCCTTCGTTAAACACACCATCTCACTTACAATTATTCCATCTCTCAAAGTCAAATTAGCTTCTTCATCTCTTGTACGGATTTGATAATTGAATTTGGAAACATCTCATTTAATATTTCTTCTAAATGTCACTACCTGGCATCTTCAAAGAAAGTTAAACATTTTATCCAAAGCGTAAATCATATATAGGATTTGACACTTGCACTATCGTGGGTGAGGCCCTGTACGGATCTACAATGATGCTGAATTATTGAGAAAAGAAACACAAGTCACAAGCAGCAGAAATGAAAGAGTACCAAAAATATACATCGTCTCTAACAATGACAAGTTGCTCACAGAGGACTTCCAAAATTGGATAATTGAGAGATCTCTTCCATTTGATGATTTCAAAGTGATCGAAGATTCATATCATATGATAATGTTTTCTCAACCACTCAAGCTTACATCTCATCTTTTGCAGATCGTCAACATGTATTAGTCGGATTCATTCTTATCCATGGCTTCTCAATCTACTCTTAACCAAAATATTAAAGGAAATTATTATAAGACTTCAAGGAAACGATTTAAACACAAAATAATCTCAATAACAAATTAGCGGCATTAATATGTTATTATTTTTTATATTATAATTTATTATTACATAAAATTTAGTTATTATTAGACTTTTAGGCAATTAATTAAATTTTTTTATAATTTTATAGTAAGTTTTTAAAAAATTATATTATATGTCATCGGACACATCTCCTGAAAACCGTGTCATTTCAGCATGATAACATGGAACAAGTTCTTGACATTTTCGCAATGACTTAAAGAAAAGTTACATGTAATAATCAAAATGTAAAACAAAAGGTGTATAATTAGAAATTCTCTACAAAAGCTGCACCGATATGGGATAATAGACATTGATTGAAGAGAAAGTGATCAAAATGCATTGATGTTGACAATCTATATATAAATTAATCATGTGTTGTATTTTTTCACAGATTTAAAAGTTTTAAATTATTTATTATATAAGGTTAATATTTAATTTTGCCATAGAAATTGTCTCTTAAAAGTTTTTTTTAATTCAATGTGACATTGAAAGTTTTTAAATCATGATAGTTTTACTCTAACCGTTATCTAAATTAACTTTAATCGTTAATTGATTAAATATATTAAGTTGATATATCTGCATATCTTCTATATCATTTTTGTTAATGTATAAATATATTCTAAAAATTTTTATTTAAGAGTAATATTGTTACAAAAATTTCTAAATCGCCCTAGCTATTATGTATGTTAAGTTGACAAATTATGTTAAGTTTACAGAGTGAACAATAGCAAGCCACATATGGAAGAAGAGCTTACATTTTCCAGAGAGAAATGAAGATGTTTCGATTACTTGATACATGACACAATGAGGGAAATTGCCCTAAGACCAAGGCCGTTGTCCTCTGCCGCGTACTCGATTGACGTTGAGTTAAACGATTACCTCTTCAATTTTCTTTTATAAGATGTTTTCACTTATTTGATTTTCTCTAATCCTAAAGATAGGATGTATTTTTTTTAATTTTTTTATTTATAAATTAAACTTTAAAAAAATAAAGTGGATAACATGTATATGTCGAATCATCATATTTAGTCAACTAATAATCAAATTTAATTAGGATAATAGCCAGGTCAAAATTGCTATAATTTAAAAACTTCTAGATATTTAGTGTTCTTAAATGAAAATTTCTATGACAAATTTTTATCTTAACCTAAAATAAAAATAGCATGGATACCATGTGGATATGTTAACTCAACATATTTGGTCAACTAGTAGTCAAATTTAACTTGAATAATAACTAGGCTAAAATTGCTATGATTTGGAAATTTTTGGGGTGTATTGAACCCAAAAAAAACTTTGAATGTAATATTATTCTTATATGACAACTTTTAAAGTAAAATTAGATATTAACTTTTTTATATTTATACCTTTTTATAATAAAGTATTAAATTATTCAAGATAAGATATAAGAGCTTGTTTAGATTAGATTTTAGAGAAAAAAAATTTATGGCTATGGGGCCTAAAGGTATTCTCCCCAACTTATATCAAAACTAAGGTTTTTAATTTCAAAATCATTATTTTGGAGGTTAAAATCACTTTTAAATTTTGATGAGGTGTTTTAACTTCTCTACTTTTAACACTTTGATTTGGGTTTAAAACTATAATTTTAGAAGCTTTTTCCAAATTGGCTCTAAATCCGATGCCCACACTTGTTTTATTTAAAATTATAATTCATATTCTTATGTTTTATTTGAATAATAATTAATATAAACCTAAAAATATATTAATTTAATCTTGACCCGTTCAACCCCTCGATGCTGCCATTAAAATTTGAAGCAGTGTCTAATTGAATTCAAGGTCCACATCTAATTGGACCTATCCTAAATATATTGATACAGATATATGTGTTATATTCTCCATCATGTATCATACATTTTTCCTTTTGGTCTTTTGTCTGTAACTTGATGGAATATATCCATGCAATAATCGTGAACAAACAGAGATAATACATTTTAATTTTTTTATTATAAAAAAAACGTATGACCCAATTATTTGGCTCATCCTCATCCACATGAAGTGGCTGCTGTATCTTTATAAATATAGATTCCACGAAACACACAGCATACACACAAAGTGAAATATTTATAAGAAATCAAAGAGAGTAGAGAGACAGAAGAGATACTAGGAAGTAGGAATTGATGTAAGTCAAGTACTTCACATGAATGCAGGTATGGGAGAAACAAGCTATGCAAACAATTCGTTAGTTCAGGTATCTTTAATTTTAGCAATTTTGTTATACTCCCTCTCATCATGAATATATTTTCCTATTAACTAATTGAGAAAATTAATTTCTAAGTTCTTATAGTGTTACTTAACTTTTTTTGAGTTTCTGTAGTTTTTTTGTATCCGTTAATTTTTTTCAGGTTTTGCAGTTTTTTTATCCGTCTTTATAGTTTTACTTGATATTTAATTAGGTTCATTTTTCTTTCCCTTTTAATTATTTTTTTGTAAGAATAACTTAAATTAGAGTATTGGTACTCTGTGTATACAAAATTTATAGAATACTGGTACTTTTTATATATAAAAATTTATCGTATGCTTTTCACTAATAAACATTTTTATGGAGACTTTTCCTCAATTTTTCTTTTTTTCTTTTGTCTCAAAAGGGAAAATATATTTTCTCTCTTTCTTTTACCTTTTTCTCCATCAAAACATAATCATAGAATAATATTAACTACATTTTGTGATGGGAATGAAATTGCAAAAAAGTTTTTACATTGGCAAAGCCAATTCGAGAGGAAGCCATAACCAACATGTACCACAACATGAGGCTCCCAACAACCATAAGCCTAATGATTGCAGACTGAGGTTACTCTGGATGAGAGCTGGATAAAGGAATGTGAATAGCAAGTGATGATCATGATGGAGGATGAGTTTAGTGCATTTGAAATAGCAAGTGATGATCATGGTGGACATAACGTAGCAAAGTGTACGAGAGCTGTGGATGAGCCCTTATTGATCAACCACTTTGGAGAGGCCATAATTGAACCTGTTCAAGCAGCACCAAGAAATCTTAACTCGTCCTATGTCCGAAGAGAAAACTGAATTCGTCAATGCCACCTTATCCATGACAAGAAAAATATGATAATCACATTATAATACTCATCTTATCTTTAATATAAGATCTAATTTATAATATAATTTATACTACAAATGAGGTCTTATATTAAGGACCGGAAGATTATTATAGATGTAGGCCTCTAATTAATTACTTTCTATTATATATTTGTGGTTGTCACAACTTCATCTTTAATTGGATGGTTGAAGTTTTGTGTTGTTTGCTAGATTTATCTTAATTTATGGATATAACTTTAGATTTGAAATTTGTGGGTTTAATACAGTGGTGTTTTAGTGCCCGTTTGGTTTAATGAATCATATGTAATGTAATTAAATGATTATTATATTACATAGCATTTGTTTGGTATGTGACGAAGAAATCATAGAATTAATTTTATATTTTATCTAAACAAATAAAAATAAATGTGAAATGATCATTTTAACTCTATTAAGATAAAAAATAGAGGGTATAAATATTCAAATGTTATAAAATTTATGTAAAATAATACCCACCCACAAACCATTAAGCAAGTAATAGCAGGTTTAATTTCTAACCCTTGTGTATATTACAATTTTGGTTAGGAGAGATATGTCCTTTAGCCTCAATATTTTGGAGGAGATCATTCATTTTTCTTTTAAATTAGAGGTTATAATTGGGAACGAACCCGCAACTCTTATTTATAGGAAAACTTTTATATCACTTGACCATATGGCCATTGTTATATCATTAATTTTTACTTATATCAAAGTATGCTTCGTATACTTTACTAAAGTAAAATACGCCCTAAATTAAGGTTTTAAATTTGGGCATATATTTAAAATGCTTTATAATAATGTATTCTAATCAGGAACCATTGGTATATGCAACATGTGGGGACTGCCCAGGTAGAAACTTCTTGGAATGTTATGTTTGGAAGACATATCTAGGACCACAAATAATGAACCTGAGATATAGAAAGACAGCAACATATCATGCACGTATCGACCCAACAACAATTTAGACAGTTGCAAATATAAGAATCTCAGTTTTCAGTATTTATGTTTTATACGTCATTTTCAGTAATTTATATGGACAGCTATCTAAAACAATGCTTGCACCTCGTCTTTTAGTCAACATTTTTAAGACTTTACTATTATAGAATTCAAGTTTTGGAACCTTTTTGAATGGGGAGCTAGCAGTCAAGTGTATCTGTTTTTTGTTGTTTTTCAAATTAGAAGGAAGGTATTAATAGTCTTAGGTTGTAAGCGGGATCAAATGCACGATCTCCTATTTATAGAAAAATTTTCATGCCACTAATCTAGTTACAAGCTATTTACACAGTCAAGTGTCTTCTAAAGTATTGATCATTGCACTTATCCTCTGAATATGAAGTGAGGGAGGGAGGGAGGGAGAGGGAAAGAAAGAGGGAGGGAGAGGGGGAGTGGGAGAACTGCATGCAAATAGGCAATAATGGAGGATGGATAATGAATTTTGGCTCAGTGATTTGGTCTACAATAATGGAATAGGAGAGTTGCTGCAAGGAGAATGTTGCCAAACCTGTTGGGGCATTTCTGTTTTTCTTGTTTTTTTTTTTTTTGATGAAGAGATTACTACTGCTATTATTCATTTTGTCTTTTTGCTCTTTTTCTGATTTAAATTTAAATTTTGAATATCCCACTTTTTTTTTCAAATCAATATATTCTTTGGTAAAAAAACTATATATGGGTATTGTCCATTAAGCCCTTCTATAAAGATGTGTGTGTGTATAATTTTTCCTCTTCTAACTTTTTATGGATTTAGATTTTTAATTTTAGTACTACCTCCAGTCCTTAATATAAAATCTAATTAATTAATTTAAGTAGATTAAAAAAATTAATTTAATTATTTATAATATTTATATATTAATTTATCTAATATATCTCATTTAATTATGTGCATTTGAACTATCATTAATATGTTCAATTGTAAAATGATACTTTGGGAGGACTATGTTCTTTCTTATACTTATGACTAAAATAGATTTTATATATAACTCTTATATTTAAAATCGAATAGAGTACTATGTAATCATGCATACTCCTTTTTTATGTAGCTATAGGACTAAATTAGATTTTAGCATTGTTTGGCCCAATATATGGTAACTCTCTTAAATATATTTTTTATATTAACATGGACTCAAATTTAAGATCTTGTGTTGTGTTTAAGAGGCTAAAGCCTCTTCCAATTAGAATCCTCCTATTAGTAAGTATAAGTATCCTCATATTAAAAACAATCATGTTCAAAACATTATTGAGGAATTAAATGTAATTACCTTTTTTAGTAGGAATTTAAACTTTACATCATCACATTCGAGTATACCTAACTCCATATGTATCTGTCTTTACTCTAATATTTTTTTTTTTGTTTAGGGCTAACGATTGGGCCCGTGCTTCTTGTAGTCTAAATGTGAGCTTCTTGGGCCTCCATAGTGGTAATCAATCATCATGGGCTCATGCTTTCGTTTGTTTTACCTTCACCGAAAACGACGCCGTTGCAAGGCGATCCAGTCCAGAAATGGACTCTAGGGTTTTAACGTCATAAATAGCTTCCCCAACTTCAACCCTCGAACGGCGGCAAGAGGCTTCACTAGAACGGCTCATTCCTAGGGTTCTTCCTATCCCTCTCGACCTCATCGGAAGCAGACGAAAATGGTACTCCGTCTCCCTAATTCTGTGTTTTTCTTTGTAAATTGCTAAAATGTTCGACTTATATCGAGCAATTCCGTATATTTGAATTAGTTTTCTTGGAGATGTTTGATCCTAACAAGTAGGTGACAGCTAAAAGATGATGTGATTTCTGTTTATATTTTATTTGCTACATTAGCCTGCAGCTTGCATTTTTTCAGTATTTGCAGGAAGATGGTTTTGAGTAAGAACACAAACATTTTTACAAAGTTGCCGGCTGATTTAAAGCTATAATACCCATAATTTATATTTGGAGATTAATTTGATTTTAGTTAAGTCAATCCATTGGGGGGTTAACATGTGTTTCTGCATTTGATACTCGACGCATTACGCAGAAAGGAGCGGAAATGGGTAGTGGGAAATCTGCATAGCAGGCTGAACAAACCTGCGAAACTAAAACAGTGTACCAATTGAACACGTTTTGTTTCAGTTATAAGATTATGAGATAATATCAACACACCAATTTTTTTTTTTTTTTTTGCATCTAATATGTGATCGCGAGTTATTTCTATTATCTAGCTACTTTCTCATTTTTATGAGACCTTTTTGTTTTCTTTTATCTTTGTGTATGACGTTGCTTTGCACTTTTGCTCATTGGTTTCCTTATATCTTATATAGACCAAGAGAACCAAGAAGGCCGGTATTGTTGGGAAATATGGTATGTTAATGTCCCTCTTTTTTCAGTATTAATGAATTGTTTGAAGTGGAAAATTAGAATATCTACATGCCATGGTCAATGCAGAACCTGTTCTTTTTTTATGAGCCATGTTTTTTGCATATATTCCCTCTGTCTCTGTTAAAACCATGAATTGCATCTCGAAAAGTGATTAAGAATAATTTCGTCAAACTTTAAATTGGGGTAATTCTGGAATGATGAAATCAATACCTCGGTGACTTATAATAAGGACCACTCATTCCTTCTAAAAAGTGCATAATAATGACTGGAAGGAGTACTTATTTTACATTCATATAATTTTGGCTTTGTTATTGGATCTTGTTTCAGAACTTGACATGTATGCTCATTGTAGTCTTTAGTATTTGTATTTCCTTGCCTGATCCTTTTTTCGCTTAGCACATATTTGTTATCGTGTAACTACATTGTGGCTGAGGTTTCATTCCTTTACTTGTAAATTTCAGGCACCCGATATGGTGCTAGTCTTAGGAAGCAAATTAAGAAGATGGAAGTGAGTCAGCACAGCAAATACTTCTGTGAGTTCTGTGGGAAGGTATTTACTTATGACATTTTTTTCATCACTATAACATAAGGCTATGAAAGATAATATATGTAATCGTGCAACGTCTAATGACTCTCCTCATACAGTATGCTGTTAAGAGGAAGGCTGTCGGTATATGGGGCTGCAAAGATTGTGGAAAAGTGAAAGCTGGAGGTGCTTACACATTGAAGTAAGACTCTAATATTTTCTTATTGGGATAATAAAATTTTTAGTTCCTCTAGTTTGTCTCAGTTATCAACTTGGTCCTTGTAGTTTAATTTTTATCAATGAAGTCCCTAAAGTTTCGTAATCAGACCAACAACTTCCATTGCAATCCATGAAGATCATGTTATCCTTGAGTTAATAGTTAGGGCACATCTATGTTTTTAATTGTGTATAGTTATGAAATTTTGGGGACTTTGATAAAAATTAAACTTCAGGAATCAGATTGATAATTGAGTCAACCTTGAGGGATTAAAAGTTTCATGATCCCTTTCTTAGTTTTCAGTAAATTATTATCTTGAAATTACAGGGTTCTCATAGCTCTGACCTGCTTCATATTTCTTCTTGTTTTGCAGCACTGCAAGTGCGGTGACAGTCCGTAGCACCATAAGGAGGTTGAGAGAGCAGACTGAGAGTTAAAATCATAATTTCGTATTTTATTTTTGTTGCATTCAAATGAGCTAAATTTTGGCACTTGTTAAATCTTTTTGTAACCAAACTTGGTTTAGATATCAAGAAAGACACCTCTGTTGGCTCTGGTTTATTGAAGTATATCGCTAGTTCTACTTTAGGTTCTAGAAATTGTGCGTTTCCTATTGGATAATGAGTGCTTCTATCTTCTATTGAAGTTATGCTATTGGTTTTTTTTTTTTTTTATTGTTGGGGAGGGGTTAATTTCACACCACTCAACCTCTCATCAACAATGTTATTAATTTAGGGTTAATACGATTTTGGGCCCTCAAATTTGTATTAATTTTTGTAGTAGTTTTTAAAATTTTAAATTATAGATTTTAGTTTCTTAAATTTTTATTAAATTATAGAAATTAATATTTTAAACTGAAAGAAATTTTAGAGATCAAATTTAAAATTTCATAGACCAATTTACCAAAATAAATTTAATGTATTAAAATTAAAATAAGAATAAATTTAAGATATTAAATATTATATTAACTCGGAATTTGTAGCATCATCTTGAATCCTCTTGATAAATTTTCTTATGAAAAAAATTGAAGAGTCTTAAATGGTGTTTGATGTAAAAATTTGCCAGCTTCGTCATATATGGAAGTTGGGGGAAGGGACTTGAATGAAAATGTCTAAAGTGCTTAGTATCAAGAAAATACTACCGGGTTATAGGTATGCTTGAAAGTAATTATCTGGCTATATTTTCCCTCAAATCTCAATCATAAATGTTTAATTCGAAATGCCTTTTTCTAAAAAAAAAAATTATTTTCTTTTCGCTTGCGCAACATGATTTCAAGATTTTACTTGTGGGGATTAGGGGTATTCATTGGTAGGATTAAGTAGAATAATCCTTCTGTCTAGTGTCTTACTTAAAAAAAGTATATGTTACATTTTGCAGTATGATGCCCGGCCCTATCGGATAAAAGCCTTAACTATTTTAGGTTAAGTGTGGGTAGGTTGGACATGCTCAAGTTGTAATACTATGTTTATATTGTGTAAAATAATCTGCAACTATAAACTTTTAAAATAATATCATATTCATGTCTTTAAGAGTTAAATAATATCTATAATCCACTAAAAATAAAGTAATAAAAAGATAATAATTAAGTATTAAAATTTATTGCATATAAAAAAAATTTGAAGTCTAAATAATTTGTAATTATAACTTTGTATCAATTTTTTAAATGTTGACAAAGATAAAACATATAAAAAAATAAAATAAATAATTATAATTTATAATGTAATCATATTATGATTAGTAAAGTTAAAGAAAAGAAAAAATTAATATAATTATAAATATTAAAAGACATAATTTACTTACTTAACTATTTATATTTCTAAAATGACATTTTAGTCACTAGTAACTATTATATTCTCCCAGCATCTAGGGAGAAAAGTAAAAAAAATAAAATAAAAGAATGAGTGCTCTTAGACAGGACAGAGCAAGGTAACCCCCTGCCTGGTGTCAACCCAAAAAAAGTATGGGATATATTTTATAACCCGATGCCCAGCCCTACTCTATATTTATCGAGTTAGGCAGAATTTGTTGTTTATCGGCTCGAGTAGACATACTAGGCTGCGGGTTTTATGAATACTCCTCATAGTGGGGATTAAGTGCAAAATTTTTGAAGGGTGTGCTTAAATTAATTTTTAGAGGATAGATTTGGGAGAAAATTGATTATAAAATAATGGTAGAGAATATATTTTGTATAAAAAAATTTAAAAAAATAAATATTTATATAGTTATCATAATAATTTTTTTAAGTAAACTATTAAAAAATAAAATAATAATTACTAGAAAATATATAAAATTAAAAAAAAAACTAAAATTTATAGGAATAAAAACATCATTTTATTGAAAATATATATAAAAAAAAAAGTTGGCAGGATTAGTTTTTGGGAGAGGTTTTAAAATAGTCAATGGCTGCGGAACTGGAGAAGCTGACAAATTCAGTAGAAATAAAGTATCTTAGACATTGAATAAATGGGCGTCCTGACGTACATGTACATCTCCATAGTTTTCAACTGATCTTATCTAGAATAATCCCCACCCAAACATTTATTTTTCTAAACGTTCTTCATAATAAGGTAAGCCACAAATATCAAATTCATGAATGATTACTTTATATTTCTAGAACTTAACATAAAAATTAGGTAGAAATTACCATATAAAGACAGTCATAATAAAAAATAATATTTTAAAAATATAAATTATATTTATTATAAATAATTAATATAACTAATTTTTTTAATTTATTGTTATTTTTAACGAAAAGCTTCGAAGAGAGAAGATAAGCATCATTGTTGCCATCATGGAACAGAAGCTATAGGTAAATAAATTGGGAAAATGGGACACATTTATTGAGACGTTTTCTCATTATTATAAGCACACCATCATTACCAGAGAAGCTAGGTAAATATTTCACCACTTTACCGGCACTTGCATCTACATTAATATACAAAAATGAAGTAAACATGGTAAAGGACAGGGAAAAAAAAGAGAAGAAAATAGATTCGCGATTGGCCTCCCTCTCTATACAAGCAAGTCACCGGATTTCAAGGAAAGCAAAATGCCCATGAGATTATGACAGTTTTGTAGTGAAACTAGAGTAGCCACCCACCATCCTCTCCCATAATCTCAAAGCTTCTTGACTAATAATACTGAAGCAGGAGGCCAGGAATCAACAGTCTCACCTGACGCGAATTTGGAGCCTCTCATTGTCAACGTTATGATGCATTTGGTTTTGCACAGCCTTAACCGAAGCTACTCTGGCGGCGTTGGCTGCTCGATTGGCTGCTGCCACAGCTCTGTTCACTCTTTCATCTACTTTGGCCACATCGTAGGCTTTTTCTGCTGCTCGTCGTGCCTCCTGTTTGTTCAACGGAACCACAAAATCAGTAGTGAAAGTCAATAATAACTGACATTAACGAGCAACAGTTCACTTCTCTCTCTCTCTCTCTCTCTCAACTTGTTCCACAAAAGTAAAATCACTCAGACTAATGACTCAATCAAATATAGCATTACCCAACCATATTCACAGAATCACACCAGACAGAGCCATGTAGACTTGAAAGAAATTATTTTAAATCATTTTTAGTATTTAATTGTGACTGATTGAGTAACATTTAACAATAATTAAAAAGGCAACAAAAACTGACCTGCACCGCATTGAGCACTTTGGAATGATTTACACCAACGGGAGACACAGGATAGATGGGGTTCTGTGTACTTGGAACGTCAAAAATTCCATTTTGCCAGTAACCAGATTGGGTTTCTCCATTTCTAAATGTATACATTCCAAGCCCTTGCCTCTTACCCTCATGCCAGGCTCCTTCGTACCGATGCCCATTTGCAAAACGATATACCCCAAATCCATGCATCTTGTCAGCAAAGTATTCACCAGCATACGTGTCCCCATTTCTAGTAAAAGAATGAACAAATTCCAACAAATATTAGATAGATATATAGATATGTGATTCAATTAAAAAGCAAAGCATTTGTGTGTATTACTTAAAAGAGAAGCAATGATACATCTATGAGAAATCATAATGAGATATTCAAGTGCAACTTGATGGAGCACTGATACTTAACTAAATGCATGTACAGGGTCCAACACACTCATACTGACTAAATGGTGTGAGTTGCACTATCTTTTTACTAGATAAGAGAATTTATGGGTATATGTTCAATCAAGTATCTAAAAAGTACAATAATTACTCATTTTGTTTTCGACATACTAATGCAAAAGATAGAAAATCCATCTAATGCACATAGGGCTATGTTGGCTTTCAGAATTGTCTATCAGAGATATAAACTGAATCATAATCACAAATATAACAATCCCATAGGATAGCTGCGGGTCATAGCAATTAGAACTTAGTACATTAATGGAAATTCTTTCAACTTAGGTCAGTTGCATCAAGTGTCGATAAATTGAGTTTTATAGAAGTTAAATTCACGTTTTGGGTTGAAAATGAACCAGAACGATGCATGACTAATTGTGCTAGATATGATCTTTTCCAAATTTATTAGCCCTGAAATCTCTGAGCGGCCGATATTAAACCTTAATCAAGTGCAGTACCCACAGACTACTACCAATAAATAAGGATGATAAGGATGGGAATAATAGAAATGTAAAACCAGTCAAGAAATTATTTGATGTTACTCAGAACATCATAATAGGGACAGAAAATAGCCTTTCCTTTCCTCAATCTCTGCTTTCCTCCATTTCCTCTAAAAGTTGGCCAATAAAACAGACACGGCACTAATAAACCCATTAATAGCTGACCCGCTTTATTTTTCAACCATCATTCTTTTCATCTCTCTTTCTCTCTAGATCTCAATCTTCATCTATATCCCCTCCCCACTGGAAAACTACAGCCAAACCAACTCCCTTTCTTCTTGCCATACGATCATCATTGAGTCAAAAGAAGGTTCCCTTTGGATTTCTTTCTTTCAACATTTTGTTTCAGTGTGGTAATAATATATAATTCCCCCTCACCGACCACTATCCATGCTTAGGATGAAATTGATTGTAAAACAGCACTGCTTTAAATTTTCTTTCTTCCTGGGTCATCAAACATTCTGCTGAAGCATTATGAATTTCATATTCAAGCTCATTCATCCCTAAAGGATGTCCTTTGGACTGAATTGCTTCCAGCATTTCATTGTTAGCCCAGGTATAAGGATTACCAGGCCTTAGATCAAAGAGTCAGTTGAATTGCTCTTCCCTAATGACAATATGTATTTATTTTCACTAAGAATATTTACTGGGTGCCAATCACATTCTCCCGCCTTTCTTCCCCATACATCAATATTTGAAATATTCAAAGGAAAGTATCAATCCCAAGCTTCTTTCATAGATTATTCACATTCCTTTATCCAGTTCTCCAATAGACAATCACTTTATTTTTGTTAGATAAGGTACTGGTGTTCACCATCTCCTTCCCTTCTGAAACATCGTTGGCTATATCATTTCATCTTTGTTATCCTCCAGGTGAGAATGGCTTCTGAGTCTACAAAAGTGCGAACCAAATGCAGGGCGAGGGGAAACACTTGTGGACTTATGATTGAGAGAAGAAGATAGATTAGAGGGAAAGTATTAAAAGTCAAGTGAAGGCACTATTAGTGTCAAAGTTGGTTTATATACCACAAGCTCTGCTAGTCAACTCTGAAACTATTTGTCTAATATCTCTTCACTTGTATAATGTCTTATCACATAACAATTTCCCACTGATTCATTTACTTATCCCAGTCACGTAAAGCGAGAATCAAAATAGTGAAATAACAACCATTTTCCATATATTCTACTTCATCCTTAATTTATACTACAATCTTGTTCCTTCCATTTGATTCGCGTTCTACTTAACAAGTAGTGAAACGATAGTTTTCTTCCATTTAATTCAGCTTCTACCTATCACAACACGTACTGAAACAATTTTCTAAAAGTTTCTTCTGTAATCAGACATGCTTGTTACTTGTAGATTCGATATGTGGGATAATCATGCACTTTACATGAAGAAGGATTTCTCAGCCAATGCATACGCTAACTTGTTTTATCTAAATAAGCAGGAATCACGCATTGATTGGAACTTGCAAGACAATAAGATATGATGCAATAGACACGTGTTTCAGAGTCTTCAAAGAATAGGTCACAAGCTCTTCATTTCTGCATCCTTTGTCTTCTTTCGAAAGAAACAGCAGCAATTATACTACCTCTGGCCCTATTTATAAGAAACAAGTTATAGTTAAACTGTTTCTTATAAATAGGCAAGGAGGCAGTACTATAATCAAGCTAAATAAAGCAGAAAGAAGCTAAACTTGTAACAGTTTATAAGAACTCTAAACATCATAATTAGAAGTCCATGTAATTTCAAATCTTACCTGAAATGGTAGTGACCAAGCCCATGCTTCACGCCCCATTTGAATTCCCCAACATATCGGCTCCCATCCTCACAAGTGTGAACTCCACAACCATGACTCTGTCCATTAGACCATTCCCCAGCATAGACATCCGCTGTATAAAATCTGTATACTCCAAAACCTTGTCTGAGGCCTTGCCTATACTGCCCACGATAGCGACTACCCCTTGCCCATGTTTCTACTCCATATCCATCATATTGGCCATCAACCCAATCCCCCTCGTACCTCCCACTCATATTATAGTAATATACCCCACTTCCAGAACACTTCCCCTTATGAAACTCCCCTTCATAGACGTCGCCGTTGCTGTAAACCTGAACCCAACATCCCGAATTCACTCTTTTCTCCGACTTTTGACGCGACCCAATCGTCCAAAACACAGGCAAAGAAGACCTAGATTTGGCTGAAGAGGATTTCAACTTAATTGGGAACGAACGCGAAAGAAACAGGCGAATAGATGGTAGACGAGGAAGAGCAAGATTGAGCGAGAATAAGAGCGCACAGGAGAAGGCAAACGCGGAGAGGAAATCGAGAATGAACGAGTGACTAGGGTGAGAGAGAAGGAAGTAAAAGAACGGAAGAGAGAACAACAAGACAACACGGAGATGAACTCGAAGGCGGCGAACGTGCTTAAGGCGGCGGAGGAGTCGTAAAGCAGCGCTTCGTGCAGCGATTGAGATAGAAACTAAAGAAGGCGATTGGGGGAACTTGAATTGAGGGCTTGTGACTGTGGGGAATCGGTACAAGGTTGGAGATTTTGAAAGAGACGAGGAAGCTTGGGTGAAAAGGGTTCTTTTGTAGGGCGCAGTGGAAGATTGAATTTGAGGATTCCCGTTGAGGAATTGAGCGAAAAGTTGGTGGGGTTGATGCTGGTGTTTCTGGTGAACCAAAGAAGGATTGAAATCGAAAGAAATGCCGATGCTTTCTTTACCGATCTGAACTTCAGATTTCTTCTGATGCATTACATCACAAAAATGATCGAATTCGCTGCCTCTGTGAAATCCAAAATTGCTAGCTTTCTCTCTCAAAGTTTCTTCTTGATGTATGGTAGGAATTAGCCACTGTGTGTCTGGAAATCAAAGGAGTGGGCGTGAGTGAGGTTTATGGGAAGCAAAAGCAATTACGAAAGAGAAAAGAGCCCAAGTTGAAGGAATAGAGAGAAAAATTATTGAATTTGAAACTTAATACCTCTTGACGTTAACAACCAAGTGCCTTGACCCTTGCCTATCAAGAAAAATTAAATATTAAATTAATATAAATACCATAAATCAATTTGTCATTCTTTTATTGATGGGATTTTTTTTTTAATTCTGTTGCTATCATTATCTTGTAGACGGGCATAGTCTTAATCTTGTATCATTATAAAAATGATTTCTTATATTATAGTTAAAATATCTAAATAAAAAATTGTAATGTAATTTTTGTAGTTTTGTTTATTTTGATTGATCTTTATCCCTAAAAAAGTTGTATATTACAATTTTCAATTTTTTCCATGTTAATTCCTATTGATCAAATTTTATGAGAATGTATCAAATTTAATAATATAATAGTTATACGTTTTCTACTCTCCATATGTATAGTTTATAATAATAAAATAGGGTTAATATAATATTTGATTATTTAAATTTATTGCTATTTTTATTTTAGTTCCTTTATTTTTTTTAAAATATTAATTGCTATAATTTAATAAAAATATAGATTATTTTATCTTTTAAATGACCAAAATTTATTATTTAAAATTTAAAATATTAAAATTAAAATAAAAGATAAATTTAAGAAATTAAATATTATATTAACCCTAATAAAATATAGATAATAAGATGAAATGGTTTCATCTACTATTATATAACCTGAATAAGAATAATAATAATAATTATTATTATTATTATTATTGTAACAAGACTGATAATCCCTACACTATACCGTATAGCGGTATATTTAAAATATCTATACATAAATACTTGTCCACCTAAAATAATTAAATTCTATAACTTTCAAAAAATAAATACCTTCCTTGCACATTTCAAAAAAAATTCATCCCTACACATTCCAATATTATTAATAAAAAACCTAAACATAGCCTTAAAAAAATTAGGAAAAATGACATTTAAGTCCCATGGAAGGCATAAAATATAAAAAAAAAGTTCCAAGAAATGACATAATTAATGTCAAATCCCATTGGACCTTATATGAATTTTTTCTAATTGTAAAAAGACATAAATGTCCCTAAGATTGAAATTTTCCCTTTCATTTCTCTTTCTCGTAATCACCTTTCATCAGTATCAGAACTCTCTCTCTCTTCCTGTCTCTTGCTTCCCCTTCTCTTAGTGTTTCTCGTGTTTGTGCTCGCCTAATTTCTGAAGATCTTCACCACCTGGTCTATGCTTATGCCTCTTCTTTCTTTTTTATTTTTTCAAGGTTTACGTAGATTTTACTTTTTTGGGTATGCTTCCATTTTATTTATTTTTTATGTTTCATTGTTTTACTCACCGGTAGATTTGGTTTATGATCTTTACCGCAATCAGTTTTTCACATGCTGATTTGTAGCTCAATATTTTTCCTGATGCTACAGAAAATTGTTTACTTCTTTATCTATTACACATAAGCCAGCGGGATTTGAAATTTAGCGTCTATTATTGGTCACTTGATGGGAATGAAGATTCTCTTCTATACCTTCTAATTTCTATTGATCCAAGGAACTGTTAGATTTAAATTTTTTGATACTGGGACTTCGGTGCAGGTGCTAATGGTCAGACGGTAGAGAGTGGAAGCAGCTTCTTCCATATCTACGGTCTCGCTTTAAAAAAAGAATGCAATGCGAGGTCCTTCCCTGGCGAACAAGTCTGCAAAGTCTGACAAAAACATCGTGCAGTATGATTTAATCTCTTGAAAATCTGAGGCAAAAATTCTGTTAGGCTTGCTCTGTTTGAACAAAGGTTTTCATTGGCTCCATTTTGTTTACTAAGAATGGTATGTAATTCGCCATAATCTGGACTAAAACCTTTGGTCACTGTAAACTATATTCTTCTAGAGAAGAATCTTACTTTTCGTCTTTTCCTGCAGATTTTACTCTCACTGTGCCATAAAAGATTAATGAACATAGGATATGATATAGCATGTGGTTGTGTTCCAGGAGATCAATCTCATAAGAATAGTGATACAGTTGACGGCTATGCATTGTATTGCTCCTGGCTTAGACGTCTCTTTAAGTCTACAATAAAAATCTCTCATTTCTTTTCAAGATTCTTTCCTGCCTGCAGTATGGGTAATTCCCAACGTAGTATAACTTTTTCTAAGAACAGTGCATATATTGAAAGTAAATTGAAGTTTTCAAGTGCAGGGCAATCTCACTTTGTCAAAGGTCTCCTATTTCACTTTGGTATTTAAAAGCCATTTTCAGGAGCTAGTTTTGTTCTTTTAGCAAAAATATTATGGAGAAAACTGTTGATATTCTTTATTTGTATGAGTATTATTTACTCTTTTCATTAGCTTGGCTTCAAAATAACTTAGAAGTTGTTTTCTTAATGGTTTACCCTTTCTAGATTGCACGTGTTGATGGTTATAACCCTTATGAGGTTGATATGGTGAATCTGAAGAAACTCATCCCAAAAATTATGGAATTGGTGGCTTAAAATTTATTGGTAGACCATGCCTCAAAATGTGGGCAAGATATACAAGCTGTGAATGTAAATTAGTTGATTCCTGATGATGAAAAATCAATGATTTTTAGAGCTTGCTTATGGAAGCAAATTTCTAGATTCGTGATGTATAATTTGAATATGTGATTATGTGGAGAGGATCTAATCATTTTATAATGATAAAGAATCTTAATTACTGAATTGTTATTCAAAGATGATGGCTCAAGTATTTCTGCGTCATTGATCATATCTTAATTATAGTTGAACTTAAATGTACTACTAATAATCTTACTTTGCTTATATATATGTCTAGTTCAACTTTGCACTTACAACCTCAACACCTGCAATAACAACTCCAGCGCCTGAAACAACAACCTCAACACCTACAACTAACAACCCTATCAGCTGCACTTACAACCTCAGCGCCTAAAATAACAACCACAGCACTAGCAACTAACAACCCTAACCCCTGTAACTAAGAACCCCATCACCTGCACTAAGAACTCCATCAACTGCAACTAACAACCCCAACACCTGAACTAACAACTCCAACACGTGAAATAACAACACATGCAACTAACAACCCCATCAACTGCACTTACAACCTCAACACCTGCAATAACAACCCCAGCGCCTAAAATAACATCCCAATACCTGCAACTAACAATCCCAACTCCTGCAACTAAGAATCCCATCAGCTATAACTAATAACCCCATCAGCTGCATTAACAACTCTAACACCTGAACTAACAACTTCAACGCCTGAAATAATAACCCTAACACTTGTAACTAAGAACCCCAGCCCCTGCAACTAATAACCCTATCACCTGTACTAAGAACCCCATCAGCTCAACTAATAACACCATCAGCTGCACTAACAACCCCAGCCCTTATACTAACAACCCCATAAGCTGCAACTTATAACTCCAGCACCTGTAATAACAACCCCAGCGCCTGAAATAATAACCCTAACACCTGCAACTAATAACCCTATCAGCTGTACTAATAACCCCAGCCACGATGATGAGTAAATCCACCTGCAACACACTGTACTGTTCTCTTATTTCATAATAAAGCGTGCCAACACTGTACTATTCTCGCAAAGCGCGCCAACTCTAATTTCTTCTTTAATATTTTTTTATTTCACAAGGTCATTTAAGTCTTTTTATAACTAGAAAAAATTCATGCGAGATCCCATGGGATTTGACATGAATTATAACATTTGATAGAATTTTTTTATCATTCAATTGCTTATGTGGGACTTATATGTCATTTTCTCAAAAAATTATGACATAAAGAATTACGTATTACTGTGAGGTGACACTTTTTTCTAACTAACGCCAATATTTAAAATTTTCCAATCAAAATACTTTGTATACAGATTTTTTTTTCTATGCCAAAAATATTTGTCATATAGATATATTATGATTCCTCTGCCCAAAAACTAGTAATAAAAAACTTAAACACATAACTTTAGAACAAATTATGATGTATTAATATGTTAATATGTTAATATGAAATAGAAATGTAACAAAAATGATAATAAAGAATAGTAGAAGAAAGTGTATTAAAAAAGTTGGTAGAATAGTATTTCCAAAACAAATTACAAAATTCCTTTAGATTTTTAGTTGAATCTCTAGACATTTTAAAATATAAATTGAACATTTCTAAAGAGAATATATAAAATATCCCAACCAATTCATTGGGATTTTTAGTCCATATTTAACAACTCAAAAACTACAAATTTTAAGGTTGGCAAATGGATTCAAATTTAAATTAAAAAAATTAAAAATAAGCAATGAAAACAAAATATGAAGATAAAATAATAAGGACATGAAAAGGAAATATTAAATTAGGTGGAGTAATTAAACAAAAAGAAAGAAGACATTACAAATTATGCAATCATTATGAGAAAATTTTATGTCCCAAAAGAATATTCCTATATAAAATCTTCCTAAAATATAGTTATTATTAATTATTTAAATTTATTTTATATCTAATATAATTTAAAAATAATATTATAAATAAATTTAGTTTATTTTAAAAGAGTTAACTATGATAGAAATATTTTTACTAAAATCTAAAAGAAATACTACTATAATTATAAAAAGATTTTTCTTAATAGACAAATAATTATAATAAAAAAGAATAAGGTGAGTTAAATTATTTATGACATATAAATTATTGAATCTTTTATAAATTGTATATTATAACTAGATAGATATTAGAGTATACTTAATTTTATAATATAAATACTACACTTTTCTATAAACATATATATTAATTAATAAAACAATAATTAAAGAATATTTCATGAAATATTCTTAAAAATATTAAAAATTAGATTAAAATGTATATATAAAAATGAAATATTCTTAAAAATATTAAAAAAATAGATTAAAATGTATATATAAAAATAATTTAGGAGTTTATGCAATTTTAATAAAATTGAAGAAATAATTAATAATTTAGAAAAATCTATAATGGATATTTAGAATATTATCCCTAGAACTAATAAAATCAAATTCAAATAATATATTATATAATATTAGAGTATGCATAATGAATTATACTATAGCAATATATAAGTCTTCTACACATACATTCAAATGAGAATGCTATACAATTTATATAACTTTAATCAAGCATTTAAAATTTTTCCTAGGGTCCTAAGATGATACTATCACTTGAAAAATATTAATAAAAATAGGGTGAGATTAACGTCTCAATAACCAGTAATTTTACTCCTCATAAGTATTAAAATATGCTAATGAGGTGTCAAGTGGGATAAACACAAAATATAATATATAAAAAATAACATATTATTATAATAAATCAAATAGATAACCTACTCAAGTTTCTCCTATGAATCAAACTGAACTTTCTTATTCCCATCGACTGAACTCATGAGCTAGTAATAATTGATCACTCAAAAAGTTAATCGGTCAAGTGATATAAATATGCCAAAATTCACAGAGCACGTGACCGAATTATGGGTTCATTTCCCCTCGATAAATAGGTGGAGGTGTCACAGCCCCTCGGTAAACAGGTGTAGCACGTCCCTCGATGAATTAGTGGGACAAAAGTCAACCATCGAGTTCCAATGGAGATTATACCATGTGGTAGAAATACAACTCAATTATCGCATATTCCTAATGCATAATATCAAAATAATCATATTAATCAAAGTCTCAATAGTTTGATAAATATCACAAAAAGTTTTTTTCTAGATAATAACTTTATTTAAATTTCAATCTCAATGTATAATAAGTTTATAATCTCAATTTAAACTTTTTAAATTAAACTTTAAGTATTACAAGATTATTTTTTATAAAATTATTAATAAATATTTTCTCAATATAATCATATCAAGATCAATATATTTATATATTCATTTATATTAAATCACTTTCAAACATCACATTAACACACACAACAAGTAGAAAATGATTATCTCTCGCTAAAATATACGAATAATTACCACAAAATATCTAAAAAGATAAATATTAGTTTTGTGTAAGTTGAATTAAGGGTATGTTTAAGACATAAATAGATGTGAGATTATATGAGAATAAGAAAATGACTAAAAGAGGAGTTGGTTATTAATTAAATCTCAGAAATAATTTAAGGCATTAACTCTATTTATAAAGTTATAATAATTTACATTTAAATACATATATAAATCTAAACTCAAATTCTAATAATTTTCTAACTAATAATAACAATCGAATTATAAAATTCTAAATAAAGATAATATTAGGATAATCTAAATATTATATTTTATTAAAAATAATAGAAATACTAAACCATAATAATTTAACTAGATAATATTTTTAAGTTATTGACAAATAATATTTTAATTATATTTAAATAAAATAATAAAAATTAGGATGTTATAAATATGATTTTCTTATATTGATTATTAAAATTAAAATATATCATGAAGAATAATTCGTGGCCATTGACTTCTAAAGGGAGAATTTCAAATTTCGAAATTAAAGCAATGTCTAGAAGGAAGGGAAAAAAATTAATGCATGGAATTTATTACAGAGAATGAAAAATCCAACCAATGAGAATGACCAAGTTGATGAGGTGGATAGAACACGTGGACCAATGATAAAATAGCTGAAAATATTGATCAAAAGATAAAGTGATGCAGTTAAAACTAATTGCCCAATCATTGTTCATCCAGGATTTTTCTAAGGATATATTGATGATAATTTTGTGTGGACATAGACTTCGTCCCTCCATAATTGTTTTTGAAGAATCAGCCTCCATTAATTATTTATTACAGTGTATTCAATTTTGTATTCTTTTTGCTTGTTGACAAGCCGTCCGTTGCTTTATGTGTAGTTGACACTTGACATTAGACAACGTGGAATTTGAGAAATAAAAAGAAATCAAGAAAATTTGTTAAATAATTTATTATTACAAAATTTATTACTAAAATACTTAAAATTTATTTAAAAATTCAATTGCAATTCATCTTAAAAAAGTATTACTTTTCTTCAATTTGCACAAGTGTTCATAATTTAGGCTAGTTATCCTTTAAAATATTCCTTTCATAATCTTAAATGTTAATTTCAAATTTTTTAAAAGATCTAATATAATTTTATACTGTTAGATTAACTCTATATTAATTTTATTATATTGAGAAAATAGGAATTTAAACTCTATTCTATGGGTCAGATCCTGATGTATTTGAGGTAAAATTCTGGTGAATCGGGTAGATAAAAAAAAATCTATTGAGTTAGGCCCAATTATTTGTTGTATGCCAATTTAATTTTTTTTTGTAGAAATTAGGTGGTATTTTTTAGTTAATAATTTAAATATTAATTATTCAAAATGAAGAGATTACCAAAATAAATTTTACCTCCAATTTAAATTTGTATGCCCATATATATATATATATATATATATATATATAAGCATTCAATAGACATCAAATAATTCAATTTTGTGTGCATTATTTATGCTTCAACCCACACAAGGATTCAATAAAGCAAGTCCATTCAGATTTTTCTTTATAAGCCCAATAGACATTGCAAGCCCAAAAGCAATTTAATTTGCAAGCAATTCATGATTTCATCAGGAATTAGTTTAAACGTTATTTCAAATTTGAACTTCTTGTCATCAATAATTGACTTATTTCATACCAAAAAGAATTTCACGGAATTTTCTATAATATTGGTTCCTCTTTCTTAGTGATATCTCAAAATCAAGACAATTGGTTGAATCCCTTAAAACCAATTTATAGAAATCTTCTTTTTGCTGAAGTTAATCTATTTTTATTCTTGATTAATATTTGTTCATTCTTCCAGTTCAATTTAATTTTCTTAAATTTTTAAATTCACATATCATGTTTAATTGAAGATAACTCTTTAGAAAGTACTTTTTATTTTCATACCGATTCAAAGTCACGAATTCTATATAATTATGTGAGGTCAATGAGCATATCTTTATCTCATTAACAAAGACATCCATTCAACTAGTAAACTTCAAGTTCTCATACAATTAAACTCAATTAAGTATCAATTAAGTAAACCCAACAATCCTATTAGTGACCAATCAACAATAAGCTTTAAATATAGAGTAAAATCAACAAAATCATAATATTAATAACAAATAGGCATGAAAACATGCCAGATAAAGCTTTAACATTAACGTAATAGGTATGTTAAATGACAATCTAGCTTGAGTTTGTAATGTAACCTATTATATGTTATTTTTTTTAGTATAAGCATGACCTGTATAAATGTCTAGTATAACCTGAAGCTTGTTAAAATAATCTAATTATTTTAATTCTACTAATATGCCCCTAACAACCCTTAATAACAAGCCCCATAATACGCCTTTTTGTATATTACATTTTAAAAAATTTCAAATAAGCTTTTCATAACATTAATTAGTCTAAAATTAAAAACTAACTCAATTCAATATCTAATCAACTAATAAGATAATAACAAACAAACATAATAATAGTGATTATTATAATATGCAAGGGATAATCCACATATTCTTATCAACTGAACAGTGATATCCACATTGATTTTCATGAATAAAGGGATTAGGTATCCGTGCGTCTCTATTTTCAAGTATTTTAACTCAATGTATTTATCATAGATAAAATTGAATAAACTGCAAGAAAAACACGGCCTCTTGTATAAGAATCAAAATATATTCCCAATCCCAATAATTGAGCTAAAAACTTACAGCTTTTGCAATAGTAAGCCAATGGAAAGCACGCATGAAATCATCATTCTATGAAGGAAGGCAATCATGGTTCCTGTATGTAATGCTTTGAAACATTGCATTCATCTCCCAGGAATTTGAGTTTTCAGAATTAGAAGTGGCAGATGAATTCTTCTCGTCCTGACTTTTCTTTCCTGATATGAAGCCTACAAAGTCATATTTAGAGATAAAAATATTTCAGAGAAATCCCACCTATAATGAGCATGCAACTAAATCAAGTACATGGAGATAAATTCTTGTATATTTTGGTTCTTATAATTATTTAATGAGATATCAATCAACAAATAATCTAAACGCCAATGTTATTTTTCAGTCAGTTTTCAGGAAGTCGAAATTCCAATAAAAGGAAGTTGACCCATTTCTCGAAAGACCAACAATAAATGAATGCAGCATAAAGACAGTGCTAAAACAAGTAGATTGTGTATACTTTGAGTAATGTAGCTAAGATTTATGAAGCTTGAAACAAAAAGATCCCATACCGCGATATCCATTGGGGAGAACAATTGATGTTCCATCTAACTTCCTGCCTCTGAAGTACGCTTCCTATAGCGGTAACCCCTCCACTTCAATCCCTACCCGAAGACATGGAAGATCCAATCAGCAAGAAGAAAAATGCAAAATTGACGACAACGGTGGGAGCAAGACGGGAAAATACCAATAGGCTTGGGTTTGAAACATTCAAAACGGAGGTAGGATAAGTCGATTGATGTAGCAGGGAAGGTGATGAAGGTGGTCTGTAAGATCCTCAACACCATCTCGCTTCAAATCTATGGTAACTAGGGTTCACTGTTGTTCATCATTGTTGGCCGATGGATCTGGAGAGCGGAGACTGGAGATTGAGCAAAGGGGAGTGGAGACTAGAGAGACATGGGCATAGAGACAAAGATAGACATGAACGTGAGTGACAACTAAGGCAAAGTGTGAGAGTGAGCGGTGTGAGTAATATCATCGATCTAGGTTTTAATGTTATTGTTTTAATAGATTACAAAAGAAAGTTTAAATTTATAACACAAGAATAAAATCAACAAGATGTGTTGAGTCTATTGATTTTTTTAAACCGACTAAGTCATAGGCCCCTAATAGGCTGTATGGCCTGTTTTTATCATAGATTACAAATATACAAATATACAAGGGGTTAAAATAATCCTAAAATCAAAGTTTTTGCTACACATGTTCAAGAAACCCAAGCCAATATATATATATATATATGTATATGTATGTATATATATATCAGCACAAACATTGAACAAAAAGGAAAGGAAAAGAGAATGGAGAAGAAGAACCAAGATATGAAGCCAAAAGCTCTTCTAAACTTCAAACCCCAACTCAATATCTACTAAAATCCATACTCGATCTAGCACACTCAAGAGCTCCCAATTAGCCCAAGAAGTCAACAATGATGGCCAAGTTCAAAGGTGGAATAATACAAAGCACTATCTCCATTGTAGTCATCAAAACGCATAGCTTAAGTAAGTACGATTAGCTGCAACGACTTCTTTTGGCTGCGGCTAAGTGCACTCTTTTCTATCTTAGCTATGGCCAAGAAACTCCTTGGCTGAGGCCAAGAGCTCTCTACCTTGTTTTTGGCTAAAGCCAATAATCTTCTTGACTGGGGCCAAGACTTATTTTCTGACTTCCCTTTGACTAATAAGGCCAAAGAACTTGTTAACTGATGCCAACCCTTCTCTTTTTCTTATCTCATTTTTTTCGTTTCTTCATGATATCTTGACATTCTAAACTCCTTTCTAACTTCTTAGCCATAGATTTAAGCTATTAGCTCTACATGTGGCTCAAATGACGACATAACAAAACAAGAAAATCTATAAAAAGCTGAAGTTGATAAAATAGGGCAAAATATTCTCAATAAAACCAATAATTCTATCACTTTAACCCAAGTATCAACTATGCACAATTTCCTATCATGTGTATCACCAAATATGCATAAATTCACCAAAAGTATAGAAAACAGTGGGAAAATGTGCTTAATTGACATGAATTTTATAGGATTAACAATTTTTACAGCAAAAGCTCGACAGATTCCGTGGAAAAAGCTTTAACGGAATTAATGGAGGTGGCTTCCACAGCGAAGATCTTCTTCAGCATAAGAAGAAGCATATGAACCCCTGGATTGCTTTATGGACAATTGCATAGATTATCAATGAAGGGCTTTCATTGCATAGGGCAAAGAGATGCAATGAAGACGAAGGTGTTTTTTAACAATAAAATAACATTCTAACCCATATATAAAAATAATTTGATTACTAAAAAAATATTAGTTTACATCGTATGCCATGTAGAATGCCACATCTAATGCGATGTGTCTTCTATTAATCTTACGTGGCAATTTCTGTTAGAAAGTTGACGATAAATTAACGGTAAAAAGTTGAGAATACAAAAATAAAAAACTAGGGGGTTGAATTTCAACTTTAAAACATTAAAGATATTATATACAATTGCCTCGAAGTTTAGGGTTTTCATTATAATTTAGTCCTAAAAAAACTAAGCAGAAGAAAAAGAAGAAAATGAACTTTCTAATTCCAATGATACAAAAACCTCTACTAAATTAGTTTGAATAAATTTGAGTAAATCTTAATTATATATAGGATGAGGTGGACGAGAAAGAAGCAGCTCTATTAGGAAAACCTAGTACCGTTTACTTAATATATATATATATATATATATATATTATTTTAACAATGCTTTACTACTGTTAAAAATCTACATTGAATTTATCTCTTCAGTGATTACAAAACACTCCAAAATATTCTTCAAATCCTTAATATACTCTATATAATCTTTATTAAAAGACACTAACTATCAAATATTTTTGGTCCTTTTTATATAGTACTTACTTAGTTTTAAGGAGTATTAATTGTTGTTTCTTTATATGCCCATATTTAATAAAGGTAGTGTAATCAATAAAGCTAATATTAAAAATTACTTAAATTTTAGAATAATAATTAACTAATTTATATAATTAATTTGTTTAATAAAAAAATTAATTAATTTTTATACTAAAGACCCAAGGAGTAAATTAAATACAAATACGTACAAGCATGCCACACATCCACAGATATGCACTGCGTGTTTGATAAACTAACAAATTTACACTTTAAAAAGTTTCCTTTGGATAAAATTTTAATTTATTTATTTTTTTAAATAAACAATTACTAGTTTACTCTTATTTTTTCTTATACTCTCTTTTATCTCTCTTATACACTCTCTCTCCCTCTCATTTCTTTTCTATACCCTCTATCCTCTCTTATATCTCTTTTATATACTCTCTCCCCTCTCATATCTCTTCTACACTCTCTCCTCTCTCTTCTCTCTTATACATTTTCTCTCATCTCTTATCTATCCTCTCTCCTATATTTAATAATCATATATTTTTTAGTAATTTTTCAATTATAAAAGTCTTTCTGGTAATAATTATTCAAACACTCATTTATTCGTAATTACTTTTTTCCATAAACTCTTTTCTAAAAGCATTTTTTTTAAAGTTGCCAAAAAAACTCTTTTTTTATAAATCCTTTTTAAAATTCTTATCCAAGTGGGTCTATAATTGGGAAAATCATCCATGATACGTATGCTTTCTAATGCGAAGATGGCATCAAACAAACCAAATACTGGAACATTCTTACCGGAACATTCTTACCTTTCCATCCGAAAGGGCAGGGCCTTGATATGAGTACGTACTCTCTCACTCTAACCCAACAAGTATCAATAAGTTGTTTTACTGTATATTTAATCTTATTTATTTAATATTCTTTTACATATGTCCATTTGCATTCATGATTGTATACTCGGAAGTTGAAAATAACTGTCATCTCTTTATTATACTAAATTACGTATATTTAAATGAGACGTTATTCATTAATTAGAAAATGTTTTCTGTATCAGATAGTGAAGCTGATTCGATGCCTCCCGTTAGATCGAAGCTGAAGCATTATTGTATTGATGAATCTCCATTTTGATGTAAAGTTTAAACTTGTGTATTTTATTTTGGAAATCTTGTTCTAGATGCTCCACGTGAACCATAATTAGGGTTCTTGCCTTATATATATTTTTTGTGTATTTGTTGACATGGAGCGGAGCTCCTATTTGTTGTATTTTTGTAGTCTTGGAGACAAAGTTTCTTCGTCTACAACACATATACTTACTACAATGGACAAGGAATTCACTCCCATCCGAAAGCAAGAAAGTGATACGAGTAATATTTTTCCCTGTGAAAGGGTTGGATACAACTTAAACCACTTTATTTTGATATTTCTAAATAGAGTTATCCATTTTAAAAAGTTAGCTGAAAATTTAATAGAACAAAAGAATCAATTTGAGTTTCCAAGGTTTTTATTCTCTAAATGGCCCCAAAATTGGTTTCCAAAAGACAGACATAAAGATGTGAGATATGTAACATCATAAATTTTGATAAAATAATTTATAAGGTATTATTAAAGTTAAGAGTATTTTTTTTAAAATTAAAAAGCTTTAAATGTGAAAATTTAGGAAAATAGTAGAGAAAATAATAATTATTAAGAATATTTTGGGGCTCATAAACATTAAGAAAAAAATAATGAATTGGGTATTTTAGGAACCTAAAAAATTATAGAAGAGTTTATTTTACCAAAAGAGGTTCAAATGATTTAATAATTATATTTTAGAAATTAAAATCTTATTTTCTTAAGAAAAATTAAAAAAATAGTTAAAACTTATCATTTACCCTAAAAAAAATTTTTAAAAAATATTTTATCAGTTAGAGAAGCTATTGGAGGAAGAAATATTTATTCTATTAAAAGAATTATTTTTTAAAAATTATTTAATAATTTTAGTATTAATAGAGAAGGGTAAAATAATAAATTTATCTAATAAATCTAAAAATAGAATTGGGCCACACATTAACCCAACTTAAGAACTCTTGGATGTGTTAATTTGAGGCTTAGGATTCATAAAATGCACCTATAGATCATCTGTGGGTTTAACTGGTGAAGAGATAAGACATATGATTATTTAGAATATGTTTGATTCTTAGGAAGTACTACTTTATTGTAGTTCAAGTTGCAGCGCTTGAGGGACATCCTAACTTTTGGGGGCCTAAGTTTACGCTTGAGAGTAATAGATAGCTCGCCTTACCCGACCTTGGTATTATCTAGGAGGAAAGGAGACTTCACCATGCCCTTAAATCGTAGGTGAGCCTAACCCATTTTTAAAAATTTTTGTATAAAAAAAAGGATTCATAAAATGCAAGGGATTTAATTGGCGAAAAGATGAGACATACGATCATTTAGAGTATATTTAATTTTTAGAGAGTATCACTTTCTTATAGTTCTAGGTGACAGTTGGGGAAATATCCTAACTCTTGGGTGTTTAGATTTATGCCTGAGAGTAATAGATAACTCACCTTGTCTGACATTAATATTGCCTAAAAGAAATATAGATTTTATCATACTTTTAGATGGTAGGTGAGTCTAATACTTTTCTAAAAATGTTTATACTAAACAAAAAGCATTCATAAAATGCAAAATAAGAAGCTTATGGAGTAGGCTTCTGAGTGTGACCAAGGAACAATTAAAAAAAACATTAATTCCCCACCTTCACTTAATCTTCAGGCACGCCTCCATCCTTCCTTTTCTTTTTCCTGGTACAACCCATCCTTCCCATTTGTTTTCAGCAGCAACATTTTTACACAGAGAGGGAGAGCAAGCCGAGAGAAAGCTAGAGCGGAGTGAGATAACGAGAGCGAGTGCAAAGGCCAGAGGAGCTTGCGTCGCCGGGAAGGTGACCGGAGAAGGGAGAACGCACTTGAGACTACGTCGGCCGCCTGAGGTGAGTTTCTTGACTCCGCCTTCGGTCTGTGTACTCTGTTTTCTTTGATTTTTAGCTTGGTTAAGTGATTAAATTTGAGGCTTTTAAGTTAAATCACTGATTAAGTAGAGAAAGAAGTTTAAGAAAGTGAGATCAAACCTTAAATCGGTGTTTTGAGTGGTAAATCGCATTCTTCTTCTCTGTTCTGTGAACTTCCCGAGAAATAGAGACCTATTGTCTCTGTGGGTGGGTAATTTCACGGTTCTGGAAATAAGTTTCAAGTTATGTTGAATTGAAAAGGATATATATATATAAGAGGACGTTGCTGTTCTGGTGTGTAGCGTTGAGATTAGATATGAAGAGAAGGAAAGAACACGATAAATACACATATATTCTGATGCATATGTGCGTCAGCTTCTGTGGTTGTGCTTGGGTAGTGATTACCGAAACAGGGACTCTGTTTTGAAAACAAAGAAAAAGGGAGTAAAAAATGCTTAATAATATTTTAAATAGAAGGTGGCATGTATTTAAATCTGTTTTGGGTTGCTATTCATGCCATCTGGTATGTTTCCACTGAGCTTGTTGTTAGCCAAATTTATGACAGTAACAAGGGTTGAATTTTACTAGCTGATATTTCTATGGGAAAGAGTTGAAATTTGTTGAAATTATGCATCCCAATGAGTTTAGAATGGGAAATTGTATAGGGAAGAATTTAAGAGACAAGTGAAAAGTAAGTTAAGAAATAAAGACCACAGAAATTTTAGAGTTGTGGGATTGAATGATGGTTGAATTTGAAATTGGAGGCTGAAATTCAAAGGAAATGCTAAGAGTTTGGATAAGGAAGCCATAGATATAAAAGTGAAATTGTTTCTAAGTGTGTGTGCGTGCGCGCACGCGTGTGTGTGTTTCGGCCAACTTTGTGTAAAGGGAAGGAAGTTGTACTCTTTGAACTTAAATGCTTCAATGAATTAAAGAGATGAAATTTATTCCAATAAGTTAGAATTTAAGAAAAAGGAGCCAAAGAAAGTTAAATAAAAAGGGAAACGAATTGGGTTAAGAGAGAAGTTTATTATAAAGTATAATACTAACATACCTGGCATAAACATATAATATAGGAATTGGTTTATGCCCAAGCCCGCAGCCAAGGGAACAAGACACGAACAAAGGAACCAAGAAAAGGTGCAAGTGTAAAGGAGAATGATAAAGGTAGTGAAACTTAGTAATTCTTATATAGTTTGTGTTTAGTAGGGGTATTCAAATTTTCCCGTCTTGAGTTGTCCTAACTCAGTCCTGGACAATTTAGGATGGATCCGTCTCATCCTGTGAAAGGTCAGGACGGGACAACCTGGGATAAGATGGGTCTCGATTTAACCCTCGTGACTACCATTCTATCCTGAATATTTTTTTAAAAAAATAAAAAATATTTTTATTTTATTTATGTTTTTTGTAAAAAATAGAAATAGAAAATAGTATTAGTTATATCATAATATTTATTATATGATTTTATTTGTATCTTCTTTACATGTATTTATTTCTTTGCAGATAAAGCAATAACTTCAGTTGGTGAAGTGAAAAAATTAAAAAAATAGTATTTATAGTATAATTAATAGTATTTATTGTTTTAAATTGGTAATCATAATAAGGAGAATTTAATTTTTCTATTATTTTTTCATTCTGATTATATGTTACTAATATATATGCTGTATATAAAATATCTAGTAGTCTAATTTTTTTAAAAAAATAAAATAGAGATGTCCTTTCCTATCTCGAACCTATCCTTATCCCAAACTAGACGTGATATTTTTAGGACGGGATGAGGGACGTAAAATGTGTGCCATGTACTATTTTGAGATGGGACACATGACATGGTTGTCTTGGTCTCGATCGGTCCCGTGAGCACCCCTAGTGCTTAGTTACTTGTATGTTTATTTGCTATGTAAGCTTTAGTTATGTGATATGTAAAATATAAATAAACAATTTAAGCAGTTTTATTATTTTATTAGAATTAATATTAGATATTCTGCGATATTAGGATTATATATTATAATATATATATTATGATATATTAGAATTAAATATTATAATATATATCATGTTAATATATTAGTATTAGATATTTAATTAAGATTAAAATTATCCATCACTTATAAATAAGGGTGATCCTTAGTTTTATTGGGATATGCCTTGATTATATTTTGGACTCTTGAGTATTTAGTATAATTTTATTTTCTCTTATATACTTTTTCTATTCTTTTCAATTTCCCTTTTCTTTCTACAATTATATAATAGTGGTATCATAGATGTTCTTCAGTCACTCATAAGAATCAATAACAAAATGAGCATTGATATAGAATGATGTCTTCAGAATATGGCAAGGAATTTTGATAGGATAAATATGGATAAAGAGTGACATTTTCAAAATATGGCAAGGAATCTTGACAGGATGAGCAGCTTTCTACAGAAAACTCATCCGGTAAAGAAAGGTGTGGCAGAATCATGGAAAATATTGCAAAAGAAAAGGGACATTTGTGGTTATTAAGAAGAGTGACTGGTAGCTCAAGAAGATGAGTCTTCCCTTTTGGCACTTATTGATGAGCAAAAAGATATGCAAGAAAGTTCCAAAAACTCTAACTAGACTCAAGATTCTAATGCGATGCAGATAATAATTTAGGAAGGGTTAAAAATTCAGTCTATCATTCTCTAAGATGCAAGAAGTTTAGCACATTCAAAGGAGATCAATTTTCAGAGCACAACTGATGATTTACAGGAACCTTCACACATAACATGCAAAAAGGAAGTGATAAAACTAAAGTTTAGAGTTGATGGATCATCAAGTCTCAACTTTTGCGAGGGGTTTAAAAATGCACTTTGCAACATGTCTTCAAGCTTGGCACCAATAACGCTAGCGATCTCAAATCTCCTAGTTCGTATTTATTCAAAGGAGAATTGATTAAAATATTTTTTGGCTCTAGTTTAGTATCGATCTTAGTACTTGGTCCTTGGAGTCAATAGTCTCTTGGGAAGTGAGTATTGATATATAAAATATAAATAAATAATTTAAGTAGTTTTGTTATTTTATTAGAATTAGTATTATATATTTTGCGATATTAGGATTATATATCATAATATATATATTATGATATATTAAGATTAGATATTATAATATATATATCATGATTAGATATTATGATATATTAGTATTAGATATTTAATTAGGGTTAACCATCACTTATAAATAAGGATAATCCTCACTCTTATTGAAATAGGCCTATATTCTCTTTTTATTCTTCTTGATTTCCCTTTTTTCTACAATTATATAACATTATGCTTTTAAACATGTAATATCTTTACTTGAGTTTTTGTCTATGGCCATGTGTATTTATTTATAAGGTGTTGTTCTTATATTGACTCTTTACATTCTTTAGTTAAATTACCATTGCACATTAGATATTGAGTTGTAGTTTTGATACTGAGATTTTCTCGAATCTTACTCTTTTTTGGCCCATGTACTCATAGGAAGAGCAAGTATTTCAAGGATAAGGCAAAGCTAGGAGCGAAATAGTAAAGAAGGTGGCGATTAGAAGAAGTTAGTTTTACTATTTCCTTATATATAATAGTATTTTTGGTCCTATTTGGATTAGCTTTTGGAGAATAAATTTTAGGAAGAATAAATTTTAGAGAATAGATTTTGGGAAGAATAGATTTTAAAAATGGAGATGTTTGGATTATTAGTAATAGAATCACTTCTCATATTGATAAATTACCAAAAAGTGTATGATTTGATTAAAAGTATGAGAGATGAGAGAAAGTAGAGAAGAAAGGGAAGAGAGTGTAGATAAGAGAGATAGGGTGGAGAAGAGATATGAGAGAGGAGATAGGGTAGAGAAGAGAGATGGGAGAGGGTGTAAGAAAAAGTAAGAGTAAAATAGTAATTGGATAATCTATAAGCTCTTTTACTATTTTAAAAGTTAGTTTCAGTAGCCTATTCAAAACCATGATTTTGACCAAAATCACTTCTGGACAAATGTAGTTATTTGTTTAAAATTTCTTCAAATCAAGATTTTACTTAAAAAGGCTTTTTAAACCATAGTGACAAACACACACTAATTAGCTTTTATTATAGACTCTAAGCAAACTATATGGTTTGTAAGTAACAACTAAGGCACATAAGATGAGTGGTTTGGATGTCTAAGGGAAGAGCTAGGGCAAGCCTAGCTACTATGCATGGTACTAACATTAGACTCTAAAATATTACAGAGATATAAGGCCCGTTTGGATAGAATTTTGGAAACAGGCTTATAAAAAAAAGTTTTTGGACAGCTTATAGAAAATGATTTTTGGAGAAGAGCTTATGAAAAAAAAAAGTGATTTTGAATAAATGAGTGTTTGGATAGTTATTTTCAAAAGTACTTTTATTATTGGTAAATTATAAAAAAGGGTATGGGTATTAAATGAGGAGAGATAAGAGATGAGAGGAGAGAGGAGAGAGGGTGTGAGAAAGAAAAGAGATAGGGTGTAAGAAAAAATGGGAGAGAGGGTGTAAGAAAAAGTATGGGTAATATAGTAAATTGGTTAATTCATAAGCTCTTTTACTGTTCTATAAGTTACTCTGACCAATTTATTTGAAACATTAGTTTTAAATCATGATTTAGTCCAAAAACCTGTTTGAATAAATATGACTGTTTGTTTTAAAAAAAATTCAAACTAAGATTTTACCCCAAAAGCTCTTTTGAAACCACGTTTCCGTGGTTTCCAAACACACTGATAGTAGATAACCAAGAAAACTTAGAAGTCTAATATAAAAGTTTTGTACTTATTTAATAATTGAGTATTTTGTAGTTATATTAGGCTGAATATGAATTTTTAAAGTTTTTAGAAAATTCATTGTCATTGCTACTAAAGTTTTAAAGAAAAGTAATTAAACTTTTGAGCCTACTAAAATTATCAATTGGGTCACAAAATGGCTAAATTATTTAGATAAGTGGCCTTAGAGTAAGTTGCGGTAATATCAGCTAGCTAGAGCCACTTGAAGTATAATTTTATTTAGTTATGACAAAAAGGGCTAGGAATTATCTAAGCTTCTGCACGCGACTAAGCACTTCTATATATATATAGTCTATTATACTTGTGACACTTGAGAGGATACAGCTTTAAACATGAAGAGAATTGGGTGGACTTGGGATATAGAATAATTTATTTGGTAGTCGCGTGATAAGCTGATCATTTAGATGGATTTGAGTAATTAAATATATCCAATACACTAAGAGAAAAGAAGAGAGATTGTAGAGGAAAAATCTAAGGGGGAAGAGTATCTGTCAACTCTAAATTATGGGTTCTCTAATCATGAATTATGTAATTTTATTATTCTCTCCCTTAATTTTATATCTCTATTCAAAATTTGAATAAAAAGAAAAAAATCGCATGGAACAATTTAGATTTTTAGTTATATGGATTTGGGCATAGTCTATTGAAGCTAGATCAAGCCTAAATTCTAATATAATACAATAACCAAAGGTTGATCATTAGTTATAACCAAATGCTTGTTTTCTTGATCGTCCCTGAAATCCCAAGATCTGAACAAGAATCCCATTTAATGCTACATAACACTATCTTATAGGCCTTACTTCTTGAATCTGGGACCTTCCCTTGAAGTGTTTTCGAACCCGAACTCTTTGATTTTCACAGACTTGATCCCATCGTCTCCTTTGACAATATTCCAGTTTGAGGCCGAAGGAACACAGCTTGTTAATTTCCCCTCAACAGAGAAGAAGTCCACATCAACGTTCGTTGGGAGGAATCTAATTCTGTATTTGTTAAATATTTTCCATGGCAAGCCACTGTCGACTTCAGAGGGTCGTTGTCGACTACTGCGGAATGCCATAAACGACATTGTCATTTTCTTTCATTTGACATAGTGACTGTTTGGATAAAGGCAAAATTTTAGTTTTGAAAGGGTTTTTGTTCTAATAGTTTAAAAAAAATTAAAATAAATAATTATATTTGTCTAAAAGAACTTCTGAATAAAATTATAGTTTAAAACTAAAGTTTTACATATGATACTAAGAATATCTTTTAAAATAGTAAAAGAGTTTATAGATTATTCAATTATTATTTTACCTCTATTTGTTTTAACACTCTCTCTCCTTTCTTTCCAACCTCTTTTCCCTTTTCTCTCTCTTCTATCTTATATCTTTTTTATACTCTTTTTTCTTTTTTTTATCTTTTCTCCTCTCTCCTCTCTCATATTTATAATAAAATCATATCATTTTTAGTAATTTATCAATAATAAAAGTTTTTTTAATAATAATTATTCAAACATCAATTTATTCATAACTACTTTTTTTTATAAACTCTTCTCTAAAAACTTATTTTTTTTAAAAAATGTCTCAATATTTTTTTTCATAAGCTCTTTTTTAAAAATTTATTCAAACAGGGATATATAGTAGAAATGTGTGAGTAAATCTAATTACTAAAATAAGGGCATTAAGTTAACATTAAATAAAATCAAATGTAAACTAATCAGGAAAATGTAAAATATTGGGCATTACCTTTTGTTCCTCGATCATGCTTTTAGGAGCACACATGATACTCCTTCGATTCAATTTTTAAAAGTTAGTTTATCAATTATTGAGATCTCTAATATCCTAATATGTAGCCACAAGTGTAGTTACTCTCCATGCATATGTGGGCGATTCATGATCTAACTCTTTGCTCCATTGTAGGGCTGAGCAATGGGTGGGGCGGGCTGGCTCGATGGTCAGCCGGTGGCCCGCCCATTTATTTTTTATGGGCACAAGCTAGCATATGCCCGTACCCCACCTATTTATTTTTTTATGGGTACATGCTAACCTATGGCCGTGCCTCAACCTGTTTAAGCCCGTATTAAACGGGTTAGCCTGAACCCGTTTGGGTTCTAATGGGCATAGGCAGCCTGTTTATAAAAAATAAAAATATTTTTTTTATTTAAACACGTTTGAAGTTATAATAACAATGAAAATAAAACAACAATAATACACATATGATATGATTGTTCATCCTAAAATTAGAAAATAAAATATCATAATAATAATTACAAATTTATAATCACACAATCCACAATGATTACATAATATAATCATTTATAATCTTAATTATTCAATTGGATTATGATTATACATCATCTACATTATATTTACTTGTGATGGTTGTAGATATAATTACCCATACGTCTACAAAATAAATTTAAAAAAGTATATTAGTATGTAATAAAAATAAATTTAAATAAATATAATATAATAAATTAATAAAAAAATATACGGGTGGGCTACAGGCTACCCAATAGTCAGCCCGTAGCCTGCCCATATAATTTACTATTTGAACCCATTTAAGCCTGCCTGTTATGGGCCTATTTTGGGCGGGCTTAAATGGGTAAAATGATATCGGGTTACAGGCAGGCCTATGGGTTATAGGCTAATTGTTCACCCCTACTCCATTGAAGTGTTAAATGCGCTCTCAAACTATTTGAAATCTGATTTGATGTGATTCTATTTAAGATACTATTTAATATTAAATATAGATATCTCTATAGTAATTGGAACCTTATAAATTTAAATTTTTTTATTGTCCACCCGATTTATTGGAGTTTTGCCACAATTACATCTGGATCTAACCCGCGTCGCGCACCTAGCTATGGTGGGTAAGTCTCCCAATGAATTTTTTTTACATACGTGAAGGCTTGAACTCAAGATCTCACTTAAATAATATCAAACTGCTTATAATTCGCACTAATCCCACTAATTCCTGATGAGATCAAGAATTGTCTGCAAATTCAATTGATTTTGGGCTTGTAATGTGTATTGGGCTTACAAAGAAAAATCTGAATAGATTTGCATGATTTAATGATCGTGTAGGTCGAAGCATAAATAATGCATACAAAATCGGGCCATAGAAAAATAGAGAATATAATAAATTTAAATTGGCATACAACAAATAATTGAGCCTAGGCCCGTAGATATGGAATGGAGCTCAAATTCCTACTTTCGCACACTCAAATTTGGTTTCTTCAAGAATGACTTGAATAACAATGGGGATAGAAATGAGCTAATTCATCACAATATACTAAATTAAGGTTGGTATCTTATCATTAATGTACTTATATTTAATAACCTATATCAACGTAGAACAAGATCGTAATCAATAGAAGGATACATTTGTTTGTCAAAGAACAAAAAAATAGCTTGAGTAGGTTTGAATTAGATTTTTTTTTTCCTTTTTTTAGTTTGGGCCAAGGATAGGATTCAAATACAAATTTATAGTGGCTAAACTAAAAAGTGCTGGAGTCCTCGATTCAGGTAACATATATATAATACTCCTTCCATTTCGATTTATAATTACATTTTTTTTGAAGTGATTTCATGTTTCATAATAAAAGATGTTTTGAACAAAATAATGGCTCGTGAACAGCCTTGTTTTGAAAATACCCTTCATTAGTTAAGTGATCTAATTACGAGTTAATGCAATATGAAGGACTTTTTTTAGAAGTTTATACCTTCTTTTTATAGAAAATTAGGATTTTCAACTATATTTAACAGGGGATAAGATATATATTTGCCTAAAAAGTTTTCGTCTTAAAAGATTTTTAAGTTCAATATTAACTTAAAAAATTTAAAATATAGTGATATTTCCCCATTCCCTTAAAATATTAATGTGTGGAGTATAAAATTGATATTAACCATTAATATATTTAATATTAAAAATTAATATTATTATATTTTAAAACTTTTAGGGTAATTTAAATCTAAAAAATACTTTTGAGGCAATATTATTTTTAAGTGAAAATTTATAAGCTAATTTTATATTTTAAAATTTTAAGGACAGTAATTGAAATTATACTTGTTTTTATACAAATTTTTTTTGAAAGAGTTTGAATTTACCCACAATCTAAAATCAAGATGAAGTATCCATTTCTCTTAAACGATACTAATATTGAGTAAGACGAACTATCTATTATCTTTATATATAAAGTTAAGTATTTAAGAGTTAGAATACTTTCTCAAATATTATAATTAAACTATAACAAAATAGTATTATCTAAAAATCAAACAAGTTCTAAACAATTGTATTTTTCGCCTCTATAACGTGAACGAAAGGGTGAAATTATACTTTTAGGATATATTAAAGCCTCCAAAAACTTATGGTCTGGCCATTTTAAAACCTTACCCCAATCAAAATGCGGTAATTCAACGAAGGCCATTTTCACGTGTCTCTGCCAATTTTTGAATATCTTATTCTAGTTCTACAAATATAGATAGTCCCGTTTCCACACAACCCTTCACATGAAAACAAAGACATTGCTCTCTCTCTCTCTCTCTCTCTCTATAAATATATATGTATATAGCAAATAGTGCAGAATATTGCTTCCCGAACTCAGTTCATATGGGATTAACTATGCACTCTTGATTTGAATATCTTTCTTCCTGAACTCAACGAAAATTCTTAACATCCAATTATGGTTTCCATTACCTGGAATCATATTTAGCTGCTTTTCCCTCGGAAAGATCAAGAACGCCATAATGGACCTGGACCTCATACGAGAGATTAAGATAAAAATAAGATAAAATGAATGATGTGGCCGACCGTTATTTACCAATTCCAAAGATAGCAGATAGAAGAACGGTGTTGAGGGCTGGAGCAACGGCTTGTTTTCTGGAGAGAAGAAGGATGGAGGTTGCTGATGATGGAGACAGTGAGTTGGCAGCCACATCAGCCTTTATTAATTTGTATATAGGATGACTCATTATGATTTGGTATCAAAAAGATTATTTTTTTTAAAAAAAATGAAAAGATAATTTAACGAAAAAAATTATATTTTTATATATTTGTTTGTATTATATTAATGAGTTTTTATTATTATTTTAATTTTTAATAGCATTATTTAATTATCATTTAAATTATTGTACTTTATATTAAATTAATATTTATTATAGACATAATTATCATTTTTTTATAAATTTTTAAAATAATTATTTTTAAAATAAAATATATTATATTATTATAATTTATATTTAAAGTATTTAAGAGAAATTAAAATTTATAAATGATTATAATTTCAAAAATAATATATAAGGACCTATGGCTAAATTATGTAATTTGACTCATTAGATTTTTTATTCCTTTCTTCCTCCTATATCCCACGCACAGCACAGCAGGTCTGAGGCGGTCAAGCATCCATCATCATCCCCTCAGCCGACCTCCATTCCACAAGCCTCCATCTCCATACACGCCAACACAGCTACCTCCTCCATTCATCCCACCCTCCACCCGGCCAGGCAGCAGACAATACAGCAGACACGACGGAACAGAATGCACCAGCAGAAGCACAGACGGACACACGGCAGAGCAGGACGACGGCAGCAGCAGAAACGAACCAGAACAGAGTCAACGTCCCAGCAGCGCCGTCAGCCCAGGAACAGATCAGCAGCGACAAACCTCCGTCTCCTCTTCGTCATTAACTATGGGTGTAAAACCTTGACGGTAGCATCAATTTGGAAGGCTAGGCGTGGCTAATTCATCCAAATTTTCTGATTTAAATAGCAAGAGTATAAGATTGAGATGTAAAAAAAACTTTTTAAGTTACTCTAACCTTTTATTCAATAATTAAAAAAGGATTTATGAATCTTAAAATAATTTTATAATTATTAAAAAATTATAATAATTTATTTATATTTATTAAAGATTATTATAATTAATTTTTTTTTAATATTTAATATTATAGTTATTATAATTTAATTTTATTATTTTATTTTAGATCAACATTTTATATTAAAATTTTAATAAATATTTCGTATTTTTTAAGTGGGTTTAAAGTTTGAATTTGAGAGTACGCATCCGTCTTATCAATTTTGGGATAGGTTTGTTTTGGGCCCATTTATATATGATTTTATAAATTGGTTTATAAAAAAAAGAATTTTTAGGCAACTTATAAAAAATAATTTTTAGAGAAGAGCTTATAAAAAAAAGTAGTTTTGAATAAATGAGTGTTTGGATAGTTATTTCTAAAAGTAATTTTATTATTGTTAAATTACGAAAAATGGTATGGGTATTAAATAAGAAAAGATAAGAGATGAGAGGAGAGATAAGAGATGGTGTAAGAAAGAAAAGAGAGAGTGTAAAAAAAAGTAAAAGAGATGAGAGAGGGTATAAGAAAAAGTAGAAGATATGGTATAAGAAAAAGTAGGGGTAATATAATAATTAGTTAGTTTATAAGCTCTTTTACTATTCTATAAGTTATTCTGACTAACTTATCTGAAACTTTAGTTTTAAACTATAATTTAGTTCAAAAATCTGTTTAAATAAATATAGTTATTTATTTTAATTTTTTTTCTAAATTAAAATTTTATCTCAAACAAATTTTTAAAGCCACATTTTGGTAGTTTTCAAACACAAACAAAGATTGAGATGAGAAACTATAAGACAAAGATAAGGGAAAGGATATGATGAGTCTTAGAATGACCATTCAGATATCCCATCTCGTCCAGAAACTTAGTCCAAACATTGAACTTCACTCCTACAGGCACACAAGAAAAAGCTTCACTGTTAGCTTGCTAAAACCGACAAACCCCCCTCCCCTCCCTCTTGGTTCTACTTTTCCCATATTCAGTTTCTCCACCTTTTTCTTCATGTTTTTTATAGGGATTTTTTTAGGTTTTGCTTTAATTTCAAAACCTACTCGTGATTTCCCGATTCTTTTTTTCCATTCCCCAATTCTCTAAAGATGTTACTCCTTCTCTAGTAGGGTTTGCTTTCATTTGTCTCTAATGTATTTTTCTGTTCAAATGATGGAAATTTTTTATTCTGACATTTGCTTGCGAGATGAAGCTTAAATTTTTCTGACTGTAGTTGGCTTTTTTATTTTGGGCTTCTTTGTTCGGTTGTGCTCGCTCACTCTTGAAATCTATTATCTTTTGTTTTTATTTAGGAATTGTCTTTCTCTGCCTTGCATGTGGGATCTGCAGCATTGATTTTATTAATGTTTTCCTCCTTATCTAGTAGACCTTGTGCTTTGGATTCGTGTTTTCTTTGTCGTTCATTTTGAATAGGTATATTCTGTGCATTTCTTCAAATTTATCTCTGGTTATCCTTGAGTTTTTTGGATAGATCCTAGAGTTTTTAATTAATCAGATCATTGACTCTGTTCTAAATTCTGTCACCTTCTGACACTGGATTATCGGCTTCTCCTTTTTTTTCCTTATTTCCCGATTCCTGAGACTGTCCTTATTGTTAAATAAGATCTATGTTTAAAGATGAAGGGTCATCTTCTGTAACTTCATCATCACCTTTTTAGTTCTTCTCCGTGATGTCACTTTCACATGGCTTAGGATCTCCGTACCCTTAGCGACTCAATTCCTGCCTCGAACTCGTTTTGGTCTCAGCCGAGACAGGATGAGACACAGATGCAAAACGAGACTCAGAATAGGCTATCGACCAATCCTACGGGCTATGAATATTTTTATTTAAATTATTAAATTATTATATTTTTTATTAGTTTTAATTATATTTTTATAAATTATTAAATTATAATTAAATATTAGTTTTGAATATCTTAGTCTAATTTTATTATTTTAAAAATAATTAATAAGTTAGGATTTTGAAAAAATATTGTGATAGTTTGAGGTGACCGTTTGTTAGATTAAAAATTTAATTAATTTTTTTTTATTTTTTATTTATATTTTTAGATCTATTAAAATTATAATTATATGGGCAAATGAATTAGAGAGTTATTGTTATCATTGTTCGTAACTTTTCTTTCCATTCTATTCATTCACTGTCATTCCATATACTTTATTTCATATAAAAAATATTAAAATATTTTATTTAAATTTATTTTAATTCATGACATTTAACATTTAATAGTTAATTAATCAAATTAAATCATATTTATAGTTTAAGTTATATTTTATTTAGTTATTTAAGAATTTAATTTAATTTTTAATTTTTAAGGTAGAATTATTTGAGATTATTTTAAAATTTTAAAATAACTTTTCTTTAATTAAAATTTTAAAGTAACTTTAAAGTTATATCAAATTGAGATTATTTTACCGAGTTAAAAGTTTAAAATTACCTTGTACCAAATTATATTTAAAAAATTAAATTATAAGTGAGTTGAACGAGTAAAAGATTTTGTATTAGTTTTTAGAGAATAGATTTTAGAGAGAATAGATTCTAGAGAATAGATTTTAGGAAGAATATATTTTGGGAAAAATAGATTCTGGAGAATATATTCTGGGAAGAATAGATTTTAAAAATAGAGATGTTTGGATGATTGATAGTATAATCACTTTTTATATTAATAAATTACTAAAAATGATATGATTTGATTAAAGTATGAGAGAGGAGAGAGGGTAGAGAATAAATATGAGAGATGAGAGAGTGTAGAGAAGAGAGATGAAAGAGAAAATAGTATGAAGAAGAGAGATAAGAGAGGAGAGAGATGAGAGATGAGAGATGAGAGAGAGTATAAGAAAAAAATAGGGGTAAAATAGTAATTAGATAATTTATAAACTCTTTTATAATTCTAAAATATATTTTCAGTAGCTTATTCAAAATCATGATTTTAAATTGAAGTTTTGCTCACAATCAATTTTAGACAAAAATTAATATTTATATGAAATTTTTTTAAATTAAAATTTTATCTAAAATTAATTTTTAAATTATGATAGTCAAACACGCACTCATTTATATTCAACAAAAAGAATTTATGTCAGAGTTGGCTTTTTAAATCTCAGCAGTAGGCTTCAGCCGTGACAGTATTGGTTGACTTGTAGTACTTTAGTTATATTGAGGGAACTTTAATTTCTCACATTTCTATTAATCCGGAACGTAGCAGACATTTTTCATATACAAAATTACTTTTTCATATTTCATATTTTTATTTTATTCTATTATGTGTGCAAACAACTTCAAGTTTTGTTTAATTTTGTGGTTGTCTTGGTGTATGTGCCAGAGGATACTTTATCGTAACAGTTTTAGTTTGCTTTATCTCCAAATTCAGGTTATCAGTTGATTAATGTATATTACTAAAAAAAATTAATCATAATTAAAAGTAATATTTTATAAAAATTTTGGGGAACCTAAATTCTATTGTCATTATAAATCTATTTTTTAATTATAATTTTATAATATTTATTAAAGATAACTTTTTATGATAATGTTTTAAATAAAATTGTTATGAAATATAAAATAATTAATAATATTAATTGCTTTATTTCTATAGTATTTCTTATTAAAATTGTTGTGAAAATCTATAATTTTATTTCTTTTTTAGCTTTACTTGTCCTATATTTACTATCAATTACTTTAGTCACATTAATCAAAAGTATCATACTATCAGATTTAGAGAAAAGAAATTAAAATCTAGTAAAAAAATAAATATCTAAAAGTTTTTTATTGAAGCTCTTCAAATTTTTTCTAATAAGATCTATCTATCACCACTTATTATTAGTTACCACAATCAGTCACACTAAAAGTATTAGACTAGATCTAGAAAAGAAGTTATAAATCTGATAAAAATATTGAAAATCTAAAAAAAAATTATTATTGAAACTTTTTAAGTTCCTTCAAATACGATGATGAAAAGATTTAAACTAGTATGAAGTTGAAAGAGCGAAGAGAAATATGATAAATATAAATTTTTTTTATAAATATAATAGCTCATATAATATATTATATTTTATAAATAATAAATAATTAAAAAATAAGAAAAATAAGTAAATAAAAAAATTAAATAATAATTTATAGCTTTATGATAGAGGGTAATAATAAAGATGACAGAGATAGGTAATAAAAATATTAAAGAATAATTTTATGTATAAGTCTGATTGGTAAGACAGAAAGAAAGGGATTTAAATAATTATAAAAAAATAAAATAAAATTATAACTAAATCAAAGTTTTTAAATTTAAAAAAAAAATTAATGACAATTTTTTATAAAAATTATTGTTAAAAATGATTAGAGGAGTCTTTTAACACCTGTTTTTTTTTAAAAAAAAACCCGTTACAAATAATCATGGCCAATAACTTCATTACGGGCGTATTAATTGCTAAAGCATGTAGGCGTTACTTCATAGCCTGGTTACTTTATTATTATATTAACCTTCCCTCCCCCCCCCCCCCCCCCAAATTTCAGTAATGTTTATGTATATATGGTATTAAGTGAAGCGGGGTTTTGTTTAGGACAATAGAACGCTGTAGATTTTTAACGATAATTTTTATAAAACTGTCATTAAATTTTTTTAATTTTATTATTTTTACTCTACTTACTTTTAATAACATTTTTTTATAAAATTACTGTTAAAATTGTCTTGTAGTTATAATAAAAACTATTTTAAAATAAAATATATTTATAAAAAATTATCATCTTTTTCATGACAGTTTTAATTATAATTACTGTAAAATAATATTATGATAAATATTTTTTTAATAGTGATAGACTCACTAGAAATAAGTTCCCTTCATATTTTAAAAGTATGTATGCAGATATACTAATTATAAATTATTTAACAATAAGACTATTATAATATAGAAATGGGACTAATTGACATTATATATATATATAAGTACAGTTCCACGTAGTCAATAAATAAATCGTTGAACCGATCTGGCACAAAAAAACAAGCTTTAATTAATTTGTGCACATGATCTTATCCTGATCAGTGGCAGCGAATGCTTATTTCAATTTTTATCATTTTAAATTTCAAAATCTTCACTAATCTTTAAGTTCGATTTTTTAAACAAATATTTATATTAAGAGAGATAATTATAAACTTTAAAATTAAAATATTTAATAATATAATTTAGCTAATATTATAAAAAAATGGGAAATTATCTTTTTCTTAACATAAGAAGTACAAACAATTATTCATAAATAGAAAACAACACATATCAGAAGAGTTCATAAGCCAGAGCATAGTATTCTCAACATAACACACAAGAGATCTGTTGTGGGAGTCCCATAGTTATAATATGGACGCTTGCAATATTTAGAATTTTCACCAAAATTATACTTGCTCATGTTATTGTGTTGGAATCTAGAGTCTAGTACGTGAAACCTGAAACCTAAGACTTGTGTTGGAAAGGATTTGAATGATGATATGAGCATTTTGTCTGTTGAAGTTATTGTAAATTCTATAACAACGAATAAACTTTAAGGATTTTCTAATTCTGCATTATTCTCAGAGTCTTTCCATGAGAATTTTAGAGTAAATTGAAGAATAATTCTATTTACTCATCATAGTATATTATTTCAAGGAATTATTATATATCCTTCAAATTATGTTTCTGATATAAGATTTTACACTTTTATATAGGCTAGATCATGAAAGATGAATATTAAAAAATGAAAATAGGGAAGATAAGTAATGAAAATATTTAAGATGACTATTGGAAAAATTGAAAAACTAATCATTGAAAATATCTTAACTACTTTTTAGATCGGCTCTATATATTACAGTCTAAAAAATATCTTTTAGACCAAATGTGCATGGAATCAGTCCAAAAATTTTACTATATTTACAAAAATACTATAAGTTATATTTTTTAAATTGTCTCCATAATGATAGGTTTAAAAAGTTTTTTTTATTAGTGAAAAGTAAAATATATCATCAATCATGTAATAAAAAGAACCTATAAACACTCATTTAATCAACAAAGTAAATTGTGTCAAACAACATAAATTTAAAAGCGCTCTCTCTCTCTCTCTCTCTCTCTCACAAACGTGACAAACACCTAGAGCGACTCGAAACATAATTTTATTTAGTTTGTGGCAAAGTACTAGGAATTATCTAAGCTCCCATCAGCACATTATCAATCACTTGTTCACACACACATATATAGTCTTTTACACTTCAGATACTTGAGATGATTCAACTTTGATGAACACAGGAATCAAAGGGTGATCATCAGTGATAATGCCCAAACGCCTATTTCCATCATTGTCCCTGAAAATCCCAAGATCTCCACAAGACTCATCACCATTAGTGGGACAGAACACGATCTTATAGGCCCCGCTATAATGTTGTCGAATCTGGAACCTTCCCTTGGGAGTGTTCTCGAAGCCAGTAGGATTGATTTTCACAGACTTAATCCCATCGTCTCCTTCAACAATGGTCCACTTTGAGGGCAAAGGAACGCAGCCTGGTACTTCCCCCTCGACAGAGAACAAGTCCAAATTACTGTTGGTTGGAACGAATCTAATTTTCAATGGGGACAATATTGTCCATGGCAGGCCCTTGTCGCCCCCCCAGTGTGATTGCACAACACTAAAAGGGCAAGTTTCGTTTCCCGTCTTGGCAAGCTCCAAGCCACCACCTAATGCCCAAATATAGGGAAGGACCTAGTATGTGCCACCATTGACAACGTTGTTGCCCTTATTGTCGACGACGAACTGGGCTTTCACTGAAGATGTAATGATGAATGCAAAGAGAAACAAGAGAGCAAACAAGGAAGAAGGCTTCATTATTGCAAGGACTTTCTTTTAATGTTATGTATGTGGTTGTGTGGAAACTGGAGGACGAAGGGATCTATTTATAGAACTAGTGAGTTACATATTGTTTAGGTATATCAATAATTGAAGGAAGACAAATATATGAACAAGATAATCAATAGTTGGGATTTAATAACCCCTTCATACTCCAACCGAGAGAGAGAGAGAGAGTAGACACCTACAAATGTACACACGAGGTCGTTGTTGGAAGAAGAATAAAATGACTCTCTTTCTCTCTCTGGCGGCTAGAATATGAACGGGTTATTGAATCCCTAACCTCTTATACACACACACACACACACACACTTATCTAGTCTTATTGACAAATTTATAAGGTAGATAGAGCAAATTTTTATATGAATATATTATTTTATTTTTTTATTTATTATTTTGTTAACTTTATTTTTATGGGATATAATATATTAAATAGAGATAAAATTAAACTTGTTGAATTTTATGAGATATAATGATGTTTAATTTTTTAAAATTTATATAAAATATATTAGAAGTGATTTATAAATAGGAATAGAAAAAAAATTTATATTGGCTTGATTATGTGAACAAATGGACCCACGACCTATTTTCTTTGAATTTTACATTAATTTTTTTTCATTTCCTTAATCCTTTTATTTTTATTTTTATTTTTTATTTCAGTTCATACATATTTATTTGTTATTAATAATTTATCTTCATTATAGATGTTGAATCTTTAACTTTTTATTTTCTTTCATAATCTTTCTATAATTTTTCAAGATTCTTACAAAACTTAAAAGGTTAGACCTAACTGATAAATACATCCAATATGATTTAGATAATTAAATTTTTTTAAATAAAAATAATTTTTCTATTTCTATTTACTATTTTTATCTCCTAAAAGAAATCGTGAGTCGAGGTTACATTTATATACATAAAAATGGGATGTTACAGTAAATCTAAATATTAAATAAATTAATAATAAATTCAAATGTAAAACAATCAACTTTGATTAGGGGAAATGTAAAACATATGGTATTAGTTTTTGTTTTTAAGAGCATACATGGTATCTTGATAGGGAAATAGTTTGTGTTTGAGCTTCCTTTGTCTAGGGAAAATAGTAATTACTTAACTAATTTCATAGAACGATTAACAACTTTGATTATTACTAATAATGATTACATGTTTAGCGCACCGACAACTACTTTTTCAGAAATTGAGTTTTTGGGTTTAATTGAAGAGTTAGTATAATAATAACTTAAAAAAAAAGAGCATAATAATCACTTGGAGCTCAATTGACAAGTTTAATATAACATGTAACAACCTTAATTATGACTAATAATAACTACAAATTTAGCTGTGACAATTATTTTTTACTTATCATGCAGTGGGTCAGTATGATATATAATTTAATATGGTAAGAAAATTTATTGTCAAAAAAGTCTAGGGACTATAATGTAATTAGCTTATTTGGTGAGACTCATATATCAATACCTTATTTTAGCGGGATGAAATGTACTAATATAGTTTAATACATTATCTCGTTGTCAATGAAAAGGACAAGAGGAATCAGAGTAACCATTATGTCTATAATGTGTCACCTGCAAATTAAAAATAAGAAAGATGTTCATTACTTTATTTCTTTTATTTAAAGGGACATGTACTTATGCTATAAACATGGGATCAAAATAACAATCTCCCACTTTCTGAATGACTTAATGCATTGTGGCCACTTCAACACTAGATCTCTGACCCTTTTGAATCGGTATGAAAATAACAATTTTTTTAGAGAGTTATCTTTAATTAAACCTGATATGTGAAATGAAAATTTTAAGAAAATTAAATTGAAGTGGAAGAATGAACAAACATTAATTAAGAATAAAAATAGATTTATTTCAGAAAAATAAGATTTTTATGAATTTGTCTTAACCAATAAGAGTTACCACAGATATTAAGAAATATACTTTTATCCCATAACAACGCGAGTTTGATTCCTACTTGTGAGGATTCTTTTAATAGGCGATCTCGTAAATTTCCTGTAAACGTTCACTGAGCCTTGAGACTGTGTCATAGTCTTAGTAAAGGACTGGTGCTAAACTAAACTAAATTTTTTTGTATAAAAAAAAATTGGCCCATATAAAAAAATAGAATTATTTTTGCTAGGCACAAGTATCTTTTTATTAAAAGTAATCATGTTCGAGTTATTGTCGAGAACTAAATGTGAGCATCTCTCTTAGTAGATATGAATTAAAACATTGATTCGCTATATTATAAAGGATTAACCTCTTTCGCTAAACACAAACCCTATTGGTAATAGAATATATTTTAGGGCATATCAAATTTAAATTGGCTTGCAACAAATAATTGGTCCTAACCCAACTAGATATGGAATGGAGCTCAAATTCTTATTTTCTGAATAGAATGAAAGTAGTTTATTTTCAGTTAAAAAAGAAGAAGAAATTCTTTGATTTTAAAGATTGGCTTACTAACCAATGGGGTTAGGTGTGGGGTTAGGTCTCTGAGAAGATACTAATCCCTTATAATATAGTGAATTAAAGTTTAAATACATAATATAAAAGTGTCTAGATTTCGTGTCCAATAATACCTTAAATATAATTACCTCTAATAAAATAATACTTAATTTGGTTTAGCCAATAATGGCTTGGGTAGATTTGAATGGGGTTAAAATACAAATTATACATGGCTAAACTAAAATTATAGGAGGTTTCATGGTTTATACTTCTTCCAGTCCTAAATATAAGATATATTTTTTAGTATACATTATACTACAAGTGAGGTCTTCTAGTTTTTATTGATAAATTTACAGAATTTTCAGCACAGAATTGTCCATCAAAATTTGTCAGCTTCTTTTTGTCACAAAATTTTTTCTTTTATTATTTGTGATGCATTCATTTATTTACTTTTTGTTATATAACTATTTGATATCTAATATTATATTGTCAAATTTAAGTATTATTAGTCTAATTAAGGATAATTTTAAAAAAAATATTTTTTATATTTATACAAACTCAAACCCGGTGTTTAAGATATCATAACGCATTGCCTTAACCAACACTGGTTAGTCTTTTATTTACTCATTTCTTTTTATCCTTGTCCCTTTAAATCTAACACCATTTTTTGGAAGGACAAAAACCTAGATTTGTTTGTTTGTTTCAATCTATTAGGCCCAATTCTCCAATTAAATCTTAGCAATTGGATTATTTTTCCTAACCTCAAAAATTCACAGGGAGAAAATTTCAAAATTTTATCAAACTATGAGTATCATTAATAATAATAATAATAATAATAATAATAATAATAATAATTACACATGTAAGATTTGATTGGAGAATTGGACTTAATTTATGTGTAAATTGACCGAAATATTGTCCCTTCAGAAATTATTATTCATAAAATAGTTTGAAATTTAATAATCCTCTACAAAATGTCATGAAATTAAATGAATCTTGAATTTTATTAATACTATGAGAAATTTTTTCTTGGGAACTAATTTTTTTTTGTTCAGCATAGATATCTTCATATTAAAAACAATCATATTTGAGGTATTATCAGATACTAAATATGGTCATCTCTTCTAACAAAACTCTAAATCATAATTCGCCACATTATGAGAGACTAGCCCTTTAAGCTAGACTCAACCTTAATTAGTAAAAAGGTCAATTTTTAATTCTTGAAGAATGAGTTCTGTAAAAATTAAAAAAGATATAGAAGTCCGTTTATCACTATGATATATATTTTTTATATGATTATTTGATTGAATTATATTTAAATATTGTTAGCCCTAATTAAAAATAGATTTTTGGAGATATTATATATATTTACATGGAGTTAAATTTAAGATATTATATTTAAATGACTAAAACTCTTTTCAATAGGATAATGCTTGTTCGCGATTTTTATTTTTTTTGTGAATACGTAAATGATGACCCATTTGCCCTTTAATATTTGTTATTCTAGGGAAGCACGATGTCATTTTCCAAGTTGGGTAGAATAAAGTAATGAACCTCTTTCTTATTTTTAATCTGCAAGCGACAAATTTTAGACGGGATATTATTCATACATCCTCGTGTTCCTTTACATTGGCAAGGATACAATGTATTGAAATTTATTTTTATTATTATTACTATTACTGTTGTTGTTATTTCTTCAATATCCACGTGACATCAAACTATACAATCCGTACTTTATTGAAATATATATATAAGTCCTATGAAAAGAAATGGCTTAATTACACTGCAGTTTTTTAAGAATTTGTTGGGAATAAATTTTCTTACCAAATCACCATAATCATGTCTGCATAATAAATAAAAGATAGTTATCACTATTGAACTTGTAATTGTCATTAGTTATATAATCAGAAGTGTTACTCTTTTTTGACATTTCATAGAGTAAAGAACCTGTTGACATTTGGCAGAGGATTGTTCATGCGACAAACTTAATCACTTTTGGCCATTTTCTTAATTGAACTTTGTGTATTATTGGGATATGCTTATTCCATTTGTACTTTTAACAAGTAGTAGATGAAATGTATTAAAATGGTTTATTATTAGAGGTTGTGACTGCGAAATTGTGATCGGTTTAATTATTTTATTTTATTCACATAGAATATGCACATAAAAACAGAAAGAAACAAAATTTAGTGACGAAATTCCATCTCTGAACTGATTGGTGATTAAATATAATGATGGAATTTTATAGTTTAGCAATGAAAAATTCTATCTTTAATTTCCTGTTCTTTTTTTAGTAGAGAATGAAATAAAAATATGAAAAATGTCTGCTATATTCCTAAGTAGTAAAAAGTGAGAAAAAATAATGATAACAAAGGGGATAATTCATAATGGAGATATTATATATTTCAATTTTTACTGATAAATTCCTTTTCCTTTTGAGGGATACAAACGAGGATATAATCAAAGTGCTACAAGTCAACAAAATGCTATTACGTGCTAACGCTGTTGAGATTTAAAAATCCAACTTTGACCAAAATTTTCTTTTTCTGATTATAAAACAAATTTATTCAACAAATGCATGTTTAACGTGTCTCTACCAACTTTTGATTATATCTTATCCATGCATTGATCGTCCTTCAATAACTGAATACCTGAACTATCACTCACTAGTTCTATAAAAACAAAGACATTGTTGCTCTCTCTCAAGCTACCAATAATGAAGCCTTCTTCTTCATTTTCTTTCTTGTTTCTCTTTGCCTTCATCACCTCTTTAGCCAAAGCCCAGTTCGTCGTCGACACTAAGGGCAACAACGTTGTCAACGGCGGCACATACTACATCGTTCCAGAAATACGGGCTTCGGGTGGTGGCTTGGAGCTTGAAAAGAAAGGAAATGAAACTTGCCTTCTTAGTGTTGCTTAAACATTCTTTGAAATGGACAAGAGCTTGCCATGGAGAATCACGTCCACATTAAAAATTAGGTTCGTCCCAACCAACACTAATTTGGACCTTTGTTCCTGTGCCGTCAAAGTGGAGTATTGTTGAAGGAGAAGATGGGATCAATAAGTCTGTGAAAATCAGTGGCGTGTACGAGCGCACCATCAAGGGCTGGTTAAAGATTCAAGAAGATGGCAGTGGGGCCTATAAGATCATGTTCTGTCCCACTAACGGTGATTCTTGTGGAGATCTTCGGGTTTCCAACAGTAGGCGTTTGGTCATCACGGATGATGATGACCCTTTGATTGTTGGGTTCTTCAAAGCAGAATAACCTAAAGTGTAATAGACTATATATCTATATATACGTTTCAGAGATATTAAGCTTGTATTAATTGGTTAAGAACTTATCTTAGTTAGTTAAGATCTCGTATGTGTTAACGTCGGTTAGCGACCCTGATGTATACAAAGGGTCGTCCATTGTCAATGTAGTATTGTGGTGTGAAGGGAGGTTGTCTCCTCACCTAGAGGGCTGGTAAGTCGGTCCTCACGATTTCATGTGTTACTCACAAGAGTTTGAGGGTTGGTTGTTTTCATTGTCATTTGTTGAGATGATTAATAAAGGGTTATCATCATCTTTGTGCTAATATTCTCTTCCACTTAATCTTCTTAACAATATGAACAAGTGAATAAAAATGTGAGGGAAGTTTTAGATAATTCCTAGCACTTTGTCACAACTAAATAAAATTATACTTCAAATGTCTTCTCTCCTCTCTCTATGTCTTCTCCCTTCCCCTCGCCCATATCCTGCAACAAGAATCTATTGTAATATATATAAGGAAAGTCTTTGTGACATGATTAGTTTTTGGATAAGATTTGTTGTCATATTACTCCATTTTCTTTAATCATATCCTAGATATAAGAGTTAATTAACTAATATATATTAAAAATTAGTTAAGTTGATTATTTGTACAAAAAAGGTGGGTTAGTTTTCTTAAGATATATTCTCTTTAATCATTTGTAATGAAAATTACCGTATAAAAATATGTGCAACTAATAATAAAGATAGTTTGAAAAAATGTTATAATTTGTCAAGAAAAACTTTACCCGAATCTGAATAATAAGCTATAAATTATATGTCTAAAATCAGGGACTTCAAAATAATATATATATGACATTACACATTGTGTTTCCCTATGAGAACTTATTTGGCTAAGTATTTTCTTCAACTCTAAATATAAGAATTAATTAATGATTTATTTATGTTTTAGTTATATTATAATATTTTAATCTATTTTCTCTTTTAAAATTATAAATTTTTTTCAAATTATCTTTATAAATTGCATATATTAAAGGAGGGCTTCTATATAGAGTTAGTTTTTTTTATTACAAATGATTAAAGATGGTTACCTTATAGAAACATATACACATATAAATGACTAGTTTAACTAATTTTTTAAATATATAAATTAATTATCTAATTTTTATATTTATATTTAGTATTAGAGGATTAGAGGAAGTATGTGTCATCAAATCTTATCCAAAAAGTAAACATGTTATTTACATATTATCCAAATGCCCAAAACTTAGAGAAGGAAGAAAGAGGGGGGGGGGGGAGAGACTTGAAGCATAAGTTTATTTAGTTATGACAAAGTTTTATCACTACCCCTTTGCCCCTATAGCCACTTGCTTTTATTTTTTTTTATTTTTTTGTATATCATGGAAGAAAAAGAATGAGATTCAAATAATCTCAATAGTAACAACAAATTTTAGTACAAATATGTATTATTCAATAAAACTTGCAAAATAAGTCATGTCAAATTTCAAACTATCATAAATATTATCAATTTATCATGTATACTGAATTATTAATTTTCTCATCAACTACTAGTCATTCATATACTCTTTCTTGAGTACAGTTTATTACTGGGAGCAACCAGTCATCCTAAACTATTTTCTTTATATACCATGTTATATACATGTCAAACTATATTTACGTATGTCAAACTACAGAATAAACAAATATATAGAATTAAATTCATAGATATAAAACGAAAGTGTTACTACATGAGTCTCTTTCTTCTGAATTACCTTCTACTTTTCTTTTTGTTTGTTTCCTTGGTGGCTTGGGTACAAATCAAATAATATAATATATATACATGCTTAAGGCAGTTAATACTTTTCCCACTTATATTTTATAACTTAATTAACTCCCGTTAACTCCCCACTCTTTCAAACTCTACCCTTATGAATATAGTTGCTTACTTTAATCAAAGCATTTATATATTATTTTTAAACAATACACTCACTTTCTCTAGCTCACCCTAACTATATATACATGTTGTCTTAACAATACAATCACACATATATAGATCTTGTATTCAACACTTTCACACACACACACACACACATATATATATATATATACACTTAATGTGGTTCCATTAGTTTTTAGGCAAAAAACCTCCAAGCACTATATAAGCCATCAAAAACAATTATTCAATACTTAAACTCCTTAAACATCATGTCTAAAACAGTTCTTAACTTCAAACTTCGGCCCCATAGCCTCAATCACCAAAACTATAATCCTGTTGTTATATTTCAGTGTTTCAAAATATATTCTTTTTATCAAACACACATAATTACACATATCTAGCTTCAAAATACTTTTCTATCATTTTTCCTAATTTTCCGAGTCCTAAAATAATTTTCTCCTTAAATTCCTTATAAGTTCAGCCAAAAATGGTTTTTTTTAATGAAATTTTATTTTTGAGGCATTTTAATTTTTATACAATTCTCTAGGCCTCAATTAAACTTTGTATATTGCTTCTACCAATTTTTGTGATGTTACAGTTGAAATGTAATCAATAAAAAAATCTAATAACAAATGAGTAGTACAGACATATTGTTATTCCATGATTATAACTTGTTTTGCTGATCATTTGTTGTAAAATTTTTGAATGATTACATTTTTTTGGGATTTAATAGTGACTCACCCTTATTTAAATGGTTCAAATTTTAAATTTAACTAGTTTGTAAATTATTATACATGGAAAATTATGTATGTATGAAAAAAAAAGAGATGGTAAATGAGTCAATACTGTTGCTTGAGCGTGGGAAGTGGGAAAGAGAAACAAAATGAGAGATGAATCAAGGGAAAAACAATCTTGCATTCAGCTATACTAGCTTTTCTTTGATTTTTAATTTGATATGTATATTTTATTTTATTTTTATAATTATGTTTAATAAAACAAAAATATCCGTGTCAAAAGTGGCCGTAGTGACATTTTTACAGATATGTTCCTATTGTATTGATTTTTGGTATCGGTTGTTTGAAGCTCATAATTGATAGACTACTTTTTTATGCTCAATATATAAGTTAAATAGTTAATTTTTATATATTAAAAATTAGCTAACCTAGTTATTTATAACATGTATATTTTATTTTCTTTTTATACCTATGTTTAACAAAATAAAAATAACCCTGTCAAAATTGGCCGTAGTGACAATTTTACAGATATGTTACTATTGTATTGATTTTTGGTATCGGTTGTTTGATGCTCATAATTGATAAAAGACTACCTTATTATAATACTTAATATAAGAATTGGATAATTAATTTGTATATATTAAAAAATAACTAAGATAGTTATTTGTAATATGTGCATTGGTTTTCATAATATACACTCTTTAGTTATATGCTTTGGAATTATTAGTTGAAATATTTCAAAATGAAGAGATATATTTTTTAGAAAGTCATGTCCTTATGAATTAAAGAATTTATGTGAACGATTGTATAGAGAATTATATTTCTAAAAATTGTCAATCTTCAAGAAAAATATTATTAATTATTTAATTTATGTTGGTTCACGAATTAACATATGGGATTCATGAATCTCAACATATGGTTATGACTTTCTAATCAAAGATTTATTATTTTAAGTGGAATCACTTCAAGGCCCATAAATACTTGTCACCATCTCTAGTTTGTGATAAACAACAATATCAAACTCTTTGTCATTATCTTTGAGTGGACACAGAGATAGATAGACTCAAATCATCACTTTATAAAAGTCGTTGTTGTATTAACTTGAGTATTGGGAGTACAATCTAACTCACATGTCTTTATTGTATCTTTCAGGAAATTCACTTCTATAAGATAGGAACATATGGGGGCGAATTAAGTCTAAAGGAAAATATTCCCCACTTGAAAATAATGTACACAACTTTCTTTTTTATCTCTGGTGCTCTTTAGAAAAATAGTCCCACCAACACTATTCTTGAAAGAAGATAAATTAGATTGATATATTATACTTATAACTAAAATAAACTCTCTAACTTTTATATATAGAGTTTTTGAATTATATCGTAGAGAAAACTATGGTTTTAAAGTTAAAAGCTATTCTCCCTAATTAAAATTAAAACCAAGGTTTAGCATAGTTTTGAATGTTAAAATCACCTTTGAGCTTTAGAGGGGCGTTTGCCTACCATATAGTTTTGATACCTTGGGATTAGGTCAAAACATAATTAAAAGTTCTTCAGCCCTTATTTATATATGATTACTGTGGAGCTAAATTTTTACTTGAACACATGCATTTTGAATTTTTGTCGTTTATATATGATTATCTTTCAATGACACCTTGTCGTCACAGCTGTGCGCTTGTGATAATTAATAAAAAGGACGACTTAGCCACGTCGATGAAAATATATTAGAGGATCTTTTACTGTAAAATTTTTATGGTTAGCTCTAAGAAAATTTTGGATATACCATTCTCTTCTTTACGCGAAATGGTGAAGATTGTATTAAACTTGTTAATGACAAATCTAAATTTTGATTGAGTAATATTTAATTTTTCAGATTTTGCTTTACTGACAAATTTGTTCTTGTTTGCTCATTTGACACATTTCATGATTTTTTTCAAATAAATATACATTAGTCTAATGCCATCCAACTTATTTTACTTTTTTTTTGAAAAAGAAAACTTCTTTTTAAATGGCCAACATTCCAAGCCAGGTCATTCATAGGCTTGGGTTTAAAATACTGAAATTTTTCATTAGAACAAAAACAGAGAGGACTGGGGTCCTAAATTGCATTTATTGTTGCCCTATCTTTTTCATTCACGTGCAGTCCTTTGCATTGCATCCGAGATAATTAAGAATCTCATATTATCTTATTAAATAATCCAACTATGTAACCCAAATTTTCTTACATGTCTCTGCAAATTTTTTATTGTCTTATTATTCATCAATAATTAAATACCTAAACTGTCGCTCACTAGTTCTATAAATATTCCCGTTTCCACACAACCACATGACACAACAACAAAGTCATTGCTCTCTCTCTATATCGAGCTATGAATAATGAAGGCTTCTTTGTTTGCTCTCTCGTTTTCTTTACATTCATCACTTCTTCAGCTGAAGTTGATTTCATCGACATCAATGGTAACATGCATTACAAAAAAAAAATAGAGTTTTAGCGACGACTTTTCAGCGGCGGCATAAAAAGTTGCCGCTAAAAGTAAGACTTTTCTGTAGCGATACCAATTGTCGCCATAGAAAGTCAATAACTACACAAAAAAAAAAGGAATTTTACCGACAACTTTTTAGCGACAACAAAAGAAGTTATCGCAGAAGGTAGGATTCAGCAGCAACTTTTCTCACTTATGGCAGTAACATTTGTCGCCGCTAAAAGCCTTTATGCAATTTTCTATACTTTAAAAGGATTTTAAGTAACTATCTAATATATAAAATGAAATTATTGAATAATGTCACTTTTATAGAATTAATAAAGGAATTTTACATATTATTATAATAAAAAAAGATTATGTAGATAATAACGTGGTATGTATGAAAGAAAGAGATGAAGCATGGGTGTGTATATAATAGAGATATTACAATAGTGTGTCAATAAGTGTGAGAATTAATATGTGTGTGTTAGAGACAATGTAACAAAGGAGATACATAAAGGGAGATGTATGTGAAAGAGAGAGAGATGGAGAGAGATATAAGGAGAAAGGAAAGTTAAATACACACATATAGTGTGTGTTAGAAAGTGGGGATGATACATACATATATAAATACATATATACATACGTACTTTGTGTATGTATAAGAGAGATAGAGTGAGATGAATAATATAAATTAAATGTATGAGAGAAAAATAATATACCTTATAAATAGATTTATGATGAGTATTAGTATACTTTATTTAAAAGATAAAATATAGTATTATGATACAAGGGGTGAAACAAATAATATAATAGAAAGAAATAACATAACTAATTTAAATATTTAATGAAGATTACTAAATAATATATTAATATTTATTTGCTTTATTTTAATTAGAGTTACTGAAAAACTTTTAGTGGTGACAATAAAGTCGCCGTTGATTTCGACAATGAAGACAATTATAGAGTCTTAGGGTTTGAAATTTGAATCTCAAAGCGAGGTTATCTATCTCAGCTTATTTCTAACATAGTTATCTGGTGACTTGGCCGCTATTTCTATTTCTGTCAGAGTCTAATTAATGGCAAGGGTTTCCTTTTCTAGCCATATTTTTTTCTTTTATCCATTTGGCGGTATTTCTTTCCCTTTCTCCTAGTGTGGGGTGCTAGGGAAGCGTGAGAATGGCAGATGCAGCCATAGCTGACGTTGATGTTGAAGTTGAGCTGAGCGAGTGTGCTTCGAGAAATGCAGTAATCTTGGTTTTCATGGAAGAGAGTGAGCTTCCTTTGTCGAGGCTTATTATTAACTGCTTTCACCTAATTCTCTTGCAGTAGAAAGATCCACAAGAGAATTATGGTTGTTTTTGGTACTGCATTCTCTTGCTCTTGTGGTTAGCTTTGGTTATCCACTATATTCAAGATTGCACTAATTATCTATCATTTTCATTGAAAGAAATACTACAACGCGTCATTTGCTGTTAACTTTTGGTGTTGCAATGGTGATTACTTGTGAATGGTGGTAAATGGTAGTCTTATTATAAGGACTTTGTGAGTAATTATCATCAAACTAAGGCAACTAGAACTTATAGTGTGCCCTTAGCAAAGATCAGAACTTTAAAAATGTATTACTAATTTATTACTGCATGTAGCTTTGTAGAATAGCTGTTGATTGCGCTGCTTCTATGGCCATTAACATGAAATGTCAATGTTTGCATTTTTACTAAAAGATTCAGTTTTATGATTGTATCACAGAACATGAGTAAAAGTGGATCTAGGCACATTATTAGGCTGTTCTTCTTTTATCCCTTATATATATTTTGATTAAACACCCAATCTTGGCCAAGAGCAAATTTTATCCATTACGTATTGACTTAATTGTGTGGTTAATTAGCAATCCCACAGACAATCAAATTTCCTTCCTCTGTTACATTAGTTTTGCATGCTGAATTCTTTCTCAAGCCAATGATGGTATAATTATCTTATTTTAATGAGATCTTTCTACTTAGTGTGTGTTTGGCTACCGCTTTTGAAAATGGATTGTGGAGTAAAACCATGGTTTGAACATGTGATAGCCAAACATTAGTTTTTTTTTTGAAAATCAATTCTAAACCTCAAACCATGGTTTTACTCCACAAACCATGGTTTGAAAAAATTGAGCCCACAGCAGCGTTTTGCCCCATTGCTACAGTAATTTTTTGTTTATTAATAATTTAAATTTTATTTAAAAAAACAAAAATAAATACTATTTAAAATCTAAAATTTTAATTTTTTTTATTTTAAAATTTTAGAAAAAAGATAAATTTATCAATAAAAATTACCATCTTCCATATTTTTCGATGGTCATCTAGATTGATTAACTCTAATAAAAATTTTAGTAAAAAAAATAAAATTAAGGTGAATATTGTAAATTTTTACCTTACTCAAATATAAATACATATGTATATGTATTATTTTATAATAATTTATTGTGAATATTGGTTAATTTTATGTAATTATCATATTATTTATGGAAAAGTGATTCTGCTACTAATCATCCAAACATTTCTAATTTTTAAAATCACTTTTTTTCCAGAATCTATTCTTCCAAAATCTATTCTCCAGAATCTATTCTCTCCAAAATCTATTCTCCAAAAGCTAATCCAAACACACCCTAAGTGTGTGTTTGGCCATCGCGTTTCAGAATAAATTATAACCAAAACCATGGTTTTCTAAAATTATTGCCAAACACTATTTTTTTTTTAAAAATCGATTTTCAAATTCAAACCATGGTTTGAAACGTGAAACCATGGTTTTGTAACAATTTGTTTTTGAGCAGCTTTTTCCCCACTGCCTTTTCGGTTTTCGGTGTGTGTGTGTTTTTTTTAATTTAAATAATTCAAATTTTATTTTAAAAAAAGTAAAAACAAATACTATTTAAAATCTAAAATTTTAATTTTTTATACTATTTTTATTTAAAAAATAATAATAAATTTTTATTAATAATAAATTTTATTAATAATAAATCTAAAATTTTAATTTAAATACTATTTTTATTAATAATAAATTTTATTTAAAAGAAATAAAAATAAATACTATTTTTTTAAAATCTAAAATTTTAAAATTTTAGAGAAAAGATACCCACCGGAGGGTTTACAATTAATAATAAATTTTATTTAAAAAAAATAAAAATAAATACTATTTTTTTAAAATCTAAAATTTTAAAATTTTAGAGAAAAGATACCCACCGGAGGGTTTATAATTAATAATAAATTTTATTTAAAAAAAATAAAAATAAATACTATTTTTTTAAAATCTAAAATTTTAAAATTTTAGAGAAAAGATACCCACCAGAGGGTTTACAATTAATAATAAATTTTATTTAAAAAAAATAAAAATAAATACTATTTTTTTAAAATCTAAAATTTTAAAATTTTAGAGAAAAGATAAATTTATTAATAAAAGTTACCATCTTCTAATATATATAGTTAATCTTTTAATAAAGTTTTCAGTAGAAAAAAAATTAAAATTTAAATGAATATTATAAATTTTTATTTTACTCAAATACACATATATATATATATTATTTTGTAATCACTTAAATAAAAAAATTTAAAATCAAATTTATTCTTTATATAATTATCATATTAGTTTATGTCTTTTTTTAGTAAATTGTATATAGAAAAGCGATTCTGCTACTAATCATCCAAACATCTCCAATTTTTAAAATCACTTTTTCCCAGAATCTATTCTTCCCAAAATCTATTCTCCAGAATCTATTCTTCCTAAAATCTATTCTCCAAAAGCTAATCCAAACACACCCTTAGTTGATTGCCCATTATATCTGTGAAGAAGTTTATATTAAAAGATGGAGGTTAAGTTTCAAAATTAGACTATATAGTTGGAGCATTTCTGTTTGGCATTTATTTTTAAGCAATATATATGGTATTGCTTGTTTAATTCTGAAATCTATTGAATTGCAGGATGATTTTTATGATTCATTTGATTATTAACTACTTCATTAAACATATATAGATGTATTGTTTTCTGACGGCGTAACATTGCAGGAAGTTAGTCGTTTGCTTCATGGGTTTAGTTGTGGAAGAGCACTTCATACTATCACTCCCCAGAATCTGCTGCAGCTCTCTCTTCAGAACATGGATTTCATGGGTAGTTGTTCCCCTATTTTTAATAAAATGTTCTATCTCTGTTCCCTGAAAATTTTTAACTTCACCCCTCTAATTGATCTTCTCTGGTTTTATCCCCATTAGGCTGTAGATTGAATAGTTATAGAAAATGCTATATTGCAGTATGATATCATATAGCACTTCTAAGAAATAATTAATTTCTAGCTAGTTTAGTAGAAGGCATACTCATGATATCTATTTTATCAGAAATGACAACAATGCTAATGAAGCAAGAGAGTGAAGCAAGGAGAGTTTGATAAAAAATTTTAAGAGAAGAGAAAAAATAGAAGTGGAGCGTATAACAGAGTATGCAAAGATAAAAGAAGAGCGTGCAGTAGAGACTAATGGAGCAAATGATACAAATTAAATTTGTTACTTTGATATAGGGGCAACTAGAGGCACATACTTATTTTACTTTTAATATTAGTATTTCCATATAATATTTATGTTTTAGCTAAATAATTTTTTTAAATATTTAAGTAATTGATGTACTCCAATATTTTAAAGAATGATGTGAATAAGTTATTAATGTTATTAAATTTTAGTTCATTTAGTTATTTATTATTATATTACATGTTTTCATTTAAGAAAAATTAGAAAAAAATTTAAAAGCATATATTAACTTTTAGCGGTAACAATTTAAGTTGCCGCTGATTCTATTTTAGGTGGTGACTTTTTATGGCGCCACTGGTTCTACTTTTAGTGGTGACTTTTGTCGCCACCTTTGCTTTGTTTTTAGGGGCGAGCTAATTATTGATATTCAATGGCGACTTTCAACTGTCATTGCCAATATTTACAGGCGATAGTCTTAGGTAATGACTTAGCAACAACTTTTGTATTTTTAGCAGCCACAAAACTCAAGTTTTTTGTAGTGATGGTTGAAAATAGTCACACATACTACATCAGCACATATATATGGGCATGAGTTGGTGGCGTGGGGCTTGCCAAGACAGGAAACGAAACTTGCCTTCTTAGTGTTGTGCATCGACAAGGGGTTACTATGGGCAATTGCATCACCATTAAGAATCAGACTCCTATCAATGAACATGCCTTTGGACTTTTTCTCTGTTGACGGAAAAGTTCCAAGCTGTGTTCCTGAAGGGTCATTTGGACCATCGTTGAAGGAGAGGATGGTATAAAGTCTATGGATATTGGTGGCAGGTACCAGAGGACCGGACGGCTCTGATGGCTCCGCTCAAGTTTCTAAAGTGTAATAAATTGACCTATAAGATCATGTTCTGTCCCACTTTTGATGATGATTCTTGTGAAGATGTTGGGATTTCCAGGGATGATCAAGGAAATAGGCGTTTGGTTATCTCTCATGGTAAGCCTTTGCCTGTTGTGGTCGCCAAAGCTGAATCATCTGAAAGTGGAATAGCCCAAGTGGTTTAATAATGTTCAGGAAGCTTAGATATATAATTCCTAGCACTTTGCCCAGACTAAATAAAAAATTGTTACTCCTAGCATTAATTATGCTTCTAAAATTTATGTTGTTATTCACAATTTACTTTCTTGTTTTATTGAGTGCTTAGTGGTTCTTTTTACATGACTAATTTTGTTAATTATGGAAAATTAAATGTACATAATTAAAATGATATTACCTCTTATCTTAATATAAGAGTTATATAATTAATTTATAGATATTAAAAAATTTAGTTAAATTAATTATTAATAATAAATATGTATTGTCTTTTCTAAAATATCCTTATGCATTAGACACTTTAAAATTTAGGGGGTAACATTGTCCCCAAAAAATATCTCGAGATGTCCCAAAATTATCCCGGTTCTGAGCGGGACTAGGACGTCCGGGAATTAAGAAAAACAAAAGAAAGAGCCCAATGCATGGAACGAAGCTCTCCATGACCGCATTTCTCAAAAGCTGCTCCTGAATAGTTGAACAAGGGATGTGAACAACACTAGGAAAACCAATATAAACCAGATCTCGCGAAACTGAACAAGGAACTCCAGATCTCACTTTGCTGTTTCCTTAAAAGATTGCAAAGCCCTTTCACTAGCAAATCTCGCTCTGCTCTACGACGCAAGTCCCATCTTGAGAGAACCCAGTTGTAAAAAACTAAGTCGCTCTGAATCCGTCGCACAAGAAGCTAAATTTGGGGGGTTAAATTTTGGGATGCAAACGGGTGTGATGTAGTTGTGAAATTGAGATTGAGGATACAGAGAGAGATGCGACTATGCAGATATTTTAGATATGGAAGATGACATATGCGAGGAATGATGGCCTCTTTTTCTAAAGAAAAAAACAGGTTGAAAAGAGAATTATGATGCATAAGAAATTGTCTCTGGGATCAAATAAGCATGATTGAACCTCAACCACAGGATATGAAAAGAAAGTAAGTAAAAAAAGAAGTAAATATATAAGGATGCCCCTCCCTTGTCATGTCTCTTCCCAGTATGGCCAAGGTGGGGTACTGATGAACACCCCTACTTTAACAAGTTCAAATTGCTATGAATACTTTGAGATGGGAGATGAGGTGTATTGAGATTTGAGATCTTAGTACCGGAGTAAAAATTGATAAAAATAAACGTTTAAGCTTTTATTCAAAATAATTGTGGGTTAATCTTGAGATCTCAATGTATTATATTGTATGAGATATCTTCTGAGGAAGAAGTCTCTGACTTGAAAATTTGGTTAAAATATGATAGATCATTATTCTTGTATGTGACTGCTTGGGAGGTTGTAATCAGCCTTAAACTTCTTCAGGGAAGGTTACCACTTGCCCGTCTCGGTGGAAATCAAAGGATTTCTTTGTGACTGCTTAATTTATTAAAGTTATTTCCTACCTGTAGATTTTTTTAGTTTAGTCATAAGATTTCACAATGTCACTTATTTTACATGAAATCTAATAATACATAAAAACATAAAAAAAATATTTAGAAAGTTGAAATATTTGAAAGCACATTAGAGAGTATTAGAGAATGAGGAATTATAGAGGCACCTTGCCAAAGATACGAAGGCCGTTTTGCCAGTTATCTCGTGCTAGACTGGTAGTTGCTGATTTGTATAATATATATATATGTATATATATATATATATATTTAGAAGAGAGAGACTAGGAAGCCACTTGGAACATAATTTTATTTATTTTATGCTTCAGATACATATGGAGAAAAAGAAAGCACACGAAGCATTATTTTATTTATTCTTAAGTTCACGGAGTTAGATAAACTACTTGCAACGGTATTACGCTCTTCAGTTAGCCTTAAGTCATACCCTAAATTTTGGGCCAGAAACTCAAGAATATAAGCTTGAATTAAATAGGCTATCAAGCCTTATTAAGCAAAGAGTCTCGAAAATGACTTGAAAGATAGAATGATTCCTGAAGACTATCTAAAATTCAGCCTTGCAGAATAAAGGTTAAACATATAATTAAAGGTTAGCCAAGAGCCAAATGAAATAATAGACACCCTAAGGTAATGTTATATATCCGCCATCTCGGCTTATCAAAAATGTAATTTACAAAAATTATGGGTACGTAAGGGCCATTTTGAAATTTATGCCTAGAATTTTAGAAAAATCCCCAAAATCACAGGAAGGTAGAGAATTATTTCTCTAAACTATATTCGACGCTGAATTGATGTATAAATAAGAAAAGTAACTCAGAAATGAATTTTGGCTAAATAAAGAATTGGTTGGCCAAATTTAATTATGAAAAATATCGAGACCTCAAATAATTAGACAAAAAATGAGAAAAATTATTTCAGATTTATGTAAATTTATAAAAATGGTTTTATTCCCAAGTAATGGAGAATTTATTTTAAAGAATATTTTAAGGGAATTTTACCAAACTAAGGTATTTTATTTGAAATTATGGAAAAATACCTAAGAAATTATACCCTAGTAAATGTGAATTTTTTATGATCTCACATTGATCCTAAGATTAAAGGAGTTCCAAAAAGCAATTGTAAGTGATTAAATTCACTTAATTTAAGGAATTAAGCTTTATGATCTAATAAAGCATGTGGGAAGAAAGTTATATGGTTTATAGGGAAGCCAATCTAATAGAAGATAGAAGTACAAAGTAAAAAGCATTTATGGCCAAATCTCATTAAGGCGTTGTTTGGTTGGAGGTTTTTGGAGGGAGATTAAGGAAGGGTAGAGGATATGTGTGTTTGATTCAAAACATGAAGGGGAGGGGAGGAATTTTTTTTTATCTTTTTCTGCTGCCCTACTCATCTCTCTCACCCCTCCAAATTTAGAGTTTTTTTAGAGGGACAAGAAATATTATATATTATGTTGACTAAATTACCCTACTTATTTTTCAATTTTTCACATTTACCCTTGGGTGTAAAAACCCTTCTTCGTTTTTCATTGACTCCATTCATCTTCCATATTCATAAGCTTCATCTTCAACCATCAGCGCGCCTCCAACCACTGCTATAGCTCGCTGCTACCTACTCCGGTAGTCACCAGCAGATTTCTAGTACACGTAGACAGCAAAAAGTTTTTTCCTAATCATCAGACACACAATCGCTGACTTCATCGGCAGAAATGAGTAAATCGCCACGGTCACTGATTCTACCCGCTGTAGATCGAACTATCACCTTAATTCTAGGTCTCCCCAATGACGTCGCTGCCTTTATCCCTCCCACCTTCTCTATATATTTCCCCAGGACCCTTCCATTGCTTCCCCTTTCCTCTTTGACCCCCATTCTCTTGCTTAGCGCCCTCTCCCCATTATGCCTTGTAATCCTCATACGTATGGCCTCTGTAACTTCTCCTCTATATCAATTGAGCCTCACCTCTATGTACTATGAGGGTCCCTTTTTGACACCCGATTGTTTCCCATGGATTGCCCCTCACCCACTTCATCGATTTTCCATCTCAATTTCCATGATTTCTCATGGGAGTGTCTTGCCTCCATGATCATGCCCTGCGGCAATTTTGCCTACACGGCATTGCCTAATTCTGACTATATTTTGGTGACTGGCGGTGCGTCAAGGCATACAATGTTCAGCGCTGCCGGAAGTCGAACAAGTTCTATGGAAAGATATGACATTAGTAAGGACGAGTGGGTTTCTATGGATAGAATGCTAAGATTTGGAGCCAAATGTGTTGGTTTTCTTGTTGGGAATGGTTTTGAGGATAGGAGGGGGGTTATGGGTGATGGGTAGATCAGTGCTCCTAGAGCCATTTTAGGAATTTTTCCAGTGGATGAGTATTGCAATGATGCGGTGGTGATGCAATTGAAGAATGGAAGTGGATGTGACGCATGGAAAGAAGTTGGGAATATATGGAGAGAAGGGGAGAGGACGAGATTTGGAAAAATTGTTGACATCGAGGATGAGAATGGAGGCTGTCCATGGGTCTTCATGCTTGATAGATATGAAATATTAAGGTACTTTCTGACTTCTAATTGTAATGTATACAAATACTTTGGATAACTGTGGTGTTTGTAACATTTTACTCGGGACAAAGATTAGGTTCTAAATTAACTTTTATTAACTTATTATCGGCTACTATGAAGTTCAAACCTAATAGAGTAACCAGTGCATAACTATATCAAGTATGGTACGTGATATCTCTCGCGATCCTAACTTTTATTTCTATCGATATTGTGAGAATATATCATCTAATAAGGAATTATGGCCAACTAGGGGCACAGTTTGGTGTTTCTGATTGCAATTTTGCTAATTACAAATCGAATGTAAACCTTAACTATACATGCCCTTTTGATCTTCAAACTCTAAGTAACAGATACACAACTTGCAGAATGAGACTTGCATGATATGATGATCGTGTGATATTCATATGAATTCTTTGCTTCATTTTTCCCCTTGACATTTGATTATTCCCCTCAATTCTTGTTCCTGATCGAAGTGTGAAAGCTGTGATTAAAATCTTATTGGCATGTAGTCTACACACTTGCAGCATGGGGTATTTATCACAATTTGATTGACTTTCAAAATATTGTAAATAAAAAATAAATAAATTTAAATAAAGACATAAGGGTATATTTGTCAATTTTTCATTACCTACCCTTCCCTCATCTTCTGAACCAAATAAAAAATATCATCTCTCCTCTCCTACCTCTATACTTATAACCTCTCCTTCATTTTCCTACTATCCCTTAAATTAATCTAACACACCCTCCCCTTCATTGAACTAAACATAGCCTAAAGATTTAAATATAGTAGTTATTGGAAGAGATGTTGAAGAATGATCTTATCTTCTCCCATGGAGTGCCACTGTTTGAAAAGAGCATTAAGAAAGAGTTGGAATTTAATTTGTTTTTATACTTCCAATGAGCCCAAAATGAAAAATTGTGTAGGGTATAAGTTAGAAAACGAGTTTGGAAGTATTAGATATCAAAATGAAAATTCTGCCCCTTTATATGTACCACGTTTCGTTTTGGACTAAATAAAGAGGAAAGAAGTTTATTTTGATTAATTTGAGCTTAAAAATGGAATATAGATGAATAATTATGGGGGAGAAGCATGTTGGATAATTTTTAAGTATATAGAATTGAAAGTACAAAGTTGAGGTTTAAGTGACAAGTAAAAGTAGTAAAGATAAGTTAGTAGCATCCATTATTCTAATGAAATTAGAAATTGATGTTTGATGCTTACTTAGGATCATTAGACATTATGGAAGTGGAGTTGGAGACTTGGACAATGAACATCCGAGTATGGAAAGAAAGGGAAATAAACAAAGAAAAAGATAGTTAAAGCTTAAAAGGTAGAAACTTTACCCATTCTTGTATTTAAGTTGTGTTTATATTTTTGTTATACTTCTTAGCTTGCCATGAGTTGAATAGCTATTTTATCTTGAAGATGTTGAATGATGTTTTAGAAGTGTGTCATGGCCATGGTTGACAATTATTTGCTTTTTGTGCATGTTCTTGATTATGTGTGAACTTTGGCAATGCTACATGTTAAGTAGTTTAAAGATGGAAGCATAACTTGATTGCTTGAATGGTAATTGTTTGCTACTGAAATTCTTTGAATCTCATCCGCCACTGACTAACCATGCTAGGTTATGAGCTTCCAAATGAAGAGCTAGAACAAGAAGCAAGGGTAAGTGGATGAAGTGGCAAATTCTCATGGCATTATTAGCTATAAGTTGTAAAATGTATAATAATTACCATGAGTTGTGTGGATTAATATGATGCTCAGAATGTGTATTAGATATGTAATGGTGAGTAACAAATGGTTGCATGCCCTAATATAGCCTTAAAACTATGGTTTTATGATGCTTACTTAACTGTCCGGGTTAAGCTGTTTTCAATGCATGGTCCAATTTTGGTTGAATAACCCATAGTAAATAATATATAATGGCCATGATAATTATTGTATACAAACTAGATGTCTTAAGCTTTCTAAAAAGTCTTAAATGAGGTTAATTAGAGCTTCGTAGCTTGAGTTATGAATTTTTAAATTTGAAATACAGAATCTGTCTGATATATAGAGTAAGTTTAAAAAATAAATTAACGGTATTGATTAGCATATTCTAAAAAAACATAATTTATGTTTTTATCATATAAAAGACTTCAAGGGCTTTTCAAAAAATTTTAGAGCAATTTTATACAATTTTTCTACATAGTTATAAAGTTTTAAAGTTGGACTACTAGCTAGAAATAACTAATGAATAGTAAGATGAGGATTAAAATGTAAACTTCATTATATGGATTTTAATTAATGATTCGTTTGAACTGTAGCACTTTTGCATACATAATAAAAGGGTCAAAATGACGGATGTTTCACCTGCGAAGCGCAACAACGAAAGGGTTATCGTGCCTGTTTGGAAATTTATAAACTTTGGTTTAAAACTAAGGTTTGGAGAAATTTTAAAACAAACAGTCATATTTGTTCAAACGGGCTTTTGGACTAAACTTGTTATGGCTTGGGTTTTTATTTTGATAAATCAATTTATTAAGGGTTATATGTATACTTGTTGTGAAAGATGTCAAAGGGTTACGGGTAGCAGAGTGGTTATACAGTGAGAGTTAAGCTGTAAGGTGCTGCGTTCGATCCCTGAGAGCTACAGAAGGTGAGTTTTTTTCTCTTTTCTGACGCGTTAAATTACCATTTTTGCCCCTGCTTCCTTATTCAATCCAGGCGCCGTACCTCCCTTTTCTTCATTCGCACTGATTCATGCGGCGACAGCAGAAGAAGTCCAGCGGCGCAGTAGTGAGGTTTCAAGCAAGTGATACCGTGTGGTCAGCCCCTGCAGCAGCGTTCCGTCCCATCCCCTGCTGTGTAGCCGACGCTGGTTTGGTCATGTCACTCGGCTAGCTCCAGCTCCTTGATTTATAGAGCAATCGCTGGAAGCAGGGAGTAGTAATCGGTAGGAAGGGGAAAGTAATGGGTCGACACTGTTGTAAGAAGCTATCAAGCTTAATCTTTATCGCCATCGTCCTGCTAGCAGTAGTTGCCGTCGCATTCCATAAACAGGGTACTGTAGCAAGTCTTAGACTTCCATCTTTGTCCTACTGGCACCGTGGTCTGGTCTGTGAGGGTGTGGGTGATGTGATAAGCTCCTTAATCCATATTCCATATTCAATTCCTTGTTTTTTTTCTCTTGGGTGGCTGCTATGAGCGACAGAGCTCACTCTGTTCTGTACTGTGTCGTTGTCGCCCTCTGTTTTAGGTTGTTGTCGTGAGTGATAGAGGAATGGAAATTGAATGCTGTGTTCTGTTATTGTTCTACTCAGTCCAGTGGTTCTGTTGCCGTGAATCCAAATTGTGAGAAAGGTGGTAAGTCTCACCCTTTTTCCTTGCCTTCTCTGTGGTCATGTCTGTTGTTGCTTGTACTGTGGACTCTGCTATTTTGACAATTCCATATAATGTTTACTTTATTGGGAAGCAAGTATATGTGCATATACGTGTGTTGTGTCTGGTTTAGAAAGAAGAATGAGAACTGAAGGAAGAGAGAGGAGGAATAGAGGAATTATTGTGTGTATGTATATATGTATAATGTTGTCATGGGAGTGCATAAGTTATTGCTGGACTGTGCCTGGTTAAATCCGTGGAAAATTGTTGGAAAGGCCAAAGTATGAGTGTTTGAATTTGAGTGGAGCTATGAAATTCTGGGAAAATTATTTAGTTAGTGTTGTCAAACTGTAATGAATATGCATGAGTGTGCGGTGATGATTGGTTAGCAGTTCTGACTCTCTGGTTGAGGGAGATTTATATGTATATGTATATTCTGGGTATGCATGCAATGTGAAGGTATGTGCGTGTGTGTGTGTGGTTATGCTGCCAAAGGGAAGAGGAGACATAAGCATGCCATAGTGGGTGGTGTTGGATTGAATGGAAAGAGTATATTGATATAGCTTGCTGTGTGCAGTGTTATATATATATATATATGATGATATGCTCAGAGTATTTGGCTGCTATTTTTTTTGAAAGCTAGATGAGATATATACATATATATGAAATGCTGTAGGGATACATGTATATATATATATATATATATATATAGCCACTGCCTTGAGAATTAAAGTATGTGGATGTGCTGTTGACTGGTGCATTGAAGCATGAACTTTTGAAACTAAAAGAAATATGTAAAGGGCTTGCTGTGTGGTGTTTTTAAGTGCTGAATAATTATATTAAAGAAAATGAGTTGGGATGTTTTAAACTATGATTTTAAAAGCTTGTGTGGAAATTAGGATCTCTGGATTGTTTTGTACAAGGCATTTATTTTCTTTTAAACCTGGGTAATTCTCGCTAGCTGGGATGGTTGGAAGCCTATAAAGTATGGTTGTATGTAGATTGGATTGAAACAATGTCAGTTGGTTGATGGATTAAGAGTTGATGTATTGAGTCTTTGTGAATGATTGAAAGCATGGAATGTTAGGTTAAAAATGCTTTATTTCTGTTGGAACTTTAGTTAGAATGTTAATATATATTATTTCGGGATACCAGGGAATTTAGGAGTGAAAATAATCGAAAAGGATTTGCTGAAACGGGTAAAAGTTTTGAAGCATTCCAGGTGAGTGAATAACGTTCCCTAAAAATTTACATATTTAAATGCATTGTCATTTCAAATGATGAATTTCAAATATAGATTTCGAAAAGCAAGTTTTACGAAATTATGGTTTAAATCATTAGAAATGATTTTCTTTCGATCGATTTACAAAAGATTACAATTATGCATGAAAATGGATAAAGAGGCTTTAGAAAAAGATTTGACAGTGAACTGATATTATTCATGAAATATTCCTACGTGAATTGCATATGTTTTTACAGTAACTTGATTTCGAATGTTCATGCTGGGCTTTTAGAAATTCAAAGTGGTTTTTACCAATGATTATGTCATTGAAACGATTGAGATTATTTCATGTGAAAAGGACCCCACGCATGATAGAAACATTTTAGGACGGAATACAGAACGCTGGTTGCTAACAGCAGTACTGTTAGTCCTTGGTGCACCTTGGTTACCCGAGCTCGACGGATATACGTGGGTTTCATACTCGCGACGGATATACATGGGTTTCATACTCGCGACGGATATACGTGGGTTTCATACTCGCGACGGATATACGTGGGTCTTGTACTCGTGACGGATATACGTGGGTCTCGTACTCGCAATGGATTGTGGCCTCGAGCCACCAGATTATTACGTGGGTCTCGTACTCGCGACGGCTAGTGGCCTTGAGCTGCTAGATTGGTTATTTATCCTCGTGGACTGTGTGTCCACGTCTGTTCTCGTTCTGTTGAAGTCCTACGGAAAAGATTAAGATTTTGAAAGGATTTGTTTCACAACAATTGATTTGGAATTGTTATTTCAAATTGTTTCTCTGAAACAATGATGCCTACAGAAAGATTATGGTTTTGAAATGATTGATTTGAAATGGTAATTTCAGATTGTTTCCCCAAGAATATAAATATTTACGGAAAGGTTTGCATCAATTTATGAAATGTTATGAAATATATTTTTTTCATGATTATACATTGTTGACTTCCGCATTCTTTTAATCATGTTTTTGGGACGTTATTCACGAGTAGATTATTTGGCCTCAGTTAGTGCAGGTGACCCTAACTTTCCCGCTGAGCAGTGAAGAGCCTCGTTGCCGATCCGAAGCGTCGTTTTTGACAAAATTACTTTTGATATAATTATCATTAATAAAGTGCTGTATTATTTTGAAAGGAAGGTAAATGATCCACATAGTCCTTAGAAAAGATTTTGTTGATTTATGAGATACAATTTATTATGGTTTTTATTTCAAAACATTTCATTTAAAGTTTTAGGCTTTCGAAATGTGAAACTATTCATATTCTGTGTCGATCACGGTCCAAATTTCGGGACGTGACAAAACTATAGTTTAAAACCAAGGTTTCAGGTAAGCTGGTTAGAGTAGCTTATGGAACAGTAAACCACTTATGAACTAACCAATTACTATATTATCCCTATTTTTTCTTACAACATCTCTCCTCTCTCTTACTTTTTCTTATACTATCTCTCCTATCTCCAACTTTTTCTTACACCCTCTCTCCTACTTTTTCTTACACCCCTCTCCTCTCTCCTACTTTTTATCTCTTTTCTTTCTTACACCCTCTCTCTTCTCTCCTCTCTCCTCTCATCTCTTATCTCTCCTCATTTAATACTCATATCCTTTTTCGTAATTTACCAATAACAAAAGTACTTTTGGAAATAACTATCCAAACACTCATTTATTCAAAACCACTTTTTTTTCATAATCTCTTCTTCAAAAGCCTTTTTCTATAAGCTGTTCAAAAGCCCTTTTTTTTCATATGCCCGTTTTTAAAATTCTATCCAAACGGGCCCATCATCATCAATAACCAAAATCCTGTTTCCTTCATTGTCCTATAAAATCCCAAGAGCTTCACAAGAATATTCATCAATTAGACAGAACACCATCTTTTAGGTCATACCATGATGTTTCTAAATTTAAACCAACCACATTGGGTGTCTTTGTACCCAAAGAGTTTCACTTGCCTTGTCTCATCATCTTCTCCGGCAACCGTCCATCTCGCCGTCTGTCTGCGTAATTTCGTGGTATAACGACGGTGAACTCCGTAACTAAGTTTGTAGGGAGAAAAGCGAGTCTGTACAGAGAAGCAAGTCTTATGCGCTAACTGTTGGAGAGTTCAGACGCGATTTGAACGACCATAAGAGGGCAAGTTTCGTTGCTGGTGGCGGCGAGGCCAACGCCACCTCCGTGTTAAGGGAGTGATGAGATGTATATCCAAACATATCTACACACCTCGCAACTTCACAATTTAATTTAGCACCTACCTTTCAACACCCCATATTCAAGGTTTCATCGCCAAATTGTTCTCAAGATCTTGAGCGAATCTTCCACAACTCATCAGCATACTGCTCATAACAATCATCAGTGTTTTATCACAGCTTATTAGTTACTCTCTCTCCATTCTTCTTTTTTATAAGATACAATTAATTGAATTACAGCGATCAAAAAATTTGTTAAAATTAATTAAAGATAATAAATATGTAAAAAATATAACTATTTTCTAAAAAGCCTTTATTTATATTGAAGAGGGAGAATAAGTGGTGGAAAGAGAATGCGTGATGGAGATGTGGGAATTAGGTCGAAGGTGAGAATGAATCAAATACATTGATATGAGTAATATGACTAATTAAATGGGGGTAAAATGGAAAATTAACAAAAAAAATTGTAAAGAACTTGTAAATATCTCTTATAAAAAAAAATATGTTATACTAAGAAATTATCACTTATAAAAAAAGAAAGGAAGGGAGTAAGTATTTTTCACAGCTACTCAATATATTGTTCATGAAAATTGAGATTCTCTAACGTTCCTAGTTTGATGTCATTTCCAGATTTTAAAACATTGCTTAAATGAAACACATGCATCACCAATATAGGACCAGAATCCTCTTTTGTTTTTTTTTAACGAAACTTTTCAATATTTGAAAGTCACATTAAACTATATTTGGAGAAAACTTTTTTTTAATGTTTCATAATGTGACTATATTCCTAGGGTTGGGAATGGAGAAAATTCTCAAGAGTTCGATGTAAGAGTATTGTAGGATTATATTATAAAAAAAGTTATATGGAGAAAACTCTGGTTGGGAATGTAACTCCATATGAAAATCATTTTTAATTTAGTCACATTTTAAAGCTTCTTTTAATTCTGTTAATAACCTTAAGTTTATGAAGTGTATGCTTTTTTGTCCCTTAATATTAATATTGTCAATTCTATTAAAAAAAATACTGACTTAGCAAATTTAGATGGTAACTTTACTTAAACGTTAACATGTTAATCTTTAATTTAAAATCTATAAATTAAAAAATATTGATTAAGATCCAGTTTCAACATGATGACTCATTTTTAAAAATAAAAATATTAAATTAAAAGATTAAATTTTAAGTGTGCTTTGTTAGTATTTAATTATAGAATCACCTTTTAATTTTTTTTGAGTTAATATTAAGGCAATAAAAATATATTTTATAACTAAGGGATTAAACTAAAATTTGATGTAAATTTAAAAGATGTATACTTTAAGCCATATATTATTATATAATGCCACATTCACTTATTTCTTAGGGTCAATGTCAAGATAATGCTTTATTTTGATTTTTTTTCTTAAAAAAATAAAGATGATGTCGTTATGACATAAGTGAATTTCGATATATGGGGTTATTGCTGCTAAAATTACTTCACAGCATATAAGCAATATCCCACCTGTTAATTACTTTATAATTGGTATTTATAGTTTTGGTCTATGATTCATTTCTTTGTCGATTTTTTATAAGTAATTTAGCCATTGTCTCGTGTGAGATTAATTAATTAACATTATTTAGGCAATCTAATTGGATTATGTGGGGCCATAAGGCATATTTATGTTCTAGAAGCAAATTCGCCCGCATTATCTAGACATATTTTTTTAATCAGATAATATGAAAAATATGATCTCAATCTAATTATTTGAACAAGTAATCTCGCAAATGTCAAGTTACAAGAAGATAATAAGTAAACGTGAGATCATATTGTCAACGTATTAATTAGAACTATAAAATATCTAAATGATCTACATGGTGGGTGTAACGGCCCACAAATATTTCTTTATATATGTTCTAAAATGAGAGACTCGCCTTTTATTTTATCAATGATAGTCTAATAATTAGTTTCCCTTCAGAACATGCAGCATATGGTAAATTATGAGATTATATAATTGATTATCTTCTTAACGAATGTTCACATGAATTCTTAATTATTTTTCGCATCATTATTATTCCAGGATGGCCTAATCGATGATGCTAAATATATATTTATATTACCAAACTTCTGGTTTGCAATAACATGTGTTTCAATTGTACTAATAAATGTGTATTACATTTCATAGGAAAGAGCAAGGAATTTTTTCTGTGTGCACTTTTTACTATAAATCATACCTGTGATAATAAGATATTCTTAGTTTTCTTTATTTGTTGTTTGGATATGGTATCCATTTCTGCAGTTATCCTTAAGACTCAACAAAATTCCTATTAGATTTGGAGGAATAAAATACACTATCAATATATAATTGTGTTCCTCCAGATAACAATGTATTAGCTCATCCAAACACTTCAATTATCTTTATACTTCCAGATATGATCTAGATATTGGCTTCTCGCATCACTAAAGAAGAAAAATATTTTATATTTATGAATATTATATGAGTTGTTACACTATCAACGATATATAAATCTTTTTTTATTAGTGTCAATGAGTGACATTCTTCATTAACAGGAATATAGCAAATGAAAAAGAAATACAAAAAGAAAAACTCATAATTTTATTTATTGGGATAAATAACTTCATAGAAAGTAGAAACTTTTATTGAGAGAAGTATAAACTTTATTATAGCAAAAAAAACACACATAATCATAAAAGTTTGTATTTTTTTGGATACTCCTATCACCAATTAGGTGATCAATTCTTCCGTTAGAATCGGTAAAAAAATCAACAACATCCAAATGAGTCACATCCATGTTGTCATAATCAGAATCAATTTCTTCCTCAGCAAAATTTGTTTCTATCTTTGGCTCTTTTCCTTTATTTTTATTTTTCCTTTTAAGAGTTTCTTGGTATAATTCAACCAAATGTCTTAGTTTACGACAAGCACGAGCCCAATAACTTTTTCCACCATAACGATGACATAAATTTTTAATATTATTATCATTCCCACTAGTTTTCTTTTTATGGTTATTATCATTATTTGCCCACCTCGAGTAAGAAATACGACCACGACCACGACCACGTCTTCATCCAAGGCCACAATCATGTCCACGTCCATGTCCCTGACCACGGGATGATTTATGATTCCTCATTAGAAGCCCATTATTTTGTTCAACCACCAAAAGGTAAGAAATTAGTCTATAATACTTTTTAAAACCTTTTTCACGATATTGTTGTTACAATAGCACATTGGATGCATGAAATATGAAAAATATTTTTTCTAATATGTCATCATTAGTAATTTTCTCTCCACATAGTTTCAGTTGATAACTAATTCTAAATACTGCAGAATTATACTCACTAATTACTTTAAAATCTTGAAAACATAAATACATCCGATCACAATGAGTTTTTGGAAGAATCACAGTTTTTTGTTAGTCATACCTTTCTTTTAGGTTGTTTCAAAGAACAAATGAGTCTTTGACAGTTAAATACTTAGGTTTTAGTCCTTCATCCAGGTAGTAGTGGAGAAAGATCATGGCCTAGGCTTTGTCTTTGTTGGATTCTTGATTGCTTTCATTGATAGCGTCTCCTAAACTCATGGCATCTAGATGAATTTTTGTATCTAGTATCCAGGATAACTAATTCTTTCCCATAATGTCAATAGTCACAAACTCTAGTTTTATAAGATTCGACATGATAATACTATCATAAAAGCATAATAAAAGTTAAATGAAGATCAAGATTAAAAATGTTGAATAATTAGAAAATAATCTAATATGAAAATATAATTCAACATGAAAGTAATATAGAAACTCACCTTCTAATGATAGACCTTACAAAAATGTCAATTTATAGAGCAATCGTGCTGATAACGTGTTATAAAACTAGCCAACCAATCAACAAGATTAAAAGGAGAGAAAATATGAAGACCAAAAAGTGAGAGAAGTATATTATATTCTTCCACTTGCTTTACAACATAAATGGCATGCCCTATTTATAGGCTTAATCTTACATGTAGGTTACGTCTAAACTTTAATGACAAATAGTGGGCAATAAAATTCATGAATGACCTAGTGAAAGTTATAATCTTAATATAGTAGTGGAGGAGTAATAGAGTAGTGGAAGTTGAAATTAAAAATGAAAAGAATTAATGTAGTAGTGGAGGAGTAATATAGTAGTGGAAGTTAAAGTTAAAAGAGAAAGAGAAAGATGGACATTCACATTCTAATATTTATAATAAATTTTTTTATTATCAACAAAAAAATATTATACTTATAACTGTGTCCTTGCATTTTATATATAATCTATTATGTATTTTATTTAGATCCATCTAATAAAATTATCACTATAAGCACACAGAGACATAGACTCCCTCCTTTTTCATCTTTTTATATTACCATATCAACAACTTTAATGAGATTAAAAAAAATAGTTAAAGGAGTTAAATATGAAATATTTTCTAACAACTTTCTAAATTAACCCTTCTATCAACATAATGAATTGGATGGAAAGAGATAGGGAGGATGGAAAAGGTATGAGGGAAAGAGGCAAGGATATTTTTAAAAATGTGTCGTGAATGTTGTCCATTAAATTTTATAAAAGATCTTTCATTTAGAGCCAATGTAGAATCTTTTGTGTATTTGGATTGGTTGTGTCCAAAAAAAAACTATGGTTTAGAAAAAGTAATCTAAACGCCCCATATTTTTCACAATCAATCTTTTATTGGAAACTAATAAATTAGTTAAACATTAATTTTTTTTAATTAATTTTTCAAGAAAACTAATGAACTATTTAAATACTAATTTTTATACACAATCTTTTTTACCAAAATCATAGTTTTAGTTTAAGCTAGAGGGAACAACTTTAATAGATGGGTTTGGATTAGTTTTTAGATGATACATTTTTTAAGGAATAATAGATTTTGAGTAGACTAAATTTTGTAAAAAGTATATTTTTATTGGTGTATTTAGATTAATTTTTAGAGAATAAATTTTATAAAAAAATTAATTGATACAAGTGGTTCCCCTAACTTTTTCAAAATCATGGGTTATAGGTAAAAATATTTATTGTGAAAAAAATGAGTGTTCTTATAGTTTATTAATTTTGGTGAAAAATTAATTATAGAAAAAAATGAATATTTGAATAATTTATTTTTAACATCCTAAAATTTGGGTAAAAATATAATTAAAAAATTTGAAGAATAAGAATATTTTTCTAAAATTAAACAAGTTGAAAAATGGATCTTAAGGAAATGCTAAAAGAAGAGATAATTGCTAGAAAAATATTGAAGGCTAAGAAAGAAAATTATAAAAAAAAATTATGGAAATAATATTTTAAATACTTAAAAAATTATAGAAGATAATATTTTTTAAAAAATATTTAAATAATTAATATAAAATTTTAAATTTTTTAAAGGGTTATTTTTTAAAAAAATTTGATAAAAATAGCTAGAAATTATTATTTATCTTAAAATTAAAAAAATATATTATAAATTGAAGAAGTGAAGGAAAAAAAATTTGAATTTTAAATTTTTAAAAAATTGATAGTACCTAAAAAAAATAAAAAGAAATATGATATAAACATAAAATTAACTTCAAAGATAAAGAGAGTTTTATTGTGTTAACTAAAAAATTAAGGGTATAGACCCCAAGAACACCTGGCACCCTCGTAGTAATCCACCTCACCTGCTGTCCATCTTCCTTTCACACCTCACCATCGCTCCAGCACACGTGCCCTCCCCTGCAGGCCCCACTCTCTGCCCCCTCATTTCTTCAAACCATCGCCCTCATATGCAGTGAGGGAGAGCAGCTGGAGACGAGAGGCGGAGGAAGAGTAAGTCAACGGTGAGAGAGACGGCCAGAAATATAACTACACGAGAAGCAGAGGGACAGCGAGAGAGTGAGAGCGCGACGGAGAAAGAGAGAGAGAGCCGCGAGAGACAGAGGAGGTCACCGGCCACGGAGGAGTGACAGCGAGATAGGGAGAGACAGAGCGACGACGTGCTATAGTGAGAGAGAGAGCACGACGGAGTGCAGCTAGAGTCGGCAGAGGAAGCGGAGGTCTTCGGCGTCGGAGGAGGAGATCTTGCATGCAACCAGTGTTCCTAAGCTAGGTAAGTCTCCTCAACTTCCTCCCACTATCATTTTCTTTGGCCGACAAAAATGAAAACTTGAATGGGGCAAAGTTCGATTTGGTGTAGGCTAGTAAATCTTTAAGCTTCTCGACACTAAATCCACTCTAAATCATGCTTAATCAGTGCTGCATGTACATTCTCTGTTCTGGTTTAAGTCTCCGAAAAATAGAGACGTGTTTGACGGTGAGGACAGAATATAGATATATAAATATTGTGTGCGCTGGTTTTGGGAAACTGGACAGTATGTATGTACGTGTGCCTGTGTGTGTGCGTGAAGATATGGCTTAATAGATTGAGCCAGTAGCGTTTGAGAAGAGCCTAAACTTAAATTTTAAATTTAAATTTTAATAAATTTTAAAATAAATAGTTATATTTATTTAAATAAATTTTTAAACTAAATTATATTTTAAAATTAATATTTTAAATAAACTGATCATAGTAGTTTATGGAACAGTAAAAGAGATTATGAACTAGCTAATTACTATGGGTCCATTTGGATAAGATTTTAGAAATAAACTTATAAAAAATAGGGCTTTTTGGCAGCTTTTAGAAAAAGGCTTTTGGAGAAAAATTTATGGAAAAAAATAATTTTAAATAAACGAGTGTTTGGATAGTTATTTCTAGAAGTACTTTTATCATTGGTAAATTATGAAAAAGGGTATGAGTATTAAATGAGGAGAGATAAGATATAAGAGGAGAAATGAGAGATGGTGTAAGAAAAAGTATGAGAGATGAGAGAGGGTGTAAGAAAAAGTAGATGTAATATAGTAATTAGTTAGTTCATAAACTCTTTTACTTTTCTATAAGCTATTTTAACCAGCTTATATGAAACATTAGTTTTAAACTATAATTTAGTCTAAAAACCCGTTTGAACAAATATAGCTGTTTGTTTTAAAAATTTTGTAAAACTTAGGTTTTACCAAAACCTATGTTTAAAATCTAGGTTTTGTGTGTTTCCAAACACATATTATATTACCTATATTTTTTCTTACACTATTTCTCCAACTGTTTCTTACACCCTCTCTCATCTCTCCTATTTTTTCTTACACCATATCTCTTTTCTTTTCTTGCACTATCTCTCATCTCATCTCTTATCTCTCCTCATTTAATACTTATACATTTTTTTGTAATTTACCAATAATAAAAGTACTTTTAGAAATAACTATCCAAATACTCATTTATTTAAAACTTTTTTTTATAAGTTCTTCTCTAAAAGTTATTTTCTAAAAATTTTTCAAAAGTCTTTTTTTTTTTAATATTTTTTTAAAATCTTATTCAAATAGGCCTAATTTGAAAGCTATAAGTGCATTGAAACCTGCTATTTTGAAACTGAAATAAATGAAAAGGTATTAACCTACTCTCATGTGTATGTGTACACCGCTGCGGTTAACGAACACATGCATATTTATATATATAATTGTGTTTATTTTTTACCAAAATATCCAGTTATTAATGAGGGAGTAAAACAGGAGGAGTGATATATTAAAAGTATTTGAGTAAGGCAATAAAATAACTATGATTTAAAATTTGCCTGAAGCCATCACTTATGCAGTGCGTTTGGAAACCACGGAAATATGATTTCAAAAGCTTTTTTAGATAAAACCTTGGTTTGAAAAAATTTTAAAATAAACAGTCATATTTATTCAAACAGGTTTTTGGACTAAATTATGGTTTAAAACTAAGGTTTCAGATAAACTAGTCAGAGTAACTTATAGAACAGTAAAAAAACTTATGAACTAACCAATTACTATATTATTTCTACTTTTTCTTACACCCCCTCTCCTATTTTTTCTTATACTCTCTCTCATCTCTTCTACTTTTTTTACACCCTCTCTCTTCTCTCATACTTTTTCTTGTACCCTCTCTCCTCTCATTTCTTATCTCTCCTCATTTAATACTCATACCCTTTTTCATAATTTACCAATAATAAAAGTACTTTTAGAAATAAATATCTAAACACTCATTTATTCAAAACCACTTTTTTTTCATAAGCTCCTCTCTAAAAACCCTTTTATATAAGCTGCCCAAAAGTCATTTTTTTTCATAAGCCTATTTCTAAAATCATATCCAAACGGGCACATGGTGTGTTTGGCTCAACAGATAGGAGTGGAGGGGATGAATTTTAATAGTGAAAAAAAGAGAGGAGGGAAGAAGATAGATTTTATTATTATCTTATTTGGATTAAGATTAAGGGAGGGGAGAGATGGATTTTCATATTACCTTATTTGGTTCAAGAAATTAGGGGAGGGAAAATATTTTTATATAGACAAATTTACCTTATATTATTTTTTAATAAATATAATATAGGGATAATATTAGAATATTAAAAAAAATTATGGGTATATTAATATTATAAAATAATAATATCACACTACCCCCTCCAAATTCTCCCAATTAAAATTTTCCCTCTCCTCCTAAATGTTTTAATGAGTCAAATAAGAGGAGGGGAGTAAAATTCCTCCCCTCCTCTTCTCTCTCCCCCAAATTACTTGTACCAAAGGCACCCTTAAAAGAAAGGATAAAGAGGGCCTTGAAATAAAAGTAACAAGTAATGGCACTTTCTTTTTATTTCTATATGTGTGCCATTCTGCTTTTTTTTTTTTTTTTTTGCCACACTGGTACACATCCCAAGCGTAGTGATACTCTTAAGTGCGGGGATTATCATAGTTGACATGTTGGATAGCATGCAGGTACTAAGTTCGCCATCTTGCTTGGCTAGAGCTTGTTCCAGGAATCTACATTATTATATAAATTCTAGAATTGATTGACATTTGTTAATGCAGGGCACTATTCAGAGAATGTACATTTTGAGTGTAAACTATGGTTGTTGATTGATTGATATATATGCTGTGATGTATAGGTATTGAGATGCCCTCTATGATAGTTGGTTCTTTAATTAATGAATGTATGCATATTTGATTGAGACCATATTGAATGGTTGTGTTTATGTCTTATTTTTCATGTTTTATGAATATGTAAATATATAAATATGAAATAGTGTTGTTATTTATGAGATTCTTTGAACCTTACCTTTTGTTTTTTTATGATATACCGTAAAGGTAGGTAGCTCTAAAGGGCAAGGACTGTTATAAGGAGGGATATAAACTTAGTCTGATATATAGATATATTCTTTTGGAGAGAGCCTTGCATGGCTCATTTAGAGTTTATTAGTGTGTGTGTGTGAAAGTTTGTAACATGTAATTCCTAAACTCAAGAAGCGGAAACTCGACTACACATGTAATGCCATCCCCGTGATAGCTGTGGATGAACATGGGTAACACACACACACACACACAGAGAGGCTAGATGGAGATAGAAATAGTACAAATTGAGAAATTTTTAAATTAAGTAAGAAAAATCTATTTCCAAAGGACTTTCAAAAAGTAGAATAAAAGAATAAAGAAATTTTTCCCGTATCAAAGTTTAAGGAAAACTTTATATGGATGAAAAAGTTAATGTTACATTAGTTTTGGTGAATTGATTATGGATTCATTTGGATAAATTTTAAAAAAAATAGTTTATAAAAAATTGAATTTTAGACAGCTTTTAAAAAAATTTAGGGAAGAGTTTATAAAAAAAATAATTTTAAATAAATGAGTGTTTGAATAATTAATTTTAAAAATACTTTTATTATTAGTAAATGATTCAAAATGATATAATTTTATTAAAAATATGAATGAGGAGAGATGAGAGGGGATGAAAAAGATAGAGGAAAGAGGAGAGAGATAAATAGTTTATTTATTTTTGTGAAAAAATGATTATAGAAAATGTGATATGTTTGGATTATTTAAAAAAATTACAAAAATTTATATTACTAAAAAATTATTTTTTATAATCTATTCTATTTAGAACCGATTCTTTACATCTATTATCTATAATATGTTATATTTAGAAGCTATTTTACTTAGAATCTATTATCTTAAATCAAATCAAACACCATATATACAAGATTGAAAGGAGTAATTCAAATTGTATGACACTTTAAACATAACACTTTTTAGAAGGATGGAGTGATCTTTATTAAACATAGCATACGCCATTTCGATCCTTATTTTGAGACACTTTTTATTATAAGGAACTGGTGATCTTTATTATAAGTTTCTATTTTTACCAAGATTAACCTTATTTAAAATTTGATGCAATTTTCTTTTTTTATTTGTCAAGATGTAAGTTATGGTTTTAAATAAAGGTAAATTTAGAAATTTTTAAAATTTTCATATTTAATGACTTAACCACATTTACCTAGTACTGATTAAGTGGTTGAAGAGGGCTTATAATAGAGACTGGGTTAATATAATATATATATATATATATATATATATTATATTAACCCGGAGGAGCGGAGAGATAAGAGAGAGGAAAAGAAGCCACTTAATTGGAACATAATTTTATTTATTTTAGGCTTCAGATACAGATGGAACAATTAAAAGGAAAGCACATGAAGCCTTATTTTACATATTCTTAACTGCAAGGAGTTATGTAAACTACTTGCAACATGCAGTGGCTTCACCATTTGGATAGTAGTATACGATCTTCATGCAGCAGATGATTCAACCTTGCGAAACACAACCACGAAAGGTTTATCATTATCAATAACCAAAATCCTGTTTCCTTCATTGTCCTCTGAAAGTCCAAGAGCTCCACAAGATTCTTCCTCACTAGAGGGACAGAACACAATCTTATAGGTCCGACCATGATATTTCTGAATCTTAAACCAACCACTTATTGTGTTCTCGTACCCGACAAGTTTCACTTCCCTTGAATTATCTTCTCCGATAATAATCGTCCATTTTGCTGGTTGGGCTGCGCACTTTGGTGCTGCAACGACGGTGAACTCCATAATGAAGTTTGTTTGGAGATGAGCATTTCTGTATGGAGAAGAAAGTATGGTGGGCAAGCCTTTGGAGAGGTGGGAGAAGGTTTGAACAACAGTTAGAGGGCAAGTTTCGTGGCCGGTGGCGGCGAGACCGACACCACCGGCGCGTCCCCAGATGGCAGGTAGGATGTAGTATGAGCCGCCATTTCTGATGGGGTTGCCGTCAGTATGAGCCGCCATTTCTGATGGGGTTGCCGTCAATGTCAAGCAAATCATATTCCGCTGATGTGTAGGCAAGGACAAGGAAGACGAAAAGCAAAGCAGTCTTCATTGCTTGAAGGGATAATTTGGCTGGGAGCATTGTCTCTGGTTGTGTGGAAACGAAAGGATGAAGGATTCTATTTATAGACATATGCACTCATTACCTTGAAGGGTAGTTTAGGTATTTCATTCTTCTTTTAGCCTTTCACCATACTTCTTTGTTGGAACGGTCATTGGTGCTTGTCATCATCATTGCAGGGAATACAATTTAAACGGTTGAGATTTAAAATTTTGAACTAATAATTTTTATATAAAAGTAAGTTTTTAAAAAATTAACATATATGAGATTATCTTTATTTTATGTTATGTGCGTATTAAAATATTTTGTATAAAAAAATAAATTTCAACGGTTCACATTTTGGCGCTCAAAACCATATGTCAATGAAGAGGAAAACCACTAGCTACTGTTCATGGCTCTATAGGGAAGCTTTCACTTCTCATTTGGCATGTATCTCTCCCTATGGCTTAGCTTTTCATTATAGTTTTAGCACTCTGTTAAACATCATTATATATATTCATAATCAATTTTGAACTCAAAATTATGGTTATCTCGTCATACTAAAATCAATTATAGACTTAAAACTATGTTTGTTTCACAAGTAACCATACACTGCTATAAATGTTTGGCCAAAAACACTCCTATAAATACCAAAATTAGTTTATTTCACAAGAAATATATATATTTCTAACAAATCTCAAGTTTAAATGGAGAATATATGTTAAAATATTAGTCTATTAGATTAATATTTCTTATGAAGAAGATGCATGTATATTGCATTAGCCAAACTTTATCTAATTTTTTTATTTAGAAGGGCATTCATTAATAACATAAAATTATCTAGTAGGATGAACATGCGACATTTATTTATATATCTATATATCTGTGTATGGACTATTAGTTATATATATGCAGTATATATAGATATATATATTAACAAAATATCTTATTTTTATATTTATAATTTTTCAAAAAAAATTCTATCATTTTTCTTTAGAATAAGACAAAAGAGTTTGCATTTCCATATATTAACATTGTGTATATTTCCAGAATAAATAGCTGAAAATTGATCGGTCCAATTAAAAGTAACTATTTTAAAAGTATTTTTTTTATTTCAACTTGAATTCAAAAATGCATAATTAAGTAATAATTTAAAATTTTATATTTAAACGGTGTCCAAAATTTAACATAATTTAAATGCACATTGCAAGATTTGATGTACCTCTCCACTTGTTTTCACAAACAACATTTTACTATAATAAGTTAAGGGGAAAAAAAGTTAAAGACAACCCGTTGATAATTACCCTATTGTAAAAAGAATGCACGAGCAAAAATTCAAAACTCAACATAGATATATACACACACAGATATATATATATATATATATATACAAATATATGTATATGTATATGTATATGTATATGTATATTTATATGTATATATATATCTTCTTCAAAAGAAATTCAAAACTCAACAGATATATACACATATAACATACATACATACATACATACATACATACATACATACATACATACATACATACATACATACATACATACATACATACATACATACATACATACATACATACATACATACATACATACATACATACATACATACATACATACATACATACATACATACATACATACATACATACATACATACATACATACATACATACATACATACATACATACATACATACATACATACATTTCTACTCACATTTCTCCCACAAGATTCTCTTTTGCAAACATGCAGGTTTACATATTTTTTCCTTTAAGAAAGCTTAAAAATTTTATGATTATATTTACGTCTCTCTCTCTCTCTCTCTATATATATATATATATCTTCTTCATAAGAAATTGAACTTATAAATCATACTAGTAGTAGGCTTCACACCATGCAGCTCCACTCAACCCATTTCCATGAACATAGCTTTTTCCATGAACATTTTATGATCATAAGTTTAAAGAAAGAGCATAACCTAAGAGACTAGCTTATTAGAGAAAAGAATCTTATTAGAGAAAAGAATCCCTTAAAGTTATAAATCGCAGTTAACTTATTTTTTTAATTTTCTGATACAACAGAAATTAAACCACAGTTCACTTATAAATTATAGGCATATTTCTAAGCAATTATTTTATCTTCTGCACACTTCATTTTCCGACAAGTCTCCTAGTTGCCACGTGCTCCTTGATAAAACCCCCCTTGATAGATACGATGTGGATTTGGTATCTTTTTGTGTGTACGATGGCGTTGTGGGAAAACGAGAGGACGAAGGCTTCCCTCAGTTAAAGAGCTAAAGCGATATAGCAGCAGACAAATGATTTAAAATGATATATCAGAACTTATGCAGAGGCCCGGCACGCCAGCTTAATGTGTGGGGCAAAAAATAGTAGAATTATAATGTTAGTAGATAACCATTGGTAGCAGTACATAAATTATTTTTAGTACCTATTTTTGGTGTCTGCTAAAACATTGGTGCAGAAAATGTACTTGGTAACATATTTGGAAATAATTTATTATTATATTATTTTAAATTTTAAATATAAGAATTTGATAAAAAATTATTTTAATATTAGATAAAAAATATTTTAATATCAATAGAAATTTTAATCTATTTTTTATCTTAAATTTATAATTTTTTAATATATTCTTATTAATTACATATAATAAAAAAGTTTTTATCAATAAATAATTATAATGGAAATGATTAGTTATAATGTACAGAGTATTTTAACAAAATTAATATACATTTATTTATAATAACTAAACTAATTTTATTAATATATATAAATTAACTATTTAATTCTTATATTAACCACTTAAAAAATATAAATTTTCATATCTTTTGTTCGATGATGCTCATAATTTACTAGGAAATTACTCAATTATTGGAGTAAAATTTAATTTGAACATGCGCATTGGAATTTTTGTCGTTTATATATAATTAATTGTCCTTCAATGTAACATCGTGGCCAGGGCAGTGCAGTTCTGTGGAAAGGACGGAGACATGTCAATGAAAAAGATTTACCATGTTTATATAAAAATTAAATAATTAATTTATAAATTTAAAATAAATAAATGATTTATTTTAAAAAATATTTGTTAATTTTTATAAAATATTTTCCTTTAACTGTTTATATTGAAAATAACTGCATTAATGAAATTTTTTTAATATATACAATTAAAAAATTAGAATAAAAATTAATTAAAATTTTATATTTAAGAATAAAATAAATTTTAATTAATTTTTTATTGAAAATAAAGGGAAAGGAAGAAATAATTTACAGCATCTATCTAGATTTGACATACATAGTTGGCGGTATGAAAACGAGAGGATGAAATGTTCAATTTGATTTGACGTTCAATTATAATGATGCTATTCGATGATTATTGGAGTTAAATTTTATTTGAACACTGGCATTTGAGTTTTTGTCCTTTATACATGATTATGAGATTATCTTTCAAAGTCTCTTCTCCTCCATAAAAAATTTAAAGTAATTAAGATCTCTTTAATAGCAAAAATTAATTAAAAATTTTATTAAATAAAAAAATTAAATTTAAATAGATATAACTCATCTTTTATAAATAAATATATTTTTTAATTATATAAAATTGAGTTTTAACTGTATACAAATGACTTTAGTTAAAAATAAGTTACATTCATAGTAGATGGATTGTATCAAATCTTTTTAATGAATAAAATATTTAAATAAGTCATTTTAATTTTCTTTGTTTAAAAAATCCAAACTTGATCCTTTCTGTTTTGAGCATCCTTCTATTGATGATAAATAAAAAGTTACCGTTCAATAATTATATCGAAAGAATTTATCATTTATTTTGATGTAGTTTATCTTTTATAATTGTTTTTAATATAAGGCCACGTTAAGAAAAATTAAATAAAATTATTAGTATTTTATATTATTTTCTTTCTACGTATCTTGTCGCCGGCCCCCCGTGCTGTTGGCTAAACGCAAAGGGCGGCACGTGACTGAAAAGATAAATCCCCAATTGACTTCACAACGTACTTTTTGTGCTCTACCACATGCACAATCAATTTGTGATATATCCAAAACTCATATTGATTGGGATAGGGTGGATTCAATTATTTCAAGTGATGTAAACAAAACTATGTTTATTTCATAAGTAACCATACACTGCTATAAATGTTTGGCCAAAATACTCCTATAAATACCAAAATTAATTATGAACCAATAAAACTCTGGCCATTTCATAAGCTGCTATTACTTGTTTTTTAGTTATATTTTTTCTAAAAATTTATCTAAATACCCTATTTTGATTAAATAAATTATGCTTATAAATCAAATTTTTAGCTCTATTTAATCTAATGCTAATCCAAATACACTCGAAGCATGGGAAAATTATTCGTGAGAAAAATGATTGATGGTCTCATAATTGATTTTAATCAAAATATATGTGCTTAGTTGAGGATCATAATTGATTTAATTAAAATATGAGTGTTTGGGTGGAAATTGACAAAAACCAAAGTTTAGATAGATAATTAATTATTTTATGAGCTCCCAGGCACTTAAACTAACTCAACTCTGATGGAGATATAAGTAAATTGAAAAGGCTGAGTTACATTTTGACACATGGCATGAGCATGTGTTTTGGATTAATTATGATTGATGTAATGGTTTTCTATTCATCTAGTTATTACTTTTTTTTATTGGATTAATTGTATTTAAATTATGGAGGGTTGTATCTATTCAAGCTTAAATTATTGCAGTGACTAATCTACAAGTTGCTAATGCGCAAGATAATAATTAATAAATTATTAATTAAGATGGTAAATATCTTTATATCCTTAAAAAATATAACATAAATTTAAGTATATTTATTAGGAGAAGTGAAAATTTTTACGGTCTAAATTTTAGTTTTAATTCTAACATAATTTGAAAATACCCTTAGCAAAATTAATGAGTGGAATAACGAAAGTGTGTTTCTTTACATTGATAGTAGCAAACATAGAGAAAGTAAATAACTAAATATACAGCTCAAGGATATTTGATTTTATCTTCTACCTGTGTGTATGTATATGATTTTCTAGCAAATCTCAAGTTCAAAAGGAGAATATATCTTAAAATATTAATCTATTAGATGAAAACCTTTCTTGAACTTATAAATCACAATAGTAGTCGGCTTCACTCAACCTATTTCCATGAACATTAGCGTCTTAATGAAAGTATATTTGTTATGATCATAAGTTTAAAGAAGGAGCATATTTTATATCATCATACCTTAAACATATAAATCACATTTAATTTATTTTTAAATTTTTTTATACACCAGAAATTAAACTACAGTTAACTTATAAATTATTGGCATAGTTATTTTATCTTCTTTCATACTTTATTTCCCAACAAGTCCCTAGGTGCTCCTTGATAAACCCCCCTTGATAGATATATATATATATATATATATATTGTGGATTTGGTATCTTTTTCTGCTCGGTGACATATTTATAAATAAGTTATTATTATATTAATTTTAATTTTAAACATATGAGTTAAATAAATAGTTTATTTTGATTTAAATATAAAATTTTTAATATACTTTATATATCAAATTTATAATTTTTTAATATATCTTTATTAATTACATATAATAAAGGAATTTACATCAACAAGTAATTACACTACAAAAAAAAGTTTTGGCGACGACTTTTCAGTAGTGATAAATAAAGTAGCCGCTGAAAATTGACTTTTAGTGGTGACATTTTCTTGTCGACGCTGAAGGTCAATAACTCAAAAATTTGGAAGACACTTTTCTGCCGCGATAGTAACTGTTGCCGCAGAAGGTCATAGTATCTGCAATGACATATATTTGTTGTGGCAGAAAGTCTATAGTTCTGCATCAATAATTGTTTGTCACCATAGAAGGCATGATTCAGCGATGACTTTTTTATCCTTCAGCAAGTCTTCATACATTTTTTCCTACTTTACATAGGCTTGAAGCAACTATCTAATATAAATAATTAAATTATTGAATAATATTATTTTAAATATTAAATAAAAAATTTCACGTGTTATTATAGTAAGGAGATATTATATAGATAATAATGTAATGTTTGTGAAAGAAGGAGATAAAGCAAGGGTATGTGCATGAGAAAGATATTATAAATGTGTATCAATAAGCATAAGAGTTATTATGTGTGTGTTAGAGAGAATATGGGGGAGGAGATAGAGAGAGGGATATGTGTGGGTGTAGGAGAGATCAGGAGAAATGTTCTCTGTAACTATATTTCATATAACATCACAACTTTTATAAAAAGGATTTATAAGGTATTATTGAGTTTAAAAGTATTTTTCTGAAATTAAAAAGTCTAAAAAGTGAAATTTTAGAGAAATAATAAAGGAAAGAATAATCATTACAAATATTTTGGGGTTAAGGAAAAATCATAAAAGGAGTATTTTGAGGCCTTACAAAATTATGAAAAAATTTATTTTCACAAAAGAGATCTAAATTATTTAATAGTTATTTTTCAGGAATTAAATACCTATTTTTTTAGAAAAATTTTAAAAAAATAGTTAGAAGTATCATTTCCCAGAAAATTTTAGAAAAATTCCCTAATAATTTAAAAAAGCTATTGTGAAAAAAATATCATTAATTTATTAAGTGGATTATGTTCTAAAAATTATTTGGTAAAAGTAAGATTTTCAGCGGAAATGTCGCCGCTGAAGGTTATTTTCCCAAATATGTTAACTCTAATTCCCCATTATCCCAATCGCATCTGACTACCACATAATTTCTCTCCTCTCCTTTACAAAATCTTTGCGGAGCTTCAAATCCTTATCATATCGTCCTTCAATTCAAATCATCAGATCGCGCCTCTTCGCAAAGTCAATTGTCGGTGTCACATACCTTTATTCTTCATCGGTTGCCTCGCTCATCTGTAGAAACAAAGCGACAAGAAAGAGAGAGAGAGGAGCATAGGAGAAGGACCAGAGGGTGAGATGTCGAAAGGGTGGCCGGAAGAAGGACGAGCTTGCAGCTTAGTTGACCAACTGAGGTGAGTTCTCTGACTCTATCTTCGCCTTCGACTTCTCTATTATGTCACCGATGAAGTTGAGGTTTTGGATTTTTTGGTTGATTAAGTATGAAGGATTAAGGATTTGAGCTGTTAAACTTGAAATCAAACTAAAATCATAAATCTTAGCTGATGTATATGCTCGCTCCATAAATCGACAAGAGTTATGTTAGCCCTTGCATCCCCTAACCTCTCACCTAGTACTTACCATTCTTTCTCAAACCTCTCTCTGTCATGGTTTAAACTTTCAGTTTCCTTCAAAACATATTCCCTCTACAATATGGTATTCTCAATCTCCTGTTTCAGTTATGGCTGCAACCGACAATACTCTTCCCTCTCACATTGAGTTATTTTTAAATTCTCAATCTCCTTGACCATACGCATATTTATGTCTTTAGCTGGTACACAATGTCCCACAGGTCATTACCAATATTAATTTGTGTAGAAGATGATTTAATTTGAGATAAACCTTGGTGCATGTTCTGCAAAATTCATATGGGTAATTGCATATAGCGAATAGAGAGAGAGATAGGGAACTGGGGTTGTTGAGTTATTTTGTGGAGTGCCATTAATGCTTTGATGTAGGGCAGAGACTATGAAGAACATGCCTTGATAATGCTTTGATACATGGCAGGTTATTGAGTGACTGGATGCTGTTGATATAGGGTAGGCTATTAAGTGACTGGGCAGGATATTAACTTAGTTTATTCTTCATTCATAGAGGAACAAATGTTTTGCCTGGACATAGCTATTAAGTATATCCGTTAAGGTAAAAAAAGTAAGCAATTCCACGCATAAGCACATCTATATACTATTTTTAAAAAAGTGGTTTTGGCGTGTTATTTATGCTCTCTTGTCTGCAAGTGCTATTTTATCCTTAAATTAATTTGTTTTAATTTTCTATTCAGTACTATTATTCTTATTAACTAAAGTTTTTTTTCCTCTTCCATAGTTTCATATGTTAAACAATCAAACAAGCTGGGATAGATTTCTATTTCTTTTATCTACCTTCACATTGCCCAATAAAGGGGGCAAATAGGGAGGAATATAAGTTATCTTAGTTTGGATTCTAAACTTTCTTTCATTGTATAATCTTTCTGTCACCTTTTGATTTTTGAACTATTATATTATCTATATTTTCCTTTTTGTCAAATATCTTAAAGGAAGATGGAATGCATGTAAATTAGTTATGTATAGTTCTATCTATATCTTCATTGTAGCCTTCTTTAGATCTTCTATTTGGAATGCAAGGCATCACTTACTGATCAATGATAGTTACAAACAGATTAGAGGTTTCATATATCACTATCAAGTTTGTTAGACTTCATATCTACTTCATCACTACTTCACTTGTTCTCTCTACACCATCTTCACTCTGAAATTTCTAGTAGTGAGGTCAGTTTATAACTTCTGAAGAATTTTCAATTCTGCTCTCCTTTTCATGTATAACTTTTTATAGGTGGTCAAGAGAAGAATACAAATTCGAATCCTAAGAAGTGTAATTATTAGAAAATATATGAAAATCGTTTATTCTCTAAGCTTTAAGTCTCTAAACTTCACTTATGCATGAACTTTCTCAGTAACAAGACTAAAATTTAGAGAGTGATGCTCGAATTACATCAGAAGAAATATTGGTGACAGTTCTTGGTGAAATGTTAGGGTATGTAAGAGGGAAAGGGTATGGAACGAAGCCTTGAAAGAAGAGAAATCGCCCTCAATCTAATGATAGTTCAGTTGTGCAGAGTATGCGTGCCCAATTGCAGGAAGAGTTTGATAAAAAATTGTAAGATGAGAGAGAGAAATGGAGGTAAAGCGTGCAGTGGAGCGTGCGAAGATGGAAGAAGAGTGTTCGCAATTCGAGCATAGATTAATGGAGCAAATGGAACAAAAGATACAGGCTCAATTTGCTACCTTGATGCAAAGAGGACAACCACATGTGCCTACTTCTTCTACTCCTAGTATTGGTCCTTCTATATAATATTTATGTATAAACTATACAATTTTATTTTCTTTTTAAATATGTTTAAGTAATTGAAGTAATTTAATATTTTATTGGACGATCTAAATTATTCATCAATTATTAGAGTTTAATTTATTTAGTTAATTATTATTTTCTTATTTTTATTATTAAATTACATGTTTGAATACAAGAAAAATTTGACAAAAATTTAAACAATAGGCTGCGATAGAAATGTCACCGCAGATTACACAATAGGCAGCGACAATATATAGATGACAGTCTCATAAGCGACGACTTGGCGACAATTAAGAGTCACCGTTAAAGATATTTAGCGGTGACTTTAAAACTTTCAACGGTGATAATAGTCAAGTTTTTTGTAATGTTATAATATATAGGACTAATTATAATGCATATTGTTAAAAAGAATATTTTAGAAAAATTAATATATATTTATTTATAATATCTAAATTAATTTTATTAATATATATATATAAATTAGTTATCAAATTTTTATATTAATGACTAAGAGGAAATATTAATTTTCATATCTTTTGTTTGATGCTCATAATCTACCCCGATGTTACTCAATTATTGGAGTTAAATCTTATTTGAACATGTGCGTTTGAATTTTTGTGGTTTGCATATAACTAATTGTCCTTCAATGAAACATCGTGGCCCCAGCAGTGCGATTGTGATAAATGGAAAGGACGGAGACATGTTAATGAAAAAGATTTACCACTTTTATGTAAAAATTAAATAACTCATTTATAAAGATTAAAAAAATAATTAAATTAATTATTTTAAAAAATTTATAAAATATTTTTTAATTATTTATATTAAAAATTACTGCATGATAAAAGATTTTTGATAAATAGTTTAACAAAAAATATAAATTCAGAATAAAAATAAATTAAAATTTTATATTTAAGAATAAAATAAATTTTAATTATTTTTATTGAAAAATAAGGGGTAAGGAAGAAATAATTTACAGCATCGATCTAGATTTGTACATACAGAATTGGCGGTATGAAAACAGGAGGATGAAATGTTCTATTTGATTTGATGCTCATTATAACGTTGCTATTCAATAATTATTGGAGTTAAATTTTATTTGAACACTTGCAATTGAAATTTTTTCGTTTATATATGATTATGAGATTATCTTTCAATGGATTCTCGTCGCCACAGCGGTGCCCGTGCGGATGTGACAACTGAAAAAAAAAGGACCGACACATGTCAATGAAAAACATTTTAGCATGTTTGAATTAGGTTTTTAAAAAATATATAAAAAAATAATTTTAAAGTAATTTTAAATTAATTTTTTTATAGAATTTCTAATAAAAATTAATTATAAATAAATAAATAAATATTTAAATAGTTATTATTAGAATATTTTATGTTATTAGTTAATTATTAGAGTATAATTTTTTAAAAAAATAAATAATTCTGAATTTTTTTATATTTTTTTCTTTTTCCTGTTATCTCCAGGGAGAGCAACGAGAGAAAGGAGGAAGTCTAACAAAATAAACGATTCAGGACATTTTCTAGTAACCATTGCTCCAAATTTTTTTCACAAAATCTATATCTGTCGGACTGGATTATCTACCGATTCAGGAGCCTCAGCAAAACAATATATCAACAAACGGAGGAACTCACAAGCATGTAGGAGAAAAGTTTGAACAGTGAAGGTAGAGTTAGAGATGATGCTCTTCAAAGTGCTGGTGAAGCTCACAACATAGAGACAATGATGTGGATCTAGACACCGACGAGTGAAGGAGAGATCTAGACAAGAGAGTGAGCGAGAGAAGACTGTGAAGGTAAGGAGAGTGAGGGAGAAAAAAGACAGAGTCGGCACACAACATAGAGAAGATTGTAAAAGTGCGAAAAGTGGAGGAGACAGAAGAGGGGTGTTGGCAGAGGGAAGACCGAAGATAGATATTGAAGGTGAAAAGTAGAGAGAAGAGAAGCTTACATCTTTAGCAGTGAAGCCGCGCAGCTTTCATCTTCGAAGAGAAAAAGATGTATAAAAAAATAAAAATAAAATAATTATTAAGTATTTTATAAACTATGTTTTTTACGTGTGAATTTATTTAAAATTATAGTTTAAAATTAAATTTAATTTATAAGTTTTTTTAAATATTTAAAAAATATTTATTTTATTTTTTCTAAATTATAGTTTGGGATGAAAATCCTTTTAAACATATATTTTTGTTGTGCTTCTGATTTTGTTTGATTATTTTATTATTAATTTTGTTTTTTTTTTATTTTTTTAGATTAGTTTTATAAATTTAAATCTATTATTCATAAAAAATTTGAGAAAAAAATTTAAAAAATTATTTGGATGATTGTTTTAAAAAATAAATATTTCTTCATTTTTTTCTAGTTCCACATGACCATTACATATAACAAATTAAATCAGGTCAAGCCTGTCTTATGTTTTATTCTTTTTTTTAAATAATTTTTTTTGGGAATAAGGAATCAAACTGGGCCCTATTCTGTCTTATATATAACGGATAGATAATTAATTTATAAAAATTAAAAATAATTTATAAAATATATGTTTTGGTTTCTCAAAGCATCATCTCTCAATCATTCATTTGTATTAAAAGCTAACTCATTGATGCTCTCGATTTAGATAAAAAAAATTATAGATTTGAGAGATGAAATATATTCAAGTCTTATATTTTAAGATTAAAAAAACATTTCAATTATCTTCTACATTTACAATGGAAAGGAGCATCAGCAAAGATCATAGTATTATTGTTTTTGTCCTACACATGATAATTGAGAGTTGATAAGGTTAGCTAAGTTTATCTAGGACCTATTGTGGTCTCTTATGAGACTCCACCATAGCCCGCTTTCAAGGAAGAAGGAGTGAGAGCACCATCCATATTTAATTTAACCCAACCCAAAAATACAGGTTGCCAAACATTAGAGACTTTAGGAGAGATATCTTTAATGCAGCCACATGATCATAAGCGTGAATAAAGCTTTTCCAATATGCTATGACAACATTAGCCGGATTAGTAGGTTTTTCAAATGTATTATCATGGGAAGATCCCAGTTTGAATCTAGATCTCCACCCAAGTCTCACACAAAATAAATAAGATTATTTTGAAAAGTAGTTCGTATATTTATCGTAATGTATGTTTGGTTCGCCTTTTTGTGCAATTCATGGTAAAGTTTTTTTCATAAACATACATATCCTTGTATTGTAGACAATTATATTTGAAATATTATTACTGCTCATTTTTTATCAGAAGCTTGTGATTTAGTTTTTGATGCAGCAAGTAATGGAAAACAATTCTTAATTGTTGGTACCAAAAATAAAGCAGCTGATTCAGTAGCGCGGGCTGCAATAAGAGCTCGGTGTCATTATGTTAATAAAAAATGGCTCGGTGGTATGTTAACGAATTGGTATACTACAGAAAGGAGACTTCATAAGTTCAGGGACTTGAGAACGGAACAAAAGACGGGGAGGCTCAACTGAAATATTAAATATATGTATAAATTTATACGAAAAATTTTACATTAGTTTGTCAAGTTGTGAGACTAACCATTTTTACTAGACTTAATCCCCCATTTGGTAGTTCATAATAAAGTTTTTTTTGTATAAAAACTTTTGGAAAGGGGTTAGACTCACCTACGACCTAAGGGTAGGGCAAAGTCTCCCTTCTTTCTAGACAATACTAATATCAGGTAGGGTGAATTGTCTATTAATCTCAAGAGTTATAATGTATCCCCAAACGCCGCGATTAGAACCACAATAAAGTGATACTCTCCAGAAATAGAACACAATCTAAATGACAATATATCTCACCCATTCACTTTTTGAACCCATGGATGATGGATAATTCATAATAAAATTGATTGTAGCTTTTGGTACAGTTCTATCTATATGCTTGTTGTGTGGGTCGAAGCATAAATAATGCACGTCAAATTGACCCATAAAGTTATCAAAGAAATTGGCCTATAGAAAAATATAGAATATATTTGACCAAAATACACATAATCTCTCTCAATATTAACTTAGATGCATATAATCTCTTTTATCTTTAAAAGTTTAAAAATTAGACCCTCAACTTTTTGATTATGACCATTAAACCCTTCCTAATAAAATGACTATTAAATTCAACAGGATGTAAGCCTCATCAAATTATTTAAGATTATTTGGAGACTGATATGTAATTTTTTTGTATTTTATTAATAATATATATTTGGCTGATATATATTCAATTTTAATAATACATTAATGCTTGCGATAATTTGTCTGTGTTTGTGGGGAAAGGAGAGGATGAAGGGTTTCTATTTAATATTTATACATACACACTCGATAATTGGGAGCGATAGTTTAGGTATTCCATTATAAAGGATATAAGACAAATGAATGCAAAATATATATATATACACACACTATATCCAAACATATCTACACACCCTCCCAACTTCACCATTTAGTTCATCAACCACCTTACAACGCCCCATATTTAGGGTTTCACCATACTGGTCTCAGCTCTTTAGCGAGTCTTTCACAACTATCAGCATACTATGTGCTCACAACTCGTCAGTGTTACTGATATCAGCTTGTTAATGTTATACCCATAATTTTAGGCCTAAAAACTGAAGAATAAGTCTAAACTAGATAGGCAACTAATTAAATCCAGTTGCGAAGAAGTCCTAGAAGAGTGAGGCATGAAAACAAGTGAGCTATGATTTCTAGCATTGAGTTATGTGATTTTGTTTAAGATGAATGTGGTTCAGGGCAAGTTTAGCCAGAGGCTTAATGTTGCCTTAAATGATATATTTTGATGATCAAATTATAGAAAATGACTTAGAATCATATATGTCTCCTTACATTTTATATTTAATCTATGATATAGTTTATTTGCATTTTACTTAGTTCGATCTAACAAAATTATTACTATATGCACACAGAGACACACACTCCCTCTTTTTCCATCTTTTTATATGACCGTATCAACAACTTTCATGAGATTAAGAAAAATAGTTAAAGGAGTTATAACAACTTTCTAATTAAGCCTTCGATTGGTATAATTAATTGGAGGGAAGGATATAGGGAGGATGAAAAAGGTATGAGAGAAAGAGGTAAGGGTATTTTTAAAAACGTGTCATGAATGTTTTCCACTAAATTTTATAAAGGATCTTTCATTAAGAACCAATGTGTAGAATCCTATGTCTGTTTTTGGATTCAACTAAGTTTTGTGTCAAAAATCATAGTTTTAGATGAAATAATCCAAACACACCACATCTTCCACAATCAATCTTTCATACAAACCAATAAATTATCCAAAACAATAATTTTTCCACAATTAATTTTGCACCAAAATTAGTAAATTATCCAAATACTAGTATTTTTCTTAGGATCAATTTTTCACCGAAACCATTGTACTTTCCAAACAATAATTTTTGTCCACAATCTTTTTTTACCAAAATCATGGTTATAGTTTAAGCTATAGGGAACAACTTCTAACTGATGTGTTTGGATTAATTTAAGAATAGATTTTGAGTTGAATATATTTTATAAAAAATATATTTTTATTGGTCTATTTGGATTAGCTTTTGGAGAATAGATTTTATAAAAAAATTGATTGTTATAAGTAGTTTCCCTAGCTTTTCTGAAATGATGTGATCACTTCAAATTGTAAATCAATGATTCCGTATAGTGTAACATCGGGTCATTCTCTTTAAAGAGCCAAAAATAAAATTGAATTTCTAAGTAACTAAATAAAATGCATCTTAAGTTAGAAAATGATAGTTTGATTTAATTGACTAACAAGTAAATCAATGAATTAAAATTAAATTTAAATAAAATATTTTTGATATTTTTAATTTAAACAAAAGGGAATATGAATGATAATAAGTTAATGGAATGAAAGCGAAAGTAATTAATAATAAAAGTAATCTTCTAGTTTAATAACGCAGGTAACTATAACTTCAACAGATATAAGAGTTATAAACAATGAATCAAGAATTATAATCAGTCTTTTAATTCAACAACTAAGCCACCTCAAATTATCAAAAAATATTTTTAAAATTCTAATTTATTAATTGTCACCCGAATAATAAAATAGAATTAAAAATATTAAAAACTAATGCTCAATTATAACTCATTAATTCATAAAAATTAGGATTAAAACTTGCAAGAGATATAATGATCTAATAATTCAAGTCACCTTGAAAAATCCAAATATGTTAACCCTTCAAATTTTATATAAATGGAGGAGTAATTCAAATTGTATGACACTTTAAAGGTAACACACACACCACTCTGATCCTTTATTATAAGACACTTTGTAGAAAGAATATGTTATTTCTATTATAAGTTTATATTTTTACCAAGGTTAACCTTAGTTAAAGTTTGATGCAACTTGTTTTTTTTTTTTTTGTTTCCAAGATGTAATTTATGGTTTTAAATGAAGGTAAATCTGGATTTTTTTTTAAGTTTTCAAATTTCATGACTTCACCACATCTACTTAGTACTAATTAAGTGGTTGAAGAGGTCTTATAATAGAGACTAGGGTGTGATATATATAATAGAGAGAGAAGAGAGAGAAAATGAAGCCACTTAATTGGAACATAATTTTATTTATTTTAGGCTTCAGATACAGAGGGAGAAATTAAAAGGAAAGCACATGAAGCCTTATTTTACATATTCTTAAGTGCAAGGAGCTATGTAAACTACTTGCAACACGCAATGGCTTCACCATTTGGATAGTAGTATACAATCCTCATACAGCAGATGATTCAGCCTTGAGAAACACAGCAGCGAAAGGTTTTTCATCGTCAAAAACAAATCTCCTGTTTCCTTCACTGTCCTCTTCAATTCCAAGAGCTACACAAGATTCTTCCTCACTAGCGGGACAGAACACAATCTTATAGGTCGCACCATGATATCTCTGAATCTTAAAAAAACCACTTATTGTGTGCTCATAATACCCAGCAAGTTTCACTTCCCTTGAATTATCTTCTCCGATAATAATCGTCCATTTTGCTGGTTGGGATGCGCACTTTGGTGCTGCAACGACGGTGAACTCCATAATGAAGTTTGTGGGGAGAAAAGCGATTTTGTATGGAGAAGAAAGTATGGTGGGCAAGCCGTTGGAGTGTTGGGAGTAGGTTTGAACAACGGTTAGAGGGCAAGTTTCGTGGCCGGTGGGTGCGAGACCAACACCGCCGCCGCGTCCCCAGATGGCAGGTAGGATGTAGTATGAGCCGCCATTTCTGATGAGGTTGCCTTCAATGTCAACCAAATCATATTCGGCTGATGTGTAGGCAAGGACAAGGAAGAGGAAAAGCAAAGCAGTCTTCATTGCTTGAAGGGATAATTTGGCTGTGAGCAGATAGAGAAGGTTTTTATCTCCGGTTGTGTGGAAACGAGAGGATGAAGGATTCTATTTATAGACACATGCACTCATTACTTTGAAGGGTAGTTAAGGTATTTCGTTCTTCTTTTAGCCCTTCACCATACGTCTTTGTTGGAACGGTCATTGGTGATTGTCATCATCATTGCAGCGAGATATGGCCCTACCTGAATACAACTTAAACGGTTCAGATTTAAAATTTCTAACTAATAATTTTTATTTAAAGTAAGTTTTTAAAACATTAACATAGAAGAGATTATCTTTATTTTAAGTTATGTGCGTATTAAAATAATTGTTTTAACAAAACTAAATTTCAAGGGTTCATGGCTCATTAGGGAAATTTCACAACTCACCAGTGTTACAGTTCACAGCTACTCAATGTACTGTGCAGAGGCCTTCCTCATTTTTCTTACACTTCTCATTTTGCCTGTATCTCTCCCTATGGCTTAGTTTCTCATTATATATATATATATATATATATATATATATCCATAATCAATTTTGAACTCAAAATTATGGTTATCTCGTCATACTAAAATCAATTATAGAAGTAACCATACACTGTTATAAGTGTTTGGCCACAAAAACACTCCTATAAATACCAAAATTAATTATGAACCAATAAAACTATGTTCATTTCATAAGCTCTATTACTTGTTTTTCAGTTCTATTTTTTTTAAAATATATCCAAATACCCTATTTTGATTAAATAAATTATGCCTATAAATCAATTTTTAATCTAATGCTAATCCAAATACACTTAAAGCATGCGGAAATTATTTTTGAGAAAAATGATTGATGGTCTCATAATTGATTTTAATCAAAATATAGGTTCTTAGTTGAGGCTCATTATTTATGGCGGGGATTAATCTGCAAGTTGCTAATGCGCAAGATAACAACTAACAAGTTATTAGTGAAGATGATAAATAGTTTTATCTCCGTAGGAAAGATAACAAAATATTTACGCTCTAAATTTCAAAAAGTATTAGTTTCAATTTCATAATAAAATAAAAATACCTTTGGTCTATTATATGAAAAAAAAATTTGAACTTATAAATCATAATAGTAGTAGGCTTCACAACATGGAAATTCACTCAACCTATTTCCATGAACATAGCTTTTTCCATGAACATTTTATGATCATTAGTTTAGATAAAGAGCATATCCTAAAAAACGAGCCTATTAAATGGAAGAATCCCTTAAAGTTATAAATTACCGATAACTTTTTTTCTATTTGATACAACAGAAATTAAACGACAGTTCACTTATAAATTATAGGCATATTTCTAAGCAATTATTTTATCTTCTGCAGACTTCATTTTCCAACAAGTCCCCTTCTTGCCACGTGCTCCTTCATAAACCCCCCTTGATATATATAATGTGGATTTAGTATCTTTTTGTGTGTATGATGTGGTAGTCGGAAAACGAGAGGACGAAGGCTTCCATTAGTACAGCTAGAGTGAGATAGCAGCAGACAAATGATTTAAAATGATATATCAAAACTTGTGCAGAGCCCAGGCACGCGTGTGGGGCAAAAAATAGTTCAATTATAGTGTTACTGGATAACCGCTGATAGAAGTACAGAAATTATTTTTAGTACTTATTTTTTGCCTCAATTAAAAAAGAAATTAGTGCAAAAATTGTGCTCAGTAACATATTTATAAATAAATTATTATTATATTACTTTTAATTCTAAATATAGGAGTTACATACAAAATTTACTTTAATATAAATAAAAAATCTTAATCTATTTTATATCTTAAATTTATAATTTTTAATATATCTTTATTAATTACACATAATAAAAGAGTTTCTATTAATAAATAATTATGATAAAAAAGACTAATTATAATATACATTATTAAAAAAATATTTTAAAAATCAGTATACTTGTTTATAACAATTAAACTAATTTTATTTATATTTATTAATTAATTATTTAAATTTAATATTAACAACTAAGAGAAAGTATTAAGTTTTGGTATCATTTGTTTGATGCTCATAATTTACAAGGATGTTACTCAATTATTGGAGTTAAATTTTATTTGAACATGTGCATTTGATTTTTTGTCTTTTATGCATAACTAGTTTTCCTTCAATGGAACATTGTGGCCACAGCAGTGCGGTAGTCATAAATGGAAAGGACGGAGACATGTCAATGAAAAAGATTTATCATTTTTGCCTAAAACTTCAGTAATTAATTTATAAAAATTAAATTAATTATTTTAAAAATATATGTTGATTTGTATAAAATATTTTTTTAATCATTAATACTGAAAATCACTACATCGCTGGATTTGTTTTAAATATATACAATCAATTAGAATAGCTTAAAAAATTAGAAATTTAGAACAAAAAAATAAATCAAAATTTATATTTAAGAATAAAATAAATTTTAATTTATTTTTTATTGAAAAATGAAGGGAAAGGAAGATATACTTTTCAGCCTCGATCTAGATTTGTTACATACATAGTTGGCGGTATGAAAACGAGAGGATGAAATGTTCTATTTGATTTGATGCTCAATTATAACGATGCTACTCAATAATTATTGGAGTTAAATTTTATTTGAACGCTTTCATTTGAATTTTTGTCGTTTATATATTATTATGAGATTATCTTTTAAATTCTCTTCTCCACCATAAAAATTTTAAAGTAATTAAGAACTCTTTAATAAAAAAATTAATTGAAAATACTTATTGAAAAAATTTATTAAATAAAAAAATTAAATTTAAGTAAATAGACTTATCTTCTATAGTTATAACACTTTTTTAACTATATAAAATTTATTATACTAAATTTTATAGATTATACTAAATTTTTTAAACAAGTAGTGTTAACTTTCTTGTTTAAAAAATCCAAACTTGTTCCTTTCTGTTTTAAGCTTCCTTCCATTGACGATAAATAAAAAGTTACCATTGAATAATTATATAAAAAAAATTATCATTTATTTTGGCGTAGTTTATCTTTAATTTTATATTTTTTTTAATATAAGGCCACGGTAAAAAAATTTAAATAAAATTATTAGTCTTTTATATGATTGTCGCCGGCCACCTGTGTGGTTGCCCTAAACGCAAAGGACGGCCCGTGACTGAAAAGATAAATCCCCAATTGACTTCACAACGTACTTTTTGTGCTCTACCACATGCACAATCAATTTGTAATATATCCAAAACTCCTATTGATAGTGATAGTGTGGATTCAATTATTTCAAGTGATGTACATAAAACTATGTTTATTTCACCATAACGTTTGGCCAAAAAATACTCCTATAAATACCAAAATTAATTATGAACCAATAAAACTAGGTCCATTTCATAAGCTGCTATTACTTGATTTGCAATTATATTTTTTCAAAAATTTATCCAAACACCTTATTTTGATTAAATAAATTATGCTTATAAATCAATTTTTTAAACTCCATTTCATCTAAATGCTAATCCAAATACACTCTGAAGCATGTGGAAATTATTTATGAGAAAAATGATTGATGGTCTCCTAATTGATTTTAATGAAAATATAGGTGCTTAGTTGAGGATCATAATTGATTTAATTCATTTATGAGTCTTTGGGTGGAAATTGACAAAAACCAAAGTTTAGATAGATAATTAAATTTTTTTTTAAGCTCCCAGGCTGATTTATATTTTGACACATGGCATGAGCATGTGTTTTGGATTAATTATGATAGATCTAGGGTGTATTTGGATTAACTTTTAAAGAATATATTTTAGAAAGAATAGATTCTGGGAAGAATAGATTTTGAAAAAAATAGATTCTGGAGAATAGATTTTGGGAAGCATAGATTCTGGGAAGAATAAATTTTAAAAATAGAGATGTTTGGATGATTAGTAGTAGAATTACTTTTTATATTAATAAATTACTAAAAAGGGTATGATTTGATTAAAGTATAAGAGAGGGGAGAGAGTACAGAATAAATAGGAGAGAGGAGAGAGGAGAGAGAAGAGAGAGAGAAAATGAGATATTGTGAAGAAGAGAGAGGAGGGATGAGAGATAAGAGAGATGAGAGAGTGTATAAGAAAAAAATAGAGATAAAATAGTAATTGAATAATCCATAAACTCTTTTATTGTTTTAAAAGTTATTTTCAGTAACTTATTTAAAACTATGGTTTTAAACCATGATTTTGATCAAAATCAATTCTGAACAAAAATAACTATTTGTTTTAAATTTTTTTTAAACTGAAGTTTTGACTAAAATCAATTCTGAATAAAAATAACTATTTATTTTAAATTTTTTTAAACTGAATTTTTGACCAAAATTGATTCTTAAAAGATGTTATCAAACAGGCACCTAATGGTGTTCTATTTATCTAGTTATTACCTTTTTTTTTGGATTAATTGTATTTAAATTATGGAGGGTTTTAACAATTCAAGCTTAAATTATGGAGGGGATTAATTTGCAAGTTGCTAATGCACAAGAAGACAATCAACAATTTATTGGTAGGAAGTATATTTATTAGAAGAATTGAAAATATTTACACTGATTAGTTTCAATTCTAAAATAATTTGAAAATACCTTTGGTAAAATTAATGCGTGAAATAACGGAAGGGGTGATTCGCTACGTTGCTAAACGCTTATTTTATCTTCTGCGTGCGTGTGTGTATACTTTTCTAGCAAATCTCAAGTTTAGAAGGAGAATATATCTTAAAATATTAGTCTATTAGATGAAAAACTTTCTTGAACTTATAAATCACAATAGTATTTGCTTCACATCATGAAACTTCACTCAACCTATTTCCATGAACATTAGCGGTATGTTTGAGAGGATGACATTTTTTTTAATAAAAGTAGAAGTAATATTAAACTAAAAAGAAATTTTAAAAATTTATTTACTAGGATGAAAATAAGTATATAATTTATGTATATATATTTTTATAACTTAAAATAAAATGATCTAAAATATTTTTTTATAACTTATGAAGAGTTAAAGTTATTTAAAAATTTTATAATTTGACATAAAATAGTTTAAAATATTTTATTTTAATTTCTATCAATTAAATTATTAATTTTTTAAAAAATTAAAATGATTTAAAATATTAAAAATAGAAATAATTTTTATTATATCAAATAAAAGAATTATAAGATTTTAGTTGTACTTCCGCATCCCTACTTCTACTTCTCTTTTATCAAACATGCGCTAGGCTCTTAATGAAAACATATTTGTTATGATCATACGTTTAAATCAAGAGCATATCCTAAAAAACTAATCAATTAGATGAAAGAATCTCTTAAATTTAAAAATCATAGTTAACTTATTTTTTAATTTTTTAATACAACAGAAATTAAACGACAGTTCACTCATAAATTATAGGCATATTTCTAAGCAATTATTTTATCTTCTGCACACTTCATTTTCCAACAAGTCCCCTTCTTGCCACGTGCTCCTTCATAAAGCCCACCTTGATATATATAATGTGGATTTAGTATCTTTTTGTGTATGATGTGGTAGTCGGAAAAGGAGAGGACGAAGGCTTCCATTAGTACAGCTAGAGTGAGATAGCAGCAGACAAATGATTTAAAATGATATATCAAATCTTGTGCAGAGCCCAGGCACACCAACTTAATGTGTGGGGCAAAAAATAGTTGAATTATGTGTGTTTTTGAAAAACACAAGACAGCTATAATTTTAGAAGTTTTTTTTTGGTAAAATTTTAATTTTAAAAAAATTAAAATAAAGATTATATTTATTTTAAAAAAAATAAACTAAAATATAATTTAAAATTAAAATTTTACATATATTATTAAGACTAATTTATGAAATAGTTAAATAATTTATAGACTACTGAATTACTAGTTTATCTTTATTTCTTCTCCTCTATTTTTCCACCCTCTCTCTTCTCTTATTTTTCCTCTCTCATTTCTCTTCTTTTTTTTCTATCATCTATCATTTCTCCTATCTCGTATATTTAATAAAATAAGATATTTCTAATAATTTTTTAATTATAAAAATCTTTCTAATAAAATTATTTAAAAACTCATTTATTTAAAAAATATAAAAATTATTTTTAGTACCTATTTTTGACGTCAGTTAAAAAAAACTTGGTGCAAAAAATGTGTTGGTAACATATCTATAAATAAATTATTATTATATTATTTTTAATTTTATAGTTAGATAAATAGTTTACTTTAATTTAAATAGAAAATTTTAATCTATTTTAACTTTATAATTTTTTAATATATTCTTATTAATTATACATAATAAAAAATTATCAATAAGTAATTATAATAGAAATATATAATTATAATATATATTGTTAAAAATATATTTTAAAAAATTAATATTATTTATTTATAATTATTAAATTAATTTTATTAATATATATAAATTAGTTATCTAACTCATATTAATAATTAAAAAATATTAATATTCACCATTTTTTTGTTTAATGCTCATAATTTACAACGATGTTACTCAGGAGTTAAACTATATTTGAACATGTGCATTTGAATTTTTGTCGTTTATATATAATTAATTGCCCTTCAAGGCAACATCGTGGCCACAGCAGGGGCGGTTCTGATAAATGGAAAGGACGGAGACATGTCAATGAAAAAGATTTACCATTTTTATGTAAAAGTTAAATAATTAATTTATAAATATTAAAAAATAATTAAATTAATTATTTTAAAAAATATGTATTATTTTTTGTAAAATATTTTTCTTAATCATTTATATTAAATATTACTCCATCTATAAATTTTTTTAATATATATATAATCAATTAAAATAGTCTAATATAAAAATTATAAATTTAGAATAAAAAATAAATTAAAATTTTATATTAGGAATAAAATAAATTTCAATTATTTTTTTTTTGAAAAATAAAGGGAAAGGAAGAAATAATTTACAGCATGGATCTTGATTTATACATAAATAGTTGGCGGCATGAAAACGAGAGGAGGAAATGTTCTATTTGATTTGATGCTCAATTATAACAAAGCTACTCAATAATTTATTTGAGTTAAATTTTATTTGAACGCTTGCATTTGAATTTTTGTCGTTTATACATGATTATGAGATTATCTTTCAAATTCTCTTCTCCAGCGAAAAAATAAATAAATAAAGTAGGAACTCTTTAATAGAAAAAATTAATTAAAAATATCTATTTAAAAATTTTATTGAGTATAAAGACTTAAATTTAAATAGATACAACTCATCTTCTATAGATATAACACTTTTTTAATTATATAAAATTTATCTTTAACTATATGCAAATGATTTTAGAACTTGCTTGCATAGATTTAAAAAAAAATGATGTATGAAAAAAATATTTTTAGATAACTTTTAAAAAAGGATTTTTAGAGAAAAATTTATAAAAAAAATAATTCTGAATATATGAATAGTTAGATAGTTACTACCGTAAAAATTTTATAATTAGTAAAAAGCTAAAAATATATAAAATAAAAAAATATTAATCCATTAGTATGATACTATTCATCATCATTGTTCATTTTCTTTTTTCCTCTATTAGCGATAAAGAATAGCGAGCACAAGCAAGACTAGCAGTGTTCTATGGCGACATCTTCTTCTATGATGTGATCACCTTCTTCCTCATTTCCTACTTCCAGCGAGCATATAGAGTAGCGAGAAAAGAGAAAAGAGATGAGATAATGAGAAAAAATATGGGTAAAATAGTAATTGGATAGTTTATAAACTCTTAATATTCTAGAGACTACTCCCAGTAATTTGTTCAAAACTATGATTTTAAACTATAGTTTAGTTTAAAAGTCATTTTGAACAAATATAACTATTTATTTAAAAAAATAAATTAAAATTTGAGTTAAAAGTTCTTTTAAAATAAGGTTTTAATACTTTCTAAATAGGCACTTAATTAAAAATAAATTATATTTATTGAAGATGGATTGGACCAAATCTTTCTAATTAATAACATTTTTAAACAAATAGTTTTAATTTTCTTGTTTAAAAAATCCAAACTTGATCCTTTCTGATTTGAGCTTCCTTCTATTGATGATAAATAAAAAGTTACCGTTCAATAATTATATAAAAAGAATTTATCATATATTTTGATACAGTTTATCTTTTATAATTGTTTTTAATATAATGCCACGGTAAAAAATTTTAAATAAAATTATAAGTCTTTTTATCTTATTTTGGGTGTGTTTGGATTAGTTTTTGAAGAATAGATTTTGGAGAGAATAGATTTTGGAGAATAGATTTTGGGAAGAATAGATTCTGAAAATAGAGATGTTTGGATGATTAATAGTATAATCACTTTTTATATTAATAAATTACTAAAAAGGGTATGATTTGATTAAAGTATTAGAGAGAAGAGAGAGTAGAGAATAAATAAAAGAGAGAAGAGAGTATAGAGAAGAGAGTGTAGAGAAGAGAGAGGAAAGAGGAGATGGTGTGAAGAAGAGAGATGAGAGAGAGTATAAGAAAAAAGTAGGGGTAAAATAGTAATTGGATAATCTATAAGCTCTTTTACAGTTCCAAAATCTATTTTCAGTAGCTTATTCAAAACCATGGTTTCAAACTGAGATTTTGCCCAAAATTAATTCTGGACAAAAATAACTATTTAGTTCAAATTTTTTGAAACTGAGGTTTTAGCCCAAAATCAATTCTAAACAAAAATTAATGTTTACATAAAAATTTTTTAAATTGAAATTTTGTCTAAAATTTATTCTTAAAAACTGAATCCTAACACGCATTTTTTTTTCCACGTATTCATGTCGCCGGCCACCTATGCGGTTGGATATAACGCAAAGGACAGCACGTGACTAAAAAGATAAATAACCAATTGACTTCACAAAACACTTTTTGTGCTCTACCACATGCACAATCAATTTGTGATATATTCAAAACTCATATTGATTGGGATAGGGTGGATTGAATTATGTCAAGTGATGTAAACAAAACTATGTTTATTTCATAAGTAACCATACACTGCTATAAATATTTGGCAAAAAAGAAAAAAACTCCTATAAATACCAAAATTAATTATGAACTAAAAAAACTATGGTCATTTCATAAGCTGCTATTACTTATTTTTTAGTTATATTTTTTAAAAAATTTATCCAAATACCCTATTTTGATTAAATAAATTATACTTATAAATCAATTTTTTAAACTCTGTTTCATCTAATGCTAACCCAAATACACTCGAAGCATGTGGAAATTATTTATGAGAAAAATGATTGATGGTCTCATAATTGATTTTAATCAAAATATAGGTGCTTAGTTGAGGATCATAATTGATTTAATTCAATTATGAGTGTTTGGGTGGAAATTGACAAAAACTAAAGTTTAGATAGATAATTAATTTTTTTATAAGCTCCAAGATAGACACTTACCTTGTGCTTGGATTGAGGGAAAAGATTATAGGAAAAAAAATAGGATAAAAAATTAGAGAGGAAATGAGTTTTACCTTGTTTGGATAGAGAAGAAAATAGAAGAGAAAGAGAACGCAGAAGAAAAAATGATGTGGGTCCCATGCCTATTTTCCCCACAAATTTTCACTCCATAAGTGGAGAGATTTAGATAAAAAAATTCTTTCCACTGTGCGCAAAGCTATCATCGATTTGCTTCTAATATTTTAATATTTATTTATTTTATTTTCTCTATGTTTTCTCCTATTCATCCAAACAAGATAGATACTTATACTATCATTTAAATTTTCTCTTCTTCTCATTTTCTTTCTTTCTAAATTTTCTTACTACCTAATCAGAGTGTTAGTAACTCTGATGGAGATATAAGTAAATTGAAAAGACTAGTTATATTTTGACACATGGCATGAGCATGTGTTTTGGATTAATTATGATAGATCTAATGGTGTTCTATTTATCTAGTTATTACCTTTTTTTTATCGGATTAATTGTATTTAAATTATGGAGGGTTGTAACAATTCAAGCTTACATTGTGGGGAGATTAATCTGCAAGTTGATAATGCACAAGATAATAATCAACAAATTATTGGTTAAGGTAATAAATATTTTTATCTCTATAAAAAATAATATAAATTTAAATATTAAAAAAAATTATTAAGAGAAGTGAAAATCTTTACGCTCTAAATTTTGAAAAATATTAATTTCAATTTTATAATAATTTAAAAATACCTTTGGTAAAATTAATGCGTGCAATAATAACAAAAGGGGCGATTCGCTACATTGCTAGTAGCATACATAGAGAAAGTAAATAAGTAAATATACAGCTTAAGGATATTTGATTTGCGTATATTTCTAAACACTTAGTTAATCTCTCACACATGTGTGTGTTTATATATATATATATATATATATATATATATATATATATATATAAATTTCTAACAAATCTCAAGTTTAAAATATTAGTCTGAAAAAGTTCTTGAACTTATAAGTCATAATAGTAGTCAGCTTTACACCATATAGCTTAACTCAGCTTATTTCCATGAAGGTAAGGCTCTTAATGAAATCATATTTGTTATGATAATAAGTTTCAAGAAAGAGTATATTCTAAAAGACTAACCTATTAGATTAAAGAATCTCAAAAACTTAAAAATCACAGTTAACTTTTTGTTTTAATTTCCTGATACAACAGAAATTAAACGACAGTTCACTTATAAATTATAGGCATATTTATAAGCAATTATTTTATCTTCTGCACACTTCATTTTCCAACAAGTCCCCTACTTGCTACGTGTTCCTTGATAAAACTCCCTTGAAATTGATCTCACAAATCATGAAAGTAAACAATTTAGATTCTAGATATATACTTTGATAAAGAAAGAAAATATTAGAAGTTAAATAAATAATAGAAAATAAATTCAATCAACCGACTATTTGTTGTATGTTTTAAATACGTCATACTCCATGAAATTAAATTGTGATGCTCAGTAGAAATCATATTGATCATATTGCTTCCTAAAGTGATAATATAATTAACCATATTTCTCTTTAGAATGTTATTTAAAAATAAATTTAATAAGAAAAAAGACAATTTACTGTGAGTATAAAATATTATTTTAATAAAAATATGAATCTATTTAATTCTTCATAATACTTATAATATTATTGTTATGCATTCATGAGCATTAATTTGAATGTAATTATAATCTTAAAAAGGAATATAAGCTTATAATATTTTGTAGCAGCTTTATTATGGGTATTGTACTTTAATAGTGAAATTATTTTCCTGTAATGGTCCAAAATATTTGGAGAATAGGACAAACTATGGGCATGAGGAGAAAATTTGGATAAGTGTTTTGCACTTTATCTTGCCGTGGAATATTTCAATAGATATTATTATATTATTTATGTTAGTAATATGATCCAGTTGATGAATTTATTTTTTTATTTTTTAGAGGTTTTATTATTTTGGTTAATAAGTAATATATTAAAATTAAATTGGTTCTAATAATTTGTCTGTGAAAGAATAAAATTGAGTTTTTGGTTATGGAGATAAAATTCCCATAGTTATAGACTATTATTGGTTTAGAATATGATTTTATGAATAATAAATTAATAAATATTTCATAAATACTCTTAGATGTAAAAGTATATACTTAATATACTTTCTTAAAAAGGTACAAAACCCAATTGATATCATAAAAATAAATGTCAAATTAAAAATTTTATGATTTTAAATCAGTCACATATTATAAAAATTGTGAAGTTTATTACTTATTACAGTAATCCAGAAGTTTATTGATCAAATAGATATATTATTGGTATAATTTATTTGATCATCATTGATGATGTAATAAATTATTAAAAATTATGCATTGACATCTATTGGAGAACTAGAAGATTTTTCATGAATAGCCAACATAAGAATTAACATATAATGCTTGTTTTCAAATAAAATTGATTATGAGAATCTCACTAGTTATAATTTATAGAATGGATATTTATATTTATTAAAATATATTAAATTCATATATATAGGCCTATTTAGAAAGCATGTAAACTATACAAATATTTAATAAATATGATATATATATATATATATATAAGATAGTTATATGTGTGATTATTATGAGTTTATAACCAGAAGTTTGCAAGATTATTTAAATAAATCATTATGTTGAGTGCACAATTTATAAAATATGTGATCTTAAAAATATTCTCTGAAGCTAATGAGATTATATATTAGCAAAATTATTTATTAATGCCTCCATGAGTAGTTAGGTCAATGCTTATGAGAATAAAATTTTTATTTCAGTGTTGATATATTTGATTTGATATATTACAATACACATCAAGCCAACAAAATTCTCTCAATTAAATTGGCTTCTGGTCAGGAGCTAGATATTTTTATTTAAATGAGCAATGCTTATTTATATTGAACTACCACAATGCATATATAGATGACTATAAAAAGAAAGTTGAGATAAATATTAGGTAAAAACCCTCTTCTTCTTGTTTGTCTCTAAATGAAACAAAATGATGTTTCTAAAGGAAACAAATAGATTTAGGAGACTTATACCACATAATTAGTTGATTGTCATTTGAAAAAGTATTTTCAACATGAGGGAGAGATATTGAGTAGCTGGAAAGAGGAACATAATGAATGCATTATTACTATCAAATATAAGATCATTAAATATAGTATTATGAATTAGAAGTTCATAACATATTGCATTTGTAAAATAGTACAAAATATCTATCATATATGATTACTGACCTAAATGAGATTATTAAATATCATATTCTAGTTAAAAATGCTCTAATTAGTATAAATAAAGTGGGACATGTTTGAAGTAAAAAATGCTAATTGGTTCTAAATATAATATTAGAAATATTGAAGCATATAATTAAGATGATTATATTAAGGAGGCAAGTACTCCAAAAGAGTACCAAGACATAACTACTAACGAAAATCTCAAAAGAGGTTCAGTTTCTAAAATCCAATAAAGAGATCTCAATCAGTTATGTCAAAATAAAGAAAATAGAATCAAAAAGATAAAGTTGTCAACAATGGTTTTGATAATAATATCACATGATTAAATGATGATCTTGTATATAGATCTGTCATGTGAAGTATGGCAGAAAATATGTTTGGCAACAAAGAAAAGTAAAAAGGTAAAGATACAATGAAAATATAATTATATTATTTTAATATATGAAAATTATGGACCTGCAGTCTAAATATTTTAAATATAAAATTATTAAAGAATATAGAAATATTTATGTGAAAATAATTTTTTTTCATAAAAGCTAATGATGAATGTGATAAGGAATATTATTTTGTGGTAGATGTGATAATTTTTACATATATTACTAGTTTAGTGGTATAAGAAAATAAAATATACATCTAATAAATATTGTTATAGCATATGAATATAGCTTACTAAATAGTAAAATTTATATGATATTTTTTAAAGATTTAAAATGCCTAAAATATATAAAGAAAATGTCTAGAGTTGAATATCACATTATTTTTCAATTTTTGGATTTTTTTATGACTATTTTGTCTATAAAAATATATTAAATTTATACTCTCCCTCCTAATTCTTATTTTATCAATCCTCTCTCATATTCTCTCAGTGTCTTATTTTTATAACAAATTCCTATTTCTTCCTATTTTTTTCATGTTATCTCTTGGGATAGCCGCAGGAGAATGGAGGAAGTCAATAAAACAAACGATTATTTTTATTTTTTAGATTGGTTTTATAAATATAAGGTTTTGTAGAAAAAATTAAAAAAAAATTATTTAGATGATTGTTTTAAAAAATAAATATTTCTTCATTTTTTTTAATTCCACATGAACACTATGTATAACAAATTTAAACAGGTCAAGCTTGTTTTATTTTTTATTATTTCATAAAATAAAAATTGTTTTAGGAATAAGGAATCAAACAATACCTTACTCTCTCTTATCTTATCTATTGGGGAGAGATAACTAATTTATAAATATTAAAAAATATTTTATAAAATATATGTTTTGGTTTTCTCAAAGCATAATCTCTTAATCATTCATTTGTATTAAAAACTAGTGCATTGATGCTCTCAATTTAGATAAAAAAATTATAATCTGAGAGATAAAATATATTCAAGTATTATATTTTAATACTAAAAAAAATTCAATTAACTTTACAATGGAAAGGAGTATCACTAAAGATCATAGTATTATTTTGTCCTACACATGATAATTGAGAGTTGATAAGGCTAGCTAAGTTTAAAATTTTGAGATTCTCTCACTCATTTTAGATCAGAAAAAGTCCTGTGTCAACGTATTTGTTATTCATATCTAAACTTACCATTCAGCAATATTTATAGTAAGTTTAAACGTTGGAGACTTAGGTTTATTGAGATTGAGCCAATGTAGAAGGGAGCGTATGAAAAAACCATCACTGACTGCTATTTGATGTTTTCAAGCTTCAAGTCTATATATTCAGGGTTGCAATAATTGGAGCATCATACCTAAAAAGTACAAAATACTCCTGCTAATTTCAAATATGAGTCACTGGTACCAATAACAATAATTAAAAATGTTAAATTTGTGATTAAATTCAAGTTATTCCTAATATTTTTTTATTAAGTATGCTAAAGTCAACATCATATTAATAGCTCATTCTTCCGCTTCTAACACACTATAATTTCCAATAGCATGAATAAATCTGGCTATCTAGAACCTATTGTGGTCTCTTATTAGACTCCACCGCAGCCCACTTTCAAAGAAGAAGTGACAACACCATCCACATTTAATTTAACCTACCAGACAATGGAGGTTGCCAAACATAATTAGAGACTTTAGGGAGAGATATCTTAATGCAGCCACATGATCAAAAGCGTGAATAAACCTTTTCCAACAAGCTATGACAACATTAACCGGATCAGTAGGTTTTTCAAAGGCATTATCTTGGTAAGATCCCAGTTTGAATCTAGATATCTACACAAGTCTCAGACAGAATAAATAAGATTGTTTTGAAACGTAGTTCATATATTTAGGGCCCATTTGGTTAGATAATGGTAATGTTAACTAGAGGTGCATAACCATGGTAATGTACGTTTGTTCGCCTTTTTGTGCAATTCATGATAAAGTTTGTTTCTTAAATATAAATATCCTTAGAGATAATTATATTTAAAGTATTGTAGAGTACTAAATATGAACCCATATTTAAGCAAAAATTTAAATATTAATTTGTCACATTATGAGAGATTAATTATTTTTATTAGAACTAACACGGTATTTTATAATAAAGTTGGCTTTTGGTGCAATTCTCATATATATATATATATATGTATATATATTTTGTATAAGATTTTTTAGAAATGGGCTTATAGAAAAAAAGAATTTTTGGGTAGCTTTTGAAAAAGGGATTTTGAAGAAGAGTTTATAAAAAAAAGTAATTTTGGATAAATAAGTATTTGGATAGTTATTACTAAAAAGAGTTTTGTAATGGGAAACTTATCATAAATGGTATAATTTTATTAAAAATAGGAGAAAGTGTAGAAAAGAGAGAGGAGAGATAGTGGAGAAAAGTGAATAGAGGAGAGAGGAGAGAGGAGAGATTTTAGAAAAAATAGAAAAGATATGAGAGATAATATAAGAAAAAGTAAGGATAAAATAATAATTGAGTATTTCATAAGCTCTTTTACTGTTCTAAAAACTATTCCTACTAACTTATTTGAAACTATTGTTTGATTCCAAAAGCTTAATTATTTTTTTCAATTTTATTAAAATTACATAGACTATTACATTGTTGTTGAAATATATATATTTTAAAATTTTTAATATCATTAAGAATATTTCATAAAAGATTCTATAATTACTATTTTATTAATTAATATATATATTTATTGAAAATTATAATATTTATAATATAAAATCAAGTCTACATTAGTATCTATATAGTTATAATATAAAATTTATAAAAGATTAAGCAATTTATATGTTCTAAATAATTTTACTTATTTTATTATTTTTCTATCATGATTATTTATCTATTAAGCAAAGTCTTTTTATAACCATGATAGGGTTTATTTTAGATTGTAGTAAAACTTTTTTTTACCATAACTAACTCTTTTAAAATTAAAGAAATTTATTTATAATCATGGTTATATTGTTATTGATTTATATTATGAACAAAATAGGTCTTAATAATTAATAGTAGTTATTTTTATGACGATTTTACACTGCTCCATGATGTCGCCTATATCGTATTCTTTAATTGGAGTCAATGTGTGACTTAACTCGATTAAATTAAGTATGTGAAGGAGTAGTAGGAAAAGATAACTTAATTAATATTTTTAGAAAGTAAAAGGAGATAATAACAAAAATAAAATAAAAGTAATAATATGGAAGAATATAACTAATAGGAAGAGATCTCTTAAGGATTGATGTTTGTCTATCATCGTTCAATAATAAATTAGAGTTATAACAATTTTATATGCTAAGTCCCTATCATATAGAACCCAAAACAACCGCCATGATCATAATCAAACAATTTACAATTATATCTATATCTAGTATACAGTTGTATTAAGAATTATTAGTGAAGATCTACTTAACATGTGATAAATTAAACAATAAATAATTTATTCTTTTAACATGAATATTTAATCAAAAATCCTAGAACTAAACATGTGAACCTAATATGAATAATTATAAGAGAAAACTAAATATATCAAATAAATAACATCAAATCATAAATTAAATAATAAATCACAAAAATTTGATCATATAGGTGTCTCAACGGAGACCTTAGATCTAACATATACAAATCTTAAAACCTAAATCTAGGAAATCATAAACTTGCATAAAGAAAAAAGATCAACTCAAAAAATTATTCAACTCCTTACTCTAAAGTATAGGAACTCAAACTACTACAGCTCTCCTAAAAAATTTAGAAGGAAAAGGACTAAATTGTGAAAGAGATAAAGAAGATGATTGTGATGGTGGTGATTAATGTGTTGAATTGAGGAGCATTAGTGTCTCTTATATACCTTTTGAGAGTGAATCCTATTGATGTGGGTCTCTTTACTCATTGATTTTCTAAAAAATAATGATAATATTTATTTATCTTTAGTAATCTTTCGAGCTGTCATCTTTTTCAATATCTTTAGAGATAATCTTTTTTAACTCAAATATCTTATAAACAATTCAAATAAAAAGTAATAGGATAAGAGAGATAAAATAATTAATAAAAAAAGAAAAGATGTCACATTTATCTATTATCTTTTGATTAAATTCAAATGTTAGATATTAATTAATTATATTTGAATTAATTTAAATGAAATATAATATAACATAATATTAATATTATATTATATTAAGGAAATTAATTAATATAATAAAATATAATATTATAAATTACCCTTCCTCATGAATATAATATAATATAATTTTATAGTAGTTGATGTGAGTTATGGTCATCATTTATTTATTTTTTCTAATTTTATGAAATACATAAAAGCAAAATATCTTCATACAAATAAATTTAATCAAGAAAAATAATAAAATCAATAAAAATACAAAAAATAATATTTTTAATTATTTAATTCATATAATTAATTAAAGTATAAAATAACCACAACTACTATAATAATACATATTAAAAATGATAAATTCTCTAAAATAGATAGGAAATAATAAGATAAAATAGGGATTAATCAAATTTTCTCACACTTAAATCTTTAGACTCATAGGCAAAGCATGGAAGAACATCATGATAAAAACTTAAAATAAATAGAGAAATCAAACAAATTCAAGCACAAAGATGATACTTAAATAAATCAAATCATTCAAGTTAGCTATGCTTACATAATAACAAATGCAATAAAAACAATCTCTATGAACACAGTTAAAACAAGGAAACATGATAGAAGAGAGTATATTTAGGGATATATTTATTTCACTCACCTCACATTTTATTGGGGTTCTTTCACTCAAACTGCCTATACTTGCCCTTATCATAGGCTTATAATAATTCTAAATATTTGCCATCAATTACATATACATTATTTAATCAAGAAGACTTTATAAGCTTGTAATGTTAGAAATATGTCACGTGGAATAAAATATGAAAGATAAAAAGTACTATATGGATGCAATAATGAATATATTCATGTCATAAGAGATGAATGGATGGTAATTGTGCTAATAAGAGATGATGATGGTGTCTTTTTATTTCTATTTTCTCTTTTTTCTCTTTTCTTTGTTTTTTTACTTTCTCTATTTTTTTATATTTTTCTTACGCTATCTTTTTTTTGTGCAATATGCTTTTCATCTTCTTTTTTGGCACCTTTTTATCTCAAAAAGATGTTGATGCATATATGACTTTCTACAAAAATGATAGAAAAAAAAGTGATGAGCTCAAATAAGGTAACTCGGATATAATATATAATGGATTTGTGTTTGGGATAAAATGGTTTAGAATATGATGGCCTCAATCATTTTAAATGGTTACACATTAGTTAGAGAATAGATGAAAGAACTAAGACAATTTCTGGACAGAAATTAGTATAGAAGGTATTCGTTTAATTTAGGAATTTAAAACCGAGAATCCTTCTAATTAACATGATTATCTCTCTTCATTTCTGTTCATAGAATCTCAATGAAAACTTCAATTATTCTCATCGCATTACATTATATGTTTATAAGATAACTCTCAGAATATTGACTAATTGAACTATCACAATCAACAATAGACTTGAAAGATTCATACATGTATTAGTATAATTAATATGATATTTTTAATTTAAAATAGCAGTTCTCAAAAGGATAAGTGTATTTTTTAAAAAAAAATATGAATTTTCAAGAGCTCAATTAAATAGTCAATCAAATTTATTTCTCCCCTCACATTTAAACAATGTGTTGTTCTCAACGCATCACTAAAACATATAACAAATAGATAAGGGAAGAAAGTTAAAGAGTCATGTTCTAAGAAAGGAGATTTTATTCAAAGAAAAAGTAACATAAAACTAATAAATCCTTAAAGTATAATATATTCTAGAAAATTGTTAAGATATATAAAATAATAAATCTAAATTATTCTACCTTTAACTACTAGGTTTGTCCCTCCCCTAGACTTATTTCAAATAATAAAGCTCATAATATATAAAAGGATAAGATAAGAAAAGAGACAACTTCGTGCCTTTATGCAGCTTGAGGGTCTTGAAATTGAAATTCTCATCTATGATGAGGAACATGCTCTTATATAAGTGTATATTCTCTACACAGTTTTCTCTAATTGTTTGGGGTGATATCTCATGGTCAATTTATGGAGGTGCCATAATATGGGAAATATAGTAATCACCATACAATTCTCCTAAGTAAGGTACCTGCAAGAGATACAACAAACCACAAGTAGCACCTTTTCTAACTCCAAGTATGGGACAAGAATCAAAATATTTAAAGCCGTGGAAAGCCTTCAAGTGGGCAAGGTTATTAATCAAGACACAAGATGTAAGAACTTTATAAGATATATAAGAACATAAGTATTTTTCACATCTAATAAAATCAATAAGGCTCCCTTTAGTAAGAGTCTTGACTTCAACATGAGAAATTAGAATATAATCATCAAATGATTATTTCTTTATGGGTGAAAAATCACATGATAATATCTCATCCTTATTAGCATCCTCATTTTCATCCTCGGAAATAGTATGCATGATTTGCAATAGTTTTAGGCTCAGTTTTCTGATGTTAGAGCGAATTCCTTAATTGTTGTAGTAGTCTTTATTTCATCCTGTGATTTTTTGGGTCTTGACAATACAACAAAAAAACATTTTCCTCAAACTTTTTATTACTATTAGAAATAAGAGGAATGACATAATTATCAATTTCATCATGTTCATGCAAGGTGGCTCTAGCATTCTAGATAATTTAATACAATTTATGCAATGTGAACCATCACTGCATATATACGGAAAGGAGGTATGTGAGGTATTATTATTAGCATTTTCTTTAAGAACTTTATTGTCCTTATATGCAGCCAAGGGGAAGAAAGAAATTTAAGCAAGTTCTCATTAGAAGATAAGTTAATATTAACACTCAAGCAAGGCTTAATGTTCACAAAATGTTCAATATCGTCCCTAGTACAAGATGATACACATGTAGTACTAGGAATGCTCAGAAGAAAAACACGATCAAATATATTATTATTATCACATAAAGAGGTGGATACATTACAAGTAACATCTTTATTTAAGGTACTAACATTAGAGTTAACTTTTTCAAGGATAAGAGCCATATTACTAAAAGGAGAAGATGAATCTTGTGAGGTTTATTTTTGACTTACTTTTTGTTGATAGTTGTTTGAGGTTTTGTCTAAAGGTGTTATATACTTCTCATGTGAATCTGGAGGGACATGAGGCTCCTTCTTTTCCTTCAAATTCAATCTAGGCTATGTCACTCAAAAGCTTATCCATAATTCTCTTATGTTCCTCCAATTATTCAAACCTTCCAAACACCTTTGCTTTAATAAGTAATGTGGGGTACTGTGATACCAAGTGACAATATAATTTTTTTTATAAATTGTATCTCTTCATCCTTAGAAATACAAAGAAATGAGGAATTTATACTAAACTGAAAGTCACCATATGGCTGCATGGCTAGGTTATAGGTTGGTAAGGTGGCACATATGGGTAAATGGAGTCTTAGAGTAGGGTCTATGTTGTGGGAAAGGAGGTTCATGATATAGTTGAGGTGGCAATTGAGCCATGTATTATTGGTTACTCATAACAAATGATCTAAGAAGCCCCTAAGCTTCATCTGCAGTTAGCTCCAATAAGTCTCATCCCGCTACACCATCTATTGTTTTTAGGTCATGCTCTTTCAATCCCTATAGAAATATAGTATGAGGTAGTCATCAGATATTTCGTGATGCAGGTACTTGTGTAGGATGTATTGGAATTAATTCCAAGAGAAATAACTTTCATGCAAATTAATTTAATTAAGAGAAATAATAAAATTAATAAAAACACAAGAAAATGACATTTTAATCATTTAATTCATATAATTAATTAAAACACAAAATAACAACAACAACTACAATAATACATTGAAAATGATAAATTTTTTGAAATAGATAGAAAATAATATGATAAAATAGGGACTTATCATCTCATATTCAAGGTTTCATCATGTTTCTCTGCCATTCCTTTTTTTTTTTTTGCTTTTTTCCCTTCGCCATACTAGCCTAAGCTCTTTAGAGAGTCATTAACAACTATTAGCATACTATGTGCTAACAACTCATTAGTGTTACTTAATGTTAATGTTTCATCATGTTTTCATTTATGAGACTTCTAGGACTTCTTCTCAACTGGATTAAATTAGTTGTCTATCTAATTTAGTGCCTGTTTGGGAATCAATTTTAGGAATCAATTTTGGTCAAAATCTCAGTTTAGAAAAATTTGAAACAAACATAAATTTTTGTCCAGAATTGATTTTGGCCAAAACCCCAGTTTGAAAAAATTTGAATTAAACAGCCATTTTTGTCCAGAATTGATTTTGGGCAAAACCTCAGTTTGAAACCATGGTTTTGAATAAGCTACTGAAAATAGATTTTAGAACTGTAAAAGAGCTTATAGATTATCCAATTACTATTTTACCCATACTTTTTTCTTATACTCTCTCTCCCCTCTCCTATTTATTCTCTACCCTCTCTCATCTCTCATACTTTAATCAAATCATACCCTTTTTGGTAATTTATTAATATAAAAAGTGATTATACTACTAATCATCCAAACATCTCTATTTTTAAAATCTATTCTTCCAAAAATCTATTCTCCATAATTTATTCTTCCCAAAATCTATTGTTCCCAGAATCTATTCTTCTTAAAATCTATTCTCCAAAATCTATTATTCCCAGAATCTATTCTCCAAAAGCTAATCCAAATAGGCCCTTAAACTTATTCTTAAGCTTTTAGGCTTAGAAATCATAGCTCACTTATGTGGTTCAGGGAAAGTTTAGTGTTCTGACCAGAGGCTTAATGATATATTTTGTTGATTAAATTATAGAAAATCACTTAGAAATTAAATTAGTAAAGATGACTTAAGTGTTGATTGGTGTTGTTGATTGCATAAGTTTCATGGTTTTGTAAAAATTTTGGAGGGTCATTTTCCATGGGGAGATGTTGCCAAAAATTTGATTAAATCCAAACTTGACAAGTTAGGTTTCAAGTCAAAGGAAGACGGATTATAATCAAGCTTACAACCATGAGAAAGGAAATTTAAAAGTGCAATTTTTGAAAATCCAAAAGGAACCTCTCGGACTTGAGCAAGAAGTGAGAGAAGGAGTTTCATTTTCAAAATTTGAAACCCATATGGGGATTTTTCATATAAAAATATGTGGGAATAGGTGGTCAAAATAGTTTTAGAACATCAAATGCGAAAGTCAAACTCATCATCCTATAAATCAACGTAAAGAGAAAAGTAAGGGATTTTAGTGATTTCAATGGTCTTAATTGATTTAGTAATTGATGTGTGATATTTATTTAGAACTATTAGACATTAATGTTATGGAAGTTGAATTGGAAGTTTGGGTAAGGAAGCTCCAAGTATGGGATCAGAGTGGGTCGATGGCAGGTGCCCACGATGGCGGGTAGCGGCGATGACAGTGACGATATATGACAATAATTAAAAAGTTGTTTTTTTATTAGTAAGTCATTTTTCTAAAAAAAAGTATAAAAAACAATAAAACAATTTTACAAAACTTTTAAAATTTGTTTTTAGTATTATATTTTTAAGAACATATTTCAGTGTTTTTTTTTTGAAAAATAGTTTAGTAAAAATTAATTGTCAAACAAAATTTTGTATTTTTTTGTTTTTAAAACAAATTTTTCTTTTAAAAAAATAGAAACAAACAGGAGCTTTGTTAGCTACATGAGGAATCAAATCTAATTCAACCCATCGCCTCTTCCCCGTGACATGCAAAAAAGGTGACAACTCTGTGAGTTAAAGTTTGGATCTGCCTTGAGAGATTGAATTAATGAAGGAGGAATCACTGTGAGGATATAAGTAAAAATTTAATTACTCAAAACTTTTAATAATAAGTGAGAAACTATATTATAAGTTTAAGTGGAGAAATTAACAGTAAGTCATGTTGTTTGAAATTTTTTAGTAATTATTTTTTTAAATATTATAGTAATTTCCCTTAAATGAAATAGAGTTTTAGCACTATTAGGTAGTCACTGAATACCTTGTCATATATACTTTACCCATCAAATAATTCCAATTTCTTTTTTTCTATTAATCAAATAATTCCAATTCCAAATCATATGTAAATGAAGAGATAAAGAAAATGAAATTGCCTAAATAAAATAAAATCCTATCATCAAATATATATTTTTCAACAAGGGTCTGAAAATTGGTCGGATCATAGAATCTGTTGTGCTGTAGGGGTTTCAAATATTAGTGATTCAATTATGGTAGAACCGATCAAATCTATTATAATTAAAATAATATATAATTTGATTAAAATATATAAAAATATTTATATATAATTCTAAAGAGAAAAATATTTAAATAAAAAATATTAATATATAAATAAATAGAATATTTATGTATATAAATTATATTTAATTTAATAAAATAAAATTATTAAAGTATAAATTTGATGGTTTATGACTTTTTTTAACTTAAGATTATGTCATTTCATATTCAGTTCAATCCATGCAAAACTCTTGGACAAAATGATACAGTAGGGTCCTATATAAATAATTACTAAAAGTCCCTTAAAATCTTCAAATAATTACGAAGTCACAAGGGAATTTTAGAGTAATAGATTCTATAAGTGAAATTACCAAGTACCTTCAGATTAAAAAAACAAAAAATGAAGGAGAAAAGCCATTTACCTTCCCCATATCGGTTTCCCTCATCCCTCCTCTGCAAGCCTTCCCTTTTGTCACCACCCTCGCCGGCATCGCTCTTCTACCACCACCATCGTCGGCATCGCTGTTCTTCTGCCCCCACCGTCGACCTTTTTTCATCGGTAATCTTCCTCTCCTTCTTCGCCGTCCTCATCTCCTTCTTCATCTTTGCCAATCACCACCATAGATCTGCACTAATGACGTCTCAATTTCCTCCAAATACCCACCAAATCTACATAATCTTTCTGACTCCAACAAGAATTCTTCTTAGATGCCGAAAGCTCCAGTTGCTACATTGACCCTCGTCTCCCACTTCGTCACTGTTCAAATTCCTAGTTCCTTTCGGAGCTATGCTGCTGCAAAATCAGAATTCTAAACTTCAACCAGTGAAGAAAAGCTTAAAAATTGAACATAGATTGATGGATCTGCTTTGGCAGGTTTATTTGGTTATACACAACCCGTCTGAGTTTAATTTTTTCTTCTATTTAAGAATTAAAATTCAGTCTTCTTTCCTTTTTTAATATTTAATTTTATACTGAGAGCTTATTTGGTACTGAAATATTAAAAATTCTTCTAAATAAAATTTAAATTTAATTTTTTTTAATTAAATAATTATATTTATCAAAAAAATAATTTTAGCTAAAATTATACTTTAAAATCATAGTTTTGAATAAACTATTGAAAATAACTTTTAGAAAAGTAAAAGAGTTTATAGACTATCTAATTACTATCTAACTCTTATTTTTTTCTTACACTTTGTTTCCTCTCTTATTTTTCTTTTCTACTATTTTTTCTCTTTCATCTCTCATCTCTATCTATCTCCTCTCTTTTCTTTCTTCTTTACACTCTCTTCTCTCTCCTCTTTTTTTCTACCTTCTCTCCTCTTTCTTATTTTTAATTAAATTATATCCTTTTTAATAATTTATTAATATAAAAAATAATTTTATTACTAATTATTTAAATATTTTTATTTTTAAAATTTATTTTCTAAAAATTAATTTAAAAAAACATTAAGAAGTACAATCTTTTATGACAATGAATGATTATAAAGAATATAGGGGTCGCCAGGTGGGGAAGATCCCACATTTGGATTTGGCTTTGCCTTTTCAATCCTTCAAAAATTCAGTCTTCTCTTTCTTCTTCTTTCCTTTTTTAGGATTTGATTTTATACAGAGAAGTACAATCTTTTATAACAATAAATAAATATATAAAATATAGTGATTGCTCGGTGACAAAATTTAATTTAAAAAATTTTAAATAAATAAATATATTTCTTTAAAAATAATTTTAATTAAAATTATAATTTTAAATAAACTATTAAAATTATTTTTTAGAACAATAAAATAGCTTTTATACTATCTAATTAGTATATTATCTTTACTATTTTTTTATATTATCTCTCATCTCCCATCTCTACCCTCTCTTCTCTCTCATCTCTCTTCTCTATTATATCTCCTCTTTCTTCTCTATCATCTCTCATCTCTCATACTTTTAATTAAATTATATCTTTTTTAATAATTTATCAATATAAAAAATAATTTAATTATTAATCATTTAAATATTTTTATTTTTAAAATCTATTCTATTTAAATTTTATTTTTTTTAAATCTATTTTTTAAAAATTAATCCGTTCCCTTAAAATCACGTAGATTAGACACACCACCCTTCAAAAATACGAAAAGCATACCTCATTAGTACAATTGATTCCATGTGGGCCCCACACATTTCAATGCATGTGATGCATTTAGGATTGATTAAATTGTGGTGTTCAAATGATTATCAGCTAGTGCTTTATTTGGAGACACGCACACATAAGGTTTACCCAATTTGTCGTTTTATTCTTTTCGATTTTTAATATTTGCTTGTTTTGAAAATAACATAAAATTAAAAGAATGTTCTAGAGATTAACAAGAATTTAAAATTTAAAATTATCAAAATAAAACTTTCATTGTCTATGAAACTTATATCGCGTGAACAACTAGTGATTTTATTTTATACGGTCGCCAAGAGATATAAGCTGGGTATGCATTATGAAATAATGGTCAAGATAGGAGTAATACTTCTGCTGGCTCATAAAATGTAGGACCTTCAGCAGTTAATGAGCCTGTTGCACGGGCAATTTTGTTTAAAAATTAATAATTCTTGTAATAATTATTTGGCTCTGATTTTCTGCGTCCACTCACATGGTATGTGGTTACGCCGCCGGCAACAAGGCTATGTTAGGGTCCACTTATGTGTGGAGGTAGGTATGCATAAGTGGCTCTACTAGTCACCCACTATGTTATATACGTTATATCTAAAAATAAGAGAAAATTATTAAAAATCTCCTATTAAATGGTATGGTTGTGATTTATTTTTAGTTAATGTAATATTTTTTTAATTATATATAATACATTTTTAATTATATATAAAATAGAAGATATTTACACATATTTTGATAAATTATATATATTCAAGTGAAAATAGATTGCATATATCATATTTTTAAAGTAAAAATAAAAAATATTTTTATATAGTTGAAGTATGTTGTACATAATTGAAAAAAATTTGCATAAGTTCAAAGAGTCTTTAAATACATCTTATATACTTTAAGTAATAAATATTTTAACAGGAGATATTTTTTTTAAAAAAATTAATTTTCCATTGCCTCGTAAATAGATGGAATTAACAAGTTAATAAAAACTCCATTTGAAAGCTTACGTTCCCACCTTAGATTTGAATAAATCGGAATTGAAAATACCTTCAGATACCACATGTTTTGTTAAAAAAAAAACAAAAGAAAAAAAAAGAAAGAAAACAACTAAACGATTATAACTACTACAGGATATCGTTGTTCAAAGTGCAAGCAATACCAGTTATCAATAGTTGAGAGCAGCAGTTAACCATATGGCAAAGATACTACCACTCACAAGAATGGGTCTTAGAATTCTATTGCCCTCACTACTTTCCATCCTCTTCCTTCTTTACCAGCCTTCACAAATCTCAGATTCTTCTTCTTCTTCTTCTTCTTCTCAGAATGCTTTCGTACATTGCCTCATAAATTATTCCCAACACTCTCAGTACCCCATATCCTCTGCAATTTTCACCCCAAATAATGCCTCTTTCTCTTCAGTTTTTCAAGCCTACGTCAGAAACCTCCGTTTCAACAACACATATACCAGAAAACCATTCCTTATTCTCACTCCCTTACATGTCTCCCATGTCCAAGCAGCTGTTATTTGTGGCCAAAAGCACAACTTACAGATGAAGATCCGAAGTGGAGGGCACGACTATGAAGGCGCGTCATACAGATCCTACAACCCCTTCTTCATCCTTGACATGTTCAATCTCAGGTCCATCGACATCGATATAGACACCGAGACGGCTTCGGTACAAACCGGAGCAACTCTCGGCGAGCTCTACTACAGAATACAAGAGAAAAGCAAGATCCATGGCTTCCCAGCTGGGGTTTGTCCCACAGTTGGTGTAGGAGGACATATAAGTGGAGCTGGATATGGGAATTTGATGAGAAAATATGGTGTCTCGGCGGATAACGTTCTCGATGCAGAAATCGTTGACGTTCACGGAAGATTACTTGACAGAAAATCTATGGGCGAAGATCTATTCTGGGCAATCACAGGTGGTGGAGGAGCTAGTTTCGGAGTCGTAATTTCCTACAAATTGAACCTCGTACGAGTGCCTGAGGTTGTCACTGTGTTCGAAGTCACAAGAACATTAGAGCAAAATGCCACAGATATATTATATAAATGGCAACATTTTGCTCCGAGTGCTGATAAAGATCTCTTCATTAGGGTTATTATTGAAGTGATTAATAATGGAACTACTCAAAATGAGAAGAACAAGACTGTGAAGGTTACATTCATAGCCTTGTTCCTTGGAGACTCCGAAAGGCTTCTTTCTCTTATGAACGATAGCTTCCCTGAATTGGGTTTGAAGCAATCGGATTGTATTGAAACGAGCTGGCTTAGATCGGTGTTGTTTTGGGCGAACATTGATATTAAAACTCCTTTGGAAATTTTACTTGATAGGGTTCAGAAAGTGCATTACTTGAAAAGGAGATCTGATTATGTGAAAGAAGCTATTTCTAAAGAAGGTTTTGAAAGGATATGGAAGAAGATGATTGAGTTGAAGGACGCGGGAATGTATTTCAATCCTTATGGTGGACGAATGGCTGAGATTCCACCCTCTGCAATTCCTTTCCCCCATCGTGCTGGCTATCTATGGAAGGTACATTTGAAAATTATTTTACTAATTATTACAAAATTCACGTCTATAATAGATTCAATTCTTGAGTATTTAATCATAGAAATTACCATTAATACATGTCCACACGTGAGCTCACATAGCAGAGCTTGGAGCTTCTAATTTATAATGTCCCTATCCCTAATGCCATTTGTAATACCCAACCTCTCAAGTAGTTTTTTTTTTGTCATTTATTAGATTATACATTACGATGATCAAGGGTGCGGTTTGAATTTTTTATTTCTTTAAAAAATAAATTAAAATTGCACAATTTTAAAATACTTTTCTTTAAAAAATTATAAAAAGTTAAATTTGCAAGATTTTATCACCATAACATATCAAAAAGTGCAAATCATTTTATATAAAATCTAATGATTAATAGATAAAAAAAAAAGAAAAAATATGTTTGGGATGTTAGATATTACAACCAACGAACACATAATTGTTAGAGAGCTATACACAAGCTTACCTAGTAGTCTGAGGTAACAGTTTGTTAAATACTATTTGTTAAGAGAGTTTTGTTACCCTTGTAATTCTTCTCAACTTGATCCAATTAGTTGGGGTTTGATATAATTACTAAATAGTTGGATTAATTCTAAGAAAAAATTGTGAAAAGTTTGTTTGAAAATTTTATTGATTAAAGATATCTGAATTATTCTTTCTCTTTATAAATTCTTTAGATTATTAATATTTTTATATATAAAAACAGATAAAATTCTTTTAATTAATAAAATTTTAAACAAAGATTAGGTACCATTTTTATAAATATTAAATTGTCCAACGTGCACAAGAAACACTTGTTTCACGGATAAAGAGGCTCAGTTTGATCTTATGAATCCTACCTGCATGTACAATACTTTAACTATAAAAGTTTTAAAGATTTAAAATGAATGTGACAGATGACTGATGTTTTAATGATTAGTCAGTATCAATATCAAATCAATAATACAATGTATATGATGCACTATTCATAAAATGGTGTGATTTATTTCTTATGTTTTATGATACTATATTGAACAGATACAATATCATGCGAATTGGCATGAGGCAGGGAAAGAGGTGGAAGATTATCACATTGAACAAAGCAGAAAACTTCACAAGTTCATGACTCGTTATGTGTCAAAGAACCCTCGAGCAGCATTCTTAAACTATAAGGATCTTGACTTGGGAATTAGCCAAAACAATGGTAAAAGTTGCTACAAAGAAGGCAAAGTTTATGGGGTTATGTACTTCAAGGACAACTTCCACAAATTGGTTCAAATTAAGACCAAAGTTGATCCTTTCAATTTCTTCCGAAGCGAACAAAGCATCCCTATACTCTCTGATCTGAACTCCTCATAAATGCAAATTTATGTGCATAATTTAATTTATCTTCTCATCATTATAATTATCATGGAAGAAAGAGGATAAATCTCTAGAAATAGTATTTTTATTTGTAAAAATAAGGTTATATATATCTATCATTCTTTAGACTTCACCACCAGATGAGGGTCTTATGGATTGGGGGTTTGTATTATTATTTATTATGGAAGAAATAGCTTCAATAATGACCAATTGTCCTTTATGATGAAGGGACTGATTTATATTGGTGTACTATTTAATTTTGGGAATATTGTAAGTATGTTTTGGCAAATAAATAGCTTTATGATTGAGAAAATTAAGATTGTTGTGGATTGTTGAAATTGCTTGCATATATTAGCACAACATGAGCTTACTTGTTTAGAGATATATTAGTTGGAAACTAATTAACCCCTGTATTTCTTGTATTTCATGTGATTTATATTGATTAAATATAGTTTCAATAGTTTAAATTTAAAATTTATAATTGACAATTTTTAAATAAAATTTATTTTTTTTTAAAAAATCACATTTGAGATGTTATCTTTATTTTAAATTATATACACATTAAAATTATTTTTTCAAAAATATACGTAAAAAATTAAAATTTTTTGGTTAAAAAAAGTAAAAAAATAAAATCTAAACCTAATCAAAATGAACATTGAAACCAAGATAACGAAGTTAAATTCCTAGGGTTCCATTAATTGTGGCTCACAAATTAGGGACATTTATTGGAGCTCAGTCTTATTGGAACACGTGAATCTGAACCTGTCAGAGATGATTCTATCCCAATGTTTTTCCTGGTCGTATGAGGGGTGATTGGGATTTTTTCAAGAAATAAGTTGTGGTATAATTGATATTTTCCCATTTTGTTTTGTTGAAGTGTAATAATTGATCCTTTGCTCAAGACCAGCTATTGTACAAAATATACGGAAACGAAAATGACCCGTCGTGATGAAAATATTTTGCAGATACGGAAAAGATATGGGGAGTGGTGACTGTGAAGCTCTTAAAACTAGTTTGAAATTAAATATTTTATTAAAATTATCTAAATACTTTTATTTTTAAAAAATAAAATCATAATAAAAATTTTTAAAAATCATTTTGCAATACTTTCACTCAATTTCTAATTTAGCATCTCTACATATTTCTCTTAATTAAATTATTTATCTTTACTCTCTAATTAACTTTATATAAAAGTTAATAATATTAACATATTAAAATTAGGATAAAAAGTACTTTAAAATAATTTTAGAAGAATAATTAATATTCTAAAATATTTAAGAGTATAATCAATATTTTAAATTATATTTAGAAGTACAATTATCACTTTAAATTAATTTTAGACAGATAATTAATATCTTAAAATATTTAAATTAGTATAATTTTATCATCTCGCTAATACAAACACTAACTTTTGTTAAATAAATACTGTATAAATTTTTTATTTTAACATATTATTATTTAAAAAGTTATATGTAAAATATTATTTTAATAAATTATACTAAATAAATTATGCAATTTATCAATTTTTAAATATAAATTATATATAATATCAATTTTATGATTTATTTAATATTTTTATTTAAATAATAGAATATATGTGACTTTTTCAATAATAATATATCGAAATAAAAAACTCACGTGATATAAATTAAACATAAATTTATGTTTATGTCAGTGAAAGGATAAAATTATATCAATTTAAATACTTTAGTATATTAGTCGTACCTCTAAAATTAGTTAAAAGTACTAATTATACTAATACCATTAAATATTTTAGGGCGTTAATTATTTCTCTAAAATTAGTTTATGATATTTGATATATTTTTACCCTTAAATTTATAGGCTTATCAGTAATAACAGAGTAAAATTATATAATTTAATTAAGAAAAAAATATACACTAAATTAAATATTTTAAAAATATAGATATCTAGATAATACTTTTTCCTCAAAATTTAATAAATAACAATTTAACTTGATAATTAGTAACAATTGGTAATGAACTCTTTAATTTTTCCAACAAAACATGTTTGATTGCTAATCATTGATAGCCTGAGACAAAGTTATCTCCCCAAAAAATAGAAAAGAAAAGAAAAATTAAGTGTCGGTGGCACACTGGCACCTAGCCATGTACAGGCATGCATTTAATATTTGGTTTGTGACCGCAAAAAAAGAAAATTACTATTTTATTCTTCAAATTTAAAAGTATTTAAAAATTTTAATAGTTTATTTTATTAGTATAGAATTGAACAATGTTATTTAAACATTTAGATCGAATCTTAAATAAAAAATAACCATTAATATATTAAATTAAATTAGATAAATTTTCACTTTTTATTTGGCTTTAAATTATTTTAAACAAAATGAATTTGAGTAAAGATAGATTTAGAGCTTATTCAAGAAATTATTGATTAAAAATAAATAAATAAAATAATATTTGGTCCATAAATTTTCTCTTAATTAATTATTGATTTAGTGCCTAGATTTTAACTTGTTATAATTTAATTATTATATTTATTGAATTAAAGAGTTTCAGGGATTAAGTTGTTCCGCTATAAAAAAAAAACTATAGTAAGTTGTTTTGACTTGTGAGTTTAAAGAACTATAAAAGTTGAATGTAAAAATTGAGTTATTTTGATTTAAAATTTAAGAACTTAAACACAATAACGTAAGGAAAATTTGAGGACCAAAAAGTTATATATATTTTCCCAAACATTTGAATTGAAAATCAGTTTCAAGAAATAAATACCCAATATATCTCAGCATCTAAGGATCACCATGTTCACATATTCTGTATCCAAGAAAGATATTTTGAGATTCTTAAATCTAAAAGGATTTTTTTTTTCAAATACAAACACACCCATTACACCAGTAAAATAAACCAGGCAAACAGATCACAACATATGCAGGAGATTTGGTTGTAGCTTTGTAGGCAATAAAATTTTTGTGAAGTGTGTGACATTTTTGAAAATAAATTACGTTTATTATCTGATCTCTTGTATTATTTTGTCTCCGGATTCAGGTATAAAAGCTACGTACGAAGGATCAATTTCCCAATGCCAGTTTCCAACATATGTTAGAGAACAACATTCTGGATAAAAAGGGATCTGATTGTCAAGTCAAAGTGAATTAATCACAGTTAGATTTTTAAAAATTTTATTAATTAAAAAAATCAAAGTTTAAGTACTCGTATTTTTTGAATGTGAAATCTTTTATAATATATATACTTTCTGTCCATAAAAATATATTAAATCTTTCTAACAAAAAATATAAATAGATATTTTAACTGATTTTTCTTAATTTTTTTTAAAAAATATGTTGTCAATATTGATTCACAACTGAAAATTTATGAGACTCAATTGTAAATAAGGGATTTAAATTTTAAATGTAACCCTCACCTTGCAATTAAGATTCCTATTTGCAACAGTATTACTCAATATTTTCAAATTAAATTATTTTTAGAAATTTTTTTATAATTTAACTTTTTAGACATTTTTACCCCGGACATAATGGATCATTTTTTCATCTTTTTATTTTTTTATTTTTTGTGTTCCTTTGTTTTGATTTGAACCCCTTGGTTATTTCTATTTAATTATATTTCTTGACATAAGTAAACATTAAAACAATATAAAAATGAGAATAAAAATCTTTTATATTTCACAAGAAAGTCTTTTATTAAATAAACACAACGTCTTCACTTAAATATTCACTTAGGGCACAATTACTAACATCAATTGTTAATGAAGTATAAGTATCTCTATCTATGTGTATACATATACTTCTTTCTGTTGTTATTATTCTTATTATGGGCCCGTTTGGATAGGATTTTAAAAACGGGCTTATGGAAAAAAAAGGGCTTTTGAACAGCTTATAGAAAAGGGCTTTTGAAGAAGAGATTATGAAAAAAAAAATGGTTTTGAATAAATGAGTGTTTGGATAGTTATTTATAGAAGGGGTTTTATTATTGATAAATTACGAAAAAGGGTATGAGTATTAAATGAGGAGAGATAAGAGATAAGAGGAAAGAGGAGAGAGGGTGTAAGAAAGAAAATAGAGAAAAAGTAGGAGAGAGGAGAGAGGGTGTAAGAAAATATAGGAGAGAGGGTGTAAGAAAAAGTAGGGGTAATATAGTAATTGGTTAGTTCAAACGTGGTTTACTGTTCCAAAAGCTGCTCTGACCAGCTTATCTGAAACCTTGGTTTTAAACCATAGTTTAGTTCAAAAGCCCGTTTGAACAAATATTGCTATTTGTTTTGAAATTTCTCCAAACCAAGGTTTTGCCCCAAAAGGGCTTTTAAAACCTTGGTTTTAAAGAAACCAAACAGGCACTATAAGACACCGCCAATTACCTCATTATAATCAAAGAGAGGAGTGTTAGAAAAATCATAAATTACATATTGATGAGAAACAAAAAAGAAAAATTGTATTAAGCTTTAAATAGAGGCATAACTAAAGAAATACAATTAATACTCTACTTAGTGACGTATAATAATATATATAATAGGGTTAAAGATGAATCTAGTAAGTATTTTAAAAAATCTTTTAGACTCATCCAATACTTTAAAATATTTGTATTTTATCTAGTACTTTAAAATATTTTTTTAAGTGCATCTAACACTTTAAAATGTTTTTAAGTATTATTTTATTCTTAAAATATTAATTGTTTAGAAGAAATTTTGTTTTAAAATATTTTTTGTAGTAATTTTAATCTCGATATTAAATTTTAAAAAATTCTTTAAGTGAAGATACATATAGTATTTAAAAATATATTTTTAATATTAATTTTAGAGTGTTAGATATAGTTTTAAAAAAATTCTAGAATACTAGATATCATACAATATTTTAGAGTAATAATTTATCCAAAAATATATTTTAAAATATTAAATAATCCATAAAATATCAGAGTAATAGAAGCCAAGGATAAAATAGTTTAAGCTGCTTATGGCATCTTAACTTTATTAAATAACAATGGCCTCCTCTCGTTTGGCCCGACGAAAATTGAAGTATCTAGTGGGAATTTCGCGGTGCAAAGACAATAACCTAGAAATTACTTTTGGAGGTATCAAGATGAATTTGGACGTAGAGTAGATCAGTTATGGTTGCGTATAATAACAAATGGATATGGGAAATTCATTTCAATACACGTTGTGAGGGCATGAATCTAACTCTTGCTTCTGTTATTCACTTAGTGTTCAATCCTTTGAAGGGCCTTGATGTGAATCTTTCTTATCCTCACTTTGAATATGTCGGTTTAGGTTATAAACGGCCAATTTGTTTGTCACTTTGATCTTGTATAAGGAATGCCTCGTCATGATGTTTTAAAACATGCAAATGTTGTTCGTTCTGGGACATCCCATAAAATTGGAAAGCAGATTGAGTTTAAGAAGAGAAGCAAGGCAATACAACAGTATTGTGAACACAGGAACCATCTCTATGTATTTTGAATGGCGCTAATATCAATATTAATATATGGGAAGAGTTCTCTAATAGTCTTATATGTGAGATATTTATTATAATATAACATATTAGGATAATTAATAAATATTTTTGAGTATGTCTGTAGTCATTGGGCATAATCTAAGATGTATTATTGATTCAGTTTATTTAAAGTTAATTTTATGATAGTGAAAATTAACTATTCAGTTTTATTGTGTGATATATAATTTTCTGAGTTCAAAGCGATAACCTAATTTCTCAATTTACTCTCGAAAGTTGCCCATTGGTAACGACAGTACACAAGTTGTCATCGCTATGGCTAATCACCAGATGGAATAACCTGTTATTTATATTATAGTATTCTCTGATTGATATATATCTTATTTGAGTTTCAGTTCTTCTCAGATTAATCAAACTAATGGCAAAAAGTAATTTTAAGTCTTCTGCAGCATCTCATATATATTTTATATTTATATATGTCATAATCTGCATTGGTTATATTATATTTAAGATGTTTATATTATAATATTATAGCCCAGTAACATGAAATTTTTTGTGTAAATAGGAGATCATGTATGTGTTAGGGATCTTCATTTCAGTATGTCTTTCAACGTGGAAAAGCAACAAGGACTTGATCCCCTGTATGTGTCCATTATTTTAAATTATGTTTTGACACAAGTTTTAATCTTACTATGTGCTATTATGATTAGTCTGGAAATTGTGTGAACAAGACATATCTTAGGATTATCTTAGAACAATCTGAACGGATCTTATTTACTTTATGTAATAAGTATGAAACGTCTCATGTTGACAATGAAAGTGCAAGATAAATTCCCGAAACAGCACAAGGATAAGTATTTTAACATTGCAACTTCATTTATCTGCTAGTACTCTCTCTCTCTCTCTCTGCAGAACATGAAGATAGCTTAAGTTTTAAGCAGCGTGTACACGTGGTCCCCTTGATTTAATTAATTTAATTATTTGTTTAGATATTTATGCATGCCAATAACAAGCACTACTGGGACATTCTATGTTTTCTGATGCCTTTTTAAACAATCGTCTAATTGGCTAATGGAAATTGCTTTTCTGTCCTTGTGTTTTTTTTCTTTGGGGGAATGAGAGTGGTTTACTATTTCTATTGGAAGCGTACCGAATCAATCTTTCGAAAGTGTTGAATTATTGACATTTACAAACGTATACATTTACAAATTGATTTGAGAAATTTTTTTAAGTGTTGCCTTGATCCCTAGCTCATCTAGAGTCATGATGATCTCTCCAACCTATGTTAGAGTAGGGATCATCACCTGCAAAACTATATAATTTAAGTAAGAAAGAATTTAATACTCATTTAATTTTAAAGTTCATATCATCTTTATAAAAGTCATAAGAATAATAATTAATATTAAAATTATAAATCCCCTCATACTTATATTATCCTTACCATTATACCATAAGTTGTTCACACTATATCTGTTGTTCTTATTAAATCTATTATATTCATTACTATCATTAAAATCATTCATGAGTTTTTTTTCTTGATTCAAAATCACTAACATATAGGTGTTTATTAGAGGTAGCTATCAAATAAAAAAATCAGAATAAAAGAAAAATAAAATAAAATAAAATGAATAAAAAAAAAGGAAGAACAAAAAATGCAAAAAAAATAACCTAAATATTTTTTTTAAAAATGCAAATAAAAATGGAAATGCAAAAATTATACATACTAACTATTAAAGACTTAACAAATAAATAAATCTCAATCAATGTTACATGACATTTAGTTTCTAAAGAAATAATTTCTTAGCTCCCTGGCAACGACGCCACTTGAAACAACCTTAATCCGATGTCTCTTTGGGTTTACTTTAAAAATTTAAACCAAGAATTGCGTATAGTGCAACCTCGGGTTATTCTCTTTGAGGAGCCAAAAATAAAATTAAATTCATAACTAACTAAATGCAATGTAACCTAAGCTAGAAAATGAGATTTATTTTGATTGACTAACAACTAAATGCAGTGAAAAAAATAAATTTAAATAAAATATTTTTGATATTTTCAATTTAATAATTAATTAATAAAGAGTAAATGGAATGATAATGTAAGTGATTAATAATAATAAAAGCAATCATCCAATTCAATAAAGTAGATAATCATAGCTATAACAGATATGAGAATTATAAACAATAAATTAAGAATTATAATTTAGCTTTTAATCCAACAACTGAGCCATATCAAATTGTCATAAAATATTTTTGAAAATCTTAATTTACTAATTGCCACCAGAATAATAAAATAGGATTAAGGTTATTAAAAACTAATGCTCAATAATAATTCATTAATTCATAAAAATAGAATTTAAACCAGTAAGAGATATAACGATCCAATAATTTAAACCACATTGAAAAATATCTAAATGTCACATCCCGAAATTTGGATTGTGACCAGCACATAATATGAATAATTTCATATTCTGAAAGCCTAAAACCTCAATACAACGTTTAAAGTTTCTATAACATTTTTTAAAATAAACAGAATCTTTTCTAAGGTCTATGTGGAGCATTACCCTTTCCAAAATAATACAAGTTCTTAAGAAAGTAATTACAGCAAAAGTAGTGTTTGTCAAATGACGCTTCGGATCGACAGTGAGGCTCTTTACTGCTCAGCGGGAAGATTAGGGTCACCTGTACTATCTGAAGCCAAATAATCTACTCGTAAATAACGTCCCAAAAACATGATTAAAAGAATGCGGAAATCAACAATGCATAATCATACTGAAAAATGTATTTCATAATATTTGTTAATTTGATGCAAACTTTTCCGTAAATATCTGTATTTCAAGGAAAACAACAATATGATGTATCCATTTCAAATAAATTGTTTAAAAGCATCCTTTCAAAACCAAAATCTTTCTATAGGACTTCAACATAATGAAAACAGACGTGGACACACAGTCCACGAGGGTAACTAACCATTCTAGCGGCTCAAGGCCACAAACTGTCGCGAGAATAAATCTCACAAAATAATTCTGGTGGCTCAAGGCCACAAACTGTCGAGCTCGAGTAACCAAGGTGCACTAAGGACTAATAGTACTGCTGTTATCAACCAGTGTTCTGTATTCCGTCCTAAAACGTTTCCATCATGCGTGGGGTTTATTTCACATGAAATAATCTCAATCATTTCAATGCCATAACCATTGGTAAAAATCACTTTGAATTTCAAAAACCTCAGCATGTACATTTAAAATCAAGTTACTGTGTAAACATATGAAATTTACATATGAATATGTTTCACGAATAATCATCAGTTCAATGCAACTTTTGCCAAACTCTTTTCAAAATGCTTATTCATTCATTTTCATACATAATCAAAATTTCTTTGTAAACTAATTGAAAGAAAATCACTTCTAAAGATTTAAACCATACTTTCGTAAAATTTGCTTTTCAAAATTCATATTTGAAATTCAACGTTTGAAATGACAATGCATTCGAAAATATAAATTTTAGGGAACGTTATCCACTCACTTGACACGCTCGTACACCGACAACCTTTTCCGATTATTCTCACTTCTCAATCCCCTGGTATTCCGAAATAGTATATTAACCTTCTATTCCAAGTTTCAATATAAATAAACATCTCTAACTTAGTGTTTCATTTCAAATCCCGCTACCAATCATTTACAAAGACTCAATACACAACTCCTAAACCATAAACAAATTTCTTATGTGCAACAATCATAATTATTCATCGCAAGCTTTGTTTCTAGAAAAACAATCCTTAACCATTAGTTAACTTTGAGAATTCCCCAAATCTTGTGTCCATAAATACAAGTTGCCTTATGCCTCCTTTAACTTCCCACACAGTGTAATCTGATTCAAGCACATAGGTATATATGTATACCTAACTAAAAACAATATAACTTTCAATATTAACTCCAGAACCATCCACACGCACAGAGAATATAGGTCTTTGTTTTGATGAATGAATAAAAAAGGAATATCAATTAATTCCAGTAACAACAACAGTTTTGAAATAAACTAATCTCATCCAAAACCCCCTCACTCATCATGCTTCTATTTCTTTTGTTTTTTTTTTCAACATAACCACACCACACATCAATTTATATTTTCACAGCACACGCACAAGTCACAATGCATTCACACACATATGCCTTCACTCCTATTTCCTGCAATACAACCCTAAACAACAACAATAGAAGCCTAAACTCAATTATATGTACATTCGTGGTGTACTTTGCTCATTCCAGCCAAAGCTACATAATTCATAAAATTGCCTCAGAAACCAAAATTATCCCAACAATACTCACAACAAAATAGGGAAGTAATCTAGCATCAAACCAAGGCTAACAGAATCAATAAGAAAGGAGAAGTCTTAGGCTCACTGAACACCCACTGAAGAACCTAACGACAAACAAAGAAGGAAAGGGGAAAATAGAGCTCTGTAGCAGCAATGGCGCACTTTGATGGCAACAGAGAGGAACTCACAGTAGGGAAATTTCTGTAGGAATGGTGGAGTAAGGTGGCAACGACTAGCCACAGGCATGCCTTGCCCAATAGTGGCGACAGAGGAAACGGATCACCCAACTTGCTACAGTGACAGGGCACACACACAGAGCAGCAATGACACCACAAACACAACGGCGACCAAGAAATTGAACTCCAGAATAGAGAAACCTAACAATGATGATCGCCACACCACTGCTACCTCTTGCAACTTCTCCTCCCCTCTGATTTTCCCCAGCTTGCAGCACTTAAAGGTGAGCAGCAATCATGCGATGCGCCACTTCTAGGACAACGACACAACATAGGAGGTTGACAACACACTGTGATGACTGACCACAAGGCATCGATAGCGTGAGGCTTCCACCTGAGCTCCCGCTGATTGCCTCCTGCTCCGCCGCAAAGACCAGAAAGAATGATGGAGGGGAGGTACGACGTCTGATTGAATAATAAAGTAGGGGTAAAATGGTAATTTCGCGTCTGAGAAAAATAAAATAAATCATTCCTTCTGCACTGGCTAGGTCTCGAACACGGGTAAAGTATTTTCTCTCCACCCTGTGAACCATCTAGCTAACGCTTCCACTGCGAGATATTCTGCAATGAATATACATATATCCGTTAAGTAATTAAAATTCTTGGGTCATAACACTAAATACTCACAATAATCTCAATACAAAGTCTAACACAAATCAAAGTAAATGAAATTAAAGTTAATTAAAGAATAATATCAAATATTAAGCAAAAATTCAATCACAATAATCCTCAATAAATACAAATAAATCATTATAAACATTCATAATAATTATAAAATTAATCTTAAGACCTATGAGTCATAATATAATTATTGGATAGAGAATTAGAGTAACTTATACTCCCTTTTAAGATCCTAAACTTATGCCTTTACTATTAAATTAGAGAATTAGGATGATATATCCATGCCTAACCATCACTCAACTGTCAGTGTGCGTCATCCTTGTGAGCTTCTCCACCCTGCACGTCGCTGTTGATCTATTGCTTTTGTGCTTGTTCGCTGCTGTTTGGATGTAATGGAGGTGGAGTGTGGGCTGTGATGGAGGGTAGATGGAATGTGTGGAATGAATGGTTGAGTTGTGCCGCTGCTTGCGTTCTCTGCTCCCTGGGCAACCCTTTTCTTTTTCCTCTCAATTCTGTGACACTCCTCTATGCATGCATGATTGCGTCTTTTTAAAAAGCTGAATCACAAAAGAATAATAAATAAAATGTAATGGGCTAAATCGTAAGGTTTGACTATTGGGTATCATAGTACAGTTTTTAGTTTTATGGTTATTTGTGAATTATAATTTCTTCTAAATTCCTGCAATATAAAATTATGATAATATAATACATTTTATTCTAAAAATAATTGTTTAGGAGAAATCATAAAAATATGACAATTATACCTATATTAAGCATTAATTCAATGTAAGGTATATTAATCCAAATAGTGCACAAATCATATAATTAATGATCAAGATAATAACAAATACCTACTACAATAATATGAATAAATATATACAAATATAGATTTGTCAACATTTCAAGGATCAGTCCTGTGAAAGTGGCATGTGGTGATTCTTGTATATAATAAGGAATTTGGAAGGAGAGGTGCATCATTTTGGTTCCTCCAAATTGTCTTTTTTCCTTTTTAGGGGAGCCAACACTACTATGTATCTTAAGTTGTATCTTAAGTTCAGAATGTCCATTGTTGACAAGCAAAATATTGTAAAGCATTAAAATATACTTTAAGCTATTGGGTGTTATTGGAGAAGTGATGTATGTACTAAAAATTATTTTATCATATTGAATGACACTAGAAAAATACTTTTGGAGGTACTGATTCTACAAAAAATTAGTTTAACCTAATAATATATAAACACTGCACAGGTACTGACCTAGAGCTGTTGGAGGGATTGAAAAGGGACACAAATTAAAGCCTTCACATGATCAAGCAATGAATTCCTACATGGATACGCTCTCATTAATAATTACTGCTGAGATTTTATTTGGAGTGGTTTATGGCTTTAAACATCTTTTTTGACTTACATCTTCGTCTTCATACAATTTAAGTCCCTATAATAGTCAAGAATAAGCACAAGCGTAAACCCCATGTGAAAGCGCTCAAATAGATCAGATTTTTCTTCAATTTAGACTCTAAATATTGGTATACTAAGAAGAGGATTCACTACTTTTGTTGCCTTTTTTGACCGTGCAATGATGGATTATTATTTTACTGAAAAGATGTACAGAAATTGATCTTTTGACAACCATGCATCATTGAAATTTTTTGTTTATATATGGAAATCGATCCATTTGTGCAAGTGCTTAGTCGCGTGACTCCCTTGTAGACTCTTTAATATCGTTGTGGAAAATCTTCATTTGTTTTTTATGTCAATTGCGTAGAAATTTGGTTCATGATATGGAGCGAAATATATTTTTTGTGTAGTGTGAAATTTAGGTCTAGAATACATGAAATACTTAATTTATGAATTAGTGAAGAATATAACTTGTCGCTAATAGGCATGCATTCTAGGTGACAAAATTTTGAGTGAACCAAGTGAGAAAAATTAAAATGCATGAATTTGCTAGGTTTCAATCCATGAATCATCGCTATTGGACAAAAAATCATTTAAGGGCAATTAAAAATAGCCTTTCATACAAAATTTGTGAGTGGAATACATTTTACTATCATTGTATCTCAACTTTTTAATAGTACTTTATAACCGTTATTAAAGGTATCACCTTCCACGTTAGTTTTAAGCAAAAATCACATTGAAAGGTGATACCTTTAGCCGCTTTTTGGTTAGCTTTCTATGGCAGTTTTGCCTAAAACTACTAGGAAAGCAATTTTAAACTACTATGGAAAGGTTTCTACTTTGGTTATCAATTTAACCACTGTGGAAAGGTAATTTTTTGTTAATTTTTATTTTACACTATCCTGCACTTAGCATAATGAATACAAATCAATTTTAAGGTAGCAAAGTATGAGGTCAGCATTGCGAAAATCTAAATGGTAATAAAATAATCTAAATAGGTAAACTTTCAATGAACTAAATAGGTTTTTGTACATCATATATATATATATATATATATTAGAAGGAATATTTAAATAGTCAATTATAAACAAGTTAAGAAGCTATTGACAAAATATTTACAAAAAATTTGACAAGTATTTCATCTTTAAGGCATGTGTAAAAGTATTGATTTTGTCAAATCATTCCTCATTGAGTTGATTATGCCATCTTCATAGCTTATATTGTTATCGAATGACTATAAATTAGAAGTAGCAAGTAAGTATTCAAGATATTACCTTCATACTCCATGTCAGTTCTCCACAAGCTCTATCTCAATGAAAAATTAGCAATATATTAACAACATAAAATATTGACTAGACAAATAGAACTTAGTGAATAAACAAGCACTATACAAAATTGACAATGTATTCAACAAATAGGAACTAATATATTGAATAAGCTTATTAACAAAACAGAAGTCTAATAACAATATATTATTTGTCAAAATTAGCAAAGACACACCCATAAACAAATAGAAACCAATATAACAATCTAAACACTACAAAATCAAATCTTGAATAAAGGAAGATAGCCTAGATGATTTTATAAACAATAAACAACCGATCAATTAGCAAAAACACAATCACAAGTTCAAAAAATTCGTAAAAAAGCACCCACAAATAAATAGGAATTAATATAATAAACTAATACTACAAAAATCAAGTTTTTAATACATCGATGATAGCTTATATGATGTATTACAATTTATAAAAAAAAAGCAAGAAAAATTAACAAGTGAAAAGCTAAACAGTAATTTACAACTTTCATGACAGAGATGACAATGAACTACATTAGCGATACAAATAGATACAAAAAATATGGGGAAAATACCAAAAAAATAGTATTTGTGTAAGTCTGTTACAGTGGGATAAAGAAACAGGGCCACAAATATTTATGAAAAAGTGAAAGTAAAACTAAAATTAGGTCAAAACTTTTGAATTTTTGAGGAAACTTTTAATGACATATTTATAAAAAACTACTGTTAAAAATCCCCCATAAACACTTTTAACTGCTAAAAAAATGCTATTAAGAGTACTTATTTCGACGGTTTTCTAAAAAACTACCGTGATAAGTAGTTATCACAATGATTTTTCAAATGCCGTGATCACTTTTACTCAAATTGAGTTGTTTTTTTTTTTTAAACTTGGGTGCACTATTTTGAATGGCGGTTTTCTTTTAAAGTTGTCATTAAATTTATCATTCACAGTAATGTCACCGTCTCTTTTTTGTGGTATTTTTACTTGTGACTACTATGAATTAGCGTTGAAAAGTGTTTTTTTAGTAGTGTCTTAGTCAAATTTGCTATCAATTTGAGATGTTTCCCATTTCTATTTCATATTTCATTGAGAGTTTGTTTTTTTTCTTAATGTCCTTTTCCCTCTTTTGTTTTTGTTAGTTTTTACGTTTTGTTTTCCTCCATCCAATGTATGCTCGGCTATCGATAAGGATAAGCTTCTTCTTGTTTTTTTTTTCCCAGTTACCTTGCAAAAAAAGCTCGAAATTTTGTGATTTTTTTTTCTCTCGCAAGCCTTGTTTTTTATTTCAAAAATTATGTGCCATTTCAATTTTGTGGAATCTCAATGGTTTCATTAACATTGTTGCAACATTGATGCATTCCTATAACTGAAATTTTATGAAATTTAATTATAAATTAAAATTAACGTAGCAAAAAGTAAGAGCATAATTTAAACAAAATAAAATTATGGGGACATGATTCGCAAAAATATAAAATTAAATTAGCAAAAAGTAATCTATAAGGATATATAGATTAATTTTCTCAAATTGAAAATATAAACAATTCAAATAAAATCTAAACGATCTAGATAACTGTATACAATACATTATAAAATGACATACATGGAACAACAATATTTATTTAATTGATTGATGGCCAAATCCGCAATGCAAGAAAAGAAAGCCTCAAAGCCTCAGCTTGAAGCACAAGTTTATTTATATTGTACACTTTATTTATATATACACACTTTGAGTAGTAATTAAGCTAATAATCTTCACATCTTAATTAAATCTGGCCCAAATAGTTTACAAGACTTTCTTAAATACAACTGCAAGTGGAGTCTCATCAGTGACAATTACGAGATGTCTATTTCCACTTTCATCGTAGTAAAGCCCAAGATCTCCACAAGGATCACCAGCAGCTGAACAGAACTTAAGATGATAGAAGAGGCTCTGATATTTAGTAATCTTGAACTTACCATCCACTGCGTTGCTATAGCCACTGATTTTCACAGACATTCCCGCCGGATCTTGCTCGACGATAGTCCACTTCGACGGCGTTGCAGCGCAGGTCGGAACCGCGGTGAATGCCATGTCTAGAAGAAGACCCTCCGCTATGTAAGCGATTCTTGCCTGAGATGAAATCATAACTGCCATGCCATCGGTTGTCTCAGAAGGTATCTGAACCACCGTCAATGGGCAGGTTTCGTTCCCGGTGGCAGCTAGTCCAAGACCACCACCTGATGCAGAGAACTAAGTACATATCACATATGGCTTATATAATTTGACAATTTATCGTTAAATTTTAATCCTTTAGGTCTTTTATATAAAAAGATTTTTTTTTGAGAATGATATGTTTCTGTTTATAAAAGACAAAAATAGTTATCTTAAATTTTTAATGTTCTGGTGGGATATAGAATAAATAATTAAGGTTTAATTAAGATATCCAGAGTTATCCGGATATTAAATAAGAATATTTATTCATTAAAATTAAAATTAAAATTTATTAATTTATTTATGGTTTAATATATCTAGGGTATCCTATAATTTAAGATTTTATCTATCATTATCTTTAAAATTAGGATTAGATTTAGATTTAGATTTAAATTTAAATTAATGTTATCTTATTATTCATAGGCTTTATAAAATAAGAATCCATTTTCCCTACTTACTCTCTTTTCTCTTCCTCTTTTCTGCTCTCTTCTCTCTCTTCTCCCATTTCCTTGATTATGTTTCTTATCATATTGCCTCTATATTTAATATAAGAACTAATTTAGAGTTAAATTTAGTCTACTTTATTCCTAAATTTATAATTTTTTTTCTAAAATATCTTTATTATTGAATATATTGGGGTTTTTTATTCAAAGGTAGTCATAATAAAAGATATCATTTTAGAAAAATTAAACTATATTTATTACAAATAACTAATATGGCTACTTTTATTAATCTATCTAAATTAGTTATCTAATTTTTATATTAAAAATGGGAGATAATGTTAATTTATTTATTTTTATCTCATTAATTATTAGTCTCACTACGTTAATTATTTATTCACTCACTCTCTCCCCATTATAGTATTCTCAATTTAGTTCTTTTTATTATAACTTTGTCCATATTTTGCCTTATGTGTAATTAAATTACTTTTATTTAACTTTTGTTACGTAAATAGTTAATATAATTTTTGCCTCTTCAAATTTACTTTTTTTTGTTTTAATCTCTCAAATATTTTTATGTTTAAAATATTAGTTCCTATAAATTAATAAAAATCTAGACTATTTTGTCCATCCATGAACCAAAACTCATATTTTAAAATTTGAGGAATTAAAACTAAAATTTGTATAAATTTATAGCGCTAAGGACTATATTAACCCTACCATAAATTATACATGTTCAAAAGTATTAAATAAGATGTAAATATAAATCGAAACGAAAACAAAAGCAAAAAAAAAGTCAAACTACTAAAGCAAAAATTAATAAAAAAATTAAAATTAACATTCAAATCGCCCACCTTTTCCAATCAAAGCTGGGACGATATGGTATGAGCCACCATTGCTAAGCACGTCGCCTTCGGCGTCAAGCACCGGGCCAGCTGCGACTGAAGCAATTTTTGATGAAGTGAATGCAAAGATAACGAAGAAGCTAACCAATAAGGTAACGTTCTTCATTGCTTCAGATAATTCAGAGAGACAGAAGCTTTTGTTTGGTTTGGTTTGGTTTGGTTTTGTGTGTGTGGTGGTGTGTGAATGATAAAGGGTTATTTATAGATGCACATCAATCGTTGTGAGTGGTACTGGTAAATTATGGATTCTGAGATACGCATTAATGAAAAATGACAACATTTATCAAAAACAGATCTCCAATGTGTGGATGTTGTCAAATTTTGGATAGCAAACAAATAAGCGAAATGAGATAGAAGTAATTTGACCTTCAAATTACAGCTGTGGTTTAAGCGTTTTGCTACTAGCTTGTTTTTTTTTTTGGTTATAAGCTGTGGTTTATGTTATCATATCTTGAGGATCTGACACTCTCACCACATGAACTAGTCTCAAGTGACTTTTGGTATATCTTTAACCATTCACATTTACTTATATATTACATAGAAATTTAGTAATGAGTTATATTATTCTTAGGCTTATTTGCTATATAATCCCTCTAGCTTTATATATAAGAATTATTTTTAGGATGTCATGTTACTATTTATAAGAGACAGTAATAGCCGGTCTAAAATTTAGTAATTCTCATGTCCTTAATATAATATCTAGTTTATAGTGTAAATTACACTATAGATTAGATCTTATATTAAAAATTAGAGGAGTATTATTTTTCAATTTCCCCTATTGATTATTGGTTAGTATTACTGTATTCACTCACTCTTTATAAATCAAGGTAATTTTTAAAAATAAGTTATATTTTTTAACATATTTATGAGATTTAACAATTTTTTAACCAATTTGTTTATCTACATAATTCTACTTTTTATATGAATATATGATTGGGTCAGATTTAAGGAGTGTCTACTTCAATTAAGGTTAGCTTTTCTAAAATTATTTTCTACATTTATATAAATTTAAATTTGAGATCTCGAAATTTAAGCAAAAAAAAAACCCTTTCACTTGTACCAATAACTAATTCAATTATTTGTATTTTATGTAAACGAGCTGAGGGAATATATTATGTATTATATATGTTTTTGTATTTCATACATTGATTCAATTTGAAATTTATTGACCAAAATGCATTTTTTTATAACAAGTTTAGAGATGGATTGAATTATAAAATAATTTTTTAATTAATTGAAGAAATTATATATTTATTTTTTAAAAATGGGATAAAGATCTATATAATTTCAACCAAATAAATTATGTAACTTATTCTAAATCAATATATCTCTTGCAAAAATTTTCCTCTACTGATGGCCAAGCTAACAATGTCAGAATGGATGTGTCAATATTTATGGTGACAAACAAAAATGGAAGCGAAGAAAATAGAAATGTCTACAAATAATAATTGTTGTTTTTATATTTGGGACCGATAACGATGTTGGAAGAAACCAATGTTGAACGCGTGTATTAGCAAAACTTCCCTATCTATTTTTTCTCTTGCAGAGAACATTTATGGAAGACAACTCCATTCTTATTCCTGTCGCCATCGGAGGAATATTGTTGACAGTAGTAACACGTGTCAAAGCACCACCACGCATTTACGACACACATCTACCCATATATTTTTCTTTTTTATAATATAATGAGTTGGTGGGTCGATTTAACTAACTCCCTAGGTCAGCACATGTTTCCATAATTAAAAACGTTTGAGGGTTGTAAAGTAAATTAACTCATTACTAATTAAATTAACCTTTATTAATAATATAGATATATACCCTTTAATATAAAAATTAGTTGAGGTTTAGATTAAATTTTAAATTTTAATCTATATCATCTCTTATATTTATTATTATATTTAATTTTAATTTAAGAGTTAATTAACTTTTCTAGATATATTAAAAAAGTTAAATAAATAAATTAATTATAATTAATATAAGAGTTATTTGATTAATTTAGGTAAATTGAGGGGTATATATAATATAAATTTATTTTAAGAGATAGGATTTGGTCATAAATTAATTAATTTATTTAGTTTTTTAATATATCTAAAAAATTAACTAGATTTTATAATTAAGACTAGATGGAGTACTATTTTCAAACTAATTTACTTAAATTATAAACTAATATATGATTTAATGTCATTGGGATATTTTAGAGAGGTCAAATTATATTTATTATAATTAATTAGTTTATTTTATTTTTTAATATATCTAAATTGGTTTAGTAGCTTTGAGAAGTGAAGCAACACATGGAGTATTAAATTACAAATGATCGGATCGAAGAAGACACATGGCTGAGTCACATCCTTTAAGGTTTGGTTGATGAAAAAATTCATTGGGAGAACTTGAGGCATTTGGGCATTCAAGGGGAATAACAATTAGGTTTCTAAAGAAATTTAATGACCAGTTAGATGCTAAATAAATCTACTCAAGTTGAGTTGCAAATATTAGATTAGATAGCTGTAAATATGAGGGTCTCAATTGCAAATCAATAGGACTGACCCATAAAATTTAAGTGCTTGATTTGTAACCAAGACTCCTATATTTACAATGGTCCAAATTCATATTTCAACTTTTTTTTTTTGCTGAATTCTTTAAAACTTAATTGTTATAAAATTCATTTTTCAGGACCTAAATGTTACTTATCTTAACCCAAATTCAGATCAGGTGGTAATTACTACTGAATGTTGGTTTGATTATAATAAAAAAAAAAAAACGACTCCGTCCCATTTGAGAAGCACTTTACTTTAAATTGTGACTAAACTTATCTCCCATACTTATCTCGTATACCATCAAATTACTTCTAAAAAGCTAACCCTAACACACATAACCTGATAATGCCATTTATTGGGAATTCAATTTAAAGAAAAGTGTTTTTGGGTCTTTTATTAGTCACTTCATAAGTTGTTTCGAGAATTCAATGTTTTTTCCCATATATGCCCAATATTGGGAACTCTAATGTAGGAGGGGTGATAAGAAAGAGTATAAATTGTTAATATGATTGTGAGATTTAGTATAATTAATAAGAGTAATATTAAGTTGGCCAAAAAAAGTAATAGTATAAATTATTTCAATTTTTTTGACAATGTTAATATTTTAACTAGTCTTTAATTATTTTTCTTTGATTAAAGTATATATTTAATCTTTTATATTTACATTAAATTGTATTTTAATCTTTTAATTTTAAAAAATATACTCTTAATCTGTTAAATTTAATGTAATTAACTTCATTAATAGAAAATACCGACTCGACATATGCTAAGTTAGCAAATAAAATATTGATTCAAAATTTAAATATTGATATATTAATTTTTAATTTAAAATATATTTAAGAGAGATAATTACGTATTGATTCTAGATTTTTGTATTTGTAGAAGGCTAATTTTAATTTTAAAATATAAAAGATTTATTAAAGAATTAAAATTAAAATTTAGATACTTTGCAATTAATTAATTATTACAAGTGAACTTTTTAAATTTATGGGATTAAAGTAAAACTTGATGCAAGTATAAATGACCAAACGTATACTTTAGCCCTTTTCTTCATTTGTGAATTAGTTGAAAGTATATGTAAGACAAGAGGAAGCATAATAAATTTACTAATATAAATTTGGTCTAATGGTATAAGACCTCGTTAGATCCTTCTAAATTTTAAATTTGATTTTTAAAGGAAATATCTGTGTTAGGAGGAGTAATCATAAACCCTAAAATTGAATATCTGGTACTAGGATCTAGTAAATAGTACTCTTTTTGGTCATATTTATAATACCTAGTTGATTTTTTTTATAAATTAAGAAAGTCAAATAAATCAATTAATTATAAATAAATTCAACATTCAAGATAAATTTATATTATATACTTCTTAATATTTATAAATTAGTCAATTGATTTTTATATTAGTTATAATTAGTTAATTTATTTGACTTACTTAATCTTTTTTAAAAAATTAATTAACTCTTATAATTAGAACCCATGTAATATAAAAAAGTATAATAAATTTAAATATATTATTCAACCACATGACCCATATAATTAAATATCTAATGAATATTTTGCGGTATTAATAAATTTATATTTTTATATATTTATTCATATCATTTTGATGAATTTTTGTCAATATTTTATTCTTTAATTATATTATTTATATACTAATTGCATTAATATACTTTATATTGAATTAATGTTTAACAGAGATATAATTATTATTATTTTATTATTTTTTTAAATAATTATTTTTAGAATAAAATGTATTATATTATTATAATTTTATATTTTAAGAATTTAGAAAAAAATTAAAATTTATAAATGATAATAAAAAATTATAAATTTATAAATTATATATAAAAATTTAATGGGCTAAATTGTAGGTTACTTTTTAATTGCCTCATTCAGCAATTCAGAGCACGACACACAGAACGCAATTGAGGGATGGAGGCAACGCTGCGACTTCAAGCCATTCCCTCCACTACACCTTTCCATCACAGCGACGGGAGGACGTGAGCAGCAGAGCCAGTCGCATAGGGCAGTACAGCTCGTGAACAGTGATGACATAGACTAGCAACGATAGAGCAAATAGTACCAACCACGGTGAACATCGGTGGCCATGAAATCTTAAAGTTGGTATTGATTTATGTGACTATGGGTAACTAGAGGGTTTTAATACTTCTAATCAATAATAAAGATATGATTTTAATTAGGATTTAAAAAGAGTAGTTTAACTTACTCTAATTCTTTACTCAATAATTATATTATAATTCTTAAATTTTATGATTAATTTTATAATTATTGAAAATATTTATAATAATTTATTTTTATTTATTAAAAATTATTCTAATTGAATTTTTACTTAACATTTGATATTGTTCTTTAATTAATTTTAATTTTATTTATTTTGATCTGGGTTAAATATTGAATTGAGATTATTATGACTATTTTTTTATTTTTTAAAGTAGCTTGAATTATTATTAAATCGTTGTGTCTCTTGTTGAGTTAAATTCTATTTTTTTAAATTATTGAGTTATAATTAAGTATTATTTTTTAATATTTTTAGTCCTATTTTATTATTCTAGTAGCAATTAATAAATTATGACTTTAGAAAATATTTTATAACAATTTGAGGCCCAGTTGTTCGATTAAAAATTAAATTATAATTCTTAATTAATTATTTATAATTCTAATATCTGTTGAATCTATAATTGTTATTAAATTGAAAGATTACTTTATTATTATTAATCACCTTTAAATTTATTCTATTAAATTATTATTATTTATTATTTTTTGTAAATTAAAAATACTAAAAAAATTATTTTTAAATTATTATATTTAATTATTAAAAAATTTAATTTAATTTTTAACTCCTAAAAAAACGATATGAACTTACATTATACACGATTATTGATTAAAAGTTTTTAAATAATCCGAAGGTTGTTTCAGGTATTTAAGATTTTTTTTTTCAACTATGTGATAATACAGACTTGGTATTGATAATGCTCCGCTGATGTAATCATCTGTGTCAATGATTATTATTTTTTTAAAAAAATATCTCGGTACTTCGGCTGAACACACACATATGTGAGATTGAACTAAATTTAGTTAAAATTCTTTTTTATTTTTTTAAAGGTATATCTAACACTTTAAATTAATTTTACAAAAACAATTAGTATCTTAAAATATTTAAGTATCAATTAGTACTTTAAACTAATGTTAGAAGTATAACTAACACTCTAAAATATTTAATTATATATTGAACTAATTTTAAAGATATGATCAACACCCTAAAATATTTAAATTAGTATAATTATATCATTTCCCTTATAGAAATATAAATTTATGTCTGATCCATATCACGTAAATTTTTTTATTTCGATATATTATTATTTAAAATGTCACATGTGTCATATTATTTAAATAAGAGTATTGAATAAACTCTAGAAATGACATTGAATGTAAGTCATATGTGAAAATTGAGAAATTTTATAATTTTTTTAATACAATTTATTAAAATAATATTATACATATAGCCTTTTAAATAATAATATGTGAAAATTAAAAGTTTATATAGCATGTATTAAATGAAAGTTAGTATTTTATTAATGAAAAGGTAAAATTATATCAATTTAAATATTTTAGGATGTTAATTATCCCTATAAAATTAGTTTAACGTGCTAATTATACCTTTAAATATTTTATAGTTCTAATTTACCTTTTAAAATTAATTTGGGTGTTGGCCTTTGCTCTTGTTTTTCCAATTCTTTTTATGTGTGTTTCTACTTTGGATTTTAACAAGCCATGATGTGAAAGGTGTTAATTTATTTATTTTTTGTTACAATGTGAAAGCTGTTAACGTTTAAGGACTAAAGCCCCGCTCAATAATGGTGTATTCCATTTGTTTCATATACTTCTTCTAGTATCAAGTATAATCTACTCAGTTAAATATATATATATATATATATATAATCTTCAAACCAGTTCTAACTAATTTACAAATATCAATTAAGAGCATTAAATATTTTTATAAAATATTTAAGTGATTTATAATATTATCTTTATTAATTATAATAAACTTCAATATCATATTAATTTCTATTTTCTCTCACTAATTAAATATGGACATATAGAAAAAAATATTTAATACTCCTTACAATTATAAAATACTTTATAAAAAAAGACTAACTCCTAAAAAATGGTCGGAGGGAATATAGATAAAGATAACCGGAAGGAATGTAATATGGATGTATACGAATATTAGAAACAATCAGACGTGCTTGCTTTTACCAAATGGAAATTGAATTGATTCTTTCTTTTGCAAAAGTTATGCTAAGGAACTTATTCTAGTTTCGCAAAGCCACACAAATGTTATCTCGAATAGATTTAATGCGGTCAATTATTCAAAGGCACCATCGAAAATTAAATATAAAAATATCTCTTAATGAGAATTTAAATTTAAATTTATCATATTATAAAGTATTAATTTCTTCTATTAAATTTAACTTCCATTGATTCAAAAAGATATTACATATAAAAAAAAAGTCTCCGAAGACAAAAGAAGGCCAAGCCCAAACGAGAAATGTACACAACCATCATTAAAACAAAATATTAACAACAACGGGGTTGATCTGAGTGGTAAACGGTTCAGTATTACTTAAGTGAAGTCTTGAGTTCGAGCTTTGGCATATGCAAAAAATTCCTATTGGGAGACTAACCCACCATAACCAGGTGCGTGACGCGGGTCAGATCCAGATGTAGTTGGGGCAAAGCTCCGATGAATCGGGTAGGTAAAAAAAAAATTAACACTTCATTAAATATGTTATTATACTGAATAATAAGTATGATAAATTTTCATTCCATTTTTACCTCTAATATCATAAAATAGTTAAAATAATTTTTTGTCTTTAAAGTCCCAGTTGATGCAATGTCGTTCCTTTGTTATCACACTATTAATTTGAACATTAATATAGCCCATAACTAGACAGAAGATTTGTTAAAACTTATAGAAAAAACTATAAATAAATCCCTCATAAGAAAATCAGTGCTCGTAAGTACTCATAAGAGCCTAAGTTTTATTAACTACAGATAAATTCAAGAGATAGGTGTTATTTCTTACCAGTGCAAAAGACGAGAATACGATTTTGATTATTTTAATAACCAATATAAGAGCATATTAGGTTCCAACCTTCTCTATAGATGTATTCCAATATTTTCATGAATCAAAATTCCTGTCAATCAATTATTTGATGGAAATTATTTCTGTCTTTGGAAAGTTATCCTTGCCCACTTAAGCTAATTTTTAAGAGCCACAATATATATTATACTCCTCTTATCCTTAATATAGAAACTAATTAGGAAGTTAATTTTCATTCTAAATATAAGATATAATTATTATATTTCTTAACTTTTTCCCAAATTGCTCATTGTCGATACTCCCTCAATAATAATCAAATAAAAAAGTAAATGAGGGAGGGAATTAAGATGTTTTAGAAAAAATGTTATATTAAGTAACTTAACTAATTTATTTAATATAATTAAATTAACTAATTTATTTAATATAATTAAATTATTTAAATAGATTCCGGATAACAGTGTGTATGATCTGATAAGCCTCCCAAACCTCTAGTCCTATAAAAACCTGTTGGTTGTAATTGTTGATCGTAGTTTCATTTGGAGAGGAACGTACAAATATGGGAATCTCATTTAGCCTTCCAAGTAAGTATGATACAAAGCTTTACAAATGGTCCAGTGAAGAATTCCACGAGGAGTATGCTCTCATTTACACGGTAAGCTATAATATATTTCCATCAAGATCTTGCACCTTTTACTATAGAGTAAATCCCAACAAGGTTGTTTTGTTCGTCGATGATGGCTTGTGCTTATTTAATCGAGTCAAAGTAAACATGGTGTTCGTGGCTGAACCAGATGAGAAAAATTGTTTCAAGTTTGGTCCTGTTAAATTTAAAGAATCTAATTCGAGATACATTGAGCGAAGACGAAGATCGTGCGAAGAGGAAGAGGAGGTATTGGTTTTGAAGTATTCAACTGATATCAGAACTAATGTGTTGTCCTTGCATAAAAAAACAGAAGAGGTATATAAAGTTTGTTTCCAAACAGGGATCCAGGGACATCATATTTATAAGCATCATATGAATATACACTGTAATCCTTCTAACGGCATCGATGTGAACCTTTCCGGCCCGCATCGTCGTCGCTTAGGGAAGAATAATGAATTATGTGACACACAAGAAATATCAGGTATGCCTCCATATGATGTTATAGAAAACGCAGATGATAACAACATCGACATTGGGAGACAAAGCCGTCGGCTTGCTATTCTGAAGTACTTGCATGAAGATGGTCGCAACCGTGTTCTAGCCCCTGGTGGCAGTGCACAAATCATTTATTATAATACAGGAAATCTTGTTCATAATGAGAGAAATTTTGCAGGCGGCAATATATATGATGAACAACGTCAGTTACCAACGCGGTGGGCGTCGGAAGGACTATAAACAAGGAAATTTCCAAGGTCATTTTGCTGCCTTCTACGATGATATTCTTGGACATATCAAAATGTTAGTCATTTTATTTATGTAAAATATAATGATTAAAAGAAGAAAAAAATATTTAGAAAGTTGGGGTATTACAGAAGACATTAGAGAGAGATATATCATATGCTCCAAACCCGAAGTTGTATGTCCCTTATATTAGTACATACATGTCGGCTTTGGAGTGCAGCTCATTGCTATTCGGTTTACTCTGCTTAATACCTTTTTCTGTTACGCATTTTGTCGCAGTGTTTGGTTGTTTTTCACTCTTTTTCATTTATATTATAAATATAAATGTGACTTGGATATTACTACAATAAATTGAAACGTGATTTGTGAAAGAAAAATCCGTTGCAAACTAAGAATAAATCCAATACAGGTTTATTTAATTTGTCACAGATCATACTCTGTCACCCTGGCATGACAAAATTTAAAGTGATCAATAAAACAAATCTATCTCAAATTTAATTATGCCTTAAAATTTACTTACAAATGAATTCGTAGCAAAAATTCAGGTACATTATTGTTACAAATGCCATGGACTTTTAATGAATAAATGCAAGACATTTCAGTTCAAGTTTGTGTGAATTAAAAAAATATTTTTAGAAGAACCATTTTTAGTTAAATTTATTAATGTTTAAATCTCATCTAATTAGATATCTATATAACAAATACTCTATTATTATCTCATAAAAAGCTTAATCAACAATATACGACCATATTATAGGTCTCAACCTTCTCTATAGATGTATTTGAATATATTTATCAATCAAAGCCTTTCAATTAATTATACGATGGAATTCACTTCTTCCTTTGAAAAGTCATTCTTACCCACTAACGCTACTTTTTAAAAGCCACAACATATATTATTATTACATTGAACAGTGTCTATGATCCAATAAACCTCCCCAAGATCTCTAGCCCGATTTAAGACCTGTTTTGCTGCAATTGTTCAGTCAGTTGATGAGACGGTGAAGACAGGAACATGGGTGCATCACAGAGCCGTGATCAGATTAACAACGCTATACAAATGGTAAAGTGAATAATTCCGAGAGGAGTCTGCTCTCATTTACAGTACGAGCGGCCGTTCCTTATCACCAATATCTTGTACTTTCTTATTACAGAGTAAACCCCGGCAAGGTCATTTTCACTATCGATGATGGCTTACACCTTGGTAATCGGGTCAAAGTAAATATGGAATTCGAAGCTGTAAGAGATGATGTAATGGGCCCGAATAAGATGGGCCGTGAGAATGCAAATGAGGCTGTAATAGAGGGTATTGTCATATGTAGTAGTAATTGTTAGAGGTGACCTACATGGAAAGTGAGTAAAAGTTAGTTATTTAAGTGGGGGAAACATATTGAGGGGAGTGTGATTTATGTGTGTACTCTCTCTCTCTGCACCATCTCTACAAATTTCTTTGTCCTCTCTGCTCTTTCTTTTTGTACAGCAGATTACCTGACCGTTTTGTTATTGTGGTCTTTGATTCTTGACCTTATAGTATATTGGCTTATATCATGTGATGATATAACTATTTCATAATTTCAGTGCAGCGAATTCATACTTGCATTAGTTCTTATTTCAATATTATATATTTGTGAACATTATATTGGGTGCTTTCATTGAGCTCCATGGCAGAGGCTACATGATTGAAGGATTTACAAGCTGATGTCAAGAATATGATAGAATATGTTGAGCAGTTGGAGTCTTCAACAAATTCCAAATTTGAACATATTCAAGAACATAACAAAGCTCATTTTGATCAACTTCAGGCTGGACTTGAAGTGCATGTTCAGGCTCCTAATCCACGGTTTGATCGCTTGGAATCAATTCTTGAAACCTTATCCTGGAATCTTGCTATTTCTAGTCAGGGGAATGAACAGAGTGGTGGCTTCATGGCAACTGGACACACCCAACCCCATCTGAAAATGGATTTTCCTAAATTCAATGGAATAGATTCGACGACTTGGATTTTCTGTGTTGAACAATATTTTGCTCATTATGGGACTCTTGATATATAACGGGGTCCTCATTGCATCTGTGAATTTGGAAGGTGATGTAGTGCCATAGTTTCAGTTATTGCAAAAATCACGAGTTATACAGACTGTTCATCCCTTACAAAGACTATTAAGAATGAGTATGGGCATCATTGTTTGATAAACCTCGGGTTAGGTTGTTTAAACTAACTCAAGGACCTACTGAGGATTATTGCAGTGAGTTCATGGCGCTTGCAAATCAGACGAAAGGTGTCTCTGATGAGGCATTGCTTGATTGCTTCTTGGGTGGTGTTATGATCAGGAATTTAGTTAACATATATGTATATTCAGTGTAGAATTTTTCGAATGAGAAGTGTTAGCTAAGTGGTTCACGTGGCGAAGGGGAAACCATCCGGCCAGGGTTCGAGTAGCAGCGAAAGCGGAGGTGAATTGTTTTTTTTTCTCAGACGCGTGAAATTACCATTTTGCCCCTCTGTCTATTTCCACCGAACCCTCTGCTCTTCTTCATCATTTTCTTCTTCCTTCCTGCAAGCCGCGAACAGAGACGGCAGGCTGCAGCGTGGGAAGGTGCGGGACGGCAGGAGCTCAGCGTGCGGCGTGGGAGAAGAGTACACGGCACGGAAACTCGGCTGGACGCCTTTAAGAAGCATTTCGCCCGATCACTTTCTTGTTCCGTCGTCAGTGAGGCTGCGGTGAGAGTTAGAAGTGCAAGGTGCAGGCGTGTCACGAGTGCTGTGAGTCAGGTTTTACGCCGGTAACACTCCTTCCGGTGGTCCATATTCGCAGTGAGCGTCGTCGCCGTGTAGCTTCTGTCCGGCGCCATTTTCGTGCTACTGTAGCAAATCCTCTGCTACTGTAGCAAGTCTGTGATTTCCAGTTCCGTCGTGTTTCGGCTGTGTTTCCGTCCGGGGAGTGAAGTGGTAAGCTCCTTGGTTCACAGTTTCATCTTTCCTCTTAAGTAGCGGTTGTGTGGCAGAGCTTACTCTTTTCGGTCTGTGTCATCGGATTGCTCTGTTTTCAGGCCGTGCCGTGAGTGTTAGAGGGAGAGGATCGTCGCGGGGCATTGTCTTGTTCTGATCAACCCCGAGGTTCTGTAGCTGGTGTTGGTGAGAAGGATGGTAAGTCTCACCCTTGTTCTTTATGTCTCTCCGCAACCGTGGCTGTTACTGTTTTGTTGTGGATGCTGTTTTGGTTAAGGTTTGGTTGTTCGGAAAGGTTGTTATTACTGTGTGTATATTTTCGGATGCATGCCGGATTGCTACTGCAGTGTTATATATATGTTTGCCATACTGTGCTCGCGGGTTCTGTGAAGATATGCGTGTTGTGTGTGCTGTCCATATCGATGAGCATTGCTGTCATTTTGTTTCTGTGGTGGAGCGCTGTGTATGTGCCTGTTGTGCTGCTGCTGTGTGTGGGTGTTGTATGCTGGGGTTTTCGGTATGTGCAGTGTATGTGCTTTGGAATACGGTTGATGTTTGCACATAAGCATGGATATTGCTAATTGAATGAAAGAAGAAGTGATTGGAGATTGTTGCTGTTATGCATATGTATATGTACGTATAAAGTTGGAGTTCTGTGATCAGTGAACTAAATCGCGGTATTGGAAGTAAAGTGATATATGTAGGGAAATGTTGTTATTATTTGCAAGGAATAAGAGGAATAGAGTAAGAGAAGCGACTTCTGTTGTAGTGTGCGTATAAATGATTAATGGTGTGTTAGTGGTGGAAGTGATAAGTAGGGATGCTTATATTGGTCAAAGACGTTAAGCAAATTGTTAATATGTTATTTTTATATCAGGGGATTGAGTAGTGGCTTTACAGCAAGTGGTTGGTGGGAAGAGTAGCAATTTAGGAACGCGGCAGGTGAGTGAATAACGTTCCCTAAAATTTACATTTTCAAATGCATTGTCATTTCAAATGATGAATTTCACATATGGATTTCGAAAAGCAAATTTTACGAAATTATGGTTTAAATCATTAGATATGATTTTCTTTCGATTGATTTACAAAGGATTATGATTATGCATGAAAATGGATAAAGAGGCTTTAGAAAAAGATTTGACAGTGAACTGATGTTATTCATGAAATATTCCTACGTGAATTGCATATATTTTTACAGTAACTTGATTTCGAATGTTCATGCTGGGGTTTTAGAAATTCAAAGTGGTTTTTACCAATGATTATGGTATTTGAAACGATTGAGATCATTACATGTGAAAAGGACCTCACGCATGATGGAAATGTTTTAGGACGGAATACAGAACGCTGGTTGCTAACAGCAGTACTGTTAGCCCTTGGTGCACCTTGGTACTCGAGCTCGACAGTTTGTGGCATAGCCACCAGAATTATTTCGTGGGATTTATTCTCGCGACAGTTTGTGGCATAGCCACCAGAATTATTTCGTGGGATTTATTCTCGCGACAGTTTGTGGCATAGCCACCAGAATTATTTCGTGGGATTCGTTCTCGCGACAGATAGTGGCTTCGAGCCACCAGAATGGTTAGTTACCCTCGTGGACTGTGTGTCCACGTCAGTTTTCGTTCTGTTGAAATCCTACAGAAAGATCATGGTTATAAAAAAAGATTGTTTTGAATGAGTTATTTGAAACAGTTATTTCCTACGGTTATTTCCCCTGAAATACAAATGTTTACGAAAAGGTTTGCATTAGATTATGAAGTGTTAAGAAATACATGTTTAAGATGATTATGTATTGATTATTTTCCGCATTCTTTTAAATCATGTTTTTGGGACGTTATTCACGAGTAGATTTTTTGGCTTCAGATAGTGCAGGTGACCCTATTTCTCCAGCTGAGCGGTAAAGAGCCTTGCTGTTGATCCGAAGTTTCATTTGATAAGAACTACTTTTGATGTAATTGCTTCTTAAGAACTTTAATTATTTTGGAAAGGAAAGTGCTCTGCATGAACCTTAGAAAATGTTTGTATGATTTTGAAAAATGCTATGGAGAAATTAATGGTTTTACTTAAAATGCTAGGCTTTCAGAATATGATGTATTCATATTCTGTGCCGGTCACGGTCCAGAATTAGGGACGTGACAGTTTGGTATCAGAGCCAAAGTTTTTCTATGGTTAAGCAGAGCAGAGATACTTCGGTGGAGTCTCAATTATCGTTATGAACCCGGGCATAACTGTAGTTGTGGCATCTCTGAAGATCTCTAAAAGAAATTCAAAAGTGGTGTTTTCCTATGATTTCAGAAACGAACTTATAAACTGAATATTTTCTATGTTTTATGAATAGTTAAATGCCGCCTAGACGAGTACAGTCTAGAGGGAGCTCTAGGGCTTCGGATCAAGGCTCTGCTCAGCGAAGTGATGTGCCTCTTCGAGGCCGAGGACAGGGTCGTAGGGGTGCTAGGGTTCGAGGAGGTCGACCCCTTAGACCTCTTCAGGAAATTCTATCTGAGGCAGAACCATCTCATCCACAGTCTCCTGAGATCTCTACATCCTCTAGGCATGAGACTCAGGTAGAGACACCCCAGGTTATAGAGGAAGAATCCATCGCAGTTAGGCTATCAGAGTTTATAAAGTTGGATCCTCCGAAGTTCTCAGGGTTTGACTCTCGAGAGGAACCCATTGAGTTTCTGGAAGGAATTGAGAAGAGATGCCGGGCTTTGAGATGTTTAGATGTGCAATACGTAGAGTTTGCCTTGTTTCGACTTGAGGGGATTGCGAATGCGTGGAGTAAGACGGTACCAGGATTTCAGGGGGATAGAGTATCATTATTGTCATGGGCAGATTTTAAGGATCTTTTCCTGAAGCGTTTTCTTCCCCAGAGCAAGAAGGATGCTAGAGTTAAAGAATTTCTTCTGTTGAAGTGTACTTCGGGGATGTCTGTGGCCGAGTATGACAGAAGATTTACAGAACTTTCATCGTATGCATCTACCTTGATTCCGTCGGAGAGGGATAGAATCGGTAGGTTTATACAGGGATTACCGATACATATTCATGATGCTGTGGCCCCGATGCTGAATCATTTTGCTTCTTATGCTGATGTGGTTGACTGTGCTTTGAGAATTGAGTTGAGGCACATGGAAGAAGAAGGGGTTTCTAAGAAGCAGAAGACTGGGAACGAAAGGTTCCAAGGATCATTTAAGGGTAACCGCCCTCAGGGCCAACCCTCGTCAGCTGATATGCGGCCAGCGCCCAGATCTTATAGATCTTCTGTGGGCATTCCAGATTCGGGACCAAAGTTTGGAGGTACTAGACCTCAGTCTGGAGGAAGTCAGTCTAGTTATTCCAGGCCTACCTGTAATATGTGTGGGAAGCACCATTCAGGGGTTTGTCTGAAGTCCTTGGGGGTGTGCTATGGTTGTGGGCAGCCGGGTCACGTGAAGAAAGAGTGTCCGTTTGCTCAATCAACCTCGAGTTATGGATCAGCTAGACCTTCTCCCCACCCTTCTACTTTTGCAGCTCCGTCTGTGGGAGCAACTTCTGCCTCTATGGGTAGAGGTGCATCAGGACGACCTCCAAAGAAGAGAGCACAATCTTCAGGCCAAGGTCAAGCTAGGGTTTACGCAATGACAAGGCAAGATGCTCGGGCTTCCAATGCTGTGGTCACAGGTATTATCTCTATATGTTTTCAAAAGGCTTATGCATTGTTTGACCCTGGTTCGACACACTCTTATATTTCAAAATATTTTGCTAAGATGATGGATAAGAATTCAGTTAGACTTGATTGTCCTTTCACTGTGGCTACCCCTGTTGGGGAATCTTTGTCAGTTTCACAAGTGTACAAATCTTGTGAAGTGTCTGTTGAGGGTAGAGAAAGTTTTGTCGATTTGATGATACTTGATATGATAGACTTTGATGTCATACTGGGCATGGATTGGTTAGCTTCATGCTATGCTTCGGTGGATTGCCACCTGAAAGTGGTAAAGTTTAACTTTCCGGGTGAAACTTCGTTTGTGTTGTTTGGAAACGAAGTAGATAAGCCAACAAACTTAATCTCTGCTTTAAAAGCCCAGCAAATGTTGGCAAAAGGTTGTCAGGGATTTTTGGCGGTAATCCAAGATGTTGATAGGCCTACTGTCAGCTTAGACCAAATTCCTATTGTTCAGGAATTTCCTGATGTTTTTCCGGAGGAATTGCCGGGATTACCCCCAGATCGAGAGATAGAATTTAGTATTGACGTCATTCCTGGTACGCAGCCAATTTCTATTCCGCCCTATAGAATGGCGCCATCTGAGTTAAGGGAATTAAAAAGTCAGTTGCAAGAATTGCTTGATAAGGGGTTCGTACGACCTAGTACTTCTCCTTGGGGTGCACCAGTGTTATTTGTCAAGAAGAAGGATGGATCGATGAGATTGTGCATTGACTATCGACAGCTTAACAAGGTGACAGTAAAGAACAAGTACCCGTTGCCGCGCATCGATGATTTGTTCGATCAGTTGCAAGGAGCGCAGTGCTTTTCAAAAGTAGACCTGCGATCAGGGTATCATCAGTTGAAGATTAAGAAGGAAGACATTCCAAAAACAGCATTTAGGACTCATTATGGTCATTATGAATTCTTAGTAATGTCCTTTGGTTTGACAAATGCTCCTGCAGCATTCATGGATTTAATGAATCGAGTATTCAGAGAATTCCTGGATAAGTTTGTGATCGTGTTCATTGATGATATCCTGGTTTATTCCAAGAGTGAGGAAGAGCATGAGCATCATTTGCGGATAGTGTTGCAGAGATTGAAAGAACATCAGCTCTATGCTAAACTTTCCAAGTGTGAGTTTTGGTTAACTGAAGTCACTTTCTTAGGGCATGTGGTGTCGAGGGATGGCATCCAAGTTGATCCTAGTAAGGTTGAGGCAGTTAAAAGTTGGCCACGACCTACTACGGTAACGGAGATTCGGAGTTTCTTAGGACTAGCAGGATATTATCGCCGTTTTGTTCAGGATTTTTCCAGAATAGCAGCTCCGATGACAAGGCTAACCCAAAAGAAGGTGAAGTTCGTGTGGGATGAGAAATGTGAGGCAAGTTTTCAAAAGCTAAAGGAATCTTTGACCTCTGCTCCAGTGCTAAGTTTACCTTCAGGAGTTGGTGGGTATACAGTGTATTGTGATGCTTCTCGGATTGGGCTAGGCTGTGTGTTAATGCAAGATGGTCGAGTTATTGCCTATGCTTCTAGAAAGCTTAAGTTGCATGAGCAGAATTATCCAACTCATGATTTAGAGATGGCTGCGGTGGTGTTTGCTTTAAAGATTTGGAGACATTATCTGTACGGAGAAACCTGTGAGATTTTCACGGATCACAAAAGCCTTAAGTACATCTTTGAGCAGAAGGATTTGAATCTCAGGCAGAGAAGGTGGATGGAGTTGTTGAAGGACTATGATTGTACGATTTTGTATCATCCGGGAAAGGCGAATGTAGTAGCTGACGCCCTAAGTAGAAAGTCTATGGGCAGCTTAGCACACATAAAGATTGAAAGAAGACAGTTGGTTCAAGAGATTCATAAAGTGGAACAAGAGGGAGTCGTATTTGAAATTGCTGATAAGGGAGTACTTTTGGCTCATTTGCAAGCTCATTCCTCATTATGTGACCAGATTAAGGAAGCTCAGTATTCAGACCCGAAGTTGTGTGAGTTGAGGGATTCAGTTAAAGACAGAAGTAATTCAGAATTTAGGATTGATCAGGAAGGTGTTTTGAGGTTCGAGGGTAGAATTTGTGTGCCACAAGTTCAGGAGTTGAGAAGGCTAATTCTTGAAGAAGCTCATCATTCTGCCTATACTATCCACCCTGGTATAACTAAGATGTACCAAGATTTGAGACAGTTGTTTTGGTGGCATGGTATGAAGAATGATGTGGCGAATTTTGTTGCACATTGTTTAGTGTGCCAACAAGTTAAGGCGGAACATCAGAAGCCGGCAGGACCGTTACAACGGTTGGAGATACCTGAATGGAAGTGGGAAAACATAACTATGGATTTTATCGTGGGATTGCCCCGTACTGCTAAGGGTTTTGATTCTATTTGGGTAATTGTTGATAGATTGACCAAGTCTGCTCATTTTCTACCAGTAAAGACGACGTACAGTGCAGCTAGATACGCTGAGATTTACATTGAGGAGATCTTGCGGTTACACGGAGTCCCAGTGTCTATTATTTCTGATAGAGGGCCCCAGTTCACTTCTCAATTTTGGAAATCATTTCAGAAAGCTTTGGGCACTCGATTGAATCTTAGCACTGCTTTTCATCCTCAGACTGATGGACAGTCGGAGAGGACAATCCAGATAGTCGAGGATATGTTGAGGTCCTGTGTCATGGATTTTAGTGGAAGTTGGGACAAACATTTACCGTTAGTAGAATTTGCCTATAATAACAGTTATCAATCAAGTATTCAAATGGCACCATTTGAGGCGTTGTACGGGAGGCAGTGTAGATCTCCAATTGGATGGTTCGAAGTTGGAGACGGAATGATATTAGGGCCTGATTTGGTTCAAGATGCTAAAGAAAAGGTGAAGGTGATTCAACAAAGGTTGTTGGAGGCTCAAAGTCGACAGAAATCTTATGCAGATCATCGTCGTAGGGAATTAGAGTTCATGGCCGGAGATAAAGTGTTTTTAAGAGTGTCACCAATGAAAGGGGTTATGAGATTTGGTAAAAAGGGTAAGTTAAGTCCGAGGTTTATTGGCCCCTTTGAAATTTTGGATAAAGTAGGTGCGGTAGCTTATCGATTAGCCTTACCACCAGAGCTATCAGGGATACATCCGGTGTTTCATGTATCGATGTTGCGAAAGTACTTGTATGATCCATCTCATGTTGTTGAATATCAAGAGGTTCAGGTGAACGAGGACCTGTCATATGATGAAGATCCGATAGCCATTATTGATCGGCAAGTGAAGAAGTTGCGGTCGAAGGAGATTTCTTCAGTAAAGGTGTTATGGCGAAACCACTCAGAGGAAGAAGCTACTTGGGAGTTGGAGGCTGAGATGCGAATCAAATACCCACAATTATTTCAGAACTAAGGTGTGCATATTTTCAAATTCGGAGGACCGAATTTCTTAAGAGGGGAAGAATGTTATGATCAGGAATTTAGTTAACATATATGTATATTCAGTGTAGAATTTTTCGAATGAGAAGTGTTAGCTGAGTGGTTCACGTGGCGAAGGGGAAACCATCCGGCCAGGGTTCGAGTAGCAGCGAAAGCGGAGGTGAATTGTTTTTTTTTCTCAGACGCGTGAAATTACCATTTTGCCCCTCTGTCTATTTCCACCGAACCCTCTGCTCTTCTTCATCATTTTCTTCTTCCTTCCTGCGAGCCGCGAACAGAGACGGCAGGCTGCAGCGTGGGAAGGTGCGGGACGGCAGGAGCTCAGCGTGCGGCGTGGGAGAAGAGTACACGGCACGGAAACTCGGCTGGACGCCTTTAAGAAGCATTTCGCCCGATCACTTTCTTGTTCCGTCGTCAGTGAGGCTGCGGTGAGAGTTAGAAGTGCAAGGTGCAGGCGTGTCACGAGTGCTGTGAGTCAGGTTTTACGCCGGTAACACTCCTTCCGGTGGTCCACATTCGCAGTGAGCGTCGTCGCCGTGTAGCTTCTGTCCGGCGCCATTTTCGTGCTACTGTAGCAAATCCTCTGCTACTGTAGCAAGTCTGTGATTTCCAGTTCCGTCGTGTTTCGGCTGTGTTTCCGTCCGGGGAGTGAAGTGGTAAGCTCCTTGGTTCACAGTTTCATCTTTCCTCTTAAGTAGCGGTTGTGTGGCAGAGCTTACTCTTTTCGGTCTGTGTCGTCGGATTGCTCTGTTTTCAGGCCGTGCCGTGAGTGTTAGAGGGAGAGGATCGTCGCGGGGCATTGTCTTGTTCTGATCAACCCCGAGGTTCTGTAGCTGGTGTTGGTGAGAAGGATGGTAAGTCTCACCCTTGTTCTTTATGTCTCTCCGCAACCGTGGCTGTTACTGTTTTGTTGTGGATGCTGTTTTGGTTAAGGTTTGGTTGTTCGGAAAGGTTGTTATTACTGTGTGTATATTTTCGGATGCATGCCGGATTGCTACTGCAGTGTTATATATATGTTTGCCATACTGTGCTCGCGGGTTCTGTGAAGATATGCGTGTTGTGTGTGCTGTCCATATCGATGAGCATTGCTGTCATTTTGTTTCTGTGGTGGAGCGCTGTGTATGTGCCTGTTGTGCTGCTGCTGTGTGTGGGTGTTGTATGCTGGGGTTTTCGGTATGTGCAGTGTATGTGCTTTGGAATACGGTTGATGTTTGCACATAAGCATGGATATTGCTAATTGAATGAAAGAAGAAGTGATTGGAGATTGTTGCTGTTATGCATATGTATATGTACGTATAAAGTTGGAGTTCTGTGATCAGTGAACTAAATCGCGGTATTGGAAGTAAAGTGATATATGTAGGGAAATGTTGTTATTATTTGCAAGGAATAAGAGGAATAGAGTAAGAGAAGCGACTTCTGTTGTAGTGTGCGTATAAATGATTAATGGTGTGTTAGTGGTGGAAGTGATAAGTAGGGATGCTTATATTGGTCAAAGACGTTAAGCAAATTGTTAATATGTTATTTTTATATCAGGGGATTGAGTAGTGGCTTTACAGCAAGTGGTTGGTGGGAAGAGTAGCAATTTAGGAACGCGGCAGGTGAGTGAATAACGTTCCCTAAAATTTACATTTTCAAATGCATTGTCATTTCAAATGATGAATTTCACATATGGATTTCGAAAAGCAAATTTTACGAAATTATGGTTTAAATCATTAGATATGATTTTCTTTCGATTGATTTACAAAGGATTATGATTATGCATGAAAATGGATAAAGAGGCTTTAGAAAAAGATTTGACAGTGAACTGATGTTATTCATGAAATATTCCTACGTGAATTGCATATATTTTTACAGTAACTTGATTTCGAATGTTCATGCTGGGGTTTTAGAAATTCAAAGTGGTTTTTACCAATGATTATGGTATTTGAAACGATTGAGATCATTACATGTGAAAAGGACCTCACGCATGATGGAAATGTTTTAGGACGGAATACAGAACGCTGGTTGCTAACAGCAGTACTGTTAGCCCTTGGTGCACCTTGGTACTCGAGCTCGACAGTTTGTGGCATAGCCACCAGAATTATTTCGTGGGATTTATTCTCGCGACAGTTTGTGGCATAGCCACCAGAATTATTTCGTGGGATTTATTCTCGCGACAGTTTGTGGCATAGCCACCAGAATTATTTCGTGGGATTCGTTCTCGCGACAGATAGTGGCTTCGAGCCACCAGAATGGTTAGTTACCCTCGTGGACTGTGTGTCCACGTCAGTTTTCGTTCTGTTGAAATCCTACAGAAAGATCATGGTTATAAAAAAAGATTGTTTTGAATGAGTTATTTGAAACAGTTATTTCCTACGGTTATTTCCCCTGAAATACAAATGTTTACGAAAAGGTTTGCATTAGATTATGAAGTGTTAAGAAATACATGTTTAAGATGATTATGTATTGATTATTTTCCGCATTCTTTTAAATCATGTTTTTGGGACGTTATTCACGAGTAGATTTTTTGGCTTCAGATAGTGCAGGTGACCCTATTTCTCCAGCTGAGCGGTAAAGAGCCTTGCTGTTGATCCGAAGTTTCATTTGATAAGAACTACTTTTGATGTAATTGCTTCTTAAGAACTTTAATTATTTTGGAAAGGAAAGTGCTCTGCATGAACCTTAGAAAATGTTTGTATGATTTTGAAAAATGCTATGGAGAAATTAATGGTTTTACTTAAAATGCTAGGCTTTCAGAATATGATGTATTCATATTCTGTGCCGGTCACGGTCCAGAATTAGGGACGTGACAGGTGGGTTGAGAGCGGAAGTTCAACGTGATGTCATGACCCAGGATCCTTCAACTCTTTTACAGTCCAGGTCCACTACATTTAACCTACTTCATTCCAGTATGCTTGTGAAGGATATTTCTCCTTAATTAATACTGGCAGGTTTAGCTAAGTCGGCAGCTCCACCACTTCTTCCTATGCCACTGTTGAAACCTTTTTCAGCTGTAAAAAAATATCACCTGTGGAGATGGATCTTCGACAAGAAAAGGGTCTTTGATATACTTGTGACAAGAAATTTTCACCCAACTATCGTTGTGCCAATAAATAGTATATGCTCTTGGAATGGGAGGACATTTCCGATGGACTTCAAGTGGATACTGTCGACAAGTAGCAGGGTACTGGTAAGGATAATGAGAAACCTTCTCTGCATCATCTCTCCTTATATGCATTCTAGGGACACTAGGGAACGGCTACGATTCATTTTGAAGGATGCATCTCATGCATCAAGGTGTAGGTGCTCCTTGATGGTAGCAGCATTGATAGTTTCTTTCACCCCCAGATTGTTAAACATCTTCATCTGCCAGTAGAACCGGTGGATGGCATACAGGTAATGATTGGAGATGGCTATTCAATTAAAGGAGAAGGCCTTGTTCGTTCTTTACTTCTCCATATTCAGGACCATCCAATACATATTCCTACATATGTATTACCTATAGCAGGATCTAATGTTGTTATTGGGGCATCTTGGTTGGCGACGGTGACATTGGGTCTTCATGCTGCTAACTATACTATTGGAAATTCTTACATCAAGTTTTTACATGAAGGGAAATTTATAAAATTGCAGGGGACTATGAAACAACCTTGCGTCCAATGTCGCCTTAGGGTTATTTCAAAAATTAAATCAAGGATTGCGTATAGTGCAACCTCGGAACGTTCTCTTTGAGGAGCCAAAAATAAAATTGAATTCTTAAGTAACTAAGTATAATATAACCTAAGATAGAAAATGTGGTTTATTTTGATTGATTAATAACTAAATACAATGAATTAAAAATAAATTTAAATAAATATTTTTGGTTTTTTATTTAAAGAAAAGGATAATGAATAATAATAAGTGATGAAATGAAAGCGAAAGTGATTAATAATAATAAAAGCAATACTCCAATTCAATAGCTTAGACAATCATAGATTCAACAGATACAGGAGTTATAAACAATGAATTAATAATTATAATTAAACTTTTAATCCAACAATTGAGCCATCTCGAATTGTCACAAAATATTTTTTAAAATCCCTATTTACTAACTACCACAATAATAGTAAAATATGACTAAAGATATTAAAAATATATGCTCAATTATAACTCAGTAATTCATAGGATTAAAGTCAATAAGAGATATAATAATCCAATAATTCAAACCATATTAAAAAATCACTAAATATTTAATATAATCTCAATACTAAGTCTTAACCTAAAACAAAGTAATGAAATTAAGTTATAATCAGTTCAATATCAAATACTAAACAGTAATCCAATTACAATAATCCTCAATACATATAAATAAATCATTATAAATATTTCCAATAATTATAAAATTATCTTAAGATTTAGAAATCACAAAATAGTTAATGGTTGAAGAATTAGAGTAACTTAAACACCTCTTTTAGATCTTGAACTTATGCCTTTACCATTGACTCAGAGAATTAAGACGCCTAGCCATACACAGCCATCATAGACGCTGTCGTGCTCCCTACTGTGATTGTCATCACCACTGCTTGGCTGGTTCTGTTGTGCTCTATCAATCTATGCGTAACTTTGTTGCAGATTCACGTCTCCGTGTGCGTATAATGTTCTCTACAGCAACCTCTTTGTGCGTCATCACTTAAAGCTATTGTTGCCACATCTTCTACGTCTTTTCTTTGTGCTTTCAATTCCGCGGTGCGTGTGCGTCCCTGTACGTCTCCTCCTTTGAATTGCTAAAGGAAACAATTAAAAAGTAATATAATGGGACAAATCATAATGTTTGATCAATTGGGTCTTTATATATAATTTTTTAATTTATAGTCCTTTGTTGTTATTTATAAGTTATGATTTCTCCTTGAGTACCTGAAATATAATTCATAATAATGTAATGCTTTTTGTTCCAAAAATAATTGTTTGGGAGAAATAATAAAAATATGAAAATTATATCCTAGTTAATCACTAATTCAATATAAGGTATATTAATCCAAATAGTGCATAAACTATATAATTAAAGACTAAAATAATGACAAAAGCCCACTAAAATTATATGAATAAATATATAAAAGTATGAGTTTGTCAACTCCTCTACACTTAGCTTTTTGCACTCTAGGGCAAAATATCAATAAAAGGAATCCAACAGTTAAACTTATTGCAAGCAAACATACAAGGTAAGAATATGCAATCAACTCAAATAACTTCTATCCTTAAGCAATCAATAGTCATTGAATGCTTCGGTGCAAGAAAAGTAATATAAGAGACATAGCAAGATAGATGAAGGGAAACATAATATATCTCTTATGAGTATAAGTGTCTCACTCAACTCTCAAATATAGGAAGTTTTCATTCAATCCACCTAGATTAGTACCTACTATAGGCTTGTAAAGATTCTCCTATCTTCACTACTAACATACTATAGATTCATGATCAAGGGGACTTTATTGGTTGTAATGTTAGTGAAAAGCTAATTAATGGATGGAATGAAATGTAGAACAAGTTTAATACATGAGTATTAAAAAATAACTCAAAGTAAGTTAAAGTGTGAATATCAAATGAACAACAATCTTTAATCTTCAACCACAAAAGGATACCTTATTTCAAACTATATTCCTTGTTGCTAATTTTCTTTTCTTTGTCTCTCTTTCTTTCTTTTTTTAACTTCTTTCTTGGCTTTTTTATTTCTTCTCTCTTTTTTTTATATTGAAAAAAAAATTTAACTAAAGATAAAGATAGCAACATCAATAGTGCACAGTTAATCATGAAGAACATAATATAACTCAGGCAAATCACTTGTTCAAAATCAATGGAATGAAATGAAAGTGATGGGCTCAAAGGGGTAGACAAAGGTTAATTGAGATGACTTGTGTTTGGGTAAAAGGGTTTAGAATTGAATGTCCCTATCATACTTATAAATCTAGGTAATAATACAGCTTTGAAAAAGAATCTAACCAAGTTCTAGAGGTTAACCAAAATTACGTGAAAATCACATAAGATAAAAAAGAAAAGTAAGGTTCAATAATCCTTCAAACAAGGCTTTCTCTAAGATGTTTCCTCCCTACGATTAAGCTATAAAATAGGGTTAATAACACTGCACTAAAGACACTCCACTATGCTAATCAATTAACAATAAAAATTACTCAAATCTAAATGCATTCTTACCTAGACGTGTCAATGTTCGCATGAATAAAGAATTAAGGATTTAAAAATAAAGTCCAAGGATTGCAAAAGTCAAGTAGAAGGTGGGAATCACATACAAAATTGCCCATACAACAGTGAAAAACTCAATTTAGCTCAAAAGTTTCAAATTTTTTGAATTTTTTAGATTATGGTCATTCAAGTAGTGGTAAAATAAATTAGCAAAAGCAATTCCCCCCCACACTTAAATTATGCATTGTCCTCGATGCACTACTAAAGCATATATCAAAGAGAGAAGGGAAAATGGTTAAAGAATCATGAGCTAAAAAGGGATATTTATTCAAAGAAAAAAACTAACATAAAATAATAAATACTGAAAATGTAACATATTCTAAGAAATTATTAAAAGACATAAAGCAATAAATCCAAATTATTCTAACTTTTACTACTAGGATAGTCCCTCACTTATCTCAAACCATAAAGGTCAATAAATCAAAGCGTGAGGAGGCAAGGAAGGAAAGGAATAACCTTGATGATGAAATCTCTTTAAACTTTTGTAAGAGAAGTTCTCATCCGTGATGAGAAACAAACATCTCTTCATTGCAGCTTCGTCTCCACATTATTTTTTCTTGATGGTAATGGGTTCTGAATTAATTGGAGGAGCCCTAATATAGCGGATATAATGATCAACATACTATTTTCTTGAGTAAGGCACTTGCAAAAGATTTGACAAAATGCAAGCCACATTGGTTTCAACTCAAAGTATGGGACAAAAATCAAAATACTTGAAACTGTGAAAAGCCTTTAAGTGTGAAAGGTTAGCAATCAAGATACCAAATGTCAGAACTCTATAAGATATATAAGAACACAAGTATTTCTCACTTCCAATAGAATCAATAAGACTCCCTTTAGTAAGAGTCTTGACTTCAACATGAGGAATTGGAATGTAATTATTAATGAGTAAGTCTTTATCAGGTGTCAAATCACATGATAATATTTCATCCTTATCAGCACCCTTCTTTTCAACCTCTTGAATGGTAGGCATAATTTGCAATGGTTTAGGCTTGATTTTATGCCTCCTTTTCTTTGTTATGGCATTTTGTGGTGCTAGAGCAACTTCCTCGATATTGTGGTAGCCTTTACTTCATCATGTGATTCCTTGGATCCTTACAATACAACAAAAATACCTTCCTCAAACTTATCAAGTACAGAATCAATAGTAATATCATAAATAAAACAAGATGATGAATCAAAATCATGAGTAGTAGAAAGTCATCTATCTATATCTAAATAATAGACACATAATATGACACCCTAACATGCACATAAATAAGAATGTGAGGAAGATAGATGAGTAAAAGTATTATCATGCTTCACAACTATGTCATACTTGTCAGATTCATGCACATTAGTCTCCTCATCACTTGTGGAGTCGTAAGGTGATACTTTTTCTACTTGTATTTTCGTGATAGTTGTAGCCTCTTCATTATTTTGCACTACTTGTTTTTTTAAGATTGCTCTAAGAGCTTCTTTTCTTACAGTCTTTCATATTGAATACAGGCTTCTTTCTCAACTTGAGAAATTTCTTAAGCAGTGTAGGCTTGAGGAGACTCAACTTTTATTTCCTTATCAACAGGTTCTTCATACTCTTCATTCTCTTTGAATTACATTTTCTTATCTCCAATTTCCTTACCACTTCTCAGTATGATTGCATTCACGGATTGAGGATTTATCACTGTGTTGGAGGGTATAGAACTAGTACTCTTTGCTTATTTTTCACTCAAGTTGTTGGATGATTGAGTAACAAAAGTGTTCAAATTCTCATGTTTAGTCTCCATTTGCTCCAATTTAGAAAACACATTATGTAGACATAAGTCAATCTTATTCTCTATAGCATGTAACTTAGTGTCAATTTCTAAATTTTGAAGGTCAAATTTTGAATTAAGTTTGGTAATACCTTTCACGATTATAGCAAGTTTATTACCTCTAGAAAAAGAAAATGATGCCCATTGATTAGACATAACTTGATTTGAGAAATTTCCTTGAGTGTTGCCTTGATCCCCAGCCTATCTAAAGTTATATTGATCTCTCCAATATGGGTTATAGGTGTTAGAGTAGGAATCATCACTTGCACAGCCATAGAATCTAGGTAAGAAAGAATTTAATGCTACTTTAATTTTAAAACTAATATCATTAGTATAAAAGTCATAAGGATCATAATTAATATTAGAATTATAAATTCCCATTATGCTTCTATTATCCTCACCATTATACTATAAGTTGTTCTCACCATATCTGTTATTCACATTAAACCCATTATATTCATTACTATCATTAAAATAATTCATGGGTTTTTTCTGATTCATAATCACTAAAAGATAGGTGTTTACTAGAGGTAGTTGTCAAATAAAAAAAACAAAATAAAATAAATAATAAAATAAAACAAAATGAATCAAACAAAACACAAAAAGAAAAAGAAAAAAGAAGAACCAAATAAACCCAAAAAAATTAACCTAAATTTTTATTTTTATTTTTAAAGAATGCAAATGAAAATGAAAATACAAAAAATTATGCAAAGTAAGGCGGACTCAAAAAATAAATAAATTATAGTTAATGTTACTTGACATTTAGTTATTAGGAAATCAATTTCTTAGCTCCCTAGCAACGACGCCACTTGAAACAACCTTGTATTCGATGTCGCCTTGGGGTTACTTCAAAAATTAAAATAAGAATTACATATAGTGAAACCTTGAGTCGTTTTCTTTGAGAAGCCAAAAATGAAATTGAATTCCTAAGTAACTAAATGCAGTGCAACCTAAGGTAGAAAATATGGTTTGTTTTGATTGACTAATAAACCAATGCAATGAATTAAAAATAAATTTAAATAATTTTTTTTGATATTTTTTATTTAAAGAAAGGGATAATGAATAATAATAAGTGAATGGAATAAAGCAAAAGTGATTAATAATAATAAAAGCAATTCTCAAATTCAATAGCGCAGATAATCATAGTTTCAACATATATAGGAGTTATAAATAATGAATTAAGAATTATAATTAAACTTTTAATCCAACAACTGAGCCACCTCAATTGTCATAAATTATTTTCTAAAGTCCCAATTTACTAATTTCCGCCACAATAGTAAAATATGACTAAATATATTAAAAATTAATGCTAAATTATAACTCAATAATTCATAGGATTAAAGCTAAAAGAGATACAATAATATAATAATTCAAGCTACATTGAAATATCACTAAATTTTCATTATAATCTTAATAGTAAGTCTTAACCCCAAACAGAGTAATGAAATTAAGTTACAATCAATTCAATATCAAATACTAAATAGTAATTCAGTTACAATAATCCCTAATAAATATAAATAAATCATTATAAATATTCTCAATAATTATAAAATTACCCTAAGATTTAGGAATCACAAATTAATTAATACGTGAATAATTATAGTAACTTAAACTCCCCTTTGAGATCCCAAGTTCATACCTTTGCCATTGATTAGGATAATTAAAACACCTAGCCCTGCACAACCATCATAAATGCTGTCGTACTCCCTATTGTGATTGTCATCGCCACTAGGGGTGGAAACAGGCCAGGCAGCCTGGCCTATTGTAAAAAATATACAGGCTCAGGTCTGTGTAGAAGCCTGTTTTATTTAATAGGCCAGGCTCAGGCTCTATAAGAAGCCTGTTAAGCCTGTCACGCGGCCTGGTCCTGTTATTTAAAATAAATATTATATGATATGTAATAGGTAAGTATCGAACCCCTAACCTCTTAAACAATATTCAACCATTAGACCACTGAACTAAATCTCATTATTGTAAATTTTATTCCTAACTTATAATTTTATTATTATGTAATCCCATATACTAACCCTAATCCCTAAATCTCTAGTAGAATCTGGCGTTGCGAGTTGCGACTAGTTGCTTACCCTGCATTTGGAGCTTGGCGTTGCGACTTGCGGCCGCAGAGTTGCTTGAAAACAAACGGTTCTCACTTCTCAGTTCTGAGGCACTCCACCATCGTCGATTCATCATCGTCGAGCGGAGTTCAGTCGAGACATTCACCTTCATCGCAACTCCACCATCGTCGCATGTCTCCACCTCCTTACACTGTCACAGTCATCGACTCGTCGAGCACCTAATCGAGTTTGTAGTTCTTTCTCTTGTTCCTTCACTAATCGATGTTTGTAGCACCTAATCGATGGAATTTGGGTTTCATGTTCTCGGTGCAGGACTTGAATGGGGTGTGTTGTTTGGATTTGGTCTTGGACTTACTATTGAAACCGTGGTTCTCCGTAGCATAGCTGTCTGATCAAACCTTAAGAGCATTCTATTCCATTATGTTTCACTTATTCTTGAGAAAAATTTGTTTATGCACCATATATGATCATGTACGAGTGGCTTTTTAATTTCAAATTTCATGTTATAACTTGTATATTGTAAAAGTTATTCAGCAGATCTTGGCTGGTGCTAGTCTATTTTCTTAGCTGGTGCTAGTAAATTTTCTTTGATTGATCTGGGAAGGGCTTACCACTAGATCCTGAGCCAGGAGATGAGTTACTTCTTTGAAGAAGCTCTTGGTAACTGGTTGGATGAAGGAAGTCCCTAGAGTGTAGTGTCTTTGGAATAAGTATGCTGAAGATGGACTTCAGAATGGGGGATTTTCTTTTGTGAAGGAATTCATGGATGGCCTCCTCTCTTTGGAATAGTTTTATTTAGTAGATAGAGCTGGATGTTCATGTTACAAGTTCCTTTTACCTCATCTCTGAACACGTAACATATCTATGGGGGCAATATATGTCCATGCTTTTGAAACTATAAGTGGAATAAAAATAGATAAGTAGAACTATATTATTTGGATTAGAAATTAAGGCACATGTTATAGAATTTAGTGATATTTTCTTAATTAGAATAGAATATTCATATATGTAGGGAAGGATAAATCTTCCATAACAGTTTCGCTTCTAAATGGCCTAACGAGACATGGCTGTATAATACAATTGATTGAATAGGTTGTAATTATTTCTTCTTGTGTTATTGACGTTAATACATGGCTGTCATACAATTGATATATAGAATATGTTTTATTAGTTTAATATGTGTATGTAACTACATAGTAGGAATAGTTGTTAGGAAATAAATGATGGGTTGTCACTTGTTAGACATGAATCCCATGGTTAGTTTGAATAGAGCAATGTTTCTTTCTGTGATTGGAGTTTGTGACATTTTCATTTGAGAATGTCAATCTATCATATTTTAGGGTGTTGTTTTAAAAATATAATATGCTTCTTCTGTCTATGTAGCGCTTTTTATGTTTTGTAATTTGACCTCTCAAATATTAATAGGTTAATCCAATTTTTAGTCCTTATAGTGTTTCCTCATTTTGATTTTGGTTCCTCAAGTTTCTTTCTATTTAAAAATCTAATATGATTATAGTTTGCTGATTATATAATTATAGTTTGCTGATTTGTCTATGCTGATTTGTTGCTCAGGTTTAGTTAATGTCATCTCCAATTGAGTGTGAAACAATGTCATCAACTTTAGTTCCTCCTAATGCTATTGAGGTTAATCAACTAATATAGACAGATTCTACCCAACAAACTAATGATGAAAATGATGGTGATGATTGTGTCATCACAAAGAAGAGGCGAAAAACCTTAGCTATTTGGGATGATTTTGATCAAGTTAAAATTGAAAGTGGGCTCAAAGGTAAATGAAAGTATTGCAAAAATACATTTTCATATTCTGGGAAGGGAGTTAGCACTACCCATCTTTGGAGACATGCGAAGACATGCTTGCAAAGGAAGTTGCATGTGTCTTCTCAAAAAAAACAATCCACCATTCCAGTTCAACTTTCAAATATGAATATCAATCCATTTCTGGCACCGGGTGCTAGATATTCCAATGAAAGGATGAGGGGAATAATAGCTACTGCAATCATGGTACATGATCATCCTTTTAACATTGTCGAGGATGAAGTTTGGATGTGGGGCTTTCAATATACAAATTCTGAGTTTCAAAAAATCTCTCGCAAGACAGCTAGAAGTGATTGTTTAGCTATATATGAGGCAGAGAAGAAACATTTGAAGGCCCTATTATGAGGTGTTAGCAAGATTAGTTTGACTACTGATATGTGAAAATCAACTCACCAAGTAGCTGAATACATGGTCATTACTGGGAATTTCATTGATGTGAGGTGGAATCTTCAAAAGAGGGTTCTAAATTTTGTGAAAGTTCCTGCCCCAAGACGGGGAATTGACATGGCAGATGCTATTTTTAAGTGTTTGAAGGCTTGGGGGATTGATAATAAAGTGTTTTATGTGACAGTTGACAATGCGGCTTATAATGATTCTTGTTTAAGGGTTCTTAAGGACACCTTAACACTTAGTAGTTCATTACCTTTGGGTGATAATTTGTTTCATGTTAGATATTGTGTACACATACTAAACTTGTTGGTGCAAGATGGACTTAGTAGCATTAAAGACATTATACATAATGTCCGTGAGAGTGTGAAATATGTTAACTATAATGATGCAAGGCTGAAAGCATTTTGTGATATTGTTGAGCAAAAATGTTTGAAAGAAAAGAAGCTCATGATTGATTTTCCAACTAGGTGAAATTCTACATATAGGATGTTGGCCACTACTTTAAAGGTCAAGGTTGTCTTTCCCAATTATAAGGAAAGAGAGCCACATTACAAGTATGCACCAACAGAAGAGGATTGGAACAAAGTTGAGAAGATTTGTAAGATTTTAGAAGCATTCGACATAGCCACTCATGTCATCTCAAGTAGTGATTATCCTACTGCAAATTTATACCTTCCTGAAGTTTGGAAAATAAAACAAGAAATTGATAATGCCATAGAAGATGAAGATTTATTCGTAAGAGAAATGGTGGCCTCAATGAAAGAAAAGTTTGACAAATATTGGGGGCAATGTAATATGGTAATGGCATGAATTATTGTTTTTCTTCGATTGATAAGCCTGATTATGTGGCTTCTGATAATATAGATAAAGTAGTGAAGGCTTTGGAATCTATGTATGATGAATATGTTGCCAACAATAAGGAAGTGACAAATGTATTAAATAAAGTTGATGTCTGCAACAACTCTTCTGCCAACACACCTTGTTCTTCTAAAGTTTCTAAATTTGATCATTTCATGAGCGTTGTTCGTGAAAAGCAAGCACTTCCCCCAGTGAAATTAGAATTAGAAGTTTATCTTGAAGAGGCTGCATTCATTCCTGAGGGTAATTCTAACTCTTTCAGTGATTTGGAATGGTGGAAAAATAATAGTCTTAAGTTCAAAATTTTATCTAAGATGGCTGCTGATATATTAGCCATTCCAATCTCAACTGTGGCATTAGAGTCCACTTTCAGTGCTGGAGGTAGAGTTATCGATGAATACCGTTCAATATTAAATGAAGAATCAATTGAAGCACTTATTTGTGGTGGGGATTGGCTTCGTAACAAGTATGGTTTAAAGAAGAAATCAAAGATACACATTTTATAATTTACAAATAATACAATTTCTTTTACTTATTATTTGTTCAATTGTGTTATGATATAATAATATACATTTGATTTCTTCTTTTCAAGGTGTTGGAGCAAGAGGAAGAAATTACATTGAAGATTTCATGATATGTGGCTAATACTTTTACTTTGATTTGGCTTAGATTGTTGTATTTGTATTCTTGTAATGACAATTGTTCTATTTATTTGGTATTGTCTTGATGGTGGATTAGATATTTTTCAATTTTAAACTGATTAATATCATAAAAAGCTTATTTGTAGTTTTTTAAAATATACAAAAAATCCTGTTAGAGGGTCTATTATGGAGGCCTATTTTAGGGCCTGTTATGAGGCCTGTTATGAAGGCCTGTAAGTATAATTGTAAACAGGCTCTTTTAACAGGCTTCAGGCCAGGCCAGGCTTATGTGAGAAAATTAGCTTACAACAGGCTACAGGCCAGGTTCAGGCTAGATTGTTATTTAATAGGCCTGGCCTGGCCTGTTCCCATCCCTAATCGCCACTGCTCAGATGGTTCTGTTATGTTCTGTCAGTCTGTGTGTAGCATTGCTACAGATTCACATCTTTGTGTGCGTATAATGTTCTCTGTGACATCCTCTATGGGCATCTTCACTCAAAGCTATTGCCACCACACCTTCTGCGTCTTTCCTTTGTGCTTTCAATTCCGCGGCGCGTGAGCGCCCCTGTGCGTCTCCTCCTTTGAATAGCTGACGGATGCAATTGGGTCTTTAGAAGCAATTTCTCAATTTATAGTCATTTGTTGTTATTTATAATTTCTGATTTCTCTTGAGTACCTGAAATACAATTCATAATAATGTAATACTTTTTGTTCCAAAAACAATTGTTTGGGAGAAATAATAAAAATATGACAATTATACCCTAGTTAAGCACTACTTCAATATAAGATATATTAATCTAAATAGTGCATAAACTATACAATTAATGACTAAAATAATGATAAAAATATACTAAAATGATATGAATAAATATATAAAAATATGGGTTTGTTATACTATCAGATCATTTATCTCCAAGGCTGCATTTAATCAATTTTAAAGATTGATCAATACCAGAGCAGTTGTAGAGATGCTTTATATGTACTTGGATATCCATGTTTCTAATGACAGTTGAGTAGTAAATTTAACAATAGAGATTCCTAAGGATATAAGACTTCTAGTGCGCCAATATAAGTTGATATTTGAGGCACCCATTGGATTACCTCTATCGAGAGCTCACGAACATCACATTTTATTACAACCAAATACAACCCCTGTTAAGGTTAGACCTTATCGTTATCCTTTGAGTCAAAAGGATGTGATTGAAAAAATGATTATTGAGCTTTTACACAAAGGTTTAATTCAACCTAGTATAAGTCCCTTTTCAGCTCTAGTGATACTAGTGAAGAAAAAAGATGCCACATGGTGATTATGTGTTGACTATAGGGCTTTAAATATGGTGACTATAAATGATTCTTTTCCTATACCTATGATTAGGTGGCTCATTTTATTATACAAAACTTGATTTGCCTTCAGGTTATCATCAGATACGTATGGCTCTAAGTGATAGAGAAAAGATAGCTTTTTGAACTCATCAAAGACTATATGAATAGCTTGTAATGCCGTTTGGGCTCACTAATAGTCTGCCACCTTTCAAGCCCTTATGAATTCTGTGTTTCAGCCTTTTCTAAGGACTTAATATTTTTTGATGATATCCTAATTTATGGTGTTTCTTGGTCTCAACTACTTTTCCAAGTTTTTAAGATCATGGTTCAACATTGTCTCTTTGCCAAATTGTCTAAATGTTCTTTTGGAAGCACAAGAGTGGAATACCTTGGCTATATTGTATCTACTGTTGTGGTTGCCATGGATCCTTTTAAAGTTGAAGCAGTTTAGCAATGGCCTACCCCACTATCTATTTCATAACTAAGGGGTTTCCTTGGGTTATCTGGTTATTATCGTCATTTTACTAGGCAATAAGCCTCGTTGGCTAGTCTATTAATGAAACTTTTACAGAAAGATTCTTTTCATTGGTCTCTAGAAGCACAAACAACTTTGACCAACTCAGGTTCGCTCTTATATAGGCTCCCACACTAGTTTTGCCTAATTTTTTAGAACCTTTTGTGCTAGAGACATATGCTTTGGGGCTGGGTATTGGTGCTATTTTAAGTTGGTGTGGCCATTACTTTTCCAAACAATTATCACCTATAATGCAATCTCAGTAGGCTTATGTTCAGGAACTGTATGCTATCACTCAAGTAGTGGCAAAATTTTGACATTACTTATTTGGCCATCGCTTTGTCATTCGTACTGATTAGGAAAGTCTAAAACATCTATGTAACCAAGCAATCCAGACACCAGAACAAGAATCTTTTCTACCTAAATTGCTGGGTTATGATTATATAATTGAGTATAAATTGGGCAAGTCAAATATGGCAACCAATTCTTTATTTTAGGTGACTTGTATGGCACTTATTCAAATCAATTCTTCTATTATTAAAGATATAATTCCCTTTTTCAAGCTTCCTCTTATATTCAAGACACTCTTATTAAATTACGACAGAATCTTGCGTTATTATCAGGTTTTAAGAGTAAAGATGACTTGTTGTATTGGAAAGGTCGTCTTGTTATTCCTGCTAATCATTCAGAGCTTAAACGATGCATCTTACTTGAATATCATTCGTCTTTAATTTGGGGGATTATTGAGAACTTTTCATCGGTTGGTTGTCCTATTCTATTGGCCACATATGAGACGAGATGTTAAGGATTTCAATTGTCAATGCATTATTTGTCAACAACCCAAGTCCCTACAAACATAGCCTGCAGGATTGTTATCTCCTTTACCTATACCTTCTCAAATATGGGAAGACATTGCCATGGATTTTATTACTTCCTTACCTCCTATTAAGGGATATTATGTCATTTTTATGATCATTGATCGGCTATCTAAGTGTGATCACTTTATGCCATCAATAGCTTTTTATACTGGTGAGTAATTTACAGATGTTTTTCTACATTATGTGGTCAAACATTATGGTTTCCCAAAGACAATATTTTTTTTATCAAGATAAGGTGTTTGTGAGTTCTTTTTGGAGACACTTAACTAAAGTACATGGTAGTACCTTTCACATGACCTCTTCATATCTTCCACATTCGGATGGGCAATATGAAATTATGAATAAATGTCTAGAAATGTATTTATACTGCTTTGTATTTGACACTCCTCAACATTGCCTTGATTATCTAACTCGGGCTTAATTCTAGTATAACTGATAAACCCATACTTTTATATATTTATTCATATCATTTTAGTAGATTTTTGTCATTATTTTAGTCCTTAATTGTATAGTTTGTGCACTATTTGGATTAATATATCTTATATTGAATTAGTGCTTAACAAGGATATAATTGTCACATTTTTATTATTTCTCCCAAACAATTATTTTTAGAACAAAAAGTATTATATTATTATGATTTGTAGTTCAAGTACTTAGGAGAAATTATAACTTATAAATAATAACAAAAGACTACAAATTGAGAAATTGCATATAAAGACTAAATAGGTCGAATCTTGTGATTTGGCTCATTAAGTTATTTTTAATTGCTTCCGTAAGCAATTCATAGGGGGGACGCAGAAGCCAATTAGAGAGGAGAGGTCGACACGCATAGTGAGCGGTTACCTAAAACCTTTCGTCCATAGTGCCGCAATTCCTTCACTTCCACGTACGCCACATCCCTCCAACTCAATTCCATCTTCTATCTCCGTCTCCTCTCCACCATTATACCCATCCTCTTCCACTCGATTCTGCACAGACAGAATAGCAAGGATGAGTAGCACCATAACGCACAGTAGTAGTAACGGTGCCATGGATATGCGTGGCTAAAGCATCATATTCCTCCTATTTAATAGTAAAGGTGTGAGCTTGTGATCTCAAAGGAGAGTTTAAGTTACTCTAATTTTTTACCCATTAATTATATTATGATTTCTAGTTTTTAGGATAATTTTATAACTATTGGGAATGTTTACAATGATTTACTTATATTTATTGAGGATTGTTGTAACTGGATTAGTGTTTATCATTTGATATTGAACTGAATGAAACTAAATTTCATTACTCTGTTTTGGGACAAGACTCAGTATTGAGATTATAGTGAATATTTAGTTATTTTTCAAGGTGTCTTGAATCATTGGATCATTGTATCTTTTGCTAGCTTTAATCCTATTTCTATGAATTATTGAGTTATAATTGAGCATTGATTTTTAATATTTTTAGTCTTATTTTACTATTCTGGTGGAAGTTAATAGATTGAAACTTTAGAAAATATTTTGTGATAATTTGAGATGGCTCGCTTGTTGGATTAAAAGTTTAATTAAAATTCTTGATTCATTGTTTATAACTCCCATATCTTTTGAAGCTATGATTGTCTGCGTTATTGAATTGGAGATTGCTTTTATTATTGTTAATAACTATTCACTCTTTATTAATTATTTATTTAAATTAAAAAATTTAAAAATATTTTATTTAGATTTATTTTTAATCAATTGCATGTAGTTGTTAGTCAATTAATTCAAACCCCATTTTCTAGCTTAGGTTGCATTGCATTTAGTTATTTAGGAAATTAATTTTTATTTTTTGGCTCCTCAAAGAGAATGACTCAAGGTTGCACTATACCCAATCATTAGTTTAAATTTTGAAGTAACTCCAAGACAAAATTAGACGTTAATGTTGCTTTCAATAACATATCTCATCATACAACTATTGGCATTGGCATGACACCATTTCATGCCATTTATGGGCGTGATTCCCCACCAATTTTGCCTACTAATTTTTCTACAGATATGGCCACTGATTTAGCTAACCGGTTGCAATATAGAGATTGCTTACTAGTCCATTTGAAGAAGAATCAATTGAAAGCACAAGACATAATGAAGAAGCACGCAGATTTAGGGTGCGCAGAAGTTCACTTCGATGTAGGTGACTTGGTCTTTGTAAAATTATAGCCGTATCGACAACATTCTGTTGCTCTGCGGAAACATAGTAAGTTAGCCATGAAGTATTTTTGGCCTTTTCCAATCACTCATAAAATCGGGATGGTGGCTTACTGTTTATAACTTCTTGATCATGTGAGGATTCATTAGGTGTTTCGTGTCTCTTTATTAAAAAGATATCACGGACTTGTGGCAACTCCTTATGTGCCTTTGCCATTATTATCTGAACTAGAGGGACCAATTTTACGTCCAATTGATATTGTGGAGTCGCGTATTGTGCAGAAAGGAAATGAATGGTTTCCATAGATTTTAGTTCAATAGGAAGGTCTAGACAATCCTACTTGGGAATTTGTTCTGGAGTTTCAATCCTTTTATCCTTCATTTGACCTTGAGGACAAGGTCAATCTCGCAAGGGGGTATTGTAATGGGCTTGAATAAGATAGGTCATGAGAATGCAAATGAGGCTGTAATAGAGGGTATTGGCATATGTAGGAGTAACCATCATAGGTGACCCACATGGAAAGTGAGTGGAAATTAGTTATTTAACTGGGGGAAACAGAATGAGGGGAGTGTGATTTATGTGTGCACTCTCTCTCTCTGGACCAGCTCTCTAAATTTCTCTGTCTCCTCTGCTCTTTCTTTCTGTACTGCAGATTGCCTGACCATTATGTTATTGTGGCCTTTGATTCTTGACCTTACAGTATATTGGCTTATATCATCACTGTGATGATATAACCATTTCATAATTCCAGTGCAGCGAATTCATACTTTTGCATTAGTTCTTATTTCAGTATTATATATTTGTGAACATTACATATGACAGAGGGCTTTTCAACTTTGGTACTGTTAAAGAATCTAATGATGCGGTGTACAATGAGGCGAAATCGAGGAACAAGAAAATCCCAGCAGGTATTTCTTTTGAATTACTGTGATTTCAAAGATCACAGATTCAATCAGTTAGGCTTGTATAGAATTAATAAAAAGGAACATGATGTCATTTTCTACACCGGGTTTGCTGAAGATGGCTATATTACTCATTCTATAAGCATTCACTGTGATCCTTCCAAAGGCTTTGTTGTGAAGCTTTCAGGTCCTTATCGTCATTACAAAGGAGAGAAGGATTTATATGACATTGATGTCCTGTCAGGTTTGCCTCCCGATGATGTTATAAAAAATGCACAAGTTATTCGGAAAGAGTTGAAGACAGAAAATGTGCAAACCAATACAGCACCACTTCGAGGCAAAACAAACAGTGTTGGGGTTGTTTGTGTCCCTCCACCAAGCATTAGAATTCATAATCATATTACTAATAAAATTACAGGAAAAGTTGAAGGTGATGGCAACTGCGCTATCCACGTCCACATTGAGAAGCAAGGCGGTTGTTGACATCAGAGGAACAGTGGTGGGCCGCCCTCCACAAAACAGTAAATATAATCATATTAAAAATGAAGGAAATGTTCAAGGTCATGGCAACGGCTGTATCATCTACACAAATGAAACCAAAACGGTGGTCCCTTCGCTGGTTTCGCTGGCTTTAGTTTTTTTTCAACTCTTTCTCAAACTAAGAGGAGTTGAATGTCCCTTTTGTTAGCACATCCATGTCGGCTTTGGATTCCAGCCCTTTGCTATGCGGTTTACTCTTCTCAATACATTTTTTTCTTTGTTAGCACACATGTGCCTTCTATTGAATGGGGTTCTGTTTGAGATATTATTGAATATTAAAGGTAGATATTTCTTTCAATAAAAATTCATATCTTAGTTTATTATATTGTGAGTATTTACTTGTAAGTGTTCACTTGTTTTTAATACATTTTTATGATACATTTTTTTATACGTGTCTACTTGTTTTTCACTCTTTTAACATATGACTTGTATATTGAGTAATACAATAAAACGTGTGATTTGTGGAAGAAAAATCTACAAATCATTCCTCAATTTTTTTAATAACTTTCAACAACTCAATAACACAAAAAGAAAAATCCTAGCTTCAACCCTCCTCACATAGAACGTATTATTGAATAGAATTGATAATATATTTGTATACTGCAATTAATTAGCAGTTCCAACGACCATTTAAGCAAGCATAGAAGAAAATCTCTCACTACCTCTTTCATGCTTCTAGATCTAAATATCATATTCATCGTAACTATCTGATTTTTCTTCTCTACCATCATTTTATAATAAAACGTTCAGTTTTTATTCTCAAACAAAATTTAAATCATTATCAACTCAGACTGGTGTCTAGTCCCTCTCCACCATCAAAATACTAGAGACATATGTCTAGATAAGCTTCTCCCCCTTTTTTAACATTTTATCGAACATCTTGCAAGCACCCAAGATTAACTAATAAAACCAAGACCTAAATACAGAACTACCAACAAATAATACAGTCTTCAAGCATCAATGTAGTCTCATAAAGTTTCAAAAATCAGTTTCTCAATAAAAATTAATATTATATTCTTCCTTTTGTCCATAAGCCCCTAATCCAACAATTTCAATCAATTAGTAACAGCAACTACAATAAAAAGAGGGAACTTGAGCATAGCCCACTCACGACAGCAGAGTAGGGGAGAGAGGGACAATTTGGCAATGAAGAATCAAAATCTGAAGCCGACCTCCGACAACACACCAAAACGGAAGAGGAAGGAGAAGAGTATATTGCAATCACAGCGCCTACAGTAGCGACGGACGGAGGCTCGTGCGTGCACGTGGGCAGTAGATAGAGGAGACGAGGCTGAACCAAGGAGAGGTAGAAGTCACTATAAGCTGTTTTTCTCCTTTCAAAATTACCCCCCCCCCCCAAAAACAAATATATACAGATCGAAAGAGAGAAGAGTGGAAGAATTTACAACTCGCCGCCACGCACTTGTAGAACAGAAAGAGAATGAGAAGAATCTCCCAGAACAGTAGCAGCCCGAGATCTGAGGAAAAAAAAAAAAGACGACTGCGGACGAACGACGACACAGTCACCGGCGATAGCAACACAAAAATGTGCACATATTCTGTGATTCTTCCGGAGGTCTATTTGCGTACGCTACACCAACGACGAAGGGGATTTCTCAAAGTGATGGTCACGATGAGCCTCTACATGATGTTACGAAGGTTGTAAATGATATTCAGAGTTGGTCTATGGAATATGCTGTAAGTGACTTCTCTCGTGGAATCGTTCCTCGGCCTTCTTTTTGTCCCCTTTTAAATAATGTCCCTGGAAGTGTTTGTTATAATGCAATGTTTACCCTCTATGGCAACTGCTGGATCAAAAACTTGGTATCCAATGCGGTGGACATCAGACGGACGATTAAAAATGAAATTCTCAAGGTCCCTTTCCTTGCTGTCAAACATAATAACATATGAACAATTTACACCTTTAGGTTCTTTGTATGTTCCTATCTCACTCTAGTGCTTCTCATGCAACTTATTATTGTAAGTTCTTGGGATTATTCCGAACACTAATGTAAAGGATGCTTCAGTATATAAATAATCTTTTTTCTGATGTTCATCATGTTCATCTCTTCCTCTTTCATTTCCTTCATGGCTTAGCACATATGCAATTTGAATTGTGTTTCCAAGACTAATAGTCTAAAACGGAATAACCATAAAACATCCAAAGTTTAAAATTTAGACAAAAATTAAAATTCATGCGAAATTGAGGAATAAAGATTGTATTAAACTAAAATATTATACTATTGAAATTGATTAAGCAAAAAATTTATTATCGTTTCGGGGCATCTATGGAAGGAAAAAATATTTTTAATTAATATTTCTAATTAAAAATATTCAATTTTTTTCATTATTTTACAATGTAAGCAAACTTTTCTTCATTTTGAAAATATTTTTAATTCAAAAATAACATTTATATAATTTATATATTGTTTAAAAAATGCTCGAGTAGATTTTGAAAATAGAAATAACATCTAAGTAATTTTAAAAAATTCTAGGTATAAGTCAATATTATTTATTTATTTTTTATTGAGAAGTTTATGATGATTCTAAAAATCGAAATATACAGAGTTCATAATATCCAAGATTGATTTAGATTCTTAGTCTACGACTCATCTATCCTTATTCCCCATATATACTATATAGTCAGCTCTATTTTAGAATCTAATTCTAAAACATAATCACAAATTGGAAGAAAGCATTTGATGCTTTTTATTTTAAAAGAAATCATTCAATTGGAACGGTATCCCTTCAAATCCGTCGCACCAAATATTGAAGGGACAAGAGGGGCGGAAAAGGGAATGGATAAATTTTAATATGACTTTGCTTAGGCTAATTAAAGAAGAGATGAGTAATTTTAATGCTACCTATTTTAATTGGTTCAAATGTATATGGCAAAGAAAAATATTTTTATAAGGACAACTTTATTGTTATTTTGTTTAATTTGTTTTTTCAAATTTATAAATGTTTAATAAAATATAATAAAATAAATAATTCAATAAATATATATATGTATAAGGAAAATTAAAATAATTATTTATTTACTTTTTTTTACCAAATTTACTTGATTTAAAATAAAGTATTTTTCATTTCGGAAAAATATGAATGAGGTTATAATTCAAGTTTGAAGGTATAAAAATAGTATATTATTGTAGTAAACACAATTATTTCCTTTAATTTTAAATTTAATTTAAAAACATTTTAATTAAGAAAAAATACTAAAAATCTGCCACTTGAATTTCAAAATTCTAAATCAGATTGTTTACTACACTTTATAAGCTATTGATTATTATTGTAAAGCAAATTACAACATATTTTTATAGTAATTCTTGATTTGAAATTTTGAAATTCAAGTGGTATTTTTTTTAAGATTTTTTGTTAATTAATATTTTATAATTTATGATTTTACCCTAAACCCCAAATCACTGCTACATCTTCAAATTAAAGGCTCTAGTCCTCGCCGTCTCCGGCCTCCTCCTTCCGTCCGCTATGCCACTTTCGGCATTGCTATATCTCCAGCTTCCTTTTCATCGCTCTTCCATCTCACTGTCGCCCTGCTTTGAGCCTTTTACCTATTAACCAGCTACTATACATCTTCTGACCAGCTAACAATAGTTTGAGCGCAAAGATGCCTTTTAAGTTTTAACCTTTTATTCTAATGAATGATTAAGCAAAGATGCCTTTTAAACTTCAACGTTTTATTCTAATGAATGATTAAAGGGAATTGGGTTCTCCATTTACGAAAGTTATTCCCAAGCATTTATGCAAGTTTTTCACAGCCTCATTATACATATTACTGAACAATACCTATGATGCAATATACACACACTTCTCCACTCTCACCACAATTAAATATACCAATTCCTCTTCACTAAGTTTATGAGAACATGGGTTCCTGGTTTAGCAATCCTATAAAACCCATAATTACGCAGCCAAATGTTTTGGACAGGGTGAATTGTGCTGAACACGCATGGGAGAGTGAATTCGGCTGGGAGAACGCGGTTGTTTACAGAGCGTTGGACACTAGACCAGGGATTTGCAGTATCTGTTACAGCGTTAGCAAGCATTCCGACAAGGTAATTTACACATTCTATGATACCTTTTGTGACCATAATATTGTTTCAGTTAACATAGAGTTCGAGGCCGTAAGAGATGGCGGCGACAGCCATGGTGGTCCTTACAAGTTTGGTCTCATCAAAACGAAAGACTTCAGTGAGGATTTCATACAGAGAAGACGAAGAGCACATGGACCAGAGCTATTGAGTTTGAGCTATGTAACGGGAAGAAGAAGAAATCAAGTAGCGTTACTAAAACGCGGGGAAGGATCATATGAGATTGTATTCGATTCAAAGTCTCCTTTGGTGGTTCTTCATAAAAGTGTGCACATATACTGTGATCCTTCAACAGGTCTATTTACGTCCACCACACCTACGGGGAATCGAATTTCTCATGATAATAATTCTCAGAATGAGCTTCCACATGATGTTCTGAAGGCTGTATATGATATTCGGAGATCGTTTGTAATGGAAAATGCAACAATTGACCTCTTCAATGATAGCATCGTTCCTGTGCTGCCTTCTCCTCCCCGTTTAAATCGTGTCAATGATAATCGTATGCTGCCTTCTCTTCCCCGTTTATACCGTATCAATGATACTCCTCGGCTGCCTTCTCTTCCCCTTTTGAATGCTGGCAATTATAATGGTAATGTATTATGGTTTGAACGAGATGGCGGCATATCTGTCGAAAACTCTAGAAACTATCACGGTGTGCTACGGTGGCTGACGAATCCTTACCGATGAAATCTTCAAGGTCCTTTCAATGGCTGTCAAACCAACGATCACATATGAAGAATTTACTTCTTTAGGCTCTTTGTTTGTTCCTTGAAACAACTTTAAAGTCTGATATCGCCTTAGAGTTACTTCGAAAATTTAAACCAATGATTCCATATAGTGCAACTTTGGGTCATTTTTTTAGGAGCTAAAAATAAATTAAATTTTAAATAACTAAATGCAATAAATTAAAAATATGATTTGTTTTAATTGACTAACAACTAAATACAATAAATTAAAAATAAATTTAAATAAAATATTTTTGATATTTTTAATTTAAAGAAATAAATAATGAATGACAATAAATGAATAGAATAAATTTAAAGGGATTAATAATAATAAAAGCAATCCTTCAATTTAATAACACAGGTGATCATAGCTTCAACAAACGTGGAAGTTATAAATAATGAATTAAGAATTATAATTAAGCTTTTAATCCAACAACTGAGCCATTTCGAATTGTCACAAAATATTTTCTAAATTCTAATTTATTAACTGCTACCAAAATAATAAAATAGGACTAAAGATATTACAAACCAATGCTCAATTATAAATCAATAATTAATAAAAATAGAATTTAAGCCAGCAAGAGACACAACGATCCAATAATTGAAGCCACCTTGAAAAATCACAAAATATTCACATTAATCTCGATACAATATATGAGCCAGATCAAAGTAAATTAAATTAAAGTTAATTAAAGAAAAATGTCAAATACCAAGCAAAAATTCAGTTACAATAATCCTCAATAATACAAATAAATCATTCTAAATATTTCTAATAATTATAAAATTAATCCTAAGACGTAGAAGTCATAATATAATTATTGGATAGAGAATTAGAGTAACTTATACTCCTATTTGACATCCCAAACTCATGCCTTTGCCATTGAATTAGAGGATTATGATGCTCAGCCATGCATAGCAGGATAAGTCGTTGCTACCATCACTATCGTCACTGCTTCTGTTCTGTTACTGTTCTTCATTCCCTCACGTTGCTGTTGTTCTTTGTTATTCTGATTATGTACTATGGAGGGGATGAAGGCAGAAAATGGATGAATGATGGAGATGTTATTGTATGGTGATATTGATGGAAAGGTGATGATGGCTTGAATGGAGAGGGGAGGAAAAAGTGTTGGTGTGGAGATGCAAAGGTCACGGCAACTGTTATGACATATGGCAAATGGCTTTTGTTCGGCGCTCCCCCATTTGTTGTGTGTGTGCGTACTTTTGAATTGCTGAAGGAGAAATTGAAGAAAGTGACCTAATGGGCCAAATCGCAAGGTTTGACCCATTGGGTCCTATAATACAGTTTTTGATTTTGTAGATTTTTGTTGTCATTTGTGAAATCCGATTTCTCTTAAATTCCTAAATTTAAAATCATAATAATGTAATACTTTTTATTCCAAAAAGAATTATTTGGGAGAAATCATAAAGATATGACAATTATATCTATATTAAGCACTAATTCAATATAAGGTACATTAAATCAAATAGTTCATAAACAATATAATTAATGACCAAAATAATGACAAAAGCCCACCAAAATGATATGAATAAATATATAAAAATATGGGTTTGTCAACTCCCCCACACTTAACCTTTTGCATTCCTGGGCAAAATATCAGTCAAAAGAATTCCAACAGTTAAACTCAATGCAAGTAAAGATAAAACTGCCAAGGTAAGAATGCATAATCAACTCAAGCAACTTCTATCCCTAATCAATCAACAGTGATTGAATGTTTCGATGCAAGGAAAGTAACACAAGACATAACAAGATAAAGGAAGGGAAACATATTAGATCTCTCATAGGTATAAGTGTCTCACTCAACTCTTAAGTATAGGGAATTTTCACTCAATCCACCTAAATTAGCACCTATCATAGGCTTGTAAAGATTCTACTATCTCCACTACTAACATACCATAGATTCATGATCAAGGGGATTTTATTGGGTTGTAATGTTAGTGAAAGGCTATTGAATAGATAGAATGAAATGTAGAGCAAGTTTAATGTATGAGTATTAAGAAATAGCTCAAAGTAAGTTAACATGCAACTATCAAATGAATGACAAACTTTAATCTTCAACTACCAAAATATGCCTTATTTCAACTCGATGCCTTATTGACAATTTTTCTTTTCTTTTTCTTTTTCTCTTTTTCTCTTTTTTCAACTTCTTTATTTTTTGTCTTTTTTTTGCACATTTTCTTCTTTTTCTTGTCTTTTCTATTTCTTTCTTCCTTTTTTTATTGTCAAACCTAACTCAAAAAGATAAAGATATCAACTTTAATAGTACACAGTTGATTATGAAGAACATAATGCAACTCATACAAATCACTTGTTCAAAGTCAATGGAATGAAATGAAAGTGATAGGTTCAAAAGGGTAAGCAAAGGTTAATTGAGATGGCTTGTGTTTAGGTGAAATGATTTAAAAATGAATGCCTTTATCATGCTCACAATTTTAAGTATTAATGCAGCTTTGAAAAAAAGAATCTAGATAAGTTATAGAGGTTAACTAAAATTAGCTGGAAATCACACAAAATAAGAAAGAAAAGTAAGGCTTAATAATCCTTTCAACAAGGCTTTCTCTAATATGTTTCCTCCCTACGATAAAGCTACGAAACAAGGTTAATAACACTACATCAAAGACACTCCATTATGCTAATCAACTCAGAATAAGAATTACTCAAATCAAAATGTATTCTTACCTAGACATGCCAATGTTCACATGTATAAAGAAATAAGGATTTAAAAATAAAGCCCAATGATTTCAAAAGTCAAGTGGAAGCTGGGAATCACAGCAACAATGCGCTCGTACAGTAGTGAAAAACCCAATCAATTAAGCTCAACAAGTTCAAAATTTTTGAATTTTTCATATTTTTTCAATGCAAGCAATGGCAACACAAATTAGCAAAAGCAATCCCTCCCCTGCACTTAAATCATGTGTTGTCCTCAACGCATCACTAAAGCATATAATCAAAGGGATAAGGGAAAATGATTAAAGAGTCATGAGCTAAAAAGGAAGCTTTATTCAAAGAAAAACTAACCTAAAACTAAGAAATCTTTAAAATGCAACCTATTCTAAGAAATTGTTAAAAGACATAAAGTAAATCAATGTAGAATTACTGTCATGGTCCTTCCCCCACACTTACTCCTAACTATCTTAGCAAACAGATATTATCAGCAATATAAGAGAAAGTAAAGGAGAAAGGTAGAAAGGAATAACCGTGCAATTAAGGAGGTCTCTGATTTTCATGGTAGTGCTTAAGCATATGATAATTGGCTTATGAAACATGACTTGTTGCTTCATCCACCAGCTCTACCATACCAAAATAATGCACTTTGGTAACTCTAAAAGGGCCCTCCCACTTGATGACAAACTTTCCAAGTATCAACTTCAATCAGGCCTTGAATTTTAAAACCTTGTCACCATTATGGAATTGTTTCCTTAGGATCTGTTTGTCATGAATCATTTTCAGCTTATCTTTATAGATTCTGGCATTATCATAGGACTCAAGTCTCATCTCTTCAAGCTCTTGGATTTGTATCTCTCAGTTTTCAAGTAAGGATTCAAGGTCTGCATCACATGTCTTAATCACCCAATAAGATTTGTGCTCAATCTTCATAGGTATATGACAAGACTTTCCATAAAGAAACTGGAAAGGAGACATGCCTATAGGGGTTTTGTAGGCAGTCCTGTAAGCCAACATTGCCTTCTCAAGCCTTTTACTCTAATCTTTACGAGATAGCTTCACTATCTTTTCTAGTATTCGTTTGACTTCCCGATTAGAGACTTCAACCAATCTGTTTGTCTGAGGGTGGTAAGGAGTTGCTAGCTTGTGATTAACTCCATGTTTAGCAAGTAGAGACTTTATGGTCCTATTGCAGAAATGTGTTCCTTGGTCACTGACGATTGCTGTTAGAATGTTGTACCTACAAAAGATATGAGAGCGTAAGAACTTGGCAACAGTAGAAGCGTCATCTTTCTTAGTTGGCATTGCTCTACCCACCTAGACACATAGTCTACTACAAGTAATATATATGAAAACCCAAATGATGGAGGAAAGCGACCCATAAAATCCATGTCCCATACATCAAAAATTTCACAAAAATGCATAGGTCTTAAAGGTATTTCATGCTTTCTACCTAGACTCCCAAATCTCTGGCACTTATCACAAGACTTACAGAAAACATAAGCATCTTTGAATAAAGTAGGCCAGTAAAATCTACATTCTAAAACCTTTCTAGCAGTTCTATTAGCACTAAAATGCCCCCACAAGATAAAGAATGTGCAAAGGTAAGGATAGAGTGAATCTCATTGTTAGGAACACATTGTCTGATGGTTTGATCACTGTATTGCTTCCAAAGAATTAGAGAGTCCTAGACATAATATCTTGCCTCCCTCTTCAGCTTATCAACCTGAAACTTAGACATAGAATGGGATACAAGATTAGTAACAATATAGTTAATAATATTAGAGTACCAAGGTTCCTGAACAACTAAGGCAAAGAGTGCAGAATCAGGAAAAGAATTAACAGTAAGATCAGAGGAGTTAACCCCTTCTGTGCCTTTAGGTAACCGACTAAGGTGGTCAGCCACATGATTCTCTGCTTTAGTTATGTCTCTAATTTCAATGTTGAACTCCTGTAGCAATAAAGCCCATCTCAGCGGTCTTGGTTTAGATTGGGGCTTCTTGAACAAGTAACGCATTGTTGCATGATCTGTAAAATCAACCACTTGATAATTTATTAGATATTGTATAAACTTATCTAAAGCAAAGATTATAGCAAAACGTTTCTTCTTGGTTGTGGTATAATTCACTTGAGCGGGGTCAAGTGTCTTAGAGGTATAGGCTATCACTCTAGATCGCTTATCCTTCCTCTGACCAATCATAACACCTACTGCAAAGTTAGAAGCATCACAAGATAATTCAAAAGGCAAATCCTAATTAGGTGCACCGAGAATAGGAGGTGAAACAAGCAAGAATTTCAAAGAGTCAAAGGCATGTCTACACTTATCATCAAAGTGAAAATCAATATCTTTTCTCAACAACGTAGAGAGGGGTAAAGCAATTTTATTAAAATCTTTTACAAAACATCGATAAAACCTTGCATGCCCCAAGAAAGACCTTAAATCTTTAAGACAAGTAGGATAGGGAAGTGAAAAAATGACTTCAATCTTGGCTTCATCAACCTCAATCCCCTTTTGAGAGATGCGGTGACCTAGTACTATGCCACTATCTATCATGAAATGACATTTTTCATAATTCAAGACCAACTTTTTCTCAATACATTTATCAAGAACATGTTCAAGACTAAGTAAACAATCATCAAAGCGATTACCATAAATGGTGAAATCATCCATGAAAATCTCCATATTACATTCCAATAAATCACTAAAGATCGCTATCATACACCTTTAAAAGGTGCCTAGAGCATTACACAACCCAAATGGAATCCTTCGATACACATAGGTGCCAAAAGGACATGTAAAAATAGTCTTGGCTTGATATGCAGGTGCAATCGATACCTAAAAATAACCTGAAAAGCCATCCAAGAAATAATAGTGAGATTAACTAGATATTCTTTCCAACATTTGATCAATGAAAGGTAATGGAAAATGATCATTCCTAGTCACTTCATTCAACTTCCTATAGTCTATACACATTCTCCAAGCATTCTGACTAAGTTCATTATTCTCATTTTTCACTACTGTGATACGGCTCTTCTTCAGTACTACATATATCGGGCTCACCCACTCACTGTTTGAGATTGCATATATGATCATAACACTCAGTAATTTAGATACCTTATTTTTAATCACATCATGAATAAGAGGATTTGACCTACTTGGTGGCTGTTTAACTAGCTTTGACCCTTCAGTTAAAAGGATCTTGTGTGTGCAGACCAAGGGATCAATCCCTGGTATATCCCCTAAAGACCAACCTATAGCCTTTTATACATTTTCAACACTGAAACTAGTCTTTCTTCTTCAGAACTACTCAAAGAATTGAAAATAATAACAGGTAATTTACAATCATCAGCAAGAAAGACATATTTCAAGTTAGAGTGGAGGGGTTTCAATTCTAAATCAAGGGGTTGCAAAATAGAATGAATCATCTTTGTTATATCAAGTGCATTCAGTGCGAGTGGTGTGTCCATATGGCTTGGGGAAGGAGATATAAGCTTAGTGTGGTGTATATTTCCTCCACTTCCCAATTTAGTCCACCATCAGATGACCTAGAAATAGGAGAGTTAGGGTCAGTCTGATCAATAGACAAAAAAATTAAATTAGAAGTGAGAGTGAGATTAGAAAGGACTAAAGCAGTAGCAGAATCACTATTATCCTCTTCTAATGTTCCAGCGCCACTCAATGGGGAAGCTATATTCGTACCTTGTGTATCCACCTCTTTATCATCAGTTCCCGCAAACTCAAGAAATATACCTTTCTAAAGGCCATCAAGTGCAGAATCAATAGTAATACCAGAGTCAAAGCAATATGGTACATCAAAATATGAGTAGATGAAAGCCAACTATCTATCTCTAAACAATAGGCACATGATACGCCACCTTCACATGCACATAAATGAGAAGGTGGGAGACAGATAGACAAGTAAAAGCATCATCATACTTCACAACCATGTCACACAAGTGAGGTCCATTCATATTAGTCTCATGTAAGTGGTCTATATCATGACATTCAATTGAACTAATACCCAAATAAGAGCAATCTTCATAACCATGATTCATAGCTTATGAAAGATTAAATTGTACTACTTGATCCCCAATCCTCATAGTGATAAGACCCTTTTTCATGTTAATTATTGTCTCAGTAGTAAAAGGAAATGTCTACCTAGAATCAAGGTACTCTCAGTGGGCAAGTCATTAGTCATATCAAGGACATAAAAGTCAGCTGGAAAAATAAGACATTTCACTTGCGCAAGAATATCTTCAAGAATACCTTTAGGGTATCTCACCATCCTATCAGCTAGGCCAAGTACTACACTAGTGTCTTTCAAAGCTTTAATACCTAAGGTATTGTAAACAGAGGTTAGCATGACATTAATTGTTGTACCTAAGTCAAGTAGGGCATGGGAAACTATAGTTTTACCTATGGTACAAGGAATAGTGTAGGAACCTGGGTCTTTATATTTAATAGGCAACTGTGGCTTAAATAAGGCGCTAACGCTCAATCCCAATTAGATTCTCTCATTATGCCTATACTTTCTCTTATTTGTACATAGGTTTTTCAAGAATTTAGTATACTTGGGCATCTTTTTAATCAAGTCAAGCAATGGCACATTAACCTCAAGTTTGATAAACATTTCAAACAATTCATCATTATCTTACTTTTCAACAATCTTTTTACTAACCAAATAAGAATTTGGAAAAGACAAGTCACAAATATTTACCTCATCACCTTTGGAGTCAGAAGATGATCCTTTCTCCATTAGTCCCTTTATGATAGTCATTGCCTCTTCATCATTTTGAACCATTGGTTGTTTCTAACACTTCTCCAAGAGCTTTTTTTCTTATAGAATTTCAGATTGGATAGAAGCTTCTTTCTCAGCTTGGGAAGTTTCTTGAGTAGTTTTGGTAGGAAGAGACTCAACTTCTATTTCCTCATCAACCTGCACTTCATCCTCTTCATGTTTTTTGAATTGTACATTCTTCACCCTAATTTTCTTACCACTTCGTAGTATGATTACATTCAAAGATTTAGGATTTATGACTGTGTTAGAGGGTATAGAACCACTGCTCTCTGCTTGTTGCTCACTCAATTTGTTAGAGAATTGAGTAACAAAAGCATTCAAATTCTCATACTTAGTCTCCATTTGCTCCAATTTAGAGAACACATTTTATAGACATGAATCCATCTTATTCTCCATAGCATGTAACTTAATCTCAATTTATGACTTCTGATTGTCAAACTTTAAATTAAGTTTAGTAATACATTTCACAATCATACTAAGTTCATTACGTCTAGAAAAAGAAGATGATACCGCTTGATTAGGCACCACTTGATTTGAGAAATTCCTTGAAGGTTGTCTTGATTCCCACCCCATCTAAAGTTAGGATGATCTCTCCAACCTGGATTATAAGTGTTAGAGTAGGGATCCCTATTTTGATATTGGCTATTTCTATTATGGTATAGGGAAGAAATCTCTTCATATCGAGAATAAGTATTCGAGGCATGCATTATTGACCCATAGTACTCACAACCACCAACTATAGCTTGAGAGTGACCCATTGAATTAACCTGCTTGGCATTCACATTATTCTCTAAAATACTGAGTATTTTCTTCATTCGGTTCCCCAAAGCAACAATTTTAGCAAGAATATCTTGGGAAGAAACTGAAGAGGTATTATACACTTTTCTTGTGTCTCCAGATTGAGGATTATTGGTAGCCATCTTTTGAAGTAGGTCCCATGAAGCATTGGGACTCAATTCTCTAAGAGAACCATTTGCAGCGGCATAAATTGAGGGCTTATGATGTGGAAGTAGCCCTTTATAGAAAGAATTAACTAGATCATTCTTTGAAATATTGTGGTGTGGACATTGAGCTAGAAGTGTGATGAACCTAGTCCAATACTCGTGCATATATTCATTATCTCGTTATACCACACTAGTTATCTCCTTTTTTAGCTTTGAAGTTTTAAAGGCAAGGAAATATTCATCCAATAATACTCCTTTCAACTGATCCCAAGTCAATATAGTAAAATATTGGGGTAGCGTGTAAAGTTGCTCCTTGGCCTTACCTTTTAAAGTAAAATGAAATGCCCTCCTCAATACATCTTGAAGATTAGCCGTGGGTGATTTCATAGAAGAGCACACCATATGCATAATCTTCAAATGCCTATGTGGATCATCACCTATAAAGCCATGAAATTTAGATAAGGAAGAAATTAATGTTTCTTTAATTTCAAAGTTCACATTATTAGTATAAAAGCCATAAGGATCATAATCAACATTAGAACTATTAATCTCCCTCATACTTTTATCATCCTTACCATTATTTCCTAAGTTGTTCTCAACATGTCCGTTATTCCCATTAAGCCCATTATAACCATTATTACCGTTAGCACCATCCATGGTTTCTTGTTCTAATTCAAAATCACTAATAGACACATTTTCACTAGAGGTAGCTATCTCATTATACTCTTATTCACTAGATGATAAACTTGACTCTTGTGAAATATGCCCCTCCTCGACAATAACTTGACATGTAACCTTTAATCTCCTCTTTCTTATAATCTTTTTCACAAACCTTTCAATTTCAAGATTTAAGGGAATCAAAGGTAAAACCCTATCACTTCTAGGCATATACAGTAGCAGTCAGCTAAAAAAATCTGAAATAAAAGAAAAACCAAATAAAAAAAACAAACCAAAGAAAATGAACCTTTTTATTCTTTTAAATAGATAATGCAAGCGAAAATACAGATGCAAATGTTATGCAAATTAACTCAGACTAGCTCAGCAATTGAATTAATCCCAAAAAATGTTACTTGACACTTAGTTACTAGGGAACCAGTTTCTTGGCTCCCCGACAAAGGTGCTACTTGAAACAACCTTAAAGTCCGATGTCGCATTGGGGTTACTTCAAAAATTTAAAGTAAGAATTGCGTATAGTGTAACCTCGGGTCATTCTCTTTGAGGAGCCAAAAATAAAATTAAATTCTTAAGTAACTAAATGCAATGCAGCCTAAGCTAGAAAATGGGATTTGCTTTGATTGACTAACAACTAAATGTAATAAATTAAAAATAAATTTAAATAAAATATTTTTGGTATTTTTAATTTAAAGAAAGGAATAATGAAAGATAATAAGTGAATAGAATAAATCCAAAGGGATTAATAATAATAAAAGTAATCATCCAATTCAATAACGCAGGCAATCATAACTTCAACAGATGTGGGAGTTATAAATAATGAATTAAGAATTATAATTAAGCTTTTAATCTAACAACCGAGCCACCTCAAATTATCACAAAATATTTTCTAAGTCCTAATTTATTAACTGCCACCAGAATAATAAAATATGACTAAAGATATTAAAAATCAATGCTCAATTATAACTCAATAATTTATAAAAATAGAATTTAAGCCAGCAAGAGACACAACAATCTAATAATTCAATTCACCTTAAAAAATTATGAAATATTCACAATAATCTCGATACAATGTCTGATCTAGATCAAAGTAAATTAAATTAAAGTTAATTAAAGAAAAATATCAAATACCAAGCAAAAATTCAGTCACAATAATCCTAAATAAATACAAATAAATCATTCTAAACATTCCCAATAATTATAAAATTAATCCTAAGACGTAGAAGTCATAATATAATTATTGGGTAGAGAATTAGAGTAACTTATACTCCCATTTGAGATCCTAAACTCATGTCTTTGCCATTGAATTAGAGGATTATGATACTCAGCCACGCATAGCCGGATAAGTCGTTGTTACCATCAATATTGTTATTGCTTCTGTTCTGTTGCTATTCTTCATTCCCTCACGTTGCTGCTATTCTTTGTTATTATGAGTAAGTACTGTGAAGGGGATGAAGGCAGAAAAGGGATGAATGATGGAGATGGAATTGTATGGTGATGTTGATAGAAAGGTGATGATGGCGTGAATGGAGAGGAGAGGAAAAAGTGTTGGTGTGGAGACGCAAAGAAGGTCACGGCAACTATTATGACATATGACAAATGGCTTTTACGTGCCGCTCCCCCGTTTGCTGTGTGTTTACGTCCTTTTGAATTGCTGAAGGAGAAATTGAAGAAAATGATCTAATGGACCAAATTGCAAAGTTTAACCTATTGAGTCATATAATATAGTTTTTGATTTTATAGTTTTTTGTTGTCATTTGTGAATTATGATTTCTCCTAAATTCCTAAAATATAAAATCATAATAATGTAATACTTTTTGTTCTAAAAATAATTTTTTTAGAAAAATCATAAAGACATGACAATTATATCCATATTAAACACTAATTCAATGTAAGGTACATTTAATTAAATAGTTCATAAATAATATAATTAATGACTAAAATAATGACAAAAGCCCACTAAAATGATATCAATAAATATATAAAAATATGGGTTTGTTATTCCCGTCTCTCTCTATCTAGGGCATCTATATGTATTTATTATTGTTAGTTCTTAGGATTATTTTGAAAACTAATATAAACGGTAGATCAATATATATGTACTCTTTTTTCTGGGGTGCATTGTTCTTCTCTCCCTTCCATTGCCTTCACGTCATCAGCACATATTCAATGTAATTTGATTAGTTTGTGACAACAATATTGTAGAACTGAACATGATGCTACAGGTTTAAATATAAACTACTCCTCATGTTCTTACTATAAAAAAAATAACTAATTTAATTAGATTAAAAAAAATTAAATTATTTTTTTCTAAAACACTATGTAATTATCTTTATTAACTCATTCTTTCCCTCCCTCACTTCAATTTTTCTAAAATTAGTTCAATTTCACCCCTTCACTATCAGATTGGAAAACGTCCTATTCCCTCCTGACAAATTGGATTTTCATTTCATAATAGTGAAGCGTAATCTAAAGAAAAGGCTAAAATATATAAACTTTTTATAAAATTTAGGTCATTTATATCTTACCTCCTAAACTTTTAAAAATTTAAATTAAAAATTATAATATTTCATGCTTTGTTTAACATTGCAAAACTTAGAAAAATTAACTTATAAGGTGCGATTTAGGTCAAGAATAATCATTAAAAATATTAAAGAACTTGGAAGAATAGAGGAAAAATTTTGGAAAAGATATTTTGGGAATACAAAAAATTATAAAAGAGTTTAACTCCCCAAAAGAGGCCTAAATAATTTAAATGCTATTTTTAAGGATTTAAGGGCATATTTGTTTTTGAAAAATTTAAGAATACCAGCTATAAGTTAATTTTTGAGCTAATTTTTTTAAAAAAATATTTTGAGCTAGACATACTATTAGAGAAAGAAAATCTTTATTTTATAAGTAGGATTATTTTCTAAGAAGTTGTAAAAGTTTATATAACTATTTGAAACATATTCGATATCTAAGAAATATTATTTTATTGTAGTTTAATGTCTAAATTTACTCTTAAGAATAATTGATGGCTAACTCTGCCCAATATTTATATCACCTAGAAAAAAAGAGAGATTTTACACAATCTTTATATCATAGATGAATATAACTCTTTTTTAAAACTTTTAATAATAATAAAAAAAAAACAAAGAAAACTTCCTTATTGGGCCACCTCTCATGCTCGCCCTCCACCTGCTCCTCTCTATTCACTCATATAACAACATTCGTCTTCTTTTTCTTCTTCAGAAAACAGCAAGGTCGAGCAAGATAGTGAGTGAGTGAGAGAGAGAGAGCACGGGTGAAGGACCAGAAAGCGAGACGCTAGGGGAACAACCGCAGGACGGAGGTCATGCTCGTGAGGACGTTGACCACCTAAGGTGAGTTCCCCGACTCCGTCTTTTGCTCCGCCTCCTCTGTTTTCTTTCGAGTTTGGGGTTGGGTCACAGATCGAAGTTGAATTTTTAGTGGTATAATGGTCAATTTAGTGAGGATGAAGAAGTAATCAAGCTTCTTGACTTGAAATCGAACCAAAATCATTGGACATTGGGGTCGCAAGTAGATTTGCTCTGTTTGTATGTTTTGTGCATTTTTTACTGATAATTTTTTGGGCTTTGAGATTAAATCATTGATTAAGGGCATGAAATTAAGCTCTAATTACGAAATATTTTTGTAGTTGTTCCATCCTGATTTCAAATGTTTCTTTTGCTCTGTTTTATGTTAGCCTGAGACAGAGCTTGCATTCTCTGATTTCTGGGGCATTTGAAGGATATAAAGGAGAAGAGTTTTGATAATCCAAACTTGTTATTTGGTGCATTTTGTGGGGTTCTACTTTATGATGATTTCGGAAGTTTTAAGAAGCCATGGTGTTGAAATGAAGTAGAAAAGCTATATATATATTCGCGGTAAAAAAAAAAAAAAACAGAGAAAGTGAACAATGGGTGTTCTTTCTTTGTGAGAGGAGAAAATAAGTTTAAATGTTAAATTGAATTAAGTCTTGTGCATACACAAACAATTCACTCATTATGTTTAAAAAGAGATGAATGGATTTGATAAGCTATAGATAGACACAAGTTTAAAGGAAGTGTATTAAAGAAATTAAGTTTGGTTGCCAAGTGATAAATTTAAAGATTGAGCTTCTAAGTCAACTTCAGGTTTAAAGATTCAAAACCGAGTTGGTTTCCCTTGAGCTGTGATTTTTGAAAACAGTTTGTTTTGGAGATAAGGAGCTCGGGATTATATTGTATAAGATATCTCTTTCCTCTTAATTTGGGACTGTTTGACCGAGGAAGTGCTTATATTATGGGCTGAAATGATTTTCTAAAAGTGATTATTAATTGGGATGAGAACTTGCTGTTTTGGAAAAATGAATGGGTTCTTAAAGTTCTAAAGTGTTGCTGTTAAACATAGAACTTGTGAATGGATGTTTTGTAAGGAAAGGATTAGAATCTTCTAAACTCTAAAAATTTAAAAGAGAGAAATCGAATAAAAGGTTAAATAAGAAGGGGTTAGCGATGAGTTATGAAAAAAAAAACTTATTATGAAAGTGTTTTGCACTAAGGTTTAAGTGATTATTCAATCTTAAATAAATAATTGTACAAGTTTTGATATTTGTCTGAGCCCACTAAAAAACTAAAAAGAAATATTAGAAAAGAAAATTTAGAAGAAAGGCGTCTAGGCAGTAACTTTTTTCTTCTAATCTAACTATATGTATTTAATTTTGTTTATTTATTTATGCCATGGTGTAAGCATAGTCGGATATGCATTAAGCATAGTTGATGACATGAGCAATTTGGTTTGACACGCATAAGCGTGGTTTGACAGGCCCATGCCTGGTTTGATACAACAAAGCATAGTTACAGTCTAGGATAACTAGTTTCTCATAAAGGAATGAAAAGACGAAAAGCGTGTTCGTGCTTAAACAAGATTCACACACCTACAACAAATATAGACACTGCATTCAAACCGATTGAATGGCGCTGATTCTCTCAAGCTCTCTGTCTTCTTTCGTGCCTCCAACACAGGAGGAAGATGATCTAATGCTGAGAAGTTCTAAGAAGGTTAAAAACGATGGGAATATAGCTGGAGATTTGAATGCTCTGCAGGGGAACTGGCCAGCCTTGGGATCAAAAGGAAATGAGTATGCAAGGGGCGGTCCTACATTTGCAGAAAAGCTTAAAGGTATTGATAGAAGTGGTGACAAAGCTGAGGATGAAATAGATGAAGATGAAGATGAAGATGAGCTATTTGATGATACTATGTCAGAAACTTCTAAGCAGGGACCAGATGAAGAACCTTTATGCAATACCATAGAAGACCCTACAAGGAATTTTCCCACATTTGCATTTTCGGGAAAAATGAAGAAAAAACTATACAGGGCATGGCGTAAGGCAGTGATTGTAAAGCTACTTGATAAAGGTATTGGCTACAAAGCACTGCAAGCTCGGTTACAAGCTATGTGGGCAAAGAAAGGGGTGATTAACTTAATAGATATAGGATATGGTTTTTATGCAGTGAAGTTGTCAAACAAAGATGACTATTTCAATGTGTTAACAGGGGGTCCTTGGATGATCTATGACCACTATCTGACTGTGAGACCCTGGGAACCGAATTTTAAACCGGAGAAAGCTACAATTAACAAAGTTGCGGTGTGGGTGAGAATGCCAAAGGTAGCTCTTGAATATTATGATGAAGAAGCACTTACAATTATAGGAAACAGAATAGGAGAAACGGTGAAGGTGGATTTCAACACATCGTGCCATTTAAGGGGACACTATGCAAGAATTTGTGTCCTGGTGGATTTGGGAAAGCAGTTAATGTCTGGTTTCCAATTAGATGGGGAAAATTACCATCTTGAATATGAGGGACTCCACATGTTATGCACAAACTGTGGAATCTATGGGCATCGAAAGGAAAGTTGTTCAGAGAAAAACAAAAATCAGGAGGAATGCGAAAATGAGATTAATGTCCAGCCAAACCAACAGGAAAATACAGTGAAAGCCTTGAGTGAGGAAACAGATCAGGAGCAATGGCGTGTGGTACAAAAGAATCGCCGAGTAAGGAAGATGAAGGATGCCAAACCTGAGTCGACTCGCCATGACAACAGAGGATCTCGATTCGGAATTCTCGCCAATGTGGAAAATCCGATGCAGAATACGTACAACGGTAACAACCTAGAAGAGGCAATTGATGGGCTAGGGATGACACTGGTACAAGTCGGAGAAACCAAGACACGGTCAGTGAGAGGGAGGAAAAAACCATCTCAGAAAAAGGTGATGGCGGGGGGTTCAACGAGTAGGTTTGAAAGGGAGACAGAAATGAGATGGGATGGGGAAACTGTACGGGAAAGGAATGAGAAGAGAAATAGGGCGATGATACAAGAGGAAAGAAAGGGCGGCGAAGAATTAATGGTGAGCAGGGATGATAGTACGGAGGACTTGACAAAAGGAGGTATGGCTGAAGGTAAAATGATAAGGAAAGAAAGTCAGAGTCGGGGAAGATATGGCGGAGGCGGAAATGGGGCAATGAAAGAACTGGATCCTGGGGATCCAGATCCAGAATGTGGGCTCATGGAAATAGGCCCAACAAGGATAATGGAAGAAGGCCTAGTGGTGGATAATGCAATTCCACTGGACCGTGAATGTGGGCTTATGGATGAAGGCATACTTGAGACCCAAATGGAATATGGGGCTGGACTGGGCCAATGAGTTTTTAAAGGTATATCTTATTTTTATACTTCATTTTATGGATAGATTATTATACTGGAATACAAGAGGAGCCTGTGATAAGGGGCTCCTTAGAAATCTAAAAGCTGTGTGTGGTGGGCCGAAGCCAAGTCTTATTATTTTATCTGAAACCAAATGTGGTGAGGAAGCTCGGTTCAAGTTTTTGAATTCATGGGGCTTTGATGGCATTAAAATAATTCCCAGTGTAGGCCGATCAGGGGGATTAGTGGCGGCATGGAGGAGTGAAGTTATCAAAATCTCTGTGCTTATTGAAAATAGGCAATTTTTTCATCTCCAGTGTGAAATCACAGGGCGTGCTCCTTTTATATTGACTGCGGTCTATGCTATTCCTCATTCCAATCTGCGGCTAGATCTGTGGAATGAACTAAAGAATTTATCAACTACTATTCTAATACCATGGGTGGTGTATGGGGATTTTAATGACATTCTCCTGCCTACTGATAGAATTGGCGGTGTGGGTTGCCACCATAATCGAATTAATTGGTTCCAAGACAGGGTGAGGGAGTGTGGTTTATCAGATATGGGATTTCATGGACCAAAATTTACATGGAAATGGCCTAGGATTGCTGGGTGCTCTAGATTATATGAAAGATTGGATCGAGCACTTGCACATTCGCACTTTCTTCAGCATATGTCCGACTGCAATTTGAAGGTACTATCTAGAACTCAATTTTCTGACCATAATCCTATAGTATTGCAGTTTGCTAATCACTCAAATGATAGGAAAAATAGACCTTTTCGTTTTGAGACAATGTGGCTTACTCACGAAAATTTCAAGGAATTTTTGGAAAATGCATGGGTTGAGTATAATGATTTTAATAAAACTTTGCAAGAGTTAGGTGATTCCCTGGTTAACTGGAACAAAAACATTTTTGGGTTTGTGGAAAAAAAGAAAAATATTTTATTAGCTAGATTGGGTGGGATTTAAAGTTCTCCGGCTTATACTCATTCTAGATTTTTAAACTCTCTTGAAAAACAATTGCAAATTGAGTTAGATGATATTTTGAGATTAGAAGAAATTAAATGGTTTCAAAAAGCTAGAACTGATTGGATTACTAAAGGTGACCGAAATACCCGGTATTATCATCTGAAAACAAAAATGAGAAGAAGGAGGAATAGGGTGCTAACGCTTAAAGAAGATAGTGGAAAGTGGATTGAAGATGAGTCTGATTTGACTATTATGGTTATAAATTTTTTTAAGAATCTCTATAATGAGGATAATACTGATTCTTGTGTTTTACAAACAAAGAACAATTTTCCATTTGCTATTCAGGATCGTGTTTCAAAGTTGGGCCATGTGCCAAATGATAATGAAATTAAACAAGCTCTTTTTTCAATGGGACCTTATAAGGCTCCCGGTATTGATGGGTTTTCACCTATTTTCTACCAAGCTAATTGGGAAGGGGTGGGGAATGGTATTTGTAAATTTGTGAAAAATGCTTTTGAAACAGGATCAGTGGACAACAATGCAAATAAAACTTTGATTTCACTTATACCAAAGAGGAAAAATCCTGAAGTAATTGGTCACTTTAGACCTATTGCTTTGTGCACTGTACATTACAAATGTATCACTAAAGTGATTGTTAGCAGACTGAGAAATATGATGAATGAACTTGTGTCTCCCTTTCAATCTAGTTTTATAAAAGGCAGGAACATTCAGGATAACATAATTGTTGGGCAAGAACTCATGCATATTATGAAGAAGGCAAGAGGTAAAACTGGTTTAATGGCGATGAAGATTGATCTGGAGAAGGCTTATGATCGCATTCGATGGGACTTTCTGCATCAAGTTCTTATTAATATTGGTTTGGATTCTGTACTTATTGATCTTATTATGGCATGTGTTACTACTGTTTCATATAATGTGTTATGGAATGGATCAAAAACAGAATTTTTTGCTCCTAAAAGAGGTCTCAGACAAGGAGATCCTATCTCACCTTTATTGTTTGTGCTGTGTATAGACAGATTATCTCATTTAATTAGTGATGCAGTGGATGATGGTCTTTGGAAACTAATACGGGTAACTAGCAACGGCCCAGAAATTTCTCATCTTATGCTTGCAGATGATATTCTATTGTTTGGAGTGGCTACTGAAAAACAAGCTGCAGTTATGATGAAGTGCCTAGACAAGTTTTGTTTAGCTTCGGGAGAGAAAATTAGTAAGAGCAAATCTTCAGTCTTCTTTTCACCGAAGGTTCATGTGAATATAAGGAAAAGTATTAGTAACATTACGGGCATAGAGGTTTCTACAGATATAGGGAAGTATCTGGGGTTTCCAATCATCAGAGGGAGGAAACCCAGAGATTCTTTTCAATATATTGTGGATAGAGTGAAGGCTAAACTTGCAACGTGGAAGGAGAATACCCTATCTGTGGCTGGTAGGATTACTCTGGCAAAGTCAGTTTTAAGCGCCATACCAGTGTATCCTATGCTGGTTTCTAAAATTCCAAACTCTGTTTGCCAGGAAGTGGAAAGACTGCAAAGGAATTTTATATGGGGGAATAGCCAAAAGTCACATGGATTCCACCCTATTGGATGGGAACAGATTGTTAAACCTAAATCAAATGGCGGGTTGGGGTTCAAGAAATTAATCTCATTTAATCGTGCTTGTGGTGCAAAAATGGCATGGAATCTAATGCATGGAACTAAAGGCCTATGGGTGGATGTGTTATTACATAAATATATGTTGAGGAATGATAATAACCTTTTAGATGCAAGGAAAGGAGATTCAGCTTTGTGGAAGTTTATTTCCCAACAGCAAGATATTATAAATGATGGCACAAGGTGGCATATCAGGAACGGAAATTTGGTGAATTTTTTCACTGATAATTGGTTGTTCCATGACAAGAAGCTAAAAGATCTATGTCTCTGACCACTTATAAGTGAAGAAGAAAATAGTAAAGTAATGGATTGGATTGTTTCAGGGACTTGGAATTTTCAAAGACTTGCAAACCTTATCCCAAGTAATGCCTTTCGAAGATTACTAAGCATAGTTCCACCAATGTCAGAAGCTAGGAATGATTTAATGGCTTGGAATGCGACACATGATGGTATTTTTACTATTAAAAGTGCTTACTTTCTTATTGAGCCTCAGGTCACCAATAATTATAGCTCTATCTATAAGAGTATATGGAAGTGGAAGGGGGCTGAGCGTATTCGAGTTTTCATGTGGATAGCATTCAATGATCGTCTACCGATTAATGCTTGGAGGAACAAATGGTCATCAACTAGCTCAATGTGCCAATCCTGCTATAATGACATAGAAGATACCTTGCATATTCTCAGAGATTGTAATTATGCAAAGCAACTGTGGGGTCGGTTAATTCACTCAAGGTATCATTCGGCTTTCTTTAAAGCCCCTTTGAGAGATTGGTTTGCTTTGAATTTCAAAAAGGAAATAGGAGCTGATGGTATTAATAATTGGGGTCTGTTGTGGGGAGTGTCGATTTGGAAGCTATGGAAGTGGAGAAACCAGGCTACATTTGATCATGATTACTTGAAACCAGTAGATCCTTATTTGATTATTATGCAAACATGGAGGAGTTTGGTGCAGGTCCAACATGAAGGTGTAATTAATGAGCTGACGAATACAAGTAATTCTGTCTGGCAACCTCCCCCTTGTGGATGGCTCAAATTAAACGTTGATGGTGCTGTTACGGCTAGTCATAATAAGGCAGGGTGTGGTGGGATTATTAGAGATCAGTCAGGATGTTAGGTTGCTGGATTTTCGACTAAATTGGGATCGTGCACTGTCATTGAAGCAGAACAATGGGCTATATATAAAGGGCTTAATCTGGCGTGGGATCTAGGGTTTAAGAACATTATCCTAGAGACAGATGCAAAGAATGTAGTGCAAATGATTTCTAATCAGGGTATTCATGCTTCCAGTCTTTTGCTTTTTAAAATACATAACCTGCTACTTCTCCCATGGGAGTTGCAGATCAACCATATTTCAAGACAACAGAATAAAGTGGCAAATACACTGGCGAAGGATGGGTTGACTACCACATCAATTTTACATTCCTGTCCTCCACATTTGATACCCCTTGTTACTAATGATGTTTTGGGAATTAATCCCCATATAGATTAGTTGTTATTGGTTGCGGGTGTTAAACCCTCACTTATACCAAAAAAAAAAACTAGTTTCTCATAGAATTAAACTGTATTTAGGTAAAAATACCAAAATGACTAATAGTCGCTATGAGTATATATATGTGCATAGAGAATTGACAACTTTAGTGTTGGTTTGAGTTTTTTACCTGTCTTGTTCACATGATCTATTTAAATTTTTGCATATCTATTTGAAAGAATTATGTTCCTACTGAAAATTTTTGAATCCCACCATTTTTCTTCTATGATATATAGCTAGAGCAAGCAGCTCAAGAGGTAAATAGGTGGCTATAGAAGGAGACTGAGAATGTTGAATGGTTAGAATAGTTGTACATCTTTGTTTTGGTTAAAGTATTTAAATATTTTGTTTAAAGTTGTGTGAGGCTTACTTATAAAATTGTTATATATATATATATATATATATATATATTATATAATGAAGTTTGTAATCTTCCTTAAAGAGAAACCTAAAATCCTCGCTAGAGACAGGTAAAGACAGGTGAATGCCATTAACACGAATAACTAAATGGTAATTATATTTTGAAGCTTTTAGTTAAATATAGTTGAAGTGGTAATTATTTGTATTAGTTGATAAAATTGTAGAACCCGGTCTTAAAGTTCAGTTTAGGTTTTCAAGGAGGTTTATGAAATTAAACCAACTTAGAGATAGTGTTCGGATTTTAAATTTTTCAAAAAACCCATTCCTTACAAAAAGAAGAGACTGTTGATATTTACAAAGTTTTAAAACTTTGACTTTTTATGGAACCATATTAAAGTTCTATATTGTGTTTTATTTTGACTACCAAACTTTTGAACTTAACATTTTTTATTGTACACATGTCATTAAAAAGAATAATATTTTACACTTGACATATAAAATTAAGTATCTTATAATTTTTTTTAGTTTAAAAGGACATTGTCAAATGAATATTTAGATGTTTTTTTAACTATTTTATAATTTTAATTTAAAAAGGGTATAGTCAAATAAACTTAAGGCATCCAAACCTACAGTTTAAAACATAAAACTTGGACAAAATTAAAACTCTTGTAAACTTGATGAACACTAAAGAGTGTATTAACGAAAAGAATCTTTTGGCACTAATGTTTCATTATTGTAATCTTGTAATTCAAAAATACAATTTATACTAATTTATATGTTGTTTAAAATATGCTTGCGTGGATTTAGAAAATAGAAAAAACGTCTAATTATTTTTAAAAAATTCTAGATAAGTCAATATTATTTATATTTTATGGAGAAGTTTAGGATGATTCTAAAAATAATAGAAATAGAGAGTCATCTATCCTTATTACTCATACTATATAGTCAACTCTATTTTAGAATTTGATTCTAAAATCAAATCACAAATTGGAAGAAAGCATCTGGCGCCTTTTATTTTAAAAGAAAGCATTCAGTTGGAATGGAATCCCGAGGCTTTTTTCTGTTTTTTCTTTTCATTTAAAGGAAGAAGCAAAGTTTATTGGGTTTTTTTGATTTTATTATCTATATTTTTCATGTTCTTAAAACAATTCTCCAAAGTAATATTTTTGAACAAGTTTTGAAAACAAAAAATAAGTAAGAAAATTATTTGAAATATTATTTTTAAAAATATATATATAAGGGTAAATATGTGCTTAGCTCCTTGGACTATTGAGGTGTGTCACCTATGTTCAAGGAAGAAGATGATGTTCGCAACATCAAAAGAGTTGGGGAAGAGTGGATCGAAGGGGGAGGAGAACAAACCTGCATGCATCTTTTCCACTACCAGCGACCTCTTTATCTTCTTCCCCATCATTGGCCTCACTCCCTCTTCATCTCCCCCGCTATCACCAACCTCCTCTCCATTAAAGTCCATAACGTGCTTCTAAGTCAACTTGATCATCCAATGCTTCCCAAGTATTTCTAAGTGGCTTGAAATATTTAACTCTTCTACTAAACTATACCTTGCAAAATAATAAACTCTATAAGCTAAAAAATAACAAGGATGAATACCAAAGTTAATATGCAGAGTTAACCAATAATATATTTTCCTATCTTGGAGTAATTAAAATATGGACATATTTTTAGAAAGTGTGTAAAACTCAAGAAAAATGAGCTACAATGACATGAAATTCTAAGATAAACACCTATTGAGTGCCATTTTTCTTAATTCTATTAACTTTTTTTAAAATATATTTTTTCACAGTAATCATAATTATTTAAGGATAAAAATGTCTTTTAACTTCTTCTTCTTCTTTTTTTTACTTGAGTGAATGATTAAAGGGAACTGGGTGCTCCCTTTACAAAAGTTATTCTCGGGCATTTATGCAAGTGTTTCCCAGCCACATTAATTACTATTTAATAGTACCTCTTCCCATAAAATGTTCATCAAGTTTATGAGTTCATGAATGCAAGCGATATGGGTTCCAGGTTGAGCAATCCTATTAAGCAGCCTAGTGTTTTGGAAAGGAGGGTGAGTTGTAATTATCACAGATGGATAAGTGAATTCGGCATGGAGTACGCCGTCGTTCGCAGAGCGTTGGACGGCACAAAACCAGGAATTTGCGCTCTTTGTTACAGCCAGTGTCAGCACAAGATGATTTTCACATTGTATGATGCTTGGTGTCACGATAATCTTGTGGCAGTAAACATAGAGTTCAACGCTGTAAGAGATGACGGCAACGATGGTGGTTCTTACAAATTTGGTACCATTCAAGTGAGAGAATATGGTGAGAAACTCACCGTGAGCAGACAAAGATCAATCGGACCTGAGCTATTGCTCTTGAGCTATGCCATGGGAAGAATTATAACACATCAAATAGGTTTGTATAGACGAGGGGAGCGATATGAAATTGTATTAGATTCAACTTCTCCTGGTTTGTATCGTTTGTGCGTATCGTGTGATCCTTCGATAGGACTAGTTGTGAGCACTACTCATCCAACTGGGTATGAACATGAAAAGAAGTGTGTCGACTGCAATGATTTCTATGGGCCTCCACGTGATGTTATGAAGGAAGTAAATCGTATTCGGAGTCAGTTGATGAAAGATGAAGGAAGTGCAATCTCTCACGGCAAAATTGTTGTTAATATTATTCATAATAGAGGAAATCTTGTTTATAATAATGAGGTAGATTCTGCAGGCGATGGCTGCGGCTGTATCATCAACAATTGAACAAGGATGAACAAGGAAACTTTTGAAGTCCTTTAGCTGTTGACCTTTATTATGGAATTCTTGCCCGTCAACTAATTTAATTATATTAAAAAATTAATTAAATTAATTAATATATTATATATTTTTTTAAAAAAATCTAATTTTAACTTCCCAATTTTTGATAAAAAGAGATTTACAAAGAGTTATTAAATTCAAGAGTATTTTTTTCTAGCATTTAAAAGCCTCAAATGTAGAATTTCAAGGAAAGGATAATTATTAAAAATTATTGAGGCTCAAAAAAATGAAGAAAAATAATTAAACGAGTATTTTGGAGATTTAGAAAATAATAGAAGAGTTTATTTTTTCAACGAGGTTTAAATAAATTAAAAGCTATTTTTTGGATTTTTAAGACTCTATTTTAGCTAGAGGTTAAGTTTTGAGCTGAAATTTTTAGAAAAATTATTTTATGAGTTGGACAGAGGAAGAAAATCTTTATTTTATAAAAAGGAATAGTTTGTAAGAAGTTTTGAAGATTTTAGAAAATAACAGAATGGTTGAAAATAGGTGTAAGGTAAATGCTGAAGAGTAAAAAGGGACTCGGCGGTCTCACATGCAAATTATCCAAATTATACATGTAGCTTTTCTTAAACGAAACCCCTCCCACCTACGTTCCTTTTCCCTCTAAACTCAGCCATCCACCTCTCCTCCAACTCACCCGACTTCCTTCTCTCTTTGTTCAGTGTCGACTCCTTCTTTTTCTTCATTCTTCATCGTCTTCTTCACCCTCTTCAGAGAAAGAGATTGACGAGAGTGCGAGAGAGAGAGAGAGAGAGAGAGAACTGGAGAAGGACCAAAGAGCGCGACGCCGGATATCAAGCTTGTGACGTCGTCGACCAGGTGAGTTCTACGACTCCGCCTTCAGTTCGTCTCCTCTGTTTCTTTCGATTTTGGGGTTGGATCACCGATTAAGGGGGATATTTGGAGAGGAATGGGGTTGATTTAGTGAGAATGAAGTTTAAGGACATGAAATCAAGTTACCTGACTTGGAATCGAACTCAAAATCGTAAGATATTGCACTTGCATGTGTGCTCCTCTGTGCGTTACTGAGGTGATTCAACTGATTAAATTTGGGGCTTTGAGATTTAATCACTTATTAAGTAAAGGTTGAAGATTAAGAACATTAAAGCAAGCTTAAATCATGAAATGTGGCTGCTGCTTGTGTGTTTTCGGTTCTGAGCTTCAGCTTCCGAAAAACCGAGGTTCTTTGCTCTTTGAAAATGCTTTTGAATCTTTTAAAAAGTAAATTGAACATCTTGTTAACTAGTGTGATATATGGGTAACAAAATTTTCAAGTTGAAGTTGGATTTTTATAGTGTGTTTCCAGAACTAAGGGTTGCGTGAAATTGCTCTGTTTTGGGTCCTTGAAATTGGAAACAAAAACGTCGTATCTTTGTTCAATGGTTATTAAGTTATACTCAAGTTACTTGGGAACATTTTGTTGAGCTCACATGTTTTAAAGTTCGAGCTGAAAGTGAGTTCATTATTTTATAATTGAAGTGAGGTATGAAGGAGAGTAGGAGTTGGTTAAAATCTATTATGGATATAGATATGGCAGTACGTGTGAGTCTGATATGCTGTATGTAGCTAGGGAAATTGAATATTAAGTTGGAATGTCTTTTTTGTAGAAGGCATTTCTCTGGAAGGATCAAGAACTAGAATAAAAGAATATATAAAGTAAACCTTTGCTGCTGATTGAAGGATTTTGATGGTTAAAATCTGGTTTAAGCACTTGATAATTATATATATATATATATGAGTTGATGAATGTATTGGTCAAGTCACGTGGCAAAGGATTAATGAAATTACAAGTGGAAAGGTATTAAGTTAGCCTTACTTAAATAATTGTATAGGATTTGACTTGTGCCCGAGTCTAACAAGAGAACAAAAAGAAATGTTGGAGAAGTAAACTTGGAAGAAAGGCAACCACGTAGTGACTTTTTCTTTTCATATATATATAATTTATAAGCACACTTTTCCTGAATATGAAAATGTTTGTAATTCTAACAAAACAAAAATAAAATTTATATAATTTATTTTGTTTTAAAAGTGTTTGATTAGATTTTGATTTGTAAAAAATTAGATTAGATTTTAATTGAGAGACTCAGTTCGGTTACCTATTGGCTAGTAGCAAAAAAAAAAAACTCATAAACAATGAACTCATTACATAAAAGTTGAATAAGACTAGTAGTGGGAAAAAAAATAGAATTCCTAGTTTAGAAAATAAAAGTTTGTGATTTAATTCTTTTAAATAAAGAAAAAATATTATTTAAATTCTGAAAATGAAAAACAATATCTTAAAATATCAGCCACATTAATATTTTTTAATTCAATTACCGAATAGTACTTGTCATCCAGTATATACTCCTTCAGTCTCTCCTCAATCATACATAGCCCTCTTCTCAGTAAATGTCACTAAGTTTATGAGTTGATCAATTTTATATGGGCTCCTCGGCGCGTTATTTCGCGGCCTAGAGACATGGTGAGTTGTGATTATCACGGATGGGCAAGTGAATACGACACAGAGTACGCTCTCAGTTACAATTCGTTGGACACAGAACCAGGAATTTGCACTACTCATTGCTCAGGACAAGGTAACTTAGACATTCTATGATGCCTTGAGTGAAGATAATGACCTTGTGGCAGTAAACATAGAGTTCGCTACACGATGGGAGTAATTTTAATGTTACTTACCTTAATTGGTTCAAGTGCACAGGGAAAAGAAAAATATTTTTATATGGATTTTTTCCTTTATTTTTGAATTTAATTTAACATGTTAATTAATATTTTATGATTTATGATTTTAACTTAAACCCCAAATCACTGCTACATCTTCGCATTACAGGCTCTAGTCCTTGCCGTCTCCGGCCTCCTCCTTACGTCCTCGTTGCCGCTGTCGGCATTGCTATGTCTCTAGCTTCCGTCGCATCTCTCTTCCATCTCATTGTCGCCCCGCTTTGAGCCTTTTACCTATTATCCCGCTACTATACATCTTCTGACCAGCTAATAGTAGTTTGAGTGCAAGATTCCTTTTAAGTTTTAACCTTTTATTCTAATGAATGATTAAAAGGAATTGGGTTCTCCATCCACGAAAGTTATTCTCAAGCATTTATGCAAGTTTTTCACAACCACATTGTACATATTACTGAATAGTATACACACACACACTTCTCCACACTCACCTCAACTAAGTATATCGATCCCTCTTCACTAAGTTTATGAGAATATGGGTTCCTGGTTTAGCAATCCTATAGAACCCAAAATTACGCAGCCAAATGTTTTGGACAGGGTGAATTGTGTTGAACACGCATGGGAGAGTGAATTCGGCTGGGAGAACGCTGTCGTTTACAGAGCGTTGGACACAAGACCAGGGATTTGCAGTATCTGTTACAACGTTAGCAAGCATTCCGACAACGTAATTTACACATTCTATGATACCTTTTGTGACCATAATATTGTTTCAGTTAACATAGAGTTTGAAGCCGTAAGAGATGGCGGCGGCCGCCATGGTGGTCCTTACAAGTTTGGTCTCATCAAAACGAAAGACTTCAGTGAGGATTTCATACAGAGAAGACGAAGAGCACATGGACCAGAGTTATTGACTTTGAGCTATGTAACGGGCAGAAGAAGAAATCAAGTAGCGTTAGTAAAACACGGGGATGGATCATATGAGATTGTATTCGATTCAAAGTCTCCTTTGGTGGTTCTTCATAAAAGTGTACACATATGCTGTGATCCTTCAAAAGGTCTATTTGCATACGCCACAACTTCGGGGAATCGACTTTCTCATGATAATAATTCTCTGAATCAGCTTCCACGTGATGTTCTGAAGGCTGTATATGATATTCGGAGATCGTTTGTAATGGAAAATGCAACAGTTGACCTCTTCAATGATGGCATCGTTCCTGTGCTGCCTTCTCTTCCCCTTTCAAATCGTGGCAATTATAATGGTATGCTGCCCTCTCTTCTCTCCTTTTAAATTGTGGCAATGGTAATGGTAATGCATTATGGTTTAAACGCGATGGTGGCATATCTTTCGAAAACTCTAGTATCTATCACGGTGAGCATTAGATGAATTACTAACCACATTACTGAAAAAAAAAACTTTTTATAATGGTTAAAAGTGATATTTAACTATAGTTTTATAAACGACATGAATATTATCAATATTATTATATGTTGAAAGATTTTACGGCAATTTTATAACTACATAAAAAGTGACTTTTGAAGACCGTGGCGCTTTGGCCAATGAAATCTTCAGGTCCTTTACATATGAATAATTTACATCTTTAGATTTTGTTCGTTCCTCTCTCTCTCTCTCTCTCTCTCTATCTAGCGCAGGTGTATATATGCATCTTAATATTGTCAGTTCTTAGGATTATTCTGAAAACTAATGTAAACTGAACATCAATATATATATATATATATATATGTAATCTTTTTTCTAGTGTGCATAGTTCATCTCTCCCTTCGATTGCCTTCATGTCATCAGCACATATTCAATGTAATTGATCAGTTACTGACAACAATATTGTAGAACTGAATATGACGAATCATCTAATATTTAATATATGATATATTTAATTAATTTAATTATATTAAAAAAAATAGTTAATATAACATTTTTAAAAAAAAAATATTAAAATATGTAAAACTCTTTTAAATTTTAGGTCAATTGTACATTATCTCTTCAACCTCTAAAAAATTAAATTAAATACCATAATATTTCATACTTTGTGTAACATCTTAAAACTTGAAAAAAATATTTATATGCCATTATTGAGGTTAAAAATAATCATTAAAAATATTAAATAACTCAAAAAAAGGAAGAAAAATCTTAGAAAAGATATTTTAGGAATACAGAAAATTATGGAAGAGTTTAACTTTCTAAAAGAGGACTAAATAATTTAACTGTTATTTTTTAAGGATTTAAGGGTTTATTTTTTAAAAAAAATATTTAAAAAAAGCTAGAGGTTAATTTTTGATCGGAAATTTTTAGGAAAATTACTTTATTAACTAGGCATGCTATTGGAGGAAGAAAATATTTATTTTATAAACAGTATTATTTTCTAGAAAATTTTAAAGGTTTCAGAAAAAAGGAGAAAGGTTAAAAATAGGCATAAGATAAATACTAAATGGCAAAATGGACTCTTTCTATACATGCAAAGTTGCAAACTGTCCATATAACCCCTTGTTGTTGAGACACCACCTTCCTTCCGTGTCCACCTGTCCTCCAACTCCCCCTACACCTCTTCTCACTCATCAACATCGTCTTCTTTTTCTTCTTCAGAAAATAGCAAGGTCGAGCAAGAGAGAGAGAGCAACGGAGAAGTACCAGATAGCGAGACGCTAGGGGAACAACCGGATGACGGAGGTCAAACTCGTGAGGACGTTGAGCACCTAAGGTGAGTTCTCCGACTCCGTCTTTAGCTCCGTCTCCTCTGTTTTCTTTCGAGTTTGGGGTTGGGCCACAGATTGAAGTTAAATTTTGAGTGGCATAATGGTCGATTTAGTGAGGATAAGCAACCAATCAAGCTTCTTCACTTGAAATCGAACCAAAATAGTTGGACATTGGGGTCGCATGTAGATTTGCTCTGTTTGTGCGTTTTGTGCATTTTTTACCAATAAAATTTGGGGCTTTGCGATTAAATCATGAAGGACATGAAATCAATGAAGTTTAAGGACATGAAATCAAGCTTGAGTTTCGAAATGTGTTGCGCCATATTCTTCTTCTCTGTTCTGTTTGAGTTTGCCGAGAAACAGATATTTGTTTGTAGGTGTTCCATCCTGATTTCAAATGTTTCTTTTTCTCTGTTTTATGTTGGCCGAGACAGAGCTTGCATTCTCTGATTTTTTGGGGTATTTGAAGGATATAAAGGAGAAGAGTTTTGATAATCCAAACTTGTTATTTGGTGCGTTTTGTGGGGTTCTACTTTATGATGATTTCGGAAGTTTTAAGAAGCCATGGTCTTGAAATGAAGTAGAAAAGTTATATATTGACTTATTAGTAACCACTAAAACTATAGTTTTCAGACCATTTTAATTTAATTTTTTTAAAATAAATAATTATATTTATTTTAAAAAAATTAAACTATAATTTAAAATTAAAAATTTATATAAGATATTACAATTAATTTTTATAATAAAAAATAAATTTATAAATTATAATTTTATTTTTATTTTTTTATACTCTCTCTTCTTTGTTATTCAACCTCTCTCCTATATCTTTATTTTATCCTCTCTTATATTTCTTCTCTTTTCTCCTATTTTTAATAAAATTATATTATTTTTGATAATTTTACCATTATAAAAATTTTTATTATAATAATTATTTAAATATTCATTTATTTAGAACTATTTTTTCATAAGTTCTTTTCTAAAAATTATTTTTTAAAAGTTGTTTAAAATTTTTGTTCATACAATTTTTTAAACTCTTATCTAAATATATCTATATATATCTTGTAAAAAAAATAGAAAAAGTCAACAGTGACCATTCGTATTTGGGAAAAGAGAAAATAAGTTGAAATGTTAAATTGAATTAAGTCTTTTTTATACACACACATTTAACCATTATATTTAAAAAGAGACTAATGGATTTAATAAGTTATAGAGAGACACAAGTTTAAATAAAGTATGTTAAAGAAATTAAGTTTGGTTGCCAAGAAACTTAAGTGATAATTTAAAGATTGAGCTAAAAAACGAGAGCATAATTAAGCATATATATATATATATGCCTTTGTCTAAAATAAACAATAATTTTTGTTTTTCTATTTTAAAAAAGAGAGCCTTAGAGAGAGTCGGGGGATTTAAGGGAATTAATAAAATTATAAATTACAAGTGAAAAGGTATTAACCTACCTTTATATAAGTAATTGTATAAGATTTGACTTGTATCCGAACCACCAAGAAAACCGAAAAGAAAATTGAAGAAGTAAACTTGGATTCTACATGGTTGTTTTCATATATGTATTGAATTCTATATGTTTGTTTGTGTCATAGTTTAAATGCCTAAACATGGTTTGTTATGTGCAAACATGATTTGATATGTGTTAAGCATAATTTGACATGCATAAAGTATGGTTACAATTTTAAAGTAGTTGCATATAAGAGTTAAATTGTATTTAAGAAAAAGTACTAGAGTGACTGACAGTTCTTAAGAAAATATTATTTTAGATATATATATATATATATATATTTATATATGATAATTGACAATATTTATTTACTTATTTTGTTTTGCATGCTTTATTGAATTGTTCATATATGTATGAATGATTAATGTTACTGTTGAGTTCTTGGAATCTCACCTTTTTTTTCTTTTGGGATATACAGTTAGTGCAAGTGTCTCAAAGGATAAAACGGTGGCTATACAAGAAGACTAAGAATGTGAAATGATCGGAATAGTAGTATATTTTAGTCTTAAGAAAAATAGTTTAATATTTTTATTAAAGCCGTTTGAAGCTTATATATAAAGTTATTATATAAACTTTATTGTAAAGCATATAATCCTCCTTAAGAGAAAGTTCAAATTCTCGTTGGAAACATGTGAGTGCTATCAACATAGATGACTGTATGGTGGTATTACTTGCAGCCTTTTAGTTTGGTTATGAATGACGTAGACCATACATACTAGTTGATAACTATAAAATTCGGGTCTTTAAGTTTATTCAAAGTATTTAAGTAAGGTTTAAGTATTTAAACTGAGTTTAACTTTAAAAAAGAAAAATTACTTATAGATTTTCAGTTTTTCAAAAGGAAACTCTTGGAAATACTAAGTTTTTACCACTTTGGATTTTAATGAAACTATTTAAAGTCCTTTATGGAGAATCTTCTCTAAAACACTTAGAGGTATCAGTTTATAAGGTATTTCACTAATTATTTTTTTAACTCTCCCTTTTCTCTTCTAACTCTCTTAATTATTGTTGAAGAAAAAGTTATGACTAAAATACTTAAATACTTAGTCATAGTTAAGAAAATAAAAGCGTGTGATTTAATTTTTTAAATAAAGAAAAAATATTATTTAAATTCTGAAAATGAAGAAGAAGATCTTGAAATATCAGCAAATCTTCATCATTTTATAACGAATGATTAAACGGAATCGAATCTTTACAGAACTTATAATTCTCCCGCATTTATGCTAGTCGATTTTCCACAGTTATTGAATAGCGTTAATACAATATATTATCGTGTTTTACTCTTATAATTAATTAAGAATTAATTAATTACAAAGATTGCATAGATATCTCCTACAACAAAGAGAAAGGGCAACATTACACCAATGGTCCTAGGAGGATAATTAAGGGCAAAAATACCTTTTACTTTTGTTTTTATTTTGATGAATGCTTAGAGGGAATTGGGTTCTCCTTTGCATAAGTTATTTTCAGGCATTTTATGCAAGTCTTTCACAGCCACATTACACATATTATTCGATTCAATTACTGAATAGTACCTATCATCCAATATATACTTCTCAAGTCTCGCCTCATTTATGTGTGGGTGTGTGTATACCTATTGGCAGTAAATGTTCACTAAGCTTTTGAGTTGATGAATGCAAGTATATATGGGTACCTTGCATAGCAAACTTATAGAGCACGATATTGCGCGTGTGAAAGCTTTGGACCTGGTTAGTTGTGATGAATACATATGGAGAAGTGAATTCTGCAGCGGCGACGGCAACGACTTGGCTCTTGTTTCCAGTGCTTTGGACACAAAACCAGGAACTTGCGCTTCTCATTTCAGGTTTGATGGCTACAAGATGATTTACACATTTTATGATGCCTACTACTCTCATGAAAATTTTGTGGCTGTAAGCATAGAGTTCGCTTCTGAAAGAGATCGCGCGGCCGGAGATGGGCATTACAGACTTGATCCCATTAAAGTGAGAGACTTTGGTGAGAAATTCAGAGAGAGAAGACGAAGATCGGCCGGAGATGAGGTATTGTTTTTGAGCTATGTAACGGGAAGAAGAAGAAATCAATTAGACATGAATAGAGAAGGGGAGAAATATGTAATTGAATTCAATTCAAAGTCTCCTTTGCTGCTTCTTCATTATCGTCTGAGCATATCGTGTGATCCTTCGAATGGTAAGCTAACTATAATCAGTACAAATCCCATAATTAATGGCCCTTCTCTCGTTGAAGTTAAATTTCACGGTTTTAAAGTGCCTCCTCCACATCATGTTATGAAGGATATAATAATATTCGGAGACAGTTGACGGAAGATGACAATACTGGATCTTCGCAAAACATTTATAATTAAGGAAATCTTGTTTATAACGAGTGAAATTTTGGAGGCGGCAATATATATCAACCTAACGACAGTAACCAACCACGCCGAGGGCTTCAGACGAACGATTATCAATGAAATTTTCAAGGTACTTTCGTTGCCTTCTACTATGGTATTCTTGTACGTCCAACATCAACTATAATAGATCAATAGTTTACATCTTTAGGTTTTTTTTGGTATTTTCCTCTCTCTTTCTCTCAAAGTAAGAGAAGTTATGTCCCTTTTGTTATGAGCTTTACTCTTCTCAATAATGCATTTTTCTGTTACGCGTTTTTTATAAAATACATTCAATCGATAAGATCACATGTTTCGCTATATTAGTCTTACATAGGAACTCCCAATTCAGGATGAAACGACTAAAATACAAATTAATTAGAAGAAAGCATATGATGATGCTTTTGCTTTAAAAAGAAAGAATTCGATCAGTTAGATCCCTTTCTCTCCATATAAATAATGCATAAAAAGGCTATATTATTTGTTCATGGATTATAAATAGTATAAATTACTTTCGGTTCTATGTAAAGCATGGGCCAAAGGTCTATAATATTAAAAATAAATTATAGCATATCAAAATCTTTGTAAACTATAGACAATATCATGATTTATTTTAGGGTTAAAGGCCAATTTTATCATGGAAATATTCACAAAGAAACAACTGCTATTCCAAACTTCTCCCCCCCCCCCGGGGGATATCGCTTGAGTAGTGTAAAAAATTGGGCAATGTTACCTAACTCTAATGGTAGACTAACATTAATCATTAAATACTCTCAAAATACCACCTCATCTTCACTCTAAGTAATGAAAATATTCTAACCCAACAAATTTAATAAAAGCCGTAATCTCCAAATCATGTGTGGCAGCAACTTTTATTATTGCTTTCAAGCTCATCCTTTTTCTATTTTATTTGAAAAATATGGCAGATATCTCCTGCAATAAAAATTGCACAAATCACTCTTTTACTTTTATTTAGATCAAAGGGTCTTTTCTTCCTTAAAACTATCTTCTCAAAAGCACCAACCATGTATGCTAAACTATTAAGGATGCAATGTCACCCTTAACCTTATTAAAAAGTTGCAAAGTTATTCTAACATTAAATCAGAGCCATGTCCCTTAAGTATGAGGAGTTGGTCCTGAAATCAGTGATAGGGTCACTAGAGAGAATAGCGTTTTACTCGGTGTGTAGCTCAAAGAGAGGTTTAATGGCGCGCCCGCCCGTTGAATTGGACTTGTAAGTTGTGGGAAACTTCTTTGAGAGCCTGGAGGAGTATGGAGAAGTTGTGTGGCCCGACGGTTTTTGGGGGGTCTTCCATCCATATAACTTTTTAATAAATTTAAGGGTAATATTGCGACAACCTAATATAAACTCTGAAACAAAACTCTCTCATATATTTACATAGTATAATATAAAATCATTTAAAATAAAAAATCAAGGGTGAATTCATTTTACTCCCTCCAATCCTATATATAAATTACATTCTTTATCATATAATTGGTCCTATATAAAAGTTACACTTCCTTTTTGTTTGAAATTTTAGTTCACTCTTTCCACTTTTACCCCCATTAAATACATGTATATACTTTAATTATCTCAATTTTTTCAGCTCATTTGCTCACACTAACTTTCTCCATAATAAGAATATATTTTAAAAAGAAGTCAAATATCTTATACATTTATTACTTTTAACCAATTTTAACTAACTTATACTCCCTCTAGTCCTTTTTATAAAATCCAAATTTTGAATTGGTTTGTTATTTTTCATAAGATACATTTTAAAGTTATATGAACATTAGATGTATTTTTACCAATTTTACTTCTACTTAATTTTGGGGGAACTTTATTTCCCTCCACATATTTTAATGTTTTATTCTTCCTCCTTGCCTCTATTCTCTCTCATAATCTTTTTCAGATAATTTTTCTTTCATCTTTTTTCTCACTATTTCTCTATCTCTCACCCTCTTATAAATATGGATATTTTTTTTAAAAAAAAAGTAAATTTCTTACATATTTATACTTTTATAACCATTTGGGTCCTTTGGTATCCAACAATTTAGATCTTATTATTAATTATCTGAGCAATCGATTAATCCAAATCAAGACTGTATGATTATGATATCTTTCCTAAAGGTCTTTTTTAATAAGATAGAATCTGAACCTTAATTCTCTAATTTTGTGATCTAATTAGTCCATTACAAGACCAACTAGCCTTTATCATATGGATAAGAATGAAAGATTAAAGGGAATTAGGTTCTCCCTTTACAAAAGTTATTTTGAGGCATTTATGCTAGTATTTAACTCCCACATTACACATATTATTCGATTCAATTACTGAATGGTATCATCCAATATATACTTATTGGATCTCGCCCAATTATACACACACACACACACATATATATCCCTCCTCCTAGTAAATGTTTACTAAGTTTATGAGTTGATACAAGCAAGGCTGGGTTCCTTGTTACCAATCATTCTTCGCAGCCTCCAGATTTGGGCTTGGAGAGTGTTGATCAACGCGAATGGATAAATGGATCCCACTTTGAGGTAGCTTTAGTTTTCAATGCAAGGGATACAAAACTAGGAACTTGCGTTATTTATTGCGGAGGAGATTCGCGCAAGGTGAAGTACACATTGTGTGATGCCATGTGTGAAAATAATCTTGTGCCAGTAAACATAGAGTTCCGGGCTGCAAGAGATGGCGATGATGATGATGAGCCTTACAAGTTAGTTAGCTTTAAAGTGAAAGACTATGCTTAGAAATTCACAGTGAGAAGACAAAGATCATCAATCGGACCTAAGGTATTGTTTTTGAGCTATGAAACGGGAAAAAGAAAAAAAAAATCAATTAGGGTTTTATAGAGAGGGGATTATTACAAAACTAAAAGTGGCCTCTTCATAACACTCTGCACATATGCTGTGTTCCTGTGAGTGGTCTAGAGTTGCTCTCTAAACCTGAATCTATTTTAATTTTATAATTAACTAAGAACTAATTAATTCCAAAGATTCCTCTTTTATTTTTAAAGTTTTCATATATATATATATATATATATATATATATATCCTTCAACAATAAAGAAATTACACAAACAACTATTTTATTTTTCTTTAAGTTGAAAAAGCATTTTTCCCATTATACTATTTTCCCGACTACGCAGAACTAGTAACCTAAACTATTAAGTGGTATAATTAATATCACCTTTAACTTATTAAGATGTTGGCAATGTTGCCCCTTATTAATAAGTCGTTTTCTTTTATTAAAGAATGATTTCCAAAGGGAATTGGATTCTCCCATTACAAAAAGTTATTCGCAGGCATTTATGCATGATTTTGACAGCTATATTGCCCATATTATTTGATTCTATTACGGAATGGTGGTACCTGCGATCCAATATATATATATATATATATATATATATATATATACCCCTCTTGCCAGTAAATGTTCACTAAACGTTTGAGTTGATATGGGTTCCTCGTTGAGCACTTCTGTAGATCGCCTTGTTTCCTATCCTGGAGAATTGGACAGGGCGATTTGTGAATCTTACGTATGAATGAGCGAATTGGGTGAGGAGTTCGCTGTCGTTTTCAGAACGGTGGAGACAGCAAAACCGGAATCTGCGCTTTTGCTTTCAACAAGAAGGAAGAGTGTCGGGACAAACTGATTTCACGTTCTATGATGTCCTCTGCCAAGATAATTTTGTGGCAGTAAACATAGAATTCGAGGCCGAAAGAGACGGCGACGGCGATTGGGGTTTTAAATTAGGTCACATTAAAGTGAAAGACTTTGGTGAGGAATACAAGAGAAGACCAAGGCCAGTGGAATCCGATCTATTGTTTTTGAGCTATGAAATGGGAGGAAGAAGAAATCAATTTACCTTCCATAGACAAGGTGATGAATATAGAATTGTATTGAATTCATATTCTTTCAAGCATCTTCATAACACAGTGAAAATAATTTGTAGTCCTGAGGTAGATCTACTAGCGTACGCTGTACCTCTGATCGCGTTTGACCAAAAAAAGATTCATAATCCTGACATTGAACGTTACCGTGTCGATGCTCGAAATGATGTTGTGAAGAATATAAATGATATTCGGAGAAAGTTGAAGGGAGATGACAACAATAAGACTGGGTCTTCACAACACATTCCTAATTCAGGAAATCTTGTTTATAATGAGCGAAATTTTGGAGGCGGCAATATACATCAACACGATGATAGTAAACAACGCGGTCAGCATCAGACGAACAACAAACAATGAAAATTTCAAGGTCCTTTCGTTTTTGGCTTCTACTATGGTATTCTTGTACGTTGTCGTCGTCCAACGTCAAACATATATAACATCAACAATTTACATCTTTAGGTTTCTTGTATGTTCCTCTCTCTCTCTCTCTAAGAGGAGTTGTATTCTTCTGTTACATCTTTAGGTTTCTTGTCTGTCCCTTTTGTTATGTGTTTTACTCTTCTCAATACATTTTTTATGTTACGCGTTTTGTATATACTGCACGATGACTCATATTCAAATATGTTCGACGGATAAGATCACATGTTTCATTATGGGCTTGTTTGGATAAGAGTTTAAAAAATAACTTATAAAAAAAGGGTTTTTGGATAGCTTTTAGAAAAAAGATTTTTTGGAGTGCTTGAAAAGTTATTTCCAGAAGTACTTTTATTATTAGTAAATTATAAAAAATGGTATGATTATTAAATATAGGAGATAGATGAAAGAGGAGAGAGGGTGTAGAAGAGAGATGAGAGGGTGTAAGAAAAAGTAGGGATAATATAGTAATTGGTTAGTTCATAAGCTCTTTTACTGTTCTATAAGCTACTCTGACTAGCTTATCTAAAACTTTAGTTTTGAACTATGCTTTAGTCTAAAAGTCATTTTAAACAAATATAGATATTTATTTTAAAATTTCTCAAAACCTAGATTTTGCTCAAACCTAAGTTTAAAACCTAGGTTTAGAGAGTTTCTAAACACATAGTATATCAATTTAGAAAATGACTAAAATCACAAATTAGAACAAAGCATGTGATGCTTTTATTAGATATTTTATTAATTATTATTATAAAATATCTTTTTAATTCAAATAAATAAATTGCATATGGATATTATTGTGATATATTTAGAAATGGGAAAATCTAGATTTGTTTGTTTATTAAATCTAGATATTCTTAATATTACAATAATTATAATATATTGCAGATATTATGGTTTCCTAATTTGAGTAAAATATCTTTTGATTGTAGCCCTTAACTCAGTTAAACTAATTATTTAATCAAATTACCTATTATTATTATGATTAACCTTGATGTGAGGTTATAAATAGGATAGATTGATTTAGGCTTAGAATCCATGATATTGAATAAAAATTACAAAATAGATATATTGCTACTATGAGGATTTCCTGGCTGGTGATGGCTATAACAAACCCATATTTATATAGATATATTTATATCATTTTAGTAGGCTTTTATCATTATTTTAGACTTAGTCCTTAATTATATTATTTGTGTATTATTTACATGGAATTAGTGCTGGGGTATAATTGTTATATTTTTATGGTTTTCCCAAAGTAATTATTTTTGGAATAAAATGTATTACATTATTATGATTTGTATTTCATGTGTAACATCCTAATTTTTAGTTTTATTTTTAAGCACAATTTAAAATATTATTTATCAGTAATTCAAAAATATTAAATAATTAAAACTATTATAGTTTAATATTTTTATTAGTTTAAATGAAACTAGGATATCTGAATTATCCTACAATTATCTTTCTTAAAATTTATGATTTGATTGATGTTATTAGTTAGAAATATATTAAGATTTACCTTTAGATTTAGATATGAATTTTTAAATTTTGAAGATATGGTTTAAATTTTAAATCACCATATCTGATAGGATTCTAACAAATTATAAAGATAATAATAAGATAATATGATTATATTAAATAAAATTAAAATGTTAAACTTAGATTTATCCGTATCTCATCTCTTTTTATTGCCATCAATCGTCACCTATTATCTTCTTCCTTCATATCACTCTTGTTCTCCTTTGACTAATTACACTCTTGCAGCAGATGTACACTTTCTCATCTCCTTTCCTTTCTTATTGATCTCTCCCTTCCTATTACTGTTTATTATCTAACGCCATACTTCTTTCTTTGTTAAGTCACTCCACTTCTCCCTTCTTTTGCCAAGTCCTTTCATTATTCTACGGCACTGCTCCCTCCATTGTCAGAATAACCATCACCCATTTTGTTACATATATTGTGCATATATATATATATACTCGCTGAGGAAGGTAGTGACCCTACACTTTTCCTATTTGTCATTAAATATACTACTTATTATCCAAAAGTCTTAAGAAGAAATATGTTGTTCATTGCTTGACCTTTCTACCAACCCACGTGAATCATCCTTTTCTTTTCTCCTCTCCTGTACAATTTATATCTTTAATATATATGTAGATATATGACTTCATCAACCATACCTATCATATCATCCATCCATAACCATGTGTATATATATAAATAAAAAGTGACGTGATCACTTTCCCCCTTATACTTTTTCTTTTTAATAAAATAAGTAGGAAATAAACTCACTTTATTGCAAACTATACGTACGTGTGTGTATATATGGACATAAATATAGTTTATAAACAAAAACTCTACTTAGGAATTTTTGAAAAGAATTCAAGGCTTCAACTTAATTTATTATTGTATTAAACTAATTAAATTATAAATAAATGTAAATTAGAATGAGTTTGATATTTTTGGGGATAAGCTCTAAAACTCTAGAATAGCTTTAGAATAACTTTTGAGCAGTATTAAGTAATATAGTGATAATTCTTGTGTAGTGACTTTGTAGACTATCATTGGGGTTCTAGAGTAACTCCTAGTGGAGCACCAGATTATTTGTGATTATTATAAGTAGGGCCACTTGACTTGTGGTAATTATTCGTTATTTTGACAAGAGGTAACTACTTTTCACTCATTGTGTGTGCTAATATGATGTTTATAAGTGATTTAATATATATAAATCTACTAACATTTATATGATTATATTGGGAAATTTTTATTGATAATTCTATTAAAAATGGTCTTGTGGGATATGAAGTTTAATTTGAAAAGTTAAATTGAGAGCAAAAACTTGTTATATCTATTATTGACATTTGAAGAAAATTATTATCTTGAGAAAAAATCTATTGTGATATTTATTTTATGAGTGTTATTTAGAAATTTTGCTAGCGTTGTGGGCATTGGTGTTGTTCACTTAAGTACGTTACTTGAGAAAATTCTATTTGATAATGTAAGTGAGGGCTTGAATTCTTTAACCATATTAGTGGGGTTGTATTCTTTCTAACATAGTTTTACGAGTGAAAATTATGTAAAGTTTTTATATCCATGATAGTACAATTTTATAAGTTTCAATAGTATAATTTTATAAATTTTACTCTTTTCTATCATGAATATCATTTTTAAAATAAGTTAAACTCGATTAACTATATTAGTATTGGATGGGTGGTTTTCTACAATTTAAATTATCGATTAAGAAAAGTATTCTATAACAATGGTAGGGTTACTTTTAAATTTTAGTAAATTCTTTTCTACCATGGTTAACTCTTTTGAAATAAACTAAATTTATTTATAATATTATTTTAATTTATATTGTATACAAAAATAGGTTTAAGTAATTAATATTAGTTATATTAAAGAATTTTACAACTTGGTATTAGAGCTAGGCCTCCAGTTGGTGTGCCAGCAAGGTCGTTGGCCCCTATGAGGGGTGGATGTTGTGAAGTCCTATATCAGTTGGGAAAGAGAATGAAGTACGCCTTATAGGGGTGCGGATACCTTCTCTTTGTAGACGCGTTTTCTAGGTGACTACGACTACACCCACGGGTCAAAACCCTACTATTGGCTACGGCTACAAATAGGGATAATATCTATGAGGGAGGGGTCTGGGATGTTACATCAGGTATTTAAAAGAAATCAAAATTTATAAAGGGAAACAAAAGACTATAATTCAAAAATTGCACATAAGCGACCCATAGGTCAAACTTTGCGATTTGGCACATTAGGTTTTTTGTTTCCTTCTTCAGCGGATAAGGTCTAGAGAGAGCACAGGAAGTCAGTAGGGGTTGCCATCACCTTCATCATTAACCCACTCCCTTTGACGCCATCTCACCTCATTCAGCCGACACCACCTTCACCTCTCCTCTCCATTCACGCCGTCATCACCCTTCATCATTGTCACCACACCATTCTATCTCCATCATCCATCCATTTTCTCCATGCCTTCATTCCCTCCACAGTACAGAATTAGAACAACAAAGACTAGTAGTGACGTAACAGAATGAGAAATAGTAACGGAATAGAAGCATTAACAGCAGTGATGGTAGGCCACGGCTAGATCATCCAAATCCCCCAATCCAATGGCAAAGGTTGATGACAAACCCATATTTTTATATATTTATTCATATAATTTTGATGAATTTTTGTCATTATTTTGGTCTTTAAATATATTATTTGTACATCAATTGAATTACTGGACCTTACAGTGAATTAGTATTTAACTGGGGCATAATTGTCATATTTTTATTATTTCTCCAAGACAATTATTTTTGGAGTAAAGGATATTACATTATTTATGATTTATATTTCAGGAATTTAGGAGAAATCAAAATTTATAAATGATAATAAAAGACCATAAATTTAAAAACTGTATTAAAGGACCCATAGTCAAACCTTGCGATTTAGCCCATTATATTTTTTTATTCTTCTTTGGCCTTTTTATACACAGGAGCTACAGAACACATGCACAAGGACGCCGCGAGAAAAGGAAGACGCACCAAGAGCTACAGGGGGAGAGGAAAAAGAAAAGAGTTGCGCTCAAGAAACCTTGCAGAGGGATGCCAAATCCATCATCATCTCTATCCCTCGGCTGTTATCTTCCTATTCTCTCCAGCCATCATCACCTTAGCTATCACCCACGCACAGGAAGAAAAAGCTGTCTGGACACCATTATCAACCACGCACCTCCATTCCACCTTCAACCCACCATACCTTCAACCTCCACATTCATCACCACCTCCTGCACATACACCTCCATCTCCACCCACACACCATAATCGTCATCAACAGAGACCATGACAGTGCAACAAGAAGCACAGAAGCAGCGGTGACTTCAGACCATTCACATCACAGGCCATCATCATCTACATTGACACACACTCTATCTTTACTCCACCATCATCATCTTTCACCTAGTCGACAGCAGCACGTTACAGTGACGATAACTCCACAGGATGCAGCACGGAGGCAACCATTACCAAGCACCACAAAAAGAGCAGATCTCACACTGCAAGCACGAACGACCCCAGCAAATATGGGTGGCTATGAAAGGTTAACGTTGGCATTGATTTTTATGGCTATGCGTGGCTAAGGTGTCCAAATCTTCCAATGCAATGGCAAGAGCATTAGCTTAGGATCTCAAATGAGAGTTTAAGTTACACTAATTTTTTACCCATTAATTATTTTATTATTCCTAGGTCTTAGGATAATTTTATAATTATTGGGAAGCTTGATAATGATTTATTTGTATTTATTGAGGATTATTGTGACTGAATTTTTGCTTGGCATTTGATATTATTCTTTAATTAACTTTAATTTTATTTACTCTGATCTAGATCAAACATTGTATTGAGATTATTGTGAGTATTTAGTAATTTTTCAAGGTGGCTTGAATTATTAGATCGTTGTATTTCTTGCTGGATTAAATTTTATTTTTATAAATTATTGAGTTATAATTAAACATTGAATTTTAATATCTTTGGTCCTATTTTATTATTTTGGTGGCAGTTAATAAAGTAGGACTTGAAAAATATTTTGTGACAATTCGGGATAGCTCGGTTGTTAGATTAAAAGCTTGATTATAGTTCTTAATTCATTGTTTATAACTCCCATATTTATTGAAGTTATGATTGCCTATGCTATTGAATTGGAGGATTGCTTTTATTATTGTTAATCACTTCCATTATCATTCCATTCAATGTTTATTAATTAATTATAGAATTAAAAATATCAAAAATATTTTATTTAAATTTATTTTTAAATCATTGCATTTAGTTGTTAGTTAATCAAAATAAATCCCATTTTCTAACTTAGGTTGCATTGGATTTAGTTACTTGGACATTTAGTTTTTATTTTTGACTCCTCAAAGAGAACGACATGAGGTTATACTATACACAATCCTTGGTTTAATTTTTGAAGTAACCCTAAGGCGACATTAGATATTAGATTTTTTCAAGTGGCGTCATTGTCGGGGATCAAGAAATTGGTTCCCTATTAACTAAGTGTCAAGCAACATTAATCGAAATTTATTTAATTATTGAGGTAGTCTTAGTTAATTTGTATAACATTTGCATCTACATTTTTGTTTGCATTATCTATTTTTAAAAAAACAAAAAGGTTCATTTTCTTTGGTTTATTTATTTATTTTTATTATTTGGTTTTTCTTTATTTCAATTTTTTTTAGCTGACTGCTACTGTTTATGCCTAGGAGTGATAGGGCTTTACCTTTGATTCCCTTAAATCTTAAAATTGAAAGGTCTATGAAAAATATTAGAAGAAAGAGGAGATTAGAGGGTACAAGTCAAGTTATTGTCAAGGAGGGGCATATTTCATAAAAGTCAAGTTTGTTATCTAGTGAACAAGAGTCTAGTGAGAGGGCTACCTCTAGTGAACACGTGTTTGTTAGTGATTTTGAATTAGAACAAGAAATCATGGATGGTGCTAACAGTAATAATGGTTATAATGGGCTTAATAGGAATAACGGACATAGTGAGAATAACTTAAGAAATAATGGTGAGGATGATAGAAGCATGAGGGAGATTAATAATTTTAATATTGATTATGATCCTTATGGCTTTTATACTGATAACGTGAACTTTGAAATTAAAGGAGCATTAATTTCTTTCTTACCTAAATTTCATGGCTTTGCAGGTGATGATCCACACGGGCATTTGAAGACTATGCATATGGTGTGCTCTTCCATGAAACCACTCACGGCTAATCTTCAAGATATATTGAGGAGAGCATTTTAGTTTACTTTAGAAGACAAGGCCAAGGAGTGACTTTACACATTACCCCAATATTCCTGCACATACACATTGCCGAGCAATTATCACCATCTCACCCTATCATTGGTAACCTCCATCTCCACCCACTCACCATAATTGTCATCAACCAAAGACCAGGACAGTGCAATGTGAAGCACAGAAGCAGAGGTGACTTCAAACTATTCACATCATAGACCATCATCATCTACTGTAACACACATTCCATCTTCACTCCACCATCATCATCGTTCACCTAGTCAACAGCAGCACGTTCCAGCGATGACAACTCCACAGGACACAGCACAGAGGCAACCATTACCAGGCACCACAACAGGAGTAGCTCTCAGACTGCAAGCACGAACAACCCCAGCAAATACGGGTGTTGTAAAAGGTTAATGGTGGCATTGATTTTTATGGCTATACGTGGTTAAGGTGTCCAAATATTCCAATTCAATGGCAAGGGCATTAGCTTAGGAACTCGAAGGGGAGTTTAAGCTACACTAATTTTCTACCCATTAATTATTTTATGATTCCTAGGTCTTAGGATAATTTTATATTTATTGGAAAGCTTGATAATGATTTATTTGTATTTATTGAGGATTATTGTGACTGAATTTTTGCTTGAAATTTGATATTGTTCTTTAATTAACTTTAATTTTATTTACTATGATCTGGGTCAGACATTATATTGAGATTATTGTGAGTATTTAGAGATTTTTTAAGGTGACTTGAATTATTAGATCGTTATATCTCTTGCCAGCTTAAATTCTATTTTTTTATGAATTATTGAGTTATAATTAAGTATTAGATTTTAACATCTTTAGTCATATTTCACCAGAATAATAAAATAGGACTTAAAAAATATTTTATGATAATTCAAGGTAACTCAGTTGTTGGATTAAAAGCTTGATTATAGTTCTTAATTCATTATTTATAACTCCTATATTTGTTGAAGCTATGATTGCTAGCGCTATTGAATTGGAGGATTACTTTTATTGTTGTTAATCACTTCCATTATCATTCCATTTAATCTTTATTAATTAATTATAAAATTAAAAATACCAAAAATATTTTATTTAAATTTATTTTTAAATCATTGCATTTAGTTGTTAGTTAATCAAAATAAATCCTATTTTCTAACTTAGTTTGCATTGCATTTAGTTATTTAGGTATTTTATTTTTATTTTTGGCTCCTCAAAGAGAACGACATGAGGTTGCATTATATGCAATCTTTGATTTAATTTTTGAAGTAACCCCAAGGCAACATCAGGCGCTAGGTTGTTTCAATTGATTTTAGGATATGACAGGGGAGTTTAAGTTACTCTAATTTTCTATCTATTAATTATCTTATGATTCTTAGTCTTAGGATAATTTTATAATTATTGGTAACCGATTTATATATATTTATTAAGAATTATTGTAACTGGATTATTATTTAGAAATTGATAGTGTACTAGTTATAACTTAATTTCATTACTCTGATTTGAGCCAAAACTTTGTATTCAAATTTTAGTAAATATTTTGAGATTTTTTAAGGTGACTTGAATTATTGGATCATTGTTTCTCTTGCTGACTTTAATCTTACTTTTATGAATTATTGAGTTATGATTGAGTATTTGTCTTTAATATTTTTAGTCTCAATTTATTATTTTGGTGGCAATTAATAGATTGAAACTTTAGATAATATCCTATAACAATTCTAGATGACTCAGTTGTTAGATTAAAAATTTAATTATAATTCTTGATTCAATATTTTTAACTCGTTTATCTGTTAAAACTATGATTGTATACGCTATTGAATTGGATGATTACCTTTATCATTGTTAATTACTTATAGTTTCATTCCAACCACTCCATATCACTTAATTATTGAATTAAAAACACCAAAAATATTTTATTTTAATTCATTGCAATTTTAGTGATAGTCAATCAAATTAAAACCCCATTTTATAGTTTATGTTGCATTTCATTTAATTACTTAAAAATTTTATTTTATTTTTGGTTCCTCAAAATAGAACGTGTAACATCCCAATTTTTTATCTTTATATTTAAGTAAAATTAAAAATATTATTTGTCAATAATTTAAAAATATTATCTAATTAAAGTATTATAGTTTAGTATTTTTATTATTTTTAATAAAATATGAGATATAGATTATCCTATTTTTATCTTATTTAGAATTTTATGATTTGATTATTATTAGTTAGAAATTTATTAGGATTTGGATTCAGATTTAGATATGCAATTCTATTTTGAAAATATAGTTTAAATTTTAAATTACTATATCAGATAAGATTTTAATCAAGTTAAGATATGAATTTGAATTTTGAATTATTATTATGTTTTATAAATAGAACTAAGACCTGAGTTATCCCTAAAGCTTGATTATTGAGTCGGTTCTTCTCCTTTTAGTCATCTCTCTCAGTTCCTTCAAGGTAACCACTTTTTACTTGTTGTGTGTGCTAATATGATGTTTATGAGTGTTTTAATATATATATATGTATATTAATATTGATATTATTATATTCAGAAAGCTTGTTTTATGATTTTCATTGAAAATAGTCTTGTGGGATTTAAAGTTTGATTTGGAAAGTTATCTTGAGAAAAATACTCTTTTGTGTTATTGAGATTTTGATTAATATGATTATTTTGAGAATTATGCATTGGGGATGGGTGAAGAGATAATTGTATTTCTACCACGTGGTATAGCCTCCATCGGAGCTCAATGGATGGCTTTTGTCCCACTAGTTTACTGAGGGACGTGCCCCACCTGTTTACCGAAGGGTAGCGACACCCCCACCTGTTTACTGAGGGGGAATAGATCCATGGTCTGGTCAGGTGCTCTGTAGATTTTGGCCTATCCATATCACTTGATCAGTTAGCTGTTCGAGGAGTAGTTACCACTAGCCCATGAATTCGGTCGGCGGAAATAAGGCGGTTCGGTTGGTTTGAGGGGAGGAACTTGGGTGGGTTATTCATTTATTTTTATTATGATAATATGTTATTTTGTATATATATTGTATTTTGTGAGGTCTCACTTGACACCTCATGAGCACATATTAGTATGCATAATGAGTAGAACTGATTGTTACTGAGATGTTTGTCTCACCCTGTGGTTGTTAACATTTTTCAGGACATATTCTTATCTTAGGACCTAGAGAAAACTACAAAGGCTTAAGTAGAGCTATATTAATTGTATAGCACTCTTCCTTGAAGGTATGTGTAGAATATTTATATATTGCCACAATAGGTTTTATTTTGCATACTCATAAATCATATTACCTTATTTATATTTTAAGGAAAACCTTTTTATAACCATGGTAGAGTCCATTTAAATTTTAGTTAAACTCTTTTCTACCATGGTTAACTCTTTTGAAATAAACTAAATTAATTTATAATATTATTTTTAAATTATATTGGATACAAAATATGTTTAAATAATTAATAATAGTTATTTTTTTGAGGATTTTACAGAACATCCTAAGGTTGCACTGTAATTCTTGTTTAAATTTTTGAAGTAACCCCAAAGTAATATTAGATATAGGTGGTTTCAAGCTACTCCCAGACCATCACTATGCCTATCTTATAACCAGAAGAATTCTTGATTATTATTATTTGTTTTTTTTTTTGACATTTTGCTTTGTATTTCTGTATTTATTATATCTAAGTTGGAGCCTTGTGATTTTCTACTTTAGATCAATGAATATGGCGAGAGGTATTCATTCACGTCTTTAACTACTGCTCTATCTTGTGAATCGTTAATTATTTAATTAGCATTCACTTAGAAACGGATCCAAAGCATATTATCTATTTTTTTGTGTTAAAACCACCTCAAATGATTTTTTACAATTTTATCATTAATATATGTCACTCCAACTCATCTTCATTACTTATCTTTTCTACCCCAAATGTTTTTATATCATTGTGCTCTTAAAGTTTTTACAACATATTCCACAACTCCCTCTCCAATATTTAATATAAGAGTTAGATGAGTGGTTAGATTTTATCCTAAATATATTGATTGATCAAAGTAAGGGGTTTCCATCCAAGAGTAGTTATAATGAAAGCTGATATTTTTAAGAAAATTAAATTTTATTTTTTATAAATAACTAATATAATTAATTTTCTTAATTTACCTAAATTAGTTATATGGCTCTTATGTTAAGAAATAAAGGTAGTATTGAATTTACTTGACAACACAAAAGGCTTCCTCTTCTTTTGATGCAATTGACTAGTAGATCACTAAAAATGCTTAACTCGTCTTGTTGTGGGGATTTATCTGACATGCATCATCCACAATTTTTAACTTAATATAGAATGATTTACAGATGGTTTTCCAGCTTTAAACATTGAACAATGAGCAAACTTTTTTAATTTATCTTTGAAAGAAGCTAAAACCGGGGGATAAAAAATAAATAAAGAACAGGTTGATAGTTCTGTAAAAGCTACTGTGTTAATTTCCTTTGGATTGAGCAATTTGATACTCGTCTTGTAAAATTTAAAACTACTTAGATACTATTTGTATCTGACCTTCCAACATTTAGCATGAGACATATGAAAACAATTATGTAATATTTATTCATATAGTTGTTGGGTTTAACATTCATCATCCAGAATTTACAACTAAATATAAAATAATTTGTAACTGTTCTTTCTAATATTATAAAAAAAAACTCAGGGATTTAAGTTTTTTACTCTAGTAACTGATGAGGAATTTTAAGTTTTGATACCTGTTTCGATTAATTGATGAAGGATTATAAATTTATAATAAAGTACAGAATCGATCTTTTGACTCTGTTGCATGATTAAAATTTTAATATTTTTTAAGAGAATTGATCCATTTTGTGAAAGGGTTACTCGCGTTTTAGGAATTATCTAATATCTGGATAGCATTTTCAATCTTTTGCTGATTTTATGCAACACCACACTGTGAACCATCAATTGAGAGGATCGCATATCACAAATTATGAAAAACTCTGTGGTGCTTTTTCTTTAAATAAAGCACTGGGACGGGATCCAATTTAATGCTTTCTTTTATATATATATATATATATATATATATATATATTAACCAGATTATGATATCAGGTATCCTAATTTTGGAGTCCGTAACTGCCCTTCTTAACATAAAATATCTTTTCTATAAATTAAACTTAAGACTTAGAAATATCTAGCAATACTTTATACCGCTAATGATTTCTTTCTAAAGGAACAAGGAACAACTATGACTAACTATAGAAAGCTTTTCATTCCGGAGAAAGCTTATGGGATTTATGACAATGAAATAGAATTCTAAAAGATGATTCTTGGGCAGCCAGGTGGTAAATTATATATGAACATTCACACAATCTTATTGTAATATTGTATAAAAAGCTTTTTTTTTTTTTTATATCGAGACTGAGTTATTAAATGGCTAAAGTTGAAAGCATTTCGGGCCGGATAATATCATATTTTTATATCTGAATAGGTTGCGGACGTATATCTGTGAAACGTCACCTGATTTCGTAAGCAGAATTCTAGAAGTTGATAAATTGCATTTGACGACAATGGATACATGAAACGTTAAGTTGTTTAGTTTAATTTTTTTATATAAAAATTAAAGTTGGATGAGTGAAAAATGTTTATTTTTATATATTTATCCCACATTTATTAATTATTTTTATGATGATTTTAGGCTTAATTAAATATATTAGAGACTGCTTGATTTTGGAAAAAAGTATAAATAATAAAACTTTTGTGAGCAAATTGAAAATATTTGGAATTAACAATTTTTCAAGCAAATAAACCATTCTTTTTTACCTTTTTCTTATTTTTACTATTTCTTAATGGTTCATTTTAATTTGTCTCAATCCCATTGGTCCAAAATTTTGGTGAAGTCTCAAAAACAATATATTCCTCATGTCCTAATTATAAAAGTTAGTTATTTTTAAATAAATTAAAAAATTAATTAATTATACCTCTACATAATGAGGGTGATGTCTTTTAATTGCTTTGAAAAAAAAAAGAAATTCAATAGTTTTTTTGGACCAAAAAGAAAGTCAAAAGTTATTCTCAAGGATTTACTCTAATTGTCACTTACTAATTATATATGAATTTCCTAATTGTGTTCTTGATCCACACTTTATCCCCTAACCGCCCCACAAAAAAACACAATTATGCATGTCTAAAACTGGTAGGAACATCAGAGGGCTCCATGCATAAATACTTTCACTTAATGTTGACTAAAAAAAAGAAGGTTTAATATTATTATTAATCCTTATAATTTGATCAAATTTTAATTTAAGTCTATATAGTTTCAAATCATAGTTTTTACGCTCTATAGTTTCATAAAGATTTCTGTTAACACTATTAAATATAGAAACTAAAACTAAAATTTATTAAAAGTATAGAGACTAAAAGTAAAATTTGTAGAGATCAAAACCAAAACTCTTTAAAAGTATAAGGATTATAACCAAAACTTTTGGTTCCTAACTCAGTCCTTATAAAACTATTGGGAAAAAACTTCGATTTTAAATTAGAAGGGCCAAAATCAAATTTTAATCAAATTGTAAGTAACAGCCCTAAAAGAAAAGTTACTAAAAAAATTACTCTGTAAATGCCCCATCCTTCACAATGGATGTGTTGGAATATGTTCATCAATGAAACATCGTTCTTTTAATAAATAAATTAATGGAATCGAATTATTGCTTTGCAATAAAAACGGTCCTCTGGAATTTATGCTTGTAATTTATCCACCACTATATTATATATTGTTGAATTCCGTCTTTGATATTCTAATAATAACGTGCCTCTCGAGTCTCTTCCCTGTATTATATACCTCTTTCCTATGCCTTTAGTTAATGACCCTACGATTAGTGTTGAGCTTTTTTCATGGTCGGGTCAAGAATTCCGATAAGAGCACGATCTCGTTTACACTTCACGATCCAACCCATCCCACACTTGCTTTTTCTATTGGAACGAATCGCAAAAAGCTTCTTTTCACACTCCATGATTGCTTGTGTGCAGGTAATCCCGTGAGAATAGAAGCCGAGGTGCCGACCGTAAGATATTATCCAAAACCCTGCTACAAGATTGGTGAGTTTAAAATTCGTAACCCTAGCGGGAACTTCATAGATGAAACAGACGATCGATCTAGATCTGTACACGAGGCACTACATAGATACGTTTCATCAAAGAGAAGGGCAGCCAGTGTATTATTGTTTAGGCGGAAACGAGGCTGAAATTGGTTTCACTACTGGCCTTTCTGAGGGACCACATGTTACTTATACCATCAAAGTAAAGTGTGATCCTTCTAAGGGAAACGTGAATCCCAAGGGTCCTGAATATTATTTTCATCATCCCTCGAGCAAAAGCACTATCGGATGTTTGTGTTATATTGAACATGTAAGGGGAAAGTCTCCACGAAACGTTTTAGAGCTAAAGAGTGAGTAGAAAGAAGAAGAGAAAGGCAAAAAAATTGTTGGGGATGGGGCTTTACTTGCTCTATCATCATCAACAACAACACAAAGAAGTACGATTTTGAATGCAGGAAATAGTCGGGGTGCTTTCAATGGCCACTATCGTCAATGGTTGTAAGTTTGTTTTTGGTCGACTGAGTGAAGTGTTAGAGTTTTTAGATTAGAAGTATCTAAATTGTATTTATATGAAAATGATTTAAATAAATTTGATAAGATTTGTTTAATATTATATACCTTTTAATTGTATCTTTTTTTTTCAGCCTCAGAGGCTTAGATGACTCTTCATACCATATTAGAGATTTTATATTAGAAGCATATATTAGGGTTATGTTTTATATGAATTTGATAGGATAATTATTTCTTTAATTAATCAATGTGGACTTCTTTATATTTTAATACGAAGTAGTTGAATGAGTCTCATATGGTACTTTAGGGTTCTTAATTACATGTGAGTCTGTCAATCTTGTGCGAAGAAAACATCGATTACCATAATTATAACAATCACAGTGGATCTTATTGGGTTTTATGTATGAAATGTGGACGTATATGTGGGTTCTTAATTTACTAGTTATTTGTATGAGAAGATTCACTTGAGTTTTTTATGTAAACTAAAAAATTCAGTTTATCAAAGTTATGCCTATCTTATTTTAGGAAATTCAATTCACAATTACTCTATTACAATCCATAACTCTATTCTATCAAATTCACAACTAACCCTTTGAAATTCAATAGTCATTTGTTGTTGCCAACTAAATAGCTTTATTTAAAACTGTCCTATTATTTTATTATAGCAAATTAATTATTACTACATTTTGAAATCATCTAGAAATCACAAATTTTCTTCCCCTCTCATTCTCCTCCCTTCTTGCTCTCCTCCTCCTTCTTTCTCATGTTGATGATGACCATGGTCATCGTCATCAACATCTTCTTACAGCTCATTATATAAAATGATAATGACCATATATAGATGGAGTTTTTTAAGAGTAGGGCAATAAAATAAAAGATATTTGAGAATAAGGATTGACATATAGAAGATCATGAATATAAATTTTCAGTTTCTAACCAATATCGATTTCTATATATGAAGGAAACTATTCCTGTGGCTATAGTCAACCAAAAATAATTATATTAATGAAATATGTAATGGCTGGCTATTATAGGAAAGGCTATATATATTCCAAAAAATCTGAGGAACTGAAGCAAACGAGGACAATATAACTTTAAAAATCCTTTAGAGGTTTGATTCGAATATTTTCATCAATGAGAAGTCCTTTTGTGATCACAATAATTGAATGGAATTAAATTCTTCCTTTGGAAAAAGTAATTCAAAAGTTATTCTTTGGGATGTATGCTAATTTTTCACAGATGACACTATATATCAATTACCTAATTGTGTTTTTGAAACAACATACTTGTCTCTTCTCTTCACTGAAAATGTCTTGCATGTTTGAAGACGGTGAAGTTACGGCCAAGCTCTACACATGGTCAAGTAAAGAGTTCCAAAAAGAGATCAATCTCGTTTACACTTCACGTGACGACCCATCACAAACTTGCGTTTCTTATTGTAGAGTGAATCAGAACAAGGCACTTTTCTCACTCTATGATAGCTTTTGTAAAGGTATACTATCAGTTGGGGTACACAGAAATCTCCACTCAAAGAGATCACAACGGCTTTATCGTTTTTCGCAGCGCTCGAGTCCTCGAATCAGCGACGCCTAGCGTTGAAGAAACAGCAGCACCAGGAGCGTCAGTTATTAGGTATCAAGACAAGCTTCGACTTAGAACAGGTCAGTTATGGTTGCATATATTAACAAGAGAAGTATGGGAAATTCAATTCAACACTGGTTATGATGTGGCTTCACTTCTTTCTTATTCAATTCGCATATTGTGCAATCCTTGGAAAGGCCTTGACGTGGATCTTTTTGGACCATACTATGTTTACGTTAGACGAACACTTGGTTTATGTAAGGTTGAACATGAACAAGTTCCGCATGATGTTGTCACTGAGGGCAACAACAACCTTAATGGTGGGGCTCATCTTGCCTCAACACACAACAACAATAACAATGCCATTCTAAATGCAGGACATACTCTCAAGGTAGTTTCAATGGCGCTTACATCAGAAACTGTCATATTATGCAGTTGATTCAGTTTATCTTAAAGAGTTGTCCATAAATGTCGAAAACCAATTAACAAGGAGAGTTGTTTCATAGGTTCAAATAAAGGACCAACAAAATAGTACTTAGGTTCTTCATGTGAGTCTACTTATATATGTCTTTCAGTGTCTTACATGTTAGTAATGGCCTGTTCTGTAATTCCTATAGATGTAAACCAATGTTCTGGAACATGATATTGTATGAAAACCTAACACAATTTGATGAGTTAAACCAGTGAACTGGTAAACCAATTTTTTAACTAATCCAATCAAAAGTTTTAGACTGATTGACTAGATTAGATTTTATATATTATTTACTTCCATTAGTGATCCTAAAATGGAATTGTTTTGAAGTGAACGAAAAAATAATAATCAATCATACCTTTGCTTTATTAACTTTTGTTTTTTGTTGAATTATGTATAATTTATGAAATATTGAAAAAAAAACTAAGGCTATTGATCCATTTTGTGAAAGTGGTTACTCATGCTTTAAAGATTCTATGATATCTGGAGAAAATTTTCATTCTTTTGTGAAACTTATCGGACAACACACTGTAAACCATCAATTGAGAGAATCTCAGATCACAAATCATGGAAAACGTTGTGGTGCTTGTTCTTTAAATAAAGCAAAGTACTGAGATCCAATTTAGTCCTTTCATTTTAAAGTAAAAACTATAATTAATCATAAAAAGCTTTTCTTTTTGGAAGCTAGGTTACGTTATGGGATTTAACTTATTTCGTAATATTTTATAACAAACTTCTTTTAATTAAGGAATTAAATTTACATTACAAAAAAATAAAGTTTTGGCGACGACTTTTCAGCCATGACAAAAAAAGTTGCCGTTGAAAGTAGACTTTAAACAGCGACTTTTATTGTCATAGCTGAAAGTAAGACTTTGAGTGTCACCGCTAAAGGTCAATAACTAAAAAAATTTGGCGACGACTTTTTAGGGAGACAAAAGTAGTCATCGTTGAAAATAAAATTTTCTACTGCGACAACACTTGTCACTGCAGAAGGTCATAGTATCTGCAATGATATATATATGTGTCGCTGCAGAAAGTCTATAGTTTATACAGTGACTATTTTTTGGCACCGCAGAAGGTAGGATTTAGCGGCAACAAATGTCGCGGCTAAAAGTCTTCATACATTTTTTTTCTCAATTTGGAGGGGTTTTAAGCAACTATTGAATATATAAAATTAAATTATTGAATAATATCATTTTTAAATAATAAATAAATAAATTTCACATGTTGTTATTGTAATAAGAAGATATTATACAAATAATAATGTGGTATGTGTGAAAGAATGAGATGAAGTAGGGGTATGTGCATAAGAGATATATTATAATTGTGTGTCAATTAGTGTGTGAAAGAGAGAGATAGGGAAAAAGAAGAAAAGTGAAATACATATATACATATAGTGTGTATGTGTGTGTTAGAGAGTGGAGGAGGATTATAATTAAGCATGAGAGGTAGGGAGAAAGAAGAGAAGTGACATACATTCATTCTTAGTTAATGTTGCATCTTTCCTCTATTGTTGCATTTTATGTAACATCCCAACTTTTAAAAAAGAATTTATAAGGTATTATTGAGGTTAAGAGTATTTTTTTTAAAATTAGAAAGTCTCAAAAGTCAAAATTTTAGAGAAATAATAAAGGAAAGAATAATCATTAAAAATATTTTGGGGCTAATAAAAATTAAGGAAAAATCATGAAATGAGTGTTTTGGGGACTTAAAAAATTATGAAAGAGTTTATTTCCCTAAAAGAGACCTAAATGATTTAATAGCTATTTTTTAGAAATTAAAGACCTATTTTCTTGAAAAATTAAAAAAATAGTTAAAAGTTATCGTTTGCGTAAAAAATTTTAGAAAAAATCCCTTATAAGTTAAAGAAAAATAGTAAGACTTTCAGCGATGACTTTTTTGTCACCACTAAAAGTAAGACTTTTAGCGGCTACTATTTTTATTACCGCTTAAAGTAAGACTTTATGCATTGTCACTACATAAGGTCAATTTCATGTATGTTGCTTTCATATTTTTTATATTTTTATATCAATTAATTACTAATTGTGGTTTTAGTTCAATTAGGGCTATGTGTTGGCAGCAACCCTTAGGTCCAGGGTTTGAATCTAGTTTTAGTTCCCTTAATGTCTAAACTCAACTTGATTGTAAAAATAATCTGGGCCTCTAATTAATAACTTTGGTTGTTCACCTTGCGTAACATCCTGAATTTCATAAAAGTGGTTTATAAGGTATGATTGAGATCAAGTATATTTTTGTTGGAATTAAAAAGTTTTAAAGGTAAAATTTCAGGAAAATAATATAGAAATTATTACTCATTAAAAATATTTTGGGACCTAGAAAAATTAAGAAAAAATTATGATTTTACTTAATTGAAAATTACTACTTATATCCTATTAAAGTTTAAATTATTGAAATAAAATTGGTAGGTCTTCTCCTACTTCCCTCCAAAAACCTAGATCTTCAAATCTTTCCCTCCACATTTTCGAATCTTTCAAATTCTAAATGAAAAATCAACTCTTTTAAATTATGATCATGAACCTCCTTCTTTCCCATCTCACCATATCTCCTTCTTTTCAAACTTCCAACTCTTCTGCTCTTACCCAATTATTCATTAAACTTCCTCCTCCTGCGCGTCGCGAAGTCATAGTCTAGCTCCTAATCTGATTTCTAAACTCGCAGCGAACCTGTGACTGGAGCAACGAACCTGGAGCTTCAGATTTCGAATCATATGAAGTTCTTGTAGAGGAATCTCAGAAGCGTCTTGCACATTGAAATGAAAACAACAAGACTTTTCACTTTCCTCATCGTTAATAGTTATTGATATCTTAAGTCAAATTTTTGGTAGGTTGGTCCTTGTAAAACGTGTACAGATGAAAATCATAGGTTTAGGAAACCCATTTAGTTTATTAGACAATATCTCTATATTCAATGAAGTAAAGAGAGCTTACCTTCTAATAATTGGTCTTCCAAAACATATGTCTTGTTCAAAGAGAGCTTTAATGGCGCGCCCGTTGAATTGGACTTGTAAGTTGTGGGAAACTTCTTTGAGAGCTTGGAGGAGTATGGAGAAGTTGTGGGGCCCGACGGTTTTTTGGGGGTCTTCCATCGATACAACTTTTTAATAAATTTAAGGGTAATATTGCGACAACCTAATATAAACTCTGAAACAAAAGTCATCTCATATATTTACATAGTATAATATATAATCATTTAAAATAAAAGACCAAGGGTGAATTCATTTTACTCCCTCCAATCCTATATATAAATTACATTCTTTCTCATATAATTGGTCCTATATATAAGTTACACTTCCTTTTTGTTTGAAATTTTAATTCACTCTTTCCACTTTTACCCCATTAAATACATGTATATACTTTAATTATCTCAATTTTTTCAGCTCATTTGCTCACACTAACTTTCTCCATAAATAAGAATATATTTTAAAAAAAGTCAAATATCTTATACATTTATTATTTTTAACCAATTTTAACTAACTTATACTCCCTCTAGTTCTTTTTATAAAATCCAAATTTTGAATTGGTTTGTTATTTTTTATAAGATACAGTTTAAAGTTGTATTAACATTAGATGCATTTTTACCAATTTTACATCTAATTAATTTTGGGGGAACTTTATTCCCCTCCGTATATTTTAATGTTTTATTCTCCCTCCTTGCCTCTATTCTCTCTCATGATCTTTTTCGGATAAATTTTCTATCATCTTTTTTCTCACTATTTCTCTCTCTCTCACCCTCTTTTAAGTAAGGATATATTTAGTAAAAAAGGTAAATTTCTTACATATTTATGCTTTTATAACCATTTGGGTCCTTTGGTATCCATCAATTTATATCTTATTATTAGTTATCCGGGCAATCGAATTATTCCAAATCAAGGCTTTGTGATTATATCTTTCCTAAAGGTCTTTTTTAATAAGATAGAATTTGAACCTTAATTCTCTAATTTTAGGATCTAGTTAGTCCATTACAAGACCAACTAGCCTTGATCGTATGGATTAGAATGAAAGATTAAAGGGAATTAGGTTCTCCCTTTACAAAAGTTATTCTGAGGCATTTATGCTAGTATTTAACTCCCACATTACACATATTATTCGATTCAATTACTGAATGGTATCATCCAATATACACTTATTGGATCTCGCCCAATTATATACATATATATATGTATATCCCTCATCCTAGTAAATGTTTACTAAGTTTATGAGTTTATACATGCAAGGATGGGTTCCTTGTTAGCAATCATTCTTCGCAGCCTCCAGATTTGGGCTTGGAGAGTGTTGATCAACACGAATGGATAAATGGATCCCACTTTGAGGTAGCTTTACTTTACAGTGCGAGGGATACAAAACTAGGAACTTGTGTTATTTATAGCGGAGGGGATTCGCGCAAGTGAATTACACATTGTATGATGCCATGTGTGAAGATAATCTTGTGCCAGTAAACATAGAGTTCGGGGCTGCAAGACATGGCAATGATGATGATGAGCCTTACAAGTTAGTTAGCTTTAAAGTGAGAGACTCTGCTACTTAGAAATTCACAGTGAGAAGACAAAGATCATCAATCGGACCTAAGGTATTTTTTTGAGCTATGAAACGGGAAAAAGAAAAAATCAATTAGGGTTTTATAGAGAGGGAATTATTGCAAAACTAAAAGTGGCCTCTTCATAACACTGTGCACATATACTGTGTTTCTGTGAGTGGTCTAGAGTTGCTCTCTAAACCTGAAGCTATTTTAATTTTATAATGAATTAAGAAATAATTAATTCCAAAGATTCCTCTTTTATTTTTAAAGTTTGCATATATATATATATCCTTCAACAATAAAGAAATTACACAAACTACTCTTTTATTTTTCTTTAAGTTGAAAAAGCATTTTTCCCATTATACTATCTTCCTGAGTACGCAGTACCAGTATCCTAAACTATTAAGTGGTATAATTAATACCTTTAACTTATTAAGACGTTGCCAATGTTGCCGTTTTCTTTTATTAAAGAATGATTACCAAAGGGAATTGGATTCTTCCATTACAAAAAGTTATTCGCAGGCATTTATGCATGATTTTGACAGCTATATTACCCATATTATTCGATTCTATTAGGGAATGGTACCTGCGATCCAATATATATATATATATACCCCTCTTGCCAGTAAATGTTCACTAACAGTTTGAGTTGATATGGGTTCCTCGTTGAGCACTTCTGCAGATCGCCTTGTTTCCTATCCTGGAGAATTGGACAGGGCGATTTGTGAATCTTACGTATGGATGAGCGAATTGGGCGAGGAGTTCGCTCTCGTTTTCAGAACGGTGGAGACAGCAAAACCAGGAATCTGCGCTTTTGCTTTCAACCAGAAGGAAGAGTGTCGGGACAAGCTGATTTTCACGTTCTATGATGCCCTTTGCCAAGATAATTTTGTGGCAGTAAACATTGAATTCGAGGCCGAAAGAGACGGCGACGGCAATTGGGGTTTTAAATTTGGTGGCATTACAGTGAAAGACTTTGGTGAGAAATACAAGAGAAGACCAAGGCCAGTGGAATCCGATCTATTGTTTTTGAGCTATGAAATGGGAGGAAGAAGAAATCAATTTACCTTCCATAGACAAGGTGATGAATATATAATTGTATTCGATTCATATTCTTTCATGTATCTTCATAACACAGTGAAAGTAATTTGTAGTCCTGAGCTAGGTCTACTAGCGTACGCTGTACCTCTGATCGAGTTTGACCGAAAAAAGATTCATAATCCTGACACTAAACGTTACTATGTCGATGCTCGAAATGATGTTGTGAAGAATATAAATGATATTAGGAGAAAGTTGAAGGGAGATGACAACAACAATACTGGGTCTTCACAACACATTCATAATTCAGGAAATCTTGTTTATAATGAGCGAAATTTTGGAGGCGGCAATATATATCAACACGATGATAGTAACCAACGCGGTCAGAAGCCATGGTATTTTTGTACGTTGTCGTCGTCCAACGTCAAACATATATAACATCAACAATTTACATCTTTAGGTTTCTTGTATGTTCCTCTCTCTCTCTCTCTCTAAGTAAGAGGAGTTGTATTCTTCTGTTACATCTTTAGGTTTCTTGTCTGTCCCTTTTGTTATGTGTTTTACTCTTCTCAATACATTTTTTATGTTACGCGTTTTGTATTTACTTCACGATGACTCATATTCAAATATGTTCGACCGATAAGATCACATGTTTCATTATATCAATTTAGAAAACACTAAATCACAAATTAGAAGAAAGAATGTGATGCTTTTATTAGATATTTTATTTATTATTATTATTATTATTATAAAATATCTTGTTAATTCAAATAAATAGATTGCATCTGGATATTATTGTGATATATTTATAAATGGGAAAATCTAGATTTGTTTGTTTATTAAATCTAGATATTTTAAATATTACAATAATTATAATATATTGCAGATATCATGGTTTTTTAATTTGAGTAAAATATCTCTTGATTGTAATCCTTAATTCGGTTAAACTAAATTTGGTTTAGGATATTATTTAGTCAAATTACCTATTATTATAATTAACTTTGATATGAAGTTATAAATAGAATAGATTGATTTAGGGTTAGAATAAGTGATATTGAATAAAAATCATAAAATAGATACATTGCTACTATGAGGATTTCCTGACTGGTGAATGCTATGACAAACCCATATTTATATATATATTTATATCATTTTAGTAAGCTTTTATTATGGTTAGAATAAGTGATATTAAATAAAAATCACAAAATAGATACATTGCTAATATGAGGATTTCCTGACTGGTGAATGCTATGACAAACCCGTATTTATATATATATTTATATAATTTTAGTAAGCTTTTATTATTATTTTAATCTTTAATTATATTATTTATGTATTATTTATATTAATATATCTTATATAGAATTAGTGCTTAATAAGAGTATAATTGTCATATTTTTATAATTTTTCTAAAATAATTATTTTTAGAATAAAATATATTATATTATTATAATTTATATTTCTGATATTTAAAAGAAATTAAAGTGAGGGACTCATAGGTCAAACTTCGCGATGTGGGCGCGTTAGGTTTTTTGTTTCCTTCTTCAGCGGATAAGGTCTGGAGAGAGCACAGGAAGTCAGTGGGGGCTGTCGTCACCTGCATCATCAACCCACTCCCTTCGACGCCATCTCACCCTGTTCAGCTGACACCACCTTCTCTCCTCTCCATTCACGCCGTCGTCACCCTTCCATCATCATCACCACACCATTCCATCTCCATCATCCATTCAACTTCTCCACGCCTTCATTCCCTCCACAGTACATAATTAGAACAGCAAAGACCAGCAGCGACGTAAGGGAATGAAGAACAGCAACATAACAGAAGCATTGACGGCAGTGATGGTAGTCCATGGCTAGAGCATCCAAATCCCTCAATTCAATGGCGAAGGTTGAGTTTAGGATATGAGAGGGGAGTTTAAATTTCTCTAATTTTCTATCTATTAATATCTTATGATTCTTAGGTGTTAGGATAATTTTATAATTATTAGTAATCTATTTATATTTATTGAGAATTATTATAACTGGATTATTATTTAAAAATTGATATTGTGCTAGTTATAACATAATTTCATTACTCTGATTTTAGTCAAAATTTTGTATTGAAATTTTAGTGAATATTTTGTGATTTTTTAATGTGACTTAAATTATTATATCATTGTTTCTCTTGCTGGCTTTAATCCTACTTTTATGAATTATTAAGTTATGATTGAGTTTTGTCTTTAATATTTTTAGTCTCAATTTATTATTTTAGTGGCAGTCAATAGATTGAAACTTTAGAGAATATCCTATAACAATTCTAGATGACTCAGTTGTTGGATTAAAAGTTTAATTATAATTCTGGATTCAGTATTTTTAACTCTCATATCTGTTGAAACTATTATTGATTATGTCATTGAATTGGAGGATTACCTTTATCATTATTAATTACTTGTATTTTCATTCCAACCACTCCATATCACTTAATTATTGAATTAAAAACACCAAAATTATTGTATTTTAATTCGTTGCAATTTTAGTGATAGTTAATCAAATCAAAATCCCATTTTATAGTTTATGTTGCATTTTATTTAATTACTTAGAGATTTAATTTTATTTTTAGTTTCTCAAAATAGAACGTTCCTGAGGTTGCACTGTAATCCTTATTTAAATTTTTGAAGTAACCCAAAAATAACATCAGATATAGGTGGTTTCAGGCTACTCCCAAACTATCATTGTGCCTATCTTATAGCTAGAAGACTTGTTTTCTTGTTACCTTTTGTTTTGTATTTCTGTACTTATTATATCTAAGTTTGAGCCTTGTGATTTCTGCTTCAGATCAATGAACATGGTGAAAGGTATTTATTCAAGTCTTTAATTGCTGCTCTATCTTGTGTACCGTTAATTATTTAATTAGCATTCACTTAGAATCAGATCCAAAGCATATGATCCTATTGTTTTGTGTTAAAACCATCTCAAATAATTTTCTACAATTTTCTAATTAATATATATCACTCCAACTCCTCATTACTTATCTTTTCTACCCCAAATGATTTTACATCATTGTGCTCTTAAAGTTTTACAACATATTCCACAAAATTATTACTCCCTCCAATCCTTAATATAAGAGTTAGAAGAAGGATTGGATTTTATCCTAAATATAAGACCTCAATATACTTTGCCCCTAAATTTATAATTTTTTTAAAGTATCCATATTGATTGATCACATTAAGGGGTTTCCATCTAAAAGTAATTATAATAAAAGCTGACATTTTTAGAAAAATTAAATTTTATTTATTATAAATAATTAACATAACTAATTTTTTTAATTTATTTAAATTAATTATCTGGCTCTTATATTAAGAAATAAAAATTGTATCGAATTTACTTGACAACACAAAAGGCTTCCTCTTCTTTTGATGCAATTGACTAGTAAATCATTAAAAATTCTTAACTCGTCCGTCTTGTTGTGGGGATTTATCTGACATGTATCGTCCAAAATTTTTAACTTAATATAGAATAATTTACAGATGGTTTTCCAGATTTAAACATTGAACAATGAGCAAACTTTTTTAATTTATCTTTGAAAGAAGCTAAACCGGGGGATAAAAAATAAATAAAGAACAGGTTGATAGTTCTGTAAAAGCTACTGTGTATATTTCCTTTGGATTGAGCAAATATTTGTTACGGTCGTTATTCTGATCATTTATCTAATTGTAAGAATTTGAAACTCGTCTTCTAAAATTTAAAACTAATTATATACTATTTGTATCTGACCTTCCAACATTTAGCATGAGACATATGAAAACAATTATGTAATATTTATTCATCTAGTTGTTGGGTTTAACATTCATCATCCAGAATTTACAACTAAATATAAAATAATTTTTAACTGTCCTTTCGAATATTATAAAAAAACTCAGGGATTTAAGTTTTTTACTCTAGTAATAGATGAGGAATTTTAAGTTTTGATACCTTTTTTGATTAATTGATGAAGGATTATAAATTTATAATAAAGTTCAGAATCGATCTTTTGACTCTGTTGCATGATTACAAATTTAATTTTTTTTAAGAGAATTGATCCATTTTGTGAAAGGGTTACTCGCGTTTTAGGGATTATGTAATATCTGGATAACATTTTCATTCTTTTGTTGATTTTTTCTAACAACACACTAACCATCAATTGAGAGAATCGCATATCACAAATTATAGAAAACGCTGTGGTGCTTTTTCTTTAAATAAAGCACTGTGATGGGATCCAATTTAGTGCTGTCTTTATATAATATATATATATATATATATATCACAAATTATATATATATTAACCGGATCCTGATATCAGGTATCTAATTTTGGAGGCCGTGGCTGCCCTTCTTAACACAAATATCTCTTTTATAAATAAAATTTAAGATTTAGAGGGATCTAGCAATGCTTTATACTGGTAATGCTTTCTTTCTAAAGGAACAACTATGACTAACTATAGAAAGCTTTTCATTCACGAGAAACTTATGGGATTTATGAAAATGAAATAGAATTCTAAAAGATGATTCTTGGGCAGCCAGGTGGTAAATTATATATGAACATTCACACAATCTTATTGTAATGTTGTATAACAAGCTCTTTTTTTTTTTTGTAATATCGAGACTGAGTTATTAAATGGCTAAAGTTGAAAGCATTTTGGGATAATATTATATTTTTATATCTGAATAGGTTGCGGACGTATATCTGGGAAACGTCAACTGATTTCGTAAGCAGAATTCTAGAAGAAGTTGATCAATTGTATTTGACGTCCAGTTGCCAAATAATATACTTTTTATTTTTTTCCCAACAACAATGCATACATGAAACGTTAAGTTGTTTAGTTTAATTCTTTTTATATAAAAATTAAAGTTGGATGAGTGAAAAATATTAATTTTTATATATTGTATCCCACATTTATTAAGTAATTTTTTGATGATTTTGGGCTTAATTAAATATATTAGAGACTGTTTGATTTTGGAAAAAAAGTATAAATAATTAAACTTTTGTGAGCAAATTGAAAATATTTGGAATTAACAATTTTTCAATTAAATAAACCATTCTTTTTTACCTTTTTCTTATTTTTACTATTTTCTTAATGGTTCATTTTAATTTGTCTAAATCCCATTGGTCCAAAATTTTCCTGAAGTCTCAAAAACAATATATTTCCTCATGTCCTAATTATAAAAGTTAGTTAATTTTTTAAATAAATTAAAAAAAAATAATTAATTATACCTCCACATAATGAGCGTGATGTCTTTTAATTTCTTTGGGAAAAAAAGAAATTCATTGGCTTTTTTGGACCAAAAAGAAAGTCAGAAGTTATTCTCAAGGATTTACTCTAATTTTCACATACTAATTATATATGAATTTCCTAATTGTGTTCCTGATCCAATTTATCCCCAACTCGCCCCACAAAAAAAAACACAATTATGCATGTCTAAAAATTGTAGGAGCATCAGAGGGCTCCATGCATAAATACTTTCACTTAATGTTGACTAAAAAAAGAAGGGTTAATATCATTATTAATCCTTGTAGCTGATCAAATTTTAATTTAAGTCTATGAGTTTCAAATTGTAGTTTTTACTCTCTATAGTTTCATAAAGATTTATGTTAACACCATTAAATATAGAAACTAAAACTAAAACTTATTAAAAATATAGAGATTAAAATTAAAACTTGTAGAGATCAAAACCAAAACTTTTTAAAAGTATAGGGATTATAACCAAAACTTTTGGTTCCTAACTCAGTCCTTATAAAACTATAGGGACAAAACTTCAATTTTAAATTACAAGGATCAAAATCAAATTTTAATCAAATTGTAAGTAACAACCCTAAAAGTAAAGTTACTAAAAAAATTACTCTGTAAATGCCCCATCCTTCACAATGGATGTGTTGGACTATGTTCATCAATGAAACATCGTTCTTTTAAAATAAATAAATTAATGAATCGACTTATTGCTTTACATTAAAAATTGTCCTCTGGAATTTATGCTTGTAATTTCTTCACCACTATATTATATATTGTTGAATTCTGTCTTTGATATTCTAATAATAACATGCCTCTCGAGTCTCTTCCCTGTATTATATACCTCTTTCCTATGCCTTTAGTTAATGAACCTACGATTAGTGTTGAGCTTTTTTCATGGTCGGGTCAAGAATTCCGATCAGAGCACGATCTCGTTTACACTTCACGATCCAACCCATCCCACACTTGCTTTTTCTATTGGAACGAATCGCAAAAAACTTCTTTTCACACTCCATGATTGCTTGTGTGCAGGTAATCCCGTGAGAATAGAAGCCGAGGTGCCGACCGTAAGATATTATCCAAAACCCTGCTACAAGATTGGTGAGTTTAAAATTCGTAACCCTAGCGGGAACTTCATAGATGAAACAGACGATCGATCTAGATCTGTACACGAGGCACTACATAGATACGTTTCATCAAAGAGAAGGGCAGCCAGTGTATTATTGTTTAGGCGGCAACGAGGCTGAAATTGGTTTCACTACTGGCCTTTCTGAGGGACCACGTCTTACTTATACCATCAAAGTAAAGTGAGATCCTTCTAAGGGCAACGTGAATCCCAAGGGTCCTGAGTATTATTTTCATCATCCCTCGAGCAAAAGCACTATCGGATGTTTGTGTTATATTGAACATGTAAGGGGAAAGTCTCCACGAAACGTTTTAGAGCTAAAGAGTGAGTCGAAAGAAGAAGATAAAGGCAATAAAATTGTTGGGGATGGGGCTTCACTTGCTCTATAATCATCAACAACAACACAAAGAAGTAAGATTTTGAATGCAGTAAATAGTCGGGGTGCTTTTAATGGCACTATCTTCAATGGTTGTAAGTTTTTTTTTGGTCGACTGAGTGAAGTGTTAGATTTTTTAGATTAGAAGTATCTAAATTGTATTTCTATGAAAATGACTTAAATAAATTTGATAAGATTTTTTTTTAATATTATATACCTTTTAATTGTATGTTTTTTCAGTCTCAGAGGCTTAGATGACTCTTCATACCATACTAGAGATTTTATATTATAAGTATACTTACATAATTTCTTCACCACTATAACAAGGAGAGTTGTTTCATATGTTCAAATAAAGGACCATCAAAATAGTGAGTAGGTTCTTCATGTGAGTCTACTTATATATGTCTTTCAGTGTCTTACATGTTAGTAATGGCCTGTTCTGTAATTCCTATAGATGTAAACCAATGTTCTGGAACATGATATTGTATGAAAACCTAACACAATTTGACGAGTTAAACACTTGAATTGGTAAACCAATTTTTTTAACTAATCCAATCAAAAGTTTGGGACTGATTGACTAGGTTACATTTTATATATTATTTTCTTCCATTATTGATCCTAAAATGACATTGTTTTGAAGCTAACAAAAAAAAATAATCAATCATACTTGTACTTTGTTAACTTTTCTTTTTTGTTGATTTATGTATAATTTATGAAATCTTAAAAAAAAAAAAAACTAAGGGCATTGATCCATTTTGTGAAAGTGGTTACTGGCGCTTTAAAGATTCTCTGATATCTGGAGAAAATTTTCATTCTTTTGTGAGACTTATCGGACAACACATGTAAGGCATCAATTGAGAGAATCTCATATCACAAATAATGGAAAACGTTGTGGTGCTTGTTCTTTAAATAAAGCATTGGAATGAGACCCGATTTAGTCCTTTCATTTTAAAGTAAAAACTATAATTAATCATAAAGAGCTTTTCTTTTTGGAAGCTAGGTTAAGTTATGGGATTTATGAACATCCACACAATCTTATTTCGTAATATTTTATAACAAGCATTTTTTTTAATTGAGGAATTAAATTTAAATGACAAAAGTTGAAATCATTTTTAATACTTTATACTCCCTATTTTGGACTATGAACATTAAAGCCCCATAACAAGATGAACGAGTTAAACATTTGTTTAGTAGCTCCCCATTTACAACTACCATTTTATCTTTCACATCTCCACTATAGCAATTATGTAGCTAAATTTACAAAAAAAATAATAATTGAGTTTTTTCTGAAATTTAAAATTTACTAGTTATTTGCATTGGAAGATTAACTTGAGTTTTTTAGTTAACTAAAAATCCATTGTATGAAAGGCATAAATATATTATTTTATGCTATTTTCAATATCCTATTATTAGGTATCTAGTTTTAAGATTTATAGATGCCCCTTCCTACCACTAAGTATCAAACTTAAGACCTTAAGGGATTTATCAGGATGTTACTCATAACTATCTTGTTTTACTACATACGCATATCATTTTTTTACATTTATTGAAGGGTATCCTTATCCTTTCGGGGTTTATGGTGCAAAAGGTTTTCACTTCTCCTAATAATGACGCTTCTCAGAATTTGAACTTGTGTTCTTCTATTTACTGGGGTGCAGCCACTTTCCTCCTCAACCAATAATTTGTTGATAGAATTCATAACTCTATTATAGACATGTTTAGAAAATAGTTTATGAAAGAAAAGGCTTTTAGACAGCTTTTATAAAAAAAAAATTAAAGAAGAGCTTATGGAAAAAAGTTGTTCTAAATAAATGAGTATTTGGCTAGTTATTACCATAAGGACTTTTGTAATTGGAAAATTATCAGAAATTATATGATTTTATTAAAAATAGGAGAGAGGAGAAAGGGTGGAGAAGAGAGATGAGAGATGAGAAAAGCGATATGAGAGATGAGAGTGTAAGAAAAAGTAAGGGTAAAATAGTAATTGGATAGTTCATAAACTCTTTTACTATTCTAAAAGTTAGTCTTAGTAGTTTATCTAAAACCTTAATTTTAAATTATGGTTTGATCCAAAAGTCCTTTTGAATAAATATGACTATTTTTTTAAGAGGAAGGCAATAACATAAAAATACTCTTCCATCCTTAAATATAAGAATTAATTAAAGATTTAATCTTATTTTAATTATAAGACTTTAACCTATTTTATCTATAATATTTATAATTTTCTTTAAACTAATTTATTTAGTTTATAAACTAATATGTATATCAATAATATGATGTTATATATGATATTTTAGATAGATCAAATTATATTTGATATAACTAAGTAATTTATCTCGTTTTCTTAATCTATCTAATGAAGTAATTCCTAAATTAAGGACCAAGTGAGTATTTGAGAATAAGGATTGACATATATAAGATCATGAATCTAAAGTTTCAATTTTAAGCAATGATGATTTTTACGAAGAAGACCTTCGCCTCCATCTGGTCCGGTCGCCCTCCAGGAAGAAGGCCCAGCTCTCGTTTGTAGCCTCCGTCGCTCTTAAAGACGATGATGATTGAAGGAGATGATAAACAGTCCCAGAGCACCCCTCCTTTTCACGATCGCGTTCTCTTTTCTTAGGTTTTAGGCTCACAAATTGCATCCCAAAACACTGTCGCTTCCTCCACTGATCAGAATATTCGACGTTTAAAAAAAAATTAATCCATCCCCACTAAACCACGTCACCATCAGATTAAACAAGAGAAAAGAGATAAAATAGAAATAAACTAAAGAAAATAAAGTAAAAAGATAATAACAACAATAAAACTGAAACTCTTTTTTTCTCTTTTCTAATTCAGAAAACTTTAAATTATTATTTATTTTTATCCAAATCTAAAATATATCTATTTTTACTTAAAATATATGATATTTAAAATGAAATCTCTAAATAATGCCCAAAATTGACATCTTATCAAAATCACAAGAAAATCTCTCTAATTTTGCATTGATGACTCCCAATATATCAAGATATATGTCAAATATTACTATACTAAAAATAGGAGTCATCATCGCCAATCACAATATTACAATACTTAATAGTTTACTATACTTAATATTCTTATAAATATAGTTTATGGACAAAAAGGCCTTTTAACCATTTTAATCTATTTTAATGAATGACTAAGGGGAATTGGGTTTTCTCTTTACAAAAGTCCTCCCCGAGGCATTTGTGCAAGCTTTTGACAGCCACATTAAACATTTCAATTACTGAATAGTCGCTAACAACCAATATATATATACACACACATGACAAACCCACATTTTTATACATTTATTCATATTATTTTAATATATTTTAGTCATTACTTATATTATTTGTGTATTATTTAAATTATTGTGCTTTACATTGAATTAGAGCTTAAGAGGAATATTATTGTCATATTTTTATAATTTTTTTAAATTTTTGCAATAAAAAGTATTATATTATTATAATTTATATTTTAGATATTTGGAAGAAATCAAAATTTACAAACGAGTACAAACACCATAATTTCAGAAATTGTACATAAGGATCTATGGGCTAAATTTTGCAATTTGGCATTTTGTGTGGGTCTTCATATATGTTATGCTGACCACATAGACCTCGCGCAGACCCTCCTCTGCCGCCATCGCTATTCAACCCTCCTCCATCCATCTCCATCATCTTCCATCTCCACCACCGTCTACTTATCGTACCCAAGCACAGCAGCGGACTCCAAGCACGCACGAGAGAGGAATGTTAGAAAATAAACATCTCAAAAGCAATAAATCAATCCAGATTATATCATACTCAAATATAAACCTATATGAGATGTAGCGAAAGACTTAAAGTTACCTCTCGCCATTAGCTTTATTGATCTGGGAAGAACTGAGATCAAAATGAGATACCTGTCAAAAGAGAACACTGTCAGATAAACAATAGGTTCTTCCAGTTGGTGATTAGGCACAGTGATGGCAACTTGTTTTCAGCCATCACCAGTGGGGAACCTTAAGAAGTAGAGCTGAAAATAGGGTTTCGCTCTGGACTCAGAAAAGAGATCTCACACTCAATGAATTGTTAATTTTCACCATAAAAAAATTAACCTTAAATAAACTGAGTCAATAACCCTCCTTAGACTGGGCCCAATGACTACGGGCCACACTCAGAAATATTTATTAATTATCCTAATTAATATCTAAATAGGTTATAATAAATAATAAATATCTAACATTCTCTCACTTGGCCCGTATACTCAATGTCATCGCCCTGTCTAGGTAAACTGATATCGTGCTACAAGAATCAAGGCGATAAGTCCCCTTTTATCGGGTATTACTTTCCAAGTATTGCAGGTAGCACCATCACTTAATGGGTATCACAATATACATGAACTCAATGTTCATAGGTTCCTGTATCAATGTTTATCAATTTCAATAACACAAAATGTATACAATCACAAATTGAAATGATAAACCACAAAATATAATTTCATTGCTCATACCTCCACTAATCAAAAGTAGGACGAAGTCCCATATGAGGTACATGTGTGACAAAGATGTTTAGGTTCAATCCTTTCGTCAAATGATCAGCCAACATGTCCAATGTACTGATATGTTCAACGGAAACTTGGTCATCGTGAACCCTTTCTCTCAAACAAAGGAACTTAAGTTCAATAAACTTGCTGCGACTTTTATTCCTTTTGTTGTTTGCTATGGCCACAGTATATTCCTTTTATCATAGTATATTCTAATTGGCTTAGAGACTGAATCCACAATCTTAAGCCCAGCAATGAAATTTCTTATCCAAATAACTTGTGAACTTGCTTTAAAACAAGCAATGTACTCAGCATCGCCGGTAGAAGGAGCTGTTTAAGTTTGCTTAATGCTTCTCCACAATATAGCTCCTTCTTCTAATAGGAAGATGTAACTGGATGTAGACTTGTTCGAGTATACACATCCTCCAAGATCTAAATCTGAGTATCCAATCACGTCTAAACTGTCTATTCTCTTGTATGTGAGCATGTAGTATTTAGTGCCTTATAGGTACCTAAACACTTTCTTTGCAGCTGTCCAATGTGCTTCTCCATGATTACTTTGGTATCTTCCCAACATACCCACAGCAAAAGCGATGTCAGGTCTTGTACAAACCTGCGCATACATCAAACTTCCTACCGCTAAGGCATATGGGATCATTTCCATCTGATTCATATCAAGCTCAGTTTCAGAACATTGACTTAGACTAAACTTGTCTCCTTTTTCAATAGGAGCCACGTTAGATGAACATGTTGAAAAATGTGCCCTAGGGGCCAATCATTGTCTTATGAACATTATTGATTTATGAATTTATTAATTGTGTTATCCTATTATTTACATGTTTACTGTGATGACCATCCTTGGATAATTCATGATCTTATCCTAAATGTCCCTGGTTGGTTATCTGTGCGGGAGCAGGGATGAAATAAGACCAGTATGACTTTGAAGATGTATAGAGATATAAATCAAAGTCATAGGCACATGTAAGAGTATAAGGTGTTGGACCGACCCGCTATGAGAGAGTTGCATGGGTTACGTCATAAGCTTCTCTCATATACAAACCGTGTCACTATGCCCTTTAACCTGAGATCATCATGGATTCCTACATGACAAACGCTCAGCTTTGACCTAGTCAAAAGTCACTTTTGACCGAGTGATCATAAAGACTATGTTCAGGCTTAGTGGTTTTTCATGCAGAGGAATGTGAATAGTCAAGATGGAATTTGTCCCTTACATGTGTAGAGAGATATTACTAGGCCCCTCGATGAGCGAGTCTGAGAAATGTATGGCCATACTATAATGGAAAGGTAGTTCTATTTCTATAGTCAGACTACTCAAGGATTGAGGAAGTAACGGTCAGGAATAGGAGGATGACATTATCCATGCCTCATCCATGACCAAAATATCACGTGACAGAAGGGACATGATATGGTTGTATAAAAGGTTACATCGTTTATCGATCCTCATATGATTTGGGTAGTCGTTATGTCTTGCTAGAGACCGCTTGCGACTTGTGGGCCAGTATAGCAAATGGCCCACTGCCAACTTCATATGGGCCTACAGGGTCACACACAAAATAGCCCAACACGAGCTATGATGTCCAGATTCATTGAATCTAAGACGTGTCCAGATTCAATGAATGATCCAGGGTTGATGTATATATTTATTTATATTTATATTCATATATATATAAATTCATATATATACATTATATATAAAGGATATATAGGATTTAATTTATAAGGATAAATTAAATCTCTATCACGTTTGAATTTGAAATTCAAATTGATAGAATATCTCATATAAGAGATATTTACAAGATTTAATTTATAAGGATAAATTAAATCTCTATCACGTTTGAATTTAAAATTCAAATTGATATGATATCTCAAATTTGATTTATGAGAATAAATCAAATATAGTCCAGTCTTATCTTTATTTTAAATCAAATAAATAGGTGAATTAAATCTGTGGGATGGATTTAATATAAACATTATTTATTTAATTAGTGTCTCATCAAATTATACAATATGTGATATTGTATTAATTTCAGAATTAATATAGATCAATTCGAAAATCTAATTCGGTTGAGGAAAATGCAGAGCATCCTATATATCTGATTTTAGGAGCTACATTTTGAGAACAATACATAACACAAAAAGGCCGAACGGAATCTGTAAAAAGGTTTGTAGATAAGAAACTGCTGAAGTAGAGACGGAGAGGACGAATTCTTGATAAAGCCTTAGAGGGACAGGATACGCTAGCACGTCGTTTGTGGTTGGAATGCTGTTCATGTGGATACCAGTAGAGGAAGCCTACCTGAGGCGTTGACTTCTTGCGATCAGAAAGAGAGCCTGAGCTGCGGAGAGAAGCTGTGGACGTCTTCTTGCGATCCGAAAGAGATCACCAGCCGTGGAGAGAAGTTGTGGAAGTTGGTGAGAAACACTGAGGGTAATGCTTCTTCCACTTGACTTAAACACATACGGTAGATCCTGGCAAGGAATAGAAAAATTTTTAAATTAATTTCCATTGCGTGTCTTCCAATTCCTTACAGAATAGTTATGCATCCTAAATCATTCAAGAATTTTGACAACGTAAGCCTCTTGAGACAAGCCTACAAGATATTGGGTTCTATCTCTATGGATCTTTATGCCAATGACATAAGAAGCCTCACCCATGTCTTTCATGTCAAAGCTCTTGAACAGAAACTGTTTCACCTCATGTAATAGTCCCAGATCATTGGTAGCAAGTAGTATGTCATCTACATACAAAATCAAGAATATGATTTTACTCCTACTAGCCTTGTGGTATATACAATCATCCATGATGTTCTCAATGAAACCAAATGATGTGATCACTTTATGAAACTTTAAGTACCACTGCCGTGAAGCCTATTTCAAATCATATATTGATTTCTTCAGCTTGTATACCAATTGATCTTTACCTTCTGCAACAAAACCCTCAGGCTATTTTATGTAGACTTCTTCCTCTAGTTCACCATTGAGGAAAGCAGTCTTAACATCCATCTGGTGTAACTCTAGATCAAAATAGGCAACCAATGTCATGATGATACAGAATAAATCTTTCTTAGATACAGGTGAAAAAGTTTCACTGTAATTGATTCCTTCCACTTGAGTGAATCCCTTTGCAACTAACCTAGCCTTGTATCTATCAATGTTGCCTTGTGAGTCTCTCTTGGTTTTGTAAACCCATTTACAGCCAATGGCCTTAGACCCACTAGGCAACTCTACATGTTCCCAAACATGGTTGTTTGCCATAGAATTCATTTCATCAATCATAGCATCATGCCACAACTTGGAGTTCACACTCCTCACGGCCTGAGTAAACGATAAAGGATCATTCTCAACACTTATATCACATTCAACCTTAGCAGAATACACTACATAGTCATCAGGTAATGCCGATCTTCTCTCTCTAGTTGACCTCCTCAATTCAACATCTTGGGTTGAACCAGGTTGCTGAACAATGACATCCTCTATCACATCTTGTGGTGGTTCCACTTGTGATAGGTTGACCATCAGGTATGTGTCCGTCTTGTTCAGCACCGTCAACTTAAGCCAAAGGGTCTACATCACGTTCAATGTCAATCCCAACAGTGGGATGAACATTGACTATTGACGTCCCCTCATGAATGATATCAGTGGTTCGCTCTATGTGATCATCCAATGGATAATCTCTCCCACTAATCACATAATTCTTAAGAAACTTGACATTCCTAGACTCTACAAACCTTGTAGAGGGTGGAGGACAATAAAACTTATAACCCTTAGACCTCTCTGCATAGCCTACAAAGTAAGCTCTAATGGTCTTAGGATCTAACTTCTTCTCTTATGGATTATACACTCTTACTTCCGCGGGACAACCCCATACCTTGAAATGATTTAAACTGGGATTCCATCCTTTCCAAATTTCAAAGGGTGTCTTGGATACTGCCTTTGTTGGAACCCTGTTCAATATGTATGTGGCTATCTTGAATATTTCCTTCCACAGAGAAGACGACAGTTTGGAGCTACTCATCATGCTCCTAACCATATCCAGCAATATCCTATTTCTTCTTTCAGCTACACCATTCATGTCAGGTGATCCAGGCATAGTGTATTAAGCCACTATACCTTGCTCTCGAAGAAATTCAGTAAATGGACCTGCTGGTTATCCTTCACTAGTGTATATGCCATAATACTCACCACCACGATCTGATCTCACCATCTTGATTGATTTTTCAATATGTTTTTCTACTACTTTATACTCATTGAAAGCATCTAGTGCCTCATTTTTATTATAAAGCATGTAGACATACATGTATCATGAGCGATCATCAATAAAGGTGATAAAGTACTTTTGACAATGCGCAATCAAATCAAGGCAACAAATATCCATGTGCATAATTTCTAGCAACTCAAAACTTCTTTTAACCCCCTTATGTGACTTATTGGTCTGCTTTCCCCTTATGCAGTCAACACAAGAATCAAACTCTGAATGGTTTAAAGATGGAAGGATTCCTTCTTTATTTAACATTTTGATTCTGTCAACGGAGATATGACACAATCTCTTATGCCACAGGCTATAAGAATTCTCATCGATGACACTTCTCTTAGTACCACGCGAAACAGAAAAAGATTGCAGCGAATCACAAACAATTTTAAACAAGCCATCAATCATAACCAAATTCGCAATCAAAACTGAATTCTTTGTCAAAGTCATACGTTTCTTAGAAAGAACTAGATGATAATCAAACGGAATAAGTTTTGACATAGAAATTAAATTCCTCTTGTAAGAGGGAACATAAAAAACATCATAAAGTTCCAAAACACTTTTATTCGAAAGTTGAATGCGAAAAGTTCTAACAGCTTTCACAGGATCTCCTCTTCCACTGCCTGATAAGACAGTTTTCTCATTGGGATGTGGAGGCCTGCTTGTTAGAAAGCCCTTCATGGTAGTAGAAATGTGGATTATTAACCCAGTGTCAATCCACCAAGTGTCATCATTAACGCTAGAAAAGTTAGACTCAAAAGTAACACATGATGAAAGCATACCTATCTTTGCTAGCCATCCCTTCCTCTTGAGACAATCATCCCTCATGTGTACCTTTTTCCTTATAGAAGAAGCATATGGCTTTCCTTTTGTTGGCAGCTAAAACAGCAGGAGTTTTCCACTTTTTCTTTTTATTTTTCTTTCCCCTATTTCCACGTCCACTGCCAGCCATGGAACCTTATGCTAGATGAGCCTCCTTTTGTGCATTTTTCCCACTCATCAGCAATCTAGTCTCCTCTTGAACATAAATGGACAACAATTCATCTACTGACCATTTTTCCCTATGTGTGTTGTAGGAGATCTTGAAAGCTTCATATTGAGCAGGAAAAGAGTTTAGAGCCAGCTGCACTAAGAATTGCTCTGTAGGTTCCATCTTAAAGGATTTCAGCTGAGAGGCCAGATCTCTCATCTTCATGATATGTTGCCTCACACCACCAATACCTGTAAGCCTCATAATGCACAGTTCAGACATAATGGCACCACCTATCTACTTGTCTGTCGGCTTGAATTGCTTATCCAAGGCTTCCAAGTATCCTTTGGTTGTGTCGCACTTAGGGACTACACCCCTAATGCTCCTAGTGATCCTTTGTTGTATAAGCAAAAGAGACAAGCGGTTACTCTACTTCCACATATTATACCTTTCCTTCGCCTCTCTGTCATTAGAGGCATCATCAGGTCTCAGAGATTTATCAAACCTCAAGGCATAATCCAAGTCCAAGAAACCAAGCTGCAGCAAAACATCATCTCTTCAGTCAGTATAGTTAATGCTACCATCTAAGATTGTTTTATTGCTTACATCAGTCATAATCCTGGGGACATCAATTGAATCTGCAAAATGAGAATAGACAAACATACAAATAAGCTCACAGTAATAATTTGAAGCAATCACAAGTCACTGTGCCATGTATGCATGCTTAGCTCAAATGCACATTCAAGCAATATAAATACGTATCACTAATGTCTACCTGTGGGCAAAGACATTAGCATAGCCAGGTATTTATCTCAGGTGGTGGAAATAGAATGCATTCATAATTCCCTAATACCTGTAGGCTAATTAGAAAATAAGGAGACCATTCTATCCCACCCTAATTAAATGTATAATTATAAAATATCTACCTGTGGGCAAAGATAAATCATAACTATACATTTAATTATAATTGATATTTTAAATCCATGTGATTACTAAATGCATGCAACACAAATAAATAAGGATGCTGTGGCTACTCCTCACAAAATGTATGCTAATCACAAATATCAATAACATGCATTGAAAATCCAAATATGCACAACATAATGGAGCATTTAATAAATTAATTTAATCAACAAAAGTGACTAAATAATTTAACTTAAATTCTCCCACTATTCCATGCACCCAAAAATGTCTAATAAATTAATTTTAACTCAAAAGGTTTTTACAAAAATTAAATAGTTAATTTAATTGCCAAGGGAGAAATTAAAAATAAAAATAGGCAATTAAATAACATAAAAATTAAAATTTATAAATTCCTTTTTCTAAAATTAAAATAATAGAGAAATTAATTTAAACATTTATCATGCATGAATTAGTAATTAAACTTTTCTGGAAATAAAACCAAGTGGCCCATAATAATTTACAGAAATTAAAACCCAAAATTCAGGCCCAAAAGGTGTTTTCCAGAAGCCCAAAAAAAATTATTCTGTAAGCCCAATAACGCAGAAAACCCAAACAGTACAAAAAAAACAATAGGGCCCAAATTACGTCAGCAACCCAGTAGTGTTAATAAAAAAAATTAACAACTGTACGGCCCAAAGCATAGCCTAGCAACGCTGAAATATTTTTTTTTATATGAGCATCGGGTCAGCTGCTATATGAGTCGGGTTGACCTAACCCAACTCACGACCTAACGTGTAAGGACGCCAGAGACACAGCGCCGTGAGACCCTGCAACGCCAGCGACTTAGACACGCGATTGTCGGTGATGGGCGTCTCCTTGGATGGTGGATCTTGCCGCGAGATTTCACAGCAACTCTCTCGGCCAGCGACGTGTCTCCAGTTTCCTCCAGCAGGCGACGCTAGCGGCGACGTCTCCAGTTTCTGGCAACCAGTTGAACTCCCATCGTTAGGCGACCTCACTCTCTCTTTATCTCGCCGTTCGACCTCTCTCCAGCGACTCTCGCAAGCTCTCGTGGTCGCGAGTTGCCTTTTCTTAGCTTTCTCGCCATCGGATTCCCAGAAAGCTCTCGCAGAAGGACTCTCGCCAATCACCGTGGAACACAGTGAAAAATGGTTAAAAGAATAAAATTAAAATGAATTATGATATTTAGATATCCCATATTCATCTCATGTACACAAAAGATCAATAAGCAAGGTAGGAGTGATCTCAAACAAGTCTCTGATACCACATGTTAGAAAATAAACATATCAAAAGTAATACAATCAATCTAGATTATATTATACTCAAATATAAACCTATATGAGATGCAGCGAAAAACTTAAAGTTACCTCTCGCCATTAGCTTTATTGATCTGGGAAGAACTAATATCAAAATGAGATACCTGTCAAAAGAGAACACTGTCAGATAAATAATAGGTTCTTCCAGCTGGTGATTAGGCACAATGATGGCAACTTATTTTTAGCCATCACTAGTGGGAACCTTTAGAAGTAAAGCTGAAAATAGGGTTTCACTCTGGACTCAGAAAAGAGATCTCACACTCAATGAATTGTTAATTTTCACTATCAGAAAATTAACCGTAAACAAACTAAGTCAATAACCCTCCTTGGACTGAGCCCAATGACTATGGGCTACACTCAGAAATATTTATTAATTATCCTAATTAATATCTAAATAGGTTATAATAAATAATAAATATCTAACACGGCTGTCATCATCACTTACCTTCCACTCTCTATTCGGTCAAACCCCACGACTCCATTCACATACCATCACTGTCAGTTCCTTCCATCTCTAATCCACTCCTCGCATCTTCCTCCCACTCCGTTATGTCCTCCACCGTTAGTAGCAAACAACAGTAAGGGCAGCGAAGGATAGTTAACCAGAACAGAGAGGTTTGATAGCCACCACAGTGAAAGCAGCGATGGAGAATAACAGCGTTGATTCTCGGCCAAATCCTCTGCTTCCTCGACTCCCTTCAATCCATATCATTATTCCATGGGCGAGTTCTCAAGTTAGATGTCAGTACGTGGGTAAAATGTCAAAATCCCCCAATTCAATGGCAAAGCTATAAGCCTGGGATCTAAGAGAAAAGTTTGAGTTGCTCTAATCTTCTATACAATAATTATAAAAATATTACCAAGTCTTAGGTAATTTTATATTATTAAGAAGTTTAATAATAATTTATTTATATTTATTGAGAATTATTATAGCTAGATTACTATTTAATATTTGATATTGTGTTGATTATAACTTAAATTCATTACTCTATTTTAGGTCAAGACTTTGTGTTAAAATTTTAGTAAATATCTTGTGATCTTTTAAAGTGTCTTGAATTATTTGATTATTGTATCTCTTAGTGGCTTTAACTATTTTTATGAATTATTGTATTATGATAGAGTATTGACTTTTAATATCATTAGTCATATTTTATTATTATGATGGCAATTAATAAATTGAGATTTTTTAAAAAATATTTTATAATAATTCGACGTGACTCGGTTATTGGATTAAAATTTAATTATAATTCTTAATTCACTATTTATAATCCGTTGAAACTATAATTGCCTGTGCTATTGAATTTGGGGTTGCTTTGTGCTTTTATTCCATTCATTTTTATATCATTCCATATTCCTTATTTTCATATAAAAATACAAAAATTATTTTATTTAAAGTTATTTTAATTTATGATATTTAGTTGTTAGACAATCAAATTAAGCCCCATTTTATAATTTATGTTATATTTTATTTTGTTATTTAGAGATTTAATTTCATTTTCAGCTTCTTAAAAAAGAACGACTAAAGAGTGTACTATACACAATTTTTAGTTAAAATTTTAAAATAACACATTAGACTTCAACACACACATCCCTCTTGCCAGTAAATTTTTAGTATAAGTTTATGAGTTGATGAATGCTACTATATGGGTTCCTTGCATAGCAAAATTGTACTGCGCCATATGTGGCGACCGGCAATTTTTCAGATGATGAGTTGCCATTATCACAGATGGACAAGTGAATTCGGTGAGGAGGTAACTGCCGTTTACAGGGCATATGACAGAAAACCAGGGACATGTGCTACTTGTTCGAGCCGGCGTCAAGAGAAGGCGATTTACACATTCTATGATGCCTTGAGTATGATAATATTGTGGCAGTAAACAGAGTTCGAGGCTGTAAGAGATGGCGATGGATGTTTCAAATTTGATCCCATTAAAGCGAAAGAATTAGTTGAGAATAGACGAAGATCATTTGGATCTGAGCTATTATTTTTGAGCTATGCAATGGGAAAAATAACAAATCAATTAACCTTTCACAGACGAGGTGAGGAATATGAAATTGTATTCGATTCAGAGTCTTCAGAGTCTCATTTGCTGTTTTTTCAGAACAAGGTGCGCATATCCTGTGATCCTTTGACAGGTCTATTTCTGCCTATTGGGCTTTATATGAAAATGGATGCTCTTTGCATTAATCGTCACCATGAGCCTCCAGATGATGTTATTATGAAGGATTTAAATGATGTTTGGAGTCTGTGGATGGAAGATCATGACAACAACAATAATACTAGGCCTTCTTCAAAAAGCATTTATCTTGTCTACAATGTGCGAAATTTTACAGGCGGCAATATCTATGGTGGCATCAGACGAACGATTAACAATGAAATTTAACAAGATCCTTTTGCTGTTGCGATCAAAGAATATGGAGCCCAATAAAAAATGTAGAGGAAGATGAAAGCGAATCTCTCTCCCTCTCGGACCCTCTCTCCCTCCCTCCCTCCCTCCCTCTCTCCTTCTCCCTTCACTCGCACCTTCAATCTCCCTTAGTCAGATTTATCTATTTTGTCTCCTCTCTCTCTTTCTTTTTTCTTGTTTTTCAACCTTTCCATTCTTTGCTCTTTAATTTTTTTTGCTTGTTCTTGATTAAATAATCTTAGATCTGGATTTGTTTAGTTTCCTCAAAATTTTCATATCTATATTTATTGTGATTTTGGTGTTCTTTGTGGAATTTTTATTTGATATCGATTTGTTAAAATCCTTCAAAAATGTCAGATCTAGAATTATTACGGGAAGGGTTGGGAAGCCATTGAAGATTGGTGTAACACATAAGCAAATTGTATGGCAGACTCTGGCCAAGACTGCTCTTAATATTGCTGCAGCTGTGTTCTTCAGTTCATCACCGACTTTTATTTTTGATTCTGTGTTGATAATATTTTATAGTTTTTATTTTCATTTATTTCAATTAAAAAACTTGTTAAGATTAAAGCTTATTGTTTGTTGTAATTTTATTTCATCTAGATTTGTTCACCTTCTTCAAAATTTTTGTATCTAGAATTGTTGCGTTTTGATTTGATTTAGATTTGTTCAGCTTCTCAAATTTAGTGTGCTAAGTTAACAAATAAGTTTGTACGCTTTCTCTTGTGATCCTATGTATCAACGGGTGTTAGTCCTAATAAAAATAACTTTGACTACTAAAATATGAGATTTTGAATTTATGTATATTTGATCATTCTTAATGGAATCTATTCCTTCTTAAAGTTTTTACAAGGTATTCAATAAATTCATACTCCCACTGGTAATTAATAAAAAAATTACTTAATTAATTTGAGTAAATTAATTAAATAAGATTAATTAGTTAATACTAAAAATGTGACGTGATCAATATTAAATCATATATTAATTTATAAGTTAAATAAATTAATTTAGAAAAAATAAATTGAGATTTTATATTTAAAATTAAATATAATTTTTTAATTAATTTTTATATTTATGACGGTAGTGTCAATTTAGAGTTATCTGTATACATCTAGCTTAAATCAATAGTAATGTATAAGCTAGTACCTGATGAGAAGTTTTTAGTTTTGATTTCCTTTTTTAACTAATTAATTAATTGATGATGGATTAGTCTTTTATAGTAAAGCACAGAATGCATCTTTTGACAGTGTTCCATATTATTGAATTTTTTAATATAACTTTTAAAAGGGAATCGATCCATTTTGTGAAAGTGGTTACTCGCGTTTTAGAGATTCTCTTTTATGTGGAGAAAATTTTCATTATTTTGTCAATTTTATCAGACTACGAACCGTCAATTGATAGAATCGCATATCACGAATAAATTTAAAACGTTACGTTGTGGCGCTTTTTCTTTAGATAAAGCATCCGGATGATATCCAATTTAATGCTTTATTTTTAAACCAAAAACCATAATTAGAGCAAGGAAGGTCAGAACTCATAAATTCATTTAAGTCTAAAAAAATATTATAAAATTTATTTATTTTATTTAAATAATTTTTAAATAACATAATTTTAGTCTTCTACCACACTTTTAATATAAATGTCAAGTAAATTGCTTGTACAATTTGGAAGTTTCAACAATAAAATTTTTTCCTATTTACTTTATGCTTCTTTCTCATAATAATAACAAATTAAATATAATAAAATTATTTTTAATAATAATTTATTATAATTATAAAAATGTTAAACACTTTATAAAAAGTCATACCCTTTTTAATTACACATTAATAAATACTTTTAATAAATATAATTAAAATTCTCAATGTCTAAAAAAATATGAAAATAGAAATTATGATATACTAACATCAATTAAACTAAAAATAAATGTGCATCCAGTACCCCAATCTAATTTTAGAGAAATAATTAATATCTTAAAATATTTAAGGATGCAATTAACACTCTAAACTAATTTTTAAAAGTATGACTAGCATACTAAAGTATTTAAATTAATATAATTTTATATTTTTACTAATACAAATAAAAATTTATATTCGATACATATCATATAAGATTTTTATTTTAACGTATTATTATTTAAAATATTGCATGTGATTTAAAATGTCATGAATATTTTAAAAAATATTATTAAAAAATTTAAAAAAAATTGGCATAGTATATAATTTATATATAAAAATTATAAAATTTTATAATTAATTTAATATAATTTATTAAAATAATATTATATAATAATATGTTAAAATAAAAAATTTATATAATTTGTATAAAATAAAAATTTATATTTTTATTAATAAAAAAATAAAATTATAATAATTTAAATATTTTAAAATTATTGTACCTCTAAAATTAATTTAAAATTTTAATTATTTTTTAAATATTTTATAATATTAATTATTTTTCTTAATTAATTTTAGGTGTTTGATGCAACGTTTCCTTAAACTAATGTCCCTTGTATGATTAAACAAATGTCCCTTATATGATTACATGAGATCACAGTTGTTGTCATTAGGTCAGACGGACTCCAAACAAAAAAAATCTTGATCATGGAAAGCTTTACATTTTGGAGCTAGGTTATGGGATTTAAGCAATGATTTAAATACCGGACCGGACCGTAACCGGAACTTTTTCCGGCTCGTTTCAAATAGTTCACCCGCTTTACGAGTTGAGCCTTTTTAAGCCGGCTTTTAGACCAGGAGCCGGCCTTAACCCGGGAACCGAGACGATTTTGCAAAAACCGAACTGCCTGAATCTGTAACGTACCTACGCAGTTAAATAAAACTAGATCTAAGGTGATACTACAGAAACCGAAGAAGAAGAAAGGAGATCGAAGGAGAAGATGGAAGAAGATAGTAAGGAAAAAAAAAAACAACCTCAAACACCCAAATACACCTTGCAAGCTGTGACGGTCATGAACCAAAAAAATGGAAGCTGCTACGGCCTGAAGCAGGTTGGAGTGTTTAAATCTATGAAGGAAGATGTTCGACTGGCGGTGCAAAATTGGGGAGTGAGAAAAGCTGCCTTGAGTGTCGGAAAAGTAATAACCTTCGCTTAACACCTGTCAAGCTTTCACAGTTTTACCATCTGACACGTTCACCTGGGGGTCATTTTTTTACAATTTTTTCTTATTTCGCATTTTTCTAATTTATTGTCATTTGATTTGTTTTGCATATTTTTATGGAAAATGATTAATATATAAATTGCGTATATTATTTACAATGAGTTATGAAATACACTAAAATCATGTGAGGTAAAAAAATAGAATATTTAAGTTTTGCTTATATTTTTTAAAAGAATTTGATATTTTATTCTTGTACATATATTATTATATATAATATTATTTTTATTTAATTATTATATCATGGATGTTATTAAATAATCTACCTGTTTGAACAGCGACATGTTACCTTCTTTTAGAGGTGGTAAAACGGGCTGACCCGCCAAAAACGGGCCAGCCCGTTTTAAAAGCGGGCTTTTACGGGGCGGGCTGTGTGGCCTGCCCCAAAACGGGCTGGCATTTTGCGAGCCCGACCCCGCCCCGTTTTAGGCTAGCCCGCCACTCTCTCTTTTTTTTTTAATTTTTAATATTTTTAAAAAATTATTTCTAAACTTTTCGAATACTAATAAAAAATTTCTAATGTTATATTAGTATAATTAAAATATAGTTAATGTTATACTCTTAAAAAAATTTACTTTTTATAAAAAAATATCAAATTTTATAACTATAAATCTAAATAAACATTAACATAATATTAATCAATTATAATATGTCAACACATATTAACAAATAGGTAATTATCTTTACTAGTATTCAATAATAAAAGTATTCAAAGTAATATTTGGGTAAAATAAATAATAATATTAATAATTTATAAAAAAAAAAGTGGCTTGACAGGCTGGGGCGGGGTGGGCTGCCCACCCCATTTTGACAGAAAATAGGCCCAGCCCGTGGGCTAAACCCATTTTACCAGCTCTACCTTCTTTTTGTTCAACGTCAGACTTTTGGAACATGAGATTTATAACACTAAAATTATTATAAAATTCTAAAAGATAATTCTTGGGTGGCCAAGTCGGTAGTTTTGAACATCTGCACAATCTTTTTGCTATATTTTATGATTAACAAGTGTTTTTTTTTTTTTTGGCAATTGAGCAATCTGAGTAATTTAGCGACTAAATTAAAGTTGATATGGGATAAGATTATATATTTTTATATCTGATAAATTATATTACTTTTTATTTTTCGAAACAATACCTACATGAAATGTTACGTTGTTTAGTTTAATTTTTTTTATAAAAAATTAAGTTGAATTATTGATAGGTTTTCATTTTTATATATTTGATTCTACGTTTATTAATGATTTTGAGCTTGATTAAATCTATTAGACATAATTTGATCTTGGAAAAAGGTAGAAATAACGAATTTTTTTTATCAAATTACAAATATTTTGGATTTTCTATTTTTCATGAGGTTTAATATTCTTAATTATGTTTTATATAAGATTAAATGTCATCTATTGATTTCATGTTTGATTAAATTTTTGTAATTTCAGTAATTAAAGTATTTTTTAGTATAATTATTTTTAAATTATATTTTAGGAACAATTTACTTCTAAAGTATTTCTTTAAGGGCAATTTTAACCTCATCATTAATACCCAAGAAATGCATTAAGTAAGTGTGCATCTAGCACAGTAAAATATTTTTCAGTAACACTAAATATTTTATATAATTTTGCCTTTAAAGTATTTTCTAAATTAATTTTGTTATTTTTTTCTATATTTTCAGTACTCATCTTCTATATTTTTAAAATTTTTTTTAATATATTTTATAATCAATTTCCAATTTTTAAGTAATCATCTTAAATATTGTTAGTAATAAAAAATTACTTTAAAAGCAAAATTGTTCCTAGAAGAATATTTTAAAAAAAATTGTAGTAAAAAATATTTGAAGCTATTAAAAAAATATTCCAGTATCAACCTAACCCAAAAAATGTTTTCTTATTTATGACGTAGAGATCATAAATTACCGGTAGATCATGTATATGATGCATTTGGGTTGACCGAAAGGTACCTTACGGTATGGGAGGCACAGTTAGAGTTTCGAATATATATATTGCGTTTTGGGATATGCTGTGCCGCTACCTTAAAACATTAGTACATCTAAAATGAAAAGTAAACAAAATATATATGTAATTACTAATTAGTGGTCCATATTTTTAAAGTAAGACATTGTATACACTGCGGTAAATATATATATATATATATATTACTAAAATACACAAAAAGAACTTGCATGCATGAAGTCATGATGATTTGAATAGTTCTCATTTAATTAATTCTTTATATAATTACATGTATAATGATATTTATTTATTTTAATAAATTTATTATTATGATCAAGCTCATTAATTTATCGTTTTAAATTAAATAATTATGATATAAATTTTGTAACAAACAGAACCACTCGAAAACCATCATAAATGAGGACACATCGGCTGAATCATATCTATTTCATTCAACGGGCAAGATCTATTTTGCCAAACATAGCATCATCTGGTCCGTTGGTGCAATAATGGTTGCGATAAAATGACATAAAGTAATTTTGTTGTAATTCCTCTTACAACTCTACTTTTTTAAGAAACCAAGTGTGACAGAATTAAACTAGCAAGAATTAACAAGCAATATTAGAAAGTCAAAAGTGCGCACAAGTTTCTATCAGAGAAGGGCATGTAATCCAGAACAAGCAAATCCCAAAGAAATCTCTAAAATTAAACGCTAAAGAAACCATCACCAGAACATCCGTAGGCGTGAATGCTAGCATATAAGTTATAGAAATCTCTTGCCGCCATATTTGTTGAGGGAAAAAGTTGATGAGAACCTACAAGAATTTTCAGGAAAATTTGTCTGTTTGCCGCCATATATCAGGATTTTTGTTGGTTAATTTTTTATCACTGATGTGCGTTCATATAGGTGTCATTGTCGTCTGAAAATTGAAGAAGAGAGAGGCTGACTGCTCTTGTTCTAAAATTCCAAGGGGCTACTCTTGTGGAAGATGAAGTAAAGAGCAAGGAGGAGAGGGGTGTGCTGTCGATGAGGAACAAATTTCTTTGCCTAAAGACCGCTGAATCTCTCGCCCATTCCTTCTCTCAATAGCTAGGGTTAATTTTGTAAACTCCCTTCCTAATTTAATTTCATTTTGTTCTCAAAAAGATGCAGTGACATTTCAGAATTCTTTGGGGCCAGACGGAATTTTTTTTCTACAGTAATCCTGCACTGAAATTTTCCCAAGATTTAGGTCGTTTTCTTATACTGTTTGCTAATCATAATTATGTACATGCTATTTTCTACGACAAATTAAAGCCAAAATAATAAAACAAGATAATATGTCAATGGAACACACACAAGTTAGAATATATGAAGTAATACATATATCACCAAAAAATACACAAACCATAATTTAACACACACACACACACACACACATATATATCAACAGAGAACAGATAACCAAGAAGAAAGATGACTTGAAGAAGCAACTAAAGCCACGACGAGCTACATCGGAGTAGAGTAGCAACCACGAAGCAAAAGGCAGCAGGCCGGTAAAGCAAAAGGCAACGAGCGAAGTAGATTTAAGGCAAAGGGATAGATTCGTTGTGCGATATGATATACTGTAAGCTCATAAATAAATTAACATGATCGAGAGAGGTAGAGCATGATTTTAAAGTTGTTTCAAATTACTTTCTACATCAATTATGCTTAATCTGGTGCATAAAACACTTACTACACTCGGCCAAAATATAAAATTACTAATTTTAAACAAGTTAAATAATTTAAATTACAGTCTACATCAAAGTCAAAAGTCACCGACCTTATATACAAAAACGTCACCAATCACACTTTTTACCCCATTTCCCCAATAATTGTCGTAAAAAATCCACAGTAAAAAATTGATATTCTGCAATAGTACTATTGTGTCATGAATTATGACCTCTATATGGATATATATCGATTCAAATATACTTTTATATAAATCAAATTTAAATTATACATTGTACCCAAAAAAATTAAACTATTCCATATTCATTGTATTTTTATTTAAACATGCAACTATATAGAGTATTTTTTATTTATAAAAAAATATTTCTTACAAGTAAATTAAATAAATACTTGCCACATTCCGTGAGGGTGAATGTTGGGTGAATCGATGAAAACCCAAGGAATTGTCCCATGAATTCCTGGATAAGTCTGTTTCCTACATTCACCTCTCTGTACTTTTCCTTTAAACGAGAAACTCTTCCTCTCCCTTTTTCTTTTCCTTTTCCCTTTTCCTCCTTTGATCCTCCAGATTTTCCTGGCCCAACATTTTATATACATATAAGCAAGAAAATCTCCTTTCTATCTCTCTCTATCTCTCTTCTCTTTCCGATCACCAACATTGCATGATCTTTCTACCAAACAACGTAACCACTGTATCTCCGAATTCTTCAATTCCCATTCAACAAATTCTCTTCTTCTCCACATAAATATCAGAATTTGAAAAGACGACGCACAATTGATTGTCCCAAACAAACATTAGGGAACTTCGCTGCCGTACTGATAATATTCTTGATCGAAATGCTTCTCCTGTTCCATTCGTCTTCTTTCTCTAACCCATTGTTCTTGATCCAGAAGTTACAGCCGTCGTAAAAAACAGTAAGTTCAAGTTTTAGTAACCCTTTTCAGTTTCTTGGTTCAGAATTCATCAAAAGTTCGGTCTTTTTCAATGTTTATATATATATATATATATATATATATATTTGCAAAGCCCCATTGATGATATTCAAGATGGGGATCTTGATTCTGCTTTAGCGAAAGCTTCGATGGAAAACAAGACTTTGATAGTGGCGTTCATAAACAAGGCTTATGAAGAAGACGTTAATGGCTGAGCAGCTTCTGTCTTGGAGAAGAAGGGACGAGGTCGCTTCTTGACCCCCTTCTGGTCGACGGCATACAACCGGTGCCGGTTTCTCAGGCTGAACTGCTTCAAATTGGAAACGGACGGTGTTGATTTTGCCGGCGAGGAATTGTTGTACATGTCACCTGGTTTCATTAAGATGATGTGGAGAAGAACTCTTTTTCTCTTGCAAGTTCTGAAACGAGGATATAGCTTCATCTTCTCGGTACGTTAATTTCTTTCAAATTTATTTATATTTTTGGAAATACATTATTACAGTCAACATCAAAGAGATAGGTCAGTTTTTATTGAAACAATGTATTGTTTTGTTATTAATTAATTTAATGTATCAAATTTTACTGAATGGGGTTTGTGTCTCTCTTGTGGCCTGGGACACTTCAACTGAATGACTATAATTCTATATTTGCATATATTAAAAAGAAACTTTAATTTCATGCCCATATAAGTTTAAAACATACTGAAATCCTTTGAAGTTTATGAGAATGGTTTATCTCTATATTTGGAAACATAATTACTTTTCCTGATTCCTTTGATTTGTACGTTGATACGCGTCTTCTTTGAGAGGTTATTCTGTTTTATCCAACGAATATGGATGGTCTCTTCTTATGGCTTATGAAATCCAATTTTACATTTCTCTTTCTATCATAAATGCACTATATTTCATTTAGAATTATTTACGAAATTCAACCATATATAACTTTAAAAGAAAATTATTTATTAAGAGTAAACAGTACTGGTTACTTTCTTTTGGCTTTTGAATATGTAGTGTTTCGTTTTCACACTTCACGATCTGGAACATTTTAGAATTAATTTCTGTCGATTCATTATTTAATTAGTAGGTATGCAGAGCATTATTATTATTATTCTTAGAAATAATCTGGTACTGATATTAATATATATTGCTGTTGTTCTGAATTTAAGCTTTCATATTTTCTTATAGTAGTTAAATACAGGATTGACGTGTTAGTGCTGAGGCTGGTCTACTTTCTATTCTTGGTAGAGAAATAAACAAAATTTGGGTAAATTTTTTAGGTTAGAATAATTAGAGGGGTGTAATTAGCTGTCAATTAATGTAATCGAAACGGTTTTGGGGTAACTAATGGGTGAGTCAAGGGATTATGACTACTAAATTTGGTTAATGATCGTATTTGATTTATAATCGTGAAATGAAACGTGAAGGGGTTAGATTGGAACGGGAAATCTGCATTTTATTTTGGCCAAACACATGCCAGATTAAATAATTAAATAATTAAAGTTTAATTTATAAGTAAACTATTGCGTCTTTAGATTATGGTAGGTAGTGATGTTGAATTATCTAATAAACACTTGAGTTTCAATTAATATTGTCAATATATAGTTTTTTGCCATCACAATGATCAACAATGTGGGTGTGTGTGGGTGGTCCAATGAATAATGTGGCTTTAAGTTTTGTGCTTTCTACAATAATGCATCAATTCCGAAGTTAAACGTGTAATGTTAAAAAAAGTCATCTGAATTCTCAAAAATCATAATACCCATTTAATTAATAATAGGTAATAGTTCTTTTTTTTTTTTTCATTTTTCATCGTAATTCAATTAATATTGCCATACATATGACTTGCCGAACACTTCGTAGAGTTTTCCTTTATTAGCAGCCATACTAGAAATACTAGGTCTTTTAGAGTTTCCTAACACGCCTTGGAAATATTTGTTTTCCACATATTGTATGAAAAAAATAGGGGATTATCACAACTAAACCTAAAATTTTCTTTTAATGTTGTTTTGTTGCTTAGCTTACTCTCACATGAGATTCGTACATTTTGCTAACATCATCAATTTCATCTTTGATATAAATATATGTATATATATATAACTATTGAGAAAGATGTGGCATGGATGACGTAGTGAGCACGTGCGTTTATTAGGTTTTAATCAATTTTGTCTAAAATATTTTCATTATCAATTGTGATTTGTCATATCTTAGATAACGTGGTGTGAGAACAAGGAATAGATTAAAGCACACGATATTGAAAATTGTTTAATTATATTTTGGAAATAATATTTAAAAGAGTGACTCAACAAAGAAACTTAAACGAGAAATAATACTCGATTAAGTTTACGTAACATATAGCTAGAGCCTAGATGGCGTATTGTAGAATAGTAAGGAACGTAGGTCGGTCCTTAGCTGGTATGATTAGGAGTTTTAGATCGATTAATTGTGTTAGATTTTATTTTATTTTTCCTTCTCTTATTAGGCCAAAAATGATGTTGTTTTGAGTTTTAAAAAATACTAATAAGTTGGATTTGTTTTTTAAGTAACCCTATTTGATTGGATTCTATGTAGTTTATATATGATTATTTTAAGTTATAATTGGGTTGACCCCATTTTAATTTAGGTTAGACACTGACCTTTAAACCACTATCTTATTTGCATTATTCCTGCCTCAATTGTGTAATTTGCTTGTTAATTAATTACTGTTGAGTATCAAGTTAAATATTCAATATTAAACAAGATACTGATGTGATGTGGCTAAGAAACCCATTCACAAGAATCAGCAACGACACAAACGAAGACTTACAAATCAGCACTGACAGTTACCTGGGAAATCCTCGGTCGGAAAACCATAACATCAACACAGGATTCTACTTTGTTCGATCAAACAACAAAACCATTTCATTGTTCGAAACAGGGTACGGTAAGAAGGACAGTTCCAAATGTAAGAAAGAGCAAGACGTGCTTGAAGGTCTCATAAAACATGGCAGTACTACACAGTTGGGACTTAGGGTTAGGTTGATGGACACTCTCTACTTCAGTGTGTTTTGTCAAGATAGCAGAGACTTTGAGGCAGTCACCACTGTGCATGCTAACTGTTGCCGGAGCCTCACCGCAAAAATTGCCGACCTTAAGGCCGTCCTCCATGACTGGAAGCAGTTCAAAATGCTGAAATTGAGTAAGAGTAATTCGACGACTACTTTGAGGTGGTCGGAGCACCGTGCATGCCACGGATCATGGCATTAACTGGACTTGGCATCAGTATATAGATAGTTAATATTGTTTACTCATTGTTTAGAGGAACATTATTGGGAAACATTATTATATATGTTTCCGGGCATTTTAAGGTACCTTCTTTTGTATTCCAATGAGAATGATGTCTTAGAAAAGATTGAGTCTTTTATTGAAAATTACGAACTGATATTGAAGGTTGTAGAATAGTAGTACTTATATATATGTTATGTGTGCTGTCGAGCGATTGAAGTTCTCTTTTTCTGTGGTTATATATATCTGCCATTGTTTTTCTTAAATTGAGATTTCTTTTGATTATCCAAGTTATTTAATTTGTTGTTATCCTTATTTTTTATTGGTAAAAACAATATATATATATAATCGAAGTATACATCCTCCTTACAAATCACACATATAAGCCAACGAAGCGTTAATTATAACAAATTTAATGTGGGACTTATAATGTTTAAATCATCCTTAAGTTTGCACAATTTATTAAGTTTTAAATTATGGATTTTAGTTCCTATAATTTCATAAAAATTTCAATTTCTAATAGTGTTAAATATAGATACTAAAATAAAAATTTGTTAAAAGTATAAAAAATATGTAATAGTATTAAGTATAGAGACCACAATTAAAATTTGATAAATTCCTATACTTTTAACAAATGTTGATTTTGATCCCTATATTTAACGCTAACGGCGTTAACAAGCCTTAAATATTTAAATCCTAATAAAACTATAGGGAACAAAACCTATAATTTAAAATTTGTGAGAGAAAACTTTTATTAACTCTTTGAATAATATCTCAATGGATTCTCAAACAATTATTTCAATTGTATGAAAGATAATCGCTTATTTCGAATATCAAATAATTCAATTAGGGGATGTTTATTCAAAAGTCTCCTATTTTGGGGGAAATTTTCTTACCTGCGGAATAAAACCACAAACCAATGGGCTGAAAAGTAGCAGTGATCGGCATTAAACCAGACAAAGCACTTATTTAATTATTAATGATCACCTTAGTTGAATTAATGATTAATTTAATATATTTTTTAATTTTGTGCATAAAATTTAATGGGAAAAGTCCATGAAAAGTCTACATTTAAAACATTAATTGGTAAAAAATGATACGTTTTTATATACATGAAGTATTAATACTCTGAATAATATCCGTAGAGAGTACTAGATCCAGTACTCAAACCCAAGAGCTTCTAATTAATAAAATTATAACATATATACTTTTTACCGATTTTTCTAAATTTAATACATAAATCATAAATTTGGCGTTGATTATTAGTGATGTTATAATCATGGCAAAATGACACGTCAAGGGCTACATTGGAACGGAAAATCTGCATTTAATTGTGGAGGAAATTGGGGAAAGGAACTACAAAATTGAAGATTTTAAAATCTGTAACTGAGTTTCAAAAAGTCTTAAAGTGTTTGCGTTGATGATTGTTGAAATTAAACTCATTGCAGATCTACAAATAGAGTCTTATTAGTGTGCTTGTGTTGGACAAGCTTTCATAAAATTAATAATTCTGTTCTAAGTATGCAAGAGTTGGGTGAACAGTTTGACTAATTACGCTTTAAAATGAGTCAAGCATCATTACTCCTATAAAATACTCATTTATTCCTATTTATAAGTTGTTTTCAGCATATTTCACACAAACTAAAATTTAACAACTTTATAATATTACCCCTAATTAATATACATTATACCCTTGGAAATAAAGCCAAAATAACAATAAATGAATAAAAACTATATATTTATATGAAAAAAAATTCTATAATGTAAATAGGACTTGAGGAGTATAATTTTGCTAAATTTCATTATAAATTTTCAAGATTTCCGTAAAATTTGAAAGTAATATAATATGAATAGTAACTTGATAAAGAGATTTTGAATTTTAAAATTTAGCTTCTTCTACTTTCTATTTGGCCCTAAGTGTAAACCTATATATTATGATTAGTAAGGGTGATTTAAACTAAGGTATGTCATAAAATACTGTGAATAATTCGGCTTTTCATTTTGGGCTTTTATTTTTTATAGTGAAAAGCACTAAGGTGATGAGAGCTAATGATGTCACATGGACTCCAAGTACATACAAGACTTTTCCTAATTAGAATTTTCTTTGATTAATAGAAAGATTGGTCATTTAGAGTTGCCTAACACGCCTAGGAAATATTTTTTCCACATATTGTATATTAGATGATAGTCACATATATATATATATTATATTTATATGAACTATGTGTTACCAAAGAATGTTAGGTCTTGTAAAAAATATTAGACTCAAAATAGTGGATCAAATTTTGAATCTATACTAAAAGAGGTATATTTAATATTCGATCTCACTATTGGTGATATATATATATATATATATATATATATATATGTATGTATGTATGTATTTATAAACTCCTATGAATATGTGATTTTCAGCTTAATTTAGGATTCATGCATGCGATGCATATGCACAGGGTTCAATGTCTAATTTGTATTAAAAATATTATTTTTATTTAAATGAACATGTGCGTGCTGCAGCACGTTTGTATTGATTTCAAAGAATATGCCTTGTGTGAAAAACATATAACAACAGACCAAAACACACGATATTGAAGATACAACCATTGAATTTAAAGCGGCATCCAATGCTAAATTGATGATGGGATTAGATAGAAAATGAATTATTGAATTAATTAGCAGATATAATTAATTAGCTGATATTTATGTTAGGGGGTGACTTTTGGTGGCAACATTGTGTTGTCTTACATTTAATACTCCCCATTCTAAACGTAAGAATTACTACTTAGCAGAGACATCTGCTTTAGTTTTTTATTTACCAGAAGATGTGCTTTTGGTTTTAAATCTAAGACTCCAATTCGCTTTTTTCTAAATTTTTATTTTTTTCTAAACTCTCCCTATTAGTTGTATATATATTAAAAAGATTTTTAATAAAGGGAGTAATTTCCTAATTCCTATGTATATTTTTCACTAAGGATTAAGGATTTTTCCTAAACTCTCCCTAGTAATTTTATTAAAGAAACCAACACATTTTTTTATAGATAGTGAATTTAACTATTTTTTTAAATTTTTATAAAGTAGCTATCTAGCTTCTACATTTAATAGCAGAGGGATATGTGGTTTTATAGGGATAAAAAGACTCATAAATGATACTTGTAGGAGGATTTATATATGGCAGCTAAAGCATGACGTCTCGAGTTTTAGTTTGTAAAAATATTTTGAAAAAAATATTTCCAATTAAATTTAACAATACTCACATTTGTACCAATAGTACAAGATATCATATATATATATATATATATATATACCCCCTCTGCTCCAAATTATAGAAACCCTTCTAGAAGAAAATTTGGTCCATATTATAAGAGCCTAACATAATTATTAATGACTTCTTTTCAAGTCTACCCTTAATTATAAATGTAGGAGAGAGAGAGAATTATAAATACAAAAGAGAGATAAAAATGATTATATTCTTAATTAAGGGTAGATTTAAAATGTTTTATCAATTTATAATAGATTTAATGACTTAACTGTCATTTCTTGATATATGTTATTTCTAGCTATTATTTTGTGGCCTTTATAGTGGTTTTAACGGCTAAAAATTGGGTTTCAAGTGGTTTAGTGAACAACTAAAAAATCATGTGTTAGAAAATAATTTCTAGTAGTTCTGGGCAACCACTACACATAATGGTCAAAACGCTAGAATATTTCTAGCAATTGAGCTAAATGCTAGAAAAAACATGGCAGGAGAAGCCAAATGGATGATGTCGATACCAATTAAGAACCACTAGAAAATATTTACAAGTGAAAATAGTTCTAGTATTTATGTGAATTGTTAGAGGTTCCTGGAGGTTGGTGAAAAACAAAATTTTCATGATAGCTCCAAAATTTCTAGCGGTTCACAACTGTTAGAAATGTGGAGCGAAGATTTGAATTTTTTATTTTTTTTCCTGCTTTTGGGCTACATAATTTTTTTTTCTTGGGTTTAGAGTTTTATAGCGGTTATAGAACCGTTCCAGGTGAAAAAAAAAATCAAAATATGGATTTTCATTATTACAAAATATAATATTTTTAATTAGAAAACTATTAAATACATTATATGAGATGATTATGTTGATATGTGTTATTAGCAATGTATTTCATATTGTATAAAAAAATATATTGCTATAAATAATAAGTAATTAAATTATGATTGTATCATATGAGTTTAATTTAATTTGTTAAGGTAATTAAGTTAGAGCTACAAGAATTGGAGATGAAATAATTTGTAGGATTGAACTTCAATTTATAAGTTGAAGGAGTGGTTGGATTGGTTGAGATGAATAAGGAAAATATGAAAGAAGAAAATATAAGTATTCTAGTAAAGTACAAATAAAGATAAATAAAATAAACAAAGATATAAGAAATAAATAAAGTCTTACTATGTAAAAAAAGGAGGAGGAGGAGGAGAGCATAAGAAAGTTTAAGGAAAGATATGAAGCAAAGGAGATAGAGGGAAAATAAATATGGGAATGAATAATGGGTGGATGATTTTTATAGAGGTCTCGAATGCATTTCTAGTGGAAGACAATTTCTAGCAGTTTAATGCAAAAAAATTAATTTTTAAAAAAGTGAACCAATTTTAACTTATTTGTATATATTTAATTGATGTATAAAAATAAATTATTATATGAGTGACTAAGATCATTGGTTTTATCATTCTTGATCATCATCCTTCCTGGAAGGAGAAATTAAAAAAAATATTGTTAGGATTATTTAATATATTTAGAAAAAATTTAGTACCATATAATTTGATAAAAAACATATACGTGACAATGGTTAGATTATTGTCTTCTTGAGGGAAGTCTTCAAAATTCGTTAGTTGGAATGGATCCCTATCATAAGTAATATCACTATCATGCATGTCATAAAGATCCCGAGGCTTGAGGTCGACGACCATATTCCAATCTTTATGATTCTCGTCCTGCACATAGTAAACCTAGTATGCCTCATATGCAAGAATATATGGCTTGTCATCCTTAGATTTCCCCTTATGAATGAGTCTAGAGAAATTAATAGAGGAACTAGGTAGTTAGTGGTGAGTCCCCATGAAGTTGTCATGATCACCCATGAGCACTTGAACAGTGTTACAGTGAAAAACTGGTAACTTAACTCGATGATGTCAATCAACTTTCCATAATAAGTGATGTCTCCAAAACATATGTTGACATCACTACTGCTGGTGTAACATCTCGTCCCAAATGTGGCACAAACTCTAGAGTTTTGTGTAAACAATCCCTGATCACGTGCAACCGTACATAACTTGAACCTGTTAACATTATACGTTGTATACCTTCTTGCATGGTCTAATGGACCAAGTGAAAGGGTTCTAAGTTCATCTAATATAGGCTAACGTTATTACGTATTCAATGTGTGAATCATTCGGGAAACTGGAGAATTTCTTATCAGTCTTAGTAGAATGTATGTGCCATTGTAGTTGCACTTGAAATAATTTCTAAACTCATTGCAATGAAGTGTAACTTCTTAGAGTTAGTGAGGAATACATACAATGTGTAAAAGTTGGTGAGCGCATAATACTTACTGCACACGAATGGTTTAACTTGGTTGCAATATATCAAAACATACATATGTGCTTTGAGTTTCTCTATGAGAGTGAGTGTTAAGAATTCACATCTTATAATTGGCTTCCCCATAAGAGGAAATAAAGTTGTCGTGGAAGGACCAAGAGGGCAATCATCAACGTGATGGGGGCGATTAAAAGATGCCTCCATATTATCATCAAAATACCTTGAACAGAAAGTTAGGATCCCATCTCTAAAATAAACTTATGTTATTGACCCTTCTAGCCACACCTTATTTCTAACATATGATTTTAATTTCCCAAATAACTGTAGGTTAATATTCAATTAACAATTTTGAGCAATTGAAATATATAAAAAAAGGAATTGAAAATGCATGGATATAAAATCATTTGGTACCTCTCTATAGGTACATCTATCGATATTGAATAGGCCTAGCGACCTTTGTTTCTCTTATAAGGTAGACAGTTAAGTGGACAATGACAGTAAAGAATGATGGAGGAAATATCATCTCTAAGTGATAAAGTGTAAGAATTATTGCCTTAATTGTTGACAAAGTGTAGGAAATATTCTCAAATCTAGTGGGAGTAACTGTTGCATGAGAATATGAGTTATGACTCTTTAACCCAGTAACCTTTCGAGCCTATAGATTGATACACCTTAAGATGATGCTAGAATATCTATCAAGTACTTTTATGTTCTTTAATGTCAAAAGGAAGATATCATTGTTCTGCTTCGTCAAGGTGAATTTAGCTAGCTGAAACTTGTCATTTTCATCATGCCAAGCCTCTTCATGAATTCCTAAGACTCATAAATATTTTCTGGCTGTGAGATGGTCTTTAGCCTTTTTGGCTTTGTTTAGTAATGTATAATTGTACGAGCTATGAGGGCTAGTAGAATCGAGAAAGGGCGGAGGTAGCTAAAAGCCTAAAACTAGTATATTGACCAATTAATTCAATGGTTATACATAATCAGTCGAGCTGGCTCTGAAACTGTAGTTAGACACACTTGGTAACCTGCTCGACAACCTCTTCCATAACCTCCTGCCAAACATCCTCTTGAACCTTTCATCTAAGATGCTCCTCTAATGCACGTATAAAATCCTCCCTAACCCTCGATTGTTCTCGTCTCACACCTCACTTTTTCCCTACACTTATTTGGTAGGATGTATCTACAAATTGATAAGTCCCCTGTGTCTGCTAAGGCTAATACCAACCAGGTAGGCCAGCCTACTCAGTGTGGGCCTAAGGTTGAGCTAAGTAACTCGCCACGTGTACTGCAGTCGATGGTAGCTGCCATCAATAACATGACTTGAAACAACCTAACATCCAATATCACTTTGGGGTTATTTCAAAATTAAACAAATGGTTGCGTATAGTGCAACCTCAGGTCGTTCTCTTTGAGGAGTCAATAATGAAATTAAATCCCTAAGTAACTAGATAAAATGCAACCTAAATCATAAATGGAGTTTGGATTGATTGACTAACAACTAATTAATAAGAATTAAAATGAATTAAAATAAAATATTTTTGATATTTTTTTTATAAAATGGTAGAAAATAGACTGATGCATAAGTAATCAACAATGATAAAAGCAATCATCCAATTTAATAGCGCATGCAATCATGGTCAATAGATATAAGATTTATAAATAATGAATTAAAAATTATAATTAAACTTTTAATCCCACAACCGAGCCACCTCGAATTGTCATAAAATATTTTCTAAAGTCACCAAAATAGCAAAATAAGACTAAAAATATTAAAAACTAATGCTCAACTATAACTCAATAATTTATAAAAATATAATTAAAGACAGCAAGAGATACAATGATCCAATAATTTAAGTCACCTTGAAAATCATTAAAGATTCACTAAAATCTCAATACAAAGTAATGACCCAAAAAAGTAATGAAATTAAGTTATAACTAGCATAATATCAATTGCCAAACAATAATCCAGTTACAATAATTCTCCATAAATAAATAATTATAAACCTTACCAACAATTATAAAATTATACCAATACCTATTAATCATAAAATAATTATTGGGTAAAAAATTATAGTAACTTAAACTCCTATTTGAGATCCCAAACTCATGCCTTTGTCATTGAATAGGTGGATTTGGATGAACTAGACATGGTTTTCCTTAGAAATCAATGCTGCCATCAAGCTTTTATGGACAACCATGGTTAGTGCAGCTGTTGCTCACTGCTAGTATGTCGCCTACACTGCTGTTGTATTTGTGTCCAATGATGGAAGGTAGAATAGAGGCATTAGGTTCTGTGATGGAATGGAGGTGGAGATAAGAGGATGCCGTGGGGGTAAATATGATAGTATTGATCGTGCTTATATAGGTATGTGCATGGAGAAGGCTCGCTGGTGGATGGAATTGTGGAGAGTAATAGCAGTGTGAGGTGTCACGGCAGCAACCCCTCTTGTCCTCTCCCCTTGATTTATTGCTAAAAGAAGCAATAAAAAATAACCTAATTGGCCAAATCGTAAGATTTAGCTTATGAGTCTTCATATGCAATTTCTCAATTTATGGTCCTTTGTTATCATTTATAACTTTCGATTTCTCCTAAATACCTGAAATGTAAATTATAATAATATAATACATCTTATTTCAAGAATAAATGTTTGGGAGAAATTATAAAAATATGACAATTATATCCTTGTTAAGCATTAATTCAATGTAAGGTATATTAATCTATATACAAAAATGTTGTGAATAAATACATAAAAATATGGGTTTTTCAATAGGATCCAAGCCGATGGACCCTATAACTCCCACAGCTCGGTATCCACCTAAACCATGAGAGCCTGTCAAAATTAAATAGGCCAATTAATATTGAATATTTAAATTTAACTATTATAATTTAATTAATCAACATAGGGCCTTTTTGGATAGGATTTTAGAAATGGGCTTATGAAAAAAAAGGCTTTTGGGTAGCTTATAGAAAAGGGCTTTTAGAGAAGAGCTTATGAAAAAAAATTGTTTTAAATTAATGAGTGTTTAGATAGTTATTTTCAGAAGTACTTTTATTATTGGTAAATTACAAAAAAGGGTATAAGTATTAAATAAGGAGAGATAAGATATAAGAGGAGAGAGAAGAGATGGTGTAAGAAAAAAACTGAGAGAGGATGTAAGAAAAAGTAGGGGTAATATAGTAATTAGTTAGTTCATAAGCTCTTTTACTGTTCTATAAGCTACTATGACCAGCTTATCTGAAACCTTAGTTTTAAACCATAGTTTAATCCAAAAGTCCATTTGAACAAATATGGCTGTTTGTTTTAAAATTTTCCCAAACTTAGGTTTTGGCCAAAAAGGCTTTTAAAACTATGGTTTACAATGAAACCAAATAGGCCTATAATTAATTACATGTCATCTCTGCTACCTCAACTTTAAGGAGTCATGTCCTGTAACATGTAAAGGTAAGGCCACATCTCATCATACTTAGGCATGACCCCCCGCTCCTGTCGAAGCTTTGCCCTATGTAAATTAAATAGAAATAGTAATTATTTACATATTATATTCATAAACACAATGTATAAATCATAATTTTAATCTACTTAGTGTTTCATCGTATACGACAGCGAAGTCTTGGAGCTAGCCCTATGCCACACTGTCTGCTGCCTGATGTTGCCCATATTCCTTCAGACTTAGACCTGAAGCAAAAGGTAATAATATGAATACAAATTCAAAACATTTTAAAATCAATACAATAATGTTAATATCATATATACTTGTTGCTTAGGCGAGATCCTCAAGTAGACATAGTGGAACAATCTTGCTCTGGGACTCCAATAGGTACATCCACCAAATATCCTGCAATGGCGTCTTCAAATTGTCATTATTCTCCAGCCCTAGATCCCCTATCTGGTTTTTCCCTGCTGTACCTATCCCTTTAAGGGTATCTGCCTATAGATCCTCTCCTACTATAAATTTACCCTGTAATTAAATAATTAATATATATTTAATTAATCAACTAATTAATTACTTGAAATAAAAAATATATCTTACCTTAATCATCTCGTAGGCTCTATCTTTCACCCGTGATTTGAACTTCTTCTAGTCTTTCTCTTGAATTAGTAGCAGTGTCCACTACCTACTGACTAGGCACACATTCTTGAAGTACAGCTGGCCCCTGCCCCTAGTCGGTTTCCCTAAATCGCTTATTGGCAGCAACATGTCTGCTAGTGATCATGGACATCTCTTTAACAGTAAGTGTCCTGTCGGACCTATGGCCCTAGGGAGTATGCACCAAGTAATATGAAATTTAATTATATGTCAATTAAATATAAATAACCTTTTGTATAAATAAAATACTTACCTACGAACTCTATATTGAAGCTGCCCTGGTACGTTTGAGCACGATGTGCCTCATACTAGGCCTACTGATCCTCATCCTCTTGGGACAACTCATACCCCTGATACTCCTCGTCATTCTCCTCCTAGTCATGTTGATCCTAATAAGGAGCTATAACATATAACATGAACTCAATCATCCCCTCCTCACTCAGATCATAATCATCGATGTTGATATCTGGACCATGACTTGTACCACCAGTAGAAATACCCACCATAGAAAAAGGATCATCGATGGATATAGTAGGTGTGTTAGGATCAATTGGCTCCTTCCCGATTCATCAACTCGTCCTAATACAATAATAAATGAATAAAATAATATCAAATAATAATTTTAAAAACATAATAAATAAATTAATAAAATATTAAAAATTTAAAAAACACAATAAATAAATGAATAAAAATATAATAACAATTTTAAACATATAATGAATAAATGAATAAAATAATTTTAAAACCACAATAAATAAATGAATAAAATAATATCAAAAAATAATAAATAAATGAATAAAATAATTTCAAATAATAATAATTTCAAAAAACAATAAATAAATAAAATAATATCAAATAATAATAATTTTAAAAACACAAAAAATAAATGAATAAAATAATATCAAATAATAATAATTCCAAGAAGACAATAAATATATGAATAAAATAATTTAAAATAATAATAGTTCCAAAAACACAACAAATAAATGAATAAAATAATTTCAAAAAATTAAATAAATGAACAAAATAATATGAAATAATAATTCCAAAGATACTATAATTAAGTAAAATAAAAAATTAGAAAAAATTTAGGGTTAAGTTTAAATTCTAACCTTAAAATGCAGAGTACTTTGTAGATTTATATCCGGATATGATGTGTGTATAAAATTTGGAAGAGCTCCCTACTTTTTATATGTAGGGTTGAATTTTCTAGCTTTTTTGTAAAACCGCTAGAAAATGTAACTTTAGGCAAATTGCCTCACGCCACATGTCCTGACTTCTTAGTAACTATTGAAATTTCTAGCAGTTCAGGGGACAACTACTAAAAATTTCTTTCTCCACTTCTAGTGGTTGTCTCTTAACCCTAGAAATGTGAGAAACTACTAGAAAGTATGTCGACCTGTCGCAATCCCTAATAGTTTTTTTAGTGATTGATCCTTAACCGCTAGAATGTGGTCAAAGGGGTTAGAATTTCTAGCAGTTTGTCACAATAGCTAGAAATTTCTTGAGTTTCTAGCAGTTAACATGAACTAATACAAATTCCTTGAGTTTCTAGCTATTGCTACAGTGGTCATCCACTAAAATTTTCCCTAAATCCAATATTGTGATTCAACCTAATTGATACGTGGCTTTCAGGTGATTCTTACCTAATAAGCTGAATTTTAGCAAAACACCTTTAGGTTCATTGGCCCTTTATATACACATAAAGGCATTCATGTAATTTCCTTATTTATTAATTTATCTTTGTTATGGTGTTCTACAAATTCAAGCTTCATATATAAATTCAAAAAGGCTAGACTATTCTTTAAAATCTAAACTATTTCTTGAATAAAATCAACGCATACTGATGAATCCCTATTTTATTATATTATTTGTTATCTATTTAAGAGAATTTATCATGTTTAATAGGTATTATTATAATAGTTTTGTTTACTTTGTCTTTAATTGCTTATATGAAATAAATGATTAAAAATATCATTTTCTTACGTCTTTATTATTTTATTATTTCTCTTGATTAAATTGATTTGCATAAAAGTATTTTGGTTTACGTATTTCAGGAAATAAAGAAATATAAATAAATAATTATTAGGACCCATATCAACTACTATAAAATTATGTTATATTATATCCATGAGAAATTGCCAAATTGAAAGAGTAAATTATAATATCTAATTAAAGAAAATCAAAATACCTCCATTAATATGATATTATATTAATATTATATTGTATTATATTAATTGATTCATTTAATATAATATAATATAATATAATATTATGTTACATTATATCAATTCAATATCATTTGAATTAATTCAAAGACAATTCCTTAATATTCAACATTTGAATTTAATTAAAGGATAATAGATAAGGGTTTTAGCTTTTCCTATTTCTTATTAATTGTTTTATCTCATTTATCATATTACTTTTTATTTGAATTATTTTTAGGATATTTGAGTTAGAAGGATTATCTTTGAAGATATTAGAAAATATAACAGTGTGGAGATAATTGAAGATCATGAAAGATAAATCAAGAATAATCATAATCTTTTGGAGAGTCAATCAGTGAAAAATCTCACATCAATAAGGAATACACTAAGGCCATAGCTTATGGCTATATAAAGGACCCAAAGCCTCCTCCATTCAACACAACAATCACCACCATCATCACAATCATCTTCTTAATCTTTTCCACAATTTCATCCCTTTCCTTCTAAGTTCTTGAGGAGAGATGTTGTGGCTTGAGTTATTGTGCTTTAGAGTAGGAGTTGAACAAGTTTGATTTGATCATTTTCCTTTATATAAGTTTATGATTTTCTAGGTTTATTAAATTTTTGTCAATGCATTACACTACCTATTTCTAGGATAACTCTCATAATATTGACTAACTGAACTATCGCAATCAACAATGCAATTAAAAGATTCATACTAATCAAGATGACGTTTTAATTTAAAATAGGAGTTTTCAAAAGCATAAGTGTGATTTTTTTTTTTGAAAAATAGGCATTCTCAAGAGCTCAATCAAACAATCAATCAAATTCATTCCCTCCCCCCACACTTAAATCATGTGTTGTCCTTAACGTAGTACTAAAGCATATATGAAAGGGAGAATGGAAGATAGTTAAAGAGTCATGTGCTAAAAGGGAGATTTATCAAATAAAAACTAACATAAAACTAATAAATTCTTAAAATGCAACATATTCTAAGAAATTGATAAAAGACATAATCAATAAATCTAAATTATTCTACTTTTTACTACGGGATTGTCCCTCCCTCACACTTATCTCAGATAATAAAACTTAGAATATAAGAATGATAAGATAAAGAAAGGGACAACCTAGTGCCTTTATACTGTTTGAGGGCCTTGAAATTGCAATTATCATCTGTGATGAGGAACATGCTCTCACGTAAATGTATCTTCTCTACATAGCTTTCTATAGTTGTTTGGGGTGGTAGCTCAAGTTCAATTTATGGAAGCTACATAGTATAAGGAATATGGTAATCACCATACAATTCTCCTAAGTGAGGTACCTACAAGAGATTCGACAAACCACAAGTAGCACCTTTTCTAACTCTAAGTATGGGACAATAATCAAAATACTTGAAGCCATAGAAAGCCTTCAAGTGTGAAAGGTTAGTAATCAAGACACTAGATGTGATAACTCTATACAATATATAAAAACATAACTATTTCTTGTATCCAATAAAATCAATAAGACTCCCTTCAGTAAGAGTCTTGACTTCAACATGAGAAATTGAAATATAATTATCTGTAATTATTTATTTATCGGGTGACAAATCACATGGTAATATCTCATCCTTACCAGCACCCTCATTTTCATCCTCCTGAATAGTAGGCATGATTTTCAATAGTTTGGGCTTGGTCTTATGCCTATTTGTCTTTGTTATGTCACTATGGTACTAGAGTGACTTCCTCAATTGTTATAGTAGCTTTTACTTTATCATGTGATTCCTTAGGTCTTGACAATACAACAAAAACACATTCCTTAAACTTTTTATGACTAGAAAAAAATTAGAGAAATACCATTATTATCAATTACATCATGTTTATACAATGTGTCTAGCATACTAGATAATTCGATATAATTCATGCAAAGTGAACCATCACTACATGTATATAGAAAGGATGTATGTGAGGTATCATTATTAGTATTTCCTTTAAGAATTTTATTGTCCTTATGTGCATGCAGGGGAGGAGAAGGAGATTCAAGCAAATTCTTATTACAAGATAAGTCAATATTAGCACTCAAACAAGGCTCAATGTTAGCAACATGTTCACTATCGTCCTTAATACAAGAGGATACACATGTAGTACTAGAAATACTAGGAAGAGAAATATGATCAAACATATTATTATAATTACATAAAGAGGTAGAGACATTGCAAGTAATATCATTATTTAAGGTACTACCATTATTGTCAACTTCTTTAATGATAGGAGCTATATTACTAAAGGGAGAATATGAACCCTCTAGGGTTTGTCGTTGACTTACCTTTCGTTGACAGTTGCTTGAGACTTTGTCTAAAGTTGTCGCTTGCTTCTCACATGAATCTTGAGGACATGAGGCTCATTCTTTCCTTTCAGATTTAATATAGGCTATCACTCAAAAGCTTATCCATAGTACCCTTATGTTCCTCCAATTCTTTAAACCTTCCAAACACCTATGCTTTAATAAGTAATACAGGGTATTGTGATACCAAGTGATCATATAGTTTTTTCATAATTTGTATCTGTTAGAATGAGGAATGTCTACTAAACCAAGAGTCACTAAATGACTTACATGGTTAGGTTAGGGGTTGGTAAGGCAGTACATATAAAGTAAATAGAGGCTCAGAGTAAGGTCTGTGTTGTTGGAAGAGTGGTCCATGATATAGTTAAGGTAGAAATTGAGCTATGTATTATTGGTTGCTCATGACAAATGATCTAAGGAACCCCTAAGCTTTGTCTATAATTAACTCCAATAAGTCTCATCCCGTTACACCATCTATTATTTTTCAGTTATACTCTTTCAATCCCCTATGAAAATATAGTATGAGGTATTCGTTAGGTATTTGGTGATGCAGGTACTTGTGTAGAATGTATTGGAACTGATCCCTATATTCAGTAAAAGATTCATGGATGTTTTGTATAAGGAGTGTAGTTGCTATTGATCTGCAGGTGCAATTGGTACTTAGAAATAACCTGAAAAGCCATCCAAGAAATAATAGTGAGATTTACCAAATATTCTTTCCAACATTTGATCAATGAAAGGTAATGGAAAATGATCATTCCTAGTTGCTTAATTCAACTTCCTATAGTCTATACACATTCTCTAAGCATTCTGAACTCTTGTTGGAATAAGTTCATTACTCTCATTTTTCACTACTATGATACCACTTTTCTTTGGTACTACATGTATTAGGCTCACCCACTCACTGTTTGAGATTGCATATATGATTCCAGCACTTAATAATTTAGATACCTCATTTTTAATCAGAACATGAATAAGAGGATCTGACATCCTTAGTAGCTACTTAAGTGGCTTTGACCCTTTAGCTAAAAGGATCTTGTGTGTACAGACCAAGGGATCAATCCCTGGTATGTCCCCTAAAGACCAACCTATAGCTCTTTTATACCTCTTAAACACTGAAACTAATGTATCTTCTTCATAACTACTCAGAGAACTGGAAATAATAATAGGCAATTTATAATCATCAACAAGAAAGACATATTTCAAGTTAGAGGGGAGGGGTTTCAATTCTATATCAGGGGGTTGCATAATAGAAGGAATCATCTTTATTATATCAAGTGCCTTTAGTGTGAGTGGTGTGTCCATGTGGCTTGGGGAAGGAGATATAAGCTCAGTGTGATGTATATTTCCTCCACTTCCTGACTAAGTACCACCATCAGATGACCTAGGAGAGTTAGGGTCAGTCTAATCAATAGAAAAAGAAAGTAAATTAGAAGTGAGAGTAGGATTAGAAAGGACTAAGGCAGTAGCAGAATCACTGTTATCCTTTTATAATGTTTTAGCGCTAGTCAATGGGGAAGCTATATTCTAGCTCGTGAATTAACCTCTTTATCATCAGTTCCCTCAAAATCAAGAAATACACCTTTCTCAAGGCTATCAAGTGCAGAATCAGCAGTAATATCATATTTAAAGCAATATGATACATTAATTTCATGAGCAGAAGAAAGCGAACTATCTATCTCTAAACAATAAGCACATGATACGCCACATTCACATGCACATAAATGAGAAGGGTGGGGGAAGATAGACAAGTAAAAGCATCATTATGCTTCATAGCCATGTCACACCAGTGAGGTTCATTCATATCAGTCTCATATAAGTAGTCCACATCATGACATTCAATCAAACTAATACCTAAATAAGAGCAATCTTCATAACTATGATTCATAGCTTCTGAAAGATTAAATTTTACTTCTTGATCCCCAATCCCCATAGTGATAAGACTCTTTTTCATGTTAATTATGGTCTCAACAATTAGAAGGAATAGTCTACCTAGAATCAAAGTACAATCAGTTGGCAGGTCATTAATCATATCAAGGACATGAAAGTCAGCTGGAAAATAAGACCTTTAACTTGCATGAGAATATCTTCAAGAATGCCTTTAGGGTATCTCACCATCCTATTAGCTAGGCCAAGCACTACACTAGTGTCTTTCAAAGCTTTAATACCCAAGGTCTTATAAATAGAGGTTGGCATGCTGTTAATTGCTGCACCTAAGTTAAGTAGGGAATGAGAAATTGTAGTTCTATCTATAGTACAAGGAATAGTGTAGGAACCCAGGTCTTTACATTTAATAGGCAACTGTGGCTTAAATAAGGCGTTAACACTCAATTTCAATTGGATTCTCTCACTATGCCTATACTTTCTTTTGTTTGTACATAGGTCTTTCAAGAATTTAGTACACTTGGGCATCTTTTTAATCAATTCAAGCAATAGCACATTAACCTCAAGTTTGATAAACATTTCAAACAATTCATCATTATCTTTCTTTTCAACAATCTTTTTACTAACCAAATAAGAATTTGAAAAAGGCAAATCACGAATATTTACCTCATCACCTTTAGAGTCAGAAGGTGATACTTTCTCCATTGGTCCCTTTATGATAGCTATTGCCTCTTCATCATTTTGCACCATTAGTTATTTTTGACATCTCCAAGAGCTTCTTTTCTTTTAAGACTTCATATTGGATAGAAGCTTCTTTCTTAGCTTTTGACATTCATCGTCCAATATTTTTAACTTAATATATAACGATTTGCAGATGATTTTCAAGCTTTAAACATTGAACAATGAGCAAACTTGTTTAATTTATCTTTGAAAGAAGCTAAAACGGGGGGATAAAAAAATAAATAAATAACGGGTTGATTGTTCTGTAAAAGCTTCTGTATAAATTTCCTTTGGATTGAGCAAACGTTTGTTACGGTCGTCATTCGGATCATTTATCTAATTATAAGAATTTGATACTCGTCTTGTAAAATTTAAAACTACTTATATACTATTTGTAACTGATCTTCCAACATTTAGCATGAGACATATGAAAACAATTATGTAATATTCATTCATCTAGTTGTTGGGTTTAACATTCATCATCCAGAATTTACAACTAAATATAAAATAATTTGTAACTGTTCTTTCGAATATTATAAAAAAATTCAGGGATTTAAGTTTTTTACTCTAGTAACTGATGAGGAATTTTAAGTTTTGATACCTTTTTTGATTAATTGATGAAGGATTATAAATTTATAATAAAGTACAGAATCGATCTTTTGACTCTGTTGCATTATTAAAATTTTAATATTTTTTAAGAGAATTGATCCATTTTGTGAAATGGTTGCTCACGTTTTAGAGATTCTCTAATATCTGGACAACACTTTCATTCTTTTGTTGATTTTATCCAACAACACACTGTGAAACATCCATTGAGAGAATCGCATATCACAAATTATGAAAAACGCTGTGGTGCTTTTTCTTTAAATAAAGCACTGGGATGGGATCCAGTGTAGTGCTTTCTTTTATTTATTTATATATATTTATATATATATATATTAAGTTAATCTTGATATTAGATATCCTAATTTTAAAATTTATGATTGTCTCTCTTAATATAAATATATCTTCTTTGAATTAAATTTAAAAATTAGAGGATCTAGCGATACTTTATACCGCTAGTGCTTTCTTTCTAAAGGGACAACTATGACTAACTATAGAAATCTTGTCGTTCTGAAGAAAGCTTATGGGTTTTATGACAAGGAAATAGAATTCTAAAAGCTGATTCTTGGGCAACCAGGTGGTAAATTGTACATGAACATTCACACAATTTTATTGTAATATTTAATAAAAAGCTTGTTTCTATATCGATACTGAGTTATTAAATGGCTAAAGTTGAAAGCATTTTGGGATAATATCATATTTTTATATCTGAATAGGTTGCTGACGTATATCTGTACGTCAACTGATTTCGTAAGCAGAATTCTAGAAAAAGTTGGTAAATTGTATTTGACGTCTAGTTGCCAAATAATATTACTTTTTATTTTTCCAACACAATGCATAAATGAAACGGTAAGTTGTTTAGTTTTTTTTTTAATAAAAATTAAAGTTGGATGAGTGAAAATGTTGATTTTTATATATTTTACCCACATTTATTAATTATTTTTATGATAATTTTGGGCTTAATTAAATATATTAGAGACTATTTGATTTTGGAAAAAAAGTATAAATAATACAACTTTTGTGATAAAATTGAAAATATTTGGAATTAACAAATTTTCAAGCAAATAAACCATTCTTTTATACCTTTTTCTTATTTTTACTATTTTCTTAATGGTTCATTTTAATTTGTCTCAATCCCATTGGTCCAAAATTTTCTTGAAATCTAAAAAATAATGTATTCCCTCATGTCCTAATTATAAAAGTTAGTTAATTTTTAAATAAATTAAAAAAATTAATTGATTATGCCTCCACGATAGTGACTTTGAATTGCTTTGGAAAAAATGAATTCAAAGGTTTTTTTCCTGGACCAAAAAGTAAGTCAAAAAGTTATTCTCAAAGATTTATGCTGATTTTTCACATACTAATTATATATGAATTACCTAATTGTGTTCTTGATCCAATTTATCCCCCACTCGCCCCACAAAAAACACAATTATGCATGTCTAAAAATGGTAGGAGCATCAGAGGGCTCCATGCATAAATACTTTGACTTAATGTTGACTAAAAAAAAGAAAGGTTAATATAATTATTAATCTTTGTAGTCTTATCAAATTTTAGTTTAAATCCATATATTTTCAAATCGTAGTTTTTAATCTTTATAATTTTATAAAGATTTATGTTAACACCATTAAATATAGAAACAAAAATAAAAACTTATTAAAAGTATGGAGACTAAATTAAAAGTCGCAGAGATCAAAATTATTTTTTTTAAAAAAATAGGGTTTATAACCAAAGTTTTTGATTCCTAACTCAGTCCTTATTAAACTATAGGGAAAAAAAATCTCAATTTTAAATTACAATACCAAAATCAATTCTAATCAAATTGTAATTAACAATGCCCCATCCTTCACAATGGATGTGTTGGAATATGTTTATCAATGAAACATCGTTCTTTTAATAAATAAATTAATGGAATCGAATTCTTGCTTTGCAATGGTCCTCTGGAATTTATGCTTGTAATTTTCTTCACCACCATATTATATATTGTTGAATTCCGTCTTTGACATTCCAATAATAACATGCCTCTCGAGTCTCTTCCCTGTATTATATACCTCTTTCCTATGCCTTTAGTTAATGACCCTACGATTAGTGTTAAGCTTTTTTCATGGTCGGTCAAGAATTCCGATAAGAGAACGATCTCGTTTACACCTCACGTTCCAACCCATCCCACACTTGCGCGTTTTCTATTGGAAAGCGAATCGCGAAAAGCTTCTTCTCACACTCCATGATTGCTTGTGTGCAGTTAATCCCATGAGAATAGAAGCCGAGGTCCCGACCGTAAGATATTATCCAAAACCCTGCTACAAGATTGGTGAGTTTAAAATTCGTAACCCTAGCGGGAAATTCATAGATGAAACAGACGTTCTAGATCTGTAAGTGAGGCACTACATAGATACATTTCATCAAAGAGAAGGGCAGCTAGGCTGAAATTGGTGAAATTTCAGGCGACAAGGAGGCTGAAATTGGTTCCACAACTGTTCTTTCTGAGGGACCACGTCTTACTTATATCATCAAAGTAAAGTGTGATCCTTCTAAGGACAACGTGAATCCCAAGGATCCTGAATATTATTTTCGTCATCCCTCGAGCAAAAGCACTATCGGATGTTTGTGTTATATTTGAACATGTAAGGGGAAAGCCTCCACAAAACGTTTTAGAGCTAAAGAGTGAGTCGAAAGAAGAAGAGAAAGGCAATAAAATTGTTGGGAATGGGGCTTCACTTGCTCTATTATCATCATCAACAACACAAAGAAGTACGATTTTGAATGCAGGAAATAGTTGGGTTGCTTTCAATGTCACTATCTTCAATGGTTGTAAGTTTGTTTTTGGTCGACTGAGTGTGTTAGAATTTTGAGATTAGAAGTATCTAGGTTGTATTTTTATGAAATGATTTAAATCAATTTGATAAGATATGCCTTTTAATTGTACTTTTTTCAGAGGCTTAGATGACTCTTCATACCTCATTAGAGATTTTATATTAGAAGTATATATTGGGGGTTGTCTTTTAAGTGAATTTGATAGGACTTTCTTGACACTATATATCTTTAATCATTTTTTAATATGAAGCAGTTGAATGAGTCTCAATATAGTACTTTAGGGTTATTAATTACATGTGAGTCTGTCAATCTTGTGCGAAGAAAACATAGATTATCTTAATTATAACAATCACTATGGATCTTATTGTGTTTTATGTATGAAATGTGGACGTATATGTGGGTTCTTAATTTACTAGTTATTTGTATGAGAATATTCAATTGTTTTTATGTAAACTAAAAATTTCAGTTTATCAAAGTTATACCTATCTTATTTTAGGAAATTCAATTCACAATTACTCTATTATAATCCATAACTCTATTATGTCAAATTCACAACTACCCCTTTGAAATTCAATAGTCATTTGTTGTTGCCAACTAAATAGCTTTATTTACAACAGTCCTATTAGAATTCACAATTTTATTATCGCAAATTAATTATTACTAGATTTTGAAATCTTCTAGAAATCACAACTTTGTTTCTTCTTCTCCATTTTCTTCCCCTCTCATTCTCCTCCCTTCTTCCTCTCCTCCTCCTTTCTCATGTTGATGATGACCATGGTCATCGTCATCAACATCTTCTTACAGCTCATTATATAAAATGATAATGGCCATATATAGATGGACTTTTTTTAAGAGTAGGGCAATAAAATAAAAGATATTTGAGAATAAGGATTGACATATAGAAGATCATGAATATAAATTTTCAATTTTAACCAATAATGTTTTCTATATATGAAGGAAACTATTCCTATGGCTATAGTCAACCAAAAACAATTATATTAATAAAATTATATTAATGACATATGTAATGGCTGGCTAGTATAGGAAAGGCTATATATTCCCCAAAAAAAAAATCTGAGGAACTGAAGTAAACGAGGACAATATAACTTTAAAAATTCTTTAGAGGTTTGATTCGAATATTTTCATCAATGAGAACTCCCTTTGCGATCACAATAAATGAATGGAATTGAATTCTTCGTTTTGGAAAAAGTAATCCAAAAGTTATTCACTGGGATGTATGCTAATTTTTCACAGATGACACTATATATCAATTACCTAACTGTGTTTTTGATACAACATACTTGTCTCTTCTTTTCTCTTCACTGAATATGTCTTTCATGTTTGAAGACCCTAAAGTTACGGCCAAGCTCTACACATGGTCAAGTAAAGAGTTCCAAAAAGAGTTCAATCTCGTTTACACTTCACGTGACGACCCATCACAAACTTGCGTTTCTTATTGTAGAGTGAATCAGAACAAGGCACTTTTCTCACTCTATGATAGCTTGTGTAAAGGTATACTACCAGTTGGGGTACACATAGAAATCTCCACTCAAAGATATCACAACGGCTTTATCGGGTTTCGCAGCGCTCGAGTCCTCGAATCAGCGACGCCTAGCGTTGAAGAAACAGCAGCACCAGTAGCGTCAGTTATTAGGTATCAAGACAGGCTTCGACTTAGAACAGGTCAGTTATGGTTGCATATATTAACAAGAGAAGTATGGGAAATTAAATTCAACACTGGTTATGATTTGGCTTCACTTCTTTCTTATTCAATTCGCATACTGTGCAATCCTTGGAAAGGCCTTGACGTGGATCTTCTTGGACCATACTATGTTTACGTTAGACGAACACTTGGTTTATGTAAGGTTGAACATGTACAAGTTCCGCATGATGTTGTCACTGAGGGCCACAACAACCTTAATGGTGGGGCTCATCTTGCCTCAGCACACAACAATAATAACAATGCCATTCTAAATTCAGGACATACTCAAGGCAGTTTCAATGGCGCATACATCAGAAACTGTTATATTATGCCGATGATTCAGTTTATCATAAAGAGTTGTCCATAAATGTCGAAAACCAATTAACAAGGAGAGTTGTTTCATAGGTTCAAATAAAGGACCGTCAAAATAGTACTTAGGTTCTTCATGTGAGTCTACTTTTATGTCTTTCAGTGTCTTACATGTTAGTAATGGCCTGTTCTGTAATTCCTATAGATGTAAATAATGTTCTGGTACATGATATTGTATGAAAACCTAACACAATTTGACGAGTTAAACCAGTGAATTGGTAAACCAATTTTTTAACTAATCCAATCAAAAGTTTTGGACTGATTGACAATATTAGATTTTATATATTATTTTCTTCCATTATTGATCCTAAAATGGCATTGTTTTGAAGTTAACAAAAAAATAATAATCAATCATGCTTGTACTTTATTAACTTTTGTTTTTTTGTTGAATTCTGTATAATATATGAAATATTGAAAAAAAAAACTAAGGGTATTGATCCATTTTGTGAAAGTGGTTACTCATGCTTTAAAAGATTCTCTATATCTGGAGAAAATTTTCATTCTTTTGTGAGACTTATCGGACAACACATTGTGAACCATCAATTGAGAGAATCTCATATCACAAATCATGGAAAACGTTGTGGTGCTTTTTCTTTAAATAAAGCATTGGAATGAGATCCGATTTAGTCCTTTCATTTTAAAGTAAAAATTATAATTAATCATAAAAAGCTTTTCTTTTTGGAAGCTAGGTTAAGTTATGGGATTTATGAAGATCCACACAATCTTATTTCGTAATATTTTATAACAAGCATTTTTTTAATTGAGGAATTAAATTTAAATGACAAAAGTTGAAATCATTTTTAATACTTCAGAATTTTATACTCCCTATTTTGGACTATGAATATTAAAGCCCCAGAACAAGATGAACGAGTTAAACATTTGTTTAATAGCTCCCCATTTACAACTACCATTTTATATTTCACATCTCCACTATAGCAATTATGTAACTAAATTTACAAAAAAAAAAATTGAGTTTTTTCTGAAATTTAAAATTTACTAGTTATTTGCATTGGAAGATTAACTTGAGTTTTTTAGTTAACTAAAAAATCCATTGTAGGAAAGGCATAAATATATTATTTTATGTTATTTTCTATATCCTATTACTAGGTATTCAGTTTTGAGATTCATATATGCCCCTTCCCACCACTAGATATTAAACTTGAGATTTAAAGGGATCTACCAGGATATTACTCATAACTATCTTGTTTTAGTACATATGAAACTCTTTTTTCATATTTATTGAAGGGTATCCCTACCCTGGATTTAGAGTGCAAAGAGTTTTCACCTCTTCTAACAAGTACACTTCCCAGGATTTGAACTTGTGTTCTTCTCTTTACGGGGGTGCGGCCACTTACCTCCCCAACCAACAATTTGTTGATAGAATTTATAACTCTATTATGGGCATGTTTAGATAAAAGTTTAGAAAATGATTTATGAAAAAAAGGTTTTTAGACAGCTTTTAGAAAATAGCTTATGAAAAAAAATGGTTCTAAATAAATGAGTGTTTTGATAATGTCACGTCCCAAAAATTTGAGCCGTGACCAGCACAGAATATGAACCAATTCATATTCCTTAAGCATAAAACTTTGAATAAAATATTTAAAATAATAATCATAATATATATTCTATTTTTATCAAAAGACAAGTCCTTTGTAGAAGTTTCAGTAGGATTATCTTTGTATAATCGATCTTTTGAAAATCCTATAACAAGATGTGAATGTTTCAAAATCACCTGTAAATATTTTTAAAATAACCAGAATCTTATCCATAGACTAGGTGGAGTATATATCCTTTCAACTAAATAATACAAATATTTCATAAAATCATAATTACATTATAAATGTATATGCCCAAAATCAGTACTTCGGATCTTCATGGAGGCTCTTCACTGCTCAGCTAGATGAATAGAGTCAACTGCACTATCTAAAGCTAAAATAATCTTCTCGTGAATAACGTTCCAAAAATATAATTTAAAATACAAAAATAAATAATTTCAATATGTTTAAATATAAATTATGACATTTTGTAATTCAATACAAATATTTCGATAAACATTTTATTTCAGAAAAACTATTTGAAATAATCATTTCAAATCAATTCTTTTTCCAAAGGACTTTAGCAGAACAAAAACAGGTATAGACATTCAGTCTACGAAGGTAACTAACCAATCCAGTGTGGCTAGATGCCACAAAAAATGGCGTGGACACATAGTCCACGAGGGTAACTAACCAAGTGTAGTACAAGGCCATAAAACAAGAGTATGTACGAGACCCATGAATAATAGGAGCATGTACAAAACCTACAAATAACATGAGTAGGTACAATACCTATGAGAAATAGGTACGAGAATAAATCTCACGAATAACCGGCGCGAGTACGAAACTCATAAATATCTATTGAGGTCAGGTTTAACCATGGTGCACCAAGGATTAATAATACTACTGTTAGTAACTAGAGTTTTGTACTCCATCTTTTCTAAAAACCTTTTCAGCATACATGGGGTCCATTAAACATTAAATGATCACAACAGTTTCTAATGCAATAATCTTCATCAATAATATTTCATAATCATAAAACCCCAGCATGATCATCAAAACAAAATTTTAAAAGATTTCTTCAATTCATATAGAATAATTATTCAAATAATAAAATTCTCTTAAGCATAATTCATGAAGAACATTAATTCAATATAACATTTGCAAAAGTTTTTTTTCCCAAAATTTCTTTATCTATTTTCATACATAACTATAATCATATTATAAACCAATTGAAAAGAGAAACCAACATTCTTAATCAAAGTCATGAATTCACATAACCATACCTTTAACAAATCATACTAAAAATTTATATTTTTAAATTTAAGATATCAAATAGCAAGTTATTATTAAAAATATTATTTTTACGGGATATTATTCACTCACCTTTAATATTCTAATATAGCTTATTCCAGTTCTAAGCTTCAGAATAACACTCTCTTTACTTTTCTAGATTTTCTGAAAATAAAACATTCCATGAATGGATACCATTCAAATCTTTTGTACCAAATACCATTCATTTAACATAACCAAAATAAATCCCATATATATATATATATATATATTAACACTTAAACCTTCCAAACTTTACAACCGTATTAAATTTTAAAATCTTTATCAAATTCCCTATTCTTCCACTCAGCCTAACACCAATACCTCAACACTTGTTCAAAATATCAATCCATATAAGAACAAACTGAGCTCCCAACTCTTCTCTATATTGTTCCCACAAATTTTCCAACAATTTACATCATCATCTTCTCCATTTTTTTCCAAACAACAAGCCATGCAGGCAGCTCATTCATAAGCATGTATACTCATATATACATACCGCCCACACCACAGAGCAGCACGACAGAAATAGTAATCACTCCCACATGCAACTCCCAGTGAACCACAGGACATAAACTTAACTCATAACTTGCAAATTCTTGATTTAATCACATTCCATTTAATACCAACACATAACTTCCAATTCTCCTTCCTTCCTGTACACAAAATGTTCAAATGTAGCAAATCAAAACACTCATTAATCCCATTAGGCACCGACGACATAAAATGGCAGAGAGCTTCAAGCATACCACACAATCAAATGCATTAAAGAATGGGTTCAGTGGTAGCAAGGGCGTGGGACATTAGCTGTACAGAAAAATGGCGATCTCCCATCGACCAATTTGCAACACTCCTCGCACAGCTAAAGTTCACGGCACACAGGAAGAAGTAAGTCAGAGGGAACTTACCACACCACACACAGTGGTTTTTCTACAGTAGCCAAGTGTCAGACGTGCTTCTTTCTACTTCTCTTCCCTCACACACACAGCGATCTAAACAGAGAAGCACAACAGAGATGAGGTTGGTATAGTAGCTCTGACTCGAAAGCTTACAGATCGCTAGAAAATGGTGGAAAGACGTTGAGAAAACTTACCTCAGTCGAGATCTATTCCGACGTATGCTATCTAAGCTCCGACGACGTCCTCCACGGCCATTGTCACTATTGTGACTCTCACTCTCAAGCTCCTATCGCTGTCTCTATCTCTCTCACTGACCCTCGCTCTCACCCTTCTGTTGCAGTTCAGATGACAGAAAAACAACAGTCACAACAGCGGCAAGTCTCACCGTCGCAAAGCCTCTCCTCTGCACTCTCACTCTCGAGGTTGCTGGGCAGAATGGCAAGAGGAAGTGTTTCAGAAATAAAAAAGGACAGAGGGGCAGTTTGGTAATTTCACATTATTGAAAAAATAAAATTCTCACGGTGGCTGAAGCTGGATTCAAACCTGCCATCAATCACTCAGCTAACCAATTCCTCTTGTAATTTTACTGCAAGAAAATATATAATCTTAAATAAATTATTATCATATCTAACATTTTCCAAGGTCATTACATATAATTATTACTAGAAGGATTTTTGTAATTGAAAAATTATCAGACACGGTATAATTTTATTAAAAATATGAGAGAGAGGAGAGATGAGAGAGAAGAGATGGTAGAGAAGAGAGAGGAGGGAGAAGATGGTAGAAATTGTGTAAAAAAATAAAAGTAAAATAGTAATTTGATAGTTCATAAGTTTTTTTATTATTCTAAAAGTTAGTTTGAGTAGCTTATCTAAAATATTGATTTTAAATTAATGTTTGGTCCAAAAGTCCTTTTAGATAAATATAACTGTTTGTTTTAAAATTTTTCTAAACCTAAATTTTACCCAAAAGGGTTTTTAAAACCACGGTTTACATGGTTTTCAAACACACACTTATATTAAATTCACAACTAACCTTTTGAAATTTAATAATCATGTGTTTTTTTTTTTGCCAATTAAACAGCTTTATTTACAGTTTCCTATCAGAATCCACAAATTTATTATAGAAAATTCGTTCATGTTGAAATCTAATAGAAATCACAAAGCTGTTTCTTCTCCTTTTTCATCCGCTTATCATTCTTCCTGTAAGTTCTTGCTCTCCTCCTCCTCCTTCTACCCCATGATGATGATGATCATAACGACGGTCACCATCATCGTCATCAGCATCTTCTTACAGCTCATTATACATATGATAACGGCCATAGATGAATTTTTTAAGAGGAAGGCAATAAAGTAAAAGATACTCTTCTATCCTTAAATATAATAATTAATTAGTGATTTGATCTTATTTTAATTATAAGACTTTAACCTATTTTATCTACAATATTTATAATTTTCTTTAAATTAATTTATCTAGTTTATAAACTAATCTGTATATCAATAATATGATGTTATACATGATATTTTAGATAGATTAAGTTATATTTGATATAATTAATTAATTTATTTCATTTTCTTAATCTATTTAATGAAGTAACTACTAAATTAAGCACCGAGTGAATATTTGAGAATAAGAATTGACATATATAAGATCATGAATCTAAAGTTTCAATTTTTAAGCAATGATGATTTTTATGAAGAAGACCTTCGCCTCGAAGAAGACCCAGTTCTCGTTTGTAGCCTCCGTCGCTCTTAAAGAAGATGATGATTGAAGGAGATGATGAACAGTCCCAGAGCACCCCTCCTTTCCACGATCGCGTTCTCTTTTCTTAGGTTTTAGGTTCACAAATTGCATCCCAAAACAGTGTCGCTTCCTCCACTGATCAGAATATTCAACGTTTAAAAACAAAAATTAATCCTTCCCCACCAAACCACGTCACCATCAGATTAAACAAGAGAAAAGAGATAAAATATAAATAAACTAAAGAAAACAAAGTAAAAAGATAATAACAACAATAAAGCTGAAACTCTTTTATTCTCTTTTCTAATTCAGAAAAATTTAAATTATTATTTATTTTTATCCAAATCTAAAATATATCTATTTTCCATAAAACATATGATATTTAAAATGAATTCGCTAAATAATGCCCAAAATTGTTATCTTATCAAAATCAAAAGAAAATCTCTCTAATTTTGCATTGATGACTCCCAATATATCAAAATATATGTCAAATATTACTAAAAATAGGAGTCATCATCGTCAATCACAATATTACAATACTTAATAGTTTACTATACTTAATATTCTTATAAAGATAGTTCATGGACAAAAAGGCCTTTCAACCGTTTTAATCTATTTTAATGAATGACTAAGGGGAATTGGGTTCTCTCTTTACAAAAGTCGTCCCGAGTGCAAGCTTTTGACAGCCACATTAAACATTTCAATTACTGAATTGTAGCTAACATCCAATATATATACACACATAATAGACGATTTTGCAAAAGCCGAACTGCCTGAATCTGTAACGTACCTACGCAGTTAAATAAAACTAGATCTAAGGTGATACTACAGAAACCGAAGAAGAAGAAAGGAGATCGAAGGAGAAGGTGACACGTTCACCTAGGGGGCATTTTTTACATTTTTTTTTTCTTATTTCTCATTTTTCTAATTTTATTGTCATTTAATTTGTTTTGCATATTTTTATTTGAAATGATTAATATATAAATTGTGTATATTATTTTCAATGAGTTATGAAATACATTAAAATCATGTGAGGTAAAAAATTAGAATATTTAATTTTTGCTTATATTTTTTAAAAGAATTTGATATTTTATTCTGGTACATATATTATTATATATAATATTATTTTTATTTAATTATTATATCATGGATGTTATTAAATAATCTACCTGTTTGAACAGTGACATGTTGCCTTCTTTTTGTTCAACGTCAGACTTTTGGAACATGAGATTTATAACACTAAAATTATTATAAAATTCTAAAAGATAATTCTTGGGTAGCCAAGTCGGTAGTTTTGAACATCTGCACAATCTTTTTGCTATATTTTATGATGAACAAGTGTTTTTTTTTTTTTGGCAATTGAGCGATCTGAGTAATTAAGCGACTAAATTAAAGTTGAAATGGGATAAGATTATATATTTTTATATCTGATAAATTATATTACTTTTTATTTTTCGAAACAATACCTACATGAAATGTTACGTTGTTTAGTTTAATTTTTTTTATAAAAAATTAAGTTGAATTATTGATAGGTTTTCATTTTTATATATTTGATTCTACGTTTATTAATGATTTTGAGCTTGATTAAATCTATTAGACATAATTTGATCTTGGAAAAAGGTAGAAATAACGATTTTTTTATCAAATTACAAATACTTTGGATTTTCTATTTTTCATGAGGTTTAATATTCTTAATTATGTTTTATATAAGATTAAATGTCATCTATTGATTTCATGTTTGATTAAATTTTTGTAATTTCAGTACTTAAAGTATTTTTTAGTATAATTATTTTTAAATTATATTTTAGGAACAATTTACTTCTAAAGTATTTCTTTAAGGGCAATTTTAACCTCATCATTAATACCCAAGAAATGCATTAAGTAAGTGTGCATCTAGCACACTAAAATATTTTTCAGTAACACTAAATATTTTAAAATATTTTATATAATTTTGCCTTTAAAGTATTTTCTAAATTAATTTTGTTATTTTTTTCTATATTTTCAGTACTCATCTTCTATATTTTTAAATCTTTTTTTAATATTTTTTATAATCAATTTCCAATTTTTAAGTAATCATCTTAAATATTGTTAGTAATAAAAAAACTACATTAAAAGCAAAATTGTTCCTAGAAGAATATTTTAAAAAAATTGTAGTAAAAAATATTTGAAGCTATTAAAAAAATATTCCAGTATCAACCTAACCCAAAAAATGTTTTCTTATTTATGACGTAGAGATCATAAATTACCGGTAGATCATATATATGATGCATTTGGGTTGACCAAAGATACCTTACGGTATGGGAGGCACAGTTAGAGTTTTGAATATATATATTGCGTTTTGGGATATGCTGTGCCGCTACCTTAAAACATTAGTACATCTAAAATGAAAAGTAAACAAAATATATATGTAATTACTAATTAGTGGTCCATATTTTTAAAGCAAGACATTGTATACACTGCGGCAAATATATATATATATATATATATATATATATATATATATATATATATTACTAAAATACACAAAAAGAACTTGCATGCATGAAGTCATGATGATTTGAATAGTTCTCATTTAATTAATTCTTTATATAATTACATGTATAATGATATTTATTTATTTATTTATTTTAATAAATTTATTATTATGATCAAGTTCATTAATTTATCGTTTTAAATTAAATACTTGTGATATAAATTTTGTAACAAACAGAACCACTGGAAAACCATCATAAATGAGGACACATCGGCTGAATCATATCAATTTCATTCAACGGGCAAGATCTATTTTGCCAAACATAGCATCACTGGTCTGTTGGTGCAATGATGGTTGCGATAAAATGACATAAAGTAATTTTGTTGTAATTCCTCTTACAACTCTACTCTTTTAAGAAACCAAGTGTGAAAGCACTAAAATAGCAAGAATTAACAAGCAATATTAGAAAGTCAAAAGTGCGCACAAGCTTCTATCAGAGAAGGGCATGTAATCCAGAACAAGCAAATCCCAAAGAAATCTCTAAAATTAAACGCTAAAGAAACCATCACCAGAACATCCGTAGGCGTGAATGCTAGCATATAAGTTATAGAAATCTCTTGCCGCCATATTTGTTGAGGGAAAAAGTTGATGAGAACCTACAAGAATTTTCAGGAAAATTTGTCTGTTTGCCGCCATATATCAGGATTTTTGTTGGTTAATTTTTTATCACTGATGTGCGTTCATATAGGTGTCATTGTCGTCTGAAAATTGAAGAAGAGAGAGGCTGACTGCTCTTGTTCTAAAATTCCAAGGGGCTACTCTTGCGGAAGATGAAGTAAAGAGCAAGGAGGAGAGGGGTGTGCTGTCGATGAGGAACAAATTTCTTTGCCTAAAGACCGCTGAATCTCTCGCCCATTCCTTCTCTCAATAGCTAGGGTTAATTTTGTAAACGCCCTTCCTAATTTAATTTCATTTTGTTCTCAAAAAGATGCAGTGACATTTCAGAATTCTTTGGGGCCAGACGGAAATTTTTTTCTACAGTAGTCCTCCACTGAAATTTTCCCAAGATTTAGGTCGTTTTCTTATACTGTTTGCTAATCATAATTATGTACATGCTATTTTCTATGACAAATTAAAGCCAAAATAATAAGACAAGATAATATGTCAATGGAACACACACAAGTTAGTATATATGAAGTAATACATATATCACCAAAAAATACACAAACCATAATTTAACACACACACACACACACACATATATATATCAACAGAGAACAGAAAACAAAAGCCAAGAAGAAAGATGACTTGAAGAAGCGCGTCACGAACTAAAGCCACGACGAGCTACATCGGAGGAGAGTAGCAACCACGAAGCAAAAGGCAGCAGGCCGGTAAAGCAAAAGGCAACGAGTGAAGTAGATTTAAGGCAAAGGGATAGATTCGTTGTGCGATACGATATACTGTACGCTCATAAATAAATTAACATGATAGAGAGAGGTAGAGCATGATTTTAAAGTTGTTTTAAATTACTTTCTACATCAATTATGCTTAATCTGGTGCACAAAACACTTACTACACTCGGCCAAAATATAAAATTACTAATTTTAAACAACTTAAATAATTTAAATTACAGTCTACATCAAAGTCAAAAGTCACCGACCTTATATACAAAAACGTCACCAATCACACTTTTTACCCCATCTCCCCAATAATTGTCGTAAAAAATCCACAGTAAAAAATTGATATTCTGCAATAGTACTATTGTGTCATGAATTATGACCTCTATATGGATATATATCGATTCAAATATACTTTTATATATATCAAATTTAAATTATACATTGTACCCAAAAAAATTAAGCTATTCCATATTCATTGTATTTTTATTTAAACATGCAACTATATAGAGTATTTTTTATTTATAAAAAAATATTTCTTACAAGTAAATTAAATAAATACTTGCCACATTCCGTGAGGGTGAATGTTGGGTGAATCGATGAAAACCCAAGGAATTGTCCCATGAATTCCTGGATAAGTCTGTTTCCTACATTCACCTCTCTGTACTTTTCCTTTAAACGAGAAACTCTTCCTCTCCCTTTTTCTTTTCCTTTTCCCTTTTACCCAAAACGGTGTTGATTTTGCCGGCGAGGAATTGTTGTACATGTCACCTGGTTTCATTAAGATGATGTGGAGAAGAACTCTTTTTCTCTTGCAAGTTCTGAAATGAGGATATAGCTTCATCTTCTCGGTACGTTAATTTCTTTCAAATTTATTTATATTTTTGGAAATACATTATTACAGTCAACATCAAAGAGATAGGTCAGTTTTTACTGAAACAATATATTGTTTTGTTATTAATTAATTTAATGTATCAAATTTTACTGAATGGGGTTTGTGTCTCTGTTGTGGCCTGGGACACTTCAACTGAATGACTATAATTCTATATTTGCATATATTAAAAAGAAACTTTAATTTCATGCCCATATAAGTTTAAAACATACTGAAATCCTTTGAAGTTTATGATTATCTCTATATTTGGAAACATAATTACTTTTCCTGATTCCTTTGATTTGTACGTTGATACGCGTCTTCTTTGAGAGGTTATTCTGTTTTGTCCAACGAATATGGATGGTCTCTTCTTATGGCTTATGAAATCCAATTTTACACTTCTCTTTCTATCATAAATGCACTATATTTCGTTTAGAATTATTTACGAAATTCAACCATATATAACTTTAAAAGAAAATTATTTATTAAGAGTAAACAGTACTGGTTACTTTCTTTTGGCTTTTGAATATGTAGTGTTTCGTTTTCACACTTCACGATGTGGAACATTTTAGAATTAATTTCTGTCGATTCATTATTTAATTAGTAGGTATGCAGTGCATTATTATTATTATTCTTAGAAATAATCTGGTACTGATATTAATATATATTGTTGTTGTTCTGAATTTAAGTTTTCATATTTTCTTATAGTAGTTAAATACAGGATTGACGTGTTAGTGCTGAGGCTGGTCTACTTTCTATTCTTGGTAGAGAAATAAACAAAATTTGGGTAAATTTTTTAGGTTAGAATAATTAGAGGGGTGTAATTAGCTGTCAATTAATGTAATCGAAACGGTTTTGGGGTAACTAATGGGTGAGTCAAGGGATTATGACTACTAAATTTGGTTAATGATCGTATTTGATTTATAATCGTGAAATGAAACGTGAAGGGGTTAGATTGGAACGGGAAATCTGCATTTTATTTTGGCCAAACACATGCCAGATTAAATAATTAAATAATTAAAGTTTAATTTATAAGTAAACTATTGAGTCTTTATATTATGGTAGGTAGTGATGTTGAATTATCTAATAAACACTTGAGTTTCAATTAATATTGTCAATATATAGTTTTTTGCCATCACAATGATCAACAATGTGGGTGTGTGTGGGTGGTCCAATGAATAATATGGCTTTAAGTTTTGTGCTTTCTACAATAATGCATCAATTCCGAAGTTAAACGTGTAATGTTAAAAAAAGTCATCTGAATTCTCAAAAATCATAATACCCATTTAATTAATAATAGGTAATAGTTCTTTTTTTTTTTTTTCATTTTTCATCGTAATTCAATTAATATTGCCATACATATGACTTGCCGAACACTTCGTAGAGTTTTCCTTTATTAGCAGCCATACTAGAAATACTAGGTCTTTTAGAGTTTCCTAACACGCCTTGGAAATATTTGTTTTCCACATATTGTATGAAAAAAATAGGGGATTATCACAACTAAACCTAAAATTTTCTTTTAATGTTGTTTTGTTGCTTAGCTTACTCTCACATGAGATTCGTACATTTTGCTAACATCATCAATTTCATCTTTGATATAAATATATGTATATATATATAACTATTGAGAAAGATGTGGCATGGATGACGTAGTGAGCACGTGCGTTTATTAGGTTTTAATCAATTTTGTCTAAAATATTTTCATTATCAATTGTGATTTGTCATATCTTAGATAACGTGGTGTGAGGACAAGGAATAGATTAAAGCAAACGATATTGAAAATTGTTTAATTATATTTTGGAAATAATATTTAAAAGAGTGACTCAACAAAGAAACTTAAACGAGAAATAATACTCGATTATGTTTACGTAACATATAGCTAGAGCCTAGATGGCGTATTGTAGAATAGTAAGGAACGTAGGTCGGTCCTTAGCTGGTATGATTAGGAGTTTTAGATCGATTAATTGTGTTAGATTTTATTTTATTTTTCCTTCTCTTATTAGGCCAAAAATGATGTTGTTTTGAGTTTTAAAAAATACTAATAAGTTGGATTTGTTTTTTAAGTAACCCTATTTGATTGGATTCTATGTAGTTTATATATGATTATTTTAAGTTATAATTGGGTTGACCCCATTTTAATTTAGGTTAGACACTGACCTTTAAACCACTATCTTATTTGCATTATTCCTGCCTCAATTGTGTAATTTGCTTGTTAATTAATTACTGTTGAGTATCAAGTTAAATATTCAATATTAAACAAGATACTGATGTGATGTGGCTAAGAAACCCATTCACAAGAATCAGCAACGACACAAACGAAGACTTACAAATCAGCACTGACAGTTACCTGGGAAATCCTCGGTCGGAAAACCATAACATCAACACAGGATTCTACTTTGTTCGATCAAACAACAAAACCATTTCATTGTTCGAAACAGGGTACGGTAAGAAGGACAGTTCCAAATGTAAGAAAGAGCAAGACGTGCTTGAAGGTCTCATAAAACATGGCAGTACTACACAGTTGGGACTTAGGGTTAGGTTGATGGACACTCTCTACTTCAGTGTGTTTTGTCAAGATAGCAGAGACTTTGAGGCAGTCACCACTGTGCATGCTAACTGTTGCCGGAGCCTCACCGCAAAAATTGCCGACCTTAAGGCCGTCCTCCATGACTGGAAGCAGTTCAAAATGCTGAAATTGAGTAAGAGTAATTCGACGACTACTTTGAGGTGGTCGGAGCACCGTGCATGCCACGGATCATGGCATTAACTGGACTTGGCATCAGTATATAGATAGTTAATATTGTTTACTCATTGTTTAGAGGAACATTATTGGGAAACATTATTATATATGTTTCCGGGCATTTTAAGGTACCTTCTTTTGTATTCCAATGAGAATGATGTCTTAGAAAAGATTGAGTCTTTTATTGAAAATTACGAACTGATATTGAAGGTTGTAGAATAGTAGTACTTATATATATGTTATGTGTGCTGTCGAGCGATTGAAGTTCTCTTTTTCTGTGGTTATATATATCTGCCATTGTTTTTCTTAAATTGAGATTTCTTTTGATTATCCAAGTTATTTAATTTGTTGTTATCCTTATTTTTTATTGGTAAAAACAATATATATATATAATCGAAGTATACATCCTCCTTACAAATCACACATATAAGCCAACGAAGCGTTAATTATAACAAATTTAATGTGGGACTTATAATGTTTAAATCATCCTTAAGTTTGCACAATTTATTAAGTTTTAAATTATGGATTTTAGTTCCTATAATTTCATAAAAATTTCAATTTCTAATAGTGTTAAATATAGATACTAAAATAAAAATTTGTTAAAAGTATAAAAAATATGTAATAGTATTAAGTATAGAGACCACAATTAAAATTTGATAAATTCCTATACTTTTAACAAATGTTGATTTTGATCCCTATATTTAACGTTAACGGCGTTAACAAGCCTTAAATATTTAAATCCTAATAAAACTATAGGGAACAAAACCTATAATTTAAAATTTGTGAGAGAAAACTTTTATTAACTCTTTGAATAATATCTCAATGGATTCTCAAACAATTATTTCAATTGTATGAAAGATAATCGCTTATTTCGAATATCAAATAATTCAATTAGGGGATGTTTATTCAAAAGTCTCCTATTTTGGGGGAAATTTTCTTACCTGCGGAATAAAACCACAAACCAATGGGCTGAAAAGTAGCAGTGATCGGCATTAAACCAGACAAAGCACTTATTTAATTATTAATGATCACCTTAGTTGAATTAATGATTAATTTAATATATTTTTTAATTTTGTGCATAAAATTTAATGGGAAAAGTCCATGAAAAGTCTACATTTAAAACATTAATTGGTAAAAAATGATACGTTTTTATATACATGAAGTATTAATACTCTGAATAATATCCGTAGAGAGTACTAGATCCAGTACTCAAACCCAAGAGCTTCTAATTAATAAAATTATAACATATATACTTTTTACCGATTTTTCTAAATTTAATACATAAATCATAAATTTGGCGTTGATTATTAGTGATGTTATAATCATGGCAAAATGACACGTCAAGGGCTACATTGGAACGGAAAATCTGCATTTAATTGTGGAGGAAATTGGGGAAAGGAACTACAAAATTGAAGATTTTAAAATCTGTAACTGAGTTTCAAAAAGTCTTAAAGTGTTTGCGTTGATGATTGTTGAAATTAAACTCATTGCAGATCTACAAATAGAGTCTTATTAGTGTGCTTGTGTTGGACAAGCTTTCATAAAATTAATAATTCTGTTCTAAGTATGCAAGAGTTGGGTGAACAGTTTGACTAATTACGCTTTAAAATGAGTCAAGCATCATTCACTACATAAAAAAAGACTTTTGATGACGACTTTTCAGCGGCGACAAAAAAAATCGCCGCTAAAAGTTGATTTTTAGCGGCGACTATAATTGTCGCTGCTCAAAGTAAGACTTTCAGTGGCGACTATAACTGTCGCCGCTAAAAGTCTTACTTTTAGCGGCGACCATATTTTGTCGCCGCTGAAAGTACTGTATTTGGTCGCCGCTGAATGTCAATGATTAAAAAATTTTGGCACCTCTTTTCAGCGGCGACATAATCAATCGTTGCTGAAAGTAATACTTTCTGCGGCGACAAAAATGTATGATTCAGTGGCGACTTGTATCCCCTTCTGTGACGACAAATATCGCCGCTAAAAGTCTTTCCACATTTTTTCACTCCTTTATAGGTTTTAAGCAAATATCTAATATATATATATATATATAATTAAATTATTGAATGAAGTCATGTTTAAATAATAAATAAGAAATTTTCACATGTTATTATAATAATAATAAGAGATTATACATATAATAATGTGGTGTCTTTGAAAGCATGTGATAAAGCAGGGGTGTGTGCATAAGAGAGATATTATGAATGTGTGTCAATGAATGAGTGTGAAAATTGGTATATGTGTGTTATAAACAATGTGAGGGAGAAGATAGAGAGGGAGATATGTGTGTGTGATAGAGATAAAGAGAAAGAAGTGATATCAAATACATACATATATACATTCTTAGTTACTATTATATATGCTCATGTTACTGCATTTTATGTAACATCTCAACTTTTATAAAAATGATTCATAAGGTATTATTGAATTTAAGAGTCTTTTTCTAAAATTAAAAAAAAGTGAAATTTTAGAGAAAGAATAAAGGGAAGAATAATCATTAAAAATATTTTGGAGTTAAGAAAATTGAAAGAAAAAATTCATAAAATGAGTATTTTGGGAGTTTAGAAAATTATGAAAGATTTGATTTCCCCAAAAGAGATCCAAATGATTTAATAATTATTTTTCGAGAATTACATGCCTATTTTTTTAGAAAATTTAAGAAAAATAGTTAGAAATTATCATTTTCCCAGAAAATTTTAAAAAAAAATCTTTAATAAATTAAAGAAGCTATTAGGGAGAAAATATCGTTATTTTATTAAGTGGATTATTTCTTAAAAATTATTTAGTAAAAGGAAGACTTTCAGCGGTGACTTTTTTTTGTCGCCGCTGAAGGTCGACCTTCAGCGGTGACTTTTTTTTGTCGCCGCTGAAGGTCAATTTATTTTGCCATCCCGCCCTAAATAAACTGCGCGCACATAATGATTCTGAAAGAAAAAAATTAAGAGAGAGGAGGAGTAGGTGAGACGAATAGATCAACAACGGAGGCGGCATGAGGAGCAGAGGGAGAGCGAAAAGAAAAACTGGATAGGCTCAGCAGATCTCAGTAGAGGAGGCGGCGTGGGCTTTAACCGAATAAGAAAAACCCTTCTTTGTTTAGATCTTGGTAGCTAGAAGCTTTTCTCCGTTCCTTTATATTCTGCAGAAACGTCACTGGAGGTGAGGGAGAAGAATCGGACAAGCTCGTGATTTTGGATCCGACTAGGTGAGTTCTCTGACTCTAATTTTTCTGTTCTGTTGGAGTATAGGTTGGCTCATGTAATTGGTTTTCTGGGTGCTCTATGTCTGAAGTGATTTGATTCATTAGAAATTGCCACCCTTTTGTCTTAACAACGTGTGTAATTTAAACTTTATATATCTAATAGGTCTTGAAGTGCTGGAAAATGGGGAGAAAATTCCTGCCATTGATTCTGGAATCTCTCTCCTTTTCAGAACAACAGTGTACGCTTTGGCTGGGTTAAGTGTTTGGCTATGAGAAACTTCCCACAATGAAGAGAGGAGAAGTAACATTTAATCTATTCAAAACTGCCATAAGAATATTTGAAATGGGAACTAAATTAATTATTACTCCTTTTGCACCACAAGCAAGATATTATATTTAAGACTGGAGAGAGTATTAATTATTTTAAACTCTATTATATATGTTCACAACACCATATGATTCTTTTATTGGGCAACTTCTAAGAATCCCAAATCGTTTGACCTGATGGCTCTAGACTAACATTAGCATTACTTATGTAGTTTCTTTCTTGAATACAAGCCTGCTTTGATGGATTAACTGATTAATTAACATTATGCATTTAGTCCTCTGATATAAGCCTGCTTTTGTATATCTCAAATTCAAATTTATACATTCTCACGCTACTGTACCACTCACCTAAGCATGTCAATTACACATCTCTTGCCTATTGATAATTGTTGCATTCTTGTTTTCATTTTTTGGAGTCCACTGTGTTTGAAACTGATTGGCAACATATGAAACATTACTTTTCTGCTACTCTGATGGATTAACTGATTGATTTTTATATTCTAAAGTTGTGGTGGCTGAGAATGGGAGGCCACGAAACTTGGAGTATAGAGAAGAAGTTTGTGGAGTTGACCATGGTATATAAAGGGGAAGTGAAAGCCACTATGACCACTGTCATAGTAAGCGACACTTCTTTGACTGCTCTTTAATGTCCTTGGAAAGTCATACATACAGCACATGACTATTTCTAGCTGACTTGTCAATAAAGGATAATTCTTCCTGTAGATGCAATGTTTTCTATAGATCCTACACCTTTTTTGTTTGTTTGTAATAATGTGCTCAGATCTGGATTTTTTTTTATTTGATGAAATGCTGTCTTTTTTGCAAATAAAGGTTTCCTCTTTCAACTTATAATGCTTGCCCCGTAAATGAGTTTGAGTATGTGCTTATTTGGCACACCTTTTTGGTTATTTTGCAAAAAGTACTTCCGTACCATATTCAATTTTGAAGGACATCAGGCTTTTCATAATATGATGTACCTTTGCCTATTATACCATTTCTTTCCAATGAAAAGGTCTTCAGCACCAACATTGTAAGAAAAATTGTAGTGTTCTTGGTGAGTTTACATTAGCTGATGATGAACGGACTCAGAGGACTGTCAGGAGTAGGTCTCAGCTTTGATGTATATTGTTTGAATCTTCCTAAGAGCATCTTTTCAAAGGAATGCTTTGTACCTCTAAATGATGGAGTTTGTTGGATTTTGTACAGAGTTTCCATTATTATAGCCCAAGTTCTTGGCATATGATGTGTTTGATCTATTCTAGGAAAGTTTTAGGTATGTTTACTCATTCCTATTTTATTAATTGATTCCATTGTTGTCTCTAAACAGGCTTGAGGGAATTTAGTGGTTGAAAATTCCTGTGCTTATTTAATATCTACAATATTGAGTACTGAAATATAAGCTTGTCATATACAGTTGTTAAATTTTATTTTTTAAAAAAATATGTTTTTATGTTTTGTACTTGATATATATGGAATCAATGTAAAAATTACTTATGTTTCTTCTTATTCTTACTCTGAATAGATGTTGGCAGCGTCTGTAAAGTTGTTGATGCCTCGAAAGTACCATCAGATGAGAATTCTTGTAGACCAAACTTTTCATCTACAGGTTTTGAAATCAGTATAGTATTGCTACAATTCATAAAAGTTTTCACAGTCTAGGAAAAAAATAATTATTGTCAATTGATCTGTTGCTGCTGCTTTAAACTGTAGGATTTCTATATATTTGTGTGGCTTTATATTAGGATATGTCCTACAGATAGAAGTACTTACTATCCAAGGCACAACAACGAATATTAAACAATTAATTACATGATTAATTAATTAGACAAAAAGTCCTCACCAATAATCCAATTTGTTCAAAATATTAACGCACAAGAAACTTTGACTTATATCATGTATAGGATTCATCACTATTGTTTTGTCATGTTTTTCATGCTTCTTTTATTGAAGAAGTGACACCATTTTCATATAGCATTATTATTGCATGATAGTCTATGTTCTCAATAGCTGGAAATTGTTTCTATAAGCTCTTGTAATTTTGCTGAGCCTCCTGAAATTTTGAATGATGTTGAAGTTGTGGAAGATGCCACAAAAGAAGTTGAAGAAGATAAAGCTGATGAGGAGGAGGAGGAGGAGGAAGTAGAACAATTTGAATAAATAGAACCAGCAGACAACCAAGATATAGTCAGAGTAAAGGACAATGGAGTTGAAGCTAAAAAGCCCCTTCAAATTATTAGAGTTCAATTGTTAAAAGATTCTAATCAATATTTTTATTTTATTTTTAAATATGTCTTATTAATTGATGTAGTATGATATTTGAAAGGATGATGTGAATTATTCATTAATGTTATTATTTTATTTATATATTTATTCATTTAGTTATTTATTATTTTATTTATATATTTATAAGCCCATTACAAGTTCTTATTTAAAAAAATTAGGAAAAAAAATTAAAAGCAATTATTGACTTTTAGCGGCGATAATTGTCGCCGCTGATTCCACATTAGGCGACGACATATACTTTGCCTTTGGTGGCAAGATTGGGCTTTTTGAACTTTTAGCGACGATATTAGGTCGCTGCTGATTGTTGACATTCAGCGGCGACTTTTGAAAGTCGCCGCTGATGTTTATATGCGACAGTCTCATAGGCGGCGACTTGGCAGCAACAAAAAGTCGTCGGTGAAGGTTTTTAGAGTCGCCGCTAAAAATCAATTTTTTTGTAGTGATTACTCCTATAAAATATACATTTATTCTTGTTTATAAGTCGTTTTCAGCATATTTCACACAAACTAAAATTTAACAACTTTATAATATTACCCCTAATTAATATACATTATACCCTTGGAAATAAAGCCAAAATAATAATAAATGAATAAAAACTATATATTTATATGAAAAAAAATTCTATAATGTAAATAGGACTTGAGGAGTATAATTTTGCTAAATTTCATTATAAATTTTCAAGATTTCCGTAAAATTTGAAAGTAATATAATATGAATAGTAACTTGATAAAGAGATTTTGAATTTTAAAATTTAGCTTCTTCTACTTTCTATTTGGCCCTAACTGTAAACCTATATATTATGATTAGTAAGGGTGATTTAAACTAAGGTATGTCATAAAATACTGTGAATAATTCGGCTTTTCATTTTGGGCTTTTATTTTTTATAGTGAAAAGCACTAAGGTGATGAGAGCTAATGATGTCACATGGACTCCAAGTACATATAAGACTTTTCCTAATTAGAATTTTCTTTGATTAATAGAAACATTGGTCATTTAGAGTTGCCTAACACGCCTAGGAAATATTTTTTCCACATATTGTATATTAGATGATAGTCATATATATATATATATATATATTATATTTATATGAACTATGTGTTACCAAAGAATGTTAGGTCTTGTAAAAAATATTAGACTCAAAATAGTGGATCAAATTTTGAATCTATACTAAAAGAGGTATATTTAATATTCGATCTCACTATTGGTGATATATATATATATATATATATATATATATATGTATGTATCTATTTATTTATAAACTCCTATGAATATGTGATTTTCAGCTTAATTTAGGATTCATGCATGCGATGCATATGCACAGGGTTCAGTGTCTAATTTGTATTAAAAATATTATTTTTATTTAAATGAACATGTGCGTGCTGCAGCACGTTTGTATTGATTTCAAAGAATATACCTTGTGTGAAAAACATATAACAACAGACCAAAACACACGATATTGAAGATACAACCATTGAATTTAAAGCGGCATCCAATGCTAAATTGATGATGGGATTAGATAGAAAATGAATTATTGAATTAATTAGCAGATATAATTAATTAGCTGATATTTATGTTAGGGGGTGACTTTTGGTGGCAACATTGTGTTGTCTTACATTTAATACTCCCCATTCTAAACGTAAGAATTACTACTTAGCAGAGACATCTGCTTTAGTTTTTTATTTACCAGAAGATGTGCTTTTGGTTTTAAATCTAAGACTCTAATTCGCTTTTTTCTAAATTTTTATTTTTTTCTAAACTCTCACAATTAATTGTATATATATTAAAAAGATTTTTAATAAAGGGAGTAATTTCCTAATTCCTATGTATATTTTTCACTAAGGATTAAGGATTTTTCCTAAACTCTCCCTAGTAATTTTATTAAAGAAACCAACATATTTTTTATAGATAGTGAATTTAACTAATTTTTTAAATTTTTATAAAGTAGCTATCTAGCTTCTACATTTAATAGCAGAGGGATATGTGGTTTTATAGGGATAAAAAGATTCATAAATGATACTTGTAGGAGGATTTATATATGGCAGCTAAAGCATGAAGTCTCGAGTTTTAGTTTGTAAAAATATTTTGAAAAAAAATATTTCCAATTAAATTTAACAATACTCACATTTGTACCAATAGTACAAGATATCATATATATATGTGTGTGTGTGTGTGTGTGTGTGTGTGTGTGTGTATACCCCCTCTGCTCCAAATTATAGAAACCCTTCTAGAAGAAAATTTGGTCCATATTATAAGAGCCTAACATAATTATTAATGACTTCTTTTCAAGTCTACCCTTAATTATAAATGTAGGAGAGAGTGAGAATTATAAATACAAAAGAGAGATAAAAATGATTATATTCTTAATTAAGGGTAGATTTAAAATGTTTTATCAATTTATAATATATTTAATGACTTAACGGTCATTTCTTGATATATGTTATTTCTAGCTATTATTTTGTGGCCTTTATAGTGGTTTTAACAGCTAAAAATTGGGTTTCAAGTGGTTTAGTGAACAACTAAAAAATCATGTGTTAGAAAATAATTTCTAGTAGTTCTGGGCAACCACTACACATAATGGTCAAAACGCTAGAATATTTCTAGCGATTGAGCTAAATGCTAGAACAAACGTGGCAGGAGAAGCCAAATGGATGATGTCAATACCAATTAAGAACCACTAGAAAATATTTACAAGTGAAAATAGTTCTAGTATTTATGTGAACTGTTAGAGGTTCCTCGAGGTTGGTGAAAAACAAAATTTTCATGATAGCTCCAGAATTTCTAGCGGTTCACAACTGTTAGAAATGTGGAGCGAAGATTTGAATTTTTAATCTTTTTCCTGCTTTTGGGCTACATAATTTTTTTTCTTGGGTTTAGAGTTTTATAGCGGTTATAGAACCGTTCCAGGTGAAAAACAAAATCAAAATATGGATTTTCATTATTACAAAATATAATATTTTTAATTAGAAAACTATTAAATAGATTATATGAGATGATTATGTTGATATATGTTATTAGCAATGTATTTCATATTGTATATAAAAATATATTACGATAAATAATAAGTAATTAAATTATGATTGTATCATATGAGTTTAATTTAATTTGTTAAGGTAATTAAGTTAGAGCTACAAGAATTGGAGATGAAATAATTTGTAGGATTGAACTTCAATTTATAAGTTGAAGGAGTGGTTCGATTGGTTGAGATGAATAAGGAAAATATGAAAGAAGAAAATACAAGTATGCTAGTAAAGTACAAATGAAGATAAATAAAACAAACACAGATATAAGAAATAAATAAAGTCTTACTATGTAAACAAAGGAGGGGGAGGGGGAGAGCATAAGAAAGTTTAAGGAAAGATATGAAGCAAAGGAGATAGAGGGAAAATAAATATGGGAATGAATAATGGGTGGATGACTTTTATAGAGGTCTCGAATGCATTTCTAGTGGAAGACAATTTCTAGCAGTTTAATGCAAAAAAATTAATTTTTGAAAAAGTGAACCAATTTTAACTTATTTGTATATATTTAATTGATGTATAAAAATAAATTATTATATGAGTGACTAAGATCATTGGTTCTGTCATTCTTGATCATCATCCTTCCTGGAAGGAGAAATTAAAAAAAATAGTTAGGATTATTTAATATATTTAGAAAAAAATTTAGTACCATATAATTTGATAAAAGACATATACCTGACAATGGTTAGATTATTGTCTTCTTGAGGGAAGTCTTCAAAATTCGTTAGTTGGAATGGATCCCTATCATAAGTAATATCACTATCATGCATGTCATAAAGATCCCGAGGCTTGAGGTGGATGGCCATATTCCAATCTTTATGATTCTCGTCCTGCACATAGTAAACCTAGTATGCCTCATATGCAAGAATATATGGCTTGTCATCCTTAGATTTCCCCTTATGAATGAGTCTAGAGAAATTAACAGAGGAACTAGGTAGTTAGTGGTGAGTCCCCATGAAGTTATCATGTTCACCCATGAGCACTTGAATAGTGTTACAGTGAAAAACTGGTAACTTAACTCGATGATGTCAATCAACTTTCCATAGTAAGTGATGTCTCCAAAACATATGTCGACATCACTACTGCTGGTGTAACATCTCGTCCCAAATGTGGCATAAACTCTAGAGTTTTGTGTAAACAATCCCTGATCACGTGCAACCGTACATAACTTGAACCCGTTAACATTATACGTTGTATACCTTCTTGCATGGTCTAATGGACCAAGTGAAAGGGTTCTAAGTTCATCTACTATAGGCTAACGTTATTACGTATTCGATGTGTGAATCATTCGGGAAACTCTGTAGAATTTCTTATCAGTCTTAGTAGAATGTATGTGCCATTGTAGTTGCACTTGAAATAATTTCTAAACTCATTGCAATGAAGTGTAACTTCTTAGAGTTAGTGAGGAATACATACAATGTGTAAAAGTTGGTGCATAATACTTACTGCACACGAATGGTTTAACTTGGTTGCAATTTATCAAAACATACATATGTGCTTTGAGTTTCTCTATGAGAGTGAGTGTTAAGAATTCACATCTTATAACTGGTTTCCCCATAAGAGGAAATAAAGTTGATGTGGAAGGACCAAGAGGGCAATCATCAACGTGACAGGGGTGATTAAAAGATGCCTCCATATTATCATCAAAATACCTTGAACAGAAAGTTAGGATCCCATCTCTAAAATAAAATTATGTTATTGACCCTTCTAGCCACACCTTATTTCTAACATATGATTTTAATTTCCCAAATACCTGTAGGTTAATATTCGATTAACAATTTTGAGCCATTGAAATATATAAAAAAAAGGAATTGAAAATGCATAGATACAAGATCATTTGGTACCTCTCTATAGGTACATCTATCGATATTGAATAGGCCTAGCGACCTTTGCTTCTCTTATAAGGTAGACAGTTAAGTGGACAATGACAGTAAAGAATGATGGAGGAAATATCATCTCTAAGTGATAAAGTGTAAGAATTATTGCCTTAATTGTTGACAAAGTGTAGGAAATATTCTCAAATCTAGTGGGAGTACCTGTTGCATGAGAATATGAGTTATGACTCTTTAACCCAGTAACCTTTTGATCCTATAGATTGATACACCTTAAGATGTTGCTAGAATATCTATCAAGTACTTTTATGTTCTTTAATGTCAAAAGGAAGATATCATTGTTCTGCTTCATCAAGGTGAATTTAGCTAGCTGAAACTTATCATTTTCATCATGCCAAGCCTCTTCATGAATTCCTAAGACCCATAAATATTTTTTGACTGTGAGATGGTCTTTAGACTTTATGGCTTTGTTTAGTAATGTATAATTGTGCGAGCTATGAGGGCTAGTAGAATCAAGAAAGGGCGGAGGTAGCTGAAAGCCTAAAACTAGTATATTGACCAACTATTCAATGGTCATACATAATCAGTCGAGCTGGTTCTGAAACTGTAGTTGGACACACTTGGTAACCTGCTCGACAACCTCTTCCATAACCTCCTACCAAACGTCCTCTTGAACCTTTCATCTAAGATGCTCCTCTAATGCACGTATAAAATCCTCCCTAACCCTTGATTGTTCTCATCTCACACCTCACTTTTTCCCTACGCTTATCTGGTGGGATGTATCTACAAACTGATAAGTCCCCTGTGTCTGCTAAGGCCAGTACCAACCAGGTAGGCCATCCTACTCAGTGTGGGCCTAAGGTTGAGCTAGGTAACTCGCCACGTGTACTGCAGTCGATGGTAGCTGCCATCAATAACATGACTTGAAACAAACTAACATCCAATGTCACTTTGGGGTTACTTCAAAATTAAACAAATGATTGCGTATATTGCAACCTCAGGTCATTCTCTTTGAGGAGTCAATAATGAAATTAAATCCCTAAGTAACTAAATAAAATGCAACCTAAATCATAAAATGGAGTTTGGATTGATTGACTAACAACTAATTAATAAGAATTAAAATGAATGAAAATAAAATATTTTTGATATTTTTTTATAAAATGGTAGAAAATAGACTAATGCACAAGTAATCAACAATGATAAAAGCAATCATCCAATTTAATAGCGCATGCAATCATGGTCAATAGATATAAGAGTTATAAACAATGAATTAAGAATTATAATTAAGCTTTTAATCCCACAACCGAGCCACCTCGAATTGTCATAAAATATTTTCTAAAGTCACAATCCACTAACTGTCACCAAAATAGTAAAATAAGACTAAAAATATTAAAAACTAATGCTCAACTATAACTCAATAATTTATAAAAATATAATTAAAGACAGCAAGAGATACAATGATCCAATAATTTAAGTTACATTGAAAATCATTAAAGATTCACTGAAATCTCAATACAAAGTAATGACCCCAAAAAGTAATAAAATTAAGTTATAACTAGCATAATATCAATTGCCAAACAATGATCCAGTTACAATAATTCTTAGTAAATAAATAATTATCAACCTTACCAACAATTATAAAATTATACCAATACCTGTGACTCATAAAATAATTATTGGGTAAAAAATTATAGTAACTTAAACTCCTATTTGAGATCCCAAACTCATGCCTTTGTCATTGAATAGGTGGATTTGGATGAACTAGACATGGTTTTCCTTAGAAATCAATACTGCCATCAAGCTTTTATGGACAACCATGGTTAGTGCAGCTGTTGCTCACTGCTAGTATGTCGCCTACACTGCTGTTGTATTTGTGTCCAATGATGGAAGGTAGAATAGAGGCATTAGGTTCTGTGATGGAATGGAGGTGGAGATGAGAGGATGCCGTGGGGGTAAATATGATAGTATTAATCGTGCTTATATAGGTATGTGCATGGAGAAGGCTCGCTGGTGGATGGAATTGTGGAGAGTAATAGCAGTGTGAGGTGTCACGGCAGCAACCCCTCTTGTCCTCTCCCCTTGATTTATTGCTAAAAGAAGCAATAAAAAATAACCTAATTGGCCAAATCGTAAGATTTAGCCTATGAGTCTTCATATACAATTTCTCAATTTATGGTCCTTTGTTATCATTTATAACTTTCAATTTCTCCTAAATACCTGAAATGTAAATTATAATAATATAATACATCTAATTTCAAGAATAAATGTTTGGGAGAAATTATAAAAATATGACAATTATACCCTTGTTAAGCATTAATTCAATGTAAGGTATATTAATCTATATACAAAAATGTTGCAAATAAATACATAAAAATATGGGTTTTCCAATAGGATCTAAGCCGATGGACCCCTATGACTCCCACAGCTCGGTATCCACCTAAACCATGAGAGCCTGTCAAAATTAAATAGGCCAATTAATATTGAATATTTAAATTTAACTATTATAATTTAATTAATCAACATAGGGCATGTTTGGATAGGATTTTAGAAATGGGCTTATGAAAAAAAGGGCTTTTGGGTAGCTTATAGAAAAGGGCTTTTAGAGAAGAGCTTATGAAAAAAAAGTTGTTTTAAATTAATGAGTGTTTAGATAGTTATTTCCAGAAGTACTTTTATTATTGGTAAATTACAAAAAATGGTATAAGTATTAAATAAGGAGAGATAAGATATAAGAGGAGAGAGAAGAGATGGTGTAAGGAAAAAATGAGAGAGGGTGGAAGAAAAAGTAGGGATAATATAGTAATTGGTTAGTTCATAAGCTCTTTTACTGTTCTATAAGCTACTCTGACCAGCTTATCTAAAACTTTAGTTTTAAACCATAGTTTAATCCAAAAGTCCATTTGAACAAATATGACTGTTTGTTTTAAAATTTTCCCAAACTTAGGTTTTGGCCAAAAAGGCTTTTAAAACCATGGTTTACAATGAAACCAAACAGGCCCATAATTAATTACATGTCATCTCTGCTACCTCAACTTTAAGGAGTCATGTCCTATAACATGTAAAGGTAAGGCCACATCTCATCGTACTTAGGCATGACCCCCCGCTCCTGTCGAAGCTTTGCCCTATGTAAATTAAATAGAAATAGTAATTATTTACATATTATATTCATAAACTCAATGTATAAATCATAATTTTAATCTACTTAGTGTTTCATCGTATACGACAGTGAAGTCTTGGAGCTAGCCCTATGCCACACTGTCTGCTGCCTGATGTTGCCTACATTCCTTCAGACTTAGACCTGAAGCAAAAGGTAATAATATGAATACAAATTCAAAACATTTTAAAATGAATACAATAATGTTAATATCATATATACCTGTTGCTTAGGCGAGATCCTCAAGTAGACATAGTGGACACAATCTTGCTCTGGGACTCTAATAGGTACATCCACCAAAATATCTTGCAATGGCCTCTTCACGTTGTCATTCTTCTCCAACCCTAGATCCCCCATCTGGTTTTTCCCTGCTGTACCTATCCCTTTGAGGGTATCTGCCTATAGATCCTCTCCCACTATAAATTTACCCTGTAATTAAATAATTAATATATATTTAATTAATCAACTAATTAATTACTTGAAATAAAAAATATTTCTTACCTTAATCATCTCGTAGGCTCTATCTTTCGCCCATGCTTTGAACTTCTTCTAGTCTTTCTCTTGAATTAGTAGTAGCGTCCACTACCTACCAACTAGGCGCACATTCTTGAAGTACAGCTGGCCCCTGCCCCTAGTCGATTTCCCTAAATCGCTCATTGGCAGCAGTACGTCTGCTGGTGATCATGGAAATCTCTTTAACAGTAAGTGTCCTGTCGGACCTATGGCCCTAGGGAGTATGCACCAAGTAATATGAAATTTAATTATATGTCAATTAAATATAAATAACCTTTTGTATAAATAAAATACTTACCTACGAACTCTATATTGAAGCTGCCCTGGTACCTTTGAGCACGATGTGCCTCATACTAGGCCTATTGATCCTCATCCTCTTGGGACAACTCATACCCCTGATATTCCTCGTCATTCTCCTCCTAGTCGTGCTGATCCTAATAAGGAGCTATAACATATAGCATGAACTCAATCATCCCCTCCTCACCCAGATCATAATCATCGATGCTGATATTTGGACCATGACTTGTACCACCAGTAGAAATACCCACTATAGAAAAAAGATCCTCAGTGGATATAGTAGGTGTGTTAGGATCAACTGGCTCCTTCCCGATTCATCAACTCGTCCTAATACAATAAATAAATGAATAAAATAATATCAAATAATAATTTTAAAAACATAATAAATTAATTAATAAAATATAAAAAATTAAAAAAAACAATAAATGAATAAAATAATATAATAACAATTTTAAGCATATAATGAATAAATGAATAAAATAATTTTAAAACCACAATAAATAAATGAATAAAATAATATCAAAAAATAAATTTCAAAAAAATAATAAATAAATGAATAAAATAATTTCAAATAATAATAATTTCAAAAAACAATAAATAAATAAAATAATATCAAATAATAATAATTTTAAAAACACAAAAAATAAATGAATAAAATAATATCAAATAATAATAATTCCAAGAAGACAATAAATATATGAATAAAATAATTTAAAATAATAATAGTTCCAAAAACACAACAGATAAATGAATAAAATAATTTCAAAAAATTAAATAAATTAACAAAATAATATGAAATAATAATTCCAAAGATACTATAATTAAGTAAAATAAAAAATTAGAACAAATTTAGGGTTAAGTTTAAATTCTAACCTTAAAATGTAGAGTACTTTGTAGATTTATATCCGGATATGATGTGTGTATAAAATTTGGAAGAGCTCCCTACTTTTTATATGTAGCGTTTAATTTTTTAGCTTTTTTGCAAAACCGCTAGAAAATGTAACTTTAGGCAAACTGCCTCACGCCACATGTCCTGACTTCTCGGTAACTATTGAAATTTCTAGCAATTCAGGGGACAACTACTAAAAATTTCTTTCTCCACTTCTAGTGGTTGTCTCTTAACCCTAGAAATGTGAGAAACTACTAGAAAGTATGTCGACCTGTCGCGATCCCTAATAGTTTTTTTAGTGATTGATTCTTAATCGCTAGAATGTGGTCAAAGGGGTTAGAATTTCTAGCAGTTTGTCACAATAGCTAGAAATTTCTTGAGTTTCTAGCAGTTAACATGAACTGATACAAATTCCTTGAGTTTCTAGCTATTGTTACAGTGGTCATACACTAAAATTTTCCCTAAATCTAATATTGTGATTCAACCTAATTGATATGTGGCTTTCAGGTGATTCTTACCTAATAAGCTGAATTTTAGCAAAACACCTTTGGGTTCATTGGCCCTTTATATACACATAAAGGCATTCATGTAATTTCCTTATTTATTAATTTATATTTGTTATGGTGTTCTACAAATTCAAGCTTCATATATAAATTCAAAATGGCTAGACTATTCTTTAAAATCTAAACTATTTCTTGAATAAAATCAACGCACACTGATGAATCCCTATTTTATTATATTATTTGTTATCTATTTAAGAGAATTTATCATGTTTAATAGGTATTATTGTAGTAGTTTTGTTTACTTTGTCTTTAATTGCTTATATGAAATAAATGATTAAAAATATCATTTTCTTACGTCTTTATTATTTTATTATTTCTCTTGATTAAATTGATTTGCATAAAAGTATTTTGCTTTACGTATTTCAGGAAATAAAGAAATATAAATAAATAAATAAATAATTATTAGGACCCATATCAACTACTATAAAATTATGTTATATTATATCCATGAGAAATTGCCAAATTGAAGGAGTAAATTATAATATCTAATTAAAGAAAATCAAAATACCTCCATTAATATGATATTATATTAATATTATATTGTATTATATTAATTGATTCATTTAATATAATATAATATAATATTATGTTACATTATATCAATTCAATATCATTTGAATTAATTCAAAGACAATTCCTTAATATTCAACATTTGAATTTAATTAAAGGATAATAGATAAGGGTGTTAGCTTTTCCTATTTCTTATTAATTATTTTATCTCATTTATCATATTACTTTTTATTCGAATTATTTTTAGGATATTTGAGTTAGAAGGATTATCTTTGAAGATATTAGAAAATATAACAGTTTGGAGATAATTGAATATCATGAAAGATAAATCAAGAATAATCATCATCTTTTGGAGAGTCAATCAGTGAAAAGTCTCACATCAATAAGGAATACACCAAGGCCATAGCTTAAGGCTATATAAAGGACCCAAAGCCTCCTCCATTCAACACAACAATCACCACCACCATCACAATCATCTTCTTAATCTTTTTCACAATTTCATCCCTTTCCTTCTAAGTTCTTGAGGAGAGATGTTGTGGCTTGAGTTATTGTGCTTTAGAGTAGGAGTTGAACAAGTTTGATTTGATCATTTTCCTTTATACAAGTTTATGATTTTCTAGGTTTATTAAATTGTTGTCAATGCATTTCACTACCTATTTCTAGGATAACTCTCATAATATTGACTAACTAAACTATCGCAATCAACAATGCAATTAAAAGATTCATACTAATCAAGATGATATTTTAATTTAAAATAGGAGTTTTCAAAAGCATAAGTGTGATTTTTTTTTGAAAAATAGGCATTCTCAAGAGCTCAATCAAACAATCAATCAAATTCATTCCTTAATTCATTCCCTCCCACCACACTTAAATCATGTGTTGTCCTTAACGTAGTACTAAAGCATATATGAAAAGGAGAATGGAAGATAGTTAAAGAGTCATGTGCTAAAGGGGAGATTTATCAAATAAAAACTAACATGAAACTAATAAATTCTTAAAATGCAACATATTCTAAGAAATTGATAAAAGACATAATCAATAAATCTAAATTATTCTACTTTTTACTACGGGATTGTCCCTCCCTCAAACTTATCTCAAATAATAAAACTTAGAATATAAGAATGATAAGATAAAGAAAGGGACAACCTAGTGCCTTTATACTGTTTGAGGGCCTTGAAATTGCAATTATCATATGTGATGAGGAACATGCTCTCACATAAATGTATCTTCTCTACATAGCTTTCTATAGTTGTTTGGGGTGGTAGCTCAAGGTCAATTTATGGAAGCTCCATAGTATAAGGAATATGGTGATCACCATACAATTCTCCTAAGTGAGGTACCTACAAGAGATTCGACAAACCACAATTAGCACCTTTTCTAACTCTAAGTATGGGACAATAATCAAAATACTTGAAGCCATAAAAAGCCTTCAAGTGTGAAAGGTTAGTAATCAAGACACTAGATGTGATAACTCTATACAATATATAAGAACATAACTATTTCTTGTATCTAATAAAATCAATAAGACTCCCTTCAGTAAGAGTCTTGACTTCAACATGAAAAATTGAAATATAATTATCTGTAATTATTTATTTATCGGGTGACAAATCACATGGTAATATCCCATCCTTACAGCACCCTCATTTTCATCCTCCTGAATAGTAGGCATGATTTTCAATAGTTTGGGCTTGGTCTTATGCCTCTTTGTCTTTGTTATGGCACTATAGTACTAGAGTGACTTCCTCAATTGTTATAGTAGCTTTTACTTTATCATGTGATTCCTTGGGTCTTGACAATACAACAAAAACACATTCCTTAAACATTTTATGACTAGAAAAAAATTAGAGAAATACCATTATTATCAATTCCATCATGTTTATACAATGTTGCTAGCATGCTAGATAATTCGATATAATTCATGCAAAGTGAACCATCACTACATGTATATAGAAAGGATGTATGTGAGGTATCATTATTAGTATTTCCTTTAAGAATTTTATTGTCCTTATGTGCATGCAGGGGAGGAGAAGGAGATTCAAGCAAATTCTTATTATAAGATAAGTCAATATTAGCACTCAAACAAGGCTCAATGTTAGCAACATGTTCACTATCGTCCTTAATACAAGAGGATACACATGTAGTACTAGAAATACTAGGAAGAGAAATATGATCAAACATATTATTATAATTACATAAAGAGGTAGAGACATTGCAAGTAATATCGTTATTTAAGGTACTACCATTATTGGCAACTTCTTTAATGATAGGAGCTATATTACCAAAGGGAGAATATGAACCCTCTAGGGTTTGTCGTTGACTTACCTTTTGTTGGCAGTTGCTTGAGACTTTGTCTAAGTTGTCGCTTGCTTCTCACATGAATCTTGAGGACATGAGGCTCATTCTTTCCTTTCAGATTTAATGTAGGCTGTCACTCAAAAGCTTATCCATAGTACCTTATGTTCCTCCAATTCTTCAAACCTTCCAAACACCTATGCTTTAATAAGTAATACAGGGTATTATGATACCAAGTGATCATATAGTTTTTTCATAATTTGTATCTGTTAGAATGAGGAATGTCTACTAAACTGAGAGTCACTATATGACTTACATGGTTAGGTTAGGGGTTGGTAAGGCAGCACATATAGAGTAAATAGAGGCTCAAAGTAAGTTCTGTGTTGTTGGAAGAGTGGTTCATGATATAGTTAAGGTAGCAATTGAGTTATGTATTATTGGTTGCTCATGACAAATGATCTAAGGAACCCCTAAGCTTTGTTTACAATTAACTCCAACAAGTCTCATCCCGTTACACCATCTATTATTTTTCAGTTATACTCTTTCAATCCCCTATGAAAATATAGTATGAGGTATTCGTTAGGTATTGGTGATGCAGGTACTTGTGTAGAATGTATTGGAACCGATCCCTATATTCAGCAAAAGATTCATGGATGTTTTGTATAAGGAGTATAGTTGTTATCTTCCATTATCCCTTGAAATATTATAACCTGTGAAAGACTGGGAGGGCATAATTAAATTAGGTTATATTGATAAAAGATTATATTAGGATTATATTAATGATGATCATTAAATGAAGACATCATGTTATTTAGAGAAGGAAACAAAGAAAATACGAATAACGGATAAATTAAAAAAATTGAAAATATATAGAAAAAATGGACTCAAATGTTATAATTTGGCAAAAACAGGTCAAACCTAATAGCTAATGCTATTAAAAATATTTAGAACATCCAAATCTTGTAGTGTGAATATTTTCATATTTTCTAGGCAAGTTAGAGGCAATTCCAACAAAGTAGTGAGGATCAAACCAAAATTTGCCAAACCAAAAAACACGTAAAGTCTATACTCTACTACACACTAATAAAATAAAGACAAAAAACACACTTAATTAATCTAGGAGTCAAAGGAATTGACTCCCCAAATTTGATACCGCCTGTCATTAGTGCTAAAATTATTTTCTAAATCAATCTCTATGTAGTATAGATGTCAACCTAGGACATATTCTTTACGTGGAGTCATTATGTGGCTTAATTCTAGAATACTAAATGTGCATATAAGGAAGAGTAGAAGAGAGCTTGATTAATTAGAAATTCTAGAAAAATAATGAGAAAATAATAAAAATAAAAGCAAGATAAATGGAGGATATTATCAATATGAATTTGAGCGCTCTCAATTATTGATATGTGACTATTATCGTTCAATAATATATTAGAGTTATAACAATTATATATGCTAAATTCTTAACATGCAGAACCTTAGACTATCGTCATGGTCATAATCATAAAATTCACAATTATACCTAGATATAGCAAGGATGGTTATTTAAAAGCTCCACTTAACATGTAATAAATTAAATGATAATTAATTTATTTTTCTAACATGGATATTCAATCGAAAACCTTATAACTAAACAGACAAATTCAATATAAATGATTATAATAGGAAACCAAATATATTAAACAAAGAACACTAAATTATAAATTGAAATAATAAATCATAAGAGTTTGATCTCACAAGTGTCTCAACTGAAACCCTAGATCCAACATATATAAATCTTAATATCACCTTTTATTGGGGTTCTTTCAAACCTACTTATATTAGCTCATACCATAGGCTTATAATAGTTATAAGTCCCTACTATTAGTTATGTGTGCATTCTATAATCAACTTTATAAGCTTGTAATATTATAAATATGCCATGTGGAATGGAATAGGAAGAATAGAAAGTAGTATATACATTTAATAATAAATAGATACTATGAGTTCATGTCATTAGAGATGTAGAATTGGTAATTGTGCTAATAAGAGCTCCTAATGGTGCCTTCTTCATTTTTTTTTCTTGTATTTTTTTTTACACTATATTTCTTTTCTTTTTATTTCCTTTTTTTGTCCAATATGTTTTTCCTCTTCTTTTTTTTATTTAGCACATTGTATGTAAAAGATATAGTACAACATTACCATAATAATAATTTTTTGATATAAATAAAAATTGTACTTCAAAAAGATATTCATGCATATATATGACTTCCTATAAAAAATATAAAAAAAATATGGGCTCAAAGAGAGTGACTATAGATATAATGTGTAATAGATTTGTTTTTTGAAATAAAAAAATATAATATGTAATAGACTTGTTTTTTGAAATAAAAGAAATTTAGAATATGATCGCGTCATTTTAAAGAGTTGTATGTGAGTTAACAGGGACAAAATAACTATCCCTTTTCCTTCTATCCTCCTGATTTTCCTCGTCCACCATTATATATACGTGAAAGAAAGAAAATCTCCTCTCTCTCTCTCTCTCTTCTCTTCCCGATACCAACATTGCATGATCTTTCTACCAAACAACGTAACCTCACTGTATCTCCGAATTCTAAAATTCCCATTCAACAAATTCTCCTCTTCTCCACATAACCTCACCGAAAATATCAGAATTTGAAAAGACGACGCGCAATGGATTCTCCCAAACAAACAATTGTGAACTTCGCCGCCGTACTGATAATATTCTTTATAGGAATGTTTCTCTTGTTCCAGTCGTCTTCTTTCTCTAACCCATTCTTGATCCAGAAGTTACCGCCGTCGTCAAACACAGTAAGTTCAAGTTTTAATTTCAGTTTCTTGCTTCAGAATCCATCAAACGTTCAGTCTTTCTCAATGTTTATATATATATATATATATATATATATATATTTGCAGAGAGCCATTGATGATAGTCAAGATGGTGATCTTGATTCTGCTTTAGCGAAAGCTTCGACGGAAAACAAGACTGTGATAGTGGCGTTCATAAACAAGGCTTATGCAGAACAAGACGTTAATGGCGATACCGTCACCATATTTGACCTATTTCTGAGCAGCTTCTGGCTTGGAGAAGAAGGCACGAGGTCTCTTCTTGACCACCTTCTGGTTGTTGCCGTCGATCAGACCGCATACGACCGGTGCCGGTTTCTCCGGCTGAACTGCTTCAAATTGGAAACGGACGGTGTTTATTTTGCCGGCGAGGAATTGTTGTACATGTCACCTGGTTTCATTAAGATGATGTGGAGAAGAACTCTTTTTCTCTTGCAAGTTTTGAAACGAGGATATAGCTTCATCTTCACGGTACGTTAATTTCTTTCAAATTTATTTATATTTTTGGAAATACATTATTACAGTCAATATCAAAGAGATAGGTCAGTGTTTACAGAAACAATATATTGTTTTGTTATTAATTAATTTAATTTATCAAATTTTACTGAATGGGGTTTGTGTCTCTCTTGTGGGACAATTCAACTGAATAACTATAATCCTATATTTGCATATATTAAAAAGAAGCTTTAATTTCTGGCCCATATAAGTTTAAAACATACTGAAATCCTTTGAAGTTTATGAGAATGGTTTATCTCTATATTTGGAAACATAATTACCTGTCTTGATTCCTTTGATTTGTACGTTGATACGCTACTTATTTGAGAGGTTAAACTGTTTTATCCAACGAATCTGGACGGTCTCTTCTTATGGCTTATGAGATCCAATTTTATATTTCTCTTTCTATTATAAATGCATTATTTTTCGTTTCAAATTATTTACGAAATTCAACCATATATAACTTTAAAAGAAAATTATTTATTAAGAGTAAACGATACTGGTTACTTTTCTTTTGGCTTTTGAATATGTAGTGCTTCGTTTTCACACTTCACGATCTGGAACATTTTAGGATTAATTTCTCTCGATTCATTATTTAATTATTAGGGATGTAGAACATTATTATTATTATTCTTAGAAATAATCTGGTACTGATATTAATATATATTGTTATTGTTGTTCTGGATTTAAGCTTTCATATTTTCTTATGGTAGTTAAATACAGAATTGACGTGTTAGTGCTGAGGCTGGTCCACTTTCTATTCTTGGTAGAGAAATAAACAAAATTTGGGTAAAATTTTTAAGTTAGAATAATTAGAGGGGTGTAATTAGCTGTCAATTAATGTAATCAAAACGGTTTTGGGGTAACTAATGGGTGAGTCAAGGGATTATGACTACTAAATTTGGTTAATGATCGTATTTGATTTATAATCGTGAAATGAAACGTGAAGGGGTTAGATTGGAACGGCAAAACTGCATTTAATTTTGGCCAAACACATGCCAGATTAAATAATTAAAGTTTAATGTATAAGTAAACTATGGCATCTTAACAATTTTTTTTTTATAGTTAGTGATGTCGAATTATCTGATAAACACTCGAGTTTCAATCAATATTATCAATATTTTTTTTTTTGCCATCACAATTATCAATACGTGGGTGTGTGTGGGTGGTCCTATGAATAATGTGGCTTTTAGTTTTGTGTTTTCTACAATAATTCATTAATTCCGAAGTTACACGTGTAATGCTAAAAAAGTCGTCTAAATGAATTCTCCAAAAATCATCATACCCATTTAATTAATAATGGGTACTTATCTTATTTGTATTATTTTTGCCTCAATTGTGTAATTTGCTTGTTAATTAATTACTGTTGAGTTCTAGCAAAAGGGAAAAATACAATAAAATCATGATTTCTTAATTATTTTCCTCGTTAACTTTTTTTTTTTTATATGTGATCAAGTTAAATATTCAATATGAAACAGGATACTGATGTGATGTGGCTAAGAAACCCATTCAGAAGACTCATCAACGACACAAACGAGGACTTACAAATCAGCACTGACCATTACCTGGGAAATCCTCGGTCGGAAAACCATAACATCAACACAGGATTCTACTTTGTTCGATCAAACAACAAAACCATTTCATTGTTCGAAACATGGTACGGTAAGAAGGACAGTTCCAAAGGTCAGAAAGAACAAGACGTGCTTGAAGGTCTCATAAAACATGGCATTATTACACAATTGGCACTTAGGGTTAGGTTTCTGGACACTCTTTACTTCAGCGGGTTTTGTCAAGATAGCAGAGACTTTAAGGCAGTCACCACCGTGCATGCTAACTGTTGCCGGAGCATCACCGCGAAGATTGCCGACCTTAAGGCCGTCCTCCACGACTGGAAGCAATTCAAAATGCTGGAATCGAGCAAGAGTAATTCGACGACTACCTTGAGGTGGTCGGAGCACCGTGCATGCCACGGGTCATGGCATTAACTGGACTTGGAATCTATTGAGTCTTTTATTCAGAAATAGGAGCCGATATTGAAGGTTGTAGAATAGTAGTACTTATATAAAGGTTATTTGTGCTGTCCATCACCTAAAGTTCACTCTGTTTCTGTTGTTATATATCTGCCAATTGTTTTTCTTAAATTGCAATTTCTTGATTATCCAAGTTATTTAATTTTATTGTTATCCTTATTTTTTATTGGTAAAATTTTATATATATATATATATATATATATATGTATGTATAATAGAAGTATATATCCTCCTTACAAATCACACATATAAGCCTACAACTAAGCGTTAATTACAACAAATTTAATGTGGGGCTTACAATGTTTAAATATGGGATAATATTATTATTGGTCCTCAAGCTTGCACAAATTTTAGTTTTGATTTATTAAATTTTAAATTATGGATTTTGGTTCCTATAATTTCATAAAAACTTTAATATCTAATGGTTTTAAATATAGATACTAAAATCAAAATTCATTAAAAATCATAATGGTTTTAATATCTAATGGTTTTAAATATAAAGACCAAAATAAAAATTTTTAGATCCCTATATTTTTAATAAAATTTGATTTTAGCCCATACACTTGACGGCATTAATAAGCCTTAAATATTCAAATCTTTATAAAACTATATAGAATAGAACTCACAATTTAAAATTTGAGAGACTAAAAATTGTATTAATTGTATATAATCAGCTCAATGGATTCTCAAACAATTATTTCAATTGTATGAAAGGTAATCGCTTATTTCGAATATCAAATAAGTCACTTAAGGGATGTTTATTCAAAAGTCTTCTATTTTGGCGGAAATTTTCCTAACTGCGGAATAAAACTACGAACCAATGGGCTGAAAAGTAGCTGTCCAGATCGGCAGTAAACTAGACAAAACACTGATTTAATGATTAATGGTCACACCTTAGTTGAATTAATGATTAATTTAATATATGTTTAGATTTTGCACACAAATTTAAGGGGAAAAGTCCATGAAAAGTCCACATTTAAAAATTGCATTGATAAAAAAGACATGATACATTTTTATATACAACAGTACTAATACACTGAATACCATATATAGAGAGAACTAGACCCATTACTCAAACTCAAGTGCTTCTAATTAATAAAATTTTAGAAAATATACTTTTTACCGATGTTTCTAAATTTAATACATAAATCATGCATAAAAGTGGCGTTGATTATTAGTGATGTTATAATCATGGCAAAATGAAATGTGAACGGATACATTGGAACGGAAAATCTGCATTTAATTGTGGGGAAATTAGGGAGAAGAACTACTAAATGGATGCAAACAATTTGGGAGGACGCATATTGAAGTTGATTGAAGATTTTAAAATCTGTAACTGAATTTCAAAAAGTCTTAAAATTTTTGCGTTGATGATTGTTGAAATTAAACCTATTGCAGATCTACAAATAGGGTCTTAGTGGTGTGCTTGTGTTGGACAAGCTGTCATATAATTAAGAATTCTATTCTAAGTATGCAAGAGTTGGGTGAAGAATCTGACTAATTAGGCTTTGAAATGAGTCAAGCATCATTAATTACTCCTATAAGATACTCCTATATTCCTATTATAAGTCATTTCTAATATGTTTCACATAAACCAAAATTCAACAACTGTATAAAATTACCCCTAATTAATATACCTTATACCCTATAAAAATAAAATCAACATAATAATAAATGAATAGTAAAATGATATATTTGTATGAAAAAAAATTTCTCTATCCTATAAATAGGACTTGAGGAGTATAATTTTGCTAAATTTCATTATAAATTTTCAAGATTTCCGTAAAATTTGAAAGTAATATAATATGAATAGTAACTTGATAAAGAGATTTTGAATTTTAAAATTTAGCTTCTTCTACATTCTATTTGGCCCTAAGTGTAAACCTATATATTATTATTAGTAAGGGTGATTTAAAACTAAGGTATGTCATAAGATACTGTGAATAATTTGGCTTTTCACTTTGGGCTTTTATTTTTTATAGTGAAAATTCCTAAGGTGGTGAGAGCTAATGATGTCACATGGACTCCAAGTAGATATAAGACTTTTCCTAACTAGAATTTTCTTTGATCAATAGAAAGATTGGTCATTTAGAGTTGCCTAACACGCCTTGGAAATATTTATTTTCCACATATTGTATGTATGGAATGAGAAAAATACGGCATTAATAACAAATAAACCAAAAATTTTCTTTTAATGTTGTTTAGTTTACTATTAGATGATAGTCAGATATATATATATTATATTTATATTAATTATATGTTACCAACGAATATTTGGTCTAGTAAAAAATATTAGTCTCTCATAAAATAGTGGATTTAATTTTGAATCTATACTAAAAGATGTGCATTTAATATTTGATCGCACTTCAAATAGAATTATTTTTAATAGCATGATTTTGGTGATATATATATATATATATATATAGGTATGTATGTATAAACTCTTATGAATAATGTGATTTTCAGCTTAATTTAGGATTCATGTGCAATGCATATGAATAGGGTTCAAAGTCTAATTTGTAGTAAAAAAATTATTTTTATTTAAACGAACATGTGTGATTTTTCATTTCTCACATAACTTTTTTTTTTTGAAGAATTTCTCATATGATTTGTGTGAAAAACATGTAACAACAGATCAAAACACACGATATTGAAGATACAACCATTGAATTCAAAGCGGCACCCAATGCTAAATTGATGATGGGATTAGCTAGAAAATGAATTATTGAATTAATTAGCAGATAGAATTAATTAGCTGATATTTATGTTAGGGGGTGACTTTTGGTGGCAACATTGTGTTGTCTTACATTTAATACTCCCCATTCTAAACGTAAGAATCACTACTTAGCAGAGAGATTTGCTTTGGTTTTTTTTTTAACTTGAAGATTTGTTTTTGATTTTAAATCTAAGACTTTAATTTATTTTTCTCTAAATTTTTATTCTTTTAAAACTTAATACTATCAATATAAACATAAGATATAGATTTTGCACAGGAATAAAAGACTCATAAATGATTTTGGTAGAAGGATTTATATATAGCCGCTAAATCACGAGGTATCGAGTTTTAATTTGTAAAAAAATGTTTTAAAAAAACCCTCCAATTAAACTCAACAATACTCAAATTTAATCTAATATAACTATATATATATACACACATATATACATACTCCCTGTAGTCTAAATTATAGGAGCCCTTCTATAAGAAAAAATTGGTCCATGTTATATAAGAGCATAACATGATCATTAATGACTTTTTTAAATATATCCTTAATTATAAATATAGGATAGAGATAATTATAAATACATAAGAGAGATAAAAATGATATCCTCAACTAAGTAAGAGTAGATTTGAAAAGTTTTACCATTTTATGATAGATTTAATAAGTTAACTGTTATATATATATAAGTCTCCTAATTAGGGAGAGGGCAAGGTGACAAACACGTATTTTTATATATTTATTCATATTATTTTAATAGATTTTTATTAATTTTTTAGTCCTTAATTATATTAATTGTACATAATTTGGATTAATATACCTTTTATTAAATTAGTGATTCTTATAGGTATAATTGTCATATTTTTTTATTATTTCTCCTAAATAATTATTTTTAGAATAAAAGGGTATTATATTATTATGACTTTCATATTTTAAAAATTTAGGAAAAATTGAAATTCATAAATGATAACAATAAGCTATAAAATCAAAAACTTTAGGTTACCTTTTAATTGACATATACACGAACGTACAGTAGGCGGTGAATTGAAAAAGAAAAGGCCCTCACACACCAGGGAGCCATATGCCACAGCATTAGAGAAAAAGCCTGCCACAGTGAACAAAGCACAAATTATGCACAGGAAGAAGAGCCTAACACACACCTGAAGCCATTCATTTATGATCATCTATCTCTAAATATATGGCTAAATATTTTATGCTCAAGGAAGCAGCGTATGTGTCAACTATACATGGCTAGAGAGTTTTTAATTCTATAATTCAATAGTAAAAGCATGAGCTTGAGATCTCAAAAAGGAATATAAATTACTCTAATTCTCTATACAATAATTATATTATAACTCCTAAGTCTTAAGATTAATTTTATAATTATTGAAAATATTTAGAATAATTTATTTATATTTATTGAGAATTATTGTGATTGAATTTTTGCTTGGCATTTAACATTGTTATTTAATTAACTTTAATTTCATTTACTTTGATCTGGGTCAGATATTGTATCGAGATTATTGTGAATATTTCATGATTTTCTAAGTTGACTTAAATTATTAGATCATTGTGTCTCTTGCTGGCTTAAATTCTATTTTTATAAATTATTGAGTTACAATTGAGCATTGATTTTTAATATCTTTAGTCCTATTTTATTATTCTTGTGGCAATAAATAAATTAGAACTTAGAAAATATTTTATGATAATTTGATGTGGCTCAGTTGTTGGATTAAAAGCTTAATTATAATTCTTAATTTATTATTTATAACTCTCATATCTGTTGAAGTTATGATTGCCTATATTATTGAATTGAAGGATTACTTTTATTATTATTAATCACTTTGAATTTATTCTATTTACTTATTATTATTCATTATTCCTTTCTTTAAACTAAAAATATCAAAAATATCTTATTTAAATTTATTTTTAATTTATTATATTTAGTTGTTAGTCAATAAAAACAAATCATATTTTCTAATTTAGGTTGCATTGCATTTAGTTATTTAGAAATTTTATTTTATTTTTAGCTCTTCAAAGAGAACGTCATAAGATTGCGCTATAAGCAATTCCTAATTTAAATTTTTGAAGTAAGCTCAAGGCGACATGTATTTTAAGGTTGTTTCACAAAGCCAAAAGGAGGAGTAGAACAATTTATACCATGATGAATATTCCTCTGCTGTAATTGTTTTTCTTCTTGTCGTTACATTTCGGATGTGGTTTTCTGTTTGCCTTTATGTGTATATACTCATTAAAAAAGACTGATGATTAATAATTTAATGCAAAATGCAAAACAAATATTTTACATTAAAATTATGGGAAAATTATATTTAAGTATATTACAAGGAAATCTTGAGTAATTATCAAACAACTATGAAGTCCAATGGGACTTCGAATTATTTTTTTTAATGGTAAAATGACAGAACTACTTATAAAAAAAATGTCTCAGTTATTATTTTTTTCACCCCAATTATTATTCTTTTTTTGAAGACTTATTTATTTTTTTGCTTATTGCTTGAGTTGTTTCTTCAAAGGGGTCGTTCAACCATTTCATAATTTGAAAAAATTAATCCCAAATCCCATATTATTTCACAATCATTTGATGAATTCGTGAGATTATTGTGTAGATAAATTCCTTTTATATGACTTAAATATAATTTTCTCTAAAATTATACACTTAATGACGTCTACAGTTCAAGTCATTGTTAAATTACACTTAATGTAAAAAGCAAAACAGATAATTTTACATTAAAATCTACTATAGTTCAAGTCATCGTTAAATTACGTACTCTCTATAAATTCCTTGTTGACTTTATCATCGGAGCTTTTGACACGGAATAGGGAAGTCCCTTTCATATGTATTTAATTTTGTCTAAAGTACACGTATAGTGGTATCAAATTCTAGTTTAACAATATTGCTCTTATTCAATTAAAAAATATTCACCTACCAAATTTAAATAATAATTAAACAATTAAATACTAACAAAATATATTTAAAATTTAATTATTTAATATAATATTTTTAAATTTTGAAAGATGAGGGGTTGATATTGAAAGTTTAGATTCATTAGATTTTATTTTAAATATTTTTCAATTTTTTAATTTTAAATGAAAGATTAATATGTTAACATTTAATTATAAAATTACTATTTAAATTCATCGAGTCAGTATTTTTCATAATGAGACAATGCGGTTAATAGTCATACACTTATAATATATTTTATAAATTTAGCAAACTAAATTAAAATTTGATATAAATTTAGATAACAAAATGCATACTTTAGCCTTTTAATTTTCAAATGCAAATAATAAAATTAATTTTTTTTCATGGTAAAGGCAAGATTACACTTGAAAGGTACAGTTAAGGGCATATGCCTGACTACAAAGAAAGGAAAAATAAAAAGCCTAAACTGAATCTCTTGCAAGAAGATGGCAAAAAATGTTAGCATATGGAAAGAAAATTGTAATTATAATATACAAGAAGTTCCGTTATTTTAGGGTGGAGGATACTGATTCTACCAAAACAATTACTACAAGATATTAATTGTACTACTAAAACTATTTTAAGATGTTAGGCACACGTTAGCCCAATTATTATTGTTGATTAAAAGTGTTGATGGATTGACCACACTGATAAGAAAGGTTGGCCTGAAAAAGACAATAGGAAAAGTTTTCCCATAAAGTTAAACCGACTTGGTGGGAAAAAATTAGAAAAAATTGCTAAAAATCCCTTATTGCATTGCAAGATTTATTATCTAAAAGTAACTTAGGTCCTTGAGCTTATACACCTTATCTTTAACAATTATATAACTCTTCTTTAATTATATATAACATATTTTTATCTATATATAAATATTTTATATTTTATACATAATTAAATATAGATTGTAACAAGGGATTTTTCAGCTTTGGACTATAAATTTCGTGATATGGGATTTTTAGCAATTTTTTGAGTAATTAAAAAAAAAAGGTTTTGGTAGGCCCCACAAATTAAGTGGGACCCACACCTCTGTATCAAGGGGAAAATCCATTCTTTCTTTATTGTGTACCCAACATTTCATGACCATTCTACTAAACCACCACGATTTATCTGTACAATAATTCCAATTCAACTACTACTCTTCATCGCCATATATAGCAAAGCAAATTCTCTCTTGATTCTGCAAATTCTCGGAAGAAATATCAAGCATATCCCTATTTATGGATAATGCCAAACACAAACCAAGGAATTTTGCCATGCTACTTCTATTCTTGATCGGAATTTTTTTCCTATTTCAGTCTTCTTCCTTCTCAAGTCCGTTTCTGATCCAGAAATCAGCATCATACACAGTGAGTTCAATCTTTGATTCTTCATAATGAATCAAAATATCCAGTGATCTCTTTTTGAACCTTATATCTTTTTCTTATTCTTTTTTTTTCTGACGTTATTACTGTAGAGCACCATGGAATCTGCTTTAGAGAAAGCGTCAACGGAAAACAAGACTGTAATTGTGACGTTCATAAATAAGGCTTATGCAGAACAAAACCTTAATGGCCCTACCTCCCTGTTTGACCTATTTATGAGCAGCTTCTGGCTTGGAGAAGGCACCAGGTCTCTTCTTCACCACCTTCTGGTTGTCGCCGTCGATCAGATGGCGTATGACCGGTGCCAGTTTCTCCGGCTAAACTGCTTTAAATTGGAAACGGACGGTATTGATCTTGGAGGCGAGAAAATTTTCATGTCCGATGATTTCATTAAGATGATGTGGAGAAGGACTCGTTTTCTCTTGCAAGTTCTCAAACGAGGATACAGCTTCATCTTCACTGTACGTTTTGTTTTTTGTTTCGATTTATTAGAGACTTTTATTTTATGTGGGATTGATTTATCATTATTATAGATAAATTAATTAATAAAGTCCACTCGGTTACATAAATTAGTTTTTCCTAAAATAATATATATTCTAAAGTATATGTTTACTCATTTATGTTTCTATGCAGTTTTATTTTAGTAACTTAAATTTAAAATATATATTTTTAATCTTTTAAATTTAATATTATTAACCTTACTAATAAAAAATGTTGACTCATAATTACTTTTTACCATTCTTAATATAAATCACTTGTAACCTGTCACTTCATTGAAATTAAGAAAAAGTTTGTTACTACATCAAATTAGTCTTAAAATTGAATAAGTTTCCAATTTTACTCCAAATAGTGAATGATATGGTACAGGATGCTGATGTTATGTGGCTAAGAAACCCATTCGCAAGACTTAGCAACGACACTCGCGAGGACTTCCAGATCAGCACCGATAGATACCTCGGAGATCCTCGCTCGGAATCTCATGATATCAACACAGGATTCTACTTTGTTCGATCCAACAAGAACACCATTTCATTGTTCGAAACCTGGTACAGCAAGAAGAACAATTCCACAGGTCAAAAAGAACAAGACGTGCTTCAAGATCTCATAAGACATGGCAAAATTAGACAGTTGGGAGTTAGGGTTAGGTTCATGGACACACTTTACTTCAGTGGGTTTTGTCAGAATAGTAAGAATTTTAGAGCTGTCACCACCGTACATGCCAACTGTTGCCGGAGCATCACCGCCAAGATCGCGGACCTTAACTCCGTCCTCCGAGATTGGAAACGGTTCAAAATGTTGGAGGTACGCAAGAGCAATTTGACCAGCACTGTTCAGTGGTCGAATCACCATGAATGTAACAAGTCATGGAATTAACTAGCAATATAATCCCTAGGACACACACACACACACATACAATTATTTATATAGTTTGAATCTGCTTGTAGTTTAGAGCGACACGGTGAGACAGAAGTTTATGTTTTCCGGCATTATTCTTTTTCTATTTTGGGAATCAAAAGGAATCCATGTAGAGATGTTTTATAACTGTATGGTAAAATTTAATTCAGTGAATCGTATATGAGAATCATTACTTTGTATAATTACCATCGTCCATATTGTTGGAAGGTTGTATTAGACAAGATGATTTAATTTAGTTAGCGATGAGTGTTAAATCACCTTATTAGTTTATGACCTTAAGGACAAGCTAAATTAGACCATTTGGTACGTAGTATTAGGGAAATTTTAGGATTGAGCAATATTACGTATGTGAAATTGGGCAATACCACCTCGTCAATATTTCATTTTCAGTCCTGGAATTAAAAATTTTTAAAATAAAAATATTCCTATTTATACTAATTTTTAGACAAAGTTACCCACCTTCTATAGTTTGCCCTAGATTTATCTATTATAATTGATCGTTCTCATTGCCGTCGCTCTCTCTCACAAGAATGCCACTCTCTCTTCATTGCTCTCAGTGAGAAGAATGCCGCATAGCCTCACCAGAAATTTTTTTCCCCTGTATCTTTATCTTTGGTTTATCGGATTTATGTTTAACATGTATGATTTTGCTCTCATTTGCCGTGTCCTTTTCTTTCGCGTAACTTTGCTCTCTGCCTTCTTCAAACTCTTGAAATAAGACCATAGTATGCTGTGGAGTTTCCCTTTTTCATTTTTTCAGTAAAGTACAGTATTCCAAAACTGTCCCCAATTTGTTGTCTTCTGTTCCTAAACAGAAAATATGTGTACATCAAAACATGTTACAAGCAAACAACACCAACAGTTTCAGCCAAATTGGGAACAAGGACGACAGCGATAGAGAGTGATTGGTAACGACAAAGAAGTTTTTTACGAAACATTTTAATCTTCAAATTTTTGAAGAGGGTTTATGTATTTTTTTTAATTTATATCTGATTAAAAAATAAATATAATATAATCATTCATACTAACTATTACCATGTACCAAATATAATTTTAAAAGCTCATTCATACTCCCTCTCAATCTCATTCTTAATTCCAATCTATCAAAATTCAGTGTTGAGCGCTACGTACTAAACATAGCCTAAAATCTATATATAAGGGTATTATTAGTATATGCTTTAAGTGTAAAGGGAGGTTATGGTAAAATGCTATTCCATCACTGTCACCCCCACCATAAGTTTGGGATAATTGCTTCATTCGTTTTTCATATATTTGCTTAAACTGAAAAATGTTGTACTACCATCTACATAAACACATAGCTGTGGCTAATTAATGATCTACTGCTTTCTTCCTTGTGTGCTGCGTATTTCCATGAATCTTGTATTTGAAGCGATTAAATAAATTTCCTCAGAAATTTGATTATACTTTAATATTATCTCACCAATATCTCATGGGATTTGCTCATATATCCACATTAACTCAACTAATTATTTAGTCAAAATTGAATTAAGATATTTTAAATTTAGAAGAATCTTTTAATTTAAATTTAAGCAATTAATTAAAAATATATAACAATAAATAATTAAGAAGCGTAAAATTGTTATGAATATTAGAATATAGATGTCCATCTCCATCTCCGTCTTCCTCTTCAAATTCCCTAAGTCATTATTCCTCCATTAATTATTAGACTCTTCATTACTCCTCCATTAATTATTAGACTCTTCATTATTCCTCCATTAATTAATGGACTCTTCATCTTCAACTTCTATGCCTATAAATAGGCCATACCATTTGTATTGTAAAGAAGGAGAAAGAAGATAATATATACTTCTCTGATTTTCTTGTCCCCATCTCTTCTCTCCTCCTAATCTTATTGCTAGTTTTATAACACGTTATTAGCACGATTGCTCTGGCCAACTGATATTATTGTAAAATCTATCATTAGAAGTATCATCATGTCGAATCTTACAAAACTTAAGTTTGTGGCTCTCGACATTACTGGAAAAAATTATCTATCCTAGATACTAGATGCAGAAATCCATTTAGATGCTATGGGTTTAGGAGACACTATCAAGGATGGCAATCAGGAATCTAACAAAGACAAAGCAAAAGCCATGATCTTTCTCCGCCACCACCTAGATGAAGGACTAAAAACTGAATATTTAACTATCAATGACCCACTTGTTCTTTGGAACAATATAAAAGAAAGGTATAACCACCAGAAAACTGTGATTCTTCCAAAAGCTCGTTATGACTGGATGCATTTACGTTTGCAAGATTTTAAATCAGTCAGTGAATATAATTCTGCACTATTTAGAATTAGTTCTCAACTGAAACTATGTGGAGAGAAAATTACTGATGATGACATGTTAGAAAGAACATTCTCCACATTTCATACATCCAATGTGTTATTACAGCAACAATATCGTGAAAAAGGCTTCAAAAAGTATTCTGAACTGATTTCTTGCCTTTTGGTGGCTGAACAAAATAATGAGATTTCAATGAGAAATCATGAATCCCGTCCAACTGGCTCTACTGTATTCCCAGAAGTGAATGTAGTAACAAATGGATCATCCCGTGGTCGGGGATATGGACGTGGACGTGGACGTGGACATAGATATGGATGCGGCCGTGGTTATATATGAGGCCGTGGTCAACGTGGTCGTGGCCGTAGTCATGGTCATGGTTCCCACTCGAGGTGGGCAAACAATGATGATAACCACAGAAAGGAAACTAGTGGGAATGATAATTATATTGAAAATTTATGTTATCGATGTGGTGGAAAAGGTCATTGGGCTCATACTTGTCGTACACCAAGACATTTGGTTGAATTATACCAAGAATCGCTCAAAAGGAAAAATAAAAATAAAGACAAAGAGCCAAAGATAGAAACAAATTTTGCTGGGGAAGAAAGCGATTCTGATTATGGCAACATGGATGTTACTCATTTAGATATTGCTAATTTCTTTGCCGATCCTAATGGAAGAATTGATCACCTAATTGGTGATGGGAGTGTCCAAAAATAAGTTAACTTTTATGATTATGTGTGTTTTCCTTTTGTTATAATAAAGTTATAATTCTCTCAATAAAAAAAAAGGTTTCTACTTACTATGAAGTTATTTCTCTCAATAAATAAAATTATGAGTTTTTTTCATTAATTCTTTTGTGTTTCTTTTTCTATGTTCCTGTTAATGAAGAATGTCACTCATTGACATTAATAAAGAAGATTTATATCTCGTTGATAGTGCAACAACTCATACAATATTCATAAATGCAAAATATTTTTCATCTTTGGTAATACGAGAAGCCAATGTCCATACCATATCTGGAAGTATAAAGATGATTGAAGGGTTTGGAAGAGCTAATATATTGTTACCTGGAGGAACACAATTATATATTGATAGTGCATTTTATTCCTCCAGATCTAACAGGAATTTGTTGAGTTTCAAGGATATCCGTAGAAATGGATACCATATTGAAACAACAAATAGAGAAAATCAGGAATATCTTGTTATCACAGATATGATTTCTGGTAAAAAATGCACACTGGAAAAATTTCCTGCTCTTTCCTCTGGAATGTACTACACATTTATTAGTACAATTGAAACACATGCTATTGCAAACCAGAAGTTTGCAAGTGAGAATAAATTTAATATTTGGCATGACCGGCTAGGTCATCCTGGGACAATAATGATGCGAAAAATAATTGAGAATTCATGTGGACATTCATTGAGAAGAGAATCAATTCCACAATCCCATATTTTCTCATGTGCTGCATGTTCTGAAGGGAAACTAATTATTAGACCATCATCAGTAAAAATAGAAAGTGAGTCCCTCACTTTTCTAGAACGTATACAGGGAGATATTTGTGGGCCGATACACCCACCATGTGGACCATTTAGATATTTTATGGTTCTAATTGATGCATCAACAAGATGGTCACATGTTTGCTTATTATCTTCTCGTAACCTGGCATTTGCGAGATTACTTGCTCAACTAATTAGATTGAGAGCACATTTTCCAGATTATGCCATTAAGAAAATACGTTTAGACAATGCCGATGAATTTACTTCACAAGCTTTTAATGAGTATTGTATGTCTCTGGGAATCGATGTTGAACATTCTGTAGCACATGTTCATACACAAAATGGTCTTGCAGAATCATTAATTAAACGTTTGTAGTTGATTGCAAGACCATTGCTTATGAAATCAAATCTCCCAATATCTACTTGGGGACATGCAATTTTACATGCAGCGATGTTAATTCGTATCAGGCCAACTAGTTATCTTAAGGTCTCCCCTTTACAAATGGTTTTTGGTCAGAAACCAAATATTTTCCATCTAAGGACTTTTGGATGTACGGTATATGTTCCGATTGCTCTACCACAACGCACCAAAATGGGTCCTCAAAGAAGGATGGGAATATATGTTGGATATGAATCTCCTTCTATAATAAAATATTTAGAGCCAACAACAGGAGATTTATTTACTGCTCGATTTGCTGATTGTCATTTTGACGAATCAAATTTTTCAACATTAGGGGGAGAAAATAAACAGCTGGAACATAAAGTTAGTTGGAATGAATTATCATTGTCTCATCTTGATCCTCGTACAAAACAATGTGAACTAGAAGTTCAAAAGATAATTCATTTATAGAGTTTAGCCAATCAATTGCCAGACGCATTCACTGACCCCAAGAAAGTGACCAAGTCACATGTTCCAGCTGTGAATGCTCCTATCATAATTGATATCCCTATTGGACAATCTACTTATGCAAATGGATCAAAAGCATGCTTGAAGCGTGGCAGGCCCATCGGTTCCAAAGATAAAAATCCTCGAAAAAGAAAAGGAGCTATAAATATAGATGGCCAAGTTGAGGATATTCAACAAAATTTAGTGACTCCAGAAGAGTCTTTTGACAATACTAATATCTCAATTTCGAGAGACATTCAGGTACCTAAAATATGTGAAAATAATGAGATCTCAATAAATTATGTTGTCAATAGAATACGATGGGATCGAGATAAAGTCAATGTTGATGATATTTTTGCATATAATGTAGCACTTGATATAATAAATAATGATGAGGATCATGAACCAAGATCTATTAGCGAATACAAACAAAGAGATGATTGGCCAAAATGGAAAGACGCAATTGAGGCAGAATTAAAATCATTAGAAAAATGAAAAGTTTTTTGGCCCTATAGTTCTTACACCTGAAGATGTAAAACCAGTTGGATATAAATGGGTTTTTGTGAGAAAAAGAAATGAAAATGGTGAAGTAGTAAGAAATAAAGCACGACTTGTTGCTCAAGGATTTACACAAAGACCTGGTATTGATTTCGTAGAAACATACTCACCAGTGGTGGATGCAACTACTTTTCGATATCTAATTAGTCTGACAGCAAATGAAGGCCTCGATTTGCATTTAATTGATGTTGTTACAGCCTATTTGTATGGCTCACTTGACAATGACATTTATATGAGTCTTCCTGATGGATTTGAGTTGCCGAAAGCATACAATTCAAGTTCTCGAGAACGATACTCAATTAAGTTAAATAAGTCTTTATATGGATTGAAGCAATCAGGGCGCATGTGGTATAATCGACTTAATGAATATCTATTGAAAGAAGGATATAAGAATGATCAGATATGTCCATGCATTTTTATAAAAAGATCTCAAAATGAATTTGCTATAATTGCTATTTATGTCGATGACATAAATATCATTGGAACTCCTGAAGAGATTTCCAATGCGATCAATTGCTTAAAGAAAGAGTTTGAAATGAAGGACTTGGGAAGAACAAAATTTTGCCTTGGACTACAAATTGAATATCTGAAAAATGGGATCTTCGTGTATCAAGAAACTTATACAAGAAAAGTTTTAAAACGTTTCTATATGGATAAATCACATCCATTATGCAATCCGATGATTGTAAGATCTCTGGAGAAAGATAAAGATCCCTTTAGACCTCAAGAAAGTGATAAAGAACTACTTGGCCCAAAAGTGCCTTACCTTAGTGCAATTGGTGCGCTTATGTATCTTTCTAGTCACACATGACCAGATATATCATTTGCTGTTAACTTACCAGCAAGATATAGTTCTTCACCAACACAAAGACACTGGAATGGGGTTAAGCATATTCTTCGTTACTTGAAGGGTACAATGGATATGGGATTATTTTATTCAAATGAATACAAAACTGATTTTATCGGCTATGCTGGTGCTGGGTTTCAGTCTGATCCACATGTTGGTAGATCGCAAACAGGCTATTTGTTCACATGTAATGGTATAGCTATTTCATGGCGATCAATGAAACAAACCATATCAGCCACATCATCTAATCATGCCGAAATATTAGCGATACATGAAGCAAGTCGAGAATGTGTATGGTTAAGATTGATAATACATCATATACGTACTACTTGTGGATTGTCATCTAGTAAAATGATCCCAACAGTCCTATATGAAGATAATACTGCATGTATTACCCAACTAAAAGAAAGGTATATCAAAGGAGATAGGACAAAACATATTTCTCCAAAATTCTTTTTCACACATGATCTTCAAAAGAATGGTGAGATTGATATCCATCAAATCCGTTCTAAAGAAAATCTAGCAGATTTGTTCACTAAGTCACTTCCAGCAACAATATTTGAAAAGCTCGTACATGATATTGGACTTCACAAATTCAAAGATATCAATTGACGTTGCAAAAGGGGGGAGTCGATACACGCTGTACTCTTTTTCCCTTAGCTGAGGTTTTGTCCCAGTGGGTTTTCCTAGCAAGGTTTTTAATGAGGTAGCACTGTAAGTGTATCAATTAAATGTATACTCTTTTTCTTTACTAGGTTTTTATCCCACAAGGTTTTTCCTAGTTAAAGTTTTTTAATGAGGCTCATTATTAAAGAATGGATATCTAAGGGGGATTGTTATGAATATTAGAATATAGATGTTCATCTCCATCTCCCTCTTCTTCTTCAAATTCCCTAAGTCATTATTCCTCCATTAATTACTAGACTCTTCATTACTCCTCCATTAATTATTAGACTCTTCATTATTCCTCCATTAATTAATGGACTCTTCATCTTTAACTTTTATGCCTATAAATAGGCCATACCATTTATATTGTAAAGAAGGAGAAAGAAGATAATATATACTTCTCTGATTTTCTTGTCCCCATCTCTTCTCTCCTAATCTTATTGCTAGTTTTATAATAAAAATGTGTTTTTTTAATTGAATTGTAACAATATTTTTATTACGGAATATAAGGTAATATCAAATCAATATCACAACAATCGACTTAATAAAAACGATATAATATTTTAACTTATTATAAAAACAAATTATGAAAATTTAAATAATCAAAATCTAATTTACACGGCCCAGAAAATATTTGAAATTTCTTGCTCAACTTTTTTTTTAAAAAAAATGATCACAAGTTTTTTCATTGAAATGATAAAAACTATATAATATTTTAACTTATTATAAAAACAAATTAGGAAAATTTAAATAATCAAAATCTAATTTACACGGCCCAGAAAATATTTGAAATTTCTTGCTCAACTTGTTTTTTAAAAAAAAATATCACGAGTTTTTTCATTAAAATGGACGGCCATGATGCTCGCTAAAGTAATGATGACTCGTGTTTACGTGAGGCAGGATGTCGGGGTTGATTAAGAGACGGCTTAGATAGCCAGATGTACTCTGTGCATCTCCCTACCGTTGTGCATGGAATTAAGACCAGCCTAGAGACAAAAATTTTATAAAATTTAAGTATTATTTAATCCAATTAAAAGTCACATAAACTTAAATTTATTTAAATTTAAGATCTCATTTTCCAAAATATTTCTCACTAAATCTATGCAAGTTGGGAATTCATTATCATTTTCTTAACACCATACATATTTGACATTTTCTTTATCACAATATAAACAATAAATTACTAAAATACTCCCTCCAATTCACATTACCCATGCTTTTCAACACTAAGAGCAAACTATAAACAGGTCCTAAATTAAAAAAGTTATTATTTTCTCGGTCTAATTTATAAGTTAAATTTTTATATTAACATTTAACTTTTGTAATTTTCCTTTTGTCCATGTTCAAAATTTTTAATATTAGTTTATATTTTTTCCCATTAATTATTAATTATTATCGTTGCATTAATTATTGATTAGTCTCTATCACTGATTCTATCCGCTTGTGTGAATAAGGGTTTTTTGAAAAATAAATTATTTTTTGTATATATTTATTGTCTTTAATAATTTTTTTATTTATGTAATTCAGTTATTTATATCTTATAAAAAATAAAAAATGACTAAACATCTACCACTAATTAATAAATTTGAGGATAATTTTGACATCTTAATTATGAAAAGAGTACTGATTTCAAGGTATCCGTTTTGCACTTGCCATATATGTGGACTGTAATGTTCAGTTCACCCAGTTCACCTACTGAGAACCAACAAAGGTTAAAATCAAAACACGGTATACACACCATTCCTATTAGGAGCTTCTCCATCATTTACCAGTCAATATAAGATCAAACATCCAATGATCTTTATCACCAAAACATGTCATGAATTGGTTAAATACCACAGTTAAGATCCAATTTTATTCTGAAAATTTTCACTTAAGAATTGCGAATATCTCAAAGTTTTTCATAAATCAAGATCATCTCAAAAGTATTAAAAATAAGCAAATCCTTCAAATGATTAAAAAGTAATATTAAATGTAAAAAATTATTAATGTTGATGATTGGTATTTTTAACCACTAGCCACATTGCTATCTTTTAACACTTTGATTCAAGAAAAACTTCTAAGTATCCCACTAACACAAAAACTTGCAAGTTAAAATTAAACCTTAATCCAATAATATTCATTACTACTTTTGAAAACTTCAGAATCTTCATGACAAGATAACTTACAAGGCTCAAGTTCTCTGTTTGTACTCTGAGAGCTTTGGTGTTCTTGAACTCATCCTAATCATAAGTCGCATTTGTTTCAAATTCTCCAACAAAAACTGTTGTTCGTTGTAATGTTAATGCACCTGAAAGATATATCCCTGGCTGAAATGCTAATTTATCTTTTTGAATTATTCCTCACAATGTAATTAATTAGCACATAAGCGAAATCAGCCAGAGACTCTTAAATTAAAACTACTCTGTTCTCTGATCTGAATCATTGAGTTGAGACACAGACATGATTGCTATTGCCATCAGAAAATTCACAGTAACGCTACATTCATCCACCATCAACCTAAAACTGATATGAAGATCCAATTATCCTTAACTTACAGAACGAGACAGAAAAAGTGAAGAAAAAAAATCTAAACAGCAAAAGATGAACTACAGAACTCACATATCTTAGTTCCGAGAGATAATAACTTATTGGCCTCTTGAATCTAAGCTCCATTACTCTACAAAGTTAAGAAGTATACCCAATAAGTGTATCTATGGTTCTGAAGGTGATGGCATTCTCTTAGCCTTCTTCTCTGAAACTGCTTTAGCGAATGCTTCAACAATCCGTTGTTGAGACTCCAAAATCATCTCAGTACGTTTCATTTCCATGTCCATCCTCATGGTTTCAATCTCTCTTGCCATTTCCATCTTCATCTGCTCCATCCTCACAAACCCATCTCCTAAAACCTTAATTGCAGTCACCATCTCTCCCACTGGATCCCTCTCTCCTCTCTCCCTCTTCCCCAATCCACTTCTCTCTTTCAAAATCCTTGTGCCGTAATTGGGGCTGCAATTAGAGCTAGGTGTGGCCGAGTTCGAATTCGAGTTAAATTTCTGATCAGCAAGCTTCCCGTAAAACTTGGTCCCAGGTTGTGCTATGCTCACCCCAGTTGGAATCCGAATGCGAAATCCGCCCCCACCGACGCCGCCGCCTTCAGAACCACCGCCAATTCCGTTCCTATACAATTTATTCGAGCTCCTGGTGTTATTTCCAGGAGCATTCTTAAATTCGTCGTACAAATCTTGATCGTCATCGTCGTCATCGTGGTCAATCTCATCCGGGCTATCGGAATTATTCTCAGGTTTAACCGGTGAAGGACCTTTCTCCATAGAATCCATGCGCTTGAAATGGACCCACCCCGAATTGAATCGGGCAACGGGCAGAGACCGGGCACGCTGGATCTCTGTGCGGTACCGCTTACGGAGCTTCTCCATCTTGTGGCGACACTGTACGGCGGTCTTAGGAGGAGACGCATTCGGACAACTACTCGTAACCGCATCGGCGACCTCCTGCCAATGAGTAGCCTTCAGATTACCCCGACCAAGGGAATACCACTTGTCACGATACGCATCGATTAAAGCCACAGTCTCATCGAGAGACCAGCAAGGCGGCGGAAGACGGCGAGACGACGGTGGCGCCGGCAGTGGAAGAGGCACAGCGGAAGGTGGATCAGGAGGTGGGGTAGAATCCACCGGCGAAGAAGGCGAAGCCATGAGGACCTAACGAAGAAACAATCCAACTAAACACCTCAAAGATTGAGAGTCAGATCAGGCACGGCGGAGTAAGGATAAAAACGGCGGCGCAGAATAGCAAGACGGAAGAGGGAGAAAGGAGGGAAGAGGAGGGTGGTGGAGGGGAGGGAGAGACACGGAAGAGAGAGAAGGGATAAAGGAGGTGGGTGGTGGGTGAGAGGGAGGGGTGTGCGGCTGAAAAAGAGATCTAGAAGGATGAGGAGGCCGCCACCGCTTAGGTGAGAGGAGAGAGAGACGGGGGCTAACGTGCGCCGCGGGGATAAGGTGGCGCACGCTTGCCACGCCATGAAGAGAGGAGAGGAGGTCCACCTCTCTGACTTTGGCCATTACCTTACCATATCACCATCCTTCGCCGTCGTCGTCGTCGTCGTCATCATTCATCATTCATCATTCATCATTCATCATTCATCATCCACAATTGACAAGGCAGAAACTCCACTCTTCTCCCTCTAATTTTATACAAGTTTTTAGTTTGTCAGCTAATCTTATAAAATACTTATTTAATCAGAAAAATTATATATTTCATCATATACGATTTTAGTTTAATTTTTTAATTTTATAAAATATTGTTTCAATCCTTTAAACTTAATATTATTGTTTTCATGTGATAATTTTTTATATCAATTATTATTATTTTGTAAATTAAACTAAAAAAACATTCGATTAATATTTAAAATTTTAATCTCATTATATTTTATAAACAATAGAGTTAATATATTCGTTAGTTATTTAAATTTATTTTTATTTTAAATTTGATCACTCAAATTTTAAGTTATAGATTTTAGTCCTTTAAATTTTTATTTTTAAAATATCCAAATTCTTATAATTTAATAAATATTTTGATCATTTTTTCCCAATTAAAATAAAATTAAAAACAAATTTAAAGAATTAAAAATTAAATTATCCCTTAATAATATTAGAGTACTAAAAGACACTTTAAAAATTATGAAATCAAAATAAAATTTTATAAAAAAAACTAAAGGACTACATGTACATTTTTTGACCTTCTTTTGTTTATGGGTGTTATAGCACATTTTCGAATGGGTTGCTCTAGTTCTTTTGTATTTGTATTAAAAAAAAATTACTAAAAGACACTCTATAAAATTAAAACTTTAAAATCAAATTTGATTTAAAGTTAACGGATTAAATTAATATTTTTGGCTCCTTCTGTTAACTAACCTGGTTAAGAATAATTATTAAATGATTAATAATATATAAAAAATAAATAAAATTAAACTTTATATTAATTCAAAGGATAAATGTACTGCTGTTTAACCCATAAAAAAAATAGTGCAATATAATGTGGGTCTGGTTTTTGGGGTTTGAGTGGGTGGAAGAGTTAGTGGTCACTCCCACGCCCACATTAATGTTACAACGTGTACCCACCGGCAACCGTGGATGGAAGGCTTGGGTGACAGCGTGAGCGCCGCCTCTTTCTCTCTTTGTTGGTTTCTTATAAATGTTGGGTATGAGCATGTAAAAAGTTATTTAAAACCTATTCCTGTATATAAATTTTTTATAGGTTTACAAAATAAATTGTTAGATAAATTGACAAAAGACTAGTTAAATAATATAACAGTATTATATGAGTATTCTTAATATTTAAAAAATTTTATAATAAATAAATATTTAAAATTTGATTCGATTTTAATTTAGTAGTTTATTTTATATATTTAATCCTATCTTATACTAAAAAAATTATAGGTTTAGGTTTAAATTAGTAAAAGACTATTAGGTTGAATGTTTTTTTAGAAACTTATTTACAATAAAAATCTCTAAAAATACCTTAAATTTTAAGTCTTAGAGACGTAAATAAGCTTTAAATATATTAAAATTTATATAAATATAATTTTTTATTTTATTTTAAAATCTATATATTTATAAATAAATAAAATTTAAATAGACTTTTAAAACCTATTTAAAATATATATAATGTTAAGCTTGGCCTATTTAACCTAATAATTTTTTAAATAGGTATATAGCTTAACTTATTTATTAAATATGTCAAATTTTATTGGGCTGTAACTGGGCCATACATAAGCCTTTATTAAATATCTAATTTATTTCTATCTCTACCTTTAAGCTTTAATAGGCATTTGTTTTATTTTAATTAAAAAGGAATTTGTATTGTGTGTTTTTGGTTTTTTCAATTGCGCAAAATAAAAATTAGAATCTCTACAATTTTAGGTCTTATATTTTGGTCAACATGTTCAGTCATGTTTTATTTTTTGAATAAACGTGAATTGAGTATATTTTATTTTAAAAATTTAACTTTTTTTCACAAGAATAAATCGTTTAGAACAAAAAAAAAAAAATCTAAGTCATCCTAAACAAAACAGCATCACAGTGATTTTTCTTTTTTTTAAATCTTGATGTCAAGTTTGAATCTGTTGCCCTTAAATCATGCATAATACACACATAATAATTTACACTGTTTTAATAAAGATCATATATAGTGCTTGAGTTTGTTTACTTAAAATAAAATAAAAATAAAAATAAAACCTAATTTATAGATACCTATATTTTTTTTTAATTTTTAACTTAATACTTATATCTTTTTTACTTTTTATTAAATTATATAATTTTTCTTTATTAATATTATTAGTCTCTATAACTTTACTCTACTAACAATTTAACCCTTGTATATGGGCTAAAATTATTATTTTTTTCAACGTACGGGGGGCTAACATTATTAAGATAACAAAAAAAAAATGATTTAATAATAAGAGAAAATGTATATACTAAATTAAAAATTAAAAAAATTGATGGATAATTTTACCTGTATGAAAAAGTATCTTGTAGTTAACTATTTATTTTAAAGTAAAGGCTTTATAATAAAAAGATTAGTTATTTTTAACAGTAGTAGATATTTGATCTATATAAAAAAATTTAAAACATATAGGTACTTATGAAATGAATTTTCTAAATTAAGATAAAAAAGAAAAAAACTTATAAATCAATTTAAAAATAAGGGGGGGTATTTCCTTTTGAAGCATTTAAGTTTTGGTTATGCGAGAGTGGTGGTGGATGAGGTGGGAGGTGGTTTAGGTGAAGAAAGTGAAGGGGGGACAAGAGGTGGTGGTGTAATTGGATGTGGTGGGACTTTTGCATTTACTGGGAAAAACGAGACGGCGTGGGTTGAGGGTAGGATATGGAGAATAGGGCGGTAACGTGGCAAGAAATGATTGGTCATGCTTTTTTTTAAGTACAGAAATTTTAAAAAATGAGTTGTATTTAACTATTTGTTGAGCCAAATCTATTTTTTCTCCTCTATAATATTAATATTAAATAAAATAAATTATTAATTATTTTTAAATATAAATTTAAATATTTAAAAATTAAAATAAATTTTTAAATATTATTAACTAGCACTATAATTAAATAATATTTTTTAAAAATTAAATATATTTTAAAAAATAATATATTTTATACCTTTAAATCTAAGAGAGTGATCATATTTAATTGTTTTTTTTTATAAAAATTTTTAGAAATGAGTTAGGTTCACCTATGATCTAAGGGTAAAGTAAAGTCTCCCTTCCTCTTAGACAATACTAATGTCAAGCAGGGCGAGCTGTTTATTACCCTCAAATATAAATTTAAATATCTAAAAATTAAAATATTTTTTTAAATATTATAATTAAAATTAAAATAAAATAATATTCTCGTAGGCACTTTCATGCCATAAGGCTTAGGTGCACTTTCCTCCTTTCGTTGTATTTTTTAAACTTGGGCTGCATTGAGGCCCAGAAGCACTATTTCTTTATATTGATCTGTTTCTTAAATTTGACTCAAATTTCAAAAGACTAATAATAAGATTTAAAGTATAATTTACACAATATAAATTAAAAAATTATTAAAACAAAAATATTTAAATTTTAAAATTTTAAATCAATTTATTTATTATATTTTTTAAATTAGTAACTATTATTATAAAATAAATAACAATATATTTTTATAATAATTTCTCCTTTAAAATTTTAAAATTCAAATTATATATTTTTTTAATTTTTTGATATAAATTATGGGAAAATCAAACAAAATACTAATTAAATTTTAAAATTTTAAAATAATTTTATTTTCTATATTTTATTAGCTGTTTATTATACCTGATAAGCAAATAATAACATAATTTTTTTTATAAAATTCTAGATTTAGTATTTTGAAATTTAAGTAGTATTTTTATAATTTTTTTCTTAAATTCATGCTCTCTAAAGAATAAAATTAAAATGCACTAACGAATAAATTGAATAATATAAATTTAAATTTAAAAGAAAAAGATATAAATATTTTGTCACCATCCGAAATTCAAGGCATGACCCGCGCATAAACTAAGGCAAATAATTCCCTTATTAAACACGATGATAGCCTTAATGCATTAATATCATAACGACTCTCGGACAAACATTTTCACAAAAACGAGACTTTGACACGGTCATAGTAGTCTTGACGTCATAGTATCTCACAAGACCCCAATTCATTCCAATATGGTCCTTTTAAGTCTATGAAAGTATAATCAACCACCACCGTTTTTTTTTTTTAACTTGCATAATCTACAATATATATATATATATATATATATATATATATAGGGGTGAGTTTACCACTGAGTCAGGGAAGAAGTAAATAACAAAGTAGACACAAGAGAAGCAAAGAGAGAGTATGTGGCGGTTTAGACTTTAGTTTTTTTTTAGAAATTTGAAAAATAAAGAAAGCTTACAGGAAAGCCTGCTTGTTCTGAGCTTATATGGACTGAACATGAAATATTATCGTGCAGCACTAATACACTGACAAACGATTTGTTTTTTTTTTATCCATAGAAATTGTTCTGAGTAGTAAGCGATTTAGTATCATTTAAACGAGGTCTCGACTTCAAGCCTTAGTATATGTAAAATATCCCTGTTAAGAGACTCACCCACCACTATAGCCAGGTGCGCGACGCGGGTCAGATCCTGATGTAGTTGGGACAAAACTCTATTGAATTGGGTGGGTAACAAAAAAAAACTATTTGTGTTTTTATTATTCAGTAATATATTTTGCAGGAAGGCTACAACACAACCCAAACTTTAACCAAGAGAACAGAAATACAACATGAAACATAAAGACCTAAATTCTCTTACCTATTTCAAACCACTTTGGTTTTCTTCTCCTTTCCTCTTTAGTACAAAAGGCACACATCAACCTGAGAAACTGTAAACGGAAATTACTTACAAGCTTCAATTTCCATGAAGACGATCTTGCTTTTGTTTGTGCAGAATCTTCGCCATCCTGTACCAATGAAACAACAAACATAAGCTTTGGTTTTTAATCAAAAGTATTTATTCGATACTTAATAAGAACTAGTTATTTTTTTTAAATATATTAAAGAAGTCAGATAAATAGTTAATTATGACCAAATTCAATCTTTTAAGATGAATTCATATTATATATTCCTTAATATATCTAAGTTAGTTAACTAATTCTTATATTAGCTATAATTAATTAATTTATTTTACTTACTTAATCTACTAAAAGAAGTGAACTAATTCTTATACTAAGAATAATAGATAATATTTTTTTCATTTAAGGGAAACTACATATACAAGTTTGTGTTATCATGATCCATACAATTTTATACCAATCTTGGCGTACATGTTTCAGATATGGCACTTGGCTCATAAGCTACCAAATAATGAAAAAAAATGATAAATATTGTGTAAAACTAATAAAAACTTATTACATATGTAAATATGAATATAAACTTATTACATATGTGAACATTATGTTAGAAATACAGTAAGTGAAGAGTTCAACTTTCAAAGTTTTGCAATATAGCTATTAAACAGACTGGTATTTATTAAGATTAGTCTATATCGTAAATATTAGCGATCATATTGAAAACAACACATACACATCAAGAATAATCAATTTCATTGTTTAGTTTTGACCGTTACAGAGAGAGGCAATTACTCCTCCAGGCTCCAAGCTTCAAGCTCGCCTCATCTGATTCAAAATTTCTTGCTCTATGCATACATTCATGACCACTACAACATAACATAGGGACCAAAAATAATAAAAATAAAAATATAAGGACCAAAATAAAACTCGTTAAAAAGTATAGAAACTTGGAATAAATTTAACCCTTCTATAATTTTCCTTTTTAAAGAAATGTTATTTATTTTTTACCTTGACTTGATACCAAATGTGTTTTTTTTTTTATATTATTCTCCCTTGACTTCATTCTCCGTATCATGTCAGAGCTTCAGCATTTGCAGTCCTTTCAGGAACCGGGTCGAATTCACAAGTCTGAGTGTTCATCATTTTAACAGGTTTGTTTAAGAGTTCCTTAGCATATTTTTCAAGATTGTCCAAATTTTCCTTTGATGAGTTATCCATTTGGACCATCTCTTCTGTTAATCCATCATCATGCATCATGAAGAAGATTGACATAACCTCTTGATTTTGTAAACTTGACAACAAAGCTTCCTAAATTTTAAATTTTTAGATAACTCACATATAAGTGATTAGTCTATTATTTCACTAATAATAGAACTGGACATGCCCAAGAATTTTATTTGTATAAAATTTATGGATGTGCCAAGGTGATTCAATTAGTAAGGAGCTAGTTCATAGCATAAAAGGTTATGGATTTAAATCTCACTGTAGATATAAGGATCTTTTTTATAGGCGATCTATAAATATATTTTGAAGTGCTCTTCGAGCTTAGGCATGCCATGAACCTAACATATTCCCAGAAACCAACTCACCTAATTTTTTTTTTTGTTAAAAAGTTATAAAGTTTATAGACGCTATCTATACATAATTTAAAGGACGTTATACGTATGAAAAATTGAAGTTGGGGTAGCATATACAATATTGTTATTGACATATAACCTTCGTTAGTAAAATAGCCGACTAATCACTAATGATAGAGGGGTTATATGTGTACAAATTAATTAAAAGTTTAGTTGGATTCATTTTCAAGTTCTGTGAAGATCAAGGATATTAATTATCTACACATAATTCAAAGTTAATGGGTTTTTTTTATCTAATTTAATTTGTCAATTAAAATTAAAAAACAAGGTAGAAATAAGAGGCTATTAAAATGTTGTGAGAATAGTTTTATCCTATCACAACTACGTACTTAAGTTATCCTACCTTTGACCCAATTTATAGAAATTAAACTATAAGTTGTTTCTTATAGAAATTTAATTATATGTGACTATGTTATAAATAGACTCACAGGTCGTAGTAAACTAGTAATAGCCATAGATATTCAGATTTTGAATGACTTCAGGAGGATTCAACCTCGAGGAAAGATTTCTCCCTCGTACCCTTTTATCATTTGTGATTAGAGGTATTTTAAAGTACCACACTACATGATTTGAGTATGTCACATCCTAAAATTTGAACCATAATCAATATAGAATATGAATAAATTCATATTCTTTAAACTTTAAATTTTGAATAAAACATTTGAAGTAATAATTATAATATATTATAGTTTAATAAAAAAGATAAGTCTTCTTAAGGAATTTTGATAGGATCGTCGTTATATAATTGACCTCCTGATAATCGGACAATAGACTTCGAACGTTTCAAAATCAACTGTAAATATTTTTAAAATAACTATAATCTTATCCATAGATTAGGTGTAACATCTATCATTTCAATAAAATAATACAAGTATTTCATAAATTATAATTATATCAAAAGTAGATATGCCACAAAATCAATACTTTGGATCTAACGTGAGGCTCTTCACTGCTCAATTGGAGGAATATGATCAATTGCACTATCTGAAGACAAAATAATATACTCGTAAATAACGTCCCAAAAATATAATTTAAAATGCGGAAATAAACGATTTCAACATGTTTAAATATAAACCATAACATTTTGTAATTCAATTCAAATACTTTAGTAAATATTTTATTTCAAAAAAATCATCTGAAACCATCATTTCAAATCATTTTTTTTTTCTATAGGACTTCAATAGGCAAAAACAGACGTGGACACATGAGGGTAAATAACCATGCGTAGTGAGGCCACAAAACTAACGCAGGCACGAGACCCACGAATAACAGGTGCATATACAAGACCTATGACAAATAGGTGTGAGAATAAATCCACGAATAACATGCGCAAATATGACACTCACGAATATCAATCGACATCAAGTTTAACTATGATGCACTAAGGACTAATAGTACTACTATTAGTAACCAAAGTTCTATATTCATTCATTTCTAAAATATTTTCAACATGCGTGGGGTCCATTTGTCATTTAATAATCATCACACCTTTTAATGTAACAGTTTTCAATAAAATAACTTCATAATTATAAAACCCCACCATGATTATCATAATAATTATCTAAAAAGATTTCTTTAATTCATATGGAATAAATATTCCAATAGTAAATCCATATAAAGATAATTCATTCAGAAAATTAATTTAATTTAACATTTCTCAAAGTCTTTTTCAAATCTTTATATAGAAAAGCATACTTTAAATTTAATACTTTTAAATAGAACATATCAAATAACAATTCATTCATAAAAATATCACTTTTAGGAAATATTATTCACTCACCCATAATACTTAAATATAACTTACTCTTACTCTAAACTTCAGAATATTATTCTCCCTTTATTTCCCTAAATTTTCCAAAAATAAAATATTCCATAAGCTAACATTTGAAAACTATAATTCAAATGAATTCAATCTTCGCAAACAACCATAATCATTCACTAAAAGCTTTATCTTTATTAATAGTTGAAGCTATTTAAAGAAAAATCTATAACCATCTATTAACTCTGAAAATTTCCAACCTTGTATCCATATTTAATTTCAAAACCTTTATTCCAATTTCATCCATATTCTTAGGCTCCTTTTCTTAAATTCCAACTTATTGGAATAATATCATCTCTTTAATTCATTGAAATGCTCAAGTTCAAAGAATATAACTTCATTCCGTTTTGCATCAAAGTTGGCCGAGACGCAATCATACATATATATACTTGACTTACTTATCTTCTTACTTCTAAATTCTTTCATGTCATTTTCCACTTTCAAACTCGTTGAAATGCCTTATTTGAACAATTATAGCAATTAAATCAGGACATATCATTGGTTCTTAAACACCATTTTGACTCTCAAATCTTTCAGCCAACAATACCAAAATAGGAAATAAATTATTACCTCCTATTCCCAATTTTCTTGTTGCCAACATTAGCTAGTCGTACACATTCATATAGCGGTACATTCAATCAGAAAACCACAAGCTTCTGGATTATATAATCAAAACAGCAACTTCTTAACCGAAAAATAGCACCCAGACACTTGCGACCTTCAATTTACTAGATTATTAAGCATCTTTTTAAGAACAATATTTCTTCAATGAAATTTCGAGCAGCCCATTATATAACTCTAAAATTTCAACTTCAAAATACATTCGTGTATATATATACACACACACACGACAACACGACTTCCTTCTTCCTCTTTCTTTCCTTCTTGCTACAATAACTCACATTAGCAGCACTTCCTCTGGACAATGAACCCCAATTTCACATCATCTCTTCCACTCCCTCAAGATAGTAGCTCGTGTATATACATATATATATATATATACTTTCCTTGAATCAGAACAACATAATTTATAAGTGTATATATATTCTGTTATGGTTCAATAGCAGAATCATCGTCTCATATATGTATATATATCCTAATCAGTTTTAACAGCAGTCATTGCATCTTCTACTTCTCTCTCTCTCGGTCTATAGCTCTTACAGCTCCCAAAATCCCCAAATGTACAGCAACTGAAGAAATTAAGGATGGGATGTTGTTTAGGAAGCTTACCACACATCACTCACGGCGCAGTCTCTAGCAACATAGGAAAGGGAAGTCGGATACTTGCTACAGTAGAAATGGCTTGCAAGTCGATGGCAGCGATGGTGACGTGTTAAAGCAGCATGGCGACATAATAGTAAAACAGAAAAGGAGGAAGAAGAGCTTCCAGCACCACGGCCACCAACAGTCGATGACTCTGCAGCTCCGCTCCAGCGTCGCGAGCTCGGCTTTCTTCCTCTCTTCCGTCGCTCTCTGTCTTCCTCTCTCATCGCCGTCACTGTAACGTCAATCCACCGTCGTCGTTGAGCCTCACTTCCTCTTGTCCTCCCGCTGCCTCACTGCTCTGCACGGGTCACCTCTCTCACAGATGCTGAATAGAATAGCAGGTGGGTGCGTCTTCAGAAACAAAAAGGATAGAGGGGCAGTTTGGTAATTTCATATATCTGAAAAAAATAAAATCCCACCTTTGTAGCTACTGAAATTCAAACAGGAACTCAAACTTAACTGCTCCGCCTTAAACCACTGAGTTATACATGTCCCTTTGTAAAATTATTGCAAGAAATAATATATATCTTTTAATAAATCCATATTATATATAAACATTTACTAGGGTCATTATAGAATAGAACACCTAGACCTTTTTAACCTATACATATATATATTGATCACTCCCTCCATTCCTTATAAGATCTAATTAATTAATTTAGGGAGATTAATTAAAAAAATTAAATATATTGTCAGTATAACACAGCTAATTATGAAGTACCTGAATTCGAAGGTAATGTTCCTCGGCCTGACCAGCGGCACTAAAAACAGTGACAAGATGATAATCAACCATGTCTTGACTACATTCCGCACAGCAAAAATTCGATTAAGGGACCTATACTATGTAGAAGCCCCGCCAAAAGTACTTTCGAGCATCGTATGTGTATTTCTTTGGTTGTGTTCCACATCCCAATAATATCATCAAGAATTTTTTATAGTCATTTGGATTCTCCATCATGAGCAATAACTTAGGGCTTGCCGTCTTCTGCTGAGTCACCTTGCTAATACCTGCCAAATGGTGATGAGTTATATATATAGTAGTTCTATATATCAATGATTTAAATGGAGCTTTTGCATTCTACTTGATAGTAATAAAAAGAAAATTTATCAAAGTGTTTTTAGACGTGAAATACATGAGATTCAAATTCCTCAATGAAAACAACACGTAAGATTATAATATTCCTCTTTCGATCACTCTTTAATAGTCTACTTTAGCTAAGAAATCATTTCACTTGGCGCTTTAGTGATGTTTATGTTGTAAATTTTGTGTGCTGGTGTATCAAAAGATGTCTCATACTGCTCAAGATTTTGGGATGCCTAAATGTACTCCAAAATGTGAACTTGAGTTAGTAAAAAGGTTAAGAAGATGAGTATTTGAACTGACAGTTGGAGCTTTTAAGTGTTTTAATTGACCAATTTTTATTACATTTAAATGGTTTTATTACATTAAATCATCATTAATATTTGTTTTGTAACTGCCACTTTAATTGCCTAAAACCTTTTTTAATGACCATTATAGCTCCCCAACGGTCACATGTTTTCTGCCTATAAAAGGCAATGTACAGTGTAGTATTAGTGACATCGAGGTTAGAGAGACCCAAGATCAGATGACAATGAGCTCTATCCCCGAGCTCCCTTCCTTTCTTTTCTCCTGAACTAGAGTGGTCTTCCTGCTATTCTGTCATCTTAATTTCTGTATGAAGGGTTCATTTAATCTTAGGAAGTGTCGCTTCCTATTTCCTATTTCCTATTTTATTAAGGAGTTTTAGAATATCTTCTAAGGACAACATCTTTAGATATGACTCAAAGTACATATATTTTCTTTTCTTTTCTTTTTTTTGTGTGTAGATGTTGCCAACAGCTATAATAATTAAATAAAACCAACGAAAGCTACTTTTATTGATAAGAGATAGCATGAGTTCAAATTTTACTATTGACATGAGAAACTTACTTATATGTATAATTCTCTAACTTCATACAAAGTTTTATTTTGATCCATTAATTTTATAAATTGTTTTAAAGTCCTTTAACCGTAATGACTATACATAGTAAGTTTAATTTTTAAAATAGCAAGTATTGCTATAAAAAAAACCATCATTTGAGACTCACAATATTAGAGCTAGATGATTGAACTGAGACCCTAATAAAGTTAGAAGGCCAAATTAATAAATATGCAGTTTTGCCATTCTGTAAGTATATATGTGAGCACTTTTTGAATCATGAGACCTATGTTAATTGAGATGAGCCCCCATAATTAACCTAACGGACGGTGGTAGCATATATGCAAATATTGGGGGTGGCATATATGTAGAAAAATGAACTTTAAGTATGTTGGGGGTAGCATATATGCAATATTGTTATTGACATATAACCTTTGTTAGTGAAATGACTGACTAGAAATTTAAGAATATTACCTACACAAAAGTCAAAGTTAACGGAAAGTTTTCATCTAATTTTGTTAATTGAAATTAAAAAAGTTGGTAGGAATAAGAGGCACCACTAATCCTCCTAGAATAGGGTGTCATTAGTGTGTTGTGAGAAATTTAATCCTATCTAAGCTACTCAAGTAATATGTAACTTCGGACCTATTTACAAAAAAAAATAGAAAATTATTAGGAAAAATTACCAAAAATTTCTATTTAAAAAAATTGTTGATAAAGATATAGTATATTTTCATACACAAAAAGTATTAGTAGTATGTAAAGGTCTTTATAACTTTTAAAATTTTCAAATAATTTTTTTTACTAAATTTCCCAAAATTTAATAATAAGTTATTTCTTGTAAATACGCCCCGGAAGTAGTAGTCATGAGGAATCTTTCATAAAAGAGATATCCATCAATTAAGATTTTAAATGACTTTTAAAGTATTCAAACACGAGGCAAGATTTCTTCTTTGTAACCTTTATCATTTGTGATTATTGATATCTTAAGATTACTGATGACAGGCATGAGTCCATTATTAGTGATGAAGTATTTGAGATATATAGAGAGAGCTCAGAACAATGAGTGCGAAAGGGAAGAAATTAGCCTCAGTAACTTCTCAAGCATTTAAAAGCTATTTATGGATATTAGAGGCCCTATTCAATGCGTGATAAGTTTGAGAATATGAGGTGTGTATATAATGTTGAATTTTTATAATAGACCTATTTGGATAAGAGTTTAAAAAATAACTTATAAAAAAAATAGTTTTTATGTAACTTTTATAAAAGGACTTTTGGATAAAAACTTATAGAAAAAAATAATTTTGAATAAATGAGTATTTGGATAGTTATTACTAGAAGTATTTTTGTAATTGAAAAATTACTAGAAAGGGTATGATTATTAAATATAGAAGAGATGAGAGATGAGAGATAAAATATAGAGACCAGATAGGAGAGACAGTATAAAAGAGATATGAGAGATATGATAGGGTGTAGAGAAGAGATGAGAAATGAGAGAAGGTGTAGAAGAGATATTGTCACGTCCCAAAATTTGGACCGTGACCGGCACGGAATATGAATAGTTTCATATTCCGAAAGCCTAAAACTTCAAATATAACGTTTAAAGTTTCCATAACATTTTTTTAAATAAACAGAATCTTTTCTAAGGTCTATGTGGAGCATTTACCCTTTTATTAAATAACACAAGTACTTAATAAATATTACAAGCAATCTTATTCAAAAACAACGCTTTGGATCTGCGACGAGGCTCTTCACTGCTCAGCGGGAGGATTTGGGTCACCTGTACTATCTGAGGCCAAATAATCTACTCGTGAATAACGTCCCAAAAATATGAATAAAAGAATGTAGAATTCAACAATGCATAATCATACTGAAAAATTTATTTTCATAATATTTCATAATTCGATGCAAACCTTTCCGTAAACATTTTCTTTCAGGGAAAACAATCTGAAATAACCACTTCCAATCAATCGTTGAAAACAATCCTTTCAAAACCATAATCTTTTCGTAGGACTTCAACAGAACAAAAACAGACGTGGACACACAGTCCACGAGGGTAACTAACCATTCTGGTGGCTCGAAGCCACTAACTGTCGCGAGAATGAATCCCACGAAATAATTCTGGTGGCTCAAGGCCACAAACTGTCGCGAGAATGAATCCCACGAAATAATTCTGGTGGCTCAAGGCCACAAACTGTCGAGCTCGAGTAACCAAGGTGCACCAAGGACTAACAGTACTGCTGTTAGCAACCAGCGTTCTGTATTCCGTCCTAAAACATTTCCATCATGCGTGGGGTTTATTTCACATGAAATAATCTCAATTGTTTCAATGTCATAACCATTGGTAAAATCACTTTGACTTTTCAAAAACCCCAGCATGTACATTTGAAATCAAATTACTGTGATAACATATGAAATTCGCATAGGAATATATTTCATGAATAACATCAGTTCAATGCAACTTTTTTCAAACTCTTTTCAAAAGCCTCTTTATCCATTTTCATACATAATCATAATTCCTTTGTAAACCAATCGAAAGAAAATCATTTCAAACGATTTAAACCATACTTTCGTAAAACTTGCTTTTCAAAATTCATATTTGAAATTCCACACTTGAAATGACAATGCATTTGGAAATATAAATTTTAGGGAACGTTATTCACTCACCTGCCAAGCTCCTAACCCGTTACTCTTTTCAGCTCAACTTCAATTACTTTCACTTCTCAATCCCCTGGTATTTTGAAATAGCATATTAACCTTCTATTCAAAGTTTCGACAGAAATAAACATCTCTCACTTAGTATTTCATTTCATTACCCGCTACTATCAATCTACAACGACTCAACACATAACTCCTAAACCATCAATCAAACAAATTTCTTATATGCAACAATCATAATTATTCACCACAAGCTATGGTTCTAGAAAAACAAGTCCTAACCATCAGTTAACTTTGAGAATTCCCCAAATCTTATGTCCATAAATACAAGTTGCCTTATGCCTCCTTTAACTTCCCACACACAGTACAATTTGATTCAAGCACATAGGTATATGTATACATAGCTATGCTGCCCAAACAGGGAACAAAAGTACATTCTCATGATTTCCTATTCTATTCCATTTCATCATCCTTTAGTGGCCTCTAAGAGCTTATGAATATAAGACTTTTCAGATTTACAAATCAATTTAACATCGCTAAAAGCAACATAACTTTCAATATTAATCATCCAACCCAAACCACTTTATATATATAATCTCCTTTCATTTTAACTCTGAGCCTATTAACTTTAATTACATTATCCCAGAATAAGCTACCCAATGTAGCAAATTTGATTTCAAAGAACCTGAAGATTCAAAACCAAATAAAAACCCGATTGATTAAATTAGTTTCTTCACCCCTCTTTGAAAAATCAAATAGCTATTGATACAAAATCACAACTTTCAATCTTAACTCCAGAACCACCCACATACACCGATACAATAGGTCTCTGTTTTGGTGACTGACTCTAGAACAAAAAGAATATCAATTAACAACAGTTTTGAAATCAACCAATCTCATACATCAAGCTCCCAACTTTTAGCATTCTCACCTATAATACACATACACTGCACACAATGAACACACATACATAGCAGCACAACCTCAGCATAAATGTTTATATATATATATATATGTATGTATACTCCTTCCATTCAATCCAACATAACCCACCACAGCATGCCTCTGATTCCTTTTTCCTCCCTGTATTTCCCCACATAAGCATAAACACCCATACACACATCTCAATCTCCCTTAACCAGTGCCCCAAACCACCAACCAGTAACACAACATAAATATCCACACATCCTTCCCACAGTGGCAACACGCGCACACCAGCAGCAATAACCAAAACATGCATACACAGTACACTCAATGAAAACACACTCATATATACTCTGGCTAAGCACAACAGTGGGTGTATATCCATAGCAATGATAGTGACTTGTGGCAACAGCACAATGACGCAACAACCACATAAAAAGGAAGGCAAAAGAGATTTTTAACGGCTGAGCTATAAGCAAGAAGGAACACGGAAGTGACCAATTGTTCCCTAGATTCCCAACCTCATAACAGAGCATCCTCAAGCAACACATAAATAGAGAAATCAACAGTCCAGATAGCAACACACTCAACAGAAAATATTCTCTACCGTAACCATATCCCACACAGCCCAAAAGAACAATGAAGACAGGGGAAAATGGCAGAGACTCACCTCCAATGAACATTGACGCCACGGCCTTGCTGTGTTGCCGAAGGCGAAAGGACAGCCACCACTACTCACCCTGTCTCTCGCCATCAGGAATGAAGAAGCCACCGATAGGGGAAAAAGACCGAGACTTTGGATTTGCTACAGTACCAGAATGATCTCTGCAGCAATGACACCCTACACGACGGCGACCCACCAATTGAACTCAAGAACAAAGAATACCAACCACACTGATTGCCAGACCACCACGCTACCCATCATGACTTCCCCTTGATTTTTTTTTCCTGATCGCGGCACTTAAAGAAGAACAGAACTCATGAGCTACGACGCTTCTAGGGCGACGGAACGGCAGAGGAGATTTGACGACACACTGCAGCGACTGACGATACGGCATCGCTAGCGTGAAGTTTCCATCCTGCTCCTGCTGCTCCTCGCCTGCGTCGCCGCTGGAAACAGGAGTCTGAAGGAAATAGAGGTACGGTGCAGAAAAAGAAAGGAAGGGCGAAAATGGAAATTTTGCATGCTGATGAAAAAAAATTCTCCCTTGCAGCACCAAGGGATCGAACACGGGACCTCAGAAATTAATTCTCGCCTCATAACCACTCAGCTAACGTCTTCACCTTGACATTAATTGTAACATATATATATATATATACCCCTTTAATAAATTTTATTTTTTAAATACAAACTTCTCGATCATAACAGATATGAGAGAGGAGAGATAGTGTAGAAGAGAGATGAGAGAGAGTGTAAGAAAAAATAAAGGTAAAATAATAATTAGTTGCTAATCTCAATAGCTTATTTCAAACCTTAGTTTTAAACCATAGTTTGGTTTAAAAGCTATTTTGAACAAATATAGCTATTTGTTTTATTTTTTTTAAACTAAGATTTTACCTAGAAGGGCTTTTAAAATATAGGTTTGATAGTTTACCAAACACACACAATATATATAAAATTTTTCATGTAAAATATTGGTCCTAAGATTTAATAAAAATCTAAATCATTTTATCTTTGAACCACTAAAATTTATAATTTAAAATTATAGAAACAAAAAATTAAAATAAATATAAACTATAAAAATCAAATGTTATATATAAAGACTATTTTATCCCTATTGATGCTGCACGATGCATGTGTATCTAAACTATATATCAATCATTAAAATTATATTTAAAGCATCCATTATTTCATTGTATTAATAAACGTAAAGTCATACAAACTAAAGTTCAAAAAAACTAGTCACTGAATTGAAGCAGTAGTTTAAGGATTAATAGATCAGATTAGGATTAATTAGGGGTCAAAATAGTAATAATTAAAATGTAAAGCAATATTCATATTTTAATTATAAAAAAACAATATTAAACTTCTGAACGGATACTTAGTTACTCATAACGCAAAATGTTTATCTATATCAAATTTTTCTTCTCTCATTTTATTCATTTTCTTTACTTTTTAATTCCCTCTTCTCATTCTTTTCGCTTTCTTTTTTTTATCTTTCTTCTCTTGTCCTTTTCATTTATAAGACTACTCCTTCCCTCTTTCCTCAATTTTAACACTCGTCCCCCCTTCATTTCTCCAAGACTCCCAACACGTATCTCCATCAGAATTGGCCTAGTGAGTGAGAGGGAGGAGAAGAGAAGAGAAGAGAAGAATAGAAGAAAAACTCCGGCAAATGGAGGTAACTAAGTGTTTTTTTAGAAAAAGTTTTAAAAAAATAAACCGGGTAACACACATAATTCGACGGGTTACCCGATTTTGGGCAAGTCACACCAGTCCCGATTCATGGGTTGAATTAGACCGGACAGATGACAAGATTCTCAATTTTCGATCAAAACCGGTCGGTCCTACCGTTTTTTTCAACCTTGGTATAAACTAAATGGGGGACCAAGAGGTGGTGGTGGGTTATTTACCGTGAAATTGAAGAAAGAGACGGCATTTAATGAGGTTACCGGGATAGGGTGGGGAGAAGACGTTGATGACGTGGAAATGAATGATTGGTGACGCTTAATTGTCCTTTTCATAGAAGGGCAGTAACGCCAAATCCAGACTAACCTGTGATGGGTTAGGTTGAAGGGGTTAGCATTTAACTACCTCAAACCTGTCCATCAACCATTTGTTTTTCTTTTCTTTTACAACACAATATATTAAAACACTATCACAACAAGAACAATTTAAAAACTACACATTAGTTTAGCCATAAGTACTCTCTTCTGCAGAAGCAGTAATTAAGCATTGGTATACAATACAATTCTTTTGTATTTGATTTCTGATATATAGCTTATGGTAACATATCTCCAAACTTAATCCAGTTGTGATTTGCAGATAGATGAAGCAGTTAAAAAGATTAATTGGTTAATTAATGGGGTTGCCTCCAGATTAGTGCCGTGGATGAAGATACATGAACTTGCCAGAAACAAGTTAAGATAAAGGATAAACAATGACTTTACTCTCTACCAACTTTGTCATTCAGCTTTGATTACCATTAACTGGACAAATTTGATTAGTGTAGATCCTTGTGGGGGAAATCTCGTGTTAAAAATACACTTCACATAATTTGATTTGAGTTCACTCGTCTTACAAATTTTATACACTTTACATAATTTCATTTATAAAAATACTCGTGTTGAAATGATGTGAAATGAAACGAAATAGATTTCATAAGGTCCATCAAATTCTATAAATTTGAACTGAATGGTTTTTACACTCAATTAGGGATGCTTAAAAAGGCCGAATTAAATAAAATAAATTATAATTATCTAATTTCAAATTAAGACAAATTATAAAGACTGATAAATTAATTTTTTTATAAAATATTTTGAAGAATTATAACTTGTGTTACGATCGGTTTGACCTGGTGGGAAAATATAAACAAATATATTAAATTAAAAAAAAAAGGTCTTAGTATTGAAGAGTACGAATAAACTGTTGATTAAAATGAATCATAATAAACTATTGATTAAAATAAATTGTATCTCCTTAAAGAAAAGAATATAAACTTAAATTCAAGAAACATATTTATTAGAACGGCTGCCAAAATTTCGTAGCAACTTTTTCGGCCTTAAATAAATTAGGCACAGCCTTAAATTTTGTAGCAACATATTTATATAGCTGCGCTCATATTCTTGTCCATATTTGAAGCTCTATTAATTACGCTGACTTTTAAAAAAACTTTTCGTCGCTTCATTCCTTCCTCAACGGGGAATCTAGTTTTTTGATACGTTCCAAAGTTTTGGTAAAATGACAAAAACAAGACAAAAATCACACTTCTCTCCTTGTTACCTGTTTACTTTTTATCATTTAACATTCCCAGTTAATTCTCATCAATACCACTGTCAGAATCCAAAATATTTAAGATATTACTTACTCCAATCTCAAATATAAGAGCTAGATGATAATGATTAATAAAATTAATTATTTATAAAAAATATGTATCGGTCTCTCTAAAATAGTTTTTTCATTATTTGCACCAGATACTTCCTCATTTGTGGAAATCCCTTTTAATATGTGTAAAAATATGATAGTTTAAAAAATTATACATTTAGAAAAGTTATTAAGTATTATTATATTTAAAATTAAAACAACCCCTTCAATTAACTCTTATATATTGAGTACCAGAGAGTAGTAGGTTATGGATGTCCTCACACCTTATCCCCACTCCTATCACCTGATTTAGTTTTAGATGGCCTGTAATGATAAATTCCAACTAGTTATATAAAACAAGAGTAGTTTTTGAATAAAATAAATATTAGAGTAGTTTTACTCATGACGAATTTAGAAAAATTAATTAATTAATACATATACTTTACACTTTTTTTCACTTAGCTAGGTCATTATCACTACATTATAAAAACCTAAAGAATGTTGCAAAATGAATTTATCATATAGTTAAAAAGTTATACCTGAATTTGACTTTGAAGATCAACAAGAGCTAGAGATGGGGATTGAGAGTATGCCACACAGTTCATAACTTATACATAATAATATAGTATGTTTAATTCATAACATATTTTTATTGATATACTGATATTGATTGATTTTTGAGGAAGTTAAAAATATTAACGGGAAGGAAATAAAAATAAAATCCCAACAAGATTTTAGGCAAAAGTGAATTTTTAGCAAATTAAATAATAAAAAATCATCTGTATACAATTTTATATAGTATGAAATTTAGATTCAGCCTCTCAAGCTAAACAAAAATGATTTATCCCATAGGAAGAATATGAGAATTATTTTCTTTTTCTAAGTATAGGTATTATTTTATTAGAGATAATTATATACGAGATAATAATACTGAATATTAAATATATGAACATATCCTATAGGAGATTTGAACATTAATTTGTCATATTATGAGAGACTTACATTTTTCTACTAGACTCAATCCTATTAGTAGAATTATAAATATGTAATAAAATATACACAACGATGAATATATGAAATATAAGTGCCCGCTAACACCCACACAACAATATATATAAATATTGAAGACATCGTGATTTGAATACATGAGTTTTATTCAGCTATACATTTTACAGCAAGGATAGAACGCCAGAGGACTAAGAAGGAGTCTCTCAATCCTCAACTCATGAAATGACACAACAACAACACAAACTTAATTAAACCATAATAACAGAAATACAGCAACATGAAACATATTGAGACCTAAATTGATCTCTTATTTATTTTAAACCACTTTGATTTATATGTTATCGTTTCCACTTCAGTACACATGAATCTGATGTGACTGGAAAGAGCTTAGACGCTGCGGTTTCCCTGAAGACGATTTTGTTTTTCTTCGTGCAGCTTCTCCGCAATCCTTTACAAATGAAACAACAAACATGAGCTTTAGTTTTGTTACTATTGTATGGGAAAGTACTTTGTATTAGATTTTTTACTTTGTTAGATTTTTAAGATTGGAAGAATACATCGGGTTGATAGAAGAGACAACCCCTATATATACTTCTTATATAATTAAATCTAATATTATACTAGGGCCATTCAATCTGAGAACAAAATTAAGATTGTAGAACTAATGTCTCTAAGACTCATAAAGAAATAGAAGCCTAGGCAGAAGAGGAATAAAAAGTATTAGAGAGACTATTAGAATATAAAGAAGAAGTCCCACATTGATTAATTAAAGAGATGATTAAAAGTATATAATGTTAATGAAGTCCTATAAAATTGATTGTCATTTTCATAGAACGATAACTTCTAATATATATATACTTTTAATCTAAAAAATCTAATATTTTGGAATTTTTTTAAAGGTAAGAAAAATAGTCATTTTACACAAAATTTTATTATTAACTGATCTTGAACTAACTATATCTAATGCATATGATATATTATTATTATTATTCAGAATTCTTGGTACCATTTCAGAGCTTGAGCATTTGTAGTTCCATCCGCAACCGGCTCGTATTCAAAAGTTTGAGTGTTCATCCTTTTAACAGGTTTGTTTAAGAGCTCCTTGGCATATGTTTCAAGATTATTCAAATTTTTCTTTGATGAGTTATCCATTTCCGCCATCTCCTTTGTTAATCCATCGTCCTGCACCATGAAGAAGATTGGTACAAAATTCATTTGCTGAAACTAATTTAAAGGATAATTAACCTCTTGATGATTTTGTAACTGACATATAAAACTTGACAAATTTTAAATTGTGTAGATAACTCCCACTCATTGATTAGTCTATTATTTCACTAATAGAACTTGATGTGCAAGAGTTTTATTTGTACTTGATATAAAGTTTAATTTATTGGATCTTATTTAGACATAATTTTAAGGAAATTATTATATGTATAAAAGTGAAGTTTGCGTATGATGGGGTAGCATATATGAAATATTGTTATTGGCATATAACCTTTGTTAGTGAAATGACTGACTAGAAATTTAAGGATATTATCTACACATAGTTCAAAATTAACGGAAAGCTTTCATCTAATTTTGTTAATTGAAATTAAAAAAATGGTAGGAATAAGAGACAACACTGATTCTATTAGAATAGGGTGTCATTAGTATGTTGTGAGAAGTTTAATCCTATCTAAGCTACTTAAGTACCACGTACCTTCGGGCCCATTTATAAAAAAAAAACAGAAAATTTTTAGAAAAAAAATAGTAAAAAGTTCATATTTTAAAAAAATATTGATAAAAATAATATGATATATTTTTATACATAAAAAGTAATACTTTTTGAATTTTATATATAAAAAAATATTAGTACTCAAACTTTCTAACTTATAAACTTTTCAAATAAGAATCTTTCACCCAATTTTTCAAAATTTAAGCATAAGTTATTTCTTGTAAATAAGCCCTGGAAGTAGTACGGGGAATCTTTCATGAAAGAGATATCCATCAATTGAGATTTTAAATGACTTTTAAAGGATTCAACACGAGGCAAGATTTCTTTTGTACCCTTTATCATTTGTGATTATTGATATCTTAAAAAGTACTTACTAGACTACATGATTTGAATAGAATACCTAAACCTTTTTAACTTATGTCACTCCGATCATATTATAAATATTTATAACTTATTTTTATATATTAAAAAATATATTAAATATGTCTTATATTAATAAATTCTTTTTAAATTTACTCTTCTTAAAAACAATTCTTTCTATATATGTTTACAAATAATGTCACCTCTCATTTTCCTTTCTTTCTAACAGAAATTAAATAGGTATACAAATAAAAAAAAAGGTTTATCAATAACTCTCCAAATGATTTATATTTAGGACTAAACTCTTTTTCATGCAAATGACTTATATATAATAGGGACCAGAGTATATATACTGATTAAAATTTGGAGATAGACAACGTACGGTGACATAATTAAACTGCAATATAAATACCTGAATTCGAAGGTAATGATCCTCAGCCTGACCAGCGCCACGAAAAACAGTGGCAAGGTGATAATCAACCATGCATTGACTTCCACATGGATAAAATTCCATTAAGGGACCTATCCATTGTAGTACGCCCCACCATAATGAATTTCTAGCATTGTATGTGTGTTCCTTTGGTTGTGTTCCACATCCCAATGATATCATCAAGAATTTTTTATAGTCATTTGGATTGTTCATCATGGGTAAGAACTTAGGGTTTTCCGTCTTCTGCAGAGTCAACTCGCTAATAGCTGCCAAACCCTATAAATGAAATGATAAGGTATATGTGTGTGTGTGTGATGTGTATGTATAAAATAGTCTATTAATGATTTCACTCAGGACTTAGTTACTGTTTATAACAATTAAAGAAAGCCAATGAAAGCTATAGATTCAGACTTCCATATTGACATGAGAATCTTATTATTAATAATATAAACTCAATTTTTAATATAAAAATTATTTAATTAAATCATTTATATGATTAAAAAAGTTAGTTAATTATGATAAATATGACACTTTTCTGTAAAATTAATTATGAAATTAAGTTAGTTAATTTTGATTTACCAAATGAAGAAAAAGAGTTAAATTACTGGATTATTAGCAGATAAGGCGCCATCAATCAAATGGAACTCATGTTTCTCATTCTCAAAGAAATGGGGTGGAAAAAATGTGGGAGCCGCTGAAGTCCCTAAGCATATATCAGAAAGCTTTGCATCCAGTGCAGGCACTTCATATTTCTGCATCACACAAAACAAACTAAGTTATATATACGAGTTCCAATTCAGTAACTTCACAAAATTTATCATTGATTGCTTGAGGTGCATTTCGAGAGTGATGATAAAGGAAAAAACAAGAAATCCTATGTACTCTCTCGGATCCTATATTGGGGATCTAGTTAGTTAGGTTATTTACTTTGATGATAAATATAAAAACCTAAATCAAGTTTGCCTCATACATTTATAAATTTTTCTCCAAACTATTCATATGGAATTCACATAATAAAAAAAATTCTATCAAAAAATAGTTACAATATAAATAATGATTAAAGAGTATATTTTAGAAAAATCAACAAATATCTTTTATAAATAACTAACTTCATTAATTTCTATAAATTAGGTATTTAGCTCCAATTATAGACTAGAAGGAGTAATTATAATGTGAACCTTATATATAGCTATACTCTTACTCCTCCAATTAAAATACTCATCCAGTCTAAATAGAGGAACTAGTGAGGATTGGTTTAAGTCGTAAATATAAGACCTTGCTCAATCTTTTTTGCCCTCCAAAATAATATTTTCCTTTTTTGCCTATAAAACTACTATTATCGATACTCCATAAACAATAACTAAAATTCTACATAAGCATATTTTAAATAGGATCAATTTATATTTTTTATAATTAATTAATTTCTTTAATTTCTTTAATCTATTTAAATTAATTAAGTTACTAGTTTCTTATACTTGAGATAAGAGAAAATACCCTGAAGGATGAGAAGATAGTAGGAGCAAGTTGCTTCATGTCGAAAGTAGGGATAACAACGTTAGTCAAAGTGTCACGAAGACACAAGTTTCCAAGTTCATCTTCCAAAATATGACTTAACGGTTTTGCATCATATCTTGGCAACACCAAACCTTTAACCACATCATCAGCACCCTTCAAAATGTCATCCTTATTAATAGCCATTGGTACCATTGTCCTTGGCAATTTGTTAATGATTTGATCTATTAATTGGTCCAGAGCTTCCTTTATAGATCGCAAGAGAAAAATAATCTTCATCATCCTTCATAAATAAAATAAATTTAATTAATCAATGGTTTATTAAATTTATTAAAAAGAAATATACATAGAAATAAAGGGAAAATGGGGAAAAGTCCACAATTGAAAATTTTAGTAGTGAGAACGTCTTATAAATTTTTATACACAAGAAATACTAGTATTATATAAATTTTGTACACCTATTCTGATTTAGGTTATTCTAATAAAAAAAGCAATTTCAATGGAAACCTTATATAAAATCTCGATTTCTAAAAGTATCGTTATAAAATTTACTAAAGCAAACCAGATGTTGATTCTGATTGTACATTATGGTTATACTATATCACTCTTTGATTTTAATTATACACAAGAATTAGATCGATCGAGCTTGGGATTAGCTAAAATTTATAGATATCAACGAACAATTAATTCGATTATAGCTATTAAATAATTGAGAATTACGGATTAATCAAGATATGGAATATAAGAAATTAAAGTCATTCTTTTAAAAATTTCTATAAATATAATAAAAATTAATGTAAGTATTATTTTTGACCCAAAGATATTCTTATTTTAGTCCAATAATTTAATAAACTAAAAATTGATCATATTAATTCTCTGTTTATCTTGTTTTTCAAAAAAGTATTAGGGGAAAGAAAGAAAGAAAGCATTGGTTTTACCCTTGGCTGAATCCTTGGGGGAAAATCGTAGCGGATTTAGTTTTGTAAAATTCAACGATTTCTGAAGCAGTGAACATGGGACGTTTCATGTTGTTTGGGTGATGATGATCAGGAGCTGTGAGCATGGCAGTGATGATTCCTCCTGTGCTTGTTCCTGCAACCACGTCAAAGTAATCTGCTATCCTTACATTTGGGTCTTTTGCACATTCCTGAGAATCATCACATTGAGGTTAGATAGCAAAGAAAAAAACCACAATAAAAAAGAACAAAAAAGATAATAGCAATTAATATTTTAAAATTCAGATCGGAAATCCCAACGGTTTTGCAGTTCTCATGATTCAAACTAAGTTGCTAGTGAGTCCAATCCAGTTCTTTAATCACTCGGTAGTAGTATATATTGAGAAATAAATCATTGTAATGAGTCAATAAAAAAGAAATAATTAATTAATTAGGTGGTCATGGAAGTAGGGAAGAAAAAAAAATAAAAGAAAAGGGATGTATATTTTCCCAGTTGGCAACAGAATACGTAGAAAATAATAGGGTTAAAGCTTAAACCCACTCTAACTCCATACGTAGAAAAAGATGATATAAAAGATAATCGTAAAATGATAGAACCTGAAGCTCTTTCTCCAAATGACGAAGGATGACCGCAGGGATGATGCCTCGAACACCCCCTCCATCGATACTGAGAACAGTCACAAGATTTCCAGAGGATGGAAGAGGAGGAGGGGCTTTTCTGGGAACTGACGAGGCCCATGACTCCATTGTCAGGGATGAAGTTTTATTTGAGATACACAGGGAGCTCAGAAGGGAAGAAATTAGCTTGATGAGTAACTTCCCAAGCATTTCAAAGCTATTTATAGACTTTAGAGACAATGTTCAATGTAAGATAAGTCTGACAATATGAGGTGTGTATGCAATGTTGTATTTCTATGTGTATATACGTTTTCACACGTGTATCAAGTGTACCCTTGTACCTAAGTAAGAGGGCGCATATTAATTTCGTTAAGTTTTCCTATGTCAACATCTGGTGATGTGTATTTTTTTTAATATGAGTTTAAGTTAAATCAATATATTAAAAAATAAAACACACAGTAAAGTAAAATCTAACAGTTAGACAAAATAGATATAAACAATTTGATATAATTTTTTTTTTGTAAATATATGTATATATGCAAGCTTATGTGAATCTTGATGTGAATGTGTACATAGTGACATTTTAAGGATGGTTGGCAATCAATTTGGGTGTCTTTTAAAAATATTTCAAAACCATTTCGAAGGATATATAAAAACAATGTAACCGTGAAAATATTGAAAGATAAAGCCAGTTGTGAAATATGAGATGTGTATATAATGTTGACTTTTTATGAGTAGCGTACATATATGTTGTCACACGTGTATCACGAGTACACTTACATGTCGGCTTATGTTATCCTTATTCATTCTAAGATTGTATGCACGTGCAATTACATTGTTAGTTGGGCGATTAAAAGTAGGTGAACTGAGTGTTATTAAAAAAAGAAAGACTAAATTATACTTTTAGTTTTTTAAGTTTGCATCAAATTTTTTTATGAAGTTTTATTTTAATATTTTAAATTTTTAATTAAAATACACTTTAATCTCATAATCTTAACACTTGACAATAAAGGAATTGGCAATATGTCCGCAAAAGAATATAATGTGTTGCAAACTTTATATTTTATAATTCTCTCTGTCCATTTTTTTTTGTAAAATTGAGCTCATTAGAATATTTTCTCACCTCACCCCTCATTCTCTCGGGCATCCAACCAAAAATGGGGTAAATAATAAAGGATAAAATAGGATAGGAAAATAGGTTATTTGATTCGTTTCTTTTGTACTATTTTTAATAATCTTGGTTGCATTCTAATGATAAAATTTGGCCATGTAACAATTTTTTCCATCATGATTCCATATATAAATATATGAAAATAATTCATTAATCCAAGCAATAGGACGGGACCATTATATTATTTTTGCTCTTTTTTGGGGGGCGGCGGGGCGCGGCGGTTGGGACCTAAAATAATAAAAGCATTGCTCCCCACACTCTTTGGTGATTGGTCCACCAAAACTAAAACCCCTTTCACATTTTTCGAATATCCCAAAGTCCCAATTGAAATGCAATATCCAAAAAACACAAGGATTACTTTCCTAAAGAATATGATTTTCAAATATAAGGATTTTGTTCTTTTCTTTTAAAATGGAATTTTGACACAACATAGCAATCCCTTTTAGGGCCTATTTGTTTTCCCTTAAAATTATTGTTTTAAAAGTCTTTTTGGATAAAACTTTAGTATAGAAAAATTTTAAAATAAACAGTCATATTTGTTCAAAATGACTTTTAGACCAAACTATAGTTTAAAACTATAGTTTAAATAGCTTTTAAAACAGTAAAATAACTTATGAACTATTCAATTACTATTTTATCATTACTTCTTCTTACACTATCTCTCCTCTTTATTTTCTATTATCTCTCCTCTCTCTTCTATCTTCTTCACCCTCTCTCCTATCTCTTTTTCATAATCTCTCATCTCTCTTTTTCACCTTCTCTCTTCTCTCTTCCTTTTAATAAAATCATATTTTTTAGTAATTTACCAATATAAAAAGTTATTTTGAAAATAACTATCTAAATACTTATTTATTAAAAATTATTTTTTTCATAAGTTATTCTCTAAAAGTCATTTTCTATAAGCTAACCAAAAATCCTTTTTTTTCATAAACTATTTTTTAAAATTCTATCTAAACATACACTTAATATGAAACTATATCTACTTTTTCTAATATAAGGAACTACTGGTCCTTTTGGTTCATTTCCTTGTAACCCAATAGTTTCTAATAATCTTTCTTGCATTATTATGAAGATAAAAAATGTAGGACTTTGACCGCTTAAATATAAAGTCTCAAGTTTAAATTTATATAAATACAAAAAAATATATCTTTAGGAGAGCTACCTATAATTGATTGAACTTAACAATGCCCGAATATAACCTAATCAAATAGCTATTTAAAAAAAAAGATTATATCTTCAATAAAACACAAATACTATGTAAGACTATTGAAACAATCTCTGTTTAATATCGCTTTGAGGTTACTTCAAAAATTAACTAAAGATTGCATATAGTATAACTTCGAGTCATTTTATTTTGAGGAGCCAAAGATAAAATTAAATTCTTAAATAACTAAACAAAATGCAGCATAAGTTATAAAATAATGTTTCATTTGATTGAATAACCATTAAATGTCATAAATTAAAATAAATTTAAATAAAATATTTTTTATATGAAAATAAGTTATATGGAATGATAGTGAAATGAATAAATGGAAATGAAAGTAATTAATAATGATAAGGGCACCCTAGCCTCCAATGCAATAGCACAATCAGTAAATAGATATAAGAGTTAAAAATTATTAATTAAAATTTATAATTAAGCCTTTAATCTAATAATCGAGTCACTTTAAATTATCACAAAATATTTTTCTAAAGTTTAAATTTATTAACTGTCACCATAATAATAAAAGAGGGCTAATGATATATTAAAAATTAATACTTAATCTAACTCAATAATTTATAAAATTAGAATTAGAGCTAATAAGAAATACAATGATCTAATAATTTAAACTATCTTAAAAAATTATAAAATATTCACTAATAACTCAATACAAAGTCTTAACCCAAATCAAAGTAATAAAATTAAGTTATAACAAACATAATATTAATTACTAAACAATAATTTAGTCACAATAATATTCAATAAAAAAATTATTATAAATTTTTTTAATAATTATAAAATTATTTTAAGATTTAATAATAATAAAATAATTAATAGATAGAAAATTGGAATAATTTAAACTTTGATCAAACTTACGTATTTGCCATTCAATCGGAAGAACACGCCGGAGATAAGATCTGCTTCTGGTTGCTCCCGTCGCTGTTCATTGCTCCTGTGCCGTCGACGCTGCTGCTGCTGGTGTGCTGGCGTTGCTTTTCACTGCTTCTGTGCAGTCTACACTGCTACTGCTGGTCTGCTGCCGTCGCTGTGATTCTGTGTTGCTCTGCTGCTGGTCCGATGAAGGTGAAGGTGACGAAGGAGTTGGGGACGACGATGATGGTGTGTGGAGGCGAATGGAGTAGTTGAGAGGGATGATGATGACGGGCCCCCTTCTGTGCTGTCTCTGCAGAATATACTTGCTTGAAGCAGAAAATAAAAAATTTAATGGGCCAAATTGAGTCCTAATTGTAACATTTATAAAATTATGGGCTTTATTATTATTTATAAATTTTAGTTTTTTTTAAATTTAAAATATAAATCATAATAATATAATATCTTTTTATTCTAAAAATAATTATTTTAGAAAAACTATAAAAATATGAAAATTATATTTTTATTACATATTAATTTAATATAAGACATATTAATTTAAATATTGTATAAATAATATAATTAAAGAATAAAATAATTATAAAAGTTTATTAAAATAATATAAAAATATATATAAAAATATAAGTTTATCAATATTTATATTTTCTGAGAAAGGAAGATGAATGAAATGGCGAAGCAATTTTCAAGCATCTTCGATATATTAGTAAGTGTAAATGAAAGTACTTGGACGCTTCTCTCCTTAAAGAAACTTCACCATCCTACACAGAGTGAAACAATAAACATAAGTATAACGGGCCTGATGCCCGGCCCAATTTTTTTGGGGCATTTTTTTTAGATGAGGAGTACTAATTTTGAGTGAATGAGGTATATATACCTTTAAGCTACTAAAATAATTAAGCTAATTTGATAGGTTTTCTGTTAAAATAGATTAAGCTAATTTGATAGGGCTTGTCTTAAAAATATATACCTTTAATTTATCTTTTAATTAGTCAATATTTGGGACTAAATATATTCTAATAAAGATCACTAGGGCTTTGGGTTTTTCAAGAAATTTCACCTCCATAGCATAGTTTTCTCTTTCTCTTTTGCTTCTTCAACTTTACTTATGGATTTTTTTAGATCTTTATTTGGGATTTAAGATCATGTCGTGCTAGTTGTCTTGTTCTAGGATTATTGTAACTTTACTTATGGATTAGTGTATGCTTTCCACTCTCTATTGCTATTTATTAATGGTATTGTGTGTTTATATCCATTTGAGTTCTTCATGCTTGTTGATTGGCCACTAACTTGGATTGATTTGGGTATTCAAACAGAGCCTAGAGAAGGTAGAGATACCCTCTTAAGACTCAGACAAATTAGAAAGCCTTTCAGCTTCACAGAAGGATACAAATAATACATAAACCCTAAACTTATTTATACGACTTGGATTGATTAGCTTGTTCTTTAACATTCACCAAAACCATATATGGTTAAGCTCTGTACTGTTTATGCACGTTCTTTGCTGCCTCATGCATGAATATGTAATAAAAAAAAATATACAGCGATGAATATGAAATATTAGTATATTATATTTCAGTGCTGCTAGCTAATACCATATCCACATAAAAATTTGTTTATTTATTTTTTGTAGAGATCAAGATTTGAATACAACAATATGAAATTTATTCAGTCATACATTTTACAGTAAGGTACACCACCAAAGGACGAAGAAGGAGTCTCAAGTCATGAAATGACACAACAACCCAAACTTAAACCATAAGAACATAAATACAACAACATGAAACACAAAGACCTAAATTGGTCACTTGTTTATTTCAAACCACTTTGGTTTATTCTCATCATTTCCACTTTAATTAGTACAAAGGCACACATGAATCTGAGAGATTGTGATTTTCATGAAGGGGATCTTGTTTTTCGTTGTGCAGAATCTGCACCATCCTTTACAAATTAAACAGCAAACATGAACTTTGGTTTTTACTCCAAGGTCCTTTTCATTTAAGGGAAACTACATATACAAGAGTGTGTGTCGTCATCATGACCCATATAATAAAATTCTAGACTATAGATAACCTAGATATCCTATTTTATTGAGATAATGCAAAATATTAAGAGCTATAAATAAACTAATAAATCCTAATTCAAATAGATAAATATCCTTATTCAATATCCCTATTGGATAACCCTAGATATCTTGATTAAACCCTAATTATCTCTTATTCCATATCCTCCCACCTTTTCATTTAAGGGAAACTACATATACAAGAGAGAGAGTGTTTGTGTGTGATCATCATGACCCATATAATTTTATAACAATCTTGGTGTACAGGTTTCAAGATATAGCACATGGCACATATAAACTACCATATAAAATGCAAAAACTGTTAAATATCAGGTAATGCTAATATAGAAAAATGAAGATTTATATCACTTGATGACTTGAATCTTCGTACCTTCTCAGAGCATCAGCATTTATACCCCTTACAGGAACCGGTTCAAATTCAAAAGTCTGAGTGTTGAGACTTTTAACAGCTTTGTTTAAGATCTCATTAGCATACTTTTTAAGATTCTCCAAATTTTCATCTGATAAGTTATCCATTTGGGCCATCTCCTCTGTTAATCCATCATCCAGCAGCATGGAGCAGATTGGCATAAAAATTCATTTACTGTCACGAATTTAAAAGATATAATTAACCTCTTGATTCTGTAATTAAACTTGACAATTAAGCTTGCTAAATATTAAATTGTGTAGATAACTGTTTTGTTTTTTTTGCTGATACACATATCTTTTTATTAGAAACAATTATAAAATATTATAAAATATTAAATATAAATATATTTTTTAATATATTATAAGGAATTAACTTTTTCTGTTAGTTTTTTATTGTTTATTGAAACTTAAAGTCAACGACATTTAACTGGGCCCATGTCACCTCCCACGTACAAGATCATCATCGGGTAAGAGAGTGTTTGTTTACTTGCTTTTCTTTCTTTTTTCTTTTTAATTTTTTCGAGTTTGGAGACAAGTCCGGGAAATATTCTACTATCAGTCTATCACTATCATCAAAAGAAAAGTCTCTTTCCTTCCTAATTAACAAAAAAGAAAACCCATTTGCACACAAAGTCTTGGTAGATCTCTTGGGTCTTAATCCTCTCACAGTTAAAGAGGATTTAAATGTATAGTCACGTCCATTCCATACTCAACGATTTGAGATTTGACCTTCTTCCCACTAGGCTTTCTGATGTGCAATAAAAACGAAGGAAATGAAATATATCCTACTTTTATGTGTAAAATGTCAAAACATGAATAAAAATATTATAACCAACAAAAGTCATTAATTCTTCACAATATAATGAACTAAGGTTTAAATTTTTACGAAGAGAGGTATGATTGCCTCCAACTGCAGGATATTTATGCTTAGTAAAAAAAATAAATAAAAAATGATACTATCTTCAATCGATCCAGTTAAGTAATTTAGAAGGATTAAGTTAGAAAAATTATTTTAAAATATTTATATTTATTGATTTTCTCTAAACTAATTTATTTAACTTATAAATTGATATATAATCTAATTATATTTAACATATGCTATAATTAATCCATTTATTTAATTTTTTAATCACCCTAAATTAGTTAAATGAGTTTTATATTAAGGAACTAGGATTTAGGGTTTAGAGAGAAATTATTATCAATAAATAATGACTAAATCATTACTTTCTTCCCACGTTAATTTGTTTGTTCCCTTCCAACTTCATAATGATCTCAAATCTCTGCTACACGTTTTCATATATAATCTTTTTCTTATCAATAATTTAAAGCCCAATCAATTGAACAGAAAACCAAATAATGAATAAATCCACTAGCTTGGTCTACAACTAGTTTACTAAAAACAATTATTGATTCCTGTTCTAGAGCTTAAGAGTTATTAGATGAGTTTGTTTTTGTCCTACCTCAATCTCAATTCATATTTGTCTCTGAAACTATTGATTACGTATATTAAGAGATTTTTTAAATTAAAAGAGTACTTTCTAATATAAATAATTAAAATAAGTACTTTAGAAAAACTAATATATATTTTTGTAAATAATTAATTTAACTAATTTTTTTAATAATTTTAAATTAATTATCTAGTTCCCACGTTTATGGCAGGTGACCACGTAAATGGAAGAAAAACAAGGGGAAGAAAGTAATCTTAGACTAATCACCTCGGGCTTTAAATACTACTCCATCCGATCCTTAATATAAAATCTAGTTGACTAATTTAAATAGATTAAATAAGTTAAATAAATCAATTAATTATAACAAATGATCATATTTAACACTAAAGTATATATAAGTTTATAAGTTGGGTTAATTAATGTAGAAAAAAAGATAAATATGATAGATAAATTAAATTAAGGTCTTACATTCAGATAGGAGGAATATTAAATTAATTATAACTGATCCAGTTTTCTCATCCTTGATTTTTATAAATGGAAAAAAATAATAGTCGTTTTTTTCCCACTATGGGGCTAGTTGCTTGCACATACTGAAAGTCAGCCTTGAAATTTTCTGGATATATATATATATATATACACACAACACCGGCAATAACTTCAGTTGTGTGCAAAGAAAAAAATGGCTTCCACTATAGTAGGAAAAGGGATGAACTTGTTCAAATATTTTCAGTTTAACAAAGATACAGACACAGCCCAAGATACAAGAACCATCCTTCTCACTATTTTCACTTTGATCGCTGCAGCAACGTTTCAAGCTGGAATAAATCCTCCTGGTGGTGTTTGGCAAGAAGATCATCATAGTAAGGGACACAAAGCAAGCAAGCTCTTTTCAGGAGGCAAAAAAACCCTAATTACTATTATGGGTTTCTTTGAATCCAACATTTTTGCTTTGTGGAACCATATCCTTCTCACAGTTTTCATTTTGATTGTTGCAGCAAAAGAAATTCAACCTCCACCAGTACTGAATCGTGTTCATGCCGAGGAACACCACTTCGCGGGCTCAGCGATATTTTCTTCTCGGAAAATCCCATATTATGTGTTTCTTTTGTCCAACACTTTTGCTTTCTCTAATTCAATCTTAGTCATTTTGTCACTCACCCATAAATTTCCTTTCAAGTTTGAGATTCGTGCTGCTACTCTCTCCATGGCTGTCACTTATGGTTCTGCCATTTTTGCTATCACACCAGATGGAAGCTTCAAGTTTCGCTTTGTCCTCACTGTTGCTTTCGTCCCTTTTGTAATCCGATTTCTGATTTCTATTTACAACTTCTGGTACTCCAAGTCCCAATCTGATAAAGTATCACACATCTCAGACTCTGTTGAAGTCAAAATACCATCTGGATTAACATCAGGTGTCAGATCATCGCCTGTCAACCGTCGCTCCCATAATATTGAAACACTTCCTCCAGTTCTTAATATAGGAGTTAGTTAATTTTTAGATAGATTAAGGAAGTCAAATAAATTATTTAAGTATAATTAAATCCAACCCCTAAAAGAGAATTCATATTATATACTTCTTAATTTACCCAAATTAAATAACTAATTCTTATATTAATATAATTAATTGATTTATTTGGCTTCCTTAATATATTAAAAAAAATAACTAGTTCTTATATTAAAAATATAAGGAGTAGCATAGATGCTTTAGTCCTATATGTGTTAACTTACGTACGTGCTTTATTTCCTGTTATTTGTATTGCAAACTATGGGTGCACTGATTGATTGTATTGTGGAAATAAATGAAATTGTTAAGCAAGACCGTTTCTAATTACTCATTGTGGTACGTTATAACAACCTATTCATTAGTCCTCAATATAATATTCTTTACAAAATTTAAAAATTTATTATTCATTTTCAAAATGCCTTTGTTTCTTTTAATTTTAGCTTAATTAATGACTAATACATCCTCTCTCCCACCAATGAATTATACAAGGTTGTCAAGAGTTTAAGCAAACTCGTGACGGAAACATAAATTTAAAAAGAGAAATTATAAAGAAAGAAATTTAAGCGACGTCAGTAGCAGATTAATCTATTCAAGAGGAAGGCAATGACCTTAAAAATATGAAAGGCAGGTTGAGATCTATCAAGAGGCTACTTGCACATAATTTGAAATATAAATAAATTATTAGGGGAATTATCAATTTTCACCTCAGAAACAGGGACGATTTGGGATAGGGGGAGGGAGGGAGGGAGGGAGAGAGAGTTGAGACTTGAGACTTGAGAAATTGTGGTCCTCGCCTCCTCCGGAGGTCGAAAGAGGATGGGGGAGGGAGATGAAGAGCTAGCGTGATGATTTTTTTTTTAATAATCATTAAAAATGATAAACAAGAGATAGAGAGAGCATGACAATTGGGATTAAATTAATGATTTGGTGTATTATGATTGGGCAGTGTATGGATGAGATGGAACTAAAGGACACCTGGACTATAGTGTAGGGCCCACTAAACTAAAAAGTAATGAAAAATTGCATGAGTTAATGAAGGTGGCATTTTTGTTGCATTTAGAGAAGTTCTTGTATATTTTTGCACCAAGTGAATGTTATGGTGTCAGCTAACAAAAACTTTATGGATAGATTTGCAGCTTAAAGATTAGAAGATACGTGAAAGGGGCAAAAAAATTGCTGGGAAATAAAAATGTTTCATCCTTTGTCCGTTCAAGAGGCTATATATTCATCCAGTTTTAAAGTTTTAACTTCTACCTTTGGTAATAATTGTAATTAGAACTTGTAGCAGTTTTATAATTCGTGAGCGGAACACTACTTATAATTTTGCAATACTTTTTTCCAGGTAAATTTGGTAGTGATGATAAGATGATTGCCATAGACGACGACGAGCATAGTCCTATTCTCGATTTGGTACTCATTTCTACCTAGTTGGAGATGAAATCTTTTCATTTTTGTTGGCAAGTATACTCATGACAACGTTGTCCTCCGCTTCAGTAGAGGAATAAATAGATCCAATATGTTGTTCAGATTTGCAGATTTTGTAAACTTATATAGGAAAGAGGAACGTCGTTAAATGATGACCTGTTTACTGAATCTATGTTGCCCTTGTTTCGTTGATTGGAAAATTGGATGAATTGAATATAAGGAAATGGAGGTAATTTTTTATTCTTTAATATTTAATGTCAATATCTCTAAATAAGATAATGTAGTGATTTTATGTCCACCACCTTTGATGTTGTTAATGGAAAGATGTAATAAAATTTTAGAATTTTGTTAGGAAATAAAAATTAGTGTGATAAATTTATAAATTTTATAGTAAATGACCTTGAAAAATCAGATTATTTAGAAACTTAATAAAATTATTACAATTTTGTTGTGAATAAATAAAAATATTAATCCACCAAGTTAAGTTGATACTACGAGTGGTGGGCTCTCGTCATTTAAGGTAGTGGGTGGAGATTTGAATCCCAACTCGTGTTCGTAGCAACTTAATAGGGAATGATTTACTATTTGCTCTTAGACTCATTGGATGATATTGATATTTCCACGAAAAGTTCTAACTTTCTTTTTTCAGCCCCAAGATCCTTGATTGATGATGTGAACTTTGGAATATATTTTTATACACATAAAAAATTAGTAATGGATTGTTAAATGTGAGTGGACAAGCCTTGATCTGGGAAAGTGGAATAAAGTTGGGCTGAACAAGAGATATACAAGGTTGGTTGATGTGACCTTAGTTTAACTAGTAAAGGGTTATATTATTTTAACCAGAAGTCTTGAGTTCAAGCTTTAGAAATATAATATTGTTAAATACTTTGTGGTAGAGTTTTGCTACCTCTGTCTTGTACTGCTCGATCTGTGCTAGTTTGGACACTGATAAGATTAGGTTGGTGCCATTTGTTCAATGGTGGGCGAATAGGTCAAGATGGATGCTTCAATGTGGTTTTGGATGTTAAGAAAGTCATCAAAACATTGATGGAGTATTAATTAGTATTATTTCATAAATGTAAAATGTAAAAATTCATAGTTAACAACAAAACGATTTGATGTTTATTCTATCATGCATTATTTCCAGCAAGGCTACAACATTATTCTGATGACGTAAAACACAAAGCAAATAATGACAAAACGCACAGTCACTCCTCAGAAGGGAATAACATGAAGTGTGAAGCTATGTATATATTCTTCACAACTTGATGTTTTTATCCCTAATAACACAATAGAATTACAAAGTAGAAATTGAATAAAGAAGAACAGTAACCTCACTAGTTTATTTCATGGCCAGTTCGATTCAAATTACTAAATTTGAATATCACAGACGTACATTCAAGCTGAACCTTTTCTCTCCAGACCGGCCTTTCTTTCCTCGTATAGAATCTTTGGCCAACCTACGTGCACATATAGTAAGTGAATAAATAAATAATAGAAATAAATTTGGAGACAAACCAAGTTAATGTTTATAGCAAGATAGTGTGTAAATATAACGTGTGTGTGTGTGTGTGTATATATATACCTTGTCAGATTCTCCTCATATGTACCCTTATGGGGAACTTCCTCAAGCTCAAAAGTTTGCATCTTCACTCTTTTAGTGATTTGCTTTAAGAGATTCTCTGCGAAATCTTCGAGATTTTGCAGATTCTTTGTTGGGGCGTTCTCTGGTTTAACCATTTCTCGCGTTAATGAATCATCCTGCACCAACATAATATATTAATTAATAAGATCAGATTTGTTCAAATTAATAGTCATTTACTATAAAATTTAAGGAAATTCAAAAGCTTCGATTTTTATCCGATCATGCATGTGGATCATCTCACTGAAGCTTACGGTTATATATATCACTGTAAGGCTAAATTATACAAAATTTCTTAAAATTTGCATTGTATGCGGACATTCTTCGAATTTTTTAATAAAATAATGGACTGAATAACATCGAAAGCATTTATTGCACAAATTTCGCATAACATTTGGAAGGTGAAAAGCCATGTTTGGAAGCTCAAGAAAAAGTCTATTGACTTCCAAAATGTTGTTTTGAACAGCATTCAGGCAAATTGACTTTTTTGCCCAAAATGTCAAGTTAAAACTAAATCAACTTTTTTGGCTATGGACCTTTGGCTTCCTTTCCTTTTTTATATAAATATTTCAATGTTCTGAAACTAACTTTATAATATATCATCTAAATAAATCTTTATTAAACTAACTTTTTTATAAAAGCTTATGCAAACATACATTATACTAATTGACTTTTATTTTAATTTTTGTTTGTAAAAGTCAGTTGGGATAAAATTTATGTTTGTAAATGTTAATTCAAAAAAGCTTAAGGTTTAGGGTAAGTTTTGAAGGTAATAGGGAGGGGGCATTTACTCATAGTCCAAAGTATATATTAAGGGGTGTTTAGGTAATCGTAAAAAAACACTTTTAAGAATACAAACAATGGTTTTTAAATATGGTAGTTAAACATTCTAAAATTTTTAAAAAGCACTTTATGATTGAAAACCAGAGTTTTAGGGAGCAAAACAATTGTTTCCAAGAAGGAAAAAATTTCTACTTTTTTTTTCATAAGCTATTATCTACTAAAATCACTTTTTATCACTTTTTTAAAAGTTATTTTCTAGTAGTTAATCCAAATACACCCTAAGATGAGTTATGCAGAATTGAGTGTTGTTATGACAGTTGAAATGCGTACCTGAACTGGAAGGTAGTTGTGGTCAGCTTGAAGGCCATGGAAGAGACTCGAGGCAATAACCAGTGGTGGAAGTCGATCCACTAAAGGCAAATTCTAAGAGGGGAGCTTTAATTGATAATGATGGTTTAAAACGAACATTGAAAACCCAATCCACAGCACCCCACTTACCTACATCGTCTGCGTGGTACTCATTCTTCGCTGCTGAATTCCCACAACCTAATGATATCACAAGATTCTTTTATAGTCATTTGGATTCTGCATCATCGGAAATAGCTCTGGATTCTTCTGTTTCTATTGTGCCACCTCGCTCAAAGGAACGAAACCCTAATAATAATATGCATGCAAATTCATCAAACATGTGTGTATAATTGGTATACTATACAAAGAAAGAGAAACGGTTGTGTAACTATTACCCTACTATTCTACATAGTACTTTTATCATCTTGGGTTTTTATGTAAAAAATTAACTATTTATGTCATATCCTGCCCAAGCACACAATTTCAAAACAAGGCCCTGCAGTTAGCATTTGTATTGTCTCAAAAGAATTGTTATACTTTAACACCTAATGCTTGAACTATTTTGTAAAAGACCAATTGTGCTCATTAACTAATTGCATATTACTCTTTCTTAGGTTTATATTCCTGAGCATATTCTTGTGAGCACCTAAGTAAGGTAAAACTTCATCTATATTGTTCAAATGTAATGATGTACTTGCATCACCACTTCGCGAGACATGCACTTCATTTTGGCGCCCCGAGTTCACTTGGTTTTTGACCCCTGATCATGCCGAGATTAAGAAAGTCCAACTGCCTTTACCCTAGTAAGATATGAGTTATAAAACTCAACTGCATTTTCAGCTACATATCTCTCAACTATTAATGCCTCGGGTCGATAATGATTTTTAGAATACCCTTTAAGAGTTTTCATGTATCTCTCAAATTGGTATATCTACCTCAAACATACAGGGCCACAAAGTATAATCTCATATATCATGTGAACTATCAAATGAACCATGATGTCAAAAGATGCTAGAGGGAAGTGCATCTTCAACTAAGAAAGGATAATATAACCTTCATTTTCCAATTCTTCTAACTTAGCAGGATTAATTACTTTGTTGCAAACAACATTGAAGAATATACAAAGTCTAGTAATAGTGCTCCTCACATCATCTTTCATAATGCCTCGAATAACCACTGATAATAATTGTTATCTCAATATGCGGCAATCGTAAGACTTCATGCTCGCTATCTTCAAATCTTGCATTAAAACAAAGCTTCCTAAAATTCGATGAATATCCTTGTGTGTATAGTTAGGTACAAATAAACTCTCTTACTATCCTCTCTTTGTTATGGATGTAAATGTGCTCATATTCCCATTTCAGCTAAGTCTCATCTAGTATTGACCCCATCCTTACTCTTTCCACTGATATGTAGAAGCGTGCTAACAAAGCTCTCACACATGTTTTTTCTTACATGCATGACATCTAGACTGTGTCTCATTTAAAGACTCTACCAATATGGAAGATCAAAGAACATTGATCTATTTTTCCATATACTCCTTTTCAACCACCTTCTTCTTATTATTTTTACCCAAGGTAACATGAACCCCTGCAAATGTTGATACATTTTTCCTCCAGTTAAAGGTAGTGGAGTAATTTCATATTCCTGTGAGCTATTAAATGTCTTCTTCGACCTACGGTAAGGGTAGTGTCGACTAAGAAACCTTCTATGAGAAATGTATATTGGCTTTCTTCTATGTTTGAGTTGCATATAGTTAGTACCTTCTTCATATATGGGACATACTTTATGCCCTTAACACTATAGCCTAACAAATTTCTATATGCTGGGAAGTCATTTATCATAGTGAAGATCATGACACATAGTTTGAATATCTCTTATTTATAGGCATTAAACACATCAACACATTCCTTCTATAGTGTCTTCAAATCATCAACCAAAGGTGCCAAGTATACATCCATATCGTTTCTCGACTGTTTTAGCCCCTAGATTATCAAAGACAACATGATATACTTTCATTTTATACGCAATGAGTGAGGCAAGTTGTAGATCACAAGGAGAACTAGTCAAACACTATGTGTGCTATTGAGATTACCATATAAATTGATTACGTCCGTACATAACCCAAGCTAAAGAGTTTTGGACTCACAACTAAATTCAGAAAAATTCTAATCTATTGTCTTCCATTCAGGAGATTCAACTGGGTGATGAAGTTATTCATCGTTTATTTTTCCCTCAGAATGACATCTCAAGTTCTTTGCATCGTGGCATTATCAAACAAACACTTAAGCTATGGTATTATTGGAATATACTATAACACCTTTGAAGTAAAGCCTTTAGTAATATTGTAAAATCCTCCTTTTATATAACTATTATAAATTAATTAGACCTATTTTGTACCCAATAAAATCTAAAAATAGTATTATAAATAAATTTAATTTACTTCAAGAGAGCTAAACATGGTAGAAAAGAGTTCAACTAAAATTTAAATAAACTTTGCCATGGTTATAAAAAGACTTTTCTTAAAATATAAATAAAGTAATAGAAAATATGAGTATGCAAACTAAAACCTATTGTGTCAATATACAAATATTTTAAACATACATTCATAGGAGAAGGCTATGAAATTAATATAGCTCTACTCAATCCTCTAAAGTTTTCCCTATGGTCCTAAGGTGAGAATATACTCTGAAAAATGCTAATAAAAATAAAGTGAGATAAACGTCTCAGTAACCATCAATTCTACTCGTTATACATACTAATATGTACTCATGAGGTGTCAAATAGGACCTCACAAAGTATAATATATATAAAATAATATTTTATTATAATAAAAATAAATGAATAACCCACCCAAGTTCCTCCCCTCAAACTAACCGAACTGCCTTATTCCTACCGACAGAATCCATGGGCTAGTGTTAACTACCCCTCGAATAGCTAATTGATCAAGTGATATAGATAGGCCAAAATTCACATAGCATCTGACCAGACCATGGATCCATTCCCCCTCGGTAATTAGGTGGGGGTGTCATAGCCCCTCGATAAATAGGTGGGGCACGTCCCTCAATAAATTAGTGGGACAAAAACCAACCATCGAGCTCCCATTGAGGCTATACCACGTGATAGAAATATAATTCAATCAACACCTATCCCTAATGTATAATTCTCAAAATAATCATATTAATCAAAATTTCAATAGCTTGATAAATATAACAAAAAGTGTTTTTATCAAGATAACCTTCTTCAAATTATAATATCAATATATAGCAAGTTTATAATTTCAACTCAAACTTTCTAAATTAAATTTTAAATCCCACAAGACTATTTTCAATGAAAATCATAAAATAAGCTTTCTCAATATAATAATATCGACATTAATATTTATATATATATATATATATTAAAACACTCACAAATATCATATTAGCACACACAACACAACAAGTAGAAAGTGATTACCTTCTTTAGGAATAGGAAAGGGACTAAGAGAGATGATTTAAAAGAGAAGAACCGACTCACTAACTAAGTTTGAGAAATAACCCAGCGTCTTAGCTCTATTTATAAAGTCATAATAATAATTCAAAATTAAAATTCATATCTTATTTTTATTAAAATTTTATCAGATATAGTAATTTAAAATTTAAACTATATTACCATTATAGTATAAATACATATATTATTATATGTATATTTAATCAAAGATATAGGTATATTATTATTATTATCTTTATCAAAATTCTAGTAGGTATTGTAATTCAAAATTTAAACTATATTTTCAAAATAAAATTGCTTATCTAAATCTAAATCCAAATCCTAATAAATTTATAAGTAATAATAATCAAATTATCAAATTCTGAATAAAATAAAAATAGGATAATCTATATATCATATGTTATTAAAAATAATAAAAATACTAAACAATAATAATTTAATTAGATAATATTTTTAAATTATTGACAAATAATATTTTTAATTTTACTTAAATATAAGGATAAAAATTGGGATGTTACAAATCTCATCACAATCACCATCGTCTTTCTTTACTTTGTATCTTGAAGTGCCATATTTAGGATACCTATTTAGTCTTTCATACTTATTTATGTATAGTATTCAATCATTAAGGCATGCATGTATCTTATAGGACAAATCCATCGGACATAACATTTTCTTTGCCTCGTACATTCCTTTTGGAAGTGTATTTCCTATAGGAAGCGCGCCACTCAATAACTCGAGTAATTCTGTCAAACTGGCATTGGTCCAACCATTTCTTAATTTCAAATTCATTAATCGCAACACAAATTTCAACCTTGTGTACTCATCCTTACTCCCTAGGTACAATGGCATCTCAGCATCACTTAGCAAACTTTCACATATCGAAGAGAATTATGGAAAGGATCTGACTCTAATATTATGAAACATATCCACAATTCTATCCACAAAGTTATCGTTCACAACTTTCTGATTTGTACAAAAATGAGTCATTCTAATCTCACTATACCAAAATTAATTTGTATATCTTAAACTTATCTTATCATATATAAGATACTCTCTTATATTAGGAATAGGCAATTGGTTTCAGTTTAAATAGTTGACACAAGGACAGAAGAATAACCCATCACTTTTATTAAAAGCATTCATCTCAGCAAATTCAAAAAAGCATTCATCCAACTACGATTCCTTATTTCCTTAAATATAAACAATTCTAAATGATAATCAAATCCATCAAATAGGACAAATAGGAAACAAATAGGAACTAATGTATTGAACAAATAGGAACCAATGTATTGATAAGCCAAATAACAATAAAAAAGTACAATAACAACGTATTATTTTTCAAAATTTGTAAAAAAAATCATAAATAAATAAAAACTAATGTAACAATCTAAACACTACAATAATCAAATATTTGCAAAAAAACACACCCGTAAATAAATAGGAATCAATGTAACAAGCCAAAATTATAAAAATAAATATTTAATATAAGGATAATAGTTGATATAATGTATTACAGTTTATAAATAACAAACAACTGAAAAAATAAGAAAATGAGCAAATAACAAAGTTAAATGGTGACTTAGCTTTGACGATGTAGAATGATGACAAAGATGACAGGGAATGATGTTAATAATAAAGATAGGCACTGAAAATAGGAGAAAAACACTTGGAAATAACCTTTATTCAAGTCTGTCATAATGGGGCAGATGAACAGAATGTGAAAAGTGAAACTAAATAGTAAATGTAATCGGGTCAAGGTTTTTGAATTTTTTAGAGATTTTTAATAGCGATTTTATATAAAACCACTATTAAAAGCCTAGCCAAAATGTATCACGACGGTTTTATTAAAACCACTATGATAAGTAAGTCTAACCGAGTTTTTGAAGCTCATTTGGATTGTTTTTAACGCCAATTTTGTACAAAACTGTTGTTAAAAGACTTTTTCATGGCTGTTTATCAAGCGACCACAGTGAAAAAGGTTTTAAAATAAAATTTATTTATGAAAATGTCATTCCTTTTTTATGATATTTTTTCTTTTAACCTCTATAAAAAGTATTTTTTTTCTAGTAGTGCGCGCGCGCACACATATATATATAACCAAGTTGTAAGATAAAAGTTTGGGAAATTACAATTAAGGATCTTGTTAAGCCATTAATTCAAATTGCAAACTTCCAAGTTCCAATTACTGAAATTTCATTAAATTAAGAACCATGATATTTGTATGGAATTAATAAAAATGAGTTGATAAAATTTCCCTTATGAAAGCTAAGCGTTTTACTTCGAATTCATAACTAATAAAGCTACGTGATTGAAAGAAAACTTGGTCTGCACTTGATTTATGCACTGGGAAGATAATAACTCCATTCCCTAATGAGTTACCTGGTTTTCACAATTGGATTCCTAAAATTCACAACTGATGCTACTCCTTATGGTCCACAATATAAGTCAGTCCTAAAAGAATTTTTTAGAGAAATTAATGCAATTTTTTTAAATTTTCCCCTATAATTAATACTTAAATATGTTCAAAACTTCATTATTTGATATGAGTAAGTTTAAAAAAAATTAAAACATATTTAATGAGTTAACAATATTTGTTGGTTATGATGGATTAGTTGAAGTGATTTATATTGTGGATGGGAAGGAGGGGGCGAATTTAGTAGTCCAATGTTGTGAGAAAAAGAACAAAAAGTTGGGACTCATAGCTAGACAGCCTCATTTCCCAATGAGTGGTCGGGGATTTACAACTGAATCTATATGATTTTAGTAGTCCAAATTTTGTTAGGACCACAATTTTTTGTGTGTTTAGTTTAAAAATTAATTTTAAAGTGATTCTAAAAAATAGATTTTGTATAAAAAGTAATTTTAAAGAAATAAGTATTTGGATAATTGTTTTTAGAATGACTTTTTTTATAGGTAAATTATCAGAAAAAATATAGGGTAAATAAGAAAAGAGAGACAAAAAGATGACAAAAATTCATAGAATTAAAAAAATCATTTTCAATATTTAATATATAAAAATTATTTTAAAAGCGGTGGATCTTGTTTATAAAAAAAACCATGGCTTACAATGACACAAACCATAGTTTTGCCTAATAATAATTATGGCTCTAAAATGAGTATTCATGTGCTTTAAAAGCATTTTTTTTTCTAAACACACACTTTGTCAATTCATATTTTTTTTAATTCCAAACAAGAAACACAGTTCTTCAATAAAAAATCAGTAATGAAATGTGTCCAATTAGAATTAATGACTTACCAAGGTCCCTAGCGAATAGTGACAATTGTTCCATGCGACGGAGGTGGAAGCTTAGGAATCTGACTGGCGACAGATAAGTTTGGATTGAGAGAAAGAAGGGGAGAGAGAGAACACAGAAGAACAAGTAAGACGGCGCCATTGTTGCCATTCTATTCTAATTTAATGAGAAAGCCCGACGAGTAAGGAGGTTTAATTTAAGCATGTGTAGGCTATTTATAAGCCATTCCAAGAAGAATAATAGTGTCAGATAAGGATTTTGTATTAACAAAAGCATGCCTATTTATATTATATCAAGTGGAAATTTAAAAGGCTATATTAAAAATCCTTACAAAAATTCCTTTTGAATTGACTTTTCTTTTTCCATATTCATTCTTCAATTTTTTTTAAAAAAGAATATAGAAAGTTGAGTTGGAAAAACAAGAAATTCGAAAGGCCAGAATAATATGAATACCATAAGAAAAAGAATAACAAATATGAAATTTTTTTAGGATTTCAATTTTTTTTACAAAAAAGTGGTGAAACAATTATGGTTAAGTTTTTTAAGAAAATGCTTTTCGTTAGTCTACTTTGCAAATATTCCCCTCTCTCTCTCTCTCTCTATATATATATATTGAATATTGTGATATTGTTGTTAATGACTTTACTTAAGAATAATTTTAAAGTATTTTGATAATTTTGTTATAAAAAGTAACGAAATGGGGAAAATATTCAAAGGTCTTGCAGGCAACATTCCAAATCCCTCTGTCTTATCTCTGATCTTCCACCATGTGATATCTGTCGCGTCCTGAATGTCCGCTTTGCTGCCGCTTTATACAATGTGATTTGGACGCTACTTGATCTCGTGAGTTGCGGCTTAGTGTTTTATATCAAAGTTGTGAGGGAATAATTATAGGTTATATAATATTTAATATTTTAATTTTATTTTTTATATATGTTAAGTATTATAATTTTATTTATGGTATAATTTTACTTATAACTTTTTTTAATATTATACAATTTTACATATAATCTTATTTTTTTAAATATTAAGAATTATATCAAATTAAAAAAAATTATGAATAAAACTATATCAATAATTTTCATGTCTCAATCCTGTCTACTAATTTTCGTGTTATTTTTTATTACCTCCTCCACTCTAGTGTTTTTTTATTCTCCGCCTTTTTGACTCTTTTCCTCGATTGCCTCAATTTTTTTATCTTCGGTGCCCTCACCTTTCTTCTTTCTTCAATTGTTTCAAGAAAATTTTAAAAATTATTGCATGGAACGTCCTCAATCCTATCCAGCCCCAACCGAGATTGGGACGGCCACATGACGGAGTAGCAAAGAAACACAAGACAGAAATGCGGCCCATCCCCTCCTCCCTATTCAATATTATTTGTTAAAAAAAAAAAACAAAGCATCAAGGCACTCAGAAAAATCTCCACAAGCCAACCAAGGTTAGTCCGTTTAATAAGGATGCAACTTATATCCTATCCGCACGTGAAGTCAAATCCTATACTACTACTGCTAAGAGGGTCTCCTTAGAAAGCGATCTACAATTATCTTTGTAAGTGATGATCTTGGAATCACGAGACTGACTTAAAAAATCATTACAGTATTGGATATTTATTATTATTATAACTATTTAGATATTAATTAGAATAATTAATAAATATTTTTGAGTGTGGCCCGTAGTCATTGGGCCCAGTCTAAAGTGGGTTATTGACTCAGTTTATTTAAGGTTAATTTTCTGATGGTGGAAATTAACAATTCATTGAGTGTGAGATCTCTTTTCTGAGTCCAGAGCGAAACCTATTCTCAGCTCGCTTTTGAAGGTTCCCCACTGGTGACGGCTGAAAACAAAGTTGCCATCGATGTGCCTAATCACCAGTTGGAAGAACATGTTGTTTATCTGACAGTGTTCTCTTTTGATAGGTGTCTCATTTGATTCCAGTTCTCCTCAGATCAATCAAGTTAATGGCGAGAGGTAACTTTAAGTCTTTCGCTGCATCTCATATAGGTTTATATTTGAGTATGATATAATCTGGATTGGTTGTATTGCTTTTGAGATATTTATTTTCTAACATATAGTATCAGAGCCTAGTTTGAGATCACTCTTACCTTACTTATTGATCTTTTATGTTCCTGAATAACAATATGAGATGAATATGGGATATCTAAATATCATAATTCATTTTAATTTTATTCTTTTAACCATTTTTCACTGTGTTCCGCGATGATTGGCGAGAGAGTCCTTCTGCGAGAGCTTTTTGGGAATCCGATGGCGAGAAAACTGAGAAAAGGCGACTAGCGACCATGAGAGCTTGCGAGAGTCGCTGGAGCTAGGTCGCACGGTGAGATAGAGAGAGAGCGAGGTCACCTAACGATGGGAGTTCAACTGGTTGCCAAAAACTGGAGAAGTCGTCGTTGGCGTCGTCTGCTAGAGGAAACTGGAGACACGTCGCTGGCATCGATGGCCGAGAGAGTCGCTGTGAAATGTCATAGCAAGATCCATAGTCCAAGGAGACGCCCATCGCCGGCAATCGCGTGTCCAAGTCGCCGGCGTTGTAGGGTCTTGCAGCGCTGTGTCTCTGGCGTCCTTGCACGTCGGGTCGTGAGTCGGGTTAGGTCAACCCGACTCATATGGCAGCTGACTCGACGCTCATTTAAAAAAAAAAGGTTTCCTGCGTTCTAGGCTATTTTCAACAACAAAAAAATATTTCAGCGTTGCTAGGCTGTGCTTTGGGCCGTACAGTGGTTATTATTTTTTTTATTAACACTGCTGGGCCGCTAACGTAATTTGGGCCCTATTGTTTTTTTTGTTACTGTTTGGGTTTTCTGAGTTGTTGGGCTTACAGAATATTTTTTTGGGCTTCTAGAAAATACCTTTTGGGCCTGAATTTTGGGTTTTAATTTCTAGAAATTATTATGGGCCCTATTTTTGGACTTTTGTGTATGGACCACTTGGTTTTATTTCCAGAAAATTATTTTGGGCCAATTTAATTTGATTTTCTAGAAAAGTTTAATTACTATTTCATGCACGGTAAATGTTTAAATTAATTTCTCTATTATTTTAATTTTGGAAAAAGGTATTTACAAATTTTAATTATTGTGTTATTTAATTGCCTATTTTGTTTTTTTTTTTAATTTTTCCCCAGGCAATTAAATTAATTGTTTAATTTTTGTAAAAATCTTTTGAGTTAAAATTAATTTGTTAGACATCTTTGGGTGCATGAAATAGTGGGAGAATTTGTTATTAAATTATTTAGTCACTTTTATTGATTAAATTAATTTATTAAATTCTTCATTTTGTTGTGCATATTTAGATTTATATGCATGTTATTGATATTTGTAATAAGCATGCAGTTTTGTGAGGAGTAGTCACAGCATCCTCATTTATTTGTGTTGCGTGCATTAATTAATCACATATAGATTTAAAATATCAATAATAATTAAATGTATAGTTATAATTTATCTTTACCCACATGTAGATATCTTATAATTGTACATTTAATTAGGGTGGGATAGAATGACCTCGTTATTTTCTAATTAGCCCACAGGCATTGGGAAATTACGAATGCGTTCTACTTCTACCATTTGATATAAATACCTAGTTATACTAATGTCTTTGCCCACAGGTAGACATTAGTGATACGTATTTATACTGCTTGCATGCTACATTTGAGCTAAGCATGCATACATGGCACAGTGACTTGTGATTGCTTCAAATCCTTACTGTGAGCTTATTTGTGCGTTTGTCTATTCTCATTTTGCAGATCTAATTGTTGCTCCTAGGATTATAGATGATGTTAGCAACAAAACAATCTTAGATGGCAGCATTAACTATGCTGACTAAAGAGACGATGTTTTAATGCAGCTCGGTTTCTTGGACTTGGATTATGCCTTGAGGTTTGATAAACCTTCGAGACCTGATGATACCTCCGATAACAGAGAGGCAAAGGAAAGGTATAATATGTGGGAGCAGAGTAATCGCTCATCTCTTCTACTTATAAAACAAAGGATCTCTAGGTGTATTAGGGCAGTAATCCCTAAATGCGATATAACCAAAGGGTACCTGGAAGCCTTGGATAAGCAATTCAAGCTAACAAACGAGCAGATGTGTGATGCCATCACGTCTGAACTACATGCTGTGAGGCTTACAGGTATTGGCAGTTTAGAGCAACATATTAAGGAGATGAGAGGTATGCTTTCATCGTGTGTTACCTTTCAGTCTAACTTTTCTAGCATTAATGATGACACTTAGTGGATTGACACTGGTTCGATGATCCATATTTTGACTACCATGCAAGGCTTTCTGTCAAGCAGGTCTCCACATCCCAATAAGGAAATTGTCCTTTCAGGCAGTGGGAGAGGAGATCCTGTGAAAGTCGTTGGAACCTTTCGCATTCATCTTTCAAATAAAAATATTTTGGAACTCTATGATATTTTTTATGTTCCCTCTTACAAGAGAAATTTGATTTCTATGCCAAAGCTCATTCCATTTGATTATCATCTAGTTTTTTCTAAGAAACATATAATTTTGACAAAGAATTAGTTTTAATTGCGAATTTGGTTATGATTGATGGCCTGTTTAAAATTATTTCTTATTTGCCTCAATCTCTTTCTGTTACATATGGTACTAAGAGAAGTGTCATCGATGAGAATTCATATAGCCTGTGGCATAGGAGATTAGGTCATATCTCCATTGACAGAATCAAAAGGTTAAATAAAGAAGGAATTCTTCCGTCTTTAAACCATTCGGAGTTTGATTCTTGTGTGGACTGCATAAGGGGAAAGCAAACCAATAAGTCATATAAGGGGGCTAAAAGAAGTTCTGAGTTGCTAGAAATTATACACACTGATATTTGTTGCCCTGATTTGACTACGCATGGTCAAAAGTACTTTATCATCTTTATTGATGATCACTCACGATATATGTATGTCTACATGCTTTATAATAAAAGTGAGGCACTAGATGCTTTGAAGGAATATAAAGTAGAAGTAGAAAAATAGATTGGGAAACCAATCAAGATCGTGAGATCAGACCGTGGTGGTGAGTATTATGGCAGGTACACTAATGAAGGATAAGCAGTAGGTCCATTCACTGAATTTCTTCGAGAGCAAGGAATAGTGTCTCAATACACTATGCCTGGATCACCTGACATGAATGGTGTAGCTGAGAGAAGAAATAGGACATTGCTGGACATGGTTAGGAGTATGATGAGTAGCTTCAAACTGCCGTCTTCTTTGTGGAAGGAAGCACTCAAGACAGCCACATACATATTGAACAGGGTTCCAACAAATGCAGTGTCCAAGACACCCTTTGAAATCTGGAAAGGATGTAAACTCAGTTTAAATCATTTCAAGGTATGGGGTTGTCCTGTGCAAGTAAGAATGTATAATCCATAGGAGAAGAAGTTGGATCCTAAGACCATTAGAGCTTACTTTGTAGGCTATGCGGAGAGGTCTAAGGGTTATAAGTTTTATTGTCATCCACCTTCTACAAAGTTTATAGAGTCTAGGAATGCCAAGTTTCTTAAGAATGATGTGATTAGTGGAAGTGATTATCCATTGGATAATCACATAGAGCAAACTACTGACATCATTCATGAAGGAACGTCAATAGTCAATGTTCATCCCACTATTGGGATTGATATTGAACGTTATGTAGACCTGTGGCTCAAGTTAATGGTGTTGAACAAGATGAATACATACCTGATGGTCAATCTATCACACAAGTGGAGCCACTACAAGTTGTGATAGAGGATGTCATTGTTTAGCAAACTGGTTCGACCCAAGAGGTTGAATTGAGGAGGTTAACTAGAGAGAGAAGACCGGCATTACCTGATGACTATGTAGTGTATTCTGCTGAAGTTGACTGTGATGTAAGTATTGAGAATGATCCTTTATCGTTTACTTAGGCTGTGAGGAATGTGAACTCCAAGTTGTGGTATGATGCTATGATTGATGAAATGAATTCCATGGCAAACAACCATGTTTGGGAACTTGTAGAGTTGCCTAGTAGGTCTAAAGCCATTGGCTGTAAATGGGTTTATAAAATCAAGAGAGATTCATAAGGTAACATTGATAGATACAAGGTTAGGTTGGTTACAAAGGGATTTACTCAAGTGGAAGGAATCGATTACAGTGAAACATTTTTACCTGTCTAAGAAAGATTTATTCTACATCATCATGGCATTGGTTGCCAATTTTGATCTGGAGTTGCACCAGATGGATGTTAAGACTGCTTTCCTCAATGGTGAACTGGAGGAAGAAGTCTACATGAAGCAGCCTGAGGGTTTTGTTGCAGAAGGCAAAGATCAATTGGTATGCAAGCTAAAGAAATCAATATATTGTTTGAAACAGGCTTCACGACAGTGGTACTTGAAGTTCCATGAAGTGATCACGTCATTTGGTTTTGTTAAGAACATCATGGATAATTGTATATACCACAAGGCTAGTGGGAGTAAAATTATATTCTTAATTTTGTATGTGGATGACATACTACTTGCTACTAATGATTTGGGACTATTACGTGAGGTGAAACAGTTTCTGTTCAAGAGCTTTGACATGAAAGACATGGGTGAGGCTTCTTATGTCATTGGCATAAAGATCCATAGAGATAGAACCTAATGTCTTGTAGGCTTATCTCAAGAGGCTTACGTTGTCAAAATTCTTGAACGATTAAGGATGCAGAACTGTTCATCTAACGTGGCTCCTATTGAAAAAGGAGACAAGTTTAGTCTAAGTCAATATTCTGAAACTGAGTTTGATAGGAAACAGATGGAAAGGGTCCCATATGCCTCAGCGGTAGGAAGCTTGATGTATGCACAGGTTTGTACGAGACCTGACATCACTTTTATTGTGGGTATGTTGGGAAGATACTAAAGTAATCCTGGGGAAGCACATTGGACAGCTGCAAAGAAAGTGTTTAAGTACCTACAAGGCATTAAACACTACATGCACACATATAGGAAAACAGACAGTTTGGACGTGATTGGATACTCAGATTCAGATCTTGGGAGATACGTAGACTCGAATAAGTCTACATTTGGTTACATCTTCCTATTGGTAGAAGGAGCTATATCATGGAGAAGCGCTAAGCAAACTCAAACAGCTCCTTCTACCGATAATGCTGAGTACATTGCGTGTTTTGAAGCAAGTTCACAAGCTATTTGGATAAGGAATTTCATTGCTGGGCTTAAGATTATGGATTCAATCTCTAAGCCAATCAGAATGTATTGTGATAACACAGCTACGGTGGCCATAGCGAACAATAAAAGGAATAAAAGTCGCAGCAAGTTTGTTGAATTTAAATTTCTTTGCTTGAGAGAGAGGGTTCAGGATGGCCAAATTTTCGTTGAACGTATCAGTACATTGGACATGTTGGCTGATCCTTTGAAGAAAGGGTTGAAGCCAAACATTTTTGTTACACATGTACCTCATATAGGACTTCATCCTACTTTTGATTAGTGGAGGTATGAGCAATGAAATTATATTTTGTGGTTTATCATTTCAATTTGTGATTGTATACATTTTGTATTATTGAAATTGATAAATATTAAGACAGGAACCTATGAACATTGAGTTTATATATATTGTAATACCCATTAAGTGATGGTGCTACCTGTAATACATGGAAGGTAATACCCGATAAAAGGAGACTTATCGCCTTGATTCTTGTAGTATAACATCCGTTTACCTAGATAGGGCAATGACATTGAGTATACGGGCCAAGTGGGAGAATGTTGGATATTTATTATTATAACATATTTATATATTAATTAGGATAATTAATAAATATTTCTGAGTATGGCCCGTAGTCATTGGGCCTAGTCCAAGGTAGGTTATTGACTCAGTTTATTTACGGTTAATTTTCTGATGGTGGAAATTAACAATTTATTGAGTGTGAGATCTCTTTTCTGAGTCCAGAGCAAAATCCTATTCTCAGCTCGCTTCTGAAGGTTCCCCACTGGTGACGGCTGAAAACAAAGTTGCCATCGATGTGCCTAATCACCAGTTGGAAAAACCTGTTGTTTATCTGACAGTGTTATCTTTTGATAGGTGTCTCATTTGATTCCAATTCTCCTCAGATCAATCAAGCTAATGGCGAGAGGTAACTTTAAGTCTTCCGCTGCATCTCATATAGGTTTATATTTGAGTATGATATAATCTGGATTGGTTGTATTGCTTTTGAGATGTTTATTTTCTAACATACAGAACTTCTACAAATGGGGCAGGTCAAATGCCCTGTGATCCAAGGATTAACACAGGTACAATCAGGCAAAACTCGCAAGATATCAGATTCTTTGTAATCCATCAAGCATATTGAGCGGCAACTAGGACTACTTGAAACAACACCACCATCCTTATCCTCACACAACTTGTTGTCTTTTGAACTGCAAAGAAGCTCAGGGTCGTCCACGTAGCTGCAAACCCTAGTTTGATGATCCGGCCGGCATGCCTCCACCGTCACCGTCACTGTCATCTGGTTTGAGTCTGTAGTAGCATCTACATTATTACTGCGATCAACCCTATCTGATTGCTGGCTTGACGTGTTGGACTGTGCACGTGTGCAACGATAGGATATTAGTGACAGGAGAAAGGTTATAAGGATTACAGTGAAGAACAGCGTCAAGCTGTACACTTTATCATCCATCTCGATCGGAATAATAAGAAAACTAAAAAAGTGATCGATTGGTATGCGTAGGACAAAAGGAGATGTGTGTGTGTATACAATATTTGTATTAAGTTGTTCTGTTTTCCTTAACGGGTGCTCTATCATGAAGTGACATCCTTCATATATCTCTTTATCTATTTATAATTATTTGTTTATTCTAATCCATTCTTCGTACGGTACATATACTTCGTCGAAACCTACAAGTATCGTACGAGACTGCCTCTGCGTTACGGGAGGGGAAAGCAGTATATTTGAACCTTTCATATATAATATATGTTTGGAAATTTTAATATTTTTATTTTAAAAGAAATATTACATTAAATAAAAATAACTATATATCTAATGGTAAACTTTATTATTATTATTTCATGATACATTACAAAAGAAATTGTGAAATAAAACATTTTAAATCAATTAGTAATTGCCAATATAACACCATTTTGAAAATTATTAAAATATTTTTTTACAGTATAAATTTTAAATCTTGTCATAGTCATCAAATACACTATCTACGTCGTTTGAAATTTGCTTTGTCTGGAAATATATATGAACAAAACTGCAGTCCTAAAAGAGGCACAGTTGCGCACGTACCGTTTTATACGATTTTCTTATATTAATTATACTCAAACTTGTATTCCACAAAGCTCTGCCTCTATATAGGAGAATTCATCATTTTCCCACCAAACCGAATCAATATATATAGTTATTTGTTTTCCCTTAACATAAAACTTCAACCACAAAGTGATAATCTCTCCAAATCTTAATATAAAAACTAATTTAAATAGATTAAATAAATTAAATTAATTAATTAATTATAATAAATATGACATTTATTATTTCTTTAAAATATTAATAGATAATATTATATTATATATCAGTTTATAAGTTAAGTAAATTAATTTTAAAAAAATAATAAATATAAAATATAAAATAAATTAAAATTTTATATTTAAAATTAAATTTAATCCTATAATTAGTTCATATATTAAAACGAAGAAAGAGCAAGGCTACATATATATCAACGAGAGGAAAAAGAACTCATGCTTATTGTTGTTATTGCTATTGTTGAAATCAAATCCAAAGAACGATGAAGAAAAAATAAACACGGAAAGTGAAACAACAAACTTTAGAAATATAAGCACTAATTCTGCTCTTTCTCTCAGCAGTGAATATGAAAAGGTTACCACCTAAATAGTATCATACCATGAAGATTTGTATAACACATATGTTGATCACTATCTTTTCAGAGCTCCATTATTTGACTACACTGTAGTTGTTCACTATATTCATGAAATGATCAAGTTTTGACAATCCCTTTTGCCTTTTATTTTGATATATTAATGCCATAAATAATTATTTATGGTTACTGCCATATTTTTTAATCAAATAAACAGTGTTCTTTTTATGGCAAAAAAACAATGTACTTTTTATTTGGCCCAATTTTATCTTAGAAATTTTTATGTAGAAGTTGTAGGTATTTAAAAAAATATTCTTTGATTAGGATTATCATAGAAGTGTTAAAAAGGAGAAATGGTATCCCTAGCTAATAAAAATGTTAATAGTTAAAGTTAATTTTAACGGTTAGGACGATTTTACTTATTTTTTTAACACTTTTAAGTTGATATTGATAAAAAAAATCCTTCCACCTATGAATACAGCTCCTATACAAAAAAAATTCTCAGGATGAAATTGGGCCTTAACCTCTTTTAATTTTAGATTAATTAAATGAAAAAGAATCCTTGAATTTGTAATATGAAATTTAGAGTAGATTTTTTTATACTTACAGAGTAACATTACTTCTAAGAAAAATTTTAAATACCTATAACTCATAATCGAAAACTTATGAAGTAAAATTTTTAGATTACGGAGCAACATTACTCCTCGATAATTTCTTTGTTCAGGAACATTGAAGGGAAAGCGGCTCATAAGAACATTGGGATTGAGACTCACTGTGGGCAGAGCAACATTCAATTGTCTCGAACATGGAATGGTTTTGCAAAGGAGGAGTTTCTTCAAAAAGGAGATGAATGCATGGGCTGCAGGACTACATACTCTTGTATTGATCACCCTAAAATATAGGGATGTTGAAGGGAAGGCTGCTTATAAGTCCATTTGGACTGAGGCTCATGAAGGGAAGAGGAACATTCACCTCAATAACGGATGGAATACTTCTGTGTGAAGGAGAAATTCCTGCATAAGAGGATGAGTGCCCTTTTATATTAAAAGAGAATATAAACCCCAGCTGCATTTCTACATGCATAGGGGGAACTGATGATATCTTGATGACTTTGTCGAGATCATCGATTCATTCAGAGAAGCTGTTCAAGAGAAACAAGCTGAAGGAAGGGAAGAAGATTTTCAAGAGAAACAAGATGAAGTAAATGAGGAACGTGTTCAAGCTTTGATGCAATTGGCTGCAAGTTGACTAGAACGAAAAGGGGCCAGTGTGTTGTAGAGTTCTTCTTACTCCTCAAGACGCCATAAAAAGACTTCTAAAGTTATTTCTCCAATCCAAAGTGGAAGTAATAAGAGTGGAGAGTGTTTGTCTGCTTTTATGTTCCTAATGCACCAAGGAGAGAGTAATGAGGTGGGGCGTTTATATAAATAATTGGAAAGGCGGGCAGGGAGTGGGTACACGTGTGAAGATAAATAATCGCCACATAATCTCTCTCAATTTGCCAACTCACGACACGTGGCACCAACATATAATATATTGGATTATTTTTAACAAATTAAATTAAATTTTAATCAAATCGAAATCATGTGCAATTTGGTAGGGAAAATTTTATATTATAAACGATTAAGGGTGTGTTTGGATTAACTTTTGGAAAATAGATTTTGGAGAGAATAGATTCTGGAAAGAATAGATTTTGGGAAAAATAGATTTTGGGAAGAATAAATTTTGAAAATATAGATGTTTGGATGATTAATAGTAGAATCACTTTTTATATTAATAAATTATTAAAAAGGGTATGATTTGATTAAAGTATGAGAGAGGGGAGAGGGTAGAGAAGAGAGAGGAAAGAGGAGATAGTGTGAAGAAGAGAGATAAGAGAGGAGAGAGAAGAGAGATAAGAGAGAGTATAAGGCTTTGTTTGGTTCACTATAGGGGAGGGTAGGTTAGGTTAAGTTAAGAAAGGGTAAGAAAATGTAGGGGAAATTAATGAATGATATTTTTTGTTTGGTTCAGAATGAGAGGGGAGGGGAGAGGAGGGGGTTAATTAAAAGTTGATAAAAATACAATTATCTCTTTATTTAAATTTATTTATTCTTTATTTACAATATTCATATCAAAATTAATATTTTTTAATTTATAAATCTTAAAATTTTTTATCTCATTTATATATATAATAAAAATAAAAAAAATAAAAAATATGTTAAAATTTTAAAATTATTTTTTATTAATTTTATAATTATTATATATTTTAATATAATATATAAATAATTTATTATACTTATTAAGTTTTATTATAATTATTATGCAATTGAAGAAAAAAATTAGATGTGAAAAAATAAAAAATAAAAAGGTTTGAGAATATAATTGAAATATTAAAAAAAATTTAGGGGCATTTTAGTCAAAAAGGGGGTAAAATTTTCTCTCTCCTCCAAAAATCCCCACTTTTGGAGGGAGGTGATGGAGGGGAGGGGGCCACAAAAAGACAAAAAATCTCCCCTCCCCTACCCTCTATTTTTTCCAACCAAACACACTTTCTCCTCCCCTCCCCTCCCCTCCAAAACCCCCCAACCAAACAAACCCTAAGAAAAAAGTATGGGTAAAATAGTAATTGGATAATCTATAAGCTCTGTTACAGTTCCAAAATCCATTTTCAGTAGCTTATTCAAAATCATAGTTTCAAACTGAGGTTTTGCCCAAAATTAATTCTGGACAAAAATAATTGTTTGGTTCAAATTTTTTCAAACCGAGGTTTTGTTCCAAAATCAATTCTGGATAAAATTTGATGTTTGTATGAAATTTTTTTAAATCGAGATTTTGCCCAAAATTCATTCTTAAACGCTGAATCCAAACATACCCTAAGATGACTCGAAACTCAAACGGTCGTTTCATCGAAAATTTGACCAAACCCCTAATTAATATAAATTAATCAAAATATCCTTTGATTTTAAATACTGAATGTTAATTGAAATGATTTATTTTTTATATTCTAAAATTAATTTTCTTTCTTTAAAATTTTTAATTTCTTTTAATTTCATTTTTAATTCTCCTTTTTTTATTTTAATATTCATTTTCTATCATTAATTATGAACTTGGCTCAGGTCTGGGTCAGGATTTCTGTCTTTTTTTTTTTTTATAAGGTGAAACAATCCCACTAATTCATTTTCAGAAATAATTAAAAATTTTATTATGTTTTCTTAACGGGAGCTATATCACGAAGGGCATTCCTTCATATCTCTTTATTTACTTTATTTACTGTTATTTAGGTTAAATTATACAAAATTCTCCTAAACTTTAAGGTAGATAAATATAACTTTTCTGATATTTCAATATTTAAATTTAACCACCTAGCCTTTAATTTTTTAATCATAAACTCTTTGTCATTAACTTACAGCTATCTTTCTAACAGAATTTGCTATCTTAAATTAATAGAAGACACTCACATCCTATATGGCACCATAGCTAATAATTTTGTATTAATTATATAAATGTTTATATAAAATTTAAAATCTCATTTCATCATTAAAAACTCTTATTAAAAATTAAAATTTTAAGGAGGTTCAATTTAAATTTTAAAATGTCTAGGTTTATATACAATTAATTTAAAATTTAGGGGAGTTTTACAAAATTATTAACTTACATAGGGGCATGTAGGATGCCACATAGGCTGCGGAGTATCTTTTATTAATATGATGTGGCAATAAAAGTAAGTTAACAGTAAGGATTGATAAATATTGAAATGTCAGTGGAGTTATATATATCTATGGTAATAAGATGAAGGTTTATGGGAGAATTAATAAACCTCTATGACAGTACTATAGCATTAGAGGTATGTTTATTTCTTTTTTTGTTATGACTTAAATATTACTCTTTTAATTTTTAATATTATATATATTTAACTAATTTAATTATATTAAAAAAATAGTTAATACAATATATTTTGTTTAAAATATTATAATTATCTTTCTTTATTTTCTCTCTCATTCTTTTATTTGATTATTATGGGAGAGTATCAATAAAAATAATTTTAAAAAAAGTTAATAAATATAGAAATATTTTTTATATTAAATTTTTATTTGATTTTAATGAAATTTGTGTACTCCTCTAATATTAAATATGTAACTTATTTAACTAATTTAATTAGATTAAAAAATTAGTTAAATTAATTATTATAATATAATTTTTTTAAAATACCATATTAATTTTTTTAACTCTTATCTCTTTCTCTAATTTAATTATTATTAAAAAATATTAATATAGATATTTTAAAAAATAGTTGATAAATTTAAAAAATATATTTTATATTTTATATTAAAATAAATTTACTAATTAAATTTTATATTTAATACTAGAAGAGTAGTATAGAGTAGTTGATTTTTTCATCTCTTCTGCTTGCGAGAATAAAAGTGTTTGCAACAAAATTTATATAAAAAAGAAGGACATATCATCTGTTTTAGTCGCTACTATAGAATAAACTAAACTAAAGTGATTTATATTAATATTTTCTAATGGTTTATTATATATATATATATATATATATATATAACCTAAAGATAGATCCTACCTCTATTTCTTAATATAAAATACAGTTAACTAATTTAAAGAGATTAAAAAAACTAAATAAATTATTTTAAAATATTTATATTTATTACTTTTCTTTAAATTAATTTGTTTAATTTATAAATTAATATATGATTAAAGTCATCCTATTATAATTAAGTCATTTACTTCCAGTCATAATTATAAAAATTAGTTATTGGTTGGGATAGGTTAAGAAATCAATTAATTATAACAAAATTTAATTTCCTAAAATGAATTCATATTATATATTATCCCATCTATCTAAATCTGTTAGCTAACTCTTATATTAATTATAATTAAATTATTTATTTAATTTCTTTAACCTATCCAAAAAATTTAATTAACTATTATAATTAAGACTAGAAGTAGTATTTAACTTCTTTAACTTTTTCAAATTAGTTATCGTCTTATCTTTTTTCTTTTTAGCAAACAACTAAGTCTTGGAACGGAGGGAGCAATATTACTATAAAGTTGATCTATCAGTATAATGTCTTACTAGATTTTTAATTTGATTCTTAAAAAAGACACATATACTAGAAGAGGTAATCATGAACCCTAAAATTAGGATATGAAACAATATTTAATTAAATTATCAAAATTAATTTTTGCCCACCTGAAATCATATTTATAAAAATTATAAAAGTTCACTGGGCACTTTGAAACCATATATAGGTAGCCCTCTCTATGAATATCTAACTCTTCAAGAAAGCACAAATGTGATAAACAAAAGTTGAAAGGAAGACCAAATCTCAAAACATTAACTTATTAGGAGAGAGAATTTCTTAAACTTATATACGTCACTCCACTTGTGATCTATTAATTTTATTAGGAATCTTTTAAATGAGATATCTATATATTAGAAAAAGCAATTATAAACCCCTAAACCGGATAGTTAATAATAGAATTCAGTCAAATAGTATCAAAAAAATTTATTGGGAATGTGTTATATTTTTACAATGTTTTGATTTAATGGGGCATATTAATTAATTTTTGAGTTTTTAAAAGAGAATTTTACTATCTACACAGTAGAATTTAGTTATTTATAAATAACTTTTGTTTCGGATAAAAATACAACTTTATTAGTGGTATTTTGTGGGCCCTACAAATGTTTCTAATAATATATCAGCCTATTCATTCAACTTTAATATCAATAAGGAAAACACTATATAAGCGATTCTTCAACTTTATCATGGAAAACATCATATAGCGTTGCTTGCAACTATTAAACCTTTACCAATAATAAAAGTGCAAACACTATAATGACCCAAATTAAAAAAAAACAATTTAACAAAATTAAAAAAAGAGGCTAATGTAAAATACAAAGGGCATATTATAAGGACCTGTGACCAGTTAGAAAGAAACCTTCAAATGTTAAACAGAATGCAAATGGAGAAATTCATCCTTTTTGATGTTCCAACAGCATTTTGCAGAACCTGAACCATATAACTGAGGCTCTTCATAACTTCCATGAAAATGTGCATTTGCTCTGAAAATGGAAAAATATCAGCCTTGACACCAATTTCTCCATGTTATATACTCTTAGCATTGTGCTTTTCACCTTAAGAAGCAAACGTGAGTATTCATTCAAAGGTTATCCTCCAGCTGATTGAGAAGAGTCTGGGAACCATCATCTGTGTTCTCATTGTCATTGTTATTTTCTGCTATATCAGACAATCCTATGAGTGACGCATAAACTCTATCATTATCAAGTCCTGATTGTTGCAGCAATTCGATTAAGACTTCGGAGCTCGCCATGTCGTTTTCATCTTGACAGAGCTTTAAGAATGCAGAAACATTCACAGGCTTTGGCTTCCAGCTCTTTGAACCCTCCTCCATGAATGCTTCCTTAAAGCAGGACAAGGCCTCAGAAATCTTCTTTTCTTTAATATGCCCCTCAGCAAGAATCTCCCAAGTACTCGAATTTGGTTTCCCGCCAACTTCAAGCATATGTTTAAAGAAATCCTGAGCTTTATCTGCGTTTCCATTCTTCACATGCCAAGAGAGGAGAAGATTTCCTATTCTAGCATCATAAGATGTTTTCACAGAAAGCCATTCCTCATAAAGTTTCTCTGAACCTTCAATATCACCTATCCTAACCAGAGACGAAATAATAGCATGATATCCCAAGTTAGGAATAGAGGGGAAAATCGATTTATATGTATTCCACACACGATAAACCTCCTCCTTTTTACCGACGCTTCCGTATAAACTCAGGAGGTAATGATAAGGTATCCTATCTCGACCTCTGATTCGACTCTCAACTTTTCTTAAGCTCTCTTCAGCCTTTTCGAGCAGATCCATCTTAATGTACATTGTAGCTAGCGTGCTGAATGTAGTCCAGTTTGGAATAATGGATTTATCCTTCACCATCTCCTCAAAGACCTGTTCCATTTTTTCTGCGGATCCTTGTAATCCACAAGAAGATAACCAGATATTATATGAATATATATCTAACTGTATGTTTTTCTCCATCATTTCCGAAACCATCGAGTCAACGTTATCGTATTCCTTTAGGTTCATGTACAGAGTCATCATTACATTGAATGGAAGCGAATGAGTTACATATTCTTTACTCCTCATGGTATCAAGCAAAGATTCTGCCTTTTCTTTCATCTTATAACGTACATAGGAATTCAAAAGAGCCCCATATGTCCTCCTGTCTTTTAATTTATCAGGCAACTTTACAAAATATTCTTCCGTAGTAGAAACTCCACGAACTTTGGAAATAAGATCTAATTGAATTGCAGCATCACTTGCAGATAATCTAAACCTCTCCCCCCGGTTGTTCATCCATTCATATACCTGCATGATTTGCATATGGTAAGTGGATTTTATTCATGTCATATGTTTCAAGGTAATAAAAGCATATTATAAGGCTAATGTCATCCAAGAGATCTGAGTTTCTTTTAGACAACTAGCACAATAAATGGAAACAATAGCAAGAGAAAAAGAAAGCATTCTGTACACGTGCCTCGGCCCACCTTTCATATTAGCAAAATGATTATCCACTGCAAGAACACAGTTCCCTTTACCAAAAAACGAAAGAATAAAATCTACAATCCAATCCTCTGATAAATTTAAAAGCCATTAGACCAACTAAAAATGTGGGGAAAGAAAAATGGGCTTTGAAATTGTACAAATTTCATTGGTGATGGTCACAGTATTGACAAATCCCAAATCTCAAAATAACAAAGTAAAAATAGTACAATAATCCTCCAAGCTCAAATTATACATACAAATGACAGAAAGCATGACTCCTCAGGCTCAGACAAAGATAGAGCTCCCAAGGAATCTATCAGGTTATACTGTAGTCTCAACTAATTTGATGCCTAATACTTTATACCAAATTTTGAATAACGCACATATTTTGAACCAAGTTTTTAACATGCTATACTACATTGATGTTTCCAAATTACAGGAATTTGTTATTGGTTCCAACAGAGTGAAAGATAGTTCAAAATATGACAACTATGCATAAAGCCACTGCCTCAGCTGGCACATAATATAGCTTAAAAATAGCCTATCAGATTCTGTTGAAACTGGGGGAGACAGAGATCGAGACAGAACAATTTGAGATTTTCCCCTAAATTTAATATCTTCTTCTGATAATATACACTCAGAAACAAGGAAAGCAATACAGAAGTGGCACTGCTAAATGCTTTATTTTGGTGTGGCTTGTGAAACATGAAATACCCTCAATTTGCAGAATCTTCATTCTTCCCCCCTCTATATCTTGTCCCATTTGATAGAAGCAGAAAATTCTAACGATTGAAAATTACAAATAATCTGAAAGGTAGAGCTAGCTGCTCTACAGAGTTTGTTAAGGGGCAAAAAATCTTAAATATCTACAGCACACTTTTTCTAAATTATTCATGAATATATCTTCTTCTTCCTTTTTTGGCTTTTATATGTTCCTTTTGTTCCCCTTACTCATAACAGAGTAATAAGATATCCCATGGGCGCAAATATCAATACTTAACATGATATAAGCCTCGAAGCAATTTCACACAATAAGCTAATATTCTGAATGGAGTGACGTAAGTTTGTATCAATGGGGCATCAAATCCTTCCACTAGAAAGATGGCAATGCTGCCGGTATTGCAGTGTTTCTCTGGGGCTAGGAAACTAGCACATAGCCAGCCTACAACCCTGTTACTACAAGCACATATTTAACTAAAAATCTTTCAACACCCCATAATTTCTTTCATCTACATAATTGGATCATTGAATTTGCATAAGCTGGAAATTCTGACCTCCTATTCCAACAAGCAACAATTCTATCCTACCCTTTGATCTTTCTACAAACTCTGAGGACCTGCCTCTAAAACCCCAAATTTAACGTTTAGATACAGCAATTCAGCGCACATGTAAATTTTAACACAGTTCCCTCTTTTCAGTCAGACAAATAAGACCATAGCATAAAAAGTATAGTAACAAGACAAAATAACCAATTCAATCCTGTATTTGCATCATCGAAGTAACCAATCATGAAATAAACAAAGTAACAAAATAAACCTCATAACTCAGCCAAAATACACAAAAAATCATTTGAGTTCCTGACCTCAAGAGCTCGGTCGTGCTTCTTGTATTTCCTCAATTCTTTCACCACTCTACAAATCTCCCATTTCGTGAGAGTCTTCCCCTCATTCTCCCACTGATTCAACACACTCGCAGAACCCAACTCTGGGTTTTTCATCAACGATATTCTCCTGTACACATCGTTCCATCTCACAATGGGTCTTCGCTCATAATCCAGGGTTCCGTAGCTATGAACTTTAGAAATTGAGCAACTGATGGAAAATCTCTGGAAACATAAGGACTGTCGAAGCGTGGAAGTGGAAATTTTGAGATAAAGGGGTCGAGTGTAACATAGAGACGATGAAAGAGACACGTTTTGATTGTATAGGGAGGGTTGAAGGAGCATGTTTTCGGGTTCAGTGGTACAAGCTCGATACAAGAATTCGACGTTCTTTACGCTCGAAGGAGATAACAAAAAGATGTTACCGAAAAAGGAAACAAGGAGATAATAAAAACGTGGGGCAAGTATCCCAAAATGATGAAGCCGGCCTTATGTTCCCCATTTTTTTTCTTAAACAAAAATTAATAAAAATTACTCCTATTTCAGTACCAATCATAGAGGAAAAAAATGATGTCCAAGAACTCAAATTTTGATATTTTCCGTTTCATTCTTTAAATTCTGCAAGATCAAAGTTTTGTGTGAATTATTTGCCCTTCTTATTAATTGGATAAATGCTTTTAATTATCACCCTAAAAATTTAGGCATAAAATAAAATAAAATTTTAATTGTTATAAAATAAGAGAAGATGAAGAAGTCAAAGAGGAGAAGAAATAGCAAGGCAAAAGAGTAAAATGGGAGGCAATAGAGTATTCCTCGTATGCTTGTATATTCACATCTCCAAATGCCTTCTACATAGCCACTATTTATAGGCCACAACTATTAAAGACTAAACATAAGGTTACAAATAATTAAAGATAAATAAAATGCCATTAACTATAAGAAACCCCTCTCAAGTCATTTATTGAGGAAGTTATAGTTTTATGGCATAAAGGGAAGAAGAAATCCTAAGAGGAATCCCAAGAGGTAGAAGTTACATAGACATCCACATGTGCAAGAATATTTATAACACTCCCCCTTGGATGTCCATGACAGATATTGTGCCTCATTAAAACCTTATTAGAAAAAACCTATTGAGACAAAAACCTAGTGAAGGAAAAAGAGTACACAATATTTATTTAGATTGCCTTATCAAAAACTTTTTCAGGAAAACCAGTGGAAAAATCCTTAAAATGAAGCGTACATCAAGTACTTGTTTACTCCCCCTGATGACGTTGTCAATTTATGTCTTTGAATCTGAGCATTCCAATACCATACAATAACTTCTCAAATGGCTTAGTTGGTAGTGTCTTAATAAACAAATCTGTAAGGTTGTCACATGATCGAATTTGCTGAACATCTATATCACTATTCTTCATAAGATCATGAGTGAAAAAGAATTTTGAAGAAATATATTTTATTCTATCTCCTTTGATATATCCTCCTTTCAATTGAGCTATGCATGCTGTATTATCTTCATATAATACTGTTGGAATCTCTTATTTTGAAAGTAGACCACTCATTCTTTAAATATGTTGGATTACTAACCTTAGCTAAATACATTCTCGACTTGCCTCATGAACTGCAATTATTTCTGCATGATTTGATGAGGTAGCTGATAAAGTTTGCTTTATCGAACGCCAAGATATGGCTGTACCTCCACAAGTAAATAAGTATCATGTCTGAGATCTACCTTTATGTGGATCTGCTAAAAATCCTGCATCTGCATAACCAATCAATTGTGATCTGGATTCATTATAATAAAATAATCACATATCAATTGTCCCTCGAATGTATCGAAATATATGTTTAACTCTATTCCAATGTCTTCTTGTTGGAGAAAAATTAAATCTTGCCAATAAACTCACAATAAATGCAATATCAGGTCGGGTCGAATTAGCAAGATATATTAGTGCCCCTATAACACTAAGATATGGTACTTCTAGACCAAGAAATTCTCCATTTTCTTCTTGAGGGTGAAAATGATCTTTTTCTTTAACTAGTGATCTCACAACCATTGGAGTAGTTAATGGATGCGCTTTATTCATATAAAATTGCTTTAATATTTTTTTAATATAAGCTGATTGATGAAGAAAACTCCATTTGTTAAGTACTCGATTTGTAAACTGAGACAAAATTTTATTTTTCCAAGATCTTTCATTTTAAATTCTCTCTTTAAACAATCCATTGCTTTTTGAAGCTATTCAAGAGTTCCAATTATATTCAAGTCATCCACATAGACAGCAATTATAACAAATTCTGATATATTCCTTTTTATAAAAATATATGGGCTAATTGAGTCATTTTTATAGCATACTTTCAACAAATATTCACTTAGACGGTTATACCACATTCTTCCATATTGTTTTAATCCATATAAGGATTTATGCAAACGAATTGCATAATTTTCTCAAGAATTCTTACATGCTTCAGGTAATTTAAATCTTTCAATGATTTTTATATAAATTTTAATATCTAAAGAACCATATAAATATGCTGTAACAACATCCATTAAACGCATATCAAGTATTTTATGCATTGTCAGACTAATAAGATATCTTAAAGTAATTGTATCTATCACAGGAGAATATGTTTCTTCATAATCAATGGCAGGTCTTTGCGAAAAATCTTGTGTCACAAGTCGTGCTTTATATCTAACAACCTCATTTTTCTCATTTTGTTTTCGCACAAAAACCCATCTATACCCAACTGGTTCAACACTATTCGGTATTTGGACTACAGGTCCAAAAATTTCACGTTTTGAAAGTGAATTCAATTCTGCTTGAATTGCGTCTTTCCATTTTGGCCAATTATTTCTATGTCTACATTCTTCAACTGACTTAGATTCAAGATCCTCACGTTGATTAGTTATTTTAATAACAACACTGTATGAAAAAATATCATCGACGGCTATATTTTCTCGGTTCCACCTTTTTCCCGTAGTGACATAACTTATCGAGATCTCTTCATTATTTTCAGGTACCTGGACCTCTTTTAGGGTCTTTTGATTTGTTATGTCTTGGGTATCTCCTATAAGATCAGCCTTCTCAATTTGACCATCTTGATTGTTTACTTTTTTTTTTTCTAGAATTTTTATCTTTGGAACCGATTGGTCTACCACGCTTTAAACATGGTTTACTTTCATTTACACTTGTTACTTGTCCTGCTGGGACATCAATTTGAATTAGAGTATTTTCAACTGGAATATGAGATTTAATAATTCTCTTGGGGTCAGTAAATACATCTACCAGTTGATTTGTAATATTTTACAAATAAATTATTTTTTGAACTTCAAACTCATATATTTGTGTTCGAGAATCTAAATGAGATAACAATAATATTTTTTATGTGATTTCTTTTTCCAGTTACTTATTATCTCCCACTAATATTGGAAAATTTGTCTCATCAAAATGACAATCATCGAAATGTGCCGTAAACAAGTCTTCCGTTAACGGTTCTAAATACTTAATTATAGAAGGAGATTCATAACTAACATATATCCCTGACCTTCTCTGAGGCCTCATCTTTGTGCGTTGTGGTGGAGCAATTAGGACAAATACTGCACATCCAAAAATTTTAAGATGGAAAATATTTGGCTCCTGACCAAAAGCCAATTTTAATTAGGAGAATTTATGATAACTTATTGGCCTGATGCGTATAATTGTTAATGCATATAAAATTGCATGTCCCCAAACTAAAATGAGAAATTTTGTTCTCATAAGTATTGGTCTAGCAATCAATTGTAAGCGTTTAATTAATGATTCTGTTAAACCGTTTTGAGTGTGGACATGAGCAACAGATTTTTCCACTGTTATTCCAGTTGTCATGCAATAATAATTAAACTTTTGCGATGAAAACTCACTCGCATTATCAAGACGAATTGTCTTAATTGCATATTCTAAAAATTGTGCTCTTAATCGAATTATTTGAGCAAGTAATCTAGCAAATGCTAAATTACGTGTAGATAACAAACACACATGTGACCATCTTGTAGATGAATCTATTAAAACCATAAAATATCTAAATGGTCCACATGGTGGATGAATAGGTCCACATATATCCCCTTGGATACGTTATAGAAATGCAGGGAATTCTACCCCAACTTTTGTTAATGAAGGTCTTATAATTAGTTTGCCTTGAGAACAAGTAACACATGAAAAATCTTTAAATTGAAGAATCTCTTGGCTTTTCAATGGATGTCCATGTGAATTTTCAATAATTCTTCGCATCATAGTTGATCCAGGATGGCCTAACCGGTCATGCAAAACAATAAATATATTTTTATCAATAAACTTCTGGTTTACTATAGCATTTGTTTCAATTATACCAATATTGTATAGTACAAACCAGATGATAATGCAGGTACTTTTTCAAGAACACATTTTTCTCCATGTGTAACAATTGTAATATATAGATATTCAATATTTTTCTCATCTATAGTCTCAATATGATACCTATTTTGACGAATATCTTTAAAACTTAACAAATTTCTTTGAGACTTAGAGGAATATAAAGCATCATTAATTATAAAATTTATCCCTTTAAGTAATATTATCATTGCTCTTCCGGAGCCTTCAATTAGTTTTGTATTACCCGTTATAGTATTGATGCTTGCACCATCCATTGTAAAATGAGAAAAATATTTTTTATCTTTGAGTATGGTATGTGTTGTAGCACTATCTATGAGACATATATCTTTACTCTTGTGCCTAATAGGAATATCCATACTCTTCATCAAAAGAAAATAAATATATCAAAATATATATTATTAGCAATAATGCTCTTAAAAGAAGAAAATAAAAGTAAACATAAATAAAGCATAAAGCATAACTAAATTAATATAAAATATAGATAAAACATAAACTAAATTTGTTTCTCTAATCATGATTCTCAAAGAAATTAGTCACTTCTAAGTATGCCATAGCATCAAAGTCATCATATAGCTCATTGGTATCATTATTCTTGTATGTAAAATTTGCCTCAACATCATCATCTTGGAAAGTCATATTTACTTCCATGTTCTTTGAATTCTTTTTTATGGAGGCTTGATAAAGCTTTGCTAGATGCTCAGGCGTACGACAGGTACGCGACCAATACCCTTTCATCCCACACCTATAACATAGATTTTCCACAGTTTTTGAGGGATCACTCTTATCTTTTTTCTGCCCTTCATTATATTTCTTCTTTTGCTAGGTATTTGGATTATAATTACTTTCACCACCATGATGACAATAATTGCCACGACCCCTACCACTGCCATGGCCACGACCGCGACCACGACCATGGGCATAAAAATCAATGCATTCAGTCACATTCGCTTCAGGGAATGGAGTTGATCCAGTGGGATGAATCTCATGATTTTTCATTAACAACTCATTATTTTGTTCAGCCACAAGAAGACATGAGATTAATTCAAAATACCTTTTAAAATCTTTTTTACGGTATTGCTGCTGCAGAAGCACATTTGAAACATAAAAGGTTGAAGAAAAAAAATTCTAATAAGTCATCATCTATTATTTTCTCACCACACAATTTCAGTTGAGAATTTATTTTAAAAACAGTTGAATTATATTCAGATACATATTTAAAATCTTGCAGCCTCAAATGCAACCATTCATAACGAGTTTTGGGCAATATTACCGTCTTTTGGTGATCATATCATTCTTTTAAATTATTCCACAATTCTAACGGATCTTTCACCGTTAGGTATTCAGCTTTTAGCCCTTCATGTAAATGGTAGTGAAGAAAAATCATGGCCTTAGCCCTGTCTTGAATGCTTGCTTCATTTCTAAGTAAAATAGCATTCCTTAGACCTTTGGCATCTAAGTAGATTTCAGTATCTAAAACCTAAGACAGATAATTTTTTCTCGAGATATCAATAACAGTAAACTCGAGTTTTGTCAGATTAGCCATGGATCAAGCTAAAATAATAATAATAATTAGAATTATGATAAAATTAATTAAAAAAATATGATAATAAAAACATAAATCAAATAAATAATATATATTAAACATAAATATAAATTCAATAAAAGTAATAAAATATAAATGGTATAAATAAAGAAACAAAATAAATAAATAAAATAAATAACTATAAAAATATATATATATGGCAACACATTAGAAAACAAAATAATAGAAACAACAAAAATAATATAGAGAAAATAATACTACAATAGAAATAACATAAATTAAACAATTAATATAAATTAAATAAATATAAATAAATGTAACAAAATAAATTAAATAATAAAAAAACATGTATAAATATAATCAACATAAATAATATGTTACAATATCTAGAATTAGAAATAACATAAATTAAATATATAAATAATAACATAGTATAAGTATTTCGTAATATAAATAAGTGAATATTATATAATTATAATAAATATATAATAATATTAAGAAGACAAAGAAGATAAATAAATTAATTGAAATATAAATTAATAAATATATAGGGAGGGGGAATTGGAAATATAAACAATATATAGGGAGAAGAAAAAATATAAACAACACATATATGTAAATATATATAAATAGAAAATCAATCGTAATATTGTATCAATATATCAAAAGAAGAAGAAAAATTAGAATAACACAATATTTTATATAAAAATAAAATACAATAAAGATAATCCACACACGCATGTCTAACAATAAAAATTAAAATGGATATGAAAGAATAACATAATAAATAACAATAAAATATATAACAAATATATAAAAATAAAATTTGTCCATAATAAGTAAGTAAGATAATAATAAAAAATAAAACATGTATGATAATTAGATAAAGAGAAAACTAATATCATTTATACGTAATTGAACATAATAGTATATGAATTGATAAGGAGTTTATACCTTAAATTTTTTAGAGCAATATCGTGCTGATAACGTGTTATAAAATAAGAGAAGATGAAGAAGTTAAAGAGGAGAAGAAATAATAAGGCAAAATAGTGAAATGAGAAACAATAGAGTATTCCTTATATGTTTGTATATTCACTTCTCCAAATGCCTTCTACATAGCCATTATTTATAGGCTACAACTATTAAAGACTAAACATAAGGTTACAAAAGATTAAAGATGAATAAAATGCCATTAACTACAAGAAACCCATTTCAAGTCATTCATCGAGAAAGTTATAGTTTTATGACATAAAGGGAAGAAGGAATCATAAGAGAAATTCCAAGAGGTAGAAGTTACATAGATATCCATATGTGTAAAAATATTTATAATATTAATATAATTTCTATTCTCACAATTAAACTTTTTTAGCCTTTGCAATTAAAGTTGTTAATCTTAGAATTTTTATTCTCACAATTAAATTTTTTAGTCTTTGGGATTAAAATTTCTAATTTTATAGTAATAATTTTTCTGTTTCTAAAACCCATGTCTCACTGATCATTTCCCCTTGAGAACTCTCAGCTGCAGCGCGAGCGCTACGGGCAACTGCGCTCAATTCGGCTCTAATCTATCAGAATCTTCTCTCTCTTCAGTGAATCGCTAATCCTAGTTTCTCTGTCTCCCTGTCACGAAGACTCATCAAAATGGCGGCTGTGGAGATTGAAGCTAAAGCAGCAGAAAAAGAAGAGGAGCTGGTGGTGAATCCATGGGAGGTTTCTGCCTAGGATGGAGGCAAGATCGACTATGACAAGCTCATCGACCGTTTTGGCTGCCAACGGCTAGACCAGTCTCATATTGAGTGGGTTGAGCGCTTGACTTCTCGTCCTGCTTAGTTTTCTTCGCTCACCGGGTATGCATTCTATCTGTTTGAATTTTCTCCTGCGTAGAAGAAATTCAATGCTAGTGTAGGTTTCTTATTTGGAGGCAGCGATTTCAATGAAGTTTTGGTTCATCTTCACAAGCTTTGCATCTGGGTCATCTGGTTCCGTTTAAGTTTAGTAAGTTGAATATCCGCTTGGAAGTTAAAGAGAAAATTTAATCAATATATAGAGATATAACTCAATTGTTCTACAACAAAGTATGTTAACTTAGGTGAGAATGTGTGTAGGTATTTGCAAGATGCCTTTAAGGTTCCTCTTGTTATACCACCCACAGATGATGAGAAGTTCTTGTGGAAAAATCTCAGCATAGAGGAGAGCCAAAGACTTGCGCGAGAGAATGCTAAGGTATTATTGCTTGTGGCTTTGATGTTTCCAAGACGTTAATTTTCTCTGATTTTGATTTTGTTGGCGGGTAAGTGAGACATGAGGGTAGCTTTGGCCAGATGATATATCCTCAAGTATGCTTTCATAAATTTAAGATGTTTCATCAAATTTTATATTATCTACGGTTTTAGGAATTTCATTGGATATGAATCTATATAGATTCTGGAATCTTGCTGCCATTGAGGAACTTAATCTGAAAAAAAGAATAAATTACAATGCTTAAATGATGTTCAATCTTCTGGGAGCATCTTGTACATTAAAATTAAAAAAAGTAAACACTTTTCAATGAAGTAAAGACATAGGTTTAGGAAATCCATTTAGTTTATCATATAATATCTCCATATTCAATTAATTGAACAGAGCTTCCCTTCTTATCTTTGGTCTTCCAAAAAGAAAAATGTCATGTTCTACTACCTTATATATTTGGTCTGTATTAATTATGAGTTCCAGGTCTAAAATTCGTGGGTGATTGGTCAGATTGCTTGGGGTCTTATATTATGTGGAAATTTATTCTGTATATCACTCCTTGAATGAATTATCACTATCATTATAAAATTACGCTGACTATGCATGCCATTTACTCAGAACTTCAATTTTTTTTATATACATATGGTTTCTTTTTGACAAAAACTTTCCTTGCCAGCACTTTGTACAATAACATGGTACAGGTTGCGAAGCGTGTAACTTATAATTAGGCTGTTGGCATTTTTGGTTTCACTGGAGAAGATCATATTGGAAAAGTTAGTTTTCCACCAGGTAAGGTTCTTCTCTACTCTGCCTCTCTGATAAAAGTACCATTCTATATTTCTGTCAGCGATATTTTGCCGTTTAAAAAAATTGGTTGTTGGGTGATTGAACTTTTCCCATGACATTTTAACCCTTTCTTCCCTTGTTTGTCTTTTCAAGCCTCTGAAAGGTTTCATTTAGCTGTAATTATTGTTTCTGATCTGGTTGTTAGTATTCTTCATTTTGAAGTTGTGCACTTGCTTATTATGATGCAAAAGTTTTTCCATTTCAACAAAATTCCCACCGAACTTGTACAAGCCCATATAGAATGGTAATTCCCACCGAAAAGTTGTGCACTTGTTTCTGTTTCTTAATTTGTCTGGAACACTGAACTTAACGTGTACAAGCCCATATTTGTGTGTGTTTGTTGAAGCAGAAAATGTGGCCTAAAAGCAATTTGCATGTAATAGATTTGATCTCCCATCTAAAAAATGGAAAGATGCTTTTCTAGATTCCTTTTTGTCTGATCATGCTGGACATCTTGAATTTAGTACATCATACATGGAAGTTATTATGGAAGCTTCATTTCTTCATGCAGGCTGTTCCATCATTTCCCAGTTCATTTCCTCACCTTTTTTCTGGCAAAGAGAACCTCCGTGGCATGATCCCTTGTGCAATTGACCATGTATGTTTGTGATCAAGCATTTGTGTGCAAGTTTTCATATTGAGTGGAAATTCAATTGCCTTGCATTGACAAAACAGAAAGGGTGAAAGCTAATGAGAATAGGAAGGGAGCACACAAATATAATAAGAAAAGCTTATTTCTTTACATTCATTGACTCCTACTAATATGATAACCCCACAAATACTTTTTTGCTTTCAATATTAAAACCTGCAAGACTTTCTGGAATTATAATACTCCTTAATTCCTTTGAGCAGAATCTTACATGTGTTGCAACTTTTGACATTCCATTTTGACACAAATAACTAGTATTTTATGAAGAAAATTTAAAGAGGTTAGAAATATTTGAATCAAAAAACAAAATATCCAGTTGTCTAATGCCTTTTCTCTGTAACATCCTAGAATTTAAAGGTACACCCAAATATTTGATAGGTTAATTAGTTTAGTAAACTCAACAAAGTTGAAGATCTCATTTTAACATTTATATCTTTGCAAGTGAATGTCAACTTATTATTTATCATTTAGAGAGTGTTCGATCGTGATAGTACTATTTTGTTGTGATTCCAATCGCGGCTCTTGAGGAGGCATTATAGCTCTTGGGTGCCTAAGTTTATGCGTGAAGATAATAGATAGTTCGCCCTACCTGATATTAATGTCGCCTAGGAGGAAGGGAGACTTTATCCTACCTTTGGATAACGGGTGAGCCTAATCTCTTTCTAAAAATTTTTATACACAAAAAAAACAAATACGTTCATAAAATAATATGGAACACTTGAAAAAAAATCTCTTATGAATTTGTATAATTGTTGTTTGATTTGTGCTTTTTATTTGATCACCTCATAAAAGCGTCATTTTTCTGTGCCTCTGTTCTATCAATTTTTCTTTTGCCTGCTCCTCTATGTTTTTATATTGTTTCATCATTGTTTATTATCTTCTTTTATATATATATATATATATATATATATATATATGTATGTATGTATGTGTATTTGATCACTTATTCTATTACTAACAATTTTTTTATACAAAAATTTTTAGAAAGGGATTGGACTCACATACGATTTAAAGATAAGGTGAAGTCTCCCTTCCTCATAAACGATATTAATGTAGGGTAAGACGAGCTATATATTATCTTTAGGCGTAAACTTAGGCGCTAAGTAGTTAAAATATTTTCCCAAGCGCCTTTACTGGAATCACAATAAAGTGGTATTCTTTAGGAATCAAATATACTATAAATAATCATATGTTTTATCTTTTTTCTAGTTGAACTGAATTAACCGTAAAATTTTATTATAATTACATAAATAAAATACTCCATGTCGTGCCCCAAAAAAACTGTGCACAAAAAATAACTCTGTCAGTTCCAAACGACTAACGAAGCCTAAAGGCCGAAAGTAAACGTATAGATGGAAAAGGGGGCCTAATGAAAATTTGACCCCAAAGCATCTTTAAAATCATCCATTGCCGTGTTTTTTAGATGGTTTTCATAAGTCTTTTTTAAGTTTTAAGATTATATTTTAGACTTGATGGAAGATTAATCCTGAATCTATTTAAATTTTTTCTTATAAAAAAAAAACAAGATAGCAAGTAATCTCAATTCTTTTTTTAAAACAATTATACTAAATATATATATGTATGTATATAGCATTAATACTAATAGAATTGAGTTTAATAAAAAAAGTTAATTTTTTAGTATTAAGATTTGAATCTATATTAAATATACTAATCTTTTAAAGATTTTTGTACTAAGATTTGAATCTTTTAAAAAAAATTATAATTAATGTATGTATGTTGTATGGATGTATGCATGTATGTATGAGTTAATTTTTTATAATTTAATAAATTAAGATTTAAATTTATACTTAAATAAAGAAGGGCATACTAAACTGAAATATAAGAGATTGACATTTAGATTATAATAATAAAATGGATTGTTGGGAGATAGAGAGAATGAATTGAGTAAAAACTGTAATACAAATTTTATACACTTGAAATTAATTACCTTTTATTTTTAATTAATGTTATATTACCTATTTTTCAATTAGTTTTTGAATTAAGACATGAGATTTTGGTGTTGGGGGCGCCCCCGGGTGTTGTTTAGAGTCCTGGTATTTTCTGATTTTCTCCATTTGACATCTACGGAATATTCTTTTGTGAAATACCAATTAGGGTTTGTTTGTTAGCCAGATATAAAGTTTGCGTTTACTTCACTTCCTCTTCGCCTGGAATTATAGAAAAGCTAAGCTAAACACGCAGCGAACATAGCAGAATGGAGCAAACCTTCATCATGATTAAGCCCGATGGTGTCCAGAGGGGCCTGGTATCTTCCTACTCATTTTGCTTTTTGTATCTTTGATTGATTCATGTGTGGGCCTTACGCATCTACCTACTGATTCCTTAAGTTTGTTTTTAGAAAGATGCGATTTATGCTAAAGCGTAAGCTTGAAGATAATTTCGGGATCTTTTTTTTTTTTCAAAAGTGATAAATGAGGATAAAAGAGAATCCATCGTTTTTTTGTGTAACTGGTATTTCCTGACATTAATTGTAATATGAACTTGATTCTTGCTCATCGTTATTTTCGGACATACTTATGAAATGGGATTTTGCTAATTATTATGAATTCCCCTTGGGCTAATTGTTACTTTCTGACGGAAGTAATAATAAAACTAACTCGGTTTCTGCTAATGAGAAATGATTACATCCTTCTGCGCGAATCTTGATTACTGTGGATTATATAAAATAATCAAGTTTAGGATCAATTTCAATTAAATGTGAACTTAGTAGTCATATTTAACAGAAAGGGGTTTCTGAAAGGTTCTTTCTTGTTTCAGGTCGGTGAGATTATCAGCAGATTTGAGAAGAAGGGGTTCTCGCTGAAAGGTAATATTTAACGGTCAGGTGAAGAGAACTTTTTAATGATTGTACTAATCTGTCACTACAGTTTGTAGCTATAAAATTGCTTAGCTTCTATCTTGGAGACAGTTATTATGTCAATAAATCTGAAGCTTTCTCAAAAGGCCAACTTTTACTAAAGCATTTGAAAGTCAGGATTTTGTGACCATTTGCCAGACTCATTACAGTTATATTATTGGCCATCTGAAATTATGGTTTGATAATAAGCTATTGAAATTGAGTGTTTGAATCAATTTTATATTGTTGGTTTTGAAGAGGGTAGGTGGCATAGATTGTGGTCCTTTGTTTAGTTTCAAAATTTGATGATTATATTTACGTTCTGTGACTTTGAGCTTAGGTTTGAAGCTAATTTCTGTCGAACGTCCTTTTGCTGAGAAGCACTATGAGGACTTGTCTGCAAAGCCCTTCTTTAACGGGTTGGTGGATTACATCATCTCTGGTCCTGTTGTTGCTATGGTTTGGGAGGGTAAGAATGTTGTGACAACTGGCCGAAAGATAATTGGAGCCACAAACCCAGCACAATCTGAGCCTGGAACAATCCGTGGAGACTTTGCCATTGATATTGGCAGGTAATTGAATAATCTCTGGTTTCTGGAAATGATTCTGTTGTTTTGCAATTTATCTTGAAAGGATTTGCAAACTTATATACTATAGCTGCTGCTCTTAACTTTGTTGCACCGTAGGAATGAATTTCTGTTTCCGTTGCACGGAAGCAAGATGTATCATCATTTGATATAGAAAACAGAATACAATGGATGGAATGAAAAATGACCTTGTGCTCTCCTTTTTTTCAAAGAAGAAAAATATAAAAAGTAATAAAATGACAAATTGTTGAGTAATGGGTTCAAAATGCTAAAGATTCGGGGAATGAGAGTCCACACTTTTTTCCTTAGAGCCAAATATACTTGTATCATTTTTTATCCCTTAAGCACGTGTCATATTTTCGTTCTATTTATTTCTATGTACCAAACAACTCTATAGTAACTTGTAACTTGGTCACCAATTCTAATGCGAAATTTTAATTGAAACTGAACTTCACGCTTTAGTCTTGCAGTATGACCTTGAACAAATTTGCATTTGAACTCATTAGGACGGCATAGTAAACTAGAACTTTTTCATGGTTTATTGATTTTGAGAGAGAAAATTGAGTTTGATTATTGAATTCTTCATTAAGTTTGCTTTTGAAGTTGCCGGGGTTGGCATGCAATGTAACTAAATTACTCTTTGTGCAGGAATGTCATCCATGGAAGTGACTCTGTTGAAAGTGCAAGGAAGGAAATTGCACTATGGTTCCCTGAGGGCCCTGTTGCTTGGCAAAGCAGCGTCCACAAGTGGATCTATGAATGAAGCATGACTGCTGCAGCAGCAATACCATCGCTGCTGTGATCCACTGTTGCTCAACTAGTGTTCTTTAGTTATCTATTTCAACAATTGAACTTTTTTATATACACTTCTCAAATTTTGGTCACTATATATGTTGGTGAATGAATGTTTGTCGAAGGGCCATTTGGTATTTAATGGTGATTATGAGTGATGGGTTTCAACTGAAATCTATTTTTGTGGTTTGATAATGTACTAATGAACCTTTAGTGACCAAATAATTTCAAATATCAACTGCACAACTAAATCGTCTGGTTACTAAGTACTATTGATTACTTGTTTGAGCAGAGGGTTTCCAATGGATGAAACAGTTGTTGATCGCGTTACGTAAATAGGTCATGTTGATGTCGACAATGATGGTCAACAGAAATAGCTCAATTATCATGGTGATGATGTGGAGAAGTAGATAATTTTGGTAAAAGTGTTACAAAGATAATTAATTGTAAGAAATACTTGTATACTCTATACTAATTAATTAAAAATAATAATTTATCTGATTTAAATATTAGTTGGCATTATCCACTTTTTTGGGCAAGAAATTTTTTTTGACAGTTACAATAGTAATAAATGTAGATGAATGGTTGACAATAAATGGTGTATTTTAATTGGTCAGATTATAGATGATGTGGTTTTCTATGAGTATTTGAAGAGTTGTTTTGCCTCCAATGCAATTATAAAAGGCCATGGCGGAGAGTGACAGAATGAAAATACAAGCAATCCATGTCAGTGATTATAAAATATCCTTGTTCCTTACAGCTTACGGCGGCGGTGATCTGAAAACACCTCATAGCTCACTTTCAGGTGGTGAGCTTCAAGAGTAAGCCAATCAACGGATTTGTTAGCTGCTCCAAATATGTAATCAGAAGTAACAATCCAATTTCGTATGATGATGAAATCTCTAATTTCTTTGATAGTGCTCCACAACAAGTGATCTTTAGATCTTTTGTTGAGTCCATATAGATATTAATCTTATCACATCTTTGGATCTAACTAGACTTCAAGTCATCTAACAAGAAGCCCCCAAACTGTAGTTTGATCCTAAAATGTATATAGGTTTGACACCGGTACTATACCAATATTAGGGTACAGTCTCAGGACTTACAAAATCGTCTATTAAATAAACTCTTATAATAATAGTGAAAATAAAAAATATAACTTTATAGAATGAAAATATATTTTTTACTATTTATGCTAACTTAGCATCATAAAAAGTTAGTTGAAGGAAAAGAAAATATGTTTGGATAAATAGAATGAGCTTTTGGTTAAAAAGCTACGTTAAGTTAGAAGCCCAAATTAGAAATTCTCCGGTTGTGTTTGTATTCGCCGTGTAGAAAGAAGAGAAAATGATGCTTAGTGCCTATTTGGTTTTCACCAAACCAAGGTTTTAAAAATTCTTTTGGGATAAAATCTTAATTTAAAAAAATTTCAAAATAAACAGCCATATTTATTCAAACGGGTTTTTAGATTAAATCATAGTTTAAAACTAAGATTTCAGATAAGCTAGTCAGAGTAGCTTATGGAACAGTAAACCACTTATGAACTAACCAATTACTATATTACCCCTACTTTTTCTTATACCATCTCTCATCTCTCTTACTTTTTTTTACACCCTCTCTCCTCTTTTTAACTTTTTCTTACACCCTCTCTCATCTCTCCTACTTTTTCTTACACATTCTCTCCTCTCTTTTCTTACACCCTCTCTCATCTCTCCTCTCATCTCTTATCTCTCCTCATTTAATACTCATACCCTTTTTTATAATTTATCAATAATAAAAGTATTTCTAAAAATAACTATCCAAATACTTATTTATTCAAAACCACTTTTTTTTCATAAACTCTTCTCTGAAAGCCATTTTTTATAAGCTGTTCAAAAGCCTTTTTTTTCATAAGCCCATTTTTAAAATCCTATCAAAACGGCCCTTAACCAATTACTAAGTTTATAATGCTTAACCAATTTGATCCAAACTTCTCTAACTTGTATACAACGATGAACTATATGCAGCAGAGTAAGAAGTTGCAGTGGAGAGGACAAATCCTTCGGCCTTATACCCTTTACTTCATTTCTAATGGTACAAACTTGGAGGCAGTCCCATGCCACTTTCCAAACGAAACCTTTGATTTTATATTTTTATTTTTCATAAGTGAGTCATTTCAAAATCTTATCTTGAACTTTATCCCTCTTATATTTAATATATGACATATTTAACTAATTTAATTATATTAAAGAAGTTAATTAAATTTATTAATATGATATATTTTTTTTAAAATACTCTAATCATCTTTCTTAATTCCCTTGCTTATAGAATAAGTTGGTCATTTCAAAATTTTATCCTGAACTTATGGAATATTCCTCCAATCCTTAATATATGACATATTTAACTAATTTGATTAGATTAAACAAATTAATTTAGTTAATATGATATATTTTTTTAAAATACCTTAATCATCTTCATTAATTCCCTTACTTGATTATAGTATATGGAGTATTAATATAGATAATTTAAAAATAATTGATAAATATAAGAAATATGTCTTATATTTATTATTAAAATTAACTCTCTAATTAAATTTTATATTAATGATAAGAGGAATAGTATTTTTAGCTTACTTTTCAATGTCTTTATAGGCTACTTTAATAGAAAAATCTCCATCATTTGAGGATTTTTAATAAATCATATATTTCTCTCTATTAGGGTTTTGGGGGTTGAACTAGGATGCTCTGCTTGATGGCTCAACAGCCTTAACTACATGGTGTGGAAAATAGTGATTCATTTTATTGATATTCCACTTGGCTGTTGTAGTCTTTAAAGAAATTATCCTTTGAAGTACAATTGCATGCATGTTATATCCATATATATATATATATATATATATATATATACACACACTCTCTCTCTCTCTCTTAATAAATGTAGTCTATTTTTCTCCATTATTACTAGGGGTATCGTTTGCTTCTATATCTAAAACAGAATTTATTTCTTCTGGCAAAACAGAGAGTATAGGTTTAGAGAATTAGATTATTTAAAATTTTAGATCTATGAGAGAACTCTTTAAAATATTTGATTATTTAAAGAATGAAACAACTCTTTAAAATATAAAGAGATTGTAGATAGCATAAAATAACTGACCTCGTGTCATTTAGTATGGATTACGTACATACCGTTTACTCTAGAAGTCTCTTTTAATAAAAGTGATTATTATACATAATATTTACAAATTTTAATTGTTTTTTTTTCAATGATTTCAAAATACATCTCCCAATGAATACCAATTTAAAAAAAAAAGATTTTAAAAACCACCGTTAAAATACAAAACTTAATGTCAATTTTTTTAAAAAAAAATTGCTACCATTTAGTGACAATATGGAAAACTAAAGTAAGAATCATTATAGTTTTTTGAATGAATATATCGTTTGCCTATAGACTTGAAGCAAAATTAATTTCTTCCGATGAAGATGAAGCAGAGAAGATAAGTTTAGAGAATAGGATTATTTAGAATTTTAAATTTATGATAGAATAGATTACAATAAAGAAGCTTTTTGAAATATAAAAAGACTACAAACAAAATAAAATAACTAACCCTATGTCATTAAGTATAGATTCCATGCATACATTTCACTCTATTTAAGCTTAGGGAGTGGAGTCCATTTTCATATATAGTAATTAATTACTAAAAAATATCACAAATTAAAAACATGCTAATAATAAGATTTAATGTAGAAAATAATAACAAATCATATGTATGTTTGGATAAGAGTTTAAAAATAGATTTATAAAAAAAAATAACTTTTAGATAATTTTTAAACAATGACTTTAAAGTGTTTATAGGAAAAAAATAAATTCTGAATAAATGAGTGTTTGAATAGTTATTTAAAGAAGAACTTTTGTAATTAAAAAATTACTAAAAAAATATATAATTTTATTAAAAATAGGAGAGAAGAAAGAAGAGAGAGAGTGTGGAGAAGAGAAAAATGAGAGGAGATAAGATAGAGAAGACATAATAGATAATAGAGAGAAAGAATGAGAGAAATGAGAAAGGGTATAAGAAAAATAAAAGATAAAATAATAATTAGATAGTTCATAAGATCTTTTACTATTCTAAAAGTTAGTCTCAATAATTTATCTAAAATTTTAATTTTAAATTATAATTTAATCTAAAAATCTTTTAGACAAATATAATTTTTTAATTTAAATTTTTTATTTTAAAATTTTAATAAAGTCTTAATTTTTTTTTCTTTTCAAACACACCCCAGCATATTAACAACTCGAGATTTTTTAGTACAAAATGGTAAAGTCATTTTTCCTATATTTTTCTCATAAAACCTTGCAAATTTTCGCAATAAACGCAAGATTCTTACCGGAGGTTTTTCACGTCAAAATCATCTACCATTTATAACCTTTGGGGCTTCTTTTTTATTTTTTTTATTAATTTTGATCCTCCATCCATCATTTTACCAAGTGTTTAACATTACTATGACTAATTCAAATTTGAGTTTTGTTAAATATAAATAAGGATAACTTTTTAATATAATTTTTTTATCTACCAAGATTTAAAATGTTAACCCTATTAATTTTTTACTTTGGTGGTACCAAAGTAACTCACGTTTCATGCTCTGGCAGTTATGTCTGATAAAATATCATCCTCCAACTATACCAAGCTTATGCCACATCTAAAATCTTGATGACATCTTTCTTGGTTGGTCCTCAGTCTTATTTTGAGCTCTGTTTAGTTGAAAACTCAGGTTAAATTGCCAAACTGGCTGGAAAAGAAAAATTATAATGAGCATTACAGTTTGATGTACAAAGGACTTCAAGCTGCAGCTTGTAGACATGAACCGATGTCTATCGTGCGAGAAGTTTGTACGAGGGCAAATCTTCGAGCAGTGTCAAGTCTTCCACCAGAAGTTCTTTCTCCAGCTGACGCCGTGTAGCTTTCATTACTGCCTGTTAGAAAATTAAGTCCTAGGTGCAAATTAGCAAAGACAGAAACTAGAATCAAGAAATAGGAAGCAACTATGGAACAAGAACAGGCATTGAATTAACAAAATCGACCACGAGTTATCGAGTTATTCTATAAAGTACCCATAAATGATTCAGGTTAGAGGGTACATACATTAAAATCCATGTAAGACGCTTGCATAGAAAGCCATTGATGATCCATCAACTTGAATGTTATGCAGTAAAGAAGATCGAAAGCTGATTCATTTTCTGTCAAGCAGAGTGAATGATTAGTTACTTCAAAAACTGATTAATTAGATATATCATTTGAACAAGAAGAACAGCAACTCAAGTAAAAATCAACATTAATAAATACTTTAATTTCCTTCCAAAAGGAGAAACAAAACAAAATTAGAGATTAAGAATACCTTCAAGAAACTTCAAGAAAATGGCTCCCACCATTGTCCGTGGCTTGACTGCAAAGGTGAGGCAAATTGTTAAAGGGATAAGCATGATAATCGAATTCAATTCATTGCTTTGGCTAGGGAATCTACATACAACAGGAAGCATGAAGTACCATCCATTTAATTTCACTCAAAATGAAAATTTAATTGAAAATGAACAAAAGGCAATTTTCAGATAAGCTACAGGTTTCAGTATCTGAGTTTTGGTACATCTAAAGCTATAAGCCCTTGAATTAAGATGCAACATGACAACATCACAGTCAACCTGGCTAACTCAAGTGGCATGGGTTCAGACTCTCCAGATGTAACCCAAAAAACAAGGAACATTATCAGTTATATATATGATTATGACAACAGCTAAGCTTTTTGTACTATCATTGTCGGAAACTCCCTGACCCAAGCCAAAAAATATATGGCAAAAAACATAAGCATCTTATTCTATAAATTTTTCAGGGTACTGATGAAAGCCAAGGATTTGAGTTTTGCACAATAGTAACTTCAGCTTGATGTGCTCTGAAACTCACCCACAATTATCCAGAAGGACAAGTGTCTATACATCAAGGGAGTAAAGGGACCAAAAGACACACCCAAGGCACTGAATTCTCTTGAGATGATGAGGCGAGGTGACTTATTTGGTTTCAGGGTTATAGCCATATGGGTTGGTTTTAATTGAATTTGATTCAGTTTGATTTGGTTTATGCCATTTTTTTTTAAAATCTAACTTATTTGACCATACTAGGGTTTAATTTTTCAATTTGTTTCACCCAATCCCAATTTTTTTTAATTACGTTCCCAGATTATTGTTCCAAGCATGACCTGTAGGGCTGTTTTCTCTTTCTCTAGCAACTTTACGGCTGCTTAACTCTTTTTTTTCATTTAAAGATATTAAGGTACCGCATCTTTTTTGACAGTTAGTTTAAATCATTATAAACACTGAACTGTTTATACAAATATTATGCCTTAGTTAATTTACATGAGATATCATGTTAGTAGTTAAAATTTATCATTATTATATACACATATATATATACATCATATTGGCAGCAACCCCACTTTCTTGAGATATAATGAATACTTAAAATTAACAAGCTACCATAGCAAAAGTAAAGAACCTGCTTCAAGATCCAGCATCTGAATAAGCATGAATGTGATATTCACACCAGCAACAGCAAAAGGGTATTCCCAAACTGAACGATCTCCTTCCTGCTTCCTCAAAAGGTCTTGAAAAGATTTCTATGAAATGAAAAGTTGAAGTTATATGATGAAGACTACAGTGACCAAAAAAGAGGAAACCTATGTGCCCTGTAAGCTCAAATGAAATTTTTCAATATTCTTGAGTGAACCTATAATAAATTAAAATTCAGAGTCATTGGGAAATAAGATATGATAAATTGACAAAGAAGCGCCAAGATGAGAGTACAGGTCACGCACATAAATGGACATGTATAAAAAGCTAAACCCTGAAAGACCACAAGCATACATCTGATAAATTTCTAACCCTAAAAAGAAAACAAGAGGAATAATTTTTCCCCATATACATACCAAAGATATAGCATTTTCTGCACTAAAAGAGCCAAAAATACGCAATGAAAGCAAGGGTTTAAGAAGAAAAACGCATTTCATCATTTATTTTGATATGGTTCAATTAGGGGAAAATAGATTAAATAATTAAAGAGATGTTTATCACGCATGCAGACAAAACCACCCGGACCAACCAAACCCAATACTTTGAATATTCAGTAAAACAGTAATCTAATACAAAAACTATCCTTTCAAACACAACTAAAAAACATCACAACTCATAAGACGACCAATGATTTGGTGACAGATTCTAAAACTCTGTGAACAGTGATTCATGAAGAAAATTTTAGCTGCTAATTACATTACACAATATCTATCGCAATTTCAGAGCACATGCAATTTGATAGATCATTGGAGAAAACAACATCATCTAACTAAAATCATACTGATGTATAGTGACTAATAAAATGGTGGAACATCTTTCCTGAAGATAAAGAAAAAGTATGGAAAAGGAACAAATTACAAATATATTGATATGGCAAAAAAAATTTCAAAGTAGAACAGTCCAAATGCGAAAAGACTTCTTCATATCAGTAACATAAAAGTCTGGATCCATTGACTATTCCCTTTCTGTATCTATGGCAGGCAGCAAATAGATTTGTTCAACTTGACAATCTTTTAATCCAATATAGGGTACATAAATTAAGGGTACAGAGAAATGAAAGGAAAATCATCCTTCAAGTTAAAGCAAATAGACGCCTGATAACACCAGTGTCATTTTATCTTTGACTAAAGTAAATAAGTCACTTTTATTTTAATAAATAAAAAACACAGTTTCTTAAGGAAGACTAACAATATAATTAACTCATTATTTGCTAAATTAAATCAGGGTTTCTGTAATTCAGATGAGTTACTGTTTGTAGTGGCAAGCTTTGCATTTGAAACATCAATTTTTATCAACCAAAACAAAACCCAAGCCACTAAAATTTTCACTCAAAGATCAGAAAGGAGTAAATAAAAAAAAAAAAGAGGAAGAGATCATACCGGAAAATTTCTGGCAAGGAAAAGCAAATTCTCCAATGATATAAAACCACCCCCCCTGCCAAATAATTTCACATTAAAACCAAGAGCAACATGGATTTAGACCATTAAGAGATCAGACAGTTAGTAGGAATTAACCGGGACATAACCTACCTAAAATCTGTTGATGGGTCTTTTCCTTGCCACCCCATTTCCTTCCACTGTTCAGATATCAGACCATGGAGTTCTTCCTCAGGAAAGGCAGCATTCCATAAAGCCCTCAAGGCCTCCTAAATTACAGAATTTATGTGAATTACATCCATAAATCAAAGAAAAAATGCACATGTATCTAAGCAAGGATGAAATCTTCAATGAAATTAATATTTTGCCAAAAAGATTAATGGAAAGGATACCTGGTGCTCAGGTATCGAACCATCATAGGGAATATCTATACGGTTCTGTAGCCTCTGCAGGCACTCATCCTGAGAGTAGAAGATTCATCATCATGAATATATGTTGTAGCATATTTATAGCTAACAATATTTCATAAAAATAAAACAGTAGGAAGTGAACACATTATGACAATCCTGAAGAGAATTCTAGCAGTAGAGCAAAAGTTTGAATGAAAATTAAATTTAAAAAAAAAATAGCCAGGTTAAACCTAAGTTTCATGCTACTTGTTACAATGGATAAATGCAAATATTGCCAAAGTAAATGACATTTTAAATTTTAATTTGACTAAGAAATGAAGGGGCATAGATAGCCACCTAAAAACTCCAATCCAAACTGTTTACTTCCTTTAAACTGTCTAGTATAACACACCAAGAGACAATATGTCTTTTGCCCTATTTAAAAGCTGGGCATTCTCAAAAAGGGCAAAACACATAAAAAAAAAGATAAAAAGCAATAAATACAACATAAAAGGAAACAGGTGGACTTCGCTTTATAATGGCCTCTATTTTTCAAATGAAAACTTTCAGTTCTCAACAACAAAGGTATGGATATTAATAAATGGCACCTTTAGTACAGATAGATTTATGTGACCATATTGTCAGATAATTTTCAAACATGCTAGGCATGCTAAACATTTCTTTCTCCACAAAATGTAATGGAATTTGGAAGGTTCATCCCCTCTGTTTGATGTCCTGCAAATGGGATTTTATATGGGAAAGTTTTTCTCCTATATGCACGAGATTGAACAGCTTTGTTACGCTCATGAGCACCCTAGGCACACAGTTTTATTAAACATTTTCCTGTTTAGGAGGATAGCTTATGATCCTTCTCATTACATTCTATCTTCCCCTTTATGTCTAATTTTCTTTTCTGTAATCGAAGGCAAAACTAATCAGATAACTTAATGGTAAACAAATTGATATTTGAGTAGTTAAACCACAAAAATACTACCTGGGATGGAGTCAAATCAAAAGAAGGACGAGCATCACTCTCTCTCCTCTGTACACAGACACAGGATAAACCTCTGCCAAGCCATGCAGCTGATCCTGCTACAACCTCAGCTGTAACAATATAAAAAGTGTCTGTAAATGAAGATTGATCTTCCAAGTTATGTGGTACAAAAAATTGAAATAAGATGACAGCATGTTTTTGTTTCAATTAGCAATTAATCATCCTCTGTACACGACGATATATTTGGTTTGAAATATGAGATCTGAATCATCCAGCTACTGAACCACAGCAGACAAAGTTGTAGCACGTTATAATTTCAATTTGACTGCAAGGGTTATGCATTTCTTGCCACAAGTGACTTGTCAAAACAAAACATATGAGAAGTATAAAGCATAAAATTGGATTTAGTTTTGCTATCTAATTAAAAGTAGCCTGGTCCAGTCTGATCCCTGATGCGCCTGAAAGACTAGTTCCCACTTCCCATCGAATCAAACAAACTCCAAAGAAACTTCAAACACATTCTTTTCAAGAATTTAGCACAGCAGGCTAAGGCATTTACTTGGGTGTTAGTGGATTTAGATTAACATTCCATTCCACCCTAAACTAAGAAACATACATACCAAAACTGCCCTGAACCCACACACAGCAGACCTTTTCACCAAAACATCATGAACATCAACTTTAAAGCTTCCCCAGAGAAGACTAGTAACAACTGGCATCCTTTGTTCAAAATTTTCAACTTCTCACGCACTTTAATCTATACTCTGCTTCACACTTTGCTATATGGTCCCAGAAAGCTAAGTGTAGGTCCATTTGCCAATATAATAATAGAGGCGCGTTTCATGAAAGATAGATCTACAAAGATAATGTGTCACGACTGTATAGCTGGCAGTATAATAAAAGCATACAAAACGGCTCTAATTCTCAATGGTACGGGAAAATAATCAAACGTTGAAGCCACAAAGTAGAATCTTCTACGGTGAAACCAGTTCGAAAGAGAATTTGATATTCCTATCGATCAAACGGGACCAGCGAGAGTTCATGAGTCAGAGAGAGGATGCTGTAAAGATAGATTCCATGTGCTTATCAATTACGCAAGACAGAAGGTCCCATGTAAGTTTTAGAAGGGGAGAGAGAGAGAAATTGTCAAACAAAAAGTAGGAAGCTTCTGTGAAAGTACCAAAGCGAATCAAACCTTAGGAAATAAAAAGTCGCGAAATAAAAATTACAAAATTGACTTTATGAGAATTTAAAGCATTTACCAGAAGTTGAATGGCAGGTGTTGCCTCTGTCAAGACCCTGCGAGATCCTCCTGACAGCAACGAATGAGTCGCCTCTATCATCCATTACCCCCTATTCCTTCTTCTACAACCACATCATCATCACCAATCCAGAAGTTATCACTTCCCCAGAAAATTCAACTCTCAATCCTCCAAACAAACCGTAAATGCCAATAAATGAAACGTCCAATATTAAACTCCGCAAAAACTCGCTAAAACCCCTAAACGTCAGTGGTGACAATCAAGTGATCAGCCTCAAATGGGGAAAAATCAATACCAAACTGGTCCAAAAAACGAGCAAGAATCAGTTCAACAACTAGGCCAGTTCAGATTTTCCCAGAAAAAGATGGTAGTAAAAAACTAACCGAGTAAAAATGAAGCCGAAACCGAAGGAAAATGAACAAATTTTACATGAAAATAAAGAGGAGAAGGATTGGGGAAGGATGTAAAGTGAGAAAGAGAAAGAATCTTGAAGGGAGAGCGAGGAATGTAGGTGAGAAGATGGGGTATTACTTTTGCAAGATCTGAGAGAAGAAGCAGAAGAAGTCCATGAGTCAGTGACTCAAGAAGAATATGGATATCTATTATCTCCCTCCCTCTGGCTGCCCCTAAGGTCTAAGCTTTGTAAGTGCGCTTGGGGATGCGTTGGCGTTTTGTTCAGAGAAAAAGCATCGTGGATAAATGGGATCTTTTCAGAAAGCAACTATTTTCTTTCATTTTTTTGGTTAGACAGACAATTGTCGTTAGGGGAAGGCGAAAGCTTTGCCGAGGACATTCACAAAATGGGAAATTCTGTATTTATTTATTATTTACCTCTCTTTAATTAATACTCTTAATACTAAATATAAGATTATAATCTAAACCTCTTATATTTATTATTTTTTAATTAATTTATTTAATCTCTAAACTGGAATATAATATTCCTCCTATGCATAGAACTTGGGTGAGGGAAAAGGGACAACATGAAATTTCAAATAGAGTCCATCATATTTAACCATGCACTCTCATATATTGAAACAAGCAGGGATCATACCTTCACGTGGCTTGTTTGCCAAACATTGTCCAACCCCCCCCCCCCCTTGACGGATGCCAGACACGTGGCACTCACTTCACTTACACTTTCAAGGTGCATACATCCTTATTATATTATATAATTATTTCCCATTGTGATTCTTCACTTGTTATTTAGATTCAATGTCTCCAAAATATTACTATTAACTATATAAAATGAAGGTAATAATTCAAATTCTTCAGTTGTTATTTGATATTTATTAATATTATTATCTTTTTTTTATTTTTTTATACTCGTACAAGAGAAACATAATTATGAAAATTAATGCTGTTATTCTAGCTGTTGTCTTATGAAGATAATAATAAATGAAATTAAACTATAAAAAGTTAATAAATTTAAATAATATAATTAAAATTAAAATTTTCTTGAAAGGATGAAGACATAGTATTTATTGGTCCACACTCTCATGCATTTTCCTTAGTCGAGCAAAGTTGTGACCACTTTACGTGGAATTAGGCATGCAAGGTACCCAATAACTTTATATGGGTTGCGTCGCTTTTTTTATGATAACCACCAAGCAAATGGTCTCTATCTTGTTCTTCTCCTTTTCCTTCTCTTTTATAATTAATTAGACCCTCCATTGTATTCAAACCAAATCAGACCGGTGACTTGGTGAATCGGTCATTTGGTTGATCTATTTGATTAATTAAATTTAAAAATTAGTTATTCGAGATTGTCCTGGTGTAACTAGATTAGATTTTACATATTTTTCTTTCTATTGAGTTTGAAACGATGTATTTTTTAGTTAGAAAATGGCAGTTCATTTGTTTTAATAACTCTATTTTACTGTTTTCTTATGCATAAATGTTTCATATTTATTTGCAAGTTAATATATTTTTATTTAAATATTAAATATTACTTTTTTCATAACTATATATAAATATTTTTGTATACTTTAATTAAATTATTTTATTTTAATCATTATCTATTTGACTGGTTGTATATCGGTGGAACCACATTAACCTTTGAACCATTATTTAGAACAATTTAATGATCAATATGATTTTCAGTACATTTATAAAATTGCAGGACTTGAGATTTATGATTAAAAAAGTTGAGTTTTTCTAAATTTTAATATTTTTCAGTTTAATTCTTAGGTAGTTAGTATTACAATTCATTGTGTTATGTGTGTTTTTGCTATGCAAGGATATTTCAGTCCATTGGGTTTTTTTTTTTTTGGTTTTGACAATTTTAAGAACACTGGAACTTATGAGTTATTTTGCAAATTTAGGGATTGATCTAATATTATCTTTATTTTTATAAGGGACCTATCTATCATTTTTCTCCCAATATTTTATTGAATTATATTACTTTCCCTCATTTACAAGTAATTTTACATCCGTGGCAATTTATATTTATAGCTTGATAGGGACCTACATCTAGAATTTGAGAGCCTTGTGTGTGTTTCTTTCAAGGTCTTTCAATGTCATTTTTTGACTTGCCACCCACATACTTGTACATCTCAGTTATTTGTTATAAGTTACTTGTAATATATTTTCACATATTAAATAATGATAATTAATATATTAAATATATATTAAATTGAATACTATAAGAATAAATGTACTTCCCTAAAACATTAATCTTCCTTTTCAAACACGCGCTAGCTTCATTAAATGTAATTTACTTTCTTAATGAAGAATGAACCAAGTTAATGGAAGTGAAGCGATTTTTTTTTTTGGGAGCATTTTTTAGGATAAAAAAAATGAATTATTCTTAACACTCTTCTGCCAAATGCTTTATAAATTGAAAACAAGAAAATTAAAAAAAATTATATTATATCACTCATATTCTTAATATAAGATATTTTTTAAAAGATTTCTATGGTATTAAATATAAGTCATTTTAAAAAAATTTAGTAACATTAAATTCTTCTTTTTCAAAAATGTAGGAAAGAACGAAGTTGAAAGTAATTAAGATAGATTGATTTTAATTAGAGGGTAATTTTAAAAAATATTAATAATTATTTTATCATTTTTATGATGCAAATTACTTTTAACTACTGCTTTTCTTAATTGTAGTAAAGTAGCTAAAATTGTCTTATAAGAAATATCATAGTGGTATAATAGTAAATAGAACCTAAATTTAGGAGCTAATGAGGAAATTAATATTGCTCTTAATATAATAACTCAATTTATTTTATCTATAATATTTATCAATTTTAAAATAAATTTATTTAATTTATAAATTTATATATAATCTAATATTATATAAAAAATTATATATATTTTAGAGAGATGATGTGTCATATTTGTTGTAATTATTACAATTTTACATGAAGATATGCTGTAAACTAATAGAACCAACCGATCGATCTCTTGTGTTGATGATGCTAAAATATATTTATTTATTTAATTATTTAATTAAATCTCCAAAAAGAGTATGGAGATCTCCATTAATAATTAGTTCTGGAAATTGGGAAAACAAATGAAAATAATTAAATGTTAGGTTTCCAAAAGCTATCCAACAAAATATTGAAAGAGTGCTAAAGGATTTCTCGTGATATGCACAAACTATAATTAATTTGATCATCTTCTACTCTTATGGCGACGCTCTATAATATATCAACACTCTTGTCGGATATCAATGCACGTGCTCCTCATTTTCTTGTCTCCTCTTTTTTTTTTTTAATTATTTTTTTAATTTTTTTAATCAGATTATTCTAGAGTTGTGCGTGAGTTGAGATTTATGTGATCAGATTGGACCGAATTTACCAAACCAACTGGGATTTTGTACAAGAACATATCATTTTCTTAAAAAAACAAAAAAAAGAGTTAATGGGCAAGTCTCTAATTTTATTTCATTTGGTTATTTTTCTTTTTATTTATTTAGTACGTCTTTATATAGTTTTCTCAATTATAAGTATTGATCTATATATTCATATTTTATTAGTAATAATTTGTAAGAGAAATATTGTTAGTAGCCGAGCAAGTGACTCTTATTTATCATATATTTAGATTAATTTACTATATCTATAGATGGAAAGAGATGGTTAGAAACATAATAATTTTTTTATTTTTATATTAATAATAAATAAATTTTATTTCATATTTTTATTTTTTAAAATCTTTATAATTTAGTCAATATTTATATGGGTTGTAATTTTATTTTGGGTAGTCCAAATATATTTTTCATCTAAAATAAGGAGAGATATGCACATATTATTATTATATATTGTGATTGATTTCTTATACTTGTTCTTATTTTCAAGTTGTTGCAAGATTATTAATTAGGGGATTCCAAAATAATAATAATGCATGGATATGTGGAAAATAAATTGAGAAATAGATGGCTATCTGAACGACCGTACCACCACCACCACACACACACACATATATGTTATTGCATGGTTTATAAATTTTTATTATTTTTTCCACTAATACTAATTTAATTAAGTGGTTTGATGATGATCTTATTTGGGTTGATTATGAAACGTCTTTTCATGTCATGAAAAAGATCAATCATTTGATATCGCAAACACTAGCTAGTGACCATTATCTTTTTGTGGTCATCCAAATTTAAATAATTATTTTTATGGAAGTGATTCCCTAATGGAGCACACAATTTTCTCTAATAATTATTTATTATTGATACTGTCACTTGTATTTTACATCAAATTCTTAAATATATATTAAAAATAGTGGGATTGAATGATAAATGACTCATCATCAATATATCATTTAATAATACGGTATATTTAATAAGATATAAGAGCTTTTTATAGGAGTAAAAATGAAAATAAAAATAGATTTAAGTTAAAAATTTGTTTTAAAAATTTATTTATTAGGTTATAAATGAGTATAATTTGTTTTTATAATTAAGGATAAAATATTCTAAAATATTTTTAATAACTTAGAAAGGATTAAAGTTATCCAAAAATTTTATAACTTAGAATAAAATGATCTAACATATTTACTTCCACTTCTTCTATCTTATTTTTTATTTTTTTTATAAAATTAAAATGACTCAATATATTAAAAATAAAGGTAAAAATAACTTTTATTATATGAAACAAAGAAAAATATTTTATTTTACTTCCACTCTATTTCTTTTTCCATACTACCAAACATGCCTAAACTTGTGTTAGAGATTTTTGAATGAAAAAAAAAAGCTAAATGCAGTTAGGATCTGACTTTGCTTGAATTTAAATTAATTCGTAAATAATGAATACAAAATGGTTTGTCCACGAAATTAAGAAACAAAGATTTTTAATTTTTAGTCTTTACATATACATACATATATATATATATATATAAACCAATAATTAGGTTGTCATTCATAAGTAGCTATTTAATCTATTCGATTTCTTCAAACGAGTCAATTTGAATAAGATATTTAAAATCTTATATATTTTCTTACTAATTAGAAGAAAATTAAGTGTAATTTTTTTAAAAAAATAATATAACGATATTTATTTATATTTGAGATTAATTCTTAAAGAGGTCCCTATAGTACTTTAAAAAAATTTGAAGCTCGTACTTATACTATGTGATGGTTACAAAGTCGATCATTATAATTTGGAGTACTTGTTAGCCATCCAATCCCTGAATGAGGGAGTAGATTATTGCTAACAAATTTAACTTTATAACCAACACAGAATATTCATAGGGCAAGTTTAAAAAGATGTTAAAGTATAGGGACCTCCTTAAGAATTTTCATAAAATATAAGGACCAATAGATTAATAATGTTTTTCTTTTTAAAATAAGAGAATAATTTACTTTATTTCTTCACTTTAAAAAGTTCGGTTGCACGAGTCATAAAGTTGATCATGTGTTCTCACAGCACTTGCTTATTGTGGGGGAACAATAGAAGCATCAACTTTTCTAAAAAACAGTAAAAAAAATTACACTAGATTTTTAGCAGTTTTTTTTTTTGAAAAATAGGCAAAAGGAAGGTGTTCCCCTGAAAATGACATGGCTTAATTTGACAATATTCCATAACTACATAGAAGGAAACTTATAATATATATATATATATATATATTATGTACTTACTTATACTATTTGTCAATTTTTAATTTAGTACCTATATTTATTTTAATCTTTTTAGTTTTTGATATAGCACAATGATATCGTATAATCCATGTGACTGGTCATATTTAATGAGATAAGGCTTGTTACTATTATTTATTTTAATCTTTATTAAATAATTTTATTTTATTAATACCGTTAGCCTCTATAATTTTGCTCTATTAGCCTCCGTATACAAATTAATTGTACTAACAAAGTAAATTTAAATGATTTATTAAAAAGAAAAAAAAAGATAGATTCCAAATAAAAATGGAATGAAAGTATATATACATGCAAAATAATTTTCCCTACAGATAGATATATTATATAATGAAATAAATATGAGAATTTATGAAAGTTGGGGGGGGGTGGTTCACCTGAATTGCTGAAGGGAGGGCATGTTGGCTTTGATGGGTCCTAATTAGTTAGTTAGTGCTTGAGAGCGAAGTAAAGGGAAGAAGAGAGGAAAGTTGCTTTTGAAGGAATCATTATTATTGAGAGTGGCAAAATTCTTATCTATCTGCTCCTCCTTTTACTTCTTGACTTTTGGTTTATTGCTTTTTGCTGTCTTCTTCATTCTTCAATTCGGCCGGTGATTTCCTGCTGTTATGTTTGGAATAGTTCAAAGAGAAAACTCAATTCCTCTTTAGTTAGGCTAACAGTTAAAAGCATATTTTACCAAATTACTATATTTAGATAATTTAATCTAAAAGGTTATGGTTTCATGATATTTACTACACCTTATTAGCTAATATTACCACAAAAAATCTTAGCAATTGGCCAATAGAGCTCTGACATCTAGTTGTTGAAGCTCCAAACAGCCGGCGGGGGTCACCACAGGCAAGGGTGCTGATGTGGCTTTTTTTCTTTAAGAAAAAAAAAAGTGAGGGGTGGTATGGTAAAAGAGAAAATTTCTAAATTACATTTTAGTACACGTGGACTGATTTGAGATTATGTAAATTGGAGTTACTAATTTGTCTTCTTGCTATTCTAAGGGTATTTATTTGGGATTTTTCCTGAAACCTATGGATAATTATTCCTTTTTGTTTATTTGGGATGATTTGTCCTGCACAATTCTCATATTTGCCCAGTCCAAATCAACGGAAAACGTAATGTAGGCTTAGTATCACGTTTCTAAAAGTGGACACTTCTGGCCCATATAGTCTTTTTTCTATTTTCGTGGATAGAGCAATTTATTGGGCCTCAAGTGAAATCCTTTAAACATAAGTATTATATTGTACTAATAACTTATACCAAAAAAAAATATTGTACTAATAACTAACGGGGGTTGATCCGAGTGGTAAGCAGCTCGGTATCACTTAAGCGAGGTCTCGAGTTTGAGCCTTGGCGTATGCAGAAAATTCTCGTTGGGAGACTCACCCACTATAGCCAGGTGCGCGACGCGGGTCGGATCCAGATGTAGTCGGAGCAAAGCTCTGATGAATCGGGTGGGCAACCAAAAAAAAATATTGTACTAATAAGCTGAGGTGGTTGGAGTTAGATGCAAAAAACTATTGTTGATGTTATTTTATAAATAGACAATAATCATATTTACAGCTTTCTAACGGTGCATATCCACTCCTTTTTAAGATGTGCATGGGATGTTTAAATTATATACATTCTAAGACAGATTAATTAGGTTGATGATATTTTTGCTAAACAAAGACTATCTATGACATTCTTATTGGGAGCTTATCCCCCTTATTTGGAGGATCTAGCGACTAGAGAGAGTTTAGAAATTGTTTTCCCTTAGTAATTAGTTATATATAATATATGTATATCTAGAGGTGAAAAATGGGTTGGCCTGTCAAAAATGGATCACCCTGTTAAGGGGTAGGCCCAAAAAGGGGGCAAAAATGTCAGCCCAAGCCCACCCCATTTTGGGAGCGGGCTAGATTACAGCTCGCCCCTTTTTTTTTAATTTTTAATATTTTTAAAAAATTATTTCTAAACTTTTAAAATATTAATAAAAAATTTCTAATATTATATTAATATAATTAAAAAATTGTTAATATTATACTCTTAAAAATTCCTATTTTTTTTAAAAAAAACTCAAATTTTATAACTATAAATCTAAATATAATATGTCAACATATATTAACAAATAGGTAATTATCTTTACTAGTATTCAATAATAAAAGTATTTAAAGTAATATTTAGGTAAAATAAATAATAATATTAAAAATTTATAAAAAAAGGGCTGGCGGGCTGGCCTACTTAGAAATGAATATGGGAGGGCACAGCTCGCCACAAAACGGGCTGACAAAATGCCAAGCCATTCCTAGCTCATTTCTTGAGAAAACAGGCCCAACCCGCCCTCATTTGTAGCAAAAGAAAAGCTGAGGTGGTAAACCCATTCTCCATAGGTTCAACTAGTAAAAGAGTGAAACATATTATCATTTAGAGCATATTCGATCATTGGGGAATACCATTTTGTTTGCTAACTCTTATGTGATTAAGTTTATGCTTGAGAGTAATAAGCGGCTCGCTCTGCCTAACATTAGTATTATCTAGGAGAAATGGATACTTCGCCCTACTCCTAGACAATTGACGAGTCCAACTCCTTTCTAAAAAAATTTATATAGTAAAAAAATAAATTGAGATGATAAGTAACTTTATCTTGTAATATAGAGAACACAAGTTCGAATATCAAAATATTCACTTGTTGGGAGAGGTAAAAGACATTTACACTTTATGCATCAAAAGTGATTAGTCTCATGTCTAAAGTGTGGATACCATTAAACATTAGTATTATGTTATATTAATAAGCTATTAATTGAGATAATAAATTTAAAGTAATTAGTCTTAAGTCTAAAATAACTTAAAGATACCCTTAATTAAATAAAAATTTATTTTAATTAACATAAAATTTCCATATCAACTTTTAAGATAATATCAATGATTAACTATATCTCTCATTGATTTTGATGAAATAATTAGAAGTAATTTATTGAATTGGAGAACTATAAAGAAGGATAATAAAAATTATGATGTATAAAATAGAGTCAATTAATATAATGTATCAGGTAAGGCACACAGTTCCTTTACATTCTTATATATATATTATTAGTTTTGTACGTTAAAAGTTTTTAAAAAAAGGTTGAGTTCACGTGCAATGTAATCTAAAGGTAGAGTGAAATTTTTCTTCCTCTTAAATAATACAAATATAGGGCAGATAAGCTGCCAATTATCCTCAAATTTAAACTTAAATACTTACAAGTTAGAACGTCTCTCTAAATATCACGAGTCGTTATTAAAATTAAAATAAAATAATACCTTCTAAAAATTGAATATACTATAAATAATTATATATATATATATTCTAAATATATATTATTTATTGTCGTAGTAATAATTACATTAATTAAGGGCCTTAGCCATTTGCCAACTATAGGCCTCCGCAGTGAACCCTTATCTGTAAACCCCACGGCAAAAGGAAGAGGACAATCTTTGATATATTTTTTATGGCCGTTTAGATAAAATTTTAAAAATAAATTTATGAAAAAAAAATATTTTTAGATAATTTATAAAAAAAGGTTTTTAGAGAATAACTTATGAAAAAAAGTTATTTTGAATAAATAAGTGTTAAGATAGTTATTTCTAAAAGTATTTTTATTATTAGTAAATTACAAAAAAGTGTATGAGTATTAAATAAGGAGAGATAAGATATGAGAGGAGAGAGGAGAGAGGAGAGAGAGTGTAATAAAAAGTATGAGAGATGAGAGATTATATAAGAAAAAGTAAGAGAGATGAGAGATAGTATAAGAAAAAGTAAGGGTAATATAGTAATTAGTTAATTCATAAGCTCTTTTACTATTCTATAAGCTATTCTGATCAGTTTATCTAAAACTTTGGTTTTAAACAATAGTTTGATCCAAAAGCCCGTTTGAACAAATATGACTATTTATTTTAATTTTTTTAAATATAGATTTTGTCTAAAAGAATTTATAAAATCATAATTTGGATAGGTTTTAAACAGGCTTAATAACTAAAACAAAACCCTTTATAGTCGAATGGGCTTCAAAAATTCAGAATGGGACTATTGGGTATTGTGTACATTTCCCATTCTCCAAAATATCCCTACTCACAAAATTAATTAAGCAAAAAAAGCATAAACAAAACTCACATAATTTATAAATGACTGATCCTTAAATATAATATCTTAAATATAAATTAAAGTATATATATAAAAAATATTTTATTAAAAGAGAAAAAATTTACTTCTATAATTTTTACGTCTTGAGAAAATTAATTTCTAAATAAAAACAAATCTATCTTATATTTAAGATTATAAGATTTGTATTTCTTTGAGATATGAACTTTTAAAGGTTAATGTGGTATAGTATGGTAAAATCTGCATTTAGAATGGGCCCGTTATACAGAAATGATAAAATTTGGCGGTTATTGCTGACATGAGTAAATAAAATAAATTAAAACTTCAATAAAAACTAAAAAAAATTACAAAAACCAAAGTGTTGAAACGAGATTTTTTTTTTTTTAAAAAAAAGAATGAGCACTTACACAATAGTCTCGAGCTTCAATTTTTATTTACTTGCCGGTGCTTTATACATAGCCAGCACATGATAGAGCACAAAGTCAAGGACATCAAAGCAGAGGATTACACCTCCATTTACTTTATATATTTATTATTACATTTTTTATTTATTAAAGTGACAATATATAATGGCAACATATATACAAACCCACACATAACTATTTAAAATGCTGAAAGAGGGAACATTCCTTTCCTCACTTTCGAAGCTTTCTTTCCATGAAGACGAACTTTTTCTTCATAAAGAATTTGAGCCAGCCTACCAAAAAAAAAAAATTAAACATAAAGTCGCTATTCTAAAAGCAGTATATATCATAATTTCAATTTCCATAAACAAAACTCTGTAATTTGTATCGATATGTAAATAGTAAATAATATGTCATTAATAAAACTAATTAATTCTTTCAAAATCAAAACACAAGTTGTTGTTTTTTTGGCAACAGTGTTATTTATAAGTAATGGCTTTAGTTTGATTTGGAGTAACTTAATTTAGAAAGTTAAAAAAATCTTTGACATTTAACTAAATTTAACCACTTTTCTCAATCATAGGAAAATAGATAATAGAGTTTTATTAAAAGGACAAGAGAAAATAACAAACTATATTTAATTAATCAATTAATTATGACTATGTTTAATTAATCAATTAATTATAACCTTAGGACATATTTATAAGAAACAAGTTATAATTAAGACACGCATATAATTTGGTGATTTGTACAACCCTACGTCCTTAATACAGGGCCTCTTACAAATTTTAATGATATTTTTTAAAAATGCCTTTTTTTCATTTGCTCTTGGTTTGAATAGTGGTTAGGGCTAACTTCAAAAAGTTGTAAAATTTTTTTACATTTAACTAATTTTTAATCTAAAAAAAATAGTTAACAACCCTTATCAAAAGGACTAGAGGAAGAAACAAATTACTCCTATAGTCTTAAATGTATGACTTAATTAGTGAGTTTATCTTAATTCTAAGTATACAACATATTTCCTAAATTTACCAAATCTTGTCTAAATCTATTGATATCCTCTCAACAATAATTAAATAATAGAATGAATGAGAGAATTAAAAAGGATAATTAAGGTATTTTAGGAAAAAAATTTATAATAACTAATTTAACCTTAATCTAATTAAATTAGTTAAATATATCATATATTTATTATTGGAGTATTATTATCTTAGGACCTATTCATATGAGAAACAAGTAACAGATAAAACTTAAAATTAAAATACCTGAATCCAAGGTAGTTTTGTGGTTGATGTTTGAAAGTTGAGTTACTCTAATACTCATTCATGGATATACCTGCAGCTATATATCATCATAGTTAAAATGTTCTTCAGCTCCAATCCCCAGCCGTCCAAATTTTATTAGCACTAAAACTAGCAGAAGAAGTTACATTTCCAGATCCAATGGATAGCCAAATGATTTCTGTATCCTTGAATTCTTCTTGTCGTAACACCTCACTGATCCCCACCCTTGCCTGAAATATTAAAGTTAAAATAAATAACACCTAATTATGGACAAATATTATTAGTGATAGCATCCAACACCAAGGTGCTGGATGCAACTAGAAAATAACACCAAGGGAGCTGGATACATAAGGAAAATAATAACACCAAGGTGCTAGAATACATTATAAAGATGCTACTGATAAATGGAGAGAAAGAGCGAGAGGGAGGGAGAGAGCTTAAAATTACCGGCATGGATGCGATGAAAAGAGCATCAACGAGATTAAATTCAGTATTGTGACCCGTGAAATAATACGGCGGAAACTAGCCAGGTGCTGCTGAGGTTCCAATACATGCGTCCCCCAGGCTGACGTTTAAGTGAGGAGCATCCTTTATCTGCATCATTAAATTACCACATCCCATGTATATATAGTTAATTTAGTGGCCACTCTCAATAGGAATAGAAATACACACACACACACACACACACACACACATATATGGAAACCTTGAAGCTTGACGTCGAATGAAGAAATGACAGACATCATTTGTGGGTGTCTGGCTTACAAGTGTTCCATGCAATGTCTTGTTAACTATTTCATGAAAATACATCCCGTTCAATTTGGGACAGAAGAACACTTTATAGCTGTTGTCAGTAAACAAAAACTGCTTTCAATAATACATATTACATATAAATCACTTTCAATAATAGTCCTTAGTGCTTAATAGAAGAATTAGTTGAATTTTTTAGTTAAATTAAATAAACTAAATAAATTAATTAATTATAACTAAATTCAACCATTCATATTATATACTCCTTAATATATCAAAAATAAGTCAACTAACCAAAAGAGTACATGGTTATTATTATGGCAAATGGAAGGGGTTTGATTATTAATCCCTTTAAGCAAAGTCAATAATTTGAGTTGTGACTAATTAATTAATTAATTATGACTAGCAATACTTAAATCTAACATACTAATTAATAATGTATTTGGACTATGAAATTATTTGAATTATGATAAACTCATATATATAATCTGTTTTGAAATTTTGTAACAGAGATAAGCCTACACATACCATACTTCCGTGAAGATGGAAGGACCATGATCTCTGTAAAACTTGATAACGTCATCGGCAGAATAAAGAGGACGATGCTTGTTTTGAGGGTCAGGGGCAGTGAGAATTCCAGTTATAATCCCTCCAGTGCTGGTCCCAGCAACCACATCAAAATATTCTGCTATTCTTGCATTTGGGTCCCTTTTTTGAACTTCTCAAACAAATTCAAATTTTGTTATTATATATTGTTTGTGGTTTTTAGCATGCTAAATATAGATCAGTTCCATTCTATGGTACATAAAAATTATACAAACTTAAATATATTGTTTATGTAATTACTAAATTTTGAAATTGCACATGTAATTTAACAAACTGAAGAAGCATATATATATATATATTAATGTTAAAAAGACCATACTTACATCAAATTTTTTATATTTTTTATATTAAGTTCTTTAATCACACTCTATCATGTGTACTATATTTTATGAGAATTTAAGTTAATTGAATATATTAAAAAAATAGGACATATAATGTATTGAGACTGGAGAACTTGACCAAAAGAATATAAGAAACTTGATATAGTGCCTGTTTAGAAAATGCTAAACTTATGTTTAAAACTTAGGTTTAGAGAAATTTTAAAACAAACAGTCATATTTGTTCAAATGGGCTTTTAGACTAAACTATGATTTAAAACCAAGATTTCAGATAAGCTGATCAGAGTAGCTTATGAAATAGTAAATCAACTTATAAATTAACCAATTACTATATTACCCCTACTTTTTCTTACACAATCTCTCATCTCTCCTACTTTTTCTTACACCCTCTCTCCTCTCATCCCTTATCTCTCTTCATTTAATACTCATACCATTTTTCGTAATTTATCAATAATAAAAGTACTTCTAAAAATAACTATCCAAATACTCATTTATTCAAAACTATTTTTTTTCCATAAACTCTTCTCCAAAAACCCTTTTCCAAACTCTTATCTAAACGGGCCCATAATCAATTTTCTCCTTAATATTATGAGTCTTATGGATAATATGACAGGTCTGTATGATTTCAATAAAATTTAATAAATTAAATACACAAATACCTTGAGGGCAGCTTCAAGATGTTTAAGCATAACTGCAGAGAGTATCCCTCTCATACCCCCTCCATCAATGGCAAGAACTGTGACTTTTCCTTGTTCATGATCTTCCACAGCCATTATTTGATTAGAGAATATTCAAGTAGAAACAAGAAACACAAATATTTTTGACATTTTTAGGGTTGATAAACACACAACTTAGAAGAAGATGAGATTGTAAGAGATAAGAGATCAATTTGTAACTTGAGTGTTCTTCGTTAATGAGTTAGGGTTTATATAGAAATTCGATAAACATGAGACAAAATTTTAATTACGCCATAAGCCAAAAGGAAATTAGACATATGCCACACGTGATTGAGTTAAAGATAACACATATATATAAAACAAACATATATACCATTTAATCTTCTTCTCTTTTTTTTTCTTTGCCAAAAAACACGCCATTTAATAATATAATGGTCCATTTTAGTGTGGTCCATGAGTTCATAACATGTTTGTATATATAAAACTCCAGATTTATTTTTCACAGTTAAATCATTATTTTGGCGAGCAATTTTACATATTTTGTGGTTTGAAAATTTTTAATTGAATTTTTTTCTGTGGAAGTAATTGAATCTTATAATTTATATGTACTTAGAAAAGTATATGTGTAATTAAAAATATATTACTGTAATTACGGATAAATATAAAGTTGAGAAATTTTTTTTGAGGTTGATTACTTAAGAAACTATTTCACTAGTTTTAATTTAGTCAATTTTTCTGGTTCTCATTACAGTGCTCAATCTAGTTCATTCTTTGATCAGTGGTTTTTATTTTTTGATACATTCTTTGATCAGTGTTTCATATTCTCCAATATTTAGGCATTGTTTGGTTATGAGTTTTTGGAGGGGAGGGGAGGGGAGGGGAGATATAAGTGTGTTTGGTTGTGAAAAATAGGGGGAGAGAAGATAAATTTTTTTGTCTTTATATCTTCACCTCTCCTCCCCCACCTCCTCTCTAAAATTGGGGATTTTTGGAGCGAGAGAATTTTTTATCTTTGACCAAATTACCCGTTATATATTTTTAATATTTCAATTGTACCCTTATGAGTTAAAACATTATTTTTTCATTCTCTTCACATATGATTTTTGCTTTGATTGCTAAAGCCTAATAAGTATGGTAAATGATTTATATATTATATTAAGATATATAATAATTATAAAATTAATGAGAAACAATGTTAAATTTTTATCATATTTTTTAATTTTTTTAATTTTATTATATATATAAATGGGATAAAAATTTTAAGGTTCATAAATTAAGAAAGAATAATTTTGATTAGAATATTATAAATAAAGAGTAAATAAATTTAAATAAAGAGATAAATGTATATTTGTTAACTTTTAATTAATTCCCCTCCCTTCCCTTCTGAACCAAACAAAAAAATATCATCTCCTCTCATCTATCTTTACACTCACAACCTTCTTTAATCTCTCTTAAATTAATCTAACTTACTCTCCCCTAAATTGAATCCAATAAAGCCTTAGAAAAGTTAACAAAGCGGAAGATTGGCCTTTTTGGTCAAAGTTTAATTGGGTGTTTGCTTTGCATTCATTGGGCTTCTGATATCTTGTTCTTTGTTTACGTTCTAGTATTTATTTGGTTTGTTTGTACTATGATGTTATATTAGTTCTGAAACCTTCATTCAGGCGGGAAAAAAAAAATTCTCATATGTGACTATGAAATACTCATCCAGTTTTTCAAAATGTAGAATCTAGTACTAATAGGGTTTGATATAGTAGAAAGGGCTAATTCTTCATAATATAGTTAACTAATGTTAAAATTTCCTCTAGAAAAAGTACCCACATTTAGTAATTAATATTGTATTAAATAGGATTGTTTTCTATAGAAAAATACTTATGTTTGATATGAAAAAATGTAGAATTCAGTTAAGAGATTAGTTTTGGTCTTAAATATAAGACTATAATTTTATCTCTTATATTTATTATTTTTCTAAATTAATTTATTTAATTTATAAACTGATATATAATTTAATATTATATAAAAATATTTTGAGGATATCATATCACATTTATTATATTATATTAAACTAATTCATCTACCCAAATTAAATAACTCTTAAAATAATGATTAGATGAGTATTTTTTTATCTACATGCTAAATTCGTTATGCGTGACTATTAAAAATAAATAAATTATTTTTTTCATATGCATTTTACTCACTACACATTTTTCTTTTCACTACAACGTAATAGGAATATTACTAACAACTTATTATTCTTGGTTTAGGAAAATGTCTGACATGAATAAATGAAATAAATTATAACTTCAAATAAAAACCAGTGTTGAAACTAGAAATTAAAAAAAAAAACTTACACAATAGTCTCAAGCTTCAATTTTTATTTAGTTGCTGGTGCTTCATGCATTGCCAGCATATGATACAGCACAAAGTGAAGGACATCAAAGCATAGGATTACATAGCCATTTTATATATTTATTATTACATTTTTTATTTATTAAAGTGCCAATATATAATGGCAACATACAAACCCACACATAATTATTTAAAATGCTATCAGAATAGCATTTCCTCAACAGATTCATCAATAAGTGGCTGAAAGGGGGAATATTCCTTTCCTCACTTTCGAAGCTTTCTTTCCTTGACGACGAACTTTTTCTTCATAAAGAATTTGAGCCAGCCTACAATTTTTTTTTTAAAAAATAAACATAAAATCTCTATTCTGAAAGCAGTAGATTTCATAATTTCAATTTCCATAAATAAAAGTCTGTAATTTGTATCGATAAATAGTAAATAATATGTCATTAATAAAACTAATTAATTCTTTCAAAATCAAAACACAAGTTGTTTCTTTTTTGGCAACAGTGTTATTTATACGTACCTGTCCAGAGCTTGCTCGTTGGTACCGTCACTAGTTTCTTCAGGGACAAAAGTGTCAACATTGAACCTTTTAACTTTTTGCTTCAGCAAATTATTTCCTACGTTTTCAAGTTTGTCCATGTTTTCTTCTGATGCATCTTCTGGACTAATGCTTGGATCTAAATTGTATTCCTGCCCCAAATATTGTTATATTGTTCTGCTTACATATACGATACAGTAATTTGTACATGATTAACCACTGATTTAATTAGTATGATTTGGAGTAACTTTGTAATACAGATTTTTATAGGGTCTTATAAAAAAGGTCAGAGTAAGTAATCAATTATGTTTATTTAATTAATTATTACTTTAGGACCTATTTATAATGATTAACCACTAATTATACTTCCCCCTTCCTATTTATATAAAACCCTACCTATTAGTCCTTAATACAAGCACTCTAATAAAATTTAATAATAGGTTTTAAAAAATGCCTTTATTTCATTCGTTCTTGGAGTAAATAATGACTTTAGTTTGATTATGACTAATTTTGAAAAAACCTTGATATTTTTTTACGTTTAACTAATTTTTTTAATCTTAATAAAATAGTTAATAGGGCTATATAAAAAGGAATAGAGGAAGTAATAAGGTACTTATCTTTAATATAAAATTTAATTAGGGAGTTAATTTTAGTCATAAGTATAAGACTAATTTTTTATATTTATTAATTTTTTCCTAAATTACCTCTATTGGTATTCCTACAACAATAATCAAATAAGAAATAGAGAAAATTAAAGAAGATAATTATTGTGCTTTATAAAAAACATGTTAAATTAAGTAATTTAACTAATTTCTTTAATATAATCAAATTAGTTAAATATATCCTATAGTTAGAGGAGTAATATCTTAGGACCTATTTATAAGAAGCAATTTATAGTTAAAAAACTTAAAAATACCTGAATTCGAAGGTAGTTTTCTGGTTGAAGTTTGAAAGTTGAGTTAATGTAATACTCATTCATGGTTGAAACTGCAGCTATCGTCATAGTTAAAATGTTCTTCAGCGTCCAATCCCCAGCCGTCCAAATTTTATTAGCACTAAAACTCGCAGAAGTAGTTACATTTCCAGTTCCAATGGATAGCATAATGATTTCCTTATTCTTGTATTCTTCTTGTCGTAACACCTCACTGATCGCCACCCTTGCCTGAAATATTAAAGTGAATAATAAAAAAATACTTATGGACACAATAATTAATAATTTTCCCCCTTCTATTTATTTTTAAAATTATGTTAGAGTGCATCTAGTACTTGAAGTTATTTTCCAGTCACATCTAGCACCTTAACCTAAACTACCATCAGGGCTGAGTGCTGGATACACAAGAAAATAATATTAGGATGCAGGAGACAATATAAATAAGATTAATTAGGTGCAAGATGCTACTAAAAAATAATATCAAGATGCTATTAAAGTTTATGTTTTTTTATTTGTAATAGGACAAGATACCTAGAGCAAAACTTACAGGAAGGCCCCACTTTTCATAAATTATCGACAGGGGTCTTATTTAGCGTCTGATTTTTTTTAATATAAAAAGAAGCATCACATACTAAAATAATTCAATATCAACATAATAAGCACTAGCCAGAAGTTATTAATTTTAACATGGGTTCATTTGGGGGGGGGGATAGGGATAGGGATAGGGATAGGGAGAGAGCGAGAGAAAGAGGAGGGGGAGGGGGAGGGGAGGGGGAGAGAGAGGGAGCGGGGTGGGTGCCAAATGCAACTAGAAAATAACATCAAAGGATGCTATATGCATCCGAAAAATAACACCATGTACTAGATATATTATAAATAAGATTAATTAGGTAGAAGATGCTATTCAGAAATAGAGAGAGGGAGAGCTTAAAATTACCGGCATCGATGCGACAAAAGCACCATCAACGAGATTAAATTCAGTATTGTTGTCGATGAAATAATATGGTGGAAACTCGACCGGTGCTGCTGAGGTTCCAATACATGCGTCGGACAGTTTGACGTTTAAATGAGGAACATCCTTTATCTGCATCATCATTAAACCACATCCCATATATATATAGTTAATTTGATGACCACTCTCAATAGGAATAGAAAGAAAGATACATACATACATACATACATATATATATATATATATATATATATATATATATATATATGGAAACCTTTAAGCTTGAGAATATAGTTGGCTGAAGAAGCTTGATGTCGAAGGAAGAAATGACAACGTTTGTGGTCGTCTCGCTTACAAGTGTTCCATTCAATGTCTTCTTAGCTATTTCATGTAAATACGTCCCGTTGAACCTGGGACATGCGAGCCCTTCAAAGCTGTTGTCAACAAACAAAGATATATAAGTTTAAACCTGCTTTCAATAATACATATTACATATAAATCCCTTTCAATAATACTCTTTCAGTACTTAATAGAAGAGCTAATTAGCTTTTTTAGATAAATTAAATAAGATAAATAAATTAATTAATTATGAATAAATTTAACCCATCATAAAGAATTCATATTATATACTTCTAAATCTATCTAAATTAAGTAATTAACTTTTATATTAGTTCTAATTAATAACTTATTTATTTGTCTTTCTTAATATATCTAAAAAAATTAATTAATTCTTATATTAAAGACTAGAGAAGTACCTGATTATTATTATGACAAATAGAAGGGGCTTGATTATTAATCCCCTTTAAGCAAAGTCAATAATTTGAGTTGTGACTAATTAATTAATTACGACTAACAATGCTCAAATCTAACATGCTAATTAATAAAATGTGTTTGGACTATCAAATTATTTGAATTATGATAAACTCGTATGTATAATCTGTTTTGAAAATTTTTAACAGAGATAAGCCTATACATACCATACTTCCGTAAAGATGGAAGGACCATGCTCTCTGTAAAACTTGATAACGTCATCGGCAGAATAAAGAGGACGATGCTTGTTTTGAGGGTCAGGGGCAGTGAGAATTCCAGTTATAATCCCTCCAGTGCTGGTACCAGCAACCACATCGAAATATTCTGCTATTCTTGCATTTGGGTCCCTTTTCTGAAATTCTCAATCAAATTCAAATTTTGTTCTTATATATTGTTTTTGGTTTTTACCATGTTAAATATAGATCAGTTCTATTCTATGGTACGTAAAAAATTATACAAACTTAAATATATTGTTTATGCAAATAAGCACTTCTCTATTTCCCCATAATCAAAGATAAATTAACTTCTCTTAAATACTTTTGAATCTTGTAAATTTCCCTTTATTTTTGAAATATATTAAGATCTTCCCTTTAAGTGAGTAATTAGAGATCGTTCTTCTGATTTTTGTTGAAATTATTTCAAACTCTACGAAGACCTCTAATATATAAGTTTAAAAATAAATCATAACAGACATCTCTTGAATTAAGCAACTTACACATTATCTGTTCTTTTATTTTCATAGCCTACACAAATCTGTCCAAACATAATATTCCCTTGATTTTTTGTGCAATATTTAAAGGGTTAATATAATATTTGATTTCTCAAGTTTTAAACTATAGGTTTTAATCTCTCAATGGGTAAAATAGTTTAAGTATTTATTAAATTATAGGGATTAATATTTTAGATGAAAATAAATCTTAGAAACCAAAATATTTATTTTAAAAATTGAAGGATCAAAATTAAAATGAAGAAAAACTTAAGAGATAAAAGATTATATTAACCCATATTTAAAATAAAACTAAAATTTGTACCATTTGAAGAAATTTATAAGTTTTTCCTTGGTTTGATGATAGTGAAAATAAATTCTGTGTAATTTAAAAAACTGAAGAAAAATATGTATGATATATTTTTTAATTTTTTTAAAAAATGTCTGGATAATATGATAGGTCTATATATAAAATTAAATAAATTGAATACACAAATACCTTGAGGGCAGCTTCAAGCTGTTTAAGGATAACTGCAGGGAGAATCCCTCTCATACCTCCTCCATCAATGGCAAGGACTGTGACTTTTCCTTGTTCATTATCTTCCACAGCAATTATTTGATTAGAGAATATTGCAACAAGTAAAAAAAACAACACAAATATTTTTGACATTTTTAGGGTTTTGACAAAACACAACTTAGAAGAAGATGATGATCAGATTGTAAGAGATAAGAGATCAAGTTGTAACTTGAGTGGTCTTCGTTAATGAGTTAGGTTATATATAGAAATTCGATTAACATGGGACAAAATAATTAATTGCGTACGCAAAGGTCAAATGGAAATTGGGCATATGCTAAATGTGATTGATTGAGTTAAAGATAACAACTATGGTTCCATATTATTGGTCCTTGAGTTCATAAAATGTTTGCATAAAACTCAAGATTTATTTTCCCCATTTAATCGTTCTTTTGGCAAGCAATTTTACATATTTTTTGTTATTTGAAAATTTTTAATTGAATCTTTTTATATGCATGTAATTGAATCTTATAATGTAGAAAAGTATATGTGTATTAAAAAATATAATGTTTCGTAGTACCTCAAACATAATTGTCTTAAAAAGAGGATAACTTTAAATATAAAAAAGTATAACATCTATTTGATTAATTTAAATAAATTAAAAAATTATATAAATTAGTTAATTATAAAAAATATGTATGATCTTTCTAAAGTACTAATTTATTATATATATATATATCAATTTATAAATTATGTAAATTAGTTTTAAAAAAATAAGAAATATTATATATATAAAAAATTAATGTATTATATATATATATATTTAAATCTAACCTTCCAACTAACTCCTATATTAAGGTGTGAAGTTAGTACCATATAAGAATTTGTTTCCAGTTTTACCTTCCATTTAGTGTCACATAATTTTAAATCTTAATCATTTTCTTTTAGTCGTCCATCTCACCGAAATATTATTAAAAAAAGTAATAATTATACTTTGAAATTTGAAACAATATGACATATATTTAGAGAAAATAAAAATTCAAATTAGGACAAGTAAATAGAAACTAAAAAAATATTAGAACTTGTTTGATTCCATTCTCCATTTTTTATGTTCTGAGAATAATTCTAGAGTAAGTTTTTAAAACAAGTTTTGGAAACAAAACATTAAAAAACATCTTTTGAATTATTATTTTGAAAAACATATATAAAATGATGAAGTGAATGACGCAAGCATCGTTTACTTATTAGCAAGATTGCCATTTATGAAAATACAATGTTCTCCCCTACTAATTATAGAAGAAAGGTGTTACGTTTTTTTTTTTTAAATTTTAGAACAATTTTTTTTCAGAACACAACCTTAAACATATTTTCAAATATGTTTGTTTTTATTTTTCAAAATAAAAAATGTTTTGAAAATAGAAAACCAAACAGACCTTTAGATTTTCCTTCCGTTTCGTCTTATATATCCCGAGTCAACAATAGCTCACTATCATGTTTTTCATTCCTGGAATCGTTGCCCCTGAAGAAGCATGGTATCATGAGTGCAATTTTTCAAAAATGGCAAGCGCCTAAGAGTTACCTATGCACTATGTACTATGTACATGACCAGTTGATCAAGTCATTTTCAACTTTTGTATATGGGCTAACAGTACCGATCAAAGAGGATCTATAAATTTGAGACTAATATCTTTCGAGAATTAAAATGTAAATAAATTTTACCTCTTAATAAATATATTTTCTTAAATTTAAACTTGTATTTTTTTCTTTATAAAAGTTAGACTATTTATTACTTCAACCAACATGTTATTGATTTTTCTTATTTATTTATTGGTAAAAGTATTTAACAAGTGAGAGCCGTAGGGTATCCAAACTCTTCCAATCATGTGGTAAATGCTTCTTACTTTTTTCCATAAAAACATGCTTCTCATTGTTTAGAAAAAAAAGTTAATGATTAATAATTAATTGGTTTTCCCTTTTTTGGCCAAAAAAATCAAAGCTTGTAGGCACTATGTTTTTTAAAAAACAGTTATAATTTTTTTTATAAATATTTATTTGGGAAAACTATTTTAAATACTTTCTCTCAATTTTCAATTTGATACCTATGTTCTTGTATCTTTTTATTAAATTATTTAACTTTATACTATTAGCACAATTAACTTTTGTGTATGGGCTAATAGTACCAATCAAAGGGTACCTATAAGCTTGAGATTAATATCTTTTTGAGGATTAAATCGTAAATATTTTTTACCTCTCAATAAATGTATTTCCTTAAATTTAAACTTATGTTTTCTTCATTACAAAAGTTAGACCATTTATCACCTTATTAGTTTTTCCTATTTATTTCTTCGTAATAGTATTTAACAAGTTAGAGCCGTAGGGTATCCAAACTCTTCCAATCATGTGCTAAATGCTTCTTACTTCTTTCCATAAAAACATGCTTCTCCTTGATTAGAAATAACTGTTAATGATTAATAATTAATTGGTTTTCCCTTTTTTGGCCAAAAAAATCAAAGCTTGTAGGGTCTATGTTGTTTAAAAAAGAGTTATAAATTTTGTTTTATAAATATTTATTTGGGAAAATTGTTTTAAATATTTTCTCTCAATTTTCAATTTGGTACCTATGTTGTTATACCTTTTTATTAAATGATTTAACTTTATACTGTTAGCACAATTAAGCTTTGTATATGAGCTAATAGTATCAATCAAAGGGTACCTACAAGCTTGAGACTAATATCTTTTGAGCATTAAAGTGTAAATAATTTTCACGTCTCAATAAATACATTTTTTTGAATTTAAATTTATGTTTTCTTCCATACAAAAGTTAGACTACTTATCACCTGTACTAACATATTATTGGTTTTTCCTATTTATTTCTTTGTAATAGTATTTAACAAGTTAGAGCCGTAGGGTATCCAAACTCTTCCAATCATGTGTTAATAACATGCTTCTCATTGTTTAGAAATAACAATTAATAATTAATTGGTTTTCCCTTTTTTGGCAAAAAAAAACTGAAAAAAACAATTTTACTTAATGGGCATGCATGCATTACTATTCAAAGTGTTTAATTATGATAATACTCATCAATGTAAGATATATTAAATTAATTTGATTAGATTAATAAAGTTAGTTAAGTTAGTTACTATAATAAATTTTTTAAAATACTATAATCATATTCCTAAACTCATTCCCTTCATTTTTTATTTGATTATTATTGAGAGAGTATCAATAGAGATAATTTAAGAAAAAATTAAAAAATGTAAGAAATATATTTCATATTTAGGATTAACATCAACTCCCTAATTATATCCTATATAAAGACAAGAGGAATACTATAATTTTTAGAGAACACTTAGCACATCCTTCCTAAGACGGAAATTAGACATTACGAAGAGATTGAGGCTATAATAATTCAATTCGCGACTTAAAATTTAGAGTTACCACTAACATTAACCATAGCCTAAGATTTGATTTCTCATTGTGATGATTGACTACGTGTCTCAAAGGATGAATTATGTTTAGATATCAAAATGATAAGTTATTCATTGATAAGAAATTTTAATTTCTGAGATTATTCTTTAGGATCGAAGTCTTCTGAATATGTTGTGTAATAACTGAAATATTTATGAGACAAATAATTTGTTTTGATTAATAGTCATTTATGAGAACTTTAGTATAGAAAATGGAATCCAGTAGTCCCATTTAGTAATTCAGTACTCTGAAATTAAAACTCCATATATATTAACAAAGAGGTTTTATATAAAATTGAAGTTTGGAATCATTTCGTATGCAGACGAACCTGCTATTTTAATGACAATTAGCCAACCTTTATATATATATATATATATATATATATTCTGAAATATTACATAACTTTTTATAGAGAAGGTATCTCTCCTCTTTACATTCTCGTGATTTTTTTATTACAACGGTGGCAAACAATTGCCACTATTTACATCAACTGTATTTCTTCTGTTTTTTTATGTCAACTTCACTTTTTCTTTTTCTTCTTCTTCTTTATTCTTCTTTGTTCTTTTATCTTGAAGCTGTGGGCAAAGTTCCATTGGCTATTCATTCATCGGCAACCTCTTTCAGGTCCAGTATATCTTCTTTAGATGACACTCATGTGCATTATAAGATCTTCAAAGTCTTTCTTTTCTAAACTTTTATCGTCACAATAATTATATTTATGTACAACATACTTGTTAAAAGCTGACAAATTCTTCTTTTTATTTTTCTGTATTCTCGAATATATTCTTTTTCAATTTATTATAAAACTGATTAAAATAATTAAAGTTCTTCGAAATTCTTTCTGATGAATAAATCAAAGTTGTTACGCCTAAAAAGTAGACCCATAAAGTTTCTTCATATGTTGCTAATATTCTGTTAATTTCTTAAAAAACTATATGATAATCCTGAGCTATAATTATTGATATAGTCTACATAAATTCTTCATCATATTCAATATCTTCCTTACATTGAGCTTGATGTTTAAATGGCTTCTTTGTTGTTACAAGTCTAATTAAGTTCATAGGATGATAAAATGTATTTGGAGTAATGTCAACTATAGTTGAGTAACACTTGATGAAAACTGTATGTTGAGTTACAACTACAAAATATGTCTGTACAGCTCTCTTAATCTATTCTCATAATTCAAGTATTTCTTTTAGTGATGAGGATGGATAAATAGACTGTATTAAACTATATTGGTATAGGCCTTTTATAAGGTTTGAAGCAGTTTTAGGATATATAATGACTTTGTTAAATGCAAAGTGAGAAACATACTTTATATGTTGAGACTTTAAGGTAAAATGATTGATGTTATAAATCAACTTCTTATAGTAATGATAATTAATTATCTTTGAGTTTGAAAGATGATAGGTTTATTCTTGGAGTTGTTGGTGGGCAACCTATTATTAAAGGCCATCTATATAAAAACTCTGACACGCTCTACTCCCTTCTATTTCCAAACTCTGACAAGTGATCGTTAGATCTTTTGTTGAGTCCATATAGATATTAATATCATCATATATGTGAATCTAACAAGACTTCAAGTCATCTAATAAAAAGTCCACAAACTATAGTTTGATCCTAAAATGTAAGTGGGTTTGATACAAGTTTTCCACCAAGGTCAATGTATAATCCTAAGATTCAGAGAGCATTTATAAGAGACTTATGAAATCGCCTATCAAAGAAACTATCAGAACGATAGTGAGAATCAAACTCGCATCTTTATGGGATATAAACATGTTCTTTACTATCTGTATTAACTCTCATTAGTATCATAAAAAGTTAGTTGAAGGGAAAGAAAATATGTTTGGATAAATGGATTGAGCTTTTGGTTAAAAAGCTACGTTAAGTTAGAAGCCCAAATTAGAAATTCTCCGGTTGCGTTTGTATTCGCCGTGTAGAAAGAAGAGAAAATGATGCTTAACCAATTACCAAGTTTATAACGCTTAACCAATTTGATCCAAACTTCTTAAACTTGTATACAACGAACTATATGCAGTAGAGTCAGAAGAGTTGCAGTGGAGAGGGCAAATCCTTTGGCCTTGTACCCTGTACTTCATTTCTAATGGTACAAACTTGGAGGCAGTCCCATGCCACTTTCCAAACGAAAGCTTTGATTTTTTATTTTTATTTTTTATAAGTGGATCATTTCAAAATCTTATCCTGAACTTATGGAATATTCCACTGATCCTTAATATATGATATATTTAACTAATTTGATTATATTAAATAAGTTAGTTTAGTTAATATGATATATTTTATCTAAAATATTTTAATCATTTTCTTAATTGCCTTACTTGATTATAGTTTATGGAATATCAATATGAGTAATTTAAAAAAATTGATTAATATAAGAAATATATCTTATATTTAAGATTAAAATTAATTCTCTATTTAAATTTTATATTAAGTACAAGAGGAGTAGTATTTTTAGCCTACTTTCCAATGTCTTTATAGGCTGCTTTAACATCAAAATCTCCATCGTTTGAGGATTTTCAATAAATCATATATTCCTTTCTATTAGGGTTTTTGGGGTTGAACTAGGATGCTTTGCCTAATGGCTTAACAGCCTTAACTATGGTGTGGAAAATAGTGATTCATTTTATCGATATTCCACTTGTCTGTTGTAGTCTTTCAAGAAATGATCCTTTGATGTACAATTGCATGCATGTTATATCCATATATATATATATATATATACACACACACACTCTCTCTCTCTCTCAATAAATATAGTCTGTTTTTCTCCATCATTACTAGAAGTATCATTTGCATGTATATCTGAAATAGAATTCATTTTTTCTGACAAAGCAGAGACGATGGGTTTAGAGAATTGGATTATTTAGAATTTTAGATCTACTAGAGAATAAATGAGAATGAAGCAACTCTTTAAAATATAAAGAGGTTACAGACATCATAACATAACTAACCTCATATCATTTAGTATGGATTACGTGCATACCGTTTACTCTAGAAGTCTCTTTTAGTAAAAATGATTATTATACATAATATTTACAAATTTTAATTATTTTTTTTGTTTTTTTCCAATGATTTCAAAATACATCTCCCAATGAATACAAAAAAAAAAAAGATTTTATGGTTGTTCTATTAGTAGTAGTTTTAAAAACCACCGTTAAAACACAAAACTTAATGTCATTTTTTTTTTTGAAAATTTCTACCATTTAGTGACAATATGGAAAACTAAAGTAAGAATCATTATAGTTTTTTGAATGAATATATCGTTTGCCTATAGACTTGAAGCAAAATTAATTTCTTCTGACGAAGATGAAGCAGAGAAGATAAGTTTAGATAATAGGATTATTTAGAATTTTAAATTTATGATAGAATAGATTACAATAAAGCAGCTTCTTGAAATATAAAAAGACTATAAACAAAATAAAATAACTAACCCTATGTCATTAAGTATAGATTCCATGCACACATTTCACTCTATTAAGTTTAGGGAGGGGAGTCCATTTTCATATAAGTAATTAATTACAAAAAGTATCAAAAATTAAAAACATGATAATAATAAGATTTAATGTAGAAAATGATAACAAATCATAACATATTGATAAACTTAGGAGATTTTTTAGTGATTAAATTACATATACCAAATAGTAAAATCACTTTCCTATAGTTTTCTCATAAAACATTGCAAATTTTCTCAATAAACGCAATATTCTTGCCGAAGGGTTTTCACGTCAAAATCATCTACCGCTTATACTCTACGGGACTTCTTTTTTATTTTTTTATTAATTTTGATCCTCCATCTATCATTTTACCAAGTGTTTAACATTACTATAACTAATTCAAATTTGAGTTTTGTTAAATATAAATAAGGATAACTTTTTAATATAATTTTTTTATCTACTAAGATTTAAAATGTTAACCCTATTAATTTTTTACTTTGGTGGTACCAAAGTAACTCCCGTTTCATGCTCTGGCGGTTACGTCTGATAAAATATAATCCTCAAACTAGGCCAAGCTTATGCCACATCTAAAATCTTGATGACATCTTTCTGGGTTGGTCCTCAGTCTTATTTTGAGCTCAGTTTAGTTGAAAACTCAGGTTAAATTGCCAAATTGGCTGGAAAAGAAAAATTATAATGAGCATTACATTTTGATGTACAAAGGCTTTCAACTAGTTTTCTCAATCATAGGAAAATAGTTAATAGAGTTTTATTAAAGGACCAGAGAAAATAATAAACCATGTTTAATTAATCAATTAATTATAACCTTAGGACATATTTATAAGAAACAAGTCAGAAGTAATGCCCGCATATAATTTAGCGATTTGTACATGACTAATAGCCACTAATTACTTTCTCCAGTCATATTTATAAAACCCTACCTATTAGTCCTTAATACAGGGCCTCTTACAAATTTTGATGATACATTTTAAAAAATGCCTTTTTTTTCATTTTCTCTTGGCTTAAATAGTGGTCAGGGCTAACTTTGAAAAGTTGTAAATTTTTTTTTACATTTAACTAATTTTCTTAATTTTAAAAAAATAGTTAACATCCTTTATTAAAAAGACAAGAGGAAGTAACGAATTACTCTTCTAGTCCTAAATATATAATTTAATTAATAAGTTTATCTTAGTCATATGTATAAGTCTTCTTTTCTAAATTTACCAACTCTAGCCCAAATCACCTATATTAATACCCTCTCAATATTAATCAAGTAAGAGAAGGAGGGATGGAGTTAAAAAAGAAGATTATGATATTTTAAAAAATGATATAATAATTAAATTAATTAATTTCCTTAATATAATCAAATTAGTTAAATATGTCATATATTTAGGACTGGAGGTGTCACGTTCCAAAATTTGAGCTGTGAACGGCACAGAATCTGAATAAATTCATACTACTTAGGCCTAAAACCTTAAATGTAACGATTGAAACAAAAATCATAATACATTAAAATTTATAAATCAAAGCAAGTCCTTTGTAGGAATTTTGATAGAATCGCCGTTGTATAACTGATCTCCTGATGATCCTACAATAGACTGCAAACATTCAAACCTTCCGTAATATTTTTTTCAAAATAACCAGAATATTTTCTAAAAACTACGTAGAGCATTTACCCTTTTATAAAAAATAATATAAGTACTTCATAAATGATAATTACATCAAAAGTAGTCAAAACGACGCTTCGAATCTGCAACGAGACTCTTCACTGCTCAGCGGGAGGATTAGAGTCAATTGTATTATCTGAAGCCAAATAATCTACTCGTGAATAACTTTCCAAAAATATTATTTAAAAATGTGGAAATAAACAGTTCAATATATTAAATGTAAATCATAACATTTCATAATTTAATGCAAATATTCTGTAAACATGTTATGATTATGAATTTTAATTAACGGTTATATGTATATTTATGGGGGAATATTTCGTATGGGAAGCGTTAGCCGAATGGTTCAAGAGGCAAAGGGAAAAACGTTTGGCCAGTGTTCGAGTCGCAGCGAAAGCGGAAGTGGAATTCTTTTTTCCTCAGACATGTGAATTTACTCTTTTGCCCCTCTGGTCATTTCTTCACCGAACCTCTGATTTCCTCCCTCCATTTTTCCTTCCTGCGAGCAGCGACAGCAGGGCAGCAGTGCGGGTTAGGTGCTGGATGGCAGAAGCTCAGCTTACGGTGCGGGAGGAGAGTGCACAGCACGGAAGTTCGGCTGGACGCCTTTAAGAAGTATTCTGCCCGATCCCTTCCTTTCTGTCATCAACGAGGCTGCGGTGACAGCGAGAGTTTGAGTGGTGAGCGCAGGTGTGCCGCGGGTTCGGTGTTCTAGCTGTAGCGCCGGTAAACACTCCTTCCAGTAGACCACATTCAAGGTTAGCGCCATCGCTATGTAGCTTCTGTCCGGCACCATTTTTGTGCTACTGTAGCAAATCCTTTGCTACTGTAGCAAGTCGTTAATTCCATTTCTCAACTGGTTTCTGTCGTGATCCGTTCGATTAGTGAAGTGGTAAGCTCCCTAGTTCATATTTCGTATTCAACTCCCTCTTTCCTCTTAAGCGGTTGCTGAGTGACAGAGCTCACTCATTTCTGTTCAGTGCCATCACCGCTGCTCTGTTTCAGGCCGTTGTCGTGAGTGTTAGAGGGAGTGGATTGATGCTTTGCACTGTCATCTTCCTGCTTTGTTCTGTGGTGTTGTTGCTGTGAATCCCAGGTGCGGTAAGGGTGGTAAGTTTCACCCTTTTTCCTTGTTATCTCTGCGACCGTGGACTGTTGTGTTTGCTGTGTTGGGAAGGTTTCTGTGGTAATATAGATAATCCATGATTATACTGGTTTGTTGCTGCCGTGTGCATACTGTTTTGCTGCTGATGTGAATCAATATTGAATGGAGGCTGTGAGCTTGGTTGAAACAGATGCATGAGTATATGTGTACGCACGGTGGTCGCTGTCGCTGTGTGTATTTTGGGTGTGTAATATTTATGTTTTTGGGGTATTGTTGCAGGATTGGGCTGAGTCAGGAAATGCTATGTGCATTTAAGTATGGGAATGTATTATACTGCATGATAATTATGAAATCTGCGACTGTGGGGAGTAGATTGGACGTTGTTGCTAATTGCACATAAGCATAAAAGTTGCTTTCAGAATGAAAGAAAAATGTGGATGATTTAGGATTTCTACTGTTATACATATACCCATAGATACATGTGTAAAGATGAAATAGAAAGTTTATGGAGTTGGAGTATTAGAATTAAGTAGTTTGGAGAGGAACTTTGAAAGTTACAAAGATGTGAAAAAGGGTGTGTTCAAGGTTTAGAAATGATTAAGTGTTTGCCTTGATGTTTGGCTGTAGTTTCAAGGTGATTTATTTCTGTTGGAGCTTTGATTAGAATATTAATGCTATTTCGGAATACCAAGGGTCGAGAAGTAATCTTGTAGCAAGTGTTTAGTGGGAGGAGTAACGGTTTAGGAGCGTGGCAGGTGAGTGAATAACGTTCCCTAAAAATTTATATTTTTAAATACATTGTTATTTTATTGAAAATGTTGAATTTCAAATATGATTTACGAAAAGCAAGGTTTACGAAAGTATGGTTTAAATCGTTAGAAATAATTTTCTTTCGATCGATTTACAAAAGATTACGATTATGCATGAAAATGGATAAAGAGGCTTTAGAAAAAGATTTGACAGTGAACTAATGTTATTCATGAAATATTCCTATGTGAATTGCATATGTTTTTACAGTAACTTAATTTTGAATGTTCATGCTGGGGTTTTGAAATTCAAAATGGCTTTATTAATGATTATGGTATTTGAAACGATTGAGATCATTACATGTGAAAAGGACCCCACGCATGATGGAAATGTTTTAGGACGGAATACAGAACGCTGGTTGCTAATAGCAGTACTGTTAGTCCTTGGTGCACCTTGGTTACCCGAGCTCGACGGATACACGTGGGTTTCATACTCGCGACGGATACACGTTGGTTTTATACTCGCGACGGATATACGTGGGTCTCGTACTCGCGACAGATTGTGGCCTCGAGCCACCAGATTATTACGTGAGTCTCGTACTCGCGACGGCTAGTGGCCTTGAGCTGCTAGATTAGTTATTTACCCTCGTGGACTGTGTGTCCACGTCTGTTTTTGCTCTGTTGAAGTCCTACAGAAAGATCATGGTTTTGAAAAGATTGTTTGAATGAGTTATTTGAAATAGTTAGTTCATACGGTTATTTTTCCTGAAATACAAATGTTGACAAAAAGGTTCGCCTTAGATTTCAAAGCATTATGAAATACATTTTCAATATGATATTGCATTGTTTATTTTCCGCATTCTTTAAATCCTGTTTTTGGGACGTTATTCACGAGTAGATTTTTGGCTTCAGATAGTGCAGGTGACCCTAATCCTCCAGCTGAGCGGTAAAGAGCCTCACTGTTGATCCAAAGCTTCGTTTGATAAATACTACTTTTGATGTAATTGATTCTTAAGAACTTGTATTATTTTGGAAAGGATAATGCTTTGCATAAACCCCAGGAAATATTTCGTATGATTTTGAAAAATGCTATGGTGAATTTAAAGATTTTATTTAAAATGCTAGGCTTTCAGAATATGAGGTATTTATATTCTGTGCCGGTCACGGTTCAAAAATAGGGTCGTGACAAAACATTTTTATTTTTGAGAAAATCATTTGAAATAATGATTTTTCCATAGGATTTTAACAGAACATAAATAGACGTGGACACAGTCCACGAGGGTAATTAACCAATCTGGCGTGGCTCAAGGCCACAAAAACAGGCAGGGACACACAGTTCATAAGGGTAAATAACCATACGTAGAACGAGGCCACAAAATAGATGTGGACACACAGTCCACGAGGGTAAATAACTAATCAGGCAAGGTTCGAAGTCATGAATATAGGCACATGTACGAAACCTACGAATAACAGGCGCGAGAATAAATCCCATGAATAACTGTCGCGAGTATGAAACTCGTAGATATCCATTGAGCTCAGGTAACTAAGGTGCACCAAAGACTAATAGTACTGCTATTAGCAACCAACATTCTGTATTCCGTCCTTTCTAAAACCTTTCTAATATGCGTGAGGTCCATTTCACATTTCACATGTAATAATCTCAACTGTTTCAAATGCAATAGTATTTGGTGAAACTATTTTGAATTTCAAAACCCCCAGTATAAACATTTAAAATCAAATATCAAGATACTATGGAAACATATAAAATTTACATAAGGATATTTCATGAATAAAATCAATTCAATATAACATGTGCCAAATTCTTTTTATAAAACTTCTTTATCCATTTTCATACATAATCATAATCTTTTTGTACACCAATTGAAAGAAAATCATTTCTAACAATTAAAACCATAAATTCGTAAAACTAACTTTTTGTAAATTATATTTAAAATTTAACATTTTAAATGCAATAATAATTTATTAAAAATGCTATTTTAAGGTACGTTATTCACTCACCTATCACGCTCTTAAACCTTTACTCTTTTTAGCCAAACAACTTATGATTATATTCATTTCTCAATTACCTAGGATCCCGAAACAATATATTAACATTCTAATAAGAAATAATTATCCGTAATCTATCATTTCAACTAATTACATACCATCATTCATTCAATCAAAGATTCAATACATAAATTCCTATACCATTAACCAATTACTTCTGTAATCTATATCCCATCAGAAGGCATCTTCGGTGCCCTAACTTGGCCATCATTAAATCGATTCAATTACTTATTCCTTTATTACAACTTCCTAACCTATCACTTTAATATTCAATGGTCCTAAATAAGCATAAGACATTAATTATTAATTCTATTAGAACAATTAAGGTTACTAACTTCTCATCATTATCACTCTTACTTTGTCTCTTAAACCTCAATTCTACACTCCTACACTTTTATTCTAATAGGCTTAAGATTACTTTAGGACCATTATCCCATATAAACAGCTCTTCTAAACATGATTTAAATCATTCTTTTAAGTCTCTTTAAACTTACTTCAAACTTCCATCTCATAATTAACATTTATGTAACATTTTATCTTGTACTATGATGCCATATACAGCAGCATGATATGCATATATAACCTTAAATTTCCCTCTCCAATAACATCATTCCTAACGCCATTTTGAACCTTAAAATATGATATGGTAGTTTAATATTTTAACTTCACATCCCTTCATTTCCTGGTCACACATGCACAGCTCCAAGAATTTCCCACCAATATCTCTACAATTCTCCTTAACCGATTAAGGCATGCATATACTTATTCATATGTTGTCCAAGACAATATCCTACTCCTGATGACAGCAGCTATGCCCCCCAACAGCACGGATTCTCTTCTCTCTCACTCCCTCTATTTTTTTTTTCTGAACATTGAATCACATACCTGCTGCACAACCATCGCTATGTATATATATATAAACATACATGGTTCACATTTCACAGCAGCACCAGCGTTTCATATATATATATATATATATATATATATATATATTTCCAAACAGCAGCCCATATATACACACTTACAGCAGCAAGGTTCACATAAACAACAGAAGAAGAAAGTTCCAACAACTTACCACGCACGGTTTCAATTCCATGGAGGTTTCTGCAGCTCAAACATCCACTATTCTTCCATTTTTCCTTCCCTTCCTAGATCCAGAGATCACACACCCCCACCGTGTAGCATTCAGTAGCAGCGACGGAGAAGAACGCCAGAGATATGAAGTTGCTACAGTACACAGATCCACTACAGATGAAGCTCACTGAAGGGAACTCGCCGGAGATATGAAGTGTGTGGTTTTCTATAATAACAAGGTGTTAGACGTTGCTTCTTTCTTCTTCTCTTCTCTCACTCACACACTGCGACCTGAAAAAAAAGGGAGTCGAAGATCAAGATGCTACAGTGACCGCAGATAACAGCGACGAAAGCAGCAACCGCTCCTGTCGACGACGCCCCAAACGACCGATGACTAATGGCAACGCACTCCTACAGCAACCACCTATGGCCTTTCCTTTCCTTCCACCTTCCGCAGCACTTCTCTATTCCTGCTCTTGCTCCGTTCCTTAAATAACAACAGCAGCTGCAGAGGGAATGACAACACCATTGGTGACAACAGGGAGAGGAATACTGATCGATGCAAGGCGACGGCTTGTGTACCAGCAGCAGTGGTTTGGTGTCACGAAGCTTCGCTACGCCTTCCTCTGATCTCACTCCCTCACGGAAACTCTGCACAAAATGGCAGGGAAAGCGTATGGCAGAAACGAAAAGGACAAAGGGCAGTTTGGTAATTTCACACGTCTGTGAAATTTTCAGGCTTATAGGAGGAGTACCATCTTAGGACCTATTCATATGAAAAACAAGCTATAGTTAAAACTTAAAATTAAAATACCTGAATTCCAAGGTAGTTTTGTGGTTGATGTTTGAAAGTTGAGTTACTCTAATATTCATTGATGGATATCCCTGCCGCTATCATCATAGTTAAAATGTTCTTCGTCGTCCAATCCCCAGCCGTCCAAATTTTATTAGCGCTTTGTATAAAAAAAAAAATTTATTAGCGCTAAAATTCTCAGAAGAAGTTATATTTCCAGTTCCAATGGATAGCCAGATGATTTCTCTATCCTTGAATTCTTCTTGTCGTAACACCTCACTGAACGCCACCCTTGCCTAAAATATTGAAGTTAAACTAAATAACACCTAATTATGGACAAAATTTATTAATGATAGCATCCATCACCAAGATGCCGGATGCAACTAGAAAATAACATCAAGGGAACTGGATACATAAGGAAAATAATATCCAGGTGCTAGAATACATTATAAATAAGATTAATTAGGTGGAAGATGCTACTGAGAAATGGAGAGAGAGAGGGAGGGAAGGAGAGAGCTTAAAATTACCGGCATAGATGTGAAGAAAAGACGATCAACGAGATTAGATTCAGTATTGTGATCCGTGAAATAACACGGCGGAAACTCGCCAGGTGCTGCTGAGGTTCCAATACATGCGGCCGACAGGCTGACGTTTAAGTGAGGAACATCCTTTATCTGCATCATTAAATTACCCCGTCCCATATATATATAGTTAATTTAGTGACCGCTCTCAATAGGAATAGGAAGATATATATATATATATATATGTATGTATGTATGGAAACCTTGAAGCTTGAGAATATAGTTGGCTGAGGGAGCTTGATGTCGAAGGAAGAAATGACAGACAGCATTTGTGGTTGTCTCTGGCTTCCATTCAATGTCTTGTTAACTATTTCATGTAAATACGTCCCGTGGAACTTGGGACAGAAGATCACTTTATAGCTGTTGTCAACAAACAAACACTTCAATAATAGTCCCTAGTGCTTAATACAAGGTGATTTTTTAAATTAAATAAATGAGTTAATTATGACTAAATTTAATCTCTCATGATGAATTTAAATTATATACTCATTAATCTATCAAAATTATATAACAAATTCTTCAATAATAGTCCCTAGTGCTTAATACAAGGTGATTTTTTAAATTAAATAAATGAGTTAATTATGACTAAATTTAATCTCTCATGATGAATTTAAATTATATACTCATTAATCTATCAAAATTATATAACAAATTCTTATATTAGTTATAATTAATAATTTATTTATTTAATTTTTTTAATATGTCCAAAAAATCAACTAACATTTATATTAAGTAGTGGAGGAATATATAGTTATTATTATGGCAAATGGAAGGGGCTTGATTATTAATCCTTTTAAACAAATTCAATAATTTGAGTTTTGACTAATTAATTAATTAATTACAACCAATAATACTCAAATATAACCATTTAATCAATACTGGATTTGTACTATCAAATTATTTGAATTATGATAAACTCTTATATATAATCTGTGTTGACATTTTCTATCAGAGATAAGCATACGCATACCATATTTCAGTGAAGATGGAAGGAACATGCTCTCTGTAAAACTTGATAACGTCATCAGCAGAATAAAGAGGACGATGGTTGATTTTAGGGTCAGGGGCAGCGAGAATTCCAGTTATAATCTCTCCAGTGCTGGTCCCAGCAACCATCTCAAAACATTCTGCTATTCTTGCATTTGTGTCCCTTTTCTGAATTTCTTAATCAAATTCAAATTTTTGTTATTATATATTGTTTGTAGTTTTTAGCATGTTAAATATAGATCAGTTCTATTCTATGGTACATAAAAAATTATACAAAACTTAAATATATTGTTTATGTAATTACTAATTTTTGAAATTACACAGAATTTTTTTGAGAGAATTCTTTAGGGTTTTAAAAATAAAAATTACACTGTAATTTAACAAACTGAAGAAGCATATGTATGTGTGTGTGTGTGTGTTTTAATGTTAAAAAAGATCATACTTATATAAAGTCCTTATATTTGTTATGTCAAATTCTTTAATAACACTTTCTTATGTGTACTATTGTTTTTTTTACATATGGCAGATTGAGACTGGAGAATTTGACCAAAAGGGTGTAAGGAACTTGTTATAATAAGTTTTCTCCTTAATATTATGAGTTTTATGGATAATATGACAGGTCTGTATGATTTCAATAACATTTAATAAATTAAATACACAAATACCTTGAGGGCAGCTTCAAGATGTTTAAGCATAACTGCAGAGAGTATCCCTCTCATGCCTCCTCCATCAATAGCAAGAACTGTGACTTTTCCTTGTTCATGATCTTCGCCAGCCATTATTTGATTAGAGAATATTGCAACAAGTAGAAAAAAGAAACACAAATATTTTTGACATTTTTAGGGTTGATAAACACACAACTTAGAAGAAGATGAGATTGAAAGAGATAAGAGATCAATTTGTAACTTGAGTGGTCTTCGTTAATAAGGTAGGGTTTATATAGAAATGAGATAAAGATGAGACAATATTAATTACGCAATAGGCCAAATGGAAATTGGACATATGCTACACGTGATTGAGTTAAAGATAACACATATAAAACATACATACCATTTAATCTTCTTCTCTGTTTTTTTGGCCAAAAAAACACACCATTTAATAATATAATGTGCCATTTTAGTGTGGTTCATGAGTTCATAACATAGCAATTTTACCTATTTTTTGTTGTTTGAAAAATTTTTAATTGATTTTTTTTCTATGGATGTAATTGAATCTTATAATTTATATGCAATTAAGTATATGTGTAATACAAAATATATTACTGTAATTACGGATAAATATAAAGTTGAGAAAAAAAGTTTGAGGTTGATTACTTAAGAAAGTATTTCACTCACTAGTTTTAATTTAATCAATTTTTTCTGGTTCTCATTACAGTGCTTCACATTATATTTAATGGCCTATCTGACTACATAAAAGGTATTATATGTAATCCTAACATAAATGGCAAATTCACATTAGTCTCAAGCCCAAAGTAGCTTCAGATACCCTTGATTACATTGAAAAACAAAACAAAGAAAGAAATTTGACTTTGTGAAATTATTCTGTAGGATCAAAGTCTTCCCAGGAATATGTTGTGAAATACTGAAATATTTACGAGACAAATTAAATGATGGCCTTTTTGGTCGAAGTTTAATTGGGTGTTGCTTTGCTTTTTAGTGGGCTTCTGATATCTTCTTCTTTATTTACGTAATAGGAATATTACTAACAACTTAGTACTCTTGGTTTAGGAAAGTGGCTGACATGGATAAATGAAATAAATTATAACTTCAAATAAAAAACCGTGTTGAAACGAGAAATTAAACCAAAAAAAAACAAAACAAAGAATTTCTACACCATAATCTCAAGCTTCAATTTTTATTTACTTGCTGGTGCTTCATGCATGGCCAGCATATGATACAGCACAAAGTCAAGGACATCAAAGCAGAGGATTACATAGCCATTTATTTTATATATTTATTATTACATTTTTTATTTATTAAAGTGCCAATATACAATGGCAACATACAAACCCGCACATAATTATTTAAAATGCTATCAGAATAGCATTTCCTCATCAGATTCATCAATAAGTGGCTGAAAGAGGGAACATTCCTTTCCTCACTTTCGAAGCTTTCTTTCCATGAAGACGAACTTTTTCTTCATAAAGAATTTGAGCCAGCCTACAAAAAAAACAAACATAAAATCCCTATTCTAAAAGCAGTAGATATCAGAATTTCAATTTTCATAAATAAAAGTCTGTAATTTGTATCGATAAATAGTAAATAATATGTCATTAATAAAACTAATTAATTCTTTCAAAATCAAAACACAAGTTGTTGTTGTTTTTGGCAACAGTGTTATTTATACGTACCTGTCCAGAGCTTGCTCGTTGGTACCTTCACCAGTTTCGTCAGGGACAAAAGTGTCAACATTGAACCTTTTAACTTGTTGCTTCAACAAATTATTTCCTACCTCTTCAAGTTTATCCATGTTTTCTTCTGATGCATCTTCTGGACTAATGGTTGGATCTAAATTGTATTCCTGCCCCAAATATTGTTATATTGTTATTCTTACATATACGATACAGTAATTGTACATGATTAACCCCTGATTTAATTAGTATGATTTGGAGTACTTTGTAATAAAGATTTTTATAGGGTCTTATAAAAAAGATAAGAGGAAGTAATCAATTATGTTGATTTAATTAATTATTACTTTAGGACCTATTTATAGTGATTAACCACTGATTATACTTTCTCCCGTACAATGTATATAAAACCCTACCTATTAGTCCTTAATACAAGGACTCTAATAAAATTTAATAATAGGTTTTAAAAACTGCCTTTATTTCATTCGCTTTTGTCTTAAATAATGACTTTAGTTTGATTATGGATAATTTTGGAAAAGCATTGAATTTTTTTTTATATTTAACTATTTTTCTTAATCTTAAGAAAATAGTTAATAGGGCCATATAAAAAGGAATAGAGGAAGGTAACGAATTACTCCTTTGGCCCTTAATATATTATCTAATTATGGAGTCAATCTTAGTCATAAGTATAAGATTAAATTCTTATATTTATTAATTTTTCCTTAAATTACCTCTATTGATATTCTTTCAATAAGAATCAAATAAGAAAGTGAGAGAGTTAAGAAAAATTATTATGATATTTTAGAAAAAAATATGTCATATTAATTAATTTAACTAACTTTCTTAATATAATCTAATTAGTTAAATATATCCTATATTAAAGATTAGATGAGTCATATCTTAGGACTTATTTATAAGAAGCAACTTATTGTTAAAAAACATAAAAATACCTGAATTCGAAGGTAGTTTTGTGGTTGAAGTTTGAAAGTTGAGTTAATGTAATACTCATTCATGGTTGAAACGGCAGCTATCACCATAGTTGAGATGTTGTTAATCCAATCAAAAACCGTCCAATTTTTATTAGCGCTAAAACCCTCAGAGGTTGGTACATTTCCAGTTCCAATGGATAGCATAATGATTTCCTTATTCTTGTATTCTTCTTGTCGTGTCACCTCACTGATCGCCACCCTTGCCTGAAATATTAAAGTTAATAGTAAAAAAATACTTAATTATGGACACAATATTTAATGATTTTCCCCTTCTATTTATTTTTAAAGTTAGGTTAGAGTGTATCTAGTATCCTAAAGTTATTTTTCAGTCCCATTCAGCACCCTATCTTAAACTACCATCAGGGGGTGAGTGCTAGATATATCAGGAAAATAATATTAGGGTGGTGGGTACAACATGAATAAGATTAATTAGGGGCAAGATGCTACTAAAAAATAATATTAAGGTGACAGATGCTACTTTACCCTCTAAAGGTTATGTTAATTTTTTTTGTGATAGGACAAGATACCTAGGGCAAAACTTACAGGAAGGCCACACTTTTCATAAATTATAGACAGGGGTCTTATTTAGCATCTGATTTTTTTTGTATATAAAAAGAAGCATCACATACTAAAAATAATTCAATATTAACATAATAAGCACTAGCCAGAAGTTATTAATAGTGAAGAGCTCATTGTTTAAGCTATTTCCACTCATCATTCAAACCCTATTAAATTATATATAGGGAAATATGTCTTGTTCAAATTAAATTAAACTTTGGTAGTTGCACACTGAGTTAAAAAGCACTTTGGCCCCTAAAATTTAATAATGCAAGAGTAATTGGTATATATTAATTAGATGTTGATTATTAATCTTTCCATAGTGACACAGACACATGTATGCATGCGTGTGTCTGTATGTATGTTTATAAATATACGGTTTTCAAGTTTAACATGGGTTCATAGAGCGAGGGTGGGGCGAGAGGGGGGGAGGGGAGAAGAAAGAGGGAGAGGAGGAGCAAGAGAGAGAGAGGAGAGATGGAGAGGGGAGCAAGAGAGAGAGGGGGGAGGGAGAGGGAGAGGGGTGGGTGCCGGATGCAACGGAAAAATAACATCAAGGGTGCTGCTGGATACATGAGGAAAATAACACTAGAGTGCTAGCTACATTATAAATAAGATTAATTAGATGCAAGAAGGGGGGGGGGGGGGCGGAGAGCTTAAAATTACCGGCATCGATGCGACGAAAGCACCATCAACGAGATTAAATTCAGTATTGTTGTCGATGAAATAATATGGCGGAAACTCGCCCGGTGCTGCTGAGGTTCCAATACATGCGTCGGACAGTTTGACGTTTAAATGAGGAACATCCTTTATCTGCATCATCATTAAACCCCAGCCCACATATATATAGTTAATTTAGTGACCATTCTCAATAGGAATAGAAAGATATATATATATATATACACGGAAACCTTTAAGCTTGAGAATATAGTTGGCTGAAGAAGCTTGATGTCGAAGGAAGGAATGACAACATTTGTGGTTGTCTCGCTTACAAGTGTTCCATTCAATGTCTTCTTAGCTATTTCATGTAAATACGTCCCGTTGAACCTGGGACATAAGGTCCCATTATGGCTGTTGTCAACAAACAAAGATATATAAGTTTAACCCTGCTTTCAATAATACATATTACATATAAATCCCTTTCAATAATACTCCTTTCGTACTTAATATAGAAGAGTTAATTGATTTTTTTTATAGATTAAAAAAAATTAGTTAATTATGAATAAATTTAACATTTTATAAAGAATTCATATTATATACTTCTTAATATATCTAAATTAGACTCTTATATTAATACTTCTTATTATGGCAAATGGAAGGGGCTTGATTATTAGTCCCCTTTAAGCAAAGTCAATAATTTGAGTTGGGACTAATTAATTAATTAATTAATCATGACTAGCAATACTTAAATCTAACATACTAATTAATAATGTATTTGGACTATCAAATTATTTGAATTATGATAAACTCATATATATAATCTGTTTTGAAATTTTTCAACAGAGATAAGCCTACACATACCATACTTCCGTGAAGATGGAAGGACCATGCTCTCTGTAAAACTTGATAACGTCATCAGCAGAATAAAGAGGACGATGCTTGTTTTGAGGGTCAGGGGCAGTGAGAATTCCAGTTATAATCCCTCCAGTGCTGGTCCCAGCAACCACATCAAAATATTCTGCTATTCTTGCATTTGGGTCCCTTTTCTGAATTTCTGAATCAATTTCAAATTTTGTTATTATATATTGTTTTTGGTTTTTACCATGTTAAATATAGATCAGTTCTATTCTATGGTACATAAAAAATTATCCAAACGTAAATATATTGTTTATGCAAATAAGCACTTCTCTATTTCCCCATAATCAAAGATAAATTAACTTCTCTTAAATACTTTTGAATCTTGTAAATTTCCCATTATTTTTGAAATATATTAAGATCTTCCCTATAAGTGAGTAATTAGAGATCGTTCTTCTGATTTTTGTTGAAATTATTTCAAACTCTACGAAGACCTCTAATATATAAGTTTAAAAATAAATTATAACAGACATCTCTTGAATTAAGCAACTAACACATTATCTGTTCTTTTATTTTTAAAGCCTACACAAATCTGTCCAAACATAATATTTCCTTGATTTTGTGCAATATTTAAAGGGTTAATATAATCTTTGATTTTTCAAGTTTTAAACTATAGGTTTTAATTTCTCAATAGGTAAAATAGTCAAAGTATTTATTAAATTATAGGGACTAATATTTTAGACTAAAATAAATTTTAGGGACCAAAATATATATTTTAAAACTTGAAGGATCAAAACTAAAATGATAAAAAACTTAAGAGATCAAAGATTATATTAACCAATATTTAAAATAAAACTAAAATTTGTACCATTTGAAGAAATTTATAAGTTTTGCATTGGTTTGAAGATAGTGAAAATAAATTCTGTGTAATTTAACAAACGGAAAAAGTGTCTGGATAATATGATAGGTCTATATATAAAATTGAATAAATTGAATACACAAATACCTTGAGGGCAGCTTCAAGCTGTTTAAGGATAACTGCAGGGAGAATCCCTCTCATACCTCCTCCATCAATGGCAAGGACTGTGACTTTTCCTTGCGCATTATCTTCCACAGCAATTATTTGATTAGAGAATATTGCAACAAGTAAAAAAAACAACACAAATATTTTTGACATTTTTAGGGTTTTGAGAAAAACCCACAACTTAGAAGAAGATGATCAGATTGTAAGAGATAAGAGATCAAGTTGTAACTTGAGTGGTCTTCGTTAATGAGTTAGGGTATATATAGAAATTCGATTAACATGGGACAAAATAATTAATTACGTACACATAGGTCAAATGGAAATTGGGCATATGCTAAATGTGATTGAGTTAAAGATAACACCTATTGTCCATATTATTGGTCCATGAGTTCATAAAATGTTTGTATAAAACTCAAGATTTATTTTCCCCATTTAATCGTTCTTTTGGCAAGCAATTTTACATATTTTTTGTTATTTGAAAATTTTTAATTGAATCTTTTTATATGCATGTAATTGAATCTTATAATTTATATGTAATTAGAAAAGTATCCGTGTATTAAAAAAAATATAATATATCATAGTACCTTAAACATGATTATCTCTAATAATAGGATAACTTTGAATATAAAAAAAGTATAAAATATAGTTGATTGATTTGGATAAATTAAAAAAATAGTTAATTATAAAAAATATGATATAATATTTCTAAAGTACTAATGTATTATATATATTTATATATATCCGTTTATAAATTATATAAATTAGTTTAAGAAAAATAAGAAATATTATAGATAAAATAAATTAATATCTTATATTTATATTCAAATCTAATCCTACAACTAACTCCTATATTAAAGAGGGGAGGTAGTATCATAAGAAATTTTTTTCAATTTTACCCTCCATTTAGTGTCACATAATTTTAAATCTTAATCATTTTCATTTAGTCGTCCATCTCACCTAAAGATTATTAAAAACAAGTAATAATTATGCTTTGAAATTTGAAACATGACATACATTTAGAAAAAGTAAAAATTATCAAATGAGGACAAGTAAATAGAAACTAAAAAAAAATATTAGAACTTGTTCGATTCCATTCTCCATTTTTTATGTTCTGAGAATAATTCTAGAGTAAGTTTTTAAACCAAGTTTTGGAAACAAAACATTAAAAAACATCTTTTGAATTATTATTTTGAAAGACATATATAAAATGATGAAGTGAATGATGCAAACATCGTTTGCTTTATTAGCATGATTGTCATTAATGAAAATACAATGTTACGTACTTCCCTACTAATTATCTAATTTTGTAGAACAAAAAGTAATAGAACATAGAAGAAAGGTGTTATGTTTTGTTTTTAATTTTAGAACATTTTTTTTTCAGAACACATAACCGTAAACTAATTTTCAAATATGTTTGTTTTTACTTTTCAAAATAAAAATGTTTTGAAAATAGAAAACCAAACAGACCCTTAGATTTTCCTTCCGTTTCGTCTTATATATCCCGAGTCAACAATGGCTCACCATCATGTTTTTCATTCCTGGAATCATTGCACCTGAAGAAGCATGGTATCATGAGTGCAATTTTTCAAAAATGGCACGCGCCTAAGAGTTACCTATGCACTATGTACTATGTACTATGTACATGACCACTTGATCAAGTCATTTTTAACTTGTTTATATAGGCTAACAGTACCAATCAAAGAGTATCTACAAGTTTGAGACTAATATCTTTTGATGATTAAAATGCAAATAATTTTTACCTCTTAATAAATGTATTTTCCTAAATTTAAACTTATGTTTCTTTTCTTACAAAAGTTACATTACTTACCACCTCAATTAACATGTTATTAATTTTTCTTATTTATTTCTTCCTAAAAGTATTTAACAAGTTAGAGCCGTAGGGTATCTAAACTCTTCCAATCATGTGGTAAATGCTTCTTACTTTTTTTCCATAAAAACATGCTTCTCGTTGTTTAGAAATAACAGTTAATGATTAATAATGAATTGGTTTTCCCTTTTTTGGCCAAAAAAAAAATCAAAGCTTGTAGGCACTATGTTGTTTAAAAAACAGTTACAATTTTTTTATATTTATTTGGGAAAACTATTTTAAATACTTTCTCTCAATTTTTAATTTGGTACATATGTTCTTGATCTTTTTATTGAATCATTTAACTTTATAGTGTTAACACAATTAACTTGTGTATATGGGCTAATAGTACCAATCAAAGGGTATCTACAAGCTTAAGACTAATATCTTTTGAGGATTAAAGTGTAAATAATTTTTACCTCTCAATAAATACATTTCCTTGAATTTAAACATGTGTTTTCTTCCTTATAAAAATTAGACCGCTTATCACCTTAACTAATATGTTATTAGTTTTTCCTATTTATTTCTTCGTAATAGTATTTAACAAGTTAAACACTACAAAAAAAAAACTTTTGGCGACGACCTTTTAGCGGCGATAAAATAAGTCACTGCAGAAAGTCTTACTTTCAGCGGCGACAGAATAAGTCACCATAAAAAGTCTTACTTTCAGCAGCGATAAAACATGTCGCCGCTAAAAATTGATTTTCAGCTGCGACATATATTGTCGTAGTTGAAAGTAAGACTTTCAGCGGTGACATTATTTTGTCACCGCTGAAAGCAAGACTTTCTACAGCGACATTATTTCGTCGCTACAGAAGGTTTGATTCAGCGGTGACTTTTATACTTATTGCAGCTAAAAGTCTTCATAAATTAATTTAAAGGCTCTAAATCGACTATCTATCATATAATTAAATCATTGAACAATGTTATTTTTAAATAATAAATAAAAAATTTAATGTTATTATAGTAAGGAGAGATTATATAGTTAATAATATAATGTTTGTAAAAGAAGGAGATGAAGTAGGGGTATATGCATGATATAGCGTAAGAGTTAATATCTGTGTGTCAAAGACAATGTGAGGGAGGAGATAGAGACAGGGAGATATGTGTGTGTGAGAGATCAGGAGAAAGAAGGAATGTAAAATACATGCATACATTCTTATTTAATGTTATATTTACCCTCTGCTACTGCATTTCATATAACATCCTATCTTTTATAAAAATAATTTATAAGGTATTATTGAGTGTAAGAGTATTGTTTTCAAATTAAAAAGTGTGAAAAGTGATATTTGTGAGAAAGAATAAAGGAAAGAATAATGGTTAAAAATGTTTTTGGGTTAAGAAAAATTAAGAAAAAATCATAAAATTAGTATTTTGGGGGTTTAGAAAATTATGAAAGAGTTTATTTCCCCAAAAGAGACCTAAATGATCTAATAGCTATTTTTGGAGAACTAAAAGCTTATTTTCTTAGAAAAATCAAGAAAAATAATTTGAAGTTATCATTTGTCCAAAAAATTTTATAAAAATTTTGTAATAAGGTCAAGAATATAGGGGAAGAAATATCATTATTTTATTAAGTGGATTATTTCCTAACAATTATTTGGTAAAAATAATACTTTCAGCAGTGATAGTTTTTATCGCAGCTGAAAGTTAGTTTTAGCGGCGATTTTTTATGTCGCAGCTAAAAGTTTATCTCAGCGGCGACTTTTATTTGTCTCCACTGAAAGTAACTTTTAGCAGCGACTTTTTCTTGTCACCGCTAAAGGTAATTAGGGTTTATTTTTCTATCCTGCCCTGAAGTCGCGCCCTAACATTTCCTTTCTTTGGCAGGGTCTAGCGTGAGATAGAGCGAGAGTGAGAGCGAGACATAGAGTGAGAGCCACGGTGATTTTGCTGGAGAGTAACGGAGGTCGTCGTAGTGATAATGAGAGGTCGAAGAGTGTATGCAACTGTGGATTGAAGGTTAGAAGGGGAAAGTTTTGTTTTGGTGTATGCAACTGTGGATTGAAGCTTAAAGTGGAAGCTGGGGTTAATTTGGCCGATGAAAATTGAAGCTTAAAAGGGAAAAAATTTATTTTGGTGTTGTTCAGTGAATTCGTAAGTTATCTGACATTAAACCCATCGCCGTCATCTGTTCATGCACTGTCGAGTTTCTTCTTTCGACTCTAGAACTGAAGTCGCTGAAGGTGAGTCTTTCCTATATTTCATCTTTGTCTTCTCCAATCTGTGATTTAAGAGTGTTGGGTCGGACCAAATTGAAGCTTAGAAGGGGAAAATTTTTGTTTTGGCTCCTACCAAATTTGATTATTTCCTTTTTCTGGGTTTATATGATGATTGTATCAAATTTGGGTTTATTAAGATACTCCAACATTATCGGTATTGACAATGAGAGAATGAGATACTCCAACATTAATAATCTTCCTTGGCCTTCACCACCGTCGTTGGGTCACTTACACTTTTCTTTTAGTCTATTTTGCCTTTGATATTGCTCTGGCGATATGAGAGAGAAGATATATAGATAGATAATTTGGTTGCTTTAAACATTTAGACAACTCTACTGTTGAATGCTATCTAGCTGTTGACAATGTATTATTGTTGAAAATGTGTTTGGCCATTGAATGCTAGTTGTTGCAAATGTATAATGGTTAATGGACAAAAAACTCTACTCTCGCTCTCTGTCTTGTATAAAACCCAACAGCTGGGGTGTTATCTCTTCCTCAGCTTGATGATTTGAAGGGCTTTTAGAGTCATGCTCTCAAGTGCTCTGCTTTAGTGTTATATTTAGGGTTGGTTGGGTTCTTTCTCTTTTCTTTGTTTGTTTCTTTCCTCTCTCAGTTAAATTTTCTAAAAACTTTTTTCTCTCTGGCTATATAAACTGTTGTCTTTGTATCCTTTTTATCATGCCAGAATAAGCAAATGGTTAAAGATCATCTCTGGGATATCATGAATATGCTTTTGATGCAAAACATTGTGGGACTCATATTATTAACATACTGCTAGTGAAGTACTAAAAAGTAGGAGTCATGAGAGTGAATGTACATGGAGGTCATGATCATCATATCCTTCTATATCATGAGTGTGTGTGTTCCATTATTATTATTATTCATATATAGTTATATCATCTAATGCACTTTGATATATATATATATATATCCCCTATGTCAAGCTTAGATTTGCAGATAATTATGTGACTTTGATCATCATTCTCACTTGTCTCACTTTTGGGATATCACTTTTTCTATATCCATGGATGATTCTGCTAGTTATAGTGGCACAATATATATATACATAGTTAATTAGCAAGTGATCAGTCATTATATGTATGTATCTTTTTGAGTCAGACATTCATAGATTGTTGATGGACTATTTTTACTGATCTTGTAAGTATTTGCGGACACTCAAATCGTATGTTCGTAATAAAGCTCGACCTGAAGGATCAATTGTAGAAGGATATTTGGCAGATGAAATTCTCACGTTCTGCTCAAGATATTTAAAAGATTTTCCTACAAAATTTAGTGTGTCACATAGGAATGATGATACCAATGATGATATCAACCCTGAGTTTACAATATTTAAGAAAAATAGTTAAGCTAAGGGACATTATGAGTCAATTTCTCTTCCTTATGAAGAATATTGTCAAGCAAGAATGTATGTGTTACAAAATTGTGAACAAGTTTGGCCATTTATGGAATAAGTTGCCTGACTTAAAGAGGAAATTTATTTGTCATATTGCATTTTATTCTTATTGCTATGAAAATTTATGAGGAATATACAACAGAGTTTGAAGCCTATGGATCAAAGAGTGAGCAAAGCCAATATGAGTTTCCTCAATAGTTTTATTCACAAGTTATAACATTTTTAGACTTAGTATTTCTAGCAATTACATTTATATAAAATATCTAACACATGACTTTTGTCCTAAAAGGTGACATCATTGTCTACACAGAGTCATGTGAGTGATGAACTCATAAGTTTATCAATTGATCCATTAACAATGGTGAATCGCTATTCCATGTTCATAGGCAATGGATTTCATTTTCACACAAAAGACCTTGCAACAGGAAAAAAAACTCAAAACAGTGGTATTCTAGCTAAGGGTGATGACACTAATACTGACAAAGAATATTATGGTGTGTTAGAGCATATTTATGAGTTGTCTTACATATGCAACAGAAAAATATATTTGTTTAAGTGCCATTGGTGGGATGTGGCTCATTATAACAATGGATATAAGGTTGATAAGTAAGGGTTCATAAGTATCAGTACGCGATTTTCATTACAAACAAATGAACTATTTATTCTAGCATCTCAAGCTGAGCAAGTTTTCTATATGGATGACATTGTTGCACCCAGTTGGCTCGTTGTTGTCAAAACAAACCCACGTAACTTGTTTAATATACTATGAGACAATGATATTGATGATAGTGGGGTCCATGATCCTATGGTTGATACAGAACCTTATCAACAGTTGGTGGTAGACTTAAATGTTTATCATGCGAGTCCTACACAACTTGATAATATTATCATTAACTTATATAGAGAAGATGAAAAAATGTAGACCTTAGCTCAAGGAGAACCATCATAAACGCAGACATTTGATAGTGATACTGAAGAAGAAAGTGACACAGAAACTGAAATAGAAGAAACAGATAAATCAAAAGACATTGATGGAAGTGATAGTATAACGGAAGATTCAATTGAATAAAATATTTTGATATGGTAGATTTTATTAATATATACATTGATTATTGTTTGATTGATTGCTTTTTCCTAAATGAAATACATATTTTTGTAGGATATGTCAGTCTTAAAGAGAGGTCGAGGTGGGAAAGACCTTTCTGTTATATCTAATGACAGCACAAATAGCCAAGGCACATGCTCTATACCTCAATCAAGATATGTTATTTCACCTCTATCACTGCAACAATAACTTAAAAAAATGCCTATCAACTCTCCTCCTACTCCCCATACTCAAAATAGTAGTGCAGGTAAGTTTGCTTCAATTTTATAATAATTGATTTACATTGCATGTAACATTTAATTGTTTTAATTAAATTTTAATGATAGATTCTTCTACTACAATCAATAAGCGCAGAGGAGTTTATAAGTCTATTAACGTGAATTTGAGGACTACACAAGGAGCAAAGATTAGAGTCAAATTTTCAGATTCCATGTCAAGAGCAATCGGTCCAGAAGCAAGAGACTTTTCTAATTATTGTGGTTTAACTCTTAGAACCACATTCTCTTTCAAGGATGGTGGAGGTAGCTGGAAGAATATTTTTGAAAAATATGGTCATGATATGATTTTAAAAATAAAGGTATTATTTATGTCAAATTTTTATACTTATTTTATTTTATTTATATTATTATATAAAGTGTTTATATTTATTTGTTTCAAGATAAATTTGAACCTGCTGATATAATTACTGAAGAAAAGTTTCATATAGTTATTTCAATTATTTTAAAAAATGCATTCAGAAATTGGAAGAACAATATGCACTCTCACTACAAGAAATATAAGACTGATGAGGATAGGTTAGCTGATCCTCCTCAAACTATTAGTTTTCAAGATTGAGAGTGGTTATTAATATATTTTAAATCTGACATGTTCAAGGTATCTCACTATCCTTCTAAATAAATTATATTTTTTTAATTATTAAATTCTTATTAGTTACTACATTTTGTTGTAAAACAAAAGTGTAAGGAATATGATAAATCGAGAAAAACAAATGACTAAACATACTTGTGGTTCTCAATCATTTGTAGAGATTGAATATGCTACAGTAAGTTCAATTTATCACCACTATAATTTAAATTTTCAATCCTTTTTTTATTTTAAAATCCAATCTTTGTATTTTCTTATATGTTATTATTTTGTAGAGAGATCTTACTATTGAACGTCATATCCCTCCTAACTAGCTATGGAAGATAACACATACTAGGAAGATATTAGATGGATGAGTAGTATGGGCTGACCCATACTCTGAAAAGCTTCATGTACGCATTGTTGTTTAATATCTTATCTTGATTTAGTTTTATTTTTAATCTAATAGTTTTATATGTTTTTATTATAAAGCCGTATGCACGAGCTTTCTCAACAACAAGACCAAGATTTAGAGAGTGATACTCGAATGACGTCAGAGAAAATATTAGCGACAGTTCTTAATGAGAGGTCAGGTTATGTGAGAGAACCTTCGAGGAAGAGAAATCACCCTCAATCTACTGATATTTTAGTTGTGGAGAGTGTGCGTGCCCAATTGCAAGAAGAGTTTGATAAAAAATTTCAAGAGGAGAGAGAAAAAATAGAGGCTGAGCATGCAGCAGAGCTTGTAAAGATGGAAGAAGAGCATGAAAAGATGCAATAAGAGCGTGTGTAATTTGAGCAAAGACTAATGGAACAAATGGAGCAAATGATACAAGCTCAATTCACCACTGCCTTGATGCAGAAGGGGCAACCACATGCGGCTATTTCTAGTCATGGTATTGGTCCTACTACATAAAATTTATATATAAACTAAACAATTTTATTTTAATTTTAAATATGTTTAAATAATTGAACTAATTTGATATTTTATATATTTATTAATATTATTAGATTCTGATTTATTTAGGTATTTATCATTTATTATTTGTTATTAAATTATATTTTTTTATATCACAGAAATTATATAATTTTTTTTAAAAATAATATTAAGTTTAGGCGGTGACAGTTATGTCGCCGCAGAATATGCTTTACGCAACAACAATTTTGTCACCACAGAATTATTTTAGGCAGCGATAGTTATGTCACCGCAGATTAGGCGGCAACTTCCAATTGTTGCCGCCAATATGTATAGGCGACAATCTCATAGGCGACGACTTGACAGCGATAAAATGTCGCCACTAAAGGAATTCAGCGGTGACTTTTAAACTTTCAACGGCAACTTAATCAATTTTTTTGTAGTGAGAGCCATAGGGTATCCAAACTCTTCCAATCATGTGTTAATGCTTCTTACTTTTTTCCATAAAAAACATTCTTCTCATTGTTTAGAAATAACAGTTAATGATTAATAATTAATTGGTTTTCCCTTTTTTTGGCCAAAAAAATCAGAGCTTGTAGGCACTATGTTTTCTTAAAAACAGTTATAATTTTTTATAAATATTTATTTGGGAAAAATATTTTAAATACTTTCTCTCAATTTTCAATTTGGTACCTATGTTCTTGTATCTTTTTATTAAATTATTTAACTTTATACTATTAGCTGAATTAATTTTTGTGTATGGGCTAATGAAAGGATACCTATAAGTTTGAGATTAATATCTTTTGAGGATTAAAGCGTAAATATTTTTTACCTCTCAATAAATGTATTTCCTTAAATTTAAACTTATGTTTTCTTCATTTCATTACAAAAGTTAGACCATTTATTACCTTATTAGTTTTTCCTATTTATTTCTTCGTAATAGTATTTAACAAGTTAGAGCCGTAGGGTATCCAAACTCTTCCAATCATGTGCTAAATGCTTCTTACTTTTTTCCATAAAAACATGCTTCTCCTTGATTAGAAATAACTGTTAATGATTAATAATTAATTGGTTTTCCCTTTTTTGGCCAAAAAAAATCAAAGCTTGTAGGGTCTATGTTGTTTAAAAAAGAGTTATAAATTTTGTTTTATAAATATTTATTTGGGAAAATTGTTTTAAATATTTTCTCTCAATTTTCAATTTGGTACCTATGTTGTTATACCTTTTTATTAAATGATTTAACTTTATACTGTTAGCACAATTAAGCTTTGTATATGAGCTAATAGTATCAATCAAAGGGTACCTACAAGCTTGAGACTAATATCTTTTGAGCATTAAAGTGTAAATAATTTTCACGTCTCAATAAATACATTTTTTTGAATTTAAATTTATGTTTTCTTCCATACAAAAGTTAGACTACTTATCACCTCTACTAACATATTATTGGTTTTTCCTATTTATTTCTTTGTAATAGTATTTAACAAGTTAGAGCCGTAGGGTATCCAAACTCTTCCAATCACGTGTTAATAACATGCTTCTTACTATAAAAACATGCTTCTCATTGTTTCGAAATAACAGTTAATAATTAATTGGTTTTCCCTTTTTTGGCCAAAAAACCTGAAAAAAAAACAATTTTACTTAATGGGAATGCATGCATTACTATTCAAAGTGTTTAATTATGATAATATCCATCCGGTCTTTAATATAAGATATATTTAATTAATTTGATTAGATTAATAAAGTTAGTTAAGTTAGTTACTATGACAAATTTTTTAAAATACTATAATCATCTTTCTTAACTCCTTCTCTTCATTTTTTATTTGATTATTATTGAGAGAGTATCAATAGAGATAATTTAAGAAAAAAATTAAAAATTATAGAAAATAGATTTTATATTTAGGATTAAAATTAACTCTCTAATTATATCCTATATAAAGACAAGAGGAATACTATAATTTTTAGAAAACAATTAACACATCCTTCCTAAGAGGGAAATTAGACATTACGAAGAGATTGAGGCTATAATAATTCAATTCGCGACTTAAAATTTAGACTTATCACTAACATTAACCATAGCTTAAGATTTGATTTCTCATTTTGATGATTGACTACTTGTCTCAAAGGATGAATTATGTTTAGATATCAAAATGATAAGTTATTCATTGATAAGAAATTTTAATTTCTGAGATTATTCTTTAGGATCAAAGTCTTCTGAATATGTTGTGTAATAACTGAAATATTTATGAGACAAATAATTTGTTTTGATTAATAGTCATTTATGAGAACTTTAGTATAGAAAATGGAATTCTGTAGTCCCATTTAGTAATTTAGTACTCTGAAATTAAAACTCCATATATATTAACAAAGGGGTTTTATATAAAATTGAAGTTTGGAATCATTTCGTATGAAGACGAACCTGCTATTTTGATTTTGATGACCGTTAGCCAACCTTATATATATATATATATATATATATATATATATATATATATATTCTGAAATATTACATAGCTTTTTATAAAGAAGGTATCCCTCCTCTTTACATTCTCGGGATTTTTTTTATTACAACGGTAGCAAACAATTGTCACTATTTACATCAACTATATTTCTTCTTCTGTTTTTTTGTTTATTTTTTTATGTCAACTTCACTTTTTCTTCTTCTTTCTTCTTTTATCTTGAAGCTGTGGGCAAAGTTCCATTGGCTATTCATTCTATCGGCAACCTCTTTTAGGTCCAGTATATCTTCTTTAGATGACACTCATATGCATTATAACATATTCAAAGTCTTTCTTTTCTAAGTTTTTCTAGTTACAATAATTATATTTATGTACGATATACTCTGTGGTTAAAAGCTAACATATTTTTCTTTTTGTTTTTCTGTATTCTTAAATCTATTCTTTTTCAATTTATTATAAAACTGATTAAAATAATTAAAGTTCTTAGAAGTTCTTCTTGATGAATATATCAAAGTTGTTGGGCCTAAAGAGTAGACCCATGCAGTTGCTTCATATGTTGCTAATATTCTGTTCATTTCTTGAAAAACTATATGATAATCCTGAGCTATAATTATTGATATAGTCTATATAAATTCTTCATCATATTCGATATCTACCTTACATTGAGCTTGATGTTCAAATGGCTTCTTTGTTGTTACAAGTCTAATTTAAGTTTATAGGACGATAAAATGTATTTGGAGTTATATCAACTATAGTTGAGTAACACTTGATGAAACATGTATCTTGAGTTACAACTCCAAATTATATCTTTATAGCTCTCTTAATCTATTCTGGTAATTCAAATATTTCTTTTAGCGATGAGGATGGATAAATAGACTGTATTAAACTACATTGGTATTGGGCTTTTATAAGGTTTGAAGCAGTTCTAGGATATATAATCACTACAAAAAAATTGACTTTTAGAAGCGACTTTTGTCACCGCTAAAGGTATAAAAGTCACTGCTGAAAACCTTTTGCGGCGATATAATGTCGCCGCCTATGAGACTGTTGCCTATATGCATTGGCAGCGACAATTGAAAGTCGCCGCTGAATGTCAATCATTAGCGGCGACAACAAGTCGTCGCTGAATATTAATCATTTTTTGTAGCCGCTGAATGTCAATCATTAGCGGCAACAACAGGTCGCCGCTGAAAGTTTCAAAGGCGGCGATTTCTTGTCGCCGCTGAAAGTTACTATTGTCTTTTAAATTTTTTTATAATTTTTTTTATATAAAAATATATAACTTAGTCTCAAAAATAATAATCAATAACTAAATAAAACAGAAGATAATAACATTGATAAATAATTTTAATCACTATATAAATCATACTTTACATGTTGAGACTTTAAGGTAAAATGATTGAGGTTATAAATCAACTTCTTATATTAATGATAATTAATTATCTTTGAGTTTGAAAGATGATAGGTTTATTCTTGGACTGGACTTGTTCTTGAGACAGAGGTAGAGGTCTTTTTTTAATATATACAAAGAGATGGCTAAAGCCCAAATAAAATGTTTTACTACATTGCGGAATTTAATCCCACACTCAAGCTACTAAGGTATTCAAATGTGATGGGGCATGACCTAATTATGGATGATTTAGATAGGCCTTCCTTTACTAGCGCATTAGCAAGGTTATTCTTCATTCGTGTAATGTACTGCAATTTCACCACCCAAAGGTGATAATCCTCCTGTTGCAGCATTTCAATTAGAGATTTTGAATCTGATTCAATAATTAGTTTCTTGCATCCATAATCCCATGCCAATATAAGTCCTTTATCTATAGCTCAATGTTCAGCCTCAAAAGCACCACAATTACCAATAAAGTGAGTAAATTGTACTATCCAATTACCAACTATCCCTTATTACTCCTCCACATCCAGCAATATTCCCAGCAGTAGACATAGCTACATTAACATTAATTTTAAACCAGCCTAGTGGCGGCGGCGTCCACCTACTATTTCCATCAAGCTCAAAATCTTGATCTTCACTATCACCAACTTGTGTATAAGATTTCCATGTCCGCATAATAATGATTTCTGGATTTCAAGGCCTTCGTCAATCTTAATTGAAAAGATCAACATTTCTTCACAACCAAAGTTTCTAAATGGTAACACCCCAGATAATACTCCAGTTAATGCTTTCATTGCTCAAGTTCATTTTTAAATTTAGCACAAACCAATCACAAAGAGGAGCAGCAAAGAAAGAATTAACAAACCTCGGTAATAAAACTTCCTCTAAAGTTGCCTTACATACACAAAATCTCTTAAAATATATAAAACATACTCATCAGCAGCATTACAGTACAAACAAATTGAAGTGGTAAAAGACCATTTATTGCTCCAAGTGTTAGTGGGCAACTTATTATTAAAGGCCATCCATATAAAAACTTTGACACGCTCTACTCCATTTCATTTCCAAACTTTGACAAGTGATCTTTAGATCTTTTGTTGAGTCCATATAGATATTAATCTTATCATATATTTGAAAAGTCCCCAAACTGTAGTTTGATCCTAAAATATAAGTGGGTTTGACATAAGTCTTATACTAAGGTCAAAACATAGTCCTAAGGCTCAAAGAATATTTACAGGAGACTTGCGAGATCATCTATCAAAGAAAACATCATAACAACAATGAGAATCGAACTCGTATCCTTGTGAGATATGGGATCGTTATTTACTATATATATTAACTCTCATTAGTATCATAAAAAGTTAGTTGAAGGGAAAGAAAATATGTTTGGATAAATGGAATGAGCTTTTGGTTAAAAAGCTACGTTGAGTTAGAAGCCCAAAATAGAAATTCTTCGGTTGCGTTTGTATTCGCCGTGTAGAAAGAAGAGAAAATGATGCTTAACCAATTACTAAGTTTATAATGCTCAACCAATTTGATCCAAACTTCTCTAACTTGTATACAACGATGAACTATATGCATCAGAGTCAGAAGAGTTGCAGTGGAGAGGACAAATCCTTTGGCCTTGTACCCTTTACTTCATTTCTAATGGTACAAACTTGGAGGCAGTCCCATGCCACTTTCCAAACGAAAGCTTTGATTTTTTATTTTTATTTTTTATAAGTGGGCCATTTCAAAATCTTATCCTGAACTTATAGAATATTCCTCTGATCATTAATATATGACATATTTAACTAATTTAATTAGATTAAAGAAGTTAATTTAGTTAATATGATATATTTTTTCTAAAATATCCTAATCATCTTCCTTAATTTCTTTACTTGATTATAGTTTATAAAATATCAATATGAGTAATTTAAAAAAATTGATAAATATAAGAAATATATCTTATATTTAGGACTAAAATTAATTTTTCAATTAAATTTTATATTAAGGATAAGAGGAGTAATATTTTTAGCCTACTTTTCAAGGTCTTTATAGGCTGCTTTAATAGAAAAATCTCCATCATTTGAGGATTTTCAATAAATCGTATATTCATCTCTATTAGGGTTTTGGGGGTTGAACTAGGATGCTTTGCTTAATTGCTTAACAGCCTTAACTAAGTGGTGTGGAAAATAGTGATTCATGTTATTGATATTCCACTTGTCTGTTGTAGTCTTTAAAGAAATGATCCTTTGATGTACAATTGCATGCATGATATATCCATTCACACACACACACAATTAATAAATATAGTCTATTTTTCTCCATCATTACTATGATACATGAGTATCGTTTGCCTGCACATAATGACTTCTGACAAAATGGAGAAGATGGGTTTAGAGAATTGAATTATTTGGAAGTTTAGATCTACCAGAGAATAGATGAGAATGAAGCAACTCTTTAAAATATAAAGAGGTTGTATATAGTATAAAATAACTAACCTGTCATTTAGTATGGATTATGTGCATACATTTTACTCTAGAAGTCTCTTTTAGTAAAAGTGATTATTATACATAGTATTTGCAAATTGTAATTGTTTCTTTATTTACTTTTTCAATGATTTCAAAATACATCTCCCAATGAATACAAAAAAAAAAGATTTTATTTTTGTTCTATTAGTAATAGTTTTAAAAACCACCGTTAAAACACAAAACTTAATGTCATTTTTTTTAAATTGCTACCATTTAGTGACAATATGGAAAACTAAAGTAAGAATCATTATATTGTTTTGAATGAATATATCGTTTGCCTATAGACTTGAAGCAAAATTAATTTCTTCCGATGAAGATGAAGCAGAGAAGATAAGTTTAGAGAATAGGATTATTTAGAATTTTAAATTTATGATAGAATAGATTACAATAAAGCAGCTTCTTGAAATATAAAAACACTATAAACAAAATAAAATAACTAACCCTATGTCATTAAGTATAGATTCCATGCACACATTTCACTCTATTAAGTTTAGGGAGTGGAGTCCATTTTCATATAAGTAATTAATTGCAAAAAGTATCACAAATTAAAGACATGACAATAATAAGATTTAATGTAAAAAATAATAACAAATCATAACATATTGACAACTCAGGAGATTTTTTAGTTTTTAAATTACTCATACAAAATGATAAAGTCATTTTTCCTATATTTTTCTCATAAAACATTGCAAATTTTCACAGAAAATCATCTACCATTTATACTCTATGGGACTTCTTTTTTATTTTTTTATTAATTTTGATCCTCCATCCATCATTTTACCAAGTGTTTAACATTACTATAACTAATTCAAATTTGAGTTTTGTTAAATATAAATAAGGATAACTTTTTAATATAATTTTTTATCTACTAAGATTTAAAATGTTAACCCTATTAATTTTTCACTTTGGTGGTATGATAAAATATCATCCTCCAACTATACCAAGCTTATGCCACATATAAAATCTTGATGACTGTCACGTCCTAAAATTTGAACCGTGAATAGCATAGAATATGAATAAATTCATATTTCTTAAATCTAAAACTTTAAATAAAACGTTTAAAGCAATAATTATAATATGCATTACATTTTAATCAAAAAGGCACGTCTTCTGTAGGAATTTCGGCAGGATTATCTTTGTATAATTGACTTTCTGAAAATCCTACAATGGACTGCGAATTTTTCAAATCACCTGCAGACTTTTTTCAAAATAACCAGAATCTTGTCTATAAATTAGGTGAAAAATCTAAATTTCAAACAAAATAATATAAGTATTTTATGAATTTATAATTATATTATAAGTAGATATGCTAAAAATAATACTTCGGATCGGACGTGAGGATCTTCATTGCTCAGCTGGAGGAATAGGGTCAACATCATTATCTGAAGCTAAAATAATCTACTCGTGAATAACGTCCCAAAAATATAATTTAAAATGCGAAAATAAACAATGACAACATGTTTAAATGTAAATCATAACATTTTGTAATTAAATACAAATATTTCGATAAATATTTTATTTAAGAAAATCTATTTAAAATAATCATTTTTTCGTAGGACTTCAACATAATGAAAGCAAGCGTGGACACAAAGTCCATAAGGATAACTAACCAATCCGGCTTGACTCAAGGACACGAAGACAGGTATGGACACATAGTTCACGAGGGTAAATAGCCAAGCATAGTACAAGGCCACAAAACAAGTATAGGTACAAGATCCATGAATAACAGGCGCAGGTACAAGACCTACGAGAAACAGGAGCGAGAATAAATCCCACGAATAACCAGCACGAGTATGAGACTCACAAATATTCATCGAGTTTGAGTTTAACCATGATGCATCAAGAACTAACAGTACTACTGATAGTAATCAGCGTTCTGTATTCAATCCTTTTTGAAAATCTTTCTAGCATGCTTGGGGTCCATTTAGCATTTAATGATCACAACACTTTCTAATACAATAATCTTCACTAAGAATACTTTAAAATTGCAAAACCCCAACATGAACATTTAAAATAAAATATCAAGAGATTTATTTAATGTATATGGAACAATTATTCAAATTATAAAATTCATATGAGACTGTTTCATCGAGAAAATCAACTCAATATAACATTTATAACAAGTTTTTGTCTCAACTCTCTTTATTCATTTTCTCACATAAACTTGATCACTTAATAACCCAATTGAAAGAAAAATCATTTCTAACAATTAAAGTCATGGATTTATATAACTTATTTTTTGTAAATTATATTTAAAAATTAACATTTGAAATGAAATATATCAAATAACAAGTTATTATTAAAAAATTATTTTTATGGGACGCTATTCACTCACCTGCGATATTCTGATATAGCTTACTCTTACTATAAGCTTTAGGGTATTATTCTCTCTTTATTTCCCTAGATTTCTCAAAAATAAAACATTCTATAAGCTAACATACAGAAATCATAATTTAAATAATTTCAATCCTTGCAAACAATTATACTTGTACACTAAAACCTTATCTTTATTTCTTTTTCCAAATTGTCCAATTTCCATATTCCATCAATAAATGCAATTATATTCATCCTCCTTTCCCAGTACTTTTGATTTATCACAACTACAGCAAATCATATGCATTCTTATTAATATTTGAAACTACAAAACCATAACCACAACTTTTACTTTAAATCTATAAATTCCAAGTTTTGCATCCACCTCAAATTTAAAATCTTGATTTCTAATTTTCAGCTTCCTCAATTCAACTCAACACTTGTGTAATGATGATTTCTCTTAAGTAGATGCTTGGGATTATATTGTAATAACATATGAATGAGGATTACATGTGGCAATACATGTCTTTTTCCTTACTCCCTCGACCACTCATTCACCATTGTTACGTTGTCCAACTTCTACTGATGACATTCCTCTACCAACAAACCTCTTCGGTCACTGTCCTCGTTCGACAACACGGGGTTGTCTTTATAAATGGAACGTATTTGAAAGTTCCCTAGCAACACCACATCGTCAACTTGATTCAGTGAACCAAACGGCCATAAAATTGCATCTATTAGATGGACAAACCAATCCTATGAAAGGCAAATTAAAGTAAGCGGGCCAATATTTGATATATTACTCTAAGTACGACCAATTTTATCTCATTGCATATAAGAAAATATTACTCTTCAAAAAACAAAGAAAATGTAAGGGCATCCACTTGTTTACATAGAATTGATTAATTTGATCAAGATGAGATAAAATATTACTTAAGCATAGGCGGCCAAAATGATTTGTTTTAAAAAAATGTTAAAGGTGATCAAACCTACAACATTATACTTATAGGATAGCCATTTGGCTATAAACGCAAATATAATTTTTTTTTGTTGCTAGATACAAATATCATACTATTAAAAATAATTATATTTAAAATTTTGTCGGATACTAAATATGACACCTCTTCTAATGAAAGACAAATGGAATTTAAATTCATGTTATGGGACATGGCATTTAATTTAAGCTAATGGTCCATTAATTAAGGTCTATTTTAATGGTCCCGTTAGTGCATAATATGTAGAAGTTTCAATATAAATTAGAAAATTATTTTTATTTTTTAAAAAAGAAAAAAAAATTAAAATAGTTAACATTGGAAACTTAGAATAATTATAGTTGGCAATAAATAACCATATTATTAATTATTATCAAATTAAAGTAAATAAGATTAAATAAAATTCGTGTTTCAAAAGATAATTTAATTTTAATTCAAAATTTTAAAAATAACTAAACGTTTAACCAATACTTCAATATCAATATACATATAAGCAATTTTATAACATTAAATTAAAATTTTAATCCAGCAAATAAAAAACACTAGGGATCAGATGTTATGTGGTGAGAATATATATACTAATAATTAAATAAAGGACATCCACTTTATTTGCTATAAAATTGAATTTTCTTAATAAGAGGAATAGGGGGCTTTTTCAACCAAATGATATAGACAATAAAAGATTATCAAAATGCTAAGTAGAGGGAATCTTTTATTAGGATACTATAGATAAAGTCGTTTTTTAGAATACAAAACTCGTTTCTTTAAAATAATTTTTTTAGAAAGAAGACAACGGGCCTAGCCTACCACCTAGTTCATAGACACTATGTAGTATTTTAATAATTCTTTTAACTGGTAGCATTTGGCTCGAAATATGGTTTAGGTTAAATTTTTTATACAAATAAGAGCCTGCTTCATTTATAAATGCTGGAAATGGAATCCCATCATTGATGATATGAGTATGGTTAGTTTGCACATAAAATTGATCAAAATGAAACAAATTATTAGTTACGCATAGGCCAAATGAAAATTTGAACTTATGCTATGCATGAGTTCATGTATCCACAAATACAAACTTAGCATTGAAATTAATAGTCCATTTGAGTGGTCCACAAATACTTTATTATAATTTATAAGTATAAAACACTGCTAAAAATTAAGTTGAAAAAAAATATGGAGCTCATGTATCCATACATATCCTTCCTAGTGTGTCAGTATAATCTTTGAATTCTTAATACATAATTTAATTATAAAGTTAATCTTAATTTTAAATATAAAAAATATTTTTTATATTTATCAACTTTTATTTTTAAATTATCTCTATTGATATTTCCTCAAGAATAAACAAGTAAGAAAGAGAGGGAGTGAATGAGTTAAGAAAAATAATTAAAATATTTTAAAAAAATATATTTCATTAATTAATATAATTTAATTAAATTAGTTAAATATATTATATATTAAAGATTGGAGGAGTATTTTTGATGTGTGTGTGTTAATATCAAATTTCATAGACAATAAAGTTGGCACCGTCATTACGCAATGGACCATTAATTTAAATTCTATATTCCTATAATATGTGTTCTTTAACTCGATCATCACGCATATCATAAGTCCAATTTTATTTAATAGGCGCGCGCATACGTAACTAATATTTTGTGTCAACTGGATATTTTTTATATGTAAATCGTACTCATCAACAGAATCGCTTAAGCTGCAATTAAATTGGAATCTTACATTATGAAAAGCCTTATCTAAGTTCTGTTTTTCATGTCACTTTGATCCAGCATTTGTAAAACTTGATAATACCTCGTATCCTAATTATAACATTCAGTTAATTTTTTAAATAAATTTAAAAAATAAAATAAATCAATTAATTATAAATAATATAAGAGTTAGTTAATTAATTTAGATATATTGAAATATATATAATATGAATTTATTCTGAGAGGTTATATTTGATCATAATTATTTGATTTATTTAGCTTTTTAGATCTATCTAAAAAAATTAATTAGATATTATAATTAGGATTGGAGTGAGTACTGTATAGAGTAAACTCATATTTATCAAAATTTAACCAATACCATACTTCCCCCATTAAAAAAAATTAATTTTATGGCAAAATTGCTGGTGTCCTTTCAATATTTAACTATTAGTATATGTTTCCCTCGGACACCATATCCCTAGAGGTATTTGCTTGACTACAATTTGGTTTAAATGTTATAAAATTTCTTATATATATATATATATATATATATATATATATATTAATGGCCAAGGGTAATATTGAAGCAAAACATAATTTTAGATAATATTGCTCTTATACGTAACAACGTTTGAAGCAAAAATTGAACTTAACCCAATTAGACACATATTTTCCTCCTCAGACAAGTCAAAGAACTCTCTATTGAAGTGTCTATGTCATCGTTTAGAACAGAGTGAAAAATTCCATGGTTTATAACCTGAAAACACGCACAAACTTTAAGGTACAATATGCATGGTTACAAATTAACAAGTAATAAAATTATGAAACTAAGGGGTGAAGAATATAATGTGGTATAAACAGTAAATAGTGGTTAGCTCGAGTGAAAGGAACTCTGTTGGATTTTGAGTCAATCCTTAATAGACTGGACTAATTAATTAGGAAATAGGAAACTTATTTAATTCCACGAGCTAATAGAGGGATAAGCAAGGGATATAATTATTTCCTAAAATATGGAATATTTCAATTTCCTATAATGTCAGAGATTACACCTTCCTAAATTATCATCCACCTGACGTTATAAATAGGTAGTGTCTCCTTTAGTTGTTCCACACCCCAACTGATAAGTCTTCCTGTTATCACTCACTCCCTCTCTCTTTTTCCTTTCTTGTGTGGTGCATTTACTGTTCTCCTCTCCTCCTCTTTTATTTTTTGACAAACTTAATACCCCTTAAGCAATATCATGGATTCTAATATTTTAGATGAAAAAAATGCATTGGAAAAATTATCTCCACTTTAGACTCGACAATTCTTAAATATGATCCGTTAGCAATAATTACTAGTTCGAGTATATATACGTTCATACCTGAAAGAAACCAATTTCTTTACACGCAATCTGAATTTTCTAAAGTGTTTCAGACCTCAAATTAGGATCGTTCAAGGAGGAAAGGTCCATCAAAGGAATGTCTGTTGTCCTACACATTTTCTTAGTCTAGCTATCAAAAACCTGACAAAATCTGATTCCTGAAAATTCAAGAACCGAAATACATTAACATACAATTCAACACATCTTGTTAGAACTAAAGCACACAATCAAACAAATAAACTGTAACAAGCACAGGTTTTAGTGAGAAATGCACACCAAAAAACTACTCATTGGAGTAAGACTTCAAGGTTTTATAAATCCCCAGCTTCAAGAAAACCTTCCTTATGTGGGACTCGTGTGTCATGAACTAAAAATTAACTATGACGATAAAACACGGCTTAATGAAATTCCAATCCCAAATGATAGTTTTGGTAATAGACAATAGGGCAAAACTATAGAGCTACATGAAAGAAAGAAAGGAGAAGAAACCCCAAAAACCTTGTTGCTACATTTAGGAAAAAAGACAATAAAAGACCATGTGAATTTAGAAATAATAATTTGGGTATATGAATATTTAAAATGACGGATTGGTCAAAAGGCCCAATCTCTCATTTGAAATTTTGGGTAAAAAGATCAAATTACCTTTAGAAGCATTTGAAGAAAAAGCAGGAGAATTAAGCTCAGAACGAAACTGGAGAAAAAACTAGATTTTTTGAATCAAGTCACTAATTGCCTTGAGTGCCTAAGGGTAGTACTACTATGGCTTATAGATCTTGTGCATCCCTATACAGGTACTATGGGAAGAGGAATTTGCGCCAGTGAAAAATGCAAATGGATCCAATTTTGACACTCCATATAGTATTCGACTTCTTGTTCTCTGACTCCATAGTCGCTAGGTGGTTGCTGCAGGTGACTTCTCTGACTCCATAGAGCTTGCCTCATTGTCATCGAAGAGTGTTGGAGCTATTATAGCATAATCCAAGCTCAAATCTGACACACGCCTTGTTACTATCAAAGTTTGTTGTGCAGACCAAACATGAAGGAATTTCTAATACAATGGTGTATTATCAAGGCTGAAACTTTGTATCCTTGATTAGTTAGTATGCAGACATGTTGTAACCTCAATGTCTGTTACCATAGCATTAAATTCTATATAAATATTCAACAACAATTAGTTGATAATGTTGAACGAGTCATAGTAGGCAAATTTGTGATGCATATAAGATATATTTGTAACTAGTTCAATGAGATTTGTAATTTTCCTTAGACATTTATAACTGAAATTATAAGATATTGTTTTCAGGTTTACAACTCCTACTATAGGATTTGCAACTCCTCTAATGGGATTTACAACTTTTCTTAAAACATTTATAGCTAAAATTGCATTACAATTGTTTTGGGTTTGCAACTCCTGTAATGGTATTTGTAACTTCTGTAATAGAATTTAAATTTTTTTCTAAGACATATATAACTTTAAAGAAGTAATTGCAATTGATTTTGGGTTTTATAATTCCTCTATTAGTATTTACAACTTTCTCTAAGATATTTACAACTGAAATTGTAAGTATTGTTTTCAGGTTTGCAACTCCTGCAATTGGATTTACAACTCCTCTAATGGGATTTATAACTTTTCTTAAGATATTTACAATTGAAATTGCATTACAAATGCTTTCAGGTTGCAAATTCTCTAATGATATTTGTAACTCCTCTAATGAGATTTATAATTTCAATAATGAGATTTACAACTTTCCCTAAGATATTTAAACTCTCAAATTGCAAGATATATCTTTCAGGTTTACAACTCCTGCAATAGTATTTGCAACTTCAACAATAAAATTTGTAACTTTACCAAATATATTTACAACTAAAATTGTAACTTATAAATAGTTATAACTCACTATATAATTTCATTCAAAGACATTGACCATTTTACTTATGGCATTTACAAAAATTCATCATGCCCATGACAGTAAATACATTACATATAATCAAACGACAGCAATGTATAGTACACATCTACAACTAGCAATGAACCCTTGTATAAAAAAAATCCTACCCATGACAACAATTTACAAAAAATAATCCTGCGTATGACAAAAATTACATTATATATAATCAAATGACAATAATATACAGTACACATCTATAACCAGCAATGAACCTTTGTATACAAAAAAAATCCAACCCATGGTAGCAATTTACAAAAATTCATCTAGCCCACAACAACAACTACATTACATATAATCAAATTATAGAAATATATTCAAAATGACGAAACTTCAACACCTGAATAAGATAATCTTTTCTTTAGTAAGGAAAATGCTACTTTTGTATTCAAAATGATAATCTATTTTTGTTTAGTAAGAAAAATACTATTTTTGTATTTAAAATTATGCAGTAAGTTATGACTATTTATGAGTTGCAACTTCAGTTATAAATATCTTAGGGAAATTTATAAATTTTATTGTTAAAATTACAAATCTCATTGCAAAAGTTACAAACTCGAAAGTAATATCTTGCAATTTGAGGATTTATATGTCTTAGGAAAAGTTGTAAATCATATATTGAAATTGTAAATCCCATTAAAGGAATTATAAATATCATTAAAAGAGTTGCAAACCTGAAAGTAATTGCAATTACTTCGTTACAGAGTTATAAATGGCTTAAGGAAAGTAAATTCTATTATTAAAATTGTAAATCTGATTAAAGGAGTTGCAAACCTAAAAATTAATTACTAAGCCTTAATGCCACAATGTTAATTCATGATAGGTTAGAGGGTATTTTCCCATTGTAGGATACCCCAGTTCTTGGCCTAATGAAGGCCAAGTATAGTCTTAAGAATGGCATCCAATGAGTGTGGTGATTCCCATAAAAAGAAGATGACTTAGTCCTAATGACCCTCACCAAGATCTCATTCATACCTTTAAAAAATTCAACAAAACCTACTAATAAGAAGAGTAAAATGCCAAACCCTCAAAATTTCCAATTCCCATTGTATTTTTTCTCCCTAAAATCATTGAATTATAAAAAACCTAGCTTTAAGCAACCAATTCCTGTAATGAATTAATGACAAATCTTGAAATTCTCATATATTTGAATTATTTCTAGATTCAAACAAGCCAGGAATAAGGAAAATCTTGATTTGAGAAGAAAACTGTAGAACAAAGTAAAAATGACTACGATAAATAGATTCATCAAAGAGACCCAAATTTTTTACACTCTTCGATAGCAATGAGGCGAGCACAACTTCGGGGAAGTGTCAGTCAATTTCAAACTTCGAGGAGGAGATGCTATGCGTTCTCAAACGTAATTCTCTCACTTTTTTTCAAAAATTTATAGGGGCAATTTGGTCTTTCTATCCATATTTACAAATGACATATTGAAATTCCTATATAATATGTCATTTTAGATATTCAAATACCTATTTTATTATTTTTAAATTCACATGGTTTTTCGGCCTTCTCTCCCTACATTTGTACACTCTCCTTCTTTTCACTTAAGCCCATATCCATAAGCCCAATAATTTCATGCCCAATAGTCACGTCTTCTGACCTCAAGATCCCACACCATACTATCATTAAGCCTTTTCATTACATCGTGACAGGAATTGAGCATTCACAAATTACAACTGTTAACGGGATGGTTTACCAAAAAGAAGAAGAAAATGTTAACGGGTAGGATCTGGAGTCTGTATCTCATAATATTGTGAACTAAGGCTTAAATCTCTATTAAAAAATATATTTATATTTAGTATCAGATAATATTTTAAATATAATTATATTTAATAGAAATTAATTTTAATAGAAAGATATATATGTTTAGAAAAAAATAAATTGCAACTCAATTTCCCCTGAACCTCGTATCGTTATCCCAACATGAATGGCCGGCCACATCACCTTAATAAACCAGTACATTCAACATCGTATAGCATATGAACATGAGAGCAAAAATATTTCACTTTGTTTAAAATTAACAACCAAAAATTCTTCAAAGAACAAACTATTTCAAAATACTAATATTAAACTTGTAATCATCACCTAACACAACAAGAATCTTGTGTAAATTAACCAAGTTTTGGTCAGTGAGTACGTAATAATGTCACAACAAAACTAAGTGGATATTTGCAATAATATCAAAATTCATGGGAGAAAAATTTATTAAACTTTCTCATCTACAGGACACAATTTGTGCGATCTTTTGCTGGATTCATTGTCGAAGAATCCTAATACATAACGCCCTCCATTGGAGAAAGCATAAATCTGAAAACTTCAATTTTGTTTTCCTTTTATGACCACCATCTACAGATTACAGAAGCATATAACTACGTCAGAAAGCGAAAAAATTCGATACAAAAGTAGAATAATTAAGAAGACAAGTTGGACGGATATAAATTACTCTGTTCTACTGGTAAGTTTCAAAAATTGGAGATAATAATTAGTAAGTATATAAGAGAAATTTGTCAACATCTTTATTACTTGCCCACCATGAAAGCATTTAGCATGCGACTTCGTTGATGCGTTAAATCTGGTTGATCAATTTACGAAGAAAGAGGATAAAACTTGGGCTGAAACGAAGAAGAAAATAAAGGCCAGATACATGTGTAAGAGGAGTGAGAGGTTTGAATGTAGACACACGGCTTTAATCTTTGGATTCTCTGTGTAGGTAAGAGAAATTGCACAAGCATGCAATTCTTTTTTGGTCGATCGTTGGGAGGAGAAACAAATGACTTGAATTATTGTTTGACTTAATCGAGAAAAGTTCACATGTTAAAGTTACGTGCAGCAATCAACAAAGAAATCTCACGGACTCGAGACACGTAGAATCGATTAGATCACAGGTGTATATATATAAGTGCACCAAGTGTCTATTCTTTTTTATTAATTTAAAAATCATTACTTTATATATATATATATATATATATATATATATATAAAGGTCATTTTTTGGAATTATTAGAGTAATCTCTTCTTTTGATAAGATAAGAATACAAAAGAAGCTAAACTACTTGACAACCAAAAAAAGTAGTAGAATCTTTAAGATAAGAGAGATGAAACTCCAGTGGCATAGGCAGGGTCTATTTGGCTACTGCGTCTATTTCGAAATTCTCTTCCTTTAAGAGATGACTGACTTCTACAAACCATTCTCTATATATCATTGTGCAACATTCTTTATTGAATCCCAGATCCTATAAATATTGTTGCCATCGCCTCTAGTGAGTCACTAAACATGCAAACTCTTCTCTGTCCCCATAACCATTTTAAATTTACACAAATGCAAGGTGGAGAATCACAATTGAATACGACACACAACTTACCGTTTTGCAATGTTTGGGATTAAATTTAATTAGGAAACCTCTTTGTCATTGAGAGATGCGTGCTTAGAGGTAGAGTTAAATCCTAGGCTAGTACTAAATAATACTATTATATGAAATAAATTTAGCAACAACAATCCTTACTAGGTCATCTCTTTAGTCCCAGAATCATCATTAACATAACTTCAGCATAAGTTTATTTCATATATAATTTCCTTATAGTGCTCGAATTAAATTAGACGTGAGTGTGATTATTACTTAACTCAATTTAAAAACCAAATTTTTATAATACCTAAAAACCAAATTTTTATAATACCAAGTTGCAAACAAGTACTAAAATTATACAAACGTCTAAATTGTTTTTTGTTACAAAAATTTTTGAAAAGAGGTTGGGCTTACCTACGATATAAGGGTAGGGTGAAATCTCTCTTCCTTCTAGGCGATACTAATGTCGGATAAAACGAGCCGTTTATTATCCTCAAACGTAAACCTATGTACCCAAGAGTTAAGATGCATCTCCAAATGCAGAGACTATAATCACAATAAAATGGCACTCTCCATGAATCAAATATGTTTCAAATAGTAATATGTCTCACCCCTTCACCAGCTGAACCCACAAAAGATGGGTATATGAGCGGCTAAATTTAAATTAACTATATCCCCATAGGCAATTGAAGACAAACTAAATTAAGGAAATGAAAGCCCAAAATACTTTCACGTACTAGGATCTACGTTGTCCCTCACATGCATAATATTCAAACAAATAAATTAAATGCTATATCTATCTATGCTTGTCCTTTGACTAGATTCTTCTTCTTCAAGGTATCAATGAACCTTAGTTACTGTTTATCACTACTACTTGACAAGAATTCAAGAAAGTCCTTGAAGCTACACTCTTCATACAAGCTTGCACGTTCGTCGTCATTTACCAGCAATATTGGTGCTGGCCTCACTTTCTCCTCTAATGCAAAACTGTTAATGCTTGCAATGGAAATTCGATTCTGATCTGCACTTATTGCTTGATGCAGCACACTCTTATATATCCCATTGCTTAGTACTTCCATTTGATCCCCCAAAAGTACTAGCAATGCTCCTTCCAAAAATGGTACCTTGCAAGATAAATCATCTCAATGTAATAATATCATGCAGTCGCAAAGGTAGAAAACACTTGAGATCTATCATTTATCAATTAATTCACAAAATCACTGCTTGACACAATTAATATCTAATTAATATATTTTGGGTTGATCAAGGTGCTATAAACCCAAGATAAAATGTAGGAAAATTTGGTAAAAATACCTATTTAAAAATTTTATTAATTATAAATATATGTATTTGAATACCGGTACTCTCTGTATAAATTTGCTAGAGTACTAATATTTTATGTGTATGAAAACATATAAGATTCTTATGACTAATAAAATTTCTAAATAGAAACTTCTCACCAATTTTTCCTAAAATGTATAAAGCAATCACAAAATAGGGATTTATCTTACCTTCACCCATATATCATCATTGTTCTTAATTTGTAGCCCTGGATAGCTCTGAATTAAGATGGTAACTAAGCCATGATCTGTGTGAGGTGCTAAGCCTGAAGTGAGGTTTGGTTCAGAGCAAAATGGATAGAAGTTCATGGTCATTACGTGCATGCCTTCTTCGATTTGTTTTTGTATATTGGAATTAGGGTTTATTATCCCTAAGCTCTCCAGAACAAGATCTGTTAGCGTCTTTTGAAGCTCTTGCACTGCCATCACATATTCCACCACCTTTTCCCTGTCAAAGGCTTGCTTTGAATCAATATTTTTAGAAATAATTGAACAAAAGTTTATGGATCACTAAATATAAATATCTCTCAATAAATATTTAAATCTTAATTTATCACGTTGTTAGATATTAATTATTCGAATAACTATCCTTGGTTACATATATTGTTATGACCACAAAAGTGTTGGGCCGCGAGATTCAATGGGAAGCACAAATCACAATGAGTTGAGCCGAGAGACTCCATAGGAAGCCCAAATCAGAATCAAGTGGGGAGCAAGAGATCAATGTACAAGAAAATGTGGATACTTATTGGATGATGGATGCATATAAAGACACAGGGTGTGTTTGAAAACATCCAAAATCTAAATCTTAAATTTAGATTTTGATAAAATTTAAATTTTAATAAATTTTAAAATAAACAGTTATATTGTTCAAATAGGCTTTTGAACTAAATTATAGTTTAAAACCAAGATTTCATATAAGTTGATCAGAGTAACTTATTGAACAGTAAAAGAGCTTATGAATTAACCAATTACTATATTACCCATATTTTTTCTTATACCATCTCTCCTCTCTCCTACTTTTTCTTATATTATCTCTCTTTTCTTTTCTTACACCATCTCTCCTCTTTCCCCTTATATCTTATGTCTCATCATTTAATACTCATACTATTTTTCATAATTTACCAATAATAAAACTACTTCTGAAAATAACTATTCAAATACTCATTTATTCAAAACTATTTTTTTTTTCATAAACCCTTCCCCAAAAACCCTTTTTCTATAAACTGTCCAAAAACTCATTTTTTTTATAAGTCTATTTTTAAAATCTTATCCAAACACACACAAAATTTAATTTGCTATGATTTCTTATGTTTGTAAGCATTGTGACTGAAGGATATTACTCATGTGAATATATTTGAGAATATTTTATCATTTACTTCTCTCCATTTACTGTTGAAAGTTACAGATATATATATATAGAAGATTAATAATTATATTTGTTATTTTTAACCTTGGATGATTTATAATAAAAAATATTGAAATTGTATTGAAACTCAATTAGACTTGAGTGTGTGTGTATATATGTATATATACATACATATATATACACACATACTTGGTAACTTACTTGTAATTTGGAGGGTTTGCAGGCCAGAGATGGATCCAATTTGAGATTGGACGAGAATAAAGCTTGAGGAAACTTCTCTGAAGGTAATAATTTTCTTGTTTCACATCATTATTTCTGATATTGGTTCCATATCTCACTGGCTTATAAATATCATCTGAAGCCAAACTCATCTTCTCCTCCTCTGGTAATTCAAAGAACTTCATTGCTGTGTCTATGGCATCTTCTGTAACAGACTCAGAAAGGTTTACAACCTCAAAACCCACAAAAACAAAAACAAAACAAAAAAACCCTTAGTAAACTTCATTTGTACGTACTAATTAATCAACAATATAATAACGAGTGTGTGTATATATATAGATATAGATATAGATACCTGAAAGAAGCCGAATTCTTTGCATGCAGTCTGAATTCTTTGGATAGTCTGAGACCTCGAAGCAGGATCCTTCAAAGACAAAAGGTCTATCAATGGAAGTCTGCTTGATGCGCTCATTTCTTAACAAGAACAAGATAAGATCTTGATTCATCAGAAAACAGGATTCAATGAGCAAGTGCAAGAGTACTATGAATCATGAGCGTTTCAGAAAGGAAACAGACAAAAGAGGGGACAAGAGAGACAAATGACACGTACAAGCATTGTTGAGTGTTGACAGGCAACATTCACGGACTCGGAACACTTTATATAAAGAAATAAATATGGATATGCGTGCAGCTGACATTTGATGTGACACCATTTAGAATTTTGATTGAAGGACGCGAATTAAAGCTCAAATTTTTACACACGTGGCCAATAATAATTTGAAAAAGAATGATATTTATACTTAAAAAAATATATTATATATATTTAGATAAAATTTTAAAAAAAAATTATAAAAAAATTATTTTTTAACTTTTATAAAAAAAATGTTAAAGAAGAATTTATAAAAAAAATAATTTTAAATAAATGAGTGTTTGGATAATTATTATTAAAAAAAAAATTATAATTAAAAAATTATCGGAAATAGTATGATTTTATTAAAAATAGAAGAGATGAGAAAAGATAGAAAAGAGAGATGTGAGAGGGAAAAGGGTGGAGAAAAGTAAATAGAGATGAGAGATTATGAAAAATATAGAAGAGAGAGGAGATGTGGTGTTAGAAAAAATAAGAGTAAAATAGTAATTGAGTAGTTTATAAACTCTTTTATTATTCTTAAAGCTACCTCTATCAATTTATCTGAAAATATAGTTTGGTCCTGAAACCCTTTGAAATAAATATAAATATTTGTGTTAAAAAATTTTTAAATCAAAATTTAAGACAAAAGCTATTTTAAAATTATAATTTAAGGATTTCCTAAACACACCCATTATTATCAATATAAATATAGTTATTTAATTATTACCATCATTAGTAAAATATTAATATAAAATTATATATAAATAGCTTTAACATGGTCTTTTGTAGGGTTTGTATAGTTAGAGTGTCCTATTTAAAAAAAATATAAGATATATTTTACAGTTTGATACTCGATTCTATTTAGTAATAACCATTTTAGGCTAGTCATGGGTGAGCTACGCATGCCTAAATTATGATATCATACTCATATTATGAGAAAAAATCTATAAATATGAACTTATAAAATAATATCATATTTATATATTTAAGAGTTAAATAATTTTCATAATCTGCTAAGAATAATGTAATAAAAAGATAATAATTAAAGTATTGAAGTCTATTGTATATATAAAAAAGAAAAAATGAAATATGTAGGCTCAAATATTTGTAGCGTTATTACAACACTAATAATCGAATATTTATCAAATAAAGTATATGAGTAACTTTAATATCTATGTAAATATAAGAGTTATATTCAATACTTTAAAAATGAGTAAAGAAAATTATCACCTAAAATAAAAAGTGTAAAATTACAAATAGAATAAATTAAAAAAATAATAAGACTCCAAGAAAAAACAAAAAAAACAATATATATATATATATATATATATATATGGCTGGTCAAATGGGTAAGATAGTATACCTTACCCAGTATCTCACCCTACTTGACACTTGATCTAACCTGATATTATTTAAATATATTTTGAGTAATTTTTTTAAGTTGAATTGGAGAATTTTTCTAATTATTCGGGTGAACGAATTGAGTTATAGTGTTTGTGTACACCCCTAGTCTCTTGATCCAAAATGTTTAGACCAAATTTTTTTCTTTTATTTTAATTTTATTCAGCATGAGACCATACACTCTTCATACAATATACGGAAATGTGTGTAGTTTGTAATTTTTGACAGATGCTTACAGGCTTTTTTTTATTATTATTATTTTCCGATTCTTCCCTGCACGTTCTTCCTATGAATCTTTCTCCTCAATGGATGTAAGAGATTACTTTTAAAAAAAAATATTTAAAGATCTCATGAAAGAGATTTAATCATCCTAAAAAAAAATTTAATGACAAGTGGACAACCTAAATATTCGTCATTTTCTGCTATATGATTTATTATTATAAGTTATTCAATTATCATTTAACTGTAAAATAATTAATTTTTTTATAAGATTTTTAAATAATTCTCCCCATTTTTAATATCATATTGATACATTTCAATGGTACGTGGATCCAATAATATATAATTAACACATGCCCTAAAAATAAACAAAATAATCTTTTAAATATAAAAAATTGCAAAATTCTCCTTGAACAATTCTGAACTAAAAAAATTGTAAAATCATCCTTATATAAATTTGAACTATGTGTGTGTGTATATAGTTATATAGGATACATGCACGCACGATCATGTCACAAATCATGATTTATCCAAAAACTCAATGTCTAATTTTTTTTTTAAAGAAACTCTAATCATTTGAATATTAGATTGTTTTGAGATAAAGGGGGTGGAAAAAGTATATATTATTCATCAATAATTCAATATTAACTAGGGTTGTGTATAAAGCTTGTGATTTGGTATACCTATTTGATCCCGTAATAAAAACGCTATGCTCAGCCCAATAAATATATGGCATGGCTGAATATTGGGCTACAAAATATAGCACATACTTTTTTCAGACTAAACACCGGGCAGGAGGCTACCCTGCCCAGCCCATGAGTAACTCTTTTATTATTATTTTTATGTGTTTTCCCTATATGCTACACTTAAAAGGAAGAATATGATATCTACTAGTGATTAGAGGGTTATTTTAGAAATATGAATAGGTAAATTATATTTTTTAATACTTATAACTATATTAACTTTTTCTTTTTCTTTAACTTTGCTAATCATCATATAATTATATTACAAATTATAATTATTTATTTTATTTTTTAGATAATTTATCTTTGTCAACATTGGGAAGATTGATGTAAAGTTACAATTACAAACTAATTAGACTTTAAGGCTATTTTTTAATATGCAATAGATTTTAAAACTTTAATTATTATCTTTTTGTTGCATTATTCTTAGTGGATTATGGATATTATTTAACTTTTGAAGATATATGAATATGGTATTATTTTAGAAATTCATAATTGCAAATTTTTTCACAATATGAGTATAGCATCACAACTTGAGCATGCCCAACCCAGCTTAAAATAGTTAGAACTTTTACTAGGTAAGGCCGAGTATCAGGCTATAAAATGCATCACATACTTTTTTCGAGCAAAACATCTAGCAGGGGCTACCTTACCCAACCTTGCCTATGCACACCCATAATTAACGTCACCTAGTGCAAACATGAGGCAATGTTTATTTCTCTCTCTGTTATTTTATTTTAAAGTTGACATATAATTTACTTAATTATTACTGGCATTAAGCACACAGTACAAAATAGACTTTTTAAAACCCCATTTTAAAATCGATTCTCGTGGAAATGATTTAAAAAAATGACCGGTAGCATTTTTATAAATAAAGATAAAATATTTACACATAATATAAATATAACTGGTATAAAAGAAATTAGCGGTGGCATTTTTATAAATAAGGGTACAATATTTACACCTGATATACAAATGACCGGTGTAAAAGAAATGAGCGGTGACATTTTTATAAATAAGGGTAAAATATTCTATACCTGATAGAATGACATCCGGTGTAGAATATCTGTGTACATATTCTACACCTGATGTAAATATTCTACACATAATGTAATGACATCTGATGTAGAATGTTCCTACTATTAAAAATTTGATAAAATGCCTTAGTTTTTTAAACTTCCTTATCTTCATAAATTACATCATCGTCAATGGAGAAAACTAAATAAGGGAGAACACATTGTGATAGGAAGCTCTGCTTTCATAACACACTGTTTAAAGCTCGCTTAGAAGAAGGCCTAAATATGCGATTACCCATACATGTGATCGTTGTTTTTTATTGTTAAAATATGTCGTTCCCACCTCTAAAACTCATCATTCTCCTCCTTTTTCAGATTTATGACGAAGAATGAAAGAATTTTTGTATTTTAATAGATAAATTGGTTTAGAAGCTTATTTGTTTTGAACACAGAGTTTTTCAATATGGATTTTTTTTATTTTTACATGACTTTTTAAACTGATTGTATGAAATAACTAGTTTAAAAAAGTTAATTTTTTACACCAGTTGTATATAATTGGTGTAGAATATCAAACTTTTTATACGGGCTGTTTCTACATCAGACCTAATCCAATATAAAAGTCTATTTTTAACTAATTTAAAAAGCCTATTTTCTACTAGTGGTAAAGTTGAAGTTTTTGTTGGACTTAAAATAAATCCTCTTTTAATTGCAGCCACTCATAAATGAAGAATTCAAATGTTGAAAATGATATCATTAAGACGTCAATATTAATGTCATGTAGTACATATCTTAATTGATAATTTGAGATTATCTAGGTAAATTTAAAAGTTTAAGGAGTTATTTATTAAGTTTAAAAGTTAAAAGAAGTTATCTCTATATTATTTAAAATTTAAGAGAATTTTATATATTTTATATTTTAAATAATAAAGAGTTAAGTAAATAATATTACTCACTTATTTTTATGTCTATTTTTTAATTTTCTGGATCTTGATAACTTTTATAATTTAAACTTCTATCTCCTTTTTTCCCCCATTTTTCTTTCACATTATTACATTATCTCTGCGTTCTAATTAAGCACTAAAACATTTCACGTACATTGCATAGGAAAAACATCTCGTAGTTGCTAAAAGACAGAAAGACAATAAAAACAAATGATATATTATGAATCAATGTTGAGTATAGTGAAAATAAATAATTCTTTATAGTATAAAAAATTAAGATTTAAATTTTTAGAAGAAATACCTATATTAAATTTTTAATAATATTTTAAATATTATTGTCTTCAATAATAAATTAAATGTAAAAAAAGAAAAAGAAAAGAAAAGGCATCGATTTGGCCCAAAAAAAAACTAAGTCCATGAGAATATTATTAAAATTATTATTTTTTGTTTTCTTCCTATATTATGAGAGAAAGTACACAAGAAGCACCTATTCTTTTCTCTCTTAAATTGATTCCAAAAATATTGATGAAATGGTGAATATCCGGAAATCCAAGTGGGAAAACCTTGTGATACAATTGGTAAGCTTTGATGTATTATATATATATATATATATATATATATATATAATATTATGTTGTATATTTCGAACACTTATTTTTTTCCTAAAACATTTTATGTATGGGAGGCCGTAATATTAAAAATCATGTGATAAGAAAAAATATGGAAATATATATGCCTATATAACATAAAAAATTGATAGAAGCATTTCTTTAACTTGATTAGAAGTCTTCCATATTTATATGTATATATAAACACACACCCATACAACCCTACGGTGGTATGCAATATAAAAGCAGAATAATTAATTTAGATATATTAAAAAATTAATTATAATAATTATTTGTAATAAATATGATTTAATTTTTTTAAATTATCATATTGTATTATAACTATCCTAAAAAACTTTTTAATTAGTATAATCAATAGGGATACTCTAAAAAAATAAATTATAAATTTAAAAGATAAAACAAATAAAAATTTTATATTTATAATCAAATATATGAATTATTTCCTATACTTAACATAATAAGATATTGTTTGATTCTTTGTTTGGTTTAGTTGAGGGGAGGGTAGGGAAAGGTATGGGAGGTTAATTAATGATATTTTTTGTTTGGTTCAGAAGTGAAGGGGAGGAGAGGGAAGTGGAGTTAATTAGAAGTTGATAAATATACCCTTATCTCTTTATTTAAATTTATTTACTCTTTATTTATAATATTCATATCAATTTTTTTTTAATTTATGAATCTTAAATTTTTTTATCTCATTTATATAAATAATAAAATTAAAAATAAAATAAAAAATATGATAAAATTTTAACATTATTTCTTATTAATTTTATAAGTATTATATATTTTAATATAATATATAAATAATTATTATGTTTATTAAGTTTTAGCAATTAAAAAAATTAAGTGTGAGAAAAAAAAGGTTTGAAGGTACAATTAGAATATTAAAAATTAATAAAGGGCAATTTGGTCATAATGGGGTCAAAAATTTCTCTTCCCTCCAAAAACCCCCACTTTTAGAGGGGAGGGGAGCACTAAATGACAAAAAATCTCCCATCCCTTCCCCTCCATTTTTTCCAACCAAACACACTTCCCCCTCCCCTCCCCTCTACTCTATTTTTTTCAACCAAACACATTTTTTCTCCCCTTCCCTCCAAAACCGCCTAACCAAATAAACCCTCAAGGAAATAAATGTAATATTGGGGTCATATGATGTAATTTCCTCTTTATATATATATATATATATATATATGGATAGTAGGCTAGAGTCTGACGAAGGAGTTGACAATCTAACCCTAAGACTTTGTTTGATTCACCTGAAAGGAGGGTAGATTATATTAATTTAAAAGAGGGTAGGGAAAGGTAGGGGATATTAATTAATGATTTTTTTGTTTGGTTCAGAAGGGGAGGGGAGGGGGGAATGGAGTGGAGTTAATTAGAAATTGATAAATATATCCTTATCTCTTTATTTAAATTTATTTTCTCTTTATTTATAATATTCATATCAATTTTTTTTTAATTTATGAATCTTAAATTTTTTTATCCCATTTATATAAATAATAAAATTAAAAAAAATTAAAAAATATGATAAAATTTTAACATTATTTCTTATTAATTTTATAATTATTATATATTTTAATATAATATATAAATAATTTATTATGTTTATTAAGTTTTAGCAATTAAAAAAAATTAGGTGTGAGAAAAATAAAAAAAAGAGGCTTTAGGGTACAATTAGAATATTAAAAATTAATAAAGGGCAATTTGGTCATAATGGGGTAAAAAATTTATCTCCTCTCTAAAAACTCCTACTTTTAGAGGGGAGGTAAGGGAGAGGAGGGGATCACTAAATGATAAAAAACTCTCCTCCCCTTCTCTCTATTTTTCCCAACTAAATATATTTTCTTCTCCCCTCTAAAATCTCCTAATCAAACAAAGCCGGAAGGTTTTTAGAGGAAAAAATAGGGAAGAGGTAGTATAAATATATTTAGTTACAAACTCTTACCCTCTTTCTCACTTCCCCAAATTTATAGAATTTTTAGAGGGATGAGAAATATTCTGTCTCTAGCTAAATTGTTCTTACTAATTTTATTTTAATATAAAAATTAAAAAAAAAAAAAAAAAACCCACGAAGCCTCCTTTCTCGATAATCTCGGTCTCCTACTAACGGGCTCCTATTAACTTTTCAATATTCGAAGTTTGCTTATCATTTTTCTCTTTATTGTCTCAGCTGTCGTCTCCGCGCAGGTTTCACTCTCCCAAAGACGATCTTCTTTCCCAGTGGGAATTTGTCAACGTTCTTGATTCTGAAGAAGTACCAGAAGAAGAGAAAGAGGAAGACGATGTAGATGGTGATATTGATGTCGATAGCGTGCCCCAGGAGAGAACTGGTTCATGGGTTTCTTCGATTTCTTGGTCTGTTTCTCCCAATACATGCCCGATCGACGGCATTCATTTGGTAGGGTTCAAACAATATCAAGTTTGATTCTTTCGGCGGTTTTCAGTATTTTTAGGGTTTAATTAGATCATCTAGCTTTCAAATTTTGTGGGGCTGTACGGGTTGCTATTTAGTCTTTCACGCCATGCCCATAAGCGGCTCTATACATTGAACTAATGTGGGGTTTATTTTTAGTATTGCTCGTGGCTAGGACCTTCTGTTCAACCTAGTCTTGAAAGGATTAAACTCAGCTGTTGTTGGTGGAGTAAACTCAAATCTATTTTTTACTTCCTTGGAAAGGTGTTAACTTTATTGTATGTCATTTTGTTTCTTTCTTGACTAATTTTACACGACTTACTGTATCAGTAATGAGAATGCATACAGGTTCTGCATCATAGGGCCATAAACGTCACTGACCTTATCATATTGGCATTATTTATGGTTGAGTTTTGTAATTTAAGAGATATCCACTTTATCAATTTGTAGCATGATGTTCTGGCAGCATGTAAGCTACTTTGGAGAAACTTTGCTGTTGATATTTAAGATTTTACCCAAGCAGACAGATTTATTCTGATATGGATGAATACCCTATGTTAGGTTGTATTGGCCTTGCTGCAGTTACGTTGATAAAATAGATACTACTTGATCAGAATTGTAAAAGTTTTGTTGTTTTGTTGTGTTTAGTGCATGGGACTGATGCTAAAACTGTTATTCCTACCGATCACTTTCTTTTGCTGCAGGGATTTTTTGAAATATAGAGTGACGTGATGCTCTATTAAGGAATTCTTTTTATACATGTATTAACCTCTATTGAACAGGGAAACTTACAGATTCTCCCAATGCAAGGTACAAGGGGTAGAATAGGTTCTTTGCCTGAAACCTTGGAATTTGATTGGGTATCTACTTCAAGTAATGCTACTATGGATCAGCAGATTTGCTGGGATAGCACGAGGAGCCCTGTAGAAAATCAAATGCCTCAATTTAGCTTTTTTCCAGGTGGTATGAACCCATTGTATGCAAGTTCAATTAACCACGAATGGAAGAGCATGAATAATTGGAGCCTTGGGGTCCCAAATTCCAGTGGTTCTCATATTGAAATTAACAATGAGGAGGAGCAAAGAAAACTTGGATGGTCGTCTTCAACAACTGCTGATGCTGTTGCCAGTTCAAGATTAGAGCAGCACTTTGAACCAACCAATTTACTTTCATTGGACAATTCAATACAAGTCCTATGTGTATGAACAACTCCAATATTCATCCTGTAACACAGAATATCAACCTAAATGCCAGTTCAGCTGCATACACGGACTGTAAAATGGGGCAACATCTTGAGCATCTTTGCTTGAACAAATCAAGTGGATCAGCATATGAGAGATAATAATTATAAAATTAACGTGAGATAATATTAAAATTTTATCATATTTTCTATTTTTTTTATTTTATCATATATATATATATAAATGAGGTAAAAAGAAATAATAATTTTAATATAAATATTATAAATAAAGAGTAAATCTATTTAAATAAGAATATAAGGGTATATCTATTAATCCATAACCTCATCTTTCTGTATTTTCTCCTATCTTTCTTTAAATTAATCTAATATATCATTAAACCAAACATAGCCTAAAAGAGTATAAGTTTGATAGAGAATGGAGTGGGGACATTCAAGTCCTCTCTGGGTTATTTTGCATGACAACTTCATAACTCCCTTGCCTTCCCCTGCTTTTTTTTCTTCTCACTTCTCTCGTCATAAACATTTTCCCACATAACTCTCTATACTTATCCTATTTGATCAAGGGTATCCTACCTTACACTTTTAGTTGCTACTAATTAAACTCCGATTTTATTTTATTATTCATATTCAAAATTTATTATTATTTTAAATTTTTAATATTTCTTTTTATTTCTTACTAATATTATTAATTAATTAAAAATTATATTGTTTCTATTTATTTTTATTAATATTACTTTAATGGTTGCAAGTGGTTCTAATAATAAAAACTCCAATATCTATTTTCCCAATTTACTTAATACTTCTTTCAACTTAATATTTACTTCGATTGTATATGTTTTAGAACTTGTAAATGGGGCAATAATGCAGGCAAACCCGCAGCCGTAAACGAGTTGGCCCATGTAGGGTTAGGTTGGAGACAAGCTTATTTAAAAAGGCCAGTATCCAGGCGAGTTGATGAAAGAATCTGCCAACTTGCCAATTTTTTTTAATTTATTATTTTTTTACAATAATAATAATTAAATTAAATAATAATAAAATTTATTATAAAATAAATAAAATTTAAATATAATAATGATAATAATATAAATAATAATAATAATAAAATAAAATAAAAAAACAGTTGATTGGTTAGCCCTTCGCAAGTACAAGTTCGCGGGTGACTAGCTAAAAAAGGGTCATGTATTTTATCAACCTAACCCATCATTTTTTACTGGGTTAGTAAGTTATCCATATTACCAACTCTACTTGTGGACGAACCAATAATAGACCGTTAAGTGCTATGTTTGTAAAGTGACATATTAGTATTAAGCATGAGAATGTTGGAATCTGGCTTAATACTAACGAATATTATAAAATTATATATATTATATATAATCCTAAATCTCAAGATTCTAGTTACTATGCAATATGCACACGAACTATCTTAAGATTCTTATAACCAATACGCATGCATCAACCATAAGTAAAGAAAAGATCAAGAGCCATCAGCAAGATATAGCAGAAAGGTTTCAACAGATTGGGAGGAGATAAAAGTAGAATAATGAATACAACGGAAGTATGAGAGGAATATATAATATTTCATCATTATACATACATTGTATGAAAAAGGGCTATGTGAAACAAAATCTTGCAATAGACTACAACACACAGAGCAGCGCAGAATAACATGAATGTTAGTGGTGTAACGGCGCAGATCCTGAAGGTAACCTAGTTTTTGGCCCCTCAGTAATGGAGATTAAAACAGACAAATAAATGGTACAAACAATACTTCCAGATCTTTAATCCACCACATCAGAACTTTCCTCTCCCTCACTTCCTGCATATCAAAACAAGACCGAGTTCAGCAACATATCACTCACAGGCCTATGGCCTCAAAAATCTATGCAGTCATAAAGCACTGATTTGTATATGCATATTTGATATCACATGATTTTTTGAGACTTGAAAATATGGGATACTAAGTCCCATATTGAGTACTAAGGATGTTCAATGGGTATTTAAGTGGGCTGGTTTCCCCACCTCAACAATTAACTTTTTAGGGAATGTAACTTAAGTACCCATCAATGACACACCACGGTAGAAATATCTAACAAGAAATCCTGAATGATACCATGTAGAAGAGTGCAGAAAATTTAAGAGAGGCCATGATAACTGTTAGGAACATTATCTGAAATAATAAATTACAGAAATTAAGAACTCAGTTAGGAGGCAAACCGACTCATGCCATCTATGAATAGATGTAAGATTCATGTCGTTGGGAGTAACCAAACACAAAGGCAGATAACAAAACATTAGTTCATTTCATCTCATTTCCTACCCGTTCTTTTGAATTTCAAATCCCAACATAAGAACCACATCTATAAGTTAGATATAAATTACCATGAACAACTTCAATGTTCGGCTCGCAATCAAGAGTAGTTTTACAGAAAGATAAACCTCTCAAGTGGCTGAACTTTTCAGTTTTCACCATTAGATGCACTTTTAGATTACACCTTGTAGTTAATAATTCCAAGATTTTTAATGGGGAAAGTGCTCAAACTCATAAGAATGGAACTTTCCATAGAATTACCTCAGAATCTATACCGTGTATACTGTCCACAAAACTAAGTCCAATTGATGAGTGGTGACTATTTGTGTGGTGATCGAGTAAATTGAAGAACTAATGTATAATTTGTCTGAGCTACTTTAATAGAATATTTTGATAGAAGAAAACTTTATCGACTAGATGGCATTTATATGCTGAAGATTGGTATGCATGGTGTGCTAAAGTAACTCCATAAACATAGCAAACAAATCAATGTTGATATTTTTCATATTTCAGGCCCCACATTTTCCAGAAAGCCAGACTTTTTTGTACTATATATTTTGTAACGGAGCTTTGCATAACAATTAATATTTCCAGTATCCTCCCCAAAGAAATGCATGTAGTAGTCAATATCTCAGCTGTCACAGACATGTGATTCTGATCCAAAGCTCATTTAAGCAACGGCGAAATCATCACGCATAATAAGCAAACCCAATCAATTTCCAAGGCATTTTAAAATAAATGAAATCTAAGAAATTGTTGCTTCAAATTGTACCACATTGAAGATGAAATAGCAGAATTCAACACTACAGAGTGCCTGTAACAGTGAAAAATTGACAATGCACCATGGATATATCACGGATTTGCAGCTAACACACATACATACTTAAAAAACATGGAGTTATGTTGGTTCTGATATATTATGCGATATTTCAAATTGCATTTACATCTTGTTCTGTCACAATGTAACCAAATCCATATCAATGTATCAAAATAGATGCTTCTTAGAATTGCAATCATACTAAACCACAATGAATGATACAAAGACCATAACTTTATTATTAGTTATACTCAAAGCTTACCTTCTTCACCTTCCCCTCCATCTTCACCGTCATCTACTTCATCTTCATACTCATCTTCTGCGTCTCCTACGTAATCAATCCCATATCTCTCATTCAAATAATCTACAGCAGAAGGCGTTAGCACCAACTTATCCGCATTCAATATATCGTACAAACTAAGCGTTCTAGGCGTCAACATCCTTAAAGTCCCAATATTCCTACTCGAAAGCCGTAAATTATCCGAAACCTCAGTCAGCAAGAACATAGACTTCTCCTTCGGGTCAAGCCCCCACCTCTTCATTGCCGCAATGAACTCCTTCGTCTTAGGCTTCTCAAACTTATCCCCAAATTCTTCCACAACGATCGTGTTCACCGCCGCGCTAGATAACGCCGTAGAAATCGCCAATCTCTTCTCCTTCCGATTAATCTTGATGCTCCAGTCCCTAGGCTTAGGCCCGAACACGACACCTCCACCGGGTCGGAGCGGGGTCCGATTCGACCCACGACGAGCACGGCCGGTCTTCTTCTGCGGGTAAGGCTTCCTCCCACCACCACTGACCTCAGCGCGAGTGAGGGTTGAGGCAGTGCCTCGGCGCTTGTTTTGGAGGTCAGTGACAACAGCGCGGTGCACGACGGCGCGTGCAGTGTCGGGTGGCGCGGTTTTGAGGTCAAGGGCCGTTTCACCGACCTTTTCGCCATTGAAGGAAAGGACTGGGAGAGTGGCGAGCTGGGAAGTGATGGAAAGGGATTTAGGGGAAATGGGGGTGAAAGAATTGGGTCTGAAAGTAAAAGAAGAGAACTTGTAGTGGGGTTGAGAGGAAGAAGATGAGAGGAAGATAGAACATGAGAAGAAGGAGAAGGATGGTGTGGTTGCAGAGGGAGCCAAAGCCATTTTGGTTGGATAGAGTAGAGAAGAGTAAAGGACTAGCGAGAGGAGGAAGGAGATGAGCACGTCGACTCTATCTGTTTAATTTTTATTTTTATTTTTATTTTTATTTTTTTCTATTTTGCCAACTTAGAATGAGAGGCTATCCGTTTTTATTCACCGCCGGGGACGGAAGAAGGCTGTTAAATTAAAAATAACTGACCAAATCACTGCAGTAACATAGAGAAGTTAAATTCAGGGACATTTGTGTCCACTTATTTACATAAGAGTAACTCTATGTATATGAAATTTATAGTCTCCGATAACAATTTTAGGCCATGTTTGCTTTGAAGGGAAGAGAGGGTAGAAGACATTTTAATGTTGGAAGGAAAGGGAGAAAATAAGTATTTAGTAATTCCTTTGTTTGGTTTAAGTGGAAAGGGGAAAGAATAACTAATTTCTCATGCTCTTATATTTTAGTTCATATTTTTTTTATTTCTATACTAAACAATTAATTTACACCTTAATTTAAATTATATAATTTATGAAAATTCACTCATCTTTTTTTTTATATATAAAATGACAGAAAATTCACTCTAATCTCAATATGTTGTTAAGATTTGTAAAAAAAATGATATAATGAATATTTTTATATCTAATTGATATAATAATATATTTTAAAAAATAAAATTAACAAATTTCATCTCTGCCAATTAAATTATCTACATGAACCACGTCAATATTCGATTAACAAATTTTTAATAGTAGTAGCCATTAAATCCTTGTGTCAATACTCAAAAGGTGCCCACTACAATGTGGGAACTATGGAGAATACCTGATGATAAGGTCCATCTATCTCTCTTACACACACACACACACACAAACAATACGATAATCACTTTAATAACCTTGTTCCTGTTTGTCAGAATCTTTCCCGGTTATGTGCCTACATCCACTTACCCATTTATATTTGTTTATTGCCCAATCATAAATCAATGACAATGCCCTTATGTGGATAGAATTATCGAGCAAAATTTTTGTAACAGCAGTTGGAATTACAATATTACAATACATTTGAACAGCCTAATCAGTGTTAAAGTACATATCACGACTCCATTCCTTGACCGAACTCGTGATTTGTTTTTGTGGTAAGGGTAAGCACATCTACAAAAGCACTGAATTATGCCTCAAGAAATCTCGCCTCACCTTGTCTGGTTGCAACTACAACAGACATGCAATTGAATCAAATTCTAGTAGGAAAGCTAAATGCGCTATCAACAATGTTGGAATTTGAATTTAGATCCACTTTGATGAATTGTCACGAGTAGAGGTGTATATAGATAGGATTAAATAAAGTAACATCTTGCTTAGTGTCATACTTGAAAAAAGCATAGATTGTATTTTGCAACCCGATACATAAGTCTTATCCGATAAAAACCCTAATAATTTTAGGCTGAGCATGAGTTGGCTGGGTATGGATGGGATGAACATGCCCAAATCGTGATATTATATTCATGTTGTGAAAAAAATCTATAATTATAAATTTTTAAAATAATATCATATTCATATGTCTTCAAGAGTTAAATAATATCTATAATCTACTAAGAATAAGGTAACAAAAAGATAATAATTAAAGTCTTGAATCTATTGCATATAAAAAAAAGCCTTGAAGTTTAAGTAGTTTGTAATCGTAACTTTGTATCAATCTTTTCAATATTGACAAAGATGAAGAATATAAAAAAATAATAATTATATTTTGTAATGTAATCATACAATAATTAGGAAAATTAAAAAATATATTAATATAGTTATAAATATTAAAAGATATAACTTACATATTTAACTACTCATATTTTTAAAATGACCATCGAATCACTAGTAGCTATTATATTCTCCTTTTCAAGTATAATATCTAGGGAAAAGTAAAAAAAATAAAAGAAGTGGTGCTCATATGTAGTAAATGGTAATCCCCTACCTGGTGTCTAACTCAAAAAAAATATAGGTTGTATTTTGTAACCCGATGGCTAACTCTACCCTATATTTGTCAGGTTGGGTAGGCTTTTTTTATTGCGAGTTTAAGTGAGCATACCGAGTCGCGGACTTTATACACACCCCTAATAGTGTGATTACCAGAAAAATTAGTCTATATCTCAAGTATACCCTAATGCCCTCAAACAAAATAGCAGAAAGTTAATTCATATTTTCAAATAGTCACCTCCTTATCAGCAAGTTAATGTTGAGAGATATGAAGAGTATAGATAAAGAAGAAGCTTTGCAGTGAAAACCCAAGGAAGGATGAGACTTACACAGAAAACAAGTAAGAATAGCACAAAAGAATCAAGACAGCAGCGCTGAGAAGTATTTTAAGAAAGGTTTCTTGTGTAATATATACAAGTTTATAATCATTCTCTCAAATAAATCTGCGACAGCTTCTTCACTAATTGTGAGGAAAGTTTCGATGCATTTTGCGATTGTATTCACCAGTCACCACCTAAAAGCTATGATCATGTTTAGGAAGCACATCAAAGACAGATCAGAATCATAAGAGAAATTTCGAATCAAACACCAAAGAGAGATCAGAATCAATGGCGAATTTTTTCTCAATTTTCTTTTAAAAGTTAAAGGATTAAAAAAAATATTTTTTTAAAAAAAATAACATTTAATTTTGTAACATTATATAAAATTTCATAAGGTTTTGATTTTACTCTTTAATTTTATAAAGACATATAGTTACATCAAGTTATTTGTATCCATTTCTTTATAATTTGAGATTTATGAATAAAAAACATACTTCCACAACAAACTTGACTTAATATTCAATAATCAACCTCACATATAATTCATAAAATATCATAATATTAAAAAAGTATGTTATACTGTATCTAAAACGAGTTACAGCTTACAAGACCCATGTCTTACTAAAAACATTTATTATTATTTTCTATAAAAATGTATATAATTTATAAATATTAAAATTGGAATATTTATAAGCCACCATAGAACTTGATGCGAATAATTAGTTTGGTGTTATTGCAAAGTTGGTATAGATAGTAAGAAACAAGCTCATATCTCATAAGGATGTGAGTTTGATTCCCGTTATTGTTAAGAGTTCCTTTGATAAGCGATCTATTAAGTCTCCTGTAAGTATTATCTAAACTCTAGGATTATACTATAGTCTTAGGAGATGACTAATTCTGAACTCATTTAAAAAATTTTATAACAAAAAAATAAAAGTTTGGTCTTATCGCCTGGTTCTTATGATAATCATTTTTCATATTATAATTTGACAACTCAATAGAGTTATGAAAAAAATGACATCTAGGTCCCGTGGAAGGAATTAAACGCCAAAAAAGTCTCAGAAAATGACATAGTTAATGTCAAGTCCCATGGGATTTCAGATTAATTTTTTCCAATTGTGAAAAGATATAATTATCCTTGTGAATTAAAAAAAGATAGTAAATAGCATAAGGGACTTGGCGCTCTGTTGTGGAAAGAAGAGGAGAAAGTGTAAAACCGAAAGCGTAGCTCCCTTTCAAGATCTCAATCTGCTCCTTCGTCATCACTTGCACTATATTCCTTCGTCTCTACTTGGTAGCCTTTTCCCCTCCAATCATTGTCACTACCACATGATCCTCCTGTCATAGCCACTTGCTTCATTGTATTTGATCATTGATGTCATCTCTCTAATAGTGTCGTTCGTACTCTCTAGGTGAATATGCCTCTATAGCTACTACCTTTGCTAAATATGACTTCCTTGTTACAGGATATATTAGATTTGAGAAAGACAATTTCGTCTTTAGAAGAAAAAATTGTAAGGAAAAAGTCATGTAAGAAGGTAAGATTGTTAGCTATCCAACACTATAATTGATGATCTTTTAAATTTCATGTTTCATGATGATCCCTTTGTTTAATAATTAGGAAGCAATTGAATGTCATAGAAAAGAAAATGAAGTCAAAATTGCAGCTAAAAATATGCAAGATTCCCTTTCAATTAAGTTTGAGAAAGTTCAGTAAGAGAAATTAGTTATTTGAGATAAAGGTACTGCAAAATCATAAATAATTATCGATATTAGAAACATTTACCTGTTGAACATTAGATGTTATATTCATTGCATATCCAAAAATAGTCTTCCCCTGGTATATTCTATACTAGATTCTAACATGATCATATTATAGCTATATTGCTTCCTTGTTTCTATTTTTTGAAATTGTTGAGTTTTGTAGGCAAATTCAAACAAGGAGTTGATATGAGTGATTGAGTTATCATTATGTTATGCGATAGTTGTTAATATGAGTAGTTAAATTTATGCTTTCATGTTGTCATTAGGATACTTGTTAGTGAACTCGATTTCTAGCATCAAACTAGTTCCATGAATATGTAGAGCCAAAGAAGTTATTCTCACACCTCAGTCATATATTTTGTATAGAGGCAAGACTTGAGTAGAGCTTCAAGTGTTTACTATCAAGTTCTCTAATAAAATCATGACATGTTTTCTTTTACAACTAAAACAACTACATATGATATTTTTATCTGAGAATTTGATTGATAGCACCAACTTAAAGAACTTTTAATAAGTAATTTTTTCCCTTTATATTTGAGTATAAAGCACAGTTCTTAGCATAATTATTGTAGTCAAAATATAACTTCATATATATATACACTTTACAATTACATCAATTCTTAGCAACAAATATAAAAGGAGTACATCAAACATAATAACCTTTATCAAGATCTACCCTACTTTCCAGACAAATGGATATTAATTAAGGTTATAAAAAATTATTTTTATCACTATGTACAGATATTTACAAAACATAAATCAATATGATACATATTTACACGTGACCATTTTCTCCATTAAACATTATAAAATGTTCAATTCCATCATTAAACATGTCAACAAATATGTGTCGATCAAATCTAACAGTGAATTTTATTACAATTTTATCACTTCCTTTCCCAACAAGTAATACTACTAATATTTTGAATTTATCATATGTTATGCTTTCCTTTATGGATATTATTCTTACTTGACCACCAAAAAAGTATGACCTTCTCCATCATTTTCAAAATGTTCCCATATGAACATAACATAATAGATACTTTCTAGATAAATTCACCATCAGTAATGACAACCTGCACTAAACCTATAATATTAATAACTCTAACACTTATATTAACAACTATCGCGTACTATAATAACAACTCGCATTGTCTTGTATATCATATCATGATCTGTCATTCACACTTTGAAGGAATATTTCTAATATTCATATTTTCTTACTACACTGAAGTAAATGTTGGAAATCGTGCCCTAGGGGCCAATCATTGTCTTATGAACATTATTGATTTATGAATTTATTAATTGTGTTCATATTATTTGCATGTTTACTGTGATGACCATCCTTAGATAATTCATGATCTTATCCTAAATGTCCCTGGTCGGTCATCTATGCGGGAGCAGAGATGAAATAAGAGCAGTATGACTTTGAAGATGTATAGAGATATAAATCAAAGTCATAGGCACATGTAAGAGTACAAGGTGTTGGACCGACCCGCTATGAGAGAGTTGCATGGGTTACGTCATAAGCTTCTCTCATATACAAATCATGTCACTATGCCCTTTGACTTGAGATCATCATGGATTCCTACATGATAAACGCTCAGCTTTGACCTAGTCAAAAGTTACTTTTGACCGAGTGATCATAACGACTATATTCGGGTTTAGTGGTTTTTCATGCGGAGGAATGTGAATGGTCAAGATGAAATTTGTCCCTCACATTTGTAGAGAGATATTACCGGGCCCCTCGATAAGTGAGTCTGAGAAATGTATGGTCATACTGTAATGGAAAGGTAGTTTCATTTCTATAGTCAGACTACTCAGGGATCGAGAAAGTAACGGTCAGGAATAGGAGGATGACATTATTCATGCCTTATCCATGACCAAAATATCGCATGACAGAAGGGACATGATATGGTTGTATAAAAGATTACATCGTTTAACGATCCTCATATGATTTGGGTAGTCGTTATGTCTTGTTAGAGACCGCTTGCAACTTGTGGGCCAGTATAACAAATGGCCCACTGCCAACTTCATATGGGCCTACAGAGTCGCACACAAAATAGCCCAACACGAGCTATGATGTCCAGATTCATTGAATCTAAGACATGTCTAGATTCAATGAATGATCCAGGGTGGATGTATATATTTATTTATATTTATATTCGTATATATACATTATATATAAGAGATATATGAGATTTAATTTATATATAAGGATAAATTAAATCTCTATCACATTTGAATTTGAAATTCAAATTGATAGGATATCTCATATAAGAGATATTTATAAAATTTAATTTATAAGGATAAATTAAATCTCTATCACGTTTGAATTTGAAATTCAAATTGATATGATATCTCAAATTTGATTTATGAGAATAAATCAAATATAATTCAGTCTTATCTTTATTTTAAGTTAAATAAATAGGTGAATTAAATCTGTGAGACGGATTTAATATAAATATTATTTATTTAATTAGTTTCTTATTAAATTATACAATATATGATATTGTATTAATTTTAGAATTAATATATAAGATTAACTCTAAAATCCAATTCGGTAGAGGAAAAACGCATAGCATCCTATATATCTGATTTTAGGAGCTACGTTTTGAATAATATAGAACACAGAAAGGCCGAAGGGGAATCTGCAAAAAGGTTTACATATAAGAAACTGCCAAAATAGAGACGGAGATGACAAATTCTTGAGAAATCCCTGGAGGGACAAGAGACGCTAGCACGTCGTTCGTGGTTGGAACGCTGTTCGTGTGGATACCAGTAGAGGAAGCCGACCTGAGTCGTCGACTTCTTGCGATCGCTAAGGAACACTGAGGATAATGTTTCTTCCCACTTGACTTAAACACATACGGTAGATCCTGGTAAGGAATGAAAAAATCTTTAAGTTAATTTCCGCTACGTGTCTCTAATTCCTTACAGTAAACACACCACAAATTCTTACAAATTGAATATAACTTTTAAAGGGATAAGTTTTTCTAATGAAAGGGATGTTGGAGCATAATCTAAAGAAACATGACTTCACATTATGATATAACACGTAGAGCATACAAATTTAAACATAAAAAATTTCTTTCATTTGTTAAAATCATTTGCATGGAAAGCAAGAGGCCACCAAATACATTGAAAGACAAAAATATAAATGAATAACGACAGTCAAAACTGTTAATGTGATGATAGAATTAATGTATGACACTCATCATATTAATTAGAATCAGTTGTCACTGATTCAAAAATAGAAACTTATGAAAACCAAAAAGAAAAATAGACAAATGGAAGAGTTAATGAAAAATTACTAATGACAGAAATTTTACTACAATGATACATCGAAGTATAAGGAAGTCAAAAACTCATGAATAAAGTGAACTAACGAGTAAAACAAATGAAAATATTAACCATCATTTGAATCCATGTCGCTATTGATAGTAATGAGGATTAAACTCATAACACATATATTAATGAATAATACTATAAATATTTCATCCTCCAACATCTCTCTCCTCCATTTCTCTCTAAATCAGTCATTATATTTACAAAACTTTTAAACCTATAAAACCAAAAGAGAAAGGCATGAATCCCTTTTAGCCATACACGATAATGACGAGAAAACTCAGCTATGAACACACTATACAGACCATCGTATAATGTCTTTCTCATCAAACTTATTTCTCTTCTTTTCACACCAAATCGTAACAAGTCCCATTTACTCTTTATTGTTTTTGTTTCATAAGGGCAATTAAGCCTTTTCACAATTAAAAAAAATTATCTAAAATATCATGTAACTTAAAATTAATTATATATTTTGTGAGACTGTTTTTTGCTATTTAATGATGGCAGCCAGGTGTCATTTTCCCAAGTTATTTAAGCACAAGACTTTTACAAGTTTTAGTCTTCTTTTATAACTAGCATAAACATCAAGCGAAGAGGTTCTCTCCAGGTTCTGCCCTCCTATTCTGGTGCGATTCTGCTGCTATAACATTCGTAGATCCTATTCGCTTAACCGACATGAATCCTGAATAGTACGTCTCTCTATCCATTTATCTTTTGATCTTCAATTTCCTATCCTTATCGATGGTTTTCGGGACCCCAACTAATCGTTTTTTTACTTTCGGGGAGATTTTTTCCCCCGATTGTTTGTTCTTTTCCTTGGGGGTAAGTGCGGTTGTAGTTTGTTGGTGCGGCTTGGTTTGCTGTTTTGATCGAAGATTTTTGTGTGTAACCCTAGATTGATCGGCTTTCTGAAAGCAGATACGATTAATAGGGTTGCAATTCTACTAATAGTCAATCGTGGGTTCTGTCGGAATTCCCGTTTTCTGATTTTAATAACGATTTCAAATCTGCATAGTTATTTCAGTTCCCCCCCCTTTTGTTGTTAATTTTCTTTCCTTGATGAAAATTTTGATTAGATTCAAAATAAAACTGCTTTGTTATCCTTACTCCAAAGCGCTTAATCATTTTTTGAAATGAGACCCAATCGACTGAATTGGATTCTGGTAATTATTCGATCTTGGTAATCAATAGATGGCTGCACCGACATATTCTTGTGTTAGATAATTACTATTTCTGAGCTTCGAATTTCGGCAAAGTTATCTCTTTATTTTAACGAGCCCCTCAGTAGGATGTATTTGCTATATAGTTGACTTTACTACGAACAAGTCTCTCTAAATCTGAAAATTAGGGGAAACTTGCGTAATTATCTACCCTTCTTTAGATTTCAATTGCTGTCAACTGTAACGGTTTCTGGTGGGGTGCGAAATTATGTTGAGGGCTTGAGGCCTTATGTTCAATTTGCCTTGTTATTCATGATCACCTTATACCCCTTTGCCAAGGAACACAGTACTCACTTGAGGAAAACATGAATGCGTAAGCTTTGTGAATGATTTGCATCAGTTATGCAAATACTTCAGCATCTAAGCATTTATATTCTGTTAAACAATCATCTATCTGTTTTTCATATTTGAGTTACTTTTATGAGAGATTTCTTTCTTTCTTTCTTTTTTAAATAATCAATCACCATGAATAAGTGAGTACTGACTTTTCATGGTTACTCTTCAGTGTGAACTTTGGTAGTCAATTACATTTATTTTAATTGGGAAAGTTAATGAACATCTGGCTTCATTGCAGTGATTATTTGTTCAAGCTCCTTCTTATTGGAGACTCTGGTGTTGGCAAGTCGTGTCTTCTCCTGAGATTTGCTGTAAGCTATTTATTATTTATGTGATGCTAATTAGCATCTTTTACTATTACCTGGTTTTGTGACATAGTATTTTGTTCTCTTCGCCCCTCTCCTTTACTGGCTTGCCAAGCTTTTCTTCACTTCTACAAAAATGTATCTTTTCATGTTTTGAAACTTCCTTTGAGTATATCAGCATGATATATTATAGCAGCAACATTTTGCCAATAAATCTCACATGCTTTGCTCTTTATTTCATTTTGTGTTGCGATTTTGTTAACCCAATAAATCTCTTCCTTCATTTGTATTTAAATGCATGTCACCTTGTGGAAGTAAGAAATTTTTACATCTTCAAATGTACTATCCAAATGTGCTTTTCTTCAAAAAGTATGATAACCAAACATGGTAAAATGCAGAAAGGACTTTTTAAAAGAACTTTTGACATCTCAAAAGTTGTATCCAAACAAGCACTCATAGTGTATACCAACAATCAGAGCTTTTAGACTATTGGTTCTCTGTTTTATTTTTTTTCAATTCTATTTCCATTTTCTTTATTAGTCCTTTAACAGTGATAAGTCACCTTGAAAAGCCCCTTTGGAATTTTGAAGTTTTCTTTATGGCGAAGTCATTTATTTGTACAGAACTATTTAACTGGTTAAGATTAATAATGTGTTGCAATTTGGTAGACCAAACAAGCGCTTCCTAACTCATGGTTTAGGCTTAGAGACAGAAATATCCCTATTTTACGTTGCCTAGTTATTTAATATCCTTGGGCAGAGGCAGACATGTGGAGGGACTGACAAGTTCTTTTATGTTGATGTCTTTGTATTTGTTGTACTTTTTTGTACTGTTAAGTTGATAATTGTTTTGTTTGACCACAGGATGATTCATATATTGACAGTTACATAAGCACCATTGGAGTAGATTTTGTGAGTACAACCTCTAGCTTTAGCTTGAATTGATTTGTAATGTTTCTGTAGGCTGACGTTATTTCTTTTTCATGTAGAAAATACGAACTGTTGAGCAGGATGGGAAGACCATTAAACTTCAGATTGTATGTACCGGATTGGATTATATGATTTTATTTTATTTTCAAGAGGCTGCAGCTACATATATTTTAGCATTTATGCAATTATTCTCCCATGCAAATGAGATGGTTCCTTCTATAAGAATTCAGTTTCAGAAATTCGTGTTTCTGGAGAATTTGCATAACTGAAACATGAGATTTTATTGTCAGATTGTTTATTGCCTGGTTTCAATCTGCTTTGCATGTAGTGGGACACTGCAGGACAAGAACGATTTCGGACAATCACCAGTAGCTACTATCGTGGGGCACATGGGATCATTGTGAGTGATGTTTTCCTTGACTTACATTTTCAGGAATACAAGATTTTTCTCCTCAATGAATTCTCCTTTGTGTGTCAGCTGACTGGTTTCTCTTTGGCACAGATTGTTTATGATGTGACAGACCTAGAGAGCTTCAACAATGTGAAGCAGTGGCTCAGTGAAATTGACCGCTATGCCAGTGACAACGTTAACAAACTTCTGGTTGGAAACAAGTGTGATCTCAAAGATAATAGAGCTGTCTCATATGAAACCGCAAAAGTATAGTATTTGGCATACATCTATTATTCTCTTTTCCAGCTAAAGAATTAGTTTCAGCTGTTCTAATGTATACAGCTGTAGGCAGATATTGCTGTCTCGTTCCTGCTGCTGTTCACCCTCGTGTTACCCTTTTCAATATTCTTTTCTTTTGTAGGCATTTGCTGATGAAATTGGCATACCTTTTCTGGAAACAAGTGCAAAAGATGCTACCAATGTGGAACAGGCATTCATGGCCATGGCTGCTTCAATCAAGGATAGGTACTAATTCCTTTTTTTTTTTGAAAAACAAAGATATAGAAAAGAAAATGAATTTTTTATTGAAGAACTCCTCGATCACATGAATAATTCAATTTGTTTGTTGTTGTGGGCAAAAACAGCAGTGAGTTTGTGTGCGCGCGAGTAGTAAAGTTGAGAGGTCGAGAATATTTTAGCTACAGATTATAATTGGTTGGTATGAAAATATTGATAGCAACTAGAACAGAAAGCCTTTCCTAATCTAAACATCAGGGTCTGTGCTACTGCTATACCCTTTGATTATTAGAAGTATGTTTGGAAGACGGCGTACAGTTATTGGAAAAAATGGAGTGAGATCCAAATAAATGGGTATGTGCAAAATAAAACATGACATTATCTTCCTATGTTGGGCTTCCTCTTCAATCCAAACATATCGAAGGGACGCAGATGTGGATTAGTTATTTCAATCTTTTTATGTATAATTATCAAAATCTACTAAGAGAGCTAATTAATGTTAAACTTCATCCTTTTGTGATCAGAATGGCGAGCCAACCAGCCAGTAATAATGCAAGGCCTCCAACAGTGCAGATCAGAGGACAGCCAGTTGCCCAGAAAAGTGGGTGCTGTTCTTAGTCCCCAAGGGTTATTATTTAGTCCCATTTCATTTCATCTGTTTCTCTCTTACTCTTTGACGCATGTAATGTAAGATTTGTTTGTTATTTCACTAAAATAGTGGATCAATAGAATTCCTCATATTGGGAACTGACTTAGATGATCCCATTCTTTAGTATATACTTTCTGATGTTATGGTTTGTGCAAAATATATTATTACTCAGGGATGATAAATATACTGTCATGATAAAATATTCTCTTTGAATTGCAAGTTGAGACCCTTTTTTCTTTTTCCACTATTCTCTCGTATGCTTAATGGTAGATTGTTGTCAATAACCGATTGTTGTCACCCATCAGCCCCTCTCACTAACCGATCATTGGCAAGTCATCGCTACCATCAACCCAAGACTATAATCTGGCGTTGGTTGTTACCATTGTCACCAATTGACTCCATCACCAACCAACCTAACGGGTCTCCACCTCTGGTTGGCCATTGTCACTAGTTGGACTCCATTGCCAGCCGGATGATCACCGTAAGTTGGAAGTCGATAATCAGTGGTCCTCCACCATCATCCAGATGACCACTGACCACCAACGGCGTACAGCCATTGTTTACTGGACACCGTCAGTCCGTCACCAACCGACTAGTCAACACGATTGACCGTCACTACTACCCACTGGGATGATGATAATAGAAGAGAATTTTCATTTTATAGACACAGGATATTGTGATCGTGATCATAAAATAAGAATATTTTCTTTCCTCTATGTTCTCTCCTGCCAAATTCTCTCTAATTTTTTTTTCCTCCTCCAACCAGAGTATAAGAGGATAACACGTGTTTGGTAGGAATCTTTTATAAGGGAAAGGGAGAGTTACAAGAAAATCAATACCATGTTTAATAAAGGAAAAAAAAATCAACGATAGTTGGGTTGAGGGAAAAGAACTCAATTTTCTTCAAGATTGAAAATTAGAACCTTGTGAATTGAAAAAAAAAAATCAATGTCTAAATCTCAGCAACATTGTTTCCCAAATAAATGTATCAACATAAAAAAGAAAAAAAATAATGTAACACATTTGGGGTGAATCAATACTCAACCGCAGAGAATAGCAAAAATAAATAAAAAGGCAGCTTAAGCATCCTCAATAAAAAATTCTTTATCCCTTCCTCTATTAACTTTTAGAAGGTATTTCACAACTTAGGGTTTCGTTTTACAAGTCATTTTTGGAAAAAGTGATGGGTAATTAACGTTATTTTTTTCTAAATGCCCTTAAAAAGAGAGAAATTATTTGTGGAGTAATATATAGTGGAGTAAATCAATAAAATAACATTACTAAAAACTATTTATTGAAGAGCATATTTTCAAAATATTGGAATGGTTTTAAGACATTACTAAACAATATTTTTCCTTACTTTTATGAGATGATTAAAAATGACTTTGCCTTGCTTGGTTTTCTGGCGGATTAAAATCGTACTTGATCCTCTAGTTCTCAAATTCAATTCCTAACTACAACACTTGTACTATAAAAGACAATCACAATCCCAAAACTAAAATATCAAATAAAAGGATCAAGTTAATATTATAAAAAAAAACAAGTGGTTTTCTTTTTAAACGAGAGACAAACCCTAATTCTAAAATTACAAATCTGATTGACCACAACCCTTCGTGCCATAAGGCCACTATTAACTTTGACAGCGCAAACAGAGAATAAGTCCATTTACATCAAGGACATAATGCTTGCGTTTTCCATTTTGTGCAAATGGAGGAAAGGAGAGGATAGAGAAAATTTGAATGAATCCAATTTAAAAGAAATAAATAATTAGAATTATAAAATTTTAATAAAAAAATATAAGACGAGAAAAAATTAATTAAAAATTTTTAACCTTACTAACCTTCTCTAATTTTTTTGAACTGAACTCATGAAAATTTTCACTGCCATTCCCCTCATACCAAACAGAACCTAAAAGAAATATCTAGAAACCAAAAAAGCATGGGATTCATTTGCAATCAAAAATAAAAGGGAGAGGAAGAGAGAGAAAGCTACCTAAACTGTCCTCAAAACGAAGCCACCTTACTCCGTAAAGAAAATAATAAATATTATTTCCCACAATTTTTAAATTTGTCAAACATGTCCTAAGGACTTGATGGAATGTCATTTTCAAAGAAAATGCTTTAGCCAGAAACAATAGGGGAAAAGAAAACTAACAGCAAATGATGAGCAATTCAGAGCCATCACACCAATGGTTGGGCAATGGTTCAACTTAATTCACGTTAGGGGAAGATAGATTAAATTAATTTAAAAGATAAAAAAGATTATGTGTATAAAGATAAATGAAAAAAAATAATATTTTTTATTTAATTTAAAAGAAAAAAATTAATTAAGAATTAATAAATATATTTTTATTTTTTTATTTAAATTTATTTACTTTTTATTTTATATATTCATATTAAAATTATTATTTGTTATAATTCTTAACAAAATTTATCTCATTTATATATATAATAAAATTAAAAAAAATAATAAAATAATAAAATTTTAATATTATTTCTTATTAATTTTATAATTATTATATATTTTAATATAATATATAAATCATTTACTTATTAAGTTTTAGCAATCAATGTAAAAATTATACGTAAAGAAAATTATAAAGAAAAAAAGTTTCAACTCGTGAAAATATAATTGAAATACTAAAATTGTATAAAGAGCAATTTAGTTAAAATTAAGCAAATAAATTCTCCCCCATCTAAAAGTGGAAAAATTCTCTACCCCCACTTTTGAAAGGGAGGTAAAAGAGAAAAAGTGAGCACATAAAAACAAAATTTTATCTCCCCTCCTATCTATTTTTCTCAACCAAATACACTTATATCTCCCCTCTCCTCCAAAACTCCCCAACCAATGCATAAGGGTCAATGTATCACTCCCATGTTCAGATGCCAAATTCTTCAAACCAGAAAAGTTTTAAGAGGTTCAGAATCAAAGCCATATATCGCCGCAAGAGAACATGGACTTTTTCTAAGACATTTAATAGATTAACAACATGAATTTCATGAAACTTCCCTGTTTCATGCGTAGCACTCAAGTCAAGGCACCCATCCAACTGGAGTACTACATGGTTGAATAAAATATGCGGAATCAGATTTTGAAAGCAAAACTGAGTAATCAATCTTATAAATAAAAAGCAGACTCTGCAACATTTATGTTTTATCCGCCATGAGATACCCCCATAATTTCAACGTAGCAAAGCAAAACATAACAATTGGGGGAAAGGCAACAAGTGAACAACGGACCGTAGGATGAGCCTAAATTTACATTCTAAGATAAAATTAAATGACCATTGTGACGCATGAAATCCAGTTACCATGGTAAATTCTGACTTAGTTCAAAGCAGATGACCCAAAATCGAATAAAGGACAAGGAAAAGTAAGCAAGGTTCTAGACAACCTCACTTGCCACTCAATGTTGGAAACTGCATCTTATCTTCAATTGATGGAGCTCGTACACTACTGGCTGCATTTCCTCCATAACCTCCTCTTGGTCCACGTCCACGACCCCTGCCACGCCCACCTGAGCGGTACCTTTCCCCTTCAGTGGGCTTCAGAAACTCGTTAATGCTGACAGACTAAATACATGAATGAAACAAAAATTAGAACAAAAACACGCAAGATTGACAGGTTACAAAGTAAGCCCTAAAAACACACAAGGATGACAATTCAAATCTAAATATCTTTAAAATAGAAAGGAGAACAAAACAAACTACCCCAATAGCTCCTTACAAGCATAGATAATAATCAGACCAAACTTGATCACAAGAACATTTTAAATATTAAATTAGGCAAAAATAATCTATCTATATTGTCAATTTAAATGTATACAATATAAAAACCCTAAAATGCAGCATTAGACAAGAGTTATGAATAGTATGGCCTTAGGTCTCAAATTCCCTTCATCGCACAAAACATTGACCAGGTATGAATAAAATGGCATGGGATAGTTTGAGGCAAAGAAGTTGTGGGAGAGATTTATCTACTTTCCTTACCATTATCAAACATCCAATAGTGCTCACAAACAACAGAATTTATTATCCTCCAATCACATAAACCCCCTTCTAATGAATTCTCAGCATAGAAGACCAAACAAACAAATCAGAAAATGGTGAAAACAAAACGTTGAGAGTAAATAAAAGCATTATGCCAACAAATATCATAACATGCATCAAACCAACAGAATAGATTCAATTGGATAATACATAGAAATATTTGGTTAGATTAAATGGCATGAGTACATATTCACTTAGTCGCAGAAAAAGGAGAACTAGTTCAACACAAATCACCAAACAGAAGGCTATTAACAGATATCAACAGGCATGAATAAAGAAAAAACAGAATATTAAGAGCTCAGAATTTAGTGCAAAATGGTTGCAGATAGAGAACACTGAAGCTTTTTTAATGGTTTCGAAAGCCAATATTTTTCATGAGGTATGTTAAACAACTACACCTGTTGTGTTCCAATCATTTTTGTCAACTATGTAATGCTCAATTCAACTTTTGTGGAATCTTCTAAAAAAAGCGAATAAGTGTTAGAAAGCAGATAAAAGACTTACAAACCTTGGAGCTGTGAGAATCGAGTGCAAAAATATAATAAAAAAGAATTGCAATTGACCAGTCCAGCCTAAAGCCCAAACTGGATATTAACTTAGACTTGAAGATATTAATAATAAATATTAATGATTTTACTAAAAGATTGGGGGCAAACTTCTTTTGTAGTTGAGCACAAAATTACAAATATAAAAAGAACCAGAAGCGTATTCAAAAACAATGAAATCATAGGAAAATGCAACAAAGTCGCACCTTCTTGGATTTCTCTTCCTTCTCCTCTTTGCGCTTGTCCTTATCAGATCCCTGATAGGAAGATAAGTTCAAGTACCAAAATCATGCATAACCAATTTAACTATAACCAGAACAAGAGGTAAAATTCTGACCAGTTTAATGAAGATGTCATCATTGCCTTTCTTGCTTGACAGTTGCTGCATGGACTCAAACTCTTTAACATCTACTTTTCTCTCCTCAGTCGTCTTGAGTGCTTGCAAGGCCTTCCGCTTCTCTTCTAGCACTTTCTCATATTCTTCCAGAGTCATCTCCTGGCACAGGAAAAGCACTTTTAAGCACAACAATTTAAATGAAAAATGCACAAGCATTTAAGGAATTGTCATTAAAATTACATATATATTATAGAAAACACTGGAAACACGAACCTGAAGAAAATCAAGCTATATACACGCACCCTAACATTTTGGAAGAATGCTCAAGAGATAAAATCATCAAATACAAATCGAATGAAATAAACTGGAGCTCACTTCTAAGTAAATGAGAAAAGATGTCAATGTGCTTATTTAAATCATAGAAGTGCAAAATTAACACATACAGAAAAAGTTGAGCAGAAAAATATTAAGCAACCTATACAATTCAATAGAGATAAAGATAGCAGATTAACCCAGCTGAGGTTTATTGGTTTACCATTTAGTCAATAGCTTCCAGATCACTTTACACGTTTGAGACATGCAATTTAATAATTTTTTTATTAAACACATGACAACACAGATATCTTCTTGTCTATCAAACATGGTAAAGTAAAGAAAAATTAGACGAAGATAAAGCTGATACAGGTTAAATATAAAAGAATTTAAATAAATGTAGAAATTCACTTTTTCCTCAGGCTCTTTTTCTTCAGCTTCATTAGTAGGATTGTCTTTGTTGGCATCTGCTGCTTCTTCCTCAACTGCAGGCTTCTCATCAGTCACATTCTTATCAGTTTCAGTCACAACTTCCTCAGTCACCCTAACCAAATCAAATCAAAATTAAAATGAAACTATCACTTCAGAATCATCGAGTATTCCAAATAAATATTTGCCAATAATTCAATATGCATAAAGAGGATAACAAAAGACAGCTTACTGGGAAAGTTCATCAGTTGCCATTCCCCAGTTACCACGCCCAGCACCATCCCGTTTGACCTCACTTCTGCAAATAGAACAAACAAGCTCAATATTGGCATAAACAAAAATGATGTTAAGTTATCAACATCTCGTAATGACACACACCCACGTCCAGTCCCACTGCGGCGTTCAAATGCTCTTCGTGGGCGTCCATCCTCACCCACTTCTCCATTGCTAAAGCCACCTCGGCGACCGCCACGATAAGGGCCACGAGGTCCACGCCTTTCCACAGCCTTGCCAGTATCTCCTTCAAGAGCTCCCTGGCCAGCAGGCACAGAATTCTCATCATTTGAAAAGTCACGGTTAAAGCCACGACCATATCCACGCCCACCTCCTCGTCCACCTCCACGGCCTCCCCGGTAATTGTCATTTCTTGACTCCCTCACTATTAGATGAAGAGTAAAATTAATATTAAAGAGAGAACCATGAATGTAGCACAACCACTACAAAGAACATTCAAGAATAAGGGGCTCGGATAACAAATCGTATAAATATACAATTGACAGAAGAAAAAAGGTAATAAAATTTACAAAAGATTTTCCAATTGACAGGATCAGAGGAAAGATTGTCAACAAAAGATAAACACAGGTGACAATAAAATTGAGCATTTGCACACATGTATAAACACAGGTAACTCCCAAATCACTTCTAAATTTAAGAGAAACAGAAGACCTCAAAGACATGTTTCCACTGCATAAACCTATGTGTACGCAGATGCAACACAGATTTCTCTCAACGTCCACACTGGATATGAGCATCAAAAGAAGGGGGAAAAAGAAAACCAGAATCAAGTAAAAGACAACAATCCACCAAGTCAGAAGTTATATGCTCAAAATATTTCGTAAACTACCAACGTCTCATCATAAAGAAACGCTTCGTTACATTCACTATCAAACAGAAAGCATATACTTCTTAACTAACTGACTGATAACTGATGGGTTTGCTTCTATTCATCAGAACACATTCACTCAATAACGAAAGGGAATCAGCAGCTCACCAGCCTGAGCAGGAGGCGGTGGCTTAGTAGGCATCTGAGCCACCTTGCTCTGTTGCTGTGACTGAGAACGAGCTCCCTGCTTGCCCTGGTCCTGAGCCCCCGGTTTCTTCGGCGCAGCCGTCACAACCTTTTCCTGTTCCGCCGCGATAAGCTGCGACGGATCCTCGGCATCGTCACCCAACAAATCGAAAGGGTTCATGGTCGCCATTCCAGAAAGCCCCGATACAAAACCCCTACACCACTCAACAGAGACTTATACCCACGAGAAGGTGACCACTGGATCCTATATCATCAACAACTCCATCGCAAGCAATACAGAAAGACAGGAATTAACAAAGAGCTACAGAAGAACAGAATCAAGAGGGTATAAGAGAGTAAAACCCTAGCCGCAATAGAGCTCTGTGTGGGCAGAAAGAACAAGAGAGTGAGCGGAAAATAGGCGCAACCTAATCTCGAACTCTGAATTTATCCCTGAAGCGATGAACTGTTGCGTTTTGAGGGCTCGGCTCGGCTCGGCCGATACGGAAAAATAAAAAAATACAAGTTTTTGGAATAAAAATATTTCCATGGGCCTCTGGAAAATTTTTATAAGGCCCAATTTTTTTGCCCCTTATTCAGCCCAATTTGGTAGCCTATCGTAATTAAAATTGAAAAAAAAGGAAAATTGAAGTATTTCATCAAAAACAAAAAGGTACGAGCAAATTTTTATTTCTTTTTTGCTATGCACATTGGAACTTTTTTTATAATGAAGTCATTTTATAGAAAGGAACAAAAATAATTTGGAAATAATAAGTATTTGTAAATAGAAATTTGTTTTTATATTTAATTAAATGAAAATAAAAATATATAAATCTTAAAATGCCTCAAATCGTTTTCCTTTTTTGGGAGAATTATAGATAGGTCTCAAATAAAAAAATAATTATTTTTTGAGTAAACTATCTATAATTGTTTTTATATATATTCCTGTTCTCTTCTCATTTTCCCTTCTTATTATCACTCTCTTGTGAACTTTTTATCCCATCATATGCCAGGGCATGCAGAAGTAGTAAACCATCCCAAATTTAAAACGAACTGTACATGTTCAAATTTAAAGCAATAAAGTTGCTCCAAAATAAAAACTTCAATGTTTCTTTCTTCTTGTTTTTTTTTAATTTTTAGAAATGTGTTGGATACACCTATGATCCAAATACATAGTGAAGTATCACTTCCTCCTAGACGATACTAATATCGAGCAGGGCGAGCCGTCTATTACTTTCAAGCGTAAAAACTTGAATGTTTCTTTCTAATTGTTCAGAAGCAGGGAAAGAGAGCATGTGGTGGCAGAAAAAAATGAAGAATCTAGGGTTTAGTAGCAAACCTATTAAAATGTGATGTTATAGTTTAGTTTTATTTATTGGAGATTGTATTGAGATTTAATTGATTTCGTTTGATTATTGACAGTAGAATTTTTCAAAGAGATAAGTTGGATGATGAACCTTAAATTTGTGAAATTGGAAATTTTGATGAATTTAGAAATTAAAAGGGTAATTGTAGTTTCTAATTAATTGATTAGAAGTGTTAGAAAGTGATGAAAATTTGACTAGAGTCATGGTGATTTGAATCATAAAGTAAGTTTTTGGAACTTGGGGTCTTAGAGTTAATTTAATTAATTTAACTCTATTAGTTTTAGTTTAATCATTTGTGGGGTGAATTACGTGGACATGCAATTGCATATAAATGGGTTTTTGGAATTGGGAAATCCCCCAAGGCTTGATTTGTTAAGCTAAGCAAGTCAGGTAATCTTGATTTATTCTTTTTATATACATGTAAATTATATGTTTTAATTTGATGATTTGAAACTTAAACTATTGGAATGTGTTGGTTCCAAATGGTAATTTAAAATACTTATTCTACTCATAAATGATGCTTTTATGATTAATTTCGCATTGAAGCCAACTACTATGTGATTTTGAATTGGTAGGAATATTTTGTTTACTTTGAAACTTATAATTCATCGTGAACAATGCAATGGTCTGGGAGCCAATTGTATCTGTATTGATGTGGTTCTTGATTTATGGGCTTTTTGGTACGAGTGATTTGAGAAGAGGAAAAAAAATTAAGTTTGATTTTAAAAAAATTGGAGAAATGGGGTTATACAATTTTTAATAATTAAAGAAAATATGTAAGATAGAATGATAAAAAAAATTAATTAAAAATTTGAAACTCCGCTTCTCTAATTTTTTTTAAGTTTAATTTATAAAAATTTTTCTCCCCTCCTCTCCAAATTCTCCCTACCAAATTAAAGATAATGTAGTTTAACCCTTTGAAGCATGCTTGCATGTGATATATGAATTATGAACGTGCTGTTGTTGAGCTAAGGTCAAATGAAGTTGTTTGAATAAGTGAGGAAGTTAGTACCACGAGTTGGTGCATAGCAAGTGACAAATCGAATACTTTGTTTTCTGGTCAAAATAATAATGAGTTCGGTAGATTTGATACCTACTTGATTTCTCCCAAAGGAAGGGAGCTATAGTCAAATTCCATGTCATTGTGATAGTCAGAAGCTCTCAACACTATGTACCAAACATAACTTAAAATTCTAGGCTGAGGGGTGCCCTCAATCATGATATGGAACTTACAGCAATCCAGCCAAATGGATTAATCTCGTTATCTTGTGTTAACCATGGCTATATATTGAATTGAATAAGAATTGAAGGAGTTACATGGATAAAATGTACATCAATAATTCTTTGGCATGCTACCTTAATTGTTTTTCTAACTTGCATTGCATCTAATTGTGTGTGTATTGCATTAGCCATTGTCTATATCTCAGTCTTTTAATCTCTGTTCATTAAAAAAGAGTAACTTTCAACCAGTAACAAGGTCAACACTCATGGATTTTGAATGGCTAATATAAATTTTGATCCATCTTTTCTACATCCTATAACTTTGCAAGGAATTTGAAAAACAAAATGTTAAGAGGGACTCATTGATTATGACACAACTGTGAGAAGATGTAAAGAGAATGTACTAAAAATTACATTAGACATTCGAAGTGTCTTACGTAATATAGAAATTAGTTCGCTTACTTTGGTTGGGCATTTCTTTTTTGCTTAAGTTCTAATTTTTTCTTAAATTTTTTTGTCAGAAACTATGGATATCTGAAAGTTTTTGTTGGACCAAATATGCCCTCAAAGTGTTAAACAATGAGCAAAGATACTATAATCGTTAAAAAAAATAATATTAATAGTTAACAGTTAAAATTTTTAATAAAAATGGGTGATATTACTTATTTTTTTAATACTCCTACAGCCAATTGATAGCACAAAAATTTCTTAATATCCATAGCTCTGACACGAATATTTTGGAGATAAAATTTGACCTTAATCTATTTTTTTTATATTTTTTAGACATGATTTGGAAAATAATCTTTATTTTTTTACTTTTAAAAGAAGAAAAATGTAAATAAAATACAATTTTTTTATCTTATATATAAAGTTTCCATTTCAAAATTATGATTTAAATTAAACATCAAAATAATAAACATATATGTGTAAAAGATAGTAAGAATATAATATAAACTATTCAAATTAAGTCCAAACCATAAACATAGAATGGTAATGGTAGGCCAGATATATCCCTAAAATATACAAAGGATGGGTACATCATAATATACAAAATGCTTATTTGGATAAACTTTTAGAAAATATATTTTTGATAATTTTTAGAAAAAAGGTTTATAAAAAAGAACTTGAATTATTATTTTTTTAAATAAATGAGTGTTTAGATGATTATTATTAAAAAAAATTTAGTGATTAATAAATTATCAGAAATTGTATAAGATAAAATAAAAATATTGAAATAAATAAATATTTTAATTTACTTGTTATTAATTATTTTCCCCATTCATTCACTGTTCATTGTCCTACTCTGCACAACGACGTGATGCACAGAGACACAGCCCACCAACGTGGACTCTAACAAGGCCTGTCTAACGTCTTCCTTCTCTCATTCTTCCTCTTCCTCCATCTTTTACTTCTTTTTAGTCTAGATCTGGATGATGACGGCAAAGGTAAAAACAACAGAAGGGCCAACGACGACGGCAACAAATTTGCTATATAGGAAAGAGTTTCTGGACGACGATAATAGACTTGTTACAAAGGAGAGAGTTTATGGACAATGATGATAGATTGGAGCTTTAACATTAATGGCGATGACAAATGGAAGAGAGGGGAGAGAGTATGAAAAAAATTAAAATAAAATAGTAATTATGTAGTACATAAGCTTTTTAATTTTTTAAAATATATTCCAAGCAGTTTATCCAAAATCATGATTTTAAATTATGATTTGATTCAAAAGTTATTTTAGACAAATATGATTGTTTATTTTAAAATTTCTCTAAATCAATATTTGGGCCAAAATAGTTTATAAAAAATAGTTTTGAATAAATGAGTGTTTAGATGATTATTACAAGAAGAAATTTTGTGATTAGTAAATTACTAAAAAGGATATGAGATAAAATAATAATTATAAAATATTACATTTTTTTAAAATGAAAGTTGACTTATGATAAAAAAAGAATTTGTATCTTATAAGAACGTGATTCTCACTGCCTATAATAACTCAAAATAATGTTTAGCATATAACAGACAACATATGAATTTTCCATACAACATATATGAAATATTCCAACAATTAAATTACATATTATTGTCATTAAAGTACGAAACCAACAAATTAAATATGATCAACATAAAGTTTCAGATTTTGACCGAAAGAAGTTCTCAAGTAACTGATAATGGGAAAAGCTGGAAGTGAGCTGCTTGTATCAATGAAATCCTTGATATTAGAGATGTAAAGAGTATAAAGTAAGAAAAGTTACATTATTTATTTACTTGAAATAATGGATACATGTCAACAAACCCGAAAATTATTTCTGTACTCATTCTCTCTCTTTTTTTTTACCATTATTGAGAAGTTGTACTATATATAATGTAATAAAATTGAATATTGGGATTCTTAGTTATAAATTTCTAATTATATTCATATATACATTACATAACTTAATATTTAAATAAAAAATAATTAAATAATATATGTGTGTATGTGTGTGGGTGTGTGGAAATAAAAGAGCATGATAATTAATATTTATACAAGACACAAAATATATCATATGCTATAGGGCCTTGAGCCAAACATTTATGACTCTTAGGACACTTAAATTTCTTTTTTCTAGTAGAAACTATGCCATATTCCCTAGCCGATAGTTTAAAGATTAATCTTCATGAGATATATAGATTATCAAAATGGATTTTGTCTCTCCTACTAAAATTTTTTTCCATGCTCATGACCTGATTCAAACATAGAACGTCATGTTTAAAGAATCTAGCATATATCAGCTGTACCAAATTTTATTAGTTAAGACAATTAAATTTATATCATTTGAATTGGACTCTTGTCAATAGCTAATATAATAATAACAATTTGTTCTACTATAGCCAATGAGAGTTGATACAAATGGTAAGAAAGTGGTTTATATTATGAATTTGATTCCTACTACTATTGTGAGGCTCATTTAATAGATAAAATCCTCTGTAAGTGTTATTTTTTAATAGGAGACTGGTGTCAAAATTTCTAAAACTTGTCTGTATAAAAAAAAATGTCTTGTACTATAGGATCAGACTTTTTTTCATAGGGGATTGTATATCAAGCTGTTCACCACAATGACAATACCAATTGATAAAGTAATTTAACGTTTTTATCCGACCTCAACACTTTTATATAATCTTCTTTCAAGTTGATTTTCAACTTCAGGTCTAAAAAGTTTGATCATTTCAAAGGTATAAACTTTTTCTGTTAAAAAGATAAATATAACCATGGGAAGCTATCAATAGAGAATTTATTAAGAAAAAGTTGATCAAGTATTCCTCACCTCCTAATATGCAAGGTGAAAATGGTTCATATGTATTACTTCCTCCATTTTTATTTTTTCAAAGACACGATAATGTTAAGAATTTCAACTAATCTGAAGTAATCTTCTTAATTTATGTGAATTAATTAAATATATTTTGTAAATGAAAATAGAGGGAACATCGCACATACAAGAAAAAAATTTCTTTTCCTAGCGAAGGAGAATCCACGTGGAGAGGAGAAAAGGGCAGAAACATTTTGATGCACCCCACGCACCTCTCTTTTTGTTCTCTTCCACATGAATTACTCTAGGACCACTTGGAGAGAATCCATGCTCTATATATGCCACGTCAATGCAAGGAACTTAGAACTTCTTGTAGCTTTTTGATTGATACATTTGGTTTGTTTTAGCTATGATTTAAGAGTCGGATGGAGCGTTTCCTAATCTCATTCGAGGTATGACAAGCACAGTTTACAAAATGGATCATTTGAAAATAACTATAAAATTATAGTAAAAAATTAGTATGCAAGCTCCTATAGTTTCATTTATTAATTTTTAACAAAGCCTCTAGTTAATTTTTCTCCATTTATTAGATTCTTATCCTTTCATCTAATTTAATTAGGTCCATGTAGTTCTTTTTCTTTTTCTTATATCCTCATAGTTCTGCCTAGTTCCTTATAGTTTTAAGTAATTGATAAAAGGGAAAAAAATTACAGGAAGCTCATTAAAGAGGGATGGAAGTATGAGTACCCAATAAAAAGATACAATGATTTAATTAAAACCACATTTTCTTTTGAACGAGAAGTGGTTTTCTTTTCAAATTAGAGGTCAAATACTAAGTTTAAAGTTATAGATAGAATTAAATCCAGAACTTCCCATACATTGTAGCTTATGTGCCATAAGGCCATTAACTTGGACGATGCATCAAGGGCATAATGATTATGGTTTCCTTTTTGTGCCCTTGCCTAAGAAACCCTAGCAAAGGTCCCATCCTCTCAGTTTCAAACACATGGAATACCACTAAAACAAATTCAAGTAGACAGAGGGGTCAGAAAACAAGAGGACCTTCTCAAAATGGTTGGTAAACAGAAGATATTGCTGCAGTGTATGCCATAGAAAGAGATCCTACATTCTATAATACAAGTTTTAACCGCAGCCACATACACACTATCTAGAAATTTTAGTACTTAATTTTCAAATGATATCTCTAAAAAATAAACATAGGGTCTATTTGGCACACAAACACAAGAGGGAGAGAGAATGAGAAGGGGCAATAAATATTATTTCCCTCACTTTTGCCATTTCAAGTAACTCGTCCATGTGCCAAACATACCTTAAGGCCTGAATAGTAAATCATTTTCAAAGAAAATGCTTTAGTCAGAAACAATGGGGATAGAAAATAGTAACGGCAAATGATGGGCAATTCAGAGTCACCAAACCAATGGTTGGGCAATTCTAATAATACCCAAGGTCAATGATGCCAAATTCTTTGAAGAAAAAGTTTCTGAAGTTCAGATTCAAAGCTATAATAAATCACAGTACGGAAACATAGACTTTTCTAGGACATTTAATAGATTAACCTTAAATGTCATGAAACTTGAGCACTCAAGTCAAGGCACCCATCGACCTAAAATATGGGGAACCAGATTTTGAAAGCAAAAGAGTAATCAATCTTATAAATAAAAAGCAGACTCTGCAGCATTTACGTTTTATCCGCCACAAGATACCCCAAAATTTCAACGCAGCAAAGCAAAACATAACAATTGGAGTAAAGGCTACAAGTGAACAACAGACCGTATGAAGAGCCTAAATTTACATTCTAAGATAAAATTAAATGACCATTCTGAAGCATGAAATCCAATGACCATGGTAATTTCTGACTTGTTCAAAGCAGATGACCCAAAATCTGAATAAAGGACAAGGAAATGCCAGCAAGGTTCTAGACAACCTCACTTGCCACCCAATGTTGGAAACTGCATCTTATCTTCAATTGATGGAGCTCGTACATTGCTGGCTGTGTTTCCACCATAACCTCCTCTTAGTCCACGTCCACGACCCCTGCCACGCCCACCTGAGTAGTACCTTTCCCCTTCAGCAGGCTTCAGAAACTCGTTAATGCTAACCGACTAAATACATGAAATGAAGCAAAAATTAGGACAAGAGCATACAAGAATGACAGGTTACAAAATAGGCCATGAGAACACAAAAGGATGACAATTCAAATTTACATATCTTTAATCATAGAAATCATATCAAGAGAAAAAGACGCAACAGTTCAATTACAAAATTAAACTAACAAAAACTACCCAATACCTCCTTACAAGCATATAAAATAATTAGACCAAACTTGATCACAAGCAAATTTTAAATATTAAATTAGGCAAAAATAATCTATCTATATTGTCAATATAAATGTATACAATATGAAAACACTATCATGCAGCATCATTCGTGAGCTATGAATAGTATGGCCTTAGGTCTCAAATTCCCTAAATCGCACAAAACGCACACCAGGCATGAATAAAATGGTATGGGATAGTTTGGGAAGAATAGTTGTGGGAGAGATTGTAACTGCTTTCCAAACCATTATCACACAATAGTGCTCACACAACAGAATTTATTATCCTCCTATCACATGAACCCTCTTTCAAGATTCAATGCAGTCCCAGCATAAAAAACCAAACAGAAAGACCAGAAAGCAGTGAAAACAAAACATTTGAGAGGAGGATACCAAAAAACACTGAGAATAAATAAAAGCATCACCAAAGAGAAGGCGATTCACAGATATCAACAGGAATGAATAAAGAAAAAAATAGAATATTAAGAGCTTAGAATTTAGCGCAAATTGATTGCAGACAGAACATTTGAGCTTTCCTTAACGGTTGCGAAAGCCAATATTTTTCATGCGGTATGTTAAGCAACTACACCTGTTGTGTTCCATTCATTTTTGTCAACTATGTAACACTCAACTCAACTTTTGTGGAACCTTCAAAAAAATGCAAATAACAATTAAAAAGGGGAAAAAAGACTTCAAAACTTGGATCTGTGGTAATCGAGTGCAAAAGTATAATAAAAAAGAATTGCAATTGACTAGTCAAGCCAAAAGCCCAAATGGGATATTAACTTAGACTTGAAGATATTAATAATAAATATTAATGATTTTAATAAAAGATTGGTGGCAAACTCCTTTGATAGTTGAGCACAAAATTACAAATATAAAAAAATCAGAAGCATAATCAAAAACAATAAAACCGTAGGAAAATGCAATAAAGTTGCAACCTTCTTGGATTTCTCTTCCTTCTCCTCTTTGTGCTTGTCCTTATCAGATCCCTGATAGGAAGATAAGTTCAAGTGTCAAAATCATGCATAACCAATTTAACTATAACCAGAACAAGAGGTAAAATTCTGACCAGTTTAATGAAGATGTCATCATTGCCTTTCTTGCTTGACAGTTGCTGCATGGACTCAAACTCCTTAACATCTACTTTTCTCTCCTCAGTTGTCTTGAGTGCTTGCAAGGCCTTCCGCTTCTCTTCTAGCACTTTCTCATATTCTTCCAGCGTCATCTCCTGGCACAGGAAAATCACTTCTAAGAACAACAATTTAAATGAAAAATGCACAAGCATTTAAGGAATTATCATTACAATTACATAGATATTATAGAAAACACTGGAAACACGAACCTGAAGAAAATCAAGCTATATACACGCACCCTAACATTTTGGAAGAATGCTCAAGAGCTAAAATCATCAAATACAAATCAAACGAATGAAATAAACTGGAGCTCACTTCTAAGTAAATGAGAAAAGATGTTCATGCGCTTAGTTAAATCCAAAAAGTGCAAAGTGAACACATACAGAAAAAGTTCAACAGACAAATATTAGGCAACCCCTACAATTCAGCAGATAAACTAAGCAGATTAAAACAGCTAAGGTTTATTGGTTTACCATTTAGTAAATATCTTCCAGATCACTTTACAGGCTTGATCACATACAATTTAATATTTTTTTCTTAAACACATGACAACACAGATATCTTCTGCTTGTCTATCAAACATGATAAAGTAAAGAAGTAAAGAAAAATTAGATGAAGATAAAGCTGATACAGGTTACATATAAAAGAATTTAAATAAATGTAGAAATTCACTTTATCCTCAGGCTCTTTTTCTTCAGCTTCACTAGTAGGATTGTCTTTGTTGGCATCTGCTGCTTCTTCCTCAACTGCAGGCTTCTCATCAGCCACATTCTTATCAGTTTCAGTTACAACGTCCTCAGTCATCCTAACCAAATCAAATCAAAATAAAAAAGGAAACTATCACGTCAGAATCATAGAATATTTCAAATAAATATGTGCCAATAATTCAATAAGCATGAAAGAGAATAACGAAAGAGCACTTACTGGGCAAGTTCATCAGTTGCCATTCCCCAGTTACCTTGCCCAGCACCATCCCGTTTGATCTCACTTCTGCAAATAGAACAAACAAGCTCAATATTGGCATAAACAAAAATGATGTTAAGTTATCAACATCTCGTAATGACACACACCCGCGTCCAGTCCCACTGCGGCGTTCAAATGCTCTTCGTGGGCGTCCATCCTCACCCACTTCTCCATTGCTTAAGCCACCTCGGCGACCGCCACGATAAGGGCCACGAGGTCCACGCCTTTCCGCAGCCTTGCCAGTATCCCCTTCTTCAAGAGCTCCCTGGCCAGCAGGAGCAGAATTCTCATGATTTGAAAAGTCACGGTTAAAGCCACGACCATATCCACGCCCACCTCCTCGTCCACCTCCACGGCCTCCCCGGTAATTGTCATTTCTTGACTCCCTCACTATTAGATGAAGAGTAAAATTAATATTAAAAAGAGAACCATGAATGTAGCACAACCACTACAAAGAACATTCAAGAATAAGGGGCTCGGATAACAAATTGTATAAATATACAATTGACAGAAGAAAAAAGGTAATAAAATTTACAAAAAGATTTTCCAATTGACAGGATCAGAGGAAAGATTGTCAAAAAAAGATACACACAGTTGACAATAAAATTGAGCATTCGCACATATGTATAAACACAGGTAACTCCCAAATCACTTCTCCTTCTAAATTTTAGAGAAACAGAAGACCTCAAAGACCTGCTTCAACTGCATAAACCTATGTGTACGCATATGCAACACGGATTTCTCTCAACATCCACGCTGGATATGAGCATCAAAAGAAGGAAAAAAAACAAAAAGAAAACCAGAATCAAGTACGAAAAACAACAATCCACCAGATCAGAATTCATGCTAAAAAAATTTCGGAAACTACCGACGTCTCATCATAAAGAGACGCTTCGTTACATTCACTATCAAACAGAAAGCATATACTTCTTAACTAACTAACTGGTGGGTTCGGCTTATATGCATCAGAACAAATTCAGTCAATAACAAAAGGGAATCAGGAGCTCACCAGCCTGAGCAGGAGGCGGTGGCTTAGTAGGCATCTGAGCCACCTTGCTCTGTTGCTGTGACTGAGAACGAGCTCCCTGCTTGCCCTGGTCCTGAGCCCCGAGTTTCTTCGGCGCAGCGGTCACAACCTTTTCCTGTTCCGCCGCGATAAACTGCGACGGATCCTCGGCATCGTCACCCAACAAATCGAAAGGGTTCGTGGTCGCCATTTCAGAAAGCCCCGATACAAAACCCCCCACACCACTCAGCAGAGACTTATACCAACGAGAAGGTGACCACTTGACCCTATATCATCAACAACTCCATCGCAAGCAATACAGAGACAGGAATTAACAGGAAGAGCGAGAGAAGAACAGAATCAAGAGGGTTAAAGAGAGAAAAACCCTAGCCGCAAAAGAGCGCGGTGTAGCCGAGAGAACAAGAGAGGCCAGAGGGAGCGGAAAATAGTAGCTGACTTTTGAAAAAATAAAAATAAAAAATGCAAAAATAAAAAAAACAATTTTATAATACATCAAAAACTTAAATTTGTTATTAGTTTTTTATTTTTAAAAACAGATTTTAATTTATTGTTTTTTAGAAAACAATTAAATAACAATAAGTGACTATTTGTTTCTATTTACTGTTTTTTCAAAACAGTTTTATAAAACTATTTTTAAAAGCTAGTTTTGGGAAAAAAATTGTTTGGATAATTATTATAGAAACTTGTATTTAAAAACAACAAAATATGGAATTTTGTTTTGAATAATTATTTTTAAAAATAAAAGTTATATAGCATAAAATATTCTAGTATTATTTTTCATATGTATTTAAAATTTTAATTTTATTTATAATATAATTTTATTTATAATTTTTTTAATTTTAATATAATTTTATTTTTAAGTACTAAATTGTTAAACAAGGTTTTTTCCTAGTTTTTAAAAATAGAAACAAACGGGTCTCTATGCTGTTAAACAAGTTTTTTTTTGTTTTTTAAAAAGAACAGCTGTTACGTAAACAAACAGGCCCTAACATCCAACGCTGAATTTAAACAAACCATGTATGTTTAAATTTAGAGCAACAAAATTGCTCCAAAATAAAAGCTTTAGGGGTTCTTTCTAATGGGAGATTTTTTTCTTTCGTTCTAATTGCTGAGAAGCTGTGAAGAGCAAAGAAAAAACAGAAGAAAGCAAGAAGGGTGAGAACATGAGATGTATTTATAAGAGCCGACGCCTGGCAATTGGTGGGACCCACAATAAGAAAGGAACGGACATCCAAATCATGTATGGTTTGTAGTTATTCTGAAAGGTCCCTATCTCCAATGCTTTCCTTTAGCTGAAATAGGGCATGTTTAGAAATTTATCAAAGATTTTAAAAAAAAAAATTGGGCCTAAATTTTAATTTATTTTTTTTAAAATAAATATTTATATTTATTAATAAATATTTTTAGGCTAAATTATAATTTAAAATTAAATTTTAGATAAACTAATAAAATAAATTTTTAAAATATTAAAATAGTTTATAAACTATCTAATTATTATTTTATTCTTATTTTTTTTATACTATTTTCCTTTTATCATCTATCATTTTTCTTCTTTCTTCCCTCTCTTAGTCATCATCTCACATCTCACATCTCTCTTATTTTTAATAAGATTATATTATTTTTAATAATTTTTTAATTATAAATTTTTTTTAATAATAACTATCAAAACAATTATCTAAAACTATTTTTTATAATTTTTTTTATAAACACCCTTTCAAAAATTATATAAACTTTTTTTATAAATCATTTTCTATCCAAACTAACACCTAATAACAGGTTCAGTATTCTTGATTTATCCGAAAGGCAGAAAACCACAGTCCAATCACGAGGGCTTATTAGTGCCTATTTGGCACTAAACTTTTGAAAGTCATTTTAGTCAAAATTTTAATTTAATTTTTTTAAATAAATAATATATTTATTCATAAGTAATTTTGACAAAAAAATATAATTTTAAATAAGTTACTAAAATTAACTTTTAAAATAATAAAAAAATTTATAGACTATCTAATTACTATCTTATCCCTATTTTTTTTACACCTTCTCTCATAGGGGTGTTCATGGGCAGGGTTAGGCAGGACAACCCCCTTACTCGGTACCCTGCTCAAAAAAAGCATATGCTACATTTTACAGCCCGATACCCGACCCTACCCGATAAAAGCCCTAACTATTTTGGGCTGGGCATGGGTGGACTGGGCATGCCCAAATTGTGATGTTATGCTCATGTTGTGAAAAATAATCTACAATTATAAACTTATAAAATAATACCATATTTATATATCTTCAAGAGTTAAATAATATCTATAATCCACTAAAAATAAGGCAACAAAAAGATAATAATTAAAGTATTAAAATTTATTGCATATAAAAAAAGCTTTGAAATCTAAGTAATTTGTAATTATAACTTTGTATCAATTTCTCAAATGTTGACAGGAATGAAGTATTAAAAAATAAAATAAATAATTATAATTTATAATGTAATCATATTATGATCAGTAAAGTTAAAGAAAAAGAAAAAATTAATATAGTTATAAATATTAAAAGACGCAATTTATTTAGTTAACTACTTATATTTCTAAAATGAAATTTTAATCACCAGTAACTATCATATGTTCCCTTCTAAGTGTAGCAGCTAGGGAGAAAAATAAAAAAAATATAAAAGAATAAATGCTCATGGGCAGGGCTGGGTAGGGCAACCCTCTGCCCGGTGCCCAGCCCAAAAAAAATATGGGCTGCAAAATGTCTGCCCTGCCCTATATTTATAGGGCTGGATAGGGCTTTTTTTCCCCAGGTTCAGGTGAGCATATCGGGCCACGGATTTTATGAACACCCCTACTCTCTCATATCTCATTTCTCATCTTCTCCACCATATCTCCTCCATCTTCTTTACACTCTCTCATCTTTCCTATTTTTTCTCTACCCTCTCACATCTCTTCTATTTTTAATCAAATCATACCATTTTTAGTAATTTACTAATATAAAAAATTATTTTACTAATAATTATCTAAATATTTTTATTTTTAAAATTTATTTTTTATAAAATATATTTTCTAAAAATTAATCTACATAGACCCTTGAGCGAGTGGGGGGATTTGGGCATATAGCAGTGGCATGGCAGTAGTCTAAAGGGTCTTTTAATTTTTAATTCAGATTAATTTAGAGTCATCGTTATATTTAAAAAATGACCTACTTTAAAATAGCGGAGGAGAAATAATAATAAAAAAATCATAAATGCTTATTTATTATGAACCAACTGTAAGAAGATCACAGTGTCTTGTATAATATAGAAATTAGATCACTTCCTTTGGCTAGTAAATCGCCTTTATTTTTTATTTTAAAAGAAGTAAAATGTAAATAAAATGCAATTGTTTAATATTATTTTTGGAAAAAAATCTAATTAAATTCAGCTAAAATATCAAAATTTAGATTTATGCTTATACTCTCAAACAAATTCTTAATTAGGCTACGATGATTAACTAAGGACTTTTGTATCTTTTAAATTTATGTCAATGCCCTTAAATGTTTATTAGCCCATTCCCCCTGTTTAATTAGGAATAATGCCTCTTTCTCCCATATCTATCTCCGATCATTGAACACCCCTTTATTAGGGGTGTATATAAAGGCTATCACCTCATATATCCATACGAGTTTATAATAAAAAAATTTACTTAGCTCAATAAATATAAAATATAATTAAATATTGAGTTATAAAATATAATATATATATATATATATATATATATATATATATTTGTTAGTTAAACGTAGGATAGGAGGCTACTTTGCTTTAAGAGTATCATTTTTTTCTCTCTCTAAATATTATATTTAAAAAGAAAAATAGGATAACTATTAGTGACTAAAATATTAATTTAAAAATATAAATAGTTAAATAAATAAATTATATATTTTAATATTTATAAATATATTATTTTTTTATGAATCATTGTATGATTATATTATAAATTATAATTATTTATTTTATTTTTATAAATACTTTGTCCTTATTAATATTAGAGAGATTGATGCAAAATTACAATTATAAACTACTTTAGCTTCAAAAAAATTTTTTATATACAATAGATTTTAATATTTTAATTATTATATTTTTATTACCTTATTATTAGTAGATTATAAATATTATTTAACTCTATAAGACATATAAATATAATATTATTTTAAAATTTTATAATTACATATTTTTCCTATAATATGAGTATTATATCAAAACTTGATCATACAAATCTATCCATACCTAACTCGCCTATATCTAACTTAAAATAATTAAAATTTTTATCCAATAAAATTAAATATTAGATTATAAAATATAACATATTCTTTTTCTTTTTAGGGTACAAGGCAGCCTAGCCGAGCACTATCTATACATACCCGTATCCCCTACCATATGAAAGAATAAAAATCCGAGACTTCAAACCCTGCGAGAAGATCAATGTCATCCTTTTGCAATTCATCCCAAACTAAATTTGTTGTCACAACATTACCTTATTGTTATTATATTTTGGATATGAAGAGGGAAAGAAATACGGAACAGTTATTAAAAGCCTCTTTCGTCACAAAATTTGTCATTATTTGATGAATGAATTTTAACAAAAACAATCTATGATGAATAGTTATGTCGAACAAGTTCATTATAGTTTGGTTGAGCATACTGTTTTGCAAGTTTAATAGCTATGTCGAGATACTGTCATTGATTCATTACTAGAAAATAGATTTTTTAAATTAGTTAAAAATGACCCATATAAAAAATTTGATATTTTATACTAGTTATATATGACCGGTGTAAAAAATTAATTTTTTAAACTGATTATTCTATATAACCAGTTTAAAAAATAATATAAAAATAAAAATAATAATTGAAAAACTCCATGTTCATATTAAAAAAATTTCTAAACTAATTTCACTATTAAAATACCAAAATTCTTTCCTTCTTCGTCACAAATATGAAGGAGGAGGAGAGTGATGAAGAAAAATAAATACCTATAAAACATAAGTTGAAAACAAAAAAGAGAAAGAAAGAAAAACCCAGAGAACTAAGAATCAAAAGAAATAAAAACTCAGATATATATACAGAAATGAAAATATATAAATACCGTCGCCTAATTGAATACATCATAAAAATATCATCACAATTCCTTCGGGTTACCTGCTCAAAAGCAAACAAAAATATATTTAAACAGAACTCATAAATGAATAAAATGAAAACCTAAGTATATATACAGAAACAAAAACCAAGAAATGTCATCACCTCATCGAAGACATTATAGAAACGCTATCACAATTTCTCTAACTTACATAGTCAAAAGTGAACATAAATATATATAAACAAAACCTAGAAAGAAAGAAACAAAAAAAATAAACAACCACCATCACAGATCTAGGTCTTCTTCTTTGCTAACTTTAGAGGCGAGAACGATAGATTTCAATAATAGATAACAATGAGAACAAGTATGGTCATTGCATATCTAGGTTTTTTTCATCGAGTTTTAGACAGTGTGTTACGAAGATAGAGCTTCTTATCACCATATGTTTTCCATTGTCTGATTTTCTCTATAGACGATGATATGATTTGTGAAGATAGAGAAACGTAAACAACTAAGGTTTTTTAAATTGTTAGATTTTTAATAGTAAGGATATTTTACATTAGATGTCATTCTATCAGGTGTAGAATATTTCATCTTTTACATCAGTCACATGTACATCAGATGTAGAATATTTACATAAGGACATTCTACATCGAATGTCATTCCATTAGGTATAGAATATTTTATATTTTACACAGGTTATATATATATCAAGTGTAAATATTTTACCTTTATTTACAAAAATATTACCGCTTATTTTTGTAACATCGATCACGTGTACATTAAGTGTAAATATTTTATTATTATTTATAAAAATGATACCGCTTATTTCTTTTACACTAGTCACATGTACATCATATATAAATATTTTATCTTTATTTATAAAAATACTACTAATCTTTTTTGTTAAATTGTTTCTGCAAAAATTAATTTAAAAATAGGGTTTTAAATATTTTTTTTTTGTACTAGTGATTTTACAAATCTGAAGAGCATTTTCCGTGCTCCTCCCACCCCCATATCCAAAAATTCGTGCTTTCATAGAAGTTTTGAGCATTAAACAAATCCGGCCATTACTAAAGCAGATTCCTCCGGACTGCACTGAGCGGCATTGACGAACACACACATATTAAATGAGAACTCATGGAAAAGTAATACTCCTCCTCCTTAATCTATTTATTTGAATATATTAAAAAAATTAAATAAGTTAATTAATTAATTATAATCAAATTTAATTCTTAAAAATAAATTTATATTACTCACTCTAGTCTTTAATATAAGAGATAATTAATTTTTTAAATAGATTAAAAAATTAATTAATTAATTAATTATGACTATTTATAACCTCTCAAGATAAATTCATATTATATTCCCCTTAATCTACTTAACTTAGTCAATTAGTTCATATGTTAAGTATAATTAATTGATTTATTTATATTTTTAATTTATTTAAATTAATTAAATAAATTTTATGTCAAATACAGTAAGAAGTATATATGAAATATTTAAATATAAATAATATATATGATAGTAAAAGAGAGTTTACATCAGGCAGGTCCTCCGGCGTAAACAAAATAATGTAGACTCTGCACTATTCAACTGAGGCCGAAGTCCATGAACTTGTTTTGATGTTTGGGCTGTGGAGGATATGGATCGCACTGCTTTGGGGGAGGCAAAGGGGGTGGCCTTGTCTGCTTATTTCGTTGAATATTGCAGAAAGCGCCTGGCCATTGCAAGTCGAACGGAAAATAATCGAATCCTGGTTGGCGATGACAGCATTAATATTAATTAAACTGGTTTGTTGTGTTATTATTATTGGCGTTGTACTCTGAAGGCCAATAATAATAATAAAGATTTTCCTAAAAATGTTTAGTGTCATCACAAAAATTTTCCTAAAAATGGTGTGATTTTGTTTTTACGTAGAAACCCCCCTACTTTTTAGTATTAGAGGTCGTCTCTAATTCATAAGGTTATTCTATGGTTCCTAGTAATGTGAACACCATTAATTTTGCCTCAATTCACAAAATATTAAGGTTTTAGCTAATGTTGCTAACGTAAAGATTCTATGAATTCATAGTTTTGATAAATTGTCATGTCTTATTTGTTTATTTGTTCCTGGAGACTTATTTGAGTTTGCATATAATGTATCACTAAAGTTCATTGAAGTCAACAAAATAAACATATTTTGAGGTTTCAGCCTTTGTTTCTTCTTTTTGTTTTTTGAATGATCAGTCTTTGTTTCTAAGTTTCGTTTGTTCAAAAAATCTAAATTTCCTCTAAATTGCATTTTAATTCTTGCATATGGGAAATTGTGTGAACAAGGACCTCAGGGACCCACGTTGTTTGTCCAGAAGTTAGGTTTAATTCCAATTTTAAATATACCTCTTAAAATATTTACTCCATGTGAGTAACTTACAGAAAAAATCTCGACACAGTTGGTTCAATTACCGTGGGAAATGTTCGGATAACAAGTCATACTATTTACAAAGAACACGACTCATTTCTTAGATTTCTTTCAATCAATTCATGGAAAAACAATCCTATTTTCACAGGGTAAATTACTTTTAAAACTTCAGTAATTGAATTTTAGACTAAAGTTGATATATATATACATATTTCAATAAAAAAAATTCATGAGATTATCAAGTGTTGAATTTGATTTAGATATCCTTATATTATACCAAATTGATATCATGCGAGCGAAATCATGTTGTGAAGACGTGGGTGGCAATTATATATTCTCCAAGGGTTAAATTCTAATTTTGCACAGAAAGTTTTCGTACAAGAGTTATGGATATCATTAGAGGAATCAAACACTCAAGACTTTCAAATAAGAAACAAGGGTAGTGTTGATGCAGTTGTGTATGGTCTTGTGAATGAAAACATGGCTGCGTCCAACCTGCTAGGGTGAAAAATGAACAAGACTAATTTGGTTTGGATAAAACATTCAGAATTCAAACCCTACATTGACTGACAGGTGAATCTGTAAAGAGGGTCACAATCGAAGAGTGTAAGCCCATCCTTCTCGACGCAGAGATGAATCTCATGAAGCAGTGGAATAGTTCCATTTAATTGTATGTGTATAATTGGATAGGAACCTGTGATCTGCTTAACAGCTTCTCGTATGTCTGAGACCCGACGTGGAGTAGTTCCATCTGCTCTGATTCCTGAAATAAATGAAAATTTAGCCCAATCAATTATTTTGAAAATATACTTTTATGTATTAGGTTTAGTGTACAATTACATAGTAATTGATAGATAGTTGAATCTCTTAAATATAATATCATAAGTCTAAACTAAATTATGTACATGGGAAATATTATATTGGGAGAAGTAAAATTTATTTAAGTAATCTCTACGTTAATATTATAATAGGATACCCTAGACTCTGCCAAAAAAAATACTGAACCAAATATTTCGCCTTACCTCGTTGACCAAGTTCATCAAAGATGCGTTTAGCATATCTTTTTGCAAGGTTAATAGTTATTCGGAGATACTCTTCTTTATTGAACTTGTATGAAGAGCAGATTCCGTGCTTTTTCCACTGATTTTGCCAAAAACTCTTGCTTCTATGGAAGCGTCCAGCAGAAAACAAATTCGGCCAGTAATGAAGCAGGTCGTTCCCGAATGGAGTAAGCTGCAATATTGACGCCCATATATATATATATAGAGAGAGAGTCACACACACACACAACAGGAAAGTAATATATGAGATGTTTAGATATTAATAATATGAGATTAGTAAAAGAGAGTTTACATCTGAATCTTGCATTTGCGTCATCCCATCTGGAGGTGAACAATCCATTAGAGACTCGCCATCATTCAACTGAGGCCAAAGTCCATGAATGGTGAACTTATCTCGGTGTTGGAGAAGTAGAGGATATGGATAGCACTTTGTCCGCTTATTTAGTTGAAGATTGCAGAAAGTGGTTGGCCATTGCAACGCCAACACAAAATAATCGAATCTTTGTGGACTAGGTTGGAAAAGCTGGTTTGTAGTTTTGGGGTTCAAAAGAAAACTTAAAGCTACCGCTAACCCAACACCAAATAACACTATTTGTGAGCCATACATCTTTGATTGATCTTGCAATTTCTTGCTGATCATTGATGCTAGCTAGAGTTTCATATACACACACATATATATATATATATATATATAGTCCCTGTGTTCCCGGCAGTTAACTTTTTTTTTTATAGATAGAAAAAAATTAAATAAATCAGTTAATTATAATTAAATTTAACCTATCAAAATAAATTTATATAATATACTTTTTTATCTATCTAAATTAATCAACTATCTTTTATATTAGTTATAATTAGTTGATTTATTTGACTTCTTTAGTCTATATAAAAAATTTAATTATATCTTATATTAATTATATTAAAAAATAGAGATAGTATATATATAGTATAGTATATATATATATATAGTCATCTTCAACATTATGTTTTCATGTGCTGGCAATTTTTTATATTTTCTCTAAAATTACTCCGATGTATCTTAAGAGAGAGACTCAATCACTAAAAGAATTTCAATAATAAGTGAATAACATAAATTTATTATTATTTCTTATATTAAAATTTGTTATTGTATGCTCCTTAATTATTATTGGGCTTCTGGATAATTCCTCTATTTTTCTTGAACAAAAATCAACATGTAATATTTGGTAAAAAACTTAGCACTGGTAAGAATTATATGAATGCTGCTCAACTTGCAATAATTTATAATGGCCAACAATAATCTCTTACGATAAATAAATCAGACCAAAACTCGGTCCTTTGAAGCTTTTATATATATATATATATATAGTTCTTCTAATGTACTAGGATAGATGTCATCTCTAGTTTATTATATTATTTTATTTGCTATCATAATGTCAATGTGATATTTAAAAAATGACTAAAAAAGAATCCAAAAAATAGAAAATTTAAATTGGGACCATAAAATTTACAATAATATTGAGGTGTGAGGACTCATTCTAATATTGTGAAGTTATAGGTGAAAAGACCAAAATGCCTATTTTCCTTCCTCTCTCTCTCTTCCTTCCTGCCCTCCTCTCCTGCCTCCTGCACACCTCTCCTACATTCATCGCTTTCATCACCACCTTCCTCCTTCCAAACAGGTCGACACAAACAGAGGAGAAGAGAAAGGCCTAACTTCATAAATGAGCGGACAGGTGCTTGATTCTTCTTCGACTAATCTGTCAGCAACACCATTAGAGCCCCTTCATTGAGCTTCCCTACCTTCGTCTAGCTTCTTCAAATCTGGATTTGAGTTTGCTTCTCCTCCTCCTCCTCCCAGATCTACAAGTTGCTCAAATTTCACTTCTTTAATTTTCCACACTTCTTATGGCGAGTTTGATGTGTAGTAAAAGGGCAAACACAATGGTGGGCAAAAAAAAAACTCTTGTTACAGGAATTTTCAATTTCACCAACTAGTGAGCAAAAACGCTTGAAGTGGAGGGAATATGTTATATACAGTGTTAGTTTTGAAAGTGAAACTAGAATACATGTGAATATGCTCCTAATGGGAGCGGTCATGGGAACTCACCGGAACTGAGAGCTCGGCGTAGAGGTCCAACGCGTTGTTGCCGGAGAAGACAGTCAGATCTTGCCAAGGAGTCGGTCTCGCCTGGCCTGTTGGCTTCTTATTAGGGATCACCGGAGAATTCCCTCTCCTATCTCATTTGCAGCCTCTTCTTCCTCACACTGAAAAACCCTACGGAAATTCCGCTTCTGCGTCATCCTCTTCCTCTCTATCATGTCTTCTTTACTCCTTCCACTCTCTCTCCTCACATGACGGCCACGATGGTCCCTTCTCAGCGGAACAGACAGATACAGACCGCTTCTTGTGAGCAGACATCGGTGGATACCGACCACCGGCGTGCCCTTCTCACTTCTCAGGGAGGGCTGCCTGGTGATAGATATTTTGGTCTTTTTACCCAGAATTTTAAAATATCAAAATAGGTCTTCACACGTTTGGGTAATTTATAAATGTTATAGTCTCAATTTAATTTTTTTTTCATTTTTCATAGTCTTTTATATTTACAACTCCACCAACATATGAAAATGACTTTTTATCATCTCAAATAAATATCGACATATAATAAGTGGGGCGCAGAAATTTCGTTGAAGGTTGCCCAGTTAAAATATAATCAAGTTCAAATTCAGAACAATTGATAATAATATCCTCAACTATCATACAATACTGAGGTTACGTAGGATATACATTGCAGTGGGGACTACAATCTGACCACTGATATAAAATAGAGTCATTCATATTTAGTGATCAGATGCTTATTTAAATGAGATTTTAAATTTAAATTTTAGTATATATAAAAAAATTCTATTGGAAGACTCACTTATTATAGTCAGATGCACGATACAGGTCAGATCTAGATATAGTTAAGTAAAACTCTAGTGAATAGTAAAAAAAGATTGTTCATTCTAATTTATTTATTTATTTTTTATTATTTTAATCATATTTTTTAGGCTAAAAGTCGCATTAACATATAATTGGATGTGATAGCTCAGTAACAACGACTTTCAAGTTTCAAGGAAGTGAAGGAGAAAACAGCAATTCGTGCGAAACGTTTTTTTCTTTTTATTTTTTAAGCAAAATTCAAAGTTTTGATATCAGACATGTAGTTGAGGGTTTTCTGGTTCCAGTTTCGAAAATATTCACATTAAGCTATTAAATTGAGTGTTCTGTTTTTTTTAAAGAAAATAATTTAAATGTTGTGTCTATATTAATCTCTCGCTATATTAATTTAAATTAATTAAGAAACGAAATTCACCCATTATAGTTCGTACAACTTTGCAAACAACGTTGGCTATTATTCTCAAACACATATGTAGACTATAAGAACAAAAAACACAAACATAATATTCCTCCTCACGATATAACTAATCTGCAAAAAATTTAAAAATTAATTACTTATAAAAAGATATGTGTTAATTTTTTAAAAATATTTAATTTAATTATTAGCATATTGGAACTACCCCTAAATATAAATCTCTTAATATATAATCAATAAGTATAGTTTCAAAAAAAAATTAAAAAATTAAAAAAATAAAAATAAAAAATAAATTAAAATTTTATATTTAAAATTAAAATAAATCTTTAAACTAGCCTATACATTTGGAATCTAACAGAGTATAATATACTCCTAAAGATTATTTTAATTGTTCATCAAGATCATGAAAATGTTGTATATGTCATTCAACCCCTTACAATATTCAGTGTTTGCTGCTTGAATAATTATTGTATTATATTAGATAAAAATAGAATAAGCATCATTATTTGTTTTCTTTTTCCCAACTCTCTAGTGTTCTTTTTATATTATATGGGTGATTTTAAAAGGGAAAAATTAATCTTTTGTATATATAGTTTTTAATTAGGTTATAATTTAATTTTTAAATTTTAATTTGATAAACTTTAATCCTTATAATTTTAACTCAATTATACTCAATTTATAAATTTAAATTATATACAACTCAATTTCTATATTTTAATCATTTTAAAATATTAGTCATTATATTTTAACAAATAAAATTATATATTTTATAAAATTTATAAAATAAAATTTTAAATAGTTAAAACTATAAAGGTTAAATTGTAATAAGTTAAAATATAATGATTGAGTTTTAGTTAAGTTAAAATGATATATTTAAATTGTTTGAAGTCAATGTTTTAAAATTGAATTATAAGTGAGTTAAAATTATAGGATTAAAAGATTACTATTCTCTTTTGAAAATTAAATACATATGAGGGGGCTGAAAATTGAGATTTGGTGTACATAATGGGTTAATTTATAGTAAAAATATCTAAAAAGATTTAGGAAAAACTAAATTGGGACTATCATTATAGAGGTGGGAAGACTCGTTGACATTTTGAAGCTTTCAGTGAAAAGACCAAATTGTACATTCTCCCTCCTCCTCCCTCCCTCCTCTAACCCCCGTTCCTGTCACGCCACGAAAGCCGTCAACCACCATGAATATAGCTTGTCCTTCCTTCCCGTTTCCCCTCGCTGGCAATCCTTGAGGAAGTTATGCAACAATCAGTTATTCGGCAACAAAGTTTTTGACAGAGAACTTCTCTCTTTGCGGACGAACCCTTCGATGGCGGCAAGATTCTTCTATATTTTTCTCTTGCTGATTATGCCAAAGAAAGGGGAACTAAAACAGAGTTCAAGAACAACATCGGCGATGATGGTGAGATATGGTGACAGTGATGATAGACTTAGCTTCCTATTCCTTCAATTTTGTTGCTCGAAGTTTAAGGTTCTTCTTCTAGTTCGTTGAGTTCTATTTTTCTTTTTAATTTTCACTTGATTTGTTTATTTGTTGTAAAATTTTGATCTGAAATTTAAAAATCTAATTTGGTTCTTGTCATCACTTTCGTTCTCAAAAGGCTACAGAAAATGGAGGCTATGATTTAGTATTTACAACTAGTTTTTATTTTTATTCATTTGTTTGTCTGCTCCGCCGGCCAACGACATCTGATGATTATATATGAAGACCCACAATTTAATGATCACTTTATAATTTCTATAAAGGTAAAACTGGGGTTCATTTGTTTATATATATCAGATCCAATTCACCAACCAAATCTTATCTTCTTGTTATATGTGATTTTTATTATTAATGGAGTTTAATATAATTTCAAGATTTTCTCCATGTAAATCTTTGTTATTAGAAAAACTTTATAACAGATATAAGTAAATACATAAGTTTCATCCTTTCTCAAAATAATTACACATACCTGCTAAAATTATTACTCATAATTCTTAGATTATAAACAAGAAATCTAAAATATTTTTAATTAATTTTTAAAATATAAAAATAATTATATTAAATAATTAAAATTTAAACATGCTTTAATTTTTCAGTATTTAATTATAAAGTTACTATTTAAATCTGATTAATAATATTTTCTGTTAAATGAAACTAATTGTGTTAAAATTAAATAATTAAAAGTACACTTTATAAAAAACTTAAATAAATTTATGCCTACTGCCTGGCCTCAAGCAACAACTAAAGGAAAAGGGTGTAATACAAGGATGATTTTATTACAAAAAAAAAAAAAAACAAACACGTAGAGCTGTAAAATGAACAGGGTAACCCCGAGGTATGTCCAATTTCAAGAGGATTTATAATAAACAAACCATCATGCAAGAGTAGAAGTTTGTAATAGACCAGATGATATTTAAACCTATGAACTGTCATTCGTACTAAAAAAATTACACATTGCAGGGTTCCCTTGTCTCTCTTTTAGGCCGCTAAGTCAGAAACTTCTCTATCAAATGTACCAACAATAAGCCAAGTGAAAATCCAGCTAGTCTTCTGCCAGATCTTTTTCCCCCCTTCTATTCTCTCTCATGTCTTAAGTATTACATTTTTCTTATTTACAAGGAAGGAATGTCACAAAAGTACATGAATCAAAGTTCGGTGTGTTTCTGTGCATATATCTCTATTTATTAAGCTAAAGATCTTTGAGTTGATTTTTCAAGAGGGCATGCTCGTACCTCATTCTCTCCAGCCTAGTCTCAACCATATACATCTCATCTTTCAGGAAGTGAATCCTTTTCTCTAACCAAGCTATATCTGAAGGGCTTCTTCCCACTCCATATTCTATGCTGTTCATATAATCAGTTGGAGGGCTCACATGAATGTGTTGCGGCCTCGACAACAGTATAAGTATGCTAAACTGCTGCACCGGAATCAAAGGTTAGAACTAACTCATGTATGTGTAGCTTATAAAATCAAAGGCTTAATAAGGTTTGACTAACTGAAACGAACCTGCATAAAGAAGATAACAGCAAAAATGATAACTAGGAACAGAGAGAGATGGCTCTGACTTTTTAAACAAGACCGGAACTTTGTCGCGCAATCTCGTAACATGCATGAAATATATGTTGAGTCGATCAAATTTCCTTGCAATTGGTTGTTAATGTTGCGATTAGAATGAACAATGTCAGAGGTAACTGGTTGAACAACTGGGTTATTTGGCACTTGTGAACTCTCTGAAGATCCTCCAGCTTTTTGTTCACTATCTAAATTTCCTTCGCTTGTTTGCGTTATGCTAGCAGTAGGAGCGCTCTCTGCATCAAGAAAAGTAAATTACGTGAAACTTCATTATTAATATTTGGAAAGTACAAAATCTTTGGATTGACAGATAAAACATAAACTTTGCAAATATCAAACCTTCTTGTTTTTCAAGGTTCTTTTGCTTCAACAACGCATGAGCCTGACAGAAATGAAATCAGAGACAGATAATAGTGAAAAACATTATTATTAATACGGAGAGAGAACATGTTAACAGTTACACCGCACAAAAAGATAATATGAACTCGCCATGTTTATCCATGTAGCATAAGCTTCTCGGCATTCTTCGATTGTTGACTGTATTATTTTTCCTGTGGTTATGTAAAATCACTTGGAGTTAGGAACGTCCAATTTATGACAGTAAAAGCAATGCACATCCATATGAAACTCACTGCACATGCGAGAGTGAAGGAATGGGGCACTGAGAAAACTTCTAAAGCTTCAGTGCAAATGAAAACGACAATCTGCTTACGGACAGATCAGACGCTTGAAATGACTTTAATTTTAAGACTAATTATTCTGACAATTGAAGGTGAAATTATAATCAAGTACTAAAAATTCGCGATAAAAACATATACCATGAATAGCATAAAAAACCAAATAGCTCCATAATGGTCAAGAATCTCAGCACTTGGCAGAAGCAGATGTAATTAACAAGCCTTTGTTTACTATGTAATTTATAAATTTAAGATTTGATTTTCTTTATTTTCTTATATGCCCAGCTACGAAACCAATATACATATCATTAACAGGTGCAGCGATAGCATAATTCTGAACCATTTAAAGTAGCACGAATGAACATCAACAAGTTAAAAGACCAAATAAGAATACTATGTCATGGTGCAATATAAGGTAGTATAAAGAAAACATAACAACCCAAAGAAACCAAGGTAGTATAAAAGAACACCTTTCCATATAGTGTTCTTCGAAAATGCCACATTCACATAAACCCGCAAAACGCAGCACTCTTTTGATTCATTGTTGTCTCTCTCGACATCCCAACGTCCCTGGTTATAAATGAGGAAAGTACTTTGTAAGCAAAAATTACAAATAATTGGGGGAAAAGTTGTTAGTGAATAGAGACTAGAAAACAAAAAATTTACTAGACTGTTCACACATGAAGAAACTCAAAAGAAACCCGGTTGTTCCCTCTCTCTCTGTTTTTCCGTTTGTGAATACCTGGTTGTTCAATTTTAAATACTAAAAAGCCAATGTCTTGCAAGCTCATTGAAGCTTGCCAGCCCCAAATTAAGCATTCCTTTCTTCAAGAGGGAATCTATATCCCGTAAAAGCAGCTTCCTTGTTGCATTTTTTGTTTAAGAAATAAAATGTTCTCCACTTAGGTGCATTTAATAATAATGAAAGAGGTTTTAGAACTGGTATAATCCCCTTCCTATAATTCAGCCAACTGGACAACATAATCTGAAGTATTAATTTTTCTTCTAAAAGAAACTTATGAGGCTTAAAGTTGCAAAAACATTTCTGATTATATGCATTGAAATTAACAGAAGCTTACCTCAACACGGAAATAATCTGCATAAGGTACGCTGCTGACTTCTTGCGATGTCTCTAAAACCACATGACTAAATGAAGCAAAAAGTGTGATGTCAGGAAAACAAATAAAGTGATTCAAATGCTCCCCAATATATTTCAAATACTCAGATGCAAAATTACAATAATTTTACTTAAAAATATTTATATACAAAAAGACCAGAAAAATATAGATTAAAAATAATATAGGAGTAAAGTCAGTCATAAGTTAACCAAACATACAGCACTATTAGTCAGCAGAGAAAAAAAACATCTGAGAACATTCTTCTTAACTAGATCACAATGAACAAAATCCCAAATTCACTTGACAGCCGTTGGAGAGATGTAAATTATTTAACAAGAATCTTCATCATCTCCTGCACTACTTGTACCCCCACCACCACCCCCTTCTCTCTCCAATCATCAGGTAGTATGAATAATGTGACATTTCACATGATTCCAACATTTGCAACGTTGCACACACCCTTGTACCACTTCCTTTTGTTTGAGGCCCCACAAAATAGTTCAACAGACATTTTCTTCTAATGTGTTAAACACACCCAGCTTCATTGTCAACTTTACATCTCTTAATAATAATCCAAGCCTACTTGATTATGTTCTTAAACCTCACCCCATTTTGCCCCTAGATACCAGGGACATCCATCCTGGCATTCCCATAGCTTTCACAAAACTTAGCCCTGCTAAAAACTCATTAGCCGCAAGAAAGTTAAAATCAAACAGCACATAAGTACAGGGTTTAAGTTCAGACTTAACTCTTCTAATGAATGAGAAGAGAACACAACGATAAACATAAGAAGATTGATAAGCAAAAACATAGGTACCACCTGTTCTTGTACATCCGGAGAGTCTGAACTTCATGACAACCACCAAATTTCGCTCCTTAAAAGGATTCAAAATCACATGAGAAACATGAAAATATAATTGCAAAAAGAAAAAGTAAAACACTGGCTAAAACAACTCTTTGTTATTGGATGTTCATAATGGAAGCAGCTGATGCATACCAAGATAAAGTTTTATTGGATGTTGAAATGACTTTTCCCGGGTATACCCAACTTCTTGAGAATGCCATGAAGTACACTCGAACTCTGAAAGTAACCATCATACATACCAAAAGAATAAGGCTTTGAAATAAATAATACAAGATAAGCACCAAAAGACTAAAATTCCAAAAGTAAATTAGATAAATAAGTAATGCAAGATTCCTGCAGGCTACCTTTATCTCCACATTTTTTATGAAATGACTCTTGAAAAGTAACGGCTTCATCTGATAAAAAGTACCTAAAGAAGTCTTCTACCTTTATCTGCAATTTGCAATAAGAAGGTTCAGACAAACTTTTGTAACACGTTAGTTTTAATTATTAATCAATATATACAAGTATTCAACATTGGAAAACTTTAAAGGAAGTGAAAAATTGTGTAATGAGTCAAATAAACTCACACGGCCTTTAGGTCGTGTTTGGTAGGATACAGGCATTTATGAGAGATATATACCCAGAGAGGGATAAGGAGAGAGGCTTCTTTGGAAATGTAATTTTTAGGCTAGAAATGTGGTAGGTAGTAGGAAGAAATCATGATTTTTTTTCTTTTCTGCATTGAAAGTTTAGTATGAGACAATCAAGAAATGGAAGGAAGGAGTCAAAATAGCCAAATGACATGAATACCACTTATCAAAACATTTTAAGTTGAATTTTCAAAATTATGGACACTATTTTACAATAAAATAGACAGAAGGTTAATATGTTTATTGGAAAATGGCATTTAAATATTTATATAAAAATAATACAAAATTAAGATATTTTACATCAAGAATGGACAAAATAGTCGAAATATGTTATAAACTAGGACATGGCAATGCATTTTGTGTTCTCAGTAGGAATCAACTTTCCTTGGTCCAAGTTAATGAGGCCTACTTCAAGCATAATTCCTTAGTAACTTGATAATGTTAGTAACTTGATAATGTTAGTAACTTGATAATGTGCACAAAACATATCAATATAATAAATTCTCTCTCCATCTCCCTTTCTTGAAACCTCTTTCATCCATACCAAACATGACCTTAGTGTTTTGGAAAACTACTCCAAGAGTCTCAACCCCCATTATACACTATCTCAATATGTTGTGCAGACTGCAGGACAACACAGTAGTGCATCTCAAAAATCAATTCCATATAGGGGTGTGGATACAGGTTACTTAAACATCAACAAAGATATTTGTATAGGTGGTTCTAGTGTAGATTGTATTAAACATCAACAAAGTAAATATTAAGTAACTTTCTATTTGTAACACAAATTACCGGAAACTTTGATTCTGCAACATTTGTATAAACCTCCGGTACTGCAAAGGAAAAAAAAGATCAAATCATTAAAATAACAGCATAAATAACAAGAATCATAATAATATAGTTAAAACAAAAACACAGCATATTACAAGATACATTGAATAGTTAGATGGACAATTATTGAATAGTTAAAACATTTGTATGCTTGTATCTTGCTCTACAAGCATAGAATATTTCCCTGACAACCAAATATTCACAATTCATAATAATGCGTTAACCTGCAAAGCTAAAAATTCTATAAAGTATTACATGATAGTATTATGTTAGAGTGCGTGTGTGGTGAAAAGTTTATTTGCTGTATAACAGAGCATGGCGTAGGCATGGTAAGCCTTCTTCATAATTCAACAAGTTCTAAATGAGATAAAGTTTTTCATCATTGTAGATTTCAATAAATGGGAACTGCAGTAGTTTTCAAAGCATACGATTAAACTTGAAAGTAATTTTCCGAGATCTTAACATGAATGGTTTCAAAACTTCTTCCCATATTTTAATAGACAGAAACATCTTGCTACTGATGTTGCATCCAAGATTTTCCTTCTGGTAATAAAGCTCAAAAAAGTATCAAACATTACAGCACCAATCTAACAAAAAGGACCTTCGAACATTTAAAAAAACAGCATATGGTCCCTCGCCTAATAGACCTACTTTTCTTCAGCACAAGGGTTACTATTATCACCTTCCCATTACCATCAAACCCATTAATCTCCTAAATAATGCACTAACTTCCTGAATTGGTCTTTCTTTTCTAACTAGCACAGCTTCTTGTACAAAATATTTGCAACACTATTACACAGGTAAGTTCTCAATTTATGAGATACATATGACCCTTTTTCTGTCCAAATTTCAGTAGTAGTCATGGTTTATTGTCAGAATATCATGGTCTACCTCGTATCCCTGAAGCAATAGGAGAGTAAGAATTCCCATTTTCAGCAAAAATTACATGGTAATCAGACCTTTCCCAGACTTATAATAGACATTCATTCAGCAATTCAAAATAGGGGGGAAATTGACACGCAAACTTTTTTCCCCATAAACAAATCATAGAAAAATAAATCCATTCATGTCCCTGCATCTCAATTGTACGCTAGAAAAACTACCCAAACTCACTTTTTGGAGCATCCATATTCTCTTCCTTCCAATTCCAGGTAGCTCCTGAATCAGCATTGCTTGATACAGTTTCTGCAACAACTGCTACACTGGATTGCTCCTTTGGAACTGCCATGGATTCGCCATCTTTGCTAGAATTATCTCTGCTCCTGATTCCCACACGAGTAAACCCTGAATGAGTCCCACATTAAATCAACGCACTCTAAAACAACAATCGTAATCATAATAAGCATACAGATTTGTTGCAAGTGATTCATTCTCTACTATCTCAGAACTGTTCACTTTTTCAATAGCTATAGATCCATCATTCTCTTGGCTGCTAGACTCAGATACTGCTTCCTGAAGTAAAATAAATATAGTAGACAACGTGAGTAATTCAGTAATAGACAATTAATCAACATTCTAGAATCTTTCTGGGATTATGAGATTCCATGACATCGCAAAGTATTGGTATTAGTTGAACTTAACCTATAAAAATGATATTCTACTCCTCCAGTCCTTAATATAAGATCTAATTGGGGAGTTGATTTTGATCATAAATATAAAACCTATTTTGTATACTTATCATTTTTTTCCTAAATTACACTTATTGATACTCCCTCAACAATAATCAAATAAAAGAGGGAGGAATGGAGTTAAGGAAGATGATTAAAGTGTTTTAAAAAAATGTCATATTAACTTATTTAACTAACTTCCTTAATCTAATCAAATTAGTTAAATAGCTCCTAAGATCAGTACTTTGTTTCCAATCCTCCAAACAAGAATGAACTGCCAAGTTATCCTTGTACCAGAAAATTAACTAATACATGCATTGAGGGAGTCCATATCATAAGACATAGGGCTTGTCAGCACAAATATATGTAAACTGATGCTAAATGAATCTTAACAGATGGACATTTCAATGGACAGGTAGCCAATCATTATATTAGAAATACAAATTCAAAACACATATCCAATATCCGAGGCTTGTCCAGAACTGAAAAATTCACATTCCTCATACCCAACATTCTAATCACCAAAAAGCTCCTTCGAGGGAAAAAATGGTAAATTATATCTAAAATAACCAATAATCATGACATCCTCCTCCTTCTCAGCCTATTTACTACTTTGTCCATAACTTGGCAACAAAGTAATATCCAGCAGGTTACCTTATGTTTCCTAAAGAATATCACACTACCTATTAGAATAAATATATGTGCGCAAGTTAATTAACCGTCACAAAATTACAAACATTAGGCATCAAGTGTCAACAGATTTTTAATTAACCTGCTGCTCAGTACTGGCGTTGGCACCATTGCGATGTTGCAGCCACCCATCATTGATGATATTAAATGCTTCATCGCGGGACAGAAAGGATGCAAAAAAGTACTGCCAAACATGCAAGTGCAACAAGGCATTATGTGGCTGATTTTAAAAGACAAGATTGACGCAGATCAAAAGCCAAATGCAACACAGACTTCGATTATACAGCATACCTTCTTGCTTCCAGCAAAAATTTCAATGGCATTAGGAAAGAGTCCTGCTGTCTTTGCCTTCCGTACACAGGTGACTTCATCAAATGGGATTACTCTCTATATCATTAAACCATAAAAAATCATAGGAAGCAAAAAAAACTGAGAATGAGAATTAAAAGCACAAACTACAGAAATAATACAATGACCATATAACAGACCATGAAAATTAATCCCTTCCTTGGCACAATGCATGCTGACTAGAATCTAGGAAAACCCCAACTACAACCGAGTAAACTAGCTGAAAGCTTATTTGGTTACCTAACTACTTGACTAGGCTGTGTAAGTAAATCCTCTGGATCTATTCATAAACTTACCAGCACATTCTAGACATTCATAGAGAGTGAAAATCAGAAGGACTAACAGGAAGATGACAATTAAATTCTCTGCCTACAAATTAATGAAAGAGCTCCATCAAGTAGGTAAACTTGAACCTACAACAAACTTTTAAGGTAAATGTTTTATACTTCATCCTATGGTTAACAACCAGAATGTTTACATAGAAAAATACAATAAACACGAATCACTATAAGAATACATGCAATATGGGTACTGAAGCCATATAAACAAATAAATAGTCAAACAATGAGTTATGTAGCATACCTTTGTCTCAAACCCGAATATGTTTGAGTAGAAACAAATGAAGTTTACAAACAGGTACATATGACCCTACAAACAAACAGACGAAAAGCTTAACAATAGGAACAAAAGCCTATTTTTAATACATTTCTAAAAATATAGCGTAGACATATCTACGCCAACACAATACAATGAAATGCTATCATGAAAAACAAATCATGCTCCAACAGCAACATTCAGCCAAAAGTAAAAATTACCTGGATTAATATATTTTCCTGGAGGGCACAGTTAAAATCTTCAATGAGGACCTAAAAAAATAAAAGAAAATCACTAAAGAAGAAAAGCTTCTTCAATACCAAACAAACAACAAGAAATTTCAGAAACTTCTCAACTATGGGACAGGTTATATATAAATACACCCGTCAGACAGCAAGATTAACGCATGCAACAAGGTCTAGCTCAAAAGCACAAATCTCAGCACTCATTCACATTCATGACCAGAATCTGTTCTTTTGAACTCTTTTGCCCTTTGTAAATAGAATGGGAGGGCTTTATCCTCTAATTAACTCGTGAAAAGGAAACAAATGATGAAAAGATAACAGGACCAAACCAAATGACAAGAGTCATATGGCATCATTAATCATCACAATTGCATTAGTTCTGAAAGATGTAAATTTCACAACTCATAAGAGACTACCGAATTCTTCTTTTTTCCCAATTAAATTAAAATTCAATCTTAACATAACGGCATTGGCAATCAGCCAACAGGTAATCCACCTATAACGATACTACAATAATAATCAAGAACTACCGGTGGTCATGAAGGTTGAAAATACTCACTTCCTCCGGCGGAAGACGAAACAACTGACGATACTCTTCGCTCTTCAATAAGTCCGGAGACTGCAATTAAAAACCGCGCACAAGAAACACGCAACTCAGCAAGAAAACACATAATTAACCCATTCAAATCACCTCAACCATCCAGAAGAATTATGCATCATAAACAAACCAACAATTAGAAGGAAAAAAATCGTGCCATAATAAGCTTATCACCTCAATTTCAGCATCTTGACGAGCGTTCTGCAAAGAATTGTTAGAATAGCTCCGATCAAGACCATTTGAGGGCGAACCGGACAACGATGATGCGCCAGAGACTGATTCCGAAGGCACGGCATCCATACGCTGAGTCTGTGGTTCACTCATGCTGCCGGCTTCAGCGGCGGCGACAGCCATAGAACAGAAGAAAACGACCGAAAGAGAGGAAGAGATCTAGAAAATGCGCCAAGAAGAGAGGGATGGTGGCTAGGTCGGTGGTAGTTGGAGAAGTCGCAATTTGAAGCGATTGGGCAACGGAAACGTTCATAACGTGAGCATGGAGTTACAGGTAGAGTCAAACATCAGTAGTGCCAGAAATGGATCATTATCGTCTGGTTAAATTGACTAACCGACACGTGGATTAATTATTTTTTTAATGAAAATGAAGTAATTAATAGCCGTAAAGCGTACGCCTTTCCGGTGATGATGAATCCAGGAAGGTGAATATCAAATTCTTGACCGGCGCTCTCGGCTTTGCGGTTGCGCCACAGCAAGTGGTCTTGTTTTTGTTTCCTATTTGTTGGATATCAAATTCTTGGCCGGCGTTCTTGGCTTTGCGGTTGCGCCACAGCAAGTGGTCTGGTTTTTGTTTCCTGTTTGTTGGACCGGTGGTTAGATCCACGCAACACCAAAAAAAAAAATTAACAGCATGTTTATTACTCCCTCCGTCCATTAGCTTACTATAACTTAATTAACTTGAAAAATTAAATAAATAATTTAACGATAACATATTTTAAATACTATTAGAGAGGGGAGAAACTAAAAATTTGATAGTTGAAATAAATAAACTATTATTTAATCATTAATATAATATTTAATTAATTAATTTAAATAAATTACAAAAATTAAATTAATTATTTATAATAATTAAGTGTTAATTTTTTTAAAATATTCATTTTAATCATATTTATTTAAATTATATTTGATAGAAATGACCTCAATATATATAATCTTATAGGAATTCTCTTATGAAAAAATTATATTTTTAAAAAATAAAATAAATTATAATTTTATATTTATGATTAAATTAATTTTTTTATTTAATTTTAAAATTTAAGACTAAAAAAATATAATATTATAAATATAATAATTTAAATAAGTAAAAAGACAAAAAAATTTCTAGAGATCTAGGAGCTGCTATCCCTTGACCCTCCCGTAGTTTTGTTACTGTGTATATATATATATATATATCAATTTATAATTTTAATAAATTAATTTAAAAAATAATAAATATAAATATTTTAAAATAATTTATTTAATTTTATTAATTTTTTTATATTAATTAACTTGCATTATATTAAAAAAACGGATATAATATATTCCTACACGTATGCTTGTTAATTTAGTTAAATTCACTCCTTAATATTCAAAATGTAAGATATTTTGAGTCCGTAGTACTAAAGAAAATATAATTAACTTATTAAATTAAATTTGATAAAATAAATTTTTAATTTTTTTGTATAATTTTTTTTAGAAAAAAGTTAAACTCATCTACGATTTAAGAGTAAAGTAAAATATTTTTTTTTAAATAATACTAATATTAAATAAGATTAATTATTTATTATTATCAAATATAAATTTAGTTTTTTTTTTAATTTCTCAATAAGCCGACAACACAAGTCCAATCATCAGGCTGACCCGTTTAAGCCTATTTGATTTGGTTTTTCTAATTTATTTAATTTTAGATAATAATTTAGAATAACAGTTTGATTTGGTGTAGTTTATTTAATTTTGGTGTGTTTGCCTGTTTGATTAGGTTTATAGTAACGTAAATCATTTTACTTAATTTTTTTCTCCTTTATTTATTATTATTTGAGGGATTATTAATAAATATAATTTTAAAAAAATTAATAAATATAAAAAATATATCATATATTTAAAATTTAAAATTAACTCCTAATTAAATACTACCTTAAAAATTGGAGGCTGAAGATAGTAAGACAATAGCTTAACCAATTAGGCAATTACTCTCTTTAGATTAGCATAATAAATCAATTACTCTATTTAATTAGCATGAGTCATATAATGAGAGATTTTCCTTTTAATTTTTTATTTTCTTTAATTTTCCCATAGTAATTCAAAATCACATTTTTTTTAATGGAGAGCGAATCATTATAAAAGAGATTTTTTAAAAAAAAATAGTTTTTTTTTAAATTTTTTTAATGACCCAAACTCCTGTTCCCTAATTCGGAAGTCAATAGTTATCATTGAGATTTTTTATTATCTTTTTCTAATCACTCAAATCACATTTTTGGCCAATAATGTGAGATTTTTTGTTTGAATTTTAAATTTTGTATTTTAATGATCATCTACTTTCCTTATTTATTTCAAGGGAGATTTATTCAAATTTTAAGAAAGAATCAAGAAAAAAAAATCACACCCTTCCCCAAATTTAAACCTTATATATATATATATATATATATCTTTTAATAGTCTAATTTATCTTTTAGACACATCTATAATACCTTTTTTTTTATAAATAACTCACCGTGAGTCTTTTATAACTTTTTTTTTTTTTGCCAACGGGCGGCTTTTAGAACTAACCCTTTAATTTGAAACCTAAATATTATTTAATCCTAATTAAATTAAATTGTCTTCCATGATTTGATTTGTATAATTTAAATAACTTTTTAAATATCATTTTCCAGCTATAGTTAAAATTAGATTATTTTTAATATTTTATTATCTTTCCATATCCTTAAAAATTTAAAAGTATATCTTGTTTCTCGATATGTTTTATTATTATCTTCTGTTAATCTATTATCCATTAAACTCTTTAACCCTAATTAGATTATTTAAATAAGTTACTTAAATCCATTTATCTATCCTAATCTTTTGTGCTTTTAGATTAAATTAGGGATATGTTTCCTAGAATACTTTCCCTTAGAGTCCTTCTTTTTCTATAAATAACCATTGTGTGTCTTTTACCCATATAACTATAAAGGAGTCATAAGAATAGAGTCCAGATTTGCCCGGCAAAGCAATATGTCTAATCATTTACCCCTAGAAATTGTGGAGGAAATTCTTCACAGGCTCCCCGTCAAGTCTCTTGTGAAATTCACCTCTGTTTGCAGAGGTTGGAATTCCCTCATCACAGATCAAACTTTCATATCTGATCACCTCAACCGTACAATTCAAGCTTCCAATGGCAACAACTCCCTCTTTTTTCAATTTTGTCTTATGGAAGGGGAAAGGCCGAAGGATTTTTACTCATTGTACTTTGCTAATCAACGAACTGATCACTTGCATGTTGAGAGATTCCCACTCTCTCATCTATTTCTGCAGGATCGCTATACACTGTTTGCTGGCACATGCAATGGCCTCGTATGTTCTGCTGACTATTCACCATTACATTCCGCAACTATCATCATTTGGAATCCCTTGCTTCGAAAATATATGTTGCTTCCCAAGCCAATCACAACCTACACAGACGGGGACCGTGAACGTGGTGCCAAATATGAGCTACTTTTTGGGTTTGGTTTTGATTCCAGGAACAACGATTACAAGATTGTAAGACTCATGAATCATTTGCCCACACAAGATACTCCTGACGTTGAGGTGTACTCTCTTCTTTCTCGCTGCTGGAGAAGTATCACTGTTAGGGTCCCTCAGTTTTATTGTAGTTATCATGATTTAGCCCCAGTGTTTGTGAACGGTGCAATACATTGGCTTGTTTATCGCCGTAGATATCAATGTGACGGTTCAAGTCACAAATTTATTTTATCATTTGATGTGACTAAAGAAACATTTGGAGAATTAATGTTACCACAGCAGTCACTATCTCGTCGAACTGTGATATCAAGATTAGTTGTTGGGGAAGGAGGCCATTCACTTGCTGTGGTGAATCATCGTTTAATAAAGTGCCGTCGATGGATGCGCAGTATTTGGGTGATGAAGGAATATGGTGTTACTGAGTCATGGACTATGATACTCCAACGGGATAGAAGACATTATGGGGGCATATCAAACATATTAGCTTTAACTAGCGATGGGGAAGTGGTCATACGTCTTGATGTTTTTGGAGATATAGTTCTAGTTGATACATTCAAGAACTTGGTGAAGCCTATGGGATATCAGGCATGCGCTGAAGTTTATGTTGGATCTTATGTTGAGAGCTTGTTCTTGATGAATAAACAAGATGATGTTTTATCTTTCTAACCATTATTGAAAGATAATCGTGTTGTAAGTTTTATATTAAGATATTAAATTAATGTTCTCGAGTCATTTTTGGAAGATAAGCAATATATTTGCTAAGGTTTTATTCATGGTTTAGGACTATGTTCTTAGTTTCTAATTCTTCAAGCAATCGATTGCATTGAATCTCTCTTAAAAAAGAGGAAAGAAAGAGACAATCAATCATCAATTTATTTTCAAAATCCTAATTATAATACCTAATTTAATTAAATATGTATATATATTGATCCAACTTATTAATACTTTTAATTTATTTATCTTAAATTGTAATCAATAATCTTAATCAATAATTATACTTTGGTCTTTGAAAAACTTGAGTCTATGATATAATTAATTAATAATCATATTAATTAATTTTATAATATTTTAAATTTTTAATCATAATAATATTCATAATAATCTTAAATAACTTTAATTTTTAAAATATTTTAAGTCATATGATAGTACTTAATTAATAATCCTACTAATTAATTTTATTATACTTTAAATTTTTAATTATAATAATAATTTATAATAAATTAGTCAATAAATAATTAATCAATTATAATATATATTTTTTTACTTGTCTAAAACTAGAGATTTTTCCCCGTGCTTTGTACAAGGTTTTATAATTAATTAATTATTTATAATTATTTTAAATTATTGTTATAATTAAAAATTTAAAATATAATATAATTGGTTAATAAAATTATTAATTAATTATCATAATATGACTCAAAATATTTTAAAGATCAAAATAATTTATAATTATTATAAATTATTATTATAATTAAAATTTTAAAATATTATAAAATTAATTAATAAGATTATTAATTATAGTTTATAGATAAATAAATTAAAAATATTAAATTGTATTGATTTAAATTTATTGTTTACTCAACTGGTCATTACAAAATTTTAAAAATATAATTAATTAATTAATTTAAATTCAATGCTATCATTATGAACCACCCAAAATTAACTTGGATAGTTCATATTTAATATCATTTATTTATTTTTTAAAAAAATATTTAATATTTTAACTCCATTTGGATTCATTTTGTTCGGTCGCGGCGAAACAGTCTATCGCTTACCTCTTTCATTGGTCAGTACCCATCTCATCTTGCCACCCTATTCTTTTTCGTTGTAAAGGTCATTGCACAATACGACAAAAATACAAGAGACGAAATAAGACGCCATGTTAGAATTACAGAGGAGAGAAGAAGAGAATATATCTCTCCACATAGAAGAGTTTATTTTTATAAAAATAGAAATAATATTAGGTTAAAATTTTATTTTAAAAATTTATTTAATATGATAAAAATAAGTATATAATATATATATTTTATAATTTAGAGTAAAATGATATAAAATATTTTTTTATAATTTAGAAATAGTTAAAGTTATTTAAGAATTTTATAATTAGGATGAAATAGTCTAACAAATTTTACTTCTACTTCCATCATCTCAATTCTCAACTTTTCTGATAGAACTGAAATGAATCAAAATATTAGAAGTAGAAGTAAAAATAACTTCTATCATACTAAACGAGGGAAGTAGAAGATTCTACTTCTACTTCTACTTCCATACTTCTACCTCCCACCTACCAAACATACCCAAATTGAGTGTTTGAATATGAAAAAAATTATAATTTTAAAAGGATTTTTAGCTAAAACTATGATTTTGAAAAAAAAATTAAACGAACAGCTATAAATATCTATAAGTGTTTCTGAGTTAAATTATGATTTCAAATCATAATTTCAAATAAATTTTTAGAAATAACTTCTTGATAAAAAACTATAATTTTATGGGTATCAAAAGACTATTTTACATTGTTTTTTTAACCATATTTTTCATATTTTCTCTCTCTTATCTACCTCTTCTTGCCTCCATATACTCCTTTGTCTCCATCACTTTTCTCTTCGCTTCTTCTCTACTGTCGTTGTCGCTATTCTAGTACTTGTCATTACTCCCCCCGTCTGTGCTATCTGTAAGTTAACACTCTTGTTGATGCTCTCTTTGATTCTTTATATTCTCTCTGTCGTGTGCTGTTCTCTCCTTCGACGGTTCGGGTGGAGACAATGGAGGTGGAAGATGATGATGGCACCATGCTGTGCCATCATGCTGTCTGCTGTGCTACTTCTGGAATCACTGTCACTTTTCGATGTTTGTATTTGTAATTAATAATGTTTGTAATTAATAATTATAAATAAAAATATCTATTTTAATTTATTATTACTTATTTAATTAATATTTATTATTTTAATATCAAACATAAATACAAATTAAAAATTTCACTTTATATAATTATAATTTCATCTCATACCATTTCTATTAATTTATTAATCACAAAAATTATGCTGATAATAACTATTTAAATATCTATTTGTTTAAAATTATTTTTCTATAAACTCTTTTTTAAAAGAGTTTATCCAAAATTACTTTTAAATTATTTTTTTTATAAACTATTATCTATAAACAAATCCAAACGAAAAAACTTAAATATTTATACATTTTTTCCTTTTGAAAATGATTACTATCATCTTTACCTGTATAATTTACACTCATTCTAATTTTAATCTAGATATAATTTATTTCTTCTTATGCGGTTAGTCATGTAGTTTGGAAAGGATTTTGATTATAGGTTAACCATGTTAATTTTAATTATTTGGCACTAATACATAAGAAATACTTACATACTTAGAGGTGTCACATTATCTAAATTCTATCAAATTCAAATATAACAATTTAATAGATTTTAATTATAGTTGGTCGGTAACTCATTTAAAATAATTCTTATTTTATTTTTAAGAAAAAATAAACATATTAATTTGATTTAGATGAGTTTTTATTTTTTTTTCAAATTGAAATATTTATTTTTTAAAAAAATTAAAATAAATTATAATTTTGTTTAGATGAGTTATCAATTGAGGTACTATATTTTGATTGGATAGAGTTTAAATGATATGATAGTGTTAGAGTATATAAGTATCTCTCATAATATCTTTAATTTTATGACAAATACTTACATACTCTATAAATATTATATAATATGAACTCTATCCAATAAAAATATAATAATTCAATGGATGATTTATTTAAAAAATTTTATAATTATTGTTAAGAAAAATATATATTTTAATTTTTAAAAAAATCATCTTAACTAAAGTAAGAAATTTATTTATTTTTAAAATAAAATAAAATGTGAATTGTATCAAATAAGTAATTATTCCACTAAAATTAAAATATATTGAGTGTTTTATATTGATTGGATATAATTAAAAGATGTGGTATTCTTTAAGTATCTAAGTATTTTTCTAATTTTACTCAAGTGGAGGGCTGAGGTGGAAGCGGACATGGCAAAGGAGCTGACTGTGCATATGATGTGGGAATGTGATAAAATAAATAAGAGGAGATGAAGCTTGACAGTTTTCCTGGCAGATGGTAGGGACGACTTGACGGAAAGTTGAACGGCGACGGAGATGAAGCAATCAATGGAGACGGGGCAAGTTTGAGATGCGTGGGGGGAGATTGGAAGCGACGAAGGCTTAATTTGCAGTTTTCTGTTCACTTCCTCGTGCCGCCCGACATATCTGAGCGAAGCTTCTCTTCTAGGGGCAGAGCGAAGATCCGGGCTGAGTTGCTTGACGAGGGCTCCCTTGCAGAAGCTAGTGATGGCAAGCTTGACGGGAAGTTGGGCGGCGACGGAGATGAAGCAATCGACGGCAATGATGATTGTGGCAATCAACAAAGATTTCTTCGGTGGCCGACGGTTTCGACCTCGCAATTTCAACTTCCAAGGAAGAGAGATCGCAAGTGCGACCTTGCTTTTCCCCGTTTTTGATTGTTCAGTTTTTTCTCATGGATCCGGATTACTGGATTTTCCCCCAATGTTGAATGTTGTTCAAAGCTTGCTAGTGTTTTGGATTAAATGCTTTCTGATCTTTTCTTTTAATTGTGGTTCCGGTTTTTCAATCTATATTTTGTTTTTGAATGGTGATTTTCGCAAAGAGTTGTTTCTTACACTTTTAGATCTGGAAGTACCTACTGTTTGTGCGTTGTTGATCTCTGGCCATCTGTATTTTTGTTTAGTACATATACATTGACGTATTAGTATATTACTACCATTAGATATAGTTAATTAATTTAAATAAATTATAAAATAATTAAATTAATTATTTATAATAATTGTATGTTAATTTTACTATAATATTCACTTTAATAATATATATTTAAATTAATTTTAATAAATTAATAATATATATTTAATAATATATATTTTACTATAATATATATTTATATTAAAAAAAATAATTTCTTAAAAATAGAATCTAGAATTATTCTAATTAATTAATAATTAATTAAAATTACTAATAATTACATTATTAATAATTATTAATAATTAATATTAATTAATTATATTAATTATTTTTAGAATTCTAGAATATAATTATATAATTTATATAATTATTAAATATTAGATTTATATTTTAATATTATTATATTTTAAACTAAAATAAATTTTATATTTAACTGTTATTTTAGGAATGGAGAAAGTATTATAGATGAGTTGTTATATATGTTTTTTAATTAGTTTTATATTAAATAGGATGGAGAAATGCAATAAGCTACTTGTAGCAATTGAATTTGATCCCAATATTGAAGAAAGAGAAAATTTTAAGACTAGCTCAATCTTTAAGGATATGTTTGGTAGAATGTAATTGGGAGTTGAGAAGTGAAAGTAGAATCAAATATTTTTTTTATTTGATATCATGGGACTCAGTTCTAGTTTCACTTTCAATTCTAACATTTTGTCCTAATTCAGTTTTATCTAAAAAACTAAGTATTAAGATGGGTGCATGAGTTAGGAAACAATAAGGGTAAATAAGTCTTTTTATTCTACTTTTAACTATTTTTTAAAAAAATATACATCAATTCTATACTCATTTTTAATCTAACAAATAAACTTTTAAAACTCATTTATAACCTAATTTTATTTCTATTTCTATTTTATAAAAAAAATTATATCCTACTAAATATACTATAAGGATGCATATAATTATGATATTAGAAATATGTACTTGATCAAGTTGTGAAAAGTGAAGAGGAGGCTTATGATTTATATACAAAATATACATATAAGTTGGGTTTTCCTGAAAAAAAAAACAAAAGGAAACAAACCTATGTTGTTAGAATTAAAAAGATCCATACAAAATAGTATGTATGTTCAAAAGCATGATCGAAATATTTAGAAGAAGGTAGAGAAAAATAGGTAAATGTGTTCAAAAGTATGCATATATTTGGGCTGATATGTAAATATGTCAAAATTTGAAGGGATATTTAGCCTCCATCTCCATCATGGTCATAGGAACTTTGTTGCTATTTTTTGTGCTGGTTTCTTTTGAAACAACAGTTTCAAAAGTACTTTTAACAACAAACAACCATCAAAATGTGTAGAAAAAATCATAAACTAAATCATACTTTAAAATTATAGTGTCATATAAGTTTATGGGATTAGTTTTTAAGTAGATAAATTATTTTATCTCTATCTTTTTTTTATCATTTTATCTCATACCATTTCTAATAATTTATCTATCAAAAAGTTATTTTGATAATAACTATCAAAATATTTATTTTTTAAAAATTACTTTTTTTTAAAAGTTATTTTCTATACACTATTCTCCATAATTTTTTTTCACGAGCTAAATTAAATGGGCTATTAATAGTCTTTATTGAAACTTTAAAAATATACTAGATATAAATTTATTCTTTATCTATTTGCCACCCAATCTTTATTTGGGAAAATTACAGAGAAGGAACAAGTAGTGAAATTAATTATTAATAGATCTTTTGAATTAAAATTAAAAAAATTAATATTTTCAAACACCTTTGTTTGGAAAGCAATATGATTATATTGATTAATAAAATTTAATTAATATAATTAATTTCAACATAATTTATTTTAAAATTATATTTATTAAAACTAATATTTATTTTTAATATAAGTTATTTAATTCTAAATTAAAAAATTAATTAAATGTAACCTCAGTTAAGTAAACAAATGATCAGAATACTACTTGTTTATACTTTAACATGACACTTGTTTTAATTTTAGATGCAACTTCTACTTCTCTTCCTATAAATGTTTGTATTCAATATTAAGAAAGTTAGAAGAATAAGAGAGTCTCAAGATGGTCCAACTTTAAATTAATCCAAACAATAAATGGACTATTATAACAAAGAATTTCTAATTCAATATATTTATCCTTAATTTTACTTGTGAATTAACAAATTTTCCCTTGTGAATACTTATTAATAGCATTGTTTGTTTTCTTATTTTTAAAAAAACATATAAAAAAACTCTTTTAGTACTTTTAAAATATATATTTAAAAAAACAAAAACTTGGATGAGGGGATTCCAACGCTACCAGCACACGGTATTCATATTGACCTTTTCTTTTCTTTTTAGAAGTCAATATGTCATCTTCCCTCATCTTAATAAAGTCTTTAAAATCTTCCCATCCTTCAGTAAATTTCACTGTTTTTTCTTTCTCAAATGAACTTTCATTAGATTTGATCATCCACCCTTTCTCGCCTAATTTATCCTTGAAGTTTAGTTTCAAGCGGGGCTTTGGGGGAATGATGTTCCAGATCATTTTGTTGTATGTTTTAATTGGCAGAGATTGCAAATATTAAAATAAAATACAATAACTCATTATTTTCATTAAAAAAATTTAGAACATTTTAGTATTGTTCAATGCTTACTATGTATGGCTCTTTTATCATCGATTTTTGACCTTTTGTTACTACAATTGGTAAACAGAGATTGGAAGCTTCCCTGTTATCCTTCCTCTTTCTTTTTTTTAGAATTAGAAACCTATATAAGGAGGAAAAATAACAAAATAATGCACAAATCGATTTTTGTTTTTGGTAAAAGTGCACAAATGGAATTCAAAATTCTAAAGACACAGCAATTATAGCATGGAACATAACATATAGGAAGGGGTACAAGTGAGAGAGAAGGTCCGCAAATAAGGGTTAGCACAACTAGCAATGCAATTCTTTCAAACGAATTTTGAGAAATACTCCGTAAATAATAATAATGAAACAATGATAATACATAATACTAATAACAATGGCATGGCCACCTCGTGGGCCACATTAAAAAATATATAAATAAATTATTATTATTATTATTTCTTGATCATCAATTTCAATATTAATTAATCTGGCTAAATAATAATAACAATAATGATAATACTATAATAATGTAATGGTCACCTAAAAAGATTATTAATTAATAACTGGTTTAATTTAATTAAATTTTATATACACTGTCTGTTTTGTTTATCCATGTAGCATAAGCACAAAAAGATAATACGAACTCGCCATGTTGATTCATGTAGCATAAGCTTCTCGACATTCTTCGATTGTTGACTGTATTATTTTGCCTGTGGTTATGTAAAATCACTTGGAGTTAGGAACGTCCAATTTATGACAATAAAAGCAATGCATATGCAACTCGCTGCACATGCGAGAGTGAAAGACTGTGCACTGAGCAAAACTTTTAAAGCTTCAACGCAAATGAAAACGACAATCTCCTTCGGGACAGATCAGACGCTTGAAATGACTTTAATTTTAATAACAATTATTCTGACAATTGAAGGTGAAATTATAATCAAGTACTAAAAATTCGGGACAAAAACATATACCATGAATAGCATAAAAAACCAAATAGCTCCACAATGGTCAAGAATCTCAGCACTTGACAGAAGCAGATGTAATTAACAAGCCTTTGTCTACTATGTAATTTATAAATTTAAGATTTGATTTTCTTTAGTTTCTTATATGACCAGCTTCGAAACCAATATACATATCAATAACAGGTGCAGCGATAGCATAATTCTGAACCATTTAAAGCAGCACGAATGAACATCAACAATTTAAAAAACCAAATAAGAATACTATGTCATCGTGCAATATAAGGTAGTATAAAGAAAACATAACAACCCAAACAAACCAAGGTAGTATAACAGAACACCTTTCCATATAGTGTTCTTTGAAAATGCCACATTCACATAAACCCGCAAAACGCAGCACTCTTTTGATTCATTGTTGTCTCTCTCGACATCCCAACGTCCCTGGTTATAAATGAGGAAAGTACTTTGTAAGAAAAAATTACAGATAATTGGGGGAAAAGTTGTTAGTGAATAGAGACTAGAAAACAAAAAATTTACTAGACTGTTCACACATGAAGAAACTCAAAAGAAACCCGGTTGTTCTCTCTCTCTCTCTCTCTCTCTGTTTTTCTGTTTGTGAATACCTGGTTGTTCAATTTTAAATACTAAAAGGCCAATGTCTTGCAAGCTCATTGAAGCTTGCCAGCCCCAAATTAAGCATTCCTTTCTACAAGAGGGAATCTATATCCCGTAAAAGCATCTTCCTTGTTGCATTTTTTGTTTAAGAAATAAAATGTTCTCCACTTAGGTGCATTTAATAATAATGAAAGAGGTTTTAGAACTGGTATAATCCCCTTCCTATAATTCAGCCAACTGGACAACATAATCTGAAGTGTAAATTTTTCTTCTAAAAGAAACTTATGAGGCTTTAAGTTGCAAAAACATTTCTGATTATATGCATTGAAATTAACAGAAGCTTACCTCAACACGGAAATAATCTGCATGAGGTACGCTGCTGACTTCTTGTGAGTCTCTAAAACCACGACTAAATGAAGCAAAAAGTGTGATGTCAGGAAAACAAATAAAGGGATTCAAATGCTCCCCAATATATTTCAAATACTCAGATGTAAAATTACAATAATTTTACTTAAAAAATATTTATATACAAAAAGACCAGAAAAATATAGATTAAAAATAATATAGGAGCAAAGTCAGTCATAAGTTAACCAAACATACAGCACTATTAGTCAGAAGAGCAGTAAAACATCTGAGAACATTCTTCTTAACTAGATCACAATGAACAAAATCCCAAATTCACTTGACAGCCGTTGGAGAGATATTTAACAAGAATCTTCCTCATCTCCTGCACTACTTGTACCCCCACCACCACCCCCTTCTCTCTCCAATCATTAGGTGGTATGAATAATGTGACATTTCACATGATTCAAATATTTGCAACGTTGCAGATACTCTTATACCACTGCCTTTTGTTTGAGGCCCCACAAAATACTTCAACAGACATTTTCTTCTAATGTGTTAAACACACACCCAGCTTCATTGTCAATTTTACATCTCTTAATAATAATCCAAGCCTACTTGATTATGTTCTTAAACCTCACTCCGTTTTGCCCTTAGCTACCAGGGACATCCATCCTGGCATTCCCATAGCTTTCGCAAAACTTAGCCCTCTGCTAAAAACTCATTAGCCATAAAAAGTTAAAATCAAACAGCACATAAGTACAGGGTTTAGGTGCAGACTTAACTCTCTTCCCAACGAATGAGAGAAGAGAATACAGATAAAAATAAGAAGATTGATAAGCAAAAACATAGCTACCACCTGTTCTTGTACATTCGGAGAGTCTGAACTTCACGACAACCACCAAATTTCGCTCCTTAAAAGTATTCAAAATCACATGAGAAACATGAAAATATAATTGCAAAAAGAAAAGATAAAACACAGGCTAGAACAACTGTGTTATTGGATGTTCATAATGGAAGAAGCTAACGCATACCCAGATAAAGTTTTATTGGATGTATACCCAACTTCTTGAGAATGCCATGAAGTACACTCGAACTCTGAAAGTAACCATCATGCATACCAAAAGAATAAGGCTTCAAAAGGCTATGTATTCTTTATTCTTTACCTTAATTAAAATAAATCATACAAGATAAGCAACAAAAGACTAATATTCCAAAAGTAAATTAGATAAATAAGTAATGCAATTCGTGCAGGCTACCTTTTTCTCCACATTTTTTATGAAATGACTCTTGAAAGGTAACGGCTTCGTCTGATAAAAAGTACCTAAAGAAGTCTTCCACCTTTATCTGTGATTTGCAATAAGAAGGTCCAGACAAACTTTTGTAACACGTTAGTTTTAATTATGAATCAATATATACAGTACTCAACATTGGAAAACTTTAACGGAAGTGCAAAATTGTGTAATGAGTTAAATACACTCACACCTCCTATAGGTCATGTTTGATAGGATACAGTCAGTCACTTATGAGAGATATATACCCAGAGAGGGATGAGGAGAGAGGCTTCTATGGAAATGTAATTTTTAGGCTAGAAATGTGGTAGGTAGTAGGAAGAAATCATGATTTTCCCCCCCTTTTTTGCATTGAAAGTTTGGTATGAGACAATCAAGAAATGGAAGGAAGGAGTCAAAATAGCCAAATGACATGAATACCACTCATTAAAACATTTAAGTTGAAATTTCAAAATTATGTACACTCTTAAAATAAAATAAATAGATAGAAGGTTAATATGATTTTAGTAAATGGCATTTAAATATTTATATAAAAATAATACAAAATTAAGATATTTTACATCAAGAATGGACAAAATAGTCAAAAAATGTTAGAAATTATGACATGGCAATGCATTTTGTGTTCTAGTAGGAATCAACTTTCCTTGGTCCAAGTTAATGAGGCCTACTTCAAGCATAATTCCTTAGTAACTTGATAATGTGAACAAAACATATCAATATAATAAATTCTCTCTCCATCTCCCTTTCTTGAAACATTTTCATCCATACCAAACATGACCTCAGTGTTTTGGAAAACTACTCCAAGAGTCTCAACCCCCATTCTACACTCTCAAATATTTTGTGCAGAATGCAGGACAACACAGTAGTGCATCTCAAAAATCAATTCCATATAGGGGTGTGGATACAGGTTACTTGAACATCAACAAAGATATTTGTATACTTTCACCCTGAAGGGGGTTCTGGTGTAGATTGTATTAAACATCAACAGAGTAAATTTTGAGTAACTTTCTATTTGTAACACAAATTACCGGAAACTTTGATTCTGCAACATTTGTATAAACCTCTGGTACTGCAAAGGACAAAAAAGATCAAATCATTAAAATAACAGCATAAATGACAAGAATCACAAGAATAAAGTAGTTAAAACAAAAACACAGCATATTACACGATACATTTAATAGTTAGATGGACAGTGTATCTTGCTCTACAAGCATACAATGTTTCCCTGACAACCAGTTATTCACAATTCATAATAATGCGTTAACCTGCAGAGCTAAAATTGTATAAAATATTACACGATAGTATTATGTTAGAGTGTGTGTGTGGCGAAAAGTTTATTTTGATGTATAACAGAGCATGGCATAAGCATGGTAAGCCTTCCTTCATGATTCAACAAGTTCTAAATGAGATGAAGTCTTTCATCATTGTAGATTTCAATAAATGGGAACTGCAGTAGTTTTCAAAGCATAAGATTAAACTTGAAAGTAATTTTCCGAGATCTTAACATGAATTGTTTGAAAACTTCTTCCCATCTTTTAATAGACAGAAACATCTTGCTACTGATGTTGCATCCAAGATTTTCCTTCTGGTAATAAAGCTCAAAAAGTATCAAACACTACAGCACCAATCTAACAAGAAGGAACTTCGAGGAACAATTAAAGAAACATCATATGGTCCCTCGCCTGATAGACCTACTTTTCTTCAGCAAAAGGATTACTATTACCACCTTCCCACAAACCCATTAATCTCCTCAATAATGCACTAACTTCCAAAATTGGTCTTTCTTTCCTAACTAGCACAGCTTCTGTCAGGAATTGGAAGACACGCAGCGGAAATTAATTTAAAAAATTTTTCCATTCCTTACCAGGATCTACCGTATGTGTTTAAGTCAAGTGGGAAGAAGTATTACCCTTAGTGTGCCTCAGCGACTTCCACAGCTTTCGGTCACGACGTTTACAGCTTCTCTCTGCGGCTCGTGCTCCCTTTCTGATCACAAGAAGTCGACGACTCAGGTCGGCTTCCTCTAGTGGTATCCACACGAACAGCGTTCCAACCACGAACGACGTGCTAGCGTCTTTTGTCCCTCCAGGGCTTTCTCAAGAGTTCGTCCTCTCCGTCTCTATTTCGGTAGTTTCTTATCTGCAAACCTTTTGCAGAGTCCCCTTCGGCCTTTCTGTATTCTATATGTTTCTCTGTGTAAAACGCAGCTCCTAGAATCAGATATATAGGATGCTATGCGTTTTTCCTCTCTCAACCGAATTGGATTTTTGGAGTTAATCTTATATTAATTCCAAAATTAATACAATATCATATATTGTATAATTTTATAAGAAACTAATTAAATAAATAATATCAAATCCGTCCCACAGATTTAATTACCCATTTATTTAATTTTAAATAAAGATGAGACTAAACTATATTTGATTTATTCTCATAAATCAAATTTGAGATATCCTATCAATTTGAATTTCAAATTCAAACGTGATAGGGATTTAATTTATCCTTATAAATTAAATCTTATAAATATCTCTTATATGAGATATCCTATCAATTTGAATTTCGAATTTCAAACGTGATAGAGATTTAATTTATCCTTATAAATTAAATCTAATATATCTCATATATACATATAATGTATATATACGAATTTATATATATATATATACGAACATAAATATAAATAAATATATATACATCTATCCTGGATCATTCATTGAATCTGGAAATATCTTAGATTCAATGAATCTGGACATCATAGCTCGTGTTGGGCTATTTTGTGTGCGACCCTGTAGGCCCATATGAATTTGGCAGTGGGCCATTTGCTATACTAGCCCACAAGTCGCAAGCGGTCTCTAGCAAGACATAACGACTACCCAAATCATATGAGGATCGATAAACGATGTAACCTTTTATACAACCATATCATGTCCCTTCTGTCACGCGATATTTTAGTCATGGATGAGGCATGGATAATGTCATCCTCCTATTCCTGACCGTTACTTTCTCGATCCCTGAGTAGTCTGACTATAGAAATGGAACTACCTTTCCATTACAGTATGGCCATACATTTCTCAGACTCACTCATCGAGGGCCCCAGTAATATCTCTCTACGAATTTGAGGGACAAATTCCATCTTGACCATTCACATTCCTCCGCATGAAAAACCACTAAGGCCGAACATAGTCTTTATGATCACTCGGTCAAAAGTGACTTTTGACTAGGTCAAAGCCGAGCGTTTTGTCATGTAGGAATCCATGATGATCTCAGGTCAAAGGGCGTATTGACATGGTTTGTATATGAGAGAAGCTTATGACGTTATCCATGCAGTTCTCTCATAGCGGGTCGGTCCAGCACCTTGTACTCTTACATGTGCTTATGACTTTGATTTATATATCTATACATCTTCAAAGTCATACTGGTCTTATTTCATCTGTGCTCCCGCATAGATGATCGACCAGGGACATTTAGGATAATATCATGAATTATCCAAGGATGGTCATCATAGTAAACATGCAAATAATATGATAACTCAATTAATAAATTCATAAATCAATAATGTTCATAAGACAATGATTGGCCCCTAGGGCACAATTTCCAACAGCTTCTTCTACAAAATATTTGCAACACTATTACACAGGTAAGTTCTCAATTTATGAGATACATATGACCCTTTTTCTGTCCAAATTTCAGCACTAGTCATGGTTTATTGTCAGAATATCATGGCTCTAGCCCGCATCCCTGAAGCAATAGGAGAGTAAAACTTCCCTTTTTCTGCAAAAATTACATGGTAACCCGACCTTTCCCTGATTTATAATAGATATTTATTCAGCAATTCAAAATAGGGGAGCAGGGGGGTGGAAATTGACGTGGAAACGTGTTTTTCCCATAAACAAATCATAGAAAAATAAATCCACTCATGTGCCTGCATCTCAATTGTGAGCTAGAAAAACCACCCAAACTCACTTTCTGGAGCATCCATATTCTCTTCCTTCCAATTCCAGCTAGCTCCTGAATCAGCATTGTTTGACACAGTTTCTGCACCATCAGCTACACTGGATTGCTCCTTTGGAACTGCATTCGCCATCTTTGCTAGAATTATCTTTGCTCCTGATTCCCACACATAAGTAAACCCTGGATGAGTCCCACATTAAATCAAGGCACTCAAACAACAATCGCAATCATAATCAGCATACAGATTGGTTGTGGGTGATTCATTCTCTACTGTCTCAGAACTGTTAACTTTTTCAATAGCTATAGATCCATTCTCTTGGCTGCTAGACTCAGATACTGCTTCCTGAAGTAAAATAAATATAGTAGACAATGTGAGTAATTCAGTAACAGACAATTAATCGACATTCTAGAATCTTTCTCGGAGTGCAAGATTCTATGACATGGCAAAGAAAGTATTGGTATTAGTTGAACTTAACTTACTCTAATTATAGTTTACTCCTCCTGGTCTTAATATATGACCTAATTAGGGAGTTGATCTTGATCTTAAATATAAGATCTATTTCGTATATTTATCAATTTTTTCCTAAATTACCCCTATTGATACTCCTTCAACAATAATCAAATAATAGAAGGATGGATGGAGTTAAGGAAGATGATTAGAGTATTTTAGAAAAAATATGTCTTATTAACTAACCTAACTAATTTCCTTAATATAATCAAATTAGTTAAATAGATCATATATTAAGGACTAGAGAAGTACTTTGTTTCCAATCCTCCAAACAAGAATGAACTGCCAAGTTATACTTGTACCAGAAAATTAACTAATACATGCAATAGGGCTTGTCAGCACAAATATATGTAAACTGATGCTAAATGAATCTTAACAGATGCACATTTCAATGGACAGGTAAGCAATCATTAAATTAGAAATACAAATTCAAAACATATATCCAATATCCGATGCTTGTCCAGAACTGAAAAATTCACATTCCTCATACCCAATATTATAATCACCAAAAAAATCCTTTTGAGGGAGCCAACGGTAAATTATATCTAAAACAACCAATAATCATGACATCCTCCTCCTTCTCAGCCTATTTACTACTTTGTCCATAATTTGACAACAAATTAATATCCAGCAGGTTACCTTATGTCTCCTAAAGCAGATCAAACTACCTATTAGAATAAATACGTGTGCAAGTTAATTAACCATCACAAAATTACAAAAATTAGGCATCAAGTGTCAACGTATTTTTAATTAACCTGCTGCTCAGTACTGGCGTTGGCACCATTGCAATGTTGCAGCCACCCACCACTGATGATATTAAATGCTTCATCGTGGGACAGAAAGGATGCAAAAAAGTACTGCCAAACATGCAAGTGCAACAACTCATTATGTGGCTGATTTTAAAAGACAAGATTGACAGATCAAAAGCCAAATGCAACACAAAGACTTTGATTATACAGCATACCTTCTTGCTTCCAGCAAAAATTTCAATGGCATTAGGAAAGAGTCCTGCTGTCTTTGCCTTCCGTACACAGGTGACTTCATCAAATGGGATTACTCTCTATATCATTAAACCATAAAAAATCATAGGAAGCAAAAAAAACTGAGAATGAGAATTAAAAGCACAAACTACAGAAATAATACAATGACCATATAACAGACCATGAAAATTAATCCCTTCCTTGGCACAATGCATGCTGACTAGAATCTAGGAAAACCCCAACTACAACCGAGTAAACGAGCTGAAAGCTTATTTGGTTACCTAACTACTTGACTAGGCTGTGTAACTAAATCCTCTGGAAATTTATCTATTCATAAACTTACCAGCACATTCTAGACATTTATGGAGAGTGAAATATCAGAAGGACTAGCAGGAAGATGAAATTCAATTCTCCGCCTACAAATTAACGAAAGAGCTCCCTCAAGTGGGCAAACTTTTAAGGAAAGTGTTTTATACTTGATCCTATGGTTAGCAACCAGAATGTTTAAATGGAAAAATACCATAAACATGAAACACTATAAGAATACATGCAATATGGGCACTGAGCCGTATAAACAAATAAATAGTCAAACATTGTGTTATGTGCATACCTTTGTCTCAAAACCCGAATATGCTTGAGTAGAAACAAATGAAGTTTACAAACAGGTACATATGACCCTACAAACAAACAGAAGAAAAGCTTAACAATAAAAACAAAAACGTATTGTTAATACATTTCTAAAAATATAGCGTAGACATATCCACGCCCACACAATACAATGAAATACTATCATGAACAACAAATCATGCTCCAACAGCAACATTCAGCCAAAAGTAAAAATTACCCGGATTAATATATTTTCCTGGAGGGCACAGTTAAAATCTTCAATGAGGACCTAAATGAAATAAAAGAAAATCACTAAAGAAGAAAAGCTTCTTCAATACCAAACAAACAAGAAGAAATTTCAGAAACTTCTCAACTATGGGACACGTTATATATAAATACACGGGTCAGACAGCAAGATTAACGCATGAAACAAGGTCTAGCTGAAAAGCACAAATCTCAGGACTCATTCACATTCATGACCAGAATCTGTTCTTTTGAACTCTTTTTCCCTTTGTAAAGAGAATGGGAAGGTTTTATCCTCTAATTAACTCGTGAAAAAGGAAACAAATGATGAAAAGATAACAGGACCAAACCAAATGACAAGAGTCATATGGTATAATTAACCAGCACAATTGCATTAGTTCTGAAAGATGTAAATTTCACAACTCATAAGAGACTACCGAATTCTTCTTCTTTTTTCCCAAGTAAATTAAAATTCAATCTTCACATAACCGCACTGGCGATCAGCCAACAGATAATCCACCTATAACGATACTACAATAATAATCAAGAACTACCGGTGGTCGTGAAGGTTGAAAATACTCACTTCCTCAGGAGGAAGACGAAACAATTGACGATACTCTTCGCTCTTCAATATGTCCGGAGAATGTAATTAAAAACTTGGCACAAGAAACACGCAACTCAGCAAGAAAATTCAAATCACCTCAACCATCTAGAAGAATTACGCATCATCAAAAAACCAAAAATTAGAAGGAAAAAACCCGTGTCATAATAAGCTCAGCCCCTCAATTTCATCATCTTGACGAGGGTTCTGCAAAGAATTGTTAGAATAGCTCCGATCAAGACCATTTGAGGGCGAACGGTACAGCGGCGATGCGCCAGAGACTGATTCCTAAGGCGCGGCACCCATACCCTGAGTCTGTGGTTCACTCATGCCGCTGGCTTCAGTGGCGGCGACAGCCATAGAACGGAAGAAAACGACCGAAAGAGAGTAAGAGATCTCGAAAATGCGCCCAGAAGAGAGAGGGGGACGGTGGCTAAGTCGGTGGTGGTTGGAGAAGTCGCAATTTGAAGCAATTGGGAAACGGAAACGTTCAGAAAGGGGGCAGGGGGAGTTACAGGTAGAGTCAAACATCAGTAGTCCAAGAAAGGGGTCAGTATCGTCTGGTTAAATTGACTAACCGCACGTGGATTATTATATTATTAATTATTTTTTGAGAATGAAAAATGAAGTAAATTATAGCCGGAAAGCGTACGTCTTTCTGGTGATGATGAAGCCATGAAGGGGAATAACAAATTCTTCGGCAACGTTCTTGGCTTTGGGGTTGCGCCACAGCGAGTGGTCTGGTTTTTGTTTCCGATTTGTTGGAGCAGTTGTTAGATCCACGCAACACCCAAAAATTTAACAGCATGTTTATTATTCCTCCGGTAGCTTAATATAAAACTGAATTAATTAATTTAAAAATATTAAAAAATAAATAATTTAATTATAATATATTTTAAATATCATTACATTATATATATATATATACACACTGACCAAACAAGAAATTTAATACTAGAAGGGCAAACATTTCACAAATTAATAATAAATAAACTATTGCCTTTATTTGTAATATAATATTTGATTAATTAATTTAAATAATTTAAAAATAAGTTAAATTAATTATTTATAATAATTACGTTGTAATCTTTATAAAATGTCTATTTAAAAAAATAATCTCCATATATATAATTATCTTATTTAATTTTTTTATTTTTTTATGTAATTATTATTTGAGAGAATATTAACAAATATATTTTTAAATAGTTTAATAAATATAAAAAAATATATTATATATTTACAAACTAAAATTAATCCCAACATATATTAGAGGAGTAGTAAACAAATAATAACTTAACCAATTAGGAAACTACTCTCTTTAGATTAGCATGATAAGTCAATTACTCTCTTTAATTAGCATGAATTATATAATGAGAGATTTTTCTTTTAATTTTTAATTTTTAATTTTTTTTTAATAACAACTCAAAATCATACTTTTTTTTTAATGGTAGAGGCATGCAAAATAGGTCAAATTTGGCCAAAACTACACTAAACTTGAGTATGACTCGTGTCCGTAGGGCTACTCTTGTTATTCGTTTTGTGTTATGAAACCAGTTACTAGAAAAAAAAATATTTTCATAATTATTTCATATTATTAAAAAGAGTAAAACCTATATTCATGTGTTCACATTTATTTATTTTATGTGCAGATTTGAATTTTTGAAGTATGACTCAATAATTATGTATGTGCTTAGATAATTTGAGTGACAAATTATGTAATTTGTTTTCATTTACTTATACTGATTTCTTTATATCTAAGATAATAAGGAAATGATTAAGAGAAAGTGTGGTTTTATTTTGTCATAGCAATTGTGTTTGCCGTTTCAGGTGCTATTAGGACTTCAGTGTTGAAACAAGTTGGAGATATGCTTGTTTCCGACGAGTTGAAGATGAAGGAGATGAGATATATGTGTACACTGTAATAAAAACTAGCAAAGCGCAAGAGGCTCCTCACAAAGCTTGTCCATGGTGTATCTATGCAGCTGTGTGTATCTCTTGTTAATATCATGTAATAGTTCAATATTTGAATAGTTTTTTATAAGATATTTTTTTAGCCTAAATCTGATATGTACAAATGTCTTATTTGGTTTATAAAAATGTTTGGTCTAACCTGAAATATGTTAAAAAAATATTTATTTTTTAATTCTACTTATAGACATCCTAATAGACTTTAACAAGTTCTTAATAAATCTTCGTAACAGACCTATAACATGTTTTCGTAATAGACCCTTTAATATATTTTTTTGTGAATTGTATTTTAAAAAAAATCTTTAAACAAATTTTTTATAATATTAATTAGTTTAAAATTGAAAACTAACTAAATCTAAATTACAAAAAATATCTAATCAACCAAGATAATAATAGTGATTATAAAAATACATGTATAACAATATTGGTCAAATCAAAGTATAACTACTAGTCACAAATAATTAAATCTTTAACTTAATTTTTTCATCTTGCTAGCCCACCTATCTTTAACTTAATTTTTTCATCTTGCTAGCCCACCTTAAAAACTTATGAGTAGTTGTATAACATGACCCCGTTATATCCCCAATTAGTTGTATTCAGGCATTTAGTGATTCTGTCCCCATAGAGGTCAACAGTAATCTTTCTAAACCTAAAGAATCGGGGTCAACCAAATTTTTCATCCCTAATTTCCATGCTTGTGAATCACCAGGCAATAACTATTCAACTAATATATATTAGAGATAATTACATACTTGTATTTCAGCGAGTAATAGAACTTAATCAGATCAATTCATCCTAAATCATAGACATTTTTTTAACAATACCTTTCAATAAAGAAATATGTTTCTGTCCGGTCATCAGTAAGAACATTGACAATGGGTACTCATATTATATCCATTGACGTTTCCTTCTCTCTATTGCTTCGTCCCTCACTTTCCTTTCTAATTTTTCAAAACTCATTGCTCACTGACTGTTCTTCTAAAATGACCTCCGGCATAAATGAGCAGTATTTATGAGGAAAGCAGTGTAAGTAAAGTAATGAAGATCAACTAAAAGAATTAACCTATATAATACAACCGCACCCTAGAGAGACATGATGCCGATGAGATGAGGACAAACCTCGATTTTAGAGTAAAATGAACGACAATGGGCTTTAGATAGACCACGAGTGCAGTCGATGAGATAAAGACATACTAAAGTAGTATGAGTAAAATAAATGTTAGGGGTTTAAATATAGTTTTTAGAGTGTTGTTGTTTATATAAATTATAGAGGAGTTTAAATTTATAATATAAGAATAAAATTAATATTAAAATATGTTAGTTCAATGGTTCAATTTTTATATTATATTTAATAGGTAGTTAATTTGACACTCACTTATTATATTTCTATATTGAATATTTTTTTCTAATAAGTTGAAGCCCAAGTCTAACAAATTCATTAAGAAATTTGATCCTAACGCCTTAAAAAAATAGACTTTTATACATACATAAATCTATATATTTTTTTAAATAGGACCTAGTAGGCTGTCTAGCCTATTTCAAACTAAAAGCAAAATCATTATAAATAATTTTTTTTTAAAATTTAGTTTTTATTTTTTTTAATGACCCAAAAAACTGTTTCCTAATTCGAAAATCAATAATCATCAATGAGATCTTTTTAGTATCACTCAAATCACATTTTCGGCCAATCATCATAAGTAACATATTTTGTTTGAATTTTAAATTTTGTATTTTTGTTATCATTTATTACAAATAAGATCTTCTCTTACTTTACTTGCAAGCCAATCAACATAAATTATATTTACTTTCCTTATTTATTTCAAGGGTGATTTATTCAAATTTTAGAAAAGAAAGAAAAATCACAGCCCTCCCCAAATTTAAACTTATATATATATATATATATATATATCTTTTAATAGTCTAATTTATATTTTAGACACATCTATAATACTTTTTTTTATAAATAATCCACCGTGAGTCTTTTTATCTTTTCTAGCTTTTTTTTTGCCAACGTGCATCTTTTATAACTAACCCATTAATTTCAAATCTAAATATTATTTAATCTTAATTAAATTAATTTGTCTCCCATTATTTGATTTGTATAGTTTAAATAACTTTTTAAATATCATTTTCTAGCTATATTTAAAATTAGATTATTTTAAATATTTTATTATCTTTCCATATCCTTAAAAATTTAAAAGTATATTTGTTTCCCAATATTTTTTATTATTATCTTGCGATAATCCGTATTCATTAAATTCTTTAACCCTAACTAGGGATATGTTTCCTAAAATACTTTTCCTTAGAGCCATTTTTTTTCTATAAATCACCCATTGTGTGTCTTTCACCCATATAACTATTTCGGTTGTTTCTTTTATACTAAAGAACAGGGTCATAAGTATAGAGTTCAGATTTGTCAGACAAAGCAATATGTCTGATCATTTACCCTTAGAAATTGTGGAGGAAATTCTTCACAGGCTCCCCATCAAGTCTCTTGCGAAATTCACTTCTGTTTGCAAAGCTTGGAATTCCCTCATCACAGATCAAACGTTCATATCAGATCATCTCAACCGTACAATTCAAGCTTCCAATGGCAACAGCTCCCTCTTCTTTCAATTCTGTCTTAAGAAAGACAAAGGGCAGCGTCACGATCATCATGAGGATCTTTACTCCTTGTACTCAAATCAGCAAACTGAACACTTCTCTGTTAAGAGATTCCCACTCTCTCATCTATTTCGGCGGGATCGCTATACACTGTTTGCTGGCACATGCAATGGCCTCGTATGTTCTGCTGACTATTCACCATTACATTCCGCAAATATCATCATTTGGAATCCCTTGCTTCGAAAATATATGGTGCTTCCCAAGCCAATCACAACCTACAAAAAACGCGACCGTGAACTTTGTGCCAAATATGAGCTACTTTTTGGGTTTGGTTTTGATTCCACGAAGAACGATTACAAGATTGTTAGACTCATGAATCATTTGCCCACACAAGATACTCCTGACGTTGAGGTGTACTCTCTTCTTTCTCGCTGTTGGAGAAGTATTAATGTTAGAGTTCCTCAGTTTTATTTTAGTTATTATGATTTACCGCCAGTGTTCGTGAATGGGGCAATACATTGGCTTGTTTACCGCCGTAGATGTGATGGTTCAAGTCACAAATTTATTTTATCATTTGATGTGACTAAAGAAACATTTGGAGAATTAATGTTACCACAGCAGTCGCTATCGCGTCAAACTGTGATATCAAGATTTGTTGTTGGGGACGGAGGCCATTCACTTGCTGTGGTGAATCATTGTTTAATAAAGTGCCGCCGATGGATGTGCAGTATTTGGGTGATGAAGGAATATGGTATTACTGAGTCATGGACTAAAATATTCCACTGTGATACAAGACGTTACGGGGGCATATCAGACATATTAGCTTTAACTAGCGATGGAGAAGTGATCATACGTCTCGATATTTTTGGAGCTGTAGTTCTAGTTGATCCATTCAAGAACTTGGTGAAGCCTATGGGATATCAGGCATATTCTGAAGTTTATATTGGATCTTATGTTGAGAGCTTGTTCTTCATGAATAAACAAGATGATGTTTTATCTTTCTAACCATTATTGAAAGATAATATTAAGATATTAAATTAATGTTTTGGTTTATATTCTTGTTCTCGAGGCATTTTTATATCCAACCAGTTATGGTGATTTTTGATTCATATTGAATATTTGTTGATCATTTTTATGCAAGTCGCTTAACTATGTTATCATCTACAAATGGCGCATCAATATTTTTTGTTAAAAATAAAATAAAATTACATATCCCCCCAATTCCTAAACAAATTTTTCCTTTTTTTATTTATCCAACTTATTATTATTTTAAATTATTTGTCTACAAAGTGTAATAAATAATCTTAATTAATAATTTATACTTTAATCTTTTTAAAACTTTTGAACCCATGATGTAATGAATTAGTAATCACATTAATGAATTTTATAATATTTTAAATTTTTAATCATAATAATATTTATAATAATTATAAATAATTTTAATTTTTAAAATATTTTGAACCAAGTAATAGTTCTTAATTAGTAATCCTATTAACTGATTTTATAATATTTTAAATTTTTAACTATAATTATAATTCATAATGAATTAATTAATAAATAATTAATCAATTATAACATATATTTTCTTAGTTATAGACCTAAAGATATTTTAAATATTATAGAATCAGTTAATCAGATTATTAATTATCATAATGTGACTCAAAATATTTCAAAGATAAGAGTAATTTATAATTATTATAAATCATTATAAATTAATTAATGAGATTATTAATTATGATTTATAGATAAATAAATTAAAAATATTGAATTAGATTGATTTGGATTTATTTTTACTTCAACTGGGCATTATAAGTTCTTAAAACATATAGTTGATTGATGGATTCAGTTTCAATGTTATCATTCTAAACCACCCAAAATTTAATTTGGAGAGTTCGTTTTTAATGTTTTTTTACTTTTTACTTTTTATTTTTTGAAAAAATATTTAATACTTTAACTCAAGAGTTTGGATTCATTTTGTTTGGTCACGGCGAAACAGAGTCTATGGCTTGTCTCTCATCATTCAATACCCATCTCATTTTGCCACGCTATTATTTTTCATTATAAAGGGTCAGTGCGCAATACGACAAAAATACGAGAGATAACATAACACGTGACAGTCAAAATTGCAGGGGAGGGAAGAAGAGAATATATCTCCCCTAGAGCAAAGGTTAAGTGGGTGTTTGGATACGAAAAAAACTACAGTGTTAAAATTATTTTTAGCCAAAATTATGATTTAATTTTTTTTAAAAAAATTATAAATTTCTATAAATTTTGTATGAGAAAAAAATTTATAAATATTAAAAAAATTAATTTATCTCTATTTTCTCTCATATCTCCTCTGCAATTTCTTATCTACTTCTTCTCACCTCCGTCGACTTATTCACTTCTTTTCCGCCTCCATCGACACACTTCTGTCTCCACCACCTTTCTCCTTGATTTCTTATTAATTCTTTAGCATTTAAATATAAGTTTTCATTTCTTATTTTATTATATCTTGGCTTCTTGTTTGCCGCTGTCATCGTTGTTTTGGTACTTGCCGTCTCTCAACCCTGTTTGTGCCATCTGTCAGCCAACGCTCTCTCTACAGGCGCTCTCTTTGATTTCTCTCTCTTTTCTCCTTCGTTGTGCCGTTCTCTCCTTCGCTAGTCTGGGTGAAAAAGATAGAGGGGAAGAAGATGAAGGCGTCGTGCTTTGATATGTCGTCATGTTGTCTGCTGTGCTCCTTATAGAATCACCATCACTTTTTGCCGTTTGCTTTTGTAATTAATGACATTAAATAATTAATAATAATTATTTTTTATTTATTATTATTTATTTAATTTATATTTATTATATTAATATCAAATAGAAATAAAAATTAAAAATTTTTCTTTATATAATTATCATTTCATCTCCTACCCTTTTTTATTAATTTACTAATCATAAAATTATTTTAGTAATAATAATTTAAATACTTATTAATTTAAAATCTATTAACTCTTCTCTAAAAGAATTTATCTAAAATTATTTTTAATTTTTTTATATAAGTTATTTTTCACAGACAAATCTAAACAAAAAGACTTTGGGATTTATTCTTGTTTTCCTTTTTGAAAAGAATTATTATCATCTTTAATATTTATAATTTATACTCATTTTAATTTTAATCTGGAGGGTAATTTGTCCCTTCTTATACTGTTAGTATGTAGTTTGGAAAGGATTTTAATTATGGGTTAACCATGTTAGTTTTAATTGCGACCTTGCTTTTCCCTTTTGTATGATTGTTCTTTTTTTCTTCTCATGGATCCGGATTATTGGATTTTCCCCCAATGTTGAATGTCGTTAGAAGCTTGCTAGTGTTTTGCCTAAAATAGTGTTTTACTAATTTGAATAAGTTAAACAAAATAATTAAATTAGTTATTTATAACAATTATGTATGAGTTTATCTAAAATAGCCTATTTAATAATATGTATTTAAACTAATCTTAATAGAAACCTATTAACATGTATAATCATGCATATAGGGGTATACTAAGGAGAACATTATAATTTTATAAGATAAAATAAATTAAAATCTTATATTTAGGACTAAAATAAATCTTTTATATAACTCTTATATTTAGGACAACGGGAGTATTTGTAAATGAGTTGTTATATAACATTTTAATTAGTTTTATATTAAACTGGATGGGGAAATGCAATAATCTACCAATAGCAATTGAATTAGATCCAAATATTGAAGAAAAATAAAATTTTAGGACTAAAAGATGCATATAATTATGATGTTAGAAATATGTACTTGATGAAGTTGTGAAGAGTGAAGAGTGGGGGCTTATGATTTATATACAAAATAAACATATAAGTTGGGTTTTTCTGTCAAGAACAAAAGACAAATTAATTGCGGAGACAAGTATATAGAATAAAACAGCCATATAGTCCTATAATAATATTCATAATATAATAAATTATGATTTATATACAAAATATACGTATAAGTTCGAAATATTTAGAAGAAGGTAATGATAGTTCATTTATAAGAATGAATCCAAGGACAAATTATCAAACTATAATTTGGTTTATTATTCAATCAGATAGTCTGTAGAAGATAACTAGATTAATTGCGGAGCATGTAAAACAAGACCATCATAAAGCAGTTCTGTGCAAACTAGGTAGTGAACGAACTAACAATGTTTATGTTTGAGAAACTTCTAGTAAGCAGAAACTTTGATCAACTTCCTAAACTATTTTTATCTTCTATGAATGAACATTCCTAAACAATGTAACCCTTATGCGTTATTTGCAAGCTAGGATTATATCTCAAATAGAATGGCGGCGCACCGGTTCAGCTTTAGGGCACTCATCACATGGTGTAATTGTCATATATCCATGGGTGAGTGGATTCCAACGGTACACGTGCACACCGTATTCATATTGACCTTTTCTTTTCTTTTTGAAGGTCAATATGTCACCTTCCTTCATCTTGATAAATTTCTTAACATCTTCCCACCCTTCAGTAAATTTCACTGTTTTTTTCTTCTCAAATGAACTTTCATTGGATTGGATTATCCACCCTTTCTTGCCTAATTTATCCTTGAAGTTTAGTTTCAAGCGTGGCTTTGGGGGAATGATGCTCCAGATCATTTTGTTGCATGTCTTGATTGGCAGAGACTGCACATGATAAAATAAAATACAATTAATCATTTTTCTCATTAAAAAAATTTAGAACATTTTAGCATTGTTCAATGCTTACTAGGTATGGCTCTTTCATCATCGATTTTGTCACTACGATTGGGAAACACAGATTGGAAGCTTCTCCGCTGTCATTCCTCTTCTTTTTCTTAGAATTGGAAACCTAAAATATATATAACAAGTAGAAAAAATAACAACATCATGCACTAATCGAATTGAAAATTCTAAAGACACAGCAATTATAGCATAGAACATAACATACAGGAAGGATACAAATGAGAGAGAAGGTCCGCAAATAAGCGTTAGGTAGTGCAAATTGCAATGCAATGCTTTCAAACGGATTTTGAGAAATACTGCATAAATAATAAAAAATTAGGAGGGAGTACCTGCAAAGCACATTCAGCGGGGAGGGAAGCCATGATTGAGGAGATAATGAAACAGACCTGAAATAACAGAACTAAAATGTTGATTCCAGCAACATACAACCTCCTCTTAACATCATTCGATAGGCAAATAACAGATGCAATATGCAGACACGAAAAACGAAGGAAAAGAAAAGGAATAGATTCCAGTATATTCTCAGATCTGTTTCAAGTAAAATCAAGAACCGAGTGAAAGAAAACCATGATTAGTTGCATGAAACGAAGTGAAAGAGAAAGCACAGATGTCAGCATTTTCTCACGAAGTAAAATCAACGAATTCATTTCAAGTAATGCAACCAAACATGCTCACAGATATGTAATCTTTAATAAACAGATACAAAAAGAAGATGAAAACAGATGCAAGAAGAAGAAGAAAAAGAAGGATGAAACGAAGGAGAAGTACAGTAGCTGGAATGAGAGATTGGAAAAGATTCTGTGGAATCAACAGAGGCGTGATTGTCTGAAAAAGGAAGAACAGGGCAGATACAAGAAAGAGGAGAAGAAGAAGACAGAAAGATGAAATGCCGAAAATTACCAGTAGCGAGGACCTTGTGATATCAGCGTGATTGTGTGGGAAAGAAAGAACAGATGTCAGCATTTTCTCACGAAGTAAAATCAACGAATTCATTTCAAGTAATGCAACCAAACATGCTCATAGATATGTAATCTTTAATAAACAGATACAAAAAGAAGATGAAAACAGATGCAAGAAGAAGAAGCAAAAGAAGTATGAAACGAAGGAGAAGTACAGTAGCTGGAATGAGAGATTGGAAAAGATTCTGTGGAATCAACAGAGGCGTGATTGTCTGAAAAAGGAAGAACAGAGCAGATACAAGAAAGAGGAGAAGAAGAAGACAGAAAGATGAAATGCCGAAAATTACCAGTAGCGAGGACCTTGTGATATCAGCATGATTGTGTGGGAAAGAAATAACAGATGTCAGCATTTTCTCACGAAGTAAAATCAACGAATTCATTTCAAGTAATGCAACCAAACATGCTCATAGATATGTAATCTTTAATAAACAGATACAAAAAGAAGATGAAAACAGATGCAAGAAGAAAAAGAAAAAGAAGTATGAAACGAAGGAGAAGTACAGTAGATGGAATGAGAGATTGGAAAAGATTCTGTGGAATCAACAGAGGCGTGATTGTCTGAAAAAGGAAGAACAGAGCAGATACAAGAAAGAGGAGAAGAAGAAGACAGAAAGATGAAATGCCGAAAATTACCAGTAGCGAGGACCTTGTGATATCAGCGTGATTGTGTGGGAAAGAAATAACAGATGTCAGCATTTTCTCACGAAGTAAAATCAACAAATTCATTTCAAGTAATGCAACCAAACATGCTCATAGATATGTAATCTTTAATAAACAGATACAAAAAGAAGATGAAAACAGATGCAAGAAGAAGAAGAAAAAGAAGTATGAAACGAAGGAGAAGTACAGTAGCTGGAATGAGAGATTGGAAAAGATTCTGTGGAATCAACAGAGGCGTGATTGTCTGAAAAAGGAAGAACAGAGCAGATACAAGAAAGAGGAGAAGAAGAAGACAGAAAGATGAAATGCCAAAAATTACCAGTAGCGAGGACCTTGTGATATCAGCGTGATTGTGTGGGAAAGAAAGAACAGAGTATTTATAGGAATTGAGGCAAAGTCAGGTTATGGAGAATCAGAGGGAGAGGGAGTGAGCCAGTGAGTGACGTTGTTTAGTTCATTTCCATTCTGAGACAATAAAAGACGGGGATTAAAATTTTAAAAAATTAATACAAAAATGAGCCACGTGGCAGTTGGTTCATTTGTAAACTCTGTTAACGTTCCGTCCGTTTCCGTTCTCTAAACACCTCGATCCACTCCTTTAAATTCGTTTCCGTTCTATTTGAAGCCTGCGGCATGAGTGAACAGCAGATTCAGCGTGTGGATGCCGCGCCTTAGGAATCACTCTGCGGCGAGTAATCGTTGTCCTCTTCGCCCTCAAATAGTCTTGCTCCGAGCTATGCTAACAATTCTTTGCAGAAGTTAGATGTCGAAATTGATGCGTAATTTCTTCTGGGTGGTTGAGGTATTTTGAATGTTTTAATTATATGTTACTTATGTCGGTTTTAAATTGCAGCCTCCGGAAATTTTGAAGAGCGAAGATTATCGTCCGTGGTTTCATCTTCCGCCAGAGGAAGTGAGTATTTTGGACCCTCGTGAGCATCACCAGTCTCTATTGATTATAATCCTAGCATTGTTATAGGTGGATTATCTGTTAGCTGATTGTCAATGCCGTACTGCTAAGATCGAATTTTAATATACTTGGAAAAAAGAACGATGATTTCGGAAGTCCCTTATGACTTGTGAATTTTACATCTTCTTTCAGAACCCATGCAATTGTGCTGATTAATGATACCATATGACTCTTGTCATTTCGTTTGGTCATGCCAAGAACAGATTCTGGTCATGAATGTGAATGAGTGCTGAGGTTTGTGCTTTTCAGCTAGACTTTGTTGCATTCATAACATTACTGTCTGACCTTTGCATTTATGTATAATGTTGTGTCCCATAGTTGAGAAGCTTCTGAAATTTCTTGTTGTTCGTTTGGAATTGAAGAAACTTTTCTTCTTTATTAATTTTCTTTTAATTTTAGGTCTTATTGAAGGTTTTAACTGTGCCCTCCAGGAAAATATGTTAATCCAGGTAATTTTTACATTTGCTGGATGTCCCTGTAGGAGCATGATTTGTTGTTCATGCTAGTATATCACATTATATTGTGTTGGCGTGGATATCTCCATGCTATATGTTTTAAAAATGTATTGTCTTATTGTTAAGCCTTTCTTTTGTGGGGTAATATGTGCCCGTTTGTAACTTTCATTTGTTTCTACTCAAACATATTTGGGTTTGAAACAAAGCTATGCTGCATAACACAATGTTTGACTATTTATTTGTTCATATTGCATGTATCCTTGAAGCGAATTCATGTTTATGGTATTTTTCAAGTTGTAGACAGAGAATTTAATTGTCATCTTCCTGTTAGTCCTTCTGATATATCATTCTCCATAAATGTCGAGAATATGCATGTAAGTTTATGAATACGTAAATTTCCAAAGGATTATTTAGTTACACGGCCTAATCAAGTAGTTAGGTAACCAAATAAGCTTTCAGATGGTTTACTTAGTGGTAATTAGAATTTTCCTAGATTCTGACATCATGCACTGTGCTATGGGAGGTCTGTAATATGGTCAACTGCTATTAATTCTCATTCTTGGTCTTTATTTCTTCCTATAAATTTTGATGGTTTAATGATATTGAGAGTAATCCCATTTGATGAAGTCACCGGCGTGCCGAAATCAAAGACTGCTGGGCTCTTTCCTAGTGGTTGAAATTTCTGCTAGAGGCAAGAAGGTATGCATACTATATATTCAAAGTCTTTTTATTGCATTTGGCTTTTGATCTTTGTCAATCTTGTGTTTTAGAGTCAGCCACACATTTTCTTACTGCCCTTGAATATTCGGCAGTACTTTCTTTGTCAGCTGATAGAACATTCCCAGAAAGATTCTAGAATGTCAATTAATTGGCCATTACTGCATTACTCAATTTGTCTGCTACTTCCCCCTGTCCTTATTATATATAAGAATTAGTTAATTAATTTAATTAGATTAAGAAAACTAAATAAATCAGTTAATTATAGTTAATATAAGAGTTAGTTGACTAATTTAAATAAATTAAGGAGTATATAATATAAATTTATCTTGAGGATTTAGATTTGATCATAATTAACTTATTTATTTGGCTTCCTTAATATATCCAAATTAGTCACTAGCTCTTAACATGAATTGTTTGAAAACTTCTTCCCATCTTTTAATAGACAGAAACATCTTGCTACTGATGTTGCATCCAAGATTTTCCTTCTGGTAATAAAGCTCAAAAAGTATCAAACACGACAGCACCAATCTAACAAGAAGGACCTTCGAGGAACAATTAAAGAAACATCATATGGTCCCTCGCCTGATAGACCTACTTTTCTTCAGCAAAAGGATTAATTACCACCTTCCCACAAACCCATTAATCTCCTCAATAATGCACTAACTTCCAGAATTGGTCTTTCTTTCCTAACTAGCACAGCTTCTTCTACAAAATATTTGCAACACTATTACACAGGAAAGTTCTCAATTTATGAGATACATGTGACCCTTTTTCTGTCCAAATTTCAGCACTAGTCATGGTTTATTGTCAGAATATCATGGCTCTAGCCCGCATCCCTGAAGCAATAGGAGAGTAAAACTTCCCTTTTTCTGCAAAAATTACATGGTAACCCGACCTTTCCCTGATTTATAATAGACATTTATTCAGCAATTCAAAATAGGGGAGCAGGGGGGTGGAAATTGACGTGGAAACGTGTTTTTCCCATAAACAAATCATAGAAAAATAAATCCACTCATGTGCCTGCATCTCAATTGTGAGCTAGAAAAACCACCCAAACTCACTTTCTGGAGCATCCATATTCTCTTCGTTCCAATTCCAGCTAGCTCCTGAATCAGCATTGTTTGACACAGTTTCTGCACCATCAGCTACACTGGATTGCTCCTTTGGAACTGCATTCGCCATCTTTGCTAGAATTATCTTTGCTCCTGATTCCCACACATAAGTAAACCCTGGATGAGTCCCACATTAAATCAAGGCACTCAAACAACAATCGCAATCATAATCAGCATACAGATTGGTTGCGGGTGATTCATTCTCTACTGTCTCAGAACTGTTAACTTTTTCAATAGCTATAGATCCATTCTCTTGGCTGCTAGACTCAGATACTGCTTCCTGAAGTAAAATAAATATAGTAGACAATGTGAGTAATTCAGTAATAGACAATCAATCGACATTCTAGAATCTTTCTCGGAGTTCAAGATTCTATGACATGGCAAAGAAAGTATTGGTATTAGTTGAACTTAACTTACTCTAATTATAGTTTACTCCTCCTAGTCTTAATATATGATCTAATTAGGGAGTTGATCTTGATCCTAAATATAAGATCTATTTCGTATATTTATCAATTTTTTCCTAAATTACCCCTATTGATACTCCTTCAACAATAATCAAATAATAGAAGGATGGATGGAGTTAAGGAAGATGATTAGAGTATTTTAGAAAAAATATGTCTTATTAACTAACCTAACTAATTTCCTTAATATAATCAAATTAGTTAAATAGGTCATATATTAAGGACTAGAGAAGTACTTTGTTTCCAATCCTCCAAACAAGAATGAACTGCCAAGTTATCCTTGTACCAGAAAATTAACTAATACATGCAATAGGGCTTGTCAGCACAAATATATGTAAACTGATGCTAAATGAATCTTAACAGATGCACATTTCAATGGACAGGTAAGCAATCATTAAATTAGAAATACAAATTCAAAACATATATCCAATATCCGATGCTTGTCCAGAACTGAAAAATTCACATTCCTCATACCCAATATTATAATCACCAAAAAAATCCTTTGAGGGAGCCAATGGTAAATTATATCTAAAACAACCAATAATCATGACATCCTCCTCCTTCTCAGCCTATTTACTACTTTGTCCATAATTTGACAACAAATTAATATCCAGCAGGTTACCTTATGTCTCCTAAAGCAGATCAAACTACCTATTAGAATAAATACGTGTGCAAGTTAATTAACCATCACAAAATTACAAAAATTAGGCATCAAGTGTCAACGTATTTTTAATTAACCTGCTGCTCAGTACTGGCGTTGGCACCATTGCAATGTTGCAGCCACCCACCACTGATGATATTAAATGCTTCATCGTGGGACAGAAAGGATGCAAAAAAGTACTGCCAAACATGCAAGTGCAACAACTCATTATGTGGCTGATTTTAAAAGACAAGATTGACAGATCAAAAGCCAAATGCAACACAAAGACTTTGATTATACCGCATACTTTCTTGCTTCCAGCAAAAATTTCAATGCCATTAGGAAAGAGTCCTGCTGTTTTTGCCTTCCGTACACAGGTGACTTCATCAAATGGGATTACTCTCTATATCATTAAACCATAAAAAATCATAGGAAGCAAAAAAAACTGAGAATGAGAATTAAAAGCACAAACTACAGAAATAATACAATGACCATATAACAGACCATGAAAATTAATCCCTTCCTTGGCACAATGCATGCTGACTAGAATCTAGGAAAACCCCAACTACAACCGAGTAAACGAGCTGAAAGCTTATTTGGTTACCTAACTACTTGACTAGGCTGTGTAACTAAATCCTCTGGAAATTTATCTATTCATAAACTTACCAGCACATTCTAGACATTTATGGAGAGTGAAATATCAGAAGGACTAGCAGGAAGATGAAATTCAATTCTCCGCCTACAAATTAACGAAAGAGCTCCCTCAAGTGGGCAAACTTTTAAGGAAAGTGTTTTATACTTGATCCTATGGTTAGCAACCAGAATGTTTATATGGAAAAATACCATAAACATGAAACACTATAAGAATACATGCAATATGGGCACTGAGCGGTATAAACAAATAAATAGTCAAACATTGTGTTATATGCATACCTTTGTCTCAAAACCCGAATATGCTTGAGTAGAAACAAATGAAGTTTACAAACAGGTACATATGACCCTACAAACAAACAGAAGAAAAGCTTAACAATAAAAACAAAAACGTATTGTTAATACATTTCTAAAAATATAGCGTAGACGTATCCACGCCCACACAATACAATGAAATACTATCATGAACAACAAATCATGCTCCAACAGCAACATTCAGCCAAAAGTAAAAATTACCCGGATTAATATATTTTCCTGGAGGGCACAGTTAAAATCTTCAATGAGGACCTAAATGAAATAAAAGAAAATCACTAAAGAAGAAAAGCTTCTTCAATACCAAACAAACAACAAGAAATTTCAGAAACTTCTCAACTATGGGATACGTTATATATAAATACACGGGTCAGACAGCAAGATTAACGCATGAAACAAGGTCTAGCTGAAAAGCACAAATCTCAGCACTCATTCACATTCATGACCAGAATCTGTTCTTTTGAACTCTTTTTCCCTGTGTAAAGAGAATGGGAAGGTTTTATCCTCTAATTAACTCGTGAAAAAGGAAACAAATGATGAAAAGATAACAGGACCAAACCAAATGACAAGAGTCATATGGTATAATTAACCAGCACAATTGCATTAGTTCTGAAAGATGTAAATTTCACAACTCATAAGAGACTACCGAATTCTTCTTCTTTTTTCCCAAGTAAATTAAAATTCAATCTTCACATAACCGCACTGGCGATCAGCCAACAGATAATCCACCTATAACGATACTACAATAATAATCAAGAACTACCGGTGGTCGTGAAGGTTGAAAATACTCACTTCCTCAGGAGGAAGACGAAACAACTGACGATACTCTTCGCTCTTCAATATGTCCGGAGAATGTAATTAAAAACTTGGCACAAGAAACACGCAACTCAGCAAGAAAATTCAAATCACCTCAACCATCTAGAAGAATTACTCATCATCAAAAAACCAAAAATTAGAAGGAAAAAACCCGTGTCATAATAAGCTCAGCCCCTCAATTTCATCATCTTGACGAGGGTTCTGCAAAGAATTGTTAGAATAGCTCCGATCAAGACCATTTGAGGGCGAACGGGACAGCGGCGATGCGCCAGAGACTGATTCCTAAGGCGCGGCACCCATACCCTGAGTCTGCGGTTCACTCATGCCGCTGGCTTCAGTGGCGGCGACAGCCATAGAACGGAAGAAAACGACCGAAAGAGAGAAAGAGATCTAGAAAATGCGCCCAGAAGAGAGAGGGGGACGGTGGCTAAGTCGGTGGTGGTTGGAGAAGTCGCAATTTGAAGCAATTGGGAAACGGAAACGTTCAGAAAGGGGCAGGGGGATTTACAGGTAGAGTCAAACATCAGTAGTCCAAGAAAGGGGTCAGTATCGTCTGGTTAAATTGACTAACCGACACGTGGATTATTATATTATTAATTATTTTTTGAGAATGAAAAATGAAGTAAATTATAGCCGAAAAGCGTACGTCTTTCTGGTGATGATGAAGCCATGAAGGGGAATAACAAATTCTTCGGCAACGTTCTTGGCTTTGGGGTTGCGCCACAGCAAGTGGTCTGGTTCTTGTTTCCGATTTGTTGGAGCAGTTGTTAGATCCACGCAACGCCCAAAAAAAAAACAAATTTAACAGCATGTTTATTATTCCTCCGGTAGCTTAATATAAAACTGAATTAATTAATTTAAAAATATTAAAAAATAAATAATTTAATTATAATATATTTTAAATATCATTACATTATATATATACACACTGACAAAACAAGAAATTTAGTACTAGAAGGGCAAACATTTAACAAATTAATAACAAATAAACTATTACCTTTATTTTTAATATAATATTTAATTAATTAATTTAAATAAATTAAAAATAAATTAAATTAATTATTTATAATAATTGTGTGGAAATCTTTATAAAATAACCATTTAAAAAATTCATCTCCATATATGTAATTATCTTATTTTTTTTATTTTTTATTTAATTATTATTTGAGAGAATATTAACAAATATAATTTTAAATAGTTTAATAAATATAAAAAATATATTATATATTTACAAACTAAAATTAACTCTAATATATATTAGAGGAGTAGTAAACAAATAATAACTTAACTAATTAGGAAACTGCTCTTATTAGATTAGCATGATAAGTCAATTACTCTCTTTAATTAGCATGAATTATATAATGAGAGATTTTTTCTTTTAATTTTTCTTTTTTTATTTTTTCTGATAACAACTCAAAATCATACTTTTTTTTTAATGGTAGAGGCATGCAAAATAGGTCAAATTTTGGCCTTAATATGCCAAACTTGAGTATGACCTGTAGCTTTTTATAAGATATTTTTCTAGCATAAATCTGATATGTACAAATATCTTATTTAGTTTATAAAAATGTTTAGTTTAACATTTATTTTTTAATTCTACTTATAGGCATTTTAATAGACTTTTATAATAGGCTTTTACAAGTCCCTAATAAATCTCTGTAATAACAGACTTTTAACATATTTTCGTAACATGCCCTTTAATATATTTTTTGTGGATTGTATTTTAAAAAAAATCTTTAAACAAGTTTTTCATAATATTAATTAGTTTAAAATTAAAAATTAACTAAATATAAATTACAAAAAATATCTAATCAACTAAGATAATACTAAATAAACATAATAATGGTGATTATAAGAATATATATATAATAATATAGGTCAAATCAAAGAATAACTACTAGGCACAAATAATTAAATTTTTAACTTAATTTTTTCATCTTGCTATTCCACCTTAAAAACTTATGAGTAGTTGTATAACATGACCCCGTTATATCCCCAATTAGTTGTATTCAGGCTTTTAGTGATTTTGTTCCCATAGAGTTCAACAGTAATCTTTCTAAACCTAAAGAATCGGGGTCACCCAAAATTTTCATCCCTAATTTCCATGCTTGTGAATCACCACGCAATAACTATTCAACTAATATATATTAGAGATAATTACATACTTGTATTTCAGAGAGTAACAGAACTTAATCAGATCAATTCATCCTAAATCATAGACATTTTAAGAATACCTTTCAACAAAGAAACATGTTTCTGTCTGGTCATCAGTAAGAACATTGACATTGGGTACTCATATTATGTCCATTGACGTTTCCTTCTCTCCATTGATTCCTCCCTCACCTTCCTTTCTAATTTTTCAAAACTCATTGCTCACTGACTATTCTTCTAAAATGACCTCCGGCATAAATGAGCAGTATTTATGAGGAAAGCAGTGTAAGTAAAGTAATGAAGATCAACTAAAAGAATTAACCTACATAATACAACCGCACCCTAGAGAGACATGGGCGATGCCGATGAGATGAGGACAAACCTCAATTTTAGAGTAAAATGAACGACAATGGGTTTTAGACAGACAGTGAGTACATACGATTAGATAAAGACAGACTAAAGTAGTATGAGTAAAATAAATATTAGGGGTTTAAATATGGTTTTTAGAGTGTTATTGTTTATATAAATTACAGAGGAGTTTAAATTTGTAATATAAGAATAAAATTAATATTAAAATATGTTAGTTCAATGGTTCAATTTTTATATTATATTTAATAGATAGTTAATTTGACACTCACTTATTATATTTTTATATTGAATATTTTTTTTTAATAAGTTGAAGCTCAATGATAAGTCTAACAAACTCAATAAGAAGTTTGATCCTAACGCCTTAAAAAAATAGACTTTTATACATATATAAATCTATATATTTTTTTAAATAGATTAAATCACAGGATCTAGTAGGCTGTCTAGTCTATTTCCAACTAAAAGCAAAATTATTATAAATAATTTTTTAAAAATTTAGTTTTTATTTTTTTAATGACCCAAAATACTGTTTCTTAATTCGAAAATCAATAATCATCAATGACATCTTTTTATTATCACTCAAATCACATTTACGGCCAATCATCATAAGTAAGATATTTTGTTTGAATTTTAAATTTTGTATTTTTGTTATCATTTATTACAAATAAGATCTTCTCTTACTTTACTTGCAAGCCAATCAACATAAATTATATTTACTTTCCTTATTTATTTCAAGGGTGATTTATTCAAATTTTAGGAAAGAAAGAAAAATCACACCCCTCCCCAAATTTAAACTTATATATATACATATATATATATATATATATATATATATCTTTTAATAGTCTAATTTATATTTTAGACACATCTATAATACTTTTTTTTTATAAATAATCCACCGTGAGTCTTTTTATCTTTTCTAGCTTTTTTTTTTTTTTTGCCAACGTGCATCTTTTATAACTAACCCATTAATTTCAAATCTAAATATTATTTAATCTTAATTAAATTAATTTGTCTTCCATTATTTGATTTGTATAGTTTAAATAACTTTTTAAATATCATTTTCTATCTATATTTAAAATTAGATTATTTTAAATATTTTATTATCTTTCCATATCCTTAAAAATTTAAATATATATTTGTTTCCTAATATGTTTTATTATTATCTTGCGATAATCCGGTATTCATTAAATTCTTTAACCCTAATTAGGGATATGTTTCCTAAAATACTTTTCCTTAGAGCCATTCTTTTTCTATAAATCACCCATTGTGTGTCTTTCACCCAGATAACTATTTCGGTTGTTTCTTTTATACTAAAGAACAGGGTCATAAGTATAGAGTCAGATTTGTCAGACAAAGCAATATGTCTGATCATTTACCCTTTGAAATTGTGGAGGAAATTCTTCACAGGCTCCCCATCAAGTCTCTTGCGAAATTCACTTCTGTTTGCAAAGCTTGGAATTCCCTCATCACAGATCAAACGTTCCTATCAGATCATCTCAACCGTACAATTCAAGCTTCCAATGGCAACAGCTCCCTCTTCTTTCAATTCTGTCTTAAGAAAGACAAAGGGCAGCGTCACGATCATCATGAGGATCTTTACTCCTTGTACTCAAATCAGCAAACTGAACACTTCTCTGTTGAGAGATTCCCACTCTCTCATCTATTTCGGCGGGATCGCTATACACTGTTTGCTGGCACATGCAATGGCCTCGTATGTTCTGCTGACTATTCACCATTACATTCCGCAAATATCATCATTTGGAATCCCTTGCTTCGAAAATATATGGTGCTTCCCAAGCCAATCACAACCTACAAAAAACGCGACCGTGAACTTTGTGCCAAATATGAGCTACTTTTTGGGTTTGGTTTTGATTCCACGAAGACCGATTACAAGATTGTTAGACTCATGAATCATTTGCCCACACAAGATACTCCTGACGTTGAGGTGTACTCTCTTCTTTCTCGCTGTTGGAGAAGTATTACTGTTAGAGTTCCTCAGTTTTATTTTAGTTATTATGATTTACCGCCAGTGTTCGTGAATGGGGCAATACATTGGCTTGTTTACCGCCGTAGATGTGACGGTTCAAGTCACAAATTTATTTTATCATTTGATGTGACTAAAGAAACATTTGGAGAATTAATGTTACCGCAGCAGTCGCTATCGCGTCAAACTGTGATATCAAGATTAGTTGTTGGGGAAGGAGGCCATTCACTTGCTGTGGTGAATCATCGTTTAATAAAGTGCCGCCGATGGATGTGCAGTGTTTGGGTGATGAAGGAATATGGTATTACTGAGTCATGGACTAAAATATTCCACTGTGATAGAAGACGTTACGGGGGCATATCAAGCATATTAGCTTTAACTAGCGATGGAGAAGTGATCATACGTCTTGAGGTTTTTGGAGCTGTAGTTCTAGTTGATCCATTCAAGAACTTGGTGAAGCCTATGGGATATCAGGCATATTCTGAAGTTTATGTTGGATCTTATGTTGAGAGCTTGTTCTTCATGAATAAACAAGATGATGTTTTATCTTTCTAACCATTATTGAAAGATAATATTAAGATATTAAATTAATGTTTTGGTTTATATTCTTGTTCTCGAGGCATTTTTATAACCAACCAGTTATGGTGATTTTTTATTCATATTGAATATTTGTTGATCAATTTTATGCAAGTCGCTTAACTATGTTATCATCTACAAATGGCGCATCAATATTTTTTGTTAAAAATAAAATAAAATTACATATCCCCCCAATTCCTAAACAAATTTTTTTCTTTTTTTATTTATCCAAATTATTATTACTTTAAATTATTTGTCTACAAAGTGTAATAAATAATCTTAATTAATAATTTATACTTTGATCTTTTTAAAACTTTTGAGCCCATGATGTAATGAATTAGTAATCACATTAATGAATTTTATAATATTTTAAATTTTTAATCATAATAATATTTATAATAATTATAAATAATTTTAATTTTTAAAATATTTTGAACCAAATAATAGTTCTTAATTAGTGACCCTATTAACTAATTTTATAATATTTTAAATTTTTAACTACAATTATAATTCATAATAAATTAATCAATAAATAATTAATCAATTATAATATATATTTTCTTACTTATGGAACTAAAGATATTTTAAATATTATAGAATCAGTTGATAAGATTATTAATTATCATAATGTGACTCAAAATATTTTAAAGATAAAAGTAATTTATAATTATTATAAATTATTATAAATTAATTAATGAGATTATCATTCTAAACCACCCAAAATTTTAATTTGGATAGTTCGTATTTAATATTTTTTTACTTTTTTTTTTGAAAAACTATTTAATATTTTAACTCAAGAGTTTGGATTCATTTTGTTTGGTCGCGGCGAAACAGAGTCTATGGCTTGTCTCTCATCGTTCAATACCCATCTCATTTTGCCACGCTATTATTTTTCATTGTAAAGGGTCAGTGCGCAATACGACAAAAACACAAGAGACAACATAACAAGCGACAGTCAGAATTACAGGGGAGGGAAGAAGAGAATATATCTCTCCCCTAGAGCAAAGGTTTAGTGGGTGTTTGGATACGAAAAAAACTACAGTTTTAAATTTGTTTTTAACTCAAATTATAATTTAATTTTTTTAAAACAAAAAATTATAAATATCTATAAATTTTATATAAAAAACAGTTTATAAATATAAAAAAAAATTATTTCTATTTTTTCACATATCTCTTCTCTATTTTTCCTTATCTATTTCTTCTCACTTGCGTATTTTTTCACTTCTTTTCTGCCTCCGTCGACACACTTCTGTCTCCACCACCTTTCTCCTTGATTTCTTATTAATTCTTTAGCATTTAAATATAATTTTTCATTTCTTATTTTATTATATCTTGGCTTCTTGTTTGCCGCTGTCATCGTTGTTATGGTACTTGCCGTCTCTCAACCCCGTTTGTGCCGTCTGTATGTCGACGCTCTCTCTACAGGCGCTCTCTTTGACTTCTCTCTCTTTTCTCCTTCGTTGTGCCGTTCTCTCCTTCGCTAGTCCGGGTGAAAAAGATGGAGGGGGAAGATGATGAAGGCGTCGTGCTTTGATGTGTCGTCATGTTGTCTGCTGTGCTCCTTCTAGAATCACCATCACTTTTCGCCGTTTGCTTTTGTAATTAATAACATTAAATAATTAATAATAATTATTTATTATTTATTATTATTTATTTAATTTATATTTATTATATTAATATCAAACATAAATAAAAATTAAAATTTCTCTTTATATAATTATCATTTCATCCCATACCTCTTTTTATTAATTTATCAATCACAAAAATCATTCTAATAATAACAATCTAAATATTTATTAATTTAAAATTTATTAGCTCTTTTTTAAAAGAGTTTATTTAAAATTATTTTTAAATTATTTTTTATAAATTAATTCAAACAAAAAGACTTAGAGATTTATACTTGTCTTCCTTTTCAAAAGAATTACTATCATCTTTAATATTTATAATTTATACTCATTTTAATTTTAATCTGGAGGGTAATTTGTCCCTTCTTATACTGTTAGTATGTAGTTTGGAAAGGATTTTAATTATGGGTTAACCATGTTAGTTTTAATTGCGACCTTGCTTTTCCCTTTTTTATGATTGTTCTTTTTTTTCTCTCTCATGGATCCGGATTACTGGATTTTCCCCCAATGTTGAATGTCGTTAGAAGCTTGATAGTGTTTTACCTAAAATAGTATTTTGCTAATTTAAATAGGTTAAATAAAATAGTTAAATTAGTTATTTGTAATGATTATATATGAGTTTATCTAAAATAGCCTATTTAATAATGTGTATTTAAACTAATCTTAATAGAAATCCATTAACATGTATAATCATGTATATAAGGGTACATTAGGGAGAACATTATAATTTTATAAGATAAAGTGAATTAAAACCTTATATTTATGACTAAAATAAATCTTTTATATAACTATTATATTTAGGAAAATGGGATTATTTGTAGATGAGTTGTTATATAAAATTTTAATTAGTTTTATATTAAACTGGATGGGGAAATGCAATAATCTACCAATAGCAATTGAATTAGATCCAAATATTGAAGAAAAATAAAATTTTAGGAGTAAAAGATGGATATAATTATGATGTTAGAAATATGTACTTGATGAAGTTGTGAAGAGTGAAGAGTGGAGGCTTATGATTTATATACAAAATACACATATAAGTTGGGTTTTTCTGTTAACAACAAAAGACAAATTAATTGCGGAGACAAGCGTATAGAATAAAACAGTCATATAGTCCTATAATAATATTCATAATATAATAAATTATGATTTATATACAAAATATACGTATAAGTTCGAAATATTTAGAAGAAGGTAATGATAGTTCATTTATAAGAATGAATCCAAGGACAAATTATCAAACTATAATTCGGTTTATTATTCAATCAGATAGTCTGTAGAAGATAACTAGATTAATTGCGGAGCATGTAAAACAAGACCATCATAAAGCAGTTCTGTTCAAACTAGGTAGTGAACGAACTAACAATGTTTATGTTTGAGAAACTTCCAGTAAGCAGAAACTTTGATCAACTTCCTAAACAATGTTTATCTTCTATGAATGAACATTACTAAACAATGTAACCCTTATGCGTTATTTGCAAGCTAGGATTATATCTCAAATAGAATGGCGGCGCACCGGTTCAGCTTTAGGGCACTCATCACATGGTGTAATTGTCATATATCCATGGGTGAGTGGATTCCAACGGTACACGTGCACACCGTATTCATATTGACCTTTTCTTTTCTTTTTGAAAGTCAATATGTCACCTTCCTTCATATTGATAAAGTTCTTAACATCTTCCCACCCTTCAGTAAATTTCACTGTTTTTTTCTTCTCAAATGAACTTTCATTGGATTGGATTATCCACCCTTTCTTGCCTAATTTATCCTTGAAGTTTAGTTTCAAGCGTGGCTTTGGGGGAATGATGCTCCAGATCATTTTGTTGCATGTCTTGATTGGCAGAGACTGCACATGTTAAAATAAAATACAATAACTCATTTTTCTCATTAAAAAAATTTAGAACATTTTAGCATTGTTCAATGCTTACGAGGTATGGCTCTTTTATCATCGATTTTGTCACTACAATTGGGAAACACAGATTGGAAGCTTCTCCGCTGTCATTCCTCTTCTTTTTCTTAGAATTGGAAACCTAAAATATATATAACAAGTAGAAAAAAATAACAACATCATGCACTAATCGAATTGAAAATTCTAAAGACACAGCAATTATAGCATAGAACATAACATACAGGAAGGATACAAATGAGAGAGAAGGTCCGCAAATAAGCGTTAGGTAGTGCTGACAAATCCATATTTTTATATATTAATTCATATCATTTTAGTGGGTTTTTGTCAACATTGTGGTCCTTAATTTTATTATTTATGCACTAATTGAATTAATATGACTTATATTGAATTAGTGCTTAATAGGGGCATAATTATCATAATTTTATGATTTCTCCTAAATAATTATTTTTGGAATAAAATGTATTACATTTTTATAATTTTATATTTCAGGAATTTAGGAGAAATTGGAACTTACAAATGACAACCAAGGACTACAGATTCATAAATTGCAAATGAGGACCCATGGGCCAAACCTTATAGTTTAGCCCATTAGGTTTTACTTTTTGCTTTTTTGCCTTTTGGTTTTGATGAGACGCACACACACAAAGAAACATATAGAAGACGGCGTGAGAGAGAGGAATTGAAAGAAAAGAGTGGACGTCGCAAGAACCAAAGAAAAGAATTGAAAAGGCAAAGGCGTACGCACAGTGCTGCGGCCAGAAAAGGAATTGAAGAAAGAGCAAAAAGGGAATTCAAAGGAAAGAACAAGCACCAGCGACGCCACGGGAGAAGATTGAATGCAAAGAAAGGAAAGAGACGCATTGGAGGCTGCTGTGATGGTTAGGCGTGGCTAGTTCATCCTAATTCTCTAATTCAATGGCAAGGGCATGAGTTTGGGATCTCAAAGGGGAGTATAAGTTACTCTAATTCTCTACCTAATAATTATATTATGACTCCTAGGTCTTAGGATTAATTTTATAATTATTAGGAATATTTAGAATGATTTATTTGTATTTATTGAGGATTATTGTGACTGAATTTCTGCTTGACATTTGACATTAATCTTTAATTAACTTTAATTTCATTTACTTTGATCTGGGTCAGACATTGAATTGAGATTATTGTGAATAATTTGTGATTTTTCAAGGTGGCTTGAATTATTGAATCGTTGTGTCCCTTGTTAGCTTAAATTCTATTTTATGAATTATTGAGTTATAATTAAGCATTGGTTTTTAATATCTTTAGTCCTATCTTATTATTCTGGTGGCAGTTAATAAAGTATGACTTAGAAAATATTTTGTGACAATTCGAGGTGGCTCGGTTGTTGGATTAAAAGCTTAATTATAATTCTTAATTCATTATTTATAACTCCCATATCTTTTGAAGCTATGATTGCCTGCGTTATTGAATTAGAGGATTACTTTTATTATTATTAATCACCTTTAAATTTATTCTTTTCACTCGTTATCATTCATTATTCCTTTCTTTAAACCAAAAATACCAAAAATATTTTATTTAAATCTATTTTTAATTAATTGCATTTAGTTGTTAGTCAATCAAAACAAATCCCATTTTCTAATTTAGGTTGCATTGCATTTAGTTACTTAGGAATTTAATTTCCCATTTTGGCTCCTCAGAGAGAACGACCCGAGGTTGCACTATACACAATCCTTGGATTAAATTTTTGAAGTAACCCCAAGGCGACATCGGTTCAAAGGTTGTTTCAAGTGGCTCCGTTGCCGGGGAGCCAAGAAATTGGTTCTCTAGTAACTAAGTGTCAAGTAATATTTTTTGGGATTAATTCAATTGCTGAGCCAGTCTTAGTTAATTTGCATAACATTTGCATTTGCACTTTTGCTTGCATTATTAATTCAAAAAAAAAAAAGTTCATTTTCTTTGGTTTGTTTAGTTGATTTGATTTTTCTTTTATTTTAGATTCTTTTCATCTGACTGCTACTGTTTATGCCTAGGAGTGATCGAGCTTTACCTCTGATTCCCTTAAATCTTGAAATTGAAAAGTCTGTGAAAAAGATTAGAAGAAAGAAGAGATTAGAGGGTATAAGTCAAGTTATTGTCGAAGAGGGGCATATTTCACAAGAGTCAAGTTTGTCATCTAGTGAACAAGAGTCTAGTGAGAGAGCTACCTCCAGTGAACACGTGTCTGTTAGTGCTTTTGAATTAGAACAAGAAATCATGGATGGTCCTAACGGTAACAATGGTTATAATGGGCTTAATGGGAATAACGGACATGGTGAGAATAACTTAGGAAATAATGGTGAGGATGATAGAAGCATGAGGGAGATTAATAATTCTAATGTTGATTATGATCCTTATGGCTTTTATACTGATAATGTGAACTTTGAAATTAAAGGAGCATTAATTTCTTCCTTACCTAAATTTCATGGCTTTGCAGGTGATGATCCACACAGGCATTTGAAGACTATGCATATGGTGTGCTCTTCCATGAAATCACCCACAGCTAATCTTCAAGATGTATTGAGGAGGGCATTTCATTTTACTTTAGAAGGCAAGGCTAAGGAGTGGCTTTACACGCTACCTCAACATTTTACTACATTGACTTGGGATCAGTTGAAAGGAGCATTCTTGGATGAATATTTCCCTGCATCTAAAACTTCAAGGCTGAAAAAAGAGATAACTAGTGTGGTCCAACGAGATAATGAATCCATGCATGAGTATTGGACCAGGTTCATCACACTTCTAGCTCAGTGCCCACACCATAATATTTCGAAGAATGATCTGGTTAATTCTTTCTATGAAGGGCTACTTCCACATCATAAGCCCTCAATTCATGCTGCTGCAAATGGTTCTCTTAGAGAATTGAGTCCTAATGCTGCATGGGACTTAATTCAAAAGATGGCTACCAATGACTCTCAATCTGGAGACACAAGAAAAGTGTATAATACCTCTTAGGTTTCTTCCCAAGATATTCTTGCTGAGATTGCTGCTTTGGGGAACCGAATGGAGAAAAGACTCAGTATTTTAGAGAATAATGTGAATGCCAAGCAGGTTAATTCAATGAGTCACTCTCAAGCTATAGTTGCTGGTTGTGAGTACTGTGGGTCAATGATGCACGCCTCTAATACTTGTTCTCGCTATGAAGAGGTTTCTTCCCTATATCAAAATAGGAATGGTCCATATCAAAAGAGGGATCCTTACTCTAACACTTATAATCCAGGTTGGAGAGATCATCCTAACTTTAGATGGGGTGGAAATCAAGGCAACCCTCAAGGTAATTTCTCAAATCAAGTGGTACCTAATCAAGGGGCATCATCTTCTTTTTCTAGAGGTAACAAACTTGGTATGATTGTGAAAGGTATTACTGAGCTCAATTCAAAGTTTGACAATCAGAAGTCACAAACTGAGGCTAAGTTACATGCTATGGAGAATAAGATGGATTCATGTCTACAAAATGTGTTCTCTAAATTGGAGCAAATGGAGACTAAGCATGAGAATTTGAATGCTTTTGTTTCACAATTCTCCAACAACTTGAGTGAACAACAAGCAAAGAGCAGTGGTTCTATACCCTCCAACACAGTGATAAATCCTAAATCTTTGAATGCAATCACACTGAGAAGTGGTAAGAAAATTGGACTGAAGGATGTACAATTCAAAGAACTTGAAGAGGATGAAGAGCATGTTGATGAGGAAATAGAAGTTGAGTCTCCTCCTGCCAAAATTACTCAAGAAACTTCCCAAGCTGAGAAAGAAGCTTCTATCCAATCTGAAGTCCTACAAGAAAAGAAGCTCTTGGAGAAGTGTCTGAAACAACCAATGGTGCAAACTGATGAAGAGGCAACAACTATCATAAAGGGACCAATGGAGAAAGGATCACCTTCCAACTCTAAAGATGATGAGGTAAATATTCGTGACTTGCCTTTTCCTAATTCTTATTTGGTTAGTAAAAAGATTGTTGAAAAGAAAGATAATGATGAATTGTTTGAAATGTTTAGCAAACTTGAGGTTAATGTGCCATTACTTGAATTGATTAAAAAGATGCCCAAATGTGCTAAATTCTTGAAAGACCTATGTACAAATAAGAGAAAGTATAGGCATAGTGAGAGAATCCAACTGGGGTTGAGTGTTAGTGCCTTATTTAAGCCACAGTTGCCTATTAAATGCAAAGACTCGGGTTCCTACACTATTCCTTGTACCATAGGTAGAACTACAGTTTCTCATGCCCTACTGGACTTAGGTACAGCAATTAATGTCATGCCAACCTCTGTTTATGAGACCTTGGGTATTAAAGCTTTGAAAGACACTAGTGTAGTTCTTGGCCTAGCTGATAGGACGGTGAGATACCCTAAAGGTATTCTTGAGGACATTCTTGTGCAAGTAAAAGGTCTTGTTTTTCCAGCTGACTTTTATGTTCTTGATATGACTAATGACCTTCCCACTGAGAGTACTTTGATTCTAGGTAGACCTTTCCTTTTGACTGCTGAGACAATAATTAACATGAAAAAGGGTCTTATCACTATGGGGATTGGGGATCAAGAAGTGCAATTTAATCTTTCAGAAGCTATGAATCATGGTTATGAAGATTGCTCTTATTTGGGAATTAGTTCAATTGAATGTCATGACATGGACTACTTACATGAGACTAATATGAATGTACCTCACTTGTGTGACATGGTTGTGAAGCATGATGATGTTTTTACCTGTCTATCTTCCTCCCACTCTTCTTATGTCTGTGCATGTGAAGGTGGCGTATCTTGTGCCTATTGTTTAGAGATAGATAGTTGGCTTTCTTCTGCTCATGAATTTGATATATCATGTTGCTTTGACTTTGATATTACTGCTGATTCTACACTTGATAGCCTAGAGAAAGGTATATTGCTTGATTTTGCAGGAACTGATGATAAGGAGGAAGATGTACAAGCTACGAATATAGCTTCCCCATTGAGTGGTGCTGGAACATTAGAAGAGGATAGCAGTGATTCTGCTACTGCTTTAGTCCTTTCTAATCCCACTCTCTCTTCTAATTTATTTTCTTTTTCTATTGATCAGAATGATTCTAACTCTCATATTTCTAGGTCATCTGATGGTGGCACTGCGTCGGGAAGTGGAGGAAATACACACCACACTGAGCTTATATCTCCTTCCCTAAGCCATATGGACACACCACTCACTCTGAATGCACTTGATATAACGAAGATGATTCCTTCTATTGTACAACCCCCTGATTTAGAATTAAAACCCCTTCCCTCTAACTTGAAATGTCTTTCTTGCTGATGATTGTAAATTACCTGTTATTATTTCCAGTTCTTTGAGTAGTTCTGAAGAAGAGAGACTAGTTTCAGTGTTGAAAAGGTATAAAAGGGCTATAGGCTGGTCTTTAGGGGACATACCAGGGATTGATCCCTTGGTTTGTACACACAAGATCCTTTTAGCTGAAGGGTCAAAGCCAGTTAAACAGCCACCAAGGAGGTCGAATCCTCTTATTCATGATGTGATTAAAAAGGAGGTATCTAAATTACTGAGTGCTGGGATCATATATGCAATTTCAGACAGTGAGTGGGTAAGTCCGATACATGTAGTACCAAAGAAGAGCGGTATCACAGTAGTGAAAAATGAGAATAATGAACTTATTCCAACAAGAGTTCAGAATGCTTGGAGAATGTGTATAGACTATAGGAAGTTGAATGAAGCGACTAGGAAGGATCATTTTCCATTGCCTTTCATTGATCAAATGTTGGAAAGAATATCTGGTAAATCTCACTATTGTTTCTTGGATGGCTTTTCAGGTTATTTCCAGGTACCGATTGCACCTGCAGACCAAGACAAGACTACTTTTACATGTCCTTTTGGCACCTATGCATATCGAAGGATGCCATTTGGATTGTGTAATGCTCCAGGCACCTTTCAAAGGTGTATGATGGCAATCTTTAGTGATTTATTGGAGCGTAATATGGAAGTTTTCATGGATGACTTCACCGTTTATGGTGATAGCTTTGATGATTGTTTACTTAGTCTTGAGCATGTTCTTGATAGATGTATTGAGAAAAAGTTGGTCTTGAATTATGAAAAATGTCATTTCATGGTAGATAGTGGCATAGTGCTAGGTCACCGCATCTCTCAAAAGGGGATTGAGGTTGATAAAGCGAAGATTGAAGTTATTTCTTCACTTCCCTATCCTACTTGTCTTAAAGATTTGAGGTCTTTCTTGGGGCATGCTGGGTTTTATCGACGTTTTGTAAAAGATTTTAGTAAAATTGCTTTACCACTCTCTACACTTTTGAGAAAAGATGTTGATTTTCACTTTGATGATGAGTGTAGACATGCCTTTGACTCATTGAAATCCTTACTTGTTTCACCTCCTATTCTCACTGCACCTAATTGGGATTTAGCTTTTGAATTATCCTGTGATGCTTCTAACTTTGCAGTAGGTGCTATGCTTGGTCAGAGGGAGGATAAGCGATCTAGAGTGATAGCCTATGCCTCCAAGACACTTGACCCCGCTCAAGTGAATTACACCACAACTGAGAAGGAACTTTTTGCTATAGTCTTTGCTTTAGATAAGTTTAGACAATATCTGATAAACTCTCGAGTGGTTGTTTTTACAGATCATGCAGCAGTGCGTTACTTGTTCAAGAAGCCTCAGTCTAAACCAAGACTACTGAGATGGGCTTTATTGATACAGGAATTTGATATTGAAATTTGATATTGAAATTAGAGATAGAGCTGGAGCAGAGAATCATGTGGCTGACCACCTTAGTCGGTTACCTGAAGGCACCAAAGGAGTTGACTCCTCTGATCTTACTGTTGATTCCTTTCCTGATTCTGCACTCTTTGCCTTAGCTGTTCAGGAGTCTTGGTACTCTAATATTGTTAACTATGTTGTCACTAATCTTGCACCACCTTCTATGTCTAAGTTTCAGGTTGATAAGCTGAAGAGGGAGGTAAGATACTACATCTGGGATTCTCTAATTCTTTGGAAGCAATGCAGTGATCAGATCATCAGACGATGTGTTCCTAACAATGAGATTCACTCTATCCTTACCTTTGCACATTCTTTATCTTGTGGGGGACATTTTAGTGCTAATAGGACTGCTAGGAAGGTTTTAGAATGTGGATTTTACTGGCCTACTTTATTCAAAGATGCTTATGTTTTCTGTAAGTCTTGTGATAAGTGCCAAAGGTTTGGAAGTCTAGGTAGAAAGCATGAAATGCCTTTAAAACCTATGCATTTTTGTGAAATTTTTGATGTATGGGGCATGGATTTTATGGGTCATTTTCCTCCGTCATTTGGGTTTTCATATATATTACTTGCAGTAGACTATGTGTCTAGGTGGGTAGAGGCAATGCCAACTAGGAAAGATGATGCTTCTACTGTTGCCAAATTCTTACGCTCTCATATCTTTTGTAGGTACGGCATTCCAAGAGCAATCATTAGTGACCAAGGAACACATTTCTGCAATAGGACCATAAAGTCTCTACTTGCTAAACATGGAGTTAATCACAAGCTGGCAACTCCTTACCACCCTCAGACAAATGGATTAGCTGAAGTCTCTAATCGGGAAGTCAAACGAATACTAGAAAAGATTGTGAAACCATCCCGTAAAGATTGGAGTGAAAGGCTTGAGGAGGCACTATGGGCTTATAGGACTGCCTATAAAACCCCTATAGGCATGTCTCCTTTTCGGCTGCTTTATGGTAAGTCTTGTCATCTACCTATGGAGATTGAGCACAAATCTTATTGGGCGATCAAGGCATGCGATGCAGACCTTGAATCCTCACTTGAAAACCGAACGATGCAACTTCAAGAGCTTGAAGAGATGAGACTTGAATCCTATGATAATGCCAGAATCTATAAAGACAAGCTGAAAATAATTCATGACAAACAGATTTTGAGAAAACAATTCCATGAAGGTGACAAAGTTCTAAAGTTCAAGGCCCGGTTGAAGTTGATGCCCGGGAAGTTTGTCACCAAGTGGGAGGGCCCTTTTAGAGTTACCAAAGTGCATTCTTTTGGTACAGTAGAGCTGGTGGATGAAGCGACAGGCCATGTTTCACAAGTCAATGGTCATCTGCTTAAGCACTACCATGAGAATCAGAGACCTCCCTAATTGCACGGTTGTTCCTTTCCACCTTTCTCCTTTATTTTCTCTTTTATTGCTGATAATATCTGTTTGCTAAGATAGTTAGGAGTAAGTGTGGGGGAGGGACCATCACAGTAGTTTTAGATTTATTTGCTTTCTGTCTTTTAACAAATTCTTAGAATAGGTTGTATTTTAAAGATTTCTTAGTTTTAGGTTAGTTTTTCTTTGAATAAAACTTCCTTCCCTTCTAGCTCATGACTCTTTAATCATTTTCCCTTCCCCCTTTGATATATTCTTTAGTGATGCGTTGAGGACAACACATGGTTTAAGTGTGGGGGAGGGATTGCTTTTGCTAATTTTTGTTGTCATTGCTTGCATTGCCAAAATATGAAAAATTAAAAAAATTATGAACTTGTTGAGCTTAATTGACTAGATTTTTTGATGCTGTATGAGCGAATTGTTTCTGTGATTCTTACCTTCCACTTGACTTTTGCAATCATTGGGCTTTACTTTCAAATCACTATTTCTTTATGCATATGAACATTGGCATGTCTAGGTGAGAATATAATTTTGACTTATGTAGTTTTTATTCTTAATTAGTTAGCAAAGTGGAGTGTCTTTGATGCAATGTTATTAACCTTGTTTCATAACTTTATCGTAGGGAGGAAACATATTAGAGAAAGCCTTGTTGGAAGGATTATTGAGCTTTGGGGGAATGATGCTCCAGATCATTTTGTTGCATGTCTTGATTGGCAGAGACTGCACATGTTAAAATAAAATACAATAACTCATTTTTCTCATTAAAAAAATTTAGAACATTTTAGCATTGTTCAATGCTTACGAGGTATGGCTCTTTTATCATCAATTTTGTCACTACAATTGGGAAACACAGATTGGAAGCTTCTCCGCTGTCATTCCTCTTCTTTTTCTTAGAATTGGAAACCTAAAATATATATAACAAGTAGAAAAAAATAACAACATCATGCACTAATCGAATTGAAAATTCTAAAGACACAGCAATTATAGCATAGAACATAACATACAGGAAGGATACAAATGAGAGAGAAGGTCCGCAAATAAGCGTTAGGTAGTGCTGACAAATCCATATTTTTATATATTAATTCATATCATTTTAGTGGGTTTTTGTCAACATTGTGGTCCTTAATTTTATTATTTATGCACTAATTGAATTAATATGACTTATATTGAATTAGTGCTTAATAGGGGCATAATTATCATAATTTTATGATTTCTCCTAAATAATTATTTTTGGAATAAAATGTATTACATTTTTATAATTTTATATTTCAGGAATTTAGGAGAAATTGGAACTTACAAATGACAATCAAGGACTACAGATTCATAAATTGCAAATGAGGACCCATGGGCCAAACCTTGTAGTTTAGCCCATTAGGTTTTACTTTTTGCTTTTTTACCTTTTGGTTTTGATGAGACGCACACACACAAAGAAACATATAGAAGACGGCGTGAGAGAGAGGAATTGAAAGAAAAGAGTGGACGTCGCAAGAACCAAAGAAAAGAATTGAAAAGGCAAAGGCGTACGCACAGTGCTGCGGCCAGAAAAGGAATTGAAGAAAGAGCAAAAAGGGAATTCAAAGGAAAGAACAAGCACCAGCGACGCCGCGGGAGAAGATTGAATGCAAAGAAAGGAAAGAGACGCATTGGAGGCTGCTGTGATGGTTAGGCGTGGCTAGTTCATCCTAATTCTCTAATTCAATGGCAAGGGCATGAGTTTGGGATCTCAAAGGGGAGTATAAGTTACTCTAATTCTCTACCTAATAATTATATTATGACTCCTAGGTCTTAGGATTAATTTTATAATTATTAGGAATATTTAGAATGATTTATTTGTATTTATTGAGGATTATTGTGACTGAATTTCTGCTTGACATTTGACATTAATCTTTAATTAACTTTAATTTCATTTACTTTGATCTGGGTCAGACATTGAATTGAGATTATTGTGAATAATTTGTGATTTTTCAAGGTGGCTTGAATTATTGAATCGTTGTGTCCCTTGTTAGCTTAAATTCTATTTTATGAATTATTGAGTTATAATTAAGCATTGGTTTTTAATATCTTTAGTCCTATCTTATTATTCTGGTGGCAGTTAATAAAGTAGGACTTAGAAAATATTTTGTGACAATTCGAGGTGGCTCGGTTGTTGGATTAAAAGCTTAATTATAATTCTTAATTCATTATTTATAACTCTCATATCTTTTGAAGCTATGATTGCCTGCGTTATTGAATTAGAGGATTGCTTTTATTATTATTAATCACCTTTGAATTTATTCTTTTCACTCGTTATCATTCATTATTCCTTTCTTTAAACCAAAAATACCAAAAATATTTTATTTAAATCTATTTTTAATTAATTGCATTTAGTTGTTAGTCAATCAAAACAAATCCCATTTTCTAATTTAGGTTGCATTGCATTTAGTTACTTAGGAATTTAATTTCCCATTTTGGCTCCACAGAGAGAACGATCCGAGGTTGTACTATACGCAATCCTTGGATTAAATTTTTGAAGTAACCCCAAGGCGACATCGGTTCAAAGGTTGTTTCAAGTGCAAATTGCAATGCAATGCTTTCAAACGGATTTTGAGAAATACTTCATAAATAATAAAAAATTAGGTGGGAGCACCTGCAAAGCACATTCAGCGGGGAGGGAAGCCATGATTGAGGAGATAATGAAACAGACCTGAAATAACAGAACTAAAATGTTGATTCCAGCAACATACAACCTCCTCTTAACATCATTCGATAGGCAAATAACAGATGCAATATGCAGACACGAAAAATGAAGGAAAAGAAAAGGAATAGATTCCAGTATATTCTCAGATCTGTTTCAAGTAAAATCAAGAACCGAGTGAAAGAAAACCATGATTAGTTGCATGAAACGAAGGAAAAGAGAAAGAACAGATGTCAGCATTTTCTCACGAAAGTAAAATCAACGAATTCATTTCAAGTAGTGCAACCAAACATGCTCATAGATATGTAATCTTTAATAAACAGATACAAGAAGAAGATGATGAAAAACAGATACAAAAAGAAGATGAAAACAGATGCAAGAAGAAGAAGAAAAAGAAGGATGAAACGAAGGAGAAGTACAGTAGCTGGAATGAGATATTGGAAAAGATTCTGTGGAATCAACAGAGGCGTGATTGTCTGAAAAAGGAAGAACAGAGCAGATACAAGAAAGAGAAGAAGAAGAAGACAGAAAGATGAAATGCCGAAAATTACCAGTAGCGAGGACCTTGTGATATCGGCGTGATTGTGTGGGAAAGAAAGAACAGATGTCAGCATTTTCTCACGAAGTAAAATCAACGAATTCATTTCAAGTAATGCAACCAAACATGCTCATAGATATGTAATCTTTAATAAACAGATACAAGAAGAAGATGATGAAAAACAGATACAAAAAGAAGATGAAAACAGATGCAAGAAGAAGAAGAAAAAGAAGGATGAAACGAAGGAGAAGTACAGTAGCTGGAATGAGATATTGGAAAAGATTCTGTGGAATCAACAGAGGCGTGATTGTCTGAAAAAGGAAGAACAGAGCAGATACAAGAAAGAGGAGAAGAAGAAGACAGAAAGATGAAATGCCGAAAATTACCAGTAGCGAGGACCTTGTGATATCAGCGTGATTGTGTGGGAAAGAAAGAACAGAGTATTTATAGGAATTGAAGCAAAGACAGGTTATGGAGAAACAGAGGGAGAGCGAGTGAGCCAGTGAGTGACGTTGTTTAGTTCATTTCCATTCTGAGACAATAAAAGACGGGGATTAAAATTTTAAAAAATTAATACAAAATTGAGCCACGTGGCAGTTGGTTCATTTGTAAACTCTGTTAACGTTCCGTCCGTTTCCGTTCTCTAAACACCTCGATTCACTTCTTTAAATTCGTTTCCGTTCTATTTGAAGCCTGCGGCATCAGTGAACCGCAGATTCAGCGTGTGGATGCCGCGCCTTAGGAATCACTCTGCGGCGAGTAATCGTTGTCCTCTTCGCCCTCAAATAGTCTTGATCCGAGCTATGCTAACAATTCTTTGCAGAAGTTAGATGTCGAAATTGATGCGTAATTTCTTCTGGGTGGTTGAGGTATTTTGAATGTTTTATTTATATGTTACTTATGTCGGTTTTAAATTGCAGCCTCCGGAAATTTTGAAGAGCGAAGATTATCGTCCGTGGTTTCATCTTCCGCCAGAGGAAGTGAGTATTTTGGACCCTCGTGAGCATCACCAGTCTCTATTGATTATAATCCTAGCATTGTTATAGGTGGATTATCTGTTAGCTGATTGTCAATGCCGTACTGTTAAGACCGAATTTTAATATACTTGGAAAAAAGAACGATGATTTCGGAAGTCCCTTATGACTTGTGAATTTTACATCTTCTTTCAGAACCCATGCAATTGTGCTGATTAATGATACCATATGACTCTTGTCATTTCGTTTGGTCATGCCAAGAACAGATTCTGGTCATGAATGTGAATGAGTGCTGAGGTTTGTGCTTTTCAGCTAGACTTTGTTGCATTCATAACATTGCTGTCTGACCTTTGCATTTATGTATAATGTTGTGTCCCATAGTTGAGAAGCTTCTGAAATTTCTTGTTGTTCGTTTGGAATTGAAGAAACTTTTCTTCTTTATTAATTTTCTTTTAATTTTAGGTCTTATTGAAGGTTTTAACTGTGCCCTCCAGGAAAATATGTTAATCCAGGTAATTTTTACATTTGCTGGATGTCCCTGTAGGAGCATGATTTGTTGTTCATGCTAGTATATCACATTATATTGTGTTGGCGTGGATATCTCCATGCTATATGTTTTCGAAATGTATTGTTTTATTGTTAAGCTTTTCTTTTGTGGGGTAATATGTGCCTGTTTGTAACTTTCATTTGTTTCTACTCAAACATATTTGGGTTTGAGACAAAGGTATGCTGCATAACACAATGTTTGACTATTTATTTGTCCATATTGCATGTATCCTTAAAGTGAATTCATGTTTATGGTATTTTTCAAGTTGTAGACAGAGAATTTAATTGTCATCTTCCTGTTAGTCCTTCTGATATATCATTCTGCATAAATGTCGAGAATATGCATGTAAGTTTATGAATACGTAAATTTCCAGAGGATTATTTAGTTACACGGCCTAGTCAAGTAGTTAGGTAACCAGATAAGCTTTCAGATGGTTTACTTAGTGGTAGTTGGGATTTTCCTAGATTCTGACATCATGCACTGTGCTATGGGAGGTCTGTAATATGGTCAACTGCTATTAATTCTCATTCTTGGTCTTTATTTCTTCCTATAAATTTTGATGGTTTAATGATATTGAGAGTAATCCCATTTGATGAAGTCACCAGCGTGCCGAAATCAAAGACTGCAGGGCTCTTTCCTAGTGGTTGAAATTTCTGCTGGAGGCAAGAAGGTATGCATGCTGTATATTCAAAGTCTTTTTATTGCATTTGGCTTTTGATCTTTGTCAATCTTGTGTTTTAAAATCAGCCACACATTGTCTTACTGCCCTTGAATATTCGGCAGTACTTTCTTTGTCAGCTGATAGAACATTCCCACAAAGATTCTAGAATGTCAATTAATTGGCCATTACTGCATTACTCAAGTTGTCTGCTACTTCCCCCCTGTACTTATTATATATAAAAATTAATTAATTAATTTAAATAAATTAAGAAAACTAAATAAATAAATTAATTATAGTTAATATAAGAGTTAGTTGACTAATTTAAATAAATTAAGGAGTATATAATATGAATTTATCTTGAGAGTTTAAATTTAATCATAATTAACTTATTTATTTAGGTTTCTTAATATACCCAAATTAGTCACTAGCTCTTATATTTAAAATTAGAGGAGTATATTTATTGATTTTGCTTCTGGAAGAAGTATCCTAGTCTAGCAGCCAAGAGAATGGATTTATGGCAATTGATGAAAATGCAAACATTTCTTAGACAGTAGACAACGAGTCAGTTGCTAGCTACCAATCTGTATGCTTATTAAGATTAGGATTGTTGCTTTAAGTGCTTTCTTTGATTTAACGTGGGTCTCATCCAGGGTTTAATTATTTGTGGAAATCAGGAGCAAAGATAATTCTGGCAAAGCCGGCAAATCCATGGCGATTCCGGAGGAGCAATCCAGTGTAGCAGATGGTGCAGAAAATGTATCAAACAATGCTGATTCAGGAGATTCCTAGAATTCATGGGAAAAGAATATGGATTCTACAAAAGACGCGTTTGGGGAGTTCTTGCTCACGCATCAACCCGTCCCTCCTCGCCACTATCTCCACCACCACCGTCACACCTATCATTGACCTAACCACTGACAACAATTTACTGGAGGCTATTGTTGACCTCCAAGTTTTAGTCATTCAAATGATAAAGGATGCGTTCGCATCACTAATGATGTGAAGGCTATAAGACAGGCTTATAGCCTTCAGGATGTATGGAGGTCAGGTTTTATAGGTTTATGAGGCACGTGGATAGTTGCTTGACAATGACGACCTAACAAATGATAGTTGGGATAAATCATCAAGTGCGATAACTTCCCACTCCTCCAACGATAAAGAGAAATAATTTTCATTTTTTTAAGTTATTAGGTTTTTTTAGTTTTTTTTAGGTTTTAGACTTTTATTAAGTATATTTTTATTTATTAGGTTTAATTTTTTAATTTATATATACATGTGTTTGCGTGTAGAGCTATGAATTTGGATTGATCCCGCCATATGATGGGTTTGCCAACCCATTTTAGTGAAGATCTTTTTAACCCACACCTGCGGCGGGCTAACCTGTCGGGTTGGTAGGTTAGCCCGCTTTTTTTTTAATTTTTTTATTTTTATTATTTATATTACACTTTATTAATTTTAGAATTTTAATCAAATTAAAATTTACATTATATTTAATTTATACTAACTTTATCTTATTGAATCATTTATTTAAATATATATTTTATTTTATTATTATTTTACTTATGACAGATTTATATATAGATAGTGATGAAGTTAAAGAAATAAATATTTTGACAATTTTATATCATATTTTAAATCTAATTAATATTAATATATATAAATTATTTTTAAAAATATATATATGAAAATAATTTTTTTAAAATAAATAATTAATTAAAAAAATTGGCGGGTTGGCGAACTTGGGTTGGTAATTTATCAACCCGTCTAAAAGTAGGCTGGTTAAATTTAGCCTATTTTCAGGCTAACTTGTGACAGATTAACCCATATCTGACGGGTTGGCGCGTATTCTTAAGTATATTTGCGTGTGTGTAATATTTTGTGGTCCCTCATAGGCCACATTAATATATATATATATATATATAAATTATTATTATTGTCTCTTTATGATCTCCAATTTAAATCTTAATGAATATGGGCAAATAATAATAATGAAGCATAATAATATATAATTAATAATAGTTGATTTGATTAAATTTTATATACATTAGTTTGTCAGTATGTTTGATATAAATATATATACACACACAATTTTTTAGGGTCTCTTGTGGGCCACATTAATAAATTTAAAAAATATAAATTATTATTATTTTTGTCTCTTGATCATCAATTTAAATATTAATTAATCTGACTAAATAATAAAAAAAATAATACTAATAATAATAGAATGGTCACAAGGAAAGATTATTAATTAATAACAATTGGTTTAATTTAATTAAATTTTATATACACCAGTTAATTTTAATGTTTATTTTTAATATAATTATATTTTTATTTTTACTTCTATTTTCTTATCAAATGTAAACGTACCTTAAGGATGCATTTAATTATGATGTTAGAAATATATACTTGATCAAGTTGTGAAGAGTGAAGAAGAGGCTAATAATTTATATACACAATATACATGTAAGTTGTGTTTTCTAACAAAAAAAAAAAAGGGAAACAAACCTGTGTTGTCAGAATTAAAAAGATCCCTACAAAATAGTAGAGGTATGCATGATACTTAGAGCTCGGTATGTCTGTCCATACTCGAAAAAAAATAGTCTTATTTAGCCTAAAATAATAGCCCGAAATAAAATTAGGTAAGTTTGGGTCGGGCTAAGTGTTGGGCAGGGCATCGAGTGAGGTATATTGTCTTACTCGTTTAGCCCAATTATATATATATATTATATTTATATATTTTTTTATTAAATAACCCTAAAACTAAAGTGTAAACCCATGCAGTGTGAGGCTGTGACTGCGAGTGCTCTGCGTCCATCTTCATTCAGATTTCACGGCGCCGTCCTGCGAGTCGCCTCCTACACTCGTCGAGGGCTGGGGCCGAAGCTCTGAACAAAGACAAGGAGGGGAAAATCTTGCAGCTTGAAGAAGCGGCTTTTGTAAGCCTAAGAGGAAACCCTAGGAGGGAAGAAATCGGTGGCCGAAAGTCTCCTACTAGCAATCGTCATCCAACAGGTAAATTTCCTTTCCACCTGGATCAAACTTCTGGGCTTGTAACTCTGAATGCTGATAAATTCAATTGTTCACTTGCTTCACTCGGGGTCATTGATTTTCACTCGGTGCACTGATCTATGTTGAACTAAGACTAGTTGATTTGTTTGGTTATTCCTCTCTGGTACATTTATTTCATTACTTTTAATTTTTAGCAATTAGAATTTGGTTCTGGTCATTTTGTTTCACTTTCTTTTCCAGATTTGCTTGAGCCCCGTTCGTAGTTCCCGAGAATATGCATCTAATATTTCTAGTTGGATTAATTCTGTCTTAACTGAACTGATTTAAGAGCTTGGTCAACTTGTAATGACTAGAATTGAATGGAGCCTTGTGATAAAGAATAAATCCAAAGATTTGGTTGTTGATAAAGCACGATTATATCGTGTGATTGATGTAGTTATCTCCACTTAGTGGATAAAGCTTGTTGTTATTGTTGGTATTTCTCAAAGTTAGTATCATTTTTACGCTTATACTGCTACATATATCTTTTGAGTTAGGCTTTGATTGATTTTCCTCTGCTTTTTTCTGAGTCTCTCCAGATTTTAGCAGTCTGCATGATTTTTGACTAGTATACGAGCACCATGGATTCTGTAGTTCTTTTACCTGCCAATATGTTTCATTTCCTTTTACTGCTCTTTTCAGTCCACGACTCGTTAACTATTTAAGTCATCTTTGTGTCAGGCAGTAGCCCATATGATAGTTAAACTCAATATAAACTTGTATGTGTAGGCAAGTATGAGAGTTCAAGTCCCTCAGTTGCATCAACTCGCAGCCCTGCTTGTAGTTTGATCAAATGAAGTAAACTCTCTATCAAAAAAAACAAAACAAAGAAAGTAAACTTACTATAAATTACTAGAGTCTAACCCTTGTTTTAACTTTTAACAAGTCTGAATCGGTGCATTTTCTACGCCATTTTTTTTTACCTAAATATGGCTGGGAAACCAGTATGTTCAAAATCCTCAATACATTTCCATCTGTCCTGAAGCTCTAACCATGACATTTTGAACCTGAACCTGTGTGGCCTTGAGAAAATGAAGAAATTTTAGATTTGATACGTGGATGAATTAAAATAATTGATATGTTGACCTGCTTTTATTTGTTTATTCAGTCTTGTTTCCTAAATTTGCTGCCATACTTTTTTGTGCTAATGATCATAGGTTAGTCTTCCATTTTACCTACAATGGCTGACACTCAAGAATCAGACAAGAACATTGAGATGTGGAAGATCAAGAAATTGATTAAAGCATTGGAAGCTGCAAGAGGTAATGGTACTAGCATGATTTCTTTAATTATGCCTCCTCGTGATCAAATATCCAGAGTCACCAAGATGTTGGGAAATGAATTTGGAACTGCTTCAAACATCAAAAGCAGGGTGAATTGACAGTCAATATTAGGAGCCATTACTTCCGCGCAACAAAGGTTGAAGTTATATAACAAGGTTCCTCCAAATGGATTGGTTTTTTATGATTGCAGATTTTTTTTTTCACAATATGAGTAGGACATCACTATTTGGGCATGCACAGCCTGTCCATGCCCAACCCGCCTATGCCCAGCTCAAAATGATTAGGGCTTTTACCGGGCAGAGCAGGGCATCGGGCTGCAAAATGCAGCCTATATTTTTTTCAGTTCCCCTGTCCAGCCTTACCCATGTGCACCCTTACAAAATAGCACGTATGCTCAAAAGCATGATCGAAATATTTAGAAGAAGGTAGAGAAAAATAGGTAAATATGTTCAAAAGTATGTATACGTTTGGGCTGACATGTAAATATGTCAAATTTTGAGGGGATATTTAGGCCCCATCTCCATCATGGTCATGGGAACTTTGTGGCTATTTTAGGGCCTGGTTTCTTTTAAAACCAAATAGCTATCAAATATATAAAAAAATTTATAAATTAAATTATAGTTTAAAATTATAATTTTAAGTAAATTTATAAGACTAACTTCTAAGTGAAAAAAAAGAGTTTTTAGACTGTATAATGATTATTTTATGTTTATATTTTTTTCTAATCATTTTATCCTATATTCTTTCTATTGATTTATCAATTAAAAAATTATTTTGATGATAATTATTTAAATATTTATTTTTTTATAATTAATTTTTCCAAACATTATTCTTTAGAAGCTATTATTTAGAATTTATTTTTCATAAACTCATCTCCAAAAATTAAATCAAATTGGTCCTTAATTGTCTTTATTGAAACTTTAAAAACATATTAGATATAAATTAATTCTTTGTCTATTTGCCACCCAATCTTTATTTGGGAAAATTATAGAGAAGAGACAAGTAGTGAAATTAATTATTAATAGATACTTTGCATTAATATTAAAAATTTTAATATTTTCAAACACCTTTGTTTGGATAGCAATATGATTATATTGATTAATAAAATTGAATGTTAATATAATTAATTTCAATATAATTTATTTTAAAACTAATATTTATTTTTAATGTAAGTTATTTAAAACTAAATGAATTAAAATGACACTTGTTTTAATCTTAGATGTATTTCTCTTCCTGTAAATGTTTGTATAGGAAAGTTAGAAGAATAAGAGTCTAAAGATGGTCCAGCTTTAGATTAATCCAAACGGTACTTGAACTATTATAAAAAAGAATTTCTAATTCGATATATTTGTTTTTAATTTCACTTGTAAATACTTATTAATAGCACTATTGTTTTCTTGTTTTGAAAAACACAAATATATAAAAAAAACTCTTTTAATACTTTTAAAATATATATTAAAAAAAACAAAAGCATGGATGAGTAGATTCCAACTGTACAAGCTCACACCATATTCAAATTGACATTTTCTTTTCTTTTTAAAAGTCAATATGTCATCTTCCTTCATCTTAATATAGTCCTTAACATCTTCCTACTCTTCAGTAAATTTCACTATGGTTTTCTTCTCAAATGAACTTTCATTGGATTGGATTATCCACCCTTTGTTGCTTAATTTATCCTTGAAGTTCAGTTTTAAGCATGGCTTTGGGGGAATAATGTTCCAGATCATTTTGTTGCATGTATTGATTGGCTGCACATATTAAAATAGAATACAATTAGTCATTTTTTTCATTAGAAGAATTTAGAAAATTTTGGTATTGTTAAATGCTTACGAGGTATGGCTCTTTTATCATCGATTTTGTTATTACAATTGGGAAACAGAGATTGGAAGTTTCTCCGCTATCCTTCCTCTTTCTTTTCTTAGAATTGGAAACCTAAAATATATATAACAAGTAGAAAATATAACAACATCATGCATAAATCGAATTGAAAATTCTAGAGACACAACAATTATAGCATGGAACATAACATACGGGAAGGATACAAATGAGAGAGAAGGTCCGCAAATAAGCATTAGGTAGTGCAAATTGCAATGCAATGCTTTCAAACGGATTTTGAGAAATACTCCGTAAATAATAAAACATTAGGAGGGAGTACCTGCAAAGCACATTCTGCAGGGAGTGAAGTTATGATTGAGCCACTTGGCAGTTGATTCATTTAACCCTTTTCGAACTACTGATCTACTTATAAACTCCATGTTCACGTTCTGTCTGTTTCCATTCTCTAAAGACTCCGTAAATAATAAAACATTAGGAGGGAATACCTGTTAGAAAAAAAATATCTCAAAAACAATATAATCAATCCAGATTATATCATACTCAAATATAAACCTATATGAGATGCAGCGGAAGACTTAAAGTTACCTCTCGCCATTAGCTTAATTAATCTGAGGAGAACTGAGATCCCAATAGGATACCTGTCAAACAAAGAACACAGTCAGATAAATCACAGGTTCTTCCAGTTGGTGATTAGGCACAGCGATGGCAACTTGTTTTCAACCGTCACCAGAGGAGAACCTTTAGAAGCGAGTTGAGAATAGGGTTTCGCTCTGGACTCAAAAAAAGATCTCACAAAGTGAATTATTAATTTTCACTATCAGAAAATTAACCTTAAATAAACTGAGCCAATAACCTTCATTGGACTGGGCCCAATGACTACGGGCCACACTCAGAAATATTTATTAATTATCCTAATTAATATCTAAATAGGTTATATATATATAATAAATATCCAACATTCTCCCACTTTGCCCGTAAACTCAATGTCATCGCCCTGTCTAGGTAAACTGATATCGCGCTACAAGAATCAAGGCGATAAGTCCTCTTTTATCGGGTATTACCTTCCATGTATTACATGTAGCCCCATCACTTAATGGGTATCACAATATACATGAACTCAATGTTCATAGGTTCAAGTCTCAATGTTTATCAATTTCAATAACACAAAATGTATACAATCACAAATTGAAATGATAAACCACAAAATATAATTTCATTGCTCATACATCCACTAATCAAAAGTAGGACGAAGTCCCATATGAGGTACATGTGTGACAAAGATGTTCGGCTTTAACCCTTTCGTCAAAGGATCAGCCAACATATCCAATGTACTGATACGTTCAACCAAAACTTGGCCATCTTGAACCCTCTCTCTCAAGCAAAGGAACTTAAATTTAACAAACTTGCTACGAATTTTATTCCTTTTGTTGTTCGCTATGGCCACCGCAGTTGTGTTATCACAGTACATTATGATTGGCTTAGAGCTGAATCCACAATCTTAAGCCCAGCAATAAAATTCCTTATCCAAATAGCTTGTAAACTTGCTTCAAAACACGCAATGTACTCAGCATCACCAGTAGAATGAGCTGTTTGAGTTTGCTTAGCGCTTCTCCACGATATAGCTCCTTCTGCTAATAGGAAGATGTAGCCAGATGTAGACTTGTTCGAGTCTATGCATCCTCCAAGATCTGAATCTGAGTATCCAATCACGTCCAAACTGTCTATTCTCCTGTATGTGAGCTTGTTTAGTGCCTTGTAGGTACCTAAACACCTTCTTTGCAGCTGTCCAATGTGCTTCCCCAAGATTACTTTGGTATCTTCCCAACATACTCACAGCAAAAGTGATGTCAGGTCTTATACAAACTTGCGCATACATCAAGCTTCCTACCACTGAGGCATATGGAATCTTTTCCATCTGTTTCCTGTCAAGCTCAGTTTCAGGACATTGACTTAGACTAAACTTGTCTCTTTTTTCAATAAGAGCCACGTTAGATGAACAGTTCTGCATCCTGAATAGTTCAAGAATTTTGATAACGTAAGCCTCTTGGGATAAGCCTACAAGACATTGGATTATATCTCTATGGATCTTTATGCCAATGACATAAGAAGCCTTACCTATGTCTTTCATGTCAAAGCTCTTGAACAGAAACTGTTTCACCTCACGTAATAGTCCCATATCATTGGTAGTAAGTAGTATGTCATCCACATACAGAATCAAGAATATGATTTTACTCCCACTAGCCTTGTGGTATATACAATCATCCATGATGTTCTCAATGAAACCAAATGACGTGTTTACTTCATAGAACTTCAAGTACCACTGTCTTGGAGCCTGTTTCAAATCATATATTGATTTCTTCAGCTTGTATACCAATTGATCTTTACCTTTTGCAATAAAACCCTCAGGCTGTTTCATGTAGACTTCTTCCTCCAGTTCACCATTGAGGAAAGTAGTCTTAACATCCATCTGGTGCAACTCCAGATCAAAATGGGCAACCAATGCCATGATGATATGGAATGAATCTTTCTTAGATACATGTGAAAATGTTTCATTGTAATCGATTCCTTCCACTTGAGTGAAGCCTTTTGCAACAAACCTAGCCTTGTATCTATCGATGTTACCTTATGAGTCTCTCTTGGTTTTATAAACCTACTTACAACCAATGGCCTTAGACCCACTAGGCAACTCTACAAGTTCCCAAACATGGTTGTTTGCCATAGAATTCATTTCATCAATCATAACATTATGCCACAACTTAGAGTTCACACTCCTCACAACCTGAGCAAACGACAAATGATCATTCTCAACACTTACATCACAGTCAACCTCAGTATAATACACTACATAATCATCAGGTAATGCCGGTTTTCTTTCTCTAGTTGACCTCCTCAATTCAACCTCTTGGGTTGAATCATGTTGCTAAACAATGACATCATCTATCACATCTTGTGGTGGTTCCACTTGTGTGATAGGTTAACCATCAGGTATATGTCTGTCTTGTTCAACACCATCAACTTAAGCCACATGGTCTACATCACGTTCAATATCAATCTCAACAGTGGGATAAATATTGACTATTGACGTCCTCTCATGAATGATATCAGTGATTCACTCTATGTGATCATCTGATAGACAATTACTCCCACTAATCACATGATTCTCAAGAAACTTGGCATTCCTAGACTCTACAAACCTTATAGAAGGTGGAGGACAATAAAACTTATAACCCTTAGACCTCTCCGCATAGCCTACAAAGTAAGCTCTAACGGTCTTATGATCCAACTTCTTCTCCTGTGGATTATACACTCTTACTTCCACAGGACAACCCCATATCTTGAAATGATTTAAACTGGGTTTCTATCCTTTCCAAATTTTAAAGGGTGTCTTGGACACTGCCTTTGTTGAAACCCTGTTCAATATGTATGTGGCTGTCTTGAGTGCTTCCTTCTACAGAGAAGACAACAGTTTGGAGCTACTCATCATGCTCCTAACCATATCCAGCAAGGTCCTATTTCTTCTCTCGGCTACACCATTTATGTTAGGTGATCCAGGCATAGTGTATTGAGCCACTATACCTTGCTCTCGAAGAAATTTAGCAAATAGACCTGCTACTTGTCCTTCACTAGTATATCTACCATAATACTCACCACCACGGTCTGATCTCACGATCTTGATTGGTTTTCTAATATATTTTTTTACTTCTACTTTATATTCCTTGAAAGCATCTAGTACATCACTTTTATTATAAAGCATGTAGACATACATGTATCGTGAGTGATCATCAATAAAGGTGATAAAGTACTTTTGACCATGCGCAGTCAAATCAGGGCAACAAATATCCGTGTGTATAATTTCTAGCAAATCAAAATTTCTTTTAGCCCCCTTATTTGACTTATTGGTCTGCTTTCCCCTTATGCAATCCACATAAGAATCAAACTCCGAATGGTTTAAAGACAGAAGAATTCCTTCTTTATTTAACCTTTTGATTCTGTCAACGGAGATATGACCCAATCTCCTATGCCACAGGCTATAAGAATTCTCATCGATGACACTTCTCTTAGTACCATGCGAAATAGAAAGAGACTAAGGCGAATCAGAAACAATCTTAAACAGGCCATCAATCATAACCAAATTCGCAATCAAAACTGAATTTTTTATTAAAGTCATACGTTTCTTAGAAAGAACTAGATGATAATCAAATGGAATGAGCTTTGACATAGAAATCAAATTCCTCTTATAAGAGGGAACATAAAAAATATCATAGAGTTTCAAAATATTTTGATTTGAAAGATAAATGCGAAAGGTTCCAACGGCTTTCATAGGATCTCCTCTCCTACTGCTTGAAAGGACAGTTTCCTCATTGGGATGTGGAGACCTGTTTGACAGAAAGCCCTGCATGGTAGTCGAAATGTGGATCATCGAACCAGTGTCAATCCACCAAGTGTCATCATTAAAGCTAGAAAAGTTAGATTCAAAAGTAACACACGATGAAAACATACCTCTCATCTCCTTAATATGTTGCCCACACTGTCAATACCTATAAGCCTCACAGCATGTAGTTCAAACGTGATGGCACCACCCATATGCTCGTCTGTCAGCTTGAATTGCTTATCCAAGGCTTTCAGGTACCCTTTGGTTGTGTTGTACTTAGGGACTGCTGCCTTAATGCTCCTAGTGATCCTTTATTTTATAAGCAGAAGAGATAAGTGGTTACTCCGCTCCCACATATTATACATTTCCTTTGCCTCTTTGTTATCGGAGGCATTATCAAGTCTCGGAGGTTTATCAAACCTCAAGGCATAATCCAAGTCCAATAAACAAGCTGCAACAAAACATCGTCTCTCCAGTCAGCATAGTTAATGCTGCCATCTAAAATTGTTTTGTTGCTAACATCATCCATAATCCTGGGAGCAGCAATCGGATCTGCAAAATGAGAATAGACAAATACACAAATAAGCTCACAGAAAGAATTTGAAGCAATCACAAGTCACTATGCCATGTATACATGCTTAGCTCAAATGCAGTATGTAAGCAATATAAATACATATCACTAATGTCTACCTGTGGGCAAAGACATTAGTATAACCAGGTATTTATCTCAAATGGTAGAATTAGAACGCATTCATAATTTCCCAACGCCTGTGGGCTAATTAGAAAACAATGAGGTCATTATATCCCACCCTAATTAAATGTATAATTATGAAATATCTACCTATGGACAAAGATAAATCATAGCTATTCATTTAATTACAAATGATATTTTCAATCCACATGTGATTAATGAATGCATGCAACAGATTCAATAAACAAGGATGTTGTGGCTACTCCTCAAAGAATTGCACGCTAACCACAAATATCATTCATGTGCATTAAAAATCCAAATATGCACAACTTAATGGAGAAATTAATTCTCCCCTAATTAAATGTACAATTATGAGATATCTACCTGTGGGCAAAGATGAATCATAATCATACATTTAATTATTATTGATATTTTAAATCCATATGTGATTAATTAATGCACGCAACAAAAATAAATGAGGATGCTGTGGTTATTCCTCACAAAAATGCATGCTAATCATAAATATCAATAACATGCATATAAATCTAAATATGCACAACACAATGGAGCATTTAATAAATTAATATTAAATTTTTTCTACTATTTCATGCCCCCAAAAATGTCTAACAAATTAATTTTAACTCAAAAAGTTTTTACAAAAATTAAGCCGTTAATTTAATTGCCAAGGGAGAAATTAAAAAATAAAATAGGCAATTAAATAATATAAAAATTAAAATTTATAAATTCCTTTTTCTAAAATCTAAAATAATAGAGAAATTAATTTAAACATTTACCGTGCATGTAATAGTAATTAAAATTTTTTAAAAAATCAAATTAAATTGGCCAAAAATAATTTTCTGGAAATAAAACTAAGTGGCCCATAAAAAAAAAGTCCAAAAATAGGGTCTAAAATAATTTTCAGAAATTAAAAACCTAAAATGTCCAGGCCCAAACACATTTTGCAGAAGCAAAAAATAAATTGTTTCTAGCCCAAGAAAATAGCCCAATCACGCAAACCAAAAACAAAAAAACAAAAATTAATAAAACAAAATAAACTCCTGCAACCCAAAATCTCAGCGGCCCAAACGCTGCAAATTTATTTGTTTTCCTCTCTATTTTTTTTGTAACTGATCGCCCAAAAAATACTAAAAAAACCAAAAACACTGTGCGGCCCAAAAGCAACAGGCCTAACAGCGGTGGCCCAGTTCACTGAAATATATTTTTTTTGTTGAAAACAGCCCAGAACGCAGGAAACCCTTTTTTATTATTATTATTATTAACACATCTTGCAGTTGGAAACGATGCATTTCTGCCTGTGAGTCGGGTTGACCTAACCTGACTCACAACCCGAGACGCAGGAGACACGGCCATGACTCTTGTGAGGGGTGGACGTCGGCAATTCATGGAGGGGTGTTGTCGTGCTCCTTTTCTAGTTGTCTCAACGGCGGCAGCCCCACGGCGGCTCTGACGGTAGTCTTCAGTGATATGAGAGACCTGCAACATGCAATTTCACGGTGACCTGTAAAATCTGAATCTGAACCCGTGGGACGCGCGACCGAGACTTCCAGTGGCGACTCTCACGGCGAGTTCTGTTCTATTTTCTGGTGAGCTATGGCGGTGATCTCCCAGTGACTCTCGCGATGGGCACTCACCGTCACGAAGGCTTCTCGATTGCTCTCTCTTTCGCGCTGTCGGCTATACTCTCTCTCTCATGGTTTCACAATCTCTCCGTCTTGCAGAAGGGTCACAGAAGATAATGGTTAAAGGAAAATTAAAATAAAAAATAAATCCTTGCATATCCCATATTCATCTCATGAAAACAAATGATCAATAAGCAAGGCAGAGGTGATCTTAAACAAGGCTCTGATGCCACATGTTAGAAAATAAACATCTCAAAAGTAATATAATCAATCTAAATTATATCATACTCAAATATAAACCTATATGAGATGCAGCGAAATACCTGTCAAATAAAGAACACAGTCAGATAAATCACAGGTTCTTCCAGCTGGTGATTAGGCACAGTGATGGCAACTTGTTTTCAGCCATCACCAGTGGGGAACTTTCAAAAGCGAGCTGAGAATAGGGTTTCGCTTTGGACTCAGAAAGAGATCTCACAAAGTAAATTGTTAATTTCCACCATCAGAAAATTAACCTTAAATAAACTGAGTCAATAACCCTCCTTGGACTGGGCCCAATGACTACGGGCCACACTCAGAAATATTTATTAATTATCCTAATTAATATCTAAATAGGTTATATATATAATAAATATCCAATAGTTCCTGCAAAGCATATTCCACGGGGAGGGAAGCTATGATTGAACCACTTGGCGGTTGGTTCATTTAACCCTTTTTGAGTTACTAATCTACTTATAAAGTTCATGTTCACGTTCTGTTTATTTCCGTTCTCTAAACACTTCGATTTCCACTTTTTTAAACGTTTTTGTTCTATTTGAAGCTAGCGGCATGAGTGAACCTTAGATTCAGCGTATGGATGTTGTGCCTACGGAATCACTTATGTGTAGAAATCAGGAGCAAAGATGATTCTAGCAAAGCCGGCAAATCCAGGGCGATTCCAGAGGATCAATCCAGAGTAGCAGATAGCACAAAAAATGTATCAAACAATACTGATTCAGGAGCTACCTAGAATTGATAGGAAGATAGTATGGATCCTACAAAAGGCGAGTTTAAGTAGTTCTTGCTCACACATCAACTCACCCCTACCCTGCCACCTTCTCCATCGTCGTGACCACCACCGCCACACTTGACAGTGACCTAACCACCGGCAATAACTTACTAGAGGTTATTGTCGACGTTCAAGTTTTAGTTGTTCAAATGATGAAGAACTGTGTTCGCATTGCTAATGATGTGAAGGCTGTGAGATGGGCTTCAAGCTGTATAGAGGTTAGACTTGTTAGATTTCTGAGGCACATGGACAAGTTGTTTGACAATGAGGATGACCAAAGAATGATAATTAGGATAAATCGTCAAGCGCCACAACTTCCCATTCTGCTAACGATAAAGAGGAATAATTTTATTTTTTTAAGTTATTAGGTTTTTTTAGTTTTTTTTAAGTTTTATATTTTTATTAAGTATGTTTTTATTTATTAAGTTTTAGTTTTTCAATTTATATACGTGTTTGTGTGTGTGTAATTTTTCGTGGTCCCCCGTGGCCACATTAATATATATATATATATATATATATTACTTTTAGTTTTATTTTTTGATGATTAGCAATTTAAGTGCTAATTAATATAGATAAATAATAATGAAGCAATAATAATATATAATATTAATAACAATGGCATGGCCACCTAAAAAGATTATTAATTAATAATAGTTCGTTTGATTAAATTTTATATGCATCCATTTATGGGTTGGTCGGTTGTAAATATATATATATATATATATATATATATATGCAATTTTTGGAGGTTTCGTGGGCCACATTAATATATTTTAAAAATATAAATTATTATTATTTTTATCTTTTGGTCATCAATTTAAATATTAATTAATCTGACTAAATAATAATAATGAAACAATAATGATACTAATAATAATGGCATGGCCCCTAAGAGAGATTATTTATTAATAATAGTTTATTTAATTTAATTTAATTTAATTTAATTTTATATACATTATTAGTAGGTATGTCTGGTATAAATATTATTATCTAATTTATAACTTTGTGATCATGTATGGCACCATTTGGCTCCTCAAATTTTCATGGGATTCACGCTATTATATTGGATTCTCTTATGCTCTCTTTCTTCTTTCTCTTACCTTGACAGCATCCTTCCAGTCGATGCTGTCATGCTCTATCTTTCTTTTCACGTGGTTGCCCTCTTTTTTCTCTCTCTTTCTCACTTGCATTGTGTTTATTGCAGTTGCTAGGGTTTGGTTTTATGTTTGTTTCTTTTGATTTGTACCATGAGTTACATCTATGGCGGCGAGATACACGAGTTAACCTCTAGTGTTTTCACTGCTAATAACAAGAAGGTTTTGAAGTTGGTAGAGTAATGGTGATGGGTACTCTTTCCCTTGTTAATTTGCCCATACTTAAAGTATTGCATTTGGAAGGTGTTTAGTTTCTAGATCTTGAAGCTTTGAAAAGCTTCTTATTTACGTGGAAAAATATTTTAATTGTTTAGATAAAAATTTAAAAAATAATTTATAAAAAAAATTAAACAATTTTTAGAGAAGAGTTTATAGAAAAAAATAATTTTAAATAAACTAGTATTTAGATAGTTATTACTAAAAGAACTTTTATAATTAAAAAATATATAATTTTATTAATAATATAAGAGATGAGAGAGTGTGTAAAAGAGAAAAAAGACATGAAAATTGAGAGATAAAAAATGTTAGAGAAGAGATATGAGAGAGGAAAGAGGAGAGAGAGTAGAGAAAAGAGAATATAGAGAAGAGATGAGAGAGGAGAGAGGGTGGATAAGGGAGAATATAGAGGAGAAAAGGAAGAAGAAAAAGAGTATAAGAAAAAATAAAAATAAAATAATAATTAGATAATTCATATGTTATTTTACTATTCAGAAACTAATTTCAGTAGCTTATCTAAAACTATATTTTTAAATTATAGTTTAGTCCAAAAATTATTTTAAACTAATATAATTTTTTTAAAAAAATAAATTAAACTAAGGTTTAGCCCATAAATTTTTTTTAAACTTAATTTAAGGTTTCCAGCAGACACTGTGCCTTATTTTAGCGTGTTTATAGTTAACCTTCTAGATTGTAAAGACGGAGAAGACAAACTTTGCATCATTAGGTCTGAAGAAAGAGAGTTTACCCACAAAGGGAATATTCACTTTAATGTTGGTTGGGTTGAATTCATAAAAGGAAATGCTTTTTTTTTTTTTTTTTACAAAGAAGGAAATGACTTCAATAAACTCGATATAATCGCGTTCAAAAAGAGGGGGGGAAATATGGCTTTTTTAGGGTTCACATTGACAGGTGGGACACTGGGCCTGTTTGTTTTTGCTTTTATAAACAGTTTTTTGTTTTTAAAAACAAAAAAATAAAATAATTATTTGACAACTTATTTTTACTTAAGTATTTTTTAAAAACAAAAGAATTGAAAACTGTTTTTGAAAATAGAAAACGTGAACAAGTTTTCAGTGTTTTAAAAAACTTTCTTTTTTTACATTTTTTATTATAGTTTTAAAAAAGTGATCTAATATTAAATAATTTATTACCACCAAACGTTGCTACTGCTAATAACTAATATTGTTGACCACCAACAACGACCACCCTAATAGGAGTGTTTGGCATCCCCCACAGTCAACTGACATCACCAATTACTGTCATGGTCAACGATAGCCCAATATGATCATCCCCACTATCAACCATCGTAGCTACTCATCGTCACCTGACAACAGTACACAACAACCACATCACCATTGTCATTGCAAGCCACCACTACTACCATTTGTCTTCACTTAATAATGGCCAAGACTGCCACTAGTGACCACCATCGTTGTTCGTTATCACTTAACGAAAGTGATAACTATTGTGATATATCAAGGACACTCGATGCCACCATCTTTGATGATTGACAACAACCCCTTAGACAATTGATAGTCATCGATTGAGAAAATCGCTATCACCAATGTCCAACGATGACTACTACCTTTTACCTATTGACCGTTTTTTGTCATTTTTAATTGTCTCCACCTCATAGCCAACGACACTCACATCATATTTTTTAAGTTCTCAAAATTAATTTTAAAAATAATTATTCTAAATAAGTTTTTATGTTTGTTTTCAAATACATTTCTTAAAACAATTATTCAAATAGATTTTTTGTTTGTTTTCAAAACTTGTTTTATACAATTGTTTGGAGAACAGAAAATGGATAATAGAAAGAAACAGGCCCAATGTAACTCACTTATGTGAGAAAGGTTCCTCGAGTTCCATGTAAGGTTCTTGGTGAATTAGAGTGAAGTGATCTCCCAATTCCGAAATATAGTCCTTCCTCTTCCCAGGTACAGAGCGTTTCGTGAGATTGGGTCCAGTTGCTCTTTGATGAGCTGTCAACATTTCCCCTATCCTGCTGTTAATATGAAGAATCTCCTTCAACTAGGTGTCTCTGGTTCAGTTCCATACTAACAACTTAGAGAAATGCAGCTAATGAAGGGAATGGAGTCGTGTTTCCACAGAAAGAATTTTTTGTTTCCTATGGATTTCATATTCTACAGAAAGGAATTTCTCTTATTTATAGTTTTGCCCTTAGATTCCCTTCTCCATTTCTGTATAGCAAGTCCTTAAATGGAATTAGGAGAAAAAACAAATAATCAATATGCACAATTAATATTCAAAATCCATCAAAATTATATCAAATAATTCCCAATATGTATAAATTCATTTTCTTTATGTATTTAATAAAGATCATGGTTTTATTTCCAATTGTCATCAATCCAGAATAATCTCATACTCACATAACTGTAAAATATTCTAATTTTAAAGATAGCTGGTAAATAATATTTAAAATATAAAATTGAGATTATGGAAGAAAATTTGATTAATTAAGATTATATATTATTTTATGTTTTAAATTATAGGATTAATCAACTAATAATAATAAATAAAATCCTAATATGAATGATGTCATATCCTAATTTTTAGGCTTAAAAGCCCACTATATAGCCTAAAAAAGGGATGTTACCAAACTCTGTTGAGCAGAGGTCTCAGTAAATAGAGAAAATTACGCTGATCAATATGATACAACACAAAGTTCTTATAAGAGATCCCGAAAGATTTATATTAATTTTCAAAAGAGAAAAAAAATTAATACAGTATTCTCTTGACCTCAGAATCAGATGAAATAAGGCAGTAAATTCCTATAATTAATATAAGAATTTCTGAAACTGACAGAGCTCAAAAAAGAGTTATGTAGAATTTACTACAGAATTTACAGTGGATTAAAAGACCCAATAAATAGGTTTCGGGGGAATTTCTCAGGAATTGAGCCCATGAAGATAGGGGATCATACAGAGGGTCCAGAATGGCACCTTATAGGCCTAATGATATTTTCAGATAAGTATGTGGGCCAGGGCTAATAAAGATCGAGAAAAATGAAAAATTACGAAAATGTCACTGAAGGTATGCCACTGTGTTGTGTCATTAAGTCAAAGTCAGACGAAGGGCATTATGATCATTTGACTAAGGTTAGACAATCAAGAAATGGTATCTGGATAGTTGACCAGGGTCAAGAGGTACTCTGGTAAGGTATGAAAAGACAATAGTGCCCTTAGAAGTACTAAAGAGGTATTAAGGGTATTTTGGTAATTTACTAAGGATATTTCTTGGGAACCGAGCCACCAGAGTTCTTGGGTTTGGCTAGAAACCCAAGATGAAAATCCAAAACCTAAAAACGTAGCCCAAGAGGCATTAAAATATTATTTTAGTATTTTTTTAATAAAGTAAAGTGACCCGGTCCAAGATAGAACTGGGTAAAGTGATATGGAATCATGAGAGGACATAAATGGTCCCACAATGTGCCACATGACATGATTATAGTAAAAGAAGAAAAGTAAAGGACACATGGCATGATTACAAGAAAATGAGAAAAAGTAAGAGGACACGTGGCATGATCTCCACCGTCCATTCAGGGAAAAGACTCTGGAACTCTCTGAAAAGGCTGAATCAGCTGGTGAGGTGTCTCAAGGGCCCCACCATTGCACCACATATACCCCTGAGGTGTCCCTTGAGGTGTCCTAGATGATGTCATAAGTGGTGAGTCATTGAGGAAGGTGATATCAGCGTGATGATACAGGCAAAGCTTCTTGAGAAAGCAAGCAATACGAGCCATTCATCGTAAATAAATCTGGACCATTTATTCTACCTCCTCTCACCTATAAATAGGCCACTCCCCTCCCATTTCAAGGCACACCACGGATCTAGCAAGAAAAGGAAGAGAAAGAAGAGAGGAAGAAAGAAAGGAAGGAAAGGGAAGAGTTTTGGTGGAGCCAGGAGCAGTCTAAGGAGCCGAGAGACTGGATAAAACTTAGGAATAAGGTAAGAAAGTTATCTAGTCCCTGCTCTAATAAAGTAGAGGATTGCTCTTAGTGGTTATAATAGATAAATATCTCTATTAATAAAGGTAGTTATAGATAGAAAGAAAGTTAGGGGAATGTCAGAGTAAGAATATTACCCCTAGCTATGCATGAGTTAAATAGAGCTATGCTGATAGAATAATAATGAATATATTATTATGCTATGTATAGGCTCTAGCCTATGGAAAGATGGAATCTTATAGCAAAGGCTAAGAGCTAAAGGAAGGCTATATGCCAGGTAGTAAACTAATCATAAACTTGTATGCATTGAATGTTATGCTTGATGTGCTATAGTTTTGTTGAACTGTGTTGAATATATGCTTATGTATGAAGCTCTGTTCCTATGATTACTTTGGCCAATTTTATTTCATATATAACATGAAAGCATGCACATTATGCAATGCTAACACTTTCACAAGTAAGCACAAGTATTCATATTAATGCATGCATTATTTAGTACCGTTTGCTACTGAGATTTCCCTAGAAATCTCACCCCTTCCATATCAATCCAATTACAGCAGGTCTTCTCAAGATGGAAAAGATAAAGATGCATGAAGATATGTTAATTACTTGGCATGATTGATATGTGATTCATGTATGTATAATTGCTGGAAATTGTCAATGAATAGTAACTCGTGGTGAGGGAGTGACATTTGAGCTATAATTATAAATAGTAAATAATTGAATAAATGTATGATATTTTTTTAGTAAATAGTAGACATATCAAACTTCGATTTGATATATAGAACGTCTCATTTGGATATCTACACATAAAGATATGATTTATCAAAATTGAGACCAGAATGTTGGAATCAGGGATAGAACGCTGGAGAAACAGTAAACTTCGGACGTTGACTGAAGTTGACCTGGTCAATACGCGGTCAACGAGTCATTTTTTCCTGAAAGACCATTATGTTAGCTTCGTGTAGCAATTTGAACCACTCCATTTCGATTTTTATAGAATTAGTTATGATTTTTTGAAATCAAGTCGTTTCTCTAAAATTTGCACAGTAAACAGTACTTGCTAGAGTAAAATTCTAGATTGAGTAATTTGACTTCAACAGCCTTAAAAGTGGTTCCAGATGCTACTGTTTAGTCCCTAAGACGTATAAAAATGAGAATGTTACAAATGACTAGAGTTTTAAATTTTAAATATCATTCTTATATTTTTTTATACAAAAAAGTTTATTTAATTGATAAATGATCGGAAAAATATTAATGAATTTAATAGTATTTTAAAATAAAATTAATTAATTAATTAATTAACTCATTTCAGTTTAAAAATGAAAAAAATATTATTTTTTCATACATCTGTTTGTGCAGAGCTACGTAAAGTGAGCTTTTGTTGTGTCCAGCCCAAGTTTTAATTAAGTTTATTTTTAACTTATTTCTACGTATCGGTTAATTAAAAAAATTTCTAAATCTCATTAAATTTATCTTAAAATTTTTAACTTTTTTCAATATTATTTCATTCATTTTAATACTTAAATTGCATGCCAAACAAAATTTATAAAAGCATTCCACCCTCTCTTTTTTCTTACGCATTAAATTTACTCATGTGTTATTCTCATTTTAATTCCATTTCTTATTTAGATTCCTCTAAAAACTCCATCATACCAAACCAAATAAATACACTGCTTGCTTCCCTCAAAAAAAGGAATTTTGTTCAATGTGAACCCAACAAAAAAACAAAGAAAAAAGAAGTCAATTAAAGTTGGCTAATTAAACTCTAATAAGAGACAAAAAGGAAAAAGGAAATTTCTTCTTTTTTACCCTAAGAAGAAATTAAGATTTTAAAATAATGTGACTCTTCTAGAAATACCTTAACAGTTATTATTAATTTTATATGTTGTGATATTGAACAATTTTATCATCATTTTCAGTTATAATTATAAGAGATAATTAAATTTTTAAATAAATTAAAAAAATTAAATAAATTAGTAAATTATAACTACTATAAAAATTAGTTAATTAATTTAAATAAATTGATAAATAAATAATATGAATTTATCTTAAATATTAAATTTAATTATAATTAAATAATTTATTTAGTTTTTATAATTATATAAAAAAATTAATTTTTTTAACTATGAGGGGAAGAAGTATAAAGAAGAGGTTAATTAATCATAATGACCGCACTTAAAATAAAAAAGACAAAAACACGTCATTAGAAGTAAGTTTGATAATATTGTCAATATTTTGATGTATTGATTACATTTTTCAATATGCATGCTTAAATTTTAAAGAAAATTCTGAAACAGGATGAGAAACTAAGTGTGGTTAATTAATTTTTTATTAATTAAAAAAACAAAAGTATGAATCACATCAGAGATCAGACAATCAAAACCTCTCTTAAAGAATGCGAAATGAAAGTCATTAATTGTGATGCTTTTCTTTGTCTGTTTGACCAACAAAATTCAAAATTAAACACAAAAAGTAAAACAAAAACAAGAAGAAGAAGCATGAACCTAACCCAGAACAGAAGATTAAAAAAACATATATTTAACCTTAGAACCCATTTATATTGAAGTTTAAAAAAGTGCTTATGAAAAAAAAATTTTAACAATTTTTAAAAGGATTTTTAAATAAAAATTTATAAAAAAAATAATTCTAAATAAATGAGTGTTTGGATAGTTATTGATATGAGGACTTTTGTTATTAAAAAATTATTAAAAGATATATGATTTTATTAAATATAAGAGATATTAGAGAGGAGAGGGAAGAGATGGTATAGAAGAGAGAGGAAAGAGGGTATAAAAAAGAGAGAAAAAGATATGTAAGAAAAAGTAGAAATAAAATATTAATTGGTTAGTTGATAAGTTCTTTTATTGTTCTATAAACTAATTTCAGTAATTTATCTAAAATTTTAGTTTTAAACTATAATTTGATTCAAAAATCTTTTTGGATAAATATAACTGTTTATTTTAAAAAAAATTAATATTATCCAAAAAATACTTTTAAAAATAAAGTTTGCTTAAAATACTTATTTCCAATCAAACAAGGCATGTGCACTTTTTTTTAATAAAAGTTTATTATTCTAGCTATAATACCATCGTTTAACCTAAATCTTCTATATCCAAATCTCATCTAATAAACATGAGTGTATTGTGACCTTTTTATTTAAATAATTGAAACTATATTTTACTATTTTTATTTTCAAAAATAAATTATAAAATAAAAATAACTTTTAACTGTCAATTTAACGTAAATAGTAATTTTCATTCAAAATAAACACACACGTGTAGGGTATGTTTTGTAACTATTGAAACTGTAATTTTAAAAATACTTATGATTTAAATTTTAGTTTAATAAAATTTTAAAATAAATAGTTATATTTATTCAAAAGATTTTTAGACTAAATTATAATTTAAAATTAAAATTTTAGATAAACTACTGATAATAGCATTTGAAACACTAAAAGAACTTATAAACTACCTCATTACTATTTTACTTTTACTTATTCTTACACTATCTCTCATCTCTCATTTCTCTCTTCTATATTTTCTCCCATTTCTCCTCTTTTCTCTCTTATATTCTTATTTTTAATAAAATTATATTTTTTCTGATAATTTTTTAATTATAATTTTTTTAATAATAATTATCTAAATACTCATTTATTCAAAAATATTTTTTTATAAATTTTTCTCTACATGCTCCTTTCTAAAAGCTAGGGGTGTCCAAACATGTCTCGTCCCAGGTGTTCCGACCCAGTCCCGATGATTTCAGGACGGGTCCGTCCCGTCCCGAAAAGGACCGGGACAGGAAATTATCGAGACGGGACAGAGGGAAGGTCGGGACGGGACGGGTCTTAGCCTGACCCTTGGGATTCCCGTCCCGTCCCGACCCTATTTTTTTTATATAAAAAAATTATATTACATTATCTTATATTTCTCACTTTGTACACTCTTTTTATGCTCTCCGTCTTTCTTTTCTTACACTTTACTTACTCCCAGTCACAGGTCTCGCCAGTCGCCACTCTCATATAAATATTTTTATTTACAAATATTCCTATACAGATATTTTTATTCTTCTTTACTGTTATTTTTTCCTCTTATCTGGGTAACTTATCATTTTATATTAGGGAAAAATATTTGTATTTAGAGAAAATTGTCGTGGTATTTTATATGGAATGATTTATTGAGATAATTTTATTATTATATTTTTTTAAAAAAAATCGGGAATTCCCGTCCCGTCCCGAACCCGTCCCAGTCTTATCGAAACCGGGACAAATTTGGGACGGGACGGTACACGGGACGCATTTTGCGTCCCATGCACTGTATCGAGACGGGACACGGGACGGGATTGTCCCGGTCCTGACCCGTCCTGTGACCACCCCTACTAAAAGCTGTCAAAAAGTTCTTTTTTATATATATATGTTTTTTAAACTCTTATATAAATAGTACATAATAAATCATTCTATTTAAAAGTAATAGAGATATAGAGATACGGAAGATAATATAACATATTTTTTATTTATATAATTTCACTATAAAAAAATTATATATATATTTTACTCTGACCTCACCCAACCTGGCAAAAACAATAATAACAACAGGAATCACGAAAGAATAAAGAGAGGCCCACAATTGAAGCTTTGAATCAATGAATGAAATAAAGAAAGAAGGCATTGATGTAATATCCTCTTGGCCTTTTCCTAATTCCTAGACGTAAAACCTCACCTTTCAACAATTCAACCCTCCAATTTGCCAACTTTTCAAAAAGCAAAAGGTCACCATTATATTAAAAAAAAAAAGAAAAGCAAATCCATTTCTTTTTGTATTTGTTGGGAAGTGTATGTGGCTGTGACTCCCAGGTTTCAGTGATAAAATATTGACCTAATCATTCTCACCACTTTGCCTTATTAGTGCCTTCCTTCATGTGATTGGATCCCTTTAGTTTCAGTGATGAATTATACTTTAGATGCAATTCGTCTCATCTTAAGCATCAACAACTTTGTTTATTTCCTCACAGAGGCTCCAATTCTTGAAGAAGTGGTTCGGAGTTAGACTTTCATCTTCTTCTTTTCATCTGAGTGTTTAGGAACGCCCAAATCTAAGTTTTAAATTTAAATTTAGATAAAATTTAGATTTTAAAAATTTTTAAAATAAATAGCTATATTTATTTAAACAAATTTTTGGACTAAATTATAATTTAAAATTAAAGTTTTAGATAAGCTAATCAAAGTAACTTATTGAACAGTAAAAGAGCTTATAAATTAACTAATTATTATATTACCCCCACTTTACTTACACTCTCTCTCATACTTTTTCTTATACCCTCTCATTTCTTTTCTTACATTATCTCTCATCTCTCCTCTCATATTTTATCTCTCCTTATTTAATACTTATATCATTTTTCGTAATTTATCAATAATAAAAGTACTTCTAGAAATAATTATTCAAACACCCATTTATTCAAAACTATATTTTTTATAAGCTCTTATCCAAAAGCTATTTTCTAAAAACTGTTTAAAAGCCTTTCTTTTTTTCATAAGCTCGTTACTAAAATTTTATTCAAATTGATCCTATACTAAAAAAAACTTTAGATGAGTTGAGTCTCAGGGATTCTTAGAACTATGACATGTCTAAAGATTTAAAGAATATTTATAAAAATACTTAAATCAAATTCTAGCCAACTAAATCAAATTTATTGGCAGATTTTCAATTTTTATGTATGAAGCATATTTAAATGGGATATGCATATTTTTTGCTCTATATTATGAATGAGATAGGCTTTAAGAACTTATACAAAAACACATAAGATAGGTTTTAAGTTTCTAAATTTCACTCGTAAATGTTGTTGGAGCAATTGTGAATTATTTTCCATTTTTTTATATTATGAATTAATTGAGAATATTTTGCAAGTTATTATCGGTATTTATGGGATAAACTTAGAAATTTACGACATATACAGTATATTTTACATAAATTCTCCAAAGGTCCTATTAGTAATAAGTCAAATTTAGAAAAACTACTAGCAATTAATTTCTTTGTATGTGATTTATCTGAAATTTCCCCCCAAAAAAAAAAGTGCTATTGTAAGATGTAAATCTCACTCATCAAATTTAATTTGAATAGTTCTAATTTCATATATAATTTTAATGAATGATTTATTTTTATTATAATATAAATATTATGAAAAAAAAATAATCTTCTAACAATAAGCTTTGAAAACAATGCTGCACACTATAAGATTGAAAAAATATATAAAACCTGGACCGCCCAGGTTTGATTTGGTTGGACCAAATCTATTGTTGAAAAATTAAAAAAAGCAATAGGCACTAAAGCCTCAAATTTTATAAAATGCTTGAGAAACACATGTCCAATTAATAGTTGATCATATGCTTAATTAAATTAATTAGTGCTCATAAACTATAAAAAAATAAAAGAAAGATTAGTTAGTGAAATTGTATTATTTTTTCAAAGTCAAGTGGGGATGGTTTTGTATATGAACATAGACCCGTATATTTTTTCAAATGCATAGTAAAAATAATACTTTTTTCACAATTTTAAATATAAAAGTAAATAAAATGTTGGTCTTGATTTTAAATAAAAAAATTTATTTTATTTTATCTCTTAAATTTATAATTTTTTAAAAAAATTTATGTTAATGGCACATCTTAAAATGTTTTTCAAAAAAGTAATATAGGAAAATTGATATGCAAATTTTTTTACAAAAACCTAAATATTTTTTTAATCTCTATAAATAAAATAAGTTATATAACTTGTATATTTAAGTATTTATATTTAAAATAACATTTTCTCGTAAAAAGCATATAATTTAAAATGGTATTTAGGACAGATTTGGCACAAGAAAAAAAAAAAGGAGACGAAAGATGTGGAAAATGTTTTGATTTAATCAATACAAGACACATTTTAAAACTTTAAGATACAAATATATAAGCAATACATACATATCTGTGTGTGTGTGTGTATAATTATGTGTGTATATATATATATATAATTATGTGTGTATATAGATTAAACAATTTAACACTCGTGAAAAAATTATTTTTTAATTAGAATTTCATAATCATAAGTTGGCCTTTTACTAATGTCTATGGTCTTTTATTTTATATAAAAAGATAGAAATATTAATGTCTACGAAGTGTATATGCCTTTCTGAGAAAGGCATTGTTTTGTCCCCTCTTAGTAAACATTTGTTTCCAAATATACATATACATATATATATTAGACAAAATGTTAGGGGCATGTTTGGTAAAAGAGAAATCGAAGTAGGAGAATGGAAATAGAATCTACTATATTTATTATTTGGTACAATAACTTCCACTTCTATTTTCAATATTTTAAAATATTTTAATTCTATCAAAAAATTAAAAAATAAAATAACAAAATAAAAGTAAAATATTTTAGATATTTTATTATAAATTATAAAATTTTTGGATAATTTTAGCTTTTCATAAGTTATAAAAAAAAATTAAACTATTTTACTTAAAGTTATAAAAAATATACATCAATTATATACTCATTAATATCCTAATAAATAAATTTTTAAAATTTATTTTTAACTTAATTCTATTTTTATTTTTATTTTTGTCTAACATTCTTTCATCCTATGTGTGTAGCGTAGTTTATTCTAATTTTTGCGGAATTAACCCCAAAATGGCATTCCTCATAAAACAGTTCGAGTGAGATGTCACTTTCATTTAACTTTTGAACACAACAAAACGCGATCCAATGAGGTTGTGTCTCATTTTAACAATTTTTTTTTGGGGTTAGTATGACAAATATGATATGACATGAGATGTTATCCACAAGATTGTTAAACTCATAAATTTGAATACTTGCAATGGAGATGAAGCTTGTAAGGGTTTGAATTTAATAGAAAATATCTCATACAAATAAAAATAAAAATTGAAAACATATTCATTCACACAAACAATTAATCTTAAGCAAAACATAAATACAATTTAAACAAATATAACGTTCGAGTTTATCATTCCTTTCACTTTATACATAGTTATTTATTAAGCCCGACTTTATTCGATAACAGGAGACTTTGTACATGATGTTCAATTTCATTTACACTTGGATAACTTAACAATCCCTTATATATATATATATATATATATATATATATATTATCTTTGATTTAGACTTTTTAAAGTTGGAGGTAGAATAGTGCAAAAGCCAATAAAATACTTATATAGTCCTATTTATAAGTTATTTTTATCTTATTTTACTCAGATACATATTATTTATAAATAGAATTAAAATAATAATTTTTTTATCCTTATAAATAGGACTAAAGAAGTATATGGTAAAGACACATATTACTTATCTTTACTTTTTCCCATGATATTTTTGTTTTTCGGTTTTTTCCAGTTTTCCTGTAGCTTTGAAGATAATAATTCCCCTACATCATTCTGTCACTCATGAGGATAAAAAGAAAAAAGAAAGAAGAAGCAATGGACCAATAATTAAAAATTTCTACAACTTTTGAAATCGTTTAATCATTTCTACACTCACGATTTCACTATGAGGGTACGATTTTAAGTAAGTTTGAAATGTGTTTATGATTATAAGCACCTCTTAGGGCGGTCTATTTCAAACCACAAGCTAAGGTGATTCCTTGAGATCTTGGTATGGTTTTTGTTCATACCCATTGTTGTATTTAAAGATTTAAGAGTGTCGTTTTCAAATTTGATTGTTCTAAGAGGTCTAAATGGGGTCAGAATGGGTTTGGTTTGTGTGTCTTTGGATATATTTCATCCTGTACTTGAACCATCTCAATGAGAGAACGGTAACTTAGCTCGCTCAAGATACGGGGCTCTGAGAAATTCCAAATTTTGACAGCATGCATTGTGTTAGTATTAAACTCTGTGTTGTGGCTCATTGCACTCTTGGTCGTCACGACGTATCCTATCTTTGTTGGCCACTAGGACGAATATGGCATGCGATGTGGCGAACTGCTCTTCTCTTGCACTTATTTTTCTTCAATTTTCTGCTGTTTAGGCTAGGGTTTATTTGGTTAGGGGATTTTGGAGGGAAATGGAGAGAAAGAGAGGAGAGAGTAAAGTGTGTTTAGTTGGGAAAAAGGGAGAGGCGGGGAGGGGAGATTTTTTATCTTTATGTGCTCCCCTCCCTTCCTTTAGCTCCCCTCCAAAAGTGAGGGTTTTTGGAGATGAGAGAAACTTTTTGCCTCTTTAGACTAAATTACCCTCAAACTTTTTTTAATATTTCAACTATACCCTTAAATATTTTTTTTATTTTTCTCACACCTAATTTTTTCTTTAATTGCATAATAATTATAATAAAATTTAATAAACATAATAAATTATTTATATATTATATTAAAATATATAATAATTATAAAATTAATAAGAAACAATATTAAAATTTTATCATATTTTTAAATTTTATTATAAATATAAATGAGATAAAAAATTTTAAGATTTATAAATTAAAAAAATAATAATTTTGATATGAATATTATAAATAAAGAGTAAATAAATTTAAATAAAGAGATAAGGGTATATTTATCAATTTCTAATTAACTCCCCTCCCCTTCTGAACCAAACAAAAAATATCATTAATTAACCTCCCATACCTTTCCCTACCCTCCTTTAAATTAACCTAACCTCCTATTCCCTCAGCTGAATCAAACAAAGCCTAACATTTGGGTATCATCTCTCTTTGAATTACAGTATGTTTAAACCTAAGTTTTAAATTTAGATTTAGATAAAATCTAAATTTTGAGAGATTTTAAAACAAATAGCTATATTTATTCAAAATAACTTTTAGATTAAACTATCATTTAAAACTAAGATTTCATATAAGTTGGTCAGAGTAACTTATGGAACAATAAAAGAGTTTATAAACTAACTAATTACTATATTACCCTTACTTTTTCTTACACTATATCTCCTCTCTCCTTTCTTTTCTATACCCTCTCTTCTCTCTCATTTCTTTTCTATACCCTCTCTCCTCTTTCTTTTACACCCTCTCTCCTCTCTTATATCTCATTTCTCCTCTCTCCTATATTTAATAATTATACAATTTTTTATAATTTATCAATAATAAAAGTATTTCTAGAAATAACTATCCAAACACTCATTTATTTAAAACTATTTTTTTTATAAACTCTTCTCTAAAATCCATTTGTTAAAAGCTATCAGAATTTTTTTTATAAGTTATTTTCTAAAATTTTATCCAAACGGGTCATTATGCTCTTTTGATTCATCTATGAATATTTTATTATGATACTCGGATCTTAAATCATTTTTTACTAATTTGTTGAGTTAATTACGGAATTAGTTCTTAATTTCTTACTTGAGTAACAAGGGTGTTACACCTTCACTAAACTTCTAGTAGAGCTTGGAATTCATAACCATTATGCCCTAAGGTAAGTAAAAAAAGACTCATTGTGATGATTTTCCCCTTTAAGTCAAACCCTCAATTAAAAAGTATTTTAAAAAGGCTCTACTCCTTTTATTTTATTTTTTTTGCCTTTTAAACATGACTGGCAAATAATCTATATTTTTTTAATACAATATATAATATATTTGAGTATTATCAGACTTTAAATAAAAGAGATTTTTTTTATTTACACAAAATTAAAATTAAAATTAAAATTTTATATTTAAGTATATAAAAGAAATTTATGCTTGAGTATAATTAATTATCTTATTTGTATTTTTTAATTTTATTTCTATTTTATTTCTAATTTTTTAACTTGTTTAATTTCCTGAATTCTAACATTATTCTCACTCTCGTGTCTGAGGAAAAATTAGTAACTCAGCCATGACCTAATTATATGATTATAATTACGTAATATGAGTGATTAATTAAGTAAATGTCAATACTGTCATAAAATTCATCCCAAGACACTAATTCCCGGCACAAAAAGAAAAGGGAAGAATGGAAAGACAAAAAGGATTGTCGTGAAGCGGGAACACCGTGGTCCCCGCGTAGCATAGGATCACAGCGGAAGCTTGACCATTCGCTGCCTTCTCCTCTCTCTCTTCCTTTGTCCTTTGTATTATTGTATTCGCTACAGCTCTCCTTTCTCATGCGCATGCCTCCCCTATGAAATGACCATATCACCCCTGAAGTACACGTCATCAATGCCTCCTTAGATTTAGATTGTTTTTTCCCATTACTTATACACAAAATTTAAAATCACGCTCTTACGAAAAAAAAAAAATTCAAGGATGAGGTTTGGTAGGTGTTTAGATTTTTCCCAAGCTATAATTTGAAAAAAAAATTCAAATAAACAATATATAAAATTCTATAAATATTTATGAATTAAAAAAATATTTAAATATAAATTTCAGATAAACTAATAAAAATAGTTTTTAAGTGAGAGAAAAAGAATTTATAAACTGTCTAATTATTATTTTATTTTTATTTATTTTTTTTACTCTTTCCTCCCTCTATTGACACTCCTCTTCCCCCTGTCTCTCACCGTTGTAGATCTGTAAAAGAGTTATAGTGATGGTCTCAATCCATGCTCTCTCCTCCCTATTGCTATTGGTCTTCGTCTGGCAATCTATAAAAGAGTCGCAGATCTAAGAGATACAGATATATAGAGGTGGTCTTAGTCCTCTAAAAGTCCATATTGGTAGAAGTCGTGAAGGTCAGAAGATGTGGACATGAGGGCAATCTAGAAGTTGTGGAGGTTGGGAGATAGTGGATGAACTTATGTCATGAGAGATGTGTGAAAAGAATATAAGGGAGATTATGAGGTGGAAGATGTGAGATAGATGAAGATGATAAATAGTAATGAATAATCTTTTTTTACATCTCATAATATTAATAAATAATATTTTTTTTTATCTCATACTCTTTCTAATAATTTACTAATTATAAAAATTATTATACTAATATCTATCAAATTGTACATTTGTTTATAATCATTTTTTTATAAATAATTTTCCATAAAAGCTTATCCAAAATAATTTTTAATTTTTTTTTCATAAATTTTTCTCTAAAAACTAAACAATACTTAGATTTAGATTACAATTATCACTCTAGTTCAAAATATTATAGATTACTTATAACACATTCTCACATATTAAAAAATACATTAAATATATTTTAGAGTGATAAAACTTTTTAAACTTTTTAGTATTATTAAAATTCTCTCTCTATATACATTTATAAATCATTCTCATTTCCTTATAATTTTTCTCTCTTTCCAATATACACTAAATTAGAGTAAAATTAAAAGAAAATGATTATTAATAATTTTTAAAGTGATTTATATTTAAAATCAAACTTTTCTCCTACCAATAACTTATAACAGAGAACAATATAAAATAGGCCCTTATTTTTCATAAAAGATCATATTAATTAAGGGTGAGCAAAGTATCCGCAACTTATATATTTACCCGCAATCCAGTATCATTTTATCCGTTTAAGCCTACCCAAAATATGTCATTAATAGGCGGATTTAAACATACTCAAATAGTAAAATATATGGGCTGGCTACGGGCTACCCCATATATATTTTTTAATTAATTAATTAATTAATTATATTTATTTAAATTTATTTTTTAATATATAATAATATTTTTTTAAATTTGTTTTGTAGAGGTAGAGGTATTTTTGTTTACAACTATTACAAATAAATATAATATAAATAATATATAATTATAATCTAATTGAATAATTAAGATTATGAATGATTATATTATGTGATCATTGTGGACTGTATAGTTATAAATTTATAATTATTATTATGGTGTTTTATTTTTTAATTTTAAGATGAACAATCATATCATGTATGTACTATTGTTGTTTTATTCTTATTGTTATTAGAACTTTAAATTAAAAAAAATATTTTTATCTTTGATAAACAGATTACCTATGCCCGTTGGAGCTTAAACGGGTTCAGCTCAATCCGTTAAATATGGGCTTAAACAGACTAGGGTATAGACATGGGCTAGCCCGTACTCAGAAAAAAAATAAATAGGAGAGGATGGTCAGCCCTACCCATTACTCAACCCTAATATTAATTAATATGATATTTTTGCCAATATTCATATTATTATGATGAAAATATTTTTAAAAAAATTATAATATAATTTTTTATAACCTTAAATTTTTATCAATTATATTTAGACTTGGTATTTTATATTTAGACTTGATTTCACTTTTTTTAAATCATTTCTTGAATTATTCTTTTGACAATAATAAATAACTGTTTAAAGAAAACCGTCTCATTTTTATTTTTTAAATTCATTGAATTTTCTCAAATAGTAAAAATTCTTCCATTTTGAATTACTCCTTAAAATAATATCTATAAAATAATTTTCAAGTATTAATGAGAAATTTAAATCAATATAAAATATAAAAAATAATATAATTAATTATTTTTAGATATTATTTTTATTTTTTATTTTAATTATAGGCGTATTTATATGTGTGTATTGGAAAGTAAATGTTTGGGTCATGGACGTCTCCTGTGTGTCGGAGTTGGAAAGTAAAGGTATCATGCATGGACCTTTTGCTGTGATGCTCATTTTACTTTTGTTCTTCTGAATGCTGGGGCGCGTCAAATCATTCCCCAAAACCGCGTGTACCCACGCGCCCTCGCCCTCACGTCCTGCGTTTGGGTCTACCATGTATTTCCCCGTTTTAACCATAAAAACATTTGTATAAAATTTCTTTAATAGATTTAAGGAAAAAATTCCACAACCCATCACAAAATTTATTACGTATCTAAAACCTTAAGTGTTTGAATGAGTGGCTGTAGACGCCAACTTTTTTATTATGTTTTCAATATATCTTTAATTATTTAAATTTTTAAATTTTTATATAATTAAAAATAAATATTATTTAATTTTTTAATATAAGAATTAATTAATTTTTATATAATTAAAAAATTAAATAAATTATTTAATTATAACTAAATCTAATCTCTCAAAATAAATTTATATTATATATTCTTTAATCTACCTAAATTAATTAACTACCTCTTATATTATATATAATTAATTAATTAATTTAATTTTTTTAATATATGTAAAATAAATTAATTTGCTCTTAATAACAACAGAGGGAGTATTATATAAATAAAAAGGGTGTATTTTATGTGTAAATTTTTAAATAAATTTTTTATGTCTTTAGACAGTAGAGAGTTTTTCAAAATTTTTCTTAGATTTATTTTATTTATTGGGGATGGATTATTGGATTCTTAGAATTTTATAAATAAATAAATTTATTATGAATAATTTATTTTTGATTAAGGCTAAAAATGTTTAAATTTAATTTAATAGTAATAAATATGTATTATATAGAAAAGAAAGTGACAAAAATAAGATAAGGTAACATCGCATTTAATGGAAATTAATTTTTTTCACTTTGGATCTCAACTTGATCTTGATCATTACAACACTGTTACTAGAATTAACCAGTCTAACTTAATTGAAACATTGAATAGTTGAATTTCGGTCACTTTCTCATTTTTAGAATATATATACACGCACAATTACAAAATAGTAACTGTAATGGTGATTTATTCTAAAAATAGAAAAGTAGCTAAACAAGAGAAGACAGTCAAATCACGCGCGGGGAAGGTGGTGAAAGGAGAACGACGAGGAGCTGCATTGCGGAATCCAAAACCTGATCTTGGAGAAAGGATTTTCGTAGTAATGGCAGAGATAATTAGAGAGAGAAACAGCAGAGTTACTTCGCCTTCACAGTCCCCACCTCTGCAAACCAATGTAGCTTAAAGAACCAACACCTCTGGTCCCGTTACTGGGTCCCACTCTCTCTCTCTATCTTGCTCTCTATCTCTCTCCGGGGACTAAAGTGTTCTGGTACTAGGCAGCTAGGTGCGCCCATTCAAAGTAGCAACAACAAAAGAAAATAAAGCAAAAGTACCCATTACTATCACCACCAAAAGCCCTTGCTCTTCTTCTGGACTCTCAGAAAGAACTTGCTTTCTTGTGAGAGAAAAGCAAGAGTCAAGCTCTCTCTGCTTTCCCCTTCCCTTCCTTGTGTTGGATCACCTTCTGAGTTGTGTGCGTGTGAGAGAGAGAGAGAGGGCTGTGCGAGGGAAAATCGAAGCTCTGAGCTCCCTCGAGCTCTTGAAGACCATAGAGGGAGAAAAGGGGGAAGAAATTGACACATGCCCCATTGTTGTGAAGCCTGTTCGTGAGTGGTTTTTGGCTTCATTAGAACGGTGGGTTTGTGTATCTTCGTTTGTTTCTTCATTCTTTTGGGGTTCTTCTTCTGGGGTTGCCCTAGATCTTTTTGCATCTGAATTTTTCTTGCAATTTCAGACTCTTTCGGTTCTGGGTTTACTTGTTCTTTGAATATTCTGGGGTAGGCTTGGGAGTAGGATTGTTCTGTGATGCAAATAGAAGGAATGTGCTCAAGGGGCGTTTAGCACTTTGGCATTTTCGACCTTCTGATATATTCTTTATTCCACTTTTGTTCCCTATCTGTCTGTCTAGTCTATCTCTCATTCTCTCTCTTTCTTTTTCATATTCCGTGAATTGGGTTTTCTTCCTATAATGAACAGATGCTATTTCTTTTTATGGCTTATTCGGACTGAAGTTATTGATTTGTTATTTGATGATTGGATGAAACCTGTAGCATCCTGGTCTGCTGAGCTTCATCAAAACGTTGCGAGTTTTGGCTTCTTCCTTGAGGGTTTTTGCTTTTTTAGGTGCTCAGAGTAGTGTGTCAATTAGACTTTGATGGTTAAATCTGCCATCAAGCATCTTTAAGCTCAAGATATTCCTCCATTTTTTTCTTGGTTGCAAATTATGCTAGAACATTTAAATTAGGGACATAACTATAGATCAAAGGCAGAACAAGAGGATTTATTGAGGTCGAAGGGGAAGCCACAACTCTCAACTCAAGATTCCATTAAAATACCACTTTGGTAAACCAATAAACCCTATTTAGTATTTATATAGACCACAAGCTTTAAACAGGGTGTGAGCTGAGGTTGTTCCCTAAAATGGGCTTGTGGATTGTATAAATTGATCATCAAGTACAACTACTTTAGGGTTTAGACTGTTAGTATTATGGTTGATTGAGTTTAGGTTGCTTGCCTTGGGGCTTGTGCTGCTATTGGTTTTTTTGAATGTGCTATTTTTCTGTTCATTTAATTTGTGATGGCGTTTGTGTTTTCTGTAGATTCTTCAATATATTTTTGGTTCTGTTAATGCTTCTTACTATGAAGGGATTGAAACTCCTATTGATTGAACCATAGTTCTGTTTTGCAGGTCTCTTTACCTTGAAGTCTCTGTGTGATGATAAGTGATTTGGGATATGGAGAGGGTTTCAGAGCCTAAGTCACTTCCTCAGACATTGCCTGTTCTAGTTGAGGTATCGAATCCACGTGCAGCTACAGCAAGAAGAGATGGTCAGTTGTCGAATTTACAGGATATTTCGAGTATGCGAGGAATTTCAGTAAGAGAAGTCCATCAGTTGTCAAAAGCACAGGATAGACCAATCACACGGCTTGCCTCCATCAGAGAAGTGGCTCAGCTATCAAATGCCAGGCTAGTTTTGATTAGAGATGATATGGGATTTGATGGTCAAGGCTCTCATGAACCTGTTCACTTTGCACCTGCAAGAACATGGAAAGGAAAGGCATCTTTACCAGAATCAGAAGATATTATAACTGATGTTGAGGGATTAAAGGGGAGCTTTGATTTATTTGAGGAAGGAGGCCCGAGTTCATTTGCTGGTGCTAGTCACCCCCCTGAACCTGTTGACACGGATCTCATGAGAACCGTTTATGTACCAATAGGTCAAAATAAATCCAAGGCTGGAGGCTTAATGAAGAGCTTTTCTGTGAAGGGTTCTTCCCTAGACGATCTCTCAATTCGTGTTCCGCCTAAAAAACCAAGCCCAACTGTTCTTTCCCCTGCAGAAAGTCTAGTTGAAGAACAAAGTGATGTGGGGAACTTGCCCTCTCCTGTTTTGGGTCCTCGTACATCACAGAATACTGATCACTCTCTCCTTCCTCCAGATTCTGATGAGAAAGAATGTGTTTGGGATGCATCTTTGCCTCCGAGTGGAAATGTCAGTCCACTTAGTAGTATTGATAGTACTGGTGTTGTCACAGCAATGAGCATTGCTAATAGTTGTGCAAGTACATACCGGAGTGATGCACTCACTAGCGACGGCATGCTTAGTTTAGATAGGAACTTTGATAGTACTAAGGGGAGTGTGCGGGGTGATTCTCTAGAGAGTACAAAAACCAGTGCTAGTCAGGCAAGTGACAGCAGTGGTTTCAGTGATGACAGCAACTGGAGCAATGTTACTGGTAGTGCCAATAAGCCTCACAAAGGAAATGATCCTCGGTGGAAGGCTATCCTCGCCATTCGAGCCCGGGATGGGATTTTGGGCATGAGCCATTTTAAGCTTCTCAAAAGACTTGGCTGTGGTGATATAGGAAGTGTATACCTCTCAGAGTTGAGCGCAACTCGGTGTTATTTTGCTATGAAAGTTATGGACAAGGCATCCCTAGCAGCCAGAAAGAAGCTGACTAGGGCACAAACCGAAAGGGAGATTTTGCAGCTGCTTGACCATCCATTTCTGCCAACTTTGTATACTCATTTTGAGACAGACAGATTTTCCTGTCTGGTGATGGAATACTGCCCTGGAGGTGATTTACACACCTTAAGGCAACGTCAACCCGGGAAACATTTCTCAGAGTATGCTGCTCGGTATGTTCCAAAATTACATATTCACATTCTAACAAGTACTTTCTCCTTGTTATTCTGTCACAATGATCCGCTCTTCGCTGATTTGTCAGTAATCTATACATGTGTGCGCCATATGTGTACAGTCCTTCATCTGTCTAATATGTTCCGTAATACTTAATACCTCTAAATGAATTATTCTTTTTTGCTCTATAAGAAAGTGGTTCAATCTCTGACACCTTAAATGTATATGATGAACAATATTCTGAAGAAGAGGCACGTATATTTTTGAAGAACGATGAAATGGTACTCCCGCTTCTCGTCACCCCCAGGAGTTCTTGGGGCTTGGTCATTATCTTCCAAGAAGGAAGAGTTAACTGTTTTCATTGAATCTTTGTTAATAAGATTGGTTTATCATCATCGTTGTTTACCACGTTAACAAGACATGTGATTTGACACTTGATTTGTTTTGGTTTCAAGTCCATAAATTGATTGTCTCCCATGATCAGTACATTCTTTGTGATAGAACACAAGATACAAGAATTATTTCTATATGCAGTTATTCTACCTTCATGTTTGTGATATAGAGTCTACAACATGGGTTTCTTTTCTTTTTATCTGGTCTTGGTGATGAAATCCTTATACTTTATCAGCTTCTTTACTTAATATATTTTATATTTTAAATGATGATATATTATACTGAGATTTTGTGGGGTTGAATGGTGAATTTTACTCCAGTGCCCGTCTATGATTGTAGAACATTTACTGCTGTGTACATGATCTCGAAATTATCCTTGTTATTTCAGCGTGTGATAATATTTTAGTTGTTGTCATTTTGTAGTTTTTACGCCGCGGAGGTTCTTTTAGCACTTGAATATCTCCACATGCTTGGAGTAGTGTATCGAGACCTTAAACCTGAAAACGTGCTGGTACGAGATGACGGTCACATTATGCTTTCGGACTTTGATCTCTCCCTTAGATGTGCTGTTTCACCAACATTGATTAGAACATCTGATGGTGACCCTAAACGAGGTGGTGGTGCATTTTGTGTTCAGCCTGCTTGCACTGAGCCTTCATCGGTATGCATCCAACCTGCCTGTTTCATCCCTCGCCTCTTCCCTCAGAAAAACAAGAAATCACAGAAGCCTAAAGCTGAGCCAGGGTTGTCCGCCAACACGCTTCCTGAGCTTGTGGCTGAGCCCACTTCGGCTAGGTCTATGTCCTTTGTTGGAACACACGAATACCTTGCTCCTGAAATCATCAAAGGAGAAGGTCATGGCAGTGCAGTGGATTGGTGGACATTTGGAATTTTCCTGCACGAGCTCTTATACGGTAAAACGCCTTTCAAAGGATCGGGGAATCGTGCTACACTATTCAATGTGGTCGGCCAGCAGCTCAAATTTCCAGAGTCACCGGCCACTAGCTATGCTAGCCGGGATCTGATCCGAGGCTTGCTGGTGAAGGAACCACAGAACCGGCTCGGAGTAAAGAGGGGCGCAACCGAGATTAAGCAGCATCCCTTCTTCGAGGGAGTGAATTGGGCTCTGATTAGGTGCAGCACACCCCCAGAAGTGCCCAGACCAATCGAGAGCGAGATTCCCGGGGCCGTAAGATTTGGACCACCTGATCCAGTTGGCAACAATAGTAAGAGGATGGTAGGTACTGACATGAAGTCTGGGGGCAAATATCTAGACTTTGAGTTCTTCTAGTATGGATTTTCATATCTGGTTTGAATTGTGTAACCAATTTCATCATCAACATCATCATCCTCAGCTAATTTAACATGAGCTGGCTGCGCATTAGCATGTTACTTCTTCAGGTGGGTATGTCAGAAAAACATTCCAATTCAATTGGGAGGGAAAAAAGAAGAAGATGATGGCTTAAGCTTAGAGTACTGTTGATATGGATGATTTTATAATTTAGTGTTCCCAATACAAAATTTAGTTATTCTCACTTGAATCGATTCATTCCCTTTTCCCATTTAAGAGAAAATATTTTCACTTTAATGCTATTAATTGCTTCAGTCGGTGGCATTTCTTCCTCGCCATCCTTAGTTTTCACAGGATAGGTCTCATAGTCTTACCTATCATACTTAGCTCGTATTTGGACAAGAGTTATGATTTTTTTTTTTTTAGAAAAAAAGTAGTTCTAAATAAATAAATATTTGTATAGTTATTGATAGAAATATTTTAGTAATTAAGAAATTCTTAGAAATGTATGATTTTATTAAAAATATGAGAGAGGAAAGAGGGTAGAGAAGAGAAAAGAGAAATAAAAGAGAAAAGGGGGTAGAGAAGAGAAAATAGAGATAAAATATGAAAGAGGGTAGAGAAAATAGATAATAGATGAGTGAGAGTGGAGAAGAGAGGGGAGATGGGAGATGATGGAGATGAGAGAAGAGTGAAGGTGAAGAAGAGAGGAGATAGGGTAGAGAAAAAAGATAAGATATGAGAGAGTGTAAGAAAATGAAAGAGTAAAATAATAATTAAATAATTTATAATTTTTTTTATTATTTTAAAAATTAGTTTCAGTAGTTCATTTAGAATTTTGGTCTTAAATCATAATTTGGTCCAATTTTTTTTTTTTAATAAATATAATTTTGTTTTAATTTTTTTTTAAATTAATGTTTAGGCTAAAAATCTTTTTAAAATTTAGGTTTTAGTGGTTTTTAAACACACTTCATGTTTGGTTTCATCAGAAATTATGGTTTTAAAAGCTCTTTTGGGTAAAATTTAAGTTTGGAAAATTTTTAAAATAAACAGTCATATTTGTTTAAATAGGTTTTTAGACTAAATTATGGTTTAAAATCAAAGTTTCAGATAAGTTGGTTAGAGTAGTTTATGGAACAATAAAAAAACTTATGAACTAACTAATTATTATATTATCTATATTTTTTCCTATACTATTTCTCATATTTTTTCTTATACCTTTTCTCTTTTTTTTACTTTTTCTTACACTATCTCTCTTCTTTTTTTTACATCCCCTCTCCCCTTTCCTCTTATATCTTATTTCTCTTTATTTAATACTCATACTCTTTTTTATAATTTATCAATAATAAAAATACTTATGTAAATAACTATCCAAATATTCATTTATTCAAAACTATTTTTTTTATAAGTTTTCTTTAAAAGTTATTTTCTATAAGCTGTTAAATTTTTTTTTAAGCCTATTTTTAAAATCTTATCTAAACTCACACTTAATATGGATCTTTAGGTTAAGTGTAGTAATAAGTTACAATTTTTTATTTCAAGGCACTAGTATTCTCATTGGTAGGCATTTTTTCTAATGAGGATTTAAATTGTGCTAAAGGTAGTGAGTTGCAGATTTTGAATAAACCTATAGAGCATAAATATGTAAGAAAATGAGTGATTTTTTCAATTATAAATCATAGTGGATAATCAACAGAGATTGTTTTTAGCGAAAATATTTAGTGCCTCACATTTATTGCTCAACATTATATTGAATATGATTGTCACCAATACCTATTCATAGCAAAAAAAATAAAAAATCATGGTGTATAAATTATTCATGTTTTACAGTGAAACAAATTTGAGGGTTGAATAATACAATTTAATGTTTAAAGTAAATTAATAATAATTGTGTGAATTTTGTCTATAATTTATATTCATATATTTTAAAATTTGTATTAAATGTTTTAACCCAAAAGCACACAACAAACTAATCCCTCTTAGTGTGAAAGATAACGCAAATGAGTTCTCTTTTTCTAGTAAAAGTCTTTAATAGGCATATCTGGAGATCAAAGTACAAATAATATATTTAAGGGACTTAAGTAAAATTTAACAAATTTTTTTATAAGGAAATTTTTAGAAATGGGGGGTTGAGTTTCTCCACCATCCAATAACAAAAATAAGTCTTTTCTTTTTTTATAGTTAATAATAATATTGGGTAAGATAAGGTATCAATTACCCTTAGATATAAATTTAGGCATATAAGAATTATGATATCTTTTTAAGTATTATTACTAGAAACACAATAAAATTATATTCCTCAATAATCAAAAACTTAACATTGAGCACAGTAGAAAGTCACCATAATGATACAAAAAATAACCTCAAGAGAACAAGAAATATATATTTTTTTTGGTATATAAAAATTTTAATTGTGTTCAATATCGTATTTTATTAAAATTAAAATATAGTTCTAAGAGTCATATACTACTTACAAGAGATTTATAAAATTGTATATTAAAAGAACTCTTACAATAATAATAAAAATTAAACTTACGTCTTTATAAGATATAAGTCTATTCTTTAAAATATAAACTAAAATATATAATCTTAATCCACCTTTATGGATAAGCCCGAGCCATTACAACTAGAATGGGTTTAGATTACAAATAAGAAAATGTATGGGTTAGAACATGTAATAATAAAAAATATTGGGAAATAAGATATGCTTTTAAACTTTTAAGTTTGTAACGATATATAAAAATAATAAAATATTTAAAATAGTATAATTCTGAGTATAGCTGGCAAGTGATATTTAAAGTATACCAATCAAATCATAGAAGAAAATTTAATTTAATTAGGATTAAATAATATTTTAGTTTTCAATTAAAGAGTTAATAATCCCTTAATAATAATAAATAGACCAGGGTACAACTAATAACATTTTCTTCTTCTATCAAATCTTCTAATTTCATATCTCTCCTCATTAAATTGGTCATAAATTAGATAAGTCGAATTTTAAAAGCACGTCGGGTTAAAGCAATTCTCTCATGACTCAAATGGAGCTTTCAAAGGTAATTACAAATTATTTATTAATAAATATTAAATTTGATAATTAAGATTTAAATCAAGTTATTGTAAAATATGGCTTTTTATTTATTATACAAGAAAAATGGAGTCTACACAACAATAAATAATAATTTATACATTCATATGATCAGTTTGCTGATTAACTGAGTACAATAAATAAAATTCCTCCAGATGAAAATTTCTATTGACGAATTGAAAAATGAGGGAGCTGTTGCCAATTGTATGGTTGAGATGATCTGATATGAAATTTTGATAGGGAATTCCAAGCTTTGCAAACAGTGGTAAATTTCACGAGACTTGACGGGTAGCCCGTGAAGAATTTCCACAACAATTTCTGGGGTAAATAATCACATATATTGTTTTCGTTTTAAAAAAAAATTAAATAATATTTTATTAAAGTCAAGGTATAGTCTAAAACTTAGAGAATAATTAGAAATGAGTTATAAAACTGCCTATTAAATAAATACTTATAAGAGTAAAAAATAATTAAATTTATATTTTTATAAAATATAAACTCATTCTTTATTATCTATCCTAATTCTTATTATCCACACAAATTGCTTTGGCTTGCAAATCTGGACTCTGTCCTTAAAGACTCCGCAAAGAAACGGAATGGTTTTCTAGGGTAAAATACACACAATGGGTTATTTATAGAAAAAGGATGACTCTAATGGGAAGTATTCTAAAAAATATATTTCTAATTTTATTCAAATAATCTAGTTAGGGTGAAAGAGTTTGAGGAATAAGATTTCTCCCTTGCATAAAAGGTAGGAAAAGTAGGTTATAATTAATTATTTATTTATAATTATTATATATTATTATAATTAGAAATTTAAAATATAACAGAATTATTTATTACTTACTATTGTGAGGTTCAAAATCTTTCAAAAATAAAAGTGATTTATGATTATTATAAATTATTATTATGGATATAAATTTAAAATATCATAAAATCAATTAATAGTATTTAAAATATTTTAAAAATCAAAATGAGTTTACTGATTGAAATTATTGATTACTACTTGTAGATAGAAGTGTTGAAAATATTAAGATATATCAACCTAAACCTATATTAATCTCAACTGAGTATTATAAAATTTTAAAAATATAATTAATGATGGATTATCAGTATATAATAATAAAAGATAGTTGGAAATAAGATATACTTTTAAACTTTTAAATGTTTAAGGAAAGATATGGTAAGATAATAAAATATTTAAAGTATCCAAACCTAATCAGGGAAGACAATTTAATTCAATTAGGATTGAAATAATATTTTAGGTTTCAAATTAAATGATTAATAATCCACTAATTGTTATAAAAATAAGAAAGTAAGAGAATAGAAAGAATAACAAGATAAGAATTTGAGATGAGAGAAATGGAAGGACAAGAGAGAATTTCTCATATGCTTGTATATTCACTTGTCCAAATGCCTTCTACATAGCCACTATTTATAGGCCACACCCATTAAAGACTAAACATAAGGTTACAAAAGATTAAAAAGGAATAAAATAACATTAACCATAAGAAACCTTTCTCAAGTCATTCATTAAGGAAGTTATAGTTTTATGGCATAAAGGGAAGAAGGAATCCTAAGAGGAATCCCAGAAGGTATAAGTTTTATGGACATCTACATGTGCAAGAATATTTATAACACTTCCCCTTGGATGCCCATGACAGATATTATGCCTTATTAAAACCTTACTAGGAAAAACCCATTAGGACAAAAACCTAGTGAAAGAAAAAGAATACACAATATTTATTTAGGTTACCTTATCAAAAACTTTTTCAGGAAAACCCAATGAAAAACAAAATTCTTAAAATGAAGAGTACATCAAGTACTTGTTTACTCCCCCTGATGACGTTGTCAATTTATGTTTTTGAATCTGCGCATTCCAATACCATACACTAACTTCTCAAATGGCTTAGTTGGTAGTGTCTTGGTAAACAAATCTGCAAGGTTATCACATGATCGAATTTGCTGAACATCTATGTCACCATTTTTCATAAGATCATGAGTAAAAAAGAATTTTGGAGAAATATATTTTTTCTATCTCCTTTGATATATCCTCATTTCAATTGAGTTATGCATGCTGTATTATCTTCATATAATACTGTTGGAATCTCTTGTTCTAGAAGTAGACCACTCATTCTTTGGATATATTGGATTACTAACCTTAACCAAACACATTTTTGACTTGCTTTATGAATTGCAATGATGTCTGCATGATTTGATGAGGTAGCTAATAAAGTTTATTTTATCGAATGCTAAGATATAGCTGTACCTCCACAAGTAAATAAATATCCTGTCTGAGATCTATCTTTATGTGGATCTGATAAAAATCCTGCATCTGCATAACCAATCAATTGTGATCTGAATTCATTAGAATAAAATAATCCCATATCAATTGTCCCTCGAAGGTATCGAAATATATGTTTAACTCCATTCCAATGTCTTCTTGTTGGAGAAGAACTAAATCTTGCCAATAAACTCACAGCAAATGCAATATCAGGTCGTGCTGAATTAGCAATATATATTAGTGCCCATATAGCACTAATATATGGTACTTCTGGACTAAAAAGTTCTTCATTTTCCTCTTGAGGGCGAAAATGATCTTTTTCTTTAACTAGCGATCTCACAACCGTTGGAGTAGTTAATGGATGTGCTTTATCCATATAAAATTGTTTTAATATTTTTTCAATATAAGCTGATTGATGAAGAAATAATCCATTTGTTAAGTGCTCGATTTGTAAACCGAGACAAAATTTTGTTTTTCCAAGATCTTTCATTTTAAATTCTCTCTTTAAACAATCCACTGCTTTTTGAAGCTCTTCAGGAGTTCCAATTATATTCAAGTCATTCACATAGACAGCAATTATAACAAATTCTGATATGTTCCTTTTTATAAAAATACATGGGCTAATTGAGTCATTTTTATAGTCTGCTTTGAACAAATATTCACTTAAATGGTTATACCACATTCTTCCATATTGTTTTAATCCGTATAAGGATTTATGCAAACGAATTGCATAATTTTCTCGAGGATTCTTACATGCTTCAGGCAATTTAAATCCTTCAGGGATTTTCATATAAATTTCAGTATATAAAGAACTATATAAGTATACTGTAACAACATCCATTAGATGCATATCAAGTCTTTCATGCACTGCCAGACTGATTAGATATCTGAAAGTAATTGTATCCACCACAGGAGAATATGTTTCTTCATAATCAATGCCAGGTCTTTGCGAAAAGCCTTGTGCCACAAGTCGTGCTTTATATCTAACAACCTCATTTTTCTCATTTCGTTTTCGCACAAAAACCCATCTATATCCAACTGGTTTAACACCATTTGATATTTGGCCTACATGTCCAAAAACTTCACGTTTTGAAAGTGAATTCAGTTCTGCTTGAATTGCTTCTTTCCATTTTGGCCAATCATTTCTATGTCTACATTCTTCAACTGACCTAGGTTCAAGATCCTCATTTTGATTAGTTATTTCAACAGCAACATTGTACGAAAAAATATCGTCGATGACTATATTTTCTCGGTTTCACCTTTTTCCCCTATTGACATAACTTATCGAGATCTCTTCATTATTTTTAGGTACCTGGACCTCTTCTGGGGTCTTTTGATTTGTTATGTCCTGGGTATCTCCTATAAGACCAGCCTCCTCAATTTGACCATCTTGATTGTTTACTCTTCTCTTTATAGGTTTTTTATCTTTGGAACCGATTGGTCTACCACGCTTCAAACGTGGTTTAGTTTCATTTGCACTTGCTACTTGTCCTGCTGGGACATCAATTCAAATTGGAGTATTTTCAGCTAGAATATGAGATTTAATAATTCTCTTGGAGTCAGTAAATGCATCTGGCAGTTGATTTGTAATATTTTGTAAATGAAATTTTTTGAACTTCAAACTCACATATTTGTGTTCGAGGATCTAAATGAGATAACGATAATGCTTTCCATGTGATTTCTTTATCTAGCTGCTTATTATCTTCCCCTAATGTTAAAAAATTTGTTTCATCAAAATGACAATAATCAAAACGTGCCGTAAATAAATCTCCTGTTAACGGTTCTAAATACTTGATTATAGAAGGAGATTCATAACCAACATATATTCCTAACCTTCTTTGAGATCCCATCTTTGTGCATTGTGGTGGAGCAATTGGGACAAATACCGCACATCTAAAAATTCTAAGATGAGAAATATTTGGCTCCTGACCAAAAGTCAATTGTAATAGGGAGAATTTATGATAACTTGTTGGCCTGATGCGTATAATTATTGATGCATGTAAAATTGTATGTCCCCAAGTTGAAATGAGAAGTTTTGTTCTTATAAGTATTAGTCTAGCAATCAATTGGAGGCGTTTAATTAATAATTATGCTAAACCATCTTGAGTGTGGACATGAGCAACAGATTTCTCTACTGTTATTCCAGTTGCCATGCAATAATCATTAAACTTTTGCGATGAAAACTCACTCGCATTATCAAGACGAATTGTCTTAATTGCATATTCTAGAAATTGTGCTCTTAATCGAATTATTTGAGCAAGTAATCTAACAAATGCTAAATTACGTGTAGATAACAAACACACATGTGACCATCTTGTAGATGCATATATTAAAATCATAAAATATCTAAATGGTCCACATGATGGATGAATAGGTCCACATATATCCCCTTGGATACGTTCTATAAATGCAGGGGATTCTACCCCAAATTTTGTTAATGAAGGTCTTGTAATTAGTTTGCCTTGAGAACAAGCAACACATGAAAAATCTTTAAATTGAAGAATCTCCTAACTCTTCAATGGATGTCCATGTGAATTTTTAATAATCCTTCGCATCATAGTTGATCCGGGATGGCCTAACCAGTCATGCCAAACAATGAATATATTTTTATCAGTAAACTTCTGGTTTATTGTAGCATTTGTTTCAATTATACCAATATTTGTATAGTACAAACCAGAAGATAATGCAGGTACTTTTTCAAGAACACATTTTTCTCCATGTCTAACAATTGTAATATATAGATATTCAATATTTTTCTTATCTATAGTCTTAATATGATACCCATTTTGGCGGATATCTTTAAAACTTAATAAATTTCTTTGAGACTTAGAGGAATATAAAGCATCATTAATTACAAAATTTGTCCCTTTGGGTAATATTATCATTGCTCTTCTGGAGCCTTCAATTAGTTTTGTATTACCCGCTATAGTATTGATGCTTGCACCATTCATTGTCAAATGAGAAAAATATTTTTTATCTTTGAGTATGGTATGTGTTGTAGCACTATCTATGAGACATATATCTTCATTTTTGTGCCCAATAAAAGAGAGAAGAACATCCATATTCTTCATCAAAAGAAAATAAATGTATCAAAATATATTATTAGCAATAATGCTCTTAAAAGAAGAAAGTAAAAGTAAACATAAATAAAGCATAAAGCATAACTAAATTAAGATAAAATATAAACTAAATTTATTTCTCTAATCATGATTCTCAAAGAAATCAGCCACTTCTAAGTGTGCCATAGCATCAAGGTCATCATATAGCTCATTAGTATCATCGTTCTTGTATGCAAAATTTGCCTCAATATCATTATCTTGGAAAGTCATATTTGCTTCCATATTCTTTGAATTCTTTTTTATGGAGGCTTGATAAAGCTTTGCTAGATGCTCAGGCGTACGAAAGGTGCGTGACCAATGCCCTTTCATCCCACACCTATAACATAAATTTTCCACAGTTTTTGAGGGACCACCCTTGTCTTTTTTCTGCCATTCATTATATTTCTTTTTTTGGTGGGTATTTGGATTATAATTACTTCCACCACCATGATGACGATAATTGCCACGTCCCCTACCACGGCCACGGCCACGACCACGACCACGACCACGACCACGACCACGACTGTGACTGCGACCATGGGCATAAAATCCAGTGCGTTCAGTCATATTCGCTTCAGGGAATGGAGCTAATCCAGTGGGACGAATCTCATTATTTTTTATTAACAACTCATTATTTTGTTCAGCCACAAGAAGACATGAGATTAGTTCAGAATACCTTTTAAAATCTTTTTCATGGTATTGCTGCTGCAGGAGCACATTTGAAGTATGAAAGGTTGAAAAAGTTTTTTCTAATAAGTCCTCATCTGTTATTTTCTCACCACACAATTTCAGTTGAGAACTTATTTTAAAAACAGCTAAATTATATTCAGATACATATTTAAAGTCTTGCAGCCTCAAATGCAACTATTCATAACAAGCTTTAGGCAAGATTACCATCTTTTGGTGATCATATCGTTCTTTTAAATTGTTTCACAATTCTAACGGATCTTTCACCTTAAGGTGTTCAGCTTTTAGCCCTTCATGTAAATGGTGGCGAAGGAAATTATGGCCTTAACCTTGTCTTGATTGCTTGCTTCATTTCTAGGTAAAATAACATTCCCTAGACCTTTGGCATCTAAGTGGATTTCAGCATCTAAAACCCAAAACAGATAATTTTTTTCTGAGATATCAAGAGCAGTAAACTCGAGTTTCGTCAGATTAGCCATGGATCGAACTAAAATAATAATAACAATTAGAATTCTGATAAAATTCATTAGAAAAATATGATAATAAAAATATAAATAAATAAACAATATATATTCAACATAAATATAAATTCAATAAAAGTAACAAAATATAAATGGTATAAAAAAACAAAATAAATAACTATAAAATATATATAGTAACACATAAGCAATTAAATAAATAAAACAAAATAATAGAAATAATATAAATAATATAGAAAAAATAATACTACAATAAAAGTAACATAAATAAAATAAGTAATATAAATTAAATAAATATAAAAAAATATAAAAAAATAAATTAAATAACATAAAAATACCATAAATAATATGTTACAATACATAGAATTAGAAATAATATAAATCAAATATATAAATAGTAATATAGTATAAGTATGTCGTAATATAAATAAGTGAATATTATATAACTGTAGTAAATATATAATAATACTAAGAATACAAAGAAGATAAATAAATCAATTGAAATATAAATTAATAAATATATAGGGAGGGGGAATTGGAATTGTAAATAATATATAGGGAGAAGAAAAAATGTAAACAACACATATATGTAAATATATATAAATAGAGAATTAATCATAATATTGTATCAATATATCAAAAGAAGAAGAAAAATTAAAATAATACAATATTTTATATAAGAATAAAATACAATAAAGATAACCCACACACACATATCTAACAATAAAAATTAAAATGGATATGAAAGAATAATAAATAACGGTAAAATATATAACAAATATATAAAAGTAACATTTGCCCATAATAATTAAGTAAGATGATAATAGAAAATAAAACATATATGATAATTAGATAAAGAGAAAACTAATATCCTTTGTACATAATTGAACATAATAGTATATGAATTGATAAGGAGTTCATACCTTAAATTTTTCAGAGCAATGTCGTGCTGATAACGTGTTATAAAAATAAGAAAGTAAGAGAATAGAAAGAATAACAAGACAAGAATTTGAGATGAGAGAAATGGAAGGATAAGAGAGAATTCCTCATATGCTTGTATATTCATTTGTTCAAATGCCTTCTATATAGCCACTATTTATAGGCCACACCTATTAAAAACTAAACATAAGGTTACAAAAGATTAAAGAGGAATAAAATGACATTAACCATAAGAAACCCCTCTCAAGTCATTCATTGAGGAAGTTATAGTTTTATGGCATAAAGGGAAGAAGGAATCCTAAGAGGAATTCCAAGAGATATAAGTTTTATGGACATCCACATGTGCAAGAATATTTGTAACACTAATAATAAATAGTCCAGAGTACAACTAAGAGCATTTTCTTCTCTATCAAATATCTCTCATCGTTATTTTATCTTACCATTAAATCATAGGAGAGCCTAATCTTTTCTTAATTTTTTTTATATAAAAAAATTATCTCCTAGTTAGATTGGTCATAAATTAGTCCGATTAAAACAATTCTCTTAGGACTCCAATGGAGCTTTCAAAGGTAACTACAAATTATTTATTAATAATTTTTAAATTTGATCATTAAGATTTGAATCAAGTTATTGTAAAATACGACTTTTTCTGCCATAATCAAATTTTTTTTATAGGATCTATATGTTTAACTCTATTATAATGAAGATTATTATGATTTTTAATTTATCGTTACAATTTAGGGTGAAAACATGAAAAACAATTCGGGTTTAACATATATAAAAAATATTAGATGTCTCCTTTTAAAATTGAACTTAAAATCTATAAAAATTTATCGAACTTGCTAATTGATTATCTTTTTCAAACTATAGAACTAATGGTATAAGACGAAATAAATTACCTCCACATTAAAACTAAAATGATTATAAATTTTAAGAATTAAAAATGATATTAATCATTTTCAAAAAAATATTAATAAATTATATATATATATTTTTTAATTGAATTGAGTATTACAATCCTTAAAAAAAAATTGATGATTGATTTTCTCTTTCTTTCCTCTTTTTTAAGAGAGATTCAATACAAGCAATTACTTAAAGAATTAGAAACCAAGAACAGAGTCTTAACCCAGGAATAAAACCTTAGCAAATATATTGTTTATCTTCCAAAAATGACTCGAGAACATTAATTTAATATCTTAATATCAAACTTACTACACGACCATCTTTCAATAATGGTTAGAAAGATAAAACATCATCTTGTTTATTCATCAAGAACAAGCTCTCAACATAAGATCCAACATAAACTTCAGCACATGCCTGATATCCCATAGGCTTCACCAAGTTCTTGAATGGATCAACTAGAACTATATCTCCAAAAACATCAAGACGTATGACCACTTCCCCATCGCTAGTTAAAGCCAATATGTTTGATATGCCCCCATAACGTCTTCTATCCCGTTGGAGTATCATAGTCCATGACTCAGTAACACCATATTCCTTCATCACCCAAATACTGCGCATCCATCGGCGGCACTTTATTAAACGATGATTCACCACAGCAAGTGAATGGCCTCCGTCCCCAACAACTAATCTTGATATCACAGTTCGACGCGATAGTGACTGCTGTGGTAACATTAATTCTCCAAATGTTTCTTTAGTCACATCAAATGATAAAATAAATTTGTGACTTGAACCGTCACATTGATATCTACGGCGGTAAACAAGCCAATGTATTGCACCATTCACAAACACTGGGGCTAAATCATGATAACTACAATAAAACTGAGGGACCCTAACAGTGATACTTCTCCAGCAGCGAGAAAGAAGAGAGTACACCTCAACGTCAGGAGTATCTTGTGTGGGCAAATGATTCATGAGTCTTACAATCTTATAATCGTTGTTCTTGGAATCAAAGCCAAACCCAAAAAGTAGCTCATATTTGGCACCACGTTCACGGTCCCCGTCTGTGTAGGTTGTGATTGGCTTGGGAAGCACCATATATTTTCGAAGCAAGGGATTCCAAATGATGATAGTTGCAGAATGTAATGGTGAATAGTCAGCAGAACAGACGAGGCCATTGCATGTGCCAGCAAACAGTGTATAGCGATCCTGCCGAAATAGATGAGAGAGTGGGAATCTCTCAACATGCAAGTGATCAGTTCGTTGATTAGCAAAGTACAATGAGTAAAAATCCTTCGGCCTTTCCCCTTCCATAAGACAAAATTGAAAAAAGAGGGAGCTTTTGCCATTGGAAGCTTGAATTGTACGGTTGAGGTGATCAGATATGAAAGTTTGATCTGTGATGAGGGAATTCCAAGCTCTGCAAACACAGGTGAATTTCACAAGACTCTTGACGGGGAGCCTGTGAAGAATTTCCTCCACAATTTCTAGGGGTATATGATCAGACATATTGCTTTGCCTGGTAAATCTGAGCTCTACGCTTATGACTCGACTCTTTAGTATAAAAGAAACAAACGTAATAGTTATATAGGTAAAAGATACAACGGGTTATTTATAGAAAAAGAAGGACTCTAAGTGAAAGTATTCTAGGAAACATATCCCTAATTTAATCTAAAAGCACAAAAGATTAGGATAGATAAATGGATTTAAGTAGCTTATTTAAATAATCTAATTAGAGTTAAAGAGTTTAATGGATAATAGATTAACAGAAGATAATAATAAAACATGTTGAGAAACAAGATATACTTTTAAATTTTTAAGGATATGGAAAGATAATAAAACATTTAAAATAATCTAATTTTAACTATAGCTGGAAAATGATATTTAAAAAAGTTATTTAAAGTATAAAAATCAAATCATGGAAGACAATTTAATTTAATTAGGATTAAATAATATTTAGGTTTTAAATTAAAGGGTTAGTTATAAAAGCCGCACGTTGGCAAAATAAAAAATAAAAAATTATAAGATAAAAAGACTCATGCTGGGTTATTTATAAAAAAAGTATTATAGATGTTTCTAAAAGATAAATTAGACTATTAAAAGATATATATATATATATATATATATAAGGTTTAAATTTGGGGTGGTTGTGATTTTTTTTCTTGATTCTTTCTTAATATTTGAATAAATCTCCATTCAAATAAATAAGAAACTAGATGATCATAAAAATACAACATTTAAAATTCAAACAAAAAATCTCACACGATTGGCCAAAAATGTGATTTGAGTTATTAGAAAAAAGATAATAAAAAATCTCAATGATGACTATTGACTTCCGAATTAGAAAACAGGATTTTGGGTCATTAAGAAAAATAAAAAACTATGTTTTTTTAAAAAAAATCTCTTTTATAATGATTCGCTCTCCCATTAAAAAAATGTGATTTTAAGTTATTATGAAAAAAATTAAAGCAAATAAAAAATTAAAAGGAAAATCTCTCATTATATGACTTATGCTAATTAAATAAAGTAATTAGGCAATTGAATATACTGTTATCTTCCAATCTTGAGCTTGTTTACTACTCTTCCAATCTTTAATATAAAATTTAATTAAAAATTAATTTTAATTTGTAAATATAAAACATATTTTAAATTCAATTTTAATTTTTAAATATAAAACATATTTTAAATTTAATTTTAATTTTTTATATTTATCACTTTTTCTTAAACCATATTTATTAATACTCCCTCAAATAATAATAATAATAATAATAATAATAATAAGTAAGGAAATGATAAAAAAAAACATAATTACGCTACTATAAACCAAATCAAACAAGCAAACATGCCAAAATTAAATAAACTACACCAAATCAAATTGTTACTCTAAACTATGATCCAAAATTAATCTTCAAAATCATTTATAGTTTTTATTCTATATACTAAATGAAGGTTCGCACAAATTGTACTTCTAGATTCCAAAAAACTGAATCAGAGAAAAGGGAAACAGGGTAAACAAAAGGTTGTACTACCTACATTCTTTACTATAAAAAACAATTGATTTTTTTCAAATATATTAAAAAAACCAAATAAATCAACTAATAAATAATCTATTTTGTTAAGAAAAAAAACTAAAATACACACAGATATGTTCTATACAACCAACTAATCAAATTATCCTTTAGTTTTATATTGTAATGAAACTAACTAGTAGCTCAGACAACCTTTTAACAACCTTGAGTGCCACAACCTTTTAAATGGCCAGAGAATTAAGATATTCTATGTGTAGGAGTACACTGATGCTTTATAAGGAATTAAGCACATTACTGTCATTAGGAAAACCAAAATCCCCCAAAAGACCCTGCATCATAAAGGAAAGGCACAAGTTAAATGCTGAGCTACATATATCTAATACTAATACTCCTCCAGTCCTTAATATAAAATATAATTAAATAGTTGATTTTAGTCCTAAATAAAAAATCTATTTTATATTTGTTTTAATTATTTCTTAAATTATCCCTATTGATACTCTCAACAATGATCAAGTAAGATAGGTAAGGAGGGAGTTAAGAAAAATAATTAGAGTGTTTTAGTAAAAATGTCACATCAACTAACTTAACTAATATCTTTAATATAGTCAAATTAATTAAATATGTCAACATTGGAGGAGTATCTCTATACACTACCCCGTTGCAGCAATATCTGGAAAATGTAACAGATTCATCTTGTCAGCAATGATTCATGCATGGTTTCTCAAATGCTTGGCCAGAAAAAAAAACAAGAATTGAATATCTGAAAAAATTTTCAGTAAGCCCAATCTGCAAAAAATGGGTTGACCAACTAATCATGGATAAGTATATAAGCATATCAAAAGCACAACTCCTGATATACTTAGGTGTCTTCTCATAGTCATTTCTGAAGAGAATTCAATCTCCCCATGTTCCACATTAACCTTACCCACTCATGCCTATTGGTGGGGAGTCTATCTTGTACTTACTCCAAGCACTCCTTATATGACATAACATGGATGTAAAAATGCTTACCATGGCGTCATTGATTGCATAAGCCACGCAATAGTGCTCCTGGAAATCAACAGTGGACAAAACTTGAGGTGCTAGTGGTTGAGGTATAACAATAATAGATAACTTTTCGTTAATGACAAGCAAGTGGCTAGAATATCTGGAGATCAGTTGTTTTCTCCAACGTAAACCCACCATTGAAAGCCATGCAAATTATAGCAAACAAAATCCAGGCATTGTTGGGGATATTAAAAGCAGGAATGAAGAAGTGGGGTTACCTGCATCATATGCCACTCTTCAAATTCGTCAAATAGTTCCAGCCGTTCAATCCTATCAATAAAGCTTCATTGATCAGTTTAATTTAATTAATATTTTGCAAAAAGATAAAGCTTCCATCCCTAAAGAGGAGAAAGGCAAAGAAAACTAGAGAATCATGGACAGAGTGCCTATTATATGAGGATGTAAAATTTTTTTGCATTAAAACAGAAACGAAAGAGTTCCATCATATCACAATTACATATTAGTTTAACTGGGTATATTACCTAATGGGATATAAACCAGGGAAAGATACTTAGACAAAGAGGAAGGGAAGGAATATCTTTTAATGGAGCCATTAAGAAAAGCAGCTACTTTAGATGCTTGCTTTGATACAGCAAAGAGGGGCAACTTCCCTAACCACCTCTAGCAATTTGGATAAGACAACTAATAACTTAATTGCTTCATCACAATAAAGCATGAAATAGAAAAATTATAGAATCAATAGCACAAAACCCGTTAACCAAAAATTTTAGTCCAGCATAAAGGATAACTTTCTTATTTTCATTAAAGAACAATATGAGGTTAACACTGTGGTAAGCAACTGGTATAATTTCATTTTTTAGTAACAGCATTTAGTAAATTTGTCCAATATATCAACTAAAACACATTTAGTAACAGCACCAAAGAAGCTACGAGGAAGAATTTGTAAATTTGTAACGAAAAACAGTCCATCATTTATGAGCAAAATACCTGCGCCTTTCATGAGCATCAATAAAGTCACTATACACTCTAAGCATATCCCACGCAGCAGCCCTCTGAAACATAACGCAGAAAGACAATTATTAATTCATGTAGAATAACTGAATTAACCATATAAAAATGAAAAATGAAAAAAATAATGTAAACAAGGAAAAATATATAATTACACATACCACATGTAAGGCATGATATATTAGTGGGCAAAAAGGATATTACTTGGGATAAACCAAAAAAGAAGTGTTACAGAGTAGAAAGAAAGGTATGAGAGGATGGGCATCATATATTCTCTTAGTGGGAGAAAAGCAAAGAAAACAGGCAAACATAGATGCCCATATAAAAATGTTATGTAATTGTATAAGAAGAGGAATTAGTTAGGATTTAATTGGGGTAGTTAGGGGAGATGACCATTAGTAGCCAAAGGCTATAAATAAATGGCTTAGGGACTAATTGTAATCATGCTTTTGGTTAATAGCCGGCAACATTGTAGAAGAGCTATCAAGTATGCCATTGATAGTCAAGTGTTAGTGATAACGGTAGCTATCTATTAAACTATTATGTTCTCTAACATTGTCCTTTTGAAGGTTTTGAACACCAATATGTAATTAATCATATCAAATGGACAATATATGATCCCAATTAAAGTTAGGAGTGTAAGGAGTTCATTTCATGAAAGGTTAATGTTATACCTGCCATCCTTGGTCCAGAAACAATTTTTCCTTTGCATGTAAGTTTGGTGTAGCATTTATCCCCAAGAGGGCACAGCCTCGACTCTGAAACAAGATAGAAAAGACTAGTCATCCCATGGTTTCAATTATATACAGTTGACTTCATCCATATTTTAATTCACCATAACTGGGCTCATTGGTTGTCAAGTAATTTAATGAATAGAATTGGATGAAAAGATGTAACATATGAAGGTTAGATATATGCTCTTGAAAGTGAGAAGAACTTCCTCTTTGGACATTAACATTTCCAATTGTAATCTCAAATAATTCAAAAAGGAAATCAAATACAGAAAAACAACAATTTTTTTGATGTCCAGACCTCCAAATTTCTAATCATTTGCCGCCCAAAAGCATCATCGGGGTGGATCTGTCAACAAAGAACCATTTAATGCAAATATCACCTTTCAATAAACCAACCAGAAAAAATACAGGGGAAAAAGATACTGCTGAGGAGACTGTAACCTGCTCATAAAGAAAAAATACTCCTGTCTTGAATGTTTGGGAAGCCCAACCAACAATTGAACGAGTTGAATCTGGATCTAAGTATATCAGAACACATTCTGCAATTATAAAAGTTGGCAGACTGATGACAATGTCAGAACTTAGCAATATGATCATTCCCCAGTTGTCAAATAGACAAGGTTCTTTAGAATATACCAAAGTCACATAAACAGGTAACCACAGAAGAAATTTCCCTAAAACTGTTGATAAATTTAGTTTCCTGGGGGCTGCATGCTTTTTTCCCCTCTCTTTGCAATCTTCTTTTTAATGACCTCCATGCATTTGCATGGTGGCAGTATTCTAGTTGATATAAAATATAGCTAAGAAGACAAACTCTGCTTTGATTAAAATAAATAAATAAATAAATAGAACTGTCATGAGACCCTGAAACTTATTAATGCCTTCATCAAATTAAATGACCATAGAATTCTATTGACATATGCCATGAACCATTTCGACACACTTGGAAACTGAGAACTCTGGATTGTTAATGTATGAAACCAGGGCTTCTTTCTATCTTTCTGCATCATCCAAAGAATAAAATTGCAAACTGTATAACTGAAAGTACTTCCAGATTCTAGAAGCTTTATTTTAATAAATCTTCCCACGAGGGGTTGGAACCTTTAAACAAAGTTCAAGTTATACACAAATGGAAATGGAAATTCACAGCAGCATGAGAGAGAGGACTCCCAATTAATACCTTGGATCTATATCAGCTCGAGCTATAATATCATTCAATTTTTCTATGTCACGCAAATCAACAGGTAGTAGTTTGTAGTGATCACTAAACACTTCTCCTTTCTCTGCAAAGAATGAAAGATCAACAGCAGGAATTCTGATCAAAACTTAAAACAAATCCCAAATTCCCAATGATTAACTATAAGAAAAAAACTTGGGTAAAGTTCGCTGGAGTTTGCAAATTGCAATCAGGCACTCTAATAGGAAAACAGAATACACAGGAATTCTTTCTTTAAACTTAATCGTGTGCTTACCTATAAAATTATCCTTTAGTCATGTTTTGATTGAAAAGCCAATAAGCAAACACCAAGAAACTACAATCAGGCCTCTCCTCAATTATTTAAATATTTCACTCTAAACCCAGCCCCACTAGGCCAGGATAATTTAATAATAGGAAAGTAAACTGAAAAAGGTCATGGATAAAAAGTGATCCCTAATGCCCCAAATAAAAAAAAGTAACAAAAAATAAGATATTGTAGATCTATTTTGGGTGCAATAGAAATGGAATCCCTTTCCAAGAAAGATATCAAACTGGTTATGCTCCAGCAGCATGCGTTACAGCACAGGAATAGAACACCTCTACTGTGAGAACCCAAGCCATTAATTAATGCACAATGCTTATACACTAATATATCCAGCATTGCTTACCTGCGGATATAACTGCTGTTGCTCCGATTTTGTCCTTTAATTGACTGCAAGTCTCAATAAGTGCAGCCTTCTTACTAGTCACCTAATTCATATACACAAAACTACTTTAACCTTGTCTACTGATGATGGTCATTCAGAACATGAGATTCAAAAACTAAAACTAAGCCTTTTCTCCTCCATTAGCAATTAATTAGATGTTCAATCATAACAAATCCCTTAAAATCAAGCATCTACTATTAATCTAGCAGAAGACACTAAGGGAATAAGAAACGAGACTGCCTAGGCAAACAAAAACTTCCAAGGAAAAGCAGATTCAAGTTTTCACCTCCTTAAAATCAACTTCCACATATAGATGTGGTGCTTTCCCATCATCCTGCCAAGAGAAGGTAGAACCATTTCAATTACAACTATACATGAGCATTTATTACAGATGAGCTAACTAAGAAAGAAGGTTACAACAAATATTGAAATTGATGGTAACAATGCTACCAATTTTCTCAGCTGGTTCAGACTTGTATACATCATTCTAAACAAGAGAAATATATTAGTACCCACTGGTCTGTCACCAAACAAGCTTCATATCAGATATTTTTTACATCTTCGTTTTGCATCTCAGATATTTTTTTACATCTTTGTTTAGACCCCACGATAACAGCATATAAAAGAAAAATTATAACATGGGACGTTTAGACTAGCTTTTTGACTTCCTCTGTTTAAAGCTTACAAAAAATAATGGATTTTTTTCGCAGTTAATTTCTACATCACAGTACGCACATACAGAAAAAACATGAATGTAACATCAGTTCCTTCCACTTTGTGCTTATTTACAAGAGTGCACATAAATAACCATAAATTCTTCAAAGCTATCAGAATGAAGATGGGAAACACAGGACAAAAGCAAGAATGAGGTAAAAATGCCAGTCAAGAAGTTTTAGCAAGGCCCAGATGGAATTACATGCTTATCTATATCTATACTAGGATATAAAAGAAAACCACTGTTAAAACTCCTCTTCTCACTAATTCAATATTTTTTTAATAAAAAATGGCACATCCACATAGCCTATTACTACAATTTAATAGCAAGTAGCAATATGATAGTGATGTATTGACTTGCTTGAATAAATCTCCTTGTTTAACATCTCAATGTTTTCTTGACCAAATTTTGTATGACAAAACCCCACATTCTGACAGGCAAAACCTTTCACAATCATGAAGGAAAGTATGCAGTATGGAACTAAATTTCTCCTTCCAATGTTCTATCTAGTACGAGGGTAAAGGCCCATTGTTTCAGCTTCTTTTTTTTTAAAAAAAAAAATCACAATTTTTCAGAAAAGAACCTTTTAAGAAATTTTAGGATCTTCTGCTTTTTATAATTGTAACCTAATGCAAAATAACTTCTGCTTTTAAAAAAAAACTTCTCTAAATAACAAATCATTTTTCTAGACAATTAGAAAGTAACTTTTTTTTTTTTAAAGCTTAAACTAATGGTCCCTAAAACATGTTGTCTTCAGTTGTCTCTTAAAGATTGAAGTTGTAAAATCTGTGGGACAATAGCTTAGAATCACAAGCAAGAAGAAACAAATTATGTGGAGTATGTCATGTTAATACTTATGATGGTAAACCAGGCACCTGCAACTGAAAATATGTTGTGTCAAAGCCTGCTCCAAGTGATAATATCTGCTTCTTTACTGGATTGTCTTTATCTGTCTTGTTCTCAACATCAATAAACTGATAGAGAAGTTTCCGAAATGCAGCCCAACGAGCAAAGTAACCTTCATACTCACAGATAATAATAACAATGAGCCAGCTACTAAAAGGCTGGAGGATAGTTAAAGTATACAATTTCAACAATGCAGTTTGTTCAAGTTAAATCTTACCACGGTTAATAATCGGAGATCTCCTCACTGGTCTTCTGACAAATAAATGAATGTAGTCATCTTTCATGTATCCCTTCTTCACACAGGACCTTCAGACAGTTTATGAGTTTTCATTATTCACCACATATGAATAACTGGGTCATTTATACTCAGGAGAGAAAAATAAAAATACGATGTTAACAAACAACCACACTAATGGAATATAGGCGACTCAAACAGTCTAAATTTAAAGAGAACAGACAAGCTAAACTTAAGAATCAAGTATTATATTCCCGTACAAGAAACTCCAGCAAGAAGAAGCAAGGACATATCATATCACCCAAGGGGAGCAGTGGGTATAACAAAAATCAAACTTGTTTGTGCAGAGAGCAAAAATTGTTCTCAGAACAGTAACTTCAACGCCATATTGTTGTCAGAAAAACTCACATGCACGTTCTTCAAAACAACCACACTAACAGAATTGAAAAACAGAAAACAAACAAAAAAGCTTCCCAACCCAATATGCTAACATAAACAAACACTTCATCAAATAGCCACATTCAATTGTCCTTCGCTTTGGTTATACCCAAGATGCAAGTTGACAGAAAACAAAATCATAAAAGAGAGAGGGAAATAAAAACAGCTTCATAAACCAAAACATTAAAAGAAACCAATATAAATTAGCGTGATCCTGAAGAAACTGAAGAATAAAATGACGGAACCCAAAAGGAATCGAGGGTGTGCACACAATTTACTGGCGGAAGCATCGTCATTGGTAGCTTGAACAGCGACTGTATTGCTATGTGATTCCGCCATCGATTCTTGGCTTTGTGAAAGAGAAGAGATTGAAATTAACGAATCTTTGAAGTTATAACTCCGGTGAGAATGAAGCAGCAAAGACCAAAGATTATCAAGCGGAACAAAATGGATTCTCTTCTTGGCTCACGCTAACATCTGGAACGGCTGATCAGTGTGCTGACGTCATCATTTAACTTTTTTTTTAATATTATTTTCTTGTCTTACAAAACAAAAAATTACGAGTAGGTTAGTAAATAATTCAAATGACAAATTCTTTTGGATTCTTGCGACTGGAAAAAATTAATTGTTCAATATTTATACTTTCAATTAATTTTTAATTAAATTTCCCCATTTTTTCCTATTTAATATGTCAGTATAATATTTTTCTGATTAGCTTTTATACTCATAATTTGTTAATTATGAGTTATAATTGATGTAAAGTTTCCACAAGATACAAACTAAAAAAAACAGATTTGTTTTAAAAAAATCATAAAATAAAATTTAATTTTATCAAAATAAAAAAAAATTATCATGCACAATTTATTAAAAAAAAACTGTTATGCTCATAGTCATTTCCTAACACATAATATGTAATATGACAAATTTTAATTATGTCAAAATTAACACATATAAACATAAGAACTAATATCTATAACTAAAGAAGACCTAATTAAAAAAAAGAAAACTACAAAACCTAATTAAAAGTGAGATGAAAATACTGTAACTTGGAAATTAATGTTTTCCCCCCAAATGAATTCCTTCTTTCTAATAATAAATATTTTGATATAATATCATGCGAATAACTTGAACTTATTCCGTCTTATTATACAACGATTAAAATATTATTTAATTGGTGCCAACCCCTTTACCAACTTTAACAGGAAGTGTCATCAACAAGTAGGAGTAGTACTAATTATTTAATTTTATACTATTTTATTAAAATATTAATAATTTAAAGATCATTAATATTTATAAATCCTATTTTACAATTTATAAATTAACCTCTTAAATTTATAAGCAAATATTGTATTTGCATAGTTGGTTGATTTACAATTATTTTTTCTATTTTTTATAATAAAAAATTTAAGTGAATTAAATTTTAGGAGTTCATTAAGAATAAAATATGCATATAAATTTATATAATATTTATAAAAATATTTATACATCGTTAATTAATAAAATTCTCACACTAATAATAGAATTAAATTCAGAATTTTATGAGTTATAAACTATTTTTTTTATTAAATTGATTAACTTTTATTGGTTTATTTCTTGTGTTTTTATAAGTCATCTTTGAAAATTTTACAATTATTCATTTGTTATCTTCACCTCTGAAATAAAGTGTGAACCTTTTATGTTGTAAGATAAATGATGCATGTTGTGAATCATATATTTTTCAAATTATTTTTTTATTTAACTTCTTTTTAAAAATATTATAAAATTTATCGTAGTTTTATTGTTATTGTCGTACTATAAATTACGACTATACTGCTTACTGTGTAGCCTCTTAATGATTATATTCTTTTTTTGTTATGAATATTATAATATAGATGTTCATCTTCATCTCCCTCTTCCTCTTAAAATTCCCTAGGTCATCATTCCTCAATTAATTACTAGACTCTTTATTATTCCTCCGTTAATTAATGGACTCTTCATCTTTAACTTCTATGCCTATAAATAGGCCATGCCATTTGTGTTGTAAATAGAAAGAAGAAAGAATATAAAATATACTTCTCTGATTTTCTTTATTTGTTGTTTTAATATGGTATCCATTTCTACGGATATCCTTAAAACTCAACAAATTCCTGTTAGATTTGGAGGAATAAAATGCACTATCAATGTATAATTGTGTTCCTCCAGATAACAATATATTAGCTCTTTCAAACCCTTCAATCATCTTTATGCTTTCAAATATGGTCTGGACATTAGCTTCTCGCATTACCAAAGATAAAAAATATTTTACATTCCTAAATATTGTATGAGTTGTTGCACTATCAACGAGACATAAATCTTCTTTATTAATGTCAATGAGTGTCATTCTTCATTAACAGGAACATAGCAAAAGAAATACAAAAGAATTAATAAAAAAAATACTCATAATTTTATTTATTGAGAGAAGTAGCTTCATTATAGCAAAAAGAAAACACACATAATCATAAAACACACATAATCATAAAAGTTTAGTTTGTTTTTCTGAACACTCCCATCACCAATTAGGTGATCAATTCTTCTGTTAGGATCGGCAAAGAAATCAATAACATCTAAATGAGTAACATCCATGTTGCCATAATCAGAATTGCTTTCTTCCCCAGCAAAATTTATTTCTATCTTTGGCTCTTTACCTTTATTTTTATTTTTCCTCTTGAGCGATCCTTAGTATAATTCAACCAAATGTCTTGGTGTATGACAAGTACGAGCCCAATGACATTTTCCACCATATCGATGACATAAATTTTCAATATAATTATCATTCCCACTAGTTTCTTTTTTGTAGTTATCATCATTGTTTGCCCACCTCGAGTGGGAACCACGACCACGACCACATTGACCACAGCCTCATATATAGCCACGGCCACGGCCACGTCCACGTCCATATCCCCGACCACGAGATGATTCATTTGTTAGTACATTCACTTCTGGGAATGCAGTAAAGTCAGTTGGACGGGATTCATAATTTCTTATTAAAAGCTCATTATTTTGTTCAGCCACCAAAAGGCAAGAAATCAATTCAGAATACTTTTTGAAGCCTTTTTCGCGATATTGTTGCTGTAATAGCACATTGGATGCATGAAATATGGATAATGTTCTTTCTAACATGTCATCATCAGTAATTTTCTCTCCACATAGTTTTAGTTGAGAACTAATTCTAAATAGTGCAGAATTATATTCACTGACTGATTTAAAATCTTGCAAACGTAAATACATCCAGTCATAACGAGCTTTTGGAAGAATCACAGTTTTCTGGTGGTTATACCTTTCTTTTATATTGTTCCAAAGAACAAATGGGTCCTTGATAGTTAAATATTCAGTTTTTAGTCCTTTATCTAGGTGGTGGTGGAGAAAGATCATGGCTTTTGCTTTGTCTTTGTTAGATTCCTGATTGTCATCCTTGATAGTGTCTCCTAAACCCATAGCATCTAGATGGATTTTTGCATCTAGTATCCAGGATAGATAATTCTTTCCAGTAATGTCAAGAGCCACAAACTCAAGTTTTGTAAGATTCGACATGATGATACTATCATAAAAGTATAACAAAAGGTAAATAGAGATCAAGATTAAGAATGTTGAATAATTAAGAAGTAATCTAATATGAAACTATAATTCAACATGAAAGTAATATAGAAACTTATCTTCTGATGATATATTTTACAATAATACCAGTTGGTTAGAGCAATCGTGCTGATAATGTCTTATAAAACTAGCAATAAGATTAGGAGGAGAGAAGAGATGGGGACAAGAAAATCAGAGAAGTATATATTATATTCTTTCGCTGTACTCTTTTTCCCTTGGTTGAGGTTTTGTCCCACTAGATTTTCCTAGCAAGTTTTTTAATGAGGAGCACTGTAAGTGTATCAATTAAATGTGTACTCTTTTTCTTTACTAGGCTTTTATTTCTCTTTACAACACAAATGACATAGCCTATTTATAGCCATAGAAGTTGAAGATGAAGATGAAGAATCCATTAATTAATGGAAGAATAATGAAGAGTCTATTAATTAATGGAGGAATAATGAATAGTCTAGTAATTAATAGAGGAATAATGACCGGCTAGGCCATCCTGACACAATAATGATGCAAAAAATAATTAAGAATTCATGTGGACATTCATTGAGAAAAGAATCAATTCCATAATCCCTATAAAACTAGCAATAAGATTAGGAAGAGAGAAGAGATTGGGACAAGAAAATTAGAGAATTATATATTATTCTTCTTTCTTTCTCTTCAAATTCCCTAAGTCATTATTCCTCTATTAATTACTAGACTCTTTATTTTAAACTCTTTCTTTAAGCAATTCACTACATTGGAAATCTCTTCAGGAGTTCCAATGATATTTATGTCATCGACATAAATAACAATTATAGCAAATTCATTTCTTGATCTTTTTATAAAAATGCATGGACATATCTAATCATTCTTATATTCTTCTTTCAATAGATATTCACTAAGTCAATTATACCACATGAGCCCTGATTGCTTCAATCCATATAAAGACTTATTTAACTTAATTGAGTACAGTTCTCGAGAACTTAAATTATATTTTTCGGCAACTCAAATCCATCAGGGAGACTCATATAAATGTCATTGTCAAGTGAGCCATACAAATAGGCTGTAACAATATCCATTAATTGAGAAATAATTGAGAATTCATGTGGACAATCATTGAGAAGAGAATCAATTCCACAATCCCATATTTTCTCATGTGCTGCATGTTCTGAAGGGAAACTAATTATTAAACCATCATCGGTAAAAATAGAAAGTGAGTCTCTTACTTTTCTAGAACGTATACAAGTAGATATTTGTGGACTGATACACCCACCATGTGGACCATTTAGATATTTTATGGTTCTAATTGATACATTAACAAGATGGTCACATGTTTGCTTATTATCTTCTCGTAATCTGGCGTTTACGAGATTACTTGCTTAATTAATTAGATTGAGAGCACATTTTCCAGATTATCCCATCAAGAAAATACGTCTAGATAATACCGGTGAATTTACTTCACAAGCTTTTAATGAGTATTGTATGTCTCTGGGAATCGATATTGAACATTCTGTAGCACATGTTCATACACAAAATGGTCTTGCAGAATCATTAATTAAACGTTTGCAGTTGATTGCAAGACCATTGCTTATGAAATCAAATCTTCCAATATCTACTTGGGGATATGCAATTTTACATGCAGCAATGTTAATTCATATCAGACCAACTAGTTATCTTAAGGTCTCCCCTTTACAAATGGTTTTTGGTTAGGAACCAAATATTTCCCATTTAAGGACTTTTGGATGTGCGGTATATGTTCTGATTGCTCTACCACAACGCACCAAAATGGGTCCTCAAAGAAGGATGGGAATATATGTTGGATATAATCTCCTTCTATAATAAAATATTTAGAGCCAACAACGGGATATTTATTTAATGCTCAATTTACTGATTATCATTTTGACGAATCAAGTTTTCTAACATTAGGGGGGAGAAATAAACAGTTGGAAAATAAAGTTAGTTGTAATGAATTATCATTGTCTCATCTTGATCCTCGTACAAAATAATGTGAACTAGGAGTTCAAAAGATAATTCATTTACAGAGTTTAACCAATCAATTGCCAGACGCATTCATTGACCTCAAGAAAGTGACCAAGTCACATGTTCCAGCTGTGAATGCTCCTATCAGAATTGATGTCCCTATTGGACAATCCACTGATACAAATGGATTAAAAGCACGCTTGAAGCGTGGCAGGCCCATCGATTCCAAAGATAAAAATCCTAGAAAAAAAGGAGCTATAAATATAAATGGCCAGGTCGAGGATATTCAACAAAATTTAGTGACTCCAGAAGAGTCCTTTGACAACACTAATATCTCAATTTCGAGAGACATTTAGGTACCTGAAATATGTGAAAATAATGAGATTTTAATAAATTATGTTGTCAATAGAATATGATGGGATTGAGATAAAGTCAACATTGATGATATTTTTGCATATAATGTAGCGCTTGCTGTAATAAATAATTATGAGGATCATGAACCAAAGTCTATTAGCGAATGCAAACAAAAAGATGATTGGCCAAAATGGAAAGACGCAATTGAGGCAGAATTAAAATCATTAGAAAAACGAAAATTTTTTGGTCATGTGGTTCTTATACCTGAAGATGTAAAACCAGTTGGATATAAATGGGTTTTTGTGAGAAAAAGAAATGAAAATGGTGAAGTAGTAAGATATAAAGCATGACTTTTTGCTCAAGGATTTACACAAAGACCTGGTATTGATTTCGTAAAAACATACTCACCAGTAGTAGATGCAACTACTTTTCGATATCTAATTAGTCTGGCAGCAAATGAAGGCCTCGATTTATGTTTAATGGATGTTGTTATAGCCTATTTGTATGGCTCACTTGACAATGGCATTTATATGAGTCTCCCTGACGGATTTGAGTTGCCGAAAGCATACAATTTAAGTTCTTGAGAATGGTACTCAATTAAGTTAAATAAGTCTTTATATGAATTGAAGCAATCAGGGCGTATATAGTATAATCGACTTAGTGAACATATATTGAAAGAAGGATATAAGAATGATCAGATATGTCCATGCATTTTTATAAAAAGATCTAGAAATGAATTTGCTATAATTGCTATTTATGTCGATGACATAAATATCATTGGAACTCCTAAAGAGATTTCTAATGCGATGAATTGCTTAAAGAAAGAGTTTGAAATGAAGGACTTGAGAAGAACAAAATTTTGCATTGGACTACAAATTGAATATCTGAAAAATAGGATCTTCGTGTATCAAGAAACTTACACGAGAAAAGTTTTAAAACGTTTCTATATGGATAAATCACATCCATTATGCACTCCAATAATTGTAAGATCTCTGGAGAAAGATAAAGATTCCTTTAGACTTCAAGAAGGTGATGAAGAACTATTTGGTCCAGAAGTGCCTTACCTTAGTGCAATTGGTGCGCTTATGTATCTTGCTAGTCACACACGACCAGATATATCATTTGCTGTTAACTTACTAGCAAGATATAGTTCTTCATCAATATGAAGACATTGGAATGGGGTTAAGCACATTCTTCATGACTTGAATGCTACTATAGATATGGGATGATGGGTTTCAGTCTGATCTACATGTTGGTAGATCGCAAACAGGCTATTTGTTCACATGTAATGGTACAACTATTTCATGGCGATCAATGAAACAAACCATATCAGTTACATCATTTAACCATACAGAAATATTAACAATACATGAAGCAAGTCGAGAATGTTAATGGTTAAGATTGATAATATATCATATACATACTACTTGTGGATTGTCATCTAGTAAAATGATCCCAACAATCATATATGAAGATAATACTGCATGTATTACCCAACTAAAAGAATGGTATATCAAAGGAGTTAGGACAAAACATATTTCTCCAAAATTCTTTTTCACACATGATCTTTAAAAGAATGGTGAGATTAATATCCAGCAAATTCGTTCTAAGAAAAATCTAGCAGATTTGTTCACCAAGTCACTTCCAGTAAAAATATTTGAAAAGCTCGTACATGATATCGGACTTCGTAGATTCAAAGATATCAATTGACGTTATAAAAAGGGAGAGTCGATACATGCTGTACTCTTTTTTTCTTGGCTGAGATTTTGTCTCATTGGATTTTCCTAGCAAGGTTTTTAATGAGACAGCACTGTAAGTGTATCAATTAAATGTGTACTCTTTTTCTTTATTAGGTTTTTATCCCATAGGATTTTTTCTAGTTAAAGTTTTTTAATGAGGCACATTATTAAAGAATGACATCTAAGGGGGAGTGTTATGAATATTAGAATATAGATGTCCATCTTCATCTCCCTCTTCCTCTTCAAATTCCCTACGTCATTATTCTGCAATTAATTACTAGACTTTTCATTATTTCTCCATTAATTAATGAACTCTTCATCTTCAACTTCTATACCTATAAATAGGCCATGCCATTTGTATTGTAAAGAGAAAGAAGAAAGAATATAATATATACTTCTTTGATTTTCTTATCCCCATCTCTTCTCTCCTCCTAATCTTATTGCTATTTTTATAAGATTTTTAACATTTTATAATAATTTTTCCTTCCCCTTTCCCAATGTTCTCTCTATTATTTTCTTTTCTTTTTTTGGGCGAACAGCATTTATCTTTCAACGCCATGACGAAAATATTAATAACATGTTTGAATTCCCAATTATCATATATAATAAAAAATAGTTTTGCATCTCATATAAGTTTAATTTATGCTGTTATTATAAAATATATTTTTTGGGCGTTCTTATCTAAAAAAAAAAGAAAGCAAATTCTTAATATTGAAAAATTGACGCTTTAATCTTAAAATAAAATCCATGGTTGATAATTTTGACTATGATAAACATTATTACATATTATTAAACTCTTATATATTTTTGCTAATTATTTATGGAAGGATTTGGGACGTACATGAAAGTCCAATGAAATATATCTGTAGCCTACTCATAATGAAATTGCATTAACCTATTGTTTATGGATTTAATTGGTAAAGGGATATGTGACCATTTAAAATGTATTCGATCCTTAGTAAATATCACTTTGTTGTAGTTCCAGTCGCGGCAATAGAGAAGATATCATAGCTCATGGATGATTATGTTTACGCATGAGGGTAATAGACGGTTCACTTTATCTAATATTAGTATTGTCTAGGAAAAAAAGAGACTCTGTCT